>OX465598.1:351301323-356301323 GCA_950022295.1 Bromus sterilis
CCTTCTTCTTTCTATGAGGAGTTTGATCAATCTGATGTAATTCTCGATGTGTTTGTTAGGATATTATGAATTTTGAGTTTATGGATCGGATGTTTTTCATGATATATTAATGGATTTTTGTACTAATCTAATTCGAATTCAAAATTTCCACTTGTTGCCTGACCTTCTGAAAATCAAAATAAAACCAACCTACCTCCAAATCGGTTGATTCAAGTTCCTATAATCAACATATCCACACCGGGGGGGGGGGGGGGGGGGGGGTCCCCCGCACCCTCTCAGGCGTCCATAGCAGGCGGTGCGTGATGGGCATCCGCTCCGCTCCAGGTGATCGAAAACCCTTTGCCGACGAGGGGTGTTGATGGTGTGATGGCGACAACGCGAGCGCTCCAGGAGATCGAGAACCCTCTGCCGACGAGTGGTGTTGATGATGCAACGATCGCAGTGCTGAGGACCATGATCTACACGACGTAAAGCCTGGAGGAGTGCGGCTCCGATCGACACGAGTGCGAGGTGTGCCTCAAGGAGTTCATGGAGGGGGAGACCCTCACAGACTCACGGTCCTAGACTGCGAGCACTACTACCTCCCTCACTGCACACGGTCATGGTATCAGAAGAAAAACTCCTGACCTATTTGTGGAGGAGTGGTTCTGTAGGTTGATATATGTAAAAAATCGTTTTTACAACTCTTAACACTATTTTTGTGTTAATTAAGACATAATACTTTATTAATTATATTGTTATTAAATTGTTCAACTTTCTATGTAGATTAATAAAATACTCATCTTTACCATGTTTGCATCTATTAACATGTTTTTTTACTGTTAACTACAACTTTGATAAATTACAAAAAAATAAATACAACTTCAAATTAAATTATTCAAAATTTTGTATCCATCTAAAATCATAATATATCCAGTTGTATGGTATGAATTATTTTTCTGAAGTACCTTTGTGAACTAATTTGATTCGAATTCAAATTTTCCACTTGTTGTCCAAACTTCAGAAAACCGAAATAAAACCATCCTACCTCCAAATTGGTTGATTCAAGTTCCTATAGTCAATATATTATGCATCGGGGAGGGGGGGGGGGGGCTCGCCCCTCCCCCTTACCCCCTCAGATGTCCCTGGAGGGCGGTGCGTGGTCAACATCCACTCTGTGCCAGTAGATCGAGAACCCTCTACCAACAAGGGTTGTTGATGATGCGATGATCGCAGCGCTGAGGAACATTAGCTACACGACGCCAAGCCTGGAGGAGGGCGGCTCCGACCGACACGAGTGTGAGGTGTGCCTCGAGGAGTTCGTGGAGGGGGAGACCCTCACGGAGCCACGGTCCTAGACTGCGACCACTACTACCACTCTCACTACACGCGATCATGGTTGCAGAAGGAAAACCCCTGTCCTATTTGCGGAGTGGTTGCGTAGTTTGATACATGTAAAAAATCATTTTTACAACTCTAACACTATAGTTGTGTTAATTATGATATAAGACCGTATTAATGATATTGTTATTAGATATATTACATATAATTGTATGAAATATACTTTATATAATTATGTTGTATTAAATATATTATATATTAACCCTTTTAATAAGGATTTTTATACGGAGCGAACATCGAGTATGGACAGAGCGAGCAATTTTATGCCAAACGTAATTTATGCGTGATGACAGCTGCAGTACATGCGCATAGCAACTCGCTGTAGTTTGCTTTTTGGATGGCAATCACGTATCAAACTAGTTAACACCCCGCACGTTGCCGCGAAATATGTAGCAACAATTTTTTGTTCAATAAAATTTAAATATGCCAAAGTTCTCTTAGGAGAACAAAGTACAATAGATATCATAGTCTGCATAAGAGGGCATGCAAATTTTGTTCATGGTATCAGCTTACAAAAAAAAGTTCAAATGAATATCTAGAAACTGAGTAGTGTGCTTTATATAGTGCTTGGTACTCATTTGGTGAGAACAAAGGAATGAAACGCACACAATTGAAACGATTGCATGTTGAGCAAAAGGTAAACAATAATTTTTGGGGTGAAATAAAAATAATAATTGTTCAGATGGTTGATTTGCTAAATACCTAGTTGATATGTATATTATGTGGACGATGTGTTTTGTTTAATACTGCCTACATTGACCTTTTTAAGTAAGGTGTACTAATCTGCATCATGTATCAAAAATTTAAATTAAATCATGAAGATGCACCGAGCTCACTTCTATTATAAATAATGTTCATTTTAATATGTATATCTAACTGCGCATGCATTATGCTTTAAAAAAAGTGATACGTTTAAACAATTACACATAAATAATAAGCCATTGTAGATGAGAAAAGGAGGTGAGAAAGTATGCAATATTATTGAATAAAGCAACTACAAAATTTTTTTACCAGTCCTATGCTTCATAATTCAGATCTATGAGAAAGGAAGAATTGAAAGCTGTTGTGGCATGCATAGTGAGGTCGACATTGTATATATAGAGATAATAGCTAGTGATTAGTTTTTTAAGATGCTTGAGGAATTAAACGCTGATGTAGTATGCATGATGAAGTAGATAGTATGTATGTAGAAAGAATAGCTAGTAGTGAAAATCATTTTCTTATTAACAACAGTGTGTTATTCTCTATCATTTACACCCTCCTACAAGTGAGGCCCATAGAGACCCCCACAGCCCAAGACACACTAAGAGGCTCCGAATCGAAGAGCTTGGTATACGAGTGAAAAATATTCAATGCTTGACTAAAAATGTTCTGTGCATATTTAAAATTATGTAATGTGCATTTAACAAATATTCAATATTTATTTAGAAAATATTTAATAGATATTTGAAAAATATTCAACGTGCATTTAGAAAATGTTGAACATGTTTTTGAAAGCATTCAACGTATACAAAAAAAAAACTCACAAAATAAAATAAAAAACACGAAAGGCACTAAAAATTAAACTTTCAAAGCCGGTCTATCAAACCAGTAGTCCACTAACACAAGCGTACAACCCAACACAGAAAAATGAGAGGATGCTACATCTGCCTACATCTCACACTAAGCAAGATATATTGGAATAAGGACGCACATGATTGTTGCTGGGCCGCGTGCCACTACATCCCCCAATCACATGTTAACAATCTGACACTTTTGGTAGATGTTGTAGTAGAGTGCTTCCAACCAAACCATGGCATGGCATGAGTGGCAAAGCCTTGAATCCAATGTCGCCATCAGTCACACACTTCTACCAATCCTCTCTAAAAGCACAACCTCAAGTGGTAAATTGATCTCGTCCAAGACCAGCATTGCACCCAACAGCAGTTAGTTAGTGGAGAACAATACGCGTGATTATGTCTGGGCCTGTACAAGTAAATGAGATGGTTGTGGAAATTTCGTGCTCCATCCATCCAAAGGAGTGCACCGGAACGGAAGGAACACGGGAGTTTTTTCAGATACCAAAGAGAAACCAAACAAGAAAGAGACAAAGCTCGCAATGAAGAAGATAGAAGTAGAAAGAGAAAAAGAAGGAGAGAGATGAAAAGAGAGGGAGAGAGATGAAGAGAGAAAGAGAGAGAGAGAGAGAGAGAGAGAGAGAGAGAGAGGGGTTCTGCCATGTTCTGATCGCCTCAACAACTCTCCCAGCCTTCCCCTGCCAAGCGAGAAAGTAAAGAGGAGGGAGGGAGAGAGAAACCTCCAAGCAAAGCCAAGAAACCCTCCTCCTCGGCCGCTCCTCCTCCTCCCCCAATCCCATCGGCGACCTCACCGCGCCGCCCGGCCCGGCCCGATCGAACCCGCCGCGCCGCGCCGCCCTCCCGCATTGCCCCCCGGTACCTTGCTTCTCGCCCGCTTCCTTCTCCCGCTGCCTGCGTTTTTACTTTTCTTTTCCATTTCCTGCTTCGCCCTGCCTGCATCGTTCCTCGCCTTGGGGTGGGTTTTCCTGCGTCGCTCCTCCCCCATCAGCTTGCCTGCGTTCGTTCATGCCGGCGTCGTTCTTGGAGCAGGAGAGGGGGAACATCTCTGAAGCCGTTCTTGGCAGGGCTAGGAAAATCGGGGGGTTCTGTTCGTTTTTTTAGCGCTAAAACCCTTCCAAGAACAGGGGATCCACCCACCCATCCGTCCAAGAACACGGTGCTTTTACTGCGGCGTCTTGCTTCCGCATCGTGGCAAACCGGTGGGCTTCTCGTGAGGGTTTCAGGACGGCCTTGTTTCGCAACCGCGACCAAACCAGCATCTGTGGTTGCGGGGTGCCTTCTCTAGCGGCGCCATCCATCCATGGATGGCTCTGCTCGTCAGATGTGTGCATCGTAGCGGAAACTTCTGTGACCAAATCGTGCAGTTGGAGCTGCTCTTCTTGCCATCAATTACGCTTGTTGGAGTAAATAGTATGCATGGGGATTTTTTTCAGGGTTTTCAGGCAGGCGTGTTTGACTGGAAAGTGTGCAAGATTTTCAGGAGAGAACCTCTGAATCTCATGTTCAGGTTGCAAAAAACATATGTAAATGGTTTGGTGTTTCCTTGCATTATAAGGCGCTGTAGCTGTAGACCTGTGATGTGGGAAATGGGAATGGGCTGCGTATGGAGCCCTGTTGCTAGCTTCTCAAAGCAGGACCTTATCTCAAAGTGAAAAGGTCTGAAACCATATTTGTGCTGTCATTATATTAGATGTCTGTGTTTCTGTTGACTCCTCGTTTGGCAATTGTTGATTGTCTTCAGTTCAGTGGGCGCTGTATACTTTGGTTTCTGAAAAAAACTTTGCCATATTTCTGTGTTAGTTTGTATGAGCTTCTGCATGTAGGAATTAGTATGCTGGGCTGTATATTTGTTGATCGATGAAGTATATGTAGGAATTCCCCTGCTGCTTTCCTGAAGGAAAAGAATGAGCTTCTGATCATGATTGATGATTGGCTTCATACCATCATCGCATTGTTGTTTATCTTACAGTTTTATAGTACAATATATACCTGCACCTGCCAGACAGCATGTTAGTAATATTATTTTTATGTCCTGACCCTTTTTCGTTCTTATTGTTTCATGGTATCAAAGAAAACCAATGAGTTTTTCGATGGGGAAGGTACAGAGTAAGAATGTTCCAACCTACGATGGAGCAATTTTTCTGTGCAACCACCTGACCAGGAGGGAGAGCTTTGACAGAAAGCTCTTTGGCCTTACTTCAAATTGTACTAATTTTATACACAAAGTTAAATCTGGCGCAACGCTATTCCTGTATGATACTGAGCAGCATAAGCTTCATGGGGTGTTTGAAGCAACTTCAGATGGAGCCATGAATATCATTCCTGATGCATTTAAGTCAACAGGGTTTCGCTATCCTTGTCAGGTATGAACATGCTTTAGACATACCAAGCACAGTCTTCTATTCCAGGGTTTCTATGAAATTTCTCAGCAGCATGTCTTTGGTAATCCATCTGGAACATCTATCCTCCACTTATTCCATATTTCACACTAATTCGTACCTTACCGATGGTAAAAAGAAATTGTCAGCAAATTTCTGTATTGCTTTGAAATTTGCCCTTCCTGGCATATTAGGAGACAAACTAATATTTTCCCTACTATGCTCACTGAATACAGATACGTTTCAATAGGATTTGGTTTTGCAAGCCTTTGATGGAAAGTGAATTTGAAGATGCATTGCAGCATAACTACTTCTCAAGAAAATGGTTTAGTTACGGCTTGACACATCAACAGGTCTGTTTCACAGTCTTCTGGTGTTCTTTTATTTTACGTTAGCTACTGATCCCAGGGTGTTTCTCTGATACAGGTTGTAAAGCTTCTTCACTTGTTTTCTTCAAGGAACAGATTACAGCCTCGTCAAAATCCAAGGTTGGGGGATGAACCTCCAAGGGAGTCTGACATTTCTTCTGTGGTGAACCAAACTTATAACCAGTCCGGTTCAAATAGCAGTTCACATGGCTCACTGAGAAGCCCCTGTCAAACATGTACCTCCTCCAGTGTTGGGGAACATGCAGCATCCCCGAGTCACAAGTTATCCAAGCCTATGCCTTTAAAGCACAAAGAGTTACAACTAGACATCTCTGATGTGGCCAAGTCCAACAGCTCAAGATCTTCCTTGCACACTGCAGCAAATACAGATGTTGTCACTGAACCTGGCACCCAAGAAGCAGTGGATGACAAGTTTACTGATGATTACATACCACTGCAGATGGAGGAGGATACTTCAGACGGTGTTGATAGTCTATCCGATTTGCTTGGATATGAGAGCCACTCTTCAGAATCTAAAGGCGGTAGTGACTCTGAAGAGAACACTACTTTCCACCAGCCATGTAACAGGAAGAAAGTTGATTGCCATCAGCCAATGGCAGATTCAAAGCTCCGCGCTGACATTGAAGGGCGAAAAAGTGTGTTTGCTCGATTAATTGGGACACATGAATCTTTTATTCAAAGAAAGAAGTCCAAGACCAGACCATTCCCATCAAAGAATGTGAAGTCTTTCAGCAGCCCCCCTTATCAGAGGAGGAAACGGCGGAGGGCACAGCAGAACAAGACCTTCCCATGTGATAATCGTGCAATGTTTGGTATGCCTTCAGCTGTTAAGGTGATAAAAAGGCAAGCATTGGACTATTCATTTGTCTGGGATGACAACATAAGATCCAACAAGTTCTCTGGTGGAAAACCAAGCAACATTCAAACAGACCTACATCCATATCATCCTGAAGGTGTGAACCAATGGGATGTACCTATTAAAGAACATGATCGATATGATCCATCCAAAAGGCAGTTTGTTCTTGAAGGTAGTAAAAATTTGATCGAGTCCTTTGACAGAGAATCAAATAAAACCCCACTGTTTGCTGAAGTACGTGAGAGCCACAAAGTCTCTGTTGAAGAAGAAATCAGGACCCCTCTCTTGGATTTTAAGCGGTGTGCTCAGGATCCAAATGTTGAAGGAGGAGATCCAGATTATACTGCTGATGTTGAGGAAGCAGCAACGAAGAAGATGCGGTTAGCAAGTCCATCTCACCATGGAGAGGAGCATGAAAGTGAAACTGCATTGGTTCCAAAAGACACCAAATCTATGGACATGCTGACAGTATCAGATGAGAACTGTAAACTCAATAACATCAGTTTGTCATATAATGACCCATGTACTCAGATGGATGGAGCTTATCTCGGAACCGAAGTGCAACTGCAACATGAACAGCAAAGGATCATAGGCTGCTGTGAAGATCTTACAGGTGATAAATCATCAATCCTTAAAGGTTGTGGAAACACAGAATTGTTGCCCAACCTCGGTTTCGGTAACATGCAGGCTACTGTTGAAACTGTGGGTGAGTTGGGTTTTGGCCCCATGGAGACTGAAACATCCCTCCAAGAGCAACAAAACCAGAGTGGTAGGAGCTGCTATGGAGTGATTGATACAGATAAAACGTTGAGCCTGGAAAATCCTGAGACAATGGAATTGTCGCCCAGCCATGATGAGGATAGAGCTTTGGAAATGGTGGCTACTGATCATCAGGACACTAGTACCCCCCCTCAGGGTGAAGATGGTGAAGCTACAAACCCACCGACAGGCTCCAAAGATGATGAAGATAGTACCAACACCCTGTCGCAGAACAGACGTCGAAGCAATTCACCTCCTCGTGATCTTGAGTTGAGCAAAGCAGAGGATATGCAGTACCAAAGTTACCAAACCAAACATGTGGCAGCCCATGAAATCTCGGACTCCACGGACTCATTTGTGCTCTGCGCTGAGGGTTACGGAAGCAAGATTGGGATGTCAACTGACAGCGCCTCTGTTCATCTGGTCATCAACGAACTTGGAACAAACTCAGAGTCCAGGACAAGTTTCTTCGACGGCTCCTGTGACAGAGAATCGAATAAACCCCCGCTGTTTGCTAAACTACATGAGAGCTGCAAAGTCACTATTAAAGAAGAAATCAGGAACCCTTTCTTGGATTTTAAGCGGTGTGCTAAGGATCCAAATGTTGAAGGGGGACATCTGGATCACACTGCCGATGTTGAGGAGGCAGCAACGAAGACGTGGTTAGCAAGTCAATCTTATCATGAAGAGGAGCATGAAGGTGAAACTGCATTGATTCCAAGAGAAACAAAAACGATGGACACGCTGGCAGTATCAGATGAGAACTGTAAACTCACTAGCGTCACTTCGTCATCTAATGACACCTGTGCTCAGATGGCTGGAGTTTATCTCGAAACCGAAGTGCGACTGCAAGATGAACAGCAAAGGATTCAAGGCTGCTGTAAAGATTTCACAGGTGATAAATCAGCGAATCTCGAAGATTCTGGAAATGCACACCTGTTTCGCAAGCCCAGTTTCGGTAACATGCAGACTATTGTTGAAACTGGGGGTGAGTTGGGTTTTGGCCACGCGGAGACTGAAACATCCTTCCAAGATAAACAAAACCGAAGTGCTAGGAGCTGCTGTGGAGTGGTTGATACAGATGAAACATTGATCGTGGGAAATCCAGAGACCATGGAATTGTTGCCCAACTATGATGAGGATGCAACTTTGGAAATAGTGGCTACTGATCATCAGGACACCAGAACCCTCCCTCGGGGTAAAGACGATGAAGCTACAAACCCACTGACAGGCTTTGAAGATAGTACCAACACTCTGTCGCCGAACAGATGTCGAAGCAGTTCACCTCCTCATGATCTTGAGTTGAGCAAAGCAGAGGAGATACAGTACCAAAGTTACCATGCCAAACATGTAGCGGCCCATGAAATCTCGGACTCCACAGACTCATTTGCGCTCTGCGGCGAGGGTTACGGAGGCAAGATTGGGATGTCAACTGACAGCACCTCTGTTCATCTGGTCATCAACGAGCTTGGAACAAACTCGAAGTCCAGGACAAGTTTCTTCGACGGCTCCTGTGACAGAGAGTCAAATAAGCCCCCACTGTTTGCTGAACTGCATGAGAGCTGCAAAGTCACTGTCGAAGAAGAAATTAGGACCCCTTTCTTGTATTATAAGCGGCGTGCTAAGGATCCAAGTGTTGAAGGAGGAGATCCAGATTACACTGCCGATTTTGAGGACGCAGCAACGAAGAAGACGCGGTTAGCAACCGCATCCTATCATGGAGAGGAGTATGAAAGTGAAACTGCATTGATTCCAAAAGAAACCAAACCTATGGAGACGCTGGCATTATCAGATGAGAATTGTAAACTCACTAGCATCACTTTGTCATCTAATGACAACTGTACTCTGAAGGCTGGAGCTTATCTCGAAACCGAAGTGCAACTGCAAGATGAACAGCAAAGGATCCAAGGCTGCAGTGAAGATGTTAAAGGTGATACTGAGAACATGCTGACAGTATCAAATGAGAAATGTAAACCCAATAGCATCAGTTTGTCACCTAATGGCACCTCTACTCAGATGGCTGGAGCTTATCTCGAAACCGAAGTACGACTGCAAGATGAACAGAAAAGAATCCAAGGCTGCTGTGAAGATGTTACAGGTGATACTGAGAACATGCTGACAGTGTCAGATGAGAACTGTAAACTCACTAGCATCACTTTGTCACCCATTGAAACCTGTGCTCAGATGGCCGGAGCTTATCTCGAAACCGAAGTGCGACTGCAAGATGAACAACAAAGGACCCAAGGCTGCTGTGAAGATGCCACAGGTGATAAACCGGCGAATCTCGAAGATTCTGGAAATGCACACATGCTTCGCATGCTCAGTTTCAGTAACATGCAGACCATTGCTGAAACTGGGAGTGAGGTTGGCCTTCGCCATGTGGAAGCTGAAACATCTCTCCAAGAGAAGCAAAACCAGAGTGCTAGGAGCTGCTGTGATAAGGTTGAAATTTTGGAAATGGTGGCCACTGATCATGAGGACACCAGCACCACCCTCCCTCAGGGCAAAGCGCCGAGGGGCTCTGAAGATGATGAAGATACTACTCCTACCAACGCCCTCTCGCCGAACAGACGTGGTCGAAGCTGTTCGCCTCCTAGTGATCTTGAGTTGAGTAAAGCAGAGGAGGTGTGGCACCAAAGTTACCAAACCAAACATGTGGCAGCAGGGCATGAAATGTCGGACTCCACGGACTCATTCGCGGTGCACGCCGAGGTTCAGGGAAGCAAGAGTCCACGGAACATGCAGACTATTGTTGAAGCTGGGAGTGAGGTTGGCCTTGGCAATGTGGAAGCTGAAACATCCTTCCAAGAGAAGCAAAACCAGAGTGCTAGGAGCTGCTACGATGAGTATGCAATTTCGCCTCCTGGTGATCTTGAGTTGAGCAAAGAAGAGGAGATGTGGAACCAAACCAAGCATGTGGCAGATGGGCATGAAATGTCGGACTCCACGGACTCATTCGTGGTGTGCGCCGAGGGTTGCGGAAGCAAGAGTGGAGTATCAACTGACAGCATCTCTGGCCATCTGGTCGTCAACGATCTCCTTGGCGCAAACTCGGAGTCCAAGACGAGCTTCTTCGACGGCTCCTCCAGCGATCTTGCCGAGATGATCGTGCTCTCGCATGACCCCGGCGAGGAGATGGAACCGCACTGACCGAGCTTATGCGACGAGGACATGCTATCGCATGATCATGATTCTTGGACTGTGTGTGAGGGTGCCGTTTGTACTCGCTCTTTCAGAGGACATCCGTGGATTTTATCTGAACTTGACTATCTATTCCTGCAAAGTAACAAGATTTAGCTGAACTTGTGTATGCGACCCCAGGGTGGGCGCCGTTTGTACTCACCATTTCTGGACTTTGCAAGTGCATCTGCCTTGAAAGAGAATGATGAACAGAGAATTCTTCGTGGTTAATGTCTCGTTGATGCTGCCTTGACCTGTAATCCGATCTGGTCGTGGACCTGGTTGAAAAATCTGCCTTGACCTGCCCAGGGCTGATGCCTGGACGTGGTTGCCTCCTTGTGTTTACTGTATGCTGGGGTGTGGGGATGTGACCTGTAATCCGATCTGGTCGGCGGCGCCATGGCCGCCGTCGCGCTGCGTTCCTGGAGCTGCCGCATGGCCGTGCGGCGGAGGTGCGGGTGGGACGGCGCCGCATTCAGATCCACGGGGATCGAATCTTTAGGAGAGAGGGACAGTTTTTTTTTTCTTTTTTGACAGAAGGGAGAGAGGGACAGTTAATCAAAGCTGGCCACATGGGCTGGCCCGGCATGGCCTGGCACGTTTGAAGCGACACGGGCCAGGCACGGCACGGCACGCGTCGGCACGGTTACTGTGCGTGCCGTGCCGGGCCGGCACGCGGGCCGAGCTGCTAGGCCCAAGCACTCCCATCTACTAAACGGGCCGGCCCGTTAGCCCGTTAGGCACGCCACTTTTCTATTTTTTCTGCTATTTATGCGTTTTATAACTAAATTACGCCTAGGGCGTTATATAAAAAATAAAAAAAAATAAAAAAAACCTAACGGGTCGTGTCGTGCCGGCCCGCGTGCCCAGCCTCTAGGCCCAGGCAAGGCCCGTCAACAGCTCGACAAATGACGGTGAACAACGGAGGCATCAACCCTTCTGGTTCATGACAACACATCTTAGCCGTCCATCTCCCACTCAGTGTGCCTCTTTGTCTCGAAGCAATCTGCAGTGTTGATTTCTTCGGGTTTCATCAGGAGCAGAGAAGCATGTCTTGCCATCCGACCTAATTAAAAAGTGAAATGCATCGTTAATTCGTTAACTCAAACTAATTGCACGCTTTAGGCCAACAACTCGGGAGATGATTGATTTAGGTCATAAACTCTCAAGTTGTTGGCCTCAAGCATACAATCAGTTTGATTTAATGAAATAATGGCACATTTCACTCTAATTGGATTCCCCTTCCCCGCTCCTCACACAATCGGTGAATCGATCACATCGACGAAGTTGATATTGCAATCGGTCGAGCCAACCAAACCCTAATCATAGCATCAACCATGCAGAACTAGGTGCCGACATCTAGGTCAAGGGCAAGGCGGGGGTCGTGACCAATCGATCGAGGGAGGCCCAACAAGAAGCTACGCCGACATCATAGCTAGGCAAGATGAAAATCTCCCAGGAGTTGTCGCCCACAGCATCTCAACCGCGTCACAAGAGGAAATCCCATTGGAGCCGTCCGAGGAATCCAAGAGGCGAAGGAGAACCGTCAAGAAGCGGAAGAGAACTGGCAAAAGCAGCAAGGACGAGAACAAGAACACCACCACTAGGAGTGAGGGTGAGCAGGCAACAAACACCCCTTCACCAAACAAATCACATGCCTCCCCCCGTTCTTTGTGGTTAGCTCTACGATGTGTGTCTACAGGGATCAAGGCAAGTCACGCTGTGACTGTGACGCCCCCAAAATCAATCTGTGTACAGTAATCATACACGCAGGGTACACGGCTGAGATTAGGGTGCCACGGTGAGAATATAACAGCACAACACTAAACACAAAAGGATAAACAAATATGTTACAATAGAGGGGGGTCACGCGGACCCGAATACATAAGTCATACAAGCCATGATATCTGAGTACAGACATAGTTAGTCAAGTTTTGCCTTAAGAAGGCTAGCACGAATCACATCAGAGATACAGATCGAAAAGACGAGGCCTCCTGCCTGGGATCCACCGAACTACTCCTGGTCAACGGGGAACTCGACGTCGTAGTAGGCGCCTCCGGGGTACTCCTGCTCCTGGGCTCCAACGTCGGCTGCAGTGGCCGATCAGGCAAAGCGAAAAAGGGGAAATAAAGCAAAGGTGAGTATCTAGCATACCCGCGAGTCTTACGTCCGCTACTAAGCATTATGCATTGTATCAACGGAAAGAAGAGGCTGTATATAGTGGACTGAAAGACAGAAATCCAGAGCAAGGGTAAGAAGCTAGGCCTATCGAAGACTAGCATCTTCCGACGATGTCTTGCAGCATGAGGTAAGAATCAGCCAATAGTTTATATAAAGCATAAAGTAACAATGCAGCAGAAGTTGTTGCAGCATTGTATAATAATAAGTTGTAATAATTAGCAATGCCTCCGAGTTCACCTCCTCGACATCCCCGTGAGGAAGAAAACCCGGAACCATACAGTTTAATAATAATAGTTTGTAGTGGTAAGATCCAGCTTCAGCATAAAGCGTCCTGTTACCGTGGACACGGCTATCCGAATAGATTAATCTTCCCTGCAGGGGTGCACTTGTGTTACGCTACACGCACGGATCTCCAGGGTGGCGGGAACCTTGTTAGGGAACGCTCCACCGAGGCTATCCGACACTCCGTAGCCCATCTTTCAAACTCAACAGAGAGGTCATCCGCCGGACTATATCCTATGTACGCGGGGCTTTGGACCCTAACCCCGACGTACTCCTGCACGGTGCGAGGCTGGCCGGTGAAGTTAAATCAAAGCAAATACAAATCACACTGCCGCGGCAAATAAGACAACACCACTTCTCGGCGCAGGCCGCGGTACTGCTGACGTCTGAAGAGTCCTCGGACGACACTATGAAGCAGAGGAGCCCATAACTCATAATTCCCACGGGTAGGTAGTGCGTACATGGCATATAGCCAACTCAAGACATTCACTGAACCATTTAGTATTTTAATTAACCTGCGTGACAACCGTTATCGTTGCCTCGACTTAACTGACCCGCGGACAACGACAGCAGCCAGAACCACCAGTACATCGGTGTCTGCCCTGTCGTCCCACCAAGTCACTGCGGTTACCAACAAGGTGAACCGTCTCCTTACCTTGTCTCGCGTGTGCTCCCGGAGGAGCTTGACTTTCCTAGTTTAGTAACTCTCGCGGCCAACGATCAGGGGACAAGCACACCGGTACACTGGTCGTACCTTACCTATCGTCCCGTCGCAATACCTCTCGCGGGTACCGTTGGGTCGCCCGACTTCTTACCTGAAGGACAACCGTTACTCAGGTACCTAGAGCGGCTATACAGAGTCAGCAACGAGTGGAGTACAAGGATTACTCCTTGATAGCTCACACTTGATGGTGGATCGGCAGAGCCGAGCTAGTGGGGCCTCAGGCGGTGTTTACATTGTACCGTACCTGTGCAGTTATAATAATTGTATCCGCGTTCACTCCCCTGAGTGATCATGACCCTCTATCTAATCCTAGCTAACAATGCGCAGGGCTCACTGCTGAATAATCCTTGTACTAAGCGGCCCTTGAAGTACACAGTATCACCATCATTGGCATCAATGGTAAAAGAGGAGGGCTTTCCTTCTGCGATGTCTTGCTTGATCTTCACAATGTCAGGGGCCAGAGATTGTCTACTCTTGATGAGGTTGTCGAGGCTTGACTCGAGAACCAGGTTATTGACGTAACCTTGAGGAACAATCTCGAGGTTCAACTTGCGAAACTCTTCATACAGAAGTGGTTGCTGCACCTGAACCTCAAGTTCAGAACAGTAAGCTTTGCGGCTCAAGGCATCGGCCATCACATTAGCCTTGCCCGGGGTATACGAAATATCCATGTTGAAGTCGGCTATTGTCTCGAGCCATCGTTGTTGACGAACATTTAGATCTGGCTGAGTAAACAGGTACTTCAGAATTTGGTGGTCGGTGTAGACCTCGCAACGATTACCGACGAGGTAATGTCGCCACAACTTCAATGCATAAATTACTGCTGCCAATTCGAGATCATGTGTTGGATACTTGTCTTCGTGAGCACGCAACTAACGAGAGCCATAAGCAATCACTTTGTGCTCTTGCATTAGGACACAGCCTAATCCTTGACGAGACGCGTCGCAATATATCACGAAGTCCTTCTGAGTATCGGGGGGAGCGAGCACCGGGGGATAAGTTAGCTTGTCCTTGAGCGCTTGGAAACTTTCTTGACATCTATTTGTCCACTCAAACTTGACGCCTTTGTGAAGCAGATTAGTCAGAGGCCTGGCAATCTTGGAAAATTTCTCGACGAAACGGCGGCAATAGCTAGCGAGCCCGAGGAAACTACGGACTTGCTTGACGGTCTTGGGAGGAGTCCAGTCAAGAATAGCCTGGATACGTTCTGGGGTGACGGCAATGCCATCCTTGGAAATCACATGTCCAAGGTAGGTTACTTCGGGAAGCCAGAACTCACACTTAGAATACTTAGCGTAGAGTTTGTGTTCTCGAAGCTTCTCCAGTATAAGACGAAGATGTTCAGCATGTTCTTCTTCATTCTTGGAATATATCAATATATCATCCAGATAAACCACGACGAACTGGTCGAGGTACTCCATGAAAATATAATTCATCAATCTGGAGAAGGTGACTGGAGCATTGGTTAAGCCAACGGACATGACAGTGTACTCGTATGAACCATAGCGAGTAATGAAGGCAGTCTTCGGAATGTCCTCATCACGGACTCGGATTTGGTGATAACCCAACCTCAAGTCGAGTTTAGAAAACACCTTGGATCCGGCAAGTTGATCATACAGATCGTTGATCCGGGGAAGTGGGTATTTGTTCTGGATGGTGGCTTGGTTAATGGGCCGATAATCTTGGACCAATCGGTTTGTCCCATCTCTCTTCTTGACAAAAAGCGAAGGTGCTCCCCAAGCTGAGGAACTGGGGCGAATGAATCCTTTCTGAAGTGCCTTGTCGATTTCCTCCTTAACTTCAAGGAGTTCATGTGGCGGCATCTTGTAAGGACGCTTGGCAATAGGAACAGTGCCTGGCTTCAAGTCGATGACGAATTCAACTTCTCTGATCGGGGGTATTCCCGGCAGTTCTTCTGGGAAGACGTCGGGAAAATCGCGAACGACCGGAACGTTCTCAATTCCTTCTAGAGGTGAGATATTCAAAGCACTCATCATAAAGATCTGTGTTTCAGCATTACGGGTAACTCGGGTGGTGTGGTTAACAATCTCGCCGGAGGGGTGAAAAAGTTGGACACACTTGGTGCCACAATAGAGTGCGGCATCGTGAAATTTCAACAAATCCATTCCCAGAATGAGGTATATGGTGGAAGACTTCAGGAGGATGGGCGAAGCAAAGAATTCAACTCCTTCGATTTCAATGGTGGCGTTTGGCACTAGCATGGTGGTTCGGCATTGGCCTATCGGGGTGCGAACAACCATCAGGGGTTTCATCGTTTCGTACTTGAAGTTATGCGAAAATGCAAATGCTTCCGACATGAATGAATGTGATGCTCCTGTATCAAATAAAACAGTAGCAGGTACGGAATTAACGAGAAGGGTACCCATCACGGTAGCGGGTTGTTGCTGAGCTTCTTCAACATTGACGTTGTTAGCATGTCCACGAGCATAAGCAGCAGACCCAGTATTATAGTTGGGGTCCTGTTGTTGCCACGACCATTTCCGTGGCCAGCGGGGTGAACTACCAGTTGCTTCTGTTTTTGGGGGCACTCCCTGGAAAAATGCCCAGGTTGGCGGCACGTGAAGCATAATCCATCTTGAGGACGAAGGGGGTAGCATTGGGTGGTGCAGGCAGAGCTCTTGGCATCTGCGGTGGCGGAGGCAGACGGGGTGCAGCATAAGACGGCCTTGGAGCAGGGACAGGTGAATGGGTCACACTGGTAGGGAGCCAGATACGACGCTTCTGCGTTGCGCCCGAAGATGAGCCAACGTCACTGTAACAGCCCAGTTTTTGCAAAAATTAAAAAATTTGTTTTCGGTGTGAGTTGTTTGATTGTCTGATTTGTTTGCGGTGTTTGCATCCCCGATTTATCGATCGACGATTATTTTTAGCCCCTCTTATCTCGTATCGGACGGATACCGACCCTTGCCACCCTGACACTCGACCTTTGCGACACCGGGTTTCACCCGATCACCGTCGCGAAATCCGCACGAGACCAGCCGCAGCCAACGGAACGAAAAACCCCGTTTAATAATTAAACGGGATATTTTTATAGCGCGCCGGAAAGTGTTTTCGAAACGGTTCCAGCGCGATGTGAACGCCTCCGGCTCGACGCACTGATCGTGCAGTTCAAAGTTTTACCCGAATCGGAGGTACCGCGGCCCCCCGGCAGTCAGAAACGGGAGCACCGCGCGGGCGAGAGAAAAACCGATGATGTTTTTGCAAACTGCCAGCCACCCATGCTATATAAAGGCCACCACACTCCCACCCACCTAGGGTATCCCTAGGCAGCCACCAGCACCAGATCTGACCCAAAACACCCCCAAAATCCGAAACCCTAGATCCCAGTTGATCCTGTCCCTCGGATCTGTGAATCGGAGGGCCACGGTTGCGCCACGTCACCCCATCTCCTCCACCTCCCTCTCTCTCTCCTCTCTCCCCGAGCTGCCTCCATGGCGCCGTCGCCGCGCCCGAGCCACCGCACCCAGCAGCCCCGGCGAGCCCCCTCCTTCCTCCTCTCCCTTCCCCTATCCTCTCCTCCTCCCTCCTAACCTCCTCGCCTCTCCCTTCGCAGGCAGCCCCGGCAGCACGGGAGCAAGCCGCGCCGCCCGAAGCCATGGCTACCCCGAGCCCGAAGCCCCCTGCCCGCGCCGCCCTTCCCGCCGGATCCGGCCGGCGCCGCCGCCCCCGCGCCCTCCTGCTCTCCTCCCCGCCTCCAGCGCCTCCCTCCGGCGCCGCTCGCCGCCGGCAGGCGAGCTACCGCCGCCGGTCCGCCCGATCCAGACGAGAGGAGCCGGCCGCATCCCCGCTCGCCCGTTCGCTGTGGACGCCCGCGTGGGCCGTGGCCCAGCGTGGCCAACTGGGCCGGCCCCGCCCCCTCAAGGCCCAGCCTCCAGCAGCCCATGGGGTGAGGCGCCCGTTTTTTTATTTTTTGTTATTTCTTTTTTTCCCTGTTGGGCCCAAATAGCAGTAGTTTTGGCCCAGTTTAGTTTTTTTTCTGCTAGTTTGTTTTTATTTATTTAGGCAGTTTGTATTATTTGTTTTTGCGGTAGCGTATCTTTTCACCGGTAGCTCGGATCGCGACGCGTAAAATATGAAACTTGCTTAGTTTTGTGTCTAGTTTAGTAATTTATTGTTTGTTTCCATGTTTGAGCTTGTTTACCTGCTGTTTGACTGCTAATTACACTGTCTGCCACTGAAACTGTAATTGCAATAACTTTTTATCCGTTGCTCAGATTAAAATGTTCTTTATATGTAACTTGACTAGAATTGCATGTAGATTGTGTTTATGCTGCTCTTGCTTGCTAATAAAATTAATAAAATATTGTTTAGGGAAAAACAGTACCAAATGCAATATTTATCGTGGGGTCCGTAATAGTTTGCCATGTCTAGGATTTCACCCCACTTAAATTGACTAGATCAGATAGTTTATTTTTGCTACACCTCTTGCCATGTTTGTGTGATATGTCATGTTTGCTTGAGTTGCCATGTTAATAACCGTTGTTTGGTCACCTGTAGCTAAACAACTTGATCCACCGTAAACGTGCGGTATCGTCGCGTGTGACGAGTACTCCACTTAAATCGTTAGTAACCGCTCTCGACGGTAGGTGCGATGTCTCGTGTTACTTCTTGTTGATGCTTGCTCGTGTTTGCTCCGTAGTAATAGTGGTGCACCGTTGATTGCTTTCCAGTGTTTATCGTCTTGTGTGCTTCCGCGGGTACCTCTCGGAGACGATGCGAGCTTGCGATCAACTACACCTTCGGAATCCGACTTATCAACAGGCAAGGACTTTGCATTACTTATGATCAATTCTATTTCAAGCAGCGGTTTGCATGCTAGTATAGGTTAGGCGATGTTTGATCCTATCACATGTTTACAGCCTCTTTTAAACCGACACAGCCATGTCCCCTCCCAGCAAACCATGTACTGTTATGTTACTTTTGCTCGTTGCTCAGCCCCTGCTTAGTATGCATGCTTAGGATGCTTCGATGTTACCCTGTTACTCTTTGGGTTGGGATATCACCTGATTATTATATTATTGTTGATGATATGATTATTATTATAATGTTGACTATATTCGACGAAGGATGGAAGGTCTAGGCTATCCCGCCCCGACGCTTTGTTCCATTCGAGACACCTAGGACCCGAGTTCCGGGTATTGGTTTTGAGACTGAGCGTGCCTAACCGCGTGTGGGATTTTATGGGGTCCCCTCTTCTTACCTACCTAGCTTCAAACATTTCTAGTGGTGGCCCAAGCTGATTTACCATTTGAAAACCGTGTGTGTGTCTGTTGGGTCGCTCCTGGCAGATATTATTTAAAACAACTCGGACTAGTGAGGACATAGTCCCTTGCTGGCCCATCATGACCGGCTGAGGACCCGGTTATCCCAATGTGTGATGAACCGGCAATCCAAACCTGGAGTCATACGGTAGAGACCAGATCGAGAGCGCGGCCGGCTCCTGAGCTGGGTGTCGTCTCACCGGGGGCCACCCGGATTTGTTCGTTGTTAGCTAGAGGGACCTGTCGTTTCGGATCTCTTGGAACTAAATCATAAAATGGTTGCCTATGATGGGTAGCAACTGGGAGTGATGGACGTGCGTGCGGAGCCTCGTAATGGGCAGTTGGTACACCCCTGCAGGGTTAAATCTTTTCGAGAAGCCATGTCCACGGTTATGGACGACTTGCAACCTACGTCCTGTTCATAGACAACAACAACTGAGATAATCTTAATATAACTTGATCAACGTGTGTGTGCCTTGACTTTTTCTTCTTCGTCGGGATGCGAAGAGGAGGACAAGGATAGGATAGGTTTTATGTTTGCGTATGTAGGTGGATAGCAAGACTTGTTGGAGGCGATTCCTCATCGAATGCTTGGCTTCTTATCTTACTCTCTAGATCGTTAGCCACTTCATAAATGCTAGTGCGGCAGCAACCTCACCACTTACCCCTTCCTTACCGTAAACTACTAGTTGTTCTAGAATGACGAGTGATGAAGTCCTTGCTGGGTCAGATGACCACTACAGTTGGATGCTGAGTACCTCTGTACTCATGATACCACCCCCAAACTCTTTTCAGGGTCTTGATCGACAACAGGTTTGGTGATCGACGTTTCACGTGGAGACTCGACAATGACTAGTTAGGCGGATCCCGGCGGAGGGCCTGGACCCGTGTGGTTATGGGATCGATGTTTTTCTCTTCGCCACTAGGCATTTGTTTGTAGACTGTACTCAGACATGTATCTTCCGCTGCTGTATTGTATTTGAGGCAGTTGTATGCCGATTGTATGAGATGTTGTATCCTTGTATCTGTAATGTTGTGATATCATGTTGGAAATCCGGGGCATATGGCTATGTTATATGTCGCGGTGGGACCGATATGTGCTTCGTCCCCGGATCTGGATGGAAACATCTAGATCTGGAACAGTACCGCATATCGGGCCTTACAGTCATGATCACGCTTCAGAGAGTTCTTGTGCTCCATCTGGGCAGTCTCGACGGTGATAGCCTTGTTCACCATGGTGGCGAAGTTGGCGAAATCATGAATGGCAAGAGCGAGCCAGAGGTCTGGGTTGAGGCCATGACGGAACTTCTGCTGCCTGCGAGCATCAGTGGTGATCTCTTCTTCCGCATAGCGAGAGAGGTTGAGGAACTCGCGCTGATAGGCTTCAACAGTCATGTCGCCCTGAGTGAGGTTGCGGAATTCTTCCGCCTTACGATCCATGATCCCCTGAGGAATGTAGCGGGCGCGAAAGGCAGACTGAAATTCATCCCAGGTGATGACTTCTCCAACTGGCAGGGAACGCTTGTGGGTGCTCCACCACTGAGCAGCGGCACCTTTCAGGTGATAAGACGCAAAGTTCACATAGTCGGCTGGATCGACATTAGCAGACTCCAGCTCGTGCGTGATGTCGCGAAGCCAGTCATCAGCATCCAACGGCTGAACAGTGTTGCGGAACATAGTGGGGTTGAGGCGGGTGAAGTCATGCAGAGTCACGGTGGCGTGCTGATGGTGGTGCCCATTCTGATTCGGCTGGGGGAACTGAGCCATGACATTCTCCATGAACTGACGGTTCAGCTCGAACTGCTGCATCATTCCGGCCATGTAATCTGGCGGCGGAGGTGGGTCGTTGGCAGCACGACCACGTCCACGACCACGACCAGCCATCCTGCTAGAATTTAACAGGGGTATTTCAGCGATGAAAATTTAACGAGATAACGGAATCAAGCCTGAAGTAAGTCGACAACGAAGAGGAGGCGCGGATATATATAGGAGTAGTCATATAAGACATACACATTTACACACAGAGTCAATCGAAAATCGGGCAGCGTAACGTCGTAGAAATTAAGGAAAAAGGACTCACTAGGCGGCGCGCAGACCGCGGTAAGGATTACACGACGCGACATAGATTCCACTATGTCAATCACGCCGCAAGAAAACTGTTGGCCACAGGAGTTAATGCCAGAGGACGCGCGGCCTGCCCAGAATGAGAATGGGATCCGCGATCCGGGACCTGGGGTAGAACTCCTGCGACACGACTCAATCAATGGGGAAGCACCAAAACGCCGGGTGGAATCAAGAGAACGTGATCCTAATGTCAAAGTTTGTAAAACTTACCAGCAAGGATAAGAGAGCAGAGTCCCAGAGCATAGGTAAGGAGAAAAGGATCCTAATACCATAGATATCACACGTAGTGACATCGATGTGGGCCCGTAAGCCAAATATTAAGTTAGCAAAATAGTTTTTCAAAGTCTAGACTCAACCTCGACCAATTAGTGGTGGGGTGGCTTCCTACAGGCAGTCGGCTCTGATACCAACTTGTGACGCCCCCAAAATCAATCCGTGTACAGTAATCATACACGCAGGATACACGGCTGAGATTAGGGTGCCACGGTGAGAATATCACAGCACAACACTAAACACAAAAGGATAAACAAATATGTTACAATAGAGGGGGGTCACGCGGACCCGAATACATAAGTCATACAAGCCATAATATCTGAGTACAGACATAGTTAGTCAAGTTTTGCCTTAAGAAGGCTAGCACGAATCACATCAGAGATACAGATCGAAAAGGCGAGGCCTCCTTCCTGGGATCCACCGAACTACTCCTGGTCAACGGGGAACTCGACGTCGTAGTAGGCGCCTCCGGGGTACTCCTGCTCCTGGGCTCCAACATCGGCTGCAGCGGCCGATCAGGCAAAGCGAAAAAGGGGAAATAAAGCAAAGGTGAGTATCTAGCATACCCGCGAGTCTTACGTCCGCTACTAAGCATTATGCATTGTATCAACGGAAAGAAGAGGCTGTATATAGTGGATTGAAAGACAGAAATCCAGAGCAAGGGTAAGAAGCTAGGCCTATCGAAGACTAGCATCTTCCGACGATGTCTTGCAGCATGAGGTAAGAATCAGCCAACAGTTTATATAAAGCATAAAGTAATAATGCAGCAGAAGTTGCTGCAGCATTGTATAATAATAAGTTATAATAATTAGCAATGCCTCCGAGTTCACCTCCTCGACATCCCCGCGAGGAAGAAAACCCGGAACCATACAGTTTAATAATAATAGTTTGTAGTGGTAAGATCCAGCTTCAGCATAAAGCGTCCTGTTACCGTGGACACGGCTATCCGAATAGATTAATCTTCCCTGCAGGGGTGCACTTGTGTTACTCTACACGCACGGATCTCCAGGGTGGCGGGAACCTTGTTAGGGAACGCTCCACCGAGGCTATCCGACACTCCGTAGCCCATCTTTCAAACTCAACAGAGAGGTCATCCGCCGGACTATATCCTATGTACGCGGGGCTTTGGACCCTAACCCCGACGTACTCCTGCACGGTGCGAGGCTGGCCGGTGAGGTTAAATCAAAGCAAATACAAATCACACTGCCGCGGCAAATAAGACAACACCACTTCTCGGCGCAGGCCGCGGTACTGCTGACGTCTGAAGAGTCCTCGGACGATACTATGAAGCAGAGGAGCCCATAACTCATAATTCCCACGGGTAGGTAGTGCGTACATGGCATATAGCCAACTCAAGACATTCACTGAACCATTTAGTATTTTAATTAACCTGCGTGACAACCGTTATCGTTGCCTCGACTTAACTGACCCGCGGACAACGACAGCAGCCAGAACCACCAGTACATCGGTGTCTGCCCTGTCGTCCCACCAAGTCACTGCGGTTGCCAACAAGGTGAACCGTCTCCTTACCTTGTCTCGCGTGTGCTCCCGGAGGAGCTCGACTTTCCTAGTTTAGTAACTCTCGCGGCCAACGATCAGGGGCCAAGCACACCGGTACACTGGTCGTACCCTCCATGTCGTCCCGTCGCAATACCTCTCGCGGGCACCGTTGGGTCGCCCGACTTCTTACCTGAAGGACAACCATTACTCAGGTACCTAGAGCGGCTATACAGAGTCAGCAACGAGTGGAGTACAAGGATTACTCCTTGATAGCTCACACTTAATGGTGGCTCGGCAGAGCCGAGCTAGGGGGCCTCAGGCGGTGTCTGCATTGTACCGTACCTGTGCAGTTATAATAATGGTATCCGCGTTCACTCCCCTGAGTGATCACGACCCTCTATCTAATCCTAGCTAACAATGCGCAGGGCTCACTGATGAATAATGCATAATAATAATAATAATAATAATAATAATAATAATAATAATAATAATAATAACTAGATCAGGATTGGCGCGCGTTGCTGCGCCCATCTTTTTTTGAAATGGAACGATATGATCTTACATAAAACAGACCAAAATGTGGTATAATATATTTTTTAAATTGAGACATTATGAACAACTTGGAAAAAAAAATGTACTACTTGAAACCAACAAAACTTAGATCCATCTTTAGTCAGCTAATCTAACCGTGGAACCAAATGCTCCCTAGGTACGCACTGCATAGAATCAGAGTAACCACAAAAATTAGGATAGTATGCAAGCTACATACATGTGTAGACCACATAAAAGTAGAGTAACCAAATTAGATGTCATAAGATCAACTCTTCATAAAGTAAGCGGACCATGGCTAAGTAACTAAGGAATACGAAGTTGTACATAACCATATAAACAAGCGTCCATTTGATATTTTATTGTTCTATAGGAGCCACAAGAAAGATATTGTCTATGGAGCATATGCGGATAATTTTCAGCCAGGCAGAACTATGTGTACATCGGAGCATGCCACTTTGAATCAAAGTGAATCTGGATAACTCGAAAAGCAACATGTAAACATGATATGAATGAAAGAATATAACTTTTCGTCTGTATTTTCCTTGTAGGTATATCAACATTAGTAGTACATCTAACATTTATTTAGTTCATCCTAAATTGTAGAACTAACCAGGCTAGCAAAAACTTGCAAAACCAAATCCTGAATAACAGCTATATGGCATGGGATCTTGACAACTAATTTTTGAATTCCCTGCAAAGAGGGGAAGAACCATTAAAAGAAACAGAAATGGCTGCCATCATACGTATATAATTTCAGTTTTGTTGCATGTTATGGAATGGTCAAGTGGTGTAACATTATCAATATTCATATTTAATTGAATGCATGAAGCAAAAACAATAGATCCAAATACATAACTATCCAGAGTACCAAGAACCAATTGGCAACATCCAAAGAATGTTGAGATAGTTGCAGTTAAACACTAACAAAGAATAAACAGAGATGCCAATTAAGTATAATAGAGGAAATAATGTAAGTGAGCCATGCATGCAAATGAGAACTTGTGTGTACAGTGTCGATATTTGCAACTCTAGTCCATATCCACCTTTAGTGCTAACGAAACCAACTTGTACAAATTCACCTCTACAATACTTCGTTCAAAATCAAGTAAAACTTTCAGAGTGATGAATATCAAGAAAAGGTGGCCTAATAAAAAAACATGTAATTACTAACCTTGGCTAAAACCAGCAAGAAAGGTTATGTGTGCTACCCAGCCGTAGCAGGCTAAGAGCAATGCCTATTGCAGCAAAAAAACACATTGAATAAATTGCAGAGCACAAGCAGGAAAATCATTAGAACACGATCAATGTTTTTCCATGGCTTAACATGTATAGATACTGAGCCGTTCACTCTCTAAATGTTCCCCATTTTGTTTATTGACATCTTCTAGTTGGAAGGGAAATTTCCATGTAGAAACCATAATGTTCCGAATTTGAGCACAACTAACATAAAATGTACAGATTCCATGCAAACCAACATTGTTATCGTCTTGATAAATATGATGTCGTTACCCAGACGTTTGTTTCAATGGCCTTTCTCGAAGGAATTCATCCCAATTCATTAATGAAACCACAAAGATTCAAGTTACAATTAAAAACAAGAAAATAAAATCAAAAGTGTTTGTTTCGAGCTCAATATAACAATCATCTTTGAGCAACATGATCAAAGTTCGATCACCCTCTCATTAGCTTTAGTACATATAGAGTACAAGGCTACTAAATATTGCAAAGAGTAATAGACTCCTTCCGTTGATGTATTCTCAAAGACAGTAGTCCATTCCAGGCATTGTAACTATCTTCGGTTGAGATTTATTGTCATCTCACATGAAAGCCGCAATGTTACATTTTCGTTCATCGAGAACATATTGCAAATATATATCATTATACGTAAGCAAAAAAATACATGGAGCAAGCAAGTATAACACATGTTCAGATCAAACCTTATTTAGTTTCAAGAATCTGAAAACCAAAGAAGTGTATTGGAGCTCACCAGCGAAGGTTGAGAGTTGTTGATAGAGCTATATGAGAACGATGTGCTCTAGGTACAAAAAAAATCTTCTGGATATGGCGCCCACGACACTCTCGGATCATCTCAACTCGCAGGTGGAGCAGAGCATTACCGTCTCGAACGGCGTCGCTCATAGGGACACCAGCTGCACCATCAATGCTAGTTATTGAGAGCAGAGATCCTGCGAGAGCCGACATGAAGGACACATGATGAATCCTGGGGATTGAATTGAACATAACCTTGGGGGTTTAGGGGATATATACGAAGAGTTTTGGGAAAACATAAACACACCTTCATTTAATCGCCTCCCGGCGAGTGGCGCACATCAATCGTGATGAATGCTCCTGGAAACTGAAGATTGACTGCATGCCTCGCCCGCAACCTTACATCTGCATCAATCGGTTTGCTCCTCTCGCTAAAGAAGTTGACAGAGCCCGCACTGCCAAGGGACCACATCGACCCAGGCATCGAACAGTGCATGCGCGGCTGCATCTTTTTTCACGAAATAAACATATATACGCAACCTTACCAGCGAGAGTACATATAGTTCCCAAACCAAATATTTGAAGTTGGAATTGTTTCATCTAAATTGAAAAACTATAAAGATGAACAAACAGATAGTGTAAATTTGGCTGTATAAATCATTTGAATAGCCTGCAAGGTATCATTAGTTATCTGTGAAGATGTAAAAGTCTGATAACTGACACTACGTAAATATTATATTCACAAGCTTGTTAAGATCAAGTGATCAACAATTTGAAAGCGCACCGAATACATTTATCAATGGAATATTTTGCCTAATCCATGAATAGTTGACTGGTTTCTCAATTAGACTTGGTGACCAACCAGTATTCTTCAGGAAATTTTGCGCCTGCATTATTCAAACAAACACACCAATTTAGATTCACTTGACCAATTTGCTCAAAGAAACAAAATGATGTCTATATACTCTTAACCGTGCAACCCTGGATCATAATAATGATCTTATTCTCAGTCAATGTAGTACAACACATGAAAATAGAGCAGGACAATGAAGGGATAGCCCATAGAAAGAAATCACAAATATCCATAAAACATCTAGCGATGGTGCAATCTGAAGAGAGAGAGGTCTGAAGTCTGAACATAGATTCGGGCGAAGTGTACATGAGATTGGTTACCAGATGGGTGGTCGTTCGCTCGGGAGGAGTCACGAGCAGGAGGGCATGGCGGCAGCACATAGGGCATAGGTCCAGGAGGTAGGCCGGCGTCGAGGGAGTGCAACCACCTGCCCATGGACGGCAGCCGGATGGATCGAGCAACTCCTGCATCGCCCGCGGTGGATGGATCGATCACTTCATCTTACCCTCGCGCCGGAGATGGAGAGGCGCAAAAGGGAGCAAAGACTGGCAGCGCGTGCAAACCTAGGATTAGTTCATGTCGCGAGGGAGAGGAGAAGTCAGGTCGAGATGAGAGAAGTCGAGGAGGGGAGGAGGAGGCTGCTACGAACGAGGAGTTCGAGACCGCAAAATGGGCTTAATTAGTGCGACAGTAGGCCCAGTTAACCACATGCTTTGGTTTCGGCTTCCAGAATAGCTGCCCCGGACAGATGGCTCAGTCAATGTGCGAGTTCAAGTTATATCCGACGGTTAGGAACGTTCAAATCATGACATCTGACGGTCCAAATTGTTGATAGCGTGAGAGTGCTCGGATTAGTCCCGATTTTACTGTCCTAAAATAATAATAATAATAATAATAATAATAGGCAGCATAGGATAAAGGAGGTACATCAAGGGGCGACAAAACAGGCTATGCAATTGAATAGGATTGTAACGTAGCAGCAGCAATAACAATGCCTAGTGCAAGAAATTTACGGAAAGATAGGCGATATCTGGGGAAGAGAATGGCTCTGCTTGCCTGGAAGCTCGACGGTAGGGGTAGGGTCGTCGACGAAGTAGTCGTACTCAGCAGCGGTGTAGTCGACGGCAGCAGCGGGGTCTACCGGAGATTAAGGGGGGAAGAAACAGTAAATACAAAGCAAGCATATACAAACAGATGCATGAAATGACAGATGAAAAGTTAACGGTGGTCTAACGCAGTGCAATGCACGTTGCTCGGAACGGAAATTCATCCGGGGATGAACGACCAGCTTCGGGTGATTATCGGACAAGGTGTCCGGAGGGGGGAGATATCATGCCGGAGGTGTCGTGGACATCCGACACATGTGTGGGTGCTGTATCCGGGTTAGTTGATCTATTCCGAACAACTTTCGTGTTCGAAATAAATTCATCCGGGCACTCTAACAGTACCGGACAGTTTATCGGACAGACGGTCCGAAGGGGGACGGTTCGATGTTCGTTGTGTTAGAGGGGTGTGATAGACAATGGATAGCGTATTCGTATTCTTTATATTTTTCTGATCAATTTTCACGTATAAAGTTTTTGAATCTGAGTTACGGTTTAAAAGTTATTGAAGTTTAAAGTTATAAATCATTTAAATGATTTTCTGAATTTCTTTTATTATTAAATTCCAACATTATCCAAAACATTATCCAAAACAATGCCTAACATGTGGGACCCACATGTCAGCCTCTGTTTATTTATAAAACATTTTAATAAATCAAAATAGCCTTTGGGCCCACATGTCAGCCACTGAAATTTATTTAAATCTTTTAAATAATTAAAATCTGACAAGGGGGGCGTAGTGGTCAGTGACTCGCATGTTAACTAAAATACATCTAGATACATCCGTTTAGTGAAAAGTAACATAGATCAATGTAGTAATATTGTAGTACCATAGTTATGCAAATAGTAGCATTTTACTGGTGAGGCAAGCAACAAGTTTTTTCGGTGTACAAACAATAATTAATTAATTAATAGCAGCAGCTTTCATGTATACTTCCAATGCACAAATATGAGCAGAGATAAGCTACAGATTATAATTAAACCATTTATTTTTGCACTAGCTAAAAAAATCTCAAGCATTTTGCTACGTGTATGGATTTTTTTCCTTTGAATTGCTGCTATACGTTGGATAGTGTTTGAACAGCAGATGAGAGCCGCATGTTACGGGGTGACTTGCCGTGGGCAAGTCACCTGATCCCTGTAGACTCATGCACTACTGGAATTCGCCTGTTTGCCGTCTGCCACGGCGGACGGCAAACACCTGAATGGCCGACGGCAAAACCCTTTGCCGTCTGCCCCCGCACGGTAAAGCACCCGTCAGCCATTTCATCGGCAAAGAGGTGCGTTGCCGTTTGTTGTATATCGACGGACGGCAAAGATGTTTGCCGTCCGCTGGAATAAGAAACAGACGGCAGAGAAGCTTGACGGCGAAGCTGTGCCGGCAGGCTCCGTCAGGCCCTTAACGGCGGGGTTGCCGTCTACGGACAGACGGCAAAGAACGGTGACGTCATCGGATAAGGTAATGACGTCACCCCCCCCCCCCCCCGTCATATGTTTGCCGTCCAGCAGCAGACGGCAAAGTCCTACGCTTTGCCGTCTGCCTTGCCGGAGGCAGACGGCATAATGACCAAATGGTCACCCAGCTGTTGCCAGATTGCACAGCTGGGCGCCACGTGTCCTCTTTGCCAACTGCAAGCAGACGGCAAAGGCTTTTGCCGTCTGCTTGTTGACGGCAAAGAGGCTACATATCCTCTGTTTTATCTGTTTTCTTTCAAATCCCTGCATTTTGACAAATATATATATATATAATCTCCAACAACATTATATAGTATCCAACAAACAGTATATAGTAACCAACAACAATATATAGTCTCCAACAAGGTTTTCATACAAGATTCACATGTGAACAAGGTTTCAACAAGCATTTCATAGTTTCACATATATACATGGCACATACATAGCACATAGTGACCAAAACAGTTTATGAAACTAAACTACAAGTCCAAATGCAGCACTCCATCATAGCATGACTCCCTTGAAGCAAATATGCAAAATGAAGCTAAAAAAGTTATAAGAAGAATATGGAGAAGAACAAGAAGAAGACGGAGAAGAGAAGAAGAAGAATCTAGAAGAAGAAGAAGAAGACAAAAAGATCCTCTCCTTCTTCTATTTTCTTCTTCTTTTGAGCAGACAAAGCTAACATAAGCAATGGTGATCAAATTAAGCTAGAGTTAGCATATTTTCAGGAAATTGAGCTAAATTTAGCATTTTTGAGCAACTAAGCAAACTTTAGCAATTGTTGAGCCAATTTAAGCTAGTTTTAGCATTTTTGACCCAATTAAGCTAGATTTAGCATTTTGTGAGCAAACTAAGTTGACTATGTAAGTTTTTGAACTAACTAAGCTAGTTATGTCTTTTATGTGCAAAATATGCAAAGTATGGCATTTTTTGATTAAATATAGGATTTTAGAAGCTAAATATGCATTTTCAAACTAACTAAGCATTTTAAAACTTACCGGAGTGTAGCCCTCAAGGCTGAGGTGGCTGAGAAGCATCCGTCGGGTTGCCCGATGTTGACGGTGGAGAAGGGTCATGGGACGCAGCCCGAGAGTTATGCTGCACAAAAAGATCAACTAGAGGTTAGCACGACGCCACTCAATATGGTATTGATGATCATCGAAAGATACTCACCGTCCCCACAGGAGAAATGATCGGCATCGGTGGAGCGGCCTGACCAGTCTTCTCGCACATAGTCTGCACATTTGTTATTCATGAGTCAATCATATTAGGCCACTCATGACGCATTCTTTGGGTGAATATGAACAAGTGACTTACCACGAAGAGCTCATACAAGGCCCGGTTCGATGCATCGTGTCGTGCCGCGGCCTCCTCGAGAGCCTTCGCCGTCCTCTCCTCCGCCAGCCGCTCTCTCTCCGCTGCCTTCTCCTCTGCCAACCGCTCCTTCTCCTCCAGTAGCCGCTGGGTGTTCTGTCGCTCTTTCTCAAGAGCTTCCTGCAACCCCACTCCTCTAGTTAGCATTGTAATATTCGATGAGAGAAAACAAGAATGCAAGAGTCCTTATGGATAACCTGGATAGCGAGGTCGACTGGCCGCGGACGAGTCCTTATAGCAGGAGAAGAGCTCGTTTGGCGCGCCTTGATCTCAGGAAGAGTCTTATCGCACCTGATCAACTTATCTCCAATGGCCATGGCGCCATGGCGCCTTCCGCCACCAAAGATCATCACCAGCTCCGGCTCAATAGGCTTCCCAAGCGGGTTATAATCCTCCCCGTGCTTCTCCTTCGCCACCTCAGTATAAGCCTTGAGCTTACTGTAGGCGGCAATGTTGGTGAAAGTCGAAGGACTGGCGAGATCAGACTCTGAGAGCGCCTTTGCCTTCTTGTACGACGCTGTATGGGCCATGCCATACATGTCGAACACCTGAGGCACCTCCGTTTTATTATGCTCCGCCTAAAATACAAAGCAAAGCACGATATTAGTAAGTTGTGGGTGCCAAAAAGACAAAGAAAAGTAGAATTTGCATGAAAATTGAAGCAAAGCACATACCCATTTATTCCCGTAACCAGCTAAGTTGCGGCTTCCTTGATGGTGTGGCACACCAACCATTTGGGCGTGGCGCTCCTTGGCATTGTTGTGGATGGCCAACCAGGCATCTGAGCACCAGTGGTCCACAATGGCCTCCCAACAATCCATCTTGTCCGCACACCATCTCGGTGGCGCCTAAGTTAGTAAACAAGGAAACTAATAAGTAGCCTAGATAGGAATCAAATCAAGCAAACTATTCAAGACTTAAGAAGGGTTACCGTCATGTACTGGGCCCTGGTCAGAAACTTCTTGCGGCAGTCCTTCTTGCTACGCTTGCGCCCTTGCTTGGCGTAGTAGTCACGGACCGCCTGCACTCGCATCTCGTGCCTTGTGTTCTGCAAGAGGCGCGTGGCCTCTGCAACTAACACGTCCTCCGCCTCCTGCTCCTTGGACTCATCGACCTTGTAGTAGACCTGCAATAGCACGAGACAACACTGATGAGTGCACTGATGAGACAACACTGATGACAACACTGATGAGTGCACGAGACAACACTGCAATAGCATGATTTTATTGTGTGAAACAAAAATTACCCAAAAGCCGTTGATGACCATGTCGGCTCTGGTGTGGCATTCGACCCCGTTGATGGTCGTATTCGGCGGGGCCGGGGCAGCACAATAGTGCTCCCACTTGAGTCCAGGCTGCGGAACCTCATCAGGTCCGGGCAATTGAACCAGGCCCGGGAAGTTCTCCCTAACGAGCACAACAAGGATGGAGTTGGGATTGCGGACACCATTGCCGTATATCCAACCCCTGCAGTATAAAAAGACAAAGCCATCAGATAGACATAAGTATAGAAGGTACCGGAAGAGAGTATAAGTGCACTTACGTCTCTCCATCAGGCGTAATCAACCACTTATGGGCGGGAGTCACCGGCACGGACGGGAGCCGTGTACCCCCACGCTGGTACACGGTGGTACCCTCAGCTACCTCCTCCTCATCCGTAGTGTCCAGCTCGGCACCAGCCTCCCCCTCAGGCGTGTGCTGCTCCGGCTGATCCGGCCAGGGACTCCAGGTCGTGCGGGTGGACGTAGCCTCCTCCTCCACCTCAGGCTGGTCCACCCTGCAGTGCTCTGGTGAATCAGCCGGAGGTGGCGGCGAGGAAGCAGCAGCAGGTGCTCGTCTCCCTTTCCCGCGACCACCACCTGCTTTGCCTCTCCCGGTCTTCTTCCGACCTCCTCTCCCCCTGGGCGGCTCATCAGTAGAAGGAGGAGGCGAGGAAATACTCTCGAGCAAAGACCTCCGTAGAGCCAGAGGTGGGAGCGCATGACCCCGACCCCTCCCTCGCGAGCCTGAGGTCTCGCCCTCCATATCTGTCACGAACCTGCCAAGAATTAAAATAAAATAATTAGTACAATGAGAAAAAGAATTAATAATACAACAGTAATTACTGCAATAATGAGAATATATACAACTAATGAGAATAATGTAATTAAAGTTGAGATGCATACAACTAACAATAGTCGGGATCATCGGTCTCTTCTACGCGATCAATTGAAGGATCGTCATCGCTATCACGCGTGTCGTCGATAATGATGGCCTCATCAGGTTCAACAACACCAACATTTGGAAGGCCTTTATGTAAACGGTCAAGCATTGACAGGTCATCTGGAGCAGTAACCTCTTCTTCTTCAGGCTCTTCAACATCGTCGTTAGCGGGTTCACTCTCATTGTCTTCTTCCATGTTCTGGGGTTGCGTAGAGAGGTTTCGGAAACGTTTTTTTATCACGCGTGTTTCTTGGAAGAATTCTCCTTCATATGTCTCTGGGTCAATGTGGGGTACATAATCCTCTTCATTTGGGGGAGGTGGTCTAATATGAGGTGGCACATCATAAACGACATCCCAACCTTTTAGGTTTTCAACCGTTTGGCAGGGGTAGGATAGATAGAAAACCTGGGTGGCCTGTTGAGCCATAATATAGACATCGGGGACATTAAAATGGGTGTCTTGTCGAATTTCGACTAGACCTACATGTTCATGAGTTCGTCTAGTCCTCGACGGGAGAAACCAATGACATTTGAAGACAACGACGTTGGGAGGATTTTCACCATAGAATAGAAGTTCGTATATTGCTTCAACTCTTCCATAATACTCAATACCTCCGTCGCCGACAGCAGAGACACCCGAATTTGTACTTTTTCGATCGGCCATTTTTCGCTCTTTATCAACGGTACGAAAGCGATACCCGTTGATGTCGTATTTCTCAAATACACGGACCTTATTGTCAAAACCATTAGCGACTTGTCTCAATTCGGCGTCCATAGGCTCCTCATTTGCCTATAAGTTTTATAGGAAAGGATTGTTATATTAGTGAAAAATAGGTCGAACCAACAAATGAAACCCTATATATGAATGATATTTACCGTTCGTTTGAACCAAGAGATGAAACTAGGATTGCCGTCTCCTTGATTGGCAAGAAGCTCATACTCTGCGATGGAATCACTTTCAATAACCACTCCATTCGAGAATTTTGCGACGTATCGACTGTATGAATTCAGGGGAATTAATAAGAAACAAGAATTATTAGAAGTTGCGAAACAATGTACGTACCGAGCACTTACTCGATGTACGGTCGCACTTCTGTTAGGTTGGTGAAGATATACAGTGTAAGAGTCTGCCATTCTTTGATATCCAAAATCTTATTTCTCGAAGCACCAACAGGTCCAAGCTTCCCTTTGAATAGGCTGAGGTTGGATTGACGCCGTTGGGGGTCGCCAGTATTGTACCGAGGCTTTGGATTATGCAAATGGCGATTTTTGGCTTCATAATGTGCTGTCACGAAGTTTGCCGCCTCCTCGGTAATGAAAGCCTCGGCCATCGATGCTTCAATTCTACGTTTATTTTTACATTTTGCCCGAAGCGTCTTCTGCATTCTCTCCGTTGAATAGCACCAACGATTTTGCACAGGGCCCCCTAATCTTGCCTCGGTCGGGAGATGCAATATCAAATGCTGCATCGGATTAAAAAAACCCGGTGGAAAGATCTTCTCTAACTTGCAGAGCAACTCCGGCGCCATATCTTCCATGTCTTCTAGCACGCCATCGGATAGTTCTTTAGCACAAAGAACACGAAAGAAATAGCTCAGTTCTGCCAGTACTAGCCACTCTTCCTCGGGGATATAGCCGCGCAACATCACCGGCATTACCCGCTCAAGCCATATGTGCCAATCATGACTCTTCAGCCCTAATATTTTATGTTTTTCAGGACTCGCTCCCCTCCTCAGATTCGCTGCATACCCATCGGGGAACATCAAACTGTTTTGCACCCACAAGAGAATTTCCCTGATATGCCCCCTTTCAAGATTGAACCAGGCCCTTGGCTTGGACCAATTCTTCTTTCCTTTCGGCTGTCGCATGTTCTGTGAGGGTCTATCACATAGAGTCTCCTGGTCGACTCTTGCTTTAGGATTATCCTTTGACTTCCCATCTATGCCGAAAAATGTACCAAACAGGGCCTCGCCGATATTTTTTTCAGTGTGCATCACGTCAATATTGTGTGGAAGTTTGAGGTCTTTGAAGTAGGGGAGATCCCAGAAGCATGTCTTGTGAGTCCAGGCGTGTTCCGAATTATATCCCTTGAAATACCCGGGACGTTCTGGATCAGGCTCGAGAGAGTTCAACTGTGCCAAGACATGTTCGCCCGTCATCGTAGGTGCTGCCAGGTTTTTGACAACTTTGCCTTTGATGAAGTTCTTCTTGGCTTTTCTAAAAGGATGCTTAGGAGGCAGAAACTGTCTATGCAAGTCAAAGCAGGAATACTTGCCACCCGCCTTCAGCCAATGAAACTGAAGAGCAGCCTTGCATGTTGGGCACCCGAACTTTCCATGAACACAGAAGCCAGCGAAAAGCGCATACGCCGGCAAGTCATGCATCGAGTACTGGTACCAAACATGCATTTTGAAGGTCTTTTTGCTAGCTGCATCGTATGTCTTGAACCCTTCGTCCCAAGCTTGTTGCAATTCCTCCTTAAGCGGTTGCATGTACACATCCATATTCTTCCCCGGATATTTGGGCCCTGGTATTATCAACGTCAGGAAAATGTTCTTCCTTTTCATAATCTCTGAGGGGGGGGGAGATTGAGTGGCATGACAAATACAGGCCAACAACTGTATGGGGCTGCCATCAGACCGAAAGGATTGAACCCATCTGTGCCGACGGCGATTCGGCAATGCCTTGGCTCCTTAGCTTTTTCCGAATGTTTTTCATCAAAGTGCTTCCATGCTGAACCATCTGATGGGTGAGTCAACATCGGCTTCCCATCTGCATCAAATCCTGTTCTCTTCCCATGTTTGTGCCATGTCATCTGTCTGGCTGTCTCTTCCATCATGTAAAGGCGTTGAATTCTTGGTATCACTGGAAGATGCCTAAGAACATTTACGGGTATTTTGGTCTGCATCTTCTCACCTTGACCATTGTCTACCATAACATACCTGGATGACTTGCATTTGGGACAATAGTCTTCGTCCGCATACTCTTTCCTAAATAAAGCACATCCATTTTCACAAGCATGTATCTGCTCATAGGGCATCTTAAGTACCTTGAGGATTTTATCCGATTGGTAAAGGTTTGCAGGCATAACATGATCTTTTGGTAGAAACCGCCCAATTAGGGTCGTGATCGCATTGTAACAATCTGTGCCCAAGTTGAATTGTGCCTTCAAAGCCATCAACTGTGCGATGGCATCGAGCTGACAAAGCTCAGTGTGAGCGTGCAGCGGACGTTTCGAAGACTCCAACATATCATAGAAGGCCTTCGCAGATTCCTCCATCTCATCGTCCTCATCCCGCGCATCGTCAAAGTCCTGCACCATGTCTTCGATCCCGGTTCTGTACTCATCCGTGCGCTGACGGACCACCTCCTCTCTCCGTCGTCCGCCAGACTCGCCATGGAAGGTCCACACCGTATAACCAGGCTTATAACCCCACTTCTGCAAGTGTTTACCCATATCCACCTCTGTCGCCTGTTTATAATTGTCGCACCTAACGCAGGGGCACCAGGTTTTTCTCTGCCCATTTGCAAACGCCGCTCTCAGAAACTCCTTGGTTTTCATTGCCCATTCATTGGTGATCTCTTTCTGATTAGGGCGACCAGTGTACATCCACGCACGATCATCGCTCATCTTGTTGCTACAGCTAGCTACTAAACAACAAATATACCATTTTATTACGTCCACTTTTTATTGCTTTTATCATACATAGCTACGGCATATGCAATTAACCTACACACTAATAGGTAAAGATAGGTCCTAATCCCACCCGAGTATATGTAGATTGGGTCGGTTTCCCATGCTTTGGTCCCGATCCGACGCGGTATTTCGGCAGCACCTCCCCGCTGTTCTCCTAATACACGTCTCGACAACAAGCCGAGAGGTTGTGTATCCGGAGAACAACAGGGAGGCGCTGACGAAATTCCGCGTCGGATCAGGACCAGAGCATGGAAAAACGACCCAATCTACACATACGCGGGCTGTCCATGGATAACGTTGGACAATTCGAAAGAATTACTATTATAAATATGCAAATGAATGCATATTTATACTGTAATCCTTTCGAATGGGAGACGCATACTGGTTACGCAACTTTACATACTGCTAGAGCTACCGTTATCGGCATGAAGGCCAGAATTGAGCAAAGGAAAAAGGGGGAGAGGACAAGAATTTTTTTGCTCACCCTCGAACTCAGGGAGGTCGCCGAATGGAGGGGGCGGAGGTCGTCGACCACCAGACCTTCACACTAGGAAAATTCCTGCACATTAAAATGCACCCAATCAACACACACACTTGATCCCGGTAATTACATCTTTTTTATTTTTTTTACCCCAAGCTCCATTAAAATGCACCCAATCTTCACCTCCAACTTCTACTTATTCATCTCCACCTCCAACTTCTTCTTCTTATTCTTATTCTATTTCTTTTCCTTTTCTTTTCCTTCATCTATTTCTTTTCCTTTTTCTAAATCTTCTTATTTCCTATTCTTCCTTCTCCTCTTCTTATTCTTCTTCTATTTCTCCTCTTCTTCTTCTCTTCTTCTTCTTCTTCTTCTTCTTCCTTCTCCTTTTCTAATTATTTTTCTTTTCTAATTCTTTCCTTCTTCTAACTAAATTTAACTAAAAAAACTAACTACAACTAATAAGTAAAACTAAATAAAACTAACTAACTACAATAGACTAACTGAATAGTAGCAATTAAAAACAGTAAGAATACTAACTAACTTATATAAAAATAATAATAAATAAAACTAACTAACTACAATAGACTAATCTAAAATCTATTAAAAATAGTAGCAATTAAAAACAGTAACAATACTAACCTAACTAAATTTTCTAATCTAAAATATGACTAACCTAACACTAAACTACAATGTGAACAACACTAATACTAACAAATCTAACAAAAACAGAGAAAACAAAAAAAACAAAAAAACAGAGAGGGAGGAGGGGGGGCTCACCGGCCGGAGTGGGGGTGGAGGTGGAGGAGGTGGGCGGTGGCTTGACGGCGGCTGGCGGAGGAGGGCAGCGGCGCCGGAGCCGGAGACGACGGCTGTGGGCGGGGCGGGTCGGGTGGGATCCGGCGAGGGAGGGGGCGGGCCGAGGCGGGTGGGGGCGGGGCAGGCCGGGGCGGTGGGCGGGTCGGGGCGGGGCAGGCCGGGGCGGTGGGCGGGTCGGGGCGGGGCAGGCCGGGGCGGGTGGAAGCAGGAGACGACGGCGGTGGGCGAGGGCGCGGCGGCGGCGACGGTGATGGCGCGGCGGCGGCGACGGTGATGGCGTGTCGGCGGCGTGGGGCACGGGCAGAAGGGAGGCACGGGCGAGAGAGAGTGGAGAGAGTGGGAGAGAGAGGAGGACGACGGGCAGTTAACGGCCAGGAGCTTTGCCGTCTGCCCCAGGACGGCAAATCGTAATTTGCCGTCCTGGGGCAGACGGCAAAGCTCCTGGCCGTTAACTGCCACTCGTGGAACGGTCTGGGAGGGCCCACCTAGGGCTTTGCCGTCTGCGCATGGACGGTAAAGAGGTCTTTACCGTCTATTTATTAAAAGTAGACGGCATACAAGCGGTTTGCCATATGTCATATGTTTGCCGTCTGTATTTAGGGTAGCAGACGGCAAACAATCTCTTTGCCGTCTGCCCCGATGGAATACAGACGGCAAAGACGATGACACATGGCAAACTGCATGTTTCCGGTAGTGATGCCCCCAACTACAGCGGAGCCCCAGGACATGTAGGTGGAACGTGCTACACGGAGCCTGCACTGCATTCGAGGGGAGAGGAGGACGAGGTGGTGACACCCGCCCTCATGTACTGTAACATGGATCAACGCTAGAGGAAGAAGCGGTTGTGCTATGATAGACCTTTCCTCTGAAACATTTTTTACGATGCAACTATTGCTTGAGAGATGAGTATGTTTCTCTTTGCATCATTGTAATATTGATGTTCAGCTCCATCAATGTTGCTTGTTCCATGTCGACCCAATTGTGTTGTGCATCTATGTCCCTTTGCGGTTACGACAGTGACAATGTGATAAAATTTTGTGTGTTATGACAATGCAATCTGATTGATGTGGGGGTGAATGTGTCGGTGTCAGCAACTAAACTTGTTACTTTGATAAGGATTGCTTCATGTTTATCTAAATCTAGCTCTCAAATTGCGTCTCAATGTCAAGCCAACTTCATTGATATGATGCCATGAAAATCTTAATATGGATGGTGTGCACACACACACAAAGGCGTCAGGGAAGAGCCAACGCATCGAATTTGTGATACCATCACTTAAATGCTCCCATGCCATCAATTTGAAAAAGTAAAATTTAAATTCACACAAAAAGTCCAAAAAAGGTGAATGATCACAACACACGTGCCTACACAGCCTAAAAAATCCAGTTCCAAAATCAAAGTAAACATAGAGAAACAAAAAGACAAAGTCAACACGAACTGTGCCGATAAAGACAAGCATGAACAATGTCAAAAGCTACACTATTCACCTCTGGATTTGTCTTTTTTGTTTCTCCATTGGAAGCACAAAAAAGACATCGATAAAGAATTTTTTTTGAAGCATTTAAGTTTTACTTTTCGAAATTGGTACCGCGGGAGCATGTAAGTGGTTGCATCACCAAATATTCCCAAGGAGATATATGCAAACGAAGAGGACAGCGTGGAAACAAACACCACTGTGGCGTGAAAGAAAATAGCTCTATCAACTTGGGACAGATGATACTTGCTGGATTGCACCCTTGTCAACATACAAGTTGCTGCCACCATGTGGTACAACCACCCACCCACCCCAACGGCGGCTACACAACACAACACAACGGTCCCATTCCAGCGTTCAATGAGCAAGGCACTCGATCACGTTTGGTCTTCACAATCCAAGGCGTCACAATTACAGAATAAATAGCAGGGTCCATCTCCTTTTCTCTCTACACACAAAAAAATAATTTTGCAGTGCGACTGGCTGCACTGGCGTTGCTGCAACGGTCGCTCTCCTGGGCAATGGAGACAGACAAGCACACCCACAAGACAATAATATTATGCCCCTGGGCCCTCACCGGATGCAAGTCGGCAAGGTGAAGCCGTGGCACACGAAGAAGAGGGCAATGTATACTACTACAAGGAGGAGGAGTATCAACGCGGCCCTGCAAAATGAAAAGAGGAAATGTATGAGATGTTTACTGCCGACAAGAGGTCGAAAAAGCGGCCGACTAGAGAAAACATCTCATGGTTTAGGTAGCCTCCCTGGGCATATAAATAGAGGTCGCTGTTAGGTCCTGTAAACTACATAAGCAAGCTGCTTGGCACTGAGAAAACAGAGGAGCTTCAGACTAAACCTATGCTTCAAGGTCATATTAGTACATGGCTGCAAATAAGATCTTTGTGAGATGGTTTATGAACATTCAGTCCAACACACTTCAGATAGCAGGATCATCGATTTATTATTTATATAAAACAATTTCCAGCCTTTGAATCAACCAAAAGATAATTTATGTCTGAATCTATATTGCCCGCTTTACTACTGATAGAACTAACAAGTACTGGAGTACATATAGCCAGTCTTTGTTGCACTCAATGTACGACGATATCCACAAAGTTGCATTCACTAATCCTGAATAAAACAATGTCAGAAAGTGCTTACTGCACAAATGTTGCCACCAAATTGCAGCCGTCAATTCGTACAGATTGAAGTGAATATCAAGATCAATAAGAAAAAGTTTATGGCGGATGCACAGAACGGCACAAAGAAGTTAATGAAAGCAAAAACGCGGTGTAAAAAATTGACAGGAGAGGACTACGTACGTCAGTTTAACATTTCTCCACCAAACAGTGCTTCTGTAGCGGCGTGCTTGTCTTTTGAATCGAACTGTATTTCCTTGCATATTTGTAGTCTTGTCCACCAATATGTCCAAACGGTCGCCTCTTTCAAGGACTTTATCGATGTTATCGATCATAACACTCCTAACCTGCAAGAGAACAATGAAGAGTAGGTATCAATTTGGAACTGCCAAATTTACTTGATAATATGCATCTGCCACGGAAGTAATGGAAGATCTGTGACAACTAGAAGTTTTAACAAATATGCCCATTCAGGTGCTCCACGGTACACACATAAATGCATAACCATTCCATTGCTTGTTTACTAGATTAAATATTACAGAATGAGCCCAATTAAGACATATGTTTTTAATATTGTACTCTGGAAAACGCCTGCATATTGACCGAAATATATTTATGGTGTTCACAAAATAACACCTGAAAAAGAAGGTTATACCTGACTGATTTCGCCTCTCATACGATTGATTCTGTCTGAACTAGGGTCATTTGAATAGTAGTCCATTTGCTGATTGAGAACCCTTGAGAATTCGTCATTCATTGCATAAGCAAGAGCTGTGAGTGCAGCACGGCCGTATGTCTTAACAAACCTTCCATGGATTTCCTCAAGGAAAGCAAATGGGATACGTCCTGCAACAAGAAGGAGCTTCATAAGGAGATTGCTACATAAGGAGACTGCTACGCGATATATATCACAAGAGGGGCATAGTAAGCCTCAGAGACAGAAAGTACAGGTGTGAACCTTTAGACATCAGTAAACACTTGTGGATGAATATCAAACCATCATCACAATCCCCACCACCTCACTCCATATACAAGGAATAGACTACAAATTACAGCAGATTTTTGCCAAAAAATTGCACAATTTTCATAGCATGATTAAGCTTGGTCCAATTCGAGGTGACCGAAATTTGAAAAAGACAAAACAGCCAGTATTTAGCTAAACGATAAACACTAGCACTACTAGCACTTTAACAGCAACTAATGCGTTTGATCTCAAGGTCAAAATCCAGAGGCGGCCAGTCTGGAGGCTCCACTCGTCGACTCCACGCGTATCCTCGAGCGGACGGCAATTGGCGAGCCCTGAATGAATCGGAACAATTTTCCCCGTTTGACCCAATCTACCAATCCCCCGAAACCGCCTGCGCCTCGAGCAGCAGCAGACGGACACAGGAGACGCGCATACTGACAAACCCTCCTGGCACTTTTAATTCCGCCGGATCTCCAATATTCCCCCGCTGACGAAACCAAAACCGCAGGCAATTCAAAATTGCCACCACTCCGGCCGCCCCAACACAAAAATAAAACAGAAAAAAGCAGGGCATCGGCGGCGCAGCACTCCGGCGCGGCGGAGCGGATGGGGGGAGGGGGGAAAGAGGAGGAGGAGGAGGATGGGACGGGGGTGGCGTGCTTACGTCCTGCGGCGTCGTCGGCCATGCAGAGGGCGGTGATGCCGTCGGTGCGCTTGGCGTGGAAGACGTAGCGGTCCTGGGTGTAGGAGACGTGGCTGTCGGCGCCGCTGTCGGGGAGGCGCTCGAGGACCTGGCGCGCGACGGCGCCGGCGTTGGTGGCGGCGGCGCTGTGCTCCGCCAGCACCGTGGAGCCCCGCGCCACCACCGCGTAGAGGATCGGCATCCCGCGGCCGCTGCTCCGCTCTGCTCTGCCGTGTGGACGGTGGACTCCTTCCTTCCTTACTTTCTTTCTCGGGGAGGAGAAAGAGGGGACGGGGTATGTAGGAGGGTAGGCGGAGTAGGATGATCTGGCTGGGGGGTTGGGGAGTGGGAGGACGGGACGGGACAGCTCGGGTTGGGTGGAGCCGTTGTTTAATTGGGATGAGCTGACGTGAGCTGTTGCGGCCTCTCTCGGCTCGCTGGCTGCCCAGGGGTTGGTTCCTTGGGCTCGGGCCGGCCGTTTCTGTCTTCGGGAATTCTCTTCTTCTCCTGCAATGTGGTCTGCTGCACTGTCTCCAACCCTACACATCGTACACGCTAATTAACTAACCTGTGGTTCCCCTTAAAAAAAACTAATCTGTAGTATAGTTGATTTGGTTAGAGGGATGCTGGTATCCCAGCTCATTAAAGTTTAAACTCTGGATTTCATATTAGTGTTCGTATTTGTCAAGATTTTTTTTCAGCCTTTTTAGCAACGTGCTTTCAATGACAGAAGACGTTTTCATCGACTACGAGAAGCTTGTGACGACTTCGTCAATCTAATGTGTCAATTCAGTGTTGCAAATATGCTCATAGGCAGACCCGTATTCTTTTAACAACTAGTAACGAAATTACTCTTTTCGATCCATAAATAAGCATTACTCATTTTATACTAAAATCATTACAAATTTTATACTACATGAGCGACATTTATTATGAATCATAATGAATAATATTTTTAATTCTCCTATTATTTGCTCATTTTTAACTCTCCTGTTATTTGCGAATCAAACTGTGGTTGGGTTGGTTAGGTGGATAATTGTATTCCTAGCCCATCAGAGTTCAAATCCAAATTTGACATTGGTGCTCGCATTTTCCTGAATATATTTTAGGTTTTCAGGTGATGTGCTTTCAGTGTGAATAGACGTTTCCGTCGAAGACGAGGTCCAGTCTTTGTTAATCTCAAGATGATTCGCACCAACACCTAACATATAATGTCGGATGCCCCATCCAAGCCACAATACTTGGACTGGGTTACAAACCGGTCCAAAGTAAATAGCTTGTCAAATTTTGCTTCTCATTTCTTTCTAGAAAATGGCAAATTATGCCAAAAAATGTAGATGGTAAAAAAAATATGTAAAATGTAGGTAGCATGTCAAGTTTTATGTTTGCCATGGAAATTTTAGTGTGTGGAGACATGGCAATTTGATTTTTTTTCCATAGCATGATGAATTTAGTTTTAGATCATGGAAATTTTAGTTTTTACAACATGGTAAATTTACTTTTTATGGCATGGAAAATTCGAGTGGGGCGTTTTCGAGCTCAGGCTCCATGGAGGCCAAATTTTTTTAAAAAAAATCAAGTTTCTCGATTGAAAAAAAAACTGAAAAAATATGCAAGTATGCAAAGATGTAATGTACGTGTGTGTAAAAATTCATGATGAAATACCATTAATTGCAGCCTGTACAAAAAAGATAAATTCATGACCTAACAGGATGAATAGTATCATGTGTTAATAAGCTGCAGATTTGTTTTTTTTTTGCACAACCCTCATTTCAACGTATTTTGTCCTGAAAATTTACACACTTGTGCATTATACCTCCATGTATATCTGTATTTTTTTAAGAATTTTTGAAACATAGAACTATGAATTTTGATGAATTTTCAAGTTCAAAATTTGAGGCCTCCATGGAGCTTGGGATCCAACGTGCATTTCCGGGGAAATTTGGTTTTTTAACTACGGAAAATTGTTCTTCATAGCATGGCAATTTTTAGTTTTAAACAATGGCATTTTTGGTTTTCAAAGCATGACAAATTTAGTTTTACAGCATGGCAAATTTAGTTTTTACCTTATGATAGATTTAATATTGAACCATTGTAATTTTTAGTATTATATCGTGGCCAATTTAGTTTAACAACATGCCAAATTTAGTTTTAAACCATGGGAAATTTTAGTTTTACAACATGACAAATTTAGTTTTAAACCATGGCAAATTTTAGTTTTACAACATGTTAAATTTAGTTATTACATCATGGCAAATTTTAGTCGATCCTGGCAAAAATAAAATTATAGTATGGCAAATTTAGTTTTGGACCATCTTTGAACCTTGAAAATTTTCATGTTTTACTAATCACAAAAAATTCATGGCAAAATTGTCAATGAATCATTCTTTCCGAGAGTATGTTCATTCCTGTAGACACTTGATGTCCATGACAACAATTTTACATATAATCTAGACAATACTATAAATACCTTTTACGACAGACTTTCTTTTTTACTAGGACCCCAATTCAAAGTGAACCGATGGTGAGAGGCATCCCAGAGCGAAGAACGCCTCGTTTGCTCAGGGAGCATCGATCTGACTTTGATTTATTGCAGATCCTTTCCAACGCAAACCTGAGTGGCCAAAAAGGCCGAGTTTCTTTTTAAGAAAAAATCCTTGATAACAAATTTCTATAAAGTAAAAAATAATAGTAACATGTTAGTTCCAAACAAATGCTATGTGAGCAAAGGCAAAAACAATGGCAAATTTGTCATGATGTTATAATTGCTTTGTGACGAAGCAAATAAATGGTATGAAAAACTGCATTAAAAGGTATATTTTGTAAAAACAATTAACGAAAATTTTGTGTTGAGTAAAACTTATTTTTTTTAATTTATTCAAAAAATAGTGGTCCAAATACTTAACATGCCATGGTCAGTTTTTTTGTAATGTATCATAAACTAAAGTTGCGATGTGCAAAAAAGGAAATTTTCCATGTTGCATAAATTACATTTGCCATGGATTCGAAGATAAATTTGTTATTCCACAAGGACAAAATTTGCCATCAACCAATATTTTTTGCTATGCAACATAAACTAAAATGACCATGTTAAAAACAATTCCATGCTACAAGGATTAAATTTTCCATCGACTAACAATAAATTTACCACTATTGAAAATAAAATAAAATCTGGATGCTCCATAAATTAAAAATTGTCATGATGGCATAAATAAAACTTGAAAACTAAATATATTTGACATACAGAGAAAAGAAAAAATGTTATAAAAATTTCCATGTAACAAAAAATATATTTTGTAGGATTTTCCATTGTGTATTTTGCCACATCTCATAGATAGTAAAAAATTGGAGAGCTGGAGATACAAAGTCTTGTCTTCTGGATGAAGGTAAGTAAAGTACCACCATGCTAGTCGTGTGGACTTGGTTTGGAAGTCGCTCACGCTATTTTTATCTTAGAAAGAGCAGAAAATAATCTTTACGTCATGATCCTTTGTGCTTCGTTATTCATGCAAATGCTCTAATGACCCAAAAGTAATCGCGTCAAGAAACAGTTTTCTGAATGTTTGCTTCCAATGAATTGAGTTTTGCTATCTATAACACCGTAAAATTACGAAATTATGTTGATCAACTAGAATTACATTGAACCAAAAGTATTTTACTAATTGATACGTTGCGAATCAAATCGACGAGGCCACGTGCCAACTCCAACGTGGACGCGGAGGCAGCGTGGTAAAACAGTAAAATCAGATAAAAATGAAAAATAAATTAAAAATTCTGTTTTTTTTGTGTGACTAACATCGATAAATGTTTCAAACAATTGCAAAATTTCATCATAAAAATATATTTGTGGAAGTAGTAGAAAAAAAACATCACTTCAAAATGCTTTCAAAATTAACATTTTTTAGCGTATCAAATTTTTTTCACGGCTTCCACAAATGTTATTTCAAGATGAAATTTTCCAATCAATCAGAATATTTTTCAATGTTTCTTACCAAATTTTTTTACATTTTTTCGAATTTACTGTTCATGAGATAGCATATGAGCTTGGGAGCAGATAATCTGTATATTTTACTAGTTGAAACATGCATGTAACAAAAAAATTATATATTTTAAATACTAAAGGAAAGAGAGCAAAATAATGATATCCCCATTCCTTAGTCGAAAATATAAGATGTACATTGACAATCTAAATTCATGATTTAGGCAATATAAACAGATGGAACAAGATACAGAGGAGTCTTCCTGCAGAAAACTTGTCTGCCAGTCCCCTCCATGCTCACGTCCTCTTTCCTCATGCCGTCAGGCAACTCCCAGTCAAACGAATGCAGCAAACTTGCAAGCGTGAACTCCACGATGGTGGCGCCCATGGGGATAGCCGGGCAGATCCGCCGCCCCGCGCCGAACGGAATGAGCTCATAGTGCGATCCATAGAAATCGGTGTCCATACCGTCAAATCTTTCCGGGTAAAACTCATCTGGTTCCTCCCAGATGCCAGGGTCCCTCCCCATAGCCCACACGTTCACGAAGATCCTCGTCTTCGGGGGGATATCGTACCCAAGGACCTTCACATGTTCCATGGTCTCGCGAGGGACGAGCAGCGGCGCCGGCGGATGCAGACGCAGCGTCTCCTTGACGACCATCTTCAGGTACTTGAGTTCAGAGAGGTCGTCGACCTGCACTGGTCTCTGTTTGCCGTCGACGAAGCTCCTTATCTCTGCCTGCGCCTTCTTCATCACCGTCGGGTTCTTGATCAGCTCCGACATAGCCCATAACAGTGTCACCGAGCTCGTCGTCGTGCCGCCGATGAATGCATCCTGATTAAAAGCATAACAACATTATGATTACTTTGCAGAATTATATGCATGTTAGATTCATTTTGCATAATTATGAATAATTTTACCATTAGAAGAGCCTTGAGATGGTCCTTTGTGATCTTGCCTTGCCCCTTCCAAAGACTGATGAGCACATCCACGAGGTCATCCTTGTCAGCTGGCTTCACCCTCCCAGGATCCATGTGTTGGCTGAGCACCATCTCGAAGTAGGAGTCCAGCTCCACGAATATCCTCCGGTACCGCGCCTCCAGCCCGACGAGCCTGTCGAACCAGCGGCTCATCGGCGACGCCGGGAAGAAGTCCTGCGCGGAGAAGGCGGAGAGGGCGACCATGGCCTCGCTGAACACCTGCTGGAACTTGGCGTACTTCATGAGCTTGCCGCCGCTCATGCTCCCGAAGGCCACCGTGCCGATGAAGCCGTCGATGAGCGTGAAGAGGGTCTCGTTGAGGTTGACTGGCTCCTTCGTCTGATGAGAGCGTTGTGAGAGTGATTGGATTAGCTCGCCGACTTGAACTTCCAGTGCGTGAGCGAAGGACTGTACGCGTTTGCTCCCCACCAGCTCCGAGACGAACAGCTTGCGCCTCTCGCGCCAGCTCGCGTTGTACGGCGAGAACGCGATGTCTTGCTGGCCGTAGGTGATCAATTTTGCGCCTGGAATTCAATTGAGGCCCTGCTTGGAGTGAGTGTAAAATATACAAGGGTATTTAATCTACAAGTGTATTATATTGGTTGCAGTGCAAAATCCAGTCGGAAACAGAATGATCCATCGAGGCCGGTATTTTTGGTACAAGTGTATTCGTAATGAAACAACGTTCCAATCAGGCCCTGAGACTACTAAGCACAAATAACAAAAGTATAACATGGTACACACGATTGATCATTTGAAATTTCGTTTGACAACTAGCGAAATTGAATATTTAAGATCAACAAAACTACAAACTGGTCGTCTAAATTAAACCCCAACATCAATAAGCATTTCTTCGGTATAGAGCTTAACTCAAATCGAAGCACCATTTTATAGATTAAAATGGATTAGATGAAAACGATTAATTATGAAAGAATGTTACATTAGAACATGTTACATTATAGCTGGCTGATGCTTGATACGCTACGGATCGAACGCGTAATTAAACGAACCGCCCTGCAGACACAAGCACTAGTGGAGTGGGGCGAATGGACTTGCCTGGTGAGGTGGGTCGGCTGCAGCAATGGACATCCTGCGTCTTGAGCACCTCCTTGGCCGCCTCCGGCGACGAAACTACGACGGCCTCGACGCCGCCAAGCTGCAGGTGGACGACCGGGCTCAGGCTGCGGGCCAGCCTCTGCAGTGAGCGGTGGGGCTCGTGCACCATCAAGTGCAGATGACCTATGACGGGCAGCCGCAAGGGGCTCGGCGGGAGACGGACGCCGCTCTTCTTGTTGCCAACAACAACGCGCAGGTAGTGCAAGAAGATTACTACCGTAGCAACAGCTATGCTCAGGAGTAGTGGGACTGACCACTGGGGGACATGGTCGAGTTCAGGGGAGGGGCTAAGCTCCGGCGCCATTGTTGCTGTGCTCTTGGAGAAGACGGTGGAGCACTGGGCAGATGGATATGTAGAGAGGGTACGTCCTCACTGATTGGGCTGTGGAGTGCAGCTGAGTGAATGATTGAGGTTCCTGTTGAGACTGAGAGTTGGCATGTCGTGATCACCGATGGGGCTCAACGTGGAGACTTGTTTTGTAATCTTTCAGTGGTCTCGATCACGGGTATCACGCACGTCCACAAAATGTTAAATAGCTAATCCTTTGCATGAGGCCCATGATATGGTGTTGTTCCGTCCGAGCTCATTGATTTGCTTCCGGCGAGAGTGTGAATGAGGCACTGGTCATAGATTTCTCATGCTACAAATTAAAAGAGCTTCATGTTAAGTTTGTGGTTCAAGCACTCCCCACCTACTCCATGGGAGTATTCAAAATGTCGATGGTATTATGTGAGAAATATGATAAGCTCATTCATGATTTTTAGTGGGGTGATGAGGAGGGACGTAGAAAGACACACTATACGTCATGGGAAAATGTGATCGAACCCAAATGAGGTGTTGGGACTGGATTTAGAGACACGCACCTCTTTAATTAATTCATTTTGGCTAGGTGGGGATGACGTCTAGTTCAAGCGTCCAAATCAAAATACTACCCTCATGGAAATCTGCTAGACACTTTATGTCAGAAGCTTCACTAGTTTTGTGATGTATATTAAGTTTGGTATAAATATTTGCTCAAACAGGGACTTGTGATGTACTACCTCTATAAACTAATAGAAGATGTTTTAGATAACTAAAGTAATGAGCTAAAACATCTTATATTAATTTACGAAGAGAGTATTAAGTTTGGTATAAATCTTTGCTCAAACAGGGGCTGGTCGGGATAACAAAGAAGGAATCACGTGATTACTTAGGCTCATATTTTGTCTCCATCGTCCCACTGATTAACCTACACAACCAGGTGGAAGATTCTATTGGTCAACCACCCTTTTGAGTCCGGTCAAAGGGGTAGACCACACGGTCAAACGTGTCAGGGTTAGCCCTCTCGGGGGTCTTTCGGAGGGTAGCAATCCCCCAAGACTTTCATTATGTCCTAACATGTGTATGCAAATATGGTGGGAGGCTTAAGTAAGCAACACCATCTCCAGAGTGTGATACGCCTCACGGACGACACTACCGTGGTCGGAATGTTCCGCACTTAATTAGGTGGGTGAAGCTACCACCACGGTCATTCAGCCAAATGGTAAAGAGTAAGTGTTATTTTGTTTTTTTTCTATTTTTGTATCTTTTCTTGTTTTTTGGTGCTAATAAATCAACACATACTAATCATTTGCTTGATGTGCAGCAATTGGAAGTTTGTCTCTCCAGTGAAAGGACGGCTTCCAAATGGCATCATCAGTATTCTACTCAAAAAGTATTGGCCTGGCATGTTCAACACGAAGCCAAATGTGACCCCGCGGTGCGAGGAGCGGGTGTTAGCAACAACCTGGGCGCACTACAAAGTTGCTGAGCGTGCCGGTTTGGATGAGCCTGACGATGAAGATACCGTGATTACGTGCGCCGAAGCCGTGAGGCGTGGTTTTTGGGTAAGTTTCTTCAGAAGCGCACTAGTTAAATATTGTGTCCACTTTGTTCATAGCTCAAGGCCATTCTGGTTAACTCATGACTTGTTCCATTCTGGTTATATGCATGACTGTAGGCAATATTTAGAGTTGCAGAGGAGCACAAGGCCAAAGCCAATGAGGTCTTCGAGGAGACTGCGAAGGTTAAGGTCCGTAATGTGATCTATGAGCCGAAATGGTTGGCCATTACGGACTACCACCACGTTATTCTCAAAGACCCAATTCCCAAGAAGGAAGTGATGAGGCGCCGCCCTTCTTTGAGGAAGGACCAGTATGCGCTTGTAAGTGCACACTCCTTGTATTCTCACGTTTGTGCCATGATTTCACTGTTTGGTCTTCAAATGCCATGCTTTTATTATTTAGGTGATTCCTAGTTGGGCCAATGGAATGCCTGGTGCATGGGAGGCGTTGGTGGATAGATGGATTGGTCTTGATGAAGCCTATGCGGATGTTAGTAGGAGGAACAAGAGAAACCGGGGATCTGATGGCACACACAGTCAAGGAAACCGTAGCCACAGCCGCCAGAAGGAGCACAATGTATATATATGAAAAATTCTTCTTTCATGTCTCATCATCTCCGTATGAATGTGTATCATCTGTTTGTCGTTGCAGGAGCGCGTGATGGGCCAACCCTTGACGGACATGCAATCATTTGAGATGGCTCGTGTGCGGAAGGTGCCTAAGGAAGGGAAGGGCCCTTACTACGGCGCGGTTGAAAGCAATCTGAATGCCTATAAGGAGGAGTTTCGTCGCCGGCATGGGGAGGATCTTGACCCCTTATTGTGCGAGACCGATGAGACGGCGGTGGTGTTGTCTGGACATGGCAAGCCCCATGGCCGCTACGCGATTCTGAATAACGTGGTCAACCCTGCCGTCAAGCTGACAGAGTTTCGAGATAGCAACACCACCGGCGAGAGTATGGCTAACCCATCTCGGGCATGCCGGTCTACACTATCCATACAGGAAGAAGTAAGCATTTTTCTCCTTTTCATCCTCTTTCTCAGTTTCTATCGTGCATGGCTATGCTAATAGGATACAACATGTCACATTGTAGGCCTATGAAAGCTATGTTTGTAGTTATCATCAAGAGATGGAAACATACAACGCCGCCGTTCGAGCTGTTGAGGCTTACCACCATGAACAAGTGGAGGTTAGTTTTGATCACTTAGAGCCAAGATCAATTATATATATGCTTTCACTACTTTTGACCGCCATCTTGTTGTGTCAACTAACATGCAGAATATCTTCTCGGCTTTGAATAATGGCACTCGACCTCAACCAATGGGACCACCACCACAACATCCTGGAGCGCTCGCACCCATGCAAACGTTGAAAGAATTCCTAGTACATAATGCACTGACTTAGGTTAGTACATTGCCAAACTAGTCAATTGCGTATCTTTTTGTCAACATATAGCTTGAGTTCTTTCCTTCCTTAACGTCTTCAAACACAATGTAGGGATCTCACGGGTCAAACTTTGATGCTGCTGCTAATGGTTCTTGTTCGCCTAGTGGTGCTACTTCTAGCTCACGGAGCCCAATCACCCCAATTCATAACCCAAATGGTGGTGCTTCTAACTCGCCCCGTGCCTCTCCCCTTCAGGTTAGTACCAAAACTCCTTCCTAGCTGAGTGCATCTGATCAGTGTGAAGTTAAACTAGCTAGCTCAGCTTTAGAACATACCCCTTTTTTGGAACTAGCTAGCTCAGCTCATAGAAAATCATATATTTTAATAAATCATCATATATCATAGCGGCCTGATTTAGGGATATAACACTTGCTGGACATATGAGCTTCTGTTTTGAGATATATATTTTACCAAATCTATTTAGGTATCCTAACCAGTAGTACTTTGTAGCCCTTTGAGATATATATGTTGCCATGCAAGTGTAGCCACCATGTTCTTCAACATTGTTGATGCTCCTCCATGAATAACATTCCTGTTTGCACATATGTTCACAAAATATCATGCTAAATAATTGTTCTTCATTTTGTAGTGATGATGCTCTTCTTGGAGGACTGTTATGGTGGGTGCTCGGAAGCCGATGGTGTGGTGGTGCTATGTGTGTGTGACTTGCGACATGTAGTTCTTTTGGATTATGTATGTGTGACTTGTTGTGAGCACTTTGGACTTGGTGCTATGTGTGACTTGTGAGCACTTTGACTTGTGACTATGTATGTGCGACTTGTTGTGAGCACTTTCGCGATTATGTCTATGTGTGACTTTGTTGTGAGCAGTTTGGCGATTATGTCTAAGTCACTGTGTGACTTGTGGTGTTGCTGTTGGTGGTCTTATTTTTATTATGCTGAATATATGTAAATTCTGCTATTTTTGGAAATTTTCAGAGAAAATTACAATAAAAAAAACCTAGAGCCAGATATGCCGACGGCTTAGCCGTCGGCGTATCACCTGGCCAGGATCGCCCAGACGCCTCCACGTGTCCACCTATGCCGACCGTAAGGCCGTCGGCATACACACCGGCCACGGCTGCCCAGACGCTGGCACGTGTCCACCTATGCTGACGGTATAGCCGTCGGCATATGCCCATGCCACGGCTGCTCAAAAGCAGCCACGTGTCCACCTATGCCGACGAGGAGGCCGTCGGCACAACCCTGGCCACGGTTGCCCAGATGCAGCCACGTGGCGAGCTAAGCCGATGGCTTTGCCGTCGGCATACAACTTGACCACGAGCACCCACACGAAGCCACGTGTCCACCTAAGCCGACGGGTATACCGTCGGCATATGTCGTTGGCTGAGGCTGTCCTCCTGCGACACGTGTTGTAGACGGCGTCTGGTGAGCGGCCGTCAAGTTTTGTTTGCCGACGTGTGTAGGTTGCCAACGACCGTCGAATAGCCGTCGGCATATATCAGTTGCCGACGGGGATTCTTATGCCGACGGGCTTCGTTTGTGTGCCGATGAAATCGCCCCCGACGGCTGTATGCCGACGGCCACCGTCGGCATATCCTATGTCGACGTTTTTGGCCCTTTGCCGACGGCTTTAGCCGTAGGCATATAAGCATTTTGGTGTAGTGTCGTCAAAGTGGTCTGAAACATCTATCTTTTTACAAATAGGTGTCGGCAGCGGTGGGTCAATCAACTTATTAACCAAGACAAAAAGGAATGGAAGGTAGATTTGGTTTTTATTCTAAGAAGATCTGCAAGATTAAAACTGTCGAGTAGAGACGCGAAGGACTGTCGCGCATGTCACTATGAAAAGTCTGAGAATATTTATATTCATGATGCCTATCGATTGGTAAGCCCAGTAAAGTATCAAGGAAATTTCCAGGGATCCATCTCGATGAGTGCTTTATATGAGAGAAATGTTTAGGACATGTAGTGGCTATCGGTCTATGTGCTAGTGTGTAATTCTAGTCACCTGTGGACAGGTAAATAGGATATTATGTAAGTTCAACAACATACTCCCTTCTAGTAAAAGTCAAATAAACAAGTCACTTGCTATATACATGCTACTACATTACTTATTTACTCTTCACCACACAGTAAATCAATGCTCTTCTCAAAACAGGCGTACACGCCGCTTTATATTAATAATAAAGCCACACGATACAAGGTGTTGAGAAGAACCTCAACGACTGACCAAAAAGGAAAACATGACAAAACACGCCTATGTCACAAAACACTGCACAAAAGTGAACTACCGAGCGCCTCCAGCTAACCGCTGAGAAGAAGCACAGGAGGCACGCCACCCACCAGGTATAAACCTCTACCCATCGAATACACCCCAAGGAGGGTCACGATGCAAAGCGCCACCATCGTAGTCATTTTATGCTCTGGACATGTGTTTACTCTCCGCACAAAATAACCACATCTGGTAAAGGTTTGCCTCTCCCTCTATTCAAGGTGTCGACAATGACATCTTTCTGTGTGTCGTCGGGTTTCTTGAAGTGGATGAGTCTTGCTAGGACATCTATACATTCTGCAATTTCCTTTACCTGAGAAACCAAGTCCGCGAGAAGCGATGCAGTGATCGCCAGGTGCATCACTTGCAATAGATCCCCATTGTCTTCAAGATCACTTTTGATTCCTTCAGCTACTTTCATGGCTTCAGCCATGATGATATTGGAGGGAGACGGCACAATCATGGTTTTCGTAGTTGTTGCAAGCTCCCTAAGCACCTTGGCACAATGTGAGATCATTTCGCCGCATGCTTTTTGTACCTTAAAGGACAATTCTGAATTGGCTGTTGTAGGGTACTGTTTATCACCAAGAAAAGAATGTTGGTCAGTTAATCCGTTCATTCGGTCGTGTTTTGAGCATGAAATGAGAAAAAAAAATAGGAGAGTTATACATGTTTTGTTGTTATTGTCATGACATATGAAGCAAGAGCATCCATGGAAGATGCACATTGTCGACAGAGTGTTCCGAGCTTTTGGTATTGGCCCCATGGGTGACCAAATCGGAATTTACCATGGGGAGGCTCCCATTTTGCAAAGGTACACTGCAATTTAAAAGAATGATATTGTCAAAATATTATCCTTATCAGGATCTCTATACAATTTGTACCCTTATCTATAGTTTGTGGTTGAAGATACACTGGTTAATTCCATCTTGTGAGGTGATCATTTGCTAACACATTTTTGAGTTGTTTAGCTATTTAAAAGTGATTTTTTTCAAGACTTCGTCGAACATTATGAGTTCACATAACTATAGTGAATATTAAAAATCTCAGAGATCACATATAAGGCATTAGATAACAGTAAAATAATTAAGGGTCTACAAAACAGTTGTTGTATCATAAAAAAGGCGCAGTATTTACTAGAGAGTCCTCGGTAGCCTTAGAATTAAGTATACTCTTGTACAATGCTTCGGGGCCATCTTTTCTCTCCAAATTCTCAGTAACCATGTTTGCGCCAAAGAATTCAGATTTCATTCCTGCATACAGAAACATGTGGTCTTTAGTGCCTATAATTAACGCTCGTTACTACGATGATTTGGTATCAATATTATTAGCCTATCTAGAAAGTTAGTGGCTGAGCCCGAGTATGAAGTTCGTAGAGAGAAACTTTTAACGCAAAACTTTCAAGGCATGATACAACCTGATTCAACTTAAAAAAAAGGTGAAAGATATAGTGACTAAATTTAAAGATCCATGCGATACTGTTGTATCAAACACATAACACAACATATAAAACTTTCCCTGAAAAAAAATACATATAAAAAAGTTAAAATAGATATATAGCATGCATTACTACAGTGTTACAATTTCTTAATCATCGGAAATGCACTAAAGAGTGAGACATGACACTGGGTTTAGAAGATTTATGAGCTTTAAACCCATCAATCCACTCGACTTCTAAACAACCATCCAGGTGAAGGAGAAATGCATTTCTACCGTGCAACCTAGCAGGCGAAATAGAGAGGTGATCCGATCACACGTCTCCAACTCACCACACACCCACTCTCTCCTCATTGTATTTGATTGTATTTTAATGCGGAATTCGTACTACTACTGCACTTTGTTTTTCTGAAAAACCAAAGTGAAGAGCTCCCAGCCTGATCTCTATATTGATTGATGCACGCATCTATTCGGAACTTGATATGCGACGTACTAGAATATAGGTTACCTTCAAGGACCTGAGCCAGTTTGTGGAGATTGCCGGAGGCGAGGTCGTGGACGGCGTCGCCGGCCCAGACGGGGAAGAGGAAGACGGTGGTGCAGAGGCAGATGAGGACGCCGAGAACGATGGTGTAGAAGCGGTCATGCGCGAGCTGGATGAGCTCCTCCACGCGGTAGCTGGACACGGCCACCAGACTGAAGGTGAGTATGAAGATGGTGACGCCGTAGTCGTACTTGGCTTTGATCTCCGGGATGAACCGCAAGAAGGTGGCCATTGATGCTGCAGTATCAGTTGCGCGCCGCCAAGAAACAATAAGAGAGTAACTCCCTAAGTTATGTAACTAACTAACTATATATAGCTCTTTTGTTAATTTTCACTGTATATATTATGTACTCTTTGGTACCTATAAGGAAGACGAAGACGGTGAGGAGTATGGGCTCGCCCTGAACACCACAGCGTTCAGCTAATTCGGCCAGCTTATGCGCTCCGACGGCGATGCAGCCGGCTACCAGCGTCGCCAAGGCTCTGTTCAAGCCTTTGCTCAGCGTGGCACCTGTTTGTTGCATCGAACATAACCAGGTTTCTTCAGGCATTCATGGTGCCACGTACACACAAACAAACCGTACGTACCGACGGTGTACTCCATGACGACGACGACGGTGAGCACAGCCCACATGGTGGAGACCCCTAGCCCAAGCCCGTTGAAGAGCGGTGTGACGAAGTAGACGGCGGACACCAGCGCCAGCGCCAGCCCGACCTTGAGCGAGTGCGCCACCCGCCTCGGGTCCTCCCTGGCGACCCCGCCCGCCGTCCTCGCGAACCCGGCGCAGCGACGGCCGAGCCCGGCGAGGAGCGAGTGGAGCAGCAGCCCGCAGCTCGCGACGGCGCCGACGATCACCTCGCCGTCGCTCTCTCTGCTGCGGTCGAGATCCATTGCAGAACCAAGCAATGCAAGCTCCTAGCTAGACCTCACGCGCTGCTAATTAAGTAACCCTGCCAGGCGTCTTGCTTTTGGAGCAGTAGTGTGGCAGACGAGACATATGGCGCACCGCCCCCTGATGTGGTCTTCCCCTGGACAAGCGCCGGATCAGATCAGACCTCCTCAGCAGACGCCGCTGCCAGATACAACCTAGCTTCACCATCCGTCCGTCCGTCCGTACGAGTTGTTTTTCATTTTGATAAGAGAGATGATGAATTCCAACGTAGCTTCACCGTCTGTCCGTACGAGTTATTCTTCATTTTGATAAGAGAAATGATGAATTCCAGTTTTTACCTTCTACATTATCATTGGTTTCTATGGAAAAAAAATAACCATCTTAGGCTTGAATGCTTCATATACGGATTAGGAGGTAAAGAAGATGGCTTTCTCGTTGAGTTGGACAATAAGTTTCGAGAGGTTATCAAATCGAATCTTTTAATTTGTTCGGATATCTTCATGTTGGAAAACTGGCATTGTTTCGTTTAAATTTTTATGAAATACTACCTAAGTTTAATGAGGCTAAAAAGATTCAACAATATACATCTATCCGTTTTCTTAATGTTAGTCTTAATTTTTTCACAAAGATGGCGACGATTCAATTGAATTCGGTAGCGGACCATGTAGTTTGTTCCACACAGACTGCTTTCGTGCAAGGTAGAAACATCCTTGATGAAGTTATACTTCTGCATGAAACAACACAGAAACTTCATCAAAAAGAAAAGCTGAATGGGGTAGTCCTTAAGATTGATTTTGAATGTTCGTCGTCTGCTTGCCCGCCGTCACCATCGGGCCACCGTCATCGGGAGAGAGATAGAAGGATAAATAGATTAAAAAACAGATTATAAGGAAATATTTATATAAAAAATATGTGATAGTATGTGTCTCATTCATATAATAAAGATCACAACACAAGTCACGTATACATCAAACTGACAAAGTTGAAAAAACAGTAAATCGATAGCCTTTGCACAGAGGACAATCAACCAAGAATGAAAAACACAATCAAGGCCGAAGAAACCTCTAAGCTTGACACCAACGTCCATCACCTGTCTTCGGCACCACCACGTCAAAGGAAAAAGAATGACGGATCACCTCCTTACCCAAGCTCAATGCGGCTCCACCGTCGATATGCAACTTGTGGACCTCCAAGATGACTCACCAAAGATGAAGTCATTACCGTTGAAGAATCAGACCGACGCAACACCCCGGACACGCCATCGAGCTTCAGATCTAACACCTTCGCTCGACAAAAAAGTCAAAGGTGGAAACCATATCTGCAGACCACCAACCACGAACCCAGCAAACGATCTATCGTCTTCCAGATGTCGTTAACGCAGATGTATAGGGGATCTGTTAAAGCGTCTAAACTGAAAACCTTCCCTAAATTATAGGAACAACTTGTATAACCAATCTTAGGAAGGAGGAGTTTGTATGGGGATTTTGTTGGACATGCGCTTTGTCCCATTCTCGGTGCACACATGCATGTATGATCTGCTGTAATGGAGCGAGTGCAGTTCCTTCATTTGGGGGTAATTGTAAGTGTAACATTTGAATTTGAAGTGAAAACACATCCCCCAACCAGTACCAAATAAAATGTTGATCAAATGTATCATCCATCACCCTAAGAGTAAGACAAATCCCTATACAAGTACAAGTACAACCCGCTGAAATTTTCAAGCATCATCATAGGCACAAGGAGGAGTCCACAAGAGCCACGATCATCACAAGCACCACCCCGGTGACTGCCTGCCAGAGGCTCGGAGCCCCTGCCCGCCGGCGTGCACTCGACGGCAACTTCTCGGGGAGCGCGCACTCCTCGCCATCGAAGTAGACCCGCTTAGGGAAGCCATGTCCTTTTGGAATGTTGATGTTCGGCGCGTCCTTCTTCTTGAACGAGATGACAGACTGCTGCTTCCCGGGCAGCCTGAGGTCCGACGGCGTCTTGCCGTCGGTGATGGGCTCCAGGTAGGAGAGGCCCGGCAGTGCCCGCATGAAAATGGTGTTGTTGAAAGGCGCGCCCAGCTTGGTGCCGTTGAAGGAGTAGACGTTCTCGTAGCCGCTATAATGGTCGCCCATGGTGACCGCGGCGAACCAATCCTTGAAGGTGTAGTCCTGCCAGTTGAAGATTGTCATGCGCACGGACCAGCCGGACTTGTAGTTGTTCATGACGTGCCAGTTGATGCTGAGGCCGCAGTTGTCAGCGCAGGGCATGGGGTTGGGCAGGCGCCAGTGCTTGATCTTGGCCCACGCCCGGGCCTTGGCCGTCCGGTTGTCGAAGGGCACGAGCATGGCCTCCGACGGCAGCAGGACGGGGTGCGCTTCCTTGTCGCACATGGCGGTGTCGTTGCCGCAGCCGCAGGCGCAGGTGTTGCAGGGCACGGTGGAGTCGTTGTAGTAGGCGGAGAAGGAGACGCAACACTTTGAGGCGCGCTTCTTGGGGCGGGTCATGTTGCAGGCCACCTGCCAGGACGCCACGGCGGGGGTGGTGGACATGAGCCCCGACGGGTCGGGGAACTCCATGGGGCTCACCCGGATGGGCTGCCGGCACACGTAGTGCGGGTTCAGCTTGCCGGTGATCTTCCAGTTGGACGGCGGGTAGAGCGCGGTGCGGTTGAGGTCCGGCGGCATCTTGAACACGGTGAGCTGGAAGATGGCCCGCGACTTGGACTCGTCCATGATGGGCGGCAGCAGCGTGCCGTTCTTGCAGCAGAAGGGCAGGTTGCCCACGTCGTTGTCCTTCTCCCTGTCCGGCGGGAGGTCGACGATGACCGGCCGCTTCTCGCAGTTGTACACCGGGCTGAAGTCGAAGTCCTTGTAGTAGCTCGCCGCCGGGCTGTAGACGCAAGCGGGGCCTTCCTTGAGCAGCGTGTAGGCGCCGCGCATCTTCTCGATGAACTCACCGCGCTTCCATTCCCAGGTGAGGTTCCAGTTGTCGAGCCGGCTGATGGGGCTCCAGTTGTCGATGGTCACCTGCGCAATGTACTTGTTGCCGTACGCCGTCAGCACGTCGTACGCCATGGTTAGGTCCGCCTTCTGCCGTGGCAGGTACCTCGTGCTGTTGGCCTTCTTCGCCTTGAACTTCTTGTCCTTGACGCAGCACACGTACATCACGCTGCCTGCACGCACCACGGCAACCTTGAGTAACATTAAAAATTACTCTTTTTGTTTTAAATTAGATGATTTTTATTTGTGTGCATGTCTTGAATACATATGTGAAAAAATGAAAGTCATCTAGTTTAAAACCGAGGAAATGCTTGCTAAACCTTGTTGCAGAGGACGGCGACCTAGCTAGGTACCTTTGTGGGTGGGCGCGGGGCATCGGTAGCCGGGATTGGAGAGCTTGATGGTCTTGGGCATGGGCGTGCCGGGGGGCTTGACGCCGAACTGGGTGCCGGTGATGTCAATCTGGACCTGGATCTGCGACAGGTCGCCGGCGGTGTCGATGGAGTTGAGGAGGTCGGCCATGGGGTAGCCCGCGAAGGTGACGCCGCCGGAGACGTTGGCGGGGAAGTCGGTGCCGTCGAGGAGCACGGCGCCGCCGACGGACACGAGGATCTCCTTGTGCTGGAACCCGACGAACATCTGCCACGCCTTGAGGTCGTCCGTCATGGTGTTGAGCACCGTGGCCTGCGCCTTGAACGCGTACGCCTGCGCCGTCGCGTTCTTGAGGTGCGGGTACTCCTTGGTGCGCTCCATGAAGGTGTAGGACAGGAACGCGCCGTTGCACGCCTCCTGCGCCTTGACCTCGGCCTTAGGCTTCTCCTCCTCCTCCTCCTCGCCATCGCCGCCGCCTCCGCCGATATTGTAATCCTGCGCCTGCGCGGCCGTGACGACGGCAAGGAGGACCGCGGCGGCGAGCAAGGATGCCCGCCACCGCGGCATTGGCGCTGCCTTGGTCATTTTTATTTAGCTCGATCGATCCTGGACGAATGCGGCGCGCGGACCGACCGAGCCGGCTGGCGTGGGAGCGATCGAGACAAGAAGAAGAGCTCTCGCTTGCTCGCTCGCGGGGTGAGGCCCGGAATGGTGGGAAGCGAAGGCGCTCCGACGGAGGAAGGTGGTGCAAAGAGGGTATAATTAGGCATGCAGAATTTGTGCGAGCTCGCTAAATTTGGGAGGTCCTCCATCGGTGTGCATGTGTGCTGCGTTCATGGTTGCGGTCGCTCGCCTTGTGTCGCTTTGTTGAGTGGAACACCATGCTCGAAGTCATTTTTACCGAATGTGGCACAAGGGTACATGCCGGCCGATCTTCAGGCATTCGTTCGCTTTAAGATTCGGTTGTAGCTTCTTAGATTTTGTTGTATTTCTGGTGTTCCTCTGTTTTCGCTCTAATATGCACCCCATTTTCTACATTTAGTGATCCCTGCTTTTCGTTCTCAATTCTCATATATATAGACTTTTTTTTAGCAGATTCTAATATATATAGACTGTTTATCATATACTATCTCTGTCCTGTAATATAAGACATTTTTGGTGGATAAGATGTATGTCAGTCCGAACTCACATGAACTAGGATGAACAGTCAAATCGGAACAAATTAGAAAAAAAAACTGAGTTAAACTTTGAGAAAAGTTATGAGATCCATTTGTGAAGGTGTGAGCGAAAAAAATAAAATGGATGCTCAAAAAAAGACTATTTTTGAAATCGTTTTGGAGCATTGATTTTGTTTTTATTTGCTCAGACATTTTCAAATGTGATCTCATAACGAAATTTTGCACGCATGTAAAAAAATCTCGATGTTTATCACAAAGAAAGAGTTTTGTTTTTCAAAATTTTCAGTTTAATTGTTCACAAAGAAAGCATGTGAGCTCGAGCTAATAATAGCATGTTCCATTTTTGTAGTTCAATTTGAACAGCAAAAACGTCATATAATATAGAACGGAGGAAGTATGTGTTACAACACATTTCAACATTCATTGTTGCCTTCATGTTTGTTGTTATTGTTATGATGAATAACATTACTTTTCTGTTTTAATGTTCAAAAAATGTCGCCCATTTACTCAATTTAATGGCGCCCCATTATCTATATAATATGTCGATTGTATATGTTAGCAGCTATGTTACACAATATTTCAGTTATCTTTGCTTAGTTCATGTTTGTGGTCATCATTCCGAAAAATAACACTATTTCTCTCTCACAACCAATAATATTTATGTTATGTTGCCTGTTTCAATAATGTTGCCTATTAAATCCATCAAGTGTTCCCTTTTTTATTTGTAATATCTACATTGTGTATCATATTTGTGTTACAACTAATATTGAGGATATCGTTTATCGTTAGCGTTTCGGTTGGCTCATTTTTATCGGTTGACTATTTATTGGTCTTTTTTTTTGCAAATCTCATGTTCCCACCACTAAAATATGTTATATTCAACACAAAATGAATGTTGGACGAAGGTGTTACCTCCATTAATTACCTTTGAATACTTGTACAATGACAAATAAAGAGGACAACAATACATATTAAATAATAAGGTGCGAAAAACAGAAATAAACATAGTTCTTGCACACATAGTGCGAGGAAGAGGCCCAGCTTATCGGTAGATTCCCGATAAATCGCTTCTCGGAGTGATAAATCGGCCCAACCGATAAACTATGATGATTTGGTATAATCTTATCGGTCACCTCCCGAGTAGTGATAAATTAGACAATAAATCATTGAATCGGTCGATTTTTTAAACAACGAACACAATTCAATTTTTTATTTCTCACTTCCCTATGTGGTCATCATTCTGATGATTAACACCATTTCTCCGTTTCATTGTTACGAAAATTCGCCCCTTTACTACATTTAGTGTTCCCCTATTTTCATTGTAATATATAGATTGTATATCATATTTGTGCTACAACACATTTCAATCTTCATTGCTATCTTCATGTTAGTTTTTATCTTTTCCGATGAATAACACATCTTACATTCTTAAGAAGTTGGTCCCAATTCTCTTAACATGCAAGGTGTCCACCTCATCATCCCACTAAGCAAATCATTTAATTTTTCTTTCCCACTAGGCCATGCAAAATATGCCACATAAGGGAGCTCCCATTAACTTCGCATGCGCATGCAGCTTATCACATAGGTCATGCAAAATATGCCACATAAGGGAGCTCCCATTAACTTCGCATGCGCATGCAGCTTATCACATATAAATATTAACTTTTTTGCACTCAAATTTATAAGTAACTTTTTTTTAATAGAGAATCAAATTATAAGTTACCTCACATATTGTTTTTCTATGCGATAATTTTTCTATGAATGCACATATGTAATTTTTATCACTGTAATATGTTTAATCAAGGATGATGTCTCCACTGTGTTTACTCAACGTTCATTTCGTCTCATATCATCTCACCAATATATTGTCAAGGTAATAAACTATTCTTTTAAAGGCACTCATTTTTTATTTATCATCATTTTTTTCTTAAATTTTTACTCTAAACAATAATATTTTCAAAGAAATTATAATTAAATTATATTATGTTCATAAATTATCCTATATCTAAAAATATTAAATTATTTATTAACAGTTTCCGCAGCAACGCGCGAAGTATCATCTAGTGTTATTTAGAAATTGGAGGTAGGCTTGTCTCTGTGATGCACCTTGGACTTCAAGGCACTTTCCCATTCTTGACTTGCATTTCGAAAGCGGAAGAGTAGTAGACTTAGTTATCAAATGTTGCAAAGTAGTTGAAAAGTACTTTCAATGGATGATTTTTTTTTAAGATATCATTTCTTTGTTGTGTTAAACTTGTATCATATTTCGATGATGATGAGAATATATTTTATCACTAGCTATGATGATGATGATGATGATATTTCCCATATAGTTTCAATGATGTATGTATATGTGGTATGTACTGTATAAAAAGGAAGATCCCCTTCAATCGGCGGATCAGGCGTGCTGCATCGACCGCACTTGCAGCCGTTTGATGCGTTTGCATCGGGTCTAGACGCGTGCGGGACGTGAGTCAGTTTGCAGGAACGTAAGATAAATACTTCGCAGACTTTGCAACAGGAGTTTTTATGTAATTGTTCAAGTGCAATAAGCCTTTTGTTGCAAAAGCTGGTTCTGGACATGCATCTTACGTGAACCTTTTTGCAACTGGGCCAAACACTAACCTGATTTAGTTTAAAAAACGCTTCACGGGATTTGCAACAGGGGGCTTGTATTTTATATTCCAATGTTACTTTCAATAAGGTTGTGCTTGCATTTAGTGTTCCCTTATTTTCGTTGTAAATATTGTTCAAGATATCTTTCCGATATTTCGATGAATCTTTCGATTTATCTATACCGGTGTAGTCGACGAGACTTCTTCTCTCGCTAAAAGCACGTCACCGAAAGTCTTAAAATAAATCTAAAAAATAGAAGCATCAATGTTAAATTTAGGGATGCTCCACTAAAAATGACCAAGCTGTCACACGACTTGCACGCACAAAAGATTATATTAAAGCCATAGTTTTAAATAAACGGCTATATCTTCGCAATAGCCTTGCTATAGGTGTTTGAGCAAGGTGCCGCTAAATTATCCCTACCGCTATTCGTGTATAATTGTCTTATTTACCAAAAAAATCAAAGGACCGTCGCTATTTGACATAGCCCACTATTTTAAACAATTATTAAAATGTGGGGACAAAATCCTAAAAATATGTAGACGCAAGCTACGTGCCGCATGTACCCAATTTTTAGAGGACACACAAAATCAAGCGAGATGACGAGCAAGGGGGAATCGACGGAAAGCGGGTGTATCCTTTTGAAAAGAGGTAATTGCACCAGCGATGCTTAAACTTGGCACGAATGTTCACTTTAGTGTCTGAACATGAAAAATATATTGAACCGATTCTAAAACTTGGCATGGACTTGTAAATACGGTGCTAGCCTCATTCGTCTATGTAGAATGGACCACTGTAGCGACGAGATCAGATTAATTTGGGTATTTATGAATATTCACCAGTGTATTCTCTCACTTATGGCTTATATCACTAGTAGAAAAAAGACCATTTATCCCGGTTCCAGAGGCCCATTTGTCCCGGTTCCGAAACCGGGACTAAAGGGTCGTTACTAATGCCCAAAACCTTTAGTCCCGGTTTGCTCACGAACCGGGACAGACGGGCCTCCACGTGGCCGTTGTGGCTTGCCCAGGCGGGAGGCCCTTTTGTCCCGGTTGGTGCCACCAACCGGGGCCAAAGGACATCCACGCGACAACATTTCAGTGGTTGGGTTTTGTTTTTTTTAAAGGGGGCGGGGCGGGGCGTGGGGGGGGGGGGGATTAGGGGATTTTGCAGGGTTAATTTAGGGGTTTCATATATTGTTTTAGCTAGCTAATAAAGAGAAGTGTGTACTCTCTTATCTTCGTGCTTGGTCGACGCTACGTACTATACGTATAGAGAGGACTCGACACGCTAGCTATTAAGCAAATGAAGAAACCATTAATATAAGTACAGAAGATCGATAATCATCATGAACATATATATATACAGAGAGAAGTGATCGACACCTCTCCTTCCCCGAGAGATTGGTCGAACAACAAGTTTTCGGATATCTATCCCTAGCTAACATCTGAACTCAATTTCCACAACTGAAATTAAGTTCCGTATAGTATTGTCCTTTCTTATCGAGGACGTGCTCAAGAAAGAATCCCGCCAATTCCTATTGAATTGCTTTTATGCGATCTTCTGGTAGGAGTTGTTCCTGAAGCTCACAAAGCTAATTTGAAGAAGGGGGTCAATACATGCATATTATATGAATGAAACTCAACAAAAATTAAAATTGTGAATATAGTGTTGCTTACGCACATCAAAATCTTTTTTAGAGTGGCCGCCTTTCTTAGAGAACGTCTCGTTGTAGATGTACTCGCAAATGTAGTATCCACAAATATTAGTCCCTTCTGGTTGGAACATCCACTTTACGAGAAATAGATTTCAATTAATTAAACTGATAATCAAGCATTATAAATGTTATTGATGAAACGACTAGCTAGAATCAATGGGAGATGCGCGGAACTAGCTATAGTAGTACTTACTTTCGGGTATGCAAATTTCAGTTCCTTCGGCACTACTCTCGGAATTCTTTGGGTGAACTGTTTCCAATCCCTGCCATACACAAAGAAAATAATTATTACCTGATATCAGGAAATGAACAAAGTTGCAGATATATGATCGATTGAACTTACTTCGTGAGCATTTCAATGATCTCCGCATACTCATTTCGTTCTTTTCGTCTTGAGTCTAAGACGGTTACTACTCCGTTCTCAACATCAATCTCTAGGAGAACATAGTGAAAGTTGTGCACACATGAATAACTCATCAATTACATTAATATATCCTCGAGTATTAAGGAAAACTGAATATGCACAAGACAGTATAACACTCACTTCAAGTTGTAAGGAAAGAGTATTTTCTGTTTGTTTTGATGTTGAAGCAAAGATTTTAGCAAGTTGGACTCGGGTATTGCGGGTTCATTTTTAACCACGAATGGATCAAATATATTTAAGTTAATGAACCCAATATTGTCGATTCCTTTTTTCTTGCATTTGACGATCTTCAATCTGCATGCATGATATAGAGGATAAATTATTTGTACATGATGAAAGAGTTGAGCTGTATATATATAGAGACTTAATTAAAGAAGTAGTAACTTACATACAGTAGCAAGTGACGATTACTTTATCGATGGCCATTGCATTGTAAAGCAAGAATAATTCCTCAAATTGAACAGGCACCAGCTCAATTGCAACGAGGTCGTCCTGATTCTCTTTAACCATAACGAACAAATTATCAAGACCGCCAGACGACTTGCAGCAATCCAGGTACCAATTATGGAGTCTTCGCATCATAGTTTTTAGAGGAGTACCAGGTTTGACTAGAGGATGCCCGTACCGGTATGTGTATACTTCCTCCATTGATTCAAACTGTATATCAGTGGGCATGTAATCACCTATTTTAGTACCGGGCGCCATCCCCTCGACGTCGACGATATTGTCGCTAAACACCTTCAACGGGGCTAACGATTGTTTCGCCTGTTCGCCGAGCTAGGGAACTTTTTCACTTTTTGTGTTACTGATCTCCTTATGTCAGCTGTAGTGGTTCTAGTCTTTCGCGCTTCTTTCACTGTCTTTTTAAGAATGCGGACATTGTTGTCATCCAGCGGAGGCGCTGGTGGTCGCATCAGGTTATCCACAGTGCGCTTCACTATCTCCGGATCTAACATCATCTTCTTCGAAGGTGCATTTTTTTCTTATTGAAAAATGCATCTACTTCTCCTTTAACGATCTTCTCGTTTTCCTCCACGCTCCTATCGTATGGCCGCGGTTCAAGAGGCTTGAGAGATGCCGGACCGTATTGGTGTTTCCTCCCGGCGGCGCTGGATGTACCGCTAGACGTCGGAGCAGCCGGAGCGGCGGCGGTTGTCTTTCTTTGTTGCTTATTACGCGCCGGAGTAGTCGGAGCGGGGGTGGGGGGGGTGGGGGCAGCTCGCTTCTGCCCTTGCTAACGCGCCGAAGGAAGCGAAGGAGGCGGAGGAGGAGGCGGGTTGATGGGACGCGCCAGCGCAGGCGAAGGAACCGGAGGAGGAGTTGGCGGGTTGATGGGACGCGTCGGCGCGGGCGAAGAAGCAAGCGGACTGATGGGACGCCAGCGCAGACGAAGAAGTAGGCGGAGAAGGAGGCGGTACCTGATGATCACGCGTCGTCCAGTTCAGAAGCTTGATTAATTCCTTCCGCCATAGACATGTAGTCTTCAGTGCCTGACTCAGGCGACTGTCCCCATCACCGGTAGGGTAGTCAAGCTCGAGCTCCTCATATCCCTCAACTATTTCATCGATCATCACAACGGCATAGCCTTGTGGAATCGGACGAGAGTGAAAAGTTCCTCCGCGAGGAGGTAAAACATTGCCGATAGCCACCTTGGGTGTGAGGTGCGCGAATTTCGCCAGAAGTTGGCAATCTTGAGTCTCCGTGATATCATCCATGGGGTAGCTGGTGGGAGCCGTCAACTCAGGCTGCGCAACAACAAGCTCGGTGGAAGCCACGCTGCTTCTCCGCTGAGATGGCGGGGTAGCTTCATGGGTAGCTTCGTCAACTCGATGCCTCTCCTCTAGCACTTTTACTCTTGCACTCAGTTGTTGCATTTCGTTGAGCTCCTTTTTCCTATTCCTTTTCTGGCTTTTGTAACCGTCTGCGTCGGGAAATCCATACTTCCACGGAACGGAGCCTGCCGTGCCCCGTGTTCGTCCTGGGTGCTCCGGATTACCGAGGTCCTCTGTGAGCTCGTCGTTCTCTCTGTCGGGAACGACGTCCCTTTCGCCGATTTGGCGAAATATCCCCGAAGCTTTTCTACCTTTGCGTCCAATTTTTTGTCCTTCCAAGCGCACTTCCCTGTTTCGGGGTCCAATGATCCCCCAGCCCCGAAGAACCAAGTCTTTCCACGCGATGACCAGAACCATGTCTCTGGTGTGATCCCTCTTTCAATCAGGTCATGCTCAACCTTGTCCCACGACGGGCTGGCTTTGAGGTAGCCACCTGATCTCGTGCGATGGTGAAACTCCTTCGTTGCAACATTTAGCTTGTTTGTCTCTGACATCTTCTTACTCTTCTCCGATTTCTTGTGGGCCACAAATGCGTCCCAGTGATCTTTTATCTTCTCATATTGACGGGTGAATATTGGAGTCTCATTTTTGTCGACAAACTCTGTTTTCAAGTCATTCTTCCACCTCCTGAATGGTTCTGCCATCTTCTTAAGAGCACGAGTCTTGATCAATGGCTCTATAACTGGCTTTTCCTGATCCTCCTCTGGCGGTAGGATGAAATTTGCCTTCAGCGTGTTCCAAAGTTCATCTTTCTGTCTATCGGTGACAAAAGACACTTCAGGGTCTTCGCTCTTGGGCTTATTCCATTGGTGGATGCTGATCGGGATAAAGTCCCTAACGAGGACCTCACACTGAGCAGCAAATGCGTACTTGGTCCGTTTGGGTTCAATCGGTTCGTCATCATTCCTGATCCCGGTGATCGTGAACTTTTCATCCGGGCCCAACCTTTTTTTCGGGCCTCGTCTCCTTACCGAACTTTGGCTCGATCCGAATACGGAGGGCTAGAAAAGAATAAAGAAGAGAGTTAATATATATGTCTACATACCAAAACAATTAATGCATCAATTCAATTAGCTAGTCTCATCAGCACAGCCTATATATACTAATATATATACCTCGCCGGACTTTGCAACAACTCCTTCCTCCGTTCGCTCATCGTAGTCGTCATCACGGTCTACTTCTTCATCCTCGGAGCCTGCTTCACTCTCTCCTTCCAGACCATCGGTGTCGTTCAGAAACGACAAGGTCACATCACCTTCCTGGATGTCGTCGCCCATCGACGGTCCCGGTCCTTCTTGGATGTCGTCGCCCACCGACGGTCCTTCTGCTCCTTCGCGGATGATTTCACCCATAACGTCTTCTTCTTCTAAGTTTGTTCGACCATCGTCCATAGTTTCTGCAAAATATTACAACATATGACACTTAACATACAAACATGAGATAGCTAGCCAAGGATTTGGATCGAAAACTTCACACAATGCATCCTCTCTCGACCCGCCTCGGCGTTCCTCGACCCTCGACCCCTCGACGACCCTCGACGACCCTCGAACCCTCTCTCTGCGACCCACTCGACCCACGACCTCTCTCGGTGACCCTCGATCGACCGTCTATGTACCGACGCGTATAGTTCCCGATCCTCGACCCGCACGACGATCCTCGACACCCTCTCGTTCTCGATTTTCAAAAAAAAGAGGATTCTATTTTTTTCTCCTCTTATTTTTTTCTTCTTCCTCATTTTCTTCTCCTCCTTCCTCTTATTATTTTTATTTTTCCCTCTCCTTCTTTTTCTTTTTCCTTCTCTTCCTCTTTTCTTATCCAACACTAGAACATTTTAACTTAGTAAAATTAAGACTAATTATAAAACAGAAAAAAATAAGATGAAAAAAAAATATTTTCCATTTTATTTTTCTCCTCTTTTTTGTCTTCCTCTATCCCTCATCTTCTCCTCCTTATTTTTCTTTCTCCCTCTCTTTTTTATTTTTCCTTTTTCCTTCCATCTTTTTTCTTTCTTCCCCCCCAACACTAGAACATTTTAACTTAGTAAAATTGAGACTTATAAAACAGAAAATTTTTGAGAGAACAAAAGAAAAATCCCCCACTGCTGCAGCCTGATAACCCACAAGTGTAGGGGATCGCAACAGTCTTCGCGGGTAAGAGTAACCCAATTTATTGATTCGACACAAGGGGAGCCAAAGAATACTTATAAGCCTTAGCAGTTGAGTTGTCAATTCAGCCACACCTGAAAAAGCACTAGACAAGATATAAGTAGCAACGGTGTGTTGACGGGTGTAGCCTTTAAGACTTCCCCAATCACCAACACCACAAAGTAGTAGGAGCAGCAAAGAAAGTAAAAGTAACAACGAAGGCAATGAAGGTGAAAGATGGACCGGGGTTCAAGGTTTCACTAGTGGTACCTCTCAAGCAACAGAACAAGGTGCTGGGTGAACAAATTACAGTTGGGCAATTGACAGAATTGCACCAACTCTAGCCAAAGAACAAACTAGAGCATCCTAGTCTAAGAACCAAACATAGGCATGTGTTCCGTATGTAGTTGTACGTGCTTGCAATAAGAACTTTGCACAACATCTTGTGTCCTACCATCCCGCTACGAACGGGGCCACTTAAGGAACTTATGGAGATTAAGGTGCTCCTGCGGTGGAGCACCGGAACAAAGCATTAACACTTCATGAACACATGTGATCCTCAAATTATAGCCCATCCCCTTTGGTGTCCCAAGCTGTCACCATTGGAATCGCCGGTTCCGGACTATAATAGGTGCATACAACCGTAGATAAGATCTTGAACAACAATTATAATCATGCAACCATAACGTGCTCATATCTGAGATCATGCTACTCGTGCACTAGTAACAAGCATTAAGAACAACAAATTGCAGCAACAATAATTCATAAACCTCTTAGGACTGAACAAGGTAACAATTCATCGGATCCCAACAAACACAACACCAATTACATCAGATGGATCTCAATCATGTAGGGCAGCTCATGAGAACATTGTATTGAAGATCTAGGGGGAGAGAATACCACATAGCTACGTCCAAGAACCCGTAGTCCAAGGAGGAACTACTCAAGAAGCATCATGGGGGAAGGAGAGTCGATGAAAATGGCCCTGGGGGCTAAGGCCCTCCCCTTCTGGGTGACGGAGCAGGATCCTGGTGACCCCCGAAGCTAGTTTTCGATGGCGGCGGAGATCGGAATCGCTTCTGCAAAAAGTACTTTGATATTAGGGATTTCCTCCTCAGGGGTAAAAATTGTTGGGAATGTGCCCTAGAGGAAAATAAAATATGTTTATTGGCGTATTCTATTAGTTCATAATAAGTTTTATACTGTGCTATAACTGTATTAAGCGGAAACATTAATACACGTGTGGTATACAAACAACCAGGTCCCTAGTTAACTCTAGTAAACTAGTCCATTGGGCAATTGATGATCAAGGTTTCCTGATCATGAGATGTGAAGAGTCTATTGACAATGGGGTCATGTCATTGGGAGAATGACATGATGGACACACACCCACCAAAAGTGTTGCAATGTGATCCAGTCACATAGTTCAACATTGCGATAACTATAAACGTAGTGACCCGATCCTTAAGACCGTGATGATCATACATAATTGCTATCTACCAGGATGCTTTGAGTGCATTAACCGTTACACTGAAACATGGTAACCATAAAGGTGTATATTGGGTATTCCGAAGTAGATATGTTGATGAGTATGCAAATAGATCAAAACGAGATTTGTCTATCCGAGTGAAGGATAGGTACTCTGGGCCCACTCGGTGATATTACATCATAAAGATTGCGCAATCATGTGACTAGGTCACGGGGTTGTAATATCACGGGAACGAGTAAACATGTTTGTCGGTAACGAGAATGAACTAGGTATATTGGATACGGACGATCAAACCTCGGACAAACAAAGTACCGTATGACAACAAAGTACCGTATGACAAAGGGATCAGGACTCAACGTTAACGGTTCAAACGATGAAGTTAATTCGATGGAAGCGCAGGGGCTCATCAAGGATTGTAACCAGTCCCACATGATGGTCATTGGTCAGAGAGTGTCTGATCATGTCTGCTGTTTCCCGAACCGTAGGATGTCACGCTTAAGGGTATTCGACGCAATAAGGATTGATTCGGGATCATCGGTGAAATAAGAGAGAACACCGGAATTGTTCCGGAAGGTGCCGGAAGTTGTTCTGGATATTTTGAAAGGTTTAAAATAATGTTTAATAATGATTAAATATGTTTATTATTTAATTAACATAATTAAATATTAAAATATGATTAAATATAATAAAAATGAATTAAAAGGCATATGGGCCTAAAGAGGCCCATTAGGGGAAGGAGGGAGCTCCCCCTTGGGCCAAGGCGCCAAGGGAGGGAGCCCACCTCCCCTAGCCGCACCAAACCCCCCTCCCTAGGGTTTAGTCCAACATGGGAAGGGGAGGGAGGGTGGCACCCCTCCTTGGCCTATATAAGGAGGGGTGGGGTGCCTTTTTTCTACACACAATTTGATTTGAGACAAGTTTCTCATATCTCTCTTCTCTCTCTTTCTCCCTCCTCGAGTGGACTCCCCTTTTTTGGAGTCTACACTTGGTGGGGTTTCTCCACCATACGCACGCCGTCGTGTTGCTGGAATCGGGATCCGAATCCATCTTCTTTCCGCTGCTCTTCTGGTTCGGAGCCCGGAGGGAACGTCGGGTACACCGTATGCGTGTAATCCCGCGAGGCGCTACACTTGTGGTGCTCCTTCATCGTTGAGGCGGTGTCGCGACGTATTCACCGACAATGTTCCGACGGGGACGTAATCCCGTCATCGGTCTTCAAGGACCGGGTGGCCTCAGGAGTCATCGTGGATCTGCGCGGCATCGGGGATTGCCGGTACGACTACATCAACCACGTTCACGCGGGAACGTTTCCCGCTTAACGGACTACATACTGGTATGTGACCAATTCCCTCCGTTACTTGCATCTCCATAGAATAGGTCTTGGGTTCGGGACGCGTAGGTCATGAAAAACTATTGTTTTCTGCCCCTTTCCCCAACAAAAATAGGGGCCAAAGGGGGCACCGAGAAGGGCCACCAGGCAGCCAGGAGGGTGTCTGGCGCGGCCTAGGGCTAGGCCATGGACCCTTCTGGAGTCCTAGTGGTGGCCCTCCCTTCCTTGGTGTTTTCGGAGGCTTCCGGGACGCTGATTTTTTATATAATTTTTCCAGAATTTTTGGAGCACTTTTAATGGCCGGAAAACCTGAAATACAAAAACAACAGAAAACAGGAACTGGCAACTGGGTGCACTGAGTTAATAGGTTAGTCCAAATATTCTCAAAAGTGTATGAAAGTTCAAGCAAAACATGGCAAAGTCACATAAAACATTCATGGCACAAGCAAAAATTATAGATACATTTGGGACGTATCAACATCCCCAAGCTTAATTCCTGCTCGTCCTCGAGTAGGTAAATGATAACAAGCATAATTCTGTGGTGGCATGCCACACAGCCATATAAGGACTTTTAAGTAAAGCAATTAAAGCATGCAATTCAATTCAAGTCTTAACAAGCAAGAGTCTATATTAGCATTGACAGAAGCAACAAAAGAACATAAGGTGCAAGAGCTCTCGCTGTCCGTGACTCGAATGTCTCCAAGTGGTGTTTGCGTGCAAGAAGGGGAATTTGGGAATACGAGAGAGAAAACTTTTTATTGTGAGAACTAAATCTACTAAAGTTTCACACTTGGTCTCCTTTGAAGTCTTATCTTGACTCGTCCCCAGACCACTAGCCAGGTACAAGTCAAACTGATCCACTCCCTTTTGATATTTTGAGCACTCATGCAATGGATGAGCGTGAGCAAGAAAGTTGACACCTAAAAGGCGAAACAGAAACAAGGTGGAGGAGGAAGACAAAAAAGGTGTGAAAGGTTTACATCAATGAGGACAATCATAGGCGAGAGAAGGCCATATGATAGATATGATGTGAGGAGTGAGGAGTATGGATTGCCATGCAACATGCGGATGCACATAGAGCTATAAGTGTATGAAAGCCCTCCAATGGAACTAGTGGGGGTGCATCCAACTTGTTTGCTCATGAAGACCTAGAGATCTTTTGAGGAGGCTTATCCTTGGAATATGCAGGCCAAGTTCTATAGTGTAAGGATCCCCACTTAGTTATGCAAGTACAACATGAAAACTCTCTACAAACTGAAGTACAGGTGCTACTATGAAGCACAAGTGTGGAATAAAGGGTAGTAGTGTTGTCCTCTCTCTTTTTTCACCTTTTTTGATTTTTTTGATTTTGGGTGGCCTCCATGGCTCTTTATTTCTCTCTCTTTTTTTTTCGTCCTCTTTGGGATATTTTTTTTGTATTTTGTCCACTTTGGGATCTTTTATTCCGTTCCTCACTGTAGGGGCAACACTCTAGAAGAACATCAACACACTTTTATCTAATTACAACTCTGAATCAAAAAGTAATGACTCGATATGAATGCCTCTGCCAGTGTAGCAGTATGTGCAATGATCAAGCGCAACATGCAAGAAAAATATGAATAGCGGGCAAATCCCAACTACATGCAGGCTATGAGATCATGCAAGGCAATATGACAATGAAGTATAAGTCATATGAACATGAAGAACAATGGATGTTGCATGGCAATGTATCTCGGAAAGGCTATGGAAATGCCTTGTAGGTAGGTATGGTGGCTGTTTTGAGGAAAGATATACGGAGACTTATGATGACAGAGCGTATCATGCCAAGGGTTTGGATGCACTGACGAAGTATGCGCCAACTCTCGAGGTGAGAAAGGGCAATGCACGGTACCGAAGAGGCTAGAAAAAGTATAGGTGTGTGGAAGTGTCAACTTTCAAATACTCACATTAGTCCGAAGAACTCATGCACTTATTATCGGTAACTCTCAATCTAGTCAGGAGGTTCACAAAGAGACAAGTACCCCGAGGAGGAGTGTATGGGGGTTTGGTTATCCTTGCGCATCCTCGACTCATGGTACGTGAGTGTACTCTAATATTCGAACCCTCTAGAGATTAGTGATCCATCTAGTAGCTAGAGTTCTCAACAGGGTTTAGGTTTTCGAAAATCACACGGATTGCCCAAAATACGACATCTATCACTAATAGGCTAAAGCTCTTGACACCATAAGTTCAAACATTACTTAAGTCAATACCTCAACACTATTGCAAGTTACTACTACAAAGAGAATAGCAACTTCAACTACATACTTTCTAGTCAAGACACAAAACTCAGTGCAACATGCAAACTCTCTAAACAAGATAAGCATGCAAACTATAGAAAGTTCAAGCCTGAACCAATTAAAATCCCTAGAAGAAAACTCTAAAGCACATGAAGTAAACAGGGCAGCAACTAAGAAAAGATAAAGAACAACTCATAGCAAAGAATAAGCATGAAAATCCTATGAGGTGTTCTAGTTTAAGCGGAGTGTGTATCTCTCCCAATCAAGCATGTTAGGTTCCGACATTGTAATGACCAGCAAACAAAACAAAAGAACTAAGAAAATTAAAGAGCAAGACGCTCCAAGCATAGCACATAACGCATGAAGTGAAAAAAATATAGTGGAACGAGGGACGAACTGATGATTGTTGATGATGAAGAAGGGGATGCATGGGGGCATCCCCAAGCTTAGACGCTTGGGTCTCCTTGAATATTTCTTGGGGGTTCCGGGCGCATCCCCAAGCTTGAGCTTTTGACACTCCAAGATCTTCTTTCATCATCTTCCATCGCACACTTGAAAACTCCCTTCATACATTACTCATCATAAGCTGATTAGAGAGGTTAGTACCCTATTAAAAATAATTTTCCTCTACTGCAAATAAAGATTTCCAGGAAGGGCTACTGTTTCTCTTGCCTGTCCAACAGTTTTTGCAAAGAAAAAGCAAGCTTAAGGTTTGCAAAACTGCCAAAAAAAAACAGGGACAGAAGCTGAGAAAAACAGAACAACAGAGAGAAAAGAATTTTTTAGGGGTACTTCTGCAACTCAAATCATAAAACTCAGAACATATGAAAGTTCCGTGATTGTATAGAACACGCTATGTAAACATTTCAGCTCAAAAAGATGAACTGGGATTTTTCTATGAGTTTTCCCGTCACGAGGACATAATCTGTTTTCTGGACAGCATGTCGCAACTTTCACTTCCCTTGTCATATGAGGCTATAAATGGCACAAAGCTTAAAAAGTAAAGATACAATGATGTTGTTACAGTAGTAACAATCATCAAGACCACTAAGAACAGAAGAAAAACAAGAAGAAAAACCTAAATTCGTTGCGGGCTGCCTCCCGAAAGCGCTTCTTTAAAGCCATTAGCTAGGCATGAGTGTAACGATGCTCACGAAAGAATAAGAGTTGAAGCACAAAATAGAGCATCAAAGGAGCAAAGACAAACCACATTTAAGTCTAACATGCTTCCTATGCATGGGCAACTTGAAGAAAAATAAATAGATGAAGCGCAAAGTAACAAGCATAGGAAGGTAAAACAAGAGGACCTTCAAGATTTTCAACATGGAGAGGGGTGTTTTCCTAACATGAAAATTTCTATAATCATATTTCCCTCTCTCATAATAATTTTCAGTAGCATCATGAACAAACTCAACAATATAATTATCACACAAAGCCTGCTTTTCATGATCTACTAGCACATAATCATGTAGACTTTCTAAGCAAACCTCATCATCATTAAGAACATGCATAGTAGGCAAAAATAGAGGTTTATCATAAGATTCATCAAGATAGCAAGGGTTATCATAAATAACAGTAGCAAAATCATCCTTGCAAGTATCATTCATAGGGGCATCGTGGCCACAAGCATAAATTTCATCAAAAAGGGATATTTCAAAAGAATCCATAGGATCATAGCAATCAATATAGCATTCATTCTCCTTTGGTAAGCATGGAGGGCAATCATATAAAGTAAGAGTCAAAGAGTTACTCTCATTAGTAGGTAGAGATGGGTAGCTACTCCATTATTCCTCCGTTTGTTCGTCACTCTCCTCCTTTTTTTCATCCAAGGAGCCTTCAGTTTTAGCAATTTCTTCTTCCGTAGAGTCCTGCAAAGCATTAGTCCCTTCCTCTTGTGGAGAGAACCTTTTGAGATGGTCAATAATATAATAATTGTCATTAAAATCCTCAAAGCAATAATTAAGTATTTCAAAACTCTCGGATTTGTAAGGGGCATCATCAATATTTTCAACAAAGGAAGCAATTTCATAGGCACCCTTAAAGATAACAACTTTTTCTATTTGTTCTGCATCATAAAAATCATAGTTTCCCTTAGCGTAAGAAGCTAAGGTTTCATCATCATTGTACTCACATTGGAAAGCAAGATTTTTGTGCCTCATAAAGAAACAAGATTCATCCCTGCAGAAAGATATATTATATATTGAGCACAAGTTTCTAGCATAGTCATACAACTCCTGTATTAGTCCCCATGAGTGTATCCCTTTTTGAGACAAGCGGTATTCCTTGTAATATTTTTGTTGATCCTCCTTGAATCCGCCTTGCCAATAAGATCTAGTCTTAAAGAAAGTAGTAATTAGTAGAAAACAGAGTAATAAGCAAAAGTGTACTTATCAAGTAAACTTATAAGTAAAGCTATGCTCCCCGGCAACGGCGCGCCAGAAAATAGTCTTGATAACCCACAAGTGTAGGGATCGCAACAGTCTTCGCGAGTAAGAGTAACCCAATTTATTGATTCGACACAAGGGGAGCCAAAGAATACTTATAAGCCTTAGCAGTTGAGTTGACAATTCAACCACACCTGAAAAAGCACTAGACAAGATATAAGCAGCAACGGTGCGTTGACGGGTGTAGCCTTTAAGACTTCCTCAATCACCAACACCACAAAGTAGTAACAAAGTAGTAGGAGCAGCAAAGAAAGTAAAAGTAACAACGAAGGCAATGAAGGTGAAAGATGGACCGGGATTCAAGGTTTCACTAGTGGTACCTCTCAAGCAACAGAACAAGGTGCCAGGTGAACAAATTACAGTTGGGCAATTGACAGAATTGAATCAACTCTAGGCAAAGAACAAACTAGAGCATCCTAGTCTAAGAACCAAACGTAGGCATGTGTTCCGTATGTAGTTGTACGTGCTTGCAATAAGAATTTTGCACAACATCTTTTGTCCTACCATCCCGCTACGAACAGGGCCACTTAAGGAACTTATGGAGATTAAGGTGCTCCTGCGGCGGAGCACCGGAACAACGCATTAACACTTCATGAACACATGTGATCCTCAAATTATAGCCCATCCCCTTTGGTGTCCCAAGCTGTCACCATTGGAATCGCCGGTTCCGGACTATAATAGGTGCATACAACCGTAGATAAGATCTAGAACAACAATTATAATCATGCAACCATAACGTGCTCAGATCTGAGATCATGCTACTCGTGCACTAGTAACAAGCATTAAGAACAACAAATTGCAGAAACAATAATTCATAAACCTCTTAGGACTGAACAAGGTAACAATTCATCGGATCCCAACAAACACAACACCAATTACATCAGATGGATCTCAATCATGTAGGGCAGCTCATGAGAACATTGTATTGAAGATCTAGGGGGAGAGAATACCACATAGCTACTGCCAAGAACCCGTAGTCCAAGTAGGAACTACTCAAGAAGCATCATGGGGGAAGGAGAGTCGATGAAGATGGCCCCGGGGGCCAAGGCCCTCCCTGGCAGGGTGCCGGAGCAAGATCCTGGTGACCCCCGAAGCTAGTTTTCGATGGCGGCGGAGATCGGAATCGCTTCTAGAAAAAGTACTTCGATATTAGGGATTTCCTCCTCGGGGGTAAAAATAGGGGCCAGAGGGGGCACCGAGAGGGGCCACCAGGCAGCCAAGAGGGTGCCTGGCACGGCCTAGGGCTGGGCCGCGCCATGGACCCTTCTGGAGTCCTGGTGGTGGCCCTTCCTTCCTTCCTTGGTGTTTCCGGAGGCTTCCGGGACGCTGATTTTTTATATAATTTTTCCGTAAATTTTGGAGCACTTTTAATGGCCGAAAAACCCGAAATACAAAAACAGCAGAAAACAGGAATTGGCAACTGGGTGCACTGAGTTAATAGGTTAGTCCAAATATGCTCAAAAGTGTATGAAAGTTCAAGCAAAACATGGCAAAGTCACACAAAACATGCATGGTACAAGCAGAAATTATAGATACGTTTGGGACGTATCACAGCCATCCATGGCACACACGCCATGGCCGTGGCCATGGACGCCAGCCGACGGCGAGGGCGGCGAGGGGCAGACGGACGGAGCGGCGTGGAGCGGCGAGGGGCGGCCGACGGTTCCCTCCTAGCCATGGCGGCGCACAGGAGGAGCTCCCCTCTCGGCCATGGCGCGGCGCGGTGGCAGGTTAATTTGGGCGCAATGCAAGAGAGGAGAGGGGGAATGGCGAGACGCTCACAGCGGGGGTGGCGCCGTCGAGGTCGTCGACGTCGTCGGGGGCGGTGCGGCGCGGCAGTTGGGCAGGCTGACGGCGTCGGTTTCAACTCCGGCGTCGTCGCGGGCAAATGGCGAGATGAGAACTGAAAAATCCTAAGTGCCAGTTATATACCAGGAGCATTGGTCCCGGTTGGTGGCACCAACCGGTACCAATGGTAACCTTTGGTTCCGGTTCGTGCCACCAACCGGTACGAAAGGTCTTTTTCAGCAGCCCAATTGGCGGGAAAGAGAGACCTTTGGTACCGGTTGGTGGCACGAACCGGAACCAAGGGAGACCTTTCGTACCGGTTGGTGGCACGAACCGGAACCAAAGGTCGCCTTTCGTTCCGGTTCGTACCACCAACCGGGACAAAACTTGCGCTGTCGCGGTGCGGTGGGATGTTTAGTCCCACCTCGCTAGTCGAGTGACAGCCGGAGTGGTTTATAAGGGCTCATGCGCGTACGACTTCGAGCTCCTCTCAACCGCAGTCTTTTGGGCCTACTGTGTTACTGCTTGCCTGTGGGCCTTCTGGGTCTGCTGCAGGCCTGGATCCTGGCCCATTAGTGGGTTTGTAGTTGTATCCAGGCTGTGACAGCCCAGTAGGTGGCATTATTTTTCTCTGGAAAAGGACATTTAGTCTCGGTTGGTTCCTCCAACCAGTACGAAAGGCTTCTCCCACCGTAATTAACCACTAACTAACCTTTCAGACGAAAACACATGTGTTTCAAAGGAATTTCATTTTTCTAAACTTATTTCAACTCAAGACATTTTTTTCATCCAACATGCAACATTCAAAGCCACATACTAAAATTTCAACCCTTTCTGACTTCATTTGCTATTTTTCATACATTTAATGATATATTTTGAGCTAAACGACCCTGTAATTGGAAAGCACTGCAACTGAACTCAGAAAAGGTTGAAACTTGGCATGGTACCATCATTTGACCCACATAGCATGTGTGCAAAAGTTGAGAGGATTACGGCAAAAACTAGATGCACTTCGTGTACAAACTGGACCATCTCTTTCAAAGTACAAGGGTTTCAGACGAAAACACATGTGTTTCAAAGGCATTTCATTTTTCTAAACTTATTTCAACTCAAGACTTTTTTGCATTCAACATGCAACATTCAAAGCCACATACTAAAATTTCAACCCTTTCTGACTTCATTTGCTATTTTTCATGCATTTAACGATTTATTTTGAGCTAAATGACCCTGTAATTGGAAAGCACTATAACTGAACTCAGAAAAGGTTGAAACTTGGCATGATATCATCATTTGACCTACATAGCATGTGTGGAAAAGTTGAGAGGATTACGGCAAAAACTGGATGCACTTCGTGTACAAACTGGACCATCTCTTTCAAAGTACGAGGGTTTCAGACGAAAACACATCTGTTTCAAAGACATTTCATTTTTCTAAACTTATTTCAACTCAACACATTTTTTGCATCCAACATGCAACATTATAAGCCACATACTAAAATTTCATCCCTTTCTGACTAATTTGCTATTTTTCATGCATTTAATGATTTATTTTGAGCTAAATGACCCTGTGGCTTTATTTTTCTCTGAAAAGGGACCTTTAGTTCCGGTTGGTGCCTCCAACCGGTACTAAAGGCTTCTCCCACCGTAATTAACCACTAACTAACCCTTTAGTACCGGTTGGTGCCCAGAACCGGTACTAAAGGTCCCATGTAACCAACTAAATTAGTACCACCTCGCTAGCCGAAGTGGAGTTAGACCTGTTTATAAGCACAGGTCCGCATGGACTTATCGTAGCATAACAAGTTCACTAAAGGACGTAAATGGAGAAATTCATCTGTATCTTGTACTCTATCCGGGGTAAATTCGGACGGACCTCGTTTGGTTGGCAGATTTTCCAGATGTGCCCACGAAGCGGGGACCGTCTGTAAACCTGTATGGGATGAAAATCCCATACGGGTATTACAGACGATCCCCGCCTGGTCGGTAGACTTGCCGGATTTGTCAACCAGATGAGGACCGTCTGAAATTTGCCTTGACGGTGTACAGGATATGGAGTATTCTTCCGTTGACGTTCTATAATGAAATTGCTATACTTTTTGTTTTTGTTTTTCAATCAAACAAAACATAAGGTTTCATCTGCACATAGACCGACGATGGCTCATGAGTGCAAGCATATCAAATGCACCGTCGGACGTATGCAGGGAATCCGAATGATTTGTATTTGGTCGATGAAGTGAAAGATTTCTAACTAGATATACATAAGATCAACAAGACACACGGTTTCGCCTAGTTACAGCCCGACGGTGTGGCTCATGAGTGCCCGCATATCAAAAGCACCGTCGGACCGCAACCAGGCAAATCCGAATGATTTGTATTCGGCCGATGAAATGGGTGTCGAACATGTCCGAGAGGTGGGCTATATATAGGTAACGACAAGCCTAATCCAACGGTTGACAAGCCTGATCCAACGACTCACAAAGTGCTTGAAAGAAAAACGCGATCCGTGTGTTTCTTCCTGATTGGTCGAGGTGAGCTGAAAGAAACAAAGCGCTTGAAGTACCGGTTTGTGGTTGAAACCGGTGCTAAAGACCTTTCTGACTTCATTTGCTATTATTTAAACTCAGAAAAGGTTGAAACTTGGCATGGTATCATCATTTTACCATAACATGTGTGCAAAAGTTGAGAGGGGGTTACGACAAAAACTGGATGCACTTCGTGTACAAACTGTACCATCTCTTTCAAAGAAGCACGCAATCCGTGTGCTTCTTCCTGATTGGTTGGATCCAACGGCTCAGAAGCCTGATCCAACGACTCACAAGCGCTTGAAAGAAACACGCGATCCGTGTGCTTCTTCCTGATTGGTTGGATCCAACGGCTCAAAAGCCTGATCCAACGACTCACAAGCGCTTGAAAGAAACACGCGATCCGTGTGCTTCTTCCTGATTGGTTGGATTCAAAATCGTGTACGGTTAAAAGCGCGTGGAAGAGGACTACGCAACGCCAGCCGCCACTTGTTCTTTTCTCGTGCACTCTTTCCCCTTCCGCGCCACCGCCACCATGCCGCCCCGCCGCCGACCACCAAGCTACCACGACGTCCGCGAGCGCTCGGACGACACATTCATGGCGGTTATCACTTACGCCAACAACGAGCGTGTGTGTCTCGGCAGGTTCTGGCATGAATATTTAGCCGCCCGCGCGTACGACGTTGCGGCGTGGAGGCTCGGCCGCCCGCGCGCGGAGATGAATAACCGCCACTGTCGCAGCTTGGAAGAGGCGGAGGACATGGCAGATCCGCCGCTCCTCCTCACTAAAGAGGATCACCGCCTCCCTCGTCGACGAGCGGTGCTCGGCCTCGCCTCGGAGCAGGACAAGCGTGCCGTGCAGGATTGGTACGCGAGCCATCTCCGTGAAGCCTCGGAGAAGGCGGAACACTGGACGAGGCTGGCGGTCGAGAGCGCGGAGCGGCGACAGGAGCGTCATGAATGACGGGAGGAGCGGCGGATGGCCAAGGCGATGGCGGAGGAGAAACTGGCGAGAGGCGCCGCCAACTGGCCCCTCGGTGACCCCCGCTGGATAGCGCTGGAGGATGACATCAGCTCCGTCACCGAAGACGATTTCTCCGACGACGAGGAGGAGTAGTTTTTTTATGTTCTAGGTTTGAGATGTTAAGTTGTTGAATGTTTTAAGTTTGTCACGTCGCCGCCACCATGCCACCATATGTTATAAGTTTCCCGCCACCATTCAATGATTTATTTTGGGCTAAATGACCCTGAAATTGGAAAGCACTACAACTAAACTCAGAAAAGGTTGAAACTTGGCATGGTATCATCATTTGACCCACATAACATGTGTGCAAAAGTTGAGAGGGTTACGGAAAAAGCTCAATACACTTCGTGTACAAACTGGACCATCACTTTCGAAGTACGAGGGTTTCAGACGAAAACTCATCTGTTACAAAGGCATTTCATTTTTCTAAACTTATTTGAACTCAAGACTTTTTGTGCATTCAATATGCATCATTCAAAGCCACATACTAAAATTTCAACCCTTTCTGACTTCATTTGCTCTTTTTCATGCATTTAATGATTTATTTTGAGCTAAATGACCCTGAAATTGGACTAATGCTTGTGGGCGAGCCTTTAGTCCCGGGTCGAGCCACAAACCAGGACTAATGGCTGTGGGTCAGGAGAGAGGCCCATTGGTCCCGGTTCTTGTCTGGAACCGGGACATATGCCTCAGACGAACCGGGACCAATGCTCCACGAGGCCCGGCCGACCCCCGAGGCGCACAAACCGGGACGTATGGCCCCATGGGTTTCGGTTCGTGGCACAACCGGGACTAATGGGCTGGAGAGGCCTGAACGAAAACCCTGTTTTCTACTAGTGTATTAATAATTTTTATGTAAGATAAATATAATATACAGTGAATATTCATATAAACAATTTACTTTAAAAATATTATATTTTGTCATTGTAGTTAACTTTACTTAAACATCACACTAATAAATTTTAAAAATGTGTGTATAATTATTCAAATATCATACCAATATTTATGAGCTTTCATTTTAAAACTATTTACGAGATTTTTGAAAAATATTACTAGTATTATTTTATAATATACAAACATTGTTATCATTCATTATATTATTTGTATTTTTTTGATATAACACATGCATACTTTTAAAATACATGAATTTTCAAAAATTTAGTTATTAATTGATTATATAATATTTATAATACTCCCTCCGATCCATAATAAGTTCGTTTATTTTGTACTAAGATAGTACAAACTTTGTATTAGATGAGCGACACTTATTATGGATCGGAGGGAGTACTTGTATTAATAAGATTAATAATTTGCAAACTTTTTTACATTACAAAATACGTGTGTAAGTTGGCCATTGGATGCAACCTGTATTACAGGATAAAGGGTTGTACTTGCCAATTTAATTACTGTGGTCGAATGGTTGGTTGAGCTTGTAAGCGAGATACATGTCTCAGGTCAAATTTCATAAATAAAATTTGCCAATTTTTCTGCAATATTGATATGCGGGACCCATTAGTCATAGAGAGATTAATACCAATTAATCTTATCTCATCGCTACAGTGACCTATTTTACGTATATGAAATTATGAATGAGGTTAGCATCATATTTGCACGTTTCTGCCAAGTTTTAATATCAATTCGACGTACTTTTTAAGTTCAGGCGTTAAAATGAACATTCATCCCAAATTCAAGCAGCCCTTGTGTCAATTACCTCTTTTGAAAGGAAAACAGACATGGCCTAGCTTTATAAATGAAGCTCCAGGTGTTGGAGAGCCGCGCGCTTGGTCTCCTCCGCGCCGCGCTTGTACTCCATCAGCCCGTGCTCCGCGCCGCCTGTACTCCTCGGACGCCAGGAACTGCTGCACCGCCGTCTTCTTGGCGCTCTCCACCTCAGCCTCCGCCGCCCGCTTCGCCGTGGTCAGCTCGGCCTTCGCGCTCTCCAGCTGCACCTGCAGAGCGGCATTCTCTTTGTCCCGCGCCGCCAGCTTCTTCTCCGCCGCCCGCTTCGCCGTGGTCAGCTCGACCTTCGCGCTCTCCAGCTTCTCCAACATCGCCGCATTCTCTGCATCCCGCGCAACCAGCTTCTTCTCCAGCTCCCGTGCGTATCCGAAGGAGAAGGACGCATAGTTCGCTGCCTGCACGATGCCAGAGGTGGTACAAGCCACCACACGCAAAACATGAAGTGAGAGGTTAAATAACATGCATCTACCGATCACAGATGGAGGATTCGGTCACACCGTACCTCGAGCATTGCTGAGTAGCTCGACGCGAGGACGTCCGCCGGGTTTGCCACGGCAAACGCACGCTCTCGCGACGGCGTCGTTATGGACTCTAGCACCTTCCTCGCGGCCTCCCACTCGGCGCTATCGCCGTCGTGCATCGGCGAGTGATGTGGCTTCGGTTCGACACCCGGCGGGTCACCCAAGCCGGACGCGGAGGCCGAGCAGCCATGGGCAACAGCTGCCTCCTCGTGTTTCCTTTTCTTCAGGGACAACGCCGGTGCGTCCACGTCAGGCTCAGGCTTGACCTTCGCCGCTGGGGGAGAATCCATGCCTGGCTCAAAACCAAGGTTTAAAATAGCTGGATACGGAATATATCAGCCGGCTTTTTTGGAAACTATCTGGGGATATTTAATTAAAAAAATACAGCTATATCGACGAGATATCGGGCTATTTATCGATATTCAATAAAAAAAATCAAAAAGATTTCTTGAAATATATATCAGCCAAATATCGTGCTATCTAAAATCATGCTCAAAAGTCAAAACACATCAATAGATTATCTTCTAACTCGATAGGGGAATGCAGTGGGAAGAGTTAGAAGCGATTTTACCTTTGGCGCTGGGAGGTGGTGAGGCGGGGATGGAAGAGAAAGCTGCTGCGACTTCGAGCTTGGCATCATCAGAGAGGCAGGTCCGGGGATTAACTGCGCCGCCGCGTGCTTCCAGTAGCTTTGCCACCGTTTTCTCTTGCTGGCTTGTGAGCGCCGGATCAGGGCCGCTTAGTGGGTACTTGTACTTCAATGGCGGCTCGCCCCAACGCATGGGGCACGTCCATGGCTCCGGCGATGCTAGGAAGAAGAACATGCCCTTCCACTCCTTGTTGTCGGAGGTCGAAAGCCCAGTCAAGAGCGCGCGGTCATCCTGCTTTGCTTTGAAGCCGTACCAACACTTGTGATGGAATGCCACCAGAGAGAAAAAGTAGAGGAATACGTCCATCGACGGCTGCACGCCGGCGTCGCGGCAGAGCGCCACGAACCCCACGAGGACGCGCCACGCGCTGGGCGCTAGCTGGCCGGGCGCGAGCCTGAAGTGTGTGAGCGCCTCGGAGAAGAAGCTGTGCAGCGGGAAACGCACACCGGCCTCCAGCGCGTGCGCGTACATGCACACGGCCCGCTCTGGCGGCCGCATGCAGGCGCGCCGGTCGCCGGCGGGGCGCGCGGCGTAGGCCGCCGGCACGCCGTGCTTCTTGCACAGGGCGTCGACCGCGTCCTGCGTAAGGAGAGATGAGGTGACCCGATAGGCGGCGGGCCTCGACAGGGCGGCGGCGGCGGCGTCGTCGCTGATGTCTTCGACGGAGGATGAGGAGGTGGAGGGTTGGGTGGAAGGCATCGGGTCGGCGACTGTTGTGCTCTCCGTTCCTGCTCGCTGCCAGATGTGAAGGCTGAGAAGGTAGGAGAATGGAAAGGGAAGCAGAGGAGCCAAATAATGGTTTCGAGGAAGAAGAACCACGGCCGGGTTCCCGAGGCGTCTAATAATAAATCAACAGTATTCTACCGCTGGATGATTCTTTTTCCAATTCTTCTCGCAGTTAACAAGAGGGAAAAAAATTAGGTGCAGACCCGCTGCAAAGTGCCTTCTGTGCATTCCCGCTCTAATCCACCGCCAGCTGTCCTTTTAATCCATCGGTAAATTTGATCTTTTGACACCCCTTATTTCCTCATTTGATAATTTGGCCCTCCCCTGAGAATGACAGGTGGGGCCCGGGCCCACCCGTCATTGAAACACGGGGTGGCAAATCATCAAATCGCAAAGTAACGGGTGGCAAAATATTAAATCGCCCTAATCCATCCCACGAACGAAAACAAAACGAGTCATCTACTCGTAGAAAGAAACGAGCCGCTGAAACACAATCGGCTGGCTCCTTCAAGATCGAAGAAAAAAAATCTAGTACATGTATATCGGCTCGCACTAGCACGCGGAACACATCTATCTGCTTTGACGCCGCCTCTCATGGTCATGGCCGCCCTCCCTCAGTTCCTCCCGGCGTTCAGACCATTTGAAGGACAAGGTGGCGATGACGATGATGCCGCAAGCTGCACGCGAAAGCATGACCCGCGGTGGCCATGGTTGTCCTTCCGGCCCGATGCGGCCATGGGACCTAGAAGGCGGCGAGGCGTTTTGCGCGATGCAGATGCATCCACCATTGCCGTTGCTTCGCTTGCTGCAGAGCGAGAAGAGGGCTTCGTATGTCGTTCATGGAAACTCCAATTAATCCGGAACTGATTGATACTATGCGATCTGAAGTTGTTTCCTATAGTCAGCCTGCATGGAGCCGATGCGAGTTACGCGAGCCGATAAACACAGGCATACATGCCAATAGCGTTGGATGAAAAGATGTGCCAGATGGCAATAGATTAGAGCGGGTATGCACAGAAGTCACTTTGCAGCCGGTCTGCACCTAATTTTTTTCCAACAAAAGAATATCCTACGGAAACCAATATTCAATGAAAACTTTGTGGAAACCACGTTTAAATATTTTAAAAAAATCTGAAAAAAATGTAGGTTAGTAATACGGTGATGTTCTAGTATCATGCAAAATTTTAAGTTAAAACACATTACGGAATGCGAGTTATGAAAAAAAAAACAAAATTCAACAATAAATAGTAATGTTACTATTCAACACTATTCAATGCCTATTTTGTTTTTTTCATAGATCGCAGTCCGTAATGTGTTTTAATTTGAAATTTTGCATGGTACTAGAACCTCATCTTCTTATTAACCTATATTTTTTTTCAGATTTTTTGAAATATTCAAAATATCATTTTCGAGTGGTTTTCACCCGTTTCCACTGAATATTGGTTTTCATATGATATTTCCCCGTGGCCGAAATCATACATTTGGCACGAGATTTCTCTTCAAATAAACCTGCGAGTACCACAATGGCCTTCACAAATGCCAGGGCAACATATTTTATTGGAGCGTGCTACGCGTCATCGGTGGATTTATGGTAGAAATCTGCCAGGTCGCACATCCATCCGATTTAATACGATCCAACAGTGGTCGTTGGGTTGTGAGGCAAAGCTCCTTGCAATAAAAGTTGTATTGCAAAGATTCTTGGTTTGTGAGTCAAAGTTTTTGGCAACAAAAGTGAACATTTGCAACACAGACAATGTTACCAAGGTTTTTAACCGTACGAATAAGATTACAAAATTTATTGTCTTTGCAATACAAACTACGTTGTGAAGCCTTTGCAATAGAAACGATGTTGCGAATTCTTTTTGCAATAGGATCATGGTTGTGTTCAATGACTTTACAACACGCATACTTATTTGGATATACTCGTGAAATCCAGGCTAGATTGAGTTGTAACACCTTTTTTGAATTTAAGAATAATTTTGCAATCTTAAAATATAATTTAGCAGTGCTTCCAAATCTAGGAGCAATGGTTTTTCATAAAAGCAAATAAAAGTGGACCGAGGTTTTCTACCGAGCGACTGACTGAAGGATTGATAGGCAGGCCCGGTGCGCGCTAGAGCCAGATTTTATTGCTTAGTTGCATACTACCATGTTCTGAGAAAAATAAAGTGGAGGCATACTGCCTCCGAGGACAAGTGCACGACAAATTTATTCACTCGCTCACTTTTTCCGCAGTTTCGTTTTTTATGTTCGAAATATCCACATGACATGGTTGGACGAGAATCGCAACAAGATTTGCAAATCAAACATTGTCGTACATGGAATTTTGAGGTATCTTGTTGCTGCTCAGACTAAGTAACCATAATCTTTGCATCCGGTTAGCAAAGAACGGTTTAGCGCCTAGAAAAAACTAGGGGCGCTACATGCGTGCTTCTTTGAACTAAACATGTCACTCCCGATGGCTCATATTCTCTAGCGTCTTTCTATATTTTATTTCTTTCAAAATATTTTTCGTAATGATCTGTGTAGGAGAGGAAGCTTTTCAGGCTCCATGGATGTGTCCTAGTCACCAATCACAGAGAGAACCATCCACATAGATGGTCATATTTATATGGATGGTTTAGTGACCGATGATGCAGTCGTTGAAACATTTATGTCAAATAAATTTCTTGAGATATTTCACCAAGGAAGATCTTCATAAATAATAGGTGGCTATATATGTGAGCGGTTGTGATGGTATTGTGTTCAAAACAATAAAAATCATGCACCACTTTTTTATTTATTTATTACTTGGTTGGTATACATATCCTTCAAAATTCAATAAAACAAATCATTCCTCCACACACGAAAAAAGGTTTCAGCCAAGCTGTTGTTATTATTTCTCCCAACGGATTTGAATTAGCGCCCCTTGGTCCTATTTCCTGGAGGTTAAAGAAAAGACAATAAATGCTTTTTTTCATAGTTATTGTACTTCTTGATATTAAATATTTCTATGATAGCCATGTCCCCTCTAAGAAATATATCAAGGTGGAAATTCGCATGTATATATTCTAGTGGCTCAGATGAGTATTAGTTATTTATATCGCGACAACTATAATTAATGGAAATTCACATGTACATGTGCCCTTTGTCCTCTTGTTCTTTCTCACAACACCTAATTTGGTACGATTACTATTTTTTACGTAATTAATCTACAAGTAGATATGGGAGGTTGATGGAGTCTTGGACATTGATGTCGGGGTGACAGCCTCGGATGGTTTCCCACATGGTTGATTCTGCGACGGGCACCATTATGATGGCGGTGGATTTTTCTCTTGGTCGTGTGGACAACAAAAGGTATTGTGGTAGGGACTCGGGCTCGTCCTCTATCCTTCGCAGTGGCGTCGGCCTGATCCGAACACGGGGATCAGATCTCATCGCACATGTCTGAAGACCTCGTGGTGTCACGGGAGAGCTACCGAGTGAAAGCTTTGCGTTTTGTCACAGACGACGGTGATGCTCGTGGGCTCCGTTCCCTTCATGAAGATGTCTTTATGGTGCTCCTCCTCGTGTCAGGGCTCCAGGTGAAGGAACCTTGTCCCTAGAGCGTTATGTTGCGCCACCATGCCCCCACGCCACTAGGCCACTGCCTAGTTCTCCAAAACTATTTATCTATACAAAAAAACAGAAGTGTGCCGATGTTTTCTACCGAGCGACTGACTAAGGGCAACTCCAACGCGCTGACGCAAACGGACACGCGTTTTGTCCGCTTTCTGTCCGGTTTTCTGATGGCACTGAAGTAGTGCTCCTCGGTGATTACTCCAAGTTGAAGGTCGGATGTATCCTAGCAGCAAATTTTCTTTGGCAAAGATACCAAGGTTGAGAGTCAGTCCAGCAGGACTCTAAGGTCGACAAGTAGGTGGTAAAGTGAACAATGTCGCCGTTCATAACTCATGATTGCTTATTTTACCTGGACCTGCACACACAACAAATAACTTTGCTCCCAACGAGTACAGAGAGATTGTCAGTTTCTCCGGCCTTGCCGTTTACAAAGGATCAAACGCAACAGATAATGATAGTGATAATTGCAACTAGAAAGTAAAAGCAAGAAATAAATTGAGGGTGTAAACAGTGATGGAAATATGGACCGGGGTCCCATGATGTTCACTAGTGATATCTCTCTCCCAAAAGGCGATAAAACTGCTATGCGAGGTAAAAAAATCACAGCTAGGCAATTGACAGGATTACCGGCGCAAACCAATGCTAACTATTCTACAAAATAAAAGGAAAAGGTTCAAAAGCATGGGCAATACGCCAAGATAAGTAGACCGAAATACATCTGCATCTACTACTAATCATCCATCTTTAGATATTTATCCAGAACATCTCGCTGATATTAAATTGCGAGTCCAACCCAAAGTGTAAACCCAAAGCAACAAAAACTGAATTAAAAGAACTTTGCATAAAGTAAACAATCCTTGCAACCGTGGTTACAAGCACCGTTGTTTTCCCCCTTGTGGCAACAACACATCCCCTACACTCATGTTGTTGTCACTCAAGCTAGTCATCAGGGGGCATGAACCCACAATCAATTATAACGCTCCCTCTTGGAGTCACTACCTAGTACTTGGCCAAAGCAATAAACAACAACGGAGAACATGCAACAATTACTCAAGAACTAAAATATAAAAGAGAACCAAATATATTATTCATCACAATCTGAACATAATCTCATAATCCATCAAATCCCAGCAAACTCAACATAGCAACGACAGAAGAATTACATATGTGCCTTGATCATGTAGGGCAGGTCACAAGGTATAATCCATGAAGAACAAAAAGGGGAGGAGAACATCACATAGGTACTGATCATGGACCCATGGTTCAAAGTGGACTACTCACGAATCATCCGGGAAGCGTCCATGGTGGTGGAGAATCTCCCGGAGGTCAATCCTCCCTCCGGCAGGGTGCCGGCAAGGCGTCAGTTACCCAAAGTGGAAGGTTGAGATGTAAACATCAGCAAATTTCCCTCGGTGAAGATACCACGGCTTATCTCCAGTAGGACTCCAACAACGATAGGTAGGTTACAACGACGCCAGCAATTAGGCGGTTGACGTGGACCTGCACACACAACAGATAACTTTGCTCCCAACGAGTTCAGAGAGGTTGTCAATCCCTCCAGCCTTGTTGTTTACAAAGGATCAAACGCACGGGATAATAATGATAGTGATAGCAACGGAAAAGTAAATAAAGCAGAAAATAAATAGTGGGTGTAAACAGTGTTGGAAATATGGACCGGGATCCCATGATGTTCATTAGTGATGTCTCTCTCCCAAAATACGATAAAATAGCCATGTGAGGTAAACAAATTACAGCTGGGCAATTGACAGGATTATTTGCGCAAACCAATGCTAACTATGCTATAAAGAAAGGAAGAGGCTCAAAAACTTGGCCGGTACGCCAAGACAAGTAGACCGAAATCCATCTGCATGTACCTACTAATCATCCACCTTGAGATATCTATCCAGAACATCTCGCTGGTATTAAGTTGCGAATCCCACCCAAAGTGTAAACTCAAAGCACCAGACAACTGCATTAAAGAACTTTATGTAAAGTAAACAATCCTTGCACCCGAAAGTACAATCATCGTTGTTTTCTCCCTTGTGGCAACAACACATCCCCTAGACTCATGTTTCTGTCACTCAAGCTAGTCATCAGGGGGCATGAACCCACAATCATGCATAACGATCCCTCTTGGAGTCACTACCTACTACTTGGCCAAAGCAATAAACAGCAACGGAGAACATGCAAGAATTACTCAAGAACATAAATATAAAAGAGGAGAATCAAATATATTACTCAAACACAATCTGAACATAATCTCATAATCCATCAGATCCCAGCAAATTCAGCATAGCAACAGCAGGAAGATTACATATGTGCCTCGATCATGTAGGGCAGCTCACGAGGTCTAAACCATGAAGAACAAAGAGGGGAGGAGAACATCACATAGCTACTGATCATAGACCCATGGTCCAAGGCGGACTACTCACGGTTCATCCGGGAAGCATCTATGGTGGTGGAGAAGCTCCCGGAGGTGGTTCCTCCCTCCGGCAGGGTGCCGGGAAGAGGTCTCCTGGTGCTCCCGATCTTGGAAGCGCGGTGGCGGCGGAACAGAGGAGATATCACGAAAAAGGGTTCTGTCCGCAAGGGTTTCTCGTCACGGGGAATAAATAGGCGAAGGGGGGGCAGCCAGAGGTGGACCAGGGGCCCCAGGCGCCCCCCTGGCGCGGCCTAGGGGGTGACTGCGCCAGGTGGCCGCTTGGGCCCCACTTTGGCTCTTTTGGAAGGTTCCCGTACGCTGATTTTTCCTATATTTTTCCCGGAATTTTTCTGGCACTTTAAGTAATGGGAAAACCTGAAATACAAAAACAGCAGAAAACAGGAACTGGCACTGGGGTGCACTGAGTTAATAGGTTAGTCCAAATATGATCAAAAGTGTATGGAAGCTCATCAATATCATAACAATATCACACAAAAGAAGCATGGAGCAAGCAGAAATTATAGATACGTTTTGGACGTATCAACATCACCAAGTTTAATTCCTGCTCGTCCTCGAGTAGGTTAATGATAACAAGCATAATTTCTGTGGTGACATGCTACCAACCATATAAGAACTTTTAAGTAAAGCAATCAAGACATGTAATCCAATTCAAGTCATAACAGGCAAGAGTCTATATTAGCATTGAAATAAGCAACATGAGAACATAAAGGTGCAAGAGCTCTCGCTGTCCGTGACTCGAATGTCTCCAAATGATGTTTGTGTGCAAGAAAGGGGATAGGGATTAAGAGAGAAAAAACTATTTTTGTTTTGAGAACTCAATCTACTAAAATTTCACACTTGGTCTTCTTTGGAATCTTATCTTGACTCATCCCCAGACCACTAGCCAGGTACAAGTCAAAATGATCCACTCCTTTTTGATATTTCGAGCACTCATGCAATGGATGAGCGTAAGAAAGAAAGTTGACACTTAGGATGGCAAAGAGAGAGAAATGATGGGGGAGGAAGACAAAAAAGGTGTGAAAGGCTCACATCAATGAGGACAATCATAGGCGAGAGAAAGCCAAATGATAGATATGATGTGAGGAGTAGGGATTGCTATGCAACGGATGCACATATGAGCTAAGGTAAGCTCTCCAATGGAACTAGTGGGGGTGCATCCAACTTGCTTGCTCAAGAATACCTAGAGCTAATTTGAGGAAGCTCATCATTGGAATATACAAGCCAAGTTTTATAGTGTGAAGGTCCCCACATAGCTATATGCATGAATGGTAATCTCTGTGGAGTACAAGATATAAGACGGAGTACGAGTGTGGATCTCTCAAAAGGAATAGTAGTGTGCCCCTTTCTCTCTTTTGATTTCTTTTTCTCTTTTTTCTATTTTTTCTATTTTTTTGGTGGCCTCAATGGCTCTTTCTATTTCACTCATTTGTCCTCTTTGGGATCTTTTGATTTTATCCTTTTTGGGATCTTTTCCTTACTTTAGGGGCAACACTCTATATATTACAAGAAGTATAGAAGATCTTTTACACTTTACAAAAGTACTCAACATAAAGAAAATGAAACTATCATGAAGTATGCAAATGTATGCCTCTGCCAGTGTAGCAGGATATGCAATGATACTAGCGCGTCATGTAGCAATGATTAGGGAAAGCCCAACTAGCATGCGGCTCATCGATCAAGCAAAAGCATGTATGGCATGAAGATCAAGTCATGAGAAGGTGGATGTTGCATGGCAATGTATCTCGGAAAGGCTATGGAAATGCCTTGATAGGTAGGTATGGTGGCTGTTTTGAGGAAGGATATAATGAGGCTTATGATGACAGAGCGTATCGTGCCAAGGATTTGGATGTAACGGCGAAGGTGGACGCCAACTCTCGGAGTGAGAAGGAGGCAATGCACGACACAGGAGAGGCTAGCAAATATGGGAAGGTGGAAGTGTCAACTTTCGAATACTCACATTAGTTCGAAGAACTCATGCACTTATTATCGGTAACTCTCAATCTAATAGGAGGTTCACAAAGAGACAAGTACCCCGAGGAGGAGTGTATGGGGGTTTGGTTATCCTTGCGCATCCTCGACTCATGGTACGTGAGTGTACTCTAATATTCGATCCCTCCAAAGATTAGTGATCCATCTAGTAGCTAAAGTTCTCAACTAAGTTTGTAGGTTTTGAAAATAAACATGGATTGCCCAAAATACGACATCTATCACTAATAGGCTAAAGCTATTGACACCAAAAGTCCAAACATTACTCAAGTCAATACCTCAAAACTATTGCAAGTTACTACTACAATTGAATAGCAACCCCAATTACCTACTACAAGTCAAGACACAAAACTCAGTGCAACAGGCAAACTCTCTAAACAAGATAAACATGAAAACTCAAGAGAGTTCCAGCAACAAACTAAACAAAAGCTCTTTAAAAAGATAAGCATGAAAACTAAGAGCTAAACAAGACAGCAACCACGAAAAAGATAAAGAACACACACAACAAAGATAAGCATGAAAATCCTATGTTGTGTTCTAGGGTGAAGTGGAGCGTGTTTCTCTCCCACACAAAGAAAGTTGGGTTCTAACTTGTGATGAACAGCAAGAAAAGCTAAAGAAAACTAAAAATAAATAAAGAGCAAGACGCTCCAAGCATAGCACATAACGCATGAAGTGATAAAAATATAGTGGAACGAAAGACGAACTGATAATTGTTGATGGAGAAGGGGATGAACGGGGGCATCCCCAAGCTTAGACGCTTGAGTCTCCTTGAATATTTCTTGGGGGTGCATAGGGGCATCCCCAAGCTTGAGCGTTTGACACTTCTGAATCTTCTTTTATCATTTTCCCTCGCACACTTGAAAACTCCCTTCATACATAACTCATCATAATTTGATTAGCGAGGTTAGTACCCATAATAAAATATATTTTTCTCTACTGGAAATAAGGATATTTTTTAAGAGCTAATGTTTCTCAAGATTTCCAAAAAGGTTTTGCAAATAAAAAGCAAGCTTAAGGTTTGCAAAACGAAGAAAAGGTCAAACAGGACAGAATCTGTGAAAAACAGACCAACAGGTAGTAAAGAATTTTTTAGGGATACTTCTGCGACTAAAATAAAAAAACTCAGAACATATGAAAGTTCCGTGATTGTATAGATCACGCTGTGTAAAAATTTCAGCTCAAAAAGATGAACTGGTATTTTACTATGATTTTTCTCGTCACGAGGACAGAATATGTTTTCTGGACAGCATGTCATAACTTTCACTTCCCTTGTCATAAGAGGCTATAATTGGCACAAATCTTGAAAAGTAAAGATATAATGATGTTGCTACAGTAGTAAGAATCATCAAGACCACTAAGAACGGAAGTAAGAACATCTTGGGTTGCCTCCCAACAAGCGCTTTCTTTTACACCTTTAAGCTAGGCAAAAAGATTATAGAAGATGCTCTCACAAGAATAAGAATTTTGAAGCAAAAGAGAGCATCAAGAAACAAATATGAAACATATTTAAGCCTAACCCACTTCCTATGCATAGGCATCTTGTAAGAAAATAAATCAAAGAAGCACAAAGTGACATGCATAGGAAGGTGGAAAAAGAACAACTTCAAAACTTTCAACATGAAGAGAGGTGTTTTAGTAATATGGAAGTTTCTACAACCAAACTTTCCTCTCTCAAAATAATTTTCAGTAGTATCATGAACAACATCAATAATATAACTATCCCATAAATCATGTTGTTCATGACCTACAAGCACACGTGTATAGTTTTCAACACGATCTTTAGGATTATAAGATAAATGCAACCCATCACATTGAGCCTTGATAAGAGCACAATTCTCGAGAATATGAGTTGGAGATTTCAAAAAGATAATAGGAAAATCAAGTGTGGGTAAAATAGCAAAAATTTCATGCTTAACATGAGGAACTATAGCAAGTTCATCTCCGTAAGCATCATCCATAGTGGCATCTTGGACAAAAGTATAAAAGGCATCAACTTCATCAAAAAGGGATATTTCAAAAGAATCCATAGGGTCATAACATTAATATAAGGTAAGAGTCAAAGAGTTACTCTCATTAGAAGGTAGACATGGATGGATCCATTCTTCCTCCTTTTGTTCGTCAGTCTCCTCCTCTTTTTCATCCAAGGGGCTTTCAGGTTCAACAACTTCTTCTTCCATAGAGTCCTGCAAAACATTAGTCTCTTCCTTTGGGGGAGAGATTCTCTCGAGATGATCAGTAATATAATAATTTGCATCGTAATTTTCCAAACAATAGTTAAGTACATCAAGACTCTCAGATTTGTAAGGGGCATCATCAATATTTTTAATAAGAGAAGTAATTTCATATGCACCCTTATAAGCAACAAATTATTCTATTTGCTCTGCATCATCAAAATCATAATTTATCTTAGCATAAGAAGCTAATGTTTCATCATCATTGTACTCACATTGGAAAGCAAGGTGTGTGTGCCTCATAAAGCAACAAGATTCATCCCTGCAGAAAGATATATTATATATTGAGCACAAGTTTCTATCATACTCATACAACTGGTGTATTTGTTTCCATAAGTGTATCCCCTTTTGAGACAAGCGGTGTTCGTTGTACCACTTTTGTTGATCCTCAGTGAATCCTCCATGCCAGTAAGATCTGGTTTCAAAGAAGTCAGACATTGATTGGCAAGTAAGGAACTAGACATAATATATTTTTTGGATTTTTGATAAAGGACACTAAAGATAAAAACTGAAAGGTAAACTAACAAGACTAAAAAGCAAAGGTAAAAGATAGTGTGCAACTCCCCTATCTTGAAGAGTGGAGTCCCCGGCAACGGCGACAGAAATTAGCTTTGATGGTTTCTCGCCCCTCGTTGGTTACCCAAAGTGGAAGGTTGAGATGTAGACAGCAAAAAATTTCCCTCAGTGAAGATACCAAGGTTTGTCTCCAGTAGGAATCCAACAACGACAGGTAGGTGACAACGGCGCCAGCAATTAGGCGGTTGACGTGGACCTGCACACACAACAGATAACTTCGCTCCCAACGAGTTCAGAGAGGTTGTCAATCCCTCCGGCCTTGTGGTTTACAAAGGATCAAACACACGGGATAATAATGATAGTGATAGCAACGGAAAAGTAAATAAAGCAGAAAATAAATAGTGGGTGTAAACAGTGTTGGAAATATGGACCGGGATCCTGATACGTCCAAAACGTATCTATAATTTTTGCTTGCTCCATGCATGTTTTGTGTGATATTGCTATGATCTAGATACACTTTCATACACTTTTGATCATATTTGGACTAACCTATTAACTCAGTGCACCCCAGTGCCAGTTCCTGTTTTCTGCTGTTTTTCTATTTCAGTTTTCCCCCATATAAAAAGTGCCAGAAAAATTCTGGAAAATTCAGATAAAAAATCAGCGTGACGGAAGCTTCGAGAAGAGCTCTGGAGGGGGCAGAGGGGAGCCAAGGGGCCCAGGCGGCCACCCGGCGCGGCCCCACCCCTGTCCGCGCCAGGGGGGCGCCTGGGGCCCCTGGCCCAACTCTGGTTGCCCCCCTTCGCCTATTTATCCCCCGTCACGGGAAAAATCCAGAAGCAGAAGCCTATTCCGTGAACTCGCCTCTGTTCCGCCGCCGCCGCGCTTCCAAGATTGGGAGCACCAGAAGACCTCTTCCCGGCACCCTGCCGGAGGGAGGATTGACCTCCGGGAGTCTCCTCTCCACCATGGATGCTCCCCGGATGTCTTGTGAGTAGTTTTCCTTGGACCATGGGTCCGTGATCAGTACCTATGTGATGTTCTCCTCCCCTCTTTGATCTTCATTGTTTAGACCTCGTGAGCTTCCCTACATGATCGAGGCACCTTTGTAATATTTCTGCTGTTGCTATGCTGAGTTTGATGGGATCTGATGGATTATGAGATTATGTTCAGATTGTGATAGAGTAATATATTTGGTTCTTATCTCCTATATTGTTGTTCCTAAGTAATTCTTGCATGTTCTCCGTTGTTGTTTATTGCTTTGTCCAAGTAGTAGGTAGTGACTCCAAGAGGGAGCGTTGTGCTAGATTGTGGGTTCATGCCCCCCCCCCCAATGACATGCTTGAGTGACAGAATCATGAGTCTAGGGGGTGTGCTGTTGCCACAAGGGGGAAAACAACGGTGCTTGTGACCGCGATCACAAGGATTGTTTACTTTACGCAAAGTTCTTTTATTGCAGTTGTCTGTTGCTTTGGGTTTACACTTTGGGTGGGGTTCGCAACTTAACACCAGCGAGATGTTCTGGATAGATATCTCAAGGTGGATGATTAGTAGTAGATGCAGATGGATTTCGGTCTACTTATTTTGGCGTACTGCCCGTGCTTTTGAACCTCTTCCTTTCTTTTGTAGCATAGTTAGCATTGCGGTGCGTTCATAATCCTGTCAATTGCCCTTCTTGAATTTGTTTACCTCGCATAGCAGTTTTATCGTCTTTTGGGAGAGAGACATCACTAGCGAACATCACGTATCCCGGTCCATATCCTCATTACTGTTTCCAAGCTATCTTTACTTTTCTGCTTTTACTTGGTATCATTATCCCTTGTGTTTTACCCTTTGTGAACAACAAGACCGGAGAGATTGACAACCTCTCTAAACTTCGTTGGAAACAAAGTTATCTGTGTCTGTGTGCAGGTCCACGTCAGTCGCGCCAGCTGACACCTACTTATCATATCCGGAGTCCTACGGGAGACAAACCTTGGTATCTTCACCGAGGGAAAACTGCTGCTGCACTGCATCACGCCTTCCACTTGGGGCTCACCAACGAAGGGCGAGAAGACAATAAGCACTTATCATCTCCGGAGTCCTGCTGGAGACAAACCTTGGTATCTTCACTGAGGGAAATCTGTGAAAAACAGAACAGCAGATAGTAAAGAATTTTTTAGGGGCACTTCTGCAACTCAAAATAAAAAAACTCAGAACATACGGAAGTTTCGTAATTGTATAGAGCATAAAGTGTAAAAAATTCAGCTCAAAATGATGAACTGGGATTTTTCTGGAATTTTTCTGGTCACGAGGACAAAATCTTTTTTCTGGACAGCATGTCACAACTTTTACTTCCCTTGCCGTAAGAGGCTATAACTTGGCACAAAGCTGAAAAACAAAGATAGAATGATGTTGATACAGAAGTAACAACCATCAAGACACAACAAAAGCAAAAAGAAACACCTAAATTCGTTGCGGGCTGCCTCCCGAAAGCGCTTCTTTAAAGCCATTAGCTAGGCATGATGCAAAAAGAAGAATCAAGTTTTGTCAAGGGAAAGAGAATAACTAGCCCGTCTAACGGACTCAAAAGGTAACTTGATTTTCTTTCTAGGGAAGTGTTCCATCCCCTTTTTGAATGGGAATTGGAATTTTATATTCTCCTCTTTCATGTCAATAACCGCACCAACGGTGCGAAGAAAAGGACGTCCCAAAATAATTGGACACAAAGGTTCACACTCTATATCCATAACAATAAAATCAACGGGGTCATAGTTCTCATTGAAAATGATAAGAACATCGTTGATCTTCCCCAAAGGTTTCTTTATGGAAGAATCAACAAGACGAACACCAAAAGAACAAGGCTCAAAAGGCTTCAATTCAAACATATCAAATATTCTTTTGGCCATAACAGAGGTACTAGCTCAAACATCACATAAAGCATAGCAAGAGAAGTTATTTAATTTAATTTTGATCATAGGGTCCCAACCATCCTCTAGCTTCCTAGGTATGGAGGCTTCTACTCTGAGCTTATCCTCCCTGGCTTTGATAAGAGCATTTGTGATATGTTCCATGAAGGCAAGATTAAGTGTGCTAGTGTGGGGGTCTCTAGACATTTTGTGTAACAAGCTAATAACTTCTGAGAGGGTGCAACTATCAAAATCAATATCACTACTATCAAAGGTGGTAGTAGTGTCATCTAGGCTCACTTGTTTGAAACCCTCTATGTTCATAGGAGTTTCTTTTTCTACGGTTGAGGTGTTAGCATCACCATTAATAGGTCCAACGGGACTAGGAGTTCATTGGGTGCTAATAGTATGGGTGTCCTCAACAATTTGGATAGTGGCAACTGTGTGGTGTGTAGGAAGGCTCTTAATTCTATCCTCTTCCTCTTTTTCTCTAGCCCATCTTTCTTTAAGTTTAGCCATCATCCTAATATTTTCATTGATTTGCAACTGGATAGCATTAATAGGAGTGGCCTTATTCTCCTCAAGGGGGGAGGTTCTAATTTTAAGCATCTAAATATCAAGGGCTAAGATTTCTACCTTCAAAGAGAGATTATCTATTTTAGCTAATTTCTCCTCTACATTTTTGTTGAAGGCTTTTTGGGTAGTGATAAAGTCTCTAAGCATGCTTTCTAATTCAGAAGAGGGGTTTTTGTTGCTAGGGTAAGTGTTTTTGTTCCCATAATTGGATGGAGACGGTCTAGGATTGCTAGATAAATTTCCCCTATAAGCATTGTTGTTGAAGTTGTTTCTAGCAATAAAGTTCACATCTTCTTGTTCTTGAGCAACCAAAGAATTTAAAGGAACATCATGAGGATCAATAGAGGGTTTCTTGGTAAGTACAGACATAATTAAGTCAACTTTTTCATTGAGGAGGTAATTTCCTCGACAGAATTTACCTTCCTACCTGTTGGAGCGCGTTCGGTGTGCCATTGGGAATAATTAGTCATCATTTCATCAAGAAGCTTCGTGGCAGCACCAAGTGTAGTTGACATAAAGGTTCCTCCCGCGGCCGAATCTAACAGGTTCCGCGAGGTAAAGTTCAAGCCTGCATAAAAAGTCTGGATAACCATCCAGGTAGTCAAACCATGTGTAGGGCATTTCTTAACAAGAGATTTCATTCGTTCCCAAGCTTGGGCAATGTGTTCATTATCCAATTGCTTAAAATTCATAATATTACTCCTCAATTGGATAATCTTAGAAGGAGGCTAGTACTTCCCTATAAAAGCATCTTTGCACTTATCCCAAGAATCTATGCTATTTCTAGGCAAAGATTGAAACCAAATTTAAGCATCTTCCCTTAAAGAGAAAGGAAAGAGCTTGAGCTTAACAACATCACCTTCTACTTCTTTATACTTTTGCATATCACATAATTCAACAAAATTATTCAAGTGTAAAGCAGCATCATCTCCAGCACCAGAGAATTGATCTCTCATAACAAGGTTTAGCAAAGCAGGTTTAATTTCATAAGAGGTAGCTGAAGTGGCAGATGTGCCAATGGGAGTGCAGATAAAGTCCTGGTTGTTGTGACTAGTGAAGTCACACAACTTGGTGTTTTCAGTGGAACCCATAGTAGCAGCAAGTGTGGAAGATTTTTTTTGTAAATTTTGATAAAGGACACAAAGATAAAAACTGAAAGGTAAACTAACAAGACTAAAAAACAAAGGTAAAGGGTAGTGTGCAACTCCCCTATCTTAGCACTCGGAGTCCCCGGCAACGGCGCCAGAAATACTCTTGCTTATTGGCTTCTCGCCCTTCATTGGTGAGCCCAAGTGGAAGGCGTGATGCAGTGCAGCAGCAGTTTCCCTCGGTGAAGATACCAAGGTTTGTCTCCGGTAGGACTCTGGATATGACAAGTAGGTGTCAGCTGGCGCGACTGACGTGGACCTGCACACAGACACAGATAACTTTGTTCCCAACGAAGTTCAGAGAGGTTGTCAATCTCTCCGGTCTTGTTGTTCACAAATGATAAAACGCAAAGGATAATGATAACAACTTGAAAGTAAATGCAAAAAAGTAAAGATAGCTTGGAAACACTAATGAGGATATGGACCGGGTTACGTGATGTTCACTAGTGATGTCTCTCTCTCAAAAGACGATAAAACTGCTATGCGAGGTAAACAAATTACAGAAGGGCAATTGACAGGATTATGAACGCACCGCAATGCTAACTATGCTACAAAAGAAAGGAAGAGGTTCAAAAGCACGGGCAGTACGCCAAAATAAGTAGACCGAAATCCATCTGCATCTACTACTAATCATCCACCTTGAGATATCTATCCAGAACATCTCGCTGGTGTTAAGTTGAAAGCCCCACCCAAAGTGTAAACCCAAAGCAACATACAACTGCATTAAAAAGAACTTTGTGTAAAGTAAACAATCCTTGTAATCGCGGTTACAAGCACCGTTGTTTTCTCCCTTGTGGCAACAGCACATCCCCTAGACTCATGTTTCTGTCACTCAAGCGTGTCATCGGGGGGCATGAACCCACAATCTAGCACAACGCTCCCTCTTGGAGTCACTACCTACTACTTGGCCAAAGCAATAAACAGCAACGGAGAACATGCAAGAATTACTTAGGAAAAAAAATATAAGAAATAAAAACCAAATATATTACTCTATCACAATCTGAACATAATCTCATAATCCATCATATCCCTCCAAACTCAGCATAGCAACAACAGAAATATTACAAAGATGCCTCGATCATGTAGGGCAGCTCATGAGGTCTAAACAATGAAGATCAAAGAGGGGAGGAGAACAGCACATAGCTACGGATCACGGACCCATGGTCCAAGGAAAACTACTCACGAGACATCCTGGGAGCATCAATGGTGGAGAGGAGACTCTCGGAGGTCAATCCTCCCTCCGGCAGGGTGCCGGGGAGAGGTCTTCTGGTGCTCCCGATCTTGGAAGCGCGGCGGCGGCGGAACAGAGGCGAGTTCGCGGAATAGGGTTCTTCTTCTGGAGTTTTCCCGTGACGTAGATTAAATAGGCGAAGGGGGGCAGCCAGAGGTGGACCAGGGGCCCCAGGGCCCCCCCTGGCGCGGCTAGGGGTGGGGCCGCGTCGGGTGGCCGCCTGGGCCCTCCTGGCTCCCCTCTGGCCCCTCCCGGGCTCTTCTCGAAGCTTCCGTCACGCTGATTTTTTATCTGAAGTTTCCCGAATTTTTCTGGCACTTTTTATATGGGGGAAAACTGAAATAGAAAAACAGCAGAAAACAGGAACTGGCACTGGGGTGCACTGAGTTAATAGGTTAGTCCAAATATGATCAAAAGTGTATGAAAGTGTATCTAGATCATAGCAATATCACACAAAACATGCATGGAGCAAGAAGAAATTATAGATACGTTTTGGACGTATGAATAAGTAGGTGTCAGCGGCGCAACTGACGCGGACCTACACACAGACACAGATAACTTTGTTCCCAACGAAGTTCAGAGAGGTTGTCAATCTTTCCGGTCTTGTTGTTCACAAATGATAAAACGCAAGGGATAATGATAGCAACTTGAAAGTAAATGCAGAAAAGTAAATATAGCTTGGAAACAGTAATGAGGATATGGACCGGGATACGTGATGTTCACTAGTGATGTCTCTCTCCCAAAAGACGATAAAACTGCTATGCGAGGTAAAAAAATACAGAAGGGCAATTGACAGGATTATGAACGCACCTCAATGCTAACTATGCTACAAAAGAAAGGAAGAGGTTCAAAAGCACAGGCAGTACACCAAAATAAGTAGACCGAAATCCATCTGCATCTACTACTAATCATCCACCTTGAGATATCTATCCAGAACATCTCGCTGGTATTAAGTTGCGAGCCCCACCCAAAGTGTAAACCCAAAGCAACAGACAACTGCATTAAAAAGAACTTTGCGTAAAGTAAACAATCCTTGTAAACGCGGTTACAAGCACCGTTGTTTTTCCCCCTTGTGGCAACAACACATCCCCTAGACTCATGTTTCTTTCACTCAAGCGTGTCATCGGGGGGCATGAACCCACAATCTAGCACAACGTTCCCTCTTGGAGTCACTACCTACTACTTGGCCAAAGCAATAAATAGCAACGGAGAACATGCAAGAATTACTTAGGAACAAAAATATAAGAGATAAAAACCAAATATATTACTCTATCACAATCTGAACATAATCTCATAATCCATCAGATCCCATCAAACTCAGCATAGCAATAGCAGAAATATTACAAAGGTGCCTCGATCATGTAGGGCAGCTCACGAGGTCTAAACAATGAAGATCAAAGAGGGGAGGAGAAAATCACATAGCTACTGATCACGGACCAATGGTCCAAGGAAAACTACTCACGAGACATCCGGGGAGCATCCATGGTGGAGAGGAGACTACCGGAGGTCAATCCTCCCTCCGCCAGGGTGCCGGTAAGAGGTCTTCTGGTGCTCCCGATCTTGGAAGCGCGGCGGCGGCGGAACAGAGGCGAGTTCGCGGAATAGGGTTCCTCTTCTGGAGTTTCCCCGTGATGGAGAATAAATAGGCGAAGGGGGGCAGCCAAAGGTGGACCAGGGGCCCCAGGCGCCCCCCTGGCGCGGCCAGGGGTGGGGCCGCGCCGGGTGGCTGCCTAGGCCCCCCTGGCTCCCCTCTGGCCCTCCCGGGCTCTTCTCGAAGCTTCCGTCACGCTGATTTTTTAACTGAATTTTCCCGAATTTTTTCTGGCACTTTTTATATGGGGGAAAACTGAAATAGAAAAACAGTAGAAAACAGGAACTGGCACTGGGGTGCACTGAGTTAATAGGTTAGTCCAAATATGATCAAAAGAGTATGAAAGTGTATCTAGATCATAGCAATATCACACAAAACATGCATGGAGCAAGCAGAAATTATAGATACGTTTTGGACGTATCAACATCCCCAAACTTAATTCCTGCTCGTCCTCGAGTAGGTAAATGATAACAAGCATAATTTCTGTGGTGACATGCTAGCAACCATAAAAGAATTTTGAAAAGTAAAGCAATCAAGGTTAGAGATTCAATTCAAGTCATAACATGCAAGAGTCTATATTAGCATTGAAACAAGTAACAAAAGAACAATAGGTGCAAGAGCTCTCGCTGTCCGTGACTCGAATGTCTCCAAATGGTGTTTGCGTGCAAGAAGGGGGATAGGGAATACGAGAAAAAAGTATTTTTGTGTTGAGAACTCAATCTACTAAAGTTTCACACTTGGTCTTCTTTGGAATCTTATCTTGACTCGTCCCCAGACCACTAGCCAGGTACAAGTCAATTTGATCCACTCCTTTTCGATATTTTGAGCACTCATGCAATGGATGAGCGTAAGCACGAAAGTTGACACTTAGGATGGCAAAGAGAGAAATATGGTGGAGGAGGAAGACAAAAAGGATGAGAAAGGCTCACATCAATGAGGACAATCATAGGCAAGAGATGCCAAATGATAGATATGATGTGAGGAGTAGGGATTGCCATGCAACGGATGCACATACGAGCTAAGAAGCTCTCCAAAGGAACTAGTGGGGGTGCATCTAATTGCTCACTCATGAAGACCTAGAGCTCTTTGAGGAGGCTCATCCTTGGAATATGCAAGCCAAGTTTTAAAGTGTGAAGGTCCCCACATAGCTATATGCAAAAAGATCATCTCTATGGAGTACAAGGATATAAAGGGAGTACTAGTGTGGATCTCTCAAAAGGATAGTAGTGTTGCCCTTTCTCTCTTTTTATTTCTTTTTCTCTGTTTTTTCTATTTTTTTGTATTTTTTGTGGCCTCAATGGATCTTTCTATTTAACTCTCATTTGTCCTCTTTGGGATCTTTTAATGTGTCCACTTTGGGATCTTTTCCTCACTTAAGGGCAACACTCTATTTTACAAGAAGGTAAAGTAGATCTTTCACACTTTACAAGGTACTCAAAACATAAAGAAGATGTAACTATCATGATGTATGCAATGTATGTCGTTGCCAGTGTAGCAGGAACATGTATGACATGAAGATCAAGTCATGAAGAGGTGGAAGTTGCATGGCAATATAACTCGGAAAGGCTATGGAAATGCCTTGATAGGTAGGTATGGTGGCTGTTTTGAGGAAAGATATAAGGAGCCTTATGATGACAGAGCGTATCGTGCCAAGGGTTTGGATGTACCGGCGAAGGTGGACACCAACTCTCGGAGTGAGAAGAAGGCAATGCACGGCACTGGAGAGGCTAGCAAAATATGGTAAGGTGGAAGTGTCAACTTTCAATACTTACATTAGTCCGAAGAACTCATGCACTTATTATCGGTAACTCTCAATCTAATAAGGAGGTTCACAAAGAGACAAGTACCCCGAGGAGGAGTGTATGGGGGTTTGGTTATCCTTGCGCATCCTCGACTCATGGTACGTGAGTGTGCTCTAATATTCGACCCCTCAGAAGAGTAGTGGTCCATCTAGTAGCTAGAGTTCTCAACTAGTTTTGTAGGTTTTGAAAATAAACACGGATTGCCCAAAATACGACACCTATCACTAATAGGCAAGAGCTCTTGACACCAAAAGTTCAAACATCACTCACATCAATACCTCAAAACTATTGCAAGTTACTACTAGAATTAAATAGCAACCTCAATTATCTACTTTCAAGACAAGACACAACTCAGTGCAACAACCAACTCTCTTTAACAAGATAAACATGAAAACTAAAAAGAGTTACAGAAACAAACTAAACAAAAGCCAAGGCTCTTGCCAAAGACAAACTAAGACTAAAACTAAACATGGCAGTAGCTATGAAAAGATAAAGAACACACAACAGCAAAAAGATAGGCATGAAGAATCCTATGATGTGTTCTAAATTTGAAAGTGGAGCGTGTTTCTCTCCCACACAAAGTAAGAAGGGATCTAACTTGTTATGAACAGCAAGAAAAGCTAAATAAAACTAAAAACAAAACCTAACAGCGAGACGCTCCAAGCATAGCACATAACGCATGAAGTGATAAAAATATAGTGAGACGAAGGACGAACTGATGGTTTGTTGATGGAGAAGGGGATTCACGGGGGCATCCCCAAGCTTATACGCTTGAGTCTCCTTGAATATTTATTGGGGATTCATGGGGGCATCCCCAAGCTTGAGCGCTTGACACTCCTGGATCTTCTTTCATCATCTTCCAACGCACACTTGAAAACTCCCTTCATACATAACTCATCATAAGCTGATTAGAGAGGTTAGTACCCTTAATAAAATAATTTTTCCCACTGGATATAAAGATATTCTTGAAGAGCTACTGTTTCTCAAGAGTGCCAAAAAGTTTTTGCAAATAAAAAGCAAGCTTAAGGTTTGCAAAAGTTAGGAGAGACAAAACGTGGCAGAATCTGTGAAAAACAGAACAGCAGGTAATAAAGAATTTTTTAGGGGCACTTCTGCAATTCAAATAAAAAAACTCAGAACATACGGAAGTTTCGTAATTGTATAGAGCATACTGTGTAAAAATCTCAAACAGATGAACTGGGATTTTTCTGGATTTTTTCTGGTCACGAGGACAGAATCTGTTTTCTGGACAGCATGTCACTACTTTTACTTCCCTTGCCGTAAGAGGCTATAACTTGGCACAAAGTTGAAAAAGAAAGATACAATGATGTTGCTACAGAAGTAACAATAATCAAGACACAAAAAAAGCAAAAAGAAAAACCTAAATTCGTTGCGGGCTGCCTCCCGAAAGCGCTTCTTTAAAGCCATTAGCTAGGCATGATGCAAAAAGAAGAATCAAGTTTTATCAAGAGAAAGAGAATAACTAGTCCGAGTAACGGACTCAAAAGGTAACTTTATTTTCTTTCTAGGGAAGTGTTCCATCCCTTTTTTGAATGGGAATTGGAATTTTATATTCCCCTCTTTCATGTCAATAACCGCACCAACGGTGCGAAGAAAAGGACGTCCCAAAATAATTGGACATAAAGGTTCACACTATATATCCATAACAATAAAATCAACGGGAACATAGTTGTCATTGACAATGATAAGAACATCGTCGATCTTCCCCAAAGGTTTCTTTATGGAAGAATCAACAAGACGAACACCAAAAGAATAAGGCTCAAAAGGCTTCAATTCAAACATATCAAATATTCTTTTGGGCATAACGGAGGTACTAGCTCCAACATCACATAAAGCATAGCAAGAGAAGTTATTTAATTTAATTTTGATCATAGGATCCCAACCATCATCTAGCTTCCTAGGTATGGAGACTTCTACTCTAAGCTTCTCCTCCCTAGCTTTGATGAGAGCATTTGTGATATGCTCCGTGAAGGCAAGATTAAGTGTGCTAGTGTGGGGGTCTCTAGACATTTTGTGTAGCAAGCTAACGACTTCTGAGAGGGTGCAACTATCAAAATCAATATCACTACTATCAAAGGTGGTAGTAGTGTCATCTAGGCTCACTTGTTTGAAACCCTCTATGTTCATAGGAGTTTCTTTTTCTACGGTTGAGGTATTAGCATCACCATTAATAGGTCCAACGGGACTAGGAGTGCATTGGGTGCTAATAGTTTGGGTGTCCTCAACAATTTGGATAGTGGCAACTGTGTGGCGTGTAGGAAGGCTCTTAATTCTATCCTCTTCCTCTTTTTCTCTAACCCATCTTTCTTTAAGTTTAGCCATCATCCTAATATTTTCATTGATTTGTAACTGGATAGCATTAATAGGAGTGGCCTTATTCTCCTCAAGGGGAGAGGTTCTAATTTTAAGCATCTCAATATCAAGGGCTAAGCTTTCTACCTTCAAAGAGAGATTATCTATTTTAGGTAATTTCTCCTCTACCTTTTTGTTGAAGGCTTTTTGGGTAGTGATAAAGTCTCTAAGCATGCTTTCTAATTCAGAAGAGGGGGTTCTTGTTGCTAGGGTAGGTGTTGTTGTTCCCATAGTTGGATGGGAACGGTCTAGGATTACTAGCAAATTTCCCCTATAAGCATTGAAGTTGTTTCTAGCAATAAAGTTCACATCTACTTATTCTTGGGCAACCAAAGAATTTAAAGGAACATCATGAGGATCAATAGAGGGTTGCTTGGTAAGTAGAGACATAATTAAGTCAACTTTTTCATTGAGGGAGGTAATTTCCTCGACAGAATTTACCTTCCTACCTGTTGGAGCGCGTTTGGTGTGCCATGGGGAATAATTGGTCATCATTTCATCGAGAAGCTTCGTGGCAGCACCAAGTGTAGTTGACATAAAGGTTCCTCCCGCGGCCGAATCTAACAGGTTCCGCGAGGTAAAGTTCAAGCCTACATAAAAAGTCTGGATAACCATCCAGGTAGTCAAACCATGTGTAGGGCATTTCTTAACAAGAGATTTCATTCGTTCCCAAGCTTGGGCAACGTGTTCATTATCCAATTGCTTAAAATTCATAATATTACTCCTCAATTGGATAATCTTAGCAGGAGGGTAGTATTTCTCTATAAAAGCATCTTTGCACTTATCCCAAGAATCTATGCTATTTCTAGGCAAAGATTGAAACCAAATTTTAGCATCTTCCCTTAAAGAGAAAGGAAAGAGCTTGAGCTTAACAACATCACCTTCTACTTCTTTATACTTTTTCATATCACATAATTCAACAAAATTATTCAAGTGTAAAGCAGCATCATCTCCAGCACCAGAGAAGTGATCTCTCATAACAAGGTTTAGCAAAGCAGGTTTAATTTCATAAGAGGTAGCTGAAGTGGCAGGTGTGGCAATGGGAGTGCAGATAAAGTCTTGGTTGTTGTGACTAGTGAACTCACACAACTTGGTGTTTTCAGTGGAACACATAGTAGCAGCAAGTGTGGCAGTTTTTTTTGTAAATTTTTGATAAAAGACACAAAGATAAAAACTGAAAGATAAACTAACAAGACTAAAAAAACAAAGGTAAAGGGTAGTGTGCAACTCCCCTATCTTAACACTCGGAGTCCCCGGCAACGGCGCGAGAAATAATTTGCTTGACGGCTTCTCGCACTTCGTTGGTTACCCCAAGTGAAGGTTTGAGATGTAGTGCAGCAACAGATTTCCCTCGGTGAAGATACCAAGGTTTGTCTCCAGCAAGACTCCGGAGATGATAAGTAGGTGTCAGCGGCGCAACTGAAGCGGACCTGCACACAGACACAGATAACTTTGTTCCCAACGAAGTTCAGAGAGGTTTTCAATCTCTCCGGTCTTGTTGTTCACAAATGATAAAACGCAAGGGATAATGATAGCAACTTGAAAGTAAATGCAGAAAAGTAAATATAGCTTGGAAACAATAATGAGAATATGGACCGGGATACGTGATGTTCACTAGTGATGTCTCTCTCCCAAAAGACGATAAAACTGCTATGCGAGATAAACAAATTACAGAAGGGCAATCGACAGGATTATGAACGCACCGCAATGCTAACTATGCTACAAAAGAAAAGAAGAGGTTCAAAAGCACGGACAGTACGCCAAAATAAGTAGACCGAAATCCATCTGCATCTAGTACTAATCATCCACCTTGATATATCTATCCAGGACATCTCGCTGGTATTAAGATGCGAGCCCCACCCAAAGTGTAAACCCAAAGCAACAGACAACTGCATTAAAAAAAACTTTGCGTAAAGTAAACAATCCTTGTAACCGCGGTTACAAGCACCGTTGTTTTCCCCTTGTGACAACAGCACATCCCTAGACTCATGTTTCTTTCACTCAAGCGTGTCATCGGGGGGCATGAACCCACAATCTAGCACAACGGTCCCTCTTGGAGTCACTACCTACTACTTGGCCAAAGCAATAAACAGCAACGGAGAACATGCAAGAATTACTTGGGAACAAAAATATAAGAGATAAAAACCAAATATATTACTCTATCACAATCTGAACATAATCTCATAATCCATCAGATCCCATCAAACTCAGCATAGCAATAGCAGAAATATTACAAAGGTGCCTCGATCATGTAGGGCAGCTCACGAGGTCTAAACAATGATGATCAAAGAGGGGAGGAGAACATCACATAGCTACTGATCACGGACCAATGGTCCAAGGAAAACTACTCACGAGACATCCGGGGAGCATCCATGGTGGAGAGGAGACTCCCGGAGGTCAATCCTCCCTCCGGCAGGGCGCCGGGAAGAGGTCTTCTGGTGCTCCCGATCTTGGAAGCGCGGCGGCGGCGGAATAGAGGCGAGTTCGCGGAATAGGGTTCCTCTTCTGGAGTTTCCCCGTGACGGAGAATAAATAGGCAAAGGGGGCAGCCAGAGGTGGACCTCAGAGCCCCAGGCGCCCCCTTGGCACGGCCAGGGGTGGGGCCGTGCCGGGTGGCCGCCTGGGGCCCCTGGCTCCCCTCTGGCCCCTCCCGGTCTCTTCTCGAAGCTTCCGTCACGCTGATTTTTTATCTGAATTTTCCCGAATTTTTCTGGCACTTTTTATATGGGGGAAAACTGAAATAGAAAAACAGCAGAAAACAGGAACTGACACTGGGGTGCACTGAGTTAATAGGTTAGTCCAAATATGATCAAAAGTGTATGAAAGTGTATCTAGATCATTAGCAATATCACACAAAACATGCATGGAGAAAACAGAAATTATAGATACGTTTTGGACGTATCAGCAGCCAGAGGTGGACCAGGGCCTAGGCGCCTCCCTGGCGCGGCCTAGGTGGTAGCCGCCTGGGCCACCCCTGGCCCCACTTTGGCTTTTCTGGAAGGTTCCCGTACGCTGATTTTTTCTATATTTTTCCCGGAATTTTTCTGGCACTTTAAGTAATGGGAAAGCCTGAAATACAAAAACAGCAGAAAACAGGAACTGGCACTGGGGTGCACTGAGTTAATAGGTTAGTCCAAATATGATCAAAAGTGTATGAAAGTGCATCAATATCATAGCAATATCACACAAAAGAAGCATGGAGCAAGCAGAAATTATAGATACGTTTTGGACGTATCACCCGTCGACAGCGAAGGAGGGTGTGGGGGTGGGGGTGGGGTGAGGAGGGGGAGGGGACGCGTCGCGGCCTCGCCGGCGGCCGGAGCCGGAGCCGGAGGTCTCGTGGTCGTTCTTCCCGCGCCCAAACCACTTCGACATGGCGACCTCAGTTGCATACTTCCATGTTACTCACTCATATTTTCCACAACTTGATAGACATTTTTCGTTTTTGTTTGTTTGAAGTATCCACATAACAAGATTGGACAGAAATCGCAACAGGTGTTTCTGGTCAATGTAGGAACAGAGGCGTACATTCAATTTCGAGGTATCTTGTTGCTACTTAGACTGAGTAACCTTGCCTCTAGTTAGCAAATAACGGTTGTGATGGTATTGTGTTCAAAACAATGAAAAGTATGCCCCAATTTTATTTATTTATTACTTGGTTGATATACATATCCTTCAAGATTCAATAAAACAACTCATTCCTCCACACACGAAAAAAGGGTTCAGCCAAGCTTTTGTTCTTATTTCTCTCCACGGATGTGAATTAGTGCCGCTCGGTCCTATTTCCATGAGTTGTCAGAAAAGATGAAATTCTTTTTGTTCATAGTTATCGTACTTCCTGATATTAAATATTTTTATGATAGTCATTTTCCCCTTAGGCTTTGTTCGGTTATTGGGGGATTGGTTCCACTAGTGAAAGCAACCCCGGTAGGTATTGGTTCCACTAGTGAAAGCAACCCCGGTAGGTATTGGGTGACACCACCAGATCCCTGTGTGGTTACAACCCCACTAATCCCTTCCCCTCATTGCATGTTCGGTTGAGGCTCAATACAACGACCCAAACTGTGCAGAATTGTACTATAGATCAAAGACCGATCTGCTGCTCTTGCATGAAACCTAAACCTAAACAATTGGGTCAAAGGAGGGAGAAGTAATAGATCAAATAGAGGCTTGGTCGCCATGAACGCCAGGTCAGAATCCAAGAACTCTAGAAGCCGCGGGAGGAGGAGATGGGAGGGAAACGGAGAAGCTTACCGGTGGGGTAGGCAGGGGTGAACGGATTGTGCCGCCCTCGTCGCCTTCGAACGGCTGCGCGCCCGCCGCCGCCGCCTCCGGACGGCTGAGCGCCCACCGCGGTCGCCGTCGCCTCCGAATCGCGGGAGAGAGGGCTCAATTTTTTCTCTTGCATGTCATTTCATCGCTCGGACGGGTATGCTTCCACGGGTAGGAGCGAGAGGATTTTACCCCCTTCAATTCCACGCAGGTTGGATGGGATTGGACGGGGATGCAAGCCTTTGTGTGCGGGCTTGGTGGGACCCACCCTGCAGCTGGAAATTGCCGTTGGACGGACGCTTCGAGATACTGCGTGGTGGGGACGGACGCCTGAACCGACTCTCCTCCCGTATGTTCAGGTCGGTATCCTTTCTCCCTCCTATCTTTCTATAAATTCCCCACACGCATCGGCTCCGTAGCCCCAATCCACTCGTCGCCCTGTTTTCGATCGAGAAAATCCTCGCACGCACCACCGCAGCAATCGATCTTCAGCCCTCGCGAACCTCCCTCTCCAGTCAAGGTATGCGCACGCCACCGATTCCCTGTCCCCCCCAAGCCATCGATCTGTTCTCCTTGTGCAATATGCATATGTCCGATTGTCGATTTGTTTTAAACATGTCGATTTCCATGGATTCATTTGTTCTGGTAGATTTCGAATAAGGGATCGATCTATTTATTTGAGGGTGAGTGGGGGTGCTCTCGGGCGATTATTTTTCTGTAGATCTCGATCAATGGTCTAATGCTGAACCCTCTGATTATTATTGATCCATTGAATATGCCTTATAGTCGTGTCAGTCTCTGTTTTAAACATGTCGATTTCCATAGATCCGTGTAGAGTGTAGACCCCTTACTCGTGTGCTGGTAGATTTGAATAAAAGGAATCGATCTAGTACTGTTCAGGACGAGTGGGCGTTCTCTGGTTCAATATTTTTGACCCATGAGTGTCGAACCTGCTGTTGTGGATTCTGTTTATTCTGATTATTAACCAATTATATCCATTCTTTCTTGGCTCTCATTGTTCGTTTTCTTTTCCTTCCCTTCAATTCCATAACAAATGTTTGGATCATGAGGATTATTGATGCATAATCCAATACTTGATCCGAGGGTAGCTTGAACTGCCCATATGATGTCATCTCTGCATCTGAATCCACTAGAGACTTCTTTTTTTTCAATTGCTTTTGTTATTTCTTCATCTGTTCAGTGTCAATGGATGAAACCTTAAACTATCTTTGGACACCTTCTGACAAAGTGCTTATATTCCTGTGAATGAGAAGGCATTTATATTCTGATTATACTCCTTCGTTTCCTAATAATTTTTTGGTCAAACATTGTTGGGCCGTCTTAGGCTTCCAAATTATATGTTGATTGTGATTGAAGCCTATGATGTTAGCATTTTGTTGGAATTACCGTCAGATCCCATATGACATATTTTTGCGGCTTTCTGATGTTTCCAAATTAAAACTAATAGCTTCAGATCTAATGTAGTTTTCATATTTATGTAAATTTCTTATATTATCCCGGTGAAGATTATCAGACCATATGAAGTGTCGTATGACACTGTAAACAGCTGCTGCTTCTCTCCACTACAAGTGTCCTCCTTCTTTCATTACCTTTGTGGTCTGGCCTGGGCGGGATTTTCCATTTGCACCTGGTTTGATTCAGCTGTGTGTGTGATTTTAAGCGGGTCTCTCAGGGATTTTTCTGCCATTTTTATTGCTTGGTTCTTTGAATATTGTATAATTGTTAGCTTGAACGATGCTACTATGTTGATAAGAACAGCTGGTTTATAGCGTTGATATTGCTTTGCATTGCAAATGATGATGAAATTAAGGCTCGTTTCTCAAACATTCGCAGTTGCCGCCTAAGAGCTTTCGCCCAGCCAGGGTTGAGAGCTAATGTTGCTCGCTCCTTCGTTGGATGTCTAATGCAATGCAATAATTTAAATCATCTGTTCATTTGGTCACTATTGAATGTTTGTTTTCATGATTGATCTTATTTGGTGTTTGTCTTCCCTTCTTATTCTTCTTCTTTGTTTGTTGTTTGTGCGTTTAGTGATTATCTGTAGGTTAAGCTTGTGTGAGCCATTCCTAGTTGTCATTTTCTCAAGTGCTTAGACCGTCCATACAGGTGTTAGTGCGGAGCAGGCAGGGAAGATTAATAGTATTTTTTTTCTCATTGATGCATCACAGTTATTGTATAATTTTGCCGGTAATGTGGAACAACTGTGATCAATTGTGTGTTGACGTGCAGTTTCTTGTGAGAATCAAACATATTATAAGCCTTTTGGCACTGATACTAATCATGGATAATTAAATTTATTTTATATATTTGTTTGAAGTCATGATCTGAACGAGTCACACATACACCCTCAGCACATGTTCCTCGATGTTGAGGGCATCCTTTATGCACGGCCAGTTTTATACGAATATGTTTCAGACTATCTTATGAAATTTCCTACTGTGCATATTGTTCACAAGATTTAGATTATTAGAGTCTTTGTCTCATGGCTTTGTTGATCTGTTCATGTACGCCTATTTACTTGGTGACTTAATCCTGCTATTTTTGCAATTTCCAATTATGCAGATGCAGATCTTCGTGAAGACCCTCACCGACAAGACCATCACCCTTGAGGTCGAGTCTTCCGACACCATCGACAATGTCAAAGCAAAGATCCAGGACAAGGAGGGAATCCCCCCAGACCAGCAGAGGTTGATCTTCGCTGGGAAGCAGCTGGAGGATGGGCGAACTCTTGCTGATTACAACATCCAGAAGGAATCGACCCTTCACCTTGTGCTCAGGCTCAGGGGTGGCATGCAGATTTTCGTGAAGACCCTCACTGCCAAGACCATCACCCTTGAGGTTGAGTCTTCAGACACGATTGACAATGTCAAAGCGAAGATCCAGGACAAGGAGGGCATCCCCCCAGACCAGCAGCGACTGATCTTTGCCGGAAAGCAGCTTGAGGATGGGCGCACTTTTGCTGATTACAACATTCAGAAGGAGTCCACCCTCCACTTGGTTCTCCGTCTCCGTGGTGGCATGCAGATATTCGTCAAGACCTTGATCGGAAAGACCATTACCCTGGAGGTTGAATCTTCTGACACAATTGACAATGTGAAGGCCAAGATCCAGGATAAGGAGGGCATCCCACCGGATCAGCAGCGCCTTATCTTTGCAGGGAAGCAGCTTGAGGATGGACGCACTCTGTCGGATTACATGTATTACTAATCTACTACTAATATAGAAAGTACAGAGGGACTGAAACAATTGATCTTGTACGTTCAATGCTATTCATCCAACGAACCACAATGCCTCCATGTTGTATGGCACAACACTCATCTCCCCGTAAAAGAAAATGATTCCACTAATCTCGCACTAATCGGCGCCGTCGCCGCACGACCCTCTCCAACTCATCTCCTCTCTTCTCTCCAACCGCAGGCTGCGCTTCCAATGTTGCGCCCCACCCGCCGGCAACGTCGTGCGACGCTAAAGACTCGCTCTACTTCACGTCTTGCCGGCTCATGATGCAGGCCTGGAGCCGCGCCCCTTCCCGCCACGAATGGTTGCCGCCCGCCCTTCCTACGTCCCGCCGGACGCCGGCTGCGCCGCTTTCTAGGTGCGTGAGGCCGAGATCTCGCTGGATCTGGCATGTGAATTGTGATGTGAGCGAGTTGACTCTTGATGCCTGAAATCTTGTGGTGATTTGTTTCGATCCTTCAAAAACTACCATAATCATACATGTATTGATCGTCATATGTGCTCTGCTGACCTCTCTCTCTCTCTCTCTACATGTCATCATTTATTTGTGTTATGAATCAAGGGGTCACTAACTAATTTTCTATGATTGGTTTTATCAGATTGCTAAATTGCTGATTAGAAAGGAGGCCATGGTGCAGATGACGTGCTTGTATGAGCAAAAGAATTGTAAGTAGTTTTTTGGATGTACAAAATCAAGATTTGCCTTCATGTAGATATATGTTAGGAGTCTTGAATGTTCTCTATTTTATTTCTGTCTTGATTTTTCACATCTCCGTACTATATTAGTATTATGTTCTTTCCTTACATTTTTAAAATTTTAAGGATTGTTTTTTCTAATAGGATTTCAGAGAGCATGGACCATTGGCTGTTGATGGAGATACCATCCTTGACTGCCGACTACCTTTTGGTTTGTAGGTAAAGAAGCACAACTACCTTTGTTCAGGGTTGGTTGGGTGCAAAGCCATGTTGCTTGTTCAATTTTGTTTTATATTGGGAAGTTTTGGTGTTTGGTCGTTGAAGGAACTTAAAAAAACCTAAATTTGGTCCACATCAAAATGTTACAGTATAAAGCACGGAATTGCAGTATCAATATATTATATAAATCCAGGAACATATTATAGATTTGCAGAACTGTATGTTCCATTACAGTGTTTGTAAATTGGGAGTGACTTGCTGGCACCCGTGCACCATCCAAATCATCTAGCACACGGTCTATTTGGGGAAAGTTTTTTTGTCCCATGTGTTTTGCATATAAAAAGGTGTAAATTCTGGTCCCACCTTTCTCTTCACATGTGATTCCAGGAAATAATACTAGAAAACAGATGACACTCGTGACATGCAAAACTATTCTGAATTTTAAAAATATATTGCTTTAAACTAAGCGCTCAAATCAAAATCCGTTTTCACCACTGTGTTTCTCGCGACGAGATCTTTCAAACTAGATCCCACACAGACATGTTTCGATAAATGTTTCCAAAAAAGAAAATTTGACTCATGGAAAAGCAAGTTTAGTAGTATAAATATGCTTTTTTAGCTTGATCGATGTTCTACTAAAATGATTTTTTAAGACATTGCTTCTAAAAAATAGTTGCTCGCGACCATTAAAGTTGCCTATGTGTAGTTTTTAGGACACACTTTGATTTCTTCAAAGCAACATAATATGAAAAAAAAACAATTTTATACTACATGCTAATTTTCTCGACATTAATTTACCTTTTAAAAAATATTATCAAATTTCTAAAACTATGTGGCTTCTAGTTTTACTCGAGAGAATACCAACTAGTGCTGAAAAAAGCAAGTTCATACAAATAATTTGCTTTTTTCGGAAGAAAGTTGCTTTTTAAAAATATTCATCGGAACATGTGCGTGTGGGATCTACTTTCAAAGAACTCGTCGTGATGAACACGATAGTGAAAACAGATTTTGATTTTGCCAGTTCGTTCAAAAGTAATACATTTTCGAATTCTTTGGATACCGTTGCATCTTGCATGTCCTCGCATGTAGTACGTTAGTATCTCAACATCATGACTACTCTTTGACTCAAAATAATTTCTAAAATCCACCCATCTTTTCCTTGATAATCAGCATGCACTCACGGGCAGCATGGGTGTGCCGCGGCAAGAAAAAAGTGCACGCGCACTTTCTAGCGATTGGGTTGTAAATTATGTCATGGTCTTTATTTTATGGCTAGATGTGTCAAAGGGGTATTTTAAAATCAATGGCAGTCAAATCTGTAAGGCAATGAGAGCATGTCTACTGTCAAATGGATATGTTTAAATCAATTGCGTGCGTACTAACAATGGTACTCTAGAAATAAAGTATACATTACATATCAATGTTGAGATTTATAACATGGCTATCATAAGGAGGAGGAGGAGGCCAGGTCGTGGAGAACTCTCTCGCGCCCGATCAAAGGAGGCGAATGCTGGAGGCTGGTGCGGGCGGCCCCACGGGGCGCCGTGCCCGAGGCGTCAGGCGCGTCGCCAACCATGACCATATGCATGGAAGCTTGAAGAGGCATCCGTGGTGGCAAAGAAGACACTAGCGCACCTGCAACACCGATGAGCAGCCTACGGCGAGCAGGCGTCCGACGAGATGAAGACTAACTTCTTTTCATATATCAGATTCGGTGTTACAGGAGTCTTACGCAGCAAGGCCAGAACCCAGCCGGCAGCAGGAGATACACAACTCACGACACCACATCCAGCCCTGGGCCATGTTCGAGGTGATGGATGCATGGCCGTCCGGGGTTGCTCCATGCGCAACAACATCATCAACTTAGGTTCTCTATTTTGTGCCGGACGTCCTTCAAGATGAAGCCCCGGAGCAAGCCGTCCACTTCGTCGTGGTGGATGACGAAGCCGCGGAGCACGCTATGATGATGCTCGCCATCTTGACAGAGCCCGCCACGAAGGACTAGGAGACGAAGCCCATCACCACGACGTCGCCCGCCGTCCGCTCCAACAAGCCGATGCCGCGGAGGACGAGGAGGTGGATCCCATCGCCACGAGGTCACCCGCTGTCCACTCCAAGAAACCGATGCCGCGGAGGATGAGGAGATGGAGCCCATCGCCACGACGTGGCCCGAACACGGCGGGCGACGAGGACCCATCCTACTGCAACCCCAACCCCTTCAATGCTGCCAAGAACGACGAGTAGGAGCGAGAGGATTTTACCCCCGTCATTTCCACGCGGGTTGGATGGGATTGGACGGGGATGCAACCAGCGCTGAGATAAACCGAATGCATTAATAAAAGAGGACGAGATTGAACCCTCGGAACTAAACCACGTGTAATGGCCGCTAATCCCGGCGGGGAAATTTCTAACCGAACAAAGCCTTAAGAAATATAACAAAGTGGAAATTCGCATGCATATATTCTAGTGGCTCATATGGTTATAGTTATTTATATGGCGACAACTATAATTAGTGGAAATTCGATGTATACACGCCCTTTGTCCTCTTGTTCTTTCTCAGAACACGTACTTTGGTACGACTACTATTTTCTTACACAATGAATCTACAACTATTTGATTTTCTAACCCCAACAACTGAATCCCCGACTACAAAAGATTTGTGGTACACAAATCACACCTTACCATTCATCAAAAATGGGTAGGAGTTAGTAAAAAAAATTGGCTTCAAAAGATTCCAAAAAAAAGTTAAGCATTTCACTCAACTTCTAAGTCATAATTCGATTTGCTTGAGCTCCCCCTCCTCCCATTCGAAGGGAGCCTTGTTCGAGGGCGTATTCTACCAGTGATGACTCAATGGCTAGGGCTATGCTTGGAGGGCCTCACATCCTGTTTCGACACGAAAACTAATAAAAATAACGATACATTATTACGTTATTATCTTTCTACGCACCAGGGAACATAAAGATTACGGGCGTGCCAGTGTACTATGTACACAAATAAAATAGTGGAAAACATGTATTTTATTAATCTCTCATGGAGAAACAAAATTACAAGTTCCTTTTATATATGCGCTCCGTGGCCTACTAGCGTGGCCGACTTGACAATGCGATGTCTGATCTCCTGGTTCCCGGGCTCTCGAAAGACTCCCGGTTAATTACTCCCGCGGGTTACTCCGCAAGATACCTCCGATTAAGCCATGTGGTCGTTTTCGCTTCGCATTCTCCATGCATGATGATGGTGGTGTGTGTGGGCAGCGGCACAACCCGTGTCCTCGTCGGTACACGCGCCGCTAAAGACATGGCTTTATGCTAGCCACGTCCGCCCTCGCCATTGCGCCTCGTCGTTCTTGGCGGCGTTGAAGGGGGGTTGGGGTTGCAGTAGGATGGGTCCTCGTCGCCCGCCGTGTTCGGGCCACGTCGTGGCGATGGGCTCCATCTCCTCATCCTCCGCGGCATCGGTTTCTTGGAGTGGACAGCGGGTGACCTCGTGGCGATGGGATCCACCTCCTCGTCCTCCGCGGCATCGGCTTGTTGGAGTGGACGGCGGGCGACGTCGTGGTGATGGGCTCCGTCTCCTCGTCCTTCGTGGCGGGCTCCGTCAAGACGGCGAGCATCATCATAGCGTGCTCCGCGGCTTCGTCATCAACCACGACGAAGTGGACGGCTTGCTCCGGGGCTCATCTTGAAGGACGTCCGGCACAAAAAAGAGAACCTAAGTTGATGATGTTGTTGCGCATGGAGCAACCCCGGACGGCCATGCATCCATCACCTCGAACATGGCCAAGGGCTGGATGTGGTGTCGTGAGTTGTGTATCTCCTGCTGCCGGCTGGGTTCTGGCCTTGCTGCGTAAGACTCCTGTAACACCGAATCTGATATATGGAAAGAAGTTAGTCTTCATCTCGTCGGACGCCTGCTCGCCGTAGGCTGCTCATCGGCAACGCGTTGTCACTGTTGCAGGTGCGCTCGTCTCTTCTTTGCCACCACGGATGCCTCTTCAAGCTTCCATGCATATGGACATGGTTGGCGACGCGCCTGACGCCTCGGGCACGGCGCCCCGTGGGGCCGCCAACACCAGCTTCCAGCCTTCGCCTCCTTTGATCGGGCGCGAGAGAGTTCTCCACGACCTGGCTTCCTCCTCCTCCCGGGTGCTCTGTGTGACCGACGAATAGGCCAGAGGAGGACAAGGACGGACGCAAACCATCCCCATTTTTAGGCCGAGAATGGGTCAGAATGGACGCGAAAATGGATGGGCGTCCGTTTGCGCCGGCGCGTTCGGCCGAGTTTTCTGTCTGCACCGACCCAAACAGACTAAATCAGACAGAAAACGGAAAAATGTGTCAGTGCGTTGAAGTTGCCCTTAATGCGTGAGTCCCTCCTGCGTGGATGAATGGCATGAGTATTTATAGGTTGGGCCTCTCATGCCCCACATTCCTCACTGATTGCCTCACCCTGGAAAATATTGCGGCAACCAGGGACATCACTCACCCTATTGCCCTATGAAAGATCAGACCAACGATTGCTGGTTATATCTCTGTCACTGCTTCATCTCAAGCCTCCATTTACCATATCAAAAGGGACATCATCGGAATTGCTCATGACTTGGCACATCAAAGCTTCACCCCACATTTTGTGTGCTATGCTTCCTCCCATGTCCATAGCTCTTGTCTCTTACTCTCTAAGATTGTCTCCCTCAATTTTCCTGATTATGTAATCAACATTGTTCAATGTTTTTAATTCAATAAATCTGCATTTACTTAAAAAAAAGATATTTATAGGTGGCTGGGGCAGGGCGTTCGACGCGTAGGGCAAGCCGAGTCGTTCCGCCGTTGCCGATTCTCATGGAATGGATGTGCACGACGCCAACTTCCCAATCTTCCAACACATTATCTTGCGTCAATTCATGTTTATCTCTTCCTCTGACCTTTTTGGCACACACGTCCACGTACAAATTAAAACAATAAAAAAATAGCGAGAGGAAATCACCGTATCTTACCTACGTAGCCGCATGGCTGCAGATGGTCCGGTTCGTTGTGTGATTCTTCCGTTGTCTCTCCTCTCTGCACGTGTGTGTGTGTGTATAGGTATGTATGCACGCTTATCAGCCCGCGTGTAAATACTCCAATACATGTGTGCACGCAGCCACAATCCATAGTCCTACACGCATGTATAGCTGCACATCAATTTTGATGCAATGCATGCATGCACGTAAAATCACACTAAGATGACTTACTATATGTGAAGTACGCACACAAGCTGCACAAAAATGATGATTTTCCCAATAATATCAACAGCAACAAAAAATACATCGAACACATCCTACACTTTTAATGCACTCCCTCCCATCATACAAAAGTGAAACTTGTATGGTTGATCTGAATTGACTAAGGCCCCCTTCATGTAGGCTGCAGATTCTTGAGAATCCCTGTGGTTGCCAGAACATGGCGTCCTGGTGCAGCGGAGTGGTGGCTGCACCTTGGGTGTGTGGAGGAGCGTGCATGTATGGGGGTGCCGGCGGTGGGCGCCCCGACCCAAATCTATAACTGGAAATTCCTCCAACCAGATGTCAGTGGGCGGCGCGAGTTATCCATCGCTAGTGGTCATGGCTACTGGTGGTGACTGGCGTGGGGGCATGTCATGGTGGGGTGCTCTGGTTGCTTCTGCGGCTGTAGTGAGGGACGCGGTGGGGGTGAATCGATGGGGCGGAGACACTCGAGGGCGGTGGGTGGAGCCGGCAGGAGTCCTTCCTCTGCCTCAAGGTCTGAAATGGCTACGAAATGGGGCTCACACTCGGGATGATCTGATCGGGGCCCAAAGCGAGTCAGAGTTCGCGCTCTGGGTTGGTACGCTTGGGTTCGATCCGGGAGATGCCCGGGGCGTTGAGGTCCCTCTCCTCATGGGTACGATGGGCGTTGGCGGTGGTCGGGACTTTGCTACATTGATGGGAAGATTGGTGTCAAGGGCCACGGACATGGCTTCGTGCAGCGTGCTTGGTGATGAGTGTCGATATTCACGGGGTACTCACTACTAGAAAATGCCTTATGGTGGTGTCTTATTTTTTTTGCCTTTAGTGTGTTTTTTTTCTTAATCTCAAGTTAGTATGCTTAATGCTCGATCATTATGGTTAATCCTAGGTCAAACTGACCTAGGTGGTCAAACATCCCGGAGGGTCACCCATCCTAACACTACTCCAGCCCCGACACGCTTAACTTCTCGGTTCTATTCAACTCCCACTCCAACTCAATTAGCAGACACTTGTTGATATATCTATCATATAAATCCTCTTAAATCATGTTGACCTTGTTGATGTTCATGGGTGTGCTAAAAATTTCAACATTTTTTGAAACTTTCTCGATAGGTCCTCTAGCATATTTCAAACTTTTTTAAAAAATTTGAAAAAATAACTTTTAAATTTTAAATTTTTATATTTTTTTAATATTACTAGCTAAATTTTTTTTAAAAAATAAACTTACCGATCGGTCCTCTAGCCTATTTTGAACTTTAAAAATAAATAAATAAATCTAATTTTTTTTTAATTTTTTTCTATTACTAGTGGCGCATTCATACAAAATGCGCCACTACTAAGTTTGAATTTTTTTTTCTTTTTTTTGCTCCAGATCTTGAAATGACCGTAACTTTTTTCTGTTAGGTTTTTGAGGATTCTAAAAATGTTCAACGGGGTTCTCCCCGTTGAATTTGGATATAACTTTTTGAGTAGATCATTTTTCATATAAAAAACTTTTTCATCGGAGTTCGTATGCAAGAGTTATGCCCATTTTACAAATTCTCGAGAGATTTTGCAAAAAAATCGAAATTCATGTTTCTAAATTTTCCTAATAACTAGACCATATATTAAATGGGAATCTTGTTTTCTTTTATTTTTTTGACATTTCTATCATTTTATTTTATTTTATTTCAAACTGAAAAGGCGGCCCACGAGGGGGGGTGTATTTGTGTATTGGGAATTTTCCCCTCACATTTTTAGGTTAGTAGTGGTGCATATGCAAGATGCGCCACCCCGAAGAGCTTATGGGTGGCGCATTCTGAATGCGCCACTAATAATTCCTTAGGGGTGGCGCATTTCCAGAATGCGCCATCCATAAGCTCTTAGGGGTGGCGCATTTTCAAAATGCGCCACCTATAAGGTTCTTATGGGTGGCGCATTTCTCCAAATGCGCCACGTATAAGAGGATCCAGGGCAGGCCCACTCTTAGGGGTGGCGCATTTAAAAAAATGCGTCACCTATAAGAGCTTACATGTGGCGCATTTTTTACCAGCGCGCCACCCCTTACAACATAGTGGCGCATTACATATAAAATGCGCCACTAATAACGTTTCCATGTATAGCTATTTCTCTAGTAGTGAGTCTTGGACATATATTTTGGGATGCTGGCCCACATGGTTGGCTCTCAGGCAAGCACCATGGCGGCGACAGTAGCTTTTTCTCTAGGTCAAGTGGACAACCACAAGTATTGCAGTAGGGACTCAGGCTCGTGTCCTCTTTCACACAGTGGCGTTGCGCCCTGGTCCGATCATGGGGATTATATCTCGTCACAACATGTCATGAAGACCTCGTGGTGTCATGGGAGAGCTATGCGCTTTGTCAGAGACGTATGACGATGATTTATGTCATTTTCTATCTTGGGGACTTTGTCGTGGAGCTTAGGTGTTTGTGTTGGGATACGGGGCAGAAAACACAAATTTTTCATACCTACGGTACCCGAACCCAAGATCTATGCTATGGCGATGTAAAGTAACGGAGGGAATCGGTGTTCATACCTTTGAAGACCGAAAGAGGGAAACGTTCTTGCGAACGTGGTTGGCGTAGACTCAGAACTACGACCTCCCTGTCGTGTAGAAGACCACCACCGGCGAGGATGACTCCCGGTAAACCTCCAGCAACGAAGTAGCACCACAGGTGTAGTGCCTCGAAGAGATTATACACGTACGGTACAATCGATGTTCCTCCCGGGCCCCGAACCAGGCGAGCAGCGGAAGAAAGACGGCTACGGATCCCGACTCCAGCAGAGCGACGGCCTGCCTTATGGTGGAGAACTCCAATCCAGGTGCAGACTCCAAACAAGGGGAGTCCACTTCCGGGAAGGAGAAGGAGGAAGGAGATATTGGTGTGTTGGAAAAAGGGGGGTCTACCCCTCCTTATATAGGCCAAGGGGGGGTGTGATCCTCCTCCCCTCCCCCATGTGGGACTAAACTCCCAAGGGGGGGGTGCGCCGGCCATAGGGGGGGTTGGGCCCCACCCTTGGCGCCAAGCCCAAGGGGGGAAACCCCCTCCTCCCCTAATGGGCCCCATGGGCCCATATAGCCTTTTTCCATTTTTTAATTTATTTAATATGTTTTAAATATTTAATTCAGATAATTAAATAATAAAACATTATTAAAACAATTAAACTTTATTTTGAACTATTCAAAATGTCCGGAAACCATTATGTCCTCCTCCGGAACTATTCCGGTGATTTCTCCTATTTCACCGATTGATCCCGTAACTGTCCTATGCATCGATTGCCCTTAAGTGTAATACCCTAACGGTCCGGGAAACAGCAGACATGGTCGAGACTCTTCTCATTGACCAATGACTAGTCAGTTGGACCTGGTTACAATCCTTGACATCCCCTGCGCTTCCATCGAATGAACTTCGATCGCTTTTGGAAACCGTTAACGATACGACGTAATCCCTTTGTGCTGCGGTACTTTGTTTGTCCGAGGTTTGATCGTCGGTATCCTACATACCGTGTTCACATCTCGTTCACAACAAACAACTTCTCTCGTCCATGATCATTGCATCTCTTGTGACCTAGTCACGTCCTTGCAAGGTGTTGATGCAATATCATCGAGTGGGCCCAGAGTACCTGTCCTGTCACAAGGACTGACAAATCCCGCTCTGATCTATTAACATACTCATCAACCATCTATTTTGGAATACCCAAAGTGCACCGTTATAGCAAGCATATTTCAGTCAGGCGGTGGGATACAAATCAAAGTCTCCTCATAGATGGTAATTACGTATGATCATTACGGTCTAAGGACTAAGCCATACGTTACAAAGTCATAGCAACGCTGAACTATGTGACTCGATCAAATTGCAATAATTTAGGTGGGTGTACGTCCATCACATCATTCCCCTTAATGATATGACCTCATTGTCAATGGACTTAAGTGTCGCCATGATCAGGAAACCTTGATCAATCAATTGCCCAATGAGATAGTTTACCCGAGTTAAACTACGGACCATGTTTTATACTACACCTGTATTAGTATTTCCAAGTAATACAGTTATAGCACAGTATAAAACGTATTATGAACAAAACGGATATGTGACAAATATCTTTATTAATTTGTCTCTAGGGCACATATCCAACAGTCTCCCACTTGCACTAGAGTACAAATTACACTAGTTTACATCAGGTATGTATCTAACACCAATGGTCTCTCGGTGTTCTTCAAACTTGCCCTGTGGAAGAGGTTTAGTCATCGGGTCTGCTGCGTTCAGATCCGTATGTATCTTGTGAATCCTAGTGTGTCCATCCCTGACGTAGTCTCGCGTCACATGGAACTTTCGGAGGATGTGCTTGGCTGTAGAGTGAGTTCTTGGCTCCTTCGCGTTAGCAATGGCACCCGTGTTGTCGCAGAAGATTCCCACGGGGTCAGTGCAACTGGGAAAGACGCCAAGCTCAATCACGAACTTCTTCAGCCACAGCGCCTCGTTTGACGCTTCGCAAGCGGCAATATACTTCGACTCCATTGTAGATTGGGCGACGACTGACTGTTTGCCGCTCCTCCAGCTAATTGCGCCACCGTTCAGCATGAAAACATATCCCGTCTGGGATTTTGAGTCATCTAGATCTGAGCCAAGGCTTGCGTCAACGTAACCCTTTACGGTGAGCTCCTCATCAACTCCTCCATAAACGAGAAAGAGATCCTTGGTTCTTCTTAAGTACTTAAGGATGTTCTTTACTACTGTCCAGTGAGCCATTCCCGGGTTCGTCTGGTAGCGATTAGTCATACTAATGGCCAGCGCTAAATCCGGTCTGGTACATAACATAGCATACATGAGAGAACCTATGGCTGAGGCATAGGGCTTTGAGGACATCTCCTCCTTCTCTTTTGCTGTGGTTGGGCATTGAGTCACGCTTAATTTGACACCGTTTATAATTGGCAAGAGACCTCTCTTGGAGTCATCCATTTTGAACCTTTTCAATATCTTGTCAATATAAGTGTTCTGACTCAAGGCCAACCGTCGATTAGGTCTATCTCTATAGATCTTAATCCCCAATATGTACGCAACTTCACCTAGGTCCTTCATGGAAAATTGTCCATTCTGATATTCCTTCACTTCCTCTAAGAATTTCTTATCGTTCCCTATTAGTAATATGTCATCTACATATAACACAAGGAATGCTACAGAGCTCCCACTCAGTTTCTTATAGACGCAGAACTCTTCGACGTTTTGGACAAATCCAAAAGCTTTAATGACCTCATCAAATCGAAGATTCCAGCTCCGAGATGCTTGCTTCAACCCATAGATGGACCGTTGAAGCTTGCAAACCTTACCAGCGTTCCTTGGATCGACAAACCCCTCTGGTTGCATCATATACAACTCTTCCTCAATGTTGCCATTTAGGAATGCAGTTTTCACATCCATCTGCCATATCTCGTAATCATGATATGCAACTATTGCTAGTAGGATCCGAATAGACTTTATCATCGCTACAAGAGAGAACGTCTCCTCGTAGTCAACTCCTTGAATTTGTCGGAAACCCTTCGCGAAAAGTCGAGCTTTGTAGACAGATACGTTTCCGTCTGCGTCAGTATTTTTCTTGAAAATCCATTTATTCTCGACGGCCTTGCGGTCCTCGTGAATATCCACCAAAGTCCATACTTTGTTGGTGTACATGGAGTCTATTTCGGATTTCATGGCTTCAAGCCATTTCTCGGACTCGGGTCCCTCCATTGCTTCTTTGTAACTTGTAGGTTCATCCGACTCATCAGCAGAGATTGCATTCACAAGCTGTCCGTAAAACTCAGTAGGTTGACGGACTCTTGATGACCTACGGGGCATAAAAGGTTCCTCTTCATTCTCATCATGATCATCATTAATGTCATGATCGTTATGAATGTCGTTCTGGCCATTCTCTTCAGCTCCCACTATGGAAGATGGTTGCAGAACAATTTCCGTAGCCGTTTCTTCCAATTGGAGTGATTGGTCAGTCACTTCATCGAGGTCTATTTTCCTCCCACTCAACTCTTTCGCGAGAAACTCCTTCTCAAGAAAGTGTCCTGTCTTGGCAACAAACGTTTTTCTGTCAGACTTGTTGTAGAAGGTGTATCCACAAGTTTCCTTGGGATAGCCCACAAAGATGCACTTATCCGCCTTGGATTCAAGTTTTTCAGGCTGTAGTTTCCTAACATAAGCCTCACAACCCCAAATCTCCAGGTGAGACAACTTAGGTTTTGTGCCATGCCATTCTTCAAATGGTGTTGTCTCTACGGATTTGGATGGTGCCCTATTAAGAATATGAACGACAGTTTCTAATGCATACCCCCAGAATGACACAGGCAAATCAGTATGAGACATCATCGATCGTACACTATCCAATAGGGTTCGATTACGTCGCTCAGCCACACCGTTTCTCTGAGGTGTGCCTGCCGGCGTAAGCTGTGGTACTATGCCACAAGACATCAGATGATTGCCAAACTCGTGACTCAAATACTCGCCACCTCGATCCGATCGAAGGTGCTTGATTTTTCTTCCGAGTTGATTTTCGACCTCATTCTGAAATTCCTTGAACTTTTCAAAGGTTTCAGACTTGTGCTTCATCAAGTAAATATACCCATATCTACTCAAGTCATCAGTAAAGATCACGAAGTAATGAAGACCATTGCGAGTGGGGACGTTCATGGGTCCACATACATCCGAGTGTATGATCCCCAATAAGACATCCGCACGCTCCATTACGCCATTGAATGGAGTCCTTGTCATTTTGCCCATGAGGCATTGTTCACATGTATCAAGGGATCCAAAATCCAATGACTCAAGAAGTCCATCCTTATGGAGCTTCTCCATGCGTTTTATACCAATATGACCAAGTCGGCAATGCCACATCATCATGTGATCTTCATCATTCTTCAATCTTTTGGCCTCAATATTGTTAATGTGACACACGTCACCATCGAGATCAAGTACGAATAAACCATGCAACTCCGGTGCGTGAACATAAAACATTTCATCCTTATAAATCGAACAACCAATTGTATCAGACTTAAAAGAATAGTGGTCTCGCTTCAAGCAAGAGCCACTAACGATGTTCACACTCAACGCGGGTACATAGTAGCAATTATTCAGAACTAAAACCAATCCCGAAGGGAGACTAAGATGCTTCGTGCCGACCGGCAAGACCTCAATCTGACAACCATTCCCCAAGCGCATCGTCACTTCATCTTTGAGCAAGCGTCTCCTATTCCTTAGTCCCTGAATGGAATTAGAAATATGAGCGACAGATCCTGTATCAAATATCCAGGATGTGTTCCCGGCGCTTGTCAAGAGAAGATCAACAATATGTATATCAAATATACCTTCGTCTCTCTTGGCGACCTTGCCAGCCTTCTTGTCCTTTAGGTACTTGGGACAGTTGCGTTTCCAGTGACCTTCACCCTTGCAGTAGAAGCACTCCACTCCGGGTTTAGGCTTGGGTGCCTTGGGAGGAGCGGCAAATGACTTGCCATCCCTCTTGGGGCCACCTCTCTTGGCCTTCTCCCGCCTTCTTGACTTCTTGAAGTCAGTGGTCTTGTTGACCATGAAGACGGCATGCTCCTTCTTGATCTCAACCTCGGCGCTCTTCAGCATGGCGAACAACTCAGAAGGGGTTTTGGTCATCCCCTGCATGTTGTAGTTCAGCACAAAACCTTTGTAGCTAGGGGGAAGCGACTGCAACACCCTATCAACAGCAAGTTCATCTGGAATCTGGCATTCCAGAGCATTCAAGCGTTGAACGTAGCCAGACATTTTGACTACGTGCTCACTCACGCTGCCGTGCTCGTCCATCTTTGTTGAGAAGAAGGCTTCAGAAGCCTCGTACCGTTCAGCCCTGGCTTGAGGTGCGAAGACCGCCTTGAGGTCGGTGATAATCTCATATGCACCCATACTCTCAAAGCGTTTCTGAAGCTCAGCCTCCATGGAGTAGAGCATGCCACTCTGGACAAGGTTGTAATCATCAGTCCTGGAGAGATAGACATTCTTCTCGTCTTGACTGGCATCATCTGCTGGTGCGTCACCTAACGCGTCCTCTAGTACGTATGCCATTTTGAGGGGAACGAGGAGAATCCTCAGGGTGCGGAACCAGTTGGTGAAGTTTGTCCCATCTGTTTTTAGCTTATCTTTCTCTAGGAATGATCCTAAGTTGAACGAGGGGCGAGGTGCTTCCATCTACAAGGTTGATTCAAAAGGATACATATTTAGATTTTTGTTCATAATGTGGAGTTTCAATTTAATTTCAAAATTCTAGAAAGCTCCCACTTAGATAAACACCTCTCAATTTAACTAAGTGATTACACAATCCCAGCCCCCATACCTCCCCCGATCGTCACGGCCATCAGTATGCGAACCAGGTAGGCCTCTAAGACAATCACATCAGGCATGTGACTCGTGCTCGACCTTTCGGTCTCCTGTGTTCCAGGCCCGCATCTACATATGTCAAGCCTGCCAATCGAACCTTGATGTTAGCTGTTCAGCAAGGCCATATCTGCATATGCCAGGCTTGCCGAACCCAACCTCATGCGAACTCCGTTTAATATGTAGGACAACTCCGGTATGTACGGAGCATCAAGCCATATGGGAGAACCTTCCAGGCGGTGCCCACCAAGGGAGAACACAATGTTGGTATTGTGAGAGATGGTCCTGTTTCGTGCTACCGTCGATATATCTAGCATACTAGCATAAAACAGGAAGTAAAACTTTAAATCATACAACCTATGGTCCCCCTTCATGTAAAGCAAAGTTAAACGCCTTTCTACTTTAGCTTGTGCAAGTTTTACGTGGCTGCTAGGGGTTTCGAGAGAGAGAACCGTTTCTATCCTGCGAAAAACATGCCACAACACCGTCTCCCATCCGTATCTATTACACCCCTGTCGGGGCCCTCCGTTGCAAACATCTTTGCATCGCTAATGCAAGAGACAGACACCCCCCAGCCACTTTATATGGTACAAGCCATATGTCAAGCGTGGAACCAGTCTCGCGTAAACGCGTAAGGTCGGTCGGGGGCCGCTTCATCAAACATTGTCGCAACGCTAAATGAGTACACGTGGGAGGGTAACGAATGAAGATTCGATGCCCACATCCTAGATGTGTTCTACCCGTACAATACATCTACGCATAGCTAGCTCTGATACCACTGTTGGGATACGGGGCAGAAAACACAAATTTTCATACCTACGGTACCCGAACCCAAGATCTATGATATGGCGATGTAAAGTAACGGAGGGAATCGGTGTTCATACCTTTGAAGACCAAAAGAGGGAAACGTTCTTGCGAACGTGGTTGGCGTAGACTCAGAATTAAGACCTCCCTGTCGTGTAGAAGACCACCACCGGCGAGGATGACTCCCGGTAAACCTCCAGCAACGAAGTAGCACCACAGGTGTAGTGTCTCGAAGAGATTATACACGTACGGTACAATCGATGTTCCTCCCGGGCCCCGAACCAGGCGAGCAGCGGAAGAAAGACGGCTACGGATCCCGACTCCAACAGAGCGACGGTCTGCCTTATGGTGGAGAACTCCAATCCAGGTGCAGACTCCAAACAAGGGGAGTCCACTTCCGGGAAGGAGAAGGAGGAAGAAGGAGATATTGGTGTGTTGGAAAAAGGGGGGTCTACCCCTCCTTATATAGGCCAAGGGGGGGGGGGTGTGATCCTCCTCCCCTCCCCCATGTGGGACTAAACTCCCAAGGGGGGGGGGTGCGCCGGCCATAGGGGGGGTTGGGCCCCACCCTTGGCGCCAAGCCCAAGGGGGGAAACCCCCTCCTCCCCTAATGGGCCCCATGGGCCCATATAGCCTTTTTCCCATTTTTTAATTTATTTAATATGTTTTAAATATTTAATTCAGATAATTAAATAATAAAACATTATTAAAACAATTAAACTTTATTTTGAACTATTCAAAATGTCCGGAAACCATTCCGTCCTCCTCCGGAACTATTCTGGTGATTTCTCCTATTTCACCGATTGATCCCGTAACTGTCCTATGCATCGATTTCCCTTAAGTGTAACACCCTAACGGTCCGGGAAACAGCAGACATGGTCGAGACTCTTCTCATTGACCAATGACTAGTCAGTTGGACCTGGTTACAATCCTTGACAGCCCCTGCGCTTCCATCGAATGAACTTCGATCGCTTTTGGAAACCGTTAACGATACGACGTAATCCCTTTGTGCTGCGGTACTTTGTTTGTCCGAGGTTTGATCGTCGGTATCCTACATACCGTGTTCACATCTCGTTCACAACAAACAACTTCTCTCGTCCATGATCATTGCATCTCTTGTGACCTAGTCACGTCCTTGCAAGGTGTTGATGCAATATCACCGAGTGGGCCCAGAGTACCTGTCCTGTCACAAGGACTGACAAATCCCGCTCTGATCTATTAACATACTCATCAACCATCTATTTTGGAATACCCAAAGTGCACCGTTATAGCAAGCATATTTCAGTCAGGCGGTGGGATACAAATCAAAGTCTCCTCATAGATGGTAATTATGTATGATCATTACGGTCTAAGGACTAAGCCATACGTTACAAAGTCATAGCAACGCTGAACTATGTTACTCGATCACATTGCAATACTTTACGTGGGTGTACGTCCATCACATCATTCCCCTTAATGATATGACCTCATTGTCAATGGACTTAAGTGTCGCCATGATCAGGAAAGCTTGATCAATCAATTGCCCAATGAGATAGTTTACCCGAGTTAAACTACGGACCATGTTTTATACTACACCTGTATTAGTATTTCCAAGTAATACAGTTATAGCACAGTATAAAACGTATTATGAACAAAACGGATATGTGACAAATATCTTTATTAATTTGTATCTAGGGCACATATCCAACAGTTTGAGGCGTTGAGTAGCCTTGTATCTTGCTCTTCCTAAGTTCTCTTTTAGTAGTATAGTTGTTTGCATCATGCATGTGTGGTCAGTTATCTTGAGGTCGGTGTTGTATGAGGGTTTTCTTACCGTCTTGTATTGTCCGGCCATGTACTTATTTCAGTGATCCTTTATATATATAACTGAGTGAAAGCCTCTTTTTTTCAATTTGCATAATTACATGTTTAATTTTTTCTATTTCATGTGAGATGTTAATAAAATCCCAGCACATGGAACTTTTATTTTTGTATGGAGCTAAATATCCAAACATAATCGGGATAAACTAAATCAACAAGATAGTAAAACAATACTTGTGACATCCATCAGTTCGAAACAATCCATCCGGGCAAGATTGAGTTGCAACACCTTTTCTGAATTTAAGAATATTTTACAATCTTAAAATATAATTTAGGAGTGCTTCCAAAGCTAGGATCCTTGGTTTTCCATAAAAGCAAACAAAAGTGGGCCAAGGTTTTCTACCGAGCCACTGACTGAAGCATCGATGGACAGTCCCGATGCGCGCTAGAGCGAGATTTTGTTGCTCAGTTGCATACTACCATGTTTTGAGAAAAATAAAGTGGAGGCATAGTGCCTCCGAGGACAAGTGCACGGCAAATTTACTCACTCGTTCACTTTTTCTATAGTTTTGTATGCGTGTTTCATTTTTGAATGTAATATACGTGACATGGTTGGACGGAAATCGCAACAAGAGTTTCTGTACTCAAAGTAGGCAAATCAAAGTATCAAACAATGCCGTACATGGAATTTCCAAATATCTTGTTGCTGCTCAGACTGAGTAACCTTAATCTTGTCATTCGGTCAGCAAAGAACGGTTTAGCACCTAGAAAAAACTAGGGGCACTACACGTGTGCTTCTTTGAACTAAACATGTCACTCCCGATGGCTCATATTCTCAAGCTAGCGCCTTTCTATTTATTCTTTCAAAATATTTTTCGTAATGATTTTTGTAGGAGAGGGAGCTTTTCGGGCTCCATGGATGTGTCCTATTCACCAATCACAGAGAGAACCATCCCCACAGATGGTCATATTTATATGGATGGTTTAGCGACCGATAATGCAGTTATTGAAACATTTATATCAATTAAATTTCTTGAGATAATTCACTAAGGAAGATCTTCATAAATAATAGGTGCCTTCATGGCTATACATGTGAGCAGTTGTGATGGTATTGTGTTCCAAACAATGAAAATCATGCACCACTTTTTTATTTATTTATTACTTGGTTGATATACATATTCTTCAAAATTCAATAAAACAAATCATTCCTCCACACACGAAAAAATAGTTCAGCCAGATGTTGTTCTTATTTCTCCCAACGGGTTTCAAAATTCTATTTGGTAGGTTTATTTGAAGAAAAAATCAGTAGCGCCCAATAAATAACAGGATTGTAGTCGACGTTACCAAATAGAGGGTAGCACCTTGAGGGAGGGTGCTACCCTTTTGGTTTAGATTTTTTTAAAAATCATCGGAGAGTCAATCTATGCTGAAGTTGTGTCCAAAGGTCAATTTTGTTGTTTTCGCCGGGTTGTGAGGCAAAGCTCTTTGCAACAAAAGTTGTATTGCAAAGCTTCTTGGTTTGTGAGGCAAAGCTCATAGCAACAAAAGTGCACGTTTGCAACACAGACAATGTTACGAAGGTTTTTAACCGTACGAATAAGATTGCAAAACTAATCATCTTTGCAATACAAACTACGTTGTGAAGCCTTTGCAATACGAACGGTGTTGTGAATTCTTTTTGCAATAGGATCCTGGTTGTGTTCAATGACTTTACAACACACATACGTGCCCGCAAAATTCACCCCCTACTGCTCTGTTCCATCGGTAGTCGTGGTGGTGGTGAAGGCCGGTGGCGCGGGGCTCTCGGCATCAAGGAAGTGGTCCATCCGTGCGCCTTTAAGTTGCGCAGCGCGATGGCCTTCCATAAGAGGAAGTTGCTCCTCGTCAGCTTCTTCTGGGGCGGCGGTCCAAGCGGCATGACTCCGGTGGATGGGGCGAAGGTGGAAGACGAGGATGACGGCGATAGGTGACTGATGAGGGCGCTCGAGGTGGCTGATGTGGTGGCTGCGGCGGTGCCTGTCATGGCTTCGATCTCTGGTTCTAGATGCAATCTATTCTCGATGAGGAAGACGCTCTGATTACCATGTAAATCAAGGCTGGAAGCTTACCTTTGACCTCGGATGCTTTGCGTGTTAATATAAGCTCAATGCTTTGGGGGTTACATTACGTGATCGTGTAGAAACAGGAGATTACAATGAGGAGGCCGAGAGGGAAACGAGAAGAAGACGAAAGTAGTTACAACTACTAACTCGACTATAGTTTATCTAACATTTAGCACCTAGAAAAAACTAGTGGCACTACACGTGTGCTTATTTGAACTAAATATGTCACTCCCGATGGCTCATATTCTCAAGCTAGCGTCTTTCTATTTTATTTATTTCAAAATATTTTTCGTAATGATCTGTGTAGGAGAGGAAGCTTTTCAGGCTCCATGGATGTGTCCTATTCACGAATCATAGAGAGAACCATCCCCATAGACGGTCATATTTTTATGGATGGTTTAGTGACCGGTGATGCAGTCGTTGAAACATTTATATCAATTAAATTTCTTGAGATATTTCACCAAGAAAGGTCTTCATAAATAATAGGCGCCTTCATGGCTATACATGTGAGCGGTTGTGATTGTATTGTGTTCAATACAATGAAAAGCATGCACCACTTTTTATTTATTTATTACTTGGTTGATATACATATCCTTCAAAATTCAATAAAACAAATCATTCCTCCACACACGGAAAAAGGGTTCAGCCAAGCTGTTGTTCTTATTTCTTCCAACGGATTTGAATTAGCGTTGCTCTGTTCTATTTCCTGGAGTTGAAAGAAAATACAAGAAATGCATTTTTCTTAGTTATTGTACTTTCTGATATTAAATATTTTTATGATAGCCATGTCCCCTCTAAGAACATATCAAGTGAAAATTAGCATGTATATATTCTAGTGGCTCAGATGGTTATTAGTTTTTTATATCGCGACAACTATAATTAATGGAAATTCACATGTATACATGCCCTTTGTCCTTTGTTCTTTCTTGAAACACCTAATTTGGCACGATTACTATTTTTTTACACAATTAATCTACAAGTAGATATGGGAGGTTGCTGGATTTTTGGACATTGCTGTCGGGGTGACGGCCTCGGATGGTTGCCCACATGGTTGGCTCTGCGACGGGCACCATTGTGGTGGTGGTGGCTTTTTCTCTTGGTCATGTGGACAACAAAAGGTATTGCGGTAGAGACTCGGGCTCGTCCTCTATCTTTCGCAGTGGTGTCGGCCTGATCCGAACATGGGGATCATATCTCATCGCCCATGTCTGAAGACCTCGTGGTGTCACGGGAGAGTTACCGAGTGAAAGCTCTGCGCTTTGTCATAGACAACGGTGATACTCGTGGGCTCCATTCTCTTCTTGAAGATTCTATTATGGTTCTCCTCCTCAGGTCGGAGCTCCAGGTGAAGAAACCTTGTCCGTTCATGACTCAGCAATGACAACGCTTTGTGTTGTTTTCTCTCTTCGGGACATTGTCGTGGAGCGTATAGGTGTATAGAGCGTCAAGTGGTATTGTATCTTTCTCTTCCTATGTTCTTTTTTGGTAGCATAGTCGTTTGCGTCATGTGTGATCCAGTATCTAGAGATTGGTGTTGTATGTGGCTTTTCTTACCATCTTGTATCATTCAATCGTGTACTTGTTTTGGTACTGCATTATACATAAAACGGAGCGAAAGCCTGTTTTTGAATTCGTATAATTAACTATTTAATTATTTTCCATTTCATGTGAGATCTTAAGAAAATTCCGGCACATGGAAATTTTTGTTTTTGTATGGAGCTAAATATCCAACATAATCGGGATAACCTAAGTGGCTAAGTCAACAAGATAGTACCACCTTGCATAGAGTACTTGTGAAATCCATCAGTTTGGAGCAATCCATCCCGGCTAGATTTAGTGGTAACAACTTTTCTGAATCTAAGAATAATTTTACAATCTTAAAATATAATTTAGCATTGCTTTCAAAGCTAGGAGCCATGGTTTTTCATACAAGAAAACAGAAGTGGGCCGATGTTTTCTACCGAACGACTGATTTACTTACTAGGGTTAGTTCTTTTGGCGGCCTCTTTCAGAAGATGCCCTTCCCCCAGCTTCTCTGAGAATCCGTCCCAAAAAGTTAGGGAGGCTTCCGAAATGGTCTAATACGGGGCATTACGGAAGCCTCCCTAACTTTTTGAGACGGATTTTCAGACAAGCTAAGGGGAGGGCAGCTTCTGAAAAAAACCGCCAAAAAAACTGACTCTAAAGATGGACGGGCAGGCCTAGATTGGACAGAAATGGCAACAGGTATTTCTGTAGTCAATATAGGAACAGAGGTGTACATTCAATTTCGAGGTATCTTGTTGCTGCTTTGACTAAGTAACCTTAGGTTTTGCCTCTGGTTAGCAAAGAGGGGTTTAGCACCTAGAAAAAACTAGGAGCAGTACAAGTGTGTTTTCCCATACTAACCATTTCACTCCCGATGGCTCATATTCTCAAGCTAGCGCCCTTCTATTTGTTTCTTTCAAAATATTTTTGTTAATAGCCGGTGTAGGAGAGTAAGCTTTTCAGTCTCCATGAATGTGTCCTATTCAGTAATCACAAAGAGAGCAATCCCCATAGATGATCATATTTATATGGATGGTTTAGCTACAGGTGATGCGGTCGTTGAAACATTTATATCAATTAAATTGCATGAGATATTTCATCAAGGAAGATCTTCATAAATAATAGGCGCCTTCATGGCTATACATGTGAGCAGATGTGATTGTATTGTGTTCAAAATAATGAAAAGCATCCATCACTTTTTATTTACTTATTACTTGGTTGTGATATACATATCCTTCAAAATTCAATAAACAACTCATTCCTCCACACACAAAAAGGTTTCAGCCAAGCTGTTGTTCTTATTTCTGCCCACGGATGTGAATTAGTGCCACTCGGTCCTATTTTCCTGAGTTGACAGAAAAGACGAGAAATTCTTTTTGTTCATAGTTACCGTACTTCCTGATATTAAATATTTTATGATAGCCATGTTCCCCATAAAAAATATAAATAAGTGGAAATTCGCATGTGTATATTCTAGTGGCTCATATCGCTATAGTTATTTATATGGCTACAACTATAATTAGTGGAAATTTGATGTATACATGCCCTTTGTCCTCTTGTTCCTTATCAGAACACATACTTTGGTATGATTACTATTTTCTTCCACAATGAATCTAAAACTAGATGATTTTCTAACCCCAACAACTGAATCCCCGACTACAAAAGATTTGTGGGGGCACAAATCACCCCTTGCCATTCATCAAAATGGGTAGGATATAGTACTCTCTCTGATTCGTATTAATTGACGCACACTTAGTATAACTTTGTACTAAAGTTATATTACATGTGCGTCAATTTATTTGGATCGGAGGGAGTAATTTTTTTCTGTTCCAAAAGATTCCAAAAAAAAACTAAGTTAAGCATTTCACTCGACTTCTAACTCATCATCCGATTTTATTGAGCTGCCCCCTCCTCCCATCCGTAGGGAACCTTGTTTGAGGGCGTATTCTACCAGTGATGACTCAATGGCTAGGGCTATGCACAGGGGGCCTCACATCCTAGACTTTTAGTGCACTCCCTATCATCATACAAAGTGAAACTTGCATGGGTTATCTGAATTGACTAAGGCCCCCTTCATATGTAGGTTGCGGATTCTTGGGAATCACTGTGGTTGTCAGAACATGGCATCCTGAGGCAGCGGCGTGGTGGCTGCACCTTGGGGGTGTGGTGGAGCGTGCATGTATTGGGGTGCCGGTGGTGGGCGTCCCGACCCAAATCTATAACGGGTGCTTCCTCCACTTTTTGTTTGTTTGTGACTGATTACATGAAAGAAGGATTGCTTCGTGCATTGTCCTTGTAGCATGGTGTCCAAACTTGCTAAACTCTTTCGTAGTGCATGCTTATATACATCTAATGAAGCAAAAGAGTTTGTCAAAGTTTTCTTTGTCGCATTCAGTTCGTTGAACTGAATTGCTTGAGGACAAGCAATAGCTAAGCTTGGGGGAGTTGATACGTCTCAAATGTATCTACTTTTCCAAACACTTTTGCTATGTTTTGGCTTCATTCTTGCATTATTTGAACGAAACTAACCCGGACTGACGCTGTTTCCAGCAGAGCTACCAATGCTGTTTTCTTTTGTGCGGGTTTCTGGATATTTAGGTACGCCGGAAAAATCGCAAAAAATATATAAAAAATCAGCGTTCCGGAAGCTTTCGGAAGTCCAAAGGGGGTCCACAGGGCAGCCAGGAGGGTGCCTGGTGCGGCCCAACCCCTGGCCGCGCCACCTGCCCTCCTGGCTGGGTCCCACACCCCCTGGTGCCCTACCTTGGCCCTATTTATTCTCTCGACGCAGAAACCCCAGAACAGAAGTCGCTTTTCCAATCTACGTCGCGGAGCCGCGGCAACCCTCTGTTCTTCTCCGGGAGAGCTAATCTGGAGGCTGCTTTGGCCTCCGGTGAGGGGAAATCATCGCCATCGTCATCATCATCGCCTCTCCATCACCCCTCCATGACTTCTTCTCTCATGTGTGAGTAATTCCCTGTTGTAGGCAAAGGGGATGGTAGGGATTGGATGAGTTAGATCATGTAATAGTTCAATCAGATTGTTGGGGGCATGTTGCCTATCATCTACTTGGTGTTTATCGTCTCTGTTACAACTTGTTGCTCTTAATGCTTGTCACTTTGGGCACGAGTGCCATGATTTCAGATCTGATCACCCTTTTGTTTCTTGAGTTTGTGGTGTTTTTGATCCTATCTATGAGTTGTATGCACCTATTATAGTCCGGAACCGGCGATCCCAATGGTGACAGCTTGGGACACCAAAGGGGATGGACTATAATTTGAGGATTCTGTGTATCCATGAAGTGTTAATGCTTTGTTCCGGTGCTCTTTGACATGAGTATCTTAATCTCCCTAAGTTCCTTTTGGCCCCGTTTGTAGCGGGAGGGTAGGACAAAAGATGTTGTGCAAAGTTCTTATTGCAAACACGTACAACTACCCTGGGATACACTCCTGATGTTTGATATTTGCCTAGATGATCCTTTCTTTTCTGTGAGCCTTGCCCGTGTTAGAATCTATTACATGTTTGTTCTCATCCAAGCAGCGCCCAACCATCCATCTCCCTAGCCTACAGTATATTCTTTCCTGCTGGTTACTAGTTCTTTACTTTTGATGTTTTACTTTTGCTGTTTCACCACCACCATCACCACTACTACCACCGTATCACAGTTGCTACTAATACCTTTGTGCAAGCAAGTGTTTATTTCAGGTGCGGTTGAATTGACAACTCAATTGTCAAAGCCTGTACATATTCTTTGTGTCCCCAAGTGTCGAATCAATAAATTGGGTTATCTTGCCCGCGAAGACTATCTCGATCCCCTATAGTTGAGGGTTATCAACGATTGGATGGATCGGTTCTTCACGTGGAGGCAGCAGCTGGTCAAATCGGGAGAGCCTCGGAAGCAGCAAATCAGCGGCGCAGAACTTTGTAGGACTCGGCGGAATAGCTCGATGGATTGACTCGGCTTGAATAACGAAATTGCAGCGTAACGAGCGACTCGACGGCTCAGTGGATTAACTCGGTGACTTCGGCCGATACTCAGACTGATACGATGGCTCGGCGGAAAACTCGAACGGTGACTCCAGCTTAGCAGCGAACTTGGCGGAAGCAACAAATCAACGGCCCAGCAGCGGAACTCCAGTCAGTCTCGGGTGTTGAAATTCCTGTTACCCAAACACCTATTGGAAAACTCATAACTTTGTTGGCCTTAAGGAGAAACTCCTTGAGGATGATTATATTACGCTTGATGATGATTTTTGCAGGGAGCTTAATGAATGTGCTGATTCCGACCCTGCTACTATAAAGAAGTTGCTAGCAAAGCATTCCCTGAAAAACAAGTTTACTCCTGATCCTACTTTTGCTACGTCTCCTATATGCATCACTGATCCTGATTATGATTTCTCTGTTGACCTTTCACTTATATCCACAGTTGAAGCTGATCCCTTTTATGGCAGAGAAAATGATGATGCTATCGAGCACCTGACCAAACTTACTGAGTTGGGTGACTTGTTTACTACTGATGAAAGGATCCGGAACTTTTATGTGACTAAGATTCTTCCTTTTTCCTTGAAAGGAGATGCTAGAGCATGGTATGATGCACTACCATGCGGTTCCATTCAATGTCCTCAAGATATGGCTATATCTTTCGTTGATAAGTATTTTCCTGCTCATATGCAACATGCTGCTTTGCAAAGAATTTATAACTTTAAACAGTTGCAGGATAAGCATCTCCCTAAAGCTTGGGGGGGGGGGATTTTGCAGTTTGCTGAAGGCTAGACCGGGACATGAGATCCCTAAGAATGAATTACTTGATATATTTTATGCTGGTCTAACCGATGGGTCAATCCTATCTAGATAGTTGTGCTGGTTGTGTTTTCAGGCAAAGAACACCGGACGATACGGAAGAATTGATGGGCAAGATTGCCAAAAACCATGAAGATTGGTCCGTGCCTGAACCACCTCCACCACCAAAGAAGAGGGGCATGCTTGTCCTAAGCTCCGAAGATATGCAAGAAGCAAAGAAGTCTATAAAAGAGAAAGGAATTAAAGCTAAAGACGTGAAGAATCTACCCCCAATTGAGAAGCTGTGTGAGCCTACCACTCACCCACCTATGATAGAGGTACACTCTCTTTTAGATTTCAATGCAAGTGACATCCCTAAAGGTAAACCTCCTGACCAATGTTTAGATGATCTTGATAATTTTATTATGAAGCAGAGTCACTTCAATGAGAAGATACAAGGTCAGTTGCATGATAATACTCTTGCTATCAAAAGTTTGCTTGATGTTCTAGGTAGAACAGTTAATGATGTTAAATGTCTTGTGGAGCATTTTAATATGGTTCAAACTCAGCTTGAACAAATTTCTAATGTGCAAAAATATTTGCTTGCTAATAATGCCAAACAAGACAATTTACAGGCTTATGTTATAAAGACCCGGGGTGGAACACACACCCGGGACCCTCTCTACCCAGAAGGGCATCCGAAGAGGATCGAGCAAGATTCTCAAGTACAGGAAGAAGAAATTGTTAGCTCTACAAATAAGAAGAAAAAGAAACACAAGGAAGCTGACAATTCCAATGATCCAATAGAAGAAGAAGAACAAGTTGTTGATCCAAACAACATATCTACCTCCGATGCTGAGACTGAAGATGGTGTTGAACCTGAAAAAGATGCTGAAAAGAATGATCCACCCGGGGTTCGTGAAGAAGAAGCACCCGATAAGCGCAAGAAGTATACTAGAGAAGACTTTCTTGCAAGGAGAACCATGGGTACAGAAACCCATGCCTTTCCCAAGCAAGTCCGTCAAAACCAAAGAAGAAGAGCACTACAACAAGTTTTGTGAGTGGATGAAACCTTTTTTTCTTCAAATCCCTTTGACTGATGCTATTAAGTTACCTCCTTACTCTAAATATATGAAAGATATTGTTACTAATAAAAGAAAAGTCCATAATGAGGCAATATCTACTATGCTTGCTAACTACTCTTTCAGTGGAAAGATTCCTGAAAAGCTCGGTGACCCAGGTATACCCACTATTCCTTGCTCCATAAAAAATAATTATGTTAGAACAAATTTATGTGATCTTGGTGCAGGAGTGAGTGTTATGCCCTTTTCTCTCTACAAAAGACTTTGTTTAGAGAAACTAATTCCTACATATATCTCTCTCTAGATGGCCGACAAGTCTACGGCCGTCCCGATCGGTATTTGTGAGGATGTTCCTGTTGAAGTTGTCAATTGCTTAATACTTACTGATTTTGTTGTGCTTGACATGCCCGAGGGTGGGAGCATGTCCATTATCCTTGGTAGAACTTTTCTTAACACCGCAGGTGCTGTTATTGATTGCAATAAAGGGAAGGTTACCTTCAACGTGAATGACAAAGAACACACGGTGTATTTTCCGAAGAAGATCGACAAAAGGCATGGCCTTAACTCCATTGAGAATATCGAGACCGTGAATATTGGAGAATGGGATTGTCCACTACATGTATACCATAAATACAAGACAATTATGGTGGGGACAATGTCCATTAAAGTGAGAGTGCAATGATCACTTCATAAGAGGCGAGAATTTCTGCGCTATATACCACAGGTTTGTTGGTAAGACTTGATCAACCTTGTTAACTAGCATGTTTTATATAGGTAAAAAGTTGAGCTTGTTATGTTTTCATTTCCTTTAGCTTTTATTCTCCTTGCTGTACCCAAGTTTTTGTGTTCAAAGCTTCACTTGTTCTAACTTTTGTCTCAAGTTCACGAAAGTTTTTGCAGCTTTTTGAACTTTGAAAAATTCTATACAGTGAAGTTGCCCAGAAAATTCCAGAAAAATCAAAATCAAAATTTCCAGGTAAAAAGCCATCAGGAGGCACTTGAGGCTGACCAGGGGGGGTCCACCCCTGGCCCAGGAGGCTAGGTGGCGCGGCCCAGCTCCTGGCCGCGCCACCCACCCTCCTGGGGCCCACAGGCACCCCCTGGTGGCCTCTCTTCCCTCACTCTCTCTCCTTCCTCCCAAAAACTCGTGTTCTTTCTCTGGTTTTGCTGTTCTTGCTGTTCCTGAGCACGGAACCTCGATCTCCTTCTACAACCACTCATTTGAGCTGAAACTTGGAACAAATACTCTCTGGTATGTGACTCCCTCACCCCCTTCAATTAGTTTTCTAGTTGGTGGCTTCATTAGTGAGTATTTAGTGGTTCTTAGTGCTGTTTAGTTGAGATTAAATGTTTGTGTAGAAATTTATTTTTCAAGTTTTGTTGCTAGTTTGAGCCTTGGTAAAGTAAATAGAATGTTTTTCCCAAACTAGGTTTGCTCAAATCTTCGTTTTTGTGAATTGTTAAAAATTTCATAAATGGAGATGCTAGGAAAGTGGCTTGGGAAGAAGAAACCCGAGCGCTCTAGCCGTGTTACACGTTCCGCAGCTTCACCTTCGACCACGAGGGTGAGCTACAATGAAGATATCGTACCCATGGAGATGTTGGACGCGTCACCCGCGAAAGCCATGGCATTTCCATGCGAAGATTTCATGGAGGATGCCGGCATACAAGAAGAGTTCTATGCTCTGTGTGCCAATGCAGGTTTGACACGGCTTGTTACGAGCCGTGTACCACAGTACGAGACACTCACCGCTATTTTTGTTAACAGTTTCAGGTTTTATTCTAACAATGATACTGTGGTGTTTCGACTTTATGAAAGATTGCTGACCATGCCTATGAGTACATTTTGTGAAGCTTTAGGTTTGCCAGGATTGGTCGAGAAGAAGAAGAGGAAAAATGTCCAAACTGTTGCACTCAACACCCTCCTCGACTCGTTCTGTAACACTGAAGTGAGGTCATCTAACTGTCAGAAGATTTCCAACATTATGTTCCCTCACCTCAGGTATTTCGCCTATTATATTGCTAGAGGAGTGTTGGTTCGAGACAACACGAGCAACACTTCTACGCCTGATACTGCTATCATGGCGAATGCCCTCTCAGGGAAGCACGAGTATCATGTGGGTTCGCTTATTGCGAAACGCCTTGCTACTAATAGTAACAAGGGGGACCTCTTTGGTGGCGTCCCTGCCACACTTCTTTTGCAGTTTCTCCAAGGAGAACCGCGCCCAGATGATACAGTCTTTCCTTTTGTTAGCCTTGATTTGGCTGCCATGAAGAGGCATTTCTTTGTTACTAAGACCTCTGACCGCTATACCCTTGATTATATTTTGCGGTTTAAAGACAGTGTGGCACGCACTGTCCGTCTACCAACACGACTTGTGTTTGATTTTTCTCGCAGGAACGGATTTCGTTTTTTAGTGGCCGAGTTTGAGGAGATCACGGGGAGATACCAGTTTCACGACCCCACGGAGGGGGTCGAGCCAGACGAGGAGGAGCGCGTCGTGTATCCACCAGTTCAGGAGGAGACCGTCACCCCCTGGGGTGAAGGGCCTTCCTCTGGATGGGGGCGGGACCTTCTTCTTCCACGTGGGAGGAGCCCAGGGCTTCGGTGTACGCACCGGAGGACGCATACGACCGATGGACATACTACCCTGGAGCAGGAGGCTCCTCCGGACCGCAGTAGACGAGCCCCAACATAGTCCAAAAGCCTAAGCTTGGGGGAGTACGTGCTCTCCCCCCCTTTCCATTGTATCTACCGTTGGTTCGCTTTTATATTTTTGCAAGTTTTTGCCTGTTCTTCTTTGTTCTTTTAGTTTGCAAAAACCCAAAAAGATTTCTCCTTTCTTTTGCTTTTGTTAAACCTTAAAAAAACCAAAAATATGTTTCCATTGCTCTTTAGTTTGCTTTATTTCAGAGTTCAGCTCGAGTCCGTGATGGCGTTTGATTATAATTTCCTACGTTCGATCGTGCAAGTGACAAGGCAGTAATGACGAAGATCGACGGAAGGGATGCAACAAGGAAAGCCGGTATGAACTCTTTTTGTTTCTACTTTTGTACATATGCCTGTACTTATGATTAGAGACAAGCTTGTAGCGACATAGTGCTATGTTTACAATGCTTTCCTAGTGGTTCATGCTTTCTTTGTGGTTAGTCTCAAATAGCTAGAGTTTATAATGTGTTGCTTGAAATGATTGACATGCATTGCATTGTTCATGGTGTGGCATATTGAAGTGGTATTTCCCTCCGGGGGATTCTTGGATGGACTTGGCACATGTTCACGCATGTTAAGACTAAAAAGTCTGTTCTGCCTTGATGATCTTTTTACTTCAGAGTGAGCTATATCACTTTCATGCCCGATTCAATGTTGCTTTGTCGCTCTGCATGATTATGACTGTTATGCTCTCTGGTTGGTCCCTTCCCCATCTTTTGCTAGCCTTCCTCCAGCACCAAGCGGAATTCTGCTTGTGCTTCCACAATCACCTTTCTAAACCTAGTTGTTCCATTTGAGTCCACCATACCTACCTATATGTGGTATTTACCGGCCACTCCTAACTTAGACTTTCTTGTGCCATCTCGAAATTTATTCAAAAGCTTACCCTTTGTAACCGTACAAGCTCATGGTGCGGTGAGGGAAAATCAGTATCTTTCATGCCAAATATATTTTGACGGAAGTTTTAACTAGTCAATAAAAAATATGAGAGTTACACCTCCCCCATACTTGATGATGGAGTGAAATGGACCAAATGTTGCTTATGATAGATGGAACGATATCCTCCTTCCATCCTTGAGGCAAAATAAATGGTTTCGTAGACCATCAAAGGATTTATGGATAAGGGAACATGTGCAAGCAACAGGCATTAATATGGTTGGCATGGGAGATATTGAGAGACCTTTACCGTTCACCGTTGACTGGAAAGTTGCACTTCTCAAAAGAGTTTTATCTCTGTTTTCAAAACCAAGAGCTCTGGCACATGTTTAGTCTTTGCTTCCTTTCACGGGTTTTCAACCTTGCCATCAAAAGCCACGGTTCGAGAGTCTCCACCTTCCTTTCTCCACCTTCCTTTCTCCAAAATGGATAGGATATAGTACTCTCTCTGATTCGTATTAATTGACGCACACTTAGTATAACTTTGTACTAAAGTTATATTACATGGGCGTCAATTAATTTGGATCGGAGGAAGTAATTTTTTTCTGCTCCAAAAGATTCCAAAAAAAACTAAGTTAAGCATTTCACTCGACTTCTAACTCATAATCCGATTTTCTTGAGCGGCCCCCTCCTCCCATCCGTAGAGAACCTTGTTTGAGGGCGTATTCTACCAGTGATGACTCAATGGCTAGGGCTATGCACAGGCGGCCTCACATCCTAGACTTTTAGTGCACTCCCTGTCATCACACAAAAGTGAAACTTGCATGGGTTATCTGAATTGACTAAGGCCCCCTTCATATGTAGGTTGCAGATTCTTGGGAATCGCTGTGGTTGTCAGAACATGGCGTCCTGAGGCAGCGACGTGGTGGCTGCACCTTGGGGGTGTGGTGGAGCGTGCATGTATGGGGGTGCCGGCGGTGGGCGTCCCGACCCAAATCTATAACGGGTGATTCCTCCACTTTTTGTTTGTTTGTGACTGATTACATAAAAGAAGGATTGCTTCGTGCATTGTCCTTGTAGCATGGTGTCCAAACTTGCCAACCTCTTTCGTAGTGCATGCTTATATACATCTAATGAAGCAAAAGAGTTTTTCAAAGTTTTCTTTGTCGCGTCCAGTTCGTTGAACTGAATTGCTTGAGGACAAGCAATAGCTAAGCTTGGGGGAGTTGATACGTCTCAAACGTATCTACTTTTCCAAACACTTTTGATATTGTTTTGGCTTCATTCTTGCATGATTTGAACGAAACTAACCCGGACTAACGCTGTTTTCAGCAGAGCTACCAGTGTTGTTTTCTTTTGTGCAGGTTTCTGGATATTTAGGTACGCCGGATAAATCCCAAAAAAATATATAAAAAATCAGCGTTCCGGAAGCTTCCGGAAGTCCAAAGGGGGCCACAGGGCAGCCAGGGGGCAGCTAGGAGGGTGCCTGGCGCGGCCCAACCCCTGGCCGCTCCACCTGCACTCCTGGCTGGGTCCCACACCCCCTGGTGCCCTACCTTGGCCCTATTTATTCTCCCGACACAGAAACCCCAGAACAGAAGTCGCTTTTCCAATCTACGTCGCGGAGCCGCCGCAACCCTCTGTTCTTCTCCAGGAGAGCTAATCTGGAGGCTGCTTTGGCCTCCGGTGAGGGGAAATCATCGCCATCGTCATCATCATCGCCTCTCCATCACCCCTCCATGACTTCTTCTCTCATGTGTGAGTAATTCCCTGCTGTAGGCAAAGGGGATGGTAGGGATTGGATGAGTTAGATCATGTAATAGTTCAATCAGATTGTTGGGGGCATGTTGCCTATCATCTACTTGGTGTTTATCGTCTCTGTTACAACTTGCTGCTCTTAATGCTTGTCACTTTGGGCACGAGTGCCATGATTTCAGATCTGATCACCCTTTTGTTTCTTGAGTTTGTGGTGTTCTTGATCCTATCTATGAGTTGTATGCACCTATTATAGTCCGGAACCGGCGATCCCAATGGTGACAGCTTGGGACACCAAAGGGGATGGACTATAATTTGAGGATTCTGTGTATCCATGAAGTGTTAATGCTTTGTTCCGGTGCTCTTTGACATGAGTATCTTAATCTCCCTAAGTTCCTTTTGGCCCCTTTTGTAGCGGGAGGGTAGGACAAAAGATGTTGTGCAAAGTTCTTATTGCAAGCACGTACAACTAACCTGGGATACACTCCTGATGTTTGATATTTGCCTAGATGATCCTTTCTTTTCTGTGAGCCTTGCCCGTGTTAGAATCTATTACATGTTTGTTCTCATCCAAGCAGCGCCCAACCATCTATCTCCCTAGCCTACAGTATATTCTTTCCTGCTGGTTACTAGTTGTTTACTTTTGCTGTTTTACTTTTGCTGTTTCACCACCACCATCACCACTACTACCACCGTATCACAGTTGCTACTAATACCTTTGTGCAAGCAAGTGTTTATTTCAGTTGAGGTTGAATTGAAAACTCAATTGTCAAAGCCTGTACATATTCTTTGTGTCCCCAAGTGTCGAATCAATAAATTGGGTTATCTTGCCCGCGAAGACTATCTCGATCCCCTACAGTTGAGGGTTATCAACGATTGGATGGATCGGTTCTTCACGTGGAGGCAGTAGCTGGTCAAATCGGGAGAGCCTCGGAAGCAGCAAATCAGCGGCGCAGGAACTTTGTAGGACTCGGCGGAATAGCTCGATGGATTGACTCGGCTTGAATAACGAAATTGCAGCGTAACGAGCGACTCGACGGCTCAGTGGATTAACTCGGCGACTTCGGCCGATACTCTGACTGATACGATGGCTCGACGGAAAACTCGAACGGTGACTCCAGCTTAGCAGCGAAGTTGGCGGAAGCAACAAATCAGCGGCCCAGCAGCGGAACTCCAGTCAGTCTCGGCTTCGAATTCGATGATCGCGAGACGCCGCCAAAACAATCTGATCTGATCTCGTATTAACTTGGCTCTGATACCACTTGTTAGATAAAACGAGATCAAAGTAAAGACAAGAGACACCGATTTAACGTGGAAACCCTTGCGGGAGAAAACCACGAACGCACGAAGGCGCAACTTCACTATGATGGAGGAGTAATACAAGCACGAGACTACAGACCGTCTATAGGTGCGACAAATGGTGTATATATAGGAGGCAACACATAAGAGTCCTAGTAGGACAAGTAAACGAGTTGTACTGATACGCACTGGTACCAGCGCAAAGCCCCACACCGCTCATGACACGATGCCCGTGTATAACACGATAGATGAATTTGGATCATATTTTAACACTGATTAACCTCAATCTTTGCATCCGGTCAGCAAAGAACGGTTTAGCACCTAGAAAAAACTAGGGGCACTACACGCGTGCTTCTTTGAACTAAATATGTCACTCCCGATGGCTTATATTCTCAAGCTAGGGTCTTTTATTTTATTTCTTTCAGAATATTTTTCGTAATGATCTATGTAGGAGAGGAAACTTTTCAGGCTCCATGGATGTGTCCTATTCACCAATCACAGAGAGAACCATCCCCATAGATGATCATATTTATATGGATGGTTTGGCGACCGGTGATGCAGTCGTTGAAACATTTATATCAATTAAATTTTTTGAGATATTTCACCAAGGAAGTTCTTCATAAATAATAGGCGCCCTCATGGCTATACATGTGAGCGGCTGTGATGGTATTGTGTTCAAAACAATGAAAAGCATGCACCACTATTTATTTATTTATTACTTGGTTGATATACATATCCTTCAAAATTCAATAAAAAAAATCATTCCTCCACACACGAAAAAAGGGTTCAGCCAAGCTGTTGTTCTTATTTCTCCCAACGGATTTGAATTAGCGCCCCTCGGTCCTATTTCATGGAGTTGAAAGAAAATACAAGAAATGCCTTTTTTCATAGTTATTGTACTTCCTGATATTAAATATTTTTACGATAGCCATGTCCCCTCTAAGAAAATATCAAGGTGAAAATTCGCATGTATATATTCTAGTGGCTCAGATGGGTATTAGTTATTTATATCACGACAATTATAATTAATGGAAATTCACATGTTTACATGCCCTTTGTCCTATTGTTCTTTCTCAAAACACCTAATTTGGCACGATTACTATCTTTTTACACAATTAATCTACAAGTAGATATGGGAGGTTGCTGGAGTCTTGGACATTGATGTCAGCGTGACGGCCTCAGATGGTTTCTCACATGGTTGGCTCTGCGACGGGCACCATTGTGGTGGCGGTGGATTTTTCTCTTAGTCATGTGGACAACAAAAGGTATTGTGGTAGGGACTCAGGATCATCATCTATCTTTCGCAGTGGCATCGGCCTGATCCGAACATGAGGATCAGATCTCATCGCACATGTCTGAAGACCTCGTGGTTTCACGGGAGAGCTACCGAGTGAAAGATCTGCGCTTTTTTCACAGACGACGGTGATGCTCGTGGGCTCCGTTCTCTTCTTGAAGATTTTTTTATGGTGCTCCTCCTCGTGTCAGGGCTCCAGGTGAAGGCACCTTGTCCCTTCGTGACTCAGCAATGACGACGCCTTGTGTTGTTTTCTATCTTTGGGACTTTGTCGTGGAGCTTATAGGTGTTTAGAGCGTCGAGTGGTATTGTATCTTGCTCTTCCTATGTTCTCTTTTGGTAGCATAGTCGTTTGTGTCATGTGTGAACCGGTATCTAGAGATTGGTGTTGTATGTGGGTTTCCTTACCATCTTGTATCTTTCAATCGTGTACTTGTTAAGGTACTGCTTTATATATAAAGCGGAGCGAAAGCCTGCTTTAAAATTCGTATAATTAACTATTTAATTATTTTCCATTTCATGTGAGATCATAAGAAAATTCCAGCACATGGAACTTTTGTTTTTGTATGGATCTAAATATCGTTATAACCTAAGTGGCCAAGTCAACAAGATAGTACCTCCTTGCATAGATTAGTTGTGAAATCCATCATTTTGGAGCAATCCATCCTGGCTACATTGATTTGTAACACCTTTTCTAAATTTATGAATAATTTTACAATCTTAAAATATAATTTAGCAGTGCTTCCAAAGCTAGGAACCATGGTTTTCCATACAAGAAAACATAAGTGGGCCGATGTTTTCTACGGAGCGACTAACTGAAGGATGGATGGGAAGGCCTGGTGCGCGCTAGAGCGAGATTTTGTTGCTCAGTTGCATACTTCCATGTTACTCGCTCACTCACATTTTCCACAGCTTGATATACGTCTTTTGTTTTTGTTTGTTTGAAGTATCCACATAACAAGATTGGACAGAATTCGCAACAGGTATTTCTGTAGTCAATGTAGGAATAGAGGCGTACATTCAATTTCGAGGTATCTTGTTGCTGCTTAGACTGTGTAAGCTTAATTTTTGCCTCTAGTTAGCAAAGAACGGTTTAGCACCTAGAAAAAACTAGGACCAATACAAGAAACTTTTTCCGTACTACCCATTTCACTCCCGATGGCTCGTATTCTCAAGCTAGTGCCCTTCCTTTTTTTTGGAAAAGGAAGATTTACCGCCGGCCTCTGCATCAAAATGATGCATACAACCATCTTATTCTCAAGCTAGCGTCCTTCTATCTATATATTTCAAAATATTTTTGTTAACAGCCGGTGTAGGAGAATAAGCTTTTCAATCTTCATAGATGTGTCCTATTCACTAAGCATAGAGAGAGCCATCCTCTTAGATGTCCATATTTATATGAATGGTTTAAAACATTTATATCAATTAAATTTCCTGAGATATTTCACCAAGGAAGATCTTCATAAATAATAGGCGCCTTCAGGGCTATACATGTGAGCAGTTGTGATGGTATTGTGTTCAAAACAATGAAAAGCATGCACCACTTTTTATTTATTTATTACATGGTTGATATACATATCCTTCAAAATTCAATAAAACAACACATTCCTCCACACACGAAAAAATGGTTCAGCCAAGCTGTTGTTCTTATTTCTCCCAACGGATGTGAATTAGTGCCGCTCGGTCCTATTTCCCTGAGTTGACAGAAAAGATGAGAAATTGTTTTTATTCATAGTTATCATACTTCCTGATATTGAATATTTTTATTATAGCCATGTTCCATTAAGAATTATAACAAAGTGGAAATTCGCATGTATATTCTAGTGGCTCATATGGGTATAATTATTTATATGGCGACAACTATAATTAGTAGAAATTCAATGTATACATGCCATTTGTCCTCTTGTTCTTTCTCAGAACACCTACTTTGGTATGATTATTGTTTTCTTACACAATGAATCTACAACTAGATGATTTTCTAACCCCAACAACTGAATCCCCGACTACCAAAGATTTGTGGCCTTGCCATTCATCAAAAAGGATGAGGATTTAGTAAAATTTTCTACTCCAAAAAAAATAAGTTAAGCATTTCAATCGACTTCTAACTCCTAGTCCGATCTGCTTGAGAAGGCTCTCCTCCGATCCCATGGGAGCCATGTTCGAGGGTGTATTCTAGTGATGGCTCAATGGCTAGGGCTATGCTAGAGTGCCTCACATCCTAGACTTTTAATGCACACCCTGTCATCATACAAAAGTGAAACATGCATGGTTGATCTGAATTAACTAAGGCCCCCTTCATGTAGGCTGAAAATTCTTGAGAATCACTGTGGTTGCTAGAACATGGCGTCTTGGTGCAGCGGCGTTGTGGCTGCACCTTGGGGGTGTGGCGGAGCGTGCCCGTGTGGGGGTGGCAGCGGTGGGCGTCCTGGCTTAAATCTATAACGGGCGGTTGGCGGTGCGAGTTATCCATTGCTAGTGGTCGTGGCTGCTAGTGGTGGCTGGCATGGCGGCGTGTCATGGTGAGGTGCTCTGGTTGCTCCTGCGGCTGTAGTGACCTCGTTTGGGGACATGGGCGGGGGTGGATCGTCGGGGCGAAGACACTCGAGGGTGCTGAGTGGTGCCGGAGAGCATCCTTCCTCTGCCTCAGGTCGGAAGCATGGCTACGAAATGGGGCTAACGCTCGGGATGATCTGATCGGAGCCCGGGACGATTCATAGTTCGCGCTCTGGGTTGGTACGCTTGTGCTCGATCCAGGAGATTCCCGTGAGCGTTAAGGTCCCTCTCCTCACGGGTACGATGGGCGTTGGTGGTGGTCGGGACTTCGCTATATTGATGGGAAGATTGGCGTCAAGGTCCATGGACATGGCTTCGTGCAGCATGCTTTGTGACGACTGTCGATATTCACGGGGTACTATATCCCGCAGTTCACCTGGACCGGTTGGAGACGCATGCATGTGTGCCTCCTACCATTGAGGCATTGACCTAGACTCCGTGGTTGATGCTAGGCTAGGAGCGAAAGGTATCGCCTTTTACCCCTCCATCCATGTTGTGTGTATCGTGATGTGGGCGGTTGGTGGAATCTTGGGCATATATAGATATCGGGGTGGCGGCCCACATGGTTGGCTCTCAAGCCGGTACAATGGCGGCGACGGTGGATTTTTCTCTTGGTCATGTGGACAACTACATGTATTGCAGTAGGGACCCGGGCTTGTCCTCTATCTTTCGCAGCGGCGTTGCCTTGATCCGAACGTGGGGATTAGATCTCGTCGCACATGTCCTGGAGAGCTCGCGGTGTCATGAGAGAGCTATCGAGTGAAAGCTCTGCGATTTGTCATAGACGAATGACGATACTTTGTGTCGTTGTCTGCCTTGGGGACTTTGTTGTGGAGCTTAGGTGTTTAAGGCGTTGAGTGGTGTTGTATCTTGCTCTTCCTATCTTCTCTTTTAGCAGCATAGTCGTTTGTGTCATGTGTGATCCGGTATCTTAGATCGGTGTTGTACAAGGGTTTCCTTACCATCTTGCATCGTTCGGATGTGTACTTGTCTCAGTGTTGCTTTATATTTAATTATTTTGTACTTCATGTGAGATTTTAATAAAATTCCGGCACATGGAACTTTTATTTTTTGTATGGAGCTAAATATCCAAACATAATCAGGATAAACTAAGTCAACAAGATAGTACACCTGTTATGCATGGTCGGTGTCGATCCTACGCCCTCGAGGTCTTCCTCCCCATCTCCTTCGATGTTGGCTGATGACACTCACTCGGTTTGCTATTCCATGGTGAAGGTGGGAAATCCCTTGATATCGTGAGGGGGTCCGGGGTTCAAAGGAGGGGGTGATGGTGGATTTTGCGATGCGGGTGGTGGCGCGACGATCTTTACCTCCTTGGAAGGTCCTCTTCTGGTGGTCCCACGCACAACGATCTCCCTCGGTGACATCCTCGACAGCTCTTGAACTTAGATATGTAATAGGAAAAGGAAGATCAACCTTGTGTCAGCTTGGGTAGGGGTAGCTCGAAAACGAGGGTTGCCTCAGTTAGTTGTCCTCTACTACATGATCTCGAAGTATATCATTAAATTGCATCTGTTCATTATCAGCGTTTTGATAACAGTATGTTCTTATTGTTGCCGACATTCATGTCACAATGACTCCCTATAATAAAGAAAATTGAATCATCATACAACATAAGAGCTAGTTTTAGAGGCTAAACTAGAGAACTAATTTGTGTTTTGTTTTCACTTTTCACACATGCATGTACATACGTTTTTGTTACGAATTTCATATTCGAAATCGCTGTAAATGTATAGCACATAAAAATAAGTAATATCACTTTCTTAGTGCTTCTAGGGCATATTTGTATACCATCTATTCCCGATTTCCCGTGCACATCGCTTTCGTGCTACACTAGACGCGGTGATGACACCACAGGAATGCAACAGTACCACAACTGGTCTACAGTACATCTTTTTTCTACCATTGATTCGCAGCTGGTTCTCGCTGCGCTATGGTACTGTAGTTTGCATGCTGGTGTTACACTGCGCTGCAGTATTTTTGCCTTTTGCTGTGCAATGGAGCTAAACTCCTGTATTATTGTTCTTCGAACAAGCACACTGGTCATGCGTTCACTATCAGACAATGACAAAATTGTGTTTTCATACTACAGTAATCGGTAGTACTGTACTGGTTAGTACACGTCTTCTATCAAGCTTCATGCTGATTGAATACAATTAACTAGGTGGACAAGCACAACTAATACTTTTGGCAATTGGATGTTATTTTTGTGTGCAAGCTGTACAAATATAAAAATGGTAACTCGACACAATTAAATTAAACTAACAATTAGAGTGTAGTATTTTCTAATAGGGTACATGAAATAAAAATGACAACTCAACGTGATGAAAACAGACAACTAGGGTGTAATGTTTTAACCAGTTATATGACAGAAATGACAACTCAGCATAATTAGAGCTTACAACTAGAGTATAAAAACATTCCGGTGCTATATGAAAAAATGACAATTCGACACAGTTTAAGCCGACTAATAGAGTGTTTGGACTTTTTTATTAATTTTTTATCCAAATTCGGAAAAAATATTTTTGTTTACGAAATTTTCATAAGTATATGCCCGTTGACCTTCTCCTAGACGAAGAGAGCCTTTTCGGCCTATTGCAGGCCCAAGATGGGCCATTCGAGGCATGCTGGCCTCCAGCAGGTCGAAGAGAAGTATTTCGATCTCTACCAGACCAAAGACCCCCGATCTAAATCACTTCGCGTTAATGGGGGCGAAATTGCATGGCGTTGCCTCTTTTGCTTTTTTCCAACTCATTTTTTAAGAAATTAGTTTTTGTCCCTCTTTTCCCTCCCCTCCTTCTTCCCGGCATTTTGCTCCCCTTTCATTCCTCTTTCCGTTGTTTCTTATTCTCAACAAGTCTTGCCTCACTCACTCTATAAAATCGACAACGACAACAATGATCGAGAGGTAGCGTTGATGAATTCAAGCTCGATCTCTTGCTCCCATGGCGGACAAAGAAGGAAGCAGAGGACGAGAATGATGACAGCGACACAAGAAAAGAGGAAGGGATAAGCTAGGGCTAATGTTTGGGGCTCAATATTTTTTATAGGGGTGATTGGGAGATGTGATGGCCGGAGGAGGTGCCTGATGACGACGGAGAGCCTCTCTCTCAGCGTCCACGCTAAGAGGAGAGGGAGTAGGTGTCTGTATCCTTTCGTTTAATCTGGGTTGTCCCTCAGATCGAACATTGGTAGATGATGTCGTACCGATTCAATGGGTAGCACGGGCTGAGCTAGACCGGAAGGGAAATAATAGGACCATGAAGACTTCGGAGGGCTTTTCTGCTTTCATTTAAATACACAAAAGGCGAAAAGTAAAAGGTTAAAATAAAATAAAAACTTTGGGATATAAATAAAATATAAATAAGAATTATGATCCACATGAACTATAGATATTTAAGAGAATGATTTGGGCCCCGTTATTTTATGCAATCCAAATGCTATTTGAATTAATGCAAAAACATTTTGAACTACAACCCCATTTACTAAGAATGGTTAGATCGTGTTAATTAGAAGGGGCTTCAACATGGTACACCATCATGAAATTCAAAAGGATAGGTCTAGGGGTTCAAAGATTAAGCCAGGGCAATAGGCAAAGATTGGAAAAGGAAGAAATGAAATAATTGAATAAATTCAAATAATGAAAGAAAATTTGTGAGACCAACTTTCTACCACATGGAATTTGTCAAAGAATATCTCTTCATAGTATCACCCTAAGGGGAAACACTATATTTGCGAATTTTTTTGGAAATGAGGGGACTTTTCTATTCTAGACTGTCATAGTATGTGGCTTGCAGATGAGGCCATGGAGGAGCTCTTGCTTCGGTCGCTCGATGTGGACCTACAGCAATGGGCCTCTCGGTCCCTCCCCCTCTCATAGCGTGCACCCCTAGCCTATGATTCGAGCGCACTCCTCCGTTGGTTCGACGATGCAAGAACAAGCAACCAGTGCTGACCGGAAGGAGTAGGGGGCAGAGGGGTAGGGGAGGGGCACAGAGGTCGGCGTATATAAACTAGCATGAACCCAAGGAGACACGAAGCTTGAGCTACCTCCCTTAGTCCCTTGTCCATCCGCGACTAGTGTAGCATCCGCGACTAGTGTAGCGCGATGTGGAGGGCAAGGTCCTTATCACCATCGTTTGAATCTGAGTGCAGGAGGGTGTCACAATCAATGGGATCTGCCTCACCACTGGATCCATCGTTGAAACCTCTCCCGGAGGAGGCCATGGTTGTGTGGGAATGGGAACATATGAGGAGGAGAGAAGAAGAGAGTGGAGTGGAAGGGGGGAAAAAGGACGAGAGTGAGAACTATGATTGCGCCGGGGTGGGGAAGGGGTGAAGATTTTATGGAAATGCGTTGGCTAGCATGAACCGATTCGACGTGGTGGTTGCGTCGGAGCATGTACGATCCACCCCATATTTGATCCTTCGTTTTGGGGTGTCGATCAATCTAAACATTTGCGCTATTAACCATATGGGGTTGAATTAGTGATTATTTTCGATTCAGATGGTGACTGGGTTATCCATTGGCACATCTGTGAATGATATGAAGGTTTCAATTATATCTTTTTGGATGGATTGCTTATAGTTTCAGTTCTTTCCTTTTCCTTTTTTCAAAGAGTAAATAGCATAAAACTATCACAACTGGGGCTAGGACTAAGGAAAATCACCTATTTTTGAAAAAAAATAGAAACCTACCAATGTCGTCGTTCACTCTTTAAAAAAAAATCCAAATGACCGAGCGATTAACATATAATGACGTTTATGACAGATTGGACCCGTTTATAAACAAATCGTTAGTTTGACTGTTAACTGACAAATGGTGCCCACATATGAGTGTCTCTTACTTTCTAAAAAAACCTAACGTAGTTTTTTTTCATTTCCTCAATCCCGTCGGCCTCCCTTCGGCCATCCCTCCGCCGCATGCCTGGGGCCGTTGCCGTCGCGCGCTTAGGGACACCCCCGCACGCCTTGGTGGGGCCATCACTGCAATGAGGATACTGCCCTCCAGCCAGAGGATCGCCGCCGCGCGCCATGATTGGGGAGTGGAGGAGGCGGGCTCTACCAGGAGATCATGTCGAGAGTAGAGGGAGAGAAGGAGGAGAGGGAGAGAGAGAAGAAGAAGAAGATGAACTTACATGTGGGCTCCACATGTAACTAACGGCCAAGAACTAACGGTTTGTTTATAAACCTCATTATATGTTAACCGTTCGGAAATTTTAATTTTTTGAAACAGCGAACCGCGAGATTGATAGGTATCAGAAAAAATTTAAAAATCGGCGGTTTATCATAGCTCTAATCCCAATTATGATACTCCTAATTTTATGCTATTTATTCTTTTCCAAACGTTATGTTGTTTGTTTCTGGGTGGCGTTCCTTCAAATCAAAGAAAACGATGGCCAAGAAAGTACAGAGAAGCTCACTGTCCAGATGGGATGGTCACGGGACTGAGATAGCAGCTGCCGCGGTCCTGTCCACATCCCAAGTGCACGTTGCAGGAACACGAGAGTTTCTACACGCAAAAGAGGCGTACGCTCGTGTCATACGCTGCGGCGTCCTTGTGCGCAAGAGCTATCCGCCGGACCGTGGCTCTGTCGCCGTCGCGGCCCCTCGTTTCTACGCCGACGGCCGGCCAGAACACTCACAACTTGGCTTTCCTTCAAGGCCACACGACGGTTTCCTCCGTCGGTGGTTGTTGCCAATAAGTTTTACCATTCCGGCCACCACTGTTGACTGCTCACCTTTCCTTTCACTTCCCAAGCCTCCCGGTTTCTACCCACGCCGGCGATCGGCGGCCAGCGACATGGATCCGCTCCGCCTGCTCCTCCCGCGCGCCCACGCCCAGCCATTGCTCCCGCTCCCCACCGGCGTCCTCCCAGGACCGAGCGCCAGGCCCCGCCTCCTCCGGCCGCGGCGGGGGCGTCGCCACCACGGACACGGTGCCGCACGGACGCTGTCGCCGGCCTCGGCCGTGGCGTCCGAGACGCCGTGGACGGAGCAGGAGCCGGCGTCCGGGGAGAAGCAGGAGGAGCGGTTCGACTGGCTGGACCAGTGGTACCCCTTCTCCCCCGTGGAGGACCTGGACCCGGGCGCGCCGCACGGCAAGATGATCCTGGGGCTCCGCGTGGTGGCCTGGCACGACCGCGGCGCCGGCGAGTGGCGCGTGTTCGACGACGCGTGCCCGCACCGCCTGGCGCCGCTCTCCGAGGGCCGCATCGACGCCAAGGGCCGGCTCCAGTGCGTGTACCACGGCTGGTGCTTCGACGGCCGCGGCGCTTGCAAGTTCATCCCGCAGGCCCCCGCCCTGGGCCCGCCGGTGCACGCCAACGCCAAGGCCTGCGTCGCCTCCTACCCCTGCGTCGTGCAGAACAAGATCCTGTGGTTCTACCCGAGGTCCGGCGCCGAGCACGCCGACGTGCTGCGGAGGAAGCGCCCGCCCTTCATCCCGGAGATCGACGACCCATCCTTCGTCACCTCCTTCTTGGTCCGGGACATTCCCTACGGGTAAAGCTCGCCGTGTTTCTTTCTTCTCTGTTCTGATGAATCCAATCCGCCATTGATCCTCACTGAAGCTGTACTGCGTTTTGCAGGTACGACGTGTTGGCGGAGAACCTCATGGACCCTTCCCATGTCCCCTACGCACACAAAGGCTTGTTCCGCGGCATCCCCAAGCTACAAGACCCCGGCAGATATGTCCCTGCAGCCCCTCAAAGCTCAAACCCAAACCATGGATCCACTATTTCTCGTTCCAAACTCACTAGCGTCCATTTCTTGTGCACAGTGGAGTATGACGAGGAAGGCGGCGTCCCGATGATGGTGAAGATAGAGGAGTTGAGCGTCGACGGAATCGCCTCGTCGCAGGGCCCCGGCTACTCCAAGTTCGTCGCGCCCTGCACATACTACGGATCGCCGGCTTCCAAAAAATCAGAGGTACGTATGGAGTTGTACCTTGGGGTGAAGAATCCGATCAGCATATGCATGTTTCCTCATCCCTTCCGGTTCATCATCGTGTATATGTTTGCAGAAGAACAAGCCTCACCTCATGCTCGTCTTCATCATCGTCCCGGTTGCTCCGGGGAAGAGCAGGGTGATGTGGGCCTTCCCCAGGAACTTCGGGGTCTGGCTCCACAAGATCACGCCGCGGTGGCTCGACCACATTGGCGTCAACGCCACCTTGGATTCAGATATGTACCTCCTCCACCTCGAGGTAGCTTCATTGATTCTGGATCAATTTCATGACGGAGTGATCCAAATCTTCATATTCTTGTTTTCGTTTCGTTTCAGGAGCGCAATTTCGCCAAAGCAGGCATAGAGAACTGGCAGAAGAGCGTGTACGTGCCCACAACGTCGGACGGCACCGTCGTGGCCTTCAGAAACTGGTTCAGGAAGTACTGCAAGTGCAAGGTCGGCTGGGCTGCCCCGACGGCCGATCAGCTGCCGCCGACTCCGACCAAAGATAAGCTCATGGACAGGTACTGGTCGCACGTGGCGCAGTGCACCAGCTGCAGCGCCGCGCTCAAGGCCATGAAGGCGCTCGAGGTCGCCCTGCAGGTGGCGTCGATCGCCGTCGTCGGGTTCCTCGCCGTGGCCAAGGGGACGCTGGCCGCGTCGGTCGCCCACCGGGCCGCCGTCGTGTCGGCCGCCGTGCTGTGCTTCGCGGCGTCCCGCTGGCTCGCCGACTTCATCCAGAAGAACTTCTACTTTCAGGATTATGTCCATGCTTACAAGTGACTTGCACATATTATCATAGAGTACAGTAACCATGTTTTTATTATTAGGATTTTACAATAGTTTTTTTAGTATTTTTTACAATAGTTATGTCAAATCAAATTTTCGTCCAGAGTAAATAAGAGGTTTCTAGACCAAAGATCAGTTATGAACAAACACACCACTCGTTTTGAAATGATGTTGCTGCTCCCGGAAGAAGCCAAGGATCGTTGGTGCAGGGTCGATTCACAAGTCTCATGCCGCCACACAATTCGGCCAATTTCCTTTGTCTTTTTGTGTGAATTCCGTCATGATCACGAAACATCTCAATTGTGAGGTTCGGGTCACTCAGGGTGATGGTTGGGTAGTAGAGGAATCACATTGTCCCTTCGCTGCATCTTTGGATCCCAAACCTGAAATCAGGAACATCGAAAGCTATAGGGACATTCTATTTATCACGTGTCTTTTTTTCTTAATGAGGCAAAACAACTTTATTTATCAAAAACACAAAGTGGCAAGCTTACAAAGTCCAGGGGATTTTTAGCCCTCTCCAATGCCAGCACAAGAACCCTAAACTCCCCCAAGCCGTAGATATAGCGGCAAAGGGGAGTTTTACAGGTCACTCGCATATTATGAAATTTGACGGATTTGGTATGGCACGCCAACGCCTACGTCCGCCAAAAAATTCGTATATATTATATAATAGCCGGCAGCAAGATAGCGTATCTACTAGATTTGCTTTAAGGTATCTCAAAATGTCTATTTGGTGGCGTTGGTGGCCAAACCCACATGAACGTCCTCGATTAGGCTGACCCATTTACAAGGTGCTGCAGCGTGCCATCCATTGTAGAAAACCAACTACTGTAGCCGTATTTTTTGTTTTTAAGGTTTTTTAAAATCATTATTTGTATTCAATTTTTTAGGAAATAAGAAAAAAGACAAATTTTAAATGTAAACATTTTAAAATTTTGAGAACATTTTTCAAACTTTTGTGGTTTTTTTGGTGGAATATTCATAATGTAGTTTAAGGAAATTCTTGAACAATGTGAATATGTATATTTCAAATATAGGAAACTATGTGCGGAAAAAATAATTGCTCTTTAGTTAGATGTGTTATTTTGATTATGTGATGGTAAGGATTAAAAAAAGATGTGTTTAATTTCACCAAAGATTTTGCATAAAGTTAGACTACATTTTAGTTCCTCCAAAATTTGGATTTCTTTGTTTCCTAGGTTTCTCGAAACGTTGAACTAGAAGAGGGGAGATGATGTATCGTACGTTTTGTCTTGGTGTCTGCTTCAAACAATTGAAATACGGAAAACATGAAACACAAGTCATTAGGATAATACACAACCTGAAAACGCATAATGTTCTTTAGATATAAGGTGCACACCGTCGTTAGGGTATAGGCAAGTGTGATTTTGTCAAATTTGGACACAAAGGGGAAAATTTTGTTTATAATTGATGCAATGTGATTCGTACCAAAAGATGTCTGAACTATTGAAATGAAACAAGTTGTGCAGAAAACATCACTGAGTCGATTTCCCCACGAAAGCTGTAGATAAAGGCATGATTTTTGACCATGAATGAGCAAACTATTGCACCAACAACAATTCAGCAAAATCCTTGCAAATGTCGCTCACTGGAGCAGTTTCTTCACATGAACGTACGCAGTAAAAAAAGCTCAACAAAAATGACTCGAAACCCAGATGATCAAATCATCAGACTGAGCTAATCGACCGGGAGCTGCAGCTTGCCGGGGTCGAGGTAGGGGTAGTGCCGGAGCACGGCGGCCTTCATCTCCTCTGCGCCGCGCTCGTACCCCACCGCCGCGTGCTCCGCGAGGCTTCGTTTGTGCTCCTTGGACCCCATGAACCGCTGCACCGCCGCCGTCCTGGCGTTCTCCAGCTCTGCCTCGGTTGCCCGCTTCGCCGCCGCGAGCTCGGCCTTGGCCTCCTCCAGCTCCGCCTCCGCAGCCTGCCTCGCCGCCTTCTCCCCCTGCAGCTGCTCCCACATTGCCATGCTGTCGCGCTCCCGCGCCACCAGCTTCTTCTCGAGGTCCAGCGCGTAGTCCAGGGAGAAGGACGCGTAGTTAGCCGCCTGCGCACACGCCATTGTTGCCGCCGAACGGCACACACAAGTAAAGTGATTCGGGTCCGGTCCGGGCATACGTCCACACTACAAATGAAAGATTTGCTTGGACGAATGAATACCTGGAGCATTGCTACGTAGCTGGATGCCACGACGTCGGAGGGCCTCGACGCCGCGAACTTGTCCTCCCGCGACGGCGTGACCATGCACTCCAGCGCCCTCCGTGCGACCTGCCAGTCGGCGCTGTCGCCGTCGCGTGTGTCGGAGACCGAGGCGGCGGCGGCGCAGCCAAACCCGTCGTTTCCAGTGGCCTCCTCCCGTTTCCTCTTGTTCCTGGACGACAGGAGCGTGCCGCCGTGCGCCTCGCTTTTCACCGGCTCCGTCCCTGCCGCCGGCGCCACGGTCTTCTCCACTGGCATACTCTCAGCCATGTCGCGGACAGGTGGATCCATCCCTAGCGCACAGACAACAGTAGTAAAATTATGTGCTAATTGGACAAGGAGGAGCGCCGCCGGGCCGGGAGTGTGATGGAAGCAAGCAATTTTACCTTCGGTGCCACTAGAACGAGGAGAAGGCCGAGGTGGCGGCGGTGCGCCGGCGAGGTTGGAGGAGAAGGCCGCAGCAAGATTTGTCTCGCGGAGGAAAGTCCGGAGATCAATCGCGGTGCCGTACGCGCCTCGCAGCTTTGCCGCCGACTGCTTCTGCTCGGTCGTTAGCACCGGATGTGCACCGGAGCTCATGGACGGCGGCTCGCCCCAGCGCACGGGGCACGGCCATGGTCCCGGCGCCGTCAGGAAGAAGAAGCGCCCTTTCCACTTTCTCTCATACTTGGTATAGCTCAGGCCCTTGAAGAGCACTCCGGCGGCAACCCTGCAGCGGACGTAGCACCAGCCGTCCCTGTTGTACAGCTTGAAGAAGTGCAGGAACAGCGCCAGCGACGGCCGCACGCCGGCCTCGTGGCAGAGCGCGACGAACCCCACCAGGACGCGCCAGCCGTTCAGCGAGATCTGGCCCGGCGCGAGGCCGAAGCGGGTCAGCAAGTCGCAGAAGAAGGCGTGCAGCGGGAAGCGCACCCCGGCGTGCAGCGCGTGGGCGTAGATGCAGACGGCCCCCGGCGGCGGCGTGCTGCACGCGCGCAGGTCGCCGGCGGGGCGCGGTACGAAGTCCTTCGGGACGCCGTGCTTCTGGCAGAGGGCGTCGACAGCGGCATAGGTGCGCAGGGTCGAGTCGATGCGCTCGGCGGCGGGCCTCGAGAGGGCGTCGGAGGCGGCGCCGTCGTCGCTGATGGCGTCGGTGTCGCTGATGACGACGAAGGAGGAGGACGAGGAGGAAGCCATAGCGTCGCGCTTGGTCGCTTCTTGGCTCGACGGTGTCCTTCGCTGCCGGTGCCGGAGGAGAGGCAGATCCGTTAGTGGCCTTGTTTTTTTTTCCTTTCTGCCCTGCTTTGGCTATGTAGTAGGAGTGTAGGTCTCCGTTTTGGCTCAAGTCTGTAAGAGCATCAGCAATGTTTAGAGGCAACACCGCCTCTAAGCTGGGTCCCACGAACAGCCTCTACGTTGTGAGTAAAATGCTGCAGTGTTGCCTTTAACATGGACCCACCTTCAATTAAAAAATGCCAAATGTATGAGTTGCATGCCACCGATTCTGCCTCCTCTAGTCTTATTCACCATCTGACAAATGGGGCTGATTAATTATTTTAATATTTTGACAAGCTTGGAGGCAGCCTCTAGTCATAGAGGCGACGCTAAGCATTTTTAGCCTAGAGGCGGTTGGTGCAATGTTTAGAGGCAAGTATAGAGGCGAGAAAAATGTACATTGTGGATGCCCTAAGAGCATCTCCAGCCGTTCGGACCCCCAAGCCGCGTTTCGGCGCTATTTTAGCGCCGCTTGGGGCCGTTCGGGCGGCAAAATCGGCTTGGGGCGGCCGGCCCCCAGTCGCGGCCTCCAAGCCGGCGCATATTTGGTCCAGGGGCATAAGTGCCGACGATTTTTGGAAGAAAAAACGACACATGTCAGCACATGATAGGCTATAGTTTTATTCGGCGTCCCCAAGAGGCCCCCTCTTGGGTTCGCCGGCGCTATTTCGGCTTTTGAGGGCCTCTTGGGGGCGCGAGTGGAAGAAATTTCGCCGGTTTGGACGTAAACAGTGGTCCCGGGGGCGCTTGGGGCGCGGCTGGAGATGCTCGAACTGTTAACGAAGTAGGATATTCAAGATATTTGTTTTTCATTTTTACCTCGTGGAGGACTCATAGAAGTTTTAAAAACCACCATATGATGCAAATGCAAAAGACTTTTACATGAAAAAAATTCACAAGTTTTGAAATTCTCCAAATATTACAGGGAAATCCTAAAACTTAAAGTGACACTAAAAGTGGAAGATTGAGGAGCACTAGGAGAATCCAGACCTTTTTAATGGACACTTTAGAATTCCTTCACTTATTTTTGTATCTGTTGGAAGATAAATTTTAAAATATAAGAGTGTACGTACCAAAAAAGTGAATTGGAAGTACAACTTTGTATATGTGTTATTTTGATTATGTGGTGAGAAGAATAAAAAAATTAGCGTTGCACTTGACCAAGGATTTAGTTCCTCAGGAGATTAGGATTTTGTGGGTTTATTTATCAGATTTGCTAGGGCACCTCTAGACGTGTTCTAAGTATTGCACATCTAAGTTTTTTATTATTGATTTTACATGAAGATTAATTTAGATTTTTTTCTTTTTTTCTTCATAGTTTGATTGAACTACTTAGATGGGCAATAACTAGAGCACATTTATTTATTGAAGGAAGGGGGAAATATGAAACAGGAGTTGTTTGGTTGCATAACCTGAAAATGTGTAATTGTTCTTCAGGTATTAGGTGCAAGACGTCGTTAGAATATACACAAATGTAACGATGTAAATTTTTGTCTCAAGGACCAATTTTCTTTTATATTCAATGCAATGTGATTCATACAAAATGTGTACAAATATAACTTTTAAAATGAAACAAGTAATGTAGACTTTTTTTTAAAGGGAAGTACTCCTATAAATTCATTTTGGGATAATTAATATGGATTTGGGCGAATACCCTTTTTCTGTAGAAAACAAGGTGCAGTTACAAACAAGGAATGTACTAGATAACATTTCAAGTATTGAAACCCTAGAACTTAGTTATGTTTCTAAATTATAGAGGCACTTGGTGGTAGATTGTACTCCCTCCATTCGAAAATACTTATAAAAAATAGATACTTATTTTAAGAAATGCATAAAATATATATTTAAAACTAAAATACGTCTAGATACATCCATTTTTTGTTAAGTATTTTCAAACGGAGGGAATATGTATACTCTAACTATGTGATAGCCTCGGTAATGCTCGGTGGATGAACAAATTTTTTACTTCTTTCTATCTTTCATAAATCTATGGTACCCAATTGCGTACTAAAAAAAAATCCAAATGTTAAATTCCATTTGTTTGAAAGTGGCCGCTTTTTCTGGAAATCAAAGCGGGCCAAGTTTGGAGTCAAAGGGAGGGTGGTTTGTTTGTCTGTACCGCATAGTCGACAGGTCTTTATTCAGCTTTCAACAGTTGGTTCCTCCTATGTCCGTCCTATGCCTAGTCAAAAAGAAACTAGCCCTCTGCCATAGCTAGCGGAGCGCGGTGACACTTCTGATTTGGCGTTGCACACACACACAGAACATGTGCCCAAGATCAACCATGGTCATGGCTTTCCTGCTCTGCACAAAACAAAACAAACGGGAGCGGGGGAGACAGGGTGGTGTTGATGGGTGAAAGTGCAAAAGGGAAAGCGAGCAGGGGCCGCTCTCCGGTCCGTCAGCACTCAGCAACCGAGTACGTACATGGCATGGACCGCATGCCCCGACGAGGATCATGTGCCCCTGGCATGTCTTTCCTCTCCCGGAGCCCCCGAGGAATCGAATTGGAGTTTACCAGGTATATACCTCACTAGTCACTAAACTTGCCTGTGATGTTCAGTTTGATACAAAAAATTGTAAAATACGTTAAAGTGGTCAATAAACTTGGGCGAACGTGCAAATACGGTTAAAATTTATTTACATATACGTATTTAATACAAAATAATTACCAAAAAATATCTAACAGAAAATGTGTGCTATGGCAGAGTCAAACCTTCGACCAGGGACTAAGCAACTCAAGCACCTAACCGGCTGGGCTACAACAATTTACGATAATATTAAGATTCCTCAAAGATTTAACCTTTTTGTGCACCTCCGCCCATTATACTATGGCCCTCTGTCTAGTGTGACCCATTTTGCCTCAATAATTTTAATTTATTTATTGCTGCTATATAAGTTATAATTGTGTGATATAGATTATATGAACATAAATATAATTTATTGCATTATAAAATATTCATCTATGATTTTAACTATAGCAATATAACTAAATTACAAATTGCAAAACCGTTTATATAATTATCTAAAATTAAATAAATATTCTTGTAATTACTTTTCATAATTACTTTTAACTAAGCTCGGCTATAGTTCGTTGGGAGACCTCGAGCTACGGCTATGCGATTTGTAGGCTAAATGGAAAAGCCAGCAATAGCCGGCTATAGCCTTATTTATTTCCTAGTTAGCCTCTATTTTAGCCGCTAAACCTTTCTGTTTTTTGAAAAAAAAATCTCTTCTGTTTTTTATCTTTTTCTATTCAATCTGATTCAATATTACTTATGAGTTGAATAGTTAAATGCTTGTTTGGGTTGAATAGATGAATGAGTTGTAGCTTGAATCATGTTTTAAATCATAGTTTTCTTTTTTCTAATAAAATGTGACTAGTATTTTTTTTTCTGTTTTTGAAAAACGGCTAAATGGATTAGGCGCTAATGCCTTTTTTAGCTTCTGAAAACACCGGGGCTAAATGAAATATCCGGCTATTTTAAACATTGCTTATAACCTGATCATTTGACTAGGCTAACTGAATCATTCTCAGCAAGCAGCTGGCAGCACCTATCTCGTCTGGTCCACGATGTACCTATCTCGGTTTAGTGAAACTGTACTGGTGAGCTCCACTTCACTCACCAGCCAGCCTACTTGTAAGCATCTTTTTCTCCTCCATATATGTAAGACAAAATGGCCTCGCTGAATTTTATCATTTGGAGTGGATAATGGCCGTGAAATTAAGTGGCCTTCAGTGTTCTGACTATTCAATCAGCTCGTCGGCAGGGTTAAATATCGGCGTTCGATTGTCAAACCAAGGTCAAATTCAATTATGTCGGCCGGCCGCTTCTGCACGAGACCATGGAAGCAATACATGTTGAGTACTACTACAAAAGAACCAAGCTATAAACCCATGGACATGCATACTCCTACCTAGTAAGTAGTTCGTCCAACTGATCCGTCAACATGATTGAGACGATCGTCCTCGGTTTGAAAGCGCTCATGCAGGCGGCGGACTACCTCGCCGGATTGGAGAGGACGGAGAGCGAGATCGAATACAGGTGCGGGACTCTCGCCGGCCGCGCAAGAAGATTGGTAACTATCCTGACTTCGTACTCGTCGGCGGCCAGACACCACGCAGCGATTGCCGCCGCGCTGGACGGCTTTGACGTTGCCCTCCACGACGCGCTCCGGCTCGTCGAGTCCTGCCGCCAGAGCAGCGTCATGGGCGGCTTGATTCCCCTTCCATACAGCATGAAGAAGAACCTCGCCAAGCTCGTGCAAGCCGAGGAGACGATCAAGAAATGCATCAAGGACCTCGAACTCGCCGTTGGAGCTCCAGACCACCGTCCTCAAAGTGCCAACATACAGGTAACCCAGACCTTCAACAACTTAATCGTCAACTATGGCAACATCAACATGGTGCCCCAGCTACATCAACCACGAGGAGGAGGAGGAGGAGGAGGAGGAGCCTTTGTTCCCTCCCCGCAGCCACGTCTTTCTTCTGCGGTGGTGATGGCGATAACGGGACAAGCCGTCATCCGTCAGCGGCAACGGACATATCGGGAGCCGCGTGGTCCTCCTCAACGGGATCTGGTCGACGATAGACTCCCGCATCGCAGCGACATGGTGCCCCAGCTCCATCAACCACGAGGAGGAGGAGGAGGAGGAGGAGGAGGAAGAGGAGCCTCAAGTAGCGCTGTTCCTTCCCCTCAGGCCCGTCTTCCTCCTGCAGTGGTGGCCACCATAGTTGCCGCGGACGTCAACCGTCAGCGGCAACGCACACATCGGGAGCCGCGTAGTCATCCTCAAGGGGACATGGTGCCCCAGCTCCATCAACCACGAGGAGGAGGAGGAGGAGCCTCAAGTAGCGCTGTTCCCTCCCCGCAGCCACGTCTTCCTCCTGCGGTGGTGGCCACCATAGTTGCCGCTGACGTCAACCGTCAACGGCAACGCACACATCGGGAGCCGCGTGGTCATCCTCAAACGGGAGCTGGTCGACGGTAGACTCTCGCTCGCGCCACCACTCTGCGGGAACCGCGTGCGCTAGCCCGTGGTGCACCGTCGTTGATCGATCAGTCGCCTCACCGACGGTAAGATATCCCTTAAGCTGTTCTTAGGCGGGCAGATCTGAAGCGTGTATACTATACAGAACAATATGCTCCATTTTCATTTTCTACTCCATCTTTTTCTGTACGCTACAAAACCCTGTAATTCTTATTTTAATGGTAAGACTGATGCTCAATATTACACTCCAAATACAAGGTAATGTGACGGTGACATTTTGTTCAAATTTGATGTAATTTTGTTGAAATCAATCCCGTGTAATTTCGTAGAAATTGCAATGGTAATATCCTATAACTTCGCCGAAATCATCTAAATCGGCCAATTTTCATTTACAGATGGCAGGGTACAGGATTTTCTTTTAAACGAAAGCGCAAGAAGCGTTCAACTTTAAATTAATAAAGCCAACAGCTGCCAAGGTCCGTACATAGTCTGAGACAAGATCTTGTGCAAGCTCGCACACAGGGGCACAACCCGATACCACAGATCACAAATAACACTAACACATAGAAGAAGGATGCAGATCTAGGTAAACACCACAAAAGAGACTAGGAGGAAGCCGCCGCTCAAGCACCGAAGATAGCGAGCTTGATTTTGACCATTGCATCGGTAATTTCGTCCATGTCATGCCGCATGCCCAACAGACTCCAGTGCTGCAAGAATAGCTAGGTGGCATTTGGATAAGACGTCGGCAAGGTGAGTTTGAAATTTAGCTTGGATGGTAAACTTGTTACGAGTCTGGCGGCTCGCCCCATGCAAACTGCCGATCAGGAAATCCATGGCACTACCGATACCGGCGCCCAACCAAAACCCGCGGCCTCACGGGAAGTGCTCCACGCAAAGCCCGCAAGCGTACAAGTAAATATGACGTGGTTCACGTCTTCCGGTGCGATACACAAAGCACATCTTCGGATCTTCCGTTAGAGGGGTCATGTGTGTGCGCTACATTAATCGCACTAGGCAGAGAGTTGCGAAGAGACTGCTAGAAAGAGAGCTTAACTTTCAATGCATGGCCGCTTTCCACAACCCCCTAGCTGTGTTAAGCGAGGAAGATTCGTCCATCTTCTCGTACAACGATTTGACAGAGAAGGTCCTAGAGACCATATGGTTCCAAACCACCTCATCGTCCTCGCGCGGAGAGGTGGGTGTCATCCAACGTCAACCTGAGTCTATCCCACATGGCATGTTCCTCGCTCCCCAACGCACGGCTGAACACACACTAGTAGAAAACAAGGCTTTCGTCCTAGTCAGATCAGAGCATTATTCCCGGTCGTGTTACGAACCGGGACTAATGGAGCATCAGTCCCGGTTCGAGCGGCTGGGACGCTGGCCGGGCATCGGCAGGCATTAGTTTCGGTTCGGCTGGGACCTTTAGTCTCGGTTCAAGCCAGCAACCCCTTTAGTCCTGGTTGGTGGCTTGAACCGGGACTAAAGGTCCTCCCTTTAGTCCTGGTTGGAGACACCAACCGAGATAAAAAAATATTGGATTACTTTTTCAGAATTTTGATAGGGAATATAGACCTTTAGTCCCGGTTGGAGACACCAACTGGGACTAAAGGTTTGTTTTTCTTGAAAAAATAATTGAAATGACAATAACTTTTGCGTACGAACTCGGAAAAAATCATGTAATATATCAAATTGTTCGGCGTGAAAATCCGAATTTTCTCTCAACAACCAAAGGCCGTTTGAGATTTGTTTTAGATTTTCAAAATTCTAAAGTGTAATATATTTCAAAGTTTTTTTGCTTGAAATTCATTTTTTCATTTTTAATTATTTTTTGAAATTAATAAGTGTATTCTATATAAATATTATTTTTACTTAATCGTTTTTGTTTATGTTAATATAGGTTTGGAATTCAAAAAACAATATCATGTGACAACAAAGTGTAGAGGTTAACAAGATTGATATCGTATTATTATCAAGATGTTTACAGTGCAAACTTGGTACCTAATTGGAAAGGAACTCAAAAGTTAAGTGTGCTGAGGACGAAGTAGTGTGAGGATGGGTGACCGATCCGGAAGTTTGAGCAATGATAAGCACTTTGACTTAGAGATTAGAGACCACGGGTGTGATGATGGGTGATTAGAGATTAAACACATAAATAATTCAAAGATTGAAATATTGAAGAAAAATCTAAAACAGTTTTTCAAAAAAAATCAAAAAAATTTATGGAAAAATGATCTTTAGTCCCGATTCGTAACACCAACCGGGACTAAAGGTCCTCCTGCTTGGGCGCCCCACAACAGCCACGTGGAACCCCTTTTGTTCCGGTTCGTAATCCAACCGGGACTAATACTCGGGATCTTTAGTCGCGATTGATTTGTCCCGGTTGAAGAACCGGGACTAAAGGCCCTCCAGAACCGGGACAGAAGCCCTGTTTTGTACTAGTGACAATGGCGCCGGGCGAGGATTTGGCTTCCGCCAGCAATAGATTCGGGTCGACGGTAAGGTGAAATAGAGAGGGGGATCTCGAGAGGGGTCTCACACGCCCACCCGTCAAACCAGAGTCTGATCAAATGACCATTACGCACATGCAACTAAGCCCCCAACGGTTACATGTGCGTATAATAGAGGGGAATGGTACGATGACCGCTTGGATTCCATTCCAGAATGCACAGCTTTTCGATTTGGCCTCAAACATCGTACCATTGGGGTAGTATTTGGCTTCAAGAAGGGATGTCCATAGTCCCTATTAGCATATACTCCCTCCATTCAACAATGTAGTGTGCTCGCGGTTTTCGAGATTCAAGTTTGACCATAAATTAGACTAACGTGACCAACTACGGCGAAAATAAAAATTATATTTCAGTGATATAATTTTTGCTCCCGCCACAGTTGGTCTCGTTGATCTAATTTATGGATAAATTTGAATCTCGGTAACCGCGGGCGCACAACATTGTGGAATGAAGGGAGTATTTTTCAACATGTAAGCATGACACTCATCATTTAACATGTATGAGAAAAACCCACCTCAATATACTACTATGGATAATAAAAACCTACATGCAACATGCAAGCATGTAAATTTTCATCCTATTTGTATATTTATATTAAAGTTATATAATAGTTTAAAAATTATAGTTTCAAATATACATGTTTTATTTAATGAAACATTTCACTGAACTATTCTACAAAAAAATCGTAACAACGTGCGGAGCATCATCTAATTTGTGAAAACGAGTGTAACAACATTATTTAATTATATGAAATCTATCTATTATATACTAAAAGTAAAATACGAAGTTATTAATAGAGACATCGTATTGATCCACATCATCAAAATTATTTTAATGGTTGGATCTATTATTTAATGGTCTAGATCTATTTAAAATTACGTAACAAATATAATTACATAAGAAAAGGCATCGGTCCTCTAAATTAAAGTAAGACAAACACGTCTCTTTTTTTTAATTAAAGTAAGACAGACACGTCTCTCTTTTCCTTTTTTCTACCAACGGCCTGGTGACTTTGCCTTTTTATTTTATCTGTGGCGTATTTTTCTTTTTGAGGAACACCTGTGGCGTAGTTTGAAATACGAGTCCGGACGGTTCATACATGCTAGCTGGCCAAAGCGTACACTAAAAGAAAGGTGGCCAAACCAACGTGGAACTGGATATGTGTGGCCGGAGGAACATGCAGCATGTGTTGTGACTGTACGACTATTAGGACTAGCCGTTAGAATATGCTAATTAAGTATTAAATTAACTTTAAATATAGGCAAAACATGTGTTAAGGCTTAGTTATTGCAATACATCTTGATTGATGCAAAATTCTTGAACTCTATCTAAAAGAGAGTTGCTGAATAGTTACCTAAAAATATTATCTGAAGTCAATTTTTCATTCTAGGACGAGAATGGAATATTATTAATTTATTAAGCACTAATAACAAAAGAATAAACATTTATGACCCTCAATTTGGTAGAGAATGCCAGTTCTCATTAGAATTTACAACGACAGATTACCTAAAAATATTATCTCAAGTCATTTTTTCAGTCTAGAACGAGAATGGAATTTATTAATTTATTAAGCATTAATAACAAAAGAATAAACATTTATGACCCTCAATTTGGTAGAGAATGCCAGTTCTCATTAGCATTTACAACGACAGATATTGGCAGGGAATTTGAGACATTTTTATCTAAAGGTAAGTCTAATTTCATAAGATGTAAATTTTGACATGTTAGATTTACCATATAATAATGAGTTTACACTCCAGGTATCTTCTCAATCAAAGGAATCAAAATATCCATATTTATCCGGAAGGTTAAATACCATCCCTACAAAAGAAAAAAAATTAACACGAGGCATAAACCATTTAGTAGGAGGTCATTAGAAATATTGTGTAGATGTTTTGGTAAATATAGCACAAAGCATGAGTGATAAAAAATGCATTGCAAATGGTGTCATTCTTATAGGGATTGAATTAGCTTTACTAACAATTATCTGCAAACAGGATGAAAAATTGAATGTATAGATGTTTTGATTGGCATTATTCGGCGAACATATAACAATATCACTTTTTTTGCATGTTAGTACTTGGAGTAGAACATTTTACTATTCTTCCAATAGGCGTTGTATGCTTCTAACTTAAAAATTGCAACAACTCACTGACGAGGGGATACCCCCACGACTCCTCTACGTGAGGGTACCTGGTGCGTGTCATGGCTGGTGGCCCACCAGGGGCCCACTCGTGGACACCGACATGATGAAGTAAGACGTGAGGACAAAGACTTGAGGCACAAGACAAGGACTCCTACTTGTAATTGACTAGGACTCATGTAAAACCCTACCTGGCTATCTATATAAAGCGAGGCAGGGGCACCTCTCTAGACATCACCCAAATCCCCACGCCTAGGACTAGACAGATCTCTCTCCACCAAAGCCCTCATGACACCTCTGTACATCATCATCAATACAAGATCAGACAAGCAACATGTACGGTTTTCCCTCCGGGGGCCTGAAGCAGGGTAAATCGTGTCTCATGTGTCGCTTGTCCGCCGCCCAAGGAACTCAATACACATCTACTCATCTTAGCCTTGCGAGAACTCGCCTTGGTCTCCACTGTAATCGCCCCCTCACGTAATAATATCGAGCAGGAAGTGCTTCTCCTGTTAGCCGACGAGTATCGCCCAACCTGTGCCATCTCTATAACTAACCCAGGGTCCCTGACCATGGGATTTGCCGGGGTTGGTCCCCGTCAATTGGCGCCGTCTGTGGGAACTGTACATGTTGGAATCACGATCTCGGCGGTCCCGTCTTCATCAAGTCACAACTCAAGGGCTTCTTCAACAACTACATCAAGATCTACATCGAGCACATGGAGAAAACAAGAAAATTTTCGAGCGCGTCACTTGAAGATCGACATCAACGAAAGCGCTCACGCGCAGTCTACACGACAAAAAATACGTTTGTGTTGCGAGCACTCGCGACGGCGACTCGGATCTCATCTCGACGATCCCTTCGGTGGAAAGATGCGTAATCCAATTTCCGAAAATCTGTAAAAATTTCAGCAAATTCCAACGGCTGGATCTCCGTCGGCGACTCGCGCACTGAAGCACTCTCGGAATCTGACGGAACTCCGCGCGACTACAGAAAATAAATTCTTGACATTAGCTTGGACATCATCTTGAAGATCCCTCCGGTGAAAGCATGCAGGATTCAATCCCTCGTCAGCACAAAACATTTCAGAAAATTCCAACGGTCAGATCTCCGTCAGCGTCTCTCGCACTGCAACATGTGTTTAGATCTACGCAAGATCGCGAATTTCCAATCGCGAATCCGGGTTCAATCTTGACCCACAAGGCTTCTACTCCAACTCGACATACCATTGTTGACTCGCCAAGATTTCTACATCGACTCGCGCCACAACAACGACACATCATCCAAAGAGCAATCGAAGGATCCCGCACGACGCATAGAGTCCTTCTCGGTCACTCGCCGCACCGTAACTCCAAACACACAAATTATCCTGCGCCGAGCTCCTTTGTATGGGCTCTCCCGTACCGTGCTCCATCGCGCAGGAATCGCCGCATCGAGTCCTCTCGTCACTCGCCGGATAAATTCGTTACGACGACTTCGTCGCGCAACTCCGCCACCTCAACACTCGGGGGCTCGCTGACTCGGGGGCTGAATGTCGCAGTCGCCGTCACATCGACTCCGTTCTCGCATCGTCGACTGCTCTTTTGCTCATCTTCGACATCCTCCGCCACGTCGATCCTACAGCTAAGTTTCTTTACACTCTTATATGATATGATTCCAAAACTTTTATACATTCTCGATCAGTCGCCAAAGACGACTACGCAGTCGCACACAAATATCTGAGGGCTAAAAAATCATCCTGCCGGTTACGCAGTCGTGCAAAAACATCTGAGGGCTAAGAAATTATCTTGTCGACTACGCAGTCGTGCAGAAACATCTGAGGGCTACAAAATCATCCTGCCGACTACGCAGTCGTGCAGAAACATCTAAGGGCTAAAAAATCATTCTTTGGATCATGCTCAGTTTTATATGTGTTTATTCACGTTTGTTAAAATAGTGAGGCTGGGTACTAAAAGTCCGCTCTTGTCTCCGGGTTCAACAAGTCTGGCATAGCGTCCTGTCGGGATACGGGGAAGAAAACACAAATTTTTCATACCTACGGTACTCGAACCCAAGATCTATGCTATGGCGATGTAAAGTAACGGAGTGAATCGGTGTTCATACCTTTGAAGACCGAAAGAGGGAAACGTTCTTGCGAACGTGGCTGGCGTAGACTCGGAACTACGACCTCCCTGTCGTGTAGAAGACCACCACCGGTAAGGATGACTCCCGGTAAACCTGCAGCGACGAAGTAGCACCACAGGTGTAGTGCCTCGAAGAGATTATACACGTACGGTACAATCGATGTTCCTCCCGGGCCCCGAACCAGGCGAGCAGCGGAAGAAAGACGACTACGGATCCCGACTCCAGCAGAACGACGGCCTGCCTTATGGTGGAGAACTCCCATCCAGGTGCAGACTCCAAACAAGGGGAGTCCACTTCCGGGAAGGAGAAGGAGGAAGAAGGAGATATTGGTGTGTTGGAAAAAGGGGGGGTCTACCCCTCCTTATATAGGCCAAGGGGGGTGACATCCTCCTCCCCTCCCCCATGTGGGACTAAACTCCCAAGGGGGGGGGGGAAGTGCGCCGGCCAAGGGGGTGGTGGGCCCCTGATACGTCCAAAACGTATCTATAATTTCTGCTTGCTCCATGCATGTTTTGTGTGATATTGCTATGATCTAGATACACTTTCATACACTTTTGATCATATTTGGACTAACCTATTAACTTAGTGCTCCCTAGTGCCAGTTCCTGTTTTCTGCTGTTTTCAATTTCAATTTTTCCCCATATAAAAAGTGCCAGAAAAATTCCGGGAAAAATACAGGAAAAATCAGCGTACAGGAAGCTTCGCGAAGAGCCCGGGAGGGGCCAGAGGGGAGCCAGGGGGGCCCTGGCGGCCACCCGGCGCGGCCCCACCCCTGGCCGCGCCAGGGGGGCGCCTGGGGCCCCTGGTCCACCTCTGGCTGCCCCCTTCGCCTATTTATTATCCGTCACAGGGAAACTCTAGAGAGGGAACCCTATTTCGCAAACTCGCCTCTGTTCCGCCGCCGCGGCGCTTCCGAGATCGGGAGCACCAGAAGACCTCTTCCCGGCACCCTGCCGGAGGGAGGATTGACCTCCGGGAGTCTCCTCTCCACCATGGATGCTCCCCGGATGTCTCGTGAGTAGTTTTCCTTGGACCATGGGTCCGTGATCAGTAGCTATGTGATGTTCTCCTCCCCTCTTTGTTCTTCCTGGTTTAGACCTCGTGAGCTGCCCTACATGATCGAGGAACTTTTGTAATATTTCTGCTACTGCTATGTTGAGTTTGATAGGATCTGATGGATTATGAGATTATGTTCAGATTGTGATTGAGTAATATATTTGGTTCTTATCTCTTATATTTTTGTTCCTAAGTAATTCTTGCATGTTCTCCGTTGCTGTTTATTGCTTTGGCCAAGTAGTAGGTAGTGACTCCAAGAGGGAACGTTTTGCTCGATTGTGGGTTCATGCCCCCCGATGACACGCTTGAGTGACAGAAACATGAGTCTAGGGGATGTGTTGTTGCCACAAGGGGGAAAACAACGGTGCTTGTAACTGCGGTTACAAGGATTGTTTACTTTACGCAAAGTTCTTTTTAATACAGTTGTATGTTGCTTTGGGTTTACACTTTGGGTGGGGCTCGTAACTTAATACCAGCGAGATGTTCTGGATAGATATCTCAAGGTGGATGATTAGTAGTAGATGCAGTTGGATTTCGGTCTACTTATTTTGGCGTACTGCCCATGCTTTTGAGCATCGTCCTTTCTTTTGTAGCATATTTAGCATTGCGGTGCGTTCATAATCCTGGCAATTGTCTTTCTGTAATTTGTTTACCTCGCATAGCAATTTTATCGTCTTTTGGGAGAGAGACATCACTAGTGAACATCACGTATCCCGGTCCATATCCTCATCACTGTTTACACGCTCATTTACTTTTCTGCTTTTACTTTCAATTGCTATCATTATCCCTTGTGTTTGATCCTTTGTGAACAACAAGACCGGAGAGATTGACAACCTCTCTGAACTTCTGGCGCCGTTGCCGGGGACTCCGAGTGCTAATATAGGGGAGTTGCACACTACCCTTTACCTTTGTTTTTTAGTCTTGTTAGTTTACCTTTTAGTTTTTATCTTAGTGTCCTTTATGAAAAACCACAAAAATAGTTGCTACCTTTTTCCTTTGTCTTGCTTTGCCTATTTATGCTATCCTCACCATGGGTGATGAACCACCCAAATATGGTAGGATGGACATGTTTCACTTGGATCGTCTTCGATCAATTTGTGCTCGCGCTAAAAACCCAACCGACTTGGTTGAGGGAAAATCATTGGATGAGCATGCTCATTATACGCGGCACCGCCTATCTCAGAAAGGGAAACACTTATGGGATCAAATACATGTTTCTTATTTCCATGCTAAACTTTTGTGCCACATTTATGATTTTACTTGTTGTTCTAATATAGATCATAAACACCTCCCTTTCCAATGTGAGTTTAATGAAAATGAGATCTTATCTTCTTATGCTAAAGGTGTTTATGATTACTTTAATGTTGAAAAGATTGAAGAGTTTGTTGCTTTTATAGGTGCCTATGAGATTGCTTCTTTGATTGAAAAATATCACGATACTATTTTCGAGTCTAAAAACTTTGCAGTTCTTGCTTATTGCTTCGAGAATTATACTTCAAATTCTTATATTGAGGATTTTAAAAATAAATGTTTGCTTCCCAAGAAGAGGCTAATGATTGTTATGAAGAGGAATCTTATGATTCCGAGGACTCACTCGATACTTCCCTTTCTGATGATTTTGATACTTGATTTGTTGATGGCCATGATGCCACTATGGATGATGCCTACGAAGACGAACTTGCTATAGTTCCTTATGCTAAGCATGAAATTGTTGCTATTGCACCCACACTTGATTTTCCTATTATCCTTTTGAAATCTCCAAATCCGGAGAACTTTTCTCTTATCAAGGCTCAATGTGATGGGTTGCATTTATCTTATAATCCTAAAGACCGTGTTGAAAACTATAGACATGTGCTTGCAGTTCATGAACAACATGATTTATGTGATAGTTATATTCTTGATGTTGTGCATGATACTACTGAAAATTATTTTGAGAGATGGTAGTTTGGTTGTAGAAACTTCCATATTACTAAAACTCCTCTCTTTATGTTGAATGTTTTGAAGATGTTCCTGTTCCACCTTTCTATGCATGTCACTTTGTGCTTCTTTGACTTATTTACATACAAGATGCCTATGCATAGGAAGTGGGTTAGGCTTAAATGTGTTTCATATTTTTTTCTTGATGCTCTCTTTTGCTTCAAATTCTTATTCTTATGAGAGCACCTTCTACAATCTTTAAGCCTAACTAATGGCTTTAAAGAAGCGCTTTCGGGAGGCAGCCCGCAACGAATTTAGGTTTTTGTTTTTGCTTTTGTTGAGTCTTGATGATTGTTACTACTGTAGCAACATCATTGTATCTTTATTTTTCAACTTTGTGCCAAGTTATAGCCTCTTACGGCAAGGGAAGTAAAAGTTGTGACATACTATCCAGAAAACAGATTCTGTCCTCGTGACCAGAAAAATTCCAGAAAAATCCCAGTTCATCCTTTTGAGCTGAAATTTTTACACAGTATGCTCTATACAATTACGAAACTTCCTTATGTTTTGAGTTTTTTTTATTTGAGTTGCATAAGTGCCCCTAAAAAATTCTTTACTATCTGCTGTTCTGTTTTTCACAGATTTTGCCACGTTTTGTCTCTCCTAACTTTTGCAAACCTTAAGCTTGCTTTTTCTTTGCAAAAACTTTTTGGCACTCTTGAGAAACAGTAGCTCTTAAAGAATATATTTATATCCAGTGGGAAAAATTATTTATTAAGGGTACTAACCTCTCTAATCATCTTATGATGAGTTATGTATGAAGGGAGTTTTCAAGTGTGTGATGGGAGATGATGAAAGAAGATCCAGGAGTGTCAAGCGCTCAAGCTTGGGGATGCCCCCATGCATCCCCAATAAATATTCAAGGAGACTCAAGCGTATAAGCTTGGGGATGCCCCCATGCATCCCCTTCTCCATCAACAATTATCAGTTCGTCCTTCGTCTCACTATATTTTTATCACCTCATGCGTTATGTGCTATGCTTGGAGCGTCTCGCTCTTAGGTTTTAGTTTTAGTTTTCTTTAGCTTTCCTTGCTGTTCATAACAAGTTAGATCCCGTCTTACTTTGTGTGGGAGAGAAACACGCTCCACTTTCAAAATTTAGAACACATCATAGGATTTTTCCTGCTTATCTTTTTGCTGTTGTGTGTTCTTTATCTTTTCATAGCTACTGCCATGTTTAGTTTTAGTCTTAGTTTGTCTTTAGCAAGAGCCTTGGCTTTTGTTTAGTTTGTTGCTGGAACTCTTTTTAGTTTTCATTTTTATCTTTCTAAAGAGAGTTGGTTGTTGCACTGAGTTGTGTCTTGTCTTGAAAGTAGGTTATTGAGGTTGCTATTTAATTCTAGTAGTAGCTTGCAATAGTTTTTAAGTATTGAGGTGAGTAATGTTTGAACTTTTGGTGTCAAGAGCTCTAGCCTATTAGTGATAGGTGTCGTATTTTGGGCAATCCGTGTTTATTTTCAAAACCTACAAAACTAGTTGAGAACTATAGCTACTAGATGGACACTAATCTTTGGAGGGATCGAATATCAGAGAACACTCACGTACCATGAGTTGAGGATACGCAAGGATAACCAAACCCCCATACACTCCTCCTCGGGGTACTTGTATCTTTGTGAACCTCCTTATTAGACTGAGAGTTACTGATAATAAGTGCATGAGTTCTTCGGACTAATGTAAGTATTGAAAGTTGACACTTCCACCTTCCCATATTTTGCTAGCCTCTCCCGTACCGTGCATTGCCTTCTTCTCACTCCGAGAGTTGGTGTCCACCTTCGCCGGTACATCCAAACCCTTGGCATGATACGCTCTATCATCATAAACCTCCTTATATCTTTCCTCAAAACAGCCACCATACCTACCTATCAAGGCATTTCCGTAGCCTTTCCGAGTTATATTGCCATGTAACATCCACCTCTTCATTACTGGATCTTCATGTCATACATGTCCCTGCTACGCTGGCAGCGACATACATTGCATACATCATGATAGTTACATCTTCTTTATGATTTTGAGTACCTTGTAAAGTGTGAAAGATCTCCTTTACCTTCTTGTAAAATAGAGTGTTGCCCTTAAGTGAGGAAAAGATCCCAAAGTGGACACATTAAAAGATCCCAAAGAGGACAAATGAGAGTTAAATAGAAAGAGCCATTGAGGCCACAAAAAATAAATAAAAAATAGAAAAAGAGAAAAATAAATAAAAAGAGAGAAAGGGGCAACACTACTATCCTTTTAAGAGATTCACACTAGTACTCCCTCTATATCTTTGTACTCCATAGAGATGATCATTATGCATATAGCTATGTGGGGACCTTCACACTATAGAACTTGGCTTGCATATTCCAAGGATGAACCTCTTCAAAGAGCTCTAGGTCTTCATGAGCAAGCAAGTTAGATACACCCCCACTAGTTCCATTAGAGAGCTTCTTAGCTCGTATGTGCATCCGTTGCATGGCAATCCCTACTCCTCACATCATATCTATCATTTGGCATCTCTTGCCTATGATTGTCCTCATTGATGTGAGCCTTTCTTATCCTTTTTGTCTTCCTCCTCCACCATATTTATCTCTTTGCCATCCTAAGTGTCAACTCTCGTGCTTACGCTCATCCATTGTATGAGTGCTCAAAATATCGAAAAGGAGTGGATCAAATTGACTTGTACCTGGCTACTGGTCTGGGGACGAATCAAGATAAGATTCCAAAAAAAAGACCGAGTGTGAAACTTTAGTAGATTGAGTTCTCAACACAAAAAAATACTTTTTCTCGTATTCCCTATCCCCTTCTTGCACGCAAACACCATTTGGAGACATTCGAGTCACGGACAGCGAGAGCTCTTGCACCTAATGTTCTTTTGTTACTTGTTTCAATGCTAATATAGACTCTTGCATGTTATGATTTGAATTGAATATCTAACCTTGATTGATTTACTTTTCAAAGTTCTTTTATGGTTGCTAGCATGTCACCACAGAAATTATGTTGTTATCATTTACCTACTCGAGGACGAGCAGGAATTAAGCTTGGGGATTTTGAAACGTCCAAAACGTATCTATAATTTCTGCTTGCTCCATGCATGTTTTGTGTGATATTGCTATGATCTAGATACACTTTCATACACTTTTTATCATATTTGGACTAACCTATTAACCCAGTGCACCCCAGTGCTAGTTCCTGTTTTCTGCTTTTTTTCTATTTCAGTTTTTCCCCATATAAAAAGTGCCAGAAAAATTCCGGAAAAAATACAGGAAAAATCAGCGTACATGAAGCTTCGCGAAGAGCCCGGGTGGGGCCAGAGGGGAGCCAGGGGGACCAGGCGGCCACCCAGCGCGGCCCCACCCCTGGCCGCGCCAGGGGGGCGCCTGGGGCCCCTGGTCCACCTCTGGCTGCCCCCCTTCGCCTATTTATTCTCCGTCACGGGGAAACTCCAGAGAGGGAACCCTATTTCGCAAACTCGCCTCTGTCCGCCGCCGCGGCGCTTCCGAGATCGGGAGCACCAGAAGACCTCTTCCCGGCACCCTGCCGGAGGGAGGATTGACCTCCGGGAGTCTCCTCTCCACCATGGATGCTCCCCGGATGTCTCGTGAGTAGTTTTCCTTGGACCATGGGTCCGTGATCAGTAGCTATGTCATGTTCTCCTCCCCTATTTGATCTTCATTGTTTAGACCTCGTGAGCTGCCCTACATGATCGAGGCACCTTTGTAATATTTCTGCTTTTGCTATGTTGAGTTTGATAGGATCTGATGGATTATGAGATTATGTTCAGATTGTGATTGAGTAATATATTTGGTTCTTATCTCTTATATTTTTGTTCCTAAGTAATTCTTGCATGTTCTCCGTTGCTGTTTATTGCTTTGGCCAAGTAGTAGGTAGTGACTCCAAGAGGGAACGTTTTGCTCGATTGTGGGTTCATGCCCCCCGATGACACGCTTGAGTGACAGAAACATGAGTCTAGGGGATGTGTTGTTGCCACAAGGGGGAAAACAACGGTGCTTGTAACTACGGTTACAAGGATTGTTTACTTTACGCAAAGTTCTTTTTAATGCAGTTGTCTGTTGCTTTGGGTTTACACTTTGGGTGGGGCTCGCAACTTAATACCAGCGAGATATTCTGGATAGATATCTCAAGGTGGATGATTAGTAGTAGATGCAGTTGGATTTCGGTCTACTTATTTTGGCGTACTGCCCATGCTTTTGAGCCTCGTCCTTTCTTTTGTAGCATAGTTAGCATTGCGGTGCGTTCATAATCCTGTCAATTGCCTTTCTGTAATTTGTTTACCTCGCATAGAAATTTTATCGTCTTTTGGGAGAGAGACATCACTAGTGAACATCACGTATCCCGTTCCATATCCTCATCACTGTTTACACGCTCATTTACTTTTCTGCTTTTAGTTTCAATTGCTATCATTATCCCTTGTGTTTGATCCTTTGTGAACAACAAGACCGGAGAGATTGACAACCTCTCTGAACTTTGTTGGGAACAAAGTTATCGTGTCTGTGTGCAGGTCCGCGTCAGTTGCGCCGCTGACACCTACTTATCATCTCCGGAGACCTACTGGAGACAAACCTTGGTATCTTCACCGAGGGAAATTTGATGTTGTGCTACATCACGCCTTCCACTTGGGGTTTACCAACGAAGGGCGAGAAATCACTATCCTCATCTCGCACATCAGCCCCACCCTTGGCGCCAAGCCCAAGGGGGGAGACCCCCCTCCTCCCTTAATGGGCCCCATGGGCCCATTTAGCCTTTTTCCCATTTTTTATTTTATTTAATATGTTTTAAATATTTAATTCAGTAATTAAATAATAAAACATTATTAAAACAATTCAACTTTATTTTGAACTATTCAAAATGTCCGGAAACCATTCCGTCCTCTTCCGGAACTATTCTGGTGATTCCTTCTATTTCACCGATTGATCCCGTAACCGTCCTATGCATCGATTGCCCTTAAGTGTAACACCCTAACGGTCCGGGAAACAGCAGACATGGTCGAGACTCTTCTCATTGACCAATGACTAGTCAGTTGGACCTGGTTACAATCCTTGACAGACCCTGCGCTTCCATCGAATGAACTTCGATCGCTTTTGGAAACCGTTAACGATACGACGTAATCCCTTTGTGCTGCGGTACTTTGTTTGTCCGAGGTTTGATCGTCGGTATCCTACATACCGTGTTCACATCTCGTTCACAACAAACAACTTCTCTCGTCCATGATCATTGCATCTCTTGTGACCTAGTCACGTCCTTGCAAGGTGTTGATGCAATATCACCGAGTGGGCCCAGAGTACCTGTCCTGTCACAAGGACTGACAAATCCCGCTCTGATCTATTAACATACTCATCAACCATCTATTTAGGAATACCCAAAGTGCACCGTTATAGCCAGCATATTTCATTCAGGCGGTGGGATACAAATCAAAGTCTCCTCATAGATGACAATTACGTATGATCATTACGGTCTAAGGACTAAACCATACGTTACAAAGTCATAGCAACGCTGAACTATGTGACTCGATCACATTGCAATACTTTAGGTAGGTGTACGTCCATCACATCATTCCCCTTAACGATATGACCTCATTGTCAATGGACTTAAGTGTCGCCATGATCAGGAAAGCTTGTTCCATCAATTGCCCAATGAGATAGTTTACCCGAGTTAAACTACGGACCATGTTTTGTACTACACATGTATTAGTATTTCCAAGTAATACAGTTATAACACAGTATAAAACGTATTATGAAAAAAACGGATATGTGACAAATATCTTTATTAATTTGTCTCTAGGGCACATATCCAACACGTCCCTGTTACCCGGCAAGAGTATGCTGCTGGAGGGCCTACTCATGAAAAGACACGCATAAACTTTATATGTTGTTACATTATCCTCTTGACAAAAGGGCAACATCTGCAAATCACGTACCTTTAATTATTTTATATATCGCACAAGTACATCTTAATACAGCTGCACCTTTTTCTCCTTCTTAGCAGGTGCTCGGGGGCTGGGCGCCCTCATGACGCGGCGACGTCAACCTCCTCGTCCACGACTGATCCCTACAACAACTCACGCCTACGACGCAAGACCCGAGTCGAGCACTTCCTCGGATGAAAATTACTCGGCGACTAAGAAATCTTGAATCTATGCTCGACTGCAAGCAGTCGAACATAGCCTCGGGGGCTACTCCCATCGGGAGCGCTGACGCGCACCCAATGAGCACTACTCGCGCATCTGACAAAGAATGAAGGGGTTAGCTTAACAAAAACTTGAGCCTATGCGCAACTCTATGAGTCGCACATAGCCTCGGGGGCTACTCCCATCGGGAGCGCTGACGCGCACCCGTTGATCGCTCGACTGGGCAACTTCTCTCCACCCGACGATGAAATACGAAGACGAACCGGACTGTAATTTCGATGCTTCATCCAAATACTCCCATCGGGAGCGTACTCACGACATCTTCGACTGCTCATCAGCAAATGATCGATACGCACTAGGGCGTCTACTGCAGATTCGAGTCCCTGCGTGACTCTTCGTGTCCCCCAGGCACTCGGGGGCTACTGACGAGGGGATACCCCCACGACTCCTCTACGTGAGGGTATCTGGTGCGTGTCATGGCTGGCGGCCCACCAAGGGCCCACTCGTGGACACCGACATGATGGAGTAAGACATGAAGACAAAGACTTGAGGCGCAAGACAAGGACTCCTACTTGTAGTCGACTAGGACTCATGTAAAACCCTACCTGCCTATCTATATAAAGCGAGGCAGGGGCACCTCTCTAGCATAGGACTAGACAGATGACGAGGGGGCGACCCCACGACTCCTACGGGTGAGCCTACCTGGTGTCCATGAAGGCAGAAGGCCCGTGAAGATACGGCCTCGGCCCACTAGTTGGCACCGACGTAGGAGTCCTCGACTCACAAGGAAGGTGCGAAGACCTGCCATACGGAGCAAGCTAGGGTTAGGAAAGTTTACCTGTACACGTAGATGAACTCCCCGAGACCTAGCCCGGTATATAAGGGCTAGGAGGGGCGGCGCCAAAGACATCCAATCTCACCTGTAACCCTAGCCTTGAGCGCTCCAGCCTTGGCCTCCACTGTAATCGCATCTCCCCAATCAATAATATCGAGTAGGAGCGAGCCTTCCTGTTTGCCGACGAGCTATCATCCAACCTATGCCTCTCATGACTAACCCATGGTCCCTGACCATGGGATTTGCCGGGGTTGATCCCCGTAAATTGGCGCCGTCTGTGGGAACTACGCAGGTTGGGATCACGATCTCGGCGGTCCCGTCTTCAGCAAGCCACAACTCAAGGGCAAGAACCAGACCTAGCCCACTCAAAGGATTCAAGATCACGGTGGACATCTCCGCCACCCCATTAAGACCACTCGAGCTACAGTCATGCCAGGACCGATACTACGGTAACGGCCAAGTACAGCGCCAGCGCCGAAGGAGTCGACGACCCAGAAGAACGACGAGGGTCCTCTACGAAGGAATCCCACTCGACGAACTGCGACGCGCAGCGGAGGACTCGCAAATCTTCCGACAGCCCACCACCGCCCGGGCACCCGCCGCATACCAAGACGATGACTACGAGATCGAATCCAGCGATCAGCAGAACCACCGCCAAGGCAGAAGGAATCAACGACCCAAAAGGCGCGCATGGGATAACTACGGCGGGGCCCCAATGAACGAGCCACATCACGCAGTCGCGCAACCGACGACCACTCGACGACACGCCGTCGCACGAGAATTTGCCGCCAACCAAGACAGCGACTCCGAGACACCTGTAGGCGAGTACTACGACCCAGATCGAAGGCCGGATGAATTCGCCAACCTCATCAAGAACCAAGACATGAGTCGAGGAATCGAAACCGATCCTCGCTTCCACGAACACCCGGAGGATCACGAGCAGATCTTCAGAATCTCAAGAAGGAAGAGGCACGCCGGATCTAGCAAACTCACGGCTAGAGAGAAGCTAGCAGGACCCTGCACGATCCACAGCTTCGAGGATGACTGGGGATGCGTCAGGTCAGGCCACACTTTGAGACAGTGCCGCCTGTTCAACGAGCTAGCCGACGACCTCAAAAAGGAGAACCAGAAAGAAGACAGACGCAACCAACGACCCGAGCAATCGACGACCTCAAACCCGGAAGGACGTCACAGCCCGTCGCAAGCACAGGTGCTAATGATCCAAGAAGGAAGGGCACCGCAAGCACAACGCGACGCCCAAACCCTGCAGGCCAGAGCAGCTGAGAGCATAAACATAGTCGAAGTCTACCAATTACATGACACGGAGACCAGCATCACGTTCTCACAGAACGACCATCCACCCGCAGTCCCAAGACCGGGGCATGCGCCCCTAATGCTCGATGCACAAATCGGAGGATACGACATGGATCGGGTCTTCATGGACGGAGGCAGCAGCATGAACATCATCTTCGCCAGCACCCTGCAAAAGATGATGATCCCACGATCAGTATGGAAAAAATCAAGCACCGAGTTGCACGGGATAGTCCCAGGAGAAGCAGCCACATCCCTCGGAGTCATCGAACTCGAAGTCTTCTTTGGCAACCGGCGTAACTTCGCAAAGCACGTCCTCGAGTTCGAGGTACTCGACTGGCAATCGCAGTATCACGCCATACTGGGACGGCCAGCATTCGCGCAATTCATGGCGGTCCCACACTACGCCTACCTCAAACTCAAGATGCCAGGATCATCAGGAGTCCTCACGATCAACGGAAGCTTCATCAAATCAGATCAATGTGATCGTGACTTCCACAGAATCTCCGACACATTCGGAGCCAAACAAGAACTCAGAGAAATAACCATGATGACGGACAAGAGTACCTTCCCATTGGTGAACCGAAGCGAATCCAGGGAGTACGGACGCGACTTCAGCATCGACAGCGACACAGTCACTCACCAAGTGCACCCGACGGACCCGGACAAAACAGTCCGCGTGTACGCCCACCTACCAGAGGAGCAGGCGGCGACTCTCGTCGCTTTCCTTCGAGACGAGTGGGAAATATTCGCCTGGTGCCCAGCCAACATGCCTGGGCTACCACGCGAATTCGCGGAACACACCCTACGCAACAAGCCAAACACGAGGCCAGTGAAGCAAGCGCTGAGACGATTCTCGGAGCCCAAGCGCAGAGCAATCGGAGATGAAGTCAACCGGTTACTCGACGCTCAGTTCATCCGAGAAACGAAGAAAGCCACCTGGATAGCCAACCCAGTGCTGGTGCCCAAGAAAGACACGACCGTGCTGCGTATGTGTGTCGACTACGGACCAGTCAACAAACATTGCCCGAAGGATCACTTCCCCCTGCCTAGAATCGATCAGATAATCGACTCAACAGCAGGGTGCGATCTACTCTCCTTTCTTGACGCTTACTCAGGATACAACCAGATCAGGATGAAGGAAGAAGACGAAGAGCACACATCGTTCATCACCCCCTACGGAGTATTCTGCTACAGGACAATGCCCTTCGGGCTCAAAAACGCAAGCGCCACTTACCAACGAATGATGCAGGCCTGCCTAAAGGAGCAAATCGGAAGAAACGTACAAGTCTACGTGGACGACATCGTCATCAAGACCTACAAAGCGACGACCTGCGCGAAACCTTCGCAGCGCTCAACAAATACAGAATCAAACTCAACCCAAAGAAGTGCGCGAAAACTGCTTGGCTATATGGTCTCTGCCCGCGGAATCGAGGAAAATCCCGAGAAAGTCCAAGCCATCACCCTGCATGCAAGAACCAACCGACGTCAAAGGAGTACAGAAGCTCACTGGAAAACTCACAGCCCTAAGCCGCTTCATCAGCAGGCTAGGAGAACGCATGCTGCCTTTCTATCAACTGCTCAGGAAAGGAGAGAAATTCGAGTGGACGGAGGAAGCCCGCCAAGCATTCACGGACCTGAAAAAGACACTCTCGACCCCACCAATCCTGGCGGTACCCAAGGAACGAAAAAAATTATACCTCTACGTGGCAGCACGCAGCAGTGTAGTAAGCACAACGCTCGTCGTCGAACGCACAGAAGAAGGCAAGGTCCAGAGCATCCAGAGACCAATCTACTACCTCAGCATGCTCCTGACCAAATCCCAGCAGCGGTACCCGCACTATCAGAAGCTACTATTGGCCATCGTCATGACCTCAAGGAAGGTGTCCCAATACTTCGACGAGCACCCTATCACAATCGTGAGCAGCGCACCAGTCGCTGACATACTCAACAACCCCGGAGAAACCGGGCGAGTCGCCGAGTGGAACATCGAGCTCAGCCCACGAGACCTGCAGTTCAAGCACCCAACAACCATCAAAGGCCAAGTACTCCCAGATTTCCTGGTTGAGTGGACGGAGGTTCAAACACCAGGCCCCCCAGACCTATCAAGCTCATGGTCAATGTTCTTCGACGGATCCAAAAGACAACAAGGAGCTGGGGTAGGAGTTGTACTTATCTCCCCCAAAGGAACAAAGCTGAAATACGCCCTCCAGATCAACTTCAGTCACGCCTCCAACAACGAAGCAGAATACGAGGCACTCCCCCATGGCATGCGCATGGCCAAAACATGCGGAGCCACTCGCCTCATAATTTACGGGGACTCCAACCTCGTCGTCCAGCAGACAATGAGAAACTGCAACGCAATAGCCGACAACATGGCGGCCTACCAAAATCTCTACAACGAACTCGAAGGAAATTTCGACGGTTGTGAGCTCAACTACATCACCAGGGACAACAACACAGAAGCTGACGAGCTCGCGAACATCGGTTCGACCAGGGCGCCTGTACCACCCGCCGTTTTTCTCGAAAGCATCAACCGGAGGTCCATCAAGGTGCAGGCAGCAACGCCTGAAGCAGTTGTGGACGGCGAAGACGCAACAACAATAGCGCAGGTGGCAGCAGCAACCCTATCAGAAGGCACAAGCACCAGCACATCCGACAGCACAGCCCCGACAGAGTTCGAAGGACCTATCTGGAACAAAACCGTTCCTCCGATTCCTAATTGAAGGCACGCTACCACAAGACGTAGCCGAAGCACGACGCATCAGCCGATGATCCAAGGCATTCACGGTGATCAACAGACAACTATATAAGCGCAACATCACCCAGATACTCCAAAGGTGCATTGACGAAGAGGACGGCAAAGCCCTATTACTCGAAATCCACGAAGGCACCTGCGGGCACCACGCGAGAAGTCGAGTGCTCGTGTACAAAGCATTTCGAGCTGGGTTCTACTGTCCCACAGCCATGAAAAATGCAGAGGAAATCGTGCGACGTTGCGTCGCCTGTCAAAATTTCGCCAACAGGCCACACGCTCCCGCATCAGAGCTCAAGACCCTACCACTATCCTGGCCGTTTTCCACCTGGGGACTCGACATGGTGAGCCCACTAAAGAAATCATCAAAGGGCGGAAGGACGCACCTGCTCGTCGCAGTCGACAAGTTCATCAAATGGGTCGAAGCAGTGCCCATCACCAGCTCTACAGCTCTCACGGCTGTCAACTTCATCAAGTCGATCATCTTCAGATTCGGAGTGCCACACAACATCATCACGGACAACGGCACGAACTTCACGGCCGCAGAATTTCAGAACTTCTGCGAAGAGCTGGGCATCAAAATCAATTATGCATCAGTCGCGCACCCACAGTCCAACGGCCAGGTGGAAAAAGCAAACGGCCTTGTCTGTGGGGGAATCAAGAAACGGCTCCTCGCACCACTCGAGCAAGACGTCGTCAACTGGGTAGAAGAACTCCACGCGGTCCTATGGAGCTTACGAACCACACCAAACACTGCGACCCAATACACACCCTTCTTCATGGTGTACGGGGCAGAGGCAGTCCTACCACATGACCTCAAGTTCGGAGCACCCCGGGTCACCGGATACGAGGAAGAAGAAGTAGAAGAAGCACTACAAGACGACAAAGATACGGCTGACGAAGCAAGAGACACAGCCCTGACAAAATCAGAAGGGTACCAAGACAAACTACGTACCTACCAAAGCAGTCGACTGCGCACTAGAACCTTCAACAAAGGTGACCTAGTCCTACGACTAATACAAGAGAAGGTCCACAAACTTGCCCCCCAATGGGAAGGACCATTCATAATCTCAGAATTCATTGGAGGCGGCGCCTACAGGATGAAGAACCCAAAGACAGACGAGGACGTGGGCAACCCATGGAACATAGCAAACTTGCGACTGTTCTACCCATAGCCCCTATCGGTCGGACATGACTGGCAACTCATGTAAATCGCTTGACCGCAATAAAATAAATGTTGCCCAAATACTGACATCTCAAAGCACTCGGGGGCTAAAGAGGAAACTCCCCCCCGAGCAACTCTATCGCCTACGCGATCTTAATCGAAGCACTCGGGGGCTGAAGAGGAAACTCCCCCCCCCCCCCCGAGCAACTCTATCGCCTACGCGATCTTAATCGAAGCACTCGGGGGCTGAAGAGGAAACTCCCCCCCCCCCGAGCAACTCTATCGCCTACGCGATCTTAATCGAATCACTCGGGGGCTGAAGAGGACCCCCCCCCCCCCCCCGAGCAACTCTATCGCCTACGCGATCTTAATCGAAGCACTCGGGGGCTGAAGATGAAACTCCCCCGCGAGCAATTCTATCGCCTACGCGATCTTAATCGAAGCACTCGGGGGCTTAAGAGAAAAACTCCCCCCCCCCCCCGAGCAATTCTATCGCCTACGCGATCTTAATCAAAGCACTCGGGGGGCTTAAGAATAAAATCTCCCCGAGCAACACTATCAGCACTCGGGGTCTCGAGTACAAACCCCACCCGAGATACGACCATCAACGTTCCAATGACATCCAAGCACTTTTGAAGAAACTTTGGAGGAAGCACAAGCTCATTTAGTCTTCACCTGATCGCCAACGATCACCTAAAGACTCGGGGGCTACTCCCATCGGGAGCGCTGTCGCGCACCCGATAAAAGACAACAAAGGAAACAAATTTTAGCCTACGCCTGACCCTTCGACTCAAGCGTAGCCTCGGGGGCTACTCCCATCGGGAGCGCTGTCGCGCACCCGATAGAACCCACAGTACCAAGTATCGGATGGACTCGGAGACAGTTCTCAGCCGCAAAAGACTCGAAAATAACTCTCAGTTCCAAAAGGATTCGAAGACAGATCCTGATGGTCAAGACACAGTTTTCGGTGGCATAAAAGCCCAAATATAAATTCCATTACAAAGGATAAACTACAGTTTACATCATAGATATCATCTTCAGTACAAAAAGGACTCAACTACATTTGGATAGAAGGCAGCTCCTGTTACAAGAGGAAATCACCCAAGGAATTATGACTTCTACATGTGTGCCCATGAGGGGTAATCGACTCTAGTACAAGAGCATCATCACAGACAAAGTAGGAGTGGAAGCAGCAGGCTCATGATGTCAATGACATAACAAAAGGTGAAGCTCGACTTATTTGCGGAGCCATTGGGGACGCTACTCCACCAGCTTCTTCTCCTGCTCCTCTAGCTTCTTCTCCAGCTCCGCCCAAGCTGCCGGCGAAGATGATGCCGTTGCCTCCAGTTCTACAAGGTCGCCTGCCGCGCTCGTTAAACCGGTGGCTTGACATCGAGGTCTTCTTCAGAGGCAGAGGAGGAAGAAGTTGAAGACGGCTCACCACCACCACCAGAAGAGTCCCCGGAAGAAGAAGCAGTTGAAGACGCAGGCGAAGGACTCCTCGACTTTATGGAGCTGTCGCTGCTCGACTCCTGCCCATGCGGATCCATACTATTGCCACTCGGATCGAATGCGCGGACAGTGACAGTGCTCTCACTGTCAAAGCGATGGCTGAGCATATCGCAATCTCGCAAATTCAACCGCCAAGCAAACAAACTCCAACCAGAGCCAAGAAAAATCAAGCGAGAGCTATCAACCTCCAAGTCAACATAAGAAGGAGACCGACAGCTCCCTTGAAGGTGCAAAAGCAAGCCATCCAAGCCACGTTCAGAGATAATGGAAGAAAAAATAGAGGGAAGAAGGATGCGATTGACACTTTGGCAACGAACACGTAAAATAAAATCATAGCGCCAGAATCCCTCCTCCAAGGGAGAGGAGGAAGGCACTGGCGCCGCACCATGGCGACCACCGCGGCAGGAGCGTGGTGCGCGGCTACCACGGCTACGACGAACGCGGCCACGGCCAACACCCCGCCTGGGAACCATGAGCAGAAGAAGAGATGAAGGAAGAGCCAAAGCAGCGAGTTGGATAGAGGCGTGGAAGAGAAAGGCCTATTTATAGAACAATAATCCTCAAAACACCGAGAAGCCAAGACGACAGCAGCAATTAATTCAAAGACCAAACGTCCCAGCCGTCTCGGAATCCAAGACAAATATGCTTTCCCACGGGACGCATTGTACGCAAGACGCGTCAATTCGCGCGCGTTTCCAACGCGCGTATGGAAAACTCAACCGGCGCCTGCCGCACGCCACAGCGGCCATTATTATGACCGGTCTTGAAGACGTGACGGTTCACTGGCAGATGCATCGCTACCCCTGACAAGCGGCGAAGAAAACCAAACATACATCAAAACCCTGAGATTCCATCTCTCAGATCTTTTCCATTAGGAAAGAAAAACATCTTACTCCCATCGGGAGAGTACATCATAAGAGTCCCAGGTGCTCCCTCACCTAAAAGTCAGCCACGTGCTCGAGTGAACACTCGCACTTATGAGAGTCTCGGGTGCTCCCTCAACCCGACGTAAGACAAACAAACATTCGCTAAGACCATACGGCGCTAAGAGTCTCGGGTGCTCCCTCACCTGAAGAGCCGAAACGGCATTCGAGTGATTACTCGCGAATAACCCCCCGACTGAGCACTCAAAACAAAGCTCCTCGGGTGAATGAGTGAACAGCTCGCTTGATGTTTTGTTCCAAGCGGGTGCAATGTTATAAGGCTCCGCGCCTCAAAAACACACATTCCTGGAACACGATGCACTGTGCCCAGATGCCACGCAAGATTAGCGTGTAGGTAAGACCCCGCTGCGAAGTACGGCCGGGCTGGGACTTGCCGAAGAGCGATTTCACTCCCAACCTTTCCCATGCGCAGAGCATGATAGAAAAGTCGGGCGGACGCGCCTTAGGCTACACACATTACTGGCGGCAAATGAACACCGTAAGACCTGAAGCGGCCGGACTTTTGCTCGACACCAGTGTTCCAAGCTCACGTCGAGGGACGTGGGTTTGATTGGGCTACTATGGTATTTGCCCTAGTGCAATTCACCAAGGCTCGACCCGTCGACTCCTTGGGCCCTTTCAGCTTAGCATCCCTCGAAACAGGTTTTGTCATGGCCACCAGACTGCCAGCGACCCACGGATGAACCGTGTATATCAATGAACGACAAATGAATGCACTCGAGTCCCTGCGCGACTCTTCGAGTCCCCCAGGCACTCGGGGGCTACTGACGAGGGGGCGACCCCGCGACTCCTACGGATGAGCCTACCTGGTGTCCATGAAGGCAGAAGGCCCATGAAGATACGGCCTCGGCCCACTAGTTGGCACCGACGTAGGAGTCCTCGACTCACAAGGAAGGTGCGAAGACCTGCCGTACGGAGCAAGCTAGGGTTAGGAAAGTTTACCTATACACGTAGATGAACTCCCCGAGACCTAGCCCGGTATATAAGGGCTAGGAGGGGCGACGCCAAAGACATCCAATCTCACCTGTAACCCTAGCCTTGAGCGCTCCAGCCTTGGCCTCCACTGTAATCGCATCTCCCCAATCAATAATATCGAGCAGGAGCGAGCCTTCCTGTTTGCCGACGAGCTATCGTCCAACCTGTGCCTCTCATGTCTAACCCAGGGTCCCTGACCATGGGATTTGCCGGGGTTGATCCCCGTCAACAGATCTCTCTCCACCAAAGCCCTCACGGCACCTCTGTACATCATCATCAATACAAGATCAGACAAGCACCATGTAGGGTTTTCCCTCCGGGGGCCTGAAGCTGGGTAAATCGTGCCCATGTGTCGCTTGTCCGCCGCCCAAGGAACTCAATACGCATCTACTCATCCTAGACTTGCGAGAACTCGCCTTGACCTCCACTGTAATCGCCCCCTCACGTAATAATATCGAGCAGGAAGTGCTTCTCCTGTTAGCCGACGAGTATCGTCCAACCTGTGTCATCTCTATGACTAACCCAGGGTCCCTGACCATGGGATTTGCCGGGGTTGATCCCCGTCACTCACATTCCCGGATCAGCAGCTTTGTTACTTCGAACATAAATACGGATTCAGAATTTACTTCACAATCACTCCTTGCATTTGACCATATAGTCATTGGTATCATGTCAACTAACAGGAAAAATGGTCATCATTTCTCTTCTTTTTGAAATTAGTTTTTTCCCTTTCACTAAATTTAAAACAACATTTTTTCATAATGGAATACATGTTCATAGGGCTAAATGTTGTCACTCCTTGGTTGGATTGCGTTACCTTGACATATACATACATCATACTACTTAGAACATAAATTTATAATGGCCTAAGCATACAATACAAGTCCAAAGATGTTTTAGCTCTACCATTAATTTCCTTGTGGGAAGATTTACCTTTCAATACATGTATCCATCTCTAATTTTGTTTGTCTTCACTGGAAAATTTATTATGTCATTGTAGATTGTAGTATTGTTACCTCACGCTCAAAGAAATAACAATTGCTATTTTTATAGATGATAAAACTCCTCGAAGGGCCATTGGCCGATCTTTATTAGAAAGGATAAAGAGTACATAGGTACTGGTCTAAGCGAACTAGACCAAGCCGTACAGAAAAAACGCCTCAAAGAGGCTACAAGCAGAAGGAGCAGAACCTAAAAGCATACACCCAATTACAAGTCTAAGATACATCCCGCCGTCCTCCAGATGAAGATATCCTCCATAATACTATCCAACACCCTTTCTGTTGTGTTTGCCGTCTGCTCAAATATTCTAGCATTTCTCTCCTTCCAAATCCTCCAGTGTATGAGAATAATCACCGTGTCAAAGTTCCTCCTCAAATGCTTAGGTACAGCCGCCCTCGCCGTAATCCACCAGTCTTCCGTGGAGTTATATCTGTCGTCTGGGATTGCGAAATCAACGTTCATCCTTGCTTTGAAGAGCAGCCAAACCTGCTGGGTGAAGCGGCAGTGACAAAAAGATGAGTGCAGTCCTCATGAGCGGCCATGCATAGAGGACATGAGCCATTGGAGGGCCAATTTCTTCTTTCCAGATTATCCGCAGTGAGACAGTTTCGGTGCACCACCAACCACATGAAAAATTTACAGCGAGGCGGCGCTTTGGATTTCCATATGGTCTTAGAGCAGGCGAACTTGACCTTCCCCAAGAAGAAGAGATTGTAAGCACTTTTGACCGAAAAACTTTGATCAGCCGCAGCAATCCAAAAGGGTTCATCCTTGGTCCCCGGAACCAAATTAGTGGAGGTGGTCAGATCTCAAACTTTGAGATACTGAGCAATCGCAGGTAAGGACAGTCCCCCTGATATATTCGTAATCCAAGCTTGATTGGTGAGAGCCTCCTTCACCGAACGTCCTTTCCGCTTCACAAAAGACACAAGATGCGGAGCCATGTCGGCAATTGAGCGCCCATTTGGAAGATAATTGTCGGTCCAAAACTTGGCTTTCTCCCCATTACCCAGCTTGATCCTGCAAGCAGCCTGAAACAACAAATTCACCTCCTTTTCGGTAGACTCCTCGAGACCTTGCCAAGGGCGATCTTGAACATCCCATCGCAGCCATAACCATTTGCATCGTAGTGCCAGACCAAACCACTTGAGATTGAGAATCCCGAGACCTCCGAGCTCCAAGGGCATGCACATTCTGTCCCAAGGCATCAAACAATGACCACCACTGATTGCTTCCTCACCCTTCCAAATGAACCCTCTACAGCGCATGTTTATGATTTTCAGTGCCCAAGTCGGCATGGGAAGAACAGCCATAAAGTGTATAGGTAGAGCCATAAGAACCGAGCGCGTGAGTGTCAATCTCCCTGCCACAGATATCATCTTAGGCTTCCAACCTTTCATCTTGCCGGAAAATTTGTCGATTAGAGGGAGGAGATCCTGCCGGTTCAGTCTGTAGATAGACAGAGGCAAGCCCAAGTACTTGATAGGGAACTGTTGCTGCCTACACTGAAAGTGAGCCTCCGCTGCCGCCTTCGTTTCCACATCACAGCGAATACAGGTGATAGTGCTCTTGTGCATATTAATCCGTAAGCCAGAAGCATCCCCAAATAGCTGCAAAATCACAGAGATAACCTGCATATCACAGACGATAAAACTCCTCTCAGCTACATACATATGAGCCCAAATATAAACTTAAATATGCTGCAAAATATGAAAAAAAACATGCAAAAGTATAATACTGCTTCCTCCGACAAATATTAGTTGTCGCTGAAACAAATGTATCCATCATTCAAATATGTCTAAATACATCCATTTCAATAAAAATTAATATGAATTGAAGGGAGAACATGAACATGAAAAAAACTATAACAAAAAATGCAAATAATATAGTACATGATCATGTCAAAAAAAATACTTAACCATTCCAAGAAAATATATACAAAATATGACTAAGAATATGAACAATGAAAAAAAATATACTATGACAGTACTAGCCCTCGCATTTGCGAGGGCCCCTTGCTAGTTCTCAAGAAAATCATTATTTAATGGGATAAGTATATTACTAGTCCCTAAACACTTTCGAAAGTATAGAATTGGTCCCTTAACTTTAAAAAGTATAGAATTAGTCCTCAACTTTAAAAATCGGTTACTTTTAGTCTCTCGTGCCGCTTCAACTGACTTTCTACTAACATTGAATGTTATAAATAAAAAGAGATAAGCGGGGGAAGGTTGTGCGCTGTCTATGACCCTCACCACACTCCCCTTCGCCATTTATGACGTCGTCTCATTGATGGACAAGCAAAGCAGCAACACTGCATTTGTTCGTGCTGGCTGCGTCATATGCATGTCGTACTTTGTCGATGGTAGGCGGCGAGTGCCATAGGTAGCGCACAACCTTCCCTTGCGGCTCTTTTTTTATTTTTAATAATCTGCGCTGGTAAAAAATCATCTGAAGCGATACGAGGGACTAAAAGTAACCGATTTTAAAAGTTAAGGGATCAATTCTATACTTTTTAAAGTTGAGGGACCAATTCTATACTTTTGAAAAAGTTTAAGGACTAAAAATATACTTATCCCTTATTTAATTAATGCAAGCTCGAAAAAAATGAAGATGGCATGGTGGAGTCTAGCGACGTCATTATTCGATCTTTTATTTTTATTTTTAGCGTAGTCATTATTCTATCTCCACGATGAGGGGTCAGCCAGCTGCGCCCTGGACCTGGAGGAGGTCACCCCGGCGCTGCTCGCAGACCTCGCCGTCGCCTACGCCGCCCCTTTCTGCCGACACGCCGACGCGCTGCTGCAGATGCAGGTCACCGAGTTCTCCTGCGGCGGCTTCGTCGTCGGGGTCACGTGGAACCATGTCCTGGCCGACGGACGGCGCCCGGATGGCGCAGTTCCTGCAGGCCGTCGGTGAGCTCGCCCGCGGGATGCCGCGGCCGTCCGCGTCGTCCCGGCCAGGCCGGCTGCCGCGGTCCGGGGCCTCCCTCCGCCCAGGGTCATGGCGAAGAGGCGCTCCTTGATGGACGACAAGCCCAAGGATTGCCGGGGCGCCTTCCTCGACATCACCGTCCCGTCGAGCCTGATCGGGCGCGTCAAAGCCCGGTGCACCTGCACGGTGTTCGCAGTCGTCGCGGCGGTGCCGGACCCGCGTGGCGATCCCGGACCCGGACGCCTCCGCGCCGCTCGTCTTCCCGTGCAACGTGCGCGAGCTCCTGGGCGCCCACGACGGCTACTACGGCAACTGCACCGTGATGAAGACGGTACGAGCGGCGCGCGCCCAGGTGGCCGGCGGTGACATCGGGGACGTGGTGGCGCTCATCAGGAGCGGCAAGGAGACTGTCCTCGAGGTCGAGGGCGAGGGCGGCGGCGCGGGGACCGGGGAAAACTGTAGGAATAAGCTCATCGCTGCTATGCTTTCAATAATGTGTAGTGCATGGCGATGTGACATCTCATGCACATGCACATAGCTAGGACTAGTGGTAGTGCATTGTACTACATGCACGTACCTTTTTTCTCCCTTTGCATTTATTTTCTTAGCTCTCCGGTTAGCAAGGCACGCAGGAAGCAGTCGTGGGATGGCGCGGCATCACGCAGATCGTGGAGCAGCTAGACCGGAGGTAGTTAGTAGTTTGTTAAGATCCTTTGTAACCGAGCATATACAGAGGGGGAAATAACAAGAAAAGGTCGCACGTTCAGGCGACGCAAAAACAACCAGCTCTCTCTCTCGTTCGTTCTCCTCGCTTTCTCGTAGTTCACAACTCGTCTCGGCGACTCCGGCAACAACAATTGGCATCAGAGTGACGGGTGTTCGATCCTGCGCCTGGTTGATCGAGTGGTGTTCGATCCACTACGGTCATGTCGGACTCGGAGACGGAGAAGGACAAGAAGAAAGGAGGCCAGAGCGCTTCGCCGCCACTCGCGCGCCTCACCGGCAGCGGCAGCGGAGAAATCCGCGTGGTGGAGCGGATCGTACGTGAGACAGAGTCTTCGGCGTCCATGATGCTAACTCGGACCAACTACATGGAGTGGTCCTTGTTTATGCAGGTTAAGCTACAGGCGGGCGGCCTCTGGGCTGCGGTGAACGCCGGCACCGACGACGAGCGCGAGGATCGCCGCGCGCTCTCCGTCATCCTCACCGGCGTGCCGCCGGAACTGATGCGGGTGCTGGCCGCCAAGGACACCGCCAAAACTGCGTGGGAGACGATCAAGACCCTGCGTATGGGCAGCGAGCGCGTCCGAGAATCAAAGGCGCAGGTGCGCCGCCGGGAGTTCGAGGACCTCCGGTTCAAGGACGGCGAGTCCATCGAGGACTTTGCGCTGCGCCTGACGGGGATCGTCTCCGACCTGCAGCTGTACGGCGATGCCGTGACCGAGCACAAGGCTGTGCAAAAGTTTCTCCGGGATGTGCCGCGCAAGTATCGCCAAGTGGCCATGGCGATCGAGTCTCTCCTGGATCTCAAGACCATGACGATCGAAGAGCTCGCCGGGCGTCTCACGGCGTGCGAGGACAACTATGACCTCGACGACCTGAGCCATTCCACCGGGCGTCTCCTTCTCACGGAGGAGGAGTGGGCTGCTCGTCAGCAGCAACGCGCCGGTGGGTCCTCTTCGGGCGCCGGCGGCAGCAGGGGGAAGCCCCATGGAAAACCCAAGCAAGGTGTCGTTGGCCGTCATGCACCAGGGAGCGGTGGCTCCGGCGGCTCCGACGAGAAGAAAAAGGGAAAGTGCCACTATTGTGGTAAGATTGGGCACTGGAAAAAGGATTGCCGCACCAGGATCAAGGATCAGCAGGAGCAAGGGAATCAAGGCCAGGCACATCTTGTCCGAGAAGGAGATGAGCACCATGAAGGTCTCATGATGGTCACTGTCACCACGGGTGTCACCAACAGCATAGTGGCGCCTCAGCAAGTTCAGCTGAATGAGGAGAAGGTGCATCCAGAATGCTCACCACCAGGTTTGTGGTACTTTGATACAGGCGCAACTAGTCATATGACGGGTGAGCGGAAGATGTTTGCATCACTTGATGAGTCAGTGCAAGGCACGGTGAAATTTGGAGATGGATCACGCGCCGCAATCCGAGGAAGGGGCTCAATCATCTTCAGAGGACAGAGTGGCAATCAACGCGTCCTGTCAGAAGTCTATTTTATTCCAAGCCTCCGCAGCAATATAATCTCTCTTGGTCAGCTAGATGAGGGAGGGTGGAAGATCAAGATTCACCAGGGCCTGATGACGATCTATGATCCGAGGCGGCGCATGTTGGCTCGCGTGCAGCCGCGTCTACACTGCGGTCATCGCCATCGACGCGCCAACCTGCCTGCTGACAAAGGGCGACGACGAGACCTGGCGGTGGCATGCCAGGATGGGTCATCTCCACTTCAGAGCTCTGCGTGCCATGTCATCCAAACACATGGTACGAGGGATGCCGCAGATCCACCGCGTCGAGGAGTACTGTGACGGGTGCGCCCTGGGCAAGCAACATCGTGCTCCTTTTCCGCAGGCGGCGGCATACAGAGCTGAGCAAGGACTAGAGCTGGTACACACTGATTTGTGTGGCCCGATCAATCCACCCACCAATGGAGGTAACAAGTACTTCTTGCTTGTGGTTGATGACTATAGTCGATTCATGTGGATAGCCATGCTTAAGTCCAAGGACGAGGCCTTCATTTTTTTCAAGAAAATTCAGACCAAGGCTGAAACTGAAGGAAGATGCAAACTGCGTGCATTCCGGTCTGACCGGGGTGGTGAATTCAACTCCGGCGAGTTCGTGGAGTATTGCAGTGAGCTCGGCGTTAAGCACTTCACAACTGCACCGTACTCACCACAACAAAATGGCGTCGTCGAACGACGGAATCAGACCGTCGTCGAGATGGCGCGTTGCCTGCTCAAGAGTATGGGCATGCCTGCAGTCTTCTGGGGAGAGGCAGTAAAGACTGTCGTGTACATCCTCAACCGGTCTCCGACGCGCAGCCTCGATGGTGTCACGCCCTATGAAGCGTGGCATGGCCGGAAGCCCAATGTGCAGCATCTTCGTACCTTCGGTTGCACGGTTCATGTGAAGAAGCTCGGACCCGGAGTGGCTAAGCTCTCTGATCGCTCAACACCGATGGTTTTCATCGGATATGAGGAAGGGGAAAAGTGTTACCGTGTCTATGATCCAGTGAAAAAGAAACTGCAGGTAACACGTGATGTCTTATTTGAAGAAAGCAGGCCCTGGAACTGGAGCAAGCCGGACGCGCCCAGGGCGGCGTCTGCACCGGTGACGTTTTCGGTGGTCTACAACACCGGACCTGGTGTGCATGAGCTAGACACCGGAGGGATCTCCAGCCCAGCAGCAGCTAGTGACACGGCCATACCCTCTACTCCAACTCCTGGGTCACTGGAGTCACCTGTGCCGCCAAGCACCGAGAGTCCGCGGTCACCCTCTACTCCAGCCACTGGGTCGGCCGAGGTTGCGCCCACAACACCAACGCCGAACCGAACCATGGGCTGGGCCACGCCGCCGACGCACGACGACGCCCGCGACGTCGACTCCGGCCCCATCCGGTACCGGCGCCTCGAGTATGTACTCGCCGACACCGAGGACGACGCGGTACGGGTGCCTTTCGAGCGCTGCTTGCTCACCGCCGAGGAGCCACGCAATGTTGACGAGGCGCTGGGCGATGCACCATGGAAGGCAGCCATGGATGAAGAGATGCGCTGCATCAAAGAAAACAAGACCTGGGAGCTCAGCTCACTCCCGGCTGGACACAAGGCTATTGGCCTAAAGTGGGTATTTAAGGTGAAGCGCGACCCAGCCGGCAACGTCGTCAAACACAAAGCACGACTTGTGGCAAAAGGGTACGCCCAGCGAGAGGGGGTGGACTTCGACGATGTCTTTGCGCCGGTGGCCAGGATGGAGACAGTGCGTGTGCTGCTGGCTCTCGCGGCGCACTCAAGCTGGGAGGTTCATCATATGGACGTCAAGTCAGCATTCTTGAATGGCGAACTCAGTGAGGAGGTTTATGTAGCCCAACCACCTGGGTACATGATAGCCAGAGAAGAAGCGCGTGTACTGAAGCTGCACAAGGCGTTATATGGTCTGCGTCAGGCTCCTAGAGCGTGGTACGCGAAGCTGGACGAGTCACTCACCGCCCTCGGCTTCGCCCGCAGTCCATTGGAGCATGCCGTGTACAAGCGCGGAGATGAGACTTCTTTCCTCCTGGTTGGGGTCTATGTGGATGATCTTATCATCACCGGGACAGATGTCTCTGCCATCATCAACTTCAAGCATCAAATGCAGCAGCTGTTTAAGATGAGCGACCTCGGGCTCCTAAGCTACTACTTGGGAATCGAAGTGTCACAATCAGAGGGCAAGATCCTGCTGCATCAGCGCAGCTATGCAGCTAAGATTCTGGAAGCAGCCGGCATGAGCGATTGCATTGCTTGTGCGACGCCCATGGAGAGCCGTCTGAAGCTGAAGAAAGAGGATGGAGGGGAACCTGTTGATGCCACCATGTATCGAAGCGTGATCGGGAGTCTGCGTTACCTCGTCAACACTAGACCCGATATCGCGTTCGCCGTCGGCATCACCAGCCGGTTCATGGAGAAGCCTAGCTCACATCACTGGGTGGCCGTCAAGCAAATCCTGAGGTATATAAAAGGAACACTGGATTATGGGTGCTGCTACAAGGCCGGTCATGGAGAAGCAAGTTTGCTTGGTTATTGTGACAGTGATCATGGAAGTGACGTCGGGGATCGCAAGAGTACTTCTGGACAAATCTTCTTCCTCGGTGAAAATCCAGTGACTTGGTGCTCACAAAAGCAGAAAATTGTAGCTCTCTCATCCTGTGAGGCAGAATATGTGGCAGGAGCAGCAGCAGCATGCCAAGGAGTTTGGTTATCTCGGCTCATAGGAGAGATGCTGGGCAAGCCGGCGGCTAAGTTCAAACTGCAGATTGACAATCAGGCTGCTATTGCTCTGAGCAAAAATCCTGTTCATCATGATCGGAGCAAACATATTGACATCAAGTTCCACTTCATCCGGGACTGCGTGGACGCTGGACAAGTGGACATCAATCATGTGCGTACACAGGAACAACTCGCCGACGTGCTGACAAAGGCGTTGGGCAGGGTGAACTTCGTCGAGATGCGACAGAAGATTCAGATGATCAAGGTAGAGGTCGGGCGCTGAGCTTATGGGGGTGAAATGTAGGAATAAGCTCATCGCTGCTATGCTTTCAATAATGTATAGTGCATGGTGATGTGACATCTCATGCACAGCACGTAGCTAGGACTAGTGGTAGTGCATTGTACTACATGCACGTATCTTTTTTCTCCCTTTGCATTTATTTTCTTAGCTCTCCGGTTAGCAAGGCACGCAGGAAGCAGTCGTGGGATGGCGCGGCATCACGCAGATCGTGAAGCAGCTAGACCGGAGGTAGTTAGTAGTTTGTTAAGATCCTTTGTAACCGAGCATATACAGAGGGGGGAATAACAAAAAAAGGTCGCACATTCAGGCGACGCAAAAACAACCAGCTCTCTCTCTCGTTCGTTCTTCTCGCTTTCTCGTAGTTCACAGCTCGTCTCGGCGACTCCGGCAACAACAAAAACTTGTACAACTCGCTGGCCGTGTCGAGCTGGCGGCGCATCGGGCTGGACGCGGCCGACTTGGGCGGCGGGAGGCAAGCGCGGGTGATGTGGCACGAGCACGAGGAACACATGGTGATGCCTGAATGCATCGTGTGCCCGCCGTGGAAGGGGAAGGACGGGGCGAATGTGCAGGCGCTCTGCGTCAAGCCAGAGCACGCCGGCGGCTTCCTGGCCGAGTTGGCGGCAATGTGATTGTGATGCGATCCTCTGCTCTTTCTTCACCCTACCCCGACTCACATCTGCCCAAACTCAAAATCCAGCCAAACTAATGCGAACACATTTCTCTGCTTTTTGATCCACGAGCATCTCCAATAGCTATATTTTGCATCTTCGGGCCTCAAAAACGCTGCTCAAACAGATAACGTAGATGCAAAAAAGAAAAAACATCTTCATCTTCCCAAGATCTATCCTATACCACTTGGACATACAAATTTGCATCTTCATCTACAACTGTTGTAAAAACCGCAGCCGCGCTCCAACACCCAACCGTCAATCGTTCCCCTTCCGCACAACCAACCGCCACTCGGTACCACCATGGCCAACATCGATGACCCCGTTGCCTTCTCCGATTGCGCCGCCGGTCCCCTGAACCACCTCGCCATGGTCACCGCCTCCGCGTCCGCCTCCGCCTCCATGCCGCCCCCGCAGCTCCGCTCCAATTAGCCCCACCACGGCCGATAGCCGTCGCTCCGGAGGCCGGGAATAAGAAGGGGGCCATGAAGCCACGCGGTGGAGGTGGCAAGCGAACGGCTGGGCGTGGCCGCAGCCCGACGGGAAAGGAAGGTCGACCGGTGAAGATTCCCAAGACAGCCAATTTGATGCTACCGGCGATCGTGCCGTCTTCAACCAATCAAGTTGCTCCTCATCCACCTCCGTCGCCGCCGCTGCCGAAGGAAGATGTGTCAACGCTGAAGGCCGCATTCAACGTGTTCGATGATATGTCCCAAAGGTAAAAAATATTATGCGCATCAATTGTCGATTCTTGTGCATTTTTTGTTGTTGATTGTGTGTACGATGATATGTAGTCTCGATAATAAAGCTTTCATGCGCGCCACAAATGTGATAAATGATGATTACTCATATAATGATTGATGAGTATGCATCACAAGAATATGAAATTCCACTTGGTGATAACAATCTTGACATTGATTAGAAGGGCTTCGTTATGAAGGGAAGAGCCGCAAATTATAGCAACAAAGAAGATGTGTTGATTTAACATTGTAGCAATTAAAACTATGAATGATGATGCACTTTTGTTGCTACATTTAAAAAAATTGATGTGTAAATGTGGTCAGCCGCAGTCGAACAGTAGCACAACAGCAGCAGCGTAGCAGCCAACCGGTTCTGCATCTTCACTTTTACATCATCTATTGAAGTTGCATTTTTATCTCTTTCGTTTTGCATCATCTATTGAAGTTTGCTCTTTTTTGAGGATGTAAAAAGCATCTTTTGGTGTTGTAAATTATACAACACCTACTTTTACATCTTCAAATTTGCATCTATTATTGAAGATGATCTAAACTATTCTAGGTCCACCCTGAAGGAAAGGTCGCTTGATTACCTATTTTAAGGGAGATTTCTTGACTACCTGAAAGGAGAATCAGAGAGTTAATGTGAAACACATCATCGACAAATTCTTCGCTTAATCACCCTGTATGAGTACTATGAGGGTGACCTCTCTGCACATCTTGCATCTTACATTCTTAAGAAGTTGGTCCCAATTCTCTCAACATGCAAGGTGTCCACCTCACCATCCCACTAAGCTAATCATTTAAATTTTCTTTTCCACTAAGAGATGCAAAGTATGCCACATAAGGGAGCTCTCATTAACTTCGCATGCACATGTAGCTTATCAAATATAAATATTAACTTTCTTTTGCACTTAAATTTATAAGTGACTTTTTTTATAGAGAATCAAATTATAAGTTACCTCACATATTGTTTTTCTATGCGTCAATTTTTACATGAATGCACATAAGTAATTGCTATCATTGTAATATGTGTAAACAAGGGTGATGTCTTTACTGTGTCTACTCAACGTTCTTTTCGTCTCATATCATCTCGCCGATATATTGTCAAGCTAATAAACTGAAAAAATTAAAAAGATATTTATTTTTAATTTATCATCAAATTTTCATATTTTTTCTCTAAACAAAATTAATTTCAAATAAATTATAATTATATTATATTATGTTTCATAAATTTTTCTATATTTAAAAATATTAAATTATTTATTAACAATTCCCGCAGCAACGCGCGCGGGGCATCATCTAGTTTTCTGAATGTTGGGGTTAGCCTTCACTATCTTCCTTGAATCACAACAATAAATCTCTTGTTGAGACATGCCATAAATATAGGTAGGAACAAATAGCCAGGTGATAAATGCAACAGACATCTTTGCTCGATATTGTATTTGTGATGCCAATAAAAATATTTCCAAAAATTGGAGTTGTTTGAGGTTCCCCAATGACTTTGGAAGCACAGTTAGATCCCAATAGATACAACAACAAAAATTGAACCGAACAACCACATGACAAAGGCCCACATGCATGAAGAAACATGGGGTAGAAATTAAACATAAGCATGGCAAATTCTTTAAGCGCCCAAATCTAAAGCTTGTACAGAAGAGAAAACCAGTGAAAAAGCATTGTGTAGTCATTAAGTGTTTCATTGTCAACACCTGCTGAAAAAGAAAAAGATGTGGCAATTCAAAGGAAATCCAAAAGGCTTAAAGCCTTAAAAGCATTGTGTTTCTGTCATTTTATTAGAATTAGACAGCAGTCTCAACCTATCTGTACTCTTATAATCTCAACCTAAAATGTGGCAGTTCACTACAACTTGATTGAACTGCTGTCTAAACTTGTGCATGCGCCCTGAAATATGATACAAAGGTCACCTGCTTAATTGGAGTGAACTGCTCTATCTAAACTTGTTCAGCTGAGTAATGTACCCTTAGTAGCTAAGGAATAATGTCAGTACAAAACCTCTTGACAGTACCAGTTTTTTTCTGCAAGGAACAGTGCTGATTTCAGCTTCCTTTTGCACCATTCCACGTTTTGAAATCATTACAGAATCATGTTAGGCATGATACAGTAACAAATGTCAACTTGATCTGGTTGATCTGTAACCTGTAGATTACACAGATACAATGGTACAAAGCCAAAATAGAGTATCAGTTTCTGCAGTAGCTTGTATCAGGATATATTAACTCGCGGACTCTCTTTTTTGCGATTTATTAACTCCCAGACTTATAGTACATAATGACTGTTCCATTCTTTCATTTTTTCAATCTTGCTGTTTTATTTTACTAGGCTTTCCTAATCCTAGTTCTGTATAGTTTTTTTCTCCTTCTGTACATACAACTCTGTATTTATTTTTTGAAAATCAATAAAAATAACACAGCAGAGTCCTGCTGTTTTCCCTCAAAAAAATTACATAATGACGGAAAAGAAAAATGTTGCCCCCATTACACATCTTTGCTCGTCGAAACTCTTTAAAAAATAAAAAGTTGCCAAACTAATCGAGTATTATAAACTCTTCTTACATATACAGCACACCAAAAGTCTTTTATGAACCAAATGATGAAAATGTTACATCATGTAAAAGAGAAACAACACGGTGGAACATTCATGAAAAAATTCGAATACCGATGCCACAAAGCATGATGTTGTCCAGAATTCGGCTAAGTATACTTACACAAAGAGATGATCGTAGTTGGAGAGCAGAAGGCAGAAGGAACAACCTTGTTAGTTCCATACGTCGGTAGATTTTTTGAAGTATCCTAGTTGCCGACACAACAAAAATAAGGTGTTGATTCGAGCTTATGGTTGTTGAGATGGTAATATGTATGAAAAAAATTGATAGAAAATCTTAAAAACTGGATTGTAAAATATTTTCATATACAACATACTGTAAAAGGGAAAATATATCCGGCCTTATACTACAGCAGCCACTCTTGAACATTTGAATACAAATAAGGAAAATAAAATAAAATGAAGGGAGTAGAGAGATCGAGGTGGGCATAGACTGTCTTGGTATCCTGATATCTGGCCACAGTATAGGAAGCTTTGGTGAAATCGTTCGACATTTCAGTACCAGGCAAGCAGAATAGGCAAGTACTAATTCAGAATTCTAGAGTCCAACCTTCCACATGTATACTATGGTCGTCTGCAACTTAAAAAGTATGATCGGTGGGACAGCCGCAGCGAGCATCGTCCACCGTCATGGTCGCAACCTTTAAGATGGATTAATCGAAACTCCAAGAACAATTGTAGTCACACCAGTAAATGCCCTTGGATCGTTACCAAATAAAAGGATGAGTGAATGAAGAACCAGCCATGAATTCATTTTTAGCCTCCCGAATCTGAATGGAAAATCAACTACGACTAAACTCCAAATAATGGAGTGAACATTCTTGTGGAAGATATTTATTTCGGAACAACTTAATTAGAGAAATAGTTATGACGATATCTGAAACTTTATGTGCATACCATGAATAGAACGTGGCCAAGCAATGAAAAATACCCTCGAGTAATTAAAAGATCCCCACTTGCAGGTAATTCTAAGAAAGAACATCGCATCAAAATGTTTAAGGAGTACCCAAGATGTTCAGGCGATGAACGGATTAATTTAAGGAGTAGGAAGTAGGAGCTCACCCATTATAAGCTAGGAACAACCATTCTTGATATTACCTTCACTTCCATATTATTGGTAGTGGCATATAGGTTCAGTCCCTACATTAACATGGGAAATCATAAGATCATCAAAATTAAAGGCACAGAGTTATAGCTACAATTGCTTAATGTATTTGTGTAGAAGACAGTGACCATGCAATCTAGAAGGAAACGGAAATAAATGCCAATAATAGTTGAGAGATAATGAAATCAAAAGGTCAAACTGTAGGGGCATGACAATTGAATCTAGTTCCGTTTCGGAAAAAAACAATTGAATTTAGTGAATATTTATAGTTCCTAGTGCATGAATACAAATAAATCCCCATATTATGAGGTGCATTGATACTTCAAAATAATCACCTTAGATGTATCTTCTCTTGCTTCTAAGATCAGATATTTAACTTCATAAATAATCTGAATCATGTAGCATTTCTGTCCAACAATTACCCCAAAGCAAATTGTTAAAACTTAACCGAGACTGAATATAAAAGAAGGATATATTTTGCATCACAAAAGGATACGAACCCTCCATTGTTGAGATCAATTTAATAGAAAATCAGGCGGTTATGTATGAATCTGCTTTCCTTTGCAAAGAAACCAGGATAAGTGGACTAAAAAAAGACATGGCACATTAACATGTCTTCATCACCTATTGTCTGCTCTCTACGCCCCTCTACAGAGAAAGCATGACTGGGATAAAGAGCAAGAAAAGGCAAGTTGTATTTTTTCTTCGTAGATTATGATTTTTTTTCTATGTGGGTGTGTGATTCTAAATGGTGAAAAAGATTAGATTAAATGGTCTTTAACAAAAAATGAGATTTACTCTGTAAAATCCATGTATAGATTTTTGATTGATGATGGTCTAGTCTTTCCACAAATTTTTTTTGTGGAAAGTTAAAATCCCATCTAGAATTAAATTTTTCATGTGGCTGTTAAATAGGAAAGCTGTTTTGACAAAAGATACTCTGTTAAAAGGAGGCTGGCAAGGTAGTCCAGCTTGCCCCTTCTGTGGGAGAAATGAGAATATAAATCAACTATTTTTTGATTGCTCTATGGCTAAAATGTTGTGGAACATTTTAGTTGTAGCTTTTGGTTTAGTGAGGAAACCAGTTGATATCACAGACCTTTTTGGGATCTGGATACATACTTTCAGCTCTAAACTTAGGAAAAATATGATGGTTGGAATAGCATCTATTCTTTGGACCATTTGGAGACTGAGAAATAGAGCTATTTTTTAAAAAACAGACCATTAATGATCCTAGTGTCCCGGTTTCTATGATGTCTAACTGGTTGGATGAATGGCTAATTCTGCAGACTAAACCAGAAAATCGAAGAACACTTAAACAAGGTGTTATGATATACTCCCTCCGTTCCAAATTAGATGACTTCCCTTTGTAGACATGTGTAGCTATATATGTACACAAAAGAAAGTCATCTAATTTGGAACGGAGGGAGTATGAAGCAGTGGCTGGGGAGATCTTCAAGAAAGCAGCTGGGTGGCATCTGCAGGACAACAGAATTCAAGGATGAAAAAATGTAGAGAAGAGGAGATCTTCATATATGCTGGAATCTTTGATGATGTTGGATGCAAGATACCTCCTGTTATATTAGGTTTGCTTTTGGTAAAATTTGCAATGTGCTGAGGACTTTGACTTGTGAGTGCCCAGCTTAATAACTGCTTTGGTAGTTTGCTCTCCTGGTTTGCTTTGAGACCTTCTAGTAGATTAGTTCTAGCAGTTTTTTTTTAGTTGGCTGTAAGACATTGTGATTTCTCTAAATGAAATCGGAGGGAGTGCCCTCTTTTATCCAACAAAAGATTATGAATTTTCTTATCTAAATTTGAGTTGTTTGTCCATCAATCAAGAAGTACAAAAGATGCAGAAGAATGAAAAAGTAAAAGGCAGAGAGAGGAGGTAAACGGGAGTGCACCTGTAGCGACTAAAGCCGGGCAATCGGTGAACGGAGCAGCCCCGCTCGTTTTCGCCCCTCGATGCGTGGCGCGGTGATGCTCCCCAAGGTGTAGCCTGCATTGCATCCGGATAAAATTTCACAAGCACAAAATGAAAGTGATAGATCACAGAGTTGATCTCATCTCCCCATGAAATCAGTCTTGACCATGAACAAACCCTAATAACAGCAGATTAGGAAAGGCATATATGTCTAGATCATGGCCCGGCTAAATCTTACACATGATGCTGCTCTCAGCAACTTTCCCATCTACAAAAGATCAACAAAGAACGGCTGCAAGTCCTGAAGGATCAACTAATCAGGCCAAGCTAATGAAGCGGCAGCTCCAGCTTGGCGGCGTCGAGGTGCGGGTAGTGCTGGAGCACGACGCGCTTCATCTCCTCGGCGCCGTGCAAGTACGCCGGCAACGCTTTCTCCGCCACCTTCCGCGTGTAGTCGTCTGACTCCAGGAACTCCTTCACTGCCGTCTCCTTGGCGCTCTTCAGCTCCTCCCCAGTTGCCCGCTTTGCCTGCTCCAGCTCCGCCTCCGCAGCCTGCCTCGCCGCCTTCTCCTTCTGCAGCTGCTCCCACAGCACCACGTTGCTGCCCTCCTGCTGCACCAGCTTCTTCTCCAGCTCGAGCGCGTAGTCCAAGGAGAAAGACACGAAGTTCGTGGCCTGCACACGCCATTGTTGCCACCGAGCGGCGCACACAAACAATGTGATTCGGGTCAGGACAATGCACACACCTACGGACGAACGGTTTGGTTGGAAATGTACCCGATGCATTGCTATGTAGCCTGACGCCAGGACTTCGGAGGGCTTCATTGCGGCGAACCGGCGCTCCTGCGACGGCGTGACGAGGCCCTCTAGGGCCATCTTTGAGGCTCCCCAGTCGACGCTGTCGCCGTCGTGTTTGTCGGGCACGGGCGAGCGTGGTGACCGCGGGGCACACAGACACGGGTCGGACACCGAGGCCGAGCAGCCAAGCCCGTCTTCTGCAGCGGCCTCCTCCCGTTTCCTCTTCTTTGAGGACGACGGAAGCGTGTCGCCGTGCACCTCGCTTTTCACCTTCCCCGTCCCTGCTGCCGGCGCCGGCGTCTTCTCGACTGGCATACTGCCAGTCATCTTGCGGGCTGGTGGATCCGCCCCTAGCGCACAATCAACAACAGTAAAATACCTTTCGACGGGAGTACCTGCTAACTGGAAGGTGAATCGGGATTAGAATGCTTACCTTTGGCAACAGAAGAACGGGGAGAAGGCTGAGGTGGCGGTGGTGGTCCGCCGGCGAGATTGGAGGAGAAAGCCGCGGCAAGATTTGTCTCACGGAGGAAAGTATGGATATCACGCCCTGCGCCGTGTACGCCTAACAGCTTTTTCGCCGACTCCTTCTGCTGGCTCGTGAGCGCCTGATCCGCAACGGAGCTCTTGGACGGCGGCTCGCCCCAACGCACGGGGCACCGCCATGGCTCCGGCGACGTCAGGAAGAAAAATCCCTCTTTCCACTCTTTCTCAGAGTGGGAATAGCTCAGGCCAGTGAAGAGCTCTCCGGCGGCTCGCCTGCAGCTGAACCAATACCAGCCGTCTGTTTCGTACAACGAGAAAAAGTGCTGGAGCAGCGCCATGGACGGCCGCACGCCGGCCTCGTGGCAGAGCGCGGCGAACCCGACGAGGACGCGCCACCCGTTGGGCGAGAGCTGGCCCGGCGCGAGGCGGAAGTGGGTGAGCGCCTCGCAGAAGAAGTCGGGCAGCGGGAAGCGCACCCCGGCGTCCAGCGCGTGGGCGTACACGCAGACGGCGCCCCGCGGAGGCGCGCTGCACGCGCGGAGCTCGCCGGCGGGGCGCGCGGTGAACGCCCTCGGCACGCCGTGCTTCCTGCAGAGGGCGTCGACCGCGGCCTGGGTGCGAAGGGACGAGGCGATGCGCTCGGCGTCGGGCCTCGAGAGCACGTCGGAGGCGGCGGCGTCGTCGTCGCTGCTCTCGTTGTCGCTGATGACGACGATGGGGGGTGCGGCGGGGGATGACGGCATCGCGCCGCGCTTGTGCGCTCCGTGCGCTGGGTCGCTTCCGCCTCGCGGCGTCCTGGCTGCCGCCGTCGCCGGAGGAGAAGCAGATGAGTCGGGGTCTTGGGGTTTTTTGAGTCTGTATCGTGCGAAGGGCGCCTCGTTTTGGGATGTACGCATCCACACCTCTCTATCCTTGCATTCATGGTTAATTAGGATATTAGAGAATTTTCACCTTTGTTCTCATGGATGGAATATGTGCCGTCAGGGTAACATCGAGGTTCTTGTTTATTTTTACATGGTAAAAGCAGGATTGAAACGTAGTGCCTCCGTCTCGGTGACTTATACCCAATCCCTTAACCCTTTCACATTGTTCATAAGAGTAGACACAAAATGCTTAGAATAAAAAAATAACACAAAAAAAAGAATTTTTAGCGTATAAAAAATGCTCATCTACAACCATTGTCGTAAAATACAACATCGAACAATACACTTGTGTACACGAACAACGTCAGGTTATCGCTTGCAAACCCGTCATAGATGCCGGTTATCCATCGGCTAAGTTCAGCGATATGCTACTCGTTGAAGCTTAAATGGTAAGCACGCCGATTTGGAAATTCCTTGGGGACTCAGTGGCTACCTGTCGTTGCCGTAGGAGAAGCAGATGATCGTACCTTGGGGGGTTTGGGGTTTTTTCTCTCTTTATCTACTCCCTTCGTCTTTGAAAGAGTGCAATTCTAATATTTTAGAGAATCAAACTATTTTAAACTATGATTAAGTTTACAAAAAATAAAATAATACTTATGAAATAAAATAAATAAATATATACAAAATATATCAGATTTGCTAGGGACATCGATGTGCTCTAGTTATTGCACATCTAAGTGGTTTAATCTAACTAGAAGAAGAAAAAGTCTATACAAATCTCTATGTAAAATCAAAGATATAGGACTTGATGTGCAATAGTTAGAGCATATCTAGATGTGCCCTAGACAAACCCTAAAAATATACTTCATAACAAATTTGATGATACTTTCTCCGATCCATATTAATTGACGCACACTTAGTACAACTCTAGTACAAAGTTGTACTAAGTGTGTCAATTAATTTAGATCGGAGGGAGTACCAATTTGATAGTATAAATGTTGATGCATCTTTATATAGTCACCATCAAACTTTAATTTTTTTAACTTTTTAATAAAAATGAAAGTACAGTATTTCAAGGACGAAGGAAGTACCACTTTGATTTATCGCACAAAAAAAAGGAAGTAACACTTTGATATGATTCGGATTTTGGAGTCTGTACCGTGAAAAGCGCTTCGTTTTGGGACGTAGTACGCCGCATTCTCAGCTCCGTGTCCTTTGAATTCATGGCTACTACTCCCATGCCGAGTAATTAGAGTCGTTACTGGGTATGGTCAAGGTTGTTTTTTACATGGTAAATGCATGATTAAACGTGCATTCTCCTTTTCAGTGAATAAGACTCAAAGCAAATGAGGCTGAGCTCACATTTGAATATCCCACTAAAAATGCCAAAGAACACACTCGGTTATGAGAGAATCCGAAGTTGCCTATTCAGCTCGGTCTAAGACCAGGTCGAAAGAGTTTGGACGTTGGAACATGCTCTATCCTAGCTTAAAACCAAATGAATTACCCTGTCTAGATCCATGGGTTAGAGTTAGAGTTGATTAGATTGAATCGAACTAACTCAAAACATTCAAACAGAAGGGTTATAGTTGGTTAAATGCATCTAAGAGCATCTCCCGGCGGGGGCGGAGGCGGCCGGGTGGAGCAGCCGTGGCCGTTGTATGGGGCATGGCTGGCCGTTGTCTAGGGAATGTACAGGGCATGTACAGAGCAGATTATCTAGGGCATGTAAAGGGCATATCTGGGGCATGTACGCGCACGGGGACGAGGCCACTCTCCGGCGGCAGGGGCAGCAAGGCGGGGGCTGGCGAGGATGGGGAGGTGGATCGGTCGTGGCCTGGGGCGGGCTGGATGCGCCCCCGTGGCCTAGGTTGGACGGGCGTGCTGCGGCGGGACGGACTGGACGCGCCCCCCGTGGCCTGGGCTGGACAGGCACGGCGGGAAAGGGTGGACGGGTGTGGCGCGGCCGTGGCCATGGCCTGAACAGCTCTGTGCTGGCTGGACGGGCGTGGCGCGGCCGTGGCCATGGCCTAAACAGCGCGGCCTGGATGGGCGTGGCCGGCGTTCGCGTTGATCCCCGACGTCGCCATGACGTGCTCCTTGGTCGAACAGGGGCGGCGCCGCCTGGACCGGCGTAGATGTCGTTGGCCCTAGGGAGGATGAGGCGGGTCCGGCAAGTTGGACCGGTGCGGCCATGGCCAGGCCAGCTCGGGGGAGGCCTTGGGCGGCGGGCGGCGGGCGGCGGCCAGCGGCCGTGAGCTGCTGCACGTGCCCTCAAGGTGCTTGTCAAAATGCCTGTGCACTGAAATTGAAAAAGAAAAGGAAAATAGACTACATGCTGGGGCGGCTCGAAAGATTCTCACCCTCAACGCTCAATTTCGCCGGATGAACTCCAAGGGGCCAAAAACCCTGACGCATGGGGCCAAAAACCCATTCAAAAAAACTAACCCACCCAAGAGGTGCTTATTTGGGGAGTAAAATGCATGAATGATCCCTAAACTTGCTGGCAAGGTTTAAGACGGTCCCTAAACTCAGAGACTGCTTCAATACGGTCCCTGAACTCGCGAATACATCGTCAATACAGTCCTTAAACTCATGCAACCGGTCCTGGGCTACGTATAGGCATACGACTCGCGTACGCCGGTGGCTCGAGCCGCAGCTTGCTTGGGCGACGGTTTCCGCAGGAGGTGTGGCGGCGGGGAGAGCCCTGTCTTCCGCCCAGAGAAGGGCCATGTGCTCCTCGCGCGGATGCTGTCCATGGATGCGCTGAAGGTGCGCTACCATGGGCACTTGTTGATGGTAATGGTGGACCGAAGATGACAGTGATGAGGTGACGTCGGCCGCACTCCTGGTCGCCGACCTGATGTGGTATGGTGCCATCGTGGTCGCATGCCCACCGCATGACTTGTGGGCTGTGGCTGTCTGGTATGATTGAAATGTGTATGTATATTGTATAGTAAGACCAAGATGTAGGAGCAATTTAATGTATCTCCATTTTGACAGATTTATTTCAATGTTCATGTACATTATTGAGACAAATATGCAGCAGCAATTTGGGCATACATATATGAATTTGACAAGCTGTGATTGCCTTTTGCAGATCTCACAGAAAATAAATAGAACATCTACATAACTGAATTTTGACAGCTTCTAACTACGAGTTCCTGTATTGACATAACACATACGTGAAGTGAACTTTTGCACTGAATTTTGGCCAGTATAGCAGTACTTTTGCACAAACATATATGAAGTGAACACACATAGATTCTAACTGAATTCTGGCCAGCATCATTCTGATGCATACACAACTACTACTGTCACAGAAACAATTGGACCATTGATATGACCTTGCTGCAGCATCCATGAAAAAGTCTGAGATTAATCAACTTCACAGTGAAAAAGGACTGTCTTTACCTGAAAGAAAGCATAATTGAACATCCATGGAAATGACGCGATCTTAACAACTAACGGTACGTCGGCGCCGCCGCTTCATCTGACCGTTGTATCGCGGCCACCGACGGCGGATGCGGCTGCGAGCCCCTTTGTTCCTTCGCCGTTACCGGGGCGCTCGGTTACTGGACCTGCCGACGATCATCAGGCGGCCGCCGACATCCCAGGATCGACGAGATGAGGAGGTGAGTAAGGATGAGTCACACAATCGAAATCCTGGGGGGCGAACTCAAAAACACAAAAGAATCGCAGTTGTTGCCTGCGAATGAGTCTTCTACGCTGACGTGGAAGAAGCGGTGTACGCGAGTCGTATGCCTATTCACAGCCCAGGACCGGTTTCGTGAGTTCAAGGACTGTATTGACTACGTATTCGCAAGTTCTGGGACCGTATTGAATCAATCTCAAAATTTAGGGACTGTTTTAGACCTTGCCAGCAAGTTTAAGGACCATTCATGCAATTTACTCTTATTTGGGTTAGAGTTAGGTGTGGCCTAAAAAAGTTACTTTTCCCTCTATCTCGAACAAAACAAATCCTGATTAAAAGAACTAAATGATTAGAAATAGTATATTTATTGACAATCTAATCTGATCATTCAAACACTTCTTTGATTAGAGTTAGATTAATTAACTCTAACCTCTAACCGAGTTAGAGTATCAAATAGGGTCATTGGCGGTGTAAAATGTGTGAAAAACAATTCTGTGTTGGAGGTGTAAAATGTGTGAACCGATCGGTCTCGATATTTTCTGGCATTGGAGATGACCTTTGTATCTATCCATGCTCGGCTGCGGTTGTTTAGGGCAACTCCAACGCGCCGACGCAAACGGACGTCGGATTTGTTCGGTTTTGTCCGGTTTGCGCGGGCGCGTCCGCTCAGCGCGTCCGTTTTTGTCCGGCGTTTTGCACGGTCGCCCAACGCACCGACGCAAACGCAAAATTTAAACATGAATTTAACTAATTAAACACTGAAATTAACTAATTAAACCGTTCATTACAACTAAAACATTATTTAAAAAAACATAAAAAACGCGCCATTGCCGCCGTCGTCGCCGTCTTCCTCGTCGCTCGACAGCTTGACGATCGTAGGCGACACCGGCGCCCAGGGGAATTCGCGCCGCCAGCGCTCCTCCATTGCCGCGCGCTCGGCCTACCGAGCCCTCTTCTCCTCCCGCCGGGCCTCCCTGTCGATGTGCGGCGGCGCTGGCGGGTCGACGACAGCGGCACCGCGCGAGGCGGCGTACTCCGCGTTCATGATGCGGTCGGCCTCGGCGCGCTCGGCCGCAAGATGGCGCGTGTAGCCATCCTCCAGGATGCGCACCTCCTCCTCGTCGGTGGCGTCCATCGGCACCGCTCCGGCCGGCATTGTGGCGTACACGTAGAACGTGTTGACGTCCTCCCACTGGTTGCCCTCGCGCCACGGCTCCTCCTTCGGCAGGTGGTGGCGCGGCGGCGAGTCCACCCCGAGACCGTAGGGTGGCGGCGGCGGCGGTGGGTAGCGCGGCCAAAATTCCGGCGCCCACCAATCCCATGGCGCAGGTGGGAGCGGCTTCTGATCCGCCGGAGGTGGCGGCGGCGGAGGTGGTGGCGGCGGCATGAGAGAGGATGGCGATGGCGGCGCCATCCTCATAGGTGGCGGCGACATCATCATAGAGGATGCTGGCACTGGTGGTGGCGGCGGCCTGCGCTGGTGGTGGGGGCGCGTCGCCAATGCGGATCCCTCCGGCGGCGCGTCGAGGAGGCGGGGCCGGGTTCAAGCTTTCCTGGATAAGGAAATCCAGGCCCGGCCACATTGCCTTCTCCTCGGCCTCCGAGAGCGCGAGGGCTTGCTGGAGCGCTGCCTCCTCCTCCGCGATGGCGGCCTGAAATGCCGCCTCGTCGGCCTTCTCTTCGGGCGCAACGACGGCCGGCGGGGGCACGACGCGCCCGCCCCCAAGGCGCAACCCAGCCGGTTGTGGCCGCTCCACGTTCCGGTCGCACAGCGTTGCGCCCAGGTTGGGCGGCACGGGGACGCGATCGCGGCTCAGGCGCCAGTCGCCCGGTATCCCGATGTTGGTCCATGGCAGCGGGCATTTGTGCTGCCAGTAGTTCCGGCACTGGTGCGCCGGAAGATAGATCTTCCGGCGCGGAGGAGGAGGAGGGGGAGGGGGTGGAGTGGGGTAGGAGTGGGTCCGCGGCCGCGCCGACGCACGGAGCCGGAGCTGGAAGCCTCGTGGTCATTCTTGCCGAGGCCAAACCACTTGGACATGGCGGCGCTCTGGTGGCGGCTTGGGAGGCAGTTTATGGGCACGGGTCTGAGATAGCGACGGCCGCCGCGTCGTCGTCTTATAAAAAGACGCCACAGAGGCTGGCAAGTGGCCCAGCGTGGACGCGAAACGTCGCGCGCGGACGCTCGTGGACGTTCAACGCGTCCTTTCGGTGTCCGTGCCAGCGCAAACTCGGCGCACTTTTGCGTGGGGTTTGCGTCTGCGCGGACACGAACGGACGTGACCGCGCAAATAAATACTTTTGCGGTTAAGCATTGAGCGCGAATTTAATCTGTTTGACGCAAATTCGAGCGCGCGGACAAAATGCGTCGACGAGTTAGAGTTGCCCTTATTTGTGCTCTAGAGAAATCCTGCACGGTCGGGTCCTCAACAGTGTCATGTCAACAACTGTTGGACCTGCTCTCATCTGACAAGCGCCTTGTGTCGTTTGACCATACTACTCCTCTTCTGGCACGATGAGTCACAATCCCACGGACCAGCGGATCAGCAGCAAATCCCTTTGCTTCCGCAGCTTGGTCTGACGGGCATTGCACACGCTGCCATTGTCTCCTGCACAAGACCTACGAGCAGGAGGAGACACGAGCTGGCTACATCCACAGTCAGGAGCAAGAAGAAGACAGCAACTCAGCAAGTAATAAATGCATGACCGGACGTGAGTGAAGACAGACAGTGCCTTCGAGACGAAGCTAGCACCAACAACAATTGCCTGCCATTGTTTGGCTCGCGGCAGAGGCTGCTCTGAACACTGTCACATGCATACAACACTGCCCGGCTATCATTTGCCGTGGCGAGTCTTGCCGGGCAGCACACCGTAGACTATTACTCTACTACGATCCAACGTTCATGCACGAACTAGCTACAGCAGCAGCAACTACACGACGTCCTGGTCTTGGATAATGTCGAGTCAAAGAGAAGCCTTTGCTCTCATTCGATTCCACTGCTCACTCACATGGCTCTTCACAAGCCTCACGGAGCAAAATCTTTTGCTTGTGCAGCTTGTTCTTGTTTTTTCTATTGCGAGCAACATAGCTCTGCTATCCTAGCGCGGCAGGCCTTGCGCCTGCTCACAAATCACACATATACTTCCTCCATTTCCATATTAGATGACTTACAAATAGATGTATCTTGAATTAAATGTAATCTAGATATATCTATTTGAAAGTCATGGAACAGAGAGAGTACTTCCTCCATTCCACAATGTAGTGCGCTCACGGTTATCGAGATTCAAGTTTGACCATAAATTAGACCAATGAGACCAACTACGGTGGGAGTAAAAATTATACCATTGAATTTGTATTCGAAAAAAGTTTTCGATGATACAATTTTTATTCTCGCCGTAGTTGGTCTCGTTAGTCTAATTTATGGTCAAACTTAAATCTCGGTAACAGTGGACGCACTATATTGTGAATTGGAGGGAGTACTACATTGCCCTCGTCTGCACAAGACCTATGTGCCTACGGACAAACATCCAATGGTCACGTTTTCCTACGAGCACGAGCTGTGTTGCAGAGGTTACAGGTAAAAAATCTTTTACGTATGAGCCAACAGGTGCAAACAAGAAAGCAAAGTAAAAATGCTCAGGAATGGTGGTGCTGCAGCGAGGCTGGCTGGACGGACAGAGATGCCTTTTGAGACGATGCAACAAACTGCTGCTAGCATTGCTTGCACTCGTGCCTTTGGCCCACAACAGAGCCCGTTCCATGAAACTCCTCTTCAGCTCCGACTCCGAGTAGTACAAAGGAGCATGTGTCGTCGTGGGCAGCCTTCCCGCGGCTGTTCAGCCTCAGGCCCTCAGCAACTACTGCTGGAATGGTTTTCAAAATGTAGTGCGTCCGTGTTTATTAAGGTTCAACTTTGATCATATATTTAACTAACAAGACCATTTGCAGTGGAAATAAAAATTACATATTTAAAAACTTCATTCGGATACAAATTCATTGATATAATTTTTGCTTCCGTCGCAATTGATCTCCTTGATTAAGTATATGATCAAAATTGAAACACGAAAACCGATGACACACTACATTTTGGAATGTAGGGAGTACTAGTCATGGCAGACCTATCTGCCTGGAAGTACAATAGCGTGTACAGCAGCTAACTCTCCCTGGACTCCTGGATAGAGCATTGCTACGCCTCATACGGCTAAGTTATTCGGGCAATTTTAAGGCCGCGATTCAAACGGATTCAACGTTGGTCCTGTTTGTGTTCGTTTCGATCGCTTTGACGAATCAAATATTCGTGTCATATTTGTTTAGACCGTGGGACGCTCAAACGGCAGATCGTGCCATGAGCACAAACTACGGCGAGTCACATCCGGCCTCTCAAATGGAGTATGAAAATCCCAAAGGCCCCACCTTTTTTTCTTCAATCTTACCGTTGAATGCTTGTCTAAGATGATCCATAATGCTCAAGCCGATTGGCTACGGGATCTTACCGATAGAAGAGTGGCGATTTTATAGCACACGGAAGATACGGTGGTACGCAAAGGTCATGATCCGGCTAAAGCTATTAATCTTAACCCTAATAATATGGAGCGAACGTTCGCTCCAGGGCATGGCAAAAGGGAACGTTTTGTATGGCAACCAGAGTACAAATGCATGGCAATTCAGAGCACACGATTGTCATAAAAACTCAAAAAAACCCAGCGAGTTGCCATGTGTTTGTACTGCAGTTGCCATGCGTTTGTACTACGAGTTGCAATAAAATCGTTCGCGCTTGCCATGTTCCAGAGCGAACGTTTGCTCTAAATTGCCATCCTAATCTTAAACTACTTTTACACATGTTAGAGATGATGTCGGACTAAATCAATTTCCTTAGGACGCGTATAGCGAGCGCCCGCGCGCTCGACGGGCAGATTGAGCGGCCTTTCCTAAACAGGAAAAGTAACAGTCAGCGCACTGTTTCTTCTCTAAAAAAGGAATGAATCTGTACACTTTTCATCCTCACGCTAGTTTGTACGTGTCTTTGTTTCGTATTCTAGAAATTTTAAAAGGCTATAACTTTTGAATCGGGTATCGAAATTCAGATTTGTTTTTACCGTTGGTTTTCTCGCGACGAATTCTTCAAAACTAGATCCCGTATGAATAGGTTTCGACGAACTTTTCTTTTTGAGCAACTTTGTGTGATATGTCTGCAACTTTAGTGTTATAAGTAAGCAACTCTTTTTGTTTGTTTAGTATGACTTCGTATTACCTTGGTTCTTGTAGAACCAAGAAAATGACACAACTTATGATGAATCTGTAGTATTAAATACAAAAAACTTTATTGTATTATGTGCATCAATGAATTTTCTAAAACATTATCTCAACTTGTCTATCATGACTACTCAGTTATCCAATGTTGATGATGAGTTGCCTATAATAATGTTCCTGCAAGATCCAAAGCAACTTCTCCTAGCAAATTTTTTTTATAAAATGCAAGCAACAATATTACAAAAAACACAATGCAAAAATATTGTAGGAAAATCAAGCAACTATCCTAGCAAATACAAACAACTATATTACATAAAAACAAAATGCAAAAAAGTCCTAGCAAACCAAGGTATTATCCTAATAAAAGCAATCAATTGTCCAAATAACTCAAGCAAATGTTATAACAAACTAAGCAACAATCCTAACAAAACAAATCAACTATCCTAGCAAATCCATGCAACTATATTATCAAAACCTACAATGCACATTATCCTAACAAACCAAGCAACAACTATAACAAACCAATCAACTATCCTGCAAAAATCAAGCAATACTTTTAGCAAAACACAATGTAAAATGTTGTAGTAAGACCAAGCAACTGTCATAAAAAAATCAAGCAATTCTCTTAGTAAATTCAAGCAACTATATTACAAAAAAAAAATGCAAAATGACTTCCTATCATCTTGGTTTGTGTAAAATCACAAGATGTAACTATGGTTCACGCATCCCTCATGAATCTCTACAACCACCACGCACGCACGGATCATGAATATACAAACCAAGCGAAACTAAGCTATTGTCGTTATAAAAACTTGGAAATTTCCCTAGCAAATTCAAGCATCTGGTTCATAAAAAAAATGCAAGATATTACTAGCAAACCAAGTAACTGTTCTAATAAAATCAAGCAACCGTCCTAACAAAAGCAAGTAATTGTCTTAAAAAACCAATAAACTTTCCTAACAAAACCAAGCAACTGCACTATGACACGATACAACTAACGCTGATGGGGCCTCCCGCGCCTTCTAACTCGCACGACGGGCACTCTGCGCCAAGACCTCCTCATCAGTCGGGTTATAGGTGCAGCCTCAATAAACGGGGAACTAAAACTGCCCCCTAGGAAAATGACATAAAATATGAGACATATTTAATGTTACATACAAGCAACTTTATTGCACTATGTGTTACATACAACAATTTTTTTTGATGTGATTTGTATGTGGTCTATGACATATTTGGTAGATAAATTCATTACTACAAGTGGTTTAAGAAAGTTGTTTATGTTTAGCACTATAGTTGCCTCATTTAGCATCAAAGTTGCTTGTTTTTAAAAAAATCATCGAAATGTATTCATATGAGATCTAGTTTTAAAGAACTCGTCGTGAGAAACCTAACGGTGAAAACAGATTTTCGTTTCAATGCTCGGTTCAAATGTTATAGCATTTTTTGACGAAACCGCAGGAGAGCTGCGTTTGCCTTTATAGAAGAAGATGGTACAAGGACCCGAACTGCTCGGTTTATTAAAGGAAAACCGGGCGAAAACATGTACAACGTCAAGCCACACCTAGTACGATACATACAATACGCCAAAAGGCCACCCTATACTGGGATGCCACACAAATATCTACCAATATCGTCATCAATGGAGAGGAACGATATGCCGAAGGGAAGCGAGCATATGCCACTCCGCTATTACGAGACTGCTAGACATAGCGTGCCCGTCGCTCCTTGCATGTGAGGATGCTCCAGCAGCCCACCACCGACGAGAAGAGCATCGTCGGTCACACGAGCGCCAGTCGATAAACCGCCGTCGATCTCCACTAGCCAGGGTCCCTCTGACTGGGTCGAACTCCAAAACAATGCCCTCAAGAGGGAATTCAGCGCCAAGCAAAGCTAGAGCACCGTCATCGTCCGATCCGGTAAACCGAATCTAAGGTTTCCCCAGGAGTATGCCGGGATGGGAAGTGAAGACTGCTACATCGACGCCTTCAACAAGGAAAACGACGCCTGTAGGCGCCGCCAACGATGACTCCGGCCTACACCGGAGTACAGCTTACACCAGCAGCCTCAACTCCCAAACACACGTACCCAGCCAGCTACCAAACATCCTCATCCTCGACGAACATCGAAGGGCGCTACCCCGGATCTGACGCAGGGACGCCGGGACAACGAGACCTGCCAGGCATCGGGCGTCCGCGACAAGGCTCGGCGGCAGGATTCCACAGCCAAGCGGTGGCGGGAGGATGCGCACGCGCGGCGGGAGCCCGCGACCGAGGAAGGGAGACCGGGCCAGGCAGCAGAGGCCGGGGCCAGCCACCTGCTGGCGAGCACGGCCAGGCTAGTGCGGCCGAGCATGGCCAGGCTAGTGCGGCCGAGCACGGAGGCGACCCCGCATGACGCGGCGGACGGAGGACATGCGTCGAGCGTGCGCGGCCCGGAGCCGGCGAAGGAGGCCACGACCGGTCGACGGTGACCGCGGCCGCACGAAGGAGACCACGGCCGGCACGCGCCGGCGCACGGGGGCGGCACGGCGAGGAACGGGCGGCGCAGATCTGGCGACCCCGGCCACCACGCACCTGGGGCGCCGCGCGGCCAGGACGAGCGCCCCGCCGCCGCCTTCCTCAGGGCCATTACGACTTCGCCGGCGGGCTCCCTCTGGCGGCGGCGAGGCGGGAGGGGAAGGGGGAGGGGGTTGTGGTGGCGCTAGGGTTAGGGCCCCAGTGTCGCCAGAGCGAGGCGACGCGGGGGGGGGGGACTCAAAAGGTCAGATTGCTGTCCATGATCTCTTGATGATCAAGATTAGATGAAATCGTCCAAAGGGTTATTCACAAACATAATTTGATGATCCACATAGAAAATGCCTTTACTAGCCTTCAGGCGAAGTTATAGTATTGTCATTATTTGGCCTCCGGTAGACCGGTAGGCCGCTAACAGTCCTTCGAAAGTCGAGAGTAGATGGAACAATGCAGGAGGGCCATGTGCCATTCGCCAATCATTCGAAAGGTTGGATCATGGGGACATTGCTCATCCTCCTTACCATTTGATTTTGTTCTCACTAGTTCATAGTTTAGGACTCGTGTGTCATCATGAACCCATCTTCGCCTTCAATGTGTGTACACTTTGGTTTAAACTGTTCGACTCAAAATTTTCAAGTTTTACTTATTTTAATCCCTGTTTAAGGATCACTCAATTAAAACACTCGACTCGTTTTGATTTTTGCGTTCCATAAAAAATTTACTAATAAAAATTTGAATTGCATCTACGAAAAGATGAATACAGGGGTGACTTAGTATCGATTTTGCTTTATATTTTTGTGACACTTCTATGTTGGATTTATTTTTGGCACTACTGATATCCGGATTTTCCCCATGTTTTGATCTGAATTCTTTAGGGATTGTACAGCTGTTTTCTGACACCTGTGAAATTTTTAAGAATTTTTTACAATTTTATAAAGATTTTTCTAATATGGAGCTTGGTCGCTTATGATGAATGGGATCATTGAATATTCAGCCTCTCATGTATCAAGAGTGAGACATGATTTACATGTACGCGCGCACACTCGTTACATGAAGCAACCAACACAAATGGACTAGAGAAACGAGATGGATGCCACTGTGGTGGTTGTGTGTGTATCAGTGTGTGACTTTTGACTTGACTTGTTAGCCCTTCTGCCCTAGGATCCACTACCCACCATGACAGAGAAGGGCGGATATTGCTAAAGGGGAGTTTGAGGTCGGAACGACTGGAAGTGAAGTGGAGTAGCTAGGGTTTGTCCAGAATTAGAATAGGGATGTGTATTTGTGGGCTACTAGTGAGACAACGTGGGTCAGATCCAACGCGACAAACACGTTAGAGCGTCTCTATATCCACCTCACATATGAGCTTACAATATGGCGATGTTAGGCCGTGATAAAAAATAAGACTCTGGCCCTTTACAATATTGAATTTTAAGACTCTGTACTCCTTCGAAAGTTCATGTTGGATTTAGGGTTTAGGATTTGGATATGAGAAGTATGTTACCATGTACGGGTTGCATCCATGCATAAATAAAGGTTAAAAAAGTACATAACGGGCTTCTCCAATAAGGACCCTCAAATCTCTCGCATCTGTCCGGACCGAGCTGCTCAGACCTATTTTACCATCCAACACAGCTATGTATGTGTTCACGGGCTTGTTCGCGTGTTTATTTCCCCGTAAACCCGACCAAACCAAAGGGGACATTGCGGGAGTAAGGACATCAAACACGTCATGCACCGACAACCTCGTCCCATCCAAATGCCCTCCACGCCAAAATCCATCCCCACGCGGGAAACAGTTAGCGGCTGGGCGCTATCGTTCAATGCCAGAGACGTGATGGGGCGGATTTGAAGTGATTGCGCCGCTTCAATGCGGACACATTGGCCGAGAAGCCCACCCCGATGGCATTGAAGTCAATTGCACGTTCGTCCCCTACCCGCGACTATATAAAGTGGTAGCGGCACGGCTTACCTCTGCATCCAAACTCTCATCCACGCCGCTTCGATCATAATGGTTCGCTCTAAGATCACCACTTACAAGATGCTCACTCCGGTAAAGTGAGCAGAGATCTTGACAGAGGAAGAGGTCGCTGAGCACGAGGAGAAAGACGAGGAGGAGGAGAAGCATGAGGGAAAGGAGGACAAACTTTACTCCGATGCGCTTCCAGCAACTCTGTCGCGAGATACGGAAGATACAAGACAAGCGCACCTTCGGAGCTCTTGACGAATCCTGTCATGGGAGGACATGGTTTATCTGGCCAGGTCAAAAAATGCGCATACGGTAAAGTATCCTATATATACTATACATAGCAACGGAGGATGATGAATGTGCTAGAGTTGCTCTAATACAGTATAGACTCCGGATGTCATGAACCCTTAACGACGAGTCTCATAGCAAGGGAATGGATGACTCGATTACAATGTAGCGAAGTAAGCGGAATAATTTCGTGGGATGCTAAAACGACTAGCCGGAGCGCGTTGCACTTCATGTCCTCCGTGTCACTCTCCTACCACCTCCGCCGCACCTTCGCCTCGGCGAGCTCGCCCTTCCTCTCCTCCAGCTGCTCCCGCAGCGCGGCGATCTCCGTGTCCCGCGCCAACAGCTTTGCTTCCAAGTCCAGAGCGTAGCCCAAGGAGAACGACACGTAGTTCGCCGCCTGCATGCACACAAACAATGTGACCGGCCGGACTCTGGACATGTTGGTGCGAGTTAAACAGTTTGAATTTGGCTCTGCATCCTCCGGCATACCTGGAGAATCGCTGCATAGCTCGACGCGACGACATCTGATGGCTCCATGTCCGCAAACGCGCGCTGCTGCGGTGGCGCGACGGCTCCCTGCAGCAGCTCCCGTTCAGACTCCCAGTCTGCGCCGTCTCCGTCGTCGACCTCTTGTGGCTCCCGAGAGATTCCAGGCAGTGGCGAGCACACGCAGGTGGGCACCGAGTAGCCATGGGCGGCAGGCGGAGTGGCAGAAGAAGGCGGACGGCCCTCCTCGCCGCTGGCCTCGTCCAGGTTCCTTTTCTTCCCGCACAACGGCGACGACCCTGGCTCGGTTTTCACCTTCTTTGCCGATGCCGACGCTTGGCTGGCCATCTTCTCCGCCAGCAGGGTTTTCATCATGTCGTACACGGAGGGATCCATCTCTGAAAATGAAGAGCAAGATCAGCCGCTGCACTAGAGACTTGAGGATGAGGGGGGTTTCAGCGATTACCTATGCATCTGGCACTCGCACTATGAGTAGAGGGCGGCGGTGGAGATGCGGCGGTCACCACGGAAGCGGCAAGGTTGTCCTGGGCGAGACATTTCTTGATATCAACGGCGGCGCCGCCGTAAGCATTTAACAGCTTCGCCGCGGATTCCTTCTCCTCATTGCTAAGCACCGGCTCCATGAAGGCGCTCTTGGACGGCTCGCCCCACTCCACGGGACAAGGCCACGGGGTCGGCGAAGAGAGGAAGAAGAAGCCGCGCTTCCAGTCATAGATGGAATCCGGCAGCCCCGTGAATCGCAAGCCGGAGCTATCCTTGGACCTGGTCTGCAAGTAGTACCATCTCTTCGTGTGCTTGTGGTTGAGCACCGACAGGGTGAAGAAACGGCCGAACACGGCGAGCGACGGCGGCACGCCGGCGGAGCGGCAGAGCGCGAGGAAGCCCGCCATGACGCGCCACGCGTTGGGCGCGAGCTGGGCCGGCGCGATGCCGAAGTGGGCGAGCGCGTCGCCGAAGAACGGGTGCAGCGGGACGCGCATGCCGGCCTCCAGCGCGTGGGTGTACACGCAGACGGAGCCCGGCGGCGGGGGCGAGCACGCGCGCAGGTCGCCGGCGGGGCGCGCGGTGTAGCGATCCTTGGGGATGCCGTATTTCTTGCACACCGCGTCGACGTGGTCCTGCGTGCGCAGGGACGAGACGAAGGCCTCGGCGTCCGCGCGCTTCGGGAGGAGGACGGTGGCAGCGTCGGCACGCTTCGGGGGGGCAGTGGTGGAGGCTTCATTGTCGAGGTTGGAGGTGGCGGCCTGGTAGTCCGGATCGGGGGACGAGGAAGGGGAAGAAGAAGCCATTGCGGGCGACCGAGTAGGACACAGGCAGGAGATATGAGCAGGCTGGAAGACTAGTCCAATGACTTCGGTCTCGCTTCCGGGGGAACTGAAATGGAAGGAAGAGGGTGATTTGTGTTGATGGCATACGCAAAAATAAAAATGAAAACGTAAAATATGATGTACCGAAGGAAGATTTTTTTTGTCAATAAGATAACTATCACACTTTTAATATTAAAACAGATATTTTTATAAAAAAAACACATTATCACCGCTTTAAATTAAAAAAGCACTGTCTATGAAAAATATTATAAAAAATGACCGTTGTACATGGGCCTTATTTGGTTTAGCTTTGTCAGTCAGATTTTAAAAATTCACAGCCGAATCAAACACGGAGTCCACCATAGAGCGAACCTTCAAACGATTTTGGTGCCGGATTTCACCAAAGCGCAGTCGAAAAATACACGTACGAGCGAACCAAAGAGCGAACCTTCGAATGGTTTCTGAAAATCTGCCCGGGAGGTGCTTCCGATTTTCTTCAACAGATTTTCAGAAATCCACAGCCGAACCAAGCAGGGTCATTAGAGCTCGCCCATCAAGATGGGAATGGGCCGGGGCGACCAGCTGGGTCACTGACCCGACCCAAAATAGCAAGGCCAATGGGCCAGAAGGGTCGGCCTTTAAGCAGTGTACGAGGCCAACGGAGCCGGCACCGTGCGACCCATCGAATCGTTCGGGTCGACCCAGCTAGGCAGCCTCCGCCGCCGCCGAACGCAAGACGCCACCGATCTCTGCCGCTAGGCGCCGGCCTCCCCGACCATCTCTGTCACCGGCCTCCCTCGACCGTCTCAACCGTCGATCGGCCCAACCACCGTCTCTGTTGCCGCCCGCCGCCATCTCTGCCTAATCACCGGCCGACCGTCTTGCTCGTCGCGGAGCTCGCCGTCTCGGTCGTCGCCGAGTCGTCGCCCCGGCCGCCGCCGACTTCCTCCCCTTCCCAAGCAAGAACAGGTAGCTGCTGAATTTCTTCCCTACTGAATTTTTGTGAGCATGAACAACAGGAGGTGACTCTGACAGAGTCAAATGTTGAATGTTTCTTGCTTTTCCTATGAGAAACAACATGTCTTTACCTAAGTGTTGTGAGAGAATGCAGATTATTTTGTTGGTACTTATTCTGCTGTGAGAGAATGCACTAGTAGATTGCTGAATAATAAAATTTCTTTCTTACTTGATGTTGTATACTGAACTAGTGATGTTCAGTTAACATGATAGTGTTGTTTGGAAAGTAGATTGTTGAGTAATAAAATTTCTTTCTTACTTGATGTTGTATACTGAACTAGTGATGTTCGTTAACATGACAGTGTTGTTTGCAAAGTAGATTGTTGAGTAATAAAATTTCTTGATTTCCATATGATCAGAAACATGGAAGAGGAAGAATGGGACCATGAGGCACAACAAAATGGAGGTTCATTGTTGATATCTGGTGTTACAACGACAAGGGCTCAACTACCCCAGGGGTGTCTCTTTCTTCGATAAATATTTGCATGGCTTATCATGGTGAGAAATTTTTATCTTTATTTTTCTAGGCATGCAAATTAAGAGTTGATAAGCTGTTATAATTGCAATGTTAACACTTGACACTCATCAACAGGTCGTTCACATGACACTCCGATGGCAGATTTTGAAGAAGATGAGGCCGATGAAAAAGATGTTGACTATGAAGAGGAAGAGGAAGATGATGAGGATGAATATGATGATGAAGAAGAAGAGAAGATGGAGGAGTTGGGATCATTGATATGGGATCATTTTCTGAACCAGGAAGAAAGTTTTTGTCTAAAGTGTGCAAAGAATATGAGTCAATCCGTGTTGATGACATAGTTGTAGCTGCTGAGTGCAAACATTGTTCAAGGAATATTTGTGCTGAGCGTAAACATGGAACAAGTTCATTGCGCAAACATTTGAAGAGATGCAAGGAAAGGAAGAAGGTTCTTAGAGTTTCTGGACAGTTGAGTGCTTCTATCATGAGTCCGGATGGAGTTGCAATGGGGCTTTGGACCTTTAATCAGGCATTAGCATGCAAAGAGCTCATGAGGATGATCGTGTTGCATGAATTGGCGTTCTCATTGGTGGAGTATGATGGATTCCAAAGATTTATCTCTAGTCTAAATCCAAAATTCAAGATGATATGTAGAAAAACAGTGAAGGGTGACTGCATGAAAGCATTTCAAGAAGAGAAGCAAATTCTGTAAGGGATGTTCAGAAACTCCAAATCCAAGGTATTTTTACTTCGGACATGTGGACATCAAACTTCAAGTTGTTTGCAGGCCGCTGAAGGTATTTTATGAAGCCACTAATGTGATATCCGGCACAAAATACCCAACTTGCACTTCCATGAAATGTTGAAAGTGAAGCTAACCTTGGAGCAACAACATTATGAAGAGGATTCTGAGATGGGCCTAATGATCAAATATATGAAGATAAAATTCAAAAGGTATTGGAAGATGACATGGTTGAGCCTCTCCATTCCAGTGATTTTGGACCCACAATTCGAGTTGAAATACCTTGAGTTTCGATTTGGCCTAGAATTTGGGGATGAAGCTGCTGCAATGATTGCTAAAGTAAAAAATGTGTTCCAAGGTTGTTCAAGGAATACCTCAAACTGAATGATAATGGCTCAGATTTCATCTCACAAGGAGGTGATGATGACAAGGATGTAAGGGATCAAGATCCATTGGCTGATTGGGACAAACATGTCACCCTCACTGCTCGCTGATACATCCCAAACGTATCTATAATTTCTACTAGCTCCATGCATGTTTTGTGTGATATTGCTATGATCTAGATACACTTTCATACACTTTTGATCATATTTGGACTAACTTATTAACTCAGTGCACCACAGTGCCAGTTCCTGTTTTCTGCTATTTTTCTATTTTAGGTTTCCCCCATATTAAAAGCGCTCCAAAAATTCGGGAAAAATCAGATAAAAATCAGTGTACGGGAACCTTCCGGAATCACCTGGGTGGGGCCAGAGGGCCACCACCAGGGACCCAGGAGGCCACCTGGCGCGGCCTAGGGTCTGCCCACACCGGGGGGGCATGGACCCCTAGTGCCCCCCTGGCTGCCCCCTTCGCCTATTTAATCTTCGTGACGCGAAACCCCCGAAGACAGAACCCTTTTTTGCGATCTCGCCTCTGTTCCGCCGCCGCCGCACTTCCAAGATCGGGAGCGCCAACATACTTCTTCCCGGCACCCTACAGGAGGGAGCATTGACCTCCGGGAGCTTCCCCTCCATCATTGAAGGAACACTTCCCTAGAAAAAAAATCAAGTTACCTTTTGAGTCCGTTACACGGGCTAGCTATTCTCTTTCTCTTGATAAAACTTGATCCTTCTTTTGCCTTATGCCTAGCTTAAAGGTGTAAAAGAAAGCGCTTGTTGGGAGGCAACCCAAGATGTTTTATTTCTTTTTTTAGTGGTCTTGATGATTGTTACTACTGTAGCAACATCATTGTATCTTTATTTTCAAGCTTTGTGCCAAGTTATAGCCTCTTATGATAAGGGAATCAATAGTGTGACATGCTGTCCAGAAAACAGATTTTGTCTTCTTGACGGAAAAAATCGAAACAAATCACCAGTTCATGTTTTTAGCTGAATTTTTTACACAACATGCTCTATACAATTTTGAAACTTTCTTATGTTCTGAGTTTTTTTATTTGAGTTACAGAAGTACCCCGAAAAAAAAATTCTCTACTACCTACTGTTCTGTTTTTCACAGATTCTGCCACGTTTTGCCTTTCCTTACTTTTGCAAACTTTTTGGCAATCTTGAGAAATAGTAGCTCTTCAATAATATCTCTATATCCAGTGGGGAAAATTATTTTATTAAGGGTACTAACCTATCTAATGAAGCTTATGATGAGTTATGTATGAAGAGAGTTTTCAAGTGTGCGAAGAAAGATGATGAAAGAAGATCCGGGATTGTCAAGCGCTCAAGCTTGGGGATGCCCCCATGCATCCCCAATAAATATTCAAGGAGACTCAAGCGTCTAAGCTTGGGGATGCCCCCGTGCATCCCCTTCTCCATCAACAATCATCAGTTCGTCCTTCGTCTCACTATATTTTTATCACTTCATGTGTTATGTGCTATGCTTGGAGCGTCTCGCTCTTAGGTTTACTTTTTAGTTTTCTTTAGTTTTGCTTGTTGTTCACAACAAGTTAGACCCCAGCTTACTTTGTGTGGGAGAGAAACACGCTCCACTCCAATCTAGAACACATAATAGGATTTTTCATGCTTATCTTTCTGCTGTTGTGTGTTCTTTATCTTTTCATAGCTACTGCCATGTTTAGTTTTAGTTTTAGTTTGCCTTTAGCAAGAGCCTTGGCTTTTGTTTAGTTTGTTGCTGGAACTCTCTTTAGTTTTCATGTTTATCTTGTTAAGAGAGTTGGTTGTTGCACTGAGTTGTGTCTTGTCTTGAAAGTAGGTAATTGAGGTTGCTATTTAATTTTATTAGTAACTTGCAATAGTTTTGAGGTATTGTTGTGAGTAATGTTTGAAATTTTGATGTCAAGAGCTCTAGCCTATTAGTGATAGGTGTCGTATTTTTGGAAATTTGTGTTTATTTTCAAAAACCTACAAAAACTAGTTGAGAACTCTAGCTACTGGATGGATCGCTAATCTTTGGAGGGATCGGATATTAGAGTACACTCACGTACCATGAGTCGAGGATGCGCAAGGATAACCAAACCCCCATACACTCCTCCTCGGGGTACTTGTCTCTTTGTGAACCTCCTTATTAGATTGAGAGTTACCGATAATAAGTGAATGAGTTCTTCGGACTAATGTAAGTATTGAAAGTTGACACTTCCACCTCCTCATATTTGCTAGCCTCTTCCGTACCATGCATTGCCTTCTTCTCACTCTGAGAGTTGACATCCACCTTCGCCGGTACATCCTAACCCTTGACATGATACACTCTGTCAATATAAACCTCCTTATATCTTTCCTCAAAACAACCACCATACCTACCTATCAAGGCATTTCCATAGCCTTTCCGAGATATATTGCCATGCAACATCCACCTCTTCATGACTTGATCTTCATGTCATACATGTTCCTGCTACACTCGCATAGTCATATCTTCCATACATCATGATAGCTACATCTTCTTTATGTTTTGACTACCTTGTAAAGTGTGAAGATCTTCTATACCTTTTTGTAAAATAGAGTGTTGCCCTTAAGTGAGGAAAAGATCCCAAAGTGGACATAATAAAAGATACCAACGAGGACAAATGAGAGTTAAATAGAAAGAGCCATTGAGGCCACCAAAAAAATACAAAAAATAGAAAAAAGAGAAAAATAAAATAAAAAAGAGAGAAAGGTGCAACACTACTATCCTTTTGAAATATGCACACTAGTACTATCTCCTATCCTTGTACTCCATAGAAATGATCATTTATGCATATAGCTATGTGGGGACCTTCACACTATAGAACTTGGCTTGCATATTCCAAGCATGAGCCTCCTCAAACGAGCTCTAGGTCTTCATGAGCGTGCAAGTTGGATGCACCCCCACTAGTTCCATTGGAGAGATTTTCTTAGCTCTTATGTGCATCCGTTGCATGACAATCCCTACTCCTCACATCATATCTATCATTTGGCTCTCTCGCCTATGATTGTCCTCATTTATGTGAGCCTTTCTCACCCTTTTTGTCTTCCTCCTCCATCATATTTCTCTCTTTGCCATTGATGGCTTCTCGCCCTTCGTTGGTTACCCCAAGTGGAAGGTTGAGATGTAGTGCAGCAGCAGTTTTCCCTCGGTGAAGATACCAAAGTTTGTCTCCAGTAGGACTCCAGAGATGACAAGTAGGTGTCAGCGGCGCAACTGACGCGGACCTGCACACAGACACAGATAACTTTGTTCCCAACGAAGTTCAGAGAGGTTGTCAATCTCTCCGGTCTTGTTGTTCACAAAGGATAAAACGCAAGGGATAATGATAGCAAGTAAAAGCAGTAAAGTAAATATAGCTTGGAAATAATAATGAGGATATGGACCGGGATACGTGATGTTCACTAGTGATGTCTCTCTCCCAAAAGACGATAAAACTGCTGTGCGAGGTAAACAAATTACAGAAGGGCAATTGACAGGATTATGAACGCATCGCAATGCTAACTATGCTACAAAAGAAAGGAAGAGGCTCAAAAGCACGGGCAGTACGCCAAAATAAGTAGACCGAAATCCATATGCATCTACTACTAATCATCCACCTTGAGATATCTATCCAGAACATCTCGCTGATATTAAGTTGCGAGCCCCACCCAAAGTGTAAACCCAAAGCAACAGACAACTGCATTAAAAAGAACTTTGCGTAAAGTAAACAATCCTTGTAACCGCGGTTACAAGCACCGTTGTTTTCCCCCTTGTGGCAACAACACATCCCCTAGACTCATGTTTCTGTCACTCAAGCGTGTCATCGGGGGGCATGAACCCACAATCTAGCACAACGTTCCCTCTTGGAGTCACTACCTACTACTTGGCAAAAGCAATAAACAGCAACGGAGAACATGCAAGAATTACTTAGGAACAAAAATATAAGAGATAAAAACCAAATATATTACTCTATCACAATCTGAACATCATCTCATAATCCATCAGATCCCTCCAAACTCAGCATAGCAACAACAGGAATACTACAAAGGTGCCTCGATCATGTAGGGCAGCTCACGAGGTCTAAACAATGAAGATCAAAGAGGGGAGGAGAACATCACATAGCTACTGATCACGGACCCATGGTCCAAGGAAAACTACTCACGAGACATCCGGGGAGCATCCATGGTGGAGAGGAGACTCCCGGAGGTCAATCCTCCCTCCGGCAGGGTGCCGGGAAGAGGTCTTCTGGTGCTCCCGATCTTGGAAGCGCGGCGACGGCGGAACAGAGGCGAGTTTGCGGAATAGGGTTCTTCTTCTGGAGTATACCCGTAACGGAGAATAAATAGGCGAAGGGGGGCAGCCATAGGTGGACCAGGGGCCCCAGGCGCCCCCCTGGCTCCCCTCTGGCCCCTCCCGGGCTCTTCTCGAAGCTTCCTGTACGCTGATTTTTCCTGTATTTTTCCCGGAATTTTTCTAGCACTTTTTATATGGGGGAAAACTGAAATAGAAAAACAGCAGAAAACAGGAACTGGCACTGGAGTGCACTGAGTTAATAGGTTAGTCCAAATATGATCAAAAGTGTATGAAAGTGTATCTAGATCATAGCAATATCACACAAAACATGCATGGAGCAAGCAGGAATTATAGATACATTTTGGACGTATCAACATCCCCAAGCTTAATTCCTGCTCGTCCTCGAGTAGGTAAATGATAACAACATAATTTCTGTGGTGACATGCTAGCAACCATAAAAGAACTTTGAAAAGTAAAGCAATCAAGGTTAGAGATTCAATTCAAGTCATAACATGCAAGAGTCTATATTAGCATTGAAACAAGTAAGAAAAGAACGATAGGTGCAAGAGCTCTCGCTGTCCGTGACTCGAATGTCTCCAAATGGTGTTTGCGTGCAAGAAAGGGGGATAGGGAATACGAGAAAAAAGAATTTTTTTGTGTTGAGAACTCAATCTACTAAAGTTTCATACTTGGTCTTCTTTGGAATCTTATCTTGACTCGTCCCCAGACCACTAGCCAGGTACAAGTCAATTTGATCCACTCCTTTTCGATATTTCGAGCACTCATGCAATGGATGAGCGTAAGCACGAGAGTTGACACTTAGGATGGCAAAGAGAGAAATATGGTGGAGGAGGAAGACAAAAAGGATGAGAAAGGCTCACATCAATGAGGACAATCATAGGCAAGAGATTCCAAATGATAGATATGATGTGAGGAGTAGGGATTGCCATGCAACGGATGCACATAGGAGCTAAGAAGCTCTCCAAAGGAACTAGTGGGGGTGCATCTAACTTGCTCGCTCATGAAGACCTAGAGCTCGTTTGAGGAGGCTCATCCTTGGAATATGCAAGCCAAGTTCTATAGTGTGAAGGTCCCCACATAGCTATATGCATAATGATCATCTCTATGGAGTACAAGGATATAAAGGGAGTACTAGTGTGGATCTCTCAAAAGGATAGTAGTGTTGCCCCTTTCTCTCTTTTTATTTCTTTTTCTCTTTTTTCTATTTTTTTGTATTTTTTTGTGGCCTCAATGACTCTTTCTATTTAACTCTCATTTGTGCTCTTTGGGATCTTTTAATGTGTCCACTTTGGGATCTTTTCCTCACTTAAGGGCAACACTTTATTTTACAAGAAGGTAAAGGAGATCTTTCACACTTTACAAGGTACTCAAAACATAAAGAAGATGTAACTATCATGATGTATGCAATGTATGTCGCTGCCAGTGTAGCAAGAACATGTATGACATGAAGATCAAGTCATGAAGAGGTGGAAGTTGCATGGCAATATAACTCGGAAAGGCTATGGAAATGCCTTGATAGGTAGGTATGGTGGCTGTTTTGAGGAAAGATATAAGGAGGCTTATGATGACAGAGCGTATCATGCCAAGGGTTTGGATGTACCGGCAAAGGTGGACACCAACTCTCGGAGTGAGAAGAAGGCAATGCACGGCACGGGAGAGGCTAGCAAAATATGGGAAGGTGGAAGTGTCAACTTTCAATACTTACATTAGTCCAAAGAACTCATGTACTTATTATCGGTAACTCTCAATCTAATAAGGAGGTTCACAAAGAGACAAGTACCCCGAGGAGGAGTGTATGGGGGTTTGGTTATCCTTGCGCATCCTCGACTCATGGTACGTGAGTGTTCTCTGATATTCGACTCCTCAGAAGAGTAGTGATCCATCTACTAGCTAGATTTCTCAACTAATTTTGTAGGTTTTGAAAATACACACAGATTGCCCAAAATACGACACCTATCACTAATAGGCTAGATCTCTTGACACCAAAAGTTCAAACATTACTCACATCAATACCTCAAAACCATTGCAAGTTACTACTAAAATTAAATAGCAACCTCAATTACCTACTCTCAAAACAAGACACAACTCAGTGCAACAACCAACTCTCTTTAACAAGATAAACATAAAAACTAAAAAAAAAGTTTCAGCAACAAACTAAACAAAAGCCAAGGCTCTTGCTAAAGACAAACTAAGACTAAAACTAAACATGGCAGTAGCTATGAAAAGATAAAGAACACACAACAGCAAAAAGGTAGGCAGGAAAAATCCTATGATGTGTTGTAGATTTTGAAAGTGGAGCGTGTTTCTCTCTCACACAAAGTAAGAAGGGATCTAACTTGTTATGAACAGCAATCAAAGCTAAAGAAAACTAAAAACAAAACCTAAGAGCGAGACGCTCCAATCATAGCACATAACGCATGAAGTGATAAAAATATAGTGAGACCAAGGACGAACTGATGATTGTTGATGGAGAAGGGGATGCACGGGGGCATCCCCAAGCTTAGACGCTTGAGTCTCCTTGAATATTTGTTGGGGATGCATGGGGGCATCCCCAAGCTTGAGCGCTTGACACTCTTGGATCTTCTTTCATCATCTTCCATAACACACTTGAAAACTCCCTTCATACATAACTCATCATAAGTTGATTAGAGAGATTAGTACCCTTAATAAATAATTTTCCCCACTGGATATAAAGTTAATCTTGAAGAGCTACTGTTTCTCAAGAGTGCCAAAAAGTTTTCGCAAAGAAAAAGCAAGCTTAAGGTTTGCAAAAGTAAGGAGAGACAAAACGTGGTAGAATCTGTGAAAAACAGAACGGCAGGTAGTAAAGAATTTTTTAGGGGCACTTCTGCAACTCAAATAAAAAAACTCAAAACATACGGAAGTTTCACAATTTTATAGAGCACGCTGTCAAAAAAAAAGATGATCTGGTAATTTGATTCGATTTTTTCTGTCCAGGGACAGAATCTGTTTTCTGGACAGCATGTCGCAACTTTTGCTTCCCTTATCATAAGAGGCTATAACTTGGCACAAAGCTGAAAAATAAAGATACAATGATGTTGCTACAGTAGTAACAAACATCAAGACACAACAAAAGCAAAAATAAAAACCTAAATTCGTTGCGGGCTGCCTCCCGAAAGCGCTTTCTTTTATGCCTTTAGCTAGGCTTAAAGATTATAAAAGATGCTCTCACAAGAGAATGGGAATTGAAGCAAAAGAGATCATCAAGAAGCAAATGTGAAACAAATTTAAGCCTAACCCACTTCCTATGCATAGGAATCTTGTAAGAAAATCAGAAGCACAAAGTGACATGCATAGGAAGGTAGAACAAGAACAACTTCAAAACTTTCAACATGAAGAGAGGTGTTTTTGGAACATGGAAGTTTCTACAACCAAACTTTCCTCTCTCGAAGTAATTTTCAGTAGCATCATGAACAACATCAAGAATATAACTATCACATAAATCATGTTGTTCATGACCTAAAAGCACACGTGTATTATTTTCAACACGGTTTTTAGGATGATAAGATAGATGCAACCCATCACATTGAGCATTGATAAGAGCAAAATTCTCCGGAATAGTTGGAGATTTCAAAAGGATAATAGGGCAATCAAGTGTGGGTGCAACAACAATAATTTCATGCTTAACATAAGGAACTATAGCAAGTTCATCTTCGTAGGCATCATCCATAGTGGCATCATGGCCATCAACAAAGCAAGTATCAAAATCATCAGAAAGGGAAGTATCAAGTGAGTCCTCGGAATCATGGGATTCCTCCTCAAAGCAATCATTGGCCTCTTCTTGGGCAGCAAGCATTTTATTTTTAAAATCCTCAATATAAGAATTGGAAGTATAATTCTCGAAGCAATAAGCAAGAACTGCAAAGTTTTCAGACTCGAAAATAGTATCGTGATACTTTTCAATCAAAGAAGCAATCTCATAGGCACCTTTAAAAGCAACAAACTCTTCAATCTTTTCAACATCAAAGTAATCATAAACACCTTTAGCATAAGAAGATAAGATCTCATTTTCATTAAACTCACATTGGAAAGGGAGGTGTTTATGATCTATATTAGAACATCAAGTAAAATCATAAATGTGGCACAAAAGTTTAGCATGGCAATAAGAAACATGTATTTGATCCCATAAGTGTTTCCCTTTCTGAGATAGGCGGTGCCGCGTATAATGAGCATGCTCATCCAATGATTTTCCCTCAACCAAGTCGGTTGGGTTTTTAGCGCGAGCACAAATTGATTGAAGACGATCCAAGTGAAACATGTCCATCCTACCATATTTGGGTGGTTCATCACCTATGGTGAGGATAGCATAAATAGGCAAAGCAAGACAAAGGCCAAAGGTAGCAACTATTTTTGTGGTTTTTCATAAAGGACACTGAGATAAAAACTGAAAGGTAAAGGGTAGTGTGCAACTCCCCTATCTTAGCACTCGGAGTCCCCGGCAACGGCGCCAGAAAACTTGCTTGTTGGCTTCTCGCCCTTCGTTGGTTACCCCAAGTGGAAGATTGAGATGTAGTGCAGCAGCAGTTTTCCCTCGGTGAATATACCAAGGTTTGTCTCCAGTAGGACTGCAGAGATGATAAGTAGGTGTCAGCGGCGCAACTGACGCGGACCTGCACACAGACATAGATAACTTTGTTCCCAACGAAGTTCAGAGAGGTTGTCAATCTCTCCGGTCTTGTTGTTCACAAAGGATAAAACGCAAGGGATAATGATAGCAAGTAAAAGCAGTAAAGTAAATATAGCTTGGAAATAATAATGAGGATATGGACCGGGATACGTGATGTTCACTAGTGATGTCTCTCTCCCAAAAGACGATAAAACTGCTATGCGAGGTAAACAAATTACAGAAGGGCAATTGACAGGATTATGAACGCACCACAATCCTAACTATGCTACAAAAGAAAGGAAGAGGCTCAAAAGCACGGGCAGTACGCCAAAATAAGTAGACTGAAATCCATCTGCATCTACTACTAATCATCCACCTTGAGATATCTATCCAGAACATCTCGCTGGTATTAAGTTGCGAGCCCCACCCAAAGTGTAAACCCAAAGCAACAGACAACTGCATTAAAAAGAACTTTGCGAAAGTAAACAATCCTTGTAACCGCGGTTACAAGCACCATTGTTTTCCCCCTTGTGGCAACAACACATCCCCTAGACTCATGTTTCTGTCACTCAAGCGTGTCATCGGGGGGCATGAACCCACAATCTAGCACAACGTTCCCTCTTGGATTCACTACCTACTACTTGGCCAAAGCAATAAACAGCAACGGAGAACATGCAAGAATTACTTAGGAACAAAAATATAAGAGATAAAAACCAAATATATTACTCTATCACAATCTGAACATAATCTCATAATCCACCAGATCCCTCCAAACTCAGCATAGCAACAGCAGGAATATTACAAAGGTGCCTCGATCATGTAGGGCAGCTCACGAGGTCTAAACAATAAAGATCAAAGAGGGGAGGAGAACATCACATAGCTACTGATCACGGACCCATGGTCCAAGGAAAACTACTCACGAGACATCCGGGGAGCATCCATGGTGGAGAGGAGACTCCCGGAGGTCAATCCTCCCTCCGGCAGGGTGCCGGGAAGAGGTCTTCTGGTGCTCCCAATCTTGGAAGCGCGGCGGCGGCGGAACAGAGGCGAGTTTGCGGAATAGGGTTCTTCTTCTGGAGTTTTCCCGTAGCTGAGAATAAATAGGCGAAGGGGGGCAGCCAGAGGTGGACCAGGTGCCCCAGGCGCCCCCCTGGCGCGGCCAGGGGTGGGGCCGCGCCGGGTGGCCGCCTGGGCCCCCCTGGCTCCCCTCTGGCCCCTCCCGAGCTCTTCTCGAAGCTTCCTGTACGCTGATTTTTCCTGTATTTTTCCCGGAATTTTTCTGGCACTTTTTATATGGGGGAAAACTGAAATAGAAAAACAGCAGAAAACAGGAACCGGCACTGGGGTGCACTGAGTTAATAGGTTAGTACAAATATGATGAAAAGTGTATGAAAGTGTATCTAGATCATAGCAATATCACACAAAACATGCATGGAGCAAGCAGGAATTATAGATACGTTTTGGACGTATCAGCCATCCTAAATTTCAACTCTCGTGCTTACGCTCATCCATTGCATGAGTGCTCAAAATATCGAAAATGAGTGGATCAAATAGACTTGTACCTGGCTAGTGGTCTGGGGACGAGTCACGATAAGATTACAAAGAAGACCAAGTGTGAAACTTTAGTAGATTGACTTCTCAACAAAGGTACTTTTTTCTCGTATTCCCATACCCCCCTTCTTGCACGCAAACACCATTTGGAGACATTCGAGTCACGGACAGCGAGAGCTCTTGCACCTAATGTTCTTTTGTTGCTTGTTTCAATGCTAATATAGACTCTTGCATGTTATGACTTGAATTGAATCACATACCTTGATTTCTTTACTTTCAAAAGTTCTTATATGGTTGCTAGCATGTGATACGTCCCAAACGTATCTATTATTTCTGCTTGCTCCATGCATGTTTTTTGTGACTTTGCCATATTTTTCTTGAACTTTCATACACTTTTGAACCTATTTGGACTAACCTTTTAACTCAGTGCACCCAGTTGCCAGTTTCTGTTTTCTGCTGTTTTTGTATTTCAGGTTTTCCGACCATTAAAAGCGCTCCAAAAATTCCGGGAAAAATATATAAAAAATCAGCGCAACAGAAGCTTTCGGAATCACCAAGAGAGGGAAGGGGGGCCACCACCAGGCATCCAGGAGGGCAGGTGGCGCGGACCCACCCTGGGCCGCGCCAGGGACCCTCCTGACTGCCTCGTGGGTCCCCTCGACGCCCCCCTTCGCCTATATTTACCCCTCAGGGTGGAAACCCCTAGTACGGACTCCTCTTTCGCGATCTCGCCTCTGTTTCGCCGTCGCCGCCGTTTCTAGATCGGGGCTGCCTATTAACTTGTCAGTAGATACCACTATGGCTGGTCCTTTTGCCTTTGGTGAGGCAGAAGTGCTTACCTTTACTCAAAGAGGTGGTGAAAGTTGCAAAGATGCTTGGTATAGAATTAATGATTCTCAAAAAAGAGCCACCAAGAAGCAATCCACTACTATCCTGCTTAGAAATTTTTATGTTGGGATTACTCCTTGGAATAGGTTTCTATTAGACACTGCTATCAATGGGAACTTCATAGAGGCCTCAGTTTGGGAAGCCCTTAATGTTATTGAAAATCTTGTTAAGTCTCCCCATTGTTAGTATTAAGGAGGACATTACTTTAGCTCACATTATGAGAAAACTTGAAAAGATAGAACTAGAGATGCCAAGTATCGATAGGGTGAATGAGTTGGATCGTAAGATTCAAGGGAATTTGAATAGGCTAGATAATTCCATCCAGAAAATGGTCAAAACTTTGGAGACTATCAAATCCCTTGATGAAAAGTCTTCTAGGATAGAAAAGATTGAGGAAGTTATTGAAACTTTAGGAACTACCTTTTCCTCAATCAAAACAAAAAAGGATGAAACTCCAGCAAAGAAGGAACCTAAGTCCGTTTACGTACCCAAGGTTCCCCGAGCTAAAGCTAGCACACCCAGTGCCAAGAGAGTTGAAACGGTGAAAACTTTGGAGGAGGAACCTATCTTTAACTTTAATGAAACTCCAATTGATTTCCCTCCTTTTGATTTTATTCCAAGAAGCATTTTCATTCATCCTTTATTTGAGAAACCCATTAAGACTAGTTGTACTATTGAAGAGCTTTTTAATGATCATGATGATGGTTCAATAGATGCAACTTGATCTTCTGCTTTAAGCCTAGCTAATGGCTCTAAAGAAGCGCTTTCGGGAGGCGGCCCGCAATGAATTTAGGTTTTTATTTTTTGCTTTTGTTCTGTTCTTAGTGGTCTTGATGATTGTTACTACTGTAGAAACATCATTGTATCTTTACTTTTCAAGCTTTAGGCCAAGTTTAGCCTCATACGGCAAGGGAAGTAAAAGTTGTGACATGCTGTTCAGAAAACAGATTCTTTCCTCGTGACTAGAAAAATCAGAGAAAATTTCCAGTTCATCTTTTTGAGCCGAATTTTTTACACAGTATGCTCTATACAATTACGAAACTTCCGTATGTTCTGAGTTTTTTGATTTTAGTTGCAGAAGTACCCCTAAAAAATTCGTTTCTATCTTCTGTTCTGTTTTTCACAGATTCTGCCACGTTTTGTATCTCTTCACTTTTGCAAACCTTAAGCTTGCTTTTTCTTTGCAAAAACCTTTTGGCAATGTTGGGAAACAGTAGCTCTTCCTGGAAATCTTTATTTGCAGTAGAGGAAAAATTATTTTATTAGGGTACTAACCTCTCTAATCAGCCTACAATGAGTTATGTATGAAGGGAGTTTTCAAGTGCGCGATGGAGGATGATGAAAGAAGATTCAGGAGGGTCAAACGTCTAAGCTTGGGGATGCCCCTGTGCATCCCCTTCTTCATCAACAATTATCAGTTCGTCTCTTGTTGCACTATATTTTTATCACTTCATGCATTATGTGCTATTCCTGGAGCGTCTCGCTCTTAGGTTTTGTTTTTAGTTTTCTTTTGCTTTGTTTGCTGTAGTAACAAGTTAGACCCCAACTTACTCTTTTGTGTGGGAGAGATTCACGCTCCGCTTGAACTAGAACTCCTCATAGGATTTGCATGCTTATTCTTTTAGCTGTGAGCTGTTCTTTTTCTTTTCTTAGTTGTTGTTCTGTTTAGTTGTAGTGCTATAGTTTTTCTAGAGCTTTTCTTTTGTCTTAGGTTGAACTTTCTATAAGTTGCATGTTTTATCTTGTTAGAGAGTTTGCCTGTTGCACTGAGTTCTGTGTCTTGACTGAAAGTAGGTAGTTAAAGTTGCTATTCTCTTTGTAGTAGTATTTGCAATAGTTTTGAGGTATTGACTAGAGTAATGTTTGAACTTATGGTCTCAAGAGCTCTTGGCTATTAGTGATAGATGTCGTATTTTGGGCAATCCGTGTGTTTTTCAAAAACCAAAAACCCATGTTGAGAACTCTAGCTACTAGATGGATCACTAACCTCTGGAGGGTTCGAATATTAGAGTACACTCATGTACCATGAGTCGAGGATGCGCAAGGATAACCAAACACCCATACACTCCTCCTCGGGGTACCTGTCTCTTTGTGAACCTCCTGATTAGATTGAGAGTTACCGATAATAAGTGCATGAGTTCTTCGGACTAATGTGAGTATTCGAAAGTTGACACTTCCACCCACCTATACTTTTTCTAGCCTCTTCGGTACCGTGCATTTCCCTTTCTCACCTCGAGAGTTGGTGCATACTTCGCCGGTGCATCCAAACCCTTGGCACGATACGCTCTGTCATCATAAGCCTCCTTATATCTTTCCTCAAAATAGCCACCATACCTACCTACAAGGCATTTTCATAGCCTTTCCGAGATATATTGCCATGCAACATCCACCTTCTCATAACTTGATCTTCATGTCATACATGCTACTTGCTTGATCGATGAGCCGCATGCTAGTTGGGCCTTTCCCTAATCATTGCTACATGACGCGCTAGTATCATTGCATATCCTGCTATCCTGGCAGAAGCATACATTTGCATCATGATAGTTATATTTTCTTTATGTGAGTACCTTTGTAAAGTTTGAAAGATCTCCTATATTCTTGTAAAATATAGAGTATTGCCCCTAAAGAGAGGAAAAGATCCCAAAGAGGACAAAATCAAAAGATCCCAAAGAGGACAAATGAGAGTTAAATAGAAAGAGCCATTGAGGCCACCAAAAAAATAAAAATAAAAGAGAAAAAGAGAGAAAAAATAGAGAGAAGGGGGCATACTACTATTCCTTTTGAGAGATCCACACTAGTACTTCATCTCCTATCCCTTGTACTCCATAGAGATCATCATCATGCATATAGCTATGTGGGGACCCTTCACACTATAGAACTTGGCTTGTATATTCCAATGATGAGCCTCCTCAAACGAGATCTAGGTCTTCTTGAGCAAGAAAGTTAGATGCACCCCCACTAGTTCCCTTGGAGAGCTTTTAGCTCACATGTGCATCCGTTGTATGGCAATCCCTACTCCTCACATCATATCTATCATATGGCCTTCTCTCGCCTATGATTGTCCTCATTGATGTGAGCCTTTCACACCTTTTTTTTCTTCCTCCTCCACATTATTTCTGTTTCTCCTTTTAGGTGTCAACTTTCTTGCTCACGCTCATCCATTGCATGAGTGCTCAAAATATCAAAAGGGAGTGGATCAGTTTGACTTGTACCTGCCTAGTGGTCTGCGGACGAGTCCAGATAAGAATCTAAAGGAGACCAAGTGTGAAACTTTAGTAGATAGTTGTTCTCAACAACCTTAATTTTTCTCTCGTATTTCCCTATCCCTTGCTTGCACGCAAACACCATCTGGAGACATTCGAGTCACGGACAGCAAGAGCTCTTGCACCTTTTGTTATTTTGTTGCTTGTGTCAATGCTAATATAGACTCTTGCTTGTTAAGACTTGAATTGAATTGCATGCTTTGATTGCTTTACTTAAAAGTCCTTTTATGGTTGTGTGGCATGTCACCACAGAAATTATGCTTGTTATCATTTACCTACTCGAGGACGAGCAGGAATTAAGCTTGGGGATGTTGATACGTCCCAAACGTATCTATAATTTCTGCTTGCTCCATGCATGTTTTGTGTGACTTTGGCATGTTTTGCTTGAACTTTCATACACTTTTGAACCTATTTGGACTAACCTATTAACTTAGTGCACCCAGTTGCCAGTTTATGTTTTCTGCTGTTTTTGTATTTCAGGTTTTCCGGCCATTAAAAGCGCTCCAAAAATTCCGGGAAAAATATAAAAAAAATCAGCGCAACAGAAGCTTCCGGAATCACCAAGAGAGGGAAGGGGGTCCACCACCAGGCAGCCAGGAGGGCAGGTGGCGTGGCCCCACCCTGGGCCGCGCCAGGGACCCTCCTGACTGCCTCGTGGGTCCCCTCGACGCCCCCCTTCGCCTATATTTACCCCTCGGGGTGTAAACCCCTAATACGGACTCCTCTTTCGCGATCTCGCCTCTGTTCCGCCGCCGCCGCCGTTTCTAGATCGGGGCTTCCTGGAGAAGCTGCTCCGGCACCCTGCCGGGAGAAGCTACCCCCTCCGGGAGACCCTCCATAGCCATGGGAGCCTCCCGTATGTACCGTGAGTAGTTTCCCTTGGACCATGGGTCCGTGACCAGTAGCTATGTGATCTATCTCTCCCCCTTTTGTGCTTCCACTTTCGAGTCCTCGTGAGCTGCCTCACATGATCGAGGCATCTATGTAATTTCTGCTGTTGCTATGCTGAGTTTGTTGGGATCTGATGGATTATGAGACTATGTTCAGATTGTGATGAGTAATATATTTGGTTCTTCTCTTTTATATTTTGTTCTTGAGTAAATTCTTGCATGTTATCCGTTGCGGTATTTGCTTTGGCCAAGTAATTTATTTGCAACTCCAAGAGAGAGCGTTATGCTCGATTGTGGGTTCATCCCCTTGATGTCTAGCTTGAGTGACAGTAACATGAGAATAGGGGATGCGCTGTTGCCACCAGGGATAAAACAACGATGCTTGTACCTGCGGGTGCAAGGATTGATTACTTTACGCAAAGTTCATTTAATGCAGTTGTCTGTTGCTTTGAGTTTACACTTTGGGTGGGATTCGCAACTTAATACCAGCGAGATGTTCTGGATAGATATCTCAAGGTGGATGATTCATAGTAGATGCAGATGGATTTCGGTCTACTCACCTTGGCGTACTGCCCATTGCTTTTGAGCTCTTCCTTTCTTTGCAGCATAGTTAGCATTGTGGTGCCTTCATAATCCTGTCAATTTCCCAACTGTGATTTGTTTACCTCGCTAGCACTTTTATCGTCTTTTGGGAGAGAGACATCACTAGTGAAAATCATGGGACCCTGGTCCATCTTCACATTATTGTTCACACCCTCAATTTACTTTCAGCTTTTACTTTCCTTTGCACCTTTTATCTCTTGCGTTGATCCTTTGTAAACGACAAGGCCGGAGGAATTGACAACTCCTCTGTACTTGTTGGGAGCAAAGTTATTTGTTGCTCGCTCACCCTAGTCAGGAATCAATTTCTAGTCAGGAATCAATTTCTGGCGACGTTGTCACCTACTTGTATCTCCTGAGTCCTACTGGTTCGATAACCTTGGTATCTTCACTGAGGGAAACTTGCTGCTGCATTGCATCTCAAACCTTCCACTTGGGGTAACCAACGAGGGGCGAGAAGCCATCAGCATGTCACCTCAGAAATTATGCTTGTTATCATTTACCTACTCGAGGACGAGCAGGAATTAAGCTTGGGGATGTTGATACGTCCCAACGTATCTATAATTTCTGCTTGCTCCATGCATGTTTTGTGTGATATTGCTATGATCTAGATACACTTTCATACACTTTTGATCATATTTGGACTAACTTATTAACTCAGTGTACCACAGTGACAGTTCCTGTTTTCTGCTGTTTTTCTATTTCAGGTTTCCACCATATTAAAAGTGCTCCAAAAAATCGGGAAAAGTCAGATAAAAAATCAGCGTACGGGAACCTTCCTGAATCACCTGGGTGGGGCCAGAGGGCCACCACCAGGGACCTAGGCGGCCCCCTGATGTCACGAGACTTTACTTCTCGCCCCTCGTTGGTTTACCCAAAGTGGAAGGTTGAGATGTAGATAGCGGCAATTTCCCTTAGCGAAGATGCTAAGGTTGAGTATCGAACCAACATGACTCCAACAGATACAAGAAGGTGGTGAAGTGAACAATGGCGCCGTTCACAACTATGGGTTGCTTACTTCACCTGGACCTGCACACACAGCAAATAACTTTGCTTCCCAACGAGTACAGAGGAGTGGTCAATTCCTCCGGCCTTATCGTTTACAAAGGATAAAACGCACGGGATATTAATGATAGTGATAGCAATGGAAAAGTAAATAAAGCAGTAAATTGATAGCAGGTGTAAACAGTATTGGAAATATGGACCGGGGTCCTATGATGTTCACTAGTGATGTCTCTCTCCCAAAAGACGATAAAATAGCCATGCGAGGTAAACAAATTACAGCCGGGCAATTGACCGGATTATGTGCGCAAACAAATGCTAACTATGCTACAAAGAAAGGAAGAGGCTCAAAAGCTTGGGCGGTACGCCAAATCAAGTACACCAAAATCCATATGCATCTACCTACTAATCATCCACCTTGAGATATCTATCCAGAACATCTCGCTGGTATTAAGTTGCGAATCCCACCCAAAGTGTAAACTCAAAGCAACGGACAACTGCATTAAAGAACTTTGCGTAAAGTAAACAATCCTTGCACCCGCAAGTACAAGCACCGTTGTTTTCTCCCTTGTGGTAACAGCACATCCCCTAGACTCATGTTTCTGTCACTCAAGCTAGTCATCGGGGGGCATGAACCCACAATCATGCATAACGCTCCCTCTTGGAGTAATTACCTACTACTTGGCCAAAGCAATAAACAGCAATGGAGAACATGCAAGAATTACTCTAGAACATAAATATAAAAGAGGAGAATCAAATATATTACTCAAACACAATCTGAACATAATCTCATAATCCATCGGATCCCAGCAAACTCAGCATATCAACAGCAGAAATATTACATATGTGCCTCGATCATGTAGGGCATCTCACGAGGTCTAATCCATGAAGAACAAAGAGGGGAGGAGAACATCACATAGCTACTGATCATAGACCCATGGTCCAAGGTGGACCACTCACGGTTCATCCGGGAAGCATCCATGGTGGTGGAGAAGCTCCCGGAGGTGGTTGCTCCCTCCGGCAGGGTGTCGGGAAGAGGTCTTCTGGTGCTCCGATCTTAGAAGCGTGGCGGCGGCGGAACAGAGGAGAGATCGCGAAAAAGGGTTCCCGTCACGGTGGTTTCACGTCACGAGGAATATATTGGCGAAGGGGGGCAGCCAGGGGGCCCACCAGGGGTCCAGGCGCCCCCCTGGCGCGGCCCCACCCTAGGGCGCGCCGGGAGGGCGCCTGGGGCCCTGGTGGGTCCCCTCTGGCCCCCCCTCGGTGTTTCTCGAAGCTTCCGCATCGCTGATTTTTTATTTTATATTTCCCGAACTTTTGGAGCACTTTTAATATGGGGGAAACCTGAAATAGAAAAACAGCAGAAAACAGGAACTGGCACTGGGGTGCACTGAGTTAATAGGTTAGTCCAAATATGATCAAAAGTGTATGGAAGTTCATCAATATCATAGCAATATCACACAAAAGAGGCATGGAGCAAGCAGAAATTATAGATACATTTTGGACGTATCAACATCCCCAAGCTTAATTCCTGCTCGTCCTCGAGTAGGTAAATGATAAAAGCATAATTCCTGTGGTGAAATGCTAATAACCATATAAGAAATTTTAAGTAAAGCAATCAAGGCATGTAATTCAATTCAAGTCATAACAGGCAAGAGTCTATATTTAGCATTGAAACAAGCAACATAAGAACATAAAGGTGCAAGAGCTCTCGCTATCCTTGACTCGAATGTCTCCAAATGGTGTTTGCGTGCAAGAAATGGGATAGGGATATACGAGAAAAAGTATTTTTGTGTTGAGAACTCAATCTACTAAAGTTTCACACTTGGTCTTCTTTGGAATCTTATCTTGACTCATCCCAGACCACTAGCCAGGTACAAGTCAAAATGATCCACTCCTTTTCGACATTTTGAGCACTCATGCAATGGATGAGCGTAAGCAAGAAAGTTGACACTTAGGATGGCAACGAGAGAATATGGTGGAGGAGGAAGTCAAAAAGGTGAGAAAGGCTCACATCATGAGGACAATCATAGACGAGAGAGAGCCAAATGATAGATATGATGTGAGAAGTATGGATTGCCATGCAACGGATGCACATGTAAGCTAAAAAGCTCTCCAATGGAACTAGTGGGGGTGCATCCAACTTGCTTCCTCAAGAAGACCTAGAGCTCATTTGAAGAGGCTCATCATTGGAATATACAAGCCAAGTTCTATAGTGTGAAGGTCCCCACATAGCTATAGGCATAAATGATAATATCTATGGAGTACAAGATATAAGAGGGAGTACGAGTGTGGATCTCTCAAAAGGAATAGTAGTGTGCCCCTTCTCTCTTTTTATTTATTTTTCTCTTTTTTCTATTTTTTTTTGTATTTTTTGGTGGCCTCAATGGCTCTTTCTATTTCTCTCATTTGTCCTCTTTGGTATCTTTTAATTTTTTCCTCTTTGGGATCTTTTGCTCACTTTAGGGGCAACACTCTATATATTACAAAAAGTATAGAAGATCCTTCACACTTTACAAAAGTACTCAAATCATAAAGAAGATGTAACTATCATGATGTATGCAAATGTATGCCTCTGCCAGTGTAGCAGGATATGCAATGATACTAGCGCGTCATGTAGCAATGATTAGTGCAGGGCCCAACTAGCATGCGGCTCATCGATCAATCAAGTAGCATGTATGACATGAGGATCAAGTCATGAGAAGGTGGATGTTGCATGGCAATATATCTCGGAAAGGCTATGGAAATGCCTTGATAGGTAGGTATGGTGGCTGTTTTAAGGAAGGATATAAGGATGTTTATGATGACAGAGCGCATCGTGCCAAGGATTTGGATGTACCGGCGAAGGTGGACGCCAACTCTCGGAGTGAGAAGAAAGCAATGCACGGCACAGGAGAGGCTACAAAAATATGGGAAGGTGGAAGTGTCAACTTTCTAATACTCACATTAGTCCGAAGAACTCATGCACTTATTATCGGCAAATCTCAATCTAATAAGGAGGCTTCACAAAGAGACAAGTACCCCGAGGAGGAGTGTATGGGGGTTTGGTTATCCTTGCGCATCCTCGACTCATGGTACGTGAGTGTACTCTAATATTTGACCCCTCAGAAGAGTAGTGATCCATCTAGTAGTTAAAGTTCTCAACTAATTTTTTAAGTTTTGAAAATAAACACGGATTTCCCAAAATACGACATCTATCACTAATAGGCTAAAGCTCTTGACACCAAAAGTCCAAACAATACCTCAAAACTATTGCAAGTTACTACTACCTACTTCAAGTCAAGACACAAAACTCAGTGCAACAGGCAAACTCTCTAAACAAGATAAACATGAAAACTCAAGATAGTTCCAGCAACAAACTAAAAAAAAGCTCTTTAAAAAGATAAGCATGAAAACTAAGAGCTAAACATGACAGTAGCTATGAAAAAGATAAAGAACACACACAAAAAAGATAAGCATGAAAAACCCTATGTTGTGTTCTAGATTTTGAAAGTGGAGCGTGTTTCTCTCCCACACAAAGAAAGCTGGGTTCTAACTTGCTATGAACAGCAAGAAAAGCTAAAGAAAACTAAAAAATAAAACCTAAGAGCGAGACGCTCCAAGCATAGCACATAACGTATGAAGTGATAAAAATATAGTGAAACGAGAGACGAACTGATAATTTTTGATGGAGAAGGGGATGCACGGGGGCATCCGCAAGCTTAGACGCTTGAGTATCCTTTAATATTTCATGGGGATGCATGGGGGCATCCCCAAGCTTGAGCGCTTGACACTGCTGAATCTTCTTTCATCATCTTCCCTCGCACACTTGAAAACTCCCTTCATACATAACTCATCATAATCTGATTAGCGAGGTTAGTACCCATAATAAAATAATTTTTCCTCTACTGGAAATAAGGATAATCTTGAAGAGCTACTGTTTCTCAAGATTGCAAAAAAGTTTTTGCAAAGAAAAAGCAAGCTTAAGGTTTGCAAAATGAAGAAAAGGCAAAACAGGACAGAATCTGTGAAAAACAGACCAGCAGGTAGTAAAGAATTTTGTAGGGATACTTCTGCAACTCAAACAAAAAATCAAAACATACGAAAGTTGCGTAATTGTATAGAGCACGCTGTGTAAAAATTTTAGCTCAAAAAGATGAACTGGGATTTTTCTGTGATTTTTCTAGTCACGAGGACATAATCTGTTTTCTGGACAGCATGTCACAACTTTCACTTCCCTTTTCATATGAGGCTATAATTGGCACAAAGCTTGAAAAGTAAAGATACAATGATGTTGCTACAGTATTAACAATCATCAATACCACTAAAAACATAAGAAAAACAAAAAATAAATCCTAAATTCGTTGCGGGTTGCCTCCCGAAAGCGCTTCTTTAAAGCCATTAGCTAGGCTTAAGGATTATAAAAGGTGCTCTCATAAGAATAAGAATTTGAAGCAAAAAAGAGCATCAAGAAGAAAATATGAAACACATTTAAGCCTAACCCACTTCCTATGTATAGGCATCTTGTAAGAAAATAAGTCAAAGAAGCACAAAGTGACATGCGTAGAAAGGTGGAACGGGAACAATTTCAAAACTTTCAACATGAAGAAAGGTGTTTTTGCAACATGGAAGTTTCTACAACCAAACTTTCCCCTCTCAAAGTAATTTTCAGTAGTATCATGAACAACATCAAGAATATAACTATCACATAAATCATGTTGCGCATGACCTACAAGCACACGTGTATAATTTTCAACACGGTCTTTAGGATCATAAGATAAATGCAACCCATCACATTGAGCCTTAATAAGAGCACAGTTCTACAGAATATAAGTTGGAGATTTCAAAAGGATAATAGGACAATCAAGTGTGGGTGAAATAGCAAAAATTTCATGCTTAACATAAGGAACTATAGATAGTTCATTTTTTCCAACATCATACATAGTGGCATCTTGGCCATCAACAAAGCAAGTATCAAAATTTTCAGAAAGGGATATTTCAAGTGAGTCCTCGGAATGATGGGATTCCTCCTCAAATAAATCATTGGCCTCTTCTTGGGCAGCATACAATTTATTTTTAAAATCCTCAGTATAAGAATTGGAAGTATAATTCTCGAAGCAATAAGCAAGAACTGCAAAGTTTTCGGACTGGTGAATAGTATCGTGATACCTTTCAATCAAAGAAGCAATCTCATAAGCACCTTTAAAAGCAACAAACTCTTCAATCTTTTCAACATCAAAGTAATCATAGACACCTTTAGCATAAGAAGATAAGATCTTATTTTCATTGAACTCACATTGGAAAGGGAGGTGTTTATGATCTATATTAGAACAACAAGTAAAATCATAATTGTAGCACAAAAGTTTAGCATGGCAATAAGGAACATATATTTGATCCCATAAGTGTTTCCCTTTCTGAGATAGGCGGTGCCGCGCATAATGCGCATGCTCATCCAATGATTTCCCCTCAACCAAGTCGGTTGGGTTTTTAGCGCGAGCACAAATTGATCGAAGACGATCCAAGTGAAACATGTCAAATATGTCCATCCTACCATATTTGGGTGGTTCAGCACCCATGGTGAGGATAGCATAACTAGGCAAAGAAAGACAAAGGCAAAAGGTAGCAACTAGTTTTTTGGTTCTTCATATAAGACAAAAAATCAAAAACAAAAACTGAAAGGTAAACTAGCAAGACTAAAAAGCAAATATAAAATATAGTGTGAAACTCCCCTATCTTGAAGAGTGGATTCCCGGCAACGGCGCCAGAAATTGGTTTGATGTCACGAGACTTTACTTCTCGCCCCTCGTTGGTTTACCGAAAGTGGAAGGTTGAGATGTAGATAGCGGCAATTTCCCTTAGAGAAGATGCTAAGGTTGAGTGTCGAACCAACATGACTCCAACAGATACAAGAAAGTGGTGAAGTGAACAATGGCGCCGTTCACAAATCAGGTTTGCTTACTTCACCTGGACTTGCACACACAACAAATAACTTTGCTTCCCAACGAGTATAGAGGAGTTGTCAGTTCCTCTGGCCTTGTCATTTACAAAGGATAAAACGCACGGGATAATAATGATAGTGATAGCAATGGAAAAGTAAATAAAGCAGTAAATTGATAGCAGGTGTAAACAGTATTGGAAATATGGACCGGGGTCCTATGATGTTCACTAGTGATGTCTCTCTCCCAAAAGACGATAAAATAGCCATGCGAGGTAAACAAATTACAGCTGGGAAATTGACAGGATTATGTGCGCAAACCAATGCTAACTATGCTACAAAGAAAGGAAGAGGCTCAAAAGCTTGGGCGGTATGCCAAATCAAGTAGACCAAAATCCATCTGCATCTACCTACTAATCATCCACCTTGAGATATCTATCCAGAACATGTTGCTGGTATTAAGTTGAGAATCCCACCCAAAGTGTAAACTCAAAGCAACGGACAACTGCATTAAAGAACTTTGCGTAAAGTAAACAATCCTTGCACCCACAAGTACAAGTACCGTTGTTTTCTCCCTTGTGGAAACAGCACATCCCCTAGACTCATGTTTCTGTCACTCAAGCTAGTCATCGGGGGGCATGAACCCACAATCATGCATAACGCTCCCTCTTGGAGTCACTACCTACTACTTGGCCAAAGCAATAAACAGCAACGGAGAACATGCAAGAATTACTCTAGAACATAAATATAAAAGAGCAGAATCAAATATATTACTCAAACATAATCTGAACATAATCTCATAATCCATCGGATCCCAGCAAACTCAGCATAGCAACAGCAGAAATATTACATATGTGCCTCGATCATGTAGGGCAGCTCACGAGGTCTAATCCATGAAGAACAAAGAGGGGAGGAGAACATCGCATATCTACTGATCATAGACCCATGGTCCAAGGTGGACTACTCACGGTTCATCCGGGAAGCATCCATGGTGGTGGAGAAGCTCCCGGAGGTGGTTCCTCCCTCCGGCAAGGTGCCGGGAAGAGGTCTTCTGGTGCTCCCGATCTTGGAAGCGCGGCGGTGGAACAGAGGAGAGATCGCGAAAAAGGGTTCCCGTCACGGGGGTTTCACGTCACGAGGAATATATGGGCTAAGGGGGGCAGCCAGGGGGGCCACCAGGGGTCCAGGCGGCCCCCTGGCGCGGCAACACTCTAGGGCGTGCCGGGAGGGCGCCTGGGCCCCTTGTGGGTCCCCTCTGTCCGGGGGTGTTTCTCGAAGCTTCCGTATCGCTGATTTTTATTGATTTTTTCCCGAATTTTTGGAGCACTTTTAATATGGGGGAAACCTGAAATAGAAAAAAAGCAGAAAACAGGAACTGGCACTAGGGTGCACTGAGTTAATAGGTTAGTCCAAATATGATCAAAAGTGTATGGAAGTTTATCAATATCATAGCAATATCACACAAAAGAGGCATGGAGCAAGCAGAAATTATAGATACGTTTTGCACGTATCACCACCTGGCGCGACCTAGGGTCTGGCCGCGCCGGGGGGCGCCTGGACCCCTGGTGGCCCCCCTTCGCCTATTTAATCTCCGTGACGCGTAACCCCCGAAGACAAAACCCTTTTTGCGTTCTCGCCTCTGTTCCGCCGCCGCCGCGCTTCCAAGATCGGGAGCGCCAGCAGACTTCTTCCCGGCACCCTATCGGAGGGAGGATTGACCTTCGGGAGCTTCCCCTCCATCATGGACGCTTCCCGAATGTGTCGTGAGTAGTTTCCCTTGGACCATTGGTCCGTGATCAATAGCTATGTGATGCTCTCCTCCCCTCTTTGTTCTTCATGGTTTAGTCCTCATGAGCTGCCCTACATGATCGAGGCACATATGTAATTTTCTGTTGTTGCTATGCTGAGTTTGCTGGCACATATGTAATTTTCATACACTTTTGATCATATTTGGACTAACCTATCAACTCAGTGCACCCAGTTGTCAGTTCCTGTTTTCTGTTGTTTTTGTATTTTAGGTTTTCGGGCCATTAAAAGTACCAAATAAATCCCGGAATTTTTTTATAAAAAATATGCGACCCGCAAGCTTCCCGAAGAACCAACGATGGAAGGGGGTGGACCCACCAGGACCCCAGGAGGGTCCCTGGCGTGACCCCACCCTAGGGCGCACCAGGAGGCCTCCTGGCTGCCCTATGCCCCCCCCCCGGTGCCCCTTCGGCCTATATTTAGTCCCCGCGGAGAAAACCCCTAATATCGATATGTTATTCCCGTTCTCCTCTCTGTACCACCACCGCCGCCGTTTCAAGATCGGGGCTGCCAGGAGAAGTTGCTCCGGCACCCTGCCGGAAGGAGGAAACCTCTCCGGGAGACCATCCATCGCCATGGACGCCTCCTGGATGTCTTGTGAGTAGTTTCCCTTGGACCATGGGTCCATGACCAGTGGCTATGTGATGTTCTCCTCCCCTCTTTGTGCTTCCACTTTCGAGTCCTCGTGAGCTGCCTCACATGATCGAGGCACCTTTGTAATTGTCTGTGTTGCTATGCTGAGTTTGCTGGGATCTGATGGATTATGAGACTATGTTCAGATTGTGATGAGTAATATATTTGATTCTCTTTTATATTTGTGTTCTTTAGTTAATTCTTGCATGTTCTCCGTTGCCGTATTTTGCTTTGGCCAAGTGATTTGTTGCAACTCCAAGAGGGAGCGTTATGCTTGGTTGTGGGTTCAACCCCTTGATGTCTAGCTTGAGTGACAGAAACATGAGACTAGGGGATGTGTTGTTGCCACCAGGGATAAAACAACGGTGCTTGTACTTGCGGGTGCAAGGATTGTTTACTTTACGCATAGTTCTTTTAATGCAGTTGTCTGTTGCTTTGAGTTTACACTTTGGGTGGGATTCGCAACTTAATACCAGCGAGATGTTCTGGATAGATATCTCAAGGTGGATGATTCGTAGTAGATGCATATGGATTTCGGTCTACTTACCTTGGCGTACTTCCCATTGCTCTTGAGCATCTTCCTTTCTTTTATAGCATAGTTAGCATTGCAGTGCGTTTATAATCCTGTCAATTGCCCAGCTGTGATTTGTTTACCTCGCTAGCACTTTTATCGTCTTTTGGGAGAGAGACATCACTAGTGAACGTTATGGGACCCCGGTCCATATTTCCACCATTGTTTACACCTTCAATTTACTTTCAGTTCTTACTTTCAATTGCCACTATTATTATCTCTTGCGTTGATCCTTTGTAAACAGCAAGGCCGGAGGAATTGACAACTCCTTTGTACTCGTTGGGAGCAAAGTTACTTGTTGTGTGTGCAGGTCCAGGTGAAGTTAGCAACCTCGGTTGTGAACGGCGCCATTGTTCTCTTTACCACCTTCTTGTATCTCTTGGAGTCCTACTGGTTCGATACTCAACCTTAGCATCTTCGCTAAAGGAAATTTGCTGCTACGCTACATCTCACCTTCCACTTGGGGTAACCAACGAGAAGTGAGAGAACTATCTTCCTCACCATATCACCCATCCGTCGAAGTGATCAATTTAATATCCTTGCATGGTGGCAGATGAAATCCGGTGAATACCCAACGCCGAGTCGCATGGAAGCTGATATCTTGGCGTCTCCTGCCTCTACGGTGGCATCCGAGTCTGCCTTCAGCACAGGGAAGAGAGTGCTATCAGGTTTTCGAAGTTGAATGACCCCAACGACACTTGAAGCTTTTGTTTGCCTGCAAGATTGGATAAGGGCCACAGGTAAATCCATGCGACACAAACTTTTTCTTTGTTTCTTATTTTCTTTGTTTCTTATTGATGCTTCAAGTTTACAAATTCATGTTTATTTTTGTTTTTCTGCAGCTAATACTCAGCGTAGCTTGGCTTCAGTTCATGACATTAGACTCTGACTTGCAAGGTATGATTTAATGGTGCTACAAATTCTTACATCATGTGAACGTTTACAGCCCTGTTAGAAGGTCACCTAGTGACAGTAGGCTACTGTCCAAGTTACTATTCCCATTCTTAAGAAATCTAGCTTCCAAGAGTTGTGTTTTTTCTTATGAAATGTAAGCTCACTACCGCTATATTGTAAAATTCTAGGTTTGTTTTAGTCTCTGCTACATAGAATCAAGTGCCCCGTTTCATCTTTTAAATTCTCATAAGAATACAACACAAGGTCAACAGTCAAATATGCAGTAGCCCTCGCGATCCAGATTTTATTCAGATTTAATATATACTGTTGTAACTTCTTGGAAATAGAAAAAGAAACTATATTGCTGAACGAAATTCATTATTTAGCTGAAATTTATTTGGATGGTTAATTTATTTGCTGAACGAAATTCATTCTTCACGGGGATGGCATGTGAAGAACAAGGATAAATATGTGTAAGCTATTGGATGGTGAGTGACAAAGGCGCCATGTGAATATCAGAGTGCTGCATTTCCTTTGTATTACGTGTACTGGGTGTGAAAATAGTTGAACTTGAACTGATGTTTCCTTTGTAACTTTTATTTATTTCTAGCTGAATTCTATCTTATGTATTATCGTGAAGATCAGAACTCGTGTATTTATGCATTCTAGCTGAATTTTGGATCGGCCCTGGGTGCCCAATGGGCCAGCAAGGCCACATAATTTTATCTGAATGGGTCGACCCATGGCCTTTGAATTTGGCCTTGAGGCTACGGGGCCAGGTCCAAGGCCAGGTCCGAGTCGGCCCATTCCCATCTTGACTTGCCCAACACAGCAGTTTCGTTTTGCCACCCACAGGTCCTTGGCCGTCCTCTGGTCTTCGGTTCCGAATAATCCCGTCGTCCTCGGCGCCATGTTCTCCACATCGCGCACCGCCGCCGAGGGAGGTGTTCCATCACTGTGGTGCCGAAAGACAAGGCCGCCCGCGACAGTGCTTCGAAGCAGCGCGCCATCGAGTGAGAGAACAAGAAATCGTGTGGTGATAACGTGGGAGTTTGCTTTAGCGCGTCGGCACCAACATTTTCTCCAGCGGATGCCCCATATTTTGGCGCACTCCAGCGGGCGTCCAAAAAAACAGCGCGCACACACAAACACATTCACCTTATTTTCCACAAACACGATCAAATATTCAAATACGAGATTCAAACATGCGCAAACCTACAACATTTTATTTTACAAACATAAAAAAAAACTACTCGTCATCCTCGCCGTCATCGTCGGGGACGTCGTGCTCCAACGGGGGTCGTTGGCGGGCCAGTTGGTGTTGCCTCTATATAGTTCCACCTCCGTCGTCGCCTTCATCACCTGCCGTTCTTCGCGCCATTCATGGCGCTCTTCCCGCCGCTCCTTGCGCTCGGCCACCCCCATCTCCCAGTGCGCCCGCTCTTCCGCTGCTTCACGCGGATGACTGGCATACCACGCTTGGACGACACACTGGTCCCGCTCCGCTACGAGGCGGAAAATCGCGTGGCGGCGGTGGAGGTGGCGGTCATAGTAGGTGACGAGGCGCGGCGCGGGCGCTGATGGCAACAGAGTGTTAATACTCTTCAAGCCTCGTTGGTTACCCCAAGTGCAGGGTGAGATATAATGCAGCGGCAAGTTTTCCCTTGGCAAAGATACCAAGATTTGTCTCCCGTAGGACTCCGAAGGATACAAGAAGGTAGTAAAGTGAACAATGGCGCCGAGGTTGCTAGCTTCACCTGGACCTGCACACAGATACAAATAACTTTTCTCCCAACGAGTACAGAGGAGTTGTCAATTCCTCCGGCCTTGCTGTTTACAAAGGATCAACGCAAGAGATAAAAGTGGAACTGAAAGTAAACTAAGGGTGTAAACAATAATGTGAAGATGGACCGGTGTCCCGTGATTTTCACTAGTGATGTCTCTCTCCCAAAAGACGATAAAAGTGCTAGCGAGGTAAACAAATCAATGCTGGGAAATTGACGGAATTATGAAGGCACCACAATGCTAACTATGCTGCAAGGAAAGGAAGGGCTCAAAAGCAATGGGCAGTGCGCCAAGGTAAGTAGACCGAAATCCAACTGCATCTACTACGAATCATCCACCTTGAGATATCTATCTAACATATCGCTGGTATTAAGTTGCGAATCCCACCTAAAGTGTAAACTCAAAGCAACAGACAACTGCATTAAAAGAACTTTGCGTAAAGTAAACAATCCTTGCACCCGCGGGTACAAGCACCGTTGTTTTATCCCTGGTGGCAACAACACATCCCCGAGTCTCATGTTTCTGTCACTCAAGCTAGACATCAGGGGGTTGAACCCACAATCAAGCATAACGCTCCCTCTTGGAGTTGCAAGAAAACTACTTGGACAAAGCAAAATACTGCAATGGAGAACATGCAAGAATTTACTCAAGAACAAAATATAAAAGAGAAGAATCAAATATATTACTCATCACAATCTGAATATAATCTCATAATCCATCAGATCCCAGCAAACTCAGCATAGCAACAACAGAAATTACAAAAGTGCCTCGATCATGTGAGGCAGCTCACGAGGTCTCGAAAGTGAAAGCACAAAGAGGGGAGAGGTACATCACATAGCTACTGGTCACGGACCCATGGTCTAAGGGGGACTACTCACGACACATACGGGGAGGCGTCCATGGCTATGGATGGTTTCCCGGAGGGGGTTCCTCCTCCCGGCAGGGTGCCGGGGCAGCTTCTCCAGGCAGCCCCGATCTTGGAACGGCGGCGGCGGCGGTACAGAGGCGGGTTCGCGGAAAAGAGATCGATATTATGGGTTTCCACCCCGAGGGCTAAATATAGGCGAAGGGGGGTGTCGAGGGGGCCCACCAGGCATCCAGGAGGCCTCCTGGCGCAACCTAGGGTGGGGTCGCGCCAGGGACCCTCCTGGTCTCCTGGTGGTGGCCCCCCTCCGCTACCATGGTGATTCCGGAAGCTTCCTGGTCGCTGATTTTTTATCTGATTTTTCCGGATTTTTTGGAGCGCAACTGGCAGTTGGGTGCACTGGGTTAATAGATTAGTCCAAATATGCTCAAAAGTGTATGAAAGTTCAAGCAAATCATGGCAAAGTCACACAAAACATGCATGAAGCAAGCAGAAATTATAGATACGTTTCGGACGTATCAACATCCCCAAGCTTAATTCCTTCTCGTCCTCGAGTAGGTAAATGATAACAAGCATAATTTCTGTGGTGACATGCCACACAACCATATAAGGACTTTTAAGTAAAGCAATCAAAGCATGCAATTCAATTCAAGTCTTAACAAGCAAGAGTCTATATTAGCATTGACACAAGCAACAAAAGATACAAGAGCTCTCGCTGTCCGTGACTCGAATGTCTCCCGATGGTGTTTGCGTGCAAGCAGGGGACTGGGAAAAAGAGAGAAAAAAGGTTGTTGAGAACAACTATCTACTAAAGTTTCACACTTAGTCTGCTTTGGATTCTTATCTTGACTCGTCCCAGACCACTAGCCAGGTACAAGTCAAACTGATCCACTCCCTTTCGATATTTTGAGCACTCATGCAATGGATGAGCGTGAGTAAGAAAGTTGGCACCTAAAAGGCGAAACAGAAAGAAGGTGGAGGAGGAAGACAGAAAGGTGTGAAAGGCTCACATCAATGAGGACAATCATAGGCGAGAGAAGGCCATATGATAGATATGATGTGAGGAGTAGGGATTGCCATGCAACGGATGCATATGTGAGCTAAAAGCTCTCCAAGGAAACTAGTGGGGGTGCATCTAACTTGCTTGCTCAAGAAGACCTAGAGCTCGTTTGAGGAGGCTCATCATTGGAATATACAAGCCAAGTTCTATAGTGTGAAGGTCCCCACATAGCTATATGAATGATGATGATCTCTATGGAGTACAAGGGATAGATGATGAAGTACTAGTGTGGATCTCTCAAAAGGAATAGTAGTGTGCCCCCTTCTCTCTTTTTATTTTTCTTTTTCTCTTTTTTCTATTTTTTGTATTTTTTTGGTGGCCTCAATGGCTCTTTCTATTTAACTCTCATTTGTCCTCTTTGGGATCTTTTGAATTTGTCCTCTTTGGGATCTTTTCCTCACTTTAGGGGCAACACTCTATATTTTACAAGACTATAGGAGATCTTTCACACTTTACAAAGGTACTCACATAAAGAAGATATTAGTATCATGATGCAAATGTATGCCTTTGCCAGGATAGCAGGATATGCAATGATACTAGCGCGTCATGTAGCAATGATTAGGGCAAGGCCCAACTAGCATGCGGCTCATCGATCAAGCAAGTAGCATGTATGACATGAGGATCAAGTCATGAGAAGGTGGATGTTGCATGGCAATGTATCTCGGAAAGGCTATGGAAATGCCTTGTAGGTAGGTATGGTGGCTGTTTTGAGGAAGGATATGAGGAGGCTTATGATGACAGAGCGTATCGTGCCAAGGGTTTGGATGCACCGGCGAAGTATGCGCCAACTCTCAAGGTGAGAAAGGGCATTGCACGGTACCGAAGAGGCTAGAAAAAGTATAGGTGGGTGGAAGTGTCAACTTTCGAATACTCACATTAGTCCGAAGAACTCATGCACTTATTATCGGTAACTCTCAATCTAATCAGGAGGTTCACAAAGAGACAAGTACCCCAAGGAGGAGTGTATGGGGGTTTGGTTATCCTTGCGCATCCTCGACTCATGGTACGTGAGTGTACTCTAATATTCGAACCCTCCAGAGGTTAGTGATCCATCTAGTAGCTAGAGTTCTCAACAGGGTTTTTTGGTTTTCGAAAAACACACAGATTGTCCAAAATACGACATCTATCACTAATAGGCTCGAGCTCTTGACACCAAAAGTTCAAACATTAGTCAATACCTCAAAACTATTGCAAGTTACTACTACAAAGAGAATAGAAACTTCAACTACCTACTTCTAGTCAAGGCACAAAACTCAGTGCAACAGGAAAAACTCTCTAACAAGATAAAACATGCAACCTATAGAAAGTTCAACCTAAGACAATTGAAAATCTCTAGAAAAACTAAAGCACTACAACTAAACAGAGCGGCAGCTAAGAAAAGAAAAAGAACAACTCACAGCTAAAAGAATAAGCAAACAAATACTATGAGGAGTTCTAGTTGAAGCGGAGCGTGTAATTCTCCCACACAAAAGAGTAAGCTGGGGTCTAACTTGTTACTACAGCAAACAAAGCAAAAACAAATATAGAAAAGTAAAGAGTGAGACGCTCCAAGCATAGCACACAACGCATGAAGTGATAAAAATATAATGCAACGAGGGACGAACTGATAATTGTTGATGAAAAAGGGGATGCACGGGGGCATCCCCAAGCTTAGACGCTTGAGTCTCCTTGAATATTTATTGGGGGTGCACATGGGCATCCCCAAGCTTGAGGTTTTGACACTCCAAGATCTTCTTTCATCATCTTCCATCGCGCACTTGAAAACTCCCTTCATACATAACTCATTGTAGACTGATTAGAGAGGTTAGTGCCCTATTAAAATAATTTTTCCTCTACTGCAAATAAAGATTTCCAGGAAGAGCTATTGTTTCTCTTGCCTGCCCAATAGATTTTGCAAAGAAAAAGCAAGCTTAAGGATTGCAAAACTGCGAAAAGAGAAACCGGGGCAGAAGCTGAGAAAAACAGAACAGCAGAGAGAACAGAATTTTTTAGGGATACTTATGCAACTCAAATCAAAAAACTCAGAACATACGAAAGTTTCGTAATTGTATAGATCACGCTGTGTAAAAAATTCAGCTCAAAAAGATGAACTGGGATTTTTCTCTAATTTTCTAGTCACGAGGACAAAATCTGTTTCCTGGACAACATGTCACAACTTTCACTTCCCTTATCGTATGAGGCTATAAAAGACACAAAGCTTGAAAAGTAAAGATACAATGATGTTGCTACAATAGTAACAATCATCAAGACCACTAAGAATAGAAGAAAAACAAAAACCAAAACCTAAATTCGTTGCGGGCTGCCTCCCGAAAGCGCTTCTTTAGAGCCATTAGCTAGGCTTAAAGCAGAAGATCAAGTTGTATCCATTGAACCATCATCACGATCATCAAAAAGCTCTTCAATAGTACAACTAGTCTTAATAGGTTTCTCAAATAAATGACGAATGAAAATGCTTCTTGGAATAAAATCAAAAGGAGGGAAATCAATTGGAGTTTCATTAAAGTTAAAGATAGGTGTATCTTCCAAAGTTTTCACCGTTTCAACTCTCTTGGCAATGGGTGTGTTTGCTTTAGCTCGAGGAACCTTGGGGACGTAAACGAACTTAGGTTCCTTCTTTGCCGGAGTTTCATCCTTTTTGGTTTTGATTGAGTAAAAGTTTCTTCCTAGAGTTTCAATAACTTCCTCATTCTTTTCTATCCTAGAAGACTTCTCATCAAGGGATTTAATAGTCTCCAAAGTTTTGACAATTTTCTGCATGGAGTTATCTAGCCTATTCAAATTCCCTTGAATCTTACGATCCAACTCATTCACCCTATCGATACTTGGCATCTCTAGCTCTATTTTTTCAAGTTTTCTCATAATGTGAGCTAAAGTAATGTCCTCCTTAATACTAACAACTGGGAGGCTTCCAACAAGATTTTCAACAACATTAAGGGCTTCCCAAACTGGGGCCTCTATCAAGTTCCCATTGATAGCAGTGTCTAAAAGAAACCTATTCCAAGAAGTGATCCCAACATAAAAATTTCTAAGCAAGATAGTAGTGGATTGCTTCTTGGTGGCTCTTTTTTGAGAATCATTAATTCTATACCAAGCATCTTTCAAACTTTCACCACCTCTTTGAGTAAAGGTAAGTACTTCTGCCTCACCAAAGGCAAAAGGACCAGCCATAGTGGTAACTACTGACGAGGTAACAGGTATTTTTGGTATTTTCGATAAGGGACAAAAAGGTAAAAACTGAAAGGTAAACTAACAAGACTAAAAAGCAAAGATAAAACATAGTGTGCAACTCCCCTATCTTGTAGACTGGAGTCCCCGGCAACGGCGCCAGAAAACTTGCTGATGACAAGAGAGTGTTAATACTCTTCAAGCCTCGTTGGTTACCCCAAGTGCAGGCTGAGATATAGTGCAGCGACAAGTTTTCCCTTGGCAAACATACCAAGGTTTGTCTCCCGTAGGACTCCGAAGGATACAAGAAGGTGGTAAAGTGAACAATGGCGCCGAGGTTGCTAGCTTCACCTGGACCTGCACACAGATACAAATAACTTTGCTCCCAATGAGTACAGAGGAGTTGTCAATTCCTCCGGCCTTGCTGTTTACAAAGGATCAACGCAAGAGATAAAAGTGGAACTGAAAGTAAAGACTGAAAGTAAACTAAGGGTGTAAACAATAATGTGAAGATGGACCGGGGTCCCGTGATTTTCACTAGTGATGTCTCTCTCCCAAAAGACGATAAAAGTGCTAGCGAGGTAAACAAATCACAGCTGGGCAATTGACAGAATTATGAAGGCACCGCAATGTTAAATATGCTGCAAGGAAAGTAAGGGCTCAAAAGCAATGGGCAATACGCCAAGGTAAGTAGACCGAAATCCAACTGCATCTACTACGAATCATCCACCTTGAGATATCTATCCAGAACATCTCGCTGGTATTAAGTTGCGAATCCCACCCAAAGAAACAGACAATTGCATTAAAAGAACTTTGTGTAAAGTAAACAATCCTTGCACCCGCGGGTACAAGCACCGTTTTTTTTATCCATGGTGGCAACAACACATCCCCTAGTCTCATGTTTCTTTCACTCAAGCTAGACATCAGGGGGTTGAACCCACAATCAAGTATAACACTCCCTCTTGGAGTTGCAAGCAAACTACTTGGCCAAAGCAAAATACTGCAACTGAGAACATGCAAGAATTTACTCAAGAACAAAATATAAAAGAGAAGAACCAAATATATTACTCATCACAATCTGAACATAATCTCATAATCCATCAGATCCCAGCAAACTCAGCATAGCAACAGCAGAAATTACAAAAGTGCCTAGATCATGTGAGGCAGCTCACGAGGTCTCGAAAGTGGAAGCACAAAGAGGGGAGAGGTACATCACATAGCTACTGGTCACGGACCCATGTGTTGGATATGTGCCCTAGAGGCAAATTAATAAAGATATTTGTCACGTATCTATTTGTTCATAATACGTTGTATACTATGCTAGAACTGTATTAAGCGGAAACATTAATACACGTGTGGTATATAACAACCTGGTCCCTAGTTAACTCAGGCATACTAGCTCATTGGGCAATCGATGATCAAGGTTTCCTGATCATGAGATGTGAACTGTCTATTGACAATGAGGTCATATCATTAGGAGAATGATGTGATGGACACACACCCACCTATAGCATTGTAGTGTGATCAAGTCACATAGTTCAGCATTGCGATGACTTAATAACATAGTGACTCAATCCTTAGACCGTGATGATCATACATAATTGCTATCTATTAGGATGCTTTGAGTACATCAACCGTTACACTGAAACATGGTAACCATAAAGGTGTGTCTTGGGTAATCCGAAGTAGATATGTTGAGGAGTATGAAATAGATCAGAACGGGATTTGTCCATCCGAGTGACAGATAGGTACTCTGGGCCCACTCGGTGATATTGCATCAACAGCTAGCTAGTGACTAGGTCACATGAGATGTAATATGCACAGACGAGTAAACATGTTTGTCAGAGACGAGGGAGAACTAGGTATTGGATACCGACAATCATACCTCGGACAAACATAGTACCGCAGCACAAAGGGATCAAGTCATATTGTTAACGGTTCAACGGCGAAGAAGTTTATTCGATGGAAGCGCAGGGGCACATCAAGGATTGTAACAAGATCCCACATGATGGTCATTGGTCAGAGAGTGTCTCGATCATGTCTACTGTTTCCCGAACCGTAGGGTGTCACACTTAAGGGCAATCGATACATTAAGGACAGATTCGGGATCATCGGTGAAATAAGAGAGAACATCGGAATTGTTCCGGGAGGTGCCGGAAGCTGTTCCGAATATTTTGAAAGGTTCAAAATAAAGTTTATTGATGTTTAAATATGTTTTATTATTTAATTGACAGAATTAAATATTAAAAAAAATATTAATTAAAAAGGTGGAAAAGGCATATGGGCCTAAAGAGGCCCATGAGGGGAGAAGGGGATTTCCCCCCTTGGCCCATGGCACCAAGGGAGGTGCCTTGGCCCCCTCCCTAGCCGCACCCTTCCCCCCCTTTGGGAGTTTAGTCCCACATGGGCGAGGGGAGGAGGTTCCCCCCCCCTCCTTGGCCTATATAAGGAGGGGTAGGGTGCCCTTTTTCATCCATCCCATTGAGTTCTTTCTCTCTCTTTTTCTCCGACCTAGAGCGGACACCCCTTGTTTGGAGTTTGCACCTAGTTGGGGGTTTCACCATCATCCGAACGCCGTCACGCTGCTCTTCGTGTTTTTTCCGCAGCTCTTCTGGTTCGGAGCCCGGGGGGACATCGGTTGCACCGTACGTGTGTAATCCCGCAAGGCACTGCACGTGTGGTGCTACTTCATCGCCGGAGGTTCTTCAACACGACAGGGAGGTCGTAGGATCAGAGTCTACGCCAACAACGTTCGAGGAACGTTTCCCTCTTTCGGTCTTCAAAGGTATGAACACCGATTCCTTCCGTTACATACATCAGCATAGCATAGATCTTGGGTTTGGGAATCGTAGTTGGAAAAATTATTGTTTTCTGCCCCGTTCTTCAACACCATGGTCCAAGGGGGACAACTCACGGCACATACGGGAGGCGTCCATGGCTATGGATGGTCTCCCGGAGGGGGTTCCTCCTCCCGGCAGGATGCCGGGGCAGCTTCTCCAGGCAGCCCCGATCTTGAAACGGCGACGGCGGCGGTACAGAGGCGAGTTCGCAGAAAAGAGATCGATATTAGGGGTTTCCACCCCGAGGGCTAAATATAGGCGGAGGGGGGGGTGTCGAGGGGACCCACCAGGCAGCCAGGAGGCCTCCTGGCGCGGCCTAGGGTGGGGCCGCGCCAGGGACCCTCCTGGTCTCCTGGTGGTAGCCCCCTTCCGCTACCTTACCTTGGTGATTCCGGAAGCTTCCGGGTCGCTGATTTTTTATCTGATTTTTCCGGATTTTTTGGAGCACTTTTAATGGCCGAAAAAACTGAAATACAAAAGCAGCAGAAAACAGCAACTGGCAGCTGGGTGCACTGGGTTAATAGATTAGTCCAAATATGCTCAAAAGTGTATGAAAGTTCAAGCAAATCATGGCAAAGTCACACAAAACATGCATGGAGCAAGCAGAAATTATAGATACGTTTGGCACGTATCAGGCGCCTGGGCCGCCGCCTCCCGCGCGTTCTGGCAGTCGCCGAAGTTCATCTGGGCGCGCGGACGGCCGAGTCTCCACGTCGTTGCGTCGTAGGCGCGGGCGGCCTTCTCCGCCGTCTCGAAGTGTCGAGCGACACACACTCGTCGGCGCTTCGTATCTCGGCGGTGAAGGTGTCGTTCGGGCGCGTGCGGACGCCGCGGTAACCGGATTGAGAGCGGTGACGAGTCGGCATAGCGCGCGGCAGCGGAAGGGGAAGCGCGCGACGGCGTGGAAGGGGAAGCGAGCGGCGCAGAAGGGAAAAGGGAGAGAAAATGGCGGTTGGCTTCGCGACAGCGCCTCGCTTTTAACCCTGCGCGCTGGGCGACGCACGCCAAATCTTTACCCCGCACGCAGGCTCATTTTTTTAACGCTCACGGTTTCACGCGCCTGCTGAATCGCGCGTTTTCGGCCTTCGCGCGCTATTTGGCGCTTTTTGGCGCGCTGAGCCACATTTCGCGGGCCTGTTGGAGGTGGTGTAAGGCTGCCTTTAGAGCCTCATAGTCTGCCTCTATACATTGTACTCCCTCCTTTTCAGTTTATAGGGTTTATCTCAAAATTTTAGTTTTCTATTTTATAAGTCTCAGTTCTACTATTTATGATGACATGTTCAGATCTTGAGGTGCATTAAATTACAGCATGCAAAATTCAAGAAAATACTCCCTCCGTACCGGTGCATTAGTCATATTAGAGCATCTTCAATAGTTTGTATGTAAGGGTTTTTGGTAAATTGTCCATGTCATCAACCAACAAGCTATCATACAAGTACTCCAATGGGTTGTATGTAAGTCATTCAATAAAAGATGAGAAAATAAATGCGTTTGCTCTCTATTTTACCTTGGAGCTTGTGCAAGAGGTGTCGGTTAATCTACATACAACTTTGCTCTATTACCTCATTTATTGCATGACACATCATCATTCTATCGTAGGTGGCAAACTTACCAACAGCTATCTTACAACCATTGGAGATGCCCTTAGGTTGTGCACTGCGACCAAGGAGGAAGGAAAAACGAGAAAACTTAATGCTTATTTTCTAATTAATAATATCGCATGCAATAGATTGACCACTGCATGTCGTGTTAGGTTGTTTAATATCATTGAAAACATACATGCTTCACGTTTCTTATTGGTTGATTCGTTTATTTATGTCAAAACAAGGAACGAGGTAAAAATTAATGCTCCACGCCTAAGTGTTTTGGGAATATTTGATTTTCATGATGCACCGATATGGAGGGAGTACTCACCAATGCATGTACTAGTTTTTTATCATTTAGTAGTCATGCATGCATGCACTGTAATTAATACATTCATAAATACATTTTAAACAAAAACGAGAGTATTAATTAAGTATTTGTGCAAACTACATAATATGTTCCATCACTCAACATCTATCTTGGTTGAGGAGATTTGTGAATTGAGCCCTATAAACCGTAAAGGAGGGAGTAAATTTTTGTGTGACTACCTCTATATCTAGAGGCACATCTTACCTTAGAGCATGGTTAATAGTAGAGCACTTCTATAAGCCATCTTATAGCCTATCTTATAGCCGGCTTGTACAATAGTTAGTGACAAAAGTGTACTACTTTTATTACATATGTCCCACATTTCACTCTCACAAACTGCCTAGGAGCACGTGCTAGAGCTGGCTATTAGCTAAGAGCCCGCTTACCTTCTCTCTTCTCTTCTCTCTCATCCACCTAAGCAAAAATATATTATTTTATTTCTTATAGCATGTTGATTCATCCTTATCGTACTTGCTCTTAGAGGCTGCCTCTAGTCTGCCTCCAATGAATAAATAAATTAGGATGGCTCAATTGTCAGTAGATAGAGACAACACACGAGGATGCATGCACGCAGCAGCATGGCTGAACATATGATTGTTTTAATTTCGGGTGGGTCCATCTTAGAAGCAGCTAGGAGTCTCCATACACTACAGAAGTTTCGATAAATTAGAGATCACCAACTGAAGTATGACACATTGGTGTTATACTTTTGGCCCACCATCTCTTAAATATAGATTTATTCAAGGAAGGTTAGTACCTACACACACGGTTGGGTCTCGAAGATTGACTACACGGTTCAATTGTTTTGCAATATGACTCGTTGGTGTCACGGATCGGCAGCGAATTTTGCTTCCATTTTCGCTAGTCCCTACGCGCGCACACACAAACCAACCCCGCTGTGTGGCTGCACGATACCTACGTGCGTACTAGGACTAGGAGTACCACACAACCACTTGCTTGAATCAACCAACACACAACATGACACATGCATACGGCCAGAGTCTTGATCAGTCAGGCGTGAAAAAAGAGAAGTCAAACTGACATGAACACGAGCCTACGAACGAGCACGAGCTGAGGTAACAGGCTATGTGCACACTCACAGTCTTGCTCCGTTAGGTACAAAAATGGAAAGCCAGTAAGCGCGACGTATGCCGCTGCAGCATGATTGGACGTGACTAGACAGAGGTTAGCCATCAAATGTCCGAATCTGTTCGTTGGAAAATTTTCAGCTGAATTATTATTACTACCTCCGATTCATATTAATGGGCACACATTTAATACAACTTGAGTGTGTGCCCATTAATATGGGTCGGAGAGAATAGATGGAATTGTACCGTTTTCAACGTGAAAATCTCACGGTATCAAAGTGAAGAAGCCCTAGGGATTATAGAGATCGACATCCATTCTAACATGAAAATTCTATAGATCGGGCTCACTTGAGAAAGTTTCAGGCCCTTGTTCAGCTGCAAAGTATTAGATCCTCACACACTATGACCCACGTGGGGGTTCAATCCTTGCCACTAAAGCTTTGTTCGGTTCCATAGAAATTCCAACCACTGATGCATGATGTACAAAATATCATACATCCATGCTCCAAATCAAGCAAAATCACACAACAAGCTTTTCCAAGTTCAATATTTCAAGTATCAATATATATTAGTTGACAAATTATATGGCTATGGACAAGTTCACCAATGATCGCCTTTGACTTTGCCTTTGACCATGTTTTTATCGTCTTCACCGCATAAGTAGTAGTTGAAGATCAATACTGATCGAGTCGGATATTCTCATTTTGAAAGATGCCTGACCCACCATCGGCCTCCTTCTCATCGTTGACGCCAGATCGACATGGGTACAGTTCACCCAGATTTGCTCCTTTGCAACGGCACACATCGTCTGAGCTTGCCACTTCACTAGAATGCTGGCACGAAGGGAATCCTCCTTGTCCTTCTTGAACATGGCGTGTGACTCAGCCTCTGGCCTCTGCAATGTCTCACACCTTTCTCAGTCGGTGAATAGACCGCTCCTCGGTGTGTACGTTTTTCTGTGCCGTTGACATCGAACTTGGATCCCGACATTAAGGGGACAAGATTCCATCATCGGGGTTGCGCCACCAGTCTGAGGTCATCCGGTTGGGCGTGACAATACCTCCAGCAGATGATTGCCGCCTTCGTCTTCCTTGCAATCACACGCCTTAAGTCATCAGCGTTGTCGGATCCATGCCCCACTTGTGTGGAGGCAATGGATCCCATCGATACGACCCCGATTGTGAAGTTGGGTCTTATTTCAAGAACCGACGGAGAACCATATATACGAATGGCTAACTCCCCGCAATTCTTACATGGGAAGAGGTCCTTATCGATGGATCCAGAGTTACCAAACTAGGATGTGCATCCTTTCATGACGAAGAAGGGCGAATATCGTCGTATAAAAGCTTAAGGCCAAAGCAAACTGGAAGTGGAGTGGAATGGCTAGGTTTGTTCGAAATTTAGATAGAGATGCATATTTATGAGGCTCAAGACAACATGGGTCGTATGCAACACGACAAACACGTCAGGACGTCTCCATATCCACTCACATTAGCTTGATATACTAGGATCCGGATTAACCCGAACGTTTGGACCAACTATGCATGTTCTAGTTGGATGTCAAGTTATTGTCCAAAGAATGGTCAATATGACCACCCACACATTTAAGAACGATAAGAGAGCTCCTATTGTAGAAGCTCTTAATCCCTGATTTTACGTATTCAAGACCTTTGAAAGAGGCATTAGGAGTCATGGAATGCCTCAAGAAGTCAAGATACACATCCAAGGTTGAAGTAATACGCCTTCATATTTTTTGTGGGTGTGTAGCTTAATGTGCTTCACATGAAGCTTTACATCCATGTTTATGTAAATGTTTACTTTTTTTAACTCCAAAGTTGATTTTGATTTTTTTATTCAAAATAAGGCTCCATACAATCTAAGATCCAATAAATTTCCGCTCTTTGCCCATAATTCAAGTTTCTTGAGTATTTACTTTTCGCTGCAATTTTAAAGTGAACAATGATGTTGAACCAAATCCTCAAAAAAATGATATTGAACCAAAAGTCTGATTTTTAACATCAAACTGAAACAAGAGGTCGCCACATTTTTTGCAAACGAGGAAAAGAACTTGATCTTTTTTATGGGATGATGACGGCGATGAAAAATAAGACCGACAGACAATTGTGACATAGACGGATCCTTAAGAATGAGAGGAACGGATCAGTCATAGTACTAGCAAGGAACGGATCAGTCGTCCATTACAATGTAGCGAAGCAAGCAAAATAATGCCGGAGCACCTCATGCCTTCCCTGTCACTTTCCTACTACCCATCTAGAGCCTGCTCCGAGCATGGTCGCTCGGCCTTGCTCTCCTCGAGCTGCTTCTTCAGCGAGGCGATCTCCACGTCGCGCTCCATCAGCTTCGCTTCCAACTCGAGAACGTAGTTCATGGAGTATGACGCGTAGTTCGCCGCCTGCATGCACGCAAACAATGTGACCGGCCGGACTCCAAACATCCAGACATGCAGCTCGTAATAAGAGTTTATAGTTTGAACTTGACACAGCATCCTCTGTCATACTCATACCTGGAGAATAGCTTCGTAGCTCAACCCGACGACATCCGATGGCTCCATGGCAGCAAACACGCCCTGCTGCGGTGGCGCGACGGCACCCTGCAGCAGCTCCCGTGCGGACTCCCGAGAAATTCCCGGCATTGGCGAACACACGGCGTTGGGCACGGAGTAGCCATAGGGGGCAGGCCGAGTGTCGGAAGAAGAAGGCGGACGACCCTCCTCGCCGTTGGCCTCGTTGATGTTCCTTTTCTTCCCGCACAATGGGGACGGCTCTTGCTCCGGCTTCACCTTCTTTGCCAATGCCGACGCTTGCTTCAGCGAGGCCATTTGCTCCGCTCTTATGGTTTTCATCATGTGTAGATCGAGGGGTCCAACCCTGAAAATTGAGCGCAAGATCAGCCACTGCACGAGACATTAAGAATTTAAGATGAGGGGGATTTCGATGTTACCTATGGAATTGGCAGTCATACGAGTAGAGGAGGGCGGCATCGGTGATGGAGATGCATCAGTCATAACGGAAGCGGCGATGTTGCCGTTGCTCAGACAATTCTTGATATCAACTGCGGTGCCACCGTAAGCACGTAACAGCTTCGCTGCGGATTCTTTCTCCTCGTTGCTAAGCACGGGATCCATGAATGAGCTCTCGGACGGCTCACCCCACTCCACGGGACAAGGCCACGGGGTCGGCGAAGAGAGGAAGAAGAACCCGCGCTTCCAATCCTTGATGGACTCCGGCAACCCCGTGAAGCGCAAGCCGGAGGAGCGGTCCCTGAACCTGGGTTGAAAGAAGTACCATCTTTTCTTGTGCCCATGGTTGAGGACGGACAGCTGAAAGAAACGCCGGAACACGGCTAGCGACGGAGGCACACCGGCGGAGCTGCAGAGCACGAGGAAGCCCGCCATGATGCGCCACGCGTTGGGCGCGAGCTGGGTGGGCGCGATGCCGAAGTAGGTGAGCGCCTCGCCGAAGAAGGGGTGCAGCGGGACGCGCATGCCGGCCTCCAGCGCGTGGGCGTACACGCAGACGCACCCCGGCGGAGGGGGTGAGCACGCGCGCAGGTCGCCGGCGGGGCGCGCGGTGTAGTGATCCGTGGGGATTCCGTATTTCTTGCACACCGCGTCGACGTGGCCCTGCGTGCAGAGTGAAGAGACGAAGCCCTCGGCGTTGGGTCGGTTCGCGAGGACGACGGTAGCGGCGTCATCGTCGGCGTCGGAGGCGGCGAGCTGGTAGTCCGGGTCGGCGGACGAGGATGAAGAGGTGGAAGAGGAAGAGGAAGAGGTGGAGATGGAGATGGAAGAAGGAGACATCGGGGCGTGGGTGCTTTTCTCTCTGGTCTCGCGCTCGCGTTGTACTGAGCCGAAGAGCAAGCGAGATGAGAGAGGCCCGGCCGGGGTTGCTATGGCTTACGGAGGAGGGAGCTTTGCCTCGTGAGGCTCTGTTCGGTTAGCCCCTCCCCCGCCGGGATTTTAGCGAAATCCCCGTCAATCCGCGTGGGTGGATCAGCTCCGACCGGGGTTTAATCCCCGTGTACCTTATCTGTGTCTTCGTTTAGACCCGGTCGGGTTTCAACCCCTTCCAATTCCCTCCCAAACCCCGTGGAATCAACCGGGAAAAAATCATCTCCCCTCTCCTCGTGGAACCAACCCCTGCGAGCGCTGAAAAAAATGAGAAACGATTCGCTCCACTCTCCTCTCATGCGATTCGGCGGCGAAGCGGCGGCGGCGGCGATGGCAGAGAGGACGGAGGGCCAGGTGGGGGCGCAACCAAGCGAAGGAGATCGATGCAGCATACCCTCCCCCCTCCTCCCAGCCCCGGTCGGCGAGAGCTAGGTGAACCTCCTCTTCTTTTCCTCTCCTCACCCAGCACATATTTTTAGGGTTCCTGGATTTACTGAGCAAGCCCACGGCCAAATCCGTATGTGCAGAGGACAAGCTTCATGACGGCACTGAATTTGCACAAAGTTATTTGGATTATTGCTTCTGAACCGATAGTCTTGCAAAGTTTAGGTCGGCCTAAGCATTCATTGTGAGGATTTTGGTTCCCCCCCCCCCCCCCCCCCCCCCTTTTTAAGGTGAGAATTTTGGTTCCCTTGGTACTAGCATCCACTGGAGGCAGATCTCAGAAATTTTTGGTTCTTATATGGTAGTACATGTTCAGAACACGGATGCATCATTTATTTATTTCCTTCTTCTGCTCATTCATCCAGATTCCGATCGACAATCTTGTAAGAAGCAAGATATTTCTACATGTTTTGGGCTTAATTGTTTCTTCTTGTGCTTAATATATTGCCTGGTTTGATAGCTGCTTATGCCAATCTAGAAATAATATGGAGATCATCTTGTTAGCATCAGATCTTTGAACATATAATGCCTCATGTTAATTAGCACCCATCTTGTAGAGTGCTGACAGATTGGTAAAAAGGGTGAGGAAGGAAAAACCATGCTTACCAAATCTGCAGCAGTGTGCAGTGTAACATGGTCACCCCACTTTCTATTCCTAGATGCTTATGCGATCTAAGCCGTCAATGAAAAAATATTAATGTGAGAATAAGAAAATCTATCAAGGAAAATTTGCCATGCATGTTGATTAAATTCCCAAAGCTCTGTCTTTGTTGTCAAATGGCAAATATCGTCGAGCTTAGTCTCATTCGTCATCGCACTTGGCTTCCATGTGGATAATGCATAGAGTATCCTTCCTTTCCATCCCAACAATAAGCATTGCTCTTCTTCGTCGACTAAAGTCATTCTTGGCCGCCGCGCAACAACCACCAGGCCCGAACTGCTTCACTAGGCCCTCCACGCCACCGCCATCGACCCGCAGCCACACAGCCCATGCAGCTTCACTAGGCTAGCTTGTTTCCTTGAGTGTCCCATGTAGTGGTACACTCTTGTTTCGTTGATTTATTATGCATGCAGAATAGTCCATGTTCATGCGAAATTAGACCGGACCATATCTAGGGAATTGGTATTCTTTTTAGCTAGGTAGGGATTCTCTCTGTAACTGCACTGGTGTAACTTCCTTCCTTGGCCATTTTGCCATTCATTGCCTGGTTGATTTTTCTGTTTTGCCAATATTCATTACTTAATGTATACTATCATGCATGCTCATGTTAATTCCTTTTCATCCAGTGTATTCACACTTAAAATAATTGAATTTTATTTTTTATTACTTGTAGGAAATTATCATCTGCTTTGTGAGCAACCAATTGCTAATCGACATTTAATTGCATAACAATAGATAGACTGAAGCTATCTTCACATCCAGAGTTCTACATGAGGATGATGCAGAAGAAGGGTGAAAGGGCTGCAGCTTAGATCAATTCTTGTGTACTTTTCGGCGGAAAGTCTTCATTTTTATTACATTATTTTGTCCATGTCATGCTTGCAAAGATACCGATTCTAGTTTGAAGGAACTGAGAATCATTCACATGCTTTTGTTGTCTATTCGACATTTCAAACTTAAATATTGTTGTAATGGTCGTTTGTTGATTATGTTCAAAGTTCAAAACCTTAAGCTTGGAGCTAGAGTACAGCAGTTTTGGTTGTAATATAAACAATACATTGTTGTTTTTATTCTTATACTGTTGCAGTTTTGGAGGATAGCAGCTTGAAATTCAGGTCTTTTGTTGTTAATGGAAGCAAACTGTTTTCACTTATACTGCTGCTGCTGCTCCAAACCGTGGGTGAACCGAATGCACAAAAGTGACCGGTAATTATTCCCCAAGGGGATTTGGTGCCGAGCGGGGGTTCACCCAAACCTCCACTAGAGGATTAAATATTGCACAGCCGGACAAGGCCTGATGGGGTTTGTGTAATGGCGATTTGATGGCTTTGATTACCCGTCGATGCATCACAAGCGAAAGATTCACTGCGAGATGGACAATTCACTGCGGCGACATGATAGCCTGCAGCCCTACGGTGTGCAGAAAATAGAACTTGGTTGAACGCCTCGGGAATCCAGTCGTCGGAGCTCATTGGAGAAAGGTAGGTATGAACCAAAATGCTCATTGGAACTACAGGCTAAATTAAAAATTCATCAAATTCATATTTCTACTTCTAAGAAAATTTTGAAAAGATAGTTAAATAACGTACAAGTGTATAAATTTTGGCTCACGATCAACCTCCCCCGCCTCGTCCATCCCCCTCCTCTCGGTCTCGCCACCACCAAAGTGGTCGCAGGCAAACGGTTGTGCACGTTTGGGAAAGGTGGCGGCGGGGCGCTTCAGCTTCATCTCGCAGCTGCAGCGTTTGTGGAGGAATTGCGCTGTCGTGGCAGCCTTGGTCGGGGCCGTGGTGGGCGCCGACTGCGGATCCGGTGCGGCGCACCATGGATCTGTCTTGTGGGGGTGGGTGGATCGCGGTGGGGCGCCATTTTCCTGTGGCGGCGCGCCTCCCTACGGGTTGCTGCCGTGCATGCTTTGGGAGGTGGTGGTGGCGGTGGTTGGGTGGGTGTCTGGCGAGCTGGCAGCCGGATCTGGGCAGTCAACGTTGCTGGACGTCGTCGGTGGGCTGTGAAGTGGCGGGATGAACTTTCACGCCGTTTTGGCACAAAGTATAGAGAAAACCATAAGCATGTCCACAAAGTGTCATATATACGAGTTACGGGTCGGTTTTGGCACTCCTCGCAAAAAAATTACGGGTCGAAAAATTTTAGCGCATTTGTTCTCGCACATTTTAACACACCGATATACCATAATGGCGATTACTTTGCAATACGGGGATACAGTGGCTCTTTAGAGTTATAGTATTTTCAATGGTTACAAAGGATTATACGGCTATGCCCTAGGCCATGACCCTTGTAGCCTGGAACCTAGCTACGCCTCTGTCAACGTCCGCGTCCCTCCGTTGAACCCAAGATGAGACTGTAGCCATGGATACCAGCCCGCACCTCACACGCACCCTTCGTCCACGAACACCAGCCTCCCGCCTCCAATGCCGCAACCATGCATCCATACCAACCAAAGTGATCGGCTTGGTTTGGAGGGAACGCCCACGTGCAATGCAACCGCATCTAACATCCCACCTTGGACTTCGCCGGAGCTTCCGCCGCACGCCAACGAACGGAGATTAGGGAGGAGGGGAGCAGATGCATCCACGACGGGCACATCCCGTGCCGACGACTAGCAGCCCTAGTATGGCCCTACCGCCCATCCTTTTCACCAAGCTCCCCACAACCCCATCGCGGCGGACGAAGCAGGTCCTCGCAAGGACGTCAGACCGTCCACCGGCTAGGGGATTCCAAAGACCACCGCCCACCATCGGCGTTGCTCACCAGGAAGCCCATCCATGCTGAACGTTGTCGTCAAGACGCAATGGCCCAATAGGATTGAAGAGGAGGGAGGCTTGGCGGTGGCGGAGATTAGGGTTCCCCCTGGTAGGCAGCAGACAGGTGGGTTTTTTTCTTGAAAAAAATATTTTATAGGACATATTTCAATCTTTGAGTCTACTTCAGTGTACGGGTTACAATAAACATGCATGCATTCAAACAACCATGCCCACGGCAACAGATGTCGTAGTGAAGGAAGCAAATACATTGTGGACGGTCCACGGTGATATGGTGCCGACGAATCACCTCAGCAGCCAAAACAGAACCTGAAACGACCAGCCGGAGCTCATGCCCAGCGTGCCGCTTTGCTACCAGCACCACTCTTGGCAGCGGCGAGTTCGTCCTCCTTCTCCTGCAGATGGTGCTGCAGCGCGGCGACCTCCGCGTCCCGCGCCGCCAGCTTCTCTTCCAGCTCGCTCGTGTAGCGTAAGGAGAATGACACATTGTTCGCGGCCTGCACACGACCAATGTGATCCGGGTCGGAGAACGAGGAGGAAGGCATCGCGCGCGTGGGAGGCAGTGGAGCTTGGTGGGACGAGAAAAGCTTTGCCTTGTGAATGTGATTCGATGGCTTTGATTACTCGTCGACACTTCACAGTTCACAAGAAACAAATTCACACTTGACTGCGCGGGGCAACAGAAGAGACCCGTTGAACGCCTCGGAAAATCCTGCCGTTTGGGGACTGAAGAGTCAAGTGGCAACTGGAGACTTTCGGGAGGGCGGTGGAATGCGACGCGACAACAAGCAAAGGAAGCTTGATGTTTATGAGGTGACGCTGACATTGTGGGTCCATCGTCAGCCTATGGGGATCTCGATTCATCAAGGAAAATGGTCCGGTTAATTAGCGGAACAGAAAAGATAAGTGCCACATGTGTGGGCAGGGGCATTTTCGCCCACACTTTGTAAACGATAATTTTAGCCAAAGTTATAATGTATTAGCGAATTTGTCATATATTAGTAAAAGTTATCATGTATCAGTAAAAGTTGTTATTTTATATGTGCTAACTTTGTCATAAAAAACTTTTGAATTTGTTATCCATGCGCCCACATGTGTGGCATTTATCAGGGTCCTTAGTGGAAACCGGACTAAAATCATCACAACAACCCACATAGGGCAAACCCGGCCGATAAAGAAACACGAAGTTAATGGCATCCCTTTGTGAAGACGTTGTCTTGGTTGCTCACGGTGTCTTTGGTGTTCGAATTGATTATTTGAACGCTTTGCTTGGTTTCGGATGTTTCTCAGGGCGTGGGCTTCCCGGATGCAAGGTACTTGTTCGTCGATGGTTTCTCCATAGCCTCTTCCTCGAGCTCGGTTAGGTCATGCAACCCATTTGTCGACTCCTCTAGGGGCTAAAGGTGCGATGTATGTTGATTTGGTTTTGTCATGGAGTTGTGGTCGTGCGATGAAGGTGCTCGGTGTTGTTTGTGACACGGTCTAGCTGCTCTGGGTCTTGTCTCCTTGCCTTCCCTGGCTAGAATTCAGATTTGGTGTTGTGTGGTGTGTTGTATCTCTCGCCCTCAATCTTCTTTATGTTGGTTCTATTCTCTTCTACCGATCAATGAAAAGATATGCAAGCTTTGCGTATTCGCGAAAAACCAAGAACCATCGTCAACACTCCTCCACGAGTCATCGACTCCAACTTCACCATAGACTTCCATGAACGAATTCCTTATCAACACAAACTTCGAAGCCCGTCAGGATTCATGCCAAACAATCGACCACTAATGCAAGCGCATAGACTACTCTGACTAAGAGGACAATCAAACACATGAGAAATGTGTAGAGCTGGACTAAGAAGAAACATATCAAGCACACCGGGTGGAGCCGACCACCGAAGCTCTGCCTCGATCCTGCATCGCTGATCATGATATGTATGTTATGAGTTTAAATTACTCTCCACTATGGTCAGTCTAACAAACAAATTAACCGAGGGTAATTTTGTTCTAAATTATGTATAATTTCGTGTCTTGGTCGTTGTATCAAAATAAATACACGTTACATGAAAGAACACATGGACTGATATGTAATAGGAAAAAGTCAACTGAGGAAGAAACAACAAGCCGTAGGCATAGTTTATAAACCGAACTGAATCGACGGTTTGACCCAAAAAAACAGGAACCAACACCTTGCATGTTTTTTTAACGTGTACTAGTCTTTTAAACAAAACACGAAAAACGTTCAACGAAAAGGTGCATAAATAAGGAATCGAACACTTAATCTGAAGGAAACTCAAGCTAAAGGACAAGAACCATGTAGGCTAACAACACTTTGTAACCTTCTATATCTCTTATAAAGCAAAATCCCACTAAGATGCATTTATGGTGTCTATCTCGACTTGCATGCTATCCACATCACACACTATATTAGCCAATCATATATCCATGTCATACACGAACAAAATCGCACTAAGATGCAAGCGTTTATGATATTTATCTTAACATGTAAGCTATTCACATCACCCATTATTGTAGACAATCATTTGTCCATGTCATCAACTTTTATTTACATAGATCTTATATCCTTTTAATTTACATTGTAGAGTTCTTATAGAGATTTCCGCTGCAACGCGCAGGGTATTCTTCTAGTAATACCTAAATAGTTATCCCCACTATATTTTTTTCTTAACATGCAATCATACCACATCATCACATAATTATTCAAGAGATATGACCTACCTCAGCATGCAACCATTTATGAGACAAGACCCACCACCACATGCAACCATGCATGAAGAAATAGTTTTCATTCTACTACTATATTTATATTCAATAAATATTTTACAACTATAGATAATTAAATATAATTATTTGATGGTGTGGTAAATTAATGGTTTACAACCAATATTTTATGTATTCATTTGATTTGTGGGTAAATTTTGTAAATTCAACTTCAATTTCTTATTTTTATTTGCAAATGAACCGATGATCTAACGGTTCGATCAGTAAAAACCTAAATCAACAACCTCATTCGTTCGATTCCCGATTCGTTTTTTTAAACCATGTCGTAGGTGTGGAATAAAGGGAAGAGCCCCCCACTCCACCCCACCATCCCGTATTGTACCTTGCTATTGGGTCACAAACATGTGGGCCAACGTGCTGGTAGGGCACACCTATCAGTAACCCAATGAAAGGGTGAAGTATGATAGAGGATATGCTCTTGCGAAAAAGACGTTGATGCAGTCGACCAAAACTGGATTTTTTGGAGGAAAAAGACCAAAAGAAACCTTAAACTTGTGGACGAAAGCTAAATTGAACCCCAAACTTGTAATTCCGGTATTTAGCACGTCGAACTTTCAAATCCCGGTCTATTATTAATGTTGACTGGGATCATTGACTGGTTCACTGAATATTAGGACAACCCGGGCCCTCATGTGTTTTTTTCCTTTTCGGTTTCTTTTCTTTTTTATTTTAACTGTCAAATATATTTTGTATATTTAATAGTCTATAAAGTTCAATAAACATGTTTTTGAAAATGTGACACAAATTATGGAAATCCAATTTTTTAAACATGTGATCATCTTTTGACAAACATGAACAATTTTGAAATCATATTTTTTAATGTAAATATTAGTTGAAAATTCGAAACTTTGTTAAACAACAGAAAACAATTTTGAATTTGTGAAAAAATAGAATACTAGAACATCTTAATTTTTTAAAACTTATGTAGAATTTTTAATGCACGAACATTTTGTAAAACTCTAGGACATTTTTTTACTTTATAAAGAAAATTATAAAAAATGAACTTTTAAAAAATTCTTACAAATTCAAAACATGTTTTCATTTTTTAACATAATTTATTTTAAAAAAGTCCAATATTTCAAAATTGATTGTGTTGTAAACAAATATTTTGTAAAAAATGTAGTTGGAACTAAAAAAAGTTGACACTTTACACAATGTTTGGAGATTTCAAAAAACATATGTTTTCAATCTTGTTTTGGTATTATTACTTCGCACGTTGCAAGAAATAAATCTAAGATCATGCATAATGGGTCGGCCCAATCAACAATCCCGGTATTTGATCTACCACGTAGCCATTTCTATTTGAGAATAGCCTCAAAGTTAAAATAAATCGGCATTATAAAATTTGGTGTCCTGATTTTGGGGATTATAAGTTTTGAGTTTGATTCAGCTTTCATCTACAAATTCAAGGTTTATTTATGATTTTATTTCCTTTTTATGCTGCCATTAACAAATGACGCGTATCTATTGGCGGTTGGCCCGGACCCAACCTTTCTCCGCCGGCGTTGCTTGTGGGTTAGGGTATGGGGAAGGTGTGCGGTGTTGACCAGTAGCTAGGTTTGGCTTTCTGCCGGTAGAATGGAGCGGCGTGCCAGATTTCTATGACCAGATCTGGTTTTTTTTTGGAGTTCCTTTCTTCCCTCCGCAGCTCAAGTGGGTGGGGATGAATCTCAAGAGGGGTTTCACCGCGTCCTTCAATAAGGTCATCTTCTTCCTTTCTAATAAGCTTGGTTGTCGGGTGATTGGAGCTCAAGCCGCTTCTCTCCACTTTCTTCCCAACCATCACGGTGACGAGGAGAAGATTGAGGGAATGTTGTTCTTGCTACTTTTACTCTGCAAAGAAGTTCTCCTGGGAAGTGGTGATTCGGTGCCCGGGTGCATTTGCACCCGTTAGATGCATCCGGTGAAACTAAAAAAATATAAAAAAATCTCAAAATTTTCTAAAAAAATTATGGTGAAAGATGCTTATGTGTGAGATGTTAATGCAAATTTTAGAAAAGTCCGGACATCTGGAGAGTGCGCGGCAAAAAAGAGAAAATAGCAGTTTCTTTGAACGACACCGTTCATCCACTATTTCGATCTAAACTTTTCTTTTTTGCCGCGAGCTCCCAAGTTGTCCAAAAAAGCTCAAATTTACACGAACATCTATCTCCTAAGCATGTTTCACCGTAATAAAATTTGATTTTTTTTAAACTTTTTTAAATGTCTTTTTAAAGATATGTTGTGCAGGAGCATATGAGCCTCAGTTCATCTTTGAATATCCGGTTCTCCTGCTGCTTTTGTTGGGACTTCAACATCGACGACTCCTCTATGGTGGCCTTGATCTGCCTTGGCGTCGACTCTTATTGCCGAATGGCAGCCTCCTGTTGACCTCAGGCCAGCGACAGTGTGGCCGCGTCAGTGCTTCTTAAACACTCGAGTAGTGGTGGTCGGGGACCCGATTGCTTTCTTCATTTTATTTTCAGGGTTTTTGATATAATTTCCAAGCCCCTCGTTGTAATAGTTCTCTTCCTGAAGGGCTTTTCTGCAAAACTGTACTTTTCCACCACTTTGGTGTATTATTGATGCAGCTCTGAAGGCTTCTTTAATGTTCAGGAAAAAAAACAAGCAGATATGTCAAGTCCGATCCATCGCTGAATTGGTACCTCGGGAACCCGCCCGTGCCTCCTCCATTTCCTTTCCTTGGTTCCTCCAAACTGGTCGCGCCTCCTCTACTTCCTCTGATCTCTTCGACGCCTGCGCTTCTCCTTCTCAGTAACGAGCGAGCGCGCACGGATAACACAAAGAAGTGCCGACGCGATGCCATCCTCCCCGGCCTCCTCATCCTCCGTCGTCGTCATCAGCGACGCCGACAGCGACGATGCCGCCGCGGCCGCCCTCTCGAGGCCAGTCGCCGACCGTGTCGCCTCGTCTCTGCGCACCCAGGACGCGGTGGACGCCCTCTGCAAGAAGCACGGCGTGCCGGCGGCCTACACCGCGCGCCCCGCCGGGGACCGGCGCGCCAGCACACCGCCGCCGGAGCGGGCCGTGTGCCTATACGCCCACGCGCTGGAGGCCGGGGCGCGCGTCCCGCTGCATGGCTTCTTCTCCGAGGCGCTCACCCACTTCGGCCTCGCGCCGGGCCAGCTCGCGCCCAGCGGGTGGCGCGTCCTCGTGGGGGTTCGTGGTGCTCTGCCACGACGCCGGCGTGCAGCCTTCGACGGCCGTGTTCCGCTACTTTTTCTCCCTGGCCGCGTTCAAGGTCAAGGGTTGGTACTGCTTCCGACCAAAGGAAGCCTCCGGCACGCTCTTCACCGGGCTTTCGAAACCCGACGAGGCGTGGAAGGAAAGGTTCTTCTTCCTGACGTCCCCGGAGCCATGGCCGTGCCCCGTGCGCTGGGGCGAGCCGCCGCTGCCGTCCAAGAACTCCGTCGCTGATCTGGAGCTCACAGGGCAGAAAAACAAATCGGCGAGGAATCTACTACTGAGGGTGCACGGCGGCACCGCGGTTGATCTCCGGACTTACCTCTGTGATGCCAAACTTGCCGCGGCATTCGCCTCGCCACCCTCTAGCGTAGAAGGTAAACTTACCACAAACACTGCCGACTCACCATTCCCCTATTTACTGATGTGTTTCGATTTTCGAGCTAGGCATGGATTCGTCGGTGGCGAAGGTGAAACCCGAGCCGGGCGGTGACACGCCGTCGTTGTCCCGGACAAAGAGGACCAAACACGAGGATGCCTCTAGTGCAAAAGACGGCCTTTGCCGTTCCGAGCAGAGAACGCCGCATGCTGCCCATGGCCGCTCGGCATCGGCGTCGAGGGGCTTGGGTGACCCGCCGGCCCGGCACTCGCCCGAGCCCGACACCCACAATGGCGACAGCGCCGACTGGCATGCCGCGAAGAAGGTGCTGGAGTGCTTGACCACGCTGTTGCGGGAGCGTTCGTTCGCCGCGGCAAAGACGTCGGACGTCGTCGCGTCGACCTACACGTCAATGCTCCAGGTACGCAGCACCCAAATCGGCCATCGTTACGTCCATGCCATTTATCCGATCACATCACACTGTGTTTTGGGCGCGTGCAGGCCGTAAACTACGCGTCTTTCTCCTTGGACTACACTCTGGAGCTCAAAGAGAAGCTGGCGGCGCGGGACGCGGAGGTCGCCGCACTGCGGGAACAGCTGGAGGAATCGAAGGCCGAGCAGGTCGCGGGGAAGCGGGCGGCGGAGGCGGAGTTGGAGCGCGCCAAGGCGGCGGCGGTGCAGCAGTTCCTGAAGTCCGACGATCACACGCGGCGGCTGGCAGAGCACGCGCTGGCGGGGTACGAGCGCGGCGCGGAGGACATGAAGCGCGCCGCGCTCCGGCTCAACCCGCGCCTGGACGCCGCCCGGCTGGTCCTGCCGCTTGATTAGCTCGTCCGTCGATTCAGTATGTCCTTTGAATTTGGCATGCGCGTGGCTTATCCCTCCGTTTCTGTTGGTCTTGTCTTTTGGGCGTACAAAGGCCTCTCGAGCGATCATGAGGATGATCTGGCATGTTGAACCGAAGCATGTCACCGTGTTGTCCATGCTTTATATGCGCGCCGTTTCGTTGTGATCAAGGCTAGAAGCTTGAATCACTGATTTTGGAACCTGATATGTGCCACTAAAGATCAAGTTTTATGAACCACTAAAGAAAGTAGTGTTCATTATCATGGGAGGAAAAGGAGAATTCTTTAGAGTTGCTTATGAAAACATCCCTCATTTTAGTGAGCATTGCGGCTAACTCGGTTAGAGGTTAGAGTTAGATTCTAACTCTAGTCTAACCCAAAACTAACTCTAACCAAAGAGGTGTTTGGATGGTGGGGTTAGATTGACAATAAATGTATTATTTCAATCATTTGACTATTTTATTCAGAATTTTGTATGGTGAAGATAGTGAAAAAAGTAACTTTTTGTGGGCCCCATCCAACTCTAACCCAAATAAGCACCTTTTGGGTGGGTTAGATTTTTTGGATGGATTAGATGCATCTAACCAACTCTAACCCTCATGTTTGGATGTTTTGAGGTTAGTTTGGTACAATCTAACCAACTCTAACTCTAACCCATGCATCCAAACAGGGCCAAAGGCTTCATGATCACGATGGAGGATTAGGAACCCCAGATGAATTAAGAAGGCACTAAGAGATATAAAACAAAGAGTGATAACTCAATGGATCAAACTTAAATTGACATGCTCTTTCGGGGAGCGCCGCAGGAATCAATGAATCTACTAGTGTTGAAATATCGCAGGTGTGGACGGCCCAAGATAGTTCATAAAATTAGTGAACTAATTAGGTTTCATGGCCACTCTTTAGTTTTTCTCTCGGAAACTAACGTGATAGAAAAGAGAGCTCAACATCTCAAAATTTGTTGGGTTTTTAAAATCCCTTTGGTGTCAAGGCAGAATGACTCATTGGTTGGTTAGGTTTTGTTTTGGAATGATGATTTAATGGTGACTCTCAATTCTTATAGAAAATCGCACACTGGTGCGATGGTAACTAATGAAGGCACATGCATCACGGAATGGAGATTCATAGGTTTTTGTATAGAATGGGTGAGAACGAGACGAAAGAGGCAATGATAATTGCTACAGTTTATACACAAAGAATGTATCAATCCTTGGTTGTGTGCAAGAGACTTTAATGAGGTTCTAGATGCATCAAAACGGTATGGAAGAAATGCCTGAGAAGAGTGGATCATGGAGGGTTTCCGGGATGTAGTTGACTACTACAAGTTCTCGGACCTAGGATACTTTGGATTACCTTACACCTTTGATAACCGGCAGGAAGGCATGAATAAACTTAAACCTTCATGAGGAATATGTTAGGGTGATCACATGCCATCATATATTTTCTGCTATATGCAGAGGGGCTTAGCTACATGCAAGCAATCCTCGGATACTATGAACAAGGAGTTTGAAATGTCCATGATGGGGAGCTTGGCGTATTTCCTTGGATTTCAAATCGAGCAATTTCCCAAAGGAACGATCATTTCCCAAACAAAGTATATTCAATACATGCTTGTGAAATTCGATATGAATCATGGCAAACCATGCAAGACACCCATGCCAACCAATGGATATCTTGATCAAGACCTTTCTAGTGTTCCATTTGATGCTACTCTTTACCGTTCTATGATAGGGTCATTGCTTTACCTTTGTGATCTAGACCGGATAATATGCTTAGTGTAGGAATGTGTGCAAGATATCAAGTCTCTCCTATGGAGAGTCCTCATTTGGCGGTTAAGCGCATCCTTAGATACCTTGTTCACACTCCATTGTTGGGCCTTTGGTACCCCAAGGAAGCTAAGTTTGATCTCTTGGGGTATACGGATGTGGATTGGGCCAGAGACAAGGTGCATCGGAAGTCAACCTCCGGTTGATGCCAATTTCTTGGATGATCTTTGGTAAGTTGGCACTCCAAGAAGCAACATTGTGTCTCCCTCTCCACCGCTGAAGAGGAGTATGTCACCGCCGCAAGTTGTGCTACTCAAATCCTATGGATGAGGAAAATTTGAGGGATTATGGATTCATCTATAAGAAGGTACCCATCTTATGTGACAATGAAAGTTCTATCAAGATTGTCAACAACCCTTGTCAACATCCTCGCACCAAGCATATTGACATTCGTCATCACTTCATATGGGATCATATTCAAAAGGGTGATATTGTTCTTGCACATGTGCTCGCCGACAAGCAACTTGTCGATATCTTCACCAAGCCATTGGATGAAGCAAGATTTTTCCAACTACGAGGTGAACTTGGTATCTTGGAACGTTATAGATTTACGGCCTAGGGATATCTTGCTCTCATTCATGCACACAACATATAACTTTTCTAGATGTAGGCATGTATGTAGGGGGAGAAACTCAAATAATGAGTTCTCAACTCTCTACGTGATGCATAAATAGAACCAAACATCAACAATATGCATGCTTACTTCGGTGAATCCATGTGTAGAGGTTAAAGATGGAGTAGTGGCTGTTGGACCCAAGGTACATATTTGCGGTGTCAACATCATATACACTCAAACATGGTGGCCACGGCCACGACCTACCCCTTCATAGACATCATGTGTCAAATGGATTGCGTATGATCTTGATATTGTTGTGTGCTTATGTGATATATATCCATCTATATATCTATACATATTTGTTATTTAGCCAGATCACCAAACCAATTTGCCAAGCGATCCAAGTCAGAAATTTCCTGCACTCCCCATGTCGGACGGTCCGAGCACCATCCCGTACGGTCCGAGCACCATCCCGTACGGTCCGACATGCCCTGAAAATACCACTGATGTCCTAAGCCTCATTTCAGATGATCCGACATGCACCCTAGACGTCCGCGCCTTTGTCGTAGTGCTTTCCCCCGAACGCTGATACGTCTCAAACGTATCGATAATTTCTGCTCGCTCCATGCATGTTTTGTGTGATATTGCTATGATCTAGGTAAACTTTCATATACTTTTGATCATATTTGGACTAACCTACTAACTCAGTGCACCCCAGTGCCAGTTCCTGTTTTCTGCTGTTTTTTTATTCCAGGTTTCCCCCATATTAAAAGTGCTCCAATAATTCAGGAAAATTCGGATAAAAAATCAGCGTAACGGAGTCTTCCAGAAGCACCCAAGTGGGGCCAAAGGGCCACCACCAGGGGCCCAGGCGGCCACCTGGCGCGGCCAGGGGCCTAGCCGCGTCGGGGGGGGGGGGCGCCTGGACCCCTGGTGCCCCCCTCCGCCTATTTAATCTCCGTGACAAGAAAACTCCGAAGACAGAACCCTATTTCACAACCTCGCCTCTGTTTCGCCGCCGCACTTCTAAGATCGGGAGCACCGTCAAGACCCTTCCCGGCACCTTTCTGGAGGAAGGATCGACCTCCGGGAGCTTCCCCTCCACCATGGACGCTTCTCGGATGTGCCGTGAGTAGTCTACCTTGGACCATGGGTCCGTGATCAGTAGCTATGTGATGTTCTCCTCCCCTCTTTGTTCTTCATGGTTTAGACCTCGTGAGCTTCCCTACATGATCGAGGCACATATGTAATTCTTCTGCTGTTGCTATGTTGAGTTTGATGGGATCCGATGGATTATGAGATTATGTTCATATCGTGATAGAGTAATATATTTGGTTTTGATCTATTATGTTTTTGTTCCTAAGTAATTCTTGCATGTTCTCCGTTGCTGTTTATTGCTTTGGCCAAGTGGTGGATAGTAACTCCAAGAGGGAACATTATGCTCGATTGTGGGTACATGCCCCCTGATGACACGCTTGAGTGACAGGAACATGAGTCTAGGGGATGTGCTGTGGCCACAAGGGGGAAAACAACGGTGCTTGTAACCGCGGTTGCGAGGATTTTTTACTTTACGCAAAGTTCTTTTAATGCAGTTGTCTGTTGCTTTGGGTTTACATTTTGGGTGGGACTCGCAACTTAATACCAGCGAGATGTTCTGGATAGATATCTCAAGGTGGATGATGAGTAGTAGATGTAGATGGATTTCGGTCTACTTATTTTGGCGTACTGCCCATGCTTTTGAGCCTCTTTCTTTCTTTTGTAGCATAGTTAGCATTCCGGTGCGTTTATAATCATGTCAATTGCCCATCCGTAATTTGTTTATCTCGCATAACAGTTTTATCGTCTTTTGGGAGAGAGACATCACTAGTGAACATCACGGGACCCCAGTCGATATTCTCATAATTTTTTACAAGCCTATTTCCTTTTCAGTATTTACTTTCAGTTGCTATCATTATCATTATCCTTTTTGTGTTTGACCCTTTGTAAACAAAAAGACCGGAGAGATTGACAACCTCTCTGAACTTCGTTGTGAGCAAAGTTAATTGTATCGTGTGCAGGTCCAGGTGAAGTAAGCAACCTTGAGTTGTGAACGGCGTCATTGTTCACTTCACCACCTACTTATCATTGCCGGAGTCCTACTGGTCGATCTCAACCTCGGTATCTTCACCGAGGGAAATTTGCCGCTGCGCTGCATCTCACCTTCCACTTGGGGTAATCAACGACGGGCGAGAGGCCATTATCACTTCTACGCCATCAAACGCTCATGCATGTCGGTCGTCTGACTTGTAGTCTGGACTGTCCGATCGCACGTCGGACCGTCCGACTTGTAGTTCGGCAGGCCGTCCGACCTCCCCGAGCCTATATAAGCGCGACCGCCGAAACCTAACTTCCCGTGGACAGTTTTATTTCCTCCCCACGTTGTTTCCTCTCGCACGGAGCCGCCACCGCAGCTCCCGTCGGCGATTTCGGTCGTCGCTGGCCTCCGGTGAGTGCCCCAAGCACATCTCTCGATTCCCCTCCACCCGATCTATCTCTTGACCCAAATCATTTTTTGATTTGGTACATATGTTTGAAGGGGTCGGTTTGTGCATCCCGGATCTGATTCGTCATGCTCCTAAGGGGGCTCGTTGTGGAGAGTTCCTCATCCCACTCTTCCTTTGTCCTTCGATCTGGATGCACTCTTCTCGGTGTATTGCATAGCCTTAATGTGAAATCTTGGGTGTGTCATGGTCAAGTTCCTCCAAAAGAACACTTGGTACGAATGGTCCAACCACATGGAGTTATCATATCCATTTTTCCCGGACGTCTGGATTTGTCTTCGGTCGTCTGGGTGCTAAACCATTCCTATCACCTCTCTCTACGATGATCTTACCGGTGCACACCCATGACCCCTTTCGCTGCCATGTCTCACTATGCGTACTTTCTCTCTTTGCACAGACACTCGACCCCAGGGATCTGATGACTCTCACGAGGGCTCTCGTCCTCGTCGCCGCCTCCATCGTGGTGGTGGTGATGGGGGGAGAAGCCGTTGTATGGAATCTGACTATGAGGATAATATTGCCGAGGAGGAGTTTGAGGATTTGATTCCTCGCTCGGCGCCCAAGCCTGACACCCGGAAGAAGTCCTTGCCCAACCGTCAGAGAGAGGTTCCTTCCCCCACTGCTCCTCATCGCGCACCATCACTGTAACACCCTCAGTTGTCTGTAACAGTAATCCTTTTGCTAATGACAACTACTGTTGCTAAATCATGCCATGATCAAATTTGAATCAAATCAAATCCAAAATGCCTTTTGTTGATATTAAAAATAATGTTGCAAATATAACTTGTCCAAAAATTATACAACCACTTTTATTAAATCACAAATAATCAGTGGGTCATGCCCATGTGGTTATGGTATTTTATTATGCCTCTGGAAAATTCAAACAATTCAAACACCAAGCAAAACAACACCATTTGACAATTGAATATTATAAAGAAATAGTAAATGGTTTTATTTTAAGCCTAAACTTTTTTGGCACTCTGGAAATATACACTCCAAATTATGGACCATGTTAGACATTTTACAAAAATGCAGAGCAATGGAAAAAAATGCAAAAGACAAAAGAAAGTCAACAAAAGAAATACAGAAAAGGAAAAATGCTAAAACTCGCCTAAGGCGACGGCCCACCCGGCCCACTCCCCCTTCCCCACCTGCCCCCGTCCCCTCCGTCACCTGCTCCGGTGTCGTAGCGGCACCGTCGTGGCCGGCGCGCCTGCAGGCCTCCCCCACCCTCACTGTGGCCGGGGAAGGGATAAGGCAGCCCCCACGCACCTCCTGGACACGCCCCTCCTCCATTTCCCCTCCTCCTCGCCTCACACGCCTCGGGGAAAAATTCCACCCGGGCCACCGTCGCCATGGCCGTGAGCTCACGCGGCCAGTGAGCTCGCATCGCCACGCTGCCTTGTCCAGCGTGTTCCAAGTCGTCGTCTTCGTCGCCGAGAGCAAGGAATCGAGATCGGAGCCACTACGTCGAGCGCACGGTCAACTTCCCCAACCCCGGTCGCCGCGGAGTCGCAGAGGAAATTCGCCGCCGTAGGGACGCCATCGAGCCCGCTTCCACCACCACTGCATTCGAGGTGAGCTCCTGCACGTCCCCCATGCCTCCCCTTAGCTTCCTGTTCCCCGTAGTTCGATCCACCATGAGAGAAGTGGCCACCTCGCCGCCGCCGTTCTCCTGCCCGCGGCCTGGAACACGCGTTTGACGCGCCAACCGCTTCTCCTACACCCAGGAAACGAACCACGTAGCTCAAACCCAAGCCTACCCGCTAGAACGTCGCCGACGCCACCTTCCGCCCACGGTCCGCCGCCTCGCGCGTCGTCGACGCTGATTCCGGTGACCCCAAGTCGCGCCGCCGCCACCATTCGAACCGTGGTGCTCTTCCGGTTCGAAGGCGCCACCCCGCGCCCTCTCTCGTAGCCTGTAGCGCGTGCGCCGTCGACCTCGCCGGCGACGGGCTCCGGTGAGCACTCCGGTGAGGCTGACCGGTGGGCCCCCATCGTCAGGTAGGTCATTAGCCCTAATGACTTTGGTCCCAGTCACTGCCCTGTGGGACATGCCCCTTTTAATCTGCTGATTAAATTATAACAAAACAACTGATGGATTCACTGACAGGTGGGTCCATCCACTTAAGCTAATTACCGGGTTAATAAACTGTTAAGTAAATATGTGTCAATGACACCTAGGTCCCACTGACTATTTAGTTAATTAAACTGTTTTATAATAACTTTGTCACTGACTGTTGGACCCCACTGGTCAGATTAATTTTTAAATAAGATTTATAAAAAAACAGAGGCTGACATGTGGGTCCCACATGTCAGGCACTGTTGTGGATAATGTTTTGGATAATGTTGGAATTTAATAAAAAAAAAATTCAGAAAATCATTTAAATTGATTTAAAACTTTAAAATTCAATAACTTATAAACCATAACTCAGATTCAAAAACTTTATACATGAAAATTGATCAGAGAAATATAACGAATACGAATACGCTATCCGTATCTCTATCACACCCCTCTAACACAACGAACATCGAACCGTCCCCCTCTAGACCGACTGTACGATAAATTGTCCGGTACTGCTAAATTACCCGGATGAATTTATTTCGAACACGAATGTTTCTCAGAATAGATCAACTAGCACGGATACACCCCCCTTTTGTTTGTCCGGTACCCACGACACCTCCGGCTTGATCCTTCCCCCCCCCTCCGGACACCCTGTCCGGTAATCACCCGGAGCTGACAGTTCATCCCCGGATAAACTCCCGCTCTGACCAACGTACATTGCACTACGTTAGAACACCGTTAACATTGCATATGTCATGTCATGCATCTGTTTGTTTATGCTTGCTGTGTATTTACTGTTTCTTCCCCCTTAATCTCCGGTAGACCCCGGTGCTGCCGTCGACTACACCGCTGCTGAGTACGACTACTTCGTCGATGACCCTACCCCTACCGTCGAGCTTCCAGGCAAGCAGAGCCATTCTCTTCCCCAGATATCGCCTATCTTTCTGTACATTTCTTGCACTAGGCATTGTTACTGCTGCTGCTACGTTACAATCCTATTCAATTGCATAGCCTGTTTTTGTCGCCCCTTGATGTACCTCCTTTATCCTATGTTGCCTATTGTTATTATGCATTATTCAGCAGTGAGCCCTGCGCATTGTTAGCTAGGATTAGATAGAGGACCGTGATCACTCAGGGGAGTGAACGCGGATACAAATATTATAACTGCACAGGTACGGTACAATACAGATACCGCCTCAGGCCCCCTAGCTCGGCTCTGCCGAGCCACCATCAAGTGTGAGCTATCAAGGAGTAATCCTTGTACTCCACTCGTTGCTGACTCTATATAGCCGTTCTAGGTACCTGAGCAACGGTTGTCCTTAAAGGTAAGAAGTCGGGCGACCCAACGGTGCCCGCGAGAGGTATTGCGACGGGACGACAGGGAGGGTACGACCAGTGTACCGGTGTGCTTGGCCCCTGATCGTTGGCCGCGAGAGTTACCAAACCACGAAAGTCGAGCTCCTCCAGGAGCACACGCGAGACAAGGTAAGGTGACGGTTCACCTTGTTGGTAACCGTAGTGACTTGGTGGGACGACAGGGCAGGCACCGATGTACTGGTGGTCCTGGCTGCTGTCGTTGTCCGCGGGTCAGTTAAGTCGAGGAAATGATAACGGTTGTCACGCAGGTTAATTAAAATGCTAAATGGTTCGGCGGATGTCTTGAGTTGGCTATATGCCATGTACGCACTACCTACCCGTGGGAATTACGAGTTATGGGCTCCTCTGCTATGTAGTGTCGTCCGAGGACTCTTCAGACGTCAGCAGTACCGCGGCCTGCGCCGGGAAGTGGTGTTGTCTTATTTTCTCGCGGGGTGGTGTCTTATTTGGATTTGCTTTAACTTCACCGGCCAGCCACGCACCGTGCAGGAGTACGTTCGGGTTGGGGTCCAAGGCCCGGCGTACTTAGGATTTAGACCGGTGGATGGCCTCTTTGTTGAGTTTGAAAGATGGGCTACGAAGTGTCGGATAGCCTCGGTGGAGCGTTCCCTAACAAGGTTCCCGCCACCCTGGAGATCCGTGCGTGTAGTGTAACACAAGTGCACCCCTGCAGGGAAGATTAATCTAGTCGAATAGCTGTGTCCACGGTAACAGGACGCTTTATGCTGAAGTTGGATCTTACTACTACAAACTATTATTATTAAACTGTATGGTTCCGGGTTTTCTTCCTCGCGGGGGTGTCGAGGAGGTGAACTCGGAGGCATTGCTAATTATTACAACTTATTATTATACAATGCTGCAGCAACTTCTGCTGCATTGTTACTTTATGCTTTATATAAACTGTTGGCTGATTCTTACCTCATGCTGCAAGACATCGTCGGAAGATGCTAGTCTTCGATAGGCCTAGCTTCTTACCCTTATTCTGATATTTATCTTGCAGTCCACTATATACAACCTCTTCTTTCCGTTGATACAATGCATAATGCTTAGTAGCAGACGTAAGACTCGCGGGTATGCTAGATACTCACCTTTGCTTTATTTCCACCTTTTTTCTCTTTGCCTGATCGGCCGCTGCAGTCGACGTTGGAGCCCAGGAGAAGGAGTACCCCGGAGGCGACTACTACGACGTCGAGTTCCCCGTTGACCAGGAGTAGTTCGGTGGATCCCAGGCAGGAGGCCTCGCCTTTTCGTTCCGTATCTCTGATGTGATTTGTGCTAGCCTTCTTAAGGCAAAACTTGACTAACTATGTATGTACTCAGATATTATGGCTTGTATGACTTATGTATTCGGATCCTCGTGATCCCTGTTATTGTAACATATTTGTTTATCCTTTTGTGTTTAGTGTTGTGCTGTGATATTCTCACCGTGGCACCCTAATCTCAGTCGTGTACCCTGCGTGTATGATTACTGTACACGGATTGATTTTGGGGGCGTCACAAGTTGGTATCAGAGCCAACTTTCTGTAGGAAGCCACCCCACCACTACTTGGTCGATGTTGAGTCTAGAGTTTGAAAAACTATTATGCTAACTTAATATTTGGCTTACGGGCCCACATTGATGTCACTACGTGTGATATCTATGGTATTAGGATCATTTTCTCCTTACCTATGCTCTGGGACTCTGCTCTCTTATCCTTGGTAAGTTTTATAAACTCTGACATTAGGATCACGTTCTCTTGATTCCACCCGGCGTTTTGGTGCTTCCCCATTGATTGAGTCGTGTCGTAGGAGTTCTACCCCAGGTCCCGGACCGCGGATCCCATTCTCATTTTGGGCAGGCCGCGCGTCCTTTGGCATTAACTCCTGTGGCCAACAGTTTTCTTGCGGCGTGATTGACATAGTGGAATCTATGTCGCGTCGTGTAATCCTTACCGCGGTCTGCGCGCCGCCTAGTGAGTCCTTTTTCCTTAATTTCTACGACGTTACGCTGCCCGATTTTCGATTGACTCTGTGTGTGAATGTGTATGTCTTATATGACTACTCCTATATATCTGTGCCTCCTCTTCGTTGTCGCTTTAATTCAGGCTTGATTCGGGTATCCCGTAAAATTTTCATCGCTGAAATACCCCTGTTAAATTCTGGCAGGATGGCTGGTCGTGGTGGTCGTGGTCGTGGACGTGGTCGTGCTGCCAACGACCCACCTCCGCCGCCAGATTACATGGCCGGGATGTTGCAGCAGTTCGAGCTGAACCGTCAGTTCATGGAGAATTTCATGGCTCAGTTCCCCCAGCCGAATCAGAATGGGCACCACCATTAGCATGCCACCGTGACTCTGCACGACTTCACCTGCCTCAACCCCACTATGTTCCGCAACATTGTTCAGCCGTTGGATGCTGATGACTGGCTTCGCAACATCACTCACGAGCTGGAGTCTGCTAATGTCGATCCAGCCGACTATGTGAACTTTGCGTCTTATCATCTGAAAGGCGCCGCTGCTCAGTGGTGGAGCACCCACAAGCGTTCACTGCCAGTCGGAGAAGTCATCACTTGGGATGAATTTCAGTCTTCCTTCCGTGCCCGCTACATTCCTCAGGGGATCATGGATCATAAGGCTGAAGAATTCCGCAACCTCACTCAGGGCGACATGACTGTTGAAGCCTATCAGCGTGAGTTCCTCAACCTCTCTCGCTATGCGGAAGAAGAGATCACCACTGATGCTCGCATGCAGCAGAAGTTCCGTCGTGGCCTCAATCCAGACCTCAGGCTCGCTCTTGCCGTTCATGATTTCGCAAACTTCGCCACCATGGTGAACAAGGCTATCACCGTCGAGACTGCCCAGATGGAGCACAAGAACTCTCTGAAGCGTTATCGTGACGTTGGCTCATCTTCGGGCGCAACGCAGAAGCGTCGTATCTGGCTCCCTACCAGTGTGACCTATTTAGTTGTCCCTGCTCCAAGACCGTCTTATGCTGCACCCCGTATGCCTCCGCCACCGCAGATGCCAAGAGCTCTGCCTGCACCACCCAATGCTACCCCCCTTCGTCCTCAAGATGGATTATGCTTCACGTGCCGCCAACCTGGGCACTTTTCCAAGGAGTGTCCCCAGAAACAGAAGCAACTGGTAGTTCACCCCGCTAGACGCGGAAATGGTCGTGGCAACAACAGGACCCCCAACTATAATAGTGGGTCTACTGCTTATGCTCGTGGACATGCTAACAACATGAATGTTGAAGAAGCTCAACAACAACCCGCTACCGTGATGGGTACCCTTCTCGTTAATTCCGTACCTGCTACTTTTTTATTTGATACAGGAGCATCGCATTCATTCTTGTCGGAAGCATTTGCATTGTCGCATAACTTCGCATTGGAAAAGATGAACCCACCGATGGTTGTTCGCACCCCGATAGGCCAATGCCGAACCACCAAGATAGTGCCCGAAACCATCGTTGAAATTGAAGGTATTGAATTCCTTGCTTCCCCCATCATCCTGGCGTCTTCCACCATAGACCTCATTCTAGGGATGGATTGGTTGAAATTTCACGATGCCGCACTTTATTGTGGCACCAAGTCTATCCAACTTTTTCACCCCTCCGGCGAGATTGTTAACCACACCACCCGAGTTACCCGTAATGCTGAAACACAGATATTTATGATGAATGCTTTGAATATCTCACCTCTGGAAGGAATTGAGAACGTTCCGGTCGTTCGCGATTTTCCCGACGTCTTCCCAGAAGAACTGCCGGGAATACCCCCGATCAGAGAAGTTGAATTCGTCATCGACTTGAATCCAGGCACTGTTCCTATTGCCAAGCGCCCTTACAAGATGCCGCCACATGAACTCCTTGAACTTAAGGAGGAAATCGACAAGACACTTCAGAAAGGATTCATTCGCCCCAGTTCCTCTGCTTGGGGAGCACCTTCGCTTTTTGTCAAGAAGAGCGATGGGACAAACCGATTGGTCCAAGATTATCGGCCCATTAACCAAGCCACCATCCAGAACAAATACCCACTTCCCCGGATCAACGATCTGTATGATCAACTTGCCGGATCCAAGGTGTTTTCTAAGCTCGACTTGAGGTTGGGTTATCACCAAATCCGAGTCCGTTATGAGGACATTCCGAAGACTGCCTTCATTACTCGCTATGGTTCATACGAGTACATTGTCATGTCCTTTGGCTTAACCAATGCTCCAGCCACCTTCTCTAGATTGATGAATTATATTTTCATGGAGTACCTCTACAAGTTCGTCGTGGTTTATCTGGATGATATATTGATATATTCCAAGAATGAAGAAGAACATGCTGAACATCTTCGTCTTATACTGGAGAAGCTTCGAGAACACAAAATCTACGCTAAGTATTCTAAGTGTGAGTTCTGGCTTCCCGAAGTAACCTACCTTGGACATGTGATTTCCAGGGATGGCATTGCCGTCACCCCAGAACGTATCCAGGCTATTCTTGACTGGACTCCTCCCAAGACCGTCAAGCAAGTCCGCAGTTTCCTCGGCTCGCTAGCTATTGTCGACGTTTCGTCGAGAATTTCTCCAAGATTGGCAGGCCTCTGACTAATCTGCTTCACAAAGGCGTCAAGTTTGAGTGGACAGATAAATGTCAAGAAAGTTTCCAAGCACTCAAGGACAAGCTAACTTCTCCCCCGGTGCTCGCTCCCCCTGATACTCAGAAGGACTTCGTGATATATTGCGATGCGTCTCGTCAAGGATTAGGCTGTGTCCTAATGCAAGAGCGCAAAGTGATTGCTTATGGCTCTCGCCAGTTGCGTGCTCACGAAGACAAGTATCCAACACATGATCTCGAATTGGCAGCAGTAATTTTTGCATTGAAGCTGTGGCGACATTACCTCGTCGGTAATCGTTGCGAGGTCTACACCGATCACCAAAGTCTGAAGTACTTGTTTACTCAGCCAGATCTGAATCTTCATCAACAACGATGGCTCGAGACAATAGCCGACTTCAACATGGATATTTCGTATACCCCGGGCAAGGATAACGTGATGGCCAATGCCTTGAGACGCAAAGCTTACTGTTCTGAACTTGAGGTTCAGGTGCAGCAACCACTTCTGTATGAAGAGTTTCGCAAGTTGAACCTCGAGATTGTTCCTCAAGGTTACGTCAATAACCTGGTTCTCGAGTCAAGCCTCGACAACCTCATCAAGAGTAGACAATCTCTGGCCCCTGACATTGTGAAGATCAAGCAGGACATCGCAGAAGGAAAGCCCTCCTCTTTTACCGTTGATTCCAATGATGGTGATACTGTGTACTTCAAGGGCCGCTTAGTAGTTCCTGTCAGCCCGACCATCATTAACTGTGGTCCGGATATCATGGAAGAAGCCCATAATTCTCCCTTGTCAATCCACCCTGGCAGTACCAAGATGTATAAAGACCTTTGTCAACGGTACTGGTGGCCTTACATGAAGCAAGACATCGCCCGCTATGTTTCTCAATGTGACGTTTGCAGTCGCGTCAAAGCCGGACATCAGAAACCTGCTGGTTGGTTGCGACCACTCCCTCCTCCTGATTGGAAGTGGGACAAAGTCGAGATGGACTTCGTCACCGGTTTTCCAAAGTCACAGAAAGGTAACGGTGCCATCTTTGTCGTCATCGACCGATTCTCCAAGATTGCTCACTTCCTGCCAGTCAAGGAGACGATCACTGCTAGTCAGTTAGCACACTTGTATATCTCCCGGATTGTGTCACTCCACGGTATTCCGCTGGAGATCAGTTCAGACCGTGGCAGCCTTTTCACCTCACGATATTGGAATAGTTTCATGGAAGCCTTCGGGACTCGTCTGTCTCTCAGCACCGCTTATCACCCCCAGTCGCAAGGCCAAGTTGAACGAGTCAATCAAGTGCTGGAAGACATGCTTCGCGCTTGTGTCCTTTCATTCGGCATGAAATGGGAGGAATCTCTCCCGTGCGCGGAATTCTCGTACAACAATAGCTATCAGGCTAGCTTGAAGATGGCCCCCTTCGAAGTTCTATGCAGTCGTAAGTGTCGAACCCCCTGAGTTGGTCAGGAACTGGGGAACGACCCTACTTCGGACCGGATCTTGTCCAACAAGCTGAAGATCAGGTTCGCGTTGTGCAAGAAAACCTCAAGGTCGCACAGTCTCGTCAGAAGAGCAACTATGACCGCAAACACCGGGAAATGGAGTATCAACCTGGTGAATACGCGTACCTCCGTGTCACTCCCATGAGGGGCACTCATCGCTTCGATATCAAGGGCAAGCTAGCTCCTCGCTACATTGGCCCGTTCCGTATCATTTCCAGGAGTGGACCCGTGGCATACCGTTTGGAATTACCGCCGAACCTCTCCCAAGTCCACGATGTCTTCCACGTGTCGCAACTCCGTCGCTGCTTCAAGGATCCTATCCGCGAAGTGGAACATGATATGATCGAGCTGCAACAAGACTTGACATATCGAGAACACCCGAGCCGCATTCTCGATCAGTCTGAACATCGAACCCGCAACAAGACCGTCAAGTTCCTCAAGGTTCAGTGGTCGAATCATTCTGAAGATGAAGCCACTTGGGAACACGAAGATCGCCTTCGCGATGAATACCTCGATCTTTTCCTCGCTACCACTTAAATTCTCGGGAAAAGAATTCTTGTAGTGGGGGAGATTTGTAACACCCTTAGTTGTCTGTAACAGTAATCCTTTTGCTAATGACAATTACTGTTGCTAAATCATGCCATGATCAAATTTGAATCAAATCAAATCCAAAATGCCTTTTGTTGATATTAAAAATAATATTGCAAATATAACTTGTCCAAAAATTATACAACCACTTTTATTAAATCAAAAATAATCAGTGGGTCATGCCCATGTGGTTATGGTATTTTATTATACCTCTGGAAAATTCAAACAATTCAAACACCAAGCAAAACAACACCATTTGACAATTGAATATTATAAAGAAATAGTAAATGGTTTTATTTTAAGCCTAAACTTTTTTGGCATTCTGGAAATATACACTCCTAATTATAGACCAGGTTAGACATTTTACAATAATGCAGAGCAATGAAATAAATACAAAAGACAAAAGAAAGTCAACAAAAGAAATACAGAAAAGGAAAAATGCTAAAACTCGCCTAAGGCGACGGCCCACCCGGCCCACTCCCCATTCCCCACCTGCCCCCGTCCCCTCCATCACCTGCTCCGGTGCCGTGGCGGCACCGCCGTGGCCGGCGCGCCTGCAGGCCTCCCCCGCCCTCACTGTGGCCGGAGAAGGGATAAGGCAGCCCCCGCGCACCTCCTGGACACGCCCCTCCTCCTCGCCTCGCACGCCTCGGGAAAAAATTCCACCCGGGCCACCGTCGCCATGGCCGTGAGCTCACGCGGCCAGTGAGCTCGCGTCGCCACGCCGCCTTGTCCAGCGTGTTCCAAGTTGTCGTCTTCGTCGCCGAGAGCAAGGAATCGAGATCGGAGCCACTACGTCGAGCGCACGGTCAACTTCCCCAACTCCGGCCGCCGCGGCGTCGCAGAGGAAATTTGCCGCCGTAGGGACGCCATCGAGCCCGCTTCCACCACCACTGCATTCGAGGTGAGCTCCTGCACCTCCCCCATGCCTCCCCTTAGTTTCCCGTTCCCCGTAGTTCGATCCACCATGAGAGCAGTGGCCACCTCGCCGCCGCCATTCTCCTGCCCGCGGCCTGGAGCACGCGTTTGACGCGCCAACCGCTTCATCTTGTTCGCACTACACCCAGGAGACGAACCACGTCGCTCAAACCCAAGCCTACCCGCTAGAACGTCGCCGGCGTCACCTTCCGCCCACGGTCCGCCGCCTCGCGCGTCGTCGACGCCGATTCCGGCGACCCCAAGTCGCGCCGCCGCCACCATTCGAACCGCGGTGCTCTTCCGGTTCGAAGGCGCCACCCCGCGCCCTCTCCCGTAGCATGTAGCGCGTGCGCCGTCGACCTCGCCGGCGACGGGCTCCGGTGAGCACTCCGGTGAGGCTGACCGGTGGGCCCCCATCGTCAGCTAGGTCATTAGCCCTAATGACTTTGGTCCTTGTCACTGCCCTGTGGGCCATGCCCCTTTTAATCTGCTGATTAAATTATAACAAAACAACTGATGGATTCACTGACAGGTGGGTCCATCCACTTAAGCTAATTACTGGGTTAATAAACTGTTTAGTAAATATGTGTCAATGACACCTGGGTCCCACTGACTATTTAGTTAATTAAACTGTTTTATAATAACTGTGTCACTGACTGTTGGGCCCCACTGGCCAGATTAATTTTAAAATAAGATTTATAAATAAACAGAGGCTGACATGTGGGTCCCACATGTCAGGCACTGTTGTGGATAATGTTTTGAATAATGTTGGAATTTAATAATAAAAGAAATTCAGAAAATCATTTAAATTGATTTAAAACTTTGAAATTCAATAACTTATATACCATAACTCAGATTCAAAAACTTTATACATGAAAATTGATCGGAAAAATATAACGAATACAAATAGGCTATCCGTATGTCTATCACACCCCTCTAACAGAACGAACATCGAACCGTCCCCCTCCGGACCGACTGTCCGATAAATTGTCCGGTACTACTAAAGTACTCGGATGAATTTATTTCGAACACGAATGTTTCTCAGAATAGATCAACTAGCACGGATACACCCCCTTTTGTTTGTCCGGTACCCACGACACCTCCGGCTTGATCCTTCCCCCCCTCCGGACACCCTGTCCGGTAATCACCCGGACCTGACAGTTCATCCCCGGATAAATTCCCACTCTGACCAACATACATTGCACTGCGTTAGAACACCGTTAACATTGCATATCTCATGTCATGCATCTGTTTTTTTATTTTTGCTGTGTATTTACTGTTTCTTCCCCCCTTAATCTCCGGTAGACCCCGGTGCTGCCGTCGACTACACCGCTGCTGAGTACGACTATTTCGTCCACGACCCTACCCCTACCGTCGAGCCTCCAGGAAAGCAGAGCCATTCTCTTCTCCAGATATCGCCTATCTTTCCGTACATTTCTTGCACTAGGCATTGTTACTCCTGCTTCTACGTTACAATCCTATTCAATTGCATAGCCTGTTTTTGTCGCCCCTTGATGTACCTCCTTTATCCTATGCTGCCTATTATTATTATGCATTATTCAGTAGTGAGCCCTGCGCATTGTTAGATAGGATTAGATAGAGGGCCGTGATCACTCTGGGGAGTGAACGCGGATACAAATATTATAACTGCATAGGTACGGTACAATGCAGACACCGCCTCAGGCCCCCTAGCTCGGCTCTGCCGAGCCACCATCAAGTGTGAGCTATCAAGGAGTAATCCTTGTACTCCACTCGTTGCTGACTATGTATATCCGCTCTAGGTACCTGAGCAACGGTTGTCCTTAAAGGTAAGAAGTCGGGCGACCCAACGGTGCCCGCGAGAGGTATTGCGACGGGACGACGGGGAGGGTACGACCAGTGTACCGGTGTGCTTGGCCCCTGATCGTTGGCCGCGAGAGTTACCAAACCACAAAAGTCGAGCTCCTCCAGGAGCACACGCGAGGCAAGGTAAGGTGACGGTTCACCTTGTTGGTAACCGCAGTGACTTGGTGGGATGACAGGGAAGGCACCGATGTACTGGTGGTCCTGGCTGCTGTCGTTGTCCGCGGGTCAGTTAAGTCGAGGCAACGATAACGGTTGTCACGCAGGTTAATTAAAATGCTAAATGGTTCGGCGGATGTCTTGAGTTGGCTATATGCCATGTACGCACTACCTACCCGTGAGAATTACGAGTTATGGGCTCCTCTGCTTCGTAGTGTCGTCCGAGGACTCTTCAGACGTCGGCAGTACCGCGTCCTGCGCCGGGAAGTGGTGTTGTCTTATTTGCTCGCGCGGTGGTGTCTTATTTGGATTTGCTGTAACTTCACCGGCCAGCCACGCACCGTGCAGGAGTACGTTCGGGTTGGGTTCCAAGGCCCGGCGTACTTAGGATTTAGACCGGCGGATGGCCTCTCTGTTGAGTTTGAAAGATGGGCTACGAAGTGTCGGATAGCCTCGGTGGAGCGTTCCCTAACAAGGTTCCCGCCACCCTGGAGATCCGTGCATGTAGTGTAACACAAGTGCACCCCTGCAGGGAAGATTAATCTATTCGAATAGCCGTGTCCACGGTAACAGGACGCTTTATGCTGAAGCTGGATCTTACTACTACAAACTATTATTATTAAACTGTATGGTTCCGGGTTTTCTTCCTCGCGGGGGTGTCGAGGAGGTGAACTCGGAGGCATTGCTAATTATTACAACTTATTATTATACAATGCTGCAGCAACTTCTGCTGCATTGTTACTTTATGCTTTATATAAACTGTTGGTTGATTCTTACCTCATGCTGCAAGACATCGTTGGAAGATGCTAGTCTTCGATAGGCCTAGCTTCTTACCCTTATTCTGATTTCTATCTTGCAGTACACTATATACAACCTCTTCTTTCCGTTGATACAATGCATAATGCTTAGTAGCGGACGTAAGACTCGCAGGAATGCTAGATACCCACCTTTGCTTTATTTCCCCCTTTTTTCGCTTTGCCTGATCGGCCGCTGCAGTCGACGTTGGAGCCCAGGAGCAGGAGTACCCCGGAGGCGACTACTACGACGTCGAGTTCCCCGTTGACCAGGAGTAGTTCGGTGGATCCCAGGCAGGAGCCCTCGCCTTTTCGTTCCGTATCTCTGATGTGATTTGTGCTAGCCTTCTTAAGGCAAAACTTGACTAACTATGTCTGTACTCAGATATTATGGCTTGGATGACTTATGTATTCGGATCCTCGTGATCCCTGTTATTGTAACATATTTGTTTATCCTTTTGTGTTTAGTGTTGTGCTATGATATTCTCACTGTGGCACCCTAATCTCAGCCGTGTACCTGCGTGTATGATTACTGTACACAGATTGATTTTGGGGGCGTCACAACCACCGCGGAAGGCACCAATTTAGGGTGTGGATATCTCTGTGTTGCCTCCTTAAAGGCGGGGCAGTGCTCCCATTGACTACTACAACATGGATTCCAAGGCCTACTCCAAGACGCGGTGTGAGGTCAATCAGTTTCTTGAGTCCTCCACTGATATGGATCCTCGCTTCCACACTCTTGTGCACCAGGGAATCTATGCGACCATCTCTCTTGAGCTCAATGCGACCACTCCTCAGAAGTACATCAACATGAGATATTTTGAGAGCAAGGCCACCGTGTTTGGCGATCTTATTCGGCTCATTGACGCCATGGGTCTTCGTCACGCCCTGACTCTCAAGTTTGACCGGAGCCATGCCACCATCCTTTACTTCTAGGACACTTGCTTCTTTGGTGGTGATGATACTCTCACTTGGAGGACCCACCACCAGACTATCATGATTTCTTATGCTCAGTGGTGTGAATTATTGGGATGCCAGTTCGGTCTAACGGGCTCTATCGGATTCACAGCCGCACCTCGGATTATGTGCCTATGGCCATCGCAGCTTGCATGGGTTGTCTCATGCCCACTGCCAAAATACCTGTCGGGATCAACATGGAGTCCAACAACTCCATTTTTCTGCCTCAGTACAAACAACTCTACCAATGCCTCCTTCACAGCATTGTGCCCAAGCATGATGACAAGTCCATGGTGTGCTCCTTTCCCATGTCATTTGCCAAGGATGTGTACAACAGCTTTGAGACGCGCCCTGTTCCTCGACTCATTGATGTGGTTAACTTTCTCTGGCACGAGGTGTGGCTCTTCTCCATCCATAAGAGGGGTCACTTCCCCTTCGCTCAATACATCATGCGGGTCATTGATCGGTTCGCCACCACGCCCATCCAAAAGCCGGTCGTGCACACTGAGTGGATCCCTAAGAAGCAGCCCTTTCTTGCTACTGGTGGTCCTCCCCCCTCCGTGGCTGCTCCATCCCCCTTCGGTGTCTCTCGCAAGACCAAGCCCATGGCGGAACCGGTTCGCCGCATTGCTCGCTTTCTAGGCAAATATCACCAGGCAATCTTCAATGTGTGCAAATCCAATGCCACTACCATCCACCAGCTTGAGGCTCGCCGCGTCTCACAGGCAAATGCCCTTAGGTCCCGCCTTTAGGCTCGCCCTGGGAGCCCTGGGAGTGTTGTTGAGGAGCTTCCTAGCTCTCCTCGGACTTCCGACTACGGCTTTCCCACGACTGTGGACTACGAGGAGTTCTTCACCGACGTTGTGGGGAATCATGATGAGAACGAGTAGTTGTTCCTTATCGCGTTGTTTTCTGCCCTTTTTGGTCCTTGATGCCAAAGGGGGAGAAACTTATCCTAGCTATTGTAGTTTCATTTCCATTATCATTTGAGACCTAGTGGTGATTTGTGTTGTATGCCATTATGTATTAAGACCTTGGTACTATTGTGTAAAACTATGTGGTTTATCTATCTTTGCATGATAATTTTGTCTTATGTCACGACGAGTGCTATATATATATATCAATATGATTCATATCTCAACATTAGTTACTTCATCATGTACTTGAATGCCTTAAACCATTATTGCCCCCTCATAAAAAGTATTTATGGTTTATATGATCGAGGGGGAGGCATCCTCACATGTGCCTTGCTTAAAGTCAAGATAATCATACAAATGTTGAGGGGGAGCCTTCCTTAAAGAAAGAAGAAATGAAAATTTCTCTTCAATTCTGAATTGTGAATATTTTTTAGAGCTATATGTGTATTGTCATCAACTACCAAAAAGGGGGAGATTGAAAGTGCAATCACGCTCTTAAGCATATTTTGTTGTTGATGACAATATACATATAGGGACTAACTATGTTTGCTAAGTGCTACACATGAAACAGTTAGTCCTCTTGACATCACCGTGTAGAGATCATGTGCTAGACCTCAACCGTACTCAATAATTCGACAAGCGAGTGAAGATGACGCTAAGTTCTCTTTACAAGTTACATCTTGAGTCATAGGATCCCTGCACTATAAAGAGGAGACCATAAGGTTAAGTTTGATGCTTGCTCAATCCATAATAACTAAAACATGTAAAATACACATATCTACAAGTCATTAAGATCCATGTACATGTGTAGGAAATACAATACAATTCAAAATGAATATTTATTGTGTATGTCGGACGGTCCGGGATCCATGTCAGACCGTTCGAGATAAGCATCCAGAGACTAGTGGTTTTTCACCTTCATGTCGGACCATCCAGATTCCATCTCGGGCCGTCCAGATTATGACCAGACCGTTCGGGATGAACCCCGAACCGTCTGAGATATGCATCCACAAACCAGCGGGATTTTACTCCCTTGTCGGAACGTCCGGGATAGACCCCGGACCGTCCGACCAGGTCGTCTCCCATGGCCTTTATTGGATGCCTCTGCGTTGACCCAGTCGGACGCTCGGTCTTAATGTCGGACCATCCAACTTGGTCCTTGGACCGTCCGGGCTTTGCCAGAAACGCACCAAACAACTAGTTTCTTCGAGTCCTATAAATAACCCCTACTCACTTCGGGTGAGGGTTGACCATTTCATTTAAAACACTCAAGAACACCAAGTGCACCATCTCCCTCGTCTCCTAAACTCAATCCAAGATCCAGGCCCGGGTCTATAGTAGTGCCAAGTGTGACAGCGGCACAGGGCCCAGAATTTTGAGGGGCCCCAAATTTTTATATACATATACGTATACACTAGGGGTACAACAAGTTGAGAAGCATCAAGGATTGCATCAGCTGTGTTGTACACCGTATACGCATGCGCGCGCTGGGCTGCTGCCCTTCCTTCCAAAAGCTGCGTTGCGCGTCCGCTGGACGAACATCCTCCACCCCCCCTGATTAATCGAGACTCACGATTCACAACCCCTGCTACAGGCCACGGTGATTGGGCGACGAGCGACACCGGCACACCGTGGCAGGTGACCGACTGGCCACAATTCCTCTAATCTTCATCGCCTCAATCCTCATTTTCTGATTGCAAAAACAAACGCTTATGATTTCTGATTGTATCCATACATTTATTTTATTTTATTTATCTCTTGTATCTTCTATTTCAATAATACAGATTTGACATGGGGAAACATCAATCCGCTTCCCAGAAGCGTAAGAGAAAATAAAAGAAACAAAATTTGATTAAATATCAAAAAGGTTCTATGGCCAAGTTTATTATTCCCTCCGATCCATAATAAGTGTCGTGTCGTTGACACTTATTATGGATCGGAGGGAGTAGAAGAAAAGCATCAGAAGTGTCATCTGGTAATCAGTCTATTGATCCTTCTACCCTTGCACCTGCAATTGTTTCTTACAATCATTCTAGAGATAGCGAGACATAGACACACAATATTGAGGTAGAGGAAGAACATATTGATGTTAACTTGAATAATTCACCTGGTGTGGATGTTGATGATTCTTTTCAATCTGATATATTTGATCCAAGAAACTGGGATTCTCTTGATTCTAAACAGATTGATATTTTAGTACAAAAGGGGTTCAAGACAAGACATATCAATTAAGAAAGTATTGCATATAGAGTTGAGCTGAAGTTTCTTCAAAAAATCATGCCAAAAGAAAATTGGGCCTATTGAATTTTTGAACTTTATAAAGCGGCATGATTGTTTTCCGAATGCAAGTATTTCATATAGAGTTTTGTTCAATTCATGTGACGGTTGCATCGGCGGAACGAAACTTTGCTAAGTTGAAGATATTGAAGTCCTATATGCGTACTACAATGACACAACAAAGACTCGCGATTTTGTCACAATAGCACTTGAGAGCGAAGTGTTGGAAAAGATTTATTATGAGGATATCACTGAAAATTTTATGTCAAAAAACACAAAAAACATGATGATGTTCAAATAAACGGTATGTAACTTCGAGTTATATAGGTATGATTCTCAATATATATGCAATTGTTACACAAAATATTCTGTCATATACATTAGAATTATTTATTTGTTCAATTTTTTGTATGAGACAGGGACCATTTTAGATTTTCGCACAAGCCCCCCGATTTGTCCGACCCGGCCCTGCCAAGATCCCAGAGAGATTTGAGAGAGTTCTTCTCGGATCTTTCCCCCCGTGATAGATTCGTCCCTTCCCCATCTTCCGACCAAAGAAAATCGTGATTTGATCGAGGCTTGAGCTTTTCCCCATTGATCTTGTTACTCTTGGAGATTGGAGACTCCTAGGCGGGTAGGAGTTCTTCGGAGAGGACTCGACCATTGTGATTACCCCCGTTGAGTCTGTGAGGGTTTGGTGACCACCTTTAAGGTCAACCGGTAGTGGTTGGGAATCGCCTTCATGGTGATATCTCAAGGGGAATATGGTGAGCCTTCGTGGCGTCGGTGTTCCTTCGTGGTAACACCTCCCCTCCAAACGGTGAGTAGCTTCCCTCCAAGTAAGTGAACATTGGGATACATCCTCGTCTTCGCGTCATTCGGTTACCCTTTTACTAGCATTACCTTGTTGTTTATCCCCTCACGTGTTACTTTATATTGTGCTTGTTGTTATCTTTACCTTGTCATGTCGTCTTTGCAATTGTTAGGCACACATTTATTTTCCACACTATTGACTAAAATTGTTATTAGTGATAGAATTTTTAATTGTACCTATTCATCCCACCTCTATGTCCATCTCGATCCTTTCAAACATGAAAATAAATAATACTTTTATTATTACCTTTAGGGCATATTTCCTTCACATGTATGTGGCAAAACTATCTTGTGTTTGCCATGAAAAAAATAAAGATACCTTTGTCATGTATATATTTTTATATTTTTAACATAGCAAATTTTAGTTATGGATGATGACAAACTTAGGTTTTGGACATGGTAGTTATATTTTTACGGATCATGGCAAATCTTACATTCTTAAGAAGTTGGTCTCAATTCTCTCAACATGCAAAGTATCCACCTTAACATCCCTACTAAGCCACTATCTTTATTATCTTAACATGCACACATGACATCTCATCAAAGGCTCATCATAATATGCATAACATAAAATTAATTAATTAATAGTTAATCTCATGCACAAATCCATCTCACCACACATGCCACCACATCAAGGCTCAATCAATATGCATGAGATTTTTTCCATTGTATCATGTCACTTATATTAAATAAATATTTTTCAACTACTCAATAGTCAAATACAATATATAATACTATTTTTAGTTTAGTTTATATATTACTAATTCAACTATTGATGCTTCATACACTCGAAATATATTGCAATTGAATCCCACAGCAACGCGCTGGTATCCTCTAGTTCAGTAAATGGATGATCCCACATCTATTGTTACAACGTTTTATGCACAATTTCTTTGGCAAGATCATACGATAACCGAGTGTCTTCCAACATTTTTTTGCATGTCTAAATTTTGTCCAGGTGTCAAAAAAAATTACCATGGTAAACTCATATGTTGTGAATGCAACTTATCGTTACTTCTGCTTTTATGGAAAATTTGGCATCTAGGAGTAGTTGTTAAAGAACAAATACTCTATATTTATTCAAGCTAATTTTTTTATTTAATTAGATAATTGGGCTATTTAATTTGTCTGCAGGTCAGCTGAAACCTAGGAGCGATCTGGAACAATGAATCACGCTGGAAGATCGCTAGAGCGAACGATCTCAATGGAAACTCCTGGCGCGATCATCCCGTTCGCTCGACCAGCATCTCCAAATTGGCGTCCTAGATTTTTGGATGGGAGTGTCTAGGTCTCAATCGACTGAGACCTAACTAGGTCTCAGTCGAATGACGTCACCCTAGCAAATTTGGTCTATTAAATGCCTTTGTTTTTCTGGGCTATAATTCATTTTGTTTGTGTGCTTGTTTGTTTTTTTGTTTTTTTGTTTGAGGCTGGATAATTGAAGAATCGGTTTGGCCTTCAGAAAAAAAAGCGATGGAGGCAAGTAAAAGTCTTTCACTGCTTTTTCGTTTTTTTATTTTCCTTATTTTTGTTTTTTTTTCGTTTTTTATTTTCCTTATTTTTTGTTTTCCTTTCTATTTTGTTTTAGCAATAAATATTTAAATTGTATTCGTTAAGTTTTAAAAATGTTTCACTTCAAATTTTTATAATTCTAAAATTCGCACTAAATTTTAGTAATTTTATAAATATACGGTTGCGTGCTTGGTGTTGTACATCCAACTACCGCCGTTCCCACTCACAAACAAACTCGATTATAGTTCGCTGTATGGGCGTGTGGTTTTGGGTCGGGCCTATAGAGATGCAGTTGTGTGCGTGGTGTTGGACACGAACGTCGTCCCCCTCCCCCCGCCACCGTCACTCACAAAAAAATCTCAGTTGTGGTTCAGTGTGTGTGGGCGTGCATTTGCAGTTAGGTGTATAGAGATGCAGTTGCATGCGCGGTGTTGGACATGCAACTACCTCGGGTTGCGGTTCGATGTATGGACATGCAATTGCGGTCGGTTCTATGCACATGCAGTTGCGGTCGATTCTATGGACATGCAGTTACATCTGGTTATATGGACATGCAGTTGCAGTCGGTTCTATGGACATGTAGTTGCACCCGGGTCTATAGACATGCAGTTGCGGCCAGTTCTATAGACATGCAATTGCGGTCGGCTCTATGAACATGCAGTTGCGGTCGGTTCTATGGACATGCAGTTGCGGCCGATTATACGAACATGCGGTTGCAGTCGATTATATGGACATGCAGTTGCAGTCGGTTATATGAACATGCACTTGCGGTCGATTCTATAGACATGCAGTTGTGGTCGGTTCTATGGACATGCAGTTGCACCCGGGTCTATAGACATGCAGCTGTGGTCGGTTATATGAACGTGCAGTTGCGGTCGATTCTATGGACATACAATTGCGGTCGGTTCTATAGAGATGCAGTTCCGGTCGGTTATATGGGCATGCAGTTGCGGTCGATTCTATGGACATGCAGTTGCAGCCGGGTTTATAGACATGCAGTTGCGGTCGGTTATATGGACATGCAGTTGCGGTCTGGTCTATGGACATGCAGTTGCCGCCGTCCTCGCTCGCAAACAAAAATCAATTACGGGTCGGTGTATGGTCGTACAGTTGCAACCGAGCGTATAGACATGTAATTGCGTGTGTGGTGTTGGTAAAAGATACTTGTTGCTCTTAAAAAAAACAAAGTGGTCGTACACTAATAGTAACTGAAAGAAACTAAAAAAACATTTCTCCTTAAAAAATGAGCCCTTATTTTCACGGTTCGTTTATTTTTCCTTTCTTCCAAGGAAAATGGGCTCAAAGATATAAAAAAATTGACTGAAACAAAAAAAAAACAAAAAAGATGAGTGCTCTCTTACCGTAGCCCACAAAAAAGTCCTAGCTACCACGCCACAGCGCGAAAAAAAAGAACGCCCATGTGCTGATCAGTGCTTTAGATGGGCCAAAAAAGAAACAAGCAGCTTAGCACGAATCTACATGTACCTTCATGATCCAATGGCTAGCGAACTAGTTCTTAGTCGACTGAGAATTAGCCGCTCCGTTTTTGGATTATTCAAAAATTAGACAAGTTCTGTCGATTGCCTGCCGCACACGCACCTCTGTTCAGCATCTGCTATGGGATGGTCTTTCAATGATCTGAAATTTCAGAACTTGTTTTTGTGTCTTTTTATTAAGAAATGGCTGGAGATAACTGCAATCAAAAGCAGCAGGCTTATGTTCGGGCCTCTCTGGAAATAAATTGAATTTTGGGGAGAAATGTACTTAGAAAACATGAACCCTGAAGAAAAGAAATTTTTGGTGATGCTTTTTCTGTGCACTCCGTATCTTTTCTTTCTTGGCCTCTCCCTGCCCGTAATCAGAGGTACTACAAATATCATCTGCAGTTCCGCAACGTCTTCGATTTCCACCACTGCGCAGCAAATTCTCGCACATTGTTCATCGAGTTCGATTCGACGACTCCATACATGATTCCTAGAGAAGTCTGAAACGCCCAAAAGATCGTCGGGAAACAGTGGTAAATAACATTACTACAAGGGATCGGTCAGTGAGCTAGCTAGTCGAGCGGCAGCACCAGGCGGGCGTCAAGCGGCAGCGCCAGCCGGGCGGCGTCAAGGCGCGGGTTCAGCCGGAGCGCGGCGCGCCTCATCTCCTCCGCGCCGCGCTCGTACCCCGCCAGCGCGTGCTCCGCCAGCTGCCTCGTGTGATCGTCGGACTTGACGAACTGCTGCACCGCCGCCGCCTTGGCTTTGTCGGCCGCCCGCTTCGCCACGGCCAGCTCGGCCCTCGAGTCCATCAGCTGCTCCCGCAGCGCCGCGACCTCCGCGTCCCGCGCCGCCAGCTTCTCCTCCAGCTCCAGCGTGTAGCCCATGGAGAAGGACGCGTAGTTCGCGGCCTGGACGCGTCGTGGTTGCCGCCGCAAACAAAAACGGCGAGATTAGGTTCCGGACATGCACCTACTGATGAACCTGAACAATTCTTCTTGCAAGCATACCTGGAGCATTGCTACGTAGGTCGACGCGACGACGTCGGAGGGCTTGGACGCCGCGAACTTGTCCTCCCGCGACGGCGTGACCACGCACTCTAGCACCTTCTTCGCGGCCTTCCAGTCGGCGCTGTCGCCGTCGTGTGCGTCGGGCAGGGCCGAGTGCCGTGGCTTCGGGTCGAAAAATGACCGCCGGGCACACAGGTCGGCCACCAAGGCCGAGCGGCCGGACAACGGCCGTGCAGGCGAACCAGGCGGGGAAGCTGGCGGCGGCGTGCTCAGCGCAGAACGGAGAACTTGGTCCCCTACATTGCCGGCTTCCCCCTGTTTCCTCTTCTTTCCAGACAACGGCGGCGCGTCGCCGTCCGGATCTTCCGATGGATCCACTCCTGGAGCATGAATCACAAAAGTAAATCATGTCCTAATCGGACAAGGGGAAATGTGTTGGAGGCGCGTTTACCTTTGGCACTGGGTGGTGGTGCTGCTGATGCGCCGGCGATGTTGGAGGAGAGTGCCGCCGCAAGATTGGCCTCACGACGGAGGTAAGTCCGGAGATCAACTCCCAGGCCGTGCTTGTACACCAAATCTTTCACCGATTTCTTATCCTGGCTCGACAGCACCGGACATCCGCCGGACGGCGGCTCGCCCCACCGCACGGGGCACGGCCAGGGATCCGGCGACGACAGGAAGAAAAACCCCCTTTTCCACTCTCCGTCGGATTTGGAACTGGTCTGGCCAGTGACCAGCGCGCCGGCACCTGGCTTGCACTTGAAGCAGTGCCAGCCCCTCCTGCCGGTCAGGGAGAAGAAATGGCGGAGCACGGCGAGCGACGGCGGCGCGCCGGCGTCGTGGCAGAGCGCGACGAAGGCGAGCAGGACGCGCCACCCGTTGGGCGTGAGCTGGCTGGGCGCGAGGCCGAAGTGGGAGAGCGTGTCGGAGAGGAAGGGGTGGAGCGGGAAGCGCAACCCGGCCTGCAGCGCGTGCGCGTACACGCAGACTTCCCCCGGCTGGGGCGGCGTGCACGCGCGCCGGTCGCCGGCGGGGCGCGCGGTGAAGTTCTCCGGGATGCCGTGCTTCTCGCAGAGCGCGTCGACGTCGGCCTGGGTGGTCAGGGACGAGGTGAAGCGCTCGGCGGCGATCCTCGAGAGGGCTGCGGCGTCGGCGTCGGCGTCGTCATCGCTGTCGCTGATGACGACGATGGGAGACGAAATCGAGGGGGAGGGAGGCATGGCGCTGCGCTCTGGGTGGAAGTAGAGGGCGGTCGTGTCGTCCCTTAGAGCATGGTTAGGGCATCTCCAAAGGCTGTAAGATAGGCGTTGGTTAGTTTGCCGCCTAGGATCTAAAGATGATGTGGCATGTAATAAATGAGATGAGAGAGCAAAGTAGTATGTAGATTAACCAACACCTCTTGCACAAGCTCCAACGTAGACTAGAGAGCAACTATATTATTTTTTACTTTTTATTGGATGCCTTACATACAACCCATTGAAGTGCTTGTATGATAACTTGTTGGTTGATGACATGGACAATTTACCAACAACATCTACATACAAACTATTGGAGATGCTCTTAATAGTATAGCTAGCTGCGGGCTATAAGACGTGACATGTCATCTATAGCTAATTTTATAGTGAACAAGTACAATAGTAGTAAGGCTATAAGAAGTACTACTTTAGCAATACATGGCTCGCATGTCTATCTTACAAAGTGCCTAGGAGCACGTGTTGCAACTGGCTACTAATTAGTACTCCCTCCGTCTCGGTTTATTGGGCCCATATACCATTTCTCTTAGGCTGGTCACAATGGGGAGTAACTTAGACTAGTAACATACACAGATTTCGAGTCTATGTTATTACCTCCACAATGGGTAGTAACATATATGTAATGTCATATAAGACTTCATTTATTAGATTATAGACTCATATTGTCTTGGTATGTGTGATGTTACTCAAAGAGCAAGTAACTAGCTAAGTTACTACAAACATCTCTCTCCTCATTAACTCATTGCCACATAAGCAAAATTGTTGAGTTGGACTCTATGTTACTGCTAAGTTACTCCCCATTGTGACCAGCCTTATGCCAAGGTATATAGTAATTTGCTCACATTAATTAATTTATGTCATTCCCAATGCACTCTCTCATATGCTAGTTTTTACATGCAGCCAATAAAAAACTTGCATGCGGTGTATTTATTTTTTAGCAATGGGAATAACAACAATAATTCCTCATGCAACCAATGAAATGATGCATGCACGCAACTTCCCAAGACAAGGCCTTATAAAAAGGGACATGCATATGCTGCTTACGGGCCTAATAAACCGGGACGGAGGGAGTAGCCCGCTTCTCTTCTCTCTCATCTTCTCCCTCCTTCAACTAAGCACAAATATATTATTTAATTTTTTATAGCCAGCTGACTAGGCACTATTGTACTTGCTCTTATGTGTGCATGGTGCAAAGGAACAAACTAGAGAGGCATTTATCAGCACAACCGTATGGCTTCAATGCCAAATATTCCCCTCCCGTTTCCTTTTACGCGTATTAGAATTTTTTAAGTCAAAATTTACAAATTTTTGATTAAATTTATTTTAAGAAACATTAACATCTATAATACCAAAAGAAAACTGAAAACAGAATTTTATTCAGCACGAACAGTCGCTTTGTAGAATGGAAAGCACGAACACAATTTTTACGGCAAGTGTAATTTATGTGGGGTGACAATTCTAATGCACGTCGGGTGGCAATTCGTTAGGCTCCTTCCTATGCTCCAAGGTATACATACAGATGCTAAGGATGTCACATAGGCAAAAAAAATCATGTGGCAAGGCAATTAAAAAGGAGAGAGAGCACTTTAGTGTTCTATAGCGAAACGGTGGAACAATTTTACTGTTTTGACCAATTTTCCAATTTTTAACATGATTTAACCTTTTTCAAATTTTTAGCAAGATCTAACCCTTTTTATACACGCCAACTATCGTGGCGTGCCTGCTCCACATAGAAACGCCCGCAGGACTCGAACTCGTGACCAACCATCCCCTAAAGAGAGCCACACCACAAAGCTAGTGTTATCATGCTATAACCAGAGCCTATATACACGCTGATTGTTAAACGGGCTGGCCCATTTCCACTCATTTTTTTATAACGTACAAATATATATTTTAAAATTTATCGAACAAATATATATAATTAAATTTGTACGATATAAATAATGTTATTTTCTAAGGAAATACTCGTATTTAATTTTTAGTTACAAGAATGTTATATTCATATCATATACATTAAATTTTGAGTACTTACGCTTATAAATATAATATTAATGTACTTACAAATTAAATATTTACGGTTATGCAAAATTATGCTTTTTAAAATATTCAAAATTTAACTTATATGATATAAATATAATATTCTTGAACATAAAAATTATATATAAACACTTATGCAAAATTATGCTTTTTCAAATATTCATATAATTTAATGTATATGATATAAATATAATATTCATGTACTTAAAAATTAAATATTTATGCCTATGCAAAATTATTGTTTTTAAAATATTCATATAGTTTAACTTATATGATATAAGTATAATATTCTTGTACTTAAAATTAAATATATACGCTTATGCAAAATTATGCTTTTTAAAATCTTCATATAATTTAATGTATATGGTACAAATATAATATTCATGTACTTAAAAATTAAATATTTACGCTTATGCAAAATTATGATTTTTAAAATATTCATACAATTATAAATCATAAACACGATTTACAAAGCCGTACATTTTATTATGTTCGTGTTTATAAATCGTGTTTATATTTATATAATTTTAAAATATTTTTATTTGTAAATCGTGTTTATATTTATATAATAATAAAATGTACGTGTTTTTAAATCATGTTTATGAATCATGCTTATATTGATATAATTATAAATTGTTCTTTTTTATAAATCATGTTTATTTTATATTTCTATTTATATAATAAGATTAAATTTTATATAAACTTTTTTATTTCTATTTTTTATTTATATGTTTTACAAATTATATAAGTACGCTATAATAATACATTGTTTGTGTTTGTAATAATATTTATATAATAATACATTGTTATAATAATATTTATATAATTATGAAATGTTTGTGTTTGTAAATCGTGTTTATATTTATATAATAATAAAATGTACTTGTTTGTAAATCGTGTTTATATTTATATAGTTATAAAATGTTCTTTTTATAAATCATGTTTATATTTCTATTTCTATTTATGTAATAAGATTAAATTTTATATAAACTTTTTATATTTCTGTTTCTATGTAATACAATTTATATATGTGTACACTATAAAAAATGAGTGGAAATGGGCCAGCCCGTTTAAAAATCAGAGTATATAGGCTCTCGTTATAACATAATAACAACAATAGTGTGCCAGCTCGGTGGTGTGGCTCCCTTTTGCGGGACGATAGGTCCCATTGGCGTTTCTATGTGGAGCAGGCACGCCAGGATGCTTGGCGTGTATAAAAGGGGTTAGATCATGCTAAAAATTTGAAACAGTGTCAAATCGTATTAAAAATTGGAAAATGGGTCAGAACAGTAAAATTGGCCGAAACGGTGCTAAGTGCGTGGACCTATGCAAAATGTCTATCAACCAATGCATGAAGGAGTTTAGTGATTAAATAATTAAATAAAGCAAGCTTAGCTACAATAGTTAAGCATCTATGCATTCGGAATATTGGTTGCTAAGCTTTTTAATACTCTTAGCACCTTATCTAAGCACCGATGCATTTGAGGAAGCCTTATAGTTTTATTTTTAATTGCCATATGCGCGCTAAAACCTGCTGTTTTTTATCATCGTGCGGTCCCTGGCAATTGCTAGCTTGGCAGTTCGTGCCCCTGCCACCTCTAACGCGATTGATTGGGCCTGATTATTACCTTTAAAAATATATTTCATGATCAATCTGATGATATTAGAACTGTGTTATGAATGTTCGTATTTCTTTGTATAAACTCGCTCAAACTTGAATATTTTTTATTTTAGATATTTAGGTTGCGACTACACAATGCTCACGCACTATTTTGCTTAAAAAGTGGCATTTATTAAAATAGTAAAAAAATTCCTCCACCTTACCAGAAGCGGAAAAAAGCATCCAGGCCCACGTTCCCTTGTCCCTAGGCGATGTCCATCCTCTCCCAGCCTCCCACCCGCCCCCTTCTAGGTTTCCCTGCCAAAAAGCAACAACCAAACCCGCACCCCCCCCATCCTTCGTCCCTCACTCCAGATCTACAACCGCCGCCATGGGAGCAAGGTTTCTTTGCTTCATCCTGCCACAGTGAAAACTACATCCAGATTTGAAGAATTCCTTACCAGGTTTTGTGCTGTCCGATTTGATCTCTCACTATCTCTCCCTCCCCCAGCCCCCTTACTCCATCCCTTTACTCCTCCAGCAAGAATAAGATTAGAGCAAAAATTTCAGTTTAAACATCCAATTGCAAAAATTGCCATAAGAACTATGTTGTGAGTAGATGTAATAATATGAAAAAATTCTAGTGGTTCTCTGCTGATATGTATCACTATTTTTTAGGTAAAAAAAAACCCAGAAAATCCACATGAATCTTCATTGTTACATCTTCTGAAGTAATTTGTTTCCCAGGCTACACTACTTTTCAAATTGGAAAATCCTGCACTCAAATTATAGACGGATTTCCATCCTGGCTTTGGTATTTGCTTCTCGTAGAACATGAACCCTATGTACTTGGAAATGCTTGTTAACCTTCACAGTAGCTTCACAGATTTGTGCATATTTTCCTTGAAAAAAGAAATAAAGTGATACTATAAGTGTCAAAAATATAAACTACATTTAAAAAGAAGCATGTCTAATGCATCATTATTACTGTGTTTTGTGAATCCAAACCAAAGAGAAACTACATGTAGACAAAGAAATGTGTTGTGCTTGCTGACAACCTCTGTATACAAAATAAATTACATCAAAGAACCTGAGCATGGCTTGTTTCATCCTAAATTTGTTTTGTACAATGTTATCCTGATGAAAAGCTTGTAGAACCTTAATAAAAACTCGGGGTGATGTGCACCATTTGTTACAAAGTTTTTGTTTATGGCAAAGTCACTGAATTGATGTTGTTCATGCAATTTGGAACCCTGCAGGGTGGAAAACACAAAGGAGAATTGACAGACGAGGTGATAGATCATGGTGATATATATATGTCAGCGGCTTTTGACCTTAAATGGCCTGCTATGGACGATATGTTTGCGGAAGATGTAAGAATTGAAAGTGCAGATGCTGATATTGGGATTGGTGGTCTGCCTACAAGTTGTATCATGATTGTGTGTCGTTTGACACGACCTACATGAAAAATATGTACAACATGCCTTGCTCTCCTTTTATTGGTATCAACGGATATGTCCAGTCCATCCAGTTGGTTGTGAGTTTGTTGGAAATGAGTTGTGTGGTTGTTTACACATTTCCTTGAGGCAATGGACGGTGTGCAGCCAACCAATTTTATTACTGATCAAGACGGTGCCATGAAAAGTGCAGTCCTTGTAATTTTCCCAAACACAATCCACAGGAATTGTCGCTGGCATGTTATAAAAAGGGTACAAGAGAACTTGGGAAACTTCATGTCGAAAAGGGATGAGTTGCGGAAGGAATTTAACAATGTAATTGACTACGGCATGACTGTTGCTAAATTTGAGACAAAGTGGGCAAACATGTTGGTGAGGCATGGTGTCGAGGACAACACACACTTGCAAGATCTTTACCACATGCGTCATACTTTTGTTCCTGCCTTCTACAAGTACCACTTCTTCCCGTTCTTGCAAACTACAACTCGTATTGAGGGTTCCAATGCAGTACTGAAGAGGTATTAACCCTCATAATAGCCTGCTGCATTTCTTCCAGCAGTACCACAAATTGCAGCTGAAGACTTGGGACTTGGTCTGAATACCCCCTTGAGAAGAAGGCCATGGATGTGTACACAAGATCGATTTACTTGCCTACAATTTTCAACATTTGGGGGGTGTGTTGTACAATGTATCTCCTATCAAAGGGTCCATGTATGGATATGGTACAAGGGGATACATTGTTGAAAGTGATCTTCAAGATGGTAAATACACTTGTGAGTGTTGTAAATTCAAAAGGGATGGAATTCTATGCTGCCATGTTTACAGATTGACGGTGTACATGGGATAAACTGATTGTATCCCTAATTGTTACGTCCTGTTTAGATGGTCTAAACCACAAGAAGAACTTATTGCAGAAAAGGTTGATATCCCAGAAATTCCGTTAGGTAGGAATTTGACTATAATCAAGGAAAAGAGGCTAGTGAGATACGACACTCTTTGCAATGATTTCATATAACTTGCTAAGATGACGCCTGGGTCAGATGATGCAAAGGTTGTGGCTATGAAACACATGCGTGCTCTTGAAGCTGACCCCAAACAACTAAGAATTTTTAATTCTTTGAAGAATAAAAGAAAGAAGATATCCCCCAAAACGCAAGTTGCTACCAATGTGATAAACCAGTCCGGTGGTGGTCAATATGCTGCTCCATCTGCGGGAACTTCAGAAATCAAGGACCCCGCGAAAATAGTGGCTAAAGGTCTGTCGAACGAGAAAAGGAAGAAGTCAGGGATTGGGCTGAAGCGTGCACGCCCAGTGAAGTGCTCTGTGTGTGACTCCGTCGATCACAATTCTGCTACATGTCCGGGGGAAATAACTACTGTGGAGATGGACCTTTCCCCACAGGGTTCTTGATCAAACAATGATTGTTGGAGAAATTAAAGGATAAATGAACTGGAGATGGTGGACGGTAATAAAATATGTAATTTATATGGTTTGAACTGTTATTTGCTTTTTAGCTAGCCATCAGTTTAGCTCTTTTGACAAAACAATAAAGGTTGTAAGTTATGCGGGTGATCTGTGCGAATACGGAAGACATTGGATGTGCCCCCTTGTTGCTATCCCGGAAAAAAACTTCCTGTTGGCTACTTTGTTTTCTGTGTGCCTTTCAAATTTGTATGTTTTTAGGGAGGAAAAGTCGCATGGATTTCCAGTTTCCTTGTTATGTTTCTGATGAACCATCCTACCCCGCACTGCCCCCTTGCATCCCACGAACCAATGACCAAAAATGAACATTGTAAAACACATATGTTGTGACCCCTGTGAAAGGACGTGGATGTCGCCTAGAGGGGGGGTGAATAGGCGCTTAACATAATTACGGTTTAGGCTTGAACAAATGCGGAATAAAATTCTAACTTTTAATTTTCCAAGCAAGAAACCTATATAAGCTAGGCTCAACTATGTGCACCAACAACTTATACTAAGCAAGATAAACAACTATGTGATAGCAAGATATATATCAAGAGTACTAAGGCTATCACAAAGTAGGTCCACAAGTAAATAGGTTGACTAGATGAACAACCTATGGGACAAGAAATGCACAATAATATGAACAAGCACAAGATAAACAATGTAATAAGCTTGCTCAAAGTAAGGGTAGAGATAACCGCAAGTGGAGCCGATGGAGACAAGGATTTGTTACCGAAGTTCCTTCTCTTCCGAGAAGTACGTCTCCGTTTGGAGAGGGTGTGGAACACAATGCTCACACGAAGCCAACGAGGTCCACCCTATTTCTCCTCACGCTCTTACCAATGCAAGATGCCGTGATTCCACTATTAGGACACTTGAGGGATGTCACCGAACCCATACAAATGGCGACCCTTGGGGGCGGTCACCGAACCCGTAGAAATGCTCGGGGCTATCTTCACAACCGAATTGGAGGATACCGTAGCGTCCCTAAGCTTTACACCACAATGATTGAGCTCCGCAACAACAAGCCTCTAGGGGCCAATGCACCCAAGAGGAACAAGCTCTAGAGTTCCAATGCACTCAAGAGAAACAACCTTCTCAACTTCAATTACTACAACGAATCCTTGGAGAGAACTCAAACCGATGCACCAAATGCAATGGCAAGAGCACACAAAGTGCTCAAGTCCCCCACTCTCAAGTCCCACCAAAGCTATAAAATATATGGACGAATATGAGAGGAAAAACAAGGAGAACACCAAAGAAATCCAAGATCTAGATCCACAAGGTTCCCCTCACAAAGAGGAGAGTTGAGTTGGTGGAGAATGTGGATCTAGATCTCCTCTCTCTTTTCCCTCAAAAAGGAGCAATAATCATGGGAGGGAAAGACAGCAAGCAAGCCTTTTAGAGTTCAACAATGGAGGAAGAAACTTGCAAAGAACCGGTCCAAACAAAGGTGGAAGAAGACCCCTTTTATATGTCCCCACGAAATCTGCCGTTATGTGCATTTCTGCACATAACCGGTACAACCGGCCTGTACAGACCGGTACAACAGGCCAACCATGAGCAACCCACATTCTGCCGAAACCCTAGCTGGTGGTGAGAAGGCTAGGGCGGTACAACCGCCCATCCGCCCGGTAGTACCGGTAATTAGCTAATTACCGGTACAACCGCGACATCACCGGTCCACCACCGGCCTAGGTCAGAGGAGAAAGGGCCTTTGCCCGATAGAGCCACCAGTAGTCGGCCCGGTAGTACCGCACCCTGGCAAGGGCGGTACAACCGGCCACGCGCCCGGTAGTACCGGTAAGTATACTTTTACCGGTACAACCGCGGTAGCACCGGCCCAAAGACAGAAGAGAAAGACACTACGCCGATAGTGGCATCGGTAGTTGGACCGGTAGTACCGCACCCTGGAAAGGGCGGTACAACCGTCCTAGCCAACCGGTACAACCGCCCGGAAGAACTACCAACACCAAGAAAACCAGAACAACCGTAACTTCTGCAAATGAACTCCAATTGCGGCAAACTCAAGCTTGATGGAAAGCTAACAAACAGAGCTGCCTAACAAATAGAGGTGTGAAACCTCTAACCGAGAAGAACCGGCAAATCTCCCACATTGAAAAACACAAGAGAAGATGCATATGAAATCCGTTTTTGATGAACATGAGCTTTTCATGAAGAAGACCACAAGCTCAAAAACTCACAAAGATAAAAGCCAAACAAGAACCAATAAATATGATGCCAAGGATGCAAAAGGTTTGAGCTCTCCATGAACGACTCGGCCTAGCCTATAACCCGGTCGCCTAACTACCACCAGGAGGCCGGTAAACTAGACACCTATCTAGTCAAACCTTTGTCTTGAGCATAATCCACTTGAGCTTGATGATGACGATCATGCCCGCCTCAAATTGGAACATCTTCCTTGGTTCCGCTAGCTCAATGAAGACTAGTAGATTGCTCCCCCATACTTCATTATGGGTGAGTCTCTTTTAGGCACATCTTCACAAGACCATTATCACCGAATGGTCGGCAAGCTCCAAGCATATGATATCTTCGTGATGCTCCTCTTGAACTTGCACGCATCAACTTGACCAATCTTTGGATAGCTCCATGAAGAACACCTTGGTCAACACGTAATCTTCATCCTACAACCTTGAAGCCAACATATGGTCTTCAAGCACATATGGTCTTCAAGCATTGCCTATGGACAAACCTTCAAGTATAACTCAAGGAAACCATTAGTACATAAAGTTTGTCATCAATTACCAAAACCAAACCTGAGGGCACATGCCCTTTCATAGATCCACAAGGCTCCCCTCACTTAGAGGAGAGATGAATCGGTGGAGAATGTAGATCTAGATCTCCTCTCTCTTTTCCCTCAAAAAGGAGCAAGAATCATAGGAGGGAAAGGGAGTAAGCAAGCTCAAAGAGGTCAACAATGGGGGAAAGAACTTGCACAAAACCTGTAGGGACAAAGGAAGAAGAAGACCCCCTTTTATAGGTCCCCACGAATCCAGCCGTTGGCAGCCCATTAGTCCGTAAAGTTTGTCATCAATTACCAGAACCAAACATAAAGGCATGCCCTTTCACCCTGAAAACCGTACGAACATAGTAAAAAAAACGCGTAAGAAACAAAGGGTTGAAGTTACTTACTTGTTATGTGTGGAAGAGCAACTCCTGCCATACGACCTTGTTCTCGACCCAGTTCACCCACTTCTTAGTGTACAATTTCCGAATGTTTGGAAGTCTTCTTGGCTAAATTTGGTAGTCAACTTCTGCCGTCCCAAAATTCAATAAACTTCAGGTGTGGCCATCCGGTGCTCGCGCGCGCGGCCTGGCCGACGCGCTCGCTTTCTGATAGCGCTACACGACAACGGAATACTGGGTGCTTTCTTTTCTTTCGAGTTCAGCCCATCCCACCAATACAGCGCAAAAGCCTTTTCCTTTTTCTCGTTTTTTATCTATTCTCTTTCCAACTTGTCTATTAGGCTATAACATTCTATAATGGCTCTAATTTTTTTATAGCCCATATCCTTTCTTGGCCAGTGGATCTTCAGAGTTAGTAATGGGAGGGAAATAACACTTTCAACTAAAATAAACAAACACTTTAATTATAAAAATATATATTAAAACGTTTGACTCTACTTCGCGTAAACTAAGCCGGTGAGGCTGTGATGTGACGGGCTTATGACCATATCGTTGATGCAACTTAGACAAAAAGTTCAGCAAAATAACACATACAAAGGTATATCGAAGCAGAATTCAAATCAAAGGGTTGATGATTGAAAATATATTTCTACAGTATTTACTAAGAGTGTCAGATAGAGGGAAGAACGACAAAATTCGGTTAGTAAATTACAGTGCTTGATTGCCGGCTAAAACCTAAATGAATTCGGACGAGTTGCCGCCGCCGAGCTCGCGCGCAGGCGCGCGGCCTACAGCGGTGTGCCACCCAGCGCCCCGGCCGGCAGCCGCTCAACCTTTGCTTCGCCCGTTCGGCGGCTCGTTGGCTGTCCGCGGAATCGGAAGCTTTTTTTTGTTGCGAGAAGAGAGGCGGAGGCGACGGTTCGATCGACCAGGCCATCAGGGGCTTGCTCCCCCACTCGTGCGTAAGTGCGCATCAGCACCGCGCTGGTCGTCGTAACTGGTAGGTACTCCCTCCGGTCCTTTTTAGTCTGCATATAAATTTTGTCCGAAGTCAATGTATCTCTACTTTGACCAAACTTGTGGAAAAAAACATTAACATTCACAATGCCAAATCTATATGGTTAGATTCATCATAAAATATAGTTTCATAGTATATATATTAAGTATTGTAGATATTGATATTTTTTAATATAAATTTGGTCAAACTTTGTAAAGTTTGACTTGACACAATTCTAATACGCGGAGTAAAAAGGACCGGAGGGAGTACGTGAATATATGGGAAATTAGCAACTGATTTTAGCAGACCAACCTGTAGCACTCCAATAAGCCCACCCTGATGCCTTGGGCCAGATAGCTGATAATTAGCACTAATTTTTTTCCTTGACCCTGTAGCCCGTGCCACAGGGTGGGCCTAATGGGCTCCACCCCTGTTGTCTCGGCGTTCGTCGTCGCTACCGCGACGACATCTGCCTCGACTTCGCGTACACTAAGCTGATGAGGATCTAATATGACGGGCTCGTCTCGACTTCGCGCACACTAAGCGTGGTCCCTTCTGTTTACCTTTATTTTAGAAAGATATATAAAATGGTGCCTATCCACCATCAAAACCCTAAGATAGCTGATGAGGCTCTGATGCTCTGATGTGACGGGCTCGTCTCGGCGTCCGTCGTCGCTACCGCTTGTAATTATTATTTTTGCGGGGTAATTCAAGAGCTTTATTCAAACAAAAGCATTCATTGGGCAATCAGCCAGGAGGCTGGTTACCAGGAAGCTAGGAGTTTCGTCCAGCCAACTTTCCGTTACAGTCAAAGTGCAAGCACGCTTTGCACAGAGATGTGCAGGAACATTGGTTGTTCGACTTACATGTTGAATAACAAAAGATAAAAAGTTTCTAACTAGCTCTCCAATCTCAAGTAGTATAGGAGCCACAATAGAACGAGAATTGTGGCGAGTGTTCCAGAGTGTCACCAACTCCAGGCAGTCCACTTCCATTATCACATGTGAGAAGCCACGTAGGTTAGCAAACCTCGCGCCTTCTCGCATTGCTAAGGCTTCAAAAATGAGTGGGTCCGAGATCCCCTGTTGCGGCTTGCACCAAGCTCGGAGAAAACTAGAGCTCGACCGAGCCACTCCACCTGAACCACCACAGCTATCATCAAAGTTTAGACCACCATCGGTGTTAATCTTGATAAGGCTCATCTCCTGTGGGTGCCATCCATGGCCTGGTAAAACTTTGGTTGCATTTGTAGGCAATTCCAAGAGTGCCAACGTCTCTATTGCTAGCTTCATAGATGTTGCAGGATCCAGCCCATCACCTTCATGTTTGAGACGGTTCCGGGAGTGCCATATCGCCCACATGATCGTGATCACCTTTGCTCTGGTTTCCTCTGTGAATCTATCATCACATAAGATACCTCTCGCCCAAGAGTCCGGATTTAGCCGAGGGAGCTTGATATCAAACCATGCGGCTGCCTCCACCCAGAATCTCTTCGCACGAGAGCAGTGTATCAATGCATGTTGCAAGTCTTCTTGCTTCGCTAGACAGATGTTACATCTGTCTATAGTTGCTATGTGCCTCCCTTTTCAAGTTCGCCTCATCTGGTAAGATTCCACGCATGACTCTCCACCAAAAGACCCGAACTTTAGGAACCACTTTAAGCTTCCATAAATCTGACCAAACTTCTCGTTCTGTCGATGAGGTAACGGTAGCCGTCCCTTCCTCTCGCGCATTGCGCTCCTGTTGAGTCATAAGAGTACGGTACACCAATTTAACCGAGTAGTTGCCAGATCTTTCAAACGCCCAAGCATAGGCATCATATCCACCACCCAGCCGAAGAGGAATATTAAGGATTGCTTCGGCATCGGGTGTGATAAAATTATCCCGAACAAGTTGCTGGTTCCACGTAGCTGTATCCGCATCAATCAGGTCAACCACCTTCTCGACCATTGCATTTGGCGGTTTGAATATCGGCTTCATGGAAATTGTCCCTGGGATCCACTTATCTGTCCAGACGTCTATCAACGAGCCTGAACCAACTCGCGTAATGAGGCCAGCTTGAAGGGCAGCTCGGCCTACTATGATCGCCCGCCATGTAGCTGACGACGATTTTGGTGCATGAGCTTGCAAGAAGTCCGAGTTCGGATAATAGCGGTCTTTCAACACCCTTGCACAAACTGACTCGGGTGTCATCATCAGCCTCCACCCTTGCTTGCCTAGAAGAGAGAGATTGAACAGGTGTAAGTCCCTGAATCCCATGCCACCATCACACTTGGCTGTCGCCAGATTCTTCCAAGACACCCAGTGCATTTCCCTCTTGTCAAGAGAACTTCCCTAGAAATATTTAGCCATTGGGGAGGTGATACTCTTACAAACTTTCTTGGTCAACAGAAACGTGCTCATGCTATACGTTGGAATTTCTTGAATCACTGATTTTAGAAGTATCTCACGACCCGCGCATGCAAAAAATTTCTCTGACCATCCTTGAACTTTACTTCGGACTCTCTCCCTCCAATGTGATCAAAAGTTCCACTTGATATACGTCTGATAGCAGTTGGAAGTCCCAGATACCTTTCGCTGAAGGCCTCCACATCAATATCCAAACTGCTTTTCATTGCATGTCTCACTGGTGGCGGTGTGTTGGAGCTGAAGTAGACCGAACTCTTCTCCCTGTTAACACACTGCCCAGAACATGAACCATAGAGCTGCAGGATCTCATTGATACGATCCGCACTTTGTGTCTTTGCTGCGAGGAAGATCAAACTATCATCGGCAAATAATAGATGATTAACCCAAGGAGATTTGTAGCTCACTATAACTCCTCGGTCAACATATCCACCTCCATAATATTTCAGCAGACACGAGAAACCCTATGCACAAAGAAGAAACAAGTAGGGTGACATAGGATCACCTTGCCGGAGTCCTATCGGTTGCGTAAAGAAGGGTAACAGATCGCCATTCATCTTTATCGTAAAACGAACAGATGAGACACACTTCATAATGAGTCTGACAAAAGTCGCACTGAATCCCAGCTTGAGAAGAATAGCTTCTAGAAAATGCCATTCTACTCGATCATAAGCTTTCATCATGTCAAGTTTCACGGCACAAGCATAATTTCTGCCCTTTTTCCTTCTCCTCAAGGTATGGATACTCTCGTAGGCCACAAGAACATTATCAGTGATAAGACGTCCCGGAATAAACGCGCTTTGTTCCTCGCTGACAATAGAACTCATGTGATCACGCATACGGTTGGTGATAGCTTTTGCCCAAATTTTATACAAAACTGGACAGAGAGCAATAGGGCGATATTGCATGATAGTCTGGGGGTGCCGTACCTTTGGGAAGAGAGTAATGGAATTATCATTCAACCCAGCTGGTAATTCACCACCATTCAAAAAATCCAGCACCGCTTGGGTTATATCATTTTTAAGGAAGTCCCAATGGCGTTGATAGAAGCCCACAGTAAACCCGTCGACACCGGGGGATTTGGATGGCGCCATTTGAAAAAGCACCGTCTGTACCTCGGCTGGTTCGAAAGGTTTGTCGATTGCCAAGTTCATCTTGATAGGGCATATTTCCCCATGATTGGTTTTAGTGATTGATGACAACACATTTGCGGTTTAACCGTGTGACTTGAGTATTTCAGATAACTTAAGCCATGGCACAGGACGGTTATCATCCCCTCGGTTGATGGAACGTGAAGACGGAGTTTCCCTCTCGGATTCTTTTTTGGTGGTTGAGTCGATAGGAAATCCGTACTATTAAGAGGGGATCCGCGGTGATATGATGGGTGGAATCATCACACTACACTTTTCTCTGCACCCACATATCTTCTTGGCGCCTTCGGAGGAGTCAGTATAAGAGGCCATTCCAGCCTGGGTTTGCTGGGGCGGTAGTACCGCTTGGTGTGCGGTAGTACCGCTCACGCGGTAGTACCATACCATCTGCGGTAGTACCGCAGTACGGTAGTACGGCAGTCTAGTGCTGCAACCACTACCGCAAACTCACTGGACTGAGCGGTAGTGGGCACGACACTAGAGTGCGGTACTACGGTACCACGGTAGTACCGCACCCAGCGCGGTAGTACCGCTGTACGGTAGTACGGCAGTCTAGTGCCGCAACCACTACCGCAAACTCACTGGACTGAGCGGTAGTGGGCACGGCACTAGAGTGCGGTACTACGGTACCACGGTAGTACCGCACCCAGCGCGGTAGTACCGCGCTACGGTATTACGGCAGGCTAGTACCGTAACCACTACCGCAAACTGACTGTCGAAAGCGGTAGTGGGCACGGCACTAAGCTGCGGTACTACGGCAGCGCGGTAGTACCGCACCCACTGCGGTAGTACCGCTCTAAGAGCGGTAGTACCGTGGTTGGTGGGGGTCCAACGGCTGTTTAATGCACCCCCTATAAAAGGGGGTCTTCTTCTTCATGGAGAGGTACCTCATTTTTTGCTGCTCCTCCATTGACGCCCAAAGCTTATTCTTGCCCGATCTCCCTCCCTAGCCATCAAAACTTGTTGATTCTCTAGGGTTTGGAAGAGGAGGCCCCGATCTACACTTCCACCAAAGGATATTTGATTCCCCCCATTATTCTCTTGTGGATCTTGTTACTCTTGGGTGCGTTGGTGCCCTAGACGGAAGAGGTCACCTCGGAGCCACATTCCATTGTGGTGAAGCTCCGTGGTTTGTTGGGAGCCTCCAATTAAGTTGTGGAGATTGCCCCAACCTTGTATTGTAAAGGTTTGGTTGCCACCTTCAAGGCCACCGCGTAGTGGTTCACGGCATCTTGCATTGGTGAGAGCGTGAGGAGAATAGGGTGGCCCTCGTTGGCCTTCGAGTGAGCATTGTGCTCCACACCCTGTCCAAACGGAGACGTACTTCTCGAGAGAGAAGGAACTCCGGTAACATATCCTTGTCTCCGTGTTCTCTCTACCTTAACTTTGCAAGTTACTTCTCTTTGCTTATATCTTGCTTGTTTTCTTGTTGTAGTTGTCTAGTTGTCATATAGGATCTCACCTAGTTGCATATCTAGATAACTTACTTTTCTTGTTGACCTTAACTTATTAAGAAGTCATAAAAATTGTTAGTCGCCTATTCACCCCCCCCCCTCTAGTCGACATTCCGATCCTTTCAATTGGTATCAGGGCCTCGTCTCTTATTAAGGGCTTTACCGCCTTAAGAGGATGGCGACGGAGGGGAAAGACAAAGAAGGTGAGTTGGTAGGTACTTCGGCCAATCCCTCCTTGGGGGAAAGTCCTAGTACTGCGGGACTCACGAACCCGTCTTTGAGGGATGACACAACCACCGTCTCTAGACATGAGTATAATGACGGCATGTCCGCCATAAAATCTCAAATGAATGAAATGACCCAATTGCTTAGAGCTCTCATGTCTAAGGCTCCCGAGGGGGGCAACGCCGTCATCACACCCAACACTCAAACGTTGGGAGGAGGAGAGTCGGTCTCTCAATCTCGTGATGATGGTAGGAATGGCAACCCTTTCATTCCCCTTCATGGGAATGGAGCGGGTGTCAATTCCGCGGTTGCCCCTCCCTCGATCTATCACCCTTTACCTCTTCCAAAGCCTCATTTTGCACATGCAGGACCAATACCTATCCTTAACAAAGATGAGTATCCTATAAGGGGTCATCGGAGGATTTGTGGCGAATTGTCCAAGAAGGCTTTCATCCATATGATCGCCACAACATGACTCCAAGAGAACACCGTGACAACTTCATCAACAATCATGCTATAGTTGTCATTGGGAATGGTTTGAAGCCCGAGCAAGAAAATCTTGTTAGAAAGTGTGAAACGGCCAAGGAGTGTTGGGATCTTATTGAAAGGACACTCATGGGAAGTGCAAGTATTAGAAGCTCCAAATTTGAAAAGGTCCAAGACCAAGCCGATAACTTTGTCAGAAATGAAGGAGAGTCTTCCGAGGATGTTCATCGAAGGTTGGTTTCTCTTGCCAATGATATGACGGATCATGGAAGCAAGGACACCGATGATGATTGGGTCAAAAGGAAGTTCATCTCGGCTATGCTTCTCTATAAGGAGCATCTCACTCAAGTCATTCGTCAAAGACCGGATTTCCGTGATTTGACGTCCAACCAAGTCTTGGATGAATTTGTGGCCATGGAGATTTTGAATGACAGGGCCAAGACGAAGATAACACGCCATGGAGGTCCTAAGATGCAATCCCTCGCCTTGAAGGCAAAGGAAGTTCATTTTGAGGAAGATGTTGATGAAGAGGATGTCGGTCCGGAAGACACCAAGTATGCTTACAATGAGCACATGGCTCTTGCATCAAGACAATTTTGGAGCAACAAGAAGAACTTCAAGTCCAACACTAGCAGCTTCAAGCCCAAGGGACAAAGAATAAGAACTTGCTTCAATTGTGGAAATGTGAGTCATTTCGTTGCGGATTGTCCATATGAGAAGAGAGAAGATCATGGTGGCAATCTCATCCGGAAGGACAAGTCCAAGTCACCGTTGAACAAGAATTTTGTGAAGAAGAAGCCACAACGTGTGTTGGTGGCTCATGAAGAATACTTCTCCGATGATGAGGATGATGAAGAAGGTGGTGAGATTGTGGCAACCGCCACCGTCGCCATCGCCATGGAGTCTCCCTCATCGTCGTCGCTCTTCAACTCCCCCAACGAAAATCCTCACATCATCCACAAGTGTCTCATGGCGAAGACCACTTCGGTAACTCCTCCCCTTAAACCATTTACTCCCACTAACCCATCTTTGTTGGATTGTGTGGAGGATAATGAGGAACCCAAGGTTCAAGAAGGAAATGAGTTTGAGCTTTTCATGAGCAAACTCAAAGGTGAGGCCAAGAGACAATTTGTGGCTCTCTTGGAGAAATTAGGTGGAGCTCATGTCCACATTGAGGAACTTGAGGAGTCCATCACCGAGTTGCAAGGTCATAGTCGAGACTATGCGGATGAGATAGGAGAGCTATCTCAATCTCTTGAAGAAGAGCGTGAGCTTAAGTTGTCTCTCGAGGAGACATATGCTAGTGATACTTCTAAGCTCAAAGTTGATCTTAAACATGCTAATGCCATTGCTTGTGACCTAAAGACTAAAAATGATGAACTTGTGGAGGCTCATGAGAGACTTCTTGTGGATCATGAGAAAGTTGAAAAGGACCACAAGTCCTTAAAACACGAACTCATGGTTCTCAAGAAAGCACATGAGGAAACCTCCATTAAACTCACTAAAGAGATTAATACTTTTTCTCCTATTCTTATGATAGAGAAACCTAGTTTCACTAATCCTTGTTGTGAGCATATCCCTCTTATTGAGGAAAACGCTAGGTTGAAGGCACAACTAGAGAAGGGACTTGTTTCTTGCATCCAAAGAGAAAAGAATCTCAATGATCTCTTGAGTTCCCATAAGGAGGTGATTGGCAAGGAAGGAATTGGATTTGGTGCGAGTTCATCCAAAAAGAAGAACAAGAAAAGGAAGAACAAGAAGAAGAAAGGAAAAGCTCCCCCTCCCACAAAAGATGTAGCATTCGTGAAGGAAGGGGAGAAGCCTCAAGAGAAAGTGGCAAAGGTAAATGAGGGTGGTGTTGCCAAAAGGGGTGATGCCATCCCCAATAACTTTGCCGGACCAGCTAATCCTTATTATGCTCTTTGTTGCACTAACGATGGGCATGTCTATGCCAAATTTATTGGTTCTTATGATGAATATATTGCTTGGTCTATTTGGGTCCCTAAGACCCTTGTTACTAACGCGAGAGGACCCATTCGTGAATGGGTACCTAAAACCAAGCATTGATTCCATGTAGGTGGCGGCTTCCGGTTGTGGCTCATGGATACTTGATAGCGGGGCTACAAGTCATATGACCGGAAGCAAGGACATGTTGGTGGACATTGACTATGGACCATCTCGAACCACCCGTGTCCAATTTGGTGATGCAAACACGTCTAAGGTATTGGGTCTCGGTAAGTAATCATTTCTCCGGACTCATCCATTGAGAAAGTATTACTCGTTGAGACTTGTGCCTTCAATTTACTCTCCGTTCGTCAACTTGCTATGATGGGTCTTTGTACCTTCTTTGATAAAGACTTGGTCACCTTGATGTGGAGCAAAACTCTTAAAGTAGCCTTTGTTGGACACGTGGAGGACGGTATGTATGTGGTGGACTTCTCCAAAGTTCCCACCAAAACCGCCATGTGTCTAATGGCTAAAGTTGATGTGGGATGGCTTTGGCACCGCCGACTAGCCCATGTCAATATGAGATCTTTGCAAACCCTCCTCAACGGTGATCATGTTGTGGGACTAACAAATGTTAGTTTTGCCAAAGATCGTGCTTGTAGGGCTTGTATTGAAGGAAAGCTTCACGAGAAGAAACATCCCGTCAAGAACATCATCTCCACCAAGAGGACGTTGGAGCTCCTTCACATGGATCTCTTCGGGCCTCCATCCTATGATAGTCTTGGCGGACGGAAGTATTGTTTGGTGATTGTGGATGACTATTCAAGATACACATGGGTTTATTTCTTCAAGAGGAAGAGTGAGACTCAACAAACCGTCATCGAGTTTGTCAATGAAGCTCAACGTCAACATAACTCAAAGATATTGGCTATTAGAAGTGACAATGGCACCGAGTTCAAGAACTATACCTTGGATGAATTTGTTGGTGATGAGGGGATCAAACATCAATATTCCCCTGCTTATACCCCTCAACAAAATGGTGTTGCGGAGAGAAAGAATCGCACTTTAATTGATGCGGCAAGGACAATGATAGCGGAGTTCAAAAGTCCCTACAACTTTTGGGCGGAAGCCATCAACACCGCGTGTCATGCTACCAATCGTCTTTATCTCCGCAAGATCTTGAACAAGACTCCATATGAAATCCTTACCGGGAAGAAGCCCAACATCAAGTACTTCCGGGTCTTCGGGTGTAAGTGTTTCATTCTTAAAAAGGGTGCCCGTTTGTCTAAGTTTGAGTCTAAGGCAATTAAGGGCATATTTGTTGGGTATGCTTCAAAATCTCACGCGTATAGAGTCTACAACAAGTCTTCCGGGCTTGTTGAAGAATCTAGCAACGTGGAGTTTGACGAACATAATGGCTCCCAAGTGGGGCAAAGTGATCTTAATGATGTAGGTGATGAAATTCCTCCGGAAGCCATAAGAAGAATGGGTGTGGGATTTTTCCTACCCATTGAGGAACCCCTTGTGGCGGAAGGAGAAGGACAATGCTCTACTCAAGTGGAGCCATCACCTCCTCAAGATCAACAAGCCAACCAAGAACAAGATGGAGGCCCTCTCGTTACCGAACAAGATCAAGGTCAAGATCACATCAACGTTGAGGGTGTCGCACCCAATTATGACCAAGATCAAGTTCAAGTTCAAGGACAAACTCAAGATGTTGAGCAAGTCCTTGTTGATGCTCCCTCTTCCGAAGATGTTCCTATCGAGCCATCTCAAGAGGCCATGGAGGAAGAAAGAGCACGTCGAGCACTCAAGATTTCATCCCGGTTAAAGTCTCAAGATCTCTCGGTGGATCAAGTGCTCGGAAGCATCAAGAAAGGGGTAACAACTCGTAGTCAATTGAGAAACTTTTGTGCCCATAATGCGTTTGTTTCTTGTGTTGAACCCCAAAAGGTTTTTGAGGGGCTTGAAGACCCGGATTGGCTTGAGGCCATGCATGATGAGCTCAACAACTTCAAGCGCAACAAGGTGTGGTCATTAGTGGAGAGACCCAAAGGTGATCATAATGTTATTGGGACCAAGTGGATCTTCAAGAACAAGCAAGATGCTAATGGTGTTGTCATAAGGAACAAGGCAAGGTTGGTGGCACAAGGTTTTTCCCAAGTCGAAGGTATTGACTACGGTGAAACTTTTGCCCCCGTGGCTCGCCTTGAGTCCATTCGTATAGCTCTTGCTTATGATTCTCATCATAACTTCAAGCTATATCAAATGGATGTGAAGAGTGCTTTTCTTAATGGTCCCATTAATGAGTTGGTATATGTCAAGCAGCCCCCTGGGTTCGAGGACCCCAATTTTCCTAATCATGTCTATAAACTCGACAAGGCGCTCTATGGCCTAAAACAAGCCCCAAGAGCTTGGTATGATCACCTTACCGAGTTCTTAGTCGATTATGGGTTTCAAATTGGGCAAATCGATCCCACTCTTTTTACTAAGAGGGTTGGTGGGCAATTGTTCATATGCCAACTATATGTTGATGACATTATCTTTGGTTCGGTTAACCAATCTTTTAATGAAGAATTTGCTAAGCTAATGACCAACAAGTTTGAGATGTCCATGATGGGAGAGTTGGAGTTCTTCCTCGGCTTTGAAGTGAAGCAATTATCTAGGGGAACCTTCATCAACCAAGCCAAATACACTCAAGACATGCTCAAGAGGTTCAAGTATGATGGTCTTAAAGGAGCCAAGATCCCCATGCCACTCAAGTGTCAACTTGACCTCGACCCGAGCGGCAAAGAGGTAGACCAAAGGGAGTATCGTTCCATGATCGGTTCCTTGCTTTACCTTTGTGCATCTAGGTCGGATATCATGTTGAGTGTGGGTATGTGTGCAAGATTTCAAGCCGCACCAAAAGAGAGCCACGTGGTGGCTGTCAAGAGAATCTTTCGATATTTGGTTCATACCCCAAACTTTGGCTTGTGGTATCCTAAGGGCTCAAGCTTCAATCTCATTGGCTACACGGATTCGGATTGGGCGGGAGACAAAGTGGAGAGGAAGTCCACTTCCGGAGGATGTCAATTCCTTGGTCGGTCTTTGGTGAGTTGGTCATCGAAGAAGCAAAATTGTGTATCTCTCTCAACTACCGAAGCCGAATATATTGCTGCCGCAAGTTGTTGTGCTCAATTATTGTGGATGAGGCAAACTTTAAAGGATTACGGCGTCACTTGTGACAAAGTGCCTCTATTATGTGACAATGAAAGTGCTATCAAGATCGCCTACAACCCCGTTCAACATAGCAAGACGAAGCATATTGAAATTCGACATCATTTCATTCGAGACCATGTGAAGCGGGGTGATATTGATCTTTCATATGTGGGCACTGGAGATCAACTTGCAGATATTTTCACCAAGCCTTTGGATGAAGCAAGATTCCGAGAGTTAAGGCATGAGCTAAATATCATTGATTCGAGTAATGCGGTTTGAAGACTTGGCACACACACCCCATCTCAACAAGGTATCTAGCTTGGATGTAGGCATGGACATAGGGGGAGTGTTGCTTAATTAATGGGCAACCACTCCACCTATTATGCATAAAGAGAAACAATTATTTCACTATGGTCACTTTCGGCGGCCTTTCTACGTCACCCAAGGTGATAACGGTGCTTCAAAGAAGAGCATTGGTCATGAACCCAAGATACATCTTTGTGGTGTCATACCAAATAAGCTCAAACATGGTGGCCTCGGCCACCGCCCCTCTTCCTTGGAGAGTGTGTGTGTTCTTGGGTCCGTTTTTCTTTGTTTTGCCTTTTGGTCACTTCAAGATTTCTCTTTTGTTCGTGTGCTATTTGATCATGAAGTGACCCTTCCCAGTCGTATTCTTGTCTTGTCTCCATCCTAAGCCTTTCCCCCCTTTAACCGTCGCGCAAAAGTCCTCCTCGTTTGCAACCTTGGATGTGCTTTCTGCTTCTTGCGGTACTACCGCACGGGGAAGCGGTACTACCGCGCCCAGTGCGGTACTACCGCAGTCTCGGGGAGAGTCAAAAACGAAGGGGTACGGGAAGTTGTCCCATACCCCAGTCAGTTTCCCCTTCTCTTCTCTCTCGAAGCAGCAAGGCCCTCCCGCGGCGCCCTCCCTGGAGTGCCGCATCCGTGCTCCCCCTCCGTGTTCTCCTCCGGTGGGAACGATCCCCACCTCCCCCGTGTGCCATGGATCCCGGTATTGCCCCGTTTCTCCCCCAGGGTGTTGGCTCGTGTTCTTGAGCTTTTGTTATTAGGGCAATGCTTTTAGATCCACTAGATTTTTGGCTATTCCTAGGCATTTTGAGGACATGGAAGGATTGCTTGATAGGCATAGAGTAGATTTGTTGGTATGGTTGTGATTTGTGGAGGCACGGTAGTACCGGATCTCAGATCCGTGGTCTCTGCTGTCTGCACGGTACTACCGCAGTGTTACTGCGGTACTACCGCTCGAGCGGTACTACCGTAGTACCCTACGGTACTACCGTGGAGCGGTAGTACCGCGTTTACCACGGTACTACCGTACCTCCAGAACCTGCAACTTGTATCACCTTCTCTGCTCTATTTTTCATCTCCTGGAATTTTGCATCCCATCCTCTTGTTCTTTTTGTGCCTGTCTGTTTTTGGGTTTGGTCAGGTGGTGGCTCTCGTTCGCACTTGAAGCGCAAGGCTCCAGCCAAGGGCAAAGCACCATACAGTTCATTGAAGAAGATCGCTCACCGAGAGAAGCCGAAGAGGAAGCCAGTGGTCGAGCTCCCTCTGCCAGAGTACCGGGACTACCGTAGGGTCAATCCCTATAGGCAGCCTCGTGATCCATCCTTGATGAAGTCCAAGTTCTGGAACATGGAGCAGCGTGATGTCTTCTACTTGCTCATATCTGACAGGAAGAACAAGTTTGTGCCCAATGTGAAGTCTGTGAGTCTGGCATACATGGAGCAGCATATGGACTACTTTGCTGATGCTCTTGCTCTGGTGGATCAGTTTGGACTTCGCCACATCCTTTCCTTCAACAAGCCTTTTGACGCTGATCTCGTGGCCCAGTTCTTCGCCACCGTCTTCTTTCATAATGATGAAGATAGGAACATCACCTGGATGTGTGATGATGATGTTCTCACATGCATGTGGAAGGTATTCATGGATCTTCTGCAAGTCCCCTACACCACTGCCAATGAGCCGGTGGGGCTGCGTCCTCACACCTCTGCCCCTGCTAAGAAGAAGGGTGAGTTGGCCCCCTATCAGACTCCTGTTGTCTACTATGATGCGAAGGGCAACGAGAAATACAAGTTGATGCTCTCCCCGTTTCTGGATATTATGCACCGGATTTTCCGGACCTCTCTGTTCCCTCGGGTTGGCGATCTGGACAAGATCCATAGCTACTTGGTCAACATGATTCTTCTCTGCCAGGAGTACAGGGGGACGGCGATGACTCTGGATATCTGCTCGATCATGTATGAGGAGCTCTACACTGCTGTTATGGAGCGCAAGGTCCCTATCTATGGGCCTTACCTTTAGTTGTTGTTTGAGAAGGTCTGGAGTGACACTTATGAGGATCCTCTTCGGGTGGGGAATCTTACCAGGCATGAGGTGGTGCAGCTGCGGATTAAGGACAACTGAGCTGGTGGTGAGGCTGCTGCTCAGGGTTCCCCAGTTGCTTCTGATGCGGAGATGGCTGATGAGGAGGGTGCAGCTGGTGAGGCTGATGAGCCTGCGGCTGGTGGTGGCAGCGTCCGCCGCACTCGCTCTGGTACGAGCTTTGGTGGCAGTGGGAGGTCTTCGTCCCAGGACTTGGAACGGCCGGGTTGGGCTGCTAAGCTCACTCGCAAGGTGAAGAAGTTGTTCTGCATGCAGTCTCACATGCAACACAAGATGTATCTGGCTCAAAGAGGGAGAGAAGGAAAACCGCCAGCGTCAGAAGCTGTTCTACAGGCACCAAGGCATGGAAGTGCAGTCCGGATCTGAGGGGAAGATTACTGAGGAGGATCAATGGATCTACCAGTTCAGCACATGGGAGATTGACGAGGACACTGCCGGCACGTCTGCTTCCGCTCCACCTGCTGATGAGACTGTTGAGGAGCCTGCTGAGGAGTCAGAGGCGGGATCTTCAGATGAGTCTGATGATGGTGATGACGATTATCAGGCGGAGGAGTAGTCCACCACCGTGGGGCGTTACGTCACTCTCTGCCTTTTTGGCGTCTCGATGCCAAAGGGGGAGAGAGTTTAGGACCTCGATTTGCTTTCTTTCAGGGTTGTCGAGTCACAAATGTGTTTCTGTGTTGCCTTTGCCTCCACTTGTGAACTCTGTGTGTTTGTTTTCGTTGTCCGTTTTCTTTGTGAGACCTTTGTGAAGTATGGTGTGAGACATACGCTACCCTCTGCTTAAAGTACTTTATATGTTGCTCTTGCTATGCTTGTGCTAATTCTCGCTCATATAATTGTTGTTGGTAGCTTGTGTGACATGGTAGATAAAATATAGGGTAGTGTCCATTCTAATGTGTGCACCATGCAATCCAAAGGTTAATCTCAAAGGGTGCACACATCTAGGGGGAGCTAGCCTATATTTTGTGGCTCCATGCCATATGTTTCATTCCCTTTTATCTTTTTGGGCAAATCGGTTGTTGTCATCAATACACCAAAAAGGGGGAGATTGATAGGGCATATTTCCCCATGATTGGTTTTAGTGATTGATGACAACACATTTGCGGTTTAACCGTGTGCCTTGAGTATTTCAGATAACTTAAGCCATGGCACAGGACGGTTATCATCCCCTCGGTTGATGGAACGTGAAGACGGAGTTTCCCTCTCGGATTCATTTTTGGTGGTTGAGTCGATAGGAAATCCGTACTATTAAGAGGGGATCCGCGGTGATATGATGGGTGGAATCATCACACTACACTTTTCTCTGCACCCACATATCTTCTTGACGCCTTCGGAGGAGTCAGTATAAGAGGCCATTCCAGCCTGGGTTTGCTGGGGCGGTAGTACCGCTTGGTGTGCGGTAGTACCGCTCACGCGGTAGTACCGTACCATCTGCGGTAGTACCGCAGTACGGTAGTACGGCAGTCTAGTGCTGCAACCACTACCGCAAACTCACTGGACTGAGCGGTAGTGGGCACGACACTAGAGTGCGGTACTACGGTACCACGGTAGTACCGCACCTAGCGCGGTAGTACCGCTGTACGGTAGTACGGCAGTCTAGTGCCGCAACCACTACCGCAAACTCACTGGACTGAGCGGTAGTGGGCACGGCACTAGAGTGCGGTACTACGGTACCATGGTAGTACCGCACGCAGCGCGGTAGTACCGCGCTACGTTAGTACCACACGCAGCGCAGTAGTACCGCGCTATGGTAGTACGGCAGGCTAGTACCGTAACCACTACCGCAAACTCACTGTCGAAAGCAGTAGTGGGCACGGCACTAAGCTGCGGTACTACGGCAGCGCGGTAGTACCGCACCCACTGCGGTAGTACCGCGCCACGGTAGTACCGCTCTAAGAGCGGTAGTACCGTGGTTGGTGGGGGTCCAACGGCTGTTTAATGCGCCCCCTATAAAAGGGGGTCTTCTTCTTCATGGAGAGGTACCTCATTTATTGCTGCTCCTCCATTGACGCCCAAAGCTTATTCTTGCCCGATCTCCCTCCCTAGCCATCAAAACTTGTTGATTCTCTAGGGTTTGGAAGAGGAGGCCCCGATCTACACTTCCACCAAAGGATATTTGATTCCCCCCATTATTCTCTTGTGGATCTTGTTACTCTTGGGTGTGTTGGTGCCCTAGACGGAAGAGGTCACCTCGGAGCCACATGCCATTGTGGTGAAGCTCCGTGGTTTGTTGGGAGCCTCCAATTAAGTTGTGGAGATTGCCCCAACCTTGTATTGTAAAGGTTTGGTTGCCACCTTCAAGGCCACCGCGTAGTGGTTCACGACATCTTGCATTGGTGAGAGCGTGAGGAGAATAGGGTGGCCCTCGTTGGCCTTCGAGTGAGCATTGTGCTCCACACCCTCTCCAAATGGAGACGTACTTCTCGAGAGAGAAGGAACTCCGGTAACATATCCTTGTCTCCGTGTTCTCTCTACCTTTACTTTGCAAGTTACTTCTCTTTGCTTATATCTTGCTTGTTTTCTTGTTGTAGTTGTCTAGTTGTCATATAGGATCTCACCTAGTTGCATATCTAGACAACTTACTTTTCTTGTTGAGCCTAAACTTATTAAGCAGTCATAAAAATTGTTAGTCGCCTATTCACCCCCCCCTCTAGTCGACATTCCGATCCTTTCACATCTCAGGAGACACTTTGGCAGGCACAAACTGAAGGAGAGGTGCAGAATCGGTAAAACCTTGGGACGTATAAAGCTGATTGTAGAAGTGTTGAACCTCTGCCCTATCTTCAACATAATTCACACAATCAGTCCCATCTGCTCTACGAAGATTCTCTATTTTATTCATACGACGTCTTTGAGCAGCTTGAGCATGAAAATATGCTGTGTTGCGGTCGCCTTCCCGAAGCCAGGGCACCCGAGAACGTTGCCGCATCCAGATCTCTTCCTGATGTAGAGCTTCACGTAACTTTTTTACCAAACTTCGTTCCTGTTTAGATGTATATCTAAGACGGTCTAACTTTTTCTGAAACTGACGAACTTTGCGAGTAAGGGACCCGAATTCTCGGGCTCCCCATGGCTCCAATACCCCTTGCAGGCGCTTTAGGGATTGAGCAACTCCTTGTAAGCCGGGCTCTCGCTGATGATCCATCCAAGTCTTCTGGATGAGCTGATCATAGTCTGTGTGGGTTTGCCAGACATTCTCATATCTGAACTGCCTTTTGGATCGAGAGCTAGGACTTACAACTTCACGTGCTTCCAGTACAACAGAGCAATGATCGGATTCAGTAGAACTGAGATGCCGAACTCGAGTGTGAACAAAATGTTGTCGGAATTCTTCATTTGCAAAGGCCCGATCAAGCCGGGACTTCACATTTGCATCTCCAGACTGTCGATTATCCCATGTGTACGGGATGCCTGACCATCCTAGATCCTGCATCGAGATGTCATCGATAACTTCACGGAATGCTCTCATTTGACTCTCCGGTCTAGCAGATTTTCTAAAGTGTTCGGTCCCGAATAAAGTTTCATTAAAATCTCCAGCACACAGCCATGCACCATGAGGTATTGCAAACAAAGTACGCAAGAACCTCTAGCTATGATGACGGTCCTCAGCTCGAGGTGCCCCGTAAAACCCAGTGAACCGCCATTCAGGTGAGTTGTGTTCCTTGTCTTGTACTATTACATCAATATGACAACTACTGAAATTTTTCAGTTCAACAGTGACCTCTTTGGACCAGAACAAGTCGATGCCCCCACTGAGTCCATCACTGTCAACACCAAAACAGCCGGCAAAACCAAGTGAGTATTTCAGATCTTCCACTCTCCTGCCCCTAATATTTGTTTCCGTCACAAAGAAAAGGGAGGGGCCTTATTGCTTCACAATGTTGCGAAGCTCACGAACTGTCTCGGGGTTCCCAAGCCCCCAACAGTTCCATGATATGGTATTCATTGGTCCTGGCGGGGCTGGTTCTCAGCCTCCGCCAATTCATCGGAATTATCAGTTATGGTTTCATCTCCAAGTTGCAGTGACCTAATTTTCTTGGGATTCCTTGGCTCACCTCCAACTTTGCTAGGTGAGTTCATAATAGCATTCCTTTTAACTCCCTGAATTCCAAGATCAGTTGCCAATGTCGAAGCAGGTTGGCCATCAGCAGGGGCTGCAGTGCTGGTGGATGGGTCTGACGCCTTCCCTTTTTCAACATAAGTACCAGAATATTTAGCATTAAACTGGAAAATAGCACTCTTGGCTTGCCCAGTACTGCCCCGCGGGATCAAGGGATGCCTGCGCGGATCCTTGTTTTGTTGCACTCCAGTTTGCTTAACATTTGCGGTTTTAACTGCATCTTTCTCCTTAGAGCCAGAATTGGCCTGGGCCTTGTTAATGACAGGAGACGGCTTCTTCTTTGGCTCCGGAAATCTGATCCTTGCATTATACTCGAACGATCCATCTGCTTTCCTAGGCAGTGGATTAGGACAATGCATATCTGGGTGGCCTTGTTTCCCACATGCGAACCAAAAATATGGTAGGCGTTCAAAGAGAACGCCATACCGATCCACTTTCTTCCTACGCAGTGAATTAAACAAAACCACCCTCCTTAGTGGTGCATGAACATCAATCCAGACCTTAGCCCTCATACTCTGTCCCCATCCCTTGCTGGTGCATGATAGGTCTAGCTTGATGAAGTCCCCAATCTGTGATGCCACCACTTTTGCTCTCTTCTCATTCAGCCAATTAAACGGGAGATCATGCACTCTGATCCACATGGGGATCTTGCCAAAATCAACTTCATGCGGTCTCATGCTCCAATCAAAGTTGCTAAGTACCACCGCATGCTTTCCTATCATCCATGGTGAGTTTTCCCATATCCGATCAACGTCAGTCTTCAGATCCATTGTCACCACAAAAATATTGTCTCCCATCGCTTTGAACTTGAGGCCTTTAGGGCTACCCCAAGCAGGGCGCAGGACACTGCTAATTGTCTGAACATGGAACTCAGCGATTGACAGTACTTTCCCGGCGATGGAGAAGCTCTTCTTCTCATCCGCATCATCCAGATCATCCATGGTGGTGACCCTTTGCTCAGCGTCCGTTAGGTTTAGAGAGTTTAACATCTCTACCATACCAGCCACCCTCACTTTCCCAGCTTCATCGTTCTGCTCCTCCCGCCAAACCTCCGCCTGATCAAGTCCCGCCATCTAGACGGGGGAGATGGCGCAGACTCTTCCAGTAGAGGTGGCTGCCGGCGATGAGAGCTACCTTCACACCTCGGGAAACCTAGATCGCCCGAGAGTCGCCGCCGCACTCCGAAACCCTAGGAAAACGTTTCGGGGCTTTTTGCACCTTTCGGTTCTACCGCTTGTAAATAGATGACAGCTGCGTTGCTTGTGTTCCAGTTGGTACAAATGAAAATGTAACTGGATGACAGCTGCGTTGCTCGGCTCCCGTCTTTAAAATTTAAATGCAACTGTCGCCATAGCCATCACGTGATTCAGGTCCGAAAAAAGAAACAGTTGGTACAAATGGAAAGGGGACAGCTGGGCGCAGAAAAAATCGCTCGCGGGAGCGATTGAGCGCCAGGGAGGCGTTTCGTAAACTTCACCATGAAGTAGCCACAATCGTAGCTGCACATGACCATGCGAAAAAAGGAAAATTAGGAAAAAAAAAGCGTAAGATATAATTTTTAGATAACGGGGAAAGGGGGCATCGATATCTTACGTCGTGGTTTGGTTGGAGACATGCTGCCATCGATGAAAACCGTGCTGAATTTCTGGATTTTAAACATTGGATTCTTTGAAGTTGGTTGCCCAGAGATACTTGATGGAGCGAATAATTTTTGCACAATCTTCTGCGAGATCCGGGTCGCTCCCATCCCTCCATGAGTCCATCACTGTAAATCTTCCGGCCTTCAGGTTCAGGTTGATGAGGTAGTAGTGAACAGTGTTATCAAGTGCGTTTCAAATCCATCACTTTAAATATGCTGCATACCAGTTTCTTGCGGTCTTGCCGCCGGTCTTGGGCGCCCCGGTTGGCAGGATCGTGGTGTCATGGCAAGCCTTTCGATCGGTCAGTGTCCATGGGCGTCAGATCTCGTCGGCACGTTTCATGGAACAGCTGTTGCATGAGTACTTGGAGCACCCGTCCCATCCGTCATGGCCCAAAACGGGAAAGATGGAAAATAAATCCCTGCGCATCCCTCCAATCTCCGCTACCAGCCTTCGGATTGAGACATTACAACGGATTGAGACATTAACCCGAAACAAATAAGTAGAAGTTGTGGTCTGCCATACACTTCGCCTAGTTTGATAAACCATGCCCACCTGGATTTATTTTGCCTATTGGCTGAAAAGCGCAGCTGGGCGCACCACTACACACGAAACATCAACCATTTTCGTGTATGTAGATGAAAAACATTTACATGCATGTGTCTGCTGACCTCGTTTATTTATTTATTTTTATTAAAAAAACTATAACTTTTGAACTAAGTGTCGAAACGACGATTCGTTTTCACCGTTACGTTTCTCACGACGAGATCTTCAAAACTAGATCTCATATGACATGTTTTGATGATTTTTTAAAAATAAACAACTACGACGCTAAACGAGACAACTTTAGTCTTAAACATAAGAACCTATCGTACAATATATTAGTAATGAATTAATCAAGCAAGTATCTAATAGACCACTCAGAAATCATGACAAAGAATTTTCACCGTATATAGGCAACTAAGCATCATCGGTAGCCGTCTTTGGTGACCACAACGTATTTGATGGCACCCTTTTACTCATCGAACTCGCACAGACTCTTTGAAAAGCAAGTAGGATTGGTACACGAGAGGCATTTTCCTTATCAAATATGGTGATGTAATCACTCGATTTTATTATGACAATTGCTTGCTTTGTTAAGACAGTCGATTGATTTGTTAGTATAGTTTCTTAGTTTTATTAGGCAGTTGCTTGATTTTATTTGAACAATTGCTTGATTTTTGTTATGAAAAGTTGTTTGATTTTTTGTTATGGCAGTTGATTGGTTTGTTAGGATAGTTGCTTAGTTTGTTAGAACAATTGCTTAGTTTTGTGAGGATAGTTGCTTGGTTTTATTATGAAAGTTGTTTGATTTTTTATTAAGACAGTTGATTTAGTTCTTGCCACTTGCAGTTGCTTAGTTTTGTTAGAATAATTGCTTAGTTTTGTTAGGAGAGTTGCTTGATTTTGTTATGAAAGTTGTTTGATTTTTTTAAGACAGTTTCTTTAGTTTTGTTAGGACAGTAGTTTGGTTTGCAAGGACATTGTCAATGTGTGATTTTATATATAGTTGCATGGATTTTCTAGGATAGTTGATTGGTTTTGTTAGTATAGTTGCTTAATTTTTCTAGGACAATGGCTTGATTTATTAGAAGAGTCGATTGGTTTCATTAGGACAATTGCTTGGTTTGTTAGGATTATTTTTTCATTGTGTCTATAGTAATATAGTTATTTGTATTTTGCTAGGACATGTGCTTGCTTGTGCTATGGTAGGTGCTTGGTTTTGCTATAACATTTTTGCGTTGTGTTTTTGGTAATATTGTTGCTGAGATTTTATAATCTCTTTTTTCCTAGAAATAGTTGCTTGGATCTTACTAGAACATTATTATAGGCAACTGACCATCAACGTTGGGCAACTGGACAACCATGATAGTCAAGTAGAGATAATATTAATAAAATTCATTGATACAGATAATGCAGTAAAGTTGCTTGTATTTAGCACTAAAGATGCATCATACTTTGTATCATTTTCTCGGTTTTACTCAAACCAAGCTGATAGAAAGTCATACTACACAAACAAGAAGAGTTGCTTACTCATAGCATTAAAGTTGCTCAAACAAAAAGTTCGTCGAAACCTATCTAAATGGGATCTAGTTTTGAAGAACTCATCGCGGAAAACCCAACAGTGAAGACGGATTTGAATTACGATACTCAGTTCAAAAGTTATACCTTTTTGAAATTTTTAAAACCAAAAATAAATGCACTTGAGAGAGCCCAAGTAGCATGGGGATGAAGAGGGGACATAATCTTTCCTTTTTTTAAGAGATGAAGACAGTACGAGATAGTACTTTCCTTATCGAGAAGACCGCCCGGTATGACCGTTCGGCGCGGGCGCTCCCTAACTGCGTCTTTTATTTTGACAACTTCTAATTATTTGTTTTGGGTTTGCCGATTCTCATCTACCTCCTTCGTCATAAATTATATGGCCATAAATAATTTGGAACGAAAGAAGTGAATAATAATTAATTATATCATAACTAATCTTTTATCATTAGATCAAAGTCAAATGTCCGTGCAATGCACGGGCTCAACAAAAAGTTCATTAGTGACATGACATCCGGATGTTGACATTCCATGGGGGAAAATAGATGCATGTCGTTTAGAAGACAAGCATAATCAGTTATGCATTAGTCACAAAAGAAACCTTAACACCAATGATAAGAAGTATTTATTTTCATAAAAGAAAAGCATAATCAGTTACGCATTAGTCACGAAAGTATTTATTTTCACAATATAGAAATACATTCTCTCCCTTTCGGTTTGTTCGATATATTTCACAAATCTGTTGCCATCTTGCTTAGTGGTGCTAGGGCTGCTGGCAGGGATCTTAGAGATTGTATGTCTAGTATGGTTTGATTCTCTTTGTAGTTTCTGTCTTAGACTTGATTAATAAAAATGTTGCATGAATGCATTAGTTTTTTATTCTAGCCAAAATTCCATTTAATTATTCTAGTCGTAAGCGTTGGTCAATTGGTTGAAATTCCGGTTGTTCGATCCCGCGTAGTAAAATTTAATTACTGGGATAACAAATCGGGCCACCCGTTGCAGTAAAAATATGTCTCCTACGTTTACATTTTTTTTTCAATATTTATCATTGTTGCAGCAAAAATTATGGCACTATCGTCGCAGGCCACACTGTCCATTGCCTTGCTCGGTGGTTTACTGCCGGTTGCAGCAAATTCACAACTTATACGCTTCATCCTATTTGGTCAAATGAATGTATTTCATCAAAAAGTTTGCATGCATGAATTCATTAGTTTTTTGTTCTAGCCAAAATTCCATTTATTTATTCTACTGGTAAGCGTTGGTCAACTAGTTGAAATTTTGGTCATTCGACCCCATGCAGTAAAATTTAATTACTGGTGTAACAAATCGGGCACCCGTTGCAATAAAATAAATTCTCCTGCTTTTGCGTATTTTTTACAGTATTTATCATTGTTGCATCAAAAATCATAGCACCATCGTTGCATGCCACACTCATTGTTGCTTTGCCTAGTGGTTTGCTGTCGGTTGCAGCAAATTCACAACTTATACACTTCATCCTATTTGGTCAAATATATGTATTTCAACAAAAAAGTTCGCATGCATGAATGCATTAGTTTTTCATTCTAGCCAAAATTTCATTTAATTATTCTAGTGGTAAGCGTTGGTGAATTGGTTAAATTTTGTTCTTTTGACCCCGTGCTATAAAATTTAATTACTGGTGTAACAAATCGGGCCATACGTTAAGGTAAAAATATGTCTCCTACGTTTATGTAACCTTTTCAATATTTATCATTGTTGCAGCAAAAATCATGGCACCATCGTTGCAGGCTACACTCGAAGTTGCCTTACCTGGTAGTTTGTTGTCGATTGCAGCAAATTCAACATAAAAGTTCGCATGCATGGTCAATTGGTTGAAATTTTGATTGTTCGACCCCGTGCAGTAAAATTTAATTTCTAGGGTTACAAATTGAGATAAGTCCGAAAATCAACTCCCGGGCCATGTTTGTACACCAAATCTTTCACCGATTTCTCAGAACATGTCCTAGGTAGCAGCATCGCCCGAAATATCCTGAGTTTAGCTAAAACATGTCTTGAGCATTTTCATGTTCATGAAAATTTCTATGACAATACTTCAGCAATGCATCAACCGATTAGCTTGATAAATCATTGAATTAATTTGGATCACTATATACTAACTAGCCAAATTATACCATCAACAGCATCCCACAACTATTTACATGTCACTCTATTCTTCCTTTATAGTAGTGCTATCCCATAACCATCAATGCTGGTACCAGCGCATGCTCACCTACCATCATATGATCGAGGATGTCCCAGTCCGCTACGTGAGACACTAAAACATGTGCAACACCATCTTGTGAGGTGCCATTTCAATGTGCTAGCTGTTGACGGTGAATTACGCCTTACACGTACACGTCACGTGTACCCGCGGCGTCGAGGGAGATACTCCGCAGCTCGCACCGTGGGAGGCCAACCGGAAGCGCGGTACGCAAGACAATCTGGTTGGCTCTTTTTGAACCAGACGCTCCAAGCCCTCGGGAGGGACCCCGTCAGAGAACTCGGCGACGATTGGCTGCCCTAGGTCGTCCTGGACGCCCCTGGAGCTCCGCGATTCGTCTTCCTGCAAGAACAAGAATAAACGAAGAACGAGAAGAAAGAACACGGTAGATTAGATGTAAAGGTAGGGTTTGTTGTGTTTTGCGATTGTGTGTTGTTTCAATCGGCCGTCACCTCATCTATATATGAGGAGGCTGGACTTTCCGTGCAAGAAAATGACTTCAAATCCCGTCCAAATCTTTCCAAACATAACCGAACTCGGATTACAAGTGGGCCTGGGACATCAATTCGGTTTTCTGTAGTTTTGGGTCTGTAAACGACCTCAGATGAAAAAACTCAAAACATCAAAGTTGTAGCCCTCGAAATTTCCAAGAACTTTCATGTTGAACGTTTTTTGATTTGGAGCCATCTTGAAAGGGTTTTGAGCTGATTTCTAACTCAGGTTGAAAAAAAAACGCGAATCTGGAAAGTCTTCCCGAATTCCGTCGCCAAAATCGGACGTCCGTCGTCATTCGGACGTCCGACCTGTCGGACGTCCGATTCCCGTCGGATTTCCGGTCCAAAAATCGGAGCCCTACTGACCTTTCCCGTCAAAAAGTGTCGGACTTCCGATATCCGTCGGACGTCCGAACTTTCCTCGGAGGCTCTCTGACTTGCTTTACAGCAGCACACGGTTTCGGCCGTAACTTATTCATACGAACTCGGATTTGGACGTTTCAAATATCAAAATCGACCGGTTCGACAAGCCGAAGCCGCTCCATGTAGAACATTTTTCCATTTGATGATTTCTTGAAGGCCTAATTGACAAAATAGTACTTTGAATGCCAGGATCTTATCGCTTTTAACATAGTTTCGGCCTCCAAGATGGAATCGGATGACGATGGCTCGAACTACAAAAATGTTCATATCGATGATACCAAACTTTTTCATGTAGAGTACTTCTTTATTTGAGGTCATCTTATATAGGTTTATTGTGGTGTCAAAAACCGGTGTCAACACATGCCCCCCTGTTTTTCGGCAAAACTTGGGTGCCGAAAAATAACTTGCCCATGTTTGTTCTAAGGACGATGTCAACACTCCATCGGCCATATGTTTTCTAAGGGCGATAATTACCTATCGGCCATGTGCATGCTTAGGATGACGAGTATGTACTCTGAAGCCGATTACCACCAATCGGTTTTAGAGAGATAGGTATCAATCCGTTCCTTGTAGCACTAAGGAAATCAAACTCCGATAGATCACGTCCTGATAAGCAAGTAACATCCGGATGATTCCAATCTATAGACGCATCGGCCAAAGCAACACAAGCCGAGTTGTCCGCATGAATAACTTCCACTTCGTCTTCAACCCATTGTATCAAGAATTGGTGCATGGTGGACGGCACACATTGATTAGCATGAACCCAATCACGGCCTAATATGACATTATAGTTACCTTGCACTTCGGCGACGAATAATGTGGTGGCCAAAGTCTTGCTTCCCACAGTGAGTTCCATACACATTACGCCTTTGGCCTCTGTCTTTTCTTTACCCTCAAATCCATTAAGCACCATGTTGGTCTTCATCAATGCATCATCATGTAATCCCAGCCTTTTGAAGACCGTGTAGGGCATAAGATTTATCACAGCACCACCATCAACTAGCATCTTTGCAACCGGTGACCCATTAATGTGACCCTTAAGGTATAACGGCTTTAAATGTTTCACCGGATCCTTTGGCTTCTCAAATATAGCATTTTTTGGACCAAAATCTAGCTGAGCCACATCTCCTTGTTCATCTACAGCACAAAATTCGGCAGGTAAGTAATACACCATATTAATATCCATACCTTCCCGAGCCGGCGCAGATTCATAATCCTCCATATCATCTTCATCTCCTAAGGTGTATACTGGACTTAAAGTCTCTTCGGTTGAAGAAAACGTAACAAGTGGCATGGACGATGTAATAGGGACAACATCATCCTTATTTGGTGGTGTATGTGTTGTTGCAGTTAACGTAGAAGCACTTGTGTTTTCCTTTTGCTTAGGCCTCCATATTTTTTTTGCAGGTACCATGGGCCGAATTCCATTAATTAATTCGTCCTATTGCTTCTCCTTTTCGTTCTCCACCTTCTCATGGTTCCTCATACGTTGCAATCTCCTCTTCATGGTCTTAGTTAAACCGGGAGGACACCACTTAGGTTGAGCATATTTGGGATCCCTGTACTTGGCCGCGCTTGTTCTAGCCTCTTGATCATTAGCCATGGAATCCTGCTGAGCAACAACAATGTCATCATTAGAATTAGCCAGATTATCAACAATCGGCCCTTGGATCTCCTTCCGCTTGTCAGATTCTGAAATTTCTGCACCATGTGACTTAGCACGCCACACTTTTTTATATACTTTGCTCAGAAAACCTTGCGATGGCCGACTATCACCTTGATTAAAATGTCCTTTTGAAGAATAAGAAAACCTCCCACGAGTGAGCCTATTAGGTGCTACCCACCCCATATAAAAAGCATAAGGGCCCATTGGCGGCTGCCCCCAACCACCGTTGAAACCTCCCATGTAATATGGTGCATAGAGGAGTGGTGATGACCCATATGGCCTTGCATAGCGTCGACTTTCTTGCGGAGGTGATCTTGAACGCTTTGAAGTTGATGGCCGATTAGAGCTAGAACCGGCCACTTGATTGGCATACTTGATAGCAATATATCAAAAGTTGGCTTGATTCGCTTGCGCCTAGCTTCATTCCTTTTCCCCTTGCCAACTTCGGAATTCTTGGGTTTGACAAATTTATCATGAGCATCCTCTTGCACTTGTGGTTGCCCCCCGAGCGTAGAATTTTTTATGGTAATCTTTATTACTTCCTTGCCATCGGTTGCTTGTCAAGCACAACCTTTCTTCCCGAGTTCCTGTTGTCCTCATTTTCCTTTCTGGACTCACCAATGACCACATTATTCTTGTTGGCTAACTCGGCTATATTAGGCCGAATCAACACCTTTTTTCCTTCCAAGTCTATGGCGTTCATCGGGAAGGGTTGCTTGTCAACCTGCATCTCATAAAAACTCAATCGTCCTTCATTAATGGCCGATTGTATATGTCTCCGGAAAACATTGCAATCATTAGTAGCATGTGAGAAAGAATTGTGATATTTGCAATAAGCACGCCATTTTAGTTCTTCAAACGGCGGTAAAGTGTGAGATATTCTAATCATTTTATCTTGTAACAAAGCATCAAATATCCTATCACACTTGGCTATGTCAAAGGTAAACTTCATCTCCTCATCACGATTCTTGCGAATTGGCTTAAGACCATTGCACGAGTAAGGTTTGGCCTTTGATGACCAAACAAACCCAGTGGTATAGACATCAACCTCATCATCCGAATTATCATCATTGTAATCAACCATATGCACTCTAGGACGATCGGTTGTTGATCTGTGAATCTCTTTACTTCGGCTCTCTTGGGCCAAAGCTTTCTGCAAGACTTGGCTAATATTTAAAAACTCATAACTTTCTAGCCTCTCTTTGATGTGGGGTTTCAAACCATTAAGAACCAAATCTGCCAAATCTCTTTTAGTTATCACTAGGCTATAGCATCGGGTTTTTATATCTCTAAACCTTTTGACATAATCGGTGACCGATTCATCATGTTTTTGCCTAACCGATGTAAGATGTGACAACTTAAGCTCATTGTCGCCACTATAAAAATGATCATGAAATTTCTGTTCTAATTGTGACCACAAAAGAATAGAGCCATGTGGCAAAGCAGCAAACCAAGAAAAAGCGGTGCCGGTTAAAGATAGGGGAAATAGACGCACTTTCAATTCTTCTATGGAACCGGCCTCACCCAACTGTGCTAAGTACTGACTAACATGCTCCCGAGTTGTTTTTGTGCCCTCTCCACTAAATTTAACAAAATCAGGAACCTTATAACCTTGAGGGTATAACACTGCATCGAAGTGTGCGGGATAAGGCTTTTGATACACACTACTTTTTACTTTCGGCTCGCTTCCGAAAGTATCTTGAAACATCTTATGCAAATCCTCCCTTAGCTTGACTAAAATAGGATCTGTGGTAGGTGTCGATGCTTGTGGTATAGGAGCAACTTGAGTACTAGCTATTGGTGCAACTTGTGCTATGGGCGCCGAACTATAGTTCGGCGGGAGACAAAACGTGCCTGCCCCTATAGGTGATGTTGCAAAGTAATTCGGCGTTGGTTGCACTCGAAATAGGGTTAGGGTAGGTAGGTGCAGTCACAAGTTGATTGGTTTGGGTAGGATAAGAATTCATCGGCATATTATAATATTGTTGCATAGGAGGTGCCGATGAAATAGGCAAAGTTGGATTAATTTTTTCTTGGCTAACAACAGCACCACTAGATGATGGGGGTATATTTTTTTGTGCGCTGCTATTTGCTAAGAACGCATTATACATCATATCATTGCCCTTGCTAACCAAACTCTCAATCACAGCAAGTTGATCTTTAGAAAAAACTTTACTCACAGTGATTTCATCTATGTTGCCATCGAGAGGAGGGAGCTTGATATCTCCAACCGGAGTGATGTTGCCTTGGCGAGTCTTGTCGAAATTCGCAAGAAAGACTTGCAAATCCTCCTCCTCGCGCTGCTTCATGAGTGCCTCATAAGCCTCCATGCGCTGATCCTGGAGCTGCTTCTTGATGGCTTCATATGGTTGACGATGTTCCTCCGATAGTTGGCGTTGATCTCTGCTGACTTGGACATGGTTGATGATGATTTCTTGAAAATTTCCCCAGCGGAGTCGCCAAAAAGTGTGTTGACGCTGAATTATGCCCTATACGAACACGTCACGTGTACCCGCGACGCCGAGGGAGATACTCCGCAGCTCGCACCGTGGGAGGCCAACCGAAAGCGCGGTACGCAAGACAATTCGGTTGGCTCTTTTTGAACCAGACGCCCCAAGCCCTCGGGAGGGACCCCGTCAGAGAACTCGGCGACGATTGGCTGCCCTAGGTCGTCCTGTACGCCCCTGGAGCTCCGCGATTCGTCTTCCTGCAAGAACAAGAATAGACGCAGAACGAGAAGAAAGAACACGGTAGATTAGATGTAAAGGTAGGGTTTGTTGTGTTTTGCGATTGTGTGTTGTTTCAATCGGCCGTCACCTCATCTATATATGAGGAGGCTGGACTTTCCGTGCAAGAAAAGGACTTCAAATCCCGTCCAAATCTTTCAAAACATAACCGAATTCGGAATACAAGTGGGCCTGGGACAGCAGTTCGGTTTTCGGTAGTTTTGGGGCTGTAAACGACCTCAGATGAAAAAACTCAAAACATCAAAGTTCTAGCCCTCGAAATTTCCAAGAACTTTTATGTTGAACGTTTTTTGATTAGGAGCCATCTTGAAAGGGTTTTGAGCTGATTTCTAACTCAGGTCGGAAAAAAAACGCGAATCTGGAAAGTCTTCCCGAATTCCGTCGCCAAAATCGGACGTCCGACAGGTCGGACGTCCGATTCCCGTCGGATTTCCGGTCCAAAAATCGGAGCCCTACTGACCTTTCCCGTCAAAAAGTGTCGGACTTCCGATATCCGTCGGACGTCCGAACTTTCCTCGGAGGCTCTCTGACTTGCTTTACAGCAGCACACGGTTTCGGCCGTAACTTATTCATACGAACTCGGATTTGGACGTTTCAAATATCAAAATCGATCGGTTCGACGAGCCGAAGCCGCTCCATGTAGAACATTTTTCCATTTGATGATATCTTGAAGGCCTAATTGACAAAATAGTACTTTGAATGCTAGGATTATATCGCTTTCAACATAGTTTCGGCCTCCAAGATGGAATCGGATGACGATGGCTCGAACGACAAAAATGTTCATATCGATGATACCAAACTTTTTCATGTAGAGGACTTCTTTATTTGAGGTCATCTTATATAGGTTTATTGTGGTGCCAAAAACCTTTGTCAACACTAGCCCTCTTTTCAACGTTGGGGTTTATACCCAAAATTACTTGAATAGACCAATTAAGTTATTTGTTTTGTTTTAGCATTCCAACAGTTGGGAAAAAAATATTTATCGTGTATTTAAAAAATGTTCGTTGTATCTTTTAAAAAATCAGGGTGTATTAAAAATATTCATCGTGATTTCTTGAATTTACATCACGCATATACAAAATATGCATCATGTGTTTTAGAAATATTCATTGTGTACTAAAAAGATACCGCACATCAAAATTGTTCGTAGTTTATTTTAAAAAATATGACGCATTTATTTTAAAAATGGTCATCGTGTTTAAAAATATATTCAGTGTGTGTTTAGAAAATTTTCATTATATTTAGAAAATGTTCATCGTCTATTTTAAAAACCGTTGTCGCAACCGTGCAAGGGAAAGGGTCTGGCTACTCCTTAGCCAGGTTCGACGTTCACCAAGGCGGCCCTGCACACGAAAGCGGAGGAAGTCAAGCGACTGCTCTCTAGTGTTTGGTTTGCGGATACGGTGGCACTACCCTCAATATGCTTCATCAAGTCATACCACAAAATCGGTGGAATCACCTGGTTATTCATCTCTTTCTTGCTAGAAAATAAAGATAAAACTTTAATTGTCACATGAAAGAAGTGAGTGCACTCAGATTCTTGTCGTTCTTCCTCCAACCAAACAAATGGACAGAACCAAGCCATGCCATCCTTTTTATCTCCAAACGAACACAAGGATGGAACCAATCCATGACTCAAAAATGGAACCATGCCATGCATTTTGATCCTCAAACCAAACACACCCAAGTTCTAGGCGGTGGCCATTAGGGTTGTCACACCCATGTGCCCTTCCATTGATGTAAGTACCACTCCGATGACACGAACATCGATGAAGGTTCCGCCGGGCAGCCCAACCAGGTTGATGTAAATTATGTGGGCATGCGAGGTCATCGTCCGCTACATTTTTTTAATTTAACGACCAAAATTATCATTCAATTTATTTAAAATATGTTAAATTTAAATTAATTATATTTAAATATGGCCCTTCTGGATCTGAAAAACACAAACAATAATCACAAGAACAATTAAAATTAACTTAATACATTTAATATTAACTTAAACAAGAAGTGAAAAATTATATTGCATATATATTTAATACACATAAATAAGAAAATAGTGAAAGTCACCACATTGATCTGGATCACTTAAACAAAAAATGAACGCCAACACTTACAAAACATTAACATTTAGCACACAATCTTGAACATTAATGAACAATATCAATGCCTTCATGTATTGAGCAATAATTAAAGTTGATAAAAGACACTGTTTTTTATTTCAGTATCACTGAAATTGATAAAAGCCTAGATATTTTCATGTTCAATATCAATTCCTTGTCTTTACTTCCTGTATGTAACATATAAATTTCATGTTTTTACTTTCTGATACAAGTGCTAAAATTAAACATGGCATGTTTTTACATATGCAACAAGCACAGGAAATACCATTTTTAGACAACGACATAAAAAAAATTCAGACTCTAATTATGTATTACCAGTGAACAACAAGTGAAATTAATTAAAAAATACATTTTTAATAGAAACAACTCTGTTCTTGCATCGTAGAATGCTGATTTAACCCAAAATGCATCCTAGGGTTTGCAAATGATGGATGTGAGAGTACCTAGAACAACATTAAGTAGATTACGAGGTAACTAGAGACTACGTAGCACAAACCCTACCTAAATCCCAAAAAATTACCACTACCTAAAGCCAAGCTCAAACTATAGCACAACCCCCTTTGATAATTGTTGATGGCTAAACATAGAACTCGCATTGCATCCATGATTCAAAGACTAGAGGAAAAAGGGATGAACCGCCGATTACTTATCATATCTGGATGATTGGTCGTTCTCCGGTTGGTGAATAGGGCCCATCTCGACCAGCAACACCTTAGCTTTCATCCGTCGCCGCCTTCAAGCCGACGAGGTTCTCTCGCGAGCCCCCTCCTCCACGTTGGGACGACGAAAAGTCGCCACCAACCAGCTTCTCGGCTCCTGAAGCACCGCCTCCTCTCACGAAAATCGAGTGGGCACTATCATTTTTACAAAGAACCCCCTCTTACAAGTGGACCTGGCTGATGTGACTTTATGACTAGTCAATAGGTACGCCACGTAGGCAAAATACACTCTCTAGAAGTACACGATATTCAATGATGTGATATTAATGATCATAATTAGGGTATTTCTAAATACTTGGACGAAGGTGACTTTTCATCTCAACTTCAATAACCGTAGATAAACTTTACTAAGTGTGCAAACGTCCTGAGCGTGTACGCCGCATGCCCAGTCGGTAACGATCGACCGACGCACATGGGCGCGCCTGGAGTCGCCCGCCGTTGAGGTCCGGACTACTGTAAAATCCTTTTCAAGTTAGGTTAGATTTACTAGGAAAATGGATAATCTGTAAATGAATACATAAATACTACCTTCGTTACAGTTTAGAGCGCTGCTATACGTACGACAAAGTACGTCCGATATTTGTACGATGCTATGTAGCAGCGAATTTCCCACGCGCAGGAGGACAAACGAGCCGGACGCTTGGCCGCTTGGGTTTGGGTTTAGGCCGGCCTGAGATTTGGGATCGCACCAGATAAGATTTTTCTTTTTACAAAGCAGTTGTTTGTTATCCCTTTGACTCAGCCTCGACTGTTCTAGCTGCTAGCAGTATTGTTCCATTAACTTGTGTCAGAAAATTTCTCCAAGGTGAACTCCATGAGAGGCATCATTTGTAAGGCAGCAAGGGAGATAAGGGCAACTCCAACGCGTCAACATCCCTATTTACGTTAAAATTTAAAAAAATGCGTTCAACTTGCAGCCGCATCCATATTTATTGGCGCGGTCACGTTCGCTCAGTTTCTGCGCGAGCGCAAACTCCACGCAAAACTACGCCGAGTTTGCGCCCGCACGAACATCGAGCGGACGCGTTGAACGTCCGCTTCGCATCCGCGTGGCACACTTTGCAGCCTCTTTGGCATCTTATTATAGGACGACCACGCGACGTGTCGTCGCTATCCACACGCACGCCACGCAACTGCCTCCCACAGCCCGACCAGAGCACCGTCAGAGCGTCGCGCCATGTCAAGGTGGTTCGGCCGCGACAAAAACAACCACGAGGCCTTCGGCTCCGGTTTTGGGTGTCGGCCCCGCCGCGACTCGTCCCCCTTCTCGATTGCCGTCGCCGCTGCCGCCCTCGACGGACCGACGGATCTACCTTCCGATGCATCAGTGTCGAAACTATTGGAGGCACCGCTGTTCGGTGCCATGGCCGCACGTTGGGCTGCCATGCGATTGGCGCCTGAGCCGCGACCGCGTCCTGCCAAACCTGGCGCCTGACGCCGAACCTGGCGCCTGAACCGTGACCGTGTCCCCGTGCCGGCAAACCGTGTCTTTCATCCATTCAGGTCAACAGCTAGCAGGCAGATCCATGACATCTTTCTTTCCCTTCAAATTTCAGAAAAATCAATTAATCTACTCCATCCAAAGTAAAATCTGACTTCATTGCCTACGGCTTACCTAAAATTGCCATCCAAAAGATGAGAGATGTTGTTACATGAGACGTACTTATTAAATTTGCAACATACGTAGATTGGATCCAAGCAATGTAATTTAGTACTCTATAAGACAAGGATTGCACATACCTCTTGTTTGTTACCCTTATGTTTGTCTAAGCCTGTTTTGAAGAAACGATGCGGAGGACTGAAAGGTTATTGCGGGAAGAGTTTTTCTTTTAAGGCAAAGGGTGGTGTCGTGGGAGGTGCATGTTTGGGTTTGGGTCTGGGACTTGGGCCATATCACAGCAAGCGGCAGAGGATTAATTAATTAGCGATGGAGAAAGATGTATCGTACAAAGATCGGACGCAATCTGTCGTCTGTGAAGCAATTCCGTACAGTTTATAAGGCATAAGCGTACCCCTAGGTCGTCAATTTAACAAGTCTAACATAAGATATATAACATAAAAATTATACTTCCTCCGATCCATAATAAGTGTCGCTCATCTAGTACAAAGTTTGTACTAGCTTAGTACAAAATGAGCAACACTTATTATGGATCGAAGGAAGGACCATTTAAAATATAACATTTAAAATTTCTAATGATATGCTTTTTATAGTATATATTTTATTTTATATTGGTTAAATTAATGATCTAGGGATACACGTAAATTTTATAAACTGTGATGGAGGTAGTGTGGCGAAAGAAAAACTGCTCCGAACACAATGCAAATAAAAGTGGGAGATTTAAGAATCAAGTTGAAGATGTCTTAATAATTTCAGTTTAGGTAAAAGTTTTACTGAGGCCAGTTACTACTGCTCAACTACTCGGAGTACAGAAAGACCAGAATTGGCAGCCCCAGGCACCTTCTGCACACACTTTTTAATCTACCCCACCGCCCATTTCACGATAGCCCCGGACACACAAGCGCGATACCTTCCTCCTCCGTCGATCCAGACCACGGCGCCGCCACAGCCGCCAAAATCGCCGCGCCGTCGAGTTCCGCGGGCGACGAGCGCCTCGTCTCTTCCCTGCGCACGCAGGCCGATGTCGACCACCTCTGCGAGAAGCACGGCGTCCCGAGCGTATACGCCGCGCGCCCAGCCGGCGACGACCGGCGCGCCTGGACGCGGCCGCCGCCGGGGTCCGTCTGCGTGTACGCGCACGCGCTGGAGGCCGGGATGCGCGTCCCTCTGCACGGCTTCTTCTGCCAGGTGCTCGCCCACTTCGGCATCGCGCCGGGCCAGCTCGTGCCCAATGCGTGGCGCATCATGGCGGGCTTCCTCGCGCTGTGCGACTCCGCCGGCGTGCCGCCGTCGCTCTCCGTGTTCCGGCGCTTCTTCGTGCTTTCCATCATAAACAAGAAGTACCCAGGCTGGTACTGCTTCCGAGCTACGGGCGGCTCAGGCTTGCGCTTCACGGGGATGCCAGGCACACCCATGGACTGGAAGAAATTGTTTTTCTTCCTCTCTTCGCCGGAGCCTTGGCCTTGTCCCGTGGAGTGGGGCGAGCCGTCCGAGAGCTCCTTCGTGAATCCGGTCCTCACCAGTGACGAACAAAGGTCGGCCGAGAAGCTATTGCGCGCTTACGCCGGCGCCGCCGTTGATATCAACGCATGTCTGGGCGACGGCAACCGTGCCATCGACATGGTGACCGCCGCAGCTCCGCCGCCACCGCTGACTCCCCCTTCCTCTTCCTCCTCTGCTCATACCACTTCCGGTTCCAGCTCCAAAGGTAACTGAACAACAAAACCCCCTCTGCTTCCCCTGTTTTCTGGACCGCTCATGTTGCTGTTGCGTGCTAGGCATGGATCCATCCATCTACGCCATGATGAAGAAACTGCTCGCGGAGATGGCGGCCGCGCAGTCGTCGGCGTCGGCATCGGCGAAGAAGGTGAAAGACGAGCCGGGAAGCGATGCGCCGGCGCCGCCGCCTTTGTGCGGGGAGAAGAGGGGTCTGGAGGAAGCCAACGGCGAGGAGGGTCCAGATCTTTCTGCGCTGGCTACGCCGCCAGGCATCTCGCGGAAGCAACAGCACATTCCCGACGGGGACACCACGGGCTGGAAGGCTGCACGGGGGCTGCTTCAGGGCGCCGTCGCGCCGCCGCTGGAGCGCGAGTTCGCGGCGAGCGAGCCTTCCCACATCCTCAGGGCAAGCTACGCAGAATTTCTGCAGGTATGCCAACAAACGCGAACGCGACGGCCATTTTTTTCATCGGCAGGAGGTGATTTTCCTGATGATTGTCTGCAGGCCGCGAACCACGCGTCGTTCTCCCTGGGCCACGCGCTGGAGCTGGAGGAGAAGCTGGCGGCGCGGGACGCGGAGGTGGCGGCGCTGCGGGAGCAGCTGGACGGGGCGAAGGCGAAGCTCGCCGCCGTGCAGCATGCCCTGGGCTCCGAGGAGCGCGGCGTGCCGGAGCGCTGGCGAGGTAGTAGGAGAGCGGCGCCGAGGACATGAGGCGCTCCGGCCGGTGTCGCGATCGATTAGCTTGTTGATGGATTTTGTTCTGGAAAAACGTATTCCTACGTTGTTGATGTTAGCACAAGCGACGCCACAATCCGCCGCGTACTTTCCGGCGAGATTGGTACGTACACAAGGTAGCAGTTGGATGGATTGAATCAGCTAGCGCTGTCTGATACGCACACGCACACGCAAGAACAAGAGAAGCCAGGTTATTGCTAAAGGCTCGTATAAGCCTTTCTCAATTATATTGCTTTTGAGTTGAGTTACAGGGAAGCCTTGTACAGGTATATATATACTACACATAGCACCTACTAGGCTGATTCGGTTTTGGCTACAAGTCCGTATCGGACTGGTTCTTTCCTAATCGTGATTATTCCTAACAATCACCCCCTTAAGCATGATGTCCTCACTTCACAGCTCGGACGCCGATCCTTTCCCGCATCTCCATGAACTTCTGTCGTCCCAAAGACTTGGTTAGGATATCTGCAAGCTGGTTGTCGGTGCAGACATAGTTGACTTCAATTTTGTCTTCTTCCACGCAATCCCGTATGTAATGGTACTTTATATCGATGTGCTTACTTCTCTCATGATGTACTGGATTCTTACATAGGGAAATTGCAGACTTGTTGTCAACATTTAGCACCACTCTCTCCGGTTCCTTATTTGTGAGGTCACCGAGTAGCCTTCCTAGCCACACTCCCTGAAACGCCGCGGTTGCAGCAGAAACATACTCCGCTTCACAGGATGATGTTGCAACCACCTTTTGCTTTTGTGATAGCCAACTCACTATGCTTTCTCCCAAGAAATATGCCACGCCCGAGGTACTTTTACGGTCGTCCACATCTCCGGCCAAGTCACTATCACTGTAGCCTAGTAGTTCCACCATCTCCTTCTTCTTCGCTCTCAAATAGACCAAACCAAAGTTTGTTGTCCCTTTGATGTACCTGAGTATATGTTTCACAGCTGTCCAATGCTCCATCGTGGGTGCTTCCATGAAACGACTCACTATGTCAACAGAATAGGCCAAGTCTGGTCGTGTATTCACAAGATACCTTAAGCTTTCGACCACACTTCTATACTCTGTTGCATCAACCGCAGGTGCTTTACTTCTTTTGCTAAGTTTAAGACGAGGCTCCATTGGGGCATAAGTTGGTTTGCAATCATCCATGCTATTGCTTTCAAGTATCTTCTTTGCATATGCCTCCTGGCACAGTGTGATCCCATCCGGCTTTTGTTGTACCTCAATTCCAAGGTAGTAACTCAGGAGCCCTAGATCACTCATCTTGAATAGCTCTTTCATTTGTAGCTTGAACTTAGAAACCTCATCATCATCTGCTCCAGTTATCAATAGATCATGAACATAGATGCCAACTAAGAGACGATCCTTGCCTTTACCTCGTTTATACATAGCATGCTCCAGTGGACTTTTCTCGAATTCGAGAGATTTTAGTGTACGGTCAAGCTTGATGTTCCATGCCCGAGGAGCTTGTCGTAGCCCGTACAATGCCTTGTGTAACCTCAATACTTTGTGTTCCTTTCCTTCTTGAATGTATCCCGGTGGTTGCTTCACATATACTTCTTCTTCCAACTCTCTGTTCAAAAATGCGGATTTTACATCCATGTGATGTAGCCTCCAAGATTCCTGAGCCGCGAGAGCTATTAGTAGCCTCACCGATTCCATCCTTGCAACTGGAGCAAACACTTCTTCGAAGTCCACACCCTGCTCTTGCACGTATCCTTTAGCCACGAGTCTTGCTTTATGCTTCACCAATTTTCCTTCGGCATCCTTTTTGACTTTGTACACCCACTTGAGCCCTATGGCTTTATGATCGTTGGGGAGATCCACAAGTTCCCAAGTCTTGTTTTCTTGGATTGATCCCAACTCTTCATCCATAGCACGACGCCAACACTCTTCTGTATTTGCGTCTTCAAACTTCATCGGTTCCTCGATGTTTAGAAGACACTGTTTTCCACGTCGCTTTATCTTCACCGGTTTTATTGTCCAAAGTGCTTCCTTCGAATAAAAATCTGACACTGGTCGAAGACGAACTGGTGTAGGCGGACGCTCCCTCTTCTCCTGTTCAGTCGAAGACGAAGAATTTTCTTCTGAAGTTGCCACACTTCCAATTTCTGGCGAAGCAGTGTCTTTAGAACGCGTACTGGGCAAATCAAATTCCTCTCCTGCATGTGCATGTGCATGGCTTTTAAAACCACTTTGTACGTGGATTTCCGGAGATTGGGGTTCAGGTGATGGAGCACGCTCAGCTGCATGCGTGGCTGTACAACGCCTAAAGCTTCCTTCTGTGCCTCTCGTTCCTTCGGCCTCGCACGCGGATGCTTCCTGTGCTGTAGCTTGCCTTTTTCCTGCGCTGCTCGTCTCGCTCGCTGCGGCTGGCTCTTTACTGTTTGCTGCCGTTGGCTCTGCAGTATCTTGACGAGCCAATGATTTATTCGGTTGATTATCTGCATGCTCATAGTCGTGGTAAACGACATGAAAAATTTCATCAGACGTCGGATCTACCGGTTCGGTGGAGTTCCAATTCCATGATTTTGCTTCTTCGAAGACCACGTCGCATGTTACGACCACCTTATTATTTGAGGGGTTGCACACACGGTACGCCTTCGTTCCTGCTTCATAGCCAACCAACACCATTGGAGTACTCCGATCCGCCAATTTGGTAGTATGCCGGGCCACCTAAAAGGATCGGAATGTCGACTAGAGGGGGGGGGGGGTTGAATAGGCGACTAACAATTTTTATGACTTCGTAATAAGTTTAGGCTCAACAAGAAAAGTAAGTTGTCTAGATATGCAACTAGGTGAGATCCTATATGACAACTTAACAACTACAACAAGAAATCAAGCAAGATATAAACAATGAAAAGTAAATTGCAAAGTAAAGGTAGAGGGAACACGGAGACAAGGATATGTTACTGGAATTCCTTCTCTCTCGAGAAGTACGTCTCCGTTTGGAGAGGGTGTGGAGCACAATGCTCACACGAAGGCCAACGAGGGCAACCCTATTCTCCTCACGCTCTTACCAATGCAAGATGCCGTGAACCACTACGCGGTGGCCTTGAAGGTGGCAACCGAACATTTACAATACAAGGTTGGGGCAATCTCCACAACTTAATTGGAGGCTCCCAACAAACCACGGAGCTTCACCACAATGGAATGTGGCTCCGAGGTGACCTCTTCCGTCTAGGGCACCAACGCACCCACGAGTAACAAGATCCACAAGAGAATAATGGGGGGAATCAAATATCCTTTGGTGGAAGTGTAGATCGGGCCTCCTCTTCCAAACCCTAGAGAATCAACAAGTTTTGATGGCTAGGAAGGGAGATCGGGCAAGAATAAGCTTTGGGCGTCAATGGAGGAGCAGCAATTAATGAGGTGAGGTCTCCTTGGAGAAGAAGACCCCCTTTTATAGGGGGCGCATTAAACATCCGTTGGACCCCCACCAACCAAGGTACTACCGCTCTTAGAGCGGTACTACCGTGGCGCGGTACTACTGCAGTGGGTGCGGTACTACCGCGCTGCCGTAGTACCGCAGCCTAGTGTCGTGCCCACTACCGCTTTAGTCAGTGCGCTTGCGGTAGTGGTTACGGTACTAGCCTGCCGTACTACCGTAGCGCGGTACTACCGCGCTGGGTGCGGTACTACCGTGGTACCGTAGTACCGCACTCTAGTGTCGTGCCCACTACCGCTCAATCAGAACGTTTGCGGTAGTGGTTGAGGCACTAGACTGCCGTACTACCGTACCGCGGTACTACCGCGCTGGGTGCGGTACTACCGTGGTACCGTAGTACCGCACTCTAGTGCGGTGCCCACTACCGCTCAGTCAGTACGCTTGCGGTAGTGGTTGCGGCACTAGACTGCCGTACCACCGTACCGCGGTACTACCGCAGTGTGGGCGGTACTACCGCACACCAAGCGGTACTACCGCCCCAGCAGACCCAGGCTGGAATGGCCTCCTATACTGACTCCTCCGAAGGCGCCAAGAAGATATGTGGGTGCAGAGAAAAGTGTAGTGTGATGATTCCACCCATCATATCACCGCGGATCTCCTCTTAATAGTACGGATTTCCTACGACTCAACCACCAAAAAAAGAATCCGAGAGGTAAACTCCGTCTTCACGTTCCATCGACCGAGGGGATGATAACCGTCTTGTGCCATGGATTAAGTTATCTGAAATACTCAAGGCACACGGTTAAACCGCAAATGTGTTGTCATCAATCACTAAAACCAATCATGGGGAAATATGCCCTATCAATCTCCCCCTTTTTGGTGTATTGATGACAACAACCGATTTGCTCAAAAAGATAATAGGGAATGAAACATATGGCATGGAGCCACAAAATATAGGCTAGCTCCCCCTAGATGTGTGCCCCCTTTGAGATTAGCCTTTGGATTGCATGGTGCACACATTAGAATGGACACTCCCCCTATATTTTATCTACCATGCCACACAAGCTACCAACAACAATTATATGAGCGAGAATTAGCACAAGCATAGCATAAACAACATATAAAGTACTTTAAGCAAAGGGTAGCGTATGCCTCACACCATACTTCACGAAGGTCTCACAAGGCAAACGAACAACGAAAGAAAACACACGGAGTTCACAAGTGGAGGCAAAGGCAACACAGAAACACACTTGTGACTCGACAACCCTGAAAGAAAGCAAATCGAGGTCCTAAACTCTCTCCCCCTTTCGCATCGAGACGCCAAAAAGGCAGAGAGTGACGTAACGCCCCACGGTGGTGGACTACTCCTCCGCCTGATAATCGTCATCACCATCATCAGACTCATCCGAAGATCCCGCCTCTGATCCCTCAGCAGTCTCCGCAACAGTCTCAGCAGCAGGTGGAGCAGAAGCAGACGTGCCGGCAGTGTTCTCGTCAATCTCACATGTGCTGAACTGGTAGATCCATTCATCCTCTTCAGTGATCTTCCCCTCAGATCCGGACTGCACTTCCATGCCTTGGTGCCTGTAGAAGAGCTTCTGACGCTGGCGGTTTTCCTTCTCCCTCTTGTGAGCCTGATACATCCTGTGCTGCATGTGAGACTACATGCAGAACAGCTTCTTCACCTTGCGAGTGAGCTTAGCAGCCCAACCCGGCTGCTCCAAGTCCTGGGAGGAAGACCTCCCACTGCCACCAAAGCTCGTACCAGAGCGAGTGCGGCGAACGCTGTCACCACCAGCCGCAGGCTCATCAGCATCACCAGCTCCACCCTCCTCATCAGCCATCTCCGCATCAGAAGCAACTGGGGAACCCTGAGAAGCAGCCTCACCACCTGCCCAGTTGGCCTTAATCCGCAGCTGCACCACCTCATGCCTGGTAAGAGGCCCCAGCTGAAGAGGATCCTCATAAGTGTCACTCCAAACCTTCTCAAACAACAGCTGAAGGTAAGGCCCATAGATAGGGACCTTGCGCTCCATAACTGCAGTGTAGAGCTCCTCATACATGATCGAGCAGATATCCAGAGTCATCGCCGTCCCCCTGTACTCCTGGCAGAGAAGAATCATGTTGACCAAGTAGCTATGGATCTTGTCCAGATCGCCAACCCGAGGGAACAGAGAGGTCCGGAAAATACGGTGCATAATATCCAGAAACGGGGTGAGCATCAACTTGTGCTTCTCGTTGCCCTTCGCATCATAGTAGACAACAGAAGTCTGATTGGAGGCCAACTCACCCTTCTTCTTAGCAGGGGCAAAGGTGTGAGGACGCAGCCCCACCGGCTCATCGGTAGTGGTGTAGGGGACCTGCAGAAGATCCATGAATACCTTCCACTTGCAGGTGAGAACATCATCATCACACATCCAGGTGATGTTCCTATCAGCATCATTATGGAAGAAGACGGTGGCGAAGAACTGTGCCACGAGATCAGCGTCAAAAGGGTTGTTGAAGGAAATGATGTGGCGAAGTCCAAACTGATCCACCAGAGCAAGAGCATCAGCAAAGTAGTCCATATGCTGCTCCATGTATGCCAGACTGACGGACTTCACATTGGGCACATCCTGTCAGATATGAGCAAGTAGAAGACATCACGCTGCTCCTTGTTCCAGAACTTGGACTTCATCAAGGATGGATCACGAGGCTGCCTGTAGGGATTGATCCTACGGTAGTCCCGGTACTCTGGCAGAGGGAGCTCGACCACTGGCTTCACCTTCGGCTTCTCTCGGTGAGCGGTCTTCTTCATTGAACTGTACGGTGCTTTTCCCCTGGCTGGAGCCTTGCGCTTCAAGTGCGAACGAGAGCCACCACCTGACCAAACCCAAAACAGACAGACACAAAAAGAACAAGAGGATGAGATGCAAAAGTCCAGGAGATGAATAATAGAGCGGAGAAGGTTGATACAGGTTGCAGGTTCTGGAGGTACGGTAGTACCGTGGTTAATGCGGTACTACCGCTCCACGGTAGTACCGCTCGAGCGGTAGTACCGTCGTAACACTGCGGTAGTACCGTGCAGACAGCTGAGACCACGGATCTGAGATCCGGTACTACCGTGCCTCCACAAATCACAACCACACCAACAAATCTACTCTATGCCTATCTAGCAATCCTTCCATGTCCTCAAAATGCCTAGGAATAGCCAAAAACCTAATGGATCTAAAAGCATTGCCCTAAACACAAAAGCTCAAGAACACGAGCCAACACGAGGGAGAAACAGGGCAATACCGGGATCCATGGCACACGGGGGAGGTGGGGATCGATCCCACCGGAGGAGAACACGGAGGGGGAGCACGGATGCGACACTCCGGGGAGGGCGCCGCGGGAGAGCCTTGCTGCTTCGAGAGAGGAGAGAAGGGGGAACTGACTGGGGGTATGGGGACAACTTCCCGTACCCCTTCGGTTTTGACTCTCCCCGAGACTGCGGTAGTACCGCTGGCGCGGTAGTACCGCTTCCCTGGGCGGTAGTACCGCAGGAAGCACAAAACTCAGCCAAGGTTGCAAACAAGGAGGACTTTTGCGCGACGGCAAGGGGGGGGGGAAGGGCTTAGGATAGAGACAAGACAAAACACGACTCGGAAGGGTCACTTCATGATCAAGGAACACACGAACAAGAGAGCAATCTTGAAGTGACCAAAACGCAAAAAAAAAAACGGACACAAGAACACAAACACTCTCCAATGAAGAGGGGCGGTGGCCGAAGCCACAATGTTTGAGCTTATTTGGTATGACACCACAAAGATGTATCTTGGGTTCATGGCCAATGCTCTTCTTTGAAGCACCGTTATCACCTTGGGTGACCTAGAAAGGCCGCCGAAAGTGACCATAGTGAAAGAATTGTTTCTCTTTATGCATAATAGGTGGAGTGGTTGCCCATTAATTAAGCAACACTCCCCCTATGTCCATGCCTACATCCAAGTTAGATACCTTGTCGAGATGGGTCTGTGTGCCAAGTCTTCAAACCGCATTACTCGAATCAATGATATTTAGCTCATGCCTTAACTCTCGGAATCTTGCTTCATCCAAAGGCTTGGTGAAAATATCCGCAAGTTGATCTCCGGTGCCCACATATGAAAGATCAATATCACCCCGCTTCACATGGTCTCGAATGAAATGATGTCGAATTTCAATATGCTTCGTCTTGCTATGTTGAACGGGGTTGTAGGCAATCTTGATAGCACTTTCATTGTCACATAATAGAGGCACTTTGTCACAAGTGACACCGTAATCCTTTAAAGTTTGCCTCATCCACAATAATTGAGCACAACAACTTGCGGCAGCAATATACTCGGCTTCGGTATTTGAGAGAGATACACAATTTTGCTTCTTCGATGACCAACTCACCAAAGACCTACCAAGGAATTGACATCCTCCGGAAGTGGACTTCCTCTCCACTTTGTCTCCCGCCCAATCCGAATCCGTGTAGCCAATGAGATTGAAGCTTGAGCCCTTAGGATACCACAAGCCAAAGTTTGGGGTATGAACCAAATATCGAAAGATTCTCTTGACAGCCACCACGTGGCTCTCCTTTGGTGCGGCTTGAAATCTTGCACACATACCCACACTCAACATGATATCCGACCTAGATGCACAAAGGTAAAGCAAGGAACCGATCATGGAACGATACTCCCTTTGGTCTACCTCTTTGCCGTTCGGGTCGAGGTCAAGTTGACACTTGAGTGGCATGGGGGTCTTGGCTCCTTTAAGACCATCATACTTGAACCTCTTGAGCATGTCTTGAGTGTATTTGGCTTGGTTGATGAAGGTTCCCCTAGATAATTGCTTCACTTCAAAGCCGAGAAAGAACTCCAACTCTCCCATCATGGACATCTCAAACTTGTTGGTCATTAGCTTAGCAAATTCTTCATTAAAAGATTGGTTAACCGAACCAAAGATAATGTCATCAACATATAGTTGGCATATGAACAATTGGCCACCAACCCTCTTAGTAAAAAGAGTGGGATCGATTTGGCCAATTTGAAACCCATAATCGACTAAGAACTCGGTAAGGTGATCATACCAAGCTCTTGGGGCTTGTTTTAGGCCATAGAGCTCCTTGTCGAGTTTATAGACATGATTAGGGAACTTGGGGTCCTCGAACCCGGGGGGTTGCTTGACATATACCAACTCATTAATGGGACCATTAAGAAAGCACTCTTCACATCCATTTGATGTAGCTTGAAGTTATGATGAGAAGCATAAGCAAGAGCTATACGAATGGACTCAAGGAGAGCCACGGGGGCAAAAGTTTCACCGTAGTCAATACCTTCGACTTGGGAAAAACCTTGTGCCACCAACCTTGCCTTGTTCCTTATGACAACACCATTAGCATCTTGCTTGTTCTTGAAGATCCACTTGGTCCCAATGACATTATGATCACCTTTGGGTCTCTCCACTAATGACCACACCTTGTTGCGCTTGAAGTTGTTGAGCTCATCATGCATGGCCTCAAGCCAATCCGGGTCTTCAAGCGCCTCAAAAACCTTTTGGGTTTCAACACAAGAAACAAACGCATTATGGGCACAAAAGTTTCTCAATTGACTACGAGTTGTTACCCCTTTCTTGATTCTTCCGAGCACTTGATCCGCCGAGAGATCTTGAGACTTTAACCGGGATGCGATCTTGAGTGCTCGACGTGCTCTTTCTTCCTCCATGGGCTCTTGAGATGGCTCGAGAGGAACATCTTCGGAAGAGGGAGCATCAACAAGGACTTGCTCAACATCTTGAGTTTGTCTTTGAACTTGAACTTGATCTTGGTCATCATTGGGTGCGACACCCTCAACATTGATGTGATCTTGACCTTGATCTTGTTCGGTAACGAGAGGGCCTTCATCTTGTTCTTGGTTGGCTTGTTGATCTTGAGGAGGTGATGGCTCCACTTGAGTAGAGCATTGTCCTTCTCCTTCCGCCACAAGGGGTTCCTCAATGGGTAGGAAAAATCCCACACCCATTCTTCTTATGGCTTCCGGAGGAATTTCATCACCTACATCATTAAGATCACTTTGCCCCACTTGGGAGCCATTATGTTCGTCAAACTCCACGTTGCTAGATTCTTCAACAAGCCCGGAAGACTTGTTGTAGACTCTATACGCGTGAGAGTTTGAAGCATACCCAACAAATATTCCCTCAATTGCCTTAGACTCAAACTTAGACAAACGGACACCCTTTTTAAGGAAGAAACACTTACACCCGAAGACCCGAAAGTACTTGATGTTGGGCTTTTTCCCGGTAAGGATTTCATATGGAGTCTTGTTCAAGATCTTGCGGAGATAAAGACGAGTGGTAGCATGACAAGCGGTGTTGATGGCTTCCGCCCAAAAGTTGTAGGGACTTTTGAACTCCGCCATCATTGTCCTTGCCGCATCAATTAAAGTGCGATTCTTTATCTCCGCAACACCATTTTGTTGAGGGGTATAAGCAGCGGAATATTGATGTTTGATCCCCTCATCACCAAGAAATTCATCCAAGGTATAGTTCTTGAACTCGGTGCCGTTGTCACTTCTAATAGCCAATATCTTTGAGTTATGTTGACGTTGAGCTTCATTGGAAAACTCGATGACGGTTTGTTGAGTCTCACTCTTCCTCTTGAAGAAATAAACCCATGTGTATCTTGAATAGTCATCCACAATCACCAAACAATACTTCCTTCCGCCAAGACTATCATAGGATGGAGGCCCGAAGAGATCCATGTGAAGGAGCTCCAACGTCCTCTTGGTGGAGATGATATTCTTGACGGGATGTTTCTTCTCGTGAAGCTTTCCTTCAATACAAGCCCTACAAGCACGATCTTTGGCAAAACTAACATTTGTTAGTCCCACAACATGATCACCGTTGAGGAGGGTTTGCAAAGATCTCATATTGACATGGGCTAGTCGGTGGTGCCAAAGCCATCCCACATCAACTTTAGCCATTAGACACATGGCGGTTTTGGTGGGAACTTTGGAGAAGTCCACCACATACATACCGTCCTCCACGTGTCCAACAATGGCTACTTTAAGAGTTTTGCTCCACATCAAGGTGACCATGTTTTTATCAAAGAAGGCACAAAGACCCATCATAGCAAGTTAACGAACGGAGAGTAAATTAAAGGCACAAGTCTCAACGAGTAATACTTTCTCAATGGACGAGTCCGGAGAAATTATTACTTTACCGAGACGCAATACCTTAGACGTGTTTGCATCACCAAATTGGACACGGGTGGTTCGAGAAGGTCCATAGTCAATGTCCACCAACATGTCCTTGCTTCCGGTCATATGACTTGTAGCCCCGCTATCAAGTATCCATGAGCCACCACCGGAAGCCGCCACCTACATGGAATCAATGCTTGGTTTTAGGTACCCATTCACGAATGGGTCCTCTCGCGTTAGTAACAAGGGTCTTAGGGACCCAAATAGACCAAGCAATATATTCATCATAAGAACCAATAAATTTGGCATAGACATGCCCATCGTTAGTGCAACAAAGAGCATAAGAAGGATTAGTTGGTCCGGCAAAGTCATTGGGGATGGCATCACCCCTTTTGGCAACACCACCCTTATTGACCTTTGCCACTTTCTCTTGAGGCTTCTCCCCTTCCTTCACGAATTCTACACCTTTTGTGGGAGGGGGAGCTTTTCCTTTCTTCTTCTTGTTCTTCCTTTTCTTGTTCTTCTTTTTGGATGAACTAGCACCAAACCCAATGCCTTCCTTGCCGATCACCTCCTTTTGGGAACTCAAGAGATCATTGAGATTCTTTTCTCCTTGGATGCAAGAAACAAGTCCCTTCTCTAGTTGTTCCTTCAACCTAGCGTTTTCCTCAATAAGAGGGATATGCTCACAACAAGGATTAGTGGAACTAGGTTTCTCTATCATAAGAATAGGAGAAAAATTATTAATCTCTTTAGTGAGTTTAATGGAGGTTTCCTCATGTGATTTCTTGAGAACCTTGAGTTCGTGTTTTAAGGACTTGTGGTCCTTTTCAACTTTCTCATGATCCACAAGCAGTCTCTCATGAGCCTCCACAAGTTCATCATTTTTAGTCTTTAGGTCACAAGCAATGGCATTAGCATGTTTAAGATCAACTTTGAGCTTAGAGGTATCACTAGCATATGTCTCCTCGAGAGACAACTGAAGCTCACACTCTTCTTCAAGAGATTGAGATAGCTCTCCTATCTCATCCACATAGTCTCGACTATGACCTTGCAACTCGGTGATGGACTCCTCAAGTTCCTCAATGTGGGCATGAGCTTCACCTAATTTCTCCAAGAGAGCCACAAAGTGTCTCTTGGCCTCACCTTTGAGTTTGCTCAAGAAAAGCTCAAACTCATTTCTTTCTTGAACCTTGGGCTCCTCATTATCCTCCACACAATCCAACAAAGATGGGTTAGTGGGAGTAAATGGTTTAAGGGGAGGAGTTACCAAAGTGGTCTTCGCCATGAGACACTTGTGGATGATGTGAGGATTTTCGTTGGGGGAGTTGAAGAGCGAAGACGATGAGGGAGACTCCATGGCGATGGCGACGGTGGCGGTTGCCACAATCTCACCACCTTCTTCATCATCCTCATCATCGGAGAAGTATTCTTCATGAGCCACCAACACACGTTGGGGCTTCTTCTTCACAAAATTCTTGTTCAACGGTGACTTGGACTTGTCCTTCCGGATGAGCTTGCCACCATGATCTTCTCTCTTCTCATATGGACAATCTGCAACGAAATGACTCACATTTCCACAATTGAAGCAAGTTCTTATTCTTTGTCCCATGGGCTTGAAGCTACTAGTGTTGGACTTGAAGTTCTTCTTGTTGCTCCAAAATTGTCTTGATGCAAGAGCCATGTGCTCATTGTAAGCATACTTGGTGTCTTCCGGACCGACATCCTCTTCATCAACATCTTCCTCAAAATGAACTTCCTTTGCCTTCAAGGCGAGGGATTGCATCTTAGGACCTCCATGGCATGTTATCTTCGTCTTGGCCGTGTCATTCAAAATCTCCATGGCCACAAATACATCCAAGACTTGGTTGGAAGTCAAGTCACGGAAATCCGGTCTTTGACGAATGACTTGAGTGAGATGCTCCTTATAGAGAAGTGTAAGAGCAAAGTTTTGCCCCCGTGTGTTTTGGATATTGTTGAAGCAGAACTAAGTCCGTGAGTCAGCTTTACTTGTTCCTCAAGTAAAGTTGCGCAGTAATGACAAATCCGACCGTTGTGGACACGTGTCAAGCTGTCACCTCGAGTCAGTTTGGTCATTCCGCACCTCGGGATCGCCAACGATAAATACGCCGCCCCCTCCTCCATTTGCGGGTGGCTGCTCAAAGAATATTCCTGAGAGAGATTGAAGAGAGCACCCCAAAGACTTCACCGAAGCAAAACCCAAAATCCAGAATACTGAAGCCTAAGTCCCATTGATCTGAGTAGATTTGAGATGACTTAGGTGAAAGCTTGCTAGCCTTTTTTATCTTGGATAACTGCAATTCTCCTAGACGGTTAGAGTGTTGTTCTTCATAGAGCGAAGAGTAATTGTCGCCTCGAAGTCCAGTTTGTCAAAGGTTTCGGTGATTTCCTCAATAATCAACCACAAGTGAAGAACTGACCAAGCTCAAGGAGTTTGGTGCAGTGGAGCAACGGACGGAGAGAGATTTTCTCCAGGTGTTCAATCACCAGTCCCTCCAACCAGACGTAGCGCTTTGCAGAGCGTGAACTGGTCGAACAAACATCGCCGAGTCCCAGTTCATTTTACTTCAAGCATTTACCTTCAGTATTGCATTTTCTTCACAGTTATCCTTCAATGGGTTTTGATTCACTGCATTTAGTTTCGCTTCCAGTTTTACTTCGCTATTCCGCACTACTTATGCTTCACTTCAAAAGTTTCAGTCGAAATTTTTGAAGTGATCATTCACCCCCTCCCCCTCTGATCACATACTTGGACTTTCAATTGGTATCAGAGCTAGTCACTCCCTACACTCTGTGTGTTGTGGATTAACCTCCTGGAGTGTCTTCAAGTATGTCTTTCGCAGCTATTCGCTCCGGCGAACCTATTCCTGTTTTCAATGGGAAGGACTACCCGTACTGGAAGGACAAGATGAAAAGAAATATTATGGCTATCAATTCAACTGCCTGGCAAGTTGTCTTGTATGGAGTCACTGTTGCCGATGAGAAGGCCATCACCCCTGAAGAAGCAAAACTGATTGATCTTGATTCTGAAGTTTGGGTGTTCATCACCAATCACTTGACACCAGAAAAGTATCGTGAAGTGAAGAACACTCCAACTGCCAAAGGTGTCTGGGACTATCTTGAAAAGATTGGTGAAGGTGTTTCTACCCAGAAAGATGCCAGAATTGACACACTCCGAAGCAAATTCTATCACTTCAAGAGAAACGAGGGTGAAAAAGTCAGCTCCATTTACAGCAGACTCACAACTCTTGCTAATGAGTTGATTTCCCTCGGTGCTGATGACATCAATCCTCACTCAGTTGTAAGAACTTTGCTTCGCTCATTGGATGACTCATTTGATCACATTGTGCTGATGATCAAGGAAAGGACTGATTTCAGACGTCTTGTTGCCGCTGATATTCTTGAGAGACTCAATACCTTTGAAATGGAAGAAGATGATAAACGTGACATAAATGGCTCTCGAAGAAAAACTCATGCCCTGAAAGAAAAAGCTTCGCGTCATTCTTCACCCGAAGCCAGTTCTGCCTCAGGTGTCGAATCAGATGATCCTGCAAGCATTGGAAAAGATTTAGCTTTGATCATGAGACGCTTCAACCGCTTCCAGAGAAAAGGTTTTTCTTCACCGAAGAAGAGTTATTCTTCAAGAAGCTCAACTCACTCATCTCACCGCTCATCCTCAAGAAGCTCTCCATCGAAGGACAGCTGCTGCTACAAGTGCAAGAAGCCAGGTCACTACATTGCTGATTGCCCTCTGTGGGAAGCTGAAAACAAAGCAAAGCATTCGCTCAGAGACTCCTCAACCAAGTCCCACAGATCTTCCAGAAGTTATGAATCCAAGAGACATGACTCCAGTTCGAGAAGGGATAAGAAGAAAGATTCTGATGATGACAAGAGGAAGAAGTATCATAAGAAGTGTGAGGGTTCTTCATCGAAGACTCACTCGTCTCGTCGAAGCAGCTCTCACCGAGCCAAGGCCTATCTGGGAAAGGAGATGAACTCTGAAGACGAAGCCTCTGGGTCCGAAGCTCAATCAGGCTCAAGGTCTGGGTCTGGGTCCGAATCAGATGGTGTTGCTGGTTTGGCATTTGCTTCAGCAGATGCTTCGACAAAAGCTTCGAGCTCATTCTTCACCAACAACAGTAGTGAAGATGAATCTCCTGCATATTGCTTCATGGCCAAGGCGAAGGTATCTTCATCAAAATCTAACTATGATACTTCTGATTGTTCCTCATATGACAGTGATTCAAAGATAAGCTATGCTAAACTTGCTAAAATTGCTTCAATCCAACAAGATGAACTTGATTCACTAAGCAAAACAATTAAGAAATCAGAAACTCTGTTGATCGATGAGATAGAGAAAGGTCAAACTTTGACTAATGAGCATGCTGCTCTGAAAGAAAAGTTTGAAGAATTATCCTCTCAGCATGATCTTCTTTCAGTTGATTATGAGAAGCTCACCTATGAATTTCTTCAGAGGAAAATGGCTCTCGAAAAACTGAAAGAGGCTCATGAAGAGTTGGAAAATGTCAATCTCTCTCTCATGGCTCAACAAGGTTCTGAAGCAAATCATAAAATTGAATCACCTTGTTTGGATTGTTTGGAACGAAGCAAAATTGATTCCAAAGGCAAAGCTCATATTGTTATTGATGATACTAATGCCTCTGATGAGGAAAATCCTGTTGTTACCGAGGAACTCCTCAGGTTGAAAAACTTATTTGAAACAGGCATGTTCAAAAGTGACTCATGCTGACGCAATAAACCTTTTTCCAAATTAAAAGAAATCAGAAAAATCCAGAAAATAGCCAAATCTTTAGAAAATCATAACTAATTCATTTTAACTCCAAATTGGACAAATAATATGTCTAAAATTATCAGAAAAATACAAGGATTATGAATATGCAACTTGTTTATATGTTTGACCATTTTAAAATGGGTGAACAGTAGCAAACATGCATATGGATCCTTTTCAAATTCAAATTTGAAGTGAATTTGCAAATGACTTTGCAACACACTTCTTTTGAATGAATTCATCCACACATCAGAGACATTACTTCAACTATACCACCTCACTTCATGATCAACATTTTCAAATGAACTTTCATGCTATCAAATGCATTTGAAATTCATCGATAAATCAAATGGAGTTTGAATTTGCATTTCAAATGCAATATACTCCTTTTAAATGGAATGCTCAACACATCAGTACCATGAACATCACCATTACAATCTTATTCATGTGATTGTGCATTGTACATTATGTTGATCCTATGATTGTCATGTTGCTGATAGACGTGCAACCGGAATCGGAGGTCACCCCCTTCGTTGAAGACCCCGTGACTGAACCCCGTCAGCAAGGCAAGCAAACCCCCATTGATCATGTCTATAAAATCCCACTTCCCTCTCATGTCTCGCTTATGCATTGTTTAGGATGATCACCATGATAACGTTTCTACCGCATAGTTGAACCCATATCCTTTGCATGACCTATCATCTTTTCACAGTAGTAAGCAAACCACAATCCTAGCAGATGTAGGAGTTGGTTGATATCATGTGGCCACTGCAACTGTTACTGCTTATTGCATGCTTAGTGGTACAATGAGGTTGCTTATGATGTGAGTCGGGATGATGATAAACATGGTGTTGATGAAAGTGAAATGTGTTGGTGAATCTACCCTAATACAAGGTGAACGATGAGAGGCTGTGTAGGAGTACACAGTGGGTTGTCTCGTTGAACACCGCCCTAAGCCCGAGTTCTTGTGTGGTGATCCAAGACGAAGAGTACTACCACATGTTGGGCACATGGACCCCCGCTCAACCTACTAACTCACCCCTTCTCAGTTCAATGAGTCGCATTAGTTCGGAGTTCTGGTAGGTCTGTGGCACGGTCTGCGAAGTGGAAGAACGGCTATTCAGACCGGCTTGGGACCCTGCACACATCTTCTGGGACCACATCGGTAAACCGGTCGGGTTCACGATGTGGATTCCAGCCCAGATAGGCGTCTCCATTGAATTTGAGTTGGCTGTGAGGTAAAAGTTGTGGGAATTATCCTCGCCAGCACCTCTTGAACGGTGTCGAGTACAAAGGCGATAACTGATAGTTTCATGTGTGTAGCAGTACACCCCTGCAGGGTTAACAAAACTATTCGAATAGCCGCGTCCGCGGTAAGGGACTACTTGGAGAGTTGTGCTAGATTATTAGATAACTTGAACCGGATACTCCTAAAATACACCAAGATAAGTGTGAGTGCTATGGTGTGCTTCTCGTGAGGAAGTCGAGGAAGTAACCATAGTGGTGTAATTGGTTGAAGTGATGTAGTGGACTCGTGTACGCTTCTTACCTCAAGTCTGGTACTCGTAGTTCAGGACTAGCCAAGTCAAAGCTGGCACTTCTGCAAGTGAAACCCCACCTCCCTTTACCTTGATACATGTGCATGAGTAGTATAGCTCCTATGTAAGTCTTGCTGAGTACGATTTTGTACTCACGTTTGCTTAATCTATGTTTTAGCTGAACCCACTGACCCCGATGGTGACTTCTACCTGAAGTTCGAAGAATGAAGACTCAGACCAAGACCAAGCTAGTGTAGTCCCAGTCAGACGACTGGTTCCCTCGTGGAGGGCTTGTTTTTAGATAAGGCTTCTCTAAGCCATTTGTTAAACTTGTCTGTACTCAGACCTACTTTGCTTCCGCTTGTCTGTTGTAATGTTGGATCACATGCTTGTGATCTCTGTGTGCACTCTGTAAGAGTTATTAATAAAGATGTATACTTTGTAGAGAATTGCAATGATACATGTTGTTCATACAAGGCATGTGTGCTGCGTGTATGTTTATAACATGCATGCCTTTGTATGGGTTTTCGAGACCTTAGTTGTGATCTGGCTGGCGGTCTTTTATACACCAAGTGGCGCTTAGATGTGCGCAGCTTGGGGCATCGCGATGCGATTGTTCGAGACTCTGTCTCGTGCACACTTTGATGTATGATCGAGCCCGCTCTAGACCCCTACTAAGTGATCGGGCTGGAGTAAGTTTATGTAAGGGTTATAATACAATCGATAGTATGGTTGAGGCAACTTGTCTATGAGTATGGGAGTGTGCGGACGATGAGGACCCATCTCAGTGGATCATCCGGCCTGAATGGGATGCCCCTCACGTTCGATGCTTTCCGAGAACGTTCTGTGCTTGGCCTTGTCTGCTTAGACAAGTGGGTATGGTTCTTGGCTCTCCATATGATTGTGTTGTAGCGAGGCTTGCATACGCTAACCCAGGGTCCCGACAGACTTGGTATCACTCGGGACCCGGCGTTAGCGTATGTAATTCCAGTCACGATGCAATCACATGGAGAGCCGAGAACCGTACCCACTTCTCTAAGCAGACAAGGCCAAGCACAGAACGTTCTCGGTAAGCATCGAACGTGAGGGGCATCCCATTCAGGCCGGATGATCAACTGAGATGGGTCCTCAACGTCCGCTCACAAGTCTAAATGCTTATGGGTGGTGAATCCCATATTCATAGACAAGTCGCCTCAACCATGTTATCGATTGAATCCTAACTCTTACATATACTTACTCCAGCCCGATCACTTAGTCGGGGTCTAGGGCGGGCTCGATCATACCACAAAGTGTGCGCGTGACAGAGTCACGAGCAATCGCATCGCGATGCCCCAAGCTGCGCACATCTAAGGGCCACTTGGTGTATAAAAGACCGCCAGCCAGATCACAAGCAAGGTCTCGAAAACCCATACTAAGACATGCATGTTATAAACATACACGCAACACACATGCCTAGTATGAACAACATGTATCATCACATAACTCTACAAAGTACTTCTTTATTTACTTACACATAGAGTATACAAAGATCACATGTCTGTGATCACCATTACATCATACAACGGAAGCAAATTAGGCCTGAGTACAGACAAATTTAACAAATGGCTTAGAGAAGCCTTGTAAACATACATGCCCTTCCACGAGGGACCAGACTGCTGTCTGGGACTATACTACCAAGGTCAACGTCAAGCTTCACGAAGGTGACTCCATCGGGGTCCGGGTTCTCATCTAAAACATAGAATAAGCAAACGTGAGTACAAAGTCGTAATCAGCAAGACTTACATCAGATCTATACTACTCATGCTCAAGTATCAAGGCAAAGGGAGGTGGGGTTTCATCATGCAGAAGTGTCAGCTTTGACTTGGCTAATCCTGAACTACGAATACCAGACTTGAGGTAAGAAGCGTACACGAGTCCACTACATGTCTCCAAACAATACACCACTATGGTTACTTCCTCGACTTCCCCACGAGGAAGCACACCATAGCACTCACGCTTATCTTGCGAGTTTTATAAGTATCCATTCAAGTTGTCTAATAATCAGGTACAGGTTCCAAGTAGTCCTTAACCGCGGACGCGGCTATTCGAATAGTTTTGTTAACCTTGCAAGGGTGTAAGCTACACACACATGACCATCGGTTACCGCCAAGTCTCGCCACCGTTCAAGAGGTGACAGCGAGGATGTTCACCACGACACTTCGCTCACAACCGGTCTATTCCAGGAGTCGACTATCTGAGTTTGTCACCGCTCGAGAGTCCGGCCGTATCAACGAAACGGACCCGGACAATGTAGGCAACCGAGACGCCACCTCCGACAGATGGTTTCACTGTCTCACAGATCCACCCACATATCTAGGATGATGCAACATTTCCACTCACTCTTTTTCTATGCATATGTCAAATGGAAGGCCCGAACTAATGTGACTCCTGGACGTCAACACGGATCAAGGTACTAGGCCGAGAGGGGTCAGTGATCCCAATGTGTGGGTGTACTCTTTGTCTTGGATTACCATACAAGAACTCGGTGCTTAAGGCGGGGTTCAACGAGACAACCCACTGTGTACTCCTACACAGCCTCTCATCGTTCACCTTGTATTAGGGTGGATTCACCGACACAGTTTCACTTTCATCAACACCATGTTCACCATCATCCCGACTCACATCAAAAGAAACCTTATTGTACCACTAAGCATGCAATAAGCTGTAACAGTTGCAGGGGCCTCATGATATCAATCAACTCCTATGTCAGCTAGGATTGTGGTTTGCTTACTACTGTGACAAGATGATAGGTCATGCATCGGATATGGGTTCAACTATGCGGTAGAATCGATACAAAGTGATCTCCTAAACATGCATAAGCGAGACTGAGAGGGAATTGGGATTTTATAGACATGATCAATGGGGTTTGCTTGCCTTGCTGACGATACACGGGTCTTAACGGTGGTCTTCTCCTTCGGGGGTGATCACCGTCTCGGAAAAGCTGGTACCGGAAACAATCATCAACAAGGGGGGACAACTTCGGAAGTAAAATGCACAAGCACATGATATTGTTGTCCATGAGGTGAATGGTGTTGGTTTGTGGTACATTTGATTTAAATGAAGTGTATTGCATTTGAAATGCAAATTCAAACTCCACATATGAATTTCAATTTAACCAAATTGCATTTGAAAATGTTTGATCATTTGAAAACATGTGATCATGTGGGTGATATGCTTCTGAAGTTCAGGTGATCATGTTTGCATTGTAATGGTTAAAATTTGAATTGCATTTGAATTAAATTTGAATTAATTCCATTTAAGACAAATAGCAAAAGCTACTGGTCCCATTTTAAGATCAACTCAAACAAGGTTGAAAGTTGCATATTTGGATAGAGAATTTTCTGCTGATCATTTTTCATATATTATTTGTCTAATTTGGAGTTAATATGAATTTTCTATGAATTTCTAAAGTTTCACCTATTTTCTGTAATTTCTGGATTTCTTTAATTCTTTTCTATTTAAATTTAATCAGAGAAACTGATTATTGCATCAGCATGACCTCAGCATGACATCAGTAGGGGGCTGACATGTGGGTCCACCCTGTAAGCCTCAGTGGGGTTAATCCCCTCTCTGTTAACTTAACAGAGGGTTCATTAGGGCTGAGGGCCCCACTGTCAGTGGGTGCGGGGTTAGTTTAGGGGGGTCATTAGGGTTGGGGTTAGGTTAAACTCTCCGGCTAGTCGCCGGTGGCCTCAACAGACGGCGGTGGCTCACCGGAGTTGAGCTCCCGGCCACCATTTGGTGCGGGGAGGGCTCCAAAAGGATGCCCGTGCACGTCCGCATCACTTGGTGCACACGGAAGGGCCCAAAGATGGCCGGAGCCTGGCCGGCGTCGAGGTGCGGCGGCAGCCGGAGCTCGGCTCGACGGGCATGGCGATTTGGGGCGCGGGGAGGAGCACGGACATGGGGGAAAGGTGTAGTAGCTCACCCCGAGCGCGATGGAGGGGTCGGGGAGGCCGGAGGAAGCGTGACGGCGGCGCAATCAACCACGGCGGCCGGCGGCTTGTAGCGGACGACGGCGATGATGGCGTCTAATACAGAGCTCCTCGGCTCGATTGGCTGCTCGGGAAGACGTAGCCGTCGACGGCGGTTCTTCTGGGCACCACGGCGGGGCAGATGGAGGCCGTTGGCCACGGGTGTTCACGGCGCTGCGCCCCGGCGAGTTCTCTGACGGCGGCGAATTCGCGAGAGGGAGAGGAGGGAAGCGAGCTCCGAGAGGGGGATAGGGTGCGGGGCTTCTGGGCGAGCTGCGTGGCGCGAGGAGGAGGCCTGGGGGGTTCTAGACCGCGTTGTTGTCGCGGTGGCGTCCTCGCCGCGCTCCCAGCTCCAGCGAGCTGCTTGGAGCCGCGGGGGAGGAAGACGACAACAGCGCGACTGGGCTGGGCCGGCTACTGGGCCAGGTAGGCCTCGCCCCTAGGCGACAGGTAGACCCTGCCCCTTTATTCTTTTCTTTTTATTTTTCTGTTTCATTTGTTTTGCCTAGATTTAAAATAGCTAGGCATTTTAGTTAAATGCCCAAATAATTTTATAAATACTAGGTGACCATTAGCTAGCCACATATAGAATTTGGTCATTTTTGAAATTCAATATATTTTGAATTTCAATTCAAATAAGGGTCAATTTTAATTTCCATAGCACAATTTGAATTTTAGAAAATTCCATGAGCTTGGGATTGAGCCCAAACCACTTTTGCAATGATCAGCAATAATTCTAGGAATTTTCCAAACATTCAAATGATTTTTGGAAAAAGATTTTTATCTGGCCATTTGAAATAATTTCTCAGGGCTTTCTTTTCCCCATTTTTGAATTTCATTTGGAATTTTTGCATGATGCAAAGGGATCAAGCAAACCCTAGCACTTACCCTAGTTGGGGTTCTGACAGAGTCTGTCGGGACCCGGGGTTTGCATATGTAATTCCAGTCACAATTCAATCATATGGAGAACCGAGAGCCATACCCACTTGTCTAAGCAGACAAGGCCAAGTACAAGACACTCTCGGAAAGCTCGAACGTGAGGGGCATCCCACCCAGGCCCGGATGATCAACTGAGATGGGTCCTCATCGTCCGCTCACAAGTCTAAATGATTATGGGTGGTGAAATCCCATACTCATAGACAAGTCGCCTCAACCATATTGTCGATTGAATCATAACACTTACATAAACAGACTCTAGCCCGATCTCTTAGTCGGGGTCTCGGGAGGGCTCAATCATACAACAAAGTGTGCCACGTGACAGAGTCACGAGCAATCGCATCACGATGCCCCAAGCTGCGCACATCTAAGGGCCACTTGGTGTATAAAATACCGCCAGCGAGAGCACCACTAAGGTATCGAACCCCACACATGACATGCACGATATAAACATACACGCAGCATGCATGCCAAGTGTATAACAGCAGGTAACACAACATGAACTCTACAAACTCATAGCTTTATTGCATCTGCTAAACAGAGCAGATATAGTAGTGTTACAAGCAGAGATCACATCACTGTGATCCAACATTACATCATACAACAACGGAAGCAAATTATGCCTTAGTAAAGACAAGGTTAACAAATGGCTTAAGAAGCCTTTAAGAAAACACAACAACCCTCCAGAGGGACCAGGCTGCTGTCTGGGACTACATTACTTCGTCGACGTCGAGCTTGAGGGGGAGGCCACCTTCAGGGTCAGTGGTCTCGTCTCTAAAACATAGAATAAGCAAACGTGAGTACAAAGTCGTACTCAGCAAGACTTACGTCAGAACTATACTACTTATGCTCAGGTATCAAAGTAAAGGCAAGTGGGGTTGTAATGCAGAAAGCTTTGACTTGGCTATCCTGTACTACGACTATATAGAGTTGAGATGAGAGGCGCACACGAGTCCATCTAATCTTGATCACCACATCAATACACAACCATGGATCCTTCCTCGACTTCCCCACGAGGAAGCAACCCAAAGCACTCACACTTATCTTGCGATTTTTAGAGTATCCATTTAAATTGTCTAATAATCAAGTAAAGATCTCCAAGTAGTCCATAACCGCGGACACGGCTATTCGAATAGTTCATTAACCCTGCAGGGGTGTACTTCTTCACATACGTAGCTACCACTTATCGCCTAGAACTCGTCACCTTCAAGCGGTGTCGGCGAGGATAGTACCACGACACTTACCTCACGGCTCCAACTCTAGTCCAGGGAATCGCCTATCTGAGTTGTACCCCAATCGGGAATCCGGTCGGGGTTTCCGTTCAGGACCCAGACGATGTATGGACGGTCCGACAAGCCCACCTCGACGGATGGTGCTGCGCTTGCCTAAAACCGTGCTACGTTATGAAAGCAAATAGAATAAAGTTAACCCATGCAAATCCTGGACCATAGTCGGGGTGAGTTAATAGGTCGAGAGGGGTCAATGAGCCCAACATGTGGTAGTAATCTGTGTCTTGGATCACAACACAAGAACTCGGGGCCTAGGGCAGTGTAAATGAGACAACCCACTGTGTACTCCTACACAACCTCTCATTGTTCACTTATATTAGGGTGACTTCATCAACACGTTACCACCTTGTTGCATGTGTTCAGTACCATCCCGATACATCACCCAGATGGACCAACTTCATTGCAAACAACTCTAGCATGGCATAGCATAACATGGATGAAGGGCCACATGATGAAAACAAACAATCTTGTATCTGCTAGGTTGAGGTTTGCTTAATACTGTGGCAGCAAAGATAGGTCATGCAAAGGATGGGTTCAACTAGTGGAAGAACGGTAACATGTGAATTACCTAATCATGCATAAGAGAACAAGAGGGAAACTGGGTTTTTATAGATATGATCAAAGGGGGTTTGCTTGCCTTATTATCGAGATTCGAGGTGCCACTCTTCGAAGAAACAGGGACTACGTCCGGCGATGGATCTAACGAGAAGAAGCAAACACCGAGACAACAAAGTATAAACATCACATTGCAAAGCACATTCAAGAATGAAACATAGCATGGTACTGAGGTGATCTATGTTCAATTTGCAACAACTTTAATTGAAGTTGATTTGAATAAGAAATTCGAATTCAAACTCCAAATGTGGTTCAAATTAGCCAAAGTTGCATTTGCTAAAGTTTGGATATGGTAAACCATGTGGTCATGTGTATCAAATGCCTCCGATGTTCATGTGATAAGGTTGGCATTGCAAAGATTTAATTTGAAATGATTTAAACATTTATTTTGAATTATTCCAAATAATCCACATAGCTAAATGCTACTGGTTCCCCATCATAGATGTGTTTTTCATCTATGAAAGTATGATATTTGTAATCCTTGCATTTTTCTGATGATTTTTCATATATAAATTATTTGATTTGGAGTTATGGTTTAAAAGTTATTGAATTTACAAGATTTAACTATTTTCTGGAATTCTGTTAAATAAGAAAAAGGATTTATTGCGAAGAGATGACATCAGCATGACGCAGGGGGGGCTGACCAGTCAACCTGACACGCGGGGCCCATCTGTCAATGACTCTGGGGTTAACCCCATTTTAATTAGAAATAACAGGGCATTAAGGGGGCTGGGTCCCACCAGTCAGTGAGAGAGAGAAAGGGATTAGGAGGGGGGTTAACAGGCCGGCCGACGTTTAGCCGCCGGTGGCCTCTGGACGCGGCGGCGTCCGCTCCGGATGGCGGCTCCGGCCACGGGAGGCCACGGGGAAGGCGCCGTTCGGCTCCTCTCGAACGCGCGGTTCACGTGGACGCCATGGGGAGGCCAGGGGGACGCCGAGAGCACGCCGGTGAGCAAGGGGACGCGGCGGCCGAGCTCGGGCTCGACGTGGCTGGCGACGCCGAGGGCTAGAGCGAGCGGGGTTAGGGGGAAAAGCACGGGGAGCTCACCCTGAGTGCGTTGGAGAGGCCGGAGGAGGCGGAGGAGCAACTGCGGCGACGAATTCGCCGGAGGAAAACCACGGCGGTCGGAGCGCTTCAGCGAAGCTGGCGTCGTCGACAAGGCGTCCGGGATCTCAATCTTCAGCAAGGCGGTTCCTCTCGACGGCGCGCACCTCGTGGACAACTTGGTTCGGCGTGGGGAGCTCGATGGCCGCGTCTTCTCGCAGGGGGTGGCCGGCGGCAAGCTACGGGCGTGTGCCAAATCGGCGAGGACGAAGGGGGCACGAGCAGAGAGAGGGGGGGAATGGAGGAGGGCTTCCAGTCGCTTCTCCTGGCGAAGAGATGAGGACGGCGGGCCCCTCGAGCGAGCAGGATGTGGCAGCCGCGGCGGGCATGCGCTCCACGCCTCTGCCAGAAGGCAGAGGTGGAAGACGCCCCTGCCCCTGGCAGGCTGGGCCGCCTTCTGCTGCGCTTGGGCCAGCTGGGCCGGAGGTAAGAGAGGTGGGTGGCTTCGGCTTTTTTTATTCTTTTCTCTTTTGTTTTGTTTTCTGTATAATTTCTTTTGAATTGAATTAAATATCAATTCATTTTATAAAATCCTCAAATATTTATCTTGGACATATGTGACATAGTACTAGCCACTCCCAAGATTTGAAGATTTTTGGAATTCAAATTATTTGAATCCAATTCAAATAGCATTTAAATTTAATTTCCAAGCCTCTTCTTTGAATATTTGAAAAATCCAGGAGCATGGGTTTGACTCCAAATCATTTTTAAAATGATCATACTCATTTATAGGACTTTTCAAAATTGTTTGGAGGAATTTTGGAAAAACTTTTTATCTGGCCTTTTATTTAAATTCTTTTTGAGGCTTTTCCAAATCCCCAATTATTAAACCAAGAAAATTAAACATGATGCAATTATTTCTAGTAATAAAAGCACATACCAAAACTAGGGTTGTGACAGTGTGCAAGGTCACCAGTATCTCTGTGATATCCTGAGGAAGGCTCTCCTTCACAGGAATCCCAAGAATGAAGGTGTTGGTTTTGAAAGAAAGATAAACCCTGATGGCACCTATTGGGAACCTGAGCAGTATCCTAAGACTGTTTGGGTCCTTGCGAAGGGGAAACCCATTGATATAGCTAACCTTTCAGGTTTTGATTGCAAGATGAACAAAGCTATTGTAGACGAATCACTTGATTCTGACTACACTCATCAAAGATGAACAGGGAAAGGTTACAGCTGAGTATGTTGGTACTCCTCCTAAGAATGGCTTCTATAAGAGGCAGATATGGGTGCAGAAAGCACTTGTGGAAAAACTGCCTGCTAACCATACCATGCAGGGAAAGTCTTCGGTACCACCGAATCATTTCTATTCTCTTGAAACGAGAAATGATCCTCTGGTGACCGAATCAAATGTTCCGCAGAAGCAATATTATCGCACTGGTCGTCATACTTATCGTCCTCATAATAATCATACTAAGATTGCATATGCTCATTCTTATGCTAACCATTCGCATAGGACTTACATTTATGGTGTGCTTGATGGTACACCGAAGCAATACACTCCTGTTCGCTTTAATATTGCTTCAACCAATGCTTCAACATCTTCTCAGTCACCTGCTCGTTTGTGGGTGGTTAATAAGAACTAATTCTTCTGCAGGGCTATGTCTCCGGTGGATCCGAATGGGTCATGGATAGTGGTTGCACAAATCATATGACCGGAGACAAGGAGTTATTCACCGAAGAAAAATTATCTCACTCTTCTCAGAAGTACATTACCTTCTGTGATAACAATAAGGGTAAAGTTTTAGGTTTGGTTAAGGTTGCCATATCGAAAGATAAGCACATTGACAAGGTTATGCTAGTCCAATCCCTTGGATATAATCTTATGTCTATTTCGAAGTTATGCGATATGGGTATGCTTGTTCTATTTCCTGCTTCGCGTTGTGTTGTCTTTTCACAGGATGACTATGCGTTTGTCTTCGAGGGTTACCGAAAAGGAGAATTATACATTGTTGATTTTTCTTCGGGCCCTGCTGTATCCACATGCTTAATGGCAAAAGCTTCATCTAGGTGGTTATGGCATCGAAGACTTGGTCATGCAGGGATGAAAAATCTTCATAACTTAGTGAAGAAGAATCATGTTATTGGCCTTAGCGAAGTAAAATTCGATAAGGATCGTCTCTGCAGTGCTTGTGAAGCTGGTAAAATTACGAAGAAACATCATTCAGCGAAGACTATCATGACTACCACTCGTCCTCTTGAATTGCTTCATATGGATCTTTTTGGTCCTCAAAATTATGCAAGCCTGGGAGGAAACAAATATGGTCTTGTTATTGTTGATGATTTCTCTCGTTATACTTGGGTTTTCTTTTTAGATGACAAGAGCAAAGTTGTTGAAATATTCAAGTCATTCACCAAGAGAGCTCAAACAGAATATGAATTATCTCTGAAGCATATCCGAAGTGATAATGGAACTGAATTCAAAAATACTCATATTGAAGATTTTCTTGATGATCATGGTTTTACTCATGAGTTCTCTGCTGCTTATACACCTCAATAGAATGGTGTTTTCGAAAGGAAGAATAGAACTCTCATTGAGATGGCCAGAACTATGCTTGCTGAATACAAGACTCCTATTAGGTTCTGGGCCGAAGCAATTAACACAGCTTGTCATATCATCAACAAGGTTTACCTTCACAAATTTCTGAAGAAAACTTCACATGAGCTTATCACTGGTAACAAACCAAATGTTTCGTACCTTAGGGTATTTGGTGCTCCATGCTTTATTAGAGATATGAATCATAGCTCAAAGTTTGCCCCTAAGGCACATGAAGGTTTTCTCTTAGGTTATGGCTCAAACTCTCACACTTACAGGGTCTATAACTCTCACTTTGGGAAAGTTATGGAAACTATGAATGTGAGGTTTGATGAAACTAATGGCTCTCAAAAAGAGCATTTGCCTCATGATCTAGATGAACCTCCTCTTGATGAAGTGATCAGGTCCATGGCTATTGGAGAGATTCGCCCTGTTGAAGCCAATGCTCGTCAAGCTAATAGGGATGATGATGGTCCAATGTTCCCACACATAGCCCGGGGCGCTGGAGATCAACATCCTGAAGCTAATGATGAACAGGACGAAGAAGTGCAAGGGAACGAAGGAAATGCTGAAGCTGAAGGTGACGCAAATCCTGAAGGTGATGCAGATCCTGAAGCTGAAGCAGATCCTGAAGCTGAAGCTGAGCCTGAAGCAAACGATTAAACCTTCTCACGAGTTCGAAGAAGGGTTGATGTTGATTCGATCCTTGAAGAAATTCATCAACCAGGTCGTCCCACAACTTGCTCTCGCACTCGTTTGGCTAACTTCTGTGGAAACTTCTCTTTTGTCTCCATGCTAGAACCTTCAAAGTTTGATGAAGCCATTAAGGATCCAGATTGGTTAACTGCCATGCTCGAAGAACTTAACCAGTTCGAGCGAAACAAAGTCTGGTCCTTAGTTGACATACCTGATCCCTCGAAGCACAACATCATTGGTACAAAGTGGATTTTTCGCAATAAGCAAGATGAAGACGGTATAGTGGTAAGGAACAAAGCACGACTGGTAGCACAAGGTTACACCCAAATCGAAGGTATTGATTTTGGCGAAACTTATGCTCCAGTTGCCCGTCTCGAATCCATTCGTGTTATGCTTGCTTTTGCAAATTTCAATGGTATTCTGCTTTATCAAATGGATGTGAAAAGTGCTTTTCTTAACGGAGAAATCGAGGAAGAAGTGTATGTTATGCAGCCTCTAGGTTTTGAAGACCCGGAGAAACCCGACGTGGTGTATAGGTTACACAAGGCCCTCTATGGGTTGAAGCAAGCACCTCGTGCTTGGTACGACACATTGAAGGATTTCCTTCTGAAGAAAGGCTTCAAACCAGGAACAAGTGACCCAACGCTTTTCACTCGATCTTATAATGGTGATTTGTTTGTATGTCAAATATATGTAGATGATATCATTTTTGGATGCACTAACACTAAAATCAGCGAAGAATTTGCCAAAATGATGTCGAAGAAATATGAGATGTCTATGATGGGTGAATTGAAGTTTTTCCTTGGACTTCAAATTCCTCAGCAGAAGAATGGCACCTTTATTTCTCAAGAAAAATATCTTAAGGATTGCCTGAAGAAGTTTGGTCTTACTGAATGCAAAACTATTAAGACGCCTATGCCTACCAATGGCTTCTTAGATGCTGATGAGAAGGGCAAAGCCTTCGACCAGAAGAAATACCGGTCTATGATTGGATCCCTTTTATATCTGTGTGCATCTAGACCTGACATTATGCTTTCAGTATGTATTTGTGCTCGTTTTCAGGCCAATCCAAAAGGAATCACATCACACTGCTGTAAAGCGAATATTTCGTTATCTTGCTCACACACCTACCTTGGGCTTGTGGTATCCCAAGGGAGCACAGTTTGATCTTATTGGCTATTCTGATTCAGACTGGGCTGGTGATCGTGTGGATAGGAAATCAACTTCAGGGACTTGTCATTTCCTTGGAAGATCACTTGTGTGTTGGGCTTCAAAGAAGCAAAACTGTGTTTCAATATCTACTGCTGAAGCCGAATACATTGCTGCTGGGTCATGCTGTACTCAGATTCTATGGTTGAAGCAAACGCTGAAGGACTATGGTATTCATGTGAAGAAAATCCCTCTCCTATGTGATAATGAGAGTGCAATCAAAATTGCTCACAATCCTGTACATCACTCTCGCACGAAGCATATATATATTCGCCATCATTTTCTTCGAGATCATGTTCAGTGTGAAGATATTGTTATTAGTCATGTCAGAACTGAAGATCAACTGGCAGACATATTCACGAAACCATTCGATGAGAAAAGGTTTTGTACGTTAAGGTGTGAGCTCAATATATTGGACTCACGACATGTACTGTAAGGCCGAACCTTTTTACTCTTGTATATATTCATTTTCTTCGTTGCGTACCTAATTAGTTTCTTTGTTTTTTCTAGCTTTGTTTACTTTATTTTATTTCACTTGGTTTTTAGTCCTCTATGCTTATCACCTTTTGCTTCGTTTGGTTTTTCTTCGAGGTGATAAGTTTCGGACCCTACCCTTTCTATTCTTTTTCTGTCTTATTCTGTCTGTCCAAAATGGTTGAGCACAATTGAAACGGAAAACATTTGCTTCGAACATCATTGAGTTCCGAATCAAATGCTTCCAATTCTTATCGAAGATTTTACTCAAGTCGAGGACTTATGCTTCGGTCGTTGAGATCCCATCAAATCCGGGTCGTTGAGATTTTCTCGCGATACGCCACGTAATCCTCGCCGTAGAATCCGGAGAGACAGACGCTGGGGGCCGTTCGATCTGATTTGACAGCTCCTGTCAGACCGGCCTATATAAGGCATCCCACCCCAGCGAATCCATCCCACCTCCTCATTCGCATCTCCCCGGAACCCTCTCTCTCCCGAGCGCCGCCGAGCTCTTCGTCCCCGTCGCCGTTCTCGCCGCTTCACTGCCGGAAGAGCGCCGCCGTGGACTTCACGCCGTCGACGAGCACGTCATCTCCGCTCATCGCCGCCGTAGCTGCTCGACGCCACCGAGTTAGGGTACGCCGAGCCTCGATCCAATCTCTATCTCTTCTGTTCTTCAGTTTCCAGATTGGATCCGTGTTCTTAGTCTGTTGTTTTGGGATGTATTCCTTAGGTTTCTTTGATTCGTTGGACCGTTGCACTCTTGAGAAATCTGTTTCTGCTAGCCAAAGGTTTCCATCCCGATTCAGGTTAGAAATTAGGGTTAGAATCCATCTGTTCTGTGTTAGGTTTCAGCTCAACATACGTGAGGTTAAGTATAGCTCAGAACAGACCAGAATCTCTACCCAAATTCTTCACTGAATCTCTTGTCAAAAATTTTGTTTTTGGATCGAAACACTTGCTGGTGCTCATTCCATACTCGCCTTTTTCCCTCGCTACCTTTGTGCTTTTCACAGGATGTCTGCTGAGTTAGGCTTCGGAAATGAGTCACCCAATCTTGACCACATCAACGAAGCAGAACGGTCTGTTCCGAAGAATAAAGGAGGCAGAACGAAGGAAACCAACAACGCCAGAGGCATTCCCGAATCCATTCGTATTGCTCTGGGATATGACACGCCTCCTGGTGAAACCAAGGATCAGCGCAAGAATCAATTCCAAAACATTCGCCGGTACTGGGCAGTTAGATGGTACAAGTACAAGAGCATCCCTACTTGGAAGTGGGCTATGCAGTTTGCCTTCAATCCACCCTATCAGTATACTTCGGCCATGTGCAGTCAGTACACCGAAGAGAATCGCCACCTTTACTACCCAGTTCCACCAAAGCTTCCTCACCCCAACACTCTTAAGACACCAGATGATTATCCAGAAGAGCAAGAACGTTTGAGGATTGCTGCTGAAATCAAGAGACTCAAAGAAGAAAAGAAGGCAGCCAAGATGGCTAAAGCTGAAGCCCATGATGAAGGGCCAAGCACGAAGAAGAAGAAGAAGCTGAAGAAGAAATCTGCTTCTCCTCCCCATGCTACCACAAAAGATGAAGAGCATATCAGGCTAGAGCAAGCTGCTCTGGAAGATTCAATTATGGACGAATCAAATGCTGCTGACAACGAATCAGAATTCGAAGCAGATGATGAATCTGATGATCCTGCTCCCCCCAAGAAGCAAAGACTTCAGATCCCTTTGAAGAAGAAGCCCGGAGAGAAACCTGATGCTAAGGGGCTTAAGTTTCAAGACCCCAAGGACAAGTCTTCTGCTCGCCCCACCATTGATTTATCAAACTTGGTGGTTGCGAAGCCTTTGGCCTCCAAGCCACCGGCTGATGCCCTCAACACTGAGAGGCGAACTAAGCAGAAGCACGACCCCGCCAAGAGACAACCTGCAAAGGCTTCAGCATCATCGAAGCCCAAGCAGTCTGCTGCAACAAACCCTTCAGCGAAGCACAAGCTCACTGAAGAAGAATTGAGACAGAAAGACCTCGAAGAGGCACTTGAGCGCAACATTCTTGCCAGAAGCTCAGCTGATAAGAAGAAGGCAGATGAGGATACTGCCAGAAAGCAAAAGGAGTTGGACTCTGCCAGGTTGGCTGCAGAAAAGGCTGAGACGAAGCGCAAGCTCGCCGAAGCCGCAAAGAACGAAGAAATAGCTGCCGCTGAAGCTAAACAGCTGGCAGAGCATGAATCTAAAAGAAAGGCCACTTTAGACAGCCTCAGAACAAAGAAAGCAGAGAAAGCTGCTAGGGCAAGTCAGAAGAAGCCCGTTGTTGACATGACTCCCTTCTCTATTCCATCGAAGCAGAAAGGCATATCTCTGCCTGAAGCTCAAACTGAAGGTGATCGTCAGAGTGACCATCAATTCCCTGACCCTCGTGAAGGCGAACTCTGGGATCAGTTGGGCATCACTGAAGCCCTTTGGGAGAAGTGTGCAGCTGAAGATCCTGATGCTGTTGATCTTGGAGAAGTTTACATCTCCAGATCTATCGAAGCAATGATCACCACAATGATCAACCAGCTGAAGGATCTGCATTCAAGAGACAGGGCTGAAAGCAAAAATATTCACAACTATCAGAAGCGAGCTGAATTAGAACCTGATGAAGAATTCAAACAGCACGCTCTGAAGTTGCTTCAGCAAGTGACGGATGTCAATTCCACCACCAAGAACAACATCAAAATCTTCGAAGGCAAAATCAAGGCCGTTGTGGATGATATGGTGCAGACCCATAATGCTTCCATTATGGAAAGAGATTCGCGGAAACGCAAGGCTTCACCCGAAGCTGAACGTGTTGTTGCTCCGGCACCATCTCCCAAGCCTGCTGCATCTAAGGCATCAGGTCCTTCACCCAAGAAGAGAACCACCAAGAAACGCAAGGTTACTTTGGCTTCAGCCGCAGACATGGATACCAGTGATGAACAACCTCAGGAAACTCCTGAAGCAGCTCCCGCTCCTTCATCGAAGCCAAAGCCATCCAAGAAGCCTTCAGCCCCAACCACCAAAACTCCCACACCTCCTCCTACCAGAACCACCCCCAAACAAACTCCACCACAAAGAGCTCCTACCCCAACTCCAACGCCTGCACGAACCCCCACACCCATACCACCCCGTGTTCCCACACCCATTCGTGCTCCTACACCCTAACCACAAAGGATTCCCAGTCCACCAGTTGCTCCCGCACCACCTTCATCACCTCCCCGTGAAACTAATGCACCATCACCAACCCACTCCAGAACTCATATATCCCGAGATTTTTCCCCTGCCAGGACTGTTCAAGATTCTGAAGCACATGTGCCCAATACCGAAGCACATGACGACGAAGAAGAACAAGTATAGATTCTGAATCTCTCGCAAGAGCAAGCGCTTATAGTCGCTCAATCTGTTGGCCCTTCAAGAGCCAACCCAATTGCTCCTCTGCAAAGGATTCGCGAGTGTTCGCGCCCCTGCCAAGATACCCAGATTGACTCCAATTACCCTCGTGAAACTTTTCCTATCTTCAAGGGTGCTGGTTATTCTTCAAGGCATGGACCGAAATTCAACTTCGAACAGCATCGGAAGCGCCATTGGTTCTTTGGTGTCAGTCCGTATGCTTCTGACCGCACCGCAGATGATCTTCGATTTTGGACTGCTGAGCAACAAGTCTTATACACCAAAGTCTTCTGTCAGCAAGGAGTTCTGTTTAGGCACAAGTTTCTGGACATGCGAAATCTTTCAACTGCCACTTGCTTTCAGAACGTTCTCGAAACTATAGAGAATCGGAATTTGACTCGGTTGTTTGCTTTGAGCACTCCCTTCAATTCTGAGCTCATCAAGCAATTCTATGCAACTCTCTATGTTTCTGGTGAAGCAAATGAACCCAGCTCATGGACGCTGGAATGGATGATACAAGGCAAAGTCTTCAGGATGTCCTCTGCTGAATTCATGGAAATTGTCAATATTCCAAGGCATTCTGGAGTTCACGAAAAGATTCACTTAGAATCTGATCTGACTGACGAAGAATTTGCTACTCTGTTGGACCCAGAAGTCACTGCAAGCTACATTCCTGAAAACATTCGCCCGAAGCATTTGAACTTCATTTCAAGGACTTGGTTCTACATCTTGTCCAACTCATTGATCCCTTTGAGTACTGCTTCGGAAGAATCGAACATTTATCCAGAGACAAGGCATGCCATTATGAAGCTCACACATGCTCTCATATTTGACTTTGAGGATTGCTTCATTAGGAACTTGGTTCATGCAGCATAGCTACCGTTCACACTAAAACCTTATGCTCCCTGGCTGCAAGTTGTTTGTGACTATGGCAGGAACGAAGACTTTGTGGCTCGCCATCACCCGAAGCTTTTCTCTCCACCAGTGTGTGACTCCTTGGCATTATTGAGAAAGCCCAATGATCCTTTTGCCACATATGTTGTTGTGCGTCATGAAGTCAATGAGCAAAACTTATCAAAGACGTTCCAGAAAGACTGCCATCATTTTGAAGTTAATCTTCGATCGCAGCAAATGCTTGAAAACTATATTGAAGCCAATCAGCGCCAAATGCAATTTCTTGCTGATGAGATCAACAGAGTTGGCAACATTGCACTTAACAACAATCAGTATTTGCGTGTTCTCAAACGCCATTCCTGGAAGGGGCTCCGGAAGTTCAACTCTGTGAAAGGCCTTCGTAAAGATCGCATCTACAAAGAGTATGCGCACCTCCAGCGAAACTTTTCTCGTGATGACTCAGTGGACCGCCCGAGTCAGAAGATCCCTCCCCTGCACAAGATTGATGAAGTATTCTTCGTCAACGAACCTGAACCCATCCGGCCCGTTACCGTCTCCGAGAATGACTCCATCACTTCAAAGGACGACGGCGGCCTCGATGATAGCGACCTCGACATCAACCTCATCACTCAGACACGCCACGAAGCTATTCCTACGTCTTCTTCCAAAGAAGAATCCTCAGGCGATCAGTCTTCGTTGGATGAGTCTTCGTCAAGAACAGCTTCGTCGGGTTCTCAGGGTGTTGATGCCGCGCAATAGATCTCTCGAACCTTTTCTCAACCTTTTGTCCAATCATTGAAAGAAAGGGGGAGAATGAGGGCATCGATGAGTTAGATTTGCATCGGGGAAAGGGTTCTTACCATTTGCTTTTGCTTCGTTCGGTTAAGTTACGACAAACACTCCATTCCTTTCGATTGGGTTGTAACTTAAGTTTAACTTCGGTCATGCTACTCATGTGCTACACTTAAGTTTTAATAACCCCTTTGCTTGCAAGTATTGCTTCGTATCCTCTATCTTGCAGGTGGTTATTATTTTCTAAGTCACAGGTTATTGGAAGCAATTGCATACATTTTGGATATATATCTTCAAATGCAATTGTATTCGCTAAGATATCTGTTTTGCTCTCCACCGAAGAGAATCATCTCAAGTATTAACTTCGATTATATAAATCTTCGATGCTTGTATTCAGGGGGAGCCAAAAACATCATATCTTAGAGTTTGTCCCATCACTTCACAAAAACTTAAATATCTTATATCGATGCCTGTTTTGTCAACAATAGTCCAAAAAGGGGGAGATTGTAAGAGCAAAGTTTTGCCCCCGTGTGTTTTGGATATTGTTAGACAAGACAGTAGAGGAACTAACAATGTTTTCTAGTGTAAACAGTTGCATAGGTTCCTGAAGGACAAGCTAAGTGATAAAGCTTCAGGGAAGGTCTTCAAGTTAACGAAGCATAACCCTCGGAGCGAAGCTTAATCACGAAGGTTGACCCCCAAAAATGAAGGTGTCCTGAAGCTCTACTCATTGAAGGAAATGAAGAGGACGGCGCAAGACTTAGATGTTTTTGTGTAGTTCTTTTTCGGTTCCTTGAGTCATAGGACAAACCGTACTATCAAGAGGGGTATTTAGTTTGTGGACACCGAAGTCATTGAGAAATTGCTCAGATCAAATCCAAACCAAGTGAGAAGCATGAGCGAAGAAATCTCATGTGCACTGAGTTAAGTTTCGGTAGCAAATACTTCGTTCTTTGGCTACTGAAGCAGAACTAAGTCCGTGAGTCAGGTTTACTTGTTCCTCAAGTAAAGTTGCGCAGTAATGACAAATCCGACCATTGTGGACACGTGTCAAGCTGTCACCTCGGGTCAGTTTGGTCATTCCGCACCTCGGGATCGCCAACTATAAATACGCCGCCCCCTCCTCCATTTGCGGGTGGCTGCTCCAAGAATATTCCTGAGAGAGATTGAAGAGAGCACCCCAAAGACTTCACCGAAGCAAAACCCAAAATCCAGAATACTGAAGCCTAAGTCCCATTGATCTGAGTAGATTTGAGATGACTTAGGTGAAAGTTTGCTAGCCTTTTTATCTTGGAGAACTGCAATTCTCCTAGACGGTTAGAGTGTTGTTCTTCAGAGAGCGAAGAGTAATTGTCGCCTCGAAGTACAGTTTGTCAAAGGTTTCGGTGATTTCCTCAATAATCAACCACGAGTGGAGCAACGGACGGAGAGAGATTTGCTCCAGGTGTTCAATCACCAGTCCCTCCAACCAGACGTAGCGCTTTGCAGAGCGTGAACTGGTCGAACAAACATCGCCGAGTCCCAGTTCGTTTTACTTCAAGCATTTACCTTCAGTATTGCATTTGCTTCACAGTTATGCTTCAATGGGTTTTGATTCACTGCATTTAGTTTCGCTTCCAGTTTTACTTCGCTATTCCGCACTACTTATGCTTCACTTCAAAAGTTTCAGTCGAAATTTTTGAAGTGATCATTCACCCCCTCCCCCTCTGATCACATACTTGGACTTTCAATTGGTATCAGAGCTAGTCACTCCCTACACTCTGTGTGTTTTGGATTAACCTCCTGGAATGTCTTCAAGTATGTCTTTTGTAGCTATTCGCTCCGGCGAACCTATTCCTGTTTTCAATGGGAAGGACTACCCGTACTGGAAGGACAAGATGAAAAGAAATATTATGGCTATCAATTCAACTGCCTGGCAAGTTGTCTTGTATGGAGTCACTTTTGCCGATGAGAAGGCCATCACCCCTGAAGAAGCAAAACTGATTGATCTTGATTCTGAAGTTTGGGTGTTCATCACCAATCACTTGACACCAGAAAAGTATCATGAAGTGAAGAACACTCCAACTGCCAAAGGTGTCTTGGACTATCTTGAAAGATTGGTGAAGGTGTTTCTACCCAGAAAGATGCCAGAATTGACACACTCCGAAGCAAATTCTATCACTTCAAGAGAAACGAGGGTGAAAAAGTCAGCTCCATTTACAGCAGACTCACAGCTCTTGCTAATGAGTTGATTTCCCTCGGTGCTGATGACATCACTCCTCACTCAGTTGTAAGAACTTTGCTTCGCTCATTGGATGACTCGTTTGATCACATTGTGCTGATGATCAAGGAAAGGACTGATTTCAGACGTCTTGTTGCCGCTGATATTCTTGAGAGACTCAATACCTTTGAAATGGAAGAAGATGAGAAACGTGACATAAATGGCTCTCGAAGAAAAACTCATGCCCTGAAAGAAAAAGCTTCGCGTCATTCTTCACCCGAAGCCAGTTCTGCCTCAGGTGTCGAATCAGATGATCCTGCAAGCATTGGAAAAGATTTAGCTTTGATCATGAGACGCTTCAACCGCTTCCAGAGAAAAGGTTTTTCTTCACCGAAGAAGAGTTATTCTTCAAGAAGCTCAACTCACTCATCTCACCGCTCATCCTCAAGAAGCTCTCCATCGAAGGACAGCTGCTGCTACAAGTGCAAGAAGCCAGGTCACTACATTGCTGATTGCCCTCTGTGGGAAGCTGAAAACAAAGCAAAGCATTCGCTCAGAGACTCCTCAACCAAGTCCCACAGATCTTCCAGAAGTTATGAATCCAAGAGACATGACTCCAGTTCGAGAAGAGATAAGAAGAAAGATTCTGATGATGACAAGAGGAAGAAGTATCATAAGAAGTGTGAGGGTTCTTCATCGAAGACTCACTCGTCTCGTCGAAGCAGCTCTCACCGAGCCAAGGCCTATCTAGGAAAGGAGATGAACTCTGAAGACGAAGCCTCTAGGTCCGAAGCTCAATCAGGCTCAAGGTCTGGGTCTGGGTCCGAATCAGATGGTGTTGCTGGTTTGGCATTTGCTTCAGCAGATGCTTCGACAAAAGCTTCGAGCTCATTCTTCACCAACAACAGTAGTGAAGATGAATCTCCTGCATATTGCTTCATGGCCAAGGCGAAGCTATCTTCATCAAAATCTAACTATGATACTTCTGATTGTTCCTCATATGACAGTGATTCAAAGATAAGCTATGCTAAACTTGCTAAAATTGCTTCAATCCAACAAGATGAACTTGATTCACTAAGCAAAACAATTAAGAAATCAGAAACTCTGTTGATCGATGAGATAGAGAAAGGTCAAACTTTGACTAATGAGCATGCTGCTCTGAAAGAAAAGTTTGAAGAATTATCCTCTCGGCATGATCTTCTTTCAGTTGATTATGAGAAGCTCACCTATGAATTTCTTCAGAGGAAAATGGCTCTCGAAAAACTGAAAGAGGCTCATGAAGAGTTGGAAAATGTCAATCTCTCTCTCATGGCTCAACAAGGTTCTGAAGCAAATCATAAAACTGAATCACCTTGTTTGGATTGTTTGGAACGAAGCAAAATTGATTCCAAAGGCAAAGCTCCTATTGTTATTGATGATACTAATGCCTCTGATGAGGAAAATCCTGCTGTTACCGAGGAACTCCTCAGGTTGAAAAACTTATTTGAAACAGGCATGTTCAAAAGTGTGCAAGGTCACCAGTATCTCTGTGATATCCTAAGGAAGGCTCTCCTTCACAGGAATCCCAGGAATGAAGGTGTTGGTTTTGAAAGAAAGATAAACCCTGATGGCACCTATTGGGAACCTGAGCAGTATCCTAAGACTGTTTGGGTCCTTGCGAAGGGGAACCCCATTGATATAGCTAACCTTTCAGGTTTTGATTGCAAGATGAACAAAGCTATTGTAGACGAATCACTTGATTCTGACTACAAGCTCATGAAAGATGAACAGGGAAAGGTTACAGCTGAGTATGTTGGTACCCCATTGAAGAATGACTTTCCCCCAAGGAGGGATTGGCCGAAGTACCTACCAACTCAACGTCTTTGTATTTCCCCTCCGTCGCCATCCTCTTAAGGCGGTAAAGCCCTTAATAAGAGACGAGGCTCTGATACCAATTGAAAGGATCAGAATGTCGACTAGAGGGGGGGTGAATAGGCGACTAACAATTTTTATGACTTCTTAATAAGTTTAGGCTCAACAAGAAAAGTAAGTTGTCTAGATATGCAACTAGGTGAGATCCTATATGACAACTTAACAACTACAACAAGAAATGAAGCAAGATATAAACAATGAAAAGTAAATTGCAAAGTAAAGGTAGAGGGAACACGGAGACAAGGATATGTTACCGGAGTTCCTTCTCTCTCGAGAAGTACGTCTCCGTTTGGAGAGGGTGTGGAGCACAATGCTCACACGAAGGCCAACGAGGGCCACCCTATTCTCCTCACGCTCTTACCAATGCAAGATGCCGTGAACCACTACGCGGTGGCCTTGAAGGTGGCAACCGAACCTTTACAATACAAGGTTGGGGCAATCTCCACAACTTAATTGGAGGCTCCCAACAAACCACGGAGCTTCACCACAATGGAATGTGGCTCCGAGGTGACCTCTTCCGTCTAGGGCACCAACGCACCCAAGAGTAACAAGATCCACAAGAGAATAATGGGGGGAATCAAATATCCTTTGGTGGAAGTGTAGATCGGGGCCTCCTCTTCCAAACCCTAGAGAATCAACAAGTTTTGATGGCTAGGAAGGGAGATCGAGCAAGAATAAGCTTTGGGCGTCAATGGAGGAGCAGCAATTAATGAGGTGAGGTCTCCTTGGAGAAGAAGACCCCCTTTTATAGGGGGCGCATTAAACAGCCGTTGGACCCCCACCAACCACGGTACTACCGCTCTTAGGGCGGTACTACCGTGGTGCGGTACTACCGCAGTGGGTGCGGTACTACCGCGTTGCCGTAGTACCGCAGCCTAGTGCCGTGCCCACTACCGCTTTAGTCAGTGCGCTTGCGGTAGTGGTTACGGTACTAGCCTGCCGTACTACCGTAGCGCGGTACTACCGCGCTGGGTGCGGTACTACCGTGGTACCGTAGTACCGCACTCTAGTGTCGTGCCCACTACCGCTCAGTCAGAACGTTTGCGGTAGTGGTTGCGGCACTAGACTGCCGTACTACCGTACCGCGGTACTACCGCGCTGGGTGCGGTACTACCGTGGTACCGTAGTACCGCACTCTAGTGTCGTGCCCACTACCGCCCAGTCAGTACGCTTGCGGTAGTGGTTGCGGCACTAGACTGCCGTACCGCGGTACTACCGCAGTGGGGGCGGTACTACCGCATGAGCGGTACTACCGCACACCAAGCGGTACTACCGCCCCAGCAGACCCAGGCTGGAATGGCCTCCTATACTGACTCCTCCGAAGGCGCCAAGAAGATATGTGGGTGCAGAGAAAAGTGTAGTGTGATGATTCCACCCATCATATCACCGCGGATCCCCTCTTAATAGTACGGATTTCCTACGACTCAACCACCAAAAAAAGAATCCAAGAGGGAAACTCCGTCTTCACGTTCCATCAACCGAGGGGATGATAATCGTCCTGTGCCATGGCTTAAGTTATCTGAAATACTCAAGGCACACGGTTGAACCGCAAATGTGTTGTCATCAATCACTAAAACCAATCATGGGGAAATATGCCCTATCACCACCGTCTTCACATGCGCCATCCACCCGAAAGTGCGAAGATGATCAACTGCGGGCTTGTGACCGTGCCATGCTTCGTATGGTGTCATCCCAACCACACTCTTGGTTGGAGCCCGATTCGGCAAGTAAACGGCAGTAGTGACCGCCTCACCCCAAAATTTTCCCGGCATGCCTTTGCTCTTCATCATGCTTCGTGCCATCGCCACCACAGTTTGATTCCTACGCTCCACAACACCGTTTTGCTGCGGTGAATATGTCGCCGTAAGATACCGCTTGATCCCATGTGCTTCGCAATATTCCGTGAATGCACGCGACTTGAATTCACCCCCCCCCCCCCGATCGGTACGGAGGGCCTTCAGTTTGGCTTCGGATTCCACTTCGGCCGCCAACTTTACTATCCTGAAGGCTTGCAAAGCTTGATCTTTTGTTTTCAACAACACAATCCACATGTATCTGCTGAAGTCGTCGACGATGAGCAAGAAGTATTTATTCCCAACAGGGGTAGCCGGTGTGATAGGTCCACACAAATCTCCATGGACCAACTCAAGAACTTTACTTGCTCTAAAGTTTCCTTCTCTCGGGAATGGAGCTCGCCTCTGTTTCCCAACAAGGCAACCGTCGCACACTTGGTCGACATGGTCGATGCACGGTAGCCCACGTACCATCTCCTTTTGTCCAAGTTGTCGAAGAGCTTGAAAATTTAGATGACCGTAGCGCGCGTGCCACCTCCATGCTGAGTCCTCCATGCTTGACAGAAGACATACTGGATCCACACGATCCAAGTTGAGGATGTAGAGTCGGTTCGGTGCTCTCTCCACCTTCATGATCAACATTCTCTGACGATCATACCCCCATAGATAGCCATCGACGAGCACAATTTTGCAGCCACGCTCCTCGAGCTGACCGAGACTTATGATGTTGCTCGTTAGCTTGGGAATATAGTAGACATCTGTGAGCACCTTGTGACCTCCGTTCTTCAACTCAAACAAGACAGTACCTCGCCCTGCGATGTCCGCGGTTCGCCCATCACCGAATCGAACGGTGCCTCCCACCATGAGATTTAGCTCAGAAAATTGGTCCTTATCGCCAGTCATGTGGTTGCTAGCGCCCATATCGAGGTACCACACGTGCCTTGCCGTGTTCTCCCTCTTCTTGTCGTGAAGGTACACCTTCTCTTCTACGAGCATAACAGTCTCCATTGCCGCCGCCTTGGGAATTGGACCGTCCTCGTCCATTAACTCGCATACTTCGACCATGAGCATCATGTCTCCATCATCGCCTTCCCTGTCCATGAGAGCTCTCTCCTTTGGTGGTTTCGTGCAGTCAGACTTGAAGTGACCGAGGAGACCGCAATTGTGACACTTTACTTTCTTGATGTCAAATTTCCTTCTCGGTTTTCCAACCTTTTCTTCCTGTCCAGCGAAGTCCTTTCTCGCCGGGACTTGCTTCCCTTTTGCTTTACTGCAGCTCGTGGATGCGCCTTGCTTTTCTTTCGACAGAGCCATCCATTGCGCCCTTGTAAGCATGAGGTGCTCACTCTCCTTCGAATCGCCGAAGCTGAGACGAATTCTCTCGTCGTGCGCTTTGAACCTTCCGACGAGATCCTCGACCGTGAGAGTCTTTAGGTCGAGACATTGTTCAATCGACGTGACGATCTGGATGTAGCGTGCCGGCGCGGCGCGCAAAAATCGTCGAACGATCGCAACTTCTTCTAGGGTTGAACCATAGTTGCGGATGCCGTTGACGAGGGTCTTGAGACGGGCGGCAAACTGATCAACCGTCTCGCTTTCCTCCATCTTTAGGCACTCGTAACTTCTCATCAGGGACTGGAGATGTGCTTCCTTGACACGGTCATGACCCTGGTGCAGAGTCTTGATGGTCTCCCATGCCTCCTTCGCCGATTTCTTTCCGACGAGGTGTTGCATCACATCCTTCGGCAAGACGGAGTAGATCGCCGTTAACGCCTGACGATCCTTCCGATACTTCGCGCCGCCCTTCGCGTACTCGTCGCCGCCGGGGTCGACAGCTTCCCAGAACTCAGCTCCTTCCATTGCCACCTCCATGTTCATCGCCCAGAGTGCGTAGTCCTCACGATCCAGACGGGGGAATTGAGACAACCCCGCCGTCGGCATCGGTGTTGTCGCTGCCGCTGCCGCCACCACAATCTCATTGCCTGTGTCCGACATGATCCTCGATTACTTTCCGAAAAACCACGCCGATCAACGAAGCTCTGATACCAATTGTTAGCACAAGCCCTTATGTCGACGCCACAATCCGCCGCGTACTTTCCGGCGAGATTGGTACGTACGCAACTAGACTAAACAAGCTAGCAGCTGGATGGATTGAATCAGCTAGCGCTGCCTGATACGCACACGCACACGCACACGCAAGAACAAGAGAAGCCAGGTTATTGCTAAAGGCCCGTATCAAGCCTTTCTCAATTATATTGCTTTTGAATTGAGTTACAGGGAGCCTTGTACAGGTATATATATACTACACATAGCACCTATACTAGGCTGATTCGGTTTTGGCTATAAGTCCGTACCGGACTGGTTCTTTCCTAATCGTGATTATTCCTAACAGTTGACGCATTTCACGTTGCTTGGTGATGGCTAGATGGCTCGTCGGCAGGATATGTCACGGCTTCTCCTGCGACGACTACCTCGACTCCGACCACCCAGCCGGATGGCCGGCCCAACAGAGCATGCCCGTCCACCAAGTATGACCCAAAGAAGTGGGTTCTGTAGAGCACGGTGGATGAACTCCAAGTCTCCAACTGATGAACTATTGAAAAGCTCTTGATATTTTTCTTTCAAAAGGAAGATAATCACCAGCCTTCTGTTGATTGGTGCACACAAAATTAATTTATTGCAGAACATCAGTCATCATCCAGAGAAAAGAGAGATCTGGCTAGCAGTTTGGAGAATAGTTAACCTGTTAAAAACATGATTAAAGTTAGAATGGTTCTAAAATACACGGGGTCATGGATGAGGACAACTGCCCATTTGGTTGCGACAGCCCTGAACAGTGTCCCACGGGCGTTGAAATGTAGCACAATGAAACATACTCCTTTTGTCCAACAATGTGAAACGTTTTTGCTAAATAGGAAATGTGGCTTATCACCGCTCCCTCTTCCCTCCCTCTAGTTTGCCACAATGATATTCAATTCGTTAAGTCACGTTTCATGATCGATAGGATCACACGATCAATGTGAATAGCGAACAAGAATGCAGTGACGGTCATATAAAACTTAGAAAGATACGGTGCATATTTGATAGACCAACGGAATGAAGGGCAAAAGTACATACATTTAGGTTTTGTTACAGCAAAGCAACACACAATCGTACTACATAAAAATGCCAAAAACAATCTTTTGTGGTTATACAAAAATCGTACTACACAGAAAGATACTATCCATATTTGATAGACCCTCGTATAAAAATGCATAAAAATCAGTTAGAATAAAATAACTGGGAAAAATCTTTCCAGTAAAAAAGGCCAAAAAAAACACAAAACACACATATATAGATACAAAAAAAAATCGAACAGGAAAATACATATAAAATGTCATGAATTAGTTAGTACAAATGCCATCAAATAGAATAGGAATAGCATTTTTTTGTGGTTTACATTCAAAAAGGTGAACACAAAGAAACATAAAAAAAAATCACGCATACTTTTTAAGTTTTTGCACCAAATTGAGCATAGCGTGCAAGTTTTATAACACCAAATGTATTTACCTCTTTATCAACAATGTAACCGTTTGGCGGATGCCTTAAATGTTTTTTTAAGGTATAAAAATTACATACCATAGTTTTATAAAAGAAGAGAAATATAGTAACGGATGCTTTAAATGTTGAATGGTATGGTTATAGTTAGCCATGCAAATTTGAAACATTAAGGATACCCTAGGAACCTACTTAGTTTAATAAAATGAACTAAGATTTGAGAATTCATCTCATTTCAAAATTCTTAGTTCATTTAGTTAAACTAAGTAGGTTCTCAGGGTACCCTCTAGATTCCAAATCTGCATCCTTGGTTATAGTAGTACTCAATGTTGGGGATATTGCTTATCGAAAACTTATCGGTCGACCCAAAATGTAGGATAAATCAGACGATTTATCGGTATATCGGGCCATTAATCGGCAAATCGGGTCATTTATCGGCCAATTTATCTTATCGGCGAGACAACGAAAAAGGATAAATCAAACGATTTATCGGAATATCGAAAGATATCTGGAATAGTGGTAGTACTACTACTTCGGCCACGTCGATGGTGATCTTTCTGAAAGATAGAGACGGTTTGAATTTGATACAAAAGAAGAAGAAGAATAAAAGACGATGTGATTTGTGTGTTCCACTCCATCTTTTACTTCTATCTCTATCTAATCGATTGTGTTGTGCCCAACACTCTAGCTCTACAAGCATCTCTAGGATATTCGCTATATCTTGATCCGTATGAAAGTTTTAAGAATCATTCAAAAAGCGATTTACGATACTGTAAGGGGTTCAATAGAACTCGTAAATTCGTACCATAAATTGATGTTTGAAGCCTAGCGGTACCACAAATCATTTTTTTAAAGTTCTTCATTTTATTTTTGAATATTGTAAATTTAGTACAATTGCAATATAAATCAAACTTAGATTATAATCAAAATTATACTTTTAAACAACGTAAATGTACTACGCATGGTAGAGGAGGTGCCAACCATCTTGGATGCCTTGACCCCCCCCCCCCCCCCCCACAGGCATGCCTAGAGTGAAGGTAGAAAAACCTCGAATGAGGGTAAAAATCCCCATTCCCACCACGGTCATGGCCCTACTCGAGGCCATCGTTGTCTATGAGCTCATTGAAGTTGTAGCTTCCGAGGTGCCATCGAACACCACCATAGTCAACGTGACATGCGTCAAAGAAGATGACATGTCAATGGTCATTGATCGCGACCTATGGCAGATTAGGGATGTCGCTCGAAGGTGGTCGGGTTGGGAGAGCCCGACAATCCACAACTCCTCGATACATTCGCGACGGAGACGGTTGGAACGAGGCGGAGCGGTTGGAGGGTCGGTCATTGAAGAGAAAGGCGAAGAGACAGTGAGAAAGAGAGAGTGGAGTGTGGAGCGACCATGCGGTGATGGTGGGAGATAGAAACAGTAATGAACCATCACTTCATCATCCCCCACGCTTCCCGATGTGCATGCTGCATGCGAGAGGTGGCTTGATCCGATCTGGTTGAAGAGAAAAATGCCGATTAGACAACCCCCCCCCCCCCCCAATCCGATATGAAAGTGCATTAAAATCGTGCATACCGAAAAGTGGATGCAAGGGTAAGCTACCAAACTCATTTGTACTCACTTCGTTTCAAAATATAAGATCATATTTAAAACTATTGAAGTAGATTGTACGATTTTACATTTGGAAACGGAGGATATACAAGTGAATTTCTTTTGTACGATTGGTATCATGGTTGTCACACTCCAAGCCAGCATGCCCATCCGATTTCTCACTTCTACCAGCACATTATAATTCCCCTACAAAACAGCACATCACAATTCACAAGCAACTACCCCTAAAAGAAAAACTGGTCCCCCGGGCGACGAGCGCCTCGTCTCCTCTCTGCGCACGCAGGCCGACGTCGACGCCCTCTGCGGGAACCACGGCGTCCCGAGCATGTACGCCACGCGCCCAGCCGGCCACGACCGTCGCGCCTGGACGCGGCCGCCGCCGGGGTCCGTCTGCGTGTACGCGCACGCGCTGGAGGCCGGGATGCGCGTCCCTCTGCACGGCTTCTTCTGCCAGGTGCTCGCCCACTTCGGCATCGCGCCCACCCAGCTCGTGCCCAACGCGTGGCGCGTCATGGCCGGCTTCCTCGCGCTCTGCAACTCCGTCGGCGCGCCGCCGTCGCTCGCCGTGTTCCGGTGCTTCTTCGAGCTCTCCATCGTCAACAGGATGCACAAAGGCTGGTACTGCTTCCGAGCCACGCGCTGCTCCGGCTTGCGCTTCGCGGGGATGCCGGTCACACCCATGGGCTGGAAGAATTTGTTTTTCTTCCTCTCTTCGCCGGAGCCTTGGCCTTGCCCTGTGGAGTGGGGCGAGCCGTCCGAGAGCTCCTTCGTGAATCCGGTCCTCACCAGTGACGAACAAAGGTCGGCCGAGAAGCTATTGCGCGCTTACGCCGGCGCCGCCGTTAATATCAACAAATGTCTGGGCGACGGCAACCGTGCCATCGACATGGTGACCGCCGCATCTCCGCCGCCACCGCTGACGCCATCTTCTTCTTCTTCTTCCTTCTCTACTCGTTTCTCTTCCGGTTCCAGCTCCAAAGGTAACTGAACATCAAAACCCCCTCTGCTTCCCCTGTTTTTCTCGACCGCTCATGTTGCTTTTGCGTGCCAGGTATGGATCCATCCGTCTACGCCATGATGAAGACCATGCTCGCGGAGAAGGCGGCCGCGCAGGCGTCGGCGTCGGCATCGGCGAAGAAGATGAAAGACGAGCCGGGCAGCAATGCGCCGGCGCCGCCGCCTTTGTGCGGGGAGAAGAGGGATCTGGAGGAAGCCAACGGCGATCTTTCTGCGCTGCCTACGCCGCCAGGCTTCTCGCGGAAGCAACAGCGCATTCCCACCACCAGCAGCAAGCCCGACGGAGACACCACGGGCTGGAAGGCTGCACGGCAGCTGCTTCAGGGCGCCGTCGCGCCGCCGCTGCAGCGCGAGTTCGCGGCGAAGGAGCCTTCCCACATCCTCAGGGCAAGCTACGCAGAATTTCTGCAGGTATGCCAGCAAACGCGACGGGGATTTTTTCCATGGGGGAGGAGGTGATTTTCCTGATGTATGTCTGCAGGCCGCGAACCACGCGTCGTTCTCCATGGGCCACGCGCTGGAGCTGGAGGAGAAGCTGGCGGCGCGGGACACGGAGGTGGCGGCGCTGCGGAAGAAGCTGGAGGGGGCGAAGGCGAAGCTCGCCGCCGTGCAGCATGCCCTGGGCTCCGAGGAGCGCGGCGTGCCGGAGCGATGGCGAGGTAGTAGGAGAGCGGCGCCGAGGACATGAGGCGCTCCGGCCGGTGTCGCGTCGATTGATGAACTTGTTGATGGATTTTGTGCTGGAAAAACGTACTGCCTCGACTAGATGGCTAGATGGCTCGTCGGCGGGATATGTCACGGCGTCTCCTGCGACGACACCCAGCCGATGATCCAGCCGGATGGCCGGCGCAACAGAGCATGTCCATCCACCAAGTATGACCCGAAGAAGTGGGTTCTGTAGAGCACGGTGGATGAACTCCAAGTCTCCAACTGATGAACTATTGAAACACTCTTGATATTTTCCAATCTCTGACGATTTTCTGTCCAAAGTTTCACTACGTTTAGTAGTAGGTACTCCCTCCGATTCATAATAATTGTCTCTCATCTAGTATAAAGTTTGTACTAGCTTAGTACAAAATGAGCGACACTTATTATGGATCGGAGGGAGTACTATTTTTCTTTCAAAAGGAAGATAATCACCAGCCTTCTGTTGATTGGTGCGCACAAACTTAATTTATTTCATAGTATCAGTCATCATCCAGAAAATAGAGAAATCTGACTAGCAGTTTGGAGAATAGTTAAGCTGTTAAAAACATGATTAAAGTTAGAATGGTTCTAAAATACTTATATGGCGGTTCGATGTAGCACGTTCTTCCTCCCTTTCCAACATGCTCCGGGGGAAACCCTAGATCTGGTTTACTAGATCGTGATGGCATTTTAGCTTTGCTTGGCGTCGGATCCCTTTTTGAGGGCATCATTTTGGAGATTGATCCGGTCAGCGAGACTTGTGGCTCGTGGGATGGTTCGTGAAGCTGATGGGGTTCTGGGCGAAGCCCCTGGCGCAATGTACAACTCCTTCGATGAGTCCAAGACGAAGTTCTTCTTGGGATCGACCAAGTCCCGCCATCTACCCCCTGCTTCCTGGGTGGATGGTGCGTTGGCGAGGAAGTTTCTGTTGGAGTTGCTTCTGTCTTCGGAGGATTCGGCGTTGTTCGAGACACGGTGGTGTTGCTTTTCTCAGGACAGGTGCTTCTGGCGTGGACGGGGGCTTCGGTGGGCCCTGCGGTGTGCTTGGGCGTTTTTGGAGGAGGCGTGTTCGTCTTCGGCCAGGCGGGGCACGACCCTGGGGGCCGACGTGGTTGTTGGAGTGGTGGCTCCTGTTTTTCGCCTCCGCCTGTTGCGTTGAGGTGTGGTTTCGACCGGGTTGGTCGTCGACATGTGTGAAGCGCAACCTCGGGGCTGACGTGTGGTGTTGGGTTGTAACGGTTTTCGATCAGTTTTCCTCATAAACGGGCCAACTCTTTTCTTCTATATCAATGAAAGACAAAGTTTTTGCCTCGTTTCAAAACTAAATAGGAAATGTGGCTTATCACCCTCCCTCCTCCCTCCCACTAGTTTGCCACAATGATATTCAATCCGTTAAGTGACGTTTCATGATCGACACACGATTAACGTGAATAGCGAACAATGCAGTGACGGTCATATAAAACTTAGAAAGATACGGTCCATATTTGATAGACCCATGGAATGAAGGGCAAAAGTACATACATTTAGGTTTTGATACAGCAAAGCAACGCACAATCGTACTACACAAAAAGGCAAAAAAACAATTTTGTGGTTATGCAAAAATCATACTATACAGAAAAATACTATCCATATTTGATAGACGGTCGTATAAAATTCAATTAGAATAGAATAACTGGGAAAAATCTTTCCAGTAAAAAAGGCCAAGAAACACGAAACACACATATATAGATACAAAAAAATCTAACAGGAAAATACATATAAAATGTCATGAATTAGTTAGCACAAATGCCATCAAATAGAATATGAATAGCAATTTTTTGTGGTTTGCATTCAAAAAGGTGAACAAAAAAAATAGCAACAACATTTTCCAATTGCCGTGACTTGTGATAAAACAAGAAATACCATAGAAATTTCGCATGATCCAAAAATCTAAATTTTCCACGACCCATATAGATAACAAATGCCATCGTTCATGAACTAAATTTAGTTACCATGATAAAAAAAAACTAAATTTAGTTGCCATGGCAAAAATTATCTGTAATTTCCATGTCAACCAAAATTTAGAAGATCTACGGGTCACCATAGTCTTCTAATACACAAATAGGATTCCACACTCTTAAACAAGAGGTTGCCACTTAGCATAAGGAAAGGGAAGAGTAAGGCCAGCATTGACTAGAGCTACTGATATCTCGGGACACTATGTGAAATAGCTACGATATGCTTGCTATTCTGGGAAGATAAGTCATGCCTTAGGAAACTAGTCATGTTATGATCAAATTGGAATGCGCGGGCTTTGTGACTACCACTGATTGGAGGATCAAGAAGCCTACTAGTTCACTCTTCCTGCGAGATCTGATCAAGCAAGTGGAAGAGAAGATACCTTGCTTGATGTCGATAAAACAAGCCAGGAAGTTTCTTCTGAAGGGGGCTACTCCCCGAAAATGCCTTGCCCCTTGTTCGTTTGTCGTTGGGGATTCATTGCTCGTTCTGCGGTTATAAGTAACGTAGCCAGCCTAATTTATTTTCTAGAATAGGGCTGCGGGCAGGAGGGCTTTGTTTGTGCAATCTTGCTCGCAACACCCTCTCCTCCGGTGAACCTGTGATCGCGCCTCTAACTGAATGCTCAACTGAGGTCGTGTACAACAACCTTAACCGCACAAGCCTGGGCTGGGCCTACCCCCATCCCTAGAGGAGCCGTATGAGGCGGAAGCTCCACACAAGGACAAGTGTTTCCTTCAATCGGTGTGCGCCACTGGATAAGGCTCCTTAAATTCAGGCGCAATTAGAACCAGTTGCTGGAATAGGTGTTTTGACCGGGTCACCAATGCAAGGAAGGAGGCAAAGAAGGTTGTGGTTACATGGACTCTAGGGAAGCGGATCCTGACAAAACAACTTGCTCAGAATACGCTTTACCGCCACTGTAGAATTCTAAGCTGCTGGCAACGGTTCGAGATCTAGTCTTTTTCCTTCCTGCTGGGCAGTACCAAGGAAAGGAGTAAGCAAAAGCAGCTCCAACCTGTTTGGATTTTTTTAGCCTGTCTCAAAGACCTAAATATAGACTCAATCGAGGTTTTTTCAAACAAAAAAGACGCGTTTTTAGATTTAGATGGAATCTATAAGTCGCCGGAAGGGAAGATTTGTTTTTATTTATTTTAGATAATTTGCCGGTTCACGCTGTCGTAGGCTTTCCAAAGATCTACTTTGAGGCAGGTCTTGGCAGCACCAAAAGAAAGATGAAAGTTCCGAACCAGCTCATTGGCAATAAGAATGTTGTCAGTGATTCTTCGGCCCTTAATGAAGGCTTGATTGGCTTCCGGAGATGATATCAGCCAGCAAGCGTAGAGTGAGGATTTTAGATAGAAATGATGAAAAAAAAGTGTGCCATGGCAAAAATAAAAAAAATAGTTATCATGGCATAAAAGTATTTTTAATTGCCATACCAACTGAAATTTAATTGCCATGAAAATTAGTTTCCATGGCAAGACATTATGTTTAATTGCCATCTCAACCAAATTTAAATTTCCATGCTCTATGACCTACAATTGTCATGTTTAACAAACTTCGATTGCCATGGTCTCAGATAGTATTTTTTTGTCATGTTGCAAAAAGTAAACAACAATGCCATGCTCCATTTACATAAAATACAATTTGCCATGGTAGAAAAAAAAACAAAGAAGAATTTTCCATGTGCCTTGGAAGTTGAAGAAAGAAAGAAAATATCATGCTTAAAATAACTTCAACTGACATGGTCCATATACAAGAGAGAATTTGCCATGTACATAAAATAGAATTTGCCAAGGATATCACCTACAAATTTCATCCTTAAATATAACTTCAATTGCCATGTTTCGTATAAACAATGGCATGCTTAACATAAACTACACTTGCCATGGTTAAACAACTACATTTGCAATGGTCAAACACTACATTTTCCATGGTGCCCTTAAAATGATTTTTTTGCCATGTTGCAAAAAGAAAGAAAGTGTCATGCTCCATGACCTACAATTACCCTGCTTAACATCTACAATTGCCATGGTCCCCTTAAAAATGATATTTTTCTATGTTTCAAAAAGAAAGAAATGACTTGCTACATGAACTACAAATGTCGTGTTTAACAAGATCCAGTTGCCATGGAATTTCAAGTTGATTTCTCTTTAACAAGCTTTGGAATTGCCATGACCAAATAAATTCGATTTCCTTTTAAACATTTGATTTGCCAAGGCAAAATAGAATTTGCCATGTACATAAACTACAATTTTCCATGGACATGACCTGCAAATGCCATCCTTAAATAAAACTTCAATTGCCATGAACCGTATAAAAAATGCCATGCTTAAAATAAAACTACACTTGCCATGATCAAAGAACTACATTTGCCATAGTCAAACACTAAATTTGCCATGGTCCCCTTAAAAATGATTTTTTTGCCATGTTGTAAAAAGAAAGAAAGTGACATGCTCCAAGACCTACTATTGCCATGCTTGACAACATGCCAAAAAAAGAGTGCTAAATTCAAATATCATGAGATGCCACATCCTCGAGGATCACCGTGCAGCCATCGACATGTCCCTTGTACATCCCCTGCCAAGCAAATGGGCAGTTCTTCCACTCCCAATGCATACAAGCAATGCTACCAAGCATGCTTGGGAAAACCTCTAGCAACATTGACCTCAAACAACCGAGTTGTATCCTTGGCATTTTGTCGCCGCAAGTACTTAGAATCAAACACCTGAACCGCAACCCTGCAGAATATGTACAATGCCTCCAGACAAGTGGACTCGGTCATTGATGTCTACACACACTTTTATTTTTGTACACTATGTTGGGCCTCCAAGAGCAGAGGTTTTTAGGACATCAACAATTTCTCTCAAGTGGATGACCTAAGGTTTATCGAACTCAGGGAAATAGAATTTGAAGATGGTCTCTCTCAAGCAACCGTGCAATTAAGATACAAGAAGTCTCTTGTGTCCCCAACATACCTATACAATGGCAAATTGTATAGGTGGACTAGTGCGGCGAAGAGATGGTAAAATATGGGTGATAGGTGTGGCAAAGCAAGCTAATATAAATCTGTAAAAATAAAAACAGCAAGGTAGCAAGTGACAAAAGTGAGCACAAATGGTGTAACAAAGCTTGGAAATACGGCCCAGGCTTCATACTTTCACTAGTGGAAACTCCCAACAACATTAACATAGTTAAAACACATGATATTTCCACCAAAAATATGCAAGAAAGACGTAAATCGGAGACAATTCTTTTGTGGTCAAAAGAGGACGATAATTGTGTAGGGCTACAAAAGCACACCTTATAGTTTGTATTCCACATATATGGATTCCCAAATGTCATCGCAGCCATCCAAAGAGAGTACTAACAATCACCACAACATATCTCAAGGATAGTTTCAACACAAGCACCAAGAGACTCTCAAATCCTTAATCAATCCACAATAGAAGAAAATACTCATGAAAATATTCTTCTAATCCATGTCCAGTAGACCCAATGTCACCGCGGTCTCGGAGATTATAATAGATATTGTCAAGTGATCACATAAAATCTAATACATAGAAGAAAGGGAAACATAATGGGAGACAACTAGATTAACATAGCCAATGATCGCAATCAAGATCACATCATGGGAGAGAAAGATAACCAAATAACTACTGTAAAAGACCTCAACCCCGAAGAGGAACTACTCCCGCGTCATCATGGGGAGGAATCAACATCGATGGAGATGAATCCGGGGGAACTTCCCTGTCCCGACAGGTTGCCGGAACAGGAACTTTTGGTCCGCCGAAGCTTGCTGGAGATGGCAGCGGAGATAGGAATTGCTTCTGGAAATGGCGTATGTATATTCCAGGTTTTTGCGTTCCTGGAAATAAATATGCACAAAGTAGGGCACCAGGGGTGGGGCCCATCACGCGGGAGGCCAGGTGGCGCGACAGCGGCCCCTGGTCACCTGGCCGACTGGCGGGCCCCCTCCGAGAGATCTTCTGGCTCCTGGGGTCTTCCAGTGAATAAGAATTTTTGGAATTTTTCTGGATTGTTCTGAGCACTATGATTTTTCACATTTTTTCTGCGATGCACAGACAAAACAGACAGAAACTGGCACGGGCACTGGGTTAGTAGGTTAGTTCCCAAATATGTTGTAAAATAGATGACAGTGCATCAAAACATGTAACAATGTCAACCAAATAAGCATGAAACTAGCAAAAATTATAGATACGGTTGGAACGTATCACTCATGCACACATACTCATCAACTAGGTCACCAGAGACTCCATATGCAAGCATCTGAACAGTTGCTATGAATTTTTTATAAGAGGAGAACCCAACCTTTCCAGTAAAATCATACTTGCCTTTGAAATAATCATCACATTTTGTCACTCTCTTAGGAATACGATTGAACAACCTTTTACATATCCGAAAGCGTCTTTGGAACAACCTCAGAGGGACAATGGCTTAGTCTGAAATTAGTCATAATACAATAGAAGATGACCACGTTCTTTGTTTTGATTCAACGCAGGGGTGTGCCCCCGTATTGAACCTCTAAATTTTGGCCGCTGCCACGCAAAGTGATCATTCACGAGAAGGGTAGCAACAAAATATCGATATCATCATCGGATGACTTCCCCGACGTGGATGGCTCGATGAAATTGTCATAGAAAAATTCCCTGACGTACATTATCTACCATGATCGAATTCGTACCTCACATGGGTCAGGCAATCGACCAAACACCTTGTGTGCAGCCAAGCTCGACGAAGCGGTCGACGTGCTCGAGCCGAGAAAGCAGCGGCCGCAGTGTGTTCCCGGTGTCGGAGGTGTTACTCCTCACTCCGGCGTCATCCTCCCACCAGCGTCCCCCCTACGGCCTCCTCCTTCCTCAGACCACGGCCTGCCCCGGGGGTGGCTGGGGTGACGGCGTCCGTTGCGGGTGGCGGTGTAAATGGTAGCCGTGGATGGGGAACCGGGGGGTGTGCGGCGGCAGGGGGGTGGTGTGGGGGCGGCGGCGATGGCGATGCACATGGGAGATCAAATCAGGGGCGTCACAAGGAATGGTTTCGTTGAATGGCAGACAGGCGTTATCGCAAAAAAAAAAGAATGGCAGACAGGCGGATCATGGGGACAAAGGAGGGTGTCCGCCTTGCGTCCGTTTCGTGTCCGCTCGGATCAAAATCGATCGCAAATTTAAGCCGAAAATGGATCGCGACGAACCAAGAAACAAACGCTTATCCGTTTACAACGCTTCGTTGGATCGCGATTTTCATTCGCGGCAATTCAAACGAAGTCCGACCAACCAAAATCGAACGAATGGGTGGCGGCTTTGAATATGCCCGCGCGCTGGGGTTTGTCTTTGTGTTGCGGTGTGGGTGGATGGCCAGAACCAAAGGAGAAAAAGAAGAAGTTAAACAAAAAATGTGGCAGTCTCCTGTCGTCGTCTCTTCCTCTGTCGTCCCACAGTCTGCACTGCACCACGGCTCATCTTTCATTTTGCTTCTGCCTGCGCCAGTCTCATGCCTCCCTCGCAGCAGTATTCCAGCAGCGTATCACTGGAGCAAGACCAAAGCAAAATCTTTTGCTTGCATGCGCTGCTTGCTATCCATCCCACAGTGCCAACGCAGGTGCGCCTTGGATGGATGCAGTATTGCAGTCTCGCTGCAACAGACAGACGCAACCAGCCTACTCCGATGCCGATGCCGATGCCGATGCCGATGTCTTTCGGTCGTCGTGGTGGACGGACGGGCGTCCGTGTAAAAGCATGTTCCGCTGCATGGTGCTGCTCTACTACTACTGCTCGTGGATACAAACACAAAGTAGAGTTAATAGCTTTTGCCAAGTCTGTTTTTTTTCCTCTGCAAGTCTGCAACCAAAGCTAGTTCTGGTAAATACAGAAAAACTGTCCCGTTCAGAAAAATATAAAAACCAACCACTCTGCAAGACTGCTGCCACGGTATTCCTCGCTTCCTTTTTGCTCTCACCAATCCATGCATGGGGGAGGAGGCAAAAGAAGAATGGGGATCGATGACTTCAGGAGAAAAGAGGCGGCGACAGAAAAAAAAAAGTGAGGCGATGTATGCATCGGGTGGGTGAAATTAGAGCGTGGTTGCTTCCCGCGGTTTTAACTATGACGATCAATTCGAATTATAAAAAAAAAACGAAGAAGCTACGTTGATCGATATGGAAAATAGTATACGATGGTGAAACATGGAATATGAAGTCTAAGGATATGTGGGAAATAACTATTTCTAAGTTGACTAGAAATAAATATTTCTAAATCGGTAGTACGAATCTTCTTATGTAAACTAGATATTCATACAAATACATAATGATTTTTTAACAAGAACCATCTTATGAAGTTATCTTGACCGTATGGCTAAAAATATCGACTTAGAAATAAAAAATTAATTGATTGAGCTATCATTACTCCTTCATAAATATAGTAGTTCGGTATTTTAAAATTAGGGGTTTTGTTTAAGTTGCTCTATGCAATACTACATGCACTAACTTTAATGTTCTCAATGTTTGTACCTTATTTTGAGAATGTACACCTCAAAGTTTCATATTTTCTGAAGGAGCTCATGGATGTCACATGTTTTAACATAAAACAGTTAGTACATGTAGCGGATTGGAAAAAATGCTTTAAAACAAAACAATAGAATGGCATGTACACACTATTCTTTAGGAATCTTTCCAATGCTGGTCATTTAATTCGTAGATTGAATCATAGAATTCATTTGTACTACATCCCTTTGGTATTTTAACGCCGATTAAGACCTTCTGAAGAGAATCATTTGTTTATCCTATGATACAGTTAAACTTATTGAAATCCTACATGATCCAAATTGACATGACATTCTAATCCTATGTTTTTTCTATTCCTGAGTTTTCGGATTTTTGTGAATCAAATAGGCCCCAAAATGGTATTGTTTTGGGATGTTTTATCTCTCTAATAAAGGCTTGTACTATAACATATTGCAAGCATACAAACTATATCACATCTTACAAATTCCCAAAATAGTCGACTATGCATGCAGCTAGTCGCAAAATTCTCGTTTCTCATTTTGATCTTCCTTTACTATTTCAAATATCACTTGTAATTTTCACACAGATGCCACAGTCCAAGCCTATGATTAAGAACAAAATGAAGAAGCAAGTAAAGACATAGAACTAAAAAATGTTTGTCTCATCCTTTTGTTTTTGGGAAACCAGCCACCAAATTCCAAAGAGGCTTCAAGGCCATTTTTCCTGAAAAAAAGGAGTTCGCCGGCACACACTTCCTACGCTTCTTCACCGTGTTCGCGGTGGACCAGAAGCACAAGAAAGGGAGGTACTTTTCCGATCCAGGAGGGACAACGCCAGCTTGCGCTTCACGGGGTTGCCGGCCGCGCCTTCCAGATCCATCAAGGGCTGGAAACACGACTTCTTTCTTCCTCTCGTCGCTGGAGCCGTGGCATTGCGTCGTGGAGTGGGGCGAGCGTCCGGGCGATCCTACATACAGCCGTCGCTCCAATCACTTGCTTAACCTGGACATACACACAAAAGCAAATAACTTTGCTCCCAATGAATCAGAGAGGTTGTCAATTTCTCTGATCTTGTTGTTTACAAAGGATCAAACACACAGTAAAAATAGTAGTGGCGATTACAACGGAAAGAAATAAAAGCAGTAAATGATGGAATTGTAAACAATGGTGTAAATATGGACCGGAGTCACATGATGTTCACTAGGGATGTCTCTCTCTTAAAATATGAACCGGAGTCCCATGATAAATTTCGCGACGCGGGTATTTTTAAGGTTTTCTGTACCGAGGATTAAATATGGGCCGAAGGAGGGCACCATGGGGTCCCAACCCTCCAGGCGGCCTCCTGGCGCGGCCTAGGGTGGGGTCGCGCGCCCTGTCCGCCTGGGAGGTAGGTAGCCCCCTCTGGCTCTCCTTCGGGCTTCCGGGGGCTTCTGGAATGCTAATTTTTATATATTTGATGGAATTTTTCGAGCACTGTAAATATGAGTATAAACCTGTAAGTCACATACATCAGCAAACAGAAACTGGCACTGGATGCACTGAGTTAGTAGGTGTACAAAAATGTATGAAAGTGTAGCAAAACACATAGCAATGTCAACAAATAAGCATTGAACAAGCTGGAATTATAGATACGTTTGGAACGTATCAGTGTGCAACTCCCCTATCTTGTCGACTGGAATCCCCAGTAACGACGCCAGAAATTTGGCTTAATAGGTGTAGATAACACCTCCTCAATGCTTACCCCAAGTGAAAGGTTATGATGTAGATAGCAGAAAATTTCCTTTAGACGAGGACTGTAATGTTTATCGAACCAGGAGGACTCAAAGCGCAACAAGAAGGTGGTGAAGCAAGCAACACGCCGTTTGAAAGATATTACTCGCTTAACCTGGACCTGCACACAGACGCAAATAACTTTGCTCCTGATACGTCCAAAACGTATCTATAATTTCTGCTTGCTTCATGCCTCTTTTGTGTGATATTGCTATGATATTGTTGAACTTCCATACACTTTTGATCATATTTGGACTAACCTATTAACTCAGTGCATCCCAGTGCCAGTTCTTGTTTTTTGCTGTTTTTCTATTTCAGGTTTCCCCCATATTAAAAGTGCTCCAAAAATTCGGGAAAAATCCAATAAAAAATCAACGATACGGAAGCTTAGATAAAACACTGAGGGGGGGGGGGGGGCAGAGGGGACCCACCAGGGCCCCAGGCGCCCTCCCGGCGCGCCCTAGGGTGGGGCCGCGCCATGGGGCCGCCTGGACCCCTGGTGGCCCCCCTTCGCCCATATATTCCTCGTGACGTGAAACCCCCGTGACGGAAACCCTTTTTCGCGATCTCTCCTCTGTTCCGTCGCCGCCACGCTTCCAAGATCAGGAGCACCAGAAGACCTCTTCCCGGCACCCTGCCGGAGGGAAGAACCGCCTCCGGGAGCTTCTCCACCACCATGGATGCTTCCCGGATGAACCGTGAGTAGTCCACCTTGGACCATGGGTCTATGATCTGTAGCTATGTGATGTTCTCCTCCCCTCTTTGTTCTTCATGGATTAGACCTCGTGAGCTTCCTTACATGATCGAGGCACATATGTAATATTTCTGCTGTTGTTATGCTGACTTTGCTGGGATCCGATGGATTATGAGATTATGTTCAGATTGTGTTTGAGTAATATATTTGGTTCTCCTCTTTTATATTTATGTTCTAGAGTAATTTTTGCATGTTCTCCGTTGCTGTTTATTGCTTTGGCCAAGTAGTAGGTAGTGACTCCAAGAGGGAGCGTTATGCATGATTGTGACTAGCTTGAGTGACAGAAACATGAGTCTAGGGGATGTGTTGTTGTCACAAGGGAGAAAACAACGGTTCTTGTACTTGCGGGTGCAAGGATTGTTTACTTTACACAAAGTTCTTTAATGCAGTTGTTCGTTGCTTTGAGTTTACACTTTGGGTGAGATTCGCAACTTAATACCAGTGAGATGTTCTGGATAGATATCTCAAGGTGGATGATTAGTAGGTAGATGCAGATGGATTTCGATCTACTTGTCTTGGCGTACCGCCCATGCTTTTGAGCCTCTTCCTTTCTTTGTAGCATAGTTAGCATTGGTTTGCGCACATAATCCTGTCAATTTCCCAGCTGTAATTTGTTTACCTCGCATGGCTATTTTATCGTCTTTTGGGAGAGAGACATCTCTAGTGAACATCATAGGACCCCGGTCCATATTTCCAATACTGTTTACACCCGCTATCAATTTACTGCTTTATTTACTTTTTCGTTGCTATCACTATCATTATTATCCCGTGCGTTTTATCCTTTGTAAAAAACAAGGCCGGAGGAATTGACAACTGCTCTGTACTCGTTGGGAAGCAAAGTTATTTGCTGTGTGTGCAGGTCCAGGTGAAGTAAGCAACCCTAAGTTGTGAACGGCGCCATTGTTCACTTCACCACCTTCTTGTATCTGTTGGAGTCCTACTGGTCGATCCTAAACCTTAGCATCTTCGCTAAGGGAAATTGCCGCTACACTACATCTCACCTTCCACTTTGGGTAAACCAACGAGGGGCGAGAAGTAAACTCTCATAACATCAGCTCCCAATGAGTCAGAGAGGTTGTCAATCTCTCCAGTCTTGTTGTTTACAAAGGATCAAAACACAAGGGTGGAAATAGTAGTTGGTGCAACTGAAAGGAAAGTAAAAGCAGTAAATTGGAGCGATGTAAACTATGATGGAAATATGGACCGGGCCCCATGATTTTCACTAGTGATGTCTCTCTCTCAAAAGACGGTAACAACTATGTTGGGTGAACAAATTACAGTTAGGCAATTAAAAAAATTATAAACGCACCACAATGTTAATCATGCTACAGAAAAGTTAAAGGCTCAATCATGTGGGCATTACACCAAAACTAGTAGACCGTTTATCCATCAACATCTACTTACTAATCATTCACCTTGAGATATCTATCCAGAACATTTCCTTGATATTAAGTTGTGAATCCCAGCCAAACTGTAGGCTTAAAGCAACGGACGACTGCCTTAAAACTCTATGCATAATGTAAGCAATCTTTGCAACCGCAGTTACAAGCACCGCTGTTTTCTCCCTGGTGGCAACAACACATCCCCTAGTCTCATGTTTCTGTCACTCAAGCTAGACATCGGGAGGCATGAACTCACAATCATGCATAATGCTCCCTCTTAGAGTTACAATCTACTATTTTCCCAAACCGACAAACGTAACGCGAAACATGTAAGAACTCTCAAGAATTAAAATATAAAGGTAAACCAAATATATTACTCATCACAAACTGAATATAATCTCATAATCCCTCGGATCCCAACAAACACATCAAAAAAAGAGGAACTAATACATAGGTGTCTTGATCATGATAGGCAACTCACAAGGGCTAAACATTGAAGCACAAGATTAGAGAGAAGACATCACATAGCTATTGGTCATGGACCCATGGTCCAAGAGGTACTACCCACGGCATATCCCGGAGGCGATCGTGACGATGGAGAGGCCTCCAGAGGTCAATTCTTCCTCCGGTAGGGTGCCGGGACAGCTTCTCGTGGCGATCTCGAGATTAAAATTACGACGGCGGTGGAACAATGGACGAAATCGCGTATCGGAAGTTGCTCCCGAGGGTTTTTGGAGCGACGACTAAATATAGGCCAAAGGGCAGCCTTATGGGTGCCCCTGGCCCAGGCGGCCAGAGCGCGCGACCAACACCTTGGTCGCGCCAGACAGCCGCCTGGGTGGGGGTGGCCCCGCTCGGGGGGGGAGGGGCTTCTGGATCCTGGACTCTTTAGTCTTAAATATTTTTTATATGATTTTTTTTGGAATTATCCGAGCACTTTTATTTTTGATATTTTCTTGTAATGCATGAACAATAGCAGACATAAATTGACACTGAGCACTGAGTTAATAGGTTAGTCCAAATATGTTGTAAATGATATGAAAGTGCATCAAAACATATAGTAATATCACCAAAATAAGCATGAAACAAGCAGAAATTATAGACACATTTGAAACGTATCACGTGCCTGTCGCGGAACGCGCCCCCCCCCTCTATTTTAGAGGCACTGACATGCCTTCCGTTAAATCTTACCTCTCAAGAAATAAATAAAAACATATTTTTTCTATTTTGAAGGCATGGAGCGTGCCAGTCATGAAAGCAAACATGTGCGTCCATGGAAGGCATGATCGTGCCTCTCGTAAAAAATGTATTTCTTTTGCATGAACAAACAAAAAATGTTTTTTCACCAAAATAAAAAAGCGTGCATACGCCAAAACATTTTTTTTTATAAAACCAACTAAAGACAGAAAACACGTATACAATTTTTTTAGAGAAAGCGCTAAGCACGCGACACGTGATGCACTTTCAGCACACTAAAAGTGATCCTTGCGGTGCTTCGAAGAAATACTTTTTAATTAGTTGCTCTGAGAGGTAATTCATGTTTCTTAAAGAGAAAGAGGTAATTCATGTTACTGCATGGGACCAAACCTATATATTATCTATATATGTTAACTGGCCCAGAGAGCCCATTTGAGCCGTTTCTTTTTGCACTGCTAGTTATATTTTTTTAAAACAATTATATAATATATTTAAAGTATAGTTACATATTTTGAATATATTTTGCACTGCTATTTTAAAATGACGTGTTATTATTAAATATTTGACATTACTATTTCTGATATCACATATTATTTAAAACATTTTGCACTATTATTTTTTGACAATAACTTGAAATTTTTAAAATAATATTAGTATTAATTTAAATATATAGAAAATATATGATTACTTTAATATTTTTATTTAAATATGGATTTATGAAAATGTATAAAAACATTTAAATTATTTTGATATTTTTTAAAATGTGTAAATTTATTAGATGAATATTTGTAATATAAATTTATTTATGTAGATAATTGCTAAATTACTACGTGACTATATATATAATGTAATTTTTAGACACTCTATTAGGCATCCAGGGTGAAGAATAACTTAATTTTTACCTAAGCCATTTGATTCAGCCATATTTTTTATCACATGCACAACGTAACATTTTTGCATGTATGTTATAAAATTACTTCATTTTTGTAGTAAGTGTACTTTACTTCCTGTTGTAAAATTACATGAGAACATTTTTAGTATGATATTGACTCGTCACATTATATTTTCACATGTAAAACATAACTTATTAGCATGCATATTCTAAAATTACCTCACTTCCATTTATACGGTGGGAGACAAACCTTTTTTTCTAATGACTGTAATATTACCTCACATTTTTTTCTTACGTTTTCAAGTTATGATCATGGGAGTGGATTGGGGTGAGGAATAAGAACATAAGAACTCCTCACCCATGATGATGAATAAGAACTCCTCACCCAGGATGACGAATAATCAATCCACTTATTTTATTTATATGTATATAATGTATAACAGGCGATTATAATTTGCATATATTTTATATTTTTGAAAAAAGCTATGCAAAATGGGCTGCAACACCCTTGTCAGGCCAATATTTTATAAGTGTTTTATAGAAAATAAAAGTGCAAAATGTTTTAAATAATACATGATTTAGAAATAGAAGTGCTAAATATTCTAAAATAATACAATAATTTTAAAATAACACAGATTTTTTTGAATACGTGATTATAATATTCATATATTATATAAATATTTTTGAAGGAATAACAGTGCAAAAAATTGCAAAAATGAGTTGCGCGGTCCATTCGACTTGTAGAGATTACTAGGACAATGCACGTGCGTTTCAATGGGAACACAATTTATATATTGAAGACATTTAAATATTAACGAATTTTGGTATGAAATCATTGTGATTTATCTCCATTTTATTAGTAATATGATGAAATTTGTCGGCAATTAATTGAGTGTGTATTGTTTTCTAATTGTGTGTGTATAGTTTCCTAATCTATACTTCTTATAAAACAAAATCCCACTATAGATCATTTAAGGTGTCTATGTCAACATGCAAGCTATCCACATCATCTATTTTCTTAGCCAATCAATTATCCGTGTCACCCACTTAGGTCATTTAAATTGTCTCTCTTCACATGCAAGCTATCCACATCATCCATTTCTTAGCCAATCAAGTATCCATCTCATCTCAACTAATATATTTATTAATCTCTCTATGCAATCTCCATATCAACCATATTTTAATCATTTGATTGTCCATCCTAATAATTTTTAATGCATACATGTTTCTGTTGCATCTTCACTTAGACAACATACGTTTATACTTTTTATTTATGCATATAGTTTTTATAGCAATTCCCGCAGCAAGGCACGGGGTATACTTCTAGTTTTGTATACGTGTTTATTATGGCTGGTTGGTGGGGTATAGTTGTTAACAATAAGAAATTAGGCTGACGAGTGGCGTTTAGGTTGGTTAAAGAAAGAGGTGGCAAAACACGATGGCAAACTGTGAGGAACCGTTAGGTTCTTAGATAGTAGAGATTATATCGTTCGGATGTTCGGCTTGTGCCGCTGTTTGCAAAAGGCGTGGGTTTAGATCCTATCAACACTTTTGAAGGGCCACTTATTAGCGAATCAACATGTGGTTGAGTTGGTTGGAGGAACATTGGTATCCTCAGCCGACGAGGTGGTGGCTTCGTTAATTTCAAGATGGTGCGCCGGCTCAGTAGAAGATGCTCATAGAGGTAGTGTGTGCGTGTTTGCGTTCATAGGGGTTAGTGTATGCTCGTGTATGTGAGGGTCTGCGTTATACTGTGTTCTAAGAAAAAGGTCCACTTATTAGTTAAAAAATAAATTTGAAAGTCTTTTTTTATATGTGGATCATCACTATGTTGGCACGCCACATGAGCATGACATATAATTGTATACGGGATTTGTGATTCTATTAGCATGTTACTGTAAATTTACTGATCACAAACGCATATTTTTAAAGTTTTTGCATCAAATTGAGCATAGCGAGCAAGTTTTATAACACCAAATGTATTTACCTCTTTATCAACAATGTAACCGTTTGGCGGATGCCTTAAATGTTTTTTAAGGTATAAAAAATACGTACCATAGTTTTATAGAAAAAGAGAAATATAGTAACGGATGTTGTAAATGTTGAATGGTATAGTTATAGTTAGCCATGAAAATTTGAAACCTTAAGGATACCCTAGGAACATACTTTTTTTAACCATAAAACACGACTTTATTCCTCAAATAATAATCATATCATTTACAAGAGTAGGAGAAATAAATCCAGGAATTTCATTTCCCCAAGTACTAGAGGACCTTTTCTGGAAGCAATCCTTTGCAAGTTCATGAGCTGCCTGGTTTGCTTTCCTTGGGAAAAATTTAAATTCCACCGCACTAAATTCCAAACATAATTGTTTACACTCCAAGATAGTCACTGCTTCTTGCCCCATATAGAGGTCGTCCTGAGTCATGGCATCAATTGCATTGGAGCAATCAGACTCAATCAGTATCTTGTTGCACCCATATGAGCTGCCAAGTATAGCCCGTTTCGTATTGCAAGCACTTCTGCTGTTACCGGAGCACTAACATGTGGGATGAACAAGTTTGCAACTGCAATAAAACTTCCCTTGTGATCGCGCGTGATTGCCCCACTAGCACCTGAAAGGGTGTCATTGTGAAAGCGGCATCAATATTGATTTTAGTAGTCCCCTGGGAAGGCTTCTTCCACATGTGATCATCTTTTCTTGGCGTTGGGGATGACGAACAAGCTGTGATAAAATTTGTGGCAAGAACCCGAATTGAGACCACCGTAATATCGGCCGAGTTAGGAGTGACACCACGGACTGACATACGTCATTGCCACCAAATGTACCATGCAACCACCACAGATATCTCGGCTACTGGAATACCATCCGAAACAACAGACGTTTTCAAAAGGATCTCAAGAGTTATTGCACCCGATCTATCTTCAAGAACTGCTTTATCAACTAACTCTCGCAGTTGTAGTTTTTCCCAGACTTCAGAAGGTATTGAGCATGTATACAAGCAGTGTTGTAGATCTTCACCTGTGGTTTGACATACTGGACAGAGGGTTGGGCATTTGATGTGTCTATTTGCCAAGGTCATAAACCAAGGCAGAACTCCATGCAAAACCTTCCAAGCAAAGTGTTTGATTTTTCCAGGCAGAGCTAGGCGCCACAAGTCTTTCCAGACTGGGTTAACTCCGGCCATTCCCTGCTCCTGATCTTTGTCTCCTCCGCCATGTTGATGATCAAACTCCCTGTGGTACGCCGATCGTACAGAAAACCTTCCCGATTTTGTGTAGTGCCAAGCAACAAAGTCATCCGAGACCGAGCTTAACGGGATTTGAAGAATTCGCTGCACGTCAACTGGGGAGAAAACGTCCCTTAAAAGATCCTCATCCCATGAATTAGAATGGGGATCTATCAGATCCGAGACCTGACCAAGGAGAACTGGGCCTCTCGGGGTGATCAGCTTTCTTGATGGGCTAGAAGGAATCCATGGGTCACTCCAAATGCTTATGTTTGCTCCCGAACCCACACGCCAAATACATACACGCTTAAACGTTTGGATACCAGCCACTATGCTTTGCCATGTGAAACTAGTTCCCTTCTTTGGTCCCGCTTTCAACACATCTCCGTCTGGGTAATATTTAGCACGTAGAACTTGTGCACTCAAGGAATCAGGGTTTTGGATTAGCCTCCAACACTGTTTTGCTAACATAGCAAGATTAAAACCGTGTAGGTGTCTAAATCCCAAACGACCTCTTCTCTTCGGGACACACAACTTCCACCAAGCAAACCAATGCATTTTCTTCTTCTCTTTGTTGTCTCCCCACCAAAAACCCGAGTTCTCATCAATAATTAGTCTGCAGATGTTTTTTGGTAGCTTAAACACAGACATATCATAAGAAGGTATTGCCTGAGCAATATCTTTTATCATGATCTCCTTGCCTTGAATAGATAAGATTTTCTCTTTCCAACCTTTTATCCTTTGACAAACTCTATCCACCAAATGTTGAAAACATTCACTCTTGTCAACTCGCACCATAGCCAGCAAACCCAAGTAGGTATCAGACATGGCCTCCGTCACAATATTAAGTACTCTGCAAATATTTTCCCTTACAAGAACATTAGTATTTGGACTGAAAAAGATGTTAGATTTTGCATTACTAACCATCTGCCCCGATCTGCTTGAGTAGGTCTCCAAGATCCTCTTCAGAGAATTAGCATTGTGGTCATCAGCTTTCATTAGGATTAGGGAGTCACCGGCAAAGAGTAGATGAGATATGGGTGGTGCAATCCTACAAACTTTTACTCTCTCAATGCCGCCTGACATTTTCTCGTGTGCCAGTAAGCTTGAAAGACCCTCAGAGCAAAGGAGGAACAAATATGGGGATAATGGGTCTCCCTGTCTGAGCCCCTAGTAGGGGTAAATTCCTCGGTCTCTGTATTATTGAAGCGTATCGTATATCTGACCGAAGACACACATTCCATTATGAGTTGCACCCAAGTCGCATCAAAACTCATTTTTAACATCATCCTCTGCAGGAAGGGCCATTCCACCCTATCATATGCTTTATTCATGTCCAGTTTGATCGCACACATTCCATCACCCCCATGTGTCTTATTTTTTATGGCATGAAAACACTCATATGCAACCAGTACATTATCTGTAATCAACCTGCCTAGGACAAACGCACTTTGAGTAGGTGAGATAATATTAGGCAATATTATCTTCAACTTTTTTGCTAACATTTTTGAGATGATATTATAAACCACATTGCAGAGACTAATAGGTCGGAATTGACTGATCATTTCTGGGCTAGCCACCTTTGGGATTAGCACAATATTTGTAGAATTCCACCCAACCAGCAACTTCCTTCTCCTAATGGCGTCCAGAAACTCATCCGTAAGTTCATCTCCCAGAATATGCCAGAAGCGCTTAAAAAATATTGCATGCATGCTGTCTGGGCCGGGGGCTTTCATATCACCGATTTGAAACATAGCTTTTTTTCATGTCATCTCTTGTGAAATCTGCCAAAAGTGTTGCATTCATGCCCTGTGAGACCACTGGTTGGACTGAATCTATTCTCGTTTGACCACAAGTTGCTTAGCCCTACCAAAGGAAATAGAAGGGACCAGCCAGCGTTAGCAACTGCCAAAGGAAATAGCAGGGACCAGCCAACGTTAGCAACTTGGAGTCTGGTCAATAATTGTGTGATCACACGAGAATAGATTTTCAATGTAAGACTTTATTAGCGGCTTCAGATCATCATTCCCCTGTACAAGACCTCCCGATTCATCCTTTAAACCCTTGATCAAATTCCTCTTCCTTCTTGCTGAAGCTTGGTGATGGAAATAATATGTATTTCGGTCCCCCTTCCTTAGCCAACTGACACGTCCACGTTGGGCCCAATATATTTCGTCCTGGTCCAACAGGTTCTCAATCTTAAGTGCCAATTCCTTTTGCTTCAAATGAGAATCCACTCATAGTTTCTTCCAATTCCCTCTGAAGATTCCGCAAGCGAGCCATTGGTTCTTTCAAAACTGATCGGTCCCATTTATGCCTGTCCTTATGGACCATTGCAAGCTTCTCTGCAGCTGGGCGACCATTAGCCATCAGCATCGCCTTTTGCCATGAAGTCTTGACCACCTCCTCAACCGTCTCCTCAGAGAGCCAACATGCCTCAAACTTGCGGCCATAAGGAGGCCGGTTGGCTGCCACTCCCGAGAGGTGCAGTGTCCAAAAGTATCGGGCGATGATCCGATTTACCACACTCCAAGTTGCTTAGCCCTGCCAAAGGAAATAGCAGGGACCAGCCAGCGTTAGCAAGTGCTTTGTCTAAGCGTTCCCGAAGGCCTCCACGAAACCAAGTAAAAATATCTCCATTAAAGCCCAAATCCTCTAATCCGCAGTCCGACAACGCATCTCTGAAAGCTTGCATTCAGTTTTGCTGGCGAGGTACGCCACCATCCTTTTCATGAGTATAGAGGATCTCATTAAAATCCCCAATCACCAACCACGGGAGATTGGACTGCACATGCAAGTCCCTAAGTAACCTGTACGTGTGTAACACTCTCACTGTCAGTGAATAGTAATCACCATTACTGTTGATCACTACTGTTCAAATTTTTTGTTTGATCAACTTGGTTCAGCTCAAATTCAATTCCCCTTGTTATTGTTGAATGCAATGTGAACCTTGGGCCTTGATCATCATGGATCAATAACAAAGTCCAAACCATTTCTATTTGAAATCAAATCAAAGTTCAAAATGCCTTTGGTGGAATATTAAAACCAAGGTGCAAAATAAACTTAGTCCAAAAATTATGAGACCACTTTTATAAAATCACTAATAATCTCTGGACCATGTTTGTATAGTTGTGGTTATTTATTGAACTACCAAATAAATCAAACAATTAAAACATTAGCTTAAATTGCCCATTTTAATCATTTAAAAGTTAACAGAAATATGTAAAGAATTTATTTTGCCTCCAAAACTTTTGTGGCACTGCTTTATAATGCTATACTAATTTAGAGACACCTAACATATTTTACAAAATTGTAAAACAAATAAAAGAAATGCAAAAGAGAAAATACAAAAAATAAATAAAATAAAGTTCAAACAGTCCTATTCTACGCCCAGGGGCAACCCCCCCTCAACTTAGTCCAACCGCCAGCCCACCTCACCCCTTCCCGTTGCCCTGTTCACCCCACCCCCGTGGAGGGGATCCGGCCGGCCACGGCGGCATGGCCGTGCCGTGGCACGAATCCGGCGACTCCCGGCGGCCTACAAGTGCCTCCCCTCGCCCTGGCGTAGCCCCGAACCCTAGCCTGCATTTCGCCCCGCCCTGGATCTCGCCCCCCCCCCCCCCCCGCTCGTGCTCACTCCCCCCCCCCCTCGTCGGTTCCCTCTCACCCGAGCACCAGATCGCCGCCACCTCGCCATTGCCGCGACCACCGTGCCTCCCAGGTCCGGCCAGTTCGTCCAGGAGACTCGCCGGTGACGTATCCGTCTTCGCGTGGAAGGAATTGAGCCGGGGTCTTCTACATCGAGCGCCTTCGACAACTTCTTCTTCCTCGGAACCGCCGGAGACGCCTGCGATTCCGGCCACCTCGGCCGCCCCCGCGCCCACTGACCTCTCCCCTTCGTCCCCGGTGAGCGCAGCTCCGGTCCTCCCCTCCCCACGCCGCGTTCCTGCCCTGGCCGCTCGCCCAGCTGACCCCGCCGTCGCAGCCGTGGTGTGGCCGCGCCGCCACACGCCCCCCGTGAGCCTCTGCCTTCGGGCACGCTCCAGCCGTGCCCCCCCCCGGTGCTGTGTGTGCAAGCGCGTGCGCGGCCACGCCTGGCTCCTCGCCGCGCCTCCCTTGGCCGGAATGGCTTGCAGTCGTGCTCGGCTAGCCGCCGGCGTGCACAGCCATGGGCAAGGCCCCCAAAAAAAGTAAAAGAAAATACCCCCTTTGGACCTATGACATGTGGGCCAGCCCGATTAGATTAACCCCTAAACACCCATTAAGAGATAACCCCCCCACAGTCACTTACAGATGGGTCCCCTGCCTTTTAAAATAAAATAAAACAGATATTTAGTTATGTGTGTATGACAACTGGGTCCCACTTGTAAGTGTTTAAACGAAATGAATTTCTAATAATATCAGTGTATGACATGTGGGCCCTGGCCCAATTTAAATTAATAAAAAATGTTTTATTTCATAGTGAGGCTGACAGTGGGGCCCCACTTGTCAGTTTGACCAGTCAACTCTCTTTGTGGATAATGTTGGAATTTAGTAGTAAAAATAATTCAGAAAAGTATTTAAAATGATTTAAACTTTGAAATTGAATATATTTTAAACCGTAAGTCAGATTCAAAAACTTTATACATGAAAATTGATCAGAAAAATACAACAAATACGGATACACTATCCGTTGGTCTACCACCCCCCTCTAACACAACGAACATCGACATTCCCCCTCCGGACCGTTTGTCCGATGATTTGTCCGGTACTGTTAAAAGTACCCGGATGAATTTATTTCGAACACGAAAGTTGTTCGGAATAGATCAACTAACCCGGATACACCGCCCTTATGTTTGTCGAGTGTCCACGACACCTCTGGCATGGTACCTCCCCCCTCCGGACAGCCTGTCCGATAATCACCCGGAGCTGGCGGATCATCCCCGGATGAATTCCCGCTCCGAGCCTGATACATCGTACTGCGTTAGAATACTGGCCTCGATGCATTTGCCATGTCATTCATCTGTTTGCTTTATATTTACTGTTCCCCCCCTTAATCTCCGGTAGACCCCGCTGCTGCCGCCGACTACACCGCCGCTGAGTACGACTACTTCGTCGACGACCCTACCCCTACCGTCGAGCTTCCAGGCAAGCAGAGCCATTCTCTTCCCCAGATATCGCCTATCTTTCCGTACATTTCTTGCACTAGGCATTGCTGCTACTGCTACGTTACAATCCTATTCAACCGCATAGCTTATCATTGTCGCCCCTTGATTACTTTTCCGCTATCCTATGCTGCCCTATATATATATATATCTTATAATCAGTAGTTAGCCCTGCGCCTTGTTAGTCAATAGGATTAGATAGCGGGCCGTGATCACTCTGGGAGTGATCGTGGAAACGATACATTATAAACTGCTACAGGTACGGTTCAGAGCAGACACCGATACAGGCCCCTACCCCGGTTCTGCCGAGCCACCTCAAGTGTGAGCTATCGAGGAGTAATCTTTGTACTCCACTCGAGGCTGACTTTGTATAGCCGGCCTAGGGTACTGATCCACGGGTGTCCTTAAAGGTAAGGAGTCAGGTGACCCCACGGTGCCCGCGCAGGGTATTGTATCGGACCGACAGGACATGTGTATTCCACCGGTGTGCGGCGGGCCTGGTACTTGCTCGATGGTCGAGAGATACTCTGTTGTACGAAAGTCGAGCTCTTCGGAGCAAACGCGAGACAAGGTAAGGAGACGGTTTACCTTGTCGGTAGCCGCACGAGTTGGTGGGACGACAGGGCAGGCGGCCACTGGCTCTGGTAATGGGGGTGGACCTGGCTGCTGTCGTTGTCCGCGGCTCACCTAAATAAGGATAACGATAACGGTTATTCCGACAGATAATAATTAAAATGCTTAATGGGTCAGGTGGATGACTTGAGTGGGTCATCGTGCCCTTTACGCACTACCTCCACGTGGGATTACGGTGTGGGCCCTTTGCGTTGTGGCCTCGTTCGAGGGCTCTTCAGACGTCAGCTTTACCTCGGGCTGATTGCTGGGCTTGGACCGCTTACTCCGGTAGTGGGAAGTGGGTCTGCTTCACCGGCCAGTCGCGTACCGTGCAGGAGTACAAAGGACAGGGGTCCAAAGTTCCTTTGTACTTAGGATTTAGACCGGCGGATGGCCTCTCTGTTGAGCTCGAAGGATGGACTTCGGTGTATCGGATAGCCTCGGTGGGGCATTCCCTAACAAGGTGTACGCCACCCTGGAGATCCGAGCGTGTAGGGCAACAGTAGTGCAGCCCCTGCAGGGAAGATAATCTATTCGGATAGCCGTGTCCACGGTAACAGGACGCTTTATGCTGAAGCCAGACTCTACTACTACAAACTACTACTACTAAACTGATTGGTTCCGGGATTTCTTCCTCGCAGGTAAGTCGAGGAGGGATTCTCGGAGGCATATGTAATTGTTATACAATACAACTTACTATTATACAATGCTGCAGCAACTTCTGCTACATTGTTATTACATTCATGCTATTGAACTGTTGGCTATTCTCTCCTCATGCTGCAAGACTCGTCGGAAGATGCTAGTCTTCGTTAGGCCTAGCTTCTTACCCTTATTCTGATTTCTATCTTGCAGTCCACTATATATAGCCTTCCCTTTCCATTTGATACATGCATAAATGCTTAGTAGCGGACGTAAGACTCGCGGGTATGCTAGATACTCACCTTTGCTTTATTTCCCCTTTTTCGTTTTGCCTGATCGGCCGCTGCAGTCGACGTTGGAGCCCAGGAGCAGGAGTACCCCGGAGGCGACTACTACGACGTCGAGTTCCCCGTTGACCAGGAGTAGTGATGTGCGAGGTGATGATAGTGATTTCTCGCCCTTCGTTGGTAAACCCCAAGAGGAAGGTGTGATGTAGCACAGCAGAAAATTTCCCTCAGTAAAGATACCAAGGTTTGTCTCCAGTAGGACTCCGTAGATGATAAGTAGGTGTCAGCGGCGCAACTGACGTGGACCTGCACACAGACGCAAATAACTTTGTTCCCAACAAAGTTCAGAGAGGTTGTCACTCTTTCCGGTCTTGTTGTTACAAAGGATCAAACACAAGGGATAATGATAAGCATTGTTGTTGAAGTTGTTTCTAGCAATAAAGTTCACATCTACTTGTTCTTGGGCAACCAAAGAATTGAAAGGGACATCACGAGGGTCAATATAGGGTTGCTTGGTAAGTAGAGACATAATTAAATCAACTTTTTCATTGAGAGAGGTAATTTCCTCGACAGAGTTTACCTTCCTACCTGTTGGAGCGCGTTCGGTGTGCCATTGGGAATAATTGGTCATCATCTCATCGAGAAGCTCCGTGGCAGCACCAAGTGTAGTTGACATAAAGGTTCCTCCCGCGGCCGAATCTAACAGGTTCCGCGAGGTAAAGTTCAAGCCTGCATAAAAAGTCTGGATAACCATCCAGGTAGTCAAACCATGTGTAGGGCATTTCTTAACAAGAGATTTCATTCGTTCCCAAGCTTGGGCAACGTGTTCATTATCCAATTGCTTAAAATTCATAATGTCACTCCTTAATTGGATAATTTTAGCAGGTGGGTAGTACTTCACTCTAAAAGCATCTTTGCACTTATCCCAAGAATCTATGTTATTCCTCGGCAAAGATTGAAACCAGATTTTAGCTTCTCCCCTTAAATAGAAAGGAAAGAGCTTGAGCTTAACAATATCACCTTCTACTTCTTTATACTTTTGCATATCACATAATTCAACAAAAAATTTCAAGTGTAAAGCAGCATCATCTCCAGCACCAGAGAATTGATCTCTCATAGCAAGGTTTAGCAAGGAAGGTTTAATTTCATAAGAGGTAGCTGAAGTGGCAGGTGTGGCAATGGGGGTGCAGATAAAGTCTTGGTTGTTGTGACTAGTGAAGTCACACAACTTGGTGTTTTCAGTGAAACCCATAGCAGCAGCAAGTGTGGCAGATTTTTTTGTGATTTTTTATGTAGGACACAAAGATAAAAACTGAAAGGTAAACTAACAAGACTAAAAAACAAAGGTAAAGGGTAGTGTGCAACTCCCCTATCTTAGCACTCGGAGTCCCCGGCAACGGTGCCAGAAATTCTTTGCTTGATGTGCGAGGTGATGATAGTGATTTCTCGCCCTTCGTTGGTAAACCCCAAGAGGAAGGTGTAATGTAGCACAGCAGAAAATTTCCCTCAGTAAAGATACCAAGGTTTGTCTCCAGTAGGACTCCGGAGATGAAAGTAGGTGTCAGCGGCGCAACTGACGCGGACCTGCACACAGATGCAAATAACTTTGTTCCCAACGAAGTTCAGAGAGGTTGTCAATCTCTCCGGTCTTGTTGTTCACAAAGGATCAAACACAAGGGATAATGACAGAGCCTGAAAGTAAAAGCAGAAAAGTAAATGAGTGTGGAAACAGTGATGAGGATATGGACCGGGATACGTGATGTTCACTAGTGATGTCTCTCTCCCAAAAGACGATAAAACTGCTATGCGAGGTGAAAAAATTACAGAAGGGCAATTGACAGGATTATGAACGCACCGCAATGCTAACTATGCTACAAAAGAAAGGAAGAGGCTCAAAAGCATGGGCAGAAGGCCAAAATAAGTAGACCGAAATCCAACTGCATCTACTACTAATCATCCACCTTGAGATATCTATCCAGAACATCTCGCTGGTATTAAGTTGCGAGCCCCACCCAAAGTGTAAACCCAAAGCAACAGACAACTGCATTAAAAAGCACTTTGCGTAAAGTAAATAATCCTTGCAACCGCGGTTACAAGCATCGTTGTTTTCCCCCTTGTGGCAACAACACATCCCCTAGACTCATGTTTCTGTCACCCAAGCGTGTCATCAGGGGGCATGAACCCACAATCGAGCATAACGTTCCCTCTTGGGGTTACTAAATACTACTTGGCCAAAGCAATAAACAGCAACGGAGAACATGCAAGAATTACTTAAGAACGAAAATATAAAAGATAAGAACCAAATATATTACTCAATCACAATCTGAACATAATCTCATAATCCATCAGATCCCATCAAACTCAGCATAGCAACAGCAGAAAGATTAAAAAAGTGCCTCGATCATGTAGGGCAGCTCACGAGGTCTAAACCATGAAGAATAAAGAGGGGAGGAGAACATCACATAGCTACTGATCACGGACCCATGGTCCAAAGGAAACTACTCACGACACATCCGGGAAGCATCCATGGTGGAGAGGAAACTCCCGGAGGTCGGCCCTCCCTCCGGCAGGGTGCCGGGAAGAGGTCTGCTGGTGCTCCCGATCTCGGTAGCGCGGCGGCGGCGGAACAGAGGCGAGATCGCGAAAAAGGGTTCTTTTTCGAGGGTTTCTCGTCACGGAGAATATATAGGCGAAGGGGGGCAGCCAGGGGGGCCACCAGGGGTCCAGGCGGCCCCCTGGCGTGGCCAGACCCTAGGGCGCGCCACCAGGGCGCCTGGGCCCCTGGTGGTGGCCCTCTGGCCCCACTCAGGTCCTTCCGGAAGGTTCTTCTGCGCTGATTTTTATCTTATTTTCCCTGAATTTTTGGAGCACTTTTTATATGGGGGAAAACTGAAATAGAAAAACAGCGGAAAACAGGAACTGGCACTGTGGTGCACTGAGTTAATAGGTTAGTCCAAATATGATCAAAAGTGTATGAAAGTGTATCTAGATCATAGCAATATCACAGAAAACATGCATGGAGCAAGCAGAAATTATAGATACGTTTTGGACGTATCAAGTAGTTCGGTGGATCCCAGGCAGGAGGCCTCGCCTGTTCGATCTGTATCTCTGATGCTATTTGTGCTAGCCTTCTTAAGGCAAAACTTGACTAACTATGTCTGTACTCAGATATTATGATTGTATAACTTATGTATTCGGATCCACGTGATCCCTGATATTGTAACATATTGGTTTATCCTTTTGTGTTTAGTGTTGTGTTGTGATATTCTCACCGTGGCACCCTAATCTCAGCCGTGTACCCTGCGTGTATGATTACTGTACACGGATTGATTTTGGGGGCGTTACAACGTGCGATCCTTATTATCCCAACTTGGCTCTCCATATATGCCAGTGAACCTCCACTGGTGTCCATCCCCCTCATCCACCATGACATCAATGTAGATGAGCGTCGCATCCCGAAAGTAGATCCCCACCTCCTTATTTAAGGCTAGCATTAACCCACCTCGCCTCCCGTTAGGGCTTGGCGAGACTAACATGTGATCCATCTTGAGTTTCTTTCTCAAAACATCTGCCTTCTCAGTATCCAGGTGTGTGTCAGACAGGAAAAACACATATGGTTCATGCGCCGCTAGATGTCCAGCAGCCCCTAGGAACCTACTTAATTCAATCAAATGAACTAAGATTTCACGATTCATCTCATTTTTAAATTCTTAGTTCATTTAGTTAAACTAAGTAGGTTCCTAGGGTACCCTCTAGATTCCAAATCTGCATCCTTCACTAGTAGAAAATAGGGCTTTGGTTCAGGCCTGGTCAGTCCATTAGTTCCGGTTCAGTCACGAACCGGTACCCATGGGGGCATACGTCCCGGTTCGTGCGCCCAGGGGGGTGGCCGTGCCTCGTGGGGCATCAATCCCGGTTCGTCTGGGCCCTTTAGTCCCAGTTCCAGCCATGAACCGGGACTAAAGGGTGACGCAACCTTTAGTCCCGGTTGGTGGCTTGAACCGGTACTAAAGGTAGGACCTTTAGTCCCGGTTCCAGCCACCAACCGGGACTAAAGGTCTATTTTTTGTTTTTTGTTTTTTTAACAGAAGAGTTTCTGTTTTTAGACTTTGAATAATGGTTAGAATATTTAATTTTTTTGAATGAATCTTTTTCTTTAGGTCAAAAAAATTATAAACTTTATGTTAGTGCCAATAGTTTAAAGTTGAGAGGGTTACGTAAAAAACTGGATGCACTTTGTGTACAAATTGGACCATCTCCTTCGAAGTATGAGGGTTTCGAACGAAAACTCATTTGTTACAAAGGCATTTCTTTTCTTTAACTTATTTCAACTCTAGACTTTTTGTGCGTTCAATATGCACCATTCAAAGTCACATCCTCAAATTTCAATCCTTTCTAACTTTATTTGCTATTTTTCATGCATTTAATGTTTTTTTCGCTAAATGACGCTGAAATTGAAAAGCAGTACAAATGAACTCTGAAAAGGTTGAAACTTGGCATGGTGTCATCATTTCACCCACATAGCATGTTCTAAAAAGTTGAGAGCATTACGGCAAAAGCTGGATGCACTTCGTGTACAAACTGGACCATCTCCTTCGAAGTATGAGGGTTTTGGAAGAAAACTCATCTGTTACAAAGACATTTCTTTTTTAACTTATTTCAACTCCAGAATTTTTGTGCATTTAATATGCAACATTCAAAGTCACATCCTCAAATTTAAACCCTTTCTAACTTTATTTGTTATTTTTCATGCATTTAATGTTTTTTGCGCTAAATGACCCTGAAATTGAAAAGCAATACAAATAAACTCTGAAAAGGTCTAAACTTGGCATGGTGTCATCATTTCACAGCACATAGTGCTAAAAAGTTGAGAGGGTTACGACAAAAACTGGATGCACTGCATGCACAAATTGGACCATCTCCTTCAAAGTATGAGGGTTTCAGACGAAAACTCATTAGTTACAAAAGCATTTTTAACTTATTTAAACTCCAGACTTTTTGTGCTTTCAATATGCACTATTCAAAGTCACATCCTCAAATTTCAACCATTTCTAACTTTATTTGCTATTTTTTATGCATTTAACGCGTTTTGCGCTAAATGGCCCTGAAATTGAAAAGCAGTACAAATGAACTCTAAAAAGGTTGAAACTTGGCATGGTGTCATCATTTCACCCACATAACATGTGCTAAAAAGTTGACAGGATTACGGCAAAAACTGAATGCACTTCGTATACGAACTGGACCATCTCCTTCGAAGTATGAGGATTTTGGAAGAAAACTCATTTATTACAAAGACATTTCTTTTTTAACTTATTTCAACTCCAGAATTTTTGTGCATTTAATATGCACCATTCAAAGCCACATCCTCAAATTTTAACCCTTTCTAAATTTATTTGCTATTTTTCATGCATTTAATGATTTTTTTTGCGCTAAATGACCTTGAGATTTACACCTCCCCGTCGTGGATCGTTTTTTCAATATTGAAAAAATATATAAAAGAAACTGATAAAAAAAACAAGATATAAAATCCTTCAAGATGCTCATTTCTTCTCCTTAAAAAATAATTCAAAAAAATTTGGGATAAAAAAAATCAAACAAAGTTGGGATAAAAATATTTCAAAAAAAGTTGGGATAGAAATTTGAAGTTGGGAAATATGAAATACGGGTTTTCCTACTATAATATTGAGGGAAATATGAAAATTTTCATATTTTAGGTTTTGCAAAAAAATATATAAAACAATTATTGTTATTTATTATTATTTCATTACTTTTGTTTATTAAAATAATAATTTGGAAATAAAATAATTTAGAAGTGTTACATTGTGACCAAGAGGTTAATATGATTGATATGATAGTAATATCAACAACGTGTGCGCAGTGTAGTTAGAAGTGGGGATGGAAGGAACTCATAAGTAAAGCGTGCTATTGCTGGAGTAGTTTGAGGATGGATGACCTGTCGGAAAGTGTGACTCCGACTAAGTAATTTGACTAGAAATTAAGGGTAGTTAGAGACTAAACTGGTCAAATAAGTGAAATAATAGAAATTGTGAAAATATAGAAAAAAAAGAAGGGAAAAAACTGGTCAAATAATGAAAATAATACAATTTTTGAAAAAATAGAAAAAAGAAAAGAAAAAAAATTGAATGATTGTTTTTCCCGTGGAGGCCTTTAGTACCGGTTCGTGTTACCAACCGGGACTAAAGGTCCTCCGCCCCAGCGCACCACAACAGCCCACGTGAAGCCCCATCTGTCCCGGTTCGTAGGCGAACCGAGACTAAAGGTATTGGGTTTTAGTTACGACCCTTTAGTCCCGGTTCCGAAACCGGGACAAATGGGCCTTTGGAACCAAGATAAATGAGCCTTTTTCTACTAGTGCTTGGTTATAGTAGTACTACTACTTCGACCACGTCGATGGTGATCTTTCTGAAAGATAGAGACGGTTTGAATTCGATACAAAAGAAGAAGAATAAAAAAGATGATATAGCTCATCTTTTACTTCTATCTCTATCTCGTCGATTGTGTTGTGGCCAACGCTCTAGCTCTACAAGCATCTCTGGATATTCGCTATATCTTGATCCGTATGAAAGTTTTAAGAAGAATTCAAAAAGCGATTTACGATACTGTAAGGGGTTCAATAGAATTCGTAAATTCATACCGTAAATTTATGTTTGAAGCCTAGAGGTACCACAATCATTTTTTTAAAGTTCTTCAGTTTATTTTTGAATATTGTAAATTTAGTGCAACTCGAATATAAATCAAACTTGGATTATAATCAAAATTATATTTTTGAACAACGTAAATTTACCAAGCATGGTAGAGGAGGTGCCCACCATCTTGGATGCCTTGACTGCGACCCCCAAAGGCGTGCCTAAAGTGAAGGTAGAAAAACCTCAAATGAGGGTAAAAAGCCCCATTCCCACCACGACTGTGGCCCTACTCGAGGCCATCGTTGCTGATGAGCTCATTGAAGTTGTAGCTTTCGAGGTGCCATCGAACACCACCATAGTCGAGTGACCCGTGTCAAAGAAGATGGCAGGTCAATGGTCGTTGATCATGACCTATGGCAAATTGGGGATGACGCTCGAAGGTGGGTCGGGTTGGGAGATCCCGACAATCCATAACTCCTCGATACGTTCGCGATGGAGACGGTTGGAACGAGGCGGAGCGGTTGGAGGGTCGGTCATCTATAATACCTTAGAGATTGATTCCCACTATCCCATTTCTCTAACCATGCAGCCTATTCACGTCATCAATTTGGTTTCACATGTAAAAATGTTTCTCCCCTCTTAATAACCTTCTTACAATTCACTTGGGGGCACTGGATAATTCAGATTTGTAAAATATCCGCCCTCCTTTGATTTCTCCAGGACGTTCTTCTTCTCCTCTCACGAAATGCATTGGCTGCATAGGGAAATGAATAAGTGGGGCTATATTAGGGATGTTAAGCATGGGCTCGCTGATTTGGTGCATCAAGGAGGGTAATGAGGGCACTAATTACATCATCTTAGAGCATCTTCAATAGGTGTTGTATTTGTAAAAATAACTAACTTATACAACACTTGGGCCAAAATTGGGCTTTGTACGCGGAGGCGGCTGAGTATTGACCTTTTGTCGTGTGCTTCCAAACAATATCATCCTCGACGTTCTCATCAAGATGAAACTCCCGAATCAGGGCCCAAAGAGTGAAGACTTGCGTGATGTGGTCAACCGTGACCACGGTTGAGGGATTCATCTTGAGGATCCAAGCATTGTTTTTAAGGGCTTCTCTGACTGTCCACCTTTTCCTCAAGGAGGCTTCGTATATGAGCGACGCAATGTCTCTAGGCTTTTGGGCACCGAGCCACGGCGAGGACCAAAATGACGTCCGCGTCCCGTTGCCCATGGTTATGAAGGTCGAGGCATAGAAAAAGTCAAGGTCTTCGTCACTACATGGGTTACCCATCCCCACCCAAAGCTTCTCATGTCCCTTCCATTCCGGCCAACGCCATCGGAGTCTGAGCGCCCTCGCAAATATATCCGTATTGAGCACCCCTAGGCCACCGTATACATGTGGTCTACAAACCACCTCCCAATTGACTTTGCATTTAGCGCCTGTAGTCTACTAGTCTTGTCAGAGCCGGGCCAAAGGAACCCCCTTTCCATCTTGTCGATTGCATGAAGGGTGGCCGCTGGTAACACTAGCGGCGTTACAAGGTAGACTGCAACCGATGCGAGGACATATTTTACCAGGGCTGTGCGGCCAACCATAGTGATGTTTCGACCCTCATATGCAATACCGAAAAGTGGATGCAAGGGTAAGCTACCAAACTCATTTGTACTCACTTCGTTTCAAAATAGTATAAGACAATTTTTATACTATTGAAGTAGATTGTACGATTTTACATTTCCAAACGGACGATATACTAGTGAATTTCTTTTGTTTTGAGGTACTCCTTCGTTCTTAAATAATTGTTTTAATCTTAATATAACTTTATATTAAAGCTAGTTTAAAAGTAAGATAATTATTTTAAAATGAAAGGAGTAGTTTACATAGATGTCACACTCCAAGCCAGCATGCCCCTCCGATTTCTCACTTCTACCAGCACATCACAATCCCCCTACAAAAGAGCACATCACAATTCACAAGCAACTACCCCTAAAACAAAATAAGCAACTGGTCTACAAACGTCTCGGAGAAAAGAAAGGGCAAAAGAGTCATCGCACAATTTACCCTTTCCGCTGCGCACTGCACGACAGAAGGGTACGAGCAGAGGCGGGGGCAGGACAGTACGACCGGCGCGATGCCTTCCTCCGCTGCCGATCCGGACAACATGGTAGCCGCCGCCGCCGCCGAAATCGCCGCGCCGTCGAGTCCCGCGTGCGACGAGCGCCTCCTCTCCTCTCTGCGCACGCAGGCCGCCGTCGACGCCCTCTGCGGGATCCACGGCCTCCCGAGCGCGTACGCCGCGCGCCCAGCCGGCGACGACCGACGCGCCTGGACGCGGCCGCCGCCGGGGTCCGTCTGCGTGTACGCGCACGCGCTGGAGGCCGGGATGCGCGTCCCTCTGCACGGCTTCTTCTGCCAGGTGCTCGCCCACTTCGGCATCGCGCCCACCCAGCTCGTGCCCAACGCGTGGCGCGTCATGGCCGGCTTCCTCGCGCTCTGCGACTCCGTCGGCGCGCCGCCGTCGCTCGCCGTGTTCCGGTGCTTCTTCGAGCTCTCCATCGTCAACAGGATGCACAAAGGCTGGTACTGCTTCCGAGCCACGCGCCGCTCCGGCTTGCGCTTCGCGGGGATGCCGGTCACACCCATGGGCTGGAAGAATTTGTTTTTCTTCCTCTCTTCGCCGGAGCCTTGGCCTTGCCCCGTGGAGTGGGGCGAGCCGTCCGGGAGCTCCTTCGTAATTCCGGCGCTCACCATTGACGAACAAAAGTCCGCCGAGAAGCTGTTGCGCGCTTACGCCGGCGCCGCCGTTGATATAAACTCATGTCTGGGCGACGGCAGCAACCGTGCCATCGACATGGTAACCGCCGCATCTCCGCCGCCACCGCTGACGCCCCCTTCTTCTTCCTCCTCTACTCGTATCACATCCGGTTCCAGCTCCAAAGGTATCTGAACATCAAATCCCCTCTGATTCCCCTGATTTTTTGAGCGCTCATGTTGATGTTGCGTTATACTAGGTATGGATCCCTCCGTCTACGACATGATGAAGACCATCCTCGCGGAGAAGGCGGCCGCGCAAGCGTCGGCGTCGGCGAAGAAGGTGAAGGCCGAGCCGGGCGGCGACGCGCCAGTGGCGCCGCCTTTGTGCCGGAAGAAGAGTGGTCCGACGGATGCCAACGGTGAGGAGGGTCCACCAATTCCTGCGCCGGGCTTCTCGCGGAAGCCACATCACATTCCTACCAGCAGGCCGGACGGGGACGCCACGGACTGGGAGGCTGCACGGCAGCTGCTTCAGGCCGCCGTCGCGCCGCCGCTGGAGCGCGAGTTCGCGGCGCACGAGCCTTCCCACACCATCAGGTCAAGCTACGCAGCAATTCTGCAGGTATGCCACTCTGTTTTCACCGGAAGGCGCTTTTCCGGTCCGCCGGAGTCCGATCGACCACACTGTTTGTTTTGCTTGCAGGCCGCGAACCACGCGTCGTTCTCCCTGGGCCACGCGCTGGAGCTGGAGCGGAAGCTGGCGGCGCAGGACGCGGAGGTGGCGGCGCTGCGGGAGCAGCTGGAGTGGGCGAAGGCGGAGCTCGCCGCCGTGCAGCATCTCCCGGGGTCCGAGGAGCGCGAGCTGGAGGGGCACGGGCGCTGGCGAGGTAGTAGGAGGGCGGCGCCGAGGACATGAGGCGCTCCGGCCCGTGTCGCTTGATTAGCTTGTCGATGGATTTGCTCTGAAGAACCGTTCTTTACGCATTTCACGTTGCTTGGTGATGGCTAGATGGCTCGTCGGCGGACCATGTCGTCACGGCGTCTCCGGCGACGGCTACCTCGACTCCGACCACCCAGCCGATGATCCAGCGGCCCGATGGCCGGCGCAAGAGAGAATGTCCATTCACCAAGTATGACCCGAAGGAGTGGGTTGTGGAGCGAGGATGAGAAGAGCATGGTGGATGAACTCCCAACTCAACAACTATTTAAAAGACGGATGTTTTTATACCTCTGTCGATTTTCAGTCAAAATTTTTACTTTCTTTAACTACTCTTTGCTTAGTAGTACCACAAAAAATTTAGCTAGCTAAAACGTCTTATGTTACTGAACAAAGGCAGTAATTTTTACTTAGAACGCAACTAGCTGGCGCACGCGCGCCCAAACGCCTAACCGAGCGGCCTTCCTAATGAGGAAAGAATCACCCTTGTGCTGTTCTCCCCACTTAAAAAGGAAAATTCTTGTCATTATTGTTCCCACGTGCTACTTCGGGGTAAACCTGCACGTGCATTAATTTCGGATTTCACAAATTTTGAAAAACTATAACTTTTGAACCGAGTAGCAAAATTTAGATTCGTTTTCACCGTTGGGTTTCTCGTGACGAGTTCTTCAAAACTAGACCCCATATGAATAGGTTTCGACGAACTTTGTTTTTTGAACAACTTTGTGTGGTATGTATGCAACGTTAGTGTTATAAATAAGCAACTCTTCTTGTTTGTGTAGTATGACTTGCTATTAGCTTGGTCTGTGTAAAATCGAAAAATGATACAAAATATGATGTATCTTTAGTGCTAAATACAAACAACTTTATTGCACGACGAGTCCTTCAAAACTAGATCCATATGAATAGGTTTCGATGAACTTTTTTTTAGCAACTTTGTGTGGTATATAGGCAACTTTAGTGTTATCAGTAATCAACTCTTCTTGTTTGTCTAATATGACTTCCTATCATCCTAGCAACTGTCCACGTAAACCAAGCAACTGTCCTATCAAAACTAAGCAACTATCCTAACAAAACCAAGCAACTGTCATGGCAAATCCATGCAACTATATATTCAAAACACACAATGCATAATGTATTAGCAAACCAAGCAACTGTCCTAACAAACCAAACAACTATCTTAACAAAAACAAACAACTTCAATAACAAAAACCAAGCAACTATCCTAACAAACCAAGCAACTGTCCTAACAAATTGCCTATCATGGTTACTCAGTTGCGTCAGTTTTTTACTGTTGATGCTCTATTCGATACAATATTATTCAAGCAAGATCCAAAGTAACTTTTTCTAACAAAAACAAATACACAACTAGCCTAAAATTTCAAGCAACTGTATAATAGAAAACACAATCTAAAAATGTTCAAGCAAAAACTAAGCAATTGTTGTCCTAGAAAAACCAAGCAATTATCTTAGTAAATTCAAGAAACCACATTACCAAAAAATACAATGCAAAAATAGTCCTAGAAAATCAAGCAACTGTCATAATAAACCAAGCAACTGTTCTAGCAAAACAAAGCAACTGTCCAAACAAAAAACCAAACAACTATCCTAGCAAAAACCAAAGCAACTGTCATAGTAAAACCAATCAACTGTTCTATCAAAACAAAGCAACTATCCTAGGAAAAAGCTAAACAACTATCCTAACAAAAACCAAAGCAATTGTCGTAATAAAACCATGCAACTGACATAATACAACCAAGCAACTATCCTAACATTTGTTATATCGAGGTAGTAATAAAGTTGTTTTTATTTAACACCAAAGTTGCTTGTTTAAAAAAAAATCATCAAAGCATGTTCATATGGGATCTAGTTTTGAAGATCTCGTCGCGAGAAACCTAATGGTGAAAACGGATCTTCATCAATTCTCGGTTCAAAAGTTATATCATTTAAAAAAACAAAATAAATATGTGACGTCAGCATGCGCGTAGGTATTACTCTTATCCGCATGCAATAGGTATTCCTGTTTGCATGTATAAAATCAGTTATTTTGTCGTGTAGTGAGTGCGCTCCATGCGACTACCGGGCGCAGCTGTGCCTATAAGCTAATGGGTAATTTATTACTGAGAAAATAACAAGTCGAATTATCATGCAATGCTTATGAATGGAAACCAGACACGATGGTTCTACGAATTACTTCGTTGTTTGTACATTTCTTTACCTTGATAATCTTCAGGATAACAAATCCAGTTGTGCACACATTTGATTTAATCAAATCCATTTGTACACAGATGCACAAGACTCTTGGCGCAAACTGAATGGCCTAGATAGAGCGAACATTTATATTGTAGTACAACAATTGAACACTCCAGTTGGTGTAATATGTCAGAAATTAGGAACTTTGATGATTAATATCGACATGAGTTTACAACACTATTACTTGGTTAATTTGTAATGAAATCAACTTACAAAGATTGGTATCATGGTTGATGTTCGAAGACCACTGGTTAGCAGCACTGATATCTACAATTTATTACTGCAATGATTTACTCCATAGATGAATTGAACTCCAAAATGAAAATATGCAGGAAAGCTAACTTTGCAACCCTCATCTGGCTGTTGTCGCGGCGGCAGCCTACACCGATCGGCGGAGGAGGGAGGAGTGGGGGATGGAGGAGAGGAAGACGACGGGCTGGAGGAGGGAGAAGTGGGAGACAGAGAAGTTGAAGGCGGCGGGCCGGAAGAGGGGTGGGGGACTGCGGGCGGCAGCGAGCGGGTGAGAGGGGTGGGGGCGGCGGGCGGCAGCGGGCGGGGTGAGAGGCGGAGGGCGACGTGCGGGGTAAGAGGCGGCTGGCAGCGGGTGGGTGAGAGGCGGCTGGCAGCGGGTGGGGTGAGAGGCGGCTGGGGGCGGGCGGGGTGAGAGGCGGCTGGGGGGCGGCCGTGGGGTGGGGGAGGTGGGGGACGGAGGAGAGGAGGGGCGGGGGGTGATGTATGTCGTCGGTTGCGGAGGAGAGGAGGGTGGGAACGGGATTGGAGCGGTTCGAGAGTCTAGAGCGAAGGGCGCATGTGGTGTGGTGGGCGCTCAACGTCGTTAGCCATCTCTGTAGACATTAGATGTTAGTCTAATGGTAATCAAAGGTGTTTTGGATCTGCTATAGTGGCTCTTCTTTTGACGGTAAAATCCAATCCGGCTGCTCATATTGCATGTGATATCAAGGTTACATGGTGAGCTAGAGCATTGAGTAAGAACATCGGGGGCTCGTCCTTCCACACAACCGTAGATCCCTCCGTTCTACTCGCAAGAATATCAGCTACCGAATTGGCTGTACAAGGACAGAAAGTAAAGCTAATAAAATTGGAACTGCGGCTAAGAAAACTACATTCTTCAAATATAGTTGTCGCTGATCCAAGTGAGCTTCCTCCATTTTCATGATTTGAACGGCTTCTAGGCAATCTATCTCCACCTTAAGATTGTTGCATCCAGTGGCGGATCCAGGACCCAGGCCGGGGGGGGGGCTGGGCCTGGGGCTTAAAGTGTTAGTGCTTTGTTCACTGTAGCATGTAAAGGACTGTAGAGACACTGTAGTAGCCTAGGGCCCGGGGCTTTGCCAAACCGTGGCTCCGCCCCTGGTTGCATCCCATCTCCGCCGCAAGCAGAAGCCCGTTGTGTAATCCTGATGCTATACTGTTTCTTTTTTAGGTGTAGTGATATATGTTTGGCTAGATCAGTAGAACACATATCTTCTACATTACTAAACCTTCTAGGGGTTGAAGGCCTCTCATTCAATTGAGGTCTCACATTGCAATTGAGTTGGCAATTTTAACTTGGTCCAACCATTAGGTTGTGTGGTGTATTTTTATTTATTTAAGTGAAACTATTTTATAACTATGCTTTTTGGTTAATAAACTTATGGTATAATTGTTGGTACAACATAGATTTAAACTATATGAATACTTATATTTTTTCGACAAGCAGTTTATCAAATTTTTTTCTTGCAATAATTTATTTCTGCTATATATTACATACCAAAGGATGATTACTAAAATATATCATTAATAAATGGTCTTAATAATTTTACGGCGCAGCAAAGCGCGCTTTTTTTCTTCTAGTTTTACATCAATCTTAACAGTAGTCTGTTTTTTTGAACATTAAGACACTTTATTAAAATATAGGAAGATTACAGCATAGCTTACACAGGAACCCTACAAAAGCAGTAAAATACAACCAAGTCCCTGGACTTTTGCAAAAACGACCCTTGAAAGATAAGAAAAAAGCAATCGAGTCCATCTTCTTCACTTCGGATACTCCTCGCCGGCGCCGGGGAGCAGACCACTTGGTCCGACAAGAGCGCCACCATCCGTGACTACCGGAAGGAAGAAGATCTGCCTCACTCGAAGGAATGCAAAGTGACTGCCCTTCAGCCAGAATATGCGGCACCTCGGCGTCGTCTTCTTGGACGCCATGAGAGATGCCGCTGTAAGCTCGGAACTCAACTGCACCAAGAGAATCTGTAGATGCCCTGAGAGAAAGAAGAACCAGGAAAGTGCTTCTATTCTTCAAGAAACTTGAGCCAAAATTGCAGTAGAGCAGGGACCAGATCGAGACACCACAGAGAGCAGAACGAATCGGCAAAATCATGCCCCTCCCCTGCGAACCGCCAACAAGACAACCGCAGGAGGAAGAGTAGATCGCTAGATCCGTCCCATCCTCAACCACATCTGAGCTGCTGCCTCTCACTTCCATCACCAAGATGACCATGGGGAGGAGGAAACCCAACAAGAACCAAACTCAGCTTATTCGTGGGGTAGCTAGAGATGTTTCCCCAGGCCGCCACAGACTCCACGCCGCCGCCAGAAAGAGGCGCAACTCCAGCCGCCACTCGAGAGCGTTGGCGACGAGATCCCCCTGAGAAGACGTAAATCTACCGGCACAAGGCCAAACGACCCCAGATGCAGCCGCCTAGCACCATCCCCATCCCCTCCCCAACCGGCGGCGAGGTTCTGGATCAGGCCTAGGCGGTGAGATCTTGGGCAGACTATCAACGGGGGAGGGGGAGAGGAAACAGAGGTAGGTGGGAGAGAGACGGAAGCGAGTACGTGCCAACAGTAGTCTGTTTAGCTAGGTTTTTATCCGTAGTAGACCCGTCAGAAAGAAAAAGTTTATCCGTAGTACTAGTATCAGGGACACCAGCGTTGGCCCGTTCCGTCCGAGTCCAAGGTAGAGTTCGATAGCGAATATAATTCTGTCTGAGCCTACTACTGCTAATATATAGTTCAATTGATTTACGTGTACATTGGTTTTTCAAGCACGGGCCAGAAGAGCTTGGTTGGATTGGATAGGAGGAGAGGAGACCCTCCTGCCCTGCACAACAATTCCGTCGTCTCTGCTAGGAGGTGAAAAAAGAAGAGAGAACACATGTCGGCGCTTGGATTCTTCCTCATGCAGGGCCTCTTGTCTGGCAGAAGTAGAAAGGTGCCGTCTGCTCGCCAACATCATGCCGACGATAGTACGATACAGACGCATGAGAACATTAAGGAGGAGGTACTAAATCATAGGTACGATTCAATTCGATCTACATCAAAACTCATGTGTTTATGTGTAAATAAAGAGGGCGTCTAACTCCTAACGCGACCTCTTTTCACGTTGTTTTGCAGAGTCAAGTGCATGCATGAACGGACTATGTCAGGAAATAATCAGGACACCACCACTGTCCCGTCCTGCGTGAAGTTCGTAGAGGCCGCTGAGCGGGCCAAGCTGCTCGGGTGCGCAGATGAGCTGGCCCGGGCGCTCGGAAGCGCGGATGAGCTGGACCGGGCGCTCGGATGGACGGATGCAGGCAGTCATGCACCGATACATAAAGGTTGATTATTCTTAGTTCACTAATTTTACTTCCTCCGATCCAAATTAATTGACGTAACCTCTATACAACCTTTATACAATGTTGTATAAAGGTTGAGTCAATTAATTCGAATCGGAGGGAGTATTTTATTTTGATTTTATTTCGTACGTTTAATAGATCCATGGTGGATGTTTTTGTTTTTTCTGGTGTAATAGTAATACAGTACATATATTCATGGCCAGTGATAGGCGTCGGTCATACTGCAGCCATCCGATCTCTGCGATTTAACGGTCTAGATTTGCGCGTACCCTTTCGTTTTTGACTGCAACATTTGCGGTACCTTTGCAACATTTACGGTATATTTGCAACATTTGCGGTATATGGATGCAACATTTTTATTTTTAGTGTTTTTTGCAGAAAGAATTATGGTAACAAATTTTAATCGCTGTGGTAGCATTTTTTACTATCGATTGTAATTTTTTTGGTACATGGATGCAACAAAAATTTATTGTGTGCATTTTTTTTCACTGTTGCAACAAAAAATCTGATAAAAAAATTACGTACCATATTTACCAACAATTCGTTACAGCAAATTTAATCTACGCTTATAGCTTTTTTTTATAATGGTTGCAACAAAATTCGGGACCCATCATCACCGATCGCACTTCATTTTTTTAGCGAAAATCATTAGTAACATTTTCATATCATGCTACCAAATGTATGCGCTTAATACTAAAATATTATTAAATACATCCGTTTAGCAAAAAGTAACATAGATTAATATAATAATATTAGTATAATAATACTACAGATAGTAACATTTTATACTACGGTTGCAACATTTATCATGTGCGAAATGCAACAAAAGCGAAAAAGTGGAGACAAGTGGGCCTAGACCGACCGACGCGTAGGCTTTGGCCGGTCGGCCGACCACCATCATTAGCCTATATTCATATGCTTCGCATATGCATGTATAGTACACCCTCACTTCAGGCTTAGTCGTTGGTTTGATCAACGAAAATTTTGTTACAAAATAAAAAATATATATAGTTAGAAACTTATTTCGAATACAAGTTCAAAAATACAACTACATGGTCGTTTTGGCATGGGATAGATCATAAGAGCATCTTCAACACCGATCCCTACACCTTTCGCAACTGTTTAGATTGTGTTGTTTGGATTTGTTTTGCGATACAATGCGGTGCTCTATCTATTTGCGGGTTGGTTTGTATGTTCGTTTCTCCGCAAATCTAACGTAAACCGAAAGGATTTTGCGAGAATTTGGACCGCCGACACGTCCTAACCCAACACCCCCCTCCCACTCAAAGATCCTCCGCGCGAAAACTCCTCTGCGTGTGCGAAATGGTTGTCGCACATTATGCCGATGAAGCCGCTCCAGAGCGGATGCGACTGGTCGATATTGATGTCGGTCAAAGCGACGTGACCGCTCGTCGCGCGACGACCAAATTTGCTTCCACCAAGCGACGATGATCGCAGTTCGGATCACCAACATGTCCTTGCCCAACACCCTCAACCCACTCTAAAACCCTTCGTGCCAAAAACCATCTTTGTGTGCAAACGGTTGCCGCACATTCATGCCAGTCAGGTTGTTCAAGAGCGGCCAGACCATCGTGACCACTCACCGAAGTGAAGCCTTTCTTCTTCGCACCCGTTCAATCTCAGAGAGCCATGCAACAATCAATGAGTATACTTAGGTCGTATTGACGCTCCACTTTTTTTTCTGCCGACATGGATATAAGTCCGGTTCCGACACCGTCCACACCCCCAAACCGTGTCTCTCTTCGTTCATCCTTCTCTGATCTATCCATCCTCTGATCTCCATGATGAAGTCCATGTCGACCGGCGACGACAAGGAAGATGGATCTCCATTAGGATCATGGAGGCAACATCGTTGATCTCCGTTCCCTTCCTTCATGGCGCCCAGCTCCTTGAACAACGAGATTGTCCTCTCATCCGATGAGCATGAGGAGGACTAGATGTCGCAATAGGAGTCGTAGCAACCACAGCCTCCGATGCCATGTCTCCTCGCCGGCGCCGCCCAGTTGGACGAGGAGTTCACGGCGCAGATGGATGAAAAAATCTAGCGTTTTCTCCGCTACGATAGCAGCACTGCATTTTCATCTCCTCTATGTCGCACCGTCAAAGCAGAATGCCCCTCTTCGTCACATCTCCTGTCCTTCAAAGCGCACCACGCCATCAACTCTCCTTCGCGTGAAGGGGAAGCATGAATCATCGGCCTGATATACCACAACCGCGTTGTCAAAGATGATCTAGACTCAACGTCAGCCAGTGCCTACGTGTTAGAATTGGCGCGACAAAACCACCTGGCGAGATAGCAACCACCGTTGAAGATCAGCAGGAGCCACTGTTGAAAGGATCGAGATAGACCTAGAGGGGGGGGTGAATAGGTCTTATTACAAATTTTATCACTACTTAGCAATTTTTAGGCAATAGTGCGGAAAATAAATGTGTGCCTAACAATTGCAAGGTCTATTTAGCAAAGACAAGATAAACAATAAGCACAATAAACAAAAGTAAGTGAGGGGCAAATATTACGATAGCACAAGTAATAAGGGGAAAGAGTAGGGATAACCGAATGACGCGGAGACAACGATGTATCTTGATGTTCACTTCCTTGGAGGGAAGCTACTCACCGTTCGGAGAGAGTGGGTGAAACCACGAAGGCACACCAATGCCACGAAGGCTCACTCTATTCCCCTTGAGATATCACCACGAAGGCGATTCCCAACCACTACTGGTTGAACTTAAAGGTGGTCACCAAACCCTCACAAACTCAACGGGGGTAATCACAATGGTCGATTCCTCTCCGAAGAACTCCTACCCGCCTAGGAGTCTCCAACCTCCAAGAGTAACAAGATCAATGGGAAATGCTCAAGACTTGCTCAAAATGCGATTTGCTTTGGTTGGAAGATGGGGAAGGGGCGGATCTATCACTGGGTGAAAGATCCGTCAAGAACTCTCAAGGAACTCTCCGGGATCTGAGATTTGGTGAGGGAGAGAGTGAGAGGGATCACTTGTGTTCTTGCGTGTCTTTAAATGAAGTGGTCAACCCTCACAAGTGGGAGTGAGGGGGTATTTATAGCCCAAGGGACGAAATGGCCGTTGGGCATTAATGTTGTGTAAGTATCGGACGTCCAAAAGTTCACAAGTCGGACGTCCGAGCCAGGTCGGACGTCCGAAGTGTTATATATGCGTGCAACAACCAACATTATAAGAAAAAGATCAGTAGCACATCGGACGTCCGACAGAGTTCGGACGTCCGAGGGGTCGGACGTCCGAAACATGTCGGATGTCCGGCATTTTCGCATGCCTACTGACCTTTCCTACGATAAACAATATATGAGATGTCGGACGTCCGATGTTTGTCGGACGTCCGAAACTTTGAAATGTCGGACGTCCGAAACCCGTCGGACGCCCGAAAGAAGTGATCAGATTTTTACTTTTGAGCTCCAATTTTGTGTCGGGATGTTTTTGTTTTAATTAGCTTTGAGCAAATCTTAAACACAAACCCACTGATCCCCTCTTAATAGTGCGGGGATCCCTATACTCAAGATAAACCGAAAAGCTTACACTTCAACATGGATTGGATCCGTATCTTGAGCATATTGACATGATTAGATGGTCCTTGATCCACCAACACAACGAACCGAGGACTAAAACCTGAGATATACTTGGCAAACATGATTAGTCCTCTATATGTACTTTGTCATCAACATCTAAATATAATTAAGGGAAAGATAGCACTTTCAATCTCCCCCTTTTTGGTAGTTGATGACAACATACATATGGCTCCCAAAATTATTCAAAAATTTGCTTTTGGTGGGAGCAAGTTTTACAATGAACTCCCCCTTAATGTGTGCATATAAGATTCTTTACTTTTACACAAGATGCACACATTTGGGGCGAGTCACAATACATGATATCAAGGCAAGCAATCATTGATTATGTAGATGACAAATTTGATTGCACCAAGACATAATAGACCCATAAGCCAAAAGCCAGCCAAATGCAAGAGCAACATCATGCATAACACAAAGTAGTACACATAACGATCACACACAAAGGTCTTAACACACCAGATCCCATACAACGACATAATCAAGTCTCGATCACCTAGACACCATAAGTAAAACACATATGACTCTCCCCCTTTGGCATCAAGGACCAAAAAGGGGCACACGCGCTGACGAAACTAGTGAGTCCCACTGCCACTTGCGCCAGGGTCTCTAGGGAAGAAATCCACCCACTCCGGTCCCGTAGGGAAGTCGAAGCCAAGATCAGCGGGAGGAGCATCGGGAAGGCCCTCATCATCACTGACATTGGCCTCTCCATGTGCAAGCAGACGGGCCTTCAGGGAGTTCTTGGACCGGATGAGACACGAGACCTGTAGGAGATATGCCCTAGAGGCAATAATAAATGTTATTATTTATCTCCATGTTTGTAATTATGTTTATATTCCATGCTATAACTGCAATGGTTCTCGAGTCTGCAATAACCACGAGGCTCAGAGGAAGACTCATATGCACGTGTGGAATAATAAATGGATAAAATATATATTCCTAGTCTCGCCTCTAAGACTAGCTCAAGTGTTGCATGATGGTTCTGTTTTCCTGATCATGGGCATGACTATGCCGGAAACTTTGAGGGCACAATGTTAGAAGAACATTTGTGTTGAATCGACCCAGATTGATGTTATGCTATGAGATACATTCGTCACCAGTTAATGGATTATAACACAGAGAAAGTTGAGCGTTTGCATAATTCCTTAGACCATGAGAGTATCGAGTTCCTTCGTACTTGCTTCGTGAACTTTGGGGTTTGTTAAACGTCATCTGTAAAAGGGTGGCTATTACGGCGGCTTACGGGTTCACGGAAAAGTATGACAAGGAACTAGGTAGCTCAAGATTGGGATTTGCTCCTCCGTCGATGGAGAGATATTCTTCGGGCCCTCTCGGTGTTATGGTATCCACCATCGTCTGGCCAGACACAGTGTGATTTGATCACAGGGATGCCGGAACGCGGGAACGAGAAAAGAGAACAATACCGGAAACGAGGTAACTGGCATAGTGGACAAGTTGTTGATTCACGGGGATGCCAATAAGTCTCACCTCGGGTATTTGTAACATATCGCGAAGCAACAGGAATAGCACACGGCAACTAAAGGTTCACTCGAATATTCATTCGTATGGGTATAGGGATCAATATGGATGTCCTCGGTTCCGCTATTGATCATTGATCGGAAAGTGTTCCGGTCATGTCTATACTTCATCGAACCTACAGGGTCACACGCTTAAGGGTCATCTATCTGCTGAATTCTAGACAGGGAGTCTGAGAGAAAGTCACCGGAAAGGTTTCGGAGAAAACGGAAAAGTTCCGGAGAGAGAACACCGGAATAGTTTCGGTAAAACCGAAAAGTTGTTTCGGAGTGAACCACTAAGCCGAAAAGGTTTCTGTAAGCACCTGGTACTTCTGGAGGGTGCCAGAATTGTTCTGGTAACTTCTGGAATTTTTTCCGGAGAAAAAAATAAAATATTTTTTTCGGAAATGTTCGGAGCTGCCGGAAATGTTTCGGAGCTGCCGGAAATGCTTAGGTTACTTTTCGCAGATGAAAATCATTGATCCGTAAATTTTTCGGAACGCATCCGAAATTGTTTTAGGGGGTGCTGGAAATGTTCTGGGCCTACAGAAATTTTTTCGGGATTTTCGGACGCGAAAATTTGGTCTCATGAATAGTGGAACACTATTGGGAGAAAATATCTCATGAATAGTGGAAACACTATTGGGAGAAAATATCTCATGAATAGTGGAAACACTATTGGGAGAAAATATCTCATGAATAGTGTGAAAATATCTGAGGGCATTTTGGTATTTTGCCATCTCTTCTCACTCTATAAATAGAGGTGGAGAGGTGCTCTCCACACACACACTAAAGTCTCTCATACAAGTGCCATGCAATTATCTGGCTTCTTCTCTCCCTCCCACGAAATAGTTTCGTAGAGCCGAAAGGCTGTCTGGGTTCCGGCAGGAACTAGTTCTGGACGGCGAAGCCCTGCCGGATAGCTGACACCGTATGTGTGCAACCCCGTAGAGAGGTCGTAGTTTCGATCTTTTGCCCGAAGGGCTGTCCGAGTTACCGTTCGAGTTTCGACGGTCCTCCCGAAGGGCTGTCCGAGTTACCGTTCGAGTTTCGAGGGGCCTCCCGAAGGGCTGTCCGAGTCACCGTCCGAGGGACTGTCCGACCGCCTCCCGGAGCGCTGTCCGAGGAGCAGACGAGGGACAACATCCTCGTGGTTGGGAGGTTGTAAATCCTAGCTGCGGGGATCTGCACCACCGATCTTCATCGACTCTACTTCCGCTGCGCTACGAGTCGGTAATGATAAGATCAAAACCTTGTATGCATCTCCATAGTGGTCCTGGGCGTGTTCGTAGTGCGGAAATTTTTGTTTTCTGCTGCGTTACCCAACAGTGGCATCAAGAGCCGTGCTATGCGTAGATGCAGGTCACGATCTAGAATACATAGAGATGTATGGGTATTGCATTATATAATTTTGTAGTAGATGGGATCTATTGCTGAAAATTATTTATGCGGGTACCAGATGAAATCTGTTACCCGATGTTCTTGTTGCTTCCCTGGAATTTGCGTATTTCTAATCTCGATAACTGCATGGTGCAATTTCAAAGTTCTGGCAATCCGCGATCCTGATTGATCAACGAAGTGCTAACAGTTCATTGAATTCCACCATAGTTAAAGAAAGATGGAATTTCGCAGACTAAAGGGCAATGCAGATATGATATGCATGGGGGTCACGCGTATGACGAAGTTCAGTATGGGGTTCGAGATTTTATTATCCCGTGCTTCATACACCCCGCAAAGTTAATCTAGCGACTTGAATAATCATACTTGATGATAAACGTTGGTAGCTACGGTTTTTAGACAAAACCTTAGAAGCCACGTAAATGAAAATCTTGCATAAACCGATTAGAGACGTCTAACTTGGTTTTGCAGAAAGGCATGTGATGTGGTATAGCAATTCTCATGGTTAATTTGATTATGTATGAGATGACTATATAATGTAAATTCATTAACATGACCTGCGAGTCATGATTCGGCATGATGGCTGGAGCCATATGATTGTCACTTTAATGACCTGTGAGTCAACCTTATGTAATGCACTTGTTTTATTAGCTATAGAGATAGCAATATTATCTGGTGCATCGACAAGGTGGTGGAAATTTTTGCGAAGGTGAACACCGACGCGAATGCCGAAGACGAAGAAATACTAGACTTCTCCGTCAGAAAGGGCTATACCATATCATGCTATTATGAATTGCCTGAGATGTTTATCCCTTATGCTGCACCCTTTTGATTGCGCGGTAGTCGCTTTTTATTAGGGTGATCTCTCACTTAAAATATCAAAGTAGTTAGTGTTCACCCAAGTGTAGCACCGTCTGAAATTCGTATCTTTTCGGGGTGCGCCATGTACACATGAGCACGAACGAATCGAGAGGAATGAGGCGGGTGAGGTCAGACCTCGCAGCAAGATCACTTGGTTGTCTTTGACGTTCAGGCAGGAGAGTCCTGAGCTCGGAACACGCCCATCGAAAGATGAACAAGAATCACATAGAGATGTGATCGGCAAGTTGGCCTACCGATTGAAAATCACGTCATCAGTGATGAACCCGTCAATGACGTCGAATTGAAATACGGATCTTGAATCACTCACAATCAATTATGAGAGATATTGATTTGAGTGGGAGCGCACCTTAGAATAAAATTGTTTATTCTCTAGTGCAAATTAATTATGAACATTGTCTAAGTGAAATTTGCATAATAGTTGTAGAATATTGGCTCGCGTTTCCACCTTCCCTATTAAAATTGAATAACTGTTATTTATCTGGTTAAAACTTTACGATTGGTAACGTAATTTGTAGGATTGTCCTCAAGAGTGCCGAGAAGGACTTTGTCCTTTTGCATGCTTTTAGTATTCTCCCGCTGATGCTATGGATGATAAGACTCGCGTCCTTCGATCCAAAAGCTAGAATTCCATCAGGGTCAAATGCAATATGCTTGCTTCCATGAAACCCGAGCTTCAAAAAGTTTGGGATAGCTATGACACATTCATGGAACTGAAAATTAGTTTCAGATACAAACAAAGGCTAGAAGATATGAGATATCCAAAGCAATGTTTTGTTTGCAAATGTTAGTAAAGTGTTTACTATGCATTAGACTGAAGTAATGAAGGGATCCAGATGAACGCCAGTCATATGATGATGGTGAATAAAACAAACAACTTAAAGATAAAGGACAAGTCAGAAGGGTGTTAGTGAGACTTACACGCCTAGGAAGTCCGAGGCTTACGCCACTCTTAAAGTTGGGTGCTTCATCTGAGAGTAGGAGAAATATTTGAAGTAAAACTGTTGGAAGGATAAAGGCAAAAAGAAAGAAGACTGGAATGTCCAGCTCATGTATGAAAGTCATACAAGTTATTGATGTTTGGAAGACTGGTCAAAAATAAATAGTTCTTGGAAATTATGATTAAACATGTTAATCACTAATTCTTGGGTATTGTGAGTTGACCACAAAGATACCCGCTAGATTGCATTCTGTTGCGACTCGATGCAAGAACTACTACGGCCTACATGACTTACCAGAGTGAGGTTTAGATACGCGCTGGGAACATAGTAAATGTTACTATACCTTCCATCGGTGTATTACCTCTGCATTTATTTTCATAATTCATTTTAGAGTTTTATACACTCTAGCCCATTGCATAAAGTTTGTTGCAAGAAGGTTGTTCATAAGAGAACAATTGTTGTTCGGTGTTATGAATAACATAAGGGCCATGCTTCCATCATGGATGGGATGTATGTTATGAATATTGATGGTAATATGATACATCCCTAACAATGACGCTAAATGTCGAAAGACTAAAAGAATACCACATATGTGTGCCACTGCATTTGGTCACATTGGAGAAACCCGCATGGAGAAATTCCATAATGATGGATTTTAAAGTCATTTGATTATGAATCATCCGACCCTTGCAACTTTCGTCCAAAAAGTGAAGTGACTGAAATACCGTTCACACGCCATAAGGAACGAGCAACAAACTTATTCGTGATCATACATTTTGATGTGTGTAGTCCGATAAATGTTGTTACTAGTAGTGGATTTATCTATCTTCAGAAATGACTCAAGTAGATATATGGATATTTACTTGATGAGACGTAAGTCTGGATCTTTTGAAATCATTCAAAAGGTTTTCAGAATGAAGTAGAGATTATTGTGGCAAGAAAATTATGTTTCTGCAATTAGATTGTGGAAAGGAAAATTTGAGTTACAAGTTTAGTGAATGTCTGATGAGTTGTGAAAAACAGTTTCATAACTTGCACCTCCCGGAACACCACTGAGAGTGGAAAGTCCGAGAAGATGTAATCAAACCATATATGACATGGTAAGATCAAAGATGACATAAATCAATTTGCCATTATCCCTTTTAAAAGTGATGCTTTAGAGACTGCGGCTTTTAACACTGAAAAGAGCGCCATCAGATCTGTTGAAATGATGTCATGGTATGGTACGCCCAACCATGTTATGTCTTTTCTTAACATTTGGAATATGGGGCTTGTGTAAAGTTTTTACAAACCTATTCCAAATTAGACAAGAACTACTTTGTAGGTTATCCCAAATTATTGGGTATTCCTCCACACTATGCCGAGGCAAAACGTTTGCCACATAAATCGGTATGATTTTTTGAAGAAAATGTTTCTTGCAAAAGGTGAGTGGGAGGACAGTGCAACTTGACGAGATAACAGTATCTTCGTTATCAGGTCAAAGGAAAGAAACTTTGGAAGTAATTCCAGAGTCTCCTACTGTGACTGATACGGAAGCCTCTACATGAGATTTATGGACTTCGGTCGAACTTGCAGCTGAACCACGTAGGCAAAACTCGTGCAAACCTCTCAGGTGCGCAAACGAGATATTGTTGTTAAACAACAGTATACCTACGATAATCAAGGAAGCGATGATGGGCCCTGACTCCGGAATTGGCTAGATGCCAACACAATCCGAGATAGTTTCCCTATACATAATTCAAGATTATATCTTGATGGACCATTCGGAAGACTTAGAGTCTAGCGAATATTAATGGAACTATAAACTGATACGGATAAAAATGTTTTATTCAAAAAGCTCGACTTGTTTCTATAACAAATTCAAGGAGTTGACTACCGTGAGATTGTCTCACTGTAGCGATGCTTAAAGTCGGTTCGGGTTATACTAGCAATTAATACATATTTCAATTATGAGATATCATAAATGGATGCCAAAAAGGATTTCCACGAGTTGGAAATACAACCTAGGACTTGTATGTGATACAGTTCAAAGTATTTTGACAATCCAAGAGGATGCTAGGGGTTGTGCAAACTTCAGAGTTCCAGCAATGGACAAAGGAGAGCATAATGGAGTTGGAATCTTTGTTCTGATGAAATAGTTAAAAAGTTTGATTTCATCAGGGATAGAAAAGATGCTTGTGTTTACAAGAAAGTAAGTGGGAGCATGATAATATTTCTAAAACCTTGTGTTCTTGACACATTAGAAATAATATAAATTTCTTGACGCGAATTAAGACTTCATTGAAAATAGTTTTTCGATGAAGTGCTTGGGCTAAGTAGCCTTGATATTAGGCATAATTATCTGCGAGAAACACCTGGTATGTGAGCATTGACTTGATTATTGACTCTAGTGCAAGTGGGAGTCTGTAGGAGATATGCCCTAGAGGCAATAATAAATGTTATTATTTATCTCCATGTTTGTAATTATGTTTATATTCCATGCTATAACTGCAATGGTTCTCGAGTCTGCAATAACCACGAGGCTCAGAGGAAGACTCATATGCACGTGTGGAATAATAAATGGATAAAATATATATTCCTAGTCTCGCCTCTAAGACTAGCTCAAGTGTTGCATGATGGTTCTGTTTTCCTGATCATGGGCATGACTATGCCGGAAACTTTGAGGGCACAATGTTAGAAGAACATTTGTGTTGAATCGACCCAGATTGATGTTATGCTATGAGATACATTCGTCACCAGTTAATGGATTATAACACAGAGAAAGTTGAGCGTTTGCATAATTCCTTAGACCATGAGAGTATCGAGTTCCTTCGTACTTGCTTCGTGAACTTTGGGGTTTGTTAAACGTCATCTGTAAAAGGGTGGCTATTACGGCGGCTTACGGGTTCACGGAAAAGTATGACAAGGAACTAGGTAGCTCAAGATTGGGATTTGCTCCTCCGTCGATGGAGAGATATTCTTCGGGCCCTCTCGGTGTTATGGTATCCACCATCGTCTGGCCAGACACAGTGTGATTTGATCACAGGGATGCCGGAACGCGGGAACGAGAAAAGAGAACAATACCGGAAACGAGGTAACTGGCATAGTGGACAAGTTGTTGATTCACGGGGATGCCAATAAGTCTCACCTCGGGTATTTGTAACATATCGCGAAGCAACAGGAATAGCACACGGCAACTAAAGGTTCACTCGAATATTCATTCGTATGGGTATAGGGATCAATATGGATGTCCTCGGTTCCGCTATTGATCATTGATCGGAAAGTGTTCCGGTCATGTCTATACTTCATCGAACCTACAGGGTCACACGCTTAAGGGTCATCTATCTGCTGAATTCTAGACAGGGAGTCTGAGAGAAAGTCACCGGAAAGGTTTCGGAGAAAACGGAAAAGTTCCGGAGAGAGAACACCGGAATAGTTTCGGTAAAACCGAAAAGTTGTTTCGGAGTGAACCACTAAGCCGAAAAGGTTTCTGTAAGCACCTGGTACTTCTGGAGGGTGCCAGAATTGTTCTGGTAACTTCTGGAATTTTTTCCGGAGAAAAAAATAAAATATTTTTTTCGGAAATGTTCGGAGCTGCCGGAAATGTTTCGGAGCTGCCGGAAATGCTTAGGTTACTTTTCGCAGATGAAAATCATTGATCCGTAAATTTTTCGGAACGCATCCGAAATTGTTTTAGGGGGTGCTGGAAATGTTCTGGGCCTACAGAAATTTTTTCGGGATTTTCGGACGCGAAAATTTGGTCTCATGAATAGTGGAACACTATTGGGAGAAAATATCTCATGAATAGTGGAAACACTATTGGGAGAAAATATCTCATGAATAGTGGAAACACTATTGGGAGAAAATATCTCATGAATAGTGTGAAAATATCTGAGGGCATTTTGGTATTTTGCCATCTCTTCTCACTCTATAAATAGAGGTGGAGAGGTGCTCTCCACACACACACTAAAGTCTCTCATACAAGTGCCATGCAATTATCTGGCTTCTTCTCTCCCTCCCACGAAATAGTTTCGTAGAGCCGAAAGGCTGTCTGGGTTCCGGCAGGAACTAGTTCTGGACGGCGAAGCCCTGCCGGATAGCTGACACCGTATGTGTGCAACCCCGTAGAGAGGTCGTAGTTTCGATCTTTTGCCCGAAGGGCTGTCCGAGTTACCGTTCGAGTTTCGACGGTCCTCCCGAAGGGCTGTCCGAGTTACCGTTCGAGTTTCGAGGGGCCTCCCGAAGGGCTGTCCGAGTCACCGTCCGAGGGACTGTCCGACCGCCTCCCGGAGCGCTGTCCGAGGAGCAGACGAGGGACAACATCCTCGTGGTTGGGAGGTTGTAAATCCTAGCTGCGGGGATCTGCACCACCGATCTTCATCGACTCTACTTCCGCTGCGCTACGAGTCGGTAATGATAAGATCAAAACCTTGTATGCATCTCCATAGTGGTCCTGGGCGTGTTCGTAGTGCGGAAATTTTTGTTTTCTGCTGCGTTACCCAACAAGACCACCATGTGGTTGGAGTGGTAGTTGAAAGAAATAGCGCGCATCATAGTCGCTTGGGCCTTACCCAAGAACTGAGACATATGACACATAGGGGCCTGCTCCACAGACTGACGCTGAAGGTTGCCACTAACCGTGGTGTGTATCGGAACAGGGCGCGTCAGGAAAACCTCAGGAGCATCAAAGTACATGTACTCTGGAATGGACCAAACAGCGTGGGGCTGAGTGATCTCCAATGGAGAGGAGACGACGTACTGAATGAGTGCCATGATGAAGGGTGCATGGGGATATTGGCGACGCTGCTGAAGACTCGCCATCCGAATCTCGTGCCAAAGATAGTGGGCCACATCAAGACGCTTGAGAGGGGTGTCATGGATATGGCACATCAGTGTAATAGCAGAGCTGCTGCAATGAGTCTTATCACCAGACTTGGGATACAGAGTCCTGAGCACGCACTGGTACAAGAATCTATAGGGCTGCTTCCAAATGGATATGTCATTTGCCTTCCTGTAGGTGTCATCACCACGAATCCCCGACTTAATAAAACACAGACAGTCATTGATCCCCTTGGGCTTCTCCTTGGTATTGTCATGAATCCGGACACCAGAGGAGCGAATGTTTAGGTCTCTCTGAAACTGAGAAAACGTGGCAGTGCACTTCTGCTCACCAGTCATCCATGATATCTCTCGGTGATTGGTGTGGAAGTAGCATGTGGCATCGAACTGGAGGATCGCAGCAGTGTTCCAGTCACGCCGAAAGCTGAAGACTGGACCGAGCCCCACAGAATCAATAATATCCATCACACCGGGAAACTTGTCCGGATTTTCCTGGATGAAGTCAAGGGGGATGCAGGCATGAGAGTTGGCAAGTTCCTGACGAACTGCAACTGACGTGAAATATCGGCCTGCACATTGGTCCGAAACCTGCCGTCCAGACAATCCTGAGGAGCCTCAAACTGATTAACACGGCGAAGCTTGCGGTAGGCATCCAGAGAAATCTTCGAGTAGTCTGCCATCATACGTCCAGTAGGAACCACCGGCTCAGATGAGATATATATCGGTATAGGTGAAGCATCAGCAGGGTCCTCATCATCACGAGCACCAGACGCCGATGAGGAGCCCTTGGTCGGGCGACGCACCCCAAGTTTGGAGGGGCGAGTCACCACTGGGGGATCATCTTCTTAAACCACAATCTCCTCTTCATCCTCAAATTCAGAGGCATAGGCGCTATCCTCCGCGCTAGGAGTGTGCTCACTGTCCGAGGAGGGTTCCGTGTACGTCGGTTGCTTCATGCGGCGACGAAGACGGGGCGGTTCATCCCCGGAACCACCTAGCCATACATGAGGGATATGAGCACGAAACCCTAACCAACAAATGGAGACGCACGAAGGAGAGAAGGATAGGCATGAGCATACCACTGGAACCAGAGGCCTCACGATTCTTGCGACCACAAGTTTTTGTCCTCACCATTGCGAATCCCTAGAGGAAGGAGATGCAAGAATGAGGCAAGAAACCGGGCAAAAATGGCAAAACCAATCGGGACGAGAGGTACCGCTGGGGAGGAGATCCGGAGGAGAGGAGCACCGGGGAGACCGGGGCGGCCGGCGGCGGCGTCAGGCGGCTGCGCACGAGGCGATCCAGTGAGGAACGACCGAGGGGAAGGAAAACTGCACCCTCGGCCCGACGCCCAGTATATATAGAGCAACTAACTTCGGACGTCCGATGCGTTTCGGACGTCCGAAACCCAACGGATTTCTGAAGAAGGTTGACACTGCGCAGGCTGGTCAGGCTGGGCACTCAGGTGTGGGCAACAGGGAATGTCGGAAATCCGACGAGTTTCAGACGTCCGACGTGTCGGACGTCCGAAATCCAACGGATTTCCGACAGGCTATTGGGATTTGACGTATAGGCCCGAAAATATGAAGAAATAGGTGACGCTAGAATTGCAAACAACCTTGACAGGGGGAAAAAGTAGATAAACACACAAAATCATAACCATGGATGCACACATGAATGATCAAATCAAACCTTTCACAAAGGAGAGGTGGTGGCCAAAGCCACCATGTTTGAGTGTATAGTGCTTTGACACCGCGAAGATGTACCTTGGGTTCAAAGACACTTACTCCATCGATAACCGCTACACGTGGGTTCACCGTGGTGAGCACGTGGATTGTTGATGTGGGAATCCATTTATGCATCACGTAGAAGGAGAGAACTCATTTTTTGAGTGTCTCCCCCTACATATATGCATACATCTAGACAAGATAGTTGCTATGTGAATGAATGAGAGCAAGATACCCCTAGGCCGAGAAGCCATAACGTTCCAAGATACCAAGTTCACCCCTTAGTTGGCAAAACCTTGCTTCATCCAATGGTTTCGTGAAAATATCGGCAAGTTGCTTGTCGGTGCCCACATGTGCAAGAACAATATCACCCTTTTGAATATGATCCCGTATGTAGTGATGACGAATGTCAATATGCTTGGTGCGAGGATGTTGACACGGGTTGTTGGCAATCTTGATATCACTTTCATTATCACATAAGATGGGTACCTTCTTGTAGGTGAGGCCATAATCCTTCAAGGTTTTCCTCATCCATAGAACTTGAGTAGCACAACTTGCGGCGGCCACATACTCGGCTTCAGCGGTGGAGAGGGAGACACAATTTTTCTTCTTGAATGCCAACTTACCAATGAGCGCCCAAGAAATTGGCATGAACCAGATGTTGACTTCCGATCCACCTTATCTCCGGCCCAATCCGCATCGGTGTACCCCAAGAGATCAAACTTGGCTTCCTTGGGGTACCAAAGGCCCAACAAAGGACTATGAACAAGGTATCTAAGAATGCGCTTAACCGCCAAATGATGACTCTCCATGGGATATGCTTGATATCTTGCACACATTCCTACGCTAAGCATAATATCTGGTCTAGATGCACAAAGGTAAAGCAATGACCCAATCATAGAACGATAAAGAGTAGCATCAAATGGAATATCGGAAAGGTCTTGATCTAGATATCCCTTGGTTGGTATGGGTGTCTTGCATGGCTTGGCATCCTTCATACCAAACTTCACGAGCATGTCTTGAATGTACTTTGTTTGAGAGATGAAGGTTCCTTCGGCAAATTGCTCGATTTGAAATCCAAGGAAATACTTCAAGATCCCCATCATGGACATCTCAAAGTTCTTGGTCATAGTTTCCGAGAACCATTTGCACAAAGATGGATTAGGAGAACCAAATATGATGTCATCTACATAGATTTGGCATATGAGCAATTCACCATTGGTTCTCTTGGTAAAAAGAGTGGCATCAATGACACCCCTCACAAATCCTTCCTCGAGTAAAAACTTCCTAAGATGGTCATACCAAGCCCTAGGGGCTTGCTTAAGACCATATAAGGCCTTGTGAAGTTTGTACACGTGGTCCTTGTGATGAGGGTCACAAAAGCCGGGTGGTTGTGCTACATATACATCCTCTTGTAGAGGACCATTAAGGAAAGCACTTTTTACATCCATTTGAAATAATGGAAATCCATTGAATGCGGCATAAGCAAGAAACATGCGTATAGATTCAAGGCGAGCAACGGGAGCAAAGGTCTCATCAAAATCCAAGCCTTCAACTTGGGAGTACCCTTGAGCCACTAGTCTAGCCTTGTTTCGAATGATATTACCATATTCATATTGCTTGTTTTTGAAGATCCACTTGGTTCAAATGATGTTACGATCATGACCGGAAGGCCTCTCCACGAGAGACCAAACTTCATTCCGGGTGAAGCTAGTGAGCTCATCTTGCATTGCAATGAGCCAATCCGCATCCTCAAGTGCTTGTTCAACCCTAAGGGGTTCAATGCAAGACACAAACGAGAAATGAGCGCAAAAGTTCATAAGTTGACGACGAGTAACTATACCTTTCCCTAATCCCGTGAGGATCTTGTCAACATCAACACGTCTAGCCACCAATGGCATGATGGAAATATGAGGAGGTGAAAGTGTCAACTTTCAATACTTACATTAGTCCGAAGAACTCATGCACTTAATATCGGTAACTCTCAATCTAGTAAGGAGGTTCACAAAGAGACAAGTACCTCGAGGAGGAGTGTATGGGGTTTTGGTTATCCTTGCGCATCCTCGACTCATGGTACGTGAGTGTACTCTAATATCCGACTCCTCAGAAGAGTAGTGATCCATTTAGTAGATAGAGTTCTCAACTAGTTTGTAGGTTTTTGAAAATAAACACGGATTGCCCAAAATACGACACCTATCACTAATAGGCTAGAGCTCTTGACTCCAAAAGTTCAAACATTACTCACATCAATACCTCAAAACTATTGCAAGTTACTACTAAAATTAAATAGCAACCTCAATTACCTACTCTCAAGACAAGACACAACTCAGTGCAACAACCAACTCTCTTAACAAGATAAACATGAAAAATAAAGAGAGTTCCAGCAACAAACTAAACAAAATCCAAGGCTCTTGCTAAAGACAAACTAAAGCTAAAACTAAACATGGCAGTAGCTACGAAAAGGTAAAGAACACACAACAGAGAAAGATAGGCATGAAAAATTCTATGATGTGTTCTAGATTATGAAAGTGGAGCGTGTTTCTCTCCCACGCAAAGTAAGACGGGATCTAACTTGTTATGAACAGCAATCAAAGCTAAATAAAACTAAAAATTAAACCTAAGAGCGAGATGCTCCAAGCATAGCACATAACGCATGAAGTGATAAAAATATAGTGAGACGAAGGACGAACTGATGATTGTTGATGGAGAAGGGGATGCACGGGGGCATCCCCAAGCTTAGACACTTGAGTCTCCTTGAATACTTGTTGGGGATGCATGGGGGCATCCCCAAGCTTGAGCGCTTGACACTCCCGAATCTTCTTTCATCATCTTCCCTCGCACACTTGAAAACTCCCTTCATACATAACTCATCATAATCTGATTAGCGAGGCTAGTACCCATAATAAAATAATTTTTACCCACTGGATATAAAGATATTCTTGAATATCTACCGTTTCTCAATATTGCCAAAAGGTTTTTGAAAAGAAAAAGCAAGCTTAAGGTTTGCAAAAGTTAGGAGAGACAAAACGTGGCAGAATCTGTGAAAAACAGAACATCAGGTAGTAAAGAATTTTTTTAGGGATACTTATGCAACTCAAATCAAAAAACTCAGAACATACGAAAGTTTCGTAATTGTATAGAGCACACTGTGTAAAAAATTCAGCTCAAAAAGATGAACTGGGATTTTTCGCTGTTTTTTCTAGTCACGAGGACAGAATCTGTTTTCTGGACAGCATGTCACAACTTTCACTTCCCTTGTCGTATGAGGCTATAATTGGCACAAAGCTTGAAAATAAAGATACAATGATGTTGCTACAGTAGTAACAATCATCAATACCACTAAAAACAGAAAGTAAAAACTCAAAGTAAAGATAACAAGGGTTGTCTCCCTAGAGCTCTTTCTTTATAGCCATAAAGATAGGCTTAAGATTTTAATGATGCTCTCATAGGAATAAGGAATACGAGTTGAAGAACAAAAGAGAGCATCAAGAAGCAAATAAAAAACACATTTAAGTCTAACATGCTTCCTATGAAAAGGGATCTTGTAGAGAAATAACTCATTGAAGCATAAAGATATTAGCATAGGAAGGCAAAATAAATGCAACTTCAAAACCTTCAACATAAAGAGAGGGAACTTGATATTATTGGAATATCTATAAGCATATGTTCACCTCTCATAATAATTTTCAGTGGGATCATGAATAAACTCAACAATATAAGTATTACATAAAAAATTCTTATCATGATCCACAAGCATAGAAAATTTGTTACTCTCCACATAAGTAAAATCCTTCTCATTAGTAATAGTGGGAGCAAACTCAAGAAAATAGCTATCACATGAATCATTCTTATCATGATACACTTCCAAACATTCATTCTTTATAGCATAAGTGTCATCACAATAATCATCATAGATAGGAGGCAAAGTATCATCAAAATAAATTTCCTCATCAAAACTTGGGGGGCTAAAAAGATCATCTTCATCAAACGTAGCATCCCCAAGCTTATAGCTTTGCATATCATTAGCGTCAAAAGTATTCAAAGAAGACATGCAAATAACATTACTACTATCATGTTCTCATCAATGAGTGATGCTTGATCAATGGTAGAGTGAGTAGCACAAGCATCAATATGCACAATAGTTGGAGGAGACATCTTCGTAAGTGTTTTTATATGAGAAAGTTTGTGGGCCTCGAGATTTTTCTTAAGGGTGGCGAGTTCCTCATCTTTTGTCTTGAGGGACAAGGTGAGTACCTCAACATCCTTAGAAAGGGAGGTATTTAGCTCCACAAGTTTGCTCATATCATTAGCAAGCTCTTCACATATTTCATTAGCCTTTTTCAAGGAGGCAACATGCTTGTCATTTAAGTCGTTTGATGCGTGAACAACTTTGCATAAGTTGTCATTTCGAGCTTCCTCAAAGTCAATTTTTCGCTCAAGGAGAGTATAGTTCTCCTTTTCCTCGGTGAGGAGGATTTCAAGATCTTAATGGTTGTGGAGTTCTTACCCACCACATCCATAAGTAATTGAAACATATTGAGCTTGTTGCCTTTGAGAGAGCTCATCATTTTGTTCACTTTGGCAAACAACAAATCTTCACATATAGCATGTGCATCATCACTTTCCGCATCATGAAATTCATCATGAGGTTCGGAAGAGAACATGAAGGACTCATCAATAGGAGTTACCTTGATCTTAGCCGAGGAGGAGGGAGTGTCATCGTCAACCAACTTGGCCATGAGACACTTGTGTGCATTGCCGGTGCAGTGATGTCTACGCACGCTTCTATTCTTGTAGACTATGTTGGGCCTCCAAGCGCAGAGGTTTGTAGGACAACAACAATTTCCCTCAAGTGGATGACCTAAGGTTTGTCGAACTCAGGGAAGTAGAGGTTGAAGATGGTCTCTCTCAAGCAACCCTGCAATTAAGATACAAGAAGTCTCTTGTGTCCCCAACACACCTAATACAACTAGGAGTTGTATAGGTGCACTAGTTCGGCGAAGAGATGGTAAAATATGGGTGATAGGTGTGATAAAATGAAGTAATATAAATCTGTAATAAAAAGTGCAGCAAAGAAACAAGTAACAAAAGTGAGTGCAAACGGTGTAACAATGATGGAAACAAGGCCTAGGCTTCATACTTTCACTAGTGGTGACGAGGGGGTGACCCCACGACTCCTACGGATGAGCCTACCTGGTGTCCATGAAGGCAGAAGGCCCATGAAGATACGGCCTCAGCCCACTAGTTGGTACCGACGTAGGAGTCTGCAACTCTCAAGGAAGGTGCGAAGACCTGCCGTACGGAGCAAGCTAGGGTTAGGAAAGCATACTTGTACGCGTAGAGGGACTCCCCGATACCTAGCCTGGTATATAAGGGCTAGGAGGGGTGACGCCAAAGACATCGAATTTTACTTGTAACCCTAGCCTTGAGCGCTCCAGCCTTGGCCTCCACTGTAATCGCATCTCCCCAATCTATAATATCGAGCAGGAGCGAGCCTCCTTGTTTGCCGACGAGCTATCGTCCAACCTGTGCCTCTCATGACTAACCTAGGGTCCTTGACCATGGGATTTGCCGGGGTTGATCCCCGTCAATTGGCGCCGTCTGTGGGAACTACGCAGGTTGGGATCACGATATCGGCGGTCCCGTCTTCAGCAAGCCACAACTCGAGGGAAAGAACCCGACCTAGCCCACTCGAGGGATTCAAGATCACGGCGGACATCTTCGCCACCCCTTCAAGACCACTCGAGACGCAGTCACGCCAGGACCGATACTACGGTAACGGCCAAGCACAGCGCCAGCACCGAAGGAGTCGACGACCCAGAAGAACGGCGAGGGACCTTTACGAAGGACTCCCACTCGACGAACTATGACGCGTAGCGGAGGACTCGCAAATCTTCCGACAACCCTCCACCGCCCGGGCACCCGCCGCACATCAAGACGACGACTACGAGATTGAATCTAACGATCAGCAGAACCACCGCCAAGGCAGAAGGAGTCGACGATCCAAAAGGCATGCTTGTGCACCCGCCGCCAACCAAGACAGCGACTCCGAGACACCTGTTGGTGAATACTACGACGCAGATCGAAGGCCGGATGAATTTGCCAACCTCATCAAGAACCAAGACATGAGTCGAGGAATCGAAACCGATCCTCGCTTCCACGAGCACCCGGAGGATCACGAGCAGATCTTCAGAATCTCAAGAAGGAAGAGGCACGCCGGATCTAGCAAACTCACGGCCAGAGGACAGCTAGCAGGACCCTCCACGATCCACAGCTTCGAGGATGACTGGGAACGCGTCAGGTCAAGTCACACTTTAAGATACTGCCGTCTGTTCAAGGAGCTAGCCGACGACCTCAAGAAGGAGAAACAGAAAGAAGACAGACGAAACCAACGACCCGAGCAAGCGCCGACCTCAAGCCCGGGAGAACGTCACAGCCCATCACGAGCACAGGTGCTTATGATCCAAGAAGGAAGGATACCGGAAACACAACGCGACGCCCAAACCATGCAGGCCAGAGCAGCTGAGAGCATAAACATAGTCGACGTCTACCTGCTACATGGAACGGAGACCAGCATCACGTTCTCACAGGACGACCATCCACCCGCAGTCCTCACGATCAACAGAAGCTTCATCAAATCAGACCAATGTGATCGTGACTTCTATAGGATCTCCGAGACATTCGGAGCCAAACAAGAACTCAGAGAAATAGCCATGGTGACGGACAAGAGTACCTTCCCATTGGTGAACCGAAGCGAATCCAGGGAGTACGGACGCGACTTCAGCATCGACAGCGACACAGTCACTTACCAAGTGCACCCGACGGACCCGGACAAAACAGTCCGCGTGTATGCCCACCTCCCACAGGAGCAGGCAGCAGCTCTCGTCGCCTTCCTCCGAGACGAGTGGGAAATATTCGCCTGGTGCCCAGCAGACATGCCCGGGATACCACGCAAATTTGCGGAACACGCCCTACGCATCAAGCCAAACACGAGGCCAGTGAAGCAAGCGCTGAGACGATTCTCGGAGCCCAAGCGCAGAGCAATCGGAGAGGAATTCAACCGGTTACTCGACGCTCAGTTCATCCGAGAAACGAAGAAGGCCACCTGGATAGCAAACCCAGTGTTGGTACCAAAGAAAGACACGACTGTGCTGCGCATGTGCGTCGACTACGGACCAGTGAACAAACATTGCCCGAAGGATCACTTCCCCCTGCCTAGAATCGATCAGATAATCGACTCAACAGCAGGGTGCGACCTAATCTCCTTTCTGAACGCTTACTCAGGATACAACCAGATCAGGATGAAGGAAGAAGACGAAGATCACACATCGTTCATCACCCCCTATGGAGTATTTTGCTACAGGACCATGCCCTTTGGGCTCAAAAACGCAGGCGCCACTTACCAACGAATGATGCAGGCCTGCCTAAAGGAGAAAATAGGAAGAAACGTACAAGTCTACGTGGACGACATCGTCATCAAGACATACAAAGCAGCCACACTACTCGACGACCCGCGTGAAACCTTCGCAGCGCTCAACAAATACAGAATCAAACTCAACCGAAAGAAGTGCGCATTCGGCGTACCGGCGGGAAAGCTGCTGGGCTACATGGTCTCTGCCCGCGGAATCGAGGCAAATCCCGAGAAAGTCCAAGCCATCACCCGCATGAAAGAACCAACCGACGTCAAAGGAGTGCAGCAGCTCACTGGAAAACTCACAGCCCTCAGCCGCTTCATCAGCAGGCTTGGAGAACGCACGCTGCCTTTCTATCAACTGCTCAGGAAAGGAAAGAAATTCGAGTGGACATAGGAAGCCCGCCAAGCATTCGCGGACCTGAAAAAGACACTCTCAACTCCACCAATCCTGGCGGTACCCAAGGAACGAGAGAAGCTATACCTCTACGTGGCAGCACACAGCAGTGTAGTAAGCACGACACTCGTTGTCGAACGCGCAGAAGAAGGCAAGGTCCAGAGCATTCAGAGACCAATCTACTACCTCAGCATGCTCCTGACCAAATCCCAGCAGCGGTACCCGCACTATCAGAAGCTACTACTAGCCATCGTCATAACTTCAAGAAAGGTGTCCAAATACTTCGACGAGCACCCTATAACAATCATGAGCAGCGCACCACTCGCTGACATACTAAACAACCCTGGAGCAACCGGGCGAGTCTCCGAGTGGAACATCGAGCTCAGCCCACGAGACCTGCAGTACAAGCACCCAACAGCCATCAAAGCCCAAGTACTCCCAGATTTTCTGGTTGAGGGGACGGAGGTTCAAACACCAGGCCCCCCAGACGTATCAAGCTCATGGTCAATGTTCTTCGATGGGTCCAAGAGACAACAAGGAGCTGGAGCAGGAGTTTTACTCATTTCCCCCAAAGGAACAAAACTGAAATACGTCCTCCAGATTAATTTCAGTCACGCCTCCAACAACGAAGCAGAATACGAAGCATGCGCATGGCCAAAACATGCGGAGCCACTCGCCTCATAATTTACGGGGACTCCAATCTCGTCGTCCAGCAGACGATGAGAAACTGCAACGCAATAGCCGACAACATGGCAGCCTACCAAAAGCTCTACAACGAACTCGAAGGAAATTTCGACGGTTGCGAGCTCAACTATATCACCAGGGACAACAACAGAGAAGCTGACGAGCTCGCGAACATCGGTTCGACCCGGGCGCCTGTCCCACCTGGCGTTTTTCTCGAAAGCGTCAACCGAAGATCCATCAAGGCGCAGGCAGCAACACCCGAAGCGGTAGTGGACGGCGAAGACGCACCAGAAATAACACAGGTGGCAGCAGCAACATCATCAGAAGAAACAAGCACCAGTGCATCCAACAGCACAACCCCGACGGAGTTCGAAGGACCTGTCTGTACTAAACCGTTCCTCCGATTCCTAATCGAAGGCACGCTACCACAAGATGTGGCCGAAGCACGACGCATCAGCCGACGATCCAAGGCATTCACTGTGATCAACAGACAACTATACAAGCGCAGTATCACCCAGATACTCCGAAGATGCATTGACGAAGAGGACGGCAAAGCCCTATTGCTAGAAATCCACGAAGGCACTTGCGGGCACCACGCGAGCAGTCGAGTGCTCGTGTCCAAAGCATTCCGAGCTGGATTCTACTGGCCCACAGCCATGAAAAACACAGAGGAAATCGTGCGACGTTGCGTCGCCTGTCAAAAATTCGCCAACAGGCCACACGCTCCCGCATCAGAGCTCAAGACCATACCACTATCCTGGCCGTTCGCCACCTGGGGACTCGACATGGTGGCCCCACTGAAGAAATCATCAAAGGGCGGAAGAACACACCTGCTCGTCGCAGTCGACAAGTTCACTAAGTGGATCGAAGCAGTGCCCATCACCAGCTCTACAGCTCTCACGACTGTCAACTTCATCAAATCGATCATCTTCAGATTCGGAGTGCCACACAACATCATCACGGACAACGGCACGAACTTCACAGCCGCATAATTTCAGAACTTCTGCGAAGAACTGGGCATCAAAATCAATTATGCATCAGTCGCGCACCCGCAGTCCAACGGCCAGGTGGAAAAAGAAAACGGCCTTGTCTGTGGAGGAATCAAGAAACGGCTCCTCGCACCACTCGAGCAAGCCGCTGGTAACTAGATAGAAGAACTCCCCGCGATGCTATGGAGCTTACGAACCACGCCAAACACTGCGACCCAATACACACCCTTCTTCATGGTGTACGGGGCAGAGGCAGTCCTACCGCATGACCTCAAGTTTGGAGCACCCCGGGTCACCGGATACGAGGAAAAGAAGCAGAAGAAGCATTACAAGACGACAAAGATACGGCTGACAAAGCAAGAGACACAACCCTGGAAAAATCAGAAGGGTACCAAGACAAATTGCGTACCTACCAAAGCAGTCGACTACGCACCAGAACCTTCAAGAAAGGTGACCTAGTCCTACGACTAATACAAGATAAGGTCCACAAACTTGCCCCTCAATGGGAAGGACCATTCATAATCTCAGAAGTCATCGGAGGCGGTGCCTACAGACTGAAGAACCCAAAGACAGACGAGGACGTGGGCAACCCATGGAACGTAGCAAACTTGCGACTATTCTATCCATAGCCCCTATCGGTCGGACATGAATGGCAACTCATGTAAATCGCTCGACAGCAATAAAATAAGTGTTGCCCAAATACTGTCACCTCAAAGCACTCGGGGGTTGAAGAGGAAACTCCCCCCGAGCAACTGCTGTCGCACTCGCGATCTTAATCAAAGCACTCGGGGGTTGAAGAGTAAACTCCCCCCCCCGAGCAACTGCTATCGCACTCGCGATCTTAATCAAAGCACTCGGGGGCTGAAGAGGAAACTCCCCCCCGAGCAACTGCTATCGCACTCGCGATATTAATCAAAGCACTCGGGGGCTGAAGAGGAAACTCCCCCCCGAGCAACTGCTATCGCACTCGCGATCTTAATCAAAGCACTCGGGGGCTGAAGAGGAAACTCCCCCTCGAGCAACTGCTATCGCACTCGCGATCTTAATCAAAGCACTCGGGGGCTGAAGACGAAACTCCCCCCCCCCCCCCGAGCAACTGCTATCGCACTCGCGATCTTAATAAAAAAAACTCGAGGGTTGAAGAGGAAACTCCCCCCCCCCCCCGAGCAACTGCTATCGCACTCGCGATCTTAATCAAAAACTCGGGGGTTGAAGAGGAAACTCCCCCCCCCCTGAGCAACTTTATCTCTTGCGCGATCTTAATCGAAGCACTCGGGGGCTTAAGAGAAAAAATCCCCCCCAAGCAACACTACCGCCTACGCGATATTCTTCATGAAGCACTCAAGGCCTCGAGTACAAACCACACCCAAGAGACAACTATCAACACTCCAATGGCATCCAAACACTTTTGAAGAGACTATGGAGGAAGCACAAGTTCTTTTAGTCTTCACCCGATCGCCAACGATCACCTAAAGACTCGGGGGCTACTCCCATCGGGAGCGCTGCCGCGCACCCGATAAAAAACAACAAAGGAAACAAAACTCTAGCCTACGCCTGACCCTTCGGCTCAAGCGTAGCCCCGGGGGCTACTCCCATCGGGAGCGCTGTCGCGCACCCGATAAAAACCTACAACACCAAATACAAGATGGACCCAAAGACAGCTCCCAGCCTCGAAAGACTCGAACGTAATTCTCAGTCCCAAAAAGGATTCAATGACAACTCCTGATGGTGAAGACACAGTTCTCGGCGGCATAAAAGCTCAAATATACACAAAGGATAAAGCATGGTTTACATCATAGATATCATCTTCAATACAAAAAGGACTCAACTACATTTGGATAGAAGGTAGCTCCTGTTACAAGAGGAAATCACCCAAGGAACTATGACTTCTACATGTGTGCCCATGAGGGGTAATCAACCCTAGTACAAGAGCATCATCACAGACAAAGTAGGGATGGAAGCAGCGGGTTCATGACGTCAATGACATAACAAAAGGTGAAGCTCGACTTATTTGGGGAGCCACTGGGGAAGCTGCTCCACCAGCTTCTTCTCCTGCTCCTCTAGCTTCTTCTCCAGCTCCGCCCAAACTGCCGGCGAAGATGACGCTGCCGCCTCCAGTTCTACAAGGTCGCCTGCCGCGCTCGTTTAACCAGTGGCTTGACGTCGAGGTCTTCAGAGGCAGAAGAGGAAGCAGTTGAAGACGGCTCGCCACCACCACCAGAAGAGTCCCTGGAGGAAGAAGCAGTCGAAGACGCAGGTGAATGACTCCTCGACTTCATGGAGCTGTCGCTGCTCGACTCCTGCCCATGCGGATCCATGCTATTGCCACTCGGATCGAATCCGCGGACAATGACAGTGCTCTCACCATCAAAGCGACAGTTGAGCATATCACCATCTCGCAAATTCAAACGCCGAGCAAACAAACCCCAACCAGAGCCAAGAAAAATCAAGCACGAGCTATCAACCTCCAACTCAACATAAGAAGGAGATCGACAGCTCCCCTGAAGGTGCAGAAGCAGGCCATCCAAGCCACGTTCAGAGACAATGGCAGAAAAAGCAGAAGGAAGAAGGATGCGATTGGCACTTTGGCCACGAACGCGCAAAATAAAATCATAGCGCCAGAACCCCTCCTCCAAGGGAGAGGAGGAAGGCACTGGCACTGCACCATGGCGACCACCACGGCATGAGCGTGGTGTGCGGCCACCACGGCCACGACGACCGCGGCCACGGCCAACGCCTCGACTAGGAACCATGAGCGGAAGGAGAGATGAAGAAAGAGGTGAAGCAGCGAGTTGGATAGAAGCGTAGAAGAGAAAGGCCTATTTATAGAACAAAAATCCTCGAAGCACAGAGAAGCCAAGACAACAACAAAAACTAATTCAAAGACCAAACGACCCGGCCGTCTCGAACTCCAAGACGAAGATGCTTTCCCACGGGAAGCACTGTACGCAGGGTGCGTCAATTCGCGCGCGTTTCCAATGCACGCATGGGAAACCCAACCGGCGCCCGCCACAAACGGCCATAATTATGACCGGTCCACGAGATGTGACGGTTCACTGGCAGCGCATCACTGACAGCCATCAAAACAGAGGCATCACTATCCCTGAGAAATAGCGAAGAAAACCAAATAGCAAGGCGCACTTAGTACTCCATCAAGGCCCAGAGGTTCCATCTTTTCAGATCTTTTCCCCAAGGAAGAAAAACATCTCACTCCCATCGGGAGCGTACATCATAAGAGTCCCGGGTGCTCCCTCACCTAAAGGCCAACCATGTGCTCAAGTGAACACTCGCACCAATGAGAGTCTCGGGTGCTCCCTCAACCCGACGCAAAGACAAACAAAACACTCGCCAGGACCATACGGCGCTACGAGTCCCAGGTGCTCCCTCACCTCAGGGCCCGAAAAACGGCATTCGAGTGATTACTTGCAAAAACTCCCCGACTGAGCACTCGAAACAAAGCTCCTCGTGTGAATGAGTGAACAGCTTGCTTGATGTTCTTTTCCAAGCGGGTGCAATGCTAAAAGGCTCCGCGCCTCAAAAACACACATTCCTGGAACACGATACACTGTGCCCAGAAGCCACGCAAGATTAGCGTGTAGGTAAGACCCCGCTGCGAAGTACGGCCGGGCTGGGACTTGCCGAAGAGCGATTTCACTCCCAACCTTTCCCATGTGCAGAGCATGATAGATAAGCTGGGCGGACGCGCCTTAGGCTACACACATTACTGGCGGCAAATGAACACCGTAGGACCTGAAGCGGCCGGACTTTTGCTCGACACCAGTGTTCCAAGCTCACGTCGAGGGACGTGGGTTTGATTGGGATACTGTGGTATTTTCCCTAGTGCAATTCACCAAGGCTCGACCCGTCGACTCCTTGGGCCCTTTCAGCTTAGCATCCCTCGAAACAGGTTTTGTCATGACCACCAGACTGCCAGCGACCCACGGATGAACCGTGCATATCAATAAACGACAAATGAATGTACTCGAGTGCCTGCACGACTCTTCGAGTCCCCCAGGCACTCGGGGGCTACTGACGAGGGGGTGACCCCACGACTCCTACGGATGAGCCTACCTGGTGTCCATGAAGGTAGAAGGCCCATGAAGATACGGCCTCAGCCCACTAGTTGGTACCGACGTAGGAGTCTGCAACTCGCAAGGAAGGTGCGAAGACCTGCCGTACGAAGCAAGCTAGGGTTAGGAAAGCATACTTGTACGCATAGAGGGAGTCCCTGAGACCTAGCCTGGTATATAAGGGCTAGGAGGGGTGACGCCAAAGACATCGAATCTTACTTGTAACCCTAGCCTTGAGCGCTCCAGCCTTGGCCTCCACTGTAATCGCATCTCCCCAATCTATAATATCGAGCAGGAGCGAGCCTCCTTGTTTGCCGACGAGCTATCGTCCAACCTGTGCCTCTCATGACTAACCTAGGGTCCCTGACCATGGGATTTGCCGGGGTTGATCCCCGTCAAGTGGCAACTCCCAACAACATTAACATAGTCTAATCACATGATATTTCCCATAAAACATGCAATGGAGACGTACTCGGAGGTCATTCCTTTGTGGTCAAGAGAGGACGAGAATTGTGTAGGGCTACAAAAGCACACCTCAGAGTTCGTAGTTCTCAATCTATGGATTTGCCAATGTCACCGCGGCCATCCAAAGAGAGTACCACAATCACCACAACATATCTAAAGGACAGTCAAAGACAAGCACCAAAAGACTCTCAATCTTCAATTCGCACACAAAAAAGGAAATCACTCATGAAAATATTCTTCTAACCCATGTCCAATAGACCGCTGTCATCATGGTCTCGGGGATTATACTAGATAGGATCAAGTGAGTACATCAAATCCAATACATAGAAGAAGGGAAACATCATGGGATCACCCTAGATTAACATAGCCAATGATCACAACAAAGATCACATCATGGGAGAGAGAGAAACCACATAGATCAAGATACAAGCCTTAGCCCCGAGGGGAACTACTCACACATGGACATGGTGAGAGAGAGGGAGTTGTTGATGGAGAGGTGAAGCCCGGAGGAGATGAAGGAGACGGCGACGACGACGTCCACAGCGGCGGCGGCGCCCACGGCCACGACCACTGCGGTGGGCACGACCCTTGGGGGCAGCGGCCCTTGGCCCCTTCTTATTCCTTGGAGATGGTGTTGCTGTGGAGATTGATCTCCCCCTCAAGACGTCTGCCAAGGGGGGGGGGAATTTCGTGGTGCCCTTGGACCTAGGTTTCCTCTCTTTATATAGACTCTCGGATTCCCGTCATCCAGATTACATCTTCTGTATTTCGGAGTTTCTGGAAGCATCCGAACTCCGATTGGGCCGAAGTTTATTTCTATATCCACCGGAAAAAAATTCCCTACAACTTTGTACTTTTAAGTTTTTCCGTTTGAGGCCGTCTTCTAGTGTTTCCGATGCGATCTTTAAAACTTGTCTGGTGGGGACAGATTTCGGGAAAGCTAGAGTACAACTCTTACAAGGCTTCCTTTTATGATCTTTCCTTTATCCAAGTAATTCATACACATAAAGTAGAAAAACAAGAACTTGTGCACTCTTGCAACCATTAATAGGTTAGTTCCAAAATATGTTATAAAAAGATATGAAAGTGTATCAAAAGCATAGCAATATCACACAAAACATGCATGGAGCAAGCATAAATTATAAATACGTTTGGGACGTATCATGTAGTCACTCATGTAGTTGTAGTTTACAACTTCACCTTCCTTGTTGAGGAGCTTCAAGGTTTTTTGTGTATCTGGAGCAACTCCGGCCACACCACCAACATCCTCGGGATCGGACCCTTCAAGTGCCAACAATGCTTTCTTCTTGAACTTGTTGTTGAGAGGATTTGGGAGCTTCTTGGCGACATCCTTCCGAGGAAATCGAGGTTTGCCCTCTCTTTTCTCATATGGACACTCCCCCACAAAATGTCCCGGTCTCTCACAGTTGTAGCAGTTTCTCGTCTTCTTCTTTTGGAATCTTCCCTTGAAGTCCCCTTTGGTGAACTTCTTCACAAAGAGAGCAATATCATCATATGAGGGAGTATCATCAGAGTTATCATCATCTTCATACTCATCTTCTTCCTCATCATCAAACTCCTCGAGCCTAGCCTTGAGAGCAAGGTTTGAGGACGGACCACCATATGTGGCAAGAACCTCTTGGACTCCTTTAGGTGCTCTTCATATTGCAAGAAGGTGGCAATCACATCATCCGGTGTCATCTTGAAGAACTCGGGCATACGCCTCAATTCCCACACCATTTGATGAGAATACACCATGAGAGCATTCAAAATTTTGTCCACAAGGTAACGGTTGGTGATTTGATATCTGATACGTCATAAACGTATCTACTTTTCCAAACACTTTTGCTATTGTTTTGCCTTCATTCTTGCATGACTTGAACGAAACTAACCCAGACTGACGCTGTTTTCAGCAGAGCTACCAGTGCCGTTTTCTTTTGTGCATGTTTCTGGATATTTAGGTACGCTGGAAAAATCCCAAAAATATATATAAAAAATCAGCGTTCCGGAAGCTTCCACCAGGCCAAAGGGGGGCCACAGGGCAGCCAGGGGGCAGCCAGGAGGGTGCCTGGCGCGGCCCAGCTCCTGGTCGCGCCACCTGCCCTCCTAGGTGGGTCCCACACCCCCTGGTGCCCTACTTTGGCCCTATTTATTCCCCCGTCGAGAAAACCCCGAAACAGAGGTCGCTTTTCCAATCTACGTCGCGGAGCCGCCGCAACCCTGATGGCTTCTCGCCCCTCGTTGGTTACCCCAAGTGGAAGGTTGAGATGCAGCGTAGCGGCAATTTCCCTCAGTAAAGATACCAAGGTTTGTCTCCAGTAGGACTCAACGATAAGTACGATAGGTGGCAACGGCGCCAGAAATTATTCTGATGCGTGGAGTTGTCGTGGACCTGCACAAAATCAATAACTTTGCTCCCAACAAGTTTAGAGGAGTTGTCAATTCCTCCGGCCTTGTCGTTTACAAAGGATCAAACGCAAGAGATAAAAAGGTACTAGTAAAAGTAAAAACAGAAAGGTAAATAGTGGGTGTGAACAATGGTATGAAGATGGACCGGAGTCCCGTGATTTTCACTAGTGATGTCTCTCTCCCAAAAGACGATAAAAATGCTAGCGAGGTAAACAAATGACAGTTGGGCAATTGACAGGATTAGTAAGGCACCGCAATGCTAACTATGCTGCAAAGAAAGGAAGGGCTCAAAAGCAATGGGCAGTACACCAAGGTAAGTAGACCGAAATCCATCTGCATCTACTACGAATCATCCACCTTGAGATATCTATCCAGAACATCTCGCCGGTATTAAGTTGCGAATCCCACCCAAAGTGTAAACTCAAAGCAACAGACAACTGCATTAAAAGAACTTTGCGTAAAGTAAACAATTCTTGCACCAATAGGCACAATTACTGTTGTTTTATCCCTGGTGGCAACAACACATCCCCTAGTCTCATGTTTCTGTCACTCAAGCTAGACATCAGGGGGCTGAACCCACAATCGAGCATAACGCTCTCTCTTGGAGTTGCAAGCAAATAACTTGGCCAAAGCAAATACTGCAACGGAGAACATGCAAGAATTTACCCAAGAACAAAATATAAAAGGGCAAACCAAATATATTACTCATCACAATCTGAACATAGTCTCGTAATCCATCAGATCGCAACAAACTCAGCATAGCAACAGCAGAAAATTACATAGGTGCCTCGATCATGTGAGGCAGCTCACGAGGTCTCGAAAGTGAAAGCACAAAAGAGGGAGAGGACATCACATAGCTACTGATCACGGACCCATGGTCCAAGGGGGACTACTCACGGCACATACGGGAGACGTCCATGGCTATGGATGGTCTCCCGGAGGGGTGATCTCCTTCCGGCAGGGTGCCGGGGCAGCTTCTCCAGGCAGCCCCGATCTGAAATTGGCGGCGGCGGCGGAACAGAGAGGTTTCCGCGAAAAAGAGTTCTTCTTTAGGGGTTTCTACCCCGAGGGAGTTATATAGGCGAAGGGGGCGTCGAGGGGCCACCCAGGGCAGCCAGGAGGGTGCCTGGCGCGCCCTAGGGTTGGGGCCGCGCCAGGGACCCTTCTGGCTCCCTGGTGGTGGTCCCGGCTCTCTCCCTTGGTTATTCCGGAAGCTTCCTGCCCGCTGATTTTTAATATAATTTTTGCGGAATTTTTTGGGCACTTTAATCAGCCGGAAAACCTGAAAAACAAAAAAAGCAGAAAACCAGAAGCTGGCAACTGGGTGCACTGAGTTAGTAGGTTAGTCCAAATTGGTTTAAAAGTGTAATAAAGTTCAACCAAAACATGGCAAAGTCACACAAAACATGCATGGAGCAAGCAGAAATTATAGATACGTTTGGGACGTATCAAACCCTCTCTTCTTCCTCGGAGAGCTAATCCGGAGGCTGAATTGGCCTCCGGTGAGGGGGAAATCATCGCCATCGTCATCATCATCGCCTCTCCATCACCCCTCCATGACTTCTCCTCTCATGTGTGAGTAATTACCTGCTGTAGGCAAAGGGGATGGTTGGGGGCATGTTGCCTATCATCTACTTGGTGTTTATCATCTCTGTTACAACTTGTTGCTCTTAATGCTTGTCACTTTAGGCCCGAGTGCCATGATTTCAGATCTGACCACCCTTTTGTTTCTTGAGTTTGTGGTGTTCTTTATCCTATCTATGAGTTGTATGCACTTATTATAGTCCGGAACCGGCAATCCCAATGGTGACAGCTTGGGACACCAAAGGGGATGGACTATAATTTGAGGATTCCGTGTATCCATGAAGTGTTAATGCTTTGTTCCGGTGCTCTTTGACAGGAGTACCTTAATCTCCCTAAGTTCCTTTTGGCCCCGTTCTTAGCGGGAGGGTAGGACAAAAGATGTTGTGCAAAGTTCTTATTGCAAGCACGTACAACTACCTTGGGATACATGCCTGATGTTTGATATTTGCCTAGATGATCCTTTTTTTTCTGTGAGCCTTGCCCAAGTTAGAATCTGTTACATGTTCGTTCTCATCCAAGCAGCGCCCAACCATCCATATCCCTAGCCTACAGTGTTTTCCTTCTGCTGGTTACTAGTTGTTTACCTTTACTGTTCCACTATTATCATCACCACTACCACCACCATATCACAGTTGCTACTAATACCTTTGTGCAAGAAAGTGTTTATTTCAGGTGCTGTTGAATTGAAAACTCAATTGTCAAAGCCTGTACGTCTTCTTTGTGTCCCCAAGTGTCGAATCAATAAATTGGGTTATCTTGCCTGCGAAGACTATCTCGATCCCCTACAGTTGAGGGTTATCAAGTACTGTTTTCTGGCACCGTTGCCGGGGACCATAGCTTTATTTACAGGTTTACTCGAAGTATCCTACCTGCTGCACGTTATCCACTATGGGTAAGAAAGGAGACCCTAAAGTTCCGATCTTACCATCCCGTACGAGACGAGGTACTGCTCTTAGCACTAGTGCTAAACTTGATTCACCTTCGGTTATGAGTCAGTTTGATTCACCTCAGTTACTTGCTGCTTCTGCTGAGTCTGGCAATATGTCAGATACTTTTGATGATGCTTCTACTATTTTTGAGACTACATATTCACTTGGTTCTTTTATAGAAAAACAGATTGCTGCTGCTGCCCGACTCTCGGGTGTTGAAATTCCTGTTATCCAAACTCCTATTGGGAAAACTCATAACTTTGCTGACCTTAAGGAGAAACTCCTTGAGGATGATTATATTACACTTGATGATGATTTTGGCAGGGAACTTAATGAATGTGTTGATTCCGACCCTGCTACTATAAAGAAGTTGCTAGCAAAACACTCCCTGAAGAACAAGTTTACTCCTGATCCTACTTTTGCTACGTCTCCTATACGCATCACTGATCCTGATTATTATGATTTCTCTGTTGACCTTTCACTTATATCTACAGTTGAAGCTGATCCCTTTTATGGCAGAGAAAATGATGATGCTATCGGGCACCTGACCAAACTCACTGAGTTAGGCGGCTTGTTTACCACAGATGAAAGGATCTGGAACTTTTATGTGACCAAGCTTCTTCCTTTTTCCTTGAAAGGAGATGCTAGAGCATGGTACAATGCACTACCATGTGGTTCCATTCCGAGTCCTCAAGATATGGCTATATCTTTCGTTGATAAGTATTTTCCTGCTCATATGCAACATGCTGCTTTACAAAGAATTTATAACTTTAAACAGTTGCAGGATGAGCATCTCCCTAAAGCTTGGGGGAGATTTTGCAGTTTTCTAAAGGCTAGACCGGGACATGAAATCCCTAAAAATGAATTATTTGATATATTTTATGCTGGTCTAACCAATGGGTCTAAATCCTACCTAGATAGTTGTGCTGGTTGTGTTTTCAGGCAAAGAACACTGGACAATGCGGAATAATTGATGGGCAAAATTGAAAAAAACCATGAAGATTGGTCCGTGCTTGAACCACCTCCACCACCAAAGAAGAGGGGCATGCTAGTCCTAAGGCCAGATGATATGCAAGAAGAAAAGAAGTCCATAAGAGAGAAAGGTATTAAAGCTAACGACGTGAAGAATCTACCTCCAATTGAGAAGTTGTGTGAGCCTACCACTCACCCACCTATGGTAGAAGTACACTCTCTTTTAGATTTCCATGCAAGTGACATCCCTAAAGGTAAACCTCCTGACCAATGTTTAGATGAGCTTGATAATTTTATTATGAAGCAGAATCACTTCAATAAGAAGATACAAGGTCAGTTGCATGATAATACTCTTGCTATCAAAAGTTTGCTTGATGTTCTAGGTAGAACAGTTAATGATGTTAAATGTCTTGTGAAGAATTTTCATATGGTTCAAACTCATCTTGAACAAATTTCTAATGTGCAAAAAGATTTGCTTGCTAATAATGTCAAACGGGACAATTTACAAGCTTACGGTATAAAGACCCGGGGTGGCACACACACCCAGGACCCTCTCTATCCAGAGGGGCATCCAAAGAGGATCGAGCAAGATTCTCAAGTGCAGGAAGAAGAAATTGTTAGCTCCCCAAAGAAGAAGAAGAAGAAGAAAAAGAAACACAAGTAAGATGACAATTCCAATGATCCTATAGAAGAAGAAGAACAAGCTGTGGATCCAAACAACATATCTACATCCGATGCTGAGACTGAAGACGGTGCTGAACCTGAAAAAGATACTGAAAAGAATGATCCACCCGAGGTTCGTGAAGAAGAAGCACCCGATAAGCGCAAGAAGTATACTAGAGAAGACTTCTTTGCAAGGAGACACGGGAAGGAACGAGAACCATGGGTACAGAAACCCATGCCTTTCCCAAGCAAGTCCGTCAAATCCAAAGAAGAAGAGCGCTACAACAAGTTTTGTGAGTGGATGAAACCTCATTTTCTTCAAATTCCTTTGACTGATGCTATTAAATTACCTCCTTACTCAAAATATATGAAAGATATTGTTACTAATAAAAGAAAAGTCCCTAATGAGGCAATATCTACTATGCTTGCTAACTACTCTTTCAGTGGCAAGATTCCTGAGAAGCTCGGTGATCCAGGTATACCCACCATTCCTTGCTCCATAAAAAATTATTATATTAGAACTGATTTATGTGATCTTGGTGCAGGAGTGAGTGTTATGCCCTTTTATCTCTACAAAAGGCTTTGTTTAGAGAAACTAATTCCTACAGATATCTCTCTTCAGATGGCCGACAAGTCCACGGCCGTCCCAATCGGTATTTGTGAGGATGTTCCTGTTGAAATTGCCAATTGCTTAATACTTATTGATTTTGTTGTGCTTGACATCCCCGAGGATGGGAGCATGTCCATTATCCTTGGTAGACCTTTTTTTAACACCGCAGGTGCCGTTATTGATTGCAATAAAGGGAAGGTTACCTTCAACGTAAATGACAAAGAACACACGGTATATTTTCCGAAGAAAATCGACAAAAGGCATGGCCTTAACTCCATTGAGAATATCGAGACCGTGAAGATTGGAGAATGGGATTGTCCAATACATGTATACCACAAATACAAAACAATTATGGTGGGGACAATGTCCATTAAAGTGATAGTGCAATTATCACTTCATAAGAGGCGAGACTTTCTGCGCTATATATCACCGGTGTGTTGGTAAGACTTGGTCAACCTTGCTAACTAGCAAGTTTTATATAGGTAAAAAGTTGAGCTTGTTATGTTTTCATTTCCTTTAGTTTTTATTCTCCTTGCTGTACCAAAGTTTTTGTGTTTAAAGCTTCACCTGTTCTAACTTTTGCCTCAAGTTCACGAAAGTTTTTGCAGCTTTTTGAACTTTGAAAAATTCTCTACAGTGAAGTTGCCCAAAAAATTCCAAAAAAAATTATATTCAAAGTTTTCAGGTAAAAAGCCATCAGGGGGCACCTTTGGCTGACCAGGGGGGCCACCACCAGGCCAGAATGCCAGGTGGCGCGGCCCAGCTCTTGGCCGCGCCACCCACCCTCCTGGGTGGCTCCCATGCCCCCTGGTGGCATCTCTCCTCTCACTCTCTCTCCTTCTTCCCCAAAACACGAGTTCTTCCTCTGATTTCTTCGTTCTTGCTGCTCCTGAGCACGTACCTTTGATCTCTCCATTTAGCCACTTGTTTGAGCTGATTTTTGGAACAAGTGCTCCCTGGTATGTGACTCCCTCACCCCTCCAATTAGTTTTCTAGTTGGTGGCTTCATTAGTGAGTATTTAGTGGTTCTTGGTGCTGTTTAATTAAGCTTAAATGTTTGCGTAGAAATTTATTTTTCAAGTTTTGCTGCTAGTTTGAGCCTTGGTTAAGTAAGTAGAATGTTATGCCCAAACTAGTTTTGCTTAAATCTTCGTTTTTGTGAATTGTTAAAAATTTCAGAAAAGGAGAAACTAGGTAAGTGGCTTGGGAAGAATAAACCCAAGCGCTCTAGCCGTGTCATGCGTTCCGCAGCTTCGCCTTCTACCACAAGGGCAAGCTACAATGAATATATCATACCCGTAGAGATGTTGGACGTGTTACCCGCGAAGGCCATGGCATTTCCATGCGATGATTTTATGGAGAATGCCGGCATAAAAGAAGAGTTTTATGCTCTGTGTGAGAATGCAGGTTTGACACGGCTTGTTACAAGCCGTGTACCACAGTACGAGACACTCACCGCTATTTTTGTTAACAGTTTCAGATTTTATTCTGACAATGATACTGTGGTGTTTCGACTTTATGAAAGGTTGCTGACCATGCCTATGAGTAAATTTTGTGAAGTTTTAGGTTTGCCAGGCTTGGTCGAGAAGAAGAAGAGGAAAAATATCCCGACTGTTGAAATTAACACCCTCCTCGACTCATTCTGCAACACCGAAGTGAGGCCATCTAACCGACAGAAGATCTCGAACATTATGTTTCCTCACCTCAGGTATTTCGCTTATTATATTGCTAGGGGAGTGTTGGCTCGAGACAACACGAGCAACACTTCCACGCCTGATACTGCCATCATGGAAAATGCTCTCTCAGGGAAGCATGCGCATCATGTGGGTTCTCTTATTGCGAAACACACATTTTTGGCAGCAAGGGGGACATTTTTGGTGGCATCTATGCCACACTTCTTTTGCAGTCTCTCCAAGGAGAACCGCGCCCAGATGATGCTATATTTCCTTTTGTTAGTCTTGACGTGGCTGCCATGAAGAGGCATTTCTTTGTTACTAAGGCCTCTGACCGCTTTACACTTGATTATATTTTGTGGTTCAAAGATGGTGTGACACGCACTATCCGTCTACCTGCACCACTTGTGTTTGACTTTTCTCGCAGGAACGGATATCGATTTTTAGTGGCCTAATTCGATGAGATCACAGGGAGATACCAATATCACAATCCCCCAGAGGGGGCCGAGCCAGATGAGGAGGAGCGTGTCGTGTATCTACCCGTTCAGGAGGAGCACGAGGTGTATGCACCAGTCCAGGAGGAGACCGTCGCCCCCTGGGGTGAAGGGTCTTCCTCTGGATGGGGGTCGGGACCTTCCTCCTCCGCGTGGGAGAATCCCAGGACGTCGGTGTATGCTCCCGACTTCCCCTACGACCCATGGACACACTAGTACTACCCGGGAGCAGGAGGCTCCTCGGGACCGCAGTAGAAGAGCCCAACTTAGGCCAAAAGCCTAAGCTTGGGGGAGTACGTGCTCTCCTCCCCTTTCCATTGTATCTACCGTTGGTTCGCTTTTATCCTTTTTGCAAGTTTTTTCCTGTTCTTCTTTGCTCTTTTAGTTCGCAAAAACCCAAAAAGATTTCACCTTTCTCTTGCTTTCGTTAAAACCTTAAAAAACCCAAAAATATGTTTGCTTTGCTCTTTAGTTTGCTTGTTTTCAGAGTTCAGCTCAAGTCCGTGATGGCATTTGATTATATTTTCCTACGTTCTATCGTGCAAGTGACAAGGCAGTAATGACGAAGATCGACGGAAGGGAGTCAACAAAGAAAGCCGGTATGAACTCTTTTCGTTTCTACTTTTGTACATATGCCTGTACTTATGATTAGAGACCAGCTTGTAGCGACATAGTGATATGTTTACAATGCTTTCCCAGTGGTTCATGCTTTCTTTGTGGTTAGTCTCAAATAGCTAGAGTTTATAATGTGTTGCTTGAAATGATTGACATGCATTGCATTGTTCATGGTGTGGCATATTGAAGTGGTATTTCCCTCCGGGGGATTCTTGGATTGACTTGGCGCATGTTCACGCATGTTAAGACTAAAAAGTATGTTTTGCCTTGATGATCTTTTTACTTCACAGTGAGCTATATCACTTTCATGCCCGATTCAATGTTGCTTTGTCGCTCTGCATGATTATGACTGTTATGCTCTCTAGTTGGTCGCTTCCCCGTCTTTTGCTAGCCTTCCTCCAGCACCAAGCGGAATTCTGCTTGTGCTTCCAAACTCCTTTTTAAACCCAGTTGTTCCATTTGAGTCCACCATACCTACCTATATGTGGTATTTACCGGCCACTCCTAACTTAGACTTTCATGTGCCATCTCGAAATTTATTCAAAAGCTTCTCCTTTGTAACCGTACAAGCTCATGGTGCGGTGAGGGGAGATCAGTATCTTTCATGCCAAAAATATTTTGACGGAAGTTTTAACTAGTCAAGAAAAAAAAAGATGAGAGTTACACCTCCCCCATACTTGATGATGGAGTGAAATGGACCAAATGCTGCTTATGATAGATGGAACGATACCCTCCTTCCATCCTTGAGGCAAAATAAAAGGTTCCGTAGACCATCAAAGGATTTATGGATAAGGGAATATGTGTAATCAAAAGGCATTAATATGGTTGGCATGGGAGATATTGAGAGACCTTTACCGTTCACCGTTGACTGGAAAGTTGCACCTCTCAAAAGAGTTTTATCTTTGTTTTCAAAACCAAGAGCTCTGGCACATGTTTAGTCTTTGCTTCCTTTCACGGGTTTTCAACCTCGCCATCAAAAACCACGGTTCGAGAGTCTTCACCTTCCTTTCTCCAAAGCACCAACTATGAGAGCATAATTGTCATTCTTAGTGTAACATGCATTGTCCCAAAGTACCACATTGTCTTCTGCATGATTGTGATGTTTCTTACTCTGAGCTCTGAGTTCTAGTCTCCTCTAAAACTCCGGAGGAGTTTCTGCATTTATGTTTTGCTTCACTCATGGAGGCTAGCAAAATACCACTCTGATATGTTCATGCTATGTGCATTGTGATCTTGAATTGATTCTCAGCAGTATATTATTTACTTTACGTTTGTTTGTGACTGATTACATGAAAGAAGGATTGCTTCGTGCATTGTCCTTGTAGCATGATGTCAAAACTTGCTAAACTCTTTCGTAGTACATGCTTATATACATCTAATGAAGCAAAAGAGTTTGTCAAAATTTTCTTTGTCGCGTCCAGTTCGTTGAACTGAATTGCTTGAGGACAAGCAATAGCTAAGCTTAGGGGAGTTGATACGTCCTAAACGTATCTACTTTTCCAAACACTTTTGCTATTGTTTTGCCTTCATTCTTGCATGATTTGAATGAAACTAACCCGGACTGACGCTGTTTTCAGCAGAGCTACCAGTGCTGTTTTCTTTTGTGCAGGTTTCTGGATATTTAGGTACGCTGGAAAAATCCCAAAAAGATATATAAAAAATCAGCGTTCCGGAAGCTTCCACCAGGCCAAAGAGGGGCCACAGGGCAGCCAGGGGGCAGCCAAGAGGGTGCCTGGCGCGGCCTAGCTCCTGGCCGCGCCACCTGCCCTCCTGGGTGGGTCCCACACCCCCTGGTGCCCTACTTTGGCCCTATTTATTCCCCCGTCGAGAAAACCTCGAAACAGAGGTCGCTTTTCCAATCTACGTCGCGGAGCCGCCGCAACCCTCTGTTCTTCCTCGGAGAGCTAATCTGGAGGCTGAATTGGCTTCCGGTGAGGGGGAAATCATCGCCATCGTCATCATCATCGCCTCTCCATCACCCCTCCATGACTTCTCCTCTCATGTGTGAGTAATTCCCTGCTGTAGGCAAAGGGGATGGTAGGGATTGGATGAGTTAGATCATGTAATAGTTCAATCATATTGTTGGGGCATGTTGCCTATCATCTACTTGGTGTTTATCATCTCTGTTACAACTTGTCGCTCTTAATGCTTGTCACTTTGGGCCCGAGTGCCATGATTTCAGATCGATCACCCTTTTGATTCTTGAGTTTGTGGTGTTCTTTATCCTATCTATGAGTTGTATGCACCTATTATAGTCCGGAACCGGCGATCCCAATGGTGACATCTTGGGACACCAAAGGGGATGGACTATAATTTTAGGATTCCGTGTATCCATGAAGTGTTAATGCTTTGTTCCGGTGCTCTTTGACAGGAGTACCTTAATCTCCCTAAGTTCCTTTTGGCCCCGTTTTTAGCGGGAGGGTAGGACAAAAGATGTTGTGCAAAGTTCTTATTGCAAGCACGTACAACTACCTTGGGATACATGCCTGATGTTTGATATTTGCCTAGATGATCCTTTGTTTTCTGTGAGCCTTGCCCAAGTTAGAATCTGTTACATGTTCGTTCTCATCCAAGAAGCGCCCAACCATCCATCTCCCTAGCCTACAGTGTTTTACTTCTGCTGGTTACTAGTTGTTTACCTTTGCTGTTCCACTATTATCATCACCACTACCACCACCATATCACAGTTGCTACTAATACCTTTTTGCAAGCAAGTGTTTATTTCAGGTGCGGTTGAATTGACAACTCAATTGTCAAAGCCTGTACGTATTCTTTGTGTCCCCAAGTGTCGAATCAATAAATTGGGTTATCTTGCCCGCGAAGACTATCTCGATCCCCTACAGTTGAGGGTTATCAAGTACTGTTTTCTGGCGCCATTGCCGGGGACCATAGCTTTATTTACAGGTTTACTCGAAGTATCCTACCTGCTGCACGTTATCCACTATGGGTAAGAAAGGAGACCCTAAAGTTCCGATCTTACCATCCCGTACGAGACGAGGTACTGCTCTTAGCACTAGTGCTAAACTTGATTCACCTTCGGTTATGAGTCAGTTTGATTCACCTCAGTTACTTGTTGTTGGATATGTGCCCTAGAGACAAATTAATAAAGATATTTGTCACATATCCGTTTTGTTCATAATACATTTTATACTGTGCTATAACTGTATTACTTGGAAATACTAATACAGGTGTAGTATAAAACAAGGTCCGTAGTTTAACTCGGGTAAACTATCTCATTGGGCAATTGATTGATCAAGCTTTCCTGATCATGGCGACACTTAAGTCCATTGACAATGAGGTCATATCGTTAAGGGGAATGATGTGATGGACGTACACCCACCTAAAGTATTGCAATGTGATCGAGTCACATAGTACAGCGTTGCTATGACTTTGTAACGTATGGCTTAGTCCTTAGACCGTAACGATCATACGTAATTGTCATCTATGAGGAGACTTTGATTTGTATCCCACCGCCTGACTGAAATATGCTGCCTATAACGGTGCACTTTGGGTATTACGAAATAGATGGTTGATGAGTATGTTAATAGATCAGAGCGGGATTTGTCAGTCCTTGTGACAGGACAGGTACTCTGGGCCCACTCGGTGATATTGCATCAACACCTTGCAAGGACGTGACTAGGTCACAAGAGATGCAATGATCATGGACGAGAGAAGTTGTTTGTTGTGAACGAGATGTGAACACGGTATGTAGGATACCGACGATCAAACCTCGTACAAACAAAGTACCGCAGCACAAAGGGATTACGTCGTATCGTTAACGGTTTCCAAAAGCGATCGAAGTTCATTCTATGGAAGCGCAGGGGCTGTCAAAGATTGTAACCAGGTCCAACTGACTAGTCATTGGTCAATGAGAAGAGTCTCGACCATGTCTGCTGTTTCCCGGACCGTTAGGGTGTTACACTTAAGGGCAATCGATGCATAGGACAGTTACGGGATCAATCGGTGAAATAGGAGGAATCACCGGAATAGTTCCGGAGGAGGACGGAATGGTTTCCGGACATTTTGAATAGTTCAAAATAAAGTTTAATTGTTTTAATAATTTTTTATTATTTAATTATCTGAATTAAATTTTTAAAACATATTAAATAAATTAAAAAATGGGAAAAGTCTAAATGGGCCCATGGGGCCCATTAAGGGAGGAGGGGGTCTCCCCCCCTTGGGCTTGGCGCCAAGGGTGGGGCCCACCACCCCCCTTGGCCGGCGCACTCCCCCCCCTTGGGAGTTTAGTCCCACATGGGGGAGGGGAGGAGGATGGCACCCCCCTTGGCCTATATAAGGAGGGGTAGACCCCCCTTTTTCCAACACACCAATATCTCCTTCTTCCTCCTTCTCCTTCCCGGAAGTGGACTCCCCTTGTTTGGAGTCTGCACCTGGATTGGAGTTCTCCACCATAAGGCAGGTCGTCGTTCTGCTGGAGTCGGGATCCGTAGCCGTCTTTCTTCCGCTGCTCGCCTGGTTCGGGGCCCGGGAGGAACATCGATTGTACCGTACGTGTATAATCTCTTCGAGGCACTACACTTGTGGTGCTACTTCGTCGTTGGAGGTTTACCGGGAGTCATCCTCGCCGGTGGTGGTCTTCTACACGACAGGGAGGTCGTAGTTCCGAGTCTACGCCAACCACGTTCGCAAGAACGTTTCCCTCTTTCGGTCTTCAAAGGTATGAACACCGATTCCCTCCGTTACTTTACATCGCCATAGCATAGATCTTGGGTTCGGGTACTGTAGGTATGAAAAATTTGTGTTTTCTGCCCCGTATCCCAACACTTGCTACTTCTGCTGAGTCTGGCAATATGTCAGATACTTTTGATGATGCTTCTACTACTTTTGAGACTACAGGTTCACTTGGTTCTTTTATAGAAAAACAGATTGCTGCTGCTGCCCGACTCTCGGGTGTTGAAATTCCTGTTATCCAAACTCCTATTGGGAAAAATCATAACTTTGCTGACCTTAAGGAGAAACTCCTTGAGGATGATTATATTACACTTGATGATGATTTTTGCAGGGAACTTAATGAATGTGTTGATTCCGACCCTGCTACTATGAGGTTCCACATGGGTTCGCACACAAACCTAAGATACTCTGCCATAAGACTTTTCCAATCCAAAAAGTTAGTGTTCTCGGTTAGTAGCGGCGGATTGCCGTTGAAATTATACTTAGGTTCCACAAGCTTAGGAGCAGGATGGTCCCATTAGTAGGGACCACCTATTTGCAAGGGAACCTCGGAGCCGGGGTGCACAAAGGTCGCTTGTGGGGACCTAGGGGCCGCACCACTTGACGTTTGTGACTCCGACGCCGAAGCCTTCAATCTAGCAAAGGAGGCTTCCATTTCCTTCCTTTGATTGTCGAAAGCCTTTTGCAAGGCTTTTTCCATATGTCCGGAGGTGAACAACTTGGGGTCCTCAATCTCATAACTAACATGCACCATGGAGGGAGGCAACGCAGCTTGTGCGGCGGCCCTTTGTTCGGTAGCCAATCTCTCGGCTTCCGAACTCGTGGCATCTGAAGCAATTGCGACCTCCTCCACATTGGCACCCAAACATTAGGGGATGCCGTTCTTGGTCATCTCGCTCTAGGGCGGTTAAGGCACAAGAATAGGGTACGAGGCTCTAATACCAATTGAAAGGATCGAGATAGACCTAGAGGGGGGGGGTGAACAGGTCTTATTACAAATTTTATCACTACTTAGAAATGTTTAGGCAATAGTGCGGAAAATAAATGTGTGCCTAACAATTGCAAGGTCTATTTAGCAAAGACAAGATAAACAATAAGCACAATAAACAAAAGTAAGTGAGGGGCAAATAATACGGTAGCACAAGTAATAAGGGGAAAGAGTAGGGATAAACGAATGACGCGGAGACAACGATGTATCCCGATGTTCACTTCCTTGGAGGGAAGCTACTCACCGTTCGGAGAGAGTTGGTGAAACCACGAAGGCACACCAACGCCACGAAGGCTCACTCTATTCCCCTTGAGATATCACCACGAAGGTGATTCCCAACCACTACCGGTTGACCTTAAAGGTGGTCACCAAACCCTCACAAACTCAACGGGGGTAATCACAATGGTCGATTCCTCTTCGAGGAACTCCTACCCGCCTAGGAGTCTCCAACCTCCAAGAGTAACAAGATCAATGGGAAATGCTCAAGACTTGCTCAAAACGCGATTTGCTTTGGTTGGAAGATGGGGAAGGGGCGGATCTATCACTGGGTGAAAGATCCGTCAAGAACTCTCAAGGAACTCTCTGATGACCCTCAACGTAGAGGGATCTATTGCAGTGTTTTCGATAAGTAAGAGTGTCGAACCCAACGAGGAGTAGAAGGTAGTAGCAAGTGACTTTGGTAAGGAGATAACTGCAAGCACTGAAAGATAACTTTTTAGGGGTTTTCTTGGTATAAGCGACAGGATAGTAAAAACGAGAAAAGTAAAAGATACTGGATAGTAAAGAGTGGCCCAATCCTTTCTTAGCAAAGGAGAGGCTTAGCAACTGAACTTATAAAAGCTAAAGTGTTCTTGAGGACACACGGGAGAGGTAGTCATGTGCTTTCGCCATATTCTGCATCGGTACTATGTGCTGTGTTGATAAGTGTTGTGTGGGTGGATCTATGATAGTACACCCTCTAGACTAAGATAAATGTACTCTTATGATTAAACACCTTGCAAGCATCCGCAAATACAAGATAGTATTTAAGGCAAAAGCCTAACCATAGCAATACGATCGGTGATCCATTGTTCCCTTGTGCAAAAGTGTGCGAACTGGGGTTTAGGTTTCTGTCACTCCGGCAATCCACCGTAAGCATTCTTTATACACAATGCATTCCCCTAGGTCCTTGATAAGGCGAAGTGTTGAGTGTTCGACTCACACAACACCACTAGGAAAATAACAACACAACTTAAATATCAACCAACACAAATTACTTCAACATCATTATGACTACTAACAACTAGACTTCTCCCATGTCCTCAAGAACTAAAGTAACTACTCACAAGACATAAAAGAGATCATGAGCAGTGGGGATAAATAGATGATAAAAAATCTGGACACAATGATAATTCTCAAACAAAACTCAATAGCATTCATCACACGGTAGTAATCAACACCAATAGAGTAGAGAGGATAGATAGTACGGATTACAACACAAGTTGGACTTGTGAGGTGAGATTGGATGGTGGTAGTGATGGTGCTGATGTTGGGGATCATGTTGATGATGATCTCGATGATGCCCGTGACGATGGTGATGACGATGTCGACGATCTCCCCTTCCGGGAGGTGATCTCCCCGGCGGAATGTGCCTGCCAGAGATGGCTTTTCTTCTCTGTAGGTTTCCGCCACGGAGAGGCGGCGGAACTCCGGGAACTCTCTCCTTTTTTAGGGTTTTTGGACGACGAGGAGTATATAGGCCAGAGGGGGGAGCCGGGAGTGGCCCCGGGGGTCCAGGCGCCCTCCCGGCGCGGCCAGGGGTGGGGCCGCGCCAGGTGGCCGCCTAGGCACCCTGTGGCCCCCCTCTGGCCGCTCTTTTGCGTGTCGTCGTGATCCTGCTGGAAAACAGCCTCCGTCGATTTTCAGGTAATTTGGAGGTGTTCTTCTTCAGCAACTCAGCGTCCACTTTTTACCGCTGAATCCTGCGTCTGCTGCTTCGGCACCGGGAAGTTGCAAACTGTGTAAAATAAGCCAAAAAAACATAAGAATAGCATCATATCGTGAAATATATCAATGAATAAGAAATAATTACTATATAAAATAGTGATGCACTTTGGACGTATCACTCTCCGGGATCTGAGATTTAGTGAGGGAGAGAGTGAGAGGGAGCACTTGTGTTCTTGGGTGTCTTTAAATGAAGTGGTCAACCCTCACAAGTGGGAGTGAGGGGGTATTTATAGCCCAAGGGATGAAATGGCCGTTGGGCATTAATGTTGTGTAAGTGTCGGACGTCCGTCAGGTATCAGACGTCCGAAAGTTCACAAGTCGGACGTTCGAGCCAGGTGGGACGTCCGAAGTGTTATATATGCGTGCAACAACCAACATTATAAGAAAAAGATCAGTAGCACATCAGACGTCCGACAGAGTTCGGACGTCCGAGGGGTCGGACGTGCGAAACATGTCGGATGTCCGGCATTTTCGCATGCCTACTGACCTTTCCTACGATAAACAATATATGAGATGTCGGACGTCCGAAACTATGAAATGTCGGACGTCCGAAACCCGTCGGACGCCAGAAAGCAGTGATCAGATTTTTACTTTTGAGCTCCAATTTTGTGTCGAGATGTTTTTGTTTTAATTAGCTTTGAGCAAATCTTAAACACAAACTCACTGATCCCCTCTTAATAGTGCGGGGATCCCTATACTCAAGATAAATCGAAAAGCTTACGCTTCAACATGGATTAGATCCGTATCTTGAGCATATTGACATGATTAGATGGTCCTTGATCCACCAACACAACGAACCGAGGACTAAAACCTGAGATATAATTGACAAACATGATTTGTCCTCTATATGTACATTGTCATGAACATCAAAATATAACTAAGGGCAAGATAGCACTTTCAACTGTGTCTGAAGCTTGAATACAAAATTACCTTAAAGCATGACCATAAATGACCTCAAAAGAAGATTTATCCAAGGATGAATACTAGTTAGTGTTATACCAAAACTCACAGAGAGATAACCACTTACTCCACTTGGTAGGATGAGCACTAATAAAGCATCTGAGGTATTTGTTGATTAACACGTTCAATCTAACCATGTGTTTCAGGATGATAAGTCGAGCTTTATTCAACTCAACTCCATTCCTAGAAACCAAAATTTTCCAAAACTGGCTGGTGAAAACATGATCTCTATCCGAAATAATTAACCTGGGCATGCCATGCAGTTTATATATATTATCCAGGAATACCTTAGCCACCTTCTAAGCAGTAAAAAGGATGCTTTAATGGTGTGAAATGGCCCGTTTTGGAGAACTTATCAATAACCACCAAAATGCAATTATAGTGATGACAAGTAGGCACCATATTCCCAAGATTTCTGTGGAATACACAAGGGTGAAAGCAAACCGGATAAGTCAAACGTTCTGGTTTGGCCTTCTGACAAATCAAACATGATTGAACCCTTGACTTGATAAATGTCTTCATTCCTTTCCAACGAAACAAGGAGTCAATCCTCTTATAAGTCACAGGGGAACTAGAATGCCACCCATAGGACTGCCATGAAAGAAGATTTTGTCATGTAAGACAGGTACTAAACTAATCCACACACAATTCTTATATTTAAGCAACCCTTGCACAAGCCTGAAACTAGATTTAGTATCATGAGACACAACAAACTGCTGAAGTTATTGAAAGGACCACGATGTCGCCTAGAGGGGGGTGAATAGGCTTTTTAAACCTTTTATGGATTTGTCAATATCCGGATGCGGAAATAAACTAAGCGGATACTTAACAAGAACAAATCCTTAATATACTAGGCTCAACTAAGTACACCAATAACTATTTTCTAAACAATATGACCACAATGGGGATACTAGTAGGCACAAGTAAGTTACACAAACTTACACAAGATATATGTACCACAAGCTGTGGATATGAGAGATACAATATATCAATTCACACTAAGAACTATATGGAGCAATAGTACCACGTATGAATAGCGGAGTATAATGGGTTGGCCTAAAATGATCACTACGATATGATAACCAACACAATATAATGAGGAAAACAAAATATAGTGAATGCAAGGTCAAGTGACCAAAGTAAACCACAAGTAGTGAGCTAGGATTAGAGATAACCTTAGAATCGGAGACGAGGATGCATCCCGATGTTCACTTCCTTGGAGGGAAACTACTCACCGTTTGGAGAGTGTGGGTGTTACCACGAAGGCACACCAACGCCACAAAGGCTCACCCTATTACCCTTGAGATATCACCACGAAGGCGATTCAAAACCACTAGTGGTAGACTTTCAGGCGGCCTCCAAACCTTCACAAACTTTTCGGGGGGGGGGGGGGAAATCACAAGTTGATTCCTCACCGGAGCACTCCTACCGCCTAGGAGTATCCAACCTCCAAGAGTAACAAGATCAAGGGAGAAATTGCTCAAGACTTGCTCAAATCACGAATTCCTTTGGTCAAAAGATGGAGAGGGAGTGGATCTATCAATGGGTGAAATCTCTCTCAAGTGCTCTCAAAAATCTCTTTGGGATCTAGGATTTGGTGTAGGAGAAAGGAGAGGGAGCCTTTTAGGGTTCTTATATGTTTGGAATGAAGTACTCAGCCCTCACCCGGAGTGGGCGAGGGGTATTTATAGTACACACGAGAACTAGCCGTTTGGTGCAGATCTGGAGCATCCCGGACGGTCCGAGGACCAAGTCGGACGGTCCGACATAGATCCCAAACGTCCAACAAGGTCAACGGGTAGGAAGCCAGTGAATAAGGGCATGGGCGACGACCCGGTCGGACCGTACAGGATTCATCCTGGACCGTCCGGGCATAGCCCGGACCGTCCGACATACAACCTGGATCGTTCGACAATGGCAACTGATACGTCCAAAATGCATCACTATTTTATATCGTAATTCATCCTTATTCATTGATATATTTCATATTATGATGATGTTCTTATGTTGTTTTGGCTTATTTTGCACAGTTTGCAACTTTCCGGTGCCGAAGCAGCAGACGCAGGATTCAGCGGTAAAAAGTGGACGCTGAGTTGCTGAAGAAGAATACCTCCAAATTACCTCAAAATCGACGGGGGGTATTTTCCAGGAGATTCACGAAGACTCGACGAAGAGGGGCCAGAGGGGGGCCACAGGGGCCCCAGGCGGCCACCTGGCGCAGCCCCACCTCTCGTCGCGCCGGGAGGGCGACTGGAATCCTGGGGACACTCCCGGCTCCCCCCTCTGGCCTATATACTCCTCGTTACGCAAAAACCCTAAAAAGAGAAGATTTCACGGAGTTCCGCCGCCGCTCCGTGGCGGAAACCTACAGAGAAGAAAAGGGCTCTCCGCCATCGTCATCACCATCGTCACGGGCATCATCGAAATCATCATCGACATCATCCCCAACATCAGCACCATCTCCACCACCATCCAATCTCACCTCACAAGTTCATCTGGTGTTGTAATCCGTACTATCTATCCTCTCTACTCTACCGGTGTTGATTACTACTTTGTGGTGAATGCTATTGAGTTTTTTTGGAGAAATACCATTATGTCCAGATTGTTTATCATATATTTACCACCTCTGATCATGATCTCTTTTATGTCTTGTGAGTAGTTACTTTAGTTCTTCAGGACATGGGAGAAGTCTAGTTGTTAGTAGTCATATGACGTTGAAGTAATTTGTGTTGTTTGATATTTAAGTTGAGTTGCTATATTCCTAGTGGTGTTGTGTGAGTCGAACACTCAACACTTCGCCTTCTTAAGGACCTAGGGAATACATTGTGTATTAAGAATGCTTACGGTGGGTTGCCGGAGTGACAGAAACCTGAACCCCAGTTTGCACACTTTTGCACAAGGGAGTAATGGATCCTTGATCTTATTGCTATGGTTAGGCTTTGCCTTAATTTCTATCTTGTATTTGCGGATGCTTGCAAGATGTTTAATCATAAGAGTGCACTTATCTTAGTCTAGAAGGTGTGCTAGCATAGATCCACCCACTCAACACTTATCAGTACAACACTTGTTATCGATACGGAGTATGGCGAAAGCACGTGACTACCTCTCCAAGTGTCCTCAAGAACGCTTTAGTCTTTATAAGTTCAGTTGTCAGGCTTATCCTTTGCTCAAAAGGATTGGGACACTGGTACGTCCCAAACGTATCTATAATTTCTGCTTGCTCCATGCATGTTTTGTGTGACTTTTCCATGTTTTGCTTGAACTTTCATACACTTTTGAGCATATTTGGACTAACCTATTAACTCTGTGCACCCAGTTGCCAGTTCCTGTTTTCTGCAGTTTTTGTATTTCAGGTTTTCCGGCCATTAAAAGTGCTCCAAAAATTCCGGAAAAGTTCTATAAAAAATCAGCATTCCGGAAGCTTCCGGAATCACCAAGGAAGGAGCGGAGGGCCACCACAAGGACTCCTGAAGGGTCCCTGGCGCGGCCCCACCCTAGGCCGCGCCGGGCACCCTCCTGACTACCCTGTGGCCCCCCTTGTGCCCCCCTTTGGCCCTATTTTTACCCCCGCGGCGGAAACCTGATTCCAGACCCCTTTTCTCCAGAAGAAATTCCAATCTCCGCCGCCATCGCCATCAAGTTTCGGGGGGACAAAATTCCTGTACCGGCACCCTGCCCGGACGGGTAAGTGCCCCCGGATTCATCTCCATCGACGTTGCTTCCTCCCTCCATGAAGCGGGAGTAGTTCTCCCTCGGGGTTGAGGTTTCTACCAGTAGCTATGTGTTCTCCTCTCTCTCCCATGATGTGATCTTTGTTGTGATCATAGGCTATGTTAATCTAGGGTGATCCCATGATATTTCCCCTTCCTCTATGTATTGGATTGATTTACTCACTTGATCTTATCTAGTATAATCCCCGAGACAATGGTGACAACGGTCTATTGGACATGTATTAGAAGAATATTTTCATGAGTGATTTCCTCTTTTGTGTGTTGATTGAAGATTGAGAGTCTCTTGGTGCTTGTCTTTGACTATCCTTGGGATATGTTGTAGTGATTGTGGTACTCTCTTTGGATGGCCGCGGTGACATTGGGAACTCCATAGATTGAGAACTACGAACTTTGAGGTGTGCTTTTGTAGCCCTACATAATTCTCATCCTCTCTTGACCACAAAGGATTGACCTCCGAGTGCGTCTCCATTGCATGTTTTATGGGAAATATCATGTGATTAGACTATGTTAATGTTCTTGAGAGTTTCCACTAGTGAAAGTATGAAGCCTAGGCCTTATTTCCACCATTGTTACACCGTTTGTGCTCACTTTTGTCACATGTTTGCTTGCTGCACTTTTTATTACAGATTTATATTACCTTGCTTTGCCACACCTATCACTCGTATTTAACATCTCTTCGCCGAACTAGTGCACCTATACAACTCCTAGTTGTATTAGGTGTGTTGGGGACACAAGAGACTTCTTGTATCTTAATTGCAGGGTTGCTTGAGAGAGACCATCTTCAACCTCTACTTCCCTGAGTTCGATAAACCTTAGGTCATCCACTTGAGGGAAATGGATGCTGTCCTACAAACCTCTGCGCTTGGAGGCCCAACATAGTCTACAAGAATATAAGCGTGCGTAGACATCAAGCTATTTCTGGCGCCGTTGCCGGGGAGGTAAGCGTTGAAGGTATATCTTTAGATCTTGCAATTAAATCTTTTCGTTTCTTGTTTTTACTTTTCACTAGTTATGCTTATGGAAAACTGCACTCTTAGTTCGCTGTATGGGGAAGGCCGCTTTACCACGCTCGTGGTAGAGAAGTCTCCTCCACCTACTGATGTATCCCGTTCAAAATACCACTTGGGATAGTTGAAATAATTATTAATGATTTTTATGATGGGACAGTCAATCCTAGTATTCATTTGTTGAAACTTACAGACCTTTGTGAGTTATTTAAGATTTCAGGTTTGACAAGAGGTGAAGTCATGAAGAAATTATTTTCCTTATCACTGAAAGGAAAATCATTGGAATGGTATAGGCTACTAGATGATTCTCACCTACGGGATTGGGAAGAGATCCAGTCTCTCTTTTACTCCAAGTTTGATCCTCTTCATGAAGTTCACGAGAATAGGAATTATGTTTATAATTTCTATCCTCATGACGGAGAGAGAATATCTCAAGCTTGGGGGAGACTGAAAAATTTAATGCTAAAATGTCCTGACCATGGGCTCCCCAAAGATATAATTATTACTAATCTTTATGCGAGGCTCTCTCGACAGGATAAAGAATTGCTCAATGCTTCCTCTATGGGTTCTTTCACGAACGAAAAAGATTGATGCTAAATGGGAACTCCTTGAAAGAATTCAACGCAATACTGAAGATTGGGAGATCGAAAAAGGTAAAGAGTCAGGTATAAATTATGAGTATGATTGCATTAAGTCCTTTGTTGAAACTGCAAGTTTTAATAAGTTTAGTGCTAAGTTTGGGCTTGATTCTCAACTCCTTGTTGATTTGCTCAAATCTTTTGCTTCACATCTTAATATGCCTAAAGATAATTGGATCAAGCATCATGAATCTTTGAAAGAGATTTGCAAAGAAAATGAAATTGTTCATGATGATTGCAATATGCATGATCCAATTCCTGAAAATGAAGTTTTATATAAGCATGTTAATTTTTGTGGAGTGGATAGACCTTATGAAAGGCCTATGATTGAAGAAGAGAAGTATTGTAAGCAACATAAGCATGAAAGAACAATCACTTGGGTCAAAGATTTAAATGAAATTTCTAGAGAATTGTGTGACCTTTATCCTTTTACTTGTGAACTTTGTTGCATAGAGGGTCACTTTAATTTTCAATGCATGAACTTTCAAAGCATAACTGTTAATCAGTTGTCTGAGAACATGATCACTTCTGATCTTTATGATGAACTTATGTTATTTTTGATGTGTGAAGAGTTATCAGAAAATACTTCCTGGCTAGATGTTAATGCCTTAGGAATTAGCAACACTTTGAAAAATTGCCATCTCTATTATGTTGTTAATTGCCATGAAAATGATTACATAAGTAAGATTAGAAAGGAGGGAACTTTACCAAAGTATAAAAATTTCTCTTATATCTCTACTAATAAAAAGGAGAGTTTCTCCCAAGCTTCCCCTATTGTTTCTAATGATAAACCAGGATATGTGGAGAAGCTTCATCTCCAACCACTCTCTCCTAAGGTGAAGAAGAAGAAAAAGAAGAGGAGGAGGAAGAGGAGCAAGAAGGAAGAAGAATGGGTATCAACCTGGCCTGAGCATATCCCTCGCATCAATTTTTATCCTAACAGACAGAAATTTTTGGAGGACGGTGAGCTTGATTCCATTCATTATTATCCTGATGGTAAGTCCGTAGGCACTATTGAAGATGATTTTGATTATGATATGCATGTTACTTTTTGTGATTGGGAAAATGATGATAATGCTACTTATGATCTTGAATATCTTTTTGGTACCAACTCTGAGAGTGATGATATCGAAAGCTCTAAGCTTGGGGATGATAGGATTGCAAGTCCTTTACCCATTAGTGATGTGGTAATTGATAATTCTTTTGCTAGTAAGAATAATGAAAACATGTTTACAAATATAGTTGCTAGCAATGATAATGGTCTTCTCTACTATGATGATGTTATAACTCCTACCTTTAGTGATTATAAAGGTACCTATGACATAAGGAGAAATTATCCTTATTAAACTTGATAATCATGGAGGGAATTACTCCCTTGTTGAACACCATCTTCCTAAGACACAATTAATCTATAGTGTTCAAGTTATTTATGATAGTCCTACTCCCAATTATTACCAATGAGAAAGATTATGTTTATGTGGAGAGTAAGAGAACCCTTTTGCATGTGGATCATGGTAACAATGCTTTACATGATACTTATATTGTTGAGTTTATTCATGATCCTACTGGAAATTATTATGAGAAGGGAACATATTCTTATAGATATTTCAATAATATCAAGTTCCCTATCTTTATGTTGAAGGTTTTGAAGTTGCACTTGTTTTGCCTTCCTATGCTAATATCTTTATGCTTCAATGAGTTATTTCTCTACAAGATCCCTTTGCATAGGAATCATGTTAGACTTAAATGTGTTTGTTATTTTCTTCTTGATGCTCTCTTTTGTTCTTCAACTCTTATTCCTTATTTCTATGAGAGCATCATTAAAATCTTAAGCCTATCTTTATGGCTATAAAGAAAGAGCTCTAGGGAGACAACCCTTGTTATCTTTAGTTTGACTTTTTTACTTTCAGTTTTTAGTGGTCTTGATGATTGTTATCATTGTATCTTTATTTTCAATCTGTGTGCCGAGTCTAGCCTCCGATTGCAAGAAAGTTCAAAAGTCGTGACATGCTGTCCAGAAAACAGATTATGTCCTTGGACGGAAAAATTAGCCTAAAATCACCAGATCATCTTTTTGATCTGAAGTTTTTTGACAGAGTGCTCCATACAATTGAATTTCGAGCGTATGTTCTGAGTTTTTTTATTCGAGTTGCAGAAGTACCCCTAAAAAATTCTTTACTACCTGTTGTTCTGGTTTTCACAGATTCTGCCATGTTTTGTCTCTCCTAACTTTTGCAAACCTTAAGCTTGCTTTTTCTTTGCAAAAACTTTTTGGAAATCTTGAGAAATAGTAGCTCTTCAATAATATCTTTATATCCAGTGTGAAAAAATTATTTATTAAGGGTACTAACATCTCTAATCAGCTTATGATGAGTTATGTATGAAGGGAGTTTTCAAGTGTGCGATGGAAGATGATGAAAGAAGATTCGGGAGTGTCAAGCGCTCAAGCTTGGGGATGCCCCCATGCATCCCCAAAAATATTCAAGGAGACTCAAGCGTCTAAGCTTGGGGATGCCCCCTTCTTCATCAACAATTATCAGTTCGTCCCTCGTTGCACTATATTTTTATCACTTCATGCGTTATGTGCTATGCTTGGAGCGTCTCGCTCTTTAGTTTTCTAGGTTTGCTTTGCTTTGTTTTCTGTAGTAACAAGTTAGACCCCAACTTACTCTTTTGTGTGGGAGAGATACACGCTCCTCTTGAACTAGGACTCCTCACAGGATTTGCATTCTTATTTTCTTAGCTGTGAGTTGTTCTTTTTCTTTTCTTAGCTGCTGTCCTGTTTAGTTGTAGTGCTTTAGTTTTCTTCTAGAGCTTTTGTTTTGTCTTAGGTTGAAATTTCTATAGGTTGCATGTTTTATCTTGTTAGAAATTTTGCCTGTTGCACTGAGTTTTGTGTCTTGACTAGAAGTAGGTAGTTGAAGTTGTTGTTCTCTTTGTAGTAGTAACTTGCAATAGTTTTGAGGTATTGACTAGAGTAATGTTTGAACTTATGGTGTCAAGAGCTTTAGCCTATTAGTGATACAAGTCGTATTTTGGGCAATCCGTGTGATTTTCGAAAACCAAAAACCCTGTTGAGAACTCTAGCTACTAGATGGATCACTGACCTCTGGAGGGTTCGAATATTAGAGTACACTCACATACCATGAGTCAAGGATGCGCAAGGATAACCAAACCTCCATACACTCCTCCTTGGGGTACTTGTCTCTTTGTGAACCTCCTGATTAGATTGAGAGTTACCGATAATAAGTTCATGAGTTCTTCGGACTAATGTGAGTATTCGAAAGTTGACACTTCCACCCACCTATACTTTTTCTAGCCTCCTCGGTACCGTGCATTCCCTTTCTCACCTCGAGAGTTGGCGCATAATTCGTCGGTGCATCCAAACCCTTGGCACGATACGCTCTGTCATCATAAGCCTCATTATATCTTTCCTCAAAACAGCCACCATACCTACCTACAAGGCATTTCCATAGCCTTTCCGAGATACATTGCCATGCAACATCCATCTTCTCATGACTTGATCTTCATGTCATACATGCTACTTGCTTGATCGATGAGCCGCATACTAGTTGGGCCTTGCCCTAATCATTGCTACATGACGCGCTAGTATCATTGCATATCCTGCTATCCTGGCAGAGTCATACATTTGCATCATGATAGTTATATCTTCTTTATGTGAGTACCTTTGTAAAGTGTAAAAGATCTCCTATATTCTTGTAAAATATAGAGTGCTGCCCCTAAAGTGACGAAAAGATCCCAAAGAGGAAAAAATCAAAAGATCCCAAAGAGGAAAAATGAGAATTAAATAGAAAGAGCCATTGAGGCCACCAAAAAAATACAAAAAAATAGTAAAAAGAGAAAAATAGAAAAATAAAAAGAGAGAAAGGGGCACACTACTATTCCTTTTAAGAGATCCACACTAGTACTTCATCTTCTATCCCTTGTACTCCATAGAGATCATCATACATGCATATAGCTATGTGGGGACCCTTCACACTATAGAACTTGGCTTGTATATTCCAATGATGAGCCTCCTCAAAAGAGATCTAGGTCTTCTTGAGCAAGCAAGTTAGATACACCCCCACTAGTTCCCTTGGAGAGCTTTTAGCTCACATGTGCATCCGTTGCATGGCAATCCCTACTCCTCACATCATATCTATCATATGGCCTTCTCTCGCCTATGATTGTCCTCATTGATGAGAGCCTTTCACACCTTTTTGTCTTCCTCCTCCACCTTCTTTCTGTTTCGCCTTTTATGTGTCAACTTTCTTGCTCACGATCATCCATTGCATGAGTGCTCAAAATATCGAAAGGGAGTGGATCAGTTTGACTTGTACCTGGCTAGTGGTCTGGGGACGAGTCAAGATAAGAATCCAAAGGAGACTAAGTGTGAAACTTTAGTAGATAGTTGTTCTCAACAACCTTTTTTCTCTCTTTTTCCCAGTCCCCTGCTTGCACGCAAACACTATCTGGAGACATTCGAGTCACGGACAGTGAGAGCTCTTGCACCTTTTGTTCTTTTGTTGCTTGTGTCAATGCTAATATAGACTCTTGCTTGTTAAGACTTGAATTGAATTGCATGCTTTGATTTCTTTACTTAAAAGTCCTTATATGGTTGTGTGGCATGTCACCACAGAAATTATGCTTGTTATCATTTACCTACTCGAGGACGAGCAGGAATTAAGCTTGGGGATGTTGATACGTCCCAAACGTATCTATAATTTTTGCTTGCTCCATGCATGTTTTGTGTGACTTTGCCATGTTTTGATTAAACTTTCATACACTTTTGAGCATATTTGGACTAACCTATTAACTCAGTGCACCCAGTTGCCAGTTCCTGTTTTCTGCTGTTTTTGTATTTCAGGTTTTCCGTCCATTAAAAGTGCTCCAAAAATTGCGGAAAAATTATATAAAAAATCAGCGTCCTGGAAGCTTCCGGAATCACCAAGGAAGGAGGGGAGGGCCACCACAGGGACTCCAGAAGGGTCCCTGGCGTGGTCCCACCCTAGGCCGCGCCAGGCACCCTCCTAACTGCCCTGTGGCCCCCCTGGTGCCCCCTTTGGCCCTATTTTTACCCCCGCGGAGGAAACCCTCATTCCAGACCCCTTTTCTCCAGAAGAAATTCCGATCTCCGCCGCCATCGCCATCAAGTTTCGGGGGGACAGAATTCATGTACCGGCACCCTGCCGGGACGGGGAAGTGCCCCCGGATTCATCTCCATCGACATTGCGTCCTCCCTCCATGAAGCGGGAGGAGTTCTCCCTCGGGGTTGAGGTTTCTACCAGTAGCTATGTGTTCTTGTCTCTCTCCCATGATGTGATATTCGTTGTGATCATAGGCTATGTTAATCTAGGGTGATCCCATGATATTTACCCTTCCTCTATGTATTGGATTGATGTACTCACTTGATCTTATCTAGTATAATCCCCGAGACCATGGTGACAGCGGTCTATTGGCCATGGATTAGAAGAATATTTTCATGAGTGATTTCCACTTTTGTGTGTTGATTGAAGATTGAGAGTCTCTTGGTGCTTGTCTTTGACTATCCTTGGGATATGTTGTGGTGATTGTGATACTCTCTTTGGATGGCCGCGGTGACAAAGGGAACTCCATAGATTGAGAACTATGAACTTTGAGGTGTGCTTTTGTAGCCCTACATAATTCTCATCCTCTCTTGACCACAAAGGATTGACCTCCGAGTGCGTCTCCATTGCATGTTTTATGGGAAATATCATGTTATTAGACTATGTTAATGTTGTTGAGTGTTGCCACTAGTGAAAGTACGAAGCCTAGGCCTTGTTTCCACCATTGTTACACCGTTTGTGCTCACTTTTGTCACATGTTTGCTTGCTGCACTTTTTATTACAGATTTATATTACCTTGCTTTGCCACACCTATCACTCGTATTTTACCATCTCTTCGCCGAACTAGTGCACCTATACAACTCCTAGTTGTATTAGGTTTGTTGGGGACACAAGAGACTTCTTGTATCTTAATTGCAGGGTTGCTTGAGAGAGACCATCTTCAACCTCTACTTCCCTGAGTTCGATAAACCTTAGGTCATCCACTTGAGGGAAATTGCTGCTGTCCTACAAACCTCTGCGCTTGGAGGCCCAACATAGTCTACAAGAATAGAAGCGTGCGTAGACATCAGCCACTTGCTGCTCCTCAGTGCTATTTACTTTGCTTGCTTTTATCTTATCGTTGCTTATATAAAAAACCCCTAAAAATTTATCTTTCAGTGTTTGCAGTTATTCCTTGTCCACCATCACCTATCAATACCTTTCGTGCCTCGTTGGGTTCGACACTCTTACTTATCGAAAACGCTACAATAGATCCCTTTACGTTGAGGGTCATCAAGCTACATTTTTTGGCGCCGTTGCCGGGGAGCATAGCGCTATTGGTAAGTGAAGCTGGTAAGGAATTTTTATATCGTTGCTTTTATTTTGCTGTTGATGTTTTTTGTCCGTATGGACAACCTAGCTATTGGATCGCTGCTTACGGGGAAACACCCCACATCTGTGGTGGTTGTATCTCCCCCTACTGAAAATGTGACTTACAAAATACCAGTTGGTATTATCGATTGTGTTTTGGCTAATCGGTATGCAGGAGATAGACATCCCAGTGAACACTTGCTATATTTATCACAACTATGTTCATTATTTAAGCTTGCAGGTGTATCAAAGGAGTTTGTCATGAAGAAATTGTTCTTCGTATCGCTTATAGATAAAGCTTGAGATTGGTATAGGCTTCTCGATAACTCTAATTTGCTTGATTGACATGAGCTTATGTCTCTCTTTTATACCAAGTTTTATCCTCTTCATGAAATTCATCGAGACAGGAATTATATCTATAACTTTAGGTCTCGTGACGGAGAAAGCATCGCTCAAGATTGGGGGAGATTGAAATCTCTAATGCTCAAATGTCCTATTCATGAGCTCCCCAAGGAAACTATACTTACAAACTTTTATGCTAGACTTTCTCGTCAGGATAAGGAGATGTTGGATGCCTCCTCTAGTGGGGTATTCCAGACAAAAAGTGTTGAAGAAAGATGGGATCTCCTTGAAAGGATCCAAAAGAATACCGAAGATTGGGAAATAGATAAAGGTATTGAACCCACTATAAATTCTGAGCATGATTATATAGAGAGCTATGTGAAAACTGATTACTTTAATGCCTTTGCTCTAAGATTGGTCTTGATTCCCATCTAATGATTAATTTTTGTAAGGATTTTGCCTCTCACATCGACTCTTCTAAGAAGAAGAAGAGACAGCATCATAAACCCTTCAAAGAATCCTCTATTGATATTCATGTTGCTGACCCTATTGTGCCTGCAGTTATATATGAAAAGCCCCCTTTTCCCGTAAGAATAAGGGAGCACTCTTTTGTGACAGGCATAATGAATAAGAGTGAGAGAAGAATTGATGAGACTGAGGACCAGATCAAGGTCGATCCTCGAGTTGCATTGGTTAAGGATCTTATTACTAATGATGCTTTAGATTCCAATATAAATTTTTGTGCTGTTTCCACTAACCTTGTCACAACCAAGAATAAGGGCTCAATTTCAGGTACTCCAGTAGTATCTGTTTAAATAGGAGATCACAATTATTATGGGCTATGCGATTTGGGATCGAGTGCTAGTGCTATCCCGTATTCACTTTATCAAGAGATCATGGGTGAAATTTCACCTTGTGAACTTGAAGAAGTTGATGTTACTATTTATCTTGCAAAAAGAGCAACTATCTCTCCTATCGGAATTGTGAGAGACGTTGAAGTCTTATGCGGAAAGGTAAAGTGTCCTACCGACTTTCTAGTACTTGGTTCAGTAAGGAATAATTTTTGTCCTATTATTTTCGGTAGACCTTTTATCAGAACTTGTGGAGCTATAATAGATTGCAAGAAAGGTAAAGTTTCTGTTGAATTCAATGGTGAGCCATATGAATTGAACTTTTAAAAGTTCTCTAAGCAGCCTCGTGGTACTCATTTGCCTAGTAATGATAAGATTATTGAAGATATTGCTTCCATTGCTATTCCCCCTAACGATCCTTTGCAGGAATATACGGAGGACCACAAGAATGATTTGCATATGCAGGAGAGGAATGAGCTGGACGAAATATTCTTAAGACAACCTGCTATCCTAAAGCACAACCTTCCAGTTGAGCCTTTGGGAATTTTGTCGCAACCAAAAGAAGATCCAATGTTTGATCTTAAACCTCTTCCCGGTGCGCTCAAATATGCTTATTTAGATGAGAAGAAAGTATATCCTGTTATTATCAATTCTAACCTTTCAGGGTATGAAGAAGAGCGACTATTGGAAGTACTTCGCAAACATCGAGGTGCAATTGGCTATACCCTTGATGACCTTAAGGGGATTAGTCTGTCTATTTGTCAACATGCCATCAACCTTGAGCCTGACGCTAAACCAGTTGTTGATCATCAACGACGGTTGAATCCGAAAATGATGGATGATGTAAGAACTGAGATTCTCAAGCTTCTACCCGCATGTATTATCTACCCTATAGCTGATAGTAAGTGGGTAAGCCCGGTTCATTGTGTTCCAAAGAAAGGAGGAACAACAGAGGTTTCTAATGATAAGAACGAGCTAATACCTCAGAGAATTATTATTGGATATAGAATGTGTATTGATTACAAGAAGCTGAACAAGGCAACCAGGAAGGACCACTACCCGTTGCCGTTCATCGACCAAATGCTTGAAAGGTTATCCAACAATACTCATTTTTTTATTTGGATGGTTATTCTGGCTTCTCTCAAATTCATGTTAACACTGTTGATCAAGAGAATACCACTTTTACTTGTCCGTATGGTACTTATGCTTACAGACGTATGCCTTTTGGTTTATGTAATGCCCCTGCTACTTTTCAAAGGTGTATGTCTGCTATCTTTTATGGTTTTTGTGAAGAAATTGTGGAGGTATTCATGGACGATTTCTCCGTCTATGGAACCTCTTTTGACCATTGTCTCCACAACCTTAATAAAGTTTTGCTGAGATGTGAGGAGACAAATCTGGTGCTTAACTGGGAGAAGTGACACTTTATGGTCAACGAGGGAATTGTTCTTGGCCACAAGATTTCCGAGAGGGGAATTGAAGTGGACATAGACAAGATCGAAACAATCGAAAGGATGCCCTATCCTAGGGACATCAAATGTATTCGTAGTTTTCTCGGTCATGCTGGTTTCTATAGAAGATTTATTAAAGACTTTTCTAAGACTTCGAGACCCCTCACTAATCTTCTCCAGAAGGACGTTCCTTTTGTTTTTGTTAAAGATTGTAAGGAAGCCTTCGAACTTCTTAAGAAAGCTTTAATAACTGCTCCTATAGTGCAACCACCTGATTGGAATTTACCTTTTGAAATTATGTGTGATGCTACTGATTTAGCTGTTGGAACTGTTTTAGGGCAAAGGGTTGATAAGAAGTTGAATGTTATATCTTATGCTAGCAAAACCCTTGATAGTGATCAAAAGAATTATGCTACTACTAAGAAGGAATTCTTAGCAGTAGAGTTTGCTTGTGATAAGTTTAGGCAGTATATTGTTGATTCTAAGATTATTGTTCATACTGACCATGCTGCCATTAAGTATCTTATGGAGAAGAAGGATGCCAAACCAAGGCTCATCCGATGGGTACTCCTTCTTCAAGAATTTGATTTGCAGATTGTTGATAGGAAAGGAGAAGACAATCCTGTGGAGGATAATCTTTCAAGGATAGAAGATATACCGCATGATCCCATTCCAGTCAACGACAGTTTTCCAGACGAACAACTAGTTGTTGTTAAAGTACAATCTCTCTCCGATCCTTGGTTTGCAGATTATGCTAACTTTATCATTGCAAAGTTTTTGCCTCCAGGTTTAACATTTCAGCAAAGGAAGAAGTTCTTTCATGATTTGAGGCATTACTTTTGGGATGACCCACATCTTTTCAAAGAAGGTCCAGATGAGATCGTGAGAAGATGCGTACCGGAACACGAACAGAAGGACATTCTCAAACAATGTCACGATAGTCCATATGGAGGACATCATGCTGGTGAGAGGACCGAACATAAGGTTCTTCAATCAGGTTTTTATTGGCCTACTCTCTTTAAGGATGCTAGAAATTATGTTTTATCTTGTGATAAGTGTTAGAGAGTTGGTAATATTAGTAGAAGGAATGCGATGCCTATGAATTACTCTCTAGTGATTGAGCCTTTTGATTGCTGGGGTTTTGATTTTATGGGTCCTTTTCCTTCCTCACACAAGTACACTCACATTTTAGTTGCTGTTGATTATGTAACCAAGTCGGTAGAGGTAATCCCCACTGAAAGTGTTGATCACAAGACATCTTTGAAAATGCTCAAGGATGTAATTTTTCCTAGGTTTGGAGTACCCAGGTACCTCATGACTGATGGGGGTTCACACTTTACACATGGAGCTATTAGAAAAGCTTTATCCAAGTACGATGTCAATCATAGAATTGCTTCACCGTACCACCCCTAAACTAGTGGGCAAGTTGAGCTCACCAATAGAGAGATCAAGTTGATCTTACAAGACAGTCAATAGAAATAGAAAGGATAGGTCAAACAAGTTAGGAGATGCGTTGTGGGCGTATAGAACTTCTTACAAAAACCCCATGGGCATGTCTCCCTATAAGATGGTCTATGGCAAGGCTTGCCATTTGCCATTAGAATTAGACCACAAAGCTTCCTGGGCTATTAGAGAGCTTAATGATGACCCGAAATTAGCTGGTGAAAAGCGTCTCATGAACTTGACTTCTCTAGATGAGTGGAGAAGTGAAGCTTACGAGAGCGCTAAAATGTTCAAGGGAAAGGTAAAGAAGTGGCATGATAGGAGGATTCTGAAACGTGAATTTAATGTTGGTGATAAAGTTTTGTTGTTTAGATCCTGTTTCAGGTTTTCTCCAGGTAAACTACTTTCTAGGTGGGAAGGGCCATTTCATATCAAGGAAGTCTACCGCTCAGGTGCAATCAAGATTAATAATTTCGAAGGCACCAAACCTCAAGTGGTGAATGGGCAAAGACTTAAGCATTACATAGCAGGAGACCCTGTTAATGTTGATGTGGATTTGGTATACACAAAAACTCATGAAGAACATGTTGTAGCGCTGTTTCAAACACCACCAGAAGCAGAATAAAGAAAGGTATGTATTACGGTAAGGAAACATCGCGAAACCGCCACAAAAGTTCCAGATTACGAGTTTTTGCAAAATATAGAAAATTTGAGGCCTAAGTGGAGCCGGAGACCAGCTCCAGGGGGCCCAGGCGCCCCCCTTGGCGCGGCCCCACCCCTGGCCGCGCCGGGAGGCCGCCTGGGCACCCCGGAGCCCGTCTCCGACTCCGCTTTGACCCGTTACCTTCCTTTCTGTGCAATTTTTTGCTATATATTTGTCCGGATAGTTCCGGCAACGTATCTCGCGATTTTCTGTGTTTTCTTTTCGAGCTGTTTCTGCTAGGACTAAAAGTTGAGTAGTAGAGATGTCTTCCTGTGGCTCGAGTGGAGAGGAATTCTTGGGATGGCGTCTACGTCAAGTCCAGAAGGATCTTAATCAAGGGAAGCACGTTTATTGGGCTACCGAAGAAGAAATTACCGCAAGACAAGAGGAGATGGAGCGCTCCGTGATAGAGGAAGTCAAGACTATCACTGCCCATCAACAAGGAGGTCCAAGCAATCCCATCATGGTGGGACCTATCCAACCTCGTTATGATCTTTCTCTTAACTTTTCAGGGCCCTCCACTTCACTTGAAGATCAACGCACGTTTCCACCATCTCCGAGGCCTACCGCATGACCAACCAACTTTGTGAAGATTTCCGTGTACTGAAAGTGCAAGTGGAAATCCTGGAAGCTGAAAACCAAACCCTTCGACGTATAATTAGAGACCTGAAGAACCACAAGAACGAGGAGTAAATCTCCTTGGGTAATGGTATCCCCTTAGCTTGTTCCAAGCTTGGGGGAGTGCCCGGTATCTTTATCTTTATCTTTGTATTTTAGAGTCAAGTAGAGTCGTATCATGTCTAGGGAAGTTATCTTATAAAATAGGTGTTTTCTTTCAGGTCTATCACTCCTTGTTGGAGAGTTATGTATTCGTGAGTGTGGAGTCGTCTATGATGGAATATTAATGAGAAGTCTATTGATCCCTTCGCTGCACTCGGTATTCTCTTCACGCAATTGAAATTATGATGATTCTTATGGGGAGTATTGACCTTATATCAGGTATGGCTTTGAAAACTTTATTTAATCTTGGCAAACATAGCTTTGGTCATAGCAACAAGCATGTTATTTTTTCTCAAAGTAGCGACATATCCAAACCCTATTTGTTATTATGCTTGTAGTGTTATGTTGACAAGGAAGACAACTTGATGTGATATGCTTATTTTAATGTTTATGTTGTATATTGCTTTGCATCCAAGTCATCATCTTTTGTTTGTTCTCTCAAAGCCTTTGCTAGACAAACCTCTGTACTAAGCGGAATTTTGCTTGTACATCCATACCCTGAAACCAGTATCTTCCATATGAGTCCACCATACCTGCCTATTCGTGGTATTCCACTACCACTCCTAAAGCATATAATTTTTGTGTTATCCATAGATGTTACAAATCTTCTATTTTTTGCCCCTGTTTTAGCTCATGAGGAAGTAGTAGTTAACTCATGACATTCTTAAGTTGGACAAGTTTTACCGCGGGATTGCATGTCTAATCTGCAAACCCCTAATACGAGGAGGAACTGGCATGAGTGCGTCCAGCTCAAAAAAGATAATACAACAAACAAACCCTCCTTCACGCTTTGTTCATGAGAAATCAGAAAACTTTGGCAGTGATAAACAAAGGAGACTGCGGGGGTGTGATCGTCCCCGTTTGGGAGCCGTTCCTCGAAACTTGTCCAATCTGAGAAGCAATTGAGTTTTCTATTAGCATTCGTTGACAAATCATGCACCTCTCAAAACTCGTTTTCATTCTGTTTGATCTAAGGATAGCACTTGAGTTTTCCCTGCTTGCCTTTAACAAGGCTTTTTCCTTTACTTTTGTGTTGAGTCAGTTTTCCCTACTTCCTCCTTTCCCAAAGAGAACAGACACTTGATGCTGATGAAGAATCATCCATATAATGCTGCATTAAAGTTTTGCCATGCCATATCATTGTTGACATTATCTTTTGATAAGTACGTTGTTTGCAAAAGCATTTGCCAAGCAAACATCTTCCTTTATGTTAGCATTTGCACTTCATGACTAATAGTTTGTTCTTTCAAAAAGTTCCAAATCATCTCTTCAAAATATAAAGAGAAAGAGAAAAGGTAAAAGCTTTTAGTTTTCCCTTGACCAAAGGACTTGTTTGCCATGATTTGATGAGTTTCCTTAGCCCTACTTTTGATTATAATTGTTGTTACTCTTTCATAAGGGCTTTATGAGTTGGAGATTGTTGTTTAGGATGTTTGAGTTTGGTAAAAAAATATCATGATGCTTCTTGTCCGTATTTTATTTATCGACACTTCACTCTCTAAACTTGTGGACAGGTTTACCGAGCTCAGTTTTCGCTTGGGGACAAGCGAGGTCTAAGCTTGGGGGAGTTGATACGTCCAAAATGCATCATTATTTTATATCGTAATTCATCCTTATTCATTGATATATTTCATATTACGATGATGTTCTTATGTTGTTTTGGCCTATTTTGCACAGTTTGCAACTTTCCGATGCCGAAGCAGCAGACGCAGGATTCAGCGGTAAAAAGTGGACGCTGAGTTGATGAAGAAGAATACCTCCAAATTACCTGAAAATCGACGGGGGGTATTTTCCAGGAGATTCACGAAGACTCGCCGAAGAGGGGCCAGAGGGGGGCCACAGGGCCCCCAGGCGGCCACCTGGCGCGGCCCCACCCCTGGCCGTGCCGGGAGGGCGCCTGGAGCCTTGGGGCCACTCCCGGCTCCCCCCTCTGGCCTATATACTCCTCGTTACGCGAAAACCCTAAAAAGAGAAGCTTTCACGGAGTTCCGCCGCCGCTCCGTGGCGGAAACCTACAGAGAAGAAAAGGACTCTCCGGCGGGCAGATTCCACCGAGGAGATCACCTCCCGGAAGGGGAGATCATCACCATCGTCACGAGCATCATCGAGATCATCATCAACATCATCCCCAACATCAGCACCATCTCCACCACCATCCAATCTCACCTCACAAGTTCATCTTGTGTTGTAATCCGTACTATCTATCCTCTCTACTCTACCGGTGTTGATTACTACTTTGTGATGAATGCTATTGAGTTTTGTTGGAGAAATACCATTATGTCCAGATTGTTTATCATATATTTATCACCTCTGATCATGATCTCTTTTCTTTCTTGTGAGTATTTACTTTAGTTCTTGAGGACATGGGAGAAGTCTAGTTGTTAGTATTCATATGATGTTGAAGTAATTTGTGTTGTTTGATATTTAAGTTGAGTTTCTATTTTCCTAGTGGTGTTGTGTGAGTCGAACACTCAACACTTATCCTTCTTAAGGATCTAGGGGAATACATTGTGTATTAAGAATGCTTACGGTGGGTTGCCGGAGTGACAGAAACCTGGACCCCAGTTTGCACACTTTTGCACAAGGGAGTAATGGATCCTTGATCTTATTACTGTGGTTAGGCTTTGCCTTAATTTCTATCTTGTATTTGCGGATGCTTGCAAGATGTTTAATCATAAGAGTGCACTTATCTTAGTCTAGAAGGTGTGCTAGCAAAGATCCACCCACTCAACACTTATCAGCACAACACTTGTTATCGATATGGAGTATGGCGAAAGCACGTGACTACCTCTCCATGTGTCCTCAAGAACGCTTTAGTCTTTATAAGTTCAGTTGTCAGGCTTATCCTTTGCTCAAAAGGATTGGGCTACTTGCTGCTCCTCAGTGCTATTTACTTTGCTTACTTTTATCTTATCGTTCCTTACATCGAAAACCCCTAAAAAGTTATCTTTCAGTGTTTGGAGTTATTCCTTGTCCACCATCACCTATCAATACCGTTCGCTCCTCGTTGGGTTCGACACTCTTACTTATCAAAAACGCTACAATAGATCCCTTTACGTTGAGGGTCATCAGCAACCCACTGGACTCGGGTGCCCATGTTCGGACGATCTGACTTTGAACCCGGACCGTCCGACATCGAACCCGGACCGTTCGACCATAGGAAAATCAGTAGGAGAGCGGGAATCCTATCTTGCCTAGATTGGTTGATTATGATTCTGATCGCGATTCTCCGATTAAGATCCCGTCACCTAAAGAGGCAGTTCAACAATTACAAAGTTTTCACGAGATGATTGAGGAGATGGCTGCTAGTTTCTAGGATTGCCAAAACTGCATCAGCATGGGACATGCAACAAACGCGTGTACTAACCGGGTGCGTTGCAGACTGTTCTTCAGGCCCGGTCACGTTAAAAAAGAATGCCCAGGCCTCATTAATGCAGCTCCTATCTGGGTGCCTAAAGTCCCATCTAAAACCTTTGGAACTCGAGCCCCAGCTTTGTCCTCTCTTGACGATTCGGTTTCACCTCAGATACGCACGAGCTCTCCCGCAAAAAACCCCAATCCTAGCAGCAGCGGCGGCTCCCCTTATTCGTCCTCATCGCCGCTTTGCCCCCCCCCCCCCCACAGTGCTCCTCCGTTTGCATCGCTGCAGAACTCTTCTGCATCCATGGCCAACTTCGAGCTAGATCCTCGTCGTTTCCTCCCGGCGGGTCATGACATTGTGGATGGCGGCCCAGAGAGATTTCCCCGGACTTTCTACTCTGCATCTCAACCTCCGCCACGGATGCACGAGCACTACATGGTGGCGATTGTGGAGCCACCACCGCCGGCACACTTGGTTGGGGTCCGACGTGAGCAAGTGTTGCACTTCCTCACCCAGGAACTTCAGGTGATTGTTCCCTCCGCCCAGACCTGGTTTCAAGGGGTAGGTTTGTTTGAAGTTGAGAATCCTGTGGTTCGAGCATCTTTTGTTGGACATGTACCTTTTGCGCTGGGCTTTGATGAAGAAGGAGATGAGTTTTTTGTTAGATTCATTCCTCACAATGAAGGAGAAGGGTTCCGGGCTATTCATGGTCACCGCACTGGTTGGCTCATACTTATTGGGGTGCCTCTGGATTATAGGAATACCCGCTATCTCTCTGAGGTGATTGGCACTTTTGGGCAGTTCATCGAGTGGGATCACACTGACAGGCGCATGGTCCGCTCGCTAGTTCATGCCTCCTTCCCCGAAAATGCTCTTGTGCCGAGGGACGTGGTCTTCAGAGAATTTGCTCCATGGGGAGGCACGGTGGTTTCTTGGACTGCAACAATATATATTCTCACTGCCAACTTTGCGGATGTTGTACTACCTGCAGATGAGGACGTTATGCCACTGGATGGAAATCCCCATCCCATGCCAGGTCATATTCCACCCCCTTTCCCTGCTTGGGGGGCCCCACTGTACCCTGCTTTGGGTTGGAATGAAGGAGGACTGCAACATCAACCTCAGCATGATCAAGGGAACAATGATGCTGCACCTGAAGATGACGCTGGTTGGCCTGCTTGGGAGGCAGAGGCAGAGGCAGAGGCAGGGGCAGAGGTTGCAGCTGGGAATGAGCCGGTTGGTGCTATGTCTCAACAGGACCATATTTCCATAGAGAACAACTCTTCTGCGGGCTCCAGTTTATCTTCTGACTCTGAGGTGATTGAAGTCCAGGCGCCATTTGTGGAGGATCACGAGCCCGTTTATAATGTGCAGGACTGGGCCATTGTGCCATATCAGCCTCAGGTCATTGTGTTGGATCCAATTGAGGAAATCCATCATGTTCAGTTTGGACTGGTTCTCCCTCCTGAGATGATCCTGGATAGAACAATGAGGGAGTTATTTCCATCTATCTCTGCTCAGATCATCCCCAAAAGTATCAATATTCTGCCCTCTACACTTCCTCCATCTGGTGACTAGGCCCTTCTTCTTCAAGCTGATGAGGACCCAGTGGTGGTTGCTGAACCTCTAAGAATTGAACCTCCCCCTTTGGAAAGATCTTCAGTACCTGCTGTACTTGCTGCTATGGAGCCTACTGCTGGTAAGAAGCGCCGTAATCGGCCACCTCTGGTGCGTGATGACGTGGATTTATCCACACGACGAATCACCAGAAGCTGTGCTAAGAAGTCAGGTTTCAAGCCTACCTCTGCTGTCCAGATGAAGCCCAGTCCTTTGAGGAAGCCACGTGCAAAAAAGCCAAGACTTCATGCGCCTCCGGCTTCACATTCTGAAGATGATCTTCATATCCCTCCGCCCACCCCAATCCGTGCAATGCAGGACATGGGCATCGCTCCTGAAGACCTCACTACGTCCAAGCTTATGGCGGGACCGTTTGCTCCAGCATCTCCTGAAGTTTAATCATGATTGATACAACTTTTATATTATATAGGAGTGTGGACTGTAGTAGTTGTGGTCTTTTGCTTACTTTGAACTATGGTCCCTATGTTTCGATCTTTTGGTATGACTACACTGGAATTTATCATGTCTGTTATGCAAACATGAGTTCTGTTTTACCCAACTTTGTTCAGTATGAATAGTTCTCATTATCGTAATTGGCGTGTTATGTGCTGGAATGTGCGTGGTCTGAACTCGGCTGAACGACAGCGTGATGTGCGAGCAAAGATTAATTAAAGTGGTTGTTCCATTCTCTGTCTGCAAGAAACCAAGTGCGCAAATTTTGATCTACGTCTGGTCAGGAAGTTTTGTCCTCGTAGATTTGACAATTTTGCTTTTTCCCCCTCTGTTGGAGCTTCTAGGGGTCTTATTGTGGTCTGGTGTTCATCCATGTTTCATGGAACTCTGGTGGAGTATAATCGTTTTGGTATTACCATCACCTTCACCTCAATTCATAATGCTGAAGCTTGGACTTTGGATTCTGTCTATGGACCTTGCCAGGGCCCAATGAGGGATGAATTTGTCCAATGGCTATATGATCTCAACATTCCTGATGGTGACAACTGGTTATTATTAGGTGACTTCAATTTCATCAGATCTTTCGAGAATAGAAACAGGACTGGTGGTGATCTCAATGACATCCTCCTGTTCAATGAGATTATAGGCCACCTTGGGATTCTTGAGTTGCCACTTAAAGGTAGAGATTTTACCTGGTCTAACATGCAGGATGCGCCACTGCTGGAACAATTGGATTGGTTTTTTACTTCCAGTTCTTGTATCACTGTTTATCCAAACACAATTTTCCTTCCCATGGCCAAGACCTCTTCTGATCATGTGCCTTGTATTGTGTCCATAGACACAGATATCCCAAAGAGTAATCGTTTCAGGTTTGAAAACTATTGGGCTGAGTTACCAGGTTTTCTGGATTGTGTAAAGAATTCTTGGAATGCTCCTATTGATGCTGATTCTTCTGCTTGCATTATCTCTAAGAAATTTAAAAGGCTCAGATATGCTCTAAAGAAGTGGTCTTTCAATATGGCATCTCTCAAGAAAGTCATTCTCAAGTGCTCTCAGGTGGTGTTAGCCTTTGATTCCTTGGAAGAATTAAGGCCCCTAACTAGACCTGAGTTTAATTTCAGGCAAATTGTGAAATCTCACCATGAACATCTTCTCAGACTTCAATATTTATATTGGAGACAGAGGTGTACTATCAGGGATATTAAAGTAGGAGAGGAAAATTCAAAATTCTTTCATGCTATGGCTTCTGAAAGAATGAGGAAGAACTCCATCTCCTCTTTACATACTTCTGATGGGGCTGTTCTCTCTGGTCATGAGCATATGGCCAACCTGTCGTGGAACTCTTACAGAGAGAGAATGGGGGTTTCCCAAGGTATCCAAATGGAGTTCAATTTACCAGATTTAATCCACCCAGTGGAGGGTTTGCAGGATTTGACCACTCCCTTCTCTCAGGCTGAGATTAATGAGGTTCTCAAAGATCTCCCTGTAGACAGAGCTCCTGGGCCTGATGGGTTCAATGGTTTATTCCTTAAGAAATGTTGGCCCATCATCCAATCTAATTTTATGAATCTGATTTCTCAGTTTTCTCATGGCTCTCTCAAGTTGGAATGTCTTAATGGTTCTTTAATCACCTTGATTCCAAAAATGCTAGCTCCTGTTTGTCCAAATGATTTTAGGCCTATATCTCTGACTAACACCTGCCTGAAATTCCTCACAAAGTTGCTTGCTAATAGACTTCAGAAGGTTATTCTACAATGCATTCACTTGAATCAAAATGGCTTTCTTCAGTCTAGATCTATTCAGGATTGCTTAGCATGGGCTTTTGAGTATATCCACCAATGCAAACAGTCTAAAAAGCCCCTTCTTATTCTAAAGTTAGACTTTGCAAAAGCTTTTGACACTATTGAACATGAAACTGTTCTTCAGGTTTTGGAGCACAAGGGGTTTTGTCGGAAATGGATCAGTTGGATTAGAGAGATTTTAGGCTCTAGATCTTCCTCCATCTTGTTGAATGGAGTGCCTAGTAAACAGTTCTACTGCAAGAGAGGGGTTAGACAAGGAGATCCTCTGTCTCCCCTGTTGTTTGTATTGGCTGTTGATCTATTACAACCAGTAGTCAATAAAATGCTCCATGATCAAATCCTGACACTGCCAATTGATTCTCATGATCCATATTATCCTACCATTCAGTATGCTGATGACACTATATTGGTAGTTCATGCTGATGAATCCCAGTTGTTGGCTATCAAAGAGATGCTTATCAGGTTCCATGCTTCCACTGGTCTCAAAGTGAACTTCAATAAATCCTCTTTAATCCCCCTGAATGTTGATGATACTATGACTGCTCATCTTGCTGAAGTGTTTGAATTCTCCATTGGTCAAATGCCTTTCACTTACCTTGGTCTACCACTGGGCACTACCAGGCCTAAAATTCAGGATTTGATGCCTTTGGTAGACAGGGTGGAAAGAAGACTCTCTGCTAGTTCTGCTATGCTGAACCAAGGGGCAAGGCTTCAGTTACTCAATTCAGTAATTTCCTCCATGCCCATTTATCACCTTTGTAGTCTTGCTATCCCTCAGGGAATCTTCAAACAGCTGGAGAGAATTCAGAGACAATGCCTCTGGAGAGGAAACTCTGATACCCCAAGACAATCCCTTGCTGCTTGGGAGCTTGTTTGCAGGCCTAAAAAGAAAGGTGGTCTGGGTATTGTCAACCTGCAAATTCAGAACAAAGCCCTACTTCTGAAGCACTTGCATAAGTTCTACAATAAGGAGAATATTCCTTGGGTTTCCCTTATTTGGAACACTTATTATAATGGCAATGTCCCACATGCAACAATGCTTTGTGGATCCTTTTGGTGGAAGGATATCCTTAAGCTAAGTGACCTATATAGACCTGTGACCTCTATCAGGATCAATGTTGGGGATTCTGCACTTTTTTGGTCAGATGGGTGGTGCATCAATGGCTCATGTAGACCTCTGCGTGATAGATTGCCTCATCTTTTCTCTTTTGTGAGAGATGACAAGCTATCTGTTTATGATTTTTTGAGCTTGGAGGATGAAGAGATTTTGTTTCACTTGCCACTCACACAACAAGCTGCTGATGAATACTTCTGTCTTAAGGACTGGATTTCTAAGCTTCAGAGAGATCCTCAAGCTGCTGATTCTTGGCACTGGCCTGGTAAATATGGTTATACTGCCAAAGGGTTTTACAATCTCATGCATTCTCACATGCCAACTGATCAATCTTGTGCCTGGATATGGAGGAGTAAGTGCACCATGAAGATAAAAGTTTTTGGCTGGCTCTTGATGTTTGACAGATTAAACACTAAGGACCTACTGGTTAGGAGACACTGGAGACCACCCACTGAGGATAATTCTTGTGTGATGTGGCACTCACATGATCTTGAAGACACACTGCACTTGTTCTTCTCTTGCAACTTTAGTTGCAGAGTTTGGAGCTATCTACAAATTTCATGGGGGGCCAATGGATCGTTGCATTCCTGTTTACAACAGGCCAAAGATTCATTTGGTGAGTCTTTCTTCATGGAGGTCATGCTTACTGCCTCCTGGTGTATCTGGATAGTCAGAAATGGGAAGACCTTCAGGAATGAGAGACCTTCTTTTCATTCCTGGAGAAGGCACTTTGTGCATGATATCACCTTGCTTTCACATAGATTGCAGGGTGATCCTAAAAACAGATTGATTTCATGGATCAATTCTCTGCAATAGTATAGGTAGGGTTAGTCTTCTACCTTTACTTTATTGTTCTGTTTTACTATTTAGTTGTACCATTCTTTGAGAACCTTTGGTTCTCCCATGCAATAAATTACTGTGGAGCTCATGCTTCACAGTCTTAAAATTAAAAAAAAACTGAAACCTGCATAACTTTTACATACGAACTCCAATTTTGATGATCTTGGACTCATTTTAAAGCTATTGAAAAGATCACGATCCTCATGTAGAGAACCACCCAAGATAAACCAAAATAGAGGGTGCAAATTATGTAAAGGATATGCCATAGGATTTGGGGAATAAGTTGGCTTTGGATTTACCTTTGGTATAAAGGATAGGAGTGGAATTGTATTAGTAATTGTTGACTCGAGCAAGTCCATTACTAAACCCCTTTGATCCCCTCTTAATAGTGCGGGATCCCTATGAGCACGTATCCTTTTCGATGGTCAATGATCCATGACACAATACCTTTTACTTGAGCGTTCCACTTCAGCTTGATGATGGGGTCATGCTTGTCTCAAGATGTACATGCAATATTGGTCACATAACTTGGTGAAGACTTCAATTAGTTTCCTTGTAAGTCATGAGGAAAGCTTTGCATTATATGCCATCTTCATATGTGCCACCAAGTGATCATCCGCAAGCTTCAAGCATGTAATACTCTAAGATGCATATCTTCAACTTGACCTTGTATAACTTGATGACCATTACACTTGATGTCATCATCTCATGGGCACTTGTGATCTTTATCTTGATGCATTCCCATGAGAATCACCTAACCCTCAAAGATATAGAAATACATCGTATGTGTTAGAACTCAAAAACACAATTGACAATTTCTTATCATGCCAAAAGATCTCATGTGGTAAGCCCCCAAAGGATCAGTGCATCAAAATAGCTACCGTTGTTAACTAAAAAAACGTAGATCGAAAGGATCCAACGTGTTTCTTTATCTCTGGAGTTAACGATGATCTGTGACGGTAATCTCTTATACACATTGCAACACCATATCTAGGTAATTCCCGACACATCAGAGTTATTAATTTTTCTATATGATGGAGCTTCTCCGACGTCAATACTTTATCAAGGTGGTGGCTACCCTCTGTGAAATTTGGCGGCTGAGGCGCAAAGGTAATTAATGGAGCCGCGTTTTCTTCTGCGGGTCATGGAGGTGAGTTCTTCGTCACTGAAAATGGGCTACAGGGCAGGGCTTGTCAGGCTACTTTTGATAGGTTAGAGCATTTCCAGCCGCGCCCCCAAGAGGCCCTCAAGGCGGCGCTATTTGCGCCGGACGGACGAAATCCGCCCAGTCGCCCCCCAAGGGCCCAAATAGCGTCGGATCGGGCCAAAATTGAGTCCGGCGATCCCAAGCGAACCCGGTGCGCTAGGAGTCGCTTGGGGGCGCCGGACAAAACGAAAAGAGCCGGCTGGCCCACTGGCAGAGCAAACCGTCCCAAAAATGACCCCTCTCCCCCGCCACCCTTGTCGCCGCCGGTGTCGCGCCGCTGTAAGGTAGCCGTTGCGTCGCCTCCAAACACGTCGCTGCCCCACCCCACCTCCCCCCTTCCAAGCTTGCCTAGTACAGCGGCGTTTGGCCAGCGCGACGCGAACAGCCGAGACCACCGGCGGCTGGCCACGACCACACCGCACCCCAGGTGTTCGGCGAATTGCCGCACCGAGATGGACTCCGACGACGAGGCGCTCTTCGCCGCGCTGATGAAGGAGGAAGAGTCCGCCGCCTGCTCCGAGGACAACGAGCACCGCATGATGCTCGCCGCCTTGGCCGACCTGTCCGGCACCAACACGGTGTCGCAGCGGGGCGGCTCCAAGATGGGCCGCCGGAAGGCAAAGGAGAGGCGTCGTTCGGAGGGATATTGCTTGCTCTACTCCGACTACTTTGCCGATGTTCCCCTACATGGCGAGATGACATTCCGGCGCCGGTATCGCATGGGCCGAAAGCTTTTTCTTCGCATTGTCAATTCACTTCGAGAGTACGACAACAACTTCGTTTGCAAGAAAGATTGCACCGACAGAGTTAAATTCTCCACACTTCAGAAGTGCACAACTGCAATGAGGATGCTTGCATACGGAGATCCTGGTGATCAGCAGGAAGACTATGCACGCATGGTCGAGTCCACCGCCCTTGAGTGTATGTTAAAGTTTTGCAGAGCAGTGGTGGGCTGCTTTGGAGGACAGTACTTGCGAGCACCCAATGCTGAAGACACTGCTCGGATCCTAGCAGAGAATGAAGCAAGAGGATTTCCTGGGATGCTTGGAAGCATCGATTGCATGCATTGGGAATGGAAGAACTGTCCATTTTCTTGGCAGGGGATGTACAAGGGCGCAAAAGGTCACTGCAGTGTGGTACTTGAAGTAGTTGCTACACATGATCTCTGGATTTGACACTACTTTTTTGCCATGTCAGGAACACACAATGACATCAACGTCCTGCAGTGCTCAAATGTCTTTGCCAGGCTTGTCGAAGGTTATGCTCTTTCGGTGAACTTCGAGGTCAATTGGTACCAGTACAACAAGAGATACTACCTAGCAGATGACATCTATCCAAGATGGCCGGTATTTGTGAAGACTATCTCAAACCCTGTGCCAGGAGGGAAGTACTCCCACTTTGCCAAGTGCCAGGAGTCTTGCAGGAAGGATGTCGAGCGGGCATTTTGGGTGTTCTAATCTCGATTTGCCGTTGTTCGGTACCCCGCTCAGACTTGGTCAAAAGATCAAATGTGGGAGGTGATGAATTGTTGTGTCATTTTGCACAACATGATCATTGAGAGCGAGAAAGAGGATCCAGTGTATGACACTGAACCATATCTCAACCAGGGGCCTCTTGCAGTTGTTGATCACGAGATACCATCATATTGGACAGCATATCTCAACATGCGCCAGGAGATCCGAGACCCGCACATGCATCGTCAACTGCAGGAAGATCTAGTGGATCATCTGTGGACGCGCAAAGGCAATGCCTAGTTTGATTTGTATTTGTGCCGAACTATGTGATTGTATTCTACGCTGTGTGCCGAACGTGACGACATTTGCGCCAAATTGTGCCGAACTGCGATGAATTTGCGCCGAATTGTGCCAAACTGCGTTGAATTTGCGTTTAAAATATCAATTTGCGTCGTTTTGGGTCGAATCTGAACCGCAACTGCGGCCACTTGAAGGCCGCCTTGGGGCCGCGGCTGGGGGGCCGGCCGCCCCAAGCGGATTTCGCCGCCCGAGCGCCCCCCAAACGACGTTAAAATAACGCTGAAAACCGACTTGGGGCGAACGGCTGGAGATGCTATGGAAATGGTAAAAACTCTTGGATTTTGGTAGGTTTCCGCTCTCGCCTGTTTCATGCGTTGTACTGTAGTACTATAGCAGCGTATCACTGGAGTAAGTAGCAGCACCAAATGCAATCTTTTGCTCCAAAGACGGTACCACGCTTTCTTTTACTCTCTCACTAACTCAACTCAGTCATGCTCCGTAGGAGAAAAGTAATTGGGGACTTGGGGAGAAAAGACGCATCGGGTGGGTGAAAATGAATCAGAGCGCGAGTGCTTCGTCCGATTTGCAGGAGCACCGGCGCGCCATGCCTTCCTCCCCCGTCAACCCGGAACACGGCGTCGCCACAGCAGCCGAGCTCCTCGCCGTCGCCGGGGACTTCGTCTCGCTCCTGCGCACCCAGGACGAGGTCGACGCGCCCTGCGACAAGTACGGCGTACCCAAGGAGTTCACCGCGCACCCCGCCGGCGACCTGCGCGCGAACTCGACGCCGCCGCCGGGGTCCATTTGCGTGCACGCTCGCGCTCTGGAGGCCGGGATGCTCGTCCCGCTCCCCGGCTTCTTCCGCGAGGTGCTCGCCCACTTCGGCATGGCGCCGGCACGGCTCACGCCCAACGGATGGCACGTCATGGCGAGTTTCCTCGCGCTCTGCAACTCCGCCGGCGTGCCTCCGTCGCCCGCGGTGTTCCGGCGCTTCTTCAACCTGATCGCAACGGACCACAAGCACGAGAAATGGTGGTACTCTTTCCGATCCAGGCGGGATAACTCAAGCTTGCGCTTCACCACGTTGCCCAGCCCGACTTCCAACTCCGGCAATGACTGGAAACAAGAATTCTTCTTCCTCTCGTCGTCGGAGCCGTGGCATTGCGCCGTGGAGTGGGGTAAGCCGGCCAAGCGCTCCTACAAAGCGCCGGCGCTCACCGTTGAGGAAAACAAATGGGCGGTGAAGCTGCGAAGTGCTCACGGTCGCGCCGCTGTTGATCGCACGAACCTGCTCCCTCCTACGTGGCCGCGGCGGCGCCGCCGTCTCTGCAACAGCGACCTTGCTCCCACGATGACAACCACTGCATCCCTGCCGCCGCCGCCGCCGCCTTCTTCAACCTGTATTACTTCGTGTTCCCCTGTTTCGTCGAGCATTGAACATTGAAATCCCTCTGATTCATCCTTCACTATCTAGGTATGGATCCGTCCGTTCACGACATGATGGAGACTATGCTTGCGCAGAAGGCCGCCGTGCAAGCGTCGTCGACGTCGGCCAAGAAGAGGACTTGGGAGGAAGCTAACGGCGAGGAGGAGGCTCCACCTCTTCCAGACCTGAACTTGGCACCGCCCAGCTTGGCGCTCTGTAGCAAGCACGACGGAGACACCACGGACAGGGAAGCTGCTGCACGGGAGCTGCTGGAGAGCGCCGTCGCGCCGTCGCTGGAGCGCGCGTTCGCGGTGAATGAGCCTTCCGACTCGAGCTACATTCACATTGTTCGTGGTCAGGCCGCGAACTCGCTGGAGCAGAAGCTGCTGGCCAGGGAGCGCGATGCTGCGGCTCTGCGGGAGCAGCTGCAAAGGGAGCTGTGGAGGCAGAGATGGTAAAGACTGTTGGCCCAGACCTCGACGCTGAATACTTTTCGGCGACGATACAGATCGATGACGATGACGAACAGTGACGATGAGCTGACTGCCGGGTAGACGCGCACTTACAACTCCACGGCACACCACAACCAAGTAGCTGGACGGATTCTCTAGCACATGCACGTACAGTAATAATCTCGCCGAAATACAATACGAACGAGGACACGAGAGTTATAGCCACAGGACCTTGTCGGTCCTGTTAATAGTTTGTATTGATTGTCAACTCAAGGTACAGGTTTACAGCACGGGGTGCATTGGATTATATAGTACATAACTAGCCTAGCTAATTAGCCTATATTGTTGGCCCTGATCTCTTCGACGCCGCCTGTGACAAGTACTTCCGTCGGTTACGCATACGTACAAAGCAGAACCTGATGGATCAATGTATTCGGCTGTACGAGCTAGTACTACTCGCCGGAACACAAACGCTATAAGCAGCAGGTTTAGCTAAAGGACCGTGACGGTCCTTGTATTGTTTATTGATCTGGTGATCTGATTACAAGGGGTTACATAGGTATATAAAGAAGCAAACAGCCTAGCCTACTACTAGTCCAACTCGATGACGGTTTCATGTCCGATCCGGACACGACTCGTGGTTAATTCCAACAACCACCCCCCTAAACACGATGCCCTCACTTGATAGCTTGGACGCCGATCCTTCGCTGTATCTTCATGAACTTCTGCCGTCCTAAAGATCTGGTAAGAATATCTGCAAGCTGATCATCGGTGCAAATATAGTTGACTTCAATCTTGCTTTCTTCCACGCACTCTCGTAGATAGTGATACCGCGTATCATTGTATTTGTATCTATTACGATACACTGGATTTTTCTACAAAGAGATTGTAGGCTTTTCGTCAACGTTGAGCACCACTCCTTTCGGTTCTTCACTTGTGAGGTCACCGAGTAGCTTTGCTAGCCACACACCTTGACACGCCGCGGTTGCAGCCGCAATATACTCAGCTTTCCGGGATGATAATGCGACCACCTTCTGCTTTTGTGATAGCCAACTCACTACGTTTCCTCCCAAGAAATATGCCACGCCCGAGGTACTTTTACGGTCATCCATATCTTCTGCAAAGTTGCTATCATTGTAGCCTAGTAGCTCCACCATCTCCTTCTCCTTCTCTCTCAAATAGACCAAACCGAAGTTTATTGTCCCTTTGATGTACCTGAGTATATTCTCCACAGCTGTCCAATGCTCCATCGTGGGTGCTTCCATGAAGCACTCACTATGCCAACAGAATAGGCCAAGTCCGGTCGTGTATTCACAAGATACCTTAATCTTCCGACCACTTTTCTATACTCCGTTGCATCACCCGCGGGTGCTTGGCTCTTCTTGCTAAGTATAAGACGAGGATCCATTGGAACATGTGTCGATTTGCAATCATCCATGCCACAACTTTCAAGTATCTTCTTTGCATACGCCACCTGGCATAGTGTGATCCCTTCTGGCTTTTGCTGTACCTCGATCCCAAGGTAGTAACTCAAGAGCCCTAGATCATCCATCTTGAAAATCTCTTTCATTTGCAGCTTGAACTTTGCAATCACCGCTTCATCTGCTCCAGTAATCAACATGTCGTCGACGTAGATGCCAACTAGCAGACGATCCTTTCCTTGTCCTCGCTTATACATCGTATGCTCCAGTGGACTTTTCTCAAACCCGAGAGAAACTAATGTACTGTCAAGCTTGATGTTCCATGCCCGAGGGGTTTGTCGTAGCCCGCACAATGTCTTGTGTAGCTTCAGTACCTTGTGTTCTTCTCCTTCTTGGACGTACCCCGGTGGTTGATTCACATATATTTCTTCTTCTATCTCCCCAGTCAAAAACGCAGATTTCACATCCATGTGATGTATCCTCCAAGATTCTTGAGTCGCGAGAGCAATAAGTAACCTCACCGATTCCATCCTTCTAACTGGAGCGAACACTTCTTCGAAGTCCACACCTTGGTCTTGCACGCATCCTTTAGCTACAAGCCTTGCCTTGTGCTTCAGCAAATTTCCTTCGACATCTTTCTTGACTTTGTACACCCACTTGAGCTCTATCGATTTATGTCCGTTGGGAAGATCCACAAGATCCCATGTCTTGTTGTCTCGAATCGACCCCAACTCCTCATCCATAGCATGACGCCAACACTCTTTCAGAATTGCGACTTCAACTTTTTCTGGTTCCTCGATGTGCAAACACCGTTGCCCTTTCTTCATCTTCACCGATTCTATTTGAAGCGCTTCCTCTAAAGAGATGTCCAACTCTCGCCGTTTATCTGCTATTGAAGAAGATACACTTGCTTCTGAAGTTGCCAAAGTTCCTTTTTCTGGCAGGACACCACCGGGATGTCGTGTGGCGTGGTCTTCTGGCGCCACGTCCTCGCCTGCTCCTAGCACGATCACACTATCACGCTTTGCATCATGGTCTTCTGGCACGACCCCATTGGGGTGCCTTGAGTCGTGGTCTTCTGGCACCACGTCTTCGCCTTCTTCTAGCGTGGCCACATCTTCACGCCTTGTGTCATGGTCTTCTGGCGCCACTTCTTCGCCTATGGTGGTGACTTCTGCGTCAGTAGCATCGACATAATTTTCTGCAGCTTGATTATGATGGCAAACTTTTTCCTCCCCAAGCGTGACAGTTACTTTAGGCAACGCTTGAAAGTCTGGATCCTCCGTGTCCACTAGCTCGCACATAAGCATCATGTCTCCATCATCACCTTCCTCCGCCATGAGCGCCCTCTGCTTCAGTGCTTCCTCACAGTCAGCCTTGAAGTGTCCGAGGAGGCCACACTTATGACACTTAACTTTTCTGATGTCAAACTTCCTCCTCGGTGGTGCAGGCGCATCCTCGTCGTCCGAGTCGGTGAAGTTCTTTCTCACCGAGCGTTGTTTCCCCTTCTTCTTGCTGCTGCTCGTGGATCCTCCTTGCTTTTCTTTCGACAAGGCCATCCACTGCGCCTTCGTAAGCATGAGGTGCTCATCGTTCCTCCCGTCTCCGAGACTGTGACGGATACGCTCATCGTGAGCCTTGTACCGTCCAACGAGATCATCCACGGTGAGAGTCGCGAGATCAACGCACTGCTCGATCGCCGTGACAATTTGCAGATACCGCGGAGGGGCCGCGCGCAAGAACCGACGGACAACCGAGGCCTCCGTAAGATTTTCTCCAAGCGCGCGTATTCCATTGACGAGGGTTACCACCCGTGAAGCGAACGTGTCCACGGACTCATCGTCGCCCATGACCAAAGTCTCGTAGTTCCTTAGGAGAGTCTAGAGATTGGCGTGCTTCACGCGGGTGTGTCCCTCAAACAGAACCTTCAGCGTATCCCATGCCTCCTTTGCAGTTGTTTTAGCGATCAGGTGTTGAAGGACATCTATCGGCATCACCGAATAAATTGCCGACGCCGCCTGCCTGTCTTTGCGGTGCTCGGCTCCCTCCTTCTTGAACTCATCGCCACCTGGATCGACCGCGTCCCACAGCTCGTTGGCGCGGAGCGCGCATTCCATCAGCGCCTGCCAGATCCCGAAGTTTCCGCGGTCGAATCGCGGATACTCCGATCTTCCCGGAGCAGCAATTACTTTAGCCGCACCGGTGTATGCTGCCAGCTGCTTGTCCTTCTCGTCGCCCGACATGATCTCCCGTTACTAGAAGATCAACCTTGGCTCTAGATACCAATTGTTTGCCCTGATCTCTTCGACGCCGCATGTGACGAGTACTTCCGTCGGTTACGCGTACGTACAAAGCAGAACCTGATGGATCAATGTATTCGGCTGTACGAGCTAGTACTACTCGCCGGAACACAAACGCGATAAGCAGCAGGTTTAGCTAAAGGACGGTGACGGTCCTTGTATTGTTTATTGATCTGGTGATCTGATTACAAGGGGTTACATAGGTATATAAAGAAGCAAACAGCCTAGCCTATACCTATTCGGGGATTGATTCTTATCCGTACCGGACAAGACAACGTGGTTAACTCCAACAAAGACGAAGGCCGAGCTCGCCATGGAGGGAGCGGAGCTGACGAAGACCAAAGCCGAGCTCACCACGGCAAAGGGAGTGGTGGAGACGGAGGTGGCGAAGAAGAATCCGAGCTCGGCGCGGCGAAGCAAGCGGCAGAATCGGAGGCGGTGAAGGTGAAGGCCGAGTGCGCTGCGACTAGGGAGGAGGTGGTGAAGACGAAGGCCGAGCTCGCCGCAGCAAAGCGATCGACGGAGGTGGAGTTGAAGAAGTTCAAGACGAAGCCTACCGCCACGAAGTTCGCCGCGGAGGTGGAGCTGGCGAAGGAGAAGCGCAAGCTCGCCGCGGCGGAGTCGGAGCAGAAGGCCGTCAGGACGGCGGCGCTGCAGCAGCTCCTGGCCTTCGAGGAGCACGTGAGGCGGCGCGCGAAGGAGGCGCTGGAAGGATACGAGCGCTGGCGAGGTACTCGTGCTCCGGGTGGCCGTGCCGTCTGAGTACGTACGTGCCTCGTCGATCGGTTTTAGATGGTTACTAGATCATGGATGGTGTGCGTTGCCGCACCTATCCCTTTTGGCAATACAATGATAGTAAGTTTGTAATATGAAGATACTTAATCACTAAACTGAGATATAATGCTAGGAGAACAAGACAATAATTTTGTTCACTCTCTTTTTTGTTGCACAAGATAAGATCTCTAGTCCTTTCTTCTATCCTTGGCTCATAATACATGTTATCCTCTGGCTACTAAGATGTTTCAGTTCGCCAGGTTGTCTTTTGCCTGCTCATTGATTCAGCAAGTAGTTTAAAAGGTTGACCTGTTTAGGAATCTCCGGAGCTATGCTTATTTTTAACTTCCCGAAGCATTTCGCCGCTTGCTACGCCCTTCCTCGTCTCTGGGTGCCTAGGTATTCACTCTATTTAGGATGACAGGTTAAGAATAAATAAATAAAATCAAACAACTCAAATAATAATTTCTTGATATAAATGTCTGGGTGTATTTATTTTACAAATTTCAACATTTTTGAAACGTCTGAGACAAAAAAATAGTACAATTACAACATAAAAAGTAATTACAATAAAGAATATTATTAATGTCAACCACATATGGAATCGAAGGTCGAATACACCTTTGAAGAGTAGCATCTTGTAAAAGAATCTTTCACATTGTCAACTCTGGTCGTTCTGGATGGTCCATTTTGCAGAAGGACCATATTGTTTTGCAGAAGTGCATCGTAAAAATGCAAAGAACATCTCAAATTTTGATTATCGTGAAAAACGGCTTCAAAAGCTGTGCTAGAAAACTTGAGTTCATTTAATAGATGGTTAGATCTCTATCTTATTATTGTTTTAAACGTTTAAATTGAATGTTGTGTTTTTTCCTTGCAATTTATGAATATGTATATATATTGCACTATGTGAGAATGGTTTTGCTGTTATAGAAATTGTGATCAGTGCAAGGTATTTGGGTTTCATAGAAGATCACAGAGAAAACAATGATTCCTTAGAAAAACATTATTGACGTTCATGTAACCAAAAATATCATGTTATTTTTTGGAAAAGGAGAATATATTAATATCGAAGAACCAAAAATATCATGTAGGAAAAAATTACAAAATAGAAGCAATGAAAGGAAACAAAAAACAGGAAGATGGCAAAATATGAGACTTCGGATAAAAAACAGACCCAGATGCCAAAGGAGAAATACTTTGTTGCTACCGTTGCTACTCAAGGTGAGTGTCTATGAAGAAGAACATTGTCCCCAAACCTGAAAAAAAAATAAAAAAAATCATGAGGACAATTGTACGATAGAGGACCCTCAGTCTCTTGAGGGAGGCCCATGAGATAATTTCCTAAATGAAACACAAGATAAAGAACATATAGGAAGCACTAAAACCAGTAGAATTAATGTATATATTCCCATAAAGAACATAAACAAGTACACAAATACACATACATCATAAATGGGCATTTTAATTGTCAATGTTAATTAATTGGTTTATAGCTCATATCTGAAGCAAAGGAATCTGAGCCACAAAAACACAAGCCTACGTTAAAAGAAACACAAGCAAAATCATTAACTAAAGAACTCGCCCCTACTAAATGTACATCCACCTTATATTAATAAAAAAAATGTATACAAATATCCATAAGCACAAAATCTGACCTTTTGTGGTAACTGTTTATCTCTGGAATATTTTGAATAATGTCATATTTATGCTTCCAGGATTGGAGCTTATAGTATCAGTGTACATCTATAGTACAATCAAAATAAATGAGCATACCTCATTATCATTTGAAATATATAACAGAAAATAGCCACCCTTTAAATTATAATTTATTTATAATGGATAAACTGATTTATTAGGACCAATACAGGATGTCCATATAGAATATGATGAATAGAGTTGCCGATGTCAATGTTAAAAAAAAGAGTTGCCGATGTCGATAGGATGGACACAATCTGGAAATCAAAAATATCTGAAGTCATCAGATTGTTTCTTGGTTATAAGATTGTTATTCTTCTCACATAGACTTTCATTTTGTTTTGGTGTGAGTCCCATCTAACAAAAGAATATAGAAGGCTTACCTATGTTGGATAGGCCCTACTCGGTTTATTTCAAAAGGGAAAAACAATTGTCTCAAGCATGCCACGACAAACATTATCGAATTTTACGATCACATATGCATTATCAATTATATCGGGTACCTGTATCCAGAGACATTTTTTTAGGAATCAAGCGCCGATGTTTTAACTAAAACATGTCTGCTAATACTATAATCATAAGAGCTCAAAAATTTCTTGATAGCATGAAAATTAATATATCATAGTCACTTGACGAGTTAACAATCCCATCCACTATTTCACAAATCCCCGAATAGAACATATTAATAAGGAATCCAATCTCTGTTTGGCAGCTTCTATGACCTATACGGGGACACCAAAATTTTGGATATAAAAATGAACAAGCTTGCATAAATTCAATGGAATGACAAATCGTAATCATTAGTTCTAATGGTTTCCTTAAATGGTTAATTATACAGTAGTTTCTAAACATATATTAGAAAGATATATATTACTTTACAGTGAGCAATTGGATCCCCCTCTCTCTTTATCGAGCGCCAACCGATCCTAGGTTGGGCTTTGAGTTTGAGTTCAAGGTTAGGGGATGAGGCCGCACACATTGCCATGGCGTCGATCAGCATCGGTGGGAAGCAGGCTGACACTAACATATAGAACACCAACTGTTGAATTAGATGCTCGGTTTTTTTTATAATTAATTGGTAACAGATAGAAATTTTGTATTCTAGAAAACAAACTTACATGAATATTGAATACTGAAGCATGCCATCTATAGTGTGAATATGGAAGATGCATTCTATAATAAGCATTAAGCATTAGTGGTCGAGCTATAAGATCTTAAGTGAGAAAAGGCTTAGCAATAGGAAACCTAGACTCTTAAGTGGCGTATTGAGAATGAAACTTACTTGATTTGCATGGTTCACAATTTTTTTCTGCATCCCTTTATTACCAATACCAAAATTAGAATTATTCGTCTAAATGTGCAGACACTATAAAATTCAGACATCAAATCTATATCTGTTATAAAGAAAAATCCCACGAAGATGCATTTATGGTGTCCATGTCAACATGCAACCTATCCACATCATCCAATATTGCAGCCAATCATTTATCCATGTTATCCACTAACAAAATCCTACTAAGATGCATCTATGGTATATATCTCAACATGCAATCTATCCACATTACCCACTATTGTAGTAAATGATTTGTTTATGTCATCCACTTTTATTTACATGCATCATATACCCTTTCAATTTACATTGTAGAGTTTTTATAGAGATTTCCGCTGCAACGCGCGGGGTTTTCTTCTAGTTAGTATAACACACAACTCGGTCGATCAAGTAACTGCGTAGTATTCTGCAAAGATTAGTACGTAATCTTGCAGGGAAAGTTGTATCATGCTCAAGATAGAGTTATAGGGAGGATTTGCAAAGGAGCTCCCAACATCACTTGTCGAGAATCACACCTGGAAGAAGAAAGTACCACCGACGTGAAGGGCGTGTGATACGTCCCAAACGTATCTATAATTTCTGCTTGCTCCATGCATGTTTTGTGTGACTTTGTCATGTTTTGCTTGAACTTTTATACACTTTTGAGCATATTTGGACTAACATATTAACTCAGTGCACCCAGTTTCCAGTTCCTGTTTTCTGCTGTTTTTGTATTTCAGGTTTTCCGGCCATTAAAAGTGCTTCAAAAATTCCGGAAAAATTATATAAAAAATCAGCGTCCCTGAAGCTTCCGGAATCACCAAGGAAGGAGGGGAGGGCCACCACTGGGACTCCAGAAGGGTCCCTGGCGCGGCCCCACCCTAGGCCGCACCGGGCACCCTCGTGGCTGCCCTGTGGCCCCCCTGGTGCCCCCCTTTGGCCCTATTTTTACCCCCGCGGAGGAAACCCTGATTCCGGACCCCTTTTCTCCAGAAGCAATTCCGATCTCCGCCGCCATCGCCATCAAGTTTCGGGGGGACAGAATTCCTGTGCCGGCACCCTGCCGGGACGGGGAAGTGCCCCCAGATTCATCTTCATCGACGTTGCTTCCTCCCTCCATGAAGCGGGAGTAGTTCTCCCTCGGGGCTGAAGTTTCTACAAGTAGCTATGTGTTCTTCTCTCTCTCCCATGATGTGATCTTCGTTGTGATCATAGGCTATGTTAATCTAGGGTGATCCCATGATATTTCCCCTTCCTCTATGTATTGGATTGATGTACTCAATTGATCTTATCTAGTATAATCCCCGAGACCAAGGTGACAGCGGTCTATTGGACATGGGTTAGAAGAATATTATCATGAGTGATTTCCTCTTTTGTGTGTTGATTGAAGATTGAGAGTCTCTTGGTGCTTGTCTTTGACTATCCTTGAGATATGTTGTGGTGATTGTGGTACTCTCTTTGGATGGCCGCGGTGACATTGGGAAGTACATAGATTGAGAATTACGAACTTTGAGGTGTGCTTTTGTAGCCCTGCATAATTCTCATCCTCTCTTGACCACAAAGGAATGACCTCCGAGTGCGTCTCCATTGCATGTTTTATGGGAAATATCATGTGATTAGACTATGTTAATGTTGTTCAGAGTTTCCACTAGTGAAAGTATGAAGCCTAGGCCTTGTTTCCACCATTGTTACACCGTTTGTGCTCACTTTTGTCACATGTTTTCTTGCGGCACTTTTTATTACAGATTTATATTACCTTGCTTTGCCACACCTATCACTGGTATTTTACCATCTCTTCGCCGAACTAGTGCACCTATACAACTCCTAGTTGTATTAGGTGTGTTGGGGACACAAGAGACTTCTTGTATCTTAATTGCAGGGTTGCTTGAGAGAGACCATCTTCAACCTCTACTTCCCTGAGTTCGATAAACCTTAGGTCATCCACTTGAGGGAAATTGATGCTGTCCTACAAACCTCTGCGCTTGGAGGCCCAACATAGTCTACAAGAATAGAAGCGTGCGTAGACATCAAGCTATTTTTGGCGCCGTTGCCGGGGAAGTAAGTGTTTGAAGGTATATCTTTAGATCTTGCAATTAAACCTTTTTTTTCACTAGTTAGGCTTATGGAAAACAAAAAAAATATTATGAGAGAACTTTATGAGCTCTACCTAGAGTTGGGACATGAGGTGTTTGAAGAGAAAATCAAAAAGCCTATGGAGCTTTATTATTTGCACAACACTAATGATAGTACCAATGTTATTAGTATGTCTTCTTTGAATACCTTTGATCCTAATGATATGCAAAGCTATAAGCTTGGGGATGCTATGTTTTATGAAGATGATCTTTTTAGCCCCGCAAGTTTTGATGAGGAAATTTATTTTGATGATACTTTGCCTCCTATCTATGATGATTATTGTGATGACACTTATGCTCTAAAGAATAAATTTTTGCAAGTGTATCATGATAAGAATGATTCATTTGATAGCTATTTTCTTGAGTTTGCTCCCACTATTACTAATGAGAAGGATTTTGCTTATATGGAGAGTAATAAATATTCTATGTTTGTGGATCATGATAAGAATTTTTTGTGTGATACTTATATTGTTGAGTTTATTCATGATTCCACTGAAAATTATTATGAGAGGGGAACATATGCTTATAGATATTTCAATAATATCAAGTTTCCTCTCTTTATGTTGAAGGTTTTGAAGTTGCGCTTATTTTGGCTTCCTATGCTAATATCTTTATGCTTCAATGAGTTATTTCTCTACAAGATCTCTTTGCATAGGAAGCATGTTAGACTTAAATGTTTTTGGTATTTGCTTATTCATGCTCTATTTTGTTCTTCAACTCTTATTCCTACGAGAGCATCATTAAAATCTTAAGCCTAGCTAATGGCTTTAAAGAAGCGCTTTCGGGAGGCAGCCCGCAACGAATTTAGGATTTCCTTTTTGTTTTTCTTCTGTTTTTAGTGGTCTTGATGATTGTTACTACTGTAGCAACATCATTGTATCTTTACTTTTCAAGCTTTGTGCCATTTATAGCCTCATATGACAAGGGAAGTGAAAGTTGTGACATGCTGTCCAGAAAACAGATTTTGTCCTCGTGACTAGAAAAATCACAGAAAACTCCCAGTTCGTATTTTTAAGCTGAAATTTTTACACAGAGTTCTCTATACAATTACAGAACTTTCGTATGTTCTGAGTTTTTTTATTTGAGTTGCAGAAGTATCCCTAAAAAATATTTTACTACCTGTTGTTCTGTTTTTCACAGATTCTGCCACGTTTTGTCTCTCCTAACGTTTGCAAACCTTAAGCTTGCTTTTTCTTTGCAAAAACCTTTTGGCAATCTTGAGAAACAGTATATCTTCAAGAATATCTTTATATCCAGTGGGAAAAATTATTTATTAAGGGTACTAACTTCTCTAATCAGCTTATGATGAGTTATGTATGAAGGGAGTTTTAAAGTGTGCGATGGAAGATGATGAAAGAAGATTCGGGAGTGTCAAGCGCTCAAGCTTGGGGATGCCCCCATGCATCCCCAACAAATATTCAAGGAGACTCAAGCGTCTAAGCTTGGGGATGCCCCCGTGCATCCCCTTCTCCATCAACAATCATCAGTTCGTCCTTCGTCTCACTATATTTTTATCCCTTCATGCGTTATGTGCTATGCTTGGAGCGTCTCGCTCTTAGGTTTTATTTTTAGTTTTATTTAGCTTTTCTTGCTGCTCATAACAAGTGAGATCCCGTCTTACTTTGTGTGGGAGAGAAACACGCTCCGTTTGAACTAGAACTCCTCATAGGATTTGCATGATTATTTCCTTAGCTGTGAGTTGTTCTTTTTCTTTTCTTAGCTGCTGCCCTGTTTAATTGTAGTGCTTTAGTTTTATTCTAGAGCTTTTTTTTGTCTCAGGTTGAACTTTCTATAGTTTTCATGTTTATCTTGTTAAGAGAGTTGGTTGTTGCACTGAGTTATGTCTTGTCTTGAGAGTAGGTAATTAAGGTTGCTATTTAATTTTAGTAGTAACTTGCAAAAGTTTTGAGGTATTGACTAGAGAAATGTTTGAACTTTTGGTGTCAAGAGCTTGAGCCTATTAGTGATAGATGTCGTATTTTGGGCAATCCGTGTGTTTTTCGAAAACCAAAAACCCCTGTTGAGAACTCTAGCTACTAGATGGGTCACTAACCTCTGGAGGGTTCGAATATTAGAGTACACTCACGTACCATGAGTCGAGCATGCGCAAGGATAACCAAACCCCCATACACTCCTCCTCGGCGTACTTGTCTCTTTGTGAACCTCCTGATTAGATTGAGAGTTACCGATAATAAGTGCATGAGTTCTTCGGACTAATGTGAGTATTCGAGAATTGACACTTCCACCCACCTATAATTTTTCTAGCCTCTTCGGTACCGTGCATTGCCCTTTCTCACCTTGAGAGTTGGCGCATACTTCGCCGGTGCATCCAAACCCTTGGCACGATACGCTTTGTCATCATAAGCCCGCTTATATCTTTCCTAAAAACAGCCACCATACCTACCTACAAGGCATTTCCATAGCCTTTCCGAGATACATTGCCATGTGATACGTCCAAAACGTATCTATAATTTCTGCTTGCTCCATGCACGTTTTGTGTGATATTGCTATTATCTAGATACACTTTCATACACTTTTGATCATATTTGGACTAACCTATTAACTCAGTGCACCACAGTGCGAGTTCCTCTTTTCTGCTGTTTTTCTATTTCAGTTTTCCCCCATATAAAAAGTGCCAGAAAAATTCCGGGAAAAATATAGGAAAAATCAGCATACAGGAAGCTTCGCGAAGAACCCGAGTGGGGCCAGAGGGGAGCCAGGGGTGGCCGAGGCGGCCACATGGCGCGGCCCCACCACTGGCCGCGCCAGCGGGGGGCGCCTGGGGCCCCTGGTCCACCTCTGGCTGCCCCCCTTCGCCTATATATTCTCCGTCACGGGAAAGTTCCGAAGAGAGAACCCTTTTTCGCGATCTCTCCTCTGTTCCGCCGCCGCCGCGCTTCCGAGATCGGGAGCACCAGAAGACCTCTTCCCGGCACCCTGCCGGAGGGAGGACCAACCTCCGGGAGTCTCCTCTCCACCATGGATGCTCCCCGGATGTCTCGTGAGTAGTTTTCCTTGGACCATGGGTCCGTGATCAGTAGCTATGTGATGTTCTCCTCCTCTCTTTGTTCTTCATGGTTTAGACCTCGTGAGCTGCCCTACATGATCGAGGCACTTTTGTAATCTTTCTGCTGTTGCTATGCTGAGTTTGATGGGATCTGATGGATTATGAGATTATGTTCAGATTGTGATTGAGTAATATATTTGGTTTTTTATCTCTTATATTTTTGTTCCTAAGTAATTCTTGCATGTTCTCCGTTGTTGTTTATTGCTTTGGCCAAGTAGTAGGTAGTAACCCCAAGAGGGAATGTTATGCTCGATTGTGGGTTCATGCCACCCGATGACACGCTTGAGTGATAGAAACATGAGTCTAGGGGATGTGCTGTTGCCACAAGGGGGAAAACAACGGTGCTTGTAACCGCGGTTGCAAGGATTGTTTACTTTACGCAAAGTGCTTTTTAATGCAGTTGTCTGTTGCTTTGGGTTTACACTTTTGGTGGGGCTCGCAACTTAATACCAGCGAGATGTTCTCGATAGATATATCAAGGTGGATGATTAGTAGTAGATGCAGTTGGATTTCGGTCTACTTATTTTGGCGTACTGCCCGTGCTTTTGAGCCTCTTCCTTTCTTTTGTAGCATAGTTAGCATTGCGGTGCGTTCATATTCCTGTCAATTGGCCTTCTGTAATTTGTTTACCTCGCATAGCAGTTTTATCGTCTTTTGGGAGAGAGACATCACTAGTGAACATCACGTATCCCGGTCCATATCCTCATTACTGTTTCCACGCTCATTTACTTTTCTGCTTTTACTTTCAGTTGCTATCATTATCCCTTGTGTTTGATCCTTTGTGAACAACAAGACCGGAGAGATTGAAAACCTCTCTGAACTTCGTTGGGAACAAAGTTATTTGTGTCTGTGTGCAGGTCTGCGTCAGTTGCGCCGCTGACACCTACTTATCATCTCTGGAGTCCTACTGGAGACAAACCTTGGTATCTTTACTGAGGGAAATTTGCTGATGTGCTACATCACGCCTTCCACTTGGGGCTCACCAACGAAGGGCGAGAAGACTACACCCGTCAACTCTCGCGCCATCAAGAAAATTTCTGGCGCCGTTGGCGGGGACTCCGAGTGCTAAGATAGGGGAGTTGCACACTACCCTTTACCTTTGTTTTTTAGTCTTGTTAGTTTACCTCTCAGTTTTTATCTTTGTGTCCTTTATCAAAAATCAAAAAAATATATAGTATGTCTAGTTCCTTACTTGCCAATCAATGTCTAACTTCTTTGAAACTAGATCTTATTGGCATGGAGGATTCACTGAGGATCAACAAGAATATTACAAGGAATACCGCTTGTCTCAAAAAGGGATACACTTATCGAGACTCATACATCAATCGTATGAGTATGCTAAAAACTTGTGCTCAATATATAATATATCTTTCAACAGGGATGAATCTTGTTGCTTTATGAGGCACAAACACCTTGCTTTCCAATGTGAGTACAATGAGGATGAAACCTTAGCTTCTTATGCTAAGGGAAATTATGATTTTTATGATGCAGAACAAATAGAAGAATTTGTTGCTTTTAAGGGTGCCTATGAAATTACTTCTTTTCTTGAAAATATGGATGACGCCCCTTACAAATCTGAGAGTCTTGCTATACTTAACTATTGTTGGAAAATTATGATGCAAATTATTATATTGCTGATCATCTTGAGAGAATCTCTCCCCCAAAGGAAGAGACTAATGTTTTGCAGGACTCTATAGAAGAAGAAATTACTAAACCTGAAAGCTCTTTGGATGAAGAAGAGGAGCAGAGTGACGAACAAAAGGAGGAAGAATGGAGCCATCCATGTCTACCTTCTAATGAGAGTAACTCTTTTACTCTTACCTTATATGAGTATTATGATCCTATGGATTCTTTTGAAATATCCCTTTTTGATGAAGTTGATGCCTTCTATGCTTATGGCCTTGATGCCACTATGGATGATGCTTACGGAGATGAACTTTCTATAGTTCCTCATGTTAAGCATGAAATTTTTTCTATCTCACCCACACTTGAGTGTCCTATTATCCTTTTAAAATCTCCAACTCCGGAGAATTTTCCTCTTATCAAAGCTCAATGTGATGGGTTACATTTATCTTATGATCCTAAAAACCGTGTTGAAAACAATACACGTGTGCTTGTAGGTCATGAACAATATGATTTATATGATAGTTATATTCTTGATGTTGTTCATGATATTACTGAAAATTACTTTGAGAGAGGAAAGTGTGGTTATAGAAACTTCCATGTGACAAAAACACCTCTCTCTAAACTGAAACTTTCGAAGTTGTTCTTGTTCCACCTTCCTATGCATGTCACTTTGCGCTTCTTTGATTTATTTTCTTACAAGATGCCTATGCATAGGAAGTGAGTTAGGCTTAAATGTGTTTCATATTTGTTTCTTGATGCTCTCTTTTGCTTCAAATTCTTATTCTTATGAGAGCACCTTCTACAATCTTCATGCCTAGCTTAAAGGCATAAAAGAAAGCGCTTTTGGGAGGCAGCCCGCAACGAATTTAGATTTTTCTTTTTGCTTTTGTTGTGTCTTGATGTTTGTTACTAATGTAGCAACATCATTGTATCTTTATTTTTCAGCTTTGTGCCAATTATAGCCTCTTATGATAAGGGAAGAAAAAGTTGTGACATGCTGTCCAGAAAACAGATTCTGTCCCTTGACAGAAAAATTCGAATCAAATCACCAGATCATATTTTTGATCTGAATTGTTGTGAAAGCGTGGTCTATACAATTGTGAAACTTCCATATGTTCTGAGTTTTTTTATTTGAGTTGCAGAAGTGCCCCTAAAAAATTCTTTACTACCTGATGTTCTGTTTTTCACAGATTCTGCCACGTTTTGTCTCTCCTAACTTTTGCAAACCTTAAGCTTGCTTTTTCTTTGCAAAAACTTTTTGGCACTCTTGACAAACAGTAGCTCTTCAAGAATATCTTTATATCCAGTGGGGAAAATTATTTTATTAAGGGTACTAACCTCTCTAATCAGCTTATGATGAGTTATGTATGAAGGGAGTTTTCAAGTGTGCGATGGAAAATGATGAAAGAAGATCCAGGAGTGTCAAGCGCTCAAGCTTGGGGATTCCCCCATGCATCCCCAATAAATATTCAAGGAGACTCAAGCATCTAAGCTTGGGGATGCCCCCGTGCATCCCTAACGAGGGGGTGACCCCACGACTCCTACGGATGAGCCTACCTAGTGTCCATGAAGGCAGAAGGCCCATGAAGATACGGCCTCGGCCCGCTAGTTGGCACCGACGTAGGAGTCCTCGACTCACAAGGAAGGTGTGAAGATCTGCCGTACGGAGCAAGCTAGGGTTAGGAAAGTTTACCTGTACACGTAGATGAACTCCCCGAGACTCAGCCCGGTATATAAGGGCTAGGAGGGGCGACACCAAAGACATCCAATCTCACCTGTAACCCTAGCCTTGAGCGCTCCAGCCTTGGCCTCCATTGTAATCACATCTCCCCAATCAATAATATCGAGCAGGAGCGAGCCTCCCTGTTTGCCGACGAGCTATCGTCCAACCTGTGCCTCTCATGACTAACCCAGGGTCCCTGACCATGGGATTTGCCGGGGTTGATCCCCGTCAATTGGTGCCGTCTGTGGGAACTACGCAGGTTTGGATCACGATCTCGGCGGTCCCATATTCAGCAAGCTACAACTCAAGGGCAAGATCCAGACCTAGCCCACTCGAAGGATTCAAGATCACGGCGGACATCTCCGCCGCCCCATCAAGAGCACTCGACCTACAGTCATGCCAGGACTGATACTACGGTGACAGCCAAGCACAGCTCCAGTGCCGTAGGAGTTGACGACCCAGAAGAACATCGAGGGGCCTCTACGAAGGGATCCCACTCGACGAACTGCGACGCGCAGCGGAGGACTCGCAAATCTTTCGACAACCCACCACCGCCCGGGCACCCGCCGCACATCAAGACAATGACTAAGAGATCGAATCCAGCGATCAGCAGAATCACCGCCAAGGCAGAAGGAATCGACGACCCAAAAGGCGCGCATGGGATAACTACGGCAGGGCCCCAACGAACGAGCCACATCACGCAGTCGCGCAACTGACGACCACTCGACGACATACCGCCGCACGAGCATCTGTCGTCAACCAAGACAGCGACTCCGAGACACCTGTTGGCGATTACTACGACCCAGATCGAAGGCCGGATGAATTCGCCAACCTCATCAGGAACCAAGACATGAGTCGAGGAATCGAAATCGATCCTCACTTCCACGTGCACTCGGAGGATCACGAGCAGATCTTCAGAATCTCAAGAAGGAAGAGGCATGCCGGATCCAGCAAACTCATGGCCAGAGAGCAGCTAGCAAGACCCTGCACGATCCACAGCTTCGAGGATGACTGGGGACGCATCAGGTCAGGGAACACTTTGAGAGACGGCCGCCTATTTAACGAGCTAGCCGACGACCTCAAGAAGGAGAAGCAGAAAGACGACAGACGCAACCAACGACCCGAGCAATCGCCGACCTCAAACCTGGAAGGACGTCACAGCCCGTCGCAAGCACAGGTGCTCATGATCCAAGAAGGAAGAATACCGCAAGCACAACGCGACGCCCAAACCCTGCAGGCCAGAGCAGCCGAGAGCATAAACATAGTCGAAGTCTACCAATTGCATGACACGGAGACCAGCATCACGTTCTCACAGGACGACCATCCACTGGCAGTCCCAAGACAGGGGCATGCACCCCTAGTGCTCGATGCACAAATCGGAGCATACGACATGGATCGGGTCTTCATGGACGGAGGCAGCAGCATGAACATCATCTTCGCCAGCACCCTGCAAAAGATGTTGATCCCACGATCAGTGTGGAGAAAATCAAGCACCAAGTTGCATGGGGTAGTCCCAGGAGAAGCAGCCACATTCCTCGGAGTCGTCGAACTCGAAGTCGTCTTTGGCAACCGGTGTAACTTCGCAAAGCACGTCCTCGAGTTCGAGGTACTCGACTGGCAATCGCAGTATCACGCCATACTGGGACGACCAGCATTCGCGCAATTCATGGCGGTCCCACACTACGCCTACCTCAAGCTCAAGATGCCAGGATCATCAGGAGTCCTCACGATCAACGGAAGCTTCGTCAAATCAGATCAATGTGATCGTGACTTCCACAGAATCTCTGACAAATTCGGAGCCAAACAAGAACTCAAAGAAATAGCCATGGTGACGGACAAGAGTACCTTCCCACTGGTGAGCCGAAGCGAATCCAGGGAGTACGGACGCGACTTCAGCATCGACAGCGACACAGTCACTCATCAAGTGCACGCGACGGACCCGGACAAAACAGTCCGTGTGTACGCCCACCTACCAGAGGAGCAGGCTGCGACTCTCGTCGCTTTCCTTCAAGACGAATGGGAAATATTCGCCTGGTGCCCAGCCGACATGCCTGGGATACCACGTGAATTCACGGAACACGCCCTTCGTATCAAGCCAAACACGAGGCCAGTGAAGCAAGCGCTGAGACGATTCTCAGAGCCCAAGCGCAGAGCAATCGGAGAGGAAGTCAACCGGTTACTCGACGCTCAGTTCATCCGAGAAATGAAGAAAGCCACCTGGATAGCCAACCCAGTTCTGGTGCCCAAGAAAGACACGACCGTACTGCGCATGTGTGTCGACTATGGACCAGTCAACAAACATTGCCCGAAGGACCACTTCCCCCTGCCTAGAATCGATCAGATAATCGACTCAACAGCATGGTGCGATCTACTCTCTTTTCTTGACGCTTACTCAGGATACAACCAGATCAGAATGAGGGAAGAAGATGAAGGACACACATCGTTCATCACCCCCTACGGAGTATTCTGCTACAAGACCATGCCCTTCGGGCTCAAAAACGCAGGCGCCACTTACCAATGAATGATGCAGGCATGCCTGAAGGAGCAAATCGGAAGAAACGTGCAAGTCTACGTAGACAACATCGTCATCAAGACCTACAAAGCAGCCACACTACTCGACGACCTGCGCGAAACCTTCGCGGCACTCAACAAATACAGAATCAAACTCAACACAAAGAAGTGTGCATTCGGCGTACCGGCAGGAAAGTTGCTCGGCTATATGGTCTCTGCCCGCGGGATCGAAGCAAACCCCGAGAAAGTCCAAGCCATCACCTGCATGCAAGAACCAACCGACGTCAAAGGAGTACATCAGCTCACTGGAAAACTCGCAGCCCTAAGCCGCTTCATCAGCAGGCTGGGAGAACGCACGCTGCCTTTCTACCAGCTGCTCAGGAAAGGAGAGAAATTCGAGTGGACGGAGGAATCCCACCAAGCATTCGTGGACCTGAAAAAGACACTCTCGACCCCACCAATCCTGGCGGTACCCAAGGAGCGAGAGAAGCTATACCTCTACGTGGCAGCACATAGCAGTGTAGTAAGCACAGCGCTCGTTGTCGAACGCACAGAAGAAGGCAAGGTCCAAAGCATCCAGAGACCAATCTACTACCTCAGCATGCTCCTGACCAAATCCCAGCAGCGGTACACGCACTATCAGAAGCTACTACTGGCCATCATCATGACCTCAAAAAAGGTGTCCCGATACTTCGACGAGCACCCTATCACAATCGTGAGCAGCGCACCACTCGCCGACATACTCAATAACCCTGGAGCAACCGAGCGAGTCGCCGAGTGGAACATCGAGCTCAGCCCACGGGACCTGCAGTTCAAGCACCCAACAGCCATCAAAGCCCAAGTACTCCCAGATTTCCTGGTTGAGTGGACGGAGGTTCAAACACCAGGCCCCCCAGACCTATCATGGTCATGGTCAATGTTCTTCGATGGGTCCAAGAGACAACAAGGAGATGGGGCAGGAGTTGTACTCATCTCCCCCAAAGGAACAAAGCTAAAATACGTCCTCCAGATCAACTTCAGTCACGCCTCCAACAACGAAGCAGAATACGAGGCACTCCTCCATTGCATGCGCATGGCCAAAACATGCGGAGCCACTCGCCTCATAATTTACGGGGACTCCAACCTCGTCGTCCAGCAGATGATGAGAAACTGCAACGCAATAGCCGACAACATGGCGGCATACCAAAATCTCTACAACGAACTCGAAGGAAATTTCGACGGTTGCGAGCTCAACTACATCACCAGGGACAACAACACAGAAGCCGACGAGCTCGCGAACATCGATTCGACCAGGGCGCCCGTACCACCTGGCGTTTTTCTCGAAAGCATCAACCAGAGGTCCATCAAGGTGCAGGAAGCAACATCTGAAGCAGTCGTGGACGGCAAAGACGCAACAGAAATAGCGCAGGTGGCAGCAGCAACCCTATCAGAAGGCACAGGCACCAGCACATCCGACAGCACAGCCCCGACAGGGTTCGAAGGACCCGTCTGGACAAAACCGTTCCTCCGATTCCTAATCGAATGCACGCTATCACAAGACATGGCCGAAGCACGACGCATCAGCCGGCGATCCAAGGCATTCACGGTGATAAACAGACAACTATATAAGCGCAGCATCACCAAGATACTCCAAAATTGCATTGACGAAGAGGATGGCAAAGCCCTCTTGCTCGAAATCCACGAAGGCACCTGCGGACACCACGCGAGCAGTCGAGTGCTCGTGTCCAAAGCATTTCGAGCTGGGTTCTACTGGCCCACAGCAATGAAAAACGCAGAGGAAATCGTGCGACGTTGTGTCGCCTGTCAAAAAATCGCCAACAGGCCACACGCTCCCGCATCAGAGCTCAAGACCATACCACTATCATGGCCGTTCGCCACCTGGGGACTCGACATGGTGGGCCCACTAAAGAAATCATCAAAGGGCGGAAGGACACACTTGCTCGTCGCAGTCGACAAGTTCACAAAGTGGATCAAAGCAGTGCCCATCACCAGCTCTACATCTCTCACGGCTGTCAACTTCATCAAGTCGATCATCTTCAGATTCGGAGTGCCACATAACATCATTATGGACAACGGAACGAACTTCACGGCAACAGAATTTCAGAACTTCTGCGAAGAACTAGGCATCAAAATAAATTACGCATCAGTCGCGCACCCACAGTCCAACGACCAGGTGGAAAAAGAAAACGGCCTTGTCTGTGGGGGAATCAAGAAACGGCTCCTCGCACCACTCGAGCAAGCCGTCGGCAAATGGATAGAAGAGCTCCCCGCGGTCCTGTGGAGCCTACGAACCACACCAAACACTGCGACCCAATACACACCTTTCTTCATGGTGTACGGGGCAGAGGCAGTCTTACCACATGACCTCAAGTTCGGAGCACCCGGGGTCACCGGATACGAACAAGAAGAAGCAGCAGAAGCACTGTAAGACGACAAAGATACGGCTGACGAAGCAAGAGACGCAGCCTTGACAAAATCAGAAAGGTACCAAGACAAACTACGTACCTACCAAAGAAGTCGACTGCGCACTAGAACATTCAACAAAGGTGACCTAGTCCTACGACTAATACAAGAGAAGGTCCACAAAATTGCCCCCCAATGGGAAGGACCATTCATCATCTCAGAAGTCATCGGAGGGGGCGCCCACAGGATGAAGAACCCAAAGACAGACGATGACGTGGCAACCCATGGAACGTAGCAAACTTGCAACTGTTCTATCCATAGCCCCTATCGGTCGGACATGACTGGCAATTCATGTAAATCACTTGACCGCAATAAAATAAGTGTTGCCAAAATACTGCCATCTCAAAACACTCGGGGGCGGAAGAGGAAACCCCCCCCCCCCCGAGCAACTCTATCACCCACGCGATCTCAACCGAAGCACTCGGGGGCTTAGAGCAAAACTACCCCCCGAGCAACTGCTATCGCATGCGCGATCTTAATCGAAGCACTCAGGGGCTGAAGAAGAAACTCCCCCCGAGCAACTCTATCGCCTACGCGATCTCAACCGAAAGACTCGGGGGCTTAAGAGCAAAACTCCCCCCCGAGCAACTGCTATCGCATGCGCGATCTTAATCGAAGCACTCGGGGGCTGAAGAGGAAACTCCCCCCCGAGCAACTCTATCGCCTACGCGATCTCAACCGAAGCACTCAGGGGCTTAAGAGCAAAACTCCCCCCCCCCGAGCAACTCTATCGCCTACGCGATCTTAATCGAAGCACTCGGGGGCTTAAGAGAAAAACTCCCCCCCGAGCAACTCTACCGCCTACGCGATCTTAACCCCCCCCCCCCCCGAGCAACTCTACCGCCTACGCGATCTTCTTCATGAAGCACTCGGTGTCTCGAGCACAAACCCCACCCGAGAGACGACCATCAACACTCCCATGGCATCCAAGCACTTTTTGAAGAAACTTCAGAGGAAGCACAAGCTCCTCTAGTCTTCACCTGATCGCCAACAATCACCTAAAGACTCGGGGGCTACTCCCATCGGGAGCGCTGCCGCGCACCCGATAAAAAGACAACAAAGGAAACAAAATTTTAGCCTACGCCTGACCCTTCGACTCAAGAGTATCCTCGGGGGCTACTCCCATCGGGAGCGCTGTCGCGCACCCGATAGAACCAACAGTACCAAGTATAGGATGGACCCGAAGACAGTCCCCAGCAGTAAAAGACTCTCAGTTACAAAAGGATTCGAAGACAGCTCCTGATGGTCAAGACACAGTTTTTGGTGGCATAAAAGGCTCAAATATAAATTCCACTACAAAGGATAAAACACAGTTTACATCATAGATATCATCTTCAGTACAAAAGGACTCAACTACATTTGGATAGAAGGCAGCTTATGTTACAAGAGAACATCACCCAAGGAACTATGACTTCTACATGTGTGCCCATAAGGGGTAATCTACTCTGGTACAAGAGCATCATCACAGACAAAGTAGGAGTCGAAGCAGCAGGCTCATGATGTCAATTACATAACAAAAGGTGAAGCTCGACTTATTTGCAGAGCCATTGGAGACACTGCTCCACCAGCTTCTTCTCCAGCTCCACCCAAGCTGCCGGCGAAGATGTCGCTGCTGCCTCCAGTTCTATAAGGTCGCCTGCCGCACTCGTTTAACCGGTGGCTTGACATCGAGGTTTTCTTCAGAGGCAGAGGAGGAAGCAGTTGAAGACGGCTCACCACCACCGCCAGAAGAGTCCCTGGAGGAAGAAGCAGTCGAAGACGCCGGTGATGGACTTCTCGACTTTGTGGAGCTGTCGCTGCTCGACTCCTGCCCATGCGGATCCATATTGTTGCCACTCGGATCGAAAGCGCGGACAGTGACAGTGCTCTCACCATCAAAACGATAGCTGAGCATATCACCATCCTGCAAATTCAACCGCCGAGCAAATAAACTCCAACCAGAGCCAAGAAAAATCAAGCGAGAGCTATCAACCTCCAAATCAACATAATAAGGAGATTGACAGCTCCCTTGAAGGTGCAGAAGCAAGCCATCCAAGCCACGTTCAGAGACAATGGCAGAAAAAGCAGATGGAAGAAGGATGCGATTGGCACTTTGGCCACGAACACGCAAAATAAAATCGTAGCGCCAGAATCCCTCCTCCAAGGGAGAGGAGGAAGGCACTGGCACTGCACCATGGCGACCACCACGGCATGAGCGTGGTGTGCGGCCACCACGGCTACGACGACCACGGCCACGGCCAACACCTGGCCTAGGAACCATGAGCGAAAGAAGAGATAAAGAAAGAGGTGAAGCAGCGAGTTGGATAGAAGCGTGGAAGAGAAAGGCCTATTTATAGAACAACTACCATCAAGGCACAGAGAAGCCAAAACGACAGCAGCAATTAATTCAAAGACCAATCGTCCCAGCCGTCTCGAACTCCAAGACGAAGATGCTTTCTCACGGGACGCACTGTACGCAAGACGCGTCAATTCGCGCGCGTTTCCAACGCGCGTATGCGAAACCCAACCGGCGCCTGCCGCACGCCACAGCGGCCATCATTATGACCGGTCTAGAAGATGTGACGGTTCAATGGCAGAGCATCACTGCAAGCCATCAAACAGAGGCATCACTGCCCCTCACAAACAGCAAAGAAAAAACCAAAGAGACACCAAGGCTCTGATATTCCATCTTTCAGATCTTTTTCCCCAAGGAAGAAAAACATCTTACTCCCATCGGGAGCGTACATCATAAGAGTCCCGGGTGCTCCCTCACCTAAAGGTTAGCCACGTGCTCGAGTGAACACTCGCACTTATGAGAGTCTCGGGTGCTCCCTCAACCCGACGTAAGACAAACAAACATTCGCCAAGACCATACGGTGCTAAGAGTCTCGGGTGCTCCCTCACCCGAAAAGTCGAAAACGGCATTCGAGTGATTACTCGTGAAAAACCCCCCGACTGAGAACTCGAAAACAAAGCTCCTCGGGTGAATAAGTGAACAGCTCGCTTGATGTTTTGTTCCAAGCGGGTGCAATGTTATAAGGCTCCGCGCCTCAAAAACAAACATTCCTGGAACACGATACACTGTGCCCAGATGCCATGCAAGATTAGCGTGTAGGTAAGACCCCGCTGCGAAGTACGGCCGGGCTGGCACTTGCCGAAGAGAGATTTCACTCCCAACCTTTCCCATGCGCAGAGCATGATAGAAAAGCCAGGCGGACGCGCCTTAGGCTACACACATTACTGGCGGCAAATGAACACCGTAAGACCTGAAGCGGCCGGACTTTTGCTCGACACCAGTGTTCCAAGCTCACGTCGAGGGACGTGGGTTTGATTGGGCTACTGTGGTATTTGCCCTAGTGCAATTCACCAAGGCTCGATCCGTCGAATCCTTGTGCCCTTTCAGCTTAGCATCCTTCGAAACAGGTTTTGTCATGGCCACCAGACTGCCAGCGACCCACGGATGAACCGTGCATATCAATGAACGACAAATGAATGTACTCGAGTCCCTGTGCGACTCTTCGATTCCCCCAGGCACTCGGGGGCTACTGACGAGGGGGTGACCCCACGACTCCTACGGATGAGCCTACCTGGTGTCCATGAAGGCAGAAGGCCCATGAAGATACGGCCTCGGCCCGCTAGTTGGCACCGACGTAGGAGTCCTCGACTCACAAGGAAGGTGTGAAGATCTGCCGTACGGAGCAAGCTAGGGTTAGGATAGTTTACCTGTACACGTAGATGAACTCCCCGAGACCCAGCCCGGTATATAAGGGCTAGGAGGGGCGACACCAAAGACATCCAATCTCACCTGTAACCCTAGCCTTGAGCGCTCCAGCCTTGGCCTCCATTGTAATCACATCTCCCCAATCAATAATATCGAGCAGGAGCGAGCCTCCCTGTTTGCCGACGAGCTATCGTCCAACCTGTGCATCTCATGACTAACCCAGGGTCCCTGACCAATGGATTTGCCGGGGTTGATCCCCGTCAATCCCCTTCTCCATCAACAATCATCAGTTCGTCCTTCGTCTCACTATATTTTTATCACTTCATGCGTTATGTGCTATCCTTGGAGCGTCTCTCTCTTAGGTTTTATTTTTAGTTTTCTTTAGCTTTGCTTGTTGTTCATAACAAGTTAGATCCCGTCTTACTTTGTGTGGGAGAGAAACACGCTCCACTTTCAAAATCTAGAACACATCATAGGATTTTTCCTGCTTATCTTTTTGTTGTTGTGTGTTCTTTATCTTTTCGTAGCTACTGCCATGTTTAGTTTTAGTCTTAGTTCGTCTTTAACAAGAGCCTTGGCTTTTGTTTAGTTTGTTGCTGGAACTCTTTTTAGTTTTCATGTTTATCTTGTTAAAGAGAGTTTGTTGTTGCACTGAGTTGTGTCTTGTCTTGAAACTAGGTAATTGAGGTTGCTATTTAATTCTAGTAGTAACTTGCAATAGTTTTGAGGTATTGTTGTGAGTAATGTTTGAACTTTTTGTGTCAAGAGCTCTAGCCTATTAGTGATAGGTGTCGTATTTTGGGCAATCCGTGTGTATTTTCAAAACCTACAAAAACTAGTTGAGAACTCTAGCTACTAGATGGATCACTAATCTTTGGAGGGATCGAATATTAGAGAACACTCACGTACCATGAGTCGAGGATGCGCAAGGATAACCAAACCCCCATACACTCCTCCTCGGGGTACTTGTCTCTTTGTGAACCTCCTTTTTAGATTGAGAGTTACCGATAATAAGTACATGAGTTCTTCGGACTAATGTAAGTATTGAAAGTTGACACTTCCACCTTCCCATATTTTGCTAGCCTCTCCCGTGCCATGCATTGCCTTCTTCTCACTCCGAGAGTTGGTGTCCACCTTCTCCGGTACATCCAAACCCTTGGCATGATACGCTCTGTCATCATAAACCTCCTTATATCTTTCCTCAAAACAGCCACCATACCTACCTATCAAGGCATTTCCATAGCCTTTCCGAGATATATTGCCATGCAACATCCACCTCTTCATGACTTGATCTTCATGTCATACATGTTCTTGCTACACTGGCACCGACATACATTGCATACATCATGATAGTTACATCTTGTTTATGATTTTGAGTACCTTGTAAAGTGTGAAAGATCTCCTTTACCTTCTTGTAAAATAGAGTGTTTCCCTTAAGTGAGGAATAGATCCCAAAGTGGACACAATAAAAGATCCCAAAGAGGACAAATGAGAGTTAAATAGAAAGAGCCATTGAGGCCACAAAAAAATAGAAAAAAATAGAAAAAAGAGAAAAAAGAAATAAAAAGAGAGAAAGGGGCAACACTACTATCCTTTTGAGAGATCCACACTAGTACTTCCTTTATATCCTTGTACTCCATAGAGATGATCATTATGCATATAGCTATGTGGGGACCTTCACACTATAGAACTTGGCTTGCATATTCCAAGGATGAGCCTCCTCAAACGAGCTCTAGGTCTTCATGAGCGAGCAAGTTAGATGCACCCCCACTAGTTCCATTGGAGAGCTTCCTAGCTCGTATGTGCATCCATTGCATGGCAATCCCTACTCCTCACATCATATCTATCATTTGGCGTCTCTTGCCTATGATTGTCCTCATTGATGTGAGCCTTTCTCATCCTTTTTGTCTTCCTCCTCCGCACTTCTCTCTTTGCCATCCTAAGTGTCAACTCTCGTGCTTACGCTCATCCATTGCATGAGTGCTCAAAATATTGAAAAAGGAGTGGATCAAATTGACTTGTACCTGACTAGTGGTCTGGGGACGAGTCAAGATAAGGTTCCAGAAAACGACCGAGTGTGAAACTTTAGTAGATTGAGTTCTCAACAAATAAATTGTTTTTCTCGTATTCCCTATCCCCCTTCTTGCATGCAAACACCATTTGGAGACATTCGAGTCACGGACAGCGAGAGCTCTTGCACCTAATGTTCTTTTGTTACTTGTTTCAATGCTAATATAGACTCTTGCTTGTTATGACTTGAATTGAGTTTCTAACCTGATTTCTTTAATTTTCAAAGTTCTCATATGGTTGCTAGCATGTCACCACAGAAATTATGCCGTTATCATTTACCTACTCGAGGACGAGCAGGAATTAAGCTTGGGGATGTTGATACGTCCAAAACGTATCTATAATTTCTGCTTGCTCCATGCATGTTTTGTGTGATATTGCTATGATCTAGATACACTTTCATACACTTTTGAACATATTTGGACTAACCTATTAATTCAGTGCACCACAGTGCCAGTTCCTGTTTTCTGCTATTTTTATATTTCAGTTTTCCCCCATATAAAAAGTGCCAGAAAAATTCCGGGAAAATATAGGAAAAATCAGCGTACAGGAAGCTTCGCAAAGAGCCCGAGTGGGGCCAGAGGGGAGCCAGGGGTGGCCCAGGCGTCCACCCGGCGCGGCCCCACCCCTGTTCGCGCCAGGGGGGCACCTGGGGCCCCTGGTCCACATCTGGCTGCCCCCCTTTGCCTATATATTCTCCGTCACGGGAAACTTCCGAAGAGAGAACCCTTTTTCGCGATCTCTCCCCTCTTCCGCCGCCGCCGCGCTTCCGAGATCGGGAGCACCAGAAGACCTCTTCCCGGCACCCTGCCGGAGGGAGGACCGACCTCCGGGAGTCTCCTCTCCACCATGGATGCTCCCCGGATGTCTCGTGAGTAGTTTTCCTTGGACCATCGGTCCGTGATCAGTAGCTATATGATGTTCTCCTCCCCTCTTTGTTCTTCATGGTTTAGACCTCGTGAGCTGCCCTACATGATCGAGGCACTTTTGTAATCTTTTTGCTGTTGCTATGCTGAGTTTGATGGGGCATGATGGATTATGAGATTATGTTCAGATTGTGATTGAGTAATATATTTGATTTTTATCTCTTATATTTTTGTTCCTAAGTAATTCTTGCATGTTCTCTGTTGCTGTTTATTGCTTTGGCCAAGTAGTAGGTAGTAACCCCAAGAGGGAACGTTATGCTCGATTGTGGGTTCATGCCCCCCGATGACACGCTTGAGTGATAGAAACATGAGTCTAGGGGATGTGCTGTTTCCACAAGGGGTAAAACAACGGTGCTTGTAACCGCGGTTGCAAGGATTTTTACTTTACGCAAAGTGCTTTTTAATGCAGTTGTCTGTTGCTTTGGGTTTACACTTTGGATGGGGCTCGCAACTTAATCCCAGCGAGATGTTCTGGATAGATATCTCAAGGTGGATGATTAGTAGTAGATGCAGTTGGATTTCGGTCTACTCATTTTGGCGTACTTCCCGTGCTTTTGAGCCTCTTCCTTTCTTTTGTAGCATAGTTAGCATTGCGGTGCGTTCATAATCCTGTCAATTGACCTTCTGTAATTTGTTTACCTCGCATAGCAGTTTTATCGTCTTTTGGGAGAGAGACATCACTAGTGAACATCACGTATCCCGGTCCATATCCTCATTACTGTTTCCACGCTCATTTACTTTTTTGCTTTTACTTTCAGTTGCTATCATTATCCCTTGTGCTTGATCCTTTGTGAACAACAAGACCGGAGAGATTGACAACTTCTCTGAACTTCGTTTGGAACAAAGTTATTTGTGTCTGTGTGCAGGTCCGTGTCAGTTGCGCCGCTGACACCTACTTATCATCTCTGGAGTCCTACTGGAGACAAACCTTGGTATCTTTACTGAGCGAAATTTGCTGTTGTGCTACATCACGCCTTCCACTTGGGGCTCACCAACGAAGGGCGAGAAGACTACACCCGTCAACTCTCGCGCCATAACGCAAATTTCTGGCGCCGTTGCCGGGGACTCCGAGTGCTAAGATAGGGGAGTTGCACACTACCCTTTACCTTTGTTTTGTAGTCTTGTTAGTTTACCTTTCAGTTTTTATCTTTGTGTCCTTTATCAAAAATCAAAAAAATATATAGTATGTCTAGTTCCTTACTTGCCAATCAATGTCTAACTTCTTTGAAACTAGATCTCATTTGCATGGAGGATTCATTGAGGATCAACAATAATATTACAAGGAATACCGCTTGTCTCAAAAAGGGATACACTTATGGAGACTCATACATCAATCGTATGAGTATGCTAAAAACTTGTGCTCAATATATAATATATCTTTCTGCAGGGATGAATCTTGTTGCTTTATGAGGCACAAACACCTTGCTTTCCAATGTGAGTACAATGAGGATGAAACCTTAGCTTCTTATGCTAAGGGAAATTATGATTTTTATGATGCAGAACAAATAGAAGAATTTTTTGCTTTTAAGGGTGCCAATGAAATTACTTCTTTTCTTGAAAATATGGATGACGCCCCTTACAAATCTGAGAGTCTTGCTATACTTAACTATTGTTTGGAAAATTATGATGCAAATTATTATATTACTGATCATCTTGAGAGAATCTCTCCCCCAAAGGAAGAGACTAATGTTTTGCAAGACTCTATAGAAGAAGAAATTACTAAACCTGAAAGCTCTTTGGATGAAGAAGAGGAGGAGAGTGACGAACAAAAGGAGGAAGAATGGAGCCATCCATGTCTACCTTCTAATGAGAGTAACTCTTTTACTCTTACCTTATATGAGTATTATGATCCTATGGATTCTTTTGAAATATCCCTTTTTGATGAAGTTGATGCCTTCTATTCTTATGGCCTTGATGCCACTATGGATGATGCTTACGGAGATGAACTTGCTATAGTTCCTCATGTTAAGCATGAAAGTTTTGCTATCTCACCCACACTTCAGTGTCCTATTATCCTTTCAAAATCTCCAACTCCGGAGAATTTTCCTCTTATCAAAGCTCAATGTGATGGGTTACAATTATCTTATGATCCTAAAAACCGTGTTGAAAACAATACACGTGTGCTTGTAGGTCATGAACAATATGATTTATATGATAGTTATATTCTTGTTGTTGTTCATGATATTACTGAAAATTACTTTGAGAGAGGAAAGTTTGGTTATAGAAACTTCCATGTGACAAAAACACCTCTCTCTAAACTGAAACTTTCGAAGTTGTTCTTGTTCCACCTTCCTATGAATGTCACTTTGTGCTTCCTTGATTTATTTTCTTACAAGATGCCTATGCATAGGAAGTGGGTTAGGCTTAAATGTGTTTCATATTTGTTTCTTGATGCTCTCTTTTGCTTCAAATTCTTATTCTTATGAGAGCACCTTCTACAATCTTCATGCCTAGCTTACAGGCATAAAAGAAAGCGCTTTTGGGAGGCAGCCCGCAAGGAATTTAGGTTTTTCTTTTTGCTTTTGTTGTTTCTTGATGTTTGTTACTACTGTAGCAACATCATTGTATCTTTATTTTTCAGCTTTGTGCCAAGTTATAGCTTATTATGATAAGGGAAGCAAAAGTTGTGACATGCTGTCCAGAAAACAGATTCTGTACCTTGACAGAAAAATTCGAATAAAATCACCAGATCATCTTTTTGATCTGAATTGTTTTGACAGCGTGCTCTATAAAATTGTGAAACTTCCGTATATTCTAAGTTTTTTTATTTGAGTTGCAGAAGTGCCCCTAAAAAATTCTTTACTACCCGTTGTTCTGTTTTTCACAGATTCTGCCACGTTTTGTCTCTCCTAACTTTTGCAAACCTTAAGCTTTCTTTTTCTTTGCAAAAACTTTTTGGCACTCTTGAGAAACAGTAGCTATTCAAGAATATCTTTATATACAGTGGGGAAAAATTATTTTATTAAGGGTACTAACCTCTCTAATCAGCTTATGATGAGTTATGTATGAAGGGAGTTTTCAAGTGTGCGATGGAAGATGATGAAAGAAGATCCAGGATTGTCAAGCGCTCAAGCTTGGGGATGCCCCAATGCATCCCCAATAAATATTCAAGGAGACTCAAGCATCTAAGCTTGGGGATGCCCCCGTGCATCCCCTTCCCCATCAATAATCATCAGTTCGTCCTTCGTCTCACTATATTTTTATCACTTCATGCGTTATGTGCTATGCTTGGAGCGTCTCGCTCTTAGGTTTTATTTTTAGTTTTCTTTAGCTTTTCTTTCTATTCATAACAAGTTAGATCCCGTCTTACTTTGTGTGGGAGAGAAACACGCTCCACTTACAAAATCTAGAACACATCATAGGACTTTTCCTGCTTATCTTTTTGCTGTTGTGTGTTCTTTATCTTTTCGTAGCTGCTGCCATGTTTAGTTTTAGTCTTAGCTTGTCTTTAGCAAGAGCCTTGGATTTGGTTAGTTTGTTGTTGGAACTCTTTTTAGTTTTCATGTTTATCTTGTTAAAGAGAGTTGGTTGTTGCACTGAGTTGTGTCTTGTCTTGAAAGTAGGTAATTGAGGTTGCTATTTAATTCTAGTAGTAACTTGCAATAGTTTTGAGGTATTGTTGTGAGTAATGTTTGAACTTTTGGTGTAAAGAGCTCTAGCCTATTAGTGATAGGTGTCATATTTTGGGCAATCCGTGTGTATTTTCAAAACCTACAAAACTAGTTGAGAACTCTAGCTACTAGATGGATCACTAATCTTTGGAGGGATCGAATATTAGAGAACACTCACGTACCATGAGTCAAGGATGCGCAAGGATAACCAAAACCCCATACACTCCTCCTCGGGGTACTTGTCTCTTTGTGAACCTCCTTTTTAGATTGAGAGTTACCGATAATAAGTACATGAGTTCTTCGGACTAATGTAAGTATTGAAAGTTGACACTTCCACCTTCCCATATTTTGCTAGCCTCTCCCGTGCCATGCATTGCCTTCTTCTCACTCCGAGAGTTGGTATCCACCTTCGCCGGTACATCCTAACCCTTGGCATGATACGCTCTGTCATCATAAACCTCCTTATATCTTTCCTCAAAACAGCCACCATGCCTACCTATTAAGGCATTTCCATAGCCTTTCCGAGATATATTGCCATGCAACATCCACCTCTTCATGACTTGATCTTCATGTCATACATGTTCCTGCTACACTGGCAGCGACATACATTGCATACATCATGATAGTTACATCTTCTTTATGATTTTTATTACCTTGTAAAGTGTGAAAGATCTCCTTTACCTTCTTGTAAAATAGAGTGTTGCCCTTAAGTGAGGAAAAGATCCCAAAGTGGACACAATAAAAGATCCCAAAGAGGACAAATGAGAGTTAAATAGAAAGAGCCATTGAGGCCACAAAAAATACAAAAAAAGAGAAAAAAGAGAAAAAAAGAAGAAAAAAAGAGAGAAAGGGGCAACACAACTATCCTTTTGAGAGATCCACACTAGTACTCCCTTTATATCCTTGTACTCCATAGAGATGATCATTATGCATATAGCTATGTGGGGACCTTCACACTATAGAACTTGGATTGCATATTCCAAGGATGAGCCTCCTCAAACGAGCTCTAGGTCTTCATGAGCGAGCAAGTTAGATGCACCCCCACTAGTTCCATTGGAGAGCTTCCTAGCTCGTATGTGCATCCGTTGCATGGCAATCCCTACTCCTCACATCATATCTATCATTTGGCATCTCTTGCCTATGATTATCCTCATTGATGTGAGCCTTTCTCATCCTTTTTGTCTTCCTCCTCCGCACTTCTCTCTTTGCCATCCTAAGTGTCAACTCTCGTGCTTATGCTCATCCATTGCATGAGTGCTCAAAATATTGAAAAAGGAGTGGATCAAATTGACTTGTACCTGACTAGTGGTCTGGGGACGAGTCAAGATAAGATTCCAGAAAAAGACCGAGTGTGAAACTTTAGTAGATTGAGTTCTCAACAAATAAATTGTTTTTCTCGTATTCCCTATCCCCCTTCTTGCACGCAAAGACCATTTGGAGACATTCGAGTCACGGACAGCAAGAGCTCTTGCACCTAATGTTCTTTTGTTACTTGTTTCAATGCTAATATAGACTCTTGCTTGTTATGACTTGAATTGAGTTTCTAACCTTGATTTCTTTACTTTTCAAAGTTCTTATATGGTTTCTAGCATGTCACCACAGAAATTATGCCGTTATCATTTACCTACTCAAGGACGAGCAGGAATTAAGCTTGGGGATGTTGATACGTCCAAAACGTATCTATAATTTCTGCTTGCTCCATGCATGTTTTGTGTGATATTGCTATGATCTAGATACACTTTCATGCACTTTTGATCATATTTGTATAACCTATTAACTCAGTGCACCACAGTGCCAGTTCCTGTTTTCTGCTGTTTTTCTATTTCAGTTTTCCCCCATATAAAAAGTGCCAGAAAAATTCCGGGAAAATATAGGAAAAATCAGCGTACAGGAAGCTTCGCGAAGAGCCCGAGTGGGGCCAGATGGGAGCCAGGGGTGGCCCAGGCGGTCACCCGGCGCGGCCCACCCCTGGCGCTGGGGTCCCTGGTCCACCTCTGGCTGCCCCCCTTCGCCTATATATTCTCCGTCGCGGGAAACTTCCAAAGAGAGAACCCTTTTTCGTGATCTCTCCTCTGTTCCGCCGCCGCCTCGTTTCCGAGATCGGGAGCACCAGAAGACCTCTTCCCGGCACCCTGCCGGAGGGAGGACCGACCTCCGGGAGTCTCCTCTCCACCATGGATGCTCCCCGGATGTCTCGTGAGTAGTTTTCCTTGGACCATGGGTCCGTGATCAGTAGCTATGTGATGTTCTCCTCCCCTCTTTGTTCTTCATGGTTTAGACCTCGTGAGCTGCCCTACATGATCGGGGCACTTTTTTAATCTTTCTGCTGTTGCTATGCTGAGTTTGATGGGTTCTGATGGATTATGAGATTATGTTCAGATTGTGATTGAGTAATATATTTTGTTTTTATCTCTTATATTTTTGTTCCTAAGTAATTCTTGCATGTTCTACGTTGTTGTTTATTGCTTTGGCCAAGTAGTAGGTAGTAACCCCAAGAGGGAACGTTATGCTCGATTGTGGGTTCATGCGCCCCGATGACACGCTTGAGTGACAGAAACATGAATCTAGGGGATGTGTTGTTGCCACAAGGGGGAAAAACAACGGTGCTTGTAACCGCGGTTGCAAGGATTGTTTACTTTACTCAAAGTGCTTTTTAATGCAGTTGTCTGTTGCTTTGGGTTTACACTTTGGGTGGGGCTCGCAACTTAATACCAGCGAGATGTTCTGGATAGATATCTCAAGGTGGATGATTAGTAGTAGATGCAGTTGGATTTAGGTCTACTTATTTTGGCGTACTGCCCGTGCTTTTGATCCTCTTCCTTTCTTTTGTAGCATAGTTAGCATTGCGGTGCGTTCATAATCCTGTCAATTGCCCTTCTGTAATTTGTTTACCTCGCATAGCAGTTTTATCGTCTTTTGGGAGAGAGACATCACTAGTGAACATCACGTATCCCGGTCCATATCCTCATTATTGTTTCCACGCTCATTTACTTTTCTGCTTTTACTTTCAGTTGCTATCATTATCCCTTGTGTTTGATCCTTTGTGAACAACAAGACCGGAGAGATTGACAACCTCTCTGAACTTTGTTGGGAACAAAGTTTGTGTTTGTGTGCAGGTCCGCGTCAGTTGCGCCGCTGACACCTACTTATAATCTCTGGAGTCCTACTGGAGACAAACCTTGGTATCTTTACTGAGGGAAATTTGATGTTGTGCTACATCACGCCTTCCACTTGGGGCTCACCAACGAAGGGCGAGAAGACTACACCCGTCAACTCTGGCGCCATCACCATGCAACATCCACCTGCTCATGACTTGATCATCATGTCTTACATGCTACTTGCTTGATCGATGAGACGCATGCTAGTTGGGCCTTGCCCTAATCATTGCTACATGACGCGCTAGTATCATTTCATAGCCTGCTATCCTGGTAGAGGCATACATTTGCATCATGATAGTTATATCTTCTTTATGTGAGTACCTTTGTAAAGTGTGAAAGATCTCCTATATTCTTGTAAAATATAGAGTGTTGCCCCTAAAGTGAGGAAAAGATCCCAAAGAGGACAAAATCAAAAGATCCCAAAGAGGACAAATGAGAGTTAAATAGAAAAAGCCATTGAGGCCACCAAAAAAATACAAAAAAATAGAAAAAATAGAAAAAGAAAAATAAAAAAGAGCGAAGGGGGCACACTACTATTCCCTTTGAGAGATCCACACTAGTACTTCACCCTCTATCCCTTGTACTCCATAGAGATAATCATCATGAATATAGCTATGTGGGGACCTTCACACTATAGAACTTGGCTTGTATATTCCAATGATGAGCCTCCTCAAACGAGCTCTAGGTCTTCTTGAGCAAGCAAGTTAGATGCACCCCCACTAGTTCCCTTGGAGAGATTTTAGCTCACATGTGCATCCGTTGCATGGCAATCCCTACTCCTCACATCATATCTATCATATGGCCTTCTCTCGCCTATGATTGTCCTCATTGATGTGAGCCTTTCACACCTTTTTGTCTTCCTCCTCCACCTTCTTTCTGTTTCGCCTTTTAGGTGTCAACTTTCTTGCTCACGCTCAACCATTGCATGAGTGCTTAAAATATCGAAAGGGAGTGGATCATTTTGACTTGTACCTGGCTAGTAGTCTGGGGACGAGTCAAGATAAGAATCCAAATGAGACCAAGTGTGAAACTTTACTAGATAGTTGTTCTCAACAACCTTTTTCTCTATTTTTCCCAGTCCCCTGCTTGCACGCAAACACCATCCGGAGACATTCGAGTCACGGACAACGAGAGCTCTTGCACCTTTTGTTCTTTTGTTGCTTGTGTCAATGCTAATATAGACTCTTGCTTGTTAAGACTTGAATTGAATTCCATGCTTTGATTGCTTTACTTAAAAGTCCTTATATGGTTGTGTGGCATGTCACCACAGAAATTATGCTTGTTATCATTTACCTACTCGAGGACGAGCAGAAATTAAGCTTGGGGATGTTGATACGTCCCAAACGTATCTATAATTTCTGTTTGCTCCATGCATGTGTTTGTGTGACTTTGCGATGCTTTGCTTGAACTTTCATACACTTTTGAGCATATTTGGACTAACCTATTAACTCAATGCACCCAGTTGCCAGTTCCTGTTTTCTGCTGTTTTTGTATTCCAGGTTTTCCGGCCATTAAAAGTGCTCCAAAAATTCCGGAAAAATTATATAAAAAATCAGCGTCCCGGAAGCTTTCGGAATCACCAAGGAAGGAGGGGAGGGCCACCACAGGGATTCCAGAAGGGTCCCTGGCGCGGCCCCACCCTAGGCCGCGCCGGGCACCCTCCTGGCTGCCCTGTGGCCCCCATGGTGCCCCCCTTTGGCCCTATTTTTACCCCCGCGGAGGAAACCCTGATTCCGGACCCCTTTTCTCCAGAAGCAATTCCGATCTCAGCCGCCATCGCCATCAAGTTTAGGGGGGGCAGAATTCCTGTGTCGGCACCCTGACGGGACGGGGAAGTGCCCCCAGATTCATCTCCATCGACGTTGCTTCCTCCCTCCATGAAGCGGGAGTAGTTCTCCCCCGGGGCTGAGATTTCTACCAGTAGCTATGTGTTCTTCTCTCTCTCCCATGATGTGATCTTCGTTGTGATCATAGGCTATGTTAATCTAGGGTGATCCCATGATATTTCCCCTTCCTCTATGTATTGGATTGATGTACTCAATTGATCTTATCTAGTATAATCCCCGAGACCAAGGTGACAGCGGTCTATTGGACATGGGTTAGAAGAATATTATCATGAGTGATTTCCTCTTTTGTGTGTTGATTGAAGATTGAGAGTCTCTTGGTGCTTGTCTTTGACTATCCTTGAGATATGTTGTGGTGATTGTGGTACTCTCTTTGGATGGCCGCGGTGACATTGGGAAATCCATAGATTGAGAACTACAAACTTTGAGGTGTGCTTTTGTAGCCCTACATAATTCTCATCCTCTCTTGACCACAAAGGATTGACCTCCGAGTGCGTCTCCATTGCATGTTTTATGGGAAATATCGTGTGATTAGACTATGTTAATGTTGTTCAGAGTTTCCACTAGTGAACGTATGAATCCTAGGCCTTGTTTCCACCATTGTTACACCGTTTGTGCTCACTTTTGTCACATGTTTGCTTGCGGCACTTTTTATTACAGATTTATATTACCTTGCTTTGCCACACCTATCACTCATATTTTACCATCTCTTCGCCGAACTAGTGCACCTATACAACTCCTAGTTGTATTAGGTGTGTTGGGGACACAAGAGACTTCTTGTATCTTAATTGCAGGGTTGCTTGAGAGAGACCATCTTCAACCTCTACTTCCCTGAGTTCGATAAACCTTAGGTCATCCACTCGAGGGAAATTGTTGTTGTCCTACAAACTTCTGCGCTTGGAGGCCCAACATAGTCTACAAGAATAGAAGTGTGCGTAGACATCAGCGTGTCCCACGGCTGGGTCCCTTCACGCGCATCATCAGGATCCCCTATGAAGATTGATCGCCCGCGTCGCGCGTTTATTGGATCCCCTCGCATCACCCACGTTGGTTTCATTGCGAGCGTCTGGATCCCCTCTCTCTGTGTATTGAGCGTCGACCGGTCTTGGGGTCGGCTTTTCGTTGGAGTTCCAAGATCGGGGAGGAGGCCGCATGCGTTGCTAAGGAGGAGGCCGCGACATGGATGGAGAGTGATAAGGAGTGACACACCTGGTGATACGAATCACCGGGGGAATCCTCTTTAGTTTGTCCCGATCTTTCACAGCGAGGAATCCGGATATAAATCCTTCCAATCACGCGAAGAACTCAACCTGAAGAAGAGGAAAGAATCCAGCAAGCAACGTGATGGAGATCACCACGCCTCCAACCAAAGCACGATAATTCCTTGATGAACACAAGAACCTCCGCGGGCAATCTTTATTGGATAAACGGCATCGCCAACCCCGGAGGGAAGCTTCACCAAGAGATACAACTCTTAACCCTAAAATTCTTTTCTAAACTTAAGCTAACCCTAAAACTCGTAGGGGGTGTTCTATTTATAATCTAGGGGATAAAACTAGGGATACATGGGCCGCAGCCCGTCAGATCTGTGCGCAGGCAGTTTCGGACGTCCGATGGGTTTCAGACGTCCGATGCATCGGACGTCCGAATCGTGTCGGACTTCCGGCTGTTTTGACATCGGTTCTGTACTCGGGGGTCACCATCCTCGTCGCTGATGTCGGACGTACGAATTGGGTCGGACGTCCGATGTCCAGAATCCTGTCCATCTTTTCCTCCTCCGTCCAGCGCATATCTCAACCTTCGTCGTCCTGCCCATATCACCCCCCCCCTTCAAAAAGCGTTGTCCCCAACGCGTGAGGTTCTTCTCGAGAGGATGGCGTGATATCAACAACATCACACGTCTTTGCCACTTGACTTGATGCAACATTGAGTGCCTCCTTTCTTCTCCACATGAGTTGGGACTTTGGCGCCACCACCTTCTTCTTCTCAACTCTTGCTGGAGCCCTTTGTTGCTGAACATGAATCTTCTTTGTAAGACCTTGCAAAATGGTAATGCCCGGGCCACACAACTGACGAACACGTCCATCCTTGCCTTTGTGCACATGCACGGCTACTCCAACAAAACGTCGCAGAGGTGTGCGAACAAAACTGTGGTCATCGAACCTCGACGCCATATGCACCAAGTCACGAACAGCACCACTGTCATCAGTCTGAACACCTTTGTCAACACAAACTGAAGGTGTATAACATGCTGCAATTTCCTTCCTTTCATCACGAAGAGGCGTAACTTCAACCGGCTTGTCACCAACAAGTACAACTGGCTTGTCATCTACAGGCATGGCTGAATGAGTTTCAGTACTGACGCTCCTAGCATCATACTCCTTAGGCTGCAACTTAGCTAAACTTGGTTGTGGTTTAGCCTTGTGCAATTTCTCCTTGCGAACCACCAGCACCACATCGGACTTGATGTGATCATCTCCCATAGGCTTCAAAGTCTGTTGTTTGCCATCATGCATAAAAGAATATGTATTTGCTCGGCCCGCATGTATAGCATTGCGATCATACTGCCATGGACGCCCAAGTAACATTCCACACACCTCCAATGGCAACACATCGCACTCAACCTCATCAACATAGTCACCAACTGTAAATGGCACATGCACCTTATGAGTAACCTTCGGCATACCGCAACTATTCAACCACACAAGATGCTTCGGTTCAGTAATACGCCATGTGGACAACCTCAATGCTTCCACCATCGCTTTGCTAATGCCATTGGTACAGCTACCACCATCAATCATCAACTTGCATGCTTTTCCTTTAATCATACACTGCGCCTGAAATAAATTCCATCGCTGACATCTATCCACTGTCATACAAGTATCACCATGTACTCTCTTAAGTTGCACATTCAGCCCAATCAATGGTACAACATCATCCACAACATCCTTGCCAACATCATCCGCCATGTCAGAAATCATGGCTGCTGCCTTATCAATTTTCTGCAGTGGGACAACTGTCTGATTAATCTTACCAGAATTTGGAACCAACTGTTTTTGAGAGCTAGCAGAAAAATCTGAGATTGTTTTGGATATAGCTGCCGCTTGCGTTTCAGCCTTCGCTAATATCTGCAAAATCTTTGATATATCATCCAAATCTGCATAATATGGACCAACCGTAGTATTATTTTCACGTTTGCGGCTAAACCGCTGCGAACCGGGAGCGATGGCCATACAATCTGGAAAGCACACAAGATATCCTTTCCAATTTGTGCTTACACGCCTTATTTGGAGCACGGATGGGGATTCTGCACCTATATCAATTTCGGGACTCCTGACAGCCAAATCCAATTACGGGATTTCTTCTCTTCAACCTCTAGCAATCTCCTCGCAAATCAATCTAGCGGAAACAAATCTGCACAAACACAGCAGCAATCTGCAGCCTCTATGCACAATCTCCTCCAAACAAATCAATCTGAACGAGAAATCCTCCAAGCAAACTCCTCCCAACAAAACCGATCTAGATGCAATCGATCAACACAACCTCGCCGTGATCAACCCAAAAATCTGATACCACATGATAAGGAGTGACACACGTGATGATACGAATCACCGGGGGAATCCTCTTGAGTTTGTCCCGATCTTTCACAGCGAGCAACCCGGATATAAATCCTTCCAATCACGCGAAGAACGCAACCTGAAGAAGAGGAAAGAATCCAGCAAGCAACGTGATGGAGATCACCACGCCTCCAACCAAAGCACGATAATTCCTTGATGAACACAAGAACCTCCGCGGCAATCTTTATTGGATAAACGGCATCGCCAACCCCGGAGGGAAGCTTCACCAAGAGATACAACTCTTAACCCTAAAATTCTTGTCTAAACTTAAGCTAACCCTAAAACTCGTAGGGGGTGTTCTATTTATAAGCTAGGGGAAAAAAGTAGGGATACATGGGCCGCAGCCCGTCAGATCTGCGCGCAGGCAGTTTCGGACGTCTGATGCGTTGGACGCCCGAATCGTCTCGGACTTCCGGCTGTTTTGACATCGGTTCTGTACTCGGGGGGTCGCCGTCCTCGTCACTGATGTCGGACGTCCGAATTGGGTCGGACGTCCGATGTCCAGAATCCTGTCCATCCTCCTCCGTCCAGCGCATATCTCAACCTCCGTCGTCCTGCCCATATCAGAGAGGGAGAGGTGAAGCTCTGAGGTATTGGAGAAGAGCTGAGTGTGCCGGAGGCGGTGTAATGGAGCGGAGGTGAGGGTGAGGAAGAGTATGTTTTTTCTCTTTTAGGACAACGAAGGGGGCTGATGGGTGCGGGGTCTGGCCCAAAATTTAGGGGGTCTGTTGTACAATCGCAGCCCATGGACCCGGATTGACCACAAGCCGTAAAAAATGCTACCGGAGTAGCAGCCCATTAGGACAATGGACCCAGTTCGCGATTTAACCTCAGATCAGACGACAATAAACGATCTAAATGGGTAATCCGACGGCCTAAAATGCAAATCGTTGTGGAAGCTCGGTTTAGGTTCAGTTTTACTATCCTAAATTATGTACATGCAAGGTTTCAAATTTCATTTATTAATATGCAAATCCATTAATGCTCGTACAACCCGTCGGCACGTCACTTGATATCACAAACCAAGTCTTTGCCTGATCCACTCTATGCGCTCTGTTCGTCTCTTCCGGATATCACCAACTTTTGGAGCTTCAGTTTCCTGATGACGTTGCAACATCCGATGCTACGTAATTCTCATGGAGGTCTACAATTACAATGAATGAATTTATCTCTTCCAGTGCTGCAAACATATGAACGCATAGGTTTTGGAACGTGGCTTTAGTGACTTAAGTCACCGTGACTTTGGGTTGGCCAACCTGTCACAGACCCAAAGTCACGGTGACTTAAGTCACTGAAGCTGGATCCTAGGTTTTGATACAACTACACCCTCCGAAGTTCCGTGGAAAATTACGGCGGAAGAAACTATCAATCATCCATATGCTGCACATCGGCAAGGAGTACTAGGAGCATTTCAAGGTACAGATAAAAAAGGAGAGATAAATATACAACGGTATAGGAAATCACGACCGATCAATGCCAAAAAGGCAAAGAGAAAAATGGGTTCAAACTTACTAAAATAAATGAAGGAATAGGACCTGGCACATGGCATCAGCTGACAATGGGGGGTGTGCCATCAAGTTGTAATATCGGTAAGCCACTCCAAGCTGAATAGTAAATAACAGAAAAAATGAGACGTAAAATGAACCATATGCATTGAATATACAAAAATAGAATCAAGTTGTACAACTCGTACGACAATGTTTGCGTATTCACTGAAGAAATGGATTTGTGTATTTCAACAAAAAATTACCATGTTTAGTCTCAAAGAATTTCAAAGTACAATATGTTAGAATTATTATGTGAAATCTAATTTAATTACCATGTGCATTCTGATGGATTTGCCATGGTCATAATACTACATTTACCATGTGCGGTTTACTATATGTTAATATGGTAGATGAAAAATATTGTGGACTCTCAATAATAGTTGCCATGTTAGTTTTCCTTGTATTAGTTGGAATAATAAGAGACAAATAAAATGCAGGGGCAAGTAATGGGATGATGTACGCGCTGACCAAGGGGGCACAGACAATCTCTTATGCCGATAAGAAATCTGTCAAAAAAACAAAAAAGGGAAGGTTAATGAAGTTAACAAGTGTAATGAAAACTTAAGTAGGTTGTTCTATAGTTGCCATGATGAGTATGCGTTATTTAAAATGATAAATTGTATTTACTCAGAAAAGTAGTGCAGTTAAAGTTGCCATGTGATTCCTTCTTAGGTTCACATGTGCTTTCATCTTATGTTACCATGTGCTTCTTCTTACATTGCCATGTGGTTTCTTCTTATGCTGCCATGTGCTTTTTTCATAAAATTAACCATGTGGTTACTTTATCAAGTTGCTATGTGCTTTCTTTAAAAGTTTCCATGCATGTAAAACATGTAAAAATACAAAAAAAATTAAGGTTTTGTTCTTGAGCGGGAACTTACCATGTCAAGTTACAAACAAATAGTCATGCGTGTTTAATATACATAAGGATTGCATTGATGAAAATTGACATTCAAATTATTTACTGTTTTCCCATGTCTGAATGTAAAAAATGCAAGATCTTCTAATTCATTTCAGCAGGACAGAAGTGTGTATAATCATGTGAGCTCAGATGATCCATGTTGATACAGTACACAAGACAACCAACATAGTTGTGTGCATTCCCTTGAGCGACGTAGGAACAACTGTGACACACACCATATGAGACACCGTTTAAAGTGGAGATATTCTCATGTTGCTAGGCATGGCTTGAAGGCTGGCTGGTGCTAAGGACATGTGAACCAAGCAAAAGAAACTTTTGTTTTGAGTAAGATGAGAGTTTTCTTATAAACTCACTTCCTACAAGCAGTGGCATGCTAAGAGGGATTCACGATGATTCGTGGCGATATTCTTTTATAAACAATATAACACTATGTCGTGGTGATTGTAGGCATTTTTTTATGAAAAGTTGACTTCCATATTGTAACAGGCGGCGCGTTGATGGATCTCGAGTTGTGATTTTTTTAATATGATGGAGCCTCTAAGACATCAATAATATATCAAGGTGGTTGCTACCCTGTGTGTCATTTGACAACCGAGACGCAAAGGTAATTCATGGTGTTTTTTTTATTAAAATCATGGAGGTTAGTCCTTCATTGTTGAAAAGGGGTTAGGGTGGGCTAGGGGCATGTCAAGCTATCAATAGGAAAATGGCAATGGTAAATCATTTAGATTTTTTATCAGGAGACGCTACCGTGTAAGAGGATCCGTATGTTAAATGTGGCACATGAGTCCTCGACATTTTCAGGTAGACCAGCTCTTACTTCAATCCAGGCTAAAGGAAAATAATTACTACTTCAAATCAATGGTTTGGGTGATCTAAAGTAATTTTTTCCTAGAAGTCGTGACCTTTAATAAAACTGAAAATAATGACAGTTGGCAAATACATATCGCAGGAATTATGAATTACTCTGTAATTATGCATAGAAGATGGGCATTACCTCGAATGAATCGATATACTCATGCACACGGTCTCGGATCTTCCATTTCTCTCTACGAGCTTGTTCGGTTAATCCCCACTCCAAGAGGATTGGAAGGGTTTGAAAGGGATTGAATAGGACTTTGACCTACACCGGATTTAATCCCCCTCAAATCCAACGAAACGGAACAAGGCCTATGAGTGTAACGATGGCTTCAGAAATGGGCATTTTTTACAAATTTGACCTTTATTTGAATTTGAACACAAAATAGACCCAAAATTTAAAATTTTCACAACTTAACCCTTTTTCATGGAACCCGCCTATATGGCGCCATGCTAGATACCATGACGCCCTCGTAAAAGGCGTCATACAACTCGCCGCGTCGGACCTGTTCAGGCCATGTCGCCTTTAGTAATGGCGACATACCATGTATCATGGCGCCTTTAGTAATGACGGCATACCTTCTACCATGATGCCTTTACTAATGGTGACATGGTACTTAAGTCAATTTTGCTTTCTTTTCTTCCTCATCCACTCTTCCCCCACCCTCTTTTCTTCCTTCTCAACCCTAAACATTCCCCACTCCTCTCTCATAAACCCCACTCTTCATGGGGATGATGTTTACTAAATTTTTAAATCTTACTTATGTTATAGCACTGAGCTCAGAAGCATTTTAAAACCTTGTTTTCCCATCTGTGCTGCACAGGAGTTAAATAAAGTCAAAAACCTAGTAGATAAAGCTTGCGATTATAACATGCTTTCGGTGAATAGATTTAAGATTTTCTATTTAAATGAAAAAAAATTACCTGATATGTAGGCCTTCAAAGCATTGTTAACAGAAGCTAAAACAGATGAGCAACTCTCAGCCCTTGGAGAACTTATGTATCGGGTAAATTTTTCATCGGTTCTGACACTTGGTTATCAATCTCCATGCTTCTGTACTCTTAAGGGAGATCATTTTTCAAGACAACCGCCTGACTATGAACATTTGTCAAGACAAGAACATCAAAAAGAGGGCGGGGAGGAGAGTGGAGGAGGAAGAAAAGAAAGCAAAATGGACTTAAGTACCATGGCGCCATTACTAAAGGCGTCATGGTACAAGGTATGGGGTCACTATTAAAGTCACCATGGTACAGGGTATGATGCCATTACTAAAGGCGCCATGGTCTGGACAGGTCCGACGTCGCGAGTTGTACGATGTTTTTTATCAAAGCGCCATGGTGTATAGCATGACGCGTACAGGCGGGCGCCATAAAAAAGGATTAATTTGTGAAATGTTTAAATTTGAAGTTTAAACTATGTTCAAAATTTAAATAAGGGTTAAATTTGTAAAAATTCTCCTAGAAATGAGAACAAGGAAGCAAAGTGGCAGCCCTACACGGCTACACGGTCGGGTTTTCGATACGGTCGGTCAGCCAGAGCAGAGTATCTTGTCGTCTGCTTCCGATAGCTCCACAGTCTGCACTGCACCACCGCTCTGCTCTCTTTTGCTTCTGCACTTGCCAGTCCCCATGCCCTCGTAGGCGAAATCCATATTTTTAACTTTTTCGTGAAACAAATTCACAATCTAAACTTGAGGTGAAACTATTTCACAAACTAACCCTTTTAACTAGCGCCCAACCACAAGGCGCTAGACATATAGGTCTAGCGCCCGCCCGAAAAGCGCTACATGCCTGCCAGCGAGGTTGGTCCCCCACCGGGCCCACCTTGGAACTCTAGCGCCTAACGAAGAGGCGCTATACTAGAAGGCTTAACGCCTGCCCATCAGGCGCTAGACTTGAATCACTTGAAAGTTGCGTGCGCGACTCTAGCTACATGACTCGTCAAAATCCATGCAGTCACTCATCCATCCATGCACGTACTCCATCCACATCGCTCCCTACCAGCTAGTACTCCAACCAGCCAGCCAAGTCTTCCGGTCTTCTACACAACCTAGCTAGCCACTAGTACTGTTTACACTTGATCACAGGCTCACAGCAAGAACAAATCAAAGCCAAAATTTGCTAGAAAATTAAAAACCAATTGAATTCGTGCAAGTGCACGCTCCTTGTCCCCTAGCTTGGAATCTTTCCCCGCACACATGCACCATGCTTAACTAACTTAATTTAAACCCACTGAAGGTACTACAACTAGCTCGTAATACTAGTACAACCTTAGGAGTAATTAACACCCATTTGAATGATCGATCGATCTTCTCCCTATATAACCACGCTTCCACTTCTCTTCCCACACTTCACGTCACTAGAGAGAGAGACGAGATCCCAAAAAGGAACTGTTGGGATCTAGCTAGGAGCTCGCTCGCCATGATCATCGGGAAGGGATCTAGCTAGGAGCTCGCTCGCCATGATCACCGGGAAGGACATCTACGACGTGCTGGCGGCGGCGGTGCCGCTGTACGTGGCCATTTTCATGGCCTACGGCTCGGTTCGGTGGTGGGGCATCTTCACCCCGGACCAGTGCTCCGGCATCAACCGTTTCGTCGCCGTCTTCGCCGTCCCCCTCCTCTCCTTCCACTTCATCTCCAACAACGACCCCTACGCCATGGACTACCGCTTCGTCGCCGCCGACTCGCTCCAGAAGCTCGTCATCCTCGCCGCGCTCGCCGTCTGGCACAACGTGCTGTCCCGCTACCGCTGCCGCGGCGCCACCGACGCCGGCGAGGCCTCCTCGCTCGACTGGACCATCACGCTCTTCTCCCTCGCCACGCTGCCCAACACCCTCGTCATGGGCATCCGGCTGCTCCGCGCCATGTACGGCGACTTCTCGGGCTCCCGCACTTGCATGAATTCAATTGGTTTTTAATTTTCTAGCAAATTTTGGCTTTGATTTGTTCTTGCTGTGAGCCTGTGATCAAGTGTAAATAGTACTAGTGGCTAGCTAGGTTGTGTAGAAGACCGGAAGACTTGGCTGGCTGGTTGGAGTACTAGCTGGTAGGGAGAGATGTGGATGGAGTACGTGCATGGATGGATGAGTGACTGCATGGATTTTGACGAGTCATGTAGCTAGAGTCGCGCACGCAACCTTCAAGTGATTCACGTCTAGCGCCTGATGGACAGGCGTTAAGCCTTCTAGTATAGTGCCTCTTCGTTAGGCGCTAGAGTTCCAAGGTGGGCCCGGTGGGGGACCATCCTCACCACGCTGGCAGTCATGTAGCGCGTTTCGGGTGGGCGCTAGACCTATATGATTGGGCGCTAGTTAAAAGGGTTAGTTTCGTGAAATAGTTTCACCCCAGATTTAGATTGTGAATTTGTCAGAAATATGGATTTTGCCGCCCTCGTACAACTACTAAAGCAGCAGCGTATCACTGGACGGCCCAACGCCAAGCTAATCTGGTCACATTCGAAAAATATTTTTAACATAGGGTTAAATCGCGTTACTATTCGTCACTAAGGTCAAAACACAAAAGTTTGCCCCCAATCTGTTGCTTCCACTGCTTGCTTGCATGCATGCCGTCTCGCTGCACACAGAACGCAGTTGAATCCACTCGCACTTCGCACACATGATCAGCACTAGTATCGGGTTTGTCTTGGGTAGAAAAACAAACAGCTTTTTGTCAGGTCTCTGCTTCTCTGCAACCAAAGGCGGTTCTGCTGTGAAAACAAAAGGCAGTTCTGTTCAAAAAAGAAGAAGAAAGGAAACCAACTCCTGTGCTAGACTGTACGTACCATGTTTTTTTTTTTGAGCGGACCATGCTTTCTTTTTTGCTACTTGGAAAGAAACGATAGAAGAAAAGTATGGGCCCAGCCGTCCGATTTTTCACTAGAACGTGGATCAATGAACCCAAAAAAAATTCCCACAATGCGTAACCGAGATTGTGTTACCAATGTATGTTAGCCCAAGATTATTTATGCTAACCACTTTAACAATTTTAATCTGTGGCAATTTCAGCACATGTTTTACATCCTATATTATCTTACTTGCAACTGCTATCATGTTGCCCATTTGTGAGTTTTAATGCTTAAATTGGCAATTACTTGTGTTGACCATATTAATCTTTTATTGGATTATGGGTTAATTTACCAACATACTCAAAAATCCAATAAAAAGACTACCTCAAAGGCTCAAACCGAATGTTGTCTCGGAATTATCTAGATATGAATGTTTCTGTGTGGATTTGTCTATATTTAGATACATTTATATCTAGACAAATCCGAGACAAGTAATTTAAGATGGACGAAGTGACTATTTCTAAATCACCAGCAAGAACCATCTCATGTGACAAAAATTCACTCAAGTGTAGAATAAAAAATTATTTGCAACAAGAACCAAATTCATGAAAATATCTTGATCACACGGCTACAAATATCGACTTAGAAAAAAAAATTAGTTAATTGAGCTACCATTTACCCCCGAATAAATATAAGGGTTCAATTTTTAGATTATGGGATACTTCCTAAGTTAGCTCTCTACAATATTACATGCACTAACTTTAATCTTCTCAATGAATTTGTCAAAACTGGTTGCGTTTGCACTCCATTTTGATAATGTACATCTCAAAGTTTCATATGCTTTTTAAAATGACTCATGGATGTGTGACATGTTATAACATCAAAATTATTGAAAATAGTTTCAGAAGACCACTAGTACATGTAAGTGAGCAGAAAGAAAATCATTAAAAAAAAGGATAATATGGCTTGTAAACACTATTTTTTTATCTTGGTTTCACAAGGATTAGAATCCTTAGGCCTTGTACAATGGCAAGTGCCTACATAGGTGCTTAAGAAAAAAAATCCTCTTTTTTTCAGAGAAAGGACTACACAGGTGCTTAAATGGGAAGGTGGAAGCAAAACTTTGCTTCCTGTGCCAGTCGGTGCTTGGAAGAGTAACTGCTTCTAGCAAGTCATGGGTGCTTCATCAGAACGTTTTCATCGCCAGAAGAAATACATAAAATAGCCCAACTAGCGCCCGATAGAAAGCATTCCACATTTTGAAGCAAATAAAATTCATAGACGCTACGCAGTTAGCACCCATGCACAGGCTCTTGCATTGTACAAGGCCTTAGGACTTTTTCATTGTGGGTCATTTGACTCATAGGATTGAATTACATAATTCCTTTGAACTACATTCACTACAATTTTAACATCAATTCTGATCTCTTTTAGAGAATCATTCTTTTTGCGTGATGCAATTTGACAAGTTGATCCTACAAGATTTGAATGGACATGACATTGTAATTCTATGTTTTTCTCTAGTCCCACGTTTAATCTAAACTTGTCGTATTTTGGCATGTTTTTCGTCGTACTTGTACTAGAGTATATTTTAAAATACAAACTCTTTCATAGTTTACAAATTTGCTAAACGATCGACTCTGCATCCCGCTATTTGAAGATTCACATTTCTCATTCTCGATCCGCCTAACAATTTCAAATATGGGGTACAAGTTTCACATAAATGCCACAAATCCAAACCTTTGATTGAGAAGAATATGAAGAAACTAGCGCTCAGAAACAACAAACAAGTAAAGAAAGGAAGAGAATAAAATAAAAGGTTATCTTTTTTTTCTGGACACCTGCCAACAAAGCCCAAAAAAAGCCTCAAGCCTGAAAGAGAGAAAAAAAGAGTAAAGAAGGGCCCATTGCAGTTCGTCTGCACCTGCAGGACAGGGAAAGAAAGGAGGAGATGCCGCCGGCTGCCTGGAGCACCGGCGCACACCATGGCTTCCTCCTCCTCCGTCAAACCTGAACACGGCGTCGCCACCGCAGCTGAGATCCTCGCATTCTACGCTGCGATGCCAACGAGGGACACGGACGCCGGGGGCTTCGTCTCGTTCCTGCGCACCCAGGACGAGGTCGACGCGCTCTGCGACAAGTACGGCGTGCCCAAGGAGTTCACCGCGCGCCCCGCCGGCGACCTGCGCGCGAACTCGACGCCGCCGCCGGGGTCCATCTGCCTGTACGCGCGCGCTCTGGAGGCCGGCATGCGCGTCCCGCTGCATGGCTTCTTCCGCGAGGTGCTCGCCCACTTCGGCATCGCGCCGGCCCAGCTCACGCCCAACGCGTGGCGCTTCATGGAGGGCTTCCTGGTGCTGTGCCGCTCCTCCGGCGTGCCGCCGTCGCTCGCGGTGTTCCTCCGCTTCTTCAACCTGGCCGTCATCGACTACAAGCACGAGAAACGGTGGTACTTTTTCCGATCCAGGGATTCCGTGCCAGGGCGAGGCTTGCGCTTCACGGGGATGCCGTGCCGGGCTTCCAAATCCATCGTGGGCTGGAAACACCACTTCTTCTTCCTCTCGTCGCCGGAGCCGTGGCGTTGCGCCGTGGAGTGGGGCGAGCCGTCCATGCCCTCCTTCAGAAAGCCGCCGCTCACCGATGAGGAAAACAAATCGGTGGTGAAACTGCTGCGTGCTCACGGTGGCGCCGCTGTCGATCTCAGAAACCTGCTCCCTGCTACGTGCTCACGGCGGCGGTACCGTCTCCGCAACAGCAACCCCGCCGTCTCTGCCGCCATGATAACCACCGCCATGATCTCCGCGGTGGTGCCGCCGCCGCCGCCTTCGACTCGTATGACTTCCTGTTCAAAAGGTATGAATCCCGCTGTCCACGAGATGATGAAGACTAATCTGGCGGAGAAGGCGGTCGCGCTAGCGTCGGCGTCGGCGAAGAAGAGGACTTGGGAGGAAGCCAACAGTCCGGGGGAGGTTAAGCCTCTTTCAGTGCGCTCGCCACCGCCACGGCACTTCTCCAGCGGGCACGACGGACACACCACAGACTGGGAGGCGGAGCTGCTGCAGAGCGCCGTCGAGCAGCCGCTGGAGCGCGCGTTCGCGACAAAGGAGTGTTCCGGCGACGCACCGATTCGACAGGTATGGGAAGTCGTTCGTTCGTTCCGTCGTCGGGAAATCCGAGCGATCATATTGTTTGTGTTCAGGATGCAAACTGCGTGATCGAGCTGGAGGAGAAGCTGCTGGCCAGGGAGCGCGAGGCCGCGGAACTGCGGGAGCAGCTGGAGGAGGCGAAGAACAAGCTCGCCGCGGCGGGAGCCGAGCTGGAGGAGACCAAAGCCGAGCTCGCCGCGACAAAGCAAGCGGCAGAGACGGAGGCGGTGAAGGCGAACGCCGAACTCGCCACAGCCCTGGCGGAGACGGTGAAGACGAAGATCGAGCTGGCCGCCGCCAAGCGAGCGACGGAGACGGAGGTGGCGAAGGCGAATACCGAACTCGCCGCGGCGAACCGGGCCACGGTGGCGGAGCTGGTGAAGGCGAAGAGCAAGCTCGCCGTGGCGGAGGCGGAGCTGGAGAGCGCAAAGGCGGCGGCAGCGGTGCAGGAACTTCTGGTCTCCGAGGAGAATGCCCGGCGGCGCGCGGAGCTCGCGCTGGAGGGGTACGAGCTCTGGCGAGGTCGGCACGCTCCGGCTGGCCATGGCGCTTGAGTAGCTAGTTGAGATTGCTGATTTCCATTTTCTGAAATGAGATCGCTCTTTTCCTCTATGCAGTTGAGTAATGCAGAACAATTCTGAATTTTGGTAGCTGCAGTTTCCTCAGATACACAATATATGCAGCACCCATTGCTATGTGATTTTCTGTTTCAATGCTCAGGAGACAATTGATGTATGAAGCTGCAAACATTGTGTTGCATGTTTATTTTGTGCACATGTTGTTCAATGTTTCAGCAGCATGCAAAAGTATCATGGCAAAAAATCACTAGTGTTTTGCGTTAAAAACATGATATCAATGTTTAGAAATGCTGTTTTTGAAGCATTTTGGAGGATTGATTTTTTTTCTTACCCATAATTCTATGGATGTCATTTCAATATGAAACTTTGCGCAAATGTAAAACATTTAATCGATGTATATTATACAAAGTTCAGGTTTTTTAAAAATTTACTACTACCTCCATCACAGTTTATAAGGCTTGCGCGTACCCCTAGGTTGTCAATTTAACCAACATAACATAAGATATATATTATAAATTCAATCAACTCCTCGGTTACTCCCTCGTTTTGAGCCACGAAGGAATGAAAAACCACATAGACTAAACACGCAACACGTTTTTTGACACTCACATAACTTGGTCAGGTATTCATGGAGTGTGACCAAATGGTGAAACATTGGGTGAGTTGCCTTTGACATACTTGGGACTGCCCCTTGGTATCACCAAGCCAAGAAAATAAAATTTGATGCCACTTGTAGATAGGGTGGAAATGAGACTTTCTCCTAGTTCATCCATGTTAAACTAAGGAGCCAGGTTGCAACTACTAAACTCTCTCCTGTCATCCATGCCCATTATCATTTGTGCAACATCAACATTCCACTTGGTATAATCAAGAAACTGGAAAGAATTGAGAAACAATGTGTTTTGGAGGGGTAACTTTGATACTCCTAAGCAATCCTAGGCTGCATGGGACCTACTCTAGAGGTCCCTAGGGTTTACATGAGCTCTATCTAGATATGATCAAGGAGATTGTATCCTCTATGGTCCTATCATATTGTCTTCCATGGCAAGTCTGGAGATATCCCCTTGTATACCAAGGGCTTCGTTAGATGGACCATCTATGAAATCTTCTAAGAAGTCCACAGTTCGGCACAAAATTAAGATCGACCCCTTCATCATAGGGAGGGGCCCTTTATATGAGACCCCGCCAAAAGGGGAGATCTTTTCACGTTGCTAGCCATGGCTTGAAGGCCGACGTATGTCAAGGACATGAGGGCAAATCCAAGGACGCAACCCAAATGGTCCCAGCTTTGGTCTGCCTTTTGTCCGTTTGGGTCAATGAACGGACCGATGTTCGGCCTCACCATGTCGTTGCACCCAACACGCGCACGCGCGTGGGGGGTGGTGTGCTCGCCATGGTTATTATAAGGGGGTAGCATAGACTCGTTGTCCCCATTGGTATTATAGCAAACCCAAAAACGTTCGCTCTCGTGGAGAGCTTATCTAGGGTGGTATTTCACCTCTTTCATGGAGGTGAACGATCTGAAATTAAGATTCGTTCACCTCTATGAAAGACATGTATATCACCCTCGATAGACTCCTCACGTGAGCGGCCATTACTGTCTTTACTATATACTTTTATAAATTATGTCCTTTTCAAATACGTATTTAGTCAGCGGACTAATTTTTAGTCCCACCTCGTCGTCGGAGGGCCTCTCCGAGGTGTTTATAAAGGGGACGACATAGACTCGTTGTCCACATTGGTATTATAGCAAAGCCAAAAACATGAGTACTTCATGATGTTTTTTTGTTAATGTCATGAAGGTAAGATTGAATAGTTGAAAAGGGTTTAGGGTGGGCTGGGAGAGAGGCCAAAGAATGCTTCTCTCGCTATTGCCGAGTACTTCTGAGTACTTTCGAGTTTCGAGTAATCACGCTATAATTGTTTATATCCGTTGATCAAGCATGGCTGAATCAAATAGATTAATAAGTATATTTTTATCGATAAATCATCATTTCCTAAAAGAATCAGTACTTTTTGTAATACCCATAGTACTTCTGTTATTTACACCGTTGATTGATTTGTTTTAGTGGTTTATAAAATCTTCAACCATGGTACAAGTTGTAGTAAATCTATCAATAGTTGAATGTGAATGGTAATCTTACATCTTACATCTTACATTCTTAAGAAGTTACTCCCCACTACTTCCAATTCTCTCAACATGCACACACTCCACCTCATCATTCATGCCACATCACCCTCCAATAGCATATTTCTCCCAACATACAAGCATGCCACCTCATCATCCAACAAGCATGAGAAAGACCCACCTCAACATGCCACTATGCATAATAAAAACACACATGCAACATGGCTACATGGGAATTTTAATTTTATTATAATATTTATATTAGATCTAAATATAATTTTAAAAGTTATTGTTTCAAATATACAAGATTTATTTAACCAATTTTCCTGAAATATTTTGTAAAAAGTTCCGCAACAACGTGCGGAGCATCATCTAGTTCTTTTAGATTTTATTGGGAGACGCTACCGTGTAAAATAACGGACCTGTATGCCCAAATGTGTCACTTGAGTCCTGGACATATTCAGCTAGACCAGCACTTTACTTTCAATTCAGGTTAAAGGAAAACTATTACTAATCCAAATCAATGGTTTGGTTGATCTAAAGTAGAGTACTTTTTTTTTTTGCCTAGAAGGTTCAACCTTTATTATCCAGAGAAGATGCACACACACACACACGGCCTCGAATCTTCCGTTTCTTTTTCTTTTTCGAACCTTTAACGGGCCACAGTCTGCACTGCACTGCACCACGGCTCTGCTACTGTATCTTTTTCTTTTGTTTCTGCTCTCGCCTCGCCAGTGGAGTACGTACCACACCAGCACCAGCAGCGTATCAATACACAGGACAGACAGGAGGACCAACACCGAACCAAAATCTTTTGCTTCCCCTGCTTGCTTCTGCATTTGCATTGCCCTAGCCCCTTTGCAATGCATTACACAGCTCGGGTTTGTTGTGGTCTTGGGTACAAAAACAAACAAGCTTTTGGTCAGGTCTTTCACTCTTTGCAGGGATGCAACCAAAGCGTACTAGTTCTGGTCGGGGAGAAAAAAAAGAAAGAAACCTACTCCTGTGCGAGCGACACTGTACTGTACCACGCTTTCTTTTCGCTCTCCCACTCAATAGTACGTACGTAGGGCTTGGGGAGAAAAGAAGATCCGGCGAGAAGAAAAAGTATGGGCCCAGCCTCAGAGATGTATTGTTGGGTAGGTGAAAACTAGAGCGCGATTGCTTCGTCCCATCTTCACTAGTACTACGTGGATCGATCAATGGGGGCAGTTTTTAAGGGCCATCTTTAGACGGTTCCTTCAAAAACAGGGGAGTAAAACGTCGAGTTAGCTTTAATGAAGTAAAAAATCACTTCATTAAGTATTGGTTGGATCTTCAACTACATACATAACACACGTCCAGAATGAAACATACTCCTACATAAGTTAAAAATAATTCACGGATACACACGGTTGAGTTGTATCCGACGACGACAACGATGGGTGATGAATTCCTCGAATACCGGTAGAATGACAACGAGGGCTAAAGAAGGCGGTGGAGGGAGTGGTTACTCGCCGTAGGTGCGCCAACGGCGAGGCAGTGGAGGGTGGGGCTATGGACTATGGAAAAGATGACTGAGAATTTACTCAGCTAGGCTGTGGTCAAGTATATTTAGGCGTCGAAGTGGCCAAGAAGTATTTTTTTACTCCGTTATACAGTTTAGAGGATCGGCTAGGTAACAGTTAAAGGTGTAAAACCGAAATTTTACTTATCTAATCGGTTTTATGGTATCAAAATGCCCTAACATGTTAATCCATGGCAATTTAGTGATATTTTTTAGTACTAGATCATATCTTACTTGCAAGTTGCAAATAATACTAATTATGCTACGATTAATAATTTTGATGTATGTTCTAAACTTCTAATGCTTAAATGAGAGGTTACTTATGTTGAAATATGATATTAGTGACGTCAATGACAAATAAATATAAATCAAATAAAAGAGAAAGGAATATGGAACATTCAATTTGACTTTATGTGAAGGTGGTTGATACATACAGTATGAATCTCTCCCTAAAAATAAAGGGAGGTGAGTTTCTCCTTCTGTTTTGACATTTTGCAGAAAACCCCCTATATTTTAGATGAATCAACCCGCAGTCCATCGTTTAGATAGAAAAAATGTTTCGCTGGATTTTGCGTATAAGTCTTTCCCTTTTAGTTGAATCAACTCGTGATCCATTATGCATACAGAAAAAAAAAACAATTGCTGCTGGTCTGTTATTTTTTGTTGGACCACTATCAATTGGGCCGTGGCAGCTGAAAAAATAAAACGCGCTCAGGAGGAAAAAAATAAGAGCACGTCTCGGGCCTTGGCCGCATGAAAACAAACATATAGATTAAGTTTCACGAGTGGGCTAATTAAAAAGGATTAAATGTCAGATTAGACATGTGAGAATGTGCGTGCATAATTCATACATAATTAATTAAAGCAAGGATAAAGAGTACTTAAACGAAAATATATTTCATCGGTTGGGTCCAAAATAAGATAACGTCCGATAAAAAATACGAACGCGCAAGTTAAGTGGATGATCACCTTTTTAGAGCTTCAAAATAAAGAAAAGTACCCCATTTTTATTGCATGTATCTCTCCTTCTAGAAAAAGAAAAAAATATCTCTCTTTTGATTGTATTATCTTTTTTTGGAATAATTTATTTAATTGCAGTTAATAAAAAATTAGTGTAGAGTAGTTTCGTTTGAAATTATCTATAATTTCGTACCTTGGTCATCGTGTCAAAAATAAATAGAACTTTTTATTTCTATCTTATTAATTCTCTTTTATCCTCCAGAAAAAAAAATGTCTGTCTTTTGATAGCATGTATCTCTCCAACTAGAAATAAAAGTATTTCTTTTTCGATTGCATGTATCAATTTTTTTGTCCTAATTGAATTATTTGTCGTTAATAAATAATTTTGCTTAGGATAATTTCATCTTCAATTCTTTTTTATTTATTGCTTTGATCATATTGTCAAAACAACTACACCTTACATAAAGGAATAATTATTAGGGAAAGAAAAGGAGTATATTGAATATCCTTCTTCAGAAATATGCAAGAGCAAGCAAAATGCGCAGATCTATATTTGTATCCTCTTTTTAATTTTTAAATTTATTAATAAATGTGATCAAACTAGAATCCTGAGGAATCATGGACGGGGCAGACGATGCATTAGGGTGTTCGCTAAAGTTCATGTTGCGGGGCAGAAGTGAAATTTTTTTCCCCGTTGCAACGCACAGGCATGTTTCCTAGTTTTTCTTTACAAAAAAACCAAATTCATGAAAAAACATTGATTGTGCGGTTACAAATATTGACCTAGAAATGAAAAATAATATTTGATTGAGCTATCGTTAGTCATGAATAAATATAAGGCTTCAATGCTTTAAATTTAGGGATACCGGACGACTTGTTGTCTGCGATATTACATTCACTGTAACGTGGTTGCGTGTGCATCCTATTTTGAGAATATACGTCTCAAACTTTCATATTCCCTCTGTTCCATAACTTTTGACGTGGTTTTAGTTCAAATTTATTAGAAACAACACCTGGATGTGTGACAAGCTATAACGTAAAACTTCTTTCCAAAAGGTTCGCCAAATATATACTGCATGTAGGTGATTAGAAAAAATGCCTAAAGAACATAACTATAGTATGAAATGGAGTGCACACTATTTGTGTATCCGCGTTCACAAGGATTGAAAACCTTTATGTTTTTTCAATGTTGGTCAATTGACATGTAGGAATAATCATCGAATTCTTTTGTACTACGGTTATCTAGGAATTTAAACATTGATGCATTCTTCTGGAAGAAAATTATTTGTTAGTCATGTGATGTAACTAAACGAATTGAAATCTTACAAGACTAAATGGATATGGCATTATAATTCTATATTTTTTCTATTTCCCATGTTCTTAGATTGTTGTGAATCAAAGAGGCCGTCAATTGGTCATGTTTTGGCATGGTTTTTACTCATAAATTCTTGTATTGTTGCACATTGTTAGCATATAAACTCCATCACATCTTACAAATTCGGTAAACAACCGATGGTGCATGCAGCCAGCCGCATATTCTCATTTCTCATTGTCGGTCTGCCTTACTATTTCAAATATGATGTGAAGTTTCACATAGATGCCAAAATCCGAAAATGTGACTAGGAAGAAAATGAAGAAACTAACACTGATAAGCAAGTAAATAAAGGGAAGAGAGAAAAAAGACTATCTTTTTTTTTGAGACAAAAAAAAGGCTATGTTTTCTTTTTTGGACATCAACAATAAAGAGGCCAAAGAGGCTTCAAGGCCGAAATAGTCTTGGCCCAATAAACAGTAGATAGTCGCAAATTGCAGTCAGTCTGCAGTCTGCACTGCATCCCCTCCAAAAGAAAGGTCAGGGCAGGAAAGGAGGAGACGCCGCCGGCTGGCAGGAGCACCAACGCGGCACCATGCCTTCCTCTCCATCCGCCGAATCGGGCCACGGCGTCGACACCGCCGGCGCGACGTCCAGGGCCACGGACCCCGAGCGCTCCGCCTCGTTGCTGCGCACCCAGGACGAGGTCGACGCGCTCTGCGAGAAGTACGCCGTACCCAAGGAGTTCACCGCGCGCCCCGCCGGCGACCTGCGCGCGAACTCGACGCCGCCGCCGGGGTCCATCTGCGTGTACGCGCGCGCTCTGGAGGCCGGCATGCGCGTCCCTCTGCGCGGCTTCTTCCGAGAGGCCCTCGCCCACTTCGGCATCGCGCCGGCGCAGCTCACGCCCAACGGGTGGCGCTTCTTGGAGGGCTTCGTCGCGCTCTGCCACTCCGCCGGCGTGCCTCCGTCGCTCGCAGTGTTCCTGCGCTTGTTCATTCTGTACGTCATGGACCACAAGCACAAGAAAGGGTGGTACTTTTTCGCGTCCAGGTCCTGGGGAGGAGGAGAGAGCTCTGGCTCCGGCTTGAGCTTCACGGGGATGCCGAGCGGGGCTTCCAAGCGACTCAAGGGCTGGAAACACGACTTCTTCTTCCTCTCTTCGCCGGAGCCGTGGCATTGCGCCGTGGAGTGGGGCGAGCCGTCGGAGCGCTCCTTAAGAAGGCCGCTGCTGACCGTTGAGGAAATGATGTCGGCGGTGAAGCTGCTAAGTGCTCACGGCGGCAACGCCGTTGATCTTAGGAACCTTCTCCCTGCTACGTGCCCACCGCCGCGGTACCGTCTCCGCACCAGCAATCTCGCCGTCTCTGACCCCATGATAACCACATCATCCCCGCCGACGCAGCCGCAGCCGCCGCCGCCTACTCGAATGACTTCCTGTTCAAAAGGTACTGTCGACGACATGATGAAGACTAATCTGGTGGAGAAGGCGCTCGCGCAAGCGTCGGCGCCGGCGAGGAAGAGGACTTGGGAGGAAGCCAACGCTCCGGAGGAGGTTACGCCTCTTTCAGTGCGCTCGCCACCGCCACGGCACTTCTCCAGCGGGCACGACGGACACACCACAGACTTGGAGGCTGCACAGGAGATGCTGCGGGGCGCCGTCGCGACGCCGCTGGCGCGCGCGTTCGCGGCGAAGGAGCGCTCCGGCGAGGTAGCGATTCTGCAGGTATTGCCAGCAAATGCCATTGGAAATTGTTCCATCTGTACTCTGTAGGTGCTTGTCGGGACTCTGTAGTCTGATCGATCATGTTGTTTGTTTTCAGGCCGCGAACTACGTGATGGAGCTGGAGGAGAAGCTGATGTCCGGAGAGCGCGAGGCCGCGGCACTGCGGGCGCAACTGGACAAGGCTAAGAACGAGCGCGCCGCCGCGGGAGCGGAGCTGGAGGAGACAAAGGCCGAACTCGCCGCGGTTCGGGCGGAGGCGATGAAGACGAAGGCCGAGCTCATCGCGGCTCGGGCGGAGGTGGTGAAGACGAAGGCCGAGCGCGCTGCGGGTCGGGATGTGGTGGTGAAGAAGACGATGGCCGAGCTCACCGCTGCAGAGCTGTCCGCGGAGGCGGAGGCGGAGTTGGTGAAGGCCACGATCGAGGTGAACGCCGCGGAGGTGGAGCTGGTGAGGGCGATGGCCAAGCTCGCCGCGGCGGAGACAGAGCTGGAGAGCGCCAGGGCGGCGCCGGTGGAGCAGCTCCTGGCCTCCGAGGAGAACGTCCGGCGGCGCGCAGAGCAAGCGCTGGTGGGATACGAGCGCTGGCTAGGTCGTGACGCTCCGGCTGGCAATGCCGCCTGAGTAGGAATTTGAAACCTTTTCTAAATATTTGGTTGGCACATCGCTGGAGATCACACACAAATCTTTCAACGAACCACTCTACAGGCTCTGTTTTGCTCCCCCAAAAAAAACTCTACATACTCTGTTCGTCTCTATTTTTCTTTGAATGTTAGTTTTTGGCAGAAAGAAGAATTTGAATTGGATGATTGTTATCAGTTGAAAGACCAATGTATGGAGAATATTCATGTATGGATTTAGTTTCGGCTCGTGGTTATAAAAGTACCTCAAGAAGTCAAGAGGACGTTGAGTCCATTGCCATGATTCCAAAGCCATGTCTCGAGTAGCAGAAGGCCACACTAGTAGGTGCCCAATTTTGCAAATAATAATAATAAATTATTTAGATACTCCTTTCATAAACTAATATAAGATGTTTTAAAGTACTACTTTATTGATCTAAAATGTCTTACATTAGTTTATAGAGGGAGTACATGACAAATTTATAACATTTCTTTTTACTAGTGGCAAAAATATTAAAAGAAATAGTTTCAGATTAATAGAAAAAATATGATGGCGGGTGGTGGTGTCGAGCAGATCCGGGTAAAAAATCTGCCCTTGGCTAGGTGCCAAGGCCGGTGTTGGCTATTAGAAAGGAGATGGAGTGCCTCCCATGGAGGAATAACCTGCAGCTGCCTTTCAGCCAGAAGATGAAAAGGCTCGGAGAAGACGACGCCACCGACTTCACCATGAGAGTATGTGCTATAAGCTTGTATCCCATCAGCACAAGGAAGCTTTGAATGTGTCCGTCGATGAAGATGAGGAACACTCCCTTCCATCCCGAAACTTGTCTCCTTCGAGCAGCAGATCAGGAACAGACGATGCGCATATGGGCTCGATCTCCTTTCATCCAGTCCCATGGTGGCCACCGAGAGGAGGAGGAGCAACCAGAAGCAGACTGCAGAGCTTATTGACAAGGAGGCCAGAGAAAAACTCCTTCGCTGCCGCTAGCAACATGTCGTCGCCGCATCGAAGAAGAACACCTTTGGCAGCCACCAGACGCGGCCCACGCGCGCCGGAAGCCAGACCAAACTACGGAGCACGCACCACGAACCTCCCCGACCGGCAACACCGGCGAGATCTAAAAGCGGCGACTCTCAAGGTGTAGAGGGGGTGAGGGAGACGAGTAGGGGCGGATCCATATAGGGTCATGGGTGTACAGATGTACACCCAAAATTTTATGCAGAAAATTTGTATGTACACTATATAGTGAACATTTGTGTTATTGTTGGAGCTGTATAAACAGTATTTATTCGTCTGAACCGAAGTCAATCCTTAAACTACCGCCCAAGTAGACAATATTAGTCAGTAGTTGTCATATAATCTAATTTCTAACCCATTCAGCGACTCAAAAGGGACATAGCAACCTGTACAGAGCAGCACGTTGCCAGAGAGAGGAGAACTCCATGATGTCAGTAGCGAATTCTCCAATTCGATTTTTTTTTTATAATTTTAAAATCCACTAAATTGTAGCTTCTTCTAAGAGAAATTGTTTCTATAGCTGGGCATTTGATTTCTCCATTAGGAAAGGAAATAAATCTGCTGGCATGAAAAAAAATAGCTTTTATGTTAGGGTGAAAAAAATTGAACACCCAAAATTGAATTTCTGGATCGGCCACTGGAGACGAGACGGGTTCTCTGCGAGGATGTAGTATGTCTGTTTCCGCCACAGTCTGCACTGAACCACGTCTCTGCTTTTCTTTTGCTTCACGAGAAAATCAGCACCAAACCGATCTTTTGCTTCCACTGCTTTCTCTGCCTCGCATGCCGTCTCGCTGCACACAGGCGCAGTTGTTTGTATCCACTCTTTTACTGGTTTTTTTTATTTTGCGAGAATACTCTTTTACTGGTCTTGGGTACAAAGACAAAATCCTTTTGTCAGGTCTTTGCTTCTCTGCAACCAAAGCTCGTTCTGGTCGGGGAGAAAAAAGGAGAAAGAAACAAACTCTCTCCTGTGCGAGCGAGACTGTACCACGCTTTCTTTCTGCTCTCACCAACTCACTCATGCGTGGTTCGGGAGAAAAGATCCGTCCACAAGAGAGGCGATGGATGCATTTTTCACTACGTAGATCAATACGAGGGAACACCATCATGGACTCATGGTAACCGAAATTGTGTGACAAATCTAAGTAGCTAGATATAGATGTATCTAGATATAATATATATATATATATATTATTTTTATTTAAATAAATCTACGACATTTATTTTAGTATATGAAGTAAATAGATCATACTACCTCTGTAAACTTTTATAAGACGTTTTAGGTCACTAAAATAGTAACCTACAACATCTTATAAAAGTTTATAAAGGGAGTACTTACTTGCAACTAGTGCTAATTATGTTGCCTATTAATAGTCTGGATGTGAGTTTTAATGCTTAAATGATGGGTTACTTGTGTTGAAATGTGATATTATTGACAACTAGTAGAATGCCCGTGCGTTGCTACGGGCACTTGAGATATACCCAAACTTTATCATGGGGATTAATATTGTTTTTATGCACTATGTAAATCAAATGTAAGAAAATACCATATAGCCATTTATAGTTCACAAAAAAATCTAATGGATTCTTACAAGAAAAGAAGTTGCCTAATAAAGTTTAAGCTTAGTGATATGCAATAAACCATTCATACATCTACAAGATAAGGCTTTATTTCAACATTACAGAAAAGTAAGTGCAAAATTACATTGGGATAACTACAACCCAGAAACAAAACAAAGTAAACAAATTGTTCCACTCTATCCAGAAAAGGAACTCTAAAACCGTAAATCCAAGCCTGCTCCCAGGCTCAGCTGCTCCCGGTCAGATAAAAAATAAAAAAGAATAATAGAAAATTTCAAAAAAATCCAAATTTTTTAGTGTGGTAGATATTTTGTTGCGTGAGGTCCGCTCAAAATTTGAACTCATTTGGACATCTGAGCAGCTTTCGGCAAAAAAGACAAATCGGGTGAGAACAATGTGGGAACAGTGAACCTTTTCTACAGACCCCAATTTGTTTGTTTTGCCGAGAGCTTCTCAGATGCCCAAAGGAGTTCAAATTTGGAGCGGACCTAACACAACAAATTATCTACCTCACAGAAAAATCGGATTTTTTTTTGAATTTTTTTAGTATTTGTTTTGATTTTTTTGGTCAGCGCAGGTGCAACTGAGCTCGGGAGCCAAATCGCCACTCTCCTCTAAAACTTAAAAATACCTCTCAAACAAACTTGCTTTTACCTCGCGGTATTCTCTAGACAAGCAAGAGCATCAGTAGAACGTAACAGTCATATATAAAAGATAGCCCTTTTTCCTCCCTCCTAAAGCTCAAAATCATACAAAAGCAAATATGAATCTCACCTTCAGGCAAAGTGAGACACATATCTGACTGCATGAAAAAATAACTTCTAGGGCAAGTTAATGATTTCTTAGCGCACAATATTTCTAGTCACATTTGTAGGAACTCCATGATGATCGCCAATAAGAATTTTTATTCACACATTAAACAACCACATAGAGTTCGTTCATGGGAAAAGACTGGCATAGAGAGATAAATACACATATTTGAAAGTTCGTTATGGTTAAACCTTTGAATAGTGTTTGGTGCCTATAAAGCCCTCACACATAGATCCTTTTTTGTAACCGGGAAAATTGGAATGCTGCAAAATCAATGAAGGTCGAATGGTGAAAAGGAAGTAACAAAGTAATATTTAGCAGTCGAGTTAAAAATGCTATTGTTAGCATTCTTACCAGTTCTTAAAAAAATTCGTTATCCTCACATACAGTGTCGTAGCCAGAAACTGCGCACGACCAGGGCCATCCTCGTAGCTACAGTATTTACTGTAGTTACAGTAGCTACAGTACACAACTGTGGCTACAGACAACGAAGGTTTTTGTTTCCACGTCCCAGGCCATGGCCAGGGCAGCCCGGGACCTGGCTACGCCCCTCCTCACATACATAGACCAACAATTTCTCACCCCTTATAATATGGCCTGCAACATCAAGAATTAGTTTTTTATAGCAATAGTATGGAGAACGTACATTAATTAAATACAAAGAAACAATTGGCACCAAATCGAAAAACATAAAGGATGTACAGTAAGTTGTCTACATATCATAGTTTGTTATCTAAAATTAAAAAAACTAATGAATATAGGTTTTTCCATACAAATACTGGAGCCTGTTAGCAAGGCTGGTATTTGAGATTTTACATGAATGCTAGAAGACTTCACCTTAGGTCCATAAGAATAATCCATGAATGCTAGAAATAGCATGTGACTGCAAGCTAGAAAAATATAGCCATTCCAGTAGGTAGAACATATAAGGGACTAAGAATTGCAATGCCTGCAGGATAAATTTCTATTATGAACCAAAACCGAACTACAAATTCAGAAATATGTTCGCTTGCATACTGAGTTACTAACTGATTGCTTACCTAAATTTAGTTAAAATTTGGTGACCAAAGCAAATCATATTATTTTCATCAACTTCATCTATCACCTCACAAAGTATTAGAAAATATGAAAGGATGACTTACCCATAAATCACAATCTATTTTTGAAATTCTCAAGTTGCAGGCAAATAAATATTGTGGATAATGCCAACTGACTCCATTGATGTGAATTTTGCAGCGTAGGGCCGGAAGCAAGCCCACATTTGACAAAATATGAATATCTAACATTTTTTTCATTAGAAGCCTTCCAGGATTTTAAGTTACTTAGATTCATGCTGAATTTTTTTTCTATGTTGAACCTAACATATCATGAGAAGAAAATTTAAATTTACATTAAAATGAAAAAAGTAGGTCCCTTTATGTGCTGAATTTTGTCTTCTGAACACTTATGTACCTCAAGGCTTCATGGTTTACATCATGTTTCTATTGAACTGAGACCTCAGATTGCAAGTCAGCCAATTTGAAGAGCACAAAAAAGCCCTTGTGTACATACACCTGAGACCAAGCCTGCTCCTTCTCCTGTTCCTGTCCACATAATTTGTTCTTAGAACCCTGCTTGAAAACAGATGTGGCTGCATATGGCAGACAATATCGATGGGAGCATATAAATTTAATTAATACATAATAGATCGGTTGGAGCATATAGTATTTTAATTAACACCACATTTCATCTAGTTGTTCGATCAGATTAATATAGCCAATTTGATCAGCTTGGAAGAGAAACAAATAGTCATTAAAATAAGCGATATATTTCACAGTCACCATCAATTTGGTTTCTTGTAAATTAATTAGGCCTGGAAATTTATGAAAGAAAGGTCTTGTTAGGATACAACAGCTTTTGTCATAAAACTGAAATATGCAAAGTAATATACAATGAAGCTCCGTCTCATGCATAAGCTTTGCATAGTATGAAAATCTGATACTATAATAATTTGTACCATTTTGTCAAGAATCTAAATGTAATACCCACTAAATTTATTACAATAATAACTTCTCTAACAACAACACACACTAATATTAAGCAGTTGAGCGTGGCACAGTGAACGAATCAAATATGTATTGTGGTGACAGTAGATGCACATGCCTTTTTACATAGCTTGATGGTAAATTAGTAACAACTAATGAAATTATACTAATGCAGAGTACTCCTAATAAAACAACATTAACTAACCATGTCGATAATTCTGAACATTTGCGCATTTATTATTTTTCCCTATTGTAACAAGTTCTTCAAAAAATTGGGTACTATGCAGTTTAAGATTCTTTTTGCGAGAGGTGGAGACAGTAATGTTTAGACCATGCGATTCTTGAACACACAAAAAACAAAAACTAAGCAACTGGAACTGAAGCAGTTATGTGAATCGAGAACCAACTGGTAAGAGATCCAGCTGTCCTCCTACTATGAAATGAAGGTAGTTGTCCCCCTACTATGAAATGAAGGTAGCATGTAAAGTTTATAGTCATTGTCGCTATCACGCCGGTTCAATGTAGCATTTTATCAAACATACGGGTTGTCAGCCTGTCATGTCCAGCATAGGCACACATGAACAGAGGGAACTTAACTAACAAGGGACTGCTTCAAGTGATCTCAAAAGTGAGGGTACTGGAGAACCGGGGCGCCGACGCAACATGTTTCCCATGATAGCATACCCATGAGCGCCTAGAGCTCATACCCCATATACCTCATCGCCCCGATGGCACAATACCTTAAAAGGGTGAGACAAATTATTTCACTTATGGGCGCCTAGCACTTTCTTCCGCTTATCACTCCACACCTGCCGAATTATTTCCATCTAAGCATCATGTAGAGAGAGAGACAACGGGGTTCAAATGAAGTGGGGATCTCACCTTGGTTACGACGTCATCGCCTCAGCCATGTCTTCCTCTCTGAACTGAATTATCTCTGAAATATCCAAAAATACTATTGAGACAATTTATAATGCTTCTCTACTAACTGAGGAAGGTAATAGACAGCAGGATGAATACGATCATGTCGGTGCCTCAATGAACTCAATATTACGTCTGAAAATTCAAAAAGGTTTATTGAGAATATTGACAAAGCTTATCTACTACTACCTGCAAAAGTTAATAGTCTTTATGTGATTCTTTTTTCCATTTGAATGCACTCCATTTTGTTCATGGATTAGTTAAAATCAAACCTGCCCTTCTTTATAGATTCATGGAAAAGCTTGTCATGTTTACAGCTAGCCACCATGGAACTGAAATTGGAATAAAAATCGATGAACCTCCAACTTGAAAATGAATTCAGAAGCAGAGGAGCATATATCTCCCTAAACCACAAGATAGACCGCATCACATCCCAGTTTAGTGTCCAGAAACATAAAAAATACCATATCCCCGTTCTGAACTGCTATCATATTTACGTGAAGGTGACCACAGGGATGCTATTCTGCTCTTCTCCGAAGATGCACGCAACTCCAGTCTTGTATTAACAGAAGTTATAACACCATGATGGTTGTACATGGAAGAAATTCAACATCAAACTATCTTCAAGATAAGCCAACCATCAAACACCTATGCTCTAGTAAGATGATCAATTACATGCATATTTTTATTTCATTAGATGGTCACGTTGCTTCATGAAATAACAATATGAATCCACAATTCCACATATGAACAAGATAATACTTAGATGGACAATTTGGCGCGGATGGCATGCATTCAACTGTTCTTGAGTGAATAAACAAAAATCATACGAACCGCCAAGGTGAGGAGCAGAGCACGGACGTTGGAGTTTTGGCAACCAATGTCAGGTCGTGACAGTACTCGGGTAAGGCCACCATGAGCGCCCGGGCCGAGGATGCAGCAGCGGCGTCTGCAAGGCATCTTCAGGGACCCTCCTTGACTATGTTTGTATGTCAAAATTCGTGTGCTTCTGCAAGGAATCGTGTAACACCCTCAGTTGTCTGTAACAGTAATCACTTTTACTGTGGACTAATCACTGTTGCTAATCACTATGCAAACCATGCCATGACCCACTTGTCTTTTGATCATATTCAGAAATGCCTTTTGGTTGCTATGAAAAATATGTTGTAATTAAACTTTGCCCTAAAATGATGGGACCACTTTTATAAAATCACTAATAATCATTGCGTCATGCCCATGTGGTTATGGTATTTTATTTTGCCACTAGAAAATTCAAACAATTCAAACACCAAGCAAAACAGCACCATTTGACAATTGAATATTATAAAGAAATAGTAAATGGTTTTATTTTAAGCCTAAACTATTTGTGGCACCCTAGGAATATATATGACTAATTATGGACCAGGTAACACATTTTACAAAAATGCTAGGGTTAATAAATCAATTACAGAAAAGAAATAGAACGAACAGCAAAACAAAACAAATCAAAAAAAGGCTAACCCTCGCCCTAGGCGAGGCCCACACCCGGCCCATATCCCTTGTCTTCTTCCCCCAACCACCCCCCACCTGCCCCGTACGGCGCCGGGCTCGCCGACGACGCTGGCGAGCTGGCCCCGCCTCCACCTGCTCCCTCCCGACGCCGAGACGATAAGAACGCCCCCAGCCACCCCCTGGACATTCTCCCCCTCCATTTCCCCTCCTCCTCTTCTCGCACGCCTCGGGGAAAAGCAACCGAGGGCCGTCGTCGCCATTGCCGTGGCCAAGCGCGGCCAACGTGCTCACGCCGCCTCGCCGTGTTGTCCAAGAGCCGCATCGTCGTCGACTACCTCACCCACCGCGAGGAATCGAGCCCGAGTCCACCACATCGAGCGCTACTTCACCGCCTTCGTCTTCGGCTCCGGAGGGATCCGCGACGAATTCCGGCCACAACAAGCCCGCATCGAGCCCGCTGCCACCTCCGTCGTGCTCCTGGTGAGCTCCCCGTTCGTCGCCAACCCTTCCCCTTGCCCCCCTCTCGCCGTAGCACCCGCCTCCATTGAAGCCGTGGACTCGCTGCCGCCGGCGAGCTCACAATGGCGGCCTGGCTCGTGCAAATGGCACCCCCGCGCGTCACTTTGCTCCGTGCACTTCCAGACACCGAGCGCACCCTAGAACTCCCCGACCCGTGCGCGTATGCGACGTCGTCGCCATCAGCCCGAGACCAACCGTCGCCTAACCTCGTCGTCGGCCCCGTTCCGGCGAGTCCCCGACTAAACCACGCGCACCAATCGACGCACGACTGAGCCCTCGTTCGTTTGAGCCCACCCATGCACCCTTTGGTTCCCTGTTTCGCGCGAACGCCGACCTCGCCGGAGTGCCTCGCCGCCGGCGTGCTCCAGTGAGTCTGCCATATGGGCCCGGCCTGTCATCTGGGACATTAGCACTAATTAACTATCACTTGTGCCACTAACACGCGGGCCCAACCCCGGTTAATTATCTCTCTGGTTAAATTAAAATGGAAATAACTTTCAGCCACTGACATGTGGGTCGTAGTCATTAGGTTAATCACTGGATTAATAAAAAGGTTTAATTAGTGCTGAGTCAGTGACTGTTGGGCCCCACTGGTCAGATTTATTTAAATAAAAGATTTATTAATAACAGAGGCTGACATGTGGGTCACATGTCAGGCACTGTTTTGGATAATGTTTTGGATAATGTTGGAATTTAAAAATAAAAGAAATTCAGAAAATCATTTAAATGATTTAAAACTTTGAAATTCAATAACTTTTAAACCGTAACTCGGATTCAAAAACTTTATACATGAAAATTGACCAGAAAAATATAATGAATACGAATTCGTTATCCGTATGTCTATCACACCCCTTTAACACAACGAACATCGAACCGTCCCCCTCCGGACCGGCAGTCCGATAAATTGTCCGGTACTGCTAGAGTGCCCGGATGAATTTATTCCGAACACGAATGTTTCTCAGAATAGATCAACTAGCACGGATACACCCCTCCTGTTTTTCCGGTACCCACGACACCTCCGGCTTGATCCTTCCCCCCTCCGGACACCTTGTCCGATAATCACCCGGAGCTGGTCGTTCATCCCCGGATGAATTCCCGCTCCGAGCAACGTGCATTGCACTGCGTTAGAACACCGTTAACATTTCATCCGTCTTGTCATGCATATGTTTGTATATGCTTGCTGTGTATTTACTGTTTCTTCCCCCCTTAATCTCCGGTAGACCCCGCTGCAGCCGTTGACTACACCGCTGCTGAGTACGACTACTTCGTCGACGACCCTACTACTACCGTCGAGCTTCCAGGCAAGCAGAGTCATTCTCTTCCCTAGATATCGCCTATCTTTCCGTACATTTCTTGCACTAGGCATTGTTACTGCTGCTGCTACGTTACAATCATATTCAATTGCATAGCCTGTTTTGTCGCCCCTTGATGTACCTCCTTTATCCTATGCTGCCTATTATTATTATTATTATTATTATGCATTCTTCAGCAGTGAGCCCTGCGCATTGTTAGCTAGGATTAGATAGAGGGCCGTGATCACTCAGGGGAGTGAACGCACAGGTACGGTACTATGCAGAAACCGCCTCAGGCCCCCTAGCTCGGCTCTGCCGAGCCACCATCAAGTGTGAGCTATCAAGGAGTAATCCTTGTACTCCACTCGTTGCTGACTCTGTATATCCTCTCTAGGTACCTGAGTAACAGTTGTCCTTCAGGTAAGAAGTCGGGCGACCCAATGGTGCCCGCGAGAGGTATTGCGACGGGACGACAGGGAGGGTACGACCAGTGTACCGGTGTGCTTGGCCCCTGATCGTTGGCCGCGAGAGTTACCAAACCACGAAAGTCGAGCTCCTCCAGGAGCACACGCGAGACAAGGTAAGGAGACGGTTCACCTTGTTGGTAACCGTAGTGACTTGGTGGGACGACAGGGCAGGCACCGATGTATTAGTGGTCCTGGCTGCTGTCGTTGTCCGCGGGTCAGTTAAGTCGAGGCAACGATAACGGTTGTCACGCAGGTTAATTAAAATGCTAAATGGTTCAGTGAATGTCTTGAGTTGGCTATATGCCATGTACGCACTACCTACCCGTGGGAATTACGAGTTATGGGCTCCTCTGCTTCGTAGTGTCGTCTGAGGACTCTTCAGACGTCAGCAGTACCGCGGCCTGCGCCGGGAAGTGGTGTTATTTGCCGCGGCAGTGTGATTTGTATTAGCTTTGATTTAACTTCACCGGCCAGCCTCGCACCATGCAGGAGTACGTCGGGGTTAGGGTCCAAAGCCTCGCGTACATAGGATATAGTCCGACGGATGACCTCTCTGTAGAGTTTGAAAGATGGGCTATGAAGTGTCGGATAGCCTCGGTGGAGCGTTCCCTAACAAGGTTCCCGCCACCCTGGAGATCCGTGCGTGTAGCGTAACACAAGTGCACCCCTGCAGGGAAGATTAATCTATTCGAATAGCCGTGTCCACGGTAACAGGACGCTTTATGTTGAAGCTGGATCTTATCACTACAAACTATTATTATTAAACTGTATGGTTCCGGGTTTTCTTCCTCGCGGGGATGACGAGGAGGTGACCTCGGAGGCATTGCTAATTATTACAACCTAATATTATACAATGCTGCAGCAACTTCTGCTGCATTGTTACTTTATGCTTTATATAATCTGTTGGCTGATTCTTTCCTCATGTTGCAAGACATCTTCGGAAGATGCTAGTCTTCGATAGGCCTAGCTTCTTACCCTTCTTCTGGATTTCTGTCTTTCATTCCACTATATACAGCCTCTTCTTTCCGTTGATACAACGCATAATGCTTAGTAGCGGACGTAAGACTCGCGGGTATGATAGATACTCACCTTTGCTTTATTTCCCCTTTTTCGCTTTGCCTGATCGGCCGCTGCAGCCGACGTTGGAGCCCAGGAGCAGGAGTACCCCGGAGGCGCCTACTACGACGTCGAGTTCCCCGTTGACCAGGAGTAGTTCGGTGGATCCCAGGCAGGAGGCCTCGCCTTTTCGATCTGTATCTCTGATGTGATTTGTGCTAGCCTTCTTAAGGCAAAACTTGACTAACTATGTCTGTACTCAGATATTATGGCTTGTATGACTTATGTATTCGGATCCTCGTGATCCCTGGTATTGTAAAATATTTGCTTATCCTTTTGTGTTTAGTGTTGTGCTGTGATATTCTCACCGTGGCACCCTAATCTCAGCCGTGTACCCTGCGTGTATGATTACTGTACACGGATTGATGTTGGGGGCGTCACAAGTTGGTATCAGAGCCGACTGTCTGTAGGAAGCCACCCCACCACTACTTGGTCGAAGTTGAGTCTAGACTTTGAAAAACTATTTTGCTAACTTAATATTTGGCTTACGGGCCCACATCGATGTCACTACGTGTGATATCTATGGTATTAGGATCCTTTTCTCCTTACCTATGCTCTGGGACTCTGCTCTCTTATCATTGCTGGTAAGTTTTACAAACTCTGACATTAGGATCACGTTCTCTTGATTCCACCCGGCGTTTTGGTGCTTCCCCATTGATTGAGTCGTGTCGCAGGAGTTCTACCCCAGTCCCGGACCTCGGATCCCATTCTCATTCTGGGCAGGCCGCGCGTCCTCTGGCATTAACTCCTGTGGCCAACAGTTTTCTTGCGGCGTGATTGACATAGTGGAATCTATGTCGCATCGTGTAATCCTTACCGCGGTCTGCGCGCCGCCTAGTGAGTCCTTTTTCCTTAATTTCTACGACGTTACGCTGCCCGATTTTCGATTGACTCCGTGTGTAAATGTGAATGTCTTATATGACTACTCCTATATATATCTGCGCCTCCTCTTCGTTGTCGCTTTACTTCATGCTTGATTCCGGTATCTCGTTAAATTTTCATCGCTAAAATACCCCTGTTAAATCTAGCAGGATGGCTGGTCGTGGTGGTCGTGGTGCCAACGACCCACCTCCGCCGCCGGATTACATGGCCGCGATGATGCAGCAGTTCGAGATGAACCGTCAGTTCATGCAGAATATCATGGCTCACTTCCCCCAGCCGAATCAGAATGGGCACCACCATCAGCACGCCACCGTGACTCTGCACGACTTCACCCGCCTCAACCCCACTATGCTCCGCAACACTGTTCAGCCGTTGGATGCTGATGACTGGCTTCGCGACATCACTCACGAGCTGGAGTCTGCTAATGTCGATCCAGCCGACTATGTGAACTTTGCGTCTTATCATCTGAAAGGCGCCGCTGCTCAGTGGTGGAGCACCCACAAGCGTTCACTGCCAGTTGGAGAAGTCGTCACCTGGGATGAATTTCAGTCCGCCTTTCGCGCCCGCTACATTCCTCAGGGGATCATGGATCGTAAGGCGGAAGAATTCCGCAACCTCACTCAGGGCGACATGACTGTTGAAGCCTATCAGCGCGAGTTCCTCAACCTCTCTCGCTATGCGGAAGAAGAGATCACCACTGATGCTCGCAGGCAGCAGAAGTTCCGTCGTGGCCTCAACCCAGACCTCAGGCTCGCTCTTGCCGTTCATGATTTCGCCAACTTTGCCACCATGGTGAACAAGGTATCACCGTCGAGACTGCCCAGATGGAGCACAAGAACTCTCTGAAGTGTTATCGTGACGTTGGCTCATCTTCGGGCGCAACGCAGAAGCGTCGTATCTGGCTCCCTTCCAGTGTGACCCATTCAGCTGTCCCTGCTCCAAGGTCGTCTTATGATGCACCCCGTCTGCCTCCGCCACCGCAGATGCCAAGAGCTCTGCCTGCAGCACCCAATGCTACCCCCCTTCGTCCTCAGGACGGATTATGCTTCACGTGCCGCCAACCTGGGCATTTTTCCAGAGAGTGCCCCCAGAAACAGAAGCAACTGGTAGTTCACCCCGCTGGACGCGGAAATGGTCGTGGCAACAACAGGACCCCCAACTATAATACTGGGTTCGCTGCTTATGCTCGTGGACATGCTAACAACGTCAATGTTGAAGAAGCTCAGCAACAACCCGCTACCGTGATGGGTACCCTTCTCGTTAATTCTGTACCTGCTACTGTTTTATTTGATACAGGAGCATCGCATTCATTCATGTCGGAAGCATTTGCATTTTGGCATAACTTCAAGTACGAAACGATGAAACCCCCGATGGTTGTTCGCACCCTGATAGGCCAATGCCGAACCACCATGCTTGTGCCAAACACCACCATTGAAATCGAAGGAGTTGAATTCTTTGCTTCGCCCATCCTCCTGAAGTCTTCCACCATAGACCTCACTCTGGGAATGGATTGGTTGAAATTTCACGATGCCGCACTTTATTGTGGCACCAAGTCTGTACAACTTTTTCACCCCTCCGGCGAGATTGTTAACCACACCACCCGAGTTACCCGTAATGCTGAAACACAAATCTTTATGATGAATGCTTTGAATATCTCACCTCTGGAAGGAATTGAGAACGTTCCGGTCGTTCGCAATTTTCCCGACGTCTTCCCAGAAGAACTGCCGGGAATACCCCCGATCAGAGAAGTTGAATTCGTCATCGACTTGAAGCCAGGCACTGTTCCTATTGCCAAGCGCCCTTACAAGATGCCGCCACATGAACTCCTTGAACTTAAGGAGGAAATCGACAAGGCACTTCAGAAGGGATTCATTCGCCCCAGTTCCTCAGCTTGGGGAGCACCTTCGCTTTTTGTCAAGAAGAGCGATGGGACAAACCGATTGGTCCAAGATTATCAGCCCATTAACCAAGCCACCATCCAGAACAAATACCCACTTCCCCGGATCAACGATCTGTATGATCAACTTGCCGGATCCAAGGTGTTTTCTAAACTCGACTTGAGGTTGGGTTATCACCAAATCCGAGTCCGTGATGAGGACATTCCGAAGACTGCCTTCATTACTCGCTATCGTTCATACGAGTACACCGTCATGTCCTTTGGCTTAACCAATGCTCCAACCACCTTCTCCAGATTGATGAATTATATTTTCATGGAGTACCTCGACAAGTTCGTCGTGGTTTATCTGGATGATATATTGATATATTCCAAGAATGAAGAAGAACATGCTGAACATCTTCGTCTTATACTGGAGAAGCTTCGAGAACACAAACTCTACGCTAAGTATTCTAAGTGTGAGTTCTGGCTTCCCGAAGTAACCTACCTTGGACATGTGATTTCCAAGGATGGCATTGCCGTCACCCCAGAACGTATCCAGGCTATTCTTGACTGCACTCCTCCCAAGACCGTCAAGCAAGTTCGCAGTTTCCTCCGGCTCGCTAGCTATTGCCGCCGTTTCGTCGAGAATTTCTCCAAGATTGCCAGGCCTCTGACTAATCTGCTTCACAAAGGCGTCAAGTTTGAGTGGACAGATAAATGTCAAGAAAGTTTCCAAGCGCTCAAGGACAAGCTAACTTCTCCCCCGGTGCTCGCTCCCCCTGATACTCAGAAGGACTTCGTGATATATTGCGACGCGTCTCGTCAAGGATAAGGATGTGTCCTAATGCAAGAGCGCAAAGTGATTGCTTATGGCTCTCGTCAGTTGCGTGCTTATGAAGACAAATATCCAACACATGATCTCGAATTGGCAGCAGTAATTTATGCATTGAAGCTGTGGCGACATTACCTCGTCGGTAATCGTTGCGAGGTCTACACCGATCACCAAAGTCTGAAGTACCTGTTTACTCAGCCAGATCTGAATCTTCGTCAACAACGATGGCTCGAGACAATAGCCGACTTCAACATGGATATTTCGTATACCCCGGGCAAGGCTAACGTGATGGTCGATGCCTTGAGCCGCAAAGCTTACTGTTCTGAACTTGAGGTTCAGGTGCAGCAACCACTTCTGTATGAAGAGTTTCGCAAGTTGAACCTCGAGATGGTTCCTCAAGGTTACGTTAACAACCTGGTTCTCGAGTCAAAACTCGACGCCCTCATCAAGAGTAGGCAGCCTCTTGACGCTGACATTGTGAAGATCAAGCAAGACATCGCAGAAGGAATGCCCTCCTCTTTTACCATTGATGCCAATGATGGTGATACTGTGTACTTCAAGGGCCGCTTAGTAGTTCCTGTGAGCTCGACCATCATTAACTGTGGTCCGGATATCATGGAAGAAGCCCATAATTCTCCCTTGTCAATCCACCCTGGCAGTACCAAGATGTATAAAGACCTTCGTCAGCGGTACTGGTGGCCTTACATGAAGCAAGACATCGCCCGCTATGTTTCTCACTGTGACGTTTGCAGTCGCGTCAAAGCCGGACATCAGAAACCTGCTGGTTGGTTGCAACCACTCCCTCCTCCTGATTGGAAGTGGGACAAAGTCGAGATGGACTTCGTCACCGGTTTTCCTAAGTCACAAAAAGGTAACGATGCCATCTTTGTCGTCATCGACCGATTCTCCAAGATTTCTCACTTCCTGCCGGTCAAGGAGACGATCACTGCTAGTCAGTTAGCACACTTGTACATCTCCCGGATTGTGTCACTCCACAGTATTCCGCTGGAGATCAGTTCAGACCGTGGCAGCCTTTTCACCTCACGATACTGGAATAGTTTCATGGAAGCCTTCGGGACTCGTCTGTCTCTCAGCACCGCTTATCACCCCCAGTCGCCAGGCCAAGTTGAACGAGTAAATCAAGTGCTGGAAGACATGCTTCGCGCTTGTGTCCTTTCATTCGGCATGAAATGGGAGGAATCTCTCCCGTACGCGGAATTCTCGTACAACAATAGCTATCAGGCTAGCTTGAAGATGGCCCCCTTCGAAGTTCTATACGGACGTAAATGTCGAACCCCCCTGAATTGGTCAGGAACTGGGGAACGACCCTACTTTGGACCGGATCTTGTCCAACAAGCTGAAGATCAGGTTCGCGTGGTGCAAGAAAACCTCAAGGCTGCACAGTCTCGTCAGAAGAGCAACTATGACCGCAAACACCGGGAAATGGTGTATCAACCTGATGAATACGCTTACCTCCGTGTCACTCCCATGAGGGGCACTCATCGCTTTGGTATCAAGGGCAAGTTGGCACCTCGATACATTGGCCCGTTCCGTATCCTTTCCAGGAGTGGACCTGTGGCATACCGGTTGGAATTGCCGCCGAACCTCTCCCAAGTCCACGATGTATTCCACGTGTCGCAACTCCGTCGCTGCTTCAAGGACCCTATCCGCGAAGTGGAGCATGATATGATCGAGCTGCAACAAGACTTGACTTATCGAGAACATCCGAGCCGCATTCTCGATCAGTCTGAACGTCGAACCCGCAACAAGACCGTCAAGTTCCTCAAGGTTCAGTGGTCGAATCATTCTGAAGATGAAGCCACTTGGGAACGCGAAGATCGCCTTCGCGATGAATACCCCGATCTTTTCCTCGCTGCCACTTAAATTCTCGGGACGAGAATTCTTGTAGTGGGGGAGATTTGTAACACCCTCAGTTGTCTGTAACAGTAATCACTTTTACTATGGACTAATCACTGTTGCTAATCACTATGCAAACCATGCCATGACCCACTTGTCTTTCGATCATATTCAGAAATGCCTTTTGGTTGCTATGAAAAATATGTTGCAATTAAACTTTGCCCTAAAATCATGGGACCACTTTTATAAAATCACTAATAATCATTGGGTCATGCCCATGTGGTTATGGTATTTTATTTCACCACTAGAAAATTCAAACAATTCAAACTCCAAGCAAAACATCACCATTTGACAATTGAATATTATAAAGAAATAGTAAATGGTTTTATTTTAAGCCTAAACTTTTTGTGGCACCCTAGGAATATATATGACTAATTATGGACCAGGTAACACATTTTACAAAAATGCTAGGGTTAATAAATCAATTACAGAAAAGAAATAGAACGAATAGCAAAACAAAACAAATCAAAAAAAGGCTAACCCTCGCCCTAGGCGAGGCCCACACCCGGCCCATCTCCCTTGTCTTCTTCCCCCAACCACCCCCCACCTGCCCCGTACGGCGCCGGGCTCGCCGACGACGCTGGCGAGCTGGCCCCGCCTCCACCTGCTCCCTCCCGACGCCGAGACGATAATAACGCCCCCAACCACCCCTTGGACATCCTCCCCCTCCATTTCCCCTCCTCCTCTTCTCGCACGCCTCGGGGAAAAGCAACCGAGGGCCGTCGTCGCCATTGCCGTGGCCAAGCGCGGCCAACGTGCTCACGCCGCCTCGCCGTGTTGTCCAGGAGCCGCATCGTCGTCGACTACCTCACCCACCGCGAGGAATCGAGCCCGAGTCCACCACATCGAGCACTACTTCACCGCCTTCGTCTTCGGCTCCGGAGGAATCCGCGACGAATTCCGGCCACAACAAGCCCGCATCGAGCCCGCTGCCACCTCCGTCGTGCTCCTGGTGAGCTCCCCGTTCGTCGCCAACCCTTCCCCTTGCCCCCCTCTCGCCGTAGCACCCGCCTCCATTGAATCCGTGGACTCGCTGCCGCCGGCGAGCTCACAATGGCGGCCTGGCTCGTGCAAATGGCACCCCCGCGCGTCACTTTGCTCCGTGCGCTTCCAGACACCGAGCGCACCCTAGAACTCCCGGACCCGTGCGCGTATGCGACGTCGTCGCCATCAGCCCGAGACCAACCGTCGCCTAACCTCGTCGTCGGCCCCGTTCCGGCAAGTCCCCGACCAAACCACGCGCACCAATCGACGCACGACTGAGCCCTCGTTCGTTTGAGCCCACCCATGCACCCTTTGGTTCCCTGTTTCGCGCGAACGCCGACCTCGCCGGAGTGCCTCGCCGCCGGCGTGCTCCAGTGAGTCTGCCATATGGGCCCGGCCTGTCAGCTGGGACATTAGCACTAATTAACTATCACTTGTGCCACTAACACGCGGGCCCAGCCCCGGTTAATTATCTCTCTGGTTAAATTAAAATGGAAATAACTTTCATCCACTGACATGTGGGTCGTAGTCATTAGGTTAATCACTGGATTAATAAAAAGGTTTAATTAGTGCTGAGTCAGTGACTGTTGGGCCCCACTGGTCAGATTTATTTAAATAAAAGATTTATTAATAACAGAGGCTGACATGTGGGTCCCACATGTCAGGCACTGTTTTGGATAATGTTTTGGATAATGTTGGAATTTAAAAATAAAAGAAATTCAGAAAATCATTTAAATGATTTAAAACTTTGAAATTCAATAACTTTTAAACCGTAACTCGGATTCAAAAACTTTATACATGAAAATTGACAAGAAAAATATAACGAATACGAATACGCTATCCGTATGTCTATCACACCCCTCTAACACAACGAACATCGAACCGTCCCCCTCCGGACCGGTAGTCCGATAAATTGTCCGGTACTGCTAGAGTGCCCGGATGAATTTATTCCGAACACGAATGTTTCTCAGAATAGATCAACTAGCACGGATACACCCCCCTCCTGTTTGTCCGGTACCCACGACACCTCCGGCTTGATCCTTCCCCCCTCGGACACCTTGTCCGATAATCACCCGGAGCTAGCCGTTCATCCCCGGATGAATTCCCGCTCCGAGCAACGTGCATTGCACTGCGTTAGAACACCGTTAACATTTCATCCGTCTTGTCATGCGTCTGTTTGTATATGCTTGCTGTGTATTTACTGTTTCTTCCCCCCATAATCTCCGGTAGACGCCGCTGCTGTCGTTGACTACACCGCTGCTGAGTACGACTACTTCGTCGACGACCCTACTACTACCGTCGAGCTTCCAAGCAAGCAGAGCCATTCTCTTTCCCAGATATCGCCTATTTTTCCGTACATTTCTTGCACTAGGCATTGTTACTGCTGCTGCTACGTTACAATCCTATTCAATTGCATAGCCTGTTTTGTCGTCCCTTGATGTACCTCCTTTATCCTATGCTGCCTATTATTATTATGCATTATTCAGCAGTGAGCCCTGCGCATTGTTAGCTAGGATTAGATAGAGGGCCGTGATCACTCAGGGGAGTAAACGCGGATACAAATATTATAACTGCACAGGTACGGTACTATGGAGACACCGCCTCAAGCCCCGTAGCTCGGCTCTGCCGAGCCACCATCAAGTGTGAGCTATCAAGGAGTAATCCTTGTACTCCACTCGTTGCTGACTCTGTATAGCCGCTCTAGGTACCTGAGTAACAGTTGTCCTTCAGGTAAGAAGTCGGGCGACCCAACGGTGCCCGCGAGAGGTATTGCGACGGGACGACAGGGAGGGTACGACCAGTGTACCGGTGTGCTTGGCCCCTGATCGTTGGCCGCGAGAGTTACCAAACCACGAAAGTCGAGCTCCTCCAGGAGCACACGCGAGACAAGGTAAGGAGACGGTTCACCTTGTTGGTAACCGCAGTGACTTGGTGGGACGACAGGGCAGGCACCGATGTACTGGTGGTCCTGGCTGCTGTCGTTGTCCGCGGGTCAGTTAAGTCGAGGCCACGATAACGGTTGTCACGCAGGTTAATTAAAATGCTAAATGGTTCAGTGAATGTCTTGAGTTGGCTATATGCCATGTACGCACTACCTACCCGTGGGAATTACGAGTTATGGGCTCCTCTGCTTCGTAGTGTCGTCCGAGGACTCTTCAGACGTCAGCAGTACCGCGGCCTGCGCCGGGAAGTGGTGTTGTCTTATTTGCCGCGGCAGTGTGATTTGTATTTGCTTTGATTTAACTTCAACGGCCAGCCTCGCACCGTGCAGGAGTACGTCGGGGTTAGGGTCCAAAGCCCCGCGTACATAGGATATAGTCCGGCGGATGACCTCTCTGTTGAGTTTGAAAGATGGGCTATGAAGTGTCGGATAGCCTCGGTGGAGCGTTCCCTAACAATGTTCCCGCCACCCTGGAGATCCGTGCGTGTAGCGTAACACAAGTGCACCCCTGCAGGGAAGATTAATCTATTCGAATAGCCGTGTCCACGGTAACAGGACGCTTTATGCTGAAGCTGGATCTTATCACTACAAACTATTATTAAACTGTATGGTCCCGGGTTTTCTTCCTCGCGGGGATGACGAGGAGGTGACCTCGGAGGCATTGCTAATTATTACAACTTAATATTATACAATGCTGCAGCAACTTCTGCTGCATTGTTACTTTATGCTTTATATAAACTGTTGGCTGATTCTTACCTCATGCTGCAAGACATCGTCGAAAGATGCTAGTCTTCGATAGGCCTAGCTTCTTACCCTTCTTCTGGATTTCTGTCTTTCAGTCCACTATATACAACCTCTTCTTTCCGTTGATACAATGCATAATGCTTAGTAGCGGACGTAAGACTCGCGGGTATGCTAGATACTCACCTTTGCTTTATTTCCCCTTTTTCGCTTTGCCTGATCGGCCGCTGCAGCCGACGTTGGAGCCCAGGAGCAGGATTACCTCGGAGGCGCCTACTACGACGTCGAGTTTCCTGTTGACCAGGAGTAGTTCGGTGGATCCCAGGCAGGTGGCCTCGCCTTTTCGATCTGTATCTCTGATGTGATTTTTGCTAGCCTTATTAAGGCAAAACTTGACTAACTATGTCTGTACTCAGATATGGCTTGTATGACCTATGTATTCGGATCCTCGTGATCCCTGGTATTGTAAAATATTTGTTTATCCTTTTGTGTTTAGTGTTGTGCTGTGATATTCTCACCGTGGCACCCTAATCTCAGCCGTGTACCCTGCGTGTATGATTGCTGTACACGGATTAATTTTGGGGGCGTCACAAGTGGGTATCAGAGCCGACTGCCTGTAGGAAGCCACCCCACCACTACTTGGTCGAAGTTGAGCCTAGACTTTGAAAAACTATTTTGCTAACTTAATATTTGGCTTACGTGCCCACATCGATGTCACTACGTGTGATATCTATGGTATTAGTATCCTTTTCTCCTTACCTATGCTCTGGGACTCTGCTCTCTTATCATTGCTGGTAAGTTTTACAAACTCTGACATTAGGATCACGTTGGCGCCCCAAGATGATCCAGCTGGCGCTGGAGAACGCCGCCCCACCGAGGTCGGAGCCGCCGTATAGATCGATCGGGCGAGGGAGAGGAAGAGAGGTTAGGGCAGAGGACGTGAGGGGAGAGCATCCAGTTTTTTGCGCATTAGGAAAAAATCGTGGATAAAAAACCCAGGACGCAGAACCGTGGTGTGGGGTGTTGCCTTTCGAACAAAAAATCGGTGGAGAAGGCTATCGATCGAGGGGGGAGTTCGTGTCGACGAGACGATGTACAAACTCCCACTTTAGGAGTAGAGATATATTAATCAAATATTAAGAGAGAAGGGAATATCTACGTGAAGGTGATTGATAATAACTACCCCCTCAGGTCCTTAATGTATGACGTTTTAGCAAGCTAATTTAACTTTCTAGAACGTCATATATTAAGGAACGGAGGTGGTATTTCTAAATCACATGTGACACAGGAGATTCGCTCAAGAAAAGAATGGAATTTTCTTTACAACAAGAACTAAATTTATGAAAAAAATACATTGTCTGTGCGTCAATAAATGAGGACTTTGAAATAAAAAAATCATAATTGATTGAACTACCGTTTACTCCTAAATAAATAAAAGGGTGAAATGTTTTAAATTTTTAGTTGATCTATGCAATACTACATGCACTAACTTTAATCTTCTAGTGCATTTGTCAAAATTGGTTGCATTTGCACCCTATTTTGAGAATATGCATCTCAGAGTTTCATATATGTTTTGAAACGGCTCAATGGATGCGTGACATGTGATAGGGCATATTTCCCCATGATTGGTTTTAGTGATTGATGACAACACATTTGTGGTTTAACCGTGTGCCTTGAGTATTTCAGATAACATAAGCCATGGCACAGGACGGTTTTCATCCCCTCGGTTGATGGAACGTGAAGACGGAGTTTCCCTCTCGGATTCTTTTCTGGTGGTTGAGTCGATAGGAAGTCCGTACTATTAAGAGGGGATCCGCGGTGATATGATGGGTGGAATCATCACACTTCACTTTTCTCTGCACCCACATACCTTCTTAAGCGCCTTCGGAGGGGTCAGCATAAGAGGCCATTCTAGCCTGGGTCTGCTGGGACGGTAGTACCGCTTGGTGTGCGGTAGTACCGTACCGTATGCGGTAGTACCGCAGTACGGTAGTACGGCAGTCTAGTGCCGCAACCACTACCGCAAACTCTCTGGACTGAGCGGTAGTGGGCACGGCACTAGAGTGCGGTACTACGGTACCGCGGTAGTACCGTACCATCTGCGGTACTACCGCAGTACGGTAGTACGGCAGTCTAGTGCCGCAACCACTACCGCAAACTCTCTGGACTGAGCGGTAGTGGGCACGACACTAGAGTGCGGTACTACGGTACCGCGGTAGTACCGCACCCAGCGCGGTAGTACCGCAGTACGGTAGTACGGCAGTCCAGTGCCGCAACCACTACCGCAAACTCTCTGGACTGAGCGGTAGTGGGCACGGCACTAGAGTGCGGTACTACGGTACCACGGTAGTACCGCACTCATCGCGTTAGTACCGCGCTCTAAGAGCGGTAGTACCGTGGTTGGTGGGGGTCCAACGGCTGTTTAATGCGCCCCCTATAAAAGGGGGTCTTCTTCTCCATGGAGAGGTACCTCATTTATTGCTGCTCCTCCATTGACGCCCAAAGCTTATTCTTGCCCGATCTCCCTCCCTAGCCATCAAAACTTGTTGATTCTCTAGGGTTTGGAAGAGGAGGCCCCGATCTACACTTCCACCAAAGGATATTTGATTCCCCCATTATTTACTTGTGGATCTTGTTACTCTTGGGTGCGTTGGTGCCCTAGACGGAAGAGGTCACCTTGGAGCCACATTCCATTGTGGTGAAGCTCCGTGGTTTGTTGGGAGCCTCCAATTAAGTTGTGGAGATTGCCCCAACCTTGTATTGTAAAGGTTTGGTTGCCACCTTCAAGGCCACCGCGTAGTGGTTCACGGCATCTTGCATTGGTGAGAGCGTGAGGAGAATAGGGTGGCCCTCGTTGGCCTTCGTGTGAGCATTGTGCTCCACACCCTCTCCAAACGGAGACGTACTTCTCGAGAGAGAAGGAACTCCGGTAACATATCCTTGTCTCCGTGTTCTCTCTACCTTTACTTTGCAAGTTACTTCTCTTTGCTTATATCTTGCTTGTTTTCTTGTTGTAGTTGTCTAGTTGTCATATAGGATCTCACCTAGTTGCATATCTAGACAACTTACTTTTATTGTTGAGCCTAAACCTTTTAAAGAGTCAAAAAAATTGTTAGTCGCCTATTCACCCCCCCTCTAGTCGCCTTTCCGATCCTTTCAATTGGTATCAGAGCCTCGTCTCTTATTAAGGGCTTTACCGCCTTAAGAGGATGGCGACAGAGGGGAAAGACAAAGACGGTGAGTTGGTAGGTACTTCGGCCAATCCCTCCTTGGGGGAAAGTCCTAGTACCGCGGGACTCATGAACACGTCTTTGAGGGATGCCACAACCACCGTCTCTAGACATGAGTATAATGACGGCATGTCCGCCATAAAAGCTCAAATGAATGAAATGACCCAATTGCTTAGAGCTCTCATGTTTAAGGCTCCCGAGGGGGGCAACGTCGTCATCAGACCCAACACTCAAACGTTGGGAGGAGGAGAGTCGGTCTCTCAATCTCGTGATGATGGTAGGAATGGCAACCCGTTCATTCCCCTTCAAGGGAATGGAGCGGGTGTCAATTCCGCGGTTGCCCCTCCCTCGAGCTATCACCCTTTACCTCTTCCCGAGCCTCATTTTGCACATGCAGGACCAATACCTATCCTTAACAAAGATGAGTATCCTATATGGGCATACCGTATGAAGAGGCACTTGAAGGGGTCATCGGAGGATTTGTGGCGAATTGTCCAAGAAGGCTTTCATCCATATGATCGCCACAACATGACTCCAAGAGAACACCGTGACAACTTCATCAACAGTCATGCTATTGTTGTCATTGGGAATGGCTTCAAGCCCGAGCAAGAAAATCTTGTTAGAAAGTGTGAAACAGCCAAGGAGTGTTGGGATCTTCTTGAAAGGACACTCATGGGAAGTGCAAGTATTAGAAGATCCAAATTTGACAAGGTCCAAGACCAAGCCGATAACTTTGTCAGAAACGAAGGAGAGTCTTCCGAGGATGTTCATCGAAGGTTGGTTTCTCTTGCCAATGATATGACGGATCATGGAAGCAAGGACACCGATGATGATTGGGTCAAAAGGAAGTTCATCTCGGCTATGCTTCTCTATAAGGAGCATCTCACTCAAGTCATTCGTCAAAGACCGGACTTCCGTGACTTGTCTTCCAACCAAGTCTTGGATGAATTTGTGGCCATGGAGATTTTGAATGACACGGCCAAGACGAAGATAACACACCATGGAGGTCCTAAGATGCAATCCCTCGCCTTGAAGGCAAAGGAAGTTCATTTTGAGGAAGATGTTGATGAAGAGGATGTCGGTCCGGAAGACACCAAGTATGCTTAAAATGAGCACATGGCTCTTGCATCAAGACAATTTTGGAGCAACAAGAAGAACTTCAAGTCCAACACTAGTAGCTTCAAACCCAAGGGACAAAGAATAAGAACTTGCTTCAATTGTGGAAATGTGAGTCATTTCGTTGCGGATTGTCCATATGAGAAGAGAGAAGATCATGGTGGCAAGCTCATCCGGAAGGACAAGTCCAAGTCACCGTTGAACAAGAATTTTGTGAAGAAGAAGCCACAACGTGTGTTGGTGGCTCATGAAGAATAATTTTCCGATGATGAGGATTATGAAGAAGGTGGTGAGATTGTGGCAACCGTCACCGTCGCCATCGCAATGGAGTCTCCCTCATCGTCTTCGCTCTTCAATTCCCCCAACGAAAATCCTCACATCATCCACAAGTGTCTCATGGCGAAGACCACTTCGGTAACTCCTCCCCTTAAACCATTTACTCCCACTAACCCATCTTTGTTGGATTGTGTGGAGGATAATGAGGAACCCAAGGTTCAAGAAGGAAATGAGTTTGAGCTTTTCATGAGCAAACTCAAAGGTGAGGCCAAGAGACACTTTGTGGCTCTCTTGGAGCAATTAGGTGGAGCTCATGCTCACATTGAGGAACTTGAGGAGTCCATCACCGAGTTGCAAGGTCATAGTCGAGACTATGCGGATGAGATAGGAGAGCTATCTCAATCTCTTGAAGAAGAGCGTGAGCTTAAGTTGTCTCTCGAGGAGACATATGCTAGTGATACTTCTAAGCTCAAAGTTGATCTTAAACATGCTAATGCCATTGCTTGTGACCTAAAGACTAAAAATGATGAACTTGTGGAGGCTCATGAGAGACTTCTTGTGGATCATGAGAAAGTTGAAAAGGACCACAAGTCCTTTAAACACGAACTCATGGTTCTCAAGAAAGCACATGAGGAAACCTCCATTAAACTCACTAAAGAAATTAATACTTCTTCTCCTATTCTTATGATAGAGAAACCGAGTTCCACTAATCCTTGTTGTGAGCATATCCCTCTTATTGAGGAAAACGCTAGGTTGAGGGCACAACTAGAGAAGGGACTTGTTTCTTGCATCCAAGGAGAAAAGAATCTCAATGATCTCTTGAGTTCCCAAAGGGAGGTGATTGGCAAGGAAGGCATTGGGTTTGGTGCTAGTTCATCCAAAAGGAAGAACAAGAAAAGGAAGAACAAGAAGAAGAAAGGAAAAGCTCCCCCTCCCACAAAAGATGTAGCATTCGTGAAGGAAGGGGAGAAGCCTCAAGAGAAAGTGGCAAAGGTCAATGAGGGTGGTGTTGCCAAAAGGGGTGATGCCACCCCCAATGACTTTGCCGGACCAACTAATCCTTCTTATGCTCTTTGTTGCACTAACGAGGGGCATGTATATGCCAAATTTATTGGTTCTTATGATGAATATATTGCTTGGTCTATTTGGGTCCCTAAGACCCTTGTTACTAACGCGAGAGGACCCATTCGTGAATGGGTACCTAAAACCAAGCATTGATTCCATGTAGGTGGCGGCTTCCGGTGGTTGCTCATGGATACTTGATAGCGGGGCTACAAGTCATATGACCGGAAGCAAGGACATGTTGGTGGATATTGACTATGGACCATCTCGTACCACCCGTGTCCAATTTGGTGATGCAAACACGTCTAAGGTATTGGGTCTCGGCAAAGTAATAATTTCTCCGGACTCGTCCATTGAGAAAGTATTACTCGTTGAGACTTGTGCCTTTAATTTACTCTCTGTTCGTCAACTTGCTATGATGGGTCTTTGTACCTTCTTTGATAAAGACATGGTCACCTTGATGTGGAGCAAAACTCTTAAAGTAGCCTTTGTTGGACACGTGGAGGACGGTATGTATGTGGTGGACTTCTCCAAAGTTTCCACCAAAACCACCATGTGTCTAATGGCTAAAGTTGATGTGGGATGGCTTTGGCATCGCCGACTAGCCCATGTCAATATGAGATCTTTGGAAACACTCCTCAATGGTTATCATGTTGTGGGACTAACAAATGTTAGCTTTGCCAAAGATCGTGCTTGTAGGGCTTGTATTGAAGGAAAGCTTCACGAGAAGAAACATCCCGTCAAGAATATCATCTCCACCAAGAGGCCGTTGGAGCTCCTTCATATGGATCTCTTCGGGCCTCCATCCTATGATAGCCTTGGCGGAAGGAAGTATTGTTTGGTGATTGTGGATGACTATTCAAGATACACATGGGTTTATTTCTTCAAGAGGAAGAGTGAGACTCAACAAACCGTCATCGAGTTTGCCAATGAAGCTCAACGTCAACATAACTCAAAGATATTGGCTATTAGAAGTGACAACGGCACCGAGTTCAAGAACTATACCTTGGATGAATTTCTTGGTGATGAGGGGATCAAACATCAATATTCCGCTGCTTATACCCCTCAACAAAATGGTGTTGCGGAGAGAAAGAATCGCACTTTAATTGATGCGGCAAGGACAATGATGGCGGAGTTCAAAAGTCCCTACAACTTTTGGGCAGAAGCCATCAACACCGCTTGTCATGCTACAAATCGGCTTTATCTCTGCAAGATCTTGAACAAGACTCCATATGAAATCCTTACCGGGAAGAAGGCCAACATCAAGTATTTCCGGGTCTTCGGGTGTAAGTGTTTCATCCTTAAAAAGGGTGCCCGTTTGTCTAAATTTGAGTCTAAGGCAATTGAGGGCATATTTGTTGGGTATGCTTCAAACTCTCACGCGTATAGAGTCTACAACAAGTCTTCCGGGCTTGTTGAAGAATCTAGCAACGTGGAGTTTGACGAACATAATGGCTCCCAAGTGGAGCAAAGTGATCTTAATGATGTAGGTGATGAAATTCCTCCGGAAGCCATAAGAAGAATGGGTGTGGGATTTTTCCTACCCATTGAGGAACCCCTTGTGGCGGAACGAGAAGGACAATGCTCTACTCAAGTGGAGCCATCACTTCCTCAAGATCAACAAGCCAACCAAGAACAAGATGAAGGCCCTCTCGTTACCGAACGAGATCAAGGTCAAGATCACATCAATGTTGAGGGTGTCGCACCCAATGATGACCAAGATCAAGTTCAAGTTCAAGGACAAACTCAAGATGTTGAGCAAGTCCTTGTTGATGCTCCCTCTTCCGAAGATGTTCCTCTCGAGACATCTCACGAGGCCATGGAGGAAGAAAGAGCACGTCGAGCACTCAAGATTGCATCCCGGTTAAAGTCTCAAGATCTCTCGGTGGATCAAGTGCTCGGAAGCATCAATAAAGGGGTAACAACTCGTAGTCAATTGAGAAACTTTTGTGCCCATAATGCGTTTGTTTCTTGTGTTGAACCCCAAAAGGTGTTTGAGGCGCTTGAAGACCCGGATTGGCTTGAGGCCATGCATGATGAGCTCAACAACTTCAAGCGCAACAAGGTGTGGTCATTAGTGGAGAGACCCAAAGGTGATCATAATGTTATTGGGACCAAGTGGGTTTTCAAGAACAAGCAAGATGCTAATGGGGTTGTCATAAGGAACAAGGCAAGGTTGGTGGCACAAGGTTTTTCCTAAGTCGAAGGTATTGACTACGGTGAAACTTTTGCCCCCGTGGCTCGCCTTGAGTCCATTCGTATAGCTCTTGCTTATGCTTCTCATCATAACTTCAAGCTATATCAAATGGATGTGAAGAGTGCTTTTCTTAATGGTCCCATTAATGAGTTGATATATGTCAAGCAACCCCTCGGGTTCGAGGACCCCAATTTCCCTAATCATGTCTATAAACTTGACAAGGCGCTCTATGGCCTAAAACAAGCCCCAAGAGCTTGGTATGATCACCTTACCGAGTTCTTAGTCGATTATGGGTTTCAAATTGGGCAAATCGATCCCACTCTTTTTACTAAGAGGGTTGGTGGGCAATTGTTCATATGCCAACTATATGTTGATGACATTATCTTTGGTTCGGTCAACCAATCCTTTAATGAAGAATTTGCTAAACTAATGACCAACAAGTTTGAGATGTCCATGATGGGAGAGTTGGAGTTCTTCCTCGGCTTTGAAGTGAACAATTATCTAGGGGAACCTTCATCAACCAAGCCAAATACACTCAAGACATGCTCAAGAGGTTCAAGTATGATGGTCTTAAAGGAGCCAAGACCCCCATGCCACTCAAGTGTCAACTTGACCTCGACCCGAGCGGCAAAGAGGTAGACCAAAGGGAGTATCGTTCCATGATCGGTTCCTTGCTTTACCTTTGTGCATCTAGGCCGGATATCATGTTGAGTGTGGGTATGTGTGCAAGATTTCAAGACGCACCAAAAGAGAGCCACGTGGTGGCTGTCAAGAGAATCTTTCGATATTTGGTTCATACCCCAAACTTTGGCTTGTGGTATCCTAAGGGCTCAAGCTTCAATCTCATTGGCTACACGGATTCGGATTGGGCGGGAGACAAAGTAGAGAGGAAGTCCACTTCCGGAGGATGTCAATTCCTTGGCAGGTCTTTGGTGAGTTGGTCATCCAAGAAGCAAAATTGTGTATCTCTCTCAACTACCGAAGCCGAGTATATTGCTGCCGCAAGTTGTTGTGCTCCATTATTGTGGATGAGGCAAACTTTAAAGGATTACGGTGTCACTTGTGACAAAGTGCCTCTATTATGTGACAATGAAAGTGCTATCAAGATCGCCTACAACCCGTTCAACATAGCAAGACGAAGCATATTGATATTCGACATCATTTCATTCGAGACCATGTGAAGCGGGGTGATATTGATCTTTCATATGTGGGCACCGGAGATCAACTTGCAGATATTTTCACCAAGCCTTTGGATGAAGCAAGGTTCCGAGAGTTAAGGCATGAGCTAAATATCATTGATTCGAGTAACGCGGTTTGAAGACTTGGCACACACACCCCATCTCAACAAGGTATCTAGCTTCGATGTAGGCATGGACATAGGGGGAGTGTTGCTTAATTAATGGGCAACCACTCCACCTATTATGCATAAAGAGAAACTATTCTTTCACTATGGTCACTTTCTGCGGCCCTTCGAGGTCACCCAAGGTGATAACGGTGCTTCAAAGAAGAGCATTGGCCATGAACCCAAGATACATCTTTGTGGTGTCATACCAAATAAGCTCAAACATGGTGGCTTCGGCCACCCCCTCTCTTCGTTGGAGAGTGTTTGTGTTCTTGTGTCCGTTTTTCTTTGTTTTACGTTTTGGTCACTTCAAGATTGCTCTTGTGTTCGTGTGCTCTTTTATCATGAAGTGATTCTTCCCACTCGTGTTTTTGTCTTGTCTCCATCCTAAGCCTTTTCCCCCCTTTAACCGTCGCGCAAAAGTCCTCCTCGTTTGCCACCTTGGATGTGCTTTCTGCTTCCTGCGGTACTACCACATCAGGAAGCGGTACTACCGCGCCAGCGGTACTGCCGCACCCAGTGCGGTACTACCGCAGTCTCGAGGAGAGTTAAAACCGAAGGGGTACGGGAAGTTGTCCCCATACCCAGTCAGTTTCCCCTTCTCTCCTCTCTCGAAGCAGCAAGGCCCTCCCGCGGCGCCCTCCCCGGAGTGCCTCATCCGTGCTTCCCTTCCGTGTTTTCCTCCGGTGGGATCGATCCCCACCTCCCCCGTGTGCCATGGATCCCGGTATTGCCCCGTTTCTCCCTCGTTTTGGCTCGTGTTCTTGAGCTTTTGTGTCTAGGGCAATGCTTTTAGATCCACTAGGTTTTTGGCTATTCCTAGGCATTTTGAGGACATGGAAGGATTGCTAGATAGGCCTAGAGTATATTTGTTGGTGTAGTTGTGATTTGTGGAGGCACGGTAGTACCGGATCTCAGATCCGTGGTCTCAGCTGTCTGCACGGTACTACCGCAGTACTACTGCGGTACTACCGTATTATCCTACGGTACTACCGTGGAGCGGTAGTACCGTATTTACCACGGTACTACCGTACCTCCAGAACCTGCAACTTGGATCAACTTATCTGCTCTATCTTTCATCTCCTGGATTTTTGCATCTCATTCTCTTGCTCTCTTTGTGTCTGTCTGTTTTTGGGTTTGGTCAGGTGGTGGCTCTCGTTCGCACTTGAAGCGCAAGGCTCCAGCCAAGGGCAAAGCACCATACAGTTCCTTGAAGAAGCTCGCTCACCGAGAGAAGCCGAAGAAAAAGCCAGTGGTTGAGCTCCCTCTGCCAGAGTACCGGGACTACCGTAGGGTCAATCCCTACAGGCAGCCGCGTGATCCATCTTTGATGAAGTCCAAGTTCTGGAACAAGGAGCAGCGTGATGTCTTCTACTTGCTCATATCTGACAGGAAGAACAAGTTTGTGCCCAATGTGAAGTCCGTCAGTCTGGCATACATGGAGCAGCATATGGACTACTTTGCTGATGCTCTTGCTCTGGTGGATCAGTTTGGACTTCGCCACATCATTTTCTTCAACAACCCTTTTGACGCTGATCTCGTGGCCCAGTTCTTCGCCACCGTCTTCTTCCATAATGATGAAGATAGGAACATCACCTGGATGTGTGATGATGATGTTCTCACTTGCAAGTGGAAGGTATTCATGGATCTTCTGCAGGTCCCCTACACCATTGCCGATGAGCCAGTGGGGCTGCGTCCTCACACCTCTTCCCCTGATAAGAAGAAGAGTGAGTTGGGCCCCTATCAGACTTCTGTTGTCTACTATGATGCGAAGGGCAACGAGAAGCACAAGTTGTTGCTCACCCCGTTTCTGGATATTATGCACCGGATTTTCCGGACTTCTCTGTTCCCTCGGGTTGGCGATCTGGACAAGATCCATAGCTACTTGGTCAACATGATTCTTCTCTGTCAGGAGTACAGGGGGACAGCGATGAACCTGGATATCTGCTCGATTATGTATGAGGAGCTCTACACTGCAGTTATGGAGCGCAAGGTCCCTATCTATGGGCCTTACCTTCAGCTGCTGTTTGAGAAGGTCTGGAGTGACACGTATGAGGATCCTCTTCGTGTGGGGCATCTTACCAAGCATGAGGTGGTGCAGCTGCGAATTAAGGCCAATTGGGCTGGTGGTGAGGCTGCTGCTCAGGGTTCCCCAGTTGCTTCTGATGCGGAGATGGCTGATGAGGAGGGTGGAGCTGGTGAGGCTGATGAGCCTGCGGCTGGTGGTGGCAGCGTCCGCCGCACTCGCTCTGGTACGAGCTTGGGTGGCAGTGGGAGGTCTTCCTCCCAGGACTTGGAGCAGCCGGGTTGGGCTGCTAAGCTCACTCGCAAGGTGAAGAAGCTGTTCTGCATGCAGTCTCACATGCAGCACAAGGTGTATCTGGCTCACAAGAGGGAGAAGGAAAACCGTCAGCGTCAGAAGCTGTTCTACAGGCACCAAGGCATGGAAGTGCAGTCCGGATCTGAGGGGAAGATTACTGAGGAGGATCAATGGATCTACCAGTTCAGCACATGGGAGATTGACGAGGACACTGCCGGCCCGTCTGCTTCTGCTCCACCTGCTGATGAGACTGCTGAGGAGCCTGCTGAGGAGTCAGAGGCGGGATCTTCGGATGCGTCTGATGATGATGATGATGACGAGTATCAGGCGGAGGAGTAGTCCACCACCGTGGGGCGTTATGTCACTCTCTGCCTTTTTGGCGTCTCGATGCCAAAGGGGGAGAGAGTTTAGGACCTCGATTTGCTTTCTTTCAGGGTTGTCGAGTCACAAGTGTGTTTCTGTGTTGTCTTTGCCTCCACTTGTGAACTCCGTGTGTTTGCTGTCGTTGTTCGTTTGCTTTGTGAGACCTTCGTGACGTATGGTGTGAGACATACGCTACCCTTTGCTTAAAGTACTTTATATGTTGCTTATGCTATGCTTGTGCTAATTCTCGCTCATATAATTGTTGTTGGTAGCTTGTGTGGCATGGTAGATAAAATATAGGGGGAGTGTCCTTTCTAATGTGTGTACCATGCAATCTCAAAGGGTGCACACATCTAGGGGGAGCTAGTCTATATTTTGTAGCTCCATGCCATATGTTTCATTCCCCATTATCTTTTTGAGCAAATCGGTTGTTGTCATCAATACACCAAAAAGGGGGAGATTGATAGGGCATATTTCCCCATGATTGGTTTTAGTGATTGATGATAACACAATTGTGGTTTAACCGTGTGCCTTGAGTATTTCAGATAACATAAGCCATGGCACAGGACGGTTTTCATCCCCTCGGTTGATGGAACGTGAAGACGGAGTTTCCCTCTAGGATTCTTTTCTGGTTGTTGAGTCGATAGGAAATCCGTACTATTAAGAGGGGATCCGCGGTGATATGATGGGTGGAATCATCACACTTCACTTTTCTCTGCACCCACATACCTTCTTAAGCGCCTTCGGAGGGGTCAGCATAAGAGGCCATTCTAGCCTGGGTCTGCTGGGACGGTAGTACCGCTTGGTGTGCGGTAGTACCGTACCGTATGCGGTAGTACCGCAGTACGGTAGTATGGCAGTCTAGTGCCGCAACCACTACCACAAACTCTCTGGATTGAGCGGTAGTGGGCACGGCACTAGAGTGCGGTACTACAGTACCGCGGTAGTACCGTACCATCTGCGGTAGTACCGCAGTACGGTAGTACGGCAGTCTAGTGCCGCAACCACTACCGCAAACTCTCTGGACTGAGCGGTAGTGGGCACGGCACTAGAGTGCGGTACTACGGTACCGCGGTAGTACCGCACCCAGCGCGGTAGTACCGCAGTACGGTAGTACGGCAGTCCAGTGCCGCAACCACTACCGCAAACTCTCTGGACTGAGCGGTAGTGGGCACGGCACTAGAGTGCGGTACTACGGTACCACGGTAGTACCGCACTCATCGCGGTAGTACCGCGCCACGGTAGTACCGCTCTAAGAGCGGTAGTACCGTGGTTGGTGGGGGTCCAACGGCTGTTTAATGCGCCCCCTATAAAAGGGGGTCTTCTTCTCCATGGAGAGGTACCTCATTTATTGTTGCTCCTCCATTGACGCCCAAAGCTTATTCTTGCCCGATCTCCCTCCCTAGCCATCAAAACTTGTTGATTCTCTAGGGTTTGGAAGAGGAGGCCCCGATCTACACTTCCACCAAAGGATATTTGATTCCCCCATTATTTACTTGTGGATCTTGTTACTCTTGGGTGCGTTGGTGCCCTAGACGGAAGAGGTCACCTTGGAGCCACATTCCATTGTGGTGAAGCTCCGTGGTTTGTTGGGAGCCTCCAATTAAGTTGTGGAGATTGCCCCAACCTTGTATTGTAAAGGTTTGGTTGCCACCTTCAAGGCCACCGCGTAGTGGTTCACGGCATCTTGCATTGGTGAGAGCGTGAGGAGAATAGGGTGGCCCTCGTTGGCCTTCGTGTGAGCATTGTGCTCCACACCCTCTCCAAACGGAGACGTACTTCTCGAGAGAGAAGGAACTCCGGTAACATATCCTTGTCTCCGTGTTCTCTCTACCTTTACTTTGCAAGTTACTTCTCTTTGCTTATATCTTGCTTGTTTTCTTGTTGTAGTTGTCTAGTTGTCATATAGGATCTCACCTAGTTGCATATCTAGACAACTTACTTTTCTTGTTGAGCCTAAACCTTTTAAAGACTCAAAAAAATTGTTAGTCGCCTATTCACCCCCCCCTCTAGTCGACTTTCCGATCCTTTCAACATGTTATATGGATTAGGCGAGCACAACGGCCGACCCCCCCCCCCCCCGCGCGTCTCCCCCGCGAGGCGACCAGGGGCAACCCTAACCCCGACGAACCTCCGCCGCCCCTCTGCGTTCCTCCCCCCCTCGCCGCCGCCTAAGGGCGCGACCGGGCAAAGCCCAGCCGTAGCCGCCGGCGGCGGGGCGTCCGCGTCCTCCTTCTCGCCCGGTGTCGGCGCGGGCCGCCCCCCGGGTAGGAGTGTGGCGCTGTGGCTGGGCGCCACGGCGACGCGGCGGGCTGAGGCGGCTCTGGCGCCTCTGCTCCCCCGCGGCGGGCGGTCCTGGTGGGTGGTGTGCCCGGCCGTCCAGGGCTGGCGACGGCGCAGCCTGGTGGCTGCCGACGCGACCAGATCTGAGGCCGGCGACGCGGGCCGTGGGCGGGATGGGCTGGCCGTCCCTAGGTGCTCCGGCGGCTGGTCGTCGACGGGCAGCGTGGTGGCTCCCACGTCTCGATCCTTCGCTTCTTCCTCGTGCGTCTCGGCGGCTTAGATCCAGCGCGATTGGGGGTCGGGTTATACAACGTGAAGTGGTGGTTGCGTGGTGGGGGTGGTGGTGGTGGTGCGTGTTCGATGGGACGGCGACGAATCTTGGTGCAACAGTCAATCTGGCGGCGGCGCCCTGCCGGTCTGGCCCGTGGGACGGCGCGGGCTGAGGCGGTTCCTGCGGGACTGCGGCGGCTCAGGATGGCTGTCAGATCCCTCTGTTAGGTAGGTACTAGGGTTAATTAGTACCTCTGCTTCATGTCAAAAGTTTAAGAAGAAATCTTGGAAATCAAATTCAAAATCCAAATGGGAGAAGGAACACCCCCCAGATGAATTAATTCAAAAGGCCAGATAAAAATATTTTCCAAAAATTCATGTTAGAGTTTTGAAAAGTCTTATAAATGAGTGTGATCACATATCAAGTGATGTGGGACCCACCCCATGCTCATAGATTTTTCAAATATTCAAACAGTACCATGGAATTAAAGAAATACCCCTTTTTGATTTAAAATTCAAATCATTTGAATTTTAAAAATGTTGAAAATTTATGAGTGGCTAGTCTATATTATTATGAGGCCACATAAAAGTTTTCAGCATTTAATAAAATGGTTTGGTATTTTTATCAGAGCCAAAACAAATTACAGAAAAAGAATGGAAAGATTAAACAGAAAATAAAAGGAACAGCTTACCTGTCGCCCCCCAGCGAGGCCCACTTACCTGGACGGCCCAGCCCACCTGGACCCTCCCCTGTCGTCTTCCTCCCCGCGCCCCCAAGGTGCTCGGTGGAAAGCCACCGAAGCCACCGACGCCACCGCGACGCCCCGCAGCCCTCCACCTGCCTCCCCGGCCGCCTTCTAGCGACGTGGAGAACCCTACGAGCTCATCCTCTCCATTTCCCCCCTGGAAACCTCTTCCTCCTCTTCCCCGTGCGAATCCCGCGAAGACCCGAGCGCCCCGTAGCTCGCCGCCGTGCGCCACCGTGGCCATTGGCCTCCACTCGTCGCCCCAGCTTGTCCAGGACGTCCGCAATCGCCGTCTTCGTCACCGTGGCCGATCAATTGGACCGAGGAGCCCCCGTGGACGACGCCAGCCTCACCGAGAGCTCGCCGGAACCGTGAGTTGCCGTCGTCAAATTCTCCGGCTACACCGCGTTCCCGACCTCACCGTCTTCTCCATTAGCTTCAGGGTGAGCTTCTTCACCTTTCCCCTAAATTTGCACCGCTTAGTTTGCCCCACAACCAAATCCGCCATGGATCCCGAGCAAGGTCGCTGCCATGGTCGTCGTCCTCCTCGCTCCAGTGCTTGTCGTGGACCCCCAGTGCACGCGTTTGACTCCTACGTGTGCCAGCTTTCGAACGCGACCAAAAGCACCCCAAACCGTGCTCCCTAGCCTCGGCTACGACCTCGCCGTTCCTCTGTTTCCGCCGGAGTCATCGCCGTCGTCGCTCCCGACCACCCCGTGGACCCCCGTTGCCTCCAGACGATGCGCAAGACGAAGCTGAGTCGATTGGTGCCCTCCCCGTGCTCTCCCGTGGCCTCTAGCTCACTCCGGCGACCACGCCGCCGTGCCCGTGCCACCGGCGGCTAACCGCCGGCGAGTTAACCCTAACCCACCCCTAATCACACCCTAAACCCACTGACTACTGGGCCCCAGCCCCTAATCCCTCTGTTAATTAAATTTTAACCACGGGTTTAACCCTACAGAGGCTGACCAGTGGGACCCCTTGTCAGTTTGACTCGGGTCAAACCCCCTGACGTCATGTTGATGTCACAGTGACGCAGTAAATGAATTTCCAGAAAAGAAAAATAGTTTAATAAATCCAGAAATTCCAGAAAATACCCCAAACTTTGGAAATTCATAGAAAATTCATATTAACTCCAAATTGGACAAATAATATATGAAAAATGATCAGGAGAAAATTATCTTTCCAAATATGCAACTTTCAACTCTGTTTGAGTTGAATTTGAAATGTGATCAGTAGCATTTGCTATTTGATTTAAATGGAATTAAATAAAATTCAATTCAAATATTTTTTGCAACTTGAACCATGGAAACATGCTACATTTCACTTACACATCAGAGGCATATCATACACATTTGAAGGTAATTCAAAATGATCAAACTATATCATATATAACTTGATTAAGGTTGAATTCAAATGTGGAATTTGAATTTGCATTTAAAAATGCAATATATTCCACTTAAATGGAATTGTCTCACACATCAACACTTATACTTCAAGGTTCAACATTCAATCATGTGCTTGAGCATTGCATTCATATTGATTGCTACTTCGTGCTTTGTTTGTCGAGTAGAGGTGGAACCGGAGCAAGAGATCACCCCCTTCGCTGAAGATCCAGAGCCCGAACCTCGTCAGCAAGGCAAGCAAAACCCCATTGATCATGTCGATAAAATCCCACTTCCCTCTCATGTCTCGCTTATGCATTGTATAGGATGATCACCATGCTTCGTTTCTACCGCATAGATGAACCCATTCCTTTGCATGACCTATCTTTTGTCACAGTAGTAAGCAAACCACAATCCTAGCAAATGTAGGAGTTGAATGATATCATGTGGCCCCTGCAATGTTACCGCTTATTGCATGCTTAGTATGATACCATGTTGTTACTGTGATGTGAGTCGGGATGGTAGTGATCATGTTGATGATGGTAGAAAAGTGTTGGTGAATCGACCCTAATACAAGGTGAACGATGAGAGGCTGTGTAGGAGTACACAGTGGGTTGTCTCGTTGAACACCGCCCTAAGTCCGAGTTCTTGTGTGGTGATCCAAGATGAAGAGTACAACCACACATTGGGCTCACTGACCCCTCTCAACCTATTAACTCATCCCTTTCGATGTCCAGATGTCGCAGTAGTTCGGAGTTCTGGTAGGCTTGTGGCCTGGATGCTAAGTGAGAGAACGGCTCATCCGAGACCGGCTTATGCACCACGCACACATCGCTTGGGTCCACTTCGGTAAACCGGCCGGGTTCACGATAGTGGTAGCCAACCCAAGTAGGCGGCTTTCTTGGACTAGATAGGCTGTGAGGTAACAGTTGTGGTGAGCATCCTCGCTGGCACCCCTTGAATGGTGTCGAGATCAAAGGCGGTAAATGATGGTCATGTGTGTGTAGCGGTACACCCTTGCAAGGTTAACAAAACTATTCGAATAGCCGCGTCCGCGGTTATGGACTACTTGGAAAGCTTAGCTTGATTATTAGATAACTTGAACCGGATACTTCTAAAACACACCAAGATAAGTGTGAGTGCTATGGTGTGCTTTCTCGTGGGGAAGTCGAGGAAGGCACCATAGTGGTGTAATTGGTTGGTGAAAGTAGTGGACTCTTGTACGCTTCTTACCTCAAAGTCTGGTAATCGTAGTTCAGGACTAGCCAAGTCAAAGCTGGCATTTCTGCAAGTGAACCCCACCTCCCTTACCTTGATACCTGTGCATGAGTAGTATAGCTCCTATGTAAGTCTTGCTGAGTACGCCTTTGTACTCACGTTTGCTTAATATATGTTTTAGATGACGCCACTGACCCCGAAGGTGGCTTCTTCATCGAGCTGGACGACTGAAGTTAAGCTAGTCTAGTCCCAGTCAGCAGACTGGTTCCCTCGTGGAGGGCTTTATGTTGAATAAGGCTTCTTAAGCCAATTTGTTAAACTTGTCTGTACTCAGACATAATTTGCTTCCGCTTCGTGATGTGATGTTGGATCACATGTATGTGATCTCTGTGTGTACTCTCTAAGAGTGATAAATAAAATGTACACTTTGTAGAGAATTGCAATGGTACCTACTGTTCATACAAGGCATGTGTGCTGCGTGTATGTTTATAACATGCATGTCTTTGTATGGGTTTTCGAGACCTTAGTTGTGATCTGGCTGGCGGTCTTTTATACACCAAGTGGCCCTTAGATGTGCGCAGCTTGGGGCATCGCGATGCGATTGCTTGAGACTTTGTCTTGTGCACACTTTGTGTTATGATCGAGCCCGCCCTAGACCCCGACTAAGTGATCGGGCTGGAGTAAGTCTATGTAAGAGTTTTGAGATAGTCGATAATATGGTTGAGGCGACTTGTCTTTGAATATGGGAGTTCACCACCCATATCAGTAGACTTGTGTGCGTACGATGAGGACCCATTACAGTTGATCATCCGGCCTGGATGGGATGCCCCTCACGTACGATGCTTTCCGAGAATGTTCAGTGCTTGGCCTTGTCTGCTTAGACAAGTGGGTGCGGTTCTCGGCTCTCCATATGACTATGTCTTAACTGTACTTGCATACGCTAACACCGGGTCCCGACAGACTTGGTATCAGAGCAGGACTGACTGTAGGACTAGTAGCCTTGGCCGAAGTCGAGTCTAGCTTGCTATAGTTATATAGTTACTCTGGGTATATAAGGGAACAACGTAAGGCTTCTTTTTCTCCTTACCCCCTTCGTTCTGAGTTCTGAGTCACCCTCATCTTGTTCTACGGGAAGATAGGACTAGGCTCTTCTCTGTCTGATTAGCATATCTCGTTGATTGCTTCCTTATAGCCGTAGGAAAGTTGTGTCCAGGTTTTCCTAGCATTGTTATAATGCTGATTTCTTACATCGTATTATGTAAGTGCTGTTTTTCATGATTGAAAGAAATTGTCATTTCTTACAATTACAGCCGTTATGCTGTCCGAGTCATTCCAGGTTTATCATATAATCTGATGCATTTGCAAACTCCTGCTTTCTGTTTCAGATGGCAAATCTTCCCCCTCAGCAGATTGTTCGTTTGACCAGGTGCCTCGGTGTGCGTGGCCACCCCGCCACGTTGATCGAGATGATGTCCTACGTGGGATATCGATGGTACCCTGAGTACACCATCGAGGAGCAGTTCCACGACTTCAACCAGACGCAGTTTCACTGTATTGTCCGGATCTACCCGCACCACGTTGGAGTCACCCAGCCTATCCACTTTGGACATGGCATTGGTGTTACCGAGAACATGGCTGTGCAGGATGCTGCATATTCATGTATTACCCTGCTGAGAGAGGAGCACACTTTGCTGAGAGAGACTTCTTTCCGCTATATCCCAGCTGCACTTCCAGGAGAAAGGGATATTATACCGGACTCTACTCTGATCACTCCGCAGAGGATCCAACACTCCAGGTGACTGCTAGGTTTGCTAGTGACAGAGATCGTGATGCACGTGCTCTCCGTTTTGAGCTCCACGCTACTCGTGTTCGTCTGTACCGGGCACTGACGCTCTTGGCACCCTTTGTGAGCGTGGGATCAGTGGAGTACGATGCGATCTATCCAGTGAGGACCCAGATGCCTTCTCGAGTTGCTTGGCCCGAGATTGGAGGAATTTTTCCACCCCGTGGTCCTTTGCTTCCACCCTACACTGGACCTAGGCCCCATCCTTGCCCAAATGGATATCAGGGTCCACAAGCCTCCGTGTTTTCCGATGGTCACCTCCAGCTACCGGGATACGCGGGTAACTTCTATGAGGATTACTATGGAGATGGAGATGAGTGAGACCGCCTGTGGTCTTACTTAGTGAGAATGTAGTAGTATCCTAGTATATTGTAAGCAAGGTGTCTAAGTTCCAGAGGCTTAGATAAATAATGTATAGGAAGTCAGAGTGCCTCTGAAGGATGTATCATCTTCATCACGTTTGTATTAGCTTAGTGCTTGTACTAAAACGATGTATGATTTGTATGACAGCTTGTGAATATATGGCTTGTATGCTTTATCACCATGTTGTCAAGATGATTACTTCCTTTGCTCTGTAATCCTTCCAGTACTTCAATACCTTGATTAGACTCTTGAAATCAACTCTGTTTGACTTTGGTTTTTCACCTTCAGGATGTCTCAAGGAACACATGGCCAGATTGGTCGTAACCAAGGTCGTGGGAACAATCAGGAGGAAGATAACCTTCCACCCCCACCCACAATGGCCCAAGTTCTGATGGAGGTCGAGAGGAACAGCCGTGACTCTCACCGCCTACTGGAAGTCATCGCACGCAACACCACTCAGCAGCGTAATGAGCTGGTGTCTCTGAACGACTTCATCCGGCTTCATCCCCCGGTTTTCCGTTACTCCACCGAGCCCCTTGACGCCGATGACTGGCTCCGCAGCATCGAGAGGAAGCTCCAAGCCGGTCGTGTTGCAGATGGCGACAAGGTCAATTATGCCACCTATCACCTTGAAGGTGCAGCAAGCTCTTGGTGGGAGAATTTTCTGAATATGCGCCCCGTTGGACCACCTGCATCTTGGGAGGAGTTCTGCGCCTCTTTCCGCGAGCACCACATCCCCAAAGGTCTCATGGACCGCAAGCGTGAGGAATTCTGTAACCTCACTCAAGGCAGAAGAACAGTTGACGAGTTCAGTCGTGAGTTCAACCGACTTGCTCGTTATGCCACTGAAGAAGTCTCCACCGACTCCAAGAAACAAGAGAGGTTCCGTCGTGGCCTCAATAGTGGACTCCGCCGCGAGCTCAATCTTCATGACTTTGCCACTTTCCAGGTCCTTGTCAACAAGGCCATTAAAGCAGAGGACATGAACACCCCCAATGACTTTCGCAAACACCCTAGAGAGGAAGGTTCATCCAGTTCTGGCTCCCAGAAGCGCAAGATCTCGATTCCCAATAGCATGTTCCGCCAGAACAACCCACCGAGGCCATCCTATACGGCGCCTCGTCCACCCACCCAGCTCCACCAAACCACCCAGCTCCACGCACTGTTTTCGGAGCTTGTTACAAGTGTGGTCAGGCAGGTCACTACTCTCGCGAGTGCCCCCAGAACCAAGTCCAGAACCAGAATGCTCCACCACGTGCCGGAGGCAACAACAACAACAATGGTCGTGGCAAGCCACCCCAGAAGTTCTACACCGCCAAACCCGCTCCTCCCACCACTCGTGGACGTCTGAACCAGATTGCCGCTGAAGAGACTGACGACACCACTGACGTCATTCTTGGTACGCTCCCAGTCAATTTTGTTCCTACTTCCGTTCTTTTCGACCCAGGAGCATCTCATTCATTCATGTCGGAAAGTTATGCACTTCGTCATGAGTTGCCCTTTGTTGAATTGTCCACTCCAATGATTATTCAAACTCCAGGGTCAAGTTGGCAAACTAATAGAGTGAGCCATGGTAATCAAATTGCAATTGAGGGTTTAATATTCCTTGCTTCACTCATAGCCCTCAAGTCTTCAGACATTGATGTCATCCTTGGCATGGATTGGCTATCAAGACAGAATGCCTATCTGGATTGCAAAGGCAAATCCGTGAAACTCACCCACCCTTCAGGCACAACCGTTAACTATACCTCACCCAGAACAAGAACCCAAGTGCATTCTTTGAATGTACTTCCCCTTCCCGAACTTGAAGATATTCCGGTGGTTCGTGACTTCCCAGATGTCTTTCCTGAAGAGCTGCCGGGCATGCCACCCGACAGATGTGTAGAATTTATAGTGGATCTTGTTCCAGGAACCGCACCAATTTCCAAACGCCCATATAAAATGGCCCCACATGAGTTAGCTGAGCTAAAAACCCAACTTGATGCTTCGTTGGCAAAAGGCTTCATCCGCCCTAGCTCATCGCCATGGGGTTGCCCCGTTCTGTTCGTGAAGAAGAAAGATGGAACAGAAAGGATGTGCGTAGATTATCGCCCGCTAAATTTGGCGACGATAAAGAACAAATACCCACTGCCCAGGATCAATGATCTTTATGATCAACTTGCAGGATCCGCTGTCTTCTCAAAGATGGATTTGAGATTAGGTTATCATCAGATCCGAATCCGAAACGAGGACATCCCCAAAACGGCTTTTACTACTCGTTATGGTCTTTACGAGTACACCATCATGTCCTTTGGTTTAACCAATGCCCCCGCCACATTCTCACGCTTGATGAATTCGATCTTCATGGAGTACCTAGATAAATTTGTTGTAGTTTATCTAGATGATATTCTCATCTACTCGAAGAACGAAAAAGATCATGCCGAACACTTAAGGCTGGTATTGATGAAACTTAGAGAGCATCGCCTGTACGCTAAATTCTCCAAGTGTGAATTCTGGCTACCAGAAGTGACCTACTTAGGCCACGTGATTTCTGCAAAAGGCATTGCTGTGAATCCCGAGAGAGTTCAGGCCGTCCTTGACTGGACTCCACCTGAATCGGTTAAGCAAGTTAGAAGTTTTCTTGGCCTAGCCAGCTATTGTCGTCGCTTCGTCGAGAACTTTTCTAAAGTTGCAAAGCCTCTAACTGAGCTCCTCAAGAAAGATAAGAAATTCTTATGGACTCCCAAGTGCGAGGAAAGCTTTCAAGAGCTAAAAAGAAGATTAACTTCTGCACCCGTACTTGCACCTCCAGACACCAAAAGAGATTTTGAGATCTATTGTGATGCCTCACGGCAAGGGTTAGGATGCATACTTCTGCAAGATCGACATGTGGTAGCTTATGCTTCACGCCAGTTGCGGCAACATGAAGAGAATTATCCTACCCATGACCTCGAACTCGCTGCCGTAGTTCATGCTCTAACAACTTGGCGACATTACCTCCTTGGTAATCGTTGTGAGATTTATTCCGACCACCAAAGCCTCAAATATATTTTCACCCAGCCAGATCTTAATCTCAGGCAAAGACGCTGGATTGAGTTGATAAAAGATTACGACGTAGCAATTTCTTACACCCCAGGCAAGGCCAATGTCATGGCTGATGCACTAAGTCGTAAGTCGTACTGTAACAACCTCATGTTACAGCAGTATCAACCACTTCTTCATGAGGACTTTCGCAAGCTCAACCTTGAAATTGTTCCTCATGGCTATCTTTCAACCTTGGTGGCGAAACCAACTCTTGAGGATCAAATCATAGCTGCCCAAAGGCGTGCACGAGGTGTTCGCCGTATCAAGGAGAACATTGCTAGCGGAGTTGCTAAATGTTTCTCCACAGATAGCAAGGGAACGGTTTTCTTTGGAAATCGTTTGGTAGTACCTAAGAATAAGGAACTAAGGCAACTTATCCTCAAGGAAGCCCATGACACACCCCTCTCAATTCATCCCGGTAGCACAAAAATGTACCGAGATCTACGCCAGAGATTTTGGTGGACTAGGATGAAGAGAGACATTGCTCAATTTGTTGCCGAATGTGATGTTTGTCGTCGCGTTAAGGCAGAACATCAAAGACCTGCTGGTACACTTCAACCTTTGTCTATTCCCGAGTGGAAATGGGACAAAGTCGGTATGGACTTCATCACAGGCTTTCCAAGAACCCAGAAAGGAAACAATGCCATCTTCGTTGTGATAGATAGGCTTTCCAAAGTTGCTCACTTCCTTCCGGTTCGCGAGTCTATAACTGCTAGCCAGTTAGCGGACTTGTACATCTCCAGGATTGTATCACTTCACGGTGTTCCTTTGGAAATCAATTCTGATCGCGGTAGCCTTTTCACCTCTAGATTTTGGGGAAGCTTCCAACGTGCTTTGGGAACTCATCTCTCCTTTAGTACGGCTTTCCATCCTCAGTCTAGCGGTCAAGTCGAAAGGGTTAACCAAATTCTTGAAGACATGCTCAGAGCTTGTGTTATCTCATTCGGAAAGAATTGGGAGAATTCTCTTCCATATGCCGAATTCGCTTATAACAATAGTTTTCAATCTAGTCTGAACATGGCTCCTTTTGAAGTCCTTTATGGACGACGATGTCGAACACCACTAAACTGGTCAGAAACCGGTGAAAGACAATTCTTTGGACCGGATATGATCAAGGAAGCAGAAGAGCAAGTTCGCATTGTTCGTGATCAATTGAAAGCAGCCCAGTCTCGTCAGAAAAGCTACTATGATCGTCATCATAGGCAAGAGAGCTACAACCTGGATGAGAAGGCTTACCTTCGGGTTACTCCTCTGAAGGGAACCCAACGTTTCGGTATCAAAGGCAAGTTGGCCCCACGTTACATCGGACCTTTCCGCGTTATTGCTAAACGTGGAGAAGTTGCCTACCAACTTGAACTACCTCCGCACCTTTCCCGAGTACACGATGTATTCCATGTGTCCCAACTCAGGCGTTGCTTCAAGGACCCCATCCGCGAAGTCGACCATGAAACGCTTGATCTCCAAGATGACCTTTCTTATCGAGAATACCCCGTTCGTATTCTTGATTCCGCAGAGCGTGTCACTCGTCGTCAGAAGATTAGGTTTCTAAAAGTGCAATGGTCACACCACTCCGAAAGAGAAGCCACGTGGGAAAGAGAAGACCGTCTCATTGCCGAGTACCCCTCCTTCCTCCCGCAGACTTCTGAATCTCGGGACAAGATTCTTTTGAGTGGGGGCGAGTTGTCAGATCCCTCTGTTAGGTAGGTACTAGGGTTAATTAGTACCTCTGCTTCATGTCAAAAGTTTAAGAAGAAATCTTGGAAATCAAATTCAAAATCCAAATGGGAGAAGGAACACCCCCCAGATGAATTAATTCAAAAGGCCAGATAAAAATATTTTCCAAAAATTCATGTTAGAGTTTTGAAAAGTCTTATAAATGAGTGTGATCACATATCAAGTGATGTGGGACCCACCCCATGCTCATAGATTTTTCAAATATTCAAACAGTACCTTGGAATTAAAGAAATACCCCTTTTTGATTTAAAATTCAAATCATTTGAATTTTAAAAATGTTGAAAGTTTATGAGTGGCTAGTCTATATTATTATGAGGCCACATAAAAGTTTTCAGCATTTAATAAAATGGTTTGGTATTTTTATCAGAGCCAAAACAAATTACAGAAAAAGAAAAGAAAGATTAAACAGAAAATAAAAGGAACAGCTTACCTGTCGCCCACTAGCGAGGCCCACTTACCTGGACGGCCCAGCCCACCTGGACCCTCCCGTGTCGTCTTCCTCCCCGCGCCCCCAAGGTGCTCGGTGGAAAGCCACCGAAGCCACCGACGCCACCGCGACGCCCTGCAGCCCTCCACCTGCCTCCCCGGCCGCCTTCTAGCGACGTGGAGAACCCTACGAGCTCATCCTCTCCATTTCCCCCCTGGAAACCTCTTCCTCCTCTTCCCCGTGCGAATCCCGCGAAGACCCGAGCGCCCCGTAGCTCGCCGCCGTGCGCCACCGTGGCCATTGGCCTCCACTCGTCGCCCCAGCTTGTCCAGGACGTCCGCAATCGCCGTCTTCGTCACCGTGGCCGATCAATTGGACCGAGGAGCCCCCGTGGACGACGCCAGCCTCACCGAGAGCTCGCCGGAACCGTGAGTTGCCGTCGTCAAATTCTCCGGCTACACCGCGTTCCCGACCTCACCGTCTTCTCCATTAGCTTCAGGGTGAGCTTCTTCACCTTTCCCCTAAATTTGCACCGCTTAGTTTGCCCCACAACCAAATCCGCCATGGATCCCGAGCAAGGTCGCCGCCATGGTCGTCGTCCTCCTCGCTCCAGTGCTTGTCGTGGACCCCCAGTGCACGCGTTTGACTCCTACGTGTGCCAGCTTTCGAACGCGACCAAAAGCACCCCAAACCGTGCTCCCTAGCCTCGGCTACGACCTCGCCGTTCCTCTGTTTCCGCCAGAGTCATCGCCGTCGTCGCTCCCGACCACCCCGTGGACCCCCGTTGCCTCCAGACGATGCGCAAGACGAAGCTGAGTCGATTGGTGCCCTCCCCGTGCTCTCCCGTGGCCTCTAGCTCACTCCGGCGACCACGCCGCCGTGCCCGTGCCACCGGCGGCTAACCGCCGGCGAGTTAACCCTAACCCACCCCTAATCACACCCTAAACCCACTGACTACTGGGCCCCAGCCCCTAATCCCTCTGTTAATTAAATTTTAACCACGGGTTTAACCCTACAGAGGCTGACCAGTGGGACCCCTTGTCAGTTTGACTCGGGTCAAACCCCCTGACGTCATGTTGATGTCACAGTGACGCAGTAAATGAATTTCCAGAAAAGAAAAATAGTTTAATAAATCCAGAAATTCCAGAAAATACCCCAAACTTTGGAAATTCATAGAAAATTCATATTAACTCCAAATTGGACAAATAATATATGAAAAATGATTAGGAGAAAATTATCTTTCCAAATATGCAACTTTCAACTCTGTTTGAGTTGAATTTAAAATGTGATCAGTAGCATTTGCTATTTGATTTAAATGGAATTAAATAAAATTCAATTCAAATATTTTTTGCAACTTGAACCATGGAAACATGCTACATTTCACTTACACATCAGAGGCATATCATACACATTTGAAGGTAATTCAAAATGATCAAACTATATCATATATAACTTGATTAAGGTTGAATTCAAATGTGGAATTTGAATTTGCATTTAAAAATGCAATATATTCCACTTAAATGGAATTGTCTCACACATCAACACTTATACTTCAAGGTTCAACATTCAATCATGTGCTTGAGCATTGCATTCATATTGATTGCTACTTCGTGCTTTGTTTGTCGAGTAGAGGTGGAACCGGAGCAAGAGATCACCCCCTTCGCTGAAGATCCAGAGCCCGAACCTCGTCAGCAAGGCAAGCAAAACCCCATTGATCATGTCGATAAAATCCCACTTCCCTCTCATGTCTCGCTTATGCATTGTATAGGATGATCACCATGCTTCGTTTCTACCGCATAGATGAACCCATTCCTTTGCATGACCTATCTTTTGTCACAGTAGTAAGCAAACCACAATCCTAGCAAATGTAGGAGTTGAATGATATCATGTGGCCCCTGCAATGTTACCACTTATTGCATGCTTAGTATGATACCATGTTGTTACTGTGATGTGAGTCGGGATGGTAGTGATCATGTTGATGATGGTAGAAAAGTGTTGGTGAATCGACCCTAATACAAGGTGAACGATGAGAGGCTGTGTAGGAGTACACAGTGGGTTGTCTCGTTGAACACCGCCCTAAGTCCGAGTTCTTGTGTGGTGATCCAAGATGAAGAGTACAACCACACATTGGGCTCACTGACCCCTCTCAACCTATTAACTCATCCCTTTCGATGTCCAGATGTCGCAGTAGTTCGGAGTTCTGGTAGGCTTGTGGCCTGGATGCTAAGTGAGAGAACGGCTCATCCGAGACCGGCTTATGCACCACGCACACATCGCTTGGGTCCACTTCGGTAAACCGGCCGGGTTCACGATAGTGGTAGCCAACCCAAGTAGGCGGCTTTCTTGGACTAGATAGGCTGTGAGGTAACAGTTGTGGTGAGCATCCTCGCTGGCACCCCTTGAATGGTGTCGAGATCAAAGGCGGTAAATGATGGTCATGTGTGTGTAGCGGTACACCCTTGCAAGGTTAACAAAACTATTCGAATAGCCGCGTCCGCGGTTATGGACTACTTGGAAAGCTTAGCTTGATTATTAGATAACTTGAACCGGATACTTCTAAAACACACCAAGATAAGTGTGAGTGCTATGGTGTGCTTTCTCGTGGGGAAGTCGAGGAAGGCACCATAGTGGTGTAATTGGTTGGTGAAAGTAGTGGACTCGTGTACGCTTCTTACCTCAAAGTCTGGTAATCGTAGTTCAGGACTAGCCAAGTCAAAGCTGGCATTTCTGCAAGTGAACCCCACCTCCCTTACCTTGATACCTGTGCATGAGTAGTATAGCTCCTATGTAAGTCTTGCTGAGTACGCCTTTGTACTCACGTTTGCTTAATATATGTTTTAGATGACGCCACTGACCCCGAAGGTGGCTTCTTCATCGAGCTGGACGACTGAAGTTAAGCTAGTCTAGTCCCAGTCAGCAGACTGGTTCCCTCGTGGAGGGCTTTATGTTGAATAAGGCTTCTTAAGCCAATTTGTTAAACTTGTCTGTACTCAGACATAATTTGCTTCCGCTTCGTGATGTGATGTTGGATCACATGTATGTGATCTCTGTGTGTACTCTATAAGAGTGATAAATAAAATGTACACTTTGTAGAGAATTGCAATGGTACCTACTGTTCATACAAGGCATGTGTGCTGCGTGTATGTTTATAACATGCATGTCTTTGTATGGGTTTTCGAGACCTTAGTTGTGATCTGGCTGGCGGTCTTTTATACACCAAGTGGCCCTTAGATGTGCGCAGCTTGGGGCATCGCGATGCGATTGCTTGAGACTCTGTCTCGTGCACACTTTGTGTTATGATCGAGCCCGCCCTAGACCCGGACTAAGTGATCGGGCTGGAGTAAGTCTATGTAAGAGTTTTGAGATAGTCGATAATATGGTTGAGGCGACTTGTCTTTGAATATGGGAGTTCACCACCCATATCAGTAGACTTGTGTGCGTACGATGAGGACCCATTACAGTTGATCATCCGGCCTGGATGGGATGCCCCTCACGTACGATGCTTTCCGAGAATGTTCAGTGCTTGGCCTTGTCTGCTTAGACAAGTGGGTGCGGTTCTCGGCTCTCCATATGACTATGTCTTAACTGTACTTGCATACGCTAACCCCGGGTCCCGACAATGGCGGCGGTGCAGGTGGCGCGAGGTGGTGGTTGCAGCCCGCCTTCTCCTGGATTTGACCGACGATTGATACGTCCTAAATATATCTACTTTTCCAAACACTTTTGCTATTGTTTTGCCTTCATTCTTGCATGATTTGAACGAAACTAACTCGGACTGACGTTGTTTTCATCAGAGCTACCAGTGCTGTTTTCTTTTGTGCAGGTTTCTGGACATTTAGGTGCGCTGGAAAAATTCCAATTAAATATATATAAAAAATCAGTATTCCGGAAGCTTCCACCAGGCCAAAGGGGGGCCACAGGGCAGCCAGGGGGCAACCAGGAGGGTGCCTGGCGCGCCCAGACCCTGGCCGCGCCACCTGCCCTCCTGGCTGGGTCCCACACCCCCTGGTGACCTATCTTGGCCCCTATTTATTCTCTCGACGCAAAAACCCCGAAACAGAAGTCGCTTTTCCAATCTACGTCGCGGATCCGCCGCAACCCTCTGTTCTTCCTCGGAGAGCTAATCTGGAGGCTGAATTGGCCTCCGGTGAGGGGGAAATCATCGCCATCGTCATCATCATCGCCTCTCTATCACCCCTACATGACTTCTCCTCTGATGTGTGAGTAATTCCCTGCTGTAGGCAAAGGGGATGGTAGGGATTGGATGAGTTAGATCATGTAATAGTTCAATCAGATTGTTGGGGGCATGTTGCCTATCATCTACTTGGTGTTTATCATCTTTGTTAAAACTTGTTGCTCTTAATGCTTGTCACTTTGGGCCCGAGTGCCATGATTTCAGATCTGATCACCCTTTTGTTTCTTGAGTTTGTGATGTTCTTGATCCTATCTATGAGTTGTATGCACCTATTATAGTCCGAAACCGGCGATCCCAATGGTGACAGCTTGGGAAACCAAAGGGGATGGACTATAATTTGAGGATTCCGTGTATCCATGAAGTGTTAATGCTTTGTTCCGGTGCTCTTTGACAGGAGTACCTTAATCTCCCTAAGTTCCTTTTGGCCCCGTTTGTAGCGGGAGGGTAGGACAAAAGATGTTGTGCAAAGTTCTTATTGCAAGCACGTACAACTACCTTGGGATACATGCCTGATGTTTGATATTTTCCTAGATGATCCTTTGTTTTCTGTCAGCCTTGCCCAAGTTAGAATTTGTTACATGTTCGTTCTCATCCAAGCAGCGCCCAACCATCCATCTCCCTAGCCTACAGTGTTTTCCTTCTGCTGGTTACTAGTTCTTTACCTTTGTTGTTCCACTATCACTATCACCACTATTATCATTACCACCACTAGCATATCACAGTTGCTACTAATACCTTTGTGCAAGCAAGTGTTTATTTCAGGTGCGGTTGAATTGACAACTCAATTTTCCAAGCCTGTACGTATTCTTTGTGTCCCCAAGTGTCGAATCAATAAATTGGGTTATCTTGCCCGCGAAGACTATCTCGATCCCCTACAGTTGAGGGTTATCAACGATGCGCGGGGCTGGGCGGACGCCGCCGCACGCGCCTCGGGGATGGGCCAGATCTAGGGTTCGTGCTTGGGAGGGCCAGTTCGGAGCCCTGGGCGGATCAGAGCTTGCTCTCTGGGTAGGCGCGGTTGCGCGTGGCCCGGGAGGTGCTCGCGGGCGTTGGTCATGCTCGCCTCGCGGGTACGGTGGTCGCAGGTGGTGGCCGTGGTAGCGGATCGTCGGGTCGCGGATCGGTACCGGTGACCTCGGACTTGGCATCGCGAGAGCTGGCTCGGTCGAGTGGCTTGGGCAGGCTCTCCGGTGGCCGTCGGCAGCCTAGGAGTTGCCTCCCCCCAGATCATTGGAACTGGCTGGGGACGCAGGTGTGGGTGCTGCCTCCGATGATGGAGGCGCCTACCCAGACTCTAGGGCTGATGCCGGGCGGAGAGGTGATGGGTGACCGTCGCTCTTCCCACCGGGGTCGAGGGTGCTATGATGGGGTTGACATGCGCTATCTGGCGGCATGGATGCCGGGGCGGCGGCCCCGGAAGGGGGTCCACATGGGTGCTTTCCGGTAGGCACCATTGTGGTGGTGGTGGCTCTCCCCCGGGTTGTGTGGGCAACGGGTGGTGGAGCGGTGGGTAGCCCGGACATGCCTCTTCGGGGGTGGTATCCTGATTCGGAACTAGGGCTATCCTCCGCGTAACCATCTGGCGACATCGGTGGCACGGGCGAGTTGCCGAGCGAAAGTTCAGCGCCTTGGTGCCGACGGCGGCGACATCCGTGGGTGCCGCGCTCTTCTTGAAGACGTCGTCGTGGATGTGCTCTCCGTGTCAAGGCTCCAGGTGAAGAGCTCTGTCCGATGGACTCGGCAGCGACGACGCTTTGCGCCGTGCTCCCTCTTGAGGGCGTTGTCCTGGAGCTTAGGTGTGCTAGGGTGTTACGTGTGAGTGCTTAGTTCGTGTGATGTGCATGTACATGCATTCGTGCACCGAGTATTTTAGGATCGGCTTTGTAAGAGGGCTACCTCACCATCATGTATTGTTCGACCATGTACTTTGGTATGTTCCTTTATCTATAAAGGGGAACGAAAGCCTGCATTCTCGTTATAACATAAAAACTCTTGCCAAAAGTTTGGCAAAACCATTAGTACATGTAAGTGATTAGAACAAATATTATTAAAATAAAAAAATAGTATGACATGTAAACATTGTTTTTTGTATCTAGGTTTCACATAGTTTTTTTTCTCATTGTTGGTCATTTGATTCGTAGGATTGAATCATACAATTCTTTTGTAACTATATTCCGCAAAATTGTAACATCGATTCCAACCTCTTCTATAGAATTATTTTTTTGTAGATGCAATTTGACAAGTTGAAATCCTACAAGACTTGAATGGATAAGGCATTGTGATTCTATGTTTTTTGTCTATTCCCACGTACTTAGATTTAAACTGGTCATGTATTGGCATGTTTTTTGTTCATAAATTCATGTACTAGAGCATATTGTAAGCATACAAACTCTACATTGGGATATTCAAATCTGAGGCCAGGCTTATATGCGCCTACACAAGAAACTTTCAAAAGTATATATGAAAAAAGTTCAAAAAAATCCAAATTTAATTATGGTGAAAGGTGTTTAGGGGCTAGATGTTTATGTAAAATTTAAGCTTTTTTGGACAATTAGGGAGCTCACGGCAAAAAAGAAAAATTCAGTCCCGAATAGTACATGAATAGTGTCGTTTAAAGAAACTGTAAATTTATCTTTTTTGCCGTGAGCTTTCCACAAGTCCGAACTTCTTTAAAATTTGGCCGAACATCTCGGACTCAAGCATCTTCCACGACAAAAAAAATGAATTTTTTTGAGATTTTATCATTTTCATTTTTTTGTTTCTCTGGGTGTAGATGCACCCGGGCACCAAATCGACGCTCCCCTCTACATCTTCCAAATTTGCTAAACAATCGATTGTGAATGTAGCTAGTCAAATATTCACATTTCTCATTCTTGATCAGCCTAATTATTTCAAATGTGAGGTGGGAGTTTCACATAAATGCCACAATCCAAACCTTTGATTAAGAAGAATATGGCCAATTCTATTGGGGTTATGGGTGGTTGTGAGAATAAGCTGCCCCATATCCAGTTTATTTTAAAAATTCAACCAATTTTTTTTATTTTAGAAACTTACTAGTCCCTCCGATCCATAATAAGTGTCGGTCATATAGTACAAAGTTTGTACTAGCTCAGTATAAAATGAGCGACACTTATTATGGATCGAAGGGAGTAGTTAACACTAAATTAATAGGCTTCTATAATAAGAATTATGTCAAGCTTTTAGGATAAATTGAGGAAGGGACAGCTTATTTCCACAGTCAGTCATAAGCCCAAAAAACTGGCTAAAACAAACTACCCCTGAGAATCAAGTAAATAAAGTAAGAAAACAAAGCAAAAAATTTATCACTTCTCTTTTGGAGAGACAGCCAATACAGTCCAAAGAGGCCTGAAGGCCGAATGAATCTTGGACCAAACCAGTACTAAAGGAGTCATTGGCGTTCGTCTGCACTGCATCCCCTAAAAGAAAGTTCTTCTGCACTACATCCATCCCCTGACGCCGGCGGCTGGCAGGAGAACGGACGGACGCGCACCATGCCTTCCTCTCCATCCGCCGACTCGTTCCACGGCGTCGTCGCCGTCGCCGCCGCGCCGTCCAGGGCCATGGGCGCCGAGGGCTTCCTGTCGCATCTCCGCACCCAGGACGAGGTCGACGCGCTCTGCGAGAAGTACGGCGTGCCCAAGGAGTTCACCGCGCGCCCCGCCGGCGACCTGTGCGCGAACTCGACGCCTCCGCCGGGGGCCATCTGCGTGTACGCGCGCGCGCTGGAGGCCGGGATGAGCTTCCCGCTGCACGGCTTCTTCCTCGAGGCCCTCGCCCACTTCGGCATCGCGCCGGCCCAGCTCACGCCCAACGGGTGGCGCTTCATGGCGGGCTTCCTCGCGCTCTGCCGCTCCGCCGGCGTGCCTCCGTCGCTCGCCGTGTTCCTGCGCTTCTTCAGCCTGTACGTCATCGACGGCAAGCGCAAGAAAGGGTGGTACTTTTTCAAATCCAGGTCCAGGCGAGAGAGCTCCGGGGGGCTGCGCTTCACGGGGATGCCGAGCGGGGCTTCCACGCCCATCAGGGGCTGGAAACGCCACTTCTTCTTCCTCTCGTCGCCGGAGCCGTGGAGTTGCGCCGTGGAGTGGGGCGAGCCGTCCGAGCGCTCCTTCATAAAGCCGGCGCTCACCGTTGAGGAAATGATGTCGGCGGTGAACCTGCTAAGTGCTCACGGTGGCATTGGCAACGCTGTTGATCTGAGGAACCTTCTCCCTGCTACGTGCCCACCGCGGCGGTACCGTCTCCGCAACTGCAACCCCGCCGTCTCTGCCGCCGTGGTGACCACTGCATCCCCGCCGCCATGGCAAGCTTCGCCATCGGCGAGGAAGAGGACTTGGGAGGAAGCCAACGCTCTGGAGGAGGTTGTTCCTCTTTCAGTTCGCTTGCCACCGCCACGGCACTTCCCCAGCGGGCACGACGGACACACCACAGAATGGGACGCTGCACGGGAGCTGTTGCAGGGCGCCTTCGCACCGCCGCTGCTGCGCGAGTTCGCGGTGGAGCAGCGCTCCGACGAGGCAGCGATTCGGCAGGTAAATGCCATTGGAAATCGCTTCATCTGTACAGTAGGTGTTTGTGGTGAATCCGATCGATCATATTGTTTGTTTTCAGGCCGCGAACTACGTGATCGACGAGCTGGAGGGGAAGCTGATGTCCGGAGAGCGCGAGGCCTCGGCACTGCGGGCGCAGCTGGACGAGGCCAAGAACGAGCGCGCCGCGGCGGGAGCGGAGCTGGAGGAGACGAAGGCAGAGCTCATCGGGGCTCGGGCGGAGGTGGTGAAGACGAAGGCCGTGCTGGCCGAGGCAAAGCAAGCGGCGGGGTTGGTGAGGGCGGAGGTGGTGAAGACAATGGCTGAGCTCGCCGCTGCAGAGCGTTCCGCGGAGGCGGAGTTTGTGAGGGCCAAGACCGAGCTCGCAGCGGCGGGAGCGGAGCTGGAGGGGACAAAAGCCGAACTCGCCGCGACTCGGGCGGAGGCGGTGAAGACGAAGGCAGAGCTCATCGGGGCTCGGGCGGAGGTGGTGAAGACGAAGGCCGTGCTCGCCGAGGCAAAGCAAGCGGCGGAGTTGGTGAGGGCGGAGGTGGTGAAGACAATGGCCGAGCTCGCCGCTGCAGAGCGGTCCGCGGACGCGGAGTTGGCGAGGGCGAAGGCCGAGCTCGCCGCCGCGAAGCGCGCCGCGGAGGTGGAGCTGGTGAGGGCGAAGGCCAAGGTCGCCGCTGCGGAGACAGAGCTGGAGAGCGCCAATGCGGCGCCGGTGCAGCAGCTCCTTGCCTCCGAGGAGCACGTGCGGCAGGGCGCGGAGCAAGGGCTGGAGGGATACGAGCAGTGGTGAGGTCATCAGGCTCCGGCCGGCCGTGCCGCCTGAGTAGGCAGGTCGTCGATCGGTTTTTTGGAATTTGAAACCTTCTCTAGATGTCTGGTTGGCACATCGCTGGGCATTGCCAACAAATCTTTCAATGATCCACTCTACAGACTACAGGCTCTGTTCGTCTCTATTTTTCTATGAATGTTAGTTTTGGGAGAAAGAAGCACTTGAATCTAATGGATTGTTATCAGTGGATAGACCAATGTAATAGTATGGATGTAGTTTTGGCTCATGGTTATAAAGAACCTCAAGAGCACATTGAGTCCATTGCCATGATTCCTAAGTCATGTCTCGAGTAGCACGCCACACTAGTAAGGTGGCAAAATTTGCAAGCAAATAAATAGATTATTTAGATACATAATATTTTTTAATATTAAAACTATTTTTTGAAAGATTCAGTAAATTGTTGGCTTGATTCAAATTCAGCAGAAAGCATCGATAGAATAACATGGTGAAGATCCAAAGATCAAAGGAAAAAAAAGGAAAAGAGCAGCCCTATTAGCTGAAAAAGTACATCCACCATAAACAACACGGCTACATACAAAAGCGCATGTCCTAAGATAAGCATCATCACCACGTCTCGACCAACGTCAAGTCCTCCAAAACAGCAGCAACTCCAACAGGGCTTCTCTTCTCAACGCACCATCCACTTTGATGCATAAGGAGGGGGCAAGTAGATGGCAGAACTCGGTCGGTCCCAAGAAGGGCTTCGTCATGGACTCATCGACGATGACATACATTGCGCCTGGATCTTCACCTTGAACAACTGCGAGTACCAGAGGAGCGCTACATAGAACCTCCAAGGAGTGCCTCCAAACATGATGCTCCCTACACAAGAAGGAAGTCGAAGACGCCGCCATCATGTCGATCTAACTTCGGACCAAGGCTTTCGCCCGGAGATGCACCACCAATTGAACACGGGGGAGATGCTGACACACCTCGGTGATGCCTCCAAAGAGGAAAACGACACTCACAAGCGCCCTCGTCATCGATCTCTGATCGTGCAGGACTTTCGTCTATATTGTCGCGCACCTCCACTTGTATGCACTAGAGCTCGTCCACGCGGCAAAAATGGTATTCGACCGCTTTTGACCTAGAAGCACACGCGGCAAAATATAAATGACATAGTGCGCCATGCTTGTCTTGAAACATTGTCTCCTAAACTTGCAATTTGACCTCGTACGTTGGGTCGTGACAAAGGTCCTCGGAGAGCTAGTCCGGATGATGATGTATCTCGACCTTGCGCGTGCGCCCCCCCCCCCCCCCCATTATGAACAAACGGCACTGGAACGGACATAGCTTCAGTGACTTGCTATTATCAAGTCACACTGTGACTTACCTCACTTATCTGCCATCGATTCAGCATCCGACGCACCAGATCGATTCAAATCTGAGACAAAAAAAATTAAAAGTATTTAGAAAAAATTGAAAAAATTCTCACAAATCATAAATATTTCGTTTTACATTGTGTGATAATTTCAACTCATTTTGATGTTTGGTTTGGAACAAAATAGACTTTTAAGCGTAAATACATAAAAAGATGTTTTCTCACAAACCGTACATCCAAATGTCTTGAAATTTTCACAGAATGTAAAACGTAACATTTATAATTTGTGAGAATTTTTTCAAATTTTTCTGTACACTTTTATTTTTTTGTTTTAAATTTGAATCAATCTGATGTGTCGGATGTTGAATGGATGGCAGATAAATGGGGGCTAAGTCACCGTGTGACTTGACAACAGCAAGTCACTCAAGCTTTGTCCCACTGGAACCCTATCGGCTCAGAAGCCATTCATTCGACCAGTGCATGTCCGGCCGTAGAATGGAATGATGTACCGTTCGCACTGGTCGACGCACACGTCGACCCGCTACTACCAGGTCACACGCAACGCCACAATGAAGGTTGTAGATCGAGAGTGCATTTTTTTAGTGCACCTGGGATTTGTAATGTGCACCAAGTTTATGAAATACCAGGAGAACCAATCTTTGGGGCATGCAAACGAAGATGAGATCGTAGATCAGCCATAGCAGATGAAACGAGACGTTCACGAGGGTTGATATAGTGAAATGATCCTTGAACTAACTAGTAGAGGTTCGGTGATTTCAACCACGAAGTCGAAATCCTTGTCGTTCACACCCTGAACTATTGAATCCCGGTATAATCGAACATTGTATCTGTTTGTTGGCCCACCAAAAAATGAAGGATCCCGGTCGACATGGCTGACTGGACATTAGAACGAACTGGGTCGGCCACTGACCAATTAGCGCAATGGCTCGCGCTTGCTCTGCAGGAAATATTTGCACTCAAATTATTTAAAAGGGAAAAACTTTATTTTTGCCACTCTAGATTTTGCCAACTTTACTTTTGCCACTTTAGAATTTGACTTATCACTTTTGTCACTCTTAGCTTCTGACAATACATCATAATTGCCATTTCGTGACAAAAGCAATAATTTTTTAGTGGCAATTGTTATACATTGTTAAAAGTTAAGGTGACAAAATTGAAATAAAAAGCTAGTGCTTTTGCCACAGAATGGCATATGTGATGTATTATAAACAACTAAGAGTGGCAAAAGTGATAAGTCAAATTCTAGAGTGGCAAAAGCAAAGTTGGAAAAAATAAAGTTTTCCCTATTTAAAACTTAAAAAATGTTTGCAATGCTAAGAATATTTTCTTTATTTTTCTAATTTCTATTCGTTTTAACATAAATTTTAAAATATGTTTGCACTCAAGTTATTTAAAAATTTAAAAAATATTTGCTCTGCTCGAAAGATTTTCTTTATTTTTCAATTTTTATTCCTTTTTACATCACTTTTAAAATATATATTTGCACTCAACAAATAAAATTTTAAAAAATGTTTGCTCTGCTCGGAACATTTTCAACAGTTTCTATTTTTATTATTTTGTACAACACTTTTAAAATATTTTTTCACTCAAAAAAATATTTTTAAAAAATGTTCGTACTTAAAAAACCTATGAAAATAATTAACAAATTTATGATTTTTTTTTGCACATACACATTGTTTTTTGTGTGAATAGTTTTACTGATTTAATGATTTTTAAGTGCGAACAATTTTGGAAATGCATGCACATTTATAAGAATTTCCTAGAAAAAAATTTAGTTTAAAAAAATTCAGAGCAGAGCAAAGCACCCGAGCGTCTGCGCTATTGTATTTTAACAATAGCGCATATTTTTTAGTGTAAACAATAAAAAATGTGTTATTGTATTTTAGCACATTGTATGTGCGAACAATTTTAAATTTTCTTGAGTGCTAATGTTTTCCAAATATAATGAAAATAATAATAAGAGAAAATGTTTACATTTTCTTAATTCTTAAAATTTTGAGTGCAAACTTTTTAAAATTCTTTCGAGCGTGTACATTTTTAAAAGTTAATGCATAAGATGTTCATTTTATTTTTCAGTGAAAAAAAGTAAATTAGAATAGAAATAAAATAGAGCACAGCAAGTGAGCACGAGCGGCGAGTGTGCTAGTGGACTGCCGGAAGCCAGTTAGATTGGTCGGGATCCTCTATTTTTCTGTATGTCAAACTTTTACAAGGTTCAACTTAAAACCGAGATTCAATGATTCATGGTGCCAACAACAGGTATTTAAACTTTTGGGGGGGGGGGGGGGGGGGTTCAAATCACGAAATCTCAAGGCTAGCAGCTGCCAGCGTGTGCAGAGGATAGCACTTCTATTTACATAGCCATGGGTAGCGCGTGAATCAGAGGAGCAAATGGAGCACAGAAGCGGCAGGCTTTTTCTGTTGGTGCACCGTCGGGTTTCCATAGGTATTGTGAAGAATCGAAGGAATTGATCTGAAACTTGTGTCTATTGTTTGTGGGCAAAACACTATTTATACAAGGACTTGGAATGCCAATGACATCGGTTACAAGGGACACGACTCTTACAAGAGATGCAACTGTTGGGAGAGAGAGATTGAAGAGGTGCCTATACATAAGAGACATGACTCTACGGAAGGGATGCTTTGGGCATAAACTATTCCTAACACTCCCCCTTGCACAAAGTTTCTTCTTGGTATATCTTGTATTCCTTGTATAATCTTGAAAACATTGGTCTTGATCACAAGCGTATATGATCTTGTATAACTTCTCCGAAAACCCTATGGGAAAAATATGAGGAGAATAGTGTAGATATGTTGCTAAAACTCCTTTAAACCCAATGGGAAAAATAAGAAGAAAATGATGCAACATATAATGATTATTGTCTCCTTGATAACTCATATGAGAAAAACCTTTGAAGAAGGAGAAAAAATCGTTGATGAGTTTGGAGAACAATATATATGCTTGGTATACTTTTATTTAAAATCCCTATTGGGGAATGTTGAAAGTAATGCATATATCACCTCATTAAACCTTTTATGAGAGATTTCGAGAGAAATCTCATAAGGAAAAAGGGTATGATCTGATATGTCATTGAAAAATCCTTTAAAACCCAATGGAAAAAATATAAGGAGAAAATGATATGACATATGATTGTAATTGTCTCTTTGATAACTTATATGAGAAAACCTTGAAAGGACAAAACTCAATTAGTAAGTTTAGAGGACAATTAATATTCCTTGTATACATCCGTTAAAAACCTTGATGGGGAAAATTAGGAGGTATGACATATATTCTTGTGTTGATATTACCTCATTAAAAACCTTGATGAGAACTTTGAGAGTAAACTCATAAAGGGAAAAAGAGTATAATATAATGTTTGTATAGGTTATATTTCAGGAATAGACTCCCCCTGATCCTTGTAATTTGGGGCAATATGCTTAGTGATATTGCTTCTTATATAGCCCATTTGCATCTAAGCAACACAAGTATTATTATCTTTGTAGATAATAGTTGGTGATTCAATAGAACCAATTCCACATGAATGTTGTATGTGGTTTATCATTCTGTAAAGCAACATATATTAATATGAGGTCATGTATTTTAGAATGATTGATAGATGTAGCCACTAAGGTCTATTTTAAAGACTTCCATAGATGGCTATCACATCAAGTGAGTACACGACGTGTGTCTACGATCTGACATAGTGGGGATCTGATCGATGTATCCGATGATATTGGTGTCCATATTTATTTGAAAAACTAGGACAATGTGTTTTGTGCCTTGGCGATATCGAAAGATTTTCGTGAGTCCAAACCAATTGTGTTGGTGGATCTAGTGGCACTAGAGTATGGAACCTTGGGTCTCAATATCTTACTTCCATCTTCTCATGATCTAAAATGGATCTTTCTCTACGTCTAGAGATTGAACAACCATGAAAGTTATAGATGGATAAGATTTATTTATGTCCAATATATTCTGGATATAGACAACATGGTGTATCATAATATATGAGGGAAGGGGCTCGAATTGTAGCTGAAACAAAGTTTGCTTTTACTTACATCCTTCATCTCAAATTCCGTCTATGGATGATTACGTTCTTCATCAATATCGTGTGTGTGTTGTCAATGATGTTATAATCATTACCATGCACTGATAGTCAAATCCTAATGAGGATTTCTTGATGAACACGCACGGGCAATCATCGTTGTTGGAGTATCCTTATGCATAAGGAACTCAGTAAGTCGATTGTACCAAATTTATTTTGACTATTGTAGTCATGTAGTGACTTATTGAGTTTACACAAAACATGTTGCATTTTCATTTTGAATTCAGAATTGAAATTCCCATGAGGAACTTATATGTCTGAATGAAGTGACACATTAATATATGTGGTCACTACATCTATCAACTGCATAAATAGATGATTTGTACTGTCATTGAGATAATTATCGGAAATTGATTTCACTTGTGTATGGAGAATCAATTTGGGTATCTGCGTGAACCCTTATGCTACAAGCCTTGCTATTCACCACATGTATGTTCTCATTCCACTTTAGGATGAAAACTAGTGTACGTATTACTTTTGTGAATACCTTCCTTTCGTTGAGCGAGGCTATTTCTTCTTGGATTGCATCCTATGTTTGTGTCCAGTCCGAGCGAGTATTATTTAAACTCTGCCATGGCCATGGTCTTTGGATCCGGATCAGTGTAAAGGTTGTTTGCAATCATGAGAAATTTATGTCGACAGTTGTAGTCTTTCATTTATATGATTCTCCAGAATGTATAAATTTTTGGTGAAATCTTGTTACCCTTGATGACTCTTCGTGTTTCCCAATACGGTTGAGTCTAGGTTTTCGATGTCCCAGTCATTGTGTGCACTATTGAGCTGGGCTATGGAGGTTTCCCTCTCATTGGGTGTTGACGAGGGGGTTACCCCATGACTCCTACGGATAAGCCTACCTGGTGTCCATGAAGACAGAAGGCCCATGAAGGTACAGCCTCGGCCTGTTAATTGACACCGACGTAGAGTCTACGACTCACAAGGAAGGTGCGAAGACCTGCCGTACGGAGCAAGCTAGGTTTAGGAAAGCTTACCTGTAAACGTAGATGAATTCCCCGAGACCTAGCCCAGTATATAAGGGCTAGGAGGGGCGACACCAAAGACAACCAATATCATCTATAACCCTAGCCTTGAGCGCTCCAGTCTTGGCATCCACTGTAATCGCATCATCCCTATCAATAATATCGAGCAGGAGCGTGCCTCCCTGTTTGCCGACGAGCTATCGTCCAACCTGTGCCTCTCATGACTAAGAGCATCTCCAGCCGTTCGCCCCCCCAGGACGATTTGCGGCGCTATTTTTAGCGTCGCTTGGGGGGCACTTGCGCGGCGATAGGTCCTCGGGGGACCGGCTACCCAGCCGCGGCCCCAAGATGACCCCCAAGTATCGGCCAAATTCAAACAAAAAACGACCAAACGCATTTAATTTAGAGGAAGTTCGACTGAATTCATAATATTCGGGCGATTTTTACATAAAAGATAAAAAAACTACGCTAGCCTACTGATCGAAGAAGAAGGAGTAGAGCGCCTCCATTGACGACTCCGGGCCGCCTCCTCCTCCAGCAGCGCCGCCGGCTGCACCGCCATCGTCGACGTTGCCGTCGCCGCCATCCTTTGGCTCCGGCTTGACGCCGGCCTGCGCGCCACAGGTCCCGCCGCCGATGGAGCCCCTCCTCCTCCGAACCCGCAGTGGCTCCTCCTCCTCCTCGTCAGTGCCGTCGAGGACGATGAACGGCGGCGACGGAGGTCGTGGAGGCGCCCACTTGTTGCGGCTGTTGTTGCCCTCGCCGCGCTTCGCCTGCTCGGCGCGCCTCGCCAGCTCGGAGTGCTGGGCTTCCTCGGCCCGTTTCATGGCCTCGACCCGATCCATCTCCAGCTGTTGCAGGCGCACCTGCTCGGCGAAGTAGTCTCGCCTCGCCCAGTCCATCTGGAAGGCGAGGCCCTCTTCGTCGTCGCTGCCGGCGGCCGGCGGCGGAGGAGGAGGCGGCGGGGCAATGTCCTTGTCCTTCTTCTTCTTCCCAAGGACCTTGCCGAGGAAACCATGACGCTTCGCCAGGGAGTGCTCCTTCTTCACCTCCAGTTTCACCTCGGTTTTCACCGGGGCGAACTGTGGCGTCGAGAAGGCCGGCCCCGACGATTGGGAGCGCGAAGGAGCGCCGGCCGACAGGTGGGGCGCGGCGCGAGGACGCGCGAAATCGCGCGAACTTTCCTTCCCATTCACGCGCTTTCCTTTCATCCGGCGACCCCAAGCGACCCCCAGCGCGCTGGGTTTGGGTTGGGATCGCCGTACTCAATTTTGGCCCAATCCGGCGCTATTTGGGCCCTTGGGGGCGCGGCTGGGGGAATTTCCTCCCCACGGCGCTAGTTTCGCCGTCATGGGGGCCTCTTGGGGGCGCGGCTGGAGATGGTCTAACCCAGGGTCCCTGACCATGAGATTTGCCGGGGTTGATCCCCGTCAGGTGTATACTACCCATTAGGTGTCTATCAACGTAAAGTTGAATTACATTTACCGAGTCAGAGGCCTCAATGTCCTTTGTTGCTTGCGGAAAGCTGAATCCTGATGTATTGTGGCCGTACTTCTCCCCTTCTTGTTTAGAATGGAGAGTTGAGTGGTTTTTGTTGGTACCTCCACTCTTTTGGGCGCATTTTTTTTAGGATTATAGGATTTAGTGACACTGTTATAGTCGGTAAATGAGATTGGCAGGTTATTTGCAATGTGTTGCAAATATTCTAAACAGTGGGTTTAGATCTTCGAGTACGTGGATTTGAGGTGGAAATGTGTTGAACATTCCAAATGATTTCCTGGCATTCTTTTTGGTACTTAAAATCTCCCCCTAATGCCTGGAAATGTTCCTCATTGAGCATACGAGCCATGAATAACTCCCCCTGACAGGGGCTTAAGGTATTTATATTTGACGGAAATACATTTATTCCTCACATAGATCCCAAATTTTTAGTGAAGGGCTATTGATGTATGCTATGGTGGTGATATCGGTATGGAACCGAATTATCGCAGATGGGAAATACTTTTGATTTCCTCGTACTAATTTTAAAGGGGGTGTACTACGATATGTAGTATGTTACAGTGAAATTAAGTCAGCGATGTGTAAAACTGCATGATTCCAACGTGAAGTTGGTAAGCTACAATTCCGAAGTAAAGATCATGCAATGAACTTAATTATTTGGATACTGGATGCTATCAAACCATTTTGAATCTGGACATATGGGACAAAGTGCTTAATTTAAATCACAGGACCATGTTCAGGCACGCAAAGAGATTTGCAACATTGTCCATTCAAATTTCATTGAAATTGATTTTCAGGATAATGAGTCAATAGTTCAAGTGGGTAGATGCTCAAAGAAGAACATCGTGTAGATGTGCCTTTTAGAATCATGGAACAAACTGAATAGTCCAATCAATGGTTGAGAAGTATCACTTCTCGGTTTGATGCATTCAAGAAATCTGAGTGGTTAAACACTTTAAGGTGCATGGACCTTAAACTTAGCTTTCCTTGTCACATGTAGTGCACATAAAATCCAAATATTGCTAGAACTTAAACTTCATTTTGGGCATGATTAATGGAATTGCTGATAGTTTTCATTTCAAGTCAATGTCAGAATGATCAATGCGAGTGTGCCATGTTTGCCATGTAAATAACATTCCAAAAACTATCTTGTATGCAACATGTGCTACTGGTTTTGTAGTATGTGTAGTGCAATTCTGATGATATACAGAGAATATGCTTTTATATCTGTTGCCTATCGTAAAGAGAATATATTTATCTTTGTTGTCATCATGAGTTTCTATATAGAAACTATTTTGACAGATATCTCTATATTTTAGCGGGATACGAGTTGAACCTGGACTCGATAAAAAAATCCTTGATGGTTCTTGAGTATCCATAGGGACAGTAATATGATTCAAATTGAACCAATAATTACATTATCGCGTCTAGCGATTGTTAAATATTTAGTGAAGGCATGTGTTGCAGGCTGATAGCCCACGATCTGGTCAACCAAAGAGATAAGGAAACAATCCCCATCAGAGATGAAAATCTCTAGCGCTCGATCCCTTACTCGACGGAGACAGCAATGGAAATTCCTGGTGACTGGTGAAGCTTTCGCCGTGCTCTTCCTCGGAGGAGGACACACTGGGAAGGTAGGTGTCTGGAGAGACACCGTTGAAGGCGCCGCTTGTGAGCCCGAGCGCCATGTGCCTGCGCAGGCGGCCGCGGGCGAGCACGGGCGAGACAGGGCGCGTAGCGCGGTCACCAGGGCGGGGCGCGGTTTCGTCAGGCGGAGCCGGCCACGGGCTGGCTCGGGTGGCACGCGAGGCGCGGCTGCGGAGGACGGGGAGCGGCGCGGACGCGGCCAGGAACGGCGACGGCGTGGCCCGCAACGAGGGCGCGGCCGTGCTCTCGGTTACAAGCGTGTTGATAACGTGTGAAGAATCAAAGGAATTAATCTGAAACTTGTGTTTATTGCTTGTGGGCAAAGCCCTATTTATACAAGAATTTGGGATGTCAATGACACCTGTTACAAGGGACACGACTGTTACAAAAGACGCAACTGTTGAGAGAGAGAGATTGAAAAGGTGCCTATACATAAGAGGCACGACTCTACGGAAGGGATGCTTTGGGCATAAACTATTCCTAACAGGTATGGTGGGTCAAAGGGAAGTCTTTTCTTTCCTGGAGGAAGTTTTCTTTCGTTTGAGCAGGCTGGCTGCTGGAGTCGTCTTACAGTCTTACACCGTTCCATGCTCCCTAGTCGCAGATCAGTCACTGGCCCAACAGCAATGCAATCTTCTTGCTCCCGCTGCTTGTGTTCTTCTACCTGACAGAAACCGCCCGGCCGCGCCAGCAAACGTCAAACGTAAGGTGATTTGCGGCATGGACTGGATGCAGTCCCGCGCGCACATCACACGAACGAACGAACGAACGAACGAACACGTGTGGCCCGTGACCGCTCATCACGCCCACGGTCACCATGGACCGGCCGGGTTGTCCACATGCACGCACACCTCACATGATCCAACCAGCAGGAACGCAGGCACGTAGTAGCAGCAGTAAATATTGCACGTAAAATGCAAAACTTGCATTTCATCAGTCACCCGCTGCAGGTTAGTTCAGAGTAAGGGAAGAAAATGCGGACCGGTGACTTGACGAGCCTTGGCAGGTGCCTTCGAAAGGAAGCTATGGCAATGCACCACCCCATCACCGGCACAAGTCCTTCGGTCAGAACAAAATAACCAGGTTTTGTCAGGCACCTTGTCATTATTCATGCATGCATGCTTCTCTCCGGTCCAAGACCTATTTCTCTCCACGCTTTTGCAGCTGCCTGCGTTTTCCACTCAATCAGTTTCTCCCTCTGTTTTGCACGCTCCTTCATGCCACAAGGATTAATAAGGAACGCCATAATCCCATCTCGGGATTCATATTTTGAAAAAATAATAAGTGCCTGCCAGGCGTCAGACGTGAGCCCTGATCTTTCCAACGTTTTAATCACCGTCAGATCACAATGTCGTCGACTCGTATCCCGCCGCCCTTGTTCGTCGCGGTCATCTGCAGCCGCATCGTAGACAACCCTGTGAGCCGCCTTCATTCCACATTCCTTATCTCGAGTAGAACTACCGCCTCTGTAATTTACCATGCTTTTTTGTAAATAGCATTTTAGTTCTTGAAACTTACCACGACAAATGCTGTAAGATTTTGCCATGGAAAAAATTGTTTTGATAACATGGCAAAATTCATACTAGTGAGATGGCAAAAATTGAAAAGATTTTGCCATAAGTGTCACCATGGTAAATTTTTGGAGTAATTGCCATGGAAATTTAATAGAGTAATTGCCATCTCAAAATACGTGGTAGATGGCATGGTAGAATTTGCTATGAATTTTTGATACGGCAATTTTTTTGGAGTAATTGCTATGGAAAAATTGCCCATTCCCTATTTCGAGCTCGGAAATTTTTGTTTCGGTAACTTGAAAAAATCTTACTTGTGAGATGGCAAAAGTTCAAAAGATCTTAGTCGTGCATGTTGCCATGGCAAATGTCCGGAGTATTTGCAATGACAATTTTATAGAGTAATTGCCAAATGACGCAGTAGTTGGCATGGTAGAATTTGCTATGAGCTTTTGATACGGCAATTTTTTTTGAATTAATTGCCATGGAAAATTTCCCCATTCCCTAGAATTTTTAGAAACAATTTCGGATTAGACATGGAAAAGAGAAAAAAAGACAAATTCATATGTGAATACTTTCATTTTTTGCTTTGTTATTTTTGTGACATTATTCATTTTGAGTTTGTCTTTTTTTTTGTTTCTTTATGTGTTTTCAAATGTAGTTTTAAAATTCAAGGGATCGCAGACATACATCTTGTGAATACTCACAATAGTTTTTGCAAATTTTCAAATTTGAATTTTGTGCAGTGGTATCATTGTATATGTGACATTTTTTCGGCCTCTTGGAGGTTCTAACTATCAAACGCTGTTTTTGCATTTTTGTTGACTATTGGTCTCACTTCATAATCCTCTTACACAAAGACCAACAAACCAGCAACCTGCAAAGAGGCTTCAATTCCAAAACAGTGTTCATCTCTCGACAGGACAGGACAGCGAGCAGAGGACGCGCTCGCGAAGAAAAATCCTCACGCCGGCCGGGCCGGAGCACCGGCGCTCACCATGCTTTCCTCTCCCCCCGCCAGCCCGGGCGACGGCGCCGCCACCTCCTCCGTGCCATCAAGGGTCACAGGCCCCGAGGGTTTCGCCTCGGTCCTGGACACACAGGCCGACGTCGACGCGCTCTGCGAGGAGCACGGCGTCCCCAAGGAGTTCAAAGCGCTCCTCGCCGGTGACCTGCGCGCGAACTCCACGCCGCCGCCGGGGTGCATCTGCGTGTACGCGGACGCGCTGGAGGCCGGGATGCGCGTCCCGCTGCACCCTTTCTTCCTCGAGGCGCTCGCCCACTTCGGCCTCGCGCCGGCCCAGCTCACGCCCAACGCGTGGCGCATCATTGCCGGCTTCCTCGTGCTCTGCCACTCCGCCGGCGTGCCTCCGTCGCTCGCCGTGTTCCGGCATTTCTTCCTGCTGCCCATCGTCTCCCAAAAGCATAAAAAGGGCTGGTACTGCTTCCAATCCAGGGACGGCTGTGGCCTGCGTTTCACGGGGATGCCGAACCCGAGGTCCCTTTCTTCCAAGCACTGGAAACGCGAGTTCTTCTTCCTCTCGTCGCCGGAGCCATGGCCATGCGCTGTGGACTGGGGCGAGCCGTCCAAGATTTCGCTCATGAAGCCGGTGCTCACCGCTGAGGACAACAAATCGGCGGCCAGATTGCTGCGAGCTCACGGCGGTGCGGCCGTTGATCTCAGGGCGCATCTCACAAGAAGAACCCTTGCCGCCGCCATGGGAGGCACTACCGCATCGCCGCCGCGGCCTACTCGTGGTAGTTCCTCTTCCAAAGGTAGCTGAACACAGGACTGGAGCACTCTGTTTCCCCTGTTTCGTTGACCGCTGATGTTTGTGTTGTGCAGGCATGGATCCGACTGTCCAAGACATGATGAAGACTATGCTCGCGGAGAAGGCGGCCGCTCGAGCGTCGGCGTCGGCGAATAAGGTGAAGGCGGAGCCGGCCAGCAACGCGCCAGGGTCGACATCTTTGTGCGGGGAGAAGAGGGGTCTGGAGGAAGCCGACGGTGAGCAGGGCCCTATGCTGTCGGAGAAGGCGGCGGCGCCAGCGTCGGCGAAGAAGAGGATTCGGGAGGAAGCCCACGGCGAGGAGGAGGAGGAGGTCCCGCCTCTTTCAGTGCCGAGCACGCCGCTGTACGGCGTGTGCTCGCCACCGCCGGGTTTCTCGTGGAAGCCACAGCACATTCTGCGCAGGCACGACGAGGACACCACCACGGACTGGGAGGCTGCAAGGAAGCTGCTGCTGCAGGGCGCCGTCTCGACGCCTCTGGAGCGCGGGTTCCCGGCAATGGAGCCTTCGGACGTCGTCGCGTCAAGCTACGAAGCGATTCTCGAGGTACGCCGGCAGTGGCGACGGCGAATTGTTCCGTCGGTAGGTGCTGATCGATTAAATTTCTTGTGTTCGTTCAGGCCGCCAACTACGCGTCATTCTCCTTCCACTACGAGCTCGAGCTGGAGGAGAAGCTGGTGGCCAGGGAGCGCGAGGCCGCGGCGCTCCGGGAGCAGCTGGAGGATGTCAACGCCCAACTCGCGGCGGCAGGAGCGAAGCTGGCAAAGGCGAGAGAGGAGGCCGGGGAGGCGGAGGCTGAGCTCGTCGCGGCTCGGGCGGAGGCGGTGAAGAAGAGGGCCGAGCTCGGCGCATTGAAGCGGGCCGCGGAGGCGGAGGCGGAGAAGGCGAGGGCCGAGCTCGGGGCATTGAAGCGGGCCGCGGAGGCGGAGGCGGAGGAGGAGGCGCAGCGGCGCGCGGAGGAGGCGCTGGAGCAGTACGAGCGCTGGCGAGGCCGTCAGGCTCCGGCTGGCCGTGCCGCCTGAGTGCGTAGCGTAGCTCGTCGATCGATCCGTCTTTTGTACAGTTTGAAACCTTGTGCAGAATCGCTACATGGCTCGCCGGCAACATCGCCGGAGATCACCGGCAAATACTTTGCTTGATCTTCCACGGTCGAGTACGCAGAACGATTCTGTAAGTTTGATCCATGTAAGTTTTGCCTCGCCAGTGCAGTACTAGTTTCTGTAGCTGCTGCTGTGTTCTGACTGAGATCATTGCAGCACCGAAGAACCCATTGCTATGTGATTTTCTTTGTTCCATGACTTGGGAGACAGTTTTTTTTTTAGAATTTAAACCACCTTTATTACCCTATATAAGCAGACATCTCTGCAGAAATAGTACCAACGATACATTCAGGAGGCTCACTGAGCCAAAGGTTATTTGACCTAGACCCTAAACCAAATTTTGCTAACGTACGAGCAGCCTTGTTCGCTGACCGCCGAGCCCAGCTCACCCGGACACCCTGAAAGTTGCTCAACACCTTCTTAATTGCCTCCACCAATAGACCCACCTCCGACAGATTTTTGCTCCTTGACTTGATCATGTTCACAGCCGTTTGACTATCCATCTCCAGATGCACATAGGGTAGGTTCCTGGCAAGGGCGACGTTTAAGGCATGCTTGCAAGCTAACAGCTCCGCCATTTCGGGATTGATTGCATGTGTAAAAAAACAGCTTCTTCCACCGAGAAAGACGCCATTGTGGTCGCGAATCACCGCACCTCCCCCTCCTGACAGATCGGTCTTTGCAAACGCCGCATCCGAATTCACCTTCAACCACCCTTGATCGGGCGCCGCCCACGGCGCACTCGGAGCACTCGAGTTCTGCTTGGGAGTTTTTGCTGGATGAACACCAGCCCACTCCTGCGCATAAGTCCAGGCTGATTCCACTATCTTATGTGGGTTATCTATTCTCTTTCCCTCCTTTGTGTCATTCCTAGCAAGCCAAATGCCATAGACAGCCTGCATAACCATCTCCTTTTCTTTTGGATCAGATTGGACAAGCCACTCCCGAAGCCAATGTGACTCAAGCTGGCAATGGGGATTACCCAGCCGGGTATTGCCCTCCCATCCCCGTGCCCGTGACACTATTTTAGTTTCATCCCCATCCCCATCCCCGATCACGGGGAAATAAATTTTCCCATCCTCGTCCCCATCGGGTTTATTTTCCCCATGGGAAACCCACGGGGAAAGTAATGTACATTTATTTGAACATCCTTTCAACAAGAACACCAACATTTTATTTCAACATAACAAACAGCAGAACTTTAGCACAACAAACAGCAGCATTTTAGCTAAACAACAACACCTCAACACATCATTTCAACACATAAAACAACAGCACTTCAACACATTATTTCAGCAACACTTCAGCATAAAAACAACAGCACTTGAACACATCATCTCAACACATAATAAGTTCACAAATATCAAGCTTCACCCACACAAGCATCTCACGCTTCGCAATCTCATGTAACATTCACTCTCTTGAACTCATCCCACACAGTTGAGGTAAGTTTTCTTTTCTAAGGAACTTCCTCAACTTCCTCATTGTGCTGCTCCTGTTCCTTCAGATCTCCATTTTGCCACTACTCTGATGGGAGAAATGAAAGGAAATAGAATCTCCACATGGCTTCTTCTTCCAAAACTTGCAGCAATTTGTATTGGCATAGTGCCATGCTGTAAAGTAAAAAAACAAATAAGATACACTTAGGGCGTGTTCTGATCTCTTCCAGCTTCACAAAACTTCACAAATCCAGCTTCTCTAGACAGCTTCTTGCTTCACCTGGCGATTTCCAAGCGTTCGGCGTCGTATGCAGCTTCTCCCTTCGCTAAAGCCCAGCTGAGAGTTTGCTGGCCTGGGGTTGGGCGCCAGTTTGGGCCGGTTGGAGGCAGCCCAGTTTGGGTTTGGCGTCGTGGGAACGAGCCCCTGTACCGGTTCGGTCGAGGGAATGACGAGCGACATGTTTGAGCGAGCGTACCGATTCGGTTAGCTTGACTTGGCGGTGGCACTTCGATTGTAATATTGGGTAACTCCAACTTTTCGTTTTGGTGGAGCTGGGCCGGCCGTGCTTCGTATTTTTGTACTGCGATCAATCATAGCTTACTGAAGCTAGCTTCTCTAGTCTATTTCGTTCGACTTGAATCTGCTCCAGAATTTTGTGAAGTGTGAAGCGGGAGAAGATCAGAACGGGCCCTTAATGGAAAGAACTTCATTTCAATATGCCACATCAGCAAACCTAGTTATTTAATTATCAAAACTGGTGGACGGTGTTTTGTATTGAGATATGTTCATTAACAGAATTCATGAAATTTTGCTAAAATTTGGTTACCATACACAGAAAATAAAGAAAATAGTTAGAATATAGCATCACGAAAACAAGGAATTCCATGTGAACCCAACATGGGTGTGCTCAAGGTGCGGACACAATCATACACATGCAACACCATGCCACAAGCACACACCCCCGTACTGTGCACAAAATATATATTGATTTCCCACTACACTAAGAACAACAAGAAATTAGGAAGAACAAGAGTTCACATGTTTACCTGGAATGTTAGGATCCGCACCAGCCTCCAGCAAGTACTTGATGCAATCAGTTAAGCGAACCATAGCTGCTACCACCAATGGAGTACTTGGATGAGCAGAATTCACATCAGCTCTAGAATGTGGGCGCATATTATGCAAAGCAAGATGTCACGCACACATCAGATCATATAAATAGAGGAATCAACTAACAAAACAACTTATATTACTCTATAGTCTCTGAGTACTAATGGAGTACTTGCCTCCTCATCTTCCATGTGATCAACTTGTGGTACACTTCCGGTCTCTGAGTAATATTAATAAAATTATGCATTAGAAACTAGTCATCTACATATATTTATACACAGAACCTTAACTAATTAACTAGTGAAAATGCAAGATTTGAGTGATTCTCAGTTTCTCACCTAATATCCAAGTTCTTGCGGTGATGTGCTGGATCTGGATGGATGCTTCAGTTTGGAGCGGGGTTCCTCCTCCTCTTCCAGTGCTTCCATTTTGTGCCGCTGGAGTGAACCGGGAAGAAGACAGAGAAAATCCGGTTGTACTCGAGATCCTCGTCCGCCACCCCGCACAGCCGCACTGCTCTGGTAATGGATCGAGTCGGGAGGAGGCTGGAGTGTGGGCGTGTGGACGCGTTGGAGCCTTGGAGGTGGCACAAGGTGGGTGAGGGATCGATTTGGGAGGAGGCTGGACTGATGGATCCGACCTGCAGGCTGCCGCTGTGGATGGCCGGAGGTGGCGCAAGGTGAGGGAAGGATGGAAGGGAGGGGAGGCGGCGGCTAAATCTGGAAGGGTCGAGGGGTGGCGGCGGCTGAACGGGAATGGTGAGGGAGGAGGCTGGAGTCTGGAGTCTGGACCGCTGGAGCGTGGAGTCATGTAGAGGTAAAGTTAGGTTAGGTTAGTTTTTTTGGGCTTTTACTGGGCCAGTTTTTTTTACATCAGTCTGCCGATTTGTAGCCCAAGATGTAAGTTTACGGGTAAAGCGGGTATCGAGTATGGGTAATACCATGTCGTCCCCATCCTCGTTTATCCACCGGGTAAGGTAATTCACCCAATAGCTTCCCCATGGGTGTTACAATTGGCATTTCCCCGTCCCCTAATAGATTAATTACCCGTGGGGATATGGGTAACGGTTAACCATTGCCAGCTTGAAATGTGACAGATCACTCTGGGTGTGTATGTTATCCGGTGGGATCACCACCTACACACCATTTTCCGAGCATAAAATCTCCCAAAACTTCATGGAATGTGGGCTACTCCAAAATCGATGCAAATTCGTCTCCTCCCTCCCGCCGGCTACACACTTGATACCCAGCTTTATCTTCCTTCTTTGCAGCTCTGATCCGACCGCCAAGCCATTCTTAAGAAGGCGCCAGAAGTGTATCTTTACTTTTCTCGGGACGTTGCACCCCCACAGAGCTAACCAACTCCTATGATCTGCTGTAGAGGACTCTGGTCGCCCCATCTTCACCTTGTCTAGTTGCATCCTTAAGTGATATCCAGATCGGACAGTATATTCCCCATTCTTCGAGTAATTCAACGCCAAAACATCATGACAGTCCTTACCCCCCACCACCGTTTGGACAATGTCCTTCACATCTGATGGCGTGAACATCTCCCGAACAAGCTGCTCATTCCATTGTTCTCCATCCGTGTCCAGAAGATCACCCACTTTTACCACACCCGGGACATGGTTCTGGCCCAGTGGCCTAAGATGCCCATTCCTCGGTATCCAGTTCTCATGGTGCACGTTAATACTTCTCCCATTCCCAATTCTCCATATAATCCCTTCATTGAGTAGATCCCTGCCATGAAGTATACTCTTAAAAGTGTATGATCCACCTCCGGGGCAGGTAGCATTTAGGATCGAGTTCTCTGGGTAATATCTGGCCTTGAGGACTTTTGCGCATAAGGAGTTTGGCCAGTGCCAAAGTCTCCATGCCTTCTTGGCCAAAAGCGCTTGATTGAAAGCTTCCACATCTCTGAACCCCATTCCTCCTTCTCGTTTCCTATAGCACATTTTGTCCCAAGCTATCCAACTCACCTTTCTTACACCATCAGCTGCCCCCACCAGAATTTCGATGAGATAGAAGACAGATTCCCGCACATTTTCTTCGAGAGTTGAAAACAACTCATGGTGTAACACGGTGTTGCCTGAATGACAGATTTTATAAGCACTTCTCTGCCCGCCTTTGACAGCCCCTGCCCCTTCCATCCCGTGACCTTGCCGCTCGCGGCTTCACGTACATGTTTGAAGGTTCCCTCCTTGGATTTTCCAACCACAGTAGGCAGGCCCAAGTATCTCTCGCTGAGCGCTTCGGATTATATCCCAATAACCTGCTTGAGTTCACACTTCCTCTCATCTCCACATCCTTTACCAAAAAATACTGAAGACTTCTGCATATTGACTTTCTGACCCGATGCAGCCTCATAGTCCGCTAGAATGGATTTTAGCTTCAGAAAATTTTCTTTAGAGCCCTCCAAGAAAACAATACTATCATCTGCAAATAATAGGTGTGTAACATTGGGGCCTGTGCGCCCAAAGCTAACCCCATTGATGGATCCTTCCCTCTGCGCATTCTTTAGCAGTGCCGAGAACCCCTCTACACAAAATAGAAAAAGATACGGAGACAAGGGGTCCCCCTGCCTTAGTCGTCTCGTCGGGTAGAATGCTTCAGATCTCCCACCATTCAGCTTAACCGTGAAGCTAGCTGAATTTACACATCTCATGATCATGGCAATCCATTGCGGCGCAAAACCCACCTTCAACAGCATCTTTTCCAGAAAAATCCATTCGACCATATCGTATGCCTTCATCATATCTAACTTGATAGCACACGTAGGTTTCTTCCGCTTCCTCTTCCAGATAGCATGGACACACTCGTAGGCCATGAGCACATTGTCGGTAATAACTCTCTCTGGGACAAAAGCACTTTGCTCCTCTGTGATCAACACCGGGAGAAAGATTTTTAGTCGGTTTGCCAGCACTTTAGCTCCAATTTTGTAGAGGACATTACATAAGCTAATGGGCCGAAATTGCGAAAGTAATTCCGGTGAATTAAATTTCGGGATCATCACGATAATGGTCTCATTAAAACTCTCGGGCACCTCAGCCCCTGCCAAGAAATCTCTAACAGCCGAACAAACCTCCCATTTTAACAACGACCAGTGTCGTTGATAAAACAGTGCAGGAAGACCATCCGGACCCGGCGCCTTAGTCGGCCCCATCTGGAACAGGGCTCTCTCGATCTCCTCATCAGTCACCTCCTCACACAGATCCGTATTCATCGAGTCTGAGACAATTGTATCAATATGTTGGAGGATCACATCACTGTCCCCCGATCCTTCAGACGTAAACAAAGCACTATAAAACCTAGCTGCCATGCTCCTCATCTCCTCATCCGTATTACAAAAAGAGTCGTCTTCCCTTAGCAGTTTTTCACAGTATTCTTGCGTTTCCCGTGTGAAGCTCTATTCTGGAAGTATTTCGTGTTTTGGTCACCCTCCCGGAGCCAGTCTACTCTAGACCTCTGTTTTTGCATGATCTCTTCCCTCTCATGTAACTCATGTAGCTGATCTTCAATGTGTCTAACTTCCTGCATATACCCCGTGCTCAACGACCTCTCCTTTGCGTCCAGAAGTTGTCTATTCAGCTTAGCCAAAAACTGACCGTTCCCATGATTGCATGCTCTTTGTCATCATGTGCAGCTTCCTGCATGTACCATGCACACCCGTGGATCCATCAGCAACGTCCTCCCACACATTAGAAATCATGTCTCCATAGTTTTCGTGTCTAGCCCACATTGCCTCATATTTAAAATCATGTCGGGCCTTTCTGGTGCCATGCGCCAGTGCGTCATGGGCACGGATGACAAGGGCAGTGTGGTCTGAGGACTCCGAGAGGACATGCTCCACCGAGATAGATTCAAACAAAGTAGCAAAATTATCATCACATGTACGTCTATCCAGCCTTACTTGAATATTTTCACCTCCATCTCTTTTATTATCCCAAGTAAAGGGGTAACCCAAAAACCCCATGTCCGCTAAACCGCAGTCGGTTAAGCAATCTCTGAATTCATCCATCTGATTTATGTTCCTAGGGTTGCCACCTTTCTGCTCCGCTTGATAAAGTGCTTCATTAAAATCACCCGCGCAAAGCCACGCTTGGTTGTCCTGCATTTTTAGATACCGCAGTGCATCCCAGGTTTTCTGCCATTGCTCTTTGTCCGGTTCACCATAGATTCCAGTGAATCTAAAGGCTTTACGATGAGAGATAGCCGTGTCAATGAAGTATTGCGACCAAGGCCGGACAGATACATCCAGATGGTCTCTCCACCAAAGTGCTAGCCCGCCGCTGAGCCCCTTACACCCTACAGCAACTCCATGTTTGAAACCCAATTTCCATTTCATCCTCTCCATAGCCTTGGCTTTCTTCTTCGTCTCACATAAAAATACCACCGCTGGGTTGTAGGATCGTATCAGATCCCTCAGTTCGTCCACTGTCGGGTCCAACACCAGTCCCCGACAATTCCAGGCCAAAAGATTCATAATAACCGGCGGCCCTGCTTCTCCGCAGGGTCCGCCTCTCTATCATTTTCCTTTGAGATGCGCTCGAAGACAGATGCTGTTTTCTGCCTCTTATCGCCAACAAACGCATCCCCCCTGGCCTGAGAAAAGTTCCTTTCCTTCACCACCCATTGTTGAGCTGGTCTTCTCTTCCTGTCGCCATTAGACCCATAGGAGGGAGAGTTCCCCCTCCTGTTGGGTTCCTCGTCCCTATAGCGCCTAACGTAAGTCCCCCTTCTCCTCTCCCCTGCTGACCTGTTGTATCCATCCATATGTCCGCCACCACGGTACCCAAAAACCCCTGAGCCAGAAGCACGATCGGGATTAGGCCATGGCCCTGTGGCCCTAGCCGACCCCCCTGGGAACTTGAACCACCCATATGGTATACACCTTTTCCTTTCTTAGCAGATTTCTGGAGTAGCTCTTCCCTTAGATCTTTCTCCCGCCTCTCTTCAATTTTCACCCGTAGGTCACCTTCCCGCTGCTTATAGTACTGTGTTCGGTCCCTGGTCGGGCTACCATTTTTCTTTCCCACTCCTCCCAATCTCTCGCCAGTGCGAGAGTCGGCAGAGGTAGCAAATTCCTCAGAAAGGTTCCTCTTGGCATGGAAATCTTGAGCAGATCCATGCGTCCTCCGGCCTGACCCGTTGGGAAACGAGTCATAGCATTCTCTATAAAACTCTTGGGAAGGAGCCCTGTTAAAACCACTGCTTCCACTCGACATGCTCTCGTGATAGTATTCCTTGTGTCCCGTATATCTCGTCGGGGATGCCCTTAGCCACTCACCCCATTGCTTCGCCGAATCAACAGAGGGCTTGCAGTTACCATCCTTATGTATTAGGCATACACATTCAAAGAAGAAGTGGGGGATCTTCTCGTAATGAAAATCATACCATGTACCTTTCTTATCCTCCTTGGATTTCTTGAGATTAAAGCCTCTAACCAGCGGTTCAAAGATTGAGACTCTGGCTCTAACTATCATATATTTTCCTTTTGCTAAACCATCATTCTCCACATCAACTCTAATCACCTCCCCAAGCCAATTACCTAGGTCAGTCCCAAAGGTTTTTGACATCTTATCAGGGGGTAAATCCTTCACCCGAACCCAAACGTCAATTGAATCAAAAATCATCTCAGAGGGTCTAATGTTCCCCTCATACTCCTTCATCACCAGAACATTCAAATCAAACTGCCAGGGGCCATTGTTAAGTACATGCTTGTAATCTCCCTCACTACCAAAGTGCACCACAAAGATATTGCCCTCCAGTTCGCGAAACCGAGCCTCCCTGTGGAGACCCCACGCTCTCCCCATAGTTCTCTGTAGTGCATTGAAATTCATGGCTCTTGTCGAGTAAACCTTACCCACCGCTGACCACTTTGATCTTTTTGGCAGCACCGCTTCTGGATCTTCAAAGAAAAACCCTCCTGCCTCCTTCTCCATCAGAATCATCCCACCCATCATGGCTGACAGACTCATCGCTGGATCAGGCGTTTTCAACTCCGCCGGAGATTTGGACAGTCCCTGATCCTTTACCCCGCCTCCTGGCGTCTTCAGCCCCGCCTCCTTTGAGTTGATTTCTTCCTTCTCCTGCACCTCGCTAGTCCGATCCTCCTTGGTTCTCATCGATCCCATCCTCGCCGACCAGCCCTTGGTGCGGCGCAGTCGCCGTCCCAGAGACTACAGGAACCACACCACCCCCGGAGAAAACCCTAACCCTAGCTGCAGCTTCACGATCGCCTCCCGGTCGCCTCCCCTGTCGCCTGTCAGATTTTTTTTCGTGGTGGACCCAACTTGGGAGATAGTTGATGTGTACGTGTGGTGTTCATACGTTCTGATGTTTTACATGTCAAACGAGGAAGCCATATCACGACGTCGTATTCCCACGTTGTGTGATTTGCACTCGAGTACAGGACTACAGGGTTAGAAAAAGGGGATTTGATTATTTGCCACCACTTTTTTGGGACTTTGACAATTTTCCATTAGTTAGATAGATTGTAATTGATCTGATGACATTTTTTCTTTGGACTTTGATCTTTTGCCACTTTTTCGCACAAAAACAATACTTACAAATTATTGACATAATATATGCACAAAACAATGGACAGGTCTACCCTTTGTGCTTGTTTGACTGAAACATAGCTCAACGATCCCCTAAATCGGGATGAATCCAGCCGCATGGTCTCATCCCCTTCCTCTCAAACCGACTGCATTTTGCAGCCGTCGGACGTCGGGCCGGAGACGGAGATCGGAGTGGAGAGCAGGCCGGCGTGCGGAGAGCAAGCCGGCGTGCGGAGAGGAGGCCGGGGTGCGGGGAGGCTGTGGCCGGAGGAAGCCGGGTGCGGAGAGGAGGCCGCCGCAGGTGGCCGTGGCCAGAGGAGGCCGCCGCGCACGGCCGTGGATGGAGGAGGCCGCCGCAGGTGGCCGTGGCCGGAGGAGGCCGCCGCACACGGCCGTGGATGGAGGAGGTCGCCGCAGGTGGCCGTGGCCGGAGGAGGTTGCCCCGTGCGAGAGGAAAAGGATGAGACCGAGCTTCTCTCTTGTTCATGGTCAATCTTTAGGGTTTTATCGATAAATATACCCACCGGACGTCAGGTGAGCCTCTCCCCACCCGAACGCACCAGCCATCGCTGGATCGGCGCACCAATCACGGCGCAGGGGTCGGTTGCTACATCATCATTTTTCATTCGTTCGGCACGCCGATCTCCGGCCGAACGGGCGGATGGATTGCTTGCCCACTCGCGCGGTACGTATTAGGGCAACTTTTAGCTTTTTCAAATTTTAAAAAGTTTTATCTTTTAAATAAAAAATCCGTTCAAAATTCCGTTCGTACCATTAAATCCGTCGCGACGAGATCTTCGAAACTAGACCCCATATTGACATGTTTCGACAACTTTTTTTCGACCAAAAATTGCCACGCCATTCACACTGAAATTGCTATGTTGTTTGTACTAAATTTGCCATGATTTGTTTCATCTTTTTTTTCGCTAGATTTAAAGCTGCCATTGTTTTTTAGATACTTTTCACTCATCGGCGAGCACCCCGGAGAGCTGCGTAGAGTAGATTTCCTCCGATCAGGAGGGTGTGTGTGGGGGGGGGTTATGATGGACGGCATGGAGGGGTTCCCATTGTATTTTTCAACTATTTTTTACTTATCGGCTAGGACCCCGAAGAGTTGCGTCAACGACCGGCGTACCCTGGGCAGATATTCGGCGGTCAAGAGGGGGGTGGGGTGACGGTGCGCGGTATGACGGGTTCTTGGGATACATATGCGTCGGGGAGATTCTCCGGCGCAACTCAACTGCGACGGCGAGGGATGGGGATGTGGTTCGGAGTGGAGCGGTTGTCGGTGTTGTGGTGTTGCGGTGGCGTCGAATCTACCATACGACAACGACAAATTGTATTAATACATCGATGATCCTAGAGAGCTGCGATGAAGACCCGTGAACCCCGAGAAGATATTCGGTGTGTGTGTGGGGGGGGGGTGATGCGCGGTAACTCTTACTTATATGACATGTCAATTCTTATTGTGTTCCATGGCAAAATCGCCATGGTTCCAATTCTTATTCGTAGGACATGTCAATTCTTATTCGTAGGACATGGCAATTCTTATTCATCATACATGGCAATTCTTGCTCGTAGGACATGGCAATTCTTATTCATAGGACATGACAATTCTTACTAGTAGGACACGTCAATTCTTATTCCTTGGACGTGGCAATTCTTATTCATAGGACATGACAACTCTTATTCGTAGGACATGACAATTGTTATTCATCAGACATGGTAATTCTTATTCGTAGGACATGGCAATTCTTATTGGTAGGGCATGACAATTCTTACTAGCAGGACATTGCAATTCTTATTGTTAGGACATGGCATTTTTTGTTGGTACGACATGACAATTCTTGTTCGTAGGACATGGCAATTTCCTTTTTGTGTGAGATGGAAATTCTTGTTCGTCGGCTATGGAATTTTTTTATTTTGCGTGACATGGCATTCATTATATATGAGACATGATAATTATTATTTGTACGACATGGCAACTCTTACATTGCGGAACATGATATTGTGTGGAACATGACATTCGTTATATATGGCACATGACAATTCTTATTTTGTACGACATGACAATTCTTATGCGCGGGACATGATAATTGATATTGTTGAATATGGCTATTTTTTCAATAGAACATGGCAAATTTACCATCGACAATGCAGGCGGTAGCGGCAGCGAGCTACGACGATGGAGGCGACGACGGTGGCGAGCTGCGGCAAGCTACGACAACGACGACGAAAGCGGTAAGTTGCGGCGACAATGGCGGCGAGCTACAACGACAACGCCAGCATGATATTCGTTATATATGGGACATGGCAATTCTTATTTGTACCGCATGGAAATTCTTATATGCGGGGACATGATATTATGTGTAACATGACATTCGTTATATATGGGACATGTCAATTCTTATTCGGAGTGGGACATGGCAATTCTTATACGCGGGATATGATATTTTGAATTCGGTAAAACATGGCAAATTTCCCATCGACGATGGAGGCGGCAGCGGCAGCGGCAGCGATCTACGATGACTAAGGCGACGACGATGGTGAGCAGCGGCGAGGTACGACGACAACGACAACGGCAAGTTGCGGAGATAACGACGAGCTACGGTGATGACGTCGGCTAGAAGCTACGGCGACAGTGTCGAGCTACGACGATGACGACGACGATGGTGCCAACGATGGCGGCGAGCTACGGAGACAATGACGAAAGCGACAAGTTGCGCGAGCTATGCCAATGACGACGACGGCGAGCTGCAGCGAGCGACGACGGCGGCGAGCTACATCGACGGCAACGATGAAGGTGGTGAGCGACAATGGCAAGTTGCGGCGATAACGGCGAGCTACGGTGATGACGTCGGCTATAAGCTACGGCGACAGCGTCGAGGTACGACGATGATGCCAACGATGGCGGTGAGCTGCGGAGACAATGACGACAGCGGAAAGTCGTGCGAGCTGCAGCGAGCGACAATGGCGGCGAGCTACAACGACGACGGCGGCGGCAAGCGACGGCGACGACGGAGGCGGCGAGCTACAACGACGATAGCGACGGCAAGCGACGGCGACGACGGCGGCAAGCTGCGCCTGCATGGCGAGCTGCGGCGGATGGATCATACCGAACTGCACGCACGGCGGCAAGCGACGGTGAGCTGTGCGCGCACAAGCGACGGTAAACTGCATGCACAGCGGAAAGCGATTGCAAGCGGCGTGTTCGGCCTGCTGTGGATTTCCACCGAACGAAATCGTTCGGGCGTACTTACGGTTCTACCGAACAAAAACGTTCGGGCTACTCTCCCCACCACCGAACATCAGGCGGCTATCGGGGTCCTTTTTTTAGGCTTTTATGACAGTAGGATCACAACCTAATGCCTTTATAACTGTAGGGTGGGGCATTCTTGTCATTTTACGTGGGACCCACCTCGTAGAGGGCAAAAGATCAAAGTCGCAAGTAAAAAAGTGGCAACAGATCAATTACAATATAATCAGTGGCAAATTGTCAATGTGCAAAGTAAGTTGTGACAAAAAAATCAAATCCCCCAAGTAACAACCAAGTAAACACCTAAGCCATATCACTCGAGTACAGTGATGGAGTAGCCGTCTGCAGTCGGCTCGTCTGATGTCTAGGAGCCAACGGTCCTCCCGCAGTGCCTCAGCAACAGTCATGTTCCTGCGGATGGAGCTCTTGAAAAGCTCCGGGAACGCCCGCTGAAGGGCTCCTTCCCCCATCCAATTGCATCACGAGAAGGAATTCGTCTCACTATTGCCGATGGTCACCCTAGTCGCCCTAGCGAAGAGCGCTCTATCCTCGTCGCCGCAGGGCATGCCGATGCGAACCCAAGGCCTGTCGGAGCTCATCCAGGAGTACCATAGCCAACGGAGTCGCAAGGCCCGGGCGAACTGAGGCAGGTCGCGGATGTCGTGCCCGCCTAGGTGCTCTGGCAAAGGTACTGTGGGCCATCTAACCTTGCATTTTCCACTGCTAAGCGCTTCGTCATATGCCCAAAGGAAGCGTCGCCGCGACTTGTCCACCTCCTTGAAGAATTTTGCGGGTACCCGGAGGGCGGTCAGGGCAAAGTTCGGCATTGTCGAGAGGACGCGGCGTACGAGCACTCTACCTCACGCGAGTCTTGCTCGGATCTTGTCGAGGATGTACTGTGTGTGTGGACGGCCCTAGGCCCTATCCCTACCGATGATGACCTGTAGGCCAAGATAGCGGATGGGGAAGGACGTGATGGCGCCGCCAAAGCCATGAAGGGTGTCATCAAGGCCCATGTCGGCGCAACGGATGAGGGTGACCGACGATTTGGTAAGGTTGATGAGGAGCCCAGTGGCCTCGCAAAAGCCCCGCGAAATGAAGAGAATGATGTCCACCTCCTGACGGACTGGGTTGACGAAGATGACGGCGAAAGTCGTCCGGCCTAGTGCCTTTTCCGAGGGGGAGGCCTTGATGGCTTCCCAAACCTCAGCCTCCGAGAAAGGGTTATCTGGCCGGTCGTTGCGCAGTTGCGGAAGATGGAGAGCCTCTCCCAGTTGAGCGTGCCTGCCCTATCTCTCCTAGTGTCGAGTGGCCTATGGATGTGCTGATGAGCAATGGTAGTTTTCTCCTCATGCTTGGTGGTCGTAGCAGCCCATCCGAAAGCGAAAAGATGAAGTTTTTCCTATGTCGACTAACAACCTTTGCTTGGAAGAACACCGTTTTCGCGTCACCGACGCACAACCAGGTGATCCTCGATTCCTGTCTTTTCCTGACCCTTTCGAGGGCGGCTAGGCGTAAAATGCGCTGCTTGAGAAGGCGGCGGAGCTGGAACTCGCCCGCGGTCAGACATCGCCTCTCCTGCGCAACATCAAGTCGCAGAAGCACCTCGCAAGCCATATGGAACTGCAGCTTGGAGTCGCTAAGAGCATCTCCAGCAGTGGCGCTATAGCGCGCTGTAAAACGCCGAACCAGCGCGCTGTAGAAGCTTTGCGCGCGCTATTTTCGAGCGGCCATTCCCAGAAGCTGTAAACGCGCGCGGCAATACACGGCGCGCAGACGCGCCTCCACCAGACGTTGCATCCTACAGCGCGCAAACACGCGCGCGCACACAAACAGATTGATTGCAAGATCTAGAAAATAGACTAAAATTAAACCGCGACGAACAGAAAATACATTGCGTTCAACAGAAATTAAAACTACAAACTACAAATGAAGCTACATTCTACGCTTCATCATCATCATCGGAGGAGGTGTCGGACTGCGTCCACAGGTCATCCCACCTCGGATCGACCTTGTCGATGGTCTGCGGCCCCGTGAGCTGCGCGTTGATGAAGGCTTTGCGCCGGCGGCGATCTTCCCGGTAGGCGCGCCGCTCGGCCCTTCTCGACCGGTAGAACTCGAGCTCCGCCTGCACATCCTACGGGAACTTCGCGCGCCACGTCGCCATGGCGCGCTCGTCGTGCTCGGCGATGAGCAGGCGGCGCTGCGCCTCGCGATGCAGGCGGCGGTCCTCCTCCGTCTCGGGGAAATTCATCTGCCGACGCGGGCGCCCGAGGCGCCATGCCGCCGCGTCGTACGCGCGCGCCGCCTCCTCCGGCGTGTTGAAGGTGCCGAGCGTGAGGCGGAAGCCGGCGGTGCGGATCTCGGCGTAGTAGAGCCCGTTCGGGCGCGGGCACACGCCGGTGAAGCGGCATGGCGGCGGGGCGCGTGGCGGTTGGGCGGTGTGCGCGCGAGGAAGGGGATAGAGAAGAAGGGGAACGTTCCAGGTGCGCGCGCGTGGCGGTTGGGCGCGGGCGACGCACGGCTTTTGTAGCGCGCGCGCCACGACGCGCGGGAGATTCGCCGCCCAACCTAGCGCAACAGCAGACAGCAGCGCGCCTAAAGATCCCGCGCGCGCGCTTTTTTCCCGCGCCTGCTGGAGGAGGATACAGCGCGCGCGGGGCAAAAAATCAGTTATTTTAGCGCTGCGCTATTTTAGCGCCACTGCTGGAGATGCTCTAAATAGGCTCTTGCTCAAGATCTTGAGATCGTTCGTTGTTCTCTCGAGCTTAGTTCGGATTCTGGTCAAGGGGCAAGACTACTTAACCGACCCGTGCCAAGCCCTCTCCGCAGTATCCTAGAACCGTTGAAGTCGCGTCCAGAACGACTCGAAGCGGAATCGAGCGCGCCTGAATGGCGCGATAGCGCTAGCCAGAAGGAGGGGGCAGTGGTCGAAGCAGACAGTTGTTGTCGCCATGAGCATGAAGGCTGGGAAGAGATCATCCCATTTAGCGCTGCAGAAGACTTTATGGATGTTAGCTAGGGTGGGGTTTTGTCTTTCGTTGCTCCATGTGAATCTCATGTTCTTGCATTTGATGTCCTTGAGGTGAGCCTGGTTTATGACCGCCCGGAATCTTGCATACACATATAAGGTTTTTGGATTGTTGAATAATTAGGCAATTTTTTATTCCAAAAAACACTAAATAAAATATGGTAACCATGATAGCAGAAATAATCGTAGCATGCATCACATTATTGAATCTAAACATGCAATCGAATTCGTATGAAATAGATGTAATATCCATATCGATTTCTATGAATAATAAGCCAAATACTAATATTAACATAAAGGATATTATAACATACGAAGCAATAGTAGCGGATGCCGATGCGCCATTCGTCATGTCCTCTTTGAAGAGATTGTCCACGTTCAGGAAGAAGTCATCGTTGCTCGCAGCCACGATGAGGATCCAGCAATCGCGCTCCCCAAAAACCATTTTCACCCCTCTCCCGTACCGGATCACAAGAGGCAGGGTTCCGGAGGCCTGTTGTCTCCCTTCTCGGTGCACGCCGAGAAGCGAGATGGGAAAGTGTTAGTTGGCGCAAAGCTTAGAATAAGATGGCAATCACTCACCTTTATAAAGACTAAGTTATATTCTTTCTACGAAAGAGGAGTTGTCTCTTTTGGAGACTTCGGAAAGTGAAAGTGAAACCGTTTCAATAATGTCATCAATGAGGAGATGAATGTATTCCGTTTTATCTTTTCACTAATGTGAGAACTCTCTGACTCCTCTTTGTCATGAAAGAAACAAGGCAACACATGAATTGAAGGAATTGAAATCCAGTAGTAATGAAGCAATGAAACCGAGCCATAATGACATCAATGGATGATTAGTGAGACCTTCACAATCATTCAGATTCATTTTCTACTATGCAAAATATTTCAGCTCATTTCTTGTCATTCATGAGTCTATGAGATTTTTGTATAAATTATTGGATATAACAATTGGACTAAAGCCTAATAATTCCAACATAAAGGACTGTTGAAACCTGACGCATGGGCCACCACGACGGGACCAACAGCTGACGTGAACTGTTTGAACATACCGGTTGCTAGAGTGGCACATACTGGACTGGAAGCAACCGCGGGATATGAGAATCACAGACGTCGACTCTATCGCTATCGGCTTGAGCAAGAGGCTGAGCTAGTCGTGTACGTTCAAATCTAGTCTTCGCCTGGCTATGAAGCGCAGTGCGACACATTTGACCGATGCAATGCGTTGGGAAAACGCACGGCGTTCCTCTTCGGCAGGTGCAACCCACGCAGTGGCGATTCCATGCATGAGATGTGGGATCAGTTGACCCCACAACTTTTGAGAAAAACACACTGAAAATATTGTATAGCACTGTGGATAATGAAGATTTTTTTTTAGAAATTTAGCAATGACCTCACAGTCAATTCTGAGTGGCTTCGCCGCTGAACCCAGGGACATAATGAAACTCACATAGAGAGATGAATTTTTCAATTCCCGGCCTCTGCATCAGAACATAGGGAGATGATAGTCCATGCAAAAGCTGGAACGACACAAGGAAAATCGCAATTGTGATGAAAGAGACCCGACTTACCACATATCGATAAAAAAAAATGACTCAACTAATCACATAACGGCACGGTAAACGGGACACTACTAACCACAACATTGGTTCAAAGTAACTAGAAGTGTTATGCGCGCTTTGCCGCGTCATTTTCGTATTTTGGATTGTATAAGTTTTATTTTTAAGTGTTAGTTTTATTAACTTTTAATTTCTTGTGATGTTCGGGTGGATCTTTTTTATTGTGTGACTGAAAGATACTGTAAATTTTAATGAGTACACATACACAATGGAGTTTATTATAGTGTAGATCGTGTGTGTTATGATGATGCTTAAACATATCTTAGTGGTGGCTTTCTTCTTGCCAATTAAGGCTCACATCATTCAATTTTTTTTATCAAAGAGGCACATTCATCGAAATATTTTATCTGAAAACCTAAGGCAATGACATAATCAAAATCTTGTATTCAATAAATTAATGTCCTCAATTGAATGAGGAAATTAGAAAATTTAGTAAAGTTAAAGCTATATTGGTTCTCAAAATCCCAACTAACTGTGTCCAGCTTTAACTTTAAAATAGAGTACCGTTCATGTCATCATTAATTATTTTGGAATCACATATACTGCATAAGCTGAATGATCCGGACGTGAAGTCAAAAATTATTTACTATAACATCTCGATTATAATAAAATCACTATAACATCACTGTACGAAGCATATAAAAAGTAACATTCATTTTTTCTAAAAAAACTAATGTTAATAATGTTCGTGTATAGTGCATTCTTTTTTTAAATGAGATAAATATAATAATAATAAATAATAATTTACATATATGATCAGGAGTAGGACCAAGTCAAAGCTGAATTCTCAATTGACTCACGTGGCTTTCACCTTTAAGAAGCTTAAAAAGAAAAGAAAAAAATCATATACATGACCAAAGGTATGACCAAGCCAAAATTGAATCCTCAATTGATTCTCACGGCTTTCACCCTTAGGAAACTTAGTATATTAGAAGATATCACCTCTTATGATATGGCGTGACAATGGGTCACATCCATCTATTCATCTGTCGTTTGAACTTCATTTGATACGCCTAACCAATTGATGTCGTTATCATGTTTTAGCGCCTCCATTTTTTAATGTGACTGAAAAGTTTATTTATTAATCTCACTAACCGTAAAAAACATCTAATGATTAGTTGTGTATGCTTGATGCCACGTCAGATTGACGACCGATGATCGTGAAGCGTTGACAATCAAATACGTGTAACCAATTTAATTCCGTACGTGTAAAGATGAAGGCTAACTGTTAATCATGAAGCAAAATGATCAAATAAGAAAATTAGTGTACTGGATAAATGATGCGCTTAGAGCGTCTTCAGCCGTTCGGCCCCAGAGGCATTTTCCCGTCAATTTTATCGCCACTTGGGGTCCGCCGGCGCAAGTTCGGCCTGGGGCCGATTGATTTCCCAGTCGCGAACCCAGGATCGGGAAAGAAAATTGAACCGCAAAACTTAATGAAATTACTCGATTTGAACGAAATATAGGCGAGTTCATAAATATTTGAACGAACTTGGACGAGCATGTGGTAGCTCTCGGCGTTGTAGTCCGTGGCTCGTCCTTCGGCGCGATGGACGGAGGCCTCGTCGTACTTCGGCGCGGCGCTGTTGCTGTCTCCTGTGTCGTCGTCCTCCTCCTACTCACCCCTCAGCGGCGCCGGATGAGGCCCCTTCACCATTCGGCGCAACAACTAGGACGGGGTGTTGCCGCCAGCGTGCGAGGAGAAAGCCTAAAAAAAGGGGACATACCCCGTGAGGAAGAAACGGAGGATTCTTCTTCCTCCATTTCTCCTTCACGAGGCAGTTCCCCTCTTTTTGGGCCGTCGTCCTCGCTTCTTTGTGCTCTGCTGAACGGCGGTGAGAGGGCGGCCTATTTATACCGATGAGATGGCGGGAGAGGTGTGGACGCGCGACGCGAAGGGCGAGAAAACGCGGCGAGCGAGCGTCATTGTTGCGCCGCGTGCCGATTGGATTGCTCGGTGTCAGCATTGATTCACCTGACCGGCGAAAGGTCTGATTCGCGCGGCAAGGCCGAGGTGAAGAGATGAGGATGACGAAGCAGTAGAGTCATTGACTAGGTGGGTTCACAAGCGTCACGTTCGGCGAGATTCCGTGTGCTGTTATTTTTTTCAAGTCATTTTCTTTCCCCCGACGCCTCAGGCAACCCCAGCGTGTTGGGTCTGACTTGTGTTCGCCGGTCTTAATTTCGGTCTAATCCGGTAAAAATTAGGTTTCTGAATGCACGACTGGACGAAACAATTGCATCCGACGATAATATCACCACTCGGGCTGTTGGAAACGCAGCTGAAGATGCCCTTAAGTGCGAAAAAAAATCATTTAGGACAATAGACACCGTTTGCTCCAGCTGCTGGTTGTTCTAGATTTTACTGCGCACACAGCAACAGTTGGCGACGACCAGGGTCCTGCCGCAGCAGGTTCAGAGGAGGAAGATAATGCGGACCGGTGACTTGACGGGACTTGCAGGTGAGGTGCCTTCGAGAGGAAGCTTTGGCATTGCCAGTACTCCAAGGAACACTACCTACCACGTACCATCCGAAGTTATGAACAGACGTGGGTCCGTGAGACCAAAACAGACACTCCAGGCTTTTGTCACGTCAATCCATCACATTTCATATGCTTTGCTTCTCCTCCTTCTCTCCGGTCCAAGACTACCCTCAAGTCTTTTGCAGGTGCATTTTTCCTGCATGCCATTAGGAGCTCGGGATTAAGACATTTGTATGATTTTGTGGGACGCGGCTATTTGGCTCTCGGTGTACGCGCTCTCTAGTGAATAGTAAAACTAAAACAAATGATAAAAAATTTTAAAAAATTCTGAATTTTTCTGGATGTTCATATTAATGTGGCGTGTGTGCTTGCCAATTTTGATGTCATATGGTGCAGTGGTTCTTCCTCAGTGAAAAAAACAAAAGTATGTATGACGTTTTGTTACATTTGAAGTCATCATTTGGCGTTCGATTTTTTTTTCACAGGCCAAAATACTAAATCTTTTCATCTAAAATTTTGCATGTGCCATTTGAGTATGACAATGAATATATATAATTTTTTTACAAATTTTTTGGTATTAGCAAAATTTACATTTGGCACGCAGGTGCACGTACACCCCAGAGCCAAAGGGAATATCCCGCTTTTGTGCGACAAACAAATGTATATTAGGTCAACCATAATGTATGCTAACTATACTTATATGTTACTCCCTCCATTCTAATTTATAGTACGTCCGCGCTTTTCGATGTGCAACTTTGACCGTAAATTTGATCTAGCGATGAAAGCAAAAATTATATTTTTCACTGGTATAATTTTTGCTTCCGCCGCAATCGGTCTCGTTGGTCAAATTTATAATCAAAGTTGCAGCACGAAAACCGTAGACACACTATAAATTGAAATGGAGGAAGTAATATAATACTCCCTTCGTTTTGAAGTAAATATAATAGATTCATTTAAATATGGATATATTTAGATTTAGTTTTACATCTAGATACAAATTTAAGACACTTATTTTAAAACGGAGGAAGTACTAATTTAGTGACTTTTTTAGGTTAAACTGAGTTGCAACTAATAATTATAATAGTACTGGTTAATATGCCGTACAGCCTCAAAGTATAATAATATGTTGTACTACCTCCTCCGTTCCTTAATACAAAATATTTTTTGTGGTTTAAATTTGAACTGTAAAAACGTTTTATACTTAGGGACGGAGGGAGTATGTGAGTTTCCTAGTGAAAGTGTTGTATGTCAGTTTACATGTTAACTGAGTGCTTACTTACTTTTACAAAACATAGGAGCGTGGAATATGAAACACTATATTTGGTGTTTTTTTCCGGGAAAAAAATAGATAGATCGTGCTACTAAGGCCACTACAAGATACTAGCTATTCTTGAATCACCGCCAAAAAGCCATCCGGTCTTAACAAAGCGTCATTTTTTTTATAGAAAAGCTGGTTACTAAAATCCTCTAGAAAATAAGTATTTCCAATTGACAGAGCCATTGTCAATCGCGAATAAATACAAGATCCCGAGCTCACATGCTCCCTGGTGAATAGTAAAATCTGAAAGAAATAAACATTGACAAAAGTTTTAACATCCTGCGTTTTTTTGTGATGAAGTGATATTCGTGTTGGTCAGGAAAAAAAATTGATGTTCCGAGAAGACTAATGTTGGAAGCATTTTGAAGCATCAATTTTTCTTTTTTGTCCAGAAGTCCATGAATTTTATTTCATGAAAAAACTTTGCAGGAAGTTACGGGCAGTACGCCAAGAGTATATAGGCCAGAGGGGGGAGCCGGGAGTGGCCCCAGGATTCCAGGCGCCCTCCCGGCGAGGCCAGGGGTGGGGCCGCGCCAGGTGGCCGCCTGGGGCCCCTTTGGGCCTCCTCTGGTCCCTCTTCGGCGTGTCTTCGTTAATCTTTCGGAAAATACCCTTCGTCGATTTTCGGGTAATTTGGAGGTATTCTTTTTGCTTTTTGCTTACACATATTCCCTTATCCATTAATCTTCGATGGTCTATGGAACCTTTTATTTTGCCTCAAGGATGGAAGGAGGGTATCGTTCCACCTATCATAAGCAGCATTTGGTCCATTTCACTCCATCATCAAGTATGGGGGAGGTGTAACTCTCATATTTTTTTCTTTTTCTGTTTTGACTAGTTAAAACTTCCGTCAAAATATTTTTGGCATGAAAGATACTGATTTCCCCTCACCGCACCATGAGCTTGTACGGTTACAAAAGGGAAACTTTTGAATAAATTTCGAGATGGCACAAGAAAGTCTAAGTTAGGAGTGGCCGGTAAATACCACATATAGGTAGGTATGGTGGACTCAAATGGAACAACTGGGTTTGAAAAGGAGTTTGCAAGCACAAACAGAATTCCGCTTGGTGCGAGCGAAGGCTAGCAAAAGACTGGGAAGCGACCAACTAGAGAGCAATAACTGTCATAATCATGCAGAGCGACAAAGCAACATTGAATCGGGCATGAAAGTGATATAACTATTCTGAAACAAGAAGATCATCAAGGGAAAAGTAGACTTTTTAGTCATAAGCATGTGTGAACATGTGCCAAGTCAATCCAAAAATTCTCCGAAGGGAAATACCACTTCAGTATGCCAAACCATGAACAATGCAATGCATGTAAATCATTTCAACAACACATTATGTACTCTAGCTATTTGAGACTGGCCACAAGGAAAGCATGAACACTGGGAAAGCATTGTCAACATAGCACTAAGTCGCTACAAGCTGGTCTCTAGATCATAAGTACAGGCATATGTACAAAAGTAGAAACAAGAAGAGTTCATACCGGTTTTCCTTGTTGCTTCCCTTTCGTCGATCTTCGTCATTACTGCCTTGTCACTTGCACGGTCGAACGTAGGAAATATAATCAAATGCCATCACGGACTCGAGCTGAACTCTGAAAACAAAGCAAACTAAAGAGAGAAAGGAATTCTTTTTGGGTTTTTGAAAAGTAAGAAAGAAGAACGGGCAAAAGCTTCGAAAAGATCAAAGCGAAAAGAATGGATAATACAATGGAAAAGTGAGAAGGGCACGTACTCCCCCAAGCTTAGGCTTTTGGCCTAAGTTGGTAGTAGCTAATGTCCCCAGGAGCCTCCTGCTCCAGGGTAGTACGGGTGAGTCCAAGGATCGAATGAGGCTTCCGCCGCGTACACCGAAGTCCTCGGATCCTCCCACGAAGAAGGATCCGCGCTCCAAGCCGAGGAAGACCCTTCACCAAGCTGGGTGACGGTCTCTCCCTGGAAAGGTGGGCCTCACCATGCTCCTCCTTGTCGGGCACAACCCCCTCCATGGGGTTATGAAACTGACGCTGGACCACGAACTCATCGAACTGGATAACATCAAAGGACCATCCGTTCCTGCGAGAAAAATCAAACAAAAGAGGTGCAGGTAGACGGATCTTGCGTTCCGTGGTAGCTCCGAAACGTAAGATATAATCAAGGTTACCAAACTCGGAAGTCATGGTAACTAACTTATGCCTTTTCATAGCAGCAAGATCAAAACTTAAATAAGTAAAAGGCTTATCATCGGGGTGTGGGGTGCCATTAATAGACTCTAGGATAAGTGTGGCGTAAACGCCACCAAATAAGTCTCCCTTGTTACCGTTCATAGCAAGGCGTCGAGCAATTAAGGCACCCACATTATAATCAAACCTCCCTAAAAGGGCGGTTGCCAGGATAGCAATATCCGGCGCAGATATGTTGCTCGTGTTGTCACGAGCTAACACCCCTCTAGCAATATAATACGCAAAATACCTGAGGTGTGGAAATAAGATGCTGGAGATCTTTGACCGATGAATATCCCTCATATCCATGCTACAGAGCGAGTTGAAGACGGTTCTCATATCGGAGGGCTGAGAGCTCATCTTCGCCGTCTGTCCCACGTTCGGCACACCTTTCCAAAGGCATGGTCAAAAGATCATTATAAATTTTAAACTCAACAGAACCAGCATCAAGGTTATATCTAAAACTGTTAATGAAACAGGAGGTTAGTTTTTGATACTGGGTAACACGGCACGTTGCAAGCCGCGTCAAACCTGCATTAGCACAAAGATTATAAAACTCCTCCCTGATTCCTGCAGCTTCAAGGAATTCATCGCACGGGAAAGTCATTGCACGTGCTTGATTTGTGTTCTCCAACAACTCCAAGGGCACATGATCTTCGTTGTAGCTCACCCTAGCAGTCGAGGGTGAGGCTGAAGCTCTTGTAACTCGATCGGAGCGCTCGGGCCTTTTCTTCCCAAGCCACCCCTTTGCTCTTCCTAGCAAACTCATTTATGAAATTTTTGACAAATTGCAAAAACAAGGATTTAAACAAAGTGAGTTAAGGCAAACTACTCAACTCACTTACCTAAGGCACAAACTTGCATGAAAACTTGGAAAATAAAATTCTACACATGCATGCAAGCTCATAAAAACAGCACCAAAAACTACTAAATACTCACAAATGAAGCCACCAATCAAAAATCTAATTGGAGGGGTGAAGGAGTTACATACCAGGGAGTATTTGCTCAAAATTTCAGCTCGAATGGTGGGATGTAGAGAGAGATCGAAAATCACCTCCAAGAACAGCAAGAACGCAAGAACTAGAGCAGAACTCATGTTTTTGGAGAGAGAGAAAGGAGTGGGAAGAAGACATACCTGACTGGCTGCCCTGGGGGCCCCAGGCGCCCTGTGGGCGCGGCCAGGGGGCAGGCCGCGCCAGCTGGCCGCCTGAGCCACTGGTGGGCCCCCCTGGTCAGCCCCAGGTGCCTCTGGGTCACTCCCGGCATGGAAATTTTTATTTTAATTTTTCTGGAATTTTTCTGAAAACTTCACTGTTCAAAATTTCTCGGAGTTCAAAAAGCTACAAAACTTTCTGAAAACTTAAAGCGGTGATTAGTATTGTGAAGCTTCAAAAACATAAAAACTTGGTACAACAAAGAAAATGAAAGCTAAAGCAAATGAAAACATAACAAGCTTAACTTTTTACCTATATAAAACAAGCCCACTAGGAAGGTTGATCAAGTCTTACCAACAAACCGGCGATATATAGAACAAAAAGTCTCCCCTCTTATGAAATGATCATTGCACCTTTACTTTAATGGACATTATCCCCACCATAATGGTTTTGTATTTGTGGTGCACATGTAGTGGACAGTCCCATTCTCCAATCTTCACGGTCTCGATATTCTCTATAGAGTTAAGGCCATGCCTCTTGTCGATCTTCTTTGGAAAATACACTGTGTGTTCTTTATCATCAACGTTGAAGGTGACCTTTCCTTTATTGCAATCAATGATAGCACCTGCGGTGTTAAGAAAAAGGTCTACCAAGAATAATAGACATGCTCCCATCCTTGGGTATGTCAAGCACAACAAAATCTGTAAGGATCAAACAGTTAGCAACTTCAACGGGTACATCCTCACAAATACCTATTGGGACAGCTGTTGACTTGTCAGCCATCTGAAGGGAGATATCTGTAGGGATTAGTTTCTCTAAACAAAGCCTTTTATAAAGAGAGAAGGGCATAACAATCACTCCTGCACCAAGATCACATAAAGCAGTTCTGACGTAATTATTCTTTATGGAGCAAGGAATGGTGGGTATACCTGGATCGCCGAGCTTCTTAGGAATCTTGCCACTGAAAGAGTAGTTAGCAAGCATAGTAGATATTTCCTCATTAGGAACTTTTCTTTTATTAGTAACAATATCTTTCGTATATTTCGAATAAGGATGTAACTTAATAGCATCAGTCAAAGGAATTTGAAGAAAAAGAGGTTTCATCCATTCACAAAATTTATTATAATGTTCTTCTTCTTTAGATTTGAGGGACTTACCTGGAAAGGGCATGGTTTTTTCTATCCATGGTTCTCTTTCCTTCCCATGTCTCCTTGCGATGAAGTCTTCTTTAGAGTACCTCTTGCGTTTATCGGGTGCTTCTTCTTCTCTTACCTTGGGAGAATCATCCTCCTCAGCGTCCTTTTCTTGTGGCTCAGCACCGTCTTCTGTTTCAGCATCGGAGGTAGATATGCTGTTAGGATCAACAGCTGGCTTTTCACTTGTAATAGGATCACCGGGATTGTCAGCCTCCTTGTGTTTCTTCTTCTTCTTTTTCTTCGGAGAGCTAACAGTCTCGTCTTCTTGTACTTGAGAATCTTGCTCGATCCTCTTTGGATGCCCCTCAGGATAGAGTGGGTCCTGGGTGTGTGTTCCACCCCTAGTTTTGATTCCATAAGCTTGTATGTCCTGTTTGGCATTATTAGCAAGCAAATCTTTTGCACACTAGAAATTTGTTCAAGCTGAGTTTGAACCATATGAAAATGCTTAACAAGACATTTAACATCATTAACTATACTTTCTAGAACATCACATAAACTTTTGATAGCAAGAGAATTATCATGAAACTGACTTTGTAACTTCCTATTAAAATGGTCTTGATTGACAATAAAATTATCAAGCTCATCTAAACATTGGTCAGGAGGATTACCTTTAGGGATGTCACTTTCAGTAAAGTCTAATAGAGAGTGTACCTCTACCAAGGGAGGGTGAGTAGTAGGCTCACACAACTTCTCAATAGGCGGTAAATTCTTCACGTCTTCGGCTTTAATACCTTTCTCCTTTATAGACTTCTTTGCTTCTTGCATATCTTCGGGGTTTAGAACAAGCATGCCCCTCTTTTTCGGTGGCAAAAGTGGTTCAGGGACGGAACAGTCTTCATAGTTCTTGGCAATTTTGCACATTAATTCTTCTGCATCGTCCGGTGTTCTTTATCTGAAAACACAACTAGCACAACTATCCAGATAGGTTCTGGATTCATCGGTTAAACAAGCATAAAATATATCAAGCAGTTCATTCTTGGGGATTCCATGTCCCTGCATAACCTTAAGTAAATCACAAAACCTCCCCCAAGCTTTAGGGAGTTGCTCATCCTGCAATTGTTTAAAGTTATAGATTCTTTGCAAAGTAGCATGTTGCATATGAGATGGGAAATATTTATCAACAAATAATTTGACTAAGTCCTGAGGACTTTTAACGGAACCATAAGGTAGTGCGTCGTACCATGATTTTGTTGGGGTTCGGGGCAGAAAACACAAATTTTTCATAACCTACGAGACCCATACCCAAGACCTATGCTATGGCGATGCAAGTAACGGACAGAAATAGATCACATACCAGTATGTAGTCCGTTAAGCGGGAAATATTCCCGCATGAACGTGGTTGGTGTAGTCGTACCGGCAATCCCCGATGCCGCGCAGATCCATGACTCCTGTAGCCACCCGATCCTTGTAGACCGATGACGGGATTACGTCCCCGTCGGAACGTTGCTGATGAAGACCTCGCGATACGACCACGACGATGAAGTAGCACCACAAGTGTAGTGCCTCGCGGGATTATACACATACAGTATACCCGACGTCCCTCCGGGCTCCGAACCAGTAGAGCAGCGGAAAGAAGATGGATTTGGCTCCCGATTCCAGCAGCACGACGGCGTGCGTATAGTGGAGAAATCCCCAACCAAGTGTAGACTCCAAACAAGGGGAGTCCACTCGAGGAAGGAGAAAGGAGGGAGAGAGAGATGAGAGAAACTTGGCTCAAATCAATTTGTATGAAGAAAAAGGGCACCCTACCCCTCCTTATATAGGCCAAGGAGGGGTGCCACCCTCCCCTCCACTTCCAGGGTGGGACTAATCCCAAGGGAGGGGGGTTTGGCGCAGCCCTAGGGGGTGGCCCCCCCCTCATGGCGCCATGGCCCATGGGGGAGGACTCCCTCTCCCCCTAATGGGCCCTATGAGGCCCATGTGCCTTTTCTTCCATTTTTAATTATATTTAAATACATTTTAATATTTAATTCAGATAATTAAATAATAAAACATATATTAAACATTATTAAATATATTTTGAACCTTTCAAAATACCCGGAACAACTTCCGGCCTTTATCGGAACAATTCCGGCCATCACCGGAACAATTCCGGTGTTCTCTCCAATTTCTCCGGTGATCCCGAATCAATCCTTACTGCGTCGAATACCCTTAAGTTTAACACCCTACGGTCCGGGAAACAGCAGACATGATCGAGACAATTCTTATTGATCAATGACTAATCAATTGGACCTGGTTACAATCCTTGATAGCCCCTGCGCTTCCATCGAATGAACTTCAATCGCTGTTGGATCCGTTAACCGTGTGCATGTTCCCTTTGTCCTATGGTACTTTGCTTTTCCGAGGTTTGATCATCGGTATCCGATATACCTAGTTCGTCCTCGTTCTCAACAAACAAGTTTACTCGTTCCCGTGATATTACAACTCCGTGACCTAGTCACACGTTTGCAAACTTTATGATGTAACATCACCGAGTGGGCCCAGAGTACCTATCCGTCACACGGATGGACAAATCCCGCTTTGATCTATTTGCATACTCATCAACCATCTATTTCGGAATACCCAAATTGCAGCGTTATGGCCAGCATATTTCAGTCAGGCGGTGGGATACAAATCAAAGTCTCCTCATAGATGACAATTACGTATGATCATTACGGTCAAAGGATCTGGTCACTACGTTATAGTTATCGCAATGTCGAACTATGTGACTTGATCACATCGCAACACTTCTGGTGGGTGTATGTCCATCATATTATTATCCAATGATACGACTCCATTGTCAACAGACGCCATTGTCTCATGATCAGGAAACCTTGATCATCAATCGCCCAATGGACTAGTATACTAAGGTTTACTAGGGACCTGGTTGTTTGTATACCACACCTGTGTTAATGTTTCCGCTTAATACAGTTCTAGCACGGTATCAAACGTATTATGAACTAATGGAATATGCTCGACAAAACATATTTTATTTGCCTCTAGGGCACATTCCCAACAGTCTCCCACTTGCACTAGAGTACAAATAATCTAGTTGCATTTTCTCTGGATCATAACTCCTTATTGATCATGCTTGCCCGTGGAAGAGGTTGTATCAACGGTCTGGGTACCATTCAGAACCGTATGTCCTTTTGCAAATCATAATGTCACCTAATTTGACATTCCTTCATTATCCACTATAATGATGAGGTATATATATTTGGCGGTGAAGTGAGACTTCGTTTGCTGTGTCATAGCAATGACATCCGGTGGGTCACGCGGAATTTCCCATAGTCATGCACACTTGAAACTCACTCAATCAGAAGTCGAACTTCTTAAGCCATAATATAACTCCTGCTACTTCTAAAGCAGCCACATCAATGTAGATTCAATCCTTAGTGCATTGTATGCAACTTTGATGTCTAACCATGTTTCTTTCAACTTAGGCATTCATTAGTATGATATCTCAATTTTCTAGGTTAGTGTCAAAACTTGAACCGGCATAACATTTATGGTCAAGTCCACTATCCTTTACAAATTTGAGATGTATCCTTAGTTCTCTTCAGACACTGAAGGATAAACTTAACTCTTTGTTCAATGATTTACTCATAAATCATATCACAACATGTTCTTACTACTAAGAACTTGGGTCACATTACGTCGAGTACATAACTCTGGTTTTATATGAAAGAACCTATGACAAAGGCATAGAGGATCCAACACATCCATATCTTTCATTAACCATTAACCATTGTTATTTTACTGAGATTAACTCAACACTTTTCTTGGATATACAAGTAAGGACCACTTCTTGACTTGTCCCATTCTGAACTCCTCCAGGATCTTATCCAGGAAAGTATTACGACTCAATGGTATTAAACATATATCTATCTTAATAGATCTTCAATGCTTAGTACTTATTCATCTTCATTTATGAAAGATTCAAATAATCATTAACACCAACTGCACCATTCATAATATGTTATCCATATATGAGAATTTTATCATGCTCCCACTCAAATATGTCATGCACATATTAAGTTATAGGATAACACTCATATTGCTCCCACTCAAATATGTCGACCACATATAAGACAAGGATAACATCCACATGGCTCCCACTTAGATATGTCAGACACATATTAAGTTCAGGATACTAACCACATGGCTCCTACTCAAATATGTCATTTACATATAAGTCTAGGATAATACTCCCATAGCTCCCACTCAAAATATGTCGTCTACATATTAAGTTTCAGGAAACTATTCAGCTCCCACTCAGTTTCATGCAAATGCATGTTTCCTCGATATTTTGGTTAAGTCCAAAATCCTTTGATCATTCATCAAAATGAGAATTCAGTTTACGAGACACTAGTATCCATATGTTTTTCCAAAACCTTCTTGTTGTACCAATTACAACACTTCTTCAAATACAGGATTTGAGGAAGTCACGGTATTGATAACAATCCTGGATCAATCATAGTGAATATCCCTTTGACTCAAGCATTGCTACACATTGTAGTCAACCCATTGAATTTGTCAGAAACAATCTTTGTGACAAACCAATCTTGACGTCCCTTTGATGTTCACATTTATTCCTCATAACTCTGAAGTTATTGTGAATATCAACTAACCTCCTTACTTGATAAGATTCAAGCAATCTTAAATGTAACTCAACATAGGATTTCATGACTCATAGTCATATCTCGTACTTAGGTCCACCATCGCTTCTTTGTAGTTTGTAGGAATGTCTTGTTCCATTAACATGACAAGTGAATCATGAATATCATTTTGCACCAGGGGAAAATATATATTCTTGAATCCTACCTTTCTCAGTAAAATCTCCCATCGGAAGATCATGATCATTATCATTAGTTTCTCCTCTTATTGTAGAGCTTTGCTTCCAGAACATATTCCGTTGCACTACTCTGATATTTGGAGGCAAGGTCAATTACCTTGGTTTAACTTTCACTTTTCTTCCATTACCACATTTATCAAGAACAATTCTTGACAAACACCAAACATAGCAATACAAGTTTTGCTCCTTTTGGTTCTAGTTGTGGAAGATGCATCCATAGTTGTCTAAGGATACACTACAAAGATAATTTATCTTACATAAATCAAGCTTCCTAGAAACCACAACACACCATGACATATATAGTGTTGGTTTCCACGAACTCAGATGGTTCCCTATGCTGAAGTGAGTGTTTGCATATTAAATTAATAACTCTAAACAATAATAACGTAACTTGGTAAGAGATAACTTAGACCATACACTTTTCGATAGAATATGATCACAATGTTCAGGCACGTCAATCATATTGAAGTGTCTCAAGACATTGCAATTTGTGGAACAACTTTCACACAAGTCTTTATGCCCAAGACTAAATCAAAACATTTGTCACTTTGATCAAATCGTAGAGACTTGTCTTTCTTGTTAATTTAATATCCATCTTTACTCTGAAATCCCTTTTGATCATATCAAATTATTTCAGACTCATGTTTCATTAGTGAATACAAATATTCATCTAAGTCCACATACGAAGTTCACAAAATAATGAAATTCACCACATGCTGACATATGATACATCACAATGTATGATACTCAACAATCAGTACACATTCCGTTTACCAGAATGCGAGGTTTTAGTCATCTCACCTAAAAGGCATGGTTTGTATGTGTCAAGAGATCAAGTATCTTAAGACATCATCATACCATTCATGACTTAAACTGTAGTGTCATTATTAAGCCTGGATATTTCTTGGCATTACAATATTTCTTATAAATGATCAAACAACTATCATCAATATAAGAATAACTCATTCATAATCGTAATGTGACCATAAGAGATATCATTCATAAAAGGAGAACAACTGACTTGTTTCTCACTAATATGAATAATTTGTCTTCGCGAGATGCAAGACACACTAATAAAGTCCTCATTCAAACGATCATAAAATTTATTCATATATTAATCAATTGATAGATGCAGAGGGAGAGTGTTGTCGACCATCAACTATCTTGATTGCCGTCAGCACACATTGTCACCTCATCCCTTCCAAGCCACTCTCAAGCAGTAAGTTCAAGCATCGAATACTTAATCGACCGCAATTAGTGTTTTGTGGGAAAGACATTTATAACTCATATATCAAATATACCTTCTCCGTCAATGACCATTCCTGCATTGGTTCTACTCTTAAAGTTCTTGACTTTAACCATGAACTCATGACAGGTGAACGATTCTCCTTCATGACATAGTCCAGACATGGTCTTTGTAACTGGGAGGAAGCGAATGCAACTCCCCAGTTATCGCAAAGTAACCAGTCATTCAGTAGTCCAAGTTATACACAAGGTGTTCCATGTATCTTATACATTTTCCAAGTGACTTTCTCAACAGGTTTTTCCTTCCACCATAGTTGAAAGAAACCCCGTCCATATACTCATATTCCATTACTCTGATTTGTGACCAAATGCTTTCAAGTTCACCTAGCACGTCATACGTGTTGGTTAACATGCATTCACAATTCAGATTCCATAGAATGAATTATGGTGTATTGGACAGTCATTCATAAGTGACGGTGAGTGCGATACTCATCATCATCTTCCTTGATTGCGGAGTTGTCAGGTGTATCTCCTAGCAGTTCTTCGTATTATGTTTAGCAAGTCATTGCTAATGAGTATGTCTCTAATGGTGTTGGTACACATAATTGAAGTAAGACCCATTTACCTTAAGTTCTATCATACTAAAAGAGCCATAGTTCTAAACATTGGTATGACGTTATCTACAATGATATTTGCTAAGACATGAAGATTAAGTTCATAATATGGAGTTCATGTTTCAAAAACAATTCTGGAACTCCCACTCAGACAAACATCCCTCATAGTTTGTTCTAAGTGATTACACGATCCTTGAAGAACATACCTCCCCCGTGTGACACGACCATCAGTATGTTGTTCAAGGTAGGCCATCATGCCAATCACATCATCCATGTGACTCATGCTCGACCTTTCGGTCTCTTGTGTCCCGAGGCCATGTCTGCACATGCCAGGCTCGCCACAATAACCTTAGTGAGTATATGCCGTGTATGCAAGGCCATGTTTCTGGACATGCTAGGCTTGCTCCACCAATCTCTTGTGAACGTAAAAATGTTTGACACCCGTGTGACACGTGATGCCTCCATAATGAAGAACTTTCCAAATGGTGCTTCACTAAGGAAGGACACTTTGTTGGATTAGTGAGGGATCATCCTATTATGCTACCGTCGTATATTTATGATATTAGCAAAACAGGATGCAATAGTATAAATCATACATGCTATGATTCCCCCCGACATGAAAATTAAAGTTGAAAACGCCTTTCTACTTTATCTTTTGCAAGTTTTACGTGGCTGCTAGGGGTTTCGAGAAAAGAACCGCTTTCTATCCTGCGAAAACAAGCCACAACACCAATCCCGCAATTGTCTCTATTACACCCCTGTCGGGGCCCTCCGTTGCAAACATCTTCGCATCGCTAATGCAGAGAGACAGACACCCCCCGGCCACTTAATTTATATGGTACAAGCCATATGTCAAGCGTGGAACCAGTCTCGTGTAAACGCGTAAGGTCGGTCGGGGGCCGCTTCATCAAACATTGCCGCAATTCTAAATGAGTACACGTGAGAGGGTAACAATTGGAGAATTGATGCCCACATACTAGATGTGTTCTATCCGTACAACACATCTACGCATAGCCTTGCTCATGATACCACTGTTGGGGTTCGGGGCAGAAAACACAAATTTTTCATAACCTACGAGACCCATACCCAAGACCTATGCTATGCCGATGCAAGTAACGGACAGAAATAGATCACATACCAGTATGTAGTCCGTTAAGCGGGAAACGTTCCCGCATGAACGTGGTTGGTGTAGTCGTACCGGCAATCCCCGATGCCGCGCAGATCCACGATGACTCCTGTAGCCACCCGATCCTTGTAGACCGATGACGGGATTACGTCCCCGTCGGAACGTTGCTGATGAAGACCTCGCGATAAGACCACGACGATGACGTAGCACCACAAGTGTAGTGCCTCGCGGGATTATACACATACAGTATACCCGACGTCCCTCCGGGCTCCGAACCAGTAGAGCAGCGGAAAGAAGATGGATTCGGATCCCGATTCCAGCAGCACGACGACGTGCGTATAGTGGAGAAATCCCCAACCAAGTGTAGACTCCAAACAAGCGGAGTCCACTCGAGGAAGGAGAAAGGAGGGAGATAGAGATGAGAGAAACTTGTCTCAAATCAATTTGTATGAAGAAAAAGGGCACCCTACCCCTCCTTATATAGGCCAAGGAGGGGTGCCACCCTCCCCTCCACTTCCGGGGTCGGACTAATCCCAAGGGAGGGGGGTTTTGGCGCAGCCCTAGGGGGTGCCCCCCCTCATGGCGCCATGGCCCATGGGGGAGGACTCCCTCTCCCCCTAATGGGCCCTATGAGGCCCATGTGCCTTTTCTTCCATTTTTAATTATATTTAAATACATTTTAATATTTAATTCAGATAATTAAATAATAAAACATATATTAAACATTATTAAATATATTTTGAAACTTTCAAAATACCCGGAACAACTTCCGGCCTTTATCGGAACAATTCCGGCCATCACCGGAACAATTCCGGTGTTCTCTCCAATTTCTCCGGTGATCCCGAATCAATCCTTACTGCGTCGAATACCCTTAAGTGTAACACCCTACGGTCCGGGAAACAGCAGACATGATCGAGACAATACTTATTGATCAATGACTAATCAATTGGACCTGGTTACAATCCTTGATAGCCCCTGCGCTTCCATCGAATGAACTTTAATCGCTGTTGGATCCGTTAACCGTGTGCATGTTCCCTTTGTCCTATGGTACTTTGCTTTTCCGAGGTTTGATCATCGGTATCCGATATACCTAGTTCGTCCTCGTTCTCAACAAACAAGTTTACTCGTTCCCGTGATATTACAACTCCGTGACCTAGTCACACGTTTGCAAACTTTATGATGTAACATCACCGAGTGGGCCCAGAGTACCTATCCGTCACACGGATGGACAAATCCCGCTTTGATCTATTTGCATACTCATCAACCATCTATTTCGGAATACCCAAATTGCAGCGTTATGGCCAGCATATTTCAGTCAGGCGGTGGGATACAAATCAAAGTCTCTTCATAGATGACAATTACGTATGATCATTACGGTCAAAGGATCTGGTCACTACGTTATAGTTATCGCAATGTCGAACTATGTGACTTGATCACATCGCAACACTTCTGGTGGGTGTATGTCCATCATATTATTATCCAATGATACGACTCCATTGTCAACAGACGCCATTGTCTCATGATCAGGAAACCTTGATCATCAATCGCCCAATGGACTAGTATACTAGGGTTTACTAGGGACCTGGTTGTTTGTATACCACACATGTATTAATGTTTCCGCTTAATACAGTTCTAGCACAGTATCAAACGTATTATGAACTAATGGAATATGCTCGATAAAACATATTTTATTTGCCTCTAGGGCACATTCCCAACAGATTTAGCGTCTTCCTTCAAAGAAAAAGGAAAAAAGCTTGGCCACATAGAAGTTTCGTATCTTCTCATCAGTAGTGAACAGGTTGCTTAACTCAGCAAGTTTGGTCAAGTGTGCTATAGCATCATCATTTTCTCTGCAATAAAAGGGGTCAGCCTCGACTGTAGATATAAGTGAAAGATCAATAGAGAAATCATAATCAGGATCAATGATGCATATAGGAGATGTGACAAATTGAGGGCCAGGAATAACTTTGTTCTTCATGGCGTGCCTTTTGAGCAACTCTTTAACAGCACCAGGGTCAGAGTCGACACACTCTCTGAGTTCCTTGCAAAAATCATCATCAAGAGTAACATAATCATCATCAAGGATTCTCTCCTTGAGTTCATCTAAGCTCGGGTAACCAAAGGTTTTGCAGGTAGGAATATAGGTAGCAGGGGTCTCGGTCTTGGATTTTGCTGCAGCCTTAGCAGTCTGAGTTTCAACATAGTGACCAAGAAAAGTAGCATCATCAAGAGTAGTGGAAGCATCATTAAAAGTATCGGACATAGTAACAGACTCAATAGAAGCATCATGTAGTGGTGGTGAAGTAAACTTACTCATAACAGAAGGTGAATCAAGTGTAGCACTAGTGTTCAGAACGGTACCTTTTCTTGTACGGGATGGTAAGATCGGAACCTTGGGGTCTCCTTTCTTACCCATAGCGGATGATATGCAGCAGGCAAGATACTTCAAGTAGACTTGTAAATATTTCTATGCTCCCCGGCAACGGCGCCAGAAAACGCTGCTTGATGCCCCACAGGCGTAAGGGATCGAGATAGTCTTCGCGGGTAAGTTAACCCAATTTATTGATTCGACACACGGGGAGCCAAAGAGTATTTATAAGCTTTAACAGTTGAGTTGTCAATTCAACCGCACCTGAAATATACTTGCTTGCAACGATAGATAAGTGGTGACGATAATATGATAGTGATGATAGCAACAGCAAAAGTAAATAGCAAAAAGTAACAACTAATAACCAGCAGGATTAAAAACACTATAGGCTAGGGAGATGGATGGTTGGGCGCTGCATGGATGAGAGTAAACATATAATAGATTCTAACACGGGGCAAGGCACACAGAAAAGCAATGATCATCTAGGCAAATATCAAACAATAGGCATGTATCCCGTAGGTAGTTGTGCGTGCTTGCAATAAGAACTTGCACAACATCTTTTCTCCTACCATCCCGCTACGAACGGGGCCAAAAGGAACTTATGGAGATTAAGGTGCTCCTGTCAAAGAGCACCGGAACAAAGCAATAAACTCAATGGATAAATGGAATCCTCAAATTATGGACCATCCCCTTTGGTGTCCCAAGCTGTCACCTTTGGGATCGCCGGTTCCGGACCATAATAGGTGCATACAACTCATAGATAGGATCTAGAACACAAATATATTCATGAAAACACATAGGGTTCAGATCTGAAAACATGGCACTCGAGCCCAAAGTGACAAGCATTAAGAACAACGAATTGTAGCAAAGATGATAAACACCAAAGTAGATGATAGGCAACATGCCCCCAACAATTTGATGAACTATTACATGATTAAACTCATCCAATCCCTACCATCCCCTTTGCCTACAGCCGGGAATTACTCACACATATGAAGAGAAGTCATCGAGGATGGATGGAGTGGTGATGGTGATGACGATGGCGACGATCTCCCCTCTCCGGAGGCCAAATCAGCCTCCAGATTAGCCCTCCCGAAGAAGAACAGAGGGTGGCGGCGGCTCCGCGACGGAAACTGGGAAAACGACTTTTGTTCTGGGGTTTTCTCGTCACGGGGATAAATAGGAGTCTCGGTAGGGCACCAGAGGAGGGGGGAGCAGCCCAGGCAGCCAGAGGGCGTGGCCCCACCCCTGGCTGCGCCAAGGGGGCGCCTGGGGCCCCCAGGGCTCCCCTCTGGTCCCACTTCTGGCTCGTGGCTCCTTCGGGTGCGTGGATATTCAGGTATTCTGGGAATTTTCTGGGACGTCTAAAAATCTATTTTCCTGCGCACAAATAAACCATACATGCAACTCTGCTGAAAACAACGTTAGTCCGGGTTAGTTTCTTCCAAATCATGCAAGAATGAGGGCAAAACAATAGCAAAAGTGTTTGGAAAAGTAGATACGTTTGAGACGTATCAGTGGCACCAACCGGAACCAAAGGTCTCTGTTTGCCGCCTTTTCAGCGTCTGAAAAAACCCTTTGGTCCCGGTTGGTGTTATCAACCGGGACTAAAGGGGGGCATTGGTCCCGGTTGTTGGCACGAACCGGTACCAATACTCTGGGTATATAAATGGCACTTATAAAATTTCAGTTATAATCTCGCCATTTCCCCCGACGATACCATGGAGGAGAGCTAGCCGTGCGCGCCTCCGCTGGTCGCCACCTGCCCACCGCGCCCGCGCCCGCCCCCTCCCCCATGCTGCTTGCCGCTGGTCGCCGCCGGCCATGGCCACGGCCGTGCGTTGTTGTGTGGCCTGCGGGGAGAAGAAAAGAGCAAGAAGGAAGAAGGAAGAAGAAAAAAAGGAGAGGGAAAAAGGAAAATAAGAAGAAAAAAAACAGAGAAAAGAAAATTTTGCTCTATGTACTGTTAAATGCAATTTTGTTGTTAGATGATGCTAGAATCGATGATGCCAAAGTTAAATTTTGTTGCTAGATGATGCCACTGTTAAATGCAAATTTGCAAAATACTTATGTATTTTACACATGTTGAAAAATTAAAAAAAGATTTATGTATTCATTGTTGCAATAATGGTGTATGCAAATTTGCAATTGAACAGTACAAAAATTTGAGCGGTTTGACATGTGCATGATAATGGCGTCGCGCTTTAGTCCTTGGTTGGAAAAACACATATGTTCCTAGGTTGGAAAAACACAAAACGTCAAAGTTGTAGTCCTTGGGGAGATAAAGAACTTCCATGTTGAACTTTTTTTGATTCGGGGTCTTTTTAAAAACTGAATTCGTCACACTTTCCATCAGACATTGGTTGCATGAGTCGTCGATGATCGAGGTTCGTCGAGGGTCGATGGTCGTCGACGGTCGTGGAGGGGTCGAGGGTCGTCGAGGGGTGGATCGCCGACGTGTCGAGAGGTTGCCTTGTGTCAAAGTATTGAAGAAATCCATGGCTTCATCATTAGCCGGAAGTGACGTGAGGGGGTCGAGGGGTCGAGGGTCATCTTATATAGGTTTATTGTCGAGCCTATATCATGTTTGTATATTATGTGTCATGTTGTAATTAATATTTTGCAGAAACTATGGAAGATCGTCATAGAAACTTAGAACAAGAAGAGATGTTGGGGGAAATCATCCGCGAAGGACCGTTGTTGGTGGGCGACATCGTCCGGGAAAGAGTTGATGTGTTCCAATTTCTGAACGACACCGATGGTCTGGAAGAAGAGGGTGAAGCAGGCTCCGGTGATCGGACAATGGAGGTGGAAGGACATTCTTATGATGGCTCCTGTGAGCGAACGGAGGACGGAGTTGTTGGAAAGTCCGGCGAGGTATATATAATAATTAAGCCTGTGCTGACTAGCTAATTGATGCATTAATTGTTTTGGACTGTGTACACATATTAACTCTCTTCTTTCTTCTTTTCTAGCCCTCCGTATCCGGATCGAGCCAAACTTCGGTAACGAGACGAGGCCCAAAGAAAAAGTTGCGCCCGGATGAAAGGTTCACGATCACCAGCATCAATAGAGATGGCCAACCGATTGAACCCAGCCGGACCAAAGATGCATTTTCTGCTCAGTGCGGGGTTCTTGTTAGGGACATGATCCCGATCAGTATCCAGCAATGGAATAAGCCGAAGGCCGGAGACCCTGAAGTGTCTTTTGTCACCGATAGACAGAAAGATGATCTTTGGACCGCGTTGAAGGCAAATTTCACCCTACCGGAACAGGAGCGTCCGGAAAAGCCAGTTATAGAGCAAAAGGTCAAGACTCATGCTCTTAAGAAGATGGCAGAGCTATTCAGGAGGTGGAAGAATGAGTTAAAAACAACGTTTGTCGACAAAGAGAAGACTCCGACATTCACCGGCCGATTTGAGAAGATAAGAGAACAGTGGCCCGCATTTGTGTCCCACAAGACATCGGAGAAGAGTAAGAAGATGTCAGCGATAAACAAACTAAATGCTGCAAAGAAGAAGCATCACCATTGCACGGGGTCAGGTGGCTGCCACAAAGGCCGACTGTTGTGGGAGAAGGCTGAAAAGGACCTTCTTGACAAAGGGATCGTACCAGTGACATTGAACTGGCCAGAGCGTGCAAGGAATTGGTTCTTCGGGGTTGGGGGAACCTTGCACCCTGAAACAGGGAAGTGATTTTGGACGAACGAACAACTGAGAGTACCAATCACCAAGCTTGAGGAGTTAATCGCCGAAACGGAGGCAGGGACGTTCGTTCCCGATAGAGAGAACGACGAGCTCACAATGGCCCTCGGGAATCCTGAGCACCCAGGATGAACACGAGGCACGGAAGGCTCCCTTCCGTGGAAGCATGGGTTTCCCGACGCAGGCGGTTACAAAAGCAGGGAGAGGAAGAGGAAACAGGAGCAAAGAGAAATACAGAACCTGCATGCAAGAGTACAAGCGCTAGAGGAGAGGCATCGAGCTGACGAAACTACCCTAGAAGCTACCCCGCCATCTCAGCGGAGAAGCATCGTGGCTTCCAACGAGGTCATTGCGCAACCTGATTTGACGGCTTCCAGGTACCCCATGGATGAAATCACGGAGTCTCAAGAATGCCACCTTAAGAAGCAATTGATGCAATTCAAACCCACGGTGGCTATCGGCCATGTTGCACCTCCTCGACCCAACGGAACTTTTCACTGTCATCCGATTCCACAAGGCTATGCTGTTGTGATGGTCGATGAAATAATGGAGGGATATCAGGAGATCGAGCTTGACTACCCTACCGGCGAAGGGAAAAATCTCCTACAGAATGCTCTGAGGACTTCATGTCAATGGCCGAAGGAATTCATCAAGCTTCCGAACTGGACAGCACCTACACCTCCTCCTCCTCCTCCGGCGAGTAAGGGCCCGCCTCCTCCTCCGCCTCCTCCTCCAGCGAGAGATCAGGGCACACCTCTTTCTCCGCCTCCTCCTCTGGCGACTGATCAGTGCACGCCTCCTCCTCCGCCTGCGTCGGCGCGTCCGAGCAACCCGTCTACTCCTCCGCCTCGTCAGCAAGAGCAGAAGAGAGCCGCCACCGCCGCTCCGGCTGCTCCGGCGCCTCTTAACCAACAAAGGAAAATAGCAGCCGTCGCTCCGGCGTCTAGCAGTACAACCAGTGGTGGGAGGCGATACCAATACGGTCCGTCATCTCTCAAGCCTCTTGAGCCGTTACCATACGAGAGGAGCGATGAGGAAAGCGCGAAGATCTCTAAAGGCGAAGTGGATGCCTTTTAAAAAAATAAAAATCCACCTCCGAAGGAGAAGATAGATGAGGTGAAATTGAAGCGCACTTTGGATGCCCTGAAGCAACCAGCACCGGCTCCGCTGGATGACAACCATGTCCGCGCTCTTAAAAAGAAAGTGCAAGAAACGTGCCGGTCCGGAAGCACTGCAACTGACCAAAGGAGAGACCAACAAATTGCAAGAGGAAAAAAAAATCCCCAGCTCGGCGAATAGGCGAAACAATTCTGCCCCCCGCTGCAAGTGTCTAGTGATATCGTCGTCGCAAATCTGCCGGCCGGGATGGTGCCCGGTACCAATCCTGGTGATTACTGATACGTCCAAAACGTATCGATAATTTCTGCTTGCTCCATGCATATTTTGTGTGATATTGCTATGATCTAGATACACTTTCATACATTTTTTATCATAATTGGACTAACCTATTAACTCAGTGCACCCCAGTGCCAGTTCCTGTTTTCTGTTGTTTTTCTATTTCAGTTTCCCCCATATAAAAAGTGCTAGAAAAAATCGGGAAAATTCAGATAAAAAATCAGCGTGACGGAAGCTTCGAGAAAAGCCCGGGAGGGGCCAGAGGGGGCCAGGGGGGCCCAGGCGGCCACCCGGCGCGGCCCCACCCCTGGCCGCGCCAGGGGGGCGTCTGGGGCCCCTGGTCCATCTCTGTCTGCCCCCTTCGCCTATTTATCCCCCGTCACGGGAAAACTCCAGAACAAGAACCCTATTCCGCGAACTCGCCTCTGTTCCGCCGCCGCCGTGCTTCCAAGATCGGGAGCACCAGAAGACCTCTTCCCGGCACCCTGCGGGAGGGAAGATTGACCTCCGGGAGTCTCCTCTACACCATGGATGATCCCCGGATGTCTCGTGAGTAGTTTTCCTTGGACCATGGGTCCGTGATCAGCAGCTATGTGATGTTCTCCTCCCTCTTTGATCTTCATTGTTTAGACCTCGTGAGCTGCCCTACATGATCGAGGCACCTTTGTAATATTTCTGCTATTGCTATGTTGAGTTTGATCGGATATGATGGATTATGAGATTATGTTCAGATTGTGATAGAGTAATATATTTGGTTTTTATCTCTTATATTTTTGTTCCTAAGTAATTCTTGCATGCTCTCCGTTGCTATTTATTGCTTTGGCCAAGTAGTAGGTAGTGACTCCAAGAGGGAGCGTTGTGCTAGATTGTGGGTTCATGCCTCCCCGATGACATGCTTGAGTGACAGAAACATGAGTCTAGGGGATGTGTTGTTGCCACAAGGGGGAAAACAACGGTGCTTGTAACCGCGGTTACAAGGATTGTTTACTTTACGCAAAGTTCTTTTTAATGCAGTTGTCTGTTGCTTTGGATTTACACTTTGGGTGGGGCTCGCAACTTAATACCAGTGAGATGTTCTGGATAGATATCTCAAGGTGGATGATTAGTAGTAGATGCAGATGGATTTCGGTCTACTTAGTTTGGCGTACTGCCCGTGCTTTTGAACCTCTTCCTTTCTTTTGTAGCATAGTTAGCATTGCAGTGCGTTCTTAATCCTGTCGATTGCCTTTCTGTAATTTGTTTACCTCGCATAGCATTTTTATCGTCTTTTGGGAGAGAGACATCACTAGCGAATATCACGTATCCTGGTCCATATCCTAATCATTATTTCCACGCTATATTTACTTTTCTGCATTTACTTTCAAGTTGCTATCATTATCCCCTTGCGTTTTATCATTTGTGAAAAACAAGGCCAGAGAGATTGACAACCTCTCTGAACTTCGTTGGGAGCAAAGTTATTTGTGTCTGTGTGCAGGTCCGCGTCAGTTGCGCCGCTGACACCTACTTATCATCTCTGGAGTCCTACTGGAGACAAACCTTGGTATCTTTACTGAGGGAAACTTGCTGCTGTACCGCATCACGCCTTCCACTTGGGGCCTACCAACGAAGGGCGAGAAGCCGTCATCAAGAGCAATTTCTGGCGCCGTTGCCGGGGACTCCGAGTGCTAAGATAGGGGAGTTGCACACTACCCTTTGTTAGTTTATCTTTTAGTTTTTATCTTTTAGTTTTTATCTTTGTGTCTTTTATCAAAAATTACAAAAAAAAATATTTATCTTGCTAGCTTTCATTATGTTTGGTCCTTCTGCCATTGTTGAGACGGAGGTTCTCACCTTTAAACAAAAAGGTGGAGAAAGTTTAAAAGATGCTTCGTATAGAATTAATGATTCTCAAATAAGAGCCACCAAGAAGCAATCCACTACTATCCTGCTTAGAAATTTTTATGTTGGGATTGCTCCTTGGAATAGGTTTATATTAGATACTGCTATCAATGGGAATTTTCTAGAAGCTCCGACTTGGGAGTCTCTTAATGTTATTGAAAATCTTCTTGGAAATCTCCCTATTGCTAGCATACAAGAAGATATGACACTATCTCACATTATGAAGAAACTTGAAAATATAGAGTTAGAAATACCAAGTATAGCTAGGATAAATGAGTTGGATCGCAAGATTCAAGGGAATTTGAATAGGCTTGATAGCTCCATGCTTAAAATTATCAAAACTTTGGAGGTCATCAAATCCCGTGATACGGATCTTTCTAGGATAGATAAGATTGAGGAAATCATTAATACTCTTGGAACTACTTTCTCCTCAATCAAACCAAAAAAGGTAGAGACTTCGGCAAGAAGGGAACCTAAGTTCAATTATGTCCCTAAGGTTCCCCGGCCTAAAGAGGAACCACCTATTGCCAAAGAAGTTGAGACCTTGAAAACTTTGGAAGAAATACCTCTCTTTGATAATTTTATAAATGAATCTTCCATTGATTTTTCGGCTTTTGGTTTTCTCCCTAGAAGTATCTTCATTAGGCCTTTATTTGAAAGACCTCTTAAGACCAGTTGTACAATTGAAGAGCTTGTTGATGATCTTGATAATGATTCAATTGATACAACTTGATCTTTTTGCATCATGCCTAGCTAATGGCTTTAAAGAAGCGCTTTCGGGAGGCAGCCCGCAACGAATTTAGGTTTTTATTTTTGTTTTTGTTGTGTCTCGATGATTGTTACTACTGTAGCAACATCATTGTATCTTTACTTTTCAGCTTTGTGCCAAGTTATAGCCTCTTACGGCAAGTGAAGTAAAAGTTGTGACATGCTGTCCAGAAAACAGATTCTGTCCTCGTGACCAGAAAAATTCCAGAAAAATCCCAGTTCATCTGTATGAGCTGAATTTTTTACACAGTATGCTATATACAATTACGAAACTTCCGTATGTTCTGAGTTTTTTGATTTGAGTTGCAGAAGTTCCCCTAAAAAATTCTTTACTATCTGCTGTTCTGTTTTTCACAGATTCTGCCACGTTTTGTCTCTCCTTACTTTTGCAAACCTTATGCTTGCTTTTTCTTTGCAAAAACTTTTTGGCACTCTTGAGAAACAGTAGCTCTTCAAGATTATATTTATATGCAGTAGAGAAATTTTTTATTTATTAAGGGTACTAACCTCTCTAATCAGCTTATGATGAGTTATGTATGAAGGGAGTTTTCAAGTGTGCGTTGGAAGATGATGAAAGAAGATCCAGGAGTGTCAAGCGCTCAAGCTTGGGGATGCCCCCATGCATCCCCAATAAATAATCAAGGAGACTCAAGCGTCTAAGCTTGGGGATTGCCCCGTGCATCCCCTTCTCCATCAACCATCATCAGTTCGTCCTTCGTCTCACTATATTTTTATCACTTCATGTGTTATGTGCTATGCTTGGAGCGTCTCGCTCTTAAGTTTTGTTTTTAGTTTTATTTAGCTTTGCTTGCTGTTCATAACAAGTTAGATCCCGTCTTACTTTGTGTGGGAGAGAAACACGCTCCACTTTCAAAATCTAGAACACATCATAGTATTTTTCCTGCCTATCTTTTTGCTGTTGTGTGTTCTTTATCTTTTCATAGCTACTGCCATGTTTAGTTTTAGTCTTAGTTTGTCTTTAGCAAGAGCTTTGGCTTTTGTTTAGTTTGTTGCTGCAACTCTTTTTAGTTTTCATGTTTATCTTGTTAAGAGAGTTGGGTGTTGCACTGAGTTGTGTTTTGTCTTGAAAGTAGGTAATTGAGGTTGCTATTTAATTTTAGTAGTAGCTTGCAATAGTTTTGAGGCATTGTTGTGAGTAATGTTTGGACTTTTGGTGTCAAGAGCTCTTGCCTATTAGTGATAGGTGTCGTATTTTGGGAAATCCGTGTTTATTTTAAAAACCTACAAAACTAGTTGAGAACTCTAGCTACTAGATAGATCACTACTCTTCTGAGGAGTCGAATATTAGAGTACACTCACGTACCATGAGTCGAGGATGCGCAAGGATAACCAAACCCCCATACCCTACTCCTCGGGGTACTTGTCTCTTTGTGAACCTCCTCATTAGATTGAGAGTTACCGATAATAAGTGCATGAGTTCTTCGGACTAATGTAAGTATTGAGAGTTGACACTTCCACCTTCCCATATTTTGCTAGCCTTTCCCGTGTCGTGCATTGCCTTCTTCTCACTCCGAGAGTTGGTGTCCACCTTCGCCGGTACATCCAAACCCTTGGCATGATACGCTCTGTCATCATAAGAATCCCTTTATCTTTCCTCAAAACATCCACCATACCTACCTATCAAGGCATTTCCATAGCCTTTCCGAGTTATATTGCCATGCAACTTCCACCTCTTCATGACTTGATCTTCATGTCATACATGTTCCTACTACACTGGCAGCGACATACCTTGCATACATCATGTTAGTTACATCTTATTTATGATTTTGAGTACCTTGTAAAGTGTGAAATATCTCCTTTACCTTCTTGTAAAATAGAGTGTTGCCCTTAAGTGAGGAAAAGATCCCAAAGTGGACACATTAAAAGATCCCAAAGAGGACAAATGAGAGTTAAATAGAAAGAGCCATTGAGGCCACCAAAAAAATACAAAAAAATAGAAAAAGAGAAAAATAAATAAAAAGAGAGAAAGGGGCAACACTACTATCCTTTTGAGAGATCCACACTAGTACTCCCTCTATATCTTTGTACTCCATAGAGATGATCTTTATGCATATAGTTTGGAGAGCTTCTTAGCTCGTATGTGCATCCATTGCATGGCAATCCCTACTCCTCACATCATATCTATCATTTGGCATCTCTTGCCTATGATTGTCCTCATTGATGTGAGACTTTCTCATCCTTTTTGTCTTCCTCCTCCACCATATTTCTCTCTTTGCCATCCTAAGTGTCAACTCTCGTGCTTACGCTCATCCATTGCATGAATGCTCAAAATATCGAAAAGGAGTGGATCAAATTGACTTGTACCTGGCTAGTGGTCTGGGGACGAGTCAAGATAAGATTCCAAAGAGGACCAAGTGTGAAACTTTAGTAGATTGAGTTCTCAACAAAAAAACTTTTTTTCTCGTATTCCCTATTCTCCTTTCTTGCACGCAAACACCATTTGGAGACATTCGAGTCAAGGACAGCGAGAGCTCTTGCACCTTTTGTTCTTTTGTTACTTATTTCAATGCTAATATAGACTCTTGCCTGTTATGCCTTGAATTGAATCTCTGACCTTGATTTCTTTACTTTTCAAAGTTCTTTTATGGTTGCTAGCATGTCACCAGAGAAATTATGCTTGTTATCATTTACCTACTCGAGGACGAGCAGGAATTAAGCTTGGGGATGTTGATACGTCCAAAACGTATCGATAATTTCTGCTTGCTCCATGCATGTTTTGTGTGAAATTGCTATAATCTAGATACACTTTCATACATTTTTTATCATATTTGGACTAACCTATTAACTCAGTGCACCCCCAGTGCCAGTTCTTGTTTTCTGCTGTTTTTCTATTTCAGTTTTCCCCCATATAAAAAGTGCCAGAAAAATTCGGGAAAATTCAGATAAAAAATCAGCGTGACGGAAGCTTCGAGAAAAGCCCGGGAGGGGCCAGAGGGGGGCCAGGGGGGCCCAGGCGGCCACCCGGCGCGGCCCCACCCCTGGCCGCGCCAGGGGGGCGCCTGGGGCCCCTGGTCCACCTCTGGCTGCCCCCCTTCGCCTATTTATCCCCCGTCACGGGAAAACTCCAGAACAAGAACCCTATTCCGCGAACTCGCCTCTGTTCCGCCGCCGTCGCGCTTCCAAGATCGGGAGCACCAGAAGACCTGTTCCCGGCACCCTGCCGGAGGGAGGATTGACCTCCGGGAGTCTCCTCTCCACCATGGATGCTCCCCGGATGTCTCGTGAGTAGTTTTCCTTGGACCATGGGTCCGTGATCAGTAGCTATGTGATGTTCTCCTCCCCTCTTTGATCTTCATTGTTTAGACCTTGTGAGCTGCCCTACATGATCGAGGCACCTTTGTAATATTTCTGCTATTGCTATGTTGAGTTTGATCGGATCTGATGGATTATGAGATTATGTTCAGATTGTGATAGAGTAATATATTTGGTTTTTATCTCTTATATTTTTTTTCCTAAGTAATTCTTGCATGCTCTCCGTTGCTGTTTAGTGCTTTGGCCAAGTAGTAGGTAGTGACTCCAAGAGGGAGCGTTGTGCTAGATTGTGGGTTCATGCCTCCCCGATGACATGCTTGAGTGACAGAAACATGAGTCTAGGGGATATGCGGTTGCCACAAGTGGGAAAACAACGGTGCTTGTAACCACGGTTACAAGGATTGTTTACTTTACGCAGAGTTCTTTTTAATGCAGTTGTCTGTTGCTTTGGGTTTACACTTTGGGTGGGGCTCGCAACTTAATACCAGCGAGATGTTCTGGATAGATATCTCAAGGTGGATGATTAGTAGTAGATGCAGATGGATTTCGGTCTACTTAGTTTGGCGTACTGCCCGTGCTTTTGAACCTCTTCCTTTCTTTTGTAGCATAGTTAGCATTGCGGTGCGTTCTTAATCCTGTCAATTGCCTTTATGTAATTTGTTTACCTTGCATAGCATTATTATCGTCTTTTGGGAGAGAGACATCAGTAGCGAACATCACGTATCCCGGTCCATATCCTAATCATTATTTCCACGCTATATTTACTTTTCTGCATTTACTTTCAAGTTGCTATCATCATCCCCTTGCGTTTTATCATTTGTGAACAACAAGACCGGAGAGATTGACAACCTCTCTGAACTTCGTTGGGAGCAAAGTTATCTGTGTCTCTGTGCAGGTCCACGTCAGTTGCCCCGCTGACACCTACTTATCATCTCTGGAGTCCTACTAGAGACAAACCTTGGTATCTTTACTGAGGGAAACTTGCTGCTGTACCGCATCACGCCTTCCACTTGGGGCCTACCAACGAAGGGCGAGAAGCCGTCATCAATTACCTGCCAGAAGATATACATTTTGATCCACTCCAGGTGGACGAACTCAAATTCCGGCACGGGTATCCTCTCGTTAGACCTGATCAACAGCTACCAACGATGATGCGAAGATTCCATGAGTGGTACATGGACACCTGCAAGAACTCTGGGTTGGATAATGTGTTGCTTATGGTTAAAGACAAGCACGACCTCGTTGGAATTGATACGTTGTATGTTCCATTTGAGGAGTTATTCCAGCTTTACAATGCAATGACCATCGATAAAGTAATCGTCACTTGCTACTGTCTGTAAGTACTACTTCTTTAATTAAGTCTCTATATATAGCTCAGCTCTTTCATTGCATGTACATATAATTCACTATATCATGCAGATTGAAGATCGTCGAATGCAAGCAAAGAGAAATCTATAATATTGGGTTCATTAACCTAAATCTCTTTGATGAATCGGCGATGGAAAAGAATCCCAAACAAGCCGAGGCCAACTTTCTACAATCGTTTCTTCAACATCAAAACAAACAAAAAATAATCTTTCCTTACAACTTCGAGTGAGTGTTATACTATGCATATTCGGTTTTCCTTTATTTACTCGAGGTTATAGTAATGTAATTGATGAGTTATGCATGCGTGCGCAGCTTCCACTTTATTCTCCTAGAGATTAAGCTTGAGGAGGGACTAGTAACCATGTTAGACTCAAGACGAAAAGATCCCAAGACATATGCGCTCATCACTGAAATGCTTAAGAAGTAAGTGCAATCGATCATTATCGCAGCATTTCGGCAACTTTGTTCATTTCCTGATATTAGGTAATAATTATTTTCTATGTCTGGCAGGGTTTGGATAACGTTCACCACAAAATCTCCGGGACTGCCGAAGGAGCTGAAATTTACACGCCCGAAAGTAAGTACTACTAGCTAGTTCCGCACATCTCCCATTAATTTGATTCTAGCTAGTTTCATCAATACCATTTATATAATGCTTGATTATCAGTTTGATTGACCTCAATTTCTCGTAAAGTGGTTGTGGCAGCAAGAAGGGACTAATCTTTGTGGATACTACGTATGCGAGTACATCTACAACGCTACGATCTCTAAGCAGGGAGGCTACTCTAAAAAAGATTTTGATGTGCGTAAGAAATAATATTCACAATTTTATTTTATTACCATCATTTGTGTTGAGTTTCATTCATATAGATGTATTGACCCCCTTCTTCGAATTAGCTTTGGGAGCTGAAGGAAGAACTCCTACCACAAGATCGCATAATAGCAATTCAAGAGGAATTGGCGGGATTCTTTCTTGAACACGTCATCAGGAAAGAGGGAGAATACCATATGGAACTTGATTTCAGATGTTAGGGTATTGTTAGAGATCTTATATTGTATATATGTAGACAGTAGCGTCGGATAGATATACGAAAACTTGTTGTTCGAACAATCTCACTTCTCTCTGTATATGTTCATGACGATCTTCTGTACTTAATGGTTTAATTCCTTCATTTGCTTACTAGCTAGCATGTCGAGTCCTCTCTATACGTATAGTACGTAGCGTCGACCAAGCACGGAGATAAGAGAGGACACCTCTCTCTATTAGCTACAATATATGAAACCCCTAAATTAACCCTACAAAACCCCCATCCCCCCCTCTCAAAAAAAAACTCCAGACACGGAACTGCTGACGCGTGGAGGCATTTTGGTCCCGGTTGGTGCTACCAACCGAGACAAAAGGCCCTCCTGCCCGGGCAAGCCGCAGAGGCCACGAGGAGCCCCATCTGTCCCGGTTCGTGCGCAAACCAGGACTAAAGGTTTTGGGCATTAGTAACGACCCTTTAGTCTCAGTTCCGGAACCGGGACAAATGGTCCTCTAGAACCGGGACAAATGGGCCTTTTTCTACTAGTGTTAGTGGAAACAGCACAAAAATTTATATTGAATCTAATGCATCATTAGTAACAAGATACTTAACCAATGCAACTTGAGGATCGACCTTGATCTGGTCCTCAGGCTCATCAATTCTTCTCTCACTTTTTATTTAGTATGCCTGTCACAAAAGAGTGCTCCCTTATTCTTACGGGAAAAGGGGGCTTTTCATATATAACTGCAGGAAAAATAGGGTCAGCAACATGAATATCAATAGGTAATTCTTTGAAGGGTTTATGATGCTAATCCTTCTTCTTCTTCTTAGAAGATTCAATATGAGAGGCAAAGTCCTTACAAAAATCAATCATTAGATGAGAATCAAGACCAATCTTAGAGTAAAAGGTACTAAAGTAATCAGTTTTCACATAGCTCTCTATATAATCATGCTCATAATTTATAGTGGGTTCAATACCTTTATCTATTTCCCAATCTTCGGTATTCTTCTGGATCCTTTCAAGGAGATCCCATCTTTCTTCAACGCTTTTCGTCTGAAATACCCCACTAGAGGAGGCATCCAGCATCTCCTTATCCTGACAAGAAAGTCTAGCATAAAAGTTTGTAAGTATAGTTTACTTGGGGAGCTCATGAATAGGACATTTGAGCATTAGGGATTTCAAACTCCCCAAGCTTGAGCGATGCTTTCTCCGTCACGAGACCTAAAGTTATAGATATAATTTCTGTCTCGATGAATTTCATGAAGAAGATAAAACTTGGTATAAAAAAGAGACATAAGCTCTTGCCAATCAAGCAAATGAGAGTTACCGAGGAACTTATACCAATCCGAAGCTTTATCTATAAGCGATACGGAGAACAATTTCCTCATGACAAACTCCATTGATACACCTTCAAGCTTAAATAGTGAACATAGTTGTGAAAAATATAGCAAGTGTTCACTGGGATGTTTGTCTCCTGCATAACGATTAGCCAAAACACAATCGATAATACCAGCTGGTATTTTATAAGGCACAATTTCAGTAGGGGAGGATTAACCACCACAGATGTGGGGTGTTTCCCCGCAAGCAACGATCCAATAGCTAGGTTTTCCATACATACAAAGAGCAGCGACAGCAAAATAAAAACAACAATAATATAAAATTCCCTTACCATCTTCACTTACAAATAGCGCTATGCTCCCCGGCAACGGCGCCAGAAAACGGTACTTGATGACCCACAACCATAGGGGATCTATTGCAGCGTTTTCGATAAGTAAGAATGTCGAACCCAACGAGGAGCGAAAGGTATTGATAAGTGATTTTGGACAAGGAATAGCTGCAAGCACTGAAATATAATTTTTAGGGGTTTTCGGTATAAGCAACAATAAGATAAAAACAAGCAAAATAAATAGAGCTGAGGAGCAGCAAGTGGCCCAATCCTTTTGAGCAAAGGATAAGCCTGGCAACTGAACTTATAAAGACTAAAGCGTTCTTGAGGACACATGGAGAGGTAGTCACGTGCTTTCGCCATACTCCGTATCAGCACTGTGTGTAATGTTGATAAGTGTTGAGTGGGTGGATCTATGCTAGCACACCTTCTAGACCAAGATAAGTGCACTCTTATGATTAAACATCTTGCAAGCATCTGCAAATACAAGATAGAAATTAAGGAAAAGCCTAACCACAGCAATAAGATCAAGGATCCGGTATTCCCTTGTGCAAAAGTGTGCAAACTGGGGTTCAGGTTTCTGTCACTCCGGCAACCCACCGTAAGCATTCTTTATACACAATGTATTCCCCTAGATCCTTAATAAGGCGAAGTGTTGAGTGTTCGACTCACACAACACCACTAGGAAAATAACAACCCAACTTAAATATCAAACAACACATATTACTTCAACATCATATGACTACTAACAACAAGACTTCTCCCATGTCCTCAAGAACTAAAGTAACTACGCACAAGACATAAAAGAGATCGTGATCAGAGGTGATAAATAGGTGGTAAACAATCTGGTCATAACGATATTCCTCCAACAAAACTCAATAGCATTCACCACAAAGTAGTAATCAACACCGGTACAGTAGAGAGGATAGATAGTACGAGTTACAACGTAAGTTGCAATTGTGAGATGAGATTGGATGGAGATGTAGATGGTGCTGATGTTGGGGATGATGTTGATGATGATCTCGATGATGCCCGTGACGATGGTGATGACGATGACGATGATCTCCCCTTCCGGGAGATAATCTCCTCGGCGGAATCTGCCCGCCGGAGAGCCCTTTTCTTCTCTGTAGGTTTCCGCCACGGAGTGGCGGTGGAACTCCGTAAAAACTCCTCTCTCTAGGGTTTTCGGGCGACAAAGAGTATATAGGCCAGAGGGGGAGCCGGGAGTGGCCCCAGGGCTCCAGGCGCCCTCCCGGCGCGGCCAGGGGTGGGGCCGCGCCAGGTGGCCGCCTGGGGCCCCTGTGGCCCCCATCTGGTCCCTCTTAGGCGTGTCTTCGTTAATCTTTCGGAAAATACCCTCCGTCGATTTTCGGGTAATTTGGAGGTATTCTTCTTCAGCAACTAAGCGTCCACTTTTTACCGTTGAATCCTGCGTCTGCTGCTTCGACACCGGAAAGTTGCAAACTGTGTAAAACAATCCAAAACAACATAAGAACATCATCGTAATATGAAATATATCAATGAATAAGGATGAATTACGATATAAAATAGTGATGCATTTTGGACGTATCATGCCCCTCCTCTACTCCTTCACCACCTCTGCTTCGCACATTCGCCCGAAGTGTTGATCGTAGTCAATAGTCGTAGAAGGTCGCCTCGTCGTTGATTGATGCTGCTCCGGTCAGCCAGCCACACCACTACTTCAAGCGACCACTGGTCCTGGCGCTAATCCGAGGCGAATATATAAAGGCACCACAGGGTAGCCAAATGGAGTATACATAACCTTATACCTTAGAGAGAGATCTCGAGAAATACAGTATGACACCTGTGTCAGGGATGGTCGGATCCGGTCGTGGCGGTGGTCGAAGCGCTATCTGACGGTATCAACCGGATTATCATCAACTGCATCATATGATATGATACATGGGGAGGAGCGTTCATATTCATGCCCCTAGAAATTGGCCATGTTAGTGAATCTCATTAATAAATATCGATACAATGTTCTTGATTGATGTGATTACTTATTCTTCGATGTATAAACTGCGCGCCTTGAATTAGTCTAACATTTGGAATATGTTGAAATTTTAGTTCGTTTGTGTTATAATTTTGGCTCGAAGGTGTATAGTGTGGTAAGAGCATCTATAGCTGGGCAAATATAATCCCCTATATGTCGCTATAATTCAAAGTACATTATGAGTTTATCAAATGGCGACCCCCTATATGTGGCTATAATTTGTTTATACTTACCCCCCATATTCCAGAGTACATCAAGACTTTATCAATATGGTGACTACCATTTGGGTTGTCTACCTTCTGAGGTGCATATGTAATCCATGGAAGCATGATTGAAATCCATTGACATATTGTGGAGGACTTGAATCCGTGTCTGTTCGGAGTGGAAGGAGGATTGAAGTTGTGGGTAAAGAGAGTACAGTTAACGGGGAAATCTATCTTATTGTGTGTGCATACAATACTTCTCTTGTAGTGATGCACAGTTGCAGCTAAACGCAACTACCGCAAGCAATGAAAGACGTATGATGATGGGCGAATGGCGGATCCATGGGGAACCAGTAAAATTCATTCAAAATCGCTTTTCCCTTAATTAATTCTAGGATTTGTTTTTTCTCCATTCCCCTTCGTCTCTCTTCACCCTCGGTCTCACATGATTTGAGCAAAGGCTGGTAGACGGCTATGTCTTGCTCTGGTTTTTCTGCTCCCCGGCGACGCAGGCAACTCCGGTGAGTTTAAGGTCCCGCTTGGATGGTTGTTTCCTAAGCATATACACCTGTAAAACTTACCCCTCCATAGAAAAAACAGGAGGATTTCGATTGCGTGCTTCGATGGTCGTTTCAAAGATGTACTCCCTCCGATCCATAATAAGTGTCTCAGATTTTGTATTAAGCTAGTACAAACTTTGAACTAGATGAGCGACACTTATTATGGATCGGAGAAAGTAATATTTACACATGTTTCTCAGTTTACACTTGTATCCAGCCCGTAACCAAAACAACCCACCTAGGACCTGTTTTTCCCACCCTCCTGTATCAGTATTTTGTTGAAGCCTTGTAAAATACTTCTGTAACTATATACAGGTGTAAAATTAATCTAGCCATCCAAGCGGGGCCTAAGCTGTCACTCTCTACTCTCTAGCAACAATTTTTCACTCTCGGACGACTTTCGTTCTGGGGCGAGGCGAAGCTTCGATTGTGGAAAATATGACGCACAACGGGTGATAAAGGTTTTTGGTCCCCTCACCGCCGTCGTGATGCTTCTATGACAGAGAGGGGTGGGTGAACTCCTCCTCTCTAGCCTCGTTGGTGGAAGACTAGATTAGTAGGTTCTCATCGATAGGGGAGCTGATTAGGGTGATTGAGGTGATAGATTTGAAGGGGGATACACGACCCACGTGGTTGAGGGAGGAGGGGCGCACTGACGGCGTGGCCGAGGAGAAGGGACCCGACGAACATGCAGGGACGAACGTATGTGTTGGTACCACAAGTTCAGATTGTTGGTGCTACTGCCACTGAATCTATATGTAGGTTCAGACTATTGCCACTTCTGCTTGGTCAGTGAAAGTTTTTCACGAATGTTCTTGTTGTTGCCTCTCTCTGCAAACTTCAAGCAAATACTGTTGTCGATCCTTTCAGAAAGTTCGTTTAGAGGATGTTGCCAATGCCTCTCTCCCTGCAAAACCCGCACTTTTTTTTGTTGAGCTGACATGTTGAAGAATACAACTAGGGCATGCTTTATATTTTTCAAAAAAGATCGGCAAATCCATATCCCACAGTGAGACAATTTTTTGCACATGAATTGTCTTCTCTCATTTCTGACTGGTGTGAAGAAATTGTCTTCTCTCATGGTGCTTTTCCATCTCTCATTTTCATGTGCATGGTGTCGAAATGCTAAGGAGGAAGAAGAGCCGGTTGGCTCCAGATACAAGGGTCAGGCGGATACCGATAAGGTTTGTGTCGGATACCGTTTTTAGCAATAATTACCATATCTTTTGTAAATACTGGCCATATTTTATCTAAAAAAAGAGTTTCCAGATTTTTGTAAGGTTTCCCATAAACACATACTAGATATTCTAGAACTAGGTTGTATAGAAAAACAATCGCCAAGTTTTCACGAAACACTTACCAAATTTTCTAGAAATAGTTGCTCAAATTTTCTTTAAACACCCATAGCTTTTTTTGACACAACTACCAAATTGTTAAAAAAATAATTACCCGATTTTTCCTAAAAAAACTTACCAAGTTGTGTAGAAATAGTTACCATGTTGTTCATAATTACCAGATTTTCCTTAAATACTTATCTGGATTGTCCAGGAACTGTTACCATTGTTTTCTTTTAACAATATCGGGTTTCTAATACATCATTTAAACAAAAGAAATGTCCATCTATCAACTACATGTTTTATTATATTTTATGTACCAAAAACTAGTATGAATGCAAGATTTTTATTAACTTCGAACATAATGGAAAGTAGGAAAAAATATACTGGCAACTAGGCCATTTTTTATCTGGCAAACTAGCATAATAAAGCAAAGCCTTTTTTATCTACGAATCGCCTGGTTAGTAGAAAATAATTATTCTGGTAACTGGAGCATTTTTTATCTGGCAAACTAGCTAGCACAATGCAAAGCCTTTTTCTTATCTAGGAACCTCGTGGCAAGTAGGAAGGAATTATTCTGGTTACTATGGTATTTTTATTTGGCAAACTAGTAGAGTGGGGTTTAATATGGAACATCAAGGCAAGTAGGTACAATTATAGTGGAAACTAGGGATTTATTATCTGGAAACTAGTTGGAATTAGAGACCAACAAATCTGGCAACTAAGTGCCTTTTTGAAAATCATGACAACCAAACCGGCAACTGGTGGGAGGGGGGTTAATATAAAGTGCAAGCACGAGGCACAACTTGTGTAATGGCCACCAACAATGCCAGCAGTCAAAAACTGACTCCATTATGTGAAAGTTTGTTTTAGCCCCCTTCTCCAACATACAAAAAAAATTGTGAAATGAAAAAAATATCACCTAACATGGGTTTTCTTCTTTATGTGCTTGACATATGAAAAACAACATCAACCACTATAGAAAAATGAAAAATCACGACAAGGCAGGTCAACAAGTTAGCTTTCTTTTGCCCACCTAGTAAGGAAAAGCTTTAGAGATTCTCCATGGAAATTTGATGCCCTTGTAGTCAACAAATATCAAGGGACCTTGGTGCTCTTTTGTGGCAATTCAATGCCCACGCAGTCAACAAGTACCACGGATCTTTCAAATTAGCTTAACAACACAAGTTGTAAAGGAAGATGTGGTGTGGTGATGGCGTAGAAGTGATAATGGCTTCTCGCCCTTCGTTGGTTACCCCAAGTGGAATCTGAGATGAAGTGTAGCGGCAAATTTCCCTCGGTGAAGATACCGAGGTTGAGATAGACCAGTAGGACTCCGGCAATGATAAGTAGGTGGTGAAGTGAACAATGGCGCTGTTCACAACCTCAGGGTTGCTTACTTCACCTGGACCTGCACATGATACAATTAACTTTGCTCCCAACGAAGTTCAGAGAGGTTGTCAATCTCTCCGGTCTTGTTGTTTACAAAGGGTCAAACACACAAGGGATAATGATAATGATAATGATAGCAACTGAAAGTAAATACTGAAAAGGAAATAGGCTTGTAAACCGTGATGAGGATATGGACCGGGGTCCCGTGATGTTCACTAGTGATGTCTCTCTCCCAAAATACGATAAAATTGCTAAGCGGGGTAAACAAATTACAGATGGGCAATTGCAGGATTATAAATGCACCGCAATGCTAACTATGTTACAAAAGAAAGGAAGAGGCTCATAAGCATGGGCAGTACGCAAAAATAAGTATACCGAAATCCATCTACATCTACTACTAATCATCCACCTTGAGATATCTATCCAGAACATCTCGCTGGTATTAAGTTGTGAGTCCCACCCAAAGTGTAAACCCAAAGCAACAGACAACTGCATTAAAAGAACTATGCGTAAGTTGGAAGAACCGTTGTTTTCCCCCTTGTGGCCACAACACATCCCCTAGACTCATGTTTCTGTCACTCAAGTGTGTCATCAGGGGGCATGTACCCACAATCGAGCATAACGTTCCCTCTTGGAGTTGCTATACACCACTTGGCCAAAGCAATAAACAGCAACGGAGAACATGCAAGAGTTACTTAGGAACAAAAATATAAGAGATCAAAACCAAATATATTACTCTATCACGATCTGAACATAATCTCATAATTCATCGGATCCCATCAAACTCAACATAGCAACAACAGAAGAATTGCATATGTGCCTCAATCATGTAGGGCAGCTCACGAGGTCTAAACCATGAAGAACAAAGAGGGGAGGAGAATATCACATAGCTACTGATCACGGACCCATGGTCCAAGGTAGACTACTCACGGCGCATTCGGGAAGCGTCCATGGTGGTGGAGAAGCTCCCGGAGGTCAATCCTCCCTCCGGCAGGGTGCCGGGAAGGGTCCTGACGGTGCTCCCGATCTTGGAAGCCCGGCGGCGGCGGAACAGAGGTGAGATTGGAAAATAGGGTTCTGTCCTCGGAGTTTCCCCGTCACGAGAAATAAATAGGCTAAGGGGGGCTGCCAGGCGGGGCACCAGGGGTCCAGGGCCCTGGCCGCGCCAGGTGACCGCCTGGGCCCCTGGTGGTGGCCCTTTGGCCCCACTTGGGTGCTTCTGGAAGACTCCGTTGCGCTGATTTTTTTATCCGATTTTCCCGAATTTTTTGAGCACTTTTTATATGGGGAAACCTGGAATAGAAAAACAGCAGAAAACAGAAACTGGCACTGGGGTGCACTGAGTTAGTAGGTTAGTCCAAATATGATCAAAAGTATATGAAAGTGTATCTAGATCATAGCAATATCACACAAAATATGCATGGAGCGAGCATAAATTATCGATACGTTTGAGACGTATCATGTGGCATACCGCATACCTGTGTACACTACTAGAGAAAAGCCTATACATGGAAATCTTATTGGTGGCGCATATTCAGTGTAATGCGCCACTAGGATGTAATGGGTGGCGCACTGGTTAAAAATGCGCCACCTCTAAGATCTTAGAGGTGGCGCATATTGTGAAATGCGCCACCCATAAGGGTGGGTCAGCCCTGGATCCTCTTATATGTGGCGCATTTAGCAAAATGCGCCACCCCTAAGAACCTTATAGGTGGCACATATTGTTGATGCGCCACCCCTAAGAGCTTATGGGTGGCGCATATTGGAAATGTGCCACCCCTAAGAGCTTATGGGTGGCGCATTTTCTATATGCGCCACCACTGACATGCAATATGCGCCACCCCTAAGTGTGGAGCTACCCTTATCTACTCCACCCCACCTACCACCTCTCATTCACTCCACACGCTTCTCAAACTAGATCTACTCTTCTCACCTAGCTCTATTCGGTTTTTTGCTCCTCCCCACCTCATTTCTTCCATTTATCCATCCCATACTTTGCTTGAAATCTACTTTGTTTCATATTAAAGTAAGTGGGCCTCCTCCCCAACTCTTTTCTTTCATTTATCACCCATAATTCCCTTTATTAGCTTGGGGTTTCATGTATATGTGAATCTTGAGTTTGATGTATATGTGAAGTATATATGTGAAGCTTGTGGTGGTTTGAGGTATATGTGAAAGCTTGAGGTGGTTTGATGTATATGTGAAAGCTTGAGGTGGTTTGATGTATATGTGAAGCTTATGGTGGTTTGATGTATATGTGAAGTGTATATGTGAAGCTTATGGTGGTTTTATATATATGTGAATCTTGAGTTGCCAATGTTTTGCCGAAATGTTGATTCATTTCCGTTTCGGCAAATTTCTGGCGCACTCTCCGCATGCTCCCATGCATTATTAGGGAAGGTCATGCCAAATTTTTCCGGCGACGACCGTGATATATAATTGTGTTGCTCTCTGTGCACGCAGGCAATCATGGTCCGCGAGATGCTGAGCGATATCACCGTGACTAGGTGGATGCAATGTGCGACAAACGACATGCTACGGAATAATAGGACAGATATAAGATGTCTGTGTCGGAGATGCAAACTGCAGTGCGTGACAGAGCCTGATTCCGGAATATTGGAAAGACACCTGAAGCGTAATGGTTTGATGGATGGCTACACACGATGGATAAGTGATGAAGCTGGTGAGGAGGAGGACGTCAATGCGCAAGTAAATGAGGAAGGGGAACCAGACAACAACGGCGGGCGAGAAGACGAAGAGCATCCCGTACATGATCATGAAGAAAATGCCGAAGCAGATCATGAAGATCAAGATGTCGGACATGATGAGGATTCAAGCTGGGTGCGGGACCCTCATGTTCAAGAGATGCTTGTCAAAGAGGTGGTGAACGCAAGAGGTGCGGCTAGAGAGAAGGCCAAGATGGCGCAACTCCAGAAAGATGCGATTACGAAGTTGTACGAAGGATGCAACGACGGGGATACCCGCTTGAATGTAACACTTGGGGCTATGAAGATGAAGGCAAAACACAAATGGACCGACGAAAGCTTCGATGATAACATGGCATTCTGGCACGATCGTCTTCCGAAGGGTAACACGTGCCCAACTAGTATTGCTGAGGCCAAGAAAGTCCTTTGCCCTCTTGATCTTCTGCACGTTAAATACCACGTCTGCATAAATGATTGCATGATCTATCGGGGTGAGGACGAAGATAAAACCACATGTTCGGTGTGTGGTGTTAGTCGATACAAGAGAGGGAAGAAAGTTCCTAGAAAAGTGGTATGGTACTTTCTGATCACTTCTCGTCTGCAGAGGTATTTCGTAGATCCCGAGGAAGCAAAGCTCATGACCTAGCACACAGATAGAAAGAAGCTAAAAGAGGATGACCCTTTCCCCCTGGATCCGGAAAAGGAGGAAATGTTAAGGCACCCTTCAGATGGCAGCCAATGGACTGCGTTGGACCTCGAATACCCAGATTTTGGGAAAGAACCAAGGAACCTCAGGATTGGTGTGAGCGCCGATGGAGTCAATCCGTTTGGCGGCCAGAGCAGCACACACAGTACCTGGCCCGAGTTTGTATGCATATAAAACCTTCCCCCCTGGAAGTGCATGAAGAAAAAGTACATAACAATGTGTATTCTAGTTCAAGGGCCGAAACAACTAGGTACGGACCTTAATTTATATCTGCAGCTGTTGAAAGAGGAGCTAGAAACGTTATGGAAAGACGGAGTCAATACGTGGGACGCCGCGGCAAAATAATATTTCCCAATGAAAGCCGCGGTGATCACGACGTTGCACGACTATCTCGGATACGGATATTTCTCAGGGCAGGTGGTCCAAGGATTCTGTGCATTGCTTATTGGCTTCTCGCCCTTCGTTGGTGAGCCCCAAGTGGAAGGCGTGATGCAATAAAGCAGCAGTTTTCCCTCGGTGAAGATACCAAGGTTTGTCTCCAGTAGGACTCCAGAGATGATAAGTAGGTGTCAGCGGCGCAACTGACGTGGACCTGCACACAGACACAGATAACTTTGTCCCCAACAAAGTTCAGAGAGGTTGTCAATCTCTCCGGTCTTGTTGTTCACAAATGATAAAACACAAGGGATAATGATAGCAACTTGAAAGTAAATGCAGACAAGTAAATATAGCTTGGAAAAAGTAATGAGGATATGGACCGGGATACGTGATGTTCACTAGTGATGTCTCTCTCCCAAAAGACGATAAAACTGCTATGCGAGGTAAACAAATTACAGAAGGGCAATTGACAGGATTATGAACGCACCGCAATGCTAACTATGCTACAAAAGAAAGGAAGAGGTTCAAAAGCACAGGAAGTACGCCAAAATAAGTAGACCGAAATCCATCTGCATCTACTACTAATCATCCACCTTGAGATATCTATCCAGAACATCTCGCTGGTATTAAGTTGCGAGCCCCACCCAAAGTGTAAACCCAAAGCAACAGACAACTGCATTAAAAAGAACTTTGCATAAATTAAACAATCCTTGTAACCGCGGTTACAAGCACCGTTGTTTTCCCCCTTATGGCAACAGCACATCCCCTAGACTCATGTTTCTGTCACTCAAGCGTGTCATCGGGGGGCATGAACCCACAATCTAGCACAACGCTCCCTCTTGGAGTCACTACCTACTACTTGGCCAAAGAAATAAACAACAACGGAGAACATGCAAGAATTACTTAGGAACAAAAATATAAGAGATAAAAACCAAATATATTACTCTATCACAATCTGAACATAATCTCATAATCCATCAGATCCCTCCAAACTCAGCATAGCAACAGCAGAAATATTACAAAGGTGCCTCGATCATGTAGGGTAGCTCACGAGGTCTAAACAAATGAAGATCAAAGAGGGGAGGAGAACATCACATAGCTACTGATCACGGACCCATGGTCCAAGGAAAACTACTCACGAGACATCCGGGGAGCATCCATGGTGGAGAGGAGACTCCCGGAGGTCAATCCTCCCTCCGGCAGGGTGCCGGGAAGAGGTCTTCTGGTGCTCCCGATCTTGGAAGCGCGGCGGCGGCGGAACAGTGGCGAGTTCGCGGAATAGGGTTCCCCTTCTGGAGTTTTTTCGTGACGTAGATTAAATAGGCGAAGGGGGGAAGCCAGAGGTGGACCAGGGGCCCCAGGCGCCCCCTGGCGCGGCCAGGGGTGGGGCCGCGCCGGGTGGCCGCCTGGGCCCCCTGGCTCCCCTCTAGCCCCTCCCGGGCAATTCTCGAAGCTTCTGTCACGCTGATTTTTTATCTGAATTTTCTCGAATTTTTCTGGCACTTTTTATATGGGGGAAAACTGAAATAGAAAAACAGCAGAAAACAGGAACTGGCACTGGGGTGCACTGAGTTAATAGGTTAGTCCAAATATGATCAAAAGTGTATGAAAGTGTATATAGATCATAGCAATATCACACAAAACATGCATGGAGCAAGCAGAAATTATAGATACGTTTTGGACGTATCATGCATGCGTTAGGTGCGTGGATAATACAACGTACCGCCAGCTACCAAAAGATCCCGGGTCTTCAAAAACCGTGTTCCAGGGGTCTCGGAGGTGGCTTCCCAAGAAACACGCGTGGAGAAAACAGGGACATCTGTTCGATGGAAGCGAGGAGCTCCGAGCACCCCCAGCTCGAAGGAGCGGCAAAGAAATCGACAACTTGCTAAAAACTTGGAAAGAGTGCCCCGCGTCGGGAAAGAAAAAAAATAAACTCAGCCGTTGATGAGGGTATGGAAAGCGAGGTCTGTTTTCTGGGATTTGGAATACTGGAGTCTCCTCTGTAGTCCTCATAGCCTTGATCTCATGCATATCACAAAGAACGTGTGCGAGAGCTTGTTTGACACGCTGCTCAACATGCCGGAGAAGACCAAGGACGGGCCAAAAGCAAGGAATGACTTGAAATTTATGGGCATCAGGAGGGGAATTCACCCCCCTAGTGACGACGATGATGAGCCGGAGGAGGAAGAGGATACAGAAACGCAAAACTCTCGCAAACGAAAAAGGGCGACCAAGAAGAAGACCGGTATTGATCACTGCCCCCCCCCCTGTCATGCTTCACTCTGTGCGAGGAGGAGATCAAGCGATTTATCCATTGCCTCATAGGAGTAAAATTTCCGAACGGCTACGCGGGGAAGATAAGAAGATACCTAGATGAGGCGAAGCAACATTTCAGCGGGATGAAATCTCACGACTGTGCCGTGATGATGACGCAGATTCTCCCGGTTGCGATCCGAGGGATAATGGACGAGCACGTCCGTAAAATGTTGTTTGGCCTTTGCAACTTTTTTGACGTCATCTCTCGGAATTCGATTTGCGCTACACAACTCAAAAGGCTACAGGAGGAGATCGTGCTCATACTATGTGAGCTTGAGATTTATTTCCCGCTCGCGTTCTTCGACATTATGGTGCATCTGCTGATCCATGTCGTGGAGGATATCGTCCAACTCGGGCCTGCGTTTCTGCGCAGCATGATGTCATTCGAAAGGATGAATGGACACATCAAAAAATACGTTCGTAACAGGTCCCGTTCAGATGGAAGCATAGCGAAGGGCTTTCTAACCGAAGAGTGCATCTCTTTTTGCATGAATTATCTCAACACCGAGAACCCTGTTGGTCTGCCCGTCAACAAGCACTTTGGCAGGATCGATGGGTGTGGTCACCAGGAGGGAAGCCGCGCAATGCATGTCAACTTCGAGGGTCGAGGCATCGACTTTGAAAGAGCAAGCCTAGTCGCGCTACAACACATCCAGCTGGTCGATCCTTGGATAATAAAGCACAAGGATGTAATCAGGAAGAAGTACAGTGACCAGGGCCTGCAGATAACGGACCAAGATCCATGGCTAATCAAAGAGCACAACTCCGGTTTCATGACTTGGTTCAGGGACGAGCTTCGTGCTAATCCCCCGCGAAGGAACGCTTCCGAGGACGAAAAGATGATATTCACCTTGTCACAGGGTGCCGCACGCAACCTGATGACCTATCAAGCGTATGATATCAACGGCTACACATTCTACACGGAGGAAAAGGACAATAACTGCGATTACCAGAACTCAGGGGTAACAGGGATATTCTACACCGATGACGTCAAGGAAAGATTCTACGGAAGGATCGAGGAAATATGGGAGCTCGACTACTGTGGAGAGAAGGTGTCGATGTTCCGTGTGAGATGGGCCAAGAACGTCGTAAAAGAAGACCGGTACTTCACCACCATGGTTATACCCAAAGCCAAATCCAAGTCTGTGGGCGCAAACGTCACTGCGAAAAATGAGCCATGGGTACTGGCTAGCCAAGTGGACCAATGCTTCTTCATTACCGACCCATCAAAGCCGAGCCGCTTTATAGTGAGGAGAGGCAAAAGAAACATCATCGGAATGGATGGAGTCGCCAACGAGCAATACTTTGACAAGTACGGCGACCCGAAGATGGAAGATGACTACGCCGCTCAGGATACATACACCACAACCCTACCGACGAAAGGTCTCCCGTTCAAGAGGAAAAGTGAAGGCGTCCCGGGCCTAAATTATTCAACCACGACAAAGAAGGGCAAGAAGAAGATCGTGAGGTGACGCTAGCTAGATATGTAGCTCCAAATTTAAGAAAATCTTTTGTAATTTATGATCACTTTGTGTATGCATGGAATTAATATGCACTTCATAATTTATCAAAGTATTTCGTTCCCCACAAGATCAAATATATCACTCTAAAAAACAAAAGTATGAGGAACTAACAAATAATCATTGTTTATCTAAAAAATGAGTACAAAATACTAGTACAATTGCATATGGAAAAATGGAAATTGAAAAAAAAATGGCAGAATTGAAATTGCAATAATAAGCAGGCAAAATAAAAATCCCTTATGGGTGGCGCATTTTGACCAAATGCGCCACCAAGTGGTTCCTTATGCGTGGCACATTCCGTCAAAATGCGCCACCCATAGGAAACCACTTGGTGGCGCGTTCTGTCAAAATGCGCCACCCATAGGAAACCACTTGGTGGCGCATTCTGGAAAAATGTGCCACCCCTGTGCCTTGACCTCCACGGCCCTCTCCCCCTTGCTCGTCACAATCCATTCATCCCCACCCTCTCAAGCCCTAGCCGCCGCCGCACAGGAGCCACCCTAGCCGTCGCCGGAGGACCCGTCGTCGACCACCGGAGCCTCATCACACCACCGGAGGAGCCCCCGCCCCCGCCGCTCCACCGGAGCCGCTGCCTCCGCGCCACTGGAGGAGCCGCCACCACCGAAGCCGCCGCGGTGCCACCTGAGTCGCTGCCTCAGCGCCACTGGAACCGCCCCCGCGCCACTGGAGGAGCCGCCACCACCGAAGCCGTCGCGGTGCCACCGGAGGAGCCCCCTACCCCTCTACCTCGACGTCGCCCCCTGCATCCCCTGCTAGTACTCCGAGAAGGTCTGCCCAGCCACCCCTCCCTTCTCCTCTCCTCTCATTCATTCCTTCCCTGTGCAGAGCAAACACGATTGATTATGCATGCGTTTGATTTGGGGGTTGATTGCGTCCACATTGGTTCCAAATTTTCTGTTTTTTAGGTGTTACAAGTAGTATAGATAAATTCAGACAAAATAGGTTATAGATATTGTAACAAAGGTAAATATTCTAATATGGTAGATAAATGGATGTATATTAAATTATGGGAAGATCAACTTATCTTTTTTATATATTGTAGTCCAAATTTTGGGATGAACTCCAGCAACTGTTAGAATTTGATATGAAAAACATGCCCTGTGTTTACCATATGAAAAAACCCCAAGCAGGTGTACAATTTGTTCTTAAAAGAATTAAAAGAGAGAGGAGGAAAACAAGCAATGGAATAGAATTTTAGGCTTCTAGCATAGCATATGTTGTAAATGATCAAGCAAAGTGATAAGTAGTTGCTACTGCTGCTGTTGTTATCAATATTTTTTACAAGATGCTTTTCTTATCAATATTTTTATGCACTGTTTAGTGCATTGCTAGAATATGTACTGTTCTACAATATATATATATGTTGCTTGTTCCTATATGTAGGCATTTTTTTGTGCAGGTACAAATCATTATCCCCTTTCTCCCAATATGTTGATTAACTTCCGTTTCGGTTGAGAATGGGGCATTCTCATGTTAAGAAAAATAGCAAAGGTCATGCCGAATTTTTCCGTGAATTCGTGCATGACTTTTGCTATTTTTTTTAACATGAGAGTAGTTGCATTTATTTATTGTGATAATTAATTAAGTGGTTGCATTTCTTAATATTGTACTAGTGCAAACATGTCGACCGGAGCCGATGCCGGTCCTTCTTCTCAGCCGGGAAAAAAAGGAAGGAATTTTGGGAATACTCACAGGAAGAGGTTGAGGAGCAGAGAGAAGAGGAAGTACCTCCGGGCGAGGAGGAGTATGAGGAAGAGATAGAGTCGGAGTCCGACTCATCGGAGGATGATGACATGGAGGAAGGGGAGAGGAACACCGCCGACGAGGATGATCATGCCGGTGGCTCAAACACAGATGGTAGCCAGTCGAGGAAGCGGAATCGGAAACCAACCAAGGTCGGCACCATCAGGCAAGAGTTTACCGTTGTGACCTCCGTTGGGATTCCTATAGAGCCCCAACGTTTCTCGGAAGGGTACGACCGTCAAGTCGCGGAGATCCTCCGGAACACCGTCCCGATCACCACAATAAACCTAAGGAGTTGTGACAACACTCATTATTGTCAGCTCCTTCTCGACAAGTTGCACAGACGATACAAGTTCCCGGACCCGTACGACAACAAAATCCTCAAAGGGAACAAGGTAAACAAATGGGCCCTCAGGAGGATGAGCAAAGCCTTGTCCAGTTGGAAAACCTGGGTGAAGGAGGCAATTATGGATCACGGCAAATCCTGGGAAGAGCTCAAGGAGAAAGAGTCGATGATCGACGAAGCTACCTACGACCTTTTCGAGGCTAGGTGTGAGTCCGAGGACGTCAAGGCCGCGAGTGCAAAGGGCAAGGCGATGCGGGCGCAAGTCATAGGTAACCACCGTCTCAGAGCCGGTGGTTACAGACATTCCAAGCCTAAATGGGACAAGGAGGATGCCGAGTATGCCGCTGCGGGCCTACCTAACCCCTTTGAGAAATACAAAGTTGATCCACAGACTGAATTCTTTGTGAGGGCCCGGAGCCATAAGGACAAAGAAACCTCGAACATAATTCTCGATCCTAAGGTTCAGGAGTTTACGGCTGCCGTGGTAAGTAGTTCACCACGTGACTTCCTTGTCGATTGAATTCTAGTACCTGAAGTTCAGCTTCTTAGTGTTTCACATTCTTTGTGCAGGAAGATGAATTCGCCGCGGCCTCATCGCAGGGCTCGTCTATTAAGACGGCCGGCCCGCGGGACACCACTTTTAACAGGGCGATGAACAAGGTTAAGAAGGTTGAGAATGTGTCGGCGAAACCATCGTCAGCCGGCCATGTGGTCGGCTTTGGTGCGGACCTAAATTGGTCCGAATATTATGGGAAATCGGCGGAGCAGTCGGGTTCGAGGGGGCGCAAGGCGAGAAGGACCGAAGAAGACACCGCTTATGTTCGTGGATTGGAGGAGAAAGTGAACATGCTTCCGTAGCTTGTCCAGGACGAAGTGGCGAAGACAATGAGCGCCCTCCTTCCTGATATGATGAAATCACTCGCGAATTGGCAAGCGTGTGGTGGACAAGGGTCCATACCGGTCCCGAGCATGGTCGGCAGCAACTCGGGCACCGCGGTGTCCGCAGTCCCGGCTCGCGCACCGACTCCGGCTCCCGCACCGACTCCGGCCGCCAACACCGCGACGCCGGCGCCGGACGTGATGGTGACTCCTCCAGCCACGATCGAGCAACCGGGGCATAATAATAATGCACCCGCCGGTAGTGAAAAAAGGGCGACCGACGCCACGGGAGGCAGGGCACCCTCCGTCTCTTGCATGCCCGCCGTCGTCGGGGGGGGGGGGGGGGTCTCTGCATTGGCCGACCTCGACGCCCTAAGGGAAACTATAAGAGTCCGCAACTCAAATTAACGAGGACTTCATCTCCTTGCCTTTTATTACTGGCATCTCTCTGATCCCTAAATGCATATGTCTCTTTCATAGGAGGACAATCCATGCATTCTACTACAAGTCGTGGACGGCGAGTTGAAGGATGTTGCCAAAGGTAAAATCCTTCAACCCCAAAATCGAGTGATGCACAATAGGCCGATGGCACTGGAGATGCATAGGGTTTAAATCTCTCTCGTGATTTTGGGCTACGAGAGAGTGGAACCTCCCATTCAACCCCCCGGATACGATGAGGACGAGCCGGCAGTCCTCAATGATTGTTTCGGCCAAATATGCCTTTGGCCGAAGACCCAAATGCATTTGATGACGAGGGAAGGGGGCACCACACCAAGGACAACGCCGGTAGTCGTCGTGCCGACGCCACATGATCCCATCGGCGCACAACAAGAAGACGACGATCTTGATGATGATATCAGCGTCGACCAGTTCATCAATACTTTCTATGATGTTGATGACTTATTCATACCTCCTGCTGAAGGAGCCTATCAGCATGACCAGGAAGCTCGCGGTCCAGTTGATCCTGCGGCGAAGCCTGCTTGCTCTACGCGTCTCTTCGCTGCTTCTCAGGAGATGTCTCCAGCAGCTTGCGCCTTCATCGAGCCTCAGGCAGATGCCACAATGAGATCTATTCTCAGCCCGTCCACACTCCATAAGGCGGCCACTGAGCAGATAAAGTCCGGTGCAGACTGCTCGAAATCAGAAAAGAAGAAGGGACGGAAAAGAAAGAAGGGCGCTTCGAGCAGCCAACCTCCGATGCCGATCAGGGCTCAGGACGGGCCACCGAGACCCAAGGATCTCTCTTTTGAAATCCATGTGGAGGGTAGAGCGATGCTACCTAATGACATGCTCGACCTTGCAACTTCGGATATGCAGAGTGTGCATCATAGTGTTATGGCATTAGAGAAGATGCTTCTTCGAGAGAACAATCCCTCATACCCAGTTTTCATGGCCAAGGTGCCACTCAACATGGGTTTCATCAACAATGTCCCCGCGGATATGATAATCCTGCGGTTCTCAGAGATCTTCAATTTGTTTCATCTCAAGCGGCTGGACGATAGCCTTATCCGTCTGTTCTCACTCAGTCTTTCTATGAGTATTAGGAGAGATAAGACCCCGGGCGTTGCGATATTGGACCCCTTCTACATGCGTGAAAGCATCTTGAGGGACGATGGGGACACGACTCTTGCGGCGGGGTACATCCGAGAATTCATGCTACAGAACGCCGACAATGATTCATTTCTCATGACCTACTCTCCCAAGTAAGTCATTCGCTCGCCGCCGTAGCATATATGCTTTCTTAGCTTTCTGCCATTGTCCTCTTCCAACATTCCTTTTGGATTGTTTTAATTATGCAGTGAGGATCAAGACTGCGTGCTCATCTGCTTTTCACCGCAACACTCGCATGTCGTGTATTTAGACTCGGGGAGTGTGAAGAAGAAAGATTACAAGTATATCATGAGAGTTTTGGATGATGCTCTCGCCGGCTACAAAGAAGCCGGAGGCAAGATTGTGAAGCACAAGTACAGGAAGAATCAGCCCGGCGTGAGCGTGTTCAACCACGTGACGCAGTTCTCGTGCGTCAAGCAGCCGGCTGGAAGTGTGAGGGATGCGTACTACTCCCTCCATCACATGCGGGCGATTGTAAAGGAAGAGCGAAACCTTACGTTGCCAAGTCATCTGAAAGCGTGGGCCGAAAGGAAGGCGGCAATCGCCGATGCAAATCTTAGGCAGGAGTTCTTTCACATCCAAGGGGAGATGGCGACTATCATCCGTCATGAAGTACAGATGAAGGGGTCGATCTTCCACATCAACATTGCACCATCCAATGGGGAGATAGAAGCCCGCCTAAAGGCCTTGCGTGACACAAGGCCTTTCATGACGAAAGAAGGATGCCGCCCATTCCCTGAGCCGGGTCTCAAGTGATGACGATCGATGTGAATTTCATGCTACATTGTTTAATGCTTAGCGTTGTTAGTTCCGAACAATATTGATGATTTGTGTTCTAAATAACTTTATCTCTATTGCACAAACACTTTTCCATCTTTGTATAAATGTATCATGCATTATTTTGGCTATGCTACTAGTTTAGCTGAACAATTCTTATTAAAGTAGTGTTGTGTGTATGTATCTTCCTATATGCTTAAACGATAAATGTGGTCATTGATGCCATTGTTATTCACACTCACTTGTTTTCTGCAACAGATCGATCAAAATGATCAACATTATCAAGATGGAGTGAAGAAAACAATACTCGAAGATTCGTTTTAGGGTTTTATTTTATTTTATTTGTAATAACTTGTATTCGATACTTGTAAACAATACTCGAAAACATGTAATGCTTTCTCTAGTTCTGCAATGCTTCTATTTATGTAATAATTTCTGTGATTCCATTTATGTAATTGTTTCTGTATTTTGTTTTCTTTTTCTGTAAATTGATTTTTTTTGTTTTCTGTAATAAATATTTGGTGCCGCATCTCTTGTACTGTTAGTGGCGCATCTGAAATGCGTCACCCCTAAGGAACCTTATGGGTGGTGCATTCTGGAATGCGTCACCCATAAGGTCTTAGGGGTAGCGCATTTTGAAATGCGTCACCCATAAGTGTCTTAGGGATGGCGCATCCAGAATTCGCCACCCCTAAGCCCTTATTAGTGGTGCATCCATAATGCGCCATTAAAGGCTAAAAAAAGGCGCCACCATAAGCCATTTCTCTAGTAGTGGTAGAATTACTAAGTTGTCTTTTATTTATGCATGGGATATGTGTGTAACTGCTAGGTTTTCTATTTTTTATCTTGCTTGATCATGCCATGACTCACTTAGAGCATAGGGTTTTTTTTTGTTCCTCTCCGTGATCTCGGTTTTTTGGCCGTCGTTGTTGTGCGCTCCCTTTGGAAACTTGAGCAGATGATATATTGTTGATATCTTTGAGGAAAAATAATGGAGCACAATGCACACTTTTCAAACAGGATGTGTTGCCCCACTAGGAACCTTTTCGAGGGCCAGGGCAACGCTGCCAGATTTGTGCGCATTTAAAAAACCCATTAGAAAGGTAATTAGTATGCCGCTTCGATGTGTGGCGCCGCTATGGAGAGAAGCGTCCAGGATAAAATTGTTTCGTCGATGACGTTGAAAAGGTGTAGTTGATCACAAGATATTCGAAACGAATTGTCGACTTAGAATACCACACATTGTTGTAGTCTATTCTCTTTGCTGACATTGTGAACGATAAATATATTGCATTTTATAAGAGGTGGTGCGACGTAAAAGAACATGTTCGACTATCGGTTCCATTACTTAAACAGATGACCGGATTTGAACGGCCGGTGGTGGAAGAGATGAGGTGGTAACATTTTGGGGTAGATGCGGGCATGGCCAATGCATAGCCTCAACATGATGCCCCGCAGGTCACCTAGGCTCGGATGTCAGAAAATTTTGGTTTGAATGGTGTCAGGGTCTCTTCTGCAGGATGTGGTAGCTTAAGGAGAAAAGGAGTGGTCCTGTGGTAAAAAATCGAAGAAGATAGATGCATGCATGCATGCATGAGCCCACCGGTGGCTGCTTCCGTTGGAGACCTAAAACATAGGGAGTTGCTTGAAGCTATTTTCTCTTACGAGGCATCTGTATAATGATGCCTCCATAATTCATGCCCTGAGGCTTACATTTGGGTGCCATCAGGGGATTTATTTCATCTCGCCAGTTTGGACTATCTGAAGCAATACAAACAAAAATACACACACACACATAAATAATCGAATTTTTTGTTGATAATTATGACAGTAACCATGGTTCCATCACAGGTAGGAGTAACATGTTAAGCGTTGATGTTCTTTTTCATCCACACTTTACATTACATTACTTTACTGTACGAACCTTCCGCGCAGAGGTGGCTGGTGTCACCGCAGGAAGGAAGGAGAATCCAACTTGAAAATGGAGCACGAAAGCGGCCGGCTTTCTACCGGTGCACCGTCGTGGAGACTAGACGGACAGGTATTCTCCGCTCCCTCCGGCATGGTCAAAGGGAGGTCTCATCTCGCTCCGACTAGACCACCGCGCTTGCTTTTCCTTTGGTTTCCGTTTCCGCTCTCATCGATCGTCGCTGGTTCCAAAACTTCCATTTCCACGCCTCGTCGCGGAACAGATCAGATCAGTGGCTCAACAGCAGACCAAACTTTGAGCTTTGCTTTTCCATCGGTCGCCTGCACTGCAGCAATGGCCCTGCCGCTGCCAGTGCCAGACAGAGCACCCCGCGAAAAAGAGCAAGGAAAAATGTCGGCTCGGAGGAGCAAGGAAAAGCAAAGGCAAATGCCTTGGACAGGGAGGGAGCAGTATTGCTGAATCCCCATTTCTAAATGAACCTTGCTACACGTACGACATATTTAGTACGATCATTGTCCGACGCTGCTAATCGAACCGTACGTGGGTAGAATTAAAGAACAGTGCACCGCTAGATTACTCGTCGTACATGGATCGGATAGAATAGAAAAGTGTCGTACATGAGGTAGTTCCGTTTCTAAATCGACTCGGAAATCAGTATTGCTGAATTGACTGAGCTATTGTCTGTCACTCCTGAACTGAAGATGTACAAGCATTCGGTCTTTCAAAAAACGTGGGGCACTTCTCGTGTTGCCATTAGAAATACTGCATGCACTCACTGGCTCCCCGTAATTTTCCGTCTGTGGATTTGTAGAAACTAGTAGTTAGTTAGTTTCAGTTTTATCTTATGAAACCGCTCAGCAATGTGCTACTCCTACAAGCTGTACATGAACACTTGCAAGAAAAAACACCCAACCTGCCTATGACTATGAGAAAAAGCAAAACCAACCAACAACGTGCAAAGAAGCTTCAGTTCCAAAAGAGCGCGCACTTTTGTCTGCACCTTCTTCATCTCCACGAGACAGCCAGCAGCGGACGCGCCGACCATCACCATGCTTTCCACTCCCTCCTCCGCCAACCCAGCCGCCGCGCCGTCATGGCCCACGGGCGCCGAGGACATCGCCTCGATCCTGGTCGCCCAGGACGCCGTCGACGCGCTCTGCAAGGACCACGGCGTCCCCGGGGAGTTCACGGCGCGCCTCGCCGGCGACCTGCGCGCCAACTCCACGCCGCCGCCGGGGGCCATCTGCGTGTACGCGCGCGCGCTGGAGGCCGGGATGCGCGTCCCGCTGGACCCTTTCTTCCGCGACGCGCTCGCCCACTTCGGCCTCGCGCCCGCCCAGCTCACGCCCAACGCGTGGCGCATCATGGCCGGCTTCCTCGCGCTCTGCCTCTCCGCCGGCGTGCCGCCGTCGCTCGCCTTGTTCCGGCATTTCTTCATTCTGCACGTCGTCTCCCACAGGCACCGGAAAGGGTGGTACTGCTTCCGACCCAAGGCCAAGGGCAGCCCCGGCCTGCTCTTCACGCCGATGCCCACACCCAACTCCGCTCTGCTCAAGGACTGGAAACGCGAGTTCTTCTTCCTCTCGTCGCCGGATCCGTGGCCTTGCGCCGTGGATTGGGGCAGGTTGTCCAAGGCCTCCCTCGTGAAGCCGGTGCTCACCGCCGAGGAAAACAGATCGGCGGCCAAGTTGCTGCGTCTTCTCGGCGGCGCGGCCGTTGATATCAGGGCGTATCTCAGCAGCGGCAACCTTGCCGCCGCCATGGTGGCCACCACCGCACCGCTCCCGCCGCCGCCTTCTCGTTTTACTTCATGTTCCAAAGGTAATTGAACGCCGGAACCCCTCTGATTCCCCTGCTTCGTTGCGCCCTGATGTTTATGCCGCGTGCCAGGCATGGATCCCGCTGTCCACGACATGATGAAGGTCGTGCTCGCGGAGAAGGAGGCCGCTCGACCGTCGGCGGCGGCGTACAAGGTGAACGAAGCCGACGGCGAGGAGGAGGTCCCGCCTCATTCGGTGCTGAACACGCCGCCGCCTGGCTTCTCCCGGATGCCACAGCACGTTCCCGGCAGGCAGGAAGTGGACACCGCGGACTGGGAGGCTGCACGGGAGCTGCTGCAGGGCGCCGTCGCGACGCCGCTGCAGCGCGCGTTCGCGGCGAGCGAGCCTTCCGAGGTCGTCAAGTCGGGCTACGCTGCGATTCTTCAGGTATGCCAGCCATTGCGACGGCAAATCGTTCCCTTGTCCGGACTCCGGCGGACTCTGATCGATCGCGTTCTTTGGTGCTCAGGCCGCCAACTACGCGTCCTTCTCCTTCCGCTACGCGCTGGAGCTTGAGGAGAAGCTGGCGGCCAGGGAGCGCGAGGCAGCGGCGCTGCGGGAGCAGCTGCAGGACGTAAATGCTGAACTCGCGGCGGCGAAGCGGGCGGCAGAAGCGCACCAGGAAAACGCGGGGGACGAGCTCGCGGCGGCGGGGACGGAGCTCGAGAAGGGGGAGCGCGCTCGGGAGGCGGAGGCCGAGCTCGCGGCGGGTCGGGCGGAGGCGGTGACCAAGAGGGACGAGCTCGCCGCGTTGAAGTGGGCCGCGGAGGCGGAGGCGGAGAAGGCCAAGGCCGAGCTCGCGGCGGCGGAGGCGGTGCAGCAGTTCCTGGCGTCCGAGGAGGACGCGCTCCGGCGCGCGGAGCACGCGCTGGCGGGGTACGAGCTCTGGCGAGGCCGCGACGCTCCGGCTGGTCATGCCGCTTCATTGCTAGACGACTCGTTGGCAACATCGCTGGAGAGAGAAACAAACACTCCATTCGTTCACAAATAAATGGCTTGATTTTGGTTTGAATTCAAATTAAAATCATCGCCATTTATTTATGAACGGAGAAAGTACTTTGGTTGATCCACTCTATGCGCTCTGCTCCTCTACACAGCTGAGTGCGGTGAGCGGTTCTATCTGGAAGATCCATGCAAGTTATTTTTTGGGGTCTGTTTAATACTGATTTTACTACCCTTTTTGCATGGTAGATCCATGCCTTTTTGTGGTGGGTGGGGGGGGGGGGGGGTATTTTTGATAGAGCACTATTAGATGGCTAAGGTTGATTTACCCTCGAGTATGTATATGAATTTTTTTCGTCCAAACATGACATCTTGGTTTGAAGCCTTTGTTGAGATGAACTCATTGGTAAGGATGGATCACTAAGTAAACTGGATTATACTCCGTACGTTGATGCAGAAATTGCTGTTGGAAATCCTCAAAATCAGAACACTACCAAATTACTCGAATCAGCGTAAGGAATATAAAAAAAATCACAAAAACTTAAGTAAATAAAGAATACTATTATCACATGAGTATGAGGACATGGCTTAGAGATGAAATAATTTATATGTATGCATTTCACAATCTTCAAAAACTTTTTTTTGTTTTTTCATCTAGACATGGTACCTCTTCAAACATAGCAAGATGACTAAAATGTATCTCCACTTGTTCGATCCAGCTCGTTATTTCCAAGTTTCTAATATAGGAGAAGGTCGTAACTTTATATGATCTCATCTAAGTATTGCAAGAATTAATCACTTTGTTTGCTAAAGAAGACGATGAGAGAGAAAAAAAATAGATGCACCCGCAAAACAGAGAGAAGAAAATAGATCACTAAATAAATACGAACATACAACTTCTAGCATATCAATGTAGGTGTACAATCATATGGTACAATCGCATAATATTGACGACATAACTTATGCTCCTGGTATTATATATAATGTTTTCAATAATAATTTTTGGGCTAATTTTTTTACTTGTTCCTATTTGGAGTCAATCGATTTTTCTATTGGGGTTGAAGGCTTTCTTGTCACATTCAAGCATGTTACTCATTGACTTTCCCCCCTGTTTATGTACTTTTTTTATTAATGATTCCTTTTCATTTTTATTTATTTTTCTAAATGTCTTTTAGACGCTGCGTGGGTGAAAATGTATAATACTTCAGTGCAAGGTTATGTGCAAATCTATTTATTTTTTTATACAGCAATACCAATGCCATAATTCCTTTTTATATAAAAAATTCCTATTTTATTTTATACTTTTCATTTCATTTCATGTAATGCTAATTTCTATTACTCACTTTTTGTATTTTTAATATTATATGCTTGTTTTTTAATATTATCAAAAAAATTGTGTCTTAATAAATTTTTTATTTCCTTTTTTCTTAGAGGGTATTATCAATGCCACTAATTAGTTTTTTCTTATAAAACATAATTATTTCAAAATTTAATTCCCTTTCTTTTGTTTGTAAGGGTAATGCCAATGCCACTAGCTCAATCATTCTTAGGAAACTTCCTTTTGCAAATATTCCATTACTATATGCTTGTTTTTGCATAGTATGAAAAAAGGTCAAATTTTGTGTAAATGATGTGGAAATTTTGTTATTTTCTTTCCTTTTAAAGCGTAATAATGATGTCGCTAATTCATTCTTCATTAGAAAACTTTATTGTTTTCATTTTGTTTTTTCTTGTTTAATTTCCTTTTTACTTTGAGGGTAATATTAATGTCACTAATTTGTTGTTTCTTAGGAAACTTATTTTTTGTGAAAAATCTGTTATTATATGCATATTGCTGGATATATCAAAATGCGCAAATTTATGTGTAAATTGTGGGAACATTTTGTGATTGCTTAATTTTGTAATTTCATTTTTTCTTAATTGGTAATACCAAAGACACTAATTCATTATTTCCTATGAAACTTAATATTATGGGAAAAAAGATCTATTATAAGCTTATTCTTGCATGTTATAAAAATGCAATTTCTGCGTAAATTGTGTGCAAATATTGTCATCATTTGTTTTAATATTTTTATCTTCTTTATTAAAGGGTAATACCAATGGTACTAACTTGTTATTTTTTAGAAAACTTCATATGTTTGTTTCTTTTTCTTTGTTTATAAAGATAATTGGAACTCCACTAATTAATTCCTCCTTGTAAAAGTTTCCTTTTTCTAAACCTCTTGCGTATCATAGGAATCACAATTTCTGTGTAGATTGTGTGCAAAATTTTTATTTATTACTTTAATTGTTTTCCATTAATTTTTAAAGGGCAATATCAATTGCACTATTTTATTTTCCCTTCGAAAACCTTATTATTTTAGTCATGTTTTAGTTATTAGTTCATATTATTTATTTTTTCATTGTAATATCAATGTCACTAATTAAATAATTTTTAGGCAACTTATTTTTAGAAAACAAAATCCACTATAATATGTTCTTGCATAAGTTTTTTCATAATTGTATTTTTTTTGTTTTATTTCTTCTTAAAGAGTAATACCTGTGTTTCTAATTCTTTTTTTAGAAAATAATAATTTATTTTTCCTTTAAGGGAAATATCAATGCCACTAATTCATTCCTTCATAGGAAACTTGTGGTTTTTTGAAAATCTATTATTATATGATTATTCTTGCATCCTATAAGTACACCATTTCTATGTATGTTGACTGTCTCTAGAAAACAGGACCTACGTGTGTGTGACTACATCAAAATCGTCAAAATTGAATAAGGGATCGGGGAAACAACACTAGGTTGATCAGAGCTGGTCTAGTTGGGAGCAACTTATTAAGGAGCTCCTTCGGAAGCCCCGCAAGGATCATTTTGGTGTGCTGAGAGTGTATCACGTATTGCATGTTGAGCGCTTCCCTTGGAATTACATTTTTTTTATACGGATATTTGTAGTTTAGATGGTTTTTTGGTATTTTTTGGCTTTTTGCTTTCCGCACGATTTTTTTACATTTTGGTGAAAAAAATTATTTTTTGTAAAGAGACATGATTGTGCATCTCGTGGAGGCACGAGTTTGTTTCCGTGAAAGGCACCCCGTGTGTCTCTAAAAAGTGAAAAACGAAATCTTCAGATTGCGATAAGTGGCGAACATACAGTACACCATTTGTCAAGCATGGAAGGGGTGGAGGTGTTCATTGGATGAACTACTCATCAATTAGTGATTCAACTAGTTGGGGTGTTTTTTCACCGACTAATTGAAGTTGTACGGAGCTGTGTTATTTGGACCAATGGTTGTAAAATCCTAAAGTGGTTCATGGATCATCCTAGTCAACTATGTGTATGCCACTGGTTTTTGTACAGGAAGCTTAGATCCACTATCTTAGTACTCGCAAATGTTTTCTCCTTGGTTTACACAGGAAGGACCATGACATTGTAAATGTCACAAAATGTGTTAAGTCAATCAAAACCTTCCTGACTTGTCTATGGATGATTGGACGAGAATAATTACTAGGTCGGGCTTATGCTTTTGCTGATAAGCATTACATTCCTAAATTGGAAATTGAAGAGCAATGCAAAGCGACGGCAAAAAATAGCAACAACGTCGAGAACTAGTAGTGCATTTTGCTTGACATGTGAAGTCATAAAAAGGAGCATACATGATTTATTTGTTTTTGGTATCAAGTCACGAACAACTTACTATTTTGTCAACAATGTTGGTTATTTTTGTTCGGGGAGTAGAAAATATCAAAAATAAAAATAAAAAATAGTTCCGTTTCAACATCGGAGAATGCATGCCTTATCGATGTGCATTAACATTTTCCCCGCAACCCTCCCATGTGAGAGTACGTAGCACTTGCAAAAGTTTCAAAATTGACTTAATTTGCTTACGTCGGCAAATTCATGTACTTTAAATTTTGATTCTACATAAGAATCATATTCAGTATCAATTGTATGGTTTTTCTGTCCCCTTCCAGATGAATGGGACGGTAGATAAGTTGCAACTGCTTTTCTTCTTCTTTATTATTATTATAGGACGCTCGAAAATTTATCAATGCATCTCGCCTAAGGGTGAAAGTGGTTAGAATAATCTCCGTCCGAAACCGTTTTCGAATCCGTTTTTATAGAATACGGTAACAGATTTTTGACATCTGACAAAAATTCCCAAATCCGATTGATAGGATATGGTATAGAATATGGTATTGCAAATATCCGACATAATAGGATAATACGGTTTTTCTAGACGGATAACCCGAACTTTTAATTTCCGAATCCGATTGATGGACCAAGTTTTAAGTATTAAGGAGCACTATGTGAATGTTATCTTTTACTTATGAGTCAAGACATATGCTTGTTATTGATTTATTTGGATTATTGCAATACTATCTAGTGCTTTATGTGTTCTTAAAGTGTATACGTATTTATATTTTTTTTATGTATGATTTTAGTTTAAAATATTTATATATTTCTCATATATGAATATGATAAATGTTCGTTTTCGATCCGATGCATTTCCGTTACCATACCGCTTTCGAATCCGCCTAATCCGGTATCCGAATCCGTATAATTCAATATTCGAATCCGCATCCGTTCCACTTACGAATTCAAAAATAAATATGAAATAGAATACCATATAAAAATTATCGATCTAAATCCAATCCGGTTTCACCCCTAATTCTCGGCCATGAATCGGCACAAAGATTACATGGCGTACGTACGTTAGGTGGACCATCTATCTCTCCGCGGTAGGCATGTGAGAGGCTGAGAGCCTACCCAGCTCCAGAGTCCAGACTGCACATTTTCCATTTTCGTGCTAAACTCAGTCGTCGCTGGTCACCGAGTGTGGACTGCACGGCAGTAAGCACACCGATTTGGGCAGCGTGGGTCCACCTCCATGTGACGTGTCGACCACCCAGCTCTTCTGTGCACTGTTCGTTTCTTAAGCAAGATGGACCATACGCTGTGGCCGCTCACAGCCTCACACGGTCAAAAAGCTCACCTCAAATAATAGAAGGCGTGAATGAACGGAACCAGGGCGGGCAGTGGAGCCACCCACAATGCATCATATTTATAGTAGAAAGTTTATATATAAACCGTCTCAAGACATCTCCAACGTTCACCTTTAAAACGAACGTCACATTTATTCGTAAAACATAGAGAAACCAATCAACGAACACTTATGCGGGAGTCGGTGATTCAACCAGAACCGTAAATGACCGCTATAAGTTCAATAAAAATTGACGAAAGTCAGATAAATTTGAGTGAAATTAATTAAATCTGAATAGAATTTACATAAACGAATGATATGTCATCCGTTTAATGCTTAAATAAACAAAAACTAATCAAACTCCACGTCCATCTCACACCATCGAGGGCTACATCCATCTCCTCAGCCGACTCAGCTGGCTCCTCCTCGTCCTCCGGCATGCCAGAGATCTTGTCGATCCTTGCTTGTTGCTTGTGGATGAGGCGGCGGTTTAATTGCACCTCGCGGTCCGATTGAATTGAGTCGATGATCACCTTTTGTTTCACCGAGGCAGGATTCGCGCAGACGACCTGCGCGATGACGCGCCTGTAAAGGATCGCCCGGGAGAGCCGACGCTCAGCTCCTCCCCCTCCTCGTCCTCCTTATCCACCTAATCCTCCTCCCCGTCCTCCTTCTCGTTATGCATCGGTGTCTCATCCTATCCGACCTTCCACCGGGCCTCCTCCTCCTCCTTTGCCTTGAGCTCCACGTGCCTTGCCAAAATGACCATCTTGTTCGTCGAAAAGTACTATGATGGTCATGATTCTCAAGATAAGATAGTGTACAGTTAAAGAAGCCGAAAAAGAGTTTGAAGGAAAAGTGAAGCAAGTGAGGAATTTCTATAAAAATGCATTTCTATTTATGAAAGGAGTAAGGAATTTTCTTAAAAGGTGCAAAATACATGTTCTATTAGATAGTTTTCTTCTAAATATCTATACATAAATGTTATACTTGTTAATAAGACTATAAATTCGTATGTCTCGGTTATTTCATTGAAACATGATTTATTCAACTTGCTTTCAATCCATTGGCCATGGAATCAATTACAGTTATTTTTGAGATATGTTGATGGCTAACTAACATGGTTTAGTCATTTGTGTGAGAGGCAAGATAAAAACGAGAAGCTCTAGCACAATGTCAGGTCCCCATCAAAGGTATTCGACGCAAGCAAGATAAAGAAGCGTGTGAAAAGTTTGTAACTTTAGCTAGTTGTTTTAACAAATGGTGTTTCATCTCATTTTAAAATTTAGGTAGATGCCGATGGTTTATATTAACGAAAATTAGAGTGTCATAACGCAAAGAATATGCAAGTCTGCCTTGATTTTAAGGAAGTTAACCAAAATCAGACGAATCCACATCAAACGGCCATTGTTCATCTTCTACCTCAAGCCAGAATTGTTTCTTCTCCTTTCTTTCTCTCTCTTCTTGCCACCTGATCCCCCTTCGATGTACCATCGACCGGACCACCCGATGTCACCGTCCACGATGATAGCGCTGACACGCCTCCCTCACCTTCCCACCAACCGTCGCCCACCGTCATCCCTCTAAAGTGCAGCGACTTACATTTTCGACGCCAATGAACCTCCTCCCCTCACGCCCTAAAATAGACACCGAGGCAATCTTCTCCGGTGAACTGCACCGCATCACCCCTAAGATAGACCCAACAGCTTCCATTTCCTCGGCGAGCTTATTCCTTTCTTCGACTGTGAATCGATTTACTCCAACTTTTTTTCAAGTGTCTTGTATTTAGCTCTTGTGAAGCAAAATTGCAAAATCTTCTATTCGGCAAATGCTTTTTGCAAATTTTAGGTAACAATAAACTTCAAAAAACAATAGCAAAGAAAGGAAGAAATCTAAATTTGTGAAATGATCATTGCACAAAGAATAATACTTTTTAGCAAAAAAACAAAGAATAATACTCTTTGAGCAATTGTGAATGCTCAATGGAGAGGAAGCCGAAGGCACACAGCTTTGCCCTAAAATCCCTTTGCTTTTACGCACGACGACAAGAAAAACGCAACGAAAGCTGCACTTTCTCAGTAAGAAAGACTCCACTTTCTTGCCGTCTCGATTCGTAGACACCCACCGGCCACCGTCCTACCAGCGCCGCAGCACAACCCCAGCCGCCATGGCGTCCTCCTCGATCTCAGCCTCCTGGTCACCGGACGACCTCCTCGACCGAGCTCCCCGCACCAGCGCCGCCGTCGTCGACGCCGATGGAGGCGACGACGTCTCGGCCCAGCGGGTCACCTCGCGGCTGCGCAAGCGAGGAGCCCTCAAGATCCTCTGCAAGAAGTACTCCATCCCCGACGGCTTCGCCCCCATCCTCGCCGGCGAGCGCTCCTCGTGCTCTACGCCGCCGCCCGGGGCCGTCTGCGTGTACGTCGACTCGCTGGACGCCGGGATGCGCCTGCCCCTCCACCCCTTCTTCGCCACGGTGCTCAACCACTTCGGGCTCGCCCCGGGCCAGCTCTCGCCCAACGGCTGGCGCGCCATGGCGGGCTTCGTCGTCCTCTCCCACTCCGCCGGCGTGGATCCGTCGCTCGCCGTGTTCCGGCACTTCTTCGCGCTGTGCACGTTCCCGCCGCACGGGCTCTACACCATCCGCGGCAAGGAGACCGCCGGGCTTCTCTTCGTCCGGATTCGCGCCAAATTTGTCCGGGGTTGGAAGGAGGATTTCTTCTTCTTGGCGTCGTCGGCGCCGTGGCCGTGCCCCGTGGAGTGGGGGGAGCCTTCCAGGTCCTCCACCTTCGATCCGTCGCTCACCGTCGAGGAGAAGGCCGTGGCGGAGAGGCTGCTGCGTGCTCGAGGGAGTTCCCCGGTTGATCTCTTCACGTATCTCCACCACCACAACATAGACGCAGCCAAGATCATCGGGCTGCCATCTCCGCCGCCAACTCATCAAGGTGAACCCGCCGGCATTTTAGGATTTCTGAAGTTTGCTGTGGATTGTTCTGATCTGTGATTTGCAGAAGCACCTGTCAATGTCGCCGAGGAGGAGGACATCCGGGGACCGAAGGCAGCCACGGCCGCGGCCGCGGGTGCGTCGGCAAGGAAGGTAACGGTGAAGAGCGAGCCGGACACGGGCTGCAACGTGTCGCCTCGTGCGCCGTTGCTTGGGAAGAAGAGGAAGCTGGAGGAGGACCATTCGGACGGCGAGAGCTCAGCGTCGGAGTCGGACCCCTCTTGCCCGCCGGGCTTCTCCGCCCCCAGGAAGCCGCCGCCGGTGACAAGCAAAGATGGTGAAGAGGGTTGTGCGCTCGAGCAGCAACGCGAAGGGGACTGGAAGTCGGCGAGGCGGCTGCTGCAGCGCACCATCACGCCGTCGAGGGAGCGCGAGCTCGCCGCGTCCAAGCCGGCCGACGTCCTCGCCTCAAGCTACGTGTCACTGCTCCAGGTGAGCTCCTTGTCCGGTGTGCATTGTTTCCGTATGATTTCTTGTTCTGTGACCGGTCATCCGACATGGTGGCCTTCTCGCAGACGGCGAACGAGGTGGCCTTCTCGCTGGGCTACGCGCTGGAGCTCGAGGGGAAGCTGACGGCGCGCGAGCGCAAGGCGAACGCGGTCCGGGGAGAGCTGGAGAGGAAGCTGAAGGCGCGTGAGACCGAGGCGGAGGCGCTGCGGGAGGAGCTGCGCAAGGCCAAGACGGAGCTCGACGAGACCAAGGCGCGCGCGGAGAGGGCGGCGGCGGCGGCGCTGGAGGAGCTGGGTAGGAAGATGAACTCCCGGGAGCGAGACGCCGCCGAGGCCGCGGACGCGCTGCGGGCGGAGCTGCGCAGCGCGAAGGCCATGCTCGCCGAGAGCAAGGCGGACGCGGAGAGGGCGGCGGTGGCGGCGCGCGTGCACCGGGAGGAGCAGGACAGGATGCTGAAGGCGTGGGAGCGCGAGACGACCGAAGGGGAGGCGCTGCGGGCGGAGCTGCACAAGGCGAAGGCCGAGCTCGCCGCGACCAAGGCGGAGGCGGAGAGGGCGGCGGCGGCGCGGTGGTTCTGGGGGTCCAGCAGGGAGCACGCGAGCGCGCTGGCGGAGCGGGAGCGGCGCGGGTACGAGCGCGGCCTGGAGGACATGAAGCGCGCCGCGCTGGGCCGCTACCCGTACCTCGACCCGTCGCTGCTCGTCGTGCGGCTCTGATCGCCATGCCCGGCGCGCACGTCGACCAATCTGCACGTTCTTGGAATGCGCTACTAGCCTGCTAAGCTCTCTCTTCAGACGTTGTTCTTGGTTCCATGAATCTCCACATAAGTTAAATTATTAAGAGCCAGCATGCGAGAGAAAAATGTGCAAATTAGGACGTGCGATCGATCGTGTGCTAGCATTTTTGATGATAAAATCGCCTTGAAATTTTGCTTTTACCGTGTTACATAGTGTTATTATTTCGTTTTTTTTAGCTTTCAGTGTTATTATTTCGTAAAAGATAGGTATTGACGTCACCCCCCCCCACGGTCACTTTTTAATGCTAAAATTGCTATCTGCAAAAAAGTCCAAACGAAAAAAATAAAAATTACTACTTCTATCTATTAATGTAAGTCGTTTTTGTAGTTCAATTTAAACTAAAAAAATCTTATATAATGAAAAGGAAGAAGTACCATTTTGGTGAGAATTATCAAGTGCTATCAACTGAAATTGCCACCCCTACCTAACTAAAAATTACGACCAAAATTATCAAGGCTTGTCATATCTTCGTGTGACACATGTGGCAATTATCAGCTTCCTATTATTATGTATCATGTTATAACGTGTTACTATGAATAAAACAGTGCATACAATTTTTTTTGTCGTATTATTTTTATTATCAATTTTGTTTTTTTCAAACACCTCCACAACTATAACTTAATTATGAAATTTTGAATGCATGTATTTTTTTTCAATGTTTATTCTAGAAAAACAGAATTTTTGAATCTGTTATAACTTTTTTAGATTTTATTGTTCATCCAAGTTTATTTGTTTATAGGTGTCATCAAAGTTGATTTGAGCTCGGGTTCAGAGGCACTGCATTCGATTAGCGGCAATCCTGTCCTGCACTGCACCCATTCGTGTCAAGCCTTGGTCATGGAGGTCTGCATGCCTTCCTTTCTTCACTCCCAAAACCAACTTACCCAAATTACATTGCATGATTATTTAACCTGTCAATAACCGAAAAATAGCTCTTTTATTTAACCTGTCAATTGTAAACGGGAAATTATTAGGAACAGCTGGGAGCACCCCTATGGATTGTTGCATGATTTTTTTTATTTTCCGTTGAACCGTGAATTCACATCCAACAAACAATCTATAATGCCATAAAAAAACTCTATAAAATGTTGAAGTTGACAGAAAACTTATGTTGTTTGAGTGATTTTTTCAATTTTAGCATCTAGCAAATCAAAGCCCAATGTAATCCTATCAAATAAATGCATGGCTGCTGTTGTGCAGTGATATTATCTATCTATCTATCTATCTATTATATATTAAAAGCAAAATACGAAGCTGTTTTTCAAGTCACCATATTGAGCCACGTCATTCGAATAATACTCATGGTTGGATCTGTAATTTAATGGCTGTGATTTAACTAAAATTACGTAACAGCCTAAAGACCGTGCGTCATGTAGAAAACAAAAGGTTTTCGCACCATGTGTTTCGTTTCGGACCTATCACTTGACACGTGGCGAAGCTTAAGATATGGGCTCATGCACGCAGGCCCAGTGCCGCCAAAGCTCATACCGTAAAGAAAACAGTCAAAACACGTGACAGTTTTTATTCATAGATATATCCAGACAAATTCGGTAAAGTAGATGTGTTATCAAAATATTATATTTTCGATCAAAATTCCCATTCGTATAATACGTTTTTATTCATGTTGTTGTTTGAATTTGTAAAATAAGGATTTCATGCTAACTGACATAAAATTAGGAATCTTCGTGTCGTTCTTTGAATTTGTAAAATAAGGATTTCATGCTAATTGATATAAAATTAGGAATCATAGTCCGTTATGCTTCTTTCGTCTGGAAATATATGCCACCAAAAATATATATTATTTTTATTATGAAATCTGTTTAACGACAGAAAAAATATATAAAAAATAGTTATAGTTATTTAGATTACTTAGGCTTGAAGGGGCATACAAAAAGAGTTGTGGAGGAGACCAAATGTCCTGTTCGTAGTGGAGTTTTTCATTGCCAAAGGAAAGACTAGATCCCTATACTTGCATCTAGAAATATCTCACATGAAAAACATTTTGATGCGCACATATTTATTGTTTATATGTGTGCATATTATTTCTTAATCAAACTTAAATAGATATTAATAAAATGGCAAGGATAGATCCATGATTAGAACCCTATACGGAATTCCTTAATTCGGAGCCTTCAACATGAGCATCGACGGGAATGAATGTTAATGACTATTAATTACTTGAACTTAAGACTTGGGTTTGCAATCAAGAATCGCAACATAAGCCTAATCTTTTTTTATGACAATGAATACATAAAATGACTATTTAATAGAGCCATGCACAAAATAATAAAACACATAAAACTATTTGACAATTGATGCAGAAAGCATATTACAATTAATCTATAGCATGCAGGTGTCTACTCTTGATTTATAAACAAATCATTTATGGAAAGATATAAATTCAAATACTTAACATGTTTGATACATTAAAGATGACGCCCTCGCATTTGCGAGGGCCACTACTACTAGTTAACAAAAAGATATCAGCAAAGATGTTTATCGTCCGTACATATAAATAGTTATCGCTCGCCATTGGCGTCATTCTTGCCTGTTTTTGTGTGCTGGCCCGGTAAGTACACGTTGAGAGCATTTTTTCCTCATTATTTTTTTAGTTGTGATCTGTACGTTTTTTTTTTCCAATATCAGTTGTATGGTTTTTCTTTTTATTATTATTAATTTTCTGTTTCCAATATGCTGGATATATGAACATATTTTTGATTAATCTAATCCACGAGTAAATAATAAACATGACATTTACGACATGCATCTCATACCGAAAACTAAACATGCTAGCATGTATAAAACCTTGCACTGAAACATCTATGTACAACACATATAGGAAAAGCATATAAACGAGTATAAAGGGATGAATGAATCATACGTCGCGGTTGGCCAAGCCAACGCGGCGGCTACGGTCTGTGATTCGTCGGTCGCCTTCTTTAAGGCGGCAGTCGTGGCAACGACGTCGTAGTCCTTCGCCATGGTGTCAATGCAGGGGAAGTAGACGAAGGAGCGCCCGGAGTCGAAGCAGAGGAAACAACCGCCGAAGTCGAAGCAGAGGACGGGGACGGATCGGGAGTAGACGCGCCGAGACGCTCCCAAAAAATCTTCGGTCTTCTCCCGGGCAGGATCTCGAAGGTCGCGGTTCCGAAGACACCTGCTTACCCGACGGACAGTTCACGCGGTCGCCGGGTTGGAATTGCCGGAGGCAGCACACATCAAGGAACATGAGATGACGACTAGGGTTAGGCACAGAGGGAGAGAGTGAGCAAGTGAGTATGACTCCATAACCATAGCGCCTGCTTATATATGCCCTCGGTGTAACGGGCCTGGGCCGTAGCCCACGACCGAGTCCGGAAACAGCCCACCTCCAACGTCTCGGAGAGTGGCGCTTCAGTTATCGACTCGTTAATTAATCCTAGATTAATTATCCGTTCGTGACCGGCAAAAATAAGCGCATACGTGTGAGCTCGGCTTAGCTCATTCCCGCAATCCACGGCGCGCGCCGTGACGAGGCGAGACGGAGGAGAAGGAGGAGCGTGCGTGTATCAGGGGCGGAACTGGGCCCCGGGCAGCCTGGGCTATAGCCCTGGTCTTGGCCCATATAATACCTATACATCTTTAGTTATTTTTCAGAAAAAATAGACTCCAAGAGCCCAGCCCGTGTCCATACTCTCTATGACTCAGGGCTAATGAAAAAGCCCACCAAAAACAAGTCGATCGATCCATCTATCCAGTATTTGCGTCGGTTCATCATACTCCAGTATGACCCAGGGCATACGTGTGATTCGTCGGTTCCCATTCTCTGCTATGGTTGCGACGCCGCTGCCGACGCATGCCGCCGCGTTCATCTACGCGAGTAGGGGACTACGGAAAATCGACGCTCGACCGGATCGCGCTCTGCATGTGCCGTCGTCCACATGCTGGAGTTACACGCAGGGCAGGTGATGCCCAGGCACTGGTTCGTTCTGTTCGTACATGCGATTGTGTTCGTGCTCGTAGATATTTGATTGATTGCCCTTACCCCTTTGATTTTCTAATTCCTGAAAGATATAATTCCAACTCTGTAGAACTTCATCAATTGTTCAAACTAAACTAAAGATGATGCAATTTGTATGTAATTAATTTTATTTAATCTGACTATGTAGACAAAGAGGATGAAAGAGACAAAGAGGTCAAGGCCTCTGTCATCAAAATCAGTGTCGTCTTATTTTTCGGCAGTGTCCTGGTCCGCCAATTCGACCGAAAGTCCCACTAAAGGATCATGTATTTTTTCTGGTGGATTGGGAACCATGTATTCATTCACACTAATTTCTTGTTATTATTTTTACAATGTAGGTTCTGCTTCTTCTTCTAGAATTGATGAGGAAATGGTAGAGGATAAAATGAGAGTGCATCTGCTTCATCGAGGTACTCAAATGTCTTCAGATTATGCAACTATGTTGGTGTAAATTTGCATCTATCTTTCTCATTATGTCATTCTATAAGCAGTAAGCTCATGTTTTATGTCCAAATGACACATATGCATTCGTAGTGTAATTTTGCTAACAAGCGCTACTAGGAGATGGAGAAGCTTGTACCTTTTTTTCTTTCATTTTTAGGCGTTAGAGTTTAGCCCTGGTCATGTCCAAATCCTGGGTCCGCCACTGCGTGTATAACTCCTCTTCCTAAGCTTTCAATAGCTAGTGAGGGAGCACCATTTATAAAGGGGTCTAACTCTCCCTCCACTAGCAGGGTGGTATTAAACTTTAGCACCACCTGCCACCATACATGGCCTCTTAGAGATTAACTAGGGATTATTGAGTTATTTGGACCTAAGGCCATATATAGTCCAACAATCCCCCATCAGATCTCAAGGCCCATCAGATTGTCAATTATTCCAAACCATGTTTGATATACCAGAATTTTCAATGAAGACTGTTAAGTTGAACATCCACATAGATCAACTAGATTAAACTTTATAAGAGAAATGGTCGTTGGGCCTTATAAACCGGGACAGAGGAAGTACATTGCAACATATTTATAGTGGGAAGCCTTAATTTAAACGAAAATGATAAATGGAGGATGAATTTCGTAAAACAAAAAGAAAATCATATTTTTTTTGGAAAAACATCCACATATACCCAAAGACAAAATATACACGTGTGTAAATTTTTACGACCAAAAAATTGTGATTTTCAACGTATGCATTATTCATTCTCAAAGTCCATGATTTAGTGTATTTTTGCACAGCTTGCAATTCAAAGCATTTCATCATAAAATTTTACACACATATATATTTACATCCTTTTATATGTATCTATTTTTTCATTCTTAACAATTTTATTTATTTTTTCTTCCAGAATTTCTAACGACAAAAGCTTGGTCTCGGAAATGCCCTATTCTAATCTAAATCCCTTTAACAAATTTGCTTGTGAATAAATTCATCATTACATACATTTATTATTAGGATGCTTATGATCTAATAAATTCACTAACATTTCTCCATAATCTTACATTCTTAAGAAGTTGCTCCCCACTACTACCAATTCTCTCAACATGCACACACTTCACCTCATCATGGATGCCACATCACCCTTCACTAGCATATTTCTCTCAACATGCAAGCATGCCACCTCATCATCCAACATGTATGAGAAAGACCCACCTCAATATGCCACTATGCATAATAAAACCCACATGCAACATGCATGCATGGAAATTTTTATTTTATTATGATATTTATATTAAATCCATATATTAGTTTAAAAGTTAATGTTTCAAATATACACGCTTCATTTAACAGAAAATTTCACTGAAATATTTTGCAAAAAAATTCCGCAACAACGTGCGGGGCATCATCTAGTTTATTTAGTTCTAAGGATCACCCAACCAGCGAAAAACCACTGTAATTATCTCTCTCAAACTACATTTTGAACACATATTAATGATGGATATTTTGATATTTAACTCGTATCGTACATTTTGGTATTTTATCTATAATCTCGCTCAAACTTTGGAAAGCTTGACCCAAGGACGTCACCTTTGGGAAAGGAGGGAGTATTTTCTACTGAACTTTACATGTATATGCTTCAACTCACGAGCTACATGTGTTGATTTTTCCAGTTTTTTATACTCCATCCATTCCAAATACAAGGTGCATAAGTACAGTGAAGTCAACATTTTAAATTTTACGCATCAAAATAAAATATCTTGCAAATTTGGACCAATACTATTGTACGATTATAAGGTTTGGACATTTAAGAGAAATATTATTCATTTTCTTGGAAAATATTTCACTAACCACATAAATGCATTATCAACAAATCTAGATGTGCCATAGCAAATCTGTTGTCTAAGGCACATCTAGATGTGCCTTGGTTATTGCACATCTAAGTGGTTCAATATACTATAAAAAAATGCATGAATCTTTATATATAATTAATGGTATAAAACTTAGATGTGAAACACTTAAGGCACATCCAGATATGCCCTAGTATATGCACTCCTAATTGTAAGAGCATCTCCAGCCGTCCCCTCAAGCGCCTCCACTGGGGACCACTTTTTACGTCTGGATCGCCGAAAAGGCGCCGAAAAATCTTCCACTCGCCCCCCTCCCCCAATGACCCCCAAGCATGGAAATAGCGCCGGCGAAACCCAGGTTTCTGGGGGTCTCTTGGGGGCGCCGGATGAAACTACAACCAATCATGCTCTTCCATGTGTCTTTTTCCCTGGCCTACGTCGAAAGTTTGTGAGACAACTTTTGTTTAGGGTGGATATATGACTACGAAACTTATCCTCCTCAAGACATCAAAATAGCGTCGGCGAGGTGTTTTATTGTTCTAAAATAGCGTTGAGATGCTCTTGAAGGTCTCCAATGGCGGCTGAAGATGCTCTAAATGCTCAATGGAGGGGAAGCCAAAGGCACACACACCTTGCCCTAAAACGAGGTTTTAGCAGATATCACCACTTGTTGGGGGCTTGTTTTGCGCAGAACCACAACTCTTAAACTTTTTTGCAGAGAACACCATTATTTGGGATAATTATTTGCAGAAAACACATAACATTCTATTAACTCGTTTGATCCTAAATTAGCAAGCTGGACCCAGGACGCGAACTAGTGTAGCTCGGGCTACATGTCCCCTGATAATTTGAAAAAATCGAAAAAAATTCCGTGGAAACCTATATGAATATAGTAAAATTTCGTTTGAAAATATAGTAATATGCTGTCTGCATAAAAATAACAAAATTTCGGCCCAAATCCAAGAGAAAAAGGCCCAGTTAAAATCAAATATTTGTCAAAAAAATTCCCATGGCGCATTAGAGTATAATGGTCTAAAAACTAGCACAAATGTCCTATACATGTGTATGTATATCCATTAAAAAATTGAAATTTCTTTGAACTGTTTTAATATTCTTTTTTAATTTTTCAAATAAACGAGTTATTGTAGCTCGGGCTACACAAGACATTTCCGGCTGGACTCATCCATTAGAACTTCAAAATTTGTTAGTTCAAATTTTGTGTGGTACTTCATAAAACTATTTTGTATTTTCAGTTTATGATATATCTTTTTATGATATAGTTTAGACAACTATGTTTTGTGTAGGTTTTCATTGCACAGTTTGATTATTTTTCAAATCAATGCATCATGAAATGGAAACATAAAATAGTTGCTAAAAGTATCCCACAAATTTGAACAAACAAAATTTAAGGTCTTGATTGGTGGGCCCAGTTTATTAATTTGGGTTCAAACGAGCTAATAGTGTTTTATGTGTTTTCTGCAAATAATTACACCAAATAGTGGTGTTCTCCGAAAAAAATTCAAGAGTTGTGGTTTTGAGCAAAAAATGCCCCAACAAGTGGTGTTATCTACTAAAATCTCCCCTAAAGCCTCTTTGCTTTTCAGGTAAAGAAAAACCTCTTTGCTTTTGGGCACGACGACAAGACAAACGCAAACGGAGACTCCACTTTCTCAGTAGAAAAAAACTCCACTTTGTTGCCGTCTTCATCCGTCGCAGAACCCCAGCCGCCATGGCGTCCTCCTGGACCTCAGCATCCTGGTCACCGGACGACCTCCTCGACGAACCCACCCGCGACCGAGCTCCCCTCACTAGCGCCGCCGACGCCGACGGAGGCGAAGACGACGACGACATCTCGGCCCAGCGGGTCACCTCGCGGCTGCGCACGCGAGAAGCCCTCAAGATCCTCTGCAAGAAGTACTCCATCCCCAACGGCTTCGCCCCAATCCTCGCCGGTAAGCGCTCCTCGTGCTCGACGCCGCCGCCCGGGTCCGTCTGCGTGTACCTCGACTCGCTGGACGCCGGGATGCGCCTGCCCCTCCACCCCTTCTTCGCCACGGTGCTCAATCACTTCGGGCTCGCCCCGGGCCAGCTCTCGCCCAACGGCTGGCGCGCCATGGCGGGCTTCGTCGTGCTCTCTCACTCCGCCGGCGTGGAGCCTTCGCTCGCCGCCTTCCGGCACTTCTTCGCGCTGTGCCCGTTCCCGCCGCACGGGTTCTACACCTTCCGCGGCAAGGAAACCGCCGGATTGCTCTTCGCCCGGAGTCGCTTCAAATTTATCCGGGGCTGGAAAAAGGATTTCTTCTTCTTGGCGTCGTCGGCGCCGTGGCCGTGCCCCGTGGAGTGGGGGGAGCCTTCCAGGTCCTCCTCGTTCGATCCATCGCTCACCGTCGAGGAGAAGGCCGTGGCGGAGAATCTGCTGCGCGCTCGAGGGAGTTCCCCGATTGATCTCGTCGTGTATCTCCACCACCACAACTTGGCCGCAGCCAAGATCATCGGGGTGCCATCTCCGCCGCCAACTCCTCAAGGTGAACCCTCCGGCATTGTCGAATTCAGAACGATTCAGCATGTTTGCTGTGGATTGTACTGATCTGTGATTTGCAGCCGCACCTGTTAATGTCGCCATGGAGGACATCCAGGCAGCGAAGGCAGCCACGGGCGCGTCGGCGGGGAAGGTGACGGTGAAGAACGAGCCGGACTGCAAGATGTCGCCTTGTGCGCCGTCGCTTGAGAAGAAGAGGAAGCTGGAGGAGGACCGTGCGGTCGACGGCGAGAGCTCGGCGTCGGACACCTCTTGCCCGCCGGGCTTCTCCACCCCATGGAAGCCGCCACCGGCGACAAGCAAAGACGGTGAAGAATATCGGTGCGCGTTCCAGCAGCACCGCGACGGCGACTGGAAGGCGGCGAGGCGGCTGCTGCAGGGCACCGTCACGCCGTCGCGGGAGCGCGAGCTCGCCGCGTCCAAGGCGGAGGACGTCGTCGCCTCAAGCTACGTGTCACTGCTGCAGGTGAGCACGCACGCACGCTCAGATGCAAAGCGATTTGTCCATGATTTCTTGTTTTGGGTTGCTCGATCGACATGGCATACAATGGCATGGTGGGGTGCGCAGGCGGCGAACGAGGTGGCGTTCTCGCTGGGCCACGCTCTGGAGCTGGGGGAGAAGCTGAGGGCGCGCGAGCGCCAGATGGACGCGCTCCGGGAGGAGCTGGGCAGGAAGACGAAGGCGCTGGAGCGCGAGCGCGCCGTGGCGGATGCGCTGCGGGCGGAGCTGCGGGAGGCGAAGGCCAAGCTCAACGAGACCAAGGCGGACGCGGAGCGGCGAGGGTACGAGCGCGGCATGGAGGACATGAAGCGCGCCGCGCTGCGCCGCTACCCGCAGATCAACCCGGCGCGGCTCGTCGTGCCGCTCCATGGCTCCCCGTAGCTGCGGCGACCGCCTGATTGGTGATTGCCATGCCGGGCAGAGCGCGTCGATCGATCTTTGTGTTCTTGTGGTGCGCCCATGGATCTTTGTGAGTGGGTTATTTCGCATCAGAGAATCTTTATCTATATAAATGATTAGCCGCCAAACATTGAGAGGGAGGCAATATAATCCATGGCATGTATATAAATGATTAGCCGCCAAACATTGAGAGGGAGGCAATATAATCCATGGCATGTTTTTTCTGATTTGTGATCTGAATTTGGTCGAGAAACTATCTGCTTCATTAAACCGAATTTCGTAAAGCATGGTTTGGCTCACGTTTTCTTTACACGAATCTTATTGTGTGAATGTTCCTTGGGAATGGGTTTTGAGTGAACGTTTTGTGATGTGTTTGATCCTCATACATGAATCTCCATGATGACACATGGTAATCCTCATGGGTTGTTCACTCTCATCCATCTTTTCGAGCGAATGCAACTATCGTTTACTTACATTCACCCACCTATTTGAGCGAACGACTTTATGTATAGCGTGATATATTTTTTAAGATGAATGGCATGGCAAAAGAAATGCTGTAACATGACAATCCCCTTTTGCTAGCATGCTAATTTCTAAAGATGTGAACATTATAGTTATGGCAATCCCCTTTTGCTAGCATGCCAATTTTTGAAGATGTGAACATTATAGTTATGCGGTTCTTTCTGCAATCGAATGACAATTCCACCATGGCAATCCAAAACATCTAAGCAATTATCTATTATGGCATGCAATTCTCTTCAATACTTTATTTTTTATGTTCTTATAATACCTTTTTTGTTTTACCATGGCAGTGCAATTTTCAAACATGTGGGTAATTTTTTCTTCTCTTAGGGTAACTCTAACGCAGCGAGCCATTTCACCCGCTTTGCTCCGAGCGAATACAAATCGCGTTCCAGCCGGGCAGTCCAAACAAACCTTAGTTTGTTTTTTGGTCCGTCGCGATCCATTTCCTGTTCAAATTTGGGGTGGATTTGGATCTGTGTGTGCACGCATTGAACACCCTCGTTGTCCCCTCATCGTCCTCTTCCAATCGCCAATCTCGTCCGATCGTCCCTGCTCTCACCATGGCTTCCCCCCCTCCCCCCCACACACACCTGGCTGTCCCAACCGAGCCCCGCCCCCGCTCCACTGTGACCGGCACCGGAAAACCAAAGGTGCAACGCACCCCCGAAGACCTGGCGGCCCTGGCCACCGGGGCATCATGTCACTCCAAAAGCTATGGGGGACAACCCAATCGGATTGCAACAAGTTTTGTGGCGCATTTGCTAGTGTCCTCAATCGTCCCATGAGTGGCGTGGGCATCAAAGACATGGTACATTTCTTTGTCGCATCGTCCCTCGTTAATTTTTATGTTGGGTGAATATCATCTAGGTATTGATAGCTTTGGAAGCTTTCAAGGCACAAAATGAGGAGAGGATAAAATTCACCTTGTCTCATTGTTCGATGGCTCTCAAGGATGAACAAAAGTGGAAGGAATATGTTCAATCACAAAAGAAAGAGGGGGTCTCAAATGATGTGGACACAAGTGGGAGGCCAAGGTGGGACAAGAACTCCAAGAGAGAAGCAAGGCTTAACTACTCTTCCCTCGCCATACAAGAAACCTTGAAGGGTTTGATTATCCAAAAGGACGTGTCAACAAGCAAAAGGAAAGAAAGGAAAAAAAGAGGCAAAAGAAAGAAGAGGCCAAGAAGACTTCTTTGAGTTGGCAAGGAAGAAGCTCGAGACCGAGGAGGTCAATGCACATGCTCGAGCCAATGAAGTGAAGGCGAAGAAAACCACGATCGACATTGAGTTGAAGAAAGTGAATCTCGACATGTTCAAGGAGGAGACTAAGATCACGACGATGGACGTGAGCACCTTGAGGAGGCAAATGGAGTTGCTTGAACGCGATGAGTGATGATCTACACGGCCGGGGGAGGGGGCTCTTTTTGGCACGAACTGTGTGCTCTGCGCATGTCCCAACTTCTTGTGTGGGTCCTCTGTTCGGCCTGGGCATGAACTATGCAGTCTGTGGGCATGCCCTAGCCTTTGTTTGGCATGAATTAGGCGACCTAGAGGCATGCTCTGGCCTTTGTTTGGCATGGACCGTGTGCCTTGGTGGCTTCTGTTTACATGTTAAATTTTCAGGCCGACCAAATGGATCGCATCCGTCGGGCGTAGGGACAAGATGAGGCTGGACATGGGCCAGACAGGTGTTCATGTGATGATCCAAATGACCAAAAAGCTTACTAAAATTGGATCCGTTTGGATCACCACGTTGAAGTTGCCCTTAACCTAATAATTCTTAAATGGGGTATGATTTATTCCTGAAAAATATGGTAATATTCTCTGTTCTAGTACAACAATGTTTTCCTCTATAGTATGATAATCATCTCATAAAAATGCCAGACCTACGGTTAGTTACGGGTATCCTAGAAGTTTCTTTTTCTACAAATGGGCAAAATTCTACAAACCTTGTCTTTTAGCTTTTGTAGTACTCTTTTATCACAGAGAATATCAAAAGCTTAGCACTTCAACCATCCATCTTTGAGGTTTACGTCTTTATCAATATCATTATTTTTCTGCAACATTTATTCCAAACTATGTAAGAGGTGCCTAGGGCAAGCAAGGACCTCACCAGAGAGGAAGGGAGGCCATGGCTCACCGAGCCGTCGCGGCCACATGGGAGATTACCGTTAGCCGGGGCAAAACCAATGGACGGTCCCTTTTCTTCATAGGAAAGGTCAAATTCTCTTCGTTCTCAAACTGCAAGAACACCCAAGTTTTTACCTATTGCGCAACTCAACAACATGAGCCTCCCCCCAGTTTTTACTTAGGGGCTGTTCGGATCCCCTCCGCTCCGCAACAGCGACTCCAGGAGCGAAGGGAGCGCAGTACAATTTTCGGGAGTTGGTCAAACCGAGCTTCTCGTTTCTTCTGAGTGCGGAGCGGAGTTTTGGAATCGGAGGAATTCCGAACAAGTCATTATTCTTCAAGAATCTAGACCTATATAAGTTATTAAGGGTGTTATTAGGTGTCAAAAAATCATACTACATGCAAACTGGATCGGTAAAGTGTCTCTTTCGTTTGGTTTTCATCTGAAAAAGTCAAATCTCTTTCGTTATAAAATTGCAAGAACAGGCTTAGACATCTTGAAGAAGAATCTTGACTGCAGAACAACATCATGAGCAACTGCACCCTTAAAAAACGGCAAGAACACCCTGCAACCCCAATTCGGCACTGAAGAATTATCACACAAGCCCACTCAGAATGCCAGACATGAAATCCAGTAATGCAACATGAATTTTCTGCAGCAGGGAGGCCAATATACCCCAGGCCTCACACTCGCCAGATCCATCGCAAATTCCTTATGTTACAGCAAGTGGCATGAGAGGATATGTATATTTACTCTAAGACTGCATACAGAAAGATATATGCACACGATATTATTACCGACAATATCTTTTCCAACCATCACTGGCACCACCTGAAGGCCGCCATTTACAAACCAGGTGAAGGGGGTAGTAGGGCAATGAAGAAATTAACGAAGCCATCGAGATCAACCAAGATCTCTCTTATTATTGCTAGCTGTCGAGTATCTCAAACTCCGAATCCTGAATGAGATCCCATGATTCCTTCTTCGACAGTGATCCGGGCTGGGTGGGCTGCGGAGGCCGGCGGCTGTAGTCAGGAGAGGAGGCGGCAGGTTTCCTTCTTACCGAATCGCTTCGCACAGAGGAGCTGGCGTACGGGAGGCTTCTCCGGTCCGGTAGGAGCGAGTCCATATATTTGTCCATGACGAGGACATTGGAATTGTCCACATCGCTCATCTCCTCGGCCTCGCTGCTGAGGTACCTCTTACCTTCTCTGAAGGATTCTACATCTGAAGGTACTTCGGTCCACTGATCCATGCTCTGCTCCGACTTTGACTTTGCAAATACCCACTGGTCAATGCTTTGCTCAGATCGAGTTTTTGTCAGAGCTTGGCTCTCTGAAGATTGATAGCCCTCCTGGGTGCTTTTCTCGCTTTCTATCTCACAGACATGAGGTGGATACTCTATCTCATTTCCGCGATGCACAGAACCTTGAACATTCTGGTTATCTTCCTGAAAATACAATTTGCTAACACTGGTAAGTAATGCAATTAGCATATTAAAAAAAGAATTACATCTCAGCGTATTACTATTGTTTCTTCATATTCAGCACTTCAGTCAAATAAAGAGAAGAATGCCACCAGGGGATAAAAACATGACATAATGCTCATCATTCAAGCAAAACCTGTATATATATACCAATGTAGACAATACTGGCACAATGCTACTACAAAGACAACAGTATGTGCTGGCTAGCATAATGCCATTTAAGTGAGCTTTCTGAGGCTTAGCGGCAACCAATACAAATTTTTCTACTCCCTCTGATCCAAACTAGACACACCTTTAATACAATTTTATACTAAAGTTGTACTAAATGTGCGTCAATTAATATGGATCGGAGGGAGTAGTTGTTTTTTTAACATCAATTGTTACAGAACTGTTTGGATAAATTGTTGCAGTCACATATATATGAAAAATAATTTTTAATAATTTTTTAAATGATTGCATTCGTATTAAAGAGTAATAAATACACATATATTAATTAGTTATTAGTAAGCATCATTGTCTAATTAATGAAGGAGGTTCCAAATCTAAATCTCAGTACACATTACCCATCCTGCTAGCACCCTCAACTATACATGTTGTTCATGGACTAGCTCCTATTGCCAGTATTCTCAGTGACCTGATTTTATTTGATTCCCAGGATAAATTCTACAGTACTCCATAGAATTTATTTGCTGGATAAGCTGGAGATATTGTTTTCCTTATGAAAATGTGGTGTGATGCAATCACTGAAATCAATGCATACCTAATCTTGTTTATGTCAGTTTAAACTTTAAAGATGCATATAAATATGTGCATCCAGTACCAACAATAGCAATAATAGGGAAAAGATATATGTCAACTAAAAGGGGAAAACTGGTTTGAACATGCATCCAGCTATATTTGCTAGGCCATGCAGCAATAGCATGTTTTTGGTGCAAAAAAAGAAACTATTTCCAACATCGGTTCAAGTACAACGGGAAACAGGTCAGTAGAGAACAATGCATAAGAATCGTATGTATAACACACCTCTGAAGTATGCTCAGTTAGGCTTGACTCAAGCAGTTTGAAGTATATCTTCCAGAAAGCATCTTCATCCATGTAAGAAGGGCAGAGGCTCGCCCGCAGAGATGCAAGATCAGGGACGAGTTTTTCAATGACTTCCATATGATCTCTTTCTACGTCAGAGATTGTAGAATCTGCAAAATAGTAGAACACAGAACATTATGCATCCAAATGCAAAGAATAGTTTCGTACCTCAGCGAAGCAACAACCAAAAAGGATTCTAAGCTACGTATGTAAAACAACAAGTCAGGGCAGTACTAGCCTACAATCTCAATATTTCAAAAGTTATGGTATGGCGATCGTGTCAAACTTAAGTGATTCAATTAAGATGAGTACTTCTCTCTCTCAATTTTTTTAAGAGGAGTACTAGCATAGCAGGAAGCGCATGAAAACAAAATATGGCAACTCTACATCGACTGGACTGAAGACCATAAGTCCACAACTATGCAGCACTAAACTCTGATCTTCCTGAGCCCTTCCAATTAGAGCAGTGGTATCGCAGTTCTAAATCGGACGAGTTTCAAACCAGTAAAATTTAAAACCGATCTCGCTGTAATAACGAACTTCCATATATAGCACAAAACGGTTCATCAGTGGTCAGCCGGCGAAATTGGCGGCAACGAATCGCATGAGAGTTTAGGGGATAGAGCATTACTCTCGTCGAGCGCGAGCATGGGGAAGTCAATCCAGGCCTCGGGCCTGGCGGCGAGGGCGCGGGCGGCCCCCAGGACGCCATCGGCGACGCCAGCAGCGGCAGCAGCGGCGGCGTGAGGCGGGGAGTCCGGGGCGGGGAGGGTGGCGCGGGTGGGCGGCGTCTGGCGGTCGGGGACGGCGCGGCCGGAGAAGCCGACGCGGAAGGAGCCGCCGATCTCGGCGAGGTCGGCGAGGATGCCGGCGAGGATGGAGGGGGAGGGGGAGGGCGGCGTGGAGGGGCGCGGGGACGGGGAGCGGCGGCGGTGGTGGGCGTGGGTCGGGGTGGAGGGCGGCGAGTCGGTGTGGGCCGGCGAGAGCAGCGGGTGGAGGAAGCAGGCGATGTCGAGCAGGTGGCGGCCCAGCTCCGAGAGGTCGTCGCGCACGCCCCGCAGGCCTCGCGCCGCCATCGATCGCGGCGATCGGGAGGGGAGGGGAGTGGGAGGGGTTGTGGTCCGCGCCGGTGCCGGCCCGGCGCGACCGCGGCGGCGGCGGCGGCGGCGAGGGAGGGGGGAGGGGAGGAGAGGGGAGGAGATGTTGTTGTTGTTGCTTTCTGGTTGCGGGGTTGCTTTGCTTCCGCTTGGGGTGGGGGTGCGGGTGGGGTGTGGTGTGGGGAAGACAATGATTGGGACTTGTTGCGAGGGGGAGGGGAGAAGGACTCGGCTGCGTATCGGGCCCGGGTTGGGTTTCCGCCCGGTTCCCGTGCGGGCGGGCGGTGGGTTGGCGTCGCGCCGGCGCAGGCGCACGGGCGCCGTGGCGTGGCGTGGTGATCGGGGACACGGGGCGCCGTGGCAGTGTCCATCTAGTCACCGGAGCCAGAGTGAACGGGGCCAAGATGGACTCGAAGATGTTTTTCTTTTTCTTTTGACTATGTATGTGGTGGTGGAGTGTGGTGAAGTGCGGTGCGGTCCAAGGGTCCGGTCGGGGATTTACTGATGTGATCCCCTCACCGGCCGCCGCCAGTAACCACGGTGCAAAGCGCTCAGTTCAGCCCAACGCAGATTCCATGCGCCGACCGGTGCTTTTTTCTTTTTCTTTTTGTGGATTATTAAGTTTAATTGATCAAATAATTAAGTATTTTAGGGTTTATGATAGCAGGGAGATTTCCACTGCCTCTGAATTGCATGTGATAAAAGTGTTACATCATTTACTAATACATCAATGAGGAAACCTGGGGATTCCTTCTGCCACTTTATAGTTCTAGTGGGTTCAGCATGACTAGCTAACAAATCTGCTACTCCCTTCATTCCAAAATAACTGTCTCAACCTTAGTACATTTTGGAACGGAGGGAGTACCGTATTGGCTTCCTTAGGACAAAATTGAAACTTTATAGAACTAAAGTTATTTGCAAGAAAAGAGCATTCTTCAAATATTGCAGCTGTAGGGCCAAGGGAGTTGCCACCATTGTTCATGGTCTCCACAACGTCCATGAATCGGATTCAACGACGATTCTGTCAATTCCCATCTCATTTCCAGGATAAGACCGTCTCTCAAAACTCGTGCTTCGGCAGAACTCGCATCTTCGACGAAAGGGATGTCACTACATGATGCCGCGACGAAAGACCCCTTTTCATCTCTCAAGGTCGCTCCCGTACTTCCAGAGCCCGAGTCCTGGGAGAAACTTTCATCAACATTCAGTTTGTACCACCCCTCCCCTGGAGGCTTCCAGCCATGGCGAATCACACCTCTAGGCTTCCCACGGGACCTAGATAATTTTTTTGCCAGAACTGTTATTGCATGTGTTGATCTTGGCGGCTCAAGAATATTCTCCCCATGTGTAAATTGCCTCCTTTCCCACCATACATACCAAACAATGGTAGTAATAAGGTCATTCCGTTGGACATCTTGAACATGTGATTTTATGTTTGAAAGGGCATGTGCCCTTATGTTTGGTTTTGGTAATTGATGACAATCTTTATGGACTAATGGTTTCCTTGAGTTATACTTTAAGGTTTGTCCATAGGCAACGCTTGAAGATCATATGATGGCTTCAAGGTTGTAAGATGAAGATTATGTGTTGACCAAGGTGTTCTTCATGGAGCTATCCAAAGATTGGTCAAGTAGATGTGTGCAAGGTCAAGAGGAGCATCACGAAGATATCGTATGCTTGGAGCTTGCCGACCATTTGGTGAGAATGGTCGTGTGAAGATGTGCCTAAAAGAGGCTCACCCATAATGGAGTATGGGGGAGCTATCTACAAGTCTTCATCGAGCCGGAGGAATCAAGGAAGATGTTCCAACTTGAGGCGGGCATGATCGTCATCATCAAGCTCAAGTGGATTATGCGCAAGACAAAGGTTTGACTAGATAGGTGTCTAGTTTACCGGTCTCTTGGTAGTAGTTAGGAGACCGTGTTATAGGCTAGGCCGAGTCGTTCGTGGAGAGCTCAAACCTTTTGCATCCTTGGCATCATCTTTATTGGTTCTTGTTTGGATTTTCTCCGTGTGAGTTTTGGAGCTTGTGGTCTTCTTCATGACAAGCTCTTGTTCATCGAAAACGGCTTTCATATGCGTCTTCTCGTATGTTTTTCGATGTGGGAGATTTGTCGGGTCGTCTCGGTTAGAGGTTTCACACCTCTATTTGTTTGGCATTTCTCCCTTGCCACTTCTAAATATTTTCAGTCGTGATTAGGCAACTCTGTTCGTTAGCTGTCCATCAAGCTTGAGTTTGCCTTAATCGGAGTTCATTTGCAGAAGTTGTGGCAATTCGGGGTTTGCCTGTTTCTTTGGAGTTCATCTGTTGAGTGTCCTGGGCTCCCTGGGTCTGCCAAGGCGGTAGTACTGCACCCACTGCGGTAGTACCGCGGTACGGTAGTACGACAGTCTAGTGCCGCAACCACTACCGCAAGCGTACTGACTGAGCGGTAGTGGGCACGGCACTAGAGTACGGTACTACGGTACCACGGTAGTACCGCACCCAGTGCGGTAGTACCGCGCTACGGTAGTACGATAGTCTAGTACCGTAACCACTACCGCAAGCGTACTGACCGAGCGGTAGTGGGCACGGCACTAAGCTGCAGTACTACGGCAGCGCGGTAGTACCGCACCCAGCGCGGTAGTACCGCGCTACGGTAGTACGGCAGGCTAGTACCGTAACCACTACCTCTTAGTCAGTAGTGGAGTAAGGAGAAGAAGAAATCCAAAATGATGAAAAGATGAAAATAAAAAGGAAAAAGAAGAACAAGGAGAAGAAGAGTAAGTAGAAGAAGTGGAAGAATAAGAATAAGATGAAAGGAAGAAGAGAAGATGGAGAAAAAGAAAGAAGAGAAAAAGTAAGAATAAGAAGAACTTTTCTTCTTTTACTTTCTTTTTCACCTCTTTCTTCTTCACTTCTTTCTTTTCCTCCTATCCTTCTTCTTATTCTACAATACTTGTTCTTCTTAGACCTCAAGAGCTAAATATATCTCATTTTAGATCTAACTAAGTCATTAATTCATTTTTGAGCTTTATATGCGAAGTATAAGTCATTTTTAGGTTTATAAGCCACTTAAGCTAGTAAATTCATTATTGAGCTTTTATAAGACAAGTATAAGTCATTGTTGAACTTAATAAGCTTATAAAATCTAATTTGAGCTTTAAAAGCTTATAAAGCCAAGTTTGAGCTTTATAAGCTTATAAAGTCACTATTGAGCTTTTAGAAGCCAAGTATAACTCAATTTTCATCGAACTACGCTATTAACATCATTTTTCAGCTTTATGAGCTTATGAAGTCATTGAGGAGCTATTATAAGCCAAGTATAAGTCATTTTTAGGTTTACAAGCTTATAAAGCCAAGTATAAGTTTTATAAGCTTATATAGTCATTTTTTAGCTTTTATAAGCCAAGAATAAGTAAATATTTATGTAACTAAGCTATTACTACCATTATTGAGCTTTATGAGCATATAAAGTCATTGATGAGCTTTATGTAACTTACCGGAGGCCACCTCAAGGCTGAGAAGCGCCGCCACGTGGGTTGCTCGGGGATTCACTAGGAGATTCTTGTGGGTTGTGAGATGCAGCTCCGGAATTATGCTGCAACAAAGGATGAGTTGCAATGTGGTAAGCATGATGACACTTGATGGTATAAGACCGGGATATATTGATCATTGAAAGAAACTTACCGTTCCGGGAGGAGAAACGATAGGCATCGGCATCGGTGGAGGGGTAAGACCTTGCTTCTCCCACATACTCTGCGAGTTAGTTTTTGAGGACTCGAGCATATTAGCAAGTGAACCAAACATATGCATATGCATTCTTGGCGGATATATGCAAAAGTAGTAACTTACCGAGAAGAGGTCGTAGATGGCCTTCGTCTGGGCATTATTGCGTGCCCTCTCCTCCTCGAGTATCCTCTGGGTCCTCTCCTCCGCCAGCTGGTCCCTCTCCGCAAGCTTCTCCGACAACATCTCTTGTGTCGCTTGTCTCTCCCTCTGAATGGCGTCCTGCGAACACTCAACAATATAGCAATTATTGTCATCATCACTACGTAGTCTAAAGAACAGAAAGAAAAATTGAGACAAAGTTATACCTGGATAGCAATGTCCACTAGCCGCGGGCGAGGTCGTACAGCAGGAGCGGAGATCGTTTGCCTCGCCTTGTTCTGAGGTAGAGTCTCCGGGCAATGTACGAAGCCATTGCACATGGAGGTGCTGCCATGATGCTTACCGCCACCAGAAATCATCAAGGCCTCCGGATCCATCTCCTCCTCGCTCGGGTCAAACTGAGGACCGCGTAGCTCTTTCGCCACCTCAGAATAGGCCATCATCTTGTGGTAGGCTGCAGCGCTGGTGTACGCCTCAACACCGTCGCCCTCGGAATATGCCGTCACCGTTTTGTACTTTCCCTTATGGGCCATGGCAAATGAGCGAAATCCCTTAGGCACATGCTGATTATGGTGCTTCGCCTACAATGAAAAGCAAAGAAAAGGCATGAAACAAATCAATTGATTAATGATGAAAGGACATGAAACTTAAAAAAAAAAAGGCACATACCCATTTTTTTGCGTACTCGTTGACGTTGAGATTGCCTTGGTGGTGTGCCACACCTACCATTTGTGCACGCCTACCCTTGGCGCTTTTGTGGGTGGACAGCCAGGCATCACTGAGCCATTTGTCCACTATCGCCTCAAAGCAATCCATCTTATTTGCACACCATCTCGGGGGCGCCTATGAATTAATAATCTTATAAAGTCATTGAATATCTTTTTTAAGCCAAGTACAAGTCAAGTTTTATGTAACTAAGCTATTATTATCATTTTTTAGTTTTACAAGCTTATAGAGCCAAGTTTGACCTTTATAAACTTATACAGCCAAGTTTGACACTTATAAGCTTATAAAGCCAAGTTTGAGCTTCATAAGCTTATAAAGAAAAGTTTGACACTTATAAGCTTATAAAGCCAAGTTTGAGCTTCATAAGCTTATAAAGAAAAGTTGGAGCTAACTAGGCCTTACTTATAAGTGTAGGAATTTGAATTAGTTAGTAATTTACCTCCAAGTATTCTTCCTTCTTAAGGAAAACTTTTCTACACTTCTTCTTGGCCTTCTTCACGCCCTTCTTGGCATACCAATCTCGAACACACTGAACACGCATCTCGTGCCTAGTGTTCGTGAGTAGCCTAACTATCTCCTTCTCGAGATTCTTCTGGGCCGCCGGCTCCATCCCCTCCTCAACCCTATAGTAGCACTGAAAAATGCATCGAACATATGAAAAGATGAGTGAAATGATTCCAACACTAATAAATGATTGCAATGCTTAGAATACTTACCCAAAAAGTAGCCACTACCATGTCGGCTTTGGTACGGCATTCAACGTTGTTGATGCGTTCATCTGGCGGGGCCGGGGCGGCTTTGTAGTGTGGCCAAGTGAGGCCGGGCTCAGGAACCCTACCCTCAACAAGCAACTGGACTAGCCCGGGGAACTGCTCCTTAAGCACGGCACCAAGGAGGCAGTTCGGGTTCCGAGCACCTTCCGGGTAACTCCACGCCCTGCAAAATAAGAACACAAAGACATTAGTTCTTGTTGGACCATATGTACATGTATGATATATATATACAAGGAACACAAAAAATTCATCAACTTACTTCTCCCCATCTGGCGCAATCAATGTCCTCTGCGCAGGGTCCGGACGTGGTGGGAGCCGTGTCATACCACACTGGTACACCGGATTCTTGTAAGAGGAGCTCCCCTCACCCCCATCATCCCCCTCACCCCCCTCAGCCCCGTCGTCATCGCTATCATCATCCTCATCAGCATCATCATCATCCGTGCGAGCACGCTCCTCCCAAGGATCATCCCAACGAGGCTCCGTCGACTGCCTCGGTGCCTCCGGTGTCTCTGACTGCACCGGCGGTGTCCGCTGCTCCGGTGCCTCCGACTGCACCGACGGTGGACGCTGCTCCGGTGCCTCCGACTGCACCGGCGGTGGCTCCTGCACCGGTGAGACTGTCCTGTGAGTGGGTGACTCGGCTAGGGCGCCACCTGCTCCTCGACCACCTCCTCGACCACCGGGTTTAGCTCTCTTTGGGCCTTTTCCCCGACCTCTCCCACGAGGCTGCTCAGCACGTGCCGGCGGTGAGCTGGCTGCGACAATACCCGCCAGCAACTCTCTCCGTAGAGGTAGAGGTGGTCGAGACTCCACCGGTGGGTCCCTACGGCTCGCCATGTGTCAACACCTGTTACGGAGTAAAGATGAATTAGTAAAGTAAGGAAATAAATAATACAAATTCATATATACAAAAAACAAACATATGCATATAAAGATGAATTAGTACATTAAGGAAATAAATAATACAAATTCATATATACAAAAAACAAAAGAAAGTTGGGATGCATACAACTAATAGTCGGGATCATCTGTATCTTCTCCAGGATCAATAAAAACATCATCGTCACTATCACGCACGTCGTCATGAATGATCTCTTCTCCGGGATCGGGTTCAGCGTCAACCACATTTCGAAAGCCTTTTTGTAACCGGTCAAGCAATGATAGGTCATCCGCATCGGTAACCTCTTCGTGTTCCACTTCTTCATCTTCCTCCTCATCATCATTGGTAACCTCTTCGTGTTCCACTTCTTCCTCTTCCTCCGCATTGTCATTCTCTACTTCCATGTTTTGACCAAACGTAGAGGTTTTTCCGAAATGTTTTTTGGCCACACGTGTTTCTTGGAAGAATTCTCCGTCATATGTGTCTGGGTCTATGTGAGGTTGATAATCCTCTTCTTCATTGGGGGCAGGTAGTTTACCATGTGGCGGCACGTCATAGACGACATACCAATCTTCGAGATTCTTTACACTTTGGCAGGCCCATGGAAGATAGAAAACTTGTGTGGCCTGTTGAGCCACAATATAAACTTCGGCAACATTTAAACGGTTCTTCTGTTTAATTTCAACTAGCCCAACATGCTCATGAGTTCGTCTAGTGTCCTTCGGATCGAACCAATGACATTTGAAGACAACGGCATTCGGAGGATTTTCACCATAATATAGCAGTTCGTATATTTCTTCAACTATTCCATAATACTCGACTCCTCCATCTATAGCGGACACACCGGAATTCGTTGTTTTCCGATCGGGCATAGTTTGCTCTTTCATACCAGTACGAAAGCGATACCCATTGATGTCGTATTTTTCATATGTATGGACCTTAAAGTCAAAACCATTTGCGATTTGTCTCAATTCAGCGTCCATCGACTCTGAATTAGCCTACAAGTTGAAACGGAAAGGCTTGTTGTATTAGTCGGTACTGAGACGACGAAGAAATAAAAATGGCCTCCCCGCTTCTCAAGAAGTACCGTTTGTGTAAACCAAGAGATGAAACCGGGATTGCCGCCTCCCCGCTTCTCAAGAAGATTAATCTCTTCGATGGAGTCTTTTTCGATCGCCACTCCATTCGAGAATTGCGCGGCGAATCGACTGTATCAAATAATTAAGAGAAGTTAGACACATAACTCGTCAAGAAGTTGCAGAACAATTAATATGTACCGCGCACTTACTCGATGTATGGCCGCACTTCTGTCATGTTGGTCAAGATATACAATGTAATGATGCTCCATTCCTCGAAGGTCAACGTCTTTGTCTTCATAACCCCACAAGGTGCGAGGCTCCCTTTAAAGAGTTTGAACTTGGATTCATGTCGCTCGGGGTCGCCAGTATTGTACCGAGGCTTTGGATTATGCAAACTGTAATTAGTGGCAGCATAGTGTGCTGTCACGAAGTTTGCCGCTTCCTCAACAACGAATGCCTCAGCCATTGATGCTTCAATTCTCCGTTTATTTTTACATTTTGCTCGAAGCGTCTTCTGCATTCTCTCGGTTGCATAGCACCAACGGTTTTGCACAGGGCCACCCAATCTTGCCTCCATCGGTAGATGCAAAGTCATATGCTGCATCGGATTAAAGAAACCCGGTGGAAAGATCTTCTCTAACTTGCATATCAACTCCGACGCCAGTTTTTCCATCTCTTCTATCACAATAGGCGATAATTCTTTAGCACAAAGAACACGGAAGAAATAGCTTAGCTCTGCCATTACTAGCCATTCATCCTCGGGGATGTAGCCGCGCAACATCATCGGCATTATCCGCTCAAGCCATATGTGCCAATCGTGACTCTTTAGCCCAAATATTTTCAACTTTTCAAGACTTGCTCCCCTTGCTAGATTCGCTGCATACCCATCGGGGAACATCAACTTTTTTTTCACCCAGATGAGGATTTCCCTCATGTGTTCCCTTTTAAGATTGAACCATGCCTTTGGCTTCTCCCAATTCTTCTTCCCTTTCGGTTGTCGCATGTTCAGTGACTTCCTATTACACAGACTCTCCTGATCGACTCTAGCCTTAACATTATCTTTCCCCTTATCAGTGCCGAACAATGTACCAAAAAGGGCCTCACCCATATTTTTTTCAGTGTGCATCATGTCAATGTTGTGTGGAAGAGCAAGGTCTTTGAAATACGGGAGATCCCAAAAGCATGGCTTGTGGGTCCAGGCGTGTTCCGTATTATATCCCAAGAAATACCCTGGCCGGTTCGGATCAGGCTCTAGTGAGTTCAACTGATCAAGAATTTGTGCGCCCGTCATCATAGGTGGTGCCTCGTGCTCGACAACTTTACCTTTGGTGAAATTCTTCTTGTCTTTTCTGAGTCCATGGTCCAGAGGCAGGAATTGTCTATGCAAGTCGAAGCAAGAATACCTGCGACCCTCCGGCAGCCAATGAAACTTAAGAGCAGACTTGCATTGCGGGCATGGGAACCTTCCGTGCACGCACCATGCAACAAAAAGTGCAAACGCCGGCAGGTCATGCATGGAGTACATCAACCAAGCATGCATTTGGAAGTTTGTTTTGCTAGCTGCGTCATATGTCCGGATCCCATTATCCCAAGCTTCTTTCAACTCATCCAGCAGTGGTTGCAAGTACACATTCATATTTTTTCCGGGATAGTTGGGCCCAGGAACTATCAACGTCAAGAAGATGTGCTTTCTTTGCATAAGTACTCCAGGGGGCAGATTGAGGGGCATGATGAATACGGGCCAAAAACTATACTGGGTTGCCGTCATACCGAAAGGATTGAACCCATCGAGGCTAATGGCGAGTGCCACGTTTCTTGGGTCTTTGGCTTTACCTTCTTTATGTATTTCATTGAACATCTTCCACGCTTCACCATCAGAGGGGTGGGTCAACATCAAATTCCCGTATTCATCTGTAGCACGTCTAATTCCATCTCTGTGCCATGTTATTTGTTTTGCTGTTTCTTCAAGCATGTAAAGCCGTTGAAGTCTTGGTAAGATCGGTAGGTACCGAAGAATGTTTACGGGTATTTTGCTCTGCGTATTCTCACCAAGACCGTTGTCTACGACAATATACCTGGAGGACTTGCAGCGTGGACAATAATTATCATCCGCATACTCATGCCTAAATAAGACGCATCCTTTCTCACAAGCATGTATCCGCTCGATGGGCATCTTCAGTGCACCGAGTATTTTGTCTGAGTGGTATAGGTTTGCAGGCATAATATGAGCGTCCGGTAGAAAGCGCCCGAATAAGGTCATCATCGCATCATAGCACTCTCTGGACAAGTTGAATTGTGCCTTAAGAGCCATTGTTTGTGCGATGGCATCTAGTTGACAAAGCTTGGTGTGCGCATGCAGTGGGAGTTTTGAAGACTCTAGCATGGCATAAAAGGCCTTGGCAGTTTCCTTCGATTCTTCGTCCTCAAGACGAGCATCGTTGTAGTCATTGACCATGTCTTCGATCCCTGTACCACAATCCTCAATGCGCTGACACACTACCTCATGTCTGTCACGTTGGGCCGACTCGCCATGAAATGACCACAACGTATAATCAGGCATGAAACCACGTATTTGCAGGTGTTTACCTATTACATCCTTTGTCTGTTGTGAATAGTTCTTACATCTAGTGCAGGGGCACCATGTTCTTGGTTGGCCAGCACTAAATGCAACCTCTAGGAACTCCTCGGTCTTGGTCAACCATTCCTCAGTCATATTTTTTTGACTAGGGTGACCGGTGTACATCCACGCACGATCATTCATTCTGGCTAGCTAGCTAGTACAAATTAACACCAGAAGGCATATAATTAATTACGGTGATACGGCATATGCACACTAGCTAATAGGTAAAGATAGGTCCTAATCCCACCCGAGTATGTGCAGATTGGATTCATTTCCCCATGATCTCCTCCCGATCCGACGCAAAATTTTGACAGCACCTCCCCGCTGTTCTCCTGATACACGTCTCCGCATAAATCGAGAGGATGTGTACCCGGAGAACAACAAGGTGGCGCTGACAAAATCCTGCGTCCGATCCGGAGGAGAGCATATATGGGGAAATGAATCCAATCTACACATACTCGGGCTGTCCATGGATAACGTTGGACAATTCGAAAGAATCCAATTATAAATATGCAAATGAATGCATATTTATAAATGGAATCTTTCGAACGGGAGACGCATATGGGTTACGCAATGGAACCTTACATCTAAATTTTAATTCTACCTAACTAGTGTCATTGGCATTAAGTCCGGAACATAGCAAAGGAAAGGGGAGAAAAATATTAATTATATTTCTTTTCTAACTTCTTCTCTTCTTCTTTCTTCTTTCTTCTATTTCTTTTTACTCTTCTATATCTTCATCTCCTCCTCCGATACTTCATCTCCTCCTCATACACAAGGCCAGGCCAACCCTAAGCCACAAGATAACTAGCCCTAACTACTTTTACTTTACTTTTCATTTCATTTTAATTTTTTTACTTTTCATTACATTCCATTTTCTTTCAATTCATTAACAATCTAACAACTGATTTTCAATAACTAACTAACTAACTATTGTCTTTAACTAACTACAAACTAACTAAATAATCTTAACTATAACTAGCTAACTAGAACCTAACTACTGATTTTAACTATCTTAATAATTTTAACTAACTAACTAACTACTGATTTTTACTAAATAACTAACTAACTGATGATATTAAATAAATAAATACATATTGATTCTAACTAACTACAATGTAACTAATGTTTTTAATATAACTAGCTAATTAAAATCTAACTATTGATTTTAACAATAACTAACTAACTAAATATCTACTGATTTGAACTAACTAGAACCTAACTACTAATTCCTTTTAACTATAACTAACCAATTAAAAGAATTAAAAAAGGCTAGGGTTGCTCACCGAAATGCCGGCCGGCGAGGGGGGTGTGTGGATGTGGTGGCCGGGGACGACGACGGGGTGGTGGTGGTGGAGGCGGCGTGCTCGTCGATGCGAAGGAGGGTGCGGCGGCGGCGTCCTGCAGAGGCAGCGGCGGCGCGTCAGAGGTGTTTAGGAGAGGGAGAGGAGAGAAAGAATGGCGGTGCTCACCGGGGTGGTGGTGGTGGTGGTGGAGGCGGCGGCGGCCCTGGTGGTGGTAGCGGCGGAAGTGGCCGGGGTGGTGGGGGTGGGGGCGGCGGCGCCGCTGGGTCGGGGGGAGAGAAAGAGAGGGCACTGGGTCTGGGTCGCTCGAGTGGGGGGTGGGGGTTAGGGCTGGCCGCGCGAGTGGGGTTAAGGCCCAGCTTTACCGTCAGCTGGCTGACGGCAACGTCTGACGTTAGACTATGCCGTCAGCTGGCTGACGGCAAAGCTGCTCGCCGTTAGCCCGCGCCGGCAAGGGCCACGTGGCGCACGAGAGGCCGTCTGCAGATCTTTGCCGTCAGCTCTAGGGCAGGCTGCCGTCAGCTAACTGACGGCTTACAGTAGGCTGACGGCACAGAACATATACGCCGTCAGCACCATCTTGGCCGTCAGCTTCGAGCCCAGCTGACGGCCTTGTATTATTTGCCGTCAGCCCCGATAGAAAGCTGACGGCAAAAGCTTTGGATGACGGAAAAACTCCTGTTTCCTGTAGTGTAGTACCGTGGTTGGTGGGCTGCCAACGGTTCCCAACGGCTGGATTCGTGGAGACTATAAAAGGGGGTCTTCTTCCTCCTTTGTCTCCACCGGTTTTGTGCAAGTTCCTCCCCCCATTGTTGACCTCTTTGAGCTTGCTTACTCTCTTCCCCTCCTATGATTCTTTCTCCTTTTTGAGGGAAAAGAGAGAGGAGGTCTAGATCCATATTCTCCACCAAGCCATCTCTCCTCTAAGTGAGGGGAACCTTGTGGATCTAGATCTTGGAGTTCTTGGTGTTCTCCTTGTTCTTCCTCTCATATTCCTCCATAGCTTTTGTTGCTTTGGTGGGATTTGAGAGTTGGGGACTTGAGCACTTCGTGTGCTCTTGCCATTGCATTTGGTGCATCGGTTTGAGTTCTCTCCGAGGATTCGTTGTAGAAGTGAAGTTGAGAAGATTGCTACTCTTGAGTGCATTGGCACTCTAGAGCTTGTTCCTCTTGGGTGCATTGGCCCCTAGAGGCTTGTTGTTGCGGAGCTCAATCATTGTGGTGGAAAGCTTCGGGACGCTACGGGAGCCTCCAATTCGGTTGTGGAGATAGCCCCGAGCATTTGTACGGGTTCGGTGACCGCCCTCAAGGGTCGCCATTTGTACGTGTTCGGTGACCGCCCTCTAGTGTCCTAATAGTGGAATCACGGCATCTTGCATTGGTAAGAGCGTGAGGAGAAATAGGGTGGCCCTCGTTGGCTTCGTGTGAGCATTGTGCTCCTCACCCTCTCCAAACGGAGACATACTTCTCGCAAGAGCAAGAACTTCGGTAACAAATCCTTGTTGTGACGCCCCCAAAATCAGACCGTGTACAGTAATCATACACGCAAGGTACACGATCGAGATCAGGGACTCACGGTGAGATATCACAACACAACTCTACAAATAAAATAATACAAGCTATATATTACAAGCCAGGGGCCACGAGGGCTCGAATACAATAGCTCGAGAGCACAAAGTTAGCGGAAGCAATAGTATCTGAGTACAGACACAAGAATACAATGTTACCTTAAGAAGGCTAGCACAAATAACAACAGATCGAAAAGGCGAGGCCTCCTGCCAGGGAACCTCCAAACTACTCCTGGTCAACGGGGAACTCGACGTCGTAGAAGGCATCGGGGATCTTCATGTTGCGGTGGTCGGCATCGGGGATCTCCTGCTCCTGGACTCCAGCGTCGACTGCAGCGGCCGATCGGGCAAAACAGTAAAGGGAATAAAGCAGGTGAGTATCTAGCATACCCGCGAGTCTTACGTCCGCTACTAAGCATTTATGCATTTGTATCAAATGGAAAGGGGAGGCTGTATATAGTGGACTGCAAGGTAGAAGTCAGAATAAGGGTAAGAAGCTAGGCCTATCGAAGACTAGCATCTTCCGACGATGTCTTGCAACATGAGAAGAGAAACAACCAACAGTTCAATAACATGAATGTAATAAAAATGGAGCAGAAGTTTCTGCAACATTGAATAATATAAGTTGTAATAATTAATGATAATAATGCCTCCGAGTTCCCTTCCTCGACTCCCTGCGAGGAAGAAGACCCGGAACCATACAGTTTAATAGTAGTAGTTTCTAGTGGTAAGATCCAGCTTCAGCATAAAGCGTCCTGTTACCGTGGACACGGCTATTCGAATAGATTAATCTTCGCTGCAGGGGTGCACTGGCGTGACTCTACGACGCTCGGATCTCCAGGGTGGCGGGAACCTTGTCAGGGAACGCTCCACCAAAGCTATCCGACACAAAGTAGCCCATCCTTCGGCAATCAACAGAGAGGTCATCCGCCGGGATTTGGAACCTAACCCGAACGTACTTTTGCACGGTGCGTGATTGGCCGGTGAAGCAAAATCAAAGCAAATACAAATACACCGCTCGAGCAAGAGAAGACAACACCACTTCCCGGCAATCAGCCCGCGATACTGCTGACGTCTGAAGACCCTCGAACGAGACTACGATGCAGGGGAGCCCACACTCCTCGTCCCACGTGTAGGTAGTGCGTACAAGCCAAAAGGCTACTCAAGATATCCGCCGAACCATTTAGCGTTTTAATTAACCTGCGTGACAACCGTTATCGTTGCCTCGACTTAACCGACCCGCGGTCAACGACAGCAGTCAGGACCACCAGTACATCGGTGCCTGCCCTGTCGTCCCACCAAGTCACTGCGGTTACCAACAAGGTGAACCGTATACTTACCTTGTCTCGCGTTTGCTCTTGGTAGAGCTCGACTTTTCGTAGTTTGGTAACTCTCGCGAGATACGAGCAGGGGCCAAGCACGCCAGTAACGTCGGTCGTACCCTCCCTGTCGTTCCCGACAATATACCTCTCGCGGGCACCGTTGGGTCGCCCGACTCTTACCTTTAAGGACACCAGTTGGTTTGAGTACCTACCATTAAGTGAAACCAGGAGGTATCACCCTCGATGGCACACTTAAAGAGGTTTGACAGAGACATCAGCGGAATGAACTAAAGAGGTAAACCTCGTATCATTCCGGTGATGCTACGCTACTGAGCCGACGAGAGTGAAATACGAGTCCATTCCACTCGTAAGTCAAACTCGAAGCGACTCGGCAGAGTCTCGCCGTTGTAGGTTCCCTAGGGCGTCTGCATTGATCCGTACCTGTTGCAGTTATAATATTTTCTAATCCGCGTCACTCACCAGAGTGATCACAGCCCGCTATCTAATCCTAGCTAACAATGCGCAGGGTTCACTGCTGAATATTATATATATAATTATAAGGCAGCATAGGACAGGGAAATGTACATCAAGGGCGACAAAAACAGGCTATGCAATTGAATAGGATTGTAGCGTAGCAGCAGCAGTAACCATGCCCAGTGCAAGAAATATACGGAAAGATAGGCGATATCTGGGGAAGAGAATGGCTCTGCTTGCCTGGTAGCTCGACGGTGGTAGGGGTACGGTCGTCGACGAAGTAGTCGTACCCGGCAGCAGTGTAGTCGGCAGTAGCAGCGGGGTCTACCGGAGAATAAAGGGGGGAAGAAACAATAAATACACAAAAATAATAGCAATACAATTACAAGACATGGAAAACACAGTGTTGGCGGTGTTCTAACGCAGTGTTAAGTATTAGGCTCGGAGCGGGAATTCATCCGAAGATGAAATATCGGCTCCGGGTGATTACCAGACAGGGTGTCCGGAGGGGGAAGGTACCATGCCGGAGGTGTCGTGGACATCCGACAAACATAAGAGGGGTGTATCCGTGTTAGTTGAACTATTCTGAACAACTTTCGTGTTCAGAATAAATTCATCCGGATACTTTACCAGTACCGGACAAATCATCGAACAAACGGTCCGGAGGGGGACGGTTCGATGTTTGGTATGTTAGAGGGGGGTGGTAGACCAACATATAGCGTATCTATATTTGTTATATTTTTTGATCAAATTTCATGTATAAAGTTTTTGAATCTGACTTACGGTTTAAAAGATATTGAATTTCAAAGTTTAAATCAGTTTAAAACATTTTATGAATTACTTTTATTATTTAATTAATAACATTATCCATAATCTTATCCACAACAGTGCTGACAGAAGGGGCCCACCTTTCATACACAAGAGGTGTTTGACTGGTCAAACTGACCAGTGGGTCCCATGTGTCATAGAAACATATATTAAGATTCAATTTATTTAATCTAAATAATCAATGGGGTCCACATGTCATACACACTAGTGTTAATTATCATTTCAATTAATCTGGTGATTAGCTTAAGTGCCTGGGCCCACATGTCAGTCAGTGGGGGTTAGTCATAACAGTTTTTCATTGTTTTAATAGGGGGTTATCTCAAATCAGTTTTAATTAGGGGTGCTAAGTTAATTAGGGGGTTAGCCCCTAATCTAAACCGGCCCTGGCCCACTAGCCAGGGAGCCAACCCCCTGGCTCGAGCCAGTGCTCGCCGGCGACGAGGGCAGAGAACGGCGACGACCAGTCTGGCCAACCCCGACGGCCAAAACCTCGCCCGCAAGTTGCGTTCGAAAGGGGCGGTTACTCCGCGTCCACTGGAGGCCACGACCTCGCCGGAAGATGGCTGGAGCGGCATCAGTGACATGAGGGGCGGCGGTCCGAAGCCTAGAGGAGACGACGACGACGAGGCTACCGGGTGCGGGAGGAGCGTGAGATAAGGCGTTCGAACAAGGGGAGCATGGAGAGCGTTTCAACGCGAACGACGTGCCAAGAAACGTGCCCCGGACCACGATGAGGATCATGGCGGCGAAGACAGGGCCACGGTGGCCATGGCGGCGCCGGCTACGGTACGCCGGGGAAGGGAGGGAGAGGATGGGGAGGTGCGGGAGCTCACGGCGAGTGCAGGGAAGTGCTCGGGAAGGCTGAGGAGGCACTAACGGCGGCGAATCGAGGTTGTATTCGCCGGTGGCCGGGGCAGGAGAACGCGACGGTGACGGCGGCGTAGGGGTGTCCCCGCTCGATTCCTTCCCTAGGGTGGTGAAGAGGACGGAGGCGCATTCGCTGGACATGGTTGAGTGCAGAGGCGAGGCCGTTGGCCGCGAGCACGGCGGCGGCGCGCCCCCTGGCGGCGGCTGTCACCTTGCGAGACGAAACCGAGCGGTGTGCGAGGGGAAGATATTTTGCGCGTGTCCACAGGTGCATTGGGGTTGTTCTTATCCTCCGAGACGTCGCGCTGCCGACAGGGAGTGAGCAGGGGCGAGCTGGTTGGCATCGAACAGCTACAGGACATGGCGACCGGGGGAGGAGCAGTGTAGAAGAAGGAGACCGGTGCGCAAGTGGGCTGGGCCGGATGAGCAGTGCGGTGGGCGACAGATAAGTATTTGCTATTTATCTCTGCTGCCAGCTGTGTTTCCTTTCTGTTTAAATTATTTCAGCAAGCAAACGATTTTTGTTTGTAATGAAACTTGTTGGTACAAGTGTATTGCTCCATAGGGGGTTGCCACAAAAAGTTTGGGCATTTTTTAAAATTCATTTGGTATTTGTTTTTGGACTGCAACTTAATTAAAGGGGATTTTGGCTGCTGTAAATAATTGTTTGGATTATTTTAAAGCTTAATAAATTCCCATGCACATATTACTTTGATCTACTGATTATTGTGCAATTTACAAAATTGTTTGCAAGATTTTTGGGTGAACTTTGTTTTCCACTTTACTTTGTAATTTCTTTTGAGTTTGGATTTGAACTTGGGCATGATCAAGGTGATTAGTGCTTGCTAACCACCGGGACTTGACACTAACAAAAAATTTACTGTAGCATGACACTAGGGGTGTTACACTTGTCTCCATCGGCTCCACTTGCGGTTATCTCTACCCTTACTTTGAGCAAGCTTATTACATTGTTTATCTTGTGCTTGCTCATATTATTGTGCATTGCTTGTCCCATAGGTTGTTCTTCTAGACAATCTATTTACTTGTGCACCTACTTTGTGATAGCCATAGTGCTCTTGTCACATATCTTGCTATCACATAGTTGTTTATCTTGCTTAGTATAAGTTGTTGGTGCACATAGTTGATCCTAGCTTATTTAGGTTTCTTGCTTGGCAAATTAAACGTTAAGTTTTATTCCGCATTTGTTCAAGCCGAAACCGTAATTGTTTTAAACGCCTATTCACCCCCCCTCTAGGCGACATCCATGTCCTTTCAATGTTGCTCCTTGACAGTAAAGCTTCCAACAAGACATCACTTACATTATGTTCCACAGTGCCAACCTCTTCCACAAGGCTTCGCAGTCCGAGAATTCTCCAAATTTCCTGGACTCGTGGACACTGAAACATCACATGTTTGATGCTTTCACAATCAGCGGTACATAGCGGACATTGCGAGCTTGTTATCATATGTCTGTTGGCCAGAACACCATAACAGGGAATGGCTCCAAGGATTGTTAGCGGACATTGCGAGCTTGTTATCATATGTCTATTGGCCAGAACACCATAACAGGGAATGGCTCCAAGGATTGTTCTCCAGACGTGTATCTTGATCTTCGATGGTACCCGCAGCTTCTGATACGTCCCAAACGTATCGATAATTTCTGCTTGCTCCATGTATGTTTTGTGTGATATTGCTATGATCTAGATACACTTTCATACACTTTTGATCATATTTGGACTAACATATTAACTCAGTGCACCCCAATGTCAGTTTCTGTTTTCTGCTATTTTTTTATTCCAGGTTTCCCCATAATTAAACTGCTCCAAAAATTCGGGAAAATCGGATTAAAAAAAATCAGCGCAACGGAGGCTTCCGAAACCCCGAAGGAGGGCCGGGCGGCCACCACCAGGTGCCCAAGCGGCCACCTGGCGCGGCCTAGGGCTTGGTCGCGCCAGAGGGGCGCCTGGACTCCTGGTGGCTCCCCTGGCTGCCCCCTGATGACCCTCAACTATAGGGGATCGATTGTAGTGTTCTCGCGGGTAAGTTAACCCAATTTATTGATTCGACCCAAGGGGACCCAAAGAGTATTTATAAGCTTTGATAGTTGAGTTGTGAATTCAACCGTACCTGAAATATGCTTGCTTGCAACAAAGTATTAATAACAACTGTGATATGATAGTGATAATGATAACAGCAAAAGTAAACTAGTAGTAACCAGCAGGATTAAAACACTGTAGGATAGGGAGATGGATGGTTGGGCGCTGCATGAATAAGAATGAACATGTAATAGATTCTAACACGGGGCAAGGCACACAGAAAAGTAATGATCATCTAGGCAAATATCAAACATCAGGCATGTATCCCATAGGTAGTTGTGCGTGCTTGCAATAAGAACTTGCACAACATCTTTTGTCCTACCATCCCGCTATGAACGGGGCCAAAAGGAACTTATGGAGATTAAGGTGCTCCTGTCAAAGAGCACCGGAACAAAGCAATAAACTCAATGGATACATGGAATCCTCAAATTATGGACCATCCCCTTTGGTGTCCCAAGCTGTCACCTTTGGGATCGCCGGTTCCGGACCATAATAGGTGCATACAACTCATAGATAGGATCTCGAACATAGATAAACTCATGAAAACACAAGTGGTTCAGATCTGAAAACATGGCACTCGGGCCCAAAGTGACAAGCATTAAGAACAACAAGTTGAAGCAAATATGATAAAAACCAAAGTAGATGATAGGCAGCATGCCCCCAACAATCTGACGAACTATTACATGATCAATCTCATCCAATCCCTACCATCCCCTTTGCCTACAGCAGGGAATTACTCACACATGTGAAGAGAAGTCATGGAGGCAGGATGGACTGGTGATACGTCCCAAACGTACCTATAATTTCTGCTTGCTCCATGCATGTTTTGTGTGACTTTGCCATGTTTTGCTTGAACTTTCATACACTTTTGAACCTATTTGGACTAACCTATTAACTCAGTGCACCCAGTTGCCAGTTCCTGTTTTCTGTTGTTTTTGTATTTCAGGTTTTCCGGCCATTAAAAGTGCTCCAAAAATTCCGGGAAAAATATATAAAAAATCAGCGCAACAGAAGCTTCCAGAATCACCAAGAGAGGGGAGGGGGCCCACCACCAGGCAGCCAGGAGGGTAGGTCACGCGGCCCCACCTTGGGCCGCGCCAGGGACCCTCCTGACTGCCTCGTGGGTCCCCTCGATGCCCCCCTTCGCCTATATTTACCCCTCGGGGTGGAAACCCCTAATATCGTTCTCTTTCTCGTTAACTCCCCTCTGTACCGCCGCCGCCATTTCAAGATCGGGGCTGCCTGGAGAAGCTGCCCCGGCACCCTGCCGGAAGGAGGAACCCTCTCCGGGAGACCATCCATAGCCATGGACGCCTCCCGGATGTGCCGTGAGTAGTCCCCCTTGGACCATGGGTCCGTGACCAGTAGCTATGTGATTAATCTCTCCCCCTTTTGTGCTTCCACTTTTGAGTCCTCGTGAGCTGCCTCACATGATCGAGGCATCTATGTAATTTCTGCTGTTGCTATGCTGAGTTTGTTGGGATCTGATGGATTATGAGACTATGTTCAGATTGTGATGAGTAATATATTTGGTTCTTCTCTTTTATATTTTGTTCTTGAGTAAATTCTTGCATGTTCTCCGTTGCGGTATTTGCTTTGGCCAAGTATTTTATTTGCAACTCCAAGAGAGAGAGAGAGTTATGCTCGATTGTGGGTTCAGCCCCTTGATGTCTAGCTTGAGTGACAGAAACATGAGACTAGGGGATGTGTTGTTGCCACCAGGGATAAAACAACGGTGCTTATACCTGCGGGTGCAAGTATTGTTTACTTTACGCAAAGTTCTTTTAATGCAGTTGTCTGTTGCTTTGAGTTTACACTATGGGTGGGATTCACAACTTAATACCAGCGAGATGTTCTGGATAGATATCTCTAGGTGGATGAATCGTAGTAGATGCAGATGGATTTCGGTCTACTTACCTTGGCGTACTGCCCATTGCTTTTGAGCCCTTCCTTTCTTTGCAGCATAGTTAGCATTGCGGTGCCTTCATAATCCTGTCAATTGCCCAACTGTGATTTGTTTACCTCGCTAGCACTTTTATCGTCTTTTGTGAGAGAGACATCACTAGTGAAAATCATGGGACCCCGGTCCATCTTCACATTACTGTTCACACCCTCAATTTACTTTCAGCTTTTACTTTCTTTTGCACCTTTTATCTCTTGCGTTGATCCTTTGTAAACGACAAGGGCGGAGGAATTGACAACTCCTCTGTACTCGTTGGGAGCAAAGTTATTTGTTGCTGTGTGCAGGTCCACGACAACACCCTAGTCAGGAAGCAATTTCTGGCGACGTTGCCACCTACTTGTATCTCCTGAGTCCTACTGGTTCGATAACCTTGGTATCTTCACCGAGGGAAACTTGCTGCTGCACTGCATGTCAAACCTTCCACTTGGGGTAACCAACGAGGGGCGAGAAGCCATCAAGTGGTGATGGTGATGACGATGGCGACGATCTCCCCTCTCCGGAGGCCAAACCAGCCTCCAGATTATCCCTCCCGAGGAAGAACAGAGGGTTGCGGCGGCTCCGCGACAGGTTCTGGAAAAGCGACTTATGTTTCGGAGTTTCCCCGTCACGGGAATAAATAGGAGCCAAAGTAGGGCACCAGGGGAGGGGGCAGTCGCCCAGGCGGCCAGAGGGCGCGGCCCCACCCCTGGACGCGCCAGCAAGGCGCCTGGGCCCCCCTGGCTTCCCTCTGGCCCCCCTTCTGGCTCCGGGATTCTTCGGGTGCGTGGATTTTTTGGTATTTTTCTGGGAATTTTCTGAGATGTCCAAAAATCCATTTTCCTGCGCACAATAAAACCATACAGGCAGTTCTGCTGAAAACAGCGTCAGTCCGGGTTAGTTTAGTTCAAATCATTCAAGAATGAGGGAAAAACAATAGCAAAAGTGTTTGGGAAAGTAGATACGTTTGACACGTATCAACTCCCCCATGCTTAGCCTATTCCTTGTCCTCAAGCAATTCAGTTCAACGAACTGGACGTGACAAAGAAAACTTTGACAAACTCTTTTGCTTCATAAGATGTATATAAGCCGGTACTACGAAAAGAGTTTAGCAAGTATCCAAACAATGCTATGAGAACAATGCACGAAGCAATTCTTCTTTCAAGTGATCAATCACAAACAACCTAACGTGAATAATATGCTGCCGGAAATCAAGACAAGATCACAATGCACATAGCCTGAACATATCAGAGTGGTATCTCGCTAGCCTCCATGAGTGAAGCAAAACATAAATGCAGAAACTCCTCCGGAGTTTTAAGGGACTAGAACTAAGAATTTCATACTAGCAATATAACAAGCATGCAGAAGACAATATAATACTTTGGGACAATGCATGTTACACTAAGAATGAAAATTATGCTCTCAATAGTTGGTGCTTTGAAGAAAGAAGGTGACACTCTCGAACCGTGGATTTTTGATGGCAAGATTGAAAACCCGTGAAAGGAAGCAAAGACTAAACATGTGCCAGAGCTCTTGGTTTTGAAAACAGAGGTAAAATTCTTTTGAGAGGTGCAACTTTCCAGTCAACGGTGAACGGTAAAGGTCTCTCAATATCTCCCATGCCAACCATATTAATGCATTTTTCTTACACATGTTCCCTTATCCATAAATCCTTTGATGGTCTATGGAACCTTTTATTTTGCCTCAAGTATGGAAGGAGGGTATCGTTCCATCTATCATAAGCAACATTTGGTCCATTTCATCCCATCATCAAGTATGGGGGAGGTGTAACTCTCTGTTTTTTATTGACTAGTTAAAACTTTCGTCAAAATATTTTTGGCATGGTAGATACTGATTTCCCCTCACCGCACCATGAGTTTGTACGGTTATAAAAGGGAAGCTTTGAATAGATTTCTAGATGGGACAAGAAAGTCTAAGTTAGGAGTGTCCGGTAAATACCACATATAGGTAGGTATGGTGGACTCAAGTGGAATAACTGGTTTGAAATGGAGTTTGGATACACAAGCAGAATTCCGCTTAGTGCGAGTGAAGGCTAGCAAAAGACTGGGAAGCGACCAACTAGAGAGCAATAATTGTCATAATCATGCAGAGCGACAAAGTAACATTGAATCGGGCATGAAAGCGATATGACTATTCTGAAATAAAAAGGTCATCAAGGCATGATAGACATTTTAGTCATAAACATGTGTGAACATGTGCCAAGTCGATCCAAGAATTCTCCGAAGGGAAATACCACTTCAATATGACAAACCATGAACAATGCAATGCATGCAAATCATTTCAGCAACATATTATGCACCCTAGCTATTTGAGATCAGCCACAAGGAAAGCATGAACACTGGGAAAGCACTGTAAACATAGCACTATGTCGCTACAAGCTGGTCTCTAAGTCATAAGTACAAGCATATGTACAAAAGTAGAAACAAGAAGAGTTCATACCGGTTTTCCTTGTTGCTTCACTAGTGCAAAACAGGTCATTAGAACTGGTTCTAGGGTGCCTTTAGAACCGGTTTTTGAAACCAGTTCTAAAGGCTCGGTGCTAAAGAGTAAAGCCTTTAGAACCGGTTCCCCACGAACCGGTTCTAAACCAGCTCCAGCCAGGCCACGTGGTTGCACGGCAACGCGAGGGCTTGGGCACCTTTAGCACCGGTTGGTAACATAAACCGGTTCTAAAGGTTTCGTGGTTTAAGGGTCCGTTTGTTATTTTCTTTTGGGTTTAATAGTTTTGTTTTTGGATTATTAATTAAAGGTTCTCCGCAATCTTATTATTTAATGAAGATGATCAATATATGAATATATCAAGCGGTTCCTGCGTCATACACTTACAAGATGTGTATCTCGGTACATATGCTTCACAACATCTCATACACACAGACAATATAGTCTAAATATATCGATCACATCTCATATATATAGGACACTATATAATTTAATTTCAATAAGAACAAGTACGAAAGCCATTATATCCAACACAAAGATTTTTCCTAGTTTAACTTCGATAACCTAATTTGTTCAGATACACTACTACTAAATATATATAGGACATAATTCTTCGAATTCACTCCTAATATATAGGATCTAATCAAACACGCGAAGGTAACAAGAAATAAACCCAAAAAGGATGTCCATATCCTCCACGATAGAGGATAGAGAACAACCTGTCTCCAGGTTTTGGCTTCTTCTGGACCACTATCTTTAACCATGCTTTGATTTTGACACAACCATATGATCCACTTTCAGTGTAGTAATCATGTTTGAAAGGTTCTGTCCAAGGACGTGCACAAACAATTGTAACTTCGCCATTCAATCACAGCATCCATTTAGGCGTACAAGTTTGCGGTATCTTCTGTTGAAGAACATACATATTAGTAGCATAGTTAGCGATGAGTATAATTAATAAAAATGTCTTTTTGAAGAAGATATAGGCTACTGAGAGAGAATGATAAAAATCATACCAGGCTAGGCCATTTAAGCATATAGTCCTCCAAGTTAAGGACAAATGGCACATATGCTCCAAAAGGACGGCCAACCCTTAAATAGTTCGCATACGAAGGTACCAATTTAATAACTTAGATAAATGCATCTTGTTCATTCATACTTAGGTTGAAGCCATTGTTATAGAAGGTACAATAAAAAATATCTTGTACTTCTTCCGTGGCAAGAACATAAGCTGGCAATTATAAATGAGTTGTCAAACATTTGGAAGCAAAGAAAAGTAAGTTGTAGAAGTAACAAAATTGTTGTTTAACAAACTCACATGAACATCGAACTGGAATCATGTCGCCTAGTTCCATCGAAATTTCATCATCACGAAAAACATTGGATCCTCGACGGCGGCGTCCAAGATCAAATGCTATTTTCATATTATCATGAAATGCATATTTCTTGCATAATGCATCCCATTTTGAACAGCCAAAGAATGTGGCATTTGGTTGATTAAAGATCTTAACCTTAAGAACGAAATGTTTCGTCTTAATGTTAACTTCTTTACTAATAGTTTCATTGAAATCTGGAATATTGATCTTGTCACAAACGTGGCGTCTTGCAAAGCAAGGGATGCAGTAGTTGAATTTGAAAAAAAATGATACGTTATAAACATAAACTTAAGTCATGCATGCATGCACCATAACAAGAACATGTCGTGCAAGTTACATACCGTAACATTTTGGAACCAGGACCTAAGCGTGATGAAGAAGTATGTGTCTTCTTCATCAAACACGGGATCGTTGCATCGACCCGAGTCGTCTTGACAAATCTCGCACTTGGGATGAGACATACTATGTGTTCATAATTATAAAATTAATTCAAAGTAATAAAAATATAATGAAAATTATAAAAATATAACATGAGAAGTAATATAAATTGTGCCTCATTGGTAACAAAATAGATCAAGAATGCCTGTCCTATCAATTTTTGGTTTAACAAAAAAAATCCTCCACTTTCTTTTTACTTGTGTTCTCTGAAAACATACAAACTTGTGGAACCCTAATTTACACTATAGCTTGCACCATCAAATTCTCTCTAAAGCCACGACCAATTTCACTTCAAAGAACAAAGCACCATCTAACTATCTCTCTGTTTTGGCAATACACAAAATAATCCTAGCAATTTCAACAATTTCAACACCAATAATCCTAGAAATAATCAACACCAATTTCACTTCAAAAAATCACATGGCGGCATAGATTATTGCACACAACCTATCAATTGCACATGGCAATCCTAGCATTCCTGAGCAGAATATGAACATAGAGGAGGAGGGGAGGGGGGAGTAGGGGAGGGTTCACCGGACGCTGGACGGCAGCGATGGCTTGAAGGCGGGGGCGGGGGCGGCTTGAACGGTGCGGGCGGGGGCGACTCCGGTGGCGGCCGTCGGCGAGCAGAGTGGGCGGCTCCTGGCGGCGTGGACGGCGACGGCGAGGCAGCGCAGCAGCCTGGCGGCGTGGTTCGATCTGAAGCGGTGGGCGGAACTGACGCTAAGTGTTCGTATATATATAGCATGGACCTTTAGCATTGGTTTGTAGCTCCAACCGGTGCTACTGGCTCTTTAGAACCGGTTTCACTCACAAACCGGTTCTACAGGTCACCAATTTCACCCATTTTCGGCCAAAAATACACGCGGGAAGGGGAGGGACTTTTAGCAGCTGTTCGTGGTTGAAACCGGTTCTAAACCTTTATTTTTTAGATTTAGATTTGTTTTTCTATTTTGACTAGCTATTAGAATAGTTGGAGTTTTTTAATAAATCTTTTTATTTTAGTTTAAAACATAATTATTAAAGGTTAGTTAGCTCAACCTTTGCTGAGTTCAGTTGTAGTGCTTTCCAAATTGAAGGTCATTTAGCTCAAAATAAATCATTAAATGCATGAAAAATAGCAAATGAAGTCAGAAAGGGTTAAAATTTTAGTATGTGGCTTTGAATGGTGCATATTGAATGCAAAAAAAGTCTTGAGTTGAAATAAGTTTAGAAAAATGAATTTTTTTTTAACAGATGAGTTTTCGTTTGAAACCCTTATACTTTGAAAGAGAAAGTTCAGTTTGTACACGAAGTGCATCCAGTTTTTGCCGTGATCCTCTCAAATTTTTCACACATGTTATGTGGGTCAAATGATGATACCTTGACAAGTTTCAACCTTTTCTGAGTTCAGTTGTAGTGGTTTCCAAATTCAAGGTCATTTAGCTCAAAATAAATCATTAAATGCATGAAAAATAGCAAATGAAGTCAGAAATGGTTGAAATTTTAGTATGTGGCTTTGAATGGTGCATATTGAATGCAAAAAAGTCTTGAGTTGAAATAAGTTTAGAAAAATAAAATGTCTTTGTAACAGATGAGTTTTCGTTTGAAACCCTTGTACATTGAAAGAGATGGTCCAGTTTGTACACGAAGTGCATCCAGTTTTTGTCGTAATCCTCTCAACTTTTGCACACATGTTATGTGGGTCAAATGATGATACCTTGCCAAGTTTCAACCTTTTATGAGTTCAGTTGTAGTGCTTTCCAAATTCAAGGTCATTTAGCTCAAAATAAATCATTAAATGCATGAAAAATAGCAAATGAAGTCAGAAAGGGTTGAAATTTTAGTATGTGGCTTTGAATGGTGCATATTGAATGCAAAAAAAGTCTTGAGTTGAAATAAGTTTAGAAAAATGAAATGTCTTTGTAACAGATGAGTTTTCGTTTGAAACCCTTGTACTTTGAAAGAGATAGTCCAGTTTGTACACGAAGTGCATCTAGTTTTTGCCGTAATCCTCTCAACTTTTGCACACATGTTATGTGGGTCAAATGATGACACCGTGCCAAGTTTCAACCTTTTCCGAGTTCAGTTGTAGTGCTTTCCAAATTCAAGGTCATTAAGCAAATGAAGTCAGAAAGGGTTTGAAATTTGAGAATGTGGCTTTATTTCTTCTGCTTCTGCGCGGAAAACCTAGAACATGGTGGCATGGTGGCGGCGACGCGACAAACTTAAAACATTCAACAACTTAACATCTCAAGCCTAAAACATTTTATTGTAAAACATAAAAAACTACTCCTCCTCTTCGTCTGAGAAATCGTCTTCGGTGACGGATGAGCTGATGTCATCCTCCAGCGCTATCCAGCGGGGGTCACCGACGGGCCAGTTGGCGGCGCCTCTCGCCAATTCCTCCTCCGCCATCGCCTTGGCCGCCCGCCGCTCCTCCCGCCATTCATGACGCTCCTGTCGCCGCTCCGCGCTCTCGGTCGTCAGCCTCGTCCAGTGTTCCGCCTCCTCTGAGGCTTCACGGGGATGGCTCGCGTACCAATCCTGCATGGCGTGATGGTCCTGCTCCGAGGCGAGTCCGAGCACCGCTCGTCGACGATGGAGGCGGTGGTCCTCTTCAGTGAGGAGGAGCGGCGGATCTGCTATGTCCTCCGCCTCTTCCAAGCTGCGGAGGTAGAGGTTATTCATCTCCGCGCGCGGGCGGCCGAGCCTCCACGCCGCAACGTCGTACGCGCGGGCAGCTAAATATTCATGCCAGAACCTGCCGAGACACAGACACTCGTTGTTGGCGCAAGTGATCACCACCATGAATGTGCCGTCCGAGCGCCTGCGGAAGCTATGGAAGCTGGGCGGGCGGCGATGAGGCGGCATGGTGGCGGTGGTGCGGAACGGGAAAGAGTGCACGAGAAGAGAACTAGTGGCGACTGGCTTTGCATGGAGGCCTCCATGCCCTTTTAACCTCACACGATTCAGAATCCAACCAACCAGGAAGAAGCACACGGATCGTGTGTTTGTTTCAAGCGCTTGTGAGCCGTTGGATCCGGCTTGTGAGCCGTTGGATCAGGCTCGCCTCCACCAATCAGGAAGAAGCACACGGATCGTGTGTTTCTTTCAAGCGATTGTGAGTCGTTGGATCAGGCTTTGTGAGCCATTGGATCAGGTTCTTAACAAGGCTCGTGATAATGCTGGAAGTAGTGCTCAGAAGAGTTTGTCCGAGAGCAACAATTTGAAAGCTATGATCACTGCAGGCTCAAAAGGCATTTTCATTAATATTTCGCAAATGACTGCCTGTGTCGGACAACAGAATGTTGAAGGCAGACATTAATGATACTATGCCAAGTTTAAACCTTTTTTGAGTTGTAATCTGAACCAGGACGCACAATGATAGAATCTTTTAAAAACCGAGTAAATTAGGTTCTTAACAAGGCTCGTGATAATGCTGGAAGTAGTGCTCAGAAGAGTTTGTCCGAGAGCAACAATTTGAAAGCTATGATCACTGCAGGCTCAAAAGGCAGTTTCATTAATGTTTCGCAAATGACTGCCTGGACGCACAATGATGGAATCTTTTAACAAGGCTCGTGATAATGCTGGAAGTAGTGCTCAGAAGGTTTTGTCCGAGAGCAACAATTTGAAAGCTATGATCACTGCAGGCTCAAAAGGCAGTTTCATTAATATTTCGCAAATGACTGCGTGGACGCACAATGATGGAATCTTTTAAAACCCGAGTAAATCAGGTTCTTAACAAGGCTCGTGATAATGCTGGAAGTAGTGCTCAGAAGAGTTTGTCCGAGAGCAACAATTTGAGAGCTATGATCACTGCAGGCTCAAAAGGAAGTTTCATTAATATTTCGCAAATGACTGCCTGTGTGGGACAGCAGAATGTTGAAGACATGCATTAATGATACTATGCCAAGTTTTAACCTTTTTTGAGTTGTAATCTGAACCAGGACGCACAATGATGGAATCTTTTAAAAACCGAGTAAATGAGGTTCTTAACAAGGCTCGTGATAATGCTGGAAGTAGTGCTCAGAAGAGTTTGTCCGAGAGTAACAATTTGAAAGCTATGATCACTGCAGGCTCAAAAGGCAGTTTCATTAATATTTCGCAAATGACTGCCTGGACGCACAAAGATGGAATCTTTAAAAAACCGAGTAAATCAGGTTCTTAATAAAACTAAAAAGTATAGAAGTTTCATTATAGGATGTCAACGAGAAATTTCCTCCACACCCTATACACCGTAAAGGCAAAGTTCCGGTTGCAGCTTAATTAGAAGGCAATTTTGTCCACTAATCAAGGTTCAACAGGAACTTTGTCTTAACGATATATAGGATGAAGATGAATTTTTCATGGACAACCTTTATTGAACTCGCTTTGCTACGATAAGTCCACTCTGACCCGTGCTTATAAACCGGTCGAACTCCTCTGCGGTTAGCGAGGTGGTACTAAACTTAGTGCACCTTTAGAACCGATTTGTACTACCAACCGGTTCTAATGCTGCTAGGTGGCCCGCATGCCGAACGACAACCTGCCACCACATCTTTAGAACCGGTTGTTAGTACAAACCGGTTCTAAAGGGGCGCTGGCAGGGCACCGCTGGGCTGGGGGCCCACCACACGAACCGGTTCTAAAGCCCGGAGCCACGAACCGGTTCTATTGGTCCAGTAGAACCAGTTCGTGTTCGAACCATGACCTTTGCTCATATCCAAAGGCATGTTTTGTACTAGTGCTTCCCTTCCGTTGATCTTCGGCATTACTGCCTTGTCACTTGCACGACCGAACGTGGGAAATATAATCAAATGCCATCACGGACTCGAGTTGGATTCTTAAAACAAAGCAAACTAAAGAGAGAAAGGAAATCTTTTTGGGTTTTTCAAAGGTTTAGTGAAAGAAAAAGAAAAGAGAAATCTTTTTGTTTTTTTTTCAAAATAAAAGAACAAAGAAGAACGGGCAAAAAATTCGAAAAGATCAAAGCGAACAAAAATAAAAACGGATAATACAATGGAAAGGTGAGAAGGGCACGTACTCCCCCAAGCTTAGGCTTTTGGCCTAAGTTGGTAGCAGCTACTGACCCTAGGATCCTCCTGCTCCGGGGTAATGGTAAGTCCAGGAGTCGTACGAGCCCTCGGTGCGTACACCGAAGTCCTCGGGTCCTCCCATGAGGAAGGTCCTGCGCTCCAAGCAGAGGAAGACCGCTCACCTTGCTCGGTGAAGGTCTCCCCCTGGAAAGGTGGGAACTCACCATGCTCCTCCTCGTCGGGCACAACCCCCTCCATGGGGTTATGCGTCTGGTAATGAGCCATGAACTCATCAAACTGAATATAGTTGAAGGACCATCCGTTCCTGCGAGTGTTATCAAACAAAAGTGGTGCAGGTAGACGGATCTCACGAGTAATGGTATTTTCAAACCCCAAAATATAATCAAGGTTACCAAACTGGGAATTCACGGTAACAAACTTATGCCTCTTCATAGCAGCAAGATCAAGACTTGCGTATGAAAATGGAACATCATCAGGATGCGGGGTGCGCTCAAGAGACTCAAGGATGAGTGTGCCATAAACACCACCATATAAATCGCCCTTGTTACTGTTCGTCACAAGGCGCCGAGCAATTAAGGCACCCACATTATAATCATTCTTATAAGAGAGGGCGTTTTCATAGATAGCGAAATATGGTGCATAACCACTGCTCCCGTTGTCACGAGCCAACACCCCTCTAGCAACAAAATACGCAAAATACCTGAGGTGTGGAAACAAAATGCTGGAAATCTTCGTACGCCGAATGTCGGTCTCCTCCTGGTAACAAAGGGAATTGAAGAGGATCCTCAACTCGGAAGGCTGAGAAGTCATCTTCGTCGTCTGACCAACGTTCGGCACACCTATTATATCACAAAAATGTGCCAAAGACTTAGCTATGAGATCATTATAAAGTTTGAACTCAACGGTTCCAGCATCATGGTTATAGCGAAAACTGCTAACAAAGCAGGAGGTAAGTGTCACAATCCCAAGTTAGGTATGTGCTAGGTTAAGCTTAGGCCTTTGCATCATGTAAAAATTTCAAAAAGAAATTCAAAAATGGGGAAAAGAAAAGCCCTAAAGAATTTAATTCAAATGGCCAGACAAAAATTTGTTCCAAAAATTCCTCTCGTATTTTTGAAAAGTCTTATAAATATGCATGATCACATATAAAGTGAAGTGGGTCCCACTGCATGCACCAAGATTTTTCAAATATTCCAAATTGAGCTTTGGAAATTAAATTAAACCCTATTTGAATTAAAGTTCAAATAATTTGAATTTTAATAATGACCAAATATTTTATGTGGCTAGCTCTGTTTATTATGAGGCCATATAAATTAATTTGGGCATTTGTAAAAATGCCTAGCTATTTTTTTGCTAGGTAAACCTATTTACAAAAGAAATAAAAAGAAAAGAGGAAACAGAAAGGAGAGAGCTTACCTCTCGCCCTAGGCGAGGCCCAGCCGGCCCAGCCCAGCTGGAGCCGTTGTCTTCTTCTCCAGGCAGCCAGGCAGCTGCGTGCCCGGCATGCCCGTGGCCACCTCCACCTCCTCCTAGCCACGCAGCTCTTCTCGCTGTGGACGCCCTGGAAGGCTCCCGAAGCAGTTCCCCCCTCTCCCTTGATCTCTCTCTCCCTCCCACGGCGAATTTCCGCGGAGACCCGAGAGCCTGCCGGAGCGCCGACGAGGAGATCCCGTGGCCACCGTGCCCTTCAAGATCCGCCGCCTTGTCCAACGTCCTCCCTTCCTTCGACTTCGTCACCCTGCACTGTTGATTCGAGCTGGGAGCCTTCGCAGACGATGCGAGCCTCGAGTCTTCACCGCCGGCCGCCGCAGCTCCGGCGACAAATCGAGCCCTCTCCGGTCCCTCCCCGATGACGTCGCGCTCGTCTTCGTCTTTAGGGTGAGCGCGCACTTCTTTTTCCTCTAGCCGAGCTCCATCCCGTGGCCGCTATCGCCGTGCTCGTCGAGCACCGAAGCTCCGGCCGCCGCGATCTTGAAGTAGCCGTGGCCCCGAGCCTCTCCTTGAGCTCCAGCTCACGCCACTAGACGCGGACGGCCCGTAGCCACCTCCCAGTGCCTCCTTAACCCACTCCCGTGCCAAAACAGCCGCTCCGGCGAGCACGAGCCGGCGAGGCCATTAGCGCCGTTAACCCGAGCTTAATTAACCCCCCCACCAGAGGCTGACCAGTGGGCCCAGGGCTTAATTAACCCCTGTTTTTTTAAACAGAGAGCGAATTAACTCCCAGGTCACTGACTAGTGGGGCCCTTCTGTCAGTGGCCCCCTGACGTCAGCCTGGTGTCACAGTGATGCAATAAATCTTTTTCCAGAAAATTAGAATTGAATTTAAGAATTACAGAAAATCCAGAAAATTAGCAAAACTTCAATAAATCATAGAAAATTCATATGAACTCCAAATTGGACAAATAATATGTCTAAAATTGTCAGAAAAATATAAGGATTATGAATATGCAATTTGTTTTCATGTTTGACCATTTTAAAATGGGTGAACAATAGCAAACATGCATATGGATCCTTTTCAAATTAAAATTTGGAGTGATTTTGCAAATGATTTTGCAACACCCTTAATTCAAATGGTTTCATCCACACATCAGAAGCTTTACTTCAGCTATACCACATCACTTCATGATCAACATTTTCAAATGAACTTTCATGCATTCAAATGCATTTGAAATTCATCAATAAATCAAATGGAGTTTGAATTTGCATTTCAAATGCAATATACTCCTTTTAAATGGAATGCTCAACACATCAGTACCTTGAACATCACCATTGCAATCTTATTCATGTGATTGTGCGTTGTACATTATGTTGATTCTATGATTGTCATGTTGCTTTTGATGTGAGTCGGGATGATGGTAAACATGGTGTTGATGAAAGTGAAATGTGTTGGTGAACCTACCCTAATACAAGGTGAACGATGAGAGGCTGTGTAGGAGTACACAGTGGGTTGTCTCGTTGAACACCGCCTTAAGTCCGAGTTCTTGTGTGGTGATCCAAGAAGAAGAGTACAACCACACATTGGACTCACTGACCCCTTTCGACCTAGTACCTCACCCCGTTCGAACCCCAGGAGTCGCATTAGTTCGGAGTTCTGGTAGGGCTGTGGCACGGTCTGCGAAGTGGATGAACGGCTTTTCAAGACCGGCTTGGGACCCTTCACACATCGTTTGAGGCTGTACTGGAACCTCGGCCGGACTTCCATACGGATCCCCCTCAGATAGGCGACTCTCTGGACTAGAAGGGAGCTGTGGGCGAAGTGTCGTGGCAACATCCTCGCCGGTACCCGCTTGAAGGGTCCCACTCCCAGGCGGTAACTGATGAGTGTGTGTGTGTATCGGTACACCCCTGCAGGGTTAAGAAAACTATTCGAATAGCCCCGTCCGCGGTTAAGGACTGCTTGGAAATCTTAGCTTGATTATTAGACAACTTGAACTGGATACTTCTAAAATACACCAAGATAAGTGTGAGTGCTATGGTGTGCTTCTCGTGGGGAAGTCGAGGAAGTAACCATAGTGGTGTAATTGGTTGAAGAGATGTAGTGGACTCGTGTACGCTTCTTACCTCAAGTCTGGTACTCGTAGTTCAGGACTAGCCAAGTCAAAGCTGGCACTTCTGCAAGTGAAACCCCACCTCCCTTTACCTTGATACATGTGCATAGTAGTATAGCTCCTATGTAAGTCTTGCTGAGTACGACTTTGTACTCATGTTTGCTTATTCTATGTTTTAGATGAACCCACCGACCCCGATGGTGGCTTCTAACCGAAGCTCGAAGAATGAAGACTCAGACCAAGACCAAGCTAGTGTAGTCCCAGTCAGACGACTGGTTCCCTCATGGAGGGCTTGTTTTTAGATAAGGCTTCTCTAAGCCATTTGTTAAACTTGTCTGTACTCAGACCTACTTTGCTTCCGCTTGTCTATTGTAATGTTGGATCACATGCTTGTGATCTCTGTGTGCACTCTGTAAGATTTATCAATAAAGATGTATACTTTGTAGAGAATTGCAATGATACGTGCTGTTCATACAAGGCATGTGTGCTGCGTGTATGTTTATAACATGCATGTCTTTGTATGGGTTTTCGAGACCTTAGTTGTGATCTGGCTGGCGGTCTTTTATACACCAAGTGGCCCTTAGATGTGCGCAGCTTGGGGCATCGCGATGCGATTGTTCGAGACTCTGTCTCGTGCACACTTTGATGTATGATCGAGCCCGCCTTAGACCCCGACTAAGTGATCGGGATGGAGTAAGTCTATGTAAGAGTTTTGAGATAGTCGGTAGTATGGTTGAGGCGACTTGTCTTTGAATATGGGAGTTCACCACCCATATCATTTGACTTGTGTGCGGACGATGAGGACCCATCTCAGTTGATCATCCGGCCTGGATGGGATGCCCCTCACGTACGATGCTTTCCGAGAATGTTCAGTGCTTGGCCTTGTCTGCTTAGACAAGTGGGTGCGGTTCTCGGCTCTCCATATGACTATGTCTTAACTGTACTTGCATACGCTAACCCCGGGTCCCGACAGACTTGGTATCAGAGCAGGACTGATTGTAGGACTAGTAGCCTTGACCGAAGTCGAGTCTAGCATTCTATAGTTATATAGTTACTCTGGGTATATAAGGGAACAACCTAAGGCTTCTTTTTTCTCCTTACCCCCTTCGTTCTGAGTTCTGGGTCAACCTTATCTTATTCTACGGGAAGATAGGACTAGGCTCTCCTCTGTCTGATTAGCACATCTCGTTGTTTGCTTCCTTATAGCCGTAGGAAAGTTGTGATCGATTTGCTAGAGTGGTTATGCTCCCTGTTTTGTTACATCGTATGTAAGTGCTGTTTCCATGTTGTAAGAAATTGTCTTTTTCTTGCAATTACAGCCGTTATGCTGTCCGAGTCATTCCATGTTTATCTCATAATCTGATGCATTTGCAAACTCCTTTCTGTTTCAGATGGCTGATCTTCCCCCTCGGCAGATTGTTCGTTTGACCAGGTGCCTCGGTGTGCGTGGCCATCCCGCCACGTTGATCGAGATGATGTCCTATGTGGGATATCGATGGTACCCTGAGTACACCATCGAGGAGCAGTTCCACGACTTCAACCAGACGCAGTTCCACTGCATTGTCCGGATCTATCCGCACCACGTTGGAGTCACCCAGCCTATCCACTTTGGACATGGCATTGGCGTTACCGAGAACATGGCTGTGCAGGATGCTGCATATTCATGTATTACACTGCTGAGAGAGGAGCACACCATGCTGAGAGAGACCTCATTCCGCTATATCCCTGCTGCACTTCCAGGAGAAGAGGGATATTACACCGGACTCTACTCAGATCACTCTGCAGAGGATCCAACACTCCAGGTGACTGCTAGGTTTTCTAGTGACAGAGATCGTGATGCACGCGCTCTCCGTTTTGAGCTCCACGCCACCCGAGTTCGTCTGTACCGAGCACTGACGCTCTTGGCACCCTTTGTGAGCGTGGGATCAGTTGAGTTTGATGTGATCAATCCAGTGAGGACTCAGATGCCTTCTCGAGTTGCTTGGACCGAGATTGGAGGCATTTTCCCACCCCGTGGTCCTTTGCTTCCACCCTACGCTGGACCTAGGCCCCATCCTTGCCCAAATGGATATCAGGGTCCACAAGCCTCCGTGTTTTCCGATGGTCACCTCCAGCTACCGGGATACGCGGGTTACTTTTACGAGGACTACTATGGAGATGGAGATGAGTGAGACCGCTTGTGGTCTTACTTAGTGAGGATGTAGTAGTATCCTAGTATATTGTAAGCAAGGTATCTAAGTTCCAGAGGCTTAGATAAATAATGTATAGGAAGTCAGAGTGCCTCTGAAGGATGTGTCATCTTCATCACGTTTGTATTAGCTTGGTGCTTGTACTAAAACGATGTATGGTTTGTATGACAGCTTGTGAATATATGGCTTGTATGCTTTATCACCATGTTGTCAAGATGATTACTTCCTTTGCTCTGTAATCCTTCCAGTACTCAATACCTTGATTAGAATCTTCAAATCAACTCTGTTTGACTTTGGTTTTCACCTTCAGGATGTCTCAAGGAACCCGTGGCCAGATTGGTCGTAACCAAGGTCGTGGGAACAACCAGGAGGAAGATAACCTTCCACCCCCACCCACGATGGCACAAGTTCTGATGGAGGTCGAGAGGAACCGCCGTGACTCTCACCACCTGCTGGAAGTCATCGCACGCAACACCACTCAGCAGCGCAATGAGTTGGTGTCCCTGAACGACTTCATCCGGCTTCATCCCCCAGTTTTTAGTTACTCCACCGAGCCCCTTGACGCCGATGACTGGCTCCGCAGCATCGAAAGGAAGCTCCAAGCAGGCCGTGTTGCAACTGGTGACAAGGTCAGCTATGCCACCTATCACCTCGAAGGTGCAGCTAGTTCTTGGTGGGAGAATTTTCTGAATATGCGTCCCGTTGGACCACCTGCATCTTGGGAGGAATTCTGCACGTCCTTCCGCGAGCACCACATTCCCAAAGGTCTCATGGACCGCAAGCGTGAGGAGTTCTGCAACCTCACTCAAGGCAGAAGGACCGTGTCAACAAGGCCATCAAGGCCGAGGACATGAACACCCCCAACGATTTTCGCAAACACCCTAGAGATGACAGTTCATCCAGTTCTGGCTCCATGAAGCGCAAGATCTGGATTCCAAACAGCATGTTCCGCCAGAACAACCCACCGAGGCCATCCTATGTGGCGCCTCGTCCACCCACCCAGTTCCACCCAGCTCCACCAAACAACCCAGCTCCACGCACTGTTTTCGGAGCTTGTTACAAGTGTGGTCAGGCAGGCCACTATTCTCGCGAGTGTCCCCAGAACCAGCTCCAACACCAGAATGCTCCACCCCGTGCCGGAGGCAACAACAACAACAATGGCCGTGGCAAGCCACCCCAGAAGGTCTACACCGCCAAACCCGCTCCTCCCGCCACTCGTGGACGTGTGAACCAAATTGCCGCCGAAGAGACTGACGACACCACTGACGTCATTCTTGGTACGCTCCCAGTCAATTATGTTCCTACTTCCGTTCTTTTTGACCCAGGAGCATCTCATTCATTCATGTCGGAAAGTTGTGCACTTCGTCATGAGTTACCCTTTGTTGAATTGTCCACCCTAATGATTATTCAAACTCCAGGGTCAAGATGGCAAACAAATAGAGTGAGCCATGGTAATCAAATTGCAATTGAGGGTTTAGTATTCCTTGCTTCACTCATAGCCCTCAAGTCTTCAGACATTGATGTCATCCTTGGCATGGATTGGATATCAAGATAGAATGCCTACCTGGATTGCAAAGGCAAATCCGTGAAACTCACCCACCCTTCAGGCAAAACAGTCAACTATACCTCACCCAGAACAAGAACCCAAGTGCATTCCTTGAATGTACTTCCCCTTCCCGAACTTGAAGATATTCCGGTGGTTCGTGACTTCCCGGATGTCTTTCCTGAAGAGCTGCCGGGCATGCCACCCGACAGATGTGTAGAGTTTATAGTGGATCTTGCCCCAGGAACCGCACCAATTTCCAAACGCCCATATAAAATGGCCCCACATGAGTTAGCTGAGCTAAAAACCCAACTTGATGCTTCGTTGGCAAAAGGCTTCATCCGCCCTAGCTCATCGCCATGGGGTTGCCCCGTTCTGTTCGTAAAGAAGAAAGATGGAACAGAAAGGATGTGCGTAGACTATCGCCCGCTAAATTTAGCGACGATAAAGAACAAGTACCCATTGCCCAGGATCAATGATCTTTATGATCAACTTGCAGGATCCTCCGTCTTCTCCAAGATGGATTTGAGATTAGGTTATCATCAGATCAGAATCCGAAACGAGGACATTCCAAAAACGGCTTTTACTACTCGTTATGGTCTTTACGAGTACACCGTTATGTCCTTTGGTTTAACCAATGCCCCCGCCACATTCTCACGCTTGATGAATTCAATCTTCATGGAGTACCTAGATAAATTTGTTGTGGTTTATCTCGATGATATTCTCATCTACTCGAAGAACGAAGGAGATCATGTCGAACACTTAAGGCTGGTATTGATGAAGCTTAGAGAGCATCGCTTGTATGCTAAATTCTCCAAGTGTGAATTCTGGCTACCAGAAGTGACCTATTTAGGCCACGTGATTTCTGCAAAAGGCATTGCTGTGAATCCCGAGAGAGTTCAGGCCGTCCTTGACTGGACTCCACCTGAATCGGTTAAGCAAGTTAGAAGTTTTCTTGGCCTAGCCAGCTATTGCCGTCGCTTCGTCGAGAACTTTTCTAAAGTTGCAAAGCCTCTAACTGAACTCCTCAAGAAAGATAAGAAATTCTTATGGACTCCCAAGTGCGAGGAAAGCTTTCAAGTGCTAAAATGAAGATTGACTTCTGCACCCGTACTTGCACCTCCAGACACCAAAAAGGATTTCGAGATCTATTGTGACGCATCACGGCAAGGGTTAGGATGCATACTTCTGCAAGATCGACATGTGGTAGCTTATGCTTCACGTCAGTTGCGGCCACATGAAGAGAACTATCCTACCCATGACCTTGAACTCGCTGCCGTAGTTCATGCCCTAACAATTTGGCGACATTACCTCCTTGGTAATCGTTGTGAGATTTTTTCCGACCACCAAAGCCTCAAATATATTTTCACCCAGCCAGATCTTAATCTCAGGCAAAGACGCTGGATTGAGTTGATAAAAGATTACGACATAGTAATTTCTTACACCCCAGGGAAAGCCAATGTCATGGCTGATGCACTAAGTCGTAAGTCGTACTGTAACAACCTCATGTTACAGCAGTATCAACCACTTCTTCATGAGGACTTTCGCAAGCTCAACCTTGAAATTGTTCCTCATGGCTATCTTTCTACCTTGGTGGCGAAACCAACTCTTGAGGATCAAATCATAGTTGCCCAAAGGCGTGCACGAGGTGTTCGCCGGATTAAAGAGAACATTGCTAGCGGAGTTGCGGCAATGTTTATCCACAGATAGTAAAGGGACGGTATTCTTTGGCAATCGTTTGGTAGTACCTAAGAATAAGGAACTAAGGCAACTCATCCTCAAGGAAGCCCATGACACACCCCTCTCAATTCATCCCGGTAGCACAAAAATGTACTGAGATCTACGCCAGAGATTTTGGTGGACTAGGATGAAGAGAGACATTGCTCAATTTGTTGCCGAATGTGATGTTTGTCGTCGCATTAAGGCAGAACATCAAAGACCTGCTGGTACACTTCAACCTTTGTCTATTCCCGAGTGGAAATGGGACAAAGTCGGTATGGATTTCATCACCGGTTTTCCAAGAACCCAGAAAGGAAACAATGCCATCTTCGTTGTCATAGATAGGCTTTCCAAAGTTGCTCACTTCCTTTCGGTTCGCGAGTCTATAACCGCTAGCCAGTTAGCAGACTTGTACATCTCCAGAATTGTATCCCTTCACGGTGTTCCTTTGGAAATCAATTCTGATCGTGGTAGCCTTTTCACCTCTAGATTTTGGGGAAGCTTCCAACGTGCTATGGGAACTCATCTCTCCTTTAGTACAGCTTTCCATCCTCAGTCTAGCGGTCAAGTCGAAAGGGTTAACCAAATTCTTGAAGACATGCTCAGAGCTTGTGTTATCTCATTCGGAAAGAATTGGGAGAATTCTCTTCCATTTGCCGAATTTGCTTATAACAATAGTTTTCAATCTCGTCTGAACATGGCTCCTTTTGAACTCCTTTATGGACGACGATGTCGAACACCACTAAACTGGTCTGAAACCGGTGAAAGACAATTCTTTGGACCGGATATGATCAAGGAAGCAGAAGAGCAAGTTCGCATTGTTCGTGATCAATTAAAAGCAGCCCAGTCTCGTCAGAAAAGCTACTATGATCGTCATCATAGGCAAGAGAGTTACAATCTGGATGAGAAGGCTTACCTTCGGGTTACTCCTCTGAAGGGAACCCAACGTTTCGGTATCAAAGGCAAGTTGGCCCCACGTTACATCGGACCTTTCCGCATTATTGCTAAACGTGGAGAAGTTGCCTACCAACTTGAACTACCTCCGCACCTCTCCCGAGTACATGATGTATTCCATGTGTCCCAACTCAGGCGTTGCTTCAAGGACCCCATCCGCGAAGTCGACCATGAAACGCTTGATCACCAAGATGACCTTTCTTATCGAGAATACCCCGTTCGTATTCTTGATTCCGCAGAGCGTGTCACTCGTCGTCAGAAGATTAGGTTTCTGAAAGTGCAATGGTCACACCACTCTGAAAGAGAAGCCACGTGGGAAAGAGAAGACCGTCTCCTTACCGAGTACCCCTCCTTCCTCCCGCAGACTTCTGAATCTCGGGACGAGATTCTTTTGAGTGGGGGCGAGTTGTCAGAACCCTCTGTTAGGTATGTGCTAGGGTTAGCTAGTGCCTTTGCATCATGTCAAAATTTCAAAAAGAAATCTTGGAATTCAAATTCAAAATCAAAATGGGAGAAGGAACACCCCCCAGATGAATTAATTCAAAAGGCCAGATGAAAATCTTCTCCAAAAATTCATGTTAGATTTTTGAAAAGTCTTATAAATGAGTGTGATCACATATCAAGTGATGTGGGACCCATCCCATGCTCATAGATTTTTTCAAATATTCAAACAGTACCTTGGAATTAAAGAAATACCCCTTTTTGATTTAAAATTCAAATCATTTGAATTTTAAAAATGTTGAAAGTTTATGAGTGGCTAGTATATATTATTATGAGGCCACATAAAAGTTTTCAGCATTTAATAAAATGATTTGGTATTTTTACCAAAGTCAAAACAAATATACAGAAAAACAGAAAGGAAAGATTAAACAGAAAAAGGAAAAAGACTTACCTGGCGCCTAGGCGAAGCCGGCCCACCCCAGCCCAGCCGGCCCAAAGGGGCACGAGGGTCTTCTTCCCCGCCCCGCGCCTCCAAGCTGCTCGGTGGAATGCCACCGAGCTAGCTGGGCACGCCACGTCGTCGCCGAGGAGCTTCCAGCCCTCCCCGTGGCCTCTTCTCGCACCTGGACGCGCCTGGAGACGCCGTGAGCTCATTTACCCCCTCCTCGTCGTCTTCCCCTTCCTCTCTCGCCCGATTCGTCGCCGCCCAAAGACCGCCGTGGAGCACGCCGTCGAGTCCACGTAGCCACCGTCATCCCCGAGCCGTGCCGCCGTGTCCAGAAGAACCGCAGCAGGCGTCTTCGTCGTTCCCCTCAACCAATCGAGCCCGAGCGCCTCAGCAGACGACGCCAGCTTCACCGAGGAGTCGCCGGACCCGTGAGTAGCCGTCGTCAAATTCCCCGGCTACACAGCATCCCCGGCCTCACCGTCTTCTCCTTTAGCTTCAGGGTGAGCTTCTTCACCTTTCCCCTAAGGTCACAGCGTCTCGTTTGCCCCACAACCGAAACCGCCATGGATCCCGAGCAAGCTCGCCGCCATGGTCGAGCTGGAGCTCGCTTTAGTGCCCCTGGCGATGCACCCGTGCGTGCGTTTGGCACCTAGCCTTCCCAGCTTTCGAACGCACCCAAGATCACCTCAAACCGTGCTCCCTAGCCTCAGCTACGACCTCACCGTGGTTCTGCTTCCGCCGGAGTCGTCGCCAGCGTCACTTCGGTGCTCCCCTGTGGCGCTGCTCTGCACCACTCGACGCGGGCGTCCACGAGCTTTCGATTGGTGCCTCCCGCGCATCAAATGGCCCACGGAAGCCCCCTCCCCGTGCAGCGCCGCCGCACTGGTGGCCACCGGCGGCTAGCCGCCGGTGAGGCCACTGTCATTAGGGGTTAACCCCCCTGCTAATTGACCCAGGTCAATGACAGGTGGGGCCCCCAGGCACTTAACCCCCTGGTTAAGTTTAAACCGTTTCAATTAAACCCATGTGACACTGACACCCCTGGCCCACCAGTCAGACCCCCCCACGTCAGCATGACCACATGCTGATGCAATAATTGATTTAAATGAATTTCCAGAAAAGCAAAGTGATTTAAATAATTCCAGAAATTCCAGAAAATACCCCAAACTATGGAAATTCATAGTAACTCCAAATTGGACAAATAATATATGAAAAATGATCAGGAGAAAATTATCTTTCCAAATATGAACTTTCAAGTCTGTATGAGTTGAATTTAAAATGGGACCAGTAGCATATGTCATTTGGTTTATTTGAATTTAATTCAAATTCAAACCAAATGCTTTTGCTACTTGGACCATGGAATTATGATGTAATTCAACCACACTTCAGAGGCATATCATACACATTTGAAGTTGATTCAAAATGATCAAACTATGTCACATTCAACTTGGCTAAGTTAAATTCAAATGTGGATTTTGAAATTGCATTTCAAATGCAATATACTCCACTTAAATGGAATTGCCTCACACACATCAAAACTTATACTTCAAGTTTTAAACATTCAATCATGTGCTTGAGCATTGCATTCATATTGATTGCTACTTCGTGCTTTGTTTGTCGAGTAGAGGTGGAACCGGAGCAAGAGATCACCCCCTTCGCTGAAGATCCAGAACCCGAACCTCGTCAGCAAGGCAAGCAAACCCCCATTGATCATGTCGATGAAATCCCACTTCCCTCTCATGTCTCGCTTATGCATTGTTTAGGATGATCACCATGCTTCGTTTCTATCGCATAGATGAACCCATTCCTTTGCATGACCTATCTTTTTGTCACAGTAGTAAGCAAACCACAATCCTAGGAAATGTAGGACTTGTTTGATATCATGTGGCCCCTGCAATGTTACTGCTTATTGCATACTTAGTATGATACCATGTTGTTACTGTGATGTGAGTCGGGATGGGAATGATCATGTTGATGATGGTAGAAAAGTATTGGTGAATCGACCCTAATACAAGGTGAACGATGAGAGGCTGTGTAGGAGTACACGGTGGGTTGTCTCGTTGAACACCGCCCTAAGTCCGAGTTCTCGTGTGGTGATCCAAGATGAAGAGTACAACCACACATTGGGCTCACTGACCCCTCTCAACCTATTAACTCGTCCCTTTCGATGTCCAGATGTCGCAGTAGTTCGAAGTTCTGGTAGGCTTGTGGCCTGGATACTAAGTGAGAGAACGGCTCACCCGAGACCGGCTTATGCACCACGCACACATCGCTTGGGTCCACTTCGGTAAACCGGCCGGGTTCACGATAGTGGTAACCAACCCAAGTAGGCGGCTTTCTCGGACTAGATCGGCTATGAGGTAACAGTTGTGGTGAGCATCCTCGCTGGCACCCCTTGAATGGTGTCGAGATCAAAGGCGGTAAATGATGGTCATGTGTGTGTAGCGGTACACCCTTGCAAGGTTAACAAAACTATTCGAATAGCCGCGTCCGCGGTTATGGACTGCTTGGAAAGCTTAGCTTGATTATTAGATAACTTGAACCGGATACTTCTAAAACACACCAAGATAAGTGTGAGTGCTATGGGCATGCTTTCTCGTGGGGAAGTCGAGGAAGGCACCATAGTGGTGTATTGGTTGGATAAAGTAGTGGACTCGTGTACGCTTCTTACCTCAAAGTCTGGTACTCGTAGTTCAGGATTAGCCAAGTCAAAGCTGGCATTTCTGCAAGTGAACCCCACCTCCCTTTACCTTGACACATGTGCATGAGTAGTATAGCTCCTATGTAAGTCTTGCTGAGTACGACTTTGTACTCACGTTTGCTTAATCTATGTTTTAGATGACGCCACTGACCCCGAAGGTGGCTTCTTCATCGAGCTGGACGACTGAAGTTAAACTAGTCTAGTCCCAGTCAGCAGACTGGTTCCCTCGTGGAGGGCTTTGTGTTTAAATAAGGCTTCTTAAGCCATTTGTTAAACTTGTCTGTACTCAGACATAATTTGCTTCCGCCTGTGTTGTAATGTTGGATCGCATGTATGTGATCTCTGTTTGTACTCTATAAGAGTTATAAATAAAATGTACACTTTGTAGAGAATTGCAATGGTACCTACTGTTCATACAAGGCATGTGTGCTGCGTGTATGTTTATAACATGCATGTCTTTGTATGGGTTTTCGAGACCTTAGTTGTGTTCTGGCTGGCGGTCTTTCATACACCAAGTGGCCCTTAGATGTGCGCAGCTTGGGGCATCGCGATGCGATTGCTCGAGACTCCGTCTCATGCACACTTTGTGGTATGATCGAGCCCGCCCTAGACCCCGACTAAGTGATCGGGCTGGAGTAAGTCTATGTAAGAGTTTTGAGATAGTCGATAGTATGGTTGAGGCGACTTGTCTTTGAATATGGGAGTTCACCACCCATATCATTTGACTTGTGTGCGGACGATGAGGACCCATCTCAGTTGATCATCCGGCCTGGATGGGATGCCCCTCACGTACGATGCTTTCCGAGAATGTTCAGTGCTTGGCCTTGTCTTCTTAGACAAGTGGGTGCGGTTCTCGGCTCTCCATATGACTATGTCTTAACTGTACTTGCATACGCTAACCCCGGGTCCCGACAGTCCACAAGCCTCCGTGTTTTCCGATGGTCACCTCCAGCTACCGGGATATGCGGGTAACTTTTATGAGGACTACTATGGAGATGGAGATGAGTGAGACCGCCTGTGGTCTTACTTAGTGATGATGTAGTAGTATCTTAGTGTATTGTATGCAAGGTGTCTAAGTTCCAGAGGCTTAGATAAATAATGTATAGGAAGTCAGAGTGCCTCTGAAGGATGTATCATCTTCATCACGTTTGTATTAGCTTGGTGCTTGTACTAAAATGATGTATGGTTTGTATGACAGCTTGTGAATATATTGCTTGTATGCTTTATCACCATGTTGTCAAGATGATTACTTCCTTTGCTCTGTAATCCTTCCAGTACTTCAATACCTTGATTAGACTCTTCAAATCAACTCTGTTTGACTTTGGTTTTCACCTTCAGGATGTCTCAAGGAACCCGTGGCCAGGTTGGTCGTAACCTAGGTCGTGGGAATGACCAGGAGGAAGGCAACCTTCCACCCCCACCCACGATGGCACAAGTTCTGATGGAGGTCGAGAGGAACCGTCGTGACTCTCACCACCTGCTGGAAGTCATCGCACGCAACACCACTCAGCAGCGCAATGAGCCGGTGTCCCTGAACGACTTCATCCGGCTTCATCCCCCGGTCTTCAGTTACTCCACCGAGCCCCTTGACGCCGATGACTGGCTTCGCAGCATCGAGAGGAAGCTCCAAGCAGGCCATGTTGCAGATGGCGACAAGGTCAACTATGCCACCTATCACCTCGAAGGTGAAGCTAGTTCTTGGTGGGAGAACTTTCTGAATATGCGTCCCGTTGGACCACCTGCATCTTGGGAGGAATTCTGCACGTCCTTCCGCGAGCACCACATTCCCAGGGGTCTTATGGACCACAAGCGTGAGGAGTTCTGCAACCTCACTCAAGGCAGAAGGACCGTTGACGAGTTTAGTCATGAGTTCAACCGACTTGCTCGTTATGCTACCGAAGAAGTCTCCACCGACTCCAAGAAACAAGAGAGGTTCCGTCGTGGCCTCAACACTGGACTCCGTCGTGAGCTCAATCTTCATGACTTCGCCACATTCCAGGTCCTTGTCAACAAGGCCATTAAGGCCGAGGACATGAACACCCCCAACGATTTCCGCAAACACCCTAGAGATGACGGCTCATCCAGTTCTGGCTCCCAGAAGCGCAAGATCTGGATCCCAAACAGCATGTTCCGCCAGAACAACCCCCCGAGGCCATCCTATGTGGCGCCTCGTCCACCAACCCAGTTTCACCCAGCTCCACCAAACAACCCAGCTCCACGAACTGTTTTCGGAGCCTGTTACAAATGTGGCAAGGCAGGCCACTATTCTCGTGAGTGTCCCCAGAACCAGCTTCAGCACCAGAATGCTCCACCCCGTGCCGGAGGCAACAACAACAACAAAAATGGCCGTGGCAAGCCACCCCAGAAGGTCTAAACCGGCAAACCCGCTCCTCCCACCACTCGTGGACGTGTGAACCAGATCGCCGCCGAAGAGACTGACGACACCACTGACGTCATTCTTGGTACGCTCCCAGTCAATTATGTTCCTACTTCCGTTCTTTTCGACCCAGGAGCATCTCATTCATTCATGTCGGAAAGTTATGCACTTCGTCATGAGTTACCTTTTGTTGAATTGTCCATCCCAATGATTATTCAAACTCCAGGGTCAAGATGGCAAACTAATAGAGTAAGCCATGCTAATCAAATTGCAATTGAGGGTTTAGTATTCCTTGCTTCACTCATAGCCCTCAAGTCTTCAGATATTGATTTCATCCTTGGCATGGATTGGCTATCAAAACAGAATGCCTATCTAGATTGCAAAGGCAAATCCGTGAAACTCACCCACCCTTCAGGCAAAACAGTCAACTATACCTCACCCAGAACAAGAACCCAAGTGCATTCCTTGAATGTACTTCCCCTTCCCGAACTTGAAGATATTCCGGTGGTTCGTGACTTCCCGGATGTCTTTCCTGAAGAGCTGCCGGGAATGCCACCCGACAGATGTGTAGAGTTTATAGTGGATCTTGCCCCAGGAACCGCACCAATTTCTAGACGCCCATACAAAATGGCCCCACGTGAGTTAGCTGAGCTTAAAACCCAACAGGAAGCTTTGTTGGAGAAAGGCTTCATCCGCCCTAGCTCATCGCCATGGGGTTGCCCCGTTCTGTTCGTAACGAAGAAAGATGGAACAGAAAGGATGTGCGTAGACTATCGCCCGCTAAATTTAGCGACGATAAAGAACAAGTACCCATTGCCCAGGATCAATGATCTTTATGATCAACTTGCAGGATCCTCTGTCTTCTCCACGATGGATTTGAGATTAGGTTATCATCAAATCAAAATCCGAAACGAGGACATTCCCAAAACGGCTTTTACTACTCGTTATGGTCTTTACGAGTACACCGTCATGTCCTTTGTTTTAACCAATGCCCCCGCCACTTTCTCACGCATGATGAACTCGATCTTAATGGAGTAATTGGACCAGTTCGTCGTGGTTTACCTCGATGACATCCTTATATACTCGAAGAACGAAGAAGAACATGCCGAACACCTAAGGCTGGTATTGATGAAACTTAGAGAGCATCGCCTGTATGCTAAATTCTCCAAGTGTGAATTTTGGCTACTAGAAGTGACCTACTTAGGCCACGTGATTTCTGCAAAAGGCATTGCTGTGAATCCCGAGAGAGTTCAGGCCGTCCTTGACTGGACTCCACCTGAATCGGTTAAGAAAGTTAGGAGTTTTCTTGGCCTAGCCAGCTATTGCCGTCACTTCGTCGAGAACTTTTCTAAAGTTGCAAAGCCTCTAACTGAACTCCTCAAGAAAGATAAGAAATTCTTATGGACGCCAAAGTGCGAGGAAAGCTTTCAAGAGCTTAAAAGAAGATTGACTTCTACACCCGTACTTGCACCTCCAGACACCAAAAAGGATTTCGAGATCTATTGTGACGCATCACGGCAAGGGTTAGGATGCATACTTCTGCAAGATCGACATGTGGTAGCTTATGCTTCACGCCAATTGCGGCCACATGAAGAGAACTATCCTACCCATGACCTTGAACTCGCTGCCGTAGTTCATGCCCTAACAACTTGGCGACATTACCTCCTTGGTAACCGTTGCGAGATTTATTCCGACCACCAAAGCCTCAAATACATTTTCACCCAGCCAGATCTTAATCTCAGGCAAAGATGCTGGATTGAGTTGATAAAAGATTACGACGTAGTAATTTCTTACACCCCAGGCAAAGCCAATGTCATGGCTGATGCACTAAGTCGTAAGTCGTATTGTAACAACCTCATGTTACAACAGTATCAACCACTTCTTCATGAGGACTTTCGCAAGCTCAACCTTGAAATTGTTCCTCATGGCTATCTTTCTACCTTGGTGGTGAAACCAACTCTTGAGGATCAAATCATAGTTGCCCAAAGGCGTGCACGAGGTGTTCGCCGGATCAAGGAGAACATTGCTAGCGGAGTTGCTAAATGTTTCTCCACAGATAGCAAAGGAACGGTATTCTTTGAAAATCGTTTGGTAGTACCTAAGAATAAGGAACTAAGGCAACTCATCCTCAAAGAATCCCATGACACACCCCTCTCAATTCATCCCGGTAGCACAAAAATGTACCGAGATCTACGCCAGAGATTTTGGTGGACTAGGATGAAGAGAGACATTGCTCAATTTGTTGCCGAATGTGATGTTTGTCGTCGCATTAAGGCAGAACATCAAAGACCTGCTGGTACGCTTCAACCTTTGTCAGTTCCCGAGTGGAAATGGGACAAAGTCGGTATGGACTTCATCACCGGCTTTCCAAAAACTCAGAAGGAAACAATGCCATCTTCGTTGTCATAGATAGGCTTTCCAAAGTTGCTCACTTCCTTCCGGTTCGCGAGTCTATAACTTCTAGCCAGTTAGCGGACTTGTACATCTCTAGAATTGTATCACTTCATGGTGTTCCTTTGGAAATCAATTCTGATCGCGGTAGCCTTTTCACCTCTAGATTTTGGGGAAGCTTTCAGAATGCTATGGGAACTCATCTCTCCTTTAGTACAGCTTTCCATCCTCAGTCTAGCGGTCAAGTCGAAAGGGTTAACCAAATTCTTGAAGACATGCTCAGAGCTTGTGTTATCTCATTCGGAAAGAATTGGGAGAAGTCTCTTCCATTTGCCGAATTTGCTTGTAACAATAGTTTTCAATCTAGTCTGAACATGGCTCCTTTTGAACTCCTTTATGGACGACGATGTCGAACACCTTTAAACTGGTCAGAAACCGGTGAAAGACAATTCTTTGGACCGGATATGATCAAGGAAGCAGAAGAGAAAGTTCGCATTGTTCGTGATCAATTGAAAGCAGCCCAGTCTCGTCAGAAAAGCTACTATGATCGTCATCATAGGCAAGAGAGCTACAATCTGGATGAGAAGGCTTACCTTCGGGTTACTCCTCTGAAGGGAACCCAACGTTTCGGTATCAAAGGCAAATTGGCCCCACGTTACATCGGACCTTTCCGCATTATTGCTAAACGTGGAGGAGTTGCCTACCAAGTTGAACTACCTCCGCACCTCTCCCGAGTACATGATGTATTCCATGTGTTCCAACTCAGGCGTTGCTTCAAGGACCCAATCCGCGAAGTCGACCATGAAACGCTTGATCTTCAAGATGACCTTTCTTATCGAGAATACCCCCTTCGTATTCTTGATTCCGCAGAGCGTGTCACTCGTCGTCAGAAGATTAGGTTTCTGAAAGTGAAATGGTCACACCACTCCGAAAGAGAAGCTACGTGGGAAAGAGAAGACCGTTTCAGTGCCGAGTACCTCACCTTCCTCCCGCAGACTTCTGAATCTCGGGACGAGATTCTGTTGAGTGGGGGCGAGTTGTCAGAACCCTCTGTTAGGTAATGTGCTAGGATCAAGTAACCTTGCATCATGTCAAATTTTCAAAGGAAATCAACTTCAAAATCCAAATGGGAGAAGGAACACCCCCCAGATGAATTAATTCAAAAGGCCAGATAAAAATCTTCTCCAAAAATTCATGTTAGATTTTTGAAAAGTCTTATAAATGAGTGTGATCACCTATCAAGTGATGTGGGACCCACCCCATGCTCATAGATTTTTCAAATATTCAAACAGTGCCTTGGAATTAAAGAAATACCCCTATTTGATTTAAAATTCAAATCATTTGAATTTTAAAAATGTTGAAAGTTTATGAGTGGCTAGTCTATATTATTATGAGGCCACATAAAAGTTTTCAGCATTTAATAAAATGTGTAGCTATTTATTTTAGCTAAACAGAACAAATGACAGAAAGAAAAACAGAAACAAAAAAAAAGGAAAAGAAGGCTGACCTCAAATGGGCCCAACTCACCGGGGCAGCCCGGCCCAGGGACAAGGCCGTCTTCTTCCTCGCGCCAGGCAGGCTGCTGCCGCCGTGGCGAGCATGCCGTCGTCGCTGGACACCTCCTGCTTCCCTCCCCGTCCACGTAGTCGCGTCTGGAAGCATCCTGGAGCCGCCCCAGTTCATTCCCCCCCTCCAGGAGCTCCCTCCTCTCCTCTCTCCCCGTTTCATCGCCGCCCGAGAAGCACGCCGGAGCGCCGTCGAGCACACGCATGGCAATTGACGCCTAGAAGCCCCAAGACTGTGTCCAAGCGCTTCATCGTCGTCGTCTTCACCGACTTGCAGAAGGAATCGAGCCCGGAGCCCACGTAGACGCCGGATTCTTCCTCGAGTTCCCGTCGGCCGCCGTGAAGGACTTCGTCGATTACGTCGCCGTTGAGCCACCCCAGCCCTCGCCTCCACCTCTGCTGAGCTCCTGGTGAGCTTGGGGTCAAAACCCCTCACTTTTCCCCTTCGATTACTCCCTGTAGCCGTGACCGCCATGAGAGCCGAAGCTCCTCGCCGCCGGGATCCATGGCGAGGTCCACCCGTTAAATAATCGAGCCCGCCTTGTTGTCCATCTTGTTCCCTGTGTTCTTCCTTGTCGAACCAGCCTAGCCTCGCCTCAAGTCGTGCCCTGGAGCCAAATCTCGATCATGGCCGTAGCTAGGTCGCCGCAAAAGTTGACGCCGGCGAGCGTACGGTGCACCCCAGTGCTTGGTTTTGGTCCCGTTCGACGCGCGCGAGTAAGAGCTTCAAGATGGTGGTCTTCGCGCTCCAAATGATGGCCGGATTCGCCCTCCCCGTGCAGCGCCGCCGCGGTCCAGTCGCCGGCGTTTAGCCGCCGGCGTGTCAGCTCTAACCCCCCCTGTTAAGCACCCAGTTAGTGACCCCTGGGTCACTGACCAGTGGGCCCAGTGGCTTAATTAAGCCACTGGATTAATTTAACCCATGGGTTATTTAAACCCAGCCACTGACAAGGTGGCCCCACATGTCAGCCCCCCCCTGACGTCAGCACCTGCGCAATAAATCATTTAAATGAATTTCCAGAGATTATTTGAATTAAAAGAATTCCAGAAATTCCAGAAAATACCCCAAACTTTGGAAATTCATAGAAAATTCATATTAACTCCAAATTGGACAAATAATATATGAAAAATGATCAGGAGAAAATTATCTTTCCAAATATGCAACTTTCAACTATGTTTGAGTTGAATTTAAATTGGGACCAGTAGCATATGTCATTTGGTTTATTTGAATTTAATTCAAATTCAAATCAAATGATCTTGCAACTTGGACCATGGAATTAAGATACAATTCAACCACACTTCAGAGGCATATCATACACATTTGAAAATAATTCAAAATGATCAATCAATGTCACATGCAACTTGGTAAATGTTGAATTCAAATGTGGAGTTTGAATTTGCAATTCAAATTGCAATATACTCCATTTAAATGGAATGCTCAACACATCAGTACCATAAACATCAACCTTTCAATCTTATTCATGTGATTGTGCATTGTACATCATGTTGATCCTATGATTGTCATGTTGCTGATAGACGTGGAGCCGGAGCCCGAGGTCACCCCCTTCGTTGAAGACCCCGAACCCGAACCTCGTCAGCAAGGCAAGCAAACCCCCATTGATCATGTCGATAAAATCCCACTTCCCTCTCATGTCTCGCTTATGCATTGTTTAGGATGATCATCATGCTTCGTTTCTACCGCATAGATGAACCCATTCCTTTGCATGACCTATCATTTTGTCACAGTAGTAAGCAAACCACAATCCTAGAAAATGTAGGAGTTGTTTGATATCATGTGGCCCCTACAATGTTACTGCTTATTGCATGCTTAGTATGATACCATGTTGTTACTGTGATGTGAGTCGGGATGGGAATGATCATGTTGATGATGGTAGAAAAGTGTTGGTGAATCGACCCTAATACAAGGTGAACGATGAGAGGCTGTGTAGGAGTACACGGTGGGTTGTCTTGTTGAACACCGCCCTAGTACGAGTTCTTGTGTGGTGATCCAAGATGAAGAGTACAACCACACATTGGGCTCACTGACCCCTCTCAACTTACTAACTCATCCCTTTCGATGTCCAGATGTCGCAATAGTTCGGAGTTCTGGTAGGTCTGTGGCCTGGATGCTAAGTGAGAGAACGGCTCATCCGAGACCGGCTTATGCACCACGCACACATCACTTGGGTCCACTTCGGTAAACCGGCCGGGTTAACGATTGTGGTAACCAACCCAAGTAGGAGGCTTTCTCGGACTAGATCGGCTATGAGGTAACAGTTGTGGTGAGCATCCTCGCCGACACCTCTTGAACGGTGTCGAGTACAAAGGCGGTAAATGATGATCATGTGTGTGTAGCGGTACACCCTTTCAAGGTTAACAAAACTATTCGAATAGCCGCGTCCGCGGTTATGGACTGCTTGGAAAGCTTAGCTTGATTATTAGATAACTTGAACCGGATACTTCTAAAACACACCAAGATAAGTGTGAGTGCTATGGCATGCTTTCTCGTGGGGAAGTCGAGGAAGGCACCATAGTGGTGTATTGGTTGGAGAAAGTAGTGGACTCGTGTACGCTTCTTACCTCAAAGTCTGGTACTCGTAGTTTAGGACTAGCCAAGTCAAAGCTGTTACTTCTGCAAGTGAACCCCACCTCCCTTTACCTTGATATATGTGCATGAGTAGTATAGCTCCTATGTAAGTCTTGCTGAGTACGATTTTGTACTCACGTTTGCTTAATCTATGTTTTAGATGATGCCACTGACCCCGAAGGTGGCTTCTTCATCGAGCTGGACGACTGAAGACCAACTAGTCTAGTCCCAGTCAGACGACTGGTTCCCTCGTGGAGGGCTTGTGTTTAAATAAGGCTTCTTAAGCCATTTGTTAAACTTGTCTGTACTCAGACATAATATGCTTCGGCTTTGTGTTGTAATGTTGGATCACATGTCTGTGATCTCTGTGTGTACTCTATAAGAGTTATAAATAAAATGTACACTTTGTAGAGAATTGCAATGGTACCTACTGTTCATACAAGGCATGTGTGCTGCGTGTATGTTTATAACATACATGTCTTTTTATGGGTTTTAGAGACCTTAGTTGTGTTCTGGCTGGCGGTCTTTCATACAGCAAGTGGCCCTTAGATGTGCCCAGCTCAGGGCATCGCGATGCGATTATTCGAGACTCCGTCTCGTGCACACTTTGTGGTATGATCGAGCCCGCCCTAGACCCCGACTAAGTGATCAGGCTGGAGTAAGTCTATGTAAGAGTTTTGAGATAGTCGATAGTATGGTTGAGGCGACTTGTCTTTGAATATGGGAGTTCACCACCCATATCATTAGACTTGTGTGCGGACGATGAGGACCCATCTTAGTTGATCATCCGGCCTGGATGGGATGCCCCTCACGTACGATGCTTTCCGAGAACGTTCTGTTCTTGGCCTTGTCTGCTTAGACAAGTGGGTACGGTTCTCGGCTCTGCATATGACTATGCCTTAACTGGACTTGCATACGCTAACCCCGGGTCCCGACAGACGAGATCACCACCGATGCCAGAAAGCAGGCAAGGTTCCGCAAGGGACTTAGCCCCATCCTTCGTCATGATCTCAACCTCCTTGAGTTTGCCACCTTTGAGGATTTAGTCAACCGATCCTTCAGAGCTGAGCATGGCAATGAAGTTTTTGAGAAGTCTCGGAAGCATGCTCTTGAACTTGCCCCTTCTTCCAGTTCACGCCCTCAGAAGCGCATGATCTGGATTCCTAATAGTTTGATCCACCAAAACAACCCACCGAGGCCATCCCTTGTGCCGCCTCGTCCACCAGCTCCACCAAACAACCTAGCTCCCCGCACTATCTTTGGAGCCTGCTTCAGATGTGGCCAGCCTGGTCATTACTCTCGTGAGTGCCCCATCAACAAAAATGCTCCACCCCATGCCAAAGGAAACCCCACTGTTCGTGCCAAACCACCTCCGAAGGTTTCCACTGCTAAGCCATCCACCTCAGAAAATCTTGGACGTGTGAACCAAATCTCAGCTGAAGAGACTGATAGTACTTCTGACGTCATTCTTGGTACGCTCCCAGTCAATTTTGTTCCCACTTCTGTCCTTTTCGATCCAGGAGCATCTCACTCATTCATGTCGGAGAGTTATGCACTTCGGCATGAGATATCCTTTGATGAAATGTTCACCCCTATGATCATTCAAACTCCTGGTTCCAAATGGCAAACTAATAGGGTAAGCCATGGTAATCAAATTGCAATTGAGGGTTTAGTATTCCTTGCTTCACTCATAGCCCTCAAGTCTTCAGACATTGATGTCATCCTAGGCATGGATTGGTTATCAAGGCAAAATGATTTTCTTGATTGTAAATCCAAGTCAGTTAGACTTACACATCCTTCAGGCCAGACAATAGCTTACTCCTCACCAAGAACAAGAACCCAGGTGCATTCTTTGAATGTGCTTCCCCTTCCTGACCTTGAAGATGTTCCGGTGATTCGTGACTTCCCGGATGTCTTTCCTGAAGAACTGCCGGGGATGCCACCCGACAGATGTGTAGAATTCATAGTAGATCTTATGCCAAGAACCGCACCAATTTCCAGACGCCCATACAAAATGGCCCCACGTGAGTTAGCTGAGCTTCAAACCCAACTGGAAGCTTTGTTGGAAAAAGGCTTCATCCGCCCTAGCTCATCGCCATGGGGTTGCCCCGTTCTGTTCGTAACGAAGAAAGATGGAACAGAAAGGATGTGCGTAGACTATCGCCCGCTAAATTTAGCGACGATAAAGAACAAGTACCCACTGCCTAGGATCAATGATCTTTATGATCAACTCGCTGGATCCTCTGTCTTCTCCAATATGGATTTGAGATTAGGTTATCATCAAATCAAAATCCGAAACGAGGACATCCCAAAAACGGCTTTTACTACTCGTTATGGTCTTTACGAGTACACCGTCATGTCCTTTGGTTTAACCAATGCCCCCGCCACTTTCTCACGCATGATGAATCCGATCTTCATGGAGTACTTAGATAAATTTGTTGTGGTTTATCTCGATGACATTCTCATCTACTCGAAGAACGAAGAAGAACATGCCGAACACCTAAGGCTGGTATTGATGAAACTTAGAGAGCATCGCCTGTATGCTAAATTCTCCAAGTGTGAATTTTGGCTACCAGAAGTGACCTACTTAGGCCACGTGATTTCTGAAAAAGGCATTGCTGTGAATCCCGAGAGAGTTCAGGCCGTCCTTGACTGGACTCCACCTGAATTGGTTAAGCAAGTTAGGAGTTTTCTTGGCTTAGCAAGCTATTGCCGTCGCTTCGTCGAGAACTTTTCTAAAGTTGCAAAACCTCTAACTGAACTCCTCAAGAAAGATAAGAAATTCCTATGGACTCCCAAGTGTGAGGAAAGCTTTCAAGAGCAAAAAAGAAGATTGACTTCTGCACCCGTACTTGCACCTCCAGACACCAAAAAGGATTTCGAGATCTTTTGTGACGCATCACGGCAAGGGTTAGGATGCATACTTATGCAAGATAGACATGTGGTAGGTTATGCTTCACGCCAGTTGCGGCCACATGAAGAGAACTATCCTACCCACGATCTTGAACTCGCTGCCGTAGTTCATGCCCTAACAACTTGGCGACATTACCTCCTTGGTAATCGTTGTGAGATCTATTCCGACCACCAAAGCCTCAAATACATATTCACCCAGCCAGATCTTAATCTCAGGCAAAGACGCTGGATTGAGTTGATAAAAGATTACGACGTAGGAATTTCTTATACCCCAGGCAAGGCCAATGTCATGGCTGATGCACTAAGTCGTAAGTCGTATTGTAACAACCTCATGTTACAACAGTATCAACCACTTCTTCATGAGGAATTTCGAAAGCTCAACCTCGAGATTGTTCCTCGTGGATCTCTTTTCAACTTGGTGGCGAAACCAACCCTTGAGGATCAAATCATAGTTGCCCAACGGCGTGCTCGAGGTGTTCGCCGGATCAAGGAGAACATTGCTAGCGGAGTTGCTAAATGTTTCTCCACAGATAGCAAAGGAACGATATTTTTTGGAAATCGTTTGGTAGTACCTAAGAATAGAGATCTAAGGCAACTCATCCTCAAAGAAGCCCATGACACACCCCTCTCGATTCATCCCGCTAGCACAAAAATGTACCGAGATCTACGCCAGAGATTTTGGTGGACTAGGATGAAGAGAGACATTGCTCGATTTGTTGCCGAATGTGATGTTTGTCGTCACATTAAGGCAGAACATCAAAGACCTGCTGGTACTCTTCAACCTTTGCCTATTCCCGAGTGGAAATGGGACAAAGTCGGTATGGACTTCATCACCGGCTTTCCAAAAACCCAGAAAGGAAATGATGCCATCTTTGTTGTCATAGATAGACTTTCCAAAGTTGCTCACTTCCTTCCAGTTTGCGAGTCTATAACTGCTAGCCAGTTAGCGGACTTGTATGTCTCTAGAATAGTGTCGTTTCACGGTGTTCCTTTGTAAATCAATTCTGATCGTGCTAGCCTTTTCACCTCTAGATTTTGGGGAAGCTTCCAACATGCTATGGGAACTCATCTATCCTTTAGTACAACATTCCATCCTCAGTCTAGTGGTCAAGTCGAAAGGGTTAATCAAATCTTGGAAGACATGCTCAGAGCTTGTGTTATCCCATTCGGAAAGAATTGGGAGAAGTCTCTTCCATTTGCCGAATTTTCTTATAACAATAATTTCCAATCTAGTATGAACATGGCTCCTTTTGAACTCCTTTATGGACGACGATGTCGAACACCTTTAAACTGGTCAGAAACCGATGAAAGACAATTCTTTGGACCGGACATGATCAAGGAAGCAGAAGAGCAAGTTCGTATTGTTCGTGATCAATTGAAAGCCGCCCAGTCTCGTCAGAAAAGCTACTATGATCGTCATCATAGGAAAGAGAGCTAGAATCTGGATGAGAAGGCTTACCTTCGGGTTACTCCTCTGAAGGGAACCCAACGATTCGGTATCAAAGGAAAATTGGCCCCACGTTACATCGGACCTTTCCGCATTCTTGCTAAACATGGAGAAGTTGCCTACCAACTTGAACTACCCCCGCACATTTCCCGAGTACATGATGTATTCCATGTGTCACAACTCAGGTGTTGCTTCAAGGACCCCATCCGCGAAGTCGACCATGAAACGCTTGATCTACAAGATGACCTTTCTTATCGAGAATACCCTGTTCGTGTTCTTGATTCAGCAGAGCGTGTCACTCGCCGAAAGAAGATCAAGTTTCTGAAAGTTCAGTGGTCACACCACTCCGAGAAAGAAGCCACGTGGGAAAGAGAAGACCGTCTCAGTGCCGAGTACCCCTCCTTCCTCCCGCAGACTTCTGAATCTCGGGGAGATTCTTTTGAGTGGGGGCGAGTTCTCACAACCCCAAGTTAGGTATGTCCTAGGTTAAGCTTAGGCCTTTGCATCATGTAAAAATTTCAAAAAGAAATTCAAAAATGGGGAAAAGAAAAGCCCTAAAGAATTTAATTCAAATGGCGAGACAAAAATTTGTTCCAAAAATTCCTCTGGTATTTTTGAAAAGTCTTATAAATATGCATGATCACATATAAAGTGAAGTGGGTCCCACTACATGCACCAAGATTTTTCAAATATTCCAAATTGAGCTTTGGAAATTAAATTAAACCCTATTTGAATTAAAGTTCAAATAATTTGAATTTTAATAATGACCAAATATTTTATGTGGCTAGCTCTGTTTATTATGAGGCCATATAAATTAATTTGGGCATTTATAAAAATGCCTAGCTATTTTTTTTGCTAGGTCAACCTATTTACAGAAGAAATAAAAAGAAAAGAGAAAACAGAAAGGAGAGAGCTTACCTCTCGCCCTAGGCAAGGCCCAGCCGGCCCAGCCCAGCTGGAGCCGTTGTCTTCTTCTCCAGGCAGCTGCGTGCCCGGCATGCCCTTGGCCGTGGCCACCTCCACCTCCTCCTAGCCACGCAGCTACTCCCTCCCCTTTCTCCTCTCGCTGTGGACGCCCTGGAAGGCTCCCGAAGCAGTCCCCCCTCTCCCTTGATCTCTCTCTCCCTCCCACGGCGAATTTCCGCGGAGACCCGAGAGCCTGCCGGAGCGTCGACGAGGAGATCCCGTGGCCACCGTGCCCTTCAAGCTCCGCCGCCTTGTCCAGCGTCCTCCCCTCCTTCGACTTCGTCACCCTGCACTGTTGATTCGAGCCGGGAGCCTTCGCAGACGACGCGAGCCTCGAGTCTTCACCGCCGGCCGCCGCAGCTCCGGCGACAAATCGATCCCTCTCCGGTCCCTCCCCGATGACGTCGCGCTCGTCTTCGTCTTCAGGGTGAGCGCGCGCTTCTTTTTCCTCTAGCCGAGCTCCATCCCGTGGCCGCTATTGCCGTGCTCGTCGAGCACCGAAGCTCCGGCCGCCGCGAGCTTGAAGTAGCCGTGGCCCCGAGCCTCTCCTTGAGCTCCAGCTCACGCCACTAGACGCGGACGGCCCGTAGCCACCTCCCAGTGCCTCCTTAACCCACTCCCGTGCCAAAACAGCCGCTCCGGCGAGCACTCCGGCGAGCCCAAGCCGGCAAGGCCATTAGCGCCGTTAACCCGAGCTTAATTAACCCCCCACCAGAGGCTGACCAGTGGGCCCAGGGCTTAATTAACCCCTGTTTATTTTAAACAGAGAGGGAATTAAGTCCCAGGTCACTGACCAGTGGGGCCCTTCTGTCAGTGGCCCCCTGACGTCAGCCTGGTGTCACAGTGATGCAATAAATCTTTTTCCAGAAAATTAGAATTGAATTTAAGAATTACAGAAAATCCAGAAAATTAGAAAAACTTCAATAAATCATAGAAAATTCATATGAACTCCAAATTGGACAAATAATATGTCTAAAATTGTCAGAAAAATACAAGGATTATGAATATGCAATTTGTTTTCATGTTTGACCATTTTCAAATGGGTGAACAGTAGAAAACATGCATATGAATCCTTTTCAAATTCAAATTTGGAGTGATTTTGCAAATGATTTTGCAACACCCTTAATTCAAATGGTTTCATCCACACATCAGAAGCTTTACTTCAATTATACCACATCACTTCATGATCAACACTTTCAAATGAACTTTCATGCATTCAAATGCATTTGAAATTCATCAATAAATCAAATGGAGTTTGAATTTGCATTTCAAATGCAATATACTCCTTTTAAATGGAATGCTCAACACATCAGTACCTTGAACATCACCATTGCAATCTTATTCATGTGATTGTGCATTGTACATTATGTTGATCCTATGATTGTCATGTTGCTGATAGAAGTGGAGCCGGAACCCGAGATCACACCCTTCGTTGAAGACACCATTATCGAAACCTCGTCAGCAAGGCAAGCAAACCTCCATTGATCATGTCGATAAAATCCCACTTCCCTCTCATGTCTCGCTTATGCATTGTTTAGGATGATCACCATGATAACGTTTCTACCGCATAGTTGAACCCATATCCTTTGCATGACCTATCATCTTGTCACAGTAGTAAGCAAACCACAATCCTAGAAGATGTAGGAGTTGGTTGATATCATGTGACCCCTGCAACTGTTACTGCTTATTGCATGCTTAGTGTTACAATGAGGTTGCTTTTGATGTGAGTCGGGATGATGGTAAACATGGTGTTGATGAAAGTGAAATGTGTTGGTGAACCTACCCTAATACAAGGTGAACGATGAGAGGCTGTGTAGGAGTACACAGTGGGTTGTCTCGTTGAACACCGCCTTAAGTCCGAGTTCTTGTGTGGTGATCCAAGAAGAAGAGTACAACCACACATTGGGCTCACTGACCCCTCTCGACCTAGTACCTCACCCCGTTCGAACCCCAGGAGTCGCATTAGTTCGGAGTTCTGGTAGGGCTGTGGCACGGTCTGCGAAGTGGATGAACGGCTTTTCAAGACCGGCTTGGGACCCTTCACACATCGTTTGAGGCTGTACTGGAACCTCGGCCGGACTTCCATACGGATCCCCCTCAGATAGGCGACTCTCTGGACTAGAACGGAGCTGTGGGCGAAGTGTCGTGGCAACATCCTCGCCGGTACCCGCTTGAAGGGTCCCACTCCCAGGCGGTAACTGATGAGTGTGTGTGTGTATCGGTACACCCCTGAAGGGTTAACAAAACTATTCGAATAGCCGCGTCCGCGGTTAAGGACTGCTTGGAAAGCTTAGCTTGATTATTAGACAACTTGAACTGGATACTTCTAAAATACACAAAGATAAGTGTGAGTGCTATGGTGTGCTTCTCGTGGGGAAGTCGAGGAAGTAACCATAGTGGTGTAATTGGTTGAGGAGATGTAGTGGACTCGTGTACGCTTCTTACCTCAAGTCTGGTACTCGTAGTTCAGGACTAGCCAAGTCAAAGCTGGCACTTCTGCAAGTGAAACCCCACCTCCCTTTACCTTGATACATGTGCATGAGTAGTATAGCTCCTATGTAAGTCTTGCTGAGTACGACTTTGTACTCACGTTTGCTTATTCTATGTTTTAGATGAACCCACCGACCCCGATGGTGGCTTCTAGCCGAAGCTCAAAGAATGAAGACTCAGACCAAGACCAAGCTAGTGTAGTCCCAGTCAGACGACTGGTTCCCTCGTGGAGGGCTTGTTTTTAGATAAGGCTTCTCTAAGCCATTTGTTAAACTTGTCTGTACTCAGACCTACTTTGCTTCCGCTTGTCTGTTGTAATGTTGGATCACATGCTTGTGATCTCTGTGTGCACTCTGTAAGAGTTATCAATAAAGATGTATACTTTGTAGATAATTGCAATGATACCTGCTGTTCATACAAGGCATGTGTGCTGCGTGTATGTTTATAACATGCATGTCTTTGTATGGGTTTTCGAGACCTTAGTTGTGATCTGGCTGGCAGTCTTTTATACACCAAGTGGCCCTTAGATGTGCGCAGCTTGGGGCATCGCGATGCGATTGTTCGAGACTCTGTCTCGTGCACACTTTGATGTATGATCGAGCCCGCCCTAGACCCCGACTAAGTGATCGGGATGGAGTAAGTCTATGTAAGGGTTATAATACAATCGATAGTATGGTTGAGGCGACTTGTCTATGAGTATGGGAGTTCACCACCCATATCAATTAGACTTGTGTGCGGACGATGAGGACCCATCTCAGTGGATCATCCGGCTTGAATGGGATGCCCCTCACGTTCGATGCTTTCCGAGAACGTTCTGTGCTTGGCCTTGTCTGCTTAGACAAGTGGGTACGGTTCTCGGATCTCCATATGATTGTGTTGTAGCGAGGCTTGCATACGCTAACCCCGGGTCCCGACAGACTTGGTATCAGAGAAGGACTGACTGTAGGATTATCAGCCTTGGCCGAAGTCAAGTCTAGCCTTCTATAGTTATATAGTTACTCTGGGTATATAAGGGAACAACGTAAGGCTTCGTTTTCTCCTTACCCTCATCGATCTGAGTTCTGAGTCACCCTTACCTTTTCTGCGGGAAGATAGGACTAGACTCATCTATGTCTTACTAGAACATCTCGTGGATTGCCTCCTTATAGCCGTAGGATGGTTGTGGTTGTCCAGAGTCTCCATGTTTTGAGTTCCTTGAAGAAGTTCTGTCCAATTCTTCGAGGTTGTTTCATTTTCCATCCCAGTGTAGCCGTTATGCTGCCGGATTTGTTCCGTGTTTCTTTGAATCATTGCCTTTGCATTATAGTCTTCTCCTTCTGAAATCATATCCTTTTATCCTTGCCTTCATCGTACAACCTGTTCTGATTGTTGGTTTTTATCACATAGGATGTCAGGTGGAACTCGTAGTGTCGTTCTTCGGAATCGAGACCGTGATCAGAATCGAAATGATGATGAACCTCCACCACCGCCTTCTGCGGCGGAAATCATGATGGAAGCTGAGCGGAATAGACGTGATCAGACACGCCTTCTGGAGCTCATCGAGAAGAATACCGCCCACCATCGTAATGTGGTGGTCAGCATTTAGGACTTCATCTTCCTCAAGGCACCGGTATTCCGATGTTCTTATGAGCCCCTTGAAGCTGATGATTGGCTCCGTTCCATCGAGCGTAAGCTTGATACTGCACATGTTGCTCCCGATGACCGAGTTGTTTTCGTGGTATACTTCTTGGAAGGTGCTGCTCTTCAGTGGTGGGAGAACTATGTTGCAATGCAGCCAGATGGTCACGTAGTAACTTGGCAGGAGTTCTCTGTTGCCTTTCGAGGGTACCACATTCTGGATGAGTTGATGGAGCGCAAGAAGGAAGAGTTCTGCAATCTGAATCAAGGAGAGATGTCCATTCATGAGTATGTGAGGGAATTCAACCGTCTTGCTCGTTATGCCCAAGACGAGATCACCACCGATGCCAGAAAGCAGGCAAGGTTCCACAAGGGACTTAGCCCCATCCTTCGTCATGATCTCAACCTCCTTGAGTTTTCCACCTTTGAGGATTTAGTCAACAGATCCTTCAGAGCTGAGCATGGCAATGAAATGGTTGGCTGTAGACATAGATCGGAGCGCTCGGGCTTCTTCTTCCCAAGCCACCCCTTTGCTTTTCCTAGCAAACTCATTTCAGGGAGTATTTGCTCAAAATCTCAGCTCAAATGGTTGGCTGTAGACATAGATCGAAAATTGCCTCCAAGAACAGCAAGAACGCAAGAAGAAGTACAGAACTCGTGTTTTTGGAGAGAGTGGAAGGAGGAGGAAGAAGGCTTACCTGGAGGTGGGCCTGTGGGCCCCAGGCTCCCTGTGGGCGCGACCAAGGGGCTGGCCGCGCCAGCTGGCCACCTGGGCCACTGGTGCCCCCACTGGTCAGCCCCAGGTGCCTCTGGTTCACTCCCGGCATGGAAATTTTTATTACAATTTTTTTGGATTTTTTCTGAAAACTTCACTGTTGAAAATTTTCCGGAGTTAAAAAATCTGCGAAACTTTCTGAAAACTTGAAGCAGTGATTAGAATTGTGAAGTTTCAAAAACATATAAACTTGGTACAACAAGGAGAATAAAAGCTAAAGCAAATGAAAACGTAACAAGCTCCACTTTTTGCCTATATAAAACATGCTCACTAGCAAGGTTGATCAAGTCTTACCAACGAACCGACGATATATAGAACAAAAAGTCTCACCTCTTATGAAGTGATCATTGCACCTTTACTTTAATGGACATTGTCCCCACCATGATGGTTTTGTATTTGTGGTGCACGTGCAGAGGACAATCCCATTCCCCAATCTTCACGGTTTCGATATTCAATATTGAGTTAAGGCCATGCCTTTTGTCGATCTTCCACTACTAGGGAAATAGCTATACATGGAAAGCTTATTAGTGGCGCATTTTATATGTAATGTGGCACTATGTTGTAAGGGGTGGCACACTGGTAAAAAATGCGCCACCTATAAGCCTTTATAGGTGGCGCATTTTTAAAAATGCGCCACCCCTAAGAGTGGGCCAGCCCTGGATCCCCTTATACGTGGCGCATTTGGAGAAATGCGCCACCCCTAAGAACCTTATAGGTGGCGCATTTTGGAAATGCGCCACCCCTAAGAGCTTAGAGGTGGAATGCGCCACCCCTAAGGAATTATTAGTGGCGCATCCAGAATGCGCCACCCATAAGCTCTTAGGGGTGGCGCATTTCCCATATGCGCCACTAATAAGAAAAAAACTGCGCGGGAAAATTACCAAATACCCCCCCCCCCGTGGACCGCCTTTTCAATTTGAAAAAAATAAAAGAAAATGATAGAAATGTCAAAAAAATAAAAGAAAATAAGTTTCCCAAATGATATGTGGTCTAGTTGTTAGGAAAATTTACAAATATGAATTTCGACTTTTTTTGCAAAATCTCCCGAGAATTTCGTAAAATGGGCTTAACTTTTGCATACGACCTCCGATGAAAAAGTTTTTTATATGAAAAATCATCTACTCAAAAAGTTATATCCAAATTCAACGGGGTGTAACCCGTTGAACATTTTTAGAATCCTCAAAAACCTAACATAAATTTTTTTTTTGAAATTTTTTAAATTTTTTTAAAATTCAAAATAGGCTAGAGGACAAATCGGGAAGTTAAAAAAAGTTGAAAATTTTAGATAGTAACATTAGAATTTTTTAAAAATTTTAAAATTTAATTTTTTTTTTAAAAAAAGTTCAAAATATGCTAATGGTCCCATCGAGAAAGTTTAAAAAAAATGTTGAAAATTTTAGCACAGCCATGAACATTAACAAGGTCCAAGACATCAACATGGTTTAATAGGATTTATATGTTAGATATATCAACAAGTGTCTGCTAGGTGAGCTGGAGTGAGAGTTGAATAGAACCGAGAAGTTAAGCGGTGCTAGAGTAGTGCTAGGATGGGTGACCCTCGGGGAAGTTTGACCACGGAGGTTAGTTTGACTTGAGATTAAGCATATTGACCGGGCATTTAGCATACTAACCTGAGATTAAGAAAAAATAAAAAAAAATATTGTTTTCCAGATCCACATTCAAAATTCAAAATTTTAAAAAATTAATAGTGGCGCATTTTCAGAATGCGCCACCCCTAAGAGCTTATAGGTGGCACATTCTGAGATGCGCCACGCCTAAGGGTCTTAGGGGTGGTGCATCCAGAATGCGCCACCTATAAGCCCTTAAGCCCTTATTAGTGGCTTGTAGTTAGTGGCGCATCCTAAATGCGCCACTAAACAGAAAAAAAGGACGCCACTAAAATGGCATTCCCTAGTGGTGTTCTTTGGGAAATACACTGTGTGTTCTTTATCATCTACGTTGAAGGTGACCTTTCCTTTATTGGAATCAATAATGGCACCTGCGGTGTTTAGAAAAGGTCTACCAAGAATAATGGACATACTCCCATCTTCGGGCATGTGATGGCGGAGAAGTTAATAGGTTTAGTTGGGTTGCCTTCTCTGTTAACCGCGCCAATAAACGATTCTTGATAACCCACAAGTCTAGGGGATCAATTGTAGCTTTTCGATAAATAAGAGTATCGATCCCACGAGGAGTAGAAGGTGTTGATAAGTGACACTGGATAAGGAAAGGGCTGCAAACACTCAAAGATAAATATTTAGGGGTTTTTGGTTTAAGCAACAGAAAAGTCAAAGACAGACAAAGTAAACAGGGTAACTGAGGAGTAGCAAGTGGCCCAACCCTTTAACAAGGATAAGCCTAGGAACTAAACTTATAAAAGCTAAAGCGTTCTCGAGAAAACACGGGAGAGATAGTTAAGTCACTTTCACCATACTCCGCCAAGTAATATGTATCGTGTTGATAAGTGTCGGTGGGTGGATCAATTCTAGTACAGCTTCTAGACTAAGATAAGTATACTCTTATGATTACACACCTTGCAAGCATCCGCAAATACAAGGTAGTAATTAAGGCATAAGCCTAACCACATCATTACGATCAAGGATCCATAACTCCCTTGTGCCAAAGTCTGCGAACTGGGGTTCAGGTTTCTGTCACTCCGGCAACCCACCATAAGCATCCTTTGTGCACAATGTATTCCTCTAGGCCCATGAAAGGTGAAGTGTTATGTGTTCGACTCACATAACACCACTAGATAAATAACAACACAACTTAAGTATCAAACAACACATAATACTTCAACATCATATGACTACTAACAACTAGACTTCTCCCATGTTCTCAAGAACTAAAGTAACTACTCACAAGACATAAAAGAGATCATGATCAGAGGTGATAGATGGGTGATAAACAATCTGGACATAATGATATTTCTCCAACAAAACTCAATAGCATTCACCACAAAGTAGTAATCAACACCAACAGAGTAGAGAGGATAGATAGTACGGATTACAATACAAGTTGCAATTGTGAGATGAGATGGGATGGAGATGGAGATGGTGCTGATGTTGGGGATGATGTTGATGATGATCTCGATGATGTCCGTGACGATGATGATGGTGATGACGATGATCTCCCCTTCCGGGAGGTGATCTCCCCGGCGGAATCTGCCCGCCGGAGATGGCTTTTCTCCTCTGTAGGCTTCCGCCCCGTGGCGGCGGCGAAACACGGAAACGACTCTGGTTTAGGGGTTTCCACCCCAGGGGGCTTATATAGGCAAAAGGGGGCACCGAGGGGGGCCACCAGGCACCCAGGAGGGTGCCTGGCACGGCCAGGAGGGGGGCCGCGCCAGGCACCCTTCTGGCTGCCTGGTGGGTCCCCTCACCTCCTCCTTCGGTGATCCCCTGTCAATCTTCATAAAAATGCTCCCCGTAAAATTTCATCGCATTTGGACTTGATCTGATTAAGCAACTTGGTATCCACTTTTTACCGCTGAATTCTGGTTCTGCTGCTTCGGCACCGGAAAGTTGTAAACTGTGTAAGATAAGCCAAAACAACATAAGAACAATACTTTAAAGTGGAATATATCAATGAATAGGGTGAAATCACAATATAAAATAGTGATGCTTTTTGGACGTATCAACTCCCCCAAGCTTAGACCTCGCTTGTCCTCAAGCGATTGCTGAGCTCGGTAAACCTATCCACAAGTTTAGAGAGTGAAGTGTCGATAAAATAATACGAACAAGAAGCATCAAGATTCCTCACCAAACTTAAGCATCCTCAACAGCAACCTCAACTCATAAGGTCCTTATGAGAAAGTAGTAACAATTATAACAAAGTAGGACCTGGAAAACTCATCATATCATGACAAACATAGCCTTGGTCAAGGAACAACTAATAACTTTTACTTTTGTTCTTTCACTTATAATGAAACAGTTGAAGCTTTTGAAAGAACATGCTATTAGTCAAGAAGTGCACATATCAACACTAAGGAAGATGTTTACTAAGCATAAGCTTTTGTAAACAACTCACTTATCAAAAGATAATGTCAACAAAGATGTAACATGCTAGATTTCAATGCAACTTTATATGCAAGCATCTTTATCAACATCAAATGTCTGTTCTCTCTCAAGAAGGAAGGAAGTAGGAAGGAATGACTCAGCACAAAATAAAGATAAACCCCGTGCAAAAGGGTAAGCAGGGAAAACTTATGTGCCATCTCTAGATCAAACAGAATAAAAACAAACTTTTGGGAGGTGCATGATCCGTCAACGACTGCTGATAGATAACTCACTCACTTCATGATTTGGACAAGTTTCGAGGAACGGCTCCTATGTGGGGACGATCACATCCCCTTGGATTCCTTTGTTTATCACTCGTAAAAGGGCGAAGGAACTTGTGTGTTAGTATTTATCTTTTACGAGCTGGGAACTCTTGCCAGTCCCTTCTCGTATTAGGGGTTTGCAGATTAGACATGCAATCCCAAGATAAAACTTGTCCAAATTAAGAAGATCATGGGTCACCCACCACTTCCTCATGAGCTGAATCAGTGGCAAAAAACAGAAGATTTTGAACATCTAAAGATAGCACATAAATTATATACTTTAGGAGTGGTAGTGGAATACCACAAGTAGGAAGGTATGGTGGACTCAAGTGGAAGAAGTTGGTTTCAAGGTATGGAAGTACAAGCAGAATTCCGCTTAGTACAGAGTTTTGGCTAGCAAGGCTTTGAGAGAGCAGACAATTGATGACAACTTAGATGCAAGCAATACAAAGCATAAATATCAAAACTAGCATGAAACATCAAGTTGTCTTCCTTGTCAACATAACACTTCAAGCATAATAACACAAAGGTTTTGGCTATGTCGCTACTTTGAGAAAAACATGCTTGTTGTTATGACCAAAGCTATACTTGCCAAGATTAAATAAAATTTTCGAAGCCATACCTGATATAAGGTCAATACTCCCCATAAGAATCAGCTCATAATGTCGATTGCGTGAAGAGAATACCAAGTGTAGCAGAGAAACCAATATACTTCTCGTTAATATTCCTTCATAGACGACTCCCTACTCACGGATACAAAGCTCTCCACAAGAGGAGTGATAGACCTCAAAGCAACACCTATTTCATAAAGTGACCTCCCTAGACATGATACGACTCTACTTGACTCCTAAAGAAAAAGATAAAGATAAAGATACCGGGCACTCCCCCAAGCTTGGAACAAGCTAAGGGGGTGCCATTACCCGAGGAGTTTTACTCCTCATTCTTGTTCTTCTCAGTCAGGTACTCCTTGGCGAAGCACTTCCATGGCAGTTGTTCTCCAGTCTCGAAGGACATTCCCGTCTCCAAGATCCTGCACTCAGCACCTAAACCCATGCGCAGAAACTTTAGTTCATACTCACAGTTCTGGTTCTGCAGATCATAGATCTGTGCTTGGAGTTCATAAACTTTTTCTTCTAATGCGGCCAAACTTGACCACATCTCCTTCTTGTGGGAAGCCTCGATCTCGTTCATGATGTCGATGTTAGCTTCAATACCGCGCTCCACCACCTTCTTGAACTTGAAGACCTCATGTTCCATCTCCTTCAGCCGATCTTCGGTGCTCCCCTCTTTGACTGGTTCCCTCCAGATCTTCCTTGCGGAGGACACCGTCCTCCACAAGAAGTACCTGGGGGTGCTTCTTCACCTCTGCGAGATAAGGGTTGATGACGTTGACGACGAACTTGTCCTTGGGGGAACTTGGAGAAGCCATGGCACCTAGATCTGCTGAAAGTTTTCCTGGCAGAAACAGACCGAGAAAGAAAACACACGAAACCGCGAGATACGGTGCCGGCACGATCCGGGCAAATATATAGCAAAAATTTCTGCAACAGAAGGAAGGTTTCAAGCCTAGGTGGAGTCGGAGGCGGGGTCCAGGGCAGCCAGGAGGGTGCCCGGCGCGGCCAGGAGTGGGGCCGCGCCAGGGGGCCTCCTGGCCTCCCTGGAGCTCCTCTCCGGCTCCACTCGGGCTTGGAATTTTCCTAATTTCGCAAAAACTCTGAAAAGTTAATTTTTATTGACGTTGGCGGTGTTTTCTTACCATAATTCATACCTTTTCTAATTCTGCTCTTGCCGGAGTCTGAAACTAGGCTGCAACATGTTCGTCATGAGTACTTGTATATATCATGTTTGCATCCACATTGATTGGATCACCTGCCATATAATGTTTGAGTCTTTGTCCATTCACAACTTGAGGTTTGGTGCCTTCGAAATTATTGATCTTGATTGCACCCGACCGATATACTTCTTCGATATGAAAAGGTCCTTCCCATCTGGAAAGTAGTTTACCTGGAGAAAACCTGACGAGATCTAAACAACAAAACTTTATCACCAACATTAAATTCACGTTTCAGAATTCTTTTATCGTGCCACTTCTTTACCTTTTCCTTGAACATTTTAGCGCTCTCGTAAGCTTCACTTCTCCACTCATCTAGAGAAGTCAAGTTCATGAGACGCTTTTCACCAGCTAACTTTGGGTCAGCATTCAGCTCTCTGACAGCCCAGAAAGCTTTATGCTCTAACTCTAATGGTAAATGGCAAGCCTTGCCATAGACCATCTTATACGGAGACATGCCCATGGGGTTTTTGTAAGCAGTTCTATATGCCCACAAAGCATCTCCTAACTTCTTTGACCAGTCCTTTCTAGAACTGTTTACTGTTTTCTGCAAGATCAACTTGATCTCCCTATTGGTGATCTCAACTTGCCCACTAGTTTGAGGGTGGTACGGTGATGCAATCCTATGATTGACATCATACTTGTCTAGAGCTTTCCTAAAAGCTCCATGCGTGAAGTGTGACCCTCCATCTGTCATGAGGTACCTTTGTACTCCAAACCTAGGAAAAATTACATCTTTGATCATTTTCAAAGATGTCTTGTGATCAACACTCTCAGTGGGGATTGATTCAACCCACTTGGTTACATAATCAACAACAACTAAGATGTGTGTGTACTTGTGTGAAGGAGGAAAAGGACCCATAAAATCAAAACCCCAGCAATCGAAAGGTTCGATCACTAGTGAGTAATTCATAGGCATCTCATTTCTCCTGCTAATGTTACCAACTCTCTGACACTTATCACAAGATAGAACGTACCTTCGGGCGTCCTTAAAGAGAGTAGGCCAATAAAAACCTGATTGTAAAACTTTATGTGCGGTCCTTTCACCGGCATGATGTCCTCCATAGGGACTATCGTGACATTGTCAAAGAATGTTCTGCTGCTCGTGCTCCCGTATACACCTTCTTACGATCCCGTCCACACCTTCTTTATAAAGATGTGGATCATCCCAAAAGTAATGCCTCAAATCCGTGAAGAATTTCTTCCTCTGCTGAAATGTGAAACCTGGAGGCAAAAACTTTGCAATGATAAAATTAGCATAATCTGCAAACCAAGGGTCGGAATGAGATTGTACTTTTACAACAGCAAGTTGTTCATCTGGGAAACTGTCGTTGACAGGAGTAGGATCGTGCGGGATATCTTCCATCCTTGAAAGATTATCCGCCACCGGATTGTCTTCTCCTTTTCTATCGACAATCTGCAAATCAAATTCTTGAAGAAGGAGTACCCACCTAATGAGTCTTGGTTTGGCATCCTTTTTCTGCATAAGATACTTAATGGCAGCATGGTCAGTATGAATAATAACTTTAGAATCAACAATATACTTCCTAAACTTATCACAAGCAAACACCACTGCCAAGAATTCCTTCTCGGTAGTAGCATAATTCTTTTGAGCACTATCAAGTGTTTTGCTGGCATAGTGGATGACATTCAACTTCTTTTCAACCCTTTGTCCTAAAACAGCTCCAACAGCAAAATCACTAGCATCACACATAATTTCAAAGGGCAAATTCCAGTCAGGTGGTTGTACTATAGGAGCGGTTATCAAGGCTTTCTTAAGAACTTCAAAAGCTTCCTTACAATCTTCATCAAATACAAAAGGGGAATCCTTCTGGAGAAGATTGGTAAGGGGTCTCGAGGTCTTAGAAAAGTCCTTGATAAATCTTCTATAGAAACCAGCATGACCTAGAAAACTACGAATACCTTTAATGTCCCTTGGATAAGGCATCCTTTCAATAGCTTCAATTTTTGCCTTCTCCACTTCAATTCCCCTTTCGGAAATCTTGTGTCCAAGAACTATCCCTTCGTTAACCATGAAATGTCACTTCTCCCAATTGAGCACCAAATTTGTTTCTTCACATCTCTGCAAAACTTTATTAAGATTGTGGAGACAGTGGTCAAAGGAGTTTCCATAGACGGAAAAGTCGTCCATGAAAACTTCTACAATCTACTCACAGAAACCATGAAATATTGCAGACATACACCTCTGAAAATTAGCAGGTTCATTACACAAACCGAAAGGCATACGCCTATAAGCATAAGTACCGTAAGGACACGTAAAAGTGGTCTTCTCTTGATCCACGGTGTTGACGTGAATCCGGGAGAAGCCAGAGTACCCATCAAGATAGCAGAAGTGGGTGTTTTTAGACAACCGCTCGAGCATCTGATCAATAAAGGGCAAAGGATAGTGGTCCTTCCGGGTGGCCTTGTTTAACTTCCTGAAATCAATACACATTCTATATCCAATAATAGTCCTCTGAGGTATTAGTTCATTTTTATCATTAGGAACAACAGTCATACCTCCTTTCTTAGGAACACAATGAACGGGACTTACCCACTTACTATCAGCTATAGGATAGATAATACCTGCGGCTAGAAGTTTGAGAACCTCCGTCCTAACCACGTCCTTCATCTTTGGGTTCAACCGTCGTTGATGATCAACAACCGGTTTAGCAACGGGCTCGAGATTGATAGTATGTTGGAAAATGGATGGACTAATACCCTTGAGATCATCAAGAGTATAGCCAATAGCACCTCGGTGTCTTCGGAGTGTCTCCAATAACCGCTCTTCTTCATACCCTGAAAGGTTAGAATTGATAATAACAGGATATACTTTCTTTTTTATCTAAATAAGAATACTTGAGCGTATCGGGTAGTGGTTTTAGGTCGAACACCGGGTCTTCTTTCGGTTGCGAGAGGATTCCTAAGGGTTCAACCGGGAGGTTGTGCTTCAGGATGGGAGTTTGTCTTAAAAATATGTCTTCTAGTTCATTCCTTTCCTGCATATGTATATCATTCTCGTGGTCTTCCATAAATTGCTGCAAAGTGTCATTAGGAGGAATAGCAATGGAAGCAATTTCTTCAATAATTTTGTCATTAATTGACAGGTCAGGACCATGAGGCTGCTTAGAAAACTTAGAAAAAATAAATTCATACGGCTCACCGTTGAATTCAACAGAAACTTTACCTTTCTTGCAATCTATTATAGCTCCACAAGTGTTGAGGAAGGGCCTACCAAAGATAATAGGGCAAAAACTATCTTGCACTGAACCAAGTACAAGAAAGTTTGTAGGATATTTTACCTTCCCGCAGAGTACTTCAACATCTCTTACAATCCCGACTGGAGAGATTGTTTGTTTATTTGCAAGATGGATAGTGACATCTATGTCCTCGATCTCACACGACTGAATCTCGTGCATGATTTCTTGATAAAGTGTGAAGGGAATAGCGCTGACGCTAGATCCCAAATCACATAGCCCATAGTAATTATGATCTCCTATTTTGACAGATACAACTGGTGTACCTGAAATTGAGCCTTTGTTCCTGGCTGTGACAATGTTAGTGGCAACAGCACAAAAACTAATAGTGGATTCTTCGATATCACTGGTTACCAGATCCTTGACCATTGCAACTTGGGGCTGGACCTTGATCATGTCCTCAGGTTCGTCAGTGGTCCTTCCATTCTTGTTTAGAATACTTGTAACAAAAGAGCGCTCCTTTATCCTGGAGGGTTTAGGAGGCTGTTCATACACAACTGTAGGTAAAACAGGATCAGTAACATTAATCTCAATTGGTGACTCCTTGAAAGGTTTATGATGTTGACTCTCCTTCTTCCTGGAAGAATCAATATGAGAAGCAAAGTCCTTGCAAAAGTCAACCATTAGCTGGGAATCAAGACCAATTTTAGAGCAAAAGGTATTAAAGTAACCAGTCTTCACATAACTCTCAATGTAGTCATGCTCATAGTTTATAGCGGGTTCAATACCTTTATCAATTTCCCAGTCTTCAGTGTTCTTCTGGATCCTTTCTATAAGATCCCATTTTTCCTCCATACTTCTGGTCTGGAAAACCCCACTAGAGGAGGCATCCAACATCTCCTTGTCCTGACGAGAAAGCCTGGCATAAAAATTTGTAAGTATAATTTCCTTGGGGAGCTCATGGTTTGGGCATTTGAGCATCAGGGACTTCAGTCTCCACCAAGCTTGAGCGATGCTCTCTCTGTCGCGAGACCAAAAGTTGTAGATGTAGTTCCTGTCTTGGTGAATTTCACGAATAGGATAAAACTTTGCATAAAAGAGAGACATAAGCTCTGGCCATTCAAGCAGATCAGAGTTATCGAGTAGCTTATACCAATCTGAAGCTTTATCTTTGAGTGATATGGAGAATAGTTTCTTCATGAAGAACTCCATCGTCACACCTGCAAGCTTCAATAAAGAAAATAATTGTGATAAATATAGCAGGTGTTCTCCCGAATGTCCTTCTCCTGTATAACGATTAGCCAAGACATAATCAACAATACCAGATGGTATTTTATAGGGCACAATTTCAGTAGGGGTAGGAGTGACCACCACAGTCTTGGGGCGGCTCCTTACCAGCAACGAACCAACTGCAGAAGAGTCCATAAGGACTGAAAGTAACAACGGAAAATAAAAGTTCCCTTACCGGCTTCACTTACCAATAGCGCTACACTCCCCGGCAACGGCGCCAGAAAAGCTCGTTGATGGCGGAGAAGTTAATAGGTTTAGTTGGGTTGCCTTCCCTGTTAACCGCGCCAATAAAAGATTCTTGATAACCCACAAGTCTAGGGGATCAATTGTAGCTTTTCGATAAATAAGAGTATCGATCCCACGAGGAGCAGAAGGTGTTGATAAGTGACACTGGATAAGGAAAGGGATGCAAACACTCAAAGGTAAATATTTAGGGGTTTTTGGTTTAAGCAACAGAAAAGTAAAAGACAGGCAAAGTAAACAGGGTAACTCAGGAGTAGCAAGTGGCCCAACCCTTTAACAAGGATAAGCCTAGTAACTGAACTTATAAAAGCTAAAGCGTTCTCGAGAAAACACGGGAGAGATAGTCAAGTCACTTTCACCATACTCCGCCAAGTAATATGTATCGTGTTGATAAGTGTCGGTGGGTGGATCAATGCTAGTACACCTTCTAGACTAAGATAAGTGTACTGTTATGATTACACACCTTGCAAGCATCCGCAAATACAAGGTAGTAATTAAGGCATAAGCCTAACCACAACATTACGATCAAGGATCCATAACTCCCTTGTGCCAAAGTCTGCGAACTGGGGTTCAGGTTTCTTTCACTCCGGCAACCCACCATAAGCATCCTTTGTGCACAATGTATTCCTCTAGGCCCATGAAAGGTGAAGTGTTATGTGTTCGACTCACATAACACCACTAGAGAAATAACAACACAACTTAAGTATCAAATAACACATAATACTTCAATATCATATGACTACTAACAACTAGACTTCTCCCATGTTCTCAAGAACTAAAGTAACTACTCACAAGACATAAAAGAGATCATGATCAGAGGTGATAGATGGGTGATAAACAATCTGGACACAATGATATTTCTCCAACAAAACTCAATAGCATTCACCACAAAGTAGTAATCAACACCAACAGAGTAGAGAGAATAGATAGTACGGATTACAACACAAGTTGCAATTGTGAGATGAGATGGGATGGAGATGGAGATGGTGCTGATGTTGGGGATGATGTTGATGATGATCTCGATGATGCCCGTGACGATGATGATGGTGATGACGACGATCTCCCCTTCCGGGAGGTGATCTCCCCGGCGGAATCTGCCCGCCGGACATGGATTTTCTCCTCTGTAGGTTTCCGCCCCGTGGCGGTGGTGAAACACGGAAACGACTCTCGTTTAGGTGTTTCCACCCCAGGGGGCTTATATAGGCGAAAGGGGGCACCGAGGGGGGGCCACCAGGCACCCAGGAGGGTGCCTGGCACGGCCAGGAGGGGGGCCGCGCCAGGCACCCTTCTGGCTGCCTGGTGGGTCCCCTCACCTCCTCCTTCGGTGATCCCCAGTCAATCTTCATAAAAATGCTCCCCGTAAAATTTCATCGCATTTGGACTTGATCTGATTAAGCAACTTGGTATCCACTTTTTACCGCTGAATTCTGGTTCTGCTGCTTCGGCACCGGAAAGTTGTAAACTGTGTAAAATAAGCCAAAACAACATAAGAACAATACTTATCGATGAATAGGGTGAAATCACAATATAAAATAGTGATGCTTTTTGGACGTATCAGCATGTCTAGCACAACAAAATCAGTAAGAATTAAACAATTAGCAACTTCAACCGGAACATCCTCAAAAATACCTATCGAGACGGCTGTTGACTTGTCAGCCATCTGAAGAGAGATATCTGTAGGGGTTAACTTATCTAAACATAGCCTTTTGTAAAGATAAAAAGGCATAACACTCACCCCTGCTTCGAGATCACATAAGGCAGTCTTGACATAATTATTTTTTATGGAGCAAGGAATGGGGGGTATACCTGGATCACCAAGCTTCTCAGGAATCTTGCCACTGAAAGAGTAGTTAGCAAGCATAGTAGATATTGCCTCATTAGATACTTTTCTTTTATTAGTAACAATATCTTTCATATATTTGGAATAAGGAGGTAACTTGATAGCATAAGTCAAGGGAATTTGCAGAAAAAGAGGTTTCATCCATTCACAAAATTTATTATAATGCTCTTCTTCTTTAGATTTGAGAGACTTAACTAGAAAGGGCATGGGTTTTGGTACCCATGGTTCTCTTTCCTTCCCATGTCTTCTTGCTATGAAGTCCTCTCTTGTGTACTTCTTGCGTTTATCGGGTGCTTCTTCTTCTCGCACCTCAGGAGGATCATTCTTCTCTTTATCGTTTTCTTCGGGCTCAGCACCGTCTTCAGTTTCAGCATCGGAGGTAGATATGCTATTGGGATCATCAGCAGGTTCTTCACTCGTAATAGGATAATTAGAGTTGTCAGCTTCCTTGTGTTTCTTCTTCTTCTTTTTCTTCTTAGGAGAGTTAACAATCTCGTCTTCCACTTGCACTTGAGAATCTTGCTCGATCCTCTTCGGATGCCCCTCAGGATAGAGTGGGTCTTGGGTGTGTGTTCCACCCCTGGTTTTGATGCCATAAGCTTGTATGTCCTGTTTGGCATTGTTAGAAAGCAAATCTTTTTGCACATTAGAAATTTGTTCAAGCTGAGTTTGAACCATATGGAAATGCTTAACAAGACATTTAACATCTGATACGTCCCAAATGTATCTATAATTTCTGCTTGATCCATGCATGTTTTGTGTGACTTTGCCATGTTTTTCTTGAACTTTCATACACATTTGAACCTATTTGTACTAACCTATTAACTCAGTGCACCCAGTTTCCAGTTCCTGTTTTCTGCTGTTTTGTATTTCAGGTTTTCCGGCCATTAAAAGTGCTCCAAAAATTCCGGGAAAAATATATAAAAAATCAGCGCAACAGAAGCTTCCGGAATCACCAAGAGAGGGAAGGGGGGCCACCACCAGGCATCCAGGAGGGCAGGTGGTGTGGCCCCACCTTGGGCCGCGCCAGGGACCCTCCTGACTGCCTCGTGGTTCCCCTCGATGCCCCCCTTCGCCTATATTTACCCCTCGGGGTGGAAACCAATAATATCGATCTCTTTCTCACGAACTCCCCTCTGTACCGCCGCCGCCGCCATTTCAAGATCGGGGCTGCCTGGAGAAGCTGCCCCGGCACCCTGCCGGAAGGAGGAACCCCCTCCGGGAGACCATCCATAGCCATGGACGCCTCCCGGATGTGCCGTGAGTAGTCCCCCTTGGACCATGGGTCCGTGACCAGTAGCTATGTGATTAATCTCTCCCCCTTTTGTGCTTCCACTTTCGAGTCCTCGTGAGCTGCCTCACATGATCGAGGCATCTATGTAAGTTCTGTTGTTGCTATGCTGAGTTTGTTGGGATCTGATGGATTATGAGACTATGTTCAGATTGTGATGAGTAATATATTTGGTTCTTCTCTTTTATATTTTGTTCTTGAGTAAATTCTTGCATGTTTTCCGTTGCGGTATTTTCTTTGGCCAAGTATTTTATTTGCAACTCCAAGAGAGAGCGTTATGCTCGATTTTGGGTTCAGCCCCTTGATGTCTAGCTTGAGTGACAGAAACATGAGACTAGGGGATGTGTTGTTTCCACCAGGGATAAAACAACGGTGCTTTTACCTGCGGGTGCAAGGACTGTTTACTTTACGCAAAGTTCTTTTAATGCAGTTGTCTGTTGCTTTGAGTTTACACTATGGGTGGGATTCGCAACTTAATACCAGCGAGATGTTCTGGATAGATATCTCAAGGTGGATGATTCGTAGTAGATGCAGATGTTTCGGTCTACTTACCTTGGCGTACTGCCCATTGCTTTTGAGCCCTTCCTTTCTTTGCAGCATAGTTAGCATTGCGGTGCCTTCATAATCCTGTCAATTTCCCAACTGTGATTTGTTTACCTCGCTAGCACTTTTATCGTCTTTTGGGAGAGAGAAATCACTAGTGAAAATCACGGGACCCCGGTCCATCTTCACATTATTGTTCACACCCTCAATTTACTTTCAGCTTTTACTTTCCTTTGCACCTTTTATCTCTTGCGTTGATCCTTTGTAAACGACAAGGCCGTAGGAATTGACAACTCCTATGTACTCGTTGGGAGCAAAGTTATTTGTTGCTGTGTGCAGGTCCACAACAACACCCTAGTCAGGAAGCAATTTCTGGCGACGTTGCCACCTACTTGTATCTCCTGAGTCCTACTGGTTCGATAACCTTGGTATCTTCACCGAGGGAAACTTGCTGCTGCACTGCATCTCAAACCTTCCACTTGGGGTAACCAACGAGGGGCGAGAAGCCATCAACATCATTAATTTTTCTTTCAATAACACCAAGTAAACTTTTGATAGCAAGAGAATTATCATGCAACTGACTTTGTATCCTCCTATTAAAATTGTCTTGCTTAATAATAAAATTATCAAGCTCATCTAAGCATTGGTCGGGAGGCTTACCTTTAGGGATGTCACTTTAAGTAAAGTCTAATAGAGAGTGTACCTCTACCAAGGGAGGGTGAGTAGTAGACTCACACAACTTCTCGATAGGTGGTAGATTCTTCACGTCTTCGGCTTTGATTCCCTTCTCCTTAATAGACTTCTTTGCTTCTTGCATATCTTCGGGGCTCAGAACAAGCATGCCCCTCTTCTTCGGTGGTGGAGGTGGTTCAGGGATGGACCAATCTTCATGGTTCTTGGCAATCTTGCCCATTAATTCTTTAGCATCGGCTGGTGTTCTTTCCCTAAAAACGCAACTAGCACAACAATCCAGATAGGTCCTGGATTCATCGGTTAGACCGGCATAAAATATATCAAGTAATTCATTCTTTGGGACTTCATGTCCCGGTCTAGCCTTAATTAAGTCACAATACCTCCCCCAAGCTTTAGGGAGGTGCTCATCCTGCAACTGTTTAAAGTTATAGATTCGTTGCAAAGAAGCATGTTGCATATGAGCAGGAAAATATTTATCAACAAAAAACTGAACTAAGTCCTGAGGACTCTCAATGGAACCATAGGGTAGTGCATCGTACCAGGATTTGGCGTCTTACTTTAAAGAAAAAGGAAAAATCTTGGCCACATAGAATTTTCGTATCTTCTCATTAGTAGTAAATAGGTCACCTAACTCAGCAAGTTTGGCAGGTGTGCTATAGCATCATCATTTTCTCTGCCATAAAAAGGGTCAGCCTCGACTGTAGATATAAGTGAAAGATCAACAGAGAAATCATAATAAGGATCAGTGATGCATATAGGAGATGTGGAAAATTTAGGATCAGGAATATTCTTGTGCTTCATGGAGTGCTTTTTGAGCAACTCCTTAATAGCTCCAGGGTCAGAGTCGGCACACTCTCTGAGTTCCCTGCAAAGATCATCATCGAGAGTAATATAATCATCATCAAGGATTCTCTCCTTGAGTTCATCCAGGTCTAGGTAACCAAAGGTTTTGCAAGTAGGAATATAGGTAGCAGGTATCTCAGTCTCGGGCTCTGCTGAAGCCTTAGTAGTCTCAGTTTCAATATAGTGACCAAGAAAATTATCATCATTGGAGTAGTGTAAGCATCATCAAAAGTATCGGACATAGTAACAGACTCGGTAGAAGTAGCATGTGGTGTTAGTGGTGAAGCAAACTTACTTATAACGGAAGGTGAATCAAGCGTAGCACTAGTACTCAGAACGGTACCTTTTCTTGTACTGGATGGTAGGATCGGAACCTTGGGGTCTCCTTTCTTACCCATAGCGGACGAAGTGTGGCAGGCAGGATACTTCAAGTAGACTTGTAAATATTGCTATGGTCCCCGGCAACGGCGCTAGAAAACAGTACTTGATGACCCTCAACTGTAGGGGATCGATTGTAGTGTTCTCGCGGGTAAGTTAACCCAATTTATTGATTCAACACAAGGGGACACAAAGAGTATTTATAAGCTTTGATAGTTGACTTGTCAATTCAACCGCACCTGAAATATGCTTGCTTGCAACAAAGTATTAATAGCAACTGTGATATGATAGTGATAATGATAACGATAAAAGTAAACTAGTAGTAACCAGCAGGATTAAAACACTGTAGGCTAGGGAGATGGATGGTTGGGCGCTGCATGAATAAGAATGAACATGTAATAGATTCTAACATGGGTCAAGGCACACATAAAAGTAATGATCATCTAGGCAAATATCAAACATTAGGCATGTATCCCATAGGTAGTTGTGCGTGCTTGCAATAAGAACTTGCACAACATCTTTTGTCCTACCATCCCGCTATGAACGGGGCCAAAAGAAACTTATGGAGATTAAGGTGCTCCTGTCAAAGAGCACCGGAACAAAGAAATAAACTCAATGGATACATGGAATCCTCAAATTATGGACCATCCCCTTTGGTGTCCCAAGCTGTCACCTTTGGGATCGCCGGTTCCGGACCATAATAGGTGCATACAACTCATAGATAGGATCTCCAACATAGATAAACTCATGAAAACATAAGTGGTTCAGATCTGAAAACATGGCATCGGGCCCAAAGTGACAAGCATTAAGAACAACAAGTTGTAGCAAAGATGATAAAAACCAATGTAGATGATAGGAAGCATGCCCCCAACAATCTGACGAACCATTACATGATCAATCTCATCCAATCCCTACCATCCCCTTTGCCTACAGCAGGGAATTACTCACACATGTGAAAACAAGTCATGGAGGGAGGATGGAGTGGTGATGGTGATGACGATGGCGACGATATCCCCTCTCCGGAGGCCAAATCAGCCTCCAGATTAGCCCTCCCGAGGAAGAACAGAGGGTGGTGATACGTCTCCAATGTATCGATAATTTCTGCTCGCTCCATGCATATTTTGTGTGATATTGCTATGATCTAGATACACTTTCATATACTTTTGATCATATTTGGACTAACCTAATAACTCAGTGCACCCCAGTGCCAGTTTCGGTTTTCTGCTATTTTTTCTATTCCAGGTTTCCCCCATATTAAAAGTGCTCCAAAAAATCTGGAAAAATCGGATAAAAAATCAGCGTAAGAGAGTCTTCCAGAAGCACCCAAGTGGGGCCAGGGGGCCACCACCAGGGCCCCAGGGGGCGGCTGTGCCCCTGGTGGCCCCCATGGCTGCCCCCTTCGCCTATTTATTTCTCGTGACGGGGAAACTCTAAAGACAGAACCCTATTTTCCAATCTCGCCTCTGTTCCGCCGCCGCCGCGCTTCCAAGATCGGGAGCACCGTCAGGACCCTTCCCGGCACCCTGCCGGAGGGAGGATCGACCTTCGGGAGCTTCTCTTCCACCATGGACGCTTCCCGGATGAGCCATGAGTAGTCTACCTTGGACCTTGGGTTCGTGATCAGCAGTGTTGTGATGTTCTCCTCCCCTCTTTGTTCTTCATGGTTTAGACCTCGTGAGCTGCCCTACATGATCGAGGCACATATGTAATTCTTCTGCTGTTGCTATGTTGAGTTTGATGGGATCCGATGGATTATGAGATTATATTCAGATCGTGGTAGAGTAATATATTTGGTTTTGATCTCTTATATTTTTGTTCCTAAGTAATTCTTGCATTTTCTCCGTTGCTGTTTATTGCTTTGGCCAAGTGGTGGATAGTAACTCCAAGAGGGAACGTTATGCTCGATTGTGGGTACATGCCCCCTGATGACGCTCTTGAGTGACAGAAACATGAGTCTAGGGGATGTTTTGCGGCACAAGGGAAAAAACAACGGTGCTTGTAACCGCGGTTGCAAGGATTGTTTACTTTACGCAAAGTTCTTTTAATGCAGTTGTCTGTTGCTTTGGGTTTACACTTTGGGCGGGACTCGCAACTTAATACCAGCGAGATGTTCTGGATAGATATCTCAAGGTGGATGATTAGTAGTAGATGTAGATGGATTTCGGTCTACTTATTTTGGTGTACTGCCCATGCTTATGAGCCTCTTCCTTTCTTTTGTAACATAGTTAGCATTGCGGTGCGTTTATAATCCTGTCAATTGCCCATCTGTAATTTGTTTACCTCGCATAGCAGTTTTTTTCGTCTTTTGGGAGAGAGACATCACTAGTGAACATCACGGGACCCCAGTCCATATTCTCTTCATTGTTTTCAAGCTATTTCCTTTTCTGTATTTACTTTCAGTTGCTACCATTATCATTATCATTATCCCTTGTGTGTTTGACCCTTTGTAAACAACAAGACCAGAGAGATTGACAACCTCTCTGAACTTCGTTGGGAGCAAAGTTAATTGTATCGTGTGCAGGTCCAGGTGAACTAAGCAACCCTGAGGTTGTAAACGGCGCCATTGTTCACTTCACCACCTACTTATCATTGCCGAATTCCTACTGGTCGATCTCAACCTCGGTATCTTCACCGAGGGAAATTTTTGCTATGCTGCATCTCACCTTCCACTTGGGGTAACCAACGAAGGGCGAGAAGCCATTATCACTTCTACGCTATCAAGCAAATTTCTGGCGCCGTTGCCGGGGACTCCGAGTGATAAGATAGGGAAGTTGCCCACTATCCTTTACCTTTTCTTTTTAGTCTTGTTAGTTTACCTTTCTGTTTTTATCTTTGTGTCCTTTATCAAAAATCACAATTTTTTTATTTATCTTGCTATGGGTAGTTCTCCTTGTTTAGATGAACATGTTAGGACTTGGTGCTTTGCGGGAATCGGAAGTTATCGATTTCCGTCAAAGGGATGGAGAAAATATGAAGAAGGCATGGGATAGAATTTCTGAAGCACATAAAATAATTATGCCTTGGATACCTATAAAAATTGTGCTTAGGAATTTTTACCATGGTCTTTTTAAGTGGTGTAAACACTCTCTTGATATTATAGCTGAAGGAGACTTCTTAGAGTGTGATGGAGCTAGAGCTCTTGATATTTTGCACAGTCTATCTAGTTATTTTTTTTATGATCGTAGTATTGATACTGTTATAGATAGACTTGCCACTATTGAAAAGAGGATGGATGCTCTGGACTTGAGGAAGGTAGAATAACTTAAGCCCAACAAGAAAGAGATGTTGGAGATAGATGATGATTGGGAGCCCTTTGCTAGGATTAGCATCTCTAACCATGACTTCCTTGCTTTTTGTGATATTGGATCCATAATTTCTACCATGCCAAAAATAATTTATGATTCTTTGAAACTAGATATGGATAAATTATCATCTTATCATGAACATGATAATGGAGATATTTCAGAGGTCAAAGGAAAGGAAAAAGGAGTTCAAGTTGCATTCCTTCATAGGATTGCTCCAATGGACTTCGTCATCATGGAGCCAAATCAAAGCAACATTGTGCTTGGAAGGAACTTCCTCCGAGCTATGAGAGGCTTCATTGATATTGGTAACGTGTTTATACGCTTATGCGGGAAGACTAAAAGTAAGTACCTCTTTTCTAGGAAGAAGAAGAATGAGCTTATCGAAAATCAATTTGAAGGTTTTTATGATTCCGACGATCTTGGAGACCTTTGATTCTTATTTTGCCTTATGCCTAGCTTAAAGGCGTAAAAGAAAGCGCTTGTTGGGAGGCAACCCAGGATGTTTTTCTTCTGTTTTTAGTGGTCTTGATGATTGTTACTACTGTAGCAACATCATTGTATCTTTATTTTTCAAGCTTTGTGCCAAGTATAGCCTCATATGACAAGGGAAGTGAAAGTTGTGACATGCTGTCCAGAAAACAGATTCTGTCCTCGTGACGGGAAAAATCAGAATAAATCACCAGTTCATCTGTTTGAGATGAACTTTTTACACAGTGTGCTCATACAATCACGAAACTTTTGTATGTTCTGAGTTTTTTTATTCGAGTTGCAGAAGTACCCCTAAAAAATTCTTTACTGCCTGCAGAATCGGGACGTTTTCGCCTAGAAACCCTCCGATATGCCAGGCGTCCCGAGGGAACTTGCTGAGCACCACCTAAATATAGACCCAAAACTGAAGCCGGTCAAGCAATTCCTTCGTCGCTTCAATAACGAGAGAAGAAACGCTATTGGGGAAGAGATAGCCCGGCTCCTTGCTGCCGGATTTATCATGGAAGTCTTTTATCCAGAATGGCTTGCGAACCCGGTCCTTGTTTTGAAAAAGAACGGGACATGGTTCATGTGCATTGACTACACGGATTTAAACAAGGCCTGCCCGAAGGATCCCTTCGCACTGCCTCGTATTGACCAGATCATACACTCGACCGCGGGATGTGAGCTTCTATGCTTACTTGACGCCTACTCTGGTTATCACCAGATCAAGATGGCCCTTGAGGACCAAGAGAAAACGACTTTCATCACCTCTTTCGGGATCTACTGCTACACTTTCATGCCCTTCGGCCTTAAAAACACGGGAGCCACGTATCAGCGAACAGTGCGGAGTTGCCTCAAAGAGCAGATTGGGCGCAACGTACATGCTTATGTGGATGATATAGTGATCAAGTCCCAGTTGTCCGACTCACTTATCAGTGACTTGACGGAAACCTTCAAAAATCTGCGCAAATACCAGATGAAGTTAAACCCGGCCAAATGCACCTTTGGGGTACCTGCAGGTAAACTCCTCGGATACATAGTATCAGAGAGAGGCATCGAGGCAAACCCAAAGAAAATCAAAGCTGTCATGACTCTTCAGAAGCCGGCCTCAGTAAAAGGAGTTCAACGACTCACAGGGTGTGTAGCTGCTTTGAGCCGGTTCATAAGTCGACTTGGTGAAAAGGCAATCCCCCTGTATCGACTCCTCAGGAAATCAGAAACATTCATTTGGGATGACGAAGCCGATCAGGCCCTAGAGTCACTAAAGAAGCAATTATGTCACGCTCCAATATTGGCGGCTCCCAATCCTAAAGAACCAATGTTACTTTATATCGCTGCCAACAATCGAGCGGTCAGCGCTGTAGTTGTTGTTGAGTGTATGGAAGCCGGCAAGGAGCACCCTCTGCAACGGCCAGTTTATTACGCCAGTGAGGTTCTAACTTTATCAAAACAACGCTATCCTCACTGGCAGAAATTGGTTCTTGGTGTATTCATGGCGAGTCGGAAACTTAAACACTACTTCCAAGAGCACCCCATAACTGTGGCCAGCTCGGCACCGCTTGCAGATATCATCCAAAACCGGGAAGCAACGGGAAGGATTGCAAAGTGGACCATAGAGTTGGGGGCTTATCACATCAAATACAAACCGCGAAAGGCCATTAAGTCCTAGGCGCTTGCCGACTTCATCAATGACTGGACAGAAATCCAAACATCACCGGAGAAACCAGTCACCAAATATTGGACGATGCACTTCGATGGAAGCCGGCAGCTCCAAGGTCCAGGAGCCGGCGTGGTTCTTACTTCACCTAAAGGGGAGAAATTTTGCTATGTTCTTCAACTGCAGTTCAGCTGTACCAATAATGCAGCAGAATATGAAGCCTTGATCCATGGACTTCAGCCGGCTCGAGAAATGAACATAAATTGGATCCAATGCTATGGTGACTCTGATCTCGTTTCTCAACAAGTGTCAGGAAAATTGGATTCTAAAAATCCCATAATGGCAGCTTATCAACGAGAGGTACAACGACAAGCCGGATTTTTTGTTGGATACCAGGTGGATCATGTGGACCGTAGGGAAAACAAAGCAGCGGATGCTCTATCCCGACTCGGCTCTCAGCGAAAGTCGGTCCCTCCAAATGTATTCCTGGTAGTTCTAACAAAGCCGTCTGTACAACCACCAACAGAGCAAGACATAACAGAGCCAGATCCAGAGCCGGCTTTGGTTGCTGCAATTCATGCTACGCCCTCTTGGGTCGTACCTTATTTGGATTACAAGACTCGAGGAATACTTCTTCAAGATGATATGTTGGCCAGACAAATAGTTAGAAGAAGTCAATCCTTTGTACTCATCAATGGTGAGTTACACCGGCGCAGTGCTGCGGATGTTTTTCAGAGATGCGTCTCACAAGAATAGGGAAGAGCCATCCTCAATGAAATACACTCTTTAGATTGCGTACACCATGCCGGCTCTCGTTCGCTTGTAGCTAAAGCCTTTCGACACGGTTTCTACTGGCTTACGGCTCATGCGGATGCAGAGGACATAGTCAAGAAATGTGATGGATGTCAGCGCTATGCAAAACAAGCTCACGTGCCGGATCAAGAACTTCGTATGATACCTATCACTTGGCCCTTTGCGGTATGGGGACTTCATATGGTGGGACCTTTCAAAAGATCAGCCAACAAGAACACCCACATACTAGTGGCAGTAGACAAATTCACCAAATGGGTGGTAGCAGAGCCGGTCAGCAAATGTGATGCTGCAACAGCACTGAAATTTTTGAAAAAGATTACATACAGATTCGGCTACCCCCACAGCATCATCACTGATAATGGTTCTAACCTGTTAGAAGGGGTTATGCAGCGATTCTGCCAGAACGAGCACATCCGAATCGACCTTGCATCAGTGGCACATCCATAATCCAACGGACAAGCCGAGAGATCCAACCAAGAGTTGCTCCGAGGAATCAAACCCTGACTCATTGTTCCTTTTAAAAGGACGCCGGGTTGCTGGGAGGAGGAGTTACCCTCAGTATTATGGAGCATCGGGACGACTCCCAACAGTTCGACAGGCTATACGCCCATCTTCCTAGTTTATGGAGTAGAAGATGTCCTCCCAAGTGACATACGTCACGACTCGCCTCGAGTCACTGCTTATGTGGAAGCCGAAAATGAGAAAGAAAGACAAGACGCCTTAGATCTTCTTGATGAAAAACGAGACTTGGCTGCAGCTCAGTCGGCTATCTATCAACAAGATCTTCGACGCTACCATAGCCATCGCATTAAAAGTCGGACTTTCCAGGAAGGTGATTTGGTGCTCCGACTCATACAGAAAAGAGATGTAATGCACAAGTTATCCTCTCTATGGGAGGGACCGTTTGTGATCAGCAAGAACTTGTACAACGGATCCTACTACCTAGTGGATATACGAGAGAAAGCGGACACGCGCACAAGCATGGAGGAGACTCCCAGGCCGTGGAACATCGCACAACTCCGTCCATATTACACTTGAGTAGAAAAAGGAACATTACTGTACGCTTCACCAAGTCAACATATGTCGCACTGACTTTTTCCACAATATATATATATATATAAGCCGACATTGGTCGTGTCGACTTTCGCCATCAAAATATACATAAGTCAACTTCTGTCGCGCTGGCTCTCGCCACATACAACTAAGTCGACTTCAAGTCGCAACGGCTACTGCCATACCAAACTTTATTTTACGTTTTGTTTCATGGTAGTTAAATTTTGCATCATACATTTGCATACATTGTATTATTATATCTCAGGGACCTGGGGGCTTGATCTACCCCTCTATTGGTACTGAGTATGTATATTGCTTATTAAGGGGAACCGGGGAGTTCGATGACAATCATTGACTCTTTATCCGAAAACTCGGCATCTATATGTAAAAATAATTATGTATAAGCTTATTCAGGGGCAGTAGGGGGGCTCGGTGTCACTCATCGACTCTTATCCGATGAAAACCCGCCATATACATGAAATGGAAAAACACGCCTTGGCTTGTATAGCTTATGCTCATACGATCTAAATACGCGAAACCCGGCTAGAAACTCTCAAGAAGAAGTTTTAAAGCAAACGGAAAGACGCTGATCGATGTGGGATAGCATACAGAGGAGTTCCGACTCATGGATAACCCAAAATTCTTCTCAAAAAAGAGAAGATGAGGAAAAGATGAATCTAGAGTCGACTTCTATACGAGCCTTTATATTTTTTCATACATTAGCATCATCACATATTCTTTTCAATGCATCCTCTGCATATATAAAGTCGACTTCGGTCGCGACGGCTTTTTACCATACACATACATATCGACATTCATAGAGCCGACTCTCACCGACTTATTTATTGGGAATAAAACCCATCATGTCATATCTATATGACTTGACAGATTCAAAGATAGACCTATGTGACTCGGCACTGCACACTGATGCACACACCGACTCATGGGGACTACATTTCAAGGTTTCTTCTCAAAGAAGACTCGGTACATCACCCAGCCGAATATACCGACTCTTGGGGAGTAACACTTCAAAAACATATGCAAGACATTATAAGTCCCAGGTTGCTGCAAGCAAGACAACCCGACACTTTGGGGCTACACCATTTTGAAGCAAGTTTCATAAGCACAAAATCCTTTTTGATGACCCGGTACAACATATAAACATGACCATACCATCTCATGGGGGCTACAAGTCGATCTATCCTATGAGTCGATTAGCGGATACTATATTATTCTCAATCGACTCAGGGGGCTACAGATACATACACTATCATAAGTGGTCGGCTCCCATATACTCCAAGAAAACATTTCAAGTCAGGAATAAAAACCGACTCATAAATACATGGACTCAGCAAAAGTTCATAGATTTCATTCATTAAAACCAGCTGGATCTTACATCAAAGGAAGCCACCTTACAAGAAAAAGCCAAACTCGGCAAACTACTACTAAAGAAGAACCTACAACTTCAAGCATCTTCTTCAGAGTCGGCTTCATCCTGTGTTGAAACATCTTCTTCACTAAGGAGCTCTTCATCACTGGAGCTCTCCACACAACAGCAGGCTCGGTCTCCCTCCGAGTCAAAGATCCTAGCTGACAAAGTGTCTTCACAATCAAACTTGAAGATAATGGTGTCTCCTCAACAAATATTCCTGGAGCGAAGAAAAGTTTTCCAACCTTTCTCAAAAAACATGGTGTCCTGGTTAGAAAAACTAACTTTTACCCAGACAGGCCCATGAGGACATCCATCAGATCGGAGCCAAAGACCAGAAGGCGATGAGTCAAACACAAGTTGTGAAAAAGACTCAGGAAGTTTGATCCAGCGACGGATTGTCCGGATATGAACCAAGAATTCATTCCTCTCATGAGAAGAAGGGGAGATACAGAAGGAGAGGCAGCACGAGCACTTCTTCCTCTACCTCTGTCACAGCCACGACCGCGAACATGGCCATGACCACGACCTCGGCCGCGACCTCGGGTACTTACGCGAGGATCAGACTCATTGGAGGCCAGAGGAGAGGAGGTCTCTATCTTAGGGGCCATGGAGAAGGCAGGAAGGGGAAGAGAAGAATGGGATGTGCTTGAAAGATCAAGCTATCCAAAAGCTATTTATAATATATTTACGAAGAGGGTCCATTAATGCCACGATAAACGAGGAGTAACTACCCATGGTAGATCGCATTTATGAAAGGACTCCTCGATTCCTACTATAAACATCAATGCCTTTAACCGGTGTTTTGGGTAGCGTGATCATAAAAAAATCGAATCTTTGACCAAAGGGTCAAAAGAGAAATTTTCAAATAAAAGGAAACAGGAAATTAAAAAGAATTAGGCGTCGAATTCAAGTAAAACATCAGATAATGACTGATGTGACGAAGAATCGACTCTCTGAAGATCAAGGAATCAAAGCAAGATTGAAAAGAGATGACTCCGACTCCCAATTAATGCTAAGCATAAAAGTCGGCCATTGATCCATGAAGAGCCGGCGGCAATGAAGAAAGAAGATTGTTGTAAAGACTAAAGCATTACAACAATCCTGGGGGCTAATGTCGGAGGGATGGATCAAGCCCATAGACCCGGCATTAGGAACCTCTGGGACGGCATATATATGAAGGCCCACAAAGAAGACCCGACCAGGAGTCTGACGTGCCAAGCGTGAAGATTGAAGCCCTAGAAAGAATTCGACTTACCTTGTATAGCACGTAGAAAACTTGTAAAGTAGAATAGAACTCCACATCGTATAGGAGTCGGACTCTAGGAATACCGGGACCCGGCATCTTTATAAGACGAGGTCCACGAGAGCCAGGGCTAGAACTTACATCAAGCCAGGTTCAGACAACTCGCTCGAGAGCCTAGATCTCCACGAGACTAAGCCGGCGAAACATCACCACTGTAATCGATACGATCGACTCTCCCTATTGAGGAGTCGATCCCCATATAGTCATAAAGCAGGAGTAGGTCTTTACCGCACCGTCGGGGCCGAACCTGGGTAACTCGCCGAGTCCTGTGCACATGTCGACTCTCTCTTTGAATTCGCCTCGCAGCAAAGGTCCCACGATAAGTCCGACTCTACGGACATCTGCCGTGACTTTCCCCCGACAGCTGTCTCGGCGTTTCCATATGGGCTTCGTCTTGTTCAGGGAGTTTCACCAGCTCATCATCCATCGAGGTTTCGACAGAGCATGCCAATTTCGGGGGTTCGTTGATGAATATGATGAAGGCGCGATCGGAGCCGGCAAGTAGCCGGCTTGCTGCTTCAGTAGGGGCATAATGATCTGGCTCTGGCTCCGACCCGTTCAATCCACCGATGAAGAGGTGGCGTCGTCGATGTAGAGCATCCCGCTCCGGCTTCTGGTGGTTCGCCCAGTAACAAATCCTTCCATTCCTTGCAGAGCTCCTCCTAGAATCTCAACACCTGCGAGCGCAGGCCCCACGGTGGGCGCCAACTGTCGTGGGAAAGTCACAGAAGATGTCCTTAGAGTCGGACTTATCATGGGACCTTTGCTGCGAGGCGAATTCGAGGAGAGGGTCGACATAGACACGGGACTCGGTGGTTTACCCAGGTTCGTCCCCGTCGATGCGGTAAAGACCTACTCCTGCTTCTTGACTATTGTGGGATCGACTCCTCAATAGGAAGAGTCGATCTTATCGATTACTGTGATGATGTTTCGCAACCTTAGTCTCGTGGACATCTAGGTTATAGCGCGAGTTGTCTAGTCCTGGCTTGAGGTTAGTTCTGGCTCTGGCTCTCGTGGACCTCGGCTTATAAAGGTGTCGGGTCCCGGGATTCCGAGAGTCCGACTCCTAAACGATGTGGAGTTCTATTCTACTTTACAAGTTTTCTACGTGCTATACAAGGTAAGTTGAATTCCTTCTAGGGCTTCAATCTTCACGCTTGGCACGTCAGACTCCTGGTCGGGTCTTCTTTGTGGGCCTTCATATGTAAGTCGGCCCAGAGGTTTCTAATGCCGGGTCTATGGGCCTGATCCATCCCCCCGACAAGATGGGCTAGAGAAAAATAGGAAGAGGATAGAATTAAGAGCCTTCCTACACACCACACAGTTGCCACTATCCAAATTGTTGAGGATTCCGAAACTATTAATTAGCACCCAATGCACTCCTAGTCCCATTGGACCTATTAATGGTGATGCTAATACCTCAACCGTAGAAGAAGAAACTCCTATGAACATAGAGGGTTTCAAACAAGTGAGCTTAGATGACACTACTACCACCTTTGATAGTAGTGATATTGATTTTGATAGTTGCACCCTCTCAGAAGTTATTAGCTTGTTACACAAAATGTCTAGAGACCCCCACACTAGCACACTCAATCTTGCCTTCACGGAGCATATCACAAATGCTCTCATCAAAGCTAGGGAGGAGAAGCTTAGGATAGAAGACTCCATACCTAGAAAGCTAGATGATGGTTGGGACCCTATGATTAAAATTAAATTAAATAACTTCTCTTGCTATGCTTTATGCGACGTTGGAGCTAGTACCTCTGTCATGCCTAGCTTAAAAGCGTAAAAGAAAGAGATTGTTGGGAGACAACCCAAGATGTTTTTACTTCTGTTTTTAGTGGTCTTGATGATTGTTAATACTGTAGCAACATCATTGTATCTTTATTTCCAAGCTTTGTGCCGAGTTATAGCCTCTTATGATAAGGGAAGCAAAAGTTGTGACATGTTGTCTAGAAAACAGATTCTGTCTTCATGACGGGAAAACTCGGAACAAATCACTAGTTCATCTTTTTGAGCTGAAATTTTTACACAACATGCTCTATACAATTTCTAAACTTTCTTATGTTCTGAGTCTTTTGATTTGATTTGCAGAAGTGCCCTGAAAAAATTCTCTACTACATGATGTTCTGTTTTTCACAGATTCTGTCACGTTTTGTCTCTCCTTACTTTTGCAAACCTTAAGCTTGCTTTTTCTTTGCAAAAACCTTTTGGCAATCTTGAGAAACATTAGATCTTCAAGAATATCTTTATATCTAGTGGGGAAAATTATTTTATTAAGGGTACTAACTTCTTTAATCATCTTATGATGAGTTATGTATGAAGGGAGTTTTCAAGTGTGCGATGCAAGATGATGAAAGAAGATTCAGGAGTGTTAAGCACTCAAGCTTGGGGATGCCCCCATGCCCCTATTGATGTGAGTAATGTTTGAACTTTGGTGTCAAGAGCTCTGGCCTATTTGTGATAGGTGTCGTATTTTGGGCAATCCGTTTTTATTTTCAAAACCTACAAAAGTAGTTGACAATTCTAGCTACTAGATGGATCGCTAATCTTTGGAGGGATAGGATATTAGAGTACCCTCACGTACAATGAGTCGAGGATGCGCAAGGATAACCAAACCCTCATTCAATCCTCCTCGGGGTACTTGTCTATTTCTGAACCTCCTTATTAGATTGAGAGTTACTGATACGTCCCAAACATATCTATAATTTCTGCTTGCTCCATGCATGTTTTGTGTGATATTGCTATGTTTTTGATATACTTTCATATATCTTTATAACATATTTTGGAACTAACCTATTAATGGTTGCAAGAGTGCACAAGTTCTTGGTTGTGTACTTTATGTGTAGGAATTACTTGGATAAAGGAAAAAACACAAAAACGAGCCTTGTAGGAGTTGGACTTTAACTCTCCCGAAATCTGTCCCCACCAAACAGGTTTTAAAGATCGCCTCGGAAACGCTAGAAGACGGCCTCAAACGGAAAAACTCAAAACTACAAAGTTGTAGAGAATTGTTTTCCGGTGGATTTAGACATAAAATTCGGCCCAATCGGAGTTCGGATGCTTCCAGAAACCCCGAAATACAGAAGACGTAATCTGGATGACGGGAATCCGAGAGTCTATATAAAGAGAGGAAACCTAGGTCAAAGGGTAACACGAAAATTCCTCCCCCTTGGCAGCCGTCTTGAGGGGGAGATCAATCTCCACAGTAGCACCATCTCCAAGGAAGAAGAAGGGGCCAAGGGCCGCTGCCCCAAGGGCCGTGGCCGTGGGCGCCGCCGCCGCCGTGGCCGCCGTCGTCGCCGTCTCCTTCATCTCCTCTGGGCTGCACCTCTCCATCAACAACTCTCACTCTCACCATGTCCATGTGTGAGTAGTTCCCCTCGGGGCTAACACTTATATCTTGATCTATGTGGTTTCTCTCTCTCCCATGATATGATCTTTCTTGTGATCATAAGCTATGTTAATCTAGGGTGATCCCATGATATTTCCCCTTCCTCTATGTATTGGATTGATGTACTCAATTGATCTTATCTAGTATAATCTCCGAGACCAAGGTGACAGCGGTCTATTGGACATGGGTTAGAAGAATATTATCATGAGTGATTTCCTCTTTTGTGTGTGGATTGAAGATTGAGAGTCTCTTGGTGCTTGTCTTTGACTATCCTTTAGATATGTTGTGGTGATTGTGGTACTCTCTTTGGATGACCGCGATGACATTGGCAAATCCATAGATTGAGAACTATGAACTCTGAGGTGTGCTTTTGTAGCCCTACACAATTCTCGTCATCTCTTGACCACAAAGGAATGACCTCCGAGTATGTCTCCATTGCATGTTTTATGGGAAATATCATGTGATTAGACTATGTTAACGTTGTTGGGAGTTGCCACTAGTGAAAGTATGAAGCCTATGCCTTGTTTCCATCATGCTTACACCGTTTGCACTCAATTTTGTTACTTGTTTCTTTGCTGCACTTTTTATTACAGATTTATATTAATTCATTTTATCACACCTATCACCCATATTTTACCATCTCTTCGCCGAACTAGTGCACCTATACAACTCCTAGTTGTATTAGGTGTGTTGGGGACACAAAGACTTCTTGTATCTTATTTGCAGTGTTGCTTGAGAGAGACCATCTTCAACCTCTACTTCCCTGAGTTCGATAAACCTTAGGTCATCCACTTAAGGGAAATTGCTGCTGTCCTACAAACCTCTGCGCTTGGAGGCCCAACATAGTCTACAAGAATAGAAGCGTGTGTAGACATCAAGCTATTTCTGGCACCGTTGCCGGGGAGGTGAGTGCTTGAAGGTATATCTTTAGATCTTGCAATTAAATCTTTTCGTTTCTTGTTTTTATTTTCACTAGTTAGGCTTATGGAAAACAACAAAAATATTATGAGAGAGCTTTATGAGCTCTACCTTGAGTTGGGACATGAAGTGTTTGAAGAGAAAATCAAAAAGCCTATGGAGCTTTATTATTTGCATAACACTCATGATAGTAGTAATGTTATTTGCATGTCTTCTTTGAATACTTTTGATGCTAATAATATGCAAAACTATAAGCTTGGGGATGCTACGTTTTATGAAGATGATCTTTTTAGCCCCCAAGTTTTGATGAGGAAATTTAATTTGATGATACTTTGCCTCCTATCTATGATGATTATGGTGATGACACTTATGCTATAAAGAATAAATGTTTGGAAGTGTATCATGATAAGAATGATTCATGTGATAGCTATTTTCTTGAGTTTGCTCCCACTATTAGTAATGAGAAGACTTTTACTTACGTGGAGAGTAACAAATTTTCTATGCTTGTGGATCATGATAAGAATTTTTTATGTGATACTTATATTGTTGAGTCTATTCATGATCCCAGTGAAAATTATTATGAGAGGGGAACATATTCTTATAGATATTTCAATAATATCAAGTTCCCTCTCTTTATGTTGAAGGTTTTGAGGTTGCACTTGTTTTGCCTTCCTATGCTTATTGATTTGTGCTTCAATAAATTATTTCATTGCAATATTCCTATTCATAGGAAGCATGTTAGGCTTAAATTTGTTTCGTATTTGCTTCTTGATGCTCTCTTTTGTTCTTCAACTCTTATTCCTACGAGAGCATCATCAAAATCTTAAGCCTGTCTTTATGGCTATAAAAAAAGAGCTCTAGGGAGACAACCCTTGTTATCTTTACTTTGAGTTTTTTACTTTCTATTTTTAGTGGTCTTGATGATTGTTACTACTGTAGCAACATCATTGTAACTTTATTTTCAAGCTTTGTGCCAAGTTATAGCCTCATATGACAAGGGAAGTGAAAGTTGTGACATGCTGTCCAGAAAACAGATTCTGTCCTCGTGACGGAAAAAATCACAGAAAAATCCTAGTTCATCTTTTTGAGCTGAAATTTTTACACAGCGTGCTCTATACAATTACGGAACTTTTGTATGTTCTGATTTTTTTATTTGAGTTGCAGAAGTACCCCTAAAAAATTCTTTACTACCCGTTGTTCTGTTTTTCACAGATTCTGCCACGTTTTGTCTCTCCTAACTTTTGCAAACCTTAAGCTTGTTTTTTCTTTGCAAAAACCTTTTGGAAATCTTGAGAAACAGTAGCTATTCAAGAATATCTTTATATCCAGTAGGGAAAAAATATTTTATTATGGGTACTAACCTCGCTAATCAGATTATGATGAGTTATGTATGAAGGGAGTTTTCAAGTGTGCGAGGGAAGATGATGAAAGAAGATTCGGGAGTGTCAAGCGCTCAAGCTTGGGGATGCCCCCATGCATCCCCAACAAATATTCAAGGAGACTCAAGCGTCTAAGCTTGTGGATGCCCCCGTGCATCCCCTTCTCCATAAAAAATCATCAGTTTGTCCTTCGTCTCACTATATTTTTATCACTTCATGCGTTATGTGCTATGCTTGGAGCGTCTCGCTCTTAAGTTTTTTTTCCAGTTTTCTTTAGCTTTTCTTGCTGTTCATAACAAGTTAGATCCCGTCTTACTTTGTGTGGGAGAGAAACACGCTCCGTTTGAACTAGAACTACTCATAGGATTTGCATGATTATTTCCTTAGCTGTGAGTTGTTCTTTTTCTTTTCTTAGCTACTGCCATGTTTTGCTCTTAGCTTTCATGTTTATCTTTTTAAAAAGCTTTTGTTTAGTTTTTTGCTGGAACTCTCTTGAGTTTTCATGTTTATCTTGTTTAGAGAGTTTGCCTGTTGAACTGAGTTGTGTCTTGTCTTGAAAGTAGGTAATTGAGGTTGCTATTTAATTTTAGTAGTAACTTGCAATGGTTTTGAGGTATTGATGTGAGTAATGTATGAACTTTTGGTGTCAAGAGCTCTAGCCTATTAGTGATAGGTGTCGTATTTTGGGCAATCCGTGTTTATTTTCAAAACCTACAAAACTAGTTGAGAACTCTAGCTACTAGATGGATCACTACTCTTCTGAGGGGTCGGATATTAGAGTACACTCACGTACCATGAGTCGAGGATGCGCAAGGATAACCAAACCCCCATACACTCCTCCTCGGGGTACTTGTCTCTTTGTGAACCTCCTTACTAGATTGAGAGTTACCGATAATAAGTGCATGAGTTCTTCGGACTAATGTAAGTATTGAAAGTTGACACTTCCACCTCCTCATATTTGCTAGCCTCTCCTGTGCCGTGCATTGCTTTCTTCTCACTTCCGAGAGTTGGCGTCCACCTTCGCCGGTACATCCAAATCCTTGGCACGATACGCTCTGTCATCATAAACCTCCTTATATTTGGAAGGCCCGATATGCGGTACTGTTCCAGATCTAGGCGTTTCCACCCAGATCCGGGGACGAAGCACATATCGGTCCCACCGCGACATATGACAAAGCCATATGCCCCGGATTTCCAACATGATATCACAACATTACAGATACAAGGATACAACATCTCATACAATCGGCATACAACTGCCTCAAATACAATACAACAGCGGAAGATACATGTCTGAGTATAGACTACAAGCAAATGCCTACTGGCAAAGAGAAAAACATCGATCCCATAACCACACGGGTCCAGGCCCTCCGCCGGGATCCGCCTAACTAGTCGTCATCGAGTCTCCATGTGAAACGTCGATCACCATACCTGTTGTCGATCAGAACCCTGAAAAGAGTTTGGGGGTAGTATCATGAGTACAGAGGTACTCAGCATCCAACTGTAGTGGTCATCTGACCCAGCAAGGACTTCATCACTCGTCATTCTAGGACAACTAGTAGTTTACGGTAAGGAAGGGGTAAGTGGTGAGGTTGCTGCCCCACTAGCATTTATGAAGTGGCTAACGATCTAGAGAGTAAGATAAGAAGCCAAGCATTCGATGAGGAATCGCCTCCAACAAGTCTTGCTATCAACTACTACGCAAACATAACACCTATCCTATCCTTGTCCTCCTCTTCGCATCCCGACGAAGAAGCAGTCAAGGCACACACACACGTTGATCAAGTTATATTAAGATAATCTCAGCTGTTGTTGTCTATGAACAAGGAGTAGGTCTCAAGTCGTCCATAACCGTGGACACGGCTTCTCGAAAAGATTTAACCCTGCAGGGGTGTACCAACTGCCCATTACGAGGCTCCGCACGCACGTCCATCTCTCTTAGTTGCTACCCATCACAGGCAACCATTTTATGATTTAGTTCCATGAGATCCGAAATGACAAGTCCCTCTAACTAACAACGAACAAATCTGGGTGGCCCCCGGGGAGTCGACACCCAACCCAAAAGCCGGCCACGCTCTCGGATCGGACTCTTCCGTATGGCTAAGGTCGGGGTTAGCCTCACCTATATAACAGGGGACTTCCCTAGCTCACCAGTGTGGACCAAGAAAGGAACTAAGTCTCTGCTGGCCCGAGTTGTTTTAAAACCACTGGCTGCAGACCAGTTACGCACACGGTTTCAAATGGTAAATCAGCTTGGGCCACCTCTAGAAATGTTTGAAGCTAGGTAGGTAAGAAAAGGGGACCCCATAAAATCCCACACGCGGTTAGGCACGCTCAGTCTTAAAACCAATACCCGGAACTCGGGTCCTAGGTGACTCGAATGGAACAAAGCGTCGGGGCGGGATAGCCTAGACCTTCCATCCTTCGTCGAATATAATCAACATTTACAATAATCATATCATCAACAATAATAATAATGTGATATCCCAACCCAAGGAGTAACAGGGTAACATCGGAGCATCCTAAGCATGCATACTAAGCAGGAGCTGAGCAACGAGCAATAGTAACATAGCAGTACATGGTTTGCTGGGAGGGGACATGGCTGTATCGGTTTGAAAGAGGATGTAAACATGTGGTAGGATCAAACATCGAACCTAACCTAGACTAGCATGCAAACCGCTGGTTGAAATAGAATGGATCATAAGTAATGTATAGTCCTTGCCTGTTGATAAGTCGGGTTCCGAAGTTGTAGTTGATCGCAAGCTCGCATCGTCTCCGAGAGGTACCCGCGGAAGCACACAAGACGAAACACTAGAAGGCAATCAACGAGCAAGCATCTATTACTACGAAGCAAACACGAGAAAGCATCAACAAGAAGCAACACGAGACATCGCACCTAGCGTCGAGAGCGGTTACTAACAATTTAAGTGGAGTACTCGTCACACACGACGATACCGCACGTTTACGGTGGTTCAAGTTGGTTAACTACAGGTGATCAAAAAACGGTTATTAACATGGCATCTCAAGCAAGCATGGCAAGAGGTGAAGCACAAATAAACTACCTAAGCTAGCCAATTTAAGTGGGGGGGGGGGGTAAACCTATACATGCCGACTATTACGGACCCCACGATATTTATTGCATTCGGTACTGTTTTGCCCTAAACAATATTTTATTATTTTTATTAGCAAGCAAGAACAGCATAAGCACAATCTACATGCAATTCTAGTCAAGTTACATATAAGAAACATTTTAAACAAAGCAACGGTTAAAAAGTTATTAAATAAACAAGTTACAGTGGCATGCAGTGTAATTAGCAGTCAAACAACAAGTAAATAAAGTCAAACATGGCAAACAAGCACATTTTGTTAATCTATGCAAAATTCTAAGCAACTTTCATGTTTTACGCGTTGCGATCCGAGCTACGGTTGCAAAGATACGGGCAATACAAATAAATAACACAATCTGCCAATTTATTTGTCCAGAAAAGGAAAAAAAAGGTCTAACGGGCCCAATCTAACTCAACTGGGCCGAGCCCAGCTCCACTGCGAAAAAAAAGAAAAAAAAAGGCAGGGGCGCTGGACCTTGGTGGGCCGGGGTGCTTGGTGGGCTGCGCCTGGATCCGGCAGGCCGGCCTTTGGAGGCGGCCCACAGGGGCGAGCGGGCGGGAGGCCGAGCCGGCCTCGTCTCCACGACGGAGATCGCGGCAGTGGCGGCGGCGGCTGCACTCGCCGGCGTCGAGCGGGTGGACGAGGAGGCCCTGGAGGGGCGCTAGGGCAGCGGAGGGAGGCCGGTGGCGCGGATCCACGCGATGGCCGTCCCGTGGCGGCATCCCGTGGGTGATGGCGAAGCGCAGGCGGGCGAGCTCGGGGAGGCCCGTGGCCATGGCGCGGGCGGCGGCCGGCCTAGCGGCGCTCCGGCGCGGTACCTGCAGTAGAGGAGGAGAGGGGGAATAGGTGAGGCGGAGGAGGAGATGGAGCCGGCGGTGGAAGGCTCACCGGAGCGCGGCTGCCGGCAGGAGGAGGAGCGGCGGCGCTCGGCCTCCACGGGCGACGAGGGCGACGTCCAGATGGGCTCGGCGGGCCGCGGCGGCGGATCTCGGGCCCGCGGTGCCCGGACGTGGTCTGGCTGGCTGCTGGAGGCTACGTGGAGGCTTCTCAGCCCCAGATCTGAAGATCTGACGGCTGGGAGCTCCTGGGGGCTAGGGTTTCGGATCTGGGGAGTTGGGGCGAAAATTGGGGCAAAATTGAGGGGGGTGGCTGCAAATTTCACTTAGGGAAACCCTAATTGGGTGTGGGAGGCTGGTGGTCTTTATATAGACAGGTTGGCTGGCCAGTTGACGCAAGCGCCCTCGGTACCCCTCTCACGTGTCCGGTGATCGCGTTCGTGACCGCCGAGACTCCATACGGACTCCGATTCCGACGAAATCTCGAACCACGCGCTCAGCGCGTCGAGCCCGTCGATCATACCTCACTATGGTGATATTCCGACAACATTTTTCGGCGCCCCAATAAAATAATCCGTTTATTAAATAAACGGGGTTTGCGTTCCGGTGGCGATGGCTGGACTTGTGCGGTTGCGACGGTGCTCGGGTGAAATCCCGGTGTCGCAAAGTCGTGTGCCGTGGTGGAAAAGGGGTCGGTCACGCATCCGATACGAGAATAAGGGGGAGAAATATTCACCAATTATTATTTCGGTGAAGCAAACACTGCAAATAACTCAGACAATCAAACAATTCACACCGAAAACAAAATTTTTAATTTTTATGAAAACTGGGTTGTTACAATATCCTTCCTCAAAACATCCACCATACCTACCTATCAAGGCATTTCCATAGCCTTTCCGAGATACATTGCCATGCAACATCCATCTTCTCATGAGTTGATCTTCATGTCATACGTGCTACTTGCTTGATCGATGAGCCGCATGCTAGTTGGGCCTTTCCCTAATCATTGCTACATGACGCGCTAGTATCATTGCATATCCTTCTATCCTGGCAGAGGCATACATTTGCATCATGATAGTTATATCTTCTTTATCTGAGTACCTTTGTAAAGTGTGAAAGATCTCCTATATTCTTGTAAAATATAGAGTGTTGCCCCTAAAGTGAGGAAAAGATTCCAAAGAGGAAAAAATCAAAAGATCCCAAAGAGGACAAATGAGAGTTAAATAGAAAGATACATTGAGGCCACCAAAAAATACAAAAAAATAGAAAAAAGAGAAAAAGAGAAAAATAAAAAGAGAGAAAGGGGCACACTACTATTCCTTTTGAGAGATCCACACTAGTACTTCATCTTCTATCCCTTGTACTCCATAGAGATCATCATACATGCCTATAACTATGTGGGGACCCTTCACACTATAGAACTTGGCTTGTATATTCCAATGACGAACCTCCTCAAATGAGCTCTAGGTCTTCTTGAGCAAGCAAGTTGGATGCACCCCCACTAGTTCCATTGGAGAGCTTACCTTAGCTCATATGTGCATCTGTTGCATGGAAATCCCTACTCCTCACATCATATCTATCATTTGGCTTTCTCTCGCATATGATTGTCCTCATTGATGTGAGCCTTTCACACCATTTTTGTCTTCCTCCTCCACCTTTTCTCTCTTTGCCATCCTAAGTGTCAACTTTCTTGCTTACGCTCATCCATTGCATGAGTGCTCAAAATGTCGAAAAGGAGTGGATCATTTTGACTTGTACCTGGCTAGGGGTTCTGGGATGAGTCATGATAAGATTCGAAAGAAGACCAAGTGTGAAACTTTAGTAGATTGAGTTCTCAACACAAAAATATTTTTTCTCGTATATCCCTATCCCCTTTCTTGCACGAAAACACCATTTGGAGACATTCAAGTCACGGATATCGAGAGCTCTTTCACCTTTATGTTCTTATGTTGCTTGTTTCAATGCTAATATAGACTCTTGCCTGTTATGACTTGAATTGAATTGCACGCCTTGGTTGCTTGACTTAAGAGTTCTTATATGGTTGGTAGCATGTCACCATAGAAATTATGCTTGTTATCATTTACCTACTCGAGGACGAGCAGGAATTAAGCTTGGAGATGTTGATACGTCCCAAACGTATCTATAATTTCTGCTTGCTCCATGCATGTTTTGTGTGATATTGCTATGTTTTTATATACTTTCATATATCTTTATAACATATTTTGGAACTAACCTATTAATGGTTGCAAGAGTGCACAAGTTCTTGGTTTTGTACTTTATGTGTAGGAATTACTTGGATAAGGAAAAATCACAAAAAGGAGCCTTGTAGGAGTTGGACTTTAACTCTCCCGAAATCTGTCCCCACAAGACAGGTTTTAAGGATCGCCTTGGAAACGCTAGAAGACGGCCTCAAACGGAAAAACTTAAAACTACAGATTTGTATGGAATTTTTTTCCGGTGGATTTAGACATAACATTAGACCCAATCGAAGTTCAGATACTTCCAGAAACCCCAAAATACAGAACACGTAATCTGGATGACGGGAATCCGAGAGTCTATATAAAGAGAGGAAACCTATGTCAAAGGGTACCATGAAAATTCCTCCCCCTTGGCAGCCGTCTTGAGGGGGAGATCAATCTCCACAGCAGCACCATATCCAAGGAAGAAGAAGGGGCCAAGGGCCGCTGCCCCCAAGGGTCGTGGCCGTGGGCGCCGCCGCCGCCGTCGTCGCCGTCTCCTTCATCTTCTCTGGGCTGCACCTCTCCATCAACAACTCTCCCTCTCACCATGTCCATGTGTGAGTAGTTCCCATCGGGGCTAAGGCTTATATCTTGATCTATGTGGTTTCTCTCTCTCCCATGATGTGATCTTTGTTGTGATCATAGGCTATGTTAATCTAGAGTGATCCCATGATATTTCACCTTCCTCTATGTATTGGATTGATGTACTCAATTGATCTTATCTAGTATAATCTCCGAGACCAAGGTGACAGCGGTCTATTGGACATGGGTTAGAAGAATATTATCATGAGTGATTTCCTCTTTTGTGTGTGGATTGAAGATTGAGAGTCTCTTGGTGATTGTCTTTGACTATCCTTTAGATATGTTGTGGTGATTGTGGTACTCTCTTTGGATGGCCGCGGTGACATTGGGAAATCCATAGATTGAGAACTACGAACTCTGAGGTGTGCTGTTGTATCCCTACACAATTATCGTCCTCTCTTGACCACAAAGGAATGACCTCCGAGTACGTCTCCATTGCATGTTTTATGGGAAATATCATGTGATTAGACTATGTTAATGTTGTTGGGAGTTGCCACTAGTGAAAGTATGAAGCCTAGGCCTTGTTTCCATCATTGTTACACCGTTTGCACTCACTTTTGTTACTTGTTTCTTTGCTGCACTTTTTATTACAGATTTATATTACTTCGTTTTATCACACCTATCACCCATATTTTACCATCTCTTCGCCGAACTAGTGCACCTATACAACTCCTAGTTGTATTAGGTGTGTTGGGGACACAGAGATTTCTTGTATATTAATTGCAGGGTTGCTTGAGAGAGACCATTTTCAACCTCTACTTCCCTGAGTTCGATAAACCTTGGTCATCCACTTGAGGGAAATTGCTGCTGTCGTACAAACCTCTGCGCTTGGAGGCCCAACATAGTCTACAAGAATAGAAGCGTGCGTAGACATCAGTTACCAATAATAAATGCATGAGTTCTTCGGACTAATGTAGGTATTGAAAGTTGACACTTCCACCTCCTCATATTTGCTAGGCTTTCCCGTGCCTTGAATTGCCTTCTTCTCACTCCGAGAGTTGGCGTCCACCTTCGCCGGTACATCCAAACCCTTGGCATGATACGCTCTGTCATCATAAACCTCCCTATAGCTTTCCTCAAAATAGCCACCATACCTACCTATCAAGGAATTTCCATAGCCTTTCCGAGATATATTGCCATGTAACATCCACCTCTTCATGACTTGATCTTCATGTCATACATGTTCCTGCTACACTAGTAGTGGCATACATTGCATACATCATGATAGCTACATCTTCTTTATGATTTGAGTACTTTGTTGACGAGGGGATGACCCCACGACTCCTGCGTGTGAGGATACCTGGTGCGTATGAAGACGGAAGGCCCACTGGAAAGCCTCGACAGGCCCACGATTGGCCCAATCAAGGCACCGACGTAGGAGTCCGCGACTGATATGGAAGGCAACTTTGCGTACAAGGCAAGACTAGAACTAGGAAACTATCTTTGTAATCTAGTATGGACTCCCTGAGACCTAGCCTAGTATATAAAGGCTAGGAGGGGAGACGTCTTTATCATCCAATACACAATCTACTCTCCTGGTCTTGCGAGAACTCGCCTTGGCCTCCCATGTAATCGCCCCCTCACGCAATAATATCGAGCAGGAAGTGCTTCTCCTGTTAGCCGACGAGTATCACCCAACCTGTTCCTTGTCTATGATAAACGCAGGGTCCCTGACCGTGGGATTTGCCGAGGCCGATCCTCGTCAATTGGCGTCGTCTGTGGGAACTAAACAGGTTGGAATCACGATCTCGGCGTTCCCGCCTTCAGCAAATCAGAACTCGAGGATTAGAGCCAGATCTAGCCCGCTCGAGGGTTTCAAGTTCACCACAAGCATCTCCATCGCCCCGTCAAGATCACTTAGCCTGCAGCCAAATCAAGTCCAGCACCTCGACGAGCGCCAGATATGTCGCCGACGGAAAAGAATTCGGCGACCCAGAAGACAGGTGCGGGGACTCTACACGGGAATCCCACTCGAAGAGTCGCGGCGCGTGACAGGAGACTCGCCAACCACTCGACGACCCGCCGCCACCCGGACTCCCGCCACGCGACAAGACATCGACTCTGAAACCCAGATCGACGAGTACTACGACCCAAACTGAAGACGAGATGAATTCGCCAACTTCATCCGAAACCAGTCGCTCAGGGATGGGATAGAGCTCGACCCAAGACTTCACAACCGAACAGAAGACCACTCGCAGATTTTCCAAGTATCAAGGAGAAGAAGGCACGCTGGCTCCAGTAAGCTCACAGCCAGAGAACAACTGGAAGGACCTTGCGCGATCCACTGTTTCAAACACAGTTGGGAACACCTCAGAGCAAGCCACACCCTAGAAGACTGTCGCTTATTCACCGAACTCTCCAACAGCCTCAAGGAGGAAAAGCATCGTGAAGCCAAGCGCACTTGAAGAAGCGTGCAGTCACCAGCACCAATTACAGGAAAGCAATACCCTACGTCCCATGGAGGAATCTGCATGATCCAAGAAGGAAGACCCTCAAAAACAAAGCAGGACGCTTACACCCTGCAGGCCCGAGCAGCCAAGGGCCTAAAGATAGCAAAAATCTACCAACTGTGTGGCACAGAGACCAGCATCACCTTCTCCCAGAGTGACCACCCGCCCACAGTCCCAAGGCCGGGGCACGCACCCCTGGTCCTCGAAGCCCAGATCGGAGGTTATGACATGGTGATGACGGCTTCCCGCCCTTCGTTGGTAGGCCCCAAGTGGAAGGCGTGATGCGGTACAGCAGCAAGTTTCCCTCAGTAAAGATACCAAGGTTTTGTTGGAAATATGCCCTAGAGGCAATAATAAAATGTTATTATATATATATTTCCACGTTCGTAATTAATGTTTATATTTCTGTGCTATAATTGCAATGACCCTGACTATGAGATTCAGAAGAAAACTCACTTGCATGTGTGGAAATGTAAACACCAAGAGTTCCTGGTTTAGCCTCTAAGACCAGCTCATGTGCTAACTGATGATTACGTTTTCTTAATCATGGACATTGTTCTTGTAACAAGGATGTCAGTAGCAATGGGGACATATTGTTAGCAGAACAATGATGTTGAACCGACCCCAGTATTGAATGATATACTTAGAGATCACATCGTAACAACGTTATAAGTCATATCATGAAATGTTATCATATACGTAATTCCTTAGACCATGAGAGTATCGAGTTGCTTCACACAGGAAGACATGCTTTGGTTCTTAGATGAATCCTCCCGTAAATGGGAAGTAGTAAAATAAGTTCTGGGTATGTCAGATGGTGTGACTAGTGACTGTGATAGTTCAAGAATGGGATTTGCTCCTTCACGATGAAGAGATATTGACTTTGGGCCCACTCGGTATGACGGTATCCATTATAGTCTGGCCAGACGCATTGTGATTCAGTCACGGGGATACCGGAATACGATAACGAGAAAATGGACAAACGAGCAAAGAGGATAACGAGTGGCTTGTGTTCAAAAGTTGTTACACATGGGTGCCAAACTTCTCTCCTCTAACTTTGCCATATATCGCGAAGCAAAGGGAATGGTACATGACTAAACATAATGGTTCACTCGAAGTTTCTTCGTGTATGTGCGGGAGTCAACATGGGTGTCCATGGCTCCGCTGTTGATTATTGGCTATTGACAAAAGGTTGTTGACCTATGTCCGGAAGATGTTCTGAGTCATGTCCGCATTATACCGAACCTATTGGGTCACACACTTAACGAACAGTAGTCTGTTAGAATACTAGTATGGTACAAGGTTTAGTGGAAGCAAAGCAGAATAGTTCATACGGGTACCGGAAGTAGTTCCGGAGATTTATGGAATTGTTCATAAGGGCACCAGAAGTAGTTCTGGTATTTAAGGTTATGTCCGGATCACTCTGGAGTAGTCCCAAGTGGTTCCGGAACATATGAGAATGGTACTGGGGAAGTCCTGGATCAACCGGAATAGTTTCCGGATAATCGCTGGGCGTCCCGACAACCTTCGCGGTCATCCGGTGGCTTAAACTGTAACTCGGATGGTCTTGGAAACTATCCGGATGGCTCCGGAACGTCCGAGAACGGTCTCGGAAGGTCCTGGAAGTGCTCCAGAAGTGTCCGGAATGTCCCGAAACGGTCCCGGTATGTCCCGGAAGGTCCTGGAAGCTTCTAGAAGGTCATGGAAGGTTCCAGAAGGTTCCGGGCAGTACCACCCACTCCCCTGCGCCCCTAGCCTTGGGGGGCAAGCCACCTAGGCTGCCCTGGCCAGCCAAGGGGTGGGGGGCGCACCAAGGGGAAGGAATCCCCCTCCAGGTGGAAAGTCCAACTCTCCAATATGGCAGGTTTCCGGTGGGAAGGTTTGGGAGGTTTGGGAGTCCAAGTTGGACTCCCCACCCCCCTTATTGCGCCCCAAGGGCCTCTTGGCCACCTATATAATGTGGGGGAGGGGTGGGGGGCGCAGCACAACTTGTCCCCAAGGCCTATGCGCCACCCTCCCTCCTCTAAACCCCGTTGCTCCACTTTTAGACCCCGGTTTAGACGCTGTTCTAGATCGAAATCCGTTAGGGTTTTCTCCCTCTAGTTTTCTCGGTGGCATTCATCTCTGGACGGCGGAGCGCTGCTGGATTTCTGCTACGGGATGTGTGGATACTAATGGAGGGGTCGTACCTTCGACCCTTCTTCGAGGAGCTTGTTCATGGGACTTGTCCGTGGGACTAGATCGCGGGACTTGTTCGTGGGATTGATCGAGGGACTGTTCGTGGGAGAACTTGCGAGATATACTTCCACTACGTCCACGAGCTTCACCGACTCTACTTCCGCTACATCGGTTGGTGAGACATGATGTAACGACCAGATCCGAAGGGACCAAGTCTCTGTGCTTAACGTGCTAGTCCCTGGATCAGTTTGCTAGCACACCCAGTACTCGATAAAATAACAGAAGTAAAACATGTCTTTATTACATCGAATGAAGTAAATATTACAATAATAACATGGCTTAAGGCCATCTAATCAAATACTTGCGGAAGCTATAATAGTAGTAGTAGCGAGTCCAACCAGCTCCACGACAAAAGTTGAGTATAAGACAGCGACCTATTCGCACCTTACTCCTCGTCGGAACAATCTGCAACATGAATAAGTTACAGCCCCAAAAGGGGTCAGTACTTTGATCGTACGGCAAGCCATATCACAGAAAGAAGTAAAAGCCCTGTAATACATGCAATTTGGCTGGTGGAGCTTCTACATTTATTTTTGCATAAAGCTAATTTTCCCTATAGAATAATAATAGCTAAGTTCTACAATAGCATACGATTGAGATGGGAAACCCCACTCAATCTATCCCAAAGTGATTAACCCAATAAATTAATTAAAGATGATGAGACAAATCAATATTTCCACAACTAGTTGCTCAAATTGTCCATAACCGGGGACACGGCTAATCGATTAGTTTTACACTCTACAGAGGTTTGTGCACTTTTCCCCAGAAGACTCGATCGCCTCCTTTGTAGTTCGTCACACTGCACGATGTATGACAACTGGAAGATCGAGACATGGTCTTTCAGAAGAGTTTCCCTTACTCCGGTAGCACCCATCCCACCTATTCACATCTACTTTCGTAGCGCTACCTAGTAAGAGTCCCTACAACTGATCAACCAAGCCAGAGCCCATAGTAGCTTGTGGCTGCACACGTAAGCTTCTAGGTATGTCAATACAATCAGTCCCTTTGAGCCTGGGTGGCTTTCCGCAGTCATCACTGGCCACCTCCAGGATGCTCGCAACCATCCCACCCAGGTAGTTCATTAACTTTATCTTGGTCCTAATTACTACATTATCACTCATACCTCATAATGATTCACTTCCCAATCCACGTCTACTTAGCATAGCAATATTCTAACATACGATGGTGACAATGATGTAAGGATCAGACCTACCTCAATGAACTACTGGGTGTAATAGCATAGCATAACCTATCATGCAATCTAAAGAAGAAGAACTAATGCATTGAAAACATAGGTAATAGGGAGTATGGTCAAAGATATGACTTGCCTTGCTGTTGATTGCAGAACCCTAAAGATTGGTGGTACTCTGCTTCGCACTCCGGACAATCTATCGTGAGCAAACAAAGATACACACAATCAATACACAACCAAAAGCAAAACAATGTTCAAGAACTCCAAAATAAAATCCGAATAAAAGATTTTGCAAAACAGATCAAGATTGATTTTAAAAGTGGGTTGCAAAGTGTCTAGAATATAGGGTTTAGCTAGGGTTTTAGTTTGCAAAAAGAATTAATCAAATCCGAGTTGTAAAACAAAAGTTACGGTCAACTAAAGTTGAAAATAAAATCTGATCAGATCTGAATATTTTCGAAAATAACAAAACAAACTTTATGGTTGAACTGAAAAGAGGGCTTCGAAAGAAAACCGTGGGCTTTGGAATCACGCAAAACAGATCTACGAGTAAAAAGATATTACAAAAACAGTTTTGCATAGGATCTAGGAAATTTTTTGATCGAACGGAAGAAAATAATTTTCTCAAAACTTGGATCTACAGTACACAATATTTAGAGGGTTTCAAAACAACGATTTGGCCGCTTGTTTCATCTAAAACGGAGCAACGGATAAAAAGTTACGACGTTTTTACTAACCGCGACGTGTACATTAGACGCGACGAAGATGACAACTCCGGCGATCTACGGCGTCAACGAGGACGTCTAGGGTGTAGGGCTTGATTAGAAGATCACAACGGTGGTGGTGATGATCTCCAACGTTGTCCGTACGGGCGTGGCAACGCGGTGAACCGAGCGCGCTCCGATGAACTCCCGCGGTACGCGTACAATTTGGGGATCAATCTTGCGTAAGAAAAGAAGAGGGAAAAAGATGTCAACTAGAAGCACAACGAAGAGAAGAGTCGGTCTGCAGAATTTGGGGTCAAGGGGAGGCTCACCGGTGACGAAATTCGTCCAACAATAGAGCTCCGTTGGACCTAGATCTACCCCGAAATTAGCTCGATTTGGAACGGTTTGCTGCGAAATTTTGTGGGGAATCGGTGGAGGGGGTCATGGGGTATTTAAGGGACAAGATTTCGTGGGCAAAGAGCAATCGAATCGGAGTCCATAGGTAGCACGAACGCCGCCGTGCGTGCTGTTGAGTCCGTTGCGGACTCAACCTTGTGTTCCTGTTGAACAAGGAGAGAGACGAGCCGCAGGTGCCTCCTGGCGGGCTGCTGCGTCCGTAGCGCGCGCCTGGCCACTTCGGCCACTCGCTGGCGGCCTGGCTGGCTGGCTGGCTCGGCCGGCCGGCCCGTTTTTTTTTTTTTTTTTTTGCGAAATTTTTTTTTTGTTAAAAAAAAGTATAGAGGTATTTTTAATATAATAAAAATAGCCCCGAAAAAATAACATCTTATTTTTTTAAAATAATAAAAATACGTAAAACGTAAATACGGTTATATAAATATATACGTACTTTTTTTTAAGCTTCAAAGAGTTTTATAACATAAAATATAAGTCGGAAAAATACGAAATAAATTTTTAAAATCTTAGAAAAACATAAATAATATTTTCAATAAGTTATTTATACAAAATAAAATACTAAAGAAAAACTTTATTCAATAAATTCAAGAAAACTCTCAAATAAGATCCAAAATGCACAAAAAAAATGATATGCATATGCTCTCTAGTAACTCATCCAAAAATAAATTTGGGATGTTACAAAACCTACCCCCCTTAAGGTGAATCTCGCCCTCGAGATTCAGGTTGGTCAGCAAAAAGGTGTGGGTGATCCTGCTTGAGATCCTCTTCTCGCTCCCAAGTAGCTTTTTCCTCGGTGTGGTGACTCCACTGAACTTTGCAAAATTTAATAACCTTGGTACGAGTGACTCTGTCTGCCGTATCGAGAATCTTCACAGGCTTCTCCTCATATGTCAAATCACCCTCCAGCTGAATTGCCTCCAATGGCACGGTGTCTCTCAGCGGAATATTTGCCATCTCTGCATAACACTTCTTCAACTGGGACACATGAAACACATCGTGAACTCCAGACAAACCTTCGGGCAATTCTAACTTGTAAGCAACCTCTCCTTTGCGTTCCAAGACTTTATATGGCCCCATAAATCGTGGTGCTAACTTTCCTTTAACTCCAAATCTCTTAATGCCACGAAGCGGAGACACTCGAAGGTATGCTCTATCTCCCACTTCATACGTTACTTCCTTTCGTTTAGCATCGGCATAACTTTTCTGTCTTGACTGAGCTATCTTCAGCCTATCACGGATTAACTTGACCTTCTCTTCTGAATCCTTGATCAAATCTGGTCCGAATAGCTTGCGGTCTCCAACTTCATCCCACATTAACGGTGTTCTACACCTTCTTCCATACAACGCTTCAAACGGGGCCATCTTTAAACTGGCTTGATAACTGTTGTTGTACGAGAACTCCGCATAAGGCAAATTATCATCCCAACTGGATCCATAATCCAATGCACAAGCTCTCAACATGTCCTCCAGAATTTGATTCACTCTCTCAGTCTGACCATCTGTCTGTGGATGAAAAGCTGTGCTAAACTCCAGCCTAGTTCCCAAGGTTTCATGTAACTGATGCCAAAACTTTGAGGTAAACTGCGTCCCTCTATCTGATACAATCTTCTTCGGTACTCCATGCAGACATACGATCTTGGTCAAGTATATCTTAGCCAACTTAGCACTAGTATAGGTGGTTTTCACCGGGATGAAGTGAGCCACTTTGGTCAAACGGTCAACCACTACTCAAATAGAGTCATAGCCTGCTCGTGTCCTGGGTAATCCTGTGATAAAATCCATACCAAGTTTGTCCCATTTCCAATCAGGTATCGGCAAGGGTTGAAGTAATCCGGCCGGTTTCTGATGCTCCGCCTTCACTCTCTGACATACATCACATATAGCCACATACTCAGCAATATCCTTTTTCAACCCTGTCCACCAAAAACTTTCCTTCAAGTCCAAATACATCTTGGTGTTTCCCGGGTGTATTGAGTAAGGAGAATCATGAGCTTCCTGGAGAATCAACTTCCTGATCTCCGGGTCATTGGGCACGTAAATACGCTTCTCAAACCATAATGTTCCGTACTCATCTTCATGAAATCCTTCTGCTTTTCCTTTCTCCATTCTCTCCTTGATATCTGCAATACCCTTGTCCAACTTCTGAGCTTCTCGGATCTTTCCCAATAACGTGGACTGAATTTCTAGTGTGGCGACATATCCTCGTGGAACAATCTCCATACGAAGATCTCTGAGATCGTCACACAACTCCTGAGGTAAACTTCCTGCTATAAGGGTATTGACATAACTTTTCCGACTCAGGGCATCTGCCACTACATTGGCCTTTCCTGGGTGGTAATGCAATCTCATATCATAATCCTTGATAAGCTCCAACCACCTCCTCTGCCTGAGGTTCAACTCCTTTTGCGTAAAAATATACTTTAAACTCTTATGATCCGTGTATACGTCACACTTGTTCCCAATAAGAAAATGCCTCCAAGTCTTGAGTGCGTGTACTACGGCTGCTAATTCCAAATCATGTGTGGCATAGTTCAACTCATGAGGTCGAAGTTGACGCGAGGTGTAACACACAACCTTTCCATCCTGCATGAGAACGCCTCCGAGTCCTTGCCGCGAGGCATCACAATACACTTCAAAATCCTTGCGCACATCGGGCAAAATCAGCACTAGGGCTGTAACCAAACGCTTCTTCAATTCCTGAAAACTGGCTTCACATTCCTCCGTCCAGACGAACTTGGTGTCCTTCTTCAACAATTCCGTCATAGGTTTGGCAATCTTGGAGAAACTCTCGATGAATCTCCTGTAATAACCCGCAAGTCAAAGAAAACTACGGATTTCACCAACGGATGTGGGCGCCTGCCATTCTGTGACTGCTTCAACCTTGGATGGGTCCACTGCGATTCCTTCGCCTGACACAACATGTCCAAGAAATCCCACTTCCTTCAACCAAAACTCACACTTACTAAACTTGGCATAAAGTTGATGTTCCCTAAGTTTCTCCAAGACTAAGCGTAGGTGTTCTTCATGCTCCTCTTCATTCTTGGAATAAATCAAAATATCATCAATGAACACCACAACAAATTTGTCCAAAAATTCCATGAAGACCTTGTTCATCATGTTCATAAAGTATGCAGGGGCATTGGTTAGACCGAAAGACATGACTGTGTACTCATAGAGTCCATATCTCGTGGTAAAGGCGGTCTTGGGTATATCCTTCTCACGGATCTTCAACTGGTGGTATCCCGATCGGAGATCGATCTTGGAAAACACACTAGCTCCTTCCAACTGGTCAAACAAATCATTGATCATCGGTAGTGGATACTTGTTCTTGATAGTCACCTCGTTCAACGAGCGATAATCCACGACCATCCTTAGAGATCCATCCTTCTTCTCCACTAAAAGCACTGGGGCTCCCCAAGGTGATGAACTCGGGCGAATATACCCTTTCTCCAATAACTCTTTAATTTGCTTCTTAATTTCCTCTAAGTCATTTGCGGGCATTCTATACGGCCTTTTGGATATAGGTCCGGTGCCTGGCAATAACTCGATCAAAAACTCGATATCCCGGTCCGGTGGCATTCCGGGCAATTCCTCCGGGAATACGTCAGGGTACTCCTTGACTATCGGCACTTCCTCCAGGCTAACCCCCTTAAGAGAATATACCTGGGTCCTTCTAAACTTGTGCTTGGTCACATACTTGATCTTCTTCCCCTCAGGTGTGGTGAGAGAGATTGATCTTCCCTCACAGTCAATGTTGCCTTTATACTTCGACATCCAATCCATACCTAGGATTACATCCAAACCTTGGGACTTCAAAATTATCAGGTCTGTGGGGAAATCATGATTGCCAATGGTGAGGCTCAACTGGGGACAACCTAAACCTGCCATCATCTCGGCTCCCGGGGAACTTACTAAAATTGGTACACTAAGGGTCTTGGTAGAAAATCCATACTTATCCACAACTACCCTTGATATGAATGAATGTGATGCACCGGCGTCAAAAAGAACTAGTACTGGTCGAGAGTTTAGCAAAAACTTACCAAACACTGCATCGGGTTGTTCATAGGCTTCCTCCACGTTGACATGGTTCACTTGTCCCTTAGCAAAAGGGTTAGGCTTCTTATTTCCAGAACTCCCATTGCCATTCTTCAGCTCAGGACATTCATTGGAGTAATACCCTTTGTTGTTGCATTTGAAACAGGTGATGTGACTTAGGTCCTTCTTCATGGGCGTAGATGGGTTGGACCGTTGCTGATTTCCATTTCCTCCATTGTCATTCCTCTGGTTTCCATGGTTGTGTCCATTGCCTCCATGCTGAGAATGACCTCCATGATTATGATGGTTGTGCCCTCCAAATTTATTGGGTCCTGTTCCACCATATCCTGAGAATGGTGCGGAACGGGGCTTCTGTTGAGTGCCAGATTGATACTTGCCCTATCCGTACTTCCTCTTTCGATTCTCCATTATCTGATGCTTGCCTTCAAGAATGATAGCCTTATCCACCATCTCCTGGTAGTTAGCAAAGGTTGCCACCGTCAACTGAACTCCAAGCTCATCATTTAGTCCCTCCAGAAATTTCTCCTGCTTGGCAGCATCTGTGGCCACATCTCCTGGAGCATAACGGGACAACTTGTTGAATTCCTCCACATACTCTGCCACTGAACGGCCTCCCTGGCGTAAGTTGCGAAACTCCCTCTTCTTGAGACTCATAGCTCCAGCTGAAACATGAGCAGTGCGGAATATTGGGAAACGTAGTAGAAAACAAAATTTTTCGGCCTACGAATCAAGAACCCAAGATCATCCAAGAAGATTCCATACAAGGTTTTAGGTCATGGCTCACCAACCGATGTAGCGGAAGTAGAGTTGGTGAAGCTCGTGGACGTAGTGGAATTAGATCTCGCAAGTTCTCCCACGAACAGTCCCTTGATCAATCCCACGAACAAGTCCCGCGATCTAGTCCCACGGACAAGTCCCATATACAAGCTCCTCGAAGAAGGGTCGAAGGTACGACCCCTCCATTAGTATCCACACATCCCGTAGCAGCAATCCAGCAGCGCTCCGCCGTCCAGAGATGAACACCACCGAGAAAACTAGAGGGAGAAAACCCTAACGGATTCCGATCTAGAACAGCGTCTAAACCGGGGTCTAAAAGTGGAGCAACGGGGTTTAGAGGAGGGAGGGTGGCGCATAGGCCTTGGGGACAAGTTGTGCTGCGCCCCCCACCCCTCCCCCACATTATATAGGTGGCCAAGAGGCCCTTGGGGCGCAATAAGGGGGGTGGGGAGTCCAACTTGGACTCCCAAACCTCCCAAACCTTCCCACCGGAAACCTGCCATATTGGAGAGTTGGACTTTCCACCTGGAGGGGGATTCCTTCCCCTTGGTGCGCCCCCCACCCCTTGGCCGGCCAGGGCAGCCTAGGTGGCTTGCCCCACAAGGCTAGGGGCGCAGAGGAGTGGGTGGTACTGCCCGGAACCTTCTGGAACCTTCCATGACCTTCTAGAAGCTTCCAGGACCTTCCGGGACATACCGGGACCGTTTCGGGACATTCCGGACACTTCTGGAGCACTTCCAGGACCTTCCGAGACCGTTCTCGGACGTTACGGAGCCATCCGGATAGTTGCCAAGACCATCCGAGTTACAGTTTAAGCCACCGGATGACCGCGAAGGTTGTCGGGACGCCCAGCGATTATCCGGAAACTATTCCGGTTGATCCAGGACTTCCCCAGTACCATTCTCATATGTTCCGGAACCACCTGGGACTACTCTAGAGTGATCCGGACATAACCTTAAATACCCAGAACTACTTCTGGTGCCCTTATGAACAATTCCATAAATCTCCGGAACTACTTCCGGTACCCGTATGAACTATTCTTCTTTGCTTCCACTAAACCTTCTACCATACTAGTATTCTAACAGACTACTGCTCGTTAAGTGTGTGACCCAATAGGTTCGGTATAATGCGGACATGACTCAGAACATCTTCCGGACATAGGTCAACAGCCTTTTGTCAATAGCCAATAATCAACAGCGGAGCCATGGACACCCATGTTGACTCCCGCACATACACGAAGAAACTTCGAGTGAACCATTATGTTTAGTCATGTACCATTCCCTTTGCTTCGCGATATATGACAAAGTTAGAGGAGAGAAGTTTGGCACCCATGTGTAACAACTTTTGAACACAAGCCACTCGTTATCCTCTTTGCTCGTTTGTCCCTTTTCTCGTTATCGTATTCCGGTATCCCCGTGACTGAATCACAATGCGTCTGGCCAGACTATAATGGATACCGTCATACCGAGTGGGCCCGAAGTGAATATCTTCTTCATCGTTAAGGAGCAAATCCCATTCTTGAACTATCACAGTCACTAGCCACACCATCTGACATACCCAGAACTTATTTTACTACTTCCCATTTACGGGAGGATTCATCTAAGAACCAAAGCATGTCTTCCTGTGTGAAGCAACTCGATACTCTCATGGTCTAAGGAATTACGTATATGAAAACAACTCATGATATGACTTATAACGTAGTTACGATGTGATCTCTAAGTATATCATTCAATACTGGGGTCGGTTCAACATCATTGTTCTGCTAACAATATGTTCCCATTGCTACTGACATCCTTGTTACAAGAACAATGTCCATGATTAAGAAAACGTAATCATCAGTTAGCACATGAGCTGGTCTTAGAGGCTAAACCAGGAACTCTTGGTGTTTACATTTCCACACATGCAAATGAGTTTTCTTCTGAATCTCACAGTCAGGGTCATTGCAATTATAGCACAGAAATATAAACATTAATTATGAACGTGGAAATATATATATAATAACATTTTATTATTGCCTCTAGGGCATATTTCCAACAGTCTCCCACTTGCACTAGAGTCAATAATATTGTCAGTGCTTTAGCACTTTACACCTATGGCATACCGGTGTAAGAAATGCTTCATTTGTGGTATAGACCTCATCTTCGGATCTGACGTTTCAGGCCCGTTTGTATCTTGCATATCTTCGCGTTTTCACGCTATCATAAAATTTACTAATTTTATCAGTTTAGCTTTGTATATGTTTGAATCATTTGGCAGGACCTTGGTTCCTTTAGAATAAGTCATGAAATCATTCGTCAATGTTCCATGAGCTTCAAGAATCTAGGAAACCATACCATGTTCATAAATGAATTTATGATTCAAAATACCCTCCTTGTTACTTCTTTAAGCAACAATATACTTAGCCTCTGTTATAGAATTCTCCACAGTATCGAACTTGACATAGTTCCTCCATACTGTGCCACCCTTACGTGTGAAATACATAATCCCAATTAAAATCGAAAATCGATCGGAGTAAGTATGAAGACTGAATTGGTGTAACTGTTTACATCAAAATTTAGCTGGTGTAACTTGTTACAACGAGCTCTTCATTATCTCCATTTTCTGAGAAACATATCTTATCTATCATAAGTTTAACTTTTCACTGCTTGTCCAATGATCAACATATTGATCACTTTGGTATCTTGCTCACAACCTTTTGGAGCGTTGGACATATCTGGTCGTTTTACATATTATGGTATACATGATTAATCCAAACACACATGTGAGTGAAATTCAATTCATGTGTTTTGCTTATCTATGTTCATGAACACCGATTTCCGCAAACAACTTTTCACCGTGACCTCGGCAAGAACATCCTTCCTGGCGTTTTCATACTAAACTACTTTAGTATCATGTCAATATGCAGTGTTGGCTTTAGCATGATCAGGCACTTACTATCTTCATAGATCACTGCGCTCAATACTAATGCTATATTAGCCCAAGTACTTCAGCTGAAAACTATTTTCAATAAAGTCCTTATTTGTGTCAAGAAATTTATATCATTTCTAATCAACAATATGTCATATACATAAGGTTTTAGAAATATTATTCAGCTCCCACTTACTTTCTTGAATATTCAAGCATCTTCGTTATTCCTGATGAAAACAAACTCTTTTGGCAATTTCATCACAACGAAAATTCCAACTCCATTATGCTAGCTTCAGTCCATCACTGGATATCCAAGGCTTGCATCTATTTTAGCATCCTTTGAATCGACAAAACATTCCGGTCGTATCACATATACGTCCTTTGTTATATTTCCGTGTAGGAACTTTGTTTTGACGTTCATTCTACCATATCCTATAAATGAGATATGTAGTAATTGCTAATATAACCCGAACTGACTAAAGCATTTCTACGGTCGACACTATTTCGCCGTAGTCAACCTTTGAACTTGCTAGAAAACAATTTTCCAACGAGTTGAGCTTTATGGATAAAACAATTTCATCCGAATCAATTATAGATCCATATATATATTCTTCAGACTTTTAGTCTTTCCGAGGGTCTACCAAGTTCAAAACTTGACTTACTTCCATGGATACTATCTCGGATTATTTGGCATTTAGCCAAATCCCGGAGTCAGGGCCCATCAACGCTTCTTTGTATATCACAGGTTTATCATTGTCGAACAACAATATCTCGTTTTACATATCATGAATGTTTGTACGATTTTTGTCTAACCTGTGTGGTTCAGCTGCGCACTTCTCTGAAGATTCAACAATCTTTGACAAGTTGCACTGTCCTCCCACTCACTCTTTTGTAAGAAACTATTTTTCTTCAAAAGACATTGTTCTTAACAGCAAACAGTTTTGCTTTTGTGTAGTGATAGAGGAATACCAAAATTTTTGGCATAACCTTAACAAAGTAGCACTTATCTGATTTGGGGTTTTGAGTATGTCAAACATATGCCTCATATACCCAAATTTTAAGAAAAGACAACATGGTTTTAACAGTCCATACCACATCTAATATGGTGTCATTTCAACAGATTTGATGGTGCTCTTTTCAGTGTAAAAGCTGTAGTCACTAACGCATAACTTTAATAAGTATAATGGCAAATTGATAAACGTCATATTTGATCTTACCGTGTCATACATGGATTGATTACATCTCTCGAACACTTTACTCATAGTGGTGTTCTGGGAGACGCAAGTTATGACACTTCTTCACAACTCATCAGACGTTCTCTAAACTTGTAACTCAAATATTAATTTCTACAATCTAATTTGCAGAAGCTTTATTTTCTTGTTACAATGAATTTTTATTTCACTCTAAAATTCCTTGAACATTTCAAAGATTTCAGACGTATGTCTCTATTGAACAGATATCCACATATCTACTTCAACTCATGAGTGAAGATAGGGAATCCACTGCACACAACTACACTTATTGGACTACACACATCATCATGTATGATTACCAATGGTTTAGTTGCCCGTTCATGTATGGCCTATTAACGGTGTTTTAGTCACATTACTTCGAGAAAAAGATCGCAAGCGTCAAGTGATTCATAATCATATGACTCGAAAGTCCATCACTTATGGAAATTCTTCATGCATGTTATGTCACTTGTGATAAACGGCAGTGCCACATCGATGTGGTATTTCTGTCAGTCTTGCGACGTTTAGCGTCAGTGTTATGGATGTTTAGCATTATTATCAAGATTCATAACATACAACCTATTCATAATGGAAGTATGGCCTTTACGTTATTCATAGCTTTGAACAACTCTCTTGCAACAAACATGATTCAAAATGATGTTTTGCAACAAGGCTAAAGTGTAGTAACAATTTACTCAACTCTAAAATGAATTATGAAGATAATCATAGAGTCAACACACGGTATAGTAAACCTTTTACCGTGTTCCCGAGCGTGTCAAAACTCATCATTAGCTAGTCATAAAGGCCATAGTATTTCTTGCATCGAGTTGCAACAATATGCAATCGATGTGATATTCCGGTGATCAACAGTTTAATCACAATATACAGAATCCACAATTAACTGCTTAATCATGATTCCCAAGAATTACATCTCTTGACCAGCAATGAATTCATCTATAACTCCGTATGACTTTCATTTCTGAGCTGGTTATTCCAGTCTTCTTTCGTTTTGCCTTTATACGTATCATAGTTCTATTTCCAATGTCACTCCTACTCACAGAAGATCACACATGATCAAGGGTGGCGCAGGCCATGGACTTTCCGGCGTGTAAGTCTTACTAACACCCTATGGAACTTCCTTTCCCTTAATCCTCATCATCATATGATCATTGTTCTTCTGGATCCCACACATCAGTTTTGTTTAGAGCACAATGAACATTTTCACTAATGCTTACAATCATACATTGTACTAGATATCTTATATCCAACATTAATTGTCTTACTACTGAAAACTTATTTTTCAGTTCCATGAATATAACATAACTATCCCAAACTTTTCGAAGTTCGGGTTTCATGATGGTGAAGACAATGCACTTAGCTGTCGTGGAATTCTAGCATTTTGGATTATGGACATAAGTCACATCATCCATAGCATCAGCGGGAGAGCATCAAAAATTTGCGATAGGACAAGCTCCTTCTCGACACTATTGAGGATAGTCCTCACAATACGGTACCAATCGTAAAGTTTTTACCAGATAAAACAGTTAATCAAAATCAATTGGGAAGGTGGTAACGCGAGCCATTATTCTACAAAGATAATGCAAATACTAAGACTTTGTTCATAATTAAGTTGCACTTGTGATTAATCAATTTAATTACTTAGTGCGCTCCCACTCAGATCAATATCTCTCGTAATTGATGCTGGAGTGATTCAAGATCCAACCCAATCGTCCGCCATTGATGTGACATCACTGATGACTTAGACTGGACCGGTAGGCCAACTTGCCAATCACGCCAAAGGTGATTCTTGTTCATCTTTCGATGGGCGTGTTCCGGTAGCAAACTTTTATCCAAACCGTCAAGATAACCAAGTGTAATGTGCTGTGTGTTCTTTTAACACACCCGTCTTTTATGCGTCACACCGTGTGCACCCATGTGACATGACCTGCTCCGATGTGAAACATAGTATAGACGGTGCTACAGTTGGAAGAACACTATCAACTTGATATTGTTTTGCGAGAGATCACCCTAATAAAATACGACTATCGCGCATCAAACAAGGGTGCATCAAAGGGATAAACATCACAGGCAGTTCATAAAATTTTGTGATATAGTATAGCCCTTTGCTTCGTTAAGTCTTCATTGTCTTCACGTCGTCGTGGTTGAAGTCATCGTGTCCAACAACTTTGTCCTTGGCGCCGGGAACATCACCACGACTTCCGGCATGTGCGTCGGGGTCCACCTCCGCATCGTAGATCATCACATTTGCATCTATCTATTGCATTGCCTCGAGCTAATAAACAGTTCTGGCACGCAGGCCATAATTAAGTGACAATCATATGACTCCAGTCATCATGCCGTACCACGACACGCAGGTCGCGAATAAATATTACATAACATATAGCATCTCATACAAACACATTGCAAATCTTGAAGGCTATACCACATCACATGCATACTCTGCAAAAACGAGTTAGATCGCCATCTACACGGGTTGTTGCAACTTTTATCGTGGTTGTTAAGCAGGTTTACAAGGCAAACGAGAAACCCTAGATAAAACAAAATACGATACTTCTTTTGTTGCTAGTTTAACATACGGGGTGCGTGCAGCAACTAATGCCACAAGCCAAACTTCGTTAAACGCGTGACCCCCGTGTGGATTTGAGTTCATAAAATCCACAGGCCCCTCCATGTTAAATCTTCTATTGCGAGATTAAGATGAGATCCAAGGAGTTTGATGTAGACCATGATCAAGGCAACCAGCATACTGAAAGCAGCATAGAGGGATCGATGGAAAACTCAATCCTTGTAGCAAAACCTCAACTTGCCATCAAGCATAGAAAAAATCACATGACAGGGAAGCAACAAGAAAATCAATGCCTCATATCACACATATGATCTAGACCTAAACATGCATCTAATCAAGGATCGCTCATGATACCACTATTGGGAAACGTAGTAGAAAACAAAATTTTTCGGCCTACGAATCAAGAACCCAAGATCATCCAAGAAGATTCCATACAAGGTTTTAGGTCATGGCTCACCAACCGATGTAGCGGAAGTAGAGTTGGTGAAGCTCGTGGACGTAGTGGAATTAGATCTCGCAAGTTCTCCCACGAACAGTCCCTTGATCAATCCCACGAACAAGTCCCGCGATCTAGTCCCACGGACAAGTCCCATATACAAGCTCCTCGAAGAAGGGTCGAAGGTACGACCCCTCCATTAGTATCCACACATCCCGTAGCAGCAATCCAGCAGCGCTCCGCCGTCCAGAGATGAACACCACCGAGAAAACTAGAGGGAGAAAACCCTAACGGATTCCGATCTAGAACAGCGTCTAAACCGGGGTCTAAAAGTGGAGCAACGGGGTTTAGAGGAGGGAGGGTGGCGCATAGGCCTTGGGGACAAGTTGTGCTGCGCCCCCCACCCCTCCCCCACATTATATAGGTGGCCAAGAGGCCCTTGGGGCGCAATAAGGGGGGTGGGGAGTCCAACTTGGACTCCCAAACCTCCCAAACCTTCCCACCGGAAACCTGCCATATTGGAGAGTTGGACTTTCCACCTGGAGGGGGATTCCTTCCCCTTGGTGCGCCCCCCACCCCTTGGCCGGCCAGGGCAGCCTAGGTGGCTTGCCCCACAAGGCTAGGGGCGCAGAGGAGTGGGTGGTACTGCCCGGAACCTTCTGGAACCTTCCATGACCTTCTAGAAGCTTCCAGGACCTTCCGGGACATACCGGGACCGTTTCGGGACATTCCGGACACTTCTGGAGCACTTCCAGGACCTTCCGAGACCGTTCTCGGACGTTACGGAGCCATCCGGATAGTTGCCAAGACCATCCGAGTTACAGTTTAAGCCACCGGATGACCGCGAAGGTTGTCGGGACGCCCAGCGATTATCCGGAAACTATTCCGGTTGATCCAGGACTTCCCCAGTACCATTCTCATATGTTCCGGAACCACCTGGGACTACTCTAGAGTGATCCGGACATAACCTTAAATACCCAGAACTACTTCTGGTGCCCTTATGAACAATTCCATAAATCTCCGGAACTACTTCCGGTACCCGTATGAACTATTCTTCTTTGCTTCCACTAAACCTTCTACCATACTAGTATTCTAACAGACTACTGCTCGTTAAGTGTGTGACCCAATAGGTTCGGTATAATGCGGACATGACTCAGAACATCTTCCGGACATAGGTCAACAGCCTTTTGTCAATAGCCAATAATCAACAGCGGAGCCATGGACACCCATGTTGACTCCCGCACATACACGAAGAAACTTCGAGTGAACCATTATGTTTAGTCATGTACCATTCCCTTTGCTTCGCGATATATGACAAAGTTAGAGGAGAGAAGTTTGGCACCCATGTGTAACAACTTTTGAACACAAGCCACTCGTTATCCTCTTTGCTCGTTTGTCCCTTTTCTCGTTATCGTATTCCGGTATCCCCGTGACTGAATCACAATGCGTCTGGCCAGACTATAATGGATACCGTCATACCGAGTGGGCCCGAAGTGAATATCTTCTTCATCGTTAAGGAGCAAATCCCATTCTTGAACTATCACAGTCACTAGCCACACCATCTGACATACCCAGAACTTATTTTACTACTTCCCATTTACGGGAGGATTCATCTAAGAACCAAAGCATGTCTTCCTGTGTGAAGCAACTCGATACTCTCATGGTCTAAGGAATTACGTATATGAAAACAACTCATGATATGACTTATAACGTAGTTACGATGTGATCTCTAAGTATATCATTCAATACTGGGGTCGGTTCAACATCATTGTTCTGCTAACAATATGTTCCCATTGCTACTGACATCCTTGTTACAAGAACAATGTCCATGATTAAGAAAACGTAATCATCAGTTAGCACATGAGCTGGTCTTAGAGGCTAAACCAGGAACTCTTGGTGTTTACATTTCCACACATGCAAATGAGTTTTCTTCTGAATCTCACAGTCAGGGTCATTGCAATTATAGCACAGAAATATAAACATTAATTATGAACGTGGAAATATATATATAATAACATTTTATTATTGCCTCTAGGGCATATTTCCAACACGGAACGCCTGCTGGAACTGGTCCCAAGTCACATTCGCCATGGGGTATGTGGTGGTGTAATTATCCCACCATGCGGCTGCAGGTCCATCTAGCTGGTGCGAGGCAAATCTCACTTTCTCCTCATCAGTGCATCCAGCGTTTGCTAGCTTCCTTCCCATATTGCGGAGCCAGTCATCTGCAACAATCGGCTCCGGGCTGCTAGAGAACAAAGGTGGGTTCAACCTTAGGAAACGGGTGAGGCTGTCTCCCAAAGGCGGTGGTGGTGGTGGGGCATTGTTGTTGTTGTTGTTGTTCATGTTCTGCATCAAAAGCTGCATCATCTGGTTCTGGGTCTGAAGCAACTGCTCTAAGCCGGGTGGAATTCCATTCCCTGATCCACTAGCAGAAGGGGCACGTCTTGGTGGCATCTGTCGGGTTAGAATAGATGAGGTTATAGAGAGAAAATAGGCCTAAGGGGGATAACACTACCCATATGCAACATGATAGCAAGAAATTTCAATCAATCACTCATTCAAATCAAGATTCACACAATTAACTAAGATAGGCCATGTCACAAGAGTCGACATGGTAACTCTAAGAAAACTCTCAGATCGAAACTCTAAACGTTTAACTAAAAGAAAAAAAAAATCTATAATGGTGGTCTATGACTAGTTTGAGTCGGAAGAAGAATCGATCATCAAGACATCATTTCCGTTTTCCTCTTCCTCTGACTGGTAATCCTCATCTTGGCTGACGAGGCATCCATCGGAGTGATCCTCCTGAATGTTTTCTCCTTGGTCAAGTTGTTCTTCTGCTTCCTCCAGCATGAGCTTCAACTCTTCATTCCTTTCTTGTAGTGTGTCGATTTGCTCATCATACACTTCACGAACTCTCTTAGCTTCCTCCTCCAAACCCTCAATAACGTCCATGAAATGAAGCATTTCTTCCTCCACACGTTGAACATATTCCCCCAAGTCTTGAATGTGGGATGCCATTGATGTATCCTCAACAGTGCGTACTAATTCTCCAGTATGATCTTGGCGTCCATACATCTCGAAGCGGGTTCCTTGAAGATCTGCGTGGTACTCCTGTCGAATGCGTCCTAAGGTCATCAATGCGGCACGACTTCTTCCCACGCTCCAGTTTGGTGCTTTCACCGAGAAGTTAATTGGCTTGATTTTCCTTCCAAAGGTGCGTCTTGGAATGTGAACTTGGACCTTCCAGCTCTTTGCTCCTGGTCCTGTAGTCATGAGTGTCCCGGTGAAACTAGGCAAGGCGATCTTCAAAAACTTCACGATCTCCATCAGGCTTTGTCCAAAAGGTGTGGTCTCATCAGGCTGAGCGAACTTGGTGATCGGCATCTATATTTGTAAGGAGAGAAGAGATTAGAAGTGAATAGGAAAGAGTATGAGAATCATTAGAACTGTAGAGGGTTTTTAAAATAAAGTTTTCATCCTATGGCTTTTCCATTCCTAAGGTCACGTCCTACAGTCAACATGTGCTCTGATACCATCTTGTAACGACCAGATCCGAAGGGACCAAGTCTCTGTGCTTAACGTGCTAGTCCCTAGATCAGTTTGCTAGCACACACAGTACTCGATGAAATAACAGAAGTAAAACATGTCTTTATTACATCGAATGAAGTAAATATTACAATAATAACATGGCTTAAGGCCATCTAATCAAATACTTGCGGAAGCTATAATAGTAGTAGTAGCGAGTCCAACCGACTCCACGACAAAAGTTGAGTATAAGACAGCGACCTATTCGCACCTTACTCCTCGTCGGAACAATCTGCAACATGAATAAGTTACAGCCCCAAAAGGGGTCAGTACTTTGATCGTACGGCAAGCCATATCACAGAAAGAAGTAAAAGCCCTGTAATACATGCAATTTGGCTGGTGGAGCTTCTACATTTATTTTTGCATAAAGCTAATTTTCCCTATAGAATAATAATAGCTAAGTTCTACAATAGCATACGATTGAGATGGGAAACCCCACTCAATCTATCCCAAAGTGATTAACCCAATAAATTAATTAAAGATGATGAGACAAATCAATATTTCCACAACTAGTTGCTCAAATTGTCCATAACCGGGGACACGGCTAATCGATTAGTTTTACACTCTACAGAGGTTTGTGCACTTTTCCCCACAAGACTCGATCGCCTCCTTTGTAGTTCGTCACACTGCACGATGTATGACAACTGGAAGATCGAGACATGGTCTTTCAGAAGAGTTTCCCTTACTCCGGTAGCACCCATCCCACCTATTCACATCTACTTTCGTAGCGCTACCTAGTAAGAGTCCCTACAACTGATCAACCAAGCCAGAGCCCATAGTAGCTTGTGGCTGCACACGTAAGCTTCTAGGTATGTCAATACAATCAGTCCCTTTGAGCCTGGGTGGCTTTCCGCAGTCATCACTGGCCACCTCCAGGATGCTCGCAACCATCCCACCCAGGTAGTTCATTAACTTTATCTTGGTCCTAATTACTACATTATCACTCATACCTCATAATGATTCACTTCCCAATCCACGTCTACTTAGCATAGCAATATTCTAACATACGATGGTGACAATGATGTAAGGATCAGACCTACCTCAATGAACTACTGGGTGTAATAGCATAGCATAACCTATCATGCAATCTAAAGAAGAAGAACTAATGCATTGAAAACATAGGTAATAGGGAGTATGGTCAAAGATATGACTTGCCTTGCTGTTGATTGCAGAACCCTAAAGATTGGTGGTACTCTGCTTCGCACTCCGGACAATCTATCGTGAGCAAACAAAGATACACACAATCAATACACAACCAAAAGCAAAACAATGTTCAAGAACTCCAAAATAAAATCCGAATAAAAGATTTTGCAAAACAGATCAAGATTGATTTTAAAAGTGGGTTGCAAAGTGTCTAGAATATAGGGTTTAGCTAGGGTTTTAGTTTGCAAAAAGAATTAATCAAATCCGAGTTGTAAAACAAAAGTTACGGTCAACTAAAGTTGAAAATAAAATCTGATCAGACCTTAATATTTTCGAAAATAACAAAACAAACTTTATGGTTGAACTGAAAAGAGGGCTTCGAAAGAAAACCGTGGGCTTTGGAATCACGCAAAACGGATCTACGAGTAAAAAGATATTACAAAAACAGTTTTGCATAGGATCTAGGAAATTTTTTGATCGAACAGAAAAAAACAATTTTCTCAAAACTTGGATCTACAGTACACAATATTTAGAGGGTTTCAAAACAACGATTTGGCCGCTTGTTTCATCTAAAACGGAGCAACGGATAAAAAGTTACGGCGTTTTTACTAACCGCGACGTGTAGATTAGACGCGACGAAGATGACAACTCCGGCGATCTTCGGCGTCAACGAGGACGTCTAGGGTGTAGGGCTTGATTAGAAGATCACAACGGTGGTGGTGATGATCTCCAACGTCGTCCGTACGGGCGTGGCAACGCGGTGAACCGAGCGCGCTCCGATGAACTCCCGCGGTACGCGTACAATTTGGGGATCAATCTTGCGCAAGAAAAGAAGAGGGAAAAAGATGTCAACTAGAAGCACAACGAAGAGAAGACTCGGTCTGCAGAATTTGGGGTCAAGGGGAGGCTCACCGGTGACGAAATTCGTCCAATAATAGAGCTCCGTTGGACCTAGATCTACCCCGAAATTAGCTCGATTTGGAACGGTTTGCTGCGAAATTTTGTGGGGAATCGGTGGAGGGGGTCATGGGGTATTTAAGGGACAAGATTTCGTGGGAAAAGAGCAATCGAATCGGAGTCCATAGGTGGCACGAACGCCGCCGTGCGTGCTGTTGAGTCCGTTGCGGACTCAACCTTGTGTTCCTGTTGAACAAGGAGAGAGACGAGCCGCAGGTGCCTCCTGGCGGGCTGCTGCGTCCGTAGCGCGCGCCTGGCCACTTCGGCCGCTCACTGGCGGCCTGGCTGGCTGGCTGGCTCGGCCGGCCGGCCGGCCCGTCTTTTTTTTTTTTTGCGAATTTTTTTTTTGTTAAAAAAAAGTATAGAGGTATTTTTAATATATTAAAAATAGCCCCGAAAACATAACATCTTATTTTTTTAAAATAATAAAAATACGTAAAACGTAAATACGGTTATATAAATATATACGTACTTTTTTTGAAGCTTCAAAGAGTTTTATAACATAAAATATAAGTCGGAAAAATACGAAATAAATTTCTAAAATCTTAGAAAAACATAAATAATATTTTCAATAAGTTATTTATACAAAATAAAATACTAAAGAAAAACTTTATTCAGTAAATTCAAAAAAACTCTCAAATAAGATCCAAAATGCACAAAAAAAATGATATGCATATGCTCTCTAGTAACTCATCCAAAAATAAATTTGGGATGTTACACATGACCTAAAACCTTGTATGCAATCTTCTTGGATGATCTTGAGTTCTTGATTCGTAGGCCGAAATTTTTTGTTTTCTACTACGTTTCCCAACAGTGGTATCTTGAGCGATCCTTGATTAGATGCCTGTTTAGGTCTAGATCATATGTGTGATATGAGGCATTGATTTTCTTGTTGCTTCCCTGTCATGTGATTTTTTCTATGCTTGATGGCAAGTTGAGGTTTTGCTACAAGGATTAAGTTTTCCATCGATCCCTCTATGCTGCTTTCACTATGCTGGTTGCATTGATCATGGTCTACATCAAACTCCTTGGATCTCATCTTAATCTCGCAATAGAAGATTTAACATGGAGGGGCTTGTGGATTTTATGAACTCAAATCCACACGGGGGTCACGCGTTTAACGAAGTTTGGCTTGTGGCATTAGTTGCTGCACACACCCCGTACGTTAAACTAGCAACAAAAGAACTATCGTGTTTTGTTTTTCTAGGGTTTCTCGTTTGCCTTGTAAACCTGCTTAACAACCACGATAAAAGTTGCAACAACCCGTGTAGATGGCGATCTAACTCGTTTTTGCAGAGTATGCATGTGATGTGGTATAGCCTTCAAGATTTGCAATGTGTTTGTATGATATGCTATATGTTATGTAATATTTATTCGCGACCTGCGTGTCGTGGTACGGCATGATGACTGGAGTCATATGATTGTCACTTAATTATGGCCTGCGTGCCAGAACTGTTTATTAGCTCGAGGCAAAGCAATAGATAGATGCAAAGGTGATGATCTACGATGCGGAGGTGGACCCCGACGCACATGCCGGAAGCCATGGTGATGTTCCCGGCACCAAGGAGAAAGTTGGTGGACGCGGTGACTTCTACCACGACGGCGTGAAGACTACGAAGACTTCACGAAGCAAAGGGCTATATCATATCACATAATTTTATGAACTGCCTGTGATGTTTATCCCTTTGATGCACCCTTGTTTGATGCGCGGTAGTCGTGTTTTATTAGGGTGATCTCTCGCAAAACAATATCAAGTTGATAGTGTTCTTCCAACTGTAGCACCGTCTATACTATGTTTCACATCGGAGCAGGTCATGTCACATGGGTGCACACGTGTGTGACGCATAAAAGGCGGGTGTGTTAAAAGAACACACAGCGCATTACACTTGGTTGTCTTGACGGTTTGGATAAAAGTTTGCTACCGGAACACGCCCATCGAAAGATGAACAAGAATCACATGTGTTGTGATTGGCAAGTTGGCCTACCGGTCCAATCTAAGTCATCAGTGATGTCACATCAATGGCGGACGATTGGGTCGGATCTTGAATCACTCCAGCATCAATTATGAGAGATATTGATCTGAGTGGGAGCGCACTTAGTAATTAAATTGATTAATCACAAGTGCAACTTAATTATGAACAAAGTCTTAGTATTTGCATTATCGTTGTAGAATAATGGCTCGCGTTACCACCTTCCCAATTGATTTTGATTAACTGTATTATCTGGTAAAAACTTTACGATTGGTACCGTATTGTGAGGACTATCCTCAATAGTGCCGAGAAGGACCATGTCCTATCGCAAATTTTTGATGCTCTCCCGCTGATGCTATGGATGATGTGAGTTACGTCCATAATCCAAAATGCTAGAATTCCACCACAGCTAAGTGCATTGTCTTCACCACCATGAAACCCGAACTTCGAAACGTTTGGGATAGTTATGTTATATTCATGGAACTGAAAAATTGTTTTCAGTGATAAGACAATTGATGTAGGATATAAGATATCTAGTACAATGTCTGATTGTAAGCATTAGTGAAAATGTTCATTGTGCTCTAAACAAAACTGATAAGTGTGGGATCCAGAAGAACACCGATCATATGATGATGAGGATTAAGGGAAAGGAAGTTCCATAGGGTGTTAGTAAGACTTACACGCCGGAAAGTCCATGGCCTGCGCCACCCTTGATCATGTGTGAGTAGGAGTGACATTGGAAATAGAACTATGATACGTATAAAGGCAAAACGAAAGAAGACTGGAATAACCAGCTCAGAAATGAAAGTCATACGGAGTTATAGATGAATTCATTGTTGGTCAAGAGATGTAATTCTTGGGAATCATGATTAAGCAGTTAATTGTGGATTCTGTATGTTGTGATTAAACTGTTGATCACCGGAATATCACATCGATTGCATATTGTTGCAACTCGATGCAAGAAATACTATGGCCTTTACGACTAGCTAATGATGAGTTTTGACACGCTTGGGAACACGGTAAAAGGTTTACTATACCGTGTGTTGACTCTATGATTATCTTCATAATTCATTTTAGAGATGAGTAAATTGTTACTACACTTTAGCCTTGTTGCAAAACATCATTTTGAATCATGTTTGTTGCAAGAGAGTTGTTCAAAGCTATGAATAACATAAAGGCCATACTTCCATTATGAATAGGTTGTATGTTATGAATCTTGATAATAATACTAAAACATCCATAACACTGACGCTAAACGTCGCAAGACTGACAGAAATACCACATAGATGTGGCACTGCCGTTTATCACAAGTGACATAACATGCATGAAGATTTTCCATAAGTGATGGACTTTCGAGTCATATGATTATGAATCACTTGACGCTTGCGATCTTTGTCTCGAAGTAATGTGACTAAAACACCGTTGATAGGCCATACATGAACGGGAAACTAAACCATTGGTAATCATACATGATGATGTGTGTAGTCCAATAAGTGTAGTTGTGTGCAGTGGATTCCCTATCTTCACTCATGAGTTCAAGCAGATATGTGGATATCTGTTCAACCGAGACATACGTCTGAAATCTTTGAAATGTTCAAGGAATTTTAAAGTGAAATAGAAATTCATTGTAACAAGAAAATAAAGCTTCTGCAAATTAGATTGTAGAAAGTAATATTTGAGTTACAAGTTTAGCGAACGTCTGATGAGTTGTGAAGAAGTGTCATAACTTGCGTCTCCCGGAACACCACTATGAGTAAAGTGTTCGAGAGATGTAATCAAGCCATGTATGACACGGTAAGATTAAATATGACGTTTATCAATTTGCCATTATACTTGTTAAAGTTATGCGTTAGTGACTACGGCTTTTACACTGAAAAGAGCACCATCAAATCTGTTGAAATGACACCATATTAGATGTGGTATGAACTATTAAAACCATGTTGTCTTTTCTTAAAATTTGGGTATATGAGGCATATGTTTGACATACTCAAAACCCCAAATCAGATAAGTGCTATTTTGTTAAGGTTATGCCAAAAAGTTTTGGTATTCCTCTATCACTACACAAAAGCAAAACTGATTGCTGTTAAGAACAATGTGTTTTGAAGAAAATGGTTTCTTGCAAAAGAGTGAGTGGGAGGACAGTGCAACTTATCAAGATTGTTGAATCTTCAGAGAAGTGCGTAGCTGAACCACACAGGTTAGACAAAACTCGTACAAACATTCATGATATGTAAAACGAGATATTGTTGTTCGACAATGATAAACCTGTGATGTACAAAGAAGCGTTGATGGGCCCTGACTCCGGGATTTGGCTAAATGCCAAATAATCCGAGATAGTATCCATGGAAGTAAGTCAAGTTTTGAACTTGGTAGACCCTCCGAAAGACTAAAAGTCTGAAGAACATATATATATGGATCTATAATTGATTCGGATGAAATTGTTTTATCCATAAAGCTCAACTCGTTGGAAAATTGTTTTCTAGCAAGTTCAAAGGTTGACTACGGCGAAATAGTTTCGACCGTAGAGATGATTTAGTCAGTTCGGGTTATATTAGCAATTACTACATATCTCATTTATAGGATATTGTAGAATGAACGTCAAAACAACGTTCCTACACGGAAAAAATAACAAAGGACGTATATGTGATACGACCGAAATGTTTTGTCGATTCAAAGGATGCTAAAATAGATGCAAGCCTTGGATGTCCAGTGATGGACTGAAGCTAGCACAATGGAGTTGGAATTTTCGTTATGATGAAATTTCCAAAAGAGTTTGTTTTCATCAGGAATAACGAAGATGCTTGAATGTTCAAGAAAGTGGGAGCTGAATGATATTTCTAAAACCTTATGTAGATGACATATTGTTGATTGGAAATGATATATATTTCTTGACACGAATAAGGACTTCATTGGAAATAGTTTTCAGTTGGAGAACTTGGGCTAATATAGCATTAGTATTAAGCACAGTGATCTATGTAGATAGTAAGTGCCTGATCATGCTAAAGCCAACATTACATGTTGACATGATACTAAAGTAGTTTAGTATGAATACGCCAAGAAGGATGTTCTTGCTGAGGTCACGGTGAAAAGTTGTTTGCGGAAATCGGTGTTCATGAACACAGATAAGCAAAAACACGTGAATTGAATTCCACTCACCTGTGTGTTTGGATTAATCATGTACACCATAATATGTAAAACGACCAGATATGTCCAACGCTCCAAAAGGTTGTGAGCAAGATACCAAAGTGATCAATATGTTGATCATTGGACAAACAGTGAAAAGTTAAACTTATGATAGATAAGATATGTTTCTCGGAAAATGGAGAGAATGAAGAGCTCGTTGTAATGAGTTACACCAGCTGAATTTTTGATGTAAATAGTTACACCAATTCAGTCTTCATACTTACTCCGACCAATTTTCGATTTTAATTGGGATTATGTGTTTCACACGTAAGGGTGGTGCAGTATGAAGGAAATTTGTCAAGTTCGATACTGTGGATAATTCTATAACACTGGCTAAGTATATTGTTGCTTAAAGAAGTAACAAGGGAGGGTATTTTGAATCATAAGTTCATTTATGAACATGGTATGGTTTCCAAGATGCTTGAAGCTCATGGAACATTTATGAATGATTTCATGACTTATTCTAAAGGAACCAAGGTCCTGCCAAATGATTCAAACATATACAAAGCTAAACTGATAAAATTAGTGAATTTTATGATAGCGTGAAAACGCGAAGATATGCAAGATACAAACGGGCCTGAAACGTCAGATCCGTAGATGAAGTCTATACCACAATTGAAGCATGCATTACACCGGTATGCCATAGGTGTAAAATGCTCAAGCACTGATAATATTATTGACTCTAGTGCAAGTGGGAGACTGTTGGAAATATGCCCTAGAGGCAATAATAAAATGTTATTATATATATATTTCCACGTTCGTAATTAATGTTTATATTTCTGTGCTATAATTGCAATGACCCTGACTATGAGATTCAGAAGAAAACTCACTTGCATGTGTGGAAATGTAAACACCAAGAGTTCCTGGTTTAGCCTCTAAGACCAGCTCATGTGCTAACTGATGATTACGTTTTCTTAATCATGGACATTGTTCTTGTAACAAGGATGTCAGTAGCAATGGGGACATATTGTTAGCAGAACAAAGATGTTGAACCGACCCCAGTATTGAATGATATACTTAGAGATCACATCGTAACAACGTTATAAGTCATATCATGAAATGTTATCATATACGTAATTCCTTAGACCATGAGAGTATCGAGTTGCTTCACACAGGAAGACATGCTTTGGTTCTTAGATGAATCCTCCCGTAAATGGGAAGTAGTAAAATAAGTTCTGGGTATGTCAGATGGTGTGGCTAGTGACTGTGATAGTTCAAGAATGGGATTTGCTCCTTCACGATGAAGAGATATTGACTTTGGGCCCACTCGGTATGACGGTATCCATTATAGTCTGGCCAGACGCATTGTGGTTCAGTCACGGGGATACCGGAATACGATAACGAGAAAATGGACAAACGAGCAAAGAGGATAACGAGTGGCTTGTGTTCAAAAGTTGTTACACATGGGTGCCAAACTTCTCTCCTCTAACTTTTCCATATATCGCGAAGCAAAGGGAATGGTACATGACTAAACATAATGGTTCACTCGAAGTTTCTTCGTGTATGTGCGGGAGTCAACATGGGTGTCCATGGCTCCGCTGTTGATTATTGGCTATTGACAAAAGGCTGTTGACCTATGTCCGGAAGATGTTCTGAGTCATGTCCGCATTATACCGAACCTATTGGGTCACACAGTTAACGAGCAGTAGTCTGTTAGAATACTAGTATGGTAGAAGGTTTAGTGGAAGCAAAGCAGAATAGTTCATACGGGTACCGGAAGTAGTTCCGGAGATTTATGGAATTGTTTATAAGGGCACCAGAAGTAGTTCTGGGTATTTAAGGTTATGTCCGGATCACTCTGGAGTAGTCCCAGGTGGTTCCGGAACATATGAGAATGGTACTGGGGAAGTCCTGGATCAACCGGAATAGTTTCCGGATAATCGCTGGGCGTCCCGACAACCTTCACGGTCATCCGGTGGCTTAAACTATAACTCGGATGGTCTTGGAAACTATCCGGATGGCTCCGGAACATCCGAGAACGGTCTCGGAAGGTCCTGGAAGTGCTGCAGAAGTGTCCGGAATGTCCCGAAACGGTCCCGGTATGTCCCGGAAGGTCCTGGAAGCTTCTAGAAGGTCATGGAAGGTTCCAGAAGGTTCCGGGCAGTACCACCCACTCCCCTGCGCCCCTAGCCTTGGGGGGCAAGCCACCTAGGCTTCCCTGGCCGGCCAAGGGGTGGGGGGAGCACCAAGGGGAAGGAATCCCCCTCCAGGTGGAAAGTCCAACTCTCCAATATGGCAGGTTTCCGGTGGGAAGGTTTGGGAGGTTTGGGAGTCCAAGTTGGACTCCCCACCCCCCTTATTGCGCCCCAAGGGCCTCTTGGCCACCTATATAATGTGGGGGAGGGGTGGGGGGCGCAGCACAACTTGTCCCGCGGGCCTATGCGCCACCCTCCCTCCTCTAAACCCCGTTGCTCCACTTTTAGACCCCGGTTTAGACGCTGTTCTAGATCAGAATCCGTTAGGGTTTTCTCCCTCTAGTTTTCTCGGTGGCGTTCATCTCTGGACGGCGGAGCGCTGCTGGATTTCTGCTACGGGATGTGTGGATACTAATGGAGGGGTCGTACCTTCGACCCTTCTTCGAGGAGCTTGTTCATGGGACTTGTCCGTGGGACTAGATCGCGGGACTTGTTCGTGGGATTGATCGAGGGACTGTTCGTGGGAGAACTTGCGAGATCTACTTCCACTACGTCCACGAGCTTCACCAACTCTACTTCCGCTACATCGGTTGGTGAGACATGACCTAAAACCTTGTATGCAATCTTCTTGGATGATCTTGGGTTCTTGATTCGTAGGCCGAAAATTTTTGTTTTCTACTACGTTTCCCAACAGGTTTGTCTCCAGTAGGACTCCAGAGATTATAAGTAGGTGTCAGCGGCGCAACAGACGCGGGCCTGCACACAGACATAGATAACTTTGCTCCCAACGAAGTTCAGAGAGGTTGTCAATCTCTCCGGTCTTGTTGTTCACAAATGATAAAACGCAAGGGGATAATGATAGCAACTTGAAAGTAAATGCAGAAAAGTAAATATAGCTTGGAAACAATAATGAGGATATGGACCGGGATACGTGATGTTCGCTAGTGATGTCTCCCTCCCAAAAGACGATAAAAATGCTATGCGAGGTAAACAAATTACAGAAAGGCAATTGACAGGATTAAGAACGCACCGCAATGCTAACTATGCTACAAAAGAAAGGAAGAGGTTCAAAAGCACAGGCAGTACGCCAAGGTAAGTAGACCGAAATCCATCTGCATCTACTACTAATCATCCACCTTGATATATCTATCCAGAACATCTCGCTGGTATTAAGTTGCGAGCCCCACCCAATGTGTAAACCCAAAGCAACAGACAACTGCATTAAAAAGAACTTTGCGTAAAGTAAACAATCCTTGTAACCGCGGTTACAAGCACCGTTGTTTTCCCCCTTGTGGCAACAGCACATCCCCTAGACTCATGTTTCTTTCACTCAAGCATGTCATCAAGGAGGCATGAACCCACAATCTAGCACAACGCTCCCTCTTGGAGTCACTACCTACTACTTGGCCAAAGCAATAAACAGCAACGGAGAGCATGCAAGAATTACTTAGGAACAAAAATATAAGAGATAAAAACCAAATATATTACTCTATCACAATCTGAACATAATCTCATAATCCATCAGATCCGATCAAACTCAACATAGCAATAGCAGAAATATTACAAAGGTGCCTCGATCATGTAGGGCAGCTCACGAGGTCTAAACAATGAAGATCAAAGAGGGGAGGAGAACATCACATAGCTACTGATCACAGACCCATGGTCCAAGGAAAACTACTCACGAGACATCCGGGGAGCATCCATGGTGGAGAGGAGACTCCCGGAGGTCAATCCTCCCTCCGGCAGGGTGCCGGTAAGAGGTCTTCTGGTGCTCCCGATCTTGGAAGCGCGGCAGCGGCGGAACAGAGGAGAGTTCGCGGAATAGGGTTCTTGTTCTGGAGTTTTCCCGTGACGGGGAATAAATAGGCGAAGGGGGGCAGCCAGAGTTGGACCAGGGGCCCCAGGCGCCCCCCTGGCGCGGCCAAGGGTGGGTCCGCGCCGGGTGGCCGTCTGGGGCCCCCCTGGCCCCCCTCTGGCCCATCCCGGGCTTTTCTCGAAGCTTCCGTCACGCTGATTTTTTATCTGAATTTTCCCTAATTTTTGTGGCACTTTTTATATGGGGGAAAACTGAAATAGAAATACAGCAGAAAACAGGAACTGGCACTGGGGTGCACTGAGTTAATAGGTTAGTCCAAATATGATCAAAAATGTATGAAAGTGTATCTAGATCATAGCAATATCACACAAAACATGCATGGAGCAAGCAGAAATTATCGATACATTTTGGACGTATCAACATCCCCAAGCTTAATTCCTGCTCGTCCTCGAGTAGGTAAATGATAACAAGCATAATTTCTGTGGTGACATGCTAGCAACCATAAAAGAACTTTGAAAAGTAAAGCAATCAAGGTCAGAGATTCAATTCAAGTCATAACAGGCAAGAGTCTATATTGGCATTGAAATAAGTAACAAAAGAACAAAAGGTGCAAGAGCTCTCGCTGTCCGTGACTTGAATGTCTCCAAATGGTGTTTGCGTGCAAGAAAGGAGAATAGGGAATACGAGAAAGAATTATTATTTTTGAGAACTCAATCTACTAAAGTTTCACACTTGGTCCTCTTTGGAATCTTATCTTGACTCGTCCCCAGACCACTAGCCAGGTACAAGTCAATTTGATCCACTCCTTTTCGATATTTTGAGCACTCATGCAATGGATGAGCGTAAGCACGAGAGTTGACACTTAGGATGGCAAAGAGAGAAATATGGTGGAGGAGGAAGACAAAAAGGATGAGAAAGGCTCACATCAATGAGGACAATCAGAGGCAAGAAATGCCAAATGATAGATATGATGTGAGGAGTAGGGATTGCCATGCAATGGATGCACATAAGAGCTAAGAAGCTCTCCAAACTATATGCATAAAGATCATCTCTATGGAGTACAAGGATATAAAGGGAGAACTAGTGTGGATCTCTCAAAAAGGATAGTAGTGTTGCCCCTTTCTCTCTTTTTATTTCTTTTTCTCTTTTTTCTCTTTTTTTGTATTTTTTTGGTAGCCTCAATGGCTCTTTCTATTTAACTCTCATTTGTCCTCTTTGGGATCTTTTAATGTGTCCACTTTGGGATCTTTTCCTCACTTAAGGGCAACACTCTATTTTACAAGAAGGTAAAGGAGATCTTTCACACTTTACAAGGTACTCAAAATCATACAGAAGATGTAACTATCATGATGTATGCAATGTATGTCGCTGCCAGTGTAGTAGGAACATGTATGACATGAAGATCAAGTCATGAAGAGGTGGATGTCGCATGACAATGTAACTCGGAAAGGCTATGGAAATGACTTGATAGGTAGGTATGGTGGCTGTTTTGAGGAAAGATAAAGGGAGGCTTATGATGACAGAGCGTATCATGTCAAGGGTTTGGATGTACCGGCGAAGGTGGACACCAACTCTCGGAATGAGAAGAAGGCAATGCACGGAACGGGAAAGGCTAGCAAAATATGGGAAGGTGGAAGTGTCAAATCTCAATACTTACATTAGTCCGAAGAACTCATGCACTTATTATCGATAACTCTCAATCTAATGAGGAGGTTCACAAAGAGACAAGTACCCCGAGTAGGAGTGTATGGGGGTTTGGTTATCCTTGCGCATCCTCGACTCATGGTACGTGAGTGTTCTCTGATATTCGACTCCTCAGAAGAGTAGTGATCTATCTAGTAGCTAGAGTTCTCAACTAGTTTTGTAGGTTTTGAAAATAAACACGGATTGCCCAAAATACGACACATATCACTAATAGGCAAGAGCTCTTGACACCAAAAGTCCAAACATTACTCACAACAATGCCTCAAAACTATTGCAAGCTACTACTAAAATTAAATAGCAACCTCAATTACCTACTTTCAAGACAAAACACAACTCAGTGCAACAACCAACTCTCTTAACAAGATAAACATGAAAAACTAAATAGAGTTGCAGCAACAAACTAAACAAAAGCCAAAGCTCTTGCTAAATACAAACTAAGACTAAAACTAAACATGGCAGTAGCTATGAAAAGATAAAGAACACACAACAATAAAAAGATAGGCAGGAAAAAAACCTATGATGTGTTCTAGATTTTGAAAGTGGAGCGTGTTTCTCTCCCACACAAAGTAAGACAAGACCTAACTTGTTATGAACAGCAAGCAAAGCTAAATAAAACTAAAAACAAAACCTAAGAGCGAGACGCTCCAAGCATAGCACATAACACATGAAGTGATAAAAATATAGTGAGACGAAGGACGAACTGATGATGGTTGATGGAGAAGGGGATGTATGGGGGGGCATCCCCAAGCTTAGACGCTTGAGTCTCCTTGAATATTTATTGGGGATGCATGGCGGCATCCCCAAGCTTGAGCGCTTGACACTCCTGGATCTTCTTTTTCATCTTCCAACGCACACTTGAAAACTCCCTTCATACATAACTCATCATAAGCTGATTAGAGAGGTTAGTACCCTTAATAAATAAAATTTTATCTACTGCATATAAAGATAATCTTGAAGAGCTACTGTTCCTCAAGAGTGCCAAAAAGTTTTTGCAAAGAAAAAGCAAGCTTAAGGTTTGCAAAAGTAAGGAGAGACAAAACGTGGCAGAATCTGTGAAAAACAGAACAGCAGATAGTAAAGAATATTTTAGGGGCACTTCTGCAACTCAAATTAAAAAATTCAGAACATACGGAAGTTTCTTAATTGTATAGAGCATACTGTGTAAAAAAATCAGCTCAAAAAGATGAACTGGGATTTTTCCGGAATTTTTCTGGTCACGAGGACAGAATCTGTTTTCTCGACAGCATGTCACAACTTTTACTTCACTTGCCGTAAGAGGCTATAACTTGGCACAAAGCTGAAAAGTAAAGATGCAATGATGTTGCTACAGTAGTAACAATCATCAAGACACAACAAAAGCAAAAAATAAAAACCTAAATTCGTTGCGGGCTGCCTCCCGAAAGCGCTTCTTTAAAGCCATTAGCTAGGCTTAAAGATTATGAAAGATGCTCACAAGAGAATAAGAATTGAAGCAAAAGAGAGCATCAAGAAGCAAATGTGAACCACATTTAAGCCTAACCCACTGCCTATGCATAGGCATATTGTAAGAAAATAAATCAAAGAAGAACAAAGTGACATGCATAGGAAGGTAGAACAAGAACAACTTCAAAACTTTCACCATGAAGAGAGGTGTTTTTGTAACATGGAAGTTTCTACAACCAAACTTTCCTCTCTCAAAATAATTTTCAGTAGTATCATGAACAACATCAAGAATATAACTATCACATAAATCATGTTGTTCATGATCTACAAGCACACGTGTGTAGTTTTCCGCACGGTCGTTAGGAACATAAGATAAATGCATCCCAACACATTGAGCCTCAATAAGAGCACAGTTCTCCGAAATATGAGTTGGATATTTCAAAAGGATAATAGGAGAATCAAGTGTGGGTGCAATAGAAAAAAATTCATGCTTAACATGAGGAACTATAGCAAGTTCATCTCTATAAGCATCATCCATAGTGGCATCATGGCCATCAACAAAGCAAGTATCAAAATCATCAGAAAGGGAAGTATCAAGTGAATCCCCGGAATCATAAGATTCCTCTTCATAGCAATCATTAGCCTCTTCTTGGGCAGCAAGCATTCTATTTTTAAAATCCTCAATATAAGAATTGGAAGTATAATTCTCAAAGCAATAAGCAAGAACTGCAAAGTTTTCAGACTCGAAAATAGTATCGTGATATTTTTCAATCAAAGAAGCAATCTCATAGGCACCTTTAAAAGCAACAAACTCTTCAATCTTTTCAACATCAAAGTAATCATAAACACCTTTAGCATAAGAAGATAAGATCTCATTTTCATTAAACTCACATTGGAAAGGGAGGTGTTTATGATCTATATTAGAACAGCAAGTAAAATCATAAATGTGGCACAAAAGTTTAGCATGGCAGTAAGAAGTTTGTATTTGGTCCCATAAGTTTTTCCCTGTCTCAGATAGGCGGTGCCGCGTATAATGAGCATGCTCATCCAATGATTTTCCCTCAACCAAGTCGGTCGGGTTTTTAGCGCGAGCACAAATTGATCGAAGACGATCCAAGTGAAACATGTCCATCCTACCATATTTGGGTGGTTCAACACCCATGGTAAAGATAGCATCAGCAAGCAAGGTAACAGATATTTTTGGTATTTTTGATAAGGGACACAAAAGTAAAAACTGAAAGGTAAACTAACAAGACTAAAAAAAACAAAGGTAAAGGGTAGTGTGCAACTCCCCTATCTTAGCACTTGGAGTCCCCGGCAACGGCGCCAGAAATTGCTCTTGATGACGGCTTCCCGCCCTTCGTTGGTAGGCCCCAAGTGGAAGGCGTGATGCGGTACAGCAGCAAGTTTCCCTCAGTAAAGAAACCAAGGTTTGTCTCCAGTAGGACTCCAGAGATGATAAGTAGGTGTCAGCGGCGCAACTGACGCGGGCCTGCATACAGACACAAATAACTTTGCTCCCAACGAAGTTCAGAGAGGTTGTCAATCTCTCCGGTCTTGTTGTTCACAAATAATAAAACGCAAGGGGATAATGATAGCAACTTGAAAGTAAATGCAGAAAAGTAAATATAGCTTGGAAACAATAATGAGGATATGGACCGGGATATGTGATGTTCGCTAGTGATGTCTCTCTCCCAAAAGACGATAAAAATGCTATGCGAGGTAAACAAATTACAGAAAGGCAATTAACAGGATTAAGAACGCACCGCAATGCTAACTATGCTACAAAAGAAAGGAAGAGGTTCAAAATCGCAAGCAGTACACCAAGGTAAGTAGACCGAAATCCATCTGCATCTACTACTAATCATCCACCTTGAGATATCTATCCAGAACATCTCGCTGGTATTAAGTTGCGAGCCCCACCCAAAGTGTAAACCCAAAGCAACAGACAACTGCATTAAAAAAAACCTTTGCGTAAAGTAAACAATCCTTGTAACCGCGTTTACAAGCACCGTTGTTTTCCCCCTTGTGGCAAAAGCACATCCCCTAGACTCATGTTTCTGTCACTCAAGCATGTCATCGGGGAGGCATGAACCCACAATCTAGCACAACGCTCCCTCTTGGAGTCACTACCTACTACTTGGCCAAAGCAATAAACAGCAACGGAGAGCATGCAAGAATTACTTAGGAACAAAAATATAAGAGATAAAAACCAAATATATTACTCTATCACAATTCGAACATAATCTCATAATCCATCAGATCCGATCAAACTCAACATAGCAATAGCAGAAATATTACAAAGGTGCCTCGATCATGTAGGGCAGCTCACGAGGTCTAAACAATGAAGATCAAAGAGGGGATGAGAACATCACATAGCTACTGATCACGGACCCATGGTCCAAGGAAAACTACTCACGAGACATCCGGGGAGCATCCATGGTGGAGAGGAGACTCCCGGAGGTCAATCCTCCCTCCGGCAGGGTGCCGGGAAGAGGTCTTCTGGTGCTCCCGATCTTGGAAGCGCGGCGGCGGCGGAACAGAGGCGAGTTGCAGAATAGGGTTCTTGTTCTGGAGTTTTCCCGTGACGGGGGATAAATAGGCGAAGGGGGGCAGCCAGAGGTGGACCAGGGGCCCTGGGCGCCCCCCTGGCGCGGCCAGGGGTGGGGCCGCTCTGGGTGGCCGCCTGGGCCCCCCTGGCCCCCCTCTGGCCCCTCCCGGGCTTTTCTCGAAGCTTCCGTCACGCTGCTTTTTTATCTGAATTTTCCCGAATTTTTCTGACACTTTTTTATATGGGGGAAAACTGAAATAGAAAAACAGCAGCAAACAGGAACTGGCACTGGGGTGCACTGAGTTAATAGGTTAGTCCAAATATGATAAAAAATGTATGAAAGTGTATCTAGATCATAGCAATATCACACAAAACATGCATGGAGCAAGCAGAAATTATCGATACGTTTTGGACGTATCACATGGAAAGAGTCTTCATGGACGGAGGCAGCAGCCTAAACATAATCTTCACCAGCACCCTACACAAGATGCTAATCCCACGATCTGTTTGGAAGAAGTCAGGCACCACAATATATGGCGTAGTTCCAGGTGAAGCAGCCGCCTCCATCGGAACAATCGAGCTTGATGTCATCTTCGGTAGCAAGCGCAACTTCGCAAGGAAAGTCCTCGAGTTCAAAGTGCTCGACTGGCAATCGCAGTACCACGCCATACTCGGGCGACCAGCGTTTGCAAAATTCATGGCGGTTCCGCACTACGCATATCTCAAGCTTAAGATTCCAGGACCCGCAGGAGTCGTCGCAGTCAATGGAAGCTTCACCAAATCAGACCAGTGCGATCGCGACTTCCACAAAGTCTCCGACACGTTTGCAGCCCAACAACAACTCAAAGAAATAGCCATGGTGATGCATAAAAGCATCTTTCCACTGGCAAGCCGAAGCGAGTCAAAAGAATTCGGCCACGATTTCAGCGTCGATAGCGACACAATCACCCAACAAGTTCACCCTACAGGCCCAGAGAAGACGGTCCGCATATACGCCCACCTCCCAGAAGAACAAGCAACCACCCTCCTAACCTTCCTTCGCAAAGAGTGGAAAATCTTTGCCTGGTGCCCACCCGACATGCCCGGAATACCGCGAGAATTCGCAGAACACGCGCTCCACATCAAGCCAAACACCAAGCCAGTAAAGCAGGCGCTGCGACGATTCTCAGAGCCCAAGCGCAGAGCAATCGGAGAAGAAATCAACCAACTACTCGACGCACAGTTCATCCGGGAGACGAAGAAAGCAACCTGGATTGCAAACCCAGTCCTAGTCCCTAAAAAAGACACTGATGTACTGAGGATGTGCGTCGACTACGGGCCTGTCAACAAGCACTGCCCGAAAGACCACTTCCCCCTGCCAAGAATTGATCAGATAATCGACTCCACAGCAGGATGCGACCTCCTATCCTTCCTCGATGCATACTCAGGATACAATCAGATCAGGATGAAGGAATAAGATGAAGAGCACACCTCGTTCATCACCCCCTACGGCATGTTCTGCTACCAAACAATGCCCTTTGGCCTAAAAAATGCCGGAGCCACGTACCAACGAATGATGCAAGCATGCTTGAGAGACCAAATTGGCAGAAACATTCAGGTCTACGTAGACGACATCGTCATCAAAACCTACAGCGCAAACACGCTACTCGACGACCTCCACGAAACATCCGCGGCCCTCAACAAGTACATAATCAAGCTCAACCCAAAAAAGTGTGTGTTCGGCGTACCAGCCGGAAAATTACTCGGGTACATGGTCTCCGCCCGAGGAATCAAAGCAAACCCCGAAAAGGTCCAAGCAATCGCCAAGATGCAAAGGCCAACCAACACCAAAGGCGTGCATCAGCTCACAGGAAGACTCGCAGCATTGAGCCGTTTCATCAGCAGGCTAGGAGAAAGGACCCTACCGTTCTACCAACTGCTCAGAAAAGGAGAAAAATTCGAGTGGACCGAGGAAGCCCGCAATGCATTCGGAGACCTAAAGAAAACCCTCTCGACTCCACCAATCTTGCCGGTGCCCAAAGAACGGGAGAAACTATACCTCTACATAGCAGCGCGCAGCAGCGTAGTCAGCACGGCGCTTGTCGTCGAGCGCGCAGAAGAAGGAAAAATCCAGAGCATACAAAGACCAATCTACTACCTTAGCACGCTGCTCACAAAGCCACAGCAACGGTACCCGTACTACCAGAAGCTCCTGCTCGCCATTATCATGACCTCAAGTAAAGTATCGCACTACTTCGACGAACACCCCATCACAATCGTGAGCAGTGCACCACTCGTGGACATCCTCAACAACCCCGGAGCGACCGGCTGAGTCGCTGAGTGGAACATCGAGCTCAGCCCGCGAGATCTGCAGTTCAAACACCCAACAGCAATCAAATCCCAAGTACTCCCAGACTTCTTGGTCGAGTGGACAGAGGTCCAAACACCAGGCCCCCCAGATCTGTCCAACTCATGGACAATGTTCTTCGACGGATCCAGAAGAAAGAAAGGAGCCGGAGCAGGCGTCGTACTAGTCTCCCCCAAAGGAACGAAGCTCAAATACATCCTCCAGATCAACTTCAGCAATGCCTCCAACAACGAAGCAGAATACGAGGCACTACTCCACGGCATGCGCATGGCAAAAACTTGCGGCGCCACTCGCCTCTCGATCTATGGCGACTCCAACCTCGTCGTCCAGCTGGCGATGAGAGACTGTAACGCAGTCGCAGACAACATGGTGGTGTACCGTAAGCTCTATAACACACTAGAGGGAGGATTCGTCGGCTGCGAACTCAAATACGTCCCCAGAGCAAATAACACAGAAACCGACGAACTTGCGAACATCGGATCGACTCGAGGACCAATACCACCAGGTGTCTTCCTCGAGAGCATCAACCAGAGAGCAATAAAAGTAAAGCCAACGGCGCCCGAGGCACTCGCAGAGGGAGATAACACAAATGAACCAGCGCAGGTGGCAGCAACGAGCACAGCCGACGGCACAAGAAACCGAAGTCGCAGAACCAGGAGCACTCGAAGACCCAGCCTGGGCAAAACCATTCCTTCGATTCCTAATCGAAGGCACCCTACCACAAGACGTTGCAGAAGCCCGACGCATCAGTCGACGATCTAAAGCATTCACAGTAATCAACAGACAGCTCTACAAGCGCAGCATTTCTCAGGTCCTCCAAAAGTGTATCGACGAAGAAGACGGAAAAGCCCTACTGCTCGAGATTCACGAAGTCATGCGGACATCACGCGAGCAGTCGAGCACTAGTGGCCAAGGCCTTTCGAGAAGGTTTCTACTGGCCGACCGCCATGAGAAATGCGGAGGACATCGTACGGCGTTGCATCGCCTGCCAAAAGTTCGCCAGCAGGCCACATGCCCCAGCATCGGAACTCAAAACCATACTGTTGTCCTGGCCATTTGCCACATAGGGACTCGACATGGTAGGCCCACTCAAGAAATCCTCAAAAGGGGGACGAACACACCTACTAGTCACAGTCGACAAGTTCACCAAATGGATCGAAGCAGTACCAATCACTAGCTCAACAGCCCTCACGGCGGTTAACTTCATCAATTCAATCATCTTCAAATTTGGAGTATCACACAACATTATCACATACAATGGTACAAACTTCACAGCAGCAGAATTCCAAAACTTCTGTCAAGAGTTGGGCATCAAAATCAACTACGCATCAGTTGCGCACCCACAATCCAACGGCCAAGTGGAGAAAGCAAACGGCCTAGTATGCGGAGGAATAAAGAAACGACTCCTCGCGACACTAGAACAAGCCGCATGCAACTGGGTAGAGGAACTTCCCGCGGTACTATGGAGCATGCGCACCACCCCAAAACAGCTCGACCCAGTATACACCTTTCTTCTTGGTATACGGGGCAGAAGTAGTACTGCCGCACGACTTAAAATTTGGAGCTCCCAGAATCTCAGGGTACGAAGAGGAAGAGGCTGAAGAAGCACTGCAGAATGATAAAGACACAGCACACGAAGCACGAGACACAGCCATCACAAGATCTGATGGATACCAGGATAAACTGCGCACATATCAAAGCAGTCGCCTGCGGACCAAAACGTTTACCAAAGGAGACCTCGTGTTGCGCCTGATATAGGAAAGAGTGCACAAGCTTGCCCCGCAATGGGAAGGGCCTTTCATAATCTCGGAAGTCATAGGAGGGGGCGCATACAGGTTGAAGAACCCGAAGAACAATGAGGACATGGGAAATCCATGGAACGTAGCGAACCTACGCCTGTTCTACCCATAGTCCTCTAGGCATTGTCAGAGATGTCGGCAGCAGCACCGATCGGCAACCCATGTAAAACTCAAAGAAATAAAATGATGATGTCCAAACACTTTACTCAAAAGCACTCCGGGGCTCGAGCATAAACTCCCCTCGAGAGACGCTATCCTCGCTCATGCGACTCTACTCAAAAGCACTCGAGGGCTCGAGCATAAACTCCCCCTGAGAGACGCTATTCTCGCTCATGCGACTCTACTTAAAACCACTCGGGGGCTTGAGCATAAACTCCCCCTGAGAGACGCTATTCTCGCTCATGCGACTCTACTTCAAAGCAATCGGGGGCTCGAGCATAAACTCCCCCCGAGAGACGCTATCCTCTCTCATGTGACTTTACTTAAAAACACTCGGGGGCTCGAGCATAAACTCCTCCTGAGAGACGCTATCCTCGCTCATGCGACTTTACTTAAAAAGCACTCGGGGGCTCGAGCATAAACTCCCCCCGAGAGACGCTATCCTTGCTAAAAACGCGACCTTATCTGCAAGTACCAGGAAACCAGAACACAAGATCCCCCCCCCCAAAGCACCAAGAGTTTTCCACAAAGAGAATCACATCAAAAAACGCAAAGTTCATTAGTCTTCACCTGATCGCAAGTGATCACCTAAAGACTCGGGGGCTACTCCCATCGGGAGCGCTGACGCGCACCCGACCAAAAAACTTGGAATAACTCAAAAACATCCACGAGAAGGTACAACCCAGGTAGACAAAAACTCACAGCCTACGCCTGATTCTACAAATCAAACATAGCCTCGGGGGCTACTCCCATCGGGAGCGCTGCCTGATACGTCCAATATGCATCACTATTTTATATTGTAATTTCATCCTATTCATTGATATATTCCACTTTAAAGTATTGTTCTTATGTTGTTTTGGCTTGTTTTACACAGTTTACAACTTTCCGGTGCCGAAGCAGCAGAACCAGAATTCAGCAGTGAAAAGTGGACATCAAGTTGCTGAATCAGATCAAGTCCAAATGCGATGAAAATTTACGGGGAGTGTTTTTATGAAGATTAACTGGGGATCACCGAGGATGGAGGTGAGGGGACACACCAGGCAGCCAGAAGGGTGCCTGGCGCGGCCCCCCTCCTGGCCGCGCCAGGCCCCCTCCTAAATGCCTAGTGGCCCCCCTCGGTGCCCCCTGGGGTAGAAACCCTGAATACAGAAGAGTTTCCGTGTTTTTCCGCCGCCACGGGGAGGAAACCTACAGAGGAGAAAAGCCATCTCCAGCGGGCAGATTCCGCCGGGGAGATCACCTCCCGGAAGGGGAGATCGTCGCCATCATCATCATCGTCGTCACGGGCATCATCGATATCATCATCAACATCATCCCCAACATTAGCACCATCTCCATCTCCATCCCATCTCATCTCACAGTTGCAACTTGTGTTGTAATCCATACTATCTATCCTCTCTACTCTGTTGGTGTTGATTACTAATTTGTGGTGAATGCTATTGAGTTATTTTGGAGATATCATTGTGTCCAGATTGTTTGCCACCCATCTATCACCTATGATCATGATCTATTTTATGTCTTGTGAGTAGTTACTTTAGCTCTTGAGAACATGGGAGAAGTCTAGTTGTTAGTAGTCATATGATGTTGAAGTGTTATGTGTTGTTTGATACTTCAGTTGTGTTGTTATTTCTCTAGTGGTGTTATGTGAGTCGAACACTTAACACTTCACCTTTCATGGGCCTAGAGACATACATTGTGCACAAAGGATTCTTATGGTGGGTTGCCGAAGTGACAGAAACCTGAACCCTAGTTCGAACACTTTTGCACAAGGGAGTTATGGATCCTTGATCGTAATGATGTGGTTAGGCTTATGCCTTAATTACTACCTTGTATTTGCGGATGCTTGCAAGGTGTGTAATCATAAGGGTACACTTATATTAGTCTAGAAGGTGTACTAGCATTGATCCACCCACCAACACTTATCAACACAATACATATTACTTGGCGGATGATACGTCCAAAACGTATCTATAATTTCTGCTTGCTCCATGCATGTTTTGTGTGACTTTGCCATGTTTTTCTTGAACTTTCATACACTTTTGAGCATATTTGGACTAATCTATTAACCCAGTGCACCCAGTTGCCAGTTCCTGTTTTCTGCTATTTTTGTATTTCAGGTTTTTCCAATAATTAAAGTGCCCAATAAATCCCGGAAAAATTATATAAAAAATCAGCGTCCCGAAAGCTTCCGAAATAACCAAGACATGGCAGGAGGGACACCACCAGGGGCCCGGGAGGGTGCCTGGCGCGGCCCCACCCTAGGACGCGCCACCTGCCCTCCTGGCTTCCCTGTGCCCCCCCTCGGTGCCCCCTTTGGCTCCTATTTATTCTCCCGTCACGGAAACCCTGATTCCAGACCCCTTTTCTCCAGAAGAAGGTCTGATCTCCGCCGCCATCGCCATCAAGTTTCGGGGGGACAGAATTCCTGTGCCGGCACCCTGTCGGGACGGGGAAGTGCCCCCGGATTCATCTCCATCGATGTTGCTTCCCTCCTCCATGAAGCGGGAGTAGTCCCTCCTCGGGGCTGAGGTTTCTACCAGTAGCTATGTGTTCTTCTCTCTCTCCCATGATGTGATCTTCGGTGTGATCATAGGCTATGTTAATCTAGGGTGATCCCATGATATTTCCCCTTCCTCTATGTATTGGATTGATGTACTCAATTGATCTTATCTAGTATAATCCCCGAGAACAAGGTGGCAGCGGTCTATTGGACATGGGTTAGAAGAATATTATCATGAGTGATTTCCTCTTTTGTGTGTTGATTGAAGATTGAGAGTCTCTTGGTGCTTGTCTTTGACTATCCTTGAGATATGTTGTGGTGATTGTGGTACTCTCTTTGGATGGCCGCGGTGACATTGGGAAATCCATAGATTGAGAACTACGAACTTTGAGGTGTTCTTTTGTAGCCCTACATAATTCTCATCCTCTCTTGACCACAAAGGAATGACCTCCGAGTGCGTCTCCATTGCATGTTTTATGGGAAATATCATGTGATTAGACTATGTTAATGTTGTTGGGAGTTGCCACTAGTGAAAGTATGAAGCCTAGGCCTTGTTTCCACCATTGCAATACCGTTTGTGCTCACGTTTACCACTTGTTTCCTTGCTGCACTTTTTGTTGCAGATTTATATTACTTTGTTTTACCACACCTATCACCTATATTTTACCATCTCTTCGCCGAACTAGTGCACCTATACAACTCCTAGTTGTATTAGGTGTGTTGGGGACACAAGAGACTTCTTGTATCTTAATTGCAGGGTTGCTTGAGAGAGACCATCTTCAACCTCTACTTCCCGGAGTTCGATAAACCTTAGGTCATCCACTTGAGGGAAATTGTTGTTGTCCTACAAACCTCTGCGCTTGGAGGCCCAACATAGTCTACAAGAATAGAAGCGTGCGTAGACATCAAGCTATTTCTGGCGCCATTGCCGGGGAGGTGAGTGATTGAAGGTATATCTTTAGATCCTGGAATTAAATCTTTTCGTTTCTTGTTTTTATTTTCACTAGTTATGCTTATGGAAGATAACAAAAAAAATGAGAGAGTTTTATGAGCTCTATCTTGAGTTAGGACATGAAGTGTTTGAGGAGGAGATCAAAAAGCCTATGGAGCTTTATTATTTGAACAACACTCATGATAGTAGTAATGTTATTAGCATTTCTTCTTTGAATACTTTTGATACTAATGATATGCAAAGCCATAAGCTTGGGGATGCTACGTTTTATGAAGATAATCTTTTTAGCTCCCCAAGTTTTGATGAGGAAATTTATTTTGATGATACTTTGCCTCCTATCTATGATGATTATTGTGATGACACTTATGCTATAAATAATAAATTTTTACAAGTGCATCATGATAAGAATGATTCATGTGATAGCTATTTTGTTGAGTTTTCTCCCACTATTACTAATGAGAAGGATTTTGCTTATGTGGGGAGTAACAAATTTTCTGTGCTTGTGGATCATGATAAGAATTTATTATGTGATACTTATATTTTTGAGTTTATTCATGATCATACTGGAAATTATTATGAGAGGGGAACATATGCTTATAGATATTACATAATATCAAGTTCCCTCTCTTTATGTTTAAGGTTTTGAAGTTGCACATTTTTTGCCTTCCTATGCTAATATCTTTATGCTTCAATGAGTTATTTCTCTACAAGATCCCTTTTCATAGGAAGCATGTTAGACTTAAATGTGTTTGATATTTGCTTCTTGATGCTCTAGTTTGTTCTTCAACTCTTATTCCTACGAGAGCATCACTAAAATCTTAAGCCTGGCTAATGGCTTTAAAGAAGCGCTTTCGGGAGGCAGCCCGCAACAAATTTAGGATTTCTTTTTTTTGTTTTTCCTTCTGTTTTTAGTGATCTTGATGATTGTTACTACTGTAGCAACATCATTGTATCTTTACTTTTCAAGATTTGTGCCATTTATAGCCTCATATGACAAGGGAAGTGAAAGTTGTGACATGCTGTCCAGAAAACAGATTCTGTCCTCGTGACTAGAGAAATCACAAAAAAATCTCAGTTCCTATTTTTGAACTGAATTTTTTACACAGCGTTCTATATACAATCGTGGAACTTTCATATGTTCTGAGTTTTTTTATTTGAGTTGCAGAAGTGCCCCTAAAAAATTCTTTACTACCTGCTGTTCAGTTTTTCACAGATTCTGCCACGTTTTATCTCTCCTAACTTTTGCAAACTTTTAGCTCTCTTTTTCTTTGCAAAAACCTTTTGGAAATCTTGAGAAACAGTAGCTATTCAAGCATATCTTTATTTCCAGTAGAGAAAAATTATTTTATTATGGGTACTAACCTCGCTAATCAGATTATGATGAGTTATGTATGAAGGGAGTTTTCAAGCGTGAGAGGGAAGATGATGAATGAAGATTCAGGAGTATCAAGCGCTCAAGCTTGGGGATGCCCCCATGCATCCCCAAGAAATATTCAAGGAGACTCAAGCGTCTAAGCTTGGGGATGCCCCCGTGCATCCCCTTCTCCATCAACAATCATCAGTTCGTCCTTCGTCTCACAATATTTTTATCACTTCATGAGTTATGTGCTATGCTTGGAGCGTCTCGCTCTTAGGTTTTATTTTTAGTTTTCTTGAGCTTTGCTCTCTGTTCATAACAAGTTAGATCCTGTCTTACTTTGTGTGGGAGAGAAACACGCTCCACTTTCAAAATGTAGAACACATAATAGGATTCTTCATGCCTATCTTTTGCTGTTGTGTGTTCTTTATCTTTTCGTAGCTACTGCCATGTCTAGTTTTAGTCATAGTTTGTCTTTAGAAAGAGCCTTGGCTTTTGATTAGTTTATTGCTGGAACTCTCTTTAGTTTTCATGTTTATCTTGTTAAGAGAATTGGTTGTTGCACTGAGTTATGTCTTGTCTTGAGAGTAGATAATTGAGGTTGCTATTTAATTTTAGTAGTAACTTGCAATAGTTTTGAGGTATTGATGTGAGTAATGTTTGAACTTTTGGTGTCAAGAACTCTAGCCTATTAGTGATAGGTGTCGTATTTTGGGCAATCCGTGTTTATTTTCAAAACCTACAAAACTAGTTGAGAACTCTAGCTACTAGATGGATCGCTAATCTTTGGAGGGATCGAATATTAGAGTACACTCACGTACCATGAGTCGAGGATGCGCAAAGATAACCAAACCCCCATACACTCCTCCTCGGGGTACTTGTCTCTTTGTGAACCTCCTTACTAGATTGAGAGTTACCGATAATAAGTGCATGAGTTCTTCGGACTAATGTGAGTATTCGAAAGTTGACACTTCCACCTCCTCATATTTGCTAGCCTCTCTTGTGCCGTGCATTGCCTTCTTCTCACTCCGAGAGTTGGCGTCTACCTTCGCCGGTACATCCAAACCCTTGGCATGATACGGTCTGTCATCAAAAACCTCCTTATATCTTTCCTCAAAACAGCCACCATACCTACCTATCAAGGCATTTCCATAGCCTTTCCGAGATACATTGCCATGCACCATCCACCTCTTCATGACTTGATCTTCATATCATACATGTTCCTGCTACACTGGCAGCGGCATACATTTGCATCATGATAGTTATATCTTCTTTATGTGAGTACCTTTGTAAAGTGTGAAAGATCTCCTATATTCTTGTAATATATAGAGTGTTGCCCTTAAGTGAGGAAAATATCCCAAAGTGGACAAATCAAAAGATCCCAAAGAGGACAAATGAGAGTTAAATAGAAAGAGCCATTGAGGCCACCAAAAAATAAAAAATAGAAAAAAAAAGAGAAAAATAAAAATAAAAATAAAAAGAGAGAAGGGGGCACACTACTATTCCCTTTGAGATATCCACACTAGTACTTCATCCTCTATCCCTTGTACTCCATAGAGATCATCATCATGCATATAGATATGTGGGGACCTTCACACTATAGAATTTGGCTTGTATATTCCAATGATGAGCCTCCTCAAACGAGCTCTAGGTCTTCTTGAGCAAGCAAGTTAGATTCACCCCCACTAGTTCCCTTGGAGAGCTTTTAGCTCACATGTGCATCTGTTGCATGGCAATCCCTATTCCTCACATCATATCTATCATATGGCCTTCTCTCGCCTATGATTGTCCTCATTGATGTGAGCCTTTCACACCTTTTTGTCTTCCTCCTCCACTTTCTTTCTGGTTCACCTTTTAGGTGTCAACTTTCTTGCTCACGCTCATCCATTGCATGAGTGCTCAAAATATCGAAAGGGAGTGGATCAGTTTGACTTGTACCTGACTAGTGGTCTGGGGACGAGTCTAGATAAGAATCCAAAGGAGACTAAGTGTGAAACTTTAGTAGATAGTAGTTCTCAACAATTACTTTTTTCTCTCGTATTTCCCTATCCCCTGCTTGCACGCAAACACCATCTGGAGACATTCGAGTCACGCACAGCGAGAGCTCTTGCACCTTTTGTTCTTTTGTTGCTTGTGTCAATGCTAATATAAACTCTTTCTTGTTAAGACTTGAATTGAATTGTGTGCTTTAATTGCTTTACTTAAAAGTCCTTGTATGGTTGTGTGGCATGTCACCACAGAGATTATGCTTGTTATCCTTTACCTACTCGAGGACGAGCAGGAATTAAGCTTGGGGATGTTGATACGTCCAAAACGTATCTATAATTTCTGCTTGCTCCATGCATGTTTTGTGTGACTTTGCCATGTTTTGCTTGAACTTTCATACACTTTTGAGCATATTTGGACTAATCTATTAATCCAGTGCACCCAGTTGCCAGTTCCTGTTTTCTGCTGTTTTTGTATTTCAGGTTTTGACAATAATTAAAGTGCCCAATAAATCCCGGAAAATTATATAAAAAATCAGCGTCCCGGAAGCTTCCGAAATAACCAAGACATGGCAGGAGGGCCACCACCAGGGGCCCAGGAGGGTGCCTGGCGCGGCCCCACCCTAGGCCGCGCCACCTGCCCTCCTGGCTTCCCTGTGGCCCCCCTCGGTGCCCCCTTTGGCTCCTATTTATTCTCCCGTCGTGGAAACCCTGATTCCAGACCCCTTTTCTCCAGAAGCAATTCCGATCTCCGCCGCCATCGCCATCAAGTTTCGGGGTGACAGAATTCCTGTGCCGGCACCCTGCCGGGACGGGGAAGTGCCCCCGGATTCATCTCCATCGACGTTGCTTCCCTCCTCCATGAAGCGGGAGTAGTCCCTCCTCGGGGCTGAGGTCTCTACCAGTAGCTATGTGTTCTTCTCTCTCTCCCATGATGTGATCTTCGTTGTGATCATAGGCTTTGTTAATCTAGGGTGATTCCATGATATTTCCCCTTCCTCTATGTATTGGATTGATGTACTCAATTGATCTTATCTAGTATAATCCCCGAGACCAAGTGACAGCGGTCTATTGGACATGGGTTAGAAGAATATTATCATGAGTGATTTCCTCTTTTGTGTGTTGATTGAAGCTTGGGAGTCTCTTGGTGCTTGTCTTTGACTATCCTTGAGATATATTGTGTTGATTGTGGTACTCTCTTTGGATGGCCGCGGTGACATTGGGAAATCCATAGATTGAGAACTACGAACTTTGAGGTGTGCTTTTGTAGCCCTACATAATTCTCATCTTCTCTTGAGCACAAAGGAATGACCTCCGAGTGCGTCTCCATTGCATGTTTTATGGGAAATCTCATGTGATTAGACTATGTTATGTTGTTGGGAGTTTCCACTAGTGAAAGTATGAAGCCTAGGCCTTGTTTCCACCATTGCAATATCGTTTGTGCTCACGTTTACCACTTGTTTCCTTGCTGCACTTTTTATTGCAGATTTATATTACTTTGTTTTGCCACACCTATCACCTATATTTTACCATCTCTTCGCCGAACTAGTGCACCTATGCAACTCCTAGTTGTATTAGGTGTGTTGGGGACACAAGAGAATTCTTGTATCTTAATTGCAGGGTTGCTTGAGAGAGACCATCTTCAACCTCTACTTCTCTGAGTTCGATAAACCTTAGGTCATCCACTTGAGGGAAATTGTTGTTGTCCTACAAACCTCTGCGCTTGGAGGCACTAGTAGAAAACAGGGCTTTGGTTCAGGCCTCTCCAGGCTATTTGTCCCGGTTGTGCCACGAACCGGAACCCATGGGGGTCATACGTCCCGGTTCGTGCGCCCGGGGGCCGGCCGGGCCTCGTGGAGCATTGGTCCCGGTTCGTCTGGGGGCATATGTTCCGGTTCTAGACAAGAACCGGGACCAATGGGCCTCGCTCCTGGCCCACAATCACTAGTCCCGGTTTGTAGCTCAACCCGGGAAGAAAGGCTGGCCATTAGTACTGGTTCTAGCCACAAACCGGGACTAATGTTTTGGCTATATATACCCCTCGCCGGCGAGCACTCCATTGGTGCTCTGTTTTTTCGAGGAGGGCAAGGGGAGGGATTTGTGGTGCTCTAGCTCACCTCTTATGCACATGAGGTGTTCGATGAAATGCCCGAGCCACACTACTTAAGCTTTCTCCTCTCCAAACTCGACTTCCAAGCTCCATTTTTCTTAAGATTTGTCCAGATTTAGCGGTCCGTCACGTCCCATCCCCGTCTTCACCACCGTCGATCGCCCGCGCCGATCTCGTCGCCGGGACCACCGTGGTGAGCCTCTTGTTCTTATCTTCTTTATAAAAGAAAAAAAATTCTTACTTGTATGATTAGATAGATAGTTGTCGAATTTTCTTACTTGTATTATTGCTTGTTATTATATAGTGCGATGGTTTTGGTATCCGCCCCCGTCGGCCCTCGTCCTCTCTATGATTCGGATGTGGTATATATTATCTTTTATAACGATTTGTTTCATTTAGTGTTTATGGTAATTATGCCGACACCAACTTGACATAGATGTATTTATCTAGGAGGTATGTGAACCGGATATTACATACGACCCTCTTGTCGAGAGGTTAAATTTAGTTGAAGAAGAAAACGAGTATTTAAAAGAAAAATTAAAAAGAGTTGAAGAAGAGAAGAAAAGAGTTGAAGAAGAGAAGATGATATTGGAGTTGCATGTTGCGGATGTCGTAGAAGATCACAAGATCAAGATGGATGCAATGCGCTTGAAGATTAGAAAGTTTAGAAAATATGCCATTCATAGCGAGGCTTGGTATCATTATGCCGTTGGATCAATTGTTACCTTGGTTGCGATTATGATCGCATTTGTTGTTGCATTGAAATGTTTTACATAGTTTCAATGTATGGTTTAATTAGATGCTCTGGAGAGCTATATGTTGTTCAATGAGAACTATGTATGTACTTTGGTTTTAATGTGATGATAAATTTCTATTAATTTGGTCACTTATATATTCATGATGTTCTGTAATAATGGTTTTTGACACACTTAATGCACGCAGATGAACCGGCAATGGATGTATGGTGACAGACACACCTCCGAGTACATTGAGGGCGTGCATGATTTTCTCGAAGTGGCTGAGGCAAACAAGCAGAATGGTTTTATGTGTTGTCCATGCTCTATATGTGGGAATACGAAGTCTTACTCTGACCGGAAAACCATTCACGCCCACCTGCTTTATAAGGGATTCATGCCACACTATAATGTTTGGACCAAGCACGGAGAGATAGGGGTTACGATGGAAGACGGCGAAGAAGAAGAGTACGATGAAAACTATGTGCCCCCTGAATACGGTGATGCTGCAACGGGGGAAGCTGAAGATCAAGAGGAACCGGACGATGTGCCTGATGATGATCTCCGCCGGGTCATTGTTGATGCAAGGAGACAGTGTGAAAGTGAAAAGGAGAAGCTGAAGATCGATCGGATGTTAGAGGATCACAAAAAAGGGTCGTACCCCAATTGCGAAGATGGCAACACAAAGCTCGATACCGTACTGGAATTGCTGCAGTGGAAGGCAAAGTATGGTATACCTGACAAGGGATCTGAGGATGTACTGAAAATATTTAAGAAGAGGCTTCCAAAGGATAACGAATTGCCCGACAGTACGTACGCAGCAAAGAAGGTCGTATGCCCTCTAGGATTGGAGGTGCAGAAGATACATGCATGCCCTAATGACTGCATCCTCTACCGCGGTGCGTACGAGGATTTGAACGCATGTCCGGTATGCGGTGCATTGCGGTATAAGGTCAGACGAGATGACCCTGGTGATGTTGACGGCGAGCCCCCCAGGAAGAGGGTTCCTGCCAAAGTGATGTGGTATGCTCCTATAATACCACGATTGAAATGTCTGTTCATGAACAAAGAGCATGCCAAGTTGATGCGATGGCACAATGAAGACCGTAAGAAAGACGGGAATTTGAGACACTCCGCTGATGGGTCGCAGTGGAGAAAAATCGAGAGAAAGTACCGGGCTGAGTTTGGAGATGACCCAAGGAACGTATAGTTTGGTTTAAGCGCGGATGGCATTAATCCTTTCGGGGAGCAGAGGAGCAATCACAGCACCTGGCCCGTGACTCTATGTATGTATAACGTTCCTCCTTGGGTGTGCATGAAGCGGAAGTTCATTATGATGTCAGTTCTCATCCAAGGCCCTAAGCAACCCGGCAACGACATTGATGTGTACCTAAGGCCATTAGTTGAAGAACTTTTACAGCTGTGGAATGGAAACGGTGTACGTGTGTGGGATGAGCACAAACAGGAGGAATTTGACCTGCATGCGTTGCTGTTTGTAACCATCAATGATTGGCCTGCTCTCAGTAACCTTTCAGGACAGACAAACAAGGGATACCGCGCATGCACGCACTGTTTAGCTGACACCGAAAGTATATACCTGGATAAATGCAGGAAGAATGTGTACCTGGGGCATCGTCGATTTCTTCCGACCAACCATCAATGTCGTAAGAAAGGCAAGCATTTCAAAGGCGAGGCAGATCACCGGAAGAAGCCCGTCATGCGTACCGGTGATCACGTACTTGCTATGGTCAATGATTTACATGTAATATTTGGAAAGGGTCCCGGCGGACTATCTGTTCCGAATGTTGACGAGGGACGCGCACCCATGTGGAAGAAGAAAACTATATTTTGGGACCTACCCTACTGGAAACACCTAGATGTCCGCTCTTCAATCGACGTGATGCACGTGATGAAGAACCTTTGCGTGAACCTGCTAGGACGAAAAAGACGGCATGCCTCCAAAGCAGTATGAAGGTCCTGCCAGCTACGCTCTTACCAAAGAAGAGAAGGAAATCTTCTTTGAATGCCTGCTCAGTATGAAGGTCCCGTTTGGCTTCTCGTCGAATATAAAGGGAATAATAAATATGGCCGAGAAAAAGTTTCAGAACCTAAAGTCTCATGACTTCCACGTGATTATGACACAACTGCTTCCGGTTGCATTGAGGGGGCTTCTACCGGAAAATGTTCGATTAGCCATTGTTAAGCTATGTGCACTCCTCAATGCAATCTCTCAGAAGGTGATCGATCCAGAAATCCTACCAAGGCTAAGGAGTGATGTGGCGCAATGTCTTGTCAGTTTCGAGCTGGTGTTCCCACCATCCTTCTTCAATATCATGACGCACGTCCTAGTTCATCTAGTCGACGAGATTTTCATTCTGGGCCCCATATTTCTACACAATATGTTCCCCTTTGAGAGGTTCATGGGAGTTCTAAAGAAATATGTCCGTAACCGCGCTAGGACAGAAGGAAGCATCTCCATGGGCCATCAAATAGAGGATGTCATTGGATTTTGTGTCGACTTCATTCCTGGGCTTAAGAAGATTGGTCTACCTGAATCGCGGTATGAGGGGAGACTGACTGGAAAAGGCACGATTGGAAGGGACTCAATAATATGCAGAGACAGACATTCTTGGTCTCAAGCACACTACACAGTTCTACAGAACTCTATCTTGGTGGCCCCGTATGTCGATGAACACAAGAACAGGCTGCGCTCCAAACACCCAGAGGAGTGTGACGACTGGATTACACATGAACACATCAGGACTTTCGGCGATTGGTTGGAAACACGTGTCAGAGGTGACAACACTGTTTCTGATGAGCTGTTCTCGTTGTCCAGGGGACCATCTTCAACTGTGTTGACTTACAAAGGATACGAGATAAATGGGAATACATTTTACACGATCGCCCAAGATCAAAAGAGCACCAACCAAAACAGCGGTGTCCGCTTTGATGCAGCAACCAAGAGGGGAAAGGACACATATTATGGTTACATAGTGGACATATGGGAACTTGACTACGGACATGATTTTAAGGTCCCTTTGTTTAAGTGCAAATGGGTCAATCTGTCAGGAGGCGGGGTACAGGTAGACCCACAGTACGGAATGACAACAGTGGATCTAAACAATCTTGGGTACACAGACGAACCATTCGTCCTAGCCAATGATGTGGCGCAGGTTTTCTATGTGAAGGACATGTGTACCAAACCGAGAAAAAGAAAAGATATGGAAGCGAATACATCATACGATGAGCCAAAGCGCCACATAGTTCTTTCAGGAAAAAGAGACATCGTGGGATTGGAGGGCAAGACGGACATGTCTGAAGATTATGAAAAGTTTCATGAAATTCCTCCCTTCAAAGTCAAGGCTGATCCAAGCACCCTGTTAAGCGATGAAGAATATCCATGGTTACGGCGCAATAAGCAAAGGACACAAGCAAAGAAAAAGTGAAGACAGATGAAGTCAGAAAGGGTTGAAAATTGATGATGTGGCTTTGAATGGTTCATTTTGAACACACAAAAAGTCTGGATTTCAAATAAGTTCAAAAAAATTAAATCCCTTTGTAGATAGATCAACAAAACACACGGTTCTCCTGCATACAGCCCGACTGTGGCTCGTGAGTGCCCGCATATCAAATGCACCGTCGGGTTGTATGCAGGGAATCCGAATGATTTGTATTTGGTCGATGAACTGAAGGATTTCTAGATATATCAACAAAACACACGGTTTCGCCTGCATGCAGCCCAATTGTGGCTCGTGAGTGCCCGCACATCAAATGGACCGTTGGGCGTATGCAGGCCAATCCGAATGATTAGTATTTGGTCGATGAACTGAAGGATTTCTAGATATATCAACAAAACACGCGGTTTCGCCTGCATACAGCCCAATTGTGGCTCGTGAGTGCCCGCACATCAAATGCAATGTTGGGCGTATGCAGGCCAATCCGAATGATTTGTGTTCGTACACACCGAGTGTCCAAGAGGTGGGATATATATAGGCGTCGTGTGCCTCTTTAGCCCCGGTTGCTAGCACAAACCGGTACTAGCACGAGACCTTAACTGTGTACAGGCCGATTCCCAGATCCAACGACTCACAAGCCGGATCCAACGACTCACAAGCGCTTAAAAGAAACACGCGATCCGTGTACTTCTTCCTGATTGGTGGGATTCAGACCCGGGTGAGGTTAAAAGCACGCGCAAAGCCAACCTCCACTATTTCTCTTCTCGCGAAGTCTTCCCCTTCCGCGGCACCGCCACCATCCAGTTTTTTCCGTAACCCTCTCAACTTTTTAGCACATGCTATGTGGGTCAAATGATGATACCATGCCAAGTTTCAACATTTTCGGAGTTCATTTGTAGTGCTAGAAACTGGAAAATTAAGTAAAGCAAAAAAGAAAACAAAAAAACTGGAAAAAAAGAAAAAAAATGCCACCTATTGGGCCACCACGACCTGAATACGACTAGAAACCCAACCATGGGCCAGGATTCAGGCCCGCAATAGGCCCAATAGGCCCACAGGCAAGTAGTAGCAGAATAGGCCCGGAAGCCTGCAGTTGAGAGGAGCTCGAGACGGTACGCGCAGCAGCGCTTATAAACCGCTCGAGCGCTCCCTCGACTAGCGAGGTGGGACTAAACATCCCACCGCTCCGCGGCGCAAGGCGTTTGGTTCCGGTTGGTGGCACCAACCGGATCTAAAGGGGAGCATTGGTACCGGTTCGTGCCACCAACCGCGACCAATGCCCCCCTTTAGTCTCGGTTGGTGGCACCAACCGGAACCAAAGGGGGGCTGTTTGCCGCCTTTTCGGCTGCTGAAAAAAACCTTTGGTCCCGGTTGGTGGCACTAACCGGAACTAAAGGGGGCCATTGGTCCCGGTTGTTCACAAGAACCGGTACCAATACTCTGGGTATATATAAATGGCACTTGTAAATTTTCAGTTCTAAATCTCGCCATTTCCCCCGACGACGCCGGAGACGAAACCGACGCCGTCAGGCTGCCCAACCTCCGCATGCCGTCCCCGTCGCACCCGCCGGAGACGACACCGACGCCGTCAGGCTGCCCCGACGCCGCCCGCCGCCCCCGACGACGCCGGAGACGACACCGACGCCGTCAGGCTGCCCCGACGCCGCCCGCCGCCCGCCGCCCCCTCCGTCGCCGTCGCCATCGCCCGCACCCGTCGTCGTTGCGTTCTGGGTGAGCCACCGCCTCGTTTCCCCCTCCCAGCGCTCCTCCCCGCGCTCTCCTTCTCCTTCCCGCCGTGGACAGAGCTCCGGCCGCTGCCGGGCTCGTCGCCGTGGTTGCCTCGGACCTCCCCCGAGAACCCCGTGTGCACCATCAGGTGCGGGAGGCCGCGGGCTACCTGTGGGTGCCTTTCCCGTGCCTCCCCGTGCCCGGGAGCTCGACTCCGTGTCGGGACCCGGGGTTAGCGTATGCAAGTACAGTTAAGACATAGTCATATGGAGAGCCGAGAACCGCACCCACTTGTCTAAGCAGACAAGGCCAAGCACTGAACATTCTCGGAAAGCATCGTACGTGAGGGGCATCCCATCCAGGCCGGATGATCAACTGAGATGGGTCCTCATCGTCCGCACACAAGTCTAATGATATGGGTGGTGAACTCCCATATTCAAAGACAAGTCACCTCAACCATACTATCGAATATCTCAAAACTCTTACATAGACTTACTCCAGCCCGATCACTTAGTCGGGGTCTAGGGCGGGCTCGATCATACCACAAAGTGTGCACGAGACGGAGTCTCGAGCAATCGCATCGCGATGCCCCAAGCTGCGCACATCTAAGGGCCACTTGGTGTATGAAAGACCGCCAGCCAGAACACAACTAAGGTCTCGAAAACCCATACAAAGACATGCATGTTATAAACATACACGCAGCACACATGCCTTGTATGAACAGTAGGTACCATTGCAATTCTCTACAAAGTGTACAATTTTATTTATAACTCTTATAGAGTACACACACAGATCACAAACATGTGATCCAACATTACAACACAAAGCGGAAGCAAATTATGTCTGAGTACAGACAAGTTTAACAAATGGCTTAAGAAGCCTTATTTAAACACAAGCCCTCCACGAGGGAACCAGTCGTCTGACTGGGACTAGACTAGTTGGTCTTCAGTCGTCCAGCTCGATGAAGAAGCCACCTTCGGGGTCAGTGACATCATCTAAAACATAGATTAAGCAAACGTGAGTACAAAGTCGTACTCAGCAAGACTTACGTAGGAGCTATACTACTCATGCACATGTATCAAGGTAAAGGGAGGTGGGGTTCACTTGCAGAAGTGCCAGCTTTGAATTGGCTAATCCTGAACTACGAGTACCAGACTTTGAGGTAAGAAGCGTACACGAGTCCACTACTTTCTCCAACCAATTACACCACTATGGTGCCTTCCTCGACTTCCCCACGAGGAAGCACGCCATAGCACTCACACTTATCTTGGTGTGTTTTAGAAGTATCCGGTTCAAGTTATCTAATAATCAAGCTAAGCTTTCCAAGCAGTCCATAACCGCGGACGCGGCTATTCGAATAGTTTTGTTAACCATGCAAGGGTGTACCGCTACACACACATGATCATCATTTACCGCCTTTGATCTCGACACCATTCAAGGGGTGCCAGCGAGGATGCTCACCACAACTGTTACCTCATAGCCGATCTAGTCCGAGAAAGCCACCTACTTGGGTAGGCAACCACTATCGTGAACCCGGCCGGTTTACCGAAGTGGACCCAAGTGATGTGTGCGTGGTGCATAAGCCGGTCTCGGATGAGCCGTTCTCTCACTTAGCATCCAGGCCACAAGCCTACCAGAACTCCGAACTATTGCGACATCTGGACATCGAAAGGGATGAGTTAGTAAGTTGAGAAGGGTCAGTGAGCCCAATGTGTGGTTGTACTCTTCATCTTGGATCACCACACAAGAACTCGTACTAGGGCGGTGTTCAACGAGACAACCCACCGTGTACTCCTACACAGCCTCTCATCGTTCACCTTGTATTAGGGTCGATTCACTAACACTTTTCTACCATCATCAACATGATCACTACCATCCCGACTCACATCATAGTAACAACATGGTATCATACTAAGCATGCAATAAGCAGTAACATTGCAGGGGCCACATGATATCAACCAACTCCTACATTTGCTAGGATTGTGGTTTGCTTACTACTGTGACAAAAATGATAGGTCATGCAAAGGAATGGGTTCATCTATGCGGTAGAAACGAATCATGGTGATCATCCTAAACAATGCATAAGCAAGACATGAGAGGGAAGTGGGATTTTATCGACATGATCAATGGGGGTTTGCTTGCCTTGCTGACGAGGTTCGGTTTCTGGGTCTTCAACAAAGGGGGCAGCCTCCTGCTCCGGTTCCACCTCTACTCGACAAACAAAGCACGAAGTAGCAATCAATATGAATGCAATGCTCAAGCACATGATTGAATGTCGAAACTTGAAGTATAAGTTTTGATGTGTGAGGCAATTCCATTTAAGTGGAGTATATTGCATTTGAAATGCAAATTCAAACTCCACATTTGAATTCAACTTAGTCAAGTTGCATGTGACATAGTTTGATCATTTTGAATCATTTGGAAATGTGTATGATATGCCTCTGAAGTGTGGTTGAATTGTAGCATAATTCCATGGTCGAAGTTGCAAAAGCATTTGGTTTGAATTTGAATTAATTTCAAATAAAGCAAATGACATATGCTACTGGTCCCATTTTAAAATCAACTCCAACATAGTTGAAAGTTACATATTTGGAAACATAATTTTCTCCTGATCATTTTTCATATATTATTTGTCCAATTTGGAGTTAATATGAATTTTCTATGAATTTCCAAAGTTTGGAGTATTTTCTGGAATTTCCGGAATTCTTTTAATTCAAATAATCTCTGGAAATTCATTTAAATGATTTATTGCGTCAGGCTGACGTCAAGCTGGCGTCAGGGGGGGTTGACAAGGGGGTCCCACCTGTCAGTGGCTGGGTTTAATTAACCGTGGGGTTAATTTAATCCAGTGGCTTAATTAAGCCACTGGGCCCACTGGTCAGTGACCTAGGGGGTCATTAGGCGGGTGATTAGTGGCTAACCCACCGGCGGCTAAACGCCGGCGGCCTTGCCACCACGGCGACTCGTCGTAATCTGCTAGAGGCCACGGGGGAGGAAGAGGAGACCACCAATGGGTGCAGCGTCGTCGTCCGCGTCGTCTGGAAGCAACAGGGGGTCACGGGGAGCTCGGAGTCGACGGCGGCGACGTCTCCGGCGGCAACAGAACGGCGGCGAGGTCGCAGATGTTGCTGTAGTGCACGGTTTGAGTCGATTCGGGGCGCGTTCGAATGCTAGCACACGCAGGAGTCAAATGCGTGCACTGGAGCTTCATGACGGGCACTGGAGCGAGGAGGTCGACGACCATGGCGGCGAGGTGCTCGGGTTCCATGGCGGATCCGGCTAGAGGAAGCAATCGAGAGGGGAGAAAGAGGGGTTTTGACCGTGAGCTCACCCTGAGTCTAACTGGAGCGGTGGCTTGCTCGGGGAGGCTCTGGTGTTGCCGGAATTTGAGTTCGATCCACGGCGGCCGGCGATGAAGACGACGAAGCTAGCGAGCTCGTGGAAGCGTCTGGCTCCGATTCCTTCTGCAGGCTGATGAAGACGACGTCTGCGGTTCCTCTGGACAGCTCGAGGCGTCGCGGGGAGCACGGTGGCCACGCGGGGGCTCGACGGCGCTCCGGCGTCCTTCTCGGGCGGCGATGAATCGGGTGAGAGAGGAGGGGAGGCAGCTCGTGGAGGGGGAGAACGGAGGGGAAAAGCTTCAGGGCGTCTCCAGGCGCGAGAAGAGGGCACGGGGCGGCCTGGAAGGTCTTCGACGACGACGTGTCGTCCCCGGCTGACTCGGTGGCATTCCACCGAGCAGCTTGGAGGCGCGGGACGGGGAAGAAGACCCCGCTGCCCCTGTGGGCCGGCTGGGCTGGGTGGGCCGGCTTCGCCTACGTGACAGGTAAGGATTCTGCTTCCTTTTCTATTCCCTTTTTCTGTTTTCTTCTGACATTTGTTCTGTTTAGCTAAATAAAATAGCTAAACATTTTATTAAATGCTGAAAACTTTTATATGGCCTCATAATAATATGGACTAGCCACTTATAAACTTTCAACATTTTTAAAATTCAAATAATTTGAATTTTAAATCAAATAGGGGTATTTCTTTTATTCCAAGGCACTGTTTGAATATTTGAAAAATCTATGAGCATGGGGTGGGTCCCGCATCACTTGATATGTGATCACACTCATTTATAAGACTTTTCAAAAATCTAACATGAATTTTTGGAGAAGATTTTTATCTGGCCTTTTGAATTAATTCATCTGGGGGGGTTCCTTCTCCCATTTGCTTTTGAATTTGAATTTCCTTTGATTTCTTTCATGAATGCAAAGTGAAAAAGATCCTATCACATTACCTAACAGAGGGTTCTGACAACTCGACCCCACTCAACAGAATCTCGTCCCGAGATTCAGAAGTCTGCGGGAGGAAGGTGGGGTACTCGGCACTGAGACGGTCTTCTCTTTCCCACGTAGCTTCTATTTCAGAGTGGTGTGACCATTGCACTTTCAGAAACCTAATCTTCTGACGACGAGTGACACGCTCTGCGGAATCAAGAATACGAACGGGGTATTCTCGATAAGAAAGGTCATCTTGGAGATCAAGCGTTTCATGGTCGACTTCGCGGATGGGGTCCTTGAAGCAACGCCTGAGTTGGGACACATGGAATACATCATGTACTCGGGAGAGGTGCGGAGGTAGTTCAAGTTGGTAGGCAACTTCTCCACGTTTAGCAATAATGCGGAAAGGTCCGATGTAACGTGGGGCCAACTTGCCTTTGATACCGAAACGTTGGGTTCCCTTCAGAGGAGTAACCCGAAGATAAGCCTTCTCATCCAGATTGTAGCTCTATTGCCTATGATGACGATCATAGTAGCTTTTCTGACGAGACTGGGCTGCTTTCAATTGATCACGAACAATGCGAACTTGCTCTTCTGCTTCCTTGATCATGTCCAGTCCAAAGAATTGTCTTTCACCGGTTTCTGACCAGTTTAAAGGTGTTCGACATCGTCGTCCATATAGGAGTTCAAAAGGAGCCATGTTCAGACTAGATTGAAAACTATTGTTATAAGCAAATTCGGCAAATGGAAGAGACTGCTCCCAATTCTTTCCGAATGAGATAACACAAGCTCTGAGCATGTCTTCAAGAATTTGGTTAACCCTTTCGACTTGACCGCTAGACTGAGGATGGAAAGCTCTGCTAAAGGAGAGATGAGTTCCCATAGCCTTCTGAAAGCTTCCCCAAAATCTAGAGGTGAAAAGGCTACCGCGGTCAGAATTGATTTCCAAAGGAACACCGTGAAGGGATACAATTCTAGAGATGTACAAGTCCGCTAACTGACTAGCAGTTATAGACTCGCGAACCGGAAGGAAGTGAGCAACTTTGGAAAGCCTATCTATGACAACAAAGATGGCATTGTTTCCTTTCTGGGTTCTTGGAAAGCCGGTGATGAAGTCCATACCGACTTTGTCCCATTTCCACTCGGGAATAGACAAAGGCTGAAGTGTACCAGCAGGTCTTTGATGTTCTGCCTTAATGCGACGACAAACATCACATTCGGCAACAAATTGAGCAATGTCTCTCTTCATCCTAGTCCACCAAAATCTCTGGCGTAGATCTCGGTACATTTTTGTGCTACCGGGATGAATTGAGAGGGGTGTGTCATGGGCTTCCTGGAGGATGAGTTGCCTTAATTCCTTATTCTTAGGTACTACCAAACGATTTTCAAAGAATAACGTTCCCTTGCTATCTGTGGAGAAACATTTAGCAACTCCGCTAGTAATGTTCTCCTTGATCCGGCGAACACCTCGTGCACGCCTTTGGGCAACTATGATTTTATCCTCAAGAGTTGGTTTCGCCACCAAGGTAGAAAGATAGCCATGAGGAACAATCTCAAGGTTGAGCTTGCGAAAGTCCTCATGAAGAAGTGGTTGATACTGTTGTAACATGAGGTTGTTACAATACGACTTACGACTTAGTGCATCAGCCATGACATTGGCTTTGCCTGGGGTGTAAGAAATTACTACGTCGTAATCTTTTATCAACTCAATCCAGCGTCTTTGCCTGAGATTAAGATCTGGCTGGGTGAAAATATATTTGAGGCTTTGGTGGTCGGAATAAATCTCACAACTATTACCAAGGAGGTAATGTCGCCAAGTTGTTAGGGCATGAACTACGGCAGCGAGTTCAAGGTCATGGGTAGGATAGTTCTCTTCATGTGGCCGCAACTGGCGTGAAGCATAAGCTACCACATGTCGATCTTGCAGAAGTATGCATCCTAACCCTTGCCGTGATGCGTCACAATAGATCTCGAAATCCCTTTTGGTGTCTGGAGGTGCAAGTACGGGTGCAGAAGTCAATCTTCTTTTTAGCTCTTGAAAGATTTCCTCGCACTTGGGAGTCCATAAGAATTTCTTATCTTTCTTGAGGAGTTCAGTTAGAGGCTATGCAACTTTAGAAAAGTTCTCGACGAAGCGACGGCAATAGCTGGCTAGGCCAAGAAAACTCCTAACTCGCTTAACCGATTTAGGTGGAGTCCAGTCAAGGACGGCCTGAACTCTCTCGGGATTCACAGCAATGCCTTTTGCAGAAATTACGTGGCCTAAGTAGATCACTTCTGGTAGCCAGAATTCACACTTGGAGAATTTAGCGTACAGGCGATGCTCTCTAAGTTTCATCAATACCAGCCTTAGGTGTTCGACATGATCTTCTTCGTTCTTCGAGTAGATGAGAATATCATCAAGATAAATTACAACAAATTTATCTAGGTACTCCATGAAGATCGAATTCATCAAGCGCGAAAATGTGGCGGGGGCATTGGTTAAACCAAAGGACATGACGGTGTACTCGTAAAGACCATAACGAGTAGTAAAAGCCGTTTTGGGAATGTCCTCGTTTCGGATTTTGATCTGATGATAACCTAATCTCAAATCCATCTTAGAGAAGACGGAGGATCCTGCAAGTTGATCATAAAGATCATTGATCCTGGGCAGTGGGTATTTGTTCTTTATCGTCGCTAAATTTAGCGGGCGATAATCTACGCACATCCTTTCTGTTCCATCTTTCTTCTTTACGAACAGAACGGGGCAACCCCATGGCGATGAGCTAGGGCGGATGAAGCCTTTTGCCAACGAAGCATCAAGTTGGGTTTTTAGCTCAGCTAACTCATGTGGGGCCATTTTGTATGGGCGTTTGGAAATTGGTGCGGTTCCTGGAACAAGATCCACTATAAACTCTACACATCTGTCGGGTGGCATGCCCGGCAGCTCTTCAGGAAAGACATCCGGGAATTCACGAACCACCGGAATATCTTCAAGTTCAGGAAGGGGAAGTACATTCAAATAATGCACTTGGGTTCTTGTTCTGGGTGAGGTATAGTTGACTGTTTTGCCTGAAGGGTGGGTGAGTTTCACGGATTTGCCTTTTCAATCCAGGTAGGCATTCTGTCTTGATAGCCAATCCATGTCAAGGATGACATCAATATCTGAAGACTTGAGGGCTATGAGTGAAGCAAGGAATACTAGACCCTCAATTGCAATTTGATTACCATGGCTCACTCTATTAGTTTGCCATCTTGACCCCGGAGTTTGAATAATCATTGGGGTGGACAATTCAACAAAAGATAACTCATGACGAAGTGCATAACTTTCCGACATGAATGAATGAGATGCTCCTGGGTCGAAAAGAACGGAAGTAGGAACATAATTGACTGGGAGCGTACCAAGAATGACGTCAGTGGTGTCGTCAGTCTCTTCAGCGGCGATCTGGTTCACACGTCCACGAGTGGCGGGAGGAGCGGGTTTGGCGGTGTAGACCTTCTGGGGTGGCTTGCCACGGCCATTGTTGTTGTTGCCTCCGGCACGTGGTTGAGCATTCTGATGCTGGATCAGTATCTGGGGACACTCACGAGAATAGTGGCCTGCCTGACCACACTTGTAACAGGCTCCGAAAACAGTGCGTGGAGCTGGGTTGTTTGGTGGAGCTGGGTGGAACTGGGTGGGTGGACGAGGCGCCACATAGGATGGCCTCGGTGGGTTGTTCTGGCGGAACATGCTGTTGGGGATCCAGATCTTGCGCTTCTGGGAACCAGAGCTGGATGAACCGTCATCTCTAGGGTGTTTGCGGAAATCGTTGGGGGTGTTCATGTCCTCTGCCTTGATGGCCTTGTTGACAAGGACCTGGAATGAGGCAAAGTCATGAAGGTTGATCTCACGACGAAGTCTAGTGTTGAGTCCGCGACGGAACCTCTCTTGTTTCTTGGAGTCGGTGGAGACTTCTTCGGTAGCATAACGAGCAAGTCGGTGGAACTCACGACTGAACTTGTCAACGGTCCTTCTGCCTTGGGTGAGGTTGCAGAACTCCTCACGCTTGCGGTCCATAAGAACCTTGGGAATGTGGTGCTCGCGGAAGGACGTGCAGAATTCCTCCCAAGATGCAGGCGGTCCAACGGGGCGCATATTCAGAAAGTTCTCCCACCAAGAGCTAGCTGCACCTTCGAGGTGATATGTGGCATAGCTGACCTTGTCACCAGTTGCAACACGGCCTGCTTGGAGCTTCCTTTCGATGCTGCGAAGCCAGTCATCGACGTCAAGGGGCTCGGTGGAGTAACTGAAAACCGGGGGATGAAGTCGGATGAAGTCGTTCAGGGACACCAACTCGTTGCGCTGCTGAGTGGTGTTGCGTGCAATGACTTCCAACAGGTGGTGAGAGTTTCGGCGGTTCCTCTCGACCTCCATCAGAACCTGAGCCATCGTGGGTGGGGGTGGAAGGTTGCCTTCCTCCTGGTCATTCCCACGACCTTGGTTACGACCAACCTGGCCACGGGTTCCTTGAGACATCCTGAAGGTGAAAAACCAAAGTCAAACAGAGTTGATTTGAAGAGTCTAATCAAGGTATTGAAGTACTGGAAGGATTACAGAGTAAAGGAAGTAATCATCTTGACAACATGGTGATAAAGCATACAAGCCATATATTCACAAGCTGTCATACAAACCATACATCGTTTTAGTACAAGCACCAAGCTAATACAAACGTGATGAAGATGATACATCCTTCAGAGGCACTCTGACTTCCTATACATTATTTATCTAAGCCTCTGGAATCTTAGACACCTTGCTTACAATATACTAAGATACTACTACATTCTCACTAAGTAAGACCACAGGCGGTCTCACTCATCTCCATCTCCATAGTAGTCCTCATAAAAGTTACCCGCGTATCCCGGTAGCTGGAGGTGACCATCGGAAAGCACGGAGGCTTGTGGACCCTGATATCCATTTGGGCAAGGATGGGGCCTAGGTCCAGTGTAGGGTGGAAGCAAAAGACCACGGGGTGGAAAAATGCCTCCAATCTCGGGCCAAGCAACTCGAGAAGGCATCTGAGTCCTCACTGGGTAGATAGCGTCAAACTCAACTGATCCCACGCTCACAAAGGGGGCCAAAAGTGTCAGTGCTCGATACAGACGAACACGGGTGGCGTGGAGCTCGAAACGGAGAGCGCGTGCATCACGATCTCGATCACTAGCAAACCTAGCAGTCACCTGGAGTGCTGGATCCTCTGCAGAGTGATCTGAGTAGAGTCCGGTGTAATATCCCTCTTATCCTGGAAGTGCAGCAGGGATATAGCGGAAAGAAGTCTCTCTCAGCAAAGTGTGCTCCTCTCTCAGCAGGGTAATACATGAATATGCAGCATCCTGCATAGCCATGTTCTCGGTAACGCCAATGCCATGTCCAAAGTGGATAGGCTGAGTGACTCCAACGAGGTCCAGGTAGATCCGAACAATGCAATGGAACTGCGTCTGGTTGAAGTCGTGGAACTGCTCCTCGACGGTATACTCAGGATACCAACGATATCCCACATAGGACATCATCTCGATCAACGTGGCGGGATGGCCAAGCACACCGAGGCACCTGGTCAAACGAACAATCTGCCGAGGGGGAAGATTTGCCATCTGAAACAGAAAGGAGTTTGCAAATGCATCAGATTATGAGATAAACCTGGAATGACTCGGACAGCATAACGGCTGTAATTGCAAGAAAAAGACAATTTCTTACAACATGGAAACAGCACTTACATACGATGTAATAAAACAGGAAGCATACCCACTCTAACAAATCGATCACAACTTTCCTACGGCTATAAGGAAGCAATCAACGAGATGTTCTAATCAGACAGAGGAGAGCCTAGTCCTATCTTCCCGTAGAATAAGATGAGGGTGACTCAGAACTCAGAACGAAGGGGGTAAGGAGAAAAAAAGAAGCCTTACGTTATTCCCTTATATAACCAGAGTAACTATATAACTATAGAAGGCTAGACTCGACTTCGGCCAAGGCTACTAGTCCTACAGTCAGTCCTGCCCTGATACCAAGTCTGTCGGGACCCGGGGTTAGCGTATGCAAGTACAGTTAAGACATAGTCATATGGAGAGCCGAGAACCGCACCCACTTGTCTAAGCAGACAAGGCCAAGCACTGAACATTCTCGGAAAGCATCGTACGTGAGGGGCATCCCATCCAGGCCGGATGATCAACTGAGATGGGTCCTCATCGTCCGCACACAAGTCTAATGATATGGGTGGTGAACTCCCATATTAAAAGACAAGTCACCTCAACCATACTATCGACTATCTCAAAACTCTTACATAGACTTACTCCAGCCCGATCACTTAGTCGGGGTCTAGGGCGGGCTCGATCATACCACAAAGTGTGCACGAGACGGAGTCTCGAGCAATCGCATCGCGATGCCCCAAGCTGCGCACATCTAAGGGCCACTTTGTGTATGAAAGACCGCCAGCCAGAACACAACTAAGGTCTCGAAAACCCATACAAAGACATGCATGTTATAAACATACACGCAACACACATGCCTTGTATGAACAGTAGGTACCATTGCAATTCTCTACAAAGTGTACAATTTTATTTATAACTCTTATAGAGTACACACACAGATCACAAACATGTGATCCAACATTACAACACAAAGCGGAAGCAAATTATGTCTGAGTACAGACAAGTTTAACAAATGGCTTAAGAAGCCTTATTTAAACACAAGCCCTCCACGAGGGAACCAGTCGTCTGACTGGGACTAGACTAGTTGGTCTTCAGTCGTCCAGCTCGATGAAGAAGCCACCTTCGGGGTCAGTGACATCATCTAAAACATAGATTAAGCAAACGTGAGTACAAAGTCGTACTCAGCAAGACTTACATAGGAGCTATACTACTCATGCACATGTATCAAGGTAAAGGGAGGTGGGGTTCACTTGCAGAAGTGCCAGCTTTGAATTGGCTAATCCTGAACTACGAGTACCAGACTTTGAGGTAAGAAGCGTACACGAGTCCACTACTTTCTCCAACCAATTACACCACTATGGTGCCTTCCTCGACTTCCCCACAAGGAAGCACGCCATAGCACTCACACTTATCTTGGTGTGTTTTAGAAGTATCCGGTTCAAGTTATCTAATAATCAAGCTAAGCTTTCCAAGCAGCCCATAACCGCGGACGCGGCTATTCGAATAGTTTTGTTAACCTTGCAAGGGTGTACCGCTACACACACATGATCATCATTTACCGCCTTTGATCTCGACACCATTCAAGGGGTGCCAGCGAGGATGCTCACCACAACTGTTACCTCATAGCCGATCTAGTCCGAGAAAGACGCCTACTTGGGTAGGCAACCACTATCGTGAACCCGGCCGGTTTACCGAAGTGGACCCAAGTGATGTGTGTGTGGTGCATAAGCCGGTCTCGGATGAGCCGTTCTCTCACTTAGCATCCAGGCCACAAGCCTACCAGAACTCCGAACTATTGCGACATCTGGACATCGAAAGGGATGAGTTAGTAAGTTGAGAGGGGTCAGTGAGCCCAATGTGTGGTTGTACTCTTCATCTTGGATCACCACACAAGAACTCGTACTAGGGCGGTGTTCAACGAGACAACCCACCGTGTACTCCTACACAGCCTCTCATCGTTCACCTTGTATTAGGGTCGATTCACTAACACTTTTCTACCATCATCAACATGATCACTACCATCCCGACTCACATCATAGTAACAACATGGTATCATACTAAGCACGCAATAAGCAGTAACATTGCAGGGGCCACATGATATCAACCAACTCCTACATTTGCTAGGATTGTGGTTTGCTTACTACTGTGACAAAAATGATAGGTCATGCAAAGGAATGGGTTCATCTATGCGGTAGAAACGAATCATGGTGATCATCCTAAACAATGCATAAGCGAGACATGAGAGGGAAGTGGGATTTTATCGACATGATCAAAGGGGGTTTGCTTGCCTTGCTGACGAGGTTTGGTTTTTGGGTCTTCAACGAAGGGGGCAGCCTCCTGCTCCGGTTCCACCTCTACTCGACAAACAAAGCACGAAGTAGCAATCAATATGAATGCAATGCTCAAGCACATGATTGAATGTTGAAACTTGAAGTATAAGTTTTGATGTGTGAGGCAATTCCATTTAAGTGGAGTATATTGCATTTGAAATGCAAATTCAAACTCCACATTTGAATTCAACTTAGTCAAGTTGCATGTGACATATTTTGATCATTTTGATTCATTTGGAAATGTGTATGATATGCCTCTGAAGTGTGGTTGAATTGTAGCATAATTCCATGGTCCAAGTTGCAAAAGCATTTGGTTTGAATTTGAATTAATTTCAAATAAGGAAAATGACATATGCTACTGGTCCCATTTTAAAATCAACTCCAACATAGTTGAAAGTTGCATATTTGGAAAGATAATTTTCTCCTGATCATTTTTCATATATTATTTGTCCAATTTGGAGTTAATATGAATTTTCTATGAATTTCCAAAGTTTGGAGTATTTTTTGGAATTTCTGAAATTCTTTTAATTCAAATAATCTCTGGAAATTCATTTAAATGATTTATTGCGTCAGGCTGACGTCAAGCTGGCGTCGGGGGGGGGGGGGGGTTGACAAGGGGGTCCCACCTGTCAGTGGCTGGGTTTATTAACCGTGGGGTTAATTTAATCCAGTGGCTTAATTAAGCCACTGGGCCCACTGGTCAGTGACCTAGGGGGTCATTAGGCGGGTGATTAGTGGCTAACCCACCGGCGGCTAAACGCCGGCGGCCTTGCCACGGCGGCGACTCGCCGGAATCTGCTAGAGGCCACGGGGGAGGAAGAGGAGACCACCAATGGGTGCAGTGTCGTCGTCCGCGTTGTCTGGAAGCAACAGGGGGTCACGGGGAGCTCGGAGTCGACTGCGGCGACGTCTCCGGCGGCAACAGAACGGCGGCGAGGTCGCAGATGTTGCTGTAGTGCACGGTTTGAGTCGATTCGGGGCGCGGTCGAATGCTAGCACACGCAGGAGTCAAATGCGTGCACTGGAGCTTCATGACGGGCACTGGAGCGAGGAGGTCGACGACCATGGCGGCGAGGTGCTCGGGTTCCATGGCGGATCCGGCTAGAGGAAGCAATCGAGAGGGGAGAAAGAGGGGTTTTGACCGTGAGCTCACCCTGAGTCTAACTGGAGCGGTGGCTTGCTCGGGGAGGCTCTGGAGTTGCCGGAATTTGAGTTTGATCCACGGCAGCCGGCGATGAAGACGACGAAGCTAGCGAGCTCGTGGAAGCGTCTGGCTCCGATTCCTTCTGCAGGCTGATGAAGACGACGTCTGCGGTTCCTCTAGACAGCTCGAGGCGTCGCGGGGAGCACGGTGGCCACGCGGGGGCTCGACGGCACTCCGGCGTCCTTCTCGGGCGGCGATGAATCGGGTGAGAGAGGAGGGGAGGGAGCTCGTGGAGGGGGAGAACGGAGGGGAAAAGCTTCAGGGCGTCTCCAAGCGCGAGAAGAGGGCACGGGGCGGCCTGGAAGGTCTTCGACGACGACGTGTTGTCCCCGGCTGACTCGGTGGCATTCCACCGAGCAGCTTGGAGGCGCGGGACGGGGAAGAAGACCCCGCTGCCCCTATGGGCCGGCTGGGCTGGGTGGGCCGGCTTCGCCTAGGCGCCAGGTAAGGATTCTGCTTCCTGTTCTATTTCCTTTTTCTGTTTTCTTCTGACATTTGTTCTGTTTAGCTAAATAAAATAGCTAAACATTTTATTAAATGCTGAAAACTTTTATATGGCCTCATAATAATATGGACTAGCCACTTATAAACTTTCAACATTTTTAAAATTCAAATAATTTGAATTTTAAATCAAATAGGGGTATTTCTTTTATTCCAAGGCACTGTTTGAATATTTGAAAAATCTATGAGCATGGGGTGGGTCCCGCATCACTTGATATGTGATCACACTCATTTATAAGACTTTTCAAAAATCTAACATGAATTTTTGGAGAAGATTTTTATCTGGCCTTTTGAATTAATTCATCTGGGGCGGTTGCTTCTCCCATTTGCTTTTGAATTTGAATTTCCTTTGATTTCTTTCATGATTGCAAAGTGAAAAAGATCCTATCACATTACCTAACAGAGGGTTCTGACACTCCGGGAGGGCGCCGCCGCGCACAGTGGCACCGGCGTCATGCCGCCGGCCAGCCCTGGCCGTTTAGCCCCTAATCCCCCTACTAACCCCCCCCCCCCCAAGCCACTGACATGTGGGCCCTAATGCCTAATTAAACCAGCCGGTTTAATTTAACAGAGGGATTAAGACCCCAGTCAGTGACCAGAGGGCCCCACTGGGCAGTTGGACCAGTCAATCCCCCCTGCGTCAGCATGACGCAGGCATGACGCAATAAAGCTTAAATGATTTAATTTAAATCAGAAATTCCAGAAACTTGTGTACTTTACAAATGTTGAAAAATTAAAAAAAAGATTTATGTATTCATTGTTGCAATAATGGTGTATACAAACTTGAGCAATTTGAATAACTTTAGAAGTACCGGACTCTCAAGAGCCAAAACACCATTTGTAGAGTGTCGCCGAGGCCACCCAAATTTACCAAGTCGATGGTCGGAAACTAGGGTAAAGGGTCGAGGGTCACCGAGGGGTCGATGGTCGGGAACTAGGATAGAGGGTCGAGGGTCACCGAGGGGTCGATGGTCGGGAACTAGGGTAGTGCCTTGTGTGAAAGTATTGAAGAAATCCATGGCTTCATCATGCCCCCATGTTTGGCTCAGGGCGCCATCTTATATAGATTTATTGTCGTGCCAAAAACTTGTATGTTTGGCACACTAATATATCCATGCTATATATATCATGTTTGTATATTAAGTGTCATGTTGTAATTAATATTTTGCAGAAACTATGGACGGTCGTCAAAGAAACTTAGAACAAGAAGAGATGTTGGGGGAAATCATACGCGAAGGACCGTTGTTGGTGGGCGACATCGTCCGGGTAGGAGGTGATGTCTTCCAATTTCTGAACGACACCGATGGTCTGGAAGAAGAGGGTGAAGCAGGCTCCGATGATCGGACAATGGAGGTGGAAGGACATGCTTATGATGGCTCCTGTGAGCGAACGGAGGAAGGAGTTGTTGGAAAGTCCGGCGAGGTATATATAATAATAAGCCTGTGCTGACTAGCTAATTGATGCATTAATTGTTTTGGACTGTGTACACATATTAACTCTCTTCTTTCTTCTTTTCTAGCCCTCCGTATCCGGATCGAGTCAAACTTCGCTAACGAGACGAGGCCCAAAGAAAAAGTTGCGCCCGGATGAAAGGTTCACGATCACCGACATCAATAGAGATGGCCAACCGATTGCACCCAGCCGGACCAAAGATGCATTTTCTGCTCAGTGCGGGGTTCTTGTTAGGGACATGATCCCGATCAGCATCCAGCAATGGAATAAGCCGAAGGCCGGAGACCCTGAAGTGTCTTTTGTCACCGATAGACAGAAAGATGATCTTTGGACCGCGCTGAAGGAAAATTTCACCCTACCGGAAGAGGAGTGTCTGGAAAAACCAGTTACAGAGCAAAAGATCAAGACTCATTCTCTTAAGAAGATGGCAGAGCTATTCAGGAGGTGGAAGAATGAGTTAAAAACAACGTTTGTCGACAAAGAGAAGACTCCAACATTCACCGGCCGATTTGAGAAGATAAGAGAACAGTGGCCCGCATTTGTGGCCCACAAGACATCGGAGAAGAGTAAGAAGATGTCAGCGATAAACAAACTAAATGCTGCAAAGAAGAAGCATCACCATTGCACGGGGTCAGGTGGCTACCACAAAGCCCGACTGTTGTGGGAGAAGGCTGAAAAGGACCTTCTTGACAAAGGGATCGTACCAAGGACATTGAACTGGCCAGAGCGTGCAAGGAATTGGTTCTTCAGGGTTGGGGGAACCTTGCACCCTGAAACAGGGAAGTGCTTTTGGACGAACGAACAACTGAGAGTACCGATCACCAAGCTTGAGGAGTTAATCGCCAAAACGGAGGCAGGGACGTTCGTTCCCGATAGAGAGAACGACGAGCTCACAATGGCCCTCGGGAATCCTAAGCACCCAGGACGAACACGAGGCACGGCAGGCTCCCTTCCGTGGAAGCATGGGTTTCCGACGCAGGCGGTTACAAAAGCAGGGAGAGGAAGAGGAAACAGGAGCAAAGCGAAATACAGAACCTGCATGCAAGAGTACAAGCGCTAGAGGAGAGGCATCGAGCTGACGAAGCTACCCTAGAAGCTACCCCGCCATCTCAGCGGAGAAGCAGCGTGGCTTCCACCGAGTTCATTGCGCAACCTGATTTGACGGCTTCCAGATACCCCGTGGATGAAATCACGGAGTCTCAAGAATGCCACCTTAAGAAGCAATTGATGAAATTCAAACCCACGGTGGCTATCGGCCATGTGTACCTCCTTGACCCAACGGAACTTTTCACTGTCTTTCGATTCCACAAGGCTATGCTGTTGTGATGGTCGATGAAATAATGGAGGGATATGAGGAGATCGAGCTTGACTACCCTACCGGCGAAGGGGAAAATCTCCTGCATAATGCTCTGAGGACTTCATGTCTATGGCCGAAGGAATTCATCAAGCTTCCGAACTAGACGGCACCTACGCCTCCTCCTCCTCCTCCGGCGAGTAAGGGCCCGCCTCCTCCTCCAACGAGTAAGGGCCCGCCTCCTCCTCCGCCTCCTCCTCCGCCTGCGTCGGCGCGTCCGAGCAGCCCGTCTCCTCCTCCTCCTCCTCCTCTGCCTCCTTCTCCGCCTGCGTCGGCGCGTCCGAGCAGCCCGTCTCCTCCTCCGCCTCATCATCAAAAGCAGAAGAGAGCAGTCGTCGCTCCGGCGTCTAGCAGTACAACCAGTGGTGGGAGGCGATTCCAATACGGTCCATCATCTCTCAAGACTCTTGAGCCGTTACCATACGAGAGGAGCGATGAGGAAAGCGTGAAGATCTCTAAAGGCGAAGTGGATGCCTTTTTTAAAAAGAAAAATCCACCTCCGAAGGAGAAGATAGATGAGGTGAAATTGAAGCGCACTTTGGATGCCCTGAAGCGACCAGCACCGGCTCCGCTGGATGACAACCATGTCCGCGCTCTTAAAAAGAAAGTGCAAGAAACGCGCCGGTCCGGAAGCACTGCATCTGACCAAAGGAGAGAACAAAAAATTGCAAGAGGGAAAAAAATTCCCCAGCTCGGCGAACAGGCGAAACAATTGTGCCCCCCGCTGCAGGTGTCTAGTGATATCGTCGTCACAAATGTGCCGGATGGGATGGTGCCCGGTACCAATCCTGGTGATTATCTGCCAGACGATATACAATTTGATCGACTCGAGGTGGACGAACTCAAATTCCGGCACGGGTATCCTCTCGTTAGACCTGATCAACAGCTACCAATGATGATGCGAAGATTCCATGAGTGGTACATGGACACCTGCAAGAACTCTGGGTTGGATAATGTGTTGCTTATGGTTAAAGACAATCACGACCTCCTTGGAATTGACATGTTGTGTGTTCCATTTGAGGAGTTATTCCAGCTTTACAATGCAATGGTCATCGATAAAGTAATCGTCACTTGCTACTGTCTGTAAGTACTACTTCTTTAATTAACTCTCTATATATAGCTCAGCTCTTTCATTGCATGTACATATATATAATTCACTATATCATGCAGATTGAATATCGTCGAATGCCAGCAAAGAGAAATCTATAATATTGGGTTCATTAACCTAAATCTCTTTGATGAATGGGAGATGGAAAATAATCCCAAAAAAGCCGAGGCCAACTTGCTACAATCGTTGCTTCAACATCAAAACAAACAAAAAATAATCTTTCCTTACAACTTCGAGTGAGTGTTATACTATGCATATTCGGTTTTCCTTTATTTACTCGAGGTTATAGTAATGTAATTGATGAGTTATGCATGCGTGCGCAGCTTCCACTTTATTCTCCTAGATATTAAGCTTGAGGAGGGACTAGTAACCGTGTTAGACTCAAGACGAAAAGATCCCAAGACGTATGCGATCATCACTGAAATGCTTAAGAAGTAAGTGCAATCGATCATTATCGCAACATTTCGGCAACTTTGTTCATTTCATGATATTAGGTAATAATTATTTTCTATGTCTGGCAGGGTTTGGATAACGTTCACCACAAAATCTCCGGGACTGTCGAAGGAGCTGAAATTTACACGCCCGAAAGTAAGTACTACTAGCTAGTTCCGCGCATCTCCCATTAATTTGATTCTAGCTAGTTTCATCAATACCATTTATATAATGCTTGATTGTCAGTTTGATTGACATCTATTTCTCGTAAAGTGGTTGTGGCAGCAAGAAGGGACTAATCTTTGTGGATACTACGTATGCGAGTACATCTACAACGCTACGATCTCTAAGCAAGGCGGCTACTCTAAAAAAGATTTTGATGTGCGTAAGCAATAATATTCACAATTTTATTTTATTACCATCATTTGTGTTGAGTTTCATTCATATATATGTATTGACCCCCTTCTTCGAATTAGCATTGGGAGCTGCAGGAAGAACTCCTACCACAAGATCGCATAATAGCAATTCAAGATGAATTGGCGGGATTCTTTCTTGAACACGTCATCAGGAAAGAGGGAGAATACCATATGGAACTTGATTTCAGATGTTAGGGTATTGTAAGAGATCTTATATTGTATATATGTAGCCAGTAGCGTCGGATAGATATACGAAAACTTGTTGTTCGAACAATTAATCTCACTTCTCTCTGTATATGTTCATGACGATCTTCTGTACTTAATGGTTTAATTCCTTCATTTGCTTACTAGCTAGCATGTCGAGTCCTCTCTATACGTATAGTACGTAGCGTCGACCAAGCACGGAGATAACAGAGGAAACCTCTCTCTATTAGCTACAATATATGAAACCCCTAAATTAATTAACCCTACAAAACCCCCATCCCCCCTCTCAAAAAAAACCCAGACACGGAACTGTTGTCGTGTGGAGGCATTTTGGTCCCGGTTGGTGCTACCAACCGTGACAAAAGGCCCTCCTGCCCGGGCAAGCCGCAGAGGCCACGTGGAGGCCCATTTGTACCGGTTCGTAAGCGAACCGGGACTAAAGGTTTTGGGCATTAGTAACGACCCTTTAGTCCCGGTTCCAGAACCGGAACAGAAGGCCCTCTGGAACCGGGACAAATGGGCCTTTTTCTACTAGTGAGGCCCAACATAGTCTACAAGAATAGAAGCGTGTGTAGACATCAGCGGAGTATGGTGAAAGTAACTTGGCTATTTCTCCCATGTGTTCTCGAGAACGCTTTAGCTTTTATAAGTTTAGTTCCTAGGCTTATCCTTGTGAAAGGATTGGGCCACTTTCTACTCCTCAGTTACCCTGTTTACTTTGATTGTCTTTTACTTTTCTTTTGCTTAAACCAAAAACCCCTAATATTTACCTTTGAGTGTGTGCAGCCTTTCCTTATCCAGTGTCACTTATCAGCACCTTCTGCTCCTCGTTGGGTTCGACACTCTTATTTATCGAAAAGCTACAATTGATCCCCTAGACTTGTGGGTTATCAAGAATCATTTATTGGCGCGGTTAACAGGGGAGGCAATCCCACTAAACCTATTAACTTCACCACCATCAATGAGCTTTTCTGGCGCCGTTGCCGGTGAGTGTAGCGCTATTGGTAAGTGAAGCCGGTAAGGAAACCTTTATTTTCTGTTGTTACCTTCAGTCCTTATGGACTCTTCTACTGTTGGTTCGTTGCTGGTAAGGAGCCACCCACGACTATGGTGGTCACTCCTACCCCTACTGAAATTGTGCCCTATAAAATACCATCTGGTATTATTGATTATGTCTTGGCTAATCGTTATACAAGAGAAGGACATCCGGGAGAACACCTGCTATATTTATCACAATTATGTTCTTTATTTAAGCTTGCAGGTGTAACAATGGAGTTCATCATGAAGAAACTATTCTCCGTATCACTCAAAGATAAAGCTTCAGATTGGTATAAGCTACTCGATAACTCTGATCTGCTTGAATGGCCAGAGCTTATGTCTCCCTTTTATGCAAAGTTTTATCATCTTCGTAAAATTCACCAAGACAGGAACTACATCTACAACTTTTGGTCTCGCGGCGGAGAGAGCATCGCTCAAGCTTGTGGGAGACTGAAGTCCCTGGTGCTCAAATTCCCAAACCATGAGCTCCCCAAGGAAATTATACTTACAAATTTTTATGCCAGGATTTCTCGTCAGGACAGGGAGATGTTGGATGCCTCCTCTAGCGGGGTATTCCAGACCAGAAGTATGGAAGAAAAATGGGATCTTATAGAAAGGATCCAGAAGAACACTGAAGACTGGGAAATTGATAAAGGTATTGAACCCGCTATAAACTATGAGCATGACTACATTGAGAGTTATGTGAAGACTGATTATTTAATACCTTTTGCTCTAAAATTGGTCTTGATTCCCAGCTAATGGTTGAATTTTGCAAGGACTTTGCTTCTCATATTGATTCTTCTAAGAAGAAGGAGAGTCAACATCATAAACCTTTAAAGGAGTCACCTATTGAGATTAATGTTACTGGTCCTGTTTTACCTGCAGTTGTGTATGAACAGCCTCCTTATCCCTCAAGGATAAAGGAACACTCTTTTGTTACAGGTATTCTAAACCAAAACGGAAGGACCACTGACAAACCTGAGGACATGATCAAGGTCAAGCCTCAAGTTGCAATGGTCAAGGATCTGGTAACCAGTGATATTGAAGAATCCACTATTAGTTTTTGTGTTGTTTCCACTAACATTTTCACAGCCAAGAACAAAGGCCCAATTTCAGGTACACCAGTTGTATCTGTCAAAATAGGAGATCATAATTACTATGGGCTATGTGATTTGGGATATAGCGTCAGCGCTATTCCCTTCACACTTTCTCATGAGATCATGCACGAGATTCAGCCGTGTGAGATCGAGGACATTGATGTCACGATTCATCTTGCAAATATACAAACAATCTCTCCAGTTGGGATTGTGAGAGATGTTGAAGTACTCTGCGGGAAGGTAAAATATCCTACTGACTTTCTTGTACTTGGTTCAGTGCAAGATAGTTTTTTCCCTATTATCATTGGTAGGCCCTTCCTCGGCACTTGTGGAGCTATAATAGATAGCAAGAAAGGTAAAGTTTTTGTTGAATTCAACGGTGAGCCGTATGAATTTAATTTTTCTAAGTTTTCTAAGGAGCCTCGTGGTACTGACTTGTCAAGTAATGACAAAATTATTGAAGAAATTGCTTCTATTGCTATTCCTCCTGATGATACTTTGCAGCAATTTATGGAAGACCACGAGAATGACATACATATGCAGGAGAGGGATGAATTAGAAGACATATTTTTAAGACAAACTCCTATCCTGAAGCACAACCTCCCAGTTGAACCTTTAGCAATCCTCTCGCAACCAAAAGAAGACCCGGTGTTTGATCTAAGACCACTACCCGATACGCTCAAGTATGTTTATTTAGATGAAAAGAAAGTATATCCTGTTATTATCAATTCTAACCTTTCAGGGTATGAAGAAGAGTGATTATTGGAGACACTCCGCAGACACCGAGGTGCTATTGGCTATACTCTTGATGATCTCAAGGGTATTAGTCCATCCATTTGCCAACATACTATCAATCTCGAGCCCGATGCTAAACCAATTGTTGATCATCAACGACGGTTGAACCCAAGGATGAAGGACGTGGTTAGGACGGAGGTTCTCAAACTTCTAGCTACAGGTATCATCTATCCTATAGCTGATAGTAAGTGGGTAAGTCTCGTTCATTGTGTTCCTAAGAAAGGAGGTATGAATGTTGTTCCTAATGATAAAAATGAACTAATACCTCAGAGGACTATTATTGGATATAGAATGTGTATTGATTTCAGGAAGTTGAACAAGGCCACCAGGAAGGACCACTATCCTCTGCCCTTTATTGATCAGATGCTCGAGCGGCTGTCTAAAAACACCCACTTCTGCTATCTTGATGGGTATTCTGGCTTCTCCCAGATTCACATTAACACCGTGGATCAAGAGAAGACCACCTTTACGTGTCCTTACGGTACTTATGCTTATAGGTGTATGCCTTTTGGTTTGTGTAATGCACCTGCTACTTTTAAGAGGTGTATGTCTGTAATATTTCATGGTTTCTGTGAGGAGATTGTAGAAGTTTTCATGGAAGACTTTTCCGTCTATGGAAACTCCTTTGACCATTGTCTCCACAATCTTAATAAAGTTTTGCAGAGATGTGAAGAAACGAATTTGGTGCTCAATTGGGAGAAGTGCCATTTCATGGTTAACGAAGGGATAATTCTTGGACACAAGATTTCCGAAAGAGGAATTGAAGTGGACAAGGCAAAAATTGAAGCTATTGAAAGGATTCCCTATCCAAGGGACATCAAAGGTATTCGTAGATTTCTAGGTCATGTTGGTTTCTATAGAAGATTTATCAAGGAATTTTCTAAGACCTCGAGACCCCTTACCAATCTTCTCCAGAAGGATTCTCCTTTTGTATTTGATGAAGATTGTAAGGAAGCTTTTGAAGTTCTTAAGAAAGCCTTGATAACCGCTCCTATAGTACAACCACCTGACTGGAATTTGCCCTTTGAAATTATGTGTGATGCTAGTGATTTTGCTGTTGGAGATGTTTTAGGACAAAGGGTTGACAAGAAGTTGAATGTCATCCACTATGCCAGCAAGACACTTGATAGTGCTCAAAAGAATTATGCTACTAACGAGAAGGAATTATTGGCAGTGGTGTTTGCTTGTGATAATTTTAGGCAGTATATTGTTGATTCTAAAGTTATTATTCATACTGACCATGCTGCCATTAAGTATCTTATGCAGAAAAAGGACGCCAAACCAAGACTCATTAGATGGGTAGTCCTTCTTCAAGAATTTGATTTGCAGATTGTCGATAGAAAAGGAGTAGACAATCCGGTGGCGGGTAATCTTTCAAGGATGGAAGATATCCCGCACGATCCTATTCCAGTCAACGACAGTTTCCCAGATGAACAGCTTGATGTTGTAAAAGTACAATCTCATTCTGACCCTTGGTTTGCAGATTATGCTAATTTTATCGTTGCAAAGTTTTTGCCTCCAGGTTTTACATTTCAGCAGAGGAAGAAATTCTTCACGGATTGGAGGCACTACTTTTGGGATGATCCACATCTTTACAAAGAAGGTGCGGACGGGATCGTAATAAGGTGTATACCGGAGCACGAGCAGCAGGACATTCTTCGACAATTTCACGATAGTCCCTATGGAGGACATCATGCCAGTGAAAGGACCGCACATAAAGTTTTACAATCAGGTTTTTATTGGCCTACTCTTTTTAAGGACGCCCGAAGGTACGTTCTATCTTGTGATAAGTGTCAGAGAGTTGGTAACATTAGCAGGAGAAATGAGATGCCTATGAATTACTCACGAGTGATCGAACCTTTCGATTGCTGGGGTTTTGATTTTATGGGTCCTTTTCCTCCTTCACACAAGTACACACACATCTTAGTTGTTGTTGATTATGTAACCAAGTGGGTTGAAGCACTCCCCACTGAGAGTGTTGATCACAAGACATCTTTAAAAATGCGCAAGGATGTAGTTTTTCCTAGGTTTGGAGTACCAAGGTACCTCATGACAGATGGAGGGTCACACTTCACGCATGGAGCTTTTATGAAAGCTCTCGCCAAGTACGATGTCAATCATAGGATTGCATCACCGTACCACCCTCAACCTAGTGGGCAAGTTGAGCTCACCAATAGGGAGATCAAGTTGATCTTACAGAAGACAGTAAACAGTTCTAGAAAAGACTGGTCAAAGAAGTTAGGAGATGCTTTGTGGGCGTATAGAATTGCTTACAAAAACCCCATGGGCATGTCTCCGTATAAAATGGTCTATGGCAAGACTTTCCATTTACCATTAGAGTTAGAGAACAAGGCTTTCTGGGCTGTCAGAGAGCTAAATGATGACCCAAAGTTAGCTGGTGAAAAGCGTCTCATGAAATTGACTTCTCTAGATGAGTGGAGGAGTGAAGCTTACGAGAGCGCTAAAATGTTCAAGGAAAAGGTAAAGAAGTGGCACGATAAAAGAATTCTGAAACGTGAATTTAATGTTGGTGATAAAGTTTTGTTGTTTAGATCTCATTTCAGGTTTTCTCCAGGTAAACTACTTTCCATATGGGAAGGACCTTATCATATCGAAGAAGTATATCGGTCTGGTGCAATCAAGATCAATAATTTCGAAGGCACCAAACCTCAAGTTGTGAATGGACAAAGACTCAAACATTATATGGCAGGTGAACCAATCAATGTGGATGCAAACATGATATATACAAAGACTCACGAAGAACATCTTGCAGCCAGTTTCAGACTCCGGCAGGAGCAGAATAAGAAAAGGTATGAATTATGGTAAGAAAACACCGCGAACGTCAATAAAAGTTTACATTTCAAAGTTTTTGCAAAATTAGGAAAATTCCAAGCCCGAGTGGAGCCGGAGAGGAGCTCTAGGGGGCCCAGGAGGCCTCCTGGCGCGGCCCCCCTCCTGGCCGCGCCAGGCACCCTCCTGGGTGCCTTGGACTCCGACTCCGACTCCACCTAGGCTTGAAACCTTCCTTCTGTTGCAGAAATTTTTGCTATATATTTTCCCGGATAGTCCCGGCACCGTATCTCGCGATTTCGTGTGTTTTCTTTCTCGGTATGTTTCTTCAAGGGTGAAAAGTTGTTGCTAGAGATGTCTTCTTGTGAATCAAGCGGAGATGGAGCGCTCCGTGAGAAAACAAGTCAAGATCGTCACCGCCCAGCAGGAAGGAGGTCTGGGATATGTGCCCTAGAGACAAATTAATAAAGATATTTGTCACATATCCGTTTTGTTCATAATACGTTTTATACTGTGCTATAACTGTATTACTTGGAAATTCTAATACAGGTGTAGTATAAAACATGGTCCGTAGTTTAACTCGGGTAAACTATCTCATTGGGCAATTGATTGATCAAGATTTCCTGATCATGGCGACACTTAAGTCCATTGATAATGAGGTCATATCATTAGGGGAATTATGTGATGGACGTACACCCACCTAAAGCATTGCAATGTGATCGAGTCACATAGTTCAGCGTTGCTATGACTTTGTAACGTATGGCTTAGTCCTTAGACCGTAATGATCATACGTAAGCACCATCTATGAGGAGACTTTAATTTGTATCCTACCGCCAGACTGAAATATGCTGGCTATAACGTTGCACTTTAGGTATTCCGAAATAGATGGTTGATGAGTATGTTAATAGATCAGAGCGGGATTTGTCAGTCCTTGTGACAGGACAGGTACTCTGGGCCCACTCGGTGATATTGCATCAATAGTTTGCAAGCAAGTGACTAGGTCACAAGAGATGCAATGATCATGGACGAGTAAACTTGTTTGTTGTGAACGAGATGTGAACATGGTATGTAGGATACCGACGATCAAACCTCGGACAAACAAAGTACCGCGGCACAAAGGGATTACGTCGTATCATTAACGGTTTCCAAAAGCGAACGAAGTTCATTCGATGGAAGCGCAGGGGCTATCAAGGATTGTAACCAGGTCCAATTGATTAGTCATTGATCAATGAGAATGTCTCGATCATGTCTGTTGTTTCCCGGACCGTGGGGTGTCACACTTAAGGGGCAATCGATGCTAGGACAGATTCGGGATCATCGGTGAAATAGGAGAAAGCACCGGAATAGTTCCAGGAGAGAACGGAAGTTGTTCCGGATATTTTGAAAGGTTAAAAATAATGTTTAATTATATTTAATAATGTTTTAGTATTTAATTATCTGAATTAAATATTAAAATATATTTAAATTAATTAATTAAATGGGACAAATGCAAATGGGCCCCTTAGGGCCCATTAGGGGAAGGAGGGAGCCTCCCCCCTTGGCCCATGGCGCCAAGGGAGGGGCCCACCCTCCATATGGCGCACCCCCCTCCCCTCCCCTTTGGTTTAGTACCACATGGGAAGTTGGAGGAGGGTGGAAACCCCCCCTTGGCCTATATAAGGAGGGGTAGATCCCCCTTTACCCATCATCTCATTGAGTTCTCTCTCTCTCTTTCTCCTACCTCGAGCGGACCCCCTTGTTTGGGGTTTGCACTTGGTTGGGAGTTCTCCACCATAAGCAGGCCATCGCTCTGCCTGAGTCGGGATCCAAATCCGTCTTCTTTCCGCTGCTCGCCTGGTTCGGAGCCCGGAGGGAACATCGGTTGCACTGTACGTGTGTAATCTCCTCGAGGCACTACACCTGTGGTGCTACTTCATCGCCGGAGGTTCACCGGGAGTCTCCATCGCCGGTGGTCTTCTACACGACAGGGAGGTCGTAGTTCAGAGTCTACACCAGCCACGTTCACAAGAACATTTCCCTCTTTCGGTCTTCAAAGGTATGAACACCGATTCCCTCCGTTACTTTACATCGCCATAGCATAGATCTTGGGTTCGGGTACCGTAGGTATGAAAAATTTGTGTTTTCTGCCCCGTATCCCAACAGTGGTATCAGAGCTAGCTATGCGTAGATGTATTGTACGGGTAGAACACATCGAGGATGTGGGCATCGAATCTTCATTCGTTACCCTCCCACGTGTACTCATTTAGCATTGCGGCAATGTTTGATGAAGCGGTCCCCGACCGACCTTACGCGTTTACGCGAGACTAGTTCCACGCTTGACATATGGCTTGTACCATATAAAGTTGCTGGGGGTGTCTGTCTCTCTGCATTAGCGATGCGAAGATGTTTGCAACGGAGGGCCCCGACAGGGGTGTAATAGAGACGGATGGGAGATGGTGTTGTGGCATGTTTTTCGCAGGATAGAAACGGTTCTCTCTCTCGAAACCCCTAGCAGCCAAGTAAAACTTGCACAAGCTAAAGTAGAAAGGTGATTAACTTTGCTTTGCATGAAGGGGGGTCATAGCTTGTATGATTTAAAGTTTTACATCCTGTTTTTCTAATATACTTGTTATAACGACGGTAGCATTATAGGATGATCTCTCACTAAAACCAACATAGTGTCCTTACCCTAGTGAGCACCACCTGGAAAGTTCTACATTATGGAGGCATCACGTGTCACACGGGTGTCAAACAGTTTTTCGTTCACAAGAGGTGGGTGTAGCAAGCCTGGCATATGTATATGATATGGCCTTGCATGACACAGCGAAAAATCACATAGGTGTGGTGGCGAGCCTGGCATATGTATATGATATGGCCTCGGGATACAAGAGACCGAAAGGTCGAGCATGAGTCACATAGATGATGTGATTGGCATGATGGCCTACCTTGAACACATACTGATGGCCGTGACGATCGGGGGAGGTATGGTGTTCTAGAATCGTGTAAGTACTTAGCAAAATTGAGAGATTTTTTCCTAAGTGGGAGTTTTAGAATTAACTGTAATTGAACTCCACATTATGAATAAAAGTCTAAATATGGATCTTTGTGAATGAACCTTGTAGATGACAGCACCACGCCCCTCATTCAACTTAGGATCATTCCTAGAGAAAGATAAACTGAAAACTGATGGGTCAAACTTCACCTCCTGGTTCCGCACCCTGAGAATTCTCCTCGTTCCCCTCAAAATGTCCTACGTACTTGAGACTGCATTAGGAGATGCACCAGCAACTACCGCTACTCCGGCTGAGAAGAAAGTCTATCTCATTAAGTCGGATGATTCCTCCCTTGTCAAGAAGGGTATGCTCCATGCCATGGAGGCTGAACTGCAGAAATGGTTTGAGAGCTTCAGTGCTTATGAGATAATCACTGACCTCAAGACCGTCTTTGCACCTCAACCCAAGGTTGAGAGAAATGAAGTTTGTGAAGCTTTCTTCTCTGCAAAGATGGAAGAGCACACCAGCATGACTGAGCACGTAGTCAAAATGTCTGACTACGTTCAACGCCTAAATGATCTAGAATTTAAGATTCCGGATGAAGTGGCGATTGATAGGGTGTTGCGGTCGCTACCCCCTAGCTATGAGAGTTTTGTGTTGAAGTACAACATGCAAGAAATGGTTGAGACCCTTTCTGAATTGTTCACAATACTCAAAATTGCTGAGATGGAAATCAAGAAGGAGCACAGCTGCACCAAGTACCTAGAAGATAAGAAGGCCGGCAAGGTTGCCGGAAGAAACATGGATATATGTGATATACATGTTATTGATGTTTTCCTGACAAGTGCTCGGAGCAACGTCTGGATATTTGATACCGGATCAATTGCTCACATCTGTAACTCCCAGGAGGGGATGCAGAATAAACGACTCTTGCGGAAGGATGAAGTGACGATGCGCGTTGGGAACGGTGCCAAGGTTGAAGTAATGTCAATTGGCATGCTTCGTCTTAGTCTCCCTTCGGGATTGATTCTTGTCTTGAATAATTGCTATTATGTACCCGCGTTGAGTATGAACATTGTGAGTGGCTCTTGCTTGATGTGAGACCAGTATTCTTTTAAATCCGAAACAACTGGTTGTTCGATTTATAAGAATAATGTCTTCTATGTTCATGCACCGGTGCGTAATGGTTTATTCTTAATGGATCTCGAATATCATGACTCCCACATCAATAACGTAGAGGACAAAAGATTAAATCCTAGTAACGAAAAACACATGACGATGTGGCATTGTCGACTTGGTCATATTGGTATAAAGCGCATGGAGAAACTCCATAAAGATGGACTTCTGGAGTCGTTGGATTTTGGATCCCTTGACACATGTGAACCATGCCTAATGGGATCATACATACTGATGTATGCGGACCAATGAATGTCACCGCACGCAATGGTTTTCGTTACTTCGTGACCTTCACGGATGACTTAAGTAGATACGGGTATATCTATTTAATAAACACAAGTCTGAAACCTTTGAAAAGTTCAAGGAATTTCAGAGTGAGGTCGAGAATCAACTCGGGAAGAAAATCAAGCACCTTCGATCTGATCGAGGAGGCGAGTATTTAAGTCACGAGTTTGGCACTTATCTGAAGACTTGTGGTATTGTACCACAACTTACGCCAGCTGGAACACCTCAGCGAAACGGTGTGTCCGAGCGACGTAATCGAACACTATTGGATAGTGTACGGTCAATGATGTCTCATACCGACTTACCTACATCATTCTGGGGGTATGCATTAGAAACTACCGCTTACATTCTTAATAGGGTACCATCCAAATCCGTAGAGACAATGCCAATTGAGAAATGGTGTGGCAAGAAGCCAAAGTTGTCTCACCTGAAGATTTGGGGTTGTGAGGCTTATGTTAGGAAACTTCAGCCTGACAAACTCGAATCTAAGGTGGAGAAATGCATCTTTGTAGGATATCCAAAGGAAACTGTTGGATACACCTTCTACAACCAATCTGAGGGCAAAACGTTTGTCGCTAAGACTAGACACTTTCTTGAGAAAGAGTTTCTCTCGAAAGAATTGAGTGGGAGGAAGGTAGACCTCGATGAAGTGACTGACCAATCACTCCAAATGGAAGAACCGGCAACAGAAATTATTCTGGAACCTTCTTCCACAGTGGAAGCTGAAGAGAATGGCCAGAACGACATTCATAACAATCATGACATTGATGATGATCATGATGAGAATGAAGAGGAACCTTTTATGCCCCATAGGTCATCAAGAGTCCGTCAACCTACCGAGTTTTACGGACAGCTTGTGAATGCAATCACGGCTGATGAGTCGGATGAACATATGAGTTACAAAGAAGCAATGGAGGGACCCGAGTCCGAGAAATGGCTAGAAGCCATGAAATCCGAAATAGACTCCATGTACACCAACAAAGTTTGGACTTTGGTGGATATTCCCGAGGACCGCAAGGCCGTCGAGAATAAATGGGTTTTCAAGAAAAAGACTGACGCAGACGGAAACGTATCTGTCTACAAAGCTCGACTTGTCACGAAGGGGTTCCGACAAATTCAAGGAGTGGACTACGAGGAGACATTCTCTCCTGTAGCGATGATCAAGTCTATTCGGATCCTACTAGCAATAGCTGCCTATCATGATTACGAGATATGGCAGATGGATTTGAAAACTGCGTTCCTTAATGGAAACATTGAGGAAGAGTTGTATATGATGCAACCAGAGGGGTTTATCGATCCAAGGAATGCTGGTAAGGTGTGCAAGCTTCAACGGTCCATCTATGGGTTGAAGCAAGCATCTCGGAGCTGTAATCTTCGATTTGATGAGGTCATTAAAGCTTTTGGATTTGTCCAAAACGTCGAAGAGTTCTGCGTCTATAAGAAACTGAGTGGGAGCTCTGTAGCATTCTTTGTATTATATGTAGATGACATATTACTGATAGGGAACGATAAGAAATTCTTAAAAGAAGTAAAGGAATATCTGAATGGACAATTTTCCATGAAGGACCTTGGTGAAGCTGCGTACATATTAGGGATTAAGATCTATAGAGATAGACCTAATCGACGGTTGGCCTTGAGTCAGAGCACTTATATTGACAAGATATTGAAATGGTTCAAAATGGATAACTCCAAGAGAGGTCTCTTGCCAGTTATAAAAGGTGTCAAGTTAAGTGTGACTCAATGTCCAACCACAGCAAAAGAGAGGGAGGAGATGTCCTCAAAGCCCTATGCCTCAGCCATAGGTTCTCTCATGTATGCTATGTTATGTACCAGACCGGATTTAGCGTTGGCAATTAGTATGACTAATCGCTACCAGAGTAATCCGGGAATGGCTCACTGGACAGCAGTAAAGAAAATCCTAAAGTACTTGAGAAGAACAAAGGATCTCTTTCTCATTTATGGAGGAGTTGATGAGGAGCTCACCGTAAAGGGTTACGTTGACGCAAGCCTCGGCTCAGATCTAGATGACTCGAAATCCCAGACGGGATATGTTTTCATGTTGAACGGTGGCGCAATTAGCTGGAGGAGCGGCAAACAGTCAGTCGTCGCCCAATCTACAATGGAGTCGGAGTATATTTCCGCTTGCGAAGCGTCAAATGAGGCGTTGTGGCTGAAGAAGTTCGTGATCGAGCTTGGCGTCTTTCCCAGCTGCACTGACCCCGTGGGAATCTTCTGCGACAACACGGGTGCCATTGCTAACGCGAAGGAGCCAAGAACTCACTCTACAGCCAAGCACATTCTCCGAAAGTTCCATGTGACGCGAGACTACGTCAGGGATGGACACACTAGGATTCACAAGATACATACGGATCTGAACGCAGCAGACCCGATGAATAAACCTCTTCCACAGGGCAAGTTTGAAGAACACCGAGAGACTATTGGTGTTAGATATATACCTGATGTAAACTAGTGTAATTTGTACTCTAGTGCAAGTGGGAGACTGTTGGATATGTGCCCTAGAGACAAATTAATAAAGATATTTGTCACATATCCGTTTTGTTCATAATACGTTTTATACTATGCTATAACTGTATTACTTGGAAATACTAATACAGGTGTAGTATAAAACATGGTCTGTAGTTTAACTCAGGTAAACTATCTCATTGGGCAATTGATTGATCAAGCTTTCCTGATCATGGCGACACTTAAGTCCATTGACAATGAGGTCATATCATTAGGGGAATGATGTGATGGACGTACACCCACCTAAAGTATTGCAATGTGATCGAGTCACATATTTCAGCGTTGCTATGACTTTGTAACGTATGGCTTAGTCCTTAGACCGTAATGATCATACGTAAGCACCATCTATGAGGAGACTTTAATTTTTATCCTACCGCCTGACTGAAATATGCTGGCTATAACGGTGCACTTTAGGTATTCCGAAATAGATGGTTGATGAGTATGTTAATAGATCAGAGCGGGATTTGTCAGTCCTTGTGACAGGACAGGTACTCTGGGCCCACTCGGTCATATTGCATCAATAGCTTGCAAGCAAGTGACTAGGTCACAAGAGATGCAATGATCATGGACGAGTAAACTTGTTTGTTGTGAACGAGATGTGAACACGGTATGAAGGATACCGACGATCAAACCTCGGACAAACAAAGTACCGCAGCACAAAGGGATTACGTCGTATCGTTAACGGTTTCCAAAAGCGATCGAAGTTCATTCGATGGAAGCGCAGGGGCTATCAAGGATTGTAACCAGATCCAATTTATTAGTCATTGATCTATGAGAATGTCTTGATCATGTCTGATGTTTCCCGGGCCGTAGGGTGTCACACTTAAGGGGCAATCGATGCTAGGACAGATTCGGGATCATCGGTGAAATAGGAGAAAGCACCGGAATAGTTCCGGGAGAGAACGGAAGTTGTTCCGGATATTTTGAAAGGTTCAAAAATAATGTTTAATTATATTTAATAATGTTTTAGTATTTAATTATCTGAATTAAATATTAAAATATATTTAAATAAATTAATTAAATGGGAAAAAGGCAAATGGGCCCCTGAGGGCCCATTAGGGGAAGGAGGGAGCCTCCCCCTTGGCCCATGGCGCCAAGGGAGGGGCCCACCCTCCATATGGCGCACCCCCCTCCCCTCCCCTTTGGTTTAGTACCACATGGGAAGTTGGAGGAGGGTGGAAACCCCCCCTTGGCCTATATAAGGAGGGGTAGACCCCCCTTTTCCCATCATCTCATTGAGTTCTCTCTCTCTCTTTCTCCTACCTCGAGCGGAACCCCCTTGTGTGGGGTTTGCACTTGGTTGGGAGTTCTCCACCATAAGCAGGCCGTCGCTCTGCCTGAGTCGGGATCCGAATCCTTCTTCTTTCCGTTGCTCGCCTGGTTCGGAGCCCGGAGGGAACATCGGTTGCACTGTACGTTTGTAATCTCCTCGAGGCACTACACCTGTGGTGCTACTTCATCGCCGTAGGTTCACCGGGAGTCTCCATCGCCGATGGTCTTCTATACGACAGGGAGGTCGTAGTTCAGAGTCTACGCCAGCCACGTTCGCAAGAACGTTTCCCTCTTTCGGTCTTCAAAGGTATTAACACCGATTCCCTCCGTTACTTTACATCTCCATAGCATAGATCTTGGGTTCGGGTACCGTAGGTATGAAAAATTTGTGTTTTCTGGCCCATATCCCAACAGGAGGACCAAGCAACCCCATCATGGTGGGGTTTGTCCAACCTCAGTATGACTTTTCTCTTAAGCTTTCAGGAACAACTCATTCGCTTGAGGATCCACAAAGGCCGTCCACCGTCTCTGAAGCTTATCGCGTCACCAACCAATTCTGTGAAGATTTCCGTGTGCTAAAAGCGCAAGTGGAGATCTTGGAAGCTGAAAATCAATGTCTGCAGCGCATAATCAGAGAATTGAAGAACCAGAAGCAGGAAGATTGAGGATTAAACCTCCTCGGGTAATGGCATCCCCTTAGCTTGTTCCAAGCTTGGGGGAGTGCCGGGTATCTTTATCTTTGTCTTTAAGAGTCAAGTAGAGTCGTATCATGTCTAGGAAAGTTACTTTATGAAATAGGTGTTGCTTTGAGGTCTATCACTCCTTTTGTGGAGAGCTTTGTATCCGTGAGTGTGGGGTCGTCTATGAAGGAATATTAATGAGAATTTTATTGGTTTCTTTGCTGCACTCGGTATTCTCTTCACGCAATCGACATTATGAGCTGATTCTTATGGGGAGTATTGACCTTATATCAGGTATGGATTTGAAAACTTTATTTAAATCTTGGCAAGTATAGCTTTGGTCATAACAACAAGCATGTTTTTCTCAAAGTAGCGACATAGCCAAAACCTTTGTTTATTATGCTTGAAGTGTTATGTTGACAAGGAAGACAACTTGATGTTTCATGCTAGTTTTAATGTTTATGCTTTGTATTGCTTGCATCTAAGTTGTCATCAATTGTCTGGTCTCTCAAAGCCTTGCTAGCAAAAACTCTGTACTAAGCGGAATTCTGCTTGTACTTCCATACCCTGAAAGCAACATATTCCACTTGAGTCCACTATACCTTCCTATTTGTGGTATTCCACTACCACTCCTAAAGTATATAATTTATGTGCTATATCTAGATGTTCAAAATCTTCTGTTTTGTGCCACTGATTCAGCTCATGAGGAAGTGGTGGGTAACCCATGATCTTCTTAATTTGGACAAGTTTTATCTTGGGATTGCATGCCTAATCTGCAAACCCCTAATACGAGAAGGGACTGGCATGAGTGCCGAGCTCGTAAAAGATAAATACTAACGCACAAGTTCCTTTGCTCATTTATGAGTGATAAACAAAGGAATTTAAGGGGATGTGATCGTCCCCACATGGGAGCCGTTCCTCAAAACTTGTACAAATCATGAAGTGAGTGAGTTATCTATCAGCAGTCGTTGACGGATCATGCACCTCCAAAGCTTCAACTGGTTTCTCAAGGCCTGTTTTTATTCTGTTTGATCTAGAGATGGCACATGAGTTTTCCCTTCTTACCCTTTTGCACGGGGTTTATCCTTTATTTTGTGCTGAGTCAGTCCTTCCTACTTCCTTCCTTATTGAGATAGAACAGACACTTGATGTTAATAAAGATTCTTGCATACAAAGCTGCATTGAAAGTTAGCATGTTACATCTTTGTTGACATTATCTTTTGATAAGTGAGTTGTTTGCAAAAGCTTATGCTTGGTAAACATCTTCCTTTGTGTAAACATGTGCACTTCTTGACTGATAACATGTTCTTTCCAAAGCTTCAACTGGTTCCATTATAAGTGAAAGAGCAAAAGTAAAAGTTATTAGTTGTTCCTTGACCAAGGCTATGTTTTCCATGATTTGATGAGTTTTCCAGGTCCTACTTTGTTATAATTGTTACTACTTTCTCATAAGGACCTTATGAGTTGAGGTTGCTGTTGAGGATGCTTCAGTTTGGTGAGAAATCTTGATGCTTCTTGTCCGTATTCTTTTATCAACGCTTCACTCTCTAAACTTGTGGACAGGTTTACCGAGCTCAGCAATCGCTTGGGGACAAGCGAGGTCTAAGCTTGGGGGAGTTGATACGTCCAAAATGCATCACTAATTTATATTGTAATTTCATCCTATTCATTGATATATTCCACTTTAAAGTATTGTTCTTATGTTGTTTTGGCTTGTTTTACACGGTTTATAACTTTCCGGTGCCGAAGCAGCAGAACCAGAATTCAGCAGTGAAAAGTGGACACCAAGTTGCTGAATCAGATCAAGTCCAAATGCGATGAAAATTTACGGGGAGTGTTTTTATGAAGATTGACTGGGGATCACCGAGGATGGAGGTGAGGGGACCCACCAGGCAGCCAGAAGGGTGTCTGGAGCAGCCCCCCTCCTGGCCGTGCCAGGCACCCTCCTGGATGCCTGGTGGGCCCCCTCGGTGCACCCTCTCGCCTATAAGACCCCCCCTGGGGTAGAAAACCTGAGAAGAGAAGAGTTTTCGTGTTTTGCCGCCGCCACGGGGCGGAAACCTACAGAGGACAAAAGCCATCTCCGGCGGGCAGATTCCTCCAGGGAGATCACCTCCCGGAAGGGGAGATCGTCGCCATCATCATCATCATCGTCACGGGCATCGTCGAGATCATCATCAACATCATCCCCAACATCAGCACCATCTCCATCCCATCTCATCTCATAATTGCAACTTGTGTTGTAATCCGTACTATCTATCCTCTCTACTCTGTTGGTGTTGATTACTACTTTGTGGTGAATGCTATTGAGTTTTGTTGGAGAAATATCATTGTGTCCAGATTGTTTGCCACCCATCTATCACCTCTGATCATGATCTCTTTTATGTCTTGTGAGTAGTTACTTTAGTTCTTGAGAACATGGGAGAAGTCTAGTTGTTAGTAGTCATATGATGTTGAAGTGTTATGTGTTGTTTGATACTTAAGTTGTGTTGTTATTTCTCTAGTGGTGTTATGTGAGTCCAACACTTAACACTTCACCTTTCATGGGCCTAGAGGAATACATTGTGCACAAAGGATGCTTATGGTGGGTTGCCGGAGTGACAGAAACCTGAACCCCAGTTCGCACACTTTTGCACAAGGGAGTTATGGATCCTTGATCGTAATGTTGTGGTTAGGCTTATGCCTTAATTACTACCTTGTATTTGCGGATGCTTGCAAGGTGTCTAATCATAAGAGTACACTTATCTTAGTCTAGAAGGTGTACTAGCATTGATCCACCCACCAACACTTATACAATACATATTACTTGGCGGAGTATGGTGAAAGTAACTTGGCTATTTCTCCCATGTGTTCTCGAGAACGCTTTAGCTTTTATAAGTTTAGTCCCTAGGCTTATCCTTGTGAAAGGATTGGGCCACTTTCTACTCCTCCGTTAACCTGTTTACTTTGCTTGTCTTTTACTTTTCTGTTGCTTAAACCAAAAACCCCTAAATATTTACCTTTGAGTGTGTGCATCCTTTCCTTATCCAGTGTCACTTATCAGCACCTTCTACTCCTCGTTGGGTTCAACACTCTTATTTATCGAAAAGCTACAATTGATCCCATAGACTTGTGGGTTATCAAGAATCGTTTATTGGCGCAGTTAACAGGGGAGGCAATCCCACTAAACCTATTAACTTCACCGCCATCACGGCCACGCACCCGAAGGACAATTTTCACCACAAAGGAGTCGAGGACAATTTCCATTACAAAGGAGTCGAGGAAAATTTCCATTACAAAGGAGTCGAGGACAATTTCCATTACAAAGGAGCCGAAGACAATTTACATTACCAAGGAGCCGAACGCAGTTTTTCATTACACAGGAGTCAAAGGACAATTATCACTATAAAAGTACTCGAGCAACTACCAGCCGGGTTACAATTATCCCAAGGAATTATGACTTCTACATGTATGCTCATGCTGAGATAATTGGCACTTTTGTACCACAACTTGACGAGCATCACCACAGACAAAGTAGCAACTCAGTCCGCGAAGAAGCAGGTCTCCGTCCTCTAGTTCTACAAGGTGCCTCGCCTACTGACGCAGCCGCTTGACGACCGTCTTGACGTCCAGCTCATCTTTAGAACTAGAATATCAAGCACCATCAGCCGAGGAATCGGCTGAAGATGAAGTCACGGGAGAAGCAGGCGAACCACCACTCGACCCATCGGAATTGTCACTGCTTGTTCCCTCCCAGCATGGATCCAGACGATTGCCACCGGCATCAAAGGCACGAACAATGAGAGTATCTTCGCCATCAATATGACAACAAAGGCTATCTCCGTCACGCAGATTCAACCGACGAGAAAACTCCCTCCAGCCAGATCCAAGAAAAATCAGGGATGAATTGTCAACTTCCAATTCCACCCAAGAAGAAGATCGAGCGCATCCTTGAAGATGATGCCAGAGACCCCTCAAATTAAGCTCAGAAGCAATGGAGGAAAACGAGAATGGAAGAGGAATCCGGGCAGCAGTTCGTCTAAGAACACGCAAAAGGAAATCATAGCACCAAAAACCCTCCTCTATGGAAGAAGAAGAAGGTGCCGATGCAGCACCACGACGTCCACTGCGTGAAGAACGAGGCATGCGACCACCACGGCCGTGATACGTCCCAAGCGTATCTATAATTTATGCTTGCTCCATGCATGATTTGTGTGACTTTGCCATGTTTTTCTTGAACTTTCATACACTTTTGAGCATATTTGGACTAATCTATTAACTCAGTGCGCCCAGTTGCCAGTTGCTGTTTTCTGCTGTTTTTGTATTTCAGGTTTTCCGGCCATTAAAAGTGCCCAATAAATCCCGGAAAAATTATATAAAAAATCAGCGTTCCAGAAGCTTCCACCAGGCCAAAGGGGGCCACAGGGCAGCCAGGGGGCAGCCAGGAGGGTGCCTGGCGCAGCCCAGCTCCTGGCCGCGCCACCTGCCCTCCTAGGTGGGTCCCACACCCTCAGGTGCCCTACTTTGGCCCCTATTTATTCTCCCGTCGCGGAAACCCTGATACCGGACCCCTTTTCTCCAGAAGCAATTCCGATCTCCGCCTCCATCGAAAACTAGCTTCGGGGGTCACCAGGATCCTGCTCCAGCACCCTGCCGGGGAGGGCCTTGGCCCCCGGGGCCATCTCCATCGACGTTGCTTCCCTCCTCCATGAAGCGGGAGTAGTTCTCCCTCGGGGCTGAGTTTTCTACCAGTAGCTATGTGTTCTTCTCTCTCTCCCATGATGTGATCTTCGTTGTGATCATAGGCTATGTTAATCTAGGGTGATCCCATGATATTTCCCCTTCCTCTATGTATTGGATTGATGTACTCAATTGATCTTATCTAGTATAATCTCCGAGACCAAGGTGATAGCGGTCTATTGGACATGGGTTAGAAGAATATTATCATGAGTGATTTCCTCTTTTGTGTGTGGATTGAAGATTGAGAGTCTCTTGGTGCTTGTCTTTGACTATCCTTGAGATATGTTGTGGTGATTGTGGTACTCTCTTTGGATGGCCGCGGTGACATTGGGAAATCCATAGATTGAGAACTACGAACTCTGAGGTGTGCTCTTGTAGCCCTACATAATTCTCGTCCTCTCTTGACCACAAAGGAATGACCTCCGAGTGCGTCTCCATTGCATGTTTTATGGGAAATATCATGTGTTTAGACTATGTTAATGTTGTTGAGAGTTGCCACTAGTGAAAGTATGAAGCCTAGGCCTTGTTTCCATCATTGTTACACCGTTTGCACTCACTTTTGTTACTTGTTTCTTTGCTGCACTTTTTATTACAGATTTATATTACATTGCTTTGCCACACCTATCACTCGTATTTTACCATCTCTTCGCCGAACTAGTGCACCTATACAACTCCTAGTTGTATTAGGTGTGTTGGGGATACAAGAGACTTCTTGTATCTTAATTGCAGGGTTGCTTGAGAGAGACCATCTTCAACCTCTACTTCCCTGAGTTCGATAAACCTTAGGTCATCCACTTGAGGGAAATTGCTGTTGTCCTACAAACCTCTGCGCTTGGAGGCCCAACATAGTCTACAAGAATAGAAGCGTGCGTAGACATCAAGCTATTTCTAGCGCCGTTGCCGGGGAGGTAAGCGTTGAAGGTATATCTTTAGATCTTGCAATTAAATCTTTTTGTTTCTTGTTTTTATTTTCACTAGTTAGGCTTATGGAAAACAACAAAAATATTATGAGAGAGCTTTATGAGCTCTATCTTCAGTTACAACATGAAGTGTTTGAGGAGGAGATCAAAAAGCCTATGGAGATTTATTGTTTTCACAACACTCATGATAGTAGTAATGTTATTTGCATGTCTTCTTTGAATACTTTTGATGCTAATGATATGCAAAGCTATAAGCTTGGGGATGCTACGTTTGATGAATATGATCTTTTTAGCCCCCCAAATTTTGATGAGGAAATTTATTTTGATGATACTTTGCCTCCTATCTATGATAATTATTGTGATGACACTTATGCTATAAAGAACAAATGTTTGCAAGTGTATCATGATAAGAATAATTCATGTGATAGCTATTTTCTTGAGTTTGCTCCCACTATTACTAATGAGAAGGATTTTTCTTATGTGGAGAGTAATAAATTTTATATGCTTGTGGATCATGATAAGAATTTTTTATGTGATACTTATATTGTTGAGTTTATTCATGATCCCACTGAAAATTATTATGAGAGGGGAACATTAGCTTATAGATATTTCAATAATATCAAGTTCCCTCTCTTTATGTTGAAGGTTTTGAAGTTGCACTTATTTTGGCTTCCTATGCTAATATCTTTATGCTTCAATGAGTTATTTATCTACAAGATCCCTTTGCATAGGAAGCATGTTAGACTTAAATGTGTTTGATATTTTCTTCTTAATGCTCTCTTTTGTTCTTCAACTCTTATTCCTATGAGAGCATCACTAAAATCATAAGCCTATCTTTATGGCTATAAAGAAAGAGCTCTAGGGAGACAACTCTTGTTATCTTTAGTTTGAGTTTTTACTTTCTGTTTTTAGTGGTCTTGATGATTGTTACTACTGTAGCAACATCATTGTATCTTTATTTTCAAGTTTTGTGCCAAGTTATAGCCTCATATGACAAGGGAAGTGAAAGTTGTGACATGCTGTCCAGAAAACAGATTCTGTCCTCGTGACGGGAAAAATCATAAAAAAATCCCAGTTCATATTTTTTAGCTGAATTTTTTACACATCGTGCTCTATACAATCACGGAACTTTCGTATGTTCTGAGTTTTTTATTTGAGTTGCAGAAGTACCCCTAAAAAATTCTTTACTACCTGTTGTTCTGTTTTTCACAGATTCTGCCACGTTTTGTCTCTCCTAACTTTTGCAAACCTTAAGCTTGCTTTTTCTTTGCAAAAACTTTTTGGCAATCTTGAGAAATAGTAGCTCTTCAAGAATATCTTTATATCCAGTGGAAAAAAATTATTTATTAAGGGTACTAACCTCTCTAATCAGCTTATGATGAGTTATGTATGAAGGGAGTTTTCAAGTGTGCGATGGAAGATGATGAAAGAAGATTCGGGAGTGTCAAGCGCTCAAGCTTGGGGATGCCCCCATGCATCCCCAATAAATATTCAAGGAGACTCAAGCGTCTAAGCTTGGCGTTGCCCCCGTGCATCCCCTTCTTCATCAACAATTATCAGTTCGTCCCTCGTTGCACTATATTTTTATCACTTCATGCGTTATGTGCTATGCTTGGAGCGTCTCGCTCTTAGGTTTAATTTTTAGTTTTATTTAGCTTTGCTTGATGTTCATAACAAGTTAGATCTCATCTTACTTTGCGTGGGAGAAAAACACGCTCCACTTTCAAAATCTAGAACACATCATAAAAAATTTCATGCCTATCTTTCTCTGTTGTGTGTTCTTTACCTTTTCGTAGCTACTGCCATGTTTAGCTTTAGCTTTAGTTTGTCTTTAGCAAGAGCCTTGGCTTTTGTTTAGTTTGTTGCTGGAACTCTCTTTAGTTTTCATGTTTATCTTGTTAAGAGAGTTGGTTGTTGCACTGAGTTGTGTCTTGTTTTGAAAGTAGGTAATTGAGGTTGCTATTTAATTTTAGTAGTAACTTGCAATAGTTTTGAGGTATTGATGTGAGTAATGTATGAATTTTTGGTGTCAAGAGCTCTAGCCTATTAGTGATAGGTGTCGTATTTTGGGCAATCCGTGTTTATTTTCAAAACCTACAAAACTAGTTGAGAACTCTAGCTACTAGATGGATCACTACTCTTCTAAGGGGTCGGATATTAGAGTACACTCACGTACCATGAGTCGAGGATGCGCTAGGATAACCAAACCCTCATACACTCCTCCTCGGGGTACTTGTCTCTTTGTGAAACCTCCTGATTTGATTGAGAGTTACCGATAATAAGTGCATGAGTTCTTCGGACTAATGTGAGTATTCGAAAGTTGACACTTCCACCTCATATTTGCTAGCCTCTCCTGTGCCGTGCATTGCTTTCTTCTCACTCCGAGAGTTGGCGTCCACCTTCGTCGGTACATCCAAACCCTTGGCATGATACGCTCTGTCATCATAAACCTCCTTATATCTTTCCTCAAAACAGCCATCATACCTACCTATCAAGGCATTTCCATAGCCTTTCCGAGATATATTGCCATGCAACATCCACCTCTTCATGACTTGATCTTCATGTCATACATGTTCCTGCTACACTGGCAGCGACATACATTGCATACATCATGATAGCTACATCTTCTTTATGTTTTGAGTACCTTGTAAAGTGTGAAAGATCTTCGATACCCTCTTGTAAATTAGAGTGTTGCCCTTAAGTGAGGAAAAAAACCCAAAGTGGACAAATCAAAAGATCCCAAAGAGGACAAATGAGAGTTAAATAGAAAGAGCCATGGAGGCCACAAAAAAAATACGAAAAATAGAAAAAAGAGAAAAAGAAAAATAAAAAGAAAGAAGGGGGCACACTACTATTCCTTTTGAGAGATCCACACTCGTACTCCATCTTATATCTTGTACTCCATAGAGATTATCGTTCATGCATATAGCTATGTGGGGACCTTCACACTATAGAACTTGGCTTGTATATTCCAATGATGAGCCTCCTCAAATGAGCTCTAGGTCTTCTTGAGAAAGCAAGTTGGATGCACCCCCACTAGTTCCATTGGAGAGCTTACCTTAGCTCATATGTGCATCCGTTGCATGGCAATCCCTACTCCTCACATCATATCTATTATAAGGCCTTCTCTCGCCTATGATTGTCCTCATTGATGTGAGCCTTTCACACCTTTTTGTCTTCCTTTCCCTACACCTTTCTCTTTCGCCGTTTAGGTGTCAACTTTCTTGCTCACGCTCATCCATTGCATGAGTGCTCAAAATATCGAAAGGGAGTGGATCAGTTTGACTTGTACCTGGCTAGTGGTCTGGGGATGAGTCAAGATAAGATTCCAAAGAAGACCAAGTGTGAAACTTTAGTAGATTGAGTTCTCAACACAAAAATATTTTTTCTCGTATATCCCTATCCCCTTTCTTGTACGCAAACACCATTTGGAGACATTCGAGTCACGGACAGCGAGAGCTCTTGCACCTTTATGTTCTTATGTTGCTTGTTTCAATGCTAATATAGACTCTTGCCTGTTATGACTTGAATTGAATTACATGCCTTGATTTCTTGACTTAAGAGTTCTTATATGGTTGGTAGCATGTCACCACAGAAATTATGCTTGTTATCATTTACCTACTCGAGGAAGAGCAGGAATTAAGCTTGGGGATGTTGATACGTCCCAAACGTATCTATAATTTATGCTTGCTCCATGCATGATTTGTGTGACTTTGCCATGTTTTGCTTGAACTTTCATACGCTTTTGAGCATATTTGGACTAATCTATTAACTCAGTGCACCCAGTTTCCAGTTGTTGTTTTCTGCTGTTTTTGTATTTCAGGTTTTCCGGCCATTAAAAGTGCCCAATAAATCCCGGAAAAATTATATAAAAAATTAGCGTTCCGGAAGCTTCCACCAGGCCAAAGGGGGGCCAAAGGGCAGCCAGGGGGCAGCCAGGAGGATGCCTGGCGCGGCCCAGCTCCTGGCCGCGCCACCTACCCTTCTGGGTGGGTCCCACACCCCCTGGTGCCCTACTTTGGCCCCTATTTATTCTCCCATCGCGGAAACCCTGATACCGGACCCCTTTTCTCCAGAAGCAATTCCGATCTCCGCCGCCATCGAAAAATAGCTTCGGGGGTCACCAGGATCCTGCTCCGGCACCCTGCCGGGGAGGGCCTTGGCCCCCGGGGCCATTGATGACCCTCAACATAGAGGGATCTATTGCAGTGTTTTCGATAAGTAAGAGTGTCGAACCCAACGAGGAGCAGAAGGTAGTAGCAAGTGACTTTGGTAAGGAGATAACTGCAAACACTGAAAGATAACTTTTTAGGGGTTTTCTTGGTATAAGCGACAGGAAAGTAAAGACGAGCAAAGTAAAAGATACTGGATACTAAAGAGTGGCCCAATCCTTCATGAGCAAAGGAGAGGCCTAGCAACTGAACTTATAAAAGCTAAAGTGTTCTTGAGGACACACGGGAGAGGTAGTCATGTGCTTTTGCCATATTCCGTATCGGTACTATGTACTGTGTTGATAAGTGTTTGGTGGGTGGATCTATGCTAGTGCATCCTCTAGACTAAGATGAATGCACTCTTATGATTAAACACCTTGCAAGCATCCGCAAATACAAGATAGTAATTAAGGCAAAAGCCTAACCATAGCAATACGATCGGTGATCCATTGTTCCCTTGTGCAAAAGCGTGCAAACTGGGGTTTAGGTTTCTGTCACTCCGGCAACCCACCGTAAGCATTCTTTATACACAATGCATTCCCCTAGGTCCTTGGTAAGGCGAAGTGTTGAGTGTTCGACTCACACAACACCACTAGGAAAATAACAACACAACTTAAATACCAACCAACACATATTACTTCAACATCATATGACTACTAGCAACTAGACTGCTCCCATGTCCTCAAGAACTAAAGTAAATACTCACAAGACATAAAAGAGATCATGATCAGTGGGGATAAATAGATGATAAACAATCTGAACATGATAATATTTCTCCAACAAAACTCAATAGCATTCACCACAAAGTAGTAATCAACACCGATAGAGTAGAGAGGATAGGTAGTACGGATTACAACACGAGTTGCAATTGTGACAAGATTGGATGAAGATGGAGATGGTGCTGATGATGGGGATGATGTTGATGATGATCTCGATGATGCCCGTGACGATGGTGGTGACGATGGCGACGATCTCCCCTTCCGGGAGGTGATCTCCCCGGCGGAATCTGCCTGCCAGAGATGGCTTTTCTTCTCTGTAGGTTTCTGCCACGGAGCGGCGGTGGAACTCCGTAAACTCTCTCCTTTTTAGGGTTTTTGGATCACGAGGGGTAAATAGGCCAGAGGGGGGAGCCGGGAGTGGCCCCGGGGGTCCAGGCGCCCTCCCGGCGGGGCCAGGGGTGGGGCCGCGCCAGGTGGCCGCCTGGGCACCCTGTGGCCCCCCTCTGGTCGCTCTTTTGCGTGTCTTCGTGATCCTGCTGGAAAACATCCTCCGTCGATTTTCAGGTAATTTGGAGGTGTTCTTCTTCAGCAACTCAGCGTCCACTTTTTACCGCTGAATCCTGCGTCTGCTGCTTCGGCACCGGAAAGTTGCAAACTGTGTAAAATAAGCCAAAACAACATAAGAATAGCATCATATCATGAAATATATCAATGAATAAGAAAGAATTACTATATAAAATAGTGATGCAATTTGGACGTATCAGCCATCTCCATCGACGTTGCTTCCCTCCTCCATGAAGCGGGAGTAGTTCTCCCTCGGGGCTGAGGTTTCTACCAGTAGCTATGTGTTCTTCTCTCTCTCCCATGATGTGATCTTCGTTGTGATCATAGGCTATGTTAATCTAGGGTGATCCCATGATATTTCCCCTTCCTCTATGTATTGGATTGATGTACTCAATTGATTTTATCTAGTATAATCTCTGAGACAAAGGTGACAGCGGTCTATTGGACATGGGTTAGAAGAATATTATCATGAGTGATTTCCTCTTTTGTGTGTGGATTGAAGATTGAGAGTCTCTTGGTGCTTGTCTTTTACTATCCTTGAGATATGTTGTGGTGATTGTGGTACTCTCTTTGGATGGCCGCGGTGACATTGGGAAATCCATAGATTGAGAACTACGAACTCTGAGGTGTGCTCTTGTAGCCCTACATAATTCTCGTCCTCTCTTGACCACAAAGGAATGACCTCCGAGTGCGTCTCCGTTGCAAGTTTTATGGGAAATATCATGTGTTTAGACTATGTTAATGTTGTTGAGAGTTGCCACTAGTGAAAGTATGAAGTCTAGGCCTTGTTTCCATCATTGTTACACCGTTTGCACTCACTTTTGTTACTTGTTTCTTTGCTGCACTTTTTATTACAGATTTATATTACCTTGCTTTCCAACACCTATCACTCGTATTTTACCATCTCTTCGCCGAACTAGTGCACCTATACAACTCCTAGTTGTATTAGGTGTGTTGGGGACACAAGAGACTTCTTGTATCTTAATTGCAGGGTTGCTTGAGAGAGACCATCTTCAACCTCTACTTCCATGAGTTCGATAAACCTTAGGTCATCCACTTGAGGGAAATTGCTGTTGTCCTACAAACCTCTGCGCTTGGAGGCCCAACATAGTCTACAAGAATAGAAGCATGCGTAGACATCAGGCCGCGGCGGCCACGACCTCGCCTAGTCACACCACCACCACGCTTGGGTGCCATATGAAGAAGAAGCAGAAGAGAAAGGCGCGAAGAATGGATGCCAAGGACATGCAAACCATAGGAGGTATTTATAACACAATCCAAGGGCAAACCAGGAAAACACACAGAAGCCCAGGCGACGCCATTATTAAATAAAAGACCAAACATGTCGGGCGTTACGAATTCCAAGACAAGATGCCTTCACGCGGTCAGCACTATTTAAAGGACACGTCAAATCTCGCATGTTTCCCATACACGCCTTGGAAATCCAACAGGCACCAGGCAGCACGGCGTCCAAGTCGTCATTATGACTGGCCAGAAGACGCGACGGATTGAAGACCAAGCATCATCATAGGTCACCAAATAGCATGACAACGCCTATCAACGTGACATCTCAAGGAGGACAGATCAACATAAAAGCAATTGGAAAAAACAAAAAACTGCAAAGGCTACCTATTTCTTGGTGCCAAAATTTTCTGATTCTAAAATATTTTACTCCCATCGGGAGTACCTTTACTCGAGTTCTGGTGCTCCCTCACCCAGAAGGCAAAGACATGCTCGAGTGGCCACTCGAACCAACAATTAATCACGACATCACAGAGTTTCGGGTGCTCCCTCACCTAGAAGGCAGACACGTGCTCGAGTGATCACTCGCACTAGGAGAAACAACGTACCTTCAGAGTTCAGGTGCTCCCTCACCCTGAAGACAGTAAATCATTCGAGTGACTACTCGCAAAAACTCAACAAGTGTTCTACAATATGATCTACTCGCGCACTCGATGACTTTTTGAGTGGGCGCTTTCTTATTTTCCTCGCCTGAGTTCGCGAAAAGATCCGCGAGTGACTACTAATAGCTCACTTGATTGTTTATTCCAAGTGGGTGCATCTCTAACCAGGCTCCGTGCCTCTACAAAAAACAATTATACCTGGGCTACGACACACTGTACCCAGATGCCACGCAAGCTTAGCGTGTAGGTAAGACCACGCTGCGCAGAACGGTCGGGCCGGGACTTGCCGCAGAGCGATTTCACTCCCAATCTTTTCCATGCGCTCGCATGATACAAAGAGCCGAGCGGACGCGCTCGGGCTATTTGCTTAGACTTGCAGCAATTGATCCTATAAGAACTGCAGCGGCATGACTTTGCTAGACACTGATTGTTCAAAGTTCATGTCGAGGGACGTGAGCTTGATTGGGCTACTGCGGTATTTTCCACTAGCGCAATTCACCAAGGCTCGACCAGTCGACTCCTTGGGCCCTTTTTAGCTTAGCAATCCCTCGAAATAGGTATTGTCATGGCTCAAAACTGCCAGCGACCCGCGGTTGTGCCGCGCCTACAAACAATAAAGCACTGACGAATTCGAGTCCCTGCGCGACTCCTCGAGTCCCCCAGGCACTCGGGGGCTACTGACGAGGGGGTGACCTCACGACTCCTGCGTGTGAGGATACATGGTGCGTATGAAGACGAAAGGCCCGCTGGAAAGCCTCGACAGGCCCACGATTGGCCCAATCAAGGCACCAACGTAGGAGTCCGCGACTGATATGGAAGGCACGACTTGGCGTACAAGGCAAGACTAGAACTAGGAAACTATCTTTGTAATCTAGTACGGACTCCCCGAGACCTAGCCTAGTATATATAGGTTGGGAGGGGAGACGTGTTTATCATCCAATACACAATCTACTATCCTGGTCTTGCGAGAACTCGCCTTGGCCCCCTTGTAATCGCCCCCTCACGCAATAATATCGAGCAGGAAGTGCTTCTCCTGTTAGCCGAAGAGTATCGCCCAACCTGTTCCTTCTCTATGATAAACCCAGGGTCCCTGACCATGGGATTTGCCGAGGCCGATCCTCGTCACTTGTAAAGTGTGAAAGATCTTCTATATCCTCTTGTAAATTAGAGTGTTGCCCTTAAGTGAGCAAAAGATCCCAAAGTGGACAAAATAAAAAATCCCAAAGAGGACAAATGAGAGTTAAATAGAAAGAGCAATTGAGGCCACCAAAAAAATACAAAAGGAGAAAAAAATAGAAAAATAAATAAAAAGAGAGAAAGGGGAAACACTACTATCCCTTTGAAAGATCCACACTAGTACTCCCTCTTATCCTTGTACTCCATAGAGATGATCATATATGCATATAGCTATGTGGGGACCTTCACACTATAGAACTTGGCTTGCATATTCCCAGGATGAGCCTCCTCAAAAGAGCTCTAGGTCTTCATGAGCGAGCAAGTCAGATGCACCCCCACTAGTTCCATTGGAGAGCTTTTTTTAGCTCATATGTGCATCTGTTGCACGGCAATCCCTACTACTCACATCATATCTATTATTTTGCCTTCTCGCCTATGATTGTCCTCATTGATGTGAGCCTTTCTCACCTTTTTGTCTTCCTCCACCATATTTCTCTCTTTGCCATCCTAAGTGTCAACTCTCGTGCTTACGCTCATCCATTGCATGAGTGCTCAAAATATCGAAAAGGAGTGGATCAAATTGACTTGTACCTGGCTAGTGGTCTGGGACAAGTCAAGATAAGATTCCAAAGAAGACCAAGTGTGAAACTTTAGTAGATTGAGTTCTCAACAAAAATACTTTTTTCTCTCGCATTCCCTATCCCCCTTATTGCACGCAAACACCATTTGGATACATTCTCACAGACAGCGAGAGATCTTGCACCTAATGTTCTTTTGTTACTTGTTTCAATGATAATATAGACTCTTGCATGTTATGACTTGAATTGAATCACATAACTTGATTGATTTACTTTTCAAAGTTCTTATATGGTTGCTAGCATGTTACCACAGAAATTATGCTTGTTATCATTTACCTACTCGAGGACGAGCAGGAATTAAGCTTGGGGATGTTGATACGTCTCAAACGTATCGATAATTTCTTCTTACTTCATGCATGTTTTGTGTGATATTTCTATGATCTAGATACACTTTCATACACTTTTGATCATATTTGGACTAACCTATTAACTCGGTGCATCTCAGTGCCAGTTTTTGTTTTCTGCTATTTTTTTATTCCAGGTTTCCCCCATATTAAAAGTGCTCCAAAAATTCGAGAAAATTGGATAAAAAATCAACGCAATGGAAGCTTCTGGAACCCCGAACGAGGGCCCGAGGGGCACCACCAAGTGCCCAGGCGGCCACCTGGCGCGTCCTAGGGCTTGGCCACGCCAGGGGGGTGCCTGGACTCCTGGTGGCCCCCCTGGCTGACCCCCTTCGCCTATATATTCCCCGTGACGTGAAACTTTAGAAAGGAGAACCCCTTTTTGCGATCTCGACTCTGTTCCGCCATCGCCGCTCTTCCAAGATCGGGAGCGCTAGCAGACATCTTCCCGGCACCCTGCCGGAGGGAGGATCGACCTCCGGGAGCTTCCCCTTCACCATGGACGCTTCCCGGATGTGTCGTGAGTAGTTTCCTTTGGATCATGGGTCCGTGATCAGTAGCTATGTGATGTTCTCCTCCCCTATTTGTTCTTCATGGTTTAGACCTCGTGAGCTTCCCTACATGATCGAGGCACATATGTAATCTTTCTGCTGTTGCTATGCTGAGTTTGATGGGATCTGATGGATTATGAGATTATGTTCAGATTGTGAGAGAGTAATATATTTGGTTCTTATCTTTTATATTTTTGTTCCTAAGTAATTCTTGTATGTTCTCCGTTTCTGTTTATTGCTTTGGCCAAGTAGTAGGTAGTGACTCCAAGAGGGAACGTTGTGCTTGATTGTGGGTTCATGCCCCCTGATGACACGCTTGAGTGACAGAAACATGAGTCTAGGGGATGTGATGTTGCCACAAGGGGGAAAAAACGGTGCTTGTAAACGTGGTTGCAAGGATTGTTTACTTTACGCAAAGTGTTTTTTAATGCAGTTGTCTATTTCTTTGGGTTTAGACTTTGGGTGGGGCTCGCAACTTAATACCAGCGAGATGTTCTGGATAGATATCTCAAGGTGGATGATTAGTAGTAGATGTAGTTGGATTTCGGTCTACTTATTTTGGCGTACTGCCCATGCTTTTGAGCCTCTTCCTTTCTTTTGTAGCATAGTTAGCATTGCGGTGCGTTTATAATCATGTCAATTGCCCATCTGTACTTTGTTTACCTCGCATAACAGTTTTATCGTCTTTTGGGAGAGAGACATCACTAGTGAACATCACAGGACCTCGGTCCATATTCTCATCATTGTTTACACTCTCATTTACTTTTCTGCTTTTACTTTCAGTTGCTATTATCGTTATCATTATCCCTTCTGTTTTGATCCTTTGTAAATAACAAGACCGGAGAGATTGACAACCTCTCTGAACTTCGTTGGGAGCAAAGTTATTTGTGTCGTGTGCAGGTCCAGGTGAAGTAAACAATCTTGAAGATTGTGAACGGCTCCATTGTTCGCTTCACCACCTACTTATCATTATCGGAGTCCTACTGGTCGATCTCAACCTTGGTATCTTCACCAAGGGAAACTTGCCGCTACGCTGCATCTCACCTTCAACTTGGGGTATCCAACGAAGGGCGAGAAGTAATTATCCTCTCTCGCGTATCAGCTTCCAGATGGTATTCCATATCGGACTAGTACTTGAGGTTTGTGTAGGGTTAGTAATCCTCAACTTTCGTCCATGTTGGTGTTCCTATTCTTTGTGATAGGCCGAGCGTACATTAAAAATCCCATGTTTATCAGGGTGCCATGAAAGAAAGTCTGTCATCATCCCAATCGCCAAGGGGATGTTCAGTAAGCGTTGCGCATCAACTGGCCAGAAAATGTCCCTAATAAGCTCCTCGTCCCAAGTTCTGTTTTCCTCATCAATTATTTCAGAAACTTTGGTAATCACTACGTTGCTTCTTGGTGTCATCACCCTTTTAGAACGGCTGCTTGGGATCCATGGGTCATCCCAAATGTTGATCATAGAGCCATCCCCAACTCTCCAGATGTACCCTTTTTTAAAGGTTTGCAGGCCACTCCACAGACTCTGCCAAGTATAGGAGCTCCCCTTCTTCAGTGCACAATTCAAAAGGTCGCCATCTGGAAATTACTTGGCTCGCAAAACTCTAGCACAAAGAGATTCAGGTTCACTGATAAGTCTCCAGGTTTGCTTTGCTAACAGCGCAAGGTTGAAGCAATGGATGTCTCGGAAGCCCATGCCACCCTTATCCTTAGGGATACACAATTTCCACCATGCAAACCAGTGCATGTGTTTTTTATGATCATCATCACCCCCCAATATTTGGACATTGCCGAGGTAATGTTGTTACATATCTCCTTCGGCAACTTAAAAACCAACATAGCATAAGATGGGATAGCATGAATAACCGCCTTCAGCAGAATCTCTCTTCCCCCCACTGAGAGGAGCTTTTCTTTCCATCCTCTGATCCTACTGAGAACTCTCTCAACAAGGTGTTCGAAGCAATCAGTTCGTTCCACCCCTACAATCGGTGGTAATCCCAGATATTTATCAGTTAAAGCTTCAGCCATAATGTTCAGGGTAGTGCAAACCTGAACTCTCATATCAACCGGGGTGCACGGGATGAAAAATATGGTCGAATTTGCATCGCTGACAAGCTGACCAGACGGTGCACAGTAATCATCCAGTGCATGGCGGAGGCTTGTAGAATTCATCACATCTGCCCTCGTCAAGATTAGGGAGTCATCCGCAAATAGCAGGTGTGACACAGCCGGGGCCTCATGGCACACCTTGACTCCTATAAGATTTCCTTCCCTCTCCTCATGTGATAATAAGCTGGATAGTCCTTCTACACAGAGTAAGAATAAATAAGGGGAGAGAGGGTCCCCTTGTCGGAGGCCCCGAGAGGGAACAAAGTAGTCACATAGTTCGTTATTAATACGAAGTTGATACTTGACAGATTTTACACATTCCATTATGAGAGAGACCCATTCACCCGAGAAACCCAGCCTGGTCATCATCTCCTTCAGAAAATTCCATTCTACCCGATCATACGCCTTGTGCATGTCCAATTTCACCGCACACGTTCCAAACTTCCCTGTAGTCTTTCTCTTCATGGCGTGGTACGATTCAAAAGCCACAAGGAAATTATCTGTAATCAATCTCCCAGCAACAAAGGCACTTTGGTTCGGAGAGATGATGTCGGACAACACATGTTTCAGCCTACCTGCAAGGACTTTTGATATGACTTTATAAAGAACATTACAAAGGCTAATCGGCCTGAATTGTGTTATGCTTTCCGTATTTTCCACCTTTGGAATCAAGACGATAGTGGTATTATTCCATCCAACAGGGATTTTCTTATTGTGGATGGCCAACACTTCATCCACAAGGTCCTCTCTGATGATATGCCAGAACCTCTTATAAAAAACGGCATGGAGTCCATCTGGCCCTGGTGCCTTAATATCACCAATGTTATACAAAGCCTTTTTACCTCTTCCCTGGTATAAGGTCTATTGAGATCTTCATTCATTGCCGACGATACACGGGGCACCACCTTCTGCAGTAAATAATCATCAACGTTCAGCACCTCCGTGGTAAACAACATGGAGAAGTAGCTCGAGACATGTACCTTATCTGAGCGTCCGGCCGAGCTCTTTCTCAGAGCTCGCCAATATCTGATGACTAGCATCCATTGTAGTTTTATCATCTGTCTTTGACCTCTTCGAATCCTATGATGGCTCATCGTCCTCCTCTACTCCTTCACCTGACCAGCCAAGATCTTGGAGTTCCATTGGGGTAATGCCCTCAGTATCCAAGCCTTGCACTACAACCACAGTCAGCGTGGCTGGATCAGCTACTGGGGCTTCAAAAACCAGCCTCTTCCTTGTTTTATCACAATCTCCTGAGATCCCCCCGCTGCCTTTCAAAGGACTGCTAGCATCATTCTTAAGTTCAGATGTAGAATCTCGCCCACCTGGTGCCTTTCCTTGGGGATTCGGTTGCTATCCAGCAAAGTGTGTCGGCTGGCTTGGGGCCTGACTCTGGGAACCTGGTTTAGGTGCCAGGATCCAATCCCCCCCCACGCCATTACACTCGGCTCATGCTTTCCATTACCATGTTCTAAGTGTGTATGCCCCATAAATCGACACACATAGCAGAAAACGGGCATCTTCTCATAGAGGATTGGATAGTAAACTTTTTTCTGGTTCTTTGTGATAGACACAAAACGCATAAGAGGTTCATTGATGTCAAGCTTCACCCGGACCCTCACAATTCTGCCATTGCCCATCTAGGGTTTAGCATAACTTTCCCTACAGATCCAACTTTCTTTGTCAAGGATCTGATGACAGGATCCTTCCTATACATAGGAGGGAGATCAAGAACTTGGATCCAAACTGAAAGCTTATCTAGTACCACATCCTCGAATTTGGTGAATCCATCATAACTCTCGATGAGGACTCCATGATCTCTGAACATCCACGGTCCTTCTTTAGTAACTCGTTTCCAATCGCCAAGGCAGTTAACCGTGGTCGCAAATAGGTTCTCCCCCAATGCACTGAAGGAAACTCCCTGCTCCATGATCCATGTCATCCTCATGTTCTCATAGAAGGAACCCCTGGAAAAGGGTTTATTGGTATGAACCCTAACAATAGCCATGAATTCCGCTTCATCCACCTCGTCAGGGAACTCTTCATCAAAGTTCAGATTATCTTCCTCTCTTTTGTGGAGATTCAATCTCCCGATCAGATCATCCATCCCAGCGGAAAACCCAAACCTCGTCGCGCTGTTCGCCGAGGAGTTAGATCCCGAAGCCGCCATAGTTCTTGACTTCCAAACCCTAGCACGGGAGAGCAAAGCCCTCTCGCCCAGTATGTAGGGGCGTGATCACTTCCTTGGGGAGGAGTTGGACACGGACACCAATTGGACTTGCTATAGAATCCTAGACGTCGCCGCCGGGGTAAGAGGAACCCTAGACGTCGCCGCCAGGGTAAGAGGCGTAGCGAACGTAGTTCAACACAATTACTTCTTCATATGGAGTTGACACCAACTGGTACCTCGACATCGGCGCATCAGATCACGTAACCGGTGAATTGGAGAAGTCTGTTGTTCGTGATCGCTACACCGGCCAGGAACAAATCCACGATCAAATAATTAAGTTAATGTTACCAAAGAATGTCAGCAAGAAAAGAACGAGTGTAATTAAGCCAAAGACATCTACTACTTCTAGACTCGTATGTTTTTTAGCACAAATATGCACAACGACATTAGCATCCCTCCCGAAAAATCTCAAATGAAAACTACCAATATTTGTGCCGTAGAAATTTGGTTTTCTCATGTCTGCTTGAAGAATAGAACAATCTTTGATCGCCTGAAATTGCTGCTCTCCCAAAGCTGGAGAACTATATGTGCATCTGTTTCGGTATCCACATGTTGTAATCCTCTTTCCATAGACATTTGTACTTCGTCTATTATAGCCCGAGCCACCATGATTATCGAGTTGGCTTCCTCAAAATAAGTTTTGTCGTTTTTGTCATAGAGTGGTCTGAAAAACAAGCATCAAAATTGATTTTTGTTCCAAACATCAAAAGATAGGCTTTTGTCCCCTTTTATAGATAAAAGAATCGAACACGGTACACAACCGAACAATACAGAATAGTGAGGTAATACTCTTACACAGCCGACCCTGAGATAATCGGCGCATGCAGACTACACTAACAACAAAGAGCATCGGAATAACTACACAGAATCCACGCTAGCTCCACGACAGCACTTTCAAGAGGGAATGCTTGCAAAAGAGCAAAGTTCATGTCATGTTTTATATTTGTTTTTTCCTTTCAACTCTTGCAATTCAAAAAGGTTTATATTTACCCATGTTTTTGTTGGGTCTCGCAGTAGAAAACAATATTTTTCTAACTAGCGTCGCCCTTAACCCAAGATCTATCTAGCTGTAATGCCGTAACGGAAAGACTTGCGGAAACATACCTCGGGGTGTAGTCCGTTGCGCGAGAAACGTTCCCGCAAACGTGGTTGATGAAGTCGTAAACCTTTCACAGCCCCCTGGCTGTGTTAGCACCCTGTTGGGTGGTAATGCCGCACGTGTAGCACCTCGTAGTACTCGCACACGTACGGACTCGATGACGACCTCCGTTCTCCGATCCAGCGAAGGTGGCGGAAGTAGACCTCCCGGAACCGAAGTTTCGGCAGCACGACGGCGTCCGCATAGCAGAGAAGCCTCAATCCCAGCACAGGTTCCAGACAAGGGGACCCCGGCTTGAGAGAGACGAGAGAGGGGGAAGACCGGTGAAAACGGATCTCAATTCGGAGTAATATTGAATTCTCTGCGAATTTTTCTGTGTTAAAGAAGTGCACCCCTGCCCATCTTTATATAGGCAGACGGAAGGAGTCAACCCCCCTTCCCTTGGCAATGTAGGACTAATCCCGTGCCAAGGGGGGAGGGTGCGTCTAGGAGGAGGGGGGAAGTGGGGCGCCACCCACATGGGCCCCAAGGCCCATGGCGCCCCCCCCCCCTTTTTATTTTCCTTTTCCCTTTTTTTCCTCCTTCCCCTAATAGGCTTCTTTCAAAAATAAGGCCCATTGCACTTTTTAATCTGAAATAAATTATTATTAATTATTAATTCACTTAATTAATAAATAATACATATTATTTCATCTCCCCATGATCCGGAACTCCTTCCAGCTCACTCCGAACGTCCTTCGGACCAACACGGAACTTTTCTGGTACGTCTTTCTCTCTTCTCCGGTAACTCTGATAGTTCCGAAAAGGTCTTCGATATTCATCGAGCCCTTAAGTGTGTTACCCTACGGTACGAGAACACTCCAGTCATGACCGAGACAAAGGCTACGGCCAATGATCAATAGCGGGACCTGGATGCCCATAATGACCCCTGTGCATTCTGGAAGTAACCGATTGAACCATACACATTGTATACCATTCCCTTTGTCATGCGATAGTAGATTAGTCCAAGATTCGACCAACTGCATCCAATGCATTAGTTCTATCTTGTTACCGACAAATCTTATTCACTCGTTCCGTGATATTCATCCTTGTGACCTAGTCACACGCTCCGCAGCTTTATGGATGCAATCTCACTGAGTTGGCCATGAAGTATCTTTCCATTATATGGATTGACAAATCCCGCTCTTGAATCAACACTCCTCAACATATCCCATCGGATAGCCCAAGATACACCTTTATGGTCACCATGTTTCAGTGTGACGGTTAATGCACTCAAAGCATCCTCAGAAGATAGCAATTGTGCGTGATCTCACGGTCAAAGGAACAGGCTACTACGTTATGTAATTACAACACTGAACTTTTACGATTTGATCATGTTGCAATGCTTGCATTGGGTAATGTTCATCACGGCATTCATTCAATGAGCTGACCTTGCCGTCAATTGACTTGATTGTCCATGATCGTGAAACCACAATCATCAGTTGACGATAAACCAGTCATCATGAGAGGCTGACTAGGAACTCTGGTTGTTTCTATACCACACATGTATCATTGTTTCACTGATACAGTTCCAGCACAGTATGAAACTGGTCATGAACTTATTTAGATATATTGGAATAATCATATATTATTTGCCTCTAGATCATATATCCAACAGTCTCCCACTTGCACTAGATAGCAAATAATCTAGCTGCATATTTTCTCGATCATAATCATCTTATCATATAAGTGTTTATTGATCATGCTTGCTCATGGAAGAGGTTTCTTCAACGATCTGTACCCGTTCAGATTCGTATGTTCCTTTGCAACAGGTATTGGTCAACTTGCTTGATATACCCTTCATTATCTAATAATGCTTGAATTATAAGTTTGGCGGGAGAGTGAGACTTCTTATTTTATAGTATTCTCTAATGACAAAATGGTTTTAGTCCCTAGGACTCCCATATTCATGTATACTGAAAAATACACTCAGCCAGAAGTCTAAACTTCTTACACTAAACTTTATTCAACCTTCTCCTTCCTTAAGTAGATATTTATATTTTGTAGAGTTTTGGTTCGTGAAATTATAGCTCACATTTCCTTTCTATTCCTTTTGGTGATATCTCTAATTCATATAGACCCATAATAAGGCTTGCAATCGTAATCCAGTATTACATTCAAGTATGTTATGTTTTCTATCATTTAGAGTATTGTCCCCAGTTTCTCTTCAGATACTGAATGCTTGGACTTTGCTCAGGTCTTGTGTTTTGCCAACCAAGCACATCGGAACCTGTTCTTCTTCTAAGAACCTTTGAGTCATTCTGTTATTGGATTCACAACTTCCGTTTTATGGTAGAATCATATGTTAAAGGTCATATAGGATCACATGTCTTGAGACAAAGTGTATCCCTATTCTTCCATTAAAACATTATTTTGTGATATTAAATCCTTTATATAATTTCTAGCCACAAGAACCTTTTATTGTTTAGTATATCATTCCAATCCTTTTGATGTTCATTACACGTGTCCTAATCTATCCTTATAGATTTTAGTGTGTGACACATCTGTATTTCGTTCATATAAGATTCTCGTAATCCTTTCATCTTATTAGCCTTAATCTCCATGTATATCAACGTATATATATGAGATTGTTTTCACATATATCATCGTATATATATGAAATTGACATTGTGCTCCCACTCAAATATATCTGACATATATCTGTAAGTAAGCTTTTATTAAGTTTCTATTCTAATTATGTCAGACATAATAATATTGCTCCCAAAGCTCCCACTCAGAAAATGCTCTCTGCATTCCAAGTTTTCAGGAAGTCTCCAAAGCTCCCACTCAGTTTCATGAAATTGCAGTCCATCTCAATATTTTGATTACTTCAAAATCACTTGATCAAATCAAGGTTGAGAGTTTCTGCCTTGAGGTACTATGGTCCATCTTATCGAAACATTCTTTCGTTGTGCCATTTGCTACTTCTCTTCAAATTCCAAATTTGAATGTGATGCAATTTTCTTCAGGCTATGGTTCCAGTATAGTGTTTGTGAATGAAATGCCCATATTGATTTAGCATTTCTACGCTTCCGTAGTTAATCATTATTGAATTTAGCCATAATATCTTTTATGTGCCAAATCAATCTTTATGTGTTGCATCATTCTTAATAACTACCTGGTTATTCGGAATGTGAAATAACTACTTTATTTCATAGGATGTGAGCCATCCCATATGCAACTCAATATGATTTCATTTCTCCTTGTTTCCTAGGTAACCATCAATCCTTCGTAATTTATGAGCAGTGTCCCTTTTGTTTCACTTAAGAAGATTCATGATTATTGTTCTATACAGAACGTATTCATGACAATCTTCTTATTTTTAAACTAAGGCTTTAACTTATATACCATGATCATCATCAATAGCATGTTTCCTCTTTTCATGGAGTCATTGCAGCGGAACGTCTTTCCGTTGTGTTACTCTGTTATCTGGAGGTAGGGTCAATCACCCTGGTCAAAGATTTCACTTTTCTCCCATTGGATTATCCATTGAGAACCATCTTCTCATTTACCAATTAAGCAATACAAGTTTTGCTATTTGAGAAGGTGTGTTTTACAATTGCTCACAACTCTAATAAAAAGAAAGTTATATCATATAAAACTTCTAGAAACTTTCTAACACCATCATCATATGGAGTCATCAGCTTCATTAAATTCAGAATGGTTTCCTTATTTCATGAAGTGGGTGTTTTAACTTAATAAATTATAACAACTTTGTTCATTCAATAGCATTAGCGTAAGGGGAATGTATTTAGACCACACTACATTTTAGCATGACTATGAATGGTTTTAGGTGCTTGAGCACTTTAAACTTCCATCGTAATTTGTGGTATTGCTTCCACAAGTCTCCCATTTATGTCAACTATAATACTTATCACTTTGATCACATCATGGTGATTCGTTTTCTTATATTTTACTTCACTGTGATTCTGTAATCTCAGATTTATGATCTCAATTGAATCCTTGTTCAATTAATCATGCAAAGCATCTTTAATGATTATTCATGCGCTTGGTTAATACATCATTTATGTACAATGTTTGGCGCAAGTTCTACTTTGCTAGAACTCCGTCATTAGTCATCTTGGTTGATAATAAATTCATGAGTTAATAGATCAAGTATCTAATGAGTTCATCATTTATGAATTCATCTCATGCATTTAATCTAACTATGACTTTTGACTTCGTTGTTATTCATAATAACTCAATCATTAAACATTGAATATCACTTGACAATTATGGTGTTATATAAATGCTTCTATCATAATATAAACTCAGTTGTAATCATAGTATAAGCACACTTTATTCATCAAACTGGAACAACTAACTTGTCTCAAAACATGAATAACTTTGTCTTGCGAGATGCAAGACATATCACTAAGTGTTCATACTTAATCGATTACAAAAGATTTATCTAATACTCTAAGTATAATTCTATGATAGATGTCTTGGTGAAATCTTGGTGGCCATCAACTGTCTTGGTTGCCATCAATCCTGGATCGCACCTCTTCCCGTCCATGCAACGGCAGGCCCTGTTTTCATAAAACAGAACAAGTATCAAATACTTATTAAACTGCAAATGTTGTATAAAGGAACAAACATTTATAACGAGAATATCAAACATATACCTTCTCCATCAACAATTTATCCTTCAATGGGTTCAACCTCTAAATCTCGGAGGTTGACCATGAACTCAAAGAACTGAAGGCTTTCACCTCTTCCGACATAGTCATGGACAAAGTCTGTGTAACTCGGTGGAAGCGAATGTAGCACCGTGTTTATAGCAGACTCCTCTGTGGTCCAATAGTCAAAGTCCTCCACGAGTTTCAGATGTATCCCATGCATCTTGGCTACGTGAGTTTTCAGATAAGTGTTCTCTTCCATCTTTGTAGTAAGAAACTCATTTTCTAACTCAAATCTGGCCACTCTGAACTGATGTATAAACAATGACTTCATCATGTCGATTGTGTCAAACGTGTCCATATCCGCATATTGTTCACGTAAATCTTGCGGAAAGCTAGTTTCTATGACACTTTTAACCATGGCGTAAGTCCTTCGACGATTATGGTAATCAAGCATTACTTTTTCATCCATGTTGTCTACTGGAGGGTCTCCCATACGCTATTGTATCACGAACAATAGGTTAGCTCTCTTGAGCACAGTCCTAAGGTATAAGTACCAATCAACGAAATTTGACCCATCATCTTTAAGTCTTTCACCATGTAAGAAAGTAACCAATCCATGATACTGATTCATGCCCATTTTAATTTTCTACAAAATATTTGCAAGGAAAACAATTAAGACTAGTTCATAACAATGAGTTCATAATAATCATATTATAGATGAGCTCACACTAAAACAATCATCCCTAAGAAGTTTTAGTGATTACATGATCCAGATTCACTATCCGTCCTCGAATATCACAACGGTCGACGGATTAGTTTCAAAGGTAGACAACTAGTTTGTGCGATCACATCCTATATGTGACTCATGCTCGATCTTTCGATCTCTAGTATTCCGAGGCCATATCTGCATATGCTAGGCTCGCCAAATTGACCTTAGTGTTATATGCTGCTTAGCAAGTCCATATCTACATATGCTAGGCTTGCCAGGCCCAACCTCATGCGAACTCTAATGTATGTATGACACCCGATCGTCACGGTCTGCCTATCATAAAGAGAACCTTCCAGGTGGTGCACACTTCGGTAGAATACTTATGTTTGGCATTTTATAAGGGATCATCTTATTTTATGCTACCGTCGTGTATCCTATACTAGCATGTTTTAATATGTATGATCATGGTGGCACTAAGTCTACAGTGTCTCCATTTAAGTTTGTTTCATCATGATGAACGTTTACTACTTTCTAGTAACACATAGCAAAGCTATCACTACATCAAGATTAAGAAAACAACAATAGCCCCCTCTGCAATATAAAGTTAGACACATCTATTTTTTATATTGCATGTTTTACGTGGCTGCTAGGGGTTTTCATAGATTAACCGTTTCTACGAACATTGAACCACAACGCTGATTATAGATTGTCTCTATTACACCCCGTACAGGGCCCTCCGTTGCAAATGCCATATCCGCTAAAGTAAGAGAGACAGACACCCCCCAGAGACACTTTATACGGTACAAGCCGTATGTCAAGCGTGGAACCAGTCTCGCATAAGCGTACGCGTAAGGTCGGTCGGGGCCCGCTTCATCAAACAATGCCACAGATATAACAAGTACACGTGAGAGGGTAACAATCGTAGAATCAACGCTCACATCCCCGATGTGTTTTAACCGTACAGCAATACGAAGCATAGATCTAGCTCTGATACCACTGTTGGGTCTCGAAGCAGAAAAAAATAATTTTTCTAACTAGCGTCGCCCTTAACCCAAGATCTATCTAGCTGTAATGTCGTAACGGAAAGACTTGCGGAAACATACCTCGGGGTGTAGTCCGTTGCGCGGGAAACGTTCCCGCAAACGTGGTTGGTGAAGCCGTAAACCTTTCACAGCCCCCTGGCTGTGTTAGCACCCTGTTGGGTGGTAGTGCCGCACGTGTAGCACCTCGTAGTACTCGCACACGTACGGACTCGATGACGACCTCCGTTCTCCGATCCAGCGAAGGTGGCGGAAGTAGACCTCCCGGAACCGGAGTTTCGGCAGCACGACGGCGTCCGCATAGCAGAGAAGCCTCAATCCCAGCACAGGTTCCAGACAAGGGGACCCCGGCTTGAGAGAGACGAGAGAGGGGAGAAGACCGGTGAAAACGGATCTCAATTCGGAGTAATATTGAATTCTCTGCGATTTTTTCTGTGTTAAAGAAGTGCACCCCTGCCCATCTTTATATAGGCAGACGGAAGGAGTCAACCCCCCTTCCCTTGGCAATGTGGGACTAATCCCTTGCCAAGGGGGGATGGTGCGGCTAGGAGGAGGGGGGAAGTGGGGTGCCACCCACATGGGCCCTAAGGCCCATGGCGCCCCCCTTTTTTTCTTTTCCTTTTCCCTTTTATTTTCCTCCTTCCCCTAATGGGCTTCTTTCACAAATAAGGCCCATTACACTTTTTAATCTGAAATAAATTATTATTAATTATTAATTCACTTAATTAATAAATAATACATATTATTTCATCTCCCCATGATCCGGAACTCCTTCCAGCTCACTCCGAACGTCCTTCGGACCAACACGGAACTTTTCCGGTACGTCTTTCTCTCTTCTCCGGTAACTCCGATAGTTCCGAAAAGTTCTCCGATATTCATTGAGCCCTTAAGTGTGTTACCTTACGGTCCGAGAACACTCCAGTCATGACCGAGACAAAGGCTACGGCCAATGATCAATAGCGGGACCTGGATGCCCATAATGACCCCTGTGCATTCCGGAGGTAACCGATTGAACCGTACACGTTGTATACCATTCCCTTTGTCATGTGATACTAGATTAGTCCAAGATTCGATCAAATGCATCCAATGCATTAGTTCTATCTTGTTACCGACAAATCTTATTCACTCGTTCCGTGATATTCATCCTTGTGACCTAGTCACACGCTCCGCAGCTTTATGGATGCAATCTCACCGAGTTGGCCATGAAGTATCTTCCCATTATATGGATTGAAAAATCCCGCTCTTGAATCAACACTCCTCAACATATCCCATCGGATAGCCCAAGATACACCTTTATGGTCACCATGTTTCAGTGTGATGGTTAATGCACTCAAAGCATCCTCAGAAGATAGCAATTATGCGTGATCTCACGGTCAAAGGAACAGGCTACTACGTTATGTAATTACAACACTAAACTTTTACGATTTGATCATGTTGCAATGCTTGCATTGGGTAATGTTCATCACGTCATTCATTCAATGAGCTGACCTTGCCATCAATTGACTTGATTGTCCATGATCGTGAAACCACAATCATCAGTTGACGATAAACCAGTCATCATGAGAGGCTGACTAGGAACTCTGGTTGTTTCTATACCACACCTGTATCATTGTTTCACTGATATAGTTCCAGCACAGTATGAAACTGGTCATGAACTTATTTAGATATATTGGAATAATCATATATTATTTGCCTCTAGAGCATATATCCAACAGTTTTAACTATAGAAATGCAATGATCAAGCATAATTGTTTTTCTCGTCTCTTTCTAAACTACGGTTCATTACAGAAACCAAGCCCACCCTTGTATTTCGGCATAGTCATGATCCCCAGGCTACCCATGTAATTTTGCTCTCTCCCCTCTTACTTCCCACCAAAAATTTCGAACCATAACTATGATATATTGGCATAAACCTCTCAAAGTTTAAACACTACGGTTGAATAAGTCAGGATCAACTACACATCAAACTTTATAAGAACTTCCTTCCTACTTTCGGAGAGGCATTTGTCCATCCAATCCTGAATGTTTTTCTACACCTGATCTTTATGTATGCAAAAACAACATTGATTGGTCGTCTCACCTCCAAGGAACTACAAGGAGAGCAACTAGTTAGAGGGTACCCTCTCAAAGCGTCCCACAGAGGTCACTTCTGATGTTCCAAAAGCCATCATGTGTCGCGTTTTGGACGCACCTGCGCGGTTTATAAAAATAGTGACTTCGCATAAACTGTGGTTGTGCGTTTAGCTGCGCGTAAACTGTGGCTACGGCTGTGGTTGAGCATATGGCTACGTCGTGTGGTTGTGGTTGTGGTGGATGTGCCTTCACCTATGGTTGCGTCGGAAAGAGGAAAACTCCCTCACTCATATGTATTGGACGCATAGTAAATTAAAAAAATGCACCACAAAACAACACGTATCACGCTCGAAGCACACGCACATGACCTCAACAAACGATACCCTAAACAGGGAGTACCACGCGAAATCACTAATTTAAGAGTACTCGTAGCTACGAACAGCACGTTCTCTCCGCGCGTGCCAAGTGGCGCGCTCTGAAGCTTTTTTTGTTTTTCTTGTTTTAGAGGCAAGGGTGCCTCTCGCGGAGGCACGATAGTGCCTTTCTACGGGAGGCACGAGTGCCTTTCGCGGAGGCACGATAGTGCCTTTCCCTGAGGCACGACTCGTGCCTCCCGCGAAGGCAAGGTCGTGCCTTTTTTTCGAAAAAAAAATCACCTAAACGTATAAAATAAACGTGCGAAAACCGGAAAAATCAAAAAAACGAATTTTAAACACCAAAAATACGTACACAAAAATTTAAAAAACGAAATTCTGAGGGATCGCTGTAAACGCGACACGTGGCACTGTTCGCTGAACTGGGCCGCGAACGGGTACTCCTCAATTAGTTGCTCTCCACGTTAGATGTTTTTCTTTTTGTAACTCGACGTTAGATGGGCACTATACGCACACACCTGTACACCTCGTCTCCAGCCCATTTATTCCAGTGACACTTACAGGAAGGAGAAGACTCCAACACCGGGTCCAGGCAACGCCGCAGCCGCTATCCTTAGACCCGTTCCACCATCTCGGCCGTACACCGCACGACCAACCCCCGCCCCCCTCGCTAGGCTCCGGCGAGCCCCGCCGGCGATCACCCGTGAACTCCGCAGCTAGACTTCTCCTATTCACCATCCCGAAGCCTCCCCTCTTCCTCTCACGAGCTGTCTCGCGCGCGCTCTGGCCCATCCAAGCTCCAACCCGACCCCGCTGTGCCCTAGAGCTGCCGCCGTGCGCCGCAGCTTAACCTCACCGCGCTCCGCCTCCACCTCCGCCTCACACGTGCGTCGCCGAGGTTCCCGCTCCCGTTCTACCTCACCGCGACCCTGCCCCTGCTATCTCCACCCCGTCCGCAGCCTTGCACATTGGGGTTTGAGGTATGAGCTTTTACACATCCAACGATTACTCAGACCCAAACTCACTAGCCTCCGCAAATTACCATGTAGATCCGCCCCCTGATGCCGTTCATATGAAGGCTGGTGGAACTTCCTGAGCAGAAATGGATGGCAGACAAGGTTCCCAAGAGGATTCACTTCGAATGGGGAAAAATGGTCAAGAAGGAAACCAGGGGGAAGACCATGGGAACGTGCTGAGCCGCAAGCAGGCGACTGAGGAGCTCATCGGGTGCATGGTACATAGTGAGGAAGAGGCATACAAGCTGTACTGCGACTATGGACATCGAATCGGCTTCAGTGTTCGGAAGGGCAAGCAGTCCTACTTCATTGGCACCAGGGACATCCGGACAAAAGATTACTACTGCTCCAAGGAAGGGCTTAAGTATGATGAGCCTATCACGGAAGCCAATTTCAATCGGCCGGACACAAGAACGAATTGCAAGGCGATGGTTCGCTTTAGAGTTGATGAGAAAGGGCGTTGGACAGTCATTCGCTTTGTTCCCCTGCACAATCACGAGTTGGCTAAACCTGGGGAAAGGCACCTTTTGAGATCAGCAAAGTCGGTTGCTGTTGGAAAATCAGGTGGTGTGGATCCAGCAGCATCTGCTGAATCACATGCGATGAATGGTTCCTCTGAGAGGACTGTGGGTGATATTGCTGAGCCTCCAGGTTACACTACAAGGGATTGCTACAATCATGAGAACGTGCAGAATATAACGCTAATTGGGGCAGGAGACAGCCAAAGTCTTGTAAACTACTTCAAGCGTAGAACCAATGAGGAAGGAATGTTTTATTGGGATGTCCAAGTTGATCAAGAAGGTCGCATGACTAACTTCTTTTTCAGGGATGGTAAAAGTAGAAATGATTATGACTGCTTTGGGGATGCTCTTATATTTGACACAACCTACCGCACAAATAAATATAGCCTGATATGTGCCCCTTTTGTTGGAGTTAACCACCATTGGCACAATGTTGTTTTTGGATTTGCATTCTTGTTAGATGACTCCACAGCTTCCTATGTTTGGCTATTTAAAACATTTTTGGAGTCAATGGGTGGCCGATCACCAAAATCGATTTTCACTGACCAGGATGAGGCTATTATGCAGGCAGCCGAGCAGGTGTTTCCTAACACACAGCATTGCTTCTCCTACTGGCATATTCTGAAGAATGCACAGTCTCATTTAGGCACTGTAAATACTTCTCAAGCATTTCAAAATATGTTTATGAAGTGCATGCAAGGATGTGACACAGAAATGGAGCTTCAGGAATCTTGGGATGCTATGCTTAATGAATACAAGCTACAGGATAATGATTGGCTTAATGACCTTTATAAGTTTCATAACAGATGGTGCTCGGTATTTAACAAAGATACTTTTGATGGTGGGATCAATTCATCCCAGTGGGGAGAGGTCTCAAACAATATCCTCACTGGAATTGCTGATGAATCTACTTCCTTAACAAGATTTGCTCTGTTGCTGGAAAAGGTTGTAAAAACACTGCGTAGAAATGAGTCGGAAGAGGATTTTCGCTGCAGCCAAACTGCTCCAGTTCGTGCAATCAAGCACAGTACAGTTCTGAAGCAGGCTGCAGAATCTTATACACATAGGATGTACAAATTATTTGAGGCTGAATTTCTGGATGGATGTGGAGCAACTTCATGTCATGAAAATTCCTGTGGTGGAAGCTTATTGAGGTTTGAAATAACAATGCAGGGTAGGGGTTCAAAAATGTGGACTGTTCTTCTTGATGCATCCACAATGGAAATCTCTTGTGGTTGCAAAAAGCTTGAAAGGATGGGTCTTCTTTGTTCTCATGCTCTGAAAGCCTTCAGCCTGCAGAATGTGGATATGGTTCCTGAAAAGTACATCTTGAAACGCTGGACGAAAGATGCCAGGAGAAGCATGTATAATCTCAGTCAAGAAGATTCAACACAACAGGAATGTACCGAAGCTGAACTTGCGTATCGCAATCGCGCAATGCAGTATGCGTATAACCTTGTATTGAAGAGCCAGGAACTGGAAGAAGCAAGAAAGATATTCTGGGACTGCCTTGAAACAGGAGAGAAGGCACTAGAAGTGTTCTTCGAAATGAGAAGTCTGCACGCTCAATCTGCAAAAGATGCCAGTAAAAGGGAGAAGAAGAAGAAGAAAATATCTAAAGGACCAATCACCAGTGAGTAGCAACTCTTAAGTCCCCTCATGCTTTTAAAACATCATTTTATTAAAAAAAATACCCCACTGCAGAAAAAGCAAAGCAAGCCCTGGCATCTTCCTCCGCTGCTCCGGAACTTATTGCCCAAACTAATGAGCAGCAGTTTCAATCTGCACAGGATGTGCATGGTAATGCAACCATTGGAAGACCATTTTACTATCAGGTACACATAGATATGTACGAAATATTATCTTTCCTTCTGGCATTTAACTGATCTTATACCAGCATGGTTCATGTTTTGCAGGCTTTTCCATCTACTCCTATGCAACCAAACCAGATCTTCATACATCCAAATACAATGCCTGTTTGTGCACCACAGGTATTCTGATTGGCAGATTGGCCTGAACAAAATTTGTTTCATCTGTTATTCAACTGTGCATTAACAATATTACCAAACAGCATTTTGGAACTCATAAATGGAAATTTTATAGCAAATATGAAAAATGCTTCTATGCCGAATTACATGTTGTTCCGAGGGAATTATACGTAATTACATGTCGGATGAGGATTTTGGCTCACAGGAGTCGTAGAAGCCATAATCAGGCCTGAACATAATCCCTCGTGTTTGTTGTAGTAAGTGCCACAAAATTCACTCCAACTGACATACCATATGCATATACTCACTTAATACATCACAGATGGAAGGATACTCAATTAATGTGTCGCTGTTTACTACATATTGGAACAGGAAAAATTAAATTCCTGAACTGTTACCTACGTCATCTATCATACAATAATCAAAGCAACGCCTACGACGCCCATCCCAGACAAACCAGAAATGTTATCCTCCGCATAGGGCCGGTCTTGCTTGAGATCCATCACCGTTCATCTTCCGCGTTGCGTTTACTGACTCCCATTAGAAACAAACTCCATTCTGCTGCCCCACCCCCATATTCTGATGGATCCAGGTACTTCCAACCAGATTTGGTAATATCTTGGTGCAGGCCACCCAACCATGTACAGCGGATGGACCTGGTGGTGACGATGCAGACATGGTGATGGACCTTGGTTGGAGCCAAAGAAGGTGTAGGTTTTTAGATGGCGTCTTTCTCAGTAGAAGGGGAGTGGTGGCGATGAAGAACAGCATGGGTGCAGGCTAGCTGCAGGAATTGGTGGTTGGAACAAAATAGGTGATTCGTGGGTGGTGGGACAAGTCTGTATACCATAGTACAAACCATACATTGATAGTAGCTTGTAATGAACTGATACAAGTATACGGTTAGAATACAAAAAAGCTGTTTATGATCCGGAGGATAGATGACTTTGTCGACTAAAGCTGAGCAAACCTTCAGCGCAAGTATGCCGTACTATTTCTATCTCCTGGTATTAGAGTCAGTAACACTTGTACCATCTCTTAACTTGGTAGATGGGTTTACGATTTCACTGGCATTACAGACAGTGTCAATAGAAATGCTGAAAGGCTCTTGTCTTCTTGTGCACCGTGAACTTATTCGCCGTTTATTCACTTATGACCAACAGGATTTTTCATCATATGCCACGGTGCGTCCTAGTTCAAATTTCGGTGGCGCAAAGAACATCTGAAGGACACAAGGTATATCTTTTTTTCAGTTCAGTAATGTTTGTTCTCCATGCAGCCATATGAAACTAGCTTGATTAGCAAATTGCTTCTGCTACTCTTACGCAGAACTATGATGGTAGGACCAGACTTGGTATATCCCTTGCATTTCTTGAATACCTTGCGCATCATGGCTAGATGTGAATCCTGAGTCAGTAAGGGTTCAAGAGGCATAACCTGTATTACATCTGAAACTCATATGCTATTCTTTTTACTTCCAGGGTCTGCTAGATGTGTTTTCCTTTACAAAGTTTTTCCTTGGAGGTGGCTGCTACCAACCGCCAGCGTGGATTTTTGTCAACCGTTACAGCGGGGTCGTGGCACTTTGCATTTTGGTTCCAGTGATGCTGCTGCTCTTGAGAAGAGTAGCTGCTATCCTGCTCTGTGACGGTAGACTCTAGGATTAATTAGGCATCCCACTGCAGTGTGACCTTTTTTATGTAGGCAAACATAGCATGTAAGTTGTAACTAGAAGAATAGCCATTAATTAGCTATTAACAGGAGCCCTGGAGTCCATGTGGGCCAAGAAACACAATTTCGTGAAATTTTAAACAAAAGCAAAATTAAGCTTAATTTCTTGCTTAGAGTGAGAGAAGGAGAAATGTGAGGACTTGCAATCTCTCCAAGCAGACCTTGAATTTATGCGTTGCCACTACATTGTATCTAAACCAGTGTTTACACGATAAGATTCTCAAGCTAGTCCTATATTTGATGGACCATGCTTTCATATTGTGATTTATTTATTTATTTTTGGAAAAGAACACTGCTGTTTGCATTCCGTTAAACTGTTTCCATGCGCAGGATGAGCTGTGCTTGCATATTGTGAATTTTAACTGGTCTTGTATGCTGCATCTCTTGTTTTCTCTTGTATATGCAGAGCCAAACCCAGTTACTCAAGGCGGCCATTGGCGATATCGTAATGGTGCCATGATCATACCATGAGGTTACAGCAAACACCACCAAATGCAAGCTCAGCTGCAATGGGCATGGAGCAACCATAATGGCTAACTGTTCACGTTCCATCCACAGGTTCCAACACAAATGGGGTTCTGATACTACAACAACAGCAACAGTCAGGGCCAAGGATTGCCTGATACTACAACAACAACGGTACAACAACGGTGCTAACGACTGCCAAATTTTGGCCCTGAACAAAAGAATCAACGAATGATGTCTCTTCAGTGGGCAAGCTTCTTGGCTCGCCCACTGGATGGCTGCCCAGGGTCTTTCGCTCCAGGGGCGTCGGGCTTTCGAGCCCACACAGGGGCTCGATCGGGCTCGTAGCGGTAATCGTAGAAAATCTCCTCGCCTGAACCGATCCGCTCTTTGGCGAAGATACCTACCCTGTGATCGCCTGCTACCATGATAACCTTGGCATAGCAGTTTGGGTCAGGGGAATGGTTGGCAAACTTGAGCTTGTCGCCCATTCTGAAGGCGTCGAGAACAAACTGCATCCAAACAGTAGAGTAAGCAACAGCGGTCGGATCAGATGTAAATGCAGGGCTTTGATTGAAGCGAGCTGTGAAGGAGAATAACTCCCAAAAACACGAGCTATATCTAGTGATCATCCAGCATAAAACCCGGAAGGTTGAAAAGACTGTAAATGGTAACCTTCGTACACCTACCTCGTTATTCAAGTTGAAAAGGAATGACGAGTTTTCACGGTCATATATCTTTCCACGCTTATCTGCTTCCTTGTGAGAGATAAGCTCTCCAGTGTACTCGCCAAGGTATTCATGCTTGCTAACAGTATTCTGAAGATTGTGAAAAAGATAAATAAGATGAGGTAAAGGGGAAGAGCAATGGAGGAGATGGAAGGAGAAATTTTACCTTAAGAAATGCTCCCCAGCCAGAAATATCAGATCTCCCAAGTAAGACCTGAAAATAAAGCAATGACTAATTCAATACCATGAACAGAACATCTTGTGAACCAGGCATTCTAATAGGCAGCAGGTCTTTTATTGAGAAGCAAGCATTTTACCGGCTATTCGATGTGTTGTGTCACAACATCAAGTCTGAACAGAATATTAAAATGGATGTTGTCTATTAATGCCCTTTTTAGAAAGGGGTGGCAATACAGGCAAAATAATCTCTTAAGAAAATGCCCAATTTAAATCAAAATCATATCCTAACTGGTTCATAAACAAGAAGAGGCATAAGCTCAGAAGTCTTAAAATATTGCTATATCGATACCACCCTCGACAGTAATGAGAACTAGCCCAAAGAGATGTAGTAGACACTTAAATCATGTTTAAATCACACCTAGCAGTTCAGGTATCTAAGCCTGCAGTTCTGTACACAGAATCTGCGGTTTTTATCTTATTCTGTTAGATGACAGTACGGACCAAAGAAATCATTAAATCAAGTATCGATTCAAATAAACATAACCAAGATGTCCATAAAATGTGATAAACTAAGTGTAAAATGTATACCCTTTGTTGTTGTTTAAGAAGTAGCTTCATGTTCCGGCATTCATAATTATCACCTCTTTGGTTGGGAACTCCCAATGAACCATCACCACACCTGTAGGTTGAAATAGAACAGTTTAACACACTGATGATTTATTCTGCAATAATTACAGATGAGACAACAAGCTTGAACAGCATGCAAACCATGAATCAACATTAATAAAATTGTGGATGAACAGCTTGTAACTTTACGGGTTTGGGTAAACACCCATTGTGAATAAGATATTGTTCCAATGACTTTACATGGTAGTACATGCATAAACAATGGAAAACTCGATAAGTTTTATTCCCTTTAAACAATGCACTGGCACACATAAGCATTCCATCAAGCATGTTAACGAATGGGTGAATCAGATCAAGTTACTATGTGTGATGATTGTCAACAGTAGCTGATGGCTACAAAATTAATTTTAATAACTTATCGTTTATCAATCCCCCTGTTTAAGCTTTTAGCTGCAGAACTGTGTATCGTGACTTGTTTAAGCTTTTAGCTGCAGAACTGGGTATCTTGAGATGCTACAGTGTTGTCAAGCAAGAGTATTTGTGCACTCTAATAATAGATTCACCATACCTTTGCGCTTTTGCAGAATTACCACCTATACTTGTAATGCGGCAACTTACAACGTACATATTTTTTTTTCTTGGCTGTTGTATGTGATTTCGAACGCAATAACTAATTCCCAAATCTCGGATGGTAGAACAGAAGCATCATGGCAAATTTCAAAGGCAAACATGGTGAATTTTGAACAACTCTGGTAGAGGTGAGATTGTAGAAGTGCAATGAACAAAATGCACAGGTCCTGTTGGTGCGATTTTATGTACATTGATACTGGTGAATTAACTACAACACCCTTCAAAGGTTCGTCTGATTTTGCAAATACGTACCCTACCCAGCAGTTTCTGCACACGTCAGGATCACATTCCCTGTCAGCAGCAAAGCATGGACACTGGCGACTGCGACACTGGCTCTTTGCACAATGACAACCTCGAAAACGATTCTTGCACATTTTCGGACACCTGAAAAGCAAAGGGAAATAAACTTCCAGCTCCTCGCACCAATTGCTACATTGTGACAGCAGGATGAGGATACAAAATTGTTTGCATGACTGTTTTTATAGTTTGATTCCTTTCACAACTGAAATTCTCAACTAAATAATAACAACAATGTATGCATGTAATATGCAGCTTTAAGAAATCTCTTTTGAACCCAATACTAGCTTGGGTGTTGCCTGAAAAGTGTTGAGGCATTCTAACGAGTTACGATACAGCAACTCTATAATATTCAATCATTCTGATTCTACTAAACAATTTAATAGAATATGAAATCAAACTATATCTCTAGATATACACTTATACAGTACTCCCTCCGATCCATAATAAGTGTCGCTCATCTAGTACAAAACTTAGTACTAGATGAGCGAGACTTATTATGTATTATGGATCGGAGGGAGTAGCATTTTCATTAGCAATTGTATTACTATTCAGGAAGACAAGCATTCTTAGTTCACATGTAACAGGATTAATCCAAGAAAAAAACAGAAGAGCAAAACTGCAAAAGAAAGTTAATCGACAATAGTCAATAACTAGAACTCCATAGCAAACTGATACAAAACTACAGATATTTCAAGTGCATGAAACTTATGCGTACTAGTGCAAGTTGCTGTAAAGGAAAATAATCAACTCACCCACAGTATTTCTCACAGCATGTCCCATTTACGAGACATGGACACTGTTTGCCACATGCTGATTGACACCCGCATGGATTATATTGCCGACAAGGCTGATCCTTCTTTTCTGTAATCCTTTTCCTTATAAAATGGTAGCCTGCAGATTTCCAGGTGTACTTCAAACGACGAACTCTACCTCGCCTTCTAAAAAACCGTGATCTCGCGCGCAACTCATGTCCCTGAGATTTTAACATTGACAGCACTAAAATAAGAAACAACCTGGGTGAAAAATATAAGATGACATAGAGGGGTAGAGTGGCCATACCTTTATATATCCTTTGACAAGAGAATCACCCCTGCTAAGAGTTCCAGATGTGCTGCTGTTTTCAATATAACTCATATACTGGAAAACGTCGCTGCATGTTTTCATTCCACCAAGAAGGTTCCGAGCAATTAAACAACTGTATGAAAGAAAACCCATGAATTCAGTGTGGCTGTTAATTCTGGGAAACAGGGTAAACTTATGACTATAACAATGATAAAGGAGGGCAGCGATTTGGCTCCCAGATTCATGTGCTCCCACTGTGAGCAGCAACAATTCAAAAAGGACACGTGAAAGTGTTGTATCCTTGCAATTTTCATGGAATATTGAGTATTTTTCGCCTTGGAATCCTTGTAGTTCACCTTTTAAATTCTAACCATTAATATTGGTAGAATTATATGCATTGACACTATGAAGATAATGTCATTAGTGGAAAATATGTTTGTAATATATAGTTTTGAGTGGATGGCCGCAACGTCATACAAAGTTCATAAATATTTCCACCCCCAACATTTTTTCAGTCCCCGGTATTCCACGCTTGTAAGATGATGAGAAAACTGCATGCAAAAGGAAATGATGGGAATACCGTATTTAAAAGGAATGAATTGTCTACTTGGCGAGGAACTATGGTCAAAGTCTTCCGAGTGGCAGAGTATAAAACAATTAACATATAATCCTTACTCAGTTCAGAAAAAAACTTTACAGGTTATGCAAAGACACACAAAAATTCACCGATCTGGTTGTATAATATTCCCTCCGTTCCAAAATAACTGTCGTAGCCTTAGTACAAATTTGTACTAAAACTAGTACAAAGTTGAGTCAGTTATTTTGGAACGGAGGGAGTAGTAAGCAACACATAAACAGGTGCAAGGTAATGAAACCACTGATATAAAGATGATAATCAGGAGAAGGGTCCAACCTGTTCCTTCCAAAAATCTCCAAACCTTTTACTAGAAGCCCTTGTTCAATCACCTTCCAGGATCTACAATTATTTTCTTCTCTGCATATATTCTCATTAGCATCTTCTATCCTCGAACTATCATGGTCATCTGTTGCTGAATGTTCGTTGTTGGTTTCCTCCATTGAATCATTATGATCTTGCCCTGAAGCTAAATTGTCCTCCATTTGAGGCGCATCCTTCTTCCGAGAACTTCTTGTGCTTGGAGAATTCTGTTGTGGAGATGCAACTGAATCCTTGTGTCCATTTCGTGTATCAGATCTAAGCTTCCTGTCCCTTGGCCAGGGGCATCCACCAGAAATAGAATCTGATGGTGCCACTTCTCTTTGTCCTTTTTTCACACTCATAAGAATCCTCTCAGCAATTCTTCTATTATTACTTTTCCTGATTCCACCTTTTGGGCTAATTTTGAATTTTGATTGACAAGATGATTGTTGTGCAGATTTAGTGCTCATTGGATGTACTTCTGAGTCACTGCTTTCTGAGGCAACCCTTTGTGTTGAAGAGCCTTCGCTTTGGTTGGATTTCGCTTTCTTACCACTAGAACCCTGTTTTTTCTTAGTTGAGCTTAACTGGTTCCTTGTATTATCGGATGAGTGAGTTGGCTCCTCTATGTCAAGCATGTGAGAATCAACTGTGGTAGTAACATCTGGTTTGGGAGCCTGAAAAACATGGTTTGCATAAAATAATATCAACGCAAGTCGGTGCTTATCTTTCATACTGAATTTTCAGAGAAGACAAGCCAATTTTCAGAAATCGTACACCATAAGATACAAACCAGTTTATAACAATGAATACCACATGGTATACCATCATCCATGCTGTTCCAAGGTGATTGTTTTTCTGTCTGTATGAAGATTGAAGAAGGCACAAATTAGAATACCACCCAATTTTGAAAATAACTCTTGAACTTCAAAACTTACAGGAAATACTAAATCTTGAGAACACCCATGTAGTTTGCAATCAAAAACCTGCCAATGTCAAGATGGGCAGAATATTCGTCAGTAAACCAGAGGCAGTACGGGAATCACATGATGGTTAACAGATGAACGTACTAGACATCGGCGACAAAAGAGGTTGTCAAAGGAATCCAATGCTGCATCCAAATCTTTATCACGGTAGACATCTTCCATTTTGGCATTAAGTTCAGAAAGTTTTTTACGAGAACCCTCACTTTTCTCATGTAGGATCTCGTATCTGGCCTGTAAAACAGGGTTATATGTGTTAATTGTCAATAGCAAAAATGTGAACTGGACAAGGAAAAGCCCAAATGGCCAAAATGCCATTGAGATTATGTGAATGATTATGAACAGAAAACTAGCCTTTATATCGCCAGCTGCCCTATCAAAACACCGAGCTAGGGTTTCCAGCACTGCATCAGTCATGCCACACTCTTCAATTGTCATCCTAACATAGAGTAGCAGAGGAACATAATTAATTACATCGTCATCAAATCACCAGTTGAGCGGAAGAAGGTGTATAGCAGAAGCCTAAATCTATTTTTGATCTTTCCAGGTCAAAGAAGCATGCAATCCATTTGAGTAAAGTAAGCCTAATTATTATAGCCTAATCCGATTATCCAAACCAATTGAACATTTTTCAGTCACCTTAGGTAATTAGGAAGAAGAAAGACACAAAAGTGGTATTAAGTTATCAAAGTTTTTTATTATACATGAAAATGAGGTGAAGCAATGCAGGCCACAATAATTACTTAAGTGGTACGGATGGATCCTAACTACACCATTGTCCAGCTCTCGCATTCATAACGCGCGATCCTGCAAAAATTGCAAACAGGTTCACTCCTTTTTTTTCTCTTGATCTCGGACATCCGCCTTGTGCACTACAGCCATCATGCATCTATTTATCGTGGATAAAGGAGGAATGAGAGAAGCTGATGGCATGCGTTCTGGGTGTATTTAGTAAGGCTGTAAATTGTGGAGATCAATGGGTCAGAGCCGATTAGAGATTAATGAGAGGGCTAGTCATCTGATTCCTAATGCGCCTCCTAAATAGGAATTTCACCAGAAAAAGAACACCACCTAAATAGGAACAGATGGAGTATTAAGTTTCAAGAAAGAAAAATGAGACAATCCTTTAACTTAAAGTAAATTATGTGTATCAGTGTATTTTTCTGGAAACTATTAATTGCTTATGTATCCTAAAACCATAAATTGCTTGTATCCTAATGTAATGTGGTCCCCAAAGAAAAATACAAATATAACAATGTATTGCTTTGCTTCAAAGAAAAGTAGGTGAAGTAGCATTCATTTGAGGAACTGTGATATTAAAACTGGTGCATCTGTCAATCGCAAATAAGTGCAGACGTTAAGCCAAAGCTAAGGCAAAAGAAAACAAAGGAATGCCCCGAGTTTGTTTACCTAATAAGACAGTCTTCAGAAACTTTGAACTCCTTTTTCTCCTCTTCGTCCTCAACAGCTTCATCCTCACTGTCACTGGCAATTAAAGCTTCACCACAATTTGCATCATAGTAAATCCTTCGTCGACCAAGTACAGATTGGTCTTCCGTCATCCTCTGGTTCCTGCGTGAAACCCAAGAAAACTTTTGCGTCAAGAAACCCTACAAGGTCTTACTAAAGGAAAATTCATTTGTACGCGGCAGGGGTTTGGGGAAGTTGAGAAGTGCATGTGGTTATAAACAGACCTGTCCAAAAATGTCCATGTTGTATAAGGCGGAATTTTCGGTGCTTCTGCTAGTTTAATTGGCCTAGTGGCATTCTTTGCAGCTGGATTTGCACCCAATATGCCATACGAACTTTCTTCGTCAGAACTGACACCATCTTCCTCAGCAGGGGTTATTTCAAGACGATGCCGAGAACAGAGTACATCGTCTTGCCTACTTGTCAGCAAATTCAAGTCAGTGCTATTTGATGTATTTCTTTGCCAGGTTTTTGAAGAATTGCTAGTGCCTTGTGTAACAGGGCCAAGCTTTATCTTGTTCCCCTCTATCCTATTCTGAAAGAAGAAGAAGAAAATCATAACAATCAGAAAAATAACAACATGGACATCTGATAAAATAAAAGTACTGAGAGAAGTACAGAATTTGTGATCTCAGAACACCTTAATGTAAGTAAAACGATCTGCTGTAACTTTCTTCTTCAACGAGTCGATAACAGTTAAAACGTGTCGGGTGGCCTCGCTTCCTTCTTCATTTGACATAATAGCCTTATTATCTTGAGTAGACCTACACATGCAGTAGCCTTATCATAACAAGAACAATACAAAATCATATAGCAGTTTCACGATTGAAGGGTACAGACATGAAAGCCAAAAAAGACAACCAACGTTAGAGTGCACAGTAATTAGTTGGTCTCAACATTTACAGGCACAATGTTAGTCATAGAATGGCAACGTGATTACTGAATCTTCTAAGCACACACTGGTGCTGCTGTGCACCCTAGAGAAGCGATGAATCACTAAAATGAAATAAACACTCAATATTCTGTTGGTTAGGGTAGGGTACTTATCCCCAAATGACAGTACTCTGAAAATAAACGAGCAGTGCTGCTTCAGAAGCGGCAATGGCAGACCATGACAAAGCCAATTAATGGACAAAATCCAACGGGCAGCCCGTGGATACTCCAACTAGAAGAGAGGAAATGCGGTTTGACAGTTGACACGCGAACTCAGACGCCGGCACCGCCAATTAATTTCAGGTCGTTGGAGAGTAACCACGCAGCGTCCAAGCAGCCCCGCATTCCGGGTCATGGGCGGATCTATACGGTGGGCGCGTTCAGGACCGAAGCGCTTACCTGGGAACCAATGTCGACGGTCGCGGACGCGGTGGATACGGCGGGGACCGGCTGCTGAGGCGGCAGGGCGGGAACCGCGGCGGCGGCAGCGGCGGCGGCGGAGGGGTGGGCCGGGGGAGGAGGGGACGCGGCGTCCGCGGCGAAGCCTAGCGGCGGGGTGCGGCGGCTGCTCTAGGGCAGAGCGGAGGAGGGAGCCGCATTGGGTGGGAATGGCGAATCGGAGGCGGGGTAGGGTAGGTCAGGGCGGGCAGGAGCAGGAGGGAGGGATAGGTCACGAGAGGGGGAGGGGGGGAGGGGATGGAGGATTTGTTTTTGAATTGGGGGGAGGGAGGAAGAGGAGAAAGAAAGGTGGTGCGGGTGCGGGACAGTGCAGAGCAAAACCTGGGGGAAAGCAGGTGGGGTTTTGATGACTCGGTCACATCACTCACTTTTCACCGTCCGGTAGTAACTATTCGCAGGCCTAAAAAAACATTTTCTTCATGATAACATTGAGTACACGCATTTTACTCTCTCCACCGGTTTTTCTAAAAGATTAGATTCAACCGGCCAGATCTTTCGCGCATGTCGTCCGCCTGTGTGACCGTCCGATTCGACCAGATACAACGGCGTGCCTAGCAACTAAGGCAAGTTGAACCTTTGCAACAAAGGCTATGTTGCAAAGGTCCGATTGCAAAATGCCTTTGTTGCAAGGCTTGCATCGGTGATGACGAGAAGATTAAGAAAAGCCGAAGGTCATTTGCAACAGAGGCTATGTTGCAAAGGTGCGATTGCAACAGAACCTCTGTTGCAAGGCTCACAACGGTGCACGAAGAAGAAAAAAGTAAAAATAATAATACATGAGGTCCTTTGCAACAAAGGTTATGTTGCAAAGATTTGATTGCAACGAAGCCTCTGTTGCAAAGACTCGTTACCGCGTGTGCGTTCGATCGGACAGATCGGACGGCTCCTGGACCGGCGGATCTTTTTTAAACAACGTCCGGAAGACGCGTAGCGTCGCCCTTTTCTAAAAGGTTGTGTGTATTGAATTTACACAACCACGATGCAAAACGAGCCTTCAGTATCTTGTGTAAAAATAAACACCGCCTATGCTTCCTTCCACCATGTTCAAAAGCAGTTGGAGACAAGGAAGAGGGGAACCAGGTGTCAGTTCATCGCCACCGTCATCTCGAAAGGTACAACTACTTTTTTTTCTTTGGATAGAGAAAAAAGATATGGATCTCGAGGTCGTCGTGCTGGATCCTACCGTCACATCTCCTCCATTGTCGAAGGAGATAGATTCCAACCTTCGTGGGTAGTGCGTGGCGCGGGGACTGAAAGACGAACGTGAGGGGGAAAAGGAGGTGGTGCCATTGGAGGAGGGAGCATGAGTTAAGGAGAGAACGAGCGGCTGTGCTGCTCGTGGCCTCCTCGAGTACATGCAGGGGAGCATGGGACGACGATAAAGATGGCCTTGGAGGAGAGCACTGAGTGGAGGAGGAGTGTGTGGTTGGGTCAAGGGGAAGGACATTGGCTATTGAATGAACTCGGCTGCGAAGAAGTAGTTGGTGGCTGGGTGCACTCGGTTGGATAAGAAGGAAAGAGGAGGAGGTGGATTGCGATGGCGGCAGTGGATTTTGATGATGAATGTTGTTGTTGATATATACATGCTACGGATGAGTGTTGCTTCTATTTTCCCGTCAGGTATATATTCAATGTTGTCAAAAAAATTGTCATATGATACTTGTATTGATTATTTGAAGATGGAAGGAGATGAAAGTTTCCTGAAAATGTTGGGTTTTGGTGTCTCACAGCAACAATTAGATAGTCCAATTAGAGAGCAAGAGGTTTCGAAAAATCAAGAAGTATTTGCTTTTGTGAAAACAAATTTCATGAAAGGAAAGAATTGGTCTTGTGATGAGGATGCGTTTTTTATGGCGGCATGGGTACATAGTAGTTTGAACGCGGTGACCAAGACTAGTCAAACATCAAGTTCTTATTGGGGGGATTTATGATTACTACAACACAAATAAGAATTCAGCATGGTCGATGCGTAGTCGAAATGAATTCAATTACCGTTGGATTTAAGAAAATGTGAGCAGGTGGTGTGGATGCTATCAGCATATTCTTAATAGAAAGCAAAGGGGGTAACTATTGATCAACATGTATGTGTATTTGGTGTGCAACTTCGATTCTAAAATTTCATATTTGTTGTGTGCAAATTTAATAAGCCATATAGTGATGACCATTGAAGGCATAATTCACAAGTGTTTGTATGGTCTTCAAAAATGTTGCTCATGGTGGATATATTTGGCTTGCAAGGTGATACCCCATTGTTCGCGTTTGGAGCTTCAACTTCGGATATATTTGCAAATAAGCAAGAATATTGAAGAACATTCAAGTCATTACGGGACCCTATTAAGTCAAAGAAAGCATGAAAAATCCAGAGATCCTTTGAAGCAACTGCCTATAGAATCACTGTGGGCTTATCCACATGACCATAGACATGCCATGTCATTTCTTAAGGAAATATTTTCAATGCCAATTCATGCAATCTATGCTCCCTTACATACCATGAAAACCTCTTTTCTACCATTTGGCAAGTAATCCATCAGTGTTTTCTTCATTTGAAGATCTCAGTACTCGTCCTCAAATAATTTAAAAATCATATTACAGACTTTTTTACAATATTCTAGATTAGTAGATTTTGTGGACCGATACTACTCATCCGCAACATCACTTGCATATCCATAAGTTGGCAACTGCATTGATGTGGTCTCTTTTGCATAGGATGCAACCCAAAAGCTCAAGCAACATTTCTTATTTGCTTACAATAACTATTTTGGTCATGCTCAAGTATCGCTTCAGTTATTCGATTAAACGAATCATGGGACATTCTAAATTATGAGATAGGGGGTGAAAACAGGCGAATAAAAAATGTGTTGATTTCTAACCTTCGTCGAAAATAATATTTGAGACATGGAGGGTTTTGTTTGAAGTAGTCCTCCAAAATTTGAAGAAATTTGGCATCTCTTTCACGATATAGCATCTGACGTCCTAACTTGGAACCGCCATGGCATCGAGCATTTGCCTCCTCCTCTTCATCCTCCTCCTGCTCCCCTAATGATGCGAGAATAGGTTTGCCATCGTCTAATGAAGATGATGACGAATCCACGAGCATATCCAAGACAAATTCAGATCCACTCGTTATGTTGTGGGTGATAATACAGAGGATTCAGAAGAGAGATGAGAGAAGGCACATGTTGGAATGTGAGAGGTGAGAGGGGTGGTATATATATGCCTAGAATATAGCCGTTGGAAAAGAGACGTTGGAATGGAGTTATTTAAAAAATAAGCCGTTGGAAATGTAACCGTTGCAATTTAAACTAATTTAATTATAATTATAGAGATGATAATTAAAATATAATATGATATAGTATAAGATAGAATATAAATAATCTATTGAAAATACTAGTTGTGTATATAAGAGAATCTTTTTAGACCATTATTTACGTAGAAATTTAGATAAGCAATTTTAGAAGAGTCGTTGAAGATGCTCTAAGGTGACACGTATGTTTTCAAAAGCTAAACCTTATCAACTTTGATCAAGTTCATTGAAAATAATATACGTGAAGAATGCTGTCATTAATGTAACATGACAACAAGCAAGATGAGCATCTTGAAATACATTTTCTTTTCTTTTTATAAATGTAGCAATAGATATGTTTTCGCCTGGTTTTGCCTAGTGAATTGAGCAATTCAATTTCTTCCATCAATAAAGGTAATAATTTTTACCAATTACTCAAATAAAATGTAGTGATAGATAGACGACATGGTATATTACTTTTTATAGATTGAATATAAACAATTAGATGGGAGACTGGTTACAAATAGAGATCCACACTTCTCTAAATGATGTCAGGAACGTCACCAATCATCATGAAGTCTCCACAAGACCTGGCTTATGTAGACAGCGCATGCACTAGTTTGTTCCTATTCTAATCCACCTATTTGATTTGACAGGCCACTAAGACACTTAGTCTTTATATCATTAACGAGGATCGACGGGAATATATTACAAAGTTGAAGATACCATCAATTGAATCAAATGATGTACTTAGTCAAGGGACGATATGATGCACACAAATATATGGGCTTTATAGTTATATACCCGGATACTAGGTAGAAAAAAGTTAAACATATACTGCATTTACCTAATATCATTCCTAGAAGTGTATAATGACAACATAAGACTATTTTTGACAAGCCCAATGGAAAATTAGTAGTTACTACAAGGTAACATACATAACTTGTGATACGTGCTCAGAATGGCATACGAAAATACATATGATAGAAGATAGTGCTACAACGAATAGGTTGGTGCAAAAATAACATCACATAAATACTATATAACCGAATGACATATTGTGAAATCCATAAGCAATGTAAGGTACATGAAATAGTTAAGGAAAAGAAGGATTGAGGAATCTTTACCTTAGCTTGAACAGAGATACCGGGGGTTGTAAATAAAACCGCTACAGATCCTGCAAAAATCTATTTAATCAAGAGCATGATCAAACAAGTTGTACATATCTCAAAAGAAGCACGAAGAAACATTTTGAACTTTGATCAAATAGACATGTAAGACTTGCGTTTAAAAGTTAAATTTCAACTAAACAATGGAGCAACCAAAAGTAAGAACCCTTAACTATGCATTATTCCAAAAAATTCATAATAAATATTGATTAAAACTTGCCTAATACTCCCTCCGCCCGGTTTATTGGACCCAAAGACCATTTCTCTTATATCAATGTATATAGTAATTTTCTCACATTAATCACTTTATGCCATTCCCAATGCACTCTTTCATATGCTAGTTTTCTAATGCAGCTAATGAAAAAACTTGCATGCGGTGTATTTATTTTCTAGCAACGAGACTAACAATAATAACTCTTCATGCAACCAATGAAAAGGATGCATGCACGGAGTGCGAATTTCTGGAGGCCGAGCCACACGTAGCCCTTTATTTTGAAAAATCGTAAAATATATTTAAAAATTCTGAAAAAACCCGAAAAAAAATCTATGAAAACTTATATGTATTCCGTATGAACATGTTAAATTTGGCTTGAAAATTTTGTAATATGTAGTCTGCACAAAAAAAATAAAATTTCAGCCAAAACCAACAACAAAAAGGCCCATTTAAAATCAAATATTTGTCTTTTTTTCATACGCCACATGTGAAAGTATAATGGTATGAAAATTTACACATATGTCATATACATGTGTATATATATTCATAAAAAAATCAATGCTTTTTTAATTATAAATAATACATTTTATGACTTGTTCAAACTAAAGGGCTACGTGTAGCTCGGTCTAAGTTAGCATTATCCGGCATGCACGCAACTTCTCAAGACGAGGCCTTATAAAAAGGGAAATGCTTAAGCTGCTTACGGGCCTAATAAACCGGGACGGAGGGAGTATATCACATGATATATATGGTAAGCAACTTCATACTGGAAATTGGATGAATCATGATGCTTCCCGTCGTTGGATAGAAAAGAAGTACAAAAAAGAACTTAATACTTATACTTATATTTGAAATTGGATCGATATTCTGTTGTTCTTATCTCTTACAAGAAAATCAATTTATCCGAAAGCAAAATACCCCGGGGATTTTTTGGATTTATTCTGCAGCGAAAGAGGACACCACCAAGAAGGAGGGCCCCTGGAAACTTCCAGACGCGGCCTGGGGGGTGGCTGTGACACCTGCCTGTCTGCCCCCTGGCTCCGTTTGACGTGATTCTTTCGCTATAAATTCACATATGTTCCAAAAAAATGCACCCATCTTCTATTTCCGCCGCCACACGCTCGTGACCTCAATGAGACCAATCTGGAGATTGTAACTGGGGTGCCTCTGGTGGGGAAATCGATCATCGGAGGTTATGTTACTACAATTCAACTATCACCTATGTTACTACAATTCAATGGTCACCTACATTTAATTTTATAACTAGAAAGACAAAGGGATTGGCAACCCTGTGGCCACTTGTTGGGGGAAAAAAGTCCGTGTGTTACTTGTGTGCAGGTGTTTCTTGATTTGTTGGTTTAGAAGCTCTTATTAGTTTGATAAACCTTTGTTCTTAAACAAGGGAAGATTTGACACTTGTTACTCGATGGTAGCTGGAAGCAACCACAAAAGCACTCGTGTGCTTATAACTTGTTGGGACCCCGAGTTGCAGGGTGAAGCAGTGATACGTCCCAAATGTATCTATAGTTTTTGATTGTTCCATGCTTATTTGGTTTATGTTGTTATATGTTTTGATGCCCTTTCATATCCTTTTATAACATTTTTGGGAATTAACCTATTAACCCAGTGCCCAGTGTCGGTTTATGTCTGTTATTGTCAATGCATCACAAAAAAAGGTGGAAAATCATTATGATCAGAAAAAAACTTCTACAAAAATCCCTAAAATTTTAAAGTTACAAAAGACACGAGAATCACCGAAGATGGACCGGAGGGGGGACACCCCCCTGCACAAGCGACCAGAGGGTGTGATACGTCCCAAACGTATCTATAATTTCATCTTGTTCCATGCTTATATTGGGGATATTGTTATGTGTTTTTCTACACTTTCATACATTTTACAAAATATTTAGACTAACCTACTAACTCGGTGCCCTAGTGCCAGTTTCTGTCTTCTGTTGTCCGTGCATTGCAGAAAAATATCAAATATTAAATTGCTCGGAAAAAACCAAAAAAATCATATAAAAAATCAGCAGTCCAGAAGACTCCAGAAGGCTAGAGGGGGGCCAGAGGGGCCCCACCCCCTGACCAGGCGGGTCCTTGGCACGACCTGGGTTGGGGCCGCTGAAAGGGCATGTGCCCTCATGTTTGGTTTTGGTAATTGATGACAATCTTTATGGACTAATAGTTTCCTTGAGTTATACTTTAAGGTTTGTCCATAGGCAACGCTTGAAGATCATATGGGGGCTTCAAGATTGTAAGACGAAGATTACGTGTTGACCAATGTGTTCTTCATGAGTATGGGGGAGCAATTTACTAGTCTTCATCGAGCCGACACAACCAAGAAAGGTGTTACAACTTGAGGCGGACATGATCGTCATCATCAAGCTCAAGTGGATTATGCGCCTGTGCGATAGTACCGCCCAGAAGAGCGGTAGTACCGTGACCACTACCGCACCTACTACCGCAAACCTTCTGTTCCGAGCGATAGTAGAGCGTTTTTAGTGTCCGGTAGTACCGCTTGAGCGGTAGAGCCGCTCCGGGAGCAGTAGTACCGCTCGAAACGCAGAAAACTGCACATAACAGTTGGATTCGGGGGGACCTATAAAAGGGGGTCTTCTTCCCCATTGTCTCCAATGTTCTTGAGCTCGTTTTTCACCTCCATTGTTGACATCTTCAAGCTTGCGATCTCTCTATTCCTCCCATGATTCTTGCTTCTTTTTGAGGGAAAATATAGAGGAGATCTAGACCTACATTCTCCACCAAGTCAACTCTCCTCTTTGTGAGGGGAACCTTGTGGATCTAGATCTTGGAGTTCTTGGTGTTTCTCCTTGTTCATCCTCTCATATTCCTCCATAGCTTTTGTTGCTTTGGTGGGATTTGAGAGTGGGGGACTTGAGCACTTCGTGTGCTCTTGCCATTGCATTTGGTGCATCGGTTTGAGTTCTCTCCGAGGATTCGTTGTAGTAAGTGAAGTTGAGAAGATAGTTACTCGTGAGTGCATTGGCACTCTAGAGCTTCTCTTGGGTGCGTTGGCCCCTAAAGGCTTATTGTTGCGGAGCTCAATCATTGTGGTGTAAAGCTTCGGGACGCTACGGGAGCCTCCAATTCGGTTGTGGAAATTGCCCCGAGCATTTGTACGGGTTCGGTGACCGCCCCCAAGGGTCGCCATTTGTACGGGTTCGATGACCGCCCTCAAGTGTCCTAATAGCGGAATCACGGCATCTTGCATTGTCAAGAGCGTGAGGAGAAATAGGGTGGCCCTCGTTGGCTTCGTGTGAGCATTCTGTTCCACACCCTCTCCAAATAGAGACGTACTTCTCGCAAGAGAAGGAACTTCGGTAACAAATCCTTGTCTCCATCGGCTCCACTTGCGGTTATCTCTACCCTTACTTTTAGCAAGCTTATTACCTTGTTTATCTTGTGCTTGCTCATATTATTGTACATTGCTTGTCCCATAGGTTGTTCTTCTAGTCAACATATTTACTTATGCACCTACTTTGTGATAGCCTTAGTGTTCTTGTTATATATCTTGCTATCACATAGTTGTTTATCTTGCTTAGTATAAGTTGTTGGTGCACATAGTTGAGCCTAGCTTATTTAGGTTTTTTGCTTGGCAAATTAAATGTTAAGTTTTATTCCGCATTTGTTCAAGCCTAAACCGTAAATATTTTAAGCGCCTATTCACCCCCCTCTAGGCGACATCCACGTCCTTTCAATTGGTATCAGAGCCTCGTCTCTCATTATAGGGCTTCACCGCCTTGAGAGTAAAGATGTTAACTAGGGGATTAGGATTCATTGACACTCTTAGTTTCGATGGCACAAATTATGATGCTTGGAAAATTCACATGCTTAATTATTTCCGGGGCATTGACCCGTGTATGGAGCGAATTGTATATATGGGTTTTTCTCCTCCAAAGGATACTCACCTATCCTTAGAGGATGAGAAAAACTCTTATCTCAATGCTCAAGATTCTAATGTGTTTGTTGATGCTTTGAGTAATGTAGACATATTTCAACTCATGCCGTTTCGGGATGCTCATGAGTTGTGGACAAAGCTTCATGATAAATATGGTGTGTCCAAGATTCGTGGGGATGATTGTTCTCCCTCCACCTCCGGTCGCGATGCATTCTCAACTTCTTCTACTTCACCAACATGTGGTTTTTCACAAGGTAATGAAATGGTGAGTAGCGTGAATCATTGCAATGATGATAGTGAACTTATTGTTGATCACTCTTTATCACTATCTTATCGCAATGCTTCCTTGTTGGGTCTTAAATGCTTGTGTTGATAGTCCATGCATATCATGTAGAAATCATTTGAAGATATCTCATGATGATATGCTTGCTATATCTTGTTGCAATGATAACCATGCCTCTATTTCCTCTAGTTATTGTGCTAACAATGTAGAGGAAAACCAACAATCCATGGAACAATATGTGGTCTTGAATGGTGCCTCAAGAGATCCAACATCATCTTCTCGTGTTACTCATTTTTGCCTTATGGCTAAGGAGTTAAAGGTATCTCCTACTTTGACACCCATATCGAGTAATTTCCATCAAATGGTGGCAGCAAATTGCATCGTGGCTTGAAGCTTTTTTGTCGCTAGATGAAGCTTTTCTGCCACTGCCGTCGACTTGCACCGCCATGTCCGACAAAAATAAATCTAAAAGTAACAGAAACCTTCGGTACTTCGGTTGACACAAAAATAATTGTCGGTACCAGCAAAACTTAATAGTGGTTCCAACAAAAATCCCAGCAGCAAAAAAACTCCGATAGCCAATTTTATCAAACACATTATCTAGTTCCATTAAAATAAAACACTAGTTCCAGCAAAACAATCTCGAAGCAAAAAAAATGCCAGTACTGACCATAGCACGTTGCCATGTCGGTTGTAGTAAAAACATGTGTCACCACAGATGGTCGCAACAAAATGCCTCGATGGATCGAACAGAAAATCTTATCGGGTGTAGCAAAAATAGTAGTGGCAGCAAAAACAACTCGGCAATCGTCTGGTTCAAGCACTGGTATGTGTGGTCGTAGCTTTTTTGCCATCCGGTTCCAGCAAAAAGACTCACCGGTTGTTGCACCAGAGCCCGTGTTTCTAGTGACGGCTCTAGTGCCACGACCACGACCAGACGAGGAGGATGCATCGACCATGACGTTGACGGTTAACAACAAAAAAATGTTGGTTCTAGGAAAAAAAAGACGCCGGTAGCAAAATTAGGAGCTGCTTCCAGCAAAAAAGAAATTTCATCACGGAGGTGCAGTCCGACTTGCCGGCTTGAAGATATGGGAGAAAGGATTGCAGGCAGCGTCGCCGGATGAAACCTAAACCACCGTATGTTGTAGCTCCCGTCGCCGCGGTTGTAGCTCCACCGATCAGGTATGCATCCCCATCGTCGACTGTTGACGGCCATGACGATGAGCGTCGCTTCCTGGTTACGAGTGTATGGGGAGGAAGATGCGCCACCGTTAAGAGAAGTGGTTGAGGCTAGAGGAGAAGGAGAATGAGTGGTGGAGAAAGCGCAGCGAGAAGATAAGATCCCAACGAGATGTGGTGCTTGGATGTGCGTAGGGCTTCTCCATGTATAATGTAGTTTTGACCATAGGATTTGTCCAAATCAAACACTCCATGCGCAATCGGTCGATTGGGTGGAAACATTTGCCTGCAAAAAAATATGGATGAACAAATTGGGTCGCCGCCTCGGAGTTGGCTTTATCTCCCCTATAACCACTGGTCAGTCCATAAATTCGTTTTAGAGCCTGAGCTCCAGAGAGGACTATATTTCAAACAATTCAAAAACTAAATTCAAACGTTTCAAAATAACAGATTTTTTTTTTGCATGAACCTATATATGCATTGCACTAGCTCTTGAAATTTCGCTTGAAAATGTTATGATTTGTAGGTTGTATAAAAAAATCCAGCTCAATAACAAAAACCCGACCCATTTTGAAAACTATATTTCTTTTTTTCTATGTGTCGCGTGCAAAAAATATAATGATTTGAATTTTATAAATACATGTTTTATGAAAAATACTAATTGCCCCATGTTAGGATGAAAGTAGCTCCGCCCTAACTTTTTACACCTAGAAATGTCATCTAAAAAGAAAAAACAAACCAAAAAAATGAAGCTATCATCTGAAACGAAAGTTGCCGCCTTCGTGTCACTAAAATTGCCACAAAAATGTTAGATTCACCACGTGTTCCTGTTACACATGTGATAATCGTCGGCATCCTGTTATATTTGTGTGTACGTTTCTTGACAAAAAGTTTTCTTTTTGCCAAATATAGAAAATCATTTTCAAAATGGGCCCCGTGGAGACCGTTCTCCAAAAGTCTGCACCGCCGGTCAGTCCCCACTCCCCCTCTCTCGAAATCCCGTCCAGATTCATTCGGAGATGGCGCGAGAGGAAGGAGCGCCGCCCGCAGCGGCGGAAGTGAGGTACGGGATACTTGGGGTGGGCATGATGGGGAGGGAGCACCTCCACAACCTCGCGCACCTCGCCGGGGAAGTCGAGCGGGAGCAGTCCGTCCGCGTCCGTGTCACCTGCCTCGCCGACCCCCACCCTGACTCCCTCCTCCTCGGCCTCCGCCTCGCCGCCGAGCTTGGTCTCCCACCTCCTCAGGTACATGCCTCGGCCTCCAGTCACGTGGATATGATATAATCGCCGCCTTGCTGCTTGTAGAATGTAGACAATCACACATAATCAGCTAGGTTCTGTAGTCTCCCGTTGGTTAGTACTTTGATTACATCCGAATTACAGTATATTTGATTGGAAATATTAGGTGTATGGAAACAATGTTCAAAATACTAGCTGTTCCACAAATACTGAGACTACAGTCTACAGATGTTTTCGGTTGGTTACCAAATCCTTAAAAACAAGAAGGTTTCAAGACATTTTCAGGTCACCGTGAGTTGCTGGACAGCGGTCTTTGTGATGCCGTTATTGTGTCGTCGCCAAATATGACACACTCTGAGATACTCATGGACATCATTGGTTATGCCAAGCCGCACCACGTTCTTGTTGAGAAGCCTCTGTGCACCACGGTACAGGACTGTCAGAAGGTGAGGTCATATTCTGGTTAGCCTTGTGCTATGCAATTTGCTTGTGAACTTCTGTTAAGTAAAATACCTTTTTGATATAAGATGAGTAACTACCGTATAATTAACCATTTAAAGGAATCATCAGAACCAACAATTACGCAGTCCACCAAATCTCGTCAAGCTTATTCATTTTGATAGCGGAAATTTCTTTGTCCCCGTATAGGTCATGGAAGCTGCCAAACAGAGACCGGACATACTCGTGCAAGTCGGATTAGAGTACAGATATATGCCTCCTGTGGCTAAGCTGATAGATATTGTTAAAAGTGGCACACTAGGACAGGTCAGAATGGTGGCTATCCGTGAACACCGTTTTCCTTTCCTTGTTAAGGTACGTGAGCCTAAGCTGTGATTCTTGTAATAATTAATATTTTCCTTGTGTTGGTAACTGCTAAAACCGTTGCAGGTGAACAACTGGAATAGGTTCAACTGCAACAGTGGGGGGACTCTTGTTGAGAAGTGCTGCCACTTTTTTGATTTGATGAGACTGTTTGCAGATGCGAACCCTGTTCGTGTGATGGCCTCTGGAGCTATTGATGTTAACCACAAGGATGAGGTTTATGATGGAAAGGTCAGGATAATTGACTAAAAGCTCTCTCCTCTCACTGTACTACGCATTAGGGTCTTGTGAGTTAAAAAATATGTGTGTTGAAGTAATAGTGCAGTGATAAGGATTCCTTATTAATATTGTCTTTTGCGATTTATGGAATACTAGATGGGATTAGAACTCATCAAGTGACTACGATATCTAAATTTTCAAGCTATCAAGCAATTTTTGAGCTCTTCTGATTATAATATTAGTAGTCTCGATTCAGTTAAAACAGCGGTGTTTGATTCCTATATTTTTTTTTCTCTGGATGCAGGTACCAGATATAATTGATAATGCCTATGTGATTGTAGAATTCGATAATGGCTGTCGTGGCATGCTTGATCTCTGCATGTTTGCTGAAGGTAGTAAAAATGAGCAGGAAATTTCTGTTGTTGGTGACACTGGAAAGGTAGAACACGATGCTTTTACTATTTTATTTTCTGAAATTAGATGCATACTTTAAATAAATTCAGATATGTGTTGTCTTGTATGGTCAGCTTGCAGTCTGGTGTCATCTATAATTTTTCTTCACATCCATATTTCCTTAATGATCTCTGTTTTCTGGGAGTATAGAGCGTTCAGATGCTCAAATTTGATAGTTATCATTTTTTCATTTGAATAGTAGGCAACTGAACTCCAGGAAAATCAGCTGAATGTTGATATATCTAATAATCACTACAGGTAGGTATTCCTCAACTTACACTAATTAATTGTTAAGAAAAAATTATCATTCAGAGATTATGAGTGAAGTTTGCTAATCTACATAATAAGAAGTTATATTGGAAACAGAAACACAGCTGTAATGGTGATGCATAGTACATGTATGTTTGCATACCATTGAACTACTGATTACTGGCTTACTATGCTTAATTCCATCATGGTCGCATTAAAGTAAAACAGGAATTATTAGAGACACATAATACGTTTCCCATGCACGAAATGGTGTAGATTTGCACAATGTTATAGCCAAATAGAGAGTATGCCGTTTTATATACTGGCTGTACATAAGCTTTGCCAACTCGCAATACAATAATCTTTTTTTAAAACATCCTCCTGCTGCTAGCAGCCTACCAGGTTGATACCGTCCTGCAATATTGCAAACAATTCTTCAGCATGATCCCAGGCACTGATATGAACCTTGATCTACAAGGAGATAACTTGGGGTAGGGTAACGGTGCAAGGACCAGGTATAGGGCACTAACCCTCAACAATCTGGTGCGACAGGGCTCGTCCCTGACAAGGACGACATGCTCTGAGGCTTAGTTTACTTATTTATTTCATTGCTTAGTTCAAGAGTTATTAGTTAGTTCTTCGTCCAGGCAACTCTACTTGTCTCACTAGACATGTCGGAGTTGATTTCGGCAGATCCCTTGATAGGGTATGCCGGCTAGGTGAGTAGATCGAAGGGGGAACATTATACTGGTTTACCCAGGTTCAGGCCCTCGGGACGAGGCAAATCCCTACCTCCTGCTTGTGTTGTACTATTGCGATGGGGTGTATCGAGTACATGGTACAATCGAGGGATGTTGTGTTGAGGGTGCCTATCGACTAGCCCGGTCCGGCTTTTATAGGATAACTGAAGCCTAGGTTGCAAGAATCCTAGTCGACTAAGGCGGTGGAGTGGGCCGGGCCGATAACCCGCAGGGCAAGGTACCCCTGGGCCGTAATACCGTCAAGACACAAACTCTCCCGATCTTCCTAACTAAATTTGTCTTGCCTAATACGATAATTCTTTCCTTAATTAACTTATCTCTGTCTCCTAACGCCATTATAATTCTTAATTGCTAATAGCCTACTATGGCCTGTGCTATAAACAGGCTGGGCTACCCTTTCAGCCCATAATAGATGCATATCAGATGTTGTAGTACGAACTGTATCAAATGCAGGGCCTGTCTGGGTAATATTTCATCCTGTAGGTGAGAGTGGTTTTGCATGCTCAGCTTTTCAGAAAAGGCTGTAGCTCACTGGTGGATCTATTATGAATGAATCATCAATGGTCCTTGGTGATAATATCGCATGCATCTCTACATTTGATGCATATCAGATGTAGTATGAACTGTATCAAATGTGGCTCCTCTCTGGATTGTATTGCATCCTCTAGGTGGCTGTTTTGCATGCTGTTAGAGAATCGACACGCAAATAACAATGAAGTAGAACGAAAAGCAACGCAAGGGACACGCAGATTTAACGTGGAAAACCCTTCCGCGAAGAAGGGAAAAACCACGGGCGCCAACCAGCGAACTATTCCTTATTGTGGAGGTGTTACAAACGCCGAGGGATTTACAACTTGAGGAACTATCCCGTGCGGCGGCTTACAAGGTATATTTATAGGCGGTAGGCCCCAAGCCTACCGGCGACGGGCCTCCGCTCCGCTCCGTCAGAAGTTTCCTCTTAACTTCATGAATGAATTTGGATCAACTTCAACACATGCTCTGGTCTTCAGAAAGGCTGCAGCCCGGTGGTGAATCTACTATGAATGAATCATCAATATTTATCACAATCCTTGGAGATAACTGTAGCACCACAAAAAAAGTTAGCTTTGAGTAGAACTAAGGGTGTGAAAGGAGACAAATGCCACGAGCCATGACATAATTACTACATGATGGGATCATATAAGAAAGGGAGGCATTGTGAAATTAAGTTCAAGTTTTTCTTGAAGCTGATTGCTCCAGCTCCGAATAATAGAATTTCAGGAAACTTGCTTCAAGTTATTGCATCGAGCGAGGGACAAGTATTGAGCGTGTTTGTTTTGTTTAGATCAATGGACCTGCCTGTCCTCCAACACATGTGCTAGCCGTAGCCTCTTAGAATTTTAATTGTATATTTGCATCTGTAGGATAATAAAGGTCGTACTTTAGGCACTCCAGAGTCCAGATATGAACCACTTCTATATCAATCCAATTTATGGAATTCTAGTATCTGTTTGTAATAGGAATTTTCAAACAGGGCGAGGCTTTTGTTCCAGAGAGCATTGTGAGGGTTGGAAATCGAGCAGGAGGCAGAGATGGAGTTGTAACGATGAAGCCCGAAGATGAACGAATCAAGTAAGTTCTACTTTGCTACAATATATCAATGTTTTTATGATCTTAAAGTAGTCTTGCCTCCAACCAAGCAATTGACAATGTTGAAGGTCCAGGTTCATAATGTCCCTTTGACCAGCCATTTGTCATTGTTTAATTAGCATCGCTCCAAGAAATTGCACTTGAATGGACAGTGTCCGACCGTACATATTATGCAAACTTGCTCGAACAAATCAAAGGAGAAACAGATATGCAAACAAACAGGAGAGCCACAATAACATTAATTAGGAACATTAAGATGTGATACCCCACCGAATCTGCTATCATTAAGAATATGTCATGAATTCACTTGACCTGCAAAAATAACGACGCCTGGCCCACTCACTTTTGTATTACACTATTACCCCATGTATTCGACTCTTTATCATAAAAAATACTCCCTCCAGTCCTTTTTACTCCACATATAAGATTTGTCCAAAGTTATACTTCATAAAGTTTGACCATATTTATATAAAAAAATATCAACACACAATGCTATAGTTATACAATATGAAAATTAAGTTCACGATGCATCTAATAATATTGATTTTGTATTATGAATGTTGATGTTTTTTTCCTATAAAACTGGTCAAACTTTACAAAGTTTGACTTCAGATAAATCTTATATGCAGAGTAAAAAGGACCGGAGTGAGTATCAATTCGGTATCCATTTAGTCACTATATTAAGTGCCAATCTCACAGCATGCACATACTGCTTACCTGCTTGGATATCATCCTCGCTGGCCGCCGTGTCCCATAAATCCGCACCGTACAACACGCCTATTATAATAGTACTTCAAGAAAAAATAGAACTGGTTTAGAGTTGAGACTTCAGACCTTCTACTAGCTTTGAGTAAAAACTCCTTTGTATACTTTAGGATGAGTGGTTTACTATGGTTCTGGATCAAATTGTCATGTACGCCCTCTGTTCCGAATTATAAGATGTTCTAATTTGTTTAGATGTATGAGTGGTTTACTATGGTTTTCTGTAGTCCATATTGAATTATCCGAAGCATGTTATAATTCGGAACGGAGGTTAGTAGTATCTTACGAGCTGTACACTGCTTAGGTACCAGGGACTTCACCATGGATCTAGCTACTTGGAGCACCTCAATTTCTTGTCTGCCATCAGGGCTCAAGGTGCCTTTAGCCCGACTGTCAACTTGGATGACGGTTTAATGTCTGTTGCAATTGGCGTGGCTGGCCAATTGTCGATCGAGAAAGGCCGTTTTGTCACCATCGAGGAGGTGCTGTCAAGCTGATGATCAGCAATTTGTCAATATACTGTATATTTTGTGTACTGGTACTTTGACTCAACGAACACTGCAAACAGTTGCATACATGATTAATGAGTAATGCTAGCACAAGCTGATTTTCTTGGACTGACGTCCATGGGGTAATTGCTTGTCTTGCGTAGTAGGCTGCTAAGGAATGATCATCACACTTCCTGTTCTGTTCTTTCTAACTCTTAAGAGCAACTGATCCTTAAACTCTGCAATGTATGTAGTATATCAGATGATTTCTGCTATCTGCCTTTGATTCCCTTGGCCGTACAAGAAGATGGAACTTGCTCTTGTGCTAAATTTGGACATTGCGGACGCCTTGGACTCTGTTTCCTGGGGATACATGTTTAAGCTGATGGCACGGTTGAGGTTTGGCCAACGCTGGCACGACATGTCGTTGACGCTGCTGCTTTATTCATCTTTCCAGCAGCACCTGATGTTGTCATGGCAACTAAAATCGTTCTGCTGTAATTTGGGAACTAGCAACAGCCCAAGGAGAAGGGAAGGAGACCGTGAAGACCAACAGGCCTCGAAGGGAGAGACGGCCCAATCACAAATTCACGGGGCCGCAGTGGGTCTCGTACATGTTTAAGACAAGAGTTTTGAAGCAGAAGCTCGAACTACGAGGCTCATAAATTAGCGAGGTTTAGTCTAAGTCTGGATCCTGGACGCCATTGTTGGTGGGGTAATTCAGATTGGCTTGTTTTAGTCCCTGTAAACGAGGTGACGGCTTAATAAAGGTTTAGGGTTTGCAAAAAAAAAGCTATGCATGTAGTAGGTGAGAAGGTGGATCAAAACGATTGGTGGCAGTTGTGTTGCGTTGTACTCCCTCCGTTCCTTTTTACTTCGCATATAAGGTTTGGTCAAAGTCAATCTTTATAAAGTTTGATCAACTATATAGAAAAATCTATCAACATCCACAATATGAAACAATTATCATTAGATTTATCATGAAATAAAATTTCATATTATATAACTTTGATATTGTAAATGTTGATAATTTTTAATATTAACTTGATCAAACTTTATAAAGATTGACTTTGACCAAACCTTATATGCGAAGTAAAAAGAAACGGAGAGAGAGTATCTCGCTACCCTTGTTTCTCCTTCCTGTCGCCAACTCTCTTTGTAACCGACATTGCCACAATATTCTTTTGAAATTGAAAGAGCTAGTAGTAGGTAGCTATCACGTGGTATCAGAGATCACCTCACCACCTTTTGAATGGTACGCTGGAGATGCATAGGCAAGAAATAAAGCACCATCAGCTCTTCGCGACCATGGATCCGACGCTCAAATCGTACACCAACAAGCTCACGGAGACCTTGACAAAGGTCAGCGACGACACATGCGCTGACCTTAAGAGGATCAAGGCCCAGATCGATAGCTAGACGACGCAGGTGGAGGCGCTCACGGCCTGGAAGTCAGATCTTGAGAAGCTGCAAGAGGCAGTCGTCGTGCTACTCTCCAGCCCGACCTTGACCCTGTTTCTTCAATAGATGCCATATGGAATCGTAACCATGATTGAGATGGCAACTCACTATGTCAGTACATCTTGCTTGCCTTGGTGTCATCACTTCTCAGTCAGAACTTTCAGTAACCAGCGAGCCATGCCGACAGCGGGTGTTGCTCGAACGACAAATCGCTCGCAACGACGGTTGTGCCTGGACCAGCATGTACGGTTTCAGAGGGGCAAACACACCAGCACAGACAAAACCTTGCTGCGCTGGGCAGAGCAAACCATACATTCAAGTTCAACATAGCTGCTAGAGAATAAGATTGACTGAAACTGTTGCATTGGGAGGTGGAAGGTGACCGAGAGGGCCGAGAGTCGTGGCGTCTCCGGCGCCGGCTGTTCGGTCGCCGTCGCGGGCCATCGGGAGAGGGGGAGAGGTTTGTTACCCAGGGGTGTCTGATACCATGCTAGAGAATAAGATTGACTGAAACTGTTGCATTGCTTGTTGATCAGTCAGCAGGAATACATATAGGGGGCTGCTCAGCAGTTACAATCCAACGTGCGCAACTAGTGCTAGTAGTGGGGATAATGGGGCTTAACAATCATTAGCTTAACAATAGCCATTCAATTACACCAACGGCACAGCATGATCGCCAGCCACCAAAGTCGATACAGCGTCCGGTGCAGATTCCAGCCAAATAGGCCGGATGCCCGCGACACCACTGACCCCGATCGCCCATAAGGCGCGGGCAACCCTATTACAAGCCCTAGGGCTGAATAAAACCTGGCACTTATTGAAATTGTTCATGTTTCATCCACAAGGAGTTCTGATAAAGGTGCCAACGAATGTCAAATTCAAATAGAGGTGCTAATGACTGCTGGTATTTCTTCACTGGGCATTTCTCTTCGCTTGCCGGCTGAAAAATAGCCCAGGATCATTCGCTCCCGGAGCATCAGGCCTCTTCGCTTGCCCGCTGGAAGATTGCCCGGGCTTCTGCTCCAGGAGCATCAGGCCTCTTCCCTCGCCCGCTGGAAGATTGCCCAGGGTCTTCCGCTCCAGGAGCATCAGGCCTCTTTGCTCGCCCGCTGGAATATTGCCCGGGGTCCTTCGCTCCAGGAGCACCATCGAGCTTCAGAGCCCACGCTGGTGTTTCGTCAGGCGCGTGGTGGTAATCATAGAAAATCTCCTCGCCTGCGCTTATCCGTTCTTTGGTGAATATGCCTACCCTATGATCGCCTGCCACCAACATAACCTTGGCATAGCAATTCGGATCAGGGGAATGGTTGGCAAACTTCAGCTTGTTGCCCATTCTGAAGGCATCGAGAACAAACTGCATCCAAAGAGTAGCATAAGCAAAAGCCGGTGTCTGGATAAAAAATAAAATACAGGAAGGAGAACAACTCAGCTCATGCAAAAGAACTAGCTCAATCTGATGACGGTCCAGCATGCAACTATGAAATGTTTGCAGATGGTAGCTGGTATATATATTTCTGCGCATGTACCTCGTTATTTAAGTTGAAAAGGAATGATATGTTCTCATGGTCATATTTCTTTCCACGCTTGTCTGCTTCAACGTGGGAGATAAGCTCCCCAGTGTATTCCCCAAGACATTCATCCTTGCCAACAGCATTCTGAAGATTGTGGAAAAAATATCCAGCTTGCCAATATTATTCTCGGGTATAGGGAAAGAGCGATGAAGAGGATGGAAGGATCAATTTAACCTTAACGAATGCTCCCCAGCCAGAAACATTAGATCTCCCAACTATGACCTGAAACAGAAGTCATGAATAATTCAATATCATCAACAGAACATTTTGTCTGAAAGAGAACCAGGACATTCTAAAAGAAAGTGAGTACTTTATTTCCCTAAGAAAAGCGAGCACTTTATTTCCTAAGAAAAGTGGGTATTTTATAGGGAGGCATGTGTTTTACTGGGTATCCGATGTTTCATCTCACAACATTAAGTCAATCACGAATATAAAATGGAGTATGCCTCCATAAAAATGGAGCATGTAGCAATTCAGACCATGGTCTTGTGAAAATATCTATAAATACTACAACTGGGTAATGGATTTGACATCTGAGCCTGCAGTTCTTATCTTTATCTTTACTTTCGTAAGTGACAGGATTAGAAATCATCAAACCAAATATCGACTAAAATTAATTATAAACAAGATGTCCACAACATCTGATAAGAAAAGCGTAATATCTTTCACCTTTTGACGTTGTCCAAGAAGCAGTTTCATGTTCTGGCATTCATAATTTTCACCTCTTTGGCTGGGTACTCCCAATGAACCGTCACCGCACCTGTAGATTAGAAAAGGAAGAGTTCAATGTTATTGTAGTAAAATTATGGAGCAAGACACTTCCATAAGGCACTAAGCACCTTCTTAAGAGCAACTCTAACGGATCCCCTACAAACCTTTAGAGGAGAAAATAAAAAAAGAGATCAATCGAAATATCAATCACACTGAAGGTGTTCTTGCCGTTGAGGTTGAACCGCGCTGTCTGGGTACTACTAATGAAAAGATCAATCCATTTTTTTATTGTGTATCTGATATACGAATGTCATTATCTGGCGATCAGCGCAGCTGCCCGGGGAGCTGACATGGCAAGTAAATGCCTAAGCAAAATGCCTTAATTATTATATTTAGATTTAATATGTGTGCAAATATGTAGTTGAAATATAGTATATAAACAACAATTAAAAAGATTTGGCAAAAATAAAATTTAACTCCGCTAAATTTAGGAGATCGGCAAGAAACGAACAAAATTTAGAGTAAAATTACTCCTCTAAAGGATATACTCGGCCGTTTACTCCTATAAATTTTAGAGGATTGGCTAGAGTTGCTCTAATCATGATTGGAGAAAACAAGGATCATAATTTGCTTTCAGCATTTTTTCAATGACAATACAATCGTTCTTCTTCTTTTTTAACTCAACTCTTTAATTCTTCATACATGCTGAGGTTACTTTCCAAAATAAGTTACTCAACTAAGTTGCTTTTCAAGATTTGCTGTTTAACTCTTTATACATGCATACCAATTCAAGTAAACTACAAGGTCAGAAGATTTCCTATGATTGACATGATTTTTAAGAAACTAACTTTAGAAGTTCAGGTAAATAGCCATTCCAAATAAGATAATGTTCCAACAAATTTACATAGTATATCATTACGTCAGATTCAAGCAGAGTTAAACAAAGTGCATAGACAAATGGAAGCAGATAAGTTTTCAGCCCCTTTAGAAATATGCTGGCAGCCTGGCACACATGAGCATTCAATTAACTATGCTAGCAAATGGGCGGCATCACAACAAATTACTATGCATGATGACGGCTATAGCTGGCGGCTACAAAATTTAAATTATTAATTTAAATCCATTCCCATCGTTTAAGCTTTACTTGCAGAAATGAGTATCTCGAGATACTACAATAAAATCGAGCAAGATTGTTTGTGGACTTGTAAGAATAGATCCATCACCCACAAAGCTCTTCGTGATTGATGACAAACTTGTGTAATTTTGAACTACTCTGGTACAAGTTGGATCATAGAAGTGCAAAGAATGAAGTTCATAGGTCCCAACGTTGCAATTTTCTCTAAATAGATAATTATAAATTAACGCAAAATCTTTCAAAGGTTCCCCAGTTGCAGATACATACCCTACCCAGCAGTTTCTGCACACATCAGGATCACATTCCCTGTCAGCAGCAAAGCATGGGCACTGGCGGCTGCGACACCGACTCTTTGCACAATGACAACCTCGAAATCGATTCTTGCACATTTTCGGACACCTGGAATGCAAAGGGCATAAAATTCCACACAACAATAACAATCTCTAAATTATGACAGAAGGATGAGGATACCAAATTGTTTGCATGCCCATATGTGTGTTCATGCATCTGTATAACTCATTCCAATCATAATTGAAATTTCACAAATGAAGTAATAACAAAAAATTATCGAGGACCTAAGAGTAGTATTTTGATTTGATTCTCTTGTGAGAGTTGATCAATCTATTTTGCAGCTTCGTAAAATCTTTTTTTAATTGAATAGCTTAGATATTCTCTTTGGAGACTTTAAGGATGGTAACGAGTTATGAGAAAGCAACTCAACTCTACAGCGGTCAGTCAATATATTAAACAATATAACAGAAAATTAAAGCAAACTACATCTATAAATCTATCATAGCGTTTTCATGAGCAAATGTATTGATATCCAGAAGGACAAGCATTCTCAGTTCACCTGCTACTAACCAAGCATAATCTAAACAAAGTATAAGTATCAAACACAGCCGGACTGCAGCAGAGTGCAAGTAATATTTCAGGTACCAGCAAAAATAGGTTAAACCATGGGAGAGATCACCGATAGTCAATAAATAGAAGAAATATACATATACTTCACATGCATAGTAACTTTAGCATAACAATGCAAAGTTTCGTAAAGGAAAATAATTAACTCACCCGCAGAATTTCTCACAGCATGTATCATTTGTCAGGCATGGACACTGTTTCCCACATGCCGACTGACAACCACATGGATTATAATGTTGACGAAGATCACCCTTCTTTTCTGCAATCCTTTTCCTTATAAAATGGCAGCCTGCAGATTTTGAGGTATGCCTCAAGTAGCGGACTCTTCCTCGCCTTCTACAAAACCGTGATCTCACACCCGACTCATGTCCCTGTGATGTCAACATCGGCAGCACTAACATAAGATACCACCCGGCCGAAACTCTATACAATAGGCTGAAACCTACCTTTATATATCCTTTAACAACAGAATCAAAGCCGCTAAAAACTCCAGATGTGCTGTTGTTCTCAATATAGCTCATATACTGAAAAACATCACTGCATGTTTTCTCTCCACCAAGAAGGTTCTGAGCAATTAAACAACTGTGTGAAAAGAAACCCACATGTTCAGTATTATGACTATTAATTCCTGAAAGCAGGGTAAACCTATGACTACAATAATGATAACGGAGAGCGATGAGCAGTAGAATCCCAAGAGTAACTTCTGACTGTCCACAATTGAAGAAAAAAGACACATGCAAGTGATGTGCGCTTACAAAACTTCAAGGAAAATGAGTAGTTTTGCACGCTAAGGAAAACATCAGTACCCTAAAAATATATGTGGTAGTGGGACTATGGAATCAAACTTTTGAAATGAAATCATTAGTGGAAATATTTTTGTAGTTATGGTTCTAAGCCAATGGTCATAGTCTATGCAACATTTAGTAATAGAGAATTTTTAAACATTCCATTCTCCAACATTTTCAGATTCCCACTACAGCTTACACTTGTAGGATGATGAGAAAAAGCATAAGTAGAGGGCATGAAGAATTATAGATAAACTTTAGTCATTAAGGATCCATGATCAGATCTTCCAAATGGCAAGGTATAACCTTTCAAATAATAGTAAGCGACACATTAACATTAAGTTCAAGGTAATGAAAACCGCTGTTATAAATACAGTCATGAGGAGAAAGATCCAACCTGTTCCTTCCAAAAATCTCAAGACCTTTAACTAAAAGCCCTTGCTCAATCACCTTCCAGGATGCATCATTATCTTCTTGCCTGCGTATATTCTCGTCGACTAAGTCTTCCTTCCTCGAACTATCACGACCACTATTACGATCTTCCACTAAAGCTGAATTATTCTCCATTTGAGGTGCATCCTTCTTCCGAGAACTTCTTATGCTTGGACAATTATGTTGTGAGGATGCAATTGAGTCTTTGTGTTTGGTGGCCTGGTAAAATATGGTTGGCAAAAATAACATCACTGCAAGTCGGTGCTTATCTTTCATAATCCAAATTGTCAGAAACGACAAGCAGCTTTTCAGAACTCATGTACACCATAAATACGAACCAGTTTGTAACAATGAATACCACACGGTCCATCATCCATGCTGTTCCAAGGTGATTGCGTTTCTGCCTGCATGAATAAGGCACCAATTAGGAAGACACATAATTTTGGAAATAGCTCTGGAACTTCAAAACTTACAGGAAATACTAAATTTTGAGAACACCCGTGTAGTTTGCAATCAAAAATCTGCCAATGTCGATGAGAAAAAATTCATCAGAAAACAAGAGGCATTACAGAAATCACATGATGAGTGATAGATGAACATACTAGACATCGCCGACAAAAGAGATTATTGAAGGAATCCAATGCTGCATCCAAATCTTTATCACGGTAGATATCTTCCAGTTTGACATTAAGTTTGGACACTTCTTTGGAAGAATCCTCAATTTTCTTCCCTTGTAGGATCTCATATCTGGCCTGTAAAATAGGGCTATGCGTGTTAACTGTCAATAGTGAAAATGTGAACTGAACAAGGAAAAGCCCAAATGGCCAAAATGCTATTGAGATTAAGTGCCTATGAAGATAAAACTAGCCTTTATATCACCAGCAGTTGTATCAAAATATTGAGCTAGGATTTCCAGCATAACATCAAACTTCTGACAATCTTCAATGGCCAGCCTAAAATAAGGAGTAGCGGAACATAAATTATTACGCCAAAACATCAAAGTAGCCACTGAGGGAAAGACATCATATAACAGAAGCCAAAATATATTGTTTATCTATCAAGTTTAAGGAAGGTGTAAACTCATCGACAGACTACTCAGATTAGAGCTAGACAAAGTAAACTCGATAATTTTGTTCCTTGAACACTATGGTACGAAAAAATCATGCTCCAGTTTGGAGTAAAACTATAATTATACAACAGCAGCAAACAGAAGAGACCTTAATTTTAAAAAGTAAGAAAGCCACAAATGTGGAATTTATTGCTATTGAAGTTCTCTACTACATGAAAATGAAGCGACACTATGCATGCCACGATAATTACATAAGTGATATTTTCTATTTGCGCTACTTTCATACGTTATAAATTTTGGTATATTATGTTTTTTATATTTGTGACAATCTTTAGATTTAAAATAAAGTGTGTGCAATCTCCAAAGGAAAAATTGACAAACTTATTGCTTTACATGAAAGTAAGTGCAATATCAATCATTCAAGAAACTGTGATTCTTAAACCATGGCATATGTCAATCACAAATAAGTGCAGAAATTAAACCTAGGTAAGGTAAAGTAATGCAAAAGAAAACAATGTAAGCCCCGAGTTTGTTTACTGAATAAAACAATCTTCAGAGATGCTAAATTCTCTTTTCTCCTCTTCACCGTCAACAACTTCATCTTCAGTGTCACTAAGCGTTATAACTCCACCACAATCTGTATCATAGTAACCAAGTACAGATTGGTCTTCCGTCATCCTCTGGTTCCTGCACGAAACCCCGAGAAATCTTGTGTCTCAAAAACTATACGAAGACCATCAGTTTTGGGGAGGTTGGGAAGTGCCTATGATTTGAAACAGACCTGTCCAACAACATCCATGTTACATAAGGTGGACGTTTTGACACTTTTGGTAGTTCAATTGGCTTATTGGCATTCTTTTCTGCGAGATTTCCACCCAAAGTAACGGTCGATGTGCCATACCAACTTTCTTCCTGAAAAATGCCATCATCTTTCTCAACAAGAGACAGTTCAAGACCATGCATTGTATGCAGTGCATCGTCTTGCCTAGAGGTCAGCAGATTGACGGCTAAATCTGTACCAACCGATGCACTCGTTTGCCTGATTGTAGACAAATCGCGAATGTGATGTGTCATGGTGCTAAGCTTAATCCTGTTCCTCTCTATCATATCCTGGAAAAAAAACCAAACAAAATGTCTACAAGAATATCTGATTACAATTTTTATTTATTTTAAGATATATAATTACCATATAATTTTTATGACGTATAATTATATTTCATTAGTTAACTTTAAGTTTGACACTTAATATGAGGGGTCCTAAATAACCTGGACCAAGGGGATTACACATTACAAAATGTGTAATTTCAAAGCACCTTAATGTCTTCAAACCGACGTGTTGTGAATTCATTCTTCAACGAGTCTACAAATTCTTCATCTGTTATAGCCTCATTATTCTGAGTAGCCTGCATATGCATCAACATCATCAACACATGTGTTATACAAACTCGCATAATGCTTATATTACTGATTAAGGTTACAAAGTATGAGCACCGAAAAGAGAAGCAATATTAGACCCCCAGCCATTAGGTCCACTCCATCTTTACAGGGTATCAGGTATTAGGACACAATACACAACAGCAGTGTGGATTTCCAATTTTTTTGGATTACTCTTAACTGCTAAGCACAGTAGTGAACTGGGACATATGATTGAGTGGCAACGTTGTAAACTGAACTCATAACTGCTAAGAAAAAATCCAATGGTAGATCCTGAATTCGAGAGGGGAGAATGCAGTATTAACAGCACACGAAAACAAACAAACTCGGACTGTCGGACAGTTCTGCGGCCGTGGTGCGCGTGGGAAGTGGAGGGGGTTGGGGCCGTGAGGCGTCTGCGGCGACGGCGAGCTACGACGCGGCGACAGCTCTATGTACGGCGCAGAGGAGGATGAGGGATTTTGCGGCCGCATTGGGTCGGGGTGTCAGATTGCAGCCTAGACTACTAGGTCTCTACATCCCCCCTTGCCCGTGCCGAACCCCCGCCATGAGCGGCCGGCGGTTGGGGGCCGAGAACCTGTATGCGTCGGCGTCCATCGGACCGGACGTCGAGATGTCCTGCGGCGGGGACAGTGTGCGGATGGCGCGGCGGCGGTGGTTGGCCTACAACCAGGACCTCAAAGAAACTAGAAATAACTACCAACTCCCTTAATCTTACGAAAAAGAGTAAAATGCACGAGAGTGTCAACTAGGTCCAAATCTGTGAAAATGCATTTGAAAATTTGGCAGAATTTTGTTTGTTTTTTGTAATTTTTGGCAAAAGTTATATGAACATATGAAGTGAAACATATGAAAATAATATTGATCCGATTCGGTAACAATTAATATCGATCGAATTTCATCAACAACTATAGCAAATCTGCCCAAAATTCTACCACCAGAGGAACTACTTAGACGGAAGGGATTAGGGTTAGGTTTTCTTACCATAGCGGGGAGGAGGATCGCCGGGTCTCCGAAGCACTGACCCTTCTTGCTCGCGGGCTCCATCCACGCGGGCGCCGCGTTGGGGCGACCGCCACAGATCTCCTTCACCCGCCGGAGCAACACCGTCCGCCGCCAGTCGCCTCCCAAATCGCCAGAGAGAGAGGGAAAAAGAAACGCGGCCACGAATGAGTAAGGTACTATTTGAGTTTTTTTTGCAAATATCCTCGGCCCCAATGTCGACGTGGTGACGGTCAACGCTGGTCAGACCAGAAAAGGACCTGTGGTGAATCGATTCCAAAACATTTAGGACATAGGTCTTCATTTTCATAGATTTAGGACCTACTTGACACTTCCATGAAACTTTTAGGACCCCCGCGCATTTTACTTTACGAAAAAACCCAAAGGAGCAGGAAAAACGCGACCGAGTCCAAATTGCTTATGGAAGGAACTAATCACCGCCGGCGCGGGAGACAAATAACTTGATCCGGCGAGATCTTCGTGGTAGAAGACCAAAGTCTTCAACGAGAAACAAAACTACTAGGAGGATGGGGGATTTTGCGGCCGCATTGAGTCGGGGTGTCGGATTGCAGCATAGACTACTAGGTCACTGCATCCCCCCTTCTCCGGGTCGAAACCCCGACGTGAGCGGCCAACGATGTAGGCCGAGCACCTGTATATGGCGGCGTACATCGGATCAGATGTCGATATGTCGCACGACGGGGACATCATGCGGATGGTGTGGTGGCGGGGGATGGCCTACAACTAGGTCCTCAAAGAAACTTGAAATAGCAACCAGGTCCCCTAATCTTACGAAAAAAACCCAAAAGGAGCAGGAAAAACGCAATCGGGTCCAAACTGCTTCTAGCAGGAACTAATCACCGCCGGCGTCGGGGACAGACCTCTTGATACGGCGAGATCTCCTTGGTAGAATACCACATACTCCAACAAGAAACAACACTACCTCGATCTGGAGGAAGTAGAAGATCCAACCATAGTCGAAAGCTGGGATCCGATGAGGTACAGCTCGAGGAAGCATCCACCACGCGTCCCTTCACCCATCTCTGCTCACCGCAACCTCGACAACGAGAAAAGGGGGAAGAAACCACCAAGGTAGCATCACCCAGAGCAACTATGTGCTTATTGAAGTAGAACTCACCAGATCCGCCATCTTCGCAACTCTAGCGAATCCCGAGCGCTACACATGAGCACCCGGATCCGCAGACTACCGGCATCGCTCCGTACCACCTACATGTACTATAAATAGGAGGATCAACACCTCTCATTTTCCATCGCCGTACGGCTGGGGGAGGCTCGGGATTGGCTCGGATCTTCTCCAAGGACTCTCAAGCGGGAGGAGGAAACGAGAGGACAGAGGGGAGGAGAGGTGGAAAGTGTAGGACCGAGACTTGCATTTTATTCAGCACAAATAAAAAGTTCATGCAACACAAGAAGACTCCAACTAGAAAAGAAACATTGAAGACTCAAAATGCAAAAAACTAAATATTGAAGCGCCATCCAGAAAGAAATAAAGTCCCACTACCATACATAGAAAGTACAGTAAATATTATCAAAATATTTGCGTGCATATTCTATTGACTTGGATCTAAGTAAATTTAGATACTCCTCATGGGAACAATATGTGTAGAGAGTTACCTAAAAATCATAGTTTTAGTTAAGTTTTTTTATTTATGTAATATACACTATTCAATAAATGTGTAGTATACATAGATACTCAAGGTTTTTGCAGACAAATGGTTGTAAATATATACATCCATGTGCCTATGTAGATTTGTCTTTGCAAATGGATATATAAGGTGATAGATATGTAAGGTGAGACGACCATGACCGCGCGATCAAGGTGTTGCTTAATTTTCCCGATCATTCTATTGATATATGAACAGTAGAATAAAAAATATGGATTTAGTTTCCCTCATTAATGTCCACATCATTTCGCCTCATCCATGCAATAAAATCCATCGCACTTTCCTCTAGTGATGATTCATAAAGCATTTAATACATGCATGAACCATTCGTTCCATATGGGGAAAATGAATAGGAACATGCTTTGGGCCTCCGATGATATACTGTGTGGATTTTGAAAATGCGAATTAGAAACTAAAAACCATGAATATTTGGTGATGAAGACTCGACTAGAATAACAGTTCAAAGGAAATAGTAACATTTGAAACTTGCCAACTATGGTACAGGACGCATTATATTCATAATGCATAACTTCGGAGTGAGATACAAGCATAAATTAAAGCTAACCAAATCAGGTTCAAAACGAAATCTAACACACACCACTAGATCTTGTTCCAAAATTATAGCATTCGTCCATCGTTACACAACAACTACATATTTGTGTTCGTATTTCCCCATCCACCAAGAGATCCCATTGATATCATCTCCACCCAGGCACCGATTCAAGTATCTGTCGAGATAAAAGATGCAAACCTTGGTTGTGTCAGGAGAGGGATGGGAGACGATCCCGAACACAGTGACATAGAGCAACGACATTGTCGAGGTGTCGGATTGCAGCCTAGACTACTAGGTCTCTGCATCCCCCCTTGTCCGGGCCGAACCCCCGCCATGAGCGGCCGGTGGTTGGGGCCGAGAACCTGTATGCCTCGGCGTCCATCGGACCGGAGGTCGAGATGTCCTGCGGCGGAGACAACGTGCGGATGGCGCGGCGGCGGGGGCTGGTCTACAACCGGGACCTGAAAGAAACTTGAAATAACAACCAGCCCCCCGTAATCTTACAAAAAAAGGAGCAGGAAAAATGCGATCGGGTCTAAACTGATTATGGCAGGAACTAATCACCGCCGGCGCCGGAGACAAACCACTTGATCCGGCGAGATCTCCGTGGTAGAAGACCACAGATTTCAATGAGAAACAACACTACTAGGATGATGGGGAATTTTTCGGCCGCATTGATTCGGGGTGTTGGATTGCAGCCTAGACTACTAGGTCTCTGCGTCCACCTTCGGGTCGAAACCCCGCCGTGAGCGACCGACGGTTGGGGCCGAGCATCTGTATGCGGCGGCGTCCATCGGACCAGATGTTGAGATGTCGCACGGCGGGGACATCATGCGGATGGTGCGTCGGGATGGCCTACAACCAGGACCTAAAAAAACTAGAAATAACAACCATGTCCCCTAATCTTACGAAAGAACCCTAAAGGAGCAGGAAAAATGCGATCGGGGCCAAACTGCTTTTGGTAGGAACTAATTACCGTCGACGCCGCAGACATACATCTTGATCCGGCGAGATCTCCGTGGTAGACACTACAAGAAATCTGTTAATACATGACGGTTTCAATCTGTCATGGACCAATCAAAAACTGTCATGGATAATTTTCCACCGTACCATGACGATTCTTGACTGTCATCGATATGCCCAAAGCCCACCCAGCCCAAACTAGGCCCAAGCCTTCTTGACAGACGCAAACTGTCATGACTGACGCCACGTAGGATTATGGGTTGACCAGTTCTAATGACGTGTGTGCCTATGTGTACACTATTTTTTTGTCACATAAACTGTCACAGGTTTAGGCATAATTTAAATTTACTTTATTTTAATCCAAATTTGACCCAATACAGATTTTTAGTATAACTGATCGTAATTCCAGTTTTTCCCCCAAGACAAAATATTTCCTACATGTCATACAATACACAAATCACATAGTATTTATTCAGCAATACACGTATATACAAGAGAGAAGTTTACAAATCCTCCATGAAATCATAATTTACAAAATACAACACATAAAACCAGACAATCCTGTTTATGTCGAGGTTGATGGCAACTATCATGTCATTGTGATAGGCAAATACCAAGTATGAATACCATGATCTGTCCAAAATTTGAACAAACATTAGAAATTTGTAGATATGCATAACTTTTTCATGGTGGAAAACCTCAATTGGATATAGAAATTGATGATTATTTTATTTGCCTTCAGTTTGTAGTGTTGCTCTATTATGAAGATTTTATAGCAGAATAGCACAAAGCAACAAAGAATGTTACAAATTAATATATCAAATTTTAGGCAATTTTCCAAACAGTTAAGTTGGTGTGGCATTAATAAATTGCTGGCACATACAAGCATATTGAGCAAATTGTCGATAGTATGAAATAATGAACATAAAAGAAATTTGGTAGAATCATTTCGAACCACAAGTGAAAACTTAACCACTATTAATGTTGTCTGCACTCAAATAGAATTCATTTCATATGATCATTATTAAACTGGCAAATCAAAAGTACAGTAACAATTTTATCTTATAGTAAATGGACCAACATTCATTGAAGGATAAATGCTAAGGACAAGACCATATACATGTATAGTTCAAGAGTTGACTTTTATCAGTTTTATAAGATTGCCAAATGTTGGGAACTATCTGTAATAATTTTCCATCTCCACCTGCAAGTAATTGAAAGGATTGAGACGAATATGATCACACGGCTTTATCAGCATGTAGGAATGCATAGTTACAAGAGAGTAGGAGTACATATCAGCATGTAGCAGTACAGAGTCCAACCATCAACCAAAGATGTAGGCGTACATAATTACAGGAGAGCAAACTTATGGGTTTCATCACATGCGTACAGAATTCTAAGATGGACCGAGCAACAAGAACCTTGGCAAAATTCTGAGGAAACAAGTGCGGGCTGATTGGAAACAAAATTTTCACCTGTTTTAGGAGAGTAGATTCCAGAACAGAACACAGTTTATGCTTCTAAAATACACATTACATTTAATCATTGGGTGAAAATTAGAGCATCCACATGACAGTCACATGTAGCTGCATTTGATCCTGCTTCATGAGTTCAACTTTACTGTAAAGAACATATAAATATTGTTCCTGTCATCTTTATGTATTAGGTGAAAATTTGTTTCTCCGATTTCTTTTAGCACGATGGTAGCTAATATTTTTCCTCTCAGCGAAAGCAACTTCATTATTACGGCAATACTGTATCTTATTCAAGAAAACTGTAATAGCACAGAGAGCAAAAAAATTACCCCTTTAATTTAAAATAATGTTACAATTTAAACAGCTGCTTCCCCTGCCAATAATTCCTTATAGATTTTTTCTGCTTAGTTAGTGCTAAGCATTCAGGTAAAGTTCTAAAGAAATATATGCAGCTTGATGGGTTGCACAGAACTGATGCGTTTCGTATTTAGAAGCCAGCACAGGCTCTATGGAGATCATAACATATATGTAAGAAAACAATCTCACATTGACTGGATGCTGCTACTCGAGAGTGAAAGATGCATTTCAGTAAGTGTATAACAATAGTTCTGTAACTTTCATCCTTAAATAGAAAAGAGCACTACAGAAAACATGTTCAGTGCTACTCTTTTCTAGTTTTCTTCTACAGTATTAAAATCAAGTTGTATCATCCACCTCGCATGGTACTTACAATCTCTTGTACTAAAACTCGAAATAATGATCTGACAGATTACAGAGGAATATGTTCAAAATCTATACAATTGACACCACTTCGCTAAAAGGAATCGACATAGTATTGACACCACTTAGTGATTTTACCTCTCGTGCATCTTCACGGGGCACTAGGTGAAAAGAGAAAATCTCTACCTGCTTCAACAGCCAGGGGCATGGTGATGGGGCGATGCTGCGGGTCGTAGGGGAGGCGGGGCTCGTGGATCTAGGGCCTATGGCGCTGGATCCGGCAAGGTAAGACGTCTGGCGGCAAGGAAGACTTCCTGGTCATGGAATTGGGCGCTGTACATGTACAGGGAACGGGAGGCGGGGTGAGAAGAGAAGAAGGCAGGGAGGAGAGGGGACATCGGATGGCACGGTCACGGGCTTACCGGCGAGAACGATGGCGGCGCGCGAAAGCCGGTCGGCGGCGGATCGGGGCAGGACGGGCGGAGGCACACTGGAGCGAGCTCCTGTTCGGGAGCAAGCGGGCAGGCACGAGCGCAGGGCCCCGACTCCCTCCGCTTCCAGGCGTGCTTCGGTTGCTTCCAATCGAGGAGCAGGAGCAGGAGCAGGACGGCGACGGTGCAGCGGTGAGGGAGGAGACAGAGATGCGGCGCGGGGAGGGCAGGAAATCGGGATGGATAAGATGATGGGGTGGGCGGCGGAGGAGAGTGGGGAAGGGGTGTTTTTTCTAGAGTTAGATTTTATACGGAGAATAGTTTAGGGCTTTCGGCGGGCTTATGCGGGCCTGCGGGACTGTAGTGGTATGTTCATGACGATATTCAAAATTGTCATCGCAAATCCGTTATGTATTAACAAATTTTTTGTAGTGAGAAGACCACAAACTCCAACAAGAAACAACACTACCTCAATCTGGAGGAAGCAGAAAATCCAGCCGTGGACGGAAGTTGGGATCCAATGAGGTCCAGCTCAAGGAAGCAGCCATCAAGCATCCCTCCACCCATCTCTGCTCACCGCAACCTCGACGACGAGAAAAAAGGGGGAAGAAATCACCAAGGTAACATCACCTAGAGGAACTATGCACTTATTGAAGCACAACTCACCAGATCCACCATCTTCACTCCTTCTCCACCACGGAGAACAAGAAGAAGGCAGCTCCAGCGAATCTGAGCGCCACGTATGAGCACCCGGATCCTACACACTACCGACATCTTTTCATACCACCTACATATACTATAAATAGGAGGATCGACACCTCTCCTTTGCCATCGTCGGACGGCTATTGGAGGCTCGGGATTGGCTCGGATCTGCTCCGGGGACTCTCAAGAGGGAGGAGGAAACGAGAGGAGAGAGGGGAGGAGAGGGGGAAAGTGTAGGACCGAGACTTGCATTTTATTAAGCACAAATAAAAAGTTCATACAACACAAGAAGACTCCAACTAGAAAAAAAATACCGAAGACTCAAAATGCAAAAAATATAAATATTGAGGTGCCATCCGAAAAGAAATAAAGTCCCACTATCATACATAGAAAGTACAGTAATAATTATCAAAATATTTGTGTGCATATTCTATTGACTTGGATCTAAGTAAATTTAGATACTCCGCATGGAAACAATATGTGTAGAGAGTCACCTAAAAATCATAGTTTTAGTTAAGTTTTATTACTTATGTAATGTACAATATTCAATAAATGAGTATTATACATAGATACTCAAGACTTTTGCAGACAAATGGTTGTTAATTTATACATCCATGTCCCTATGTAGTTTTGTCGTTGCAGATGGATATATAAGGCGATAGATATGTAAGGTGAGACAACCATGACCGCACGATCAAGGTGTTGTTTAATTTTCTCAATCATTCTATTGATATGTGAACAGTCGAATAAAAAAATTATGGATTTAGTTTGCCTCATTACCGTCCAAATTCTTTCGCCTCATCCGTGCAATAAAATCTATCGCACATCCCTCTAGTGATGCTTCATAAAGCAATTAATACATGCATGAACCATTATTCGTTGCACATGGGGAAAAAGAAGGAGTATTAGAAACACGCATTGGTCCTCCAACGATATACCGTGTAGACTTTGAAAATGCGAATTAGCGACTAAAAAATCAGGAATATTTGGTGATGAAGACTCGACTAGAATAGCAGTTCAAAGGAAATAGTAACATATGAAACTTGCCAAGTATGGTACACAACACATTATATTCATAATGCATAACTTCGGAGTGAGATACAAGCATAAATTAAAGCTAACCAAATCAGGTTCAAAACGTAATCTAACACACACCAGTAGATCATGTTCCAAAATTATGTCATTCGTTCATCGTTACACAACAACTACATATTTGTGTTTGTATTTATCCATCCACCAAGAGAGACCATTGATATCATCTCTACCCAGACCACCGATTCATGTATCTGTCGAGATAAAAGATGAAAAACTTGGTTGTGTCAGGAGAGGGATGGGAGACGATCCTGAATGCAGCGACGCAGAGCAACAACATTGTCGCATCCATGCCGAGTGCGGAAAATCCAAAGGGTTTGCCCCCATATAGATCTGGGGGTTTGCCACCCATTTTTTCTCAAATGAAGCAACACGTTTTTTCTAGAGAAACATGTGAGAGGGTTATACAAGGGGGGAGGGGAGGTAAGGAGATTATAAAGGGGGGGGAGGGTGAATAGGTATATGTGAAATACTTTGCTAGCCCTTCCTCCCTGAGCGTGACTAGGTTAGTCAAAGCCTACGCCATGGTGATGTGGGAGCTAGTTAGGTTTAATAGTTTAGATGCGGGTCAATATTTTGGTTGGAAATGTAAAATTATGGAGGGTTATCCATGAACAATGCGATAATTTACTAGGACAAAATCATACTTCAATGTAATCGCAATGTATCATCATATGGCTCTTTTTCTTCTAAAAGCTAATAATGCCCTCGTAATGCAACCATTAGTAGCGTGCAACACCAACGACATGTTACATAAAGATAATGAGGGAAATTTTTATTAACTTCACTATGATATTATATTTGTGTATCTTGCACATTTTGTTGACTTGTATCTAGTAGATACTCCCTTCAGACTATATAAGGCAAGGGTTCCATGACTGTGTGATCAAGGTCTTGTTTTATTCTCATGATCATGCTACTGATTTATATTAGCCGATCTAATCCATTGAAAAAATAACAGGTTTAGTTTATTGAATGGACTAAGGTTTTGTGCTATATGATATTTGTATTCTATATTGTGGTGATGTGTTATAAGTATTTATGTCACTTGTTTTAGATGGCAAGAATTTACAATGTCCATTACGTTTACAATACATCATTTATGAATGCAGAGATTGTTGACAATGAGGAAGAAGTGTTGCCATTTGGTGCAAGTCCTAGTTATGAGGAGGTTGTTGACAAATTAGGATAGTGTTAAATTGGATGAATCCTAGTGACCAAGTTGAACTCTTAGGAAGATATGATGATAGATGGGGTCAAAAGTCTCTAATAAAGAAGATGTCTATCAAGTCGGATTTGCAATGGGGCGCATACAAGGAGGTTGTTGCTTCATCTGAATTAAAGTCCCTTGAAATATTTTCCACCAAGGTCAAGGGCTCTCTTTTTCATGTTGACTTGAACCGAACCTAAATAAATGATACTAGCCCTATTAGAAGTGGGACAATTATTGAGTAAAGAGTTGAAGTGGAGACCATTAATGCAAAATGAGCCAACGTCCTATTAGCCAAGTCATTGAACAAGAACATGACAATGAATAAGATCATCATGATTACTTGGAGCAAGATGATGATATGCAAAACAATGATCTTGGTGACATAGCAGCTCAAGTGAGTCATGAGAACATGAACCATGACATCTTCTATCAATGGTACTATGCCCATGACTCAGATGATGATGGTCCGGAGAATGAATTTGATGAGGATGGAGTCACGGTGAAAGAAGCCGAGTGTTACACAAAAATCACCGCCAGGGATCACCGAATATCATTGTTTTGTGATCTTAGCCTTGCCCATAAAGCGGTTGTTGATCGTGGCATGAGTAAGGTTATTGAGCCGAGACCATGTTCAAAAACTACAACCGAGGAACAAGTAAGTATTGTCTACAAAAAGGCTTGATATTTGAGACAATGCTTGAATTGAGAATGTGGTTGTGTGAGTATGCTATAAAGCATGGTATACCTTTCATAGTTGTCCACTCGGATTGCAAGAAGTGATACACCGCGAAATGTGAGAGGAAAGGATGTTCATGGAGAGTCAATGCTAGACTCATGAAAGATGGATGGTGGAACATATCCGGTTTTCAAGCCCTTCACCATTTCAAACCTAAAGTCGGTGAAGCACGCAAGACACACATGCAATTAACCTCAGAATTCATTGGATATAAATTGGTGAAGCATGTATCCAAGGAGCCGACCATGAAGATAAAGTTGATGATGAGTATGGTAGACGATTTTTTTGGATATAAGGTGAAATATGGAAAGACATGGAAGACCAATCAAGTCGCTCCTAGAATGTTGTGCGGTGGATGGGAAGAAGCGTACAACCGGCGTCTTCCTAGATTGTTGGGAGCAATGGATAGTATACGAACCCGAATATGTATCATATCGTCGATGATGACGATGGAGTGTTCAGTCGTGCCTTCTGGGTACACATGTTTTTTTTATAATAAGCATCCAGTCTAGGGAACACACGTTCTTCCTCCATCCTACATAATTGATACAATCAATTTATTATCCATGCACGCAAGTATAATTTTTATTGCTAAAAACATAACACAATATCTACATCTAGACATTTTTACATTTGAGTCTACAAAACAACTACCATCTAGACTCTCTCTCAAAATACAAACTACCATATTTCACTCCAGCAACACTTAAAAACAATTATATATGAGGAAACAAGTAAATAATACTTACATCTAAATTTCCTTATATTCTTCAACAACAACTCAACACTACATACTTTACACTCATTATATCTACATATAAATAAAATCTTTCATCTCAAACAAATCTAGCCATTCCACTAGTCAATGAATTATCCTTATCATGCCAATGAAATCTTGCTAGTGATCTAAGTACTTTATCAAGTACTCCCTCCGTAAAGAAATATAAGAGTGTTTAGATTACTAAAGTAGGTATCTAAACACTCTTGGATTTCTTTACGTAGGGAGTACATAATAAACTACATCTTGAAACCCATTCAAAATCTAGCCAAATCATTACTAATAAAAATTAGGAAAAATAATTCTAGGGTTACCCCAATGTTTCAAAATGCAATGAAAATAGCAAGTTATAACAAAATATAATTGGAGGAACTGAGAGAGGATACCTCAATAAAGCAAGGGAACTTCAGATCCGCGAAGATTGATGGTTAAATCATGGATTTGGAGAGAGATTGGAAGAGGAAGACAGAGGGTGCCGCGCCCTTGTTCGTCTCTGGATAGAAGAAATTGTTTGTGTGTGTGTGTGGGGGGGGGGGATGGGAAGCGTCGTCGCGATTTACTATCCAGGTAAGACACACCGAGGTCCTTTTTGTCTTAATTACCTACCACGTCAGCAATCCGCGGCACACAGGCAGAGCATGGGGCCAGGGTAGATATGCCGAGTACCTGGCGTGTCTAAGTTAAGATGACATGCCACGATGATTGGCGTGCCTAAAAACGTTCAGATTGTGCTAAAAATTCTGGGAGGGTCAAATCGTGTTAAGTTTAACAAAAAGGGCCAAAACAGTGATTTTTTCCTGGGGGCGGGGGGAGGGGGATGGCCTACAACCAGGACCTCAAAGAAACTAGAAATAACAACCAGGTTCCCTAATCTTATGACCCCCCTAGCAACAAGAAAAATGCGATCGAGTCCAAACTGCTTCCGGCATGAACTAATCACCCCCGGCGCCAGGGACATACCACTTGATCTGGCGAGATCTCCGTGGTAGAAAACCACAGACTCCAAAGAAACATCACTACCTCCCTTTGGCCTTCAAGGCTGGAAGGAAATACATAGGCCACCCTTCAACCATAAAATCGAACAGATGGAGGAATACAACCGACCAACCATCAGATGCGCCATGGTTCCTTCTTCATCACCACCGTCCGCTGAGCTCCGGATCCCCATCATCTTCAGAAAATAGCTCCATCACAGGAGCCTTCCTCTAGATCAAGAGAAGATCCAGCCGTCGTCGGAATCTGGGATCCAACGAGGTCCAAATCGAGGAAGCAACCACCATGCGTCCGTTCACCCATCTCTACTCACCGCAACCTCGACGACGAGAAAAGGGGGAAGAAACCACCAAGGTAGCATCACCCAGATAAACTATGCGCTTGTTGGAGCAGAACTCATCATGTCCGCCATCTTCACTCCTTCTCCACCATGGAGAACAAGAGAAGGCAACTCCAGCGAATCCCAAGCGTTGCGCATATGAGCACTCGGGTCCTATAGACTACCAGCACATCGCCATGCCACCTACATATACTATAAAAAGGAGGATCGACACCTCTCCTTTGCAATCGCCGTACGGCTTGGGGAGGCTCGGGATTGGCTCAGATCTACTTCGGGGACTCTCAAGAGGAAGGAGGAAACGAGAGAGGAGAGGGGAGGAGAGGGGGAAAGTATAGAACTGAGACTTGCATTTTATTCTGCACAAATAAAAAGTTCATACAACACAAGAAGACTCCAACTAGAAAACAAACATTGAAGACTCAAAATGCAAAAATATAAATATTGAAGCACCATTCGGAAAGAAATAAAGCCCCACTACCATACATAGAAAGTACAGTAAAATTTATTAAAATCTTTGTGTGCATTCTATTGACTTGGATCTAAGTAAATTTAGATAGTCCTCATCCGAACAATTTGTGTAGTAAAAATCGTAGTTTTAGTTAAGTTTTTTATTTATGTGATGTACACTATTCTATAATTGTGAATTATATAGATACTCATGTCTTTTGCACAAAATGGTCGTACATTTGACATCCATGTGCCCATGTAGATTCGTGGTTGCAGATGGATATTGATATGTAAGGTGAGAAGACCATGGCCGCACGACCAAGGTGTTGTTTAATTTCCCCGATCATGTTATTGATCCGTGAAATTAGCCAATCGAATAAAAAAATGGCGATTTAATTTCCCCCATTAATGTCCTGATCCTTTCGCCTCAGCCATGCAATAAAATCAATCACACATCCATCTAGTGATGATTCCTAAATAAAACACATATGAACTAGGAACATGCTTGGGCCTCCAACGATATACCGTGTGGATTTTAAAAATTGCAAATTAGTGACTAACAAACCAGAAATATGTGGCGATGAAGACTCGACGAAAATAGCAGCGCAAAGGAAATAATAACATATGAAACTTGCAAGCTATGGTACACAACTCATTATAATCATAAAACATAACTTCTGACTGAGATATAAGCAAAAATTAAAGCAAAAAAAATCAGATTCAAAACGAAATCTAACGCAAATTAGCGACTAACAAACCAGGAATATTTGGTGACGAAGACTCGACTAAAATAGCAGTTCAAAGGAAATAGTAACATATGAAACTTGACAACTATGGTACACAACACATTATATTCATAATGCATAACTTTGGAGTGAGATACAAGCATAAATTAAAGCAAACCAAATCAGGTTCAAAACGAAATCTAACGCACACCACTAGATCTTATTCCAAAATTCTTTCATTCTTCCATCGTTACACAACTACTACATATTTGTGTTTGTATTTCTCCATCCACCAAGAGAGACCACGGATATCAACTCTACCCAAACCACAAATTCATGTAACTGTCGAGATAAAAGATGCAAAACTTGGTTGTGTCAGGAGAGGGGTGGGATACGACCCGGACGCAATGATAGAGATCAACGACATTGCCGCATCCACACAAGTTTTCTCAAATAAAGCGACACGTTTTTGCCTAGAGAAACATGTGAGAGGGTTCTACGAAGGGGGAGGGAAGGAAAGGAGATTATAAAGGGGTGAGGGAGGGTGAATAGGTATAGAAATACTTTGCTAGCTCTTCCTCCCCCGAGCGTGACTAGGGTAGGTCAAATCATACGCCACGGTGATGTGAGACCTAGTTGGGTTTAATAGTTGAGATGTAGGTCAATATTTAGTTGGAAATGTAAATTTATGCAGGGTTATCCATGAACAGTGCGATAATTTACTAGGCCAAAATCATACTTCAATTTAATCGCAATTTTCATTACATCATTTTTTCTTCTAAAAGCTAATACTGTCCTTGTAATACAACCATTAATAGCGTGCAAGACCAATGGCGTGTTAGATAAAGATGATCATGGAATTTTTTATTAATTTCATTATGATATTATATTTGTGTATCTAGCACATTTTGTTGACTTGTATCTAGTAGATACCCCCTTCAGACTATATAAGGCAAGGGTGCCATGACTGTGTGATCAAGATCTTGTATTATTATTATCATGATCATCCTATTGATTTAGATTAGCCAACCTAATCCATTGATAAAAGGACGATTAATTCATGCATTACTGCACCATTCCTTTGGCCTCATCCATGCAATAGAATCCAGCACACACATCCCTAAAGATGCCTAATAAAGTGATTAATAACGTGCATGCGTTAGTAGTTGAGGGTGAGAGAAGGAAGAGGTACGAGGAAAATGCTTCCAGACTAAGGTGATTGTTTACACGAGCTTCAGAATGCAAATCAGCGACTAACAAACCAAAAATACCGGATGGAGACAAGCCAGATGTAATACTATTCAAGTGTAGAGGGTATGTAAGGCTAGAGGACCGTGGTTGTACTTGTTTAACTCTCGTGCTTGCGCTATTGATCCATGAATTATCCAACTGAATCCATCACAAAATTAGGGATTAATTCCCTCATTAACACCAGAATATTTTTGCCTCACCCACGACATAGAATCCAACACATTCACATTGGAAGATGACCAATAAAAGTAAATAATTTTCACAGAAAAGTGATTATAGCATTAAAACGTGGTGAAATGAAAGTAGTGCGTCGACTTCAGGGTTGCAAAGATGCCATAGATGATATTTTGGTGATGCGGATACTGAGATTTGTACAGCGAGAACACTTCGTTGAAGTAATAGACCGATTGTTGGACGATGTAGTTGTAGCCTTCTTCCTTGCGTTCCACAATTTCTACTGCACTGACAACCTAATCAGTAACAAAAATATATAGGATAATTGCATTTTTGCCCTTAATTAGCTAGAATCGACCCACGGGATTTTCTTTTACTTTTTGACTGCTCATTTTTTTACCTTATATATTTCTCTGAGGTCGTATGAATGCCTTTTCACCATTTGATCAATACTTTTAAAATCTTAATAAATTTATATAAATTAAGAAAATACAAGTAACACATCAAAATGTTTACATAATAAAATAAAGTGTGTGCAATCTCCAAAGGAAAAATTGAAGAACTTATTGCTTTACATGAAAGTAAGTGCAATATCAATCATTCAAGAAACTGTGATTCTTAAACCATGGCATATGTCTTTTTTTTTTGCGGGAAAAACCATGGCATATGTCAATCACAAATAAGTATATAAATTAAACCCAGGTAAGGTAAAGTAACGCAAAAGAAAACAATGTACACCATGGCATATGTCAATCACAAATAAGTGCCGAAATTAAACCTAGGTAAGGTAAAGTAATGTAAAAGAAAAAGGCCCGAGTTTGTTTACTGAATAAAACAATCTTCATAGCTGCTAAACTCTCTTTTCTCCTCTTCAACCTCAGCAACTTCATCTTCACTGTCACTAAGCATTAAAACTCCACCACTATCTGTATCATCGTAAGCAAGTACAGAGTGGTCTTCCGTCATCCTCTGGTTCCTGCATGAGAAATCTTGAGAAGTAAAATCTTCCATACAAAATATACTGCTAAAATATTTCTATTGTCAGTATTTAATAGATATCTGCATCAGTTTTGGGGAGGTTGGGAAGTGCCTATGAATTGAAACAGACCTGTCCAACAACATCCATGTTACATAAGGTGGACGTTTTGACACTTTTGGTAGTTCAATTGGCTTATTGGCATTCTTTTCTGCGAGATTTACACCCAAAGTAAACGTGCGAGATGTGCCATACCGACTTTCTTCTTGAAAAATGCCATCATCTTTCTCAACAAGAGACAGTTCAAGACCATGCATTGGATACGGTGCATCGTCTTGCCTAGAGGTCAGCAGATTCACGGCTAAATCTGTACCAACCGATGCACTCGTTTGCCTGATTGTTGACAAATAGCGAATGTGTTGTGTCATGGTGCTGAGCTTAATCCTGTTCCTCTCTATCATATCCTGGAAAAAAAATCCAAACAAAATGACTACAAGAATATCTGATTACAAATATAATTTTTATTTTAAGGTATATAATTACCATATAATTTTTATGACGTATAATTATATTTCATTAGTTAACCTTAAGTTTGACACTTAATATGAGGGGTACTAATAAACCTGGACCAAGGGGAGTACACATTACAAAATGTGTAATTTCAAAGCACCTTAATGTCTTCAAACCGACGTGTTGTGAATTCCTTCTTCAACGAGTGTACAAATTCTTCATCTGTTATAGCCTCATTATTCTGAGTAGCCTGCATATGCATCAACATCATCAACACGTGTGTTATACAAACTCGCATCATGCTTATATTACTGATTAAGGTTACAAAGTATGAGCACCGAAAAGAGAGGCAATATTAGACCCCCAGCCATTAGGTCCACTCAATCTTTACATGGTATTAGGTATTAGGACACAATAAACAACAACAGTGTGGATTTCCAATTTTTTGGGTTACTCTTAACTGCTAAGCACAGTAGTGAACTGGGACATATGATTGAGTGGCAACGTTGTAAACTGAACTCTTAACTACTAAGAAAAAGTTTGATGGTAGCTCCTGAATTCGAGAGGGGAGAATGCAGTATTAACAGCACACGAAAACAAACAAACTCGGACTTGTCGGACACCTCTGCAGCCGTGGTGCGCATGGGAAGTGGAGGGGGTTGGGGCCATGAGGCGTCCGTGACGACGGCAAGCTACGGCGCGGCGGCATCTCTACGTACGGCGCATAGGAGGATGGGGGATTTTGTGGCCACATTGGGTCGGGGTGTCGGATTGCAGCCTAGACTACTAGGTCTCCTCATCCCCCTTTGTCCGAGCCGAAGCCCCACCGTGAGCGGCCGACGGTTGGGGGCTAGAACCTGTATGCGTCTGCGTCCATCAGACTGGATGTCGATATGTCCTGCGGCGGGGACAACATGCGGATGGCGCGGCGGCGGGGGTTGGCCTACAACCAGGACCAGAAAGAAACTAGAAATAACAACCAACCCCCCTAATCTTAAGAAAAAGAGTAAAATGCACGAGTGTCAAGTAGGTCCCAAATCTATGAAAATGCACGTTTAAGTCTTAAATGTTTCATAAGTGATTCACCACAGGTCCTTTTCTGGTCTGACCAGTGCTGACCGGCACCCATTGACACTGGGGCCAGGATATTTCCAAAAAAAAAAAACTCGAATCGTACTCCTTACTCATTTGCTGGTGGATGCATAATTTGCAATTATGATTGTTAGAGCCATTTGAAAATTTGGCAGATTGTTTTTTGTTTTTTGTAATTTTTGGCAACAATTATATGAACATATGACAATAATATTGATCCGATTCAGTGACAATTAATATCGATCAAATTTCATCAACAACTATAGCAAGTCTGCCCAAAATTCTACCAACACATGAACTTCTTAGACGGAAGAGATTAGGGTTAGGTTTTCTTACCATAGCGGGGAGGAGGATCGCCGGGTCTCCGAAGCACTGGTCCTGCTTGCTCGCGGGCTCCATCCATGCGGACGCCGCGTTGGGACGACCGCCGCAGATCTTCTGCACCCGCCGGAGCAACACCGCCCGCCGCCAGTCACCTCCGAAATCGCCAGGGAGGGGGGGGGGAAAGAAACGCGACCACGAATGAGCAAGGAGTATGATTCGAGTTTCTTTTTGCAAATATATTGGGCCCTAGTGTCGACGTGGTGACGGTCAACACTGGTCAGACCAGAAAAGGACCTGTGGTGAATCGATTGCGAAACATTTAGGACCTAAACGTGCATTTTCATAAATTTAGGACCTACTTGACACTTTCGTGAAACTTTTAGGACCGCCCGTGCATTTTACTCTATGAAAAAACCCAAAGGAGCAGGAAAAACGCAATCGAGTCCAAGATGCTTATGGCAGGAACTAATCACCGCCGACGCCGGAGACAAATAACTTGATCCGGCGAGATCTTGGTGGTAGAAGACCACATACTTCAACGAGAAACAAAACTACTAGGATGATGGGGGGGGGGGGGGGTTTACGACCGCATTGAGTGGGGGTGTCGGATTGTAGCCTAGAGTACTAGGTCACTGCATCCCCCCTTCTCCGGGTCGGAACCCCGCCGTGAGCGGCCAACGATTGGGGCCAAGCACCTGTATGTGGCGGCGTCCATCGGATTAGATTTCGAGATGTCACACGGCGGGGACATCATGCTTATGGTGTGGTGAAGGCGGATGGCCTACAACCAGGTCCTCAAAGAAACTTGAAATAACAACCATGTCCCCTAATCTTACGAAAAAACCCCAAAAGGAGCAGAAAAAACTCCAAACTGCTTCTGGCAGGAACTAATCACCACCAGCGTCGGGGACAAACCTCTTGATCCGGAGAGATCTCCGTGGTTGAAGACCACATACTCCAACAAGAAACAACACTACCTCGATATAGAGGAAGTAGAAGATCCGACCATCGTCGGAAGCTCGGATCCAACGAGGTATAACTCGAGGAAGCAGCCACCACGCGTCCCTTCACCCATCTCTTCTCACCGCAACCTCGACAACGAGAAAAGGGGGAAGAAATCACCAACGTAGCATCACCCAGAGCAACTATGCGCTTACTGAAGTAGAAATCACCAGATCTTCCATCTTCACAACTCCAGCGAATCCCGAGCGCTGCACATGAGCACCCGGATTCATCAGACTACCGGCATCTGTCCATACCACCTACAGGTACTATAAATAGGAGGATCGACACCTCTCCTTTGCCATCGCCGGACGGCTGGGAGAGGCTCGGGATTGGAACGGATCTGCTCCGGGGACTCTCAAGCAGGAGGAGGAAACGAGAGGAGAGAGGGGGGGGGGGGGGGAGAGGGGGAAAGTGTAGGAACGTGACTTGCATTTTATTCAGCACAAATAAAAAGTTCACGCAACAAAAGAAGACTCCAACTAGAAAACAAACATTGAAGACTCAAAATGCAAAAATATAAATATTGAAGCGCCATCCGGAAGGAAATAAAGTCCAACTACCATACATAGAAAGTACGGTAAAAATTATCAAAATATTTGTGTGCATATTCTATTGACTTGGATCTAAGTAAATTTAGATACTCCTCATGGAAACAATATGTGTAGAGAGTTACCTAAAAATTGTAGTTTTAGTTAAGTTTTTTTATTTATGTAATGTACACTATGTGCGGACAAATGGTTGTAAATTTATTTTTTGAAACTTTTGGCAACAGTTATATGAACATATTAAGTGAAACATATGAAAATAATATTGATCCGATTCGGCAACAATTAATATCGATCAAATTTCATCAACAACTATAGCAAATCTGCCCAAAATTCTACCACCACAAGAACTACTTAGACGGAAGGGATTAGGATTAGGTTTTCTTACCATAGCGGGGAGGAGGATCGCCGGGTCTCCGAAGCACTCGTCCTGCTTGCTCGCGGGCTCCATCCACGCGGGCGCCGCGTTGGGGCGACTGCCGCAGATCTCCAGCACCCGCCGGAGCAACACCACCCGCCGCCAGTCGCATCCCAAATCGCCAGAGAGAGAGGGAAAAGGAAACGAGGCCACGAATGAGTAAGGTACTATTCGAGTTTTTTTTGCAAATATCCTGGGCCCCAATGTCGACGTGGTGACGGTCAACGCTGGTCAGACCAGAAAAGGACTTGTGGTGAATCGATTCCGAAACATTTAGGACCTAAACTTGCATTTTTATAGATTTAGGGCCTACTTGAAACTTCCATGAAACTTTTAGGATGCCCATGCATTTTACTTTACGAAAATCTCAAAGGAGCGGGAAAAACGCGATCGAGTCCAAACTGCTTATGGAAGGAACTAATCACCGCCGGCGCCGGTGACAAATAACTTGATCCGGCGAGATCTTCGTGGTAGAAGACCAAAGACTTCAACGAGAAATAAAACTACTAGGAGGATGGGGGATTTTGGGTCCGCATTGAGTCGGGGTGTCGGATTGCAGCCTAGACTACTAGGTCACTACATCCCCCCTTCTCCGGGTCGAAACCCCGACGTGAGCGGCCAACGATGTGGGCCAAGCACCTGTATGTGGCGGCGTACATCGGATCAGATGTCGATATGTCGCACGGCGGGGACATCATGCGGATGGTGTGGTGGCGGGGGATGGCCTACAACCAGGTCCTCAAAGAAACTTGAAATAACAACCAGGTCCCCTAATCTTACGAAAAAAAACCAAAAGGAGCAGGAAAAACACGATCGGGTCCAAACTGCTTCTGGCAGGAACTAATCACCGCCGGCGTCGGGGACATACCTCTTGATCCGGCGAGATCTCCGTGGTAGAAGACCACATACTCCAACAAGAAACAACACTACCTCGATCTGGAGGAAGTAGAAGATCCAACCATAGTCGAAAGCTGGGATCCAATGAGGTACAACTCGAGGAAGCATCCACCACGCGTCCCTTCATCCATCTCTGCTCACCGCAACCTCAAGAACGAGAAAAGGGGGAATAAACCACCAAGGTAGCATCACCCAGAGCAACTATGCGCTTATTGAAGTAGAACTCACCAGATCCACCATCTTCGCAACTCTAGCGAATCCCGAGCGCTGCACATGAGCACCCGGATCCGCAGACTACCGGCATCGCTCCATACCACCTACATGTACTGTAAATAGGAGGATCGACACCTCTCATTTGCCATCGCCGGACGGCTGGGGGAGGCTCGGGATTGGCTCGGATTTTCTCCAGGGACTCTCAAGCGGGAGGAGGAAACGAGAGGACAGAGGGTAGGAGAGGTGGAAAGTGTAGGACGGAGACTTGCATTTTATTCAGCACAAATAAAAAGTTCATGCAACACAAGAAGTCTCCAACTAGAAAACAAACATTGAAGACTCAAAATGCAAAAATATAAATATTGAAGCGCCATCGTGAAAGAAATAAAGTCCCACTACCATACATAGAAAGTACAGTAAATATTATCAAAATATTTGCGTGCATATTCTATTGACTTGGATCTAAGTAAATTTAGATACTCCTCGTGAAAACAATATGTGTAGAGAGTTACCTACAAATCGTAGTTTCAGTTAAGTTTTTATTTATTTATGTAATGTACACTATTCAATAAATGTGTAGTATACATAGATACTCCAGGTTTTTGCAGACAAATGGTTGTAAATTTTTCATACCGACTTTCTTCTTGAAAACTGCCATCATCATTCTCAACAAGAGACAGTTCAAGACCATGCATTGAATACGGTGCATTGTCTTGCCTTAGAGGTCAGCAGATTCACGGCTAAATCTGTACCATCTGATGCAATCGTTTGCCAGATAGTCCAGTTGACAAATTGCGAATGCATTGTATCATGGTGCTGAGCTGAATTCCTGTTCCTCTCTATCATATCCTGGAAAAAAATTATAACAACCAAACAAAATGACTACAAGAATATCTGATTACGAATATAATTTTTATTTTAAGATATATAATTACCATATATTTTTATGACGTATAATTTAAATTTTATTAGTTAACTTTATGGTCAAAGTTTGACACTTAATATGAGGGGTCCTAATAAACCTGGACCAAGCGGAGTACACATTACAAAATGTGTTCAAAGCACCTTAATGTCTTCAAACCGACGTGTTGTGAATTCATTCTTCAACGAGTCTACAAATTGTTCATCTGTTATAGCCTCATTATTCTGAGTAGCCTGCATATGCATCAACACATGTGTTTCTACAAACTCGTATAATGCTTATACAAAAATGCTACATCGACGGACAATTACAGGATTTTACGGGGACCTTTCACTAATCAATAACTGCCCTCCCTCCTCCCCCTCCTGGTTTTAACCGGGGTGAGCCTGCTCATTCTCTATTGGATCCAATCACAATCTGATAAACAAAGCCGAGCCTGTAAACAACGCGAATTCGTCCGTGCATGTAGCATTGCTCATGCTTATATTACTGATTAATGTTACAAAGTATGAGCACCGAAAAGAGAGGCAATATTAGACCCCAGCCATTAGCTCCACTCAATCTTTACAGGGTATCAGGTATTAGGACACAATACACTATAACAGTGTGGATTTCCAATTTTTTGAATTACTCTTAACTGCTAAGCACAGCAGTGAACTGGGACATATGATTGAGTGGCAACGTTGTAAACTGAAAAGCAAAAGTCCAATGGTAGCTCCTGAATTGGAGAGGGGAGAATGCAGTATTAACAACACACGAAAAACAAACAAACTCGGACTTGTCGGACACCTCTGCGGCCGTGGTGCGCATGGGTCGTGAGGCGTCCGTGACGACGGCGAGCTACGGCACGGCGGCATCACTACGTACGGCGCAGAGGAGGATGGGGGATTTTGCGGCCGCATTGGGTCGGGGTGTCGGATTGCGGCCTAGACTACTAGGTCTCTGCATCCCCCTTGTCCGGGCCGAACCCCCGCCGTGAGCGGACGACGTCTATCGGACCGGACTTCGAGATGTCCTGCGGCGGGGACAACGTGAGGATGGCGCGACGGCATGGGTTGGCCTACAACAAGGACCTGAAAGAAACTAGAAATAACAACCATCCCCCTAATCTTACGAAAAAGAGTAAAATGCACGAGTGTCAAGTAGGTCCTAAATCTATGAAAATGCACGTTTAAGTGCTAAATGTTTCATAAGTGATTCACCACATGTCCTTTTTTGGTCTGACTAGTGCTGACCGGCACCCACTGACACTGGGGCCCAGGATATTTGCAAAAAAAAACCCTCGAATCGTACTCCTTACTCATTTGCTGGTGGATGCATAATTTGCAATTATGAATGTAGAGACATTTGAAAATTTGGCAGAATTTTGTTTGTTTTTAGTAATTGTTGGCAACAGTTATATGAACATATGAAGTGAAACATATGACAATAATATTGATCCGATTCAGCGACAATTAATATCGATCGAATTTCATCAACAACTATAGCAAATCTTCCCAAAATTCTACCACCACAGGAACTACTTAGACGGAAGGGATTAGGGTTAGGTTTTCTTACCATAGCGGGGAGGAGGATCGCCGGGTCTCCGAAGCACTGGTCCTGCTTGCTTGCGGGCTCCATCCACGCGGGCGTCGTGTCGGGACGACCGCCTCAGATCTCATGCACCCGCCGGAGCAACACGCCCGCCGCCAGTCGCCTCCCAAATCGCCAGAGAGAGGTAAAAATAAATGCGGACACAAATGAGTAAGGAGTACGATTCGAGTTTTATTTTGAAAATATCCTAGGGCCCAGTGTCGACGTGGTGACGGTCAACGCTGGTCAGACCAGAAAAGGACCTGTGGTGAATCAATTGCGAAACATTTAGGACCTAAACGTGCATTTTCATAGATTTAGGACCTACTTGACACTTCTGTGAAACTTTTAGGACCATCCGTGCATTTTACTCTACGAAAAAACCCAAAGGAGCAGGAAAAACGCGATCGAGTCCAAACTGCTTATGGCAGGAACTAATCACTACCAGCGCCGGAGAAAAATAACTTGATCCGGCGAGATATTCGTGCTAGAAGACCACAGACTTCAACGAGAAACAACACTACAAGGAGGATGGGGATTTTGCGGCTACATTGAGTCGGGGTGTCGGATTGCAGCCTAGACTACTAGGTCTCTGCATCCCCCCTTCTCCGGGTAGAAACCCCGTAGTGAGCGGCCAACGATTGGGGCCGAGCACCTGTATGCGGCGACGTCCATCGGATCGGATGTCGAGATGTCCCACGGCGGGGACATCGTTCAGATGGTGTGGTGGCGGGGGATGGCCTGCAACTAGGTCCCCTAATCTTACGAGAAAAAAACCCAAAAGAGCAGGAAAAACGAGATCGGGTCGAAACTTCTTCTGGCAGGAACTAATCGCCGCCAGCGCCGGGGACTGACCTCTTGATCCGGCGAGATCTCCATGGTAGAAGACCACATACTCCAACAAGAAACAACACTACCTCGGTCTGGAGGAAGTAGAAGATCCAGCCATCGTCGAAAGCTGGGATCCAACGAGGTACAGCTCGAGAAAGCAGCCACCACTCGCCCCTTCACCCATCTCTGCTCACCACAACCTCGACAGCGAGAAAAGGTGGAAGAAACCACAAGGTAGCATCACCTAGAGAAACTATGCGCTGATTGAAGCATAACTCACCAGATCCGCCATCTTCGCAACTCCAGCGAATCCCGAGCGCTCCACATGAGCACCCGGATCCATCAGAGTATCGGCATCTCCCCATACCACCTACATGTACTAAAAATAGGAGGATAGACACCTATCCTTTGCCATCGCCGGACAACTGGGGGAGGCTCGGATCTACTCCGGGGACTCTCAAGCGGGAGGAGGAAACGAGAGGAGAGAGGGGAGGAGAGGGGGAAAGTGTAGGACCGAGAATTGCATTTTATTCAGCACAAAAACAGTTTTTGCAACACAAGAAGACTCCAACTAGAAAACAAACATTGAAGACTCAAAATTTAAAATTATAAATATTGAAGCGCCATCCGGAAAGAAATAAAGTCCCACTACCATACATAGAAAGTACGGTAAAAATTATCACTATTGACTTGGATCTAAGTAAATTTAGATACTCCTCATGGAAACAATATGTGTAGAGAGTTACCTAAAAATCGTAGTTTTAGTTAAGTTTTTTTTTATGTAATGCACACTATTATATAAATGTGTAGTATACATAGATACTCAATGTTTTTGCAGACAAATGGTTGTAAATTTATACATCCATGTACCTATGTAAATTTGTCTTTGCAAATGGATATATAAGGTGATAGATATGTAAGGTGAGACGACCATGACCGCACGATCAAGGGGTTGCTTAATTTTCCCGATAATTCTATTGATATATGAACAATAGAATAAAAAAATTATGGATTTAGTTTCCCTCATTAACGCCCAGATCCTTTCGCCTCATCCATGCAATAAAGTCCATCGCACTTTCCTCTAGTGCTGCTCCATAGAGCAATTAATACATGCATAAACCATTCGTTGCATATGGGGAAAAGGAAGGAGTATTAGGAACACGCTTTGGGCCTCCGACGATATACTGTGTGGATTTTGAAAATGTGAATTAGCGACTAAAAAACCATGAATATTTGGTGATGAAGACTTGACTAGAATAGCAGTTCAAAGAAACACTACAGGAAACAGGAGTTTTGCCGTCGGCAAACATATGCAAAGCGGACGGCAAAGGCTTTGCCGTCAGCTCCCCGACGGCAAACCTGTTGTCAGCTCATCAGTCGGCAGTGAGCTGCTTTGCCGTCAGCTCAATATCGACCGACGGCAACGGCTTTGCCGTCAGCCTTTTTGTACAGGCTGACGGCAACGCCGCTCGTACGGCCAGCTCTGACTTAACCCCGTGGGTTGAGTTAACGGCGTTCATTGCCGTCAGCTAGCACCGTGGCTGACGGCGAAGACCTAAAGCGATACCCATTGATGTCGTATTTTTCATATGTATGGACCTTAAAGTCAAAACCATTTGCGATTTGTCTCAATTCAGCGTCCATCGACTCTGAATTAGCCTACAAGTTGAAACGGAAAGGCTTGTTGTATTAGTCGGTACTGAGACGACGAAGAAATAACAATGGCCTGTATATCATATAAGAAGTACCGTTTGTGTAAACCAAGAGATGAAACCGGGATTGCCGCCTCCCCGCTTCTCAAGAAGATTAATCTCTTCGATGGAGTCTTTTTCGATCGCCACTCCATTCGAGAATTGCGCGACGAATCGACTGTATCAAATAATTAAGAGAAGTTAGACACACAACTCGTCAAGAAGTTGCAGAACAATTAATATGTACCGCGCACTTACTCGATGTATGGCCGCACTTCTGTCATGTTGGTCAAGATATACAATGTAATGATGCTTCATTCCTCAAAGGTCAACGTCTTTGTCTTCATAACCCCACAAGGTGCGAGGCTCCCTTTAAAGAGTTTGAACTTGGATTCATGTCGCTCGGGGTCGCCAGTATTGTACCGAGGCTTTGGATTATGCAAACTGTAATTAGTGGCAGCATAGTGTGCTGTCACGAAGTTTGCCGCTTCCTCGACAACGAATGCCTCAGCCATTGATGCTTCAATTCTCCGTTTATTTTTACATTTTGCTCGAAGCGTCTTCTGCATTCTCTCGGTTGCATAGCACCAACGGTTTTGCACAGGGCCACCCAATCTTGCCTCCATCGGTAGATGCAAAATCATATGTTGCATCGGATTAAAGAAACCCGGTGGAAAGATCTTCTCTAACTTGCATATCAACTCCGGCGCCAGTTTTTCCATCTCTTCTATCACAATAGGCGATAATTCTTTAGCACAAAGAACACGGAAGAAATAGCTTAGCTCTGCCATTACTAGCCATTCATCCTCGGGGATGTAGCCGCGCAACATCACCGGCATTATCCGCTCAAGCCATATGTGCCAATCGTGACTCTTCAGCCCAAAGATTTTCAACTTTTCAAGACTTGCTCCCCTTGCTAGATTCGCTGCGTACCCATCGGGGAACATCAACTTTTTTTTCACCCAGATGAGGATTTCCCTCATGTGTTCCCTTTTAAGATTGAACCATGCCTTTGGCTTCTCCCAATTCTTCTTCCCTTTCGGTTGTCGCATGTTCAGTGACTTCCTATTACACAGACTCTCCTGATCGACTCTAGCCTTAACATTATCTTTCCCCTTATCAGTGCCGAACAATGTACCAAAAAGGGCCTTACCCATATTTTTTTCAGTGTGCATCATGTCAATGTTGTGTGGAAGAGCAAGGTCTTTGAAATACGGGAGATCTCAAAAGCATGGCTTGTGGGTCCAGGCGTGTTCCGTATTATATCCCAAGAAATACCCTGGCCGGTTCGGATCAGGCTCTAGTGAGTTCAACTGATCAAGAATTTGTGCGCCCTTCATCATAGGTGGTGCCTCGTGCTCGACAACTTTACCTTTGGTGAAATTCTTCTTGTCTTTTCTGAATCCATGGTCCAGAGGCAGGAATTGTCTATGCAAGTCGAAGCAAGAATACTTGCGACCCTCCGGCAGCCAATGAAACTTAAGAGCAGACTTGCATTGCGGGCATGGGAACCTTCCGTGCACGCACCATGCAACAAAAAGTGCAAACGCCGGCAGGTCATGCATGGAGTACATCAACCAAGCATGCAGTTGGAAGTTTGTTTTGCTAGCTGCGTCATATGTCCGGATCCCATTATCCCAAGCTTCTTTGAACTCATCCATCAGTGGTTGCAAGTACACATTCATATTTTTTCCGGGATAGTTGGGCCCCGGAACTATCAACGTCAAGAAGATGTGCTTTCTTTGCATAAGTACTCCAGGGGGCAGATTGAGGGGCATGATGAATACGGGCCAACAACTATACTGGGTTGCCGTCATACCGAAAGGATTGAACCCATCGAGGCTAATGGCGAGTGCCACGTTTCTTGGGTCTTTGGCTTTACCTTCTTTATGTATTTCATTGAACATCTTCCACGCTTCACCATCAGAGCGGTGGGTCAACATCAAATTCCCGTATTCATCTGTAGCACGTCTAATTCCATCTCTGTGCCATGTCATTTGTTTTGCTGTTTCTTCAAGCATGTAAAGTCGTTGAAGTCTTGGTAAGATCGGTAGGTACCGAAGAATGTTTACGGGTATTTTGCTCTGCGTCTTCTCACCAAGACCGTTGTCTACGACAATATACCTGGAGGACTTGCAGCGTGGACAATAATTATCATCCGCATACTCATGCCTAAATAAGACGCATCCTTTCTCACAAGCATGTATCCGCTCGATGGGCATCTTCAGTGCACCGAGTATTTTGTCTGAGTGGTATAGGTTTGCAGGCATAATATGACCGTCCGGTAGAAAGCGCCCGAATAAGGTCATCATCGCATCATAGCACTCTCTGGACAAGTTGAATTGTGCCTTAAGAGCCATTGTTTGTGCGATGGCATCTAGTTGACAAAGCTTGGTGTGCGCATGCAGTGGGAGTTTTGAAGACTCTAGCATGGCATAAAAGGCCTTGGCAGTTTCCTCCGGTTCTTCGTCCTCAAGACGAGCATCGTTGTAGTCATTGACCATGTCTTCGATCCCTGTACCACAATCCTCAATGCGCTGACGCACTACCTCATGTCTGTCACGTTGGGCCGACTCGCCATGAAATGACCACAACGTATAATCAGGCATGAAACCACGTATTTGCAGGTGTTTACCCATTACATCCTTTGTCTGTTGTGAATAGTTCTTACATCTAGTGCAGGGGCACCATGTTCTTGGTTGGCTAGCACTAAATGCAACCTCTAGGAACTCCTCGGTCTTGGCCAACCATTCCTCAGTCATATTTTTTTGACTAGGGTGACCGGTGTACATCCACGCACGATCATTCATTCTGGCTAGCTAGCTAGTACAAATTAACACCAGAAGGCATATAATTAATTACGGTGATACGGCATATGCACACTAGCTAATAGGTAAAGATAGGTCCTAATCCCACCCGAGTATGTGCAGATTGGATTCATTTCCCCATGCTCTCCTTCCGATCCGACGCAAAATTTCGACAGCACCTCCCCGCTGTTCTCCTGATACACGTCTCAGCATAAACCGAGAGGATGTGTACCCGGAGAACAACAAGGTGGCGCTGACGAAATCCTGCGCCCGATCCGGAGGAGAGCATATATGGGGAAATGAATCCAATCTACACATACTCGGGCTGTCCATGGATAACGTTGGACAATTCGAAAGAATCCAATTATAAATATGCAAATGAATGCATATTTATAAATGGAATCTTTCGAACGGGAGACGCATATGGGTTACGTGACTTGCATGAGTTGAGAAGGAAAGAACTAGCTATACACCTATCTTTTGGGTAGGGTGAAACTAAGAGGAGAGAGACGTTTGGCGTCCCCAATAGGAAACAGTGCTAGTCACGGGAACCTATGCAATTAAATAAGGCAACCTTAGCAACAACAAGCTAAGCTCCAATATATCTATAAATCCTAACATTTGTTACTTCCATTTATTTCCATTTAACAATTTGTGTCTTAACTCTTAACACTATAACAAAACATGCCAGCTCGAAGATAGCATCGTTTTGGAAAAAGAGAAGCATTTCTATTTTGTATGAGTATATCCATCTATAACATGCAAACAAAAATATCAAAAGGTGGAAATTTTTTCTCACATTGTTAAATGATCACAAAATGCAGCATAAATTCCTTACAAAATGCAGGTGTTTATAAATCACATGGAAAACAAATGGACAAAAATAATTTGGCAAATACTTGATAGAAATTATAGACCTTAGTTCATGTGAGAACTACTCTATATTATAGACCTTCCATTTATTTATTTCTTTTATTTCCTTTCCATTCATTCCTTTTTTTAACTTCTATTTCTTTCTAACATACATACTAACAAACCCTAGCCCTAATCTACTAACAGATCTAGCTAGCTAATTTTTTTAATAAATAATTATAAGCTAACTAAAATTTAACATAAATATCTACTAACAATAAATAGAAACAAAATTGAATCCTAATTAGTATACTAACTAATTTCTAAATCTAACAAACCCTACCCCTAATCTACTAACAAATGTAGCTAGCTAAAAAATTAACTAACTACTGATAAGTTGCATTGTTCTAACAATAAATAAAATTGATAAATAACAAAAAATAAAATTGATAAATAACAAAAAAACAGAGAAAAGAGGAGCTCACCTCACCTGCAGAGGAGGGCGGAGGAGGTGGTGGTGGCCGGCGAGGAGGCCACTGCCACCGGAGCCGAGGAGGACGGGCAGGCGGCCGGCGAGGGAGGGGGCCGCGGCGGTGACGGGGGGCGACGTCGTGCAGAGGCGCGGCGGCGGGCTGGACCTGCAGAGGAGGAGAGGATGAGCGGGAGAGAGAGAGAGAATGGGGAGCGAGGGAAGGGGCGGCCGGGGTGGCCGCGGCTCACCGGACGCGGCCGACGCGGCGGGGGAGGCGGCGGCGGCTTGGAGGGGAGGGGTTGAGAGCGGGGTGAGAGAGAGAGAGAGAGAAGTGGCGGGCGGCTAGGTCTGCCCGGGCCGAGATAACGGCCCGCCGCTTGGCCGTCAGCCAGCTGACGGCAATGCGGCGGTCCGTTATCCCACAGCCGCGTGGTGGGGTCTGGGGAAACGTTGCCGTCAGTTGGGCTTTGCCGTCAGCTGTTCTGCGCGTTGCCGTCAGCTAACTGACGGCGTTTCATGGGCTGACGGCTAAAGTTCCTTTTGCCTACAGTTGTTTCTTTGCCGTCAGCATTTTTACTAGCTGACGGCAAAACATGGTTTGCCGTCAGCCCCGACGGAAAGCTGACGGCAAAAATCCTGTTTCCCGTCTGTGAAATAGTAACATATGAAACTTGCCAACTATGGTACACAACACATTATATTCATAATGCATAACTTCAGAGTGAGATAAAATTAAAAATTAAAGCTAGCCAAATCAGGTTCAAAACAAAATCTAACACACAGCAGTAGATTTTGTTCCAAAATTATGGCATTCGTCCACTGTTACACATTGTAAGGCCCGATATGCAGTACTGTTTCAGATTCGGACGTTTCCGTCCGAACCCGAGGACGAAGCACATATCGGTCCCACCGCGATATATGACGAAGTCATATATCCCGGATTTCAACATGATATCACAACATTACAGATACAAGGATACAACATCTCATACAATCGGCATACAACTGCCTCAAATATAATACAACATCGGAAGATACATGTCTGAGTACAGACTACAATCAAATGCCTACTGGCAAAGAGAAAAACATCGATCTCATAACCACACGGGTCCAGGCCCTCCGCCGGGATCCGCCTAACTAGTCGTCGTCGAGTCTCCACGTGAAACGTCGATCACCATACCTGTTGTCGATCAAGACCCCTGAAAATAGTTTGGGGGTAGTATCATGAGTACAGAGGTACTCAGCATCCAACTGTAGTGGTCATCTGACCCAGCAAGGACTTCATCACTCGTCATTCTAGGACAACTAGTAGTTTACGGTAAGGAAGGGGTAAGTGGTGAGGTTGCCGCCGCACTAGCATTTATGAAGTGGCTAAAGATCTAGAGAGTAAGGTAAGAAGCCAAGCATTCGATGAGTAATCGCCTCCAACAAGTCTGCTATCCACCTACTACGCAAACATAACACCTATCCTATCTTTGTCCTCCTCTTCGCATCCCGGCGAAGAAGAAGCAATCAAGGCACACACACATTGATCAAGTTATATTAAGATTATCTCAGTTGTTGTTGTCTATGAACAAGGAGTAGGTCTCAAGTCGTCCATAACCGTGGACACGACTTCTCGAAAAGATTTAACCCTGCAGGGGTGTACCAACTGCCCATTACAAGGCTCCTCACGCTCGCCAATCTCTCTTAGTTGCTACCCATCACAGGAAACCATTTTATGATTTAGTTCCAAGAGATCTGAAATGACAGGTCCCTCTAACTAACAACAAACAAATCCGGGTGGCCCCCGGGGAGTCGACACCCAATCCAAAAGCTGGCCACACTCTCGGATCGGACTCTTCCGTCTCAACAGGGTTTGGGTTACCGAGACGCCTCACGTGAGGCCTCGGGCCCTCGCCGGTCAAAGGTGGACCAACAGGGAAACCATGTCTCCGCTGGTCCTGGTTGTTTAAAAATTACGAGGGGATCCACCAAGCACACACACGGGGTTTCAAATGGTAAATCAGCTCGGGCCACCACTAGAAATGTTTCAAGCTAGATAGGTAAGAAAAGGGGACCCCATAAAATCCCACACGCGGTTAGGCACGCTCAGTCTTAAAACCAATACCCGGAACTCGGATCCTAGGTGACTCGAATGGAACAAAGCGTCGGGGCGGGATAGCCTAGACCTTCCATCCTTCGTCAAATATAGTCAACATTATAATAACCATATCATCAACAACAATATAATAATGTGATATCCCAAACCAGAAGTAACAGGGTAACATCGTAGCATGCTAAGCATGCATACTAAGCAGGGGCCGAGCAACGAGCAATAGTAACATAGCAGTACAAGGTTTGCTGGGAGGGGACATGGCTGTATCGGTTTGAAAGAGGCTGTAAACATGTGGTAGGATCAAACATCGAACCTATCCTAGACTAGCATGCAAACCGCTGGTTGAAATAGAATGGATCATAAGTAATGCATAGTCCTTCCCTGTTGATAAGTCGGGTTCCGAAGGTGTAGTTGATCGCAAACTCACGTCGTCTCCGAGAGGTATCCGCAGGAGCACACAAGAAGTAAACACTGGAAAGCAATCAATGAGCAAGCAAATATTACTACGAGGCAAACACGAGCAAGCATCGACAAGAAGCAACACGAGATATCGCACCTACCGTCGAGAGCGGTTACTAACAATTTAAGTGGAGTACTCGTCACACACGATGATACCGCACATTTACGGTGGTTCAAGTTGTTTAGCTACAGGTGAGAAAAGGTTGTTAACATGGCATATCACTCAAGCATGGCAAGAGGTGAAGCATGAATAAACTATCTAATCTAGTCACTTTAAGTGGGGGTAAAACCTATACATGGCAAACTATTGCGGACCCCACGATAAAAATGGAATTCGGTACTGTTTTCCTCTAAACAATATTTTATTATTTTATTAGCAAGCAAGAGCAACAGAAACACAATCTACATGCAATTCTAGTCAAGTTACATGTAAGAAATATTTTAAACCGAGCAACGGTTAAAAAGTTATGGCAGTTACAGTTTACAGTGGCAGGCAGTGTAATTAGCAGTCAAACAGCATGTAAACAAGGTCAAACATGGCAAAGGAGCACAAATTATTAAACTAGACACATTTCTAAGCAAGTTTTGTATTTTACGCGTCGCGATCGGAGCTACGGGTGAAAAGATACGGGCACCGCAAAAAGCTAATACAATCTGCTAAAAATAAATAAATACAGAAAAGAAAAAAACTATCGGGCCAAGAGTACTGGGCCGAGCCCATCTAACAGAAAAAGAGAAAAAAAAGAAAAAAAATAAAAGCGGGCTGCCTCACCGAGTGGGCTGTGGCCCAAGTGGCTGAGGAGGCCCGGTGGCTGGGCTGGGGCGCCTGGGCCAGGGGGCAGGCCGTGGGAGGTGGGCCGGGCCACGCGCGCGTTACCAGGTGGCTATGCAACCGGTGCCCGATCCCATCTGGATCGTGGCTGCACGGAGCGGCGGCGGCTCGCTGGCCGGCCTTCGGCGGCGAGGTCGAGGGCAGGCGAGGGTCCAGGCGAGGAGGAGGGGTCGCGCGGGTCCGTCGTCTTCGGGCGGCGCAGCAAGCTCCCGGCTCGGGGAGGCCATGGCCATGGCGTGGCGGCGGTCGGCCTGGCGAGCTCGGGCTGGGCGTTCATGGCGGCGGCGCCTTGCACGCAGAGAGGAAGAACAGAGATTAGATGGAGGAGAGAGAGGGAAGAAGAAAGGAGGAGGAGAGGCGCGACCTGCGGGGCTCGTCGGCGGCGGCTAGGCTCGTCGGCCGGTGTGCAGCGGCGCTCCATGGGACGTGCAGGTCCAGATCGGGCCCGAGAGGCTGGAGGTAGGTGGGAGGTCCAGGGGGTGACGTGGCAGCCCGAGAGCCACTGATCTGCAGATCCAAGGGCTGGAATTGCCCTGAATCTAGGGTTTCGGGGTAGGTGGAGCTGTGGGCAGAATTTGGAGCAACTCTGGGGGGGGGGGGTGGCTGCAATTTTTGGCTAGGGAAACCCTAGAAATGGGGTGGGAGTGTGGTGGTCTTTATATAGCCCCGGTGGCTGGCAGTTTGCAAAAACATCCCCGGTTTTTCTCTCTCGCGCGCGGTGCTTACGTTTCTGACCGCCGGGGGTCCGCAGTACCTCCGATTCGGGTAAAACTTCGAATTGCGCGATCAGCGCGTCGAGCCAGAGGCGTTCACCTCGCGCTGGAACCGTTTCGAAAACATTTTCTGGCGCGCTATAAAAATAATCCGTTTAATTATTAAACGGGGTTTTCGTTCCGTTGGTTGCGGCTGGTCTCTTGCGGTTTTTTGCGACGGTGATCGGGTGAAACCCGGTGTCGCAAAGGTCGAGTGTCAGGGTGGCAAGGGTCGGTCTCCGTCCGGTACGAGATAAGAGGGGAAAAAATAATCGACGATCGATAAATCGGGGATGCAAACACCGCAAACAAATCAGACAATCAAACAATTCACACCGAAAACAATTTTTTTAATTTTTGCAAAATCTGGGCTGTTACAATACAACACCACCAACAAGGGATCTCGTCCCGAGATCCTGGACGATCCGGGGGAGAGGTGAAGGGGGAAAGAAGAGAGTCGACGATCTTCAACACCACCAACAAGGGACTCTGCTCCATGTCGACGTCGAACTTCTGTCGAGATAAATTTCCGCAGAGAGACGACATCGTCAGAAAAACGAAACCGTCAGTGTCAAAAGGAAGAACGACAATGAAAGCTGGGTCAAAGACAGTGCATTTCGACGCAAGTCGTGAAAACACTGGGCAAAAGGATGGAGGGCAAAGGACGAGCCAGATGATATCCGAAACCGGAGAAGCTAAAGGTACTACAGGAATTCCCACCTGAGCTCGGAATCGAGACAATACTTCCCAAGCAAAGTATTGTAACGGTTCCGATACTCCACACACTCGAGATCTTATAGTTTTGAAGGGGGTAAGGCGAGATTAAAACACTTACGACACTTGTCCTGATCAGAGCATGGGTAAGGAGCAAAAAGAATCCTACTCTCCGATAACTAACTTAGTAACTACAAAATAATTTTTGTCTAGACTCGACTTCGGCCAAAGAGGGGATCCTACGGTCGGTAAAGCTCTGATACCAAGTTGTAAGGCCCGATATGCGGTACTGTTTCAGATTCGGACGTTTCCGTCCGAAACCGAGGACGAAGCACATATCGGTCCCACCGCGACATATGACGAAGTCATATATCCCGGATTTCAACATGATATCACAGCATTACAGATACAAGGATACAACATCTCATACAATCGGCATACAACTGCCTCAAATATAATACAGCAACGGAAAATACATGTCTGAGTACAGACTACAATCAAATGCCTACTGGCAAAGAGAAAAACATCGATCTCATAACCACACGGGTCTAGGCCCTCCGCCGGGATCCGCCTAACTAGTCGTCGTCGAGTCTCCACGTGAAACGTCGATCGCCATACCTGTTGTCGATCAAGACACCTGAAAAGAGTTTGGGGGTAGTATCATGAGTACAGAGGTACTCAACATCCAACTGTAGTGGTCATCTGACCCAGCAAGGACTTCATCACTCGTCATTCTAGGACAACTAGTAGTTTACGGTAAGGAAGGGGTAAGTGGTGAGGTTGCCGCCGCACTAGCATTTATGAAGTGGCTAAAGATCTAGAGAGTAAGGTAAGAAGCCAAGCATTCGATGAGGAATCGCCTCCAACAAGTCTGCTATCCACCTACTACGCAAACATAACACCTATCCTATCCTTGTCCTCCTCTTCGCATCCCGGCGAAGAAGAAGCAATCAAGGCACACACACATTGATCAAGTTATATTAAGATTATCTCAGTTGTTGTTGTCTATGAACAAGGAGTAGGTCTCAAGTCGTCCATAACCGTGGACACGGCTTCTCGAAAAGATTTAACCCTGCAGGGGTGTACCAACTGCCCATTACAAGGCTCCGCACGCTCGCCCATCTCTCTCAGTTGCTACCCATCACAGGCAACCATTTTATGATTTAGTTCCAAGAGATCCGAAATGACAGGTCCCTCTAACTAACAACAAACAAATCCGGGTGGCCCCCGGGGAGTCGACACCCAATCCAAAAGCTGGCCACGCTCTCGGATCGGACTCTTCCGTCTCAACAGGGTTTGGGTTACCGAGACGCCTCACGTGAGGCCTCGGGCCCTCGCCGGTCAAAGGTGGACCAACAGGGAAACCATGTCTCCGCTGGTCCTGGTTGTATAAAAATTGCGAGGGGATCCACCAAGCACACACACGGGGTTTCAAATGGTAAATCAGCTCGGGCCACCACTAGAAATGTTTGAAGCTAGATAGGTAAGAAAAGGGGACCCCATAAAATCCCACACGCGGTTAGGCACGCTCAGTCTTAAAACCAATACCCGGAACTCGGATCCTAGGTGACTCGAATGGAACAAAGCGTCGGGGCGGGATATCCTAGACCTTCCATCCTTCGTCGAATATAGTCAACATTATAATAACCATATCATCAACAACAATATAATAATGTGATATCCCAAACCAGAAGTAACAGGGTAACATCGTAGCATCCTAAGCATGCATACTAAGCAGGGGCTGAGCAACGAGCAATAGTAACATAGCAGTACAAGGTTTGCTGGGAGGGGACATGGCTGTATCGGTTTGAAAGAGGCTGTAAACATGTGGTAGGATCAAACATCGAACCTATCCTAGACTAGCATGCAAACCGCTGGTTGAAATAGAATGGATCATAAGTAATGCATAGTCCTTGCCTGTTGATAAGTCGGGTTTCGAAGGTGTAGTTGATCGCAAACTCGCGTCGTCTCCGAGAGGTATCCGCAGGAGCACACAAGAAGTAAACACTGGAAAGCAATCAACGATCAAGCATCTATTATTACGAGGCAAACACGAGCAAGCATCGACAAGAAGCAACACGAGACATCGCACCTACCGTCGAGAGCGGTTACTAACAATTTAAGTGGAGTACTCGTCAGACACGACGATACCGCACATTTACGGTGGTTCAAGTTGTTTAGCTACAGGTGAGCAAAGGTTGTTAACATGGCATATCACTCAAGTATGGCAAGAGGTGAAGCATGAATAAACTATCTAATCTAGTCACTTTAAGTGGGGGTAAAACCTATACATGGCAAACTATTGCGGACCCCACGATAAAAATGGAATTCGGTACTGTTTTCCCCTAAACAATATTTTATTATTTTATTAGCAAGCAAGAGCAGCATAAACACAATCTACATGCAATTCTAGTCAAGTTACATATAAGAAACATTTTAAACCGAGTAACGGTTAAAAAGTTATGAAAGTTACAGTTTACAGTGGCAGGCAGTGTAATTAGCAGTCAAACAACATGTAAACAAGGTCAAACATGGCAAAGGAGTACAAACTATTAAACTAGACACAATTCTAAGCAAGTTTCATATTTTACGCGTCGCGATCGGAGCTACGGGTGAAAAGATACGGGCACCGCAAAAAGCTAATACAATCTGCTAAAAATAAATAAATACAGAAAAGGAAAAAAAACTATCGGGCCAACAGTACTGGGCGGAGCCCATCTAACAGAAAAAAAAGAGAAAAGAAAAAGAAATAAAAAATAAAAGCGGGCTGCCTCACCGAGTGGGCTGTGGCCCAAGTGGCTGAGGAGGCCCGGTGGCTGGGTTGGGGCGCCTGGGCCAGGGGGCAAGCCGTGGGAGGTGGGCCGGCCCACGCGCGCGTCACCAGGCGGCTATGCAACCGGCGCCCGATCCCATCTGGATCGTGGCTGCCCGGAGCGGCGGCAGCTCGCCGGCCGGCCTCCGGCGGCGAGGTCGAGGGCAGGCGAGGGTCCAGGCGAGCAGGAGGGGTCGCTTGGGTCCGTCGTCTTCGGGCGGCGCAGCAAGCTCCCGGCTCGGGGAGGCCATGGCCATGGCGTGGCGGCGGCCGGCCTGGCGAGCTCGGGCTGGGCGTTCATGGCGGCGGCGCCTTGCACGCAGAGAGGAGGAAGAGAGATTAGATGGAGGAGAGAGAGGGAAGAAGAAAGGAGGAGGAGAGGCGCGACCTGCGGGGCTCGTTGGCGGCGGCTAGGCTCGTCGTCCGGTGTGCAGCGGTGCTCCATGGGACGTGCAGGTCCAGATCGGGCCCGGGAGGCTGGAGGTAGGTGGGAGGTCCAGGGGGTGACGTGGCAGCCCGAGAGCCACTGATCTGCAGATCCAAGGGCTGGAATTGCCCTGAATCTAGGGTTTCGGGGTAGGTGGAGCTATGGGTAGAATTTGGAGCAACTCTAGCGGGGGTGGCTGCAATTTTTGGCTAGGGAAACCCTAGAAATGGGGTGGGAGTGTGGTGGTCTTTATATAGCCCCGGTGGCTGGCAGTTTGCAAAAACATCCCCGGTTTTTCTCTCTCGCGCGCGGTGCTTACGTTTCTGACCGCCGGGGGTCCGCAGTACCTCCGATTCGGGTAAAACTTCGAACTGCGCGATCAGCGCGTTGAGCCGGAGGCGTTCACCTCGCGCTGGAACTGTTTCGAAAAAACTTTCCGGTGCGCTATAAAAATAATCCGTTTAATTATTAAACGGGGTTTTCGTTCCGTTGGTTGCGGTTGGTCTATTGCGGTTTTTTGCGACGGTGATCGGGTGAAACCCGGTGTCGCAAAGGTCGAGTGTTAGGGTGGCAAGGGTCGGTCTCCGTCCGGTACGAGATAAGAGGGGGAAAATAATCGCCGATCGATAAATCGGGGATGCAAACACCGCAAACAAATCAGATAATCAAACAATTCACACCGAAAACAAAATTTTTAATTTTTGCAAAATCTGGGCTGTTACACACAACAACATATTTTTGTTCGTATTTACCCATCCACCAAGAGAGACCATCGATATCATCTCTACCCAGACCACCGATTCATGTATCTGTCAAGATAAAAGATGCAAAACTTGGTTGTGTCAGGAGAGGTATGGGAGACGATCCCGAATGCAGCGACAGAGAGCAACGACATTGCCGCATCCTCGCCGAGTGCGAAAAATCCAAAGGGTTTGCCCCCATATAGATCTGGGGGTTTGCCACATTTTTTTTCTCAAATAAAGCGACACGTTTTTGCCTAGAGAAACATGTGAGAGGGTTCAACGAGGGATGGGAGGAAAGGAGATTATAAAGGGGGAGGGAGGCTGAATAGGTATATATGAAATACATTGCTAGCCCTCCCTCCCCTGAAGGTGACTAGGTTAGTCAAATCATACGCCGCGGTAATGTGAGACCTAGTTGAGTTTAATAGTTGAGATGCGGGTCAATATTTTGGTTGGAAATGTAAAATTATGGAGGGTTATCCATGAACAATGCAATAATTCACTAGGACAAAATCATACTTCAATGTAATCACAATGTTTCATCATATGTTTTTTTTTCTTCTAAAAGCTAATAATGTCCTCGTAATGCAACCATTAGTAGCGTGCAAGACCAATGACGTGTTAGATAAAGATGGCCAGGGAAATTATTATTGACTTCACTCTGATATTATATTTGTGTATCGTGCACTTTTTGTTGACTTGTATCTAGTAGATACTCCCTTCAGACTATATAAGGCAAGGGTGCCATGATTGTGTGATCAAGGTATTGTTTTATTCTCGTGATCATGCTACTGATTTAGATTAGCCTATCTAATCCATTAAAAATAATGATTAATTCATGCATTAATAGACCAACCGTTTGGCCTCATCCATGCAATAGAATCCAACACACATCCAGCAAAGATGCCCAATAAAGTGATTAATAACGTGCATGCATTAGTAGTTGTGGGTGAGAAGAAGGAAGAGGTACGAGGAAAATGCTTCCAGACTAAGGTGGTGTATTACACGGGTTTTGAAATGCAAATTAGCGACTAACAAACAAAAATACTGGATGGAGACAAGCCGAATGTAATACTATTCAAGTGGAGAGGGTATGTAAGACTAGAGGATCGTGACTGTACTTGTTTAACTCTCGTGATTGCGCTATTGGTCCATGAATTATCCAACTGAATCCATCACAAAATTAGGGATTAATTCCCTCATCAACACCAGAATATTTTTGCCTCATCCACGACATAGAATCCAACACACATACATTGGAAGATGACCAATAAAAGTAAACAATTTTCACAAAAAAGCGGTTATAGCGTTAAAAAGTGACGACATGAAAGTAGTGCATCAACTTCTGTGTTGCCATGAAGATGCCATAGATGACCTTTTGGTGGTGCGGATACTGAGATTTGTATGGCGAGAACACTTCCTTGAAGTAATAGACTGAGTGTGGGATGATGGGGTTAGGATCCTCTGCAGTAGCACATTCTACTATACAATCGCTGTCATGTGGGGCCTGACCCTACATGTCATAGGCACTACAGCACCGTACAGTACTGCAGAGGATCTCAACCCGGGATGATGTAGTTATAGCCTTCTTCCTTGCGTTCCACAATGTCTACTACACCGACAACCTAATTAGTAACAAAAAATATATAGGATAATTACCTTTTTGCCCTTAGTTGGAATCAACCCACGGGATTTGCTTTTACTTTTTTGACTCTGCTCATTTTTTTACCTTAGATTTGTCTCTGAAATGCCTTTTGATTGTTTGATCAATACTTTTAAAATCATAATAAATTCAGATGAATTTAGAAAAATACAAACAATATATCAAAATTCATATGAATCGGAGCTGCCTATCCTCGACGTCGACGGTCTATTGTTTGGCTATGGCCTTCGAGGTTCTCATGTGTTGTTGTTTGAAGTGGTCTTGATTGGTCATTCACGATGGAGTTGGAGTCGCCTGCTCGGGGAGCGGTGGTGACAATGACATTGTAGTCAACCTCGACAGTGTCCTTTCTTCAATGGTGTGTGTGGTCTTGGGGGTGCCATGTCGGCCGTTTGCCATTTGTGGGCAAGTAGAACCGGTTTTCGGTCGGGTTTCCGTTAATTAATCGTGTAACTCTTTCTACCCTTTTAATGAATCGGGCCCTAAAGGACCACGTTTCAGAAAAAATAATATCAAAATGTTTAGAAAAACATTACATTTATGTGCATGTCATTTACATTCAAGAAAATAATATTAGTTAAACAACCTGAGGTTATTATGTTATTAACATTATTAAAGATAAATATGTATATAAATACTTTTTATAAGTAAAAATGATATGGAAATATAGGCGATGTGGTTTAAACATCCTGATATCTTATTTACATTTTTTGAGTGTATACGAATTTTTTTAAATTTTTTAAAGTAATGGTCAAAGTCGTTAAAAGAATCATAACAAATTCATATGAAGTCGGAAAAATGTAAATAAGATATCAAAATATTTAGAAAATATCATCAACATTTGCATGTCATTTTTTTATTTTATTTTGCAAACCAACCCTATCAAATCAGATCGAAGTCGACTCAGCGGAAACAACAGGAGCACACTGGGGCGGCGCCGGACTCGGGGCGTCGGGTGGAGCGGCGATTGAGGGATCCGGCCGGTGGTAGTGAGAGATTGGCGCGGGCGGACGACGCAACGAAGATGACGAGGCCCGGTGGTGGGGGGACAAATTTACTGTTCTAACCCTTTTGCAAAATTTTAACACGATTTGACCCCTTTTAGACACGTCAATCATCATGACGTGTCCACTCAACATAGAAAGGCCAGAGTGCTCGGTGTGTCTAGGATGTAAAAATAAAGTGGCAATAGGAGCTAACCACTACACTAGGAAACACTTGCTGTTCATACAGTTTCACAGACCTATATATACCTTCAAAGTTAACGGGCTGCAGGCCCATTTATACCTTCATTTTTTAAGGCCCACAAAAAATATATATAAAAATATCAATTATAAATATAAATATATATATACGTTAATTATTATGAAATGTTCGTGTTTGTAAAATTATGTATTATTATAATGTACTTATATAATTTTTAAAACATATAAATAGAAATATAAAATATTAAAAATTATATAAAATTTAATCTTATTATATAAATATAAACATGATTTATAAATAAGAACATTTTATAATTATATAAATTATAAACACGATTTACTAAGACGTACATTTTATTATGTTCGTGTTTATAAATCGTGTTTATATTTATATAATTTTAAAATGTTTTATTTATAAATTGTGTTTATATTTATATAATTATGAAATGTTTGTGTTTGTAAATCATGTTTATATTTATATAATTATAAAATTTTCTTGTTTATAAATCGTGTTTATATTTCTATTTCCATTTATATAATAAGATTAAATTTTGTATATAGTTTTTCCTATTTATATGTTTTACAAATTATATAAGTACTTTATAATATTACATAATTTTACAAACACGAACATAATTTAAAAAAATAAATGTATAAATGGGCTTGTAGCCCGTTAGCTTTGAAAGTATATATAGGGGTGTGAAATTGTATAAACAATAAGTGTTTCTAGCGTAGTGGTTAGCTCCTATTGCGGTGACCAGGACTCCAGGAGGTCGTGACTTCGAATCCCGCATTGTGCACTTTATTTTTACATCGCAGACACGCCGAGCCCTCTGGCGTTTCTAAGTTAAGTAGACACGTCACGATGATTGGCGTGTCTAAAAAGGGTTAGATCGTGCTAAATTTTTTAAAAGAGGTTAAATCGTGTTAAAAATTTGCAAAAGGGTTAGAATCAATGTTGGGGATATCGCTTATCGGAAATTTATCGGTCCACCCAAGATATGGGGTAAATCAGACGATTTATCGGTATATCGGGCCATTAATCGACATATCGGGCCATTTATCGGTCAATTTATATTATCGGTGAGACACCGAGTAGGGATAAATCAGACGATTTATCGGAATATCAAAAGATATTTGGAACAGTGGTTAGAATAGTAAAACACATCGCGGTGGGAACAGGAATTCAGCCCAGCAAGCTGCACGTGCACATGCACTAGGGACATCCAAGCAGCGGACGGGCCAAGCAGGAGACATGCCCATGCAGATGGCTCGATCTGGAGAAATCGGCAGAAATCTGGTAAGAGGCGCAGATGAACACATTAGCAGAGAGGCGCAACCGGCAACAAGAGAAGCCGGAGAGGCAGGAGACAAGATCAAGCATGAGTTGCGCGTGCTAAAAAATAGGATCCTGATAACCACCGAATGTTCGGTTGGGAGGATGACAATCCGAATGATTTTAATGACAATTTTAATTAGTGGTAGATGACAATTTTTAGGTGGTAGATGACAATTTTTATTTATACATGACAATTTTGCTGAATACATGACAACTTTAGCTCATAATTGTCATCTGTGTACAACTGAAGTTGTCATAAAAATCGTTCGGATTGCCACCCTCCCCACCGAACGTTCGATGGATATCATTATGCTAACCCTAAGGCTCTAATACCATGTTAAAAATATGTTTTATGGGGCCAAAAGACGAGATATATATTTAGTACTTCCTTCGTAAAGTAATATAAGACGTTTTAGATAATTAAAATAGTGATCTAAAACATTTTATATTTATAAACGGATGGAGTACATGTATAGATAATGACAAATATACAAAAATCCCTTTATAGTACGGGAACCTATATAGGCTACATGCAGTAACGGAGCCAGGTCCAGCCAAAAATCCACACAAACAACGTTGCTACAACATAGCTATAATGTATATCATTGTTCATCTATTTTACATAATATATGTATAGCCAAAGATGCAGACAGACGAAGGGATTTTTTGCCACGCCCCAGGCCACTAGCTACATGAAGATGTAATCTATAATACCTAAATAGTTCATCCCCACTAACCTATTTATCTTGACATGCAAGCTATCCACATCATCAAGTAGGTCCACATCTTTCCACTAACTCTTCATAAACGTGATTTCATTAAATTTGCATGTGCATGCAACCAATCACAAATAAATATTAACTTTGTTTATGCACTAATCCTCATGACTTAGAAGTGACTTTTTTAATAGAAAATCAAATTATGAGTTAGCTTGCATTTTATTTTTCTATGCGACAACTTTTTGATGAATGCACATATGTAGTTTGTCTCCACTCTCTTCATTCAACGTTATTTTCATCTCATATCGTCTCACCAGTATATTCTCCAGATAATAAATTAATTAAAAAATCACACCAATTTTTAGATCTTATCAAATTTTCTTAGATTTTAACTCTAAACAAAATTTCTTTAAAAAATATTAAATTATTTCTTAACAACTCCCGCAGCAACGCGCGTGGTATTATCTAGTATAACTCTAACAATGTGCACCTTTTACATAAAAGGAGGTCTCTATGGCGCCTTTTCAGATTGGACCTATGAAAGCGCAGAGACCAGATGAACTGTCGTCACAATTTTATCTTAAAATTGGGACGCTTTTAAAAATACTATTACTGCAATAGTGCTTGAGTTTTTACGGAAAAGCCAAATGCCGGAGGGTATCAATGACACATCTATTGTGTTGATAACTAAAGTCCCCTTCCTAAAGGATCTTAAGGACTTCCGGCCGATCAACCTTTGCAATGTGGTATACAAAATAGTATCAAAGTGTCTTGTGAATAGTCTTCAACCAGTGCTTACGAATCTTATCTCTGAAAAGCAAAGTGCTTTCATTCTGGGTGCCCTATACCGGATAATGCGATCAATCACATTTGAATGCATTCATCATATTCAGACTGCCAAGACTAAAGCTCCACTTTGTGCATACAAACTAGATTTATCGAAGGCTGATGATAACGTAGATTGGAAATACATGGAGAAGTCCCAAGCTAAGTGGGGTTTCCCCACTCACTGGATCTCGTGCATCATGGCATGTGTTACTTCCATTAAGTACTCGGTGAAGTTCAATGGGGAACTAATGAAATCCTTCTCCCCCTCAAGGGGTCTTCGACAAGGTGATCCTTTATCACTGTTCTTATTTCTCTTTGTTTCTAACGCGCTTTCTGCTCCCATCAATAAGGCCACGTTGGAGGAAGGTCTGCGAGGAGTACAAATTTGTAGAGGTGCATCGATTATATCACATCTCTTGTTTGTGGATGATACTATGCTTTTCTTCGAAGCCTCGGAACAACAAGCTCTTATTTAAAGGGTGTGTTAAACACTTATGCCACAATAACGGGTCAATTGGTGAACCCTTCAAAGTGTTCCATTCTCTTTACAAATATGTGCTTGCTAGCTTTCACTAGCATAGTGAAGAGTGTGCTGGATATTAAGCAAGAGGTGTTTGATCCTAAATATCTAGGCCTCCCTATTCCGGAAGGGAGGATGCATAAAGGAAGGTTTGAAACCCTTCATGCGAATTTGATCGGAAGATTAGTTGATTGGAGTGAGAAGCTAATGTCTGCAGGGGAACTCTCAAAATATGGGCCAAAAGTATCTCTAATCTAGCCGGTATGATTAGAGCTTGTAATGATGTCATTCTAATGTGGGACACCATTGAAGAATTCAGACCCTTGTTGTTAGTTGAACTAGAGCAAATTGATCAAATCAAAAATCTCATTCTATTCTTTGCGGATTTCTTTGGACTGGAAGTTAAGTATCATAAATCCATGTTGATTCCTATTAATGTGGATGCTGATAAGTGCCAACAAATTATTGATATCTTGGGCTGCACACTTGGATCTTTCCCTTCTAGTTATCTTGCATTGCCCATGTGCATATCCAAACAAAAAATTGAGGACTTCACCCCTCTCATGCAAATAATTAAAAAAAGACTTGCTGGTTGTTCCACCCTGCTTTCTTATGATGGTAGAGTCATCCTCCTTAAATCAGTCTTTACTTCCATCCCTACCTATTATAGGTGCTCCTTGTCTTATCCTGCTGGAGTTATATCAGATCAATAAGTACATGCGGAATTTCTTTTGGAGAAAATATGGGATGGAAGAAGGTGGACCTTCTCTCATTGCATGGAACCAGGTCTATCAACCTAAAACTAAAGGAGGTCTGGGTATTTTGGATATTACCACTCAAAACAAAGCTCCGTTTCTTAGAAATGTCCAAAGATTTTTCAATAAATCCAATGTTCCACGGGTTCAGCTCCTATGGAACACTGTCTACTTGAATAATCCCCCTTCTCAAAAATTGGAAGGCTCTTTTTGGTGTAAAGCTCACATTCCTCTGATTCATAGCTTTAAACAACTCTCAATCTGCAAACCTGGCAAAGGAGACACCATCATGTTTTGGATGGAAACTTGGGGAGAGCAAGCCTTGATGGAAAATTTTCCTGAGCTTTTCTCCTTCACCAAGTCTGAGAGAATCACTCTAAAATAAACGATGGAGACTCAGGAACTTATTTCTCACTTCCACACACCCTTGTCTATCCAAGCTTGAGATCATTTTCAAAACATCTCAATTTCTCTGCCCAACCTAGACCCTACATCCAAAGACTCCTGGAAAGGAAGGAAGAATGATGTAATTTCATCCAAAGAATTCTATTGCAATCTCATTTCAGATCCGGACTGCTCAAAAAAATTTAACCTCATCTGGGCCAGTAGAAACAGACTCAAGTACAAGATCTTCTTTTGGTTGGTGGCACATGGCAAAGTGAATTCTAGAGCACTTTTAAAAAGGAAAGGGATGTTTTTAGAATGCTACAATTGTGCATGCTGCTCTCAGAATTCTATGGAGACTCTTCTGCACCTCCTTTGGGATTGTGATTTTGCTCATAGCTGTTGGAGGACCATCCTACCAAACAAACAAATGGGGCACCTCAGTATATGAAGAAACCTTTCTAGCACTCAAATTCTTGCCACGGAAGTTTGGTATGGAGATTTTAATTCTTGGCACCTGGCATATATGGATTCAAAGGAACAACAAGATCTTCAAACATCTTGACATCTCTGTGGATAGCTGGAAATTTGGTTTTCAGCATGATCTTCAACTTTTTGTCCACAAAATAAGAAACAAACATGTTGCTTTGTTTCAAGCTTGGATAGACTCCCAGTTTTATTTGTTTGTCAAGTGAGTCAAACAAGGCATTTAGTTTCTCTTTTGCGTTTCTTTTTTGTTTTGCTTTTTGCTCCACCCTTTGTAACATACTTTGAGAGAAAATGGAAAATTACCGTAGAACAAAACCATAATCGAGATGGCAACTCACCATGTCAGTACATTAATTTGAAGGTGCGCCCTTGCATCTTGCTTGCCTTGGTGTCATCACTTCTCAGTCGGAACTTTCAGTAACCAGCGAGCCATGCCGACAGCGGGTGTTGCTCGAACGACAAATCGCTCGCAACGACCGTTGTGCCTGGATCATCATGTACGGTTTTGAGAAGGGCAAACACACCAGCAAAGGAAAAACCTTGCTGCACTGAGCACAGGGTAAACCATACATTCAATATAGCTATTATATTAAACCAACGGCACAGCATGATCGCCAGCCACCAAAGTCGATACAGCTTCCAGTGCAGATTCCAGCTGAATAGGCCAGATGCCCGCGACACCACTGACCCCGATGGCCCCGAAGGCGTGGGCAACCCTATTCCAAGCCCTAGGTCTGAATAAAACCTGACACTTATTAAATTGTTCATGTCCCATCCACAAGGAGTTCTGATAAAGGTGCCAACGAATGTCAAGTTCAAATAGAGGTGCTAATGACTGCTGGTATTTCTTCACTGGGCATTTCTCTTTGCTCGCCGGCTGAAAAATAGCCCGGGATCGTTCGCTCCAGGAGCATCAAGCCTCTTCGCTTACCCGCTGGAAGATTGCCCGGGCTTCTGCTCCAGGAGCATCAGGCCTCTTCCCTCGCCTACTGGAAGATTGCCCAGGATCTTCCTCTCCCGGAGCATCAGGCCTATTTGCTCGCCCGCTGGAATATTGCCCGGGGTCCTTCGCTCCAGGAGCATCATCGAGCTTCAGAGCCCACGCTGGTGTTTCGTCAGGCGCGTGGTGGTAATCATAGAAAATCTCCTCGCCTGCGCTTATCCGTTCTTTGGTGAATATGCCTACCCTATGATCGCCTGCCACCAACATAACCTTGGCATAGCAATTCGGATCAGGGGAATGGTTGGCAAACTTCAGCTTGTTGCCCATTCTGAAGGCATCGAGAACAAACTGCATCCAAAGAGTAGCATAAGCAACAGCCGGTATCTGGATCAAAAATAAAATACAGGTTTTCGAATAAAGCGAGTTGAGGAAGGAGAACAACTCAGCTCAAGCAAAAGAACTAGCTCAATCTGATGAAGGTCCAGCATGTAACTATGAAATGTTTGCAGATTGTAACTGGTATATATATTTTTGTGCGTGTACCTCGTTATTTAAGTTGAAAAGGAATGATGTGTTCTCGCGGTCATATTTCTTTCCACGCTTGTCTGCTTCGACGTGGGAGATAAGCTCCCCAGTGTACTCCCCAAGACATTCATCCTTGCCAACAACATTCTGAAGATTGTGGAAAAAAATATTCAGCTTGCCAATATTATTCTCGGGTATAGGGAAAGAGCGATGAAGAGGATGGAAGGAGCAATTTAACCTTAACGAATGCTCCCCAGCCAGAAACATTAGATCTCGCAACTATGACCTGAAACAGAAGTCACGAATCAATCAATGCCATCAACAGAACATTTTGTTTGAAAGAGAACCAGGGCATTCTAAAAGAAAGCGAATATTTTACTTCCCTAAGAAAAGTGAGTACTTTATTTTCCTAAGAAAAGTGGGTATTTTTATAGGGAGGCATGTGTTTTACTGGGTATTCGATGTTTCATCTCACAACATCAAATCAATCACGAACATAAAATTGAGTATGCCTCCATATCTATTGATTCCTTTTCTTAAAAACAAAGGTGGCACTATCCAATTTCCTTTTTCCTTGATTTTAGAAGAAAATAATGCTGTCCCTAAGGCAACTGAACTTAAATTGATGGTAAGAAAAGTTTTTGCTGAAAAAGTGTCTGCCTTGAAACAAGGTTACTGTATCAGTTTGTTTCAGTATCCTAAGTGGTTCATAACTGGCTCGAAAAAACGATAACCAAGAAAAACCGTCGCTCATAAGGAATCAATTCCTAATGGGTCTTTAATCGTTGCTATAAGAGATACAAGATTCAACAGTAACGAAATATAGCTCAAAAGAGATCTAGCCACTTAAATCATGTTTAAATAGCATGTAGCAATTCAGAACATGGTCTGGTGAAACCATCTATAAATACTACAACTGGGTAGTGGATTGGACATCTGAGCCTGCAGTTCTACACACAAAATATTTGCTGTCCTTATCTTTATCTTTACTTTCGTAAGTGACAGGATTAGAAATCATCAAACCAAATATCAACTAAAATTAATTATAAACAAGATGTCCACAACATCTGATAATATAAGCATAAGCGTAATATGTTTTACCTTTTGTCGTTGTCCAAGAAGCAATTTCATGTTCTTGCATTCATAATTTTCGCCTCTTTGGCTGGGTACTCCCAATGAACCGTCACCGCACCTGTAGATTAGAAAAGGAAGAATTCAATGTTATTGTAGAAAATTTATGGAGCAAGACACTTCCATAAGGCACTAAGCACCTTCTTAAGGGCAACTCTAACGGATCCCCTACAAAGCTTTAGAGGAATAAAAGAAAAGATCAATCGTGTTGTAGTACTAACGAAAAGATCAATCACGCTGAAGGTGTTCTTGCCGTTGAGGTTGAACCACACTTTCTGGGTACTACTAATGAAAAGATCAATCCATTTTTGTTATTGTGTATCTGATATACGAATGTCATTATCCGGTGATCCGCGCAGCTGCCCGGTGAGGTGACATGGCAAGTGTTCAATGAAATGCCTAAGCAAAAATTCCTTAATTATTATATTTATATTTAATATGTGTGCAAATATGTAGTTGAAATATAGTATATAAGCTAATTTGGAAAAAACATTTTTTAATCCGCTAACTTTAGGAGATCGGCTAGAAACGACCAACATTTAGAGGAGTAAAATTACTCCACTAAAAGATACTCGCCCGTCTACTCCTCTAAATTTTAGGGGATCGGCTGGACTTGCTCTAAGCATGATTGGAGTAAACAGGGATCATAATTTTCTTTCAGCATTTGTCCCATGACAATACAATCGTTCTTCTTTTTTTTACTCAACTCTTTAATTCTTCGCACATGCTGAGGTTACTTTCCAAGATTTTCTGTTTAACTCTTTGTACATGCATACGAATTCAAGTAAACTACAAAGTCGGAAGATTTCCTATCATTGACATGATTTTTAAGAAAGTAACTTTAGAAGTTCAGGTAAATACCCATTCCAAATAAGATATTGTTCGAAAAAAATTACATAGTATACCATTACGTCAGATTTTAGAAGAGCTAAACAAAGTGCATAGACAAATGGAAGTAGATAAGTTTTCAGCCCCTTTAAAAATATGCTGGCAGACTGGCACACATGAGCATTCAATTAACTATGCTAGCAAATGGGCTGCATCACATCAAATTACTACGCATGATGATTGTCGGCTATAGCTGACGGCTACAAAATTTGTTTTATTAATTTAAATTCATTCCCATTGTTTAAACTTTACTTGCAGAAATGAGTATCTTGAGATACTGCAATAAAATCGAGCAAGATTGTTTCTGTACTTGTAAGAATAGATCCATCAGTCACCCTCAAAGCTCTTCGTGATTGATGACAAACTTGTGTAATTTGGAACTACTCTGGTACAAGTTGGATCATAGAAGTGCAAAGAATGAAGTTCACAGGTCTCAACGTTGCAATTTTCTCTAAATAGATCATTATAAATTAACAAAAAATCTTTCAAAGGTTCCCCAGCCGCAGATACATACCCTACCCAGCAGTTTCTGCACACATCAGGATCACATTCCCTGTCAGCAGCAAAGCATGGGCACTGGCGGCTGCGACACTGACTTTTTGCACAATGACAACCTCGAAAACGATTCTTGCACATTTTCGGACACCTGGAATGAAAAGGGCATAAAATTCCACACAATAATAACAATCTCTAAATTATGACAGAAGGATGAGGATACCAAATTGTTTGCATGCCCATATGTGTGTTCATGCATCTGTATAACTCATTCCAATCATAATTGAAATTTCAAAAATGAAGTAATAACAACAAATTATCGAGGACCTAAGAGTAGTATTTTGATTTGATTCTCTTGTGAGAGTTGATCAATCTATTTTGCAGCTTCGTAAAATCTTTTTTTAATTGAATAGCTTAGATATTCTCTTTGGAGAGTTTAAGTATGGTAACGAGTTATGAGAAAGCAACTCAACTCTACAGCGGTCAGTCAATATATTAAACAATATAACAGAAAATTAAAGCAAACTACATCTATAAATCTATCATAGCGTTTTCATGAGCAAATGTATTGATATCCAGAAGGACAAGCATTCTCAGTTCACCTGCTACTAACCAAGCATAATCTAAACAAAGTATAAGTATCAAACACAGCCGCACTGCAGCAGAGTGCAAGTAATATTTCAGGTACCAGCAAAAAATAGGTTAAACCATGGGAGAGATCACCGATAGTCAATAAATAGAAGAAATATACATATACTTCACATGCATAGTAACTTTAGCATAACAATGCAAAGTTTCGTAAAGGAAAATAATTAACTCACCCACAGAATTTCTCACAGCATGTATTATTTGTCAGGCACGGACACTGTTTCCCACATGCCGACTGACAACCACATGGATTATAATGTTGACGAAGATCACCCTTCTTTTCTGCAATCCTTTTCCTTATAAAAGGGCAGCCTGCAGATTTTGAGGTATGCCTCAAGTAGCGGACTCTTCCTCGCCTTCTACAAAACCGTGATCTCACACCCGACTCATGTCCCTGTGATGTCAACATCGGCAGCACTAACATAAGATACCACCCGGCTGAAACTCTATAGAGTAGACTGAAACCTACCTTTATATATCCTTTAACAAGAGAATCAAAGCCGCTAAAAACTCCAGATGTGCTGTTGTTCTCAATATAGTTCATATACTGAAAAACATCACTGCATGTTTTCTCTCCACCAAGAAGGTTCCGAGCAATTAAACAACTGCATGAAAAGAAACCCACAGGTTCAGTATTATGACTATTAATTCCGGAAAGCAGGGTAAACCTATGACTACAATAATGATAATGGAGAGCGATGATTTGGTTCCTGGGGTCATTTGCTCCCCACTGTGAGCAGTAGAATCCCAAGAGTAACTTCTGATTGTTCACAATTGAAGAAAAAGACACATGCAAGTGATATGCGCTTGCAAATCTTCAAGGAAAAAGAGTAGTTTTGCACGCTAGGGAAAACATCAGTACCCCAAAAAATATGTGGTAGTGGGACTGTGGAGTCAAACTTTTGAAATTAAATCATTAATGGAAATATTTTTGTAGTTATGGTTCTAAGCCAATGGTCATAGTCTATGCAACTTTTAGTAATAGAGAATTTTTAAACACTCCATTCTCCAACATTTTCTGATTCCCACTGGCCACTACAGCTTACTCTTGTAGGATGATGAGAAAAAGCATAAGTAGAGGGCATGAAGAATTATAGATAAACTTTACTCATTAAGGATCCATGATCAAAATCATCCAAATGGCAGGGCACAACCTTTCAAATAATAGTAAGCAACACATTAACACTAAGTTCAAGATAATGAAACTGCTGTTATAAATACAGTCATGAGGAGAAAGATCCAACCTGTTCCTTCCAAAAATCTCCAGACCTTTAACTAAAAGCCCTTGCTCAATCACCTTCCAGGATGCATCATTATCTTCTTGCCTGCATATATTCTCATCGACTAGGTCTTCCTTCCTCGAACTATCACGACCAGTATTACGATCTTCCGCTAAAGCTGAATTATTCTCCATTTGAGATGCATCCTTCTTCCGAGAACTTCTTGTGCTTGGAGAATTATGTTGTGAGGATGCAACTGAATCTTTGTGTTTGGTGGCCTGGAAAAATATGGTTTGAAAAAATAACATCAATGCAAGTCGATGCTTATCTTTCATAATCCAAATCGTCAGAAAACACAAGCAGCTTTTCAGAGGTCATATACACCATAAATACGAACCAGTTTGTAACAATGAATACCACACGGTCCATCATCCATGCTGTTCCAAGGTGATTGCTTTTCTGCCTGCATGAAGAAGGCACAAATTAGGAAAGCACATAATTTTGGAAATAACTCTGGAACTTCAAATCTTACAGGAAATACTAAATTTTGAGAACACCCGTGTAGTTTGCAATCAAAAACCTGCCAATGTCGATGAGAAAAAAATTCATCAGCAAAGAAGAGCCATTACAGAAATCACATGATGAGTGATATATGAACATACTAGACATCGCCGACAAAAGAGATTATTGAAGGAATCCAATGCTGCATCCAAATCTTTATCACAGTAAATATCTTCCAGTTTGACATTAAGTTTGGACACTTCTTTGGAAGAACCCTCAATTTTCTTCCCTTGTATGATCTCATATCTGGCCTGTAAAATAGGGCTATGTGTGTTAACTGTCAATAGTGAAAATGTGAACTGAACAAGGAAAAGCCAAAATGGCCAAAATGCTATTGAGATTAAGTGACTATGAAGATAAAACTAGCCTTTATATCACCAGCAGTTGTATCAAAGTATTGAGCTAGGATTTCCAGCATAACATCAAACTTCCGACAATCTTCAATGGCCAGCCTAAAATAAGGAGTAGGGGAACATAAATTATTACGCAAAACATCAAAGTAGCCAGTGAGAGAAAGACATCATATAGCAGAAGCCAAAATATATTGTTTATCTATCAAGTTTAAGGAAGGTGTAAACTCATCGACAGACTACTCAGATTAGAGCTAGACAAAGTAAACTCGATAATTTTGTTCCTTGAACACTATGGTACGAAAAAATCATGCTCCCAGTTTGGAGTAAAACTAATTATACAGCAGCAGCAAACAGAAGAGACCTTAGTTTTTAAAAAAATAAGAAAGCCAAAAATATGGATTTTATCGCTATTGAAGTTCTCTACTACATGAAAATGAAGCGACACTATGCATGCCACGATAATTACATAAGTGATATTTTCTATTTGCACTACTTTAATATGTTATAAATCTTGGTATATTATGTTTTTTATATTTGTGACAATCTTTAGATTTAAAATAAAGTGTGGGCAATCTCCAAAGGAAAAATTGACGAACTTATTGCTTTACATGAAAGTAAGCGCAATATCAATCATTCAAGAAACTGTGATTCTTAAACCATGGCATATGTCAATCACAAATAAGTGCCGAAATCAAACCTAGGTAAGGTAAAGTAATGCAAAAGAAAAAGGCCCGAGTTTCTTTACTGAATAAAACAATCTTCAGAGATGCTAAACTCTCTTTTCTCCTCTTCACCCTCAGCAACTTCATCTTCACTGTCACTGAGCGTTAAATCTTCACCACAATCTGTATCATAGTAACCAAGTACAGATTGGTCTTCCGTCATCCTCTGGTTCCTGCATGAAACCCCGAGAAATCTTGTGTCTCAAAAACTATACGAAGATCATACTCTTGCAAAATGAAGAGAAGTAAAAATCTTCCATACAAAATAACTGCTAAAATATTTCTATTTTCAGTATTTAATAGATATCTGCATCAGTTTGGGGGAGGTTGGGAAGTGCCTATGATTTGAAACAGACCTGTCCAACAACATCCATGTTACATAAGGTGGGCATTTTGACACTTTTGGTAGTTCAATTGGCTTATTGGCATTCTTTTCTGCGAGATTTCCACCCAAAGTAACGTCCGATGTGCCATACCGACTTTCTTCTTGAAAAATGCCATCATCTTTCTCAACAAGAGACAGTTCAAGACCATGCATTGGATACGGTGCATCGTCTTGCCTAGAGGTCAGCAGATTCACGGCTAAATCTGTACCAACCGGTGCACTCGTTTGCGAGATTATTGAAAAATCGCGAATGTGCTGTGTCATGGTGCTGAGCTTGATTTTGTTCCTCTCTATCATATCCTGGAAAAATAAATAACAACCAACCAAAATGTCTATAGGAATATCTGATTAAGAATATAATTTACATTTTAAGACATATAATTACCATATAATTCTTATAACATATATTTTATATTTTATTAGTTAACTTTATGGTCAAAGTTTGACACTAATATGAGGGGTCCTAATAAACCCGGACCAAGGTGAGTACACATTACATAGTGTGTGATTTCAAAGCACCTTAATGTCTTCCAACCGACGTTCTTGGAATTCCTTCTTCAACGAGTCTACAAATTCTTCATCTGTTATAGCCTCATTATTCTGAGTAGCCTGCATAGGCATCAACTTCATCAGTACGTGTGTCATACAAATCGCATAATGTTTATATTACTGATTAAGGTTACAAAGTATGAGCACCAAAAATAGAGACAATATCAGACCCCAGCCATTAGCTCCACTCAATCTTTACAGGGTATCAGGTATCAGGACACAATACACAACAACAGTGTGGATTTCCAATTTTTTGGATTACTCTTAACAGCTAAGCGCAGTTGTGAACTAGGCATATGATTTGAGTGGCAATGTTGTAAACTGAACTCATAACTGCTAATTAAAACTCAAATGGTACCTTCTGATTTCGAGAGGGGAGAATAAAGTGTTAACAACACACGGAAAAAACGAACTCAGACTGTTGGACACCTCTGCGGCCGTGGTGCACATGGGAGGTGGAGGGGGTTGGGGCATTTTGCATCCGTGGTGCGCGTGCGCGACGACGGCGAGCTAAGGCGCGGCGGCAACTCTACGTACGGCGCGGAGGAGGATGGGGGATTTTGCGGCCGCATTGAGTCGGGGTGTCGGATTGCAGCCTAGACTACTAGGTCTCTGCGTCCCCCCTTGTTCGGGCCGAACCCCAGCCGCGAGCGGCCGGCGGTTGGGGCCGAGCACCTGTATGCGGCGGCGTCCGTCGTACCGGACGTCGACATGTCCTGCGGCGGCGACAGCGTGTGGATGGCACGGCGGCGGGGGAATGGCCTACAACCAGGACCTCAAAGAAACTAGAAATAACAACCAAGTCCGCTAATCTTATGAAAAAACCCAAAAGGAGCAGAAAAATACGATCGGGTCTAAACTGCTTCTTGCATGAACTAATCACCGCCAGCGTCGGGGACATACCACTTGATCTGGCGAGATCTCCGTGGCAACCCTCCCTTTGGCCTTCAAGGCCGGCAGAAAATACATAGGCCGCCCTTCGACCATAAAATCGAACAGACGGAAGAAGACAACCGGCCAACCATCAAAAGTGCCATGGTTCCTTCTGCATCACGACCGTCCCCTGAGCTCCAGATCCCCATCATCTTAAAAAAATAGCTCCATCACACGAGGCTTCCTCCAGATGAAGAGAAGATCCAATCGTCGTCGGAAGCTGAGATCCAACGAGGTCCAGCTCGAGGAAGAAGCCACCAGGTGTCCCTTCACCCATCTCTGCTCATCGTAACTTGGACGACGAGAAAAGGGGGAAGAAACAACCAAGGTAGCATCACCTAGAGCAACTATGCACTTATTGAAGCAGAACTCATCAGATCTGCCATCTTTACTCCTTCTTCATCATGGAGAGCAAGAAGAAGGCAACTCCAGCGACTCTCAAGCGCTGCGCATGAGCATACAGATCATGCAGACTACCGTCATCTTGCCATACCACCTACATATACTATAGATAGGCGGATCGACACCTCTCCTTTGCCATCGCCGGACGGTCGGGGGAGGCTCGGATCTGCTCCGGGGACTCTCAATAGAGAGGAGGAAAAGAGAGGAGAGACAGAAGGAGAGAGGGAAAGTGTAGGACCGAGACTTGAACTTTATTCAGCGCAAATAAAAAGTTTATACAACACAAGAAGACTCCAACTAAAAAACAAACATTAAAGACTCAAAATGAACAAAAAGTATTGAAGCGTCATCCAAAAAGAAATAAACCCCACTACTATGCATAGAAAGTACAATATAAATTATCAAAATCTTTTTGTATGTATTCTATTGACTTGGATCTAAGTAAATTTAGATAGTCCTGATCAAAACGACCTATGTAGAAAGAAACCTAAAATCGTAGTTTTAGTTAATTTTTTATTTATGTGATGTACACTATTCTATAAATGTGAATTATACATAGATACTCAAGGCTTTTGCACAAATGGTTGTACATTTGTACATTCATGTCCCCATGTAGATTCGTCGTTGCGGATGGATATAGTGATAGATATGTAAGATGAGACGATAATGGCCGCGCAGTCAAGGAGTTGTTTAATTTTCCCGAACATGCTTTGGTCTGTGAAATTAGCCAAATGAATAAAAAAATGGCTATTAAATTTCCCTCATTAATGTCACAATCTCGCCTCAACCACGCAATAAAACCAATCGCACATCCATCTAGTGATGCTTCATAAAGAATCACATATGAACTGGTGGTTGCAGACAAGGAAAAGGAAGAAATACTAGGAACACACTTTGGGCCTCCAATGATATACCGTGTGGATTTTAAAAACGCAAATTAGTGGCAAACAAACCAGGAATATCTGGTGATGAAGACTCGACGAAAATAGAAGTTCAAAGGAAATAGCATCATACGGAACTTGCCAACTATGGTACACAACTCATTATAATCATAAAACATAACTTCTAATTGAGATACAAGCATAAATTAGCATAAATTAAAGCAAACCAAATCAGATTCCAAAACGAAATCTAATGGACATCACTGGATCTTGTTCAAAACTTCCGCCGTTCATCCATCGTTACACAACAACTATATATTTATGTTCGTATTTTCGCATCCACCAACAGAGACCACTGATATCATCTCTACCCAGACCACGGATTCATGTAACTATCAAGATAAAATATGTCAACCTTGGTTCTGTCAGGAGAGGGACGAGAGGTTATCCTGGATGCAGCGATAGAGAGCAACGACATTGCCGCATCCACGTCGAATGCAAAAAATCCAACGATTTTGCCCCCATGTAGATCTGGGGGTTGGCCAGGCATTTTTACTAAAAATAAGTAACACGTTTTTGTCTAGAGAAACATGTGAGAGGGGTTCCATGATGGGGAAGGGGAGGAGAGGCTATTATAAAGGGATGAGGGATGGTGAATAGTATATGTGAAATTACTTTGCTAACCCACCCTCCCCCAATCGTGACAAGGTTAGTCTAATCATACGCAACGTTGATGCGGGACCTAGTTGGGTTTCATAGTTCAGATGTGGATCGATATTTTGTTTGGAAATGTAAAATGATGAAGGTTATCCATGAACACTACGTTAATTTATGAGGACAAAACCATACTTCAATGTAATCCCAATGTCTCATCATATGATCTTTTCTTCTAAAAACTAATAATGTCCTCAGATGCAACCATTAGTAGCGTGCAAAACCAATGGCTGGGGTGGCACACAAACAAGGCAACAATGTATAAATTTTAGACTACTACTAAACACTATAGATAAATATTATACAACACAAAAATATTCCAAACATTTTAAAATCAGAATGCAAAAATATGAAAACTGAAGCATCATCCATATAGGGAAGAAATAAAGTTCCACTACCGTACATAGAAAGTACAGTAAAAATTATCAAAATCTTTGTGTGCATAGGCATCAACTTCATCAATACGTGTGTTATACAAACTCACATAATGTTTATATTACTAATTAAGGTTACAAAGTATGAGCACCGAAAAGAGAGGCAATATCAGACCCAGCTGTTAGCTCCACTCAATATTTACTGGGTATGAGGTATCACCACGCAATACAGAACATCAATGTGGATTTACAATTTTTTGGATTACTCTTAACTGCTAAGCACAGTTGTGAACGGGCATATGATTTGAGTGGCAATGTTGTAAACTGAACTCATAACTGCTAAGAAAAACTCAAATGGTAGCTTATAAATTCGAGAGGGGAGAATAAAGTATTAACAACACACGAAAAAATGAACTCAGATTATCGAACACCTATGCGGCCGTGGTGTGCGTGGGAGGTAGAAGGGTTAGGGTCGTGAGGCGTGGCGGCGACGACGAGCTATGTCGCGGTGGCAACTCTACGTACGGCCCAAAGGATGGGGAATTTTGCGGCCACATTTAGTCGGGGTGTCGGATTGCAACCTAGACTAATAGATCTCTGCATCCCCCTTGTCCGGGCCGAACCCCCGTTGTGAGCGACCGGCGGTTGGGGCCGAGCACATGTATGCGGCGGCTCCATCGGACCAAACGTGGAGATGTCCTGCTCATCAGACGGGGACATCGTGTGGATTGTGCGACGGCGACGGGACGGCCTGCAACCAGGACCTCAAAGAAACTACAAATAACAACCGGGTCCCTTAATCTTATGAAAAAAAAACAAAGGAGCAGGAAAAATGCGATCGGGTCCAAACTGCTTCTAGCAGTAACTAATCACCGCCGGCGCCGAGAGCAGACCATTTGATCTGGCGAGATCTTCGTGGTAGAAGGCCATAGAATACAACAAGAAACAACACTACCTTCCTTTGGCCTTCAAGGCCGAGAGGAAATACATAGGTCGCCTTTCGGCTATAAAATCGAACGGATGGAGGAAGACAACCGGCCAACCATCAAAAGCGCCACGGTTACTTCTGAATCACCATCGTGCACTAATCTCCAGATCCCCATCATCTTCAGAAAAATAGCTCCATCAAAGGAGGCTTCCTCCAGATCAAGAGAAGATCTATCTGTCATTGGAAGCTAGGATCCAACGAGGTCCATCTTGAGGAAGCAGCCACTAGGTGTACCTTCACCCATCTCTGCTCACCGCCACCTCAACGACGAGAATAGGGGGAAGAAACCACCAAGGTAACAGCACCCAGACAAACTATGCACTTATTGAAGCAGAACTCACCAGATCTGCCATCTTCACTCCTTCTCCACTATGGAGAACAAGAAGAAGGCAACTCCAGCGAATCCCGAGCGTTGCGCATGAGCACCCGGATCCTATAGACTACCAGCATCTCGCCATACCACCTACATCTACTATAAATAGGAGGATCGACACCTCTCCTTTTGCCATCGCTGGACGGTAGAGGGAGGCTCGATATTGGCTCGGGTCTGCTCCGGGGACTCTCAAGTGGGACGAGGAATCGAGAGGAGAGAGGGGAGTAGAGGGGGAAAGTGTAGGACCAAGACTTGCATTTTATTCAACACAAAGAAAAAGTTCATACAACGCAAGCAGACTCCAACTAGAAAAAAAACATTGAAGACTCAAAATGGAAAATAGGAAAACTAATGCACCACCCATATAGGAAATAAATAAAGCCCTGCTACCCTACATATAAAGTATGGTAAAAAATATCAAAATCTATGTGCACATATTCTATTGACTCGGATCTAAGTAAATTTAGATACTCCTCATTGAAACATTCTGTGTAGAGAATCACTTAAAAATCGTAGTTATAGTTAAATTTTCATTTATGTGAAGTACACTATTCTATAAATGGGAATTATACATATATACTGAAGGATTTTGCACACAAATGATTGTATATTTGTACATCCATGTCCATATTCTAGAAGGGGTGAGGGAGGATGAGGAGGCGGCGAGCTCCACCAACCCTGGAGGTTGCAGGTCCGTCGCCGCCAGGAGCCGGTTGTAGCACGGCTGCCCTGCCGCCGCTTGTAGCATCACCGGGAGTCGGTTGCAGCACGGTCGCCCACAACCGGATTGGCCCCAGTACTGGAGCCATGGGTGCAGCAAATGGGTTTGAGGAAAGAAATCTGATCTCATGGGGAAGAAAGAATGAGTGAGGAGAAATCGCATGAAAGGATAAGTACGTCATGCGTGGGTTCACTAACCACGTGCGTTGTTTGTAAACTGTCCACTACCGCACGATCCTACCCATCACACGGACGTGGCGCGACCAGCAAAATGCTTGCCGGTCAGCCGGTGGGAATCGTTTCCCATTCATGAAGTACAACACAAGAAGACTCCAACTAAAAACCAAACATTGAAGATTAGAATGCAAAATTTTGAAAACTAATGCACCACCCATATAGGAAAGAAATGAAGCTCCCTACCCTACATAGAAAGTATAGTAAAAATTATCAAAATTTATGAGTGCATATTCTATTGATTTGGACATGAGTAAATTTAGATACTCCTCATCTAAACAATCTGTGTAGAGAATCACCTAAAAATCATAGTTTTAGTTAAGTTTTCATTTATGTGATATACACTATTCTATAAATGTGAATTATACATAGATACTTAATGCTTTTGCACACAAATGATTGTATATTTGTACATCCATGTCCATATTCTGGAAGGGGTGAAGGAGGAGGAGGCAGAGAGCTCTCCGGAGGTTGCAGGTCTCGTCGCCGCTGGTAGCATCACCGGGAGCCGGTTGTAGCACACTCGCCCCGCCGCCGCTTGTAATCACAGGGAGCCAGTTCCAGCACGGCCGCCCACCATCGGCAGTTGGATTTGAGGAAAGAAATGAATAGAGGAAGAAAAGAAATCTGATCTCGTGGAGAGGAACGAGGAAGGATGACTGGAGGAGAAAACACGTGAAAGGATAAGTACGTCTGGTGCGTGGAGTCCACTAGCCACGTGCGTTGTCTGAAAACAGTTCACTACCGCACAATCCCGCATCACACGGACGTAGCACGTACTACGTCCGGAGAAATGCTTGGTCAGTTAGCTGGTGGTAATCATTTCCCATTCATGAAATACAATACAAGAAGTCTCCAACTAAAAACCAAACATTGAAGATTCAGAATGCAAAAATATGAAAATAATGCACCAATAAAGCCCCGCTACCCTACATAGAAAGTATAGTAAAAATTACTAAAATATATGTGTGCATATTCTATTGATTTGGATCTAAGTAAATTTAGATACTCCTCGTCGAAACAATCTGTGCAGAGAATCACCTAAAAATTGTAGTTTTAGTTAACTTTTCATTTATGTGATGTAGTCTATTCTAGAAATGTGAATTATACATAAATACTCAAGGCTTTTGTACACAAATAATTGTATATTTGTCAGTGTTTTAAATAGAGGACTATGATAAGTAGTGGTGGCCCTTCAAATTAGCTACAACGGGCTATTTAAAACCATAGCGGAGCTATGAGTGAGTAGCGACACATGCTCAAAAAGCTATAGCGGGGCTATAGCCAGCTATGTAAAACTTTAATATTTGTACATCCATGTCCCTATGTAGATTCATCGTTGCAGATGGATATATAAGGTGATAGATATGTAAGGTGAGACGACCATGGCCGCGCTATCAAAGCGTTGTTTAATTTTCCTGATCATACTATTGATCTATGAAATTAGCCAACCGAATCACAAAAAATTGGAATTTAATTTTCCTCATTAATGTCCAGATCCTTCCGCCTCATCCATGCAATAAAATCCATAGCATATCCATCTAGCGTTGCTTCAGAAAGACTTTAATACACCATGAACCAATTGTTGAAGATGGGGAAAAGGAAGGGGCATTAGGAACACACTTTGGGCCTTTGACGAAATACCATGTGGATTTTGAAAATCCAAATTAGCGACTAACAAACCTTGAATATTTGGTGACGGGTACTTGACTAAAATAGAAGTTCAACGGAAATAGTAACATATGAAACTGGCTAGCTATGACACACAACACATTATATTCATAATGCATAACTTCAGACTGAGACACAAGCATAAATTAAAGCAAACCAAATCAGGTTAAAAAAAATCTAACGCACATCACTAGACCTTGTTCCAAAATTCCGTCATTCGTACACAACAACTACATATTGTGTTGGTATTTTCCCACCCTCCAATAGAGACCACTTATATCATATCTATCCAGACCACAGATCCATGTAACTCTCGAGATAAAAGATGCAAACCTTTGTTGTGACAGGAGAGGGATGGGAGACAATCCCGGACGCAGCGATAGAGAGCAGCGACATTGCCGCATCCACGTCGAGTGCGGAAAATCTGATGGTTTTTCCCCCATGTAGATCTGGGGATTTGCCACGCATTTTTTATCAAACGCGGCGATGTTTTTTTCCTAGAGGAACATGCAAGAGGTTTCTATGAGGGGGAGGGGAGGAGAGGAGAGGAGATTATAAATGGGGAGGGAGGGTGAATAGGTACATGTGAAATTACTTTGCTAGCCCTCCGTCCTCCGAGCGTGACTAGGTTAGTAAAATCATACCCCACGATGATGTGGGACCTAGTTGGGTTTAATAGTTGAGATGTGGGCCAATATTTTGTTTGGAAATGTAAAGTGATGGAGGGTTATCCATGAAATTTGCGATAATTTACGAGGATAAAATCATACTTCAATGTAATCCCAATGTCTCACCATATGGATTTTCTTCTTCTAAAAACTAATAATGTCCTCGAAATGCAAGCATTAGTAGCGTGCAAAACCAATGGCCTGGGTCGCACATAAAGAATGCAAAAATGTATAAATTTCAGACTCTACTCCTAAACACTTGAGATAAAGATTATACAACACAAAAGAAGTTCATACAACACAAGAATATTCCAATTAAAAAATAAACATTTTAAACTCAGAATGCAAAAATATGAAAACATAAGTGCCATCCATATAGGAAAGAAATAAAACCCCACAACCATAGATAGAAACGGCAGTAAAACTTATCAAAATCTTTGTGTGCATATTCTGTTGACTTGGATCTAAGTAAATTTAGATACTCCTCGTCGAAACAATGTGTTTAGAGAGCCACCTAAAAATTGTTGTTTCAATTAGATTTTTATTTATGTAATGTACACTATTCTATAAATGTGAATTATACATAAATACTCAAGGCTTTTGCATACAAATGGTTGTACATTTGTACATCCATGCCCCTATGTAAATTTGTCGTTGAGGATGGATATATAAGGTGATAGATATGTAAGGTGAGACGACTATGCCCACGTGATCAAGGTGTATTTTAATTTTCCCGATCATGCTATTGATCTGTGAAAAATCAAATCAAAAAAGATTACGATCTTAGTTTCCCTCATTAATATCGAGATCCTTTCGCCTCATCCATGCAGTATTAACCCATGGCACATCCATCTAGCTTTCCTTCATAAAGCAATTAATACACGCATGAATTTTGTCGTTGAAGATGGGGAAAAGAAAGGAGTATTAGGAGCACGCTTTGGGCCTGTGACGATATACCATGTGGATTTTGAAAACGAAAATTAGCGACTAACAAACCATGAATATTTGGTGACGAAGGCTCGACTAAAATAGCAGTTCAATGGAAATAGTAACATATGAAACTTGCCAGCTATGGTACACAACACATTATAGTCATAATGCATAACTTTAGATTGAGATACAAGCATAAATTAAAGCAAACCAAATAAGGTTCAAGAAAAAATCTAACGCACATCACTAGATGTTGTTCCAAAATTCCGTCACTCGTCCATCGTTACACAACAACTACACATTTGTGTTTGTATTTCCCCCACCCAGACCAGAGACCACTAATATCATCTCTACCCAGGCCATAGATCCATGTAACTATCGAGATAAAAAATGCAAACCTTCGTTGTGTCAGGAGAGGAATGGGAGATGATCTTAGACGCAGTGATAGACACAAACGACATTGCCGCATCCACGTCGAGTGTGGAAAATCCATAGTTTTTGCCCCCATGTAGATCTGGGGGTTTGTCACACATTTTTTTTAAATGAAGCCACAAGTTTTTACCTAGAGAAACATGTGAGAGGGTTCTATGATGGGGAAGGGGAGGAGAGGATATTATAAAGGGGGAGGGAGGGTGAATAGGTATATGTGAAATTACTTTATTAGCCTTCCTCCCTCGAGCGTGACTAGGTTAGTCAAATCATACGCCACAATGATGTGGGACCTAGTTGGATTTAATAGTTAAGATGTGGGTAAATATTTTTGTTGGAAATGTATAATTATGGAGGTTTATCCATGAACAGTGCAATAATTTACGAGGAAAACAATCATACTTCAATGTAATCCCAATGTTTTATCATATGACTTTTTTCTTCTAAAAGCTAATAATGTCGTCGAAATGCAACCATTAGTAGCGTGCAAAACCAATGGTGTGTTAGATAAAGATGATCATGGAAAATTTTATTAAGATTTATTAGCACTTTTTTTTGACTTGTATCTAGTAGATACCCCCTTCAAACTATATAAGGCAAGGGTGCCATGACTATGGGATCAAGGTCTTGTTTTATTCTCATGATCATGCTACTGACTCGTGAGATTACCCAACCTAATCCCTTAAAATTAACGATTAATCCATGCATTAATGCACCAATCCTTTGGCCTCGTTTAGGACAGTAAAACTGAATCTAAATCGAGCTTTCTCACGCTCCCAAATATTGTCCGTTGAATTACACATTTAGACCGTTAGGTCATTGTTTCAACGCTGGTTTCTTGCGACTTGGCCGTTGTCCTAACTTGATGATACCCCGCGCGTTGCTGCAGGAATCAGTTGTAATATATTTTGAATGATTGATTGCATGAAACATGAATAGTTGAATTAATAGTATATAAACTAAAGTATAAAATACATTTTATGTATTGTATTTTATTATTGTGTAGTTAAAAATATTTATTAAATGTAAGTAATGTAATATAATGGAAAAAAATCCATGCATGTTGAGTGAGTTGGCATGCGTCATTATATTGATGTATGCATGAGATCAACTAATAATGAAGAACTTGTTCTCATACATATTGTGGTGAGTCTTTGATGATGTGACATGTATACATGTTAAAAGTGATGTAATATAATGGAAAAAATACATGCATGTTGATGGAGGTTGCATGTGTCATTAAATGAATGTGTGCATGAGATCAACTAATAATGAAGGACTTGTTCTCATGCATATTGTGGTGGGCCTTTGATGAGGTGACATGCTTGCATGTTGATATAAATAAGATAGTGGGGATGATCTATTATAGTATTATAGATTGGCAGTTATTCTGCAAAAATATTTGGAGGCCTCTCATTGATTGGGTTTGGTTTCTCATGACTTGATGGCTGTCCTAGTGGGCAGCTATTCTGCAGACTTTTTTTGGAGCCCTCTCATTGATTGGGCTTCAATGGCCCATTTAGCTTCCATCCCAACCGAAGAGGGTGTCATATAAACAAAACATGGGATATAGCAGCCGTCCGGTGAGACCTCTCCCCAGGTGCCCCGCCATCACCGACGACAACCCTAAGCCACGTCGTCCCTCACCTCATATCGACCTCGATCTGTGTCAGCGCCCACCGTTGTGTACCTTTTTCATGGAGGCCTCCTTTTCAGATAAATCTCTCTCGTAATTGGGCGGAATTTTTTACAAATTGGACCCATATTTGAAATTAAATTACAAAATGAACCTAAATTTTTAATAATTCCTTATTTGACCCTTTTTTCATGGCGCCCGCCCCTAAGGCGTCATGCTAGACATCATAACGCCCCAACCAAAGGCGTCATGGATCGAGGAATTTCAGCCACAATGGACCCCAACTGAATAGCATGGCGCCTTTGGCTAAGGCGCCATGCTTACTACCATGGCGCCTTGGGCTAAGGCTTCGTACTATAAAAGGTCGCCGATTCTTCATACGAACTCCGATTTTGATGTTCTTTGACTCGTTGAACTCGTATTGACGAGGGCCTCATGTTGATATCATTTTAACCTGACAAGACCATGCACATGCAAACAAACCTCAAAATACCATAAAAAAGTAAAACTAATAAAAATAAAGTTATGCAATAAAATTATAAAACTTAAAATATGACAAAATATGCATTATTGACAAGGAAAACATGTTTGATATCAAACTAGTCATTTGGGAAATTTTAAAATGGCATTCTAAAATATGACAAACTAGTCATTTGGGAAATTTTAAAATGGCATTTTAAAAAATACTCTAAATAAATATCCAATGATATCAACATGATTCCCTCGTTAATATGAGTTTAACGAATCTAAGAACATCAAAATCGGAGTTCGTATGAAAAATTGACGACCGTTTATAGTACGAAGCCTTAGCCAAAGGCGCCATGGTAGTAAGCATGGCGCCTTAGGCAAAGGAGACATGCTATTCAGATGGGGTCCATCGTGGATGACATTTCTCGATCCATGACGCCTTTTGTTGTGGCGTTATGATGTCTAGCATGACGCCTTAGGGGTCGGCGCCATGAAAAAGGATCAGATAAGGAATTTTTTAAATTTTAGGTTCATTTTGTGATTTAATTTCAAATATGGGTCAAATTTTAAAAAATTTCCGCATTGGGCTTTCCGTAGGCGTCGTCGTCGCTGCCGTCGCCACCACCGTCATGTCATTTGTCTAATTGGTCTTTCTTGTCACAACTGCCACGACCACGCTTTCCCCCATAACCCACCTGCTCTCGGTTCTGGTTGCATCATGTATGACAAAGTGACAACTGTTGGATAATTAGGCAATAATTTGATGATTAATTTCAGAATATTAAACATGACTACAACAGCTACTAACATGTGAAACACAAGCATACCAGATGTATTGATCAACATGAACAGTAGCAACATATACGGAAACAAATCCATAGTAAACATATAGTTTGGAATACGCTGCACGTACCGAACGTTTGCAGAGGAGGCAGACAAGTTCACCGCGGCGAGATCAACGGTGAGGTTGTCGATGATGACGGGTCGAAGAAGACGACGCCTGAGGAGATGATCCGCAGCTCCGGCTGAAAAACGACCCGTGGTGGAAGCGGCGAGCAGTCGCGCAGAGCGCTTCCCAAAAACCTAATTCGCCCTCTCCCGTAAATGATCACAAAGGCGACTGGTTCCGGAGACCTTCTCTCCCAAACGCCGGCGCTCGGGATGAAGTAGACTACGATGGCGGCGCAAGGAACGAGGTGTGGCAAACTTAAATTGGTTCGGTATATCTGTGCAACGCGGCGCATGGCAATATATAGAGCAGCTCGGGAAACCCTAACGCGTACGAACGTGGACCGGCCACGTCGCACATGTTTGAGTTGGTTCAGCAGCGCACACGCGTACGCAAAAACTTATTTTTCCCAAGCAGCAAAAATATAGCCATCGTCTCGGCTCATTCCCGCAACCCGCGGCGCGCCGTGACGAGACGGACGGCGGCGGCGGAGGAGGATGAGGAGTGCGCGTGAGAGAGCCTTCTCTTTTCACAAGCACATCAAGTGTGTAAGCACTCCACCTTATAAAGAGGTCTATCTCTCCGAAAACTAGCGGGGTGGTACTAAACTTTAGCACCACATACACCTCCAAAATTCTGCCATTGCACATGGGCCAATTTGAGATTTTTCAGGTTTTCTTATATGGGCTGCCCACTAATGGGCCCAATATTCTAACAATCCCCCACCAGATCTTAAATTCCCATTTAGAGATTTTTCCAAACCTCGGTTCTTGTTTTATATACCAGTGTTTCAGCAGAGACTGTTAAATTCAACTTCCGCCTAGAACTTCAAGCTACATCTATCAGCAACTTGAACAATGGATGAACCTTGAATTGCAAGTTTGGTGCCAATAGACTTCACTCAAAGTCTTAACCAGTACGTGGCTGCCAGTAGCCTACCCCGCGGGTGGAGCATATGCGTCATACTCCCTGGTCTCTTCATGAGTTTTCTAGCGATCACCCAAATCTCATAGATTGCGACGTTTAACAGTCAGACTCATATAGGTGTGTTCTTTCAAGGTCGCTCTGTAGGGCAGCACCTTTTCTAAGAATAGCCAACAGAAACACATTAAAGCATATTGCCAACCAGCCTTACAGAATTTGAGAGTTATGCATCTCACATAGAGATGGTTAAATAAAAACTCTCCTCAGTTAAACCACTAGCTTGTTTTTCCCATGTCCTAATTCACGGGATCTCCGGTCACATAGGTTGGGTTACCACTATGGTGTAACGCTCATGGGTCTCAACCCCATCTCCTTTGATGCACTATCTATCACATTTCGTGATACTCCCTTTGTAAAGGGATCTGTCAGGTTTTTGTCTGTTTGTATATACAAGACAGTTATTACTTCGGAGTTTCTCATTTTCCTGACAGACTCCAGTCGTCTTTTAACGTGTCTTGATGACTCCGCATTATCCTTAGAACTGTTCACTTTTGTAATAACCGTTCGGTTGTCACAGTTCATAAGGATGTCCGGTAATGGTTTCTCAACCACCGGCAAGTCCATCAAGAGCTCATGTAGCCAATCTGCCTCAACAGAAGTTGTATCTAAAGCAGCAAGTTCTACTTCCATGGTTGACCTCGTCAATATGGTCTGTTTGAAAGACCTCCATGATACTACGCCCCACCAAGAAGAAACGCATATCCACTTGTGGCATAGAGCTCATCAACATATGAGATCCACTTCATATCACAATATCCCTCAAGCACATTGTACCATTCAGATAGCGCATGACCCTTTCAAGTGCATGCCAATGATCAATACCCGGGTTAGACATGAACCTGCTCAATTTGCTCACAGCAAAAGAGATGTCAGGTCTCGTCGCACTCGTGATACGTGAGAGATGATAATTGCTTCTCGCCCTTCGTTGGTTACCCCAAATGGAAGGTGAGATGCAGCGTAGCGACAAGTTTCCCTTGGTGAAGATACCAAGGTTGAGAGTATTGACCAGTAGGACTCCGACGATGATAAGTAGGTGTCAGCGGCGCACCTGACGCGGACCTGCACACAACACAATTAACTTTGCTCCCAACGAAGTTCAGAGAGGTTGTCAATCTCTCTGGTCTTATTGTTTACAAAGGATCAAAGACACAGGATAATGATAATGATAGAAAATGAAAGTAAATACTGAAAAGGAAATAAGCTTGTAAACAGTGATGAGATTATGGACCGGTGTCCCGTGATGTTCACTAGTGATGTCTCTCTCCCAAAAGACGATAAAACTGCTATGCGAGGTAAACAAATTACAGATGGGCAATTGACAGGATTATAAACGCACCGCAATGCTAACTATGCTACAAAAGAAAGGAAGAGGCTCATAAGCATGGGCAGTACGCCAAAATAAGTAGACCGAAATCCATATGCATCTACTACTAATCATCCACCTTGAGATATCTATCCAGAACATCTCGCTGGTATTAAGTTGCGAGCCCCACCCAAAGTGTAAACCCAAAGCAACAGACAACTGCATTAAAAAGAACTTTTTGTAAAGTAAACAATCTTTGCAACCGCGGTTACAAGCACCGTTGTTTTCCACATTGTGGCCACAACACATCCCCTAGACTCATGTTTCTGTCACTCAAGCGTGTCATCAGGGGGCATGTACCCACAATCGAGCATAACGTTCCCTCTTGGAGTCACTACCTACTACTTGGCCAAAGAAATAAATAGCAACGGAGAACATGCAAGAATTACTTAGGAACAAAAATATAAGAGATAAAAACCAAATATATTACTCTATCACAATCTGAACATAATCTCATAATCCATCAGATCCCATCAAACTCAGCATAGCAACAACAGAAGAATTACATATGTGTGCTTATTTGCTTCTCGCCCTTCGTTGGTTACCCCAAGTGAAGGTTTGAGATGCAGTGCAGCAGCATTTTTCCCAGTCTTGTCACTACTGGAAAAACGTAATTTGCCGTCAGCTTCTGGCTTTGCCGTCAGCATTTTCACGGGGCTGACGGCATAGAAGATATGCCCTCAGCCAGGGCAATTGCTGACGGCTTAGAAGGAGTTGACGGCATAGAAGGTCTTTGCCGTCAGCTGGTTGAAAGCCGTCAGCCGGCTGACGGCAGTGAGGAGCAAAGCTGACGGCATAGGTCCCCTGACGGCAAAGGGGCTCCCACCCCCCCACAAACGGGCGAGCCCTAACTGCCCCGTCTAAGCCGTCAGCCAGCTGACGGCAAAGGCTAACGGAGAGCTTAGCCGTCAGTTGGCTGACGGCTTAGCCGCGAATAGTTAACCCCCTCCCGTCGCCCTCTCTCTCTCACACACACACACACAGATCGAGCCCCCCCTAGCACACCCACACTCGCCGCCGCCGCCCCCGTGGACCGCCGCCCCGCCAACACCGCCGCCCCGCCCGTGGATTCGGCGCCGCCAACACCGCCGAGCGGGACCGCCCTCGCCGCCGCGGATCCGCCTCACCGGCGCCCGCCCCCGCTGTCGTCGCCGCCGACCCGCCGTCTTCACCGCCGCCTGTGCCACCCCGAGGTCGCCTCCCACGCCATTGTCGCCGCCCCTGGTCAGGTCAGCCCCCCCTCCTCTCTTCACCCCTCTCTGTAGCTAGGTAGCTAGATTTTTTTAAAATTTAGGTTTTATTCCACTTAGGTAGTATTCAACTTAGGTTTTATATTTAGTTAATATTGTACTTAGTAATTATGTTTAGATTTAGTTAGTATAGTTAGAAATTAGGTTCAAATTTATTTAGTATTGTACTTAATTAGTAATTAGGTTTTGATTATGTTAGTAATTATATATGGAGGTGCCTCCATCGGTGCTTACCGGAAAAAATCGTTGGCCCTAGCATGTGCCCTAGCAAATTTGTTTTAGTATTTGGATAATATCATTTTAGTAAGGTATTAGTTAGTAGGAGAAGTAGAGAAAGTTTTAGAAAAGAAAAAAAGAAGTATGACTAGAAGAAGCAGAAGAATGAGTTGGAGATGGATGGAGACAGGAGACTTAAAGGCGATACACTGCGTTCGTCGGCTCATCACTCCCGACGGCACAAAAGTGCAGTATCCCTGCAACATAGAAAAGAAGTAGAAGAAAAAGAATAATTAAAAGAAAAGAAAGAAAATAATTTGTTTTGGAAGAATTTGTTGGATGTTAGTATTAGTTAGATTAATTATCGCGAGTGCGTATTTGTTTTGATTGATTGCATTTAAATGTGCAGTAGCTTCGCGAGGGTTTGGTTTTCGACGACCTCCACTGCATTCGAGAGTGAGCACATTTGTTAACTCTTCCTTCTTTACCTTTATATTGCTCTGTTCCGGCCTTCGTGCCGATGACACTATCTAGATAGGCCATCACTAAACATGCGACAACCGAAAGGAAGAAAAAATTGGTCCAAGCCACCTGCCTGGTACAATCTCGAGAAGGGAGCAATAAGGGAAATCCTCTTGTGGGTGCAACAAAAGGTGTTGTTCCCTGATGGGTATGCTGCGAATCTAGCGAGGGGAGCGAGCATTGAAAAAATGAAAATTTTTGGGCTCAAGAGTCATGATTGGCACATATGGCTTGAGCGGATAATGCCAGTGATGTTGCGCGGCTATATCCCAGAGTCTGAATGGCTAGTATTGGCAGAGTTAAGTTATTTCTTCCGTGTTCTTTGTGCTAAAGAGTTGTCGTGTGCCGTGATAGATGACATGGAAGAGTTGGCGCCTGAGTTGCTCTGCAAGTTAGAGAAGATTTTTCCACCGGGCTTCTTTAATCCGATGCAACACATGATTTTGCATCTCCCGACCGAGGCAAGATTGGGTGGCCCTGTGCAAAATCGTTGGTGCTATGCAACTGAAAGAATGCAGAAGACACTTAGAGCAAAATGTAAAAATAAACGTAGAATTGAAGCATCGATGGCCGAGGCTTTTATTACCGAGGAGGCGGCAAAGTTCGTAACAGCACACTATGATGCCACTTTGCACAGCTTGCATAATCCAAAGCCTCGGTACAATGTGGGCGACCCCAAACGACGTGAATCCAAACTCAGCCTCTTCAAAGGGAAGCTCGCTCCTTCTGGTGTGGGAAAATCAAAGTTGCTGGGCGTTGAGGAGTGGCGCACACTAACGATGTATATATTGAACAACTTAACAGAAGTTCGGCCGTACATCGAGTAAGCCCTCGATACATTGTTTCGCAACTTTTTAACAAGTTTTGTGTCTAACAACTGTTATTAATTGATACAGTCGATACGTCGAACAGTTCTCGAATGGTGTTGCAATCGAAAAAGAATCCATTCTCGAGTATGAACTTCTTGAAAAGACAGGAGGCGGCTATCCCGGTTTCATCTCTTGGTTCAAAAAAATAGCTAATTCAGATGAGCAAGTCAACGATGAATTGAGACAAATAGCAAATGGTTTTGACTTTAAGGTCCGGACATTTCAGAAGTACGACATCAACGGGTATCGCTTTCGTACTGCTAGCAAAGAGCTTTCAATGCCCGGTCGAAAAACAACCAATTCCGGTGTCTCTGCTATAGGCAAGGGAGGTGTCGAGTATTATGGAAGACTTGAAGAAGTTTACGAACTTCATTATTATGGTGAAAATCCTCCAAATGTTGTTGTGTTCAAATGTCATTGGTTCGATCCTACTAAGACAAGACAGACTCATGAACATGTTGGGCTAGTCGAAATCCGACAAGACAGGAAGTTAAGCGGTGATGATGTCTTTATTGTGGCTCAACAGGCCACCCAAGTTTTCTATCTGCCATACAGTCGTCAAAGTGTTAAGAACCTGGAAGGTTGGTATGTCGTGTACGATGTGCCGCCCCATCTTAGACCACCTCCACCAAACGAAGAGGATTATGAACCTCAAATTGACCCAATAACATATGATGGAGAATTCTTCCAAGAATCACGTGGTGTGAGACGTCGTCTCTGGAACTGCTCTACGTCCACCCTGAACACAGAGGAACAAGAATCACGTGATGATGAGGAAGAAGTGGAAGTAGAAGAGGTTACCAATCCGGATGAGCTAACAATGCTTGATCGGTTACCAACGTGGTATGACACGAGTTCCAGACCGATTAGAGTTGTAGCACAGGGCGTTGATTTCGCTAGATGGCAAGAAGTAAGTTGATGTCTATTGTGTACCTTATATCATTATTTTCCACCAAGTAGCTAATGACTTTGCCTTCTCATTATGCAGGGGGTGGAATTACCCGGAGAATACCCGGAATCCAAACTGCCTCCTTGGTGCTTTGCTTAGGGAGCACTTTCCCGGGCTAGTGCAGTTGCCCGGGGAGGGTATGGTTCCCGAGCCAGGACTCAAGTGGGAGCACTACCAAGCCGCGCTGCTCCCGGAAAACACTCACGTGAACGGTGTTGTTTGCGCGAGCGTGGCCGACAAGGTGTTGGCTGATTTTTGGGTAACTATTATTTTACCCAATAATAAGTATACAATATCCAATGTTATATCTTGTTATTTCCTATTCATCTGTGCATATATATGGCATAATTGCAGAGTTACCATAGGGTCGAGGAGGGGACGGAGGAGGCGGCCAAGAAGAATCTCGAGAAAGAGTGCAAGAGATTATTGAATAACACGAGGCATGAGATGCGTGTTCAGGCCGTTCGAGATTGGTACGCCAAGCAAAACGAGCCGAAGACGAAGGCTGAATGTCGAAAGCTTTTCCCTGACAAGACCTAGTACATGGAGGTACGTAGATTCCTTAGTTACATTCTTTATTAGTTATGTTAGGGCTAGTTACAATACTTAGTTTCATTCATAGGTGCCCCCGAGATGGTTGGCCGATAAGATGGATTGTTGGGAGATGATAGTGGACAAGTGGTGCACAGATGCTTGGTTGACCACCCACAATGTGGCCAAGGAGCGTCGTGCCCAATTGGTTGGTGTGCCACACCACCAAGGAAATGCCAACATCAAGCAATACGCCAAAAAATGGGTATGTGTGCCTTGTTTTCTTTCATCATTAATTCATTTGTGCATTATTTTTGTTGTACTAACTCTTTGCCTTTTATTGTAGGCCAAACACCATAACCAGCCCGAGCCTCAGGGATACGCCGCGTTTGGCATGGCCCATAAGGGCTCGTACAAGACGGCGACACCATATTCTGAGGGGGACGGGCCATCGGCGTACACAAGCCTGTCCGCCTACAACAAGATGACGTCTTATTCTCAGGTTGTCAAACAACTGCGCGGCCCTGACTTTGACCCGAGCCTGAATCCTACGGATGCGGAGGCGTTGATGATCTCTGGTGGCGGTAAGAGTCATGGCACGGTGGCCATGTGTGATGGCTTCGTCCCTATCACTGAGTCTCTATCTCAGATCAAGGCGAGGCAAACTAGCTCGGCTCCTGTAATACGGCAACGCGCGAGGCCAGTTGATCTTGCCATCGAGGTTAGTTTTCCTTCATTATTTCTTTAGTCCATTTGACCCTGGATGGATGATGATGAGAAGTGGTTGCAGGCCGCACTTGAGAAGGAGAGGGAGGCCACCAGACTCTTGTTGGAGGAGAGGGACCGGAATACACAGAGGCTGCTGGAGGAGGAGAGGGCACGCAATAATTCCCATGCGAAGGCTATGCACGACTTCGTTGCGGTAAGTCAGTTGTGTGAGATGCAAGGCTATGTGTGAGAAGCAACAAGACTATTTCTTTGACTTCTTGAAAACTAATTTGCAGGCTATGTGTTGGAAGCAAGGTTTGCCCCCCCTCCGCCGATGCCTTCTTCGGTGGGAACGGTGAGTTCCCTTTCAATGACCAACCTTGCACGGTCTTATATCATTGTATGTTGCCATGCTAACCACATATTTCAACTCTTGCCTTGTTGCAGCATCATTCCAGAGTCGCATCCCACAATCCCTCTCCCGGTGAGAGCCCTACCAACCCGGCGACCAACCGAGATGGTGCTTCTCCTCCGTGACTTGGCATTTGGTAAGTTATTCCTCTCCTTCTTATTCTTATTGTTTAGCTCAACTTAGACTATGCCATGCTTTAGTTAGCTTAGTAAATTCTAGTTAGGCAAAAAATTGCATAATTAGCTTAATTACATAAAAAAATTACATAATTAGCTTACTTACCTCAATAATGACATAGACTTTGCTTATTTGGTACAAACATGACATAATTACTTGATAACACCAAAAATAGCATAATTAGTTGATATTAGAGCTCAAAAATGACATAATTACTTTAGAAAGTTTCAAAAGAAACCAGAAGAGAAGAACAAAACAGAAGAGAAGAACAAAGAAGAGATGAAGAAATAAGAGAAGAAGAAAGAGGAGAAAAAGATAGATTAAGAAGAAACAAATCTTCTTATTCTTCCTTTTTCTCTTCTTTCTTTTTCTCCATCTTTTTCTTCTTCTTCTTCTTCTTCTTCTTCTTGTTCTTGTGTTCTTCTTCTTCTTCTTCTTCTTCTTCTTCTTGTTCTTGTGTTCTTCTTCTTGTTCTTCTTCTTGTTCTTCTAATTACTTATCGCTAAATTCTTTCTTCTTCTCATTATGCAGATTTTGATAAAGCAACATGGCACATGGATGGATGCTCCAGGGACTCTACTTGTAGTGTTAGATGCTTTGTAATGCACTTTGTAATGCACTTGTACTTGCGGATGCACTTGTGATTCTTTGTGAGGCTTTGTGATGCCATCTTGTTGTTTGCACTTTAAATCCTTTGTGATGCACTTGTGATGCACTTGTGATGCACTTGTGGTGCTGTTTAGGGCCTGGCAGAAATATATATTGTGTTATTTATATTGTTGTTTGAAAATGCAGGGAATTAACAGAAATTAATTATATAAAAAAATAGAGAGGTTCTTTGCCGTCAGCTTACTGACGGCAAAGCCTTTGCCGTCGGTGGGCTGACGGCAAAGAAGGACACGTGGCAGTAAACTGTTCAATCTGGCAACTCTGGGACGGCCAAATGTCCCAGGTTGTCGGCTTACCGTCAGCTGGACTGTGGCTGACGGCAAAGAGGGGACCCACGTGGCAGCGGTCGTAGCTCCCCTGGCAAGCATGGCCCACAAGCAGCAGCAACCTTTGCCGTCAGCTGGGCTGTGGCTGACGGCAAAGCCTGCCGTTAACCTTCTAACGGGGTTGGGTTGAAGACGTTGCCGTCAAGGCTCTATGCCGTCAGCCTCGGCCCCCTAGCTGACGGCACAGTCTTTGCCGTCGGTCGATTTCCGGCTGACGGCAGAGAACCTGTTTGCCGATAAAATCGTGGCCAGCCTCTTTGCCGACAGCAAACTGACGGCAAAGCCTTTGCCGTCGGTTAAAGTGGCCTTTGCCGTGGCTGACGGCAAACCAGCAGATTCCAGTAGTGTGTTGTTCACAAATGATAAAACGCAAGGGATAATGATAGCAACTTGAAAGTAAATGCAGAAAAGTAAATATAGCTTGGAATCAGTAATGAGGATATGGACCGGGATACGTGATGTTCACTAGTGATGTCTCTCTCCCAAAAGACGATAAAACTGCTATGCGAGGTAAACAAAATACAGAAGGGCAATTGACAGGATTAAGAACGCACCGCAATGCTAACTATGCTACAAAAGAAAGGAAGAGGTTCAAAAGCACGGGCATTACGCCAAAATAAGTAGACCGAAATCCATCTGCATCTACTACTAATCATCCACCTTGAGATATCTATCCAGAACATCTCGCTGGTATTAAGTTGCGATCCCCACCCAAAGTGTAAACCCAAAGCAACAGACAACTGCATTAAAAAGAACTTTGCGTAAAGTAAACAATCCTTGTAACCGCGGTTACAAGCACCGTTGTTTTCCCCCTTGTGGCAACAACACATCACCTAGACTCATGTTTTTGTCACTCAAGCGTGTCATCGGGGGGCATGAACCCACAATCTAGCACAACGCTCCCTCTTGGAGTCACTACCTACTACTTGCCAAAGCAATAAACAACAACGGAGAACATGCAACAATTACTTACGAACAAAAATATAAGAGATAAAAACCAAATATATTACTCTATCACAATCTGAACATAATCTCATAATCCATCAGATCCCTCCAAACTCAACATAGCAACAACAGAAATATTACAAAGGTGCCTCGATCATGTAGGGCAGCTCACGAGGTCTAAACAATGAAGATCAAAGAGGGGAGGAGAACATCACATAGCTACTGATCACGGACCCATGGTCGAAGGAAAGCTACTCACGAGACATCCGGGGAGCATCCATGGTGGAGAGGAGACTCCCGGAGGTCAATCCTCCCTCCGGCAGGGTGCCGGGAAGAGGTCTTCTGGTGCTCCCGATCTTGGAAGCGCGGCGGCGGCGGAACAGAGGGGAGTTCGCGGAATAGGGTTCTGCTTCTGGAGTTTTCCCGTGACGGGGGATAAATAGGCGAAGGGGGGCAGCCAGAGGTGGACCAGGGCCCCCAGGCGCCCCCTGGCGCGGCTAGGGGTGGGGCCGCGCCGGGTGGCCGCCTAGGCCCCCTGGCTCCCCTCTGGCCCCTCCCGGGCTCTTCTCGAAGCTTCCGTCACGCTGATTTTTTATCTGAATTTTCCCGAATTTTTCTGGCACTTTTTATATGGGGGAAAATTGAAATAGAAAAACAGCAGAAAACAGAAACTGACACTGGGGTGCACTGAGTTAATAGGATAGTCCAAATATGATCAAAAGTGTATGAAAGTGTATCTAGATCATAGCAATATCACACAAAACATGGATGGAGCAAGCAAAAATTATAGATACGTTTTGGACGTATCAACATCCCCAAGCTTAATTCCTGCTCGTCCTCGAGTGGGTAAATGATAACAAGCATAATTTCTGTGGTGACATGCTAGCAACCATATAAGAACTTTGAAAAGTAAAGCAATCAAGGTTAGAGATTCAATTCAAGTCATAACAGGCAAGAGTCTATATTAGCATTGAAACAAGTAACAAAAGAACAAAAGGTGTAAGAGCTCTCGCTGTCCGTGACTCGAATGTCTCCAAATGGTGTTTGCGTGCAAGAAGGGGGATAGGGAATACGAGAAAAAGTACATTTGTGTTGAGAACTCAATCTACTAAAGTTTCACACTTGGTCTTCTTTGGAATCTTATCTTGACTCGTCCCCAGACCACTAGCCAGGTACAAGTCAATTTGATCCACTCCTTTTCGATATTTCGAGCACTCATGCAATGGATGAGCGTAAGCACGAGAGTTGACACTTAGGATGGCAATGAGAGAAATATGGTGGAGGAGGACGAAAAAAAGGATGAGAAAGGCTCACATCAATGAGGACAATCATAGGCAAGAGATGCCAAATGATAGATATGATGTGAGGAGTAGGGATTGCCATGCAAAGGATGCACATACGAGCTAAGAAGCTCTCCAATGGAACTAGTGGGGGTGCATCTAACTTGCTCGCTCATGAAGACCTAGAGCTCGTTTGAGGAGGCTCATCCTTGGAATATGCAAGCCAAGTTCTATAGTGTGAAGGTCCCCACATAGCTATATGCATAAAGATCATCTCTATGGAGTACAAGGATATAAAGGGAGTACTAGTGTGGATCTCTCAAAATGATAGTAGTGTTGCCCCTTTCTCTCTTTTTATTTCTTTTTCTCTTTTTTCTATTTTTTTGTATTTTTTGTGGCCTCAATGGCTCTTTCTATTTAACTCTCATTTGTCCTCTTTGGGATCTTTTATTGTGTCCACTTTGGGATCTTTTCCTCACTTAAGGGCAACACTCTATTTTACAAGAAGGTAAAGGAGATCTTTCACACTTTACAAGGTACTCAAAACATAAAGAAGATGTAACTATCATGATGTATGCAAGGTATGTCGCTGCCAGAGTAGCAGGAACATGTATGACATGAAGATCAAGTCATGAAGAGGTGGAAGTTGCATGGCAATGTAACTCAGAAAGGCTATGGAAATGCCTTGATAGGTAGGTATGGTGGCTGTTTTGAGGAAAGATATAAGGAGGCTTATGATGACAGAGCTTATCATGCCAAGGGTTTGGATGTACCGGCGAAGGTGGACACCAACTCTCGGAGTGAGAAGAAGGCAATGCACGGCACGGGAAAGGCTATCAAAATATGGGAAGGTGGAAGTGTCAACTCTCAATACTTACATTAGTCCGAAGAACTCATGCACTTATTATCGGTAACTCTCAATCTAATAAGGAGGTTCACAAAGAGACAAGTACCCCGAGGAGGAGTGTATGGGGGTTTGGTTATCCTTGCGCATCCTCGACTCATGGTACGTGGGTGTACTCTAATATTCGACTCCTCAGAAGAGTAGTGATCTATCTAGTAGCTAGAGTTCTCAACTAGTTTTGTAGGTTTTGAAAATAAACACGGATTGCCCAAAATACGACACCTATCACTAATAGGCAAGAGCTCTTGACACCAAAAGTTCAAACATTACTCACATCAATACCTCAAAACTATTGCAAGCTACTACTAAAATTAAATAACAACCTCAATTACCTACTTTCAAGACAAGACACAACTCAGTGCAACAACCAACTCTCTTAACAAGATAAACATGAAAACTAAAAAGAGTTCCAGCAACAAACTTTAAACAAAAGCCAAGGCTCTTGCTAAAGACAAACTAAGACTAAAACTAAACATGGCAGTAGCTATGAAAAGATAAAGAACACACAACAGCAAAAAGATAGGCATGAAGAATCCTATGATGTGTTCTAGATTTTGAAAGTGGAGCGTGTTTCTCTCCCACACAAAGTAAGAAAGGATCTAACTTGTTATGAACATAAAGCAAATCTAAAGAAAACTAAAAACAAAACCTAAGAGCGAGACGCTCCAAGCATAGCACATAACGCATGAAGTGATAAAAATATAGTGAGATGAATGACGAACTGATGATTGTTGATGGAGAAGGGGATGCACGGGGGCATCCCCAAGCTTAGACGCTTGAGTCTCCTTTAATATTTATTGGGGATGCATGGGGGCATCCCCAAGCTTGAGCGCTTGACACTCCTGGATTTTCTTTCATCATCTTCTATCGCACACTTGAAAACTCCCTTCATACATAACTCATCATAAGCTGATTAGAGAGGTTAGTACCCTTAATAAATAAAAATTTTACCCACTGGATATAAAGATAATCTTGAAGAGCTACTGTTTCTCAAGAGTGCCAAAAAGTTTTTGCAAAGAAAAAGAAAGTTTAAGGTTTGCAAAAGTAAGGAGAGACAAAACGTGGCAGAATCTGTGAAAAACAGAACAGCAGATAGTAAAGATTTTTTTAGGGACACTTCTGCAACTGAAATAAAAAAACTCAGAACATACGGAAGTTTCGTAATTGTATAGATCATACTGTGTAAAACTTTCAGCTCAAAAAGATGAACTGGGATTTTTCTGGAATTTTTCTGGTCACGAGGACAGAATCTGTTTTCTGGACAGCATGTCACAACTTTTACTTCCCTTGCCGTAAGAGGCTATAACTTGGCACAAAGCTGAAAAATAAAGATACAATGATGTTTCTACAGAAGTAAAAATTATCAAGACACAACAAAAGCAAAAATAAACACCTAAATTCGTTGCGGGCTGCCTCCCGAAAGCGCTTCTTTAAAGCCATTAGCTAGGCATGATGCAAAAAATCAAGTTGTAGCAGTCGAATCATTATACAGATCATCAAAAAGCTCTTCAATTTTACAACTAGTCTTAAGAGGTCTTTAAGATAAAGGCCTAATGAAGATACTTCTAGGGAGAAAACCAAAAGGTGGAAAATCAATGGAAGATTAATTTATAAAATTATCAAAGAGAGGTATTTCTTCCATAGTTTGCACGGTTTCAACTTCTTTGGCAATAGGTGGTTTATTTTTAGGTCGGGGAACCTTAGGGACATAATTGAACTTAGGTTCCCTTCTTGCCGAAGTCTCTACCTTTTTTGGTTTGATTGAGGAGAAAGTAGTTCCTAGAGTATTAATGATTTCCTCAATCTTATCTATCCTAGAAGGATCCGTATCACGGGATTTGATGACCTCCAAGGTTTTAATAATTTTAAGCATGGATCTATCAAGCCTATTCAAATTCCCTTGAATCTTGCGATCCAACTCATTTATCCTAGTTATACTTGGTATTTCTAACTCTATCTTTTCAAGTTTCTTCATAATAAGATATAGAGTTATATCTTCTTGCATGCTAGCAATAGGGAGATTTCCAACAAGATTTTCAATAACATTAAGAGACTCCCAAGTCGGGGCTTCAAGAAAATTCCCATTGATAGCAGTATCTAATATGAACCTATTCCAAGGAGTAATCCCAACATAAAAATTTCTAAGCAAGATAGTAGTGGATTGCTTCTTGGTGGATTTTTTTAGAATCATTAATCCTATACCAAGCATCTTTTAAACTTTCTCCACCTTTTTGATTAAAGGTGAGAACCTCTGTCTCAACAAAGGTAGAAGGGCCAGACATAATGACAACTAGAAAGATAAATAATTTTTTTGTAAATTTTGATAAAAGACACAAAGATAAAAACTGAAAGATAAACTAACAAGACTAAAAAACAAAGGTAAGGGTAGTGTGCAACTCCCCTATCTTAGCACTCGGAGTCCCCGGCAACGGCGCCAGAAATACTCTTGCTTATTGGCTTCTCGCCCTTCGTTGGTTACCCCAAGTGAAGGTTTGAGATGCACTGCAGCAGCAGTTTTCCCTCGGTGAAGATACCAAGGTTTGTCTCCAGTAGGACTCCGGAGATGATAAGTAGGTGTCAGCAGCGCAACTGACGCGGACCTGCACACAGACACAGATAACTTTGTTCCCAACGAAGTTCAGAGAGGTTGTCAATCTCTCCAGTCTTTTTGTTCACAAATGATAAAATGCAAGGGATAATGATAGCAACTTGAAAGTAAATGAAGAAAAGTAAATATAGCTCGGAATCAGTAATGATGATATGAACCGGGATACGTGATGTTCACTAGTGATGTCTCTCTCCCAAAAGACGATAAAACTGCTATGCGAGGTAAACAAATTACAGAAGGGCAATTGACAGGATTAAGAACGCACCGCAATGCTAACTATGCTACAAAAGAAAGGAAGAGGTTCAAAAGCACGGGCGGTACGCCAAAATAAGTAGACTGAAATACATCTGCATCTACTACTAATCATCCACCTTGAGATATCTATCCAGAACATCTCGCTGGTATTAAGTTGCGAGCCCCACCCAAAGTGTAAACCCAAAGCAACAGACAACTGCATTAAAAATAACTTTGCGTAAAGTAAACAATCCTTGTAACCGCGGTTACAAGCACCGTTGTTTTCCCCCTTGTGGCAACAACACATCCCCTAGACTCATGTTTCTGTCACTCAAGCGTGTCATCGGGGGGCATGAACCCACAATCTAGCACAACGCTCCCTCTTGGAGTCACTACCTACTACTTGGCCAAAGCAATAAACAGCAACGAAGAACATGCAATAATTACTTAGGAACAAAAATATAAGATAAAAACCAAATATATTACTCTATCACAATCTGAACATAATCTCATAATCCATCAGATCCCTCCAAACTCAACATAGCAACATCAGAAATATTACAAAGGTGCCTCGATCATGTAGGGCAGCTCACGAGGTCTAAACAATGAAGATCAAAGAGGGGAGGAGAACATCACATAGCTACTGATCGTTGTGGCACCCTGGCTCAGAGCGACCGGTTTACCTTACATTGCCAGCCCAGAGATCAAGTCTTCTGGCAATGTTCAACATATTGGTATAGAAACGACCGCTTCATTTATGGTACATGCGGATACAACAGTTCGGGGATACAAATTACTTCGAGGCATGGCGGCACAGGGTGTGCGGCAACTCTATGTACATTATTTATGTCACATCTCGGGCCTCGCTTTGACGAAGAATACTACGGCAGCGGAACGACGGGGTGATGGAGCTCCATTCCACCGGGACACTGCTGGGACACGGCCTAGTTCGCGAAGTACGGCACAATCAACTCTTCATGTGCAGCTTCTCCTGCATCTGGCATGACACGCCAGGTCAGTACATTGAATGTACTTGCAAGCACACAATAATCAAGACATAAAGAGCACATATGAACAAGGCATGATTATAAACATGGTAAGTAGGAGTGCATGGCAAGTTAAACTTTAGTGCATAGTCCAAAACTTACGATCACCACATGACCGCGAGTCTTACCTTCGAGTCCTCCCGACTCGATACCGGGTCACCTCATGACCACTTACCAAACGGTTCAACCTTTCAACATTTTAAGATTATTATTGCCAAATTCTTGTTGACCTCGTGTGACCTAGTACGAACTGTGTCCCATGACCAAGGACGCGGCTATTCGAATAGATTTTGACTCTGCAGAGTTTGTGCACTTTCACCACACATGGAGTTCCTCCTCCGCTAAAAAACCCCCGGAACCTGTCCCACAGGATCCTTGGAACCAGCCCCGTGAGTAGTGAGCTAGACATCCCCAACGATACCGGTATACCGCGTGTCCCCCTTACCGCATCACCGACATACTTACACAAGTCATGTCCTGGGTAGCCCGGTGTCATCCCGACACTGACCATCGCATGGCTCCAACCATCGCGTGGCCCAAACTTGTCCCAAACGGGAATGGGTACCCATAACAATACTAGCTGTCAAGGCTACCGCCGTTTACCCAGCCAAGGCAACTGCCGCGCGTAGCCCTCCCACTTTGGTGAATACGCGTAAGGAATGCCCACCGGTAAACCGCATCAAGACCTGCCCGCACAGGAAAATGTGGCTGCACGAAAAAGATCTCGGTTCGGTGGCACTTGGTCAACGTTCCGATTAGGTGTATGAGCATAAAAACATTTTTGTCTTATCATGAGCATGCAATACGGTAACATGGCATGAATCAAAGGTAAGATAACTAACATGGCATGACATGATCTATATGAACATAATATGCACACCTTCTTCATAACTTATCTACCATGACCAAGATGTGAATCTTCTAGTGACATGGAAATGATCAGAGAACATGGCATGAATCAATATTTCACTTGGCATGGCAGTAGCAATTTAATTAGCAAATTAAATTAAGCATAAAAACCAATTTAAGGCTTCAAATGAACAAAATCCGACTCAAGCTTCTCATGACCAGAATAATGTGGCTTGCCTTGGTCAAATGGAGTGTCCTGGAACTCCTGGTCTCTTGCAAGCTCCTGGTCAACTTCTACAATAAAATAAAAGTGGCAAAGCAATTTAGGTCCAATGCATAATTTCTCTGTCCAGTGGACCTACACGGGGAGTCAAGCCCCCAAACTTTGCCAACTTAAAGAGGAGATCAAGACAAAAATTTAGCAAAAAGAATCAACTCATTTGGCCTTGTGGTTTAGGAGTTATTCATGGTCAAAGTTTGGTCAAAATCCATTTTTAAATAATAAAAAATGAATTTAATTGATTTTCCTGGGGGTGGCCACGTCGAAGGCGTATTTTGGAGAATACGCCTCCACTCGTACCGCTTTGGGCTGGCCTGTGAGGCTGCCAGTGGGCCAGCCCTGGCAGGTTTAGAAGGGGAGGGGCAGAACAGAGCAGGGCGGGCTTCGGTGACGGCGTTCACCGGCGGCGAGGCCTCCCCGGCGACGGAGGAGTGCACGGCTGGAAGGGGCTGGGTGAGGAGGCTCTGCCCGTACCCGTAGCTTGGTGAATGGTGGTCGGACGGCGAGGGGGTCTTCTTCTCTAGTGGACGGCGGCGGAGGGAGGTCGTCGGGGTCAAGCTGCACTGCAAGATGGACCACGGCGAGTGGCGGGTTAGCTACGCCAGAGAGAAAGAAGGCTAAGGAAAGAGGGGGGTTGTGCCCTGGGAGCACCAGAGGAAGGGGGCGACGGTGGAGCTCCTTCCGGCGAGCTCCGGCGAGGATCTCGTGCCAGGGTCTCCCCGGCGGGCTTCTTCCTTGCTTGCGCGCAATTCGAGTGAGGTGGGGGTGGTAGGTGTGGTCTGAGACGAGCCGGGGTCTCTAATTTCTAGAGCTCACCGGGGTTCACGTGCGGGCGTCGTCGGACCGAGCAGCAATGGTGCCAGACGAAATGTCGAGGCGATAAGGGGGCTTCGGCGAGGTTTGCGGAGGCGGTGGCGTCGCTGCAGCGAGGGCAGACTTGTCCTGAAGCTCTGCGTTGCTGGGGCGACGGGACTGGTCGTCGGTGGCAGCTCTGCGGCTCTGGATTGCCGGGACAGATGGCTAGCAGCGGCGCGAGGGGAAAAGAGGTGTTGTGCAGGCTTGCAGGGGTGGAGCACGATGCGCGGAAGCAGCCACGGCTAGGGCGGCAAGCGTGCTGGTACAGTGGCGGCCCGTGGGTCTGCGGCGGACGAACAGTGCGGCGACGGCGAGCTTACGGCGAGCTGCGTGGCGCTGGGCTGGGTGAGGTGTCGTGCGGAGGCTCTGCAGAGCTCGTGGACAAGGAGGCGCGGCTCAGGGCGCTCGGTGTGCGAGGTGCCCCTGGCGGCCAGGCCACGGGCACTGCCACTGGCATGGCCAGAGCGCGCGTTTCGCCAACAGTGAGCATGCTCACCCCGTGCACTCGTGCACTGGGGGCTGCCACTGCGGTGCAAACGTGTTTGGCAGGTGTAGTGAACGTCCAGGAGTTGATCTGGGCGCCTGGGTGCAGTTGGTTTGGTCAGGTGTGGATGTGAGGTTCAACTAGATGTTTCTGCATCAAACTTTGGCAGGTTCTGTAGAGAAAATGGCTGGGAGTCTGGTACTGAATTTTGGTGTGCAAGCTACACTTAGGAAGGACTAGCAGTGTTCAAAATTTCAGGACCAACAGATAAGTCTACAGGGTACTTGCTATACAAAGTGCTATACTGACCAGAATTGAAAAATAATTTCTATAGGAGAACTTTTGCACTGAACTTGCTCATCTCATTGCATGGGATCATGTGCCATGACTCCATTGTTTAGCACAAAAAGTTTCAAGGCAAATGGGTAGGCAGAAGTGAGGTTAGCTTCATCCAGGAGGGGGAAACAGGGCAATTTCCTTTAGAGAAAAGGAATTTTTTGCTTAATAAAATTTGGGCAAGGTCATGAATGATCATGACTTGATCATGGCTATGGGGAAGGAGGGTCTAGGGGTCACTTGGTCCAAAAATAAAATTTGTACCCTAGTGAGCAAGGCCAAAAGAGTTTGCAACTCAGGAAAACAAATCCAAATCCAGAAAATCAGAAGAAATCAAATGCAAATAAAAAGGGCCAAAAACCAGGGTGTCACAATCACGGACCCATGGTCCAAGGAAAACTACTCACGAGACATCCGGGGAGCATCCATGGTGGAGAGGAGACTCCCGGAGGTCAATCCTCCCTCCGGCAGGGTGCCGGGAAGAGGTCTTCTGGTGCTCCCGATCTTGGAAGCGCGGCGACGGCGGAACAGAGGCGAGTTCGCGGAATAGGGTTCTGCTTTTGGAGTTTTCCCGTGATGGTTGATAAATAGGCGAAGGGGGCAGCCAGAGGTGGACCAGGGCCCCCAGGCGCCCCCCTTGTGGGGCCGCGCCGGGTGGCCGCCTGGGCCCCCCTGGCTCCCCTCTGGCCCCTCCCGGGCTCTTCTCGAAGCTTCCGTCACGCTAATTTTTTATCTGAATTTTCCCAAATTTTTCTGGCACTTTTTATATGGGGGAAAACTGAAATAGAAAAATAGCAGAAAACAGGAACTGGCACTGGGGTGCACTGAGTTAATAGGTTAGTCCAAATATGATCAAAAGTGTATGAAAGTGTATCTAGATCATAGCAATATCACACAAAACATGCATGGAGCAAGCAAAAATTATAGATACGTTTTGGACGTATCAATGTGCCTCGATCATGTAGGGCAGCTCACGAGGTCTAAACCATGAAGAACAAAGAGGGGAGGAGAACATCACATAGCTACTAATCACGGACCCATGGTCCAAGGTAGACTACTCATGACACATCCGGGAAGCGCCCATGGTGGAGGAGGATCTCCCGGAGGTCGATCCTCCCTCCGTCGGGGTGCCGGGAAGGGTCCTGACGATGCTCCCGATCTTGGAAGCGCGGCGGCGGCGGAACAGAGGCGAGTTTGCAAAATAGGGTTCTGTCTTCGGAGTTTTCCCGTGACGGAGATTAAATAGGCGAAGGGGGGCAGCCATGGGGGGCCACCAGGGGTCCAGGCGCCCCCTCGCGCGGCCAGGCCCCTGGCCGCGCCACGTGGCCGCCTGGGCACCTGGAGGTGGCCCCCTGGCCCTCCTTCGGGGCACTGGAAGCTTCCGGCATGCTGATTTTTTATCTGATTTTTCCCAGATTTTTGGAGCACTTTTTATATGGGAAAAAACTGAAATAAAAAAACAGCAGAAAACAGGAACTGACACTGGGGTGCACTAAGTTAGTAGGTTAGTCCAAATATGATCAAAAGTGTATGAAAGTGTATCTAGATCATAGCAATTGCACACAAAACATGCATGGAACGCGCAGAAATTATCGATACGTGTGGGTGATACGTCCAAAACGTATCTATAATTTCTGCTTGCTCCATGCATGTTTTGTGTGATATTGCTATGATCTAGATACACTTTCATACACTTTTGATCATATTTGGACTAACCTATTAACTCAGTGCACCACAGTGCCAGTTCCTGTTTTCTGCTATTTTTCTATTTCAGTTTTCCCCATATAAAAAGTGTCAGGAAAATTCCGGGAAAAATATAGGAAAAATCAGCGTATAGGAAGCTCGCGAAGAGCCCGAGTGGGGCCAGAGGGGAGCCAGGGGTGGCCCAGGCGGCCACCCGGCGCGGCCACCCCCTGGGCCGCGCCAGGGGGGCGCCTGGCCACCTCTGGCTGCCCCCCTTCGCCTATATATTCCCCGTGACGTGAAACCCTCGAGGACAGAACCCTTTTTCGCGATCTCGCCTCTGTTCCACCGCCGCCGCGCTTCCGAGATCGGGAGCGCCAGAAGACCTCTTCCCGGCACCCTTCCGGAGGGAGGGTTGACCTCCGGGAGTCTCCTCTCCACCATGGATGCTTCCCGGATGTCTCGTGAGTAGTTTTCCTTGGACCATGGGTCCGTGATCAGTAGCTATGTGATGTTCTACTCCCCTCTTTGTTCTTCATGGTTTAGACCTCGTGAGCTGCCCTACATGATCGAGGCACTTTTGTAATCTTTCTGCTGTTGCTATGCTGAGTTTGATGGGATCTGATGGATTATGAGATTATGTTCAGATTGTGATTGAGTAATATATTTGGTTCATATCTCTTATATTTTTGTTCCTAAGTAATTCTTGCATGTTGTCCGTTGCTGTTTATTGCTTTGGCCAAGTAGTAGGTAGTAACCCCAAGAGGGAACGTTTTGCTCGATTGTGGGTTCATGCCCCCCGATGACCCGCTTGAGTGACAGAAACATGAGTCTAGGGGATGTGATGTTGCCACAAGGGGGAAAACAACGGTGCTTGTAACCGCGGTTGCATGGATTGTTTACTTTACGCAAAGTGCTTTTTAATGCAGTTGTCGGTTGCTTTGGGTTTACACTTTGGGTGGGGCTCGCAACTTAATACCAGCGAGATGTTCTGGATAGATATCTCAAGGTGGATGATTAGTAGTAGATGCAGTTGGATTTCGGTCTACTTATTTTGGCGTACTGCCCATGCTTTTGAGCCTCTTCCTTTCTTTTGTAGCATAGTTAGCATTGCGGTGCGTTCATAATCCTGTCAATTGCCCTTCTGTAATTTGTTCACCTCGCATAGCAGTTTTATCGTCTTTTGGGAGAGAGACATCACTAGTGAACATCACGTATCCCGGTCCATATCCTCATTACTGTTTACACGCTCATTTACTTTTCTGCTTTTACTTTCAGTTCCTATCATTATCCCTTGCGTTTGATCCTTTGTGAACAACAAGACCGGAGAGATTGACAACCTCTCTGAACTTCATTGGAAACAAAGTTATTTGTGTTTGTGTGCAGGTCCGCGTCAGTTGCGCCGCTGACACCTACTTATCATCTCGGTAGTCCTACTGGAGACAAACCTTGGTATCTTTACTGAGGGAAATTTGCTGCTGTGCTACATCACGTCTTCCACTTGGGGTTTACCAACGAAGGGCGAGAAATCACTATCATTACCTCGCACATCAAGCCAAATTTCTGGCGCCGTTGCTGGGGACTCCGAGTGCTAAGATAGGGGATTTGCACACTACACTTTACCTTTGTTTTTTAGTCTTGTTAGTTTACCTTTCAGTTTTTATCTTTGAGTCTTATATCAAAAATCAAAAAAATCTGCCACACTTGCTGCTGCTATGGGTTCCACTGAAAACACCAAGTTGTGTGACTTCACTAGTCACAACAACCAAGACTTTATCACTACCCAAAAAGCCTTCAACAAAAATGTAGAGGAGAAATTAGATAAATTAGATAATCTCTCTTTGAAGGTAGAAAGCATAGCCCTTGATATTGAGAAGCTTAAAATTAGAACCTCTCCCCTTGAGGAGAATAAGGCCACTCCTATTAATGCTATCCAATTACAAATTAATGAAAATATTAGGATGATGGCTAAACTTAAAGAAAGGTGGGCTAGAGAAAAAGAGGAAGAGGATAGAATTAAGAGCCTTCCTACACACCACACAGTTGCCACTATCCAAATTGTTGAGGACACCCAAACTATTAGCACCCAATGCACTCCTAGTTCCGTTGGACCTATTAATGGTGATGCTAATACCTCAACCGAAGATGAAGAAACTCCTATGAACATAGAGGGTTTCAAACAAGTGAGCCTAGACGACACTACTACCACCTTTGATAGTAGTGATATTGATTTTGATAGTTGCACCCTCTCAGAAGTTATTAGCTTGCTACACAAAATGTCTAGAGACCCCCACACTAGCACACTTAATCTTGCCTTCACGGAGCATATATCAGAAATGCTCTCATCAAAGCTAGGGAGGAGAAGCTTAGAGTAGAAACCTCCATACCTAGGAAGCTAGATGATGGTTGGGACCCGATGATCAAAATTAAATTAAATAACTTCTCTTGCTATGCTTTATGTGATGTTGGAGCTAGTACCTCCGTTATGCCCAAAAGAATATTTGATACGTTTGAATTGAAGCCCTTTGAGCCTTGTTCTTTTTGTGTTAGTCTTGTTGATTCTTCCGTAAAGAAACCTTTGGGGAAGATCGACGATGTTCTTATCATTGTCAATGACAACTATGTTCCCGTTGATTTTATTGTTATGGATATAGAGTGTGAACATTTGTGTCCAATTATTTTGGGACGTCCTTTTCTTCGCACCGTTGGTGCGGTTATCGACATGAAAGAGGGGAATATAAAATTCCAATTCCCATTCAAAAAGGGGATGGAACACTTCCCTAGAAAGAAAATCAAGTTACCTTTTGAGTCTGTTACACGGGCTAGTTATTCTCTTTCTCTTGATAAAACTTGATTCTTCTTTTGCATCATGCCTAGCTTAAAGGCATAAAAGAAAGCGCTTTCGGGAGGCATCCCGCAAAGAATTTAGGTTTTTCTTTTTGCTTTTGTTGTGTCTTGATGTTTTTTACTACTGTAGCAACATCATTGTATCTTTATTTTTCAGCTTTGTGCCCAGTTATAGCCTCTTATGATAAGGGAAGCAAAAGTTGTGACATGCTGTCCAGAAAACAGATTCTGTCCCTTGACAGAAAAATTCGAATCAAATCATCAGATCATCTTTTTGATCTGAATTTTTTTTATAGCGTGCTCTATACAATTGTGAAACTTTCGTATGTTCTAAGGTTTTTGATTTGAGTTGCAGAAGTGCCCTAAAAAATTCTTTACTACCTGTTTTTCTGTTTTCACAGATTCTGCCACGTTTTGTCTCTCCTAACTTTTGCAAACCTTAAGCTTGCTTTTTCTTTCCAAAAACGTTTTGGCACTCTTGAGAAACAGTAGCTCTTCAAGAATATCTTTATATCCAGTGGGGAAAAATTATTTTATTAAGGGTACTATAACCTCTCTAATCAGCTTATGATGAGTTATGTATGAAAGGAGTTTTCAAGTGTGCGATGGAAGATGATGAAAGAAGATCCAGGAGTGTCAAGCGCTCAAGCTTGGGGATGCCCCCATGCATCCCCAATAAATATTCAAGGAGACTCAAGCGTATAAGCTTGGGGATTCCCCCGTGCATCCCCTTCTCCATCAACAGTCATCAGTTCGTCCTTCGTCTCACTATATTTTTATCACTTCATGCGTTATGTGCTATGCTTGGAGCGTCTCGCTCTTAGGTTTTATTTTTAGTTTTCTTTAGTTTTGCTTGCTGTTCATAAAAAGTTAGACCCCGTCTTACTTTGTGTGGGAGAGAAACACGCTCCTCTTTCAAAATCTAGAACACATCATAGGATTTTTCCTCCTTATCTTTTTGCTGTTGTGTGTTCTTTATCTTTTCATAGCTGCTGCCATGTTTAGTTTTAGTTTTAGTTTGTCTTTATCAAGAGCCTTGGCTTTTGTTTAGTCTGTTGCTGGAACTCTTTTTAGTTTTCATGTTTATCTTGTTAAAGAGAGTTGGTTGTTGCACTGAGTTGTGTTTTGTCTTCGAAGTAGGTAATTGAGGTTGCTATTTAATTCTAGTAGTAATTTGCAATAGTTTTGAAGTTTTGATGTCGGGACCCGGGGTTAGCGTATGCAAGCCTCGCTACAACACAATCATATGGAGAACCGAGAACCGTACCCACTTGTCTAAGAAGACAAGGCCAAGCACAGAACGTTCTCGGAAAGCATCGAACGTGAGGGGCATCCCATCTAGGCCGGATGATCAACTGAAATGGGTCCTCATCGTCCGCACACAAGTCTAAATGATATGGGTGGTGAACTCCCATACTCATAGACAAGTCGCCTCAACCATACTATCGATTGTATTATAACCCTTACATAGACTTACTCCAGCCCGATCACTTAGTCGGGGTCTAGGGCGGGCTCGATCATACATCAAAGTGTGCACGAGACGGAGTCTCGAGAAATCGCATCGCGATGCCCCAAGCTGCGCACATCTAAGGGCCACTTGGTGTATAAAAGACCGCCAGCCAGATCACAACTAAGGTCTCGAAAACCCATACAAATACATGCATGTTATAAACATACACGCAGCACACATGTCTAGTATGAACAACAGGTATCATTGCAATTCTCTACAATGTATACATCTTTATTAATAACTCTTACAGAGTGCACACAGAGATCACAAGCATGTGATCCAACATTACAACAGACAAGCGGAAGCAAAGTAGGTCTGAGTACAGACCAGTTTAACAAATGGCTTAGAGAAGCCTTATCTAAAAACAAGCCCTCCACGAGGGAACCAGTTGTCTGACTGGGACTACACTAGCTTGGTCTTGGTCTGAGTCTTCAATCTTCGAGCTTCGGGTAGAAGCCACCATCGGGGTCGGTGGTTCATCTAAAACATAGAATAAGAAAACGTGAGTACAAAGTCGTACTCAGCAAGACTTACGTAGGAGCTATACTACTCATGCACATGTATCAAGGTAAAGGGAGGTGGGGTTTCACTTGCAGAAGTGCCAGCTTTGACTTGGCTAGTCCTGAACTACGAGTACCAGACTTGAGGTAAGAAGCGTACACGAGTCCACTACATCTCTTCAACCAATTACACCACTATGGTGCCTTCCTCGACTTCCCCACGAGAAAGCACGCCATAGCACTCACGCTTATCTTGGTGTACTTTAGAAGTATCCAGTTCAAGTTGTCTAATAATCAAGCTAAGATTTCCAAGCAGTCCTTAACCGCGGACGCGACTATTCGAATAGTTTTGTTAACCCTGCAGGGGTGTACCGCTACACACACGTGTCATCATTTACCGCCTTTTGCATGTCACCGTTCAAGAGGTGACAGCGAGGATGCCACCACAACACTTCGCCCACAGCTCCGTTCTAGTCCAGAGAGTCGCCTATCTGAGGGGGATCCGTATGGAAGTCCGGCCGAGGTTCCAGTACAGCCTCAAACGATGTGTGCAGGGTCCCAAGCCGGTCTTGAAAAGCCGTTCATCCACTTCGCAGACCGTGCCACAGCCCTACCAGAACTCCGAACTACTGCGACTCTTGGGGTTCGAATGGGGTGAGGTACTAGGATGAGAGGGGTCAGTGAGCCCAATGTGTGGTTGTACTCTTCTTCTTGGATCACCACACAAGAACTCGGACTTAAGGCGGTGTTCAACGAGACAACCCACTGTGTACTCCTACACAGCCTCTCATCGTTCACCTTGTATTAGGGTAGATTCACCAACACATTTCACTTTCATCAACACCATGTTTACCATCATCCCGACTCACATCAAAAGCAACCTCGTTGTACCACTAAGCATGCAATAAGCAGTAACAGTTGCAGGGGCCACATGATATCAACCAACTCCTACATCTGCTAGGATTGTGGTTTGATTACTACTGTGACAAGATGATAGGTCATGCAAAGGATATGGGTTCAACTATGCGATAGAAACGTTATCATGGTGATCATCGTAAACAATGCATAAGAGAGACATGAGAGGGAAGTGGGATTTTATCGACATGATCAATGGGGGTTTGCTTGCCTTGCTGACGAGGTTCAGTCACGGGGTCTTCAACGAAGGGGGTGATCTCGGGTTCCGGCTCCACTTCTATCAGCAACATGACAATCATAGGATCAACATAATGTACAATGCACAATCACATGAATAAGATTGTAATGGTGATGTTCATGGTACTGATGTGTTGAGCATTTCATTTAAAAGGAGTATATTGCATTTGAAATGCAAATTCGAACTCCATTTGATTTATCGATGAATTTCAAATGCATTTGAATGCATGAAAGTTCACTTGAAAAGTTTGATCATGAAGTGATGTGGTATATTTGAGATAAAGCTTCTGATGTGTGGATGAAACCATTCAAATTAAGTGTGTTGCAAAGTCAATTGCAAAATCACCCCAAATTTGAATTTGAAAAGGATCCATATGCATGTTTGCTACTGTTCACCCATTTTAAAATGGTCAAACATGAAAACAAATTGCATATTCATAATCCTTGTATTTTTCTGATAATTTTAGACATATTTGTAACACCCTCAGATCCAGTACAGTAATCACTACAGTGATTCCACTGTTTAAGGCTCATTACTGTTGATGATCAAGCCATGATCACCTTTGATCATAGCTCTGTCAAATTCCAACACTGATAAAATTTTCAAATTTGTGTGGACTATTGAATTGCTCCAAGAATTTATGGGTGACTGATAACCATCATGCAAAAACTTAAACCAAGTCACCCTTAGTCATTAGAATAATCACAAGTCTATGTTGATTGTGAAACCAATCTTGTGGTGTCATCAAAATTACTTTGAAGGTTAATATAAAAATGGAAATCTTAGTTGAACCAAAATAATGGAATCTATTTATAAAATGCCTAGCAATCTTAGGCCATGATAATATAGCAATGGTTGTTTTATTAAAATGGTATAGTAATATAAGGAATAATATTTAAAATAAAACCAATAGTTGGGAATTATTAAATGGCCATGGTAAATCTAATAAACAAGTAGGAATTTTAAATGTACTAAAAATTGTGAAACCAATTTTATTAAATGCCTAAAAATCAGTAGGTCTTATAAATATTGGAATATGAATTTATTAAGATATTTAAATAATGCAATTAAGTGATAACGGTAGCAAAACAGCACCAAAAAGCCTTTTAAAATAAATAACAATATTCAAAGGAATTTTATTGTGGGCCAAACTTTTTGTGGCATCATGTTGAAGTGTAACCCTAATATAGGTGCAAGTATAACATTTTACAAAAATCAAAACCTAGCCAAACTAAATACAAACAGAAAAGAAATTTAAAAGAAACATAAACACGAAAAGAAATAAACAAAACTGAAAGACCTATCTAACGCCCATGGGCAATACCCCCTCAGCCCAGCCCAACCCCGGCCTCCTTCCTCCCACCTGTTCCCATCCCCTCCTCTACCTACTCCGTCGCCGTGGCCGCGCCATGTCCATGGAAGCCACGGTTGGCCCCTCTCCCCTGTGCGTCGTGGAGACGGCAAGGCCGACCACCTGCTCCCTTGACCCCCCCTGCTCATTTCTCTCTTCCCCCCCCCCACGCACCTGCCCTCCTCTTCCGTGAGGCATCGAGCACGGCCGTGGGCACGCCATCGTTGCCGGCGTGGCCACTGGCCACCATTCTCCGGGCCACCACGTCCTGAAGCTTCGCCGTCCTCGTCCTGTTCCTCTGCACCTACTGAACCAAGCCGGGACGACACGTGCGCTCGGAATCCAGCTGGTTTCTTCGCCACGGTCGCCGTCGTTCGCCGCCTGAATCACGCGCCTCCGACCGGCCCCGGCTCCTTCAACGTCTTCCTCGAGCTCAGGTGGGCGCCCGCACGCAACCCCCTCCCTTTTGTACTTGCATCCAAGCTCTGGCTGCGATTCCCGCCGCCGCCCGCCATGGCCGTGGTGTGCACTCCCCGGGCCCTTGCCGCGCTCGGGCTCTCCCTGGCTACCCTGGACACACCCGCATGGCCTCGCCCTCCCCCCCCTACGCCCCGACCGTGGCCTCTTCATCACTGCGGGTCGGCCTCGCCGCCCCCTGGCCGATGGCCATGGCCGCTCTGCACGTCCCCGCTTGCCCCCCCCGCTGTTGATGCTGCTACCGGTGGCGGCATCTCGATGCGCGCCGCCCGCGCGGTTGCTCCCCACCGTTCGCCACGCCCCTGGCCTCCTTGGCTCTTCCACCAGCTCGCCTCGCCGCCGTCGGGCTCAACACCGGCGTGCTCGACTGGGTGGGTTTGGTGGCTAACCCCCCCCCTGTTTAACTAACACCCCTATCTATGACCAGTGGGGCCCTCTTAGTGAGGTTAGCCCCTAATAAATCATTAGAAGAAATAACCCCCCCACTATCTATTACATGCGGGTCCCCTGCCAGTTTAGATTAAGTAAAAGAAATCATAAAACATCAGTCATTGACATGTGGGCCCTTTTCGATAATTAGATGTAAATTGAAGTTTTTATTATCACTGCCTATGACATGTGGGACCCACTGGTCAGTAGGTCCCACTTGTCAGTGTTGACCAGTCAAAATCACTGTTTTGGATAATGTTTAATAAATAATAAAAGAAATTCAGAAAATCATTTAAATGATTTAAAACTTTGAAATTCAATAACTTTTAAACCGTAACTCGGATTCAAAAACTTTATACATGAAAATTGATCAAAAAAATATAACGAATACGAATACGCTATCCCTATTCCTATCACACCCCTCTAACACAACGAACATCGAACCGTTCCCCTCCGGACCGGCAGTCCGATAAATTGTCCGGTACTGTTAGAGTGCCCGGATGAATTTATTCCGAACACGAATGTTTCTCGGAATAGATCAACTAGCACGGATACACCCCCCCCTTATGTTGTTCCGGTAACCACAACACCTCCGTCTTGATCCTTCCCCCTCCGGACACCCTGTCCGGTAATCACCCGGAGCCGGTAGTTCATCCTCAGATGAATTTCCGTTCCGAGCAACGTGCATTGTACTGCGTTAGAATACCGTTAACATTTCATCTATCGTGTCATGCATCTGTTTGTATTTGCTTTCTGTATATTTACTGTTTCTTCCCCCCTTAATCTTCGGTAGACCCCGCTGCTGCCGTCGACTACACCGCTGCTGAGTACGACTACGTCGTCGACGACCCTACTACTACTGTCGAGCTACCAGGCAAGCAGAGCCATTCTCTTCCCCAGATATCGCCTATCTTTCCGTATATTTCTTGCACTAGGCATTGTTACTGTTGCTGCTACGATTACAATCCTATTCAATTGCATAGCCTGTTTTTGTCGCCCCTTGATGTACCTTCCTTTAATCCTATGCTGCCTATTATTACTTATGCATTATTCAGAAGTAAACCCTGCGCATTGTTATCTAGGTTTAGAATAGAGGGTCGTGGCCACTCAGGGGAGTGACGCGGATACAAAATATATACAACTGCAACAGGTACGAATCAATGCAGACACCCTAGGGAACCTACAATGGCGAGACTCTGCCGAGTCTCTTCGAGTTTGACTTACGAGTGGAATGGACTCGTATTTCACTCTCGTCGGCTCAGTACCGTAGCATCACCGGGATGATATGAGGTTTACCTCTTTAGTTCATTCCGCTGATGTCTCTGTCAAACCTCTTAAGTGTGCCATCGAGGGTGATTCCTCCTGGTTTCACTTAACGGTAGGGACTCGAACCAACTGGTGTCCTTAAAGGTAAGAAGTCGGGCGACCCAACGGTGCCCGCGAGAGGTATTGCGACGGGACGACAGGGAGGGTACGACCAGTGTACCGGTGTGCTTGGCCCCTGGTCGTTGGCCGCGAGAGTTACCAAACTACGAAAGTCGAGCTCCTCCAGGAGCACACGCGAGACAAGGTAAGGAGACGGTTCACCTTGTTGGTAACCGCAGTGACTTGGTGGGACGACGGGGCAGGCACCGATGTACTGGTGGTCCTGGCTGCTGTCGTTGTCCGCGGGTCGGTTAAGTCGAGGCAACGATAACGGTTGTCACGCAGGTTAATTAAAATGCTAAATGGTTCAGTGAATGTCTTGAGTTGGCTATATGCCATGTACGCACTACCTACCCGTGGGAACTACGAGTTATGGGCTCCTCTGCTTCATAGTGTCGTCCGAGGATTCTTCAGACGTCAGCAGTACCGCGGCCTGCGCCGGGAAGTGGTGTTGTCTTATTTGCTCGCGCGGTGGTGTCTTATTTGGATTTGCTTTAACTTCACCGGCCAGCCTCGCACCGTGCAGAAGTACGTCGGGGTTAGGGTCCAAAGCCCCGCGTACATAGGATATAGTCCGGCGGATGACCTCTCTGTTGAGTTTGAAAGATGGGCTATGAAGTGTCGGATAGCCTCGGTGGAGCGTTCCCTAACAAGGTTCCCGCCACCCTGGAGATCCGTGCGTGTAGCGTAACACAAGTGCACCCCTGCAGGGAAGATTAATCTATTCGAATAGCCGTGTCCACGGTAACAGGACGGTTTATGCTGAAGCTGGATCTTACCACTAGAAACTAATATTATTAAACTGTATGGTTCCGGGTTTTCTTCCTCGCGGGGATGTCGAGGAGGTGAACTCGGAGGCATTGTTAATTATTACAACTTATTATTATTCAATGTTGCAGCAACTTCTGCTTCATTGTTACTTTCTTGCTTTATATAAACTGTTGGCTGATTCTTACCTCATGCTGCAAGACATCGTCGGAAGATGCTAGTCTTCGATAGGCCTAGCTTCTTACCCTTGCTCTGGATTTCTGTCTTTCAGTCCACTATATACAGCCTCTTCTTTCCGTTGATACAATGCATAATGCTTAGTAGCGGACGTAAGACTCGCGGGTATACTAGATACTCACCTGCTTTATTTCGTTTACTGTTTTGCCTGATCGGCCGCTGCAGTCGACGTTGGAGCCCAGGAGCAGGAGATCCCCGATGTCGACCACCGCAACGTGAAGATCCCCGATGCCTTCTACGACGTCGAGTTCCCCATTGACCAGGAGTAGCTTGGAGGTTCCCAGGCAGGAGGCCTCGCCTTTTCGATCTGTTGTTATTTGTGCTAGCCTTCTTAAGGCAACCTTGTATCCTCGTGTCTGTACTCAGATACTATTTGCTTCCGCTGACTTGTGCTCTCGAGTTGTTATATTCGAGCCCTCGTGGCCCCTGGCTTGTATTAAACAGCTTGTATTATTTTATTTGTAGAGTTGTGTTGTGATATCTCACCGTGAGTCCCTAATTTCGATCGTGTACCTTGCGTGTATGATTACTGTACACGGCTTGATTTTGGGGGCGTCACAATATTATTTGTCCAATTTGGAGTTAAAATGAATTAGTTATGATTTTCTAAAGATTTGGTTATTTTCTGGATTTTCTGTAATTTCTGTAATTTCTCTGGAATTGTTTTAATTTGTTTTCTGTTTATTGCGTCAGCATGACGCAGTGCTGAAGTCACAGGGGGCTGACAACAGGGGCCCACCTGTAAGTGTCTAGGGGTTAATCCCCTCTCTGTTTAAACTAGACAGAGGGGTTAGGGGGCCAGGGGGCCCACTTGTCATTGGCCCTAGGGGGATTAGGGGGTGGGTTAAGCCTAAGTGGCCGGCCATGTCAGATCATGCCGGCGGTTAGCCGCCGGCGACCAAACCGCACGGCGGCGCACACGGGGACAACGTATCAGGGCACGGCTGACCAAGCCGAGGGCACGGGCGTGCTCCTCGTGCTTTCCCGCACCACCTCGTGCCCACGGGGAAGGCTGGGAAGCAGGGGAGCCTCGCCGGAGTACTGCACAGGAGGGCTCGGCGATTCTGACCACGGGGAGGCGCGCTAGCTTAGGGGAAAAACAAAGAAGCTCACCCCGGTTCGAAAGGAGGACTCGACGAGGTCGGGGAAGGCCAGACGGTGGCGCAATCCGGCGAGAGGATCACGGCGGCCGGCGGCGATGTGGTGGCGCTGGCGTCGTCTCCAGGGCACCCGGGCTCTTGATCCTCTGCGAGTCGAAGAATAAGAACACGGTGAGGTCACTGGACATGGACGTTGGGGCAGTTGCGCACGGTGGCCGCGAAGTTCACGACGGCGTGCTCCGGTGAGGTCTCGGGTGTGGAGAAATTCGGTGAGGGAGAGCGTGGAGAGAGAGCCAGAGGAGGGGGAATGGACATGGGGCTTCGAGGGGCTTCTCTAGGAGCGAGGAGATGGCCAGGGGAGCAGCTGCGTGGCCTCGGCGCCACGGCGACGCCCGCATGCCGGCCACCGAGCTGCTTGCTGTCATGGAGGAAGACGACAAGGCTTGGTGGGCTGGCTGGGCCGGGGAAAGACAAGTTGGGCCAGTGGCTTGTGGGGTGGGCTGGGGTTTTCTTTTCCCTTTTTCTTCTCTTTTTCTTTTCTGTAATATGTTGGCCATGCTAAAATAAATAGCTAGGCATTTTTAAAAATGCTGAAACTTTTTATATGGCCTCATGTTATAATAGAGTAGCCACTTATAAAGTTTGGCACTTTTTAAAAATCAAATCATTTGAACTTTAATTCAAATGGGGGTTTAACTTTAACTCCATGCTCCTGTTTGAATATTTGAAAAATCTATGAGCATGGGGTGGGTCCCACATGACTTGATATGTGATCACACTCATTTATAAGACTTTTCAAAAATGCAAAAGGAATTTTTGGAGAAACTTTTTATCTGGCCTTTTGAATTAATTCATCTGGGGTTTGTTCTCTCTCCCATTCTGATTTCTTTTGAAATTTTTATCATGATGCAAAGGCCTAAGCTTACCCTAGCACATACCTAACTTGGGGTTGTGACAACTCGCCCCCACTCAAAAGAATCTCGTCCCGAGATTCAGAAGTCATCGGGAGGAAGGAGGGGGTACTCGGCACTGAGACGGTCTTCTCTTTCCCACGTGGCTTCTTTCTCTGAGTGACGAGACCACTGAACTTTCAGAAACTTGATCTTCTTTCGGTGAGTGACACGCTCTGCTGAATCAAGAATACGAACAGGGTATTCTCGATAAGAAAGGTCATCTTGGAGATCAAGCATTTCATGGTCGACTTCGCGGATGGGGTCCTTGAAGCAACGCCTGAGTTGTGACACATGGAATACATCATGTACTCGGGAAAGGTGCGGGGGTATTTCAAGTTGGTAGGCAACTCCTCCACGTTTAGCGACAATGCGGAAAGGTCCGATGTAACGTGGGGCCAACTTGCCTTTGATACCGAATGTTTGGGTTCCCTTCAGAGGAGTAACCCGAAGGTAAGCCTTCTCATCCAGATTGTAGCTTTCTTGCCTATGATGACGATCATAGTAGCTTTTCTGACGAGACTGTGCGGCTTTCAATTGATCACGAACAATGCGAACTTGCTCTTTTGCTTCCATGATCATATCCGGTCCAAATAATTGTCTTTCACCGGTTTCTGACTAGTTAAGGGGTGTTCGACATCGTCGTCCATAAAGGAGTTCAAAAGGAGCCATGTTCAGACTACACTGGAAACTATTGTTATAAGAAAATTCGGCGAATGGAAGAGACTTCTCCCAATTCTTCCTGAATGAGATAACACAAGCTCTGAGCATGTCTTCAAGAATTTGGTTAACCCTTTCGACTTGACCGCTAGACTGAGGATGGAAAGCCGTACTAAAGGAGAGATGAGTTCCCATAGCATGTTGGAAGCTTCCCCAAAATCTAGAGGTGAAAAGGCTACCACGATCAGAATTGATTTCCAAAGGAACACCGTGAAGGGATACAATTCTAGAGACGTACAAGTCCGCTAACTGGCTAGTAGTTATAGACTCGCGAACTGGAAGGAAGTGAGCAACTTTGGAAAGCCTATCTATGACAACGAATATGGCATCGTTTCCTTTCTGGGTTTTTGGAAAGCCAATGATGAAATCCATACCGACTTTGTCCCATTTCCACTCGGGAATAGAAAAAGGTTGAAGTGTACCAGCAGGTCTTTGATGTTCTGCCTTAATGCGACGACAAACATCACATTCGGCAACAAATTGAGCAATGTCTCTCTTCATCCTGGTCCACCAAAATCTCTGGCGTAGATCTCGGTACATTTTTGTGCTACCGGGATGAATTGAGAGGGGTGTGTCATGGGCTTCCTTGAGTATGAGTTGCCTTAGTTCCCTATTCTTAGGTACTACCAAACGATTTTCAAAGAATACCGTTCCCTTGCTATCTGTGGAGAAACATTTAGCAACTCCGCTAGCAATGTTCTCCTTGATCCGGCGAACACCTCGTGCACGCCTTTGGGCAACTATGATTTGATCCTCAAGAGTTGGTTTCGCCACCAAGTTGAAAAGAGATCCACGAGGAACAATCTCGAGATTAAGCTTTCGAAATTCCTCATGAAGAAGTTGTTGATACTGTTGTAACATGAGGTTGTTACAATACGACTTTCGACTTAGTGCATCAGCCATGACATTGGCTTTGCCTGGGGTGTAAGAAATTCCTAAGTCATAATCTTTTATCAACTCAATCCAGCGTCTTTGCCTGAGAAAAAGAACTGGCTGGGTGAATATGTATTTGAGGCTTTGGTTGTCGGAATAGATCTCACAACGATTACCAAGGAGGTAATGTAGCCAAGTTGTTAGGGCATGAACTACGGCAGCGAGTTCAAGGTCATGGGTAGGATAGTTCTCTTCATGTGGCCGCAACTGGCGTGAAGCATAAGCTACCACATGTCGATCGTGCAGAAGTATGCATCCTAACCCTTGCCGTGATGCGTCACAATAGATCTCGAAATCCTTTTTGGTGTCTGGAGGTGCAAGTACGGGTGCAGAAGTCAATCTTATTTATAGCTCTTGAAAGCTTTCCTCGCACTTGGGAGTCCATAGGAATTTCTTATCTTTCTTGAGGAGTTCAGTAAGAGGCTTTGCAACTTTAGAAAAGTTCTCGACGAAGCGACGGAATTAGCTGGCTAGGCCAAGAAAAGTCCTAACTTGCTTAACCGATTCAGGTGGAGTCCATTCAAGGACGGCCTGAACTCTCTCGGGATTCACAGCAATGCCTTTTGCAGAAATCACGTGGCCTAAATAGGTCACTTCTGGTAGCCAAAATTCACACTTGGAGAATTTAGCATACAGGCGATGCTCTCTAAGTTTCATCAATACCAGCCTGAAGTGTTCGGCATGTTCTTCTTCGTTCTTCGAGTAGATGAGAATGTCATCAAGATAAACTACAACAAATTCATCTAGGTACTCCATGAAGATCGAATTCATCATGCGTGAGAAAGTGGCGGGGGCATTGGTTAAACCAAAGGACATGACGGTGTACTCGTAAAGACCATAACGAGTAGTAAAAGTCGTTTTTGGAATGTCCTCGTTTCGGATTTTGATTTGATGATAACCTAATCTCAAATCCATCTTGGAGAATACAGAGGATCCCGCAAGTTGATCATAAAGATAGTTGATCCTGGGCAGTGGGTACTTGTTATTTATCGTCACTAGATTTAGCGGGCGATAGTCTACGCACATCCTTTCTGTTCCATCTTTCTTCGTTACTGTCGGGACCCGGGGTTAGCGTATGTAATTCCAGTCACGATACAATCACATGGAGAGCCGAGAACCGTACCCACTTGTCTAAGCAGACAAGGCCAAGCACAGAACGTTCTCGGTAAGCATCGACCGTGAGGGGCATCCCATTCAGGTCGGATGATCAACTGAGATGGGTCCTCAACGTCCGCTCACAATTCTAAATGCTTATGGGTGGTGAATCCCATACTCATAGACAAGTCGCCTCAACCATGTTATCGATTGGATCCTAACTCTTACATAAACTTACTCCAGCCCGATCACTTAGTCGGGGTCTAGGGCGGGCTCGATCATACAACAAAGTGTGCACGTGACAGAGTCACGAGCAATCGCGTCGCGATGCCCCAAGCTGCGCACATCTAAGGGCCACTTGGTGTATAAAAGACCACCAGTCAGATCACAACTAAGGTCTCGAAAACCCATGCTAAGACATGCATGTTATAAACATACATGCAGCACACATGCCTAGTATGAACAACAGGTATCATCACATAACTCTACGAAGTATTCTTTATTGATACACACATAGAGCATACAAAGATCACATGTCTGTGATCAGATTACATCATACAACGGAAGCAAATTAGGTCTGAGTACAGACAAGTTTAACAAATGGCTTAGAGAAGCCTTGTACAACAAACATGCCCTTCCACGAGGGACCAGACTGCTGTCTGGGACTATACTAACTTAGTCAACGTCGAGCTTCACGAAGGTGAATCCATCGGGGTCCGGGTTCTCATCTAAAACATAGAATAAGCAAACGTGAGTACAAAGTCGTACTCAGCAAGACTTACATCAGATCTATACTACTCATGCTCAAGTATCAAGGTAAAGGGAGGTGGGGTTTCATCATGCAGAAGTGCCAGCTTTGACTTGGCTAATCCTGAACTACGAGTACCAGAATTGAGGTAAGAAGCGTACACGAGTCCACTACATCTCCAACCAATACACCACTATGGTTACTTCCTCGACTTCCCCACGAAGAAGCACACCATAGCACTCACGTTTATCTTGCGAGTTTTAGAAGTATCCAGTTCAAGTTGTCTAATAATCAGGTACAGGTTCCAAGTAGTCCTTAACCGCGGACGCGGCTATTCGAATAGTTTTGTTAACCTTGCAAGGGTGTAAACCACACACACATGACCATCGGTTACCGCCTGGTCTCACCACCGTTCAAAAGGTGACAGCGAGGATGTTCACCACGACACTTCGCTCACAACCGGTCTATTCCAGGAGTCGACTATCTGAGTTTGTCAGTGCTCGAGAGTCCGGCCGGATCAACGAAACGGACCCAGACAATGTAGGCAACCGAGACGCCACCTCCGACAGATGGTTTCACTGTCTCACAGATCCACCCACATATCTAGGATGATGCAACATTTCGACTCACTCTTTTGCTATCCATATGTCAAATGGAAGGCCCGAACTAATGTGACTCCTGGACGTCGACACGGATCAAGGTACTAGGCCGAGAGGGGTCAGTGAGCCCAATGTGTGGTTGTACTCTTTGTCTTGGATTACCATACAAGAACAAGATGCTTAGGGCGGTGTTCAACGAGACAACCCACTGTGTACTCCTACACATCCTCTCATCGTTCACCTTGTATTAGGGTGGATTCACCGACACAGTTTCACTTTCATCAACACCATGTTCACTATCATCCCGACTCACATCAAAAGTAACCTCACTGTAACACTAAGCATGCAATAAGCTGTAACAGTTGCAGGGGCCACATGATATCAAACAACTCCTATGTCAGCTAGGATTGTGGTTTGCTTACTACTGTGACAAGATGATAGGTCATGCATCGGATATCGGTTCAACTATGCGGTAGAATCGATACAAGATGATCTCCTAAACATGCATAAGCGAGACTGAGAGGGAATTGGGATTTTATAGACATGATCAATGGGGTTTGCTTGCCTTGCTGACGAAACACGGGTCTTAACGGTGGTCTTCTTCTTCGGGGGTGATCACCGTCTCGGAAAAGCTGTTACCGGCACAAACATCAACAAAGGGGGACAACATTGAATTGAAATGCACAATCACATGATTATGTTGTCCATGATGTGAATGGTATTGGTTTGATCTAGGTTCAATTTGCCACATGTTAATTGAAGTTGATTTGAAAAGTTAATTCAAAATCAAACTCTAAATATTATTCAAATTAGGTCATCTTGCATTTGCTAATGTTTGGTTATTGTAAACAATGTTATCATGTGTGGGATAAGCTTCTGAAGTACAAGTGACCATATGTGCATTGCATTGGTTCAATTTAGAAATGCATTTGGAATAAATTTGAATTAATTCCAATTAAGCCAAATAGCAAAAGCTACTGGTCCCATTTTAAAATCAACTCAAACATGGTTGAAAGTTGCATATTTGGATAGAGAATTTTATGCTGATCATTTTTCATATATTATTTGTCCAATTTGGAGTTCATATGAATTAGTTATGAATTTCCAAAGTTTTATCAATTTTCCGTAATTCTGGAATTTCTGTAATTACTTTAAAACACTAGAAAACATTTATTGCGCCATGCTGAGGTCAGGGTGACGTCACAAGGGGGGGCTGACAGCTGGGGCCCCCATGTCAGTATCACAGGGGGTTAACCCCTCTGTTAGTTTAAACTAACAGTGGGTTAGGGGTGGCCTGGGGCCCACTTGTCATGGACTCGGGGGGGATTAGCTGGGTGATTAGGTGCTAATTAACCCAGCCCGCTGGCGGTTAGCCGTCGGTGCCACTGAGCACGGCGGAGGGTTGCCGGAGTGGCCATTCCGGCCACGGGAGAAGGAGGGGAGGGCACTGGGAGGAAGTCCTCTCTCTTCCGCATCGCGTGGTGCCAACTGGGGCTCACGGGGAGGTTGGTAGCCACGGCTATGACGACGGAGGCGGCTGCCGGAGCTCTGACTCCAACGGCAAGGAGAAACCAGGCACGGGGAGAGCTACAGCTAGGGGGAAACGAGGCGTGGTGCACACCCAGACGCGATGGAGAAGACGGCAGGGCTCGGGGTAATTCGACGGTGGCGCAATCGACAAGTTGCTCCACGGCGGCCGGCGGCGATCCGTTGAGGCTGTCGTCGATTCCGGGGCCCTTGAGCTCAAATTTCTTGGGGGGAACGAAGAAGACGACGTCGGCGGTTGCAGTGGACAACCTGGAGAGGCGTGGGGTGGCCACTGGCCGCGTCGGTGCGAGGCGGCGCTCCGTCGTGGTCTCGGCTACTCGAGGAATCCGGCGAGAGAGGGAAGGAGATGAGCTAGGGAGAGAGGGGAAGGTGCGGGCGGCTTCTGGGCGACTGCGTGGCGTCCTCGGGGAGAAGAGGAGGCTCCAGAGGGCCTCGGTGGCGTCCACGGCGCTCGGCTCGCCACCGAGCTGCTTCGGGCGCCGGGGAGGAAGACGACACCGGGGGCGCTGGTGGGCTGGGCTGGAAAGGTAAGTTGGGCCGACGCCTGTGGCGCCAGGTAAGCTCCTCCTCTTCTGTTTATTCTTCTCTTTTTATTTCTTCTGACATTTTTTTCTGTCTTGATATAAAAAAATATCAAAACATTTTATAAAATCCCAAAATCTTTTATGTGGGCTTAGGTGTCAAGCCACTAGCCACTCACAAGTTTTGGTGACTTTTGAAAATCAAACAATTTGAATCTAAATTCAAATTGGAGTTTAATTTAATTTCCAAGCCCTATTTGGAATATTTGAAAAATCTTGGTGCATGCAGTGGGACCCACTTCACTTTATATGTGATCATGCATATTTATAAAACTTTTCGAAAATACCAGAGCAATTTTTGGAAGAATTTTTTTTTGTCTGCCCATTGGATTTAATTTTCTTAGGGCTTTTCTTTTCCCCACTTTTGAATTTCTTTTGAAATTTTTGCATGATGCAAAAGGGCACAACAAACCCTAGCACTTACCCTAGTTAGGGTTTCTGACAACTCGCCCCCACTCAAAAGAATCTCGTCCCGAGATTCAGAAGTCGTCGGGAGGAAGGTGGGGTACTCGGCACGGAGGCGGTCTTCTCTTTCCCAGGTTGCTTCTTTCTCGGAGTGATGTGACCATTGAACTTTCAGGAACTTGATCTTCTGACGACGCGTGACACGCTCTGCGGAATCAAGAATACGAACAGGGTACTCTCGATAAGAAAGGTCATCTTGGAGATCAAGCGTTTCATGGTCGACTTCGCGGATGGGGTGCTTGAAGCAACGCCTGAGTTGTGACACATGGAATACATCATGTACTCGGGAAAGGTGCGGAGGTAGTTCAAGTTGGTAGGCAACTTCTCCACGTTTAGCGAGAATGCGGAAAGGTCCGATGTAACGTGGGGCCAACTTGCCTTTGATACCGAATCTTTGGGTTCCCTTTCAGAGGAGTAACCCGAAGGTAAGCCTTCTCATCAAGATTGTAGCTCTCCTCTCTATGATGACGATCATAGTAGCTTTTCTGACGAGATTGAGCGGCTTTCAATCGATCACGAACAATGCGAACTTGCTCTTCTGCTTCCTTGATCAAATCCAGTCCAAAGAGTTGTCTTTCACCGTTTTCTGACCAGTTAAGGGGTGTTCGACATCGTCGTCCGTAGAGGAGTTCAAAAGGAGCCATGTTCAGACTAGATTGAAAACTGTTGTTATAAGCAAATTCGGCAAATGGAAGAGATTTCTCCCAATTCTTTCCGAATGAGATAACACAAGCTCTGAGCATGTCTTCTAAGATTTGATTAACCCTTTCAACTTGACCGCTAGACTGAGGATGGAAAGCTGTACTAAAGGATAGATGAGTTCCCATAGCACTCTGAAAGCTTCCCCAGAATCTAGAGGTGAAAAGGCTACCACGATCAGAATTGATCACCAAAGGAACACCGTGAAGAGACACAATTCTAGAGATGTACAAGTCCGCTAACTGGCTAGCAGTTATAGACTCGCGAACCGGAAGGAAGTGAGCAACTTTGGAAAGTCTATCAATGACCACGAAGATGGCATCGTTTCCTTTCTGGGTTTTTGGAAAGCCGGTGATGAAGTCCATACCGACTTTGTCCCATTTCTACTCTGGAATAGGCAAAGGTTGAAGTGTACCAGCAGGTCTTTGGTGTTCTGCCTTAATGCAACGACAAACATCACATTTAGCAACAAATCGAGCAATGTCTCTCTTCATCCGGGTCCACCAAAATCTCTGGCGTAGATCTCGGTACATTTTTGTGCTACCGGGATGAATTGAGAGGGGTGTGTCATGGGCTTCTTTGAGGATGAGTTTCCTTAGATCCTTATTCTTAGGTACTACCAAACGATTTTCAAAGAATATCGTTCCTTTACTATCTGTGGAGAAACATTTAGCAACTCCGCTAGCAATGCTCTCCTTGATCCAGCATACACCTCGTGCACGTCTTTGGGCAACTATGATTTGATCCTCAATGGTTGGTTTCGCCACCAAGTTGAAAAGAGATCCATGAGGAACAATCTCGAGGTTGAGCTTTCGAAATTCCTCATGAAGAAGTGGTTGATACTGTTGTAACATGACGTTGTTACAATACGACTTACGACTTAGTGCATCAGCCATGACATTGGCCTTGCCTGGGGTGTAAGAAATTCCTAAGTCATAATCTTTTATCAACTCTATCCAGCGTCTTTGCCTGAGATTAAGATCTGGCTGGGTGAAAATATATTTGAGGCTTTGGTGGTCGGAATAGATCTCACAACGATTACCAAGGAGGTAATGTCGCCAAGTCTTCAGGGCATGAACTACGGCAACGAGTTCAAGATCATGGGTAGGATAGTTCTCTTCATGTGGCCGCAACTGGCGTGAAGCATAAGCTACCACATGTCGATCTTGCATAAGTATGCATCCTAACCCTTGCCGTGAAGCATCACAATAGATCTCGAAATCCCTTTTGGTGTCTGGCGGTGCAAGTACGGGTGCAGAAGTCAATCTTCTTTTTAGCTCTTGAAAGCTTTCCTCGCACTTGGGGGTCCAGGAATTTCTTATCTTTCTTGAGGAGTTCAGTAAGAGGCTTTGCAACTGTAGAAAAGTTCTCGACGAAGCGGCGGCAATAGCTTGCTAAGCCAAGAAAACTCCTAACTTGCTTAACCGATTCAGGTGGAGTCCAGTCAAGGACGGCCTGAACTCTCTCGGGATTGACTGCAACACCTTTCGCAGAAATCACGTGGCCTAAGTAGGTCACTTCTGGTAGCCAAAATTCACACTTGGAGAACTTGGCATAAAGGCGGTGCTCTCTAAGTTTCATCAATACCAACCTAAGATGTTCTGCGTGGTCTTCTTCGTTCTTCGAGTAGATGAGAATGTCATCAAGATAAACTACAACAAATTTATCTAGGTACTCCATGAAGATCGAATTCATTAAGCGCGAGAATGTGGCGGGGGCATTGGTTAAACCGAAGGACATGACGGTATACTCGTAAAGACCATAACGAGTAGTGAAAGCCGTTTTTGGAATGTCCTCATTTCGAATCTTGATTTGATGATAGCCTAATCTCAAATCCATCTTGGAGAAGACAGAGGATCCTGCAAGTTGATCATAAAGATCATTGATCCTGGGCAGTGGGTACTTGTTCTTTATCGTCGCTAGATTTAGCGGGCGATAGTCTACGCACATCCTTTCTGTTCCATCTTTCTTCGTTACGAACAGAACGGGGCAACCTCATGGCGATGAGCTAGGGCGGATGAAGCCTTTTGCCAACGAAGCATCAAGTTGGGTTTTTAGCTCAGCTAACTCATGTGGGGCAATCCTATATGGACGTCTCGAGATTGGGGCTGTGCCTGGTATAAGATCCACTATGAATTCTACACACCTGTCGGGTGGCATTCCCGGCAGCTCTTCAGGAAAGACATCCGGGAAGTCACGAACCACCGGAATATCTTCAAGGTCAGGAAGTGGAAGCACATTCAAAGTCTGCACCTGGATCCTAGAGCTGGGTGATGTGTAGTCAATGGTCTGGCCTGAAGGATGGGTGAGTTTGACTGATTTGGCTTTACAATCAAGGAAAGCATTCTGCCTTGATAACCAATCCATTCCTAGGATGACATCAATGTCCGAAGACTTGAGGGCTATAAGAGAAGCAAGGAATACTAAACCCTCAATTGCAATTTGATTGCCATGGCTTACTCTATTAGTTTGCCACTTTGAACCAGGAGTTTGAATGATCATTGGAGAAAACATTTCTTCAAAATAAAATCCATGCCGAAGTGCATAACTCTCCGACATGAATGAATGAGAAGCTCCTGGATCGAAAAGAACGGAGGCGGGAACATGATTGACTGGGAGTGTGCCAAGAATGACGTCAGAAGCAGCAGTGGTTTCCTCAACTGAGATTTGGTTCACATAACCACTACTTGTGACTGAAAGCTTTGCTGGGATGGTTTTGGTGGTTGAATTCTTTGAAGGCTTATGACTAGGTCGACGGGGTGCCACAAACAATGTAGGGCATTGTCGGAAGTGATGGCCTGTCAGACCACACGTGAAACACACCCTGCCTGAATTGCTGGGGGTGGGGTTACTTGGTTGCACATCATCATTCCGGGGTGAAACAATGTGTTGAGGTGGATAGCATATATTCGGTGGTGGTCTCTGGAGAAGGTTTTGAGGTATGACACTGGTTGGAATCCAAATTCGGCGTTTCTGAGGGGCTGAACTTGAAGAAGAAGCAAGCTCAAGAGCATGCTTGCGAGACTCTTCGAACACTTCATTGCCATGCTCAGCTCTGAAGGATCTGTTGACTAAATCCTCAAAGGTGGCAAATTCGAGGAGGTTGAGATCATGACGAAGGATGGGGCTAAGTCCCTTACGGAACCTTGCCTGCTTTCTGGCATCGGTGGTGATCTCATCTTGGGCATACCGGGAAAGACGGTTGAACTCTCTCACATACTCATGGATGGACATCTTTCCTTGAGTCAAATTGCAGAACTCTTCCTTCTTGCGCTCCATCAACTCATCTAGAAGGTGGTACCCTCGAAAGGCAACACAGAACTCCTGCCAGGTCACTACGTGACTATCTGGCTGCATAGCAACATAGTTCTCCCACCATTGAAGAGCAGCACCTTCCAGGAAGTATGCCACGAATATAACTCGATCATCGGGAGCAACATGTGCAGTGTCAAGCTTGCGCTCGATGGAACGGAGCCAATCATCAGCTTCAAGGGGCTCAGAAGAACATCGGAATACCGGTGGCTTGAGGAGGATGAAGTCCTGAATGCTCACAACCACATTGCAATGACGTGAGGTATTCTGCTCGATGAGCTCCAGAAGACGTGTTTGATCGCGTTGATTCTTCTCAGCTTCCATCATGATTTCCGCCGCAGAAGGCAGTGGTAGAGGTTCATCATCATTTCGATTCCGAACACGGTCTCGATTCCGACGAACAGCACTACGAGTTCCACCTGACATCCTGTGTGATAAAAATCAACAATCAGAACAGGTTGAATGGTGGATTCAAGGATAACAAGACATGATGAAGGCGGAAAAGATTATAATGCGAAGGCAATGATCCACAGAAACTCGGAATAATTCCGGCAGCATAACGGCTACACCGGGATGGAAAATGAAACAACCTCGAGGAGATTGGACAGAACTTCCTCAAGGAACTCAAAACACGGAGACTCTGGACGACCACAACTGTCCTACGGCTACAAGGAAGCACTCAACGAGATGTTCTAGTAAGACATAGATGAGCCTAGTCCTATCATCCCGTAGAAAAGATAAGGGTGACCCAGAATTCAGATCGATGAGGGTAAGGAGAAAAAGAAGCCTTACGTTGTTCCCTTTATACCCAAGTAACTATATAACTATAGAATGCTAGACTCGACTTCGACCAAGGGTTTGATAAGCCTACAGACAGTCCTGCTCTGATACCAAGTCTGTCGGGACCCGGGGTTAGCGTATGTAATTCCAGTCACGATACAATCACATGGAGAGCCGAGAACCGTACCCACTTTCTAAGCAGACAAGGCCAAGCACAGAACGTTCTCGGTAAGCATCGAACGTGAGGGGCATCCCATTCAGGCCGGATGATCAACTGAGATGGGTCCTCAACGTCCGCTCACAAGTCTAAATGCTTATGGGTGGTGAATCCCATACTCATAGACAAGTCGCCTCAACAATGTTATCGATTGGATCCTAACTCTTACATAAACTTACTCTAGCCCGATCACTTAGTCGGGGTCTAGGGCGGGCTCGATCATACAACAAAGTGTGCACGTGACAGAGTCACGAGCAATCGCGTCGCGATGCCCCAAGCTGCGCACATCTAAGGGCCACTTGGTGTATAAAAGACCGCCAGCCAGATCACAACTAAGGTCTCGAAAACCCATACTAAGACATGCATGTTATAAACATACACGTAGCACACATGCCTAGTAAGAACAGCAGGTATCATCACATAACTCTACGAAGTATTCTTTATTGATATACACATAGAGCATACAAAGATCACATGTCTGTGATCACATTACATCATACAATGGAAGCAAATTAGGTCTGAGTACAGACAAGTTTAACAAATGGCTTAGAGAAGCCTTGTACAACAAACATGCCCTTCCACGAGGGACCAGACTGCTGTCTGGGACTATACTAACTTAGTCAACGTCGAGCTTCACGAAGGTGACTCCATCGGGGTCCGGGTTCTCATCTAAAACATAGAATAAGCAAACGTGAGTACAAAGTCGTACTCAGCAAGACTTACATCAGATCTATACTACTCATGCTCAAGTATCAAGGTAAAGGGAGGTGGGGTTTCATCATGCAGAAGTGCCAGCTTTGACTTGGCTAATCCTGAACTACGAGTACCAGAATTGAGGTAAGAAGCGTACACGAGTCCACTACATCTCCAACCAATACACCACTATGGTTACTTCCTCGACTTCCCCACGAAGAAGCACACCATAGCACTCACGCTTATCTTGCGAGTTTTAGAAGTATCCAGTTCAAGTTGTCTAATAATCAGGTACAGGTTCCAAGTAGTCCTTAACCGCGGACGTGGCTATTCAAATAGTTTTGTTAACCTTGCAAGGGTGTAAACTACACACACACATGACCATCGGTTACCGCCAGGTCTCGCCACCGTTCAAGAGGTGACAGCGAGGATGTTCACCACGACACTTCGCTCACAACCGGTCTATTCCAGGAGTCGACTATCTGAGTTTGTCACCGCTCGAGAGTCCGGCCGGATCAACGAAACGGACCCAGACAATGTAGGCAACCGAGACGCCACCTCCGACAGATGGTTTCACTGTCTCACAGATCCACCCACATATCTAGGATGATGCAACATTTCCACTCACTCTTTTGCTATGCATATGTCAAATGGAAGGCCCGAACTAATGTGACTCCTGGACGTCGACACGGATCAAGGTACTAGGACGAGAGGGGTCAGTGAGCCCAATGTGTGGTTGTACTCTTTGTCTTGGATTACCATACAAGAACTCGATGCTTAGGGCGGTGTTCAACGAGACAACCCACTGTGTACTCCTACACATCCTCTCATCGTTCACCTTGTATTAGGGTGGATTCACCGACACAGTTTCACTTTCATCAACACCATGTTCACTATCATCCCGACTCACATCAAAAGTAACCTCACTGTAACACTAAGCATGCAATAAGCTGTAACAGTTGCAGGGGCCACATGATATCAAACAACTCCTATGTCAGCTAGGATTGTGGTTTGCTTACTACTGTGACAAGATGATATGTCATGCATCGGATATGGGTTCAACTATGCGGTAGAATCGATACAAGATGATCTCCTAAACATGCATAAGAGAGACTGAGAGGGAATTGGGATTTTGTAGACATGATCAATGGGGTTTGCTTGCCTTGCTGACGAAACACGGGTCTTAACGGTGGTCTTCTTCTTCGGGGGTGATCACCGTCTCGGAAAAGCTGTTACCGGCACAAACATCAACAAAGGGGGACAACATTGAATTGAAATGCACAATCACATGATTATGTTGTCCATGATGTGAATGGTATGTGTTTGATCTAGGTTCAATTTGCCACATGTTAATTGAAGTTGATTTGAAAAGTTAATTCAAAATCAAACTCCAAATATTATTCAAATTAGGTCATCTTGCATTTGCTAATGTTTGGTTATTGTAAACAATGTTATCATGTGTGGGATAAGCTTCTGAAGTACAAGTGACCATATGTGCATTGCATTGGTTCAATTTAGAAATGCATTTGGAATAAATTTGAATTAATTCCAATTAAGCCAAATAGCAAAAGCTACTGGTCCCATTTTAAAATCAACTCAAACATGGTTGAAAGTTGCATATTTGGATAGAGAATTTTATGATGATCATTTTTCATATATTATTTGTCCAATTTGGAGTTCATATGAATTAGTTATGAATTTCCAAAGTTTAATCAATTTTCTGTAATTCTGGAATTTCTGTAATTACTTTAAAACACTGGAAAACCTTTATTGCGCCATGCTGAGGTCAGGGTGACGTGACAGGGGGGGCTGACAGCTGGGGCCCCCATGTCAGTCTCACAGGGGGTTAACCCCTCTGTTAGTTTAAACTAACAGTGGGTTAGGGGTGGCCTGCGGCCCACTTGTCATGGACTCGGGGGGGATTAGGTGCTAATTAACCCGGCCCGCCGGCGGTTAGCCGGCGGTTAGCCGGCGGTGCCACTGGGCACGGCGGATGGTTGCCGGAGTGGCCATTCTGGCCACGGGAGAAGGAGGGGAGGGCACTGGGAGGAAGCCCTCTCTCTTCCGCGTCGCGTGATGCCAACTGGGGCTCACGGGGAGGTTGGTAGCCACGGCTACGACGACGGGGGCGACTGCCGGAGCTCTGACTCCGACGGCAAGGAGAAACCAGGCACGGGGAGAGCTACAGCTAGGGGGAAACGAGGCGCGGTGCTCACCCAGACGCGATGGAGAAGACGGCAGGGCTCGGGGTAACTCGACGGTGGCGCAATCGACAAGTTGCTCCACGGCGGCCGGCGGCAATCCGTTGAGGCTGTCGTCGATTCCGGGGCCCTTGAGCTCAAATTGCTTGGGGGAAGGAAGAAGACGACGTCAGCGGTTGCAGTGGACAACCTGGAGAGGCGTGGGGTGGCCACTGGCCGCGTCGGTGCGAGGCGGCGCTCCGTCGTGGTCTCGGCTACTCGCGGAATCCGGCGAGAGAGGGAAGGAGATGAGCTAGGGAGAGAGGGGAAGGTGCGGGCGGCTTCTGGGCGACTGCGTGGCGTCCTCGGGGAGAAGAGGAGGCTCCAGAGGGCCTCGGTGGCGTCCACGGCGCTTGGCTCGCCACCGAGCTGCTTCGGGCGCCGGGGAGGAAGACGACACCGGGGGCGCTGGTGGGCTGGGCTGGAAAGGTAAGTTGGGCCGACGCCTGTGGCGCCAGGTAAGCTCCTCCTCTTCTGTTTATTCTTCTCTTTTTATTTCTTCTGACATTTTTTTTGTCTTGATATAAAAAAATATCAAAACATTTTATAAAATCCCAAAATCTTTTATGTGGGCTTAGGTGTCAAGCCACTAGCCACTCAAAAGTTTTGGTGACTTTTGAAAATCAAACAATTTGAATCTAAATTCAAATTGGAGTTTAATTTAATTTCCAAGCCCTATTTGGAATATTTGAAAAATCTTGGTGCATGCAGTGGGACCCACTTCACTTTATATGTGATCATGCATATTTATAAGACTTTTCAAAAATACCAGAGCAATTTTTGGAAGAAATTTTTTTTGTCTGGCCATTTGATTTAATTTTCTTAGGGCTTTTCTTTTCCCCACTTTTGAATTTCTTTTGAAATTTTTGCATGATGCAAAAGGGCACAACAAACCCTAGCACTTACCCTAGTTGGGGTTCTGACAGTTACGAACAGAACGGGGCAACCCCATGGCGATGAGCTAGGGCAGATGAAGCCTTTTTCCAGCAAAGCTTCCAGTTGGGTCTTAAGCTCAGCTAACTCACGTGGGGCCATTTTGTATGGGCGTCTGGAAATTGGTGCGGTTCCTGGGGCAAGATCCACTATGAACTCTACACATCTATCGGGTGGCATTCCCGGCAGCTCTTCAGGAAAGACATCCGGGAAGTCACGAACCACCGGAACATCTTCAAGGTCGGGAAGGGGAAGCACGTTCAAAGAATGCACCTGGGTTCTTGTTCTTGGTGAGGAGTAAGCTATTGTCTGGCCTGAAGGATGTGTAAGTCTAACTGACTTGGCTTCACAATCAAGAAAAGCATGTTGTCTTGATAACCAATCCATGCCTAGGATGACATCAATGTCTGAAGACTTGAGGGCTATGAGTGAAGCAAGGAATACTAAACCCTCAATTGCAATTTGATTGCCATGGCTTACTCTATTAGTTTGCCATTTGGAACCAGGAGTTTGAATGATCATAGGGGTGAACATTTCATCAAAGGATATCTCATGCCGAAGTGCATAACTCTCCGACATGAATGAGTGAGATGCTCCTGGATCGAAAAGGATAGAAGTGGGAACAAAATTGACTGGGAGCGTACCAAGAATGACGTCAGAAGTACCATCAGTTTCCTCAGCTGAGATTTGGTTCACACGTCCAAGATTTTCTGAGGTGGATGGCTTAGCGGTGGAAACCTTTGGGGGTGGCTTGGCACGAACAGTGGGGTTTCCTTTGGCATGGGGTGGAGAATTTTGGTTGACGGGGCACTCACGAGAATAGTGACCAGGCTGGCCACATCTAAAGCAGGCTCCAAAGATAGTGCGGGGAGCTGGGTTGTTTGGTGGAGCTGGTGGACGAGGCGGCACAAGGGATGGCCTCGGTGGGTTGTTTTGGGGAAACAAACTGTTAGGAATCCAGATCATACGCTTCTGAGGGCGTGAACTGGAAGAAGGGTTAAGCTCAAGAGCATGTTTGCGAGACTTCTCGAAAACTTCATTTCCATGCTCAGCTCTGAAGGATCTGTTGACTAAATCCTCAAAGGTGGCAAATTCGATGAGGTTGAGATCATGACGAAGGATGGGGCTAAGTCCCTTGCGGAACCTTGCCTGCTTTCTGGCATCGGTGGTGATCTCATCTTGGGCATAACGAGCAAGACGGTTGAATTCCCTCACATACTCATGAATGGACATCTCTCCTTGATTCAGATTGCAGAACTCTTCCTTCTTGCGCTCCATCAACTCATCCAGAATGTGGTACCCTCGAAAGGCAACACGGAATTCCTGCCAAGTCACTACGTGACCATCTGGCTGCATTGCAACATAGTTCTCCCACCACTGAAGAGCAGCACCTTCCAAGAAGTATACCGCGAAAACAACTTGGTCATCGGGAGCAACATGTGCAGTGTCAAGCTTACGCTCGATGGAACGGAGCCAATCATCAGCTTTGAGGGGCTCAGAGGAACATCGGAATACCGGTGGCTTGAGGAAGATGAAGTCCTGAATGCTCACAACCACATTACGATGGTGGGCGGTATTCTGCTCGATGAGCTCCAGAAGGCGTGTCTGATCACGTCTATTCCGCTCAGCTTCCATCATGATTTCCGCCGCAGAAGGCGGTGGTGGAGGTTCATCATCATTTCGATTCCGATCACGGTCTCGATTCCGAAGAACAACACTACGAGCTCCACCTGACATCCTGTGTGATAAAAATCAACAATTAGAACAGGTTGTACGATGGAGTCAAGGATAAAAGGATATGATTTAAGAAGGAGAAGACTATAATGCAAAGGAAATTATTCAAAGAAACACGGGATAATTCCGGCAGCATAACATCTACACCGGAATGGAAAACAAGACAACCTCGAGGATATTGGACAGAACTTCTTCAAGGAACTCAAAACACGAAGACTCTGGACAACCACAATCATCCTACGGCTATAAGGAGGCAATCAACGAGATGTTCTAGTAAGACAGAGGTGAGCCTAGTCCTATCTTCCCGTAGAATAAGATGAGGGTGACTCAGAACTCAGATCGATGAGGGTAAGGAGAAAAAGAAGCCTTACGTTGTTCCCTTATATACCCAGAGTAACTATATAACTATAGAAGGCTAGACTCGACTTCGGCCAAGGCTGATAATCCTACAGTCAGTCCTGCTCTGATACCCAGTCTGTCGGGACCCGGGGTTAGCGTACACAAGCCTCGCTACAACACAATCATATGGAGAGCCGAGAACCGTACCCACTTGTCTAAGCAGACAAGGCCAAGCACAGAACGTTCTCGGAAAGCATCGAACGTGAGGGGCGTCCCATCCAGGCCGGATGATCAACTGAAATGGGTCCTCATCGTCCACACACAAGTCTAAATGATATGGGTGGTGAACTCCCATACTCATAGACAAGTCGCCTCAACCATACTATCGATTGTATTATAACCCTTACATAGACTTACTCCAGCCCGATCACTTAGTCGGGGTCTAGGGCGGGCTCGATCATACATCAAAGTGTGCACGAGACGGAGTCTCGAGAAATCGCATCGCGATGCCCCAAGCTGCGCACATCTAAGGGCCACTTGGTGTATAAAAGATCGCCAGCCAGATCACAACTAAGGTCTCGAAAACCCATACAAAGAAATGCATGTTATAAACATACACGCAGCACACATGTCTAGTATGAACAGCAGGTATCATTGCAATTCTCTACAATGTATACATCTTTATTAATAACTCTTACAGAGTGCACACAGAGATCACAAGCATGTGATCCAACATTACAACAGACAAGCGGAAGCAAAGTAGGTCTGAGTAAAGACAAGTTTAACAAATGGCTTAGAGAAGCCTTATCTAAAAACAAGCCCTCCACGAGGGAACCAGTCGTCTGACTGGGACTACACTAGCTTGGTCTTGGTCTGAGTCTTCAATCTTCGAGCTTCGGGTAGAAGCCACCATCGGGGTCGGTGGTTCATCTAAAACATAGAATAAGCAAACGTGAGTACAAAGTCGTACTCAGCAAGACTTACGTAGGAGCTATACTACTCATGCACATGTATCAAGGTAAAGGGAGGTGGGGTTTCACTTGCAGAAGTGCCAGCTTTGACTTGGCTAGTCCTGAACTACGAGTACCGGACTTGAGGTAAGAAGCGTACACGAGTCCACTACATCTCTTCAACCAATTACACCACTATGGTGCCTTCCCCGACTTCCCCACGAGAAAGCACGCCATAGCACTCACGCTTATCTTGGTGTATTTTAGAAGTATCCAGTTCAAGTTGTCTAATAATCAAGCTAAGCTTTCCAAGCAGTCCTTAACCGCGGACGCGGCTATTCGAATAGTTTTGTTAACCCTGCAGGGGTGTACCGCTACACACACGTGTCATCATTTACCGCCTTTTTCATGTCACCGTTCAAAAGGTGACAGCGAGGATGCCACCACAACACTTCGCCCACAGCTCCGTTCTAGTCCAGAGAGTCGCCTATCTGAGGCGGATCCGTCTGGAAGTCCTGCCGAGGTTCCAGTACAGCCTCAAACGATGTGTGCAGGGTCCCAAGCCGGTCTTGAAAAGCCGTTCATCCACTTCGCAGACCGTGCCACAGCCCTACCAGAACTCTGAACTACTGCGACTCTTGGGGTTCGAATGGGGTGAGGTACTAGGATGAGAGGGGTCAGTGAGCCCAATGTGTGGTTGTACTCTTCTTCTTGGATCACCACACAAGAACTCGGACTTAAGGCGGTGTTCAACGAGACAACCCACTGTGTACTCCTACACAGCCTCTCATCGTTCACCTTGTATTAGGGTAGATTCACCAACACATTTCACTTTCATCAACACCATGTTTACCATCATCCCGACTCACATCAAAAGCAACCTCGTTGTACCACTAAGCATGCAATAAGCAGTAACAGTTGCAGGGGCCACATGATATCAACCAACTCCTACATCTGCTAGGATTGTGGTTTGCTTACTACTGTGACAAGATGATAGGTCATGCAAAGGATATGGGTTCAACTATGCGATAGAAACGTTATCATGGTGATCATCCTAAACAATGCATAAGAGAGACATGAGAGGGAAGTGGGATTTTATCGACATGATCAATGGGGGTTTGCTTGCCTTGCTGACGAGGTTCAGTCACGGGGTCTTCAACGAAGGGGGTGATCTCGGGTTACGGCTCCACTTCTATCAGCAACATGACAATCATAGGATCAACATAATGTACAATGCACAATCACATGAATAAGATTGTAATGGTGATGTTCATGGTACTGATGTGTTGAGCATTTCATTTAAAAGGAGTATATTGCATTTGAAATGCAAATTCAAACTCCATTTGATTTATCGATGAATTTCAAATGCATTTGAATGCATGAAAGTTCACTTGAAAAGTTTGATCATGAAGTGATGTGGTATATTTGAGATAAAGCTTCTGATGTGTGGATGAAACCATTCAAATTAAGTGTGTTGCAAAGTCAATTGCAAAATCACTCCAAATTTGAATTTGAAAAGGATCCATATGCATGTTTGCTACTGTTCACCCATTTTAAAATGGTCAAACATGAAAAAAAATTGCATATTCATAATCCTTGTATTTTTCTGATAATTTTAGACATATTATTTGTCCAATTTGGAGTGAAAATGAATTAGTTTTGATTTTCTAAAGATTTGGTTATTTTCTGGATTTTCTGTAATTTCTGTAATTTCTCTGGAATTGTTTTAATTTGTTTTCTGTTTATTGCGTCAGCATGACGCAGTGCTGAAGTCACAGGGGGCTGACAACAGGGGCCCACCTGTAAGTGTCTAGGGGTTAATCCCTTCTCTGTTTAAACTAAACAGAGGGGTTAGGGGGCCAGGGGGGCACTTGTCATTGGCCCTAGGGGGATTAGGGGGGTGGGTTAAGCCTAAGTGGCCGGCCACGTCAGATCATGCCGGCGGTTAGCCGCCGGCGACCAAACCGCACGGCGGCGCACACGGGGACAACGGATCAGGGCACGGCTGACCAAGCCGAGGGCACGGGCGTGCTCCTTGTGCTTGCCCGCACCACCTCGTGCCCACGGGGAAGGCTGGGAAGCAGCGGATCCTCGCCGGCGTCGAGGGACGGCGGCGGCCGGAGTACTGCACAGGCGGGCTCGGCGATTCTGACCACGGGGAGGCGCGCTATCTTAGGGGAAAAACAAAGGAGCTCACCCCGGTTCGAAAGGAGGACTCGGCGAGGTCGGGGAAGGCCAAACGATGGCGCAATCCGGCGAGAGGCTCACGGCGGCCGGCGGCGATGTGGTGGCGCTGGCGTCGTCTACAGGGCACCCGGGCTCTTGATCCGCTGCGAGTCGAAGAAGAAGAACACGGTGAGGTCACTGGACATGGCCGTTGGCGCAGTTGCGCACGGTGGCCGCGAAGTCCACGACGGCGTGCTCCGGTGAGGTCTCGGGTGCAGAGAAATTCGGCGAGGGAGAGCGTGGAGAGAGAGCCAGATGAGGAGGAATGGACATGGGGCTTCGAGGGGCTTCTCCAGGCGCGAGGAGATGGCCAGGGGAGCAGCTGCGTGGCCTCGGCGCCACGGCGACGCCCGCATGCCGGCCACCGAGCTGCTTGCCGTCATGGAGGAAGACGACAAGGCTTGGTGGGCTGGCTGGGCCGGGGAAAGACAAGTTGGGCCAGTGGCCTGTGGGGTGGGCTGGGGTTTTCTTTTCCCTTTTTCTTCTCTTTTTCTTTTCTGTAATATGTTGGCCATGCTAAAATAAATAGCTAGGCATTTTTTAAAATGCTGAAACTTTTTATATGGACTCATATTATAATAGAGTAGCCACTTATAAAGTTTGGCACTTTTTAAAAATCAAATCATTTGAACTTTAATTCAAATGGGGGTTTAAATTTAATTCCATGCTCCTGTTTGAATATTTGAAAAATCTATGAGCATGGGGTGGGTCCCACATCACTTGATATGCGATCACAATCATTTATAAGACTTTTCAAAAATGCAAAAGGAATTTTTGGAGAAACTTTTTATCTGGCCTTTTGAATTAATTCATCTGGGGTTTGTTCTCTCTCCCATTTTGATTTTTTTGAAATTGTTATCATGATGCAAAGGCCTAAGCTTACCCTAGCACATACCTAACTTGGGGTTGTGACATTTGATGTGAGTAATGTTTGAACTTTTGGTGTCAAGAGCTCTAGCCTATTAGTGATAGGTGTCGTATTTTGGGCAATCCGTGTGTATTTTCAAAACCTACAAAACTAGTTGAGAACTCTAGCTACTAGATGGATCACTAATCTTTGGAGGGATCGAATATTGGAGAACACTCACGTACCATGAGTCGAGGATGCGCAAGGATAACCAAACCCCCATACACTCCTCCTCGGGGTACTTGTCTCTTTGTGAACCTCCTTATTAGATTGAGAGTTACCGATAATAAGTGCATGAGTTCTTCGGACTAATGTAAGTATTGAAAGTTGACACTTCCACCTTCCCATATTTTGCGAGCCTCTCCCGTGCCGTGCATTGCCTTCTTCTCACTCCAAGAGTTGTTGTCCACCTTCGCCGGTACATCCAAACCCTTGGCATGATACGCTCTGTCATCATAAACCTCCTTATATCTTTCCTCAAAACAGCCACCATACATACCTATCAAGGCATTTCCATAGCCTTTCCGAGATATATTGCCATGCAACATCCACCTCTTCATGACTTGATCTTCATGTCATACATGTTCCTGCTACACTGGCAGCGACATACATTGCATACATCATGATAGTTACATCTTATAAAATAGAGTGTTGCCCTTAAGTGAGGAAAAGATCCCAAAGTGGACACAATAAAAGATCCCAAAGAGGACAAATGAGAGTTCAATATAAAGAGCCATTGAGGCCACAAAAAAATACAAAAAAATAGAAAAAAGAGAAAAAGAAATAAAAAGAGAGAAAGGGGCAACACTACTATCTTTTTGAGAGATCCACACAAGTACTCCCTTTATATCCTTGTACTCCATAGAGATGATCATTATGCATGTAGCTATGTGGGGACCTTCACACTATAGAACTTGGCTTGCATATTCCAAGGATGAGCCTCCTCAAACGAGCTCTAGGTCTTCATGAACGAGCAAGTTAGATGCACCCCCACTAGTTCCATTGGAGAGCTTCCTAGCTCGTATGTGCATCCGTTGCATGGCAATCCCTACTCCTCACATCATATCTATCATTTGGCATCTCTTGCCTATGATTGTCCTCATTGATGTGAGCCTTTCTCACCCTTTTTGTCTTCCTCCTCCACACTATTTCTCTCTTTGACATCCAAAGTGTCAACTCTCGTGCTTACGCTCATCCATTGCATGAGTGCTCAAAATACTGAAAAAGGAGTGGATCAAATTGACTTGTACCTGGCTAGTGGTCTGGGGACGAGTCGAGATAAGATTCCAGAAAAAGACCAAGTGTGAAACTTTAGTAGATTGAGTTCTCAACAAATAAATGTTTTTCTCGTATTCCCTATCCCCCATCTTTCATGCAAACACCATTTGGAGACATTCGAGTCACGGACAGCGAGAGCTCTTGCACCTAATGTTCTTTTGTTACTTGTTTCAATGCTAATATAGACTCTTGCATGTTATGACTTGAATTGAATCTCTAACCTTGATTGCTTTACTTTTCAAAGTTCTTATATGGTTGCTAATATGTCACTACAGAAATTATGCCGTTATCATTTACCTACTCGAGGACGAGCAGGAATTAAGCTTGGGGATGTTGATACGTCCAAAACGTATATATAATTTCTGCTTGCTCCATGCATGTTTTGTGTGATATTGCTATGATCTAGATACACTTTCATACACTTTTGATCATATTTGGACTAACCTATTAACTCAGTGCACCACAGTTCCAGTTCCTGTTTTCTGCTGTTTTTCTATTTCAGTTTTCCCCCATATAAAAAGTGCCAGAAAAATTCCGGGAAAAATATAAGAAAAATCAGCATACAGGAAGCTTCGCGAAGAGCCCGAGTGGGGCCAGAGGGGAGCCAGGGGTGGCCCAGACGGCCACCAGGCGTGGCCACTGTTAGAACCCCAACTAGGGTAAGTGCTAGGGTTTGTTTGTGCCCTTTGCATCATGAAAAATTCAAAAAGAAAATCAAAAATGGGGAAAAGAAAAGCCCTGAGAATTTAAATAAATGGCCAGATAAAAATCTTTTTCCAAAAATCATTTGAATAGTTGGAAAATTGGTATAAATGATGCTGATCATTTTAAAAGTGGTTTGGGTTCATTCCCAAGCTCATGGAATTTTCTAAAATTCAAATTGTGCTATGGAAATTAAATTTGACCCTTATTTGAATTGAAATTCAAAATATATTGAATTTCAAAAATTCCCAAATTCTATATGTGGCTAGCTACTGGTCACCTAGTATTTTTAAAATTATTTGGGCATTTAACTAAAATGCCTAGCTATTTAAATCTAGGCAAAACAAATGAAGCAGAAAAATAAAAAGAAAGAAAGAAAATCCCCCCCACCCACTTACCTGGCCCAGCCTGGCCAGAAGCCGGCCCAGCCCACCAGGGGCAGGGTCGTCTTCCTCCAGGCGCCAGGCAGGCAGGCAGCTCGGTGGCGAGCATGCAACCGCCGCCGACGCCACCTCCTGCTCCCCCTCTCCTCATCCGCGCGTCGTGGAGACGCCTGGAAGGCCCCTGCACCCTTTCCCCCACCTCGCAGCTTCTCTCCACCTCTCCCCCTCTCTCTGAACGCGAGACCCGAGCGCCCGCTGGAGCATCTCGCCGCGCAGCCGTGGCCAGAGGCCACCCCACACCCCTCCAACTGGTCCTTCCGACTCGCCGAGGTCGTCTCCGTCACCGTGAGCCAACAATTCGACCCAAGGGGCCCCGAGGACGACGCCGGCATCGAGTTTCCCCGCCACGGCCGTTCCACTCCGGCGAGCAATTGCTCTCCTTCCGCAGTTTCCCCGGCGTCCTCGTCGACGTCATCAACATCAGGGTGAGCATCCGCGTCGATTCCCCCTCTCCAAGCCTCCTCCCGTGCCTCCAATCGCCACTGGCCATCCTCTGTTGCTCCGGCCGCCGCAAGTGCCATCGAAACCGTGGCCCGGGACCTTCCCGTGAATCCCGATTGGTGCCAGCAGACGCAGGCGAGCACGGGCTACGCCCCAGTGCTCCCCTTTCTCTCTCTCGTGCCCTCTAGCCCGATTCCGGCGAAGTCCGGCGGCTACAGTGTCGACGCCGGCGAGCCCCGCCATTAGGACTAAACTAAACACCCTAACCCCCCCCCCCCCCGAGTCCATGACAAGTAGGGCCAACCCCCCCCCCCCCTAATCCTCTGTTTCTTTTAATTAAACAGAGATAAAGCAGTGGGCCACTGACAGGGTGGACCCACATGTCAGCCCCCCCCCACTGATGTCATGCTTGCATCATGCTGATGCAATAAATGGTTTAAAAGAATTAAAGAATTTCCAGAGAAATTACATAAATTACAGAAAATCATATAAACTTTGAAAAATCATAGAAAATTCATTTGAACTCCAAATTAAACAAATAATATATGAAAAATTATCAGAAAAATACAAGGATTAAGAATATGCAATTTGTTTTTATGTTTGACCATTTTAAAATGGGGAAACAGTAGCAAATGTGCATATGGCTTAATTTGAATTCAAATTTGAAGTTTGAATTTGCATTCCAAATGCAATATACTTCAATTAAATTGAATTTGCCACAAATCAGTACCCTTTACTTCTTGTCACAACAATATCATGTGCTTGTGCATTTTACTTCCGAAGTTGTCCCCCCTTGTTGATGATTGTTTCCGGTACCAGCTTTTTCGAGACGGTGATCGCACCAAAGAAGAAGACCACCGTTAAGACCCGTGTATCGTCAGCAAGGCAAGCAAAACCCATTGATCATGTCTATAAAATCCTATTTCCCTCTCAGTATCGCTTATGCATGTTTAGGAGATCACCGAGACACGTTCTTTCGCATAGTTGAACCCATTCCGATGCATGACCTATCATTTTGTCACCGTATTAAGCAAACCACAATCCTAGCAGATTTAAGAGTTGAATGATGAGCATGTGGCCCCTGCAACTGTTACTGCTTATTGCTGCTTAGTGATACAATGAGGATGTTATGTTTGTGAGTCGGGATGGAATGAACACAGTGGTACCGATGATACACGTGTTGGTGAATCCACCCTAAACAAAGGTGAACGATGAGAGGCTGTGTAGGAGTACACAGTGGGTTGTCTCATTGAACACTACCTTAGGCCCCGAGTTCCTGTTTTGTGATCCAAGACAAAGAGTATGACCACATGTAGGGTTTTATGGGAGCCCCGTTTGGCCTCTTTACGTACCCGATCCAGTCCAGGAGTCACACTAGATTCGGTCTTTCCATTTGATTTATGTATAGATATGTGGGTGGACCTGTGAGGCAGTGAAACCATCTGTCAAAGGTGGCGTCTCGGTCCCTTACATTATCTGAGTCCGTTTCGTGGAACCGGCCGGACTCTTGAGCGGTGACAAACTCAGGTAGTCGACTCCTGGATTAGAGAAGGTGATGTGAGGGTAGTGTCTTGGTTTCATCCACGTCCGACATCCGCTTGAAGGGTGACAAGAACGAGGCGATAAGTGATGACACGCGTGTGAAGATGTACACCCCTGCAGGGTTAATGAACTATTTGAATAGCTGTGTCCGCGGTTATGGACTACTTGGAAACCTCTACTTGATCATAGACAATTTGAATGGATACTTATAAAAGTCGCAAGATAAGTGTGAGTGCTATGGTGTGCCTCCTCGTGGGGAAGTCGAGGAAGTAACCATAGTGGTGTATTGGTTGGAGATGTAGTGGACTCGTGTACGCTCCTTACCTCAAAGTCTGGTACTCGTAGTACAGGATTAGCCAAGTCAAAGCTGGCACTTCTTCATGTTGAACCCCACCTCCTTTACCTTGATACTTGAGCATGAGTAGTATAGTTCTGATGTAAGTCTTGCTGAGTACGACTTTGTACTCACGTTTTCTTATTCTATGTTTTAGATAAAAACCCGGACCCCGATGGAGTCGCCTTCGTGAAGCTCGACGTTGACTAAGTTAGCATAGTCCCAGACAGCAGTCTGGTCCCTCGTGGAAGGGCATGTTTGTTGTACAAGGCTTCTCTAAGCCATTTGTTAATCTTGTCTGTACTCAGACCTAATTTGATTCCGTTGTATGATGTAATGTGATCACAGACATGTGATCTTTGTATGCTCTATGTGTATATCTATAAAGAAGTACTTTGTAGAGTTATGTGATGATACCTGCTGTTCATACTAGGCATGTGTGCTGCGTGTATGTTTATAACATGCATGTCTTAGTATGGGTTTTCGAGACCTTAGTTGTGATCTGGCTGGAGGTCTTTTATACACCAAGTGGCCCTTAGATGTGCGCAGCTTGGGGCATCGCGATGCGATTGCTCGTGACTCTGTCACGTGCACACTTTGTTGTATGATCGAGCCCGCCCTAGACCCCGACTAAGTGATCGGGATGGAGTAAGTCTATGTAAGAGTTAGGATTCAATCGTTAACATGGTTGAGGTGACTTGTCTATGCATATGGGATTCACCACCCATAAACATTTAGACTTGTGAGCGGACGTTGAGGACCCATCTCAGTTGATCATCCGGCCTGAATGGGATGCCCCTCACGTTCGATGCTTACCGAGAACGTTCTGTGCTTGGCCTTGTCTGCTTAGACAAGTGGGTACGATTCTCGGCTCTCCATGTGATTGCATCCTGACTGGAATTACATACGCTAACCCCGGGTCCCGATAGCCACCCCCTGGGCCGCTCCAGGGGGGCGTCCGGGGCCCCTGGTCCACCTCTGGCTGCCCCCCTTCGCCTATATATTCCCCGTGACGTGAAACCCTCGAGGACAGAACCCTTTTTCGCGATCTCGCCTCTGTTCCGCCTCCGCCGCGCTTCCGAGATCGGGAGCACCAGAAGACCTCTTCTCGGCACCCTACCGGAGGGAGGGTTGACCTCCGGGAGTCTCCTCTCCACCATGGATGCTTCCCGGATGTCTCGTGAGTAGTTTTCCTTGGACCATGGGTCCGTGATCAGTAGCTATGTGATGTTCTCCTCCCCTCTTTGTTCTTCATGGTTTAGACCTCGTGAGCTGCCCTACATGATCGAGGCACTTTTGTAATCTTTCTGCTGTTGCTATGCTGAGTTTGATGGGATCTGATGGATTATGAGATTATGTTCAGATTGTGATTGAGTAATATATTTGGTTCTTATCTCTTATATTTTTGTTCCTAAGTAATTCTTGCATGTTCTCCGTTGCTGTTTATTGCTTTGGCCAAGTAGTAGGTAGTAACCCCAAGAGGGAACGTTTTGCTCGATTGTGGGTTCATGCCCCCCGATGACACGCTTGAGTGACAGAAACATGAGTCTAGGGGATGTGTTGTTGCCACAAGGGGGAAACAACGGTGCTTGTAACCGTGGTTGCAAGGATTGTTTACTTTACGCAAAGTGCTTTTTAATGCAGTTGTCTGTTGCTTTGGGTTTACACTTTGGGTGGGGCTCGCAACTTAATACCAGCGAGATGTTCTGGATAGATATCTCAAGGTGGATGATTAGTAGTAGATGCAGTTGGATTTCGGTCTACTTATTTTGGCGTACTGCCCATGCTTTTGAGCCTCTTCCTTTCTTTTGTAGCATAGTTAGCATTGCGGTGCGTTCATAATCCTGTCAATCGCCCTTCTGTAATTTGTTCGCCTCGCATAGCAGTTTTATCGTCTTTTGGGAGAGAGACATCACTAGTGAACATCACGTATCCCGGTCCATATCCTCATTACTGTTTACACGCTCATTTTATTTTCTGCTTTTACTTTCAGTTGCTATCATTATCCCTTGTGTTTGATCCTTTGTGAACAACAAGACCGGAGAGATTGACAACCTCTCTGAACTTCGTGGGGAACAAAGTTATTTGTGTCTGTGTGCAGGTCCGCGTCAGTTGCGCCGCTGATGACGGCTTTTCGCCCTTCGTTGGTAGGCCCCAAGTGGTAGGCGTGATGCGATACAGCAGCAAGTTTCCCTCAGTAAAGATACCAAGGTTTGTCTCCAGTAGGACTCTAGAGATGATAAGTACGTGTCAGCGGCGCAACTGACGCGGACCTGCACACAGACACAGATAACTTTTATCCCAACGAAGTTCGGAGAGGTTGTCAATCTCTCCGGTCTTGTTGTTCACAAATGATAAAACGCAAGGGGATAATGATAGCAACTTGAAATTAAATGCAGACAAGTAAATATAGCTTGGAAACAATAATGAGGATATGGACCGGGATACGTGATGTTCGCTAGTGATGTCTCTCTCCCAAAAGATGATAAAAATGCTATGCGAGGTAAACAAATTACAGAAAGGCAATTGACAGGATTAAGAACGCACCGCAATGCTAACTATGCTACAAAAGAAAGGAAGATGTTCAAAAGCACAGGCAGTACGCCAAGGTAAGTAGACCGAAATCCATCTACATCTACTACTAATCATCCACCTTGAGATATCTATCCAGAACATCTCGCTGGTATTAAGTTGCGAGCCCCACCCAAAGTGTAAACCCAAAGCAACAGACAACTGCATTAAAAAGAACTTTGCGTAAAGTAAACAATCCTTGTAACCGCGGTTACAAGCACCGTTGTTTTCCCCTTGTGGCAACAGGACATCCCCTAGACTCATGTTTCTGTCACTCAAGCATGTCATCGGGGAGGCATGAATCCACAATCTAGCACAACGCTCCCTCTTGGAGTCACTACCTACTACTTGGCCAAAGCAATAAACAGCAACGGAGAGCATGCAAGAATTACTTAGGAACAAAAATATAAGAGATAAAAACCAAATATATTACTCTATCACAATCTGAACATAATCTCATAATCCATCAGATCCGATCAAACTCAACATAGCAATAGCAGAAATATTACAAAGGTGCCTCGATCATGTAGGGCAGCTCACGAGGTCTAAACAATGAAGATCAAAGAGGGGAGGAGAACATCACATAGCTACTGATCACGGACCCATGGTCCAAGGAAAACTACTCACGAGACATCCGGGGAGCATCCATGGTGGAGAGGAGACTCCCGGAGGTCAATCCTCCCTCCGGCAGGGTGCCGGGAAGAGGTCTTCTGGTGCTCCCGATCTTAGAAGCGCGGCGGCGGTGGAACAGAGGCGAGTTCGCGGAATAGGGTTCTTTTTTTGGAGTTTTCCCGTGATGGGGGATAAATAGGCGAAGGGGGGCAGCCAGAGGTGGACCAGGGGCCCCAGGCGCCCCCCTGGAGCGGCCAGGGGTGGGGCCGCGCCGGGTGGCCGCCTGGGGCCCCCCTGGCCCCCCTCTGGCCCCTCCCGGGCTTTTCTCGAAGCTTCCGTCACGCTGATTTTTTATCTGAATTGTCCCTAATTTTTCTGGCACTTTTTATATGGGGGAAAACTGAAATAGAAAAACAGCAGAAAACAGGAACTGGCACTAGGGTGCACTGAGTTAATAGGTTAGTCCAAATATGATCAAAAATGTATGAAAGTGTATCTAGATCATAGCAGTATCACACAAAACATGCATGGAGCAAGCAGAAATTATCGATACGTTTTAGACGTATCAACATCCCCAAGCTTAATTCTTGCTCGTCCTCGAGTAGGTAAATGATAACAAGCATAATTTCTGTGGTGACATGCTAGCAACCTTAAAAGAACTTTGAAAAGTAAAGCAATCAAGATCAGAGATTCAATTCAAGTCATAACAGGCAAGAGTCTATATTAGCATTGAAATAAGTAACAAAAGAACAAAAGGTGCAAGAGCTCTCGCTGTCCGTGACTCGAATGTCTCCAAATGGTGTTTGCGTGCAAGAAAGGAGAATAGGGAATACGAGAAAAAAGTATTTTTGTTGAGAACTCAATCTACTAAAGTTCCACACTTGGTCCTCTTTGGAATCTTATCTTGACTCGTCCCCAGACCACTAGCCAGGTACAAGTCAATTTGATCCACTCCTTTTCGATATTTTGAGCACTCATGCAATGGATGAGCGTAAGCACAAGAGTTGACACTTAGGATGGCAAAGAGACAAATATGGTGGAGGAGGAAGACAAAAAGGATGAGAAAGGCTCACATCAATGAGGACAATCATAGGCAAGAGGTGCCAAATGATAGATATGATGTGAGGAGTAGGGATTGCCATGCAATGGATGCACATACGAGCTAAGAAGCCCTCCAAACTATATGCATAAAGATCATCTCCATGGAGTACAAAGATATAGAGGGAGTACTAGTGTGGATCTCTCAAAAGGATAGTAGTGTTGCCCCTTTCTCTCTTTTTATTTCTTTTTGTCTTTTTTCTATTTTTTTGTATTTTTTTGGTGGCCTCAATGGCTCTTTCTATTTAACTCTCATTTGTCCTCTTTGGGATCTTTTAATGTGTCCACTTTGGGATCTTTTCCTCACTTAAGGGCAACACTCTATTTTACAAGAAGGTAAAGGAGATCTTTCACATTTTACAAGGTACTCAAAATCATAAAGAATATGTAACTATCATGATGTATGCAATGTATGTCGCTGCCAGTGTAGCAGGAACATGTATGCCATGAAGATCAAGTCATGAAGAGGTGGAAGTTGCATGGCAATGTAACTCGGAAAGGCTATGGAAATGCCTTGATAGGTAGGTATGGTGTCTGTTTTGAGGAAGGATAAAGGGAGGCTTATGATGACAGAGCGTATCATGCCAAGGGTTTGGATGTACCGGCGAAGGTGGACGCCAACTCTCAGAGTGAGAAGAAGGCAATGCATGGCACAGGAGAGGCTAGCAAAATATGGGAAGGTGGAAGTGTCAACTCTCAATACTTACATTAGTCCGAAGAACTCATGCACTTATTATCGGTAACTCTCAATCTAATGAGGAGGTTCACAAAGAGACAAGTACCCCGAGGAGGAGTGTATGGGGGTTTGGTTATCCTTGCGCATCCTCGACTCATGGTACGTGAGTGTACTCTAATATTCGACTCCTCAGAAGAGTAGTGATCTATCTAGTAGCTAGAGTTCTCAACTAGTTTTGTAGGTTTTGAAAATAAACACGGATTGCCCAAAATACGAAACCTATCACTAATAGGCTAGAGATATTGACACCAAAAGTTCGAACATTACTCACATCAATACCTCAAAACTATTGCAAGCTACTACTAAAATTAAATAGCAACCTCAATTACCAACTTTCAAGACAAGACACAACTCAGTGCAACAACCAACTCTCTTAACAAGATAAACATGAAAACTAAAAAGAGTTGCAGCAACAAACTAAACAAAAGCCAAGGCTCTTTCTAAAGACAAACTAAAACTAAAACTAAACAAGGCAGTAGCTATGAAAAGATAAAGAACACACAACAGCAAAAAGATAGGCAGGAAAAATCCTATGATGTGTTCTAAATTTTGAAAGTGGAGCGTGTTTATCTCCCAACAAAGTAAGACGGAACTAACTTGTTATGAACAGAAAGCAAAGCTAAAGAAAACTAAAAATAAAACCTAAGAGCGAGACGCTCCAAGCATAGCACATAACGCATGAAGTGATAAAAATATAGTGAGACGAAGGACGAACTGATGATTGTTGATGGAGAAGGGGATGCATGGGGGCATCCCCAAGCTTAGACGCTTGGGTCTCCTTGAATATTTTTTGGGGATGCATGGGGGCATCCCCAAGCTTGAGCGCTTGACACTCCTGGATCTTCTTTCATCATCTTCCATCGCACACTTGAAAACTCCCTTCATACATAACTCATCATAAGCTGATTAGAGAGGTTAGTACCCTTAATAAAATAATTTTTCCCCACTGGATATAAAGATATTCTTGAAGAGCTACTGTTTCTCAAGAGTGCCAAAAAGATTTTTCAAAAAAAAGCAAGCTTAAGGTTTGCAAAAGTTAGGAGACACAAAACGTGGCAGAATCTGTGAAAAACAGAACAGCAGGTAGTAAATAATTTTTTAGGGGCACTTCTGCAACTCAAATAAAAAAACTCAGAACATACGTAAGTTTCGTAATTGTATAGAGCATGCTGTGTAAAAATATCATCTCAAAAAGATGAACTGGGATTTTTCCGGAATTTTTCTGGTCACGAGGACAGAATCTGTTTTCTGGACAGCATGTCACAACTTTTACTTCCCTTGCCGTAAGAGGCTATAACTTGGCACAAAGCTGAAAAATAAAGATACAATGATGTTGCTACAGTAGTAAAAATCGTCAAGACACAACAAAAGAAAAAATAAAAACCTAAATTCGTTGCGGGCTGCCTCCCGAAAGCGCTTTCTTTTATGCCTTTAAGCTAGGCATGAAGATTTTAAAAGGTGCTCTCATAAGAATAAAGATTTGAAGCAAAAGAGAGCATCAAGAAGCAAATATGAAACACATTTAAGCCGAACCCACTTCCTATGCATAGGCATCTTGTAATAAAATAAATCAAAGAAGCACAAAGAAACCAACATAGGAAGGTGGAACAAGAACATCTTCAAAACTTTCAACATAAAGAGAGTAGTTTTAGTAATATGGAAGTTTCTACAACCAAACTTTCCTCTCTCAAAATAATTTTCAGTAGTATCATGAACAACATCAAGAATATAAATATCACATAAATCATATTGTTCATGACCTACAAGCACACGTGTATTATTTTCAACACGGTTTTTAGGATCATAAGATAAATGCAACCCAACATATTGAGATTTGATAAGAGGAAAATTCTCCGGAGTTGGAGATTTCAAAAGGATAATAGGACACTCAAGTGTGGGTGCGATAGCAAAAATTTCATGCTTAACATGAGGAACTATAGCAAGTTCATCTCCGTAAGCATCATCCATAGTGGCATCACGGCCATAAGCATAGAAGGCATCAACTTCATCAAAAAGGGATATTTCAAAAGAATCCATAGGATCATAATACTCATATAAGGTGAGAGTCAAAGAGTTACTCTCATTAGAAGGTAGACATGGATGGCTCCATTCTTCCTCCTTTTGTTCGTCACTCTCCTCCTCTTCTTCATCCAAAGAGCTTTCAGGTTCAGTAATTTCTTCTTCTATAGAGTCCTGCAAAACATTAGTCTCCTCCTTTTGGGGAGAGATTCTCTCAAGATGATCAGTAATATAATAATTTGCATCATAATTTTCCAAAAAATAGTTAAGTATAGCAATACTCTCAGATTTTTAAGGGGCTTCATCAATATTTTCAAGAAAAGAAGTAATTTCAAAGGCACCCTTAAAAGCAACAAATTCTTCTATTTGTTCTGCATCATAAAAATCAAAATCTCCCTTAGCATAAGAAGCTAAGGTTTCATCCTCATTGTACTCACATTGGAAAGCAAGGTGTTTGTGCCTCATAAAGCAACAAGATTCATCCCTGCAGAAAGATATATTATATATTGAGAACAAGTTTTTAGCATACTCATACGATTGATGTATCAGTCTCCATAAGTGTATCCCTTTTTGAGACAAGCGGTATTCCTTGTAATATTCTTGTTGATCCTCGGTGAATCCTCCATGCCAATAAGATCTAGTTTCAGAGAAGTTAGACATTGATTGGCAAGTAAGGAACTAGACATACTATATAATATTTTTTTGATTTTTGATACAAGACACAAAGATAAAAACTAAAAGGTAAACTAACAAGACTAAAAAATAAAGGTAAAGGGTAGTGTGCAACTCCCCTATCTTAGCACTTGGAGTCCCCGGCAACGGCGCCAGAAATTGCTCTTGATGACGGCTTCTCGCCCTTCGTTGGTAGGCCCCAAGTGGAAGGCGTGATGCGGTACAGCAGAAAGTATCCCTCAGTAAAGATACCAAGGTTTGTCTCCAGTAGGACTCCAGAGATGATAAGTAGGTGTCAGTGGCGCAACTAACGCGGACCTGCACACAGACACAGATAACTTTGCTCCCAACGAAGTTCAGAGAGGTTGTCAATCTCTCCGGTCTTGTTGTTCACAAATGATAAAACGCAAGGGGATAATGATAGCAACTTGAAAGTAAATGCAGAAAAGTAATATAGCTTGGAAAAAATAATGAGGATATGAACCGGGATACGTGATGTTCGCTAGTGATGTCTCTCTCCCAAAAGACGATAAAAATGCTATGCGAGGTAAACAAATTACAGAAAGGCAATTGACAGGATTAAGAACGCACCGCAATGCTAACTATGCTACAAAAGAAAGGAAGAGGGTCAAAAGCACAGGCAGTACGCCAAGGTAAGTAGACTGAAATCCATCTGCATCTACTACTAATCATCCACCTTGAGATATCTATCCAGAACATCTCGCTGGTATTAAGTTGCGAGCCCCACCCAAAGTGTAAACCCAAAGCAACAGACAACTGCATTAAAAAGAACTTTGTGTAAAGTAAACAATCCTTGTAACCGCGGTTACAAGCACCGTTGTTTTCCCCCTTGTGGCAACAGGACATCCCCTAGACTCATGTTTCTGTCACTCAAGCATGTCATCGGGGAGGCATGAACCCACAATCTAGCACAACGCTCCCTCTTGGATTCACTACCTTCTACTTGGCCAAAGCAATAAACAGCAACGGAGAGCATGCAAGAATTACTTAGGAACAAAAATATAAGAGATAAAAACCAAATATATTACTCTATCACAATCTGAACATAATCTCATAATCCATTAGATCCGATCAAACTCAACATAGCAATAGCAGAAATATTACAAAGGTGCCTCGATCATGTAGGGCAGCTCACGAGGTCTAAACAATGAAGATCAAAGAGGGGAGGAGAACATCACATAGCTACTGATCACGGACCCATGGTCCAAGGAAAACTACTCACGAGACATCCGGGGAGCATGGTGGAGAGGAGACTCCCGGAGGTCAATCCTCCCTCCGGCAGGGTGTAGGGAAGAGGTCTTCTGGTGCTCCCGATCTTGGAAGCGCGGCGGTGGCGGAACAGAGGCGAGTTCGCGGAATAGGGTTCTTTTTTTGGAGTTTTCCCGTGACGGGGGATAAATAGGCGAAGGGGGCAGCCAGAGGTGGACCAGGGGTCCCAGGCGCCCCCCTGGCGCGGCCAGGGGTGGGGCCGCGCCGGGTGGCCGCCTGGGCCCCCCCTGGCCCCCCTCTGGCCCCTCCCGGGCTTTTCTCGAAGCTTCCGTCACGCTGATTTTTTATCTGAATTTTCCTAAATTTTTCTGGCACTTTTTATATGGGGGAAAACTGAAATAGAAAAACAGCAGAAAACAGGAACTGGCACTGGGGTGCACTGAGTTAATAGGTTAGTCCAAATATGATCGAAAATGTATGAAAGTGTATCTAGATCATAGAAATATCACACAAAACATGCATGGAGCAAGCAGAAATTATCGATACGTTTTGGACGTATCAGCCGCTGACACCTACTTATCATCTCTGGAGTCCTACTGGAGACAAACCTTGGTATCTTTACTGAGGGAAATTTGCTGCTATGCTACATCACGCCTTCCACTTGGGGTTTACCAACGAAGGGCGAGAAATCACTATCATTACCTCGCACATCAGTGGGACGTATCAGCTCGTGAGATACATGAGTGAACCGATCACTTGAGAATATCTTAGTTGATCTTTCGATTCTTTCTTATTCTTTGTGAGTGTTGGAGAAGGCTTACTGTCTATAAAACCAAAGCGGTTCAAGACCTTCTCAACATAGTATAATTGCGTCAACGTAATCCCACTCTCATCCCAAATCAGCTTAATGTTCAGGATCACATCAGCTTGTCCCAGATCTTTCATATCAAAGCTCTTTGATAGAAAAGACTTGACCTCGTTTATCACTATCATGCTTGTTCCAAAAATTAGTATATCGTCAACATACAAGCATAATATAACACTATAGCCCCCACCATGGCGATAATAAACACACCTATCAGCCTCATTAATGACAAAGCCCGCAGAAGTTAAAGTCCTGTCGAACTTCTCATGGCATTGCTTAGGTGCTTGTTTCAGCCCATACAAAGATTTCAGCAATTTTCACACCTTTCTCTCTTCACCTTTTACAACAAACCCATCAGGTTGATCCATATAAATTTCCTCTTCCAACTCACCGTTAAGTAAAGTTGTCTTTACGTCCATTTGATGAACGATCAGACCATAGGAGGCATCCAGGGATAGTAGTACTCGAATGGTGGTAAGTCTAGCAACAGGTGAATAGGTGTCAAAATAATCTCCGCATTCACGTTGGGTTTAGCCCTTGGCCACAAGCCGTGCCTTGTACTTTTCAATCGTACCATCAGGCTTTAGCTTCTTCTTGAACACCCACTTACAACCCACAGGTTTACAGCCGTAGGGTCGTTCAGATAATTCCCACGATCCATTAGAAAGAATTGAGTCCATCTCATTATGGACAGCTTCTTTCCAGTCATCCGCATCAGGAGATGCAAATGCCTCTGCAATGGTCGTAGGAGTATTGTCCACAAGGTATACAATGAAATCATTACCAAAGGATTTTTCAACCATCTGTCTCTTGCTCCTCTTAGGAGCTTCATGCCATCCTTCTCAAGGACTTCCTCAACATGTGGTGGTTCAGAAATATCAATAGGTGTACTAGATTCAGCAAATATTTCAGAAGAATCTCTAGCAATGCTATGCATATCCTTCATAGGAAACATGTTCTCAAAAAATGTTGCATCACGAGATTCTAGAATAGTATCAACATGCATGTCAGGAACCTCAGATTTAACCACTAAAAATCTATAGCAGATGCTACGTTGTGCATAGCCTAGAAAGATACAATCCACTGTCTTTGGTCCAAGTTTACGTTTCTTAGGAATTGGAACGTTGACTTTTGCTAAGCACCCCCAAGTGCAGAAATAAGAAAGTGATGGTTTTCTCCCAGACCACTCCTCGTAAGGTGTCTTCTCTTTATTCTTGTTAGGAACTCTATTTAGGACATGACACGAAGTCAATAAAGCCTCCCCCCACCATGCCTTAGATAAACCAGCAGTGTCCAACATGGCGTTCACCAGGTCAGTAAGCGTGCGGTTTTTCCTCTCGGCAACCCCGTTTGATTGGGGCAAATAGGGAGGCATCCTCTCATGAATAATACCGTGTTCCTTACAGAATTCATCAAACACATTGGAGAAATACTCACCACCACGATCCGACCTAAGACGTTTGATCTTTCTCTCTAATTGATTTTCTACTTCTTCTTTATAGATCTTAAAGTAGTCTAAAGCTTCATCTTTAGTTCGCAACAAATAAACATAGAAGAACCTAGTAGCATCATCAATTAAAGTCATGAAATATCTGTTTTCACCTTTTGTCAACATGCCATTCATCTCGCACAGATCAGAATGTACGAGTTCTAGAGGTGCCAGGTTTCTCTCCTCGGTGGTCGTGTGAGGCTTCCGAGGTTCCTTAGATTGTACACAACTATGGCACTTAGAACCTTTGGCAATGGCGAAAGTAGGAATTAAACTCATGCTGGAAATTCTACTCATTAAACCAAAATTAACATGACATAAACGAGAGTGCCAAACATTAGCATCTGAATCCACACTGCCACAAATATGGTTTACCATACCCATAACCTTTACCAATAAATTGTCCAAACTTTGACACTATAACTTTATTGGACTCGAAGACTAACTTAAACCCATCTCTGCAAAGAAGAGAACCGCTAACGAGATTCTTGTTCATAGTAGGGACATGTTGCATGTTCCTCAGCTGCACGATCTTCCCCGAAGTAAACTTCAGATCTACCGTACCAACACCACGAACAGAAGCATGCGACCCATTCCCCATTAGGACGGTGGAATACCGCTTGAACTGATAAGAAGTGAACAAAGAGATGTCAGCACACACGTGAAAATTAGCACACGTATCAATCCACCAACATGGAGATTGAAATACTGAAAGCACATACGGTAAATTACCATACCCATCAGTGTTGCTAGCGGTCACGACGTTGACGTTCCTAGCCTTCTTCCATTTCTTGTCTGCACGATTTGGGCAGCCCACGGAGAAGTGGCCGAGCTCTCCACAAGTGTAGCACTCTAGCTCATATTTGTTCAGCACCTTCTTCTTCTTCTTCTTCTTCTTCTTGAAGGAAGTAGTCTTGTTTGGCATGCTGAAAGCAAGTTTGCACTTGGCCTTGCTCTTGCCGTGGTGAGGGTTTCTTTGCACCATGTTGGCCATAGACTGACCTTCACCACCTTTCTCAGGAGTGTCCTTAGCCCGAGCTTTCTCCTCAACATCAAGAGACGCTATCAGGCTTTCGACCGATATCTCCGTTCTCTTGTGTTTGAGGGTTGTGGCGAAGTTCCTCCATGAAGGAGGCAACTTTGCAAAAATGCACCCAGCCACAAAATTTTCAGGTAAGGCACACTTGAGGAGCTCAAGCTCTCTCGCAATGCACTATATCTCATGAGCCTGCTTGACTACTCCATGATTATTCACCATCTTGTAGTCGTGAAAGCTCTCCATGTTGTGCAGCTCACTGCCTGCATCGGTCGCACCGAATTTTGCTTTCAGTGCATCCCAGAGCTCTTTGCCGTCTTCTATGTGCATATACACATCACACAGACGAGCATCAAGAACAGTCAGAACACAGCCACGGAAAATAGTAGTGTCTTTCTTGAACTTATTATGAGCTTCCTCAGATTGAGTTCCTCCAGAAGGACCATTACTAACTTCCCACACACCCATGGCCTCGAGACAGAGTTGGCACTTAATCTGCAATCTCTTAAAGACCATACCACCGGTGAAGCGATCAGGTTTCATTGCATCGGTATAACCAACCATAGTTGAATCACGAAATTGCCTACAATTAGGTTTTTGGATTGCTGGATAATTAGGCAATAATTTGATGATTAATTCCAGAATATTAAACATGACTACAGCAGCTACTAACATGTGAAACACGAACATACTAGATGTATTGATCAACATGAACAGTAGCAACATATACGACAACAAATCCATAGTAAACATATAGTTCGGAATACGCCGCACGTATTGAACGTTTGCAGAGGAGGCAGACAAGTTCACCGTAGCGAGATCCGCGGTGAGGTTGTTGACGATGACGTTGGTCATGACGGGTCGAAGAAGACGACGTCTGCGGAGATGATCCGCAGCTCCGGCTGGAAGACGACCCGTGGTGGAAGCGGCGAGCAGTCGCGCAGAGCGCTTCCCAAAAACCTAATTCGCCCTCTCCCGTACAGGATCACAAAGGCGACTGATACGTCCCAAACGTATCTATAATTTCTGCTTGCTCCATGCATGTTTTGTGTGACTTTTCCATGTTTTTCTTGAACTTTCATACACTTTTGACCTATTTGGACTAACCTATTAACTCAGTGCACCCAGTTTCCAGTTTCTGTTTTCTGCTGTTTTTGTATTTCAGGTTTTCCGGCCATTAAAAGTGCTCCAAAATTCCGGGAAAAATATATAAAAAATCAGCGCAACAGAAGCTTCCGGAATCACCAAGAGAGGGAAGGGGTCCACCACCAGGCAGCCAGGAGGGCAGGTGGCGCGGCCCCACCCTGGGCCGCGCCAGGGACCCTCCTGACTGCCTCGTGGGTCCCCTCGACGCCCCCCTTCGCCTATATTTACCCCCTCGGGGTGGAAACCCCTAATACGGACTCCTCTTTCGCGATCTCGCCTCTGTTCCGCCACCGCCGTCATTTCTAGATCGGGACTGCCTGGAGAAGCTGCTCCGGCACCCTGCCGGGAGAAGCTACCCCCTCCGGGAGACCCTCCATAGCCATGGACGCCTCCCGTATGTACCGTGAGTAGTTTCCCTTGGACCATGGGTCCGTGACCAGTAGCTATGTGATCTATCTCTCCCCCTTTTGTGCTTCCACTTTCGAGTCCTCGTGAGCTGCCTCACATGATCGAGGCATCTATGTAATTTCTGTTGTTGCTGTGCTGAGTTTGTTGGGATCTGATGGATTATGAGACTATGTTCGGATTGTGATGAGTAATATATTTGGTTCTTCTCTTTTATATTTTGTTCTTGAGTAAATTCTTGCATGTTCTCCGTTGCGGTATTTGCTTTGGCCAAGTATTTTATTTGGAACTCCAAGAGAGAGCGTTATGCTCGATTGTGGGTTCAGACCCTTGATGTCTAGCTTGAGTGACAGAAACATGAGACTAGGGGATGTGTTGTTGCCACCAGGGATAAAACAACGGTGCTTGTACCTGCGGGTGAAAGGATTGTTTACTTTACGCATAGTTCTTTTAACGCAGTTGTCTGTTGCTTTGAGTTTACACTTTGGGTGGGATTCGCAACTTAATACCAGCGAGATGTTCTGGATAGATATCTCAAGGTGGATGATTCATAGTAGATGCGGATGGATTTCGGTCTACTTACCTTGGCGTACTGACCATTGCTTTTGAGCCCTTCCTTTCTTTGCAGCATAGTTAGCATTGTGGTGCCTTCATAATCCTGTCAATTGCCCAACTGTGATTTGTTTACCTCGCTAGCACTTTTATCGTCTTTTGGGAGAGAGACATCACTAGTGAAAATCACGGGACCCTGGTCCATCTTCACATTATTGTTCACACCCTCAATTTACTTTCAGCTTTTACTTTCCTTTGCACCTTTTATCTCTTGCGTTGATCCTTTGTAAACGACAAGGCCGGAGGAATTGACAACTCCTCTGTACTCGTTGGGAGCAAAGTTATTTGCTGCTGTGTGCAAGTCCACGACAACACCCTAGTCAGGAAGCAATTTCTGGCGACGTTGCCACCTACTTGTATCTCCTGAGTCCTAATGGTTCGATAACCTTGGTATCTTCACCGAGGGAAACTTGCTGCTGCACTGCATCTCAAACCTTCCACTTGGGGTAACTAACGAGGGGCGAGAAGCCATCAATCAAATTGTTGGCGCCGTTGCCGGGGACTCCAGTCTACAAGATAGGGGAGTTGCACACTATCTTTTATCTTTGCTTTTTAGTCTTGTTAGTTTACCTTCCGGTTTTTATCTTCGTGTCCTTTATCAAAAATCTAGTAAATATATAGTATGTCTAGTTCCTTACTTGCCAATCAATGTCTGACTTCTTTGAAACCAGATCTTATTGGCATGGAGGATTCACCGAGGATCAACAAAAGTGGTACAAGGAACATCGCTTTTCTCAAAAGGGGATACACTTATGGAAACAAATACACCAGTTGTATGACTATGCTAGAAACTTGTGCTCAATATATAATTTATCTTTTTGCAGGGATGAATCTTGTTGCTTTATGAGGCACAAACACCTTGCTTTCCAATGTGAGTACAATGATGATGAAACCTTAGCTTCATATGCTAAGAGAAACTATGATTTTTATGATGCAGAGGAAATAGAAGAATTTGTTGCTTATAAGGGTGCCTATGAAATTACTTCTCTTCTTAAAAATATTGATGATGCCCCTTACAAATCTGAGAGTATTGCTATACTTAACTATTGTTTGGAAAATTATGATGCAAATTATTATATTACTGATCATCTTGAGAGAATCTCTACCCCAAAGGAAGAGACTAATGATTTGCAGGACTCTATGAAAGAAGAAATTGTTGAACCTGAAAGCTCCTTGGATGAAAAAGAGGAGGAGAGTGACGAACAAAAGGAGGAAGAATGGAGCCATCCACGTCTACCTTCTAATGAGAGTAACTCTTTGACTCTTACCTTATATGAGTCTTATGATCCCATGGACTCTTTTGAAATATCCTTTTTGATGAAGTTGATGCCTTCTATGCTTATGGCCGTGATGCCACTATGGATGATGCTTACGGAGATGAACTTTCTATAGTTCCTCATGTTAAGCATGAAATTTTTGCTATTGCACCGACACTTGATTGTCGTATTATCCTTTTGAAATCTCCAAATCAAATTCCAGAGAATTATGCTCTTATTAAGGCTCAATGTGATGGGTTGCATTTATCTTATGTTCCTAAAGACCGTGTTGAAAACTAAACATGTGTACTTGTAGGTCATGAACAACATGATTTATGTGATAGTTATATTCTTGATGTTGTTCATGATACTACTGAAAATTACTTTGAGAGAGGAAAGTTTGGTTATAGAAACTTCCATATTACTAAAACACCTCTCTTCATGTTGAAAGTTTTGAAGTTGTTCTTTTTCCACCTTCCTATGCATGTCACTTTGTGCTTCTTTGATTTATTTTCTTACAAGATGCCTATGCATAGGAAGTGGGTTAGGCTTAAATGTGTTTCATATTTGCTTTTTGATGCTCTCTTTTGCTTCAAATTCTTATTCTTATGAGAGCACCTTTTATAATCTTTAAGCCTAGCTAATGGCTTTAAAGAAGCGCTTTCGGGAGGCAGACCGCAACGAATTTAGGTTTTTCTTTTTGATTTTCTTCTGTTTTTAGTGGTCTTGATGATTTTTACTACTGTAGCAACATCATTGTATCTTTACTTTTCAAGCTTTGTGCCTTTTATAGCCTCATATGACAAGGGAAGTGAAAGTTGTGACATGCTGTCCAGAAAACAGATTCTGTCCTCGTGACTAGAAAAAACATGGAAAAATCCCAGTTCATCTTTTTGAGCTGAATTTTTTACACAGCGTGCTCTATACAATTAAGAAACTTGCATATGTTCTGAGTTTTTTTATTTGAGTTGCAGAAGTACCTCGAAAAAATTCTCCTTTCTCTGATGTTCTGTTTTTCTCAGCTTCTGCCCCGGTTTTTCTTTTCGCAGTTTTGCAATCCTTAAGCTTGCTTTTTCTTTGAAAACTTTTTTGGGCAGGCAAGAGAAACAGTAGCTCTTCCTAGAAATCTTTATTTGCAGTAGAGGAAAATTATTTTATTAGGGTACTAACCTCTCTAATCAGCCTACAATGAGTTATGTATGAAGGGAGTTTTCAAGTGCGCGATGGAGGATGATGAAAGAAGATTCAGGAGGGTCAAACGCTCAAGCTTGGGGATGCCCATGTGCACCCCCAATAAATATTCAAGGAGACTCAAGCGTCTAAGCTTGGGGATGCCCTCGTGCATCCCCTTCTTCATCAACAATTATCTGTTCGTCTCTCGTTGCACTATATTTTTATCACTTCATGCATTATGTGCTATTCTTGGAGCGTCTCGCTCTTAGGTTTTGTTTTTAGTTTTCTTTTGCTTTGTTTGCTTTAGTAACAAGTTAGACCCCAACTTACTCTTTTGTGTGGGAGAGATTCACGCTCCGCTTGAACTAGAACTCCTCATAGGATTTGCATGCTTATTCTTTTAGCTGTGAGCTGTTCTTTTTCTTTTCTTAGTTGATGTTCTGTTTAGTTGTAATGCTTTAGTTTTTTCTAGAGCTTTTCTTTTTGTCTTAGGTTAAACTTTCTATAGGTTGCATGTTTTATCTTGTTAGAGAGTTTGCCTGTTGCACTGAGTTCTGTGTCTTGACTGAAAGTAGGTAGTTAAAGTTGTTGTTCTCTTTGTAGTAGTAACTTGCAATAGTTTTGAGGTATTGACTAGAGTAATGTTTGAACTTATGGTGTCAAGAGCTCTTGCCTATTAGTGATAGATGTCGTATTTTGGGAAATCCGTGTGTTTTTCGAAAACCAAAAACCCCTGTTGAGAACTCTAGCTACTAGATGGATCACTAACCTCTGGAGGGTTCGAATATTAGAGTACACTCACGTACCATGAGTCGAGGATGCGCAAGGATAACCAAACCCCCATACACTCCTCCTCGGGGTACCTGTCTCTTTGTGAACCTCCTGCTTAGATTGAGAGTTACCGATAATAAGTGCATGAGTTCTTCGGACTAATGTGAGTATTCGAAAGTTGACACTTCCACCCACCTATACTTTTTCTAGCCTCTTCGGTACCGTGCATTGCCCTTTCTCACCTCGAGAGTTTGCGCATACTTCGCCGGTGCATCCAAACCCTTGGCACGATACGCTCTGCCATCATAAGCCTCCTTATATCTTTCCTCGAAACAGCCACCATACCTACCTACAAGTCATTTCCATAGCCTTTCCGAGATACATTGCCATGCAACATCCACCTTCTCATGACTTGATCTTCATGTCATACATGCTACTTGCTTGATCGATCAACCGCATGCTAGTTGGGACTTGCCCTAATCATTGCTACATGACGCGCTAGTATCATTGCATATCCTGCTATCTTGGCAGAAGCATACATTTGCATCATGATAGTTACATTTTCTTTATGTGAGTACCTTTGTAAAGTGTGAAAGATCTCCTATATTCTTGTAAAATATAGAGTATTGCCCCTAAAGTGAGGAAAAGATCCCAAAGAGGACAAAATCAAAAGATCCCAAAGAGGACAAATGAGAGTTAAATAGAAAGAGCCATTGAGGCCACCAAAAAATAAAGAAAAAGATAAAAGAAAAAAATAAAAAGAGAGAAGTGGGCATACTACTGTTCCTTTTGAGAGATCCACACTAGTACTTCATCTTCTATCCCTTCTACTCCATAGAGATCATCATCATGCATATAGCTATGTGGGGACCCTTCACATTATAGAACTTGGCTTGTATATTCCAATGATGAGCCTCCTCAAACGAGCTCTAGGTCTTCTTGAGCAAGCAAGTTAGATGCACCCCCACTAGTTCCCTTGGAGAGCTTTTAGCTCACATGTGCATCCGTTGTATGGCAATCCCTAATCCTCACATCATATCTATCATATGACCTTCTCTCGCATATGATTGTCCTCATTTATGTGAGCCTTTCACACCTTTTTGTCTTCCTCCTCCACCTTCTTTCTGTTTCGCCTTTTAGGTGTCAACTTTCTTGCTCACGCTCATCCATTGCATGAGTTCTCAAAATATCGAAAGGGAGTGGATCAGTTTGACTTGTACCTGTCTAGTGGTCTAGGGACGAGTCCAGATAAGAATCCAAAGGAGACCAAGTGTGAAACTTTAGTAGATAGTTGTTCTCAACAACCTTATTTTTTCTCTCGTATTTCCCTATCCCTTGCTTGCACGCAAACACCATCTGGAGACATTCGAGTCACGGACAGCGAGAGCTCTTGCACCTTTTGTTCTTTTGTTGCTTGTGTCAATGCTAATATAGACTCTTGCTTGTTAAGACTTGAATTGAATTGCATGCTTTGATTGCTTTACTTAAAAGTCCTTTTATGGTTGTGTGGCATGTCACCACAGAAATTATGCTTGTTATCATTTACCTACTCGAGGACGAGCAGGAATTAAGCTTGGGGATGTTGATACGTCCAAACGTATCTATAATTTATGCTTGCTCCATGCATGTTTTCTGTGACTTTGCCATGTTTTGCTTGAACTTTCATACACTTTTGAACCTATTTGGACTAACCTATTAACTCAGTGCACCCAGTTGCCAGTTTATGTTTTCTGCTGTTTTTGTATTTCAGGTTTTCCGGCCATTAAAAGTGCTCCAAAAATTCCGGGAAAAATATATAAAAAAACAGTGCAACAGAAGCTTCCGGAATCACCAAGAGAGGGAAGGGGGCCACCACCAGGCAGCCAGGAGGGCAGGTGGCGCGGCCCCACCCTGGGCCGCGCCAGGGACCCTCCTGACTGCCTCGTGGGTCCCCTCGACGCCCCCCTTCGCCTATATTTACCCCTCGGGGTGGAAACCCCTAATACGGACTCCTCTTTCGCGATCTCGCCTCTGTTCCGCCGCCGCCGCCGTTTCTAGATCGGGGCTGCCTGGAGAAGCTGCTCCGGCACCCTGCCGGGAGAAGCTACACCCTCCGGGAGACCCTCCATAGCCATGGACGCCTTCCTTATGTACCGTGAGTAGTTTCCCTTGGACCATGGGTCCGTGACCAGTAGCTATGTGATCTATCTCTCCCCCTTTTGTGCTTCCACTTTCGAGTCCTCGTGAGCTGCCTCACATGATCGAGGCATCTATGTAATTTCTATTGTTGCTATGCTGAGTTTGTTGGGATCTGATGGATTATGAGACTATGTTCAGATTGTGATGAGTAATATATTTGGTTCTTCTCTTTTATATTTTGTTCTTGAGTAAATTCTTGCATGTTCTCCGTTGCGGTATTTGCTTTGGCCAAGTATTTTATTTGGAACTCCAAGAGAGAGCGTTATGCTCGATTGTGGGTTCAGCCCCTTGATGTCTAGCTTGAGTGACAGAAACATGAGACTAGGGGATATGCTGTTGCCACCAGGGATAAAACAACGGTGCTTGTACCTGCGGGTGCAAGGATTGTTTACTTTACGCATAGTTGTTTTAATACAGTTGTCTGTTGCTTTGAGTTTACACTTTGGGTGGGATTCGCAACTTAATACCAGCGAGATGTTCTGGATAGATATCTCAAGGTGGATGATTCGTAGTAGATGCAGATGGATTTCGGTCTACTTACCTTGGCGTACTGCCCATTGCTTTTGAGCCCTTCCTTTCTTTGCAGCATAGTTAGCATTGCGGTGCCTTCATAATCCTGTCAATTGCCCAACTTTGATTTTTTTATGTCGCTAGCACTTTTATCGTCTTTTGGGAGAGAGACGTCACTAGTGAAAATCACGGGACCCTGGTCCATCTTCACATTATTGTTCACACCCTCAATTTACTTTTAGCTTTTACTTTCCTTTGCACCTTTTATCTCTTGCGTTGATCCTTTGTAAACGACAAGGCCGGAGGAATTGACAACTCATCTGTACTCGTTGGGAGCAAAGTTATTTGTTGCTGTGTGCAGGTCCACGACAACACCCTAGTCAGGAAGTAATTTCTGGCGACGTTGCCACCTACTTGTATCTCCTGAGTCCTACTGGTTCCATAACCTTGGTATCTTCACCGAGGGAAACTTGCTGATGCACTGCATCTCAAACCTTCCACTTGGGGTAACCAACGAGGGGCGAGAAGCCATCAGCGACTGGTTTCTGAGACCTGCTCTCCCAAACGCTGACGCTCGGGATGAAGTAGACTACAATGGCGGCGCAAGGCACGAGGTGTGGCAAACTTAGATTGGTTCAGTATATTTGTGCAACGCGGCGCACGGCAATATATAACGCGTACGATGTGGGCCGGCCAGCAGCCCACAATCCGGAAGCGACCCGGATAGGAAAAACTGTACGCGTACGCAAAAACTCATTTTTCCCAAGCAGCAAAAAAATAGCCATCGGCTCGGCGCGGCGCGGCGCGTCGTGACGAGACGGACGGCGGAGGAGGAGGAGGAGGAGGAGGAGGAGCGCGCATGAGAGAGCCTTCTATTTTCACAAGCACATCAAGTGTGTATGCACTCCACCTTATAAAAAGGTGTATCTCTCCGGAAACTAGCGGGGTGGTACTAAACTTTAGCACCACATGCACCTCCAAAATTCTGCCATTGCACATGGGCCAATTTGAGATTTTTCAGGTTTGCTTATATGGGTTGCCCACTAATAGGCCCAATATTCTAACAACAACACAGATCAAAAGAGGAGGGTAGGATGCAGTAGTGGCACAAGAGCGCAAGAGGAGAAACAGGTGTCCCTCTGCATCCATGGAAGACGGTGCTTCCATCGTCACCCAGTCACCATCGCAACCCATCTTCTCCTACCTTTATGCGGGTTGTTTAGCGGATCCGGATGAGGAAGAGACCCTTCATGGAGGTCCACAACCTCTCATCTCCTTTCCCCCTCACTGTCATGGATGCCCCATTCTAAAATCTAGCATATTCACCATATGCAACTTGTCTCGCAGTTGAGTAAGAAGCCTTGTTGCAACAGGTGGAGTTCAAAGTAGGGGTGGAGGAGACCATGTACTCCCTCCGTTCCAAATTACTTGACTTGACTTTATTTCAAATTTGAACCAAATTTAAACTAAAGTCAAGTCAAATAATTTGGAATGAAGGGAGTACAACATAATCATAAATTTCCCTGTTGTTCTACCCATGTTACAGAACATGTAAGCACCTGATCGACAATTCCCATTAAACATAATTATCGTATGACTATGCTTAGTACTTTTTGAAAGTTATTCACGTGCTTTGTGGTGCATTATTAATTCTACCATGTGCATGCCTTTCGAGAAATATATGGTATATGCAGATTCACCATGTGCAATCTTTTGGCACGTGACCGTCTGACCGATGCATTGCCATCCATCTTCATTATTTTTCTCATTCCCCTATGATCTCCTCTTATATTGTTTTCTAATCCTAATGTCATTTCAATCTCAGTTTTATACAGATGGCATTCATGCTGGTTTTGCTCAATTGATTGATCCAGGAAGATCATGGACGTTGGTTCTTGTATTCTTTTGGGGAAATTCTTTAATTGATAATTTGCAGTGGTTGTTTTTCAGGTAATTATAGTTCACATGCATGACTGATATTCATTATATCTTCATGCGAATATAATCAAAAACATTGTGTACTTCTGGTATCTGCTCCATCGATATGTTAACTAAACTGCAAAATAAATTAGTTGTTTATATAGTTGTCCAAAGTAATTCCAGACTTGAGAACCTAGGGTTGTTTAGAGTTAGCTTTTTCTATGAAAGGTGGATGCTCTGCTATGCCAACAAAAGTCACAAATGGTCAAGATATGTTTAGATACATTGGATTGAAGAAATTCATTGCCATAACTAGATGATGTCCCGCGCGTTGCCGCGGGAGCTTTGCTACAAAAATGTATAAATATTGCTAAAAATATCTAAAACAAATAAAGAGCAAATGTATTCTAAAGAAAACACAAAGGGTATAAAAAGAGAGAACCCGATATAAGAATATCATTTCTAACAAAAATGTAAAGGGCGAACATCAAATATATTACAAAAAACTATGCATGAATTAATGATGTGGTAGTGCAACATGCATAGAGTAATGCAAAAGCAATGTAATTTATGATATGTGTGCCCCTTTCTTATGTGGCATGGTTGCATGTTTAGGAAGAATAGGTAGTGAGTTGTATCCATTTAGTAGTAGAAGATGTATATGCATTGTGAATTTGTGATAAGTTCTACTATATTGGTTAGATATTTTATATGTCAGTGTCATTTGATATTTTCAGGAGGTCTCACTCATTGATGGATAGCCTAAGATTGATGGGTAATATGGACATGCACCGTGACCATGATGATGACATATTGTTGTTAGTAGAAAAGACATTATCAAATCTAAATGACAAAGAAGAAGGGGATAATGCAAGTGTAAGTGAGCCATGCAAGGATGATGATGAATTCTGCATGGAACAAAGTTGGATTCATGTTCATGACAACTGACAAGGCATATCAGGCCGTCCACCAAGCTACGAGGGCTGCTGCTCTTTAATCTCTAATGATCACAATATGGTTCATTACATTATGCCTTATTGATGCGATGTACAATAATAGGAGATTAGGAGTGTTTTTTATCCTTTAATATTAGAAGTGTGTTGTTTGATGATCTTGAGAAATATGATTAACTAGATGATACCCCGCGCGTTGTTGTCGAACTGTTAACAAATAATTTAATGTATTAAAATATGAATAGATTTATAAATCTAGTATAATTTAATAATTATTTATTTATTTTAAGAAATATTATTTAGAGTAAAAATCTAACAAAATTTGATGAAAAATCTAAAAATGAGTGTGATTTTTGTTTAGTAATGTATTACTTTGTGAATATACCGGCGAGACGATATGAGACGAAACCAAGATTGAGTGGAGAATGGAGAAATCACCCTTGCCTAAACCTAAAACAGTGATAACAACTACATATGTGCCTCCATAAAAAAATTGCATAGAAAAATAAAATGTGAGGTAACTCATATTTTGATTTTCTATAAAAAAGTCGATTATAGATTGTGGGGCTTAACGCATAAAAAAGTTAATATATTTGTGATAGGTTGCATGCGCATACGGATTTAATGATAACATGTGTATGAAAAGTTAATTGAAAAAAGGTGAACCTATTTGATGATGTGGATAACTTGCATGTGAAGAGAAATAAGTTAGTAGGAATGAACTATTTAGGTATTATAAAAAAATGAATGGTTGAAAGTATACAAAGCTATTGTTGATGAAGTAAAAGTGCACTTTATTAAAAAAATATTCAAGAGTGGTTTCGGTTTCATTTTAAAAAGTAAATAATGTTCATAATTTATGTCCCTTTTTCTATGTTTACAAAGCTATATCTTGTTGTCACTTAATTGCAAGTTCAGTTTGGATAGTTTGTTTCTATGTTAGGAATGCATAAGATGGCATAATTCTCCATGAGGCATGGAAATAAAAATAGAGTTCGAAAATATTTATTTCATACCCTATTTCTTGCTCATAATCATTTTTACACTTCAAATGCCTTTTATTATCCATATATATAATTTTTCTAATAATCTTTATATATGTTTCTATCTTCTTATTCCTTTGGTATGCACTTCTAATCCTTTCGTATCTTCTTCTTAGACCCAACTCTAATACCATCTGACCCAAGGAAAAGTAGCCCTTCCCTACTATTCGTTACTGCTTTTTTTTCATGTCTACATATTTGAAATTACTATTCTCCTATCTCAAAAAATGGACGGCTGCGGCAACATGGGCTTTTAATGATTTAGTCCCTGCAATAGGATCCAGTACACATGCAGCAAAGATGCCCAATAAAGTGATGGTTAATAGGGATATTCCCTTTGGCTCTGGGGTGTACGTGCACCTGCGTGTCAAATGTACATTTTGTCAATGCCAAAAATTTGAAAAAAAATTGTATGTGTTCATTGTCATATCCAAATGACACATGCAAAATTTCAGGTGAAAAGCATTAGTATTTTGGCCTATGAAGAAAAGATAAATAGAACGCCAAATGATGCCTTCAAATGTAGCAAAACGTCATACGTACTTTTGTTTTTTCACCGAGGAAGAACCACTGCACCATATGGCACTAGCAGAAAACAGGGCTTTGGTTCAGACCTGGCCAGCCCATTAGTCCCGGTTCAGTCACGAACCGGGACCCATGGGGGCATACGTCCCGGTTCGTGCGCCCAGGGCGCCGGCCGGGCCTCGTGGGGCATTGGTCCCGGTTCGTCTGGACCCATTAGTCCCGGTTCCAGCTACGAACCGGGACCAGTGACGGCGCTTCGTCTTCCCGCGCGCGTCCGACGAGCTTCCCATGCGGGTGCGGCGCGCGTTGGGAAGCTCGTCGGGCGCGCGCCCGACGAGCTTCTCAGGCTATAAGTAGACGAAGGCCGGGAGCACTTCATCCGACTCATCTCATCTCATCTTCCCTTCTCATCCCCTCTCGCGCCCGACGAGCTTTTCGCCGCCATGTCGGAGTCGCCGCTACGGTGGTCGTCCGACTCCGACACCCCGTCGGACGAGGACAACCACCCCGAAAGGCGCAAGTTTTGGACCCGCCTCCGAAGCCGCGGCCTCGAGCTCAGCGCGGGCGACGATCGCGCGCCGCCGACGACAGCCCGCCCCCCGCCGCCAACGACAGTCCGCCGCCCGCCGACGACGACAGCCCGCCGCCGGCGACGACCCGCTGGAACGGCTGGCGGCGCTGGAACGGCTGGAGGCGCGGGAACTTCGCCATGCCGATCGTGCGGAGAAGTCCACGGCGAACCTGGCCAAGGCGAGGGCCAAGAAGAAGGAGAAGAAGAGGGCCGAGATGACGGCGCGTGTGGAGGCGAAAGTCGCGTCGGGGAAGGCCACCAAGCGGGCGGCGCCTAGCGACGACGATGAGGGCGCCGGGACCTCCGCCAAGGAGCAGAAGATCGAGTAGTTTAGCTCTAGTCGTTAGATTAGACGCTTCTAGCTTCGATCTTCTGTAATAAATATTATGAATTATATATATATTTGGTTTGTTAATCGTGATTGTTTTTTTGTTAATCGTGATATCATTGTTGTTTGTTAATCGTGATTGTTTTTTTAATAATTGTTTGGAATTCAAAAAATTAAATCATGTGATATCAAGACCTAAGGGTTATAACATGATTGATATCTTACTATTGTCAGGAAAACAACAAGTGCAGACTTGGAAACTAGGGGAGATAGAACCTGAAAGTCAAGCGTGCTCGGGCTGGAGTAGTGAGAGGATGGGTGACCGGCCGGGAAGTTAGATGATTTGGAATGAGTGTTGATTAGAGATTAGAGATTAGAGATTAAATACTGAAGCAGTGAGGAGGGTGATTAGAGCTTAAATTGTCAAATAATTCAAAGATTCGAAAATGAAAAAAATCCAAAAAAAAATCAAAAAAATTCCTTTAGTCCCGGTTTGTAACACTAACCGGAACTAAAGGTCCTCCAGCCCCCGCTCCAGCCGGCTGCCACATGGAGGCCCATCTGTCCTGGTTCATAAGCGAACCGGGACTAAAGGTCATGGGCTTTAGTAACGACCCTTTAGTCCCGGTTCCAGAACCGGAACAGAAGGCCCTCTGGAACCGGGACAAATGGGCCTTTTTCTACTAGTGTGGCATCAAAATTGGCAAGCACGCATGTCACACTAATATGAACATCCACAGAAAATTTCAGAATCTTTTGAATTTTTTTATCATTTATTTTGATTTTACTATTCATTAGAGAGCGCGTGCACCCCAGAGACAAATAGCCGCTTCCTGGTTAATAACGTGCATGCATCAGTAGTTGTTGTGAGGAGATGGAAGAGGTATGAGGAACATGCTTCCAGTCGTTGGTGATTTATTGAATGAGCTTTGAAATGCAAATTAGCGACTAACAAAACAGATTTACCCAAGGGAGACAAGTCGGATGTAATACTATTCAAGTATAGAGGGTACTAGCCATAGCCCCCGCGGCGCAGCGGCGCGATTTTTTAAGTAGCTTATATAATGGAAAATGAATTTACTTACATGAGAATGATCTTCGCTGTAGAGAAATATATCTAGATATTGGTACAAATATCACAAATGATAAGATAAACCTTTGCATAGAAAGATAACCATCCGTGCCACTGATCGATAAAAATGATACATTAATTGAACAAAGCGAAACAATAAGCAAACCTAGCATAGATGATGATAGATAAAAAAAGCAAACTACGGTATCCTTAGGCGAATGAAGAATGCACGAATACATACATGACCAGATCCTTTCTTGTCTTGGATCTAGCCGTCATCTAGTTCATCATCATCCAACCGACTGCGAGATAAGCTTATTCGTTGACCCAACCGCCTTGAACGCAGGCAAAACCGGTGATGCCATGGTCGAGCATGAAGACATGTCCATCAAGGGCACCCGCATCAAGAGCCTCCCAAAAGTGCATCATCATCTAACCGACTATGAGATAGGCTTGTTGTTTGACCCAGTCGCCTTGAACGCGGGCAAAATCGGTGATTCCATGGTCGAGCATGAAGACATGGCCATCAATGGCACCCGCATCAAGAGCCTCCCAGAAAGTGGCATAAACCACTCCATTTGACATGCGCATGTTGAAGAGGTTGGGGACGCCCTAGCAAGGGGCAAGGAAGTTCTCGACCACATGTTGGATCATCAGTTTGTGAACGTTGGGGATACATGCACAATTATATGACATGATTTTACGATAGTCTAGCTTCGATGTATGTGATTATTAGATCTTCAGTTTGTGGACATTGGAGGTACATGCACAATTGTATGACATCAAAGAACTTATTACATATATTTTTCTGAAATCCTGGTTCGCCTTGTAAATTCATTATTTTAGCACTTATTTAATGCCGAGCCATGTTAACATGTTGGTATGGACTTATTTTGTATTGAAAATGAGCTTATTTCTACACCTTGAAAGACATGGTAATTGTAGTCATTGATGGCAATATTATATTAAACGCAAATATACACTCCAGGCATTTTTCTCTGCTAGATCAAGTGTTTTAGCGGTCTCATCAATAAATGTTCCTTGGGTTGTTTTCAAAACATCGGAAGCACTACATCAACTATTATTGTAGTAAGTTAAAATATGGAATGGTATATGAGATCTTGAGAAGGCAATACTTCATACCAGACTATGGCTTGTTTACATCATGTCAGCTTTCCTTGGTAGATGTTAATCTTTTTTCCTTTGTCTCGATTTGTTTGGTACTTGGGAATTTCGTTTTAGGTCATGGCTTGTTCATTTTGCACATGATGGTGTCCAGGTCCACATGATGGCATCCTCTACATAAGCCTAACTACCCGATTACTACGTGGTCGCATCCATCCACGCCCGCACCACATCGCTGTGGAGATGCGTCCCACGGGTGTCATCTGTGTTTGGAGTTTTGCACCCTATACATGGCACATCAATTGTCTGCAAAAAAAATGTATTGTGTAATTGTTAATTTTTTCCGATTTAAAACCCCGCAGCCACCATCAGTTACACCCGCGTTGGGGGTCACCCAGCACACGTAAAGCCCGATGTCGATGAAGAACAACACCATGGCCACGTCTAGCACCAAAGTGGCCGGCATGCAGGAGCACATGAGCAACGAACTGACCACCAGTGTGACGCCGAAGCCCAACCAGAGGATAGCGCGCGGCCACGCCCGCACTACCTTCTGCGAAGCCAACGCCAGCACGATGCTGAGATCGCCACCGCGCCCTCCATGGGGGCCGAGGGGCAGCAAACTACCGGAGCAAGCCCGGCGATAAAAGAAACAAGGAAAGCGTGAACCCACGAAACAAACCAGCACATCACATAGGAAAACACTTCTTTTCAACCGGCTGATTACGCGCATCCATCCATCATCTTCGTAGCCAACTACGTGTCCACGTGGGTTTGCTTTGCATGAGCAGCGGACGTTGTGTTTAACTCACGTAGACAGACTCTGTTTGTGTGCCTACTGCTCGATCGTTCGTACTAGTACTTTACTAGCGCATGCACATGGTACTACTTGCATGCCGTCTCACAGAGATACCCATGCACGACCAGAACGTTTTGCAGTAACTGGTGCTTCCTCGCAGCATCTGATGAAGCTACATGATCGATGATGATGATGTGGTCGAATTGTCAGATTTTTTGCGCGCGTCCGTCGCCTGCGCGCCCGTCCGATGCGGTTAGATTTAGCGACACACGAATCAGCCCACGATGCTAGCCGTCCTTTGCAACAGATCTATTGTTACAAAGGTCAGTTGGCAACAGCTTTTCTGTTACAAAGCTTGTTGTAGTGATGGAAAAAAATACACGGGATTCTTTGCAACAGAGACCATGTTGCAAAGGTCCGATTGCAACAACGTCTCTGTTGCAAGGCTTACAACGGTGGTTGCCTCGTGTGCGGAAAAGCAAAAAAAATAAAAAAATATGTGATGTCCTTTGCAACAGAGACCATGTTGCAAAGGTACGATTGCAACAACGCCTCTGTTGCAAGGCTTACAACGGTGGTTGCCTCGCGTGCGAAAAAGCAAAAAAAAAATAAAAAATGCAATGTTCTTTGCAACAGAGACCATGTTGCAAAGGTCTGATTGCAATAACGCCTCTGTTGCAAGGCTTACAACGGTGATTGCCTCGCATGCGGAAAAGAAAAAAAAGAAAAAAATACGCGAGGTCCTTTGCAACAGAAGCTATGTTGCAATGGTCCGACCGCAACAAAGGCTCTGTTGCAAAGTTCGTTGACTTGGCTACATGCGATCGGACGGCTTCCGTTTGCTCCATCGTACGGTTGTGCGGGTGGTGGAAGTTTTTGTAGCTACATCCGGCGGACGCGTAACGCTCGCCCATCACATAATCTCCTAATTTATGGGAAAATGGAACCGACTTAACATACGGTCAAAGCGGCAACGAATATGGTCGAACCCTCCGGAAAGAATTGGATGGCAGCCATGCAAACTGACACGTAGGGCTTACTTACGACACGTAACCAATATCACATGACTCAGAAAGGATCGACCACTAGTAGAAAATGGGGCAACCGTCTAAGCCTTTAGTACCGGTTCCCTTACGAACCGGTACTAAAGGGGTCTTTCGTACCGGTTTGGGCGTCCAGGAGGGCGAGGAGCTTTCGTACCGGTTCGTGTTACGAACCGGTACTAAAGGGTTGGCGTCAGCCAGAAAACCTTATATATTTAGGAAATTTAGAATTTTATATATTTTTATTTTTTTCAAAATTAAAATTAATAATTGCATCTGCATAAAGATTACTATTACTTTTAGCAAATTATAAGATTTTCAAATTTTCAGGTTTTAGGTTTGGCAAAAAAATATTAAAAAATTTAAAAAATATTTAAAAATAATACAAATTTAAAAAGTTAATTTTATTTATTTATTCAACATTATTATTACATCATTAATTTTTTCGTTAAAAGAATTATCTGGAATTTAAACAATAAAGAAATGTGACATCGACCAACATGTTAATAGGATTGATATGATACTAGTATCAACAACATGCGCGCGAAGCACTTGGAAGTGGGAAGGAAAGGAACTCGGAAGTTAAGCGTGCTAGTGTTGGAGTAGTGTAAGGATGGGTGACCGACCGGAAAGTTTGACCACAGGTAAGTAATTTGACTAGAGATTAAGTGTAGTTAGACACTAATGGAAATACTAGATATTCTAAAAAAAGAGGGAGTAAAAAATAATGTAGTGTAAGGATGGGTGACCGACCGGAAAGTTTGACCACAGGTAAGTAATTTGACTAGAGATTAAGTGTAGTTAGACACTAATGGAAATACTAGATATTCTAAAAAAAGAGGGAGTAAAAAATAATTAGAAAAAAATGAATAATTTTTTTTAACGAAATAGCCTTTAGTACCGGTACGAAAGGGGGAGGGTTTAGTACCGGATCTTTAGTCCAAAATCGATACTAAAAGCCCTCTGGACCGGTACTAAAGGGGTTTCTCTACTAGTGGACGTAGCGGAAACACACAACTAACACAGAGAAAAAACGGCGATGACAGACGTATTCATTCTTCATTGCTAAACATGCATAGCGCACGTACTGATCAATCAAAGGGACAGCATGCAAAGCGGGCCACACCGCAACCAATCAGAAGCAAGTATTCTCATGCAAACTCAGAAACTGCAACACGCACACGGGAAGCTACACCCCCTGTCCCCAGAATTACACGTGCTACCCAACGATTGGCCAGAAGATTTAATTAACGAAATCCTAACTAACCAGAGCACAGATTAGACCTGAGGAATAGTATAGGTAGTATGTATGGCTAGAGAACCGTGACTGTACTTGTTTCACTCTTGCGATTGCCCTATTGATCCATGAATTATCCAAGTGAAACCATCATAAAATTAGTTATTAATTCCCTCATTAACACTAGAATATTTTTCATAAAAAATGATTATAGCATAAAAAAGTGATGACATGAAAGTAGTGCATCGACTTCTGGATTTCTATGAAGAAGCCATAGATGATCTTTTGGTGGTGCGGATACTGAGAATAGACTAAGTGTTGGACGATGTAGGTGTAGCCTTCCTCTCGGCGTTCCACAATGTCTAATGCACTGACAACCTAATTAGCAACAAAAATATATAGGAGAATTGCATTTTTTTTCTTAGTCGGAATCTACCCACGGGACTTGCTCTTACTTTCTGACCCTGCTCATTTTTTACCTTAGATTTATCTTTGAGGTTATCTGATTGCCTTTTGACCGTTTGATCAATACTTTAAAAAATTATAATAAATTCATATGAACATACAAAAATACAAATAAGCTATCAAAATGTTTAGAAAAACATTACATTTATGTGCATGTCATTACATTCAAGAAAAATATATTTTTAAACAACCTAAGGTTATTAATGTCATTAACATTATTAAACATAAATATGTATAACAATATTTGGTATAAGTAAACAATGAATGCAAATATAGGCGATGTATTTTAAACATTGTGATATCTTACTTGCATTTTCTGAGTTTATAGAACGTATTATGAATTTTCAAAATAATGGTCAAAATCATTCAAAAACACTCATAAAAATTCATATGAGGTAGGAAAAATGCAAAGAAGATATCAGAATGTTCAAAAAAGATCGTCAATATTTGCGTGTCATTTTATTCATGAAAATTATTGTTTAAATATCATTATAACTTTAATAACTTTGGGTTGTTTAAATAATAATTTTTCCTAAATGCAAATGACATCCACATAAATATAATGTTTTTTTGGACATTTTGATATCTTGTTTGCATTTTTATGAGCTCATATGAATTTATTGTGAATTTTCAAAGTCTTGGTCAAATGGTCAAAAGGTATTTGGATGACCTTGGAGACAAATTTAAGGCGAAAATGAGCATCACCGAAAAATAAAGGCAAACCCACAGACTGGCACACCTAAAGGAAAAAGTGTAATTGTCCCAAAATATATAAACACATGGAAACATCATCACGCGGTGCAACTAGGACCGGATTGATTGTGAGTATCCGCTTGATACCCGACATGGTGACTTTTCCTCGTCGGTCCAGATGAACTTGTATGTTTTCTTCAATAACCTATAAAGTGGTAGGGCCTTTTGCCGACTTGTGAGTTGTAAGAGTCGGATATTGTGACGCCCCCAAAAACAGACCGTGTACAGTAATCATACACACAGGGTACACGACTGAGATTAGGGTGCCACGATGATAATATCACAGCACAACACTAAACACAAAAGGATAAACAAATATATTACAATAGAGGGGGTCACGCGGACCCGAATATATAAGTCATACAAACCATAATATCTGAGTACAGACATAGTTAGTCAAGTTTTGCCTTAAGAAGGCTAGCACAAATCACATCAGAGATACAGAACGAAAAGGCGAGGCCTCCTGCCTGGGATCCACAGTACTACTCCTGGTCAACGGGGAACTCGACATCGTAGTAGGCGCCTCCGGGGTACTCCTGCTCCTGGGCTCCAACGTCGGCTGCAGCGGCCGATCAGGCAAAACAATAAAGGAAATAAAGCAGGTGAGTATCTAGTATACCCGCGAGTCTTACGTCCGCTACTAAGCATTATGCATTGTATCAACGGAATGAAAAGGCTGTATATAGTGGACTGAAGACAGAAATTTAGAGCAAGGGTAAGAAGCTAGGCCTAACGATGACTAGCATCTTCCGACGATGTCTTGCAGCATGAGGTAAGAATCAGCCAACGGTTTATATAGAACATAAAGTAACAATGAAGCAGAAGTTGCTGCAACATTGAATAATAATAAGTTTGTAATAATTAACAATGCCTCCGAGTTCACCTCCTCGACATCCCCGCGAGGAAAAGAACCCGGAACCATACAGTTTAATAATAGTTTCTAGTGGTAGGATCCAGCTTCAGCATAAAGCGTCTTGTTACCGTGGACACGGCTATCGATAGATCAATCTTCCCTGCAGGGGTGCACTTGTGTTACGCTACACGCACGGATCTCCAGGGTGACGGGAACCTTGTCAGGGAACGCTCCACCGAGGCTATCCGACACTTCATAGCCCATCTTTCAAACTCAACAGGGAGGTCATCCGCCGGACTATATCCTATGTACGCGGGGCTTTGGACCCTAACTCCGACGTACTCCTGCACGGTGCGTGACTGGCCGGTGAAGTTAAATCAAAGCAATATACAAATCACACGCCGCGGCAAATAAGACAACACCACTTCCCGGCAATCAGCCCGCGGTACTGCTGACGTCTGAAGAGTCCTCGGACGACACTAAGAAGCGGAGGAGCCCATAACTCGTAGTTCCCACGGGTAGGTAGTGCGTACATGGCATATAGCCAACTCAAGACATTCACTGAACCATTTAGCATTTTAATTAACCTGCGTGACAACCGTTATCGTTGCCTCGACTTAACCGACCCGCGGACAACGACAGCAGCCAGGACCACCAGTACATCGGTGCCTGCCCCGTCGTCCCACCAAGTCACTGCGGTTACCAACAAGGTGAACCGTCTCCTTACCTTGTCTCGCGTGTGCTCCTGGAGGAGCTCGACTTTCGTGGGTTGGTAACTCTCGCGGCCAACGATCAGGGGCCAAGCACACCGGTACACTGGTCATGCCCTCCCTGTCGTCCCGTTCGCAATACCTCTCGCAGGCACCGTTGGGTCGCCCGACTTCTTACCTGAAGGACAACCGTTTCCAGGACCCTATGGCGGTAAGACAAAGTCAGCCTCGAGTGGAGTACAAGGATTACTCCTTGATAGCTCACACTTGAGGTGACTAGGCATAACCCAGATAGGGGCCTTAGACGGAGTCTGCATTGTACCGTACCTGTGCAGTTATATTATTTATATCCGCGTTCACTCCCCTGAGTGATCACGGCCCTCTATCTAATCCTGGCTAACAATGCGCAGGGCTCACTGCTGAATAATGCATAATAAAATTAATAGGCAGCATAGGATAGAGGAAGGCACATCAAGGGGCGTCAAAATTCAAGCTATGCAGTTGAATAGGATTGTAATCGTAGCAGCAGCAGTAACAATGCCTAGTGCAAGAAATGTACGGAAAGATAGGCGGTATCTGGGGAAGAGAATGGCTCTGCTTGCCTGCAAGCTCGACGGTAGCGGTACGGTCGTCGACGAAGTAGTCGTACTCAGCAGCGGTGTAGTCAACGGCAGCAGCGGGGTCTACCGAAGATTAAGGGGGGGGGGAAACAGTAAATACACAGAAAGCAAATACAAACAGATGCATGACATGATAGATGAAATGTTAACTGTATTCTAACGCAGTGCAATGCACGTTGCTCGGAGCGGGAATTCATCTGGGTATGAACTACCGGCTCCGGGTGATTACCGGACAGGGTGTCCGGAGGGGAAGGATCAAGCCGGAGGTGTCGTGGTTACCGAAACAACAAAAAGGGGGGTGTATCCGTGCTAGTTGATCCATTCCGGACAACTTTCGTGTTTGGAATAAATTCAGCCGGGCACTCTAACAGTACCGGACAATTTATCGGACAAACGGTCCGGAGGGGGAATGTTCGATGTTTGTTGTGTTAGAGGGGTGTGGTAGACATACGTATAGCGTATTCGTATTCGTTATATTTTTCTGATCAATTTTCATGTATAAAGTTTTTGAATCCGAGTTACGGTTTAAAAGTTATTAAATTTCAAAGTTTAAATCAATTTAAATGATTTTCTGAATTTCTTTTATTATTTATTTAGCATTATCCAAAACATTATCCACAACCTTATCCAGAACAGTGCTGACATGTGGGACCCACATGTCAGCCTCTGTTATTTATAAAACATATAATTAAATTGGAAAAAAAATTCCTCTGGACCCACATGTCAGTGACTAGTTCTTAATTAATTGGATTAACCTAAATCATTTAGTTAATTATTTAGAGGGGACCCACCTGTCAGCGACTGGGAGGGGTATTATTTCCTGTTAATCTACTCAGTTAACCTAACAGGGTAATTAGCCGGGGGGGTCCACTGTCAGTGGGGATTAGGGGCTAATCCAGCGGGCCCACCTGGCAGCCACCGTAGGAGCTCGCCGGCGGCTGGACTCCGGCGAGGCCGAGCCCGAGCTCGAATCCGGGCACGGTTTGGAGCGCCGCTGGTGGCTACGGGTTCCTGGCGACCTGCGCGTTCGATTTGAGGTAGCGGGGGTGTCGGGGGTGGCCGGAGCGGGGCGCGACATCGACGGTGACGGCGGAAACCTCCGGGTGAAGACGACGACGACGACCTACGGTGCTGCGAGGGGTGTGGCTTAGCGCATTCGAACGAGGGGGGCGCGGGCACCCGCGTGACGCGTACCGTGTGCCAAAAGCGTGCTCCAGGACACGGTGGAGAGCTCGCCGGCGGCGAGGCGCTTCTGCCCTAATGGCGGGGTGGGCTACAGGGCACAACGGCTCGTCGGGGAGTTGGGGGAGGCGCAGGAGCTCACCAGGAACGTAACGGTGCAGAGAGCGGCCTCGGTGGCGTCGGGGTGGCGCCGGATTTCCTCCGCGACGTCGCGGCGGCCGGAGTTGGGGAAGATGACCGTGGGCTCGGGGTGGAGGCTCCCGCCTCGATTCCTTCCGCTCGGAGACGAGGACGACGACGAGAGACACGCTGGACACGGCGGGGTGGCGTCGCGAGCTCACTGCCATGGCGACGATGGCGCTCGGGAAAGCTTTCCCCGACGTCGGCGAGAGGAGGAGGAGGGGAATGGGGTGGGGGAGTTGTCCAGGGGGCTGCGGGGGTTGGCCTTATCGGGTCCATGGCGGGAGGGAGCAGGTGAGGGAGGGGAGGGCTCCAGGGACGCCCGTGGCCACGGAGGCGCCACGGCGTCGAGCAGGTGGCGGACGTGATGGGGGCAGGTGGGAGGTGGAAGACGGGCCGGGGTGGGCTGGGCTGAGGTGGCCTCGCCCCAGGCGGGTTATTGCGTTTTTCCCATTTTCTGGTTTTCTGCTAATTCAAATTCCTTTCTGTAATTGATTTGTTAACCCTAGCATTTTTGAAAAATATTATTGGTGTTTGTAAATTAGGTTTATATATTACTGAGGTGCCACAAAAATTATTGCAGCAAAATAAATTCATTGGATATTTCTTTTAGATATTAAATGCCCAAAGTAGGGGTTTTAACCTACTGTTTGAATTGTTTGGAATTTTCTGCAACTCCAAAAATTATCAAAGTTGGTCCCACATGAATGTAATGATTTTAGGCAATTTACAAAAATAGTTCCATGATTTTTGGAACAACTTTATTTGAGCACTTTTGTTTTAATTTCCATTTGAGGTAGTTTCAACTAGGGTTGGTTTCATGATGAGCAAAATGCATTGGGCTTTTGATTACCAACCAGCATGGTTTGAAAAGAGCTGAAGCAAAGTTTGATTAAGGACAGGGTATAACAGTGATTAACAAACAGTGATGGTCAACAGTGATGATGATTACTGTTACAGGCATCTGAGGGTGTTACAAACCTCCCCCACTACAAGAATTCTCGTCCCGAGAATTTAAGTGGTAGCGAGGAAAAGATCGGGGTATTCATCGCGAAGGCGATCTTCGCGTTCCCAAGTGGCTTCATCTTCAGAATGATTCGACCACTGAACCTTGAGGAACTTGACGGTCTTGTTGCGGGTTCGGCGTTCAGACTGATCGAGAATGCGGCTCGGATGTTCTCGATAAGTTAAGTCTTGTTGCAGCTCGATCATATCATGCTCCACTTCGCGGATAGGATCCTTGAAGCAGCGACGGAGTTGCGACACGTGGAAGACATCGTGGACTTGGGAGAGGTTCGGCGGCAATTCCAACCGATATGCCACGGGTCCACTCCTGGAAAGGATACGGAACGGGCCAATGTAGCGAGGAGCCAACTTGCCCTTGATACCGAAGCGATGAGTGCCCCTCATGGGAGTGACACGAAGGTAAGCGTATTCACCAGCTTGATACTCCATTTCACGGTGTTTGCGGTCATAGTTGCTCTTCTGGCGGGACTGAGCGGCCTTCAAATGTTCACGGATGACGTGAACTTGGTCTTCAGCTTGATGAATAATATCCGGGCCAATGAGTGCACGTTCCCCAGTTTCTGACCAACTCAGAGGGGTCCGACACTTACGCCCATAGAGAACTTCATAGGGTGCCATCTTCAGACTAGCGTGGTAGCTATTGTTATATGAGAACTCGGCCAACGGAAGAGATTCCTCCCATTTCTTACCGAAGGAAATAACACAAGCTCGAAGCATGTCTTCCAGTACTTGATTGACTCGTTCGACTTGGCCCTGTGACTAGGGGTGATAAGCGGTGCTGAGATGCAGAATAGTCCCCAGAGCTTCTTGGAAACTCCGCGAATATCTTGAGGTGAAAAGGCTGCCACGATCTGAACTGATCTCCAACGGAATACCGTGGAGCGACACGATTTGGGCGATATACAACTCCGCTAACTGAGCCGCCGTGATCTTCTCCTTGACTGGTATAAAGTGAGCAACCTTGGAGAACCGGTCGATGACGACAAAGATAGCATCGTTACCTTTCTGGGATCGGGGAAAACCGGTGACGAAGTCCATCTGAACTTTGTCCCACTTCCATACAGGTATTTCAGGTGGTTGTAGTTTTCCAGAGGGTTTTTGATGTTCCCCCTTGATGCGACGACAAACGTCACATTCAGAAACATATCGGGCAATGTCTTGCTTCATGTTGGGCCACCAGAATTGCTGACGAATGTCTTGGTACATCTTGGTGCTTCCAGGATGAATGGACAACGGGGTATCGTGAGCCGCTTTCATGACCTTCGGGGTCATATCCAGGTTCTCATGCCTGCCCTTGCTGTGAGTAACCACTAAACGGTTCTGGTAGAACGCCGCACCATTACTATCAAGGGTGAAGGGTGAGGGTCTCCCATTGGCGATATCGCGCTTAATCTTGTGTACGAAATCATCATAGAACTGTATACACTTGACGGATTTGACGAGATCCGGTTCAATGACCAGGTTATTTGCACAACCTTGAGGAACAATCTCGAGGTTCAACTTCTGAAAATCTTCATACAGAGGTGGTTGTTCTAACTGCACCTCAAGTTCACTACAGTAAGCTTTACGGCTCAGGGCATCAGCCATCACATTAGCTTTGCCAGGGGTGTAATGAATATCCATATTAAAATCGGCTATTGTCTCGAGCCATCTTTGTTGGCGGAGATTCAGGTCGGGTTGAGTAAACAAGTACTTCAGGCTTTGGTGGTCGGTGTAGATCTCGCAACGATTACCAACGAGGTAATGTCGCCACAGCTTCAATGCATAAATTACTGCTGCCAATTCGAGATCATGTGTTGGGTATTTGTCTTCGTGAGCACGCAACTGACGAGAGCCATAAGCAATCACTTTGCGCTCTTGCAATAGGACACAGCCTAATCCTTGACGGGACGCGTCGCAATATATCACGAAGTCCTTCTGAGTATCAGGGGGAGCGAGCACCGGGGGAGAAGTTAGCTTGTCCTTGAGGGCTTGAAAACTTTCTTGACATTTATCTGTCCACTCAAACTTGACGCCTTTGTGAAGCAGATTAGTCAGAGGCCTGGCAATCTTGGAAAAATTCTCGACGAAACGGCGGCAATAACTAGCAAGCCCGAGAAAACTGCGGACCTGCTTGACAGTCTTGGGAGGAGTCCAGTCAAGAATAGCCTGGATACGTTCTGGGGTGACGGCAATGCCATCCTTGGAAATCACATGTCCAAGGTAGGTTACTTCGGGAAGCCAGAATTCACACTTAGAAAACTTAGCATAGAGTTTGTGTTCTCTAAGCTTCTTCAGTATAAGACGTAGATGTTCAGCATGTTCTTCTTCATTCTTGGAATATATCAAGATATCATCCAGATAAACCACGACGAACTGGTCAAGGTACTCCATGAAAATATAATTCATCAATCTGGAGAAGGTGGCTGGAGCATTGGTTAGGCCAAAGGACATGACGGTGTACTCGTATGAACCATAGCGAGTAATGAAGGCAGTCTTCGGAATGTCCTCATCACGGACTCGGATTTGGTGATAACCCAACCTCAAGTCGAGTTTAGAAAACACCTTGGATCCGGCAAGTTGATCATACAGGTCGTTGATCCGGGGAAGTGGGTATTTGTTCTGGATGGTGGCTTGGTTAATGGGCCGATAATCTTGGACCAGTCGGTTTGTCCCATCGCTCTTCTTGACAAAGAGCGAAGGTGCTCCCCAAGCTGAGGAACTAGGGCGAATGAATCCTTTCTGAAGTGCCTTGTCGATTTCCTCCTTAAGTTCAAGGAGTTCATGTGGCGGCATCTTGTAAGGACGCTTGGCAATAGGAACAGTGCCCGGCTTCAAGTCGATGACGAATTCAACTTCTCTGATCGGGGGTATTCCCGGCAGTTCTTCTGGGAAGACGTCGGGAAAATCGCGAACGACCGGAACGTTCTCGATGTCTTTCAAAGGTGAGACATTCAAAGCATTCATCATAAAGATCTGTGTTTCAGCATTACGGGTCACTCGGGCGGTGTGGTTAACAATCCCACCGGAGGGGTGAAAAAGCTGGACAGACTTGGTGCCACAATAAAGTGCGGCATCGTGGAACTTCAACCAATCCATTCCCAGAATGAGGTCTATGGTGGAAGACTTCAGAACGATGGGGGAAGCACGGAAATCAATCCCTTCAATTTCAACAATGGTTCCGGGCACTATCTTGGAGGTGTGGGCATGGCCTATCGGGGTGCGGACAACCATCGGTGGGTTCATATCCTCAAGCGTAAAATTATGCGACAATGCAAATGCTTCCGACAAGAATGAATGCGATGCTCCTGTATCGAATAAAACAGTAGCAGGTACGGAATTAACGAGAAGGGTACCCATCACGGTAGCGGGTTGTTGTTGAGCTTCATCAACACTGATGTTGTTCGCGTGACCACGAGTATGAGCAGCAGACCCAGTATTATAGTTGGGGGTCCGGTTGTTGCCACGACCATTTCCACGGCCAGCGGGGTGAACTACCAGTTGCTTCTGTTTCAGGGGACACTCTCGAGAATAATGCCCAGGTTGGCGGCACGTGAAGCACAATCCATCCTGAGGACGAAGGGGTGGTGCATTGGGTGGTGCAGGCAGAGCTCTTGGCATCTGCGGTGGCGGAGGCAGACGGGGTGCAGCATAAGACGGCCTTGGAGCAGGGGAAGCTGAGTGGGTCAAACTGGTAGGGAGCCAGATACGACGCTTCTGCGTTGCGCCCGAAGATGAGCCAACGTCACGATAACGCTTCAGAGAGGTCTTGTGCTCCATCTGGGCAGTCTCGACGGTGATAGCCTTGTTCACCATGGTGGCGAAGTTGGCGAAATCATGAACGGCAAGAGCGAGCCTGAGTTCTGGGTTGAGGCCACGACGGAACTTCTGCTGCCTACGAGCATCAGTGGCGATCTCTCCTTCCGCATAGCGAGAGAGGTTGAGGAACTCGCGCTGATAGGCTTCAACAGTCATGTCGCCCTGAGTGAGGTTACGGAATTCCTCCGCCTTACGATCCATGATCCCCTGAGGAATGTAGCGGGCGCGGAAAGCAGACTGAAATTCATCCCAAGTGATGACTTCTTCGACTGGCAGGGAACGCTTGTGGGTGCTCCACCACTGAGCAGCGGCGCCTTTCAGATGATAAGACGCAAAGTTCACATAGTCGGCTGGATCGACATTAGCAGACTCCAGCTCGTGAGTGATGTCGCGAAGCCAGTCATCAGCATCCAGCGGCTGAACAGTGTTGCGGAACATAGTGGGGTTGAGGCGGGTGAAGTCGTGCAGAGTCACGGTGGCATGCTGATGGTGGTGCCCATTCTGATTCGGCTGGGGGAACTGAGCCATGATATTCTGCATGAACTGACGGTTCATCTCGAACTGCTGCATCATCGTGGCCATGTAATCCGGCGGCGGAGGTGGGTCGTTGGCAGCACGACCACGACCACGACCACCACGACCAGCCATCCTGCTAGAATTTAACAGGGGTATTTCAGCGATGAACAACTTAACGAAAATACCGAAAACGAGTAAGAGGTAAAGCGACAACAAGGAAGAGGCGCGGATATATAGGAGTAGTCATATAAGACATACACATCCACACATAGAATCAACCGAAAATCGGGTAGCGTAACGTCGTAGAAATTAAGGAAAAAGGACTCTCTAGGCGGCGCGCAGACCGCGGTAAGGATTACACGACGCGACATAGATTCCACTATGTCAATCACGCCGCAAGAAAACTGTTGGTCACAGGAGTTGATGCCAGAGAACGCGCGGCCTGCCCAGAATGAGAATGGGATCCGCGGTCTGGGATCTGGCGTACGACGCCTGCAACACGACTCAATCAATGGGGGATGCACCAGAAGAACGCCGGGTGGAATCAAGAGAACGTGATCCTAATGTCAGCTTTTGTAAAACTTACCAGCAGGGATAAGAGAGTAGATTCCCAGAGCATAGGTAAGGAGAAAAGGATCCTAATACCATAGATATCACACGTAGTGACATCGATGTGGGCCCGTAAGCCAAATATTAAGTTAGAAAAATAGTTTTTCAAAGTCTAGACTCAACTTCGACCAGGTAGTGGTGGGGTGGCTTCCTACAGGCAGTCGGCTCTGATACCAACTTGTGACGCCCCCAAAATCAGACCGTGTACAGTAATCATACACACAGGGTACACGACTGAGATTAGGGTGCCACGATGATAATATCACAGCACAACACTAAACACAAAAGGATAAACAAATATATTACAATAGAGGGGGTCACGCGGACCCGAATATATAAGTCATACAAACCATAATATCTGAGTACAGACATAGTTAGTCAAGTTTTGCCTTAAGAAGGCTAGCACAAATCACATCAGAGATACAGAACGAAAAGGCGAGGCCTCCTGCCTGGGATCCACAGTACTACTCCTGGTCAACGGGGAACTCGACATCGTAGTAGGCGCCTCCGGGGTACTCCTGCTCCTGGGCTCCAACGTCGGCTGCAGCGGCCGATCAGGCAAAACAATAAAGGAAATAAAGAAGGTGAGTATCTAGTATACCCGCGAGTCTTACGTCCGCTACTAAGCATTATGCATTGTATCAACGGAATGAAAAGGCTGTATATAGTGGACTGAAGACAGAAATTTAGAGCAAGGGTAAGAAGCTAGGCCTAACGATGACTAGCATCTTCCGACGATGTCTTGCAGCATGAGGTAAGAATCAGCCAACGGTTTATATAGAACATAAAGTAACAATGAAGCAGAAGTTGCTGCAACATTGAATAATAATAAGTTTGTAATAATTAACAATGCCTCTGAGTTCACCTCCTCAACATCCCCGCGAGGAAAAGAACCCGGAACCATACAGTTTAATAATAGTTTCTAGTGGTAGGATCCAGCTTCAGCATAAAGCGTCCTGTTACCGTGGACACGGCTATCGATAGATCAATCTTCCCTGCAGGGGTGCACTTGTGTTACGCTACACGCACGGATCTCCAGGGTGACGGGAACCTTGTCAGGGAACGCTCCACCGAGGCTATCCGACACTTCATAGCCCATCTTTCAAACTCAACAGAGAGGTCATCCGCCGGACTATATCCTATGTACGCGGGGCTTTGGACCCTAACTCCGACGTACTCCTGCACGGTGCGTGACTGGCCGGTGAAGTTAAATCAAAGCAATATACAAATCACACGCCGCGGCAAATAAGACAACACCACTTCCCGGCAATCAGCCCGCGGTACTGCTGACGTCTGAAGAGTCCTCGGACGACACTAAGAAGCGGAGGAGCCCATAACTCGTAGTTCCCACGGGTAGGTAGTGCGTACATGGCATATAGCCAACTCAAGACATTCACTGAACCATTTAGCATTTTAATTAACCTGCGTGACAACCGTTATCGTTGCCTCGACTTAACCGACCCGCGGACAACGACAGCAGCCAGGACCACCAGTACATCGGTGCCTGCCCCGTCGTCCCACCAAGTCACTGCGGTTACCAACAAGGTGAACCGTCTCCTTACCTTGTCTCGCGTGTGCTCCTGGAGGAGCTCGACTTTCGTGGGTTGGTAACTCTCGCGGCCAACGATCAGGGGCCAAGCACACCGGTACACTGGTCATGCCCTCCCTGTCGTCCCGTTCGCAATACCTCTCGCAGGCACCGTTGGGTCGCCCGACTTCTTACCTGAAGGACAACCGTTTCCAGGACCCTATGGCGGTAAGACAAAGTCAGCCTCGAGTGGAGTACAAGGATTACTCCTTGATAGCTCACACTTGAGGTGACTAGGCATAACCCAGATAGGGGCCTTAGACGGAGTCTGCATTGTACCGTACCTGTGCAGTTATATTATTTATATCCGCGTTCACTCCCCTGAGTGATCACGGCCCTCTATCTAATCCTGGCTAACAATGCGCAGGGCTCACTGCTGAATAATGCATAATAAAATTAATAGGCAGCATAGGATAGAGGAAGGCACATCAAGGGGCGTCAAAATTCAAGCTATGCAGTTGAATAGGATTGTAATCGTAGCAGCAGCAGTAACAATGCCTAGTGCAAGAAATGTACGGAAAGATAGGCGGTATCTGGGGAAGAGAATGGCTCTGCTTGCCTGCAAGCTCGATGGTAGCGGTACGGTCGTCGACGAAGTAGTCGTACTCAGCAGCGGTGTAGTCAACGGCAGCAGCGGGGTCTACCGAAGATTAAGGGGGGGGGGGGAAACAGTAAATACACAGAAAGCAAATACAAACAGATGCATGACATGATAGATGAAATGTTAACTGTATTCTAACGCAGTGCAATGCACGTTGCTCGGAGCGGGAATTCATCTGGGTATGAACTACCGGCTCCGGGTGATTACCGGACAGGGTGTCCGGAGGGGAAGGATCAAGCCGGAGGTGTCGTGGTTACCGAAACAACAAAAAGGGGGGTGTATCCGTGCTAGTTGATCCATTCCGGACAACTTTCGTGTTCGGAATAAATTCAGCCGGGCACTCTAACAGTACCGGACAATTTATCGGACAGACGGTCCGGAGGGGGAATGTTCGATGTTTGTTGTGTTAGAGGGGTGTGGTAGACATATGGATAGCGTATTCGTATTCGTTATATTTTTCTGATCAATTTTCATGTATAAAGTTTTTGAATCCGAGTTACGGTTTAAAAGTTATTAAATTTCAAAGTTTAAATCAATTTAAATGATTTTCTGAATTTCTTTTATTATTTATTTAGCATTATCCAAAACATTATCCACAACCTTATCCAGAACAGTGCTGACATGTGGGACCCACATGTCAGCCTCTGTTATTTATAAAATATATAATTAAATTGGAAAAAAATGCCTCTGGACCCACATGTCAGTGACTAGTTCTTAATTAATTGGATTAACCTAAATCATTTAGTTAATTATTTAGAGGGGACCCACCTGTCAGCGACTGGGAGGGGTATTATTTCCTGTTAATCTACTCAGTTAACCTAACAGGGTAATTAGCCGGGGGGTCCACTGTCAGTGGGGATTAGGGGCTAATCCAGCGGGCCCACCTGGCAGCCACCGTAGGAGCTCGCCGGCGGCTGGACTCCGGCGAGGCCGAGCCCGAGCTCGAATCCGGGCACGGTTTGGAGCGCCGCTGGTGGCTACGGGTTCCTGGCGACCTGCGCGTTCGATTTGAGGTAGCGGGGGTGTCGGGGGTGGCCGGAGCGGGGCGCGACATCGACGGTGACGGCGGAAACCTCCGGGTGAAGACGACGACGACGACCTACGGTGCTGCGAGGGGTGTGGCTTAGCGCATTCGAACGAGGGGGGCGCGGGCACCCGCGTGACGCGTACCGTGCGCCAAAAGCGTGCTCCAGGACACGGTGGAGAGCTCGCCGGCGGCGAGGCGCTTCTGCCCTAATGGCGGGGTGGGCTACAGGGCACAACGGCTCATCGGGGAGTTGGGGGAGGCGCAGGAGCTCACCAGGAACGTAACGGTGCAGAGAGCGGCCTCGGTGGCGTCGGGGTGGCGCCGGATTTCCTCCGCGACGTCGCGGCGGCCGGAGTTGGGGAAGATGACCGTGGGCTCGGGGTGGAGGCTCCCGCCTCGATTCCTTCCGCTCGGAGACGAGGACGACGACGAGAGACACGCTGGACACGGCGGGGTGGCGTCGCGAGCTCACTGGCCGCGTGAGCTCACTGCCATGGCGACGGTGGCGCTCGGGAAAGCTTTCCCCGACGTCGGCGAGAGGAGGAGGAGGGGAATGGGGTGGGGGAGTTGTCCAGGGGGCTGCGGGGGTTGGCCTTATCGGGTCCATGGCGGGAGGGAGCAGGTGAGGGAGGGGAGGGCTCCAGGGACGCCCGTGGCCACGGAGGCGCCACGGCGTCGAGCAGGTGGCGGACGTGATGGGGGCAGGTGGGAGGTGGAAGACGGGCCGGGGTGGGCTGGGCTGAGGTGGCCTCGCCCCAGGCGGGTTATTGCGTTTTTCCCATTTTCTGGTTTTCTGCTAATTCAAATTCCTTTCTGTAATTGATTTGTTAACCCTAGCATTTTTGAAAAATATTATTGGTGTTTGTAAATTAGGTTTATATATTACTGAGGTGCCACAAAAATTATTGCAGCAAAATAAATTCATTGGATATTTCTTTTAGATATTAAATGCCCAAAGTAGGGGTTTTAACCTACTGTTTGAATTGTTTGGAATTTTCTGCAACTCCAAAAATTATCAAAGTTGGTCCCACATGACTGTAATGATTTTAGGCAATTTACAAAAATAGTTCCATGATTTTTGGAACAACTTTATTTGAGCACTTTTGTTTTAATTTCCATTTGAGGTAGTTTCAACTAGGGTTGGTTTCATGATGAGCAAAATGCATTGGGCTTTTGATTACCAACCAGCATGGTTTGAAAAGAGCTGAAGCAAAGTTTGATTAAGGACAGGGTATAACAGTGATTAACAAACAGTGATGGTCAACAGTGATGATGATTACTGTTACAGGCATCTGAGGGTGTTACAGATATCCAATAGCGTTCCACATCCTCCTCACTCTCTACCTTATCCTTGATTGATCTACGGTATCCTGGGTACATGCATGGCCTTAGAACGAGAAGAAGGAAAGAGACAACTGTGTTGCAATTCTAACACATATAAATAATGTTTATAGCATAAAGTCCTTCCAACCAAGGACTTGCCTCACGTATTGGCTTACCAAATTACTCACACATGGCGACCACAATGGAAGATGAACTCATTGAAGACGCCATACAGATGAATGAATGATTGATAATATGTCTTACAATAGTTATTGGATGTGGTACACCGATTACAAGTATGACTAACTTAGAGAGGATTGGCTATGGTGAGGACGGTGGGGGCGGCTATGGAGATGAGATGTGAATGGCAACGTCTAGGGTTGGAAGATGGGTTCTGGTTCTCTGTTTCGCGAGTGATGCACCCCTATTGATAATTTGACATCTATCCATTTATAGAAGTTTATCAAGTGGACCTCCTCGAGTCAGCATCGCTTGGTACAAATGATGGTATGGGTGCATGCGCCGGTACTATGCGCCCTCTTGGACTCCTACGCCTCTATCTTGGTTTCTTTTTCCACCATGATACTTCTTCGTTGAGATAATTCCACAAAATTAAACCAAAGGAATTTTCGATCTCTCACAATCATTAATCATTAGTAGCAAATCATAGTGATTATCTTAATTTTTTCGAGATTATCCCATTTAAACAGTGGTGTGTGATGAGCGCAAAAATATCGCTCATCAACCTCTTCAAGCTTATGGCCCTGTTTGTTTGGGCTTTTGGGATTTTGCGGTCTTCCCCCTCTGACTCGCTTTCCTAGAGAACCCGAAGAAGCGAGTACACAGGGGAGACGAAGTGGGAGGTGTGATGGTGTGCTACCGAGGGTGGACCATACACGGCTTAGATGGGCTGCCAACCGACCAAGGAGCATATGGTGTGCATCTTAGTGGGTCTCTGTGAGGAGAATAGAACACACAGATCTAGCTCCTTCCAAAAACATCATCAACTTGGCGCACAAGAATAGGACTCCCTGTATTTCCATAGTTGTAGGTCGGCATGACCATGTCACCTAGGTCTCGTCTCCCCATATATAAGGTGAGGCCAGGGAGAGCTCGAGACACGTTGAAATCTTGTCATCCCCTCTCATGAGGCGACTATACACCTATAGTAAAATCAAGCAGGAGTAGGGCTTTGTTGGGGAACGGGGCAGAAAACAATATTTTTTCATAACCTGCGCGTCCTGAACCCAAGACCTATGATATGGCGATGCAAGTAACGTACGGAAATAGGTCACATACCAGTATGTAGTCCGTTAAGCGGGAAACTTTCCCGCGTGAACGTGGTTGATGTAGCCGTACTCGCCGATCCTCGATGCGGCGGAGATCCTCGACGACTCCAGAAGCCACCCGGTCCTTGTAGACCGATGACGGGATTACGTCCCTGTCGGAACGTTGTCGGTGAAGACGTCTTGATATGACCTCAACGATGAAGGAGCACCACAAGTGTAGTGCCTCGCGGGATTACACACATACGATGTACCCGACGTTCCTACAGGCTCCGAACTAGGCGAGCAGCGGAAAGAAGATGGATTCGGATCCCGATTCCAGCAGCACGGCGGTGTGCGTATAGTGGACAAATCCCCAACCCAGTGTAGCCTCCAAACAAGGGGAGTCCGCTCAAGGAAGGAGAAAGGAGAGAGAAGAGAACTCAATTAGATTGATGGAAAAAGGGCACCTCCACCCCTCCTTATGTAGGCCAAGGAGGGGTGCACACCTCTCTCCCTCCTCGGGATGGGACTAAACCCCCCCCCCCCCAAGGAGGGTGGTGCGCCGGCCAAGGGGGAGTGGGGCCCTCTGATAACCCTCAACTGTAGGGGATCGAGATAGTCTTCGCGGGCAAGATAAGCCAATTTATTGATTCGACACTTGGGGACACAAAGAATACGTACATGCTTTGACAATTAGTTGTCAATTCAACCGCACCTGAAATAAACACTTGCTTGCACAAAGGTATTAGTAGCAACTGTGATATGGTAGTGGTGGTAATGATAATAGTGGTGATAGTGATAGTGGAACAACAAAGGTAAACAACTAGTAACCAGCAGAAGGAAAACACTGTAGGCTAGGGAGATGGATGGTTGGGCGTTGCTTGGATGAGAACGAACATGTAACAAATTCTAACTTGGGCAAGGCTCACAGAAAAGAAAGGATCATCTAGGCAAATATCAAACATCAGGCATGTATCCCAAGGTAGTTGTACGTGCTTGCAATAAGAACTTTGCACAACATCTTTTGTCCTACCCTCCCGCTACAAACGGGGCCAAAAGGAACTTAGGGAGATTAAGGTACTCCTGTCAAAGAGCACCGGAACAAATCATTAACACTTCATGGATACACGGAATCCTCAAATCATAGTTCATCCCCTTTGGTGTCCCAAGCTGTCACCATTGGGATCGCCGGTTCCGGACTATAATAGGTGTATACAACTCATAGATAGGATCAAGAACACCACAAACTCAAGAAACAAAAGGGTGATCAGATCTAAAATCATGGCACTCGGGCCCAAAGTGGCAAGCATTAAGAGCAACAAGTTGTAACAAAGATGATAAACACCAAGTAGATGATAGCCAACATGCCCCCAACAATATGATTGAACTATTACATGATCTAACTCATCCAATCCCTACCATCCCCTTTGCCTACAGCAGGGAATTACTCACACATGAGAGGAGAAGTCATGGAGGGGTGATGGCGATGATGATGACGATGGCGAGGATTTCCCCCTCACCGGAGGCCAATTCAGCCTCCAGATTAGCTCTCCGAGGAAGAACAGAGGGTTGCGGCGGCTCCGCGACGTAGATTGGAAAAACGACTTCTGTTTCGGGGTTTCTGCGTCAGGAGAATAAATAGGGGCCAAGGTAGGTCACCAGGGGGTGTGGGACCCAGCCAGGAGGGCAGGTGGCGCGGCTAGGGGCTGGGCCGCGCCAGGCACCCTCCTGGCTGCCCCCTGGCTGTCCTATGGCCCCCCTTTGGCCTGGTGGAAGCTTCCGGAACGCTGGTTTTTTATATATATTTTGGGGATTTTTCTAGCTTACCTAAATATCCAGAAACCTGCACAAAAGAAAACATCACTAGTAGCTCTGCTGAAAACAGCGTCAGTCTGGGTTAGTTTCTTTCAAACCATGCAAGAATGAAGGCAAAACAATAGAAAAAGTGTTTGGAAAAGTAGATACGTTTAGGACATATCAACTCCCCCAAGCTTAGCTATTGCTTGTCCTCAAGCAATTCAGTTCAACGAACTGGACGCGACAAAGAAAACTTTGACAAACTCTTTTGCTTCATTAGATGTATATAAGCATGTACTACGAAAGAGTTTAGCAAGCTTTGACACCATGCTACAAGGACAATGCACGAAGCAATCCTTCTTTCATGTAATCAGTCACAAACAAACAAAAAGTAAACAATATGCTGCTGAAAATCAATCTAAGATCACAATGCACATAGCATGAACATATCAGAGTGGTATCTCGCTAGCCTCCATGAGTGAAGCAAAACATAAATGCAGAAAATCCTTCGGAGTTTTAAAGGAGACTAGAACTTAGAACTCAAAGTAAGAAACATCACAAGTATGCAGAAGACAATGTGGTACTTTGGGACAATGCATGTTACACTAAGAATGACAATTATGCTCTCATAGTTGGTGCTTTGGAGAAAGGAAGGTGGAGACTCTCGAACCGTGGCTTTTGATGGCAAGGTTGAAAACCCGTGAAAGGAAGCAAAGACTAAACATGTGCCAGAGCTCTTGGTTTTGAAAACAGAGATAAACTCTTTTGAGAGGTGCAACTTTCCAGTCAACGGTGAACGGTAAAGGTCTCTCAATATCTCTCATGCCAACCATATTAATGCTTTTTGCTTACACATGTTCCCTTATCCATAAATCCTTTGATGGTCTACGGAACCTTTTATTTTGCCTCAAGGATGGAAGGAGGATATCGTTCCATCTATCATAAGCAGCATTTCGTTCATTTCACTCCATCATCAAGTATGGGGGAGGTGTAACTCTCATATATATTTTTTATTGACTAGTTAAAACTTCCGTCAAAATATTTTTGGCATGAAAGATACTGATTTTCCCTCACCGCACCATGAGCTTGTACGGTTACAAAGGGGAAGCTTTTGAATAAATTTCGAGATGGCATAAGAAAGTCTAAGTTAGGAGTGGCCGGTAAATACCACATATAGGTAGGTATGGTGGACTCAAATGGAACAACTGGGTTTAGAAAGGTGATTGTGGAAGCACAAGCAGAATTCCGCTTGGTGCTGGAGGAAGGCTAGCAAAAGACGGGGAAGCGACCAACTAGAGAGCACAACAGTCATATTCATGCAGAGCGACAAAGCAACATTGAATCGGGCATGGAAGTGATATAACTCACCCTGAAGTAAAAAGATCATCAAGGTAGAACTGACTTTTTAGTCTTAACATGCGTGAACATGTGCCAAGTCAATCCAATAATCCCCCGGAGGGAAATACCACTTCAATATGCCACACCATGAACAATGCAATGCATGTCAATCATCTCAAGCAACACATTATAAACTCTAGATATTTGAGACTAACCACAAAGAAAGCATGAACCACTGGGAAAGCATTGTAAACATAGCACTATGTCGCTACAAGCTGGTCTCTAATCATAAGTACAGGCATATGTACAAAAGTAGAAACAAAAAGAGTTCATACCGGCTTTCCTTGTTGCATCCCTTCCGTCGATCTTCATCATTACTACCTTGTCACTTGCACGATCGAACGTAAGAAATTATAATCATCACGGACTCGAGCTGAACTCTGAAAACAAAGCAAACTAAAGAGCAAAGGAAACATATTTTGGGGTTTTTTTAAAGTTTAACGAAAGCAAAAGAAAGGAGGAATCTTTTTGGGGTTTTTTCAAACTGGAAGAACAAAGAAGAACAGGCAAAAACTTGCAAAAAGATAAAAGCGAACCAACGGTAGATACAAAAGAAAGGGGAGGAGAGCACGTACTCCCCCAAGCTTAGGCTTTTGGCCTAAGTTGGGCTCTTCTACTGCGGTCCCGCGGAGCTTCCTGCTCCGGGGTAGTGCTAATCCCACGGGTTGTATGAGCCCTCCGGTGCGTACACTGAAGTCCTCGGATTCTCCCACGTGGAAGAGGAAGGTCCCGCCCCCCATCCAGAGGAAGACCCTTCACCCCACGGGGTGACGGTCTCCTCCTGAACTGGTGGATATACCACGTGCTCCTCCTCGTCTGGCTCGACCCCCTCCGTGGGGTCGTGAAACTGGTATCTCCCCGTGATCTCATCAAACTCGGCACTGAAAAACGAAATCCGTTCCTGCGAGAAAAATCAAACACAAGTGGTGCAGGTAGACGGACAACTCATTCCACACCGTCTTTAAACCGCAAAACATAATCAAGTGCATATCGGTCAGAGGACTTAGTAACAAATAAATGCCTCTTCATGGCAGGCAAGTCAAGGCTAACAAAAGGAAAGACTGTATCATCTGGGCGCGGTTCTCCTTGGATAAACTGCAAAAGAAGTGTGGCATAGAAGCCACCAAAGAGGTCCCCCTTGTTACTATTAGTAGCAAGGTGTTTCGCGATAAGCAAACCCACATGATACTCGTGCTTCCCTGAGAGGGCATTCGCCATGATAGCAGTATCAGGCGTAGAAGTGTTGCTCGTGTTGTCTCGAGCCAACACTCCTCTAGCAATATAATAGGAGAAATACCTGAGGTGAGGGAACATAATGTTGGAAATCTTCTGACGGTTGGATGCCCTCACTTCAGTGTTACAGAACGAGTCGAGGAGGGTGTTGAGTGCAACAGTTTGGACATTTTTCCTCTTCTTCTTCTCGACCAAGACTGCCAAACCTAAAGCTTCACAAAATGTACTCATAGGCATGGTCAGCAACCTTTCATAAAGTCTAAACACCACAGTATCATTGTCAGGATAAAACCTGAAACTATTAAAAAAAATAGCGGTGAGTGTCTCGTACTGTGGTACACGGCTCGTAACGAGCCGTGTCAAACCTGCATTGTCGGGACCCGGGGTTAGCGTATGCAAGTCCCGCTACGACATAGTCATATGAAGAGCCGAGAACCGTACCCACTTGTCTAAGCAGACAAGGCCAAGCACAGAACGTTCTCGGAAAGCATCGTACGTGAGGGGCATCCCATCCAGGCCGGATGATCAACTGAGATGGGTCCTCATCGTCAGCACACAATTCTAAATGATATGGGTGATGAACTCCCATATTCACAGACAAGTCGCCTCAACCATACTATCGACTATCTCATAGCTCTTACATAGACTTACTCCAGCCCGATCACTTAGTCGGGGTCTAGGGCGGGCTCGATCATACATCAAAGTGTGCACGAGACAGAGTCTCGAGCAATCGCATCGCGATGCCCCAAGATGCGCACATCTAAGGGCCACTTGGTGTATAAAAGACCGCCAGCCAGATCACAACTAAGGTCTCGAAAACCCATACAAAGACATGCATGTTATCAACATACACGCAGAACACATACCTTGTATGAACAACATGTATCATTGCAATTCTCTACAAAGTATACATTTTATTGATAACTCTCACAGAGTGCACACAGAGATCACAAGCATGTGATCCAACATTACAACATTCAACGGAAGCAGAGTAGGTATGAGTACAGACAAACTTAACAAATGGCTTAAGAAGCCTTATTTAAACACAAAGCCCTCCACGAGGGAACCAGTCTGCTGACTGGGACTACACTAGCTTGGTATTCAGTCGTCAAGCTCGAGGAAGAATCCACCTTCGGGGTCAGTGGGTTCATCTAAAACATAGAATAAGAAAACATGAGTACAAAGTCGTACTCAGCAAGACTTACGTAGGAGCTATACTACTCATGCACATGTATCAAGGTAAAGGGAGGTGGGGTTCAAATGCAGAAGTGTCAGCTTTGACTTGGCTAGTCCTGAGCTACGAGTACCAGACTTGAGGTAAGAAGCGTACACGAGTCCACTACATCTCCAACCAATTACACCACTATGGTGCCTTCCTCGACTTTCCCACGAGAAAGCACGCCATAGAACTCACGCTTATCTTGGGAAGTTTTATAAGTATCCAGTTCAAGTTGTCTAATAATCAAGCTAAGCTTTCCAAGCAGTCCCTTACCGCGGACGCGGCTATTCGAATAGTTTTGTTAACCCTGCAGGGGTGTACCGCTACACACACATGATCATCAGTTACCGCCTTTGTACTCGACACCGTTCAAGAAGTGTCGGCGAGGATGCTCACCACGACTGTTACCTCATAGCCGATCTAGTCCAAGAAAGCCGCCTACCTGGGTTGGCTACCACTATCGTGAACACGGCCGGTTTACCGAAGTGGACCCAGATGATGTGTGCGTGGTTCATAAGCCGGTCTCGGTTGAGCCATTCTCTCACTTAGCAGCTAGGCCACAAACCTACCAGAACTCCGAACTACTGCGACATCTGGACATCGAAAGGGATGAGTTAGTAGGTTGAGAGGGGTCAGTGAGCCCAATGTGTGGTTGTACTCTTCATCTTGGATCACCACACAAGAACTCGGACTTAGGGCGGTGTTCAACGAGACAACCCACTGTGTACTCCTACACAGCCTCTCATGGTTCACCTTGTATTAGGGTAGATTCACCAACACTTTTCCACCATCATCAACATGATCATTACCATCCCGACTAACATGACAGTAACAACATTGTATCACTCTAAGCATGCAATAAGCAGTAACAATTGCAGGGGCCACATGATATCAATCAACTCCTACATTTGCTAGGATTGTGGTTTGCTTACTACTGTGACAAATGATAGGTCATGCAAAGGAATGGGTTCATCTATGCGGTAGAAACGTAGCATGGTAATCATCCTATACAATGCATAAGCGAGACATGAGAGGGAAGTGGGATTTTATCGACATGATCAATGGGGGTTTTCTTGCCTTGCTGACGAGGTTCGGTATCGGAGTCTTCAACGAAGGGGGCAGCCTCCTGTTCCGATTCCACTTCTATCGACAAACAACAATCAAGGGGGGCAACATAAGTACAATGCACAAACACATGGTTGAAGGTTGAAACTTGATGTACATGCTTCTGATGTGTGAGGCAATTCCATTTAAATGGAGTGTATTGCAAATGAATTGCAAATTCAAACTCCAATTTGAATTTAACTGAATTCCATATGCATGTTTGCTTCTGTTCCCCCATTTTAAAATGGTCAAACATGGAAACAAAGTGCATATTCAGAATCCTAGCATTTTTCTGATAATTTTACATATATTATATGTTTAATTTGGAGTTAAAATGAATTAGTTATGAATTTCCAAAGTTTAATTCATTTTCTGGAATTTCTGATTTTCTTTTAAATAGAAAAACCTTTATTGCGCCAGCATGACGTCAAGGTGACGTGGGGGTGCTGACATGTGGGGCCTCTCTGTCAGTGTCTCTGTTTAATTAATCCAGTGATTTAAAATAATCTGGGGATTAAGTGGCCTTGGGCCCACTGGTCAGTGTCACAGGGGGTGGATTAGGGGGTGGTTAGTGGCTAACCACGCCGGCCACGTGGATCTCACCGGCGGCAAGTCGCCGGCAACGTCCAGGGACGGCGGTGTCCGCGGAGACGGCGTTCCCGTGGTCCAAATCAAGCGCTGCTTCCACCAGGTTGAATCCCTCGTCGTCACGCTTCGATTGGAGCAAGCTGGGGGTGCTGGGGTGCTAGGCGCGTTTGAAACAGAGGAGCATGGCGGTGACAACGGACAAGGTGGCGAGGACGATTTCTTAGCGCAGGCTCGTCGACAACGAGCATGGCAGATTTGTACTCCGGCGACCATGGCAGATCGAGCTAGAGGAGGGGAAGGGTGTTGCGGCTTGAGGGGAAACGCTCACCAGAACTCAGGGAGCACGACGAGGTAAACGGGAGAGGCGGGGAGGCTTCAACGGCGGCGAATCGAAGATGGCGAGCTCGCGGGTCCAGCGGGAGGTTGAAGACGATGACGTCGGCTCGGGGAGGAATTAGGGCTCCAGCTTCTGCGTGAAGACGAAGTCGAGGACGACGAACACGGTGGACTTGTTGGCTTGAGCTCTAGGCCATGGTGGCCACGTCGTCCACGGCGGTGCGCTCCGGTGAGCTTCCTGTCGGCAACGAACACGGCACGGGAGGAGGGGGAAAATGCGCTGGAGGGGGAGGAATGGATCGGGACGTCTCCCAGACGTCTCCAGGCGAGGGGATAAGCCCTGGGCAGGCAGGCAGCTTTCTGGCGCGCCCACGGCGCTCGCCGGCGACCTGCGTGCCTACCTGGCCGGGGTTGAAGACGCATGTGCCCCTGTGGGCTGGGCTGGGCCAGGCTGGGGAATGAGTTGGGCCAAAACCAGGTGAGCCTCTTTTCTTTATTTCTTTCTGTTTTCTTTTCTGTAATTTTGTTTTGCTTTGCTAATTAAATAGCTAGGCATTTTATTAAATGCTGAAACTTTTTATATGGCCTCATAATATATTAGGTTAGCCACTTGTAAAGTTTGAACATTTTTAAAATTCAAATCATTTGAATTTTAAATCAAATAGGGGTTTTTGAGTAATTCCAAGGTCCTGTTTGAATATTTGAAAAATCCATGAGCATGGGGTTGGTCCCACATCACTTGATATGTGATCACACTCATTTATAAGACTTTTCAAAAATGCAAAAGGAATTTTTGGAGCAACTTTATTTCTGGCCATTTGAATTAATTCATCTGGGGGGTGTTCCTTCTCCCATTTGAGTTTGAATTTGAATTCCATTTGATTTTCTTTGATGAATTCAAGGTGACTTTGATCCTAGCACATTACCTAACAGAGGGTTCTGACATGCATGGGCACATAGAGCATAGAACTCTTCTCGTATGCCGGCATCCTCCATGAAGTCTTCGCATGGAAATGCCATAGCTCTTGCGGGTGACGCGTCCAACATCTCCATGGGTACGATATCTTCATTATAGCTCACCCTCGTGGCCGAAGGTGAAGCTGCGGAACGCGTAACACGGCTTGAGCGCTCGGGCTTCTTCTTCCCAAGCCACTTTCCTAGCCTCTCCATTTCTGAAATTTTTAACAATTCACAAAAACGAAGATTTAAGCAAAACTAGTTTGGGCAAAACATTCTACTTACTTTACCAAGCCTCAAACTAGCAACAAAACTTGAAAAATAAATTTCTACACAAACATTTAAGCTCAACTAAACAGCACCAAGAACCACTAAATACTCACTAATGAAGCCACCAAATAGAAAACTAATTGGAGGGGTGAGGGAGTCACATACCAGAGAATATTTGTTCCAAATTTCAGCTTAAGTGAGTGGTTGTAGAGGGAGATCAAAGTTCCGTGCTCAAGAACAGCAAGAACACGAAACCAGAGCAAGAACACGAGTTTTCGGGGTAAAAGAGAGAGAGAGTGGAAGAAGAGATGCCAGCAGGGGGTGCCTGTGGGCCCCAGGAGGGTGGGTGGCGCGGCCAGGAGCTGGGTCGCGCCACCTGGCCTCCTGGGCCAGGGGTGGACCCCCCTGGTCAGCCACAGGTACTCCCCGATGTCTTTTTACCTAGAAATTTTTATTTTGAATTTTCTGGAATTTTCTGGGCAACTTCATTGTAGAGAATTTTTCAAAGTTCAAAAAGCTGCAAAAACCTTCGTGAACTTGAGACAAAAGTTAGAACAAGTGAAGTTTTAAACAAAAACTTGGGTAGAGCAAGGAGAATAAAAGCTAAAGGAAATGAAAACATAACAAGCTCAAATTTTTACTTATATAAAACTTTCTAGTTAGCAAGGTTGATCAAGTCTTACCAACACACCGGTGATATATAGCGCAGAAAGTCTCGCCTCTTATGAAGTGATCATTGCACTCTCACTTTAATGGACATGGTCCCCACCATAATTGTTTTGTATTTGTGGTATACATGTAGTGGACAATCCCATGCTCCAATATTCACGGTCTCGATATTCTCAATGGAGTTAAGGCCATACCTTTTGTCGATTTTCTTCGGAAAATACACCGTGTGTTCTTTGTCATTTACGTTGAAGGTAACCTTCCCTTTATTGCAATCAATAACGGCACATGCGGTGTTAAGAAAAGGTCTACCAAGGATAATGGACATGCTCCCATCCTCGGGCATGTCAAGCAAAACAAAATCAGTAAGTATTAAGCAATTGGCAACTTCAACAGGAACATCCTCACAAATACCGATCGGGACGGCCGTGGACTTGTCGGCCATCTGAAGAGAGATATATGTAGGAATTAGTTTCTCTAAACAAAGCCTTTTGTAGAGAGAGAAGGGCATAACACTCACTCCTGCACCAAGATCACATAAGGAGTTCTAACATAATTATTCTGTATGGAGCAAGGAATGGTGGGTATACCTGGATCACCGAGCTTCTCAGGAATCTTGCCACTGAAAGAGTAGTTAGCAAGCATAGTAGATATTGCCTCATTAGGGACTTTTCTTTTATTAGTAACAATATCTTTCATATATTTTGAGTAAGGAGGTAATTTAATAGCATCAGTCAAAGGAATTTCAAGAAAAAGAGGTTTCATCCACTCACAAAACGTGTTGTAGTGCTCTTCTTCTTTGGATTTCACGGACTTGCTTGGGAAAGGCATGGGTTTCTGTACCCATGGTTCTCGTTCCTTCCCGTGTCTCCTTGCAAGGAAGTCTTCTCTAGTATACTTCTTGCGCTTATCGGGTGCTTCTTCTTCACGAACCTCGGGTGGATCATTCTTTTCAGTATCTTTTTCAGGTTCAGCACCGTCTTCAGTCTCAGCATCGGATGTAGATATGTTGTTTGGATCCACAGCTTGTTCTTCTTCTTCTATAGGATCATTGGAATTGTCATCTTCCTTGTGTTTCTTTTTCTTCTTCTTCTTCTTCTTCTTTGGGGAGCTAACAATATCTTCTTCATGCAGTTGAGAATCTTGCTTGATCCTCTTTGGATGCCCCTTTGGATAGAGAGGGTCCTGGGTGTGTGTGCCACCCCGGGTCTTTATACCGTAAGCTTGTAAGTTGTCCTGTTTGGCATTATTAGCAAGCAAATCTTTTTGCACATTAGAAATTTGTTCAAGCTGAGTTTGAACCATATGAAAATGCTTCACAAGACATTTAACATCATTAACTGTTCTACCTAGAACATCAAGCAAACTTTTGATAGCAAGAGTATTATCATGCAACTGACCTTGTATCTTATTATTGAAGTGATTCTGCTTCATAATAAAATCATCAAGCTCATCTAAACATTGGTCAGGAGGTTTACCTTTAGGGATTTCACTTGCACTAAAATCTAAAAGAGAGTGTACTTCTACCATAGGTGGGTGAGTGGTAGGCTCACACAGCTTCTCAATTGGAGGAAGATTCTTCACGTCGTTAGCTTTAATACCTTTCTCTCTTATGGACTTCTTTGCTTCTTGCATATCTTCTGGGCTTAGCACTAGCATGCCCCTCTTCTTTGGTGGTGGAGGTGGTTCAGGCACGGACCAATCTTCATGGTTTTTGGCAATTTTGCCCATCAATTCTTCCGCATCGTCCGGTGTTCTTTGCCTGAAAACACAACCAGCACAACTATCTAGGTAGGATTTAGACCCATCGGTTAGACCAACATAAAATATATCAAGTAATTCATTTTTAGGGATTTCATGTCCCGGTCTAGCCTTTAGCAAACTGCAAAATCTCCCCCAAGCTTTAGGGAGATGCTCATCCTGCAACTGTTTAAAGTTATAAATTCTTTGTAAAGCAGCATGTTGCATATGAGCAGGAAAATACTTATCAACGAAAGATATAGCCATATCTTGAGGACTCTGAATGGAACCACATGGTAGTGCATTGTACCATGCTCTAGCATATCCTTTCAAGGAAAAAGGAAGAAGCTTGGTCACATAAAAGTTCCGGATCCTTTCATTTGTGGTAAACAAGCCGCCTAACTCAGTGAGTTTGGTCAGGTGCCCGATAGCATCATCATTTTCTCTGCCATAAAAGGGATCAGCTTCAACTGTGGATATAAGTGAAAGGTCAACAGAGAAATCATAATCAGGATCAGTGATGCATATAGGAGACGTAGCAAAAGTAGGATCAGGAGTAAACTTGTTCTTCAGGGAGTGCTTTGCTAGCAACTTATTTATAGTAGCAGGGTCGGAACCAGCACATTCATTAAGCTCCCTGCATAAATCATCATCAAGTATAACATAATCGTCCTCAAGGAGTTTCTCCTTAAGGTCAGCAAAGTTATGAGTTTTTCCAATAGGTGTTTGGGTAACAGGAATTTCAACACCCGAGAATCGGGCAGCAGCAGCAATCTGTTCTTCTATAAATGAACCAAGTGAACCTGTAGTCTCAAAAGTAGTAGAAGCATCATCAAAAGTATCTGACATATTGCCAGACTCAGCAGAAGTAGCATGTAACCAGGTGAATCAAACCGACTCATAACCGAAGGTGAATCAAGTTTAGCACCAGTGCTAAGAGCAGTACCTCGTCTCGTACGGGATGGTAAGATCGGAACTTTAGGGTCTCCCTTCTTACCCATAGTGGATAACGTGCAGCAGGTAGGATACTTCGAGTAGACCTGTAAATAAAGCTATGGTCCCCGGCAACGGCGCCAGAAAACAGTACTTGATAACCCTCAACTGTAGGGGATCGAGATAGTCTTCGCGGGCAAGATAACCCAATTTATTGATTCGACACTTGGGGACACAAAGAATATGTACAAGCTTTGACAATTGAGTTGTCAATTCAACCGCACCTGAAATAAACACTTGCTTGCACAAAGGTATTAGTAGCAACTGTGATATGGTAATGGTGGTAATGATAATAGTGGTGATAGTGATAGTGGAACAGCAAAGGTAAACAACTAGTAACCAGCAGAAGGAAAACACTGTAGGCTAGGGAGATGGATGGTTGGGCGCTGCTTGGATGAGAACGAACATGTAACAAATTCTAACTTGGGCAAGGCTCACAGAAAAGAAAGGATCATCTAGGCAAATATCAAACATCAGGCATGTATCCCAAGGTAGTTGTACGTGCTTGCAATAAGAACTTTGCACAACATCTTTTGTCCTACCCTCCCGCTACAAACGGGGCCAAAAGGAACTTAGGGAGATTAACGTACTCCTGTCAAAGAGCACCGGAACAAATCATTAACACTTCATGGATACACGGAATCCTCAAATCATAGTCCATCCCCTTTGGTGTCCCAAGCTGTCACCATTGGGATCGCCGGTTCCGGACTATAATAGGTGCATACAACTCATAGATAGGATCAAGAACACCACAAACTCAAGAAACAAAAGGGTGATCAGATCTGAAATCATGGCACTCGGGCCCAAAGTGGCAAGCATTAAGAGCAACAAGTTGTAACAGAGATGATAAACACCAAGTAGATGATAGGCAACATGCCCCCAACAATATGATTGAACTATTACATGACCTAACTCATCCAATCCCTACCATCCCCTTTGCCTACAGCAGGGAATTACTCACACATGAGAGGATAAGTCATGGAGGGGTGATGGAGAGGCGATGATGATGACGATGGCGAGGATTTTCCCCTCACCGGAGGCCAATTCAGCCTCCAGATTAGCTCTCCGAGGAAGAACAGAGGGTTGCGGCGGCTCCGTGACGTAGATTGGAAAAGCGACTTCTGTTTCGGGGTTTCTGCGTCGGGAGAATAAATAGGGGCCAAGGTAGGTCACCAGGGGGTGTGGGACCCAGCCAGGAGGGCAGGTGGCGCGGCCAGGGGCTGGGCCGCGCCAGGCACCCTCCTGGCTGCCTTGTGGCCCCCCTTTGGCCTGGTGGAAGCTTCCGGAACGCTGATTTTTTATATATATTTTTGGGATTTTTCCAGCGTACCTAAATATCCAGAAACCTGCACAAAAGAAAACAGCACTGGTAGCTCTGCTGAAAACAGCGTCAGTCCGGGTTAGTTTCGTTCAAACCATGCAAGAATGAAGGCAAAACAATAGCAAAAGTGTTTGGAAAAGTAGATACGTTTAGGACGTATCACCCTCCCTAGGCGCATGGCCCAAGGGGGGAGGGGGGAGGCTCCTCCTTCCCCTAATGGGCCTCTTTAGGCCCATATGCCTTTTCTTCCAATTTTAATTATATTTAATTCTGTTAATTAAACAATAAAACATATTTAAACATCATTAAATAATATTTTGAGCCTCTCAAAATATCCGGAACTTCTTCCGGCACTTCCCAGAACAATTCTGGTGTTCTCTCTTATTTCTCCGGTAATATCGAATCAATCCTTAATGCGTCGAATACCCTTAAGTTTGACACCCTACGGTCCGGGAAACAACAGACATGATCAAGACACTCTCTTGATTAATGACCATCAGTTGGACCTGGTTACAATCCTAGATGGCCCCTACGCTTCCATCGAATGAACTTCATCGATGTTGGATCTGTTAACATTGAGTCATGTTCCCTTTGTCCTACGGTACTTTGTTTGTCTGAGGTTTGATCGTCAGTATCCAATATACCTAGTTCATCCTCGTTACCGACAAACATGTTTACTCATTCCCGTGATAGTACAACCCCGTGACCTAGTCACATGATTTGCACAATCTTTATGATGCAATATCACCGAGTGGGCCCAGAGTACCTATCCTTCACACGTATGGACAAATTCCGCTTTGATCTATTTGCATACTCATTAACATATCTATTGAGGAATACCCAAAGTACACCTTTATGGCCAACATATTTTAGTTAGGCGGTGGATGCAAATCAACGCATCCTAATAGATAGTAATTACGTATGATCATTACAGTCAAAGGATCTGGTCACTACGTTATAGTTATCGCAATGTTGAACTTATGTGACTCGATCACATTGCAACACTTCTAGTGGGTATATGTACATCATATCATTCTCCCAATGATACGACCCCATTATCAATAGGCGGTTCGTACCTCATGATCAGGAAACCTTGATCATCTGATTTTCTAGTGGACTAGTATATTAGAGTTAACTAGGGACCTGGTTGTTTTATACCACACGTGTATTAATGTTTCCACTTAATACAGTTATAGCACAGTATAAAACTTATTATGACCTAATGGAATATGCTAATAAACATATTTTATTTTCCTCTAGGGCACATTCCCAACATGCTTTACCTCTGCCATGAGGGACCGAACCTGGGTAAACCCCGTGCGAGTTCTCCTCTGTAGTATTTTTGGCCACACAAACCACCGTACTAGGATATTTGCCAATTTTATGCACTATCATTTGGTGCACTAGGCACGAGCATCAAAGACTAGATACCTAATCGAGAGATTGGATCTTCACCGACCTCTGGCATCTTCATGTATGGCCAAAAATTCATGTCCGGTGACCTCAACTTCATCACTGATGTTGCGGGACAAATCTACAAGAACCAACCGACCCGCCCATCAACTCCGGTATGCTTGATTTCATCACCCACCAACACGACAACCTAAGGCTTTGCGTTCCGACGAACATTTGAGAAGAACATGCGACTTTCGAGATCATCGAGACTTCGACCACCTTCGAGATCAGGGATCCACCATTGGCCCCGATTGTTTATCATCTTTCACAACAAAATCTTCTGGTAGATCCAAAAACATATGGGGCTCCACATCAGCAACACATCGCTCGCCGAGCCCGATGGCCAGTTGTCGACTGCGACAACAACCTCTGAATCATCATAAGCGGAACAGGTATTCACGTCAACAATACCCTGCTTCGTGAAACCCTAGGAGGACGAACACGGACCCGAGAAGGGGACCCACACCGTATCCAACCCAAATTTCAAGACACGCTCCTTATCATCCTCATTGTTTGACCTAACCAATCCACGGGCGAAGGACATCACTTCTTGACCGGGATGCCCTTCGAGAGGAACAACAACGGAGGGGTGTGGCACCTTCATCAACCAACCAAACCGCCATAGAATCTCAATTCGTATGGATGTTCAATACGAGCTATCCACACAGCTCAGATGACAACATCTACACCGAGGCCGGTGACAACATCGACCTCGGTGATCCTAAGAATTTTAACTACAACGATTACGAAGGAGCCGACCATAACACCATTCGAAGGACCAACCTCAACCACAAGAGCGACGACAACTACACGAGCTCCTCATCATATACATCATATATAGGCTCTAATGGGGAGGACGGGTATGACTTGCACCAGGTCTTCATGACCAATGCAACCAGGTGATGGGTGTAGATAACACCTCCTCATTGGTTACCCCAAGTGAAAGGTTATGATGTAGATAGCAACAAATTTACCTCGGTGAAGATACCAAGGTTTATGTCTTCCGTAGGACTACAAGAGATACAAGTAGGTGGCAAGAAAATAATGGCGTCGTTTACAGCCTAGAGGTTGCTTACTTCACCTGGACCTGCACACAGCCACAAATAACTTTGCTCCCAACAAGTTCAGAGAGGTTGTCAATCTCTCCGGCCTTGTTGTTTACAAAGGATCAAACACAAATGGGGAATAATAACAGTAGCGGTGATTGCAATGGAAAGGAAATAAAAGCAGTAAAAGTGAACGGTGTAAACTATGAAGAAAATATGGACCGGGTCCCATGACTTTCACTAGTGATGTCTCTCTCCCAAAATACGATAAAAAACTATGTCGGGTGAACAAATTACAGTTGGGCAATTGATAAGATTATAAACGCACCGCAATGCTAACTATGCTACAAGAAAGCTGGAGGCTCAATCGTATGGGCATTACACCGCAACGAGTAGACTGTTTATTCATCAGCATCTACTCACTAATCATCCACCTTGATATATCTATACAAAACATTTCACTGGTATTAAGTTGCGAACCCCAGCCAAACTGTAGGATCAAAGTAACAGACAACTGCATTAACACTCTATGCGTAATGTAAGAAATCCTTGCAACCACAGTTACAAGCACCGTTTTTTTCTCCCTAGTGGCAACAACACATCCCCTAGTCTCATGTTTCTGTCACTCAAGCTAGACATCGGGGGGCATGAACCCACAATCATGCATAACACTCCCTCTTGGAGTCACGATCTACTACTTGGCCAAATCAATATAAAGCAACGGAAACCATGCAAGAATACTCAAGAACTAATAATAAAAAGGTAAAGCAAATATTATACTCATCACAATCTGAACATAATCTCATAATCCATCGAATCCCAGCAAACACAGCATAGCAACACAAACTAATACATAGATGTCTTGGTCATGTAGGGCAGCTCACAAGGGCTAAGAATTGAGGCACAAAACTGGAGAGAAGACATCATCTAGGTACTGATCATGGACCCATGGTCCAAGGGGGACTACTCACTGCACATCCGAGAAGCGCTCATGGTGGTGAAGAAGCTCCCGGAGATCAATACTCCCTCTATCAAGGTGCCGGGACAGGGTCTTCTTGCGATCCCGATCTCGGGATCACGGCGGCGGTGTAACAGTGGTGAAAATCGCGTAATGGAGGGCCTCTCGAGGTTTTCTGTATCGAGGGATAAATATAGGCGGAAGGGGGGCTCCAGGGGAGGCCCCACCTGACCAAGAGGTCAGGTGGCGCAACCTCCCCCCTGGCCGCACCGTGTGGCCACCTGGCCAGGGGATGGCCCCCCTCCGCCTTTCCTTCGGGCTTCTGGAGTCTTCTGTCGCGCTAATTTTTTATCAGATTTTTCTGGAATTTTCCGAGCACTTTAATAATTGGTATTTTTCCTGCAATGCACGTACAACAGCAGACAGAAATTGGCACTGGGGCGTTGAGTTAGTAGGTCAGTCCAAATACGTTGAAAAAGGTATGAAAGTGTAGCACAACATATAGCAAATTCACCAAATAAGCATGGAACAAGCAGAAATTATAGATGCGTTTGGAACGTATCACCATACAGCCCGATGAAAATGATGGAGGCGGCTCGGGATCAGGTGCCGCGGTACAACCACAACTAGACAAAGACAGTAACCCGATTCATTCCTCTACTCCCTCGTGCATAGAGCTAGACCTCATAGAAGAACAACTCGTCAACCTGAGGAGACCAATAGAGGGCGACGACACAAACTCCATTATATATAGCAGAAGCAATGCACGTTACAACGTGGATGCTACACCAGAACATGCGACTATAGAAACCATTGAGATGCAGAACATGCAACAACATCCCAGTAGCCAGGATCTAGCCTACCTTGCAGCACTTGAACGAGAGACCAGAGCCCTGACGATGTGCTATACCGAAATCCGATAGATATCTCGGTGGGATGGTGCGAGTTGATGAAAGTACCAGAACAGAGAATTTGCGAGGGATTTACCCAGGTTCGGGGCCCCATAACGAGACTAAACCCTACTCCTGCTATTTTTCGCATATCGATGGTGTATAGTTACATCGAAAGAGGGGGTTACAATGTGTCTAATGATATGGAGATTGATGATGATGAGCCACATCATCTCAAGCTTCTCTTGGCCTCACTTTATATAGGGGAGCGAGGCCTATGGTTACATGGAGTAGCCAAAATACAACTATGGAAAATCTAAGAGTCCTAGTATTGTGCGCCAAGCCTTGAAATATTCTGGAATGAGGACTCCGTGCTCCCCTCGGAGTCCTTCTGAAGTACGCACCATGGGGCCGTCTTGGGCCTTAGAGCCCGGCTAAGCCTTATTTAGTCAACTAACTATTACGTATGAAGAGGTTATGTGTGCAATTATTTTCTAAGCAAGTTGTGTCTTTATTTAGTTACAAACTTTATTAAAAAAATCATCACCGAGGATGGATGCCCGTACTCCACTTCGAGCCATCACCAATGGATCCCAAAATTTAGCTTCGAGAGATAACGCACACGGTTCATGTGGTTATCAGTGATCTGCAATATGTAATTCTCCAACGATATTTTTGGTTTTAGCAAAAAAATTGCTAGCCGCGCTCCCTGAAACATATTCCCCCCTTCCCCATTTTCCGCCCCCGCCTCAAAAGTTCAAACACTCTAGGATCTTCCCAAAAGTTCTACCGATGCGCCCTCCCCCTCGTCTACTCAGGTAAACACCAGCCTCCGCCTCCTCACTTCCACCCCCTCGTCACTCAAATATGTAAGAATGATACATATGAAACATCGTGTAGCCGCCCTAGATCCACATCCAAACCACCAAAGCGTCGCCGCGGCCTCAACAATGCGGAGAACTATGTGGCCCACGAGAGCCAAATCACGGCTTCTCTAGCGAAAGCGAGTAAGACCATGGTTGCCTCCATATTTTCTGGCTCAAAGATCAAGGAAGGCCTCCTCCCTGCCAATGTTGCTGAGAAAGAGGATAAGTGTGTGGAGTCATTGAAAAATATGTGTTCTTCATATTTACATCTTTTTAGGGTCGCCTACAACATCGAGCAACATCGTACTGTTGAAGATTTGAGTACCTCCAAGGTCCATTGCATGCATAGTGTGGTGGTACAGAGGGCCCTTGCTTTCTTGAGGTCCCGAAATCCCGGCTTCGCCGCATCAAGCTTGTCCTCGATCGAGGCTCGAGTAAAAATAGGCGGTGACCAGGCCTCAAAATCCTCGACCTTATCGGTGGAGTCTGTACTCTTCTCCCTTGAGGAGGGCACTCTTAGCAAGTTAGTTCCTAGTATTCTGCAATGAAGTATCTTTATCTTTCTATCTATGCCCTGTTTTGCTGATTATGAAATCTGGTCTTTATCTATTTAGTGTATTTTGCTAAGCAATGAACTATATGTGGTTAGACATGTAGACTCATGGTTTGTATTAGCAGTATGCAATGCCCGATTCAAATGTTCAATATATATCAAACAATGTGATTATATTTGCTATCTATTTATAATATTCATGCTGAAGTGGTAAAGTCTTTCCATATTGAACTATTTTGGTATACTAGTATGCTAAATCTTGATAATAAGGTTATTACATATTACAAGGTCACACAATGAGAGATTTTCCACTTTACCATCGAGGTTGGCTAGAACTTTATAGGGTTTGATTATTTTATACTATTGTGCAGTTTCCATTTAACTCATATTTACGACCTCTTGCATGTAGGTACATATGTTATTGGTACAGATCCACATTTTGCGTATGGGGCAATGATATATTCCTAAAACTTGGACATGTGAAGAAAATAAAACAGATTGTTTGGAGAAACAGAAATATGATGAGAATCAAACTCTTCCTTTCCGCATTATCCAAGACAACGGTGAATTTTAGGATGGTAAAAACTATATTAGTAACTTTGATATATTTTTCCATTCACAATGTATATAAATTTTTATCCATCGTAAATTCTGATCTTCTTCTATTTTTAGTTATTTTCAAAGCAGTTCACTAAGGATTACCTCTCAAACTATGTGATTCAAGGCGAAGCAATAAGGGTTAAAATATTTCACCAAGACCGTGATGAACTTGACGTCTTCGTCAAGATTGTGAAGGATGGTCTGGCAATCATCGCAAAGGGTTGACTAAGGTTGTGAAATCCTTGCAATGGCGGAGGGCTCAATATGGGCATTTCTTCTCCAACTTCAATGACAACCAGAAGCTATTTCGCCTCTCCTTTTACCATCTCTAAACATGCTTTGTTGTCAACTGTGTAATGCATGCGCTTGTATGGTGTTGTATAGTTCTGTTAAATTGAATTATTTGCACTTGTTGAAGTGCTTGATGATAATAAAGATATTTTGTTATGCCTGCATTCAAGTTGGAAAGAAATCTGGTTAATTATTAACTTCAATACTTAATTATATATAATTCAATGCCTTTTACATGGCATGACATTGCACACATTTTATAAGCAACAAACGTCAACCTTAAGGTTAACAAGGCACAAATTTCGTGGAAACCACTCAGGTGCGATCGACCATCGTTGCATATGATCTTCGAGCACGCATCGTTTGAGATAGATCCCTGCAACACCCATTGTTCAGTGCAAAAAAATGTATGGGATCAACAGGTGGTCCGATACGTTCTATGTTTCTACATCATGGGGGATGCGAACACGATTCATACAAATTTCATTCCATCAGGCCATGTGGGAAACAATGGTACATAGCAAAAAGTTTTACGTATCATGTGCGATGGCACCCCCTATCACACACCGAGTTGGGCACATGGTTTAGGAAAATGTCAAAGATGGGGGCAAAAACCGTGAGCATAGGTACGAACTATACTAGTGTAACTACCAAACCCAGGTATAGGAGTTGTAACATGTGGGATAAATGAGAATTTTATAACTAAACATTATGGCCGTGTCTAGCTTAATAGTTTCTTAGTGTTTTGTGCACATTAGATGTTCAATCATAATTATATGCGAGTTAGTGGATTTTACAACATGCCAGTATAGGCTTCTCCGACATATCAAGTACAAGTATGTCTATCAATTATATAATTGTAGTCAATTTTCTGAGGACGATTCCGCAATCACAACCACTACAACACACGCTCACGCTCTTTCATTTTTCTTGCAACCTTAAATTTCAGTATCTAATTTTATTTACTTGCATTTTGTATTCTTGTTCGCTTTGTTATCACACTTGTAATCATCTTATATTAAAGAGCCAAGGTAAAAAAATGCTTGGTGCCTAAAAACTTTTATTATTGGTGGATAGAGCTTTAGTAAATATGATAAAGCTAAATATCAAGTCTTTGTAAGCCTTATCGGATGGAATGGAAAATGAATGGGTCCTGATGCAAGTCAAGCCATATGAACTTCCTTTGATGCAAAGATTGAATTTTTATATCATGTTGTATTTGCGCTGACAGGTCATTTAATATTTTGCTCAGTAGAAGCTTTAAACTTTTTGTTTTGCTTGTGTCGGATGTGTTTTACACGAACCCGAACACGGCCGTTTGAATTTTATTATGTGGTTTGGTTCTTTATGAGCTTTGTATATGAATGAGTCAATGACTGTGTGTTGCGACTTCTTTCGTGTTAGCATAGATTTTAAATTTAAAAGATGATGTTTGACTAGCATGAAGCTAAAACATTTAAGTCAATTTTGGCTTGGTATTATGAATTTAATATGCCAAAAGGGCAGCCAAACGTGATAGTAAAATCATTTCTATTCTCATTCAAAAAAAATCATTTCTATTCACAAGTCTCTTTGGCAGCCAAACATGACCTTTGCAATTGGAAATCCATTTTGATCAAATGAAATGCTGTCAAAAAAATTCAAGTAAGTATTTTTTCCTCTTCTTCCATCTTCAGTCTCCTCCTATCCACCTCTAGCCTCGCGCGACCTTCCCACGCTCGCGGTCGCCGGCCATGCCGCCGCCACTCTCCTTCCTCCACCTTCCTCCCAACCCGCCAGTCCTCCACTCCTCCCCATTTCACCACCGCGCCCCCCGCCGCATCTCCCTCCGCGCTGACCCCCCTTTCCGAGCGGCGGCAGCAGCGGCCGAGAACCCGTACTCGGCGGCGCCCACTGCAGCGGACGTTGAGATGTTCCGCGGCGGGGACGGCGTCTGGACAGCGCGGAGCCCTACGGTGGTGGTCCTGTGGGACCTCGACAACAAGCCCCCGCGTGGGCCGCCGTTCGAGGCGGCCACCTCCCTCCGCGAGGCGGCCTCCCTCCTCGGCCGCGTCGACTCCGTCTCCGCCTTCGCCAACCGCCACGCCTTCACCCACCTCCCCGCCTGGGTCTCCGCCGACCGCCGCGAGCGCCGCGCCCTCGACCGCGCCGAGCGCACGGGCGCCGCCGCCCCGCCCGTCCCCTACTCGTGCGCCGTCTGCGGCCGCCGCTTCCCCACCCGCCCCGACCTCGCCCGCCACTTCCGCCAGCTCCACGAGCGCGAGCGCAACAAGAAGCTCGGCCGCCTCCGCTCCCTCAAGGGCAAGAAGCGCCAGAAGTTCCGCGAGCGCTACATCTCCGGCAACACCAAGTACCAGGACGCCGCGCGAGAGCTACTCACCCCCAAGGTCGGATACGGGCTCGATTCCGAGCTCCGCCGCGCCGGCGTCCATGTCCGCACCGTCCCGGACAAGCCGCAGGCTGCCGACCAGGCGCTCAAACGCCAGGTGAAGCACGCCATCGCCTGCGGCGTCGACTGGGTCGTGCTCGTCTCCGATGACTCCGACTTCACCGACACGGTGCGTAACGCGCGCGCTGCCGCCCTGAGGATGGTCGTGGTTGGGGATGGGTGCCGCGCGCTCGGGAAGGTTGCTGACATTTGGCTGCCTTGGGACAGCGTGCAAAATGGGGAGGTTGATGAGGAGATGATGCGGAGTGGCAAGGTTCCAGAATTTAGATATGAAGAGCAGCACGAGGGGCAAGATGATGATGAGTTCATAGTCGATTGGGATACCAATGAATTGGACGATGTCGTGGATGACATTGTTACAAGCAGGACCAAAGTGTTTGGTGCTACGAAAATGTCTGCATTTGCCGAAGAGGACATTGTTGATGGTATATTGGGGCTTCGACGGGAGGATGATGACATGCTTTGGAGTAGCGATGACGAAGATGAGGACGGTTATTTATGAGATTTACATGGATTGGCAGGTAACAACTGGAGATGTGTGTGTGTGTATTTCTTTTGCTTTGAATGGATATACTACCATGGCCATTTTGGCTCTCTAGATAACCACTGTAGGGTTAGTAACAAGATATTGAGCGTTGCATGTTAGTTTGCTTCAGCCTGTACTTGCACTTGTACGATGTGTTGTGGTCTTTGCACATATGTTTGATAACCCCTTTTCGTTTTTCAGACTCAAGCTGTCTGTGTTGTTAATATGCAGTGATAACACCTTTCTGAACGTTAGGACCAACATATGACCAAGTACTTAAGTCATTGTCAGCAATTCAGTCCACTGCTCAATTTCTCCAACTTGGTGACACCTCAATGCTCAGATTTGCTAGGCAGCAGGCTTTGTGAGGCGCTAGGAGGGAAGTCTCCCTACCTCAATGATCAATTGATCAACAGGACAATACCACTGGCATGTGTCCTTGAGTTCATGTCATTTCTACATCACAGTCTTACTCCTGAACTAACTTTACCCCAAGCTTGATTGCTTTCCTAGTTTCCTCAGTGCTGCTCTGCACATAAACAAGCCAGTAATTTTAGTATCTGTTATTTCTTCACTTCAGCTGTTGCCACTTCAATTAATTTCTTGTTTTTTCTTGAACGATCATCCAACCACCTTAATAAAGAGAGCATCATCACCCAACCTTCTTCAGTTGGTATTCATTTCTCTGGCAAGTAAACAGTACGTGTAACTTAACCCCTCGTTGGTCTGCTGAACTGAACATCATAGCTTCAGCTGTTTATTTTTTGTCTGTCCCATCTTATCACCTCCATAGGCAACACTGTCTGTTCACCACATTTCATGGAAACCTCCTCTATGATCATCAGGTCAGCATTGTTCAGCCTCTGAGTTTCCCGCTGCAGTTGTTCTCGAACCAATGTCATCTACTAGGCCTTTTCCTAGTTTTCAGCAGTTACTCTCCTTGATTTCTTTGATTATTTTTTTGCAAACCCTGTATGGCATAAGCAGCTTCTTCAATTTTTGATACTGACCTAGACTAGGCGGTGGCACCAAACCTCTTCAGAAACATGGTATGCCGGTAGTCATTTTCTATTTTTGTTGGGAAAGGCTGTCGGATGCTTGGGGTACTAAAGTGATCAAATGGTAACTCATATTACAGGGGGAGACTTTACAGAGTTCCATTATGATTAATGCTGGCTTCCAGATTTCTTGTGGCCCTGTGGGCACAGGCATCACAAGTCATTCAATATTATGGTTCTTCATTATCTGCATATGATCTTTTCTTTTAGGTCCTATTTGTCTGTGCCTTCAGCTTTTTTTTTTATTCGGCAGGTTTGGTTATTGGCAAGAACTCATTAAAGTTGTCGTTTGTGCTCATAACATATAAATGTTGCTCCTGCTACTCAGCCTAGAGTCTTGATCATTATACAAAAAGTCCGTTAACTTCCGGGTGGCATTGTCACAACAGAGGCAACATTGCTGATTTTTTTGGAACACATGCTTATCATTGATTGGAGCAGTGTTATAATGGATAATAGGTTCGAAATATGTGTTTTATTTTGTGTGTTGGGGGAAAATTCCTAACTCGAGGTACAAATTTTGCAGCATACTGAGCTTAGGAGCCTGTTCAGGGGCTATACAAATTCTTCGATGCCTTACGTTCAAGAAGTTTCAAATACCATTTGAGAAACAGTAGGTTCCTCAAATCATTTATTTTCATGAAGTTTTAAATGCTATTTCAGAAATGAGTAACAGTAAGGCAGGGCCAGAACACTTATTTGAGAGCTGTAATTCTGTTGAACCCAGAAACATGATCAAAGTAATTGTATTAATGCATCTGCCCAAATTTTGTCCTATTTGTATGAGAATTGTTTTTCTTTGATTGAATTTAAATTTGGGAATCAAATAACCCTCATTTAGCGATGGGTTTAATCCAGTGGAAAACAAATGTGTGCCTAGGTGACAACAGAACCCCCAGTGCAGGCCTGGAATCTTGGCGCCGCCGATGATCATGCTAGACTTGTGCTAAGGCGAGATAGGCGCTAGGCCGTGGGAAAATGCACCATTAACTCCGAGCTCTTTTCTTTCCTTGGTTTACCATTCTTTTTCTCCCTACCAATTTTCTTGTGCTAATAAGTACTCCAGCAAGGAACCAGGCACAGTGGCATTTTGTCATGTGTCTCTTGCGGTGGAAATGATTGTTGTCGGATAAAAGTTCTGTTAGGGCATAAGACCATGTTAAGATATTTCACTTGTTTATTTTGCTTTCAGGACCGTTGGTTCCCAAACGTCCGCCGAATTCAAATCTGAAATGGAACAACCATCGCCTGGCATTCAGGATGCAGTTTGTGGATAACAAACATCCTGCTGGGGCAGTAGCTGGAACCGGAAGAGAGAAGCTCTCATAGTTGGAGAAAGTCTTAACCAGGTCGTAAGTCCGCCCTCGAGGCAATCTGAAGGAACAAACAACAAACAGCGTACAGGTGGATGGTGGGCGGTCCGAGCTTGGTTTGAAAGAAAAGCTACTTGAAGAGTGTTTGAAGGCTGGCAATAGCATGTCCTGCAAAGGTTTAGTGGCAATGTGGCATGATGCAGTGAGAACATTGCTAAAAATGTGGATGCACCGTCTTGCGTGTCTTGAAGATTAGCCTGAAACTGCTGATGCAGTTAAAGACGAGCTGCTGTTTACATACATACATACATCCTCCCTGTTGTGTAGATGGATTTTTCTCTCTCGCTTCTTTCTGCATTACTTTGCAGCATTTTTTCTTAGGAAGGTTGTGTATGCAATTTCTTCGGCTTGTTCGCAATACCCCAGATGTTGAGGCATGGGCATGTCTTCACTATTTTTGGATGACATTATTCAAAACCTATTTTTTTAATAGCGTCCAGTTCATGCAGAAAATGGTGAAAAGAAATCAGGAGTTCCAGGATTGCAGCAGGTAGAGCAAGTTCAGGCAGCCTGGAGCAACAGTGGGAAAAGCAAAGAGTGAAGCACTTGGCGAAAAATCTCAAAACTATTTTCTATGAGTTGATCGGCAGTAGGTGTGTAGTGTTGTTTTCCATGAAATGCGTGACTCCAACGCACCAACCTAAACGGTTTGATGATTTTTTATCCGTTTGAATCAGTTGGAGGCATCATGTTCGATTGCGTCCGCGCATATCTGATCGTTGTAGTTAACCTATCGATCCATTTTATCAACCCAAAATACATTTGCAAAGAAACAAAAAGCATAGTTCAAGCTAGCGACTATAATCAACGCCAACTATCATACCAGCTGTCGGCATACATGTCAACCTAAAAAAAACGCCACAGATCACAGTTCATGTTGGCACACTACCAGCGGCCTGCATACATGACAGCCTTCATTAAAATGCCCAGGCTACACATGTCGTCATAGTTCATTCATCCGGTTCGAGCATCTCGTCTGCATCTTCTTGAATCGTACCCTTTTTCTTGAAGAAACCATGCTTAAGTCCACCTTGCTTTCCAATGAGTGTGAGCTTCACCTCTTTTGCTTTTGTTTTTTACAGGGTCTCCTTGATCTCGAGTTTCTTCTTTTGAATCTTGATATAGGCTTCCATTTGCTCTTCCTTCTCTCGACGCTTCCTCTCCTCCCTCACTTTCTCTTGGGTCATGAACCCTTCAAAGTTTCTTACAAGGCAATATTGTGGCCACATCACGCTTCTCATTCACTTTGGAGTTGCTCTTCTCCCATGGTCACTTCTCTCCCTCCTCATGATCAACCACGGACGCCGATCCTCCATTGTTTTTGGTTTTTAGATTTTCACATATGCAAATGAGTTTTCTTCAGAATCTCACAGTCAAGGTCAACAGTTATATCATAGAAATGTAAACATTAATTATAAAGTGGAAATATATAATAACATTTTATTATTGCCTCTAGAGATATTTTCCAACAAGAGCATCTACAACCCGAACCCCAACTTTTCCTATTTGTTCAGGCGGACAGTTCAAATGAGCTTCCTGGGTCGAAAAAACGCATCCAAAGTGACCACACAATCTCGGTCAAATGTTTGTACTATTCGACACCTCTTAAATTCAACTCATGTGTGAGGCTGGTATAAAAAGGGCCCAATTCCATTCCCCCCCTAATCTTGCCCCAGTCTCAGCTTTACCCTAAAAAAATATGTGCTCAACTTTGCCCCTCTTCTGCCTGGTGCCGTTTCAGAAATACCCTTCCGCGATATTTCCATCCAGTCAAAGGGGTTTGACCGTGTTTGGAACATTTTTTGTACTCCCTCCGATCCAAATTAATTGACATACACTTAGTATCAGTTTGTACTAAAGTTGTACTAAGTGTGCGTCAATTAATATGGATCGGAGGGAGTACTAATTTTCCCTTACTATCTCTCACCACCTAACAATTAAAGATTAGGCTAATTAAAAAGGAAAAAAAGTGGGGAGGCCAGGGGCACGCGAGTGAGCTCGCCGGAGCTCATCGACACAGGGACGTGCGGAGGGTGGGGAGGCCAGGGCCATGCGAGGGAGATCGCCGGAGCTCTCCGACGCAGGGCCGCGCGGAGAGAAGGGGGGTACAGGGGCACGCGGTGGAGGCCATGGCGCACCGGTCGACGCTGGATCGCCGGCAGGGACGGGAGGGAGGGCACCGCGAGGCGGATTCGATGCTGACGCGGCGAGGAGAAGCATCGCGGCACACCACGGCGGGCTCGGGGCGGGCAATGGTGATGGAGGCGAGGCGGGGGAGACCAGGGGCACTGGCACGGCGAGGCAGTTTGCCGGCACGAGAGGAACGTGAGAGAGCTCGCGCGGGGGAGGTCAGGGGTGCGCGGGAACGGCGAGGCTGGTCGACGACGCGGGAGGCACGGGAGGGAGGTGAGGCAGGGGAGTCCAGGGGTGCGCAGGCACGACGAGGAGAGTCGTCGGCGCAGGAGGCACTGGAGGGAGGCGAGGCGGGGCAGGGCACAGCGAGGGCGGGAGGGGCACGACGAGGACGGGGCAGGGCATGGTGAGGCGGGGGATGGAGGGGCACGATGAGGCAACTCCGGTCTGCTGGTTGCCGCTGTGAGAGAGAGAGAGATGAGAGAGAGGGAGGAAGGGGGAGATAGAGAGGATGAGGGATTTGTTTTTATATATTTTTATTAGTGGGGCTTATAAAGACAGGGGCAAAGTTGTCCAAAAAAAGTCATGTAGATGGTCAAACCCCTTTAACTGGACGGTAACGGCGCGGAGAGGTATTTCTGAAACGGCACCAAACGAAAAAGGGGCAAAGTTGAGAACATGTTTTTTAGGGGTAAAGCTGAGACTGGGGCAAGATTAGGGAAAAATGTAAATGACCCAAAAAGATATGGACGCACGTAAACGTGGCCACCACGTTGGATCGACTCATGTTGGCCCATCTCAATCGCGCATAAACCACAACCTATTATTATCCAAATCAAATCCTAGCCTCAATGTCGATCACTTTGCTCCCCTCTTCTTTTGTTCCCTTCAACGCGTCGCCATTATCGGCTAGCAATGAGCCAGACCCCATTAACTGAGACAACGTCCCAACGGAGGATTCCAGCTACACCTAGGGGTACGAGGACCTAGCTTGTTGTGCAGAGCGCTCTTTCCGATCGCGGATGAATAGGGATGGGAGATCGAGCTTCGTGCTCTTCCTAGTTTCCCGAAAGAGGAGCTCAAGCTCCGCACCGGCCAATCATGACCCGTGCCTTCTTGGTGAGACGATGGGGCGAGCATTTTGCACGGACACCTCCAGCCCATGCGGCTCCCAGACAACAACGTTGGGTGCTCATGCCGGGCGGTAGCGCCAAGCCCGCGGGAACTATTCCCTAAGTTGAAGGCGCGGGACACTCGTTGCACAAGGACGAGGGTGGCGTAGGTCGAATCTAGTCGGTTTGACTAAGGGTCATGTAGATTGGCACCCGTTATGATGCCCGCCGATTTAGAGGACTACCTTCTCCGCGACGTCATGCTTTGCTCCTTGACCTAGATGGAGACGGGCGCGTGCCGCCATCGCTGCAAAAACCCAAGGCATTGTGGCTCGACATGGAGGAGTCTGAGCACCTGCCTAGGCAGAGGGTGACCAACGCGGCGAAAGCACACTTCCTGGCCAAGGAGCATGCCTACGCACCTCGTAATTGGCCTCCTCGTTTGACGGTGGCACTATCGATGCCTACACCCCTTCAATCATCAACACCCATTCCGAGGAGTACTACTACCGCTCGGGAGACCGCGAGGATAAGGGACCTCGAGGAAGTGGTGAGGTCTAGATCCCCTATCTATTCATCTATCTATCATTTGTTAGTCATGGATCATAGTTGATCGATGTATTTTGTGGACTTGGTATGTCTGATTATAATAAACTTGCTATGTTTGATTTATGCCATGTTGAATTTTATTTACTTATTGTTGATCATGTTGCATGGATTTGAAGTTTTGGATATGAAGGAGACGACGGTGGACATAAAAAAATTAGGGGAGGGCGATGTGACACATCCGTGGACATATGGAGTCATATTAGGCAAGTATGGTTTTATGTTCTCTCACCAAGTTGTCGGAGCTGCTCCATCCTAATCGGTCCCGGCAGGAGGCCACTTGTGTTGGACTTTTTTTCCTATGAAGGAATTTTATTGAGGAAGATAAAACTGATATGTGGGTCCTTCTTGCCAAAATGGTCAAACTTACAACATTGACATTTGTATCATGTCATCCAGTTACATCCGGGTCGCTGGATTCAACATGTTGTAATGGTGCTAAGTTTTAACTAATTGAGTGGTTAGTCTATTCTACAAAAAAATAAGCACAACATTAATAGAATTTTGTGAAAATTTTCATACGCTTAAGTCTTAAAAAATCTTAACTGCACTTGTAGTGCTTCATAGGTAGAAAGATTAGGAAAGGAAGATTTAGCTCAATGACCACGTTGCATGGGTTCAAATAGTTTCACCGGCTCCCACACGACCTGCTCCCCCTTTCTTGTTCCCTTCGCCTCTCCCTTCTCTCAGCAAGCCTCCTTTCCACATCTCGTCGACCCCTCCCGACCCTCTCCCGCTGGCCTCTATAGGCGACAAGTAGGGTGAGGGACCCTACCTCAGTGTAGTTTAGTAGTATGGGCTTTTCTACTTTCATCCTTAAATGTAGGTTGTTTGGGCAAAACTCGAGGATTTGAAGGCTTCTTTGAGTTCTATCAATGGTGGTTATGGCCGTCGATGTCTACTTCGGTGGTCGTCATGTCTCAGATCTACCTAGTACCAGGTAAAATAATGCTCTCCTTAGTCTTGTGTCCACTGGTTTGTCATCTTTCCTCTCTTCTTGGGTTTGCTCCTCGGGATTGGATCATAGATCCAAGCCAACATGTATTCTTTTTCTTAATTTCCAATAAAATTATATAGTTTTGGTCTTCCCTTGTCGTATTTGGTCCTCAAAATCCGCCCCGTCGACGAGGTTACTCTGATTGTTCTTCATCTTCATCTACTAGTCGGTTTGAGCGGGACGGCATTGAGATGATGCATTAATTCTTTTTCCTCCATCCCATGGAATTGTCTCTCCTTTCCTCCGATGATGTTCTTCTTTTCATTTTCACGCGCCAAAGGAAAATCCATTCCTTTTCAATGCGGATCTTGATTGGGTGATGTTTTCCCTGTTCAACTTTCATTGCGGAGGACGACCTTGCGATTTTGGGAGAGGAAGCAGTTCGTCAATTTTGACAAAGGCTGTGCTTGGCCTGCTTCAACTGGCCAGTTAAGTGGCCTTCTCTCAATGCTGTTGAAGTACATGCACACCTTAGATCTATGATTTCTTGGGCTCCAACCTCTAGATCTTCGATTGACAGATTACACAAAGAACCCAATACCGATGATCTTTTTCGTGTGTTGGTGGCGACTAGCAACCGTGTTCGTCTTCGATGAATTTATCCCTAATCGGCGGCGAAGAAGGACGCCGGGCCCGTGATCTAGCATGAAAATAATATGACTTCGCCAGAAGAAGGATCTCTCCACGTGACGCTTTCCTTCTAGAGATTTATCCACGCCCTTAAAAAGGTAACTCATCTCTTTAATCTTTCTTCTGTATGTCATTTCGGTAGATTAATATCTTGTGTCTAAAACCATGACTAGTTAATGAAACCAGGTTCGCCCCCCCTCCCCCCAAAAAAAAGTTTCACCGTACTGCTGTGTTTTTACCCATAGAATTGAATGGATAGAATGAGCAAACAACCTTTGATTAAATCAACTATACTAGTACTAGTACTACCAACAGTTGACTCGAATTTACACCGACGAGGGAGGTAAACGGGAGTACTACTACTTCTAACCGGAGATCTAGAATGTTCGATCAATTTATTTACCCGAAGCGAGAGATGGAAAATATCTCGTGGCTAATGCGACCGACGTGGCCACGTAGCATCAACGTAGAAGCTGCTAGAAAGAACTTATCACCAGTAAACCACTCAGTCAGATCACTAGAGGTCGGTCACTCAGTGTCACCGGGCGGGCCGGCCACCGTCCAGCGGCAGCCGCTCAAGCAATAAAGAAGCAAACAAAACTGGCCGTTGGCCCAAAGTTGACGAGGCAGGAAGCGGACGAAGATCCCTGGGCCCCACCTGCGCACGCACCGCCACCAACCCAAACAAACCTCGCCGCCCGCCCGAGATCCTCATCCGACGGATGGATGGATAGCAACGCCGTCGCGGTCGCCGTCCTTGTCGGCGACCCCAGCCACGTCGCCTCGCTCGCGTGCCGTATCCCAGCCGCGAGCCCCCCACCACGTCCGTCCACGTGGCCGTGGCCGCCGCTCTCGCAGAAGCTCGGTCCGCCGTGCTTTTTTTTTTCTGAGACGGCTTTCTCCTTTCTCTCGTGCCCTCCGACGCGACGCCACACGTGGCTGCCGCCGCGCTCGACCCGGTCGACATGGAGGTTAAGCACAGTACGTTTTCTTTCTCTCGCGCTACCAGAAAGGCTTTATCTCCGCTCAAAAAAAAAAGAAAGGCTTTATCTAGCTAGACTTTCTCGCCGGTTAGACGGTGGTGCGGCCGGACGCAACGGGCTAGCGCGGCGCGCCACGGCACGTACCGCGACGGCGACCGCCCCCGTACGACGAGTCGTCTCGCCGGGATATTTGGGGTCCACCGATCGATCGATCGATCGATCGAGGCTTCCCACGGCAGCACGGAACGCCACGTTTCCGATCAATCACACCTTCTTGGTAGCGTTAGTGATACCTCCGTAATCAATCAATCACATCTCCGTAAAAAAAGTTTTTTACAAAAATCTCACACACACACATCACAGTGACGACCGGCGCCGACCTCCGATTATTTACCAAAGCAAGGAAGAAATCCAGCGGCTTCGGGGATGAATCCTAATCCCAGCCCAACCTAATCAGTAATCACACTCCCACCAACTAAGCACCACCGCTAATCCCCCACCGCGCCGCGCCACGCACTTAATCGCTTCTATTTATAGCCCCACCACCCAGTACACAGAGAGAGAGAGACAGACAGGCCGGCCGGCAGAGAGCCCACGCCTCACGCAGGCGCTCCGCAGCAGCAACCAACCACTTCCCCACACCCCGCCGCCGCCATGGAGAGGGACGCGACGGCCTTCTACCCGCCGCCGCCGGCGCCGCAGCAGCAGCAGCGCCCCACGGCCGCGCAGCCGCTCTCGGCCCGGGCGCCGCCGCCGCCCGGCGGCAGGCAGTACCGCGGGGTGCGGATGCGCAAGTGGGGCAAGTGGGTGGCCGAGATCCGGGAGCCCAACAAGCGGTCGCGGATCTGGCTCGGCTCCTACTCCACCGCCGTCGCCGCCGCGCGCGCCTACGACACCGCCGTCTTCTACCTCCGCGGCCGCTCCGCCCGCCTCAACTTCCCAGACCAGCTCCTCGACGGCAACGCCGCCCCCCTCGCCGCCGCGGCGCCCGGGGACCTCACCGCCGCCGCCATCCGCAAGAAGGCCGCCGAGGTCGGCGCCCGCGTCGACGCGCTCCACTCCGTCGGCGTCCCCGCTCCCGCCCCGGCGTCTCCTTCCCTCCGCCGCCGCGCCAAGCACCCCGACCTCAACCGCGAGCCCACCCCCGACACCGACGACGACGAGTAAACAAACTGCTGTAAACCTTCACCCCGGCCGACTCTCCTCCCTCCCTCCTCCGACCACCTACATACCTAGTACTAGTCCTCAATTAGCCATTAGCAGCGAGCTACAGTAGCTAGCCAGCAGTAGCAGAGGAGAGCATCGTTCCAGTGAGAAGAAACCAGCAAGATACTTATTACTAGTTCAGTACAAGAAGCCGACGGACATGGGGAAGCATCAAGCAAAGCATGGATCCGACACGCAAGGTGTTCGGCGAAATGCGGGTGAGCTCGGGGGAACACCCAACCAATAATGGAGCCGCGACGTCGCAGTCAGCTCGGCCAGGGGGTTACCAAGTAGGGCCCTAGACCATCACCGTGCCGTCACGTGTGCCGCCCATCCATCCGGCCGGCGACGGTGACTACGACGGCGAGCTTAGTACTAGCAGCAGCAGAAGTAGACAACAACAACAGAGTGCCGTGCGTGGGCATGGTGGCTAAAGCAAAAGATGCGCCATGGCCGTGTATGCGCCGGACTCCTCCCTTTCACTTGGTATAAGAGTGTTTGTAAAGAAGAAAGATACTCATCAAACCAAAAAAAGCATCAAGAATCATTCCATGCATGCACTCTTCTCTCTTGCTTATCATGTCCTCATCTCGATCTCCAGTTCTCCACATCATCATGGCCGGATTCCGGAGTGCAAGTTCGTTCCATTGCTTTTTCAAGAGCAACACGGCCAGGTCCGGAGGTCCCACCTCCCACCCGCCGCCTCAAAAGAAGCAGCAGCCGCCGCCGTAGCGTCTCCCGACGTGTCGGCGTGCCACGGCCGGGTTTGGCCGGTGGTGGGCCACCGCCGGCGTGATCGAGGCACTCAGGTGGGGTGCTCCTCGTGTAACGTTCGGAATACGACGGCCACCTAAGCTAGTGTGCAGGTTTGGGTGTTTGGGTGGAGGTTTGGATAGATGATTAGTGGGTGCGTGGGTGCTGCTGCTGCTGCGTCTTATCTATCGGCTAATGATGCGTCATGCGTGTTTGTCGGCAATTGATTACGAGCCGCCCCGGGAAGGAGGAAGATTCGTGTCGACGACGTCCGTGTCCATGGACCAGGTGTCGATCCACTGCACCAGCACTACAAGTACTTGCTTCCTTTTCCCATTAGGTAGGTAGTGAAAATGCACGCATCCAATCATGGGATGCCGGCCGAACCATCCGGATCGAGCGTGGACAACAACAACGACCTCGTATCACTTCACTTCCCCCCTGAACTGAACGACGGGTGTATATTTGGGTGTGGGAAGTTTCGTGGGATTTGTGAATTTTCATCCAAGTCGGCATCGTTTTTTTTTTTCGAATCTCGCATGTGAAGTCAAAACTTGATGTGAATAGGTGGGTGCTGAGTAAGCTGCCGGGAAACTGCGGATCTGGAAAGAAAACAAGCCCGCCGGGACCGTTGAGTTGATTGTTTGACCAGTGCATAAACTTGCGTTTCTGAGCTATCTATCCGGGAGCAATCAGACAAGCTCAGATGTTGAGATCTCGAGAACAACGGCTGTGTGTGTGTGTATACATATACGAATTCAGAGATCCGCGTATCGTTTATGTTATATTCGGCGTTGACACCCCTATCAGTGCTCTCTTTTTTATGGGTTGGATCCTGACAAACAAACATTGTTGTAGGATTGCGCGGGCGGGGATTAGGAGCATCATAGGTTAAAAACAGCTAAACAGCCCAGTGCCAACTTTCCCTCGCAAGAAACGAAAACACTCAATCCATGCCCTGATGCTGCACGTGCCGGCTGCGATGTGTCGTTTTCCTGCGAGTATCCAATTGCAGTCCTCCATTTCAGATAGATGCGATGCAACGGATGAATGAGCGGCACAACTCCTGAGACCGACGTTTGTAGAGCCAGGGCACCGATTCGAATTGACTTTTCTTTCTTTCTTTTTCCGCCCAGCGTTGTCGGTCTGGCTGGTTAGTTCTAGGAATCGACCCGATCAAACAGCAGAACAGCGGCCGACGTCCACCTTAATTAACTAGACAATATCCCGCGCATTGCTGCGGGATGTTAGTGTGATAAAAAAATTTAAATGAGAAAAACATTTTAAGGAGAAAAGGAAGTTAGAAAAATAAAGATGCGCATATAATGTAATTCTGTAATCAACTTTCTCAGTATGATCAGTTTGTGGCAAAAAAAAGGAATCTTAGTATTTTATTTGATGATTAAAAGAATTTTATTCTTCTCTATGGCAAGGAAAATAATGCAATCCATGTCCTGCTAATACAAAAATATTACGTAGCAAATATTTTATCTAAATATGTATATTAGTGGAGACATGAAGAATCATATTTTGCATGAAGGATGTGGAAGCCTGCATGCAGAATGCATGACGTAGTGGAAATTGATGATGTGATATCATGCTGACGTGGATAATGTGTTAAACAAAATTGATAGTAGTTTAGAGCAAATTCTTAAAAATGGTAGATTCGGTTACAAAATGGGTACTTATTGTAGTACTGCACTGGTACGTGCGTGCTCTCAACATCTTCACAACGGTAGCGCTGACAGGAGGGTTTTTCTTTGCGTTTGTGCCCGGATGCCTGATGCTGATGGGGTAGCTCCTCATCGTCGTCACCGTGAAGGGCAGGCAGACCAGCCACCTGCTCCTACTCCAATACTCCATGCCTCGCCCACTCCGGTCACTACCGGCATATATCTGCATGGACGCCGGCTCTGTGAGTTGTAGCACGACACTAATCGCATCTGCATATTTCAGTGTCTGTCTACCGCAAAACCTGAGTTCTTTTTTCTTTTCTTTTCGGGATTGGGTGGGGTATATCTGTCTGTCGCATGGCCACACGTTTGGACTTGGGCAGTTTTTTTTTTTTTGAGGGCGTTGGACTTGGACAGTTTTGGCGTGTGTAGGTGCAACTTCTGAGGACGGGAGGCAGGATAAAACTGCACGGGGATGAGAGGAGCCGTTTGTCAAAAGTTTGGGCGTGCCTGCTACGTCGATTTCCACTACTAGCTCAGCTAAGAAAAAGGTGAAACGCGTCTGATGTGACCAAAATCATATGAGCTTCTTCGGTGCTTCATTTGTCCAAGTACCATGGACCAGATTCCTTCCGTGTGACACGACACGATACCATGGGTGTTATAACCGCGAAAGGGGCACACGACGAATATATTACTTAGAGCATCTCCACCCACGCCCTCAAGAGACCCCCAAGACGGCGCTATTTGCGCCGGGGGAGAAAAATCACCCAGCCGCGCTCCCAAGGGCCCAAATAGCGTCGGATTGGGCCAAAACTGAGTCCGGCGATCTCAAGCGAAACCCAGCGCGCTGGGGGTCGCTTGGGATCGCCGGATGAAAGGAAAGCGCGCGAACGGAAGAAAAGCGCACGCGATTTCTTGCCACGCCTCACCTGTCGGCGTGTGAACACGCGTCGTCGTCATCCTCTCGCCTCGGCTTCCCTGCATCTGCCGCCGCCGCAGCGAATCAATGCGGCGTCGATGACGAGTCCAATCGGCGCAGAGAGCATCAATGCGGCACGTCGAGATACCCAACGGTCCGTCGACCGCGCCGCCGCGTGTCCTGCCGTCTGTTCGCGTTCTTCCCCCGCTATAAAAAGGGGCTCGCCGGGGCGCTCTCGTCGCGCATTCTCGACCTTCCTCCTCTCTTTCTCGCCTTCTCGCCCTTCTCTTCTCGAGCTCTCCTCTCGATCGCCATGGCCGACGACAACCTCGCCCGCAACGGCTTCAGGAGCCGCAACCTGTCGCAGATGGAGGCACTCCTCCTCGCGCAGGCCGGCTACCCATGCCCGCCGGACACCAGGCCACCCCAAGCGTGGGTGCTGTCCGCCGGCGGGGTGCCGGTGCCTCCAGTGCCTCTGGTGGGCTCCGGCACGTTTCGCCGGGAGGTGGACGCCGTTCGCGCCCTGATGACGGCAGCAGAGCGCGCCGACCCAGGCAACGCGCCCAAAAACACGCCGCCCTGGGAGGCATACTTCGCCGCCCGGCGAGCCCAGGCCGTCGCCTCCACCAACGGCCTGACGCCGGTGGTCGGGCGCAACAACCGCGACGGGCGCCTCCGGTGGTGGAGCGCTCAGGGGGCCGCACGCTCGAGTACGTGATGCGGTACATCGAGAACGGCAACACGCCGCGTCTCGAGCACCCACCGCTGGGCTACGGGGCCGCGGTGACGGCCCGCTGCTCCTACAGCCGCACCACGCCGCTGTGGGCCACGCTGCCGCGCGACGACGGCGGCTCTTCTTCCTCCTTCGGCGGGCGACCTTCACGCTCCATCGGCTCCCATTCATCGGGGCCGGCCTTCTCGCCGCCGCAGTTCTTCACCCCGGTGAAAACCAAGGTGAAGCTGGAGGTGAAGAAGGAGCCCACCCCGGCGCCTTCCGGTCGCCTCAGCCGCGGCGTCCACATCGGCGCGCCATCGGCGCAACCAAAGCGCCGCGGCGGCTTCCTGGGGCTCAGGAAGAAGAAGGAGGTCGCCCCGCCTCCGCCTCCTCCGCCGGCCGTCGACGACGAAGACGACGCCGACATCGCCTACCAAATGGCCTGGGCGAAGAAAGACTACGTCGACGAGTAGGTGCGTCTTCAACAGGAGGCGTTCGACCGCGCCGAGGCGATGAAACGCGCCGAGGACGCGAGGCGCGCCGAGCAGGCGCGCCATGAGGAGGAGGCGAGGAAGAAGAAGGCGAGCGGCGAGGGCAACAGCACTCGCCGTAGCAAGTGGGCGCCTCCAGCGCCACCGTACGTCGTGCTGGACGGCACAGACGAGGAGGAGGAGGAGGAGACGCCGCTGCGGGTGCGCAGGAGAAGGGGCCCGCTCGGCGGCGGGACGTGCGGCTCGCAGGCCGGCGTCATCAAGCCAGAGAGGAAAGACGACGACGGCGGCGCCGCCGACGGAAGTGCTGGGGGAGCTGGAGGAGGCGGTCAGGAGACGACCTTGGACGATCTCTACGCCATGTTCCTCTACCAGTAGGCTAGGTTTTTTTTATTTCCGTCGTTTATGTAGAAAACTCCAAATATTAATGAAATCCGTCGAAGTTGGTCCAGTTTAAACGAATTTGGTCGATTTTACTTTAAATTTGACAAATTTTGTCCGAACTTGGGGGTATCTTGGGGCCGCGGCTGGGTAGCCAGCCCCCCCCCCCCCCCCCGAAATGTTTATCGCCGCCTAAGAGCCCCAAGCGACGCTAAAATAGCGCCGAAAATCGGCTTGGGGGGCGAACGACTGGAGATGCTCTTACCTTCGATTCATCAGGCGGCGTAGTTTGGAGCTTATCAACATCGGAAGGTTTTCTAACTTGTGGTGGATTGACTTGTATTACGCTGGTCCATTGAACTCGGCATCTGCATGCGTGTGGAAGGGAGGAAGGGCGGTGCGTGGTATCGAGTCTAGACCACAGAACCGACGCCCGATAGGCACAGCCTCACAGGGAGGGAATTGCAGTTTTTACCATGCTCTGCTCCATTCGTTGCGCAAACCATCAGGTTTTCATATCTTTTGCATTTTTCATCATGTATAGCAGTTATCTGTAACTACTCTTTCTAAATAGCCCATTATCAACTTTGACAACAAAACTGACAGCCGGGACTTACATAATAAACTGGACGTGGTGCAGCCTTACAATAATAATTAAGCAAACAATAGACATTACATTTTAATTAATTAACAACATCACAATACATGAGAGCCTTTGATACATGTTATATAAAAGATAAGACCAAAAACGATGACTAGAATATGTTGAATTGTAGCTATCCATCCAATGTTATGCCATAATATAGCCATTACAAACATCATTCTAAAATACCAAAATATAGATGCAACCACCAAAATATAGATGCAAGTTATAACATACAAGTCTGCCATATTGCCATTATCAAAACTAGCACGGTGGCCCTCGCAAATGCGAGGGCATCACTTTAGTGTGTCAAAAGTACGGTTCATGTTTGAATGGTAGGAATTATTTGCGTGGGCATCGGTTTACTATGTTGAAAGTAAGATTCATGTTATAGGTGTTGTCATTCTATAACCGTCACATACCTGAAAATACATATAAAAATCACATAACATAAATAATTTATGTACCAATGATTGTTGAATACGCCATATTAGGTAATGGTTATGTGTGTCATTTGAACATGATACAACTTTAGTGCATAAAGTTGAACTTTAAATAGCGGGCTAGCCGAAGTTTTGTATGTGACATATATTAGATCGGTAGTTGAATTTGATTTAAATATATGAAAATTTAAGGATTGATGTCTATTGATAATTAGGTTCCATCCACTCGCAAAAAATGTTCTATCAAGCAGCATCTTTACAGTCTTAATAGTCAAATAATTTATCTTTTATCCTTCAGCTCACAATTATAATGAGTGCACCAGACCCCACAAATACAACATCTATCTAAATCATCCAACCTCACACCTATCAACAATCCACCTGCAAAACCCATAGAGGGATCTGCTGATACAGAACCATTTGAAAAAACTTCAAACAAACTGCAAAATCTGACACATCTACCTGTAAAGTTCCGCCTTTTTGTCTCCTGCAAACAAACCACATCTACCTTATTGAGTTCTAATAATTCCACGAAGCAAAGATCGTTCGCTTGGCGAATGAAGTGGATCAACAACTTTTTTGTTCGGGCGAAACACTTTTTCTCGCTGGTAGAGCTTTCTAAAAAAAAGGCGACGTGAGAGCATATTCTCTTATCTAAGCTTCCTCCCTTCGCTCCCATGAGCACCTATAGATTTTGATCCATTAATACTCCCCTACATTCCTTAATTGTATTTGTATTTTATGGGAATTGTAATCAAGAAAGTTAATGGAGGAGGATTTGGGGTAGAATGGGCGGTTGAGGGGAAAGAGAAAAATAAACATAACACACTAAAGTTCTCTTAGAAAAAATACAACTAATATCATGTAACAAAAAGAGAAACATTGTCAAGTTAGATAGTAGTACAAAGTTTATGTACAATCATGAAGATTTATCATATCTGGTTTCTACCAGTTTAACATCTTCTTGTTTTTCTTTTCATATGGGATGTTTAGAATGATAATGATTTTATGTTTGTTTTTCCTTACCATGGGATGTCATGAACAAACACAAAAATATATTTAAGATAAAAATATCAAGATAAAAAGTATATTTATTTCTAGGTGCGTACTAAACCATATAATTAACTATATTATATTATATTATAAAAATTGATTAATGAAGTTTATACAAAAAACAACACGTTCATGTTGTTTGTTTGGCTAATAAAATTATCATTTTTCATATTTGGATCTTCTTCCTCTCTCTTTTACATAGGATGTTGTAGAAAGTGATATAATCTCTAAAATATTATTATGATAGTTATTTGGTATAGAATGCTAACAAATTAAGCATATTCACTTGTGTTTATTTTTCATGAAAAATATAACCATATTTTTTTGATAGTTAGTAAAGGTAAAAACTTTCATGACACACTTTATGTGATATTATCATTTTTAACGCAGTAAGAGATGTACTCCCTCCGATCCATATTATTTGTCTTGAGATGAATGTATCTAAATGTATTATAGTGCTAAATACATCTATTTTGGGACAATTAATATGAATAGGAGGGAGTACCACTTTTGATTTATCTATTTCCTTTCAATTTCACGCTGCAACACCCAACTCGTCAATCCAAACACACTATACTTTCTCTAGGATGTATTTGTTATTAATATAGCATGATCTTACTAAGCTTTTTTTCGATCATAATTATTTTCATTGGACCCGGATATGAAATATTGTCATCCAAATTGCATCTATATATCTTTGACACACTAATTCAAGTTGACCCTTTACACAACCATGTATGCACCATATGAAATTGATTCTTTCGATTAATGCTAACACCTTCTAATGAACCTTTAATCTATCAATATTGTAATTAATCCTTCCGGTTCTATAAAATTTCCACTTTGGTGTCAATTGATGTCGATTAGACATCAATTTGAGTATTAAAGTATTATTTAGGGAATCACTTTAGGCACTTATTTATGTTATGATACTCTAAAAAATCCCAAATATGACAATTGAACACACTATTACAAAAGTATACTATGTTTTTGATTGTTCAGGTTCAACGTTTAACTACAAATAAAATTATCATTTTTTCATAGTTTTGAAATCAAGCAATAAGTAACTTTCTTGTTAGCTATATGCATTACACAACACTTGAATATGTAATGTCTCCTTGCACTGCACAATACCTAATAATTCAAAAATATCTAAAGATTGTAGAGAAAGGTCGGATACGCGAACTACCTTGCGGTGTACTTTATACGGCTCGATTCATAGCCCGGTGCTTTTGGTCGCGAGATACACGACATGTACTCCCTTCATTTTTTTACTTTGCATGTAATTGTTTGAAGTCAAATTTCATAATGTTTGGACAATTTTATACTCCCTCCGATTCATATAACTTGTTTTAAATTGGATGTATCTAGATGTATTCTTGTGTGGGTAGTATCTAGATGTATTTTAGTGTTAGATACATCCATTTGAAGATAAGTAATATGGGTCAATAGGAGTGGAAAAAATATCATCATTCACAATACAAAACCAATATCATTAGATTCTATAAAAATCAATATCATTAGATTAGATGCATTATGAAATTAATTTTCATATTTTATAATTTTAATGTTGTATATATTGATATATTTAATATAAACTAGTCAAATTTTATAAAATTTAACTTTAGATAAATCTTATACGCTGAACTAAAAAAACATAGAAAGTATAAGCTTTGCTGCCGTATACATTACCTTCTAGTTGCACCAGCTAACAACTTTGTGGATTGATGGGCACGTATTTTATGGGCAGGTCTTATTTTCTTAGGTAATTTTTTACGCGCTTTTTCTTAGGAAGGTAATGACACGCTATGTCTTGGAGGGAACCTTTTTTTCACGTGAATTTTTCGTTTTTTTTTACTTAACGTGGATTGTTTTGAAGGAACGAAAGTGGGCCTGATGGGCCAAGTCTTAATGCGTGCAATCTCATTTAATGAAATCCAACGGTTATTATTTGATGGGATACATATTAATGGTCAGATCTTTCTGATTAATGTGAGATTTTCTAGCTATTTCTCTATTTTTCATTCGTATTTTGCTTTCAGTATATAATAGATCATTCTTGCTGGGAATTATGTGCTTGGTAGTTCAGACCAAGAGTAAAGTAAGAATACAACCCTGTGCCTTCATACCCTCCTCGCACTCCTAAGCATGAACCATTTTCATGTGGGATCCAACCATCAGTTTATCAGTCAAAGTTAATTAGCTGGGGTTGCAACGAATTAGACGTAAATGTGATGAAGAGTGCAAAAAATACGTATGTATGATGATTTGCGCAACGGATGAAGAAGAGCCTGATGGAAAGTGCAATTTCCTCCCTCACAGGTCACTCTTGATCAGTGGCCGTACAACGAACGAAGGAGCTGACCCACCCACTGTTTAAAAATAAAAAGAGCCGCGTGCCTGTCCAGAAAGCACCCACGATCGGTCGATCGGTCTCGGCGGCCCTGCCGGAATCTGTGAAACCACACGTGTCCTTTTGAAGCTGAAAGCGTGCGTTTGAGCAGGTAGGTTTGATACTCCTGGCGGCCCAGCCCTGTCACTTGACTCCATCGATCCGTGCACTGCAGCCAGTCTCTCCATGGAAACGGGAGAGGAGACTGAAAATTAGGTCGATCGCCAAGTTAACAACGTCCGTGTCAGTTTTTTTTTAAGGGAATACAGTACCTTAGATACGCGAGTATACACTCATTTTTATGAACATGCACACACACATCCTATCCATATAAGCATCTTCGCAACACCGAGCCGGCACATTATCTTGAAATTAACGAAGTCTTCATCTCGTCTTCGACGGAAACGTCTACTCCCATTAAAAGCATATATCGGAAAGCCTGAAATATATTCAGAAAATGCGGGCACCGTTCGTGCCGGGTTGGCTTAACGTAAATTGATTAACGGCGGCCGCCTGGCCGGCCGTTGGCTCGTTGAAGCGCACAATACAGTGCTCGCCTTCATCCAAAAAATAATTCAAAATAAACTTTGAACTTATCGATGAAAGCTAAATCGAACAATGAATTTGTAATCTTGGAAACCAGCACACCAAACTTTCAGATCCCTGTCTATTTTAAACGTTGATTCAGATCGTTGACTGTTTCGTTGGATACTAAGATGAATCGGCCCGTTCCATAAGCACAATCGCCTCGTGTATTTTCTTTAAATAATTTCTCTGGTGATAATAAATTTTTCAACCTTTTCCTGATGACATAGAACGAGTGATGAAAATATATTATAGAACATTCATGTATGTAAACATTTTTAAATTTTTTAAACGCTTATTTAAACAATGAACCAACTTTAAATACTGAATATATTTAGAAAACTAAACTAGTCTACAAAATTCCAAAAAAAAAGTTAAAAAAATATGACAAATTTTTCGAAATCCAAATATTTTATGAAACATGTGAAAATCTTTTTACAAATGTTAACAATTTTTTAAAATGCAAACAAAATTTGAAAATTCCAAACATTTTTTGAGGAAACGGGGAACATTTATTAATTTGTGAAAAATTAGAAATGTAGAACATTTCTCATTTTTAAGACTTATGTGAAAAAATTAAAATTTTAAAAACTTTTTGGAATCCCCAATTTTTTTAAAAACTTTATAAACACAATTTAAAAATGAACATTTTATTAAATTTGATATAGATTCCCTTTAAAAAATTATGTTTAAGAAAAGGTTTGCTATTTCAAAAAGTATTGTGTTGTAAAAATGTTCTTTAAAAAAAGTATTTCCTCAGATTTTGCAAACACAAAAAAAATTTAAACCTCAAATACTTTCTGAGAAAACAAACTATTTATTAAACAATTTTTTAAAACATGAACCATTTATCAAATCCCAGCTATTTTTAAAGTGCAAATATTTTCTGAAAAAAAAGAACAAACTTTTGAAAACACGAACAATTTTTTTAAAGATGAACCATTTTTTAAATCCCTCATATGTTTTAAAGTGTGAACAGTGCTGAAAAAAGAACAAAATTTTGAAAACACGAACAATTTTTAAACCTCTAATCTTTCTAAAAAAGAAATTTAACTTTAATTTTTTTTTGAAAACATGAACCATTTTTAAATCCCAGATTGTTTTTAATGCAAATAATTTCTGAAAAAGCGAACAAATTATTTCAAAGTGCGAATGCTTTCTGGAAAAACAAACAAATTCTTACTTGTTTTCCAGTAGCGTGTGAAGAAAAAAAAAAGTTTGAGCCAGCCAGTAGCGTATGATAGCGCTAAAGGATCCTTAGTGGCTGACTTTGAGCTGCACTTTAGCAATTGTTGTTTGGGAACACGTTCAAAGTTTAAAATAGACCGAAATCAAATAGTCCAGAATGCTGATTTTAAGAATTCAAAGTTCAGGATCTGATTTAGCTTTCGTCTACAAGTTCATGGTTTGTTTTGAACTTTTCCCCCTCCTCCATGCGTGCTTCGGTTCCGCTGTGATCCAAATTAGTAGCATTATTGCAACCTGAATGATGACACGGTTCATGTTCCAAAAGGAACATTTCTGCCCCTTTATATGTTTTATGGATATACATTTATATTTTGGTTTACTGTGGACGTTGCTAATTCATCTATGATCATTTGGTGTGAGGAAGTCTATTTACGGACTTATATTCGTTATTACTCATTGCCTGATTGACATGGTGATCTGAAACGGTTCATGCTTCTATAATTTCTATTCATAATTATTCATTGTCTGACTGCAATGGGTGATCTGAAATGGTTTACGCTTCTTCATGTAGGTTCTGATAAACACATGTTTCTTCGGAGCAAATGACTCATTTTCTGTTATACTACCTTGTGGCTCTAATTCTTCACCAAATGCACGCTGGTGGCCTACTATGCTGAAGCTGACGGTATTCGTGGCATCAGTAAGGAGTAGAGCGCCAAGTCAACTCGATATCACCCCACGTGATGACGAAGATCAGCTTCTCAAGCTTTAAGAAATAGAGCGCCAAGTAAAGGAATCGTACTCAGCTTCTCAAGCTTTAAGAAATAGAGCGCCAAGTAAAGGAATCGTACTCTAGTTAGGCAAATCTATTGGCACCAAGCCACCATCAGTCAATGGAATACAGTACAGGAATCAAAGATTTAGCATTGACCAGATAATGTGTAACTATGTGAAGATGTTGCATACGAAAATCAATTTGTATAAAAAGTTACCAACATACTCCCTCTGTAAACTAATGTAAGGCGTTTTAGATCACTAAACTAGTGATCTATAACATCTTATATCAGTTTACGAAGGGAATATTCATGTAACATGGACACAAGGTAATGATGTAATCATCCAACGAGATCAGTAACATCCAGCAAACTGACCAAAGGTCAGCATAAACTAGTTCACCAATTCAAGCTTCCAATAAATAAAAGGCATGCAATTACAAACGGTCAAAATTTAGCTTGAAGTACTAACGAATATCAAGTTAAAACCTAGACAATCCACCAATATAAACTAGATATGTATGTGGGTATGGATCACTTGAAACTTCAAGGTGCAACAAGAAAGAACAAAGCTTAGTAACAAATGCATAAATGTACCAGGTACTACATCCGTTTGGAAATACTTGAACTAAAAACACATCAAGTATTTCCAAACGGAGGGAGCATATAATAATGCAGCAACGACAAAACAACCAATACAGTAAAAAATAAACACCCGACCTCTTACCCCCCAAAAAGTATATATTGACTTAGTAAAAGCAAAAAAAAAAACCCAGCTGCTATGAAATTGTAGCAAGATATAGAGGAATATACTTGCAAGTAAATCCATTTTGTGGCGAGCAAAACAAGCCATATATAACTTACAGATTGGGTGTAAGATGCGACACATAAAACCCATTTGATCAGCATCTTCACTAAAACAGTATTGTGAACTCCAACCAGGTAACCAAAGTAACCTAGCGAGAGCTAGTGCTAGAACTTGATGAGCGGAAAGGCCATAGGAACGATAACGCGCTCCTTCTCCTCTGACGCCCACCGGTTGTCCCACTGCTACTTGAACTGCTTGAACTGTGATTTTGGTCGGTCGATCTTGACCGCGAGCAGCTAGTACCAGTAGAGCCCTGTGTTGGAAGCTCATACCGGCAAACAGGGCAGGAATTGTGCTGATCTAGCCAAGGAAGTATGCAGTCAGAGTGGTATAAATGCTTACATGGCATCTCTCTTGCTTCTGACCCCAGCTCAAACTTTTCCTTGCAGACGGGGCAATGCGAGTCTCCGGTGAGATGCCTCGATGTGATCCTAACAGTAGGCATAGCATCAATGGAGGACTGAGATGCAGGTGGTGGCCCTTGACGATCATTATGAGTCAACTGTTCAATCAGATCATCTAATCCAGGCCCAACAAAGTAATCAGCAATGTTTGCCCTCCGCATGCCAACACCACGGCGTCCATTGACGAAAACATCGAAACCATTATTGTCCACCGATGACAGATGACCCGGGAGCTGGCCACGGAAGAGCAACCATGACCCTGAACCAAATTCCGTCTCCAGGTCGGATAATAGGCTTGGCCTTGCTCTTCCATCAAATTCTCGATTCATGCTCCCCATCCCATGTCGCATCACGGCAGACATTGCCTCCATGATCCCGAACCTTGGGTCACGGGGGAAATCGCTATCCACCCCAACAAATTGGCTCATGAGAGCATCGACGTCATCCATTTCAGCTACAAATCCAGCGTTACAGTAAGGGCATTCCATGTTGTGGCCACGGGGCCGAACCCGCTGTCTACACTGGAAGCACCAATATGTCTGCCTACCTCCTGACATTTCTTCAGATGTTCTACTGCCTCGCAAAGAAATGAAAAGGAAGTGAATCTCAACGGCTCTGCAAAATATACATAATTGCCAAGAGGTCAGCAAGAAATTAATTTTAAAGGTGATTACACAATCAAACTAGACTGCATCACACAACCTTTCACAGTTATACATAATTGCCAAGAGGTCAGCAACAAATTAATTTTAAAGGCGATTACACAATCAAACTAGACTGCATCACACAACCTTTCACAGTTCCACACAATTATCCGAACATATGTAAGTGAAAAGATGAAAACTGCAGGGGTATCTGGTCCAAGATCAGTCCAAGAAAGCAAACTGCGTACTCGAGGACAACTTAACAATGTGCAGCAGTTTATAATACTACACTCTGTCCAGATCATTTCCCCTTGCTTAAAATACTGTTCCAACATAAATAAGTCAAAACCGGGAAGACAAAAAAAAATTATACATAGAGAACTCCACAGTCGGAGATCAGTCCAAACTCCAAACAACTGAACTAGGTACCCTAGGATTGTAAAAGATGATCAGCTAACAATACTGCACCAGGTTCAGTCAGATCATTTGGCCTTGCTTAAACAAGGATTTACACAGCTGTGGATCTTCAGGCGACACCTTGCAATAACGAGTTAACATAACCTATCTTGTCAAACGAACAAGCGTTCCTGAAGAAAGCAAATCAAGTGGGGATGGATCTCTACTCCAGGCCGGTCATGGGGGGGAAGGAGATTCGGGTGGAACGTTCCCCGGCAGGTGAGGTGAGGGAGGTCGCTACAAATTGAGAGGAAGAAACGAGACTGGCAACGGACGAATTCAGGGGAGAGATCACGCAACGCAACAGTAAGAAGATGAGCACACAAGTGAGCTATTCCATATAGGAGTAGCAAGAACGGCGACGGTGGGTTTTTTCTTTTTTCTGCGTAACTAAAAAGATGAAACACCGGATAACCATACAATTATGCCACGCATCACACGCCGAATCTAAGAACACAATTACAGTGCTATACGGATTAAATCATGGTATCTGTAATAGTAATTTCGAATGATTGGATTGCGATTACCAGGGAAGGGCGGAGGATGGGGACGAACTCCGGCACCGCGAGCAGCGAGCGAACGACGGCAAGGGCCAATGGATCCGGATCCAGGGACGCCGGCGGCGGCCGCTTGACTCCTCGGCGGGACTCAGAGATGGCCTCACTTCACTGGCCGTGCTAGGCTAGGCTAAGAATCCTCGGTTCTGGAGCCGTCCTCCTCGCTTTCCGTGAGATAGATGCTGCTTGCTTCCCCGTGAAATGATGGCCGGCATGTGGGTGCGTGAGTACTGTCGTCCGGGGCCGGGTGTCAGTGTGGGCGAAGGGCACCCTGCGCTTTTTTAATTGTTCCGACGCTGGATCGGCCGTCGGTGGGAGGAACCGATGGCGGGATGTGAAGAAATACCTCGCCATTCATTCCACAACCCATCTCCACAACTAAAGCGTTTTCGACGACTCATATAATTTTTTTTTTGGAAAGAAGTTCATCCGCGGTTATTAATGTTAGATCAAAATTTATTTTGATCCACATATTTAGAAATACTTGAAATACAATCATTAAAATTGTATCAGTAAACACCGACGGTTACTGCCATATGTATTTTGTCTACGTGGCAGATTGTTTGATCAATTGACAATCCCCGTATGCGCTATCAACGTAAAATTCATTGTTGGCCACTGGACTGTTCTTCAAAGTTTATTTTGTTCACCGATTCGAAATTCACAACACATCGCTTTGTTTGTTAGTTTGTTTTTCTTTTGATTTGTTTTGCTTATATATTTGAAATATATGTATTGTAGAAATTAATTTACTTAAAATTGTCAAAGTACTTATCACACATAAAAAATGGTCACGGGTGTAAAAAATGATCAAGCTATTTAAAAAAAGTGAAACCAGGTTTAGAAAATATATCAACGACGTTAGAAAAATGTAAACATTTTCAAAAATTTCAAATGTGTCTTATGGTACTACTTTAATCCGGTTCCTTTCTCACCTTTGCTGGAGGGTTAATTTATATAAACAATAGTATTGTGGTACTCTAAAGATAATAGGTGAAGACTATCCAATGCTAGAGTGCATTCATTATTAGGGACCGGCCCATTAAACAGTATTTTTGGAAGGTTCTATAAAGTGGTTTAGACCAATTTTTAAGTATTTTTCATTATATATACATGTGTGTCTAATTATTTAAAAAACAAGATGCTCACTTTTTAAAATTTGAGTTTAGACATTAACTTATTTTATTATGGATTTTTTTTTATTATGTGCACATTTAAAAACATTGTACTAATTTTAAAAAACATCATGAACATATTTAAATGTGAGACCTTTTTTCAATTTTTGTGTACTTTTTTTGAATGGTACAAAATAATTTTATAATTATGTGATTATTTTACATTAACTTATTTTAAAATATCATGAACATTTTCTCAAACACATGAAGAATTTTTTTAATATCATGATTTAAAATTTCCCTAAAAATCATTTTTTTACTTCCCAATAACAACAACTATTTTTTTGGGAAAACGTTATTACTCAAACCATAATAAGATTACATTTTAAGATGTTCATGTCCAAAACTTCCTAAGATCCAGAACCCGGTCAAATCATGGTTCTGACTGCGAGCAAAGTTCTCTATAGCATTACTAACGCTATTTTGGTTTCTATAAATATAAGTAATACAAGTTTTATGGAGATCCATGAGGTGCCTAGTTTCAAGCACCAGTGAAGAATACATTGATTTATCTGCATCACCGGAATGAATAATCTTCACGACTATAAAGGAATCTAGTTCAATGCACACGGGTAGATTCGATTTTGCCAGTGCTATTGACAAATCCTCCACACAAGCTCATAGCTTGACTTCGAAAGCTTCGTGATAAGAAAATACTCCCTCCGTCCCGGTTTATTGGGCCTTAAGCACTCTAAGCACGTCCCTTTTTATTAGGCCTCATAATTAAATCTGTATTTAAACCACATTGGAAATTTAGTTTTTCTCTTCATAATCTCTCTCCTATTCCTGTGCTCAATGAGTAATTAAGAGGAAAGAGATAAGTAGCACATAAATCTTCTTAGCATGCAGCCAATGCATGCGTAACATGCATGCCTAGCAGCATTTAATTAAGGAAGTAAATTCTTTTTGGGCTTTAATTTGGTGCAAACAACGAGATTTTTATGAAAATTCATTCTTTTGCCTTGGTTCCAGAGTTTTGGTCTTTGGGCCCAATAAACCGGGACGAAGGGAGTAGTTGCCTGTAGGCAGAGAAGACAATTTGACACAATTCATCCCGGAGAACCATGCTTGCGCCAGCACTACCATCGGAGGAGGAGTCGTCGGAATTGAGCTTTACCCGTCCTATGGCTGGTTTGGTCCAGGGACTCAGGCACTTGAACGTTATTTATGTGGTTGCTCTATCATGTCGAGCAACGTCTTCCCTTTGCGGGGATTAGCGAAGGGTTCGCTCCTTATACACATGAGGTTGTCCATGTGGCTGCTTCAGAAATTGCGCGATATTTCAGTGGGAGGGGCCTCCTTATAATGAAATATCTCATTACATATATACCATGATCGCCAAAGAACCAAAAGAACTAAGGCTCACATCTGACCGCCAAAGGAGTCCGGTACATGCAATATAACCATTCGGCCATCCCTCTCATGTGTGTTGGATTCGATTATAGTCTAGTAGATTCCAAAGAACAACTAGAGACTTTCACAGATCTACCGATATAAGGACAAATCATGAAGAGATAGTAGTTATCTTTCGCGCTTGTGGAGCAGATGGGTCAAATTGCACTGGTTTCAAGCCCCTGCTAATTCTTATTTTGCCAAGTTGACAGTGAGTTGGTGATCAAACGCCAAGCAAAGTGGGTAACCGTGGGGGAAAACATCACCTGACCATAATTTCCTCCAAATCGGGTTACATCCTGTTGAAAATATTCCCTAAAGACAATAGTAAATGAATTATTATATTTCCATGTTCAATAATGTTTGTATTTTTGGGCTATAATAGTTATGGCTTATGCAGAGATTAGCAAAGTGCATGTTAATTAAGTTGTTAACTGCCTTCGGAGAAAAATCCATATGCACGTGTGGAGTATAAACACAAAGTGATCCTAGTCTTACCTATAGGACTAGTCTGTATGTTTCAGATGGTCATGTTTTCCTGACCATGGGCACTGGAAATGCCGGTAACATATAGAAACACATTGTTATCGGAACAAGGGTGTTGAACCGACCAAATTATACAATTTACTTTGAGATCACATCGTATTCATGTTATGAGTAAAATAATCTAAAGTTGATATGCATGCATCCTTAACGACCATGAGAATATTGAGTAAATTTATGCTAGAAGGTGGGCTTTGACTCTGTTCAAACAACACCCGTAACAGGCGTGGCAATAACGACACTGCTCCTGAGCACCCGAAAGTATGTCAAGGGACTTAACGATTCAAGTTGAAAATTTTCTCCTCCGACGATGGAGAGATAGTCTATGGGCCCTCTCGATATTATGGTATCCAACATCATCTGGCCAGACACTTAGTGAATTGATCACAAGGGATTCTGGAATATATTAACGAGACAATAGAACAAAACTGGAAACAAGATAACTTGGTATAGTGGTTAATAGTTGATCACATGGATACCTAAAATATCTCACCTGAGGTATTGTATAAAATCGTGAAGCAAATAGGATTGGCATGTTCGTGTAGGTGCGGAAACCTTTATGGGTGTCCATGGCTCCGCTATCGGTTATTGTTCCGTGCAAAAGAAAGTTTTCGATTCATGTTCGTATGCTCTCAAACCTATGGGGTCACACACTTAAGGGTAGCTGATTTGTTGAGTACTAGAGTGATAGGAGCACAAATATAACACATCGAAAAAGTATTGGAGTGATCTGGATATGATGAGAAAGAAAACCAAAATTGTTTCAGGGCACCAACAAAGTTCTAGGAACAGTTTTAAGAAAACCGGAGGGCCGAAAAAATAATTCTTGGATGATCTAAATATTTTAATATATTTTTTATGAATTTCCTTCCTTGGAATAAGGTAAAAAAGACTAAATATCAAAGGCCCTCTTCCAGTCGGAAGGCCCAAGTGGAGGTACCACTTGGGCCAAAGAAAGGACCATATGGGGGGGGCTCCTTTGGAGGACTGGTCCTCCCTTGTGGTTGGCCCTAGAGAGAGGGAAAACCCTAGGGCGCAGCCCTAGGGGTTGCCCTCTCCCCAAGAAGGCGCCCCTTCTTCCCATCTATAAATAGATGAGGAGGGGCAGCTCCAAACATAGATATGTTCTGTCATCTGGCTACCCCTCTCTCCTTTCTATTAGATCTAATCTCCACCATACCCTGAATGGCTGCTCCTTCCTTCTCTTTATTTCAGTGGTGCCGAGCTCTGGACGGTGAAGCCCTGCTGGATCAGTTGCATCGTATGTGTGGACTATCCGTAGAGAGATTGGTGTTCGGTCTTTGTTCGAGGGAATCAAGATTGATCTTGCTCGTGGGACTGCTTTCAGATTGGATCTTGTTCGCGGGACTGCGCTACTTCACGCTTTTCCAACTTCCCCTTAATTTCTTCCGTTGTGCGAAAAATGCGTTGTTGTGCAACGTTAAGGTAAATGGATCGCTAATCTTGTATGCATCTAGCTGATCCTCTTCCCACCGATGCATGATTCTTTAAAAAGGAACAATGTTGATAAAAGGGATAAAACCGTATGCATGGCACCGTTGTACACAAGTGTTTTTTTCAATTCGGACATTGCCCCTCATTGCAATGCTACTAGCATGTTGATCGAAGCAAACAAGAACAATAACTGATGTCCAGGAAGCAAAAAATGGAGAACAAGGAAACAAAAAAATTAGGACGCACATGGTGCATTATTTCTTGTACATTTCGTTGGTATAACCATTGCATCGTAGCTGGATTAGCCTACGGACTAATTAAAAGCTGCAGTAGGAAATTCCCTACTACAGTTTTTCTCCGTTTGCTTAATCTATAGACAAGACACTCCCAACGCACACCGCTAAGACAACCGGGCAATATTTTAGCCCACAGCCCTATACACTTCCGAGTAGATATACATATAGTACTCCCTCCGTTTTTTTTACTTCGCATATAAGATTTGGTCAAACTCAAATTTGATAAAGTTTGACCAAATTTATATTAAAAAGTATCAACATCCACAACATTAAAATTATACCAAATGAAAACTAATATCATGATACTTCTAATGATATTGATTTCATATTGTGGATGTTGATAGCTTTTTCTATAAAAGTGATCAAACTTTGTCAAGCTTGACTTTGATCAAACCTTATATGCGGAGTAAAAAGAAACGGAGGGAGTACAACTTAACCAAATTTATAGTCTCTCCACGCCATTTTCTTGTCTTGTTCCTTATTTCCGGCCACGGACAAAATTGAAAGCTCGATTCAGGAAGTTGTCGTCGCTGTTCTCCCATTTGGCGTAGCATGACAAGATAGAAAGTTAGACAACAACACTCCTGAGGCTAAATATCAAGAGAAGGAAGGAACCTGCAGAGCATGAACAAACCTTGCGGATGTCTGCTGCGGTAAAATTTGACCTTCTGTGCAAAATAATAATAATCTGGCTTTAATTTTAATTCAAAAAAAATTCATAATCTAACCTTTTTGCTACCGCGGTAATTTTGGCAGTAAAGTAATATTACCTATTGCCGAAGTCTTTGGTGATAGAATTTAACTACACTATCACATCCGTTCGATATGTAACATTACCTACTGCTAAAAACTTTGACGGTAAGATAATATTGCCCGCCGCCAAAGATTTTACCGGTAGGTAGTATTACATATCAAACGGATGTAACAGTTAAATCATACCGCCCTGCTGCCGGTGGATGAACGGATTTATAGGCTCTCGCCCGCCGCCATAGTGCGAGTGTTCCGCAATATCTCATAGTGCGAGCGTGGGACGATGGTGTTTGCTCAAGGTGAGTGTGAGGGCAATGGCGCCGGTGGACGAACGGATTTATAGGCTCTCGCCCGTCGCCCCGGTGGCTTGACCGGCCCGTCCGTCATATTCAATCGTTGGGGTTGTTGCCCATGAGCTAGGTCGTCGACGAGATCCTGACCTGGTACGGCGCCCGTGCTTGACTGCAGCCTGCCCAGCTACAATTGATCGAGTAAAATACTCCTACTTCCTACAAGACGAAAGTAACCAACTAAAGTAGAACACTTTGGCTGACCAGAACGCTGTGTGTGAAGTGTGAACTCACGGCGACCTGACCCGAATGAGCGCCATTGTCAATGTTTCCTCGACGCGGCTCAGAGCTCAGCGACCCAACCACTCCTTATTCCAAAGTCCACTATACTTTAGACGGAGGACGCAGAGAGCGGTGATATGGAGCGTGTTTAATATGATTCACGTGGGAAATTGCTCGTATATGCTGTTTGGTACGCATCCCATGAAGCTTAGTTCACCTTCCAACCATGGGCGTTAGGAATGATCGAATCGGTAGTTTTCAATCAAGCAGGCTCGGGTGCTGCAACAAAGGGGAACGCGACACTGAGCTTGTGCGACCGCGGAGATGGCGCGAGCTCGCTGCGTCTCTGAAAAATCGGTGGGAAATTTGGGGTTACCTCCCGCCGATTCGATCTTCCTTATATATCCCCCATTCGCTTCACCGCTGATATTCCCGCCATTCCTCTTCTTCCTTTCGAGCTTTCCTACCGGCGCGCGTCGGTACCGGCGACTAGGTAAGCGTCGCGCTCGTCCTTCTCCGGCTGGTGGTTCACATCGGCGGCAACTCGGGTCCTCCTCTTCCGCCTTTTCATCGAACTTCAATCATCCCTTCTTTGTATCGTTGTAGCTAGATCTGAGGGCATGTGGTTTGTAGCTAGATCTGAGAGCATGTGGTTGGTAGATAGTGTTGATTGAACTCAAGCATGGATTGGTAGCTACTCCCTTCGTTTATAAATATAAGCCTTTAGAGTTTTCAATAAAGAATACATACATATGTATATATAGATATTTTAGTGTAGATTCACTCATTTTACTGTGTATGTGGTTCATATAAAAATTTCTAAAAGGTCTTATGTTTAGGAACGCAAGGGTAGTTGTGATGGCTTGTAGCTAGTTATGATGGATTTGTAGCATGCTAGGATAGTGTTATGGATGTTGTAGTGTTGATTTGTAGGAAATATTGATTTGTAGCACGATCTTTGAGCATGTCAGTGCTGAACACAATGAATTGGTAGTTAGCTGTGATGGATTGGTACAATGCTTGTTGATGTATGTTGTTAATATCTTGTTGTCTTCATCTAGATGGTTCGGCAGTGTGTAATATTCTAACTGTCAATGTGTGCTAGAATTGTAGGATATGACCATGCAAACGCAATAACTGAGTCAGTTCATTGTTCTCGTGTCCGAGAGGCAGTTTCCTCCCTCCTATATCCAGGACTCACAGTCCATCAAGAAACAGATGCCTCATGATTTAGATTTGTCCGCGGCGGTTTTCTCGTGCTGAGACCTATGGTGGATCCAATTGATGCTAAGTGTCGTCGATATGTAACGGCAGATGCCATAGGATGGCTAAAAGTGGGGGAACAATGCGCAGACGACGGCGCTCTGGAACGGGTCTAGGCACAAACACACGGCGAGGTACCCAGGTTCGGGGCTCTCCGTAGAGATAAAACCCTACTCCTGCCCGTCTGGACTATAGGCATATATGTGGTACAAAGTGCTCCTTGAGTTGTATTTGCTACTGCTAGCCGAGCTAACTAGTATGTGGGATGGATGGATGGATGGGGAAATGTGCTAGCTAGTGGTGCTCACGGCTTGCCCTCCTCCACCGTGGGCACCTTGCCCCCTTTTATACATGGCCAAGATGACAAGGGGGTGAGGGAGAGAGGGAGCAAGGAGACAAAAGGGGGGGGCACGATGGGACAAGACCCACAATGGCCTAACTACCCTATTCATGACGTGACCAGAGATGTCTTTCACTTGTCTTGTCTTGCTTTATCTTATCGACGGGACACCTCGGTTGACTTCTGGGAAGTCGGCCAGCACGCTGCCGACCGAATGCGCGGGCAGCCGACTACGGGCAATCGGCCCAGAGCAGTCGGCGGGGCGCAATCGGCGCCCGATGCCTTGAAAGATTATTCCTCGTGCTTGACCCTACCGGGGGGTCATCCCCCCGACAGTAGCATCCGGGGACTCGAAGAGTCGGGCGGGGGCTTCTTCCTTGTCGGGGTTGATGATGACGATTGCACTTGGTGCAACTTCTTTCCGGTGGGGGCGCGCCAGCGCACCCACTGGGTGTAGCCTCCGAGATTCGGGCCGACTGCGTGCAGTCGTCTCGGATCTTCTCCTATTTTTGTAGCTGATGGCGTCGAGGGTCTCGGCAGTTTTCCCCCGGAAATGATCATGCATAGGTGATAACCCTCAACTGTAGGGGATCGAGATAGTCTTCGCGGGCAAGATAACCCAATTTATTGATTCAACACTTGGGGACACAAAGAATACGTACATGCTTTGACAATTGAGTTGTCAATTCAACCGCACCTGAAATAATCACTTTCTTGCACAAAGGTATTAGTAGCAACTGTGATACGGTGATAGTAGTGGTGGTGATAATAGTGGTGATGGTGGTGAAACAGCAAAAGTAAACAACTAGTAACCAGCAGGAAAGAAAACACTGTAGGCTAGGGAGATGGATGGTTGGGCGCTGCTTGGATGAGAACAAACATGTAATAGATTCTAACACGGGCAAGGCTCACAGAAAAGAAAGGATCATCTAGGCAAATATCAAACATCAGGCGTGTATCCCAGGGTAGTTGTACGTGCTTGCAATAAGAACTTCGCACAACATCTTTTGTCCTACCCTCCCGCTACAAACGGGGCCAAAAGGAACTTAGGGAGATTAAGGTACTCCTGTCAAAGAGCACCGGAACAAAGCATTAACACTTCATGGATACACGGAATCCTCAAATTATAGTCCATCCCCTTTGGTGTCCCAAGCTGTCACCATTGGGATCGCCGGTTCCGGACTATAATAGATGCATACAACTCATAGATAGGATAAAAAACACCACAAACTCAAGAAACAAAAGGGTGATCAGATCTGAAATCATGGCACTCGGGCCCAAAGTGACAAGCATTAAGAGCAACAAGTTGTAACAGAGATGATAAACACCAAGTAGATGATAGGCAACATGCCCCCAACAATCTGATTGAACTATTACATGATCTAACTCATCCAATCCCTACCATCCCCTTTGCCTACAACAGGGAATTACTCACACATGAGAGAGGAAGTCATGGAGGGGTGATGGAGAGGCGATGATGATGACGATGGCGATGATTTCCCCTCACCGGAGGCCAAAGCAACCTCCAGATTAGCTCTCCCGGAGAAGAATAGAGGGTTGCGGCGGCTCCGCGACGTAGATTGGAAAAGTGACTTCTGTTCTGGGGTTTCTGCGTCGGGAGAATAAATAGGGCCAAAGTAGGGCACCAGGGGGTGTGGGACCCAACCAGGAGGGCAGGTGGCGCGGCCCAGGTGGCGCGGCCAGGGGCTGGGCCGCGCCAAGCACCCTCCTGGCTGCCCCCTGGCTGCCCTATGGCCCCCCCTTTGGACTCGCGGAAGCTTCCGGAACGCTGATTATATATATATATTTTTGGGATTTTTCCAGCGGACCTAAATATCCAGAAACATGCACAAAAGAAAACAACATTGGTAGCTCTGCTGAAAACAGCGTCAGTCCGGGTTAGTTTCGTTCAAATCATGCAAGAATGAAGCCAAAACAATAGCAAAAGTGTTTGGAAAAGTAGATACGTTTGAGACATATCAACTCCCCCAAGCTTAGCTATTGCTTGTCCTCAATCAATTCAGTTCAACGAACTGGATGCGACAAAGAAAACTTTGACAAACTCTTTTGCTTCATTAGATGTATATAAGCATGCAGTACGAAAGAGTTTAGCAAGTTTTGACACCATGCTACAAGGACAATGCACGAAGCAATCCTTCTTTCATGTAATCAGTCACAAACAAACAAAAAGTAAATAATATGTTGCTGAGAATCAATTTAAGATCACAATGCACATAACATGAACATATCAGAGTGGTGTCTCGCTAGCCTCCATGAGTGAAGAAAAACATAAATGCAGAAACTCCTCCGGAGTTTTAAAGGAGACTAGAACTCAGAACTCAAAGTAAGAAACATCACAAACATGCAGAAGACAATGTGATACTTTGGGACAATGCATGTTACACTAAGAATGACAATTATGCTCTCATAGTTGGTGCTTTGGAGAAAGGAAGGTGGAGACTCTCGAACTGTGGCTTTTGATGGCAAGGTTGAAAACCCGTGAAAGGAAGCAAAGACTAAACATGTGCCAGAGCTCTTGGTTTTGAAAACAGAGATAAAACTCTTTTGAGAAGTGCAACTTTTCAGTCAACGGTGAACGGTAAAGGTCTCTCAATATCTCCCATGCCAACCATATTAATGCCTTTCTCTTACACATGTTCCCTTATCCATAAATCCTTTGATGGTCTACGGAACCTTTTATTTTTCCTCAAGGATGGAAGGAGGATATCGTTCCATCTATCATAAGCATCATTTGGTCCATTTCACTCCATCATCAAGTATCGGGGAGGTGTATCTCTCATATTTTTTATTAACTAGTTAAAAGTTCCGTCAAAATATTTTTGGCATGAAAGATACTGATTTTCCCTCACCGCACCATGAGCTTGTACGGTTACAAAGGGGAAGCTTTTGAATAAATTTCGAGATGGCACAAGAAAGTCTAAGTTAGGAGTGGCCGGTAAATACCACATATAGGTAGGTATGGTGGACTCAAATGGAACAACTGGGTTTAGAAAGGTGATTGTGGAAGCACAAGCAGAATTCCGCTTGGTGCTGGAGGAAGGCTAGCAAAAGACGGGGAAGCGACCAACTAGAGAGCATAACATTCATAATCATGCAGAGCGACAAAGCAACATTGAATCGGGCATGAAAGTGATATAGCTCACTCTGAAGTAAAAAGATCATCAAGGCAGAACAAACTTTTTAGTCTTAACATGCGTGAACATGTGCCAAGTCAATCCAAGAATCCCCCGGAGGGAAATACCACTTCAATATGCCACATCATGAACAATGCAATGCATGTCAATCATTTCAAGCAACACATTATAAACTCTAGCTATTTGAGACTAACCACAAAGAAAACATGAACCACTGGGAAAGCATTGTAAACATAGCACTATGTCGCTACAAGCTGGTCTCTAATCATAAGTACAGGCATATGTACAAAAGTAGAAACAAAAAGAGTTCATACCGGCTTTCCTTGTTGCATCCCTTCCATCGATCTTCGTCATTACTGCCTTGTCACTTGCACGATCGAACGTAGGAAATTATAATCATCACGGCCTCGAGTTGAACTCTGAAACAAAGCAAACTAAAGAGCAAAGGAAACATATTTTTTGGGTTTTTAAAAGGTTTAACGAAAGAAAAAGAAAGGAGAAATCTTTTTGGGTTTTTGCAAACTAAAAGAACAAAGAAGAACAGGCAAAAACTTGCAAAAAGATAAAAGCGAACCAACGGTAGATACAATGGAAAGGGGAGGAGAGCACATACTCCCCCAAGCTTAGGCTTTTGGCCTAAGTTGGGCTCTTCTACTGCGGTCGCGAGGAGCCTCCTGCTCCGGGATAATGGTAAGCCCAAGGGTTGTATGAGCCTTACGGTGCGTACACTGAAGTCCTCTGATCCTCCCACGTGGAAGAGGAAGGTCCCGCCCCCCATCCAGAGGAAGACCCTTCACCCCAGGGGGTGACGGTCGCCTCCTGAACGGGCGGATACACGACGCGCTCATCCTCGTCTGGCTCGACCCCCTCCGTGGGGTCGTGAAACTGGTATCTCCCCGCGATCTCATCAAACTCGGCCACTGAAAAACGAAATCCGTTCCTGCGAGAAAAATCAAACACAAGTGGTGCAGGTAGATGGACAGTGCGTGCCACACCGTCTTTAAACCGCAAAATATAATCAAGTGTATAGCGGTCAGAGATCTTAGTAACAAAGAAATGCCTCTTCATGGAAGCCAAGTCAAGGCTAACAAAAGGAAAGACTGTATCATCTGGGCGCGGTTCTCCTTGGAGAAACTGCAAAAGAAGTGTGGCATAGACGACACCAAAGAGGTCCCCCTTGTTACTATTAGTAGCAAGGCGTTTCGCAATAAGCGAACCCACATGATACTCGTGCTTCCCTGAGAGGGCATTCACCATGATAGCAGTATCAGGCGTAGAAGTGCTTCTCGTGTTGTCTCGAGCCAACACTCCTCTAGCAATATAATAGGCGAAATACCTGAGGTGAGGGAACATAATGTTGGAAATCTTCTGACGGTTGGATGCCCTCACTTCAGTGTTACAGAACGAGTCGAGGAGGGTGTTGAGTGCAACAGTTTGGACATTTTTCCTCTTCTTCTTCTCGACCAAGCCTGGCAAACCTAAAGCTTCACAAAATGTACTCATAGGCATGGTAAGCAATCTTTCATAAAGTCGAAACACCACAGTATCATTGTCAGAATAAAACCTGAAACTGTTAACAAAAATAGTGGTGAGTGTCTCGTACTGTGGTACACGGCTTGTAACAAGTCGTGTCAAACCTGCATTGGCACACAGAGCATATAACTCTTCTTGTATGCCGGCATCCTCCATGAAATCTTCGCATGGAAATTCCATGGCTCTCGCGGGTGACGCGTCCAACATCTCTATGGGTACGATATCTTCATTGTAGCTCACCCTAGTGGTCAAAGGTGAAGCTGCGGAACGCGTAACACGGCTAGAGCGCTCGAGTTTCTTCTTCCCAAGCCACTTTCCTAGCCTCTCCATTTCTGAAACTTTTAACAATTCACAAAAACGAAGATTTAAGCCAAACTAGTTTGGGCAAAACATTCTACTTACTTTACCAAGGCTCAAACTAGCAACAAAACTTGAAAAATAAATTTCTACACAAACATTTAAGCTCAACTAAACAGCACCAAGAACCACTAAATACTCACTAATGAAGCCACCAACTAGAAAACTAATTAAAGGGGTGAGGGAGTCACATACCAGAGAGTATTTGTTCCAAATTTCAGCTCAAACGAGTGGCTGTAGAGGGAGGTCGAAGTTCCGTGCTCAAGAACAGCAAGAACACGAGACCAGATCAAGAACACGAGTTTTTGGGTTGAAAGAGAGAGAGAGAGTGGAAGAAGAGACGCCAGCAGGGGGTGCCTGTGGGCCCCAGGAGGGTGGGTGGCGCGGCCAAGAGCTGGGCCGCGCCACCTGGCCTCCCAGGCCAGGGGTGGACCCCCTGGTCAGCCTCAGGTGCCTCCTGATGGCTTTTTACCTGTAAATTTTGATTTTGATTTTTCTGGAATTTTCTGGGCAACTTCACTGTAGAGAATTTTTCAAAGTTCAAAAAGCTGCAAAAACTTTCGTGAACTTGAGACAAAAGTTAGAACAAGTGAAGCTTTAAACACAAAAACTTGGGTACAGCAAGGAGAATAAACGCTAAAGGAAATGAAAACATAACAAGCTCAACATTTTACCTATATAAAACATGCTAGTTAGCAAGGTTGATCAAGTCTTACCAACAAACCTGTGGTATATAGCGCAGAAAATCTCGCCTCTTATGAAGTGATCATTGCACTCTCACTTTGGACATTGTCCCCACCATAATTGTCTTGTATTTATGGTATACATGTAGTGGACAACCCCATTCTCCAATCTTCACGGTCTCGATATTCCCAATGGAGTTAAGGCCATGCCTTTTGTCGATCTTCTTCGGAAAATACACCGTGTGTTCTTTGTCATTCACGTTGAACGCAACCTTCCCTTTATTGCAATCAATAACAGCACCTGCGGTGTTAAGAAAAGGTCTACCAAGGATAATGGACATGCTCCCATCCTCGAGCATGTCAAGCACAACAAAATCAGTAAGTATTAAGCAATTGGCAACTTCAACAGGAACATCCTCACAAATACCGATCGGGACGGCCGTGGACTTGTCGGCCATCTGGAGAGAGATATCTGTAGGAATTAGTTTCTCTAAACAAAGTCTTTTGTAGAGAGAAAAGGGCATAACACTCACTCCTGCACCAAGATCACATAAAGCAGTTCTAACATAATTATTTTTTATGGAGAAAGGAATGGTGGGTATACCTGGGTCACCGAGCTTCTCAGGAATCTTGCCACTGAAAGAGTAGTTAGCAAGCATAGTAGATATTGCCTCATTAGGGACTTTTCTTTTATTAGTAACAATATCTTTCATATATTTAGATTAAGGAGGTAACTTAATAGCATCGGTCAAAGGGATTTGAAGAAAAAGAGGTTTCATCCACTCACAAAACTTGCTGTAGTGCTCTTCTTCTTTGGTTTTGACGGACTTGCTTGGGAAAGGCATGGGTTTCTGTACCCATGGTTCTCGTTCCTTCCCATGTCTCCTTGCAAGAAAGTCTTCTCTAGTATACTTCTTGCGCTTATCGGGTGCTTCTTCTTCACGAACCTCGGGTGGATCATTCTTTTCAGCATCTTTTTTCAGGTTCAGCACCGTCTTCAGTCTCAGCATCGGAGGTAGATATGCTGTTTGGATCAACAACTTGTTCTTCTTCTTCTATTGGATCATTGGAATTGTCAGCTTCCTTGTGTTTCTTTTTCTTCTTCTTCTTCTTTGGAGAGCTAACAATTTCTTCTTCCTGCACTTGAGAATCTTGCTCGATCCTCTTCGGATGCCCTTCTGGGTAGAGAGGGTCCTGGGTGTGTGTTCCACCCCGGGTCTTTATACCATAAGCCTTTAAATTGTCCTGTTTGGCATTATTAGCAAGCAAATCTTTTTGCACATTAGAAATTTTTTCAAGCTGAGTTTGAACCATATTAAAATGATTCACAAGACATTTAACATCATTAACTGTTCTTCCTAGAACATCAAGCAAACTTTTGATAGCAAGAGTATTATCATGCAACTGACCTTGTATCTGCTCATTGAAGTGACTCTGCTTCATAATAAAATTATCAAGATCATCTAAACATTGGTCAGGAGGTTTACCTTTAGGGATGTCACTTGCATTGAAATCTAAAAGAGAGTGTACCTCTACCATAGGTGGGTGAGTGGTAGGCTCACACAGCTTCTCAATTGGGGGTAGATTCTTCACGTCTTTAGCTTTAATTCCTTTCTCTTTTATAGACTTCTTTGCTTCTTGCATATCTTCGGGGCTTAGGACAAGCATGCCCCTCTTCTTTGGTGGTGGAGGTGGTTCAGGCACGGACCAATCTTCATGGTTTTTGGCAATCTTGCCCATCAATTCTTCCGCATCGTCCGGTGTTCTTTGCCTGAAAACACAACCAGCACAACTATCTAGATAGGATTTAGACCCATCGGTTAGACCAGCATAAAATATATCAAATAATTCATTCTTAGGGATCTCATGTCCCGGTCTAGCCTTCAGCAAACTGCAAAATCTCCCCCAAGCTTTAGAGAGATGCTCATCCTGCAACTGTTTAAAGTTATAAATTCTTTGCAAAGCAACATGTTGCATATGAGTAGGAAAATACTTATCAACGAAAGATATAGCCAAATCTTGAGGACTTTGAATGGAACCACATGGTAGTGCATCATACCATGCTCTATCATCTCCTTTCAAGGAAAAAGGAAGAAGCTTGGTCACATAAAAGTTCCGGATCCTTTCATCAGTAGTAAACAAGCCACCCAACTCAGTGAGTTTGGCAGGTGCTCGATAGCATCATCTTTTTCTCCGCCATAAAAGGGATCAGCTTCAACTGTGGATATAAGTGAAAGATCAACAGAGAAATCATAATCAGGATCAATGATGCATATAGGAGACGTAGAAAAAGTAGGATCAGGAGTAAACTTGTTCTTCAGGGAGTGCTTTGTTAGCAACTTCTTTATAGTAGTAGGGTCGGAATCAACACATTCATTAAGCTCCCTGCAAAAATCATCATCAAGCGTAATATAATCATCCTCAAGGAGTTTCTCCTTAAGGTTAGCAAAGTTATGAATTTTTCCAATAGGTGTTTGGGTAACAGGAATTTCAACACCCGAGAATCGGGCAACAACAACAATCTGTTCTTCAATAAAAGAACCAAGTGAACCTGTAGTCTCAAAGGTAGTAGAAGTATCATCAAAAGTATCTGACATATTGCCAGACTCAGCAGAAGTAGCATGTAACTGAGGTGAATCAAACTGACTCATAACTGAAGGTGAATCAAGTTTAGCACTAGTGCTAAGAGCAGTACCTCTTCTCGTACGGGATGGTAAGATCGGAACCTTGGGGTCTCATTTCTTACCCATAGCGGATAGTGTGCAGCAGGTAGGATACTTCAAGTAGACCTGTAAATAAAGCTATGGTCCCCGGCAACGGCGCTAGAAAACAATAATTGATAACCCTCAACTGTAGAGGATCGAGATAGTCTTCGCGGGCAAGATAACCCAATTTATTGATTCGACACTTGGGGACACAAAGAATATGTACAGGCTTTGATAATTGAGTTGTCAATTCAACCGCACCTGAAATAAACACTTGCTTGCACAAAGGTATTAGTAGCAACTATGATACGGTGATAGTAGTGGTGGTGATAATAGTGGTGATGGTGGTGGTGAAACAACAAAAGTAAACAACTAGTAACCAGCAGGAAAGAAAACACTGTAGGCTAGGGAGATGGATGGTTGGGCACTGCTTGGACGAGAACAAACATGTAATAGATTCTAACACGGGCAAGGCTCACAGAAAATAAAGGATCATCTAGGAAAATATCAAACATGAGGCGTGTATCCCAGGGTAGTTGTACGTGCTTGCAATAAGAACTTTGCACAACATCTTTTGTCCTACCCTCCCGCTACAAACGGGGCCAAAAGGAACTTAGGGAGATTAAGGTACTCCTGTCAAAGATCACCGGAACAAAGCATTAACACTTCATGGATACACGGAATCCTCAAATTATAGTCCATCCCCTTTGGTGTCCCAAGCTGCCACCATTGGGATCGCCGGTTCCAGACTATAATAGCTGCATACAACTCATAGATAGGATCAAAAACACCTCAAACTCAAGAAACAAAAGGGTGATCAGATCTGAAATCATGGCACTCGAGCCCAAAGTGACAAGCATTAAGAGCAACAAGTTGTAACAGAGATGATAAACACCAAGTAGATGATAGGCAACATGCCCCCAACAATCTGATTGAACTATGACATGATCTAACTCATCCAATCCCTACCAACCCTTTGCCTACAGCAGGGAATTACTCACACATGAGAGAGGAAGTCATGGAGGGGTGATGAAGAGGCGATGATGATGACGATTGCGATGATTTCCCCTCACTGGAGGACAAAGCAGCCTCCAGATTAGCTCTCCCGGAGAAGACCAGAGGGTTGCGGCGGCTCCGCGACGTAGATTGGAAAAACGACTTCTGTTCTGGGGTTTCTGCGTCGGGAGAATAAATAGGGCCAAAGTAGGGCACCAAGGGGTGTGGGACCCAGCCAGGAGTGCAGGTGGCGCGGCCAGGGGCTGGGCTGCGCCAGGCACCCTCCTGGCTGCCCCCTGGCTGCCCTGTGGCCCCCCTTTGGACTCGCGGAAGCTTCCGGAACACTGATTTTTTATATATATTTTTTGGATTTTTCCAGCGTACCTAAATATCCAGAAACCTGCACAAAAGAAAACAACACTGGTAGCTCTGCTGAAAACAGCGTCAGTCCGGGTTAGTTTCGTTCAAATCATGCAAGAATGAAGCCAAAACAATAGGAAAAGTGTTTGGAAAAGTAGATACGTTTGAGACGTATCAATAGGACATTGTTAGTCAGTACAAACATATCAAGTATTCATTATTATTTTTGAAGTGTAAACTTATGCGGCGGGAGGCCGACTCGGCTTAGCTCGAGCCCTTCAGACATTTTTCTGTTCATTACACCCGTGGGCTTTTTCTCTCGCCAGCATTACAGCCGACCTGCGGTCTGCATCTGGCTCGAGAGTGGGCCGCGAGATAGAGTGTACAGTACTTGACTCCAGGGAGCAAACTCAACCGAGCAGTCGTCTAAGAGGAAACGATCGGGTTGCCCAAGTTGTTCTCTCTTCTGATGTTTTTTCATGTGCGGTGACCTTCAGGTTTTACTCTTACCAGCATTAGAGCCGACCTGCGGTCTGCAGCTGGCTCGAAGAGTGGGCCTTTGGTATCCTACACACTACTAATCCATCTGTGGGAAATAACGATTTGAGTTATCCGGTCTGCCCGGAGGCAACCGGTACCGGGCCGAGTATGCAGCCAACTGGAAATAACACGGAGATAACCCCCGAAGACTACTCAGGTTCATCTGTCATACTTGCTGTGATAAGCAATATTGAGTGAAAACTCACATTGAATTTTTGACGCAGCTGGAGCACCCACTGGGTGTAGCCTCCGGCTGACTCGGTGAGTCATCCGGAGAGTCTTCTGTTGTTTTAGCAGATAGGCCACTCGGCAGGCTCGTTCCCCGAGCCTCCGGGTGACTCGACGAGTCGGGCAGATTATCTCTTGTGGGCGGGCGCACACTTTTTTTACGTCGGATGGCCGAACAGGCGCAAACGAATGTAACTGTGGTCTGGCGGGCACACTCGGCGGCCTGACACCAGCTGAACTACTGAGCAATCGGCTCACACTTTTCTCTTGTCACAGCTGGTTCAACAAATCTCAGCCGACCTTATTTTTAATCATCTGGCCGAACAGATGAGCAAATCGGACGCAAACGCAGATTGGCGGACGCAATCGGCCTAGCACCAGCTGAACTTCTGAGCAATCGGCTCACACTTCTCTTTTGGTCGCAACTGGTCCAACGAGTCACAGCCGACCTTTTTTCTTTGAACTGGAGCAGTCGGCTGGCCGAGCTGGCATAACCGGCCGAACACGTAGTCTAACCACTCCAATCGGCATAGCCAATCTCTACGTTTTTTTTTTTGCAATCGGATGCCTCTTTTCTCACTTTTTTTTTCTGAAACTTGCTCTTCTTGCTTGCAGTCGGCAGCGGAGCTCTTTTCTCTAATTCTCTCTTTCTTAAGTCCGAGCGGTAGGGGAGCACGGGCAGGCGGCCGCTGCCGAGCTGGGCACGCGGCCACAGGGGAGGAGCTCGGAGGCGGCGAGGCGGAGAGATCAGCTGCGTCGGGGGAGGAATCGGGAGATGTAGCCGGCTGGGCCCGGCACCAGGACGGCCACACGCGCAGTCGGCCGGGCGGCTCACGAGCGCGGGAAGGCGGCGTGCAGCCAGGGTGCGGCCCGGGGGCGCCGAAGGTCGGAGGGGATTTGCGCGGGGGCAGAGGTCGAGGGGCCGAGCTGGCGACGAGGCCGGTGGGGGCCGAGCCGGCGCCAAGGTCAGCGGGGGCCGAGCTTGCGCCGATGACGAAGCCGGATGGGACGCATCCCTTCTTTCTCTGAAACAGTCTCTCTGAAAACTCTGTTTCTTCCACTGAATTTTCTCTGTTTCTGATACTTTTTCCTTTGCACATGCGAAGGCAGCGCAGCCGGAGCTGGGGCGAATCTCCGGGACAGAGCGCAGGCAGCGCGGCCATGCCGAGCGGGAGAAGCCCAGCGCGGGCCTAGCTGACGGCGCAATCGGCACGGTCGGAGGCCGAGCTGGGCGGCGGGGGCACAATCGGCCACGGGCGCGGGGGAGCCGGCGGGAGGAGCGACAAGCTGACCATGGGGACGCAGCCGCAGTCGGAGGCCGAGCTGGGCAGCCTGGGCGCAATCGGAGATGGCACAGGGGCGCACCCGAGGAAACGCGCGGGCTTAGAATTTGGGGAGTATACAGGCAAGCTCTGGCTGGTGTACGAGCATTGCATCACCATTGTACGGGGAGACGTGCATAGCTTTATGGAAAGTATATGGTCAACATCTGGCTAGGATTTGTCTAGTGTACGGCTTGGTGTACAGGTAACGAATGTGTTGTATCTGGGTTGCATCTAAAACATCTGGGTTGCATCTGTGATTTTTGGGTTGGATCTGGCTTTTCTGGGTTGCATCTCGCAATTACCTGGCGCAAACAAAAGAAACCACGGGCGGGCTGCCGGACCCCGCTGGAGGAGATGCGGAGGCGGAGCTCGAGGCGCACGGCTGAGCCGACGACCGGCCCAGGCACGGAGGAGGGAGTCGAGGATGGCCAGGGAGCCACTGCCGGGGCGCACAGGAGGACGTCGAGGATGATCAGGGAGCCGCTGCCGGGGCGCGCAGGAGGACGTCGGGGAGGCCGGCGAGCCGCTTCCGGGCGCGGGCGCACAAGAGGCCGTCGAGGAGGCCGGCGAGCCGCTGCCGGGCATGGGCGCGCAGAAGGCCGTGGCGCTTGGAGACGAGTCGTTGGAGGAGGAACTGCAGCTGGGAAGCCGACGGCGCCGGGCGGAGCAGCACGGCTCCTGACGAAACGGAGATTCGCCGGCATGCGTAGCCTCCGGGCACATAGCTGGCTGGACTGCGATCCACATCAGGAACGGGACTCCGGTCGCCGCAATTAGATCGTGCGTCAACTGTCGTTGATATGTAACAGCAGATGCCATGAGGATGACTAAAGAGCGGTACAGACCGAAGTTGATGTCGCTGGTGCCGGAGGCAAGATTGGGAACACTGCGATGTACACAGGTTCAGAGCTCTTCGTAGAGATAAAACCCCTACTCCTGCATGTCTGCACTATATGTGGAATACTGTACATGGTTGCTCCTGGAGCATTATCTGCAAAGCTACTCTGCTCCTGGCCGAGCTGGTGGGCACTGCTAGCTAAGCTACTGCTAACCTGTTACTCTTGGCTAAGCTACTGCTACTCTACTAATCTTGCTCCTTCTCTTCTCCTTCTAGCCGTGTGTGAAGGGGGGGGGGGAATAGAGAGAGCCATCTCCACCGTGGGCACCCTTACCCCTTATATAGGTGATGGAAAGATGCTCATGAGGACGGAGACAAGGGGAAGAAGACAAAAGAGAGTACATGTGAGGTGATGGGGTGATGTGATGTAATGTGACACCTCCCCTTTGCACTATTCAAGATGTCATGATGTGACTAGAGATGTCTCTCAGTTGTCTTGTCATGCTTTATCTTGTCGACGGGACACCTCGGTTGACTTCCGGGCAGTCGGCCAGCACGCTGCCGGCCGAATGCGCGGGCAGCCAACTGCGGGCAATCGGCCCAAAGCAGTCGGCGGGGCGCAATCGGTGCGGAGCTGAGGGCGCAATCGGCACCCGATGCCTTGAAAGATTATTCCTCGTGCTTGACCCTGATACGTCCCAAACGTATCTATAATTTCTGCTTGCTCCATGCATGTTTTGTGTGACTTTGCCATGATTTGCTTGAACTTTCATACACTTTTGAGCATATTTGGACTAATCTATTAACCCAGTGCAGCCAGCTGTCAGTTGCTGTTTTCTGCTGTTTTTGTATTTCAGGTTTTCCGGCCATTAAAAGTGCTCCAAAAAATCCAGAAAAATCTGATAAAAAATCAACGACCCGGAAGCTTCCGGAATCACCAAGGCAGCGGAGGGGGGCCACCACAGGGACTCCAGAAGGGTCCCTGGCGCGGCCCCACCCTAGGCCGCGCCAGGGGGCCTCCTGGCTGCCCTGTGGGTCCCCTCAATGACCCTCTCCGCCTATATTTAGCCCTCGGGGTGGAAACCCCTAAGATCGATCTGTTTTCTGCGAACTCCCCTCTGTACCGCCGCCGCCGCCGTTTCAAGATCGGGGCTGCCCGGAGAAGTTGCTCGGGCACCCTGCCGGAAGGAGGAACCCCCTCCGGGAGCCATCCATAGCCATGGACGCCTCCCGGATGTACCGTGAGTAGTCCCCCTTGGACCATAGGTCCGTGACCAGTAGCTATGTGATGTACCTCTCCCATCTTTGTGCTTCCACTTTCGAGACCTCGTGAGCTACCTCACATGATCGAGGCACTATTGTAATTTCTGCTGTTGCTATGCTGAGTTTGCTAGGATCTGATGGATTATGAGACTATGTTCAGATTATGATGAGTAATATATTTGGTTCTTCTCTTTTATATTTTGTTCTTGAGTAAATTCTTGCATGTTCTCCGTTGCAGTATTTTGCTTTGGCCAAGTAGTTTGCTTGCAACTCCAAGAGAGAGCGTTATGCTTGATTGTGAGTTCAGCCCCTTGATGTCTAGCTTGAGTGACAGAAACATGAGACTAGGGGATGTGCTGTTGCCACCAGGGATAAAAAACGGTGCTTGTACTCGCGGGTGCAAGGATTGTTTAATTTACGCAAAGTTCTTTTAATGCAGTTGTCTGTTGCTTTGAGTTTACACTTTGGGTGGGATTCGCAACTTAATACCAGCGAGATGTTCTGGATAGATATCTCAAGGTGGATGATTCGTAGTAGATGCAGTTGGATTTCGGTCTACTTACCTTGGCGTACTGACCATTGCTTTTGAGCCCTTCCTTTCTTTGCAGCATAGTTAGCATTGCGGTGTCTTCATGCCCAGCTGTGATTTGTTTACCTCGCTAGCACTTTTATCGTCTTTTGGGAGAGAGACATCACTAGTGATCACGGGACCCCGGTCCATCTTCACATTATTGTTTACACCCTTAGTTTACTTTCAGTCTTTACTTTCAGTTCCACTTTTATCTCTTGCGTTGATCCTTTGTAAACAACAAGGCCGGAGGAATTGACAACTCCTTTGTACTCGTTGGGAGCAAAGTTATTTGTATCTGTGTGCAGGTCCAGGTGAAGTAAGCAACCTTGAGTTGTGAACGGCGCCATTGTTCACTTTACCACCTACTTGTCGCTCTTGAGTCCTACTGGTTCGATCTAAACCTTAGCATCTTCGCTAAGGGAAAACTTGCCGCTACACTACATCTCACCTTGCACTTGGGGTAACCAACGAGGCGGGAGAGAAGTATCTTCATCACCATATCAAGCAAGTTTTCTGGCGCCGTTGCCGGGGACTCCAGTCTACAAGATAGGGGAGTTGCACACTATCTTTTATCTTTGCTTTTTAGTCTTGTTAGTTTACCTTTCAGTTATTACTTTTGTGTCCCTAATAAAAAATACCAACAATACCTGCTGCTACTATGGGTTCCAATGAAAACACCAAGTTGTGTGACTTCACTAGTCACAACAACAGTGACTTTATCTGCACTCCTATTGCTCCACCTACCACTTCAGCACCTTCTTATGAAATTAAACCTGCTCTGCTTAATCTTGTTATGAAAGATCAATTCTCAGGTGCTGGAGAGGACGCTGCCTTGCACTTAAACAATTTTATCGAGCTCTGTGATATGCAAAAGTACAAGGAAGTGGATGGAGACATCGTCAAGCTGAAGCTTTTTTCCTTTCTCTTTGAGAGGAAGAGCCAAGGAGTGGCTGGAATCCTTACCCAAGAACAGTATCGATTCTTGGAGTAAATTCAAAGATGCTTTTATAGGGAAGTACTACCCCCCTGCTAAAATTGTTCAATTGAGGAGTAACATTATGAATTTCAGGCAATTGGATAATGAACACGTTGCGCATGCATGGGAACGTATGAAGCCATTTGTCAAGAACTGGCCCACACATGGACTGACTACCTGGATGGTTATCCAGACTTTTTATGCAGGCTTGAACTTTACCTCGTGGAACCTGTTAGATTCGGCCGCGGGAGGAACTTTTATGTCAACCACACTTGGTGCTGCCACAAAGCTACTTGCTGAGATGATGCTGAACTACTCTCAGTGGAACACCGAAAGATCTCCAACTGGTAAGAAGGTAAATTCTGTCGAGGAGATCTCCTCTCTAAATGAAAAGGTTGACCTTATCATGTCTCTACTTACCAAGCAAGCTCCTATTGATCCTCAGGATGTTCCTTTAAATTCCTTGGTTGCTCAAGAGCAAAGTAGATGTGAACTTTGTCTCTAGAAATAACTTCAACAATAATGATTATAGGAGTAATTTTGGTAGCAACAATCCTAGGCCTTTCCCATCCAACAACTATGGGAACGGTAATAGCAACTCCTACAGCCAGAATTATAGGGAAAGAGACCTACCCAACTATGAGAAACTTATAGAAATAGAAAAAGCCACCAAAAGCTATATGCACACACAGTTTGAACAAAACAAGGACTTTTCCAGACAGTTAGATGAGCACTCCTCTATCCTGCAAAACATTAGCAAACAACTTGAGAGCCTGAATAATGACATTTCCAGCCTCCAAACTAGACTCACCGCCATTGAGAACTATGTTTCAAACATGTCTCACACCCAATCTACCTTGATAAACCAGATGACAGCCAAACCAGAAGTCATTCCCAAGGAAGAAGAGAGAATTAAGAGCCTTCCTACCTACCACACAGTAGCCACTATCCAAGTAGTTGAGGATGTCCAAACTGTTAGCACCCATCACACCCCTAGTCCCACTGGACCTACCAATGGTGATGCTACCACCTCAACCATAGATGAAGAAACCTCTATGAACATAGAGGCTTTCAAACAAGTGAGCCTAAATGATATCACTACCTCCTTGATAGATATTAGTGACCTAGACTTTGACAACTGCACTTTACCTGAAGTTATTGGTTTCCTACACAAGATGTCTAGAGACCCACACACTAGCACACCTAATCTTGCCTTCACAGAGCATATCACCAATGCTCTAATCAAAGATAGGGAGGAGAAGCTTAGACTAGAAGCCTCCATACCTAGGAATCTAGAAGATGGTTCGGATCCTATGATAAAAATCAAATTGAATAACTTCTCTTGTTATGCTCTTTGTGATGTTGGAGCAAGTACCTCTGTTATGCCCAAAAGAATGTATGATATGCTTGAATTGAAACCTTTTGATCCCTGTTCTTTTGGTGTTCGTCTTGTTGATTCTTCCGTAAAGAAGCCTTTGGGGAAGATCGACGATGTTCTTATCATTGTCAATGACAATTATGTTCCCGTTGATTTCACTATTATTGACACTGAGTGTGAGCCCTCTTGTCCAATTATTTTGGGACGTCCTTTTCTCCGCACAGTTGGTGCTGTTATTGACATGAAAGAGGGGAATATCAAATTCCAATTCCCTCTCAAGAAAAGGATGGAACATTTCCCTAGGAAAAATATTAAGTTACCTTTTGAGTCCGTCACACGGGCTAGTTATTTTCTTGAAAAGACTTGATCTTCTGCTTTAAGCCTAGCTAATGGCTCTAAAGAAGCGCTTTCGGGAGGCAGCCCGCAACGAATTTAGGTTTTTCTTTTTTGCTTTTCTTCTGTTCTTAGTGGTCTTGATGATTGTTACTACTGTAGAAACATCATTGTATCTTTACTTTTCAAGCTTTGTGCCAAGTTTAGCCTCATACGACAAGGGGAGTGAAAGTTGTGACATGCTGTCCAGAAAACGGATTTTGTCCTCGTGACTAGAAAAATCAGAGAAAAATCCCAGTTCGTCTTTTTGAGCTAAATATTTTACACAGTGTGCTCTATACAATTACAAAACTTTCGTATGTTCTGTGTTTTTTGATTTGAGTTGCAGAAGTACCCCTAAAAATTCGTTTTTACCTGCTGGTCTGTTTTTCACAGATTCTGTCCTGTTTTGCCTTTTCTTCGTTTTGCAAACCTAAAGCTTGCTTTTTCTTTGCAAAAACTTGTTGGAAATCTTGAGAAACAGTAGATATTCAAGGTTATCTTTATTTCCAGTAGAGAAAAATATATTTTATTATGGGCACTAACCTCTCTAATCAGTCTACAATGAGTTATGTATGAAGGGAGTTTTCAAGTGCGCGATGGAAGATGATGAAAGAAGATCTTGGAGTGTCAAACGCTCAAGCTTGGGGATGCCCATGTGCACCCCCAATAAATATTCAAGTAGAATCATGCGTCTAAGCTTGGGGATGCCCCCGTGCATCCCCTTATTCATCAACAATTATCAGTTCGTCTCGCTCTTAGGTTTTGTTTTTAGTTTTCTTTAGCTTTGCTAGCTCTTCATAACAAGTTAGACCCCAGCTTACTCTTTTGTGTGGGAGAGATACACGCTCCGCTTGAACTAGAACTCCTCATAGGATTTGCATGCTTATTCTTTTAGCTGTGAGTTGTTCTTTTTTCTTTTCTTAGCTGCTGCTCTGTTTAGTTGTAGTGCTTTAGTTTTTCTAGAGATTTTCTTTTGTTTTAGTTTGAACTTTCTATAGGTTGCATGTTTTATCTTGTTAGAGAGTTTGCCTGTTGCACTGAGTTTTGTGTCTTGACTAGAAGTAGGTAGTTGAAGTTGCTATTCTCTTTGTAGTAGTAACTTGCAATAGTTTTGAGGTATTGACTAGAGTAATGTTTGAACTTTTGGTGTCAAGAGCTCGAGCCTATTAGTGATAGATGTCGTATTTTGGGCAATCCGTGTGTTTTTCGAAAACCAAAAACCCCTGTTGAGAACTCTAGCTACTAGATGGATCACTAACCTCTGGAGGGTTCGAACATTAGAGTACACTCACGTACCATGAGTCGAGGATGCGCAAGGATAACCAAACCCCCATACACTCCTCCTCGGGGTACTTGTCTCTTTGTGAACCTCCTGATTAGATTGAGAGTTACCGATAATAAGTGTGCATGAGTTCTTCGGACTAATGTGAGTATTCGAAAGTTGACACTTCCACCCACCTATACTTTTTCTAGCCTCTTCGGTACCGTGCATCACCCTTTCTCACCTTGAGAGTTGGCGCATACTTCGCCGGTGCATCCAAACCCTTGGCACGATACACTCTGTCATCATAAGCCTCCTTATATCTTTACTCAAGACAGCCACCATACCTACCTACAAGGCATTTCCATAGCCTTTATGAGATACATTGCCATGCAACATCCACCTTCTCATGACTTTATCTTCATGTCATACTTGCTACTTGCTTGATCGATGAGCCGCATGCTAGTTAAACCTTGCCCTAATCATTGCTACATGACGCGCTAGTATCATTGCATATCCTGCTATCCTGGCAGAGGCATACATTTGCATCATGATAGTTATATCTTCTTTATGTGAGTACCTTTGTAAAGTGTGAAAGATCTTCTATATTCTTGTAAAATATAGAGTGTTGCCCCTAAAGTGAGGAAAAGATCCCAAAGAAGACAAAATCAAAAGATCCCAAAGAGGACAAATGAGAGTTAAATAGAAAGAGCCATTGAGGCCACCAAAAAATACAAAAAAATAGAAAAAAGAGAAAAATAAAAATAAAAAGAGAGAAGGGGGCACACTACTATTTCTTTTGAGAGATCCACACTAGTACTTCATCCTCTATCCCTTGTACTCCATAGATATCATCATCATGCATATAACTATGTGGGGACCTTCACTGACGGGGATCAACCCCGACAAATCCCATGGTCAGGGACCCTGGGTTAGTCATGAGAGGCACAGGTTGGACGATAGCTCGTCGGCAAACAGGAAGGCACGCTCCCGCTTGATATTATTGATGGGGGAGATGCGATTACAGTGGATGCCTAGGCTGGAGCGCTCAAGGCTAGGGTTACAGATGATATTGGTTGTCTTTGGTGTCGCCCCTCCTAGCCCTTATATACTGGGCTAGGTCTCGGGGAGTTCATCTACGTCTACAGGTAAGCTTTCCTAACCCTAGCTTGCTCTGTACGACAGGTCTTCGCACCTTCCTTATGAGTCGTAGACTCCTACGTCGGTGTCAGTTAGCGGGCCAAGGATGTATCTTCATGGGCCTTCTGTCTTCATGGACACCAGGTAGGCTTATCCGTAGGAGTCGTGGGGTCACCCCCTCGTCAGTAGCCCCCGAGTGCCTGGGGGACTCGAAGAGTCGCGCAGGGACTTGAGTTCCTCCATTTGTCGGTTATTTGTATGCGCGGTACAACCGCGGGTCGCTGGCAGTCTGGTGGCCATGACAGACCTGTTTCGAGGGATGCTAAGCTGAAAGGGCCCAAGGAGTCGACTGGTCGAGCCTTGGTGAATTGCACTAGGGAAAATACCGCAGTAGCCCAATCAAACCCACGTCCCTCGACGTGAGCTTGGAACACTGGTGTCGAGCAAAAGTCCTGCCGCTTCAGGTCTTACAGTGTTCATTTGCCGCCAGTAATGTGTGTAGCCTAAGGCGCGTCCGCCCGCCTTTTTCTATCATGCGCAGCGCATGGAAAAGGTTGGGAGTGAAATCGCTCTTCGGCAAGTCCCAGCCCGGCCGAACTTCGCAGCGGGGTCTTACCTACACGCTAATCTTGCGTGGCATCTGGGCACAGTGTATCGTGTTCCAGGAATGTGTGTTTTTGAGGCGCGGAGCCTAATAGCATTGGACCCGCTTGGAACAAAACATCAAGCGAGCTGTTCACTCATTCACCCGTGGAGCTTGTTTCGAGTTCTCAGACAGGGGAGTTTTTCGCGAGTAGTCACTCGTATTCCGTTTTGGTTCTTGAGGTGAGGGAGCACCTGAGACTCTTAGCGCCGTATGATCTTGGCGAATGCATGTTTGTCTTTGCGTCGGGTTGAGGGAGCACCCGAGACTCTCGAGAGTGCGAGTGGTTACTCGAGCACATTGCTGACCTTTGGGTGAGGGAGCACCCGTGACTCTCATGATGTGCTCTCCCGATGAGAGTAAGATGTTTTTCTTCATCGGGAAAAAGATCTGAAAGATAGAATCTCAGAGCCTTGATGGCGTACTCAGTACGCCTTATTGTGATATGACGTTGGCGTGGTCTTCTGGAATTTTTTGACCGCTGCGGCCTGCCGGGGGAAATGACTTGGCGTTGTCCCGCCGGAATTTTCGTGTCGCGCGATCATGGTCCTCTTTTTGCGCGCGTAGTGGGCGGTGTTGTTATTTCGCCGGTTGGATTTTCCATACTTTTCGCCTCTGTATGGGGTCGTGCCACGTTTTACTGGCGAAAAGGTTGGACGGTGGCCCTTCTTGCTAGGCTCTTGAGTTAAATACCATGCGGTTGGGTAAATTGTAGGTTTTACCCAACCATTTCCTTCCTCCTCTTTCTCTGTTTCCTTCTTGTTCCTGAGCCTTCATCTTTTCTCCTCTGCGGGCTGCTGCGAGATCTATGACCAAGCGCCCCCGTGCTGCTGTAGAGTCGGCCAAGATGTCTGGCAAGTGGGAGCGGTCCACGTTCGGGGCTGGAGATTTGGATGTTCTGGTTGCTGATGGCGTGGTGGTGGAGGGAGATGTGCGTCTTCGTGGTGATGAGTCGGTTCCAGCGCCGGCGGCAGACGAGCGGGTATGCTTCCAGGCTTTCTTCCACCGCGGGTTTGCTCTTCCGCTGCATCCTTTCGTTCGGGGCTTGCTGTATTCCTATCGGCTCCAGTTGCATGACCTGACTCCCAACGGGATTTTGCACATTGCGTGTTTCATCACTCTTTGTGAGGCCTTCCTGGGGATTTACCCCCATTGGGGACTTTGGAGCCGCCTTTTTAGTATAAAAAGGACGAACTCTGAGTACACCGTGGGTCGAGTGGGTATATCCATTGGGGATAAGCATTCATATTTTGACTTGGAGAAGATCGATTCCGTTAGTGGCTGGCGCAGAGGCTGGTTTTATCTGAAGGATCGCTTTGTTGTTGGTCAGCAATTTGGTCTTGCTTCTTTCAATCCGGGAACGCGGGTGGTGAGACAACCTTCATGGTCTCATTCTTTGACCGAGGTGGAGTCGTCCGAGCTGACTCAGTTTTTGGAGAGGATTGCTGTGTTGAAGTATAATTTGACTGGTGGTCAGCTCATCTCTGTTTTTGTGGGGAGGCGAGTTCAACCGTTGCAGCATCGGACTCGTCCTATGTGGCAGTACGAGGGACTCGGTGACTCGACGAGATGCTCGCCTGAAGAGCTAGAACCTGACGCCTTGCTGGCTCGTATCCAACATGTGACCAAGTGCTCGAGTATTTCCGAGATGCGCCTTGTCCTTCCATATGCTTCTGATCATTCTCCGCCACCGGTTGGTGCCCGTGTTCATTCATTTTTTTGGACGGGTATCTAGTTTTGCTTTGTTGTTGATATTGATTGCCTCACACGGCCATGCTCCGGTGCTGTGTAATCCTCCGCAGCCGGAGGACGCCAATATTCTTGAAGAACCTGGTGCTTCCGCAGCTGACGATGCCGCGCCGGCTGTTGATGCTGAAGTGCTGGTGGAGACTGGAGATAGTGAGGATTCGAGTCCCTTCCGTGTGAAGTTGTCGCGCCCCTTGAGCGCTGAAGATCATGCTGTGTTAGATGATAATGTCCCGCCTGCTGCTCCTTTTGCTGGGCCTTCCCCTTCGGCTGCTGCTCCGGCCGCTCCTCCCAAGAGGGTCAGGCTTGGGAGGCTGGGGCGCCCTCGTGCTGTGCGTGTCGGGTAAGAGTCTGCTGGATTTGTGCCTGTTCCCTTTTCCCTGTTCTTGCGTCTAATAATGCTTATTTTGTAGTGCTGCGCCTGCTCCGGCTGCTTCGTGCACCAGCGCAACTACTACTGATCTGAAGTCGACGAGTTCTGGGGCGGCGGCCAAGCATCTTGAGGACCTCTCGGCTGCCGCTGGTCAATCTGGGCCGACGACGACTCCTGCTGTTTCGACTGCGGGTGTAGTTCCTTGTGCGCCTTCTTCTGAGGCGCCTGGTGCTGTTGCTCCTGAGCCCAAGCCAACTAAACTTGGTCCTCCGTACTTTGGCCGGCTTGAGCTGGCGATTGAGGAGAAGGCTCGTGCTTTCGACCATGTCTCCAAGATGGTAAGTTGATTCGTGTCTGTGCGATTTTATCATTGGGGGCACGGCAGTGCTCCTAATGGGAGTAGCCCCCGAGGCTATAAGTAACTGTTTGCAGTTGCTTGTAGTCTTGTCTTTCCTTGACACCTGATTGCCTGGTTTTTGAAGCCTGTTTTCCAACACTGTGAGCGTTTGATGATTGATGCTGAGCGTTGGCAACGGGCCCATGATTCTGCAGGATGCTTTGTCTGCTATGGATGGTGAGTTTTTATTTTTGCGCTGCTGAGCTTTGGCGCTTCGTTTCTTGTTCTGAGTACTGTCTTGCCTTGAAGATCGTCGCTAGGCTGCCGAGAAGCAAGCCGAGAAGGTGGGAAAGACGGTTTCCGTTCTCAAGGCTACCTTGGCTTCCAAGGAGGCGGAGTTGCACGGTCAACACGAGGAGCTGGTTCGCCTTCGCCAGGCTGAGGACGCGCGTGCGCGGGTGGAAGCAGTCGAGTGCAAACGTCTTCGCGCCTTGGCGGACTCGCTTGTGTGTAAGTTTGGTATTCAACCGTTGGTCTTGCTGTTCCTACTGTCTTCCCGTGATAACGTTTTTTTGCTTGGTACAGCTGCTATAGGTGCGAAGCCGATGGAGGCTGTTGCGTCAGGGTCTGGAATTCTCCAAGGTGCTGTGGATGCTGTTGCAGAGGCTGTTGCGGTGGTCGGGGACGTCTGCGCCCGGGCTTCCGATCTTGTGGGGCTTGCGCACGAGCACCTTATGCCGGAGGGTTCAAAGGTGCCTGATGGCCTGGGCGCTTGGGTGGCTGCATTCGGCCTGGATGGGAAACATATGGTGGAGCTAGTTGCGGAGAGCGTGGTGGGTGGTTCTTCCACGGCCCTTGTCGTCCTTATGGGGCATGGGATTTCCATTGATGATTCCTTAGTTGAGACCATCCCGGACTATTCTGATGAGCAGGACGACCGAGCCGATAAGCTGGCTCATCGCCTGCAACAGGTTGTAGATGCTCAGGATCTCCCTGTCGTAGGTGAGGGGGAAGCGCAGTAGTGTTGCGTCGCTTCGAAACTTTGTCTGTAATTCGTGACTCCGTTCTGATGGTTGATCTTTTGCTACCTTTATCTGAGTGACTGCTTGGCTGTTGCACTTGCTGTTTTTTGATTTCTTTGTTTTGTTCGTCCTGCGGTAGGCCACTCCAGGCGTTCTTCGTCCTTGGAATTCGCTGAAGGATGACGCTCGCGAGGGTGCATACGAGTCCGTTTGCTTGCGACTGAAGGACGCTGAGCGGGAGGTTGTTCGACTGAAGGGATCCGTAGCCGTTCAGCGTACTCGGCGCGAGCGTGCCGAGGCCGTGGTTGAGAGCCTTGCTTCGTGGGTGGTGAAGTTGTCCGACCTCCTGCGGGGTGAGTCTTGCCTTTGCTTGGTTGCTTGATTCCTGCTTAGTAGGTTTTGCCATCTCTGTCTTGATCATAGTTTTTGACTTTCGAAGTGTTGGCAGGGCGAACTCGGGATGAAGAGAGGGCCGTTCAGTCGGAGATGTCGCGGCTTGATGATCCCAGAGTGCAGGCGAGCAATCCCTTTTGGGCGGATGGGGCTCGTGCTTGAGCGTTTGCTTTGCTTCGTCTCTGAGTTGAGTGGGTACCAGATGCTCTCAAATACTGCCAGCGGGTATTGGGTGGTATCCATGCTGAGTTCTATCCGTTGGAGGTGGTTCCTTCGTCCCTTGAGAGGCTCTGTCGCATATTTTCTCAGCCTGCCGAGTTACGTCGAGTGATGGATCATCAGCTTCGTGCTGGAGCCCGAGCTACTTTGGGTTTGGTCCATAGTCATTGGCCGGGGGTGGATTTTGCTCAGGTGGTGGCGGGTCCTCCAGGCGGTAGGGATCATCCGATGAATGGGCACTACATGGCTGTAGATAAACCTGCGCGCCAGGTTGTGAGGCGGGTTTGCGAAGAGAACGACCGCCATCTGGGTGCACTTATTAAGGCGAAGTTGGAGCCTAAAGATTAGGTGCTTCCCTTCGTTGTATATGCTTCTTCCTGGTTGTATACATTCCATGCTGTCTTTGGGGGGTCGTCTGCGTTGTAGTTGCGGGGGACGTTCCAGAGGGTTGCCGCGGCAAGCCCCCGAGTGTAAAAGTTTTTATGTGTCACGGTTGTGAAGAGCGCCTCGGGGGGTGGCAGTTTCGGCGAGCCCCTGAGTGCCAAGTTAATGTGCCGCGATTGCGGAGGGCGCCTCGAGGGGTGGCAGCTTCGGCGAGCCCCCGAGTGTCAAGTTGATGTGCTGCGATTGCGGAGGACGACTCGGGGGGTGGATGCTTCGGCGAGCCCCCGAGTGCCAAGTTAATGTGCCGCGATTGCGGAGGACGACTCGGGGGGTGGCTGCTTCGGCGAGCCCCCGAGTGCCAAATTAATGTGCCGCGATTGCAGAGGACGACTCGGGGGGTGGCGGCTTCGGCGAGCCCCAGAGTGCCAAGTTAATGTGCCGCGATTGCGGAGGATGCCTCGGGGGGTGGCTACTTCGGCGAGCCCCCGAGTGCCAAGTTAATGTGCCGCGATTGCGGAGGACGCCTCGGCGGGTGGCTGCTTCGGCAAGCCCCCTAGTGCCAAGTTAGTGTGCCGCGATTGCGGAGGACGACTCAGGGTGGCTGCTTCAGCGAGCCCCCGAGTGCCAAGTTAATGTGCCGCGATTGCGGAGGACGACTCGGGGGGTGGCTGCTTCGGCGAGCCCCCGAGTGCCAAGTTAATGTGTCACGATTGCGGAGGACGCCTCGGGGGGTGGCTGTTTCGCCGAGCCCCCGAGTGCCAAGTTAATGTGCCGTGATTGCGGAGGACGACTCTGGGGGTGGCTGCTTCGGCGAGCCCCCGAGGGCCAAGTTAATGTGCCGCGATTGCGGAGGACGACTTAGGGGGTGGCTGCTTTGGCGAGCCCCCGAGTGCCATCAGATTTTGGGAAAAAAATATTTATGTAATACTTTTCCTGATGTCCCTTACAAAGAGTAGGGGGGTTCTGTTGAAGACAGACCCCTTTTACTTAGAACGATGATGTAGTGGCTTGTAAAGGCCTGGTAGCTTTGTCTCCGAGTGCCCGTGTTCTTCGAGCGAAGTTCTTTTCCTTCTACGGGAGCGCTTCTTCTGCGAGTCCCGTGGTGCTGCTGCCTTGGTGGGCTATGAAGGCTTCTACTATCTTGTGGAATTCCTTGTCGCAGCTGTCGGATCTGACGAAATTGCCGCTGATTGTGATGACCCCGTGTGGGCTTGGCATCTTCAGCTTGAGGTAGGCGTAATGGGGTACGGCCATGAAGCGAGTGAAAGCTGGTCGCCCGAGAATTGCGTGGTATTGCGACTTCCAGTCGACCACTTCAAAGTCAAGTGTTTCCTTGCGGAAGTTTGTGGCGTTCCAAAAGACTACCTCCAAGCTTATCCTTCCGAGGGGGTAGACTGCTTTTCCTGGTACGATCCCGTGGAAGGTTGTTCCTAAGGACTTGAGTGCGTTGTTTTGGATGAGCATGTCGTCGAGTGTTCGGGTGAAGATGATGTTGATCCCACTGCCGCCGTCCATGAACACTCACGACATGTCGTACTTTCCGATTCTGGCCTCGAGTACTAGCGCGGCGTGCCCTGGTTGGGGAACGAGTGGCGGGTGGACGTCCCGGGAGAAGGCAATTTCTGTCTCCGACCCGCGCAGGTACTCTGGGAAGGCCGGGTGTGCGGAGGTTGCCAGGAAGACTTGTCTGGTGACTTGTTTCTGCTGCCTGTTGGAAGGCCTGCCTTCTTGTATCATGTAGATCCTCCCGTGGGCTTCTGGGTATTGGTTTTCCTCTTCTGGTGTCCTTTGCCGTTCCTGGATGGCGGCCACCTGTCTTGTTGGCAGAGGAGGGGCTGGTGGCGCATTGTGGGCGACTGGCCCAACTGCTATGCTTGCGAGTGGTCGTGCTATTGCGGCCGCGGAGCGGCTTTTCTCCTCGGCCAACTCGTTGAAGCTTCTGCAATTCCTGAGGATGTGGGACGATCTGAGCTCTCCTCGCTCGTTTCTGAATCCGCGTATAGAACACGGTCCGTCGAGTTGTTCTTTGGCGGAGCAGAATGCGCGAGTGCCGTCGCGTGGCTGCCTTGTCCTTCATTCTCGTTTCTGAGCCTGGGGCTCGTCTTCTGGGTTGTCTCGTCGCTGTGGTCTGTTGTCATCGTGGTGCCTGCCGTTCCGATTGTCCGAGAAACCGACGACGACCATGTCAGGTCCTCTGTCGTCGTAGAAGTTCCGTCTGGGTCGCTTCCTTCTTCTGTCGGCTACTCTATCTCCGGTGTAGTCGTAGTCGTACTCTGATCGTGTAGTGTGGGTTTCTGTTTCATTACGAACGGAATCTTCTCCGTCCGCCCAGCTGTTGGCTAGTTCTAACAGCCGTGTGAGTGTTCGGACTTTCATCTGTCCGAGCTGCTCCTTGAATTCAACGCGCTGAAGGCCTCGCCTGAACGCGTCGATGCTTATTGGATTCTCGCCCTTCGTTGGTGAGCCCCAAGTGGAAGGCGTGATGCAGTAAAGCAGTCGTTTTCCCTCGGTGAAGATACCAAGGTTTGTCTCCACTAGGACTCCAGAGATGATAAGTAGGTGTCAGCGGCGCAACTGACGCGGACCTGCACACAGACACAGATAACTTTGTTCCCAACGAAGTTCAGAGAGGCTGTCAATCTCTCCGGTCTTGTTGTTCACAAATGATAAAACGCAAGGGATAATGATAGCAACTTGAAAGTAAATGCAGAAAAGTAAATATAGCTTGGAAACAGTAATGAGGATATGGACCGGGATACGTGATGTTCACCAGTGATGTCTCTCTCCCAAAAGACGATAAAACTGCTATGCGAGGTAAACAAATTACAGAAGGGCAATTGACAGGATTATGAACGCACCGCAATGCTAACTACTCCCTCCGTTCCAAAATAACTGTCTTAGCCTTAGTACAAATTTGTACTAGAGCTAGTACAAAGTTGAGACAATTATTTTGGAACGGAGGGAGTATGCTACAAAAGAAAGGAAGAGGTTCAAAAGCACGGGCAGTACGCCAAAATAAGTAGACCGAAATCCATCTTCATCTACTACTAATCATCCACCTTGAGATATCTATCCAGAACATCTCGCTGGTATTAAGTTGCGAGCCCCCCCCCCCCAAAGTGTAAACCCAAAGCAACAGACAACTGCATTAAAAAGAACTTTGCGTAAAGTAAACAATCCTTGTAACCGCGGTTACACGCACCGTTGTTTTCCCCCTTGTGGCAACAGCACATCCCCTAGACTCATGTTTCTGTCACTCAAGCGTGTCATCGGGGGACATGAACCCACAATCTAGCACAACGCTCCCTCTTGGAGTCACTACCTACTACTTGGCCAAAGCAATAAACAGCAACGGAGAACATGCAAGAATTACTTAGGAACAAAAATATAAGAGATAAAAACCAAATATATTACTCTATCACAATCTGAACATAATCTCATAATCCATCAGATCCCTCCAAACTCAGCATAGCAACAGCAGAAATATTACAAAGGTGCCTCGATCATGTAGGGCAGCTCACGAGGTCTAAACAATGAAGATCAAAGAGGGGAGGAGAACATCACATAGCTACTGATCACGGACCCATGGTCCAAGGAAAACTACTCACGAGACATCCGGGAAGCATCCATGGTGGAGAGGAGACTCCCGGAGGTCAAAGCTCCCTTCGGCAGGGTGCCGGGAAGAGGTCTTCTGGTGCTCCCGATCTTGGAAGCGCGGCGGCGGCGGAACAGAGGCGAGTTCACGGAATAGGGTTCCTCTCCGGGAATTTTCCCGTGACGTAGACTAAATAGGCGAAGGGGGGGGGAGACAGAGGTGGACCAGGGGTCCCAGGCGCCCCCTGGCGCGGCCAGAGGTGGGGCCGCGCCGGGTGGCCGCCTAGGCCCCCCTGCCTCCCCTCTGGCCCCTCCCGGGCTCTTCTCGAAGCTTCCGTCACGCTGATTTTTTATCTGAATTTTCCCGAATTTTTCTGGCACTTTTTATATGGGGGAAAACTGAAATAGAAAAACCGCAGAAAACAGGAACTGGCACTGGGGTGCACTGAGTTAATAGGTGAAGGGTTCGTTGCATAGAAAACAAAAATTTTCCTACGATTGTAACAGCCAAGATCACATCTAGAAGATCACTTGTAAAGGTTTGAGAAGGACTCACCCTCGAAGACCAAAAGCTTTAACGAGAACTATTCTCGTGGGTGATGTAGTCGAACACTCGCCGACCTCAAGGTCGTGATGAAGACTTGACGCCACGAACGGGCAGCGTCTCCGTAGTCGGTCACACGTATAGATCAGTGAAGACCTCCGCCCCTTGCTCCAGTTGGGCAGCGGAAGTAGTGGATCCTCGGGAACTCCAGCAGCACTACAACATAGTGGTGGTGGTGGTAGAGAAGATCTTGAGCAGGGCTTCGCCTAAGCACCGTACTCGTGAAACTGGATCAGCTAGCAAGGGGAGGAAGATGCCAACCAAAGGGCATATGAGAGATGGAGGAATGAGTGAGATTGTGTGAGGACCTCCACCCATCTATATATAGGAGGAGGGGGAGGCAGCCCCCAAGGGGTAGCACGCCCCAAGAGGTGCCCCCACCTCTCCCCTCATCATGTGGGTGGACTCTCCACTCACAAAAACAAAGGGTCACACATTATTCCCATAATTTCCATAAATCTCCACTCAAAATTCCAAGAGTTTTATCACATTAAAACACTTTTAATTATCTTGTTTAATGTCACTCAAATTAATGAACACTTCATTCAATGAGTACTTCATTGATGAACACTTCATTCAATGAACACATTAACAATTATCCCCTTGCACTATTTTGATATACCGAAACTATTCCAGCAGTTTTATCAAAAACAGTCCATGTGCTGTCCAGTATATTCTCCGGCGTTCCGTATCCACTCAAACGCGTCAACGAATCCTTAAGTGTGTCACCCTACGGTTCGTGAATAAAATGGACATGACAGAGACTCTTCTCCGATCAATAATCATCAGAGGGATCTGGAGATCCATGATGACTCCCACTTACTCAACGATGAACTAGTGATCGTGTGAACCATTACTCCGTAACCAATTCCTTTTGTCTCGCGATATTTTAGTTGTCCGAGATCCGATCATTTGGTATCATCCATACCTAGTTCGATCTCGTTACCGACAAGTACTCTTTACTCGTTCCGTGATATAACATCCTCGTGAGCCAGTCACGTGCTTGCAAGCGATGTCAATGTGATATCACCGAGAGGGCCCAGAGTATATCTCTCCGTCATATGGATGGACAAATCCCACTCTTGATCCACGAGCCTCAACTAACACTTTCCAAGTACCCAACGACACCTTTATAATCACCCTGTTACGGTGTGACGTTTGATGGAATCAAAGTACTCTTCCGGTGTCAGTGATTGACGTGATCTCATGGTCTAAGGATTAGGGTTACTTCGTGAAAGTTTGATACAGCAATAGAAACTTTGATGACATGATCGTATTGCTATAACTACTGTGGGTGTATGTTCATCACATCATTCTCCAATGATATGACCTTATTATTAACGACATCCAATGTCAATGATCAGGAAACCTTGATCATCCGTTAATCAACAAGCTAGTATAAAGAGAGACATTACTAGGAACCTTTTCTTTGTTTATTAAACACACATGTATTAACGTTTCCGGTTAACACAATTATAGCATGAAAATAAACATTTATCATAAACATGGAATAAGATAATAACCACTTTATTATTGCCTCTCGGGCATATTCCCTTCAATAGGTTAGTCCAAATATGATCAAAAGTGTATGAAAGTGTATCTAGATCATAGCAATATCACACAAAACATGCATGAAGCAAGCATAAATTATAGATATGTTTTGGACGTATCAGTCGATCGCACTTTCGTCCGAGATGTCTTCCGCTGAGTTCTTGAGTATCGTCCATCGCTGGATGTATGCTCGCAGGGTCTCCCTCGTTCCTTGTTTGCATGCCCGCAGTTCCTCGAGTGAGGCTGGTCGCTTGTATGTGGATTTGAAGTTTTCTATGAAGGCTCCTCGGAACTGGCTCCAGGAGCTAATGGATCCGCGCCGAAGATTCTTCACCCAATGTCGAGCGGAGCTCTCGAGCATGAGCTGCACGTACTGCATTGCCGTGACGTTGGTTCCTCTTTGAAACTTGACTGCTGTTAGGTAGTCGTCGAGCCATGCCTCCGGCTCCTCGAGTCTGTTGTACTTTAGTGTCGTGGAGTTCAGTTTGAACCCGTTTGGCATACGCGTCTCACGTATGGCCCGTGTGAAGCATAGTGCTCCACATGGCTCGATTTCCTCGTCGGAAGCCTCTTCGTCCGAGTACTCCTCGCGTGCTGCGCGTCTTCGCCTGCTGCGGTTGACTCTATTATGCGTGATGTCGTCTCGCGCATCTCGTCGAGTGCTGCGGCGCCTGTTGTTGTCGTCACTGTCGTGTTTCTTGTACCTGTCGGGGCGCCTGCGCCTGTCGTCATTACTGTCGTCGTCATCTGGTGAACTGGGGTCCCTGTCTGGTGTCCGCTCGCGAGTCTGCTGTTTTGCGTTGGATTTCTTAGGTACCGAGGCATCGATGGCGTCCTTCATTATCTGCAAAGCAATGGAAGTGTAGCGATCCGTCCTTCCCTTTCTGCTTTTCTGGGCACGGGACAGGTAGTCCTGGGCGCTTATGAGTGCTTCTGCCGGAGTGAGGGGCTCTTCTTCGTCGTCGTCTTCCTCTAATCTGAAGTCATCTTCCAGTTTCCGCACCACTCTCGCCCTTTCTGTCTTCCGCAGGTTGTTGAGTTTCGATCTGTTGCGGGTGGGGGAGTCGTGGCCTGGTGAGTCACTTCTGGGAGGTTGTCTGCGACTGCTTTTCTTTTCGAGTTCCGCCTTTTCTTGCTTCTCCATGGCTAGGCGCCACTGTCTAGTCTGCTGGGTTAGCTCGCCCGCTAGCTTGTTGTATGCCCTTAGCTCATCCCTTGAGGCATCTGATGGTAGCAACCTGCCGCGGGCGACTGCTTCCTTTACCATTTCCATTGATTCCTTGGACAAGTATATTTTTTCTTTGGGTGGTTCGTCTGCCGTTGCCCCCGGGGTTTGCTGCGTGATGGCTGGCTGCCTTGGCCAGGTGCTTGCTGCTTGGCGGCTGACTGCTTTTTTTATTGCTGGGTCTTTGTTCCACCTGGACTTTCCTTGGTATGGTCCCCGGTTCTCCTAGCTGTACGACCATCTGACTGTTGTTGCCGGGACCTGCCGCCCTGTTGGTGGTTGGGGTGTCTTGACGAGTGCCCGGGTCGTCGACTCGTCCGTTGTTACCTGACGCTGGTGCGCCAACTTCTGCCATGAATACCTGCGATGGTGCCCTTGCTGCCTCCTTGCTGATACGTGTGGTGTTGCTTCTCCATGTTGGGGCTCCACTCGGGCGGTCGCGAGTGGCGTGGAGCCTTGAGTTGGGTGGGTAGCTACGGGTGCCGGATAGGCTGGCCGTGCGGGCGGCGTCCGCTCCGGTCACTGCTGCAGGTGTTGCCGTGGGTGCGCGGGTGCTGTCGGTTGATACGTCCAAAACGTATCTATAATTTCTGCTTGCTCCATGCATGTTTTGTGTGATATTGCTATGATCTAGATACACTTTCATACACTTTTGATCATATTTGGACTATCCTATTAACTCAGTGCACCCCAGTGCCAGTTCCTGTTTTCTACTGTTTTTCTCTTTCAGTTTTCCCCCACATAAAAAGTGCCAGAAAAATTCCGGGAAAAGTACAGGAAAAATCAGCGTACAAGAAGCTTCGAGAAGAGCCCGGGAGGGGCCAGAGGGGAGCCAGGGGGGCCCAGGTGTTGTAGTTATAGACCTAACAATAGATATAGGGGTAGTGATGGAGCTGTGAAGATCTGTACGCAAAGATGGTGACACAAGAAAAGGTTATACAGGTTAGGCCTCTCCTTGGAGATAACAACCTTAATCCTGTCCCAGGTGAACTGGGTTGTTCTTGCTCAAAGTGTCGATATCCCTTCTATGGTGAAAAGGATGGGCTTATATAGAGTGCGCCCTGTCCCTTTGCTGCCCAATAATGGGTTTTAATTACAGAGTTAATGATGGCTATTATTACAATGAGAAACATCCCTCCATTACAGTCATTTAAGTAGGGGTAACGCATATGGATTTAATGTCTCGTGACTCTGGCTCTTCCTCTTCTTGTTCGCGTATCGTGCAGCTCGGCTTTTCTTTCTCCCGAGTAACCGACTTACTCGGACGGTAGTGCTTTGCTTCCGAGTAACATCTTACTCGAAAAGGTCTTGTCCGAGTAAGGTTGTCCTTGTAGTAGTGTCATCCGAATAAACTAACTACTCAGAAGAATCTGACCTTATCCGAGTAGCTTCTTACTCGGATGGAAAGAGAGAGAAAGAGGTTTTTTGATTACGTTTTATTTTATAGATATTTTCTAAGAGGTGGTTATATTAGGGATACCCCCTGATATAAGGTTCATGAGGGTATACCCTAGGTATCACCACGACAGTAGCCCCCAAGTTCTTCTGGGTGCTCGTGTGAATTCATGAGGTATACGGAGATTAAATTCGATAAGAGGCACGGAAGGACTTTATCATCATTTGAACTATCCACTCGACTATGCGTAGGGTGAGTTGTTTTTGGAAAGATCGGCGACACTCGAGCGTCTCTCGGAAGAGGTGGACTGAGGCCTCGGGAGGCGTGTCTTAGGGTAAAAGGCCTTAAACCCCATATGTAACCAGATCTGTAAAGTTTGATAATTAAAGCATCAGATGGTGAGCTTTAAATCATATCCCATGGGATATCAATTCTTTACCCCTCACACCGTATCATGCTAATAATCTTGCAATCTGCGTCAGAGACGGATTATAAGCGAGTTTGATTGTTCGAAATTTCCTCTGAGATGCTTACTGAAGCTAGTTCGGGATTCTTCGAAGGTGATTTCTTGATCTAGTCGTTCCGAATGCTGACTTACTCGGATTGATTTTAATGATCCTTATCCGAGTGATGACTTATTCGGAACAGACCTAGAGTGATGAGATCCTTTCTCCGAGTTGCGGCTTATTCGGAAAGGTCATTTGCTTATTTTTCTTCCGAGTTAAGGTTTTGTTCGGAGACATCATTTAAGGGCTTTTTACTTCCGAGCTGTGCCAACTTGGAAGATTTTTTGTATGTCTTGCTTCCGAGTTGTTTTTTCATGGGAGCGAATCTTTTTCTGTCAAAGGATCTTATCTGTCAGGTATTCTGTCTGGGCGGTTCCTCGATTTCCGCGTCAGTTAGTTATTCTACCATTAATTGCACGCCTTTTAAGGAGGCTAGATTTGGGGGACCGTAGCAGGCGCCCTAATTAAGTGCCTTGAAAACCGCGTGGACCTTCTTCCCGCATCTATAAATATGACTTCCTCTTTCTTCCTCCTCAGTATAGTGCTCGCTCCTGCTTCTTCTCGACCGGTGTTCTTCTAAGTCGAGAGCTTCTCCTCCCGTCGGTGATCTCCCAGATCTTCTTCGAACCGGCGGGGCTCCCTTCCGCGCGTCTCCTGGCATCATGTCTGCGGGGGAATGGTTGCCTTCCGTCGTCACGACGGAGCTCATCCGGCGCTACCAAGACGAGGGGTTAATCCCTCGCCATGGCTGCCACCTTCCTGGCCCAGGTGAGGTTGAACCTCACCCCAGAGAGGATTAGCGGGTTCTTCTTCTTTCTCATGTGGATAGGGGATTTTCTCTTCCGCCTCACCCTTTCCTATGTGATGTTTCTAACAACTGAATCTGCAGAGGCTGCAAAGAAAGCATTTGATGCGAAGGTGAAAGAAAATGATGAATTTTTCAATAAGATGAAAAAGGAGATTGAGCAGACTGAGAAACGCGCGAAGGAGAAGAAGATTTTGGAGAAACAAGTGGCCAGCCAGAAGAAGGCTCTTGAATAAAAAGAGGCCACTATCTCCCAACTTCAATCCGACCTGCAGAAGTTGTCCGAGCTGCGTTCCAAAGATAAGGAAAACCATGAAGCTGAACTGGCAGCAACTCGGGAGTCTGTCAAAAATGCTGAAGAGTACTGTGCCGGGAGATTTGCTTCGTTTAGTGAGATGCTATCCAGTAAGATGTCTTCCTTGCATCGTGCGTCCGACCTGTTGCTGTTAATTCATCTTGTTTGATTTTTACGTTTATTGTGTCTTTGCAGTTTATTCCACCAATCCTGAGGCGGAACATGCGCGAATGGCCGATTTTTCCGAGCTGATGAAGAAGGACAATTACACTCCCAAGACGACGGAATTTTCCTTATCCAAAGGCCTGCTGACCATGAGGTGTGCGAGTGCAAAGAAATATGCTGAAGAAACCATGGGTGCCACCCTAGGTTTGAAGAATTACATCTCGCCTACTGAGGAGAATTGTGTTCATCTGGATACAGTTGTTCCTCTACTTCAAGCAGCTCCGCAGCAAATTGCTCGTTGGAAAAGGTCTTCAGCTCGGAGTGGCGCGAATTATGCTCTGGCCCTGACTAAAGCTCACTTTTCGGAGAAAATCCACAATCTGGAACGAGTCGGAGATGGTGATCCAGAGCATGGTCCGAGCTGCACGACCTTCTTGTCCCGCTATGCTGAGAATGCGAGTCGGATTGCGAAGATGCCAGATCTTGATTTCTTCGTGGAATCTACCGGAGTTACCAGTGAATCTGATGAGGCTAGTGATGCCTGATCATGCTGGGGGGAAAAATCGTTGAATTTTCCTCGGAATGCCGAGAGGTTTTGTAATAAATAGTTTATGTCTTATTACTGTGTCCTGGGTGCACAGTTTGTCTCAAAAACTACCGCCCTTTATTAAGAAGGCCTGACTCTGAGGTGTTGATGTGTTTTGCTATAACCAGTTATCTGCAAGGATATAGAACTATGTTTCTGAACTCATTGTTCTTCTTTGTTCTCTGGTTTTTGAAGTACTTGTTGAGAAACTTTAGCAAAATGCAGCTTAAGCTTCCATCCGGGCTGCGTACAGTTCGGATAAGGAACTTGAGTTTTGTCGTGATGTTAAGTAGCCCCCAAGTTTCAGAAAAACTTGTTGGGTAACTTAATTAAATTTTGCTTAATCTTTCATCCGAGCTTCGTACAGCTCGGACGAAAAACTTGGATTTTTCGCAACGTTAAGTAGCGCCCAAGTTTTAGAAAAACTTGTTGGGTAACTTAGTTAAATTTTGCTTAAGCTTTCGTCCGAGCTGCGTACAGCTCGGACGAAAAACTTGGATTTTTCGCAACGTAAAGTAGCCCCCAAGTTTCAGAAAAACTTGTTGGGTGACTTAGTTAAATTTTGCTTAAGCTTTCGTCCGAGCTGCGTACAGCTCGGACGAAAAACTTGGATTTTTCGCAACGTTAAGTAGCCCCCAAGTTTCAGAAAAACTTGTTGGGTAACTTAGTTAAATTTTGCTTAAGCTTTCGTCCGAGCTGCGTACAGCTCGGACAAAAAAACTTGGATTTTTCGCAACGTTAAGTAGCCCCAAAGTTTCAGAAAAACTTGTTGGGTAACTTAGTTAAATTTTGCTTAAGCTTTCGTCCGAGCTGCGTACAGCTCGGACGAAAAAACTTGGATTTTTCGCAACGTTAAGTAGCCCCCAAGTTTCAGAAAAACTTGTTGGGTAACTTAGTTAAATTTTGCTTAAGCTTTCGTCCGAGCTGCGTACAGCTCGAACAAAAAAACTTGGATTTTTCGCAACGTTAAGTAGCCCCCAAGTTTCAGAAAAACTTGTTGGGTAACTTAGTTAAATTTTGCTTAAGCTTTCTTCCGAGCTGCGTACAGCTCGGACGAAAAAACTTGGATTTTTCGCAACGTTAAGTAGCCCCCAAGTTTCAGAAAAACTTGTTGGGTAACCTGCTATAACCAGTTATCTGCAAGGATATAGAACTATGTTTCTGAAATCCTCGTTTTCTCCTTCTTCTCAGGTTTTCGATGGATTTAGTACAACTCGGACGAAATCTTGAATTAGAAATGCAATTGATGAAGTCAGAATCTCTTTATTAAACCAACTGACAAGCATCTCATGCATAGAAGCGCCGCAACATTTGGGCATTCCATGCATGTGGCTCTTCTTTATTATTCGTTACATCATATAGCCGATAGGCTCCATTACCTAAGACTCGGGTTACAATGTAAGGACCTTCCCAGGGAGGGGCTAGCTTATGATCAGAGGTTTGCTTGACACGCAAAACCATGTCACCTTCCTGAAAGGAGCGAGCTCGGATATGACGCTCGTGATATTGTCGAAGGTCTTGTTGGTAAAATGCCGAGCGCATTAGGGCTAAGTTCCTCTCTTCTTCTAAAAGGTCAATGCCATCTTGCCGAGCTGTCTCGGCTTCTTCTTCAGTATACTGAGTTATTCGAGGAGCATTGTGCTTCAGGTCACTCGGCAGGACAGCTTCTGAACCATACACCAGGAAAAATGGAGTTGCCCGAGTGGACCGGTTTGTAGTCGTTCTCAATCCCCATAATACTGAGGGTAGTTCTTCAACCCAGGCTCCTGCTGCTTCCTTTAGTTCCCGCATAAGTCGTCGTTTGATTCCTTTCAAAATCAACCCATTTGCTCGCTCTACCTGGCCATTGGATTGAGGGTGTGCCACTGAGGCGAAGTTTACTCTGGTACCCATATTCCAGCAAAACTGCTTGAACTCGGCTGAATTGAAATTCGACCCGTTGTCGGTGATGGTATCATGGGGAACGCCGAAACGGTGTACAATGCCCTGGATGAAGCTAACTGCGGCGACTGAGTCTAAGCTTTTTATTGGTTTTGCCTCTATCCATTTTGTGAATTTGTCCACAGCTACTAGGATATGTGTGAATCCTGAGGTGCCTGTCCCGCGTGGCCCTATCATGTCCAATCCCCATGTAGCAAAAGTCCATGCTAAAGGTATTGTCTTCAACTCGGATGCTGGCTTGTGTGGCTGGTTCGCGTAAAACTGACAGCCTCTGCAGTGATCAACAATGTTCTTGGCATCTCTTAAAGCGTTGGGCCAGAAGAATCCTGCTCGGAAAACCTTGGCCACTAGTGTCCGACTTGACGCATGGTGACCGCATTCGCCGGAATGTATGTCTTGTAAGATGAGTCGACCTTCTTCTTCCGATATGCACCGCTGGGGGAGCTTTGTGACACTGTTTCTGTACAACTCATTGTTGATCACTGAGTACGATTTTGCTTTTCGCACTACTTTCTTGGCTTCTACTTCGTCATCTGGCAGCTCTTGCTTTTGCAAGTATCTCAGAATGGGCAAGGACCACTCGGGAGGGATTACCTCTGTGTCAAAAAACAAGATCCACAACTGCAGGAATATATTCTTTGTCCAGAATGTTCTCATCTGGCAGCATGCTTGGATCGGCTTCCGAGTAAGGGTCTTCCTTCATAGTTGGGGCGTGTATGTGCTCCAGATAAAATCCTGGGGGAATTTGTCCCCGAGTTGATCCTAGCTTGGCTAAGTCATCCGCTGCTTGGTTTTGTGTCCTTGGGATATGATGGAGCTCCAGCCCATCAATTTTTTTCTCCAGTTTTCTGACTGCTACACAGTAAGTTGTCATTGCTGGGCTCCTTATATCCCATTCTTTCATGACCTGATTGATCACCAGGTCGGAGTCTCCAAAAATCATCAACCTTCTGATTCCGAGTGAAATGGCCATTCGTAATCAATACAAAAGGGCCTCATACTCGGCTTCGTTGTTTGTTGCTGGGAAATGGATTTGAAGGACGTATCTCATTTCGTCCTTTCTTGGGGAAACCAGCACTACTCCTGCTCCCGCCCCATTTAACATCTTTGACCCATAAAAAAACATAGTCCAGTTCTCAGGGATTGGTTGTGGGATGCTCTGTGGTTCTGTCCATTCGGCCAAAAATCTACCAAAGCCTGTGACTTGATTGCCTTCTTGGGTTGATAATGGATATCGTATGGTAAAAGGTCTAATCCCCATTTTGCAATTCTGCCCGTAGCGTATCTGTTATTCATGATCTCGGCCAAAGGAGCTTCTGATACTACTGTAACCGAGTGGTCTTGAAAGTAGTGAGCCAACTTTTGAGATGCCAAGTGAATTCCCATTGCCAGCTTCTGGTAATGAGGATATCGTTGCTTGGATGGTGTGAGGACCTCGGAGATGAAATATACATGCCTTTGAATCTTCTGTGTTTTTCCTTCCTCTTATCTTTCCACCACTATAGCTACGCTGACGACTTGGCTTGTGGCTGCAATGTATAATAAGAGTGGCTCCTTTTCTTTCGGTGCTGCGAGAACCGGCCGAGTTGATAACTGCTTTTTCAATTCTTCAAAGGCCTCCTGGGCTTCTTCGGTCCACTTGAAGTTTGACGACTTTTTCATTAACTGATAGAGGGGGAGTGCCTTTTCTCCGAGTCGGGAAATGAATCGACTGAGTGCTGCGAGACACCATGTTAGATTTTGGACATCTCGGAGCTTTTGAGGCGGCTTCATGTTCTGAATTGCTGCTATCTTCTCTGGGTTGGCTTCAATTTCTCTTTCAGAAACCATGAATCCGAGTAACTTTCCGGCTGGAACACCAAATACACATTTTCTGGATTTAATTTGATGTTATAAGATCGAAGACTCTGAAAGGTTTCGGCCAGGTCGGCTAGTAAGTTACTTCCCTCAGCTGTCTTAATCACAATGTCATCAACATATACTTCGAAATTTCTGCCGATCTGCCAGATCAAACAATTCTACATCATGCGCTGATATGTAGCCCCCGCATTTTTAAGTCCGAATGGCATGGTGACATAGCAGAAACAGCCAAAAGGAGTTATAAATGCGGTTAATATTTCATCTCGTTCATATAATCGGATTTGATGATAACCCGAGTATGCATCGAGGAAACACAGTCTTTCACACCCAGATGTGGAATCCACAATCTGATCAATGCGAGGAAGAGGGAAGTGATCTTTTGGACAAACTTTGTTGAGATGAAGGAAATCAACGCAAGTTCTCCAAGATTTATCTTTCTTTGGAACCATCACAGGATTTGCTAACCACTCTGAGTGGAAGATTTCCTTAATGAATCCAGCTGCTAGCAATCTTGCTATTTCCTGTCCGATGGCTTTTCTCTTTTCTGAAGAAAAACGTCTAAGGGATTCTTTTACTGGTCTTGCCTTCGGGTCAACCCGCAATTTGTGCTCAGCCAACTCCCTTGGGACTCCGGGCATGTCAGATGGCTTCCACGCAAAGATGTCCCAATTCTCACGGAGGAAGTTGATGAGCTCAAATTCCTATTTAGGATTCAGATCAGTGGTGATGTTGGTGAACTTGTCCTCATCATCAGGATGGATCCGCACTTTTTTGGTTTCTCCTGCCGACTCAAACGAAGATGATTTCTTGGGTTGCAACAACTCGGACGTGTCGACTGTCTTCTTCAACTCGGCCAACTCAACTTCTGCCATTTGCTGGTCGGCTATTAATGATCCTTTCTGCAGGAACTCTTCTGCTTGTTTATAATCTCCGGATACGGTGATCACACCACTAGGGCCTGGCATCTTTAACTTCAAATAAACATAGCAAGGAATTGCCATAAATTTTGCATAAGCGGGCCGTCCGAGTAGCACGTGATAAGCACTCGGAAAGTCGACTACTTCGAAGGTAATCTTTTCCTTCCGAAAATTATCAGGTGTACCGAAGACTACATTCAGAGTAATCATTCCTAGCGAATGTGCTTTCTTTCCCGGGATGATCCCATGAAATTCCAAGTAACTGTTACTGAGTTTAGACATCGGGATGTTCATGCCTTTTAGGGTACTAGCATATAAAATATTTATGCCACTGCTTCCATCCATTAAGACATTCCTTAGCCTAAAATTGCCATTTCCTGTTTCCACCAATGGGTCAACTATCAAAGCATGTCTTCCAGGGTGAGGGATATGAGGGGGATGGTCCGATTAATCAAACGTAATCGGAACATTTGTCCACTTCATATAACTCAGAACGGCAGGAGCAGCAGTGTTAACTTCTCTGAACCTCAACTTTTCAATTCTCTTCGATTCTCGGCCTGCAAAAATGACCAAAACTCTGTCTTCCCGAGGAAAACCTTCACTGTCCAGATCTGGACTTCCTTCCTTTTTCTTTCCCTTGTCCTGCTGTGACCCAGTCTTTGCATTTTGCGTAGCTCTCTTGATTAGTCGGCATTGCCTAGCGGTATGCTTCGGGAAAATCGTCTTTCCTTCAGCATCTTGGGTGGTATGAAGAGGACAAGGCTGATTTAGGATATCATCATCATTTGAAGGCCTTTTCTGACGAGGCTGCCACTCCTTCCTCGACTGATTTTTCTATGGATCCCTGCTGCATTTGCGGCCGCTACCAATTCGGCGTCCGTTGGTGCCCCTTCTGCCTTTCTCTTACTACCTCCCCCTCCATTCTTTTGCTTGGGGTTGGTGGCCGAGTTGTTACCGCTTCGATACTGCTGGGACTTCTGCCGAATTTCCTCTTCCCCATTAGCATATTTGTTTGCGATTTCCATCAATCTGCCAAGTGAAGTGACATTAGGGGACCTTGCGAGCTTCAAGCTTAACTCCTTATACTTGAAACCTTGCTTAAAGGCATGAATTGCTTGGAACTCGGAGACTCCTTCTACCGAGTTGTGGAGTGTGATCCATGTCTGAATATATTCTCGAGTGGGTTCATTGTGACCTTGAGTACATAACTGCAATTTAGTCAGCCCTCCAGGTCTCTTGTAGGTTCCTTCAAAATTCTTGACGAAAACTCTGACTAGATCTTCCCATACCCAGATGCTGTTTGGTGGAAGCTGGTTTAGCCATGTCCGAGCTGAACCTTCCAGCATCAGGGGAAGGTGCATCATGGCTATCTCATATCCACCTCCTCCTATCTGGACTGCTATTCTGTAGTCATCTAACCATGTCTGCGGCTTAGCGTCACCCCGGTACTTCTCTACTCCTTGCGCTATCCTGAAGCGAGGGGGAATCGGGGTTGATCGGATTCTCTCGCTAAAACAGACGGGGCCTGTAGCCATCGGATAACTAACTTGGTCTTGTCGATACGCTCTGGCACGATCTACTCGATTTTGTACTAAATGACTTCGAGCATCATCTTCAATATCTCGGTATCTTTCTTCTTGATGATCCACTCGGCGCCGCTCTTGGTCCCTCCTCCGAGCTGCGTAGTCTTCATCTCTCCTCCGTGCTGTATACTCATCACCTCTTCGAAACTCTGGATTCCGGAACTGTTCATGGCGGTAATCATCATGAAGATCCCCCTTGTTCCGAGGTGAATGATTTCTGTTTCTTCGGGGAGTATAAACAGACAGAGAGGTGCCCGTGAGGGGAGGTTGAGAGTGAACCCGCTGTAGTGATTGACTGACTCCAGCATTCTGCTCCACTACTTTTTGTAACAGGAATGCTAAGTGCTCTATTCCTTCAGCTGTTGAACCACTCGACTGCAAGGAATTTGCAATCCGAGTAGCTGCTATTAGATTTTCCATTGGGGTATCCAGAGCTCGGAAAGATCGATTTTCGCCATTTCCCCTCAGTTGACGACTGGTTCTACTCTGCTTGAGGCGAGCCACCTCCCGAGCCTGATGTTCCAATGTATTCTGTAGTTCGGTTAGACGCTGCCGCTCAGCTAAATTGGTTAGCCTGGCTGCCTCTAAGTGTTGCCCTTCTGGAGTTGAGGTGTCTATGGGGGTTTGCAACATCTGCTCTGCTGCTTCTGCCGTTACTTGTTCTTCCCGAGTAAGGGGCCGTCGACTGGAACCTCTGAGCTCTAGACGCCTGAAAGAAGATGTTCGCCGACGTCCTCCTCCGAGTGGTATCTCTTCATTGCCCCGAGCTGCCTCGTTAGTCCGATCTCCGACCTCTCTGGTTGGTGACCCCTGAGGTGGTGGAGTCCCGGCCATACAAACTTCTGCCATGGTGACAGGAGAACCGTTGCTCCCTTCTTGTTCGACCTCTAGCTCCGGGTCAGACATCAAAAGGTCTTCATTGTCACCGGAGTTGAAGATGTGCAAGAGTGATGCAGTTGGACCTTCCTTTGCAATCAGCTCGCTGATGGCCTGCTGAGCTGACTCCACAGAATCGATGACTGCCACCTGCTGGATCGGGCGGGGCTTGTTTCGATAAGGAACGTGCGGGAGGCCTGGCCTCTTCTTCTTATGGTGAATATGCAACGGAGCCTGGGTCTGAGGACGGACTGGTAACTTAAGGCGAAGAGCCCCCGATGTGTCGGCTCGAAAGTGTACGATGCCCCTTGAGGGCAGCAGCTGCGCCTGGAGCGGCGCATCCGCCAGCCAAGCGGAGTCGTCGGCCACAAAGTCTAACGATCCAAAGAGAAAACTCTCGCCGTGGACGAGTTGGGGACCGCGGGTCGACGAGGAAGATGAAAAGAAACCCATCTTTACGGTTGCTGATCAGCTCAGCCCCACGGTGGGCGCCAATTGTTGTAGTTATAGACCTAACAATAGATATAGGGGTAGTGATGGAGCTGTGAAGATCTGTACGCAAAGATGGTGACACAAGAAAAGGTTATACAGGTTAGGCCTCTCCTTGGAGATAACAACCTTAATCCTGTCCCAGGTGAACTGGGTTGTTCTTGCTCAAAGTGTCGATATCCCTTCTATGGTGAAAAGGATGGGCTTATATAGAGTGCGCCCTGTCCCTTTGCTGCCCAATAATGGGTTTTAATTACAGAGTTAATGATGGCTATTATTACAATGAGAAACATCCCTCCATTACAGTCATTTAAGTAGGGGTAACGCATATGGATTTAATGTCTCGTGACTCTGGCTCTTCCTCTTCTTGTCCGCGTATCGTGCACCTCGGCTTTTCTTTCTCCCGAGTAACCGACTTACTCGGACGGTAGTGCTTTGCTTCCGAGTAACATCTTACTCGAAAAGGTCTTGTCCGAGTAAGGTTGTCCTTGTAGTAGTGTCATCCAATAAACTAACTACTCGGAAGAATTTGACCTTATCCGAGTAGCTTCTTACTCGGATGGAAAGAGAGAGAAAGAGGTCTTTTGATTAAGTTTTATTTTATAGCTATTTTCTAAGAGGTGGTTATATTAGGGATACCCCCTGATATAAGGTTCATGAGGGTATACCCTAGGTCTCACCACGACACCAGGCGGCCACCCGGCGCGGCCCCACCCCTGGCCGCGCCAGGGGGGCGCCTGGGGCCCCTGGTCCACCTCTGGCTGCCCCCCTTCGCCTATTTATTCTCCTCCACGGGGAAACTCCAGAAGAGGAACCTTATTCCGCAAACTCGCCTCTGTTCCGGCGCCGCCGCGCTTACGAAGATCGGGAGCACCAGAAGACCTCTTCCCGGCACCCTGCCGGAGGGAGGATTGACCTCCGGGAGTCTCCTCTCCACCATGGATGCTGCCCGGATGTCACGTGAGTAGTTTTCCTTGGACCATGGGTCCGTGATCAGTAGCTATGTGATGTTCTCCTCCCCTCTTTGATCTTCATTGTTTAGACCTCGTGAGCTGCCCTACATGATCGAGGCACTTTTGTAATATTTCAGCTATTGCTATGCTGAGTTTGATGGGATCTGATGGTTATGAGATTAGGTTCAGATTGTGATAGAGTAATATATTTGGCTTTTATCTCTTATATTTTTGTTCCTAAGTAATTCTTGCATGTTCTCCGTTGCTGTTTATTGCTTTGGCCAAGTAGTAGGTAGTGACTCCAAGAGGGAACGTTGTGCTAGATTGTGGGTTCATGCCCCCCGATGACACGCTTGAGTGACAGAAACATGAGTCTAGGGGATGTGCTGTTGCCACAAGGGGGAAAACAACGGTGCTTGTAACCGCGGTTAAAAGGATTGTTTACTTTACGCAAAGTTCTTTTTAATGCAGTTGTCTGTTGCTTTGGGTTTACACTTTGGGTGGGGCTCGCAACTTAATACCAGCGAGATGTTCTGGATAGATATCTCAAGGTGGATGATTAGTAGTAGATGCAGATGGATTTAGGTCTACTTATTTTGGCGTACTGCCTGTGCTTTTGAGCCTCTTCCTTTCTTTTATAGCATAGTTAGCATTGCGGTGCGTTCATAATCCTGTCAATTGCCCTTCTGTAATTTGTTTACCTCGCATAGCAGTTTTATCGTCTTTTGGGAGAGAGACATCACTAGTGAACATCACGTATCCCGGTCCACATCCTCATTATTATTTCCAAGCTATATTTACTTTACTGCTTTTACTTGCTATCATTATCCCTTGCGTTTTATCCTTTGTGAACAACAAGACCGGAGAGATTGACAACCTCTCTGAACTTCGTTGGGAACAAAGTTATCTGTGTCTGTGTGCAGGTCCGCGTCAGTTGCGCGCTGACACCTACTTATCATCTCTGGAGTCCTACTGGAGAAAAACCTTGGTATCTTCACTGAGGGAAAATTGATGCTGCACTACATCTCAACCTTCCACTTGGGGTAACCAACGAAGGGCGAGAAGCCATCATCGGTGAGGCGAAGAGTCCCCCAATGGTTGATGTAGATCTGATACGCCCCGAAGATCAGATTGACGCCGGAGTGTAGATCGGTAAAGACTGGCTGGAGGGTCGGGAGGTGGGCCGTGAATCCGAAGGACTCGAACAGATTGGATCTTGCCGGAGCCGTCGAGTCGATGAGTGCTGATGGTGATGAGGCCGCTGAGATCGTGTTCCCAACCTGCGCAGTTCCCACAGACGGCGCCAATTGACGGGGATCAACCCCGGCAAATCCCATGGTCAGGGACCCTGGGTTAGTCATGAGAGGCACAGGTTGGACGATAGCTCGTCGGCAAACAGGAAGGCACGCTCCTGCTCGATATTATTGATGGGGGAGATGCGATTACAGTGGATGCCAAGGCTGGAGCGCTCAAGGCTAGGGTTACAGATGATATTGGTTGTCTTTGGTGTCGCCCCTCCTAGCCCTTATATACTGGGCTAGGTCTCGGGGAGTTCATCTACGTCTACAGGTAAGCTTTCCTAACCCTAGCTTGCTCCGTACGGCAGGTCTTCGCACCTTCCTTATGAGTCGTAGACTCCTACGTCGGTGTCAGTTAGCGGGCCAAGGATGTATCTTCATGGGCCTTCTGTCTTCATGGACACCAGGTAGGCTTATCCGTAGGAGTCACCCCCTCGTCATTCACACTATATAACTTGGCTTGTATATTCCAATGATGAGCCTCCTCAAACGAGCTCTAGATCTTCTTGAGCAAGCAAGTTGATGCACCCCCACTAGTTTCCTTGGAGAGCTTTTAGCTCACATGTACATCCGTTGCATGACAATCCCTACTCCTCAGATTATATCTATCATATGGCCTTCTCTCGCCTATGATTGTCCTCATTGATGTGAGCCTTTCACACCTTTTTGTCTTCCTCCTCCACCTTCTTTCTGTTTCGCCTTTTAGGTGTCAACTTTCTTGCTCACGCTCATCCATTGCATGAGTGCTCAAAATATCGAAAGGGAGTGGATCCGTTTGACTTGTACCTGGCTAGTGGTCTGGGGACGAGTCAAGATAAGAATCCAAAGGAGACCAAGTGTGAAACTTTAGTAGATAGTTGTTCTCAACAACCTTTTTTCTCTCTTTTTCCCAGTCCCCTGCTTGCACGCAAACACCATCTGGAGACATTCGAGTCACGGACTGCGAGAGCTCTTGCACCTTTTGTTCTTTTGTTGCTTGTGTCAATGCTAATATAGACTCCTGCTTGTTAAGACTTGAATTGAGTTGCATGCTTTAATTGCTTTACTTAAAAGTCCTTATATGGTTGTGTGGTATGTCACCATAGAAATTATGCTTGTTATCATTTACCTACTCGAGGACGAGCAGGAATTAAGCTTGGGGATGTTGATACGTCCCAAACGTATCTATAATTTATGCTTGCTCCATGCATGTTTTGTGTGACTTTGCCATGATTTGCTTGAACTTTCATACACTTTTGAGCATATTTGGACTAATCTATTAACCCAGTGCACCCAGCTGCCAGTTGCTGTTTTCTGCTGTTTTTGTATTTCAGGTTTTCCGGCCATTAAAAGTGCTCCCAAAAATCCGGAAAAATCCGATAAAAAATCAGCGACCCGGATGCTTCCGGAATCACCAAAGGCAGCGGAGGGGACCCACCACAGGGACTCCAGAAGGGTCCCTGGCGCGGCCCCACCCTAGGCCGCCCCAGGGGGCCTCCTAGCTGCCCTGTGGGTCCCCTCGATGCCCCCTCCGCCTATATTTAGCCCTCGAGGTGGAAACCCCTAAGATCGATCTGTTTTCTGCGAACTCCCCTCTGTACCGCCGCCGCCGCCGTTTCAAGATCGGGGCTGCCCGGAGAAGCTGCTCGGGCACCCTGCCGGAAGGAGGAACCCCCTCCGGGAGCCATCCATTGCCATGGACGCCTCCCGGATGTACCGTGAGTAGTCCCCCTTGGACCATAGGTCCGTGACCAGTAGCTATGTGATGTACCTCTCCCATCTTTGTGCTTCCACTTTCGAGACCTCGTGAGCTGCCTCACATGATCGAGGCACTATTGTAATTTCTGCTGTTGCTATGCTAAGTTTGCTAGGATCTGATGGATTATGATACTATGTTCATCTTGTGATGAGCAATATATTTGGTTCTTCTCTTTTATATTTTATTCTTGAGTACATTCTTACATGTTCTCCGTTGCAGTATTTTGCTTTGGCCAAGTAGTTTGCTTGCAACTCCAAGAGGGAGCGTTATGCTTGATTGTGAGTTCAGCCCCCTCATGTCTAGCTTGAGTGACAGAAACATGAGACTAGGGGATGTGCGATTGCCACCAGGGATAAAACAACGGTGCTTGTACTCGCGGGTGCAAGGATTGTTTACTTTACGCAAAGTTCTTTTAATGCAGTTGTCTATTGCTTTGAGTTTACACTTTGGGTGGGATTCGCAACTTAATACCAGCGAGGAATTCTGGATAGATATCTCAAGGTGGATGATTCGTAGTAGATGCAGTTGGATTTCGGTCTACTTACTTTGGCATACTGCCCATTGCTTTTGAGCCCTTCCTTTCTTTGCAGCATAGTTAGCATTGCGGTGCCTTCATAATTCTGTCAATTGCCCATCTGTGATTTGTTTACCTTGCTAGCACTTTTATCGTCTTTTGGGAGAGAGACATCACTAGTGAAAATCACGGGACCCCGATCCATCTTCACATTATTGTTTACACCCTTAGTTTACTTTCAGTTCCACATTTATCTCTTGTGTTGATCCTTTGTAAACAGCAAGGCCGGAGGAATTGACAACTCCTTTGTACTCGTTGGGAGCAAAGTTATTTGTATCTGTGTGCAGGTCCAGGCGAAGTAAGAAACCTTGAGTTGTGAACGGCGCCATTGTTCACTTTACCACCTACTTTTCGCTCTTGAGTCCTACTGGTTCGATCTAAACCTTAGCATCTTCGCTAAGGGAAAACTTGCCGCTACACTACATCTCACCTTGCACTTGGGGTAACCAACGAGGCGGGAGAGAAGTATCTTCATCACCGTATCAGACCCTACCGGGGGGTCATCCCCCAACACTAAGCTTGAGACATGTGAATTGGAGATAATCTGGAGGCGGAGAACGGCGAAATGCGCAACTCATTTTCTAACCAAATGTGCTATAGCAGAGGAAAAGAGTGAGGTTTGGCGAACTAGGCCACCTGATTACATTTTTTCTGTACTCTGTCATGAGATTATAAATTTCTTTTAATAAATATTAAGTAATTCCTCTTCTCTATGGAGACCAGGTCATCAAGAAGCTTCCTCACCTGTCCTTCCCCTGATCGTGCTTTGGTGTATTGTAGGATGGAGGACGCACGCAAAGCCTCAAGTTGATTTGTCCTGCTTCTTCTTCTTATGAGCATCCCTAGTAGAAACCTCGTTTCGTGGAAACCACACCGTGCAGAACAGAAACATCAAATTGAATTATAAATGACAATCATGTGGGACCTGGTTACAATCCTTGATGGTCGTTGTGCTTCCATCGAATTAACTTCATCGTTTGAACCGTTAACATCGATGGACATTAGCAGCGCACTCTACAAGGGCCGCACTGCAGGTGTAATTTAGCAGCGCGGCCAGAGGGAGTGCGTTGCCGGAGATTGATTATTGGCAGCGCGGGCTGCTAAGACATGCGCTGCTAATATGGGTTCACAATTTGTGTTCCCGTGGCTAGCCACTTTAGTGGCGTGTGTGCCAAACCCCGCGCTGCAGATGTCTTATACATCTGCAGCGCGTGTTCGTAGATCCGCGCTGCTAATTCGGCTACCGCAGACCGTGTTTTTGGGGCCCACATATCTGTAGCGCGCCACTGCTATACCGCGTTGTAGATGGCCCAGCCATCTACAGCGCGGCGTCGACGGGCCGCACTGCAAATGGGATCACTTAAACCGGGCACACGACCTCCTTCCCTCCTCACTCTCTCCCTCACGCACCAAACCCACTCCTCCGATCGCCGCTGCACCGTTATTCCACGCCGCCGCCCCGTTCTTGCATCGCCGCCGCCGCGCGCCCCATTCCTCCATGCCACCGCCCTGCTCCTCTATCGCTTCCGCCCCGTTCCTCCACCGACGCTGCCACCCCGCTCCTCCACGACGCCGGCCGCCCCGCTCCTCCACGCCGCCGCCTCGCTCAGATCGCCCACTGACGGGTCTCCATCTCACCCCCACTCAGTAATATAGAATCTCTGTGTATGTGGTGCTTGAGTATCTGTGTATAATAGATGGATAAGATAGATATATAGATAGATAGCTAAATACATAGATAGTATTAATACTTTAAAAAAAATATGGAATGTTGATATTGTTTGCAGGGTTATGAGTGACCAATGTTTTGCCGGAATGTCGATTAATTTCCGTTTCGGCAAATTTCAGGTGCTCGATATGTCCAATTTCTAGCAAATTTCATGCCGAAAATTTCCGTGGATTTCGGCATGACTTGTGCTAGAAAAGTAGGACATACCGAGTGCTTGAGATTTGTCAAAACGGGAATTAACGGTGTTTCGGCATCAAATTAGTTTTAATCAATACTTTTGCTATTTTTTTAGAAGGTGATGATTTCAATATATTGTGACATTATGTGACATCGGGGGAGAGCGTGCAACTACCCTTGTGATATGTACAAGTACGAAACTTGTGCATCCTACTTGGGTGGCTGCTACGCCCCCCTTGATTCGCTTATGTGTCCAATCTAAGTATGAACCATTATTTAAAAGTACTTTCGTCTTAAATTGTTAATTTTTTAGTTAGTATAAATTTTTCACTCATACGTTTTAATGAAACTTTGTATATTAAACAAGTTCTCGGCGACGATGCTTGGCCCGCATCCTCGTCGCCGTGGCGGAGAGCACCTTCTTGATGGGATGCGTAATGTCCGGGACTGGGCTCCTTCAGGCTGGCACTGGGAGGTGGTCTTCGGGGGGCGCCGCTTGGTGAGGATTCCGGTTCCTGTCGTCAACCCGGAGCTTCTTTTGTGGCGGTCACGTGGCCCACAGTCGGTGCAGAGGGAACCGACCCCCAAGGAGGTGGTACATTGCCGGGTCATGGAGGAGAACCCAGCCTCCAACGCAACCAAGTAGCGACGGAGGTGCTGGTAAATTTTTGTTATTTAAGCATCTTATTATACAACTTCTGCGACACCTTCTTATTTAAGCATGCTTTACTTAAATTTTTGTTTTGACGTGTAATTTTTTTATAATCAACCAGCGCATCCCATGATATGCAAGACGTCACGTATGTGATTTTGTTAAATTCAATGATTGACAAGAGAATGAAACAAAAGAAGCCAAACTAAAGACGACGAAACATGGTATAACTTTAAAGATCGAGGTCACTAATAAGCCTCGCTGCACTTATTTTGCTTGTCCAAAATTGGTATGCATTATGCAAGACATATGCATTATAGGAGGGTATGCAAATAACCTTTGATCTTGGACCTCGTCGTCGAGATGGTATTAAATTTCGAAATAAGGATATTTGGATGCTAGTGGACGACAAGAAGCTGGTTCTATCTCAACGTGAGTTTCTTAAACAAATTTGACTTGTTTTCTTCCTGATTTCCTTGCTTCCCTAGTTGACAACTTATTTATAATTACCAGTTTATATCTATGCTCCGAAGGATATACGCAAGATGTTTGATAATTCTTTTCATAATGATGAATTTGACCTAACAATGGATGAACAAGATGAGTACATTGAAGTTCTTAAAGATTTAGCTGGCTTTGCAAAATTTTATGATGCCGGCGAATCTTATACACCATATGAGTCATTTGTTGTCGAGTTGTTTCCGGGATATGTAAAAGGTTCGAACATGGTGAGATTTTTTACTATTCTGTCACTAGTCCATCATTTTTAGAAATCTTTTGACCTGACATTAATTATACTGCATTACTAAGTATTTTACTCATATGTTTTGAACAGAGGATCCCGAAACCATGTGTGCTGATACGTCCATAACATATCTATAATTTCTGCTTGCTCCATGCCTCTTTTGTGTGATATTGCTATGATATTGATGAACTTCCATACACTTTTGATCATATTTGGACTTACCTATTAACTCAGTGCACCCCAGTGCTAGTTCCTGTTTTCTGCTGTTTTTCTATTTCAGGTTTCCCCCATATAAAAAGTGCTCCAAAAATTCAGGAAAAATCCAATAAAAAATCAACGTAGAAGAAGCTTCGGGAATCACCGAGAGGGGGGGCAGAGGGGACCCACCAGGGCCCCATGCGGCCTCCCGGCGCGCCCCAGGGTGGGGCCGCGCCAGGGGGCCGCCTGGACCCCTGGTGGACCCCCTGGCTGCCCCCCTTCGCCTATTTATTCCTCGTGACGAGCAACCCCCGTGACGGAAACCCTTTTTTCGCGATCTCTCCTCTGTTCCGCCGCCTCCGCGCTTCCAAGATCGGGAGCACCAGAAGACCTCTTCCCGACACCCTGCCAGAGGGAGGAACCATCTGATACCAAGTCTGATGGGACCCGGGGTTAGCGTATGTAATTCCGGTCATAATGCAATCACATGGAGAGCCAAGAGCCATACCCACTTGTCTAAGAAGACAAGGCCAAGCACAGATCACTCTCGGTAAGCATCGAACGTGAGGGTCATCCCATCCAGGCCGAATGATCAACTGAGATGGGTCCTCATCGTCCGCTCACAAGTCTAAATGCTTATGGGTGGTGAATCCCATACTCATAGACAAGTCGCCTCAACCATGTTATCGATTGAATCATAACCCTTACATAGACTTACTCCAGCCCGATCACTTAGTCGGGATCTCGGGCGGGCTCGATCATACAACAAAGTGTGCCACGTGACAGAGTCACGAGCAATCGCATCGCGATGCCCCAAGCTGCGCACATCTAAGGGGCCACTTGGTGTATAAAAGACCGCCGGCAAGAACACAACTAAGCTATCGAACCCCACACTAAGACATGCATGTTATAATCATACACGCAGCATACATGTCCAGTGTAAACAGCAAGTAATCACAACATGAACTCTACAAACTCAGTCTTTATAACTTCTGCTAAACAGAGCAGACATAGTAGTTGTATTACAAGCAGAGATCACATGACTGTGATACAACATTACATCAAACATCAACGGAAGAAAATTATGTCTTAGTAAAGACAAATTTAACAAATGGCTTAAGAAGGCTGAAAGAAAATACAACGACCCTCCAGAGGGCACAGGCTGCTGCCTGGAACTATACGACATTGGTCCACGTCGAGCTCGAGGTAGAGGCCACCATCAGGCTCAGTGGTCTCGTCTCTAAAACATAGAATAAGAAAACATGAGTACAAAGTCGTACTCAGCAAGACTTACATAGGAACTATACTACTCATGCACATGTATCAAGGCAAAGGGAGGTGGGGTTTCACTTGCAGAAGTTCCAGCTTTGACTTGGCTAATCCTGAACTACGAGTACCAGAGAGAGGTAACAAGCGTACACGAGTCCAAGTAACAGTCTCCAACCAATACTCCACTATGGTGCCTTCCTCGACTTCCCCACGAGGAAGCACGCCATAGCACTCACACTTATCTTGGTGTGTTTTAGAAGTATCCGGTTCAAGTTATCTATGATCAAGTAAAGGTCTCCAAGTAGTCCATAACCGCGGACACGGCTATTCGAATAGTTCATTAACCCTGCAGGGGTGTACTGCTACACACACGCCTCATCATTTACCGCCTGGGGATGGACCCTTCAAGTGAGTACCGGCGAGGATGCTGCCACGGCACTTCACTCACGGCACCATCTCTAGTCCTAGGGAGTCGCCTATTTGAGTTGGGACCACGATCGGAATCCGGCCGATTTTTCCGATGCGGACTCAAACGTTGTGTGACCGCCATCAAGCTCAACTCGATCATGATCACTTGATTCAACGTGCCCACAACCTACGCCAACCACTTACCTTGGTTCCACCTGCTTGAGATAGTTAAAGGGCGAACTACTTGCGACTCCTGGACTGGTCCGGGGTGAGGTACTAGGCCGAGAGGGGTCAGTGAGCCCAATGTGTGGTCGTACTCTTAGTCTTGGATAACAACACAAGAACTCGGGCCTAAGGCAGTGTTCAACGAGACAACCCACTGTGTACTCCTACACAGCCTCTCATCGTTCACCTTTGTTTAGGGTAGATTCACCAACACGTTACCACCATCATTCACATGATCACTACCATCCCGACTCACATCAAAGTAGCCTCAGGTAACAACTCTAAGCATGCAATAAGCTGTAACAGTTGCAGGGGCCACATGATATCAACCAATTCCTACATCTGCTAGGATTGTGGTTTGCTTACTACTGTGACAAAATGATAGGTCATGCAAAGGAATGGGTTCAACTAGCGGTAGAACGTATCATGGTGACATCCTAAACATGCATTTGCGAGAATGAGAGGGAACTGGGATTTTATCGACATGATCAAAGAGGGGGTGCTTGCCTTGCTGACGATCACGATGTAACACTCTTCTGACGTGAGGTTGAACTCATCTCCGAGATCAACTCTACCGAGAAGATGCAATCACCGAAGCACTGGAAGTAAAGCACAATCAAGATAATACAATGCACATTCAATATGCAAAACATAGCATGGCAATGTGCTGATGTGACCTATGTTTGAATTGCCACATGTTAATTGAAGTTGATTTGAAAAGTAAATTCAAAATCAAACTCCAAATGTTATTCAAATTTGGTCAACTTGCATTTGCAAATGTTTGTTCATTGGAAACCAAAAGATCATATGTGTGAAATGCTTCTGAAGTACAAGTGAAGTGTGGTGCATTTCAATGGTTGAAGTTGGAATAGTTTTTGAATTGAATTTGAAATAATTCCAATTAAATCAAATAGAAAAAGCTACTGATCCCTTTTTAAGATCAACTCCAACATAGCTGAAAGTTGGAAATTTGGATAGAGGATTTTCTCCTGATCATTTTTCATATATTACACTTTGAATTTGGAGTTATAGTTTAAAAGTTATTCAATTTCAAAGTTTTGCTTATTTTCTGGAATTTCTGTATTAAAAAAATTGATTTAGGATTTACTGCGTCAGCACTGCATCATGCTGGCGTCAGGGGTTTGACCAGTCAACTGACATGCGGGGCCCATCTGTCATTGTCTCTGGGGTTAAATCCCTTTTAGTTAACTTAACAGGGGTTATTAGGGCGCTGGGTCCCACCAGTCAGCGAGAGAGGGGGGTTAGGAGTCGGTTTAGGGCTAACCGACCGGTGGCACTCCGGCGCGGCGGGGCTCCACTGGAGGGCGGCTCCGGCCACAGGATAGAACGGGGAGACCAGCAGAACGTCGCCCGTGGTCTTCCGCGTCGAGCGGTGCAAGTGGGGGGTCACGGGGAGGTCCCGGCGCACGACTACGAAGACGGCCGCGGCGGCCGGTTACTGACTCCGGCGAACTCGCGCTGCAGATCACGGGGGAGAGAGCTAGGAGGGGGGAAACAAGCGGGAGCTCACGAGGAAGGCGACGACGAGATCGAGGAGGCCGGAGAGGAGCTGTCCATGGCGAATTTGTCGAAGGCGTCCACGGTGGCCGGCGCCGAACTCTTGAAGATGGTGTCTCCTCCGTGGGCTCTTGCTCCAAATTGGTGGCGTCGCTCGAAGTGGTCGTCGCCGGGGCACCTCGTAGACAAGGTCTCGGCGTCTGGGGGGCTCGGTGGCCGCGCTGCTACGGCGGCGTGCTCCGGCTGCGGCTCGGGAAAAGGCGGCAGAGGAGAGGAGGGAGGTCGCGAGGGGAGGGGAAAGTGGCCGGGGGCCTCTGGGCGTCTCCAGAGCGAGAGAGAAGAGAGGGGGAAGAGTAGGAGGTGGCGAGGAGGGGGAGGGCATGCCCGCCACGCAGCGCACGGCGCTGCTGCCTCTCCTTCTGGCAACAGGAGGAAGACGATAGAGGAGGGGGCCGGGCTGGGCCAGGTGGGCCGGCGCCTAGGCGGGAGGTAAGGTCTGCTCTGTTTTTCTCTTTTTATTTCTTTCTGTTATTTTTTTTGCCCTTTAAAATAAATAGCTAGGGCATTTATAAAAATCCCCAATCATTTTTATAAAACCTAGGTGACTATATAGAAGTCAACCCCAAGTTTTGGGAATTTTTGAAATTCAAATTATTTGAATTCCAATTCAAATAGACAAAAGATTTAATTTCCAAGCCACTATTTGGATTATTGAAAATTCTATGAGCATGGGATTAATCCCAAATCAATTTTAAAATGATCACACTCATTTTTAGGTTTTTTCAATAGATCCAAAAGAATTTTGGAAAAAGATTTATTTCTGGCCTTTTTTTATTTAATTCATTTAGGGCTTTTCTTTTCCCCATTTCCTTTTCTTTTGCAATTTTTTTTTAAGATGCAAAAATGCAAGCTTGGAAAAGCACAAACCTAAATTAGGGTTCTGACAAACCACTGATACGGTGAGGATCTCTCACTCCTCGTTGGTTACCCCAAGTGGAAGGTGAGATGTAGCGTAGCAGCAAATTTCCCTCGGTAAAGATACCAAGGTTATCGAACCAGTAGGACTCCAAGAGATACAAGAAGGTGTCACGACGCTTGACGTGGACCTGCACACATCAACAAATAACTTTGCTCCCAACGAGTACAGAGGAGTTGTCCATTCCTCCGGCCTTGCTTTTTACAAAGGATCAACGCAAGAGATAATAATAGTGGCAACTGAAAGTAAACTAAGGATGTAAACAGTAATGTGAAGATGGACCAGGGTCCGTGATTTTCACTAGTGATGTCTCTCTCCCAAAAGACGATAAAAGTGCTAGCAAGGTAAACAAATCACAGCTGGGCAATTGACAAAATTATGAAGGCACCGCAATGCTAACTATGCTGCAAAGAAAGGAAGGGCTCAAAAGCAATGGGCAGTTCGCCAATGTAAGTAGACCGAAATCCAACTGCATCTACTACGAATCATCCACCTTGAGATATCTATCCAGAACATCTCGCTGGTATTAAGTTGCGAATCCCACCCAAAGTGTAAACTCAAAGCAACAGACAACTGCATTAAAAGAACTTTGCGTAAATTAAAAAAATCCTTGTACCCGCGGATCCAAGCACCGTTGTTTTATCCCTGGTGGCAACAACACATCCCCTAGTCTCATGTTTCTGTCACTCAATCTAGACATCAAGGGGTTGAACCCACAATCAAGCATAATGCTCCCTCTTGGAGTTGCAAAAAATCACTTGGCCAAAGTAAAATACGGCAACGGAGAACATGCAAGAATTTACTCAAGAACAAAATATAAAAGAGAAGAACCAAATATATTACTCATCACAATCTGAACATAGTATCATAATCCATCAGATCCCAGAAAACTCAGCATAGCAACAACAGAAATTACAAAGGTTCCTCGATCATTGAGGCAGCTCACGAGGTCTCGAAAGTGGAAGCAAAAAGAGGATAGAGAAGTACATCACATAGCTACTGGTCACGGACCCATGTTCCAAGGGAAACTACTCATGGTACATACGGGAGGCGTCCATGGCTATGGATCGTCTCCCGGAGGGGGTTCCTCCTCCCGGCAGGGTGCCGGGGCAGCTTCTCCAGGCAGCCCCGATCTAGAAACGGCGGCGGCGGCGGTACAGAGGCGAGATCGCGGAAAAGAGATCGATATTAGGGGTTTCCACCCCGAGGGCTAAATATAGGCGAAGGGGGCACCGAGAGGGGCCACATGGCAGCCAGGAGGCCCCCTGGCGCGACCTAGGGTGGGGCCGCGCCAGGGACCCTTCTGGAGTCCCTGTGGTGGCCCCCCTTCCCTCCTTTGGTGATTTCGGAAGCTTCCGGGTCGCTGATTTTTTATCAGATTTTTCCGGATTTTTGGGAGAATTTTTAATGGCCGGAAAACCTGAAATACAAAAACAACAGAAAACAGCAACTGGCAGCTGGGTGCACTGTGTTAATAGATTAGTCCAAATATGCTCAAAAGTGTATGAAAGTTCAAACAAATCATGGCAAAGTCACACAAAACATGCATGGAGTAAGCAGAAATTATAGATACGTTTGGGATGTATCAACATCCCCAAGCTTAATTTCTTCTCGTCCTCGAGTAGGTAAATGATAACAAGCATAATTTCTGTGGTGACATTCCACACAACGATATAAGGACTTTTAAGTAAAGCAATCAAAGCATGCAATTCAATTCAAGTCTTAACAAGCAAGAGTCTATATTAGCATTGACACAAGCAACAAAAGAACAAAAGGTGCAAGAGCTCTCGTTGTCCGTGACTTGAATGTCTCCAGATGGTGTTTGCGTGCAAGCAGTGGATTGGGAAAAAGAGAGAAAAAGGTTATTGAGAACAACTATCTACTAAAGTTTCACACTTAGTCTCCTTTGGATTCTTATCTTGACTCGTCCCCAGACCACTAGTCAGGTACAAGTCAAACTGATCCACTCCTTTTCGATATTTTGAGCACTCATGCAATGGATGAGCGTGAGCAAGAAAGTTGACACCCAAAAGGCGAAACAGAAAGAAGTTGGAGGAGGAAGACAAAAAAGGTGTGAAAGGCTCACATCAATGAGGACAATCATAGGAGAGAGAAGGCCATATGATAGATATGATGTGAGGAGTAGGGATTGCCATGTAACGTATGCACATGTGAGCTAAAAGCTGTCCAAGGGAACTAGTGGGGGTGCATCTAACTTGCTTGCTCAAGAAGACCTAGAGCTCGTTTGAGGAGGCTCATCATTGGAATATACAAGCCAAGTTCTATAGTGTGAAGGTCCCCACATAGCTATATGCATGATGATGATCTCTATGGAGTATAAGGGATAGAGGATGAAGTACTAGTGTGGATCTCTCAAAAGGAATATTAGTGTGCCCCCTTCTCTCTTTTTATTTTTTATTTTTCTCTTTTTTCTATTTTTTTCTATTTTTTTGTGGCCTCAATGGCTCTTTCTATTTAACTCTCATTTGTCCTCTTTGGGATCTTTTGATTTTGTCTTCTTTGGGATCTTTTCCTCACTTTAGGAGCAACACTCTATATTTTACAAGAATATAGGAAATCTTTCACACTTTACAAAAGTACTCACATAAAGAAGATATAACTATCATGATGCAAATGTATGCCTCTGCCAGGATAGCAGGATATGCAATGATACTAGCGCGTCATGTAGCAATGATTAGGGCAAGGCCCAACTAGCATGCGGCTCATCGATCAAGCAAGTAGCATGTATGAAATGAAGATCAAGTCATGAGAAGGTGGATGCTGCATGGCAATGTATCTCGGAAAGGCTATGGAAATGCCTTGTAGGTAGGTATGGTGGCTGTTTTGAGGAAAGATATAAGGAGGCTTATGATGACAGAGCGTATCGTGCCAAGGGTTTGGATGCACCGGCGAAGTATGCACCAACTCTCAAGGTGAGAAAGGGCAATGCATGGTACCGAAGAGGCTAGAAAAAATATAGGTGGGTGGAAGTGTCAACTTTCGAATACTCACATTAGTACGAAGAACTCATGCACTTATTATCGGTAACTCTCAATCTAATCAGGAGGTTCACAAAGAGACAAGTACCCCAAGGAGGAGTGTATGGGGGTTTGGTTATCCTTGTGCATCCTGGACTCATGGTACGTGAGTGTACTCTAATATTCGAACCCTCCAGAGGTTAGTGATCCATCTAGTAGCTAGAGTTCTCAACAGGGGTTTTTGGTTTTCGAAAAACACACGGATTGCCCAAAATACGACACCTATCACTAATAGGCTCGAGCTCTTGACACCAAAAGTTCAAACATTACTCTAGTCAATACCTCAAAACTATTGCAAGTTACTACTACAAAGAGAATAGCAACTTCAACTTACCTACTTCTAGTCAAGACACAAAACTCAGTGCAACCTATAGATAGTTCAACCTAAAACAAAAGAAAAGCTCTAGAAAAACTAAAACACTAACACTAAATAGAACAGCAGCTAAGAAAATAAAAAGAACAACTCACAACTAAAAGAATAAGCATGCAAATCCTATGAGGAGTTCTAGTTCAAGCGGAGCGTGTATATCTCCCACACAAAAGAGTAAGCTGGGGTCTAACTTGTAACTACATCAAACAAAGCAAAAATAAACCTGGAAAAGGAAAGAGCGAGACGCTCCAAGTATATCACATAACGCATGAAGTGATAAAAATATAGTGCAACGAGGGACGAACTCATAATTGTTGATGAAGAAGGGGATGCACGGGGGAATCCCCAAGCTTAGACGCCTGAGTCTCCTTGAATATTTCTTGGGGGTGAACATGGGCATCCCCCAAGCTTGAGCGTTGATACGTCCAAAACGTATCTATAATTTCTGCTTGCTCCATGCATGTTTTGTGTGATATTGCTATGATCTAGATACACTTTCATACACTTTTGATCATATTTGGACTAACCTATTAACTCAGTGCACCACAGTGCCAGTTCCTGTTTTCTGCTGTTTTTCTATTTCAGTTTTCCCCCACATAAAAAGTGCTCCAAAAATTCGGGAAAATTCAGATAAAAAATCAGCGTGAAGGAACCTTCCGGAAGAACCTGGGTGGGGCCAGAGGGCCACCACCAGGGGCCCAGGCGCCCTGGTGGCGCGCCCTAGGGCTTGGCCGCGCCAGGGGGGCGCCTGGACCCCTGGTGGCCCCCCTGGCTGCCCCCCTTCGCCTATATATTCTCCGTCACGGGAAACTTCCCGGACGAGAACCCTTTTTCGCGATCTCTCCTCCGTTCCGCCGCCGCCGCGCTTCCGAGATCGGGAGCACTAGAAGACCTCTTCCCGGCACCCTGCCGGAGGGAGGGCCGACCTCCGGGAGTCTCCTCTCCACCATGGATGCTTCCCGGATGTCTTGTGAGTAGTTTTCCTTGGACCATGGGTCCGTGATCAGTGGATATGTCATGTTCTCCTCCCCTCTTTGTTCTTCATGGTTTAGACCTCGTGAGCTGCCCTACATGATCGAGGCACTTTTGTAATCTTTTTGCTATTGCTATGCTGAGTTTGATGGGATCTGATGGATTATGAGATTATTTTCAGATTGTGATTGAGTAATATATTTGGTTCTTATCTCTTTTATTTTTGTTCCTAAGTAATTATTGCATGTTCTCCGTTGCTGTTTATTGCTTTGGCCAAGTAGTAGGTAGTAACCCCAAGAGGGAACGTTATGCTCGATTGTGGGTTCATGTCCCCCGATGACACGCTTGAGTGGCAGAAACATGAGTCTAGGGGATGTGTTGTTGCCACAAGGGGGAAAACAACGGTGCTTGTAACCGCGGTTGCAAGGATTGTTTACTTTACGCAAAGTGCTTTTTAATGCAGTTGTCTGTTGCTTTGGGTTTACACTTTGGGTGGGGCTCGCAACTTAATACCAGCGAGATGTTCTGGATAGATATCTCAAGGTGGATGATTAGAAGTAGATGCAGTTGGATTTCGGTCTACTTATTTTGGCGTACTGCCTGTGCTTTTGAGCCTCTTCCTTTCTTTTGTAGCATAGTTAGCATTGCGGTGCGTTCATAATCATGTCAATTGCCCTTCTGTAATTTGTTCACCTCGCATAGCAGTTTTATCGTCTTTTGGGAGAGAGACATCACTAGTGAACATCACGTATCCCGGTCCATATCCTCATTACTGTTTACACGCTCATTTACTTTTCTGCTTTTACTTTCAGTTGCTATCATTATCCTTTTGTGTTTGATCCTTTGTGAACAACAAGACCGGAGAGATTGACAACCTCTCTGAACTTCATTGGGAACAAAGTTATTTGTGTCTGTGTGCAGGTCCGCGTCAGTAGCGCCGCTGACACCTACTTATCATCTCTGGAGTCCTACTGGAGACAAACCTTGGTATCTTTACTGAGGGAAATTTGCTGCTGTGCTACATCACGCCTTCCACTTGGGGCTCACCAACGAAGGGCGAGAAATCACTATCATTACCTCGCACATCAAGCCAAATTTCTGGCGCCGTTGCCGGGGACTCCGAGTGCTAAGATAGGGGAGTTGCACACTACCCTTTACCTTTGTTTTTTAGTCTTGTTAGTTTACCTTTCAGTTTTTATTTTTGAGTCTTATATCAAAAATCACAAAAAAATCTGCCACACTTGCTGCTGCTATGGGTTCCACTGAAAACACCAAGTTGTGTGACTTCACTAGTCACAACAACCAAGACTTTATCTGCACCCCCATTTCCACACCTGCTACTTCAGCTACCTCTTATGAAATTAAACCTGCCTTGCTAAACCTTGTTATGAGAGATCAATTCTCTGGTGCTGGAGATGATGCTGCTTTACACTTGAACAATTTTGTTGAATTATGTGATATGCAAAAGTATAAAGAAGTAGAAGGTGATATTGTTAAGCTCAAGCTCTTTCCTTTCTCTTTAAGGGGAGAAGCTAAAATCTGGTTTCAATCTTTGCCTAGGAATAGCATAGATTCTTGGGATAAGTGCAAAGATGCTTTTATAGGGAAGTACTACCCACCTGCTAAAATTATCCAATTAAGGAGTAACATTATGAATTTTAAGTAATTGGATAATGAACACGTTGCCCAAGCTTGGGAACGAATGAAATCTCTTTTTAGGAAATGCCCTACACATGGTTTGACTACCTGGATGGTTATCCAGACTTTTTATGCATGCTTGAACTTTACCTCGCGGAACCTGTTAGATTCGGCCGCGGGAGGAACCTTTATGTCAACTACACTTGGTGCTGCCACGAAGCTTCTCGATGAGATGATGACCAATTATTCCCAATGGCACACCGAACGCGCTCCAACAGGTAGGAAGGTAAACTCTGTCGTGGAAATTACCTCCCTCAATGAAAAAGTTGACTTAATTATGTCTCTACTTACCAAGCAACCCTCTATTGATCCTCATGATGTCCCTTTAAATTCTTTGGTTGCCCAAGAACAAGTAGATGTGAACTTTATTGCTAGAAACAACTTCAACAACAATGCTTATAGGGGTAATTTTGCTAGCAATCCTAGACCGTTTCCATCCAACTATGGGAACAACAACACCTACCCTAGCAACAAGAATCCCTCTTCTGAATTGGAAAACATGCTTAGAGACTTTATCACTACCCAAAAAGCCTTCAACATAAATGTAGAGGAGAAATTAGCTAAATTAGATAATCTCTCTTTGAAGGTAGAAAGCTTAGCCCTTGATATTGAGATGCTTAAAATTAGAACCTCTCCCCTTGAGGAAAATAAGGCCACTCCTATTAATGTTATCCAATTACAAATTAATGAAAATATTAGGATGATGGATAAACTTAAAGAAAGGTGGGCTAGAGAAAAAGAGGAAGAGGATAGAATTAAGAGCCTTCCTACACACCACACAGTTGCCACTATCCAAATTGTTGAGGACACCCAAACTATTAGCACCCAATGCACTCCTAGTCCCGTTGGACCTATTAATGGTGATGCTAATACCTCAAACGAAGATGAAGAAACTCCTATGAACATAGAGGGTTTCAAACAAGTGAGCCTAGAGGACACTACTACCACCTTTGATAGTAGTGATATTGATTTTGATAGGTTCACCCTCTCAGAAGTTATTAGCTTGCTACACAAAATGTCTAGAGACCCCCACACTAGCACACTTAATCTTGCCTTCACGGAGCATATCACAAATGCTCTCATCAAAGCTAGGGAGGAGAAGCTTAGAGTAGAAGCCTCCATACCTAGGAAGCTAGAGGATGGTTGGGACCCTATAATCAAAATTAAATTAAATAACTTCTCTTGCTATGCTTTATGTGATGTTGGAACTAGTACCTCCGTTATGCCCAAAAGAATATTTGATATGTTTGAATTGAAGCCCTTTGAGCCTTGTTATTTTGGTGTTCGTCTTGTTGATTCTTCCGTAAAGAAACCTTTGGGGAAGATCGGAGATGTTCTTATCATTGTCAATGACAACTATGTTCCCGTTGATTTTATTGTTATGGATATAGAGTGTGAACCTTTGTGTCCAATTATTTTGGGACGTCCTTTTCTTCGCACCGTTGGTGCGGTTATTGACATGAAAGAGGGGAATATTAAATTCCAATTCCCATTCAAAAAGGGGATGGAACACTTCCCTAGAAATAAAATCAAGTTACCTTTTGAGTCCGTTACTCGGGCTAGTTATTCTCTTTCTCTTGATAAAACTTGATTCTTCTTTTGCATCATGCCTAGCTTAAAGGCATAAAAGAAAGCGCTTTCGGGAGGCAGCCCGCAACGAATTTAGGTTTTTATTTTTGCTTTTTGTTGTGTCTTGATGTTTTTTACTACTGTAGCAACAACATTGTATCTTTATTTTTCAGCTTTGTGCCAAGTTATAGCCTCTTATGATAAGGGAAGCAAAAGTTGTGACATGCTGTCCAGAAAACAGATTATGTCCCTTGACAGAAAAATTCGAATCAAATCACCAGATCATCTTTTTGATCTGATTTTTTTACAGCATGCTCTATACAATTGTGAAACTTTCGTATGTTCTGAGTTTTTTGATTTGAGTTGCAGAAGTACCCCTAAAAAATTCTTTACTACCTTCTGTTCTGTTTTTCACAGATTCTGCCACGATTTGCCTCTCTTCACTTTTGCAAACCTTAAGCTTTCTTTTTCTTTGCAAAACCCTTTTGGCACTCTTGAGAAATAGTAGCTCTTCAAAAATATTTTTATTTCCAGTGAATTTTTTTATTTTATTAAGGGTACTAACCTCTCTAATCAGCTTATGATGAGTTGTGTATGAAGGGAGTTTTCAAGTGTGTGATGGAAGATGATGAAAGAAGATCCAGGAGTGTCAAGCGCTCAAGCTTGGGGATGCCCCCATGCATCCCCAATAAATATTCAAGGAGACTCAAGCGTCTAAGCTTGGGGATGCCCCCGTACATCCCCTTGTCCATCAACAATCATCAGTTCGTCCTTCGTCTCACTATATTTTTATCACTTCATGCGCTATGTGCTATGCTTGGAGCGTCTCGCTCTTAGGTTTTATTTTTAGTTTTCATTAGCTTTGCTTAATGTTCATAACAAGTTAGATCCCTTCTTACTTTGTGTGGGAGAGAAACACGCTCCACTTTCAAAATCTAAAACACATCATAGGATTTTTCCTGCCTATCTTTTTGTTGTTGTGTGTTCTTTATCTTTTCGTAGCTGCTTCCATGTTTAGTTTTAGTCTTAGTTTTTCTTTAGCAAGAGCCTTGGCTTTTGTTTAGTCTGTTGCTGGAACTATTTTTAGTATTCATGTTTATCTTGTTAAAGAGAGTTGCTTGTTGCACTGAGTTGTGTCTTGTCTTGAAAGTAGGTTATTGAGGTTGCTATTTAATTCTAGTAGTAACTTCCAATAGTTTTGAGATATTGTTGTGAGTAATGTTTGAACTTTTGGTGTCAAGAGCTCTAGCCTATTAGTGATAGATGTCGTATTTTTGGCAATCCGTGTTTATTTTCAAAACCTACAAAACCAGTTGAGAACTCTAGCTACTAGATGGATCACTAATCTTTGGAGGGATCGAATATTAGAGTACACTCACGTACCATGAGTCGAGGATGCGCAAGGATAACCAAACCCCCATACACTCCTCCTCAGGGTACTTGTCTCTTTGTGAACCTCCTTATTAGATTGAGAGTTACCACTAATAAGTGCATGAGTTCTTCGGACTAATGTAAGTATTGAAAGTTGACACTTCCACCTTCCCATATTTTGCTAGCCTCTCCCGTGCCGTGCATTGCCTTCTTCTCACTCCGAGAGTTGGTGTCCACCTTCGCCGGTACATCCAAACCCTTGGCATGATACGCTCTGTCATCATAAGCCTCCTTATATCTTCCCTCAAAACAGCCACCATACCTACCTATAAAGACATTTCCATAGCCTTTCCGAGATATATTGCCACGCAACATCCACCTCTTCATGACTTGATCTTCATGTCATACATGTTCCTGCTACACTGGCAGCGACATACATTGCATACATCATGTTAGTTACATCTTATTTATGATTTTGAGTACCTTGTAAAGTGTGAAAGATCTCCTTTACCTTCTTGTAAAATAGAGTGTTGCCCTTAAGTGAGGAAAAGATACCAAAGTGGACACAATAAAAGATCCCAAAGAGGAAAAATGAGATTTAAATAGAAAGAATCATTGAGGCCACCAAAAAAATACAAAAAAAATAGAAAAAAGAGAAAAAGAAATATAAGGAGAAAAAGGGGAAACACTACTATCCTTTTGAGAGATCCACACTAGTACTCCCTTTATATCCTTGTACTCCATAGAGATGATCATTATGCATATAGCTATGTGGGGACCTTCACACTATAGAACTTGGCTTGCATATTCCAAGGATGAACCTCCTCAAATGAGCTCTAGGTCTTCATGAGCGAGCAAGTTAGATCCACCCCCACTAGTTCCATTGGAGAGCTTCCTAGCTCGTATGTGCATCCGTTGCATGGCAATCCCTACTCCTCACATCATATCTATCATTTAGCATCTCTTGCCTATGATTGTCCTCATTGATGTGAGCCTTTCTCCTCCCTTTTTGTCTTCCTCCTCCATACTCCTCTCTTTGCCATCCCAAGTGTCAACTCTCGTGCTTACGCTCATCCATTGCATGAGTGCTCAAAATATTGAAAAAGGAGTGGATCAAATTGACTTGTACCTGGCTAGTGGTCTGGGGACGAGTCAAGATAAGATTCCAGAAAAAGACCAAGTGTGAAACTTTAGTAGATTGAGTTCTCAAAAAATAAATTGTTTTTCTCGTATTCCCTATCCCCCTTCTTGCACACAAACACCATTTGGAGACATTCGAGTCACGGACAGCGAGAGCTCTTGCACCTAATGTTCTTTTGTTACTTGTTTCAATGCTAATATAGACTCTTGCATGTTATGACTTGAATTGAATTTCTAAGCTTGATTGCTTTACTTTTCAAAGTTCTTATATGGTTGTTAGCATGTCACCACAGAAATTATGCTTGTTATCATTTACCTACTCGAGGACGAGCAGGAATTAAGCTTGGGGATGTTGATACGTCCAAAACGTATCTATAATTTCTGCTTGCTCCATGCATGTTTTGTGTGATATTGCTATGATCTAGATACACTTTCATACACTTTTGATCATATTTGGACTAACCTATTAACTCAGTGCACCACAGTGCCAGTTCCTGTTTTCTGCTGTTTTTCTATTTCAGTTTTCCCCCATATAAAAAGTGCTCCAAAAATTCGGGAAAATTCAGATAAAAAATCAGCGTGAAGGAACCTTCCGGAAGAACCTGGGTGGGGCCAGAGGGCCACCAACAGGGGCCCAGGAACCCCTGGTGGCGCGCCCTAGGGCTTGGCCGCGCCAGGGGGGGCACGGACCCCTGGTGGGCCCCCTGGCTGCCCCCCTTCGCATATATATTCTCCATCACGGGAAACTTCCGGGACGAGAACCCTTTTTCGCGATCTCTCCTCTGTTCCGCCGCCGCCGCGCTTCCGAGATCGGGAGCACCAGAAGACCTCTTCCCGGCACCCTCCGGAGGGAGGGCCGACCTCCGGGAGTCTCCTCTCCACCATGGATGCTTCCCGGATGTCTTGTGAGTAGTTTTCCTTGGACCATGGGTCCATGATCAGTAGCTATGTGATGTTCTCCTCCCCTCTTTGTTCTTCATGGTTTAGACATCGTGAGCTGCCCTACATGATCGAGGCACTTTTGTAATTTTTCTGCTATTGCTATGCTGAGTTTGATGGGATCTGATGGATTATGAGATGATGTTCAGATTGTGATTGAGTAATATATTTGGTTCTTATCTCTTATATTTTTGTTCCTAAGTAATTCTTGCATGTTCTCCGTTGCTATTTATTGCTTTGGCCAAGTAGTAGGTAGTAACTCCAAGAGGGAACGTTATGCTCGATTGTGGGTTCATGCCCCCCGATGACACGCTTGAGTGACAGAAACATGAGTCTAGGGGATGTGTCGTTGCCACAAGGGGAAAACAACGGTGCTTGTAACCGCGGTTGCAAGGATTGTTTACTTTACGCAAAGTGCTTTTTAATGCAGTTGTCTATAGCTTTGAGTTTACACTTTGGGTGGGGCTCGCAACTTAATACCAGCGAGATGTTCTGGATAGATATCTCAAGGTGGATGATTAGTAGTAGATGCAGTTGGATTTCGGTCTACTTATTTTGGCGTACTGCCCGTGCTTTTGAGCTTCTTCCTTTCTTTTGTAGCATAGTTAGCATTGTGGTGCGTTCATAATCCTGTCAATTTCCCTTCTGTAATTTGTTCACCTCGCATAGCAGTTTTATCGTCTTTTGGGAGAGAGACATCACTAGTGAACATCACGTATCCCGGTCCATATCCTCATTACTGTTTACACGCTCATTTACTTTTATGCTTTTACTTTCAGTTGCTATCATTATCCTTTTGTGTTTGATCCTTTGTGAACAATAAGACCGAAGAGATTGACAACCTCTCTGAACTTCGTTGGGAACAAAGTTATTTGTGTCTGTGTGCAGGTCCGCGTCAGTAGCGCCGCTGACACCTACTTATCATCTCTGGAGTCCTACTGGAGACAAACCTTGGTATCTTTACTGAGGGAAATTTTCTGCCGTGCTACATCACGCCTTCCACTTTGGGCTCACCAACGAAGGGAGAGAAATCACTATCATTACCTTGGACATCAAGCGTTTGACACTCCAAGATCTTCTTTCATCATCTTCCATCGCGCACTTGAAAACTCCCTTCATACATAACTCATTGTAATCTGATTAGCGAGGTTAGTACCCATAATAAAATAATTGTTTATCTACTGGAAATAAAGATAATCTTGAAGAGATACTGTTTCTCAAGATTGCCAAAAGGTTGCAAAGAAAAAGCAAGCTTAAGGTTTGCAAAACGAAGAAAAGGCAAAACAGGACAGAATCTGTGAAAAACAGACTAGCAGGTAAAAATGAATTTTTTAGGGGTACTTCTGCCACTCAAATAAAAAAACTCAGAACATACGCAAGTTTCGTAATTGTATAGATCACGTTGTGCAAAAAATTCAGCTTAAAAATATGAACTGGGATTTTTCCATGATTTTCTAGTCACGAGGACAGAATCTGTTTTTTGGACAGCATGTCACAACTTTCACTTCCCTTGTCGTATGAGGCTATAAAAGGCACAAAGCTTGAAAAATAAAGATACAATGATGTTGCTACAGTAGTAACAATCATCAAGACCACTAAGAACAGAAGAAAAGCAAAAAGAACCTAAATTCGTTGCGGGCTGCCTCCCGAAAGGGCTTCTTTAGAGCCATTAGCTAGGCTTAAAGCAGAAGATCAAGTTGTATCCATGGAACCATCATCACGATCATCAAAAAGCTCTTCAATAGTACAACAAGTCTTAATATGTTTCTCAAATAGAGGACGAATGAAAATGCTTCTTGGAATAAAATCAAAAGGAGGGAAATCAATTGGAGTTTCATTAAAGTTAAAGATAGGTGTCTCCTCCAAAGTTTTCACCGTTTCAACACTCTTGGCAATGGGTGTGTTTGCTTTAGCTCGAGGAACCTTGGGGACGTAAACGAACTTAGGTTCCTTCTTTGTCGGGGTTTCATCCTTTTTGGTCTTGATTGAAGAAAAGGTAGTTCCTAGAGTTTCAATAACTTCCTCAATCTTTTCTATCCTAGAAGACTTCTCATCAAGGGATTTAATAGTCTCCAAAGTTTTGACAATTTTCTATATGGAGTTATCTAGCCTATTCAAAAATCCCTTGAATCTTACGATCCAACTCATTCACCCTATCGATACTTGGCATCTCTAGCTCTATTTTTTCAAGTTTTCTCATAATGTGAGTTAAAGTAATGTCCTCCTTAATACTAACAACTGGGAGACTTCCAACAATATTTTCAATAACATTAAGGGCTTCCCAAACTGGGGCCTCTATGAAGTTCCCATTGATAGCAGTGTCTAAAATAAAACTATTACAAGAAGTTATCCCAACATAAAAATGTCTAAGCAAGATAGTAGTGGATTGCTTCTTGGTGGCTCTTTTTTGAGAATCATTAATTCTATACCAAGCATCTTTCAAACTTTCACCACCTCTTTGAGTAAAGGTAAGTACTTCTGCCTCACCAAAGGCAAAAGGACCAGCCATAGTGGTAACTACTGACAAGGTAACAGGTATTTTTGGTATTTTTGATAAGGGACACAAAAGTAAAAACAGAAAGGTAAACTAACAAGACTAAAAAGCAAATATACAAAATAGTGTGCAACTCCCCTATCTTGTAAACTGGAGTCCCCGGCGACGGCGCAAGAAATTGGCTTGATACGGTGAGGATCTCTCACTCCTCGTTGGTTACCCCAAGTGGAAGGTGAGATGTAGCGTAGCAGCAAATTTCCCTCGGTAAAGATACCAAGGTTATCGAACCAGTAGGACTCCAAGAGATAGAAGAAGGTGTCACGGCGCTTGACGTGGACCTGGACACAGCAACAAATAACTTAATTTGCTCCCAACGATTACAGAGGAGTTGTCAATTCCTCCGGCCTTGTTGTTTACAAAGGGTCAACGCAAGAGATAATAATAGTGGCAACTGAAATTAAACTAAGGATGTAAACAGTAATGTGAAGATGGACCGGGGTCCCGTGATTTTCACTAGTGATGTCTTTCTCCCAAAAGACGATAAAAGTGCTAGCGAGGTAAACAAATCACATCTGGGCAATTGACAGAATTATGAAGGCACCGCAATGCTAACTATGCTGCAAAGAAAGGAAGGGCTCAAAAGCAATGAGAAGTACGCCAAGGTAAGTAGACCGAAATCCAACTGCATCTACTACGAATCATCCACCTTGAGATATCTATCCAGAACATCTCGCTGGTATTAAGTTGTGAATCTCACCCAAAGTGTAAACTCAAAGCAACAGACAACTACATTAAAAGAACTTTTCGTAAAGTAAACAATCCTTGCACCCGCGGATACAAGCACCGTTGTTTTCTCCCTGGTGGAAACAACACATCCCCTAGTCTCATGTTTCTGTCACTCAAGCTAGACATCAAGGGGCTGAACCCACAATCAAGCATAACGCTCCCTCTTGGAGTTGCAACAAATCACTTGGCCAAAGTAAAATACGGCAACGGAGAACATGCAAGAATTTACTCAAGAACAAAATATAAAAGAGAAGAACCAAATATAGTACTCATCACAATCTGAACATAGTCTCATAATCCATCAGATCCCAGAAAACTCAGCATAGCAACAACAGAAATTACAAAGGTGCCTCGATCATGTGAGGCAGCTCACGAGGTCTCGAAAGTGGAAGCACAAAGAGGGGAGAGAAGTACATCACATAGCTACTGGTCACGGACCCATGGTCCAAGGGAAACTACTCACGGTACATACGGGAGGCGTCCATGGCTATGGATGGTCTCCCGGAGGGGGTTCCTCCTCCCGGCAGGGTGCCCGGGCAGCTTCTCCAAGCAGCCCCGATCTAGAAACGGCGGCGGCAGTGGTACAGAGGCGAGATCGCGCAAAAGAGATCGATATTAGGGGTTTCCACCCTGTAACACCCTCTGTTGTCTGTAACAGTAATCCTTTTGCTAATGACAATTACTGTTGCTAAATCATGCCATGATCAAATTTGAATCAAATCAAATCCAAAATGCCTTTAGTTGATATTAAAAATAATGTTGCAAATAAAACTTGTCCAAAAATTAGACAACCACTTTTATTAAATCACAAATAATCAGTGGGTCATGCTATGAGGTTATGGTATTTTATTATGCCTCTGAAAAATTCAAACAATTCAAACACCAAGAAAAACAGCACCATTTGACAAATGAATATTATAAAGAAATAGTAAATGGTTTTATTTTAAGCCTAAACTTTTTGTAGCACCCTAGGAATATACAATACTAATTATGGGCCAGGTTACATATTTTACAAAAATGCTAAAGTTTATAAAACCAATACAAACAGAAAAGACAGAAAACAAAAAGCAAAGAAAATACAAAACAACTAAACCTCGCCCTAGGCGAAGCCCACCCCCGGCCGAGCCGCCCACTCCTCTCTTCTCTCTCCCCCACCCCAACCACCCTCACATGCTCCGTCGCCATGGCGAGCCCGCCATGGCTGGGCGCCCTGCCGGCCTCCCCCACCTCCTTGTGGGCACGCCGAGGATAAGGGCAAGCCCCCCCCTCCCCCGTGGACACGGCCACATCCATTCCCACTCCCCCCTCACCTCATCGTCTTCGGGGAAAATCCTTCTGAGCCGCCGCCGTTCACCGTCGTGGCCACACGCGGCCAACGGCCACTGACCCCTCCGCCACCATGTCCTAGCCGCTCCCCGTCGTCGCCCTCGCCACCCTGCAGAACAAGAGGCACCCGGAGCCCCCACACCCGACGAATCGCGGTCGTCTTCAACCTCGGGTCCGCCGGCGTGCGGCTCCGATTCCGGCAGCTCCAAGCCCTCCCCGAGCCCACTGCCAACCCCGACGCGTTCGTGGTGAGCATCCTCACCACCCCCAACCGCCCATTGAGTCCCGATAGCGCCGTAGACGAAACCCCCCTTTTAGCTGCTCCGGCCGCCTTGGTTCGTCGTCGTAGCCGTGCTCCCAAGCCGTTCCAGAGCACGATTTTGGCGCGCACGCGTTCGTAGTGCTCCGTAGGTTCAATTCCACCACGTGGCGCGCTCGTTTTCGTCTCGGAACGCAAGGCGCCATTGAAGCCTGACCGCCTCGTCCGCCATTGTTGACCCCGAGCTCGACCTGGTCGTCCCCGACACCCTCCCCCACCATGAATAACGCGGCATGCCTCACTGATCCCGTAGGAACAAACGGCGGGCAAAACCGTGCCCTGTAACATGCGCTGGCTCGAGTTCGCCGGAGCTCTGTCTCCGGCGAGACGCCGGTGGAGTTCTGGTGAGGCTGCCAGGTGGGCCCGCGCGTCAGCTAATTTGATAGAGATTAGTTAGGGCCCTAATGGCCACTGACAACTAGGCCACCCCCGGCTAATCCCACTGTTAGCTTATCAGAAAAATAAAACCCCCTTGGGTCACTTACTAGTGGGCCCATGTAATTAGGTTAGCCTCTGGATTAATTAGACTGTTAATTATGCCCCTGTGTCACTTACACCTGGGCCCCACCTATCAGTTTGTTATTTAAAATATTTAATAAGAAATTCCAGTGGCTGACATGTGGGCCTAGTGGCTATTCTGTTTTATTAAAATGATTTATAAATAAACAGAGGCTGACATGTGGGTCCCACATGTCAGGTACTATTTTGGATAATGTTCTGGATAATGTTGTTACAATAATAAAAGAAATTCAGAAAATCATTTAAATGATTTAAACTTTGAAATTCAATAACTTTTAAACCGTAACTCAGATTCAAAAACTTTATACATGAAAATTGATCAAAAAAATATAACAAATACGAATACGCTATCCGTATGTCTATCACACCCCTCTAACACAACGAACATCGAACTGTCCCCCTCCGGACCGACTGTCCGATAAATTGTCCGGTACTGCTAAAGTACCCGGATGAATTTATTTCGAACACGAATGTTTCTCAGAATAGATCGACTAGCACGGATAAACCCCCCTTATGTTTGTCCGATACCCACGACACCTCCGGCTTGATCCTTCCCCCCTCCGAACACCCTGTCCGGTAATCACCCGGAGCCGGTAGTTCATCCTCAGATGAATTTCCGATCCGAGCAACGTGCATTGCACTGCGTTGGAACACCGTTAACATTTCATCTGTCATGACATGCATCTGTTTGTATATGTTTGCTGTGTATTTACTGTTTCTTCCCCCCTTAATCTCCGGTAGACCCCGCTGCTGCCGTCGACTACACCGCTGCTGAGTACGACTACTTCGTCGACGACCCTACCCCTACCGTCGAGCTACCAGGCAAGCAGAGCCATTCTCTTCCCCAGATATCGCCTATATTTTCGTACATTTCTTGCACTAGGCATTGTTACTGCTGCTGCTACGTTGCTTACCTATTCAATTGCATAACCTGTCATTGTCGCCCCTTGATGTGCCTTCCTTATCCTATGTTGCCTATAAATATATATATATGATATTCAGCAGTGAGCCCTGCGCATTGTTAGCTAGGATTAGATAGAGGGCCGTGATCACTCAGGGGAGTGAACGCGGATACAAATATTATAACTGACATGTACGATACAATGCAGACACCGCCTCAGGCCCCCTAGCTCGGCTCTGCCGAACCACCATCTAGTGTGATCTATCAAAGATAAATCCTTGTACTCCACTCGTTGCTGACTCTGTATAGCCGCTCTAGGTACCTGAGTAACGGTTGTCCTTCAGGTAAGAAGTCGGGCGACCCAACGGTGCCCGCGAGAGGTATTGCGACGGGACGACAGGGAGGGTACGACCAGTGTACCGGTGTGCTTGGCCCCTGATTGTTGGCCGCGAGAGTTACCAAACCACGAAAGTTGAGCTCCTCCAGGAGCACACGCGAGACAAGGTAAGGAGACGGTTCACCTTGTTGGTAACCGCAGAGACTTGGTGGGACGACAGGGCAGGCACCGATGTACTGGTGGTCCTGGCTGCTGTCGTTGTCCGCCGGTCAGTTAAGACGAGGCAACGATAACGGTTGTCACGCAGGTTAATTAAAATGCTAAATGGTTCAGTGGATGTCTTGAGTTGGCTATATGCCATGTACGCACTACCTACCCGTGGGAATTACGAGTTATGGGCTCCTCTGCTTCGTAGTGTCGTCCGAGGACTCTTCAGACGTCAGAAGTACCGCGGCCTGCGCCGGGAAGTGGTGTTGTCTTATTTGCTCGCGCGGTGGTGTCTTATTTGGATTTGCTTCAACTTCACCGGCCAGCCACGCACCGTGCAGGAGTACGTTCGGGTTGGGGTCCAAGGCCCGGCGTACTTAGGATTTAGACCGGCGGATGGCCTCTCTGTTGAGTTTGAAAGATGGGCTATGAAGTGTCGGATAGCCTCGGTGGAGCGTTCCCTAACAAGGTTCCCGCCACCCTGGAGATCCGTGCATGTAGCGTAACACAAGTGCACCCCTGCAGGGAAGATTAATCTATTCGAATAGCCGTGTCCACGGTAACAGGACGCTTTATGCTGAAGCTGGATCTTATCACTACAAACTATTATTATTAAACTGTATGGTTCCGGGTTTTCTTCCTCGCTGGGATGTCGAGGAGGTGAACTCGGAGGCATTGCTAATTATTACAACTTATTATTATACAATGCTGCAGCAACTTCTGCTGCATTGTTACTTTATTCTTTATATAAACTGTTGGCTGATTCTTACCTCATGCTGCAAGACATCGTCGGAAGATGCTAGTCTTCCTTAGGCCTAGCTTCTTACCCTTGTTCTGGATTTCTGTTTTTCAGTCCACTATATACAGCCTCTTCTTTCCGTTGATACAATGCATAATGCTTAGTAGCGGACGGAAGACTCGCGGGTATGCTAGATACTCACCTTTGCTTTATTTCCCCTTTTTTGCTTTGCCTGATCGGCCGCTGCAGCCGACGTTGGAGCCCAGGAGAAGGAGTACCTCGGAGGCGACTACTACGACGTCGAGTTCCCCGTTGACTAGGAGTAGTTCGGTGGATCCCAGGCAGGAGGCCTCGCCTTTTCGATCTGTATCTCTAATGTGATTTGTGCTACCCTTCTTAAGGCAAAACTTGACTAACTATGTATGTACTCAGATATTATGGCTTGTATGACTTATGTATTCGGGTCCGCGTGACCCCCTTTATTGTAACATATTTTTTTATCCTTTTGTGTTTAGTGTTGTGCTGTGATATTCTCACCGTGGCACCCTAATCTCAGCCGTGTACCCTGCGTGTACGATTACTGTACACGGATTGATTTTGGGGGCGTCACACACCCTGAGGGCTAAATATAGGCGAAGGGGGCACCGAGAGGGGCCACAGAGTAGCCAGGATGCCCCATGGTGCGACCTAGGGTGGGGTCGTGCCAGGGACCCTTCTAGAGTCCCTGTGGTGTCCCCCCTTCCCTCCTTTGGTGATTCCGGAAGCTTCTGGGTCGCTGATTTGTTATCTGATTTTTACGGATTTTTTGGAGCACTTTTAATGGCCGGAAAACCTGAAATACAAAAACAACAGAAAACAACAACTGGCAGCTGGGTGCACTGGGTTAATAGATTAGTCCAAATATGCTCAAAAGTGTATGAAAGTTCAAGCAAATCATGGCAAAGTCACACAAAACATGCATGGAGCAAGCATAAATTATAGATACGTTTGGGACGTATCAATCACCTCCGGGAGCTTCTCCACCACCATGGATGCTTCCCGGATGAACGTGAGTAGTCCACCTTGAACCATGGGTCTGATCAGTAGCTATGTGATGTTCTCCTCCCCTATTTGTTCTTCATGGATTACACCTCGTGAGCTGCTCTACATGATCGAGGCACATATGTAATATTTCTGATGTTGCTATGCTGAGTTTGATGGGATCCGATGGATTATGAGATTATGTTCAGATTGTGTTTGAGTAATATATTTGATTCTCCTCTTTTATATTTATGTTCTTGAGTAATTCTTGCATGTTCTCCGTTGTTGTTTAGTGCTTTGGCCAAGTAGTAGGTAGTGACTCCAAGAGGGAGCGTTATGCATGATTGTGGGATCATGCCCCTCGATGACTAGCTTGAGTGACAGAAACATGAGCCAAGGGGACGTGCTCTTGCCACAAGGGAGAAAACAACGGTGCTTGTACTTGTGGGTGCAAGGATTGTTTACTTTACGCAAAGTTCTTTAATGCAGTTGTACGTTGCTTTGAGTTTACACTTTGGGTGGGATTCGCAACTTAATACCAGCGAGATGTTCTGGGTAGATATCTCAAGGTGGATGATTAGTAGGTAGATGCATATGGATTTCAGTCTACTTGTCTTGGCGTACCGCCCATGCTTTTGAGCCTCTTCCTTTCCTTATAGCATAATTAGCATTGGTTTGCGCACATAATCCTGTCAATTGCCCAGTTGTAATTTGTTTACCTCGCATGACTATTTTATTGTCTTTTGGGAGAGAGACATCACTAGCGAACATCATAGGACCCCGGTCCATATTTCCAACACTGTTTACACTATCAATTTACTTTCAGTATTTACTTTTCAGTTGCTATCACTATCATTATTATCCCGTGCATTTTATCCTATGTAAACAACAAGGAAGGAGGAATTGACAACTCCTCTGTACTCGTTGGGAAGCAAAGTTATTTGCTGTGTGTGTAGGTCCACGTGAAGTAAGCAACCTTAGGATGTGAATGGCGCCATTGTTCACTTCACCACCTTCTTGTATCTGTTGGAGTCCTACTGGTTCGATACTCAACCTTAGCATCTTCGCTAAGGGAAATTGTTGCTATCTACATCTCAACCTTCCACTTTGGGTAACCAACGAGGGGGCGTTAATTCGTACCATCAAAAGCAATTTCTGGCACCGTTGCCGGGGACTCCACTCTTCAAGATAGGGGAGTTGCACACTATCTTTTATCTTTTCTTTTTAGTCTTGTTTGTTTACCTTTCAACTTTTGCTTTAGTGTCTTTTATCAAAAATAAATAAAAATAGTTATCTTGCTTTTAGTTATCCTTTCTGTATAGTCAAGCATGTTAGGATTTGGTGCCTTGAGGGAATCGGAGGTTTTAGATCTCAATCAAAGGGATGGAGAAAATATGAAGAAGGCTTGGGATAGAATTTCTGATGCACATAGAAGAATTATGCCTTGGATACCTATAAAAATTGTGCTTAGAAATTTTTACCATGGTCTATTTAGATGGTGCAAACACTCTTTGGATATTATAGCCGAAGGGGATTTCTTAGCTTGTGATGAAGCTAGGGCTCTTGAAATTATACATGGTCTATCTAGTTACTTTGTTTATGATCATAGTTTTGATACTGTCATAGATAGACTTGCTACTGTTGAAAAGAGATTGGATGCTCTAGACTTGAGAAAAGTAAAGAAACCCCAGCTAAATAAGAGAGATGTTTATGAGTTAGATGGTGACTGGGAAACCTTTGTTAGAATTAGCAACTCTAATCAGGACTTCCTTGCTTTCTGTGACATTGGGTCCATGGTTTCTACTATGCCAAAAGTTGTTTATGATTCTTTAAAATTTAACATGGACAAATTGTCATCCTATCATGAACATGATAATGGAGATATTTCTGAGATCCAGGGAAGGATAAAAGATGTACCAGTGAAATTCCTTAAAGGGATTGCAATGGTTGATTTCTTCGTCATGAAGCCAAACCAAGGAAACATAGTGCTTGGGAGGGATTTCCTCCGGGCCGTGAAAGGCTTCATTGATATAGGTAAGGGACAAATACGCCTACGCGGGAAAGCAAAAGGTATATACCCCTTTCCTAAAAGAAACAAGGATGAACTTGTTGAGGAACCATTTGAATCGATTTACAACTCCGATTATTATGATGATCTTTGGTTCCTCCTATTTGCATTAAGCCTAGCTAATGGCTTTAAAGAAGCGCTTTCGAGAGGCAGCCCGCAACGAATTTAGGATTTAATTTTTTCTTCTTATGTTTTTAGTGGTCTTGATGATTGTTACTACTGTAGAAACATCATTGTATCTTTACTTTTCAAGCTTTGTGCCATTTATAGCCTCATATGACAAGGAAAGTGAAAGTTGTGACATGTTGTCCAGAAAACTGATTCTGTCCTCGTGACTAGAAAAATCATGGAAAATCCCAGTTCATCTTTTTGAGATGAATTTTTTACACAGAATGCTCTATACAATTACGGAACTTTCGTATGTTCTGAGTTTTTTTATTTGAGTTGCAGAAGTATCCATAGAAAATTCTTTTCTACCTGCTGGTCTGTTTTTCACAGATTCTGTCCTGTTTTGCCTTTTCTTTGTTTTGCAAAGCTTAAGCTTGATTTTTATTTGCAAAAACTTTTTGGCATTCTTTAGAAACAGTAGCTCTTCAAGAATATCCTTATTTCCAGTAGAGAAAAAATTATTTTATTATGGGTACTAACCTCGCTAATCAGATTATGATTAGTTATGTATGAAGGGAGTTTTCAAGTGTGCGAGGGAAGATGATGAAAGAAGACCCAGGAGGGTCAAACGCTCAAGCTTGGGGATGCCCCCATGCACCCCCAAGAAATATTCAAGGATACTCAAGCGTCTAAGCTTGGGGATGCCCCCGTGCACCCCCTTCTTCATCAACAATTATCAGTTCGTCTCTCGTCTCACTATATTTTTTATCACTTCATGCATTATCTGCTATGCTTGGAGCGTCTCGCTCTTAGGTTTTATTTTTAGTTTTATTTAGCTTTGCTTGCTGTTCATAACAAGTTAGAACCCAGATTTATTTGTGTGGGAGAGAAACACGCTCCACTTCCAAACTCTAGAACACAACATAGGACTCTTCATGCTTTTCTTTGTTGTGTGTGTTCTTTATCTTTTTCATAGCTACTGTCATGTTTTGCTCTTAGTTTTCATGTTTATCTTTTCAAAGAGCTTTTGTTTAGTTTGTTGCTGGAACTCTCTTGATTTTTCATGTTTATCTTGTTTAGAGAGTTTGACTGTTGCACTGAGTTTTGTGTCTTGACTTGAAGTAGGTAATTGAGGTTGCTATTCTTTTGTAGTAGTAACTTGCAATAGTTTTGAGGTATTTATTTTGAGTAATGTTTGGAATTTTGGTGTCAAGAGCTTTAGACTATTAGTGATAGATGTCGTATTTTGGGTAATTCGTGTTTACTTTCAAAACTTACAAAATTAGTTGAGAACTTTAGCTACTAGATGGATCACTACTCTTCTGAGGGGTCGAATATTAGAGTACACTCACGTACCATGAGTCGAGGATGCGCAAGGATAACCAAACCCCCATACACTCCTCCTCAGGGTACTTGTCTCTTTGTGAAACCTCCTTATTAGATTGAGAGTTACCGATAATAAGTGCATGAGTTCTTCGGACTAATGTGAGTATTCGAAAGTTGACACTTCCACCTTCCCATATTTTTCTAGCCTCTCCTGTGCCGTGCATTGCTTTCTTCTCACTCCGAGAGTTGGCGTCCACCTTCGCCGATACATCCAAACCCTTGGCATGATACGCTCTGTCATCATAAACCTCCTTATATCCTTCCTCAAAACAGCCACCATACCTACCTATCAAGGCATTTCCATAGCCTTTCCGAGATACATTGCCATGCAACATCCATCTTCTCATGACTTGATCTTCATGTCATACATGTTACTTGCCTGATCGATGAGCCGCATGCTAGTTGGGCCTTGCCCTAATCATTGCTACATGACGCGCTAGTATCATTGCATATCCTGCTACACTGGCAGAGGCATACATTTGCATACATCATGATAGTTATATCTTCTTTATGATTTGAGTACTTTTGTAAAGTGTGAAAGATCTTCTATACTTTTTGTAATATATAGAGTGTTGCCCCTAAAGTGACGAAAAGATCCCAAAGTGGACAAATTAAAAGATCCCAAAGAGAACAAATAAGAGAAATAGAAAGAGCCATTGAGGCCACCAAAAAAATAGAAAAAAGAGAAAAAAAGAGAAAAAGAAATAAAAAGAGAGAAGGGGGCACACTACTATTCCTTTTGAGAGATCCACACTCATAATCCCTCTTATATCTTGTACTCCATAGAGATTATCATTCATGCATATAGCTATGTGGGGACCTTCACACTATAGAACTTGGCTTGTATATTCCAATGATGAGCCTCCTCAAATGAGCTCTAGGTCTTCTTGAGCAAGCAAGTTGGATGCACCCCCACTAGTTCCATTGGAGAGCTTACCTTAGCTCATATGTGCATCCATTGCATGGCAATCCCTACTCCTCACATCATATCTATCATTTGGCTTTCTCTCGCCTATCATTGTCCTCATTGATGTGAGCCTTTAACACCTTTTTGTCTTCCTCCTCCACCATATTCTGTCTTTGCCATCCTAAGTGTCAACTTTCTTGCTTACGCTCATCCATTGCATGAGTGCTCAAAATGTCGAAAAGGAGTGGATCATTTTGACTTGTACCTAGCTAGTGGTCTGGGGATGAGTCAAGATAAGATTCCAAAGAAGACCAAGTGTGAAACTTTAGTAGATTGAGTTCTCAACACAAAAATACTTTTCTCGTATATCCCTATCCCCTTTCTTGCACGCAAACACCATTTGGAGACATTCGAGTCACGGACAGCGAGAGCTCTTGCACCTTTATGTTCTTATGTTGCTTGTTTCAATACTAAATATAGACTCTTGCCTGTTATGACTTGAATTGAATTACATGCCTTGATTGATTTACTTAAAAGTTCTTATATGGTTGTTAGCATGTCACCACAGAAAGTATGCTTTTATCATTTACCTACTCGAGGACGAGCAGGAATTAAGCTTGGGGATGTTGATACGTACAAAACGTATCTATAATTTCTGCTTGCTCCATGCCTCTTTTGTGTGATATTGCTATGATATTGATGAACTTCCATACACTTTTGATCATATTTGGACTAACCTATTAACTCAGTGCACCCCAGTGCCAGTTCCTGTTTTCTGCTGTCTTTCTATTTCAGGTTTCCCCCATATAAAAAGTGCTCCAAAAATTCGGGAAAATCCAATAAAAAATCAGCGTAGAAGAAGCTTCGGGAATCACCGAGGGGGGGCCAGAGGGGACCCACCAGGGCCCCAGGCGCCCTCCCGGCGCGCCCCAGGGTGGGGCCGCTCCAGGGGGCCGCCTGGACCCCTGGTGGACCCCCTGGCTTCCCCCCTTCGCCTATTTATTCCTCGTGACGAGAAACCCCGTGACAGGAACCCCTTTTCGCGATCTCTCCTCTGTTCCGCCGCCGCCGCGCTTCCAAGATCGGGAGCACCACAAGACCTCTTCCCGGCACCCTGCCGGAGGGAGGAACCACCTCCGGGAGCTTCTCCACCACCATGGATGCTTCCCGGATGAACCGTGAGTAGTCCACCTTGGACCATGGGTCTATGATCAGTAGCTATGTGATGTTCTCCTCCCCTCTTTGTTCTTCATGGATTAGACCTCGTGAGCTGCCCTACATGATCGAGGCACATATGTAATATTTCTGCTGTTGCTATGCTGAGTTTGCTGGGATCCGATGGATTATGAGATTATGTTCAGATTGTGTTTGAGTAATATATTTGATTCTCCTCTTTTATATTTATGTTCTTGAGTAATTCTTGCATGTTCTCCGTTGCTGTTTAGTGCTTTGGCCAAGTAGTAGGTAGTGACTCCAAGAGTGAGCGTTATGCATGATTGTGGGTTCATGCCCCCCGATGACTAGCTTGAGTGACAGAAACATGAGCCTAGGGGATGCGTTGTTGCCACAAGGGGTAAACAACGGTGCTTGTACTTTCGGGTGCAAGAATTATTTACTTTACGCAAAGTTCTTTCATGCAGTTGTCCGTTGCTTTGAGTTTACACTTTGGGTGGGATTCGCAACTTAATACCAGCGAGATGTTCTGGGTAGATATCTCAAGGTGGATGATTAGTAGGTAGATGCAGATGGATTTCGGTCTACTTGTCTTGGCGTATCGCCCATGCTTTTGAGCCTCTTCCTTTCTTTATAGCATAATTAGCATTGGTTTGCGCACATAATCCTGTCAATTGCCCAGCTGTAATTTGTTTACCTCGCATGGCTATTTTATCGTCTTTTGGGAGAGAGACATCACTAGCGAACATCATAGGACCCCGGTCCATATTTCCAACACTGTTTACACTATCAATTTACTTTCAGTATTTACTTTTCAGTTGCTATCACTACCATTATTATCCCGTGCGTTTTATCCTTTGTAAACAACAAGGCCGGAGGAATTGACAACTCCTCTGTACTCGTTGGGAAGCAAATTTATTTGCTGTGTGTGCAGGTCCACGTGAAGTAAGCAACCTTAGGTTGTGAACGGCGCCATTGTTCACTTCACCACCTTCTTGTATCTGTTGGAGTCCTACTGGTTCGATACTCAAACTTAGCATCTTCGCTAAGGGAAATTGCTGCGATCTACATCTCAACCTTCCACTTTGGGTAACCAACGAGGGGGCGTTAATTCGTACCATCATGTGCCTAGGTGGATGCCTCATAGAGGCGAGCTTACAGTTGTTTCTGCATGGCAATAGGATGTACTTTTCAAGACTGAATACAACACTGAAAGTGAACATGATGGTGGCTGCGTAAAAATCAAAGGATGGCAAGGGATAGTGAATCGGATGAATATAAAAGCTTGGGACAAGATGTTCTCCATATTACATTATGAAAATCGAGGTGTCTTTTGGTTTTTTATATTTACCCTTTGGAGGTTGAGGAGTAGGTTGTTTCGTACTTGTTGTTAAATATTACTCCCTCCGATTCATAATAAGTGTCGCTCATCTAGTACAAAGTTTGTACTAGCTTAGTACAAAATGAGTGACACTTATTATGGATCGGAGGGAGTATCTTGTTGGAGAATTCGTACTTGTGTTGGATTAGATCCTAGTTAGTGGTAGTAAAAAAACTTTATGTTGGATATTATGATCATAAGATGATATATATATATATATATATATATATATATATATATATAATGATGATGATCGATGAGCTTATTGTTATGCTCTATGATATGATGTGTTTTATATGTGTGTGTATATAAATATTATGTGTGTATGGTGAAAATTTATAAAAAACTGTATAAACAAATAATATTGAAGAATAAAAAAATGCGAGAAAAGTACCTGCAGCGCGCGTTTTCTAATAGCGCTGCTAGTGGATGTACAGTCTTGCAGCGCGGCTCAAAAAGGCCGTGCTGCTAGTTGTAGTGTTATCTACAGCGCGCAGTGCCCGCGCTGCTGCTGAAAGTTATCTGCACTGCATTATCTACAGCGAGGGCACCCCGCGCTGCTGATGGGCCGCTACCCCGCGCTATTGAAGGCCATTATCCTAGTAGTGAGAGTATCTATCTATCACTCGAATGGACAAATCCCGCTCTGATCCATAATCCTCAACATATCCACTTCGGAATACCCAAGATGCACCTTTATGGTTATCCTATTATGGTGTAACGGTTGATAGACTCAAAGCATCCTTCGGAGATAGAAATTACATATGATCATTACGGTTAAAGGATCAGGTCACTACATTATTAAGCTATCGCAATGCTGAATTATGTGACTGTATGACATTGCAACACTTTAGTTTGGGTGTGTGTCCATCATATCATTCTCCTAATGACATGCCTTCATTGTCAACGGACGTATGTGTCTTCATGATCACGAAACTTTGATCATCAGTTGCACAATGAACTAGTATACTAGAGTTAATTAGGGACCTGGTTGTTTATATACTACACGTGTATTAATGTTTCTGCTTAATTCAGTTATAGCATAGTATAAAACTTATTAGAAACTAATGAAATATACTAATAAACATATTTTATTACTTGCCTTTAAGGCATATTTCCAACAAATAAGGAGGTGATGGAAACCGTATCTCAAGTGCAAGTACCGAATGCCAAGCTCTGTCTTTTTCAGCTGCGAGAACTGATGTCTTCAACTCAATTCACAAGATTTGCAGTGACCGCCACAAGGCAATCCACGAGTAGATTTCTTAGTCTCCCTTTGCCACAAATAGTTTCATTGACAGTCAAGTTTCGGAGATCACTCTGCTGAACGCAAAAACTTCCATACCATCTCATGTTGGAATTTCGTGCACGGTACCAGCGCCACATGTATCAAGGGCACCATTATCTCATGTGGGAGCCGAAAGCTATCTAGCAATCCTGGAAAGATGTGAATTTTGATTTTGTCTAGATCAAAGTGGACGAAGCTTTCTCTATTGATGGTTCAATAGGAGGAGCAGCCGCGATATGTCGCAATGCGGAAGGGCTTTATCTGGGGTCCACGGCTATTGTGGTACCGAAAATTTCCAACCCAACATCTTTGGAAGCTATAGCGTGCAGAGAGGGGCAAACTTTGGCTGAGGATCTCGGACTTAAAAAGGTCCTCATCTCTACAGAATGCAAACCACTTGTGGCTGACATCACAGAAGGAAAATGTGGCCTCTACAGTAGTATCATAAAAGAGATTAGTTTAAGAGCTTCAAATTTTGACAACTGTAATTCAATGTTTAAGCATAGATTGTTGAATTTAGATGCTCACAACCTTGCTAAATTCTCTTCTAGTTTGTCTAGAGGTCGCCATGTGTGACTCTGAAACCCTCATAATCCTTTTTGTATTCTTTCAAACCTTGTGACAGTTGAATAAAGAGGAGTCCTACCGCTAAAAAACCCCCAGCTCACATGCATGTGAGCGAGCGTGACTTAGTGGGGCGCGGCCAGGGGCACCTGCGGCTGGTGCTAGTAGGGGGCAGTGATGCCCAGTCAATTCGTACTGACGGCCGGCAAGGCGCGACCATGCCCGATGACCAGCAGGATCACGACAGTACACGGCGAATGTAAACATCACAAACACGTACACCAGAATATAATTTAATCTTCTTACGTTCGTCCTTGGTACAAGAAAACCCCCTAGAGATGATGCATCCAGTGCATCCTGTCACTACGTAGTGCGAAGCTCGACGTATGGCTTTGCGGCTCGGCCGATCGGGCAACACAAACGAACGTACTCCACAAGCTTTGCCGGCGAGTCCGGTCCAAAGACGTGGAGCGAGAGCATACACGTGGCACAATCACAGATAAAAAAATAAAGAGACACAGAGAAATAACATGACTTTTTTGAAACGCGGTCCCTTAGGGCCCGATTCATTAAATAAGGTAAAAAGAGTTGCCCGGTTAATTAACGGAAACCTGGGCGAAAACCGGTACAACATGCACACAAAGGGCAAACGGCCGACATGGCACCCCCAAGACCACACACACCGTCGAGGTTGCCTACAATGTCATCGTCATCACCGCTCCCCGAACAGGCGACTCCGACTCCATTTTGAACGACCAATCAGGACCACTCCGAACAACAACACATGAGAACCTCGAAAGCCATAGCCAAACAATCGACCGACGACGTCGAGGACAGGCAGCTCCGATTTTGCTGATGCTCTACACTGGAGAAAGTTGCAAGCCTCGCATCGACCTAGATCAGCTCCACCTCTGTAGAGCACCGTCCGCTGAAACCACCCTCATGGAGTCATCGTTGCTGCAGTGGCCTCGCCGCCCGCCTCTCCAACTTCTCTGTCACAGTGAGAACCAAGCATAGGCACACCCATTGACGGAACCAGACCGTCGACATCAGACGGACAAGCCACGACCCAGCTCCACCCGCCACCATCGTCGTCACCACACTAGTCGCAACGCCAACCACACTCATCACGGTCGGGCACATGCTGACCACAATGTCGTGAGCGTCTAGCCCATGGAAAGCACAAACGGGATCCCAAGATATTCAAGACGACGCCGCAAAAAAGGAAGCGACGATGTCGACGCCGTCGTCCGACCCGACCGGGCCTTAGGCATTCACCCGAAGAACTGGATCCGACAGTGTGCAGGGAAAAAGCTCCACAGCGGCGCCTTCAAGAAGGTAAGACGACGTCCACAGACGCCATCGCCGCCGGCCACCGGCAAGCTTTCTCTTGGAGCACTGCCCAACACCACACCGTCGCGCGTTGCACCTCCACTAGCCCGCACACCACCCCAAAGCCACCGCACCAACAGCTTCAGAGCACCACCGCCGATTCCTCGCTTCCGCTGCACGAGAACACAGCCACGAACAAACCACCGAGAATCATCGGATCCAAGGGGAGGGCTGCCACCCCAGCCCAACTCGCCCGAAGCGCCAAGAGCCCGCCTCCCCTGCCGCCAGCCGATGGGAACGGAACGGATCCGATCCCCGATGCGGATCTGAAGCCGCAGCAAGTTGGACGAAATCCAGACGCCGCCCTGCAGCGCGCGGAGACGAGCGCCTCCGGGTAAGGGGGGCCGCCACCCCACCCAAACCGCTGGAGAGAGGAGCCGACGACCGGGACTCGAAGCATCCTCGGGGCCGCCAGCGCCAGATCCGCCAAGCAGCACAGGAAACGAGCCTCCCCCACCACGAGATGTCAGCACCGCAGGGAAGCCCCGCCGCCGCCGTCCGCCGTCCGGGCTTAGCCCGGCGGACTCCTCCGGCGACGGCGAGGGGAGGTAGGGAGGTGAAGGGAGGTGCCGGCGGCCGCCGCTTTGGGTTCCGCCCGTGTAGCCCCGGGGACGACGCGGGGGACGGTTGATACTAGATTGTATTTTGTGCATGATCTACGAAATAACATAACTTAATCTTTATTAATCATTGATGTGTCTCATCATACAATGCATATGTATATATAGGGGACAGAGGATAGATAAAGAGGACCAATCCAACCCTCACCCAAAAAAAAAAGGTGAGACCCGTACTTGCCAAGTACGAGATGGGTTTTCCAACACCCTTTTCCTGTCTTCCTTATTTGATGTCATAACAGTACTACTCCTTACCGGTCCCCCATGTCGTCTGCTGCTGCTGACCACTCGTTGAAGTTTGCTCCTGTTTGCTGTAGTAGCTGACAGTCTTGGTCGCGTCCCCGCTGTTGTTCAGGCACCATGGTTGGACAGATAAGTAGTACGTAGTACAATCAAATTCAACTAAGCAGATTCTCAAAGGAAGGAGATGGGTATGGTCGCAGGGATGAGCAAACCTTGTTTTGTATTTCGTCGTAGTAGAGGCCGTCGGGGTCGTTGCCTGCTTGTTGCCCTGAGTGGCGCTCGTTACATTCTTGTTTACAGTCGCTGCTTGATCCCCAAACCACGTTACAGTGCTTTGGCAGTGCCCCCGCGTGACAGACTTGGTCTTTTCCCAGACTTTCGACAATCCCTGAGCCCAGCCGGCGGCCAACCCCTTCTTTCCGTTCAATAGTTCGTGATCATCGCCAAAAGCCATAGTCCCGTCGTACAGTAGGTAGCTAATAAGGTTGAGAGCTAACCAACTGTTGGTGAGAGTAGACAGACGATGGTGTTTGCTTGCTCAAGATGAGGAGTGTGATGGCATGGCACACTGCTGGCTGCCGCTGGATGAACGGATTTATAGGCTCCCGGCAGCTTGACCCCATGGAGCCGGTCCGTCCGTCATATTCAATCGTTGGGGTGGTTGGCCATGAGCTAGCTATCATGACCTGGATCACGGCGTGCATGGATGATTGCTTGCCTGCCTAGCTGCCATTGATCGAGTAAAATACTTCCCACAAGCCGAAAATAACCAACCAGGACACTTTGGCGGTTTGGCCCGAGGCCAGGTCAGCCAGAACGGGGTGTGAAGTGTCAAGTGTGAACCCACGGCGACTTGACCCGAACGAGCGCCATTGTTAATGTTTCCTCGCCGCCGACGACGCGGCTCACAGCTCAGCGAGCCAACAACTACTTCCTACAAAGTCCACTCTACTTGTTGGCCGATGGAGATCAGGGCCACCGGGCTGCTTCCTTCCCTGTCCTTCCGTGGGTGTGCTATGGCATACCTTAATTAGTTTTAATCAGGTTCGCGCGGAAAGAAAATGGTCTATTTGATTACCTGCATATGCAATTTGGTTCGCATCGCATGAATCTTGAAGCACCTTCCGACCAAGCACGCTCAGGCGATGCGGGGGAGGAAAACGCGAGCTGAGTTCGTGCGAGTGTTGATTACCTGCAACCATGAGTTCTGTGAGTTCAATCACCCCTTTTTTGCATCGTTGTAGCTAGATCTAAGAGCATGTGGTTCATAGCTAGATCTGAGAGCATTTAGTTGGTAGCTAGTGTTGATTGAACTCAAGCATGGATTGGTTGTGATGGATTTGTAGCATGCTAGGGTAGTGTAGCGGATGTTGTAGTGTTGATTGCAGCAAGCATGGATTTGTAGCACAATCTATGAGCATGTCATAGTGTTGAACACAATGGATTAATAGCTACTTGTGATGGATTGGTACAATGCTTCTTGATATATGTTGCTCATATCGTGGTGTCTTCATCTAGATGGTTCGGGAGTGTGTGATATACTAACTGTTAATGTGTGCTACGATTGTAGGACATGACCACGCAAACGCAAGAACTGAGTCAGTCCTTTGTTGCCGTGTCCGAGAGCCAGTTTCCTCCCTCCTATGTCTAGGACTTGCAGGCCCTCGAGAAGAAGATGCCTCTTGATTCAGATGTGTTCGCGATGGATTTCTCAGTGTTGGGACCTATTGTTGATCAAATCAAGGCTAAGCTTGAGACATGTGGATGGAAGATAAGCTGAAGGCAGAGCATGGTGAACCACACAGCTCATCTTATAGCCAAATGTGATGTAGGCGAGAAAAAGAATGAGGTGTGGCGAACTAGGCCACCTGATTACATTTTGGATGTACTCTTCGATGAGATTATAATCCTCTTTTAATAAATTTTAAGTAATTCCCCTAAAACAATACTCATGGAGACCAGGACACCGGGGATCTTCCTCCCCCGTCCTTCCCCTTTGATCGTGCTATGGTATATTTTAGGATGGAGGACGGACGCAAAACCTCATCTGATTGCTCCTGCTTCTTCTCCATAAGTTTGATCTGCGCAGGGCTCGGGCACTGATATTCCACCACGACGCGCGACACATGCATGCAACTAACACATCCAAACTCCATATGAATAATGCACAATGCAAGCAAGGCTACTAACACGGACACACACTTGCAAAATCCAAAAACCGACCAAATATACGAAAAATAAAAATATAAAAAAGGAAATCCCAGAAAAAAAATCTGCTGGCTGTGAATGGGTCGGCACCCAAATTAATTCTAACAATTTGGAAGAGAAAACTTCACTTCAAATTAGTTCGAATTAGAGCTAGTTGAATACTTGCTCTGCAAATCATGACATTTTTTGGGGAGCTTTGCAAAGTGAAAACATGAAGATCTGCAAAATCTCGACCTTAGGCAATGACGTGACAATCATGATTATTTTTTGAACATATTTAAAATAAATGCCAACAAGACTCCAAAAAGTTTCTGTGGATTTTTCGTATGCATGAAATGAAAGCATAATACATCATGATCAAGCCTCATGGATGGGCAAAATGGAAAATTACATAACACTCATTCCATAAATTGAAAGTATTACATCTGGGATGTTACACGCACACATCATCATGCATGCATGATCCTCCCGAGTTCAGAGGAAAATTGGCCAAAAGCATACGGCAACCGGAAAATATTTGGCCCACACATACGGGAATATATTTTGGTATAGAAGTAGTATTACCTCCTTTTCGATTTATAAGACTTGCATGTATCCCTAGATCCATAATTTGATCAACATAAGATGAGTTGTATAATCTAAAAATTATACCATTAGAAAGTATACGATTTGAAGTTTCTAACGATATGTTTTTTGTGATATATAACTTGTATTATGTTGGTCTATTTGTTAACATAAATATATGTGCAAGCCTTATAAACCGAAAGGAGATAGTAGTAACTTAACCCCATTTATTTAGCCTTTGGTTCCATTTTGGCCTTAGCCTCCTGCACGATTTTTGCCGTTTGTTGTTGTACCGCACCCGTAATCTTGGCAGCGGTGTCACTGCTCACCCATTTGGCGCGGCATCGGCATGATAGGATAGAAGAAAGTTAGACAAGGAAGGCACAAGCCAGACACCAAGAAAATGGCCTTACGGCCGCCAATCAAGAAGAGAGCTTCATGAACGAACATGCATACCTTAAGCGCGATGTCGTTGAAGCTGGGGATATATTTTGCAAGGATATTGTTGTTGGTGCCTGCTGCGATGTTGAAGCCTGCGTTGTCTCGTAGTACACCGGAGGGTTAGCCTGATGATGGTCAGGGTGATCTTCAGGCACCCAACGTTTGCACCAGACACGCTCCTTCCCATAGTATGGTCCGGGCTTTCCCCGAGAAACCACCCGCTGCCCAGGGCGGTAGCTGGACAGCTTTATCAATCGGTAATATAGCGTCGCGCGATCCGTGGCACGGTGTAGTAAAACAGGTATTCATACAGAGGCCATCGGACGCAACAGTGCACAGATATTCTATAAATGAGGTATTGGAGAGATGTGTCAGAGAACCTTGGCCCACCACACTGTGTCATCGAAGACTTTCGCTAGCAAATGGTCAGGACGTACATCAGCATTCAGTGGCGACACTGTTTCGCTAGCAAATGGTCAGGACGTACATCAGCATTCAGTGGCGACACTGTATAACATACATCAGCATTCAGTAGTAACTATTTTTGTTACCCATGTTATTTAACCGGCCGGACTAGACACAATAACTCGTAAGTACACACTCTCCCCACCATGAAGGAGCTAAAATCCACTAGCAAACTGTACAACGCTCCATCAACAACTTATTTGGGCCAATTAGTTTCTAACGCCACACATTCGTGTGCATATCACCATGAACAGGCGAACGGCGAGTGCGATTTCTGGTACTGGGAGGAGGAGGACGCACACTATATGTGCACGCTCGTCATTCTGCTGATCCACGTGACCCGTTCGCACGGCTAAGAGCATCACAAGCAGATAATCATGTATAATTGCGTGTCTTTACGTGGAAGGTAGCATCTTTAGGAACTAAGTACGTGACGAAAAATGTGACGAAAAATGTGTATCGACAGTGTGCGGCGTGCTACGGCACCTCTGATCAATAAAGATTGCTTTTGGCAGAACGTGGTGCCCACCACCTGATAAACCACCCAACACACGTTTTGTTATGAAAATCCAAAGCGCTAGGTGTGAACAGGTGACTTTTGTAACAACCGGTCCACCAACGATGGTCCGTACAATTTTTTGTGTCGGTGTATTCAGTATCCACGCTGCGCAGACATTTCATGCACAATACAAGCGCAGATCCCCATAAAATTGCCGCCGGCGAGATATCGCACACTAGATACCGGCATGGTCAGGACGTCCGCTCTCGGCTTTCCCCTGCCTACTATGGCTGCAACACCATTTTTTAACCGGTCGAAGTCCAACCACCCCTTCTTTCCTCCGAGGTCATCGTCATATCCCATAGTCCCGTTCGTACGGTTGCTAATAAGGTTGAGAGCTAACCAACTGTTGGTGAGACGATGGCATGGCACCCTGCTGGATGCCGGTGGATGAACGGATTTAGGGTGTGTTTGGTTGGGGGTGTCGGCCCGTATCGGTTCAAGCGAGCAAGCGGAGCATGGTGTTTGATTCGGTGCGGAAGCGAACGGGCGGGACCGGGCGGAGCGAATTTGCGCAGGCAGGGCCGGCGGAGCGACAAGGCCGATTTGAACGAGCAGCGCCGCCGTGAGCTGAGTGGGGCGAACCTCCAACCAAACACACGCTCTCGCTCGCCCGTCGCTCCGGCCGCTTGGCCCGATGGAGCCGGTCCGTCTGTCATATTCAATCGTTGGGGTGGTTGGCCGTGAGCTAGCTCGTCGACGAGATCCATGACCTGGAGCACGACGCGCGTACACTGGTGATTGCTTGATCTTAGCTTGCCCAGCTACCACTGATCGAGTAAAATACTCGTCCCACAGGCCACAGGCCGAAAATAACCAACTAGAACACTTTGGCGGTTTGGCCCGACGCCAGGTCAACCAAAACGCTGTGTGTGAAGTGTGAGCTCACGGCGACTTGACCCGAATGAGGGCCATTATCAATGTTTTCTCGCCACCCACGACGCGGCTCACGGCTAAGAGCCAACCACTACTTGAAAGTCAGCTCTAGGGCCACCGGGCTGCTTCCTTCCCCGTCCTTCCCTGGGTGTGCTATGGTACACTTTAGTTTCAACCAGGTTCGCGCGAAAAGAAATCAGTTTATTTAATTACCATCATATACTATTTCGTCCGCATCATATGAATCTCGAAGCACCTTTCGAAACGATTGAATCGGCAGTTTTTAGCCAGCCTAGCTCGGGCGATGCAGGGGAGTGGAACACGGCGCTGAGCTCGTGCAACTGCGGAGATTGAGCGAGCTCGCACACGTTTCTGAAAAACCGATGGGAAATTTCGGGTTACCTCCCCCCGATTTGGTCGCCCTTATGTATCCCCCTTCGACTGACCGCCGATACTTCCGCCACCCCTCTCCTTACTTTTGAGCTTTCCCGTCGACACACATCGGCAACGATGACCAGGTAAGCGTCGCTCCTCCTTCTCTGGCCGGTGGTCCACGACGGCAACGACTCGGGTCCTCCTCTTCCACCTCTGCATGGAGCTGCAGCCAAGGGTTCTGTGAGTTCAATCATCCCTTCTCCGTATCGTTGTAGCTAGATCTGAGAGCACGTGGTTCGTAGGTAGACCTGAGAGCATTTAGGTTGTAGCTAGTGTTGATTGAACTCAAGCATGATTTATAGCTAGTAGTGGTGGCTTGGTAGGTAGTTGCGATAATTTTGTAGCATTCTAGCATAGTGTTGTGGATATTGTAGTCCTGATTTGTAGCATGACATATGAGCATGTTATAGTGTTGAACAAAATGCATTGGTAGCTAGTTGTGAGAGTAAATAGCAAAAAACTACCACATTACAGGTTAGGGTTCCAAAAACAACACTTTTTTAATTTTCTATAAAACTATCACCTTTTGGTAAGCTATGGCAAAAAAAACTCTTAGCGGTTAAATTTAAGTCACGTTTATGACATCTCTGGCCACCCGTCAAGAGCCCACGTGGATAAAAGTCAACATCATTAACTTTGACCGTTACCTTACATGTGGGTCCAAAATGATTTTTTCGGCGAAAAAATTATTTTTTCGTTCCGTGGAAAATTATTTTGCCTCAAGGTATTGTTTTTCGGTAATATGATTTTTTGCAGAATGTTTTAATATTTTTCGGGAAAGATTTAGGTTTTTGGGCCCGAAAATGATTTTATTCAGATATTATATATATTTTTAGGAAAGTGGTTTACTTTTCTAAGGAAAAAATGGGGGTTTTGTCCCAAAATGATTATTTTAGAAAGTTTAATTTATCGGGGTAAAGAATTTTTTCCAGGGACAAACATTCAATGGTAAAATAGATTTCCCAAAATAAAAATGTTTTTCCTGGGAAAATAAATTATTTTGGGGGGGGGGGGGGGAATTGGTTTTTTGGCCGAAAATGATTTTTTCGGGGGAATTGTTTTTTGGCAGGACAATTTTTGCCCCTCGAAAAAATGATTTTCCAGGAAATTTGTTTTTTTTCGTAATTTTGTATTTTCTGATTTTTTGGTGAAATGGAAGGAACCGACATGTGGGGTCCATCTATCATAACAATCAAAGCTAACGACATTGACTTCTATGCCACGTGGGCTCCTAGTAGGTAGGCCACATATGTCATAAGCAACATTAAAATTTAACCGATTTGAGACTTGTCTTTCTTTCCATAGTTTACCAAAAAAGTTGTAGATTTATGGAAGATTAAAAAAATGTGTAGTTTTCTGGAACCCTGCCCCGTAATGTCATAGGCTCAATCAGGCGAGCCTCCTTGATGCACAGATGCATCAAATTGCAGGTCTCCGAAAAACGTTTTTTTTAGTAGAACTAAACCTATATTACAGTCTGGGCAAAAACTAATGGTATACACCTTGTATCAAAGGGAGCGCTCAGCCACAGGTGGCGTCCGTGATCAAGGTTAGTAGCGAACTTTGCTAGAGTATCAGCTTCATGGTTCAGATGACAGCCTTCGAAGATAATCTCGCATTGATCAAAGGCTTCTCTTCTCCTTCGGATTTCTGCCGCTATCGTGCTGTGCGTGCCTCCAGAACCCGCTGCGATATCTTCAACAACCCCCTTGCAGTCGCATGAAATAATGATCTTCCTCAGTCCCAGATCTTCCGCCAGAGAGAGGGCTTCCCTGCACGCGATCATTTCAAGAATGCGGGCATCTTGCATTCCTCGTACCACTAGAGCCGAAGACCCACAGTACTCACCAGCGCTATTTCGGCAGACGGCGGCTGCCACACCACACGCCCCGCCTCCATTGCAGCTAGCGTCAACATTTAGTTTGTGTGTACCATCAGGGGGATAGGCCCATGCAGTTCCGTGAGACCGATTGGCAGGTGAAAGGATCGATACGGTCAACTAGAGGGGGGGTGAATAGGTGACTAACAAATTTAAGCTTTATTACCAAATTTTAGGGTTAGGCGGATTTAAACAATTCTCTAGATGTGAACTAGATGAAATAACCCTAGGGGCAAGCAAGCTTAAATCAAGTATGCTAGGCAACAAATACGATAGCAAGCCAACAAGCATACAAGGTTAGAACAAGTAAAGGGCGGAAAGGATAAACCACAAGTGAAGAGGAGACAGGGTGATTTGTTTGACCGAAGTTCACACTCTTTTGAGGGAGTGCTAATATCCGTTGGAGCGGTGCTCAAGATTGAGAACGCTACAACAACGTAGCTCACCGTATTCTCCCCTTTCGAGTCACCCCCAACGGATGAGCCTCGAATCCACTCGGGGTTGGTCTTGAAGGCGACCACCACACCTTTACAGACTTCCCGGAGCACACCACAAGCAAGGAAGCTTCCGGGACGTACACCTAGCCGCCTAGGAGCCAAAGCTCCAAGAGTAACAAGTCAACGGTGAAGAAATCTTGCGGGGAACACAAATCGGTTTGGTGGAAGTGTAGATCGGGTCTTGCTCTCCCAAATCCCAACGTATCAACAAGTTTGGTTGGAGGAGATGGGAGTATTGAGCAAAATGGAGTTCATGGAGTGGAGGCTCAAGCAAGGGAAAAGGATTAGGGCTGGAGGAAGAAGAAGGGGGGCTTATATAATGGAGAGACCTGTGAGGGGGCATCTAGCCGTTGGAGGCCCGTGCGCACGGGCTAAGTGAGCCCCGTGCGCACGGGCTACACAGAGCCGGATGCTCTACCCCGTGCACATGGGGGTCTGGGACCCCGTGCGCACGGGCTACTCAGAGAGGCTCGGGGTACCCCGTGCGCATGGGCGTCAGAGACCCCGTGCGCACGGGCTACTCAGTGAGCCTCTGGGTACCCCGTGCGCACGGGGGTCAGAGATCCCGTGCACACGGGGTGACCAGAGACAAACTGGTCCACCTCACAATGAGCCCATGCAATCGCACACTTTTCGGCACTTCTTCCAGATGGGTTTGGGATGAAATATTTGGACATGGAAAATGTGTTCCCACACATACTCAATTTCGTTGACCCCTCTTTATAGTGCGGTGATCCTACGACTCAAATCAAACCGAAAGAATCCTTCGAGTCATCAGGTGAACACCACGCCTTTTATCTTTTTGAATCGGGGCCAATCATCCTCCAAAATTAATAACCCACCACGGGACCTATGACCTGAGATAAATCTTTAACACCCGTCATTAGTCCCACTAACCACATTGTCATTACACCAAAACACCATTTAGGAGTAAATGCACTTTCAATCTCCCCCTTTTTGGTGAATTGATGACAATATGGTTAGAGTATGGCATTAAGATACTCAAGATAAACAATGCCATGAACAACTATTAACATAGAAGGCTCCCCCTAGATGTATGCATATATTTATGTTTTGCGTTTGAATGCAATACGCATTCAACAAGGTCTCCCCCTATGTAAATAGTCAGGTGCAATGATATGAGAGAAGCATATGAACTGAAATAATCATTGCACAAGAACCTTATGTGATCTCTTAGAGATAATATAAGATAGGCATAGATCACATGAGGAAAATGTGAATATGAGCTAAATAGATATGCAAGACTATGAATGATAATGTCATGACATAAAAAACATGCAAGGCATATGAAACATCATGACAAGATATAGCAAACTCACATAGTCTCACACATAAACGATAAGGTGGCTCACATCCACACGAGTACTGGAAAGGAAATAAAGTTTAAAGTACCAGCAAGCAAACATAAACACACGAACAAGGTCTCAACGGCTTGCAACCTAACCAGACAATCGATATCCTAGATAGAACTCTTCTCCCCCTTTGGCATCAAGACGCCAAAAAGGGAAAAGGCGATGCTAACGTCACTAAACAACCGGCGGGTGGCTCGAGGCATCATCCGCATCATCAAAGCGCCAGTTCTGCATAGGGAAGGAGTATTCAGAGAGCTGACTATCCTTGTCCTCTGGACCTAGCTGAGCTGGAATGTCTGACTGCTGGGCTTGCTTTGCCTTGTAGGCCCGCTGCTCCGCCTTGATGCGGTTACTGTCTCTGAGCTGCTTCTTCTGGATAGACTGGCACATCTTGAACATGTTGCTGATAGTCTTGAAGAGTGTCTTCTTCTCACGAACTGTGAAGGCAGCAGGAGCATCGGGACCAACAGGAGGACCCCTCTGACGAGGAACCCTAGCAGAGGAGGAGGCACCGGGAGTGTAGGTAGCGCGGTCCTCGGGCCTTGGGTTGCGCCCAAGCTTGGGAGCAACATACGGAGCAGGAGCAGGAGGCCTCCAGTTGAGGTCACGCTTCAGAACACTGACAGGGTACACATGCTGAGGAATGTGGTGAGCAGGGCACACAGACTCAATCAGAGCCTGAATGAAGGGAGCATAAATCAGTGACTTCCTCAGACGGATACACTCACGAATCTCCAGGAACATAGTATCCAGAACATCCACCTTCCTGCGGTCCTTAACCATCAGAAAAATATCAAGCATCGAGGCACGCAGGTTATGAGTGTCACCTGCCTTCGGTGTGAGAGTGTACCGAAGGATGTGACGCAGTGTATCATAGGTGGGAAGAAGATCCTTGATAGAGCCAGTGACAAAGGACTTCTCCTGCTTATAAGCAAATGCAATCTCGTCCTTATTGCGGCCAAACTCAGACACCCTCTCAAAGTCAGGATGAGGCTCAGTGTAGAACTGGTATGGAATGATCTCAGCAAACTTGGCAAACGGGGCAGAGCAGACCGCAGTGCCAGACATCCAACGCATAGTACGAGCATCATCATTATAGAAGTAGACAGTGGCATAGAACTGCATGACAAGATCCTCATTGTACTTGTACGAGAACTGACAGAACGGTATAAGGCCAAGCCTCCCAAGAGCATCATACACACCGGGATAAATATGAGCATTGTCCCTCAAGTGCTCCACATCGACCTGCTTGTGGGGATCAAACTTCTTCTGCTTAGCCATCATCAACTCATTGAAAATTCGGGCCTGAAACACATTGCGGAATCTTGGATCTGCTCCGAGCGCAGTGGCAGCAACATAGGGGTTCTGGTCACGAAAAGCCCAGTACTCTGGCTGAGACCACTCACTGACCGGTATGTTAGACACATCCCGGCCACCTGGAAGGGGACGCTCACCAGGACTCGAGCTCTCCTCATCATCATCTTCATCTTCCTCAACAAACCCAGTCTCCTGAGATGCCTCAGCGGTCTCATGAGCAGTAGGCTGATATGTACCCTCAGAATCAGACTCCTCATCGCTGGAATCAGTCTCAACGGGTGCTCTGGCAGTGGCGAGGCGGCGGGGACGGCCACCACCACGAGAACCCTCCTCCTGGCCCTGACCAGCTGGCGGCAGAAACTCATCATCTCCTGCCTTTTGACGCTTGCGACGAACGAACACCTGCCAGTTCGGGGACTCTACAGACGAAAGGCAAGAAGTTGTGCAAATGCTCAGTGAAAATGAAACGAGGACGATGAATCAGATGCATATCAAGGTTGTCTCTGCCTGAAAGGCCCGTGCGCACGGGGTCCAGGGCCCGTGCGCACGGGGGTCCCGTGCGCACGGTACACCACGTGGGCACGGGGGGCCGTGTGCACGGGGTCTTGATCCCGTGGGCACGGGGTCCTCCCAGCCGCCGCTCAAACCTCGCGAGGAGGGGAGGGGCGGGCTGGGGAGGTTCCCCCTAGGCCGAGACTACCCTAGATCTGCATCTACTCCACACACAATCGGATCCCATCCACATGGAGCACAAAGAGCACCTCTCCTAGGGTTTTGAGGACCAAAACGAAGGAGGAGAGGAAGAGTGACCAACCTGGGTCATCCATGGTTTCCAATGAAGGGGGGAATCCGTGCCTTTGGCCGGGAGATGGCCGGAGGAGGCAAGATGGCGACGGCGGCAGCGACCCTGAAGAAGACAGAGGCGTGGGGGGATAATGAGGAGGGGTAACTCCCTCTCCACCCCGCGCCCTAGTCATATGGGTGTCAACCGCATAACCCCGTGCGCACGGGGGTCATGGCCCGTGCGCACGGGGTCCCCGTGCGCACGGTACACCCCGTGCACACGGGGTCCTCAGAAGGTTTCGTCAGTTTTGACAAGGAGGGGAGGGGCTGGGGGTGACCCCTTACCTCGTCCCTAAATGTCAAGCTGAACCAACACAAAATTGAGGAACATCGCACTAGAACGTCTATGCTATGGAGGTGTGAGTGGAGAGCATTTGCACGGAAATGATAACAGAGAAGGTCTTATGAGATAAGAGTGGAATAGGATAGGGCAACTAAGGTCAAGGGACACTATTCCTATCCGGGGGAAGACACCAAGAGTCTAAACGACTCGAAAAACAAACAATGCTATAACGCGGAAAAAGGCGGTGACCCGAGAGTCACCATGTTTGAGCAATTGTGGTACGGAACCACGAAGATTTTAACCTTGGGCCCGTCTCCACTACTCATCTTTGAAGCACAAGTGCCATCTATAAATGGCGGATGTGAAAGATTTTGATCAATTTATGCACAAGTAGGGTTATGTCGGAATCATTGAGAGAATTCTACTCCCCCTACTTATGTGCCTACATCTAAGCAAGATATAGAAAAGTTAGTGTGTGTATGCAAGATCATCAACCCATGTTACTAAGATCCACGATATTTAGCTCATGCCTTAACTCACGGAACCTTGCTTCATCAAGTGGCTTCGTAAAAATATCCGCAAGTTGCTTCTCGGTGCCCACATGAAAGAGCTCAATGTCTTCTCGTGCCACATGATCCCGAAGAAAATGATGACGAATATCAATATGCTTGGTTCGGCTATGTTGCACGGGATTATCCGCAATCTTGATTTCACTTTCATTGTCACATAATAGAGGCACTTTGTCAAATTTGACACCATAATCCATCAAAGTTTGCCTCATCCATAATAATTGGGCACAACAACTTCCCGCGGAAATGTACTCGGCTTCGGCGGTTGATAGAGAAACACAATTTTGCTTCTTGGAGGACCAACTCACTAAGGACCTCCCGAGGAATTGACATGAGCCGGATGTGGACTTACGATCCACCTTGTCACCGGCCCAATCCGAATCCGAATATCCCACTAGCTTGAAGGAAGATCCTTTGGGATACCAAAGTCTCAAGTTTGGGGTATGAACCAAATATCGAAGGATCCGTTTCACTGCCATATAGTGGCTTTCTTTGGGGGCGGATTGAAATCTTGCACACATACACACACTTAACATAATATCCGGCCTAGATGCACAAAGGTAAAGCAAAGAACCGAGTATACCTTTTGATCCACATCTTTACCATTGGGATCTAGATCGAGTTGGCCATTGGTTGGCATTGGAGTCTTCATCGGCTTGGCATCCACCATATCGAAACGCTTGAGCATGTCTTGAATATATGTTGCTTGGTTAATGAAACTCCCTCCCCTTAATTGCTTGACTTGAAATCCGAGGAAGAACTTCAACTCACCCATCATAGACATGGCAAACTCCTTGGTCATGAGATTTTGAAACTCAACATTGCAAGCATGATTAGTAGACCCAAAGATAATGTCATCAACATATATTTGGCATACAAATAAATCTCCTTTTACTCTCTTGGTAAAGAGAGTGGTATCTATCAACCCCATCTCGAACCTTTTCTCGTTTAAAAACGTCGTAAGGTGATCATACCAAGCACGAGGTGCTTGCTTAAGACCATACAAAGCCTTATGAAGTTGATAAACGTGATTGGGGCGTTCGGGGTCTTCAAAACCGGGAGGTTGCTTAACATACACCAATTCACTTAAAGGACCATTTAGAAATGCACTCTTAACATCCATTTGATATAATTTAAAGTCATGATGAGCAGCATAAGCAAGTAAGATACGAATGGACTCAAGACGGGCAACGGGGGCAAAGGTTTCACCAAAATCCAAACCTTCGATTTGGGTGAACCCTTGTGCCACTAACCTTGCCTTGTTACGAGTGACTTGTCCATGCTCATCTTGCTTGTTCTTGAAAACCCATTTGGTCCCAATGACATTATGATTTTCCTTGGGCCTTGCAACAAGTGACCACACCTTGTTGCGGGAGAAATTGTTGAGTTCCTCATGCATAGCTTCTACCCAATCCGGATCATCAAGCGCTTCTTCTACCTTAAGGGGCTCAATACAAGAGACAAACGAGTGATGTTCACAAAAGTTTGCCAAACATTTACGAGTAGTTACCCCTTTTGAGATGCTTCCAAGGATGTTGTCGGTGGAGTGTTGAAGCATTTGAAGTCTCAAAGCCGCTTTTTGTCTCTTCTTTTCAAGTTCTTCTTCACTTGGTTGAATTCTTCGTGGAGAAACCCGAACTTGCTTTTTCTTAGCTTGTGGAGAGACAACTTCTTGAACTTGATCTTGATCACTTGTATGAGCTTGATCTTGGGCCTCAATTATAGGTGCATCATCATTTGATTGAGCTTGCCCTTGATCTTGCTCGGTAGCTTGAGGGACCTCTTCTTGCTCTTGGATAGGTGCTTGTGCTCCCGAAACGTCTTGCTCTTGTGGTGGAGGTGATGACTTCCCTTGAGGAGAAACCTCAAGAGGGGCTCTTATCCCTTCTTCGATTACATGGACTTGGGGTGTTTCTTGTGGAAGAATGTGGCCTATCCCCATGGTCCTTATAACTTGAGAAGGAGCCTCATCACCTACAACACTTGGAACAATAGGTTTGGCTTGGGAGCCGTTATCCTCATCAAACTCCACATTCGATGTCTCCTCAATACATCCGGTGGATTTATTGAGAACACGATACGCATGAGAGTTTGAGGCATATCCAACAAATATTCCTTCATATGTTTTTGCTTCGAATTTAGCTAATCGGGTTTTCTTGTTGAGAATGAAACACTTACAACCGAAAACACGAAAGTACTTGACATTTGGCTTCTTCCCGATTAGGAGTTCATAAGGTGTCTTGTTCTTGAGCTTGCGGAGATATAGCCTATTAGAGGCATGACACGCGGTGTTGATGGCTTCGGCCCAAAGCTTGTATGGAGACTTGTACTCATCAAGCATTGTCCTTGCCATCTCAATAAGAGTCCTATTCTTCCTCTCCGCAACACCATTTTGTTGAGGAGTATAGGCCGCGGAATATTGATGTTTGATCCCCTCATCACTCAAAAACTCATCCATTGTATAATTCTTGAACTCGGTACCATTGTCACTTCGAATAGCCATAATCTCACATTGGTGTTGACGTTGAGCTTCTTTGGCAAATGATATAAAGGTCTCTTGAGTCTCATCTTTGGTCTTGAGAAATAAAATCCATGTATATCTTGTATAGTCGTCGACAATGACAAGGCAATACCTTCTCCCACCCAAACTATCATAGGATGGAGGCCCAAAGAGATCCAAATGAAGGAGCTCAAGAGCCCTCGTCGATGTGATGATAGTCTTTATCTTGTGTTTCTTCTCATGTTGCTTTCCAGCAATGCAAGCACTACAAACACGATCTTTGGCAAAGGAAACATCGCTTAGTCCAACAATGTGCTCCCCCTTTATAAGGGATTGTAGATTTCTCATACCGACGTGGGCTAGTCTACGGTGCCATAACCACCCCACGTCGGCCTTGGCCATTAGGCATGTTTTTAGGTGAGTGCTCTCTTTCGAGAAATCAACCACGTAAAGGTTGCCTTCAACATGCCCAACAAAGACCACTTTGAGAGTATCCCTTTTAAAGACGGTCACATGAAATTCACTAAAAAGCGAGTCATATCCGGCACGAGCCAATTGGATAGTGGAAAGTAGATTGTAGTGAAGGGATTCGACAAGCATGACATTCTTGAGTGAAGAATCACTCAAGATGACAAACTTCCCTAATCCCAATACCTTGCCCTTGCTATTGTAGCCAAAGGAGATGTCCGAGGATGACTTGAGCGAATCAACGAAATCCACGAGCATATCCTTGCCTCCGGTCATATGATTGGTGCAACCACTATCAATCACCCATTGTGTCCCACCGGAGGCATAGTCCTGCAACAATCAAGCTTTGTTTTTACGTCCCCATTTTTAAATGGGTCCTAGAGAGTTAGCAACAAGGGTCTTAGGAACCCAAATAGTCCATGCATAATCATCATAATTAGTGCCGACAAATTTAGCAAAAGTATATCCATCATTCCTTCTCATAAGGACATAAGATGGGTTGTTCATGCCGGCATACTTAGAAGAGGGAGCCACTTCCTTTGAAATGACTTCCTCTCCAACCTTCTCCTTCCCTTTCTCCTTCTCCTTGTGCCCTTCTTGAACAAATGTGATTTGTTGTTGAGGAGGAGTTGCTTGGTGCTTCTTCTTCTTGTTCTTCTTCTTCTTGTGCTTGTTCTTCTTCTTCTTTTGAGAGGGATCAAAACCGATTCCCTCTTTGGCCACACATTCCTTTTGATTGCTCAAAAGTTCATTCAAGTTCTTTTCGCCTTGGATACAAGACACAAGACCTTTCTCAAGTTGCTCTTTCAACTTTTTGTTCTCAACAAGTAGTGATGCATAATCAATGGAGTTAGAAGCACATGCATCATTAGGAGAGAAAGTAGCAAGAGTTTTAAGAGTGGAAGCCTTAAGTTGGTTGTAAGACTCGGTGAGAGTTATAAGCTCCCCTTTTATGAGCTTGTAGCTCTTTTCAAGGAGTTTATACTCCTCACCGAGTTCACCATGATCAACTTTAAGCTTAGAAATTTTATCCATGAGAGCATGCTTAATTTCAAGAGAGAGTTCTAGAGCATCATTGACTTTAACAAAATCTATCTCATTTGAAGTGATGGTTTCCTCAAGTGAGGCTTTCATGTTTTCTACTTCAAGGAGATTTTGCTCAAGGAGATCATTTCTCTCCTTTTCCTCCATTAAGAGGGTTTCCACATTTCCGATGTAGTCATCACGTTCGGTGAGTGACCTCATCATGTTGAGGAAACGAGCAAGGGATTCTCCCTTAAGTGTCTTCATGAAAGCCAATGAGGCTTCCTCACTATAATCGACACCATCATCATCACACTCGTTATCCGACTCTTCTTTCAAAGAGTTGGTAGTGTTAGATGATGGCGTAGAGTTGATAGACTTTGATATTACCTCTTTTGCCATGAGGCATCGGTGGACGATGGTCTTGTTCTCGTTGGGGGAGTCGAAGAGGCTTGATGAGGTGTAGGAGGACTTGGAGTGCATGGCAATAGCGGCCATGCCCTTGTGCTCATCTTCATCACCGTCTTCTTCATCCTCGGAGATGTACTCTTCATGAACAAGAGCCTTGTCGCCACGCCTCTTGGCAAACTTGTTGAATCTCTTCTTCTTGAGAATAAGCTTCTCGGATTTCTCTTCTCTTCTTTCATATGGACAGTCCGCAACAAAATGCTTTGGACTATCGCAATTGTAGCACTTTCTTCTTCCAAAGGTTTTGCCCTTGAGATGATTACTTCCTTTGTTTCCCGGAGTCCCCATGGTGCCCACATATTTTTGGACAAGGAGGGACACATCTTCTTCAAAGTCTTCGGCCGGGCACGAGGGACCATCTTCTTCTTCACAATATTCTTCCACTTCTTCCACCTCCACCATCTTGGAGGGGGAAGCCACCTTCTTGGCCTTCAAGGCGAGGTTGTTGTAGCTATTGATCCCATAGACAAGGTCATGGGTTTGCTTGGACTTGGTCTTCAACAAAGACTTGGTGGTGAAGGATGACACAATTTGATTTGGTGTCAATTGGTCAAAATCCATGCGTTGGTAAATCATGGTGACCATGGTTTCATCCGTGAGAATCATGGCGCACAAGAATCTGTCCTTGATGAAATTGTCATCGGCCCATGTGCAACCATAGTTCCTTAGATCCAACACAATGGATTTGAGCCTACGGAAAGCTTGATCCGCAGTCTCACCTTCCTTCCTCACGAACATGTTAACCTCTGTCTTGAGAAGGGCCAGACGAGATCTCTGCACACTTGCGTCTCCTTCAAAGATTTCCCCAAGGGTATTCCAAATTTTCTTGGCCGACTTCAATAGAGCAATGGAGTCTCGGTAGTCATCCGGCACGGCCTTCCGGAGCATGTGACAGGCAGTGTCATTGAGTTGTTCATCAACCTCTTCTCTTGGAGATAAGCTTGAAGGATCCTCGGGACGATAGCCTCTCAAGATGATCCACCACAATTGAGTGGAGGCACTCCGGACATGGGACTCCATAGCTAGCTTCCATTTACCAAACGAGTCAGGATTCAAGAGGGGGGGTCCCGAGTATGATTAATATGCGGCATAGGAATATGAGGACGAGCATATGAAGGAGCAGCAGCATTGTATGACGGTGCAATAGGACGTGGTGGTGGTGGTGTCTCCCTCACTCCATCAACATCCAAAGTGGTGTTTGGACAAAATGTTGATGAGGTAGAGGGAGCTTGTGAGATAGAAGCAAGCTTCTTATCGACCTCTTCAAGAACCAAGGCCTTCATCGAATTTTCCATGGAGCTTTTGAAAGACTCCATGAAAGAGGCGAATTCGGTCATGGTTAGTGAGGTGGCGGAGCTAGGTCCACCACCCTCTTGGTGTGTTGTTTGTGGTACGGGTGGGTTAGTAATGGGTGCACCATGTGCACTCGGTACTCCCCCATCCGTGGGAAGGGTATCACCTTGATCCCCTAGATTGACCATATTCTCTTAGGCGGTTAAGCCCTTAATAAGAGACCAAGGCTCTGATACCAATTGAAAGGATCGATACGGTCAACTAGAGGGGGGGTAAATAGGTGACTAACAAATTTAAGCTTTATTACCAAATTTTAGGGTTAGGCGGATTAAAACAATTCTCTAGATGTGAACTAGATGAAATAACCCTAGGTGGCAAGCAAGCTTAAATCAAGTATGCTAGGCAACAAATACGATAGCAAGCCAACAAGCATACAAGGTTAGAACAAGTAAAGGGCGGAAAGGATAAACCACAAGTGAAGAGGAGACGCGGTGATTTGTTTGACCGAAGTTCACACTCTTTTGAGGGAGTGCTAATCTCCGTTGGAGCGGTGCTCAAGATTGAGAACGCTACAACAACGTAGCTCACCGTATTCTCTCCTTTCGAGTCACCCCCAACGGATGAGCCTCGAATCCACTCGGGGTTGGTCTTGAAGGCGACCACCACACCTTTACAGACTTCCCGGAGCACACCACAAGCAAGGAAGCTTTCGGGACGGATACCTAGCCGCCTAGGAGCCAAAGCTCCAAGAGTAACAAGTCAACGGTGAAGAAATCTTGCGGGGAACACAAATCGGTTTGGTGGAAGTGTAGATCGGGCCTTGCTCTCCCAAATCCCAAAGTATCAACAAGTTTGGTTGGAGGAGATGGGAGTATTGAGCAAAATGGAGTTCATGGAGTGGAGGCTCAAGCAAGGGAAAAGGATTAGGGCTGGAGGAAGAAGAAGGGGGGCTTATATAATGGAGAGAGCTGTGAGGAGGCATCTAGCCGTTGGAGGCCCGTGCGCACGGGCTAAGTGAGCCCCGTGCGCACGGGCTACACAGAGCCGGATGCTCTACCCCGTGCGCATGGGGGTTTGGGACCCCGTGCGCACGGGCTACTCAGAGAGGCTCGGGGTACCCCATGCGCACGGGGGTCAGAGACCCCGTGCACACGGGGTGACCAGAGACAAACTGGTCCACCTCACAATGAGCCCATGCAATCGCACACTTTTCGGCACTTCTTCCAGATGGGTTTGGGATGAAATATTTGGACATGGAAAATGTGTTCCCACACATACTCAATCTCGTTGACCCCTCTTTATAGTGCGGTGATCCTACGACTCAAATCAAACCGAAAGAATCCTTCGAGTCATCAGGTGAGCACCACGCCTTTTATCTTTTTGAATCGGGGCCAATCATCCTCCAAAATTAATAACCCACCACGGGACCTATGACCTGAGATAAATCTTTAACACCCGTCATTAGTCCCACTAACCACATTGTCATTACACCAAAACACCATTTAGGAGTAAATGCACTTTCAGCAGGACGGGAGGAAGGCTGGTGGCTCCCCCTGGAAGCTGTGTCGGCGATCTCAAGGTCTCTGATAAAACGATCGACAAAGGAATGAGTCGACCACGGGCTCTGGAAGGTATCCTCGTGTATTGCCTTCCTCCTAGCCGTCCACACAGCCCAAAGAGTTACAGTCATCCGCACCAACTGTGCATGTGATAATGATTCCATCAAGGAGAAAATCCAGTTCTTAGCGCTCTGAACTCTGGTTTCAACCATCTCATCCACCAATTCCTCCTCATCCAACGCCCAGACGCATCTATCCATGGGGCATTCGATTAGCGAGTGACGCCAAGAATCCACACCGCCGCATAAGGGGCATTTATCGTCGTCGCTCATTTGGCGGTGAAGCCTGACATCTTCGGAAGGCAAAGAGTGTCGGGCTAATCTCCATAGGAAAGTCTGAATTTTTGTAGGAACTTTAACATGCCACAATTTTTCCCAATCTCTTTCAGCAATGCTCCGGTCGGACGTTGCATCCCGGCCCTCCAACCAATCTTCCCGGCGGTTCCTGGTGGCAATGATCATTCGGTAGGCAGATTTTACCGAGAAGGATCCATTCTTCTCAAAATGCCACTCCCAATAATCATCCGTCGGGGTAGTGCATATGGGGATGTTCTTGATCAAAGCCGCATCAGCTGGGAGAAACAGAGTGTCCAGCAGTTCTGATCTCCAGGATGCACTCGACGGATCAATGAGGTCGCTGACAAGCTGGGGAGGGTCAGCCGCAAGACAAGCTAAAGGACGCATAAAAGAATCCCTGGGGAGCCAGTTACTGGTCCATATGTTTGTGCCTCTTCCGTCACTAATTCTCCGAATCAGGGCATGGGATAGGAACTCTCTACCTTCAACCAGCGATCTCCAGATTTGAAAGGGATGGTTTCCCAATTCGGCAGATAGGAAATCCGTTGATTGGAAGTAGACTTCTTTAAGAATGCGGGCGCACAAAGATGACGGGTTGGACAGGGTCCTCCAAGCCTGGCGAGCCAGTAACGCAATGTTGAAAATTTCCAAGTCCCTGAAGCCAAGTCCTCCACAATTCTTCGGCTGTGTCATGTCCTTCCATGAAACCCAATGCGGTTTGCGAGCACCCGCCTTGCTGCCCCAATAGAATTGACGTATCATTTTGTTCAGGTTTTCACAGAGGCCCCGAGGTAATTTGAAACAAGACATGGAGTAGACAGAAACTGCCTGTGCCACAGACTTGATCAGAATTTGCTTCCCAGCCGAAGATATAGTTTTTTCCACCCATCCTTTGACCTTGGACCACAGTCTGTCCTTCAAATATTTGAAAGCCCCCGTTTTTCTCGATCCCACGTCAGAGGGCATCCCCAAGTAATTTTCATTTAGAGTTTCATTTTGAACTTGCAGGATTGCCTTGACTTCCCCCCTGGATGCTTCCGGGCAGCCCTTGTTGAAGAAGACCGAGGATTTTGTCGTGTTAATCATGTGTCCCGAAGCAGCACAATAGGAATGTAGCAGGTTTGATACTTCATTCGCCCCCGTACCATTTGCCTTGAAGAACAGCAGGCTATCATCCGCAAAGAGTAAATGGTTAACAGGTGGTGCCGAGGGCGTCAACTGAAGACCTTACAACTGCGATGATTCATCTTTCGATTTTAAAAGGCCTGAAAGTCCCTCCGCTGCTAACAAGAAAAGGTAAGGGGAGATTGGATCTCCCTGTCTTATTCCTCTAGAAGGACTGAACTCCTCCAACTTCTTACCATTGAAAAGCACCGAAAAGGTGACAGATCTCACCATGTCCATGAGTATAGAAACCCATCCGCTCGCAAAACCAGCTTCAACATAACTGCCTCCAGATAAGACCACTCCACCCTATCATAAGCTTTCATCATGTCAAGCTTCAAAGCACAATGACGGTGCTTTACCGCCTTGTTTCTTTTCATGAAGTGGAGGCATTCATAAGCCACCGTGATGTTATCCGTTATGAGCCTCCCGGGGACGAAAGAAGATTGTTCCGGTGAGATGATGTCTGGGAGAATCTCTTTGAGACGGCTGGCGATTACCTTGGAAGAAATTTTGTAAAGAACATTGCATAAGCTTATGGGGCGGAATTGGGAGAGAGATGTTGGGTTCTTCACCTTGGGGATGAGCACAAGAATTGTTTTGTTTATCTCTCTAGCGCTTTCTGTGCCCGTGACTATGCGGAGGACGGCTCGAGTCACCTCTTGTACGCAAATGTCCCAATGCTTCTGAAAAAAGTGGGCGGGGAACCCATCCGGTCCCGGGGCTTTGGACGGGAACATTTGGAAGAGGGCTGTTTTGACTTCCTTTTCAGTGTAAGGGGCCGTCAGCGCAATGTTCATCTCGGCTGTCACTTTTGTGGGGATGTGGTCCAGAACCTCCTGCATGCCTTGGACTCCTTCAGATGTATACAGATCGGAGTAGAACAGCCTTGTCATGTCCTCCAGTTGAGAGATATCAGAGATTACATCCCCAGACGCGTTTTGCAGAGATTTGATCAGATTTTTCCTACGCCTCATCGACGCTCTTAAGTGAAAGAATTTAGTGTTCTTGTCCCCACAAGCTAGCCACTCCACTCTAGACCTCTGCTTCCATATGACTTATTCCCTGTTATAAAGCTCCACAAGGCGGTCTGTTATTTTATGCTCACGGTGGGATGGGCCAGCTCTGCCCGGGATTTGTCTCAAAGCTTGCAGCTCTGTTTTCAGCATTTTTATCTCCCTCCTAACATTGCCAAACACCATCCTGTCCCACGAGCTTAGGTCTCTCGACATGCTGTTCAGTTTCTCTCCAATGTCGGCAACCATATCAGCAGATCACGGCTGAGACCATTGCTCTTGTAAGAAAGGTTTCAGGTCCGGGTGAGATTCCCACATTATCTCGTATTTGAAAGCCCGCTCTTTAATGTGGTTCGGCTCATCCTAAGAAAGTTTCAGCATTATGGGGCAATGATCTGAACACGCTGCTGTCAGATGTTCCACACGTGAGGAGGGGAACAAGGCAGCCCACTCTGTATCCGCACAGGCCCTGTCCAGCCGGACCCTGGTGTAGGACCCTCCAGCAACTCGTTTCTCGAACGTCCAAGGAATACCGACGTGGCCTAGATCCCCGAGGCCGCAAATAACGAGAGCATCTCGAAAAGCATCAATCTGAGCTTGGCTTCATTGTCCAACTCCATCATGTTCAGACAAATGGAGAACCTCGTTGAAGTCACCAATAGTGACCCAAGGTAAGCTGGAAGATACAGCTAGGTCCTTGAGTGCATTCCATGTATGATGGCGTTGGTGCACCTGAGCTTCCCCGTACACACATGTAAGCCTCCAGGGGTCCTCCCCGAGATCAAAGACTATAGCATCAATGTGATATCTGGACGAACCCTGAACCTCGAGGTTTATTGAATCATGCCAAAAAATTACAATGCCCCCACTGCGGCCCACACTAGAAACAGCAAAAGATTTATCGAAACCAAAAGAACTAGCTAAAAGCTCCGCCCTCTTGCTTTTTATTTGAGTTTCAACTAAGCACAAAACGGACGGGGTAAATTTGTTCGTGAGCTCACGAACCTCTCGAACTGTCGCGGGATTACCCAAATCGCGACAGTTCCAGCTTATGAGATTCATTGTGCACGGAGGCGCCCGTCAAGCGAGCCCGCCGATGATGCAATTGTGTTCTTTGGGTCTATTTTTCCTCCTGCATTTGGTTTTGTTCTCTTCGGGTCTTGCTTCGGAGGCGGACTGGGAGGGATAGGGTCAGAAGTTTCCTTCGTCTCCCTGTCGTGATCAACCGCCATTAAAGCTAAATCATCAGGGTTTGTTGCGGCAGCGGTCTCAGCATCTCTCTTCCTGTTGAGCTCTGCATCCTCCATCTCAGCGTCTGTGGCAAGCTGGGAAGTCGCAGCCTTGATAGGTGGAGCCGCTTGGGTAGGACTAGCACTGGCCGTCTTCCCCCTGACATTGTTGTTCTTGTAGCTCTTTCCTGGACCCGGCCTCGCTCCCTTGTACCACTCGACGCGGAGGTTTGTGAACACAAGGGCCGACGGAGGATGGACACCATTGCCATGTTCTTTGAAAAGGTGACCGAGATGCCCGCAGACAGCACACCAATCTGGAAGACGCTCGTATTTGACGTAAAAAATCTGCCTTCTACCTCCCTTAATCAGAGAGACAGCGTTCTTCAGCGGCTTCTCCACATCAATCTGCATCTTGACTCTGCAGAAGTTGCCTTCAAAATCCTGAGAGTTTGGCTCAGCATAGACGAACTTTCCCAGCTTCCCAGCTAGTGGTTTCAGGAGGGGGAAAAGGCCATCTTGAAAATCATGGATCTGAGCCCATAGTTCAATGGTGTTCAGGACGATCGACGTGGGTTTTGTAAGACCGTCATATGGAGCAATGACCACCGCAAAACCCCGGAAATTCCAAGGGCCCTCCTCCATCACTCTTTCCTAGTCGCCCAGACACGAAAATTGTAAGGTGTAGAGGTTGCTATTTAGTGGCCTGATATTGACTGGTTTCGCTAGATCCCACGCAGCCCTCATGGTTTTGAAGAACCAATATTGGCTGTAAGACTTGGGCGTGTGAACCCTAGCAATGGCTAGCCATCGCACCGATTCTTCCGGGAGGTCCTGCTGGTCCTCCACTATCAGATCGTCCAGATCGTTTTCCGCCAGCCCAAGTTTCGCCATCATCTTCTCCAGATCCTCTCCCTTGGTTCCTGAACCCGAGGCTTCCTTCGCCATGACTGAAAAACCCTAGCCCGAGAGAGAGAAACCGGGATGTTTGTGACAGATCCAACACCGCGGCGGCTGCGGAGGCCCGGGGCGATCGCCAGCGACCGCTCTTCAGCCCCAGCGGCGCAACTCCGACGGGAGGAGAGAAACTGCTCAACACGGCGGCGATCGCAAGGATCCCGCCGAGAGAGGATGTAAAAACCCTAACGAGAGGGGATGTATTTTTTCATTCTCCGAACAACGTAGAATAGCTATTCAAGTCACTGGGCAGGAGGTTGGGCCGAGGGGAAGAAAAGTAGGCCTAGCTAGGCTGGCCACTTGATATAAGAGGATTTCTCTATTTTATATAAAAACAGAAAAGAAAAGGCATAGAGGAAATATATATGAGTAGATTAAAATGGAGATAAAAGATGTTATGAACTTAGTGAAAAATATAGAAGCTCACAAAATTAATTCCAACAATTTTGAAAGAGAAAACCTAAATTCAAATGGGCTTGAATTAGAGCTAGTTGAATACGTGCTCTGAAAATCATGAAAAACTTAGGAGAGCTTGGTGAAGTGAAGAAATGAACATGTGTTAAAGCTTGAGTTTAGGCATTAATTCATCAATCACCAAAAGTTTTTAAATGCTTGTTTTGATTAAATAAAAAACATTTAAAATAGATGCCAACAAAACTCCAAAAGAATAATCCACGAATTTTTCATATGCATGAAAAGAAGCATAATACATGATGGCCAAGTCACATGGATAGGCAAAATGAAAAATTACATAACACTCATGCTATAAATTGAAAGTATTACATTTGGGATGTTACACGCACACATCATCATACATGTATGATCCAGCGAGTTTAGAGAAAATGTGGCCAAAATCATACGACAACCGGAAAATATTTGGCCCACACTGGAATAAAGTATAACTTTACGAGTAACCCGATTTATTAAGGCTTTGGTTTTCGTTCCATTTTCGCCTTATTAGCCTTCTGGACGATTTTCGCCGTCTGCTGTTGTACTGCACGTGTAACATTGGCAGCGGTGTCACTGTTCATGCATTAGGATAGAAGAAAGTTAGACAATGCACAAGCCAAACAGCAAGAAAAGAACAAGTCACTGCGCCTGGCCGTCAACCAAGAACAGAGCTTCATGAACATGCATACCTTACGCTCGATGTCATCTTTTCCAATATTGTAGGTGCTTGCGATGTTGAACCTGGCGCTTTCTGAGTCAGATACTGAGCCCGATACACCTCAGGGTGATTTTGGCGCAACCAATCTTTGTTGCGCCACAAACTGCTGTCCACTTCTTCGGGCTTTCCCTTGCCTGCTACAAGACCTTTCAAAACTCCCAAGGACCGGTCGAACCACCTCTCATCACCCTTCTTCTTCTTCCCATCGTCCTTCGGCTTTTCTGGCGCCATCGTACGTAGTAGAGTCAATCCAGCCGTGGGTGCGATGCGACGACGATGGTGTTTGCGCAAACTGAGTGAGTGTGAGGGCAATGGCATGGCGCCCTGCTGCCGCTGGATGGAAGGATTTATAGGCTCCCGGCCGCTTGACCGGATGGACGGAGCCGGTCCGTCCGTCATATTCAATCGTTGGGGTGGTTGTCATGAGCTAGCTAGTCCACGAGATCATGACCTGAATCGAGCATGGAGCATGGACGATTGCTTGCTTGCCTAGCTGCCATTGATCGATTAGAATACTTCTCATAAGCCGAAAGTAACCAACTAGAGGGCTCTGGCGGTTTGGCCGGAGGCCAGATCAGCTCAGAACGCCGTGTGAATAACCTGCGGCGACTTGACCCTACGGAGCGTCATTGTTGTCAATGCCTCATTGACACGACGCGGCTCTCAGCTCAGCTCAGCAGGCCAACCACTGCCACTTTCTCCAAAGTTGATACTCTACTCGTCGGCCGATGGAGACCAGGCCACCGGGCAGCTTCCTTCCCTGTCCATCATGGTTGTCCTATGGTATAGTTTAGGATGGAGGAAGCACCGCATCGGCTGATGCAAGCGATGCTACTAACACAGCACACGCTTTTTCATTTTGAAACATGGCAAAAACATTGCCACATTTCATTGATAAAGAAGAAGGTTTTTGAGTTACATCACTCATCTCAAAGCGCAAATGCACGTAAGAAATTACTCTTGTGGGATGATCGTTCTCAAATGCTTAGAGCATCTTTAGCGGATACGCTAAACGTAGGTACGCCATTTGCAGGTCGCCGCAAATCGGATATGCAATACGAGATGTGCTTCGGCATCAGATCAGGTTCTGCATCCTCGAGCGGCGTATTACATGTTTGAATTAAAGTTTTTTTGTGGTATAAAGAGTTAGCCGGAGCATCGCCGAAGCAAACAAACACTGAAAAAAGACTAATATTTGGTCACCAGAGAGCGTCGACGGTCGCCGGGTAGTAGATTGGCCGTGGAGGAAGAGGCGGAGCTCACGTCTTGGGGACGAAAGCGGCACACGCCGCCAGGTATTGCTCGTAGACGGCGTCGTAATGAGGCATGGCGGTGGCGCGGCGTTCCTGTGGGCCCTCTTGGCCGATAACTATCGCGAAGTTGGCGGCACGGATAGCCTCTTCGGCGTTGCACAACTGTGTGGTTAACGATGGAATTTGTTCGCCGAGCTCCGCAACGGGCAGTCACATGCACTTGATTTCTTCGTCGCCACCATCGTGGACGAAGAAACAGCTTTGCTCCCTGGAGCCGCCGGCCTCGCCATTAGCACTTCCTTCGGTTGACCCTCCATTTCTGCCATAGCTAGGACCTGGTCCCTCACCGGACGCCATACAATTTCTCATCGGAGTTGAGAAGTAAACGCGGCGAAGATAAGAAATTGCGGCGGCGGGGAAGGGAATGGATGAGAGACGAAAACCCTAAAGCGTCGAGAGACCGGTAGATATAGCATATGAAGAGTTATTTTGCGAGCCGCCCGTAAAAAATTTACGGGGCGAAGAAAATATGGCGGTTTTGTTCTAGCTCAAAAAGTCGCCCTTCCGCCAAAAAACTCGCATATATACTGTCGGTGGCAGGATGTCGCATATGCTAGAGTTGCTTTAGCTCTGCGATGCACCAACACGACGCCCCACACTTAGAATGTGTTTGCTTCCTCACATCTTGCCCAACTAGGCACGCGCGGGATGAAATCGACCCGTTTGGTTGGTCGGGCTACATCCACATCCGGGCCCACACGAACCTTGGAGGCACAGATTTGTTTCCGCGGCCCATGCCTCTAAAAAGAAAAAAAGCGGGAAAAACACATTGCAACAAATGGTGCGTTCGGTGTGTCACATATCAACCGTGGGAGAGGTGAGAGTGTTCTCTCTAACGGGTACTCCTTAACTAGTGATTTTGGATCCAACTCACTGGGCAGTAGGTTGGGCCGAGGGAAAGAAAAGTAGGTCCAACTGGGCTGGCCACATGATATAAAAGGATTTCTCTATTTTATCTAAAGATAGAAAAGAAAAGAAAAAATTGAGATAAAAACATGTTATGGACTTAGTGAAAAATATAGAAACTCGCAAAATTAATCCCAACAATTTTGAAAGAGAAAAGTTCACATTCAAAAGGGTTTGAATTAGAGCTAGTTGAATACTTGCTCTTCAAATCATGAAAATTTTAAGGAAGCTTGGTGAAGTGCTAAAATGAAGATGTGCAAAAGCTTGAGTTTAGGCAATGACGTGACAATCATAGAACATTTTCTGAAAGCTTGCTTTGATTAAATGAAAACATTTAAAATAAATGCCAACCAGACTCCGAAAATGTTTCTGGGAATTTTTCATAGGCATGAAATGAAGCGTAATACATCATGGGGAAGCCTCATGACGAACATGCAAAATGAAGAATTGCATAACACTCATGCCATAAATTGAAAAGTATTACATATATATGGGATGTTACACGCACACATCATGCATGCATGCATGATCCTGCGAGTTTAGAGAAAAAGTGGCCACAAGCATATGGGAAACCGGAAAAACATTTGCCCGGCCACACGGTGGATATATAGAGTATAACTTAACCCGATTTATGAAGGCTTTCGTTCAATTTTCGCATTAGCCTCCCGCGCGATTTGCACCTTTTGTCGCACTGCACGCGTAGACATGGCAGCGATGTCCCTGTTCACCCATTTGGCGCGGCATGATAGGATAGAAGAAAGTTAGATGAAGCACAAGCAAAACACCAAGAAAAAGAGAGGTAGAGTTTTTTTTATGGAACACGATACAACGGAGAGGCTCATATACACGAGTATACACTCACCCCTATGAACGCACACACGCACACTTTACCCCTATGAGCATCTTTGCAATACTGAGCCCGGCACGTCATCTTAAATTAACGAAGTCACCACCTCGTCTTCAACGGGAACGTCTCCTCCCACTAAAAGCATATCGCTGAGAGTCTAGAATAAATTCAGAAAAATACGAGCACCATTGTTAAATCTGGGATTTAAACTCTGATGGGTTGAGGATATCACTGTCCCTCCAACCAACTCAACCGCTGATTCGCGAAGAGAGGTAGAGTCAGAGAGTTGCCGGATCATGAGCATACGTACATGTACGGTACGGGTGGCATAATCCGATCGAAGGTGGCCAGCTGAATGACGCGCGACGTTACATTTCCCAAGGACGACATTGTTGGTGCTGGCGTTGCCTTCTGATACATGGCAAGCATGGCCTGATACAGCTCAGGGTGGTTGTCACGCTGCCAATTACTTGTCGCACCACTGACGCTTGTCCACTTCGCCGGACTTTCCCTGTCCTGCAGCACCTTTCAAGACTCCCAAAGTCCAGTCGAACCATCCCTCGTCGCCCTTCTTCTTCCCAGGCCTCGCTTCTTTGTCCGGCGCCATCGTGCGTGCGTAGAGCCTACTGTTGGTGCAATACGACGATGGTGTTTGCTCAAGGTGAGTGTGAGGGCAAGCACCCTGCTACCGGTGGATGGACGGATTTATAGACTCTGGCCCGTCGCCGCGGCTGCTTGACCGGATGGACGGAGCCGGTCCATCGTCATATTCAATCGTTGGGGTGGTTGGCCATGACCCATGAGCTAGCTAGTCGACGAGATCATGACCTGGAGCACGACGCGCGTGCATGGGTGATTGCTTGCCTCTGCAGGCTGCAGCCTGCCCAGCTACTACCATAGATCGATTAGAATACTTCAAACAAGCCGAAAGTGATCATCTCACGGCGACTTGACCCGGGTGGGCGCCATTGTCAATGTTTTCTCGCCGCCCACGGCAGCCAACCGCCCACACTGCAGCGTTAGAGCATCTCTAGCCGTTCACCACCCCAAGGCGATTTTCGGCGCTATTTTAGCGCCGCTTGGGGGTCATTCGACGGCGATAGTGGCTTGGGAGGCCGGCTATCCAGCCGCGGTCCTAAGATATCCCCTCGAGTTCGCCAATTTTCGACAAATTTTAAGTAAATTTGGGCCAAACCAAGTAAACTTAGACCAACTTCGATCGATTTCATTAAAGTTCGGACATATTTTACATAAACGACGAAAACAAAATAAAAACTAGCCTAGGGCTGAAAAAAGAAGGCGTAGAGGGCGTCCATGAACGTTTCCTGGGCGCCTCCTCCAGCAGTACCGCCGACGGCGCCATCGTCGTCGTCGCCGCCATCCTATGGCTCCGGCTTGATGTCGGCCTGCGCGCCACAGGTCCCGCCGCCGAGCGGCCCCCTTCTCCTGCGCAGCCGCAGCGGCACCTCCTCCTCCTCCTCGTCGTCGTCTGTGTCGTCCAGCACGACGAGTGGCGGTGCTGGAGGCGTCTACTTGCTGCGGCTGCTGCTGCCCGTGCCGCGTGACGACTTATTCTTCTTCGCCTCGGCGAGGTCAAACGCCTCCTGCTGGCGGCGCATCTGATCGACGAGGTAGTCGTTCCTCGCCCACGCCAGCTGGGCGTCGAGTTCCTCGTCGTCGTCGGCCTTCGGTGGAGACGGAGGCGGGGTGACTTCCTTGCCCTTCTTCCCGAGAATGGAGCCGAGGAAGCCACGTCGCTTAGGCTGCGGCGACGGGGTGCCGATGATGACGCCACGGCTGAGGCGACCGGAAGACGCCGGGGTGGGCTCCTTCTTCACCTCCAGCTTCACCGGGGTGAAGAACTGCGACGGCGAGAATGCCGGCCCCGATGAATGGGAGCCGGTGGAGCGCGAAGGCCGGCCGCCGGAGGAGGAAGAAGAGCCTCCGTCGTCGCGTGGCAGCGTCGCCCACATCGGCGTGGCTCGGCTGTAGGAGCGGCGGGCGGCCCCGTAGCCCAGCGGTGGGTAATCGAGACGCGGCGTGTTGTCGTTCTCGATGTACCGCATCACATACTCCAGCGTGCGGCCCTGCGCGCTCCACCACCGGAGTCACCCGTCGCAGTTGTTGCGACCGACAACCGGCGTCAGGCCGTTGGTGGAGGCGACGGCCTGGGCTTGCCGGGAGGTGAAGTATGCCTCCTAGGCCGGCGTGTTGTTGGGCGCGTTGTCGGGGTCGACGCGCTCTGCCGCCAACATCGTAGCGTGAACGGCGTCCACCTCCCGGCGAAAAGCGCTGGTGCCCACCAGAGGCACTGGAGGCACCGGCACCCCGCCGGCGGATAGCACCCACCCTTGGGGTGGCCTGGTGTCCGGCGGGCATGGGTAGCAGGCCTGCGCGAGGAGGAGCGCCTGCATCTGCGATAGGTTGCGGCTCCTGAAGCCGTTGCGGGCGAGGTTGTCGTCGGCCATGGCGATCGAGGAGAGCTCGAAAAGAGAAGGCAAGAAAGAGAGGAGAGCTCGAGATGAGGATGCACAGCTAGAGCGCCCCGGCGAGCCCCTTTTTATAGCGGGGAAGAACGCGAACAGACGGCGGGACACGCGGCGGCGCGGTCGACGGACCGTTGGGTATCTCAACGCGCCGCATTGATGCTCTCTGCGGCGATTGGACTCGTCACCGGCGCCGCATTGATTCACTGTGGCGGCGGCAGGTGCGGGGAAGCCGAGGCGAGAGGATGACGACGACGCGCGATCACACGCCGACAGGTGGGCCACGGCGCGAGGCGCGCGCGAAATCGCGCGCGCTTTCCTTTCATCCGGCGACCCCAAGCGACCCCCAGTGCGACGGGTTTGGCTTGGGATCGCCGGACTCAATTTCGGCCCAATCCGGCGCTATTTGGGCTCTTGGGGGCGCGTCTGGGCGATTTTCCTTCATCCGGCGCTATTTTCGCCGTCTTGAGGGCCTCTTGGGGGGCGCGGCTGAAGATGCTTTTACTCTACTCGCCCCCCGATGGAGACCAGGCAACCGGGCAGCTTCCATCCCCGTCTATCCTGGGTATAGTTTAGGATAAAGGAAGCACCGCATCATCTGATGCAGGCAATGCTACTAACACATGCGCACACATTTTTTTGAATCATGGCAAAAGGCACATTTCATTGGTTACGAAGAAGCTTTTTGAGTTTACATCACTCATCTCAAAGCGCAAATACACGATGGGTTCCTCTTGTAGTGCCCGGAATCGGGGCGGCAGCCCCTCTTCTTCGACAGTGGTGGACTCCAGGTCGTGTGGGCGACTCGTGGTTTGGATCTCGAGGTGGTGACGGTTTTTTGAGACTGGTGGCATATGGGACGTTCTTTTCATCAACAGATCGTGTTCGATGCGGCTCGACAGGTGACACATGCGTCTCTCTCGAAGTCCTTGGGTAGTGATCGTTGCCGGCAGGTGAAACCCCCAGTGGATGCTACACACGATGTCTCATGTGGGGGCATCAAGTCATGCTTGCTACCGACACGTGTTGCATGGCTGCTCTAGCGAAGGTCTCATGTCTAGGTTGTTGCTATTGGATCGAAAATGGTGCGGCAGTGGTGGAAGACATGCAGTATGGGATGTCTGTCTTCAGTTGTCTTCTCCAAAGGTGTCCGATTATCGGGGCGACGGTAGCCGGACTAAGGATGTTGGTACATATGGCTCCAACAACGACTTTATACGCTCCATTGGAAAAAAAATCTTTGATCAGGCTATCTTGACGCACACCCGCGTCGTGATCTTGCTGAAGGTGATGGATTGAAGTTTTGCTTTGAGGATGAAAATTTAGAGTTTAACCTTGTGCTGGACTCGTCATCATCGGTGCGCGTGCGGTGATTCTTTCTTGAAGTCGTAGCTTAGTAGTAGTGTATTTTTCATTTTGATATTGTTTTGTAACATATGGTTAGTGGCTATCTAGTGAAGTTACTATCTTGAGGCATGCACCCTTCGATTTTGTATTTGCCTTTTTCCGTGTCGATGTTGTTCGACTGATGGAGTTTGCATTCTTAATAATTTATAGTTGTATCCATCGCTCGATGCTGAGGCTTGGGTTATTCCCTTTTTCAAAAAGAAAGATATATTTACATATAAGACTGATGCTTCGTTATTGACTCTTTTTGTTTTGTGGACTCTACCAAAGATCTTGAAGACGACTAGCTCCCCTTATTTTTTGTACGGGATGTCGCCAAGGAGGTATTGGTGCATTGGCCACTTGGTCTTGGTCTGCGCATTTTTTGCAGAGCATCGGTATCTTATTTTATCCCATTTGGCGGTCGTTGACCTTCAACGCCGAGCTTTTCCAGTCTTGGACCATGTTGTATGCATGTCACACTTTTTGTGTATCTTGAAATGGTTCCTCGTTTCACTATAGTATGCCTTAGAAGTGTAACGATTTAAGGGTTGTGATTACAAATGAGAAACACAATCGATTTATGATGTTTGCACGGGCTCGAAAGAGAGGGGTGAGAGAAGAAGACGAACTACGATACAAATGATTGGGTTTGCAACCTTCTCCATATGAGCATCCACGGTCTCCAAATTTGGAGGTTGCGGCCCACTATTTGAAGCGGCCTCGAAAATTTCAGAGGCTGAAACTAGAACCATTTTTGAAGCCGCAAATGTCATATGGTAATGTTTTTTGCGAAAACGATTTGCCACATTCTTTAATTAAGAATAATGAATTACGAACCAGTCACACAAGAACGACAATAAGAGCAAGGTCTACTCTCCCAGCATGATAATACCTTAGCAATCTAAACGCTCTTATATTTGTTTACGGAAGGAGTACTTGGCACTTGTCGCAACCCACAAGGCGGCTCGCTACAAATACACAAAAGGATGACCCGAGGAGGACCCTGCTTGTGGTATAAAATTCTTGAATTGCATTTTTTTGAATTTTCCAAGTGATAAGCATGGCAAGTGAGGCCACCACTTTACTGTTGGATGATAAGGTTCCACCATGACTTGACATTGCCGAAAGCTCTCTAGGAGGAAGTGTCAAGCGTGTGGAGACCAAGCCAATACTTGGCATAACGTCTCATTTGAACCGAGTAGCAAATATGTTGGGTACCAAATCCCTTGGTATGGGGTCATCAGCCCAAGGTGAGTCCCAAAACCTCGCTCGCTTCCCATTCCTAATGGTAGCTTTTGCGAGGGCATGAAAAAGGTCAATGGCATCCTTGTCACAATGGTTGTCGGTGCCCACCAGAGCTCGCTCAGAGGCGACACATTCTAGCCATGCCATCAAAGTCAAAGAGCGCGACCAAACTTTCTCAACTGTAGGATTCTCAGGTCGTTTAGGTTGATAGGATGATACACCGCTTCCCAGTTTACTTTGCACTTGCCTCCGAAAACTTTGTCGCTACTAGTCCACAAGAAATTCCTCCATATTTCGTCCATATGGGTTGTCGGACCTCCGCTAGGATGTCAAGCGGAGTGATGTAGTTGCTCACAATAGATGTGAGAACCTCCTTGACATGAGATGCACGATCCTCCATAGTAAAGTGTTTGCCGAGTGTGGATTTCTGGAGGCCGAGCTACACGTAGCCCTTTATTTTGAAAAGATCGTAAAACATATTTAAAAGTTCTGAAAAAATGCGAAAAAATTATGTGAAAACTTATATGTATTCCATATGAACATTGTCAAATTTCGTTTGAAAATATTGTAACATGCAGCCTACAAAAAAAACAAATTTTCAGCCAAAAAACAACAAAAAGCCCATTTAAAATCAAATATTTGTCTTTTTTTCATACGCCAAATGTGAAAGTATAATGGTATAAAAATTTGCGCATATGTTATTTACATGTGTATGTGTATTCATAAAAAAATCAATTCTTTTTGAATAATGTAAATATATTTTATGACTTGTTCAAAATAAATGGTTACATGTAGCTCGGTCTACGTTAGGCATTTTTGAGTGTTTGCCTTGCTACATAGGAATTTGCCGACGACTTTATCCTTGAGGTGCCGGTAGTGGAATCTTGCAAGGCGCCTAACCGAGAGAGGTATTCCAAGATAATTCACAGGGAAGGTTGTTTTCTCTACCAAAAGACTCTAAAGCACGTCGTCGAGGTTTATGTTTTGACATCGGATAGGCACCCCCTACGACTTTAAAATATTAACTTTAACGCTAGTGACCTCACCAAAGACATTGAGAATGTGAGCCAGAGCATCATTGTCCTCCTTAAAAGGGTCGAGAAACACCACCTCACCGTTTGCGTACAAAGAGGTATAGAGAGTAGCGCCCTTCACAGGGAGGCGGCGGTGAAGGAGGCCTTGGTCAATGGTCGAGGCAGGGGTGTTCTGCAAAGGATAAATAACGATGATGAAAAAGGGAAGGGGATAGCAGGTCCCCCTATCGCAGACCCCTCCCATGCTTGGTCAGGTCACCGGGACCGCATTGAGGAGCAAAGACGAGGAGACCGTACTGAGAAAGGTTGCGATCTAGTTTCGGAATCTCAAGGGGAATCCCCTCTGCTGCAAGAGCTCAATGATGTACTCCCATCGAATCAAAGGTGTTCTTCTGTCTAGCTTATATAATAAGAGGGTTGGCTTCTTTGGTGTAGCCACACCGAGCATATAGTTGCGAATATACATGAAATTATCATGAATGCTACGAGTCTCAATGAAGGCATTTGGCGCATTTGAAACGAAGTTCATATGAGGGGCCTCTTGGATATCACATTGGCCAAAATTTTGGCTATTGCAGAGTATATAGCATAAAACCACCACAATTGGGGTCGTCTTTCCGAAAAACTACCTTTAAAAACTTTCGCTGATAACTACCACTTTTTGGTAACGACTCTCAAAAAACCCAAGTCGCTGAGAGGTTAGTTTTTAATCGTGATTATGATAGCTAGGGCCCGCATGTCAGGTCCACAGTAACTTTGACCGTTAACTTACATGTGGGCCCAAATTATATATTTTTCTAGATTTTTTTTTGGGAATTTTTTTCTGCAATTTTTTAGATGGAGCCCACATGTCACTCCCTTCCATTTTAAAAAACTTTTTTCCAGAAAAAATAAAACAATATCGAAAAAAAAACATTTTTCTCGGGGAAAAAATGTTTTTTGAACCAAAGAAATCAAATTTATTCCGGGAAAAAATAAACGATTTTTTTCTAGAATTTTTTCCTCGAAGTTTTTTAGATGGAGCCCACATGTCACTCCCTTCCATTTTTAAAAACTTTTTCCCAGAAAAAATTAAACAATATCGAAAAAAAACATTTTTCTTGCGGAAAAAATGATTTTTGCACAAAACAAATCAAATTTATTCCGTAAAAAAATAACCAAATTTTTTTAGCCAACAAAACCAACTTTTTGTTGCAAAAAAAAATCCTGTAAATAATTTTTTCCCAAAAAATATTCCTGAGAAAAAAATTAATTTTCTGTACATAAATTTTGGTGCAAAATGAATTTTTTTGGAGGAAAATAATTATTTTTGGTCGAAAACTAATTTTACATTGTGAAACAAAAATTGGGGAAAATAATTTTCTGCAGCAAGTTTTTATTTTTCGGAGAAAATTGGAATTTTTTGTCCAAGTTTTCCCTAGGTAAAAAAATATTCCGGTAAAAAAATGGGGTTTTCTGGGCTGGATTTTTTTACAGGTACAAATACATTTTTTGAAGGGAAATTTGTTTATTTTTCGATCAAAAAATAAATGTTTTTCCGGATTTTTTTTTGTTATTTGGGCTGATTTTTTTTCGGGTAACCATTAATTTTTTCACCCAAAAAACATTTTTTCTTCTTCTGGCTGGATTTTTTTTCCGGAAATTCGGTAAAAAATATATTTTTTCCCGGGTAAAATTTGGTTAAAAATATTTTCCCAATTTTTTTTGATTTTTTCCTGAAAAAGTATTTTTTTGGGTTGACGTGTAAAAAAATTCAGTAAAAAATATTTTTTCCGGGTTGACGTGTGAAAAATATTTTTCCCAGGGGAAAATTGATTTTTTCAATATTTTTTAAATTTTCCTGGAAAAATGTTTTTTAATGGAAGGGACTGACACGTGGGCTCCATCTGTCATATAACGGTCAAAGCCAATATGTCATAATCGTGATTGAAATTAGGTAAGATAGTTATTACGAAAACTCGGTAGTTTTTTGCGATTGGTTATCAGAAATTCGGTAGGTATCAGCGAAAGTTTTGAAAGCGGTAGTTTTTCGAAAAGTCGACCCCAATTGTGGTAGTTTTATGCTATATACTCGCTATTGCATGGACTAATCAGCTGGAAATCACGGATGTCCTCGACCCCCTCCTTCTTGGCAAAAAACCACATTAGCTGAGTTGAGACATTGCGAGCGAGTAACCTGAAGATCAGAGAACCTGTTGTCCACATTCATCACACTTCTCTCATAATTACCCAACATGACTTGAAGAGTTCGACGCTGATGCTACGAGGCTCGAAGCCTTGTGGGAGGGACTGATGTCTGATGGTGTCATTGACCTCGGCCTTTGAAAAAGTGGCGTCAATACCCTGGAGTTTCTCAGCATGAATGTTCAGCGATTTTTGTGATATGAAGACTATACTAGAGTTGTTCTTAGCAAAGCAGGTTGCTTAAGGAACAAAAACATATGTTCAGAAAGAAACATGAAGACCAAGAGAACATCAAAGTGAGGACACGATACTTTATTTCTTCTGATTTTATTGGTAAAACAGTTCCATCGTAAGGCTGAGACCAACTGGGAAATATTTTTTGCCTGACACATTAATATAACCCCATTTATTCAGTCCCTTCGCGCCATTGTTTTGCTTTTCCTGTCTTCTTCCTCATCGTCCGCCACGGCCAAAATTGAAAGCTCGATTCAGGAAGCCGTTGTCACTGTTCACGCAGCATGACAGGACAGAAAGTTAGGCAATACTCAGGCTAAGGACCAAGAAAAGAAAACCTGCAGAGCATTCTGAAAGAAAAACAGATAAACCAGACACCATGAGCGAACCTCGCGGGTGGCTGAAACCGAATAGGGTTGGGCTGCTGCTGTGGACGCCACGCTGAAGAAGGTTGAGGGAGGTTGGGCTGATGAACCCGATACGGGTTGTAGTAGGGAGTGTTCTCGCTGGACACGCACCATGATTTCATACATAATAGAGTTAGGCAAACGCAAATCTGAGTGTAACATGTCAAGAAAAGAAAGATGCAGAGATTGCATCTTAAAGATTGCCGGAGGCCCGGAGCATGAGCAGACCTTGCCGGTGGCTGCTGCTGAGAAGTGTTGGATTGGAGCTGTCCACGGCTCCCTGAAGGTTGTGGTGGCTGCCGCTGCTGATAAACGTTGAGGAGCTGACGCAGTTGGCTGTAATTTCCACCCAGGCAGGCAACAACTAACTAGTCAGACAATGAATGTTTGAGCAGAAACAATACGAGGAAGGAAGGGGAAAGCTGCAGATGGAAAGCATCGTAGGGACGAGCAAACCTTGCGTTCAGAGCAGTGTTGGGTTGGAGATGGATGTTGCCTAGCCCCACCGCCGGTATCGTCCAGTCCACCGGCGGCAACGGCTGTGCTACTCCGCGGATGAACCTCCTTGCATGGTGCTCCGGTCGGTCATCGGGACAAAGGCGCTGCCCTTGTCTCCGGCCATTTCCTCCCGGCATCGTATCGTACGTGGCAAAGGAGTAAGGTCTTAACCGTGGGCGTGAGTGACACCAATGCTTCGCGCTAAATGTGTGCAAATGTTGGATGGCGAGTGGGGAGGGAACGCCTCCGGTGGAGGGGTTTATAGGCTCGCCCGTCGCCCGGCGCGGCCGCTTGACCAAACAGAGCCGGCCTGGTTCGTCATATTGTATCGTTTGGGTGCCCCCATTAGTCGACGAGATCAGGACTAGAGCGGGTCATGGATGGCCGCTTACCTGCCCAGTTGCCACTTGCCCGGTGATAGATTACTACTAGAATACTTCCACGAGCCAAAAAATGGATTACTCCATTAGCTGCTTGGCCAGAGGACAGAACGTTGTGTGAACTCGCAGCTTCGGCGCCTCGACCCGGGTCATTAAAATAGTTCTGAAACTCCACTGAAACATGTCTGTAAATTTTAGTTTATGTGAAAAATTCAGTGAAATGTCGCTCGGGTGTCTGTATGATGGTTCTGAAATTGCACTGAATATGTCTGTATTTTTAATGAGGTTTACATGAGTTGTCTGTGGAATACTTTTGCAGTCCATTGGAAGAAGACTGAAGCAGCCGACATGATAACAATGTTTTTCAAAACTGATAGAAACAATTAGTGCAACTTGCTTAGAAATGACCAGAATTGGTGTCAACATGAAATCGTGTGAAATTGATGTGAGCTTTCAATGGAACTATTTTATTTCTAAAACGAAGAAATTTCAATGGAAAACCTGTAAAATAAAGTTGGAACTTTACAAAAGCCAATTAAGTATGCGAAAGTTGATACTCTCTCGGCTCTTTTTTATAAAGTCTATTGTTTTTTTTTCAGAAGTCAAGCTTGTTATCTTCGACCAAGTTTGCCGAAACAAATATCAACATTTGTAGTACATAATCAGTATTGTGATCTTGAGAGTATTTCCATGAAGCTGATCAAAGACACCATTTTTGAACTTTGGGAAAATTAATGCACCCCCCCCCCCCCCCCTCGTCACCCTCTTTGTATAATGAATAATAACATATAGGGACTATGTACATGTCTAAACAATAAAAATCTAATTGAATTGATCGAACTTAAACCTTACGAGATAGGCAACAGGTGCATGAAACATGTATCAACTGCAACTAGAAACAGAGTAGTAAGTAGCAGAGGGATCATCCATATTGGTTAGCTTCTTGTCACTGTAAATGTCCCACAAAACCATTGTTTAAGATATCTTCCGATATTCTGATAAATCGTCTGATTTATCCCTTTTTGGTGTGTGGCTGATAAGATAAATCGGCCAATAAAGTGCCTGATGTGTCGATAAATCGCCTGATATGCCGATAAATCACCAAATTTACCCTTTATCTTGAGTTGACCAATAAATTTTCGATAAGCGATATCCCCAACATTGCGCAAAACTAGCTCTCGTTAATACTTTATACATACATGAACAGAAACTGTGTAGTGAACAGAGTAGTTTTTTTTGCCTACAAGTGTTTTGCTAAAAGATACTCTATTGCAGTGTAAGAAGTAGTAAGAACTACGTACTCAATTACAGGATTACACTGTAAGAGATAACTTCCTAGTTGGGGTCAGGCCGATGAACTTCAGAGCAGAGCAGAGCTGAGCTGAACTGAATGTGGTTGAAGCTTGGCTGAGTACTTAGCGTGCTGCTCCAGACGTGGGGAAGAAATGCCAATTCTTGCCGTCCATGTCCTCCGCACCGCCGTCGGCATTGCCGAACACGAACTCCCCGGCGCTACCGGGCACCTCGTCGTCACCGTCCTGGTCCCCGGCGTCGTCGGCGCCTTGCCATGAGGCGACGGGGATGTGGCCATCAAGAAGCGAGCCCTCGTTGCGCCGGTGGAGCTTCCGGTGGAACAGCTGCGGCGAGGAGGAGGACGAAGGGGAGCAGCTCGGTTCCGGCGACGGCGAGACGAGGGGGACGCCGGGGCTCCCCTGCCGCAGCCGGCACGCCGCGTGGTACAACAGCAGCCCGTCGTCCTCGCCGACGCCGCCGGAGGAGGCGAGGACGCGGGCGAAGGGGACCTCGGGCGAGGAGGCGCCGGTGGTGGCCGGGGGCGTGCGCGGCGCGGTGGACGGCTCGGTGGTGAGCGCGGAGTAGAGCACCGGCGGCGACACCAGCTGCTGCGGCCCGCGCGCGTACGGGCCCACGGCGAACATGCTGGGCGTGGGCGAGGTGCCGTGGAGGTTGAGGAGGAGCACCGGAGACGCCGACTCCGAGTGGAAGAGCGAGGAGGCCGGCGACGACGGCGGCGCGGCGAAGGCGAAGGTCGGGTGCGCTGGCGGCGCCTGGTGGACGTAGGCCGACGCGGACGCCGTGTGCGCTGCTGCGGCGGCGGCTGGCCGTGGCGGCGTGTCGGTATAGCTGTCACCGTCGGCGGCGATGACCCGGCGCGGGTGGCCGTGCGGCCGGAAGCACAGGGTCGTTGTCAGCCGCGACCACCATCGTCTCTTCTGCTGCAGAACAAAACAGAGCATCACACTTCGGCTCTATAACCGCAAATGCTCTTTGGAGCTCTTCAAAGAGCCCTCCAAATTCAAACATAAAAATTTATCAAAATTCATATTTCTACATTATTATTTTTGAAATAAATACAGATGTACATGAAGGCATAACGCATAAGTATGTAAAATTTTAAGATGAAATACGTTGAAATAAAAGTTGTGCAAAAAAGACAAATGTGAGGCTTACTAACACATGATACTATTCATCCTTTCAGGATATGAATTTATTTATTTTGTATAGGCCGCAATTCAAAGTATTTTATCGTGAATTTTTACACACATGTTGATTACATCATTACAATTTTGCATATATATTTTTAGATTTTTTTTACAGTCAAGAAATTTGAATTTTTCAAAAAATCAGGTTGCATGGAGCCCGAGCTCTAATGCCTCTATAACTCACTATTATGTCGGTCATTGATTGATGTTGTTCACCTGTGTAAATAAAACTAGTGCATTCAGAGCATCTCCAACAACCACACTGTGTTTTAGGTACCATAATGACCTTGAAGTAAAATATAGGATAGCAAAAAGTTTTTTTTTAGCACGAAAACGATCATCTTCAGAAATCACCTAAAAATCCAAAAAATACAAGTCGAGCCACATCAGCGCAATCATCGCCAACAACGTGAAGAGGTTGTCATTCATGTCGATTCCGACAATGAGAGAACATGCGGATGAGCTTTACAGACGCAGTACGAGGAGGCGCGTTGGATGGTAGTCTCCGATGAATCGGAGGTGGATAGGAGCGACATCGGCGACCGAAGGTCGAAGGTTGGGTGGTGGTCTTTGGCGAGTCGGATGTGGGCACGTCTCCGCCCCTCCAGAGCTCCCAGAACCCCTAGAACATCGCCCTTCACCTTCGGGTGCGCGTACGCCTCCCACAACACCACCTACAGGCTACAGGTTGTCGGTGCGCACGTACTCCGTGAACCAGAGCGGCAGGCCTAGCACGGCGAGCCGGTTCAGCACCGAGCGGATCATTGGAGCGATCGGGTTACTCACGCGCCAGTGCAGCCCCGTCACCGCTCACTAGGGCTCCTTGCTCCTACAACCCGATGATCTGCTCGTTGTACGCCTCGGGGCCTCGACGCGGCGGAGGGACGGGCGGAGGCGGGGGAAAGCCGAGGGCAACATGATGAGGGGGGGGTGGCGGCTGGGTGGTCGATTCATTTTGGGCAACATATGCATCAGGATGAGCTGTTTTTTTGGCAACCCAAAGTTTTTTTGAACAACTATTGTGTTTTGGAAAGTCGCTGAAACTTGGTTTTTAATTCTTTTTACGCAAAAAATGGTTGTTATAAAAATGGTGGATGTTGGAGATACTCTCAAAACGAACGAAGAGGCTAATTTGGAGCTGAATCCATCAACTAAGACGAGATGATGATTTCGTTAATTTTAAAATAATGTACCACCTTAGTTTTACAAAAATGCTTATATGGATAGGTGTGCATATGTGTATTCATAAAGATAAATGTATACTCGTATATGTAAACATCTGCGTTATACTGTGTTTTTTAAATAAAATATTATTCAGCTGTCATAAATCCAAAAATGGTGTGTAACTTATGTAAATCGCGCATGTGTGCCTATTTGAGAGGTGGAGGCAACAAGGGTGACTTTTGGCACCCTGAAGATAGATGCTGCTGAGCTGTCAGGCCGATTGATGCATGCATGAAAATCAAATTAAGGTCAAAGTAAACTATAGATGGATGGATACATAGAACTACACCAAGACACCACTAGTTTCATTCAGCACGTGCGGCTAAGCTAAGCCAAGCGAACACACACCCAATCGTAACGTGACGATATGCACTGACGCTTCCCCTCTCCTTGCTACTGACGGAGAAGTGGATTCCGGTTCAGAGCTATTGTTCACTTAAATATTGTTTGATATGGATGGTAACTTAAATACAACAAAGTCTCCATGAAGAGGATAAAAACACGATACACTACGTAGTACTCCTTTCGTTTTAAAATAAGTGTCTTAGCTAGTACGTATAAAGTTAAAACATTTATTTTAAATCGAAGAAAATAGTAGAGGTAATACTTGCTACTGCACACAGGAGCGATGATGAAATGACCCAAGCTTTACCGGCGGCATAAAGAAAAGAGAGAGAAACGGAACCAAGCTTGTGTCGCAAGAAGAGATCGACGGAGGAGGACGTACCGTGGGAGCGGCGGGGTGGTGGTGGTCGTCGTGGAGCTGCTGGAGATGGGGGCGGAGGCCGGTGCTGCTCCGTGCGGCGGCGGCGAGGACGACGGCCGCCGCGTTCACCGTGCGCACGCTGCTGTCCTCCCCCGCCTCTTCTGCCCGCTGCATGGGAACTGGCTAGCTAGCAGTGTGATGGATTTCTGCTGCGTGCATGCCTAGAAGGAAGGAAGGAAGACGCCGGAGGAGGAGGGGAGCAGGAGGAAGAAGAAGAAGAAGAAGAAGAAGAGCTAATTCGTAGTAAATGGTTAACGAAATGAGCTCGGAAAGTAAAGTAGGTGCGGGAGCGAGGATGGGAGGTGGACGGGACGCGTTCTGCCGTTCTCTTCTTCTTCTTCTCGGCTTCTCCATCCCACGTACGTGTGGAGCGGGGCATCCATCGCCATCGCCATCGCCATCGACAAAGAGAGAGTTTGATCGGGTCAATCAATTGGTAAAGGCGAAGCCAAGACAAGCTTGCACGCTCGTGCACCTTGACACTGTCGCATCACGCATATATACCTACTGTACACACTAATCATCATCCGTCGCACGTACGCACACATATAATGTTAATGTTGGACAAAAAAACATTCGGGGGGATCCAATGGGGCTGCCTTGGCACCCACTGAGACATATACTGCCTTACAAAAATACAATTTAATTTTGCATCATATACTATTTACATTTCTTCTGAAAATATGGATCGTCTATACTTCGCGGACCGTTAGATCGCCATTCAACGTCCCGGATCTTAACTGTGATTCTTCTTCCTTCACGAGCGACTCTTTCTTCTTGGAGGTCTTGAGCGGGGTCATGTCTCACCCTTGCTGGTTGTCGTCACGCCGACCTGTCTTTGGCCTCGATAGGAAATCAACCGACCCGAGCAAAACTTAATTTCAGGTGCCTGATTACTAGCAAAAGCGTTAAAATATACGTAGTACTCCCTCCGTCCCAAAAAGAATGTCATGGTTTTAGTTCAAGAACTAAAACCATGACATTCTTTTTGGGACGGAGGGAGTACTATTTATGAAAACCACAGTGTCCCTAACTTTGAAGATCAACAAATTATCAAACCCATAGTTGAACCATCGATCCAACTCCAACATCAAATATTGTTTCTGTTTTAAGGATCGATGTTTTTTTTTGCGGGAAATAGACTCTCATTACTCAGCCCCCAACACTGGGCAAATCCAACTTACAAGCATCGACAACCGGCATTGGACCACTCCCAAGCCAAACAGAAATTCTAGACTCAGAAAGAGCAATGTTGAAGATGCATGCACTCAACTCGGTAGGCTATGACGATAAAATTTAATTTAAATTCATCAGATTTTTGTTGCAATGGAATATTTTTGCCTCGAATTACAATCAAAATCAAATCGTAATATACAAAACCCATGATCAAAACTAAACAATCTTTTCAATATTAAAACATTGTCAAAAATCATTTTTGTTAAGATCAAAGTATAACTATTTTTTAAAATATTAAACTACTTAAATTCTAGCTTTATGGAGAGTTCAAATTAAACATTTTATTTGTGTTGTTTGTGTCATATATATTGCGTGTTTAAGGTGTGGTACCCCCACCTTGATCCATTACTGAAATATTGGATCCGTCACTGCATACAAGCATAATGAACACACGCTCCACCTCCGTATGATTAGATAAAAAAAAACTTTGTATGACTAGCATGATTGTAGTTTGGTTGAATATATGTATAAAAAATAAAACTATAATATTCTATAAAATATTTCCCAATGATACATATGATTTGCCAAATTTCCAATTTAAATACTTAAAACTATATTTGCAGCAAAATTTCGAAAAGTTTGACAGACAGCAATACCGAAAATATCATTTCTTTACTATATGGATGCACCCTGCACTTGATACATCCAACTGTTGACCTGTTCTAGTGGCTTAGTGTGCTGACCTGGTCATGCATGACCAAGTCAAACTTTCTGCCCCAGATGCCCTTCCGACTTGTGACTTGCGAGGGTTCATTTTCAAAAGCCAGCCACACAGTCGGATACAGATATAAAACTACTCTCTCCGTTCTACAATAAGGGCATGTTTGGTTCATGCCCTGAGGTTCAAGCCTGACAAATTTGATGCCTGATAGTGAGTGGCCGGGGGAAAGAATGGTTTTTGGCTGGTCAGGCAGCTTTGTGCATGTGGTGTTTGGTTGCTAACCTAAAATGAGTAGATTGGATGGCTGAGTTGACACAAAGTACAGCATAAGCATGCTTAATAGCTCCAAACCACATGTGCCTGAAGCCCAGACGTCTGATCCATAGGCCTGATTCAGGCTAATGAAGCTGTATGTGATGTAGCTGCATGTGAACTCAGGTCAGGGACACATCCAAAACAATCAGGCTTCCAAACAACATTCAGCCACACCTCAAGGAGATCGTCAGGCCAGGTAAATCCCATCAGGCCTTGAACCAAACAGCCCCTAAATGTCTCGATTTTATACTAACTTTAGTATAAACTTGAGACACTTATTTTGAGACGGAGGAAGTATATTTCACTGTCTACAAGCCCTTCCGTTAGGAGCAGCAAACTTGAGATCTCAACACACATCATAATTATACAGAGTCTATCTAGAGGAGAGGGGCTACACACATAGTACTAAACTGATTGACAACACCATGCTGTCCTTGTATAACTTGATCTAGTACAATGATTGCTAGTACTAACTAATTTTCAACGCAACATAATTAACAGACTAGTAGACTATCTTTTTTAAAGTTGAACAAGAAGACTATCTAGGTCTACACAACATAATACTACTATTAGAAAATAGACCGCTAAAGCAAAAGGAAATATATTTCTGATGCTGACGGGTACCCAAACTCAACAAAGATCTATCTCTACACCAACCTCTTGGCTCTTATCACCACATCACCTGCGCCCCAAACCCCATCTCATATATCTCTGCTTAATGATCTTGCAAGGAAAAAAGGATCTTTGCTCAATCACACTTCATATACCGGAGTACATTAATAGATAAGATGGACTTAACCACCTGGCCTGGCCACCCACATATGTTCATTACATTGCCTAACTACTACTCTGCTCACATATCAGAGTAGCAATGTAGAAAGACTAAACACACCCTTTTCGCCATCATCATCGAAGTCATCACTCATCACCAACTTCTTAGCTACTATCATACTTAGTTTTTCGTCGTCATCACCAATTTTTCATCATCATCATCATCATCGTCACCAGCAACAGCATACTACGTGAGTTAGTATGTTATCCCTGCTGAGCGACCGGGTGCCCAGTCCCACCAAGCATGCCGACTTTGACCTGACCAAGTGGCTCAGTGACCGCCAGGTTTATCTTCTGAAATAATTAACCATGCAAAGAAAAACACAAAACTGAGGTTATGGTATCTGGATTACTAATGCGTGCACGGCACTTGAAACTTGCAGCAAGCAGAAGTTGTGCACCAAGTAAAAGTATTTTCCCAATTTATTCTCAAGCAAGCATATACGTAAGGTATGATGCAGGATGCAGCATACATACAGGACTAGCCGGTTAATTTGTTGATTCATTACCAACATTTAACTATTTACTGTCAGGTCATTTCCAGGGGTTGCAGATGTACCGCAGTAATTTTTCTTTGGCAAAAACAAGATGTTTTGTAGGACTACTAATCATTTCCTACAGTACTTAAAGTAGTATGAATCAATAAGCATCAGAACCAAACATTACTCATGATCTAGCTACACAACACAATGATGGTTATGGTTCAGCATTTGGGTACACAGATGAGATGTCGGCCTCACTTTCAGCAGAAAGGAAACAGAGTTTCTATTTCTGTCTCGAATGCAGCTGCAGAGAGCAGAATTGGTACCTGGTTGTGGACGCCGAATTCATCAGGGCCGAGGTGCTGAAGCTGCAGTTTGCCGGCGACGAAGACGAAGCGGAAGGCGAGAGGCTCCGTGCCATTGCTGCGCTGAAAGGAGAAGGTCTTTTGCCACCACGCCTGAGCAGCGCTGTAAGGGACTCCGCCGGAGGGAACAGCCACCGTAGCGGCATGAGCAGGCACGGCAGCGGAATCGACGGCAATGCCATCCGTGGCATCAGCGGCTGAACCTGCAGTAGCGTCAGGGTGGGACTGGGAGCAGAGCACGGTGGTTTCTTGCGGTTCATCCTTGGTTAATAAACTGACGAGCTCTCCCCCTCCGACGATTTTCTGCAGCAGAGCATTGGCATCGGCAACCAGCACGTCCTCCGATTCCGAGCCCAAGGTGCTCGACAGGCCCGTGCTGGTGCTGTCTGATTCCGAGCAATCGTCTCCACCGCCCGCCACCGCCGGGGTAAATTCTTGGCGTCCGCGATTCAGAAATTCGGCTGTGAGCGGTTCTCCCGGGGGCAGATTGAAGTGCTGGGACATGAAGATTGCAGCTGCAGCAGAAGCAGGGGGACGAGGAGCAGACTCTGTGTTGTGGCCGTCGAGGAGGAGCGGCCAGGTTGGTCCTGGAGCGGCGTCGTACGCCGAGGCCGTGAGCGACACGACCTCCCAGTCGCTGCCGCCGTCCGCCGCGTCGGCCATTTCCCTCTTGCTTCCTGTCAGATACAGAGGAACAAGGCGCTCGATTTCAGTTAGATAAGGGATAAGCACATATGCAGATGCATAGCATCAATCGATCCATGGATCCTGCTATGCCAGAAGAAGAAACAGCAGGTGCAGGAGGGGAGGAAGGAGGTCGAGGTCACCTGCAGCGCGGATTCGTCGCCGACGGGGGAGGCGACGGAAGAGGAGGCTTGGGAACGAAGCAAAGCGGAGCAGAGCGAAGGAGGAGGAAGAAGAAGTGGATAGGGACGGACGGTTTGCGTGGCGTGGGCAGTTGGAAATCCCAAACTTATTGCGCACTCACTCCGCCCTGTTCTCCGGCATCAATGATATTTCGATCGTCTGGTTAGGGGGGATATTTCGACCATTTGATTCGGCACGACCCAAATAAATTATAAATTACTAGTAGTACTAGTGATGGCTATATTCTTTTTTTTTACGATAAAAGTGATGGCTATATTCGACGAACGAGATCATCTAAATTAAAGTGTCTCAAGAAAATCTAAATAATTAAAGAGACCCCCTAAAAATCTAATTAAAGAGTATTTTTATGAGTACTTTGTAAGGATTATTTTGATGGATAGAAAGCGCGTTACGTGTCGTGTTGGGCGTTTTCTTGAGATTTTATCTTTTTACGCATTTACGGGGTTTAGAAGAATTTATTTTTTCGGTTTCGCGTGATTTTCTTAGATTTTAAATAAAAAATACACGAAAAAGATTAAAAAAACGAGAAGCACGATCGCACCTCTTATGAAGGTACAGGTTTACTTTCGCGAGAAAGCACAGTCGTACCTCTCGAAAAGGTAAAAACACATATTTTATTTTTTACGAGAGGCACAATTAGAAATATTATGAAGGCATAAATTTGCTTCTGTCAGGCCTCTCAAAAGGAAGATGCATAGTTGCGCCTTTCGTGCAGGCATAGATTTGCTTCTGTTAGAGGCAGGACGTGCCTCTCGAAAAGAAGAAAAACATTCTTTTGTGAGTGACACATATTTGGCTTTTTTAAGGTATAGATTTGCTATTGCGAGAGGTACATCCATGCCGTGATTTTTTATATTAAAACCTAATAACATGGGGATAGTTTTGGATATCTCAACGCGAAGAATAACGGTTCAAGATTTGGATGCAAGTTTAAGAGATAAATCATTTTAAAAACAAATCTTAGAAACAAGGAAAACTCCAGATTGCCACAAGTGGAGTGCATGCATTGCGCTACTTATCAGTTATGGGGAAGTTAGAATATTCATTGCAATGAGTAAACCTTAATTAGTGATTTTTTCGATGAAGCTCACAAATTTAGAATAGTAAAATCAAACATAATCCAAGCTTTCTTACTCATTCACGCTCTTTATCGTTAGATTACATGGCTTGGTCAGTGTTGGCCGTTCGATACACCTCCTCTTGCACGTGGGATTCTTCTAGGTCAACTGTCCTATAATCAACTATTCTGAAATCCTAAATCGAGTTTCTCTTGTACACAAAATGCCAAAAAGACTATGACTTGTTGTTATCTCCTAGTCGCGACTTTCTTTAAGGCCATTAAGCTAGGCATAAAGTGCTCAACTAATTCATCCACCAGGGTCCCAAGGTATATCAAAGTCAATTTAAATTACAATGATTTATATTTTATTAGTGAACACAAAATAACGTTGATCATGTAACAACAAATTCTAAGCCTCTTCCTATGCATTGACATGTCATAAGAGAACAATTCATGCACATAAAGTGAAGGCCAACACATAGTATAATCGGTGTCTTGATATTTTGGTGTATTGGAAACACGTAGAGGTGGAGATAAGGTTATTCTCTCATCATAATTGCAAGTAGGAGCAACAAGCACATGCATATTATATCCATTAGAATCATCATGTGTAATGGTAAAATGCGACCCACAATGTAATCCTTAATACACGCAAACTTCACCGATTTAGTGTGGTTGGGATAATTCAAAAATATAACAGGACTATCAAGTGTGGGTGCAATAGTAGCAATTTCATTCTTAACATAAGAAACTATATCAAGTTCATCTCATAATTTATAGTGTCAGCATGACCATAAGTGTAGCAAGCATCAAGTTCATCAAAAGGCAATATTTCAAATGAATCCAAGGATCAAAACATTTGTCAACATAGCATTCATCCTCCTGTAAGCATGAAGGGAAAATAAATAATGTATGGGTTAAAGTTGTACTCTCATTAGAAAGTAGGCCTAGGCGATCAATCTGCTCTTCTTCCTTTTGTTCTTTGATCTACTCCTCATCTTTTTCAATTAACGAGCTCACATTTTCATCAATTTCTTCTTTCATAGATTCTTGCATAATAATAATAATCTCTTCTAGGAAAGCGTACATTCTCTTGATAAATTCATTAATGTAAGCATTGTATTCATAGTTTTCATAGCAATATTAAAGTATGTCAAGATTTTCAGATTCGTAAATAGCATCATCATACTTCTCAAGCAAATAAGCAATTTCTTAAGCACACTTAAAACTTAAGAGTAAAAAATTCTTCAATTTGTCCCACATCATAGTAATCATATACACCATTAGAATAAGAGGGTAAGGTTTCATTATTATTAAATTCACATTGGAAGGAAAGGTGTTGAGCCTCCATCCTAGAGCAACAAATCAAATCACACGCAGAGCACATTCCAAGTGTACCAACACAACATTTTTATTGATCCCATAAAGTCTTTCCCTTTTTGAGTCAAGCAGTAATCCATAAAGAATTCACGTTGAGCTAAAGTGTAACTTATTACCATATTGAATGGATTTGTATCAAGATTATTAAAGTACAGTAATATTTAATGTTCCACACATAAGCAACATCGAGGGTTATAGGAGGTTCTCCATCTTCATGGTAGCAAGTACAACTAATTTTGTGTGTGTTTCGTGTCCCATATACATAAGTAAAGATAGAGAACAACTTATAACAGAAAATAAAATCTTCTTAGTGATAAAGTCAATAAGCGCGCACGAGAATATTCACCCCATGCTATTACTCCACGGCAACAGCGCTAGAGAAAATCTTGATAACCCACAAATGTAGGGGATTAGTTCTAGCCTTTTTGATAAGTAAAAGTGTCGAAACCAACAAGGAGCTAATCTTAAAATTAATATTCTCTCAAGTTCTATCAACCGCTAATACAACTCTACGCACACTAAACATTTGCTTTACCTAGAATAAAAATAAAACTACTCCGCAAGAATAAAAGAATAGCTTTGCAAGATAATAAAAATATTTAAATAAAATTTAGGTGATGTTTAAATAATAATAAAAATAAAAAATAAAAAAGGTTTTGAATTTACAATAAATAAAATATTGTACCTAGGCAATTGAAAACTAGAAAGATAATCCTCATTGCAGTTTTATTGTGGGAGATGCCTCTGCAAATGTACTATCTGTACTTGGAGTCAAACATTTGCATGATGAGAACTACTAGAAAGTATCTGCAACTACTATCGTGTTCATCAAGGTAAAACCAACCATAGCATTAAGATAAATTGGTACCCACCATCCCATATGTATCGATTCCTACACCCAACCTCAATAATTTCTATCGCTCCTACCAGCCTATGCATAGTTCTCTTCAACATATAACTAACCCTGAAGTGTGATAAATATGTGTGCGCTCATATGATGGGAACCAAAGGACAACAACAAGATAAAACATGCAACTCAAGCCAATCACGATCACCAATTTACCCATAGGACAAAAAGAAAGTACTCAAACATAATAGAGATGCAACACATCACTGGATAACAATATATAACATCAAATACCATGTTCAAGTAGATATTACAACAGGATGAGAGAGAGAGTACATCGCTGCACAAAGAGGCATACATATGTTGATGACAACGGCGAAGTTGATGGAGATGATCGCCTTCATGATGGTTCCCCGGGTGGCGCTCTAGTGCCACCGGGAGAGAGGGGGAGAAAGCCCCTCCCCTTCTTCTTCTTCGTGCTAGGCTTTCCCCTAGATGGGAGAAGGATCCCCCCTCTGGTACTTTGGATCCATGGCTCCCGCAGGGCGGAATCCCCTCTGAGATTGGATTTATTCTTCTATGTTTCTCTCTTTTTCTGGTCCAGTTCTCTGGCCGAGCATCGTTTCTTAAATATCCAAAGATTCATAACTCCTATCAAGATGAATTTTTTACACATCTCCCCCTAAAAAATAGCTTTCTTGCGCCCTAAGTAGAGCCTCAATGGTCGACCTACGGTCTCTCCACACAACAACCCCACGAGCCCTATTCCCGAAGGAGGGTGCCTGGTCGTGTGGGACCCTCGTGCACTGCCTTATCTTCGCGTGAAATTGAGATATATCTCAGAAAAAATATATTAAATCATTGAAGTATTTTGACATTCTCGGATACTGATTTTCTGTAAAACCAAAAATAATAGAAAACATTAATTGGAATTAGGCATTAGATTAATAGTTTATACCAAAATAATAATATAAATCAATGCCAAAAATATGTAAAAGTGGTATGACACTAGCATGAAATGATAAAAAGTTATAGATACAACAAAGATTATCAGTAGGCATTGAAGTCTTGGTACCCTTGGCACTTTCATCTTGGATTTCTTGAGAATTCCGATGGAGTACTTGGTATGAGAGATGAAATATGCTTTCTTGAGTTTCTTGAACTGTAATATAAGGAAATACTTCAAATCTCCCATCATGGATATATCAAACTGCCTTTTCATCATATTTCTAATATGATATCATCAACATAGATTTGGTATGCAAACAAATTACATTAAGCCTCCTTGTAAAAAGAGTGTTATCGATTTTCCTAATGACAAATCCATGTGTGGATAGGAATGAACTAAGGCGGTCATACCAAGCTATAGGAGCTTTTTTGGACCATATAAGTCCTTATGATGTTTATAAACACGATCGGGGTGGTCAGTATTCTCAAATCCTAGTGATTATCATATGCATACCTATTCTTCAATTGGACCATTAAGAAATGCACTTTCAACATCCATCTTGATATTATTGAACTTGATTACCTGACCGCCAAAATATTAAATGCTAGTTAGCATTGAGATCTTGTTGCAAATGACTTCGGTGTATCTTGAGTTTCATCTGTAGTCCTAAGGAAGAAAATCCATGGGAAGAGGAAATAGTCATCAATAATAGTGAAAGCATGCTTACTCCCTCTAAATCTTTCATAGCGTCGAGGCACAAACAAGACCATATGGAGATGCTCAAGGAGGGCTCGTGGTAGTGATGATGCTCTTGGGAGTTTGCTTCTTTGCGACCTACTTTCTGGCTAGACATGCACTATAAACTTTATCCAACTAAAAATTGACACCAGTTAGTCCAAGGATGTGGCCTCCCTTTATAATATTATGCAAGTTACTTTCTCATTCCAGCATGACGAAGCCAACAATGCCAAACAACCCTTTCAGACTTGGCTATTAAGCATGTTAAAAGTTTTACTTCTTGTTCTCGCACGTGGTGCTGAGATATTTTGGCTCGATGGGATGAAACCGTGACTCTCTTCTTCACGTGAGGCATCGATTGAGTACAAGGAGATGGGTCGGGCGCATTGGGAGGTCGCAGAGCGACATGTTTATACCTAAGGCTCGAGCTATGGCTGACGGGCCACACATATCGCGCATTCATGGAGATGGAGTGATGTTGCGGTGAAACATCGAATATGGTAGGCCAAAAGTACATGTTTGAGGCCAGCCTGGGTGAAATGTTGATAGGGGACATCTTATGGTGCTTGGTCCCTACGCTTCCCCGTGGTAGCGATCAAGACATGGTGGGAGAGGTAATAGGAGGGGAGTGAGTGTTGGCCTTAACAAGGTGGCTCATGATGGTGAGTACTCGTGATGATGTTACTGCAGGGGAGTATCATTATCACTACTGTATGGGATCAATATATGAAAGGGGGGTATTGTATCCACCAAACATGGTAACCATGCCAATACCTACATGATGACGTAGGTCTCTCTTTGGATCACATGCTCAACAGTCAAGACTCGAGCTAAATTTTGGTATAGTTGCGTCCCTAGGGTCTCTAACATTTTGGGAAAGTTGGAGAGTAGGTGGACAAAGTCCACTTCACTGACAAGGTGCATATTGCGTATTGTATAAAAATCAATTTGAATTTTAATGTGTTTAGTCAATTGGGGGTTATAAAATTATGTTAGATTCCCTTTGAGTTATACATAGCCTCCAAAAGGATTCAGGTGAAGGGGGTTCCTAGAAAATTATGAAATAAATTATGGGTGATGTTTCAAGCAGAAAGTTGAAGTACTATTAATTTAAGGTAAAATATTGAACTATGGTACCTCAGGGTTTTGCAGATCTAAGATATACATGATGATGAGGTTCTACCCGAATTTGGTGAATATAATTGAATTGGTTAAAGGGTTCCTTCACATGGGGGTTAAATTGAGTATTTCATATAAATCTAAAATAAACAATTTCTCAAAAAGGCCGGGCTTGGAAAAATATATTTGAAGGGTGAGGCGGGAGATATTTGACTAGCTAAACTCTGACACATATGGAGTTAATCCATAAAAAAACCAGGAGATCAAATTTGAGAAATTTGATATATGACACCGTTGCCATGCACCTTCATCAGGTGGAGGAGGTGGCGTGGGGACGGACCGAGGGGCAGTGAGGGAGTGCATCATTGGATCTAAGAGGGCTTTTCGCCATCGCCAATCTACGGCCCTAGAGAAGGGTGCGGGTACCGAGGCTACCAGCACTGGTGCGAAGATGCAACTGTTTGTCGGCTCAGGGTGGAAAGGAAACACCACAGACACTCCACAACTTCATTGCAACCAGGATTTGCATCATCGCGCCACTCGAGGAATGAAGATGGGGTCGGGAAGGGTGGACTGGTCCTGGTCGGGTGTGCGTTCTGCATGCAGGGATTAAGCATTAGGTTTCGTTGGCTAGGCTATCTGGGTTAAAATTCCTACTAGCTTCTTTTTTTAGAAACAAATGCCTACTAGCTGGGCGATTGCTACATGTTAATTACTCCCTCCGATCCATAATAAGTGTCACACGGCACTTATTATGGATCGGAGGGAGTACAAGATAGCTTTGGGCTAGACATGACTTTGCTTCAGGCTAATTTTAAAGCCTGATCCTGGCTTGAGGCGCAAGCCTGATCCAACCAATTTTTTGGTCAAATAGTCCATGCTGGGGTTGTGCGGTTGGTGGGCTGACAAAGCATTCATGCCCGGAAGGAGGGGGGGGGAGGGGGAGGGGGCTCCAAAGTAATCAATGGATTAAGGCCTTATTTGTTTCTGCTTTAGCTAGCTTCGAATCACCTGATTCACTTCATTGGTAAAGCTGTTCACATAATCGGCATTACCACTGAAGTACACTTGGATGTGCTTCATACAATTGCACTAGAAATGGCATGAATCCAACTTCAACTTCACTGACAAAGCTGATTCCAAATAGCCGTTTGTTTCATCTTTTTTCGAGAGAATTTGCTATCGAAAGCTGAAGCAAACAGCGCCTAAGTCATGTAGGGGACCAATCTATTTCCAACTCGCAATGCAATCATGCCACCCACAAAATGCGTGTTAGGCTGATGCATGCTACAAATCCCCTGTTGGTTACATGTTTAGGTTCGCTTTGACATGATTTTCCAAGGTTGCATTTTTCTTCTTCTTTATGTGCATGCATTCATGTTTTTTTGTATGCGTTCTAGTCGCGCATGTTGAAAATGCGTTTATCCTTTGTTCAGATTTGAGATTTGTCAAGTTGGAGTCAGTTTAGGTGTGTAAGCAACAAGCAAATGTTGCCGTGTAATTAGGCTAAAAAATAATAATTGTGTTGAGTCCGGTTTGAAGCACATCATATGTCCCGTGTAACGAAGCTCATGCATAAAACACGCTGTATGATTTTGTAACACTACGGGATTTGCGTGAAGAAAATAAAGAAAAAGAGTACCCCGCAAAAAAAGGGAGTGTGTGGAAAATGCTGTTAGCAAAAAAAGAAAAATCATGCATGTGTTTTATTGTTTTGATCCGATTGATTATATGGATGGATTCCAATATGTAGGGTATGTGCTTATGGTGATTGTATCTGTTTTGTGCGACATTGCAAATTAATAAATTTAGTCCTTGAAAATGTATGTAGTAGAATGATGAAAGCGGGCACACACATATCTGAGCTCAAACTACGTGTATTCCACCTCTGAGGCCATTCCTAAGGCTGCCAACTAGGTAAACAATATGATGTGGTAAAATAATGAAATTAGAAAGGGGAATTTGATGGTCCAAAAATAAAAAAGGCATGGACCTATGCAAACTATTAAAATAAATAAATAAATGCATTTTAATTGCTAAACAATTAAAGAAAAAAAGATAAACATATGTGCGTTAAAAACTTTGATTATTTAATATACTTAGCACCTCATCCAACACCCCGTACCTTGAAAGATGCTTGATAACCGGACAGCATGTAGATCGGTCCCAGGCTACATTCAGCAAAATCAACACCAGTTTGCACGACGATCAATTTGCTTTTGTTTTCAGTTCTTGGGGGCAGCTACGTACGTACTCAACCTTTTTCATAATCTAAATCTGACCGAGATGCATGCACGCACGCACGCCAGATGAATATTGGACCACGCCATTGTATATACTCATGCCATTATGTTGACTACTCGTCTTTAGAGCAAGCTTTCGACTGATGATATCAAAATACTACTACTATACACCGTACTGTATCCTCTACGTATATAGGACTTAGTTTGACTACCCAAAATCCAAATTAATCCTTGGACCAACGTTTTTGTAAGACCCCATCATAGAATAATAATATGCAATTTAAGATACTTAAAATAGGCACCTTCGTATTTGCAGTAAAAAATGTTTTCGTAAGATTGTAATTTTGTAACCATTGAATATATGAGATGTACGGTCAAAGGTTGTGGTATATTTCACTATCCTTATGGTTCTCTCGAATAAGATCACAAAATGAAAATCTCCTGAATAAAGGTTCAGTTCTCAATGCAGCGGTCAATCAATCATTTGAAGTTCTGCTACAGATATTTTGATCTAAATTTATGTATACTCCCTCTGTCCTCAGATACTTTACTATAATTTTGTGCTAAAGTTAGTACAAAATTCAGAAATTTATTTTGGGATGGATGGAGTATAATTATACTACACATTATGGTCATGTGTATCCTCTGCATATTCTACTGCTCAACTATGAAAATTGATATGTTCGCAAACTTTGAATTTGGATTGTTTTCACTCCCGTTGTTGCGACAATGTACATGTTAGGAATTGTTTGTAATTTTTTCTTCATGTCCATACATGATATCTATATTTAATGCATTTAATACCAAAATACATTCCCTTTTACTTTTGTTTTCTACAGCTATACAAATAGGAGTATTTCTTATCGATATATTTACATTCATGTGGTGATAAACATGTCAATATACCTAATTCTTGTGTCTTTACTATTCCTATTTCCTACCTTTGATGGACTATAGGAATAAAAAATGCCATAAACCCGGTGGCATGATCTCACATGGTCACTGCATGCATTCATGCAATAATTAACTTATCATAACATCAATAGAAATGCTGAACCAAATTCATGCAACAAAAGTAACACGTAAATGAGTAACATCAACCGGCTAGAATTTTCTAAAAATGACTAAGTAAGCCCAGTATAATTACACAGTAGACCTAATATGGGATAAATATTGCATGCCATTGACCAATTTAATGCAACAAACTGATTATTCTTGCAGCATATTTGCTAGAATGTAAAATCATTGTTCAATTAGTATCCTCGGCAATGTTAGGCTTCTCGTATTCATACAATCATAGTTGCATGAGACAAGCTATGTATATAGGGAAAGTTGTGGCTGAGCTAAGATGCATTGCAACCATTTATTCATCCACACATTTTTACATCAAGATTTGTGAAGACACTTTTCTCTGTTTTTTGTTTCTCTTGAATAAAACAACATATAAACTTCAAACTTTACAAGACAAAAAAAATTATAATTACAATGTGAATAAAACTTTCATATTTTTCAAGCATTATATAGACTTAAAATACTCTTCTTACTTAAAAATGTCATTTTTTATATTTATGGTAGGAGACTAGGAGTTTCGCTTCGATATACCCCCCCCCCCCCCCAGAAGTTTACACAAATCTTACAGTTACTTAAAAAGGCTATTGGGGTATTAGTTTTTAGATCAAATGTATGGAATAAATTGATTTGGATTCAAAAGACTATGTTAACCTTTTTGATTTAAGGGTTAACTTCTAATCTGCACAATTAATCTCCACTCAAATATGTACACTTTTCTAGGGGGAGAGGGTTGAACCGAAACAAAATCTTATGCTAGACAAAGAAATCTACAAGTCTTTACACACATTTAATTCTAACGTTATGTTGGTCTGCAAATTTGAAGTTCATATGATAGTACATTTGAGAGAAACAAAAAACTTGTATGTAATAAGTTAGTTGGTTAGCACATATCTCTAAGCAAAGTTAGAGGGTAAGGATAAATGGATGCAATGTGCCAAATGATGAAGGGCATATACATGCAATCAGAGAGATAAGAGTCAAACATTTGGAGAGTTTTGGTAATTTTTACCATACAAACACTAATCAACCTACTGACAATATAAGTTGAAGAAAAAAAATTGCTGACAATATGTAACTATTTCCTCATACATGAATCGGAGCAAGCAACTCGATCCAGATGATTTTTCATAGACAAGCAAAGCAAAGCAGATATTGTAGTTAACTACCAGCTGCTAGCTATATGCAATGCAAGTAGTTTAGTTATTGGTAGGATGGATTTTGATGAGGATGAGGGAGGAGCTGATCTTGATGCCTGGAGACGCCGACACATGGACGCTTCTGGAGTCCTCACTGATTGTTGCTAGTAGGTAGCTAGTAGGGTGGCCGTGCATGCGCCGCCCATTCCGGCGCCGCATGCCCACCGCCTCCCGGCATCAGGTTCGGCGGCACGCCGTACATCGGCATCCCCGCCGCGGAGGGGTCGCCGGCCATCATCGGAGGCACACCAGCGCCGGGGGCGCCGTGCCTCCGGGCAGCCTCCAGCTGGTGATCCTCCTCGGCGTCGTCCAGCGGCAGCCGCTCGTAGGTGGCGTTGGCAAAGGTGGACGCGATCACCATGACGGGGCCCGCCGCGGTGAGGGCGCCCACGACGCTGCCCCCGACCACCTGCCCCTGCCCGCCGGCAAGGTACACGGTCAGCCCTGTGGATCCCGGCGGAGAGGGCCCGGGGAGGAAGGTGCCGGTGAGGGAGAGTATCTCGAATCGGCCGCGGAGCGCGACGACGGCGCCGGGCGCGGAGGGCTGGCGCAGCGCGACGTCGGCGACGGTGCCGGCTCCGCTGAGCACGCAGACGCCGCGCTGCCTGCGGCGGGAGAAGTGAGCGATGGACTCGGCGACGTCGGCGCCGCCGGCCACCTCCATGACGTGGCTGCGCAGCGCGTTGGGGCTGTCGCGGGTGACGAAGATGGGCGGCTTGGGCTTGTTCTTGGACCCCGGGGGGCGGCCGCGCGGGCGCCGGTTCGCTGGCACCACCACCGCGCCCTCCTTGGGCTCGTCGTCCTGCCCGCTCCCTCCGCCGCTGTGGCTGCTCTCCCCGTCCACCTTGGGCGCCGCCATGGCGTCCTCCAGCTGCTGGTTCTGGTTGCTGGCGAGGTTTGCGGGCGGCGCCTCCGCCAGCCGGCCTTCGTCCCACCACCTGTTGGCCATCTTCACTTCGATCTGATGTTCCTAACCTAACTTTGTGCTTGCTTGCTTCCTCTCTCGACCGGTTCTTCTTCTTCTTCTTCTTCTTCTTCTTCTTCTTCTCAGTAACAGCTTGTAGTTCCAGGAGCGGCTAGCAAGCTTTCTTGATTAGTTGTCTTCTTGCCCGGTTAGCTTCACCATGATGCCCTGGATCTTGAATTGTGCATACAAATAAAGATGGATCAGAGAAGCTTCATGCCAACACACAAGAGATCGAAGAAAATTAGCTACAACCATTGATGTCCTACTTGTTTACATAACTAAGCATATGTGTGAGGATTAGGAATCAGCTCTTTTGATTTCATGAAACAAGAAGAGGGTGGATGGATAAAGGGACAGAATCGACCTGATCCAACTAGCAAGATCCAGAAGGAGGATTATATTAGTACCTTATGCGCCATGAAGTTGCAGCTAATCAAACCAGGAAGATGAAGAATTCGCTGGCTCCCATGGATCAAATCTAGGAGTATGATTTTGGGTGCTTCTTCTTTTCCTCGGTGTGTACACTAGCTCAGGCCTCAGCTGGTGTGTTATATATATGGGGGATCGAGGAAGCTAGGCAGAGGGGATAGACGAGGAGGAGGAAGACTTGTTGTTGCAAGCTGAGTAAGCAAGCTTTGTCATGGAGAGGGATGCATGAGGTGTGTTGATGGGTACATTCTAGTTGTACTTGTTCCACACCTGCCTGCAAACTAATTTGTTAAGTTAAATACAGATATGTAGAGTATGTATATTATGCACACTACTAGTATGTAGAGTATGTTCAGTATATGTACATGAAATTGTCTTTATTACAGAAAATTAATTAAGGCTAAGCACACCCCTTTAATTTGGTCTGCCTATATTTTATGGTGGGTAACGTGGTGGGGAGAGCAACTCCCAGATACAAAAAATACTAATTTCACCATCTATAGTTAATTAGCTTGTATGATTGCATGGACCACCACTTGTACCATTTTTATAGCAAGGTATTCCTATAGCTGCCTCTGTGAGTATATACTTAAAAATAAACGATCCTGCTACAATCAAATGTTGATTTGCATATGATACTAGCTCAAGCAACTAGTTTGTTTATGTTAAAGGTACCGTATACTTTTCAACGCCGTGATTTTGAATATGTAGCCTACGCTGATTCATGTATATATAAATTGAAATGATATCGTCGAGCCAAGTAGAGAAATCTACGGTATACATTGGTCAACTTACCAAGTAAGAGCAGTGTATGGTAGGTTTTTCTACGTAACAAGTACTCCTTCCGTTCCATAATGTAGTATCATGGCATTGTCACGGGTTTGGTGGGAACCCGGAGACTCGCGCTTCTAAGGCGGCTTGATGAAGGTGAAGCAATTTTTCTTCTGTTTTTAGAACCTTCAGTGTCTGATCGATATGGCCTTTAGATGCGTGTAATTAGGCCGTGTCTCGTAGCATGAACCACTAGTGGTACCATAGTTTAATTTGTATGGTTTCATGGACCACCGTTTGGTGTAATTTTTCAGTTCAGAGTATTTTTTGTTGTTGTTGTCGGTACCAAATATACACTTAAAATAAGTCACACCTATACCATCAAATGTGGCTTTACATGCATTATACCAGCCCAATCAACTGGTTTATTTAAGTTAGATATGACATGTACTTTTCAACACCATGATTCTGAATACTTTACATAAGCTGATTTGTATGCAAGATGGAAATTATCATTGATCCATTAAATTAAATTAAAATCGTGATACAATGGCCAAATCGGGGGTACCTGACTGCGGATGAATTCAAGGTAGACAACGATGTATTCTATGAATTCAAGGTAGCTTAATGTGTATGGTTTCATGGGCAGGCGCGTTGGTGCCTTGGTGGGGGCTGCAGACGGTCGGCAATGCATGGGTGGTGGCTGAAGAATATGTCGGCGGTGTCGAACGTGAAGGGTATAGATGCAGAACAAGGGGGGGAGCAGGGCGGAGGTAATCCAGAAGGGGGATTTTAGTGATCCGTAGTGCTAGAGTCCTACGCGACCATGATCCAGACTACCGCAAATCTTCACTCAATTTGCGTCCGGTTTACCAGAAAACAGACGCATAGGCGCATCACAAACAAATACAGAATTGTGTTGGATGTCAACCCAGGTTCTAACAGTTCGATTCGATCATTTATGAATTATTTGAGGGTTTGCATTCAAGACGCCTTTACTACTACATAACAATAATAGTGTATCAAGATAAAATTTGACAATGCCAGATTGCATGTGTCCTGATTAATTGGACAGATACTATAACTAATGCAGTTATAGAATAAAGAATATTAATTGGTGTCTGGTGCTGGTGAGGTCGATTATAGTTTTTTAACATGAACTTGGGCCGGGTAGGAGGGAGTATGTTGGAGATTAGGACTCCGCGCAAGAACGCATGCATGCATGCATGCACTGCATTTCGGTGCATACCCTAGACATATGTATGGAGTCGAATTATTTGTATGTTCTCTAAAAAACAAAACTTGTCGTCCACCTCAAGCTATTTGTGCCATGTACTAGTATTTACTACTGTACTTGCTAGCTACAAATACAAGTAAAATGTGCAGGTAGCTAGCCAGGAGTTCTACACATCGACGCCTTTGTTTAGTCGAATTAATCGTGTGAATGTATAGTTTATCATCGTTGAGTATAAAAATTCGAGAACTTCCAAGAATCCTGCCTAGTTCTGAATTTTAAAAGATCAATTTCCTAATTAGACCACTACGGCGCCCAATAGCTAGGTCTGCTCTGTACAACTTGGCTGTCAACCGTCGTGTAGTACGTACCCACATGGATGTTTCTTGTCACCATTCAAGATCGTCTTTCGGAGTTACTCACCAGTTCAATTGACGATTTAGGCATCTTTTTTTATGTATGCCCGTTGTGGCTTTGATTCTTTGTTTTACTTTTAAACATGTATCAAATCTATCTACTTTGTTTAATAATATTATCGCATGCATCATTTTGATGCAAAAACTTATTTGATGAGTCCGTGATGAGACATGTATAAACTTGTGTTTCTTGAACCAAGTTACATAATGAAAGAACTTGTAAACAAAGTTACTACTCCTAATTAATGCCACCAAATTCATAGTGAAATTAAATAAATTATTATTAGGGAAAAGTATATTTTCCATTCCTAAACTTTTTCGAAAGTAGAAAATTGATTTCTTAACTTTAAAAAGTATAGAAAAGGGAGGGGCAGTGAGGAACGTAGACAACACGCAACCTTCCCCGTTACTTTCTTTTTTATTATAGCAATCCACATCGGTAGAAAATCATCCCAAGCGGTACGAATGACTACAAGTAATCGATTTTAAAAATTAAGAAATCATATTTAATACTTTTTTCAAAATTAAAAGACCAATTGCATACCTACAAAAGAGTTTAGAAACAAAACTATACTTTTTCATTATTATTATGTGAGCGAAGGCAGAATTTGTAGAACGGCAGGTATTAAGGGAGAGCTCGACTTCTTCTTCAGTGGGTTATCGAGGTGGGCTAGTACTGAGTAATCAGTTAGGTTGAATAGGTGGAGGTTGCAGAGGCGGCGACGTAAGATCAAAACTTTGTAAACCTTGGACCTTGGTGGAGGGTCTCTTCATCCTTTCTTTCTATCAATATATAATATGCACGCTCGTGTATATTCTCTACAAGGTACGTAAAAGATTTATGTAAGCTAAATATTCGAAGACTATGTTATTATACACCTTAGAAAATTTGTGATTCAGATAGAAACAAACCAAAATTTCATAGTAGCTAGGGTAAAAGTACTGAGTAGTGATGAGATTCCATTTGGCTGTAGAAAATTGCTCTGCCGTCCGATGTTTTGTGTCCGATACTTGTACGACACTGCAATCTGTCCGAAGAGCTCAACCCAGCGTTTTGATCCAATGGTCCTGTTGTAGCGTCGGATAAGCATCGTACACGGATTCGTCGTACGTATAGCAGGGTTCTTGGCTGTATTAGTGGTGGTCCCTAAGCACAAGTTGCCAAGTAAAACTAGTATTGTACTCCCTGATCCACTACGTACTAGCCAGGCCAACTACTAATCAAAAGATTGATGGTCCTGGCCGTCATCGTCATGCATGGTTTGTTTATGTAATTATGCTGGTTGGATTAGAGTAACTTTGCTCCTTAACTCGACACCTGTGCTCGACCATGCTAAAAGCAGCACAACTTGCTAGAACAACAGCATACCAATTCTCCTTTTTACACGTTCTAGAACAAGTAGACGACAGGTCGACAGCGTGAAGATAGTTTCCCATATGTAGGAATAAATGGTAGGAGAACAATATGTTTCGGTCTCTCAATTATTGCAAAAGTTTAAATTAGTTTCGGTATGGGGAACTTCTTGTCTCTCGAGTGCAAAAACCATATAGATTAAGTGACCTAGGCTCTCACTTCTTAAAATCATCTAGATTTAATCAGTTTCCCTACATTTATCTATGACAAAAACATAGAAGAGAAACAGTGAGCCAAAACAAAAAAGAAAACAGAGAAGTCAAAATTTTCCTTGACCAATTATAAAATGCTAAACACGGGAATAAAAGTTCTTGGGAAATTCAGAATACATATATGGAAAAAATATCAAGAAACTGCCAGTTTACAAAGACAAGGAAACCTAGAAAAGAAAATAATAAACAAATGAATGGAAACTAGAAAAAATCACTAGTAATTATGTAAAATAAAGAGTATTCTTGTAAAGTTGTTAAAAGTACAGTTCTATCATTCCCAACAAACAAAAATGTATTTCTGTTCTAGATGATATGTTCACTAGTGCAGAACCATGCTATCACGACACAATTTTCTCAAACCATTAAACCGAACTATTTGTGATGAAGTTATTGCAAATACTACAGAAGAAAAAACAGTTTGCCCGTAAACGAAACGTCTGCGATGGCTTGTCAATCTCGTACGTATTAGAAATAGAAAAAGAATGCTATGGAGACACACAGTTCCTCGAACTTGACATTTGGGTTAATTATGGACAACAGACACGGTTAAGGCTCACGTACGAACTATGTGTGTATTATCGCAAATGTTTGTTCATCGATAAACGTTTGTGATCAAGCTCCACAACAGATACGGTTGGAGCGCATGAACTGTGTCCCTGATACAAACTTTTTTCATAAATGACCATTTGTAAGAAGGAAGAGCATTCTACACATTTTATCATACAGAGTGTCTATGATATTCCTAAATAATTGTATAAGAAGGAAGAGCATTCCACACGTTTTATCCGTACAGAGCGCCTGGTCCAACATCGTTGCCCTCCTCATTCTCTCTTCACTCCGATTCAGGTTGGCCTCTCTAATCTCCTCCTCCTCCTATTTTCTCACCCCTTCTGAGATGCACTTGTGCGCCCAACCCCCGTCTTTGATGCTCTCAATACCAACGATAGTTACATGTTGCCTTCCATGGCATCGACTATCACTTCCTCCATGGTTGCCACTTCCTACAAACCACATGCACATTAGATGGGGGTGCAAACTGGCACTAGTAGAGAAAAACTCTTCTATGGCTTGTCAAAAAAGGCCTTGTGTTGGTGTGGGCACCCAACGCTAGAAATATTTCTCAGTGATAAACAAAAGTGTTGGCGTCTATGTTCCACGCCAGTAGTATAGGACAGCTGTTATGGTGTGTGTATAAAATGCCACGCCACCTATTATATTTTGCAAATATTAAAAAATACTTTTTACATTTGAATTCTATTAGAACCAACAGGTAATACTAATTAAGATAGCAGTTGACAACACCAAACAGATATTCTCAATCACAACTATTAACATAGCTACCTCTCAATAATAGCTTCGATCTTACGAAGCTTGTCATCAATCCTACGTTCTTCAGCGAGAATGTCTAAACTCCTCTCTCGCAGCTCACTAATGGCAGTCTTGTGGAAATTCTCGTCTTTGTTCGGTCCATCCACCTCATGCTTCAACTCTTCTTTTTTTGTTGACGAGCATACCATTCTCTTGAATGAGATCGTCTCGGTGTTGCCTCATCTTCTCATGATCTTTCTATAAAATCTCAATTTCCTTACGTTGAGATTTTACCATGTACTAGAGATTCTCAACATCATGCATGTCTTGTAGATATAACTACAAAAAATTACAAATTAGATACTCATTATGCATGGCAAATTGGCAACGCAAGACAATATGATGTGTGGCAATGATTTTAATTCTTACATAGTTCTTGATGCCTTCTGGTGCCAAGTTTGCAATATGAACATCCATTCGATCCCACTAAACTATAAAGATTAGAATGACATGTGTAAGTTAAACAAGCACTGCAAATGTAGTACCAATCATGGTTAGACAGGGAAGAGAATTCAGTTTATTCCTAAAATTATTGACCAATTAGAAGTGCCATTGTTGGCACGGAAGAGAAGCATATTAACTGGTTAGTAATCTAGAAATGCAAAATTGCTATCTGTTATCAAAATGCAAACACCATAACTACAACTAAGAAAATTCAGTTAACCATATAATCTAATTTATACCTAAGGAAATTAAGTTAACACTACTAGCACCTAAGCTATCACCTAAACAAAATTCAAACCCTAGAAATATCATTGTTGGCATGACAGAGAAGCATACTAACTAGTTAGTAATCTAGAAATGCAAAATTGCTATCTTATTATCCTAGCAAGCAATGAACCCTAGCTAATTGAGAGCGGGATGGGCACCGGACATACATCGGGGTGGAGGAGGAGGAGGCGCGTGCGTTGGGACGGAGGCGTTGGGGCGGCAGGGGGTCGACATGGGAGAGTTGGTTGTTGAATTGGGCCAAGGTTGAGAAGAGATGTGAGTGAGAGAACGGGGTCGATTTGGGAGATGTATTTAACCCTTATTGTCGGTGTGGTCCGATTCAGCCCACGAGGCCACGCTAGCAATTACATTCACACCTACACATGCATATTCACACTTGTCTTAACAAAAACCTACACATATTCACACAATTATATTTACACCTACATATTTTCACACCAGCAAATATACGTTTATTTTACTTTATTTTGTGTACCATACATAATAAATTTGTTAATCAAACCATAATTTATAGAAAACACATGTATATATAAGTACAAATACATGTATATCTTTTATAATATACAAGAATAAGAATATAACATAGGGAATTTTTTTATTTTAAAGATTTGCAACATTGCAAATCTCTTGCAAAATAATTATCCTACCCCTTTCTACATTCAATAATAAAAATAATAACCTATAATATTTTTTAAATATGGAATTTCATTTATAATATGCAAACACCGTAACTGAAATTTCATTTGTAAGTACCCTTTAATAAGAAACAAAATGCGGCGCGTGGGACGGGACAAGCGGAGGCTCCAGCTGGAGACGTGGGGTGGCAAGTCCGATTGAAAATGGGTTGCATGTGTTGTGTGAGTGCACGAAGATAAGGCCATGACAAGGAGTGGATGTATACATTGTAATTCAACATCTTGCCATCCAAAAAGATTTTGAATTATTGCTCCTCTTGAATTCCAAGCGTCAAATATATGAACATCCGAACACAAAATTCATTTTGAAATTCAATTCCAATGTCATGAGACTTTGCCATTGGAGCCAATTCAATGCCAATCCCTTGGACGCCTACATCCAAACAAAGCCTAAAGCAAATGTACGACATCCATCTTGTAAGGCATCTTTCAGTTCCTTGGGATTTGAAGAGGTTTGAAGGAGGTTGAGAGGGATTAAATCCCCTACTAGTCAACATCCCATTAAAGATTAGTATGTAATCACTCATTGGCTTACCAAGAAAACTTAAGTTTTTTGGTAATCAATATAAGGTGGGACAAATAAGTCAATTTTTCTGCAATTATGCTTACAAAAATGAAAGGTTCAGTGAAACACTCTACCCGGCAAAAACATAAACACTATTATTGTTTAAGTAGTATATAGAAATCGAAATTATATTATTTGGTACATTTCAAAAAAATAGATGAAGAAGAATCTTGCTTTATTTCCTTCCACTTTACGGAATGTTTGCCCTTTTATTCAATGTTTTGGATTTTTCTGAAAGAATTGCTTATATGTTTATATTATAAAATTAGTGATTTTTTGATTAATTTCAGATAATTTAATAGATGAAATTAATTTATAACTTTAAAATGAGAAGGTAAACAATGGCTCTCAGTCTGATAAGCGGCTGAGATGGGCTGATTATTATGGGCTAGTCCTAAAGGGCCCAGGCCATTGAGAGTTTGTGTGCTCTCAAAACCCTAAACCATTGTCCTTCCCCTTTTTTTATCTCCCCCACCCAGCCGCCGTTTTCCATCCTCCTCCGCTCTTCTTCTCCCTCCCCGTCACAACGCCACAACTCAAGGTCAAGCAAAGGTAGGATCTTTTTCTTGTCTCTTGGATTTCTCTTTGTGTGTTTATGCATCGTTTCCATTCGATTGCTTGCACATATCGAAGGCTTTCTAGGCGTCATTATCCCAAGGCCTTTTGAGCTCAATGTTTGTGCCAAATCAAATCTCACCATGTTCATCTCCTCGCCCTGTGATCTCCAGCAGTGCTACCCTGGAGACCACGCAAGGACGATGATCACACTCCGCCCCTGATTTTGTGTACATTAATTGTTTATTTCTTTGCCCCACGATCTCAGAGATTTTGTAACTTTGCTAGTGCTGATAGATTGAGCGTTTGGTTGGTCCAGGAGGAGAAACAAAGAAGCCGTCTTTGATCTTCCCAGCAGCGATTAGACAGCAATGGCTAAGAACGGCATCCAACTTCCGGCAGCTGTGCACGGTCCGGACGAGCCTAGGCCCTAGGCGCGAGCGGCAAGCCGCTGCACTACAAGGGCACCGCATAATCCCGGGCTTCATGTGCCAGGGCAGCGAGTTAATTATATCTTGACTAGTATATCTCGGACAAATACATAATCAACTTAATTACAATTCTCGTCTTGAAGCCTATTTATGTTTGATTCCTTGTATATGTAGAATTAGGAACGACAAGAATGCATCGACACTGGTGTGGCACTGAAGGGTTGAATTGTGCATAGAAAAGATAGCCATGAAGGCAAAGGTGGATAAGCATGTCTAGCATTTTTTTTCATCTTTGCATTACTTATATGGTACACCAAAAACTTGGATCGTTAGTTAACTTTATATGCAAACAGGGATGATGGCAATAAAAAGATCGATGCTATGTCCCATCTCATTACAAAAATAAAGGTATATATGGACACTATCAAATCTAAATTATCTCTTTCTTTATAAAGGTATAGGTTTAACTTCTAGGAAGCATCTATCTAGTTGTTACCACCTTTTGTATTATTTTTACATATAATGGATATTTTTTTGGTTTGTGACTATGCACATGTAATACTGATTGTAATTTTATTTCTCCTGTTAATATAATCGTAGTTGATTTCCTCTGCCTTATTGATAGTTGTTGAGAACTCTAGTAATAAAGTACCATGTAGCATATGGCATCACATAAGTGCCAACAAATGTGAAAGTAAAGTACTTGAAAACCTATAGAGCGGTATGAATGATAAACAAAATATAGGATCCACCGACGACTATTGCCAAATATTCCAAATCTTTGTAGCAAGGTTTATCATCAACCTTCATGATTTACTTATAATAATTAAGTAGCACCTCATTTGATATTTGATTGTTGGTCCATAAAACCATGTCAATCCCATCCTTGTTTGTGAAATTAAAAGTCAGGTTTGTTGGTCGCTTGAAGGATGGGGAAACAGTCGACCCATTTCCCAGTTCAAATTTGTAAATGATTGCCAAAATTAAGTTCTCTCTCACTTATCTTCATCTTCTTAACCCTTGCACTTAGGACACCAATTATCAGAATATTCGATTTTTCTCACCGGATTTTCTTCTATCTTCAGTGTCCCATGTGCAAGGACACGAAGGGTCTCTGTGGAGGATGAAGACGGATGGAGAACGAGTTTGCACTTGCCTTGCCGGAGGGCTTCAAATCATCCACGGTATGTGCAAATTTCTCGGTTCATTTCACAAGGATCTTATTAAGATTTTCTTTTTGGTTGTTAGTAATTCTTCTTAGCTATTGGACTCAAATTGTGCACAATCATGTAATAAATATGCACATATAAACATTAGATAATCACTTATCCCAATCTTTTGCACTCAGCCAATTACATGTTAGATAAGGGAACGGTTTCTTCAGTGGTTTGGGATAGAGAATATTCCTGGACGCTTTTTCAGAGCATAATTAGCCACCAAGCATGATTTCATCTTCACGGTAAAGGTGAAGAACTACAATGATGTCACCATCATGTGACCGAGCGCTTCCCACTGTATCTCAGCATCAGCGATATTTTCATTGGGTGCCGTCGTGGACACGTTCATCTCCTCAACCCGTCTCCGCTTCTTCCTCATCGCTGGAGTGGTCAGCTTTTTTGCATATTCGGTAGGAGCTTCAGAGAGCAAATGAGCATAGTCAAAATGTTGAACAACTCTCGGAATCCAAAAAGTGCCTCCTCCTCCGCCGTCGTTGCCGATACATCATCAGTGTCATGACATTCCACCACCTCCTGGACGACATCTCTGCAATCCTTCGTGGGCTCCTCCATCTGCTAATCCTTTGAATAATCATTCACGAGCAAAAAAATTGTGAAGTGAGACGACGCGGGTGGGTCGAAACCCAGACGAAAGGTGTGTAATCCTTCCATGGCTACTGTCTATGGCAACATGATCCACTTCTCGATCACATAATTCCACACGGCGTAACCATATGGATGCTCCAGAGACATCTTCACGCAGCGGCACAACGGAAGGCCATTGGAGGAGTGGATGATCTTGATCCTTCTGTAGCCAGGAATGAAGGGGAGAGAGGGGTCGAGCATAGGTCGGCCTCTCCCTACTGGAGGTGCTGGCCCGAGGACCTGACGAGGCAGTAGAAGCCGGACATGGTTAGGAGACGGGCGAAGCAGTGGGCGAGCCATGATTTCAAGATGCACTTGAAGCGCCAGAACGAGCTGAAGAGGACCTGGGAGAGGATCTCAGCCACGAGATCCTCAGGGAGGACGCTGGCCAGCGGAAACATCGACGATGATAACCCTTTTAAAACATACTGCCTCCGTTCAAAATTAGTTAACTTGGATTTTGTCTAGATATGGTAATACCATTGAAGAACACAATTTTTTGAGTGATATGCACTATGCAGTCATCGCCCCACTCACTCTGTCGGTAAGTCCAGGCTCCAGTTTTGGAGGAATAGATCTCAACACCAGTGACGTGGCAATACTGATCTGAATCATCCTCCATCTGGAAGTCTGGAAGCTGACTTTCACAAATTTTTAGATTTCACGAAAATATTGGATTTGAACATATATTTTTTCGATCCTCTTGATAGGTGCTTATCTTCTTGAACCCCGTCGACGCAGGTAAGCTCCTCCGTTTTTTGCGTATTCAGAAGGATCTTCTCAAAGCAAATGAGCATGGTCAAAATGTTGAACACAAGCTCTTGGAATCCAAAATCGTTTGCTCCTCCTCCGTCGTTGCTGCTGCATCGGTGTCATGGTATTCCACCACCTCCTGGACGACACCTCTGCGATCCTATGTGGGATCCGTCGTCTGGAGGTTTGGAAAATTCTCCTCCTCAGCTGCCACTGTCGCAGTGGTGTCATGAAATTCCACCACCTCCTAGACGACATCTCCCCAATCCCCGGTGGGCTCCTCCATCGGTGCAAAGTCTAGAAGTTGGGATTTTCAAATGGAAGTCTGGTAAATTGGTCCTTCTCCTCCTATATTGCCCTGATGCAACTGTATCATGGTATTCCACCACCTCATAGACGACATTTCTGCAATCCCCAACGAAGAAATCCATGTGTTCGAGAAGGCGCTTCCAAGTGCGACAACATTGCCGACGTCTCACCATTCCATCGTAATCGCCGGAACTCCATCAGACCATGGTCCACCCAAGGTACGGGCTCAACTATAATTAATACATAACATGCCAATAACCGAATCATACATATTGGTCCTGTTTGTATCCATGGGTTAGAGTTAGAGTTGGTTAGATTGAACCGAACTAACCCCAAAACATCCAAACTGGAGGGTTAGAGTTGGTTAGATGCATCTAACCCATCCAAAAATAATAACCCACCCAAGAGGTACTTATTTGGGTTAGAGTTAGATGGGGCCTAAAAAATGTTACTTTTGTCTCTATCTCCACCACACCAAATCCTGGTTAAAGGAGTCAAATGATTGAAAAAGTACATTTATTAGCAATCTAACCCGGACATCCAAACACCTTTTTGGTTAGAGTTAGTTCAGGGTTAGAATCTAACTCTAACCTCTAACCGAGTTAGAGTGTCCAAAAAGGGCCATTGCATTAGTAGAATAGTGGTTGTTGTAGTAAATGAACCATATGACTTGGAGAGAATATTAAAAAAATTAACCGAAAGTTGAGTGTTTAAGCGTAAAGTATGGTGTAAAAAAAGTCAACAATTTAATTGAGTGTACATCCATAATGCACATAGAAAGCTCCCACTTTTGAGGCAACGTCCGCACAAGAGCAACGGGGCATCACCCAGAGGCAACGTCCATCCAAGAGCAAATAATGTGTCATCACCCGGAGGCAATGTCCGCCCAAAAGCAACGTTTCTACATGCCTTGGTCTCAGGAGGTCGTGACTCCGCTCCGTTCACTGTCCCCTAAGCTCGCCGAGCGTGTTGTGTGCTAGCTCTTTGAGCTCTTCGAGGTATGGGAGCATTTAGCTCTTGAGGCGTGCGGATGCCCGTCAGGGGCCAGTCCGTGTCCAGCATGGCGCCGCGCAAGGAGGGCCATGCCTATTTTCAAAGAGACCAAGAAGGTTTTCCTCGCGGCTAATTTTGCATCTATGTAGTAGTTCGCACCATGGCGAAGCCAGAGGATTAGGATCCAGAAGGAGACCTAACCCTAAACTCTAACCCCTTCACGATCACTTTGAAAACAGACATCAACTTCTTTTGAGCAACGACGACTTGAAACTTGCCTCGTATGAGCTGGGTGATTCACTCATGGCAGAAGCGGAAGCGGGAACGATAGTCGGAGGGTGAGGGGTTGTAATCGAGACAATGGACGCCACCAAATCCACGGCAACCTTCTTGTCCACCGTGACGTCGCGTGTGCGTGTTTGGAGGCCTCCTTCTTGACGTTGTTGAAGCATCATTCGCATGATAGGGTCGGCGTCCACGCGGCGAGACCACATCCATCTGGTCATTGAGGGAGAGCTAGTGTAGCATATTGTCCTAAGTGGAAGATCAACAGAACAGTGTACACCTACATACGGGCAAATACAGTATAGCGAATTGTGTATGTTGGTTGAGTAACATGTCCGATGGTGAGATATGAAGGAAGGGCATCACCAGGTTATACTAGCCATTTTCTGTTTAGATTGTTCCCAATTTTCATTGTTGGCCTGAAGAAGAGATAACATTCTGATTCAACCACGACTGGAGAAAAAAGTTGACCACATCAGGATAACACTTTGGAAAGTAAATAAAGACAACTTCCTAGTAGTAATATATTTTCTAGAGATAAACTTGGACTTAAAAACATAAAAAAATGGATTGTAGAGGTTTCACTAAAATACTTCTTCGGCTCAGAAATTATAGTTGTTCTCACAACCCAAGAACACACGACTCCAACACAGGGAAAGAATGAATCAATAACATGTATGTTTGATTTATCATTTCAACAAACATGCTCAAACTTAAAGAATGAATGAACATGTTGGATAGATTAGGTTCACTAATCAAATATTTACATGAATTCAATTATCTCCCAGGATGGAAGTCAGTCCGTTAATGGAAATAGAGTCGGTGTCCTTTTAATGATTATATAAGGTTTAATGTGTCCTTTTAGATTAAGAAACAAACAACAAACCTCATTATATAATAGAAGTTTCAGTTATGTTGGTATCTTGACTGGTTTTCCTCCCCTTGATTTGGACATTTCTCAACATGTGGAATAATATTAGCAAGAGAAAAAGTTGGTCGAGGAACTTGTGCAGGCAAACCCAAAGAGGTCGCTAAAGAGTTTGTCAATGTGTCATGTGTCATATGTCGATCATGACACAAAAATTGTACTATGAAATTTTGAAAATAGTTTAACATTACCAGAATTCGTGAACTCTTTGCATGTTTGAGCGTACGTGTATTTCATATTTTTTACTTGAGCATCAAAACCTTGTAAGAGTTCGTCGAGCATCGCCTTCGACTATGTAACTTCATCTTTGACATATTCCCGGACTATATTTAAAAGACTCTTCAAGCGAATAACCATGTCCTTGCTCATTTCACTTGATACCTCTCTTCAAGGAATCAATCAGTTTGATTATTTCTACAGGTGCATCAGATAGTGCACACTCTAATTTTGAGAGCTTCTGAACCAAGCCATTAGTCTGCAAAAATGAAACACAACGTTGTTGATAGGGCTATCAAGTAATAAAAGTTTTGACCCTCAACTTAAACTCTTACAATAGCACTGGACGATGACAGATTGTCCGTACAATGGCTAAGATCATTGTCAACAGACATATGCATATCCATCTTGTTTTCATCAGTCTCTTCCATTGTGTAAACCTTATTGTACATAGTATACTCGAATTTCTTCACCTGCAAAAAGGTTTATGTAGTGTCACATGAAATATTTGTAAACCAGGTCCGAAACTCAAAGGGGCATAATTGTAAAGTGCATAAAAAGTACCAGATTATGTTATCTTACTTTAAATAATAATTCTTTGAAGTCCTTATTAGCAAAATTGGTCAATTGGTCAAAATAAATTTGACTAATTTTATTTATTTCATAAGATACTTTTTTATTTTCAATCAAAAAGTCAATAAATACAACCTATATGAAAACAAGAGATCATCAGAAAATTCATTTGCAATTAATTCATTCAAAATCAATCTGCTATGATGACACTTACAGCAAGCAAGTGCACAACTCTATGACACTTTCTATGTGCAATCGTGTTTTTCTTATATTTTTATGCCATGTATAAGAAAATCCACGAAAAAATCACACCATGTCAAATTCTTCCATTCAGTAATAGAATATGACTTAAGAATACCCAAGAAACATCTCTTCAGTTGTTGATTGATCCTTGGAGCCAAGGAACGACAAAATGCTTTTAGAATGAATAAGATGCGGTATGTCTCATCATCTAAGTCTGAATTATCGCGAATTTCATTGATCCAATCAGAAAAATACACTGACCCCTGTTTCTTCTTTGATTTGCTTGTGAACTTTTCTCTCGGTTTTGCGGAGTTGGGACTTTTGACCTCCTTATATTTGCAAATAAGGACTTCAAAGAATTATTATTTAAAGTAAATAACATACTCTGGAACTTTATATGCACCTTAAAATTGTGCATGTATCTCTGAGTTTTGGACCTGACTTACAAATATTTTCATGTGACAGTACATAAACCTTTTTGCAGGTCAAGAAATTCGAGAATACTGTGTACAATAAGGATTACACAATGGAATAGAACGGTGAAAACAGGATGAAGATGCATATGCCTGTCGGCGTTGAGATGCAAGCACGAACAATCTGTCATTATCAAGTGCTATTGTAAGAGTTTAACCCGAGGGTAAAAAAACTATTATTGCTTCATAGCCCTATCGATAGCTTTGTGTTCAATTCTCGGAGGCTAATGAGTTCGTTTAGAAGCTCTCAAAATTAGAGTGTGCGCTATATGTTGCAACTGTACAAATAACCAAGCTGATTGATTTCTTGAAGTGTGAGGTATAAGTGGAAGGGCAAGTACATGATTACTCGCTTGTATAGTATTTTAAATACAGATCAGAAATATGTCAAAGATGAAGTTACGCAGTCCAAGTTGATGCTCGGCAAACTCTTAAGGTTTTGATTCTCGAGTAACAAAAATGAAATACGTGAACGCTCAAATGTGCAAAGAGTTCATAAATTCTGATAATGTTAAGCTATTTTGTCTCCTAAGTCTTAGGGGACCTCTTTTGGGACCTTTTTGGGCTTGCCTGCACAAGTTACTCAGCCAACTGTTTCTCTTGCTAATCATATTCGACATGTTGAGAAATTTCCAAATCAAGGGGAGGGAACCAGTCAACATACCAGCGGTAACTAAAACTTCTATTATATAATTAGATACGTGACTATTAATTAAGTGGTTTGTTGTTTGCTTCTTTATCTAGAAGGACATAAAACCTTACAGAATTAAACTGGCACACCGGTTTATTACCACCAATAGGATGACTTCCATCCTTGGAGACAATTGAATACAGAGAATATTTGATTAGCGAATTTAATCTATCTAACATGTTCATTCATTATTCAGGTTTGAGTTGTTTTTAAAAATGACAAATCAAGCATAGATGTTATTGATTCGTTTTTTTGCTCTGCTTTGGAGTCGTGCGTTCTTCGGTTGTTAGCGCAGATATAGTTTCTGAACAGAAATATTTTAATGAAACCTTTGCAATCCACTTTTTTAAGTTATTAAGGACTCTCTGTCTTATATACTTCATTTTGGGCTTCTGGCCTGTTTTTGGTTTTTTACATTTACAACAACTACAAAGAATATTAGAAGAAGAAAAAAGAAAGAAAAGAAGCAGCTTCAGATGCTAAGTGTGGGCGCCTAATTTTGCCTCAATGGTGGTTGCTAAAAATTTCATCATTCCTTGCTTTCCAAAAGATCGAGAGACATCCAACTATTGACTAGCTAAAGTGCACTAGCATATCAACTCCATGGTATGATGTTACTAACGGGATTCATTGTTCTTTTGTTTTGTGCAGAAAACTAGGTAGCTGATACAATGTGTTGCAGTGGCACTATTCGTTTAGTGCATGGTAATCAGGTAGCAGTCAAACCAGGATACAAGATAATCACCGCCAGGGCTGATGGTCTAATGCGTCTGGACGGATGGAAGCGCGTCATAGAGAGGAATACACATTTGAAGATTGGAAACCTTCTGTTGTTGACTGTGTGTATGCCAAAAGATGAACGTACCTGGTTGTTAACCATGTTCCTAAAATAGAACTGAGGTAGTTTCGTCCAAGTTGGGAAGCCTCAGGAACTTTCAATTTATCTACGTAGAATCTGGTTTTACAGTTTAAGAAGTTTTGGTTTGGCAAGTCCTGAACTATTGGATGTTGTCTAGTTCTGAGATCAAGTGATGGTCCATCATGCACTTTATATATAGCTAATCCTTGGCAGCCATCAAGTCCAAGTTTATCTCTAGAAAGTACTCCCTCCGTTCCAAATTAGTTGACTTCCATTTGTATACATAGGTATACAAATGGAAGTCAACTAATTTGGAACGGAGGGAGTATATTACTACTAGGAAGTTGTCTTTCTTTACTTTCCAAAGTGTTATCCTGATGTGGTCAACTTTTTTCTTCAGTTGTGGTTGAATCAGAATGTTATCTCTTCTTCAAGCCAACAATGAAAGCTGGGAACAATCTAAACCGAAAATGGCTAGTATAAGTGTATAACCAGGCGATGCCCTTACTTCATATCTCACCATGGAACATGATATCTCAGCCAACGTACATTGTTCGCTATATTGTATTTGCCCGTATACAGTGTAGATTGTTCTGCTGCTGATCTGCCACTTAGGACAATATGCTACACTAGCTCGCCCTCGACGACCCGTTGGATGTGGTCTCGCCGCGTGGACATCGACCTATCATGCGGTTGATGTGTCGGCAGCGTCAAGAAGGTGGACACGAGGCTGCCGTGGAATTGGTGGCATCCATCGTCTAGACTACACCCCCCCCCCCTCACCCTTTGCTCGCCGCTCCCACTTCCGCTTCCGCCATGAGTGAATCACCCAGCTCGTAGGAGTCAAGCTTCGAGTCGCCGTTGCTCAAAAGGATAATTTGATGTCTGTTTTCAAAGAGATCGGGAAGAAGGGGTTAGGGCTCCTTCCAGATCCTCCTCCTCGTTTCTTCGCAATGTTGCAACCTACCACATAGATGCCAACATGATGACCTCATCGTGAAATTAGCCGCGAGGGAAACCTTCTTCTTGTTCCTTTGAAAACAGATATGGCCTCCTCGCGCGGCGCCAAGGTGGACACGAACCTGCCCCTGGCGGGCCTTCGCGTGACTCGAGAGCTAAATGCTCCCGTACCCCTTGACGTTGTCGACGCATCATACACGCTCGGCGAGCTTAGGTGACAGTGAACGGAGCAGAGCCATGTTATCTTGAGACCGGGTCGGTTTCTACACATGTAATTTTCTCGACTTTCAAGCCCCCCTAAAATGTGCTTATGCTCCCTCCATGCCTCCCCCGCCTAGGATCCCCAGGACGCACGGAGCTGCTATCTTCCTTCTAGGTCAAGAGTTGACCGCTTGAGAGGTAGGAAGGGAGGAGGAAGGAGTACTGAATACTGATACGAAGAGAAGAGAGGGGGTACTATTGGGTGCGGCAATGCAGGGAGACCCTTTTCAAAATTTGAAATTTGAATTCCGAATATCATCTGCCTCCGATGGTGACCTCCTTCTCCAACACATGGATTTCTTCGTTGGGGTTGCAGAAATGTCGTCTAGGAGGTGGTGGAATATCATGACACAGTTGCATCAGGGCAACAGAGGGGGGGGGGGGAGGACCAATTTACTAGACTTCAATTTGAAAATCCCAACTTTCAGACTTTGCAACAATGGAGGAGCCCACGGGGGATTGCAGAGATGTCGTCTAGGAGGTGGTGGAATACCATGACACCACTGTGGCAGTGGCAGCTGAGGAGGACAATTTTCCAAACCTCTAGATGGAGGATCCCACGTAGGATTGTAGAGGTGTCGTCTAAAAGGTGGTGGAATACCATGACACCGATGCAGCGACGGCAACGGAGGAGGAGCAAACGCTTTTGGATTCCAAGAGCTTTTGTTCAACATTTTTACTATGCTCATTTGCTTTCAGAATTTCCTCCCGAATATGCAAAAATGGGAGGAGCTAACCTGCGTCGACGGGGTTGAAGAAGACGATCACCTATCGAGACGATTGAAAAATATATATATTCAAATCTGAAAAATTGTGAAATGCCAGCATCCAGACTTCCAGATAGAGCTGCCCATGGGGATTGCAGAGATGTCGTCCAGGAGGTGTACGAATGCCATGGCACTGATGCAACAGCGGCGGCGGAGAAGGCGCAAGACCAACTTCCAGATTTCCAAAGACAACTCAAATTCATGCCTCTTCTCAACCCTCTTGACCGCATCCCATCCGAGCGCTTCTCACTGCATCTCAACATCAAGGACATCCTGCGATCGAGAAGTGGATCATGTTGCCATACATAGAAGCCATGGAAGGATTACACACCGTGCATCTGAGTTTCGACCCAGCCGCGTTGTTTCACTTCAGAGTTTTTTTTCTCGTGAAGGATGATTTGCAGGATCAGTACTTCCAGGTCAGTAGTGTTGAGATATACTCGTACAAAACTGGAGCGTAAACTTACCGGCAGAGTGAGTAGGGCAATGAATGCATAGTGCACATCACTCCAAAAATCGTGTTGTTCAATGGTATTGCCATATCTAGACAAAATCCAAGTTAACTATATTTGAACGGAGGGAGTATGTGTTAAAAGGGTTATCGCCTTCGGTGTTCCCGCTCGCCAGCTTCCTCCTTGAGGACCTCTTGGTGAGATCCTCTCCCGGTTCCCCTTCAGCTTGCTCTGTCGCTTCAAGTGCATCTTTAAATCATGGGTCACCCATTGCTCCGCCCGTGCCCTCCGCAGGACGTCGCCCCTGACCATCACTCCACTTCAGGTTCCTTGACGCATACAATGATTGTGCATCATCACACAAAGTTGAACCGATTCTCGCAGAAAACTTTTGGATCAAACTAAAGGGGCTAGATGTTGAAGAGCTGGATGTATCATTAGAGACTTCTTGCTTCTTAAACTTTTTTCCGTTTTTACGAATATTGTCCTCCCCGCCATTCTCCCCTCCTCCGCCATTGCCTGAACTCTTCTTCAAAACATCAAATTTAATTGCCTAAAATACCAAATTTTCATCAATATATGAGATCAAATATAATTTTTTGAATTTAAAAAAGTACATCTCTAAGTGGGCCAGAGAAAAGAAAACGGCCCAATAACATGTATCAGTTGACCCACATCGAGCAGAACCCTCGCCGAAACTATGTTTGTTAGCTTTCAACAAAATATAGTCATTATACTTTTTTTATGTGAAGTCATTACTCTACATGGGATTAGCATATGATCTCCTTTTATTTTCATTGCTATGATAGAAACATAAAAGTATATAAGCAAAACTCATACTACTCTTTATTATTACTCGACTTGTGCACTGAGTTTCGTCCGGCTCTAACGTGATATATCTGTTAGTTTCTGCAATAGGAGCATCATAGATAGTATCATACATGCCATCTAAGCAAATTTGATGATGTGGCATAGAATTAAATGAAGAGAGAGAGGGGGTTGAGTATCATATTATGATACTGTATCAAAATAAATGCTAAAAAAGTAGTATGTGTCTTGCATTACAATAAATAGTATTACTTATGATACTAAGATATGATACTATGCGTTGTGAATATAGTATCATACACTAATATCATATGCATGATACTAGCTTATGATAGTACCCATTACGGGAGGTTTAATAGAATGAAGTCTTTTTCACAGGATGCAGCGAGTGCCCAATTTGTAGTGATGACCACATGCTCGTCATGCTTGCCCATCGATAACCTAACTTGATGAGAGTCTTTGTGTATCTAGCTGGTGACACGCTCAAATCTTCCTTTATGCATATAACAGTTGAGGCAATTGTGACTGTAATGAATTCAAAAATTGTTCATCATTTTTCTCAAAATTTTGTTCATGAATACAAATTCGTTCATCAAATTTAAAAAAATGTTCATCGAATTCAAAATGTGTCCATCAAATGAAACAATTGTTCATCACTATTAAAAATACTCAAACATTGTTTGAATCGTGAAATTTTTTGTTCATCCAATTCAAAAAAATGTTCAACCATTTAAAATAGTGTTCAACAATTTAAAAGTTGTTCATCAAAATAAAAAAAAATATCATCGACCTAAAAAATGTTCATCAAATTCTCTTTTTTGTTCTTCATATTCAAAAATAAACTTCATCTAATTCACATTTTGTTCATTGAATTGAAAACTTGTTCGCCATTATTTTTAAAAAGATGTTCTTGAATACAACGTTTGTTCATTAAATTAAGAAAAAACCATCGAATTCAAAATTTGATCATCAAATACAAAAACTTGTTCATCATTATTAAAAGTGCTCAAACAATGTTTGAATTCGTGAACATTTTTGAGAATAAGGAAACATTCTGGTGTGGGTCGTGGGTGTAATGACTAAATCAATAGTGCAGGCTACACATTATCTAGTGCGTGAGTTTCAGATATTCTCTCCTGTAACCTCGAAGAAATGTGCATACTGTAATTTGAAGATCGGAATAAACTTCCAGGTTCATAATGTCATTCGACGAGTTCTGGGTCCGCTAGATGCGCCATCGCCACCTCTCCATTGAGCTCCATGGGACCGCCCTCCTCTCCCAACGCTTTCCCTGAACTCAACTCCGAAGAGCTCGAAAGGTTCCTCCACTCCGCAATGACCTCCATCATGATTTTAGTGTAGTGCTCCAACTCCAACATCTTGTACGATTGATCTCCGACCGAACACTGCCTCAAAAAAATATTCAAAAATCTTCAATTGAACAAACAGTGGATAACAATGAGACCGTCTATGACTGGTGATGGATATGTAGGAAAGAGGGGGGAATGGAAGCAAGGGCGGAGCCATGATTTGGACATACTAGATGATACCCGCGGGTTGATGTGGAAATCAGTTGCAATATATTTTGAATGGTTGATTGCATGAAACATGAATAGTTGAATTAATAGTATATAAACTAAAGTAGAAAAATATATTTTATGTATTGTATTTTATTATTCTGTAGTTAAAAATATTTATTAAATATAAGTAATCTAATATAATGAAAAAAAATCCATGCATGTTGAGTGAGTTGACATGTGTCATTATATTGATGTATGCATGAGATAAACTAATAACAAAGAACTTGTTCTCATGCATATTGTGGTGAGTCTTTGATGATGTGACATGTATGCATGTTAAAAGTGATGTAATATAATAGGAAAAAAAATCCATGCATGTTGAGGGAGGTTGCATGTGTCATTAAATGGATGTGTGCATGAGATCAACTAATAATGAAGAACTTGTTCTCATGCATATTGTGATGGGCCTTTGATGAGGTGGCATGCTTGCATGTTGAGATAGATAAGATAGTGGGGATGATCTATTACAGTATTATAGATGAGGCCGGGCGAAGGGAAAAAAATCACTCAACCACACTAAACATAAAAAATGGACTAAACCAAAAAGGGTTCAATGCACGGCCCATTTTCTTCCCACTTCTTTTATTACTTTATGATAGAGTTACAGTTGAGAGGCAAAAGAACATCAATGCATGGGGATCCTTGGTGTAACCACACAGCCGTGGTACACTCGTTACGATTATAATTCGCCAAAAAATTGGTCACTCTATTTTAATATCTAAATGTTTCACGTGGAATAAACTCCGTAGACTGCATGAGTGAGCACACCATGTGCAAAACACGTACCGCCGCATCAAAAACAACAATCTTGGTAAGTAAAGTCTTTCTGACAACAATAAAAAACTTCATTCAGTTAATTAAAGAAGGGAAAACAGAAAAAAAAGAAAAAGGGGGAAGAAAACATTCTTTTTAAAGAAATTAACTTTAAAAAAATCATAACTTCAAATAAAATGAATAAATAAATAAGCGGGAACTAAAAAAGAAAATAACACAACTCGACTCGCGACAACAAACATGTATCGACATTATGTATCAATAATAATTATTAAAAATTTATAAAATATTTACAAAAATTAATAAAAATTAAAATAACACAACTCGAATCGAGAGAACAAACATGAATCGACGTTATGATCAATAATAAAAATCATTTCAAAATATTATAAAAATATTTAAAATATATATATATATATATATTCATGAATTTTGAAAAGAAAGGGCAAAGTAAAATACTAAATGAAAAAAAATAAAGAAAGAAAAATAAAAAAAATAAAACAGAGAAGTTCATATAGTTTTTTTAATGAGAGACAAGTTCATATAATTGTGTTTGATAACTTACATATGACATATTTAAAACACATGTTAAAAAAAGATGCTTGTGTATGGGAATGTTTTAAAAAAGATGTTTGTACCGATATGAGTTCTAAGTGTTGGTGATGTGTTCGAATCAATGTTTTACAAATTATTTCTTTCGTTCTAAAATAAATTTCACGGATTTATTTAAATATAATTGTATGCAAATATTTTTTATTATTGAATATATCTAGATGTATACCAAAATCAAGATATATCCATATTTAAACAAACATGTATCGATGTTATGTATCAGTAATAATAATTATTTCAAAAATTTATAAAAATATGTACAAGAATATAAAAAATGAAAATAACACAACTCGAATCGCGACAACAAACATGTATCGACGTTATGTATCAATAATAAAAATTATTTACAAATATATACAAAAAATATATACATGAATTTTGAAAATAAAGGGAAAAATAAAATACTAAATGAAAAAAAGAAAGAAAGAAAATAAAAAAATAGAAACTGACAAGTTCATATTTTTTTATAATGAGAGACAAGTTCATATAGTTCTGTTTGATAACTTACATATGACAAACACATGTACATGTGATTTAGGAAACCCCTTGTTAAATAAAAGATGTTTGCACATGGGATTGTTTAAAAAAAAGATATCGCCCGTATATGGGTTCTAAGTGTTGGTGATGTGTTCGAATCAAAGCTTTAAAAATTATTCCTTTCGTTCTAAAATAAGTGTCGCGCATTTATTTAAATATAGATGTATCCAAATACATTTTATTATTGAATATATCTAGATGTATAACTAAATCTAGATACATCTGTATTTAAATAAATTCGCGATACTATTTTGGAAAGGAGAAAGTATTTTTAATCGCTCAATGGTAGGAACATAAACCCTGGGAATAAAAAATCCGGCGATGCTTGCGTTTTTAAAGTATAAATAAAATATAGTTATTCGTATCTCAATAGTAGTCAGAGTTAGATTAAAAACCCTGTAGCCCAGCCTGAAATACATGCGCTATTAAAGGGATGTTACGACTTGAAAGTTATCTAAAAACATCAAATGGAATATGAAGAGAGGATTTAGGGGGGAAAGGAGGACCGACACCACTAATAGAAGGAGAACATGCGTGTGTGGAAATTAGTCTGATGTGTGTCGAATGTAAATTAAATGAGACCAAGAAAGAAAGGTTGATGCGTCTGAAATACAGATCCATTGTAGGCTTTACAATCAGAATAAACATGAGCTTTCACGATGGAGCACAACATCTTCAATCTTTGAAGGAGTATATAATATTTGAAAATCGTATAAAAAAGGTACAAACTATATTACTATTACATGTCATACTATAATAGTTACATGACATTCGAGTACATTGGGTTGATCGAAGAGGACGTTGTGCGAGATCGTAAAAATGTGATAGAAATTTTTTCTTTTGCATCAAAAAATTGTTTATGGGTTTATAATGCTCCAGAGAGAGAAAGAAAGACATGTTATTGGAGAGTGTTTGAAGTTGATTTTGTCTTTTTACTACGAGCTTCTCGAATGTCCAAACACTAGGAAATTTTGCACTCACCTTGCACATATGTAAGGCCCGATATGCGGTACTGTTCCAGATCTAAATGTTTCCATCGAGATCCGGGGACGAAGCACATATCGGTCCCACCGCGACATATGACAAAGCCATATGCCCCGGATTTTCAACATGATATCACAACATTACAGATACAAGGATACAACATCTCATACAATCGGCATACAACTGCCTCAAAAACAATACAACAGCGGAAGGTACATGTCTGAGTACAGACTACAATCAAATGCCTAGTGGAAAAGAGAAAAACATCGATTCCCATAACCACACGGGTCCAGGCCCTCCGCCGGGATCCGCCTAACTAGTCGTCGTCGAGTCTCCACGTGAAACGTCGATCACCATACCTGTTGTCGATCAAGAACCCTGAAAAGAGTTTGGGGGTAGTATCATGAGTACAGAAGTACTCAGCATCCAACTGTAATGGTCATCTGACCCAGCAAGGACTTCATCACTCGTCATTCTAGGACAACTAGTAGTTTACGATAAGGAAGGGGTAAGTGGTGAGGTTGCTGCCGCACTAGCATTTATGAAGTGGCTAACGATCTAGAGAGTAAGATAAGAAGCCAAGCATTCGATGAGGAATCGCCTCCAACAAGTCTTGCTATCAACTACTTACGCAAACATAACACCTATCCTATCCTTGTCCTCCTCTTCGCATCCCGACGAAGAAGAAGCAGTTAAGGCACACACACGTTGATCAAGTTATATTAAGATTATCTCAGTTGTTGTTGTCTATGAACAAGGAGTAGGTCTCAAGTCGTCCATAACCGTGGACACGACTTCTCGAAAAGATTTAACCCTGCAGGGGTGTACCAACTGCCCATTACAAGGCTCCGCACGCACGCCCATCTCTTTAAGTTGCTATTAACAGCAGCAGTTGCAATTAATGATCGGATGCCTTGTTTAGCACACAATTACACAATCAAGATGACCTCAAATGCAAATGCTCACAAAAGATGAATTTAAGTGCACATGAAATGTAACAGCCCCGTTTTCACAAAAAATTAAAAATTTTGTTTTCGGTGTGAATTGTCTGATTGTCTGATTTGTTTGCGGTGTTTGCATCCCCGATTTATTGATCGGCGATTATTTTTCCCCCTTTTATCTCGTATTGGACGGAGACCGACCCATGCCACCTCGACACTCGACCTTTGCGACACCGGGTTTCACCCGATCACCGTCGCGAAAACCGCACGAGACCAGCCGAAGCCAACGGAACGAAAAACCCCGTTTAATAATTAAACGGGATATTTTTATAGCGCGCCGGAAAGTCTTTTCGGAACGGTTCCAGCGCGAGGTGAACGCCTCCGGCTCGACGAACTGATCGCGCAGTTCGAAGTTTTACCTGAATCGGAGGTACTGCTGACCCCCGGCGGTCAGAAACGTGAGCACCGCGCGCGCGAGAGAAATACCGGAGATGTTTTTGCAAACTGCCAGCCACCGGGGCTATATAAAGACCACCACACTCCCACCCATTTCTAGGGTTTCCCTACCCAAAAATTGCAGCCACACCCCTGTTTTATCTCAGATCTGCCCCAAATACCCCCAATTCCCGAAATCTCAGCCAGAATCATCCTGGACCGTCAGATCTGGCGATCCGACGGCCCAGGAGCGGCCACGTCGCCACGCATTCTCTCTCTCCTCTCCCTCTCCACCACACCAACCGCGCGCCCGTGGAGCCCGAGGCCGCCGCGGGAGCCGGCCACCGGAGTTGCGCGCCCCGGCCTCCTCTCACCTCCCCGCGCCTCCCTTTCTCCCTGCTCCTCCTCCTCTCCTCGCCTCACCTGCCTTCTCCTCTGCGTAGGGTCGTCGCCGGCGAGAGCAACAGCGGCCGCGCCATGGGAACCCGGAGCTCGCCGCCCGAGCCGAGCTCGCCGCTGCTCCCCACGTCCGCCGCCGGCGCCCTCCCTGCCTGGATCCGTGCCGCCCTCCCCTTCAGCCCCTCTGCTCCGCTCCAGGCCGCCGTGCCGCTCGCCGACGTCGAGAGCCGCCGGCGCCGTCGACCAACCGCCGCCGCTGCGGTCGAGAACGAGGCAGCCATCCTCGCCCGTGGCCGCCCGCTCGCTTGCCCGTGCGTGGACCGGCCAGGTGGGCCGGCCTGCCAGTCGCAGCCCAGCGCCCACCCCGAGCGGCCTGCCAACCCCCCTCCAGCCGACTTGGGCCACGGCCCAGTAGGTGAGCGCCCCTTTTTTTTTTTTGCTGCTGCACTGTTGGGCCCAGTAGTTTCGACCCAGTTAGTTTTTTTCTTCTAGTTTGTTTTTATTTATTTAGGCAGATTTAGCTGTTTATTTTGCGGTGCCCGTAACTTTTCACCGGTAGCTCCGATGAAGACGCTTTCTACATGAAAGTTGCTCCGTTTTGCGCGTAGATTATTAAAATGTTGTTTGTTGCCATGTTTGACTTTGTTTACCTGCTGTTTAACTGCTAATTACAACTGTCTGCCACTGTAACTATAACTGCTATAACTTTTTAACCGTTGCTCTGTTTAAAATGTTCTTTATATGTAACTTGACTAGAATTGCATGTAGATTGTGTTTTTGCTGCTCTTGCTTGATAATAAAAATAATAAAATATTGTTTAGGGCAAAACAGTACCAAATGCAATGTTTATCGTGGGGTTCGCAATAGCTGGCATGTCTAGGATTTCACCCCACTTAAATTGACTAGCCCAGGTAGTTTATTTATGCTTCACCTCTTTCCATGTTTGTGTGCTATGCCATGCTTGAGTGAGTTGCCATGTTAATAACCTTTGTTGATCACTTGTAGCTAAACAACTTGAACCATCGTAAACGTGCGGTATCGTCGTGTGTGACGAGTACTCCACTTAACCTGTTAGTAACCGCTCTCGACGGTAGGTGCGATGTCTTGTGTTGCCTTCTTGTTGATGCTTGCTCGTGTTTGCTTCGTAGTAATAGATGCTTGCTCGTTGATTGCTTTCCAGTGTTTATCGTCTTGTGTGCTTCCGCGGGTACCTCTCGGAGACGTTGCGAGCTTGCGATCAACTACACCTTCGGAACCCGACTTATCAACAGGCAAGGACTATACATTACTTATGATCCATTATATTTCAACCAGCGGTTTGCATGCTAGTATAGGTTAGGTTCAATGTTTGATCCTACCACATGTTTACAGCCTCTTTCAAACCGATACAGCCATGTCCCCTCCCAGCAAACCTTGTACTGCTATGTTACTATTGCTCGTTGCTCAGCCCCTGCTTAGTATGCATGCTTAGGATGCTACGATGTTACCCTGTTACTCTTTGGGTTGGGATATCACCTTATTATATTGTTGTTGATGATATGATTATTATTAATGTTGACTATATTCGACGAAGGATGGAAGGTCTAGGCTATCCCGCCCCGACGCTTTGTTCCATTCGAGTCACCTAGGATCCGAGTTTCGGGTATTGGTTTTAAGACTGAGCGTGCCTAACCGCGTGTGGGATTTTATGGGGTCCCCTTTTCTTACCTACCTAGCTTCAAACATTTCTAGTGGTGGCCCAAGCTGATTTACCATTTGAAACCGTGTGTGTGCTGGTCGGCCGCCAGTTGTTTTGAAACCAACCTGGACCAGTGAGGACTTAGTTCCCTTGCTGGCCCACCTTGTTCGGCTGAGGACCCGGTTTCCCATGTGTGATTAACCGGCTATCCAAACCCGAGACAGACGGTAGAGACCAGATCGAGAGAGCGGCCGGCTCCTGAGATGGATGTCGACTCACCGGGGGCCACCCGGATTTGTTCGTTGTTAGCTAGAGGGACCTGTCGTTTCGGATCTCTTGGAACTAAATCATAAAATGGTTTCCTGTGATGGGTAGCAACTGAGAGTGATGGACGTGCGTGCGGAGCCTTGTAATGGGCAGTTGGTACACCCCTGCAGGGTTAAATCTTTTCGGGAAGCCGTGTCCACGGTTATGGACGACTTGAGACCTACTCCTTGTTCATAGACAACAACAACTGAGATAATCTTAATATAATTTGATCAACGTGTGTGTGTGCCTTGATTGCTTCTTCTTCGTCGGGATGCGAAGAGGAGGACAAGGATATGATAGGTGTTATGTTTGCGTAAGTAGTTGATAGCAAGACTTGTTGGAGGCGATTCCTCATCGAATGCTTGGCTTCTTACCTTACTCCCTAGATCGTTAGCCACTTCATAAATGCTAGTGCGGCAGCAACCTCACCACTTACCCCTTCCTTACCGTAAACTACTAGTTTTCCTAGAATGACGAGTGATGAAGTCCTTGCTGGGTCAGATGACCACTACAGTTGGATGCTGAGTACCTCTGTACTCATGATACTACCCCCAAACTCTTTTCAGGGTTCTCAATCGACAACAGGTATGGTGATCGACGTTTCACGTGGAGACTCGACGACGACTAGTTAGACGGATCCCGGCGGAGGGCCTGGACCCGTGTGGTTATGGGATCGATGTTTTTTCTTTGCTAGTAGGCATTTGCTTGTAGTATGTACTCAGACATGTATCTTCCGCTGTTGTATTGTATTAAGGCAGTTGTATGCCGATTGTATGAGATGTTGTATCCTGTATCTGTAATGTTGTGATATCATGTTGGAAATCCGGGGCATATGGTTTTGTCATATGTCGCGGTGGGACCGATATGTGCTTCGTCCCCGGATCTGGGTGGAAACACCTAGATCTGGAACAGTACCGCATATCGGGCCTTACATGAAACTAAGCAACTTTCATTTTGGGGGCATCATCATACGGGCTACGGTTTTATCGCAATTAACAGCGCAAAGTAGCAACAGCAACAAAAAATACTCCAGACTTAGTAAAATTGGGAAAGAAAAAGAGAAAAAAAAAGACCTTTGGCCCAGGCCCAACAGGCCGGCGGTGGCGCTGGAGAGGCCAGCGTGCTGGCTGGGCCGCGCAGCAGGGGAGGCGGGCCGGCCCACCTAGGCTGGATCGGCGGGGACGGCTGGATCGGGATCCTCCCGATCCCGACCGGTGACCGTGGCGGCGCCGGCTGCCAATTCCGGCGAGGAGGGCCAGGACGGGCGAGGGGCGGCGGATCCGGCTCCCAGCTGCCGGATCTGGCCGTCGACGGCTTGAGGCGGCGGGGCCGGTGTCCATGGGCGGTGGCGCCTCGGGCCGAGGTGGTCGACGGCGGCCTGCAGAAGGGGAGGTGGCGAGGTGAGGGGCGGGGAGAAGAGAAGGAGGGCGCAGGGGTGGCTCACCGGAGTGGCGAGGCACGGCGAACGGCCAGCCGGCGAGGTCGTCGGAGGCAGAGGCGGCAGTGACGGCTTCCAAGCCCAGATCGGGTCCGAGCGGCGCCCTGGCGTGATGGGGGGGCCTGCGGGGCCCGGAACACCTGGGAGCTGCGGTTGGGAGGCTGAGGCTCGATCTGAGCCGTTGGAAGCCAGATCTGACGGCTCAGATTTGCCTGGGGCTAGGGTTTCGCGAATCTGAGGCTAGAAGGCAGAATTTTGGGGGAAAATGGAGGGGGTGGCTGCAATTTTGTGGCTAGGGAAACCCTAGAAATGGGTGGGAGTGTGGTGGTCTTTATATAGCCCAGGTGGCTGGCAGTTTGCAAAAACATCTGCGGTTTTCTCTCTCGCGCGCGGTGTTTACGTTTTTCTGACCGCCGGGGGTCCGCAGTACCTCCGATTCGGGTAAAACTTCGAACTGCGCGATCAGCGCGTCGAGACAGCGGCGTTCATCTCGCGCTGGAACCGTTCCGAAAATACTTTCTGGCGCGCTATAAAAATATCCCGTTTACTTATTAAACGGGGGTTTTCGTTCCGTTGGCTGCGGTTTTCACGACGGTGATCGGGTGAAACCCGGTGTCGCAAAGGTCGAGTGTCAGGGTGGCAAGGGTCGGTCTCCGTCCGATACGAGATAAGAGGGGGGGGGGAAATAATCGCCGATCGATAAATCGGGGATGCAAACACCGCAAACAAATCCGACAATCAAACAATTCACACCGAAAACAAAATTTTTATTTTTTGTGAAATCTGGGCTGTTACAACATATAAGCACCTTAGATGCATAAAAATGTCACATTAAACTTTAATTACTATTTTTAATTTACTATTCACCGGGAGCATATAAGCCCGGGCTCATATGTGTTATTTTTTATACTAATTTATTTTCTACAAATTTCACTTGGTCATGGTGTGACTATTTTATATATTTTGTGAGTATTGTTATGCTAATAAAAAACTTAGTGTGTATGATAAGATAGAAGGCGTGATTTTCTAACCGGACAACATCAACTTTAATTTATGCTCTCGTCTACCATCATGGAGCTTTGATTTGAAGTGGCATGAAATTCAGCTGGTTGAAAGATCTTGCCGGTGTGTTGTATTTTGTGAGAAAAACAAGATGATGATGAGTCGGGGATTTGGGAGATCGGTTGAGGACAATTCACTTAGTTTTAATCAAGAATCTTAAAAGTTGAGGGTAACAAAAACTATATATGGTAGGGTTTTTTGTTTAGTTTTAAATTTATCAATAAATGTCTTCAAACTAGAATCCTAAGGAGTCATGGACGGAGTGGCCGATGCATTAGGGTGTCCGCTAAAGCTCATGTTACAGGGCAGAAGTGATGCATTTTTTTCCTGTTGCAACGCACGGGCATGTTTCCTATCATTTAAAACGGATATCGTATTCGTTCACGAATTGGAACCGTTCATCCAACTCTAACAACAACCGTTTGTCAGCAGTTTAACAAAAATATGATAAATTCACATAAATTCGTATTAATTTCATTTAAATTCAAATATATTTTACATAAATTGCATCTATTTTATGTACACCTAACGGTTTTCGTAAAAAAAAGTTTAAACAAGTCTAAATCTTCAACGGCGCCCGTCCACAGCGGTCGTGAGGACCTACATGATTTACATGTCATTGGGATAGAAGGCGGTAGCGGCCATGACCTTCATGCAAATTGGATGATTTTGGTCATTCCAGGTCATCAGAATAAACGGCGGTTGGGTGGCAATGAAGCTCAGCTAGACGGCATAGAAGGCGCGACAGCCCGGTCTTCTGTACCAAGTTGACTCATCCGCGGGGCTGCCAGCAGTGAAGATGTGAGATATCAATCCAAAAAAGCATAAAACTATCACATTATGGGCTAGGGTTGAGGAAAACTATCACTTTCTTAATTTCTCAAAAACCTACCACAAAATTGGTTCACTGTTCCACAAAATTCAAGTCACCAAACGGTTACAAATTTAAGGACGATTATAACTCTGACCCACCCGTCAGGTCTGACGTGGCATAAAAGGCTACACTCCCATTGCATAAAAGTCCCTTAAAAATGAAAAACCAATTTTCTTGAAAAAAAATATTTTTACCCGAAAAAACTTTTTTAACTGGAAAACAAGTCCTAAAGAAATCTCTTTTCGAAAAAAATCATTTTTCTCCCAAAAATGCTAAAAATTCTCCGGGAAAAAAATTTGGGTAAAAAGAAAAAAACCATGATTTTTTTTCCAAAATTATTCTTTCATGATTTGTTTTTCGGGGAAAAATTGGATTTTGTTTCTTGGAAAAAATGAAGTTTTTTAAAAAATATTGTGTGTTTTGGGGAAAATGTTCTTTTTTTATTTTTATTAGAAATGCATCGGGCAAATTATATCCAAATTTAAATGAAATATGTTCAACTTTGTACAATTTTGTCGTATTTCGATTGACTCCTGGTGCACAGATGCGGCCAAGGTTGGATGGCCGGCGCCAGCATCAATGTCTATGGACTAAGAGCATCTCCAGTCGTTCGGCCCCCCCAGGGCGTAGTTTCGACGCTAAAATAGCGTCGCTCAGGGGGCTGCCGGCGCAAAAAGCGACTTGGGGGCGATCGAGCACCCAACCGCGGCCCCAGACACTCACCCCAACCGGTGTATATTCGATTTAGATTCGGCGCACGTTTGGCGAAATTCAGCCAATATTTGGTAAAATATAGGCGAGTTTATAATATTTGATCTAATTTTACATAAAACAGTAAACTAAAAATAAAGAAAGTGACCACTTACGGCGGCTCCTCCGACGGCGCCGTCGTTGTCGCTGTCGTCGAGGACCACCACAGGCGCAGTTGGCGGTGGTGCGACCCTGCTCCGTCTGCGGCTGCTGCTGCCTCCTACCGCCTAGTTGAGCCCTCGGCCGCTTGCGGCGTTGAAGCGACGCTGCGCCTCGTAGCGCTTCCGTTCGCGCTTCTGGCGCTCCATCTCCTCCCGAAGGTAGTCCTGCCTCGCCCAGGCGAGTCCATAGTCCTCCTCGTCGTCGTCGGCGGCGGCGGCGGCGAGGGGCTCGACCGCTTACTTCTTCGGCTTCAGCCGAGAAAGGAAGCCCCGGCACGGAGGAGCTGTCGACGAAGAGTACCCAGAGCTAGGAACTCGGAAGATTTGAAGATGTTTCGGACAGTCCCTGATTACGCTCAAGACCAGCTTCAAAAAGATCGTCATGCCCTCTCGGGCTAACTTGTAATAGCTTGTTTTTCTCAAAAAATAATAATACCACAATTAAGTAAATTTCAATGGATCGAATTACGAGATAGTTTCAAACATTTCGGTGAAGACCGAAAACCCAAAATTATAAAACTTGCACGGGAGAAGCAAGCTGAGAAAGTCCCATACTCGTTTACGGGAGGAATACATGTACACACGAAAATGATTGAGAAAATTATTCATTGAACTAACTAGCTAGCTAGCCATGGACACCGGTGCAGATCCATCATGACGCCCAAATCCAACTAGCGACTGGTTAAACTTGACAAAGGGCCTGTTCGGTACTCCTCTCGCTCCCAACTCCGTCAACTCCACGTCCAGAGCCAACCCGAACGCTTCAACTCCTGGAGTTACGGAAAAGAAGCTGGAGTTTCGCGTAGTGCAAAATTTAAGGATCTGAGGAGTTGGATAGAGCGAGCTCCCAAAAAACTAGAAAGCTGGAGTTAAATGAAAATTACGAACGCTTGCCACCGCCAAGTGAGCGTACCGGTTCGAGGCTCCTCCAGGAACGATACATCTAGCGATCTGGAGCCAACCGTTCGTCGTTACCTTGCTTATTGGGCTGAAAGCCTACAATCATTTCTGCACCTAGTCGGCCATATTCAAAACAAATGGGCTGCCAGCTCAGGCTAATACTAGCGTGATTCACCGGCTCAAAGAAGCTAACACGCCGAACGTTTCGTCGGCTCCAGAAGTTGTTAGGAGCTGGAGTTAAGGAGTTGGCAGGCGTGGTGGGCTACCGAACAGGCCCAAAGTCCCTGCAAGAGATGGATCGATTCGATGGACAGCGTTGTTAATCACGACGCTAACGATTCTGACTGAGTTCCTTAATCGATTCGATTCACAGTAAGGGAAACCACGACACGTACTCCCACGGCACGTCCCCAACCAGCATCCATTCTCCATCCCCGTCCTCGTAGTCGTAGGTGACCACGCATGGGGCGCGAGCGCGACCACGGCGCTCCAGCCCCTCTTCTGCATCTGCTTCGATCAGAAATCCGTCAAGTTATCGACGAAACCGAAGATAATCAATGGCGCCGCCGCGTTTGCGGGTGTGTGGATGGATCAATCACCTTGGGGGGTGGTGGAGGAGGGGAACATGAGGTGGAGCGTGCCGTGGAGCTCGTCGTACGAGCCGTGGCGGCGCAGGTCCACCTTCCTCCCGATGGGCACCCCTTCCATCTGCACCTTCACGTGCCCTCCGCCGGCGCCACGCCGGTGCCGGTGCGCGCTCTTCACCGGCGGCCACCCCACCAGCCTCTTCTTCTTCCTGCAGGACACTTACAGTCAACCAAGCCAGTTTCACGAAAGAGAATGGCATTCATTGTATTGAGGAACACCGATCAAACCCTCACTTGTTGTTCATCTCCCAGTCCCGGTCTTGGCCGCTGCAGTTTTCGTCACCGCCGTCGCCAACGTGCACGAAGAGCGGCAGCGTGGCCTTATTGGCCCGGAACGCCTCCGCCGAGCCCCTCTTGCCGAGGCAGGAGCCCGCCGGCGGGCACGCGTGGGTGGGCGGCGCAAGCACCAGCTCCAACTCCATGCCGCCCGTACGTGGCTAGCTCCTCCTCTTAGACAGACAGGTGTTTCCGTGTACGTGATCACAGCTGAAAACTTGGACTCTGGCAATGGCAACAGAACACGGTGAAGTCGATGAGTGCCGTATATATACTACAAGCGCGGCGAGGGGCATGGGGGTCGGCGACGCACATGCGGGTGTGGAGGAGACACGGTGGATGGTTACGTTCGATTCGATGCACGTTGAGACAGTGGAGGTGAGGTTGATCTGGAGTTGCGGCGGCGGGGACATGGTGGTGTTGGGGCTCAAGGGAACCAAGCAGCGGGCTGGTTGTCTGCCTGCCACCGCGCGGTGCGGCACAGCTTACTCCATCTAGAGATGTCGGAGACACTCCCAAAAAACCTAAATGTCTTTCTCCCGCTACAGGATCGTAAATAATATGGTTCCGGAGGCATGCTCTCATGTACAGCCATGAATGCATCAATCAATGGGCTAACAAACTAATAGATCAGAAAGTAAATTACCGTTCCCATGTGAGTGTTGTTCGTGACCACGTTGATAGAACTGAAATTATGTTCTGGTTTCTTATACTTCTGTATACACTTGTTAGCCGAGTGATCTCCCGGCACATAAGTAAAGCAAACATCCTTTTTTTTGTTCTTTTTTTTTTTCTTAAAGGTAGTATTTTGTTGGACAATATCGGTAATAGCGCACGATCGATGCTACTACTAACAAATGGGCACGATTGCCTGTCATAGAAATGATCGTGATTAAGTAGCTTAATTACTCTGGACTTAATTGCTTCAAACAAATTACTCTAGACTTAATTTTTTTGTCCCTCCATGGTACATGTAATTTTTTCCAAGTGATAGTGGTTTGATGTATCAAAAATCTAAACTTCTGACTACGGGAGACATGATAACTACAGAGGGTGAACCGTTTTGTCAAAAGTGTTGCGTGCCACGCCGATTTCCACTTAGCTAAGAAAAGGCTAAATGCGTCTGATATGAATGCTTTGTCCAAGTACGGCAGATCAGTTTCCGCGTGACACGAACACGACATAGCCGGTAAAGAGCATGGTTAGTATAGTATAGTCAGCTCCGGAGGGGTGCGTCGCGATTATCTCATCCCCCCAGGCGCAGAGAGGCGTAGACGAACCCGAACACATGTTCTCCAATTTGCGCACGTAGTTGCTACTGCTGGTTAGGTGGAAGGGATTAATGTGCGACCATGGGGGAAAGGGGGGGGGGGGGGCAAAATCAACATTTCTAATCTTTTGCAAAACAAATTCACAATCTGAACCTAGTGGCAAATTATTTCAAAATTCTAACCCCTTTGTCTAGCGCCCAACCACCAGGCGCTATACACATGCATCTAGCGTCCCCATACACGCATCTAGCGTCCCCATCAGAGGCGCTAAGACCCTACCAGCGTGTCAACGTGGACTCCCACCGGGCCCCACCCTGGAAGTCTAGCGCCTGATGAAGAGGAGCTACACATGTAGGCTTAGCGCCTGATGGTAAGGAGCTACACAATTCTGTAAATTTTAAATTTTTGTGCAGAGAAATTTTTATTTTGGGGTCGACCTCATCCGAGCAACGCATCTAATGCAATCGCCATCGCAAAACAGATAAAAATTACAACAACATAAAAATTTAAAATTTACAGAATTGTGTAGCTCCTTACCATCAGGCGCTAAGCCTATATGTGTAGCTCATTTTCATCAGGCGCTAGACTTCCAGGGTGGGGCCCGGTGGGAGTACACGTTGACACGCTGGCAGGGTCTTAGCGCCTCTGACGGGGACGCTAGATGCGTGTGTATAGCGCCTGGTGATTGGACGCTAGACAAAAGGTTAGTTTTGTAAAATAGTTTGCAACTAAGTTCAGATTGTGAAATAGTTTAGCAAAAAGGTCAAAAATGTGGATTTTGCCGGAGGGGGAGGTCTCTAGGCTCACTGGCTGTACTATTCTGACGTGCGACGTGCAACCGGTGCCATGATAAACATGCTACCCCAATATTTGAGCCGGTTTTGATCCTCTCCGGACGGGTCGATCAGCATGCACCTGCGCGGTTCTATTAGTTTAGCATATGTGACAACTGGATGATTAGCGGAATATTAAAATTAATTGCATTACCTACTCGTGCAATTTACGAAAAAAATACAGTGCACTCTGCCACTGGTTGTTAGTTACATTGCTGAGATTAGCTAGCACATTTCCGTCGATTCCGTTGAAAATGTGGTGGCTGTCTAGGCATACTACTTCCTCCATTGCGGTTTATAGGACTCATTTAAAAATATTATTTTTTTTGGCTTTATAAATCTTAATTCCGCTTTATATATTAAAAAAAACAAAATTGTAACTTCCAATTTTTGTTGTTGAAAATGTAGCTATCTTTGAATGAAATCGGTTCAATTTTGTACAAACCATGGCAAGCGGATCTATGAAAATCTACCGGTTAATGGAAATGTAGCTATCTCTGAACTTTTACTCAAAAAACCCGCAGAAGCATGGACCGGTACAAGTGTTTTTTTTAAATGCTCAAGAGGCGAAAATTATAGTTTGGTTTTACGGATTTGCTAATTCTCATGTACATGAGAATTAGTGATGTCACATATACATTAGTTTCTTTTTTGTTTAGGACAAACATGTACGTGATTTCTTTTGAGGGGTGGTTCCTCGTTAGTTTTTTCGTAGGGGCGTTAGTTTTAGATCGTGCTGCTCTGGTTTCGCTTTGAGGTGGCCAGGCCCACATCTTTTGTCTTTGTTTCCTTTCTTTTCTGTTTCAATATTTTTTCTTTTGTTTTCTTTTCCAGTTTCAGATTTTAATTTTTTTTTCTAACCTTTCTATAACTATATCATTATATACGGTGAATTTTTTGATATACGAGGAACATTTATGAAATATTTTAAAACATTTTTTAAACATGATACTACTTTTAAATATACATTGATTTTTTATGTAAGTTGAACATATTTAATATTGAATACTTATTTATAATATACACTAAACTTTTTATATAATATGATAAATGTTTTTAATACACATCAAACATATTTTAATTTTTTAAAATATACAAAAAGTTTTTCAATACAAATTTGCAAAAACGCATGTACATACGAAATAGCGATGTGGGCATGCCATTTTCGTTTTTTTATTGTTTTGTTTCATTTTTTATCATGCGATGTTGATAGGTTGTCCTTTTCATCGGTGCGCCATCGGTTTTTCCTCTTTTTTTACTTGCAAGCCTAATCTTTAATTGCAATCGGGTTCAAATAGGTTTTTTTTTCACTAACTTTCAGTGGCAAATCACCGCTCGACTTAAAACTGCTCTCAACCTACGAGTTTTTTCTAACGGTAAGTTGCAAGTCTACCATCTATCTGCAACCGGTTTTGTAGGATGTTTTCATCGATATTTTATCTGCCCGCAACCAATTTTTGTTATCGACGCCCTCACTTGCAAGTCATCTGTCGGCTTGTTACTTAGGATTGATGCAACCATTTTTATGTAGTTGGAAGTCCATCATCTATCCGCAATCGAGGTTTCTATGTTCTTTCATCGATTTATCCAGTTGCAAATCATCCATCAACTTGTAATTTGAGCTCGATCCCATATTTTTGTATGTAGTCCCAAATTCATCATCTGTCTGCAATCAGTTTTCTTGAGGTTCTTCATCGACGTCACAGTTGCAAGTTATCCTGTGATTTGTAAGTCCACCAATCATTCGTAACTGTGTTTGATTTTTTTTCTCAATTGCAAATCCACCAACTAGTCACAAATGGGTCCGACTTTTTTTCTCAGTTGCTTGTCCACCAACGATTCGCAACTGGGTTCGACTTTTTTTCTTAGTTGCATGTTCATCAACGAGTCGTAACTGTGTCCGTATTTTTTGAGTTGCATGTCCATCAATGATTCGTAACTGGGTCAAAAAAAATTATTCAGTTGCAAGTTCATCAATCAGTCGCAACTGGGTTTGATTTTTTTTCTCAGTTGCAAGTCCATCAACGAGTCGCAACTAGTTTCAACTTTTTTTCCAATTGCATGTCCACCAACGAGTCGCAACTGGGTTTGTCTAATTTTTCTCAGTTGGAAGTCCATCAACGATTCGCAACTGGGTCCATCTTTTTTTCAGTTGCATGTCCAACAACGAGTCACAACTAGGTCCAACTTTTTTTCTCAGTTGCAAGTTCACCAATGATTTGCAACTGAGTTTGACTTTTTATTCCAGTTGCAAGTCCATCAACGAGTCACAATTACGTTCGATTTTTTTCAGTTGCATATTCACCAACGAGTCGCAACTGGGTTCGGTTTTTTTTTCCGTTGCAAGTCCACCAATGAGTCGCAATTGACTCCGTCTTTTTTTGTCAGTTGCATGTCCACCAAATAGTCGCAATTGGGTCCAATTTTTTTTCTCAGTTGCAAGTTCACCAATGAGTCGCAACTGAGTTTGACTTTTTTTCCAGTTGCAAGTCCATCAACGAGTCGCCATTAGGTTCAATTTTTTTTCCAGTTGCATGACTACCAACGAGTCGCAACTGGGTTCGACTATTTTTTCTCGGTTGCAAGTACACCAATGAGTCACAACTAACTTCGTCTTTTTTTGTCAGTTGCATGTCCACCAAAGAGTCGCAACTGGGTACAACTTTTTTTTCTCAGTTGCAAGTTCACTAATGAGTCACAACTGAGTTTGACTTTTTTTCAGTTGCAAGTCCATCAACGAGTTGCAACTGGGTTCGACTAGTTTTTCTCATTTGCAAGTCCACCAACGTGTCACAATTGGGTCTGTCTTTTTTTCAGTTGCATGCTCACCAACGAGACAGAACTGGGTCTAACTTTTTTTCTCAGTTGCAAGTTCACCAGTGAGTCGCAACTGAGTTTGATATTTTTTTTCTCAGTTGCAAGTCCATCAACGAGTTGCAACTGGGTTCGACTTTTTTTCAAGTTGCATGTCCACCAACGGGTCGCAAATGGGTTCAACTATTTGTTTCTCAATTGCAAGTCCCCAACGAGTCGCAACTGAGTCTGTCTTTTTTTTCAGTTGCATGTTCACTACTGAGTCACAACTGGGTCTAACTTTTTTTTTCTCAGTTGCAAGTTCACCAGTGAGTCGCAGCTGGGTTTGTTTTTTCTCAGTTGCAAGTCCATCAACGAGTCGCAACTGGGTTCGACTTTTTTTTCAAATTGCATGTCTACCAACGAGTCGCAACTGGGTTCAACTATCTGTTTCTCAATTGCAAGTTCCCGACGTTTTTTTTTCAGTTGCATCTTCACCAGTGAGTCGCAACTGGGTCCAACTTTTTTTTATTAGTTGCAAGTTTACCACTGAGTCGCCAATAGGTTTGCCATTTTTCTCAATTGCAAGTCCATCAACGAGTCGGAACTATATTTGACTTTTTTTCAGTTACATATCCACCAACGAGTCGCAACTGGGTCCAATTTTTTTTCTCAGTTGCAAGTTCACCAATGAGTCGCAACTGAGTTTGAATTTTTTTTCTCAGTTGCAAGTCCATCAACGTGTTGCAACTGAGTTCAGCTTTTTTTAGTTGCATGTCCACCAACGAGTCGCAACTGAGTTCGACTATTTTTTTCTCAGTTGCAAGTCCACCAACGAGTTTCAACTGGGTCCGACTATTTTTTCACATTTTTCATATTTGTCTGTATATTTTTGTATACATATTTAAAAAAATTTCATGCATGTTTAATTTTTTTTAAACACAAGATCAATATTTTTTTACCAACATTTTTAATACAAATTGGATAATTTTTCGATTTATTTGTTTCCTCTGAGTTTGTTTTTAGTTTCCTTTTTCTTCATAATGTTTTCACTTTTTATTTTTTGTTCTTTATATTATTTTTTGTGTTCTATTTTTTATTTTTTTCATTTTTGTTTGTACATTTTGTATACACATTAAATATATTTTTCATACACATTTAAATTTTTCTAAATATATGATCAACATTTTTCATATATTTTTGTATTTTTCAAATATATGAATAAAGTTTTTTAAATGCTTGATCAACATGTTTTTAATACATGATCAACATTTTTTTCATATAGATTGCATAATTTTTCTATATACTTTTAAAAAAATGATCAATATTTCTTCACATATTTTTCTATATACTTTTAACAATTTTGAATACATGATTAGCATTTTTAAATACATCATCGACATTTTTTTTAAATGTTTAATATTTAATATTTAATATTTATAAATGTTTTGTTAAAATTTAAAATTATTTTATGTAAATTATTTTTAACATATTTATTTCGACTATTTTAAAGTTCAACAATAAAACAAAAAAATTACGTGAAATAAACAAAATACTAGGCTGTGTTCTCCCGTACACTTGGGCCGGCCCATATTAATAACGCGCCTAATAAACTGGGCGACTCGTAGCTCTTTGGGCTTCTTGACGGGTTTTTTTTCTTCTGTGAGACAAACAAACAAAAAACTGGACAAACAATTAACTAGTTGTGATGTACTTGTGACATAGTTATGTCACATGTACATGAGCTTTAGACAGACCCTTGGTTTTATGTAAATTATATCAAATGTTATTGAACTTTATATGTTTGTGGAAAAAAACTTCGCCTCTAAAATGAGTGATTAGTACAAAATTATAGTTGGTACAGTTCGCTAGCCGGTGATTAAACGATAGTTATTTTTAAGACTGCCTCTAAAATGGATGATTAGTACAAAATAATAGTTAGCTACCGTTTTGATGCATCTGTTTATAAAAGCTAAACAAGCAAAAAAAGCTTGTTTTAACAGTTCTGCAACTTCTCTACGGTGGAACATCTCGTTGTTACTGTGAATGCTGGATTTATTTCCGTTAGGTTAAACCTTGGTGTCTTGAAATCTATTGAATCATGCTCTAATCTGTGCCACGTTACAAACTTAGCTACACACCGTACCGCACGCTCTTACCCTGATTGTGTACCGCAGTATCTTTTTGTTGATGATCTACACTAAGCTGTCACCAGTCTGCAGTTCTGCAAATGTGTGCTGCTAGCTAACAACGGGGCATAAAAAAATGATTCTTTTACCGTGATAGGCGAGGCAATGTCTACGAGGGGCAGCGCGCGCATATACCGAGACAGCGCGGATCCATGTGGAATGGGGACGGCCTGGATATGGTCCGACGAGTCGCATTTTCGAGTTAGCTGGCTATAAGGAGATGTCATGTCATCTATAGCTAACCTTAGAGTATGGTTAATAATATAGCCAGCTGCTGGCTATAAGGTATTGTCATATCATTTATAGTCAACCTTATAGCCAACAAGTACAATATCTAGATGAAAATACGTATTAATTTATTGATATATGGCCCCATGTTAGTTACATAAAGTGTCTAGGAGCATGTGTTGCAGCCGGCTGTTAACTAGTAGCCTGCTTCTCTTCTCTCTCCTCTTCTCTCTCTTCCAACTAAGCAACAATATACTATTTTATTCCTTATAGCTTGCCCAGTCAGCTCTATTGTACTGCTCTTATAGTCAACAAGTACAATATTAAGGCTATAAGGAGTACTATTTTAGCAATATATGATCCATATGTCTATCTCACAAAATGCCTAGGAGCACGTGTTGCAGCTGGCTACTAATTAGTAGCCCGCTTCTTTCTCTCTCCTCTTCTCTCTCCTCCAATTAAGCATAAATATATTATTTAATTCCTTATAGCCAGCTGACTAGCAGAAAATGCTAATGTAGCCCGAGCTACATGTAGCTCGTTTTTTTGAAAAAATAAAAATAAAAAAGAATACTTAAACAATTCAAAAAAATCTGTTTTTTTATGGATATACATACACATGTATATGACATTTGTGCAAAGTTTCATACCGTTATACTTTAATGCGCCGCGGGAAACAAATTGACAAATATTTGATTTTAAATGGACCTTTTTCTTCTTCTTTTTGGGCCAAAATTTTGTTATTTTTGTGCGGAATGCATATTACAATATTTTTGAACCAAATTTTACATGTTTGTGTGGAATTCATGTAAGTTACCACAGAAAAAAAATCATTTTTTAACTTTTAAATATATGTTTTGAATTTTTCAAAATAAAGGGCTACATGTAGCTCGAGCTACAGAAATTTGCACTCGCTGACTAGGCACTATTGTACTTGCTCTAATAGCGCACGGTCGATTGATGCTGCTATTACCACGAAATGGTCATGACTGTCTGCCATAGAAATGGTCATGATTGAGTAGCTTAATTATCGGGGACTTAGGGCATCTCCAACAGTTTTTATGTAAGTGTTGTTGGTACATTGTCCATGCCATCAACCAACAAGCTATCATACAAGTACTTCAATGAATTGTACTACCTCCGTCACAGTTTATAAGGCCTATGCGTACCCCTAGGTTGTCAATTTAAGATACATAACATAAGATATATAACATAAAAAATATATCATTTGAAAATATAACATCTGAAGTTTTTAATAGTATAATTTTTATAATATATATCTTATGTTATATTGGTTAAATTGACGACCTAGAGGTACGCGCAGGTCTTATAAACTGTGACAGAGGTAGTATATAAGTCATCCAATAAAAAATGAGAAAGTTAATGTGGTTGCTCTCTATTCTATCTTGGAGCTTGTGCAAAAGGTGTGTTGGTTAATCTACATACAACTTTGCTCTCTCATCTCATTTATTGCATGACACATCATCATTTTATCCTAGGTGGCAAATTTACCAACACCTATCTTACAACCATTGAAGATGCCCTAAAGTACTCCAATGGATTGTATGTAAGTCATCCAATAAAAAATGAGAAATTTAATGTGTTTGCTCTCTATTCTATCATGGAACTTGTGCATGCAATGTTGGTTAATCTACATACAACTTTACTCTCTCGTCTCATTTATTGCATGACACGTCATCATTTTATCCTAGGTGGCAAATTTACCAACACATATCTTACAACCATTGAAGAGAGCAAGTACAATAAGGTCCAGTCAGCAGGCTATAAAGATTAAAATACTATATCTTTGCTGAGTTGGATGAGAGAGAAGAGGAGAGAGAAGGGAAGCGGGCTCTTTGTGAAGAGCCAGCTCTAGCACGTGCTCTTAGGCACTTTGTGAGGATGAAAATGGGCCATGTATTGCAAAAGTGGTACACTTATATAACTAACTATTGTACATGTTGGCTATAAGATAGGCTATATATGACATGGCAAAGCCTCATAGCCAACAGCTGGCTATATTACTAACCATGCTCTTAGGGAGCAGATTGCATGACTTAATTGACTAGTGCATGCATGTGGAATCACATCGAATTTGGACCTGAAATTTTTAGGAATTGTACACTACTAGGAAAGGGCCTTATAGTGGCGTCCTTTTTTGCCTTTAGTGGCGCATTTGAAATGCGCCACCCCTAAAACTCTTATGCATGACGCATTTCAAAATGCGCCACCCATAAGAATCTTAGAGGTGGCGCATTCTGAAAATGCGCCACTATTAAAAAAACTAAATTTTGAATTTGGATCTGGAAAACAATTTTTATTTTTTTATTTATATTTATTTTTGTCTTAGTCTCAGGTTAGTATGCTTAATGCTCGGTCACTATGCTTAATCTCAGGTCAAACTTCCGCCACGGTCATCCATCCTAGCACTACTCCAGCCCAGCACGCTTAACTTCTCGGTTCTATTCAACTCCCACTCCAGCTCACCTAGCAGACACTTGTTGACATATCTATCATATAAATTCTATTGAACCATGTTGATGTTCATGTGTGTGCTAAAATTTTCAAAAAAAAAATTGAAACTTTCTCGATGGGACCATTAACATATTTTGAACTTTTTAAAAAAATTGAAAATAATTTTTTTAAATTTTTTTAAATGTTACTAGCTAAAATTTTCAACTTTTTTTGAAACTTCCCGATCGGTCCTCTAGCCTATTTTGATTTTTTTTTAAAATAAAAATAATTATTTTTAAAAAATTACAAAAAAATTTCTGTTACTAGTGGCACATTTCATACAAAATGTCCCATTACTAAGTTAAAAAAAATTCAAATTTTTTTCATTTTTTTGGCCTTCAGATCTTCAAACGCCCGTAACTTTTTTTCTGTTAGGTTTTTGAGGATTCTAAAAATGTTCAACGGGTTACACCCGGTTGAATTTGGATATAACTTTTCAAGTAGATGATTTTTCATATAAAAAACTTTTTTATCGGAGGTCGTATGCCCATTTTACAAAATTCTCGAGAGATTTTGCAAAAAAAGTCGAAATTCATATTTGTAAATTTTCCTAACAACTAGACCACATATCATATGGGAATTTTTTATATTAATTTTTTGATATTTCTATCATTTTCTTTTTTTTTTCAAATTAATTCTGGATGCGCCACTAATAATTCCTTCGGGGTGGCGCATTTCCAGAATGCACCACCTATAAGCTCTTAGGGGTGGCGCATTTCCAAAATGCGCCACCTATAAGGTTCTTAGGGGTGGCGCATTTCTCCAAATGCGTCATGTATAAGGGGATCCAGGGCTGGCCCACTCTTAGGGGTGGCTCATTTTTTACCAGTGCGCCACCCCTTACAACATAGTGACGCATTACATATAAAATGCGTCATTAATAAGGTTTCCATGTGTAGCTATTTCTCTAGTAGTGGTACATTCATGTGATGAGAAGATCCACATTTTTTTTAGAATTTTTTAAAACATTTAAAATTGATTTTTAAGGGTAAGTGACGGTGAGACTTTGTTTAACAAAGTCACCGAAGCTGCGTCCCGAATGAAGCAACAGATTCAAAGGACACATGGTTGCACATCAGCAATACTCAACGATAGGCTCTAGGGCATCCATGCCGATTAGGATCAGGTTTTCAACTCCTAGCTACATTGACTTATTTGTGCTGGCTGCCCTCCGGTTCACTGAACCCGCGTGGCCGGCATGCAAAGATCGAGGCTGGTGCATACATAGTGTCCTAGCATCAAGTCCAGACCACCGTTCATCGTAAAAATAGTTCAGACCACCGACTCGCCAAAAACAAGAAGAACCAGGCCACCAGGAATCGACGGCCAAAGGCAATTACAGTAGGAACCAAGTTCATCGAATTCACCCACTCGGCCACTCCACTGTCGATGAAACGAGCCGCATGTGTGCTTGTCCGGCCGGCATCTCTGAAGTCACACGCATCCTTGAGAAGTTGAAAGCGTTTCAGTTGTTTACGTTGTGGCTGGAGTCGTGCGTTGCACCGAGCCTCCTCGCCGTAAGAAGAAGATTAGACCGCCAAACTAACGTGCATGCATGACAGGTAGGAGTATATATGACGGTTAATTAACTGACTCGTCCGGTCGGCGGTAGCCCTTGCCGGAGTAGTAGTTTAATGGCGGCTGCCGCTCGCTTTGTTGCGGAGCACGAGAGATTCGATGGTCGATTGGTCCATGGACGATGCCAGTGGATAATATGCGCTTTGCATTAGAGTACTATCTCGGTTCATGTGGATGACATGACACTTCTCGTGCTAGGTGAAGTGGATGCATGCGTGCATGGGCAGGGAGGCCGGAACCGGGGCACACGAGGGGGAAGTAGGGGTACCGGCATGTGCCCTGGAGCCCGGAGGAATGGCGGGACGTCACCCCCCCCCCCCCCCCCCCCCCCACCGGTCGGGCCTGTCAGGTGATCTTTGTAGCTCCGTGGCGCCATGCTCTTGTGCACTCGCAGAAAATGCATGCATACATGCACGCACGTCCACGTTTACATTTTATGAGTTAAAAAATAAATTATTTACATTTTACTACACTCTTTGTTCTTATGTGTATTCTTAAATCATCAATTTAACTAATTTAACACGAGTTATATAACACACACAAAATATACCATTAGAAAATATAACATTTCATCCTAAAAAAGAAAATATAACAATTAAAATTTTAAATGATTGTTAAATATATGATTTGTGTTATTTTGTTCAAATTAATGACCTACAAACACGTGTACGGGAGTAGCTTATTGTTCGTTGGAATATATGAGTATGCTTTAGGGGTTCTTATTACTTGTGTCTTTCTTATACTTTTCATCTATTATATTTTAAAATTTCTTTTTTATTATCTTACCCACACTTTGAACAAATATAACTGAAAACCAGTCAGGGAAGTGCTATGTTCCAAGTTTCCAATCAGAAAAAAAGGATTTTCATATTTTTAAAGGAAGGAGACGTGATGTTCGATATATAAGTTTGAAAATAAATAAATGTGATGGATGTTAATTGATGAGATGCAATATTTGGAAAATGATATTAAAAGTAAATTAATGAGGGTACTGCATTTCCAATTTTCCAAACGGAAAATTTTGGTTTGCATATTACCGATGGGAGGAGATGTAGTGTTGGAGAAATAACATTTAAAATAAATCAATGTGAGGGGTGTGAATTGATGGGATGTGATATTTGACAAATGAATTGAAAATAAATTAGTGAGGGTACTACATTTCCAAATTTTTAAACAAAATAATAATTAGTTTCCATATTACTGAAGGAAGGAGATGTAGTGTCGGAAAAATAAAATTAAAAATAAATCAATAGGAGATGGACTAATCGAGGTCAGGAGAAATATCTCGAGACTGATGCAAATGTAGCAACTCCCCTTTAGAGATAAATATATTTTTAACATCTCACGAAAATATATATTAAATAATACATACTTTGTTTATAAATTATACGAACATTTTTTTACATTTTCATGAATAATTTTTTATTGTCATGAACATATTTTAAAATGTGTGAACATTTTTTAGAGGTTACGAACATATTTCAGAATTGCATTGACATATGTTTTAACCCCACTCAAACAAACTCTTACATTACTTGAACATTTTTAAAGCACGTTACAAATGTCTTAAAAATAATTAAAGTGGTTAAAACTTTGCTGCTCTAGTTCATTGGTCTTTTGGGGTTTTAGCATGAAGTCTTCCCGATTGTCTATAATAGCAAGGTTTTCCAGAATCCGATAAAAAAATACAATGATGCCGATATGCCTTCTGCTAGCTCCAGTGATTGTAGTCGTTGCTAAATGATCTACAGATATAAATACAACTTTTATTACATTTGATGTTTTTTGTACTTTCATGATAGATTGATAGTATATCCCTAGGATATAGAAGATAAAAAGTGGGGTAAATAAACCCCTAAGGCGTTGTTCGGTTGAAGAGGTTTTGGCAGGGATTGACACGGATTGGCAAGGATTAAACCCTCTACAAGCCAAAATCCACTCCAAACCTCTTCAATCCCCTTGTGAGGGGGATTAACCGAACAAAGCCTAAGGAAATTTTCAACCGGTCAACTATTTAAGTTTGAGAGAGTTTTGAAAGCACGTGATATTTGATGAAATAGATTGTAAGAAATTCAGAAGAAAAAAAGACAGCAAAACGCGAGAGAATATGAAAGACAGGCCCAGAAAAAAGGTGGGCATGCGCTGGCCCATGTGCGCCCTGCGCGCAGGCAAAAAAGGAAAAAGAAAGAATGGAGAAGTGGGGTATCGATCCCCATACCTCTCGCATGCTAAGCGAGCGCTCTACCATCTGAGCTACATCCCCTTCGATGTCTGCATTATCTCCGCGTTTTAAAGGAACATAAACCATGTGAGAACGTCCCACTAGTATAAAAACGCTTGGATTAATGTGATCATTACAGAACAGTCATAAACTGGTAACATTTGAACATGCCAAAATTCAAGCAAATCTTTTTCTAAAGACGTTTATTTTCGGCCTTTGTGTCATCGATGCACGCAACTCTCCATTGCATATATTTTTCTGGCAAACCAAAGCCTTTAAAAATGGCTTTATTTATATTCATTAACAGCCCAAGAAATGTACAGACAGGAGTTTTCCAGGAGAGAAAGATATGCCTTTCCAAGCCATATCCATATTGCATCTAGTAGAACCCTTACTACAAAGAAAGGAGCAAGAGGAAGATCTGATAAAGCAATCTTTCTTTTTTATATTATGAGCAAGAAGGTTTTGAGTTCAAGGGATGTGATAGACACTCGAGTTGAGATCAGCATAAATGTAAAAAAAACATCTGCAAGCAACAGTCTGATCTTTCAATGTCCAGTTTTTTTCCTGTAGATTTTTTTTTGCTTCCGCAGCTTGCACTAATGTCGTGCGATCCGAATAAAAAGAAATAGTGATCCAACCTAATGCCTTGACAGATGATGCAATAGGTAATAGAGCCATTATTTCTGCCTGCAAAACAAATTGTACAATTGAAGCAGTTATCTGGATGAATATGTCATGCTTGGTGATTGTGAGTTTTCAATAAAATCTCAAGGAGGCTTCATCTTTTGCCACCAAAGAATTAAAGGCGGTGTCGACATAAGCCAGAATCTTTGCATAATGAGTACGTGTATATATATATAAGGAATGAGATTAGTATTGCTATTTTCATGGGATCTGATCTTATCCTCCTTTCCCTCCATCAAATTTGCATTAAGCATAGTTCTTGTAGCATGAAGAACATGCATAAGACTACGTTTTATTTTATTGAAAAGAAGATCATTCCTTTATTTTCAAATGTTCCAAAGAATAGTGAAGATAGTATCTAGTTTTAACATAGGTTGTTAATAAGAACATATCATGTGAATGATATCAACAGGATATAAACTGGAATTCGGCATATCTAATATTAAACCAAAAATAAACTAAAATAATCTAGAGAAGCTACATTGATAAAACAGGTGCATGTATGTTTCTATTTGCCCACATCTGCGACATTCTTTCTTGATGTGTTTAGAGTATCTAGAGTCCCTTAAACACGTAGCGATGACTCTCATAATAAGCCTCCAAGGGAAAGTTATCACCCTTGGGAATAAAGATTTGTTTTTTCAAACCTGTTTTAGAATAGAATTTTCGAGGTCCAAGTTGAAAGTTTGTCTTCCCAAAGAGCTTCCATGAATCTCATGCATCAAAATTTTGTAGGAACTCTTTGTAGTTCAATCTACATTAGAAGTGTGAGTCCAACTTATAGTATCCTGAAAATTAGCATTAATAATAGACTAATAGTAATGCCCGTAATTACATTTTTGAAAGATCCATCAAAGAAGGTGCTAATCTTGTCTTCATCCCAAAGTTTGACATTTGGTTTCCAAAGATCACTAATAAAACTAGGGCAAGGTCTTCCTAAATTTGTTTTAAGATGATCATGAATGTTATCCTAGACTTTGCACCAAGGAGTAGTCCAAATGCAAGAATTGCCTTTAGCTATTTGAAGTTGAGTAGCCTTAAGCATGGGAGGAAGAACTTTCATAATAGAGCTCCAAGAGGAAAACTTAGGAATATGATCACTAGGTTTCCAAATAGAAGAGTTATGAATATATTTAGCTCTAAGAACATTAGAAAGAAAAGAGTTAGGGATTTTAATGATTCTCCAAGCCACCATGATGTTGCCATGTTTTTATAGCGATTTTAATAATCAGCATGTGTAGTAGTTGGCTACAAAAATCAATATTAGTTTATTAGCACATAGCCCACCTCACATTCATGTAAAAAATTTGGAGCCCATGCTACTACTAGGTCTTAATCTACATCCCACCTCTCTTTTATCTTTTTCAACTCAGCAAAAATATACTACTCCCTCCGACCAGAATTATTTGTCGCCTAAATGGATGTATGTACCACTAAAAAAATACTGGATACATCCATTTAAATAACAAATAATCCCAATCAAAGGGGGTAATATATTTAAACCCTTAAAAGTACAAAGTTGTACTAAGTGTGTGCCCATTAATATGGATCGGAGGTAGTACATGATTTCAAAATATGTACTTATTGGTGGGCAATCAATCAATATTCAAGATTTTAAAATCTAGGCATGAGACGGTTGGGACCGATGCTCCTGGTAGGGGAGGTTGGTCTCGGTCAATTTGATTAGTGCTCGCAGGTGGTGGCCTTCCTTTCCTCGCGGGCATGGTTGGCGGTTGTGGTGGTTGTGGCGCCGTTTTGCCATTAGACAAATCAACATCATAGGGCGCATGTGTGATGTCGTGCGAGCTCACATGAACCAAGTTCAGAGACCTATGGATGTGCTTTGCTCGACGATGGTCGTTGGTGGTCACTGGGCCGTGTCCCCCCGTCCACCGGGACTAGTTATTGACACATGTGTGAACGGAAGCGTGGTGACTGATGTCGGGATAAAAGTGGAAGAAGGTGTCTTTTTCTCTTTCTATTATGTTTTGTGCGTTGTGACATGGATGGTTGGTGAAGTCGTGCTTCATAGATACTTTAGATTCGATTGCATAGGTTTTTCTTCCAAGGGGGAGCTTAGTTGTCCTAGACTCCTAGTGTGTGATGTGACATTCTATGTAGGCCTTTTTGTATTCTTTCTCGATGACATATCGTTTTGCGATGTTTGTTGTTTGGTTATCATATAATTTACTTTTTAAGAGGATTTCATCATTATTTTGACTGAAGTATTTTGTTCGTGCTTTTATCTATAAATCATGATGAACGTCTGAGATTTCTTAACAATCATACGAGTTGTTGGCTGAAAAACGCGATTTAAAGATTTTTTAAGGGAAACACCATTTAAAGTTACCATGCATTATTTTGAGCATTTTTTGCCGGGAATTTTGAGCAACTATTAACAATAACATCTTTTTTTTAGGTTTTAGGGGAGTACCAAAGAAGCAATTAAAACTATTTTCAAGCATTGTCATCGTGATTCGAATCAAGTGGCTCATGTGCTAGCTAATTACTATTTTTGTAATACGATTTCACTGACTTAGTTGGATGAACCGCCTGACCTATTGGTCAGCTTCCTTTCGCTTTTTCGTTGGTTCAGCTCGAGCAGCAACTAACTCTTTGAAATCATCAGGAGTTTTGAGAGATGATGGGTGAGCATTGGGCGGAGGAGGTGGTCTATTCGCCTTCGTCCACTTGGGCCTCAATGACTTGACATCAGACCAGGGATTCTTCAGTGCAAACAGTGTCTCCCAGCGAGGGATAAGTGACTTGTATTCATACCATCGAAGCGCTTGAAGCCTTCGAATCTCCTGCAGTCTATTTTCTCTCGTACGATCATCTTCGACAGAGCCTTCTAGAGTTCTTAACTTCTTCTCGATAATCAGATCCTCTGACAGACCTTCAGAATTGTTGGTGATTCTTGTTCGACCTCTGATACGTCTCAAACGTATCTACTTTTCTAAACACTTTTGCTATTGTTTTGCCCTCATTCTTGCATGATTTGGACGAAACTAACCCGGACTGACGATGTTTTTAGCAGAGCTGCCTGTATGGTTTTATTGTGTGCAGGAAAATGGATTTTTAGGTATCTCAGAAAATTCCGGGAAAATTCACAGAAAATCCACGCACCAGAAGCTTCCACCAGCCAGAAGGGGGGCCAGAGGGGGGCCACAGGGGCCCCAGGCGCCTGGCTGGCGCGGCCCCACCCCTGGCCGCGCCGGGGGGCCGCCTGGGAGGCCTCCACCTCCTCTCGTGCCCTACCTCGACTCCTATTTATTCTCGTGACGGGAAAACCCCAGAACAGAAGTCGTTTTTCCAGTTTCCGTCGCGGAGCCGCCGCCACCCTCTGTTCTTCTTCGGGAGGGCTAATCTGGAGGCTTATTTGGCCTCCGGAGAGGGGAGATCATCGCCATCGTCATCACCATCACCAATCTATCCCTCCTCCATGACTTCTCTTCACATGTGTGAGTAATTCCCTACTGTAGGCAAAGGGGATGGTAGGGATTGGATGAGTTAGATCATGTAATAGTTTATCAGATTGTTGGGGGCATGTTGCCTATCATCTAGATTGGTGTTTATCTTCTTTTCTTCAACTTGTTGCTCTTAATGCTTGTCACTTTGGGCCCGAGTGCCGTGTTTTCAGATCTGAACCCTATGTGTTTTCATGAATATATTTGTGTTCTTGATCCTATCTATGAGTTGTATGCACATATCATGGTCCGGAACCGGCGATCCCAAAGGTGACATCTTGGGACACCAAAGGGGATGGTCCATAATTTGAGGATTCCGTGTATCCATTGATTTTATTGCTTTGTTCCGGTGCTCTTTGACAGGAGCACCTTAATCTCCATAAGTTTCCTTTGGCCTCGTTGATGTGCGAGGTAATGATAGTGATTTCTCGCCCTTCGTTGGTGAGACCCAAGTGGAAGGCGTGATGTAGCACAGAAGCAAATTTCCCTCAGTGAAGATACCAAGGTTTGTCTCCAGTAGGACTCCGGAGATGATAAGTAGGCGTCAGCGGCGCAACTGACGCGGACCTGCACACAGACACGATAACTTTGTTCCCAACGAAGTTCAGAGAGGTTGTCAATCTCTCCGGTCTTGTTGTTCACAAAAGGGTAAAACGCAAGGGATAATGATAGCAATTGAAAGTAAAAGCAGAAAAGTAAATGAGCGTGTAAACAATGATGAGGATATGGACCGGGATACGTGATGTTCGCTAGTGATGTCTCTCTCCCAAAAGACGATAAAATTGCTATGCAAGGTAAACAAATTACAGAAAGACAATTGACAGGATTATGAACGCACCGCAATGCTAACTATGCTACAAAAGAAAGGACGAGGCTCAAAAGCATGGGAAGTACGCCAAAATAAGTAGACCGAAATCCATCTGCATCTACTACTAATCATCCACCTTGAGATATCTATCCAGAACATCTCGCTGGTATTAAGTTGCGAGCCCCACCCAAAGTCTAAACCCAACGCAACAGACAACTGCATTAAAAAGAACTTTGCATAAAGTAAACAATCCTTGTAACCGCGGCCACAAGCACCGTTGTTTTCCCCTTGTGGCAACAGCACATCCCCTAGACTCATGTTTCTGTCACTCAAGCGTGTCATCGGGGGGCATGAACCCACAATCGAGCAAAACGTTCCCTCTTGGAGTCACTACCTACTACTTGGCCAAAGCAATAAACAGCAACAGAGAACATGCAAGAATTACTTAGGAACAAAAATATAAGAGATAAGAACCAAATATATTACTCAATCACAATTTGAACATAATCTCATAATCCATCAGATCCTATCAAACTCAACATAGCAATAGCAGAAATATTACAAAAGTGCCTCGATCATGTAGGGCAGCTCACGAGGTCTAAACCATGAAGATTAAAGAGGGGAGGAGAACATCACATAGCTACTGATCACGGACCCATGGTCCAAGGAAAACTACTCACGAGACATCCGGGGAGCATCCATGGTGGAGAGGAGACTCCCGGAGGTCAATTCTCCCTCCGGCAGGGTGCCGGGAAGAGGTCTTCTAGTGCTCCTGATATCGGAAGCGCGGCGGCGGCGGAACAGAGGCGAGTTTGCGAAATAGGGTTCTGTCTTCGGAGTTTCCCCGTGACGGAGAATAAATAGGAGAAGGGGGGCAGCCAGAGGTGGACCAGGGGCCCCAGGCGCCCCCCCTGGCGCGGCCAGGGGTGGGGCCGCGCTGGGTGGCCACCTGGGCCCCCTGGCTCCCCTTTGGCCCCTCCCGGGCTCTTCTGGAAGCTTCTTGTACGCTGATTTTTCCTGTATTTTTCCCGGAATTTTTCTGGCACTTTTTATATGGGGGAAAACTGAAATAGAAAAACAGCGGAAAACAGGAACTGGCACTGGGGTGCACTGAGTTAATAGGTTAGTCCAAATATGATCAAAAATGTATGAAAGTGTATATAGATCATAGCAATATCACACAAAACATGCATGGAGCAAGCAGGAATTATAGATACGTTTTGGACGTATCACCCGTTCGTAGCGAGATGGTAGGACAAAAGATGTTGTGCAAGTTCTTATTGCAAGCACGCACAACTACCTACGGGATACATGCCTAATGTTTGATATTTGCCTAGATGATCATTGTTTTTCTGTGTGCCTTGCCCCGTGTTAGAATCTATTACATGTTCACTCTCATCCATGCAGCGCCCAACCATCCATCTCCTTAGCCTACAGTGTTTTCAATCCTGCTGGTCATTAGTTGTTACTTTTGCTGTTTACTTTTGCTGTTGCCACCATCACTATCATATTACTATTACCACTTATCTTTTGTTGCAAGCAAGTATATTTCAGGTGCGGTTGAATTGACAACTCAACTGTCAAAGCTTATAAATACTCTTTGGCTCCCCGTGTGTCGAATCAATAAATTGGGTTAACTTACCCGCGAAGACTATGTCGATCCCTTACGGTTGTGGGTCATCAAGCAACGTTTTCTGGTGCCGTTGCCGGGGAGCATAACAATATTTACAAGTCTACTTGAAGTATCTTGTCTGTTGCACATCATCCGCTATGGGTAAGAAAGGAGACCCCAAGGTCCCGATCTTACCATCCCGTACAAGAAAAGGTATTGTTCTGAACACTAGTGCTACATTTGATTCACCTTATGTTATGAGTAAGTTTACTTCACCACCACCACATGATGCTTCTACTGAGTCTGTCACTATGTCCGATACTTTTGATGATGCTTCTACTACTCTTGATGATACTACTTTTCTTGGTTACTATATTGAAACTCAGACTGCTAAGACTGCAGCGGAATCCAAGACCGAGACCCCTGCTACCTATATTCCTACCTGCAAAACCTTTGGTTACCCGTGCCTAGATGAACTCAAGGAGAGAATCCTTGATGATGATTATGTTACTCTTGATGATGATTTTTGCAGGGAACTCAGAGAGTGTGTCGACTCTGACCCTGGTGTTGTTAAGGAGTTGCTCAAAAAGCACTCCATGAAGAACAAAGTTATTCCTGATCCTAAATTTTCCACATCCCCTATATGCATCATTGATCTTGATTATGATTTCTCTGTTGATCTTTCACTTATATCTACAGTCGAGGCTGGCCCCTTTTATGGCAGAGAAAATGATGATGCTATAGCACACTTGACCAAACTCGCTGAGCTAGGTAACCTATTCACTACTGATGAGAAGATACGAAACTTCTATGTGGCCAAGCTTTTTCCTTTTTCTTTGAAGGAAGATGCTAAATCATGGTATGATGCACTACCCTATGGTTCCATTAAGAGTCCTCAGGACTTAGTCCAATTCTTTGTTGATAAATATTTCCCAGCTCATATGCAACATGCTGCTTTGCAAAGAATCTATAACTTTAAACAATTGAAGGATGAGCACCTCCCTAAAGCTTGGGGGAGGTTTTATGATTTACTTAAGGTTATGCCGGGACATGGAGTCCCCAAGAATGAACTGCTTGATATATTTTACGCTGGTTTAACCGATGAATCCAGATCCTACCTGGATAGTTGTGCTAGTTATGTTTTCAGGGAAAGAACACCGGACGATGCAAAAGAATTAATGTGCAAAATTGCCAAGATCTATGAAGATTTGTCCATTCCTGAACCACTTCTACCACCTAAAAAGAGGGGCATGCTTGTTCTAAGCCCCGAAGATATGCAAGAAGCAAAGAAGTCTATAAAGGAGAAAGGTATTAAAGCCGAAGACGTGAATAATTTACCGCCTATTGAGAAGTTGTGTGAGCCTACTACTCGCCCTCCCTTGGTAGATGTACACTCTCTATTAGACTTTACTGAAAGTGACATCCCTAAAGGTAAGCCTCCCGACCAATGCTTAGATGAGCTTGATAATTTTATTATTAAGCAAGACCATTTTAATAGGAGGATACAAAGTCAGTTGCATGATAACTCTCTTGCCATCAAAAGTTTGTGTGGTGTTCTAGAAAGAACAGTTAATGATGTTAAATGTCTTGTTAAGCATTTTCATATGGTTCAAACTCAGCTTGAACAAATTTCTAATGTGCAAAAAGATTTGCTTGCTAATAATGCCAAACAGGACATACAAGCTTATGGCATCAAAACTAGGGGTGGAACACACACCCAGGACCCACTCTATCCTGAGGGGCATCCGAAGAGGATCGTACAAGATTCTCAAGTACAAGAAGAAGACGAGACTTTTAGCTCTCCGAAGAAAAAGAAGAAGAAGAAACACAAGGAGGCTGACAATCCCGATGATCCTATCACAAGTGAAAAGCCAGCTGTTGATCCTAACAGCATATCTACCTCCGATGCTGAAACAGAAGACAGTGCCGAGACTGAAGAAAAGGACACGGAGAAGGATGATTCTCCTGAGGTAAGAGAAGAAGAAACACCCGATAAACGCAAGAAGTACTCAAGAGAAGACTTCATCGCAAGAAGACATGGGAAGGAAAGAGAACCATGGATACAGAAACCCATGCCCTTTCCAGGTAAGTCCCTCAAATCTAAAGAAGAAGAGCACTATAATAAATTTTGTGAATGGATGAAACCTCTTTTTCTTCAAATCCCTTTGATTGATGCTATTAAGTTACCTCCCTATTCGAAATATATGAAAGATATTGTCACAAATAAAAGAAAAGTTCCTAATGAGGCAATATCTACTATGCTTGATAACTACTCTTTCAATGGGAAGATTCCTGAGAAGCTTGGTGATCCAGGTATACCCACCATTCCTTGCTCCATAAAGAATAATTACGTCAGAACTGCATTATGTGATCTTGGTGCAGGAGTGAGTGTTATGCCTTTCTCTCTTTACAAGAGGCTTTGTTTAGAGAAACTAATCCCTACAGATATCTCTCTTCAGATGGCTGACAAATCAACAGCTGTCCCCATTGGTATTTGTGAGGATGTTCCCGTTGAAGTTGCTAACTGTTTGATCCTTACAGATTTTGTTGTGCTTGACATGCCCGAGGATGGGAGCATGTCCATTATTCTTGGTAGACCTTTTCTTAACACCGCAGGTGCTATTATTGATTGTAATAAAGGAAAGGTCACTTTCAATGTTGATGATAAAGAACACACGGTATATTTTCCAAAGAAGATCGACAAGAGGCATGGCCTTAACTCTATGGAGAATGTTGAGACCGTGAAGATTGGAGAATGGGACTTTCCACTACATGTACACCAAAAATACAAAACCATTATGGTGGGGACAATGTCAATTAAAGTAAAGGTGCAATGATCACTTCATAAGAGGTGAGACTTCTTGTTCTATATATCGCCGGTTTGTTGGTAAGACTTGATCAACCTTACTAGTGAGCTTGTTTTATATAAGTAAAAAGTTAAGCTTGTTATATTTTCATTTGCTTTAGCTTTTATTCTCTTTGCTGTACCATTTTTTTGTTTTTTTAAGCTTCACAATACTAATCACCGCTTTAAGTTTTCAGAAAGTTTTGCAGCTTTTTGAACTCCGAGAAATTTTCAACAGTGAAGTTTTCAGTAAAATTCCAGAAAAATAAAAATAAAAATTTCCATGCCGGGAGTGACCCAGAGGTACCTGGGGCTGACCAGGGGGGCCACCAGTGGCCCAGGCGGCCAGCTGGCGCCCTGGCCGCGCCCATAGGGCGCCTGGGGCCCACAGGTCCCACCTCCAGGTGAGTCTTCTTCCTCTCTTTCTCTTTCTCTCCAAAAACACGAGTTCTGGCCCTGGAACTTGCGTTCTTGCTGTTCTTGGAGGTGATTTTCGATCTCTCTCCACAACCCATCATTTGAGCTGAGATTTTGGGCAAATACTCCCTGAAATGAGTTTTCTAGGAAGAGCAAAGGGGTGGCTTGGGAGGAAAAGGCCCGAGCGCTCCGATCGAGTTACAAGAGCTGCAGCTTCACCCTCGACTGCTAGGGTGAGCTACAACGAAGATCATGTGCCTTTAGAGTTGTTGGAGGACACAAATCCAGCACGTGCAATGACTTTCCCGTGCAATGAATTCCTTGAAGCTGCAGGAATTAAGGAGGAGTTCTATAATCTTCGTTCTAATGCAGGTCTGACGCGGCTCGCAACGTGCCGTGTTGCTCAGTATCAAAAACTCACCTCCTGTTTCATTAACAGTTTTAGATATAACCTTGATAATGGTTCTGTTGAGTTTAAAATTTACAATAATCTTTTGACCATGCCTTTGGAAAAGTTTTGTGAAATAATAGGTGTGCCGAACGTTGGACTGACGGCGAAGATAAGCTCTTCAACTCTCTCTGTAGCATGGATACAAGGGATATTCATCGGTCAAAGATCTCCAGCATCTTATTCCCACACCTCAGGTATTTTGCGTACTGTATTGCTAGAGGGGTGTTAGCTCGTGACAACACGAGCAACATATCTGCGCCGGATATTGCTATCCTGGAAACCGCCCTCTCAGGGAGGTTTGATTATAATGTGGGTGCCTTAATTGCTCGACGCCTTGCTATGAACGGTAACAAGGAAGATTTATTTGGTGGCATTTACGCCACACTTATCCTAGAGTCTCTTAATGGCACCCCACACCCCGATGATAAGCCTTTTACTTATTTAAGTTTTGATCTTACTGCTATGAAAAGGCATAAGTTTGTTACCATGACTTCCGAGTTTGGTAACCTTGATTATATCTTGCGTTTCGGAGCCACCACGGAACGCAAGATCCGTCTACCTGCACCTCTTATGTTCGATTTCTCTCGCAGGAACGGATGGTCCTTCGATGCTATCCAGTTCGATGAGTTCGTGGTTCAGCATCAGTTTCATAACCCCATGGAGGGGGTTGTGCCCGACGAGGAGGAGCATGGTGAGTTACCACCTTTCCAGGGGGAGAACGTCACCCATTTTGGTGAAGGGTCTTCCTCTGCTTGGAGCACGGATCCTTCTTCGTGGGAGGATCCGAGGACTTCGGTGTACGCACCGGAAGCCTCATATGACCCTTGGACTCACCAGTACCACCCTGGAGATGGAGGCTCCTGGGGACATTAGCTACTACCAACTTAGGCCAAAAGCCTAAGCTTGGGGGAGTACGTGCCCTTCTCACTTTTCCATTGTATTATCCGTTTTATTTTTGTTCTCTTTGATATTTTCGAAGATTTTGCCCGTTCTTCTTTCTTTCTTTCTTTGCAAAAACAACAAAAAGATTTTCTCTTTTCTTTTGCTCTCGTTTAACCTTTAAAAAACCCAAACAGATTTCCTTTCTCTCTTTAGTTGCTTTGTTTTCAGAGTTCAGCTCGAGTCCGTGATGGCGTTTGATAATATTTCCCATGTTCGATCGTGCAAGTGACAAGGCAGTAATGACGAAGATCGACGGAAGGGAAGCAACAAGGAAAACCGGTATGAACTCTTCTTGTTTCTACTTTTGTACATATGTCTGTACTTATGATCTAGAGACCAGCTTGTAGCGACATAGTGCTATGTTTACAATGCTTTCCTAGTGTTCATGCTTTCCTTGTGGTTAGTCTCAAATAGCTAGAGTGCATAATGTGTTGTTGAAATGATTTACATGCATTGCATTGTTCATGGTTTGGCATACTGAAGTGGTATTTCCCTTCGGAGAATTTTTGGATTGACTTGGCACATGCTCATACATGTTTATGACTAAAAAGTCTATTATGCCTTGATGATCTTTTTGTTTCAGAATAGTTATATCACTTTCATGCCCGATTCAATGTTGCTTCGTCGCTCTGCATGATTATGACAGTTATTGCTCTCTAGTTGGTCGCTTCCCAGTCTTTTGCTAACCTTCGCTCGCACTAAGCGGAATTCTGCTTGTGCATCCAAAATCCTTGAAACCAGTTATTCCATTTGAGTCCACCATACCTACCTATATGTGGTATTTACCGGCCACTCCCAACTTAGACTTTCATGTGCCATCTCGAAATTTATTCAAAAGCTTCTCGTTTGCAATCGTACAAGCTCATGGTGCGGTGAGGGAAAATCAGTATCTTGCATGCCAAAAATATTTTGACGGAAGTTTTAACTTGTCAAGTAAAAAAAGAAAAAATATATGAGAGTTACACCTCCCCCATACTTGATGATGGAGTGAAATGGACCAAATGCTGCTTATGATAGATGGAACGATACCCTCCTTCCATCCTTGAGGCAAAATAAAAGGTTTCGTAGACCATCAAAGGATTTATGGATAAGGGAATATGTGTAAGCAAAAGGCATTAATATGGTTGGCATGGGAGATATTGAGAGACCTTTACCGTTCACCGTTGACTGGAAAGTTGCACTTCTCAAAAATGTTTTATCTCTGTTTTCAAAACCAAGAGCTCTCGCACATGTTTAGTCTTTGCTTCCTTTCAAGGGTTTTCAACCTTGCCATCAAAAGCCACGGTTCGAGAGTCTCAACCTTCTTTCTTCAAAGCACCAACTATGAGAGCATAATTGTCATTCTTAGTGTAACATGCATTGTCCCAAAGTATTACATTGTCTTCTGCATGCTTGTGTTATTGCTAGTCTGAAATACTGAGTTCTAGTCACCTTTAAAACTCCAGAGGAGTTTCTGCATTTATGTTTTGCTTCACTCATGGAGGCTAGCGAAATGCCACTCAAGTATGTTCAAGATATGCGCATTGTGATCCTGACTAGATTTTCAGTAGCATATTATTTACTTTTAGTTGTTTGTGATTGATCACATGAAATAAGAATTGCTTCGTGCATTGTCCTTATAGCATTGTTTCAATACTTGCTAAACTCTTTTCGTAGTACATGCTTATATACATCTAATGAAGCAAAAGAGTTTGTCAAAGTTTTCTTTGTCGCGTCCAGTTCGTTGAACTGAATTGCTTGAGGACAAGCAATATGCTAAGCTTGGGGGAGTTGATACGTCTCAAATGTATCTAATTTTCCAAACACTTTTGCTATTTTTTTTCCCTCATTCTTGCATGATTTGGACGAAACTAACCCGGACTGACGCTGTTTTCAGCAGAGCTGCCTGTATGGTTTTATTGTGTGCAGGAAAATGTATTTTTAGGTATCTCAGAAAATTCCGGAAAAATTCACAGAAAATCCACGCACCAGAAGCTTCCACCAGCCAGAAGGGGGGCCACAGGGGCCCCAGGCGCCTGGCTGGTGCGACCCCACCCCTGGCCGCGCCGGGGGGCCGCCTGGGAGGCCTCCACCTCCTCTCGTGTCCTACCTCGACTCCTATTTATTCTCGTGACGGGAAAACCCCAGAACAGAAGCCATTTTTCCAGTTTCCGTCGCGGAGCCGCCGCCACCCTCTGTTCTTCTTCGGGAGGGCTAATCTGGAGGCTGATTTGGCCTCCGGAGAGGGGAGATCGTCGCCATCGTCATCACCATCACCAATCCATCCCTCCTCCATGACTTCTCTTCACATGTGTGAGTAATTCCCTGCTGTAGGCAAAGGGGATGGTAGGGATTGGATGAGTTAGATCATGTAATAGTTTATCAGATTGTTGGGGGCATGTTGCCTATCATCTAGATTGGTGTTTATCTTCTTTGCTTCAACTTGTTGCTCTTAATGCTTGTCACTTTGGGCCCGAGTGCCGTGTTTACAGATCTGAACCCTATGTATTTTCATGAATATATTTGTGTTCTTGATCCTATCTATGAGTTGTATGCACCTATCATGGTCCGGAACCGGCGATCCCAAAGGTGACAGCTTGGTACACCAAAGGGGATGGTCCATAATTTGAGGATTCCGTGTATCCATTGAGTTTATTGCTTTGTTCCGGTTCTCTTTGACAGGAGCACCTTAATCTCCATAAGTTCCCTTTGGCCCCGTTCGTAGCGGGATGGTAGGACAAAAGATGTTGTGCAAGTTCTTATTGCAAGCACGCACAACTACCTACGGGATACATGCCTAATGTTTGATATTTGCCTAGATGATCATTTCTTTTCTGTGTGCCTTGCCCCGTGTTAGAATCTATTACATGTTCACTCTCATCCATGCAGCGCCCAACCATCCATCTCCATAGCCTACAGTGTTTTCAATCCTGCTGGTCATTAGTTGTTACTTTTGCTGTTTACTTTTGCTGTTGCCACCATCACTATCATATTACTATTACCACTTATCTTTTGTTGCAAGCAAGAATATTTCAGGTGCGGTTGAATTGACAACTCAACTGTCAAAGCTTATAAATACTCTTTGGCTCCCCGTGTGTCGAATCAATAAATTGGGTTAACTTACCCGCGAAGACTATCTCGATCCCTTACGGTTGTGGGTCATCAACCTCCAACACGCTTGGGCTCTCTGAAATTTCCTTCGTTTTCAGACATATTCCTGCGAAATAGATAGGTACGAGGGAATATAGGAAAGTTGTGAACATGTACCAACCATTTTCGAGGAAAAACTTTTGAATGCAGTAAACATATCGAGAAATTTGTCTTGAGACAAGTTTTTCATGGAAGTGTTAGGCTAGATTTTCATCGGGTGAAAATCTAACGAAGAACTTGTATGAAAGAATTGCACAAGTGTAAATCTATCGATATGCATCTGAGGGATTTTCCTAAGTGAAAAAATCCGAGAGATTTCTTACCTAGATCAGATGGGAATCGACAGAGAACTCTAGAAACTGATTTCCCAAAGGTCAACAATCCAAACGGATCAAACAGACCTAAGAAAAACAAAATAAAATCAAGAACAAATCTGGGGTTCGATGAACAGAAGAGATCAGAATCGAGCCCAGAGCCGTGCATACCCTAAGTTGGTGATGTACGGCGACTACGGCGGCGTGGATGAAGATCCTCGTCGACGGGAAGGTCTCCGACGACTTCCTTACGGCGACGAATAGCACGGCGGCGCGCGAGAGCTCAGGAGCGGAGTGATGAAGTCGAGGGAATGCGAGGACTGTGCTGGTGTGGGTGGATCGGTATTTATAGAGGTGGGGTCTGACGTAACCGTCAAATCAGATCCAAGGGCGCAGTTCTTGCATCTCTCCGAATTCAACGGACGGATTTTGTGGCGGTAATCGCGGAAAATCCCAACGAACCGATAAAAAGTTGCTCTTCGTCCGAGACCAAACTCATCGAACATCGAGTATAAAAGTAGATAAAAGTTCGATAGATATTCCTTCGGAATCAATGGCATTCGAAGGTAATTTCAATCGAGTACAAATATACATGTTCACGAGAGAAAAGCAGAGATGGGGTAGGGTTATAATAGAGGGGAAACAGGGTCCGATACTTAATCAATCCGAGAGAAAATAAACAATAAGAAAACTCGGACAACACCAAACGAACAGAAACAAACGAAAAAGAAACACGATAGAAAACCAACGAAAGTAAACTACAAAAAAATATATAATACAGAGTACTGATAGCTATGATCTTACTGCACATTGCGTGAGTCCAATATGTTCAACTCACACCTTAGTGCACAAAACCTTTACTCATCCTAGGCTTCGTAAATATATCAGCCAATTGATCTTCGGTGCGAACATGGCTGATAACAATATCTTCTCGCTGAACGTGATCTCGAAGAAAATGATGATGAATATCAATATGCTTCGTTCGAGAGTGTTGCACTGGATTATGAGCAATTTTGATAGCACTCTTGTTATCACATAGCAATGGAATTTTCTTGACAAGAATGACATAATCTTTCAGCGTTTGCTTGAGCCACATAATTTGAGTGCAGCACGAACCGGTTGGGATTCCGGTAGTGGGTGAGGTACTGGCCCCGGTACTACCGTACCAGCTGGGGTACTACCATTCCAACGGTACTACCGAGGGTCACTACCGTGCCCACTACCGTGGAGTCTAGAGGGATTCCGGTAGTGGGTGCGGTACTGGTCCACGGTACTACCGTGGAGCGGTACTACCGTACTGGGAGCGGTACTACCGCTCCGCGGTACTACCGAGCCCCAGTGTCGTGCCCACTACCGTAGAGTCCGGTGGGATTCCGGTAGTAGGTGCGGTACTGGGTCCTGGTACTACCGCGGCGCGGTACTACCGCTCCTAGAGCGGTACTACCGCCTTGGCAGAGCCACGGAGCCAATGCCACAAAGTTACACACCTCCACGACGCACGGGAAATATGTGGGTGCAGAAAGTGAGAATGTGTGATGATTCCACCCACCATTCCATAGCAGATCCCCTCTTCATAGTACGATTTTCCTACGACTCAAATTACCAAAAAGGAAATCGAAATGAAAACTCCGTCTTCACGCTTCATTCACCGAGGGGGAAATAACCGTCTTGTGCCATGAATACAATTATCTGAAATGCTCATTGCACCCAGTTAATCCGCAAATGTATTGTCAGCAATCACTAAAACCAATCAAGGGGAAATATGCCCTATCAAACTCAGCGGTGGCGGGCGGGCTCATTGGGACGAAGGCAACTCCTCCAATGGATGCCTCCTATGGCCGCGGCGGCGGATAGGAGGAACATTATCGGCCGCCTCGTCCGGCGGTGGCACCGGCACCCTCACATTGTTGAGGTGCCACCCGTTGGGGAGTTTGACGTCGCCAAATGGCACTGGCTCGCCCCTTTCCAGTACCAAATGGCATCGTCAATGCCGATGGGGATGCGGTTGCGCTGGCGACGGCCGCTGGAGCCGCCGGCCTTATGGTTGTGCGACATACAGGGCCGGCGTGCTGGGAAACGGGTAGTGAAGTGGGGACTGATGGGGGCGGCTGGTCTTATTAAATGGGGCCGATCCATGCCGCGTGGGGGAGTCAAACCGATCCCCTGTGGCTGCCAGGCGGGGGCCCGGCGAACACGAAGGTTCCCGGGCGGACGCATGGACGGTCCGCCTCCTGTCCGCAGGAACCCAAATCGTCTCCAATTTTGGATTCGTTTTGGGTCGCGACAGACCAAAATGCGAACAATTCTGAACCTTTCTCCTTTTGGGTCACCCGTTGGGCCGCGTTTTTTGGCTTCATGACCCAAACAGATCAAAAGTGGACCGTTGAATTTGTTCTTACTTCCTATATATCGGTACGAGGTAGCTCCAGGAAGACAAAGTTTCTTGGTTTTCATGTCTTTTTCCTCCTCTATGTAACGATGGTTTGATAGCATGGTAATTCAAACCGTGGTGTTGAACCCTCGCCAGTTGAAGGCCCCAGATTGGTTCGTCGATAAGAAGAAGGATTACAAGGATAAGAAGAAAATGGCATCGGGAGTGGAGGAGAATGGCAAGAAGAAAATGACGTGAACTGCATGGGATAAACTGATTCAAGTCCAAAGGTGGAATTGGCCTTCCGCATATGGAAACTTTTAACGAAGCCTTACTTGCAAAACAGACTTGGAGACTTTTGGTGGCACTTAGTCCCTGCCTGTGAGGCTTCTACGTGCTAAAAGCATTTCCAAAAAATATTGTATATGTAAAGATAACTATTTTTTGCATTATCAAGGCTAAAAAACGTTACTTCAACAAATGTTATATATGTAAAAGAAATTACAATACCAGCTCTAAATATTGTATAATTCTAACTTTGATGTTTCAAATATACAACACCAATGCCAGGTGTTGTAAAACGGCCAACCGCGCGCGAACGCCCAACCTCCCAATTTTTCCCTTTCCGTCCGTCGCTCGCTTCCCGTCCGTCACCAACATGGCCACCCTTCGGCCTCTCCAGCGGCGAGCGCCCGCTGGAACCGTCCGCCTGTCACAACCCCAACTTAGGTATGTGTTGGAGTAGCAAGTCACTTTGCATCATGTGAAAATTTCAAAAGAAATTGAAATGGGAAAAATGCCCTAGATGAATTTAATTCAAATGGCCAGATAAAAACTTCTTTCAAAAATCCCTTTGATTTTTTTTTAAATCTCTAAAAATGTTCATGATCATGTTCCATGTGTTGTGGGACCCAAGTCATGCTCATGGAATTTTACAAAATTCCAAACAGGGCATTGGAAATTAAATTTAACCCAATTTGAATTGAAATACAAATAATTTGAATTTCAAAAATACTCAAAACTTGGGAGTGGCTAGCTATATGCCATGCAAGTCTAGTATAAAGTTTTGGGGATTTATAGAAATTCCTAAGTATTTAATTACCATGGCAAAAAAATGTCAGAAAAATAAGCAGAAATAAAAAGGGAAAAGGCCCAACTCACCTGGATCGGGCCCAGCTATCAGAAGCCGGCCCAGGCCCACCCCGGCGCATTGTCGTCTTCTTCCCCGTTGAACCAAGCAGCTCGGTGGCGAGCACGCCGACGCCACCGCGACGACCAGGCCGTCTACGCCTCTCCCCGAGCCATCTAGGCACGCCACGGAGACGCCCTGTTCGCCGTGTCTATTTTCCCCCTCCTCTGGCTCGTCCTCGCCCTCTCCCTCGCCGTTTTCCTCACCCGCTCACAGCTCTCCGCAGAGCGCGCCGCCGCACCTTCGTGGCCAACGACCACGTGATACGTCTAAAACGTATCTATAATTTCTGCTTGCTCCATGCATGTTTTGTGTGATATTGCTATGATCTAGATACACTTTCATACATTTTTGATCATATTTGGACTAACCTATTAACTCAGTGCACCCCAGTGCCAGTTCCCGTTTTCTGTTGTTTTTCTATTTCAGTTTTCCCCCATATAAAAAGTGCCAGCAAAATTCCGGGAAAAATACAGGAAAAATCAGCGTACAGGAAGCTTCCAGAAGAGCCCGGGAGGGGCCAGAGGGGAGCCGGGGGGGCCCAGGCGGCCACCCGGCGCGGCCCCACCCTTGGCCGCGCCAGGGGCGCCTGGGGCCCCTGGTCCACCTCTGGCTGCCCCCCTTCTCCTATTTATTCTCCCTCATGGGGAAACTCCGAAGACAGAACCCTATTTCGCAAACTCGCCTCTGTTCCGTCGCCGCCGCGCTTCCGAGATCGGGAGCACCAGAAGACCTCTTCCCGGCACCCTGCCGGAGGGAGGATTGACCTCCGGGAGTCTCCTCTCCACCATGGATGCTCCCCAGATGTCTCGTGAGCAATGTAAAAAATAGCGTGCTATGACAAAATAGCGTGACCCTAAAAATATGCTATTAGTGTGCTATTTCGCGCTATAGCGTGCTATTAGCGAGATCTTGTACATAGATTCATTTAGCGAGGAATTGCCCAAAACGCTATAGCGTGCTATTAGCGATGCTATAGCGCGCTATTTTTTTCATTGCTCGTGAGTAGTTTTCCTTGGACCATGGGTCCGTGATCAGTAGCTATGTGATGTTCTCCTCCCCTCTTTGATCTTCATGGTTTAGACCTCGTGAGCTGCCCTACATGATCGAGGCACTTTTGTAATATTTCTGCTATTGCTATGTTGAGTTTGATAGGATCTGATGGATTATGAGATTATGTTCAGATTGTGATTGAGTAATATATTTGGTTCTTATCTCTTATATTTTTGTTACTAAGTAATTGTTGCATGTTCTCCGTTGCTGTTTATTGCTTTGGCCAAGTAGTAGGTAGTGACTCCAAGAGGGAACGTTTTGCTCGATTGTGGGTTCATGCCCCCCCGATGACACGCTTGAGTGACAGAAAAATGAGTCTAGGGGATGTGATGTTGCCACAAGGGGGAAAACAACGGTGCTTGTGACCGCGGTTACAAGGATTGTTTACTTTACGCAAAGTTCTTTTTAATGCAGTTGTCTGTTGCTTTGGGTTTACACTTTGGGTGGGGCTCGCAACTTAATACCAGCGAGATGTTCTGGATAGATATCTCAAGGTGGATGATTAGTAGTAGATGCAGATGGATTTCGGTCTACTTATTTTGGCGTACTGCCCATGCTTTTGAGCCTCGTCCTTTCTTTTGTAGCATAATTAGCATTGCGGTGCGTTCATAATCCTGTCAATTGCCTTTCTGTAAAATTTTTACCTCGCATAGCAATTTTATCGTCTTTTGGGAGAGAGACATCACTAGCGAACATCACGTATCCCGGTCCATATCCTCATCATTGTTTACTTTTCTGCTTTTACTTTCAATTGCTATCATTATCCATTGCGTTTTACCCTTTGTGAACAACAAGAACGGAGAGATTGACAACCTCTCTGAACTTCGTTGGGAACAAAGTTATCGTGTCTGTGTGCAGGTCCGCGTCAGTTGCGCCGCTGACACCTACTTATCATCTCCGGAGTCCTACTGGAGACAAACCTTGGTATCTTCACCGAGGGAAATTTGCTGTTGTGCTACATCACGCCTTCCACTTGGGGCTCACCAACGAAGGGCGAGAAATCACTATCATTACCTCGCACATCGAGCCAAATTTCTGGCGCCGTTGCCGGGGACTCCGAGTGCTAAGATAGGGGAGTTGCGCACTACCCTTTACCTTTGTTTTTTTAGTCTTGTTAGTTTATCTTTCAGTTTTTATCTTTGTGTCTTTTATCAAAAATTACAAAAAAATCTGCCACACTTGCTGCTACTATGGGTTCCACTGAAAACACCAAGTTGTGTGACTTCACTAGTCACAACAACCAAGACTTTATCTGCACTCCCATTGCCACACCTGCCACTTCAGCTACCTCTTATGAAATTAAACCTGCTTTGCTAAACCTTGTTATGAGAGATCAATTCTCTGGTGCTGGAGATGATGCTGCTTTACACTTGAACAATTTTGTTGAATTATGTGATATGCAAAAGTATAAAGAAGTAGAAGGTGATGTTGTTAATCTCAAGCTCTTTCCTTTCTCTTTAAGGGGAGATGCTAAAATCTGGTTTCAATCTTTGCCTAGAAATAGCATAGATTCTTGGGATAAGTGCAAAGATGCTTTTATAGGGAAGTACTACCCTCCTGCTAAGATTATCCAATTGAGGAGTAATATTATGAATTTTAAGCAATTGGATAATGAACACGTTGCCCAAGCTTGGGAACAAATGAAATCTCTTGTTAAGAAGTGCCCTACACATGGTTTGACTACCTGGATGGTTATCCAGACTTTTTATGCAGGCTTGAACTTTACCTCGCGGAACCTGTTAGATTCGGCCGCGGGAGGAACCTTTATGTCAACTACACTTGGTGCTGCCACGAAGCTTCTCGATGAGATGATGAAAAATTATTCCCAATGGCACACCGAACGCGCTCCAACAGGTAGGAAGGTAAATTCTGTCGAGGAAATTACCTCCCTCAATGAAAAAGTTGACTTAATTATGTCTGTACTTACCAAGCAACCCTCTATTGATCCTCATGATGTACCTTTAAATTCTTTGGTAGCTCAAGAACAAGTAGATGTGAACTTTATTGCTAGAAACAACTTTAACAACAATGCTTATAGGGGAAATTTTGCTAGCAATCCTAGACCGTTCCCATCCAACTATGGGAATAACAACACCTACCCTAGCAACAAAAACCCCTCTTCTGAATTAGAAAGCATGCTTAGAGACTTTATCACTACCCAAAAAGCCTTCAACAAAAATGTTGAGGAGAAATTAGCTAAAATAGATAATCTCTCTTTGAAGGTAGAAAGCTTAGCCCTTGATATTGAGATGCTTAATATTAGAACCTCTCCCCTTGAGGAGAATAAGGCCACTCCTATTAATGCTATCCAGCTACAAATCAATGAAAATATTAGGATGATGGCTAAACTTAAAGAAAGATGGGCTAGAGAAAAAGAGGAAGAGGATAGAATTAAGAGCCTTCCTACACACCACACAGTTACCACTATCCAAATTGTTGAGGACACTCAAAGTATTAGCACCCAATGCACTCCTAGTCCCGTTGGACCTATTAATGGTGATGCTAATACCTCAACCGTAGATAAAGAAACTCCTATGAACATAGAGGGTTTCAAACAAGTGAGCCTAGATGAAACTACTACCACCTTTGATAGTAGTGATATTGACTTTGATAGCTGCACCCTCTCAGAAGTTATTAGCTTGTTACACAAAATGTGTAGAGACCCCCACACTAGCACACTTAATCTTGCCTTCACGGAGCATATCACAAATGCTCTCATCAAAGCTAGGGAGGAGAAGCTTAGAGTAGAAGCCTCCATACCTAGGAAGCTAGATGATGGTTGGGACCCTATGGTCAAAATTAAATTAAATAACTTCTCTTGCTATGCTTTATGTGATGTTGGAGCTAGTACCTCCGTTATGCCCAAAAGAATATTTGATATGTTTGAATTGAAACCCTTTGAGCCATGTTCTTTTGGTGTTCGTCTTGTTGATTCTTCCATAAAGAAACCTTTGGGGAAGATCGACGATGTTCTTATCATTGTCAATGACAACTATGTTCCCGTTGATTTTATTGTTATGGATATAGAGTGTGAACCTTTATGTCCAATTATTTTGGGACGCCGTTTTCTTCGCACCGTTGGTGCGGTTATTGACATGAAAGAGGGGAATATAAAATTCCAATTCCCATTCAAAAAGGGGATGGAACACTTCCCTAGAAAGAAAATCAAGTTACCTTTTAAGTCCGTTACACGGGCTAGTTATTCTCTTTCTCTTGATAAAACTTGATTCTTCTTTTTGCATCATGCCTAGCTAATGGCTTTAAAGAAGCGCTTTCGGGAGGCAGCCCGCAACGAATTTAGGTGTTTATTTTTGCTTTTGTTGTGTCTTGATGACTGTTACTACTGTAGCAACATCATTGTATCTTTATTTTTCAGCTTTGTGCCAAGTTATAGCCTCTTACGGCAAGGGAAGTAAAAGTTGTGACATGCTGTCCAGAAAACAGATTCTGTTCTCGTGACCAGAAAAATTCCATAAAAATCCCAGTTCATCTTTTTGAGCTGAAATTTTTACACAGTATGATCTATACAATTACGAAACTTCCGTATGTTCTGAGTTTTTTGATTTGAGTTGCAGAAGTGCCCCTAAAAAATTCTTTACTATCTGCTGTTCTGTTTTTCACAGATTCTGCCACGTTTTGTCTCTCCTAACTTTTGCAAACCTTAAGCTTGCTTTTTCTTTGCAAAAACTTTTTGGAATTCTTGAGAAACAGTAGCTCTTCAAGTTTATCTTTATATCCAGTGGAATTTTTTTATTTATTAAGGGTACTAACCTTTCTAATCAGCTGATGATGAGTTATGTATAAAGGGAGTTTTCAAGTGTGCGATGGAAGATGGTGAAAGAAGATCCAGGAGTGTCAAGCGCTCAAGCTTGGGGATGCCCCCATGCATCCCCAATAAATATTCAAGGAGACTCAAGTGTCTAAGCTTGGGGATGCCCCCGTGCATCCCCTTCTCCATCAACAATCATCAGTTCGTCCTTCGTCTCACTATATTTTTATCACTTCATGCGTTATGTGCTATGCTTGGAGCGTCTCGCTCTTAAGTTTTGTTTTTAGTTTTCTTTAGCTTTGCTTGCTGTTCATAACAAGTTATATCCTGTCTTACTTTGTGTGGGAGAGAAACACGCTCCACTTTCAAAATTTAGAACACATCATAGGATTTCTTCATGCCTATCTTTTTGCTATTGTGTGTTCTTTATCTTTTCATAGCTATTGCCATGTTTAGTTTTTAGTTTGTCTTTAGCAAGAGCCTTGGCTTTTGTTTAGTTTGTTGCTGGAACTCTTTTTAGTTTTCATGTTTATCTTGTTAAAGAGAGTTGGTTGTTGCACTGAGTTGTGTCTTGTTTTTAGAAGTAGGTGATTGAGGTTGCTATTTAATTTTAGTAGTAGCTTGCAATAGTTTTGAGGTATTGATGTGAGTAATGTTTGAACTTTTGGTGTCAAGAGCTTTAGCCTATTAGTGATAGATGTTGTATTTTGGGCAACCCGTGTTTATTTTTCAAAACCTACAAAACCAGTTGAGAACTCTAGCTACTAGATGGATCACTACTCTTCTGAGGGGTCGAATATTAGAGTACAATCACGTACCATGAGTCGAGGATGCGCAAGGATAACCAAACCCCCAAACACTCCTCCTCGGGGTACTTGTATCTTTGTGAACCTCCTTATTAGATTGAGAGTTACCGATAATAAGCGCATGAGTTCTTCGGACTAATGTAAGTATTGAAAGTTGACACTTCCACCTTCCCATATTTTGCTAGCCTCTCCCGTGCCGTGCATTGCCTTCTTCTCACTCCGAGAGTTGATGTCCACCTTCGCCGGTAGTTCCAAGCCCTTGGCATGATACGCTCTGTCATCATAAGCCTCCCTATATCTTTCCTCAAAACAGCCACCATACCTACCTATCAAGGCATTTCCATAGCCTTTCCGAGATATATTGCCATGCAACATCCACCTCTTCATGACTTGATCTTCATGTCATACATGTTCCTGCTACACTGGCAGCGACATACATTGCATACATCATGATAGTTACATCTTCTTTATGATTTTGAGTACCTTGTAAAGTGTGAAAGATCTCCTTTACCTTCTTGTAAAATAGAGTGTTGCCCTTAAGTGAGGAAAAGATCCCAAAGTGGACACATTAAAAGATCCCAAAGAGGACAAATGAGAGTTAACTAGAAAGAGCCATTGAGGCCACAAAAAAATACAAAAAAAATAGAAAAAGAGAAAAAAGAAATAAAAAGAGAGAAAGGGGCAAGACTACTATCCTTTTGAGAGATCCACACTAGTACTCCCTTTATATCCTTATACTTCATTGAGATGATCTTCATGCATATAGTTTGGAGGGCTTCCTAGCTCGCATGTGCATCCGTTGCATGGCAATCCCTACTCCTCACATCATATCTATCATTTGGCATCTCTTGCCCATGATTGTCCTCATTGATGTGAGCCTTTCTCATCTTTTTTGTCTTCCTCCTCCGTACTTCTCTCTTTGCCATCCTAAGTGTCAACTCTTGTGCTTACGCTCATCCATTGCATGAGTGCTCAAAATATCGAAAAGGAGTGGATCAAATTGACTTGTACCTGGCTAGTGGTCTGGGGACGAGTCAAGATAAGATTCCAAAGAAGACAAAGTGTGAAACTTTAGTAGATTGAGTTCTCAACACAAAAATACTTTTTTCTCGTATTCCCTATCCCCCTTCTTGCACGCAAACACCATTTGGAGACATTCGTGTCACGGACAGAGAGAGCTCTTGCACCTAATGTTCTTTTGTCACTTGTTTCAATGCTAATATAGACTCTTGCCTATTATGACTTGATTTGAATATCTAACCTTGATTGCTTTACTTTTCAAAGTTCTTTTATGGTTGCTAGCATGTCACCACAGAAATTATGCTGTTATCATTTACCTACTCGAGGACGAGCAGGAATTAAGCTTGGGGATGTTGATACGTCCAAAACGTATCTATAATTTATGCTTGCTCCATGCATGTTTTGTGTGATATTGCTATGATCTAGATACACTTTCATACATTTTTTATCATATTTGGACTAACCTATTAACTCAGTGCACCCAGTGCCAGTTCCTGTTTTCTGCTGTTTTTCTATTTCAGTTTTCCCCCATATAAAAAGTGCCAGAAAAATTCCGAGAAAAATACAGGAAAAACAGCATACAGGAAGCTTCCAGAAGAGCCCGGGAGGGGCCAGAGGGGAGCCAGGGGGGCCCAGGCGTCCACCCGGCGCGGCCCCACCCCTGGCCGCGCCAGGGGGGGGCGCCTGGGGCCCCTGGTCCACCTCTGGCTGCCCCCTTCTCCTATTTATTCTCCGTCACGGGGAAACTCCGAAGACAGAACCCTATTTCGCAAACTCGCCTCTGTTCCGCCGCCGCCGCGCTTCCGAGATCAGGAGCACCAGAAGACCTCTTCCCGGCACCCTGCCGGAGGGAGGATTGACCTCCGGGAGTCTCTTCTCCACCATGGATGCTCCCCGGATGTCTCGTGAGTAGTTTTCCTTGGACCATGGGTCCGTGATCAGTAGCTATGTGATGTTCTCCTCCCCTCTTTGATCTTCATGGTTTAGACCTCGTGAGCTGCCCTACATGATCGAGGCACTTTTGTAATATTTCTGCTATTGCTATGTTGAGTTTGATAGGATCTAATGGATTATGAGATTATGTTCAGATTGTGATTGAGTAATATATTTGGTTCTTATCTCTTATATTTTTGTTCCTAAGTAATTCTTGCATGTTCTCCGTTGCTGTTTATTGCTTTGGCCAAGTAGTAGGTAGTGACTCCAAGAGGGAACGTTTTGCTCGATTGTGGGTTCATGCCCCCCCCCCCCGATGAAACGCTTGAGTGACAGAAACATGAGTCTAGGGGATGTGCTGTTGCCACAAGGGGGAAAAGAACGGTACTTGTGACCGCGGTTACAAGGATTGTTTACTTTACGCAAAGTTCTTTTTAATGCAGTTGTCTGTTGCTTTGGGTTTACACTTTGGGTGGGGCTCGCAACTTAATACCAGCGAGATGCTCTGGATAGATATCTCAAGGTGGATGATTAGTAGTAGATGCAGATGGATTTCGGTCTACTTATTTTGGCGTACTGCCCATGCTTTTGAGCCTCGTCCTTTCTTTTGTAGCATAATTAGCATTGCGGTGCGTTCATAATCCTGTCAATTGCCTTTCTGTAAATTTTTTACCTCGCATAGCAATTTTATCGTCTTTTGGGAGAGAGACATCACTAGCGAACATCACGTATCCCGGTCCATATCCTCATCATTGTTTACTTTTCTGCTTTTACTTTCAATTGCTATCATTATCCATTGCGTTTTACCCTTTGTGAACAACAAGACTGGAGAGATTGACAACCTCTCTGAACTTCGTTGGGAACAAAGTTATCGTGTCTGTGTGCAGGTCCGCGTCAGTTGCGCCGCTGACGCCTACTTATCATCTCCGGAGTCCTACTGGAGACAAACCTTGGTATCTTGATACGTCCCAAACGTATCTATAATTTCTGCTTGCTCCATGCATGTTTTGTGTGACTTTGCCATGTTTTGGTTGAACTTTATTACACTTTTAAACCAATTTGGACTAACCTACTAACTCAGTGCACCTAGTTGCCAGCTTCTGGTTTTCTGCTGTTTTTGTTTTTCAGGTTTTCCGGCTGATTAAAGTGCCCAAAAAATTCCGCAAAAATTATATTAAAAATCAGCGGGCAGGAAGCTTCCGGAATAACCAAGGGAGAGAGCCGGGACCACCACCAGGGAGCCAGAAGGGTCCCTGGCGCGGCCCCAACCCTAGGGCGCGCCAGGCACCCTCCTGGCTGCCCTGGGTGGCCCCTCGACGCCCCTCTTCGCCTATATAACCCCCTCGGGGTAGAAACCCCTAAACAAGAACTCTTTTTCGCGGAAACCTCTCTGTTCCGCCGCCGCCGTCGTTTTCAGATCGAGGCTGCCTGGAGAAGCTGCCCCGGCACCCTGCCGGAAGGAGATCACCCCTCCGGGAGACCATCCATAGCCATGGACGCCTCCCGTATGTGCCGTGAGTAGTCCCCCTTGGACCATGGGTCCGTGATCAGTATCTATGTGATGTCCTCTCCCTCTTTTGTGCTTTCACTTTCGAGACCTCGTGAGCTGCCTCACATGATCGAGGCACCTATGTAATTTTCTGCTGTTGCTATGCTGAGTTTGTTGGGATCTGATGGATTATGAGACTATGTTCAGATTGTGATGAGTAATATATTTGGTTTGCCCTTTTATATTTTGTTCTTGATTAAATTCTTGCATGTTCTCCGTTGCAGTATTTGCTTTGGCCAAGTTATTTGCTTGCAACTCCAAGAGAGAGCGTTATGCTCGATTGTGGGTTCAGCCCCCTGATGTCTAGCTTGAGTGACAGAAACATGAGACTAGGGGATGTGTTGTTGCCACCAGGGATAAAACAACGGTGATTGTGCCTATTGGTGCAAGAATTGTTTACTTTACGCAAAGTTCTTTTAATGCAGTTGTCTGTTGCTTTGAGTTTACACTTTGGGTGGGATTCACAACTTAATACCAGCGAGATGTTCTGGATAGATATCTCAAGGTGGATGATTCGTAGTAGATGCAGATGGATTTCGGTCTACTTACCTTGGCGTACTGCCCATTTCTTTTGAGCCCTTCCTTTCTTTGCAGCATAGTTAGCATTGCGGTGCCTTCATAATCCTGTCAATTGCCCAACTGTGATTTGTTTACCTCGCTAGCATTTTTATCGTCTTTTGGGAGAGATACATCACTAGTGAAAATCATGGGACTCCGGTCCATCTTCATACCATTGTTCACACCCACTATTTATCTTTCTGTTTTTACTTTTACTAGTACATTGTTTATCTCTTGTGTTTGATCCTTTGTAAACGACAAGGCCGGAGGAATTGACAACTCCTCTGAACTCGTTGCGAGCAAAGTTATTTGTTTTGTGCAGGTCCACGACAACTCCACGCATCAGAATAATTTCTGGCGCCGTTGCCACCTATCGTACTTATCGTTGAGTCCTACTGGATACAAACCTTGGTATCTTTACTTAGGGAAATTACCGCTACGCTGCATCTCAACCTTCCACTTGGGGTAACCAACGAGGGGCGAGAAGCCATCAAGCTAATTTCTGGCGCCGTTGCCGGGGACTCAAAGGAAGTACAAATACGCGAGTCCTGATAACCGCCAATTTCTGGCGCCGTTGTCGGATCCTGTATCAAAAATAGGGGAGTTACACGCTATCTTTTACCTTTGCTTTTTAGTCTTGTTATTTTACCTTTCAGTTTTTACTTTTGTGTCCCTTATCAAAGATACCAAAAATACCTACTAATGCTATCTTCACCATGGGTGTGGAACCACCCAAATATGGAAGGTTGGACATGTTTCACTTGGCTCGTCTTCGATCAATTTGTGCTCGCGCTAAAAACCCAACCGACTTGGTTGAGGGAAAATCATTGGATGAGCATGCTCATTATACGTGGCACCGCCTATCTGAGAAAGGGAAAAACTTATGGGACCAAATACAAACTTCTTATTGCTATTCCGAGTGTTTATGCCACATTTATGATTTTACTTGCTGCTCTAATATAGAGCGTAAACACCTTCCTTTCCAATGTGAGTTTAATGAAAATGATATCCTATCTTCTTATGCCAAAGGTGTTTATGATTACTTTGATGTTGAAAAGATTGAAGAGTTTGTTGCTTTTAAAGGTGCTTATGAGATTGCTTCGTTGATTGAAAAGTATTACGATACTATTCACAAGTTTGAAAACTTTGCCGTTCTTGCTTATTGCTTTGAGAATTATACTTCCAATGCTTATATTGATGATTTTAAAAATAGAATGCTTGCTGCCCGAGAAGAGGCTAATGATTGCTACGATGAGGTGTCCTATGATTCCGAGGACTCACTTGATACATCCCTTTCTGATGATTTTGATACTTGCTTTGTTGATGGCCATGATGCCACTATGGATGATTCTTACAAAGATGAACTTGCTATAGTTCCTTATGTTAAGCATGAAATTGTTGCTATTGCACCCACACTTGATTGCCCTATTATCCTTTTGAAATCTCCAACTATTGCAGAGAATTTTTCTCTTATCAAGGCTCAATGTGATGGGTTGCATCTATCTTATGATCCTAAAAACCGTGTTGAAAACAATACACGTGTGCTTGTAGGTCATGAACAACATGATTTATGTGATAGTTATATTCTTGATGTTGTTCATGATGCTACTGAAAATTATTTTGAGAGAGGAAAGTTTGGTTGTAGAAACTTTCATGTTACAAAAACATCTCTCTTTATGATGAAAGTTTTTAAGTTGTTCTTCTTGCACCTTCCTATGCTTGTTACTTTGTGCTTTCATGATTTATTTCTTTACAAGGTTCCCATGCATAGGAAATGGGTTAGGCTTAAATGTGTTTCATGTTTTCTTCTTGATGCTCTCTTTTGCTTCAAATCCTTATTCTTACGTGAGCATCTTTTATAATCTTTAAGCCTAGCTAATGGCTCTAAAGAAGCGCTTTCGGGAGGCAGCCCACAACGAATTTAGGTTTTTCTTTTTGTTTTTGTTCTGTTCTTAGTGGTCTTGATGATTTTTACTACTGTAGAAACATCATTGTATCTTTCTTTTTCAAGCTTTGTGCCAAGTTTAGCCTCAGAGTGCTTCAAAGTTCAAAAGTTGGAGCTTGCTGTCCAGAAACAGATTATGTCTTCTTGACGGGAAAATTCGCGATAAATCACCAGATCATCTTTTTGATCTGAATTTTTTTGACAGCATGATCCATACAATTGGCTTGCTAGCCCCTGTTCAAAGTTTTTTTATTTGAGTTGCAGAAGTACCTCGAAAAAATTCCCCTTTCTCTGCTGTTCTGTTTTTCTCAGCTTCTGCCCCAGTTTTTCTTTTCGCAGTTTTGCAATCCTTAAGCTTGCTTTTTCTTTGCAAAATTTTTTGGGCAGGCAAGAGAAACAGTAGCTCTTCCTGGAAATATTTATTTGCAGTAGAGGAAAATTATTTTATTAGGGTACTAACCTCTCTAATCAGCCTACAATGAGTTATGTATGAAGGGAGTTTTCAAGTGCGCGATGGAAGGTGATGAAAGAAGATCCAGGAGTGTCAAGCGCTCAATCTTGGGGATGCCCAAGTGCACCCCCAATAAATATTCAAGGATACTCAAGCGTCTAAGCTTGGGGATGCCCCCAGTGCATCCCCTTCTTCATCAACAATCATCGGTCTGTCTTTCGTTGCACTATATTTTTATCACTTCATGCGTTATGTGCTTTGCTTGGAGCGTCTCGCTCTTTACTTTTCTAGGTTTGTTTTGCTTTCTTTGCTGTAGTAACAAGTTAGACCCCAACTTACTCTTTTGTGTGGGAGAGAAACACGCTCCACTTGAACTAGAACTCCTCATAGGATTTGCATGCTTATTTCTTTTAGCTGTGAGTTGTTCTTTTTCTTTTCTTAGCTGTTGGTCTGTTTAGCTGTAGTGCTTTAGTTTTTCTAGAGATTTTCTTTTCAGGTTGAACTTTCTATAGGTTGCATGTTTTATCTTGTTAGAGAGTTTGCCTGTTACACTGAGTTCTGTGTCTTGACTAGAAAGTAGGTAGTTAAAGTTGCTTTTCTTTTTGAAGTAGTAACTTGCAATAGTTTTGAGGTATTGACTAGAGTAATGTTTGAACTTTTGGTGTCAAGAGCTCTTGCCTATTAGTGATAGATGTCGTATTTTGGGCAATCCGTGTGTTTTTCGAAAACCAAAAACCCCTGTTGAGAACTCTAGCTACTAGATGGATCACTAACCTCTGGAGGGTTCGAATATTAGAGTACACTCACGTACCATGAGTCGAGGATGCGCAAGGATAACCAAACCCCCATACACTCCTCCTCGGGGTACCTGTCTCTTTGTGAACCTCCTATTAGATTGAGAGTTACCGATAATCAGTGCATGAGTTCTTCAGACTAATGTGAGTATTCGAAAGTTGACACTTCCACCTACCCATACTTTTTCTAGCCTCTTCGGTACCGTGCATTGCCCTTTCTCACCTCGAGAGTTGGCGCATACTTCGCCAGTGCATCCAAACCCTTGGCATGATACGCTCTGTCATCATAAGCCTCATTATATCTTTCCTCAAAACAACCACCATACCTACCTACAAGGCATTTCCATAGCCTTTCCGAGATACATTGCCATGCAACATCCACCCTCTCATGACTTGATCCTCATGTCATACATGCTACTTGCTTGATCGATGAGCCGCATGCTAGTTGGGTCTTGCCCTAATCATTGCTACATGACGCGCTAGTATCATTGCATATCCTGCTATCCTGGCAGAGGCATACATTTGCATCATGATTAGTTACATTTTCTTTCTGTGAGTACCTTTGTAAAGTGTGAAAGATCTCCTATATTCTTGTAAAATATAGAGTATTGCCCCTAAAGTGAGGAAAAGATCCCAAAGAGGACAAAATCAAAAGATCCCAAAGAGGACAAATGAGAGTTAGATAGAAAGAGCCATTGAGGCCAACAAAAAAATAAAAATAAAAGAGAAAAAGAGAAAAAGAAAAATAAAAAGAGAGAAGGGGGCATACTACCATTACTTTTGAGAGATCCACACTAGTACTTCATCTTCTATCCCTTGTACTCCATAGAGATTATCATCATGCATATAGCTATGTGGGGAACTTTTACACTATAGAACTTGGCTTGTATATTCCAATGATGAGCCTCCTCAAACGAGCTCTAGGTCTTCTTGAGCAAGCAAGTTAGATGCACCCCCACTAGTTCCATTGGAGAGCTTTTAGCTCACATGTGCATCCATTGTATGGCAATCCCTACTCCTCACATAATATCTATCATATGGCCTTCTCTCGCCTATGATTGTCCTCATTGATGTGAGCCTTTCACACACATTTTGTCTTCCTCCTCCACCTCTTCTTTCTGTTTCGCCTTTTAGGTGTCAACTTTCTTGCTCACGCTCATCCATTGCATGAGTGCTCAAAATATCGAAAGGGAGTGGATCAGTTTGACTTGTACCTGGCTAGTGGTCTGGGGACGAGTCCAGATAAGAATCCAAAGGAGACTAAGTGTGAAACTTTAGTAGATAGTTGTTCTCAACAACCTTTTTTCTCTTTCTTCCCAGTCCCTTGCTTGCACGCAAACATCATCTGGAGACATTCGAGTCACGGACAGCAAGAGCTCTTGCACCTTTTGTTCTTTTGTTGCTTGTGTTAATGCCAATATAGACTCTTGCCTGTTAAGACTTGGATTGAATTGCATGCTTTGATTGCTTTACTTAACAGTCCTTATTTGGTTGTGTGGCATGTCACCACAGAAATTATGCTTGTTATCATTTACCTACTCGAGGACGAGCAGGAATTAAGCTTGGGGATGTTGATACGTCCCAAACGTATCTATAATTTCTGCTTGCTCCATGCATGTTTTGTGTGACTTTTCCATGTTTTGGTTGAACTTTATTACACTTTTAAACCAATTTGGACTAACCTACTAACTCAGTGCACCCAGTTGCCAGCTTCTGGTTTTCTGCTGTTTTTGTTTTTCAGGTTTTCCGGCTGATTAAAGTGCCCAAAAAATTCCGCAAAAATTATATTAAAAATCAGCGGGCAGGAAGCTTCCGGAATAACCAAGGGAGAGAGCCGGGACCACCACCAGGGAGCCAGAAGGGTCCCTGGCGCGGCCCCAACCCTAGGGCGCGCCAGACACCCTCCTGGCTGCCCTGGGTGGCCCCTTAACGCCCCCCTTCGCCTATATAATCCCCTCGGGGTAGAAACCCCTAAACAAGAACTCTTTTTCGCGGAAACCTCTCTGTTCCGCCGCCGCCGCCGTTTTCAGATCGGGGCTGCCTGAAGAAGCTGCCCCGGCACCCTGCCGGAAGGAGATCACCCCTCCGGGCGACCATCCATAGCCATGGACGCCTCCCGTATGTGCCGTGAGTAGTCCCCCTTGGACCATGGGTCCGTGATCAGTAGCTATGTGATGTCCTCTCCCTCTTTTGTGCTTTCACTTTCGAGACCTCGTGAGCTGCCTCACATGATCGAGGCACCTATGTAATTTTCTGCTGTTGCTATGCTGAGTTTGTTGGGATCTGATGGATTATGAGACTATGTTCAGATTGTGATGAGTAATATATTTGGTTTGCCCTTTTATATTTTGTTCTTGAGTAAATTCTTGCATGTTCTCCGTTGCAGTATTTGCTTTGGCCAAGTTATTTGCTTGCAACTCCAAGAGAGAGCGTTATGCTCGATTGTGGGTTCAGCCCCCTGATGTCTAGCTTGAGTGACAGAAACATGAGACTAGGGGATGCGCTGTTGCCACCAGGGATAAAACAACGGTGATTGTGCCTATTGGTGCAAGAATTGTTTACTTTAGGCAAAGTTCTTTTAATGCAGTTGTCTGTTGCTTTGAGTTTACACTTTGGGTGTGATTCGCAACTTAATACCAGCGAGATGTTCTGGATAGATATCTCAAGGTGGATGATTCGTAGTAGATGCAGATGGATTTCGGTCTACTTACCTTGGCGTACTGCCCATTTCTTTTGAGCCCTTCCTTTCTTTGCAGCATAGTTAGCATTGTGGTGCCTTCATAATCCTGTCAATTGCCCAACTGTGATTTGTTTACCTCGCTAGCATTTTTATCGTCTTTTGGGAGAGAGACATCACTAGTGAAACTCACGGGACTCCGGTCCATCTTCATACCATTGTTCACACCCACTATTTATCTTTCTGTTTTTACTTTTACTAGTACCTTTTTTATCGCTTGCGTTTGATCCTTTGTAAACGACAAGGCCGGAGGAATTGACAACTCCTCTGAACTCGTTGGGAGCAAAGTTATTTGTTTTGTGCAGGTCCACGACAACTCCACGCATCAGAATAATTTCTGGCGCCGTTGCCACCTATCGTACTTATCGTTGAGTCCTACTGGAGACAAATCTTGGTATCTTTACTGAGGGAAATTACCGCTACGCTGCATCTCAACCTTCCACTTGGGGTAACCAACGAGGGGCGAGAAGCCATCATATCTTCACCGAGGGAAATTTGCGGTTGTGCTGCTAATTGGCTTCTCGCCCTTCGTTGGTAAGCCCCAAGTGGAAGGCGTGATGCGGTACATCAACGAGTTTTCCCTCAGTAAAAATACCAAGGTTTGTCTCTAGTAGAACTCCAGAGATGATAAGTAGGTGTCAGTGGCGCACCTGACGCGGACCTGCACACAGACACAGATAACTTTGTTCCCAACGAAGTTCAGAGAGGTTGTCAATCTCTCCGGTCTTGTTGTTCACAAATGATAAAACGCAAGGGGATAATGATAGCAACTTGAAAGTAAATGCAGAAAAGTAAATATAGCTCGGAAACAATAATGAGGATATGGACCGGGATACGTGATGTTCGCTAGTGATGTCTCTCTCCCAAAAGACGATAAAAATTGTTATGCGAGGTAAACAAATTACAGAAAGGCAATTGACAGGATTATGAACGCACCGCAATGCTAACTATGCTACAAAAGAAAGGAAGAGGTTCAAAAGCACGAGCAGTACGCCAAAGTAAGTAGACCGAAATCCATCTGCATCTACTACTAATCATCCACCTTGAGATATCTATCCAGAACATCTCGCTGGTATTAAGTTGCGAGCCCCACCCAAAGTGTAAACCCAAATCAACAGACAACTGCATTAAAAAGAACTTTGCGTAAAGTAAACAATCCTTGTAACCGCGGTTACAAGCACCGTTGTTTTCCCCTTGTGGCAAAATCACATCCCCTAGACTCATGTTTCTGTCACTCAAGCATGTCATCGGGGAGGCATGAACCCACAATCTAGCACAACGCTCCCTCTTGGAGTCACTACCTACTACTTGGCCAAAGCAATAAACAGCAACGGAGAGCATGCAAGAATTAATTAGGAACAAAAATACAAGAGATAAGAACCAAATATATTACTCTATCACAATCTGACCATAATCTCATAATCCATCAGATCCGATCAAATTCAACATAGCAATAGCAGAAATATTACAAAGGTGCCTCGATCATGTAGGGCAGCTCACGAGGTCTAAACAATGAAGATCAAAGAGGGGAGGACAACATCACATAGCTACTAATCACGGACCCATGGTCCAAGGAAAACTACTCACGAGACATCCGGAGAGCATCCATGGTCGAGAGGAGACTCCCGGAGGTCAATCCTCCCTCCGGCAGGGTGCTGGGAAGAGGTCTTCTGTTGCTCCCGATCTTGGAAGCGCGGCGGCGGCGGAACAGAGGCGAGTTCGCGGAATAGGGTTCTCCTCCTGGAGTTTTCCCGTGACGGGGGATAAATAGGCGAAAGGGGGCAGCCAGAGGTGGGCCAGGGGCCCCAGGCGCCCCCTTGGCGCGGCCAGGGGTGGGGCCGCGCCGGGTGGCCGCCTGGGCCCCCCTGGCACCCCTCTGACCCCTCCCGGGCTCTTCTCGAAGCTTCCGTCACGCTGATTTTTTATCTAAATTTTCCCGAATTTTTCTGGCACTTTTTATATGGGGGAAAACTGAAATAGAAAAATAGCAGAAAACAGGAACTGGCACTGGGGTGCACGGAGTTAATAGGTTAGTCCAAATATGATAAAAAAATGTATGAAATTGTATCTATATCATAGCAATATCACACAAAACATGCATGAAGCAAGCAGAAATTATCAATACGTTTTGGACGTATCAACATCCCCAAGCTTAATTCCTGCTCGTCCTCGAGTAGGTAAATGATAACAAGCATAATTTCTATGGTGACATGCTAGCAACCATAAAAGAACTTTGAAAAGTAAAGCAATCAAGGTTAGAGATTCAATTCAAGTCATAACAGGCAAGAGTCTATATTAGCATTGAAACAAGTAACAAAAGAACAAAATGTGCAAGAGCTCTCGCTGTCCGTGCCTCGAATGTCTCCAAATGGTGTTTGCGTGCAAGAAAGGAGGGTAGGGAATACGAGAGAAAAAAAGTATTTTTGTTGAGAACTCAATCTACTAAAGTGTCGCACTTGGTCCTCTTTGGAATCTTATCTTGACTCGTCCCCAGACCACTAGCCAGGTACAAGTCAATTTGATCCATTCCTTTTCGATATTTTGAGCACTAATGCAATGGATGAGCGTAAGCACGAGAGTTGACACTTAGGATGGCAAAGGGAGAAATATGGTGGAGGAGGAAGGCAAAAAGGATGAGAAAGGCTCACATCAATGAGGACAATCATAGGCAAGAGATGCCAACTGATAGATATGATGTGAGGAGTAGGGATTGCCATGCAACGGGTGCACATACGAGCTAGGAAGCTCTCCAAACTATATGCAAAAAGATCATCTCTATGGAGTACAAGAATATAAAGGGAGTACTAGTGTGGATCTCTCAAAAGGATAGTAGTGTTGCCCCTTTCTCTCTTTTATTTCTTTTTTCTCTTTTTTCTATTTTTTTGTATTTTTTTGTGGCCTCAATGGCTCTTTCTATTTAACTCTCATTTGTCCTCTTTGGGATCTTTTAATGTGTCCACTTTGGGATCTTTTCCTCACTTAAGGGCAACACTCTATATATTACAAAAAGTATAGAAGATCTTTCACACTTTACAAAGTACTAAAATCATAAAGAAAATGTAACTATCATGATGCATGCAATGTATGTCGCTGCCAGTGTAGCAGGAACATGTATGACATGAAGATCAAGTCATGAAGAGGTGGAAGTTGCATGGCAATGTAACTCGGAAAGGCTATGGAAATGCCTTGATAGGTAGGTATGGTGGCTGTTTTGAGGAAGGATAAAGGGAGGCTTATGATGACAGAGCGTATCATGCCAAGGGTTTGGATGTACCAGCGAAGGTGGACACCAACTCTCGGAGTGAGAAGAAGGCAATGCACGGCACGGGAAAGGCTAGCAAAATATGGGAAGGCGGAAGTGTCAACTCTCAATACTTACATTAGTCCGAAAACTCATGCACTTATTATCGGTAACTCTCAATCTAATGAGGAGGTTCACAAAGAGACAAGTACCCCGAGGAGGAGTGTATGGGGGTTTGGTTATCCTTGCGCATCCTCGACTCATGGTACGTGAGTGTACTCTAATATTCGACTCCTCAGAAGAGTAGTGATCCATATAGTAGCTAGAGTTCTCAACTAGTTTTGTAGGTTTTGAAAATAAACACGGATTGCCCAAAATACGACACCTATCACTAATAGGCAAGAGCTCTTGACACCAAAAGTCCAAACATTACTCACAACTATGCCTCAAAACTATTGCAAGCTACTACTAAAATTAAATAGCAACCTCAATTACCTACTTTCAAGACAAGACACAACTCAGTGCAACAACCAACTCTCTTAACAAGATAAACATGAAAACTAAAAAGAGTTGCAGCAACAAACTAAACAAAAGCCAAAGCTCTTGCTAAAGACAAACTAAAACTAAAACTAAACATGGCAGTAGCTATGGAAAGATAAAGAACACACAACAGCAAAAAGATAGGCAGGAAAAATCCTATGATGTGTTCTAGATTCTGAAAGTGGAGCGTGTTTCTCTCCCACACAAAGTAAGAAAGGATCTAACTTGTTATGAACAGCAAGCAAAGCTAAAGAAAACTAAAAACAAAACCTAAGAGCGAGACGCTCCAAGCATAGCACATAACGCATGAAGTGATAAAAATATAGTGAGACAAAGGACGAACTGATGATTGTTGATGGAGAAGGGGATGCACGGGGCCATCCTCAAGCTTAGACGCTTGAGTCTTCTTGAATATTTATTGGGGATGCATGGGGCATCCCCAAGCTTGAGCGCTTGACACTCCTGGATCTTCTTTCATCATCTTCCAACGCACACTTGAAAACTCCCTTCATACATAACTCATCATAAGCTGATTAGAGAGGTTAGTACCCTTAATAAATAATTTTTCTCCACTGGATATAAAGATAATCTTGAAGAGCTACTGTTTCTCAAGAGTGCCAAAAAGATTTTGCAAATAAAAAGCAAGCTTAAGGTTTGCAAAAGTAAGGAGAGACAAAACGTGGCAGAATCTGTGAAAAACAGAACAGCAGATAGTAAAGAATTTTTTAGGGGCACTTCTGCAACTCAAATCAAAAAACTCAGAACATATGGAAGTTTCATAATTGTATAGAGAATACTGTGTAAGCAATTCATCTCAAAAAGATGAACTGGGATATTTCTGGAATTTTTCTGGTCACGAGGACAGAATCTGTTTTCTGGACAGCATGTCACAACTTTTACTTCACTTGCCGTAAGAGTCTATAACTTGGCACAAAGCTGAAAAATAAAGATACAATGATGTTGCTACAGAAGTAACAAACATCAAGACACAACGAAAGCAAAAAGAAAAACCTAAATTCTTTGCGGGCTGCCTCCCGAAAGCGCTTCTTTAAAGCCATTAGCTAGGCATGATGCAAAAAGAAAAATCAAGGGTATCCAAGATCAGAATCATAAAAACCTTCAAATTGATTTTCAATAAGCTCATTCTTCTTCTTACTAGGAAAGATATACTTACCTTTTTCCATACCGCGTAAGCGTATGTGCCTATTACCAATATCAATGAAGCCTTTCATAGCACGGAGGAAGTCTCTTCCGAGCACAATGTTACTTTGGTTTGGCTCCATGATGAAGAAATCCATTGGTGCAGTCCTATGAAGGAATGCAACTTGGACTTCTTTTACCTTTCCTTTAACCTCTGAAAAATCTCCATTAGAATGTTCATGATAAGATCGTAATATATTCATATCCAGTTTCAAAGAATCATAAACTATTTTTGGCATAGTAGAAACTGCGGATCCAATATCACAAAAAGCAAGGAAGCTTTGGTTAGAGATGCTAATCCTAGCAAAGGGCTCCCAATCATCATATATCTCTAACATTTCTTTCTTGTTGGACTTAAGTTCCTCCACTTTCCCCAAATCTAGAGCATCCAGTCTTTTTTCAATAGTGGCAAGTCTATCTATGACAGTATCAATACTACGATCATAAACAAAATAACTAGATAGACTATGCAAAATCTCAAGAGCCCTATGTTCATCACACTCTAGAAAATCTCCTTCAGCTATAATGTCAAGAGAGTGCTTACACCACTTAAAAAGACCATGGTAAAAATTTCTAAGCACGATCTTTATAGATATCCAAGGCATAATTCTTTTATGTGCTTCAGAAATTCTGTCCCATGCCTTCTTCATATTTTCTCCATCCCTTTGATGGAAATCGAGAACTTCCGATTCCCGCAAAGCACCTAGTCCTAGCATGTTCATCTAAACAAGGAGGACTTCTAACAGCAAGATAAATAATATATTTTTTGTAAATTTTGGTAAAAGACACAAAGATAAAAACTGAAAGGTAAACTAACAAGACTAAAAAACAAAGGTAAAGGGTAGTGTGCAACTCCCCTATCTTAGCACTTGGAGTCCCCGGCAACGGCGCCAGAAATTACTCTTGCTAATTGGCTTCTCGCCCTTCGTTGGTAGGCCCCAAGTGGAAGGCGTGATGCGGTACAGCAGCGAGTTTTCCCTTAGTAAAGATACCAAGGTTTGTCTCCAGTAGGACTCCAGAGATGATAAGTAGGTGTCAGCGGCGCACCTGACGCGGACCTGCACACAGACACAGATAACTTTGTTACCAACGAAGTTCAGAGAGGTTGTCAATCTCTCCGGTCTTGTTGTTCACAAATGATAAAACGCAAGGGGATAATGATAGAAACTTGAAAGTAAATGCAGAAAAGTAAATATAGCTTGAAAACAATAATGAGGATATGGACCGGGATACGTGATGTTCGCTAGTGATGTCTCTCTCCCAAAAGACGATAAAAATTTCTATGCGAGGTAAACAAATTACAGAAAGGCAATTGACAGGATTATGAACGCACCGCAATGCTAACTATGCTACAAAAGAAAGGAAGAGGTTCGAAAGCACGGGCAGTACGCCAAAGTAAGTAGACCGAAATCCATCTGCATCTACTACTAATCATCCACCTTGAGATATCTATCCAGAACATCTCGCTGGTATTAAGTTGCGAGCCCCGCCCAAAGTGTAAACCCAAAGCAACAGACAACTGCATTAAAAAGAACTTTGCGTAAAGTAAACAATCCTTGTAACCGCGGTTACAAGCACCGTTGTTTTCCCCCTTGTGGCAACAGCACATCCCCTAGACTCATGTTTCTGTCACTCAAGCATGTCATCGGGGAGGCATGAATCCACAATCTAGCACAACGCTCCCTCTTGGAGTCACTACCTACTACTTGGACAAAGCAATAAACAGCAACGGAGAGCATGCAAGAATTACTTAGGAACAAAAATACAAGAGATAAGAACCAAATATATTACTCTATCACAATCTGAACATAATCTCATAATCCATCAGATCCGATCAAACTCAAGATAGCAATAGCAAAAATATTACAAAGGTGCCTCGATCATGTAGGGCAGCTCACGAGGTCTAAACAATGAAGATCAAAGAGGGGAGGACAACATCACATAGCTACTGATCACGGACCCATGGTCCAAGGAAAACTACTCACGAGACATCCGGAGAGCATCCATGGTGGAGAGGAGACTCCCGGAGGTCAATCCTCCCTCCGGCAGGGTGCCGGGAAGAGGTCTTCTGGTGCTCCCGATCTTGGAAGCGCGGCGGCGGCGGAACAGAGGCGAGTTCGCGGAATAGGGTTCTCCTCCTGGAGTTTTCCCGTGACGGGGGATAAATAGGCGAAAGGGGGCAGCCAGAGGTGGGCCAGGGGCTCCAGGCGCCCCACTGGCGTGGCCAGGGGTGGGGCCGCGCCGGGTGGCCGCCTGGGCCCCCCTGGCACCCCTCTGGCCCCTCCCGGGCTCTTCTCGAAGCTTCCGTCACGCTGATTTTTTATCTGAATTTTCCCGAATTTTTCTGGCACTTTTTATATGGGGGAAAACTGAAAAAGAAAAACAGCAGAAAACAGGAACTGGCACTGGGGTGCACGGAGTTAATAGGTTAGTCCAAATATGATAAAAAAATGTATGAAAGTGTATCTAGATCATAGCAATATCACACAAAACATGCATGGAGCAAGCAGAAATTATCGATACGTTTTGGACGTATCATGTGCTACATCACGCCTTCCACTTGGGGCTCACCAACGAAGGGCGAGAAATCACTATCATTACCTCGCACATCACCACAAACCGTCGCATCGTCGTGTCCATCGCGTTCACCGCCGTCGTCTTCGCCACCCTGGAGATTCTCGTGAGCTGGAACGCCCCGGAGCCGACGAATCGGGCCGTCTTCTTCGCCTGCGTCCGCCGGAGCACGTCGCCGAATACGTCGCCGTCCAGTCGTCTCCGACCTCGCCGTTCCCTCTACTAGAACCGGGGTGAGCTCCCGCTCCTTTCCCCTCTCCCTGCGCTCGAAATGGTGCCCCGGTCACCGTTTCCCTTTTTGCCCGAGCTTCGGTCGCCGCGCGGATCGTCGTCGGCGCCATTTCGGTGGCCTCCTTGGTCGCCTGTTTGCACCAGGAGATGCGCGGGAGCATGAGCTCCCCATAACTTTCATCGGCGCACCAAATGGCGCACTGCACCGCCGCCTAGCGCGTCGCCGCCGCGTCTGTTGGTCACCTGCGGCTCAACGCCGCCGAGCCGACATGGACGGCCGGGTTAGCCACTAACCTCACCCCGTAATCCCTCCTTGAGCCTATAAAAGGTGGGGGCCTTCCCTAATTAACCCTCGGGTTAATTTTAAAACAGGGGATTAACCCCAAAGAGGCTGACAGCACGGCCCCGCTGGTCAGTTTGACCAATCAGCAGCCCTCACGTCAGCATATGACACAATGCTGATGCAGTAAAGAATTTTCCTGCATAAAAATAATTCCAGTAATTCCAGAAAATATAATAAACTTTGAAATTCAATAACTTTTAAACCATAACTCCAAATTTAATAAATAATATATGAAAAATTAACAGAAAAATGCAAGGATTATGAATATGCAATTTGTTTCCATGTTTGACCATTTTAAAATGGGTAAACGGTGACAAATATGCATATGGACCCTTTGGAATTCAAATTTGGAGTTGTTTTGCAAATATTTTTGCAATGCACTTCTTTTAAATGGAATCGTCAAGACATCAACACCAAGCACATCATTTTATAACACCTTATCATGTGATTGAGCATTGTATACATATTGATTGCTACTTTATTCTTTGTTCGCTATCGATAGCACTGAACCGGAATCGGAGGTCACCCTCGAAGAAGAAGAAGAGTGTCAGTACGATCCCCGTTAGCAAGGCAAGCAAACCTCCATTGATCATGTCGATAAAATCCCACTTCCCTCTCAGTCTCGCTTATGCATTGTTTAGGATGATTACCTTGATACGTTTCTACCGCATAGTTGAACCCATTCCTTTGCATGACCTATCATTTTGTCACAATAATAAGCAAAACTACAATCCTAGCAGATGTAGGATTTGATTGATATCATGTGGCCCCTCCAACTGTTACTGCTTATTGCATTCTTAGAGTGATACAATGTTGACATTGTTATGTGAGTCGGGATGGTAGTGATCATGATGATGATGGTGGAAATGTGTTGGTGAATTTGACCTAAACAAGGTGAACGATGAGAGGCTGTGTACGAGTACACAGTGGGTTGTCTCGTTGAACACCGCATGTTGGGCAAACGGATCCAAGACAAAGAGTACAACCACACATTGGTCTCACTGACCCCTCTCGACCTAGTACCTCACCCCATTTCGAACCCCAAAATTCGCATTAGTTCGCAAGTTCTAGTAGGCCTGTGGCACGGTCTGCGAAGTGGAAGAACGACTACTCAGACCGGCTTGGGACCCTGCACACATCGTTTGAGGCCGTACTGGAACCTCCGCCGGACTCCCCCTCAGATAGGCGACTCTCTGGACTAGATCGGAGCCGTGGGCGAAGTGTTGTGGTGAACATCCTCGTCGGCACCCCTTGAATGGTGTCGAGACCTGGCGGTAACTGATGGTCATGTGTGTGTAGTAGTACACCCCTGTAGGGTTAACAAAACTATTCGAATAGCCACGTCCGCGGTTATGGACTACTTGGTTATTTGTGCTTGATTATTAGACAACTTCAACGGAAACTCTAAAACTTGCCAAGATAAGTGTGAGTGCTATGGTTTGATTTCTCATGGGAAGTCGAGGAAGGATCTGTAGTGGCGTAATTGTTTGGGAGACTTGGATAAATGGACTCGTGTACGCTTCTTACCTCATTCTGGTATTCGTAGTACAGGACTAGACAAGTCAAAGTTGGCACTTCTGCATTGAAACCCCACATCCCTTTGCCTTGATACTTGAGCATGAATAGTATAGTTCCTACGTAAGTCTTGCTGAGTATGACTTTGTACTCATGTTTGCTTATTTATGTTTTTAGATGAATCCACTGACCCGGATGGTGGCTTCTTCCTGGAGCTCGACGACCGATCAAGCTAGTGCAGTCCCAGACAGAGGTATGGTCCCTTGTGGAAGGGCTTGTTTATAAATACGGCTTCTCTAAGCCATTTTTTAAACTTGTCTGTACTCAGACCTAAGTTGCTTCCGCTTGAATGTTGTAATGTTGGGTCACAGTCTTGTGATCTCTGTGTGTACTCTATATATAAGTCAATAAAGTTGTAAACTTTGTAGAGTTCATGCAATGTGTACCTGCTGTTTACACTGGACATGTATGCTGCGTGTATGATTATAACGTGCATATCTTAGTGTGGGGTTCGATAGCTTAGTTGTGTTCTTGTCGGCGGTCTTTCATACACCAAGTGGCCCTTAGATGTGCGCAGCTTGGGGCATCACGATCCGATTGCTCGTGACTCTGTCACGTGGCACACTTTGTTGTATGATTGAGCCCGCCCGAGATCCCGACTAGGCGATCGGGCTGGAGTATGTTTATGTAAGTGTTATAATTCAATCGATAATATGGTTGAGGCGACCTGTCTATGAGTATGGGATTTCACCACCCATAATCATTTAGACTTGCGAGCGGATGATGAGGACCCATCTCAGTTGATCATCCGGCCTGGATGGGATCCCCCTCACGTTCGAGCTTTCCGAGGGTGTTCTGTGCGTGGCCTTGTCTGCTTAGACAAGTGGGTACGGCTCTCGGCTCTCCATATGATTAAGTTGTGACAAGAATTACATATGCATATTCCGGGTCCCGACACCGCCGCCATTGCCCGCCCGCCGCCGCCGCTGCCGCCTGCCCGTCTTCGTCGCCCGCCGGAAGGAGACACGCTCGCTGGCGAGTTCCTCCGCCTCAACCGGGCAGTCGGGCTGCTCCCCGCCACGTCCCTACTTTGCCCTTGCCGGGCGGCGGCCTCAACCCCCCGCTGGAAGTAGAACAACCAGATTTCCCCCTCCTTAGCCCCGGCCCCCCATCGGCGACGGTGCATTTCTACTGCAACTTCTTCTTCCTCTGCTCTAGGCGGTGGACACCGACTACATCGCCTTCTTCTTCAGCCCCTTGCACGGCGCCTTGGCATCTGCACCCGGCGCATCGTTGACGGAGAAGCAGCGCGGCAGGTCACACTGTGCAAAACCGAACCTAAACCGAAAACCGAATCGAAAAAACCCGAATTGAAACCGGAATTTAGGTTTTTTTAGTTTGTGGTTTCAGTTTCAGTTTTCAAAACATCAAACCGTATTGAATTCGTTTTTTTCGGTTTAAAACCGAAATAAACCGGTTAACCAAAGAAAACCGAAAGCAGCTTAAGTTTTTTTTAGGAACGAGACTGTGAAAGGCTGAAAGCAGCCCAAGCGCCCAGCCCACCCAGGCACCCAGCACAGGCCCGGATAGCGCGCCAGCTCACCCTGTGCAAAACCGAATCGAAACCGAAAACTGAATCGAAAAAACCCGAATTAAAACCGAAATTTCAGTTTTTTAGTTTTAGGTTTCAATTTCAGTTTTTAAAATAGCAAACCGTATTGATTTCGGTTGTTTCGGTTTAAAACCGAAATAAAACGGTTTAACCGAAAAAACCGAAAAGCCCAACCGAACGTTTTTCCAGGCAGGCTTCCACCTCCTCGGCCCAGCGCGGCAGCCGGCAGCCCAACTCCTCCCTCCAAGTCTCCAACCCTAGCGCGTAGAGACGTGACCTGATCCACTCGTCCCCGTAGTCCCGCACACACCACACGTGATGCAGAGCCGGCGGCGGCGCCCTAGCTAGCGTTCGTTCCTATTCGCCGGCCTCCCGCCGCCGCGTCCTCGAGCTCGAGCGCAACTCCTTCCTCCAAGTCTCCCTCTGCCGCGTCCTCGAGCCCAGCCGCATTCCCTCTCCCCCACCGCCGTCAGGGGCTTCGCCGGGGACGCCCTCCCCGTGGCGGCTGCTGTCGCCGACTGCGTCATCTCCCACCCAAATGTAAGTGACTTCACCCAGCCTGCCCTTGCTCTGCGGTTCTAGTGCTTAAAAATTGAAGCTTGCACAGCAGCGGAGCCGGAGCAGCACTGCAGCGCCAGCGGAGCTAGAGCAACCTCTAGTCATTTACACGTCTGCATAGTGCAAAATGGTATTGGAAGCCCTTGCCAAGTTGACAACCTGTATATTCTGAAGTTGATTGATCTGCACCTTATGCGGTTATGCCTAGTCTTCTCGTGATGTTATGGGAGCAAGATAAAGTTTCAGATTTGAGGCCAATGTCACAAACATTTATTTGGGATGCATATAAGCAATAAAAGGAGAAGTAAGATAGATTTACCTTGTCTTTGCTTCTGAAACAAGTTTTGATCCATGATGGGTTAACAAATATTGCTGTAGTGCATCCCAGAAGTAAGATTTTCAATAGTTTCAATTCTATCTTATTGTTGTTCTTGTCAATATGTCATATGAGTTGTGTTTCCTACAGACTTGGTGCTCCTGATGACCTGTCATTTTTATTCTCCTGTGTGCTAGTGTGGGGCTATTTTGAAACTTCTGTGTTAAGCAAATTCTATGTGATGTGTCATGTTTGCTTGTGTATGTCATACACTCATATTATCTATCATGTATCATGTAATAAATTTTTTTGTGTCAAATAAATTCGCGTCAACTTTGATTTTTTCAGTTATTACCGAACCAAACCGATAATAAATGGTTATTACCGAAACCGAACCGTATCTATGTATAAAACCATATAAACCGAAGTATAAAAACCGTATAAATCGAACCGAATCAAACCGAAAAAACCGAACGCACAGGCTGAACGCCAGCCCAACTGGTAGCTTCAACTCCACACGCGAGTCGCCGAAATTGCGAACCCTAGCCAGACGGGAACACAACGGGAGGGACTAGGGGGGAGTTCGCTTATAACCCCCCTCGTTCGTGCGCGAGGACAAAATAAGCCCCCTTGTTCGCGTCGCTCCCTTCTAGCCCCCTTTTCCCTTATTACTAGAACATGGGTGGCGCGCGTTGCCGCGCCCATCTATTTTAATAATAAATTAATTATTATTTATGTAAATATATAGATGTAAGAAACATAAAATTTAAACTTATACTTGTATACAGAGATGAATGAGGTCAAGTTTGACCAATTCTTGTATATATAAAATTACAGCAGGCCTGTGTACATGGTGATCTTCTAAATTACAAGAAAACGGATTGTAGTTTATGCCTTGGTAGTGACAAAAAAATTGTAGCTTTGGTGCTACCAGATCTCGATCTAGCCAGAGATTTGTCTGAAATATATGACAAAACTCACAACCAATATGCCTAAATAATGATGAACAAATGTTATTGTTGATAGCTAGGAAAACAAAAAATGGTAATCAAATTCAAAATTTGTAGATCCTTTTCGCTTACACTAATGTCGGAAGTATGATTTTTTTAAATAAGGGAAGCTATCTCAGCTGGAACACCATTTGGTATATGGCCCAATGCTAAGAAAATATAGTTTTTTCCTATCACTTGTTATGCTATTGCAGCAAAAAAAACACAAATTCAACCTCCCGATCTCCCATATCTTATCATTTCCTTTTTTTAGAAGGATATTGTGTCTAGTCATTAAGTATACTGTTCCATATAGAGAAAATTGGGGAGCAAACACTGATGAGACAAACTTCGTACCTCGTGAACTCATATCTTTAGAAATAAATAGACAGATTAAATAAAGGGCGGGGTGTATGAGAGAACATAATTTACATGCATGAGAAGCTGGCAGTGTAGTGGCACTTTGGATCAATGCAAACAAATTCCGTTTCATTTTTATTCTTGTGACATTTTTTTATGACACAAATCACCCTTTGATGCTAGCCGTAATTTGAACATCAGATTTTTTTCCCCTGCAAAGAACCAGGTAAGCAATCAGTACATGAACGAATCACAAGAACTTGATAGAATTTACAAAATTCTCATTTAGATAAAACGAAATTCAGGTACTCAAGTTTGACAACTTCATGTTCAGATATCATGATGACTCTTGTTCTGTAATGATCATCTTCTGCTGCAAGTCTGATGTAGAATAAACTGATGGGCTCAGATAAACAAATTGTCTCCAGCCATTCGAACATCCTGAAGAGATGCGCGCAAGTCCGGACAGAGAAGTGCCCAACCGAAACAACACAAAGCTAATATGATGTTAGTGTGTACCTTCTGGTCGGATGCTCGAGCAAGGTTGGACTATTAGACATAGGCCCAATATCGACCACATGCACAATAGATCGCTATACACAGAAATCCAACGACTTTAAACATCCAGATCGCGAACATGAATGGCTAATAAGAGATGTGCATCTAATGTTATGTAAGCAGTCGTGCGGAATAAAAACATAAACTGTACAACATGTAAGGATAAGTTGCGGATTAATTACCTGTCCAGTAGCCATCTTAGTTTATGAAGTGCTGGTAAAAAATGCTTCAAATGTTGACCAAATTAATCCAGCAGAGGTAGCATGAACATCACCTATACATTTTGTACAAGAGAATATCAGGTATTTTTGTATGGATCAATATCGGGGTTAGTTAATGGGTACAACTGATATAAATATGCTAACAAAAATACTTTTGGATTTTTATCTATATTACGGTTCCTGAGAAGATATTACACAACAGATGGAAACAAGAAAACATACAATTAGATGTTTTTTGAACTAAACAACTAATATTTGTTACAATTAGTATACAAACATTCCCGTGATTACTAAACAATCTGAGATTACGCAAATTCAGCAAGAATTATTTCTTTCATGTCTAAACGCGCAAGAGGGCTCGCTTTAGGGGCGATTTTACTGGGCAGACATAGTTCACTAAACCACTGCTTTCTCCATATATAGACAACTAGATGGTACCCCGCGCGTTGCTGCGGGGATTTGTAGAGAATAACTAATGTGTTGATAAATATTTAAAATCACCATAGAAAATATATATATTTGTTGACTGAACCATCAAGATTTTGGAAGGACATGTTGCGTAAACATAATATATATTGAGAAAAAATTGAAGTAAATACACATAATCAGCCCAGTAATGTGCATATGACCCATAGACTTCAGACTTATAATTCCTTAGGGGAGTCGATATCTCACAACATGCATAGGGTCATCAAGAAATAGTAATAACTCGAGTTTATCAGCATTACAATTTAAGCGAGAATGTAACTAATTTTAGTTAGAAAGGTAGTGCAGCTTGTAGGTGCTTGAAAATATCTCAGTCGATGTCGTTCATGTTGTTAAAACCAACATTATTCTTGTGCAACATTATTCTTCTTATTGCATGCATCTTGAAAATATGTCTTGTTTTCCTCTCTTTGGTTGGGGATTTCCTCTTCTCAAAGTTCTATGCCCTTCTTATCTAAAGAGTACATGTGAAACAATCATCAGGTGAATTTCATATTGAATCATTTATATGGAGAGTTCGGGAATTATTACCTTTTTTTTCTCAATAACAATAGTTACGGGTTGGCAAGAGGGAGGAGCAACATTATTTGAGTCCTCTGGTGTGTGGAACATCGCTCTACAAATAGGAAATGTTGGGTCAGGATGTTTATATAGAGAAGGTAAATTCTATATTGTGAATGATGGCAAACCTCTCGATACTTTTCGATGGATGAGCCGTCATTTATTTGCTTGGAGACAGCTGAAGTATTTATGATTCAAGTTAGTATTTTGTACGTAATATAATTTAAATTAGGAAGAGGAACAAACTCTTTGAATGAATAGAAACTATCTAACCTTTGTAGAGGCTAACATTTGTGCATTGTCAAATACGAAGCTTTTCTTCATGATGGGTAACCTGGATACTGAATCAATCTTCATTCTCTCCCTCAAGCACCAAACAACCTCATTTGGTGTCATATATCGACATTCTGGATGATTTTCTGTTAAATTGACTATATCACATGATGAATGTGATGGTCCATCATTAGACTCCATTTTTTATCTGGCTATCAAATCCTTTCATCAAATACTTGGAAGGGATAATTGTAAATGTAAATACCATTCTGTAGGTTAACACAACCCCCCTCTACTGCTGGCAGTGTTGAAAGCAAAACTAACGATACCTTTAGATGAAATTATGGTATGCAAAAGTGTTTGTATTCAGATCGATAACTAAAGAACCTTTTGTTTCTATATTTTTTCTTCCTATATCATAGGTCATCTAGGAACAGATTTATTTCTAAGATGGAATATGTTTGAAAGAAAAAAAATACCTCTCAGAATCTCACTTGCATCATCACTCTTTCGGGACCAGTAGCTTCATGAACCTTAAAAACAGAGGTACAGTTCAAAACAAATTACCATCTGAGTTATATCTACAGGAATCGATATGAATATCCAAGGGAAGGAACTTGTATGGAAATCTCTTCATTAACCAACTAATCTAACATACCTGTCTAATTATTTCAAAAATGACAAGTCTGCCCCTCCTCTTCCTATTCCTTTAGTTCGCACGGGGCTGGGACGAGACTCTGCCCGTTCTTTCTCCAGCGCACGAAAGACCAGTCCCTGACCTAGCCGCCAGAGCGCTCGCCTCCGTCGCCCGTCGCTGCTCCTCTGCCTCTTCCCCAGCGCATCTCGGAGGCGCGTCGTCCTCGGCGGCGCTTCGTCCTCGGCGGCCTCGACCTCGGCGTGGCGTCCCCGGCCTCGCGCGGCGTCCTCAACCTCGCCGGCTCGGCGTACTCGGTCTCGACGCAGCGTCCTCGGCGGCGCGGCGTCCTCGGCCTCAACCTCGGCGGCGCGGCGTCCTCAGCCTCGCGCGGCGTCGACCTCGCCGGCTCGGCGTACTTGGCGGAAGTGCAGCGTCCTCGGCGTCCGCGGCCTCGCATTGGCGGCTCGGCGGCCTGCTTATCCAGCGCAGCAGCGTCCTTCAGTCCACCACGGGCCACCGCAACGGAAGCATGGTAAGCAACTAAGCATCTATTGAGTAGTAGACTAGTAGTGGTCTCTCTGTCCAGAAACCTAGGATCAAATTTGTACCTAGGCCCATGCGATGGGCTGCACCACAAGGGGGGATGGTTAAGCTGAACCCTAAATCATCGTTTATGCACAACAGGAAGGGAAGCAGAGCACCTCGAGGTCGCGGCAACCTCGAGGTCGCGTGCGGCCGTAGTCCTAGCAGGCCGGCGTAGTGGCGGCGCGCAGGCGTAGTCGCGGTTGCCATTTGGATCCACCGCGCAGGCAGCGCCGCCGATTTGAGCGCAAACGCGCAATAGCCACATCCCCCATGGGTGATTCCAGTTCAGTTTCAGTCCAGGTGCAGCAGGTTTCCAATTTGGTGTGCAATGGCCACATCCCCCATGCGCAAACGAGGCACGGTGCTTGATTTTGGTGTGCAGGTCGAAGATTTTTTGAAATAGGTTTCGAATTTGATGCCAATCTCTCTTTGGTCGCTGTCAACCTCTGAATTTTCGGATGTTCAGTTTTGACAGTAAAACAGCAACAGTGCGGTCGGTCGGCTATTTTATAACACCATTTTGCATTATCTATTGGAGTTGGAGTTTTACATCATCGTTTTACAATATTTGTTAGAGTTGGCTGTTTTTTGGTGTCGTAAAAAGCACTTTTTGGTGTTGTAAATTATACAACACATAGTTTTACAACACCAAATATACAACATCTATTGGAGATGATCTAAGAGCAACTCTAGCGGAACCCGTATCCTGCGAACCCTTAAAAGCGCGATACGCGTCAAGAAAAATGTGGTATAAAGGTTCAAATCGACCACGGCAGAACGAAACCCTTATCTATAAACCGTAAAAAAGAATATTCTGGAATATGCCTTTTCTTTTTTTTCTTTTTTTCTTCATCTATAAACGTGGTATAAAGGTTCAAATCGACCACGGCTGGGCATGTGCTGAAGGGAGGGGCGGGCGTGCCCGGGGCTGGGCGTCCGCGGCTCAGCAGGGTGGGCGGGCGACGCGGCGACGGGCTGCCGAGGACGGGCGGCGCGGCGGCCTGAGCCATGCCATCTTCTCGCAAGTACCGTCTGGCTCCAATTCAAACCGACGGAGGCCTATTCCGGCCGACGGTGACCGATTTCGGCCGGTGGTGGCGGATTCCGGTGAGGTATGCGGTGGAATTGCGGTGGCACGGCCTTTCCGACGAGGTTTGACTAGAATACGGGGCACCCTCGGTTCGGCCTTCCAACTTGTAAACATAAGGGTCTTGGATATGGATTTACGGTGCCCTTTAAAATTTTTATGGGTTTGACCACTTTTAAGGGTTCTATTCTGGCCACTGTTTTCAATCAAAACCGTAAAACAGGAAAATTTTACGGATTTGACCACTTATAAGGGTTCCATTAGAGTTGCTCTAAGGGTGTGTATAGTAGCGTTCTTAACCTATCATGCCTGTCTTCTTAGAGACATGCTGAGTATAGATATATGTTGAGTACATGGAATTACAACTATTTGGTAGTTTAAGAACGAGCACGCCCTCTGCCCAACACGTACTGATATCTAGAGGACAAGTCAAATAAACATGCAAATCCTCTGCCAAACATGAGATAGTATTAAGAGGATATTGGGACCACGGACCAAATAGAGAACCTCGGACTTTGGGAGAAAATCCAGGGACGAAGGCGCTGCCTTGAAGCCTGCTCGTGCTTACTTGACGCTCCTGCAGCACAAAACCAAAGGGAGAATATGTCACTCTGCTGCTCAACCACAACGCAGCCTGCTCCTACTAACCACATCGCCGCCTGTGCCTGCCGCCCGCGCGCCACGCACCGTCAAGCAACCGCCTGGCGCGCCCTCTGCCGGCCTGCTGCTCGAGCGCGCTTGCGGTACGGGGAGAGAGAGGAGCCAAGGAAGGAGTGAGGGCAAGAGCAGAGAAACGGACGGGGCTCACCTTGCTGCGTCCTCTCCCTCTCGTCCTTGATGCGCCGCCGCCGCCGCCACGCACGGGAGAGAAACCTAGAACGGGGAAAAGGGTACCGTTTTGGGTGTGGTTCTTTTTTTTCTTTTTTGCAGTTTGGTTTTGGGTGTTTTTGGCGGCGGATGTGAGCGCAGGGGAAAAAACAAGAAAAAGTCAATTTTAAAAGAGAAATTTCAACCTGAACTCAAGCTTATACGCTTCGCACAAAAACTCTTCAAATGACATATGAAAAAAGTTCAATCTTTTTTATGGAAGACGTTTAGGGGCTAGATGTTCATGTAAAATTTAGGCATTTTTGGACATCTAGAAAATTCGCGCTTCAAATGACATATGAAAAAAGTTCAATCTTTTTTATGGAAGACGTTTAGGGGCTAGATGTTCATGTAAAATTTAGGCATTTTTGGACATCGCGCGAATTTTCTCTCAAAGTCCGAGGTTCTCCATTTGCCCCCTAATCCCAATCTTCTCTTGACACTAACTAGTGTTTGTCAAGGATATGCATTTTGTTTTGACTCGTTGATTTGTCTAGAGATATCGGTACGTTTTGGGTAGAGGGTGTGCTAGTTGATTTGTTCGATTGATTGTTCAAGTTATATCAATTATAAACATCACATTGCAGATGGAGAAATCTAAAAATGGGAAGAGGAACAACCGCGAGGACGGGAACACAGGCAGAGGGCGTGGAAAGGGCCGCCATTCGGGTGGGTCGATGAAGATGAATCCCGGGGGCATGAAGAATGAGAAAGCATTACAGCCACCCAATGCTTCAACTTCAGTGACGAATGTTATTAGGTATGACTCCACGTTCTCTCTGAATTTGCATCTTTGTCGTTTGCGATGTGATAACCTAGTTATATGTATGAGGATGTGAAGCGCTAAGTGGCCTCTTGTGTTCAACGACATTTAGGAAAAAGGTCGATGCTGAAACTGCCAAATACTTCCTCGAGATATCAAATCTCTTTGATAACAAGGAGATAGATTTGGAGGACCGCTCTACGATCTGTGCTAATGCTTTGGAAGAAACTAAAGGGAAAGAGCTCGAACTTGTCACTGATGGTGTAATAAGCCACACCTTGCAGATTCTTGTACAAGGTTGCGAGTTGGAGCAGCTATGCATGTTCCTTCGCAACTGTATGCAGTCTTTCCCTGTTATTTCCATGGACAAATTTGGTTCGCATGTGGCTGAAGCAGCTCTCAAGTCACTGGCAACACATCTTGAAGACGAGACCTCCAAGATCATTGTGGAAGAGATATTGAATAAGATATGCAATGTACGTTCTTTTTTCCCAGTGTTATTGTGTGCCTTCTTTGCATTGGTATGCAATGGAACTCATATTTGAATTGTTGCTTCAGGTGATTGCTGCAGATGCTACTAATGTGATGTGCAGCTGCTATGGATCCCATGTTCTAAGGACACTTCTCTGTCTTTGTAAGGGTGTTCCGTTAGACTCATTGCAAGATTTCCACATGACAAAGAGATCTGCCGTTCTGGCTGAACGATTGAGCTGTGGTTCAAGTAGATCAGGCGACCAGAATCCGACAAACTTTGAACATGGTTTCTTGGACATGTTCAAAACTTTTGTCAGGCGAATGCTACAAAATGCAAAAAATGACATATCAACTTTACTAACTGAGAAGAATAGTAGCCTTGTTTTACAGGTTAGTGTCTCTTGTTCACCACTATCTGTAATGCATAATTTTTTTTTGCTTCATAACCATTTTGACACATCCTTCTGCAGACTGTGTTGAAATTATCAGCTGGTGATGATCATGAATTGAATCACATAATATCGATTCTTCTTGGTTACGATGAGGATGACACTGCTCAGAAAAAAGATTACAGTGAACAAAAGAATAAGATAGTTGCTTTACTTGAAGATACTGCTTATAGTCATCTCTTGGAGGTAGTGTTTTTAGTTCTCTTGTTTCTTAATGCCAATCATCTCTTACCTTTCACTCTGTAAGATTCAGCTTTTATGGGGATCTTGTGTTCCTTGCCCTTCTCTTTGCAATTCGGCATGTGGAAGAATATTCACTGGATGCACATGCTTCGCAGGTCATTATAGATGTTGCTCCTGAGGAACTACGCAGCAATGTGCTTATAGGCACTCTCAAGGGTGCACTATTTGCAATCTCGTCTCACCACTGTGGTAACTATGTGGTACAGGCTTTAATATCATCAGCCAAAACTGCAGATCAGGTATACTGGAGATTACATTCAGAAGGTCCTTTGTAATTTGTTAGTTGTCTTTGAGCAAACCAGTGCTTTAAAACCACCCGAGTACTCGTAACAGGTCCCCTCATTTAGTATGCAAAAATGTGTACTTAATAGGTTTAATCGGTATAACCACACAATTACTCGGTATAATTGGGTATATAGCCAGGAGAGACTCGGCATAACCTGTGAAACAGCTGCACATTCGCGATGGGGCTACTGCTGCTATATCTCCTTTCTGTGGAGGTGGCAGGTGCTGTTGCTCCATGATTAATGCTCCATATACTCTCATTAGCAGCAGCGGCTATTGGTTCTCTCCTCGCCGACGCCGAGCTATTGCTGTTACATCTCTTTTTTCTGGATGTGTCTACTAGTGCTGCGGCCCATTTATTCTAAACACCTGTTCAGATTCCATATGAATTTACATATAAAGCTGTTATTCAGATAAAATAACCAAGTACAAGGTTGATTACTGTGTAATAACTACAAAATTAGGTGACCTAGCTAGTAGCAATTACCGAGCTTTCGAATCTTGGGAGCATTGCTGAACAGTAAACACTGATAAGTGATAACTTAGTAGACACAAGGCTGGTCCAGCAAAATTCAAGGCTTGTGCCAAAGTCTCAAATGAGGCCAAGTGTCCTAGAAAAACAAAGCTATAATCAACGTATCTACAAATCCTTCATGGTACTGAATTAAACCCTCTAATTTTGTATAATTCTTCTCATGTTTCTGGTAACCATTAGAATAAAAGTAAAGGGATACACATTAAACAATTAGAAGCAAACTATTTATAGAACTGAGACTGCAGAACTCACACACATTAAACCTGGCCTGGTCAGAATGTTTCTGGACGAGGTGTGAAGGACTGAAGCAAAAGTGAGATGCCATGACACCGAGATCGATCACGACGATCAGACCATCTTATGGACGAAGAAGATACACCCTTGATTAGTACTACGATGATTGAAAATAGAAAGTGGCAATGAGCAAGCTAGCACCTGTGCTGAAGCCTGAAGGATGAAGTATTCTTCATCAGTTGATTGAAAGATTGTTCTGATTAAGTCGATTAGCGCGGCGCCGGAACACGGTCGTATGCATGCCTACTCACCTGCTGGTTGTTGGTGCCGTGCCTCCCTGCGTTGAGGGCCCTGCGGATGTTGCTGGCCGCTTTTCCTCTGCTGCGGCGTCGGCCTGCAGCTGTCGATGTTTACTGCACCCTTAAGGTAGTACCGTAGATTGGGATTACTGCTCGTGCACTCATGCTTTTCTTTTCACATACCTGCGCTAACTTCTTGATAAATGGTGGTGCGATAGATTGGTATTCTCCTAGGCCATCGGTTAGCGATCAAAATACTACTTAAACATACGTGTGCAGACCCTACCCGGGGCCTTTTGGCATGCTAGCTCTATGTAATTAGCAAGCATATAGTAGCCTGCTGATGTGCTCCTAAATTGGGGCCCCTGCCGGCTAGAGGCATATGCGCCGGGTCACACTCCCCTAGGCCCAGGCCTGAGTAGACACTAGACAGTTCTACTATTTTCTTTGTTATTAATTCATTCTTATTCCAAACATATTACTTCCATTCTTCATATATGAAATTGGTTGTTTTACAGCATATACTCAATCTGTGTCAAAAAAAAAATCTTGCGAACCAGTCAAACTGATTTTTTTCTTGCTCAGCACTTGATGTATTACAATGCTTTATGAATAGAGTTCTTCTTTTCTTGGCAGATGAAGCAAATATGGGAGGAACTTGGTCCTAAAATTAAGGAGTTGCTTGAGCTAGGTAAAGCAGGAGTGGTGGCTTCCATTTTAGCTGCATGCCAGCGGCTTGAAACAAATCGCCTCGAGGTATATATTTTTTCAACTTAAAATCTCTGCATTGTTATTTGACAATATCTGCAACTTACATATATGTGATTTGTCTACTTTGAACTGCAGAGCTCTGAAGCTCTTTCTGCAGCAATATCTTCAGATTCGGAGTCTCCTGATAGCATTGTTGCACATATACTTTTTCTTGAGAATTTCCTCCGGGAGAAATCTTATTGGAAATGGCCGCTTGGCGTAAAGATGAGTGTTCTTGGTTGCCTGATGCTGCAATCAATTTTTCAATACCCACATGTATGTGATACTCACATGTCTATTAAATTTGTTGCCATGTTGTTAAATTCCCTTTGCATGTCTTCACGGTTCCTGGTTTACAAATTACAATATATACATCCAGTTTAATAGTCATTCTGTAAACTATGTTGTGGTAGTTATTTTGGTATGTTGTTCTGGTTGATCTTCACTGTGCATCTGTGCTGATTTTTCCTTTTACATAGTTACACTAAGTTATACATAATTGATTTTCTCGAACAATAATCTAACAACAGCTAGTACATTACTAGTTTACTTATTGAACAATGAAATGACAACACTAACGGCCGACTGTTATCCCTTGACATATTCACTCAAGTTGCTACTCTTATTTCCTGAACAATATGGTGTGAATGATGGCTAAAACCTTATTCCTTACTTTCATTTTGCGCACAGCAATATATTCGACAATACGTTGCAAGTTTGCTGGCTTTGGACAATGATCAGATCCTCCAGATTGCCAAGGACTCTGGAGGCAGCCGTGTTCTTGAGGCATTTCTATGTTCAAGTGCAACAGCAAAGCGAAAATTTAAAGTTTTTGCAAAGTAAGCCTTTCCTGAATAGCTCAACTATTTGGAGATCTTTTCTCTCATTTTGGAACTACGTTCTGAGTTCTGACAGACTCAAGCACCACATATTTTCTCCCTCAAGTATTATGTTGCAAAGGATGTGCTTTATGCTGTTGTAAGGAAATGCTGATATATACATGCTCATGGGAATTATCGGTGCTACCATATTTTGTCTTCATCATAAGTACGTAGTAATTATCAAGTAACAGCAATGCAGGAACTACATTATTTGTTCATGAAATTGGCATTGAGCCGCCCATTAGGTCATTACTACATTTCCGGCAAAATATTGTTAAACACTTGGAAGTTTGCATTAATATTGAACATTGGGAAACATTGGCAAGCCACACTAGAGAGGTTTGGCTCACCATGTCATGATCTGGTAATGTATGGCAATAATAATAATAATAATAATGTAAAATAGTAAATAGATTTCAGTATGGTGCCAGTCCACCCTCCCTCAATATATGTCATTGTATTGTCATGCTATAATCCTATACATACGTAGTGATTTCTTCCACCATATGATAGTTGTATGATGCATTTTTGATTTCATGCTATTCCAGTATTGTGCAACATAGCATTAGCTTGTAATGCTAATTCTTTTGTATTTTGAAGTACCCCTGCTATTTTAGCTACACTGTATTATCTCAATACCTCTCCTGCCATTTTACTGCTTCCAAAAGGCTATTTTGGCGTAGTGCTGTGTGGTTAAGACTGTTTGGCTTATATGGATGTGTGATGTGATAGATTGCAAGGCCATTACGGGGAGATTGCTATGAATCCTTCTGGTTCATTTTTGGTCGAGAAATGCTTCACATCGAGTAATTTTTCTCATAAAGTGGCCATCGTGTCAGAGCTGTTGGCTATGCAGAATGAACTATCTAGGACAAGACATGCCATCCACCTGTTGAAGAAACTGGATGTTGACAGGTTAACCATTCTTCTATTTCCTCATGCATTTGACTATGAACCTAGTTTTATAGCATGACTTTATCTTTCTATTTCGTTATAGATACTCAAGACGGCCTGACCAGTGGAGAGCTGCGCAAACTTCGAAAGAAACAACTCAGCGAGAATTTCAAGCTGAATTTGGCCTGAACAGCAAACCTACCGGCCAGAGTATCGAGGAGCTGCTTTCTCCTCAAAGTCCCTCAAAGAAGCGTAAACAGAAAGAGAAGAACGACAAAGTCACTGCGGATGTCGGCACCAGCAAGCCAGAATCATTTCAGAAAAGCACCAAGAGCCAAAAATCTGCCAAGGCGATCTCTGAGGGAGAATCGAGCAACAAGAAACCTGTGAGCGTGCCATTCTTGAATGACAGCGGCAAGAGGAAATCGCCTAGTTTCCTATCGGACAAAGCAACTCTCAAGAAACAAAAACATGAGAGGCCCTCAGATGGCAGGCGGTTTGTTGGGGATAGTGTCAAACAGAAGCAGTCTATCGCCGAGCTTGCTGCTCTGGCTGGTAAGGACAAACTGACCGCAGGGGAGGTCCGGAAGCTGCTCAAACCCGAGATTTCAGCCAAGGGAGGCTAACTAATCATCTCTTACCATGTCAGCACTTCTAGAAAATCTGGACTGAGGCTGCGATTTTGTTGGTAAAAGTAGGTTTTTACTCATCTGTTGCAAGTCATGAGCTGTAAGATGCACGAACGGATTTATGTACTTGCGACAGTCACATGGGATTATTAGTTTTGGTTCAAGAGCGAGTTTCTGAAATTCGAGTTAGTAATCTTGTCATGTTTGTTGGGTCTTGCTTGCTGATGATTTTCTTGGAAACAACTCTCGTAGTTGTGTTAGTTCCTCATCATTGGCGGGTGCAGCCCTCATATTTCAAAAGCTTGTAATTGTTGGTGGTTACGCTTGTTAGTGATGTCTTCTTAATACACAAAGTTCCATGCTCATAATAAACACCAATTATATACACTAGTAGTTAACCGATGCACATGCACCGGCTAGCTATGTTCAAATATTGTTTTAGCCAGGCCACTAAATAACATTTTGTTACATATACAAATATAGAAGGAAACAAATCACTGGAGAATACAAATTATATCGCTTTAGATATATTTTTTAGACAACTAACGTTTCACATCTGTGTTTTCACCACTATAGAATACAAATGTAGAAGGAAACTTTAAACTTTCACATATATTTTTTCAGCACTAAACTCATAATGAAGATCAAATTGAGGATAACATCCATGCACATCTATTCTATCTTAGCACAATATGTCTTCTCACCTATTCAATGCATGCATTACCCTTGAGAACACTCTTATATTCATAAAATATATACATATATCACCTTTGAGCCATACTACATATGTTCCCAAAGTTATGTCACACTTTCTGCATACTAATAATATTTTCCCATTTGTCCCCCAAAGGCCTACTCCACCTTTTAATATTTGCAGTATTTCCAAAAGTAGCAATGATGAACAATTTAACCATAATTCACTTGAAATGTGATCTAAAAAGCATGTGCACATGAGTCAAAAGATTATATTCTACATTCAACAATAATATTTTTGCATCCCTTTGGATCAAAAGAAAATTAAAGTGCACTTGTTTTTTGCATCCTTAAACATCCATTATACTTAAAACATGAATTGCTTCATACATTACAAGAATTATAGAGGAACTTTAGGCTAGAAATGGATCAGACTGATGCAGACTATGATGAAATCTAGCAGCATACATAACATGTAAAATTTGAGCATAAGACACTTGGACAGCTTCAACATCAACCTTGTCTATGGCTAATCAAAGGGGTTGACCATCGACAAATCATGGATATGCTTGGCGAAATCATACTTAGTAATGCGATGTTTACACCTAATTTCAAGCTCAGCATCTTGAGAAGCCCTCCCTTCCACTTGTAGCAGCAAATGAAGATTAGTGATTGATACACTCTTGGAGTCACCATACATTTCAAGTTCCATTTTCTTTAGCACTTTTGCATTCAAAACAAAGTACTTCACAAAGGAATATTGTTTCTCATAGCCTATGACATACTTAAATACCACTTTTTTCAGATGAGTCTCGAGGCATTCTATTGGATGTACTGGGTCATGTCGAGGCTTATTTTTCTTTGTGTGTTGGTGAAACTGTAATATGAAAATAAGAGGCATATGCTAAAGGTGTCACAAACTAGATTAGATAATATGTCAATCAAATAAAACATTAAACAAAGTGAAGATGAGTACTCGCAGTGATGTAGAGCTCTTCAAGATAGGGAAACCACCTGAGGATGTAAAGAACCGCATTCAGTTCAAGGCCAGAAGAGAATTTTATCGAACATGACCACTGAGATGGTAACATCACACAAGGTGAGCTGCTTCAGGAGGGGTAAGTTCATGGACGTTATGATCTCGTTTGGGAAATCACAATAGCTGATCTTGGCAACAAGGAGGGTGGATGCAGAGCGGAGCGCAGATGGCGGCAACGGGTTTCTCGGGTTAGGATCTCGATGAAGGCACTGGTAGCCAATATCGAGCTCCTGGAGGTTAGAAAGGGCCTCAGAGTGTAACCAACTCTCCACCTGGGCATATAGGTCTCCAACGAGGAGGTGTCGGAAGCAGAATCGGCGGGCGGGGAGTGTTTGGATATTATCTCGGAGACGTCGACAGGGGGGACGCCGGGGGATCGATGGCATACCTCGAGGTTGAGAGGCGCTGAACACCAGAGGTCGTGCCATCGACGGGAGAGGGCCCGAGTGCGGCAACCATCCTTGGTGGGTAGGAGGGAGATGATGGTGTGTAGAATGTCATCCGGGAGCCCGCTGATGGAATCGTCGATGATCTTGTCGCATCCTACAATTCCATGGGATTCTCGCTGGTCCATGACCGGCGACCAGTGGGATGGGCGATTTGGCCGCAACACCTCGCCCACTCGTGGCCTCTCTCCGACACCAGCACACTCACAAGACTGGAGGGAAGATGGGGATCTCGATCTAGAAAGTAGATCTAGGGTTAGTCATTGGCCTTGCTCAATTTTCCAACCCATACTTACTTTCCTTATATTTATGTGGCCACCGGCTAGCGTTGCCGTCGACAACGCATTCCTAGCTGGTCGACCATGGAGGCTCTATGTGAACATGTTTTACTTTTTTTAACTCCAGAATACAATTTACTTTATTTTTAACTCATCCATTTTTTTCTTTGTTTGACTGTGATCGTTTCCACGATGCCACAATCGTTGTCCCCTGTCCTAGCATACCAACATTGTGCCACTCCCTCCACCCTCCTAACCTCCCCGGGCATGTGTTTGACTCCATGGCCTCACAAAACCACAAGTTCTCCAATAAAGTTGATAGTGAATTCCCATGACCAGAAAAACAGGTATCTTACGACATATGAGCTATTCTTTAATTGTGAGAAACTTACTGCTTTGATACAACCCCCCTTTAAACTTTTTGAATTGTGATGCAAATCAATGATGTAGATTAGAACTTACCTCTTCATTACAATGGGTAGTTTGGTAATTTGAAGTGAATGGTTATTCCCCTAAAAAAGTGATGTGATTGAAGTTGTAAAAAGAGGCGACCAAAAATACTACAATTAGATTGTTTGATCGATTCCTTATTTTTTTTTCATGTAATCATTTCCTCAAAAGATCGTGCGAGTAGGGGATGAACCCATATGCTAGGAGAGAACTTCTTTCTTCGGACATGGTATACAAGAGTACCATTAGAGACAATTGTGATTCTGTGAAGCTTTGAGAAACATTCAAATAGATATTGTGAGGCACAAGAGAATGAATAAAATAAAATGAGGGTTGCTATGATAGTTTATTAGTAACTTTTGTGTTGACTGAACACAACAACCTCGAATCTACTTCACCTGAAGGATAAGGGCAGAACCATCGACATCGTGCGTCATCCTCACCAGCTTATTCTTCTGCCTCGTGTGTGTATTCGCGTGGGTGTGTTTCTCACCTAGGATACATCAAAAGCGCTCCGGTACATACACGTCTAACAGGTGGTGTTTGCGAAGGTGGAGCGGCGTGGCATCTGACCCATCGATAATGAAGGGTCCCGATGATGGTCGCGTGTTTATGGACGCGTGGTGGCGCTGTCTGGCGCCATAGTGGCAACGACTGTACATTTTGCAAGGTCGATGCATCAATTCTGCTTTGAAGATGAATTGGTGGATGACGATGGTAACGATCTCTGTAGCGTGTGTATGCGGTGCTGCTAAGAGCAAGTACAATAAAGTGATGTAGACGGGCTGTAAGTATTAAAATATAATAACTTTGCTTAGTTGGAGGAAAAAGAAGAGGAGAGAAGAGAAGCGGGCTACTAATTAGTAGTCAGCTGCAACACGTGCTCTAAGCATTTTGTGAGATAGACATGTCGGCCATATATTAATAAAGTAGTATATGTTTAAACCTTACTATTGTACTTGTTGGCTATAATGTTAGCTATAGATGACATGACATCTCCTTATCGGGCTATACTATTAACCATGCTCTAAGAGTGTGCCGAGTCGATGTGTGACCTAGACCCGACAATTCGGCTTGGTTGGGGCCTCCGGCTATAGATGTTGGATATTGGTGTGAAGTTTGGATATGCGATCCCAACAATCTACACACCTTCATCAAGAGGATAAGAACGCAACATTTGTTGCCAGAATGATGCCTTCAGACCGATTGGTGTATTACATTATTGAATACTTAATAAAATAACCATATGCATCACTCTAATACAAAGACCGACGGTTTATCCTCCTTTTCTAAAAAAAACATACACGTTTAGCCGGCTACTCGAATAGATCAGGCAGCTTGCTGGCACATGCGGGGGCGAATGAAATAACACAAGTAGGGACGCGGTTTTTTGGGTCATAGGTGCATTTGCTCCTATTAGTAATACGAACATCATTTCGAAAAGTAAACAACACAAAAAATTTCGGATTTTTTGTATGATGCAAGATGGTCATGTGTGCGAAGTCCATGCCAAAATTCGTGAAGTTTGAACATTCGAGTAATCCTCGGCAAAAATGTTAAATTTTGGGACTATGAGGGTTTTTGAAAAATGGCACTATTCATCAAGAATCAAGATGGTCGTGGTTTTTTAGAAATCGAATGTCGAAATACCATGAAATTTTGCACGAATGTCACATGCATGAACATCTTGGATTCCACAAAAATTCAGATTTTTTTGAATTGCTTTGCATTTTTTTTTGAATTTTCTAGTTAGTGGGTGCATACGCTCCTGTGAGCCGTTTGAGATTTCGCTGACAAAAATGTTGGCAATTACCGGGGTCATGTTCATATGATGTGCTTTCATTTCTACTAACTTCTTCATATACTTTTAGTTATGTCGCAGTATTCTGATCATCGGCTTGCAGACGATTAGAGTTGAGTTATCATCTGCAACCCGTTGTATTTGGGAGGAATTTCAGTTTCAGTAGTAGGAGCATCCGAGTTGACAACAACATATTTGTAAAATCAATCTATTTTTTAATACCTAGATCGATGTTTATTCTTGAATTGAAAAAAATGACTTTTTCTCTAATGATACTATTAATCTAATTAATAAATTAGACCATTGGCAAATCACATTATGCAGCTGTTCTAATTTTCCAGTGCACGGGCACCTCCTATCGGATATATTGTACTTTGTAGACTTCATTAGTACAGTATAATGATGTGTACCTTAAACTTTAAGGTATAGTATCAAGGTTTTTTTTGAACATTAAAAGATCAACACTTTATTAATCGAAGGTGTAAAAATACCAGAACTTGCAAAGTACCCCTACAATAACAAGGAAATACATAAAAGTCCCTAGACTTTTGCAAGAAGGAACCTGTAAACTAAAATAAAATGCGATCGGGTCCTCCATCTTCCCTCTGGTTGAACCTCTCCGTGGCCGGGGAGCTGGCCACTTGGGGCGACGAGGGCGCCACTTCCTTTGGCTACCAGCATGGAGATGGACTGCCTCCCATGGAGGAATAACCTGCAGATGCCTTTCAGCCAGAAAATGCAAAGATTCGGAGAAGACGACGCCACCGCCTCCGCCATGAGAGCCTGTGCTATAAGCTCGAACCCCATCAGCACAAGGAAGCTTTGAATGTGTCCATCGATGAAGAGGAGGAGCGCTCCCTTCCATCCCGGATCTGGACTCCTTTGAGCAGTAGATCAGGAACAGACACTGCGCATATGGGATCAATCTCCTTTCATCCACCCCCATGGTGGCCATCGAGAGGAGGAGGAGCAACCAGAAGCAGACCGTAGAGCTTATTAACAGGGAGGCCAGAGAGCACCTTCTCCGTAGTCGCCAGCACCACACCACCGCCGCACCGAAGAACACCTCTGGCAGCCATCGAGCACGACCCGCACGCGTCGGCCGCCAAAACTCCCTCACAAACGGCATGAAGCTAGACCAAACTACAAGCACGCACCATGCTCCTCCCCCATCTCCTGCCCGACCGGCAGCACCGGCGTCGAAGCTCTGGGCAAGAGCTGGGCGGCGAGATCTAAAGGGGGCGACTCTCAAGGTGGAGACGGAAAGAGGGAGACGAGACAAGTACTAGGTATTAGGTGCAAAGTGAGTTGTATAGTATCAAGGTAGGGTAGTGAAGCAGGTAAGCAGCCATGATCACGACCTCGCTGGAGTGATATATCTAGTCGTGCACATCGGTAGTATTTGCAATGGAATCATGTTCATCACACGATTGAGAATTTAAACTAATTGGTTTGAAAATTTTCTCAATTAATTTCTTCCTCTTCATAATACACAAACATAATTAGATAATCAAATATTTATTGATCAATTTCCTCCAATTATAGCACTATTACTAAGAGTTTTAGGGTATAATTTAAAGCATATAATAAACTATAAATTTAGCAATAGAATAGATGCATTCGATGACATAAACTGCCAAACATTATAACTACAATAATTAAAACATTCATGAAAAGTGTTTGTAATTTCCAACCACGAATCGCACGGTCCAGATAGAAGTTGGTTCCGTCCATGTTTTGTCCATTTGGGTCGGTTGGAAGGCCGTTGTTTGGACACATTCGGCGTGAGATACAAGATTATCACACTCGTTGGCCTTTTTTTCAGCCACCGCCAACCGCATGACCCATTTGTTGTCTACCTGTTGGGGCTTCGGTGCAGAAAACAATAATTTTTCTAACTACGCGACCCAAACCCAAAGACCTATGCTATGATGATGTAAGTAACGAAGGGAAATCAATAACATACCCGTATGTAGTCCGTTAAGCGAGAAACGTTTCTGCATGAACGTAGTTGATGTAGTTGTACTCGGCGATCCTCGATGCAGCGGAGATCCTCGCACGACTCCAGAAGACATCCGGTCCTTGAAGACCGATGACGGTATTACCTCCCCGTCGAAACGTTGTCGGTGAAGACGTACGTGACATGTCCTCGACAATGAAGGAGTACCGCACGTGCAACACCTCGTAGTTTCACACGCATACGGTGTAAGCGATGTTCCCTCGGGCTCCGAACCAGACAAACAGCGAAAGAAGATGAATTCGGATCCTGGTTCCAGCAGCACCACGACGTGCGTATGGTGGAGAAACCCCCAACCTAGTACAAGATCCAAACAACGGGAGCCCGACGAAGAAAGGAGAAAGAGGGAGAGAGTTGTCTCAAAAGAGAGATCAAAATTGGATGAATAAAAGGGGCACCCCTCCCCTTCTTATATAGGACAAGGGGAGGTGCCAAGACTAAACCCATAGGAGAGGGGAGGTGCGCCGGACTAAGGGGGAGGCTCCCTCTCCACCTAATGGGCAACATAGGGTCCATATACCTTTTTAAGCATTAATTAAACATTTAAATCATATTTTAATATTTAATTTATTAATTAAATACTAAAACATATTTAAATAATATTTTGAACAATTCAAAACCTCCAGAACTATTTCTGATCTCCTCTGAAACAATTCTGAACTTTTCTCTTATTTCTCCGGTGATCCGGAATCTATCCTTAATGCGTCGAATACCCTTAAGCGTGACACCCTATGGTTCAGAACAGCAACATACATGATCGAGACACTCTCTGATCAATGACCATCATGTGGGACCTGGTTGCAATCCTTGATGGCCCATGTGATTCCATAGAATTAAATTCATCGTTTGAACCGTTAACGTTGAGTCCTAATCCCTTTGTAGCTACGGTACTTTGTTTGTCCGAGGTTTGATCGTCGGTATCTTATACCTAGTTCATCATTGTTACTGACAAACGTATTTACTCGTTTCGTGATATTACAACCCCGTGACCTAGTCAAACATTTGCAAACTTTATGATGTAATATCACGGAGTGTGCCTAGAGTACCTATTCGTCAATCGGATGGACAAATCACGTTCTGATCTTTCATACTCCTCAACATTCCACTTCAGAATACCCAAGATGCACCTTTATGGTTACCCTATTATGGTGTAACGTTTGATACACTCAAAGCTCCTCCGGATATAGCAATTACATATGATCTTTACGGTCTAAGGATCGGGTTACTACGTTATCGAGTTATCACAATGTCGAACTATGTGATTGGATCACATCGCAATATTTTGGTTTGGGTGAGTGGTATTCATATCATTCTTCGAATGACATGACTTCATTATCAACGGACGTATGTGTCTCCATGATCAGGAAACCTTGATCATCAATTGCACAATGAACTAGTATACTAGATTTGACTAGGGACTTGGTTGTTTATATACTACACGTGTATTAATGTTTCTGCTTAATACAGTTATAGCATAGTATAAAACTTATTATGAACTAATGAAATATGCTAATAAACATACTTTATTATTTGCCTCTAGGACATATTTCTAACACTACCATCCACACAATCGAGGATGGTAGTGGCCCTCTAGAGGACGACGGTGAAGAGGGAGGTTGATCTAGGTGACGGATAGTATATTATCATGCACAGACACGATACAAGAAATTGGTCGTGCGGTTGGCTGCAACGCCCAATTAAGGGCAACTATAATGCGTCAACGCATTTGATCTGTTTGCGTCCGTTTAGGTACGCATGAACATAAATCGCGTCCCAACACGCCGACGCAAAATGACACACGTCCATTTTTCATTTGTCTCAGCCCATTTCCGACCCAAATTTGGACCGGGATTGCATCGCCGCGGACACGCGTGGTCGCCCGCCCTTGTACTCGCCGGGCCTACCCGTCGACCGCACATCAATCCTCATTTCCCCACTTTCTCTCCCAAAACTCTTTGGCGACCCTTCCATGGTGAACGACCCGAATCCCACCACCGCCCCGACTGTGTGACACAATTCAAGCGTATCTATAATTTTTGCTTGTTTCATGCTCATTTGGTTGACATTGTTATATATTTGGTGCACTTTCACATCTTTTACAACATTTTTGGAAACTAACATATTAACCCAGTGCCAAGTGCCATGTTTTGTGTGCTATTGTCTATGCATCGCAGAAAAAGTTGAAAACTCAATATGCTCAGAAAATTCCAGAAAATTCCTAAAATTCTAAAGTTCCAGAAAACACTGGGAAGTCCAAACAGGGACCAAAGGGGGGCCACCCCCTGTCCAGGCGACCTAAGAGCACGTCCAGGGCTAGGTCGTGCCCCTCGGACGCCCGGGGTGGGGCCACCCCCTAGTGCCCTCTTTCACACATTTATTTCCCAAAACTTGAAAACCCTCGGGGCGGAGTTTTTGTTCCAGTGGTCATCGTCGTTCCACCGCCACCACAATGCTTAGATCGGGAGGCCTGTAGTACTGTGATGACACCCTGTCGGAGGAGGGAATCATTCCACGGGTTTCTTCATCAACTATGTCTGCCTCCCGAATGATGTGTGAGTAGTTCACCTTGGACCTAGGGTCCATGCATGGAAGTAGCTAGATCATGTCTTCTCTCCAATCTTGTGCTTCACTAATTAATTAGCCCTTGTTCTTCATCTTCGTCGATCAAGACACATATGTAATAGTTTCTATGTTGTTATATGCTTAGTTCGCTGGGATCCGATGGATTATGTGATTATGTTTATAATGTGGAAGTAATATATTTGATCTTCTTTTATATTGTGTTCTTGATTGTTCTTGCATGCTCTGTGTTATTTTTTTTTGCTTTGGCCAAGTAATGGTTTATAACTCTAAGAGGGAGCTTTGTGCTAGATAGTAGGTTCATGTCTCCTCGTGTCAGCGCTTGAGTGACAGAAACATGCAAGTACCAAGGATGTGATCCTTTTAATAAGGGGAAAACAGTGGTGCTTGTGCCTGTTTTGCTAACAAGTGTTGCTTACATTGTGCATTGAGTTTATAGCATTTGTCTGTTGCTTTGAGTTTTCAGCTTTTAGTTGTTGCTCGCAACTTAATACCAGCGAGTTGTTCTGGATTAGATATCTCAAGGTGGATATTTAGTAGTAGATGCTTTGGATTGAGGTATACTTGCTTTGGCGTAATGCGTACATGATTGAACCTTGCACTCTCTGCTAGCATAATTATCATTGTGGTGCCTTCATAATTCTGTCAATTGCCTAGCTGTAATTTGTTCACCCAATATAAGTTTTATCGTCTTTTGGGAGAGAGACATCACTAGTGTAGGTCGTGGTACCCCGGTCCATATCTCATCATTGTTTACCATCGAGGAATTTTTTTTTACTTTTGTTGTTCCAACCACCCTATACGTTCAACCTTTTGTAAACAACAAGACAAGGAGATTGACAACCTTTATGCCTCGTTGGGGGCGAGAGTATTGATACTTCCCAAACGTATCTATAATTTTTTCTTGTTCCATGCTTCTTTTGGAGACATTGTTACATGTTTCCGACTAACCTATTAACCTAGTGCCCAGTGCCAGTTTTGTCTGTTTTTGTCCGTGCAATGCAGAAAATAGCTGAAAAATCAAAGTGCTCGGAAAAAATCAGAAAAATTCCAAAAAATATTTTTCACCGGAAGACTCCAAAAGCCCGAAGGGCAATTAGAGGGGGGCACCCCTGGCCAGGCGACCACATGGCGCAGCCAGGGGTTGTCCACGCCCCCTGGCCGCCTGGCCAGGTGGGACCACCCCCTGTTGCCTCCCTTTGGCATATATTTGCGCCCCGTTCCATAAACCCTCGAGGAGGATCCCGTTTCGTGATCTACGCCCCAGTTCCGCCGCTGCCGCGATTCAAAGATCGGGATCAGCAAAAGTTACTCTCGCAGCACCCTGCCGGAGGGATGATTGATCTCCGGAGGCCCCTCCATCACCATGATTGCCTCCGGGATGCGTCGTGAGTACTCCCTCCTTGGACCATGGGTTCATGGCAGTAAGCTAGTTGATGTAGTCCCTCCTTGGACCATGGCTCCATAGCATGTATTTTTTGTGCGTGTCTAGGAAATAAAAACATTTCTCCCTCCGATCCATAATACGTGTCGTGGTTTTAGTTCAAGGATCTGAACTAAAACTACAACACCTATTATGGATCAGAGGGAGTATTAAGTAAAACTATATATATTAATTCAGGACAACCTATTTGGCAAATTTAGTTATTCAGTTTCTAGTCCGTAAATTGTTTTCATCAAATAAATATGATGCACACATCAAGGTCATTCTTAAGGTCAAATGGAGTTGAACAACCTAGATTTTGGTAAATTTAACATTATTTTCAGAAAGAGGGAAATACCTTAGAGATAAATTTAATTAAAACGCAGATATCTACCACACATGGATGCATCACAACACATCTAGATATCAACATTATTTAACATTGATGATAAGTTCACCCTTTCGATTCATCGTTTAAAAAATGTAACCTTCTTTGACATATAATACAACCCTAGCCCTAGCGTTGCCCCTCCCGCGGGCGACACAGGCGGCGCCTCCAGCCAACTCCCTCGCGGGCCCTCTCCCTCCTCCCATCCCAGCCACCGCTGACCAGAGCCTCTGGGGCAAAGCCCCCCCACAGTGGCTGGCGGAGGGGGTCTCTCCTCTCCTCGTGTCCATGGACTGCGGGGGCGACCAGGCCGCGCGGAGGCACTGGGTTCGCCGGAGCCTGGCGGCGCGGCGGCGGCGACCTTGAAGGTGATAGGCCTAGCGGCGTGGCTGCAGATGGGTTGCTGGATGGAGGTGTGGCAGCTGCGTGCGGGTCCTCGTGGCGGCGGCCTTCGGCGGTGGCGGGCGGTACGTGCGCGACGTCCGACGTGTGGTGGGGGCACGGATGATAGCACCAATAAGTGCTTCCTCGTTGGTTACCTCAAGGGGAAGGTTATGATGAAGATAGCGGAAAATTTCCCTCGGTGAAGATGCCGAGGTTTGTCTCCAGTAGGACTCCAAGCTCGACAAGAAGGTGGAAAGGACACAATGAAGTCGTTTACAACCTCGAGGCTGCTTACTTGACTTGGACCTGCACACAAACACAAATAACTTTGCTTCCAACGAGTCAGAGAGGTTGTCAATCTCTTTGGTCTTGTTGTTTACAAAGGATCAAACACAAGGATGGAAATATTAGTGGTTGCAACTGAAAAGAAAGTAAAGCAGTAAATTGGAGCATTGTAAACTATGGAGGAAATATGGACCGGGGTCCCATGATTTTCACTAGTAATGTCTCTCTCCCAAAATACGATAAGAACCATGCTGGGTGAACAAATTACAACTAGGCAATTGACAGAATTATAAACGCACTGCAATGCTAATCATGCTACAAGAAAGCTAGAGGCTCAATCATGTGGTAATTACACCAAAACAAGTAGACCGTTTCCAAAGCCCCCTGGTGGCCGCGCTGGATGGCCGCCTGGACACCCGGGGCCACCCCCTGGCCCCCCTTCGGCCTATATTTACCCCGTCTTCCGAAACCCTCGAAGACAGAACCCTTTTTCGCGACCCCCTATGTTCCGCCGCCGCCGCGCTTCCAAGATCGGGTCTGCCAGGAGACCCTATCCCGGCACCCTGCCGGAGGGAGTATTGACCCCCGGGAGCTTCTTCACCACCATGGACGCTTCCCGGATGAGTCGTGAGTAGTCCACCTTTCACCATGGGTCCATGGTCAGTAGCGATGTGATGTCTTCTCTCCATCTTTGTTCTTTAATGTTTAGACCTTGTGAGCTGCCCTACATGATCAAGGCCATATGTAATTTTCCTGCTGTTGCTATGTTGAGTTTGCTAGGATCTGATGGATTATAAGATTATGTTCAGATTGTGATGAGTAATATATTTGGTTCTTCTCCTTTTATATTTATGTTCTTGAGTAATTCTTGCATGTTCTCCGTTTCTTTTTATTAATTTGGCCAAGTGATGGATCGTAACTCCAAGAGGAAGCGTTATGCATGATTGTGGGTTCATGACCCCGATGACTAGCTTGAGTGAAAACAACATGAGTCTAGGGCATGTGTCGTTGCCACAAGGGGGAAAACAACGGTGCTTGTACTTGCGGGTGCAAGGATTGTTTACTTTATGCAAAGTTCTTTTAATGCAGTTGTCTGTTGCTTTGGGTTTACACTTTGGGTGGGGCTCACAACTTAATACCAGCGAGATGTTTTGGATAGATATCTCAAGGTGGATGATTAGTGAGTAGATGCAGATGGATTTTGGTCTACTTGTCTTGGCGTACTGCCCATGCTTTTGAGCCTCTTCCTTTCTTTGTAGCATAGTTAGCATTGCGGTGCGTTTTTAATCCTGTCAATTCCACAGCTGTAATTTGTTCACCTCGCATAGCTGTTTATCGTCTTTTGGGAGAGAGACATCACTAGTGAACTTCATGGGACCCCGGTCCATATTTCCACCACTGTTTACACCCTCAATTTACTTCCTGTTTTTTTAACATAAAGGACACTCATATATTAATATAAAGGATAAAACCATCTTACAACCAGAAACTTGAAAAAGGTAAATGCTTCAGATGAAGCTAAACAACTTGCAAAAAGGACCCTAGATAAGGATGAAGAAACGCAATCAGATCCTTCTTCTTCGCGGTGGACAGTATCATCGCCGGCGCCGGGGACGAACCACTTGGACCGACGAAATCCACCGAGGAGAAGATTTGCCTCGCAGTGGAGGAATAGGAGGTTGCCATTCAGCCAGAAGAAACCGAAGCCGCCTTGAGGAAGTCGGTCAAAGACCATCGCACTGGGCTGCACATCTCCCTCAGGAGCTTGCCCAACAATCATCGATGGAGTGACCGAGCAACTCAAGGACAACCACGGAGGATGTGCACCAGATCCGACCATGATCTGCCTCACCATCGATCTTCCACTCCTCTGTACCATCACCAAGATGACATAAGGGGACAAGGAACACCGCCAGATCCAGAAGAAGTGGAGAACAACACCCGAGCTTATTTGGGGGAACGCCGACATCGATCCATGGTGGGGTAGGCAGCACCATGCTGTCGTCCCAAGCAGGGGCCTCTCATCCAACCCAAAGATTACCTCCATCTTCTTGCAAGAAGAATCATAAGAAGGGAGGGACAATGGAGCACTGCCACACGGAAGCACCGGAGCTCTTCTCAACCTACAGCAAGAAAATAAGGTTTTGGAAGAAAAGAAGTACTAGGTTATCTTTGCCTTTTCTTCTTCCTGGCCAATAAATTCACATCTGGATCCAGATCCGTCCCCTTCCTCGTTCTTGTTCTTCGTTCCCGAATCCCTGTTGAGGTCAGCGCGGTGGAGGAGAAGTTCGTGGCCGACGGCAGCTCCTATGCCATTGTGATGCAGCCAGATCCATGGCGCTGGTCAACCTCGGTTGGTGGCGCTCTTTCTTACTTCCTGTTTTACTTTGCATTTATCATTTATCCCTACTATCTACCCTTGCATTTTATCCTTTGTAGACAACAAGGCTGGAGAGATTGAAAACCTCTCTGTACTCATTGGGAGCAAAGCTATCTGTTGTGTGTGCAGGTCCAAGTAAAGTAAGCAACCTTGAGTTGTAAACGACGCCATTGTTAACTTTACCACCTACTTGTCGTTGTTGGAGTCCTACTGGTTCGATCTTAACCTTGGTATCTTTGCCAAGGGAAATTTACTGTTGTGCTACATCTCAACCTTCCACTTGGGGTAACCAACGAGTGGCGATAAACCATCATTTATCCATCAACATCTACTCACTAATCATCCACCTTGTGATATCTATCCAGAACATCTAGCTGGTATTAAGTTGTGAAGCCCAACCAAATTGTAGCCTCAAAGCAACAGACATCAGCCTCAATACTCTATGTGTAATGTAAGCAATCCTTTCAACCGCAGTTACAAGCACCGCCGTTTTCTCCCTGATGGCAACATCACATCCCCTAGTCTCATGTTTCTGTCACTCAAGCTAGACATCGGGGGGCATGAACCCACAATCATGCATAACGCTCCCTCTTGGAGTTACAATCTACCACTTTGCTAAAGCAACAAACATAATGGGGAACATGCAAGAACACTCAAGAACTAAAATATAAAGGTAAACCAACTATATTACTCATCACAAACTGAACATAATCTCATAATCTATCGGATCCTAGCAAACACATCATATCAAAACAGGAACTAATACATAGGTGCCTTGATCATGATAGGCTTCTCACAAGGGAAAACATTGAAGCACAAGATTGGAGAGAAGACATCACATAGCTACCGGTCATGGACCCTTGGTCCAAGGGGGACTGCTCATGGCACATCTCGGAGGAGATCATGGTGGTGGAGAGGTCTCCGCAGATCAATCCTCCCTCTGGCAGGGTGCCGGGATAGCTTATCCCGGCGATCCAAAGATCGGAATCTCGGCGGCGATAGAACAGTGGACGAAATCACGTAACGGGGTTGCTCTTGAGGGTTTTCGGAGCGGGGAGAATATATAGGCGAAAGGTCACCCTGAGGGGTGCCCCCCTAGCCGCGCCAAGCAGCCGCCTGGTTGGGGGGTGGCCCCCCTCGAGCCCCCCTTTTGGATCCCCAAGCTTAGTTCATGCTCGTCCTCGAGTAGGTAAATGACAACAAAGAAAATTTATGTGGTGACATGCTAACAACAAAGATTTGAAATTTAAAGTACAACAAGTAAGATATGCAATTCAAGTCAAGACAATAACAAGCAAGAGTCTATATCTAGTATTGAAACTTAGCAAAGCAAGAACTTAAAGGTACAAGAGCTCTCGCAGTCCATGACTCGAATGTCTCCAATCGGTGTTTATTGTGCAAGAAGTGGGAGATGGGTTTAGAGAAAAATACTAGTAGTTGTTGAGAACTCAATCTACTAAAACTTCACACTTTGTCTCCTTTGTAATCTTATTATGACTCGTCCCCAGACCACTGGCCAGGTACAAGTCAAACCGATCCTCTCCATTTTGACTTTGAGCACTCATGCAATGAATGAGCACGAGCAAGATTAGTTGGCACTTAGGATGGCGAATAGAATAAATGATGGGGAAGGAAGACAAAAATGTGTGAAAGGATCAAATCAATGAGGACAATCATAGGCGAGATAAAGCCAAATGATAGATATGATGCGAGGAGTAGGGATTGCCATGTGATACGTCTCAAACGTATCTATAATTTTTGCTCGTTCCATGCCCTTTTTGTGTCATTGCTACATCTTTTTTCCATGCTTTTGAATCATTTATTGGACTAACCTACTAATATAGATCCCAGTGCCAGTTTCTGTCGGTTTTGTCTTTGCAATGCAGAAAAAAGTCCAAAAATGAAGTTGCTCAGAAAATTCCCAAAAAATTACCAAAAAATATCTACATCGAAAGAGTCCTCCAGCCAGAGGATAGAGCCAGGACGTGGACCCAGGCCCCCAGGCGCCCTCCCGGCGCGGCCAGGGCCCACCCGCGCGGGGTGGCCGCCTGGGTGACCTGGGCACCTCCTCGGACTCCCCCTTTGCCTATAAAATCTCCCGTGATGCAAAACCCCGAGAGATCCAACCCTTTTCTCCAGAAGCGCTCTCGATCTCCGCCGTCATCGAAACCTAGCTTCGGGGGTCACCAGGATCTTGCTCCGGTGATAACCCTCAACTTCAGGGGGTCGAGATAGTCTTCGCGGGCAAGATAACCCAATTTATTGATTCGACACTTGGGGACACAAAGAATACGTACAGGCTTTGACAATTGAGTTGTCAATTCAACCGCACCTGAAATAAACACTTGCTTGCACAAAGGTATTAGTAGCAACTGTGATACGATGGTAGTAGTGGTGGTGATAATAGTAGTGATGGTCGTGGTGAAACAGCAAAAGTAAAACAGAAAAAGTAAACAACTAGTAACCAGCAGGAAAGAAAACACTATTGTCTAGGGAGATGGATGGTTGGGCGCTGCTTGGATGAGAACGAACATGTAATAGATTCTAACACGGGCAAGGCTCACAGAAAAGAAAGGATCATCTAGGAAAATATCAAACATCAGACATGTATCCCAGGATAGTTGTACGTGCTTGCAATAAGAACTTTGCACAACATCTTTTGTCCTAACCTCCCGCTACAAACGGGGCCAAAAGGAACTTAGGGACATTAAGGTACTCCTGTCAAAGAGCACCGGAACAAAGCATTAACACTTCATGGATACACGGAATCCTCAAGTTATAGTCCATCCCCTTTGGTGTCCCAAGCTGTCACCATTGGGATCGCCGGTTCCGGATTATAATAGGTGCATACAACTCATAGATAGGATCAAGAACACCACAAACTCAAGAAACAAAAGGGTGATCAGATCTGAAATCTTGGCACTCGGGCCCAAAGTGACAAGCATTAAGAGCAACAAGTTGTAACAGAGATGATAAACACCAAGTAGATGATATGAAACATGCCCCCAACAATCTGATTGAACTACTACATGATCTAACTCATCCAATCCCTACCATCCCCTTTGCCTACAACAGGGAATTACTCACACATGAGAGAGGAAGTCATGGAGGGGTGATGGAGAGGCGATGATGATGACGATGGCGATGATTTCCCCTCACCGGAGGCCAAAGCAGCCTCCAGATTAGCTCTCCCGGGGAAGAACAGAGGGTTGCGACGCCTCCGCGACGTAGATTGGAAAAGCGACTTCTGTCCTGGGGTTTCTGCGTCGGGAGAATAAATAGGGTCAAAGTAGGGCACCAGGGGGTGTGGGACCCAGCCAAGAGGGCAGGTGGCACGACCAGGGGCTGGGCCGCGCCAGGCACCCTCCTGGATGCCCCCTGGCTGCCCTGTGGCCCCCTTTGGACTCGTGGAAGCTTCCGGAACGCTGATTTTTTATATATTTTTTGGGATTTGTCCAGCGTACCTAAATATCCAGAAACCTGCACAAAAGAAAACATCAGTGGTAGCTCTGCTGAAAACAGCGTCGGTCCGGGTTATTTTCGTTCAAATCATGCACGAATGAAGCCAAAACAATAGCAAAAGTGTTTGGAAAAGTAGATACGTTTGAGACGTATCAACTCCCCCAAGCTTAGCTATTGCTTGTCCTCAAGCAATTCAGTTCAACGAACTGGACGCGACAAAGAAAACTTTGACAAACTCTTTTGCTTCATTAGATGTATATAAGCATGTACTACGAAAGAGTTTAGCAAGTTTTGACACCATGCTACAAGGACAATGCACGAAGCAATCCTTCTTTCATGTAATCAGTCACAAACAAACAAAAAGTAAATAATATGTTGCTGAGAATCAATTTAAGATCACAATGCACATAGCATGAACATATCAGAGTGGTATCTCGCTAACCTCCATGAGTGAAGCAAAACATAAATGCAGAAACTCCTCCAGAGTTTTAAAGGAGACTAGAACTCAGAACTCAAAGTAAGAAACATCACAAGCATGCAAAAGACAATGTGATACTTTGGGACAATGCATGTTACACTAAGAATGACAATTATTTTATCATAGTTGGTGCTTTGGAGAAAGGAAGGTGGAGACTCTCGAACCGTGGCTTTTGATGGCAAGGTTGAAAACCCGTGAAAGGAAGAAAAGACTAAACATGTTCCAGAGCTCTTGGTTTTGAAAACAGAGATAAAACTCTTTTGATAAGTGCAACTTTCCAGTCAACGGTGAACGGTAAAGGTCTCTCAATATCTCCCATGCCAACCATATTAATGCCTTTTGCTTACACATGTTCCCTTATCCATAAATCCTTTGATGGTCTACGGAACCTTTTATTTTGCCTCAAGGATGGAAGGAGGATATCGTTCGATCTATCGTAAGCAGCATTTGGTCCATTTCACTCCATCATCAAGTATGGGGGAGGTTTAACTCTCAATTTTTTATTGACTAGTTAAAACTTCCGTCAAACTTTTTTTGGCATGAAAGATACTGATTTTCCCTCACCGCACCATGAGCTTGTACGGTTACAAAAGGGAAGCTTTTGAATAAATTTCGAGATGGCACAAGAAAGTCTAAGTTAGGAATGGCCGGTAAATACCACATATAGGTAGGTATGGTGGACTCAAATGGAACAACTGGGTTTAGAAAGGTGATTGTGGAAGCACAAGAAGAATTCCGCTTGGTGCTGGAGGAAGGCTAGAAAAAGACGGGGAAGCGACCAACCAGAGAGCATAACGGTCATAATCATGCAGAGCGACAAAGCAACATTGAATCAGGCATGAAAGTGATATAACTCACCCTGAAGAAAAAATATCATCAAGGCAGAACAGACTTTTTAGTCTTAACATGCGTGAACATGTGCCAAGTTAATCCAAGAATCCCCGGAGGGAAATACCACTTCAATATGCCACACCATGAACAATGCAATGCATATCAATCATTTCAAGCAACACATTATAAACTCTAGCTATTTGAGACTAACCACAAAGAAAGCATGAACCACTGGGAAAGCATTGTAAACATAGCACTATGTCGCTACAAGATGGTCTCTAATCATAAGTAGAGGCATATGTACAAAAGTAGAAACAAAACGAGTTCATACCGGCTTTCCTTGTTGCATCCCTTCCGTCAATCTTCGTCATTACTGCCTTGTCACTTGAACGATCGAACGTAGGAAATTATAATCATCACAGACTCGAGCTGAACTCTGAAACAAAGCAAACTAAAGAGCAAAGGAAACAATTTTTTGGTTTTTTTAAGGTTTAACGAAAACAAAAGAAAGGAGAAATATTTTTGGGTTTTTGCAAACTAAAATAACAAATAAGAACAGGAAAAAACTTGCAAAAATATAAAAGCGAACCAACGGTAGATACAATGGAAAGGGGAGGACAGCACGTACTCCCACTGAAAAACGAAATCCAATCCTGCGAGAAAAATCAAACACAAGTGGTGCAGGTAGACGGACAGTGCATGTGATGACCCTCAACGTAAAGGGATCGATTGCAGCGTTTTCGATAAGTAAGAGTGTCGAACCCAACGAGGAGCAGAAGGTAATAGCAAGTGACTTTGGCAAGGAGATAACTGCAAGCACTGAAAGATAACTTTTTAGGGGTTTTCTTGGTATAAGCGACAGGTAAGTAAAAACGAACAAAGTAAAAGGTACTGGAGAGTAACGAGTGGCCCAATCCTTTCTGAGCAAAGGAGAGGCCTAGCAACTGAACTTATAAAAGCTAAAGTGTTCTTGAGGACACACGGGAGAGGTAGTCATGTGCTTTCGCCATATTCCGTATCGGTACTATGTGCTGTGTTGATAAGTGTTGGGTGGGTGGATCTATGCTAGTACACCCTCTAGACTAAGATAAGTGTACTCTTATGATTAAACACCTTGCAAGCATCCGCAAATACAAGATACTCCCTCCGATCCATAATAAGTGTCGCTCATTTTGTACTAAGCTAGTACAAACTTTGTATTAGATAAGCGACACTTATTGTGGATCGGAGGGAGTAGTAATTAAGGCAAAAGCCTAACCATAGCAATACGATCGGTGATCCATTGTTCCCTTGTGCAAAAGCGTGCAAACTGGGGTTTAGGTTTCTGTCACTCCGGCAATCCACCGTAAGCATTCTTTGTACACAGTGTATTCCCCTAGGTCCTTGATAAGGCGAAGTGTTGAGTGTTCGACTCACACAACACCACTAGGAAAATAACAACACAACTTAAATATCAACCAACACATATTACTTCAACATCATATGACTACTAACAACTAGACTTCTCCCATGTCCTCAAGAACTAAAGTAACTACTCACAAGACATAAAAGAGATCATGATCAGTGGGGATAAATAGATGATAAACAATCTGAACACAATAATATTTCTCCAAAGAAACTCAATAGCATTCACCACAAAGTAGTAATCAACACCGATAGAGTAGAGAGGATAGATAGTACGGATTACAACACGAGTTGCAATTGTGAGACAAGATTGGATGGAGGTGGAGATGGTGCTGATGATGGGGATGATGTTGATGATGATCTCGATGATGCCCGTGAAGATGGTGATGACGATGGCGATGATCTCCCCTTCCGGGAGGTGATCTCCCCAGCGGAATCTGCCCGCCAGAGATGGCTTTTCTTCTCTGTAGGTTTCCGCCACGGAGCGGCGGCGGAACTCTGGAAACTCTCCTCTTTTAGGGTTTTTGGATCACGAGGAGTATATAGGCCAGAGGGGGGGGGAGCCGGGAGTGTCCCCGGGGGTCCAGGCGCCCTCCCGGCGCGGCCAGGGGTGGGGCCGCGCCAGGTGGCCGCCTGGGCACCCTGTGGCCCCCTCTGGTTGCTCTTTTGCGTGTCTTCGTGATCCTTCTGGAAAACAGCCTCCGTCGATTTTCAGGTAATTTGGAGGTGTTCTTCTTCAGCAACTCAGCGTCCACTTTTTACCGCTGAATCCTGCGTCTGCTGCTTCGGCACCGGAAAGTTGCAAACAGTGTAAAATAAGCCAAAAAACATAAGAATAGCATCATATCATGAAATATATCAATGAATAAGAAAGAATTACTATATAAAATAGTGATGCATTTTGGACGTATCAACTCCCCCAAGCTTAGACCTCGCTTGTCCCCGAGCGAATACTGAGCTCGGTAAACCTGTCCACAAGTTTAGAGAGTGAAGTGTCGATAAATAAAATACGGACAAGAAGCATCAAGGTTCCTTCATCAAACTCAAGCATCCTCAACAGCAACCTCAACTCATAAGGCCCTTATGAGAAAGTAATAACAATTATAATCAAAAGTAGGGCTGAGGAAACTCATCAAATTATGGCAAACATAACCTTGGTCAAAGGACAACTAAAAACAATTTGAAGCTTTTGAAAGAACATGTTATTAGTCATGAAGTGCAAATGCTAACACAAAGGAAGATGCTCGCTAGGCAAAAGCTTTCGCAAACAACTTACTTATCAAAAGATAATGTCAACAAGGATATGGCATGGCAAAACTTAATGCAGCTTTATATGGATGAATCCTCATCAACATCAAATGCCTGTTCTCTTAGGGAAAAGAAGGAAGTGGGACAACTGACTCAACATGAAGGTGGATGGAAATCCTTGTTTAAGGGAAAGCAGGGAAAACTCATGTGCTATCCTTAAATCAAACAGAATAAAAATAGATTTTGGGGTGGTGCATAGTTTGTCAACGAATGCTAATAGGTAGCTCAATTACTTCTCAAGATGGATAAGTTTCGAGGAACGACTCCCAAGTGAGGACGATCACATCCCCTTAATCTCCTTTGTTTATCACTGCGAAAGTTTCTGATTTCTCATAGACCAAGCGTGAATGAGGGTTTGTTTGTTATATTATCTTTCGAGCTGGGCGGACCCATGCCAGTTCCTCCTCGTATTATGGGTTTGCAGATTAAACATGCAATCCCGGAGTAGAACTTGTCCAACTTAAGAAGATCATGAATTACCTACTACTTCCTCATGAGCTAAACAAGAGGCACAAAACAGAAGATTTTGAACATTTAAGGATAACACATAAATTCTATACTTATAGGAGTGGTAGGGTAATACCACGAATAGGAAGGTATGGTGGACTCATATGGAAGGTAATGGTTTCAGGGTATGGATGCACAAGCAGAAATCTACTTGGCAAAGAGTTTGGCTAGCAAAGGCTTTTGAGAGAACAGACAATTGATGCTAATTTAGATGCAAAATATATAAGGCATAAACATTAAGGTAAGCATAACACATCAAGTTGTCTTCCTTGTCAACATAACACTTCAAGCATAATAACATAAAGTTTTTGGCTATGTCGCTACTTGAGAAAACATGCATGTTGTCAAGACCAAAGCTATGTTTGCCAAAATTAAATAAAGTTTTCAAAGCCATACCTGATATAAGGTCAATACTCCCCATAAGAATCGTCATATGAGGCCGATTGCGTGAAGAGAATACCGAGTGCAGCGAAGGAACCAATAGACTTCTCATTAATATTCCATTATAGACGACTCCACACTCACGGATACAATCTCTCCACAGACGGAGTGATAGACCTCAATGCAAACACCTATTTCATATAATAAACTCCCTAGACATGATACGAATCTACTTGACTCTAAAAGACTAAGATAAAGATAAAGATACCCGGCACTCCCCCAAGCTTGGAACAAGCTGAGGGGATTCCATTACCCGAGGAGATTTACTCCTCATTCTTGTTCTTCTCAATCAGGTACTCCTTGGCGAAGCGCTTCCATGGTAGCTCCTCTCCAGTCTCGAAGGACATTCCCGTCTCCAGGATCCTGCACTCAGCACCTAAACTCATGCGCAGAAACTGTAGTTCATACTCACAGTTCTGGTTGTGAAGATCATAGATTTGTGCTTGGAGCTGATAAACTTTTTCTTCTAGTGCGGACAAACTTGACCACATCTCCTTCATCTCTTTCCTATGGGAAGCCTCGATCTCGTTCCTGATTTTGAAGTTGGCTTCAACACCACGCTCCACCATCTTCTTGAACTTGAAGACCTCATGTTCCATCTCCTTCAGCCGCTCCTCGGTGCTCCCCTCCATGACTGGTCCCTTCAGATCTTCCTTGTGGAGAACACCGTCCTCCACACGAAGGACCTGGGGGTGCTTGTTCACCTTAGCGAGGTAAGGGTTGATGACGTTGACAACGAACTTGTCCTTGGGGGAACTTGGGGAAGCCATGGCACCTAGGTCTAGCTAAAAGATTTCCTGGCAGAAACAGATTGAAGAGAAAACACACGAAATCGCGAGATACGTTGCTGGAACGATCCGGGCAAATATATAGCAAAAATTTCTGCAACAAAAGGAAGGTAACGAGCCAAAGTGGGGTCGGAGAAGGACTCCTGGGTGCCCAGGCGGCCTCCCGGCGCGGCCAGGAGGTAGGCCGCGCCAGGGGGGCGCCTGGGCCCCCTGGAGCTCCTCTCCGGCTCCACTTAGGCCTCGAATTTTCCTAATTTTGTAAAAACTCATAATATGGAACTTTTATGGCGGTTCGCGATGTTTCCTTACCGTAATACATACCTTTTCTTATTCTGCTTCTGTCGGTGTCTGAAACAGGGCTGCAACATATTCTTCATGAGTTGTTGTGCGTATTATACTTACATCAACATTGACGGGATCTCCCGCCATGTAATGCTTGAGTATTTTCCCATTTACAACTTGAGGTTTGGTGCCTTCAAAATTGTTAATCTTGATTGCACCAGACCGGTAGACTTCTTCGATATGAAATGGCCCTTCCCACCTGGAAAGTAGTTTACCTGGAGAAAACCTGAAACGGGATGTAAACAATAAAACTTGATCACCAACATTAAATTCACGTTTCAGAATCCTCCTGTCATGCCACTTCTTTACCTTTTCCTTGAACATTTTAGCGCTCTCGTAAGCTTCACTTCTCCACTCATCTAGAGAAGTCAAGTTCATGAGACGCTTTTCACCAGCTAACTTTGGGTCAGCATTAAGCTCTCTAACAGCCCAGAAAGCTTTGTGCTCTAACTCTAATGGCAAATGGCAAGCCTTGCCATAGACCATTTTATAGGGAGACATGCCCATGGGTTTTTTGTAAGCAGTTCTAGACGCCCACAAAGCATCTCCTAACTTATTTGACCAGTCCTTCCTATTTCTATTAACTGTCTTTTGCAAGATCAACTTGATCTCTCTATTGGTGAGCTCAACTTGCCCACTAGTTTGAGGATGGTACGGTGACACAATCCTATGATTGACATCGTACTTGGCTAAAGCTTTTCTAAAAGCTCCATGCGTGAAGTGTGATCCTCCATCAGTCATGAGATACCTAGGTACACCAAACCTAGGGAAAATTACATCTTTGAGCATTTTCAAAGATTTTTTGTGATCAACACTCTCAGTGGGGATTGCTTCAACCCACTTGGTTACATAATCAACAACAACTAATATGTGAGTGTACTTGTGCGAAGAAGGAAAAGGACCCATAAAATCAAAACCCCAGCAATCAAAAGGCTCAATCACTAGTGAGTAATTCATAGGCATCTCATTCCATCTACTAATATTACCAACTCTCTGACATTTATCACAAGCTAAAACATAATTTCTAGCATCTTTAAAGAGAGTAGGCCAATAAAAACCTGATTGGAGAACCTTATGTGCGGTTCTCTCACCGGCGTGATGTCCTCCATAGGGACTATCGTGACATTTCTTAAGAACGTCCTTCACGTCCTTCTTCTCGTGTTCCGGTATGCATCTTCTCATGATCCCGTCCGGACCTTCTTTGAAAAGATGTGGGTCATCCCAAAAGTAATGCCTCAAATCATTAAAGAACTTCTTCCTTTGCTGAAATGTTAAACCTGGAGGCAAATACTTTGCAACGATAAAATTAGCATAATCTGCAAACCAAGGATCGGAAAGAGATTGTACTTTAACAACGGCAAGTTGTTCGTCTGGAAAACTGTCGTTGACTGGGATGGGATCATGCGGTATATCTTCCATTCTTGAAAGATTGTCCGCTACAGGGTTATCTGCTCCTTTTCTATCAACAATCTGCAAATCAAATTCTTGAAGGAGGTGTACCCACCTGATGAGTCTTGGTTTGGCATCCTTATTCGTCATAAGATACTTAATGGCAGCATGGTCAGTATGAATAATAACTTTAGAATAAAAAATATACTGCCTAAACTTATCACAAGCAAACACTACTGCTAAGAATTCCTTCTCAGTAGTAGCATAATTCTTTTGAGCACTATCAAGGGTTTTACTAGCATAATAAATAACATTCAACTTTTTATCAACCCTTTGTCCTAAAACAGCTCCAACAGCAAAATCACTAGCATCACACATAATTTCAAAGGGAAAACTCCAGTCAGGCGGTTGTACTATAGGAGCGGTTATTAAAGCTTTCTTAAGAACTTCGAAAGCCTCCTTACAATCTTCATCAAATACAAAAGGAACATCCTTCTGGAGAAGATTAGTGAGGGGTCTCGAGGTCTTAGAAAAGTCTTTAATAAATCTTCTATAGAAACCGGCATGACCGAGAAAACTACGAATACCTTTAATGTCCCTTGGATAGGGCATCCTTTCGATAGCTTCAATTTTCGCCTTGTCCACTTCAATTCCCCTCTCATAAATCTTGTGTCCAAGCACGATCCCTTCGTTAACCATGAAGTGGCACTTTTCCTAGTTTAGAACTAAGTTTGTATCCTCGCATCTCTGCAAAACTTTATTTAGATTGTGGAGACAGTGGTCAAAAGAAGTTCCATAGACGGAGAAATCGTCCATGAAGACTTCCACAATCTCCTCACAGAAACCATGAAATATTGCAGACATACATCTCTGAAAAGTAGCAGGGGCATTGCATAAACCAAAAGGCATACGCCTATAAGCATAAGTACCGTAAGGACAAGTGAAAGTGGTCTTCTCTTGATCGACAATGTTAACATGAATTTGAGAGAAGCCTGAATACCCGTCAAGATAGAAAAAGTGGGTGTTTTTCGACAGCCTCTCAAGCATCTGATCAATAAAGGGCAGCGGGTAGTGGTCCTTCCTGGTTGCCTTGTTCAACTTCCTGTAATCAATACACATTCTATATCCAATAATAATTCTCTGAGGTATTAGTTCATTCTTATCATTAGGGACTACAGTTGTCCCTCCTTTCTTAGGAACACAATGAACTGGACTTACCCACTTACTATCGGCTATAGGGTAGATAATACCTGCGGCTAGAAGCTTGAGGATTTCAGTCCTCACAACATCCATCATCTTTGGGTTCAACCGTCGTTGATGGTCAACAACAGGTTTAGCATCGGGCTCGAGGTTGATAGTATGTTGACAGATAGATGGACTAATTCCCTTAAGGTCATCAAGGGTATAGCCAATTGCACCACGGTGCTTACGAAGTACCTCCAATAATCGCTCTTCTTCATATCCTGAAATGTTAGAGTTTATAATAACAGGATATACTTTCTTTTCATCTAAATAAGCATACTTGAGCATATCGGGAAGAGGTTTGAGATCAAACACCGGGTCTTCTTTTGGTTTGGATAGAATTCCTAAAGGTTCAACCGGAAGGTTGTGCTTCAGGATGGCAGGTTGTCTCAAGAAGATTTCATCAATTTCATTTCTTTCCTGCATATGAGTATCATTCTCGTGGTCCTCCATGTATTGTTGCAAAGGATCATTAGGGGGAATAGAAATAGAAGCAATACTTTCAATAATTTTATCATCACTAGGTAATTCAGTACCACGAGGCTGCTTAGAGATCTTAGAAAAGTTAAATTCATATGGCTCACCATTGAATTCAACAGAAACTTTACCTTTCTTGCAATCTATAACAGCTCCACAAGTTCTGCGAAAAGGTCTACCAAAAATAATAGGACAAAAACTATCTTGCACTGAACCAAGTACGAGAAAGTCGGTAGGATACTCTACCTTTCCGCATAGGACTTCAACATCTCTCACAATCCCAATAGGAGAGATAGTAGCTTTGTTTGCAAGATGAATAGTAACATCAATCTCTTCAAGTTCACAGGGTGAAATTTCACCCATGATCTCTTGATAAAGCGAATAAGGAATCGTCCTAGCACTTGATCCCAGATCGCATAGCCCGTAATAATTGTGATCTCCTATTTTAACAGATACAACTGGTGTACCTGAAATTGGGCTTTTATTCTTGGCTGTGACAATGTTAGTTGAAACAGCACAAAAATTTATAATAGAATCTGAAACATCATTAGTAACTAAATGTTTAACCATAGCAACTTGAGGATCGACTCTGATCTGATCCTCAGGTTCGCCTGTTCTCCTCTCACTTTTATTTATGATGCCTGTCACAAAAGAGTGCTCCCTTATTCTTGAAGGAAAAGGGGGCTGCTCATATATAACTGCAGGCAAAATAGGATCAACAACGTGAACATCAATAGGCACTTCTTTGAAAGGCTTATGGTACTGATCCTTCTTCATCTTAGAAGAATCAACATGAGAGGCAAAGTTCTTACAAAAATAAATCATTAGATGGGAATCCAGACCAATCTTAGAGCAAAAGGTATTAAAATAATCAGTTTTCACATAGCTCTCAATATAATCATGCTCGTAATTTATAGAAGGTTCAATACCTTTATCGATTTCCCAATCTTCAGTATTCTTCTGGATTCTTTCGATGAGATCCCATCTTTCTTCAACGCTCTTTGTATGAAATACCCCACTAGAGGAGGCATCCAGCATTTTCTTATCCTGACGAGAAAGCATGGCATAAAAATTTGTAAGTATAATATCTTTGGGGAGCTTGTGGATAGGACACTTGAACATTAGGGATTTAAGTCTCCCCCAAGCTTGAGCGATGCTCTCTCCGTCGCGAGACCTAAGGTTATAGATGTAATTCCTGTCTCGATGAACTTCATGACGAGGGTAAAACTTTGTATAAAAGAGAGACATAAGCTCTTCCCAATTAAGAGAATGTGAGTTATCGAGGAGCTTATACCAATCTGAAGCTTTGTCTGTAAGCGATATGGAGAATAATTTCTTCATAACGAACTCCAGTGAGACACCTGCAAGATTGAATAATGAACATAGTTGTGATAAATATAGCAAGTGTTCACATGGATGTCTGTCTCCTGCATAGCGATTAGCTAGGACATAATCGATAATACCAGATGGTATCTTATAAGGCACAATTTCAGCAGGGTCAGGAGTAACCACCTTAGTTGTGGGGCGGCTCCCTAAGAACAACGATCCAATAGTAGGGGTGTCCATAAGGACAAAAACAGCAACAGCAAAACTAAAACAGAAATATGAAAACTTCCTTAGCAGCTTCACTTACTAATAGCGCTACGTTCCCCGGCAACGGCGCCAGAAAACGTTACTTGATGACCCTCAACGTAAAGGGATCGATTGCAGCGTTTTCGATAAGTAAGAGTGTCGAACCCAACGAGGAGCAGAAGTTAATAGCAAGTGACTTTGGCAAGGAGATAACTGCAAGCACTGAAAGATAACTTTTTAGGGGTTTTCTTGGTATAAGTGACAGGTAAGTAAAAACGAACAAAGTAAAAGGTACTGGAGAGTAATGAGTGGCCCAATCCTTTCTGAGCAAAGGAGAGGCCTAGCAACTGAACTTATAAAAGCTAAAGTGTTCTTGAGGACACACGGGAGAGGTAGTCATGTGCTTTCACCATATTCCGTATCGGTACTATGTGTTGTGTTGATAAGTGTTGAGTGGGTGGATCTATGCTAGTACACCCTCTAGACTAAGATAAGTGTAATCTTATTATTAAACACCTTGCAAGCATCCTCAAATACAAGATAGTAATTAAGGCAAAAGCCTAACCATAGCAATACGATCGGTGATCCATTGTTCCCTTGTGCAAAAGCGTGCAAACTGGGGTTTAGGTTTCTGTCACTCCGGGAACCCACCGTAAGCATTCTTTGTACAAAATGTATTCCCCTAGTTCCTTGATAAGGCGAAGTGTTGAGTGTTCGACTCACACAACACCACTAGGAAAATAACAACACAACTTAAATATCAACCAACACATATTACTTCAACATCATATGACTACTAACAACTAGACTTCTCCCATGTCCTCAAGAACTAAAGTAACTACTCACAAGACATAAAAGAGATCATGATCAGTGGGGATAAATAGATGATAAACAATCTGAACACAATAATATTTATCCAACAAAACTCAATAGCATTCACGACAAAGTAGTAATCAACCCCGATAGAGTAGAGAGGATAGATAGTACGGATTACAACACGAGTTGCAATTGTGAGACAAGATTGGATGGAGGTGGAGATGGTGCTGATGATGGGGATGATGTTGATGATGATCTCGATGATGCCCGTGATGATGGTGATGACGATGGCGACGATCTCCCCTTCCGGGAGATGATCTCCCCGGCGGAATCTGCCCGCCAGAGATGGCTTTTCTTCTCTGTAGGTTTCCGCCACGGAGCGGCGGCGGAACTCCGGAAACTCTCCTATTTTTAGGGTTTTTGGATCACGAGGAGTATATAGGTCAGAGGGGGGGAGTCGGGAGTGTCCTCGGGGGTCCAGGCGCCCTCCCGACGCGGCTAGGGGTGGGGCCGCGCCAGGTGGCCGCCTGGGCACCCTATGGCCCCCCTCTGGTCGCTCTTTTGCGTGTATTCGTGATCCTTCTGGAAAACAGCCTCCGTTGATTCTCAGGTAATTTGGAGGTGTTCTTCTTCAGCAACTCAGCGTCCACTTTTTACCGCTGAATCCTGCGTCTGCTGCTTCGGCACCGGAAAGTTGCAAACTGTGTAAAATAAGCCAAAACAACATAAGAATAGCATCATATCATGAAATATATCAATGAATAAGAAAGAATTACTATCTAAAATAGTGATGCATTTTGGACGTATCAGCGTGGCACACCGTCTTTAAACCGCAAAATATAATCAAGTGTTTAGCGGTCAGAGGTCTTAGTAACAAAGAAATGCCTCTTCATGGAAGCCAAGTCAAGGCTAACAAAAGGAAAGATTGCATCATCTGGGCGCGGTTCTCCTTGGAGAAACTGCAAAAGAAGTGTGGCATAGACGCCACCAAAGAGGTCCCCCTTGTTACTATTAGTAGCAAGGCGTTTCGCAATAAGAGAACCCACATGATACTCATGCTTCCCTGAGAGGGAATTCGCCATGATAGCAGTATCAGGCGTTGAAGTGCTGCTCGTGTTGTCTCGAGCCAACACTCCTCTAGCGATATAATAGGCGAAATACCTGAGGTGGGGGAACATAATGTTGGAAATCTTCGGACGGTTGGATGCCCTCACTTCAATGTTACAGAACGAGTCGAGGAGGGTGTTGAGTGCAACAGTTTGGAAATTTTTCCTCTTCTTCTTCTCGACCAAGCCTGGCAAACCTAAAGCTTCACAAAATATACTCATAGGCATGGTCAGAATAAAACCTGAAACTGTGGTACACGGTTTCTGTAAGTGCATCTAGTGCCCTCCCCTTGAGGTGTTGGAGTTTGATGACAAAACGGTTAAGGGACTGATGTGTTTGTGAGTATACACAGGAGAACAGTCACTGATGAGGTGTTTAACCACCAATGTTGACCCCCCAAAATGTTGAGGAACATTGGAGAAAATGGTGCGTTTCCTGGAGAATGAAGTCGCGCAAAATCCTGAGGAAACAGGATCCTGAAGCGTTCGTTTGAAGCTGAAGCTGAAGACGATCCTGAGGAAGTTCGCGCTGAAGACAAAGTTGAAGCGTAGTCTTCGCTAAGACTTTTTATACTTCTTGAGTCATAGGAAAACACCACACTGTTGGAGGGGTTGAAGAAAACGAGTTCCGAAGGTCTGAGGAAGTGCTCAGTTAATAATCCTGAAGAAAAACCCTGAGGAAATCTCTGTCAGATCCCTCTGTTAGGTATGTGCTAGGGTTAGCTAGTGCCTTTGCATCATGTCAAAATTTTCAAAAAGAAATCTTGGAAATCAAATTCAAAATCAAAATGGGAGAAGGAACACCCCCCAGATGAATTAATTCAAAAGGGCAGATAAAAATCTTTTCCAAAAATTCATGTTAGAGTTTTGAAAAGTCTAATAAATGAGTGTGATCACATATCAAGTGATGTGGGACCCACCCCATGCTCATAGATTTTTCAAATATTCAAACAGTACCTTGGAATTACAGAAATACCCCTTTTTGATTTAAAATTCAAATCATTTGAATTTTAAAAATGTTGAAAGTTTATGAGTGGCTAGTCTATATTATTAGGAGGCCACATAAAAGTTTTCAGCATTTAATAAAATGATTTGGTATTTTACCAAAGGCAAAACAAATATACAGAAAAACAGAAAGGAAAGATTAAACAGAAAAAGGAAAAGGCTTACCTGTCGCCCAGGCGAAGTTGGCCCACCCCAGCCTAGCCGGCCCACAGGGGCAGGTGCGTCTTCTTCCCCACCCCGCGCCTCCAAGCTGCTCGGTGGAATGCCACCGAGCCAGCCGTGGACGCCACGTCGCCGTTGAGCGCCTTCCAGGCCCCCCCCCCGTGCCCCTTCTCGCGCCTGGAGACGCCTCTCTCCCATCCTGATCCATTCCCCCCCTCCAGAGCTTCCTCCTCCTCCTCCTGTGCTCGATTCGTCGCTGCCCGAAGACCGCCGTGGAGCACGCCGTCGAGTCCACGTAACCACCGTCGTCCCCGAGCCGTGCCGCCGTGTCCAGGAGAACCGCAGCAGACGTCTTCGTCGTTCCCCTCAACCAATCGAGCCCGAGCTCCTCAGCAGACGACGCCAACTTCAACGAGGAGTCGCCGGACCCGCAAGTCGCCGTCGTCGAATTCGCCGCCATCGCGACCTCCCCGACCTCCCTGACTCCTCTGCTAGCTTCAGGGTGAGCTTCTTCATCCGCCCCGACCAACCCCGGAGTATTTCTCCTTCTCCTTTGAGTTTTGCCATGAAAGCCGAGCACGTCCTCCGCCATGGATGAGCTCGAGGTCGCCCCTGTGCCCCTTCGACTCAGCCAGCGCGCGCGTTTAGCTCCTGGTCATGCTAGCTTTCGAACGCAAGCGATTTAAGCCCGAGTCTTGCACGGTAGCGTCAACTGCGACTTCGCCGTGGTTCTGCTGCCGCCGGAGTCGTCGCCGTCGTCAATACAGAGCTCCCCGTGGACCCCCAATGCCTCCAGAAGACGCGGACGACCTCCAGGAGCAAGCCGGTGCCCTCCGTTTCCCCTCCCGTGGACGGAATCGAGTTCCCGTGCAGCGCCGCCGCGGTCCAGTCGCCGGCGTCAAGCCACCGGCGAGTCAGCTCTTAATCCCCCCGGTTAATCATCTAATTAGTGACCCCTGGGTCACTGACCAGTGGGCCCAGTGGCTTAAATAAGCCACTGGATTAAGTTAACCCACGGGTTAAGTTAACCAGTCACTGACAGGGTGGACCCACATGTCAGCCCCCCCCCCCCCTGACGCCAGCTTGACGTCAGCCTGACGCAGTAAATCATTTAAATGAATTTCCAGAGATTATTTGAATTAAAAGAATTCCAGAAATTCCAGAAAATACCCCAAACTTTAGAAATTCATAGAAAATTCATATTAACTCCAAATTGGACAAATAATATATGAAAAATGATCAGGAGAAAATTATCTTTCCAAATATGCAACTTTCAACTCTGTTTGAGTTGAATTTAAAATGGGACCAGTAGCATATGTCATTTGGTTTATTTGAATTTAATTCAAATTCAAATCAAATGATCTTGCAACTTGGACCATGGAATTATGATGTAATTCAACCACACTTCAGAGGCATATCATACACATTTGAAGTTGATTCAAAATGATCAAACTATGTCACATACAACTTGGTTAATTTGAATTCAAATGTGGAATTTGAATTTGCATTTTAAATGCAATATATTCCACTTAAATGGAATTGTCTCACACACATCAAAACTTATACTTCAAGTTTCAACATTCATTCATGTGCTTGAGCATTGCATTCATATTGATTGCTACTTCGTGCTTTGTTTGTCGAGTAGAGGTGGAACCGGAGCAGGAGGCTACCCCCTTCGCTGAAGATCCAGAAACCGAACCTCGTCAGCAAGGCAAGCAAACCCCCATTGATCATGTCGATAAATCCCACTTCCCTCTCATGTCTCGCTTATGCATTGTTTAGGATGATCACCATGCTTCGTTTCTACCGTATAGATGAACCCATTCCTTTGCATGACCTATCTTTTGTCACAGTAGTAAGCAAACCACAATCCTAGCAACTGTAGGAGTTGTTTGATATCATGTAACCCCTGCAATGTTACTTCTTATTGCATGCTTAGTATGATACCATGTTGTTACTGTGATGAGAGTCGGGATGGGAATGATCATGTTGATGATGGTAGAAAAGTGTTGGTGAATCGACCCTAATACAAGGTGAACGATGAGAGGCTGTGTAGGAGTACACAGTGGGTTGTCTCGTTGAACACCGCCCTAGTACGAGTTCTTGTGTGGTGATCCAAGATGAAGAGTACAACCATACATTGGGCTCACTGACCCCTCTCAACTTACTAACTCATCCCTTTCGATGTCCAGATGTTGCAATAGTTTGGAGTTCTGGTAGGTCTGTGGCCTGGTTGCTAAGTGAGAGAACGGCTCATCCGAGACCGGCTTATGCACCACGCACACATCACTTGGGTCCACTTCGGTAAACCGGCCGGGTTCACGATTGTGGTAGCCAACCCAAGTAGGCGGCTTTCTCGGACTAGATAGGCTATGAGGTAACAGTTGTGGTGAGCATCCTCGCTGGCACCCCTTGAATGGTGTCGAGATCAAAGGCGGTAAATGATGGTCATGTGTGTGTAGCGGTACACCCTTGCAAGGTTAACAAAACTATTCGAATAGCCGCGTCCGCGGTTATGGACTGCTTGGAAAGCTTAGCTTGATTATTAGATAACTTGAACCGGATACTTCTAAAACACACCAAGATAAGTGTGAGTGCTATGGCGTGCTTTCTCGTGGGGAAGTCGAGGAAGGCACCATAGTGGTGTATTGGTTGGAGAAAGTAGTGGACTCGTGTACGCTTCTTACCTCAAAGTCTGGTACTCGTAGTTCAGGATTAGCCAAGTCAAAGCTGGCATTTCTGCAAGTGAACCCCCACCTCCCTTTACCTTGGTACATGTGCATGAGTAGTATAGTTCCTATGTAAGTCTTGCTGAGTACGCATTTGTACTCACGTTTGCTTAATCTATGTTTTAGATGACGCCACTGACCCCGAAGGTGGCTTCTTCATCGAGCTGGACGACTGAAGTTAAGCTAGTCTAGTCCCAGTCAGCAGACTGGTTCCCTCGTGGAGGGCTTTGTGTTTAAATAAGGCTTCTTAAGCCATTTGTTAAACTTGTCTGTACTCAGACATAATTTGCTTCCGCCTGTGTTGTAATGTTGGATCACATGTATGTGATCTCTGTGTGTACTCTATAAGAGTTATAAATAAAATGTACACTTTGTAGAGAATTGCAATGGTACCTACTGTTCATACAAGGCATGTGTGCTGCGTGTATGTTTATAACATGCATGTCTTTGTATGGGTTTTCGAGACCTTAGTTGTGTTCTGGCTGGCGGTCTTTCATACACCAAGTGGCCCTTAGATGTGTGCAGCTTGGGGCATCGCGATGCGATTGCTCGAGACTCCGTCTCGTGCACACTTTGTGGTATGATCGAGCCCGCCCTAGACCCCGACTAAGTGATCGGGCTGGAGTAAGTCTATGTAAGAGTTTTGAGATAGTCGGTAGTATGGTTGAGGCGACTTGTCTTTGAACATGGGAGTTCACCACCCATATCATTTGACTGGTGTGAGGACGATGAGGACCCATCTCAGTTGATCATCCGGCCTGGATGGGATGCCCCTCACGTACGATGCTTTCCGAGAATGTTCAGTGCTTGGCCTTGTCTGCTTAGACAAGTGGGTGCGGTTCTCGGCTCTCCATATGACTATGTCTTAACTGGACTTGCATACGCTAACCCCGGGTCCCGAAAATCTCCTGCAGTAGAAGTTCAGTCCTCGGGTGTCTGAGACGTTGTTCTACAGGACACTGAGGTAACTAACTTCGGTTGAGGAGTCTGAAGATCGCCAGTGCGATTCTTCTGAAAATCGTGAGGAGAGAGAATACTTTGACCGTGCCACGTGTTGCGTGGTGAGAGGCTAGATATTGTCTAGCAACGGTCAGTTCCGAGGGCATGAGAGTAATTGCATGCATGGGCATTTATGTCCTTTCACCTCGGGTTGCTCCGCGGCTATAAATAGCCACCCCCAGCCCCATTTGTGGGTTGGTTGCTCCGAGAGAAAAACTGACACTTGTCATTTGAGAGCAACCCACCTCTAAGGAAACTGAAGAACCTATGTGAGGAAAACCACCAGCCTGAGTAGTTGAGCATTTCTGAGGAAGTCGGTTCGAGTGATCCGAAGCTTTTTACTCTTGAAGACTGTGATCTTCCAGCCGGTGTAGAAGTCTTCAGTCTGAGGAAGTCAAGATGCAATTGTGACTTCCCGGAGTGACTGAGTCTGTGAAGGTTTCGGGAGTCTACCTTGAAGACTCACCTGAGTTATTGGACGAAGTCTGAGGACTTTAGTTCAAGGAGAACAAGGTGAAGACTATGTCTTCTGAGTTGAATCTCAGCCTCTCCAACCAGACGTAGAGTTGTCACAGCAACTTGAACTGGTCTATCAAACCAATGTCTTCAATCTCTGGTGCTATCTCTTCAACCTCTTAAGTTTCAGTATTTACTATGTTGACTTATTATGCTTCAGCTCTCCCTCTGCTCTTTGTCTTCATACTATGCATCTGAAGCACTTCTGCTTATCTGAATTGATTTATTTCTGTTGCATTATGATGAGCTGCCCTAATGATTATATTCTGTGAATTTTTATTTCTTCATCATTTTGGTTACTTCTTCAGCTTCATGATTGCTTCAGTCCTGAAGAAAACCAAAATCTGGTAGTAAAATTAAAAATCTCCCATTCACCCCCCCTCTGGTCGATATATTGCGCTTTCAATTGGTATCAGAGCAAGGTACTCCCTTGTTCTGTGTGATTCGGTTTAACCACCTAGAGTTTTAGTTATGTCGACCTCAGGTACAATGAGTGTTGCCTCAAACTGCCCTATCTTCGATGGGACAGACTATCCATACTGGAAGAACAAGATGAGGATGCATCTTGAAGCCATTGACAAGGATCTGTGGGATATTGTTGATCAAGGCATTCCTGAAGCAAATTTGATGACTGCTCCTGAAGTTGTCAAGAAGAACTGGCAGCTTGATGCAAAAGCTCGAAGCATCATTGGTGGTCATCTCAACAAGGCCCAGTTCAACTGTATCAGTGGTCTGGACACTACAAAGAAGATATGGACAAGACTGTCTAAAGTCAATGAAGGAGTCTCAGCTCAACGAGACTCGCGGGTTGATACACTTCGCAGTCTCTTCAACAGGTTCAAGAGGCTGGACAATGAGCACGTGCAACAAACCTTTGACAGACTCACTGACATATCCAATGAACTTCAAGCATTAGGTGCCGCTGATATCACAGACCATGAAGTTGTGAAGAAACTACTGAGGTCACTGGATGGCTCATTCGAGTTCCTATTGCTGATGATTCAAGAAAGGTCTGACTTCAAGACTCTGGATCCAGCGGACATTCTCGAGCGCCTCAATGCTCATGAACTGAAGCTCTCTGAAAAACGAGATTTATACAGCTCCACGCCTAAAGTCCGCGCGCTAAAAGCTAGAGCACGAAGAGTGTCCTCTGATGAAGAGTCTGAGGCTGATACTGATAATCCTGAAACTCTCAGCCGTGAACTTGCTCTCCTTACCAGAAAGTTTTAGAGATTCACGAAGAAGAATCGCTTCGGAAATTCCTCAAGATCGTCCTTAAGAAAAAGCAAAGATGATGACTCTGTCGAAGCAAGAAAGAGAGTCTGCCACAAGTGCAAGAAACCTGGGCATTACATCGCTGAGTGTCCTTTATGGGAAAAGGAAGCTAGACTGAAGAAGAAGAAAGGGAAAGATGACAGTTCTGATGAAAAGACAAAGAAGAAATCCTCAAGATCCTCAAAGTCTGCTGGATACAGGAACAACAGTGCCCGTAAGGCTCGCACATATCTCGGCAAAGAATTGGACTCGGAAGAATCTGGTTCCAACCCTGATGCTGAGGAAGAAGAATCTGAGGGTGTGGCCGGTCTGGCTCTTGCCACGACGCTTGTCTCAAATTCAATCTTCAGCACTAAGGAATCTAGTTTATCACATGTTGATGATGAAGCTGAAGAAACAACTCCTGCCTTCTACTTCATGGCCAAGTCCTCCAAGGTATCTTCTTACTCATCATCTGATGAACCCTCTGATGAAGAACCTGATGAAAACTATGCTAAACTTGCTAAACTTGCATCTAAGCAACAACGTGCACTTGAAAAGACTCAGATCTCACTAAACAAAAGTGATGATATGTTGGTTGAGGAAATGACGAAGACTCAAAAGTTGACTGATGAATCAAAAATTCTTCAGTCAAAGTTTGATGACTTTTTCAATCGTCATGAGGCACTCCTTACCGATCATGAAAAGTTGTCTCATGAGTTCCTCATGAGGAAACAAGAACTTGAACGTGTAAGGATGTCTCATGACGATCTGAGGAAAGAAAATGATTCACTCCTCTCCCAATAGATCATCATGCCACAAGAAGGATTTAATCCTCCCTGTTTAAAATGCATTGAACATGATCGTATCATCTCTGTGTCTAGTTCCTCAATGTCTTCAGACTCTGTTATTTCTATTGGCTCTGTGGTATCTAACCCCTCATCTGAGGATACCATAGACATTGCTGAAGAAAATGCTAGGTTGAAGAGTCTACTGGAAACAAGCATGTTCAAGTGTCTGAAAGGACATCAGACCCTTTGTGACATCCTCAAGAAACAGACCCTCAACAGAAACCCGAGGAAAAAAGGTGTCGCATTCACTCGGAAACTCAACCCCGATGGGTCTTACTGGAAACCTGAACAATACCCAGAGACCACTTGGGTTCGGGCAAAGATGCCCCCTCCTGATCCCTATACCTTATCTGGTTATGATGTGATGATTGAGTCATTTGACTCAAACTATAAACTGTTTAAGAATGGTAATGGTGAGGTATTTGCCAGATACATCGGAACTAACTGCAGGAACGGTCCTCCAGTCAAGCAGATCTGGGTTCCGAAGGACCTCATCACTAACCTTCCTGTGAATGCAGATGCAAATGAGTTGAGGAGATCTTCAGAGGACGATACCTCAAAAGGAAATGATTATAATCATGTATCTGCTAACCATTTTGTTCACAGGGAAGCTCCACATAAGAATGCTTATTCATTTGTTTATCCTGACGCTACCATCTCACACCCCATTAGGTCTCATCACCCTCATCAATCCTCATGTGCCTCAAGACCACCCATAAAGATGTGGGTGGTTAAGAACTAATCATCCTTGCAGGGACATGTCCTGAGGCAATTACAATTTCTGCATATCATATGCCCAGGACAACAACATTTGAGTCAGTTGAAGGATAATTATATTGTTTGGTTTCATAGAATCAATCCTAAGGAACATCCTGAGGAATTAATTCGGAGGAACCTTAAATTCCTCAAACTGAGACTTGCTCATAACTTGTTGTATGAGATACTAATTCATTTGCAGGAAAAGACTGAATGGGTAATGGACAGTGGATGCACAAATCACATGACTGGTGACAGAAGTCTTCTTATGGAATCATCACTGAGTCCTTCCTCAAAGAAAACCATCACCTTTGCTGATAAAGGTAAAATTAAGGTATTGGGTCTCGGCAGAGTGGCTATCTCTCGAGACCAACACATTGATAAAGTCATGCTTGTTGAATCCCTTGGATACAACTTGATGTCTGTATCGATGTTGTGTGATCTTAATCTCGCTGTTCTCTTCGGAAAACATGGTTGTATTGTCTTCATGGTTAGCGATAACTCCGTTGTCTTCAGTGGGGTTAGGAAAGGTGACCTGTATATTGTAGATTTCTCTGAAGGTCCTCAGGTCGCTACATGCCTCATGGCTCGAGCCTCAGAGTGCTGGCTATGGCATCGAAGACTCGGCCACGCTGGAATGAGAAATCTACAGAAGCTGGTACTGAAGAAACATGTCCTCGGGATTGAGGAAATCAGATTCTCAAAGGATCGGCTATGTGGTGCTTGCGAAGATGGAAAGATGACCAAGGCCAAGCACCCAACGAAGACCATCATGACTACTACGAGACCACTGGAATTGCTTCACATGGATCTATTCGGTCCTCCAAAGTACTCAAGCTTTGGAGATAATATGTATGGTCTTGTTATTGTTGATGACTTCTCACGATACACTTGGGTGCATTTTCTTCTCTATAAGTCAGAAACCCCAGTAATCCTCAAGCGCTTCGCCCTGAGAGTCATGAACAACTACAACCTGAAGATCAAGCACATTCGAAGCGACAACGGCACTGAGTTCAAGAACTGCGGTGTGGAAGAATTCCTCGATGACTTGGGAATTACTCATGAATTCTCTGTGCCATACACTCCTCAGCAAAATGGCGTTGTTGAGAGGAAGAACCGAACCCTCATCGAGATGGCTTGCACGATGCTGGCTGAGTACAATACTCCACTCAAGTGGTGGGCTGAAGCAATCAACACTGCATGCCACATCGTCAATCGAGTGTATCTTCACAAGTTCTTCAATAAAACATCATACGAGTTAATGGTCGGTAAGAAACCCAATGTAAGTTACTTCAAAGTATTCGGTGCACCTAGCTGGATACGTGATCCTCATCACGAGTCCAAATTTGCACCCAAAGCATGTGAGGGTTTCATGCTTGGTTATGGTATCAACTCGCACACCTACAGAGTCTTCAACATTAGTCATTATAAAATTGTTGAAACTGTAGACGTGCGATTTGATGAGTCTGATGGCTCCCAAAGAGAGCACCTGCCACATGATTTAGGTGAAGCACCACCTGAAAAACAGATCAAGAATATGGGTGTTGGTGACATCATTCCTGTGGATCATCCTGAAGAAATCCACATACCTCCTGCTCCTGAAGAACACCCAAATCCTGAAGCAAATAATCCTGATGACGATCCTGATCCTGAGGCACCTGATACCCCTGAAGCTCCTGAAGCTGATGCAAATGAATCTGACAGCAGTGACGAAGATGCACCTCAAGATCATCCTCCTCGACTTCCTCGTGTGGCAAATGAAGTTCAAGTGGACAAAATCCTCGCTGATGTCAACCTACCAGGTCCTCTTACTCGTGCAAGAGCTAATCGTATAGCTAACTTTTGTGGGCATTTCTCGTTTGTATCGATTTCAGAGCCCACCAAAGTTACCGAGGCATTCCGAGAAGCGGAATGGATTCAGGCAATGCAAGACGAACTTCTTCAGTTTAAACTGAATGATGTTTGTGAACTAGTCAAACGTCCTGATCCTCGTGTTCACAATGTCATCGGCACGAGGTGGATCTACCGCAACAAACTTGATGAAGATGGACAAGTCATCAGAAACAAAGCTCGTCTCATAGCTCAAGGATATACTCAAGTCAAGGGGATCGACTTCGGTGAAACCTTCGCTCCTGTTGCTAGACTTGAGTCCATTCGTATTATGCTTGCTTTCGCTAACCATCATAATATCAAGTTATATCAAATGGATGTGAAAAATGCTTTCCTCAATGGTAATATCGAGGAAGAAGTGTATGTTGCTCAACCTCCAGGTTTTGAAGATGCAAAGAAGCCTGATATGGTGTACAGACTGAAGAAGGCACTCTATGGATTGAAGCAAGCCCCTCGGGCTTGGTATGACACACTAAGGGACTTCCTCATCAGCAAGGGCTTCAAATCTGGTTCCCTCGATCCAACTCTTTTCACAAAACGATATGATGATGCATTATTCATATGTCAAATTTATGTTGATGACATAATATTTGGATGCACTAACAAGAAATACAGTGAAGAATTTGCATTCTTGATGAGTGAACAGTATCAGATGTCGATGATGGGCGAACTGAAGTTCTTCTTAGGGCTCCAAATTCGTCAACAACGCAACGGCATCTTCATCTCTCAGGAGAAGTACCTCAAGGAGTGCCTGAGGAAATTCGGGATGCAAGACTGCAAGGGCATCAAGACATCGATGCCCACAAATGGACAACTTGGTCCTGATGAAAATGGCAAGGACTACGATCAAAAGGTATACCGCTCCATGATTGGTTCTCTGCTATATCTATGTGCATCTAGGCCTGATATAATGTTGAGCGTTTTCATGTGTGCCCGATTCCAAGCGGCACCTAAGGAATCGCATCACCAAGCGGTGAAACGAATTCTTCGATATTTGGCTCACACCCCGTCGCTAGGCTTATGGTATCCAAAAGGCACACAGCTGGATCTCGTCGGATACTCAGACTCAGATTATGCTGGAGATCGAGTGGATCGGAAGTCTACCTCAGGAACATGTCACTTCCTTGGACGTTCTCTTGTGTGCTGGTCATCGAAGAAGCAGAACTGCGTCTCCCTCTCCACCGCTGAAGCTGAATACATTGCTGCTGGTGCAAGATGCTCACAGCTTCTTTGGATGAAGCAAACCCTGAAGGACTACGGCATCAACCTGAAGAAAGTACCACTACTATGTGACAATGAGAGCGCCATCAAGATCTCTCAGAATCCAGTACAGCACTCGAGGACGAAGCACATTGAGATTCGGTATCACTTTCTTCGGGATCATGTATTGAAGGAAGATATCGTCATCAGCCACGTGAAGGCTGAAGACCAACTTGCTGATATATTTACTAAGCCTTTGGATGAGAAGAGATTTTGCACTCTGAGGTGTGAGCTAAATATCTTAGATTCCTCAAACATCCAGTGAATGGACACACATCCTAACGCTTAAACAATATTGAAGAATCCTGATGCACAACACACGATGCGTCGTACTCCTCAAATCATGAGGAACTACCTTGCTAAGTGTGAAGAAATTAACGTGGAATTGACTCAAGATCTATACGACAATTGTATGGTATCAAGTGTATCATTCCCTATAAGGTGGGTAGCGCCACCGCCCAAACACCTCAGGATTTGGTGTTCCTCAACTTCCTCAGGATTTGATGTTATTCAGCTTCCTCAAGATTCGAAGTCTTCATTACTGATGATTACCGAGTTTTGTCCTCAACAGCGTTCACCTATAGTTATTAATCTTCAGTTTTTGCTTCTTCATCTAGGTGAACGTGATCGGACCCGTCCCTCTGTGCTCACTTATCTAATCAGTCTATCTCATATGCGTTCATCCGGAAATCATGTATTCCTCAGGCTGAGACCATTAGTCTTCATCATCAGCCTTTGTCCTCAAGTTCCTCAAATCACGGATTTACTGTTACAACTGTCTTCAATTTGTTGCGATTTTACCGCACGTCGTGCTTATCCACCATTAAGATATCCACTGAGGATCCCAACAATCAGGGGCAATCTGGTCCACAAATTTCGCAACCCCTCAGTTTTTACCCCTCTATAAATAGCCCTCTACCCCCTCCCCCGGTCATTTACCCCCCAACGCCTCCCTCACTCTCGCGCCGCCGCCCTTGAGCTCCTCAAGCTCGAGCGCTAACGTCGCCGGAGTTCGCCGTCGCCGGGGACGAAGACTCATTGTTCCTCAGCATTCGCCTCAAGTCTGGTATGCTTATTCCTCTGTGGTTTATTCCTCAGCATATTATTCCTCAGTATTGTTGTGTCCTCAAGCCAGTTCATCCTCAACTGTACTGATAGCTTTCTGAAACCTGTACCTATGCCTCATTCCTTTGTTTTCCTTAGCCTATTCCTCATGAACGCATATAACCGTACCCCACTTCCCTCGCAACTTAATTCTGTCACAGGTACATGTCTGCTGAGGAATCATATGGTTCTCATAGTCTCACTTCATTTGCAGCTCCGCTCGAACGTACAATTCCTTAGTCTCCACCGCTGAAGCAAATCGCTCCTCGACGTAAGCACACTGATACCGCTAAAGACTTGCCCCCGAAACTATATGAGAAGCTGAAGACTCCCGAACGAGAAACTGCTGATGAACGAAAGAAACGGGTACAGAAGATCACGAGGTAATGGGCCAAGCGTTGGGTGGCCTATCAATGGCTTAATCCTCAGCATGAGGAAATGTTTGCAGTTAATCCGCCACTGAAGACCTTGGGTATCAAGGCTCGACCTCCACCAGCTCCTGGAGTCATTCCTGATCCCACAACAATGCGCACTCCTGAAGACTTTCCTGCGGCATATGAGCAGTACCTCAAGCGCACTCGCAGCCGTGTCAAGAATCTGGTCCGTGACATGACTGCTTCACTACAGATTCCACCTCAAGATCAGTCTCAACCCAGACAACAACCTCCGCCTTAGCACCGCAAAAAGGCTCCTGGCATGAAACCTTCCCAGAAGACCTCAGCTAAGCCTCAAGTTGTTGGCTCCTCATGTCAACGCACAGATGGTGCTGCCCCTCCTCAACGATACGCACTGATGAATCTGGTGCTCCTGAGGCCTCAACCATAATGCCTCAGCCTCAGCTGAAGACCAAAACTGTTCTTCAACGCGGCCGTCGCCCCTCACCAAAGAAAACTGCTATGCGTGGCGCCATTCATCATACTCCTCAATCTTCTGATGATGAAGATGAATTTGAGGATTTTGCCGGCTTCGTCGCCACTGAAGATGATAAGATTGAATATGTGCGTGCTGCGGCCAGACGCAAAGCTGAAGCAACGGGTTCAGAAATCCCGCTTCTCCTTGATCCCAAGAAGATCTTGGAGTACATTGAAATTTGGTCTGTTAAGCCTGACACTCCGCTTGATGATTTGGACATCCAGAAAGACATCAAATTCTATGTTCAACAATTCCTCATAAATGAGATTCATCAACGAGATCTTCAGAAACAGTTGAAGGCCAAACTGAAGAAAGTCCTCAGTGACTTCAAGAAGAGACCTATCACTGATGTTACTCCTCAGGAGTTTATTGAGCATCAATGTGAAGTTCAACGACTCAACATTGAGTTTGCTGCCAACCGGACTTATATTGGCAAATCCAAGGAACGAATCTCACAACAGATGGCAAAGTTGATGAAGCTTCGACAGCCTGCTTCCTCAGTACCCACTGATGCTTCTGCCAAAAGCCTCAAGCGCATGCCTGAAGCCCAACCCTCAACTCCACCTGTTGCGAAGAAGCCTACTGTTGAAGAACCCATTGATGCTACACCACTTTCCTCAGCTCCTCCGAAAAAACAGGCCGCTGATACCACCGCTCATGTCACTGCTGCCTCAACTCCACCTCAAAATCCTCAGCGCAGCTTAATCGTCTTCACTCCACCCCCTGCTGCAACACCCATTGTTCCAACATCACCTTCCCCACCGCCACTAGTTATCACTGAGGTTGAAGACATGGACGTCGACATCATGGATCATGGAACACCTCGTGTTCATGATGAGGACTTTGGGCTAACTAACTCACCCACTCACACCGTCTTCTCACCTGATCCTCACTCCGACACCGTAACCGAGGTGCTTCCAGACACTTCTCTGCAGTCTGAAGACTCTGTTGGTGCATCGTCCTCGTCTTCTGATGCCGATGATCCCGACGCCTCCAATGCTCCAACAAATTCTGCTGCTGATACTGATGCTGCAGCAAACACTACCACTGATACTGATGCTGCTGATCCCAAGCCCGACCCCACCGCCGCTGAAACTGAAGCTGAAGCTGAGCACAGCACCAATGCTCCTCTTGAAGCATAAAACAGTACAAATGCTAATTCTGAAGCCTCAAAGGATGGCTCTGAAGACAAACAGGCTACATCACCTCGTCTTCCCAAGGACCTCAACACATCTGTGCCTGAAGCATCTGCAGCGCCTCTGCCTCCGCCTCAAGCCTCTCTTCAAATTGAAGTGCCTCAAGCGCCTTCCCCACCTCAAGGCCCAGTTCAAGCTCGGTCCTTGTGTCCGAAGCAGAAGCAACCATTCTTCTGTGACCTTGAAACTGATGATACTCCAAGCTTTGATGCTACTGATTTCTTCAACGCCATGAGTTTCTGTCAAGAGGGGATTCAAAATCCATATCATTCTGCTCCACCTCGAAAGCATACACTGGAATGAAGAGCTTGTGCTTCAGTTTTATGCCACGTTGTATGTTTCAGGAAATCCTCTGGATATCAACACCTGGGTCCTCGAGTGGATGACTGAGCATCATTACTACACCATCACTGTTCCAGAAGCAATTGATACTCTTGAGTTGCCTCAGTGCACTTCCCCAGCTGCTTGCTCCTATGGGGCTCAAATTCTTCGAGATGACCTGATGAACATGCTAATGAAACCTCAGGCCCCTGAAGCCCCAGCTCGCACAAAGTTTCCAGTCTCTGAGCTTCTGTATCTGCCAAGTACGTTGTATCGGATTCTGGCGAAGACCTTCTGCCCCATTAAAGGCTATGAATCCACTGCTGAAGAAGTCATTGGCATCATGAAGAACATACTCCACAACCTTTGCATGTCTGGGCCAATCATCGTCCCTGACTTCTTCTTCAGAACTATGGTTGATGCAGCACAGAATCCTCATATCCTGAAGCCATATGCGCCTTGGATCATGAAGCTCATCCGAGCCGTGACTGGAATTGATTTCCAACCTGATCACCCGAATCACAGGACCTATCTGCCGCCTGTCAAAGTGCTTCAGCATACTATTGCTTCAAATGACAAAGGCAAAGGCATCTTCTATGAAGAAGTTCTCCCGACCAATTCCCTCGGTGGAAACATTCGTCATCCTCAGTCTCGAACTACTGATGAAACCAGAACTCATGCCTCAACTGAAGATACGACTCAGGCTTGAGTGATGACTGACCGAGAGCTTCTGTTTAGTCTTCATCAGAAATTTGATCGAAATCATGATTGGGTGAAGCGTCAGTTCTCTGAAATTCTCAGCTACATGGCTCAGACGCATTCTTCAGTGAAGAAAGTGCATCAGTACACTCATCATACATATCAACATCTTGATGCCTTGATGAAAGAAGTACTCACCCCTGAAGACCTTGCAAATTTGAATCTTCAACAGCCTCCGATTCCTGCAATCAGACCCCCGAGGCAATTCAGACGCTGCACCACTCCTCCTCCGGCCATGGATTCTTATTCCTCAAACCAGGAGCTGACCGCTGAAGAAGCTGAAGACACTGCTGCCTGCCCTCACACTGCAACGGCTTGCCTCAGGCGTGACTCACCTCAGCCTTGAAGCATCTTCAAAGGGGCGTTAGCTTCAGTTTTTCCCTTTTTGTTCATTTTGTGACAAAGGGGGAGAAATCTGTTAGTCTTCAAGCGGGTCTTAGTTATGGGGTTCTTCAGTTACAACTCTCGTTCTTCAGATATATTTTTTGTAACGAGTTGTAAACTGTTATTTTGGTGTTTGCCTGATACTATTCCTCAATTACCTCATGCTATTTCCTCACGTTTATCATATATGCATGTGATTATCTCTGCAAACATCTCTATCAGTGCGTTGTTTAATTCCTCAAACACTTCATAACATGCACTGCTACAAAAATGCCTGGATATAGGGGGAGCTCCTCATATACCTCAAAATGCTTTAGATATTAAACATTCTTCAACTTATATGCATATCCTCAGGGGGAGCTTCACTATATTCAGCTTAATGTTAAAAATGTTCTTCAAAGTTTTTATTCTTCAAACTCATAATTTTATCCCCGTCGAAGCTTAACCTGATTGTCATCAAATCACCAAAAAGGGGGAGATTGTAAGTGCATCTAGTGCCCTCCCCTTGAGGTGTTGGAGTTTGATGACAAAACGGTTAAGGGACTGATGTGTTTGTGAGTATACACAGGAGAACAGTCCCTGATGAGGTGTTTAACCACCAATGTTGACCCCCCAAAATGTTGAGGAACATTGGAGAAAACGGTGCGTTTCCTGGAGAATGAAGTCGCGCAAAATCCTGAGGAAACAGGATCCTGAAGCGTTCGTTTGAAGTTGAAGCTGAAGACGGTCCTGAGGAAGTTCGCGCTGAAGACGAAGTTGAAGAGTAGTCTTCGCCAAGACTTTTTATACTTCTTGAGTCATAGGAAAACACCACACTGTTGGAGGGGTTGAAGAAAACGAGTTCCGAAGGTCTGAGGAAGTGCTCAGTTAAGAATCCTGAAGAAAAACCCTGAGGAAATTTCCTGCAGTAGAAGTTCAGTCCTCGGGTGTCTGAGACGTTGTTCTTCAGGACACTGAGGTAACTAACTTCGGTTGAGGAGTCTGAAGATCGCCAATGCGATTCTTCTGAAAATCGTGAGGAGAGAGAATACTTTGACCGTGCCACGTGTTGCGTGGTGAGAGGCTAGATCTTGTCTAGCAACGGTCAGTTCCGAGGGCATGAGAGTAATTGCATGCATGGGCATTTATATCCTTTCACCTCGGGTTGCTCCGCGGCTATAAATAGCCACCCCCAGCCCCATTTGTGGGTTGGTTGCTCCGAGAGAAAAACTGACACTTGTCATTTGAGAGCGACCCACCTCTGAGGAAACTGAAGAACCTATGTGAGGAAAACCACCAGCCTGAGTAGTTGAGCATTTCTGAGGAAGTCGGTTCGAGTGATCCGAGGCTTTTTACTCTTGAAGACTGTGATCTTCCAGCCGGTGTAGAAGTCTTCAGTCTGAGGAAGTCAAGATGCAATTGTGACTTCCCGGAGTGACTGAGTCTGTGAAGGTTTCGGGAGTCTACCTTGAAGACTCACCTGAGTTATTGGACGAAGTCTGAGGACTTTAGTTCAAGGAGAACAAGGTGAAGACTATGTCTTCTGAGTTGAATCTCAGCCTCTCCAACCAGACGTAGAGTTGTCACAACAACTTGAACTGGTCTATCAAACCAATGTCTTCAATCTCTGGTGCTATCTCTTCAACCTCTTAAGTTTCAGTATTTACTATGTTGACTTATTATGCTTCAGCTCTCCCTCTGCTCTTTGTCTTCATACTATGCATCTGAAGCACTTCTGCTTATCTGAATTGATTTATTTTTGTTGCATTATGATGAGCTGCCCTAATGATTATATTCTGTGAAGTTTTATTTCTTCATCATTTTGGTTACTTCTTCAGCTTCATGATTGCTTCAGTCCTGAAGAAAACCAAAATCTGGTAGTAAAATTAAAAATCTCCCATTCACGCCCCCCCCTCTGGTCGATATATTGCGCTTTCAGTTTCATAAAGTCGAAACACCACAGTATCATTGTCAGAATAAAACCTGAAACTGTTAACAAAAATAGCGGTGAGTGTCTCGTACCGTGGTACACGGCACGTAACAAGCCATGTCAAACCTGCATTGGCACACAGAGCATAGAACTCTTTTGTATGCCGGCATCCTCCATGAAATCTTCGCATGGAAATGCCATGGCTCTCGCGGGTGACGCGTCCAACATCTCTATGGGTACGATATCTTCATTATAGCTCACCCTCGTGATCGAAGGTGAAGCTGCGGAACGCGTAACACGGCTAGAGCGCTCGGGTTTCTTCTTCCCAAGCCACTTTCCTAGCCTCTCCATTTCTGAAATTTTTAACAATTCACAAAAATGAAGAATTAAGCAAAACTAGTTTGGGCAAAACATTCTACTTACTTTACTCAGGCTCAAACTAGCAACAAAACTTGAAAAATAATTTTCTACACAAACATTTAAGCTCAACTAAACAGCACCAAGAACAGCTAAATACTCACTAATGAAGCCACCAACTAGAAAACTAATTGGAGGGGTGAGGGAGTCACATACCAGAGAGTATTTGTTCCAAATTTCAGCTCAAATGGAGGGGTGAGGGAGTCACATACCAGAGAGTATTTGTTCCAAATTTCAGCTCAAATGAGTGGTTGAAGGAGATCGAGGTTCCGTGCTCAAGAGAAGCAAGAACAGCAGAACCAGAGCAAGAACACGAGTTTTTGGGAGGAAGGAGAGAGAGTGAGGGAAGAGAGGCCACCAGGGGGTGCCTATGAGCCCCAGGAGTGTGGGTGGCGCGGCCAGGAGCTGGGCCGCTCCACCTGACCTCCTGGGCCAGGGGTGGACCCCCCTGGTCAACCTCAGGTCCCTCCTGATGGCTTTTTACCTAAAAATTTTGATTTTGATTTTTCTGGAATTTTCTGGGCAACTTCACCGTAGAGAATTTTTCAAAGTTCAAAAAGTTGCAAAAACTTTCGTGAACTTGAGACAAAAGTTAGAACAAGTGAAGCTTTAAACACAAAAAACTTGGGTACAACAAGGATAATAAAAGCTAAAGGAAATGAAAACATAACAAGCTCAACTTTTACCTATATTAAACATGCTAGTTAGCAAGGTTGATCAAGTCTTACCAACAAACCTGTGGTATATAGCGCAGAAAGTCTCGCCTCTTATGAAGTGATCATTGCACTCTCACTTTAATGGACATTGTCCCCACCACAATTGTCTTGTATTTATGGTATACATGTAGTGTACAATCGCATTCTCCAATCTTCACGGTCTCGATATTCTCAATGGAGTTAAGGCCATGCCTTTTGTCGATATTCTTCGGAAAATACACCGTGTGTTCTTTGTCATTCACGTTGAAGGTAACCTTCCCTTTATTGCAATCAATAACAGCACCTACAGTGTTAAGAAAAGGTCTACCAAGGATAATGGACATGCTCCCATCCTCGGGCATGTCAAGCACAACAAAATTAGTAAGTATTAAGCAATTGGCAACTTCAACAGGAACATCCTAACAAATACCGATCGGGACAGCCGTGGACTTGTCGGCCATCTGTACAGAGATATCTGTAGGAATTAATTTCTCTAAACAAAGTCTTTTGTAGAGAGAAAAGGGAATAACACTCACTCCTGCACCAAGATCACATAAAGCAGTTCTAACATAACTATTTTTTATGGAGCAAGGAATGGTGGGTATACCTGGATCACCGAGCTTCTCAGGAATCTTGCCACTGAAAGAGTAGTTAGCAAGCATAGTAGATATTGCCTCATTAGGGACATTTCTTTTATTAGTAACAATATCTTTCATATATTTAGAGTAAGGAGGTAACTTAATAGCATCAGTCAAAGGGATTTGAAGAAAAAGAGGTTTCATCCACTCACAAAACTTGTTGTAGTGCTCTTCTTCTTTGGTTTTGACGGACTTGCTTGGGAAAGGCATGGGTTTCTGTACCCATGGTTCTCGTTCCTTCCCATGTCTCCTTGCAAGAAAGTCTTCTCTAGTATACTTCTTGCGCTTATCGGGTGCTTCTTCTTCACGAACCTCGGGTGGATCATTCTTTTCAGCATCTTTTTCAGGTTCAACACCGTCTTCAGTCTCAGCATCTGAGGTAGATATGTTGTTTGGATCAACAACTTGTTCTTCTTATTTTATTGGATCATTGGAATTGTCAGCTTCCTTGTGTTTCTTTTTCTTCTTATTTGGAGAGCTAACAATTTCTTCTTCCTGCACTTGAGAATCTTGCTCGATCCTCTTTGGATGCCCTTCTGGATAGAGAGGGTCCTGGGTGTGTGTTCCACCCCGGGTCTTTATACCATAAGCTTGTAAATTGTCCTGTTTGGCATTATTAGCAAGAAAATCTTTTTGCACATTAGAAATTTGTTCAAGCTGAGTTTGAACCATATGAAAATGCTTCACAAGACATTTAACATCATTAACTGTTCTTCCTAGAACATCAAGCAAACTTTTGATAGCAAGAGTATTATCATGCAACTGACCTTGTACCTTCTCATTGAAGTGACTCTGCTTCATAATAAAATTATCAAGCTCATCTAAACATTGGTCAGGAGGTTTACCTTTAGGGATGTCACTTGCATTGAAATCTAAAATAGAGTGTACCTCTACCATAACTGGGTAAGTGGTAGGCTCACACAGCTTCTCAATTGGGGGTAGATTCTTCACGTCTTTAGCTTTAATTCCTTTCTCTTTTATAGACTTCTCCGCTTCTTGCATATCTTTGGGGCTTAGGACAAGCATGCCCCTCTTGTTTGGTGGTGGAGGTGGTTCAGGCACGGACCAATCTTCATGGTTTTTGGCAATCTTGCCCATCAATTCTTCCGCATCGTCCGGTGTTCTTTGCCTGAAAACACAACCAGCACAACTATCTAGATAGGATTTAGACCCATCGGTAAGACCAGCATAAAATATATCAAGTAATTCATTCTTAGGGATCTCATGTCCCGGTCTAGCCTTCAGCAAACTGCAAAATCTCCCCCAAGCTTTAGGGAGATGCTCATCCTACAACCGTTTAAAGTTATAAATTCTTTGAAAAGCAGCATGTTTCATATGAGCAGGAAAATACTTATCAACGAAAGATATAGCCATATCTTGAGGACTCTGAATGGAACCACATGGTAGTGCATCATACCATGCTCTAGCATCTCCTTTCAAGGAAAAAGGAAGAAGCTTGGTCACATAAAAGTTTCGAATCCTTTCATCAGTAGTAAACAAGCCACCCAACTCAGTGAGTTTGGTTACGTGCTCGATAGCATCATCATTTTCTCTGCCATAAAAGGGATCAGCTTCCACTGTGGATATAAGTGAAATATCAACAGAGAAATCATAATCAGGATCAGTGATGCATATAGGAGACATAGCAAAAGTAGGATCAGGAGTAAACTTGTTCTTTAGGGAGTGCTTTGCTAGCAACTTCTTTATAGTAGCAGGGTCGGAATCAGCACATTCATTGAGATCCCTGCAAAAATCATCATCAAGCGTAATATAATCATCCTCAAAGAGTTTCTCCTTAAGGCCAACAAAGTTATGAGTTTTTCCAATAGGTGTTCGGGTAACAGGAATTTCAACACCCGAGAATCGGGCAGCAGCAGCAATCTGTTCTTCAATAAAAGAACCAAGTGAACCTGTAGTCTCAAAGGTAGTATAAGCATCATCAAAAGTGTCTGAAATAATGCCAGACTCAGCAGAAGTAGCATGTAACTGAGGTGAATCAAACTGACTCATAACTGAAGGTGAATCAAGTTTAGCACTAGTGCTAAGAGCAGTACCTATTCTCGTACGGGATGGTAAGATCGGAACCTTGGGGTCTCCTTTCTTACCCATAGAGGATAGCGCGCAGCAGGTAGGATACTTCAAGTAGAACTGTAAATAAAGCTATGGTCCCTGGCAACGGCGCCAGCAAACAGTACTTGATTACCCTCAACTGTAGGGGATTGATATAGTCTTCGCGGGCAAGATAACCCAATTTATTGATTCGACACTTGGGGACACAAAGAATACGTACAGGCTTTGACAATTGAGTTGTCAATTCAACCGCACCTGAAATAAACACTTGCTTGCACAAAGGTATTAGTAGCAACTGTGATACGATGGTAGTAGTGGTGGTGATAATAGTAGTGATGGTGGTGGTGAAACAACAAAAGTAAAACAGCAAAAGTAAACAACTAGTAACCAGCACGAAAGAAAACACTGTAGGCTAGGGAGATGGATGGTTGGGCGCTGCTTGGATGAGAACGAACATGTAATAGATTCTAACACGGGAAAGGCTCACAGAAAAGAAAGGATCATCTAGGCAAATATCAAACATCAGGCATGTATCCCAGGATAGTTGTACGTTCTTGCAATAAGAACTTTGCACAACATCTTTTGTCCTACCCTCCCGCTAAAAACGGGGCCAAAAGGAACTTAGGGAGATTAAGGTACTCCTGTCAAAGAGCACCGGAACAAAGCATTAACACTTCATGGATACACGGAATCCTCAAATTATAGTCCATCCCCTTTCGTGTCCCAAGCTGTCACCATTGGGATTGCCGGTTCCGAACTATAATAGGTGTATACAACTCATAGATAGGATCAAGAACACCACAAACTCAAGAAAAAAAAGGGTGATCAGATCTGAAATCATGGCACTCGGGCCCAAAGTGACAAGCATTAAGAGAAACACGTTGTAACAGAGATGATAAACACCAAGTAGATGATAGGCAACATGCCCCCAACAATCTGATTGAACTACTACATGATCTAACTCATCCAATCCCTACCATCCCCTTTGCCTACAGCAAGGAATTACTCACACATGAGAGAGGAAGTCATGGAGGGGTGATGGAGAGGCGATGATGATGACAATGGCGATGATTTCCCCTCACCGGAGGCCAAAGAAGCCTCCAGATTAGCTCTCCCGGAGAAGAACAGAGGGTTGCGGAGGCTCCGCGACATAGATTGGAAAAGCGACTTCTGTCCTAGGGTTTCTGCGTCGGGAGAATAAATAGGGCCAAATTAGGGCACCAGGGGGTGTGGGACCCAGCCAGGAGGGCAGGTGGCGCGGCCAGGGGCTGGGACGCGCCAGGCACCCTCCTGGTTGTCCCCTGGCTGCCCTGTGGCCCCCTTTGGACTCGTGGAAGCTTCCGGAACGCTGATTTTTTATATATTTTTTGGGATTTTTCCAGCGTACCTAAATATCCAGAAACCTGCACAAAAGAAAACAACACTGGTAGCTCTGCCGAAAACAACGTCAGTCTGGGTTAGTTTCATTCAATTCATGCAAGAATGAAGCCAAAACAATAGCAAACGTGTTTGGAAAAGTAGATACATTTGAGACGTATCATCCGGCACCCTGCCGGAGAGGGCCTTGGCCCCCGGGGCCATCTTCATCAACTCTTCTTCACCCCATGATGGATCGTGAGTAGTTCCTCCTTGGACTACGGGTTCTTGGCAGTAGCTTGTTGGTATCTTCTCCCCCTTGATCTCCAATACAAAGTTCTCATGAGATGCCCTACATGATTGAGATCCATATGATGTAATTAGTGTGGTGTTTGTTGGGATCCGATGAATTGTTACCTTGTTCAGTCTTAAGAGGTTTATGAATTATTGTTGCTGCAATTTTGTTGTTCTTAATGCTTGTTACTAGTGCATGAGTAGCATGATTTCAGATCGGAGCACGTTATGGTTGCATGATTATAATTGTTGTTCTAGATCTTATCTACAGTTGTATGCACCTATTATAATCCGGAACCGGCGATCCCAATGGTGACATCTTGGGACACCAAAGGGGATGGGCTATAATTTGAGGATCACATGCGTTCATAGAGTGTGAATGCTTTTTTCCGGTGCTTTTTGACAGGAGCACCTTAATCTTCGTAAGTTCCTTTTGGCCCCGTTCGTAGCAGGACGGTAGGACAATAGATGGTGTGCAAGTTCTTATTGCAAGCACGTACAACTACATACGGAACACATGCCTACGTTTGGTTCTTAGACTAGGATTGCTCTAAGTTTGTTTGGCTAGAGTTTGTGCAATTTTTTAAATTGCCCAACTGTAATTCGTTCACCCAACACCTGTCTTTTTGCTTGGAGAGTTACCACTAGTGAAACCTTGAACCCCGGTCCATCTTTCATCTTTATTTCCTTCGTTGTTACTATTGCTCTCATCACTGCTGCTAATACTTTGTTACTACTTTGTGGTGTTGGTGATTGGGGAAGTCTCTAAGACTACACCCGTCAACACACCGTTGCTACTAAATATATTGTCTAGTGATTTTTCATGTGTGGTTGAATTGACAACTCAACTGCTAAGGCTTATAAGTATTCTTTGTCTCCCCTTGTGTCGAATCAATAAATTAGGGTTATACCTACCCGTGAAGACTGTTGCGATCCCCTACACTTGTGGGTTATCACCATGCAACGGATGCACATGTGAGCTATGAAATCTCTCCAATGGAACAAGTGGGGGTGCATCTAACTCGCTTGCTCACGAAGACCTAGAGCTCTTTTCAGGAGGCTCGTCATTGGAATATACAAGCCAAGTTCTATAGTGTAAGGGTCCCCACATAGTTATGCATGAATGATATGTAAAACTCTCTATGAATTACAAATGCTACTTTGAAGCACGAGTGTGGATCTTTCAAAAGGAATAGTACTGTTGCCCCCTTCTCTCTTTTTCTTTTCTTTTTTTCTCCATTTTCTATATTTTTTATTTTTTGTGGCTTCATTGGATCTATCTATTTATCTCTCGTTTGTCCTCTTTGGGATCTTTTCATGTGTCCTCTTTTGGAATCTTTTATTTGTGTCCTCTTTGGGATCTTTTCCTCACTTAAGGGCAACACTCTGTATTTTACAAGGATGTAGAAGATCACACACTTTACAAGTACTACTCAACATAAAGAAAACTGAAAGTAAATCATGATGTATGCAAATGTATGCCTCTGCTAGTGTAGCAAGATTTGCAATGATACTAGCATGTCTTGTAGTAATTATAAGGGCAATGCCCAACTAGCACGCATCTCTATGATCAAGCAAAAACATGTATGACAATGAAAGATCAAGTCATGAGAAGATGGATGTTGCATGGCAATGTATCTCAGAAAGGCTATGGAAATGCCTTGATAGGTAGGTATGGTGGCTGTTTTGAGGAAGATATAACGAGGATTATGATGACAGACGTATCATGCCAACGGTTTGGATGCTCCGACGACGTTTTCACTGAATCTCAAGATAAGAAAGGGAAATGCACGATACTGAAGAGGCTACCAAAATATGGATGGTGGAAGTGCCAACAATCGAATACTCGCATTAGTCAAAGGAACTCATGCACTTATTATAGGTAACTCTCTATCTAGTCAGGAGATTCACAAAGATACAAGTACCCCTAGGAGGATTGTATGGGGGCTTGGTTATCCTTGCGCATCCTCGACCCATGATAACGTGAGGGTACTCTATATATTACAACCCTCCGTAGGTTAGTGATCCATCTAGTAGCTAGAGTTCTCAACTAGTTTTTTAGTTTTTGAAAATAAGCACGTTGAACCAAAATACGACACATATCACTAATAGGCTTGAGCTCTTGACACACATAAGTCCATACATTACTCGAAACAACACCTCAAAATTATTGCAAGTTACTACTAAACTTATAGTAGCAACCTCAATTACCTACTCAAAGTAAGACACCTCTCAGTGCAACAAGACAACTCTCTAAACAAGATAAGCATGAAACTCAAGAGAGTACTAAATTTTTTTCCTAAACAAATCTCTTAAAGATAAACATGAAAAACAAGAGCTAATCATGACGGCATCTAGAAAAAGTAAAGAACACTCAACAAAGATAAGCATGAAAACTATGAGCATTCTAGGAAAAAGTGGAGTGTGTTTCTCTCCAAAACAAGGTATGCTAGGGTCCAACTTGTTATGAAAAACAAACAAAACTAAAAAAAGCAAAGCAAACTAAAAAAGTAAATGCAAGACGCTCCAAGCATAGCACATAACATATGAATTGATAAAAATATAGAGTGGAGAAGGACAAACTGATGATTGTTGATGAAGAAGGGGATGCACGGGGGCATCCCCAAGCTTAGACGCTTGAGTCTCCTTGAATATTTCTTGAGGGTGCTGGAGGCATCCCAAAGCTTGAGGTTTTGGCACGCCTGGATATCCTTTCATCATCTTCCTTCGCACACTTGAAAATTCCCTTCATACGAAACTCATCATAAGCTGATTAGAGTGGTTAGTACCCATAATAAAAGAATTTTCCTCTGTTGTAAATAAGGATTGTCAACAAGGTCTACTTTTTCTCAAGATTTCCAAGAAGTTTTTGCAAGGAAAAAGCATGCACAAGATGTGCAAAACTAGAAAAGCGTTAAACAGGGCAGAATCTGTGAAAAATAGAACAACGGGTAGTAAACAATTTTTCGGGGTACTTCTGAAACTCAAATAAAAAAACTCAGACCAGGTGGTAGCTTCACAATTGTATAGAGCATACTTTCAAAAAAATCAGATAAAAAAGATAATCTGGTGATTTTTAAGGATTTTTGCAATGAAGAAAACATAATCGGTTTTTTGGACAGCATGTCACAACTTTTGATCTACTTGCCACCGAAGGCTAAAACTTGGCACAAAGCTTGAAAATAAAGATACAACAATGTTGATATAGTAGTAACAAGCAATAATACCACTAAAACTGAAAAAAAAAACATTTTGGGTTTCCTCCCAATAAGCGCTTTGTTTTATGCCTTTGAACTAGGCACAAGGGTTGTAGAAGATGTTCTCGCAAGAATAAGAATTGGAGCAAAAGAGAGCATCAAGAAGCAAATATGAAACACATTTAAGTCTAACCCACTTCCTATGCATAGGAATCTTGTATAGAAATAAAACAAAGAAGCACATAGTAACATGCATAGGAAGGTAGAGCAAGAACAACTTCAAAGTTTTCAACATAAAGAAAGGTATTTTAGTAACATGAAAGTTTCTACAACCAAGCTTTCCTCTCTCAAAATAATTTTCAGTAGCATCATGAAAAACATCAAGAATATAACTATCACATAAATCATTTTGTTCATGACCTACAAGGACATGTATATTATTTTCAATATAATCCTTAAGAGCATAAGATAAATGAATCCCATCACATTGAGCCTTAATAAGAGCACAATTATCCGAATTAGTATAATTTGGAGAATTCAAAAGGATAATAGAACAATCAAGTATGGGTGTAATAGCAACAATTTCATTCTTAACATGAGGAACTATAGCAAGTTCATCTCCGTAAACATCATCCATAGCATAAGAAGATAGGATCTCATTGTCATTAAACTCACATTGGAAAGGAAGGTGTTTTTTGTCTCTACTAGAGCAGCAAATGAAATCATAAATGTGGCAGAAGGACTCAACATAGGAATAAGAAATTTGTATTTGATCCCATAAGTGTTTCCCTTTCTGAGATAGGCGGTTGATGGTCGAGATGATGATAATGGTTTCTCGCCCTTCGTTGGTTACCCCAAGTGGAAGGTGAGATGTAGGATAGCAGCAAATTTCCCCTATGTAAAGATAGGGTTTGTCTCCCGTAGGACTCCGGCAATGATAAGTAGGTGTCAGCGATGCAACTGACGTGGACCTGCACACAGAAACAAATAACTTTTCTCCCAACGAAGTTCAGAGATGTTGTCAATCTCTCCGGTCTTCTTGTTTACAAAGGATCAAACACAAGGGATAATGATAATGGTGATAGCAACTAGAAAGTAAAAGCAGGAAAATAAATGAGCGTATAAACAATGATGAGAATATGGACCGGGGTCCCGTGATGTTCACTAGTGATGTCTCTCTCCCAAAAGACGATAAAACTGCTATGCGAGGTAAACAAATCACAGCTGGGCAATTGACAGGATTAAAAACGCACCGCAATGCTAACTATGCTACAAAGAAAGAACGAGGCTCATAATCATGGGCGGTACGCAAAAATAAGTAGACTGAAATCCAACTGCATCTACTACTAATCATCCACCTTGATATATCTTTCCAGAACATCTCGCTGGTATTAAGTTGCGAGCCCCACCCAAAGTGTAAACCCAAAGCAACAGACAACTGCATTAAAAAGCACTTTGCGTAAAGTAAACAATCCTTGCAACCGCGGTTACAAGAACCGTTGTTTCCCCCCTTGTGGCAACAACACATCCCCTAGACTCATGTTTCTGTCACTCAAGCATGTCATCGGGGGGCATGAACCCACAATCGAGCATAAAGTTCCCTCTTGGAGTCACTACCTACTACTTGGCCAAAGCAATAAACATCAACGGAGAACATCCAAGAATTACTTAGGAACATAAATATAAAAGATAAGAACCAAATATATTACTCAGTCACAATCTGAACATAGTCTCATAATCCATCAGATCCCAGCAAACTCAGCATAGCAACAGCAAAAAATTACATATGTGCCTCGATCATGTAGGGAATCTTGTCGTGGGGAAGTCACGATAGATGTCCGTAGAGTCGGACTTATCATGGGACCTTTATTGCGAGGTGATTCAAGGAGAGAGTCGACATAGACACGGGACTCGGCGGTTTACCCAGGTTCGGCCCCGTTGATGCGGTAAAGACCTACTCCTACTTCTTGACTATTGTGGGATCGACTCTTCAATAGGAAGAGCCGATCGTATCGACTACAGTGATGATGTTTCGCAACCTTAGTCTCGTGGAGATCTAGGTTATAGCGTGAGTTGTCTAGTCCTGGCTTGAGGTAAGTTCTGGCTCTGGCTCCCGTGGACCTCGGCTTATAAAGGTGTCGGGTCCCGGGATTCCGAGAGTCCGACTCCTACACGATGTAGAGTTCTATTCTACTTTACAAGTTTGCTACGTGCTATACAAGGTAAGTCGAATTCCTTCTAGGGCTTCAATCTTCACGCTTGGCACGTCACCTCCTGGCCGGGTCTTCTTTGTGGGCCTTCATATGTAAGTCGGCCCAGAAGTTTCTAATGCCAGGTCTATGGGCTTGATCCACCCCCCCCCCCCGACACAGCCCACGAGGTCTAAACCATGAAGAACAAAGAGGGGAGGAGAATATCACATAGATGCTGATCACGGACCCATGGTCCAAGGGAAACTACTCACGACACATCCGGGAAGCGTCCATGGTGGAGGGGAAGCTCCCGGAAGTCAATCCTCCCTCCGACATTACCCCCAGGATTGTTGCGATGCCTTTAGTCTTCACAGCAATCTTCTTTATTTTCTTCATTGCCGCCGGCTCTTCATGGATCAAGGGCCGACTTTATGCTTGACGTTGATTGTGAGTCGGAGTCGTCTCTCTTCAATCTTGCTTTGATTCCTTTATCTCCATGAAGTCGATTCTTCTGGTTGAGTCAACTATCATTTGATGCTTACTAGGAGTCGACGCCAATTCTTTTTAGCTTCATATCTCCTTCTACTTGAAGATTTTTCTTTTGACGTTTGGTCAAAGATCCGATTTGCTTTTTATTATCACACTGCCCGAAACGCCGGTTGGGGGCATTGATGTTTGTAATGGGAATCGAGGAGTCTTTCCATAAACGCTATCTACCACGGGTAGTTATCCCGTATCATTTATGGCTTTAATTGATCCTCCCCATGAATCTACTATAAATATTCCTTGGATAGTTTGATCCTTCAAGCGCATCCACCTTCTTCTTCCTCTTCCTTTTTCCCCATGGCACCTAAGCTAGAAGACTCTTCTCCTCTGGTATCCAACGAGCCCGATCTCTGTGCAAGTACTCGAGGTTGCGGCCGTGGTCGTGGCCATGGGCGAGGTCGTGGCCGTGGTAGAGGTAGAGGAAGAAGTACTTGTGCTGTCTCTCCTTCCGAATCTCCCCCTTCTTCTCCTAAGAGGAGTGAGTTCTTGGTTCATATCCGGACGATTCGACGTTGGATCAAACTTCCTGAGTCTTTTACTCAGCTTGTGATTGACTCGACGCCTTCGGGTCTTTGGCTCCGATCTGATGGATGTCCTCATGGACCTATCTGGGTGACGGTTAGATTTTCTAGCCATGGCACCATGTTTTTTGAGAAGGGTTGGAAAAAAATTCTTCGATCTAGGAACATCTCAAGAGGAGACACCATTGTCTTCAGATTTAATGGTGAACACACTTTGTGGGCTAGGATCTTTGACTCGGATGGAGACCGAGCCTGTTGTTGTATGGAGAGCTCCAGCGATGAAGAACTCCTTAGTGAAGAAGAAGCTTCAACGTATGATGAAGCCGACTCTGAAGAAGATGTCTAAATCTGTGGATTTTTCTTCTTAGTAGTATTTTGCCGAGTTTGGCTTTTTCTTTTAAGGTTGTCTCCTTTGATGTAAGACTAAGTTGGTTTGATGAATGAAAATTATGAATTTCCATGAGTTCATAAGTCAGTTTTATTCCTGACTTCGAATATTTTTCAAGATGTATGAGAGCCGATTATTTATGATAGTGTATGTATCTGTAGCCCCCTGCGTCGATTCAGAATAGTTGAGTATCGGTAATTGACTCATAGGATAGATCGACTTGTAGCCCCCAAGTGCCGGGTTGTCTTGCCTGTAGCAACCTGGTATTTGTACTTGTGTATTTTGCTTCGAAGTAGTGCAGCCCCCAAGTGTCGGGTTGTCTTGCCTGCAGCAACCTAGGACTTACAGATTGTTGCATTTTTTCTGAAGTCGGCAAATATTATATGCCAAACCTTTTTGATAAAGAATTTTTTGAAGTGTTACTCCCCAAGAGTCGGTGTATTCAGCTGGGTGATGTACCGAGTCTTTATTTGAGAAGAAACCTTGAAGTGTAGTCCCCATGAGTCGGTGTGTGCATCTGTGTGCAGTGCCGAGTCACATAGGTCTATCTTTTAATCTGCCAAGTCGCATAGATATGACACGATGGGTTGTGTTCCCAGCTTCCAAATAGAGTGGCCCTTCGAGTGCTGGGATATGTTTCCTTCAGCAACCCGGAAAATGTGTGCCAACTCCAAGCCGGTATGACAGCTAGGTCGGCGAGAGCCGGTGCGACGAATGTCGATTTATATATATGGCGAGGGCCGTTTTGACAGAAGTCGACTTTATATGTATGGCGAGAGTCGTCGCGACCGAAGTCGATTATATGCAGAAGATGTAATGTAAAAGGTATATGATGATGCTAATGTATGCAAAAATAAAGTAGGAAGGCTCATATATAAGTTGACTCTGGATTCAACATGCCTCATCTTCTCGTGTTTGGGATAGATTATTGGGTTATCCAGGAGTCGGAACTTCTCTGTAAGCTGGCTACATATGACTAGTGCTCCCTGTACTTTAAGAATAAACTTGGGAGGCGTTGCTGTCAGCCCCCAAGGTTTTTAGTTTAAGTTGGGTACACGTAGACCATATGGGCTTGAGCTATACAGGCCAAGATTAAGGCGTGGTTTAGCCAGTTAATGTATATGTCGGGATTTCTTCGGATAAGAGTCGATGAGTGACATCGAGCTCCCCTACTGCCCCTGAATAAGCTTATACATATATATGCCGAGTTTTCGGATAAAGAGTCAATGATTGTCATCGAGCTCCCCGATTCCCCTGAATAAGCAATATACATGCTCAGTACCAATAGAGGGGTTGATCAAGCCCCCAAGTCTCTGAGATATAATAATGCAAAATATGCAATGTATAATGCAAAAATAAATAACATGAAACAAAAAGGTAAAGAGGAATCGATATGGCGAGAGCCGGTGCGACGAAAGTTGACTCAGTTGTATGTGGTGAGGGCCAGTGCGACAAAAGTCGATTTATGCATATTTTGATGGCGAAAGCCGGCGCGACGAATGTCGGCTTATGTATTAATATGGCAAAAGCCAGTGCGACGTGTGTCGACTTAGATAAATGTACAGTAATGTGCCTGTTCTACTCAAGTGTAATATGGACGGAGTTGTGCGATGTTCCACGGCCTGGGAGTCTCCTCCATGCATGCACGCGTGCCTGCCTTCTCGCGTATATCCACTAGGTAGTAGGATCCATTGTACAGGTTCTTGCTGACCATGAACGGTCCTTCCCAAGGAGAGGATAAATTGTGCATTCCATCTCTTTTCTGTATGAGTCGGAGCACTAAATCACCTTCCTGGAAATTCCGACTTCTGATGCGGCGGCTATGGTAGCGTCGCAGATCTTGTTGGTAAATAGCCGACTGAGCTGCAGCCAAATCTCGTTTTTCATCGAGAATATCCAAGGCATCTTGTCTTGCTTTCTCGTTTTCGGCCTCTACATAAGCAGTGACTCGTGGTGAGTCGTGACGTATGTCACTTGGGAGGACGGCTTCCGCTCCATAGACTAGGAAGAAGGGTGTATAAATTGTCGACATGTTGGGAGTTGTCCTGATGCTCCATAATATTGAGGGTAACTCCTCCTCCCAGCAACCCGGTGTCCTTTTCAAAGGGATAACGATTCGGGGTTTGATGCCTCGGAGAAACTCTTGGTTGGCTCTCTCGGCTTGTCCGTTGGACTATGGGTGTGCCATTGATGCAAGGTCGAGTCGGATGTGCTCGTTCTGGCAGAATCGCTGCATAACCCCTTCTGATAGGTTTGAACCATTATCAGTGATGATGCTATGGGGGTAGCCGAATCTGAATATGATCTTTTTCAAGAATTTCAGTGTTGTCGCAGCGTCACATTTGCTGACCGGCTCGGCTTCGACCCATTTGGTAAACTTATCCACTACCACTAATATGTGGGTATTTTTGTTGGCTGACCTTTTGAAAGTTCCCAGCATATCAAGTCCCCATACTGCAAAGGGCCAGGTGATAGGTATCATCCTAAGTTCTTGAGCCCGCACGTGAGCTTGTTTTGCATAGTGCTGACATCCATCACATTTCTTGACTATGTCCTCTGCGTCCGCATGAGCTGTGAGCCATTAGAAGCCATGTCGAAAAGCTTTAGCTACAAGCGAACGAGAGCCGGCATGGTGTCCCCAATCTCCAGAGTGTATTTCGTTGAGGATGGCTCTACCTTATTCTGGTGAGACACATCTCGGAAAAACATCTGCGGCACTTCGCCGATGTAACTCACCATTGATGAGTACAAAGGATTGGCTTCTCCTGACGATTTGTATGGCCAACATCTCATCTTGAGGAAGGATTCCTCGAGTCTTGTAATCCAAGTAAGGTACGACCCATGAGGGTGTAGCATGAATTGCAGCAACCAAAGCCGGCTCTGGATCCGTCTCTGCTATGTCTTGCTCTGTTGGTGGTTGTACAGACGGCTTTGTTAGAACGCCCAGGAATACGTTTGGGGGGACCGGCTTTCGCTGAGAGCCGAGTCGGGATAGAGCATCTGCTGCTTCGTTTTCCCTACGGTCCACATGATCCACCTGGTATCCAACGAAAAATCCGTCTTGTCTTTGCACTTCTCGTCGATAAGCTGCCATTATGGGATTCTTGGAATCCCATTTTACTGACACTTGTTGAGAAACGAGATCAGAGTCGCCACAGCATTGGATCCAACTTATGCTCATCTCACGAGCCAGTCGTAGCCCATGAAGCAAGGCTTCATACTCCGCTGCATTGTTGGTGCAGGTGAACTGTAGCTGTAGAACATAGCAGAATTTTTCCCCTTTAGGTGAGGTAAGAACCACGCCGGCTCCTGCCCCTTGGAGCTGCCGGATTCCATTGAAGTGCATCGTCCAATATTTGGTGACTGGCTTCTCCGGAGATGTTTGGATTTTTGTCCAGTCATTGATGAAGTCGACTAATGCCTGGGATTTGATGGTCGTTCGCGGCTTGTATTTGATGTGATAAGCCCCCAACTCTATGGCCCACTTTGCAATCCTTCCCGTGGCTTCCCGGTTTTGGATGATATCTACAAGTGGTGCTGAGCTGGCCACAGTTATGGGGTGCTCTTGAAAGTAGTGTTTAAGTTTCCGACTCGCCATGAATACACCAAGAACCAATTTCTGCCAGTGAGGATAATGTTGCTTCAAAAAACTCAAAACCTCACTGACGTAATAAACTGGCCTTTGCAGGGGGTGCTCTTTGCCGGCTTCCATACGCTCAACAACAGCCACAGCGCTGACTGCTCGATTGTTGGCTGCGATACAAAGTAACATAGGTTCCTTTGGCTTGGGAGCCGCCAAGATTGGAGCCTGGGATAGTTGCTTCTTCAATGACTATAGGGCCTGATCGGCTTCGTCATCCCAGACAAATGTTTCTGATTTCCTCAGAAGTCGATACATGGGGATTGCCTTTTCACCGAGCCGGCTTATAAACCGACTCAGAGCGGCTACGCATCCTGTGAGTCGTTGAACTCCCTTTACTGAGGCCGGCTTATGAAGAGTCATGATAGCGTTGATTTTCTCTGGGTTTGCCTCGATACCTCTCTCTGATACTATGTATCCAAGGAGCTTACCTGCGGGTACCCCAATGGTGCATTTGACCGGGTTTAGCTTCATCTGGTACTTGCGCAAATTTTTGAAGGTTTCTCGTAAGTCACCGATGAGTGAGTCGGCCAATTGGGATTTGATTACTATGTCATCCACATAAGCATGCACGTTGCGCCCAATCTGCTCTTTAAGGCAACTCTGCACTGTTCGCTGATATGTGGCTCTCGCATTCTTAAGGCCAAAAGGCATAGAAGTGTAACAGTAGATCCCGAAGGGAGTGATGAAAGCCGTTTTTTCTTGATCCTCAATGGCCATCTTGATCTGGTGGTAGCCAGAGTAGGCGTCAAGGAAACATAGGAGCTCACATCCAGCAGTCGAGTCTATGATCTGGTCAATACGAGGCAGCGCGAAGGGATCCTTTGGGCAGGCCTTGTTTAAGTCTGTGTAGTCGATGCACATGCGCCAGGTCCCATTCTTTTTCAAAACGAGGACCGGGTTCGCGAGCCATTCTGGATAGAAGACTTCCATGATGAACCAGGCGGCAAGGAGCCGGGCTATCTCTTCCCCAATAGTGTTTCTCCTTTCGTCGTTGAAACGGCAAAGGAATTGCTTGACCGGCTTCATTTTTGGATCTATGTTTAGGTGGTGCTCAGCGACTTCCCTCGGGACACCTGGCATATCAGAGGGTTTCCATGAAAAGATGTCCCGATTCTCACGGAGGAACTCGATGAGCACGCTTTTCTATTTATCTGATAACTCCGTCCCAATGATGAACTGCTGAGAAGAGTCACCAGGGACAAAGCCAACTTTCTTTGTATCCTGAGCCGGTTGGGAACTTGGGGTTGTTGTCGGGAGTCGGTTTCTTCAGGATTGTGGGGTCTGCCGGGTCTACCTTTTCTTGGTATACTGACAAGTCCTCTTTGGCGCATATCGACTCGGCAAATTTGACGTGTTGTTCGTCACACTCCACTGCCCTGGACCGGCTTACATTGACTGTGATTGGGCCATTAGGACTCGACATCTTTAGTTTTAAGTAGACATAACATTGCCGAGCCATGAATTTGGCGTAAGATGGTCTGCCTAAAATGGCGTGATATGGGCTCTCGAGTTTTACCACTTCAAAGGGTATAAGCTCGGAGCGAAAAAATTTGGCGTTTCCAAAAGCCTTCACCAGGTAGATCTTGCCTATTGGACGTGCTGACTTGCCCGGGACTATTCCATGGAAAACGGTGTTGGAGGGTTGCAGCTGCTTTTGGGTCAGCCCCATCCTGCGAAAAGTTTCGTAGTAAAGGATGTTGATTATGCTTCCTCCGTCCATGAGCACTTTGTCAAGTGTATATCCTCCAATTTGTGGAGAGACTACTAGAGCCAGGTCTCCCGGGTTATCCACCATCGGGGGGTGATCATCCCTTGTCCAAGTGATTGGCTGTTCTGACCAATTAAGCCACCTAGGCCAAGCCGGCTCTGCAGTCACAGCCATAGCGGCTCTCCGTTGCAGCTTCCTATCCCTCCTGCAACTACTGGTGGTGAAAACGTGATATGTTCCGCGGTCATGGAGTTCTTTTGGGTTTTCTTGGAATCCAGCAAGTCCTGACTGATTTTGCTGGGCCCCTCCTCTGGGTCCTTGGTGTTGAGACATTGCTCCGGATCCTTGGTAGACAGGATTTTGGTTGTTACCGTTCTGGACGGCTCCCCCACCTGACCCGGGAGGTCCCTGGTTCCCCCGCCGTGCAAACTCTTTCATGAAATTGCAATCTTCCCAGGTGTGGTTGGCTGGGCGACCGGGTTTACTATGGGTCGGGCAAGGACTCTTCATAGCTGCTTCAAAGTTGTTTGGGCGAAAGTTTCCTTCCGGCTTGTGGTAGTTGTTGCCCCCCTGCTTCTGTCTTTGGGAGCCGACATTTGTGTTGGCTACCAAGTCAGAAGTAGTCTGATCAAGTTGCTGCTTGGTTTGCTGATTCTGATTCTGGGATGTCTTGCCGCCATTTTTGTTCTGGCCGGCTTTATCCTGTTGAGGTTCAGTATCCTTGGTTTTGTCAGACTCGTCATATTTGATAACCGCATTCATGAGTTCTCCTATATCCTTGACCGTTCGTTTGAGTCGGCCAAGCTTGTGTACTAGGGGCTCGAACTTGCAGTTCCTTTCCAAGACAATGACGGTTGTCTGGGCAGTGATAGTGCCCGAGGAGTGGATTATTTCTGCTACCCGTCGTGCCCAACTCAGGGTCGACTCTCCTTCCTTCTGGACACAATGCTCCAGGTCAACAATTGTGGTGGCTCGCCGACGTGTGCCTTGGAAGTTCTTGATGAATTTTTCCTTGATATCCGCCCAGGAGGTGATAGAATCCTCTGGGAGGTTTTTGAACCATGTGTGAGTCGGCCCTTCCAACATCATTGTGAGGTAACGGGCACAAACTCCTTCGCTGGCTTGTAACATGTCCATGGCTAGATCATAACTTTCGATCCAAGCTGCCGGGTCCATGTCAGCTGTATAGTTCGCGATCTTACGTGGGCCCTTGAAATCTGGTGGCAAGCGTGTATTTCGTAGAGCCGGCACCAGGCATCGGTTGCCCACAGATCTGCTGATGAACTCGGTGTCTTAATTTTGGGGTGGAGGTTGGGCCACCTGCTCTACGCGGTGTTCGGGGTTGAAGCCGGTTGGTATGTCTTGGATCCTTATTTCCCCCTGTGTGTCCGGTGGTGGTGGAGCTCTGCGTCGGTGATGGCTGCTTGAGCTGACCGGAGTCGGTGAATCCGCTTGCCGACTCATACTTTGATATGGGGTCTCATGTAAGTATTCGAATCCTTGTGAGTACTGGGCTTATTGTGTGATTGCGGTTTTGAGCAGATCGGTTGCCCCTCGAGTGACCTGGTCTACCGGAGTGTCTCCGTGCGCAGGCACTCTAGCGAGGAACCGTGTTGCTGACACCACGTTTGCCATGGGGCTATTGAAATGATCCGGAGTTGTATGGAACCGTTCCCGCCGTGGTGAGGGGGCATGTTGCCTTGGTGGCGTGTACCCTGGGGGAGTCGACTGATGTGTGTCCTGGAACAGTCTCCGTGCCTGGAGATCACCAGGGGTCCGGCTCGCGGGTCCCGCGGGACGTGCGTTGGCGAGACTTAGTTTCTGAGCTTCTATCAATTCCGACTCGTGTCGTAAGCGCCTGGTTTCTTGGGCGAGTTGAGTTTCTCTTTCCACCATTTGCGCGTTCTGGGAATTAATTTCCCTCCGTATGCTCATCACCTGGGCCTTGAGTCCATTGACCCTGGTTCTCCAGGCTTGCTGGTTTTCCGCGGTCATTGGCGTAGCTAAGGCTTCATCCAAGGCGTTTAGGGCATCTGTGAGGACTTCTGCTCCCGTGAGAACTTCTGGTTGTTCCCTATCTGGATTAGGGGCCGTGTTGTGAGCCGTCTCTGCGTTCCGGTTCTGCGCTGCACCCTGAGCCGGCTGGCTTCCCTGCTCTTCGGTGCTTGCCATGAACACTGTCACGCAGTATGGAGGCTCGTACTGCGGAAAGTCAGGGTAGTATTCAGCTGTTCCCGGGCCGAGTCTGTTGCTCCCGACGGATCGGATGGAGCCGGTATCTGAGAAGCTTGTTTCACTGGGGTGTGAGTCAGCGTCAGATGTTTCTTCCGTGGTGTTGGGCGTCAGGGACTCGACAGAATGCGCCGACTCTGGGGATCCAGCGATGAACCCGACAAAAGTGTGCCTTGAGCCGGCATGTCACCGACTCGAGGTTTCCAGGGGGACTTCAGGATCCGGATCTGACTCAGATCCGTCTGTCTTCCCAATGAAGATATGATTAGACCCGATCGGGACCCGATAACCGGATTCGACGAAATCAGCGTCAGGGCCCCAAGTCGAGTCGTCGATGCAGAGCTTTCCACATCGGCTCCTGGTGATTCGCCCAGCCACGAATCCTTCCATACCTTGCAGAGCTCCCCCTATAATCTCAACGCCTGCGAGCGCAGGCCCCACGGTGGGCACCAACTGTCATGGGGAAGTCACGGCAGATGTCCGTAGAGTCGGACTTATCATGGCACCTTTGATGCGAGGTGAATTCGAGGAGAGAGTCGACATAGACACGGGACTCGGCGGTTTACCCAGGTTCGGCCCTGTTGATGCGGTAAATACCTACTCCTGCTTCTTGACTATTGTGGGATCGACTCTTCAATAGGAAGAGCCGATCGTAACGATTACAGTGATGATGTTTCGCAACCTTAGTCTCGTGGAGATCTAGGTTATAGCGTGAGTTGTCTAGTCCTGGCTTGAGGTAAGTTCTGGCTCTGGCTCCCGTGGACCTCGGCTTATAAAGGTTCCGGGTCCCGCGATTCCGAGAGTCCGACTCCTACACGATGTAGAGTTCAATTCTACTTTACAAGTTTGCTACGTGCTATACAAGGTAAGTCGAATTCCTTCTAGGGCTTCAATCTTCACGCTTGGCACGTCACCTCCTGGCCGGGTCTTCTTTGTGGGCCTTCATATGTAAGTCGACCCAGAAGTTTCTAATGCCAGGTCTATGGGCTTGATCCAACACAGCCCACGAGGTCTAAACCATGAAGAACAAAGAGGGGAGGAGAATATCACATAGCTGCTGATCACGGACCCATGGTCCAAGGGAAACTACTCACGGCACATCCGGGAAGCGTCCATGGTGGAGGGGAAGCTCCCGGAAGTGAATCCTCCCTCCGGCGGGGTGCCGGGAAGAGGGTTGTTGGCCTCCCGATCTTGGAAGCGCGGCGGCGGCGGAACAGAGGCGAGATCGCCTGTCTTCGGGGGTTTCGCGACACGGAGAATAAATAGGCGAAGGGGGCAGCCAAGGGGGCCACCAGGGGTCCAGGCCCCCTCCCCCCGGCGCGGCCAGACCCTAGGCCGCGCCAGGTGGCCTCCTGGGTCCCTGGTGGTGGCCCTCTGGGACCACTTTGGTGACTCCGGAAGGTTCCGTCTCGCTGATTTTTTATCCGATTTCCCCGAATTTTTGGAGCATTTTTAATATGGGGGAAACCTGGAATAGAAAAACAGCAGAAAACATGAACTGGCACTATGGTGCACTGAGTTAATAAGTTAGTCCAAATATGATCAAAAGTAGATGAAAGTTTATCTAGATCATAGCAATATCACACAAAACATGCATGGAGCAAGCAGAAATTATAGATAGATTTGGGACATATCAGCGGTGCCTCGTATAATGAGCATGCTCATCCACTAATTTTCCCTTAACCATGTTGGTTGGGTTTTTAGCGCGAGCACAAATAGATCGAAGACGATCCAACTGAAAAGTGTCCATCCTACCATATTTGGGTGGTTCCGCACCCATGGTGAGGATAGCATCAGTAAGCAGAGAAATACAAACACAAAAGGTAGCAACTAATTTTTTGGGTTTTTCATAAAGACACACAAGCAAAAGCAAAGATTGAAAAGTAAACAAGCAAGACTAAAAAACAAAGGTAAAATATAGTGTGCAATTCCCCTATCTTGAAGACTGGAGTCCTCTGCAACGGTGCCAGAAATCTTGCTTGATAGCACCAATAAGTGTTTCCTCTTTGATTACTCCAAGTTGAAGGTTATGATGCAGATAGCGGTAAATTTCCCTCAGTGAAGATACCGAGGTTTGTCTCCAGTAGGACTCCAAGATCGACAAGAAGGTGACAAGAAAACAATGGCGCCGTTTACAACCTCGAGGTTGCTTACTTGACCTGGACCTGCACACATACACAAATAACTTTGCTCCCAACGAGTTAGAGATGTTGTCAATCTCTCCGGTCTTGTTGTTTACAAAGGATCAAACACAAGGGTGGATATAGTAGTGGTTGCAACTGAAAAGAAAGTAATGCAGTAAATTGGAGCGATGTAAACTATGGAGGAAATATGGACCGGGGTCCCATGATTTTCACTAGTGATGTCTCTCTCCCAAAAGACAATAACAACCATGCTGGGTGAACAAATTACAGCCAAGAAATTGACAGAATTATAAAGACCCCGCAATGTTAATCATGCTACAAGAAAGCTAGAGGCTCAATCATGTGGGCATTACACCAAAACAAGTAGACCATTTATCCATCAACATCTACTCACTAATCATCGACCTTGTGATATCTATCCAGAACCCCAACCAAAATGTAGGCTCAAAGCAACAGAAGAAATCGCGTAACGGGGTTGCTCTCGACGGTTTCAGAGCGAGGAGAATATATAGGCGAAAGGGCACCCTGAGGGGTGCCCGCCCTGGCCCAGGCAGCCAGAGGGCGCGGCCACCCCCCCCCCCCCCCTAGTCGTGCCAGGAATCCGTCTGGCTGGGAGGTGGCCCCCTCGGGGCCCCCTTCTGGCTTCAGGGCTCTTCTGTCTTGCATATTTTTATATGATTTTTCTGGAATTTTCCAAGCACTTTGATTTTTGACATTTTCCTGCAATGCACGGACAATAACAGACATAAACTGGCACTGTGCACTGAGTTAATAGGTTAGTTTAAATATGTTGTAAAAGATATGAAAGTGCATCAAGACATATATCAATATCACCAAAATAAGCATGGAACACACATAAATTATATATATGTTTGGGACGTATCAACGGCCGCGGTGGCTCCCCGTGCGACAGGATCTCATTCGGCATGCGGTGGTGCGGCGGCGTGTGCCCTCGAGGAGGATGGTTATCCTCGCCCAGATCCGTCGGGCGTGCCGACGGCGGCCGGACTGACGGCTGCGGATTGGATCGGAGCGGCATGGGGGTCTGCTGCCGTGAATAAAGGTGGGGTCCTAGGGTTCCAAATCGTGCCAGGACCAAGATCTGAGTGACGTATGTCATCTTTTATCTGACCAGAGTGTCGGGTTCCGGAAGGCTCCTCCGACGAGTTCCCATGGGGGTATGCCTGGAGATTGCTGAATCGGGTGGGATTCGGTCGCAACGCAAGGAGTGGCGCAAAGCTCTACTTTCGTTGCCATCATGGGCAAATCCATGGTGAAGTCACAGGTGGAGAATGTCATGAAGGATGAGATTGGAGGACTAGCAATGGTGATTGGAGCCTTTGCGTCGATGAATAACTTACTTGGAGTTTCAAAAATTGTGGCAGTGGTATGTAAGCGGGGGCGGCAACACAGGTGAAATTCAAAGCCTTGTCTCTCAGGGTGAAAATCCAAGGTTTGACCTTAATTGGTTGTGCCTGGCAATGGTCTTGTTGAAGACATTGTTTTGAGAACAAGGACTATCTTCAAGGTGAAAATCCAAGGTCTAGCCTTAATTAATTGGTTGTGTCTGACACTGTTTCCTTCTTGAAGGCGTTGCTTTTGAAGAATTGGACATCAGGTGTTGGTTTGGTGGTGATTGTGCTGCTACTACAAGGATTGTAACTCTGTAGTGGGACTTTTCTTTTTTACTTCTTCTTTCTTTTTGTATTGGTGGCTGAGTGCATCTATACTGCCTTTTGGACATTGCGTAGTTGCAGAGGCTGGATGTAATTGATATCTTTTCGATATTAATATATTCTCTTTTTTCCAAAAAAAATATCTAGATATCTAAAGCAAGTGTATGCATACACAAAGTTCCATGCGCACAAATGACACCAAATATAAAAAGAAACTTAAACCGCTTGAGAATACAAATTAAATCGCTTCACTTAGATTTTGTACTAGACAACCAACTTTTCACATCTCTGCTTTCACCACTATAGAATTAAAATATAGAAGGAAACTTAAAACTTTCACATTTAATTTTTCAGCTCTATAACTTATAATGAGGAGAAAATTGAGGATAACATCCATGCACATCCATTATATCTTAGCAAATATCTCTTCTCACCTATTCAGTGAATGCATTACCTTGTAGCACGCTCTTATATTCATATAATATATACATAAATCACATTTGAGCCAATACTACATATGTTTCCAAAATACCATGCATTATTGCTCGTATCAATTATCCCAAAGTTAAGTAGTCACACTTTCTGCATAACTCCCATTTGTCCCCCAAAGGCCTACTCCAACTTGTAATTTTTATAGCGGAACAAAAGTAGCCATGAGAAAAAAACTTAACCATAATTCACTTGAAATATGATGTAAAGGCAAGTGCACATCATTCAAAAGATATATATTCTACAAATTCCAACAACAATATTTTCGCATCAAAAGAAATCTACAGAGCACATGTTTTTGCGTCCTTAAACATCCATTGAAGTTTTAACATAAATAATTTCATACATTATAGGAATTACAAAGGAACTTTAGTCTAGTAATACAACAGACTTATTCAGATGATGACGAAATCTGGCAGCATAAATATCATCTAGAATTTGAGCATAAGGCACTTGGACAGTGCAATCTTCAACATCAAGCTTGTCTATGGCTAACCAAAGGGGTTGACCACCGACAAATCATGGATATACTTGGCAAATTCGTACTTATTAGTACGATATTTGCACCTAACTTCAAAGTCGGCATCTTGAGAAGCCCTATTTTTCACATCTAGCAGCAAGTGAAGATTAGCCATTGATACACTCCTGGGGTTACCTACTACTTCAAGTTCCATTTTGTTTAGCACTTTTGCATTCAACAGAAAGTACTTCACAAAGAAATCTTGTTTGTCATAGCCTATGAAATACTTAAACACCACTTTTTTGAGATGAGTCTCCAGGCATTCTATTGGATGTAGTAGGTCATGCCGACGCTCATTTTTCTTATCCATAGTTTTGTGTTTATGAAACTGTAATATGGAAATAAGAGGCATATGTTGAAGGTATCACAAACTAAATTAGATAATATGTCAATCAAATAAAACATTTAAAGCAAGTGAAGATGAGTACTCACAGTGATGTAGAGCTTTTCAAGACAGGGAAACCACCTGAGGATGTCAAGAACCGCATCCAATTCAAGGCCAGAAGACCTAAGAGAGAAAACCTTCACAGTGCGCGTCCAGTTTTCCGAGCTAAATAGGTTTATTCCCTGGGAAAAAAATAGCAACAAGCGTACACAAATAAGTATCATCATAAAGGAGTGACAAATGCAAAATTTGAGGATGCTCCTACCTGGGAGACGAGTAGCTTGGAGATTATGGGTACGAAAGGGCCCAATATTTCCAGTTTAGGTGCCACAATAATCCGAATAGTCACACAATCTTCATCATAGTAATTATAAGGTAATATTAACCTTATGAGGCGAGGAGCATTCTCGATGACCAATTCTGCCTTTTTCTTGGCGCTATCATAGAAGCCAATGCTCCTAAGAGTTTGTGAGCTAATACAGAAGCATCCCACACCACGAACTTCAGACATATCTAAGCTCTCCAAGGCAACGCATCGCATGAGCATTCTTTCAAACGTGACGACTGAGATGGTAACGTCACACAAGGTGAGCTGCTTCAGGAGGGGAAAGTTCATGGATGATATGATCTCGCCAGGGACATCACAATAGCTGAACTTGGCAACAAGAAGGGTGGATGCAGAGCGGAGCACTGATGGTGGTAGCGGGTTTCTAGGGCGAGGTTGTTGATAGAGTAAGTACGGGTAGCCAATATCAAGCTCCTGGATGTTAGCAAGGGCATCAGAGTGTAACCAGCTCTCCATCTGGGCGTATAGGTCTCCAACGAGGAGGTGTCGAAAGCAGAATCGGCGGGCGGGGCCCGAGTGTTTGGATATGATCTTAGAGGCGTCGGAAGGCAGGACACCAGGGGATCGAGTGCATACCTCAAGGTTGAGAGGCGCTGAGCACCAGAGGTCGCGCCATCGACGGGAGATGCCTTGTGTGCGGACACCATCCTTGGTGGGGAGGAGGGAGATGATGGTGTGTAGGATGGCATCAGGGAGTTCGTTGATCTTGTCACAACCTACGATTCCATGGGATTCTCGCTGGTCCATGGACGGTGACCAGCGGGACGGGCGATTTGGCCGCAACACCTCGCCCACTCGCCGCCACTCTCCGATCCCGGTGCACTCGCTGGATTGGAGAAGGATGGTGGATCGGGATCTCGATCTGGGAAGTAGATCTAGGATTGGCCGCTAGCCATGGTCAAATTGCCAACAATACTTACTTTCCTTATTTATGTGGCGGTCGGGTGGCGTTGTTGTCGACAACTTATTCCTAGTTGGTCGGCAGTGGAGACTCTATGTGGACACGTGTCACTTTTTTTTAACCGCACAAGACAATTTACTTTATTTTTAACTCATCTACTTTTTCCTTTATTTGACTATGTTCGTTGCCACTTGCCACGAGGCCACAATCGCCGTCCTCAATCCTAGGATCACTCACTCTATCCTAGACCAAACAAACATTGTGCCGCTCCCTCCGCCCTCCCGACCTCCCCGAACGTGTGCCTAACAAAACCACATGTTCTCCATTAAAGATGATACTAAGTTTCCATAACCAAAAAACATGTACCTTACGACATATGAGCTATTCTTTAATTGTAAGAAGCTTACTGCTTCGGTACAACCCCCTTAAAACTTTTCTGAATTGCGATACAAATCAATGATGTAGATTAGAACTTACCTCTTCATTAAAATGGGTAGTCCAATAATTTCAGGTGGTGGGATTGAAGTTATAAAAAGATGCGATCACAAAAACTACAATCATATCGTGCCATCTATTCCTTAAAAAATTCCATGCAATTGTTTCCTCACAAGATCGTGCGAGTAGGGGATGAGCACATACGCTAGGAGAGAACTTCTTTCTTCAGGCATGATATACAAACCTGCCATTAGAGACGAGTATGAAGCTTTGAGAAATATTCAAATAAATGATGTGAGGCACAAGAGAATGAATAAAATAAAATAAGTGTCGCTATGGTAGTTTATTAGTAACTTTGGCGTTGATTGAAACACAGCGGCCTCGAATCTACTCCCTTCGTATCATAATATAAGACATTTTTTGATACTATAAAAGAATCAAAAAACATCTTATATTATGTTACAAAGATAGTATATCACACAGAGGATAAGGGAACAACCATCGACATGGGCAATGACTTAGCTAATCGCGTTGGTACAAACGACGCTCCTAAATTACACTCTGCACAAGTTATGTCTAAATTAAACCTTAAATTCATAGGCTTTGTTGAAATTGAACCTTCACCATAAAATCCCTGAAAATGGTACCTTGTAGTCTCTAATCCTTGTTATCAAGGGCGAATTTATCAGTGAGGCTTCGATAGGCTCGAGCCTACCCTTCGATTTTGCAAAACTACACTCGTCTATTTATAGTTTCTAGTGTATACTTGCCAGCGGAGCCATTAGTTCTTTGTTACTTCGCTTAGTTAGCTCATAGACTCTCATTTGCTTATTCGTATCACAAAAAACATATGTACCTCTATCTAGCTTAGTAGTTACCTTGAGCCTACCCTCCATTTTTATTTTGGATTCTCCACTGCTTGTTATTACCAATCTTCAGGCCATTTCCAAACTGGGATCGCAGACATGGCATCGACGGAGGCCGGTATTCTTTCTCCATCTTTCTCCCTCTCTTTCTCTATCCCACTAAATATCCAGTCAGAACTTAGTGCGGCTTGTGACAAATCAGAGGGGTAGGGGAATGTGAATTTTTGTCAAAAGAGATCACCCTAGATTCATTGTCAGAAAAGACCACCTTTGAAAAACAATGTCAAAAGTACACAAACGGCACGTGTGGCATGCCCCCATTGCCAGGGGTGACATGGTATGAAGTAACGGAAAACAATTCTCGTGGGACCTGTTGCCATAGACGAGGGCATCATCCCATGACGTGGCACCTGCCGCCGCGGTCAACAACGACACGATGTGAGGTGGCATGCTTCTGCCACTGGCCACAGCGGCACCCTGTGCCCAGTAGCCTGCTACTGATTTTGACTCGCGACACTGATTTTGACGCAGCACCTGGGGCCACCTGCACTGATTTGACGTAGCACTGATTTTGAAGCGGCGAAAGCATCGACGAATTCCTTTGATTGATTTCGGTGTTGTCCATTCTATCGCATCACAACACCGAAAGCAACAACACTTGTATATGTTTCTCCTTTCAATCAGTGCTATCATGTCTCTGTTTCCCCCTTATATCATCACTATAGTTCTGCGGTTATGAGTTCCCACATATTCTTCTCTTCTCAACCTATAACACCCCATCCACACTAAGATGGGTAAGAAGTTCAGTGTAGTCTCGTAGTCTCATCAAGATGTCCGGTTTTTGTCGTGGGAAAGTCACGGCAGATGTTCGAAGATTCAAACTTGACATGGGACCTTTGCTGCGAGGTGGATACGAGGGGAGAGTCGACATGGACAAGTGACTCGGCGATTTACCCAGGTTTCAGCCCCTCTTTGTCTCGAGGTAAAATCCTACTCCTGCTTCTTATTATTATGGGTTCCGACTCCTCAATTAGAAGAGTCGGTGGATCGATTACAAGTGATCTGGATCGCAACCTTAGTCTCGGGGAGATTTAGGTTGCGTCGAAAAGTGTCTAGTCTTATCTTGGATTGAGATTGTTCTGCCTCTGGACCCCGTGGACCTCGACTTATAAAGGCGCCGGGTCCAGGGGTTCCGCGAGTCCGACTCTGACACGAGGTGAAGTCTTATTCTACTTTACAAATATGATACCTGCTATACAAGGTAATTCGAATTTCTTCTACGGCTTCGATCTTCATGCTTGGCGTGGCCGGGTCTTCTTTTGTGGGCCTTCCTTAGGTGAGTCGGCACATAGATCCTAATGCCAGGTTATGGGCTTGGTCCATCCCCCCGACAGTTTTCACCCTAAGATGTCCCAAGTCCTTATGCGTTTAGCCAACAATTTCGAGATAGACAATAGAATAGTTTCATGGAACTAACTCATCAGTAATGAAACCCTACTAAATAAGTTGGGTCACACATTAGCTAGGTGTGGGTGGCCTTCAAAGACCTTTGAGGAGATACGTAAAGAACTTCTGAGGTTGCATGGAAGATGGAAGAAGCAACAACATAAGAGTTCATCATTCCCAAAGATTGCAGCGAAACATACTTACTTATGGACTGCTGACAGCGAGGATGAAGACGATATCTTCATGCCGAGCACCAAGGCAAAGACAACTGCATCGTCAAAGGGCAAGAGTTATGCATCGTCGAAGTGCAAGAGTTCTGCACCGATGGAGGATGTTGATGATGCCTTCATATAGTTTTTAAGCTGTATTTTTTATGTTCAATCCTACCGTTTAATTCAGATGTTGTATCTTTAATTCAGATATGCATGTAATAAAACCAACAAAAATAGATATATCTCACCTTCATCTATCTTTTGTTTCACTGCAACATCTTCATACTCGGATTCTAAATATATCAAAATGGCAGCTTAAGTTGTCTATTCAGCGTTTAAACTTCACCAAAACATTGCCTAATTTGATTTAAGGTAGATACTTAGAGAACCATTATACTGTCCTAAAACAGTATGCATGAAATAAAGCCAACTAAAATAGATAGATCTTACCGAGATTTATCTTTTCTTCAAAACATCTTCTAAATCGAACTTGAAGTGGATCAAAACTGAGATCAAAGTAGCTACTGAACTATTCTTCTAAGTGTTTCAACAGAGCATAGAGAGCTGCAGGTAGTGTATCTCCCGTGTGTGCGTTGCGCAGGTAGATTTAAAGGAAAGAAGATGCCACACCGTTGTCTTCATAAAAACTAGAAATATACCCCGCGCGTTGCAGCGGGAATTTCTTTAAAAACTATATTACGTAAGTAAAAAGTATGGTACAGTAAGGCCTAGTTTGGAAGCAAAGTTTTTCTAAAACTGAAGTATTCTAAAACCGAAGTATTTCACCACCTGGCTAACAAATACCATAGTTTTTCTCCTTTCTCAGTTTTTGAAAAAAAACAGGGTCTAGCCTCTTTCTCAAATACTTAAAAAAACCACAGTTTTAGAGAATACTTCAGTTTTAAAACCATAGTAATTATTGAACCCAAACACCTTAAAGTATTTAATACTTCATTATTTTGAAAAACTGAAGTATTCTCTAAATACTTTAAAAATACTTTGCTGCCAAACTAGGCCTAAGTCTTCTAAGTGAGCATGCAAAATGCAATTTGTTAGAGCCGAGATACTAAATATATTCGATACGAAACACATGTGTATTAAAAATTATTAGCGTGGACAATAAAATGTTTAAAAGATGGTTGAAGTTTTTTTTCATATAGAGATTAATAAATATATTAATGGAGATGACATGGACAATTGATTAGCTAAGAGAATAGATGACATGGCTTGCTTGCATGTGAATATAGATAACTTAAATGATCCTACAGTGGAGTGACATGGAAAATTGATTGGCTAAAAAGATGAATGATGTGGATAGCTTGTATGTTGAGATAGACAACTTAAATGACTCTATAGTGAGATTTTGCTTTATAAGAGATATATATCAGCGTCTCTTGAAATCAGTGTTGATTCCTTCAAATTAGCGTCAGCACTTTCTTCAAATTAGCGCCGAAAGAGCCACATCGAAAGATGCCGCCAGTGGCTAAGGAGGCAGGACGCCATGTCAAACGGTGCCCCCACAGCTAGCGGTGACTGGTCCCACGACCTCCGTTATGGTTTCGCACGACAACGGGTTTTCCGTTTTATGTGCATGCCGTCGGGGTTGGTGGTGGCTGGTGACATGTGTCTCCTGGTGAACATGCCGCCAGTGCTGTTTTGACATTCTATTTCAAAGGCGGTTTCCTTTGACATGATTTTGCTAGGATGGTCTAATCTTTCAAAAAATTAGGGAATGTAATGTCGCACCATCAGTAGATCGATGGTTATTCTTGTATAAAAAAAGAGTGTCTTTTTCTTTAACTATACTGCTAATCTAATTAATAAATTAGACCATTGGAAAATTACGTTAGAGTTGTTCTAATTTTCCAGTGCACGGGCATCTGCTATCTAATATGAACGACCTTTGCGCCGCCCCTCCCTCGCGACTCGGGGGGCCTAGGTATTCCTTGCAGCCGACACCCTCCGACGTCACTTTCCACCTCACCATCGTCGCCAGAGGCCACCGGCCTTTCTGTAGCGACAACGGGCCTCCCTCTGCCTCTTCCCGGCCCCTTCCTGACGGCGTCTTCCCCTGCTCTCTTCGCCCTTCTCGCCGGGTTTGCCAAGTGGGCAGATCAGATCGGACAGGGGGTGGTCGTCTTGGCTGGCCATGGTGGCGCATCTCCTGGGGATCATGGCAACACTAGGGATGGGGGTCGAGGGGTCTTCGCAACATACCGGATCCTCTCCCAGCCACCGATGGTGCCTTAGGGTGGGCATAACCCACCTTGTCTTCCTCAACTGGTTCAAATCTGCCGCGGGCGCTGCGTCTACCATGCTCATCCTAGCGCATGGTGGAGGGGGTTGGGTGCTGATCCTTGTGGTCTTCTCTCGACCAGCGCATCAATCGTCCTACTGCCTGTCATCCTCGATCTGATCGTCGATGAGTTCTGAATGTTACCACTAGCAATCTTCATGGATTAGCATACTATCTTCTGAACGTCTGGATTTGTTGGGATTCAGTCGTGCACATCTACAACTTTGTACCTAGAAGGTTTTAAGTGGATGTGTCGTGTAGCTCCGCTTTTCGGTGATACCATGGGACATGTCGACAATTGCGATTTCTATGGTGTTTGATAGAGGCGGTGAATGTCTAGATGGCTATGATTGGATGACCTTTGATGGCAGATGCGGTGCATTTGGATGTTGTGAAGACCTTACTTCATAGGCTATTGTGTGGGAAGCTGCAGGGTTGTGCCTATTTGTTCCGCACATATGCATTTGAGCCTAGTGATTGGTGCTCTGCAACAGTGGCTTTGGTGGGGAAGGCAACATTCGGGGACGTCAATTCATGTGGTGCTCATTGAGTACCGGGACTCGATATCCAGGGTGAAAACCCAAGGTCTGGCCTTCATTGGTTGTACTAGCATCCTTGTTGAAGGCATTGTTTGGAGAGTCTGAATCTTCTCCAGGGTGCAAACCTGGAATCTACGATTGGACGACGCCGCCGCTTGTGCACTGTTCTTTATTTGAAGGTGTCATTTTTGGAGAACCTCTTCTATAGCTATGGGTGTTGCATTGGTAGTTTGTGTCTGTTTAGGTCCGCGGGCCGAAATAGCAGACCAACGCGCCGACGCAAAACGACACGCGTCCATTTTTCTCCTGTCTCGGCCCATTTTTGACCCAAATTTAGGTCGGGATTGCATCATCGCGGACAGGCACGGTCGCCCGCCCTTGTACTCCCCTGGCCTACCCATCGGTCGCACATCCATCCCCCTTTCCCCCTTTCTCTCCCAAAACTCTCCCGCGCCCCGCCATGGTGAATGACCCAAATCCCATCACCGCCCCCGCAGTGGCCCATCCCGGTCGGTCGAATAAGCCCAAGAAGCAGGCCATGCCGGAGGAGAAGATACTTCTCAGGGCCTTGGAATCATCCAAGATAGTTGGCCAATGGAAGGCGGTGGCTGAAAAAGAGGCAGCTCTCGCCGCCAAAGTCAAGGCTGAGAAGACGTGGCGAAGGCCATGCACATGGTGGAATATGATCGTGCCGACCCGGCCATCCTCGCTGTCACCATCGCCACAACCTCGAGAATCTCGGGGTTGTCGGCTGCATGTCGGAGGGCGAGAAGAGGTCGATGGGGACGACGAACTTCAAAGTGGATGAGAAGCGCGATGCGGGTACCCTTGCCTTGCAAGACACCTTAATAGGTTCCATGACCCAAAAGGAGATGAGAAAATGAAGACATACATCAAGATTCATAAGAAGAAGCTTGAGAGAGGAGACCGAGGCAAAGAGAAAGTCGAAAAAAGTGAAGCTCGCGCTCATCAGAAAGCAAATTTGAGATGATGAAGCTCGACTTGAACGCGATTTCTTCAAGGAAAAGGGTTTGGTTCGAGAAGGTGCAAAACAAGATGCTCGAGCCGGATCATTGAGAGATGACAACCATGTGTGCCCTTGGTCCGTTTTTTTTGTAGGCTGACATGTGTAGCCGATCGTGAACTGTGGTTGCTGGCCGTGAAATTGTGTTGCATCTTTTTGTAGGATGGCATGAATAGCGGTCGTGATCTGTGGCTGCTGGTATATATTTTTGCCTCTAGCTTGCCGTTGACATGGCTGATGGCATGGATTTTTGGCCACTGGTATGTATGCTAGAATTTTTATCTAATTTGCACGGACGTAATGGATCGGTAGGTTGGCCGCAACAACTAGGTAGGCGCAGAAGCGACCAGATAGAGAGCCTACAACCGACCCAAATGAACATAAAATGGACCAAATCCATGTTTGTTTGCCTAGGCGCGTTGGAGTTGCCCTTAGGGTGATAGTCCATGAGTATGATAATCTTGCATCTCTGCATGAAACTGGATGAACTGTGCAAACATTACCGGTATATGCTCAGACTCAATACTTGTACTCCTGAACTGGAACCACTGTTCGAGGAGATTCTCATGACGATCATCCTCTACAATCATGTTGTGCATGATCACACAAGCAATCATCACCTCCCACATCTTCTTACTGCTTCATGTTCTAGCAGGATGCTGAACAATAGTCCAACAAGCCTAAACATAACCCTCTTCTCTCCTATCGATTGGGGATTGTCTTCACCAGAGTTGACCACAAAGGATAGATACCATATGCTAGATAATATCCTTTGTTGCACTGGTGGCCATTGACCTCAAAAATCACCCGCGGCAATACCCTTCTGCTAGCCTACCAAACACCGGAGATCTCTAAAGCACGTTGATGTCATTGTGGGAATCAATCATGCCAAAAAAATGTTGTCAAATCCAATGAACTTGTGATGCTACGGCCTCGAGAATCATCGTGCAAGATTTCACATGCCCTTTATATTGCCACTGTCAAGCAAATGGACAGTTCTTCCATTCCCAATACATGCAATCTATGGTACCAAGCATCCCCAAAAATCTTCTTGCCTCATTGACTGCTAACAATTGAGTTGTGTCTAGCATTTGGTTCCCTCAAGTACTCCGGGCCAAACACTGCTACAACAACCTTACAAAATATGTATAGTGATACAAGGCATGTGGACTCACTCATGCGAACATATTCATCTACAAGATCACCAGGAATTCCGTATGCAAGCATCCAGATAGAAGCAATGCACTTTTGATAAAAAAAAGCCAACCTTCCCAAGAGCATCTCTCTTGCATTTAAATTACGTATTCATCGTACGCCATCACTTCCTCTCGAATGCGATTGAACACATGCCTCGCCATCCGAAACCGGTGAGAACATGCTTGGCATTGAACAACGGGGAGATGCACTGAAAATAATCATCGTAGAGGAGAAGGTGCCTAGTCTCTCGATTACAATTCAACCCCGGTGCATGGCCTTGGATCGACTCCCTAAAGTACCACCACAAAATCTTATCATCCGATGAACAGAAGAAATTCTCGGAAAAAAATCATCTCCGCTATCCATGGTACCTTGTGGGAAAACTATCGAATACCTGATACGCGAGAGATGATAATGGCTTCTCGCCCTTCGTTGGTTACCCCAAGTGGAAGGTGAGATATAGGATAGCAGCAAATTTCCCCTATGTAGAGGATAGGGTTTATCTCCCGTAGGACTCCGACGATGATAAGTAGGTGGGAAGGAAACAATGGCACCGAATAAGACAAAAGTTGCCTCCTTGACCTGGACCTGCACACGACACAAATAACTTTGCTCCCAACGAAGTTCATAGAGGTTGTCAATCTCTCTGGTCTTGTTGTTTACAAAGGATCAAACACACAAGGGATAATGATAATGATAGCAACTGAAAAGTAAATGATCTTGTAAACAATAATGAGAATATGGACCGGGGTCCCGTGATGTTCACTAGTGATGTCTCTCTCCCAAAAGACTATAAAACTGCTATGCGAGGTAAACAAATTACAGAAGGGCAATTGACAGGATTATAAACGCAACGCAATGCTAACTATGCTACAAAAGAAAGGAAGAGGCTCATAAGAATGGGCAGTACGCCAAAATAAGTAGACCGAAATCCATCTGCATCTACTACTCATTATCCACCTTGAGATATCTATCCAGAACATCTCGCTGGTATTAAGTTGCGAGCCCCACCCAAAGTGTAAACCCAAAGCAACAGACAACTGCATTATAAAGAATTTTGCGTAAAGTAAACAATCCTTGCAACCGCGGTTACAAGCATCGTTGTTTTCCCCATAGTGGCCACAGCACATCCCCTAGACTCATGTTTATGTCACTCAAGCGTGTCATCAGGGGGCATGTACCCACAATCGAGCATAACGTTCCCTCTTGGAGTTACTACCTACCACTTGGCCAAAGCAAGAAACAACAACGGAGAACGTTCAATAATTACTTAGGAACAAAAATATAAGAGATAAAAACCAAATATATTACTCTATCACAATTTGAACATAATCTCATAATCCATCAGATCCCATCAAACTCAGCATAGAAACAACAGAAGAATTACATATGTGCCTCGATCATGTAGGGCAGCTCACGAGGTCTAAACCATGAAGAGCAAAGAGGGGAGGAGAACATCACATAGCTATTGATCACGGACTCATGGTCCAAGGTAGACTACTCACGACACATCCGGGAACCGTCCATGGTGGAGCAGAAGCTCCCGGAGGTCGATCCTCCCTCTCCGGGAAGGGTCCTGACGGTGCTCCTGATTTTGGAAGTGCGGTGGCGGTGGAACAGAGGCGAGTTTGCGAAAAAGGGTTCTGTCTTCGGAGTTTTCCCGTGACGAAGATTAAATAGGCGAAGGGGGAAGCCAGGGGGGTCACCAGGGGTCCAGGCGCCCCCCTGGCGCGGCCAGGCCCCTGGCCGCGCCAGGTGGCCGCCTGGGCACCTGGTGGTGGCCCCCTGGCCCTCCTTAGGGGCTCGGGAAGCTTCCGACACGCTGATTTTTTATCTGATTTTTCCCGGATTTTTGGAGCACTTTTTATATGGGGGGAAACTGAAATAGAAAAACAACAGAAAACAGGAACTGACACTGGGGTGCATTGAGTTAGTAAGTTAGTACAAATATGATCAAAAGTGTATCTAGATCATAGCAATATCGCACAAAACATGCATAGAACGAGCAAAAATTATCGATACGTTTGGGACGTATCAATACCTTACGGGCGTGGTGAAGCAGTGGTCGGCGAATGTCCAACGGGGCGCATAGGAACGGAGGCGCGATGTCTACGACCATGGAGCAAGTCCTCGAAGGACGGTAGTGGCCCGCTAGAGGCCGAGGTGAAGATGGAGGCCGAGACCAACTCAGTTGACGGATGGTAGCGGCGGCAGCACTGAGAGACAAGGATTTTTTTCATATAATACATTTAAAAAAATTACAGAAATAATGCACGGTTTTGACAATTTGCAAAAATAATACACCCTCGGCCTTGGTGTATTCGATTGGGCCCAGTCGGCCACGGCGTAGCCGATAGAGCGCTATATTTCGCCTAGGCGGACAGTCGGCCCAGCTGGCCATACAGTTGGCCTTGCCCTGGCCGACAGAAGCCAGTCGGCCGCAGCTGGGCCGACAGGCCTAGTCAGCTACAGGAAGGTCAACTTTTTTATTTTTTGTACCCCCTCCGTTTCTTTTTACTCTGCATATAAGGTTTGGTCAAAGTCAATCTTCATAAAGTTTGACTACGTTTATATTAAAAAGTATCAACATTTACAATATCAAAGTTATATAATATGAAAATTAATTTCATGATAAATCTAATAGTAATTGTTTTATATTGTGGATGTTGATAGATTTTTCTATATAGTTGGTCAAAGTTTATGAAAATTGACTTTGACCAAACCTTATATGCGAAGTAAAAAGAAACGGAGGGAGTACAGGCCTACAAAAATTGTCATTTCAAGCTAAAATTTTGTACGATGCTGGAACATTTGTTGATGTTAATTAATAAAAAATATTAATGCTTGTATATTTGAAAATTTCAAATTATCCAAAATAAATATTGATAGCTGACAAATAATGCTTGTGGTATTTTAAATAAACTTATGCGGCATTGTTAAAAAATATTAAACATATTTTTCCAAACTGTAAACATAAATCAAATAAAAGATTTTAAATAAACTTATGTGACATTGTTAAAAAATATTAAACATGTTTTTCAAAAAATAAACATTTTTCAAAAATGGTAAACTTATATCAAATAAACATCGAACAAAATACTAAAAAACGGGAGTAAATAAAATTAAAAACCTAAAATAATCCAATGAAATCAGAAGAAAATGCAAATCCAAAGAAAATTGCCGACAAGGCCTGCTGTTGAGGCACCTTTCGGCCCAGCTGCGGCCGACTAGGCCTGTCGACCAGGCCAAGGCCGACTGCATGGCAAACTGCTGGTCCGACTACTCGCCTAAACGGAATATAGCGTTCTATCGGCTACTTTGTGACCGACTTAGCCCAATCAAATACACCCGGGCCGTAGGTGTATTATTTTTGTAAAATTTTAAAACTATGCATTATTTCTGTATTATTTTTTAAATATGTATCTATAATACTTAAATAGTTCATCCCCACTAACATATTTATCTTGACATGCAAGCTATCCACATCATCAAGTAGGTCCACTATGTAAAAACTCTTCCACTAACTCTTCATGCACATGCTTCCATTAAGTTTGCATGTGCATGCAACCTATCACAAATAAATAAATAAAAAATTATGCACTCAACTTCATAATTTATAAGCAACTTTTTTATAGAAAATCAAATTATGAGTTAAATTGCATTTTATTTCACTATATTGTCAAGTAACTAAATTAACAAAACCAAAATCAAACTCATTTTAGATTTTTCATCATTTTTTCTTCAATATTTTAATTTAAACAATATTTCTTAAAAAGAATTTATAATCAAATTATACTATGTTTCATAAATTTTCATGTGTTTTAAAACATCAAAAAAAATTCTTAACAGTTCCCGCAGCAACGCGCGGGGTATCATCTAGTTATTTAAAAAAACGAGAGACAACAGGCGTAGCCGATAGTGCACCTTCTTGGGTAGCGTTCAGGCAGTTGGGTGATGGCGATGTTTGCGGCGGTGTGTGGTAGGATGCTCACTCCTGAAAAAGAGAGCGGGGAGGAAGTAACTATTTTTTTGCTATGATGGACAGGCCAAAAAAGGATAAAGGGACGCAAACACGATTTAAATTTAAATCGGAAATGGATTGGATGAAAAAACAATGCATGTTCGTTTAGATCGATGCATTAGATTTTTGTTCGATCTAAAGCAAACGGATGAATTCAAACGAAAAGCGTTGGAGTTGGCCTTAGAACACGGAAAAAAAATTGTGCGTACGGGTTGCAAACTCCTATCGCTGCATACCCTGTGTGATATTACCCCACCTGTTTCACCTCGCCATCTGACGGTTTTCTTGCGTCAGGTCTGTGCGCTGGCTCTATCGGCTCGAACGCCTCCTCTCGGCTCCAGAAAATAGGCCCGGGGCAAGATACATATCCCATCTGGAAGGTTTAGGCATGCTGCATCCCCTGTCGGCGCCGCCGCCGTCGAGGTTGCCGTCGCAGTTGACTCCCTCGTTCGCCACCGGCCATCATCTGCTTCCGAAGTCATCTACTTCGTCCCACGCCTTCCCCTCGTCCGGCAGCATGAGATAGCGGGAGCGTGGTCGCCAGCCAAAGGTACGCCTCCAATTCCCTTCTTCTTCTGCTCAGCCTCAGTCTCATATTCTCTTTTTCTTCTGCTTAGTGCCAATCTATTGTTGGCTTTTCCCAGCGATCGAACACACGATCACACGGCAGCTTGACTGGTCGTGTACGCGCAACTCGTCTTGCGTATACGAACTAGCTGTAGCACTCGTTATCTCACCGGCGCTCACGCAAACACCGGGACCAGAAAACGAGAGAAGCAATAAGAAATACTACGAGGCACGATACGTGCCTCTGGCTAACTTCGTGTTGCTGTGTTCGCGTGTGTGTTCTGGTCCCGGTATTTGCGTGAGCGCCGGTGAGATAACGAGTGCTACAGCTAGTTCGTATACGCAAGACGAGTTGCGCGTACACGACCAGTCGAGCTGCCGTGTGATCGTGTGTTCGATCGCTGGGAAAAGTCAACATTCACGCCCGTGTAACCGCGAGGGTCGGCTCTGATACCAAATGTTGGCTTTTCCCAGCGATCGAACACACGATCACACGGCAGCTTGACTGGTCGTGTACGCGCAACTCGTCTTGCGTATACGAACTAGCTGTAGCACTCGTTATCTCACCGGCGCTCACGCAAACACCGGGACCAGAAAACGAGAGAAGCAATAAGAAATACTACGAGGCACGATACGTGCCTCTGGCTAACTTCGTGTTGCTGTGTTCGCGTGTGTGTTCTGGTCCCGGTGTTTGCGTGAGCGCCGGTGAGATAACGAGTGCTACAGCTAGTTCGTATACGCAAGACGAGTTGCGCGTACACGACCAGTCGAGCTGCCGTGTGATCGTGTGTTCGATCGCTGGGAAAAGCCAACATCTATTTCTTTCTAGTGAAAGTGGTGACCATTGACATTTGATTACTCACTGTTCTGTACCTTGGCTGTCAGGAATCATATGTGTCAACAACAAAACCTTGATGATTGATATAAATAATGGCAGCGCAAAGATTAATATCATCTCACCCTGGACAAAGTCTCCTCCATGTTTGTTGCTTGTGAAGTTACTATGTCATGGATAGCTCATATTTATGGTACTTTATTGTCTAACTGAACAAATTTGCAAGTTCATTCTTTGCAGAAGAATTGGGAACCACTTTATCATTGGCGAAAAGGAGGTTGAAAGGAAACTACTAGAGATGATAGTATGTTTCTGGATTGCTTCTTGTCCGACTACATCCACAAGGCGTGAGAACCTGCTTGTCCGTTGAGTTCACGCTGATGAATGTTGATATTGTGATCTTCTCTAATTCATGGCTCTTGGGTTGTGGTGTGACAATCTGAGATCACTTAGGATCTGTACAAGCAGCAAGAAGGGGCTATGTTGATGAAGTGGAGAAAACTGGACCTAGAAGAAGCTGTGTACTTTGCAGCACAATCATGTTTCCAAAAAATGGAAATAGCATCAGATTGCTTGTGGTTGATCAACAAGACGAAGAGCACAGATCCCATACTAGCATCATAATTGATGATATTATTTGTAAAAACTTAATTTTTGTCATGTAGCGTTCGTCATGTGACAGCTGCAAAAACAAGCACAAAATACATTAACTTATTAGTGCATATGAATTTGGTCAGACAGTTGTTAAACACAGAGCAAAATATTGTACAGTTCATCCCTCATGTAAGCTACAAATCTCAGTCTGAAACCAGTAATGTGACTTTCGATTTTGTATTACCTCCGATCCATATTAATGGACTTAACTTTGTCTAGATTCGTATGTATCTAGTTAAGTATTTAGACTAGATGCATATGTATGTAGACAAACTTAAGTCCATTAATATGGATCGGAGGGAGTAGTTTAATTGATCAAACGAAATGATCCAATCAAGTAAGCTGGCTCCAATTCGATTAAGCCTAGTTGAATCGAAATATTTAATTAATATATACGATCACCAAATCAAACCTCATCTCTAAAGGAACTAAATGCACAAAAGAAACAAAAAAAATTCAGAGACTTAACATGACAGGGGATGGGCTTACCAGTTCTGGCAGAGATGAGAGCGCTTGTGGTGGTGTGAGAGGCCGACGCCGGAGGTGGAGAAGGAGCGGACGAGCAGGAGATTGCCTTGGACTGGCTGGGCACACCGTACACTGCATCATGGCGGCCGAGGAGGGGCAAGGGATTGCAACAGAACTGGACGAGGTGACCAATGACGTACGACGGCGGGAGCGGCTGCAGAGGCGGCGGCAGCGAACGAAGGCCGCAGAGGTTTAGAAGGGGCGATTGGAGAAAAATGTTGTGTGGGCCTCCGACGACAGCGGCTGCAGCTGGGATCACACGCGAGCCTACGAGCGAGCCGATGGAAACAGCAAAACCAGCAGAACCAACAGCGGACGTTCAATGGAAGGATGTGACACGTGGGGCAATCTGGGCGCGGGTATGCACGGAGAGGAGTCTGCAGCCGGTATGCACGGAATTTTTTTCCGAAAAAAAAAGGAGGCGAGCAACTCATTAATAACAATGCTACCAATTAATGCTATCAATTAATAACAATGCTATCAATCAGTACCTCTGTTTCAAAATATATGACGTTTTGATAGGCTAAAATAAAATATCAAGACGTCTTATATTTCTGAACGGAGGGAGTAGGAAATTATCAATCCCTTTTTGAACATAGGAAATTATCAATCAGATTTTTATTTACTTTTCCATGAAACAAGTTTTTTTTCTTATGCCCGGTGTTCTTAGAATTGTTCATCTTTTTTTCATAGAGATTGGGTACTCTCATATGGACACCAATCTAGAGCGACCGGTGGTCGCGTTGGAAGGAGGCTGGAGCGAACAAACCTTTTCTAGGTTATCCGATCGTATAACTCAGACGGCGTTCGCTCCAGCAAGGCCTTCAGCTGCCATCCCCAACTGGCCCATAAAGTAGATTGAAGCGGAGTGGCCCAATTAGCTAATTGAAAAATTAGAATAACAAATGCAATTAAAAAAATCCATCGTGGGAAACACAATTATATGTACACGCAAATAGTTGCAACAAAATAATAATGAAAATTGCCATGAGACTATGAAAAACAGTGTTTTAAACATTGCATTGCTCTCTGTCAAAACACAAATACAATGGAAAAATTTCCATGACATTTATGTTACAGAAAAACATTTCTTATAAAATTTGTATGCTAAAAACAAAAATTTCATGGACTAATTCTAAAATTTTCTGGTTTTTTTTGCGATATACTAAAATTTTCTGTTGAAGTGAGTAAATTTACAATGGTCTAAATTAAAAAAATTCAGGCTGCAGAAACTAAATTTTCCAGGGTCTAACAAATAAATTTACCTTCTTGTTCAACTTTTAGATTCGCCATGCTTCAAAATTAAAATTTTCCCACATAAAGAAACTAGATTTACCATGTTCTTAAAACTTAGATTATCATGGACCGTAAAATAAATTTATCATGCAACATAACTAAAAAATGTCATATCCAACATAACTAGCTAGACAACAACATGCACACCCACACACATATAGTTACATAGCTAGGTGCGAGGACACACTTGCAATGCAGTCACATCCAACGAGGGCACCAAAAAGTGCTAGGAATATCATTGTTGTTTTTCCGCCAAAATTCTATTTCCACACTTCAAATATCTAAAAATAGCATACACGTAGAAAAATATTTTTAATATACGTGTACACAATTTTATAAACATAATTATTTGTATGTGATCTACACAAAAATAACAAATACACTGATTAAACTGAGCTTTCTCTCTCTTGTATTTGGGCCGGATTTTGTTTGTATAGACTGCAAGTGGAACGACGAAACTGGTTATGAATAAATAAGGACCCTGATAAGTGACAAATGTCAGGGGGGAAGGGATGGGAATTCCGTACGTTTTAGTTGGCAACTTTAGTTAAGCGCCGTTGGCAACTTTAGTTGTAAGCACATGGCAATTTTCCATAGAGAATGCAATTTTCAAAAAAAAAATTTGGGTGGCAATTTCAATTCATAAAAACGTTAGGGCGGAGGGGCTTTCGTCCTGACGTTCGACACTTATCATTTGCCATAAATAAAGCAATGGATAGGTAGAGCCAAAGAATGCGAACTATACAAGTTTGCAATACCTTTTGATGAAAGAAAGAGCTCCGGTGTATAGAGAGGGCCTCACCGTTTAAAAGGGAACCATAGAAACGATGGAACCCACTATTTGTTTTTAGTATTATAGGACAATGCCCGTGCGTTGCAACGGGAAAATAAATTCTTGTGTCCCTCACAATATATTCATCTGATTTAGTGACATGAAAAGGTTTAATTAATGTGATTGAACGACATATGGAAATATTTAATTAACGTGATTGAACTATGCATGGAAAGATGTTAATGTGATTTAAGTTGTATATGGTAAGATGTGGTTAAATAAGATTTGGTGGGATAGAAAAACCGGTTAGACGAAAAACTCGATGAAGAGGCGTAGTGAAAAAAAATAAACCGGTTGACGAAACTGCTGGCAAAACACTTAGAAGGGACCGTGAGGAACCGTTAGCCTTTTTTTAGATAGTAGAGATTAGAATGAACTTGTTATTTCGTATATGATGGGTTTTCCTCAGCAAAAAAAGGAAGCAATTAAACCCATCTTTTGGAAATAAAACCCTTTATCAACCCCAAAAAAAAAGGAAAGAAGTAAAATCAGGATCGAATCAAACAATGGATAGAAAGATGAGAATTGCCGAAACGATGCTCCGACCTGGGTCCCTCCCCGCCACTAGCACACCACACGCAAATCTCATGGTCGGTGCGGAATCGTTAGGTGGTCATCAAATCCAGAAGAACATACGGAACCTTCTAAATTCCGAGTCGCGCAACAATAATACTACTTAATCTCCTTCCTTTTTTGCGGGAGAGAGAGGCGCACGATAATCTCACCGATGATAAGATCCCAAAAAAAAAAGAAATGAAGAAAAAAGATGACACGGTGCGCACGCGGCACGGCCGCAGAGGGGCTCAACGGGCACGACGACGGACGGACGGACGCCGTAAACCGACCAACCCCGCCGCCGACCGGAGTCAACAGCAATCCGGCCAGGCCAATAAGTACTGTGCCCGTTCCAGGATCCCGGTAAAAAATCGTTCCTCCACGACACGACCACGAGCCGCCGCCAGCTCCGTCGTCGGGCTGTCAGGAAGGCCGCGGCTTAACGGCGCCGCGGTGGCGCAACGCGGTTTCTCCCGGCCGCACGGCAAGCCTGGGTGGCCGCGTGGCCGCCTACCAAATCCAACCGGCAGGTCAAGAAAGCAGGCAAGGGGCACCAGCCCATGCCCATCACACCACCGAAAGTGCAGCTAGCCTAGTCCAGGCTGCGAGGCCGTCACGTCCCTTCCCGTCTCCCTCCCCAACAAGTCCTCCTTCTCCTCCTCCGCCTCCCCTCGCCCACCACCACGCCATTCATTCCTTCCCCTCCCGGCCACGACTCCTCCATCCAACCCTCCTCCGCGCGCGCGCCGACTCAGTTCACCGCCGGGGAGCGCGCACGGGCGGTCCGATGCACCCCAAGCTCTCGCGGGTCGCCCACAAGATCCTCTGCTGCGGCAGCCACGCCTCCGGGGACGATCTGTAAGTGCCCAACCCCCCTTCTTTTCATTCATCTGGGTGAGTTCGAGTTCGATCGCGGAGTCGCCCCCCTCGATTGGAGTTCGCTCGCTCTAACCAGGGTGGGAATTCCGCCGTGCCGGCTTGTCTGCCTAAGATTGGAGTACTACACGAGGTGACGCATACGGCACCCTGCCACAAGTACTCCCTCCGTATGGGCTACTACTCGGCGTTCGATTTCGTGGGGAGGACACAGGGGCGTCTCGGTTGGGTTCCGTCCGTAGGACTGGAGCGCCGGAGTCCGGCGAGGCTCGTCGGGGCCGGGGAAGTAGGTGTTGCACTGGGAGCCAAATCTCATCTTTGTGTATAATAAGGTCCAAAAACGTCTCGTGTTCAATTCTTTGGGCCCTTGGTGTTGGAGGATGCGTCTGTCTTGTTATTCAGTCTTCTTGTATCCTTTTGTGATGCTTCGCATTTGTTCTCACGGACTCAAGGTAACTAGTAGTGTATTGTGCTCACATATGGACACAGAACGAGAATTGGGTACCGCAGGCATTCCTATGATGTTCTGTTCTTAGATTTAGGCAAAAGATTGGATTATGAATTAGGAGATCAGTGCAAAAGGGAAACTAACTTGAACATCTGTTTGTTTCTGTACCCGCAGAGTCCATGCTCACCATGTAATTCATGGCTTTGGTTTTTCAGGAACGATGACAAGAACGGATCAATCAGGTGGGTGTTCTCATTGCGGGAGCTCCGGTCGGCGACCAACAGCTTCAATTACGACAACAAGATCGGAGAAGGTTCCCTTGGGAGTGTCTACTGGGGACAAGTTTGGGATGGCTCTCAGGTTCCTGCTCTATACATGTTGATCCATTTTTTATACATTTCCCCCATGACGGGAATTAGAATGACAGATTTATCGCTTTATGTTCCTTGCTGTCTAGCTGCCCCGGTGTAATGCTTTTATTTGCACTGTTGGGCAAGGCAAACCTTATTAGATAGTTGCCTCACTAAACAACAAGCAACCGTCGGTTATTAACTATTTCAGTCTATTCTGGAACACTGATCTTTGATTGTGTTAGCATTCGTTAGGTAGGATATCGTATCATAGGTAGGTCAACTTAGACAACTTGCTACAGGTCTGCAACTATATATCTTCTGAACAGAAAAAACATCCCAGCACATGCCCTGACTTGGCTGCGACTGTGTAACACGTCTGTTTTTTTATTCAAGAAATCACTCATTGACCACCCTAAAATAGCATTTTTTCAATGGTGCATTTGTTCTGCTCTAACCAAGTTGGTTCTGCTTAGACCAATAGTTATTATTAGTCAAGTTAATTTTGATAAATATTTTTGGATGCAGATTGCTGTCAAAAAGTTAAAGAATGCTAGAAATGGGACAGAACTGGAATTTGCTTCAGAAGTCGAAGCTTTGGGAAGAGTAAGGCACAAAAACCTCCTGAGCTTGCGTGGATATTGTGCTGATGGACCTGAGCGCATTCTGGTGTATGACTATATGCCCAACTCAAGTCTTTTTGCACATCTCCATGGAACTCATTCTTCCGAGTGCCTTCTTGACTGGCGGCGGAGAACATTCATTGCCATTGGTGCTGCACGGGCTCTCGCGTGAGTAAACATCCTTTTTGTTTGTAGTAGCATGACATAGATCGCTCATTCATTTTCACTTTCGATAAGCAGTTTGAGAGAACTCATGGGTGCTTCCTCACAGGTATCTTCACCACCACGCGACACCTCTGATAATCCATGGAAGCATCAAGTCGACCAATGTCCTTCTAGATTCGGATTTCCAGGCACATGTTGGTGACTTTGGTCTCATGAAGCTCATCTCAGATGAAATAGACCATGATAAGATAATCGGTGAAAACCAACGAGGCTATCATGCTCCTGAGTATGTTATGTTTGGCAAACCCACAACAGGTTGTGATGTCTACAGCTTTGGCATAATACTTTTGGAGCTCACCAGTGGGAGAAAGCCAGTAGAAAAATCAGGCTCTCAGAAAATGTGCGGGGTCCGAAACTGGATGCTACCATTGGCGAAAGAGGGCAGATATGATGAAATCGCGGACTCAAAACTCAACGACAAGTATTCTGTGTCTGAACTAAAAAGAGTGGTGCTGATTGGATTAGCGTGCACGCACAGAGAACCCGAAAAGAGACCGACAATGCTTGAGGTTGTGTCCTTGCTGAAAGGTGAAGCGAAAGACATGCTTTTGAGGCTTGAAAACGAAGAGTTGTTTAAGCCAGACTCGATGGCTAGTTCCGTCGGAATGTCGACTCCTGAAGGGAGCACGGACTGCATTCTGAAGAGCGATCAAGGGCTGGCTGAGGCTTGATGGATTGGTTACCCTAGCCCCCTAGGTATTGGTAGAGTGGATATTCTTACTGAGTTGGAGCTTTGTCTGCATGGTTTGGCTTGACTGAAATGTATAGGATTGGTTTGTTATTTATGATCGTCTCCTCCCTTTTTTGAGAGAGGGGGAGTTGTAGAGAAGTGAGTTGGCTTTATAGAAAGTGCTTTTTGTGTGCACTGGGTGGGAAACCCATATACTCCCAGATGTTTGGGCATGCTTGATCCTGTTGTCACTGTGTTGGTTACTCCAAAACATTTTTTCCTCTTTTACACATACAACTGAACGCAGATGTCTGGATGATCATTTTCTCTCCTTCCTCACAATAAGCACCCTGTAGGGCAGTTTTACTGTCCTTGATTTTGTGGGTTTTGCAGGTTTTTTCTTTGTTTTTCAGGATTTTTATGTCCGAGCTTTTTTGCGTGTATTCGCTGAAAAAGGATGATCATATTCTGCTTGTAAGAAGCTCTGTCTATCCTATACCCTGCTATCATGTTGTCCTAAGCTTCGACCCAAGCCCCAGCTCGTGAGACAGTAACGAACTGACCATAGAATTTAGGGTCCATTTGAAACGAATTTCACCCAAACAGTTCAATCTAAGCAGGACTTTTGAAAAAGAAAATCTTTCATCGCAAATGGGCTATAGCACTAACACGTATGGGCATGGTAAGAGTTACAGATAATTTGCTTCCAACTTGAAGTTGTTGTGAAATTTGTTTCAAATCTGAAATTTCGTGAAGAAGATGAATAGCGAAAAGCTCCACGTAGCTGCATCTGTTATTTGCCTTTCCACCTCGTTACGGGACGGAGTAGATATGATGATATGAAACAGGGTAGCAGCAACACAAAGGACATAAAAAACGCAAAACACACACACACACAACGGACATCAATTAACCACACATAAAGATACCTTATTTTTGGTGGCCATTCAGCCGTATTGACAGACAAATAACATGCATGTCCTCTGGAAGCTGCATCTCTATAAAATTGTTGTTACACTGTCTGTCAAACTTTGATGTATTGATCTGTTTCACCTGCACGCTGCTATTTGTACAAGAGTACATACTCCAGTTTTTATTGCCAATAATGCAATTTCTCTGTGACTAACAGATCCAGAGCTCTACTGAACTCATTAGCTGCAGCAGACATACGTAAAAAGAACTTGCTCAAAGGCACTGAACCTTTAGTACACTGGAATATGGTTTAGGATAACCATAATTAAAGATTGTTATGGTAAGTAGGACAATTAAAGTATAATTTAGCCATATGGAACTAATATGTGTCAAGAACAATACCCAGTGATAACAGGTAAACAACATGAATAACATTGTTCTTTCGGAGCGACATTATGCTTAATCTATAAGTTTGCCAGGCATTGCTCTGAACTGGAAATCAAGCAACCAGGAGTGTAAGCAAGGAAGAGTTGTTGAGCGAAAGCTCAACGCTTTGTCGCCGGCGAAGGTGACATCGCGGGTGCCACTTTTTTTTAAAGACGTCGTGGTGCTTCTCTCTGTGGCAGGATTCCGAGCCAAAGGCTTTCTCCATTGGATTCAGCAGCGGCGTCGGTTCGCGTCGTTCCTCCTTTTGAGGGCTTTATCGTGGAGCTTAAATGTACGGCATAGCGTGGGTTTTTTTTTGAGTAACTCACCGGGGGAGGAGTCCCTCAACCTGAATATATTTCTCAAAATGGCCAAAATGCCAGAGGGGTGATCCAGTTTATAAGGAAAACCGGATCAAAAACCTTAACAAATTGACCCCGTTTATAAGGGAAACCGGGCCGAAAACCAAACAAGAAGGGACAACCAGGACGGAGCTCGCCTAGCTAGCAAACCTAAGAACCGCCACATGAAAGGCCCAAGTAGATGCGGGGTGCCGTCTAGAGATCACAATACCATTCTGTTACAATAGTCCTAACGCACTACTGGCGTGCGCAGCTGAGCTCCACGGCGCTACTCAGGAGCATCCACAATCAACGAGTGTCACAACACGAACCTTGACTGAGGTCTCTGCCACGAAAATCAGAACAATTAACCAGTTGAGGAGGCTTCTTGCGCCATCACAGGGCAAAGATGGACCGAGACAACACCAAGAGCAGCAAGATCGCCGCAACACCACGGCAACCACGAGAGATCTTGAGCTTCCGGAGCAAGGGCGAGACACCTGCACAAGGGGAGGAGAAAGGCCGCCCGGCGGCATCAGAGGCACCGCAGCCGACTCCCAAAGAACACCACCAGACTACCACCACAAGCAGAAACCAACCACCACCAGTTAACCAACCACCTGGCGCGACAGTCAAAACAACAGGCACAGTGAAAGTCGTCATTAGGGTTCTGAAAATGACGCCTCCAACGAGGTAGTGTTGTGGAGGACACAACACCGTCACCCGATCCGGCAAGCCAGATCTTAGGTTTTCACCCAGAAACCACAAAACAAGAAACTGAGGATGTTGGGGCTCCACGACGGCACCTCCTACGAGGAAAGCGACGTCCAAAGACGTAGCTGCCGTCGGCATTGACACGGCCGATGCAAGGTTTTCACCCGGAGTTTGAGCATATACCCACAGTAAAATGACGAAGAGAGCGAGTATCGATATGACGACGACGCCTCCGGAGAGGTCAGTGGCGCCCATGGCGTCACCGTCGCCGGCTCCGCGCCCATGGCCGTCACCAGCCAAGATGGCAACTCGACGGCGCCGTCCCTCCTCGGACGCTGCAGCCGCGAGAAGAAGCCGAAGTGCCCCGCCGCCACCTTCCCCGGAGCGCCCCCGAGCGTTTTGCGGCGGTCTCCTCCGGCGGCGGCGAGACAGAGAGGAGGGGGGGTGGGAGCGGCGGCGCTGGAGGTGGGTGTTCCCCCGTGTCGCCAGAGGAGGGGCGACGCGGGAGGGGGGGGCAATCTATCGGTCGTTTCTTGTCGATTGGCAGTGATTCGTTTCTTCCTTTGGCCTATCTCGGTAGTTTAGCCGCGTGCGTTCTGCATGATCCGTGTATCCTAGGATCGTCATTGTATGAGGGTTTCTACTTCACCTTGTAAAGTTACATCGTATACTCTGTGGAATTTGCTTTACATATAAAACGGGGCGAAATCTTGTTTTCTGTTTTAAGTCTTCCATGGACGCAATGCATTTAGAATTGCTCAACCACTATGAACCAACATTACGTTATTGAATAATGGATCAAGATTAGCTAGGGGGGGCGAATAGATAACCAAATTAAAGCTCGCTCCCACTGGCTGACAGAGTAATGATTCATACGGTTTTTATGGCATATTGATTTAACATAGTTTAATGAAACACTATCACGTGTGAATGCACAGGTTATGGACTATAGTCTCCATGTACTCCTTGCATCAACCACCATAGGCCATAGCACATAGCAGACCAGGTCGATCTCCATGCAATGCAATGCGGTTTAACAGTTGCTCGCAGCCTCGGCGGAGAGCCGTGCCCGTATCGTCCCGGCGTACTCAACCAGGCTGTCGACGTCCTGGAAGACGGCCTTGGCGGCGTCCAGGTCGCCGAAGCGCTCCATCCACGCCGCCAGGAGCGGGGCCTTGCCGGCGTCGAAGAAGTTGTGGCCGGAGAGCTTCTCGGTGGCGCGCACCCACGGCACCATGCCGCCGAGCAGGACGTCGACGTACCCAACGCCGCCATCGCCGCCGAAGAACCCCTTCCCACCACAGCACTCCCTCAGGCGTCCCTCCAGCGTCTGCACCGCCGCCACGGTCCGCCTCGTCCACTCCGCCCTCTCCTCGTCCGTGGCCGACCGCATGACCATCCCCCACGGCGCCAGCAGCTCGTCGTCCACGAATGCGGCCCAGAAGCGGGCGGCGGCAAGCTCGCGGGGGTCGGCGGGGAGGAGGGGCGCGCCGGCGGCCAAGGGGAAGGCCTCGTCGACGTACTCCACGATGACCCGGGACTCGCAGACGGGCTTGCCGGCGTGGATGAGCACCGGCACCGCCTTGTGGACGGGGTTGGAGTGGAGGAGGAGGTCGCTCTTGTCGGCGAAGTCCTCCTCCACGTACTCGTAGGGGACGCCCCTGAGGTGCAGCGCCATCTTCACCCTGGCCACGTACGGGCTCGCCCAGGAGCCCAGCAGCTTCACCTCGTCTTCCCCGGCCATTTCAGTCGTCGTCGATCGATGATGGATTTGGTGTTTGAGATGGAGTATATGTAGAGAGAGCGTACCAAGTCGCGCGTCATCCATGAGGCCGAATAATGCCGTTTCTTCGCCCAACACGTGCTCGTGCATACTCGATCAGCAACATTAGGGGGATAAATGTTTTTAACATCTCTAGATAGGAACCCTGCAACGTGTTCTGTGGATGCTTAATTCGTTTTTAAGTTGGTGGATCCATCCATGGAAGCTTCCAAGCTCTGTACCAGAACTTGTTTCGAATGTCTGAAACACCACTTGCTTCATAAGAGCATGGTTAATAGTAGAGCCAAATGCTGGTTATAAGTCATCTTATAATGACTTATAGCCTATCTTATAGCCAGCATGTACAATAGTTGGTTACAAAATGTACTACTTTTATTATATATGGCCCACATTTTACTCTCACAAACTGCCTAGGAGCACGTGCTAGAGCTGGCTATTAGCTAAGAGCCTGTTTACCTTCTCTCTCTTCTTCTCTCACATCCACCTAAGCAAAAATATATTATTTTATCTCTTATAGCCTGCTGACTCACCCTTATTGTACTTGCTCTAAGGAGATGTTGGTTATTGTAGTTATTTACCGATCGATATCACTTTCTTGTCTTGAGAGAAAAAAAAATTCCTTGGAAAAGTCACCGTCGTTCCCAACTATAGTTGACAAGGGAAGGTAAATACTAAATAGTACTCCAAATGATGAGGATTTGCTTGGTGAAAACTGGTGGGTATGGACAATGGACATGAAGCTGGGAAGATTAAACCATCCACTGTGAAAAACCTGGTGCTAAACCATCCACTGCTGCAAAAGCTGGTGCTACCTCCAGAGGAGTGAAATCTATTGGAATGGATCAGACTCCTCACTCCTGTGTAGTCTGATGCCCTTGAAAAAACTGTATTCAGTAAAATTCAAGGGGCCCCAGCTAACAAGAGTTATCTGGAAATAGTCAGGAAAAAACCTACCGAAAACATCTGTGCATTTGTTGCTACGTCAATTTGAGAATGCTGAAGATAAACTAGGCAATGATGATATAGAGACTTCAGAAGATGCTGATGGTGATCTGAGATGTCAAACTGTCAAGGACATCATGAAGGCTGGTGATAAATGGGGGCCTGTGATAGCTTCAGAGTGAGTTTGAGGATCAAGAGAGACGGCAAGACTGCTATCCAGTAAGCTCAAGCGCTCAAGCTTTAAAGCAAGTGTAGAACCTAGGAGTTAAGAATGGTGATGATACACATGGTTTCCATAAAAAAAATGTGTGTTTGGATGATGAGCCCCTGATTAATCATGCTGGTAAATCTGGTTTATCTCTGGGACAATCTGATCCTGAGATTCTTCATAATGTTACTGCCATTAAAACATTGAGCTAGATAGGTTTGATTCCTTTCATCAGGATCACCCAGATATGTTGCTCCCTCCTAACATTGATGTTGATGGGGTGGAGTTTAATTGTTCTGGTATGCAACCTTCTAAATCACCTCCTACTGGGAATGATCTGCTTGCTTTCCCTCATTTGAATGACTCTAATGCCACTGGATCACCTTGGATAAATCATAGGTATTTTCAGGAATTTTAGGGCCCTTAATGGCCCTGGCAGATCTACTAGGATTCAGGAGCTCATTGGAGAACAATGCCCAGACTTTATTTGTATTTCTGAAACTAAAAAAACTAGTTTCTCTTACACGACTGGACTCCATTGACACCAGAAGTGGATTTGCTTAGATTTGGTTGCCAGCAAAGAACACTGCTGCTGGGATTCTGGTTGGTGTTGAGAGGAAATTTTTAACTTGGTTAGGTAATGTTCATGAGTTTAATGTCTCCCGTATGCTTAAGAATAAAATTGATGGTGTGAAGTGGAGACTGATCTCTGTGTATGGTTCTGCTTATGATGAATTTAAGCTAAGATTTCATTAATGAGTTACACAACCTGCTATTTGGTTAGGATGGTCCAACATTAGTTGGAGGAGATTTTAATTTGATTACAGAAGCTAAAGACAAGAGTACTGAACCGCCGGGAACCGGATATTTACCAATTACCAAACAAGTTATTTTCCATGGGAAAAATTACTCTATGTAGTCCAAAAAGCAGCTAATGGATCTTTTCATTGAGCTTGCTAGAAACAAAAAGCAGCGCATAGAAGCACATTGTGAACTTGGTCTGCACTACTTGTGCAAAGTGACTGGAAAGAGATTATATGTACACTCCCATATGAGCTTCTGAATCATACTAAATACCACTGAAAGAACATCCCGACGACTTAAAAAAGAAGTGCTACATAAGAAGTTAACATATACCACAGGCAAACTGGAAAGGGATCGATTGCAGAATCCCATCTGAACTTATGAACCATGCATACACATAGTCATGTGCATACACCGGTGAGACTACCACAACCCGAAACCCCCAGCCATTTAAATGAAAAGCTCCCGACATGGTGGATTGAAGATATACAACTTTATGACAATACCCCAAGGGAATAAAAATAGTACTTATCCACAATCTCGTATGGCTGTTACAAGACTAAAAATGCCTGAATTGACGCACCAGGCTTGCATAATCTGCCTTGCAGGGAGAGGACTATATATAGAGTACCTTATGGCAATCCAGCAAGAAGCACGAAGTGCGGTTTCGCCAAATCAGAAGAGACGAAAAACAGTTAGCACATGAGATCGCAGATTATGCGCTTGTCTCTGAAAGAGAAGATTAGTAGAATGCAACTTCCCAATAGAATTGCTCATGTAGTTGTTGTCGATTGTAACCAGTTGAGTTTGTGCAGTTGTAAAGTCTGACCTGCACATGTTTTTTTTAACTTTCTAGTGCTCTGGTGCCTATCGGCTATTACATAAAAATTGCAAGTGCATAGAAAAATACTGCATCCAACGTCTTCAAATTACATAAATCATGTCTAACTCTGATCCAACATAATGTTCCTCCCTCCAATTACTATAAGTCTGCAGACCTGGATGGCACTATAGCCGATCCTTGCTGAACTCGAAACAACATACCTGTACATTCTCCTAAAATTGGAGGCATAACCATTGTAGAAGAACCTCCAGATGGTACTGTAGCTGTCAAGGTTGGGTTTATGTTCCCACTGATAGTGCCCCAGTCGAATGGTCCCTGCCCCAAATAAAATCATAAAATGGCATGGATGCTCAAGTGCTTACAACAAATAAAGAAGATGAGAAACAAAGATACCTGAGTTGTGCTACTACAAGCTGGGCCATCCAAATGAACAGGTTGTTGACTCTGTTTCAGGTTGCAAAACTGTTAGCTTAAAAAAGTACATGAAAGGAATATTGTTGAACAACTGGAACAAGAATTACATACCGCGTTTTTCATAACATCTTGTTCTAGAATATCGTCCTTTGATGGTTTTGTTTTTTTACTGGACCTTTTCTTGTTCAAATTTGTGGAGCAAGCCTGAAATAAATACAAAATTAGTGCGTTTTTACAACAACAAAAAGTAGCTTACGAACAGACGTAATAAAGGCACTATACCTTTTGTTCAGATCTCCTCTTTTCATTTGCTTGAAGAATAAGCTCATGCTCATCAAGCATAGATTCTGTTCTGCGTGAAGGAGGATGTCTAACAGCTATTGGACCTAGTATAGTTTTACTTGGCTTCCCACTAGAAGGTGCATCTTCTTGTCTACCAACCTGTTCCTTGTCATTTTCAGAACTTGAGTTGCTAGAGAATCGAATTTTCAGGGTGCGAAGCTCTTCGATCAAAGCATTGCATGAATCATCTGACATGGCGCATATCTCTGCAACTGGGTAGAAATAATTGCACAATCTGTCAAAACGTTTTGCAACAGGAGTGTCTTCCATGCCGTCATATGTGCATCTGACAAAGTTATGCTTCCTTTTCACATTTTTCATCCACTGATCAAGGATGTATTGTGGAGGAACCTCCTTGATTTTCTTGTGAGTGAGCACACGTAACACATGCCTACAGAAAATACCAGTGAACTCAAAGCGGCGACATGAACACTTAATTTCAAACTCTTCCTCATTGAAATATACATGGTACACAATATCTTTTCTCCATCCTTTATCTTCGTCAATTAGCACATCCTCTGTTATTTCATACATTTCAATTGCCCCCTCCTTTTGTGTTAACTTCCGATCACAGTACATAGTTTGTGTTAGCTCTTCTTGAAATTCTTTGAACTTTGAATTTGTATAGGCTGATTGAAATTGCTTCTCGATGTCAAAATGTGTGACACAAGGCATGGTTGAACTCTTGTCTACTTGTACTTCATCCTGTTCATTCAGCCCAAGCCTCCGCTTGATACGAAAGTCTAAATTTTTGTTGCATCTGAACCGCCTAGATTTATGCGGACTTAATGTATGGTTATGATCCAAAATGACCGTTCAAAGATGAAACCTCCCATCTGGACTACGGGAGATATTAATTTTAGCTTTACATCCTGTCCCGGCACTTCGATTTGGTTTCAACGTATTTCTTGAGTTGGACTGAGGCTTACCAAAGCGAGAGCAACAAAGCGTAAGGTACTTGAGCTGTCCATTGTCGTCACTATGTGAGCTTCTTCTCGTCACGCCAAAGCCTTTTGCTTTAGCATATCGGTTGTAGTACTCCCGCACCTCGTGCTCGGTATCAAAGGGCATCCCCAATTCGGGGTCTTCCAGGAACGTGTCTGGTTGAGCTTCAGCACGGTCACGTGCAAGCTCCGCATTGCTTTTCCTTGGTTGCTTAATGCCGTCATCATCGCTCGAGATAGACATGTCACTTGATTCTTGAACACCACTGATTCCATCATCCATTCCTATAAATCATGAAGAAATTGTCATGATAACCAGTACGCAGTATAACTAGACTAATACGGTAACAGGCCGACCTAAAGCTGGCATGTTAACCATGAACTTGTGAACTTCATGTGTATTCTGAATGCACTACAATGCTTACATGCAAAGCCATTGGTCTGATCAAGAAAAGCTAGGTAAGGGGTGCAGATTAAAAAAAGAGCAAGAAACTTGGCCTGATCAAATCTTTAACAGTATCCCGGATGCTGCAACATTTAAGAAGATCGATGAATGAATTGAGGAGCTCTCTTCTCCCGATTTCATTTTTTTAAAAACGATGAAACAACAGACTCAGTTCGATGCAATACAGACTCATGAAGAAACAGATTACCAGTTCTAGGAAACTAAAAGTACAGTTCAGATGTAAGCCTGTAACACCGCTCACGGCCATCTCAGGATCACAGCCATTTCACATTAGAGAGAGGCAGAGAGCCCTGAGTCCACACAACGCTAGCAGGCAGTAGCACAACACAACCTATTGTACTGACCTGACACACAAAAAAGGCTGGACGGAAGATGCAGGAAATTGAAGAAGAACCACGGGCCCTCCCCGTCTTCAAGCTCGGTCAGGCACGCCGGCAGGCACTCCGCCCACAACAACGTCGTCTTGATTCGGCGGCGTCGCCGCCGCGGTGTACTGTATGTGGTCGGCGGCGACGGCGACGGCAGCAGTTTAGGCGTACCTTGTTTTCTGCCCTAGAAATCTCGTTGCGCAATTTAGGCAATATATAGAAAGCAGGAGGCGCCTATTTTATTTTATTTTATTTTATTTTTGTCGATCTGGAAAAGCCGTGCCTTTCTGGGTTTATTTTTCAATAGCAGAACTTTTCTCGTGGGTCAGTTCGTTTCCTAAGCAGCACCACCAGGAGGGTTAATCACCCAAATAATTTGGTAACTTTTTTTTTAACCATACAATTTGGTAGCTGAAGTCAGTGAACCAATTGATCCGATAACGGAATTGCTGAAGCGAACTTTTATTCAGGGAGATACATGATCATCCAATACGGAGGAGCCGAGGAGGCCGTGGAATCATCTGACGGAACTCGCTCTGCTCTTCTAACGAATGTCATGGAGGTAAGACAAGACGTGCAAAGGATATTTCAACAGCCAAGGGGAAGCACGGGTAACCTCGTAACCTGAAGATCAAGATGCATCCTTTCACGGCAAAAAGGTGTTTCCGAATGGAGCTGGCAATGGCAAAGGGTTTCGGAATGCAAATCCACCCCCAGAACCACAACTACACTTCAGTCAGCGCGACCTACGTGCACAAGAGCATAAATTGCTTAGGGGAGGGCATAATACATCATTCCACGCGGCTAGAACACTATGCCACTGAGCAAAATATTCACTGTTATCATGTGTGCACTTGCACTTGTACAGCACCGTGCTTGAAGGCAGGTTTACAACATAAGGGTTACTCTCAAAGAGATGGAAAACATCATACAACATGTCAGGTCAAAGTTACAGATAACAGAGCTCTCTATTCAAAACTGAGCAGAGCTCATTGTGGGTTTCGATATGCTAAGATAGGGCAGAGGGGCGTGCTAAGGTGGCTACAACTGACTACGAGAAGGTGTCCTCCCTGTCACCCTCGGCGACCTCGCCCTCCTCGATGTTGCTGAACTCCAGGAAGTGTGTCGGCCTGTGGTCCTCATGGTAGAAGTCGCGGGGCGTCCCCAGCTTCATGCTGTACTTCATCTGCGGGTCATGCTTCACTCCCATGAAGTTGTAGTTCCAAGGAGCGTTGTCCGGAACCTGGTCGGAGACACAAAAGTAGAGTGAGTATTCCGAACTTGAGTTGGCTCTAAAGAACAATTTCTAAAGTATAGTCCTATTAAGATGATGAAGTATAGCATACCATGTAGAATCCAAGGAAGCGGTCGCTGAGAAGCATCTGGACCTTCTCGTAGTGAGTTGGGAGATACCCTTGTGGGTTGCTCCCACTATCCTTGTTGCCACGGGCCCACTCATAACCACTTGGTGTCAATTTGTATGCAGTCAACGAACACGATCCTGGGGTGAAGCTGCAGGTCAAAATGATGCACTTCTCACCATCCCACTGCTTGTTGTTCTCCAAAATTTTAGCATGTGATGTCAAATCCTGCAAGACACGAACAGAACCAACAGTTCAGTATATGAAAATCTGGATCATGTACCAAAAAAGGCACTCTGTAATAGAATGTGTAGAAAATAACAGAATACAGTTCAGTAGCTACTTGGCTCACAGGCAAAAAAGTACTACAACAGAATGTTCCAAAAACAACAGGACCAACAATTAAGCATTAAATCTTTCACAAGCAAAAAGATCTTATACAAGCAGGGAGGGCCAGCAGCAATAAATGTGTATGTACAGTGTAGTGTGAGTTGGAAAGATTGTATAAACATGCATTTTATTATTCTCATTCAGAATTCATATGTCCAAGGAGAGACAATTAGCCGCTCATGGAAAGACATAAATCTGACATTATAGAATTGTGCCCTGAAATTCAGCTACTCACTCCGATCGGAAATACTTGTCATTCAAATGGATGATACTTGATTTTAGATAAGAATCACAAGGTTGGATTTAAAGATACAACTGGTAGGAGACAAACCTGAGGTGATAGCTGAGGAGCTTCATTCGGTTGTGTATGCATCCATCCTAACGGCTCCAAGTCAGCAAGGAACTCATGCTCTGGGAGGTTCGATGGCAAAGTCACCATCTGGTGAGTTCCATGCTGTGGCGGGATGGATATGCATCTGATCTCCTTGACTTGAGGATTATCCTGTGGACTCAGCCCATACAGGAAACCTGCAACCTGTGTCCGTAGATCTGCTATGCATATGAACTTCTTCAATATATTCTTTGGCATGATGTAAGTATAGCCAGTCTCCTGTACACAGAATACACAGTCAGTAACCATTCGGCAATTATTATTTGGAGGTTTTATGGGTAAATCAAAGAAAAGAAATTCCGGTACTGACCTTAATATCATCCGAGTTAACATAAATGTGGTTGACACGGAGATACAGGTTCGTAGCAGAGATGGCCCTGACACGCCAATCTGTCTTCGATGCAAATGCTGCTTGCTCATACGGACTGGTTGTCGTGACGATGAGTTCGTCTCCATGCACGTTAACTGTCCTTGTTGTTTGTGCAGTTACCTGATTTGTCTCTCGGGACTGCAAATTCGAGTAAATCCAAGAATGAGGAAAACTGACGATTATGTTGCATAGAAACTAGACAGAAAGGCCGTTAAAAAAAGTTTACCTGTTTCTCAATCTCAGCTATCTGTTGCCTCTGCTGTGACGGTGGAGCTATTTCAGCACCAAGTATAATATCACGAATCTCAGATTGCGTAAGCGCAGAAGTATTAACGTTGTTTTTCTTTGCATAATCAGAAAGAATGAGATCCCTGAGCGCACACTCAACCTTCAGCCACTGCTCATCGGTCAAAGATGGCCAGATATGATGTGGTTCCGTAACAATTGTCTTGTCAGGCTTCAGCAACATCTTAGCCTTCTCATTATTGACATGTAATGCTCGCAGTATAAGCACAAGACGAGAGAATGCAGTGTAGGACGAGATACTTTTCAGCCAGTCATCGTATATGTTATAAAGAACCATCTGTGGTTCCGTAGCCTTGAGAATAAGATCACCAAACTTCTCAATCTTCAAGCAAGCTTGGAATGGCAGCTGCAACTCACTACCCTTGATAACAATGTTAGGGAAGTCAAGCAGATGGACCTCCAACGGATCCAACATACCCTTCCTTGTCACAATAATTTGCTTTGGCTGTTCTTCAACAGGAAGAGATCGAACTAGCGCAGCAACCTCCTCGGCTGTTTTCCACTTGGCCAGCTGCCCTAGACGCTTTTGTCCTGCCCATACACTTGTGTGGATGACCTGCAGATTATAATGCATTTTCATTTAAGTCTTCCAAGTTGTGATGCTGCGCAGTTATGCCATAATTGCAAGAAAACTAGAACTATAAGAAAAGGAAAGGGAACAAACCTTCAGAAATAGTTGACCAGTTCTTGGATTGAAAATAAAGATAGCACCATTGATTGGTTTGGTCGTCAGGTTACCCTCGAAGGTTTTGTGAATGGTGACTCGATAGACATTTGTGTCATCCACAAACCATATGATTTGATTGCTGAATATCTCTCCGTAGTTCTGTGAAGACAGATATGGCTCGGTGGGTTCAGATGAATACAACTGAAGACCCTTTCTTATTCTCTCCCTCAGCACATACAGAGCAGGATTTGACTGTCAAATGAGAAAATAAACAAGAATGTCATTTATTAAACAAGTCATTTTTTTACTAAAAAAGACAAATTGCTATAGAGCTAGATTTGTTACAGTTAGCATGGTTATTTACCTTCATGATCTTGTTCATAGCTTGCTGGAGGAGGGGCTTTGACCCGGGGAACCAGTTACCAAAAGCAGAGTGCAAATTATAAGCTAGATCAAGTCCAATCATCACCCCTGAAAGAAATATCAATCAACATTAAACACAGAAGATTCAGACAAGGCAAAAAAAATACAGTTAATGGATCCTAAAATCATACCAGTCGGCGAAGGGTAGATGGACATATTATCTGTCGTGTAGTCCATAAATTTTGCTCTTGTGTAACGTTCTATGTCATGTGAATCGTAGTCTCCCCATCGTAGTTGCACATCAATCCAGTACTTGTTACTTGCTTTCTGATCGAAGACATCCTTTGACTCAGAAACTAAGCTTGGTTTGGACATCTGCCACCTATGTGCAGCAAAAAGGAGGACATCTGCACATGAACTGTTCATCTTGTAACTCTTCCTGGGATGTATTGTCTCCTTCTGTACTGTCTCAATCTCCAACGCATCCAACTCCTGATCCAGAACTTGACAAAGATCCATAACGACACTTTCATGGACCTTCTGCCACAGATGTGCACGGAAAATCTGAATCAGAGAGATTTTCAGGGTTGGAATTTTACCATGCATGAATATCCCTGTCAGATCCAACTGAACCTGGAAACCAACATATACGTTTGCACGATTAATGGTTGGCGACCACCAGAGGGTAAATCTTCTGTTGGGGATTTGATTAAGCCCAGAACGCTGTGCATTTGTCAGCTTTTTGTACTTCATTGATTCCTCGAAACCTGAGGCCTTTTCCCAAAACAAACCCTCCCAAGTCGGAAAATATGTTCCTTTAAATAAGGTATGTTCCAGGATACCTTCCACACCACCAAGTGCTTGGATGACGTCAGTTCTGTAGTTGTTCAGATTCCATAGCTTTCCATCATGTCGCTGATGTGTCCACCAGAATGGGTTCTGTTTCAGCACTTGATACTGCTTAAAGTCTGTCCGCACCCTCCATCCTTTGTCATAGGCCAAAGTATGGCGGTCTTTTTGGAATAGAGTGTTGATACGGGGTATGCCTCTATCCCATGAATCTTCCAGATCCTCAAGTGTTAAGCGCCTATTCTGCGACTGTGCTTCCTGCCTCTTCAAAGCATACTCAGCCCAAACGCGCTGAGAATCAATGAACTCGCTCTCCCATGGTTGGATGTATCGATACAAGTTAGGGATAAGCTGGTCCTCTTCATGACTCATACCACTTCGAAAATGTGTCACACCAACATCTGTCTGTTTGCTATACCTAAGATCACTCTGTGGTATCAAAATGTGACCCATTGACAACATACCCAAACCTCCAATTTCCTTGGGTGTATAGAAGATAACTGGTGGAAACCTGCTAGGCATCTTTGAGTTCAGGCCAATCTTTATGCGTGTCTGGATCTTGTTTTCACATTTTACAAGCAGATCCAGTAGCTCCTGCGTATGAACAGTTGCTTCACGGAAATATGTCATGAGGCCAATGAGAGCAGTGTTCCACTTGTTGACTATTTTGGTAAATGTCGTTGACCCTGATGACATAAGGATTTGCCTGACACGGTTCTCAAACACCTTCATGTGTTCATCATCAACCCTCAAAAATGCAATAGCTGTCCTTTCTTTTGTCTGCTCATTCTGCAGATTCCATACTCCATCTTTTGTGTTGCTGAATGCCTCCTGAGTCATACGTATCTTTGGCAGTATACGGACCTCAAACCCAGACATGCTAAAGAGCAGGTTTGGGTTATCCTTGCTGTATACAGAGACAAAGCCATTCTCCCATTCTAATGTAGTAATGCTCCTTGGTAGGCGGTTCTTCATATCCCAGAATACACTTCTTCCCAGATTTACATCATGCTTCATGAGCCTCATTCTTGCATCTCTAGGCCAACATTTCTTGTTGTTGTAACCAACCATGTTCTCATTATTAGGATCAGGATGCTCTGTCAAGTAACGCTGAATTAAATCTCTTGCCTCTTCATGAGTGAACCGGAACATTATATGCACCTTATCGATATATCGAGAATACAGCCTGATAGGATGCCTTGTCTCAACTTTCGTGTCAGTATATGTAAGGAACTCATTTGGCATCTGAGGCGGCCCTGCAATCTCACTAGCTCGTGTTAAACCAAGAAGTAGGAGATCCAGCACCAGCCCATAGTACTGCACAACAAAAGATGCAAACTGAAGACCTCGAATAAGCCCGTAAGAATTTGTATGACTCATATCCTTGTAGGACAACACAACATTATTCTTTGCAGTGACATAATCGGCAATGTTATGGTCCAAAACCAACCGTAGAAGCCTGTTCAACAGAGTCAGATCAATTTTTTCAAAGAACTTCTCAAATTTTGTCTGCAGCATCACAACACACTGCCCATCGCTAGTGTCCCATATGTCCTGCAAATTATTTATACCTTGGCACCACTTGTAAACAAGTAGAGGAGGTGGTTCTGAATCAGCAGGCTTAACCCAATTTGGGAAGAGGTGACGTTTGTCCCCTTCATACCACAAGTATTGGTCAAGGTATGCATCAGTAATTTTCTCAAGAGGCTCAATTTCATATACTGGGATCAGGTAGCTATACAGATCCATAAATTCAATACCAACTTCCTTAAAAGCACGCTGAGTAAGAAGATGCCGTTTTATCCTCGACAAAGCTTCATGTGGATTATCATATGCTTGCTCTATTAAACCCAGTTCTTCTCGCTGCAGTTGATTCAATCTGACTGCCACACTGTATGACTCTTTTAGCCTTTCCAGTGCCAGTATAAGAAGTTTGGTATCATGCTTGTATGAGAGTGGGGGGAAAGGAATCGGTGAGAACTTCCTTGACTCCAGCCAATGGACCGTGGTTGTATAAATAGCAACTGCTTCTTCAGGTGTCACATATGGCCCATCTTTCAAGTAGTTGTGTTGCCTCTCTTGCTCTGCCTTCAGCCACAAACGAGTCAACCTTCCAAGATTTTTGCGGCAGACAGTCTTGTCAACTGTAGCACCACGCCGGATACGCTCACGATTGTAGTGAGCGACATTTGTCCACCAATCAGCCTTGGACTTCACATAACGGAGTATCATGTTCTCAATAGGAACTGGCAGACCAGGGACCTTCCAGGGGATATTTGCCTTCCAGCAGCGCCATGCCTCACTAAGATGCTGCAGTATAGTCCGGGCCTTGTTTTGCTTGATGCCCTCTGGCATAGCATCAAGGACATCATGCATAACTGCAGCTCGAAGTTCCAGATCAAAGTGAGACTCCACACGTTGCTTGGTTACTGTTTTAGCAACTCCTTTTGAATGGCGACCTTCAAACTGCCTGGCCAGCAAATTACCTAGCCACCTTTCAAGCAAGGGCACAATACCACGAAGGAAGAACAGCCACACCCTCCACATTGGAGCCCAAAAACCACAGCCAGGTCCTTTTCCAACAGGACCAGTGTTGAAACGATAATATATCAAGTGTTTCAGATCTTTGCACATCCTAATTTGCCGCATCAGACGATACTTGTATCTGTACATACCAGTCAACTGACCAACATGAGAGAATATGTATTGCAGACCATCAGCCAACTGAAAGGCATCAACATTTCCCAGGCGAAATTGGATGTTTGCATCAACAACCAGCTTCGTAAGTCGCAGAATCTCACGACACAAGTGGAAAGCATTTCCAAAACGAGATTTCTTTCTCTCTTTTGTAGTGAGTGTCTTCACAGGCTTCAAATTGAAATTGTAGTCCAAGTGAAGATAGTTCAGATTCTTCCTGTGAATCAACAAGTTAAGCATGTTGTAGCCCTGCTTGCAAACTTGCAACCCAGCTTCTGCCCAATCAAGCTCTGTAGTTTGAAAGAATTTTGTTGCTTGCAGTGAGCGGAACAGATGTTTCTTCTTCTGTGCTTTAGGAGGCCTATGATGTAGCTCATTGAGCACATAGCACTTCAGCAGTTTCTGGTAGCTCACCCGGACCTTAACTGGATACGCTGGTGGACTGCAAAAGAGATGCATCATGAGATGTAAGTATACGCCAAAGAAGAAAATATGGAAAGGAATTGTTATTTGTTAACTCGTTGAAGTACTTACCAGTGCTCTTTGAACCACTCGGATACAAGAGGAATATCCTCAGCGCGGCGTGTTCTACCAGATCTCATGTTAAAAGGCCTTGGAGCAAAAAGCAATGAAATACCAGCAGCTGTCGTATCAGTATAAAGTGGCTTTTTTTTCAAAAGAGGCTCCACGCCCTCAGGGAGACTAAAGTCATCTTCATCATCCTCTTCACTTGCTTTCTTCTCCCGGCGATCAAACTTGTTGGTTGAAGTGATCGGATTTATCAGAGGATCGTAATAAAATGCAGGCAGATCTGGATCCTCTGTCTTGATATACATTATCATAGGAGTATGATATATGCAAAGTTTCACTTTCCTAGGCCTGTTATTGTACAGGTGCGGGAATGCAATTCTGTACTCAGTCCGAAGTGGTTGACGGATGATGAGTTTATTGATGTCATTAAATTCATTCCAGTCCTCATCCCCCTTCTCCATATCACGGTACAATGGCTCAAACTTTGGACCTCCTGAAATTGATATTTTTTTATATCAGTGATAAGAAAACATATGTTGTAGACCAAATATAACGATGTGTTCCCTCTTTTCATAAAGCATAAGAAAATACATTGAAAAAAATACAAGCACTGGTTGCTTATGTTTTCATAATTTTCATTAAACCTTGGCAGTATTCAGACAACAGGAGGGAAATTGTTTTATTTAATCATCAAATCAAAAGCTACAACTGTTATGCTTCAATGTGTTCTGGTAGTATTTTTGAACTTGCTTACAAGAGAAAGGGTAAATCTTATTACCTGGGATGCACATGTTAAGTGCTTTGGCAGTAAAGAAGGACTCCATGTCAAACAAATAGAAATAATTCCGATCAGTCAAGTCTGACAAAAGTTGACCAGCGAGGCGATAAAGTGTTGCCATTATGGGAAGAGAAAGATTCCACTTCCTATAGCTGGGACCATTCATAAAGTTGGTCTTCACGAGGGGATTGTGATCATAAAACCAGCTATACACAGCTCCATCTTCCTCTGGATCCAACTCCAACTGTATAGCCTCCAGTGGTTCAACGTCCAACAAATTATCAGCATAATCCAGCGGGGGTTCCTCGTCGTCAAATGGAGGAAAGCGCATTCTTTTGAAATGCCGCCTATCTCTCTTCTCCCTTCGCATCATGATCCACATAGAGCCCCACTGTGGAAAAGCACATGACAAGAGACATATTGTAAGCACATAAAGAATGGAGAGTAATGAAATAAGAGATAAAAAGGATGAATAGAATGTGGTGATAATGAAAGAAGAATCAAGTCTAGATCATCACCTGTGCCAAGTAAATGGGCTCAACTACCCATGGGATCTCATTTATGAAGGTTATGGCGCCAGTGATATGGTACAAGATCTTAACATTGCGAACCTGAAAACAAGAGTGTTATTAATCAACAGCCATGGAACAACTAACCTCAGCAACCATAAGATTACCAGTGTTCATATCAAATAGTCGAAAGTAAAGGGCTTACTTGTTCCCAGGGCATTGGCATATTCTCCAGTAGTTTGTAAACGGCGTGAGGCACAAATTTGAGTGCTCCGAGATAAACACGCTTGTCATGCCTGTACTTCTTTGACGACATGTCTCCATGGTCCCTGTTCAAAAAGACAGATGCATAAATTTACTGAAATGTAGGTGGATCCCCAATCTAAGTCACAGGAAGGTTTACCAATGTTGAGCTACAGCAACTAGCACATCAACAATTCGACATATCTAGAATCCTGACTCCTGCAATTTACAGTTGAGCCACTAGCAAATTAACATGTTCAACTAGGGAGTATAAGTATAGAAAATGTCATGAACCCTAATTTCCAGGATACTTATGCCTAATATCAGTGACCAGTAACCGTAAGCAAAAAATAACATGGGTAAATCAAAACCTAGACACTATAGAATCACAGTTATGGTTATAAACCCTCCATCAAACACCACACACCTTGCTCACCCCACCACCACTAACTTCAGTTGAGACGCATATCACATCCACGCCACTAGTTCAAAGCAACACACGGCTACGCTACGACCTAGGACCATAACCTAGCCGCGGGAGGTAGAGGAAGCCCCGAAACGTCCCGGGGCGGCGCGGATCTGGGAGGTTTCCGTACCTGATGATCTTGCGGACGTGCTCGGGGGGCATGTCCTCCTTCTGCGCCTCGACGAAGCCGAACTTGCGCTTGTCGCCGTAGCGCTTGGAGTTGAGCTGGTTCCACTTCCGGGCCTTCTCGACGAGCCGCGCCTCGAGCTCCGCCGGGGTGAGCGGCTGGCCGGCCTGCTGCGGCGGCGCCGCGGCGGGCGGGGGCGGGGGCGGGGGAAGGGGCTGGCCCGCGCCGACGGTGCCCGGGGGAGGCGGCGCGGCCGCCATCGGCGGCGGTGGAGCGCCGTTCCACATCGGCGGCGGTGGCGGCGCCCCGCTGCTGCGAGGGTTTTGAGTCTCGTCGGGGTTGGGGTTGGGGTTGGGGTTAGACTTCCAGAGGTGTCGGGATTGAAGTGAAGGGGAAAAAAGAAGAGGAGAGGGGAAACGGAGGAGCTGGGGGCTGGCTCGGAGATTTTTATGGGTGGGGCTTCGCTGCAGGCTATGGCGGTGTGGCGCGGAGATTCTTCGAGCCGACTTTGGCGCGATTGGGCCGGGCTTTTGTTCTCTCAAGTCGGCTGTGTTGTCATGGGCTAAGCGGGGTCCTTTGAAAAAACAAATTGAACAGTGGGGGTCCTTTGAAATTTTAGGGTATGAGAAAGGTCAATCACTAATTAGCGACCCTTTAAAAAAATTACTAATTAGCGGGCACCCTCCCGCGCGGCTTCGCATAGGTCACTTTTGGCGCTCTCTGGATCCGACACGTATCGCGTTTTTACTGTGTCTCACGCGAACAACAACTATGGTTGCGCGGACCTGTGGCTTGGACTGTGGCAGGGTTGTGGCTGAAAAAACTGTGGCTTTTGCTGAAAAAGTTGTGGCTTTCGCTAAAAAACTGGGTTGTGGCAGGAGGTGTGGCTGAAAAAACTGTGTCTGTGGCTGAAAAAATTGTGGCTTTGGCTGAAAAAATTATGGCTTTCGCTGAAAAATTGTGGCTTTGTCCGAGTGGCTGAAAAAACTGTGTCTGTGGCTGAAAAAACTGTGGCTTTGGCTGAAAAAACTATGGCTTTCGCTGAAAAAGTTGTGGCTTTGGATGAAAAAACTGTGGCTTTCGCTGAAAAACTGTGGCTTTGGTCGAGACTGTAGCTGAAAAAACTGTGGTTGTGGCGTTATGGCAGGTTGTGGCTGAAAAACTAAGTTGTGGTTGCGCGGAAAATTGTGGCTGAATCAGGCCTGCGCTGTGGCTGCGTGTTATGCGTCCAAAACATGCCACATGGCAACTCTGGAGCACACGAAAAGTGACCTCTGCGAAGGCGTGCGAGAGGGTACCCGCTAATTAGTTGCTCCCATGAGAAAGGTATATTTGCCTTTAAAAAAGGAGTGCGGCTTTTTGGAGGCCGAGCTGCCTGACTCACGGTATCCCGTACCGCTCGCGCATGCGTTGTGATGTGTGCTTCCGTTTTATACGTGCAACGCCAGTTGTTAACTAAATGGAATACATATGTGCGGTGCGCTCCAGTGCCGCCATTCTACATGGGCCTATTCTTGTAAGACTCTGGTGGACGAATGTGGCACTTTGTGTTCGGGCATGGGCTGGATTTGATGCTCTGTGTGAGTGGCTGGTTGGTGGTGGTGTGTTGTCAATTTATTTCGATGGGTCTGTCTCTGCGTGCTTCGATTAATTGGCAGACGGTTGATAACCCTCAACTGTAGAGGATCGAGATAGTCTTCACGGGCAAGATAACCCAATTTATTGATTCGACACTTGGGGACACAAAGAATACGTACAGGCTTTGACAATTGAGTTGTCAGTTCAACCGCACCTAAAATAAACACTTGCTTGCACAAAAGTATTAGTAGCAACGGTAATATGATAATGGTAGTGTAGGTGATAATAGTGGTGATAGTGGTGGTGAAACAGCAAAAGTAAAACAACGAAAGTAAACAACTAGTAACCAGCAGAAAGAAAACACTGTAGGCTAGGGAGATGGATGGTTGGGCGCTGCTTGGATGAGAACCAACATGTAATAGATTCTAACACGGGCAAGGCTCTCAGAAAATAAATGATCATCTAGGCAAATATCAAACATCAGGCATGTATCCCAAGGTAGTTGTACGTGCTTGCAATAAGAAATTTGCACAAGATCTTTTGTCCTACCCTCCCGCTACAAACGGGGCCAAAAGAAACTTAGGGAGATTAAGGTACTCCTGTCAAAGAGCACTGGAACAAAGCATTAAAACTTCATGGATACACGGAATCCTCAAATTATAGTCCATCCACTTTGGTGTCCCAAGATGTCACCATTGGGATCGCCAGTTCCGGACTATAATAGGTGCATACAACTCATAGATAGGATCAAGAACACCTCAAACTCAAGAAACAAAAAAGGGTGATCAGATCTGAAATCTTGGCACTCGGTCCCAAAGTGACAAGCATTAAGAGCAACAAGTTGTAACAGAGATGATAAACACCAAGTAGATGATAGGCAACATGCCCCCAACAATCTGATGAACTATTACATGATATAACTCATCCAATCCCTACCATCCCCTTTGCCTACAGCAGGGAATTACTCACACATGAGAGAAGGGGTCATGGAGGGGTGATGGAGAGGCGATGGTGATGACGATGGCGATGATTTCCCCTCACCGGAGGCCAAAACAGCCTACAGGTTAGCACACCCGGAGAAGAACAGAGGGTGGCGGCGGCGGCTCCGCGACGTAGATTGGAAAAGCGGCTTCTGTTTCAGAGTTTCCTCGCCGAGGGAATAAATAGGGCCAAGGTAGTGCACCAGGGGGTGTGGGACCCACCTAGGAGGCGGGTGGCGCGGCCAGGGGCTGGGCCGCGCCACACACCCTTCTGGGTGCCCCTGGCTGCTCTGTGGCCCCCCTTTGGACTTGTCGAAGCTTCGGGAACGCTGATTTTTTATATAATTTTTATGGATTTTTTTCCAGCGTACCTAAATATCCAGAAACATGCACAAAAGAAAACAGCACTGGTAGCTCTGCTGAAAACAACGTCAGTCCGGGTTAGTTTCGTCCAAATCATGGAAGAATGAAGCAAAACAATAGCAAAAGTGTTTGGAAAAGTAGATACGTTTGAGACGTATTAACGGTGGGTACTGATACGTCTAAAACGTATCTATAATTTCTGCTTGCTCCATGCATCTTTTGTGTGATATTGCTATGATATTGATGCACTTCCATACACTTTTGATCATATTTGGACTAACCTATTAACTCAGTGCACACCAATGCCAGTTCCTGTTTTCTCCTGTTTTTGTATTTCAGGTTTTCCCATTACTTAAAGTGCCAGAAAAATTCCGGAAAAAATATAGGAAAAATCAGCGTACGGGAACCTTCCAGAAGAGCCCAAGTGGGGCCAGAGGGGAGCCAGGGGTGGCCCAGGCGGCCACCTGGCGCGGCCACCCCCTAGGCCGCGCCAGGGGGGGCGCCTGGGGCCCCTGGTCCACCTCTGGCTGCCCCCCTTCGCATATTTATTCCCCGTGACGATAAACCCTCGGGGACAGAATCCTTTTTCGCGATCTCTCCTCTATTCCACCGCCGCCTAATGACCCACAACCGTAAGGGATCTATTGCAGCGTTTTCGATAAGTAAGAGTGTCGAACCCAACGAGGAGCGAAAGGTAGTGATAAGTGATTTTGGCCAAGGATAAACTGCAAGCACTGAAAGAAAACTTTTAGGGGTTTTCGGTATAAGCAACAATAAGATAAAAGCAAGCAAAGTAAATAGTGATGAGGAGCAGCAAGTGGCCCAATCCTTTTGAGCAAAGGATAAGCCTGGCAACTGAACTTATAAAGACTAAAGCGTTCTTGAGGACACATGGAGAGGTAGTCACGTGCTTTCGCCATACTCCGTATTGATAACATGCTTTGTGTTGATAAGTGTTGAGTGGGTGGATCTATCCTAGCACACCTTCTAGACTAAGATAAGTGCACTCTTATGATTAAACAACTTGCAAGCATCCGCAAATACAAGATAGAAATTAAGGCAAAGCCTAACCACAACAATAAGATCAAGGATCCATTGTTCCCTTGTGCAAAAGTGTGCAAACTGGGGTTCAGGTTTCTGTCACTCCGGCAACCCACCATAAGCATTATTTATGCACAATGTATTCCCCTAGGTCCTTAATAAGGCGAAGTGTTGAGTGTTCGACTCACACAACACCACTAGGAAAATAACAACACAACTTAAATATCAAACAACACATATTACTTCAACATCATATGACTACTAACAACAAGACTTCTCCCATGTCCTCAAGAACTAAAGTAACTACTCACAAGACATAAAAGAGATCATGATCAGAGGTGATAAATAGGTTGTAAACAATCTGGTCATAACGATATTCTCCAACAAAACTCAATAGCATTCACCACAAAGTAGTAATCAACACCGATAGAGTAGAGAGGGTAGATAGTATGAGTTACAACACAAGTTGCAAGTGTGAGATGATATTGGATGACGATGAAGATGGTGTTGATGTTGGGGATGATGTTGATGATGATCTCGATGATGCCCGTGACGATGGTGATGACGATGGCGATGATCTCCCCTTCCGGGAGGTAATCTCCTCGGCGGAATCTACCCGTCGGAGAGCCCTTTTCTTCTCTGTAGGTTTCCGCAACGGAGCGGCGGCGGAACTCCGTAAAAACTTATATTTTTAGGGTTTTAGGATGACGAAGAGTACATAGGCCAGAGGGGGAGCCGGGAGTGGCCCCAGGGCTCCAGGCGCCCTCCCGGCGCGGCCAGGGTGGGGGTCGCGCCAGGTGGCTGCCTGGGGCCCCTATGGCCCCCCTCTGGTCCATCTTTCGCGTGTCTTCGTCAATCTTCTAAAAAACACTCCCTGTAGATTTTCAGGTAATTTGGAGGTGTTCTTCTTCAGCAACTCAGCGTCCACTTTTTACCGCTGAATCCTGCGTCTGCTACTTCGGCACCGGAAAGTTGCAAACTGTGTAAAACAAACCATAACAACATAAGAACATCATCGTAATGTGAAATATATCAATGAATAAGGACGAGTTACGATATAAAATAGTGATGCCTTTTGGACGTATCAACTCCCCCAAGCTTAGACCTCGCTTGTCCCCAAGCGAAAACTGAGCTCGGTAAACCTGTCAACAAGTTTAGAGAGTGAAGTGTCGATAAATAGAATACAGACAAGAAGCATCATGATTTCTTCACCAAACTCAAACATCCTCAACATCAATCTTCAACTCATAAGGCCCTTATGAAAGAGTAATAACAATTATAATCAAAGAGTAGGGCTAAGGAAACTCATCAAATCATGGCAAACATGTCCTTTGGTCAAAGAACAACTAATAGCTTTTACTTTTGCTCTTTCTTTTTATACTTTGATGAGATCAATTGAAGCTTTTGAAAGAGCATGCTGTTAGGCACGAAGTGAAAATGTTAACACAAAGGAAGATGTTTGCTTCAGCCAGGCTTAACAAACAACTTACTTATCAAATGATAATGTCAACAAGGATGCGGTATGACAGATCTTAATGCAGCTTTATATGAATGAATCCTTGTCACATCAAATATCTGCTCTCTTTAAGGATAGAAAGAAGTAGGAAAAACTGACTCAACCTAAAACTAAAAGATAGGCCCTGCTTTAGGGAAGTGGGGAAAACTCAAGTGTTATCCTTAAATCAAACAGAATGAAAACAAGTTTTGAGAGGTGCATGATTTGTCAACGAATGCTAATAGATAACTCAATTACTCCTCAGATTGGACAAGTTTCGAGGAACGGCTCCCACACGGGGACGATCACATCCCCACAATCTCCTTTGTTTATCACTGCCAAAGTTTTCTGATTTCTCATGAACAAAGCGTGAAGGAGGGTTTGTTTGTTGTATTATATTTTGTGAGCTGGGCGCACTCATGCCAATTCCTCCTCGTGTTAGGGGTTCGCAGATACATGCAATCCCGGGATAAAACTTGTCCAACTTAAGAAGATCATGAATTAACTACTACCTCATGAGCTAAAACAGTGGCACAAAATAGAAGATTTTGAACATTTAAGGATAACACATAAATTCTATACTTTAGGAATGGTAGTGGAATACCACGAATAGGAAGGTATGGTGGACTCAAATGGAAGATATTGGTTTCAGGGTATGGATGCACAAGCAGAATTCCGCTTAGTACAGAGGTTTGGCTATCAAAGGCTTTGAGAGAACAGACAATTGTTGATGACTTAGATGCAAAGCAATATAAAGCATAAACATTAAAATAAGCATAGCACATCAAGTTGTCTTCCTTGTCAACATAACACTTCAAGCATAATAACATAAAGGTTTTGGCTATGTTGTTACTTTGAGAAAATCATGCTTGTTGTTATGACCAAAGCTATGTTTTCCAAGATTAAATAAAGTTTCAAAGCCATACCTGATATAAGGTCAATACTCCACATAAGAATCATCATAAGGTTGATTGCGTGAAGAGAATACCGAGTGCAGCGAAGGAATCAATAGACTTCTCATTAATATTCCATCATAGATGACTCCACACTCACGGATACATAGCTCTCCAAGAAGGAGTGATAGACCTCAATGCAAACACCTATTTTATAAGATAACTTCCCTAGACATGATACGACTCTACTTGACTCTAAAAGACAAAGATAAAGATAAAGATACCGGGCACTCCCCCAAGCTTGGGACAAGCTAAGGGGATGCCATTACCCAAGGAGATTTCACTCCTCATTTTTGTTCTTGTTGATCATGTACTCCTTGGCGAAGCGCTTCCATGGCAGTTGTTCTCCAGTATCAAAGGACATTCCCGTCTCCAGGATCCTGCACTCAGCACCCAAACCCATGCACAGAAACTTTAGTTCATACTCACAGTTCTGGTTCTGCAGATCATAGATCTGTGCTTGAAGTTCATAAACTTTTTCTTCTAGTGCGGCCAAACTTGACCACATCTCCTTCATCTCCTTCTTGTGGGAAGCCTCTATTTCGTTCATGATGTCAAAGTTAGCTTCAACACCACGCTCCACCATCTTCTTGAACTTGAAGACCTCATGTTCCATCTCCTTCAGCCGCTCCTCGGTGCTCCCTTCCTTGATTGGTCCCTTCAGATCCTCCTTGTGGAGGTCACCATCCTCCACATGAAGGATCTAGGGGTGCTTCTTCACCTCAGTGAGGTAAGGGTTGATGACGTTGACGATGAACTTGTCCTTGGGGGAACTTGGGGAAGCCATGGCACCTAGGTCTAGCTGAAAGATTTTCTGGCAAAAACAGATCGAAAAGAAAACACACGAAATCGTGAGATACGTTGTCGGAACAATCCGGGCAAATATATAGCAAAAATTTCTGCACAGAAAGGAAGGTAACGAGCCAAAGTGGGATTGGAGACGGACTCCTGGGTGCCCAGGCGGCCTCCCGGCGCGGCCAGGGGGTAGGCCACGCCAGGGGGGCGCTTGGGCCCCCTGGAGTTGGTCTCCGGCTCCACTTTGGCCTCAAATTTTCCTAATTTTACAAAAATTCATAATACGGGATTTTTATGGCGGTTCGCGATGTTTCCTTACCGTAATAAATACCTTTCCTTATTTTGATTATGCTGGTGTCTGAAACAGGGTTGCAACATGTTCTTCATGAGTTGTTGTGTATACCAAATCCAAATCAACATTGACAGGGTCTCCTGCTATGTAATGCTTAAGTCTTTGCCCATTCACAACTTGAGGTTTGGTGCCTTCGAAATTGTTAATCTTGATTGCACCCGAGCGGTAGACTTCCTCAATATGAAATGGCCCTTCCCACCTGGAAAGTAGTTTACCTGGAGAAAACCTGAAACGGGGTCTAAACAACAAAACTTTATCACCAACATTAAATTCACATTTCGAAATCCTCCTATCGTGCCACTTCTTTACCTTTTCCTTGAACATTTTAGCGCTCTCGTAAGCTTCACTTATCCACTCATCTAGAGAAGTCAAGTTCATGAGACGCTTTTCACCAACTAATTTTGGGTCACCATTAAGCTCTCTAATAGCCCAGAAAGCTTTGTGTTCTAATTCTAATGGCAAATGACAAGCCTTGCCATATACCATCTTATAGGGAGACATGCCCATGGGGTTTTTGTAAGCAGTTCTATACACCCACGGAGCATCTCCTAACTTATTCGACCAATCTTTTCTATTTCTATTAACTGTCTTCTATAAGATCAACTTGATCTCTCTATTGGTGAGCTCAACTTGCCCACTAGTTTGAGGGTGGTACGGTGAAGCAATTCTATGATTGACATCGTACTTGGCTAAAGCTTTTCTAAAAGCTCCATGCGTAAAGTGTGAACCCCCATCAGTCATGAGGTACCTGGGTACTCCAAACCTAGGAAAAATTACATCCTTGAGCATTTTCAAAGATGTCTTGTCATCAGCACTTTCAGTGGGGATGGCCTCTACCCACTTGGTTACATAATCAATAACAACTAAAATGTGAGTGTACTTGTGCGAGGGAGGAAAAGGACCCATAAAATCAAAACCCCAACTGTCAAAAGGTTCAATCACTAGAGAGTAATTCATAGGCATCTCATTCCTTCGACTAATATTACCAACTCTCTGACACTTATCACAGGATAAGACATAATTTCTAGCATCCTTAAAGAGAGTAGGCCAATAAAAACCTGATTGAAGAACCTTATGTGCGGTCCTCTCACCGGCATGATGTCCTCCATATGGACTATCGTGACATTGTTTGAGAATGTCTTTCTGCTCGTGTTCCGGTATGCATCTCCTCAAGATCCCATCGGGACCTTCTTTGAAAATATGTGGGTCATCCCAAAAGTAATGCCTCAAATCGTGGAAGAACTTCTTCCTTTGCTGAAATGTTAAACCTGGAGGCAAAAACTTTGCAACGATAAAGTTAGCATAATCTACAAACCAAGGATCGGAGAGAGATTGTACTTTTACAACAGTTAGTTGTTCGTCTGGAAAACTGCCGTTGACTGGAATGGGATCATGCGGTATATCTTCCATCCTTGAAAGATTATCCGCCACCGGATTGTCTGCTCCTTTCCTATCGACAATCTGCAAATCAAATTCTTGAAGAAGGAGTACCCATCGGATGAGTCTTGGTTTGACATCCTTCTTCTCCATAAGATACTTAATGGCAGCATGGTCAGTATGAATAATAATCTTAGAATCAACAATATACTACCTAGACTTGTCACAAGCAAACACTACTGCTAAGAATTCCTTCTCAGTAGTAGCATAATTCTTTTGAGCGCTATCAAGGGTTTTGCTAGCATAATATATAACATTCAATTTCTTATCAACCCTTTGCCCTAAAACAGCCCCAACAGCAAAATCACTAGCATCACACATAATTTCAAAAGGTAAATTCCAATCAGGTGGTTGTACTATAGGAGCGGTTATTAAAGCTTTCTTAAAAACTTCGAAGGCTTCCTTACAATCTTCATCAAAAACAAAAGGAACGTCCTTCTGGAGAAGATTTGTGAGGGGTCTCGAAGTCTTAGAAAAGTCTTTAATAGATCTTCTATAGAAACCAGCATGACCGAGAAAACTACGAATACATTTTATTTCCCTTGGATAGGGCATCCTTTCAATTGCTTCGATCTTGGCCCTGTCCACCTCAATTCCCCTCTCGGAAATCTTGTGGCAAAGAACAATTCCCTCGTTGACCATAAAGTGGCACTTCTCCCAGTTAAGCACCAAATTTGTCTCCTCACATCTCTGGAAAACTTTATTAAGGTTGTGGAGACAATGGTCAAAAGAGGTTCCATGGACGGAGAAATCGTCCATGAACACCTCCACATTTTCTTCAAAAAAACCATGAAAGATAGCAGACATACACCTTTGAAAAGTAGTAGGGGCATTACATAAACCAAAAGGCATACGCCTGTAAGCATAAGTACCATAGGGACAAGTAAAAGTGGTCTTCTCTTGATCAGCAGTGTTAACATGAATTTGAGAGAAGCCAAAATAACCATCAAGATAACAAAAGTGAGTATTTTCGGATAACCTTTCAAGCATTTGGTCGATGAACGGCAACGGGTAGTGGTCCTTCCTGGTTGCCTTGTTCAGCTTCCTGTAATCAATACACATTCTATATACAATAATAATTCTCTGAGGTATTAGTTCATTCTTATCATTAGGAACCACAATTGTTCCTCCTTTCTTTGGAACACAATGAACCGGGCTTACCCACTTATTATCAGCTATAGGGTAGATAATACCTGCGGCTAGAAGCTTGAGAATCTCAGTCCTTACAACATCCATCATTTTCGGATTCAACCATCGTTGATGATCAACAACTGGTTTAGCATCAGGCTCAAGGTTGATGGTATGTTGACAAATAAATGGACTAATCCCCTTAAGCTCATCAAGGGTATAGCCAATTGCACCTCGATGTTTGCGAAGTACTTCCAATAGTCGCTCTTCTTCATACCCTGAAAGGTTAGAATTGACAATAACATGATATACTTTCTTTTCATCTAAATAAGCATATTTGAGCGTATCAGGAAGAGGTTTAAGATCAAACACTGGATCTTCTTTTGGTTTCGATAAAATTCCCAAAGGCTCAACTGGAAGGTTGTGCTTTAGGATAGCAGGTTGTCTTAAGAATATTTCGTCCAACTCATTTCTCTCCTGCATATGCAAATCATTATCGTGGTCCTCCATATATTGTCGCAAAGGATCATTAGGAGGAATAACAATGGAAGCAATATCTTCAATAATCTTATCATTACTAGGCAAATTAGTACCACGAGGCTGCTTAGAGAACTTAGAAAAATTAAATTCATATGGCTCACCATTGAATTCAACAGAAACTTTACCTTTCTTGCAATCTATTATAGCTCCACAAGTTCTGAGAAAAGGTCTACCGAAAATAATAGGACAAAAAATATCCCTTACCGAACCAAGAACTAGAAAGTCGGTAGGATATTTTACCTTTCCGCATAAGACTTCAACGTCTCTCACAATTCCGATAGGAGAGATAGTTGCTCTGTTTGCAAGATGAATAGTAACATCAATTTCTTCAAGTTCACAAGGTGAAATCTCACATATGCTCTCTTGATAAAGTGAATATGGGATATGATGTTACGAGAGTTTACTTCTCGCCCCTCGTTGGTTTACCCAAAGTGGAAGGTGAGATGTAGCGTAGCGGAAAATTTCCCTTAGCGAAGATGCTAAGGTTTAGGATCGACCAGTAGGACTCCAACAGATACAAGAAGGTGGTGAAGTGAACAATGGCGCCGTTTACAACCGAGGTTGCTAACTTCTCCTGGACCTGCACACACATCAAATAACTTTGCTTCCCAACGAGTACAAAGGAGTTGTTAATTCCTCCAGCCTTGTTGTTTACAAAGGATAAAACGCACAGGATAATAATGATAGTGATAGCAACGGAAGAATAAATAAAGCAGTAAATTGATGGTGGGTGTAAACAGTATTGGAAATATGGACCGGGGTGCTACGATGTTCACTAGTGACGTCTCTCTCCCAAAAGACGATAAAACAACCATGCGAGGTAAACAAATTACAGCTGGGCAATTGACATGATTATGTGCGCAAACCAATGCTAATTATGCTATAAAGAAAGGAAGAGGCTCAAAAGCATGGGCGGTACGCCAAGTCAAGTAGACCGAAATCCATCTGCATCTACCTACTAATCATCCACCTTGAGATATCTATCCAGAACATCTCGCTGGTATTAAGTTGCGAATCCCACCCAAAGTGTAAACTCAAAGCAACGGACAACTGCATTAAAGAACTTTGCGTAAAGTAAACAATCCTTGCACCCGCAAGTACAAGCACCGTTGTTTTCCCCCTTGTGGCAACAACACATCCCCTAGACTCATGTTTCTGTCACTCAAGCTAGTCATCAGGGGGCATGAACCCACAATCATGCATAACGCTCCCTCTTGGAGTCACTACTTACTACTTGGCCAAAGCAATAAACAGCAACGGAGAACATGCAAGAATTACTCTAGAACATAAATATAAAAGAGGAGAATCAAATATATTACTCAAACACAATCTGAACATAATCTCATAATCCATCGGATCCCAGCAAACTCAGCATAGCAACAGCAGAAATATTACATATGTGCCTCGATCATGTAGGGCAGCTCACGAGGTCTAATCCATGAATAACAAAGAGGAGAGGAGAACATCACATAGCTACTGATCATAGAACCATGGTCCAAGGTGACCTACTCACGGTTCATCCGGGAAGCATCCATGGTGGTGGAGAAGCTCCCGGAGGTGGTTCCTCCCCCCGACAGGGTGCCGGGAAGAGGTCCTCTGGTGCTCCCGATCTTGGAAGCGTGGCGGCGGCGGAACAGAGGAGAGATCGCGAAAAAGGGTTCCCGTCACGTGGGTTTCTCGTCACGAGGAATAAATAGGCGAAGGGGGGCAGCCAGGCGGGCCACCAGGGGTCCAGGCGGCCCTCTGGCGCGGCCCCACCCTAGGGCTCGCTGGGAGGGCGCCTGGGGACCTGGTGGGTCCCCTCTGCCCCCCCCCCCCTTCGGTGATTCCCGAAGCTTCTTCTGCACTGATTTTTTATTGGATTTTCCCGAATTTTTGGAGCACTTTTAATATGGGGGAAACCTGAAATAGAAATACAGCAGAAAACAGGAACTCACACTGGGGTGCACTGAGTTAATAGGTGATACGTCCTAAACGTATCTACTTTTCCAAACACTTTTGCTATTGTTTTGCCTTCATTCTTGCATGATTTGAACGAAACTAACCCGGACTGACGCTGTTTTCAGCAGAGCTACCAGTGCTGTTTTCTTTTGTGCAGGTTTCTGGATATTTAGGTACGCTGGAAAAATCCCAAAAAAATCTATAAAAATCAGCATTTCGGAAGCTTCCACCAGGCCAAAGGGGGGCCACGGGGCAGCCAGGGGGCAACCAGGAGGGTGCCTGGCGCGACCCAGCTCCTGGCCGCGCCACCTGCCCTCCTGGGTGGGTCCCACACCCCCTGGTGCCCTACTTTGGCCCTATTTATTCCCCCGTCGAGGAAACCCCGAAAGAGAGGTCGCTTTTCCAATCTACGTCGCGGAGCCGCCGCAACCCTCTGTTCTTCCTCGGAGAGCTAATCTGGAGGCTGAATTGGCCTCCGGTGAGGGGGAAATCATCGTCATCGTCATCATCATCGCCTCTCCATAACCCCTCCATGACTCCTTCTCTCATGTGTGAGTAATTCCCTGCTGTAGGCAAAGGGAATGGTAGGGATTGGATGAGTTAGATCATGCAGTAGTTCAATCAGATTGTTGGGGGCATGTTGCCTATCATCTACTTGGTGTTTATCATCTCTGTTACAACTTGTTGCTCTTAATGCTTGTCACTTTGGGCCCGAGTGCCATGATTTTAGATCTGATCACCCTTTTTGTTTCTTGAGTTTGTGATGTTCTTGATCCTATCTATGAGTTGTATGCACCTATTATAGTTCGGAACCGGCGATCCCAATGGTGACAGCTTGGGACACCAAAGGGGATGGACTATAATTTGAGGATTCCGTGTATCCATGAATTGATAATGCTTTGTTCCGGTGCTCTTTGACAGGAGTACCTTAATCTCCCTAAGTTCCTTTTGGCCCCGTTTGTAGCGGGAGGGTAGGACAAAAGATGTTGTGCAAAGTTCTTATTGCAAGCATGTACAACTACCTTGGGATACATGCCTGATGTTTGATATTTTCCTAGATTGTCCTTTGTTTTCGGTGAGCCTTGCCCAAGTTAGAATCTGTTACATGTTCGTTCTCATCCAAGCAGCGCCCAACCATCCATCTCCCTAGCCTACAGTGTTTTCCTTCTGCTGGTTACTAGTTGTTTACCTTTGCTGTTCCACTATCACTATCACCACTATTATCATCACCACTACCACCACAATATCACAGTTGCTACTAATACCTTTGTGCAAGCAAGTGTTTATTTCAGGTGCGGTTGAATTGACAACTCAACTGTCAAAGCCTGTACGTATTCTTTGTGTCCCCAAGTGTCGGATCAATAAATTGGGTTATCTTGCCCGCGAAGACTATCTCGATCCCCTACAGTTGAGGGTTATCAAGTACTGTTTTATGGCGCCGTTGCCGGGGACCATAGCTTTATTTACAGGTCTACTCGAAGTATCCTACCTGCTGCACGTTATCCACTATGGGTAAGAAAGGAGACCCTAAAGTTCCGATCTTACCATCCCGTACGAGACGAGGTACTGCTCTTTGCACTAGTGCTAAACTTGATTCACCTTCGGTTATGAGTCAGTTTGATTCACCTCAGTTACATGCTACTTCTGCTGAGTCTGGCAATATGTCAGATACTTTTGATGATGCTTCTACTACTTTTGAGACTACAGGTTCACTTGGTTCTTTTATAGAAGAACAGATTGCTGATGCTCCCCGACTCTCGGGTGTTGAAATTCCTGTTATCCAAACTCCTATTGGGAAAACTCAAAACTTTGCTGACCTTAAGGAGAAACTCCTTGAGGATGATTATATTACACTTGATGATGATTTTTGCAGGGAACTTAATGAATGTGCTGATTCCGACCCCGCTACTATAAAGAAGTTGCTAGCAAAACACTCCATGAAGAACAAGTTTACTCCTGATCCTACTTTTGCTACGTCTCCTATACGCATCACTGATCCTGATTATGATTTCTCTGTTGAACTTTGATGGCAAGAGAGTGTTAATACTCTTCAAGCCCTCGTTGATTACCCCAAGTGCAGAGTGAGATATAGTGCAGCGGCAAGTTTTCCCTTGGCAAAGATACCAAGGTTTGTCTCCCGTAGGACTCCGAAGAATACAATAAAGTGGTAAAGTGAACAATGGCGCCGAGGTTGCTAGATTCACCTGGACCTGCACACAGATACAAATAACTTTGCTCCCAACGAGTACAGAGGAGTTGTCAATTCCTCCGGCCTTGCTGTTTACAAAGGATCAACGCAAGAGATAATAATAGTGGCAACTGAAAGTAAAGACTGAAAGTAATAAGAGTGTAAACAGTGATATGAAGATGGACCAGTGTCCCGTGATTTTCACTAGTGATGTCTCTCTCCCAAAAGACGATAAAAGTGCTAGCAAGGTAAACAAATCACAGTTGGGCAATTGACAGGATTATGAAGGCACCGCAATGCTAACTATGCTGCAAAGAAAGGAAGGGCTCAAAAGCAATGGGCAGTACGCCAAGGTAAGTAGACCGAAATCCATCTGCATCTACTATGAATCATCCACCTTGAGATATCTATCCAGAACATCTCGTTGGTATTAAGTTGCGAATCCCACCCAAAGTGTAAACTCAAAGCAACAGAAAAATGCATTAAAAGAACTATGCGTAAAGTAAACAATCCTTGCACCCGCAGGTACAAGCACCGTTGTTTTATCCCTAGTGGCAACAACACATCCCCTAGTCTCATGTTTCTGTCACTCAAGCTAGACATCAAGGGGCTGAACCCACAATCGAGCATAACGCTCTCTCTTGGAGTTGCAAATAAAATACTTGGCCAAAGCAAATACCGCAATGGAGAACATGCAAGAATTTACTCAAGAACAAAATATAAAAGAGAAGAACCAAATATATTACTCATCACAATCTGAACATAGTCTCACAATCCATCAGATCCCAACAAACTCAGCATAGCGACAGCAGAAATTACATAGATGCCTCGATCATGTGAGGCAGCTCACGAGGACTCGAAAGTGGAAGCACAAAAGGGGGAGAGATAGATCACATAGCTACTAGTCACGGACCCATGGTCCAAGGGAAACTACTCACGGTACATATGGGAGGCGTCCATGGCTATGGAGGGTCTCCCGGAGGGGGTAGCTTCTCCCGGCAGGGTGCTAGAGCAGCTTCTCCAGGCAGCCCTGATCTAGAAACTGCGGCGGCGGCGGAACAGAGGCGAGATCGCGAAAAAGGAGTCCGTATTAGGGGTTTCCACCCCTAGGGGTAAATATAGGCGAAGGGGGGCGTCGAGGGGACCCATGAGGCAGTCAAGAGGGTGGCCCCCCTTCCCTCTCTTGGTGATTCCGGAAGCTTCTGTTGCGCTGTTTTTTTATATATTTTTCCCGGAATTTTTGGAGCACTTTTAATGGCCGGAAAACCTGAAATACAAAAACAGCAGAAAACAGAAACTGGCAACTAGGTGCGCTGAGTTAATAGGTTAGTCCAAATAGGTTCAAAAGTGTATGAAAGTTCAAGCAAAACATGGCAAAGTCACACAAAACATGCATGGAGCAAGGAGAAATTATAGATACATTTGGGACGTATCAACATCCCCAAGCTTAATTCCTGCTCGTCCTCGAGTAGGTAAATGATAACAAGCATAATTTCTATGGTGACATGCCACACAACCATAAAAGGACTTTTAAGTAAAGCAATCAAAGCATGCAATTCAATTCAAGTCTTAACAAGCAAGAGTCTATATTAGCATTGACACAAGCAACGAAAGAACAAAAAGGTGCAAGAGCTCTCGCTGTCCGTGACTCGAATGTCTCCAGATGGTGTTTGCGTGCAAGCAAAGGATAGGGAAATACGAGAGAAAAAATAAGGTTGTTGAGAACAACTATCTACTAATGTTTCACACTTGGTCTCCTTTGGATTCTTATCTGGACTCGTCCCCATACCACTAGCCAGGTACAAGTCAAACTGATCCACTCCCTTTCGATATTTTGAGCACTCATGCAATGGATGAGCGTGAGCAAGAAAGTTGACACCTAAAAGGCGAAACAGAAAGAAGGTGGAGGAGGAAGACAAAAAGGTGTGAAAGGCTCACATCAATGAGGACAATCATAGGCGAGAGAAGGCCATATGATAGATATGATGTGAGGAGTAGGGATTGCCATACAACGGATGCACATGTGAGCTAAAAGCTCTCCAAGGGAACTAGTGGGGGTGCATCTAACTTGCTTGCTCAAGAAGACCTAGAGCTCGCTTGAGGAGGCTCATCATTGGAATATACAAGCCAAGTTCTATAGTGTGAAGGGTCCCCACATAGCTATATGCATGATGATGATCTCTATGGAGTACAAGGGATAGGAGATGAAGTACTAGTGTGGATCTCTCAAAGGGAATAGTAGTATGCCCCCTTCTCTTTTTTTTCTCTTTTTTTTTATTTTTTTGGTGGCCTCAATGGCTCTTTCTATTTAACTCTCGTTTGTCCTCTTTGGGATCTTTTGATTTTGTCCTCTTTGGGATCTTTTCCTCACTTTAGGGGCAATACTCTATATTTTACAAGAATATAGGAGATCTTTCACACTTTACAAAGGTACTCACATAAAGAAAATGTAACTATCATGATGCAAATGTATGCTTCTGCCAGGATAGCAGGATATGCAATGATACTAGCGCGTCATGTAGCAATGATTAGGGCAAGACCCAACTAGCATGCGGCTCATCGATCAAGCAAGTATCATGTATGCCATGAAGATCAAGTCATGAGAAGGTGGATGTTGCATGGCAATGTATCTCGGAAAGGCTATGGAAATGCCTTGTAGGTAGGTATGGTGGCTGTGTTGAGGAAAGATATAAGGAGGCTTATGATGGCAGAGCGTATCGTGCCAAGGGTTTGGATGCACCGGCGAAGTATGCGCCAACTCTCGAGGTGAGAAAGGGGCAATGCACGGTACCGAAGAGGCTAGAAAAAGTATAGGTGGGTGGAAGTGTCAACTTTCGAATACTCACATTAGTTCGAAGAACTCATGCACTTATTATCGGTAACTCTCAATCTAATCAGGAGGTTCACAAAGAGACAGGTACCCCGAGGAGGAGTGTATGGGGGTTTGGTTATCCTTGCGCATCCTCGACTCATGGTACGTGAGTGTACTCTAATATTCGAACCCTCCAGAGGTTAGTGATCCATCTAGTAGCTAGAGTTCTCAACAGGGGTTTTTGGTTTTCGAAAAACACACGGATTGCCCAAAATACGACATCTATCACTAATAGGCAAGATCTCTTGACACCATAAGTTCAAACATTACTCTAGTCAATACCTCAAAACTATTGCAAGTTACTACTACAAAGAGAACAACAACTTTAACTACTTACCTTCAGTCAAGACACAGAACTCAGTGCAACAGGCAAACTCTCTAACAAGATAAAACATGCAACCTATATAAATTTCAACCTAAGACAAAAAGAAAAGCTCTAGAAAAATTAAAGCACTACAACTAAACAGAACAGCAGCTAAGAAAAGAAAAAGAACAGCTCACAGCTAAAAGAATAAGCATGCAAATCCTATGAGGAGTTCTAGTTCAAGCGGAGCGTGAATCTCTCCCACACAAAATAGTAAGTTGGGCTATAACTTGTTACTACAGCAAACAAATCAAAAGAAAACTAAAAACAAAACCTAAGAGCGAGACGCTCCAAGAATAGCACATAATGCATGAAGTGATAAAAATATAGTGCAACGAGAGACAAACTGATAATTGTTGATGAAGAAGGGGATGCACGGGGGCATCCCCAAGCTTAGAAGTTTGAGTCTCCTTGAATATTTATTGGGGGTTCACATGGGCATCACCAAGCTTGAGCGTTTGACCCTCCTGAATCTTCTTTCATCATCCTCCATCGCGCACTTGAAAACTCCCTTCATACATAACTCATTGTAGGCTGATTAGAGAGGTTAGTACCCTAATAAAATAATTTTCCTCTACTGCAAATAAAGATTTCCAGGAAGATCTACTGTTTACCAAGATTTCCAAAAGGTTTTTGAAAAGAAAAAGCAAGCTTAAGGTTTGCGAAAGTGAAGAGAGACAAAACGTGGCAGAATCTGTGAAAAACAGAACAGAAGATAGAAACGAATTTTTTAGGGGTACTTCTGCAACTCAAATAAAAAAACTCAGAACATACGGAAGTGTCGTAATTCTACAGAGCACGTTGTGTAAAAAACTCAGCTCAAAAATATGAACTGGGATTTTTCTCTGATTTTTCTAGTCACAAGGACAGAATCTGTTTTCTGGACAGGATGTCACAACTTTTACTTCCCTTGCCGTATGAGGCTAAACTTGGCACAAAGCTTGAAAAGTAAAGATACAATGATGTTGCTATAGTAGTAACAATCATCAAGACCACTAAGAATAGAACAAAAGCAAAAATAAAAACCTAAATTCGTTGCGGGCTGCCTCCCGAAAGCGCTTCTTTAGAGCCATTAGCAAGGCTTAAAGCAGAAGATCAAGTCTTTTCAAGAGAATAACTAGCCCGTGTGACGGACTCAAAAGGTAACTTAATCTTTTTCCTAGGGAAATTTTCCATTCCTTTCTTGAGAGGGAATTGTAATTTGATAGTTCCCTCTTTCATGTCAATGATAGCACCAACTGTGCGAAGAAAAGGACGTCCCAAAATAATTGGACAAGAAGGTTCACATTCAATGTCCATAATAGTAAAATCAACGGGAACATAATTGTCATTGAAAATGATAAGAACATCGTCGATCTTCCCCAAAGGTTTCTTTACGGAAGAATCAACAAGACGAACACCAAAAGAACAAGGATCAAAAGGTTTCTATTCAAGCATATCATACATTCTTTTGTGCATAACAGAGGTACTTGCTCCAACATCACAAAGAGCATAACAAGAGAAGTTATTCAATTTAATTTTTATCATAGGATCCCAACCATCTTCTAGCTTCCTAGGTATGGAGGCTTCTAGTCTAAGCTTCTCCTCCCTAACTTTGATTAGAGCATTGGTGATATGCTCCGTGAAGGAAAGATTGAGTGTGCTAGTGTGGGGGTCTCTAGACATCTTGTGTAGGAAACCAATAACTTCAGGTAAAGTGCAGTTGTCAAAGTCTAGGTCACTACTATCTATCAAGGAGGTAGTGATATCATTTAGGTTCACTTGTTTGAAAGCCTCTATGTTCATGGAGGTTTCTTCATCTATGGTTGAGGTGGTAGCATCACCATTGATAGGTCCAGTGGGACTAGGGGTGTGATGGGTGCTAATAGTTTGGACATCCTCAACTACTTGGATAGTAGCTACTGTGTGGTAGGTAGGAAGGCTCTTAATTCTCTCTTCTTCCTCCTTTTCTCTAGCCCATCTCTCTTTGAGTTTAGCCATCATCCTAATATTTTCATTGATTTGTAACTGGATAGTATTAATAGGAGTGACCTTACTCTCCTCAAGGGGAGAGGTTCTAATTTTTAACATCTCAACATCAAGGGCTAAGTTGTCTACCTTCAAACAAAGATTATCTAATTTATCTAATTTCTCCTCCACACTCTTGTTGAAGGCTTTCTGGGTAGTGATAAATTCTTTGAGCAAGGTCTCTAGTTCTGAAGTGGAGTTTCTGGTGGTAGGATAAGTGTTGTTCCCATAGTTGTTGGATGGGAAAGGCCTAGGATTATTGCTACCAAAGTTACTCCTATAAGCATTATTGTTGAAGTTGTTTCTAGAGACAAAATTGACATCTACTTGCTCCTGAGCAACCAAAGAATTTAAAGGAACATCTTGAGGATCAATAGAAGGTTGCTTGGTAAGTAGAGACATGATAAGGTCAACCTTTTCATTTAAAGAGGAGATCTCCTCGACAGAGTTTACCTTCTTACCGGTTGGAGATCTCTCGGTGTGCCATTGCGAGTAGTTCAACATCATCTCTTCAAGTAGCTTTGTGGCAGCACCAAGCGTGGTTGACATAAAAGTTCCTCCCGCGGCCGAATCTAACAGGTTCCGCGAGGTGAAGTTCAAGCCTGCATAAAAAGTCTGGATAACCATCCAGGTAGTCAGTCCATGTGTGGGGTAGTTCTTGACAAGCGTCTTCATACGTTCCCAAGCCTAGGCAACGTGTTCATTATCCAATTGCCTGAAATTCATAATTTTACTCCGCAATTGAATAATTTTAGCAGGGCGATAGTACTTCCCCAGAAAAGCATCTTTGCATTTACTCCAAGAATCAATACTGTTCTTGGGCAAAGATTGTAGCCACTCCTTGGCTCTTCCTCTCAAAGAGAAAGGAAAAAGCTTCAGCTTGACGATGTATCCATCCACTTCCTTGTACTTCTGCATGTCGTAGAGCTCGATAAAGTTGTTTAGGTGCAAGGCAACATCTTCTCCTGCTCCTAAGAATTGATCTTTCATGACAAGGTTAAGCAGAGCAGGTTTAATCTCATAAGAAGGTGTTGAAGTGGCAGGTGGAGCAATAGGAGTGCAGATAAAGTCACTGTTGTGACTAGTGAAGTCACACAACTTAGTGTTTTCATTGGAACCCATAGTAGCAGCAGGTATTTTTGGTATTTTTTATTAAGGACACAAAAGTAAAAACTGAAAGGTAAACTAACAAGACTAAAAAGCAAAGATAAAAGATAGTGTGCAACTCCCCTATCTTGTAGACTGGAGTCCCCGGCAACGGCGCCAGAAAACTTGATGATGGCAAGAGAGTGTTAATACTCTTCAAGCCCTCATTGATTACCCCAAGTGCAGAGTGAAATATAGTGCAACGGCAAGTTTTCCCTTGGCAAAGATACCAAGGTTTGTCTTCCATAGGACTCCGAAGGATACAAGAAGGTGGTAAAGTGAACAATGGCGCTGAGTTTGCTAGATTCACCTGGACCTGCACACAGATACAAATAACTTTGCTCCCAACGAGTACAGAGGAGTTGTCAATTCCTCCGGCCTTGCTGTTTACAAAGGATCAACACAAGAGATAATAATAGTGGCAACTGAAAGTAAAGTCTGAAAGTAATAAGAGTGTAAACAGTGATATGAAGATGGACCAGGGTCCCGTGATTTTCACTAGTGATGTCTCTCTCCCAAAAGACGATAAAAGTGCTAGCGAGGTAAACAAATCACAGTTGGGCAATTGACAGGATTATGAAGGCACCGCAATGCTAACTATGCTGCAAAGAAAGGAAGGGCTCAAAAGCAATGGGCAGTACGCCAAGGTAAGTAGACCGAAATCCATCTGCATCTACTACGAATCATCCACCTTGAGATATCTATCCAGAACATCTCGCTGGTATTAAGTTGCGAATCCCACCCAAAGTATAAACTCAAAGCAACAGACAACTGCATTAAAAGAACTTTGCGTAAAGTAAACAATCCTTGCACCCGCAGGTACAAGCACCGTTGTTTTATCCCTGGTGGCAACAACACATCCCCTAGTCTCATGTTTTTGTCACTCAAGCTAGACATCAAGGGGTTGAACCCACAATTGAGCATAACGCTCTCTCTTGGAGTTGCAAATAAAATACTTGTCCAAAGCAAATACCGCAACGGAGAACATGCAAGAATTTACTCAAGAACAAAATATAAAAGAGAAGAACCAAATATATTACTCATCACAATCTGAACATAGTCTCACAATCCATCAGATCCCAACAAACTCAGCATAGCAACAGCAGAAATTACATAGATCCTCGATCATGTGAGGCAGCTCACGAGGACTCGAAAGTGGAAGCACAAAAGGGGGAGAGATAGATCACATAGCTACTAGTCACGGACCCATGGTCCAAGGGAAACTACTCACGGTACATATGGGAGGCGTCCATGGCTATGGAGGGTCTCCCGGAGGGGGTAGCTTCTCCCGGCAGGGTGCCGGAGCAGCTTCTCCAGGCAGCCCCGATCTAGAAACGGTGGCGGCGGTGGAACAGAGGCGAGATCGCGAAAAAGGAGTTCGTATTAGGGGTTTCCACCCCGAGGGGTAAATATAGGCGAAGGGGGCATCGAGGGGACCCAAGAGGCAGTCAGGAGGGTGGCCCCCCTTCCCTCTCTTGGTAATTCTGGAAGCTTCTGTTGCGCTGATTTTTTATATATTTTTCCCGAAATTTTTGGAGGACTTTTAATGGCCGGAAAACCTGAAATACAAAAACGGCAGAAAACATAAACTGGCAACTGGGTGCACTGAGTTAATAGGTTAGTCCAAATAGGTTCAAAAGTGTATGAAAGTTCAAGCAAAACATGGCAAAGTCACAGAAAACATGCATGGAGCAAGCAGAATCACTTCAATAAGAAGATACAAGGTCAGTTGCATGATAATACTCTTGCTATCAAAAGTTTGCTTGATGTTCTAGGTAGAACATTTAATGATGTTAAATGTCTTGTGAAGCATTTTCATATGGTTCAAACTCAGCTTGAACAAATTTCTAATGTGCAAAAAGATTTGCTTGCTAATAATGCCAAATAGGACAATTTACAAGCTTACGGTATAAAGATCCGGGGTGGCACACACACCCAGGACCCTCTCTATCCAGAGGGGCATCCAAAGAGGATCGAGCAAGATTCTCAAGTGCAGGAAGAAGAAATTGTTAGCTCCCCAAAGAAGAAGAAAAAGAAACACAAGGAAGCTGACAATTCCAATGATCCTATAGAAGAAGAAGAACAAGCTGTGGATCCAAACATCATATCTACATCCGATGCTGAGACTGAAGACGGTGCTGAACCTGAAAAAGATACTGAAAAGAATGATCCACCCGAGGTTCGTGAAGAAGAAGCACCCGATAAGCGCAAGAAGTATACTAGAGAAGACTTCCTTGCAAGGAGACACGGGAAGGAACGAGAACCATGGGTACAGAAACCCATGCCTTTCCCAAGCAAGTCCGTCAAATCCAAAGAAGAAGAGCACTACAACAAGTTTTGTGAGTGGATGAAACCTCTTTTTCTTCAAATTCCTTTGACTGATGCTATTAAATTACCTCCTTACTCAAAATATATGAAAGATATTGTTACTAATAAAAGAAAAGTCCCTAATGAGGCAATATCTATTATGTTTGCTAACTACTCTTTCAGTGGCAAGATTCCTGAGAAGCTCGGTGATCCAGGTATACCCACCATTCCTTGCTCCATAAAGAATAATTATGTTAGAACTGACTTATGTGATCTTGGTGCAGGAGTGAGTGTTATGCCCTTCTCTCTCTACAAAAGTCTTTGTTTAGAGAAACTAATTCCTACAGATATCTCTCTTCAGATGGCCGACAAGTCCACGGCCGTCCCGATCGGTATTTGTGAGGATGTTCCTGTTGAAGTTGCCAATTGCTTAATACTTACTGATTTTGTTGTGCTTGACATGCCCGAGGATGGGAGCATGTCCATTATACTTGGTAGACCTTTTCTTAACACCAAAGGTGCCGTTATTGATTGCAATAAAGGTAAGGTTACCTTCAACGTAAATGACAAAGAACACACGGTGTATTTTCCGAAGAAAATCGACAAAAGGCATGGCCTTAACTCCATTGAGAATATCGAGACCGGGAAGATTGGAGAATGGGATTGTCCACTACATGTATACCACAAATACAAAATAATTATGGTGGGAACAATGTCCATTAAAGTGAGAGTGCAATGATCACTTCATAAGAGGCGAGACTTTCTGCGCTATATATCACCGGTGTGTTGGTAAGACTTGATCAACCTTGCTAACTAGCAAGTTTTATATAGGTTAAAAGTTGAGCTTGTTATGTTTTCATTTCCTCTAGTTTTTATTCTCCTTGCTGTACCAAAGTTTTTGTGTTTAAAGCTTCACCTGTTCTAACTTTTGCTTCAAGTTCACGAAAGTTTTTGCAGCTTTTTGAACTTTGAAAAATTCTCTACAGTAAAGTTGCCCAGAAAATTCCAAAAAAATTATATTCAAAGTCTTCAGGTAAAAAGCCATCAGGGGGCACCTTTGGCTGACCAGGGGGGCCACCACCAGGCCAGAATGCCAGGTGGCGCGGCCGAGCTCCTGGCCGCGCCACCCACCCTCCTGGGTGGGTCCCATGCCCCCTGGTGGCATCTCTCCTCTCACTCTCTCTCCTTCTTCCCAAAAACACGAGTTCTTCCTCTGGTTTCTTCGTTCTTGCTGCTCTTGAGCACGTACCTTTGATCTCTCCATTTAGCCACTTGTTTGAGCTGATTTTTGGAACAAGTGCTCCCTGGTATGTGACTCCCTCACCCCTCCAATTAGTTTTCTAGTTGGTGGCTTCATTAGTGAGTATTTAGTGGTTCTTGGTGTTGTTTAGTTAAGCTTAAATGTTTGTGTAGAAATTTATTTTTCAAGTTTTGCTGCTAGTTTGAGCCTTGGTTAAGTAAGTAGAATGTTATGCCCAAACTAGTTTTGCTTAAATCTTCGTTTTTGTGAATTGTTAAAAATTTCAGAAATGGAGAAACTAGGGAAGTGGCTTGGGAAGAAGAAACCCGAGCGCTCTAGTCGTGTCACGCGTTCCGCAGCTTCGCCTTCTACCACAAGGGCAAGCTACAATGAAGATATCATACCCGTAGAGATGTTGGACGTGTTACCCGCGAAGGCCATGGCATTTCCATGCGATGATTTTATGGAGAATGCCGGCATAAAAGAAGAGTTTTATGCTCTGTGAGAGAATGCAGGTTTGACACGGCTTGTTACAAGCCGTGTACCACAATACGAGACACTCACCGCTATTTTTGTTAACAGTTTCAGATTTTATTCTGACAATGATACTGTGGTGTTTCGACTTTATGAAAGGTTGCTGACCATGCCTATGAGTAAATTTTGTGAAGTTTTAGGTTTGCCAGGCTTGGTCGAGAAGAAGAAGAGGAAAAATATCCCGACTGTTGAAATTAACACCCTCCTCGACTCATTTCGCAACACCGAAGTGAGGCCATCCAACCGGCAGAAGACCTCCAACATTATGTTTCCTCACCTCAGGTATTTTGCCTATTATATTGCTAGGGGAGTGTTGGCTCGAGACAACACGAGCAACACTTCCATGCCTGATACTGCCATCATGGAAAATGCTCTCTCAGGGAAGCATGAGCATCATGTGGGTTCGCTTATTGCGAAACGCCTTGCTACTAACAGTAGCAAGGGGGACATTTTTGGTGGCGTCTATGCCACACTTCTTTTGCAGTCTCTCCAAGGAGAACCGCACCCAGATGATGCTATCTTTCCTTTTGTTAGTCTTGACCTGGCTGCCATGAAGAGGCATTTCTTTGTTACTAAGGCCTCTGACCGCTTTACACTTGATTATATTTTGCGGTTCAAAGATGGTGTGACATGCACTGTCCGTCTACCTGCACCACTTGTGTTTGATTTTTCTCGCAAGAACGGATATCGATTTTCAGTGGCCGAATTCGATGAGATCACAGGAAGCTACCAGTATCACGACCCCACAGAGGGGGCCGAGCCAGATGAGGAGGAGCGTGTCGTGTATCCACCCATTCAAGAGGAGCACGAGGTGTATGCACCAGTCCAGGAGGAGACCGTTGCCCCCTGGGGTGAAGGGTCTTCCTCTGGATGGGGGTCGGGACATTCCTCCTCCGCGTGGGAGAATCCCATGACGTCGGTGTATGGTCCCGACTTCCCCTATGACCCATGGACGCACCAGTACTACCCGGGAGCAGGAGGCTTTGATACGTCCAAAACGTATCTATAATTTCTGCTTGCTCCATGCATGTTTTGTGTGATATTGCTATGATCTAGATACACTTTCATACACTTTTGATCATATTTGGACTAACCTATTAACTCAGTGCACCACAGTGCCAGTTCCTGTTTTCTGCTATTTTTCTATTTCATTTTTCCCCCATATAAAAAGTGCTCCAAAAATTCGGGAAAAATCAGATAAAAAATCAGCGCAGAAGAACCTTCCGGAAGGACCTGAGTGGGGCCATAGGGCCACCACCAGGGGCCCAGGCGCCCTAGTGGCGCGCCCTAGGGTCTGGCCGTGCCAGGGGGCCTCCTGGACCCCTGGTGGCCCCCCTGGCTGCCCCCCTTCGCCTATATATTCTCCGTGACGAGAAACCCTCAGAAGAAGAACCCTTTTTCGCGATCTCGCCTCTGTTCCGCCGCCGCCGCGCTTCCGAGATCGGGAGCACCAGCAGACCTCTTCCCGGCACCCTGCCGGAGGGAGGGCCGACCTCCGGGAGTCTCCTCTCCACCATGGATGCTTCCCGGATGTGCCGTGAGTAGTTTCCTTTGGACCATGGGTCCATGATCAGTAGATATGTGATGTTCTCCTCCCCTCTTTGTTCTTCATGGTTTAGACCTCGTGAGCTGCCCTACATGATCGAGGCACTTTTGTAATCTTTCTGCTGTTGCTATGCTGAGTTTGATGGGATCTGATGGATTATGAGATTATGTTCAGATTGTGATAGAGTAATATATTTGGTTCTTATCTTTTATATTTTTGTTCTTAAGTAAGTCTTGCATGTTCTCCGTTGCTGTTTATTGCTTTGGCCAAGTAGTAGGTAGTAACCCCAAGAGGGAACGTTATGCTCGATTGTGGGTTCATGCCCCCTGATGACACGCTTGAGTGACAGAAACATGAGTCTAGGGGATGTGCTGTTGCCACAAGGGAAAAAACAACGGTGCTTGTAACCGCGGTTGCAAGGATTGTTTACTTTACGCATAGTGCTTTTTAATGCAGTTGTCTGTTGCTTTGGGTTTACACTTTTGGTGGGGCTCGCAACTTAATACCAGCGAGATGTTCTGGATAGATATCTCAAGGTGGATGATTAGTAGTAGATGCAGTTGGATTTCGGTCTACTTATTTTGGCGTTCTACCCATGCTTTTGAGCCTCTTCCTTTCTTTTGTAGCATAGTTAGCATTGCGGTGCGTTCATAATCCTGTCAATTGCCCTTCTGTAATTTGTTCACCTCGCATAGCAGTTTTATCGTCTTTTGGGAGAGAGACATCACTAGTGAACATCACGTATCCCGGTCCATATCCTCATCACTGTTTCCACACTCATTTACTTTTCTGCTTTTACTTTCAGTTGCTATCATTATCCCTTGTGTTTGATCCTTTGTGAACAACAAGACCGGAGAGATTGACAACCTCTCTGAACTTTGTTGGGAACAAAGTTATTTGCGTCTGTGTGCAGGTCCGCGTCAGTTGCGCCGCTGACACCTACTTATCATCTCCGGAGTCCTACTTGTCGGGGGAATGACCCCCGGGTAGGGTCACCCAGGGGAAATAGTTCATCAAAACATAGATCACCGAGTTGGAGGTCACCGATCTATTCAAGGCCGAGCTAAACAAGAGAAACCAAGAAGTGGGCCGAACTGCTCCAAGTGAGGGCCGATTTCCCCGGAGAGGGCGCAATCGGCCTCATCTTGGAGCATCCGGCCGAAGTAAGAATAGCAGCGTCCGATCAGAGGTCCAGATCGGACACCTGGTACAAGAGCATTCAATGCGCAATCCCTGAAGATCGGGACCGTCAGAGACGTGCGGTCTCCTCCAGCGCCGATCACGCGGACAGGATGACATGCCTAAGTACCTAGCCTTACTGTTCATAGCCGAGGTCTACGGGATAGCGGCATGGCGAGCCGCAAGTCTACACCGGGTCATCCGGAGAAGCACGATGCTAGGTCCCTAGCCGATCTGAGACAGACAGCTGGGCCCTTCCTCTTGTGTATTTACCTTTGTACCCTAGGCTCGGCCTATAAGAGCACCAGGTACCCCTCATGCGTGAGGGACGACGACAGAGTAGTTATTGCAATCTCACCCACCAGAGAGAGTAAGGAGAGAGTAGAGACCTGAGGCCCTCTTCTTCTTCCTCTCAAACAGCTCAAGGAGCATTCATTATAGCCAGAGTTATTGCATATAGCTAGCTCGACAGGACTAGGGGTGTTATCTCTACGGAGAGCCCCGAACCTGGGTACATCGTGGTGTCTCACCGTGTGTTCCCATTCTCATTTCCGGTGCCAGCGATACTAACCTCGGTCTGTTACCCTCTTTAGCCATCCCCATGGCATCTGTCGTTACATATCGACGACAGTTGTCGCCCACCGTGGGGCAAGTCGAGGCGTCGACTGGAGTTCTGATCCGGACGGGACCATCATCTGCATCGCGCGTGTGCTTCGCCTCCGGCCTGGTGATGAGGAGCGGAGCATGGGATTTCGTCATCGACAACGCCTCGCGGTTTGGGGTTGGAATGCCTCTACCGCACGGCGTCATCATTCCTTTCTGCGAACATCGCGTCTTCGTCGCAGCACTCCCTGACGTGTTTCCCAGGGAGGTTTGGGTGTTTTCTGAGCTCACGGATCCGCTGCCAGGAGGGCCGGATTCCATGGGAGCAGAAGGCACGACTGCGCACATCCGTGCGGAGGTCATGATGGCAGGGGCGTCAAGTCGCCACAGTTCCACTTCAGCTTCCCGAGCCGCGAGGGCAGCAACTGCAGCAGCGGGAGGCCCAAGCAACCCATCGGACGTGCTCAACACTCCCGTGGATCTTCATGCCGATCCAGCTATGGCTCATGCCGAGCTGGAGAAGGTGCGTCAAGCGTTGAAGGAGCAATCAGATCGGATCGACGCTGAAAAGCGCCGAATGGAGGCATCAGTTCGGGAGTACAACGCAGCGCATGGCATTCGGCAGCGTGTTATCCCACCCCCAGTCATCAAGGAGCTTCGGGCAGCAGGCCGAGAGGTCGGCAGAGAGCTGGGAAGAGCCCAGCAGCCTGTAGCGTCCATCATTGTGGCACCACAGATTTCATACAGTTCTCCTGTGAAGAACATGAGAGCGGCCCAGCAGATCGCCACCGAGCTGGAGCATCTGGAAGGAGAAGAGCTGCGGGAGAGGACGCGCCGAATGCGCGACCTCATAACCACATCAAACCAGCAGCAAAGGGCGGCCACCGAGCAGCAAGCACCAGCATCATCAAAATCGCTTCGGGCAACTGCGGGTGCGAATCAGCCAAATGCGCTGCAGCGGCAGCAAAGGCAAGCATCTTCACCACATGGCAGTTTGCACCGCAGTCAGAAGAATCAAGGGGCTGCAGGAGGCAGTCGGAGGGACGAGCCAACAGTTAACAGCAGGCGTAATGAGCAACCGATAGCATCAGTCCGGCCAGCAATCAGCCAGCGGTTAGGTCCCCGAGCAATCGCAGACAACGACGCAAGACACCGAATCGAGCAGTTGCAGCAGGATAAGCAACCGGAAGATGATGCGCCGGCGGGTCCAGCATGTTTCGGCCCCCGCATTCGGCAAAAGCAGTTCCCCAAAGGTTTCACATTGCCCAGGGACACCCCCAAGTACAATGGATCAGTCAAGCCAGAAGATTGGCTGGTCGATTATATGACAACAGTTGGTATCGCAGGAGGTGGTCGGCGTGTAGCTGTACGCTATGCTCCGCTCATGCTCCAAGGTTCAGCTCGGTCCTGGTTGAATAGTTTGCCCAGCAACAATGTTAATTGCTGGAAGGATTTTGAGGACGCATTTGTCCGTAATTTCACGGGTACTTATGAGCGCCCAGGTTTGCCTCGACACCTGGCTCTCTGTGTACAAGGAAAGGACGAGCCCCTGCGCGATTACCTTCAGCGGTGGATCAAGCTCAGGAACACTTGCGAGGGAGTTCATGAAATCCAAGCCATCCAGTACTTCACTAACGGCTGCTTGGACGGGTCTTTCTTGAAGCACAAGCTCCTGCGCAAGGAAATAACATCTTTGGCCGATCTGATGAGGATAGACAATTCATTCGCCGCATATGACTCTGCAATGCGCCCGATCACGTTAAGTCCCAGCGGTTTCATCCAAGGGCAGGCATCCGGACAGCAGCAGCAATCGGCAGAAGAAAATGGTCCCAACCGGCGCGAGAGGCGCGAGATCCAGAGGAACAACAATTTCAACAACAACAACAACAACAACAACAACAACAACAACAACAGCAACGCCCCCAATTTCAACAACAACAACAACACTGGTTTCAACAAGAGGAAGGATGAGCAGCCGGATGCCCAATATGGCAATCGACAGGTAGCAACAGTGCAACACCAAGAGGAACAAGGGGCTGCGGGAGGCAATCGAAAGATGAAGCCTGCAGAGAGACCGCCAGGTCAACCCAGGCCCCCGTACACGTTCGAGGATATGATGAACCAGCCGTGCAAGATGCACAGTGGAGTAGGCAAGCCCGCATCGCACACCACTCGGCAGTGCATTTGGGTCGAGCGTCTGGCAAAAGGAGGGGCAGGAAATCCACCCCCACCGCCACCACCCCCCCAGGCCCACCCCCAGCAAATGCTCGGCAGCAGTTCTCACGTCATGATGCAGCATATATGATCTTCACCAGCGAGTCAGATGACAAGGGCAGTCGGAGAGCCCGTGGGCAGGCAGTCAATGCCACCATGCCGGCAATTCCTCAGAGGCTGAACTGGTCGGACAATGCCATAGCATGGGCCCCAGAAGACCCCCCGAGCGTAATGCCCAACCCGGGTAGTTATATGCTCGTAGTGGACGCAATCCTGGCGGCACCATTGTATTCATGCAAGTTCACCAGGATGCTTATTGATGGAGGCAGTGCCATCAACATTCTGTATAGAGACACAATGATCAAGCTCGGCATTAGCGAGAGCGAGTTAGAGCCCAGCAGAACTACGTTCCATGGGATAGTGCCTGACCTGTCATGTACCCCGTTAGGCCGCATTCGGCTCGAGGTAGTATTCGGGTCGGAAGATAATTTCCGCCGAGAGTCGATCTGGTTCGAGGTGGCCGATCTGAGCAGCCCATACCATGTTCTGCTCGGGTCGCCTGCAATCACCAAGTTCATGTTCAACATCATGCAACCATATTTGAAGATGAAGCTCCCAGGGCCGAATGGTCCAATCACTGTGTGCGGTGACTACAGGAAGTCACTGGAGTGTTCATCCGCTGGTTCCAAGCTAGCTGACGCTCTGGTCATAGATGCAGAACGGCGCCAGCTGGACAAGGTAGTGGCAGCAGTCCAAGCCCAGATGAAGGACCCCATGCCGAGCACGAAAGACAAGAGGCCGGATGATGAGACCATATTTCAAGCGGCAAAGGACAGCAAGAAGATCGCCCTGGACCCATCCGACCCAAGCAAGTGCGTCATTGTTAGGGCCGGACTCAGCGGCAAATAGGAAGGCGAGCTCGTCGAGTTCCTCCGTGAGAACCGTGACATCTTTTCATGGTCCCCACATGACATGCCTGGTGTACCGAGGGAACTTGCCGAGCACAAGCTTCATATCCGACCTGGATCCAAGCCGATCAAGCAGCCACTTCGGCGTTTTTCAGAAGAGAAGAGAGGAGCAATCGGCGACGAGATAGCCAAGCTGCTCACAGCAGGATTTATCAAGGAAGTGTTCTACCCAGACTAGCTAGCTAATCCAGTTCTGGTTCCGAAGAAGAATGGAACTTGGCGCATGTGTAAAGATTACACTTGCCTGAATAAGGCCTGCCCCAAGGATCCTTTTGCGTTGCCCCGTATTGATCAAGTGATTGATTCTACGGCTGGATGTCAGCTCCTGTGCTTTCTGGATGCCACAACAGGCTATCACCAGATTAAGCTTGATGTAAACGATCAAATTAAAATAACTTTTATTACCCCTTTCGGGGCTTATTGTTACATCACCATGCCATTCGGCCTGAAAAATGGCGGCGCGACTTATCAGCGTACTATGCAGCGGTGTGTTCGGCCTCAGTTAGGTCGAAACATACATGTATATGTAGATGAACTCGTGGTCAAATCAGTGCTGGGATCAACCTTGTTGGATGATCTCAAGGAAACATTCGCAAATTTACGAGCATACCAGATCAAGCTCAACCCAGAGAAGTGCGTGTTCGGCGTTCCAGCCGGCAAGTTGCTTGGTTTCCTGGTATCCGAAAGAGGGATAGAGTGCAACCCTGAGAAGATTGCAGCAATTGAGCGGATGGGCAAACCCAGGAACCTTAAAGATGTGCAGAAGTTCACCGGATGCTTGGCATCGCTCAGTCGATTTCTCAGTCGGCTGGGAGAGAAGGCAATCCCACTATACCAATTAATGAAGAAAACGGACAAGTTCAGCTGGACACCGCAGGCGGACGAGGCATTCAAGCAGCTCAAGCATATGATGTCCACTGCTCCAGTGTTGGCAGCTCCGAAGGAAAAAGAGCCAATGATGTTGTACATTGCAGCAACCAACCAGGTGGTTAGTATTGTCATGGTGGTCGAGCGTCCTGAAAAGGACAAGGCACAACCGGTCCAGAGGCCAGTGTATTATGTCAGTGAAGTGCTCTCCACCTCCAAGCAAAACTATCCCCACTATCAGAAGATGTGCTATGGTGTGTACATGGCAGCAAAAAAGTTGAAGCCGTATTTCCAGGCGCATCCGATCACGGTGGTCAGTTCGGCTCCATTGGCAGTCGGGACGCATCCGGTCGGGTGGCAAAATGGGCCATAGAAATCGCAACACATGGGATCAAGTATGAGCCTCGGACGGCGGTCAAGTCTCAGGTTCTAGCGGATTTTTGGTAGATTGGGCAGAAACTCAATATATACCCCCCTGTCCGGACTCTCAGTTCTGGCAAATGCACTTCGATGGCTCCAAGATGATGACCGGGCTAGGGGCTAGTGTTGTTCTCACTTCCCCAAAAGGTGACAAGCTTGAATATGTACTGCAGATTCACTTTGCAGCGTCAAATAATGTGGCCGGATACGAAGCTTTGGTGCATGGCATCTGAGTGGCCAAGGAGATTGGCATTCGGCGAATTCTATGTTATGGTGATTCCGATCTGGTGGTGCAACAATGCACTGGCACTTGGGATACGAAGGATGAAAACATGGCGCGGTACAGATTCCTTATGCAGCAGTTATCTGGATTCTTTGAGGGGTGTGAATTCCATCACATTCCCAGAGCTGAAAATGAAGCAGCAGACGTACTGTCCAAGTTGGGATCCACCAGAAAGGAAGTTCCTCCAGGAGTATCGCTAGAAAATATCCACAAGCCGTCCATCAAGCCTTCCCCAGAATCAGAGTCAATTTTTATTCCGGCCGACCTGAAGATGGCAGAACTAGAGGCAAAAAAACAAAAGGGAAAGGAGCATTCGGCAACACCAGGGGCTGCCGATTGTGAACCAGGGGCTGCTGTCGTCAGTTCGGGGACTGAGGAAACCATGCCAGATGCATTCGACTCTTCCTTTTCCGAGCTGCCAGTAGCGGAAGACGCACAACCAGAGCCAGAAACAGTTACTGTAATGGTGATTGTGGCGGCGCCGTCATGGGCAGAACCATTCAGAGATTTCCTGGTAGACGGCATACTCCCAGAAGATGAGGTAGAAGCTCGGCAAATCCAGCGCCGATCTGGAGCATACACCATCATCAATAATGAACTGGTGCACCGAAGTACAACAGGAGTTCCTCAGTGGTGTGTGGAGGAGGACAAGGGGCTGGAGCTGCTCCGAGACATCTACCAAGGTGAATGCGGTCATCATGCATCAGCAATAGCAATAGTCGCCAAGGCTTTTCGCCATGGTTTCTATTGGCCGACTGCGAAAGCAGCGGCAGAAGATCTGGTCAAGCATTGCAACGGGTGTCAAAGGTTTAAAGCAAAGAACCACCTACCAGCCTCAGCACTGAAGACAATTCCGATCACATGGCCATTTGCAGTCTGGGGTCTGGATATGGTAGGGCCGTTTAAAACAGCAAGAGGTGGTATGACACACCTACTGGTAGAAGTGGACAAATTTACCAAGTGGATAGAGGCAAGGCCGATCAAGAAATTGGACGGGCCGACTGCGGTTAGGTTCATAGCGGACATCATGGTCAGATCTGGAGTGCCACACAACATCATCACTGACAACAGAACAAACTTTGCAAAGGGGCGCTAGCTCGGTTTGCCTCCCAGCAGGGCATCCGGCTGGACGTCGCATCTGTGGCTCACCCACAGTCAAATGGCCAAGCAGAGCGGGCGAATGGTCTCATTTTGTCCGGAATCAAGCCAAGATTGGTAGAGCCACTGGAAAGAGCACCTGGCACATGGATTGATGAGCTACCAGCAGTACTATGGAGTTTGCGCGCCACGCCCAACCGTTCAACTGGATTCACCCCTTTCTTCCTTGTATATGGCGCCGAAGCAATGCTCCCTTGCGACATTGAGTTCGATTCACCTCGTCATGCCATGTACACAGAAGCAGAAGCCAAGGAAGCAGTGAGGACGGCGTTGATCTCAGAGAAGAAGCATGCCTCCAGGCTTTGTCCAGGTCGGCAATATACCAGCAGAAGCTGCGTCACTACCACAACAAGAAGATCCGTCCCCTAGCTTTTCGTGAGGGTGACTTGGTGTTGCGCTGAATCCAGAAATCGAATGGCCAGCACAAGTTATCCTCTCCTTGGGAAGGTCCATTCGTCGTCAATTGAGCACTAAAAAACAATGCATATTACCTCATCGATCTCAGGAAGCCGACCCGATACGTGGATACTTCGGGGCAAGAAACGGAGCGTCCTTGGAACGCCGAGCTGTTATGTCCGTTTTACAGTTGAATGGTATTGTTGTATCCCCTCATTTTGTGGAATTGTTATCAATGAGAATAGCCGTGCGTCCATGAGATTGCATTCGGCAGGAGTATGCAATCATTTGTTTTAGCATGTTTTAATCCTGGGGTCAGCAAAAGCAGACCCGGGGACTGGCTGGTTGCCCCGAAAAGGGTATACTTGGAGAAAAAGCGAAACGAGTGAAGAGTTTTGTGAAAGCCGGTCCGAACCGAATGCAGACCGCAGGTCGGCTGTAATGTCGGGGGCATGAGGCCGAACAGAATGATCAATCAGAGAGTTTATACTCAAGGTATATCCAGTTCGGAGCAAGCCATTCACAATTCGCCGATTGCGACCAGGCTGGCTGGCCAAGCAATCGGCAGGTTGTAAGCGGCTCAGCCACGAAATTTTCACCTTTGCGAGAAGAAACCTGGAACCTAGAAGTATTTGTCAAAAATCCTTTTAAGGCCTATTCTTCGATCCAACCACAGACTGCAGGTCGGCTGTAAGGTTGGTAAGAGTTTTTGACCAAGAGAGAACAAGTGGCAGAGAAAAAGGCAATCGGTTGAAAAACGCAAAGGCGGAGTGCTATGATAATTTAAGCAAATACTAGGTTCACAAGCAAAGATAGGGCCAGTCGGCCGAATGTTGTTCATTACATGAAAGTGGCCCTCGACGGGCGCACTTGGAATTTAATTGTTTTTAAGCAAAAGAAGGAAACGAGTTCGACATGCCGAGCTCAAGCAGCTGGGGCATCTGGAGCATCCGGGGCATCTGGCGCAGAGGGAGCGGTCGGAGTAGTACTGGCGGCACCTTCGGGAGCAGAAGAGGCGGTGGTCTTGGCTTGATCGCGAGGGGGCTCCTGGCGGCACTCACCAAGCGCCCGTCGAAGGAACCCTCGCTCTCGTCCTCATCATCATCATCGGCGTAATCTGAAGAATGGGAGTTCTCGCTGTCGACCTGACGAGCAGGTCGGGACTGAGGCGCCTTTTCCTCGCTTGTGGTATACAGAAGGTCGCTGAAGGAGGCAACTCCAGTCGGCTGGCCAGCAGAATAAACATAGGGAGTGACCTCCAGGAGATCTATAACATTGGCAAGCTCCTGGGCAATATGGCAGATCTGAGTCCAGAGCTCACCGATGGATTCTTCCGAGCCCTCCCGTAGGGCAGTCATCAGTTGCAGATCAAGTCCTGGATACCAGCTCTTCGCGATAGAGAGGGCAACCTACACCCCAGATCGGAAGGCAGAATCAAGCATATGGTCAACCTGGCGGCCTACAACTTTCAGACTCCAAGCAACATCTTCATGCTTGTCAAATGCAATGGTCTTTTGCTTGCCCTTGAACAGCTTGTCATTCAACTTCTGGATGCAAGTCTTGTATGTGCACAGGGCACTCTTCACATAAGGAATCCGAGAATCCAGGGCAACCACAAAGTCTTCGGCGTCCCAGCCGGCATCAGCAGCAACTACCACACACCGCACTCGGCGGGCTGCGGCAACTGCTTCGTCGGCAGTGGCGTTGGAATGAGGCCAGGCATCTGGCAGAAGCAATCGGAGAAGGAAGTTAGTCCAGTCAAGGCAAAGTTAGATCGGAGTGGCAAAAGCAAGAAGTACCTGCAAGAGCAAGATCCACTCGGTGAAGGCAAGCGTGGGAAAGGTCAACACTAGCTTGGGCGCGCTGGATATCGATGATTTGCTGGGCATCCATGTCTTCAGCACGTTTCACCGCGGCATCCCTTTCCTTCATGAGTTGGCCCTCAACCTCAATTCGGGCATCGGAGAGCCTCTGGAGTTCATGTTCATGATTGCGTCGGGCAGCGGCGAGATCATCAACAGCTTTTTGAAGTTTGGCTTCAAGCTCAGTCTCGGCGGCGGCCAGGCGCTGGTTGTTCTGTTCGGCAAGGCCGAGCTGGCTATTCTTCTCACCGAGCTAGATCTCCAGTTCGGCGATTCTCTTCTAAGCAGCCTCCAGCTCGGAGGAACGAGTGGCAGCAGCTGCAAGTGTGCGATGGAGTAAGGATACAATAATGATCGGAGAAAGCAAGAAAGGGCAGGCATAATGTACCTGTGAGTTCCTAAATCTTGGCAGCTTGGGCATCAACATTCTTCTTGAGAGCGGCAATGGATTTCTGACCCGCTGAATAAGCGGCCAGAAGCTCCTCAAATATAGCTTTGCGTCTGTCACAGATAGCCTAAAAAATGGGCCGATCAAAGTTAAAGCAAGAGCATAAAATAACAAAGAGAAATGAAGATCCGAGCAGATTGCAAGCAATCGGCCCGAATCTCGAGGACTACACCCAGTGGGTGCGCTAGGCGCGCCCCCACTGAAAAGAAAGCTTACAATAACAGAGTGGTTGGATGCAAGAATTTGTCCCAGCGAGGCGTCGGCGAAGCGTCGGATGTTGGTGGCAAGACCACCTAGCCGTTCCAGAAGCTGGGACGGAAGTTGGTCTTCGGAGCCACGAGGCGGAGGAGTGGCTGAATCGGCAAGTGGTCGGACAGGCGCAACGTCGGAGGTGCCAAGGTACGCCTCGCGGAACCGGTCGGCCAGTACGAGCTGGCGGCCGGATGGCGGTTGGCGAACAAGAGCACCGGAGGACGATGCTGTAGAAGCACTGGGTCCGGCAGCAACATGAATGGCAGGTGGAGCAGTAGGTGGAACAGCAGTGGGCTCGGTGGAGATGGCAGCGGCGCTCCCCGAGCCAGCAGCGGGGGAGGGATCAGCGGCAGTGGCCTAGGCTGGAGAAGCTTCAGGCTGAGGAGGATCAGCACTAGGCCGATCTGGCATCGGCACATCGACATGTGCGATGCCAGAATGGTCCAAAAAATTGGAGAAGCAGCGACAATGGTCGGAATAGGAGAGGCCGACTGCGTGCCAGCAGTCGGAAGAGCAACAGAGGTCGGTGGCGGAGCAATCGGTTGCGTGTGAGCCGCGGCAGCAGCGATTTTCTTCTTGGCCCGCTCGGCTTTGTGGGTGTCCGTGACATTTTTCTTGCGCGCAGGCACGGACATATTGGAGGTGGCCGAAGTTGCCGGGGTCGTGCGGGCAGGAGCAGCAGAAGGGGCAGGGGGAGCAATCGGCGCACCCCCAGGTCCGGTAGGGCCCAAAGATCGGGCAACCCTGCGATAAAAGAGCACAAGTGAGCAAGGCAGCTCAGGAAAAGTCAAGAAAAACAAGAGGTGAAGATATGTACCCGGGAGCTCGAGGAAGTTGAGCAGCAAATTTGGCCATGGAAAAGCCAGGGCGAGCGATGTTAAGTGGGGTAGGAGAAAGCACAGGGCCACTAACTTCAGGGGCAGTTCGGCGCGGGCCCGTTTTCCCTTTCTTCTTGACAATCTTGGAAGGGCCGACGTCATCAGGTCGGGGGCGTTTCCCTTTGGGCAGTGTCTGTTCGGCAGGTTCAGATTCTGCGCCGAGGTCACCAAGAGGATCAAAATCACTACTCCATTCGGCCATGAAGCGTTTGACGGAGGAATCAGACTTACCCGGCTTCTTGAAGCCGAGTCCGAGGGAAGCAGTCCGGGCCTCGGTCTCGGATTCGGTCTCTTCGTCAAGCTCCAAGTCCTGGGCGTCTTCTTCAGCTCGGTCAGGGTGGTAGCCCGAAGCGGACTGTCTGTCCTGGATGAGTCTAGAGGCCAGGAATTCCCGAGGAAAAGGATCCGATCAGAATTAATAGGGAGGAAAGGAAAAAGCTAGAGCAAAGAATCATAATTGTAGCATACCTCGGGGCAAGGCCGAGATCGGCTGAACGACTTCAGTCCGAACTCGAAAGGTTCAGTAACCTTAAGATTGGTAATGTTGTTGATTCGGTGGAAGAACTCCTTCTCGTCTATTCGGAATGTGGAAATCCGAGTGGGGTCGAGACACAGGTGCATATCGCAGATCCGGTGGCAGCGGCGTTGTAGTGGGAGCACTCGGCGACAGATCCAAGTCGCCACCAGATCGGCGGGCTACAGCCCTTGCTCCATCAGCTTCTGGATATACGCCATCTGGCGATCCAGATCGGTGTCCCCGTCCCCCGGTTTCTCGGCCCAATGATACGTCGTAGTCGGTGGGGGCAGAGAAAATTCGGGCAGATTCAGCAAGTCCCGATTCCGCGGCGAGGAAACGTAAAAGAACCCTGTCTGCCAGTTCTTGATGGACTGAGGCAGTTGGGGATGAGTATAGAGGCCGACCTGGCGGAGGTAGATGGTGGCGCCGCCGCATTCGGCCATCACCTTGACTTCCTCTCTTTTCTTGGTCTTGGAGTTGATAGTGTGCACACCAGTGCCCACTTGGAAGCTGCGGAAGTGAAAGATCCGGCACCAGAGCCCAATGGTGGGCCGGACGCCGAGATAGCCTTCGCACAAGGATACGAAAGTGGAGAGCAGCATGATAGCATTGGCTCCAAGATGATGCGGCTGCATCTGGTAGAAGGCAAGGAAATCGTGAAAAAATTGTCTCACCGGAAGCCCAAACCCGCGCTCGAAGTGCGCAAGGAAGACAACGCGTTCGCCATCCCGGGGCGCGGGCGCGATCTCGTCGCTGGGAATGCGGAAATCAAGGTCCACCGGGATCTTGCGAGACCGGCGGAGGAGCGCGACTTGCATCTCCGTCACGTTGGAACCCTTCCAAGCTCCCCTCTGGGAGCCGGCGGCGGCGTCGTCCCCCATAGCGGCGTCGGACTCCGTGGTGGGCGAGGAGGAGCGATGCGAAGACGAGGAAGAAGGTGGCGGCGGTGGAGACGACGGCGGCGGAGGCGGAGGAAATCTAGATCCAAGCCCACCTATGGTGATGGAGGAGGAGCCGTGGCAAGGGCGGTGAGGCGCGGCGGCTCCGGGCGCCGGGAGGAAGTGGCAACAGCACGGCGGGGCGAGCGGTGCGGTAGCGGAAGCAACGGATAAAAGCTCGAGGAAGGAGATGGAGTGAGGGGTGCGAGCCGCATCTCTCACCCCGTCGAGTATTTAAAGACGCGGTAAAGAGGTAGTGGGATCGGCTGTGCCGATCTAACAGGCGGTGTGGCCGCGGGTATCCACAGAACGACGTCAGTTCGAAGCACAGAAGATCCGGCGGATGGGACGGGACGTGCGCGCGTGAGTCGAGGCAACGGTTATGGCATGTCAAGTCATGGCACGACGTCCCGTATTTTTCGGCAAATTCGAAGCGGCAAGTTTGGTCAACATTCCAGTCAAACCAACCGTTGGGCGGATCGGTCGAGGAAGTCAAGAACAATCGGCAAATTAAGTGCAATCGGCTTGTTGAGAGCAGTTGATACGAAGATCAAGAGCAATCGGAAGATCAAGAGCAATCAGAAGAGCAAGAGAAATCGGAAGAATAGAAGCAATCGGAATATCAAGAGCAATCGACAGGTAGCAAGCAACCGGCCTATTGGAGCAATCGACAGAGACAAGGAAATAATTTTTAAGGAACCTGTGCAGGCCTCGCCATCTCTGAGTTTGGCGGGACCTCCGCAGCTTCAGGGGCTACTGTCGGGGGAATGACCCCCGGGTAGTGTCACCCAGGGGAAATAGTTCATCAAAACATAGATCACCGAGCTGGAGGTCACCGATCTATCCAAGGCTGAGCTAAACAAGAGAAACCAAGAAGTGGGCCGAACTGCTCCAAGTGAGGGCCGATTGCCCCGGAGAGGGCGCAATCGGCCTCATCTAGGAGCATCCGGCCGAAGTAAGAATAGCCACGTCCGATCAGAGGTCCAGATCGGACACCTGGTACAAGAGCATTCAATGCGCAATCCCTGAAGATCGGGACTGTCAGAGGCGTGCGGTCTCCTCCAGCGCCGATCATGCGGACAGGCCGACAGGCCTAAGTACCTAGCCTTACTGTTCATAGCCGAGGTCTACGGGATAGCGGCATGGCGAGCCGCAAGTCTACACCGGGTCATCCGGAGAAGCACGATGCTAGGTCCCTAGCCGATCTGAGACAGACAGTTGGGTCCTTCCTCTTGTGTATTTACCTTTATACCCTGGGCTCGGCCTATAAGAGCCCCGGGTACCCCTCCTGCGTGAGGGACGACGGCAGAGTAGTTATTGCAATCTCACCCACCAGAGAGAGTAAGGAGAGAGTAGAGACCTGAGGCCCTCTTCTTCTTCCTCTCAAACAGCTCAAGGAGCATTCATTGTAGCCAGAGTTATTGCATATAGCTAGCTCGGCAAGACTAGGGGTGTTATCTCTACGGAGAGCCCGAACCTGGGTACATCGTGGTGTCTCACCGTGTGTTCCCATTCTCGTTTCCGGTGCCAGCGATACTAACCTCGGTCTGTCCCCCTCTTTAGCGATCCCCATGTCATCTGCCGTTACATATCGACGACACTACTGGAGACAAACCTTGGTATCTTTACTGAGGGAAATTTTCTGCTGTGCTACATCACACCTTCCTCTTGGGGTTTACCAACGAAGGGCGAGAAATCACTATCATCACCTCGCACATCAGGCTCCTCGGGACCGCAGTAGACAAGCCCAACTTAGGCCAAAAGCCTAAGCTTGGGGGAGTACGTGCTCTCCTCCCCTTTCATTGTATCTTCCGTTGGTTCGCTTTTATCTTTTAATAGTTTTTGCCTGTTCTTCTTTGATCTTTTAGTTAGCAAAAACCCAAAAAAGATTTCTCCTTTCTTTTGCTTTCGTTAAACCTTAAAAAACCCAAAAATATGTTTCCTTTGCTCTTTAGTTTGCTTTGTTTTCAGAGTTCAGCTCGAGTCCGTGATGATTATAATTTCCTACGTTCGATCATGCAATTGACAAGGCAGTAATTACGAGATCGACGGAAGGGATGCAACAAGGAAAGCCGGTATGAACTCTTTTTGTTTCTACTTCTGTACATATGCATGTACTTGTGATTAGAGACCATCTTGTAGCGACATAGTGCTATGTTTACAATGCTTTCCCAGTGGTTCATGCTTTCTTTGTGGTTAGCCTCAAATAGCTAGAGTTTATAATGTGTTGCTTGAAATAATTGACATGCATTGCATTGTTCATGGTGTGGCATATTGAAGTGGTATTTCCCTCCGGGGGATTCTTGGATTGACTTGGCACATGTTCACGCATGTTAAGACTAAAAAGTATGTTCTGCCTTGATGATCTTTTTACTTCAGAGTAGTTATATCACTTTCATGCCCGATTCAATGTTGCTTTGTCGTTCTGCATGATTATGACTGTTATGCTCTCTAGTTGGTCGCTTCCCTGTCTTTTGCTAGCCTTCCTCCAGCACCAAGCGGAATTCTTCTTGTGCTTCCAAACTCCTTTTTAAACCCAGTTGTTCCACTTGAGTCCATCATACCTACCTATATGTGGTATTTACCGGCCACTCCTAACTTAGACTTTCATGTGTCATCTCGAAATTTATTCAAAAGCTTCTCCTTTGTAACCGTACAAGCTCATGGTGCGGTGAGGGGAAATCAGTATCTTTCATGCCAAAAATATTTTGACGGAAGTTTTAACTAGTCAAGAAAAAAAATGAGAGTTACACCTCCCCCCATACTTGATGATGGAGTGAAATGGACCAAATGCTGCTTATGATAGATGGAACGATACCCTCCTTCCATCCTTGAGGCAAAATAAAAAGTTCCGTAGACCATCAAAGGATTTATGGATAAGGAAATATGTGTAAGCAAAAGGCATTAATATGGTTGGCATGGGAGATATTGAGAGACCTTTACCATTCACCGTTGACTGGAAAGTTGCACCTCTCAAAAGAGTTTTATCTCTGTTTTCAAAACCAAGAGCTCTGGCACATGTTTAGTCTTTGCTTCCTTTCATGGGTTTTCAACCTTGCCATCAAAATCCACGGTTTGAGAGTCTCCACCTTCCTTTCTCCAAAGCACCAACTATGAGAGCAGTGTAACATGCATTGTCCCAAAGTACCACATTGTCTTCTGCATGATTGTGATGTTTCTTACTCTGAGTTCTGAGTTCTAGTCCCCTCTAAAACTCCGGAGGAGTTTCTGCATTTATGTTTTGCTTCACTCATGGAGGCTAGCGAAATACCACTCTGATATGTTCATGCTATGTGCATTGTGATCTTAAATTGATTTTCAACAGCATATTATTTACTTTACGTTTGTTTGTGACTGATTACATGAAAGAAGGATTGCTTCGTGCATTGTCCTTGTAGCATGATGTCAAAACCTGCTAAACTCTTTCGTAGTACATGCTTATATACATCTAATGAAGCAAAAGAGTTTGTCAAAGTTTTCTTTGTCGCGTCCAGTTCATTGAACTGAATTTCTTGAGGACAAGCAATAGCTAAGCTTGGGGGAGTTGATACGTCCTAAACGTATCTACTTTTCCAAACACTTTTGCTATTGTTTTTCCTTCATTCTTGCATGATTTGAACGAAACTAATTCGGACTGACGCTGTTTTCAGTAGAGCTACCAGTGCTGTTTTCTTTTGTGAAGGTTTCTGGATATTCAGGTACGCTAGAAAAATCCCAAAAAAATATAAAAAAAATCAGCATTCCGGAAGCTTCCACCAGGCCAAAGGGGGGACACAGGGCAGCCAGGGGGCAGCTAGGAGGGTGCCTGGCGCGGCCCAGCTCCTGGCCGTGCCACCTGCCCTCCTGGGTGGGTCCCACACCCCCTGGTGCCCTACTTTGGCCCTATTTATTCCCCCGTCGAGGAAACCCCGAAAGAGAGGTCGCTTTTCCAATCTACGTCGCGGAGCCGCCGCAACCCTCTGTTCTTCCTCGGAGAGCTAATCTGGAGGCTGAATTGGCCTCCAGTGAGGGGGAAGTCATCGCCATCGTCATCATCATCGCCTCTCCATCACCCCTCCATGACTCCTCCTCTCATGTGTGAGTAATTCCCTGCTGTAGGCAAAGGGGATGGTAGGGATTGGATGAGTTAGATCATGTAGTAGTTCAATCAGATTGTTGGGGGCATGTTGCCTATCATCTACTTGGTGTTTATCATCTCTGTTACAACTTGTTGCTCTTAATGCTTGTCACTTTGGGCCCGAGTGCCATGATTTCAGATCTGATGACCCTTTTTGTTTCTTGAGTTTGTGGTGTTCTTGATCCTATCTATGAGTTGTATGCACCTATTATAGTCCGGAACCGGCGATCCCAATGGTGACAGCTTGGGACACCAAAGGGGATGGACTATAATTTGAGGATTCCGTGTATCCATGAATTGTTAATGCTTTTTTCCGGTGCTCTTTGACAGGAGTACCTTAATCTCCCTAAGTTCCTTTTGGCCCCGTTTGTAGCGGGAGGGTAGGACAAAAGATGTTGTGCAAAGTTCTTATTGCAAGCACGTACAACTACCTTGGGATACATGCCTGATGTTTGATATTTGCCTAGATGATCCTTTGTTTTCTGTGAGCCTTGCCCAAGTTAGAATCTGTTACATGTTCGTTCTCATCCAAGCAGCGCCCAACCATCCATCTCCCTAGCCTACAGTTTTTTCCTTCTGCTGGTTACTAGTTGTTTACCTTTGCTGTTCCACTATCACTATCACCACTATTATCATCACCACTACCACCACCATATCACAGTTGCTACTAATAACTTTGTGCAAGCAAGTGTTTATTTCAGGTGCGGTTGAATTGAAAACTCAACTGTCAAAGCCTGTACGTATTCTTTGTGTCCCCAAGTGTCGAATCAATAAATTGGGTTATCTTGCCCGCGAAGACTATCTCGATCCCCTACAGTTGAGGGTTATCAATAGATTAGTCCAAATATGATCAAAAGTGTATGGAAGTTCATCAATATCATAACAATATCACACAAAAGAGGCATGGAGCAAGCATAAATTATAGATACGTTTTGGACGTATCAACATCCCCAAGCTTAATTCCTGCTCGTCCTCGAGTAGGTAAATGATAAAAGCATAATTTCTGTGGTGACATGCTAACAACCATAAAAGAACTTTTAAGTAAATCAATCAAGGCATGTAATTCAATTCAAGTCATAACAAGCAAGAGTCTATATTTAGCATTGAAATAAGCAACATAAGAACATAAAGGTGCAAGAGCTCTCGCTGTCCGTGACTCGAATGTCTCCAAATGGTGTTTGTGTGCAAGAAAGGGGATAGGGATATACGAGAAAAAAGTATTTTGTGTTGAGAACTCAATCTACTAAAGTTTCACACTTGGTCTTCTTTGGAATCTTATCTTGACTCATCCCCAAACCACTAGCCAGGTACAAGTCAAAATTATCCACTCCTTTTCGACATTTTGAGCACTCATGCAATGGATGAGCGTAAGCAAGAAAGTTGACACTTAGGATGGCAAAGAGAGAATATGGTGGAGGAGGAATACAAAAAGGTGTGAAAGGCTCACATCAATGAGGACAATCATAGGCGAGAGAAGGCCAAATGATAGATATGATGTGAGGAGTAGGGATTGCCATGCAACGGATGCACGTATGAGCTAAAAGCTCTCCAAGGGAACTAGTGGGGGTGCATCCAACTTGCTTGCTCAAGAAGACCTAGAGCTCATTTGAGGAGGCTCATCATTGGAATATACAAGCCAAGTTCTATAGTGTGAAGGTCCCCACATAGCTATATAAATGATAATCTCTATGGAGTACAAGATATAAGAGGGAGTACGAGTGTGGATCTCTCAAAAGAAATAGTAGTGTGCCCCCTTCTCTCTTTTTATTTCTTTTTCTCCTTTTTCTATTTTTTGAATTTTTTTGGTGGCCTCAATAGCTCTTTCTATTTCTCTCATTTGTACTCTTTGGGATCTTTTAATTTTGTCCTCTTTGGGATCTTTTCCTCACTTTAGGGGCTACACTCTATATATTACAAAAATTATAGAAGATCTTTCACACTTTACAAAGTGCTCAAATTATAAAAAGATGTAACTATCATGATGTATGCAAATGTATGCCTCTGCCAGTGTAGCAGGATATGCAATGATACTAGTGCGTCATGTAGCAATGATTAGGGCAAGGCCCAACTAGCATGCGGCTCATCGATCAAGCAAGTAGCATGTATGACATGAAGATCAAGTCATGAGAAGATGGATGTTGCATGGCAATATATCTCGGAAAGGCTATGGAAATGCCTTGGTAGGTAGGTATGGTGGATGTTTTGAGGAAGGATATAAGGAGGTTTATGATGATAGAGCGTGTCATGCCAAGGGTTTGGATGTACCGGCGAAGGTGGACGCCAACTCTCGGAGTGAGAAGAAAGCAATGCACGGCACAGGAGAGGCTAGAAAAATATGGGAAGGTGGAAGTGTCAACTTTCGAATACTCACATTAGTCTGAAGAACTCATGCACTTATTATCGGTAACTCTCAATCTAATAAGGAGGTTTCACAAAGAGACAAGTACCCCGAGTAGGAGTGTATGGGGGTTTGGTTATCCTTGCGCATCCTCGACTCATGGTACGTGAGTGTACTCTAATATTCGACCCCTCAGAAGAGTAGTGATCCATCTAGTAGCTAAAGTTCTCAACTAATTTTGTAAGTTTTTAAAATAAACACAGATTTCCCAAAATACGACATCTATCACTAATAGGCTAAAGCTCTTGACACCAAAAGTCCAAACATTACTCAAAACAATACGTCAAAACTATTGCAAGTTACTACTACAAAAGAATAGAAACCTCAATTACCTACTTCAAGTCAAGACACAAAACTCAGTGCAACATGCAAACTCTCTAAACAAGATAAACATGAAAACTCAAGAGAGTTCCAGCAACAAACTAAACAAAAGCTCTTTAAAAAGATAAGCATGAAAACTAAGAGCTAAACATGACAGTAGCTATGAAAAAGATAAAGAACAAACATAGCAAAGATAAGCATGAAAAATCCTATGTTGATTTTGGAAGTGGAGCGTGTTTCTCTCACACACAAATAAATCTGGGTTCTAACTTGTTATGAACAGCAAGCAAAGCTAATGAAAACTAAAAATAAAACCTAAGAGCGAGACGCTCCAAGCATACTTGAAAACCCACTTCATACATGACTCATCATAATCTGATTAGCGAGGTTAGTACCCATAATAAAATAATTTTTCTCTACTGGAAATAAGGATATTCTTGAATAGCTACTGTTTTTCAAGATTGCCAAAAAAAAAATTGCAAAGAAAAAGCAAGCTTAAGGTTCGCAAAATGAAGAAAACAAAAAACAAAACAGAATCTGTGAAAAACATACCAGAAAGTAGTAAATAATTTTTTAGGGATACTTCTGCCACTCAAATCAAAAAACTCAGAACATACTAAAGTTCCGTAATTGTATAGAGAACGCTGTGTAAAAAAATCAGCTAAAAAAGATGAACTGAGATTTTTCTGTGATTTTTCTAGTCACGAGGACATAATCTGTTTTCTGGACAGCATGTCACAACTTTCACTTCCCTTGTCATATGAGGCTATAAATGGCACAAAGCTTGAAAAGTAAAGATACAATGATGTTGCTACAGTAGTAACAATCATCAAGACCACTAAAAACAGAAGAAAAACAAAAGTAAATCCTAAATTCGTTGCGGGTTGCCTCCCGAAAGCGCTACTTTAAAGCCATTAGCTAGGCTTAATGCAAATAGGAGGAATCAAAGATCATCATAATAATCGGAGTTGTAAATCGATTCAAATGGTTCCTCAATAATTTCATCCTTGTTTCTTTTAGGAAAGGGGTAAATACTGTCGGGGGAATGATACCCGGGTAGGGTCACCCAGACGAAAGCAATATTTCAAGACAAGGATGAGGCCGATTGGGCTGCTGCTAGGCCGAGCTAGGCAGTCGCATGGCCGATTGCCCTCAAGCAATCGACCATGCCGAATGCGAGTAGTCGGCCCGGGCGCAATCGGCCCACCCTTCAACCGGCTCAAGAGTTGACCTTGTCCAGATCAGATGCCTCTGGTACAAGGTCATAAATGCATGATTCCGAGAGATCCGGGTGGCAGCAAGCTAAGTCACTTCGCCGATCTGTCAGAGGAGTGTTGTCACCCTTTTCCTCTAAATCCGGAGACAGGACGACAAGACCAAAGATCCTAGCTTCACTGTTCACCATCATTACCTAGAAGCTACAGCATGGGCAGCCGCTTGACACGTCCGGATCAACCGGAGAGTTGCAGTCGGTGGACCCTAGCCGACGAGAGGTTGACAACTGGGGCCAGCCCCGACTGAAATGACCGTAGTACCTCGAGCTCACACTATAAGATCCCGGGGTACCCCTCCTGTGAGAGGGACACCCCATTCGCATTTACTTCCCACAATAGTTCCCGTAGAGAAGCAGAGGAGAGCCATGCCCACGGCAGGTCTTTTCTTCCTCTGAGTAGCTCCATGAGCATTGATTGTAGTTCGTGAGATCATTTATAGCAAGCAGACAAGCAGGAGTAGGGGTGTTATCTCTCCGGAGAGCCCCGAACCTGGGTACATCGTGGTGTCCTTCATCGTGCTTGTGCCCAACCCGTTTCCGGCACCATCGACATAGTTCTCCCTCGACTCTTTCCCTCTCTTTAGCCACCCCTATGGCACCTGTTGTTACTAAACGACGACAGTTGGCGCCCACCGTGGGGCAGACCGAGGTGTCGACTGGAGTTCTGATCCGGACGGGATCTTCCTCTTCGTCGAGCACGAGCCACGCCTCCGGCCTGATCTTTAGGCGTGGGGCAGTGGACTTTGTGGTGGATTACGCTGCGCGGTTCAGGGTCGGCGCACCCCTGCCGCCCGGTGTGTCGCTGCAGATCGGTAGCCACCGCCTCTTCATCAGCTGCTTCCCCGAGGCGTATCCCAGGGAGGTGCACGTCTTCTCCAGTGCCACGGATCCGCTCCCGACCAGGGGCTGCACGACAGATCCCGACGGAGTGGAGTCGCGTGTGCATGCAGCCGTCATGATGGCGGGAACGACTGCGTCAAGCAATCAAGGAGCAGCGAGTGCTGCTAGGAAGGCCAAGGAAGCGGCGGATGCCACGGAAAGAGTCGGCACCAGTGCGTTGCGGGATGTGTTGTACACACCCGTGAACGGGAATGGTGATCCCGACCAAGTTCATACTGACATGGAGACAGCACGGCTTGCTCTTGCTCGCAGGGCCGAGCATGTGCTAGCAGAAGAGCGTCGTCTGGGAGCCATCATCAGAGAGTACAATGCAGCGCATGCCAGCCAGCGGCGGCCGATTGCACCTAAAGTCCTAGAAGATCTCAGGAGTAGAGGTCGTGCTGTCGGCAGAGAGCTGTCAGGGGCCGAGCATCCGGCAGCATCGGCATTTGTCCAACGACCAACATACAGCATGCCCGACAAGAACTTGTGAGCTGCCAAGAAAATTTGCGAACGAGCTGGAGGATCTGGAAGGTGAAGAGCGGCGTCAGCAAACTCGCCGAATGCGCGAGCTGTTAGCGTCGGCAAAGCAGCAGCAGCAGGCGGCATTGGATAATCCGGGTGCAGGCCCTGAAGCATCAAGAAGGACTGCGAGGCCGGCTCCGGAGGCCAGTCAGCGTCCGAATGCGTCGTGGCAGAACAGGCAACAAGGCCAGTCCCGACGTGAGAGCAGGGTCAGAAGCAACCGGGGTCCCCCGATCATGAACAGAAGAGCAGAGGAGCCAGCTGTGAGCAGCAAGCGCAATGACCCACCTCGTCAGCCAGAAGCAAGGCCAACAATCACCAATCGGCTCTGCGCTCGTCAGATCGGCGAGAACGATGCCATGCATCGCATTGAGCTGTTGGAAAGAGATGCGCAACAAGAGGAGGAGGGAGCACCCGGCCCAGCGTGTTTCGGACACCACATTCGGACTGAGCAGTTCCCCAAAGGGTTTACCTTGCCCAGAGATACCCCCAACTACAATGGCTCCGTTAAGCCAGAGGATTGGCTGACAGATTACATGACCGCAGTCGGCATCGCCGGCGGCAGTCGGCGTGTAGCTGTACGCTACGCTCCTCTGATGCTGCAGGGGTCAGCTCGGACTTGGTTGAACAGTTTGCCCAGCAACAACATCAACTGCTGGGAGGATTTCTCGGAAGCCTTCATTCGCAATTTCACTGTCGCGTATGATCAGCCGCATCTTCCTCGGCAGCTTGCCCTTTGTGTGCAAGGAAAATACGAGCCACTCCAAGAATATCTAGCTCGGTGGATCAAGTTGAAGAACTCATGTGAAGGAGTCCACGAGATACAGGCCATCCAGTATTTCACTGATGGATGCCTGGCGGGATCAATGCTGAAGCACAAGCTGCTCCGCAAAGATTTTTCATCATTGGCCGAGCTCATGAAGGTTGCCAATGCGTTTGCTGTCTCTGAATCCGCAATGCGCGAGCCCATCCAGCTCGGCGTCGGCGGTGTCGTTCAGACAGAAGGGGCTGCGCAAGCGACAGAGACAGGGAACCAAGGGCTCAGTCGGCGAGAGCGCAGAGAAAACAATCGGAACAACAGCAAGAACCAGCAAAATAGCGGAAAGAGGAAAGATGAGCAGCCAGACGCTCAGTATGGCAGTCGGCAGGTGACCGTTGTCCAAGATCAAGAGGAACAAGGGGCTGCAGGAGGCAGTCGGAAGATGAAGCCGAATGCGAAGCCGCAGTGGCCAATGAAGCCCAAGTACACATTCGAGGATATGCTGGATCAGCCATGCAAAATGCACAACAGTCTAGGCAAGCCAGCGGCGCATACCACTCGGCAGTGTGATTTTGTCAAGCGCATAACAAAGGGAGAAGCATTACCGCCTCCACCCCCACCACCACCTTAGAACAGAGCACCACCTCAGGCGCAGAACCAGTTTCCGCGGCAAGATGCCGCATATATGATTTTCACCAGTGAGTCAAGTGACAAGGGCAGTCGGAGAGCCCGAGCTCAGGAGGTCAATGCCACCATGCCCCCGATTCCCCAGTACATGCATTGGTCCGATTGCAAGATTACTTGGGGCAGGGAGGATCACCCAAGCATCATGCCGAATCCAGGCACCTATCCGCTCGTGGTGGATGCCCTGTTTGCGGCACCAAAGTTATCATGTCTGTTTTCCCGAGTGCTCATTGATCCAGGGAGCACAATCAACATTCTGTACAGAGATACGATGATCAAGTTGGGACTCACGGAGAGGGACCTGGAGCGCAGTCGGACGACGTTCCATGGGATTGTCCCTGGTTTGTCATGCATTCCTATGGGTCGCATTAGGCTAGATGTGATCTTTGGGACAGAGGAGAACTTCAGGAGAGAGCCGATCTGGTTCGAGGTCGCCGACCTCAGAAGTCCATACCATGCCCTCTTGGGATTGCCTGCAATCGCCAAGTTCATGCTTAATTCGTATGAGCCCTACCTTAAGATGAAGCTGCCAGTGCCAAACGACATCATCACTGTCGTCGGGGACTTCAGGAAGTCTCTCGAGTGCTCATCCGTAGGTGCAAATTTGGCCGATTCCTTGGTGGTGGTCGAAGAGAAGCGTCAGCTCGACAAGGTGGTGGCAATGGCCCAGGCTCAAAGCAAGGTTCCCCTTCCAGTCGATCCAGCCAAGCGAGCAAATGAGGAGACCACTTTCCAAGCGTCTAAAGACAACAAGAAGGTTGCTCTAGATCCATCCGACCCAGCCAAGTTTGTTGTGGTCGGAGCAGGACTTAGCAACAAATAGGAAGGCAAGCTCGTCGAGTTCCTCCGTGAGAACCGGGACATCTTTGCATGGTCTCCACAAGACATGCCTGGAGTGCCGAGAAAACTCGCCGAGAACAAGCTCCACATTCGGCCAGGTTCTAAATCGGTCAAGCAACCCCTTCGACGTTTTTCCGAAGACAAGAGAAGAGCAATCGGCGAGGAGGTCACCAAGCTCAAGGCTGCAGGCTTCATCATGGAGGTGTTCTACCCCGAGTGGCTGGCAAACCCAGTCCTCGTGATGAAGAAGAACAAGGCTTGGCGCATGTGTATCGATTACACCTACCTGAATAAGGCATGTCCCAAGGATCCGTTTGCTCTGCCCCGTATAGATCAAGTCATTGACTCTACGGCCGACTGCGAGCTTTTGTCATTTCTGGATGCCACTGCTGGCTATCACCAGATCAAACTTGATGTGGAAGATCAAATAAAAACTGCCTTTATAACCCCCTTTGGGGCTTATTGCTATATCACCATGCATTTCGGCCTGAAGAATGGAGGTGCTACCTATCAGCGCACCATCCAACAATGCACCCATTCTCAGCTCGGCAGAAACTTGCATGTATATGTAGATGACTTGGTGGTGAAGACGGTCAAAGGAGTTACACTCCTGGACGACCTCAAGGAGACATTCGCCAATTTGCGCACCTACCAGATGAAGCTGAATCCAAAAAAGTGTGTGTTTGGCGTTCCAGCCGGCAAGCTCTTGGGATTTCTCGTTTCTGAAAGAGAAATCGAATGCAATCCCTAGAAGATAGCCGCAATCGAATGAATGGATCGACCCAAGAATTTGAAACAAGTACAGAAGTTCACCGGTTGCTTGGCGTCACTCAGTCGATTTCTCAGTCGGCTGGGAGAAAAGACAATCCCATTGTATCAGCTCATGAAGAAGACGGAGAAGTTCACCTGGACTCCACAAACAGATGAAGCATTCAAGGAGTTGAAGCGTATGCTCTCCACTGCGCCGATTCTAGCTGCACCGATTGAGAAGGAGGCAATGATGTTGTATATCATGGCAACCAATCGGGTGATCAGTGTAGTGATGGTGGTAGAGCGTCCTGAGAAGGACAAAGCGCAACCGATTCAGCGGCCAGTATATTACATCAGCGAGGTGCTCTCAACATCCAAGCAAAATTATCCCCATTACCAGAAGATGTGCTACGGGGTCTACATGGCGGCCAAAAGATTGAAGCCCTATTTTCAAGCTCATCCGGTTATGGTGGTCAGCTCGGCCCCACTAGCCGACATCATTGGCAGTAGAGATGCAACCGGCAGAGTGGCCAAATGGGCAATTGAGATCGCAAACCACGACATCCAGTACGAGCCGAGAACAACAATCAAGTCTCAAGCGTTGGCCGATTTCCTGGTGGACTGGGCTGAAACTCAGTATATGCCACCCGTCCCAGGATCGGATTTCTGGATAATGCATTTTGATGGGTCCAAGATGAAGAATGGCCTAGGGGCCGGCATTGTTCTCACGTCACCAAAAGGAGACCGACTGCACTATGTATTGCAAATCCATTTCGCAGCATCAAACAATGTTGCTGAATATGAGGCCCTTGTGCATGGCATCAAGCTGGCCAAGGAGATCGGCATTCGGAACATAGAGTGCTTTGGCGACTCCGACCTGGTGGTGCAGCAGTGTACATGCAATTGGGATGCCAAAGATGCGAATATGGCGATCTACCGTTTCTTGGTGCAGCAGCTGATACGTCACAAACGTATCTATAATTTCTGCTTGCTCCATGCATGTTTTGTGTGATATTGCTATGTTTTTGATATACTTTCATATATCTTTATAACATATTTTGAAACTAACCTATTAATGGTTGCAAGAGTGCACAAGTTCTTGTTTTTCTACTTTATGTGTAGGAATTACTTGGATAAAGGAAAGATCACAAAAGGAAGCCTTGTAAGAGTTGTACTCTAACTTTCCTGAAATCTGTCCCAACCAGGCAGGTTTTAAAGATCGCCTCGGAAACGCTAGAAGACAGCCTCAAACGGAAAAACTTAAAACTACAAAGTTGTAGGGAATTTTGTTCCGGCGGATTTACACATAAAATTTTGCCCAATCGGAGTCCGGATGCTTCCAAAAACCCCGAAATACAGAAGACGTAATCTGGATGACGGGGATCCGAGAGTCTATATAAAGAGAGGAAACCTAGGTCAAAGGGCACCACGAAATTTCCTCCCCCTTGGCAGCCGTCTTGAGGGGGATATCAATCTCCACAGCAGCACCATATCCAAGGAAGAAGAAGGGGCCAAGGGCCGCTGCCCCCAAGGGCCGTGGCCGTGGGCGCCGCCGCCGCCGTGGCCGTCGCCGTCGCCGTCTCCTTCATCTCCTCCGGGCTGCACCTCTCCATCAACAACTCTCCCTCTCACCATGTCCATGTGTGAGTAGTTCCCCTCGGGGCTAAGGCTTGTATCTTGATCTATGTGGTTTCTCTCTCTCCCATGATGTGATCTTTGTTGTGATCATTGGCTATGTTAATCTAGGGTGATCCCATGATATTTCCCCCTCTTCTATGTATTGGATTTGATGTACTCACTTGATCTTATCTAGTATAATACCCGAGACCAAGGTGACAGCGGTCTATTGGACATGGGTTAGAAAAATATTTTCATGAGTGATTTCCTCTTTTGTGTGTGGATTGAAGATTGAGAGTCTCTTGGTGCTTGTCTTTGACTATCCTTTAGATATATTGTGGTGATTGTGGTACTCTCTTTGGATGGCCGCGGTGACATTGGGAAATCCATAGATGAGAACTACGAACTCTGAGGTGTGCTTTTGTAGCCCTAAACAATTCTCGTCCTCTCTTGACCACAAAGGAATGACCTCCGAGTACGTCTCCATTGCATGTTTTATGGGAAATATCATGTGATTAGACTATGTTAATGTTGTTGGGAGTTGCCACTAGTGAAAGTATGAAGCCTAGGCCTTGTTTCCACCATTGCAATACCGTTTGTGCTCACGTTTACCACTTGTTTCTTTGCTGCACTTTTTTATTACAGATTTATATTACTTCGTTTTGCCACACCTATCACCTATATTTTACCATCTCTTCGCCGAACTAGTGCACCTATACAATCTGCCATTGTATTAGGTGTGTTGGGGACGCAAGAGACTTCTTGTATATTAATTGCAGGGTTGCTTGAGAGAGACCATCTTCAACCTCTACTTCCCTGAGTTCGATAAACCTTAGGTCATCCACTTGAGGGAAATTGCTGTTGTCCTACAAACCTCTGCACTTGGAGGCCCAACATAGTCTACAAGAATAGAAGCGTGCGTAGACATCAAGCTATTTCTGGCGCCGTTGCCGGGGAGGTAAGAGTTGAAGGTATATCTTTAGATCTTGCAATTAATTCTTTTTGTTTCTTGTTTTTATTTTCACTAGTTAGGCTTTATGGAAAACAAAACAAAAATATGAGAGAGCTTTATGAGCTCTATCTTGAGTTAGGACACGAAGTGTTTGAGGAGGAGATCAAAAAGCCTATGGAGCTTTATTATTTGAACAACACTCATGATAGTAGTAATGTTATTAGCATGTCTTCTTTGAATACTTTTGATACTAATGATATGCAAAACCATAAGCTTGGGGATGCTACGTTTTATGAAGATGATCTTTTTAGCCCCCCAAGTTTTGATGAGGAAATTTATTTTGATGATACTTTGCCTCCTATCTATGATGATTATTGTGATGGCACTTATGCCATAAAGAATGAATGTTTGGAAGTGTATCATGATAAGAATGATTCATGTGATATCTATTTTGTTGAGTTTGCTCCCACTATTACTAATGAGAAGGATTTTGCTTATGTGGAGAGTAACAAATTTTCTATGCTTGTGGATCATGATTAGAATTTTTTATGTGATACTTATATTGTTGAGTTTATTCATGATTCCACTGGAAATTATTATGAGAGGGGAACATATGCTTATATATATTCCAATAATATCAAGTTCCCTCTCTTTATGTTGAAGGTTTTGAAGTTGCACTTATTTTGGCTTCCTATGCTAATATCTTTATGCTTCAATGAGTTATTTCTCTACAAGATCCCTTTGCATAGGAAGCATGTTAGACTTAAATGTGTTTGATATTTGCTTCTTGATGCTCTCTTTGTTTCTTCGACTCTTATTCCTATGAGAGCATCACTAAAATCTTAAGCCTATCTTTATGGCTATAAAGAAAGAGCTCTAGGGAGACAACCCTTGTTATCTTTAGTTTGAGTTTTAACTTTCAGTTTTTAGTGGTCTTGATGATTGTTACTACTGTAGCAACATCATTGTATCTTTATTTTCAATCTTCGTGCCAAGTCTAGCCTCCGATTGCAAGAAAGTTCAAAAGTTGTGACATGCTGTCCAGAAAACAGATTCTGTCCTTGGACGGAAAATTTAGCCTAAAATCACCAGATCATCTTTTGGATCTGAATTTTTTTGACAGCGTGCTCCATACAATTGAATTTCGAGCGTCTGTTCTGAGTTTTTTGATTCGAGTTGTAGAAGTACCCTTAAAAAATTCTTTACTGCCTGCTGTTCTATTTTTCACAGATTCTGCCACGTTTTGTCTCTCCTAACTTTTGCAAACCTTAAACTTGCTTTTTCTTTGCAAAAACTTTTTGGCAATCTTGAGAAACATTAGCTCTTCTAGAATATCTTTATATCCAGTGGGTAAAAATTATATATTAAGGGTACTAACCTCTCTAATCAGCTTATGATGAGTTATGTATGAAGGGAGTTTTCAAGTGTGCGATGGAAGATGATGAAAGAAGATTCGGGAGTGTCAAGCGCTCAAGCTTGGGGATGCCCCCATGCATCCCCAACAAATATTCAAGGAGACTCAAGCGTCTAAGCTTGGGGATGCCCCCGTGCATCCCCTTCTCCATCAACAATCATCAGTTCGTCCTTCGTCTCACTATATTTTTATCACTTCATGCGTTATGTGCTATGCTTGGAGCGTCTCGCTCTTAGGTTTTATTTTTAGTTTTCTTTAGCTTTTCTTTTTGTTCATAACAAGTTAGGTCCCGTCTTACTTTGTGTGGGAGAGAAACACGCTCCACTTTCAAAATCTAGAACACATCATAGAATTTTTCATGCCTATCTTTCTCTGTTGTGTGTTCTTTACCTTTTCGTAGCTACTGCCATGTTCAGTTTTAGCTTTAGTTTGTCTTTAGCAAGAGCCTTGGATTTTGTTTAGTTTGTTGCTGGAACTCTCTTTAGTTTTCATGTTTATCATGTTAAGAGAGTTGGTTGTCGCACTGAGTTGTTTATCTTCTTTTTGCCGAGATGAGCTGCCCCTGGACCGCAATCGGCCTCCCCTGGATCTGCTGGACTTGCCGAGGCCGCAGCTCCCTGGGCGTTCGACTGCTTATTCAGAGTCGGAATCTTCATTGGCTGAACCAGCTTTGCTATGCCTCCAGGTCGGTTTTTGATATGAAGATGGACTCGGATTCTGGCGAAGGCGTGATGGAGGGCTTCTTGATATGCTCCAGTGATACCCCTGGTGGAATACTCAGTGCAACAACCAACTCTCTTTAACAAGATAAACATGAAAACTAAAAAGAGTTCCAGCAACAAACTAAACAAAATCCAAGGCTCTTGCTAAAGACAAACTAAGACTAAGACTAAACATGGCATTAGCTACGAAAAGATAAAGAACACACAACAGCAAAAAGATAAGCAGGAAAAAACCTATGATGTGTTCTAGATTTTGAAAGTGGAGCGTGTTTCTCTCCCACACAAATTAAGACGGGATCTAACTTGTTATGAACAGAAAGAAAAGCTAAAGAAAACTAAAAATAAAACCTAAGAGCGAGACGCTCCAAGCATAGCACATAACGCATGAAGTGATAAAAATATAGTGAGACGAAGGACGAACTGATGATTGTTGATGGAGAAGGGGATGCACGGGGGCATCCCCAAGCTTAGACGCTTGAGTCTCCTTGAATATTTATTGGGGATGCATGGGGGCATCCCCAAGCTTGAGCGCTTCACACTCCTGGATCTTCTTTCATCATCTTCCATCGCACACTTCAAAACTCCCTTCATACATAACTCATCATAAGCTGATTAGAGAGGTTAGTACCCTTAATAAAATAATTTTTCCCCACTGGATATAAATATATTCTTGAAGAGCTACTGTTTCTCAAGAGTGCCAAAAAGTTTTTGCAAAGAAAAAGCAAGCTTAAGGTTTGCAAAAGTTAGGAGAGACAAAACGTAGCAGAATCTGTGAAAAACAGAACAACAGGTAGTAAAGAATTTTTTAGGGGCACTTCTGCAACTCAAATCAAAAAACTCAGAACATACGGAAGTTTCACAATTGTATAGGGCACACTATCAAAAAAATTCAGATCAAAAAGATGATCTGGTTATTTGATTCGAATTTTTCTGTCAAGGGACAGAATCTGTTTTCTGGACAGCACGTTACAACTTTTGCTTCCCTTATCATAAGAGGCTATAACTTGGCACAAAGCTGAAAAATAAAGATACAATGATGTTGCTACAGTAGTAACAAACATCAAGACACAACAAAAAGCAAAAAGAAACCTAAATTCGTTGCGGGCTGCCTCCCGAAAGCGCTTTCTTTTATGCCTTTAAGCTAGGCATAAGGATTATAAAAGGTGCTCTCATAAGAATAAGAATTTGAAGCAAAAGAGAGCATCAAGAAGCAAATATGAAACACATTTAAGCCTAACCCACTTCCTATGCATAGGCATCTTGTAAGAAAATAAATCAAAGAAGCACAAAGTGACATGCATAGGAAGGTAGAACAAGAACAACTTCAAAACTTTCAACATGAAGAGAGGTGTTTTTGTAACATGGAAGTTTATACAACCAAACTTTCCTCTCTCAAAGTAATTTTCAGTAGCATCATGAACAACATCAATAATATAACTATCACATAAATCATGTTGTTCATGACCTACAAGCACATGTGTATTGTTTCCAGCACGGTTTTTAGGATGGTAAGATAGATGCAACCCATCACATTGAGCCTTGATAAGAGCAAAATTCTCCGGAATAGTTGGAGATTTCAAAAGGATAATAGGGAATCAAGTGTGCGTGCAACAACAATAATTTCGTACTTAACATAAGGAACTATAGCAAGTTCATCTTCGTAGGCATCATCCATAGTGGCATCATGGCCATCAACAAAGCAAGTATCAAAATCATCAGAAAGGGAAGTATCAAGTGAGTCCTCGGAATCATAAGATTCCTCTTCATAGCAATCATTAGCATCTTCTTGGGCAGCAAGCATTCTATTTTTAATATCCTCAATATAAGAATTGGAAGTATAATTCTCAAAGCAATAAGCAAGAACAACAAAGTTTTCAGACTTGTGAATATATCATAATACTTTTCAATCAAAGAAGCAATCTCATAAGCACCTTTAAAAGCAACAAACTCTTCAATCTTTTCAACATCAAAGTAATCATAAACACCTTTGGCATAAGAAGATAGGATCTCATTTTCATTAAACTCACATTGGAAAGGAAGGTGTTTACGCTCTATATTAGAGCAACAAGTAAAATCATAAATGTGGCATAAACACTCGGCATAGCAATAAGAAGTTTGTATTTGGTCCCATAAGTTTTTCCCTTTCTCAGATAGGCGGTGCCGCGTATAATGAGCATGCTCATCCAATGATTTTCCCTCAACCAAGTCGGTTGGGTTTTTAGCGCGAGCACAAATTGATCGAAGACGAGCCAAGTGAAACATGTCCATCCTACCATATTTGGGTGGTTCCACACCCATGGTGAAGATAGCATCAGTAGGTATTTTTTGTATTTTTAATAAGGGATACAAAAGTAAAAACTGAAAGGTAAACTAACAAGACTAAAAAAACAAAGGTAAAGGGTAGGGTGCAACTCCCCTATCTTAGCACTCGGAGTCCCCGGCAACGGCGCCAGAAATTTGCTTGATGGCGCGAGAGTTGACGGGTATAGTCTTCTCGCCCTTCGTTGGCGAGCCCCAAGTGGAAGGCGTGATGTAACACAACAGCCAATTTCCCTCGGTAAAGATACCAAGGTTTGTCTCCAGTAGGACTCCAGAGATGATAAGTAGGTGTCAGCGGCGCAACTGACACGGACCTGCACACAGACACAAATAACTTTGTTCCCAACGAAGTTCAGAGAGGTTGTCAATCTCTCCGGTCTTGTTGTTCACAAAGGATCAAACACAAGGGATAATGATAGAAACTGAAAGTAAAAACAGAAAAGTAAATGAGCATGGAAACAGTAATGAGGATATGGACCGGGATACGTGATGTTCACTAGTGATGTCTCTCTCCCAAAAGACGACAAAACTGCTATGCGAGGTAAACAAATTACATAAGGGCAATTGACAGGATTATGAACGCAACGCAATGCTAACTATGCTGCAAAAGAAAGGAAGAGGCTCAAAAGCACGGGCAGTACGCCAAAATAAGTAGAACGAAATCCAACTGCATCTACTACTAATCATCCACCTTGAGATATCTATCCAGAACATCTCGCTGGTATTAAGTTGCGAGCCCCGCCCAAAGTGTAAACCCAAAGCAACAGACAACTGCATTAAAAAGCACTTTGCGTAAAGTAAACAATCCTTACAACCGCGGTTACAAGCACCGTTGTTTTCCCCCTTGTGGTAACAGCACATCCCCTAGACTCATGTTTCTGTCACTCAAGCGTGTCATCGGGGGGCATGAACCCACAATCGAGCATAACGTTCCCTCTTGGGGTTACTACCTACTACTTGGCCAAAGCAATAAACAGCAACGAAGAACATGCAAGAATTACTTAGGAACAAAAATATTAGAGATAAAAACCAAATATATTACTCAATCACAATCTGAACATAATCTCATAATCCATCAGATCCCATCAAACTCAGCATAGCAATAGCAGAAAGATTACAAAAGTGCCTCGATCATGTAGGGCAGCTCACGAGGTCTAAACCATGAAGAACAAAGAGGGGAGGAGAACATCACATAGCTACTGATCACGGACCCATGGTCCAAGGAAAACTACTCACAAGACATCCGGGGAGCATCCATGGTGGAGAGGAGACTCCCGGAGGTCGGCCCTCCCTCCGGCAGGGTGCCGGGAAGAGGTCTTCTGGTGCTCCCGATCTCGGAAGCGCGGCGGCGGCGGAACAGAGGAGAGATCGCGAAAAATGGTTCTCTCCTCGGAAGTTTCCCGTGACAGAGAATATATAGGCAAAGGGGGGCAGCCAGAGGTGGACCAGGGGCCCCAGGCGCCCCCTGGCGCGGCCAGGGGTGGGGCCACGCCGGGTGGCCTCCTGGGCCACCTCTGGCTCCCCTCTGGCCCCACTTGTTCTCTTCGCGAAGCTTCCTGTACGCTGATTTTTCCTGTATTTTTCCCGGAATTTTTCTGGCACTTTTTATATGGGGGAAAACTGAAATAGAAAAACAGCAGAAAACAGGAACTGGCACTGTGGTGCACTGAGTTAACAGGTTAGTCCAAATATGATCAAAAGTGTATGAAAGTGTATCTAGATCATAGCAATATCACACAAAACATGCATGGAGCAAGCAGAAATTATAGATACGTTTTGGACGTATCAACGACAAGCCAGATGTTGAAATTGTTAGCTCGGAGATGGAGTCTGAAATGACGAATGCGCAAGAGGCCGAGCCAGAAGAAGCAGTCGCACCACAGCAGGAAATGGTCATGGTAGTCGTCACCACTCCAACCTGGGCGCAGCCGATCAGAGATTTCCTGGTTGACGGGGTTCTTCCCCCAGATGAAGTTGAAGCTAGGCAGATCCAGCGCCGATCTGGTGCATACACCATCATTAACAATGAGCTGATGCACAGAAGTGTAACTGGAGTTCTCCAGCGATGTGTAGAAGAGGACATGGGGCTCGAGTTGCTCCGGGACATTCATCAAGGTGAATGCGGTCACCACGCATCAACAACTTCAATAGTAGCCAAGGCATTTCGCCATGGTTTCTATTGGCAGACAGCGCGAGCTGCGGCAGAGCATCTGGTGAAGCACTGCAATGGCTGTCAGCGGTTCAAGGCCAAGAGTCATCTCCCGACGTCGGCACTCAAAACAATCCCAATAGCATGGCCATTTGCAGTTTGGGGGCTGGACATGGTTGGGCCGTTCAAGCGAGCAAGGGGTGGTTTAACCCACCTACTAGTTGCAGTCGACAAATTCACGAAGTGGATTGAGGCACGTCTGATCAAGAAACCGGATGGTCCGACAGCAGTCAGGTTCATCGCCGACGTCGCAAGTAGATACGGAGTTCCAAACAGCATCATCACCGACAACGGCACGAACTTTGCAAAGGGGGCATTGTCTCGGTATGCATCCGAGTACGGCATTCTGCTCGATGTGGCATCTGTAGCGCACCCCCAGTCAAATGGTCAAGCAGAAAGAGCAAACGGCCTCATCCTGGCAGGCATCAAGCCCAGACTGATTGAGCCACTTGAAAGAGCACATGGGGCATGGATTGATGATCTTCGGCAGTTTTGTGGAGCCTGAGAACCACACCCAACCGATCAACCGGATTCACCCCATACTTCCTGGTATACGGCTCAGAAGCAGTCATCCCAGCCGACATTGAGTTTGACTCACCTCGATGCACCCTATACACTGAAGCAGAGGCCAAGGAAGCGCGAGAAGATGGTGTTGATCTGAAGGAAGAAGCTTGCCTGCTGGCTCTGTCCAGGTCGGAAATTTACCAGCAGAGGCTGCGGCACTACCACAGCAAGAAGATCCGCCCCATCACTTTCCGTGAGGGCGATTTGGTGCTCCACCGAATCCAGAAGTCAGATGGTCAACACAAGTTATCGTCACCTTGGGAGGGCCCTTTCATCGTTAGCCGAGCACTCAAGAACAATGCATATTATCTTATCGACTGCACACAAGGCACTCGACACAAGGACACTTTAGGAGTTGAGACGCAGCGTCCCTGGAACGCCGAGCTGTTGTGCCCGTTTTAAAGTTGAGTCATGCGAATGTATTCATGTTGGATATGTGCCCTAGGGACAAATTAATAAAGATATTTGTCACATATCCGTTTTGTTCATAATACGTTTTATACTGTGCTATAACTGTATTACTTGGAAATACTAATACAGGTGTAGTATAAAACATGGTCCGTAGTTTAACTCTGGTAAACTATCTCATTGGGCAATTGATTGATCAAGCTTTCCTGATCATGGCGACACTTAAGTCCATTGATAATGAGGTCATATCGCTAAGGGGAATGATGTGATGGACGTACACCCACCTAAAGTATTGCAATGTGATCGAGTCACATAGTTCAGCGTTGCTATGACTTTGTAACGTATGGCTTAGTCCTTAGACCGTAACGATCATACGTAATTGTCATCTATGAGGAGACTTTGATTTGTATCCCACCGCCTGACTGAAATATGCTGGCTATAACGGTGCACTTTGGGTATTCCGAAATAGATGGTTGATGAGTATGTTAATAGATCAGAGCGGGATTTGTCAGTCCTTGTGACAGGACAGGTACTCCGGGCCCACTCGGTGATATTGCATCAACACCTTGCAAGGACGTGACTAGGTCACAAGAGATGCAATGATCATGGACGAGAGAAGTTCTTTGTTGTGAACGAGATGTGAACACGGTATGTAGGATACCGACGATCAAACCTCGGACAAACAAAGTACCGCAGCACAAAGGGATTACGTCGTATCGTTAACGGTTTCCAAAAGCGATCGAAGTTCATTCGATGGAAGTGCAGGGTCTGTCAAGGATTGTAACCAGGTCCAACTGACTAGTCATTGGTCAATGAGAAGAGTCTCGACCATGTCCGCTGTTTCCCGGACCGTTAGGGTGTTACACTTAAGGGCAATCGATGCATAGGACATTTACGGGATCAATCGGTGAAATAGGAGGAATCACCGGAATAGTTCCGGAGGAGGACGGAATGGTTTCCGGACATTTTGAATAGTTCAAAATAAAGTTAATTGTTTTAATAATTTTTTATTATTTAATTATCTGAATTAAATATTTAAAACATATTAAAAAAATTAAAAAAATGGGAAAAGGCTAAATGGACCCATGGGGCCCATTAAGGGAGGAGGGGGTCTCCCCCCTTGGGCTTGGCACCAAGGGTGGGCCCACCACCCCCCTTGGCCGGCGCACTCCCCCCCCCCTTGGGAGTTTAGTCCCACATGGGGGAGGGGAGGAGGATGGCACCCCCCTTGGCCTATATAAGGAGGGGTAGACCCCCCCTTTTTCCAACACACCAATATCTCCTTCTTCCTCCTTCTCCTTCCCGGAAGTGGACTCCCCTTGTTTGGAGTCTGCACCTGGATTTGAGTTCTCCACCATAAGGCAGGCCGTCGTTCGGCTGGAGTCGGGATCCTTAGCCGTCTTTCTTCCGCTGCTCGCCTGGTTCGGGGCCCGGGAGGAACATCGATTGTACCGTACGTGTATAAACTCTTCGAGGCACTACACCTGTGGTGCTACTTCGTCGCTGGAGGTTTACCGGGAGTCATCCTCGCCGGTGGTGGTCTTCTACACGACAGGGAGGTCGTAGTTCCGAGTCTACGCCAGCCACGTTCGCAAGAACGTTTCCCTCTTTCGGTCTTCAAAGGTATGAACACCGATTCCCTCCGTTACTTTACATCGCCATAGCATAGATCTTGGGTTCGGGTACCGTAGGTATGAAAAATTTGTGTTTTCTGCCCCGTATCCCAACAGTGGTATCATGAGCTAGCTATGCGTAGATGTATTGTACGGGTAGAACACATCTAGGATGTGGGCATCGAATCTTCATTCGTTACCCTCCCACGTGTACTCATTTAGCGTTGTGGCAATGTTTGATGAAGCGGCCCCCGACCGACCTTACACGTTTACGCGAGACTGGTTCCACGCTTGACATATGGCTTGTACCATATAAAGTGGTTGGGGGGTGTCTGTCTCTCTGCATTAGCGATGCGAAGATGTTTGCAACAGAGGGCCCCGACAGGGGTGTAATAGAGACGGATGGGAGACGGTGTTGTGGCATGTTTTTCGCAGGATAGAAACGGTTCTCTCTCTCGAAACCCCTAGCAGCCACATAAAACTTGCACAAGCTAAAGTAGAAAGGCGTTTAACTTTGCTTTGCATGAAGGGGGGTCATAGGTTGTATGATTTACAGTTTTACTTCCTGTTTTATGCTAGTATGCTAGATATATCGACGGTAGCACGAAACAGGACCATCTCTCACAATACCAACATTGTGTTCTCCCTTGGTGGGCACCGCCTGGAAGGTTCTCCCATATGGCTTGATGCTCCGTACATACCGGAGTTGTCCTACATATTCAACGGAGTTCGCATGAGGTTGGGTTCGGCAAGCCTATCATATGCAGATATGGCCTTGCTGAACAACTAACATCAAGGTTCGATTGGCAGGCTTGACGTATGTAGATGCGGGCCTGGAACACAGGAGACCGAAAGGTCGAGCACGAGTCACATGCCTGATGTGATTGGCTTAGAGGCCTACCTGGTTCGCATACTGATGGTCGTGACGATCGGGGGAGGTATGGGGGCTGGGATTGTGTAATCACTTAGTTAAATTGAGAGGTGTTTATCTAAGTGGGAGCTTTCTAGAATTTTGAGATTAAATTGAAACTCCACATTATGAACAAAAGTCTAAATATGTATCCTTGTGAATCAACCTTGTAGATGGCAGCACCTCGCCCCTCGTTCAACTTAGGATCATTCCTAGAGAAAGATAAGCTAAAAACAGATGGGACAAACTTCACCAACTGGTTCCGCACCCTGAGGATTCTCCTCGTTCCCCTCAAGATGGCATACGTACTAGAGGGCGCGTTAGGTGACGCACCAGCAGATGATGCCAGTCAGGACGAGAAGAATGTCTATCTCTCCAGGACTGATGATTCCAACCTTGTCCAGAGTGGCATGCTCTACTCCATGGAGGCTGAGCTGCAGAAACGCTTTGAGAGGATGGGTTCATATGAGATTATCACCGACCTCAAGGCGGTCTTCGCACCTCAAGCCAGGGCTGAACGGTACGAGGCTTCTGAAGCCTTCTTCTCAGCAAAGATGGACGAGCACGGCAGCGTGAGTGAGCACGTAGTCAAAATGTCTGGCTACGTTCAGCGCTTGAATGCTCTGGAATGCCAGATTCCAGATGAACTTGCTGTTGATAGGGTGTTGCAGTCGCTTCCCCCTAGCTACAAAGGCTTTGTGCTGAACTACAACATGCAGGGGATGACCAAAACCCCTTCTGAGTTGTTCGCCATGCTGAAGAGCGCCGAGGTTGAGATCAAGAAGGAGCACGCCGTCTTCATGGTCAACAAGACCACTGACTTCAAGAAGTCAAGCAGGCGGGAGAAGGCCAAGAGAGGTGGCCCCAAGAGGGATGGCAAGTCAGTTGCCGCTCCTCCCAAGGCACCCAAGCCTAAACCCGGAGTGGAGTGATTCTACTGCAAGGGTGAAGGTCACTGGAAACGCAACTGCCCCAAGTACCTAAAGGACAAGAAGGATGGCAAGGTCGCCAAGAGAGACGAAGGTATATTTGATATACATATTGTTGATCTTCTCTTGACAAGCGCCGGGAACACATCCTGGATACTTGATACAGGATCTGTCGCTCATATTTCTAATTCCATTCAGGGACTAAGGAATAGGAGACGCTTGCTCAAGGATGAAGTGACGATGCGCGTGGGGAATGACTGTCAAATTGAAGTCTTGGCGGTCGGCACGAAGCATCTTAGTCTCCCTTCGGGATTGGTTTTAGTTCTGAATAATTGCTACTATGTACCCGCGTTGAGTGTGAACATCGTTAGTGGCTCTTGCTTGAAGCGATACCGATATTCTTTTAAGTCTGATACAATTGGTTGTTCGATTTATAAGGATGAAATGTTTTATGTTCACGCACCGGAGTTGCATGGTTTATTCGTACTTGATCTCGATGGTGACGTGTGTCACATTAACAATATTGAGGCCAAAAGATTGAAGAATGATGAAGATCACATGAAGATGTGGCATTGCCGACTTGGTCATATTGGTATAAAGCGCATGGAGAAGCTCCATAAGGATGGACTTCTTGAGTCATTGGATTTTGGATCCCTTGATACATGTGAACCATGCCTCATGGGCAAAATGACAAGGACTCCATTCAATGGGATAATGGAGCGTGCGGATGACTTATTGGGGATCATACACACGGATGTATGTGGACCCATGAACGTCCCCACTCGCAATGGTCTTCGTTACTTTGTGACCTTTACTGATGACTTGAGTAGATATGGGTATATTTACTTGATGAAGCACAAGTCTGAAACCTTTGAAAAGTTCAAGGAATTTCAGAATGAGGTCGAAAATCAACTCGGAAAGAAAATCAAGCACCTTCGATCGGATCAAGGTGGCGAGTATTTGAGTCACGAGTTTGGCAATCATCTGAAGTCTTGTGGCATAGTACCACAGCTTACGCTGGCAGGCACACCTCAGAGAAACGGTGTGGCTGAGCGACGTAATCGAACCCTATTGGATAGCGTACGATCGATGATGTCTCATACTGATTTGCCTGTGTCATTCTGGGGGTATGCATTAGAAACTGCCACTCATATTCTTAATAGGGCACCATCCAAATCCGTAAAGACAACACCATTTGAAGAATGGCATGGCACGAAACCTAAGTTGTCTCACCTGAAGATTTGGGGTTGTGAGGCTTATGTTAGGAAACTACAGCCTGACAAACTTGAATCCAATGCGGATAAGTGCATCTTTGTGGGCTATCCCAAGGAAACTTGTGGATACACCTTCTACAACAAGTCTGACAGCAAAACGTTTGTTGCCAAGACGGGACACTTTCTTGGGAAGGAGTTTCTCGCGAAAGAGTTGAGTGGGAGGAAAATAGACCTCGATGAAGTGACTGACCAATCACTCCAATTGGAAGAAACGGCTACAGAAATTGTTCTGGAACCATATTCCACAGTGGGAGCTGAAGAGAATGGCCAGAACGACATTCATAACGCTCATGACATTGATGATGATCATGATGAGAATGAAGAGGAACCTTTTATGCCCCGTAGGTCATCAAGAGTCCGTCAACCTACTGAGTTTTACGGACAGCTTGTGAATGCAATCTCGGCTGATGAGTCGGATGAACCTACAAGTTACAAAGAAGCAATGGAGGGACCCGAGTCCGAGAAATGGCTTGAAGCCATGAAATCCAAAATAGACTCCATGTACACCAACAAAGTATGGACTTTGGTGGATATTCCCGAGGACCGCAAGGCCGTCGAGAATAAATGGATTTTCAAGAAAAAGACTGACGCAGACGGAAACGTATCTGTCTACAAAGCTCGACTTGTCGCGAAGGGGTTTCGAAAAATTCAAGGAGTTGACTACGAGGAGACGTTCTCTCCTATAGCGATGATAAAGTCTATTCGGATCCTACTAGCAATAGCTGCATATCATGATTACGAGATATGGCAGATGGATGTGAAAATTGCATTCCTAAATGGCAACATTGAGGAAGAGTTGTATATGATGCAACCAGAGGGGTTTGTCGATCCAAGGAACGCTGGTAAGGTGTGCAAGCTTCAACGGTCCATCTATGGGTTGAAGCAAGCATCTCGGAGCTGGAATCTTTGATTTGATGAGGTCATTAAAGCTTTTGGATTTGTCCAAAACGTCGAAGAGTTCTGCGTCTATAAGAAGCTGAGTGGGAGCTCTGCAGCATTCCTTGTGTTATATGTAGATGACATATTACTAATAGGGAACGATAAGAAATTCTTAGAGGAAGTGAAGGAATATCTGAATGGATAATTTTCCATGAAGGACCTAGGTGAAGCTGCATACATATTGGGGATTAAGATCTATAGAGATAGACCTAATCGACGGTTGGCCTTGAGTCAGAGCACTTATATTGACAAGATATTGAAAAGGTTCAGTATGGGTAACTCCAAGAGAGGCCTCTTGCCAGTTATAAAAGGTGTCAAATTAAGCGTGACTCAATGCCCAACCACAGCAAAAGAGAAGGAGGAGATGTCCTCAAAGCCCTATGCCTCAGCCATATGTTCTCTCATGTATGCTATGTTATGTACCAGACCAGATTTAGCGCTGGCCATTAGTATGACTAATCGCTACCACAGTAACCCGGGAATGGCTCACTGGACAGCAGTAAAGAACATCCTTAAGTACTTGAGAAGAACCAAGGATCTGTTTCTCGTTTATGGAGGAGTTGATGAGGAGCTCACCGTAAAGGGTTACGTTGACGCAAGCCTCGGCTCAGATCTAGATGACTCGAAATCCCAGACGGGATATGTTTTCATGTTGAACGGTGACGCAATTAGCTGGAGGAGCGGCAAACAGTCAGTCGTCGCTCAATCTACAATGGAGTCGGAGTATATTGCCGCTTGCGAAGCGTCAAATGAGGCGTTGTGGCTGAAGAAGTTCGTGATCGAGCTTGGCGTCTTTCCCAGCTGCACTGACCCCGTGGGAATCTTCCGCGACAACACGGGTGCCATTGCTAACGCGAAGGAGCCAAGAACTCACTCTACAGCCAAGCACATCCTCCGAAAGTTCCATGTGACGCGAGACTACGTCAGGGATGGACACACTAGGATTCACAAGATACATATGGATCTGAACGCAGCAGACCCGATGACTAAACCTCTTCCACAGGGCAAGTTTGAAGAACACCGAGAGACCATTGGTGTTAGATACATACCTGATGTAAACTAGTGTAATTTGTACTCTAGTGCAAGTGGGAGACTGTTGGATATGTGCCCTAGAGACAAATTAATAAAGATATTTGTCGCATATCCGTTTTTTTCATAATACGTTTTATACTGTGCTATAACTGTATTACTTGGAAATACTAATACATGTGTAGTATAAAACATGGTCCGTAGTTTAACTCGGGTAAACTATCTCATTGGGCAATTGATTGATCAAGCTTTCCTGATCATGGCGACACTTAAGTCCATTGACAATGAGGTCATATCGTTAAGGGGAATGATGTGATGGACGTACACCCACCTAAAGTATTGCAATGTGATCGAGTCACATAGTTCAGCGTTGCTATGACTTTGTAACGTATGGCTTAGTCCTTAGACCGTAACGATCATACGTAATTGTCATCTATGAGGAGACTTTGATTTGTATCGCACCGCCTGACTGAAATATGCTGGCTATAACGGTGCACTTTGGGTATTCCGAAATAGATGGTTGATGAGTATATTAATAGATCATAGCGGGATTTGTGAGTCCTTGTGACAGGACAGGTACTCTGGGCCCACTCGGTGATATTGCATCAACACCTTGCAAGGACGTGACTAGGTCACAAGAGATGCAATGATCATGGACGAGAGAAGTTGTTTGTTGTGAACGAGATGTGAACACGGTATGTAGGATACCGACGATCAAACCTCGGACAAACAAAGTACCGCAACACAAAGGGATTACGTCGTATCGTTAACGGTTTCCAAAAGCGATCGAAGTTCATTCGATGGAAGCGCAGGGGCTGTCAAGGATTGTAACCAGGTCCAACTGACTAGTCATTGGTCAATGAGAAGAGTCTCGACCATGTCTGCTGTTTCCCGGACCGTTAGGGTGTTACACTTAAGGGCAATCGATGCATAGGATAGTTACGGGATCAACCGGTGAAATAGGAGGAATCACCGGAATAGTTCCGGACGAGGACGGAATGGTTTCCGGACATTTTGAATAGTTCAAAATAAAGTTTAATTGTTTTAATAATGTTTTATTATTTAATTATCTGAATTAAATATTTAAAACATATTAAATAAATTAAAAAAGGGGAAAAAGGCTAAATGGGCCCATGGGGCCCATTATGGGAGGAGGGGGTCTCCCCCCTTGGGCTTGGCGCCAAGGGTGGGGCCCACCACGCCCCTTGGCCGGCGCACTCCCCCGCCCTTGGGAGTTTAGTCCCACATGGGGGAGGGGAGGAGGATGGCACCCCCCCCCCCTTGGCCTATATAAGGAGGGGTAGACCCCCCTTTTTCCAACACACCAATATCTCCTTCTTCCTCCTTCTCCTTCCCGGAAGTGGACTCCCCTTGTTTGGAGTCTGCACCTGGATTGGAGTTCTCCACCATAAGGCAGGCCGTCGTTCTGCTAGAGTCGGGATCCGTAGCCGTCTTTCTTCCGCTGCTCGCCTGGTTCGGGGCCCGGGAGGAACATCGATTGTATCGTACGTGTATAAACTCTTCGAGGCACTACACCTGTGGTGCTACTTCGTCGCTGGAGGTTTACCGGGAGTCATCCTCGCCGGTGGTGGTCTTCTACACGACAGGGAGGTCGTAGTTCCGAGTCTACGCCAGCCACGTTCGCAAGAACGTTTCCCTCTTTCGGTCTTCAAAGGTATGAACACCGATTCCCTCCGTTACTTTACATCGCCATAGCATAGATCTTGGGTTCGGGTACCGTAGGTATGAAAAATTTGTGTGTTCTGCCCCGTATCCCAACAATTCATGCTATCAAGCATTCAATCAGTAAAGTTGTCATGCGTCTGAAAGATAGCATTCGATTGTCTTTATATGATTATTTCGTTTTTGGGAAAGCCTCAGTTGGCAAAGCCTTGTCATTCCCGAGAGGTGCGAAAAATCTCACTCGGGGACCGGCCGACCATGCGGTCAAAAAGTATAAGGTGAAAGACCATGAGGACTACAGGTTCAGAACCAAGATAGCATGCGATACGAGCACATATCACAAGTTGACTGTGGCATCGATGTAGCAACGACTGGTCGGACCTGCGGTATCGCATCACGAACTTAAAAACACTCTAGAAAGAGGACCATGGCCGACGGCGCCATTCGCCGATTGCGTCCCAGATCGATGCACCGAGCAATCGGCAAGGAGCAATCGGCCGAATAATTCTATGCCGAATCCTTCCGCGCTAACGCTAGAGCATCTTAATGACCAAACCCATGGGATCATGTTCCCAAGGTAAAATGGCAAAAGGAAAAAGCGAAAAAGCAAAAAGCAGGAAGTCGATCACATAAGAAAGTTATGCAATAAGCAAAGATAAGGGGCTCAAGTCCGAATAGGTTCATTACATTAAACCACCCCCAGTGGGTGTTCTCAAAATCGTGCAAGTCTTGCGAAAATGCAGCAAAATAAAAGTAAAGTGAACTAGCTAGGCGTTGGGAGAAGCAGAGGCCGGAGCAGTAGAGGTCGGCGGCGCAGTCGAGGCAGTCGGAGCAGTGGATGGCGTTTGTGTAACGGTTGGAACTGTTTACTCCGGCGCAGTCAGACCCTCTTGCACAGCAGCGACCTCTGATTGTTTCAGCCCCGTCAAACTTTCCTTCGCCTTGGAGGGCTCGGCATCGGCTGTCTTGGCACTCGTCCGTCCTGAAGTAGCTTTGGGCGAAGTGTGAGATGAGCTGCTATCAGATAAGTCATTATGATACAGATGGGAGCTCGAAGAGCGCGTTGGTTGGCTGCCTTGACCTCCTCAGGTGCGGCCGCCGGCAGAAGGGCTGTCGTCGGCCAGGGCAGCGATCGAAAGTGGAGCAACCGGCATCCCAGCATCGTCAAGAACGGGAGTGTATTCAATATGAGGGAACCACCCGGCCATGGTCGTGGCAAGGCGGTTTACCTGGGCATAAGCAGTCTCAAGGAGGTCGGCCGCCCCGTCTCGCATGGTGTAAAGCCGAGCCAAGCTCAGCTTGGGATACCAGCTCAGACGCTCTGAAGCGCCATCTCGGCGCCAGTCCGGGTGGCTGAGTCAAGCAAAGCCTCGACTCGGCGGGAGCGGCTTTCAGCAGCATCAACACTTGGTTGTGGGTGGCATTAGGGGCATCTCCTTGCTCCGAGTCCTCTTCGTCGGATTCATTTGTGCCGGCTGAGGATCCTTCACCATGGTGCAGGCGCCCAAGTGCTTGTTTCAGCTCGGAAGGCCCCCAAAGCAGCTCGGCGAGCTTCTGGATGCCCAGTTTGAATGCAATGACGCTGCCAAGAATCACAGGGATGCGAGCCTCGGTAGCAAGGATGAATTCCCGGGGACTCCACCCTTCAGCTTCGGTCCTCACCGGCCGGCCCTCTTTAGCTCGGATTCGCCTTTCCTCAGAAATGGCGTGCTGAGCGGCGGGCTCGGAGGCAGGCCAGTGCTATATATCGGAAAGTTAAGTGTGAAAAGAGGCAAAAGAGAAGAAATCGGTAGGAAAACCGAGACAAGAAAGATAGCTCACCAGAAATAAGAGAATCCATCTCACGCAGTCCCTCGATATTAGCTCGGGCCTCGCGTCGGGCCTTTGTTAGCTCATCATTGTGGCGCAGCATCGTGGCCTCCAGCTTGGCCACGACGTCATCTCGTTCTGCTTGCAGAGCGGTCCGAGCGGTCACCGCGGCATCACGCTCGGAGCGCAGAACCTCAACAGTCGTGGCGTGAGCCGAGATCACCGCCTCCAGCTCGGCTTTGTGGCTGGCCCGGAGCGCAGTCACTTCACCCCATAGCCGCTCGTCAGTGCGAGACAAGTCCGTTTCGGCGGCTCGTAGGCGCTCAAGCTCCTGCTGAGAAGCAGCAAGCTCGGGGCCTTGACGGCCGAGCTGCTCCACCAGCTCGGCTACCCGGCCTTGAAGAGCAGTGATAGTAGGCAAGGACGCGGCAGCAGCTGCAATGTGGTTGAGAAGATAAAGTCAGAATCGGAGAATGAATTCAATCGGGCGGGAATCAGCAGAATTACCTGTCAGCTCGGCGACCTTTGCGGTCTGTTGGTTCACTTGAAGCTGAGTGGAGGCAAGGAGTCGCAGGCTGGTAGAGTAGGACTCGAGTAGAGTCTCAAAGACTTCGCGTTTCTCCTCGGCGGCAGCCTGTGCATTAGAAGAGGGTCAGTAAAAAAATGATGATGAGAGCAATAATCGAGAGAAGATCCGAGCTGATTACAACGCAATCGGCCCGAATCTCGGGGACTACACCCAGTGGGTGCGCTTGCGTGCACCCACTCGAGGGCAGATCCACCGATCTGAGGACGGCATAGGAAAGCAAGAGTCAGAAGAAGATCCGAGCTGATTGCACACAATCGGTCGGAATCTCGGGGACTACACCTAGTGGGTGCGCTTGCGCGCACCCACTCGAGGGCAGATCCACCGATCTGAGGACGGCATAAGAAAGCAAGAGTCAGAAGAAGATCCGAGCTGATTGCACACAATCGGCCCGAATCTCGGGGACTACACCCAATGGGTGCGCTTGCGCGCCCCCACTTAGAGAAGAGGACTTACAGTGTGATTGCGGTCGATGAGCTCGAGCTCCTGAAGCACGCCGGTGGAGAGTGCCTTCACTCGGTCATAAGCTGAAGCCATAGTTCCATGGGAGGCCAAAGGAAAGCGGCACGAGGCGTCGGGCTCGGGGCCAGCAGGACCAGTGCGGGAGTAGGCCACGCGGAAGTGCTCCACCGAATGCATCTGCGATTCAGGAGCGGTAGAGGAGGTCGTCGTCGACGTCGGCTAAAGGATCAGAGCCTTGGAAGCAGCAGCAGTCGAGGGCGGCGCCGAGGTGGCTGGCGGGGCTGTAGCACTCGGTGTCGGGGTAGTTGTTGAAGGAAGAGACACCGTAACAATCGGCGAGTGGTTGTCACGATGGCAGTTGGGATCTGACCGGAGGACCGCGGCGGGGAAGGAGCAATCGGAGGATCCGACTGCAATCCCTCGGTGTTGGCGGCCTCCAGGTCGACGATGTCGTTGTGGGCCACAGAGGCCTTGGGCAGAGGCTTGCTCGGCAGCTTGCTTGGAGGTTTGGTGAGGTCGGCACGAGCTTTCTTGGCCTTGCGCTCGGCGTCCTTCGTCGAGAGAGGAGCAATCGGCGGCCGTTTTCTGGTGTTGTCGGCATGGATGGAGGTTGCAGAAGGAGCTAGGCCGGTGAAGGCAGGAAGGTCCCGATCAATGTCGTCCAGGTCAATAGCAGCCCTGAGTAGAAAAGAGAGATAAGCAACAAATGAAATAAAAATGTCAAGGAAGAGCAGGAAGGAGAGATAATTACCCAGCAGACATCGGCGCTCCTCGGGGCATCCGGAAGCGCAGAGGTGGGATATCCAGGGGAGCTTCCTACAGAACGGGGCCGACCTTGGGCTTGGCACCGGGAGCTTTCCCAGTCTGCTAAGCTCGAGTGCGCCCAGTCTGAGGGGCCTTCCCTTTCGGAACAACCACCGCGGTCTTCGCACCCTTGCTCGACGCAGCACCAGATGACGAGCCATCAGCTCGGGGTCGTTTGAGCGGCACCTTCTTGGGGTCGGGATGCGAATCTGGACTGGAACCTCCAACTTTTGAGGCGCTGTCATCATCACTCCACTCATCCAGAAAGCGTTCGAAGGAGGAGTCATGCATACCCCCTTGATCATCCGCATCGGCATCGGCGGGGTTGTCCTCGGCGTCGGAGTTGGAAGTGGGGGTCGTCGTACTCGAGGTCGGTTGGGTCCTCCTCCTTGCGATCAGGGGCGAAGGCGCCGACAACTTGACCATCTTGCATCACGTCAGTCGCAACAAAGTACTGGAAGATGAACAAGGTATCAGAAAAGCAAATGAGCAGCCGAGCAATCGGGAGAAGAGAGAGAGCAATCGGAGCATACCTCTGGAGGATGAACTCCGCGATGAAGGCACTTCAGGCCGAATCAGAAGGGTTTTGGCGTCGGAGTGGTGGTGAGTGCTTTCACTCGGAGGCGCAACACTCTGTTGCTCAGCTTATTGGTGCAAATCCGAGTGGGATCCTTCCAATTTGCCATGTCGCAGATGCGGTGCACTCGGCGCTGAAGCGGGAGCACTCGGACCTGAAGCCAGATGGCCACGAGGTCGTACGCCTGCAGGCCATCTTTCTCCAGTTGGGAAATCCGAGCTACCTGGGAATCGATGTCACAGTCGCCGACTCCGAGCTTGGTCGACCACTGGTATCTCTCAACCGGCAGAGCCAACTGGAATTCTGGCAAGTTGGTGAGGTCGGGGCCTTGGTCGAGAGATCGGACATAGAAGAACGTGGTCTGTCAGTCCTTGACCGATCGGATGATGGCAGGGGACTCATAGCCTTGTTTGCTGGAATAGAGAATGCAACCGTCGCAGTCGGTCATGGCGGTCTCATGAATCGGTGGCTTGTCTTCTCCATCCGGATTCGGCAGCAGGTTCCCGGTCCGAGCCATGTGACCTCGGAGGTGGAAGAGGCGCTTCCACAACCCGATGCTCGGCCGGATGCCGAGATAGCCCTCACAAAGAGTGACGAATCCCGACATCGTCATGATGAAGTTGGCGGCGAGGTGGTGCGGTTGCAGTTGGTGGAAGTCCAAGAACTCTCGGAAGAAAGTGCTCACCGGCAGCCCGAAGCCGCGCTCGAAGTGTGCAGCAAAGACCACGCGCTCGCCGGCGCGCGGCTGATACGTCCCAAACGTATCTATAATTTCTGCTTGCTCCATGCATGTTTTGTGCGACTTTGCCATGATTTGCTTGAACTTTCATACACTTTTGAGCATATTTGGACTCATCTATTAACCCAGTGCACCCAGCTGCCAGTTGCTGTTTTCTGCTGTTTTAGTATTTCAGGTTTTCTGGCCATTAAAAGTGCTCCAAAAAATCCGGAAAAATCAGATAAAAAATCAGCGACCCGGAAGCTTCAGGAAACACCAAAGGAGGGAAGGGGGCCACCACAGGGACTCCAGAAGGTTCCCTGGCGCGGCCCCACCCTAGGCCGCGCCAGGGAGCCTCCTGGCTGTCCTGTGGGTCCTCTCGGTGCCCCCCTTCGCCTATATTTAGCCCTCGGGGTGGAAACCCCTAAGACGGATCTCTCTTCCGCGAACTCGCCTCTGTACCGCCGCCGCCGGCGTTTCTAGATCGGGGCTGCCTAGAGAAGCTGCCCCGGCACCCTGCCGGGAGGAGGAACCCCCTCCGAGAGACCATCCATAGCCATGGACGCCTCTCGTATGTACCGTGAGTAGTTCCCCTTGGACCATGGGTCCGTGACCAGTAGCTATGTGATGTTCCTCTCCCCTCTTTGTGCTTCCACTTTCAAGACCTCGTGAGCTGCCTCACATGATCGAGGCACCTTTGTAATTTTCTGCCGTTGCTATGTTGAGTTTGCTGGGATCTGATGGATTATGAGACTATGTTCAGATTGTGATGAGTAATATATTTGGTTCTTATCTTTTATATTTTGTTCTTGAGTAAATTCTTGCATGTTCTCCGTTGCCGTATTTTACTTTGGCCAAGTGATTTTTTGCAACTCCAAGAGGGAGCGTTATGCTTGATTGTGGGTTCAGCCCCTTGATGTCTAGCTTGAGTGACAGAAACATGAGACTAGGGGATGTGTTATTGCCACCAGGGATAAAACAACGGTGCTTGTATCCGCGGGTGCAAGGATTGTTTACTTTACGCAAAGTTCTTTTAATGCAGTTGTCTGTTGCTTTGAATTTACACTGTGGGTGGGATTCGCAACTTAATACCAGCGAGATGTTCTGTATAGATATCCCAAGGTGGATGATTCGTAGTAGATGTAGTTGGATTTCGGTCTACTTACCTTGGCGTACTGCCCATTTCTTTTGAGCCCTTCCTTTCTTTGCAGCATAGTTAGCATTGCGGTGCCTTCGTAATTCTGTCAATTGCCCAACTGTGATTTGTTTACCTCGCTAGCACTTTTATCGTCTTTTGGGAGAGAGACATCACTAGTGAAAATCACGGGACCCCGGTCCATCTTCACATCATTGTTTACACCCTTAGCTTACTTTCAGTCATTACTTTCAGTTCCACTTTTATCTCTTGCGTTTATCCTTTGTAAACAGCAAGGCCGGAGGAATTGACAACTCCTCTGTACTCGTTGGGAGCAAAGTTATTTGTATCTGTGTGCAGGTCCGGGTGAAGCTAGCAACCTCGGCGCCATTGTTTAGTTTACCACCTTCTTGTATCCCTCGGAGTCCTATGGGAGACAAACCTTGGTATCTTTGCCAAGGTAAAACTTGCCGCTGCACTATATCTAACCCTGCGCTTGGGGTAATCAACGAGGGCTGAGAGTATCAACACTCTCTTGCCATCAGCAAGTTTTCTGGCGCCGTTGCCGGGGACTCCAGTCTACAAGATAGGGGAGTTGCACACTATCTTTTATCTTTGCTTTTTAGTCTTGTTAGTTTACCTTTCAGTTTTTACTTTTGTGTCCCTTATCAAAAATACCAAAAATACCAGCTGCTACTATGGGTTCCTTTGAGAACACCAAGTTGTGTGACTTCACTAGTCACAACAACAGTGACTTTATCTGCACTCCTATTGCTACACCTGCTACTTCAGCACCTTCTTATGAGATTAAACCAGCTTTGCTGAACCTTGTTATGAAAGACCAATTCTCTGGTGCTAGAGATGATGCTGCTTTGCATTTAAATAATTTTATTGAGCTTTGTGATATGCAAAAGTACAAAGAAGTAGATGGTGATATTGTTAAGCTTAAGATTTTTCCTTTCTCCTTGAGGGATGAAGCTAAAATCTGGTTTCAATCCTTGCCTAAGAATAGCATAGATTCTTGGGATAAGTGCAAGGATGCTTTTATCAGGAAGTACTATCCCCCTGCTAAAATTATTCAATTAAGGAGTAACATTATGAATTTTAAACAATTGGATAATGAACACGTTGCCCAAGCATGGGAACGCATGAAATCTCTTGTCAAGAACTGCCCCACACATGGACTGACTACCTGGATGGTTATCCAAACTTTTTACGCAGGCTTGAACTTTACCTCGCGGAACCTGTTAGATTCGGCCGCGGGAGGAACTTTTATGTCAACCACACTTGGTGCTGCCACAAAGCTACTTGATGAGATCATGCTGAACTACTCTCAGTTGCACACCGAAAGATCTCCAACTGGTAAGAAGGTAAATTCTGTCGAGGATATCTCCTCTCTAAATGAAAAGGTTGACCTTATCATGTCTCTACTTACTAAGCAAGCTCCTATTGATCCTCAAAATGTTCCTTTAAATTCTCTGATTGCTCAAGAACAAGTAGATGTGAACTTCATTGCTAGAAACAACTTCAATAATAATGCTTATAGGGGCAACTTTTCTAGTAATCCTAGGCCGTTTCCATCCACTTATGGGAACAACAACACCTATCCTAGAAACAAGAACCCCACCTCTGAACTAGAGAGTATGCTCTTAGACTTTATCACTACCCAAAAAGCCTTCAACAAGAATGTGGAAGAAAAACTATCTAAATTAGATAATCTTTGTTTGAAGGTAGACAACTTAGCCCTTGATGTTGAGATGTTAAAAATTAGAACCTCTCCACTTGAGGAGAGTAAGGTCACTCCTATTAATGCTATCCAGTTACAAATCAATGAAAATATTAGGATGATGGCTAAACTCAAAGAAAGATGGGCTATATAAAAGGAGGAAGAAGATAGAGTTAAGAGCCTTCCTACCTACCACACATTAGCTACTATCCAAGTAGTTGAGGATGTCCAAACAGTTAGCACCTATCACACCCCTAGTCCCACTGGACCTATCAATGGTGATGCTACCACCTCAACCATAGATGAAGAAACCTCTATGAACATAGAGGCTTTCAAACAAGTGAGCCTAAATGATATCACTAGCTCTTTGATAGATAGTAGTGACCTAGACTTTGACAACTGCACTTTATCTGAAGTTATTGGTTTCCTACACAAGATGTCTAGAGACCCCCACACTAGCACACTTAATCTTGCCTTCACAGAGCATATCACTAATGCTCTAATCAAAGTTAGGGAGGAGAAGCTTAGACTAGAAGCCTTCATAACTAGGAAGCTAGAAGATGGTTGGGATCCTATGATAAAAATCAAATTGAATAACTTCTCTTGTTATGCTCTTTGTGATGTTGGAGCAAGTACCTCTGTTATGCCCAAAAGAATGTATGATATGCTTGAATTGAAACCTTTTGATCCTTGTTCTTTTGGTGTTCGTATTGTTGATTCTTCCGTATGGAAACCTTTGGGGAAGATCGACGATGTTCTTATCATTGTCAATGACAATTATGTTCCCGTTGATTTTACTATTATGGACATTGAATGTGAACCTTCTTGTCCAATTATTTTGGGACGTCCTTTTCTTCGCACAGTTGGTGCTGTTATTGACATGAAAGAGGGGAATATCAAATTCCAATTCCCTCTCAAGAAAGAGATGGAACATTTCCCTAGTAAAAAGATTAACTTACCTTTTGAGTCCGTCACACGGGCTAGTTATTTTCTTGAAAAGACTTGATCTTTTGCTTTAAGCATAGCTAATGGCTCTAAAGAAGCGCTTTCGGGAGGCAGCCTGCAACGAATTTAGGTTTTTATTTTTGCTTTTATTCTGTTTTTAGTGGTCTTGATGATTTTTACTACTGCAGCAACATCATTGTATCTTTACTTTTCAAGCTTTGTGCCTTTTATAGCCTCATACGACAAGGGAAGTGAAATTTGTGACATGCTGTCCAGAAAACAGATTCTGTCCTCGTGACTAGAAAAATCATGGGAAAATCCCAGTTCATCTGTTTGAGCTGAATTTTTTACACAGCATACTATATACAATTAAGAAACTTGCGTATGTTCTGAGTTTTTTGATTTGAGTTGCAAAAGTATCCCTAAAAAATTCTTTACTACCTGTTGTTCTGTTTTTCACAGATTCTGCCACGTTTTGTCTCTCTTTACTTTTGCAAACCTTAAGCTTGCTTTTTCTTTGCAAAAACTTTTTGGCAATCTTGATAAACGGTAGCTCTTCAAGGTTATCTTTATTTCCAGTAAGGGAAAAATTATTTTAATAGGGTACTAAACTCTCTAATCAGTCTACAATGAGTTATGTATGAAGGGAGTTTTCAAGTGCGCGATGGAAGATGATGAAAGAAGATCTTGGAGTGTCAAACGCTCAAGCTTGGGGATTCCCATGTGCACCCCCAATAAATATTCAAGGAGACTCAAGCGTATAAGCTTGGGGATGCCCCCGTGCATCCCCTTCTTCATCAACAATTATCAGTTCGTCTCTCGTTGCACTATATTTTTATCACTTCATGCGTTATGTGTTATTCTTGGAGCGTCTCGCTCTTAGGTTTTGGTTTTAGTTTTCTTTAGCTTTTCTTGTTGTAGTAACAAGTTAGACCCCAGCTTACTCTTTTGTGTGGGAGAGTTACATGCTCCGCTTGAACTAGAACTCCTCATAGGATTTGCATGCTTATTCTTTTAGCTGTGAGTTGTTCTTTTTCTTTTCTTAGCTGCTGCTCTTTTTAGTTGTAGTGCTTTGGTTTATCTAGAGTTTTTCTTTTGTTTTAGGTTGAACTTTATATAGGTTGCATGTTTTATCTTGTTAGAGAGTTTGCTTGTTGCACTGAGTTTTGTGTCTTGACTAGAAGTAGGTAGTTGAAGTTGCTATTCTCTTTGTAGTAGTAACTTGCAATAGTTTTGAGGTATTGACTAGAGTAATGTTTGAACTTTTTGTGTCAAGAGCTCGAGCCTATTAGTGATATATGTCGTATTTTGGTCAATCCGTGTGTTTTTCGAAAACCAAAAAACCTTGTTGAGAACTCTAGCTACCATATGGATCACTAACCTCTGGAGGGTTCGAATATTAGAGTACGCTCACGTACCATGAGTCGAGGATGCGCAAGGATAACCAAACCCCCATACGCTCCTCCTCGGGGTACTTGTCTCTTTGTGAACCTCCTTATTAGATTGAGATTACTGATAATAAGTGCATGAGTTCTTCGGACTAATGTGAGTATTCGAAAGTTGACACTTCCACCCACCTATACTTTTTCTAGCCTCTTCGGTACCGTGCATTGACCTTTCTCACCTTGAGAGTTGGGGCATACTTCGCCGGTGCATCCAAACCCTTGGCACAATACGCTCTGTCATCATAAGCCTCCTTGTATCCTTCCTTAAAACAGCCACCATACCTACCTACAAGGCATTTCCATAGCCTTTCCGAGATACATTGCCATGCAACATCCACCTTCTCATGACTTGATCCTCATGTCATACATGCTACTTGCCTGATCGATGAGCCGCATGCTAGTTGGGCCTTGCCCTAATCGTTGCTACATGACGCGCTAGTATAATTGGATATCCTGCTATCCTGTCAGAAGCATTGATGTCTACGCACGCTTCTATTCTTGTAGACTATGTTGGGCCTCCAAGCGCAGAGGTTTGTAGGACAACAGCAATTTCCCTCAAGTGGATGACCTCAGGTTTATCGAACCCAGGGAAGTAGAGGTTGAAGATGGTCTCTCTCAAGCAACCCTGCAATTAAGATACAAGAAGTCTCTTGTATCCCCAACACACCTAATACAACTAGGAGTTGTATAGGTGCACTAGTTCGGCGAAGAGATGGTAAAATACGAGTGATAGGTGTGGCAAAGAAAGGTAATATAAAATTGTAATAAAAAGTGCAGAAAGCAAACATGTGACAAAAGTGAGCACAAACGGTATTACAATGGTGGAAACAAGGCCTAGGCTTCATACTTTCACTAGTGGCAACTCTCAACAACATTAACATAGTCTAATCACATGATATTCCCATAAAACATGCAATGGAGACGCACTCGGAGGTCATTCCTTTGTGGTCAAGAGAGTATGAGAATTATGTAGGGCTACAAAAGCACACCTCAAAGTTCGTAGTTCTCAATCTATGGATTTCCCAATGTCACCGCGGCCATCCAAAGAGAGTACCACAATCACCACAACATATCTCAAGGATAGTCAAAGACAAGCACCAAGAGACTCTCAATATTCAATCCACACACAAAAGAGGAAATCACTCATGATAATATTCTTATAACCCATGTCCAATAGACCGTTGTCACCATGGTCTCTGGGATTATACTAGATAAGATCAAGTGAGTACATCAATCCAATACATAGAGGAAGGGGAAATATCATGGGATCACCCTAGATTAACATAGCCTATGATCACAACGAAGATCACATCATGGGAGAGAGAGGAGAACACATATCTACTGGTAGAAACCTCAGCCCCGAGGGAGAACTACTCCCGCTTCATGGAGGAGGGAAGCAACGGTGATGGAGATGAATCTGGGGGCACTTCCCCGTCCCGGCAGGTTGCCGGCACAGGAATTCTGGTCCCCCGAAGCTTGTCGGCGATGGCGGCGGAGATCGAAATTGCTTCTGGAGAAAAGGGGTCCGGAATCAGGGTTTCCTCCGCGGGGGTAAAAATAGGGCCAAAGGGGGGCACCAGGGGGGCACAGGACAACCAGGAGGGCAGGTGGCGCGGCCTAGGGTGGACCCGCGCCGGGCACCCTCCTGGGTCCCTCGTGGTGTCCCTTCTGCCATGTCTTGGTTATTCCGGAAGCTTCCGGAGCGCTGATTTTTTATATAATTTTTCCGGAATTTATTGGGCACTTTAATTATTGGAAAAACCTGAAATACAAAAACAACAGAAAACAGGAACTGGCAACTGGGTGCACTGAGTTAATAGGTTAGTCCAAATATGATCAAAAGTGTATGAAAGTTCAAGCAAAACATGGCAAAAGTCACACAAATCATGCATGGAGCAAGCGGAAATTATAGATACATTTGGGACGTATCAACATCCCCAAGCTTAATTCTTGCTCGTCCTCGAGTAGGTAAATGATAACAAGCATAATTTATGTGGTGACATGCCACACAACCATATAAGGACTTTTAAGTAAAGCAATCAAAGCACGCAATTCAATTCAAGTCTTAACAAGCAAGAGTCTATATTAGCATTAACACAAGCAACAAAAGAACAAAAGGTGCAAGAGCTCTCGCTGTCCGTGACTCGAATGTCTCCAGATGGTGTTTGCGTGCAAGCAGGGGACTGGGAAAAAGAGGAAAAAAAGGTTGTTGAGAACAACTATCTACTAAAGTTTCACACTTGGTCTCCTTTGGATTCTTATCTTGACTCGTCCCCAGACCACTAGCCAGGTACAAGTCAAACTGATCCACTCCCTTTCGATATTTTGAGCACTCATGCAATGGATGAGCGTGAGCAAGAAAGTTGACACCTAAAAGGCGAAACAGAAAGAAGGCGGAGGAGGAAGACAAAAAGGTGTGAAAGGCTCACATCAATGAGGACAATCATAGGCGAGAGAAGGCCATATGATAGATATGATGTGAGGAGTAGGGATTGCCATGCAACGGATGCACATGTGAGCTAAAAGTTCTCCAAGGGAACCAGTGGGGGTGCATCTAACTTGCTTGCTCAAGAAGACCTAGAGCTCGTTTGAGGAGGCTCATCATTGGAATATACAAGCCAAGTTCTATAGTGTGAAGGTCCCCACATAGCTATATGCATGATGATGATCTCTATGGAGTACAAGGGATAGAGGATGAAGTACTAGTGTGGATCTCTCAAAAGGAATAGTAGTGTGCCCCCTTCTCTCTTTTTATTTCTTTTTCTCTTTTTTCTATTTTTTTGTATTTTTTTGGTGGCCTCAATGGCTCTTTCTATTTAACTCTCATTTGTCCTCTTTGGGATCTTTTGATTTTGTCCTCTTTGGAATATTTTCCTCACTTTAGGGGCAACACTCTATATTTTACAAGAATATACGAGATCTTTCACACTTTACAAAAGTACTCACATAAAGAAGATATAACTATCATGATGCAAATGTATGCCTCTGCCTGGATAGCAGGATATGCAATGATACTAGCGCGTCATGTAGCAATGATTAGGGCAAGGCCCAACTAGCATGCGGCTCATCGATCAAGCAAGTAGCATGTATGACATGAGGATCAAGTCATGAGAAGGTGGATGTTGCATGGCAATGTATCTTGGAAGGGCTATGGAAATGCCTTGTAGGTAGGTATGGTGGCTGTTTTGAGGAAAGATATAAGGAGGCTTATGATGACAGAGCGTATCGTGCCAAGGGTTTGGATGCACCGGCGAAGTATGCACCAACTCTCGAGATGAGAAAGGGCAATGCACGGTACCGAAGAGGCTAGAAAAAGTATAGGTGGGTGGAAGTGTCAACTTTCGAATACTCACATTAGTCCGAAGAACTCATGCACTTATTATCGGTAACTCTCAATCTAATCAGGAGGTTCACAAAGAGACAAGTACCCCGAGGAGGAGTGTATGCGGGTTTGGTTATCCTTGCGCATCCTCGACTCATGGTACGTGAGTGTACTCTAATATTCGAACCCTCCAGAGGTTAGTGATCCATCTAGTAGCTAGAGTTCTCAACAGGGGGTTTTGGTTTTCGAAAAACACACGGATTGCCCAAAATACGACATCTATCACTAATAGGCTCGAGCTCTTGACACCAAAATTTCAAACATTACTCACATCAATACCTCAAAACTATTGCAAGTTACTACTAAAATTAAATAGCAACTTCAATTACCTACTTTCAAGACAAGGCACAACTCAGTGCAACAACCAACTCTCTTAACAAGATAAACATGAAAACTAAAGAGAGTTCCAGAAATAAACTAAACAAAATCCAAGGCTCTTGCTAAAGGCAAACTAAAACTAAAACTAAACATGGCAGTAGCTATGAAAAGATAAAGAACACACAACAGCAAAAAGACAGGCATGAAAAATCCTATGATGTGTTCTAGATTTTGAAAGTGGAGCGTGTTTCTCTCCCACACAAAGTAAGACGGGATCTAACTTGTTATGAACAGCAAGCAAAGCTAAAGAAACTAAAAATAAAACCTAAGAGCGGGACGCTCCAAGCATAGCACATAACGCATGAAGTGATAAAAATATAGTGAGACGAAGGACGAACTGATGATTGTTGATGGAGAAGGGGATGCACGGGGGCATCCCCAAGCTTAGACTCTTGAGTCTCCTTGAATATTTATTGGGGATGCATGGGGGCATCCCCAATCTTGAGCGCTTGACACTCCCGAATCTTCTTTCATCATCTTCCATCGCACACTTGAAAACTCCCTTCATACATAACTCATCATAAACTGGTTAGAGATGTTAGTACCCTTAATAAATAATTTTTCCACACTGGATATAAAGATATTCTTGAAGAGCTACTGTTTCTCAAGATTTCCAAAAAGTTTTTGCAAAGAAAAAGCAAGCTTAAGGTTTGCAAAAGTTAGGAGAGACAAAACATGGCAGAATCCGTGAAAAACAGAACAACAGGTAGTAAAGAAAATTTTAGGGGTACTTCTGCAACTCGAATCAAAAAACTCAGAACAGCCGATCAAAAGTCAATTGTATGGAGCAAGCTGTCAAAAAAACAGATAAAAAGATGATCTGGTGATTTTAGGCTAACTTTTGAACTTTCTTGCAATCGGAGGCTAGACTTGGCACAAAGATTGAAAATAAAGATATAATGATGTTGATACAGTAGTAACAATCATCAAGACCACTAAAAACAGAAGTAAAAACACAAACTAAAGATAACAAGGGTTGTCTCCCTAGAGCTCTTTCTTTATAGCCATAAAGATAGGCTTAAGATTTTAATGATGCTCTCATAGGAATAAGGAATAAGAGTTGAAGAACAAAAGAGAGCATCAAGAAGCAAATAACAAACACATTTAAGTCTAACATGCTTCCTATGCAAAGGGATCTTGTAGAGAAATAACTCATGGACGCATAAAGATATTAGCATAGGAAGCCAAAATAAGTGCAACTTCAAAACCTTCAACATAAAGAGAGGGAACTTGATATTATTGAAATATTTATAAGCATATGTTCCCCTCTCATAATAATTTTCAGTGGGATCATGAATAAACTCAACAATATAAGCATCACATAAAGCATTGTTACCATGATCCACATGCAAAAGGGTACTCTTACTCTCCACATAAGCATAATCTTTCTCATTGGTAGTAGTGGGAGTAGGACTATCATAAACAACTTGAACACTATAGATTAATTGTGTATTAGGAAGATGGTGTTCAAAAAGGGAGTAATTACCTCCATGATTATGACAAGTTTCATAAGGATAATTTCTCCTTATGTCACAGGTACCTTTAAAATCACTATAGATAGGAGTTATAACATCATCATAGTAGAGAAGAGCATTATCATTGCTAGCAACTATATTTGTAAACATGATGTATTTATTCTTACTAGCAAAAGAATTATCAATTACCACATCACTAATGGTTAAAGGACTTGCAATCCTATCATCCCCAAGCTTGGAACTTTCCATATCATCACTCTCGGAGTTGGTACCAAAAAGATTTTCAAGGTCATAAGTAGCATTATCATCATTTTCCCAATCACAAAAAGTAACATGCATATGATAATCAAAATCATCTTCAATAGTACCTACAGACTTATCTTCAAGATAATAATGAATGCAATCAAGCTCACCATCCTCCATAAATTTTTGTCCGTTAGGATAAAAATCTATGCAAGGAATATGCTCAGGCCAAGTTGTTACCCATTCTTCTTCCTTCTTGCTCCTCTTCCTCCTCCTCTTCTTTTTCTTCTTCTTCACCTTAGGGAGGAGTGGTTGGAGAGAAAGCTTCTCCACATATCCTGGTTTATCATTAGAAACAATAGGGGAAACTTGGGAGAAACTCTCCTTTTTATTAGTAGAAACATAAGAGACACTTTTATACTTTGGTAAAGTTCCCTCCTTTCTAATATTTTTTATGTAATCATTATCATGGAAATTAACAACACAATAGAGATGGCAATTCTGCAAAGTGTTATTTATTCCCCAAGCATGAACATCTAGCCAAGAAGTCTTTTCTGATAACTCTTCACACATCAAAAATAACATAAGCTCATCATAAAGATCAGGGGTGATCATGTCATCACACAACTGGCTAACAGTTATGTTTTGAAAGTACATGCACTGAAAATTGAAGTGACCCTTTATGCAGCAAAGTTCACAAGTAAAAGAATAAAGGTCACACAATTCTCTAGCAATTTCATTTAAATCTCTAACCCAAGTGATTGTTCTTTCATGCTTATGTTGCTTACAATACTTCTCTTCTTCAATCATAGGCCTTTCACAAGGTCTATCCACTCCACAAAAATTAACATGCTTATATAAAAACTTCATTTTCAGGAATTGGATCATGCATGTTGCAATCATCATTAAAAATTTCATTTTCTTTGCAAATCTCTTTAAAAGGTTCATGATGCTTGATCCAATTCTCCTTAGGCATATTAAGATGTGAAGCAAAAGATTTGAGGAAATCAACAAGGAGTTGAAAATCAAGCCCAAACTTAGCACTAAACTTATTAAAACTTGCAGTTTCAACAAAGGACTTAATGCAATCATACTCATAAATTATACCTGACTCTTTACCTTTGTCGATCTCCCAATCTTCAGTATTGTGTTGGATTCTTTCAAGGAGTTCCCATTTAGCATCAATCTTTTCATTTGTGAAAGAACCCATCGAGGAAGCATCGAGCAAGTCTTTATCCTGTCGAGATAGCCTTGCATAGAAATTAGTAATAATCATATCTTTGGGGAGCCCATGGTTAGGACATTTTAGCATCAAAGTTTTCAGTCTCCCCCAAGCTTGAGCTATGCTCTCTCCGTCATGAGGATAGAAATTATAAACATAATTCCTATTCTCATGGACTTCATGAAGAGGATAAAACTTGGAGTAAAAGAGAGACTGGATCTCTTCCCAATCCAGAAGGTGAGAATCATGTAGTAGCCTATACCATTCCAATGCTTTTCCTTTCAGTGACAAAGCAAATAATTTCCTCATGACTTCATCTCTTGTCAAACCTGAAATCTTAAATAACTCACAAAGTTCTGTAAGTTTCAACAGATGAACACTAGGATGGACTGTTCCATCCCCTGCATAATGATCATTCATAACCTTTTCAATTATCCCAAGTGGTATTTTGAATGGGATACATTCATTAGGTGGAGGATACTTCTCTACCACGGGTGTGGTAAAGCGGCCTCCCCGAAGCAGCGAACTAAGATTGCAGTTTTCCATAAGCCTAACTAGTGAAAATAAAAACAAGAAACGAAAAGATTTAATTGCAGAATCTAAAGATATACCTTCAACGCTTACCTCCCCGGCAACGGCGCCAGAAATAGCTTGATGTCTACGCACGCTTCTATTCTTGTAGACTATGTTGGGCCTCCAAGCGCAGAGGTTTGTAGGACAGCAGAAATTTCCCTCAAGTGGATGACCTCAGGTTTATCGAACTCAGGGAAGTAGAGGTTGAAGATGGCCTCTCTCAAGCAACCCTGCAATTAAGATACAAGAAGTCTCTTGTGTCCCCAACACACCTAATACAACTAGGAGTTGTATAGGTGCACTAGTTCGGCGAAGAGATGGTAAAATACGAGTGATAGGTGTGGCAAAGCAAGGTAATATAAATCTGTAATAAAAATTGCAGCAAGCAAACATGTGACAAAAGTGAGCACAAACGGTATTACAATGGTGGAAACAAGGCCTAGGCTTCATACTTTCACTAGTGGCAACTCTCAACAACATTAACATAGTCTAATCACATGATATTTCCCATAAAACATGCAATGGAGACGCACTCGGAGGTCATTCCTTTGTGGTCAAGAGAGGATGAGAATTATGTAGGGCTACAAAAGCACACCTCAAAGTTCGTAGTTCTCAATCTATGGATTTCCCAATGTCACCACGGCCATCCAAAGAGAGTACCACAATCACCACAACATATCTCAAGGATAGTCAAAGACAAGGACCAAGAGACTCTCAATATTCAATCCACACACAAAAGAGGAAATCACTCATGATAATATTCTTCTAACCCATGTCCAATAGACCGATGTCACCATGGTCTCGGGGATTATACTAGATAAGATCAAGTGAGTACATCAATCCAATACATAGAGGAAGGGGAAATATCATGGGATCACCCTAGATTAACATAGCCTATGATCACAACGAAGATCACATCATGGGAGAGAGAGGAGAACACATAGCTACTGGTAGAAACCTCAGCCCCGAGGGAGAACTACTTCCGCTTCATGGAGGAGGGAAGCAACGGCGATGGAGATGGCGGCGGAGATCGGAATTGCTTTTGGAGAAAAGGGTCTGGAATCAAGGTTTCCGCGACGGGAGAATAAATAGGAGCCAAAGGGGCACCGAGGGGGGCCACAAAGCAGCCAGGAGGGCAGGTGGCGCGGCCTAGGGTGGACCCGCTCCGGGCACCCTCCTGGGTCCCTGGTGGCATGATGTGCGAGGTGATGATAGTGATTTCTCGCCCTTCGTTGGTAAACCCCAAGAGGAAGGTGTGATGTAGCACAGCAGAAAATTTCCCTCAGTAAAGATACCAAGGTTTGTCTCCAGTAGGACTCCGGAGATGATAAGTAGGTGTCAGCGGCGCAAATGACGCTGACCTGCAAACAGACGCAAATAACTTTGTTCCCAATGAAGTTCAGAGAGGTTGTCAATCTCTCCGGTCGTGTTGTTCACAAAGGATCAAACACAAGGGATAATGATAGCAACTAAAAGTAAAAGCAGAAAAGTAAATGAGTGTGGAAACAGTGATGAGGATATGGACCGGGATACGTGATGTTCACTAGTGATGTCTCTCTCCCAAAAGACGATAAAACTGCTATGCGAGGTGAACAAATTACAGAAGGGCAATTGACAGGATTATGAACGCACCGCAATATTAACTATGCTACAAAAGAAAGGAAGAGGCTCAAAAGCATGGGCAGAACGCCAAAATAAGTAGACCGAAATCCAACTGCATCTACTACTAATCATCCACCTTGAGATATCTATCCAGAACATCTCGCTGGTATTAAGTTGCGAGCCCCACCCAAAGTGTAAACCCAAAGCAACAGACAACTGCATTAAAAAGCACTTTGCGTAAAGTAAACAATCCTTGCAAACGCGGTTACAAGCACCGTTGTTTCCCCCTTGTGGCAACAACACATCCCCTAGACTCATGTTTCTGTCACTCAAGCGTGTCATCAGGGGGCATGAACCCACAATCGAGCATAAAGTTCCCTCTTGGGGTTACTACCTACTACTTGGCCAAAGCAATAAACAGCAACGGAGAACATGCAAGAATTACTTAAGAACAAAAATATAAAAGATAAGAACCAAATATATTACTCTATCAAAATCTGAACATAATCTCATAATCCATCAGATCCCATCAAACTCAGCATAGCAACAACAGAAAGATTACAAAAGTGCCTCGATCATGTAGGGCAGCTCACGAGGTCTAAACCATGAAGAACAAAGAGGGGAGGAGAACATCACATAGCTACTGATCACGGACCCATGGTCCAAAGGAAACTACTCACGGCACATCCGGGAAGCATCCATGGTGGAGAGGAGACTCCCGAAGGTCGGCCATCCCTCCGGCAGGGTGCCGGGAAGAGGTCTGTTGGTGCTCCCGATCTTGGAAGCGCGACGGCGGTGGAACAGAGGCGAGATCGCGAAAAAGGGTTCTTCTTTCGAGGGTTTCTCGTCACGGAGAATATATAGGCGAAGGGGGGCAGCCAGGGGGGCCACCAAGGGTCCAAGCGGCCCCCTGGCGCGGCCAGACCCTAGGGCGCGCCACCAGGGCGCCTGGGCCCCTGGTGGTGGCCCTCTGGCCCCACTCAGGTCCTTCCGGAAGGTTCTTCTGCGCTGATTTTTTATCAGATTTTCCCGAATTTTTGGAGCACTTTTTATATGGGGGAAAACTGAAATAGAATTACAGCAGAAAGCAGGAACTGGCACTGTGGTGCATTGAGTTAATAGGTTAGTCCAAATATGATCAAAAGTGTATGAAAGTGTATCTAGATCATAGCAATATCACACAAAACATGCATGGAGCAAGCAGAAATTATAGATACGTTTTGGACGTATCAACATCCCCAAGCTTAATTCCTACTCGTCCTCGAGTAGGTAAATGATAACATCATAATTTCTGTGGTGACATGCTAGCAACCATATAAGAACTTTAAAAAGTAAAGCAATCAAGGTTAGAGATTCAATTCAAGTCATAACATGCAAGAGTCTACATTAGCATTGAAACAAGTAACAAAAGAACATTAGGTGCAAGAGCTCTCCCTGTCCGTGACTCGAATGTCTCCAAATGGTGTTTGCGTGCAAGAAAGGGGATAGGGAATACGAGAAAACTATTTATTTTTTGAGAACTCAATCTACTAAAGTTTCACACTTGGTCTTTTTCTGGAATCTTATCTTGACTTGTCCCCAGACCACTACCCAGGTACAAGTCAATTTGATCCACTCATTTTTCAATATTTTGAGCACTCATGCAATGGATGAGCGTAAGCACGAGAGTTGACACTTAGGATGGCAAAGAGAGAAGTACCGAGGAGGAGGAAGACAAAAAAGAATGAGAAAGGCTCACATCAATGAGGACAATCATAGGCAAGAGATGCCAAATGATAGATATGATGTGAGGAGTAGGGATTGCCATGCAACGGATGCACATATGAGCTAGGAAGCTCTCCAATGAAACTAGTGGGGGTGCATCTAACTTGATCACTCATGAAGACCTAGAGCTCGTTTGAGGAGGCTCATCCTTGGAATATGCAAGCCAAGTTCTATAGTGTGAAGGTCCCCACATAGCTATATGCATAATGATCATCTCTATGGAGTACAAGGATATAGAGGGAGTACTAGTGTGGATCTCTCAAAAGGATAGTAGTGTTGCCCCTTTCTCTCTTTTTATTTATTTTTTTCTTTTTTTCTTTTTTTGTATTTTTTTGTGGCCTCAATGACTCTTTCTATATAACTCTCATTTGTCCTCTTTGGGATCTTTTATTGTGTCCACTTTGGGATCTTTTCCTCACTTAAGGGAAACACTCTATTTTAAAAGAAGGTATAGGAAATCTTTCACACTTTACAAGGTACTCAAAATCATAAAGAAGATGTAACTACCATGATGTATGCAATGTATGCGTCTGCCAGTGTAGCAGAATATGCAATGATACCAGAGCGTCATGTAGCAATGATTAGGGCAAGGCCCCACTAGCATGCGGCTCATCGATCAAGCAAAAACATGTATGACATGAAGATCAAGTCATGAAGAGGTGGAAGTTGCATGGCAATATATCTCGGAAAGGCTATGGAAATGCCTTGATAGGTAGGTATGGTGGCTGTTTTGAGGAAAGATATAAGGAGGCTTATGATGACAGAGCGTATCATGCCAAGGGTTTGGATGTACCGGCGAAGGTGGACACCAACTCTCGGAGTGAGAAGAAGGCAATGCACGGCACGGGAGAGGCTAGCAAAATATGGGAAGCTGGAAGTGTCAACTTTCAATACTTACATTAGTCCGAAGAACTCATGCACTTATTATCGGTAACTCTCAATCTAATAAGGAGGTTCACAAAGAGACAAGTACCCCGAGGAGGAGTGTATGGGGGTTTGGTTATCCTTGAGCATCCTCGACTCATGGTACGTGAGTGTACTCTAATATTCGATCCCTCCAAAGATTAGTGATCCATCTAGTAGTTAGAGTTCTCAAGTAGTTTTTTTTGTAGGTTTTGAAAATACACACGGATTTCCCAAAATACGACACTTATCACTAATAGGCTAAAGCTCTTGACACCAAAAGTTCAGACATTACTCACATCAATACCTCAAAACTATTGCAAGTTACTACTAGAATTAAATAGCAACCTCAATTACCTACTTCCAAGACAAAACACAACTCAGTGCAACAACCAACTCTCTTAACAAGATAAACATGAAAACTAAAGAGAGTTCCAGCAACAAACTAAGACTAAAACTAAACATGGCAGCAGCTACGAAAAGATAAAGAACACACAACAGCAAAAAGATAAGCAGGAAAAATCCTATGATGTGTTCTAGATTGGAGTGGAGCGTGTTTCTCTCCCACACAAAGTAATATGGGGTCTAACTTGTTATGACCAGCAAGCAAAATTAAAGAAAACTAAAAATAAAACCTAAGAGCGAGACGCTCCAGGCATAGCACATAACGCATGAAGTGATAAAAATATAGTGAGACGAAGGACGAACTGATGATTGTTGATGGAGAAGGGGATGCACGGGGGCATCCCCAAGCTTAGACGCTTGAGTCTCCTTGAATATTTATTGGGGATGCATGGGGGCATCCCCAAGCTTGAGTGCTTGACACTCCTGGATCTTCTTTCATCATCTTCCATCGCACACTTGAAAACTCTCTTCATACATAACTCATCATAAGCTGATTAGAGAGGTTAGTACCCTTAATAAAATAATTTTTACCCACTGGATATAAAGATATTCTTGAAGAGATACTGTTTCTCAAGAGTGCCAAAAAGTTTTTGCAAAGAAAAAGCAAGCTTAAGGTTTGCAAAAGTGAAGAGAGGCAAAACGTGGCAGAATCTGTGAAAAACAGAACAGCAGGTAGTAGAGAATTTCTTCGGGCACTTCTGCAACTCAAATCAAAAAACTCAGAACATACGAAAGTTTCAAAATTGTATAGAGCATGCTGTCAAAAAAATTCAGATCAAAAAGATGATCTGGTGATTTTATTCGAATTTTTCTGTCCAGGGACAGAATCTGTTTTCTGGACAGCATGTCACAACTTTTGCTTCCCTTATCATAAGAGGCTATAACTTGGCACAAAGCTGAAAAATAAAGATACAATAATGTTGCTACAGTAGTAACAAACATCAAGACACAACAAAAGCAAAAAGAAACCTAATTCGTTGTGGGCTGCCTCCCAAAAGCGCTTTCTTTTATGCCTTTAAGCTAGGCATGATGCAAAAGATCAAGTTGTATCAATCGAATCATTATCAAGATCATCAAAAAGCTCTTCAATTGTACAACTAGTCTTAAGAGGTCTTTCAAATAAAGGCCTAATGAAGATACTTCTAGGGAGAAAACCAAAAGGGGGGAAATCAATGAGAGATTCATTTATAAAATTATCAAAGAGAGGTATTTCTTCCAAAGTTTTCACGGTTTCAACTTCTTTGGCAATGGGTGGTTTATTTTTAGGTCGGGGAACCCTAGGGACATATTTGAACTTAGGTTCCCTTCTTGCTGAAGTCTCTACCTTTTTTGGTTTGATTGAGGAAAATCTAGTTCCTAGAGTATTAGTGATTTCCTCAATCTTATCAATCCTAGAAAGATCCGTATCACGGGATTTGATGACCTCCAAAGTTTTAATAATTTTAAGCATGGAGCTATCAAGCCTATTAAAATTCCCTTGAATCTTGCGATCCAACTCATTTATCCTAGTTATACTTGGTATTTCTAACTCTATCTTTTCAAGTTTCTTCATAATGTGAGCTAGAGTTATATCTTCTTGTATGCTAGCAATAGGGAGATTTCCAACAAGATTTTCAATAACATTAAGAGACTCCCAAATCGGGGCTTCTAGGAAATTCCCATTGATAGCATTATCTAATATGAATCTATTCCAAGGAGCAAGCAGAAATTATAGATACGTTTTGGACGTATCATGGTGGCCCTCCTGCCATGTCTTGGTTATTCCAGAAGCTTCCGGAGCGCTGATTTTTTATATAATTTTTCCGGGATTTATTGGGCACTTTAATTATTGGAAAAACCTGAAATACAAAAACAGCAGAAAACAGGAACTGGCAACTGGGTGCACTGAGTTAATAGGTTAGTCCAAATATGATCAAAAGTGTATGAAAGTTCAAGAAAAACATGGCAAAGTCACACAAATCATGCATGGAGCAAGCGGAAATTATAGATACGTTTGGGACGTATCAAGCATACATTTGCATCATGATAGTTATATCTTCTTTATGTGAGTACCTTTGTAAAGTGTGAAAGATCTCCTATGTTCTTGTAAAATATAGAGTGTTTCCCCTAAAGTGAGGAAAAGATCCCAAAGAGGACAAAATCAAAAGATCCCAAAGAGGACAAATGAGAGTTAAATAGAAAGAGCCATTGAGGCCACCAGAAAAATACAAAAAAATAGAAAAAAGAGAAAAAGAAAAATAAAAAGAGAGAAGGGGGCACACTACTATTCCTTTTGAGAGATCCACACTAGTACTTCATCCTCTATCTCTTGTACTCCATAGAGATCATCATCATGCATATAGCTATGTGGGGACCTTCACACTATAGAACTTGGCTTGTATATTCCAATGATGAGCCTCCTCAAACGAGCTCTAGGTCTTCTTGAGCAAGCAAGTTAGATGCACCCACTAGTTCCCTTGGAGAGCTTTTAGCTCACATGTGCATCCGTTGCATGGCAATCCCTACTCCTCACATCATATCTATCATATGGCCTTCTCTCATCTATGATTGTCCTCATTGATGTGAGCCTTTCACACCTTTTTGTCTTCCTCCTCCCCTTCTTTCTGTTTCGCCTTTTAGGTGTCAACTTTCTTGCTCACGCTCATCCATTGCATGAGTGCTCAACATATCGAGAGGGAGTGGATCAGTTTGACTTGTACCTGACTAGTGGTCTGGGGACGAGTCAAGATAAGAATCCAAAGGAGACCAAGTGTGAAACTTTAGTAGATAGTTGTTCTCAACAACCTTTTTTCTCTCTTTTTCCCAGTCCCCTGCTTGCACGCAAACACCATCTGGAGACATTCGAGTCACGGACAGCGAGAGCTCTTGCACCTTTTGTTCTTTTGTTGCTTGTGTCAATGCTAATATAGACTCTTGCTTGTTAAGACTTGAATTGAATTGCATGATTTGATTGCTTTACTTAAAAGTCCTTATATGGTTGTGTGGCATGTCACCACAGAAATTATGCTTGTTATCATTTACCTACTCGAGGACGAGCAGGAATTAAGCTTGGGGACGTTGATACGTCCCAAACGTATCTATAATTTCTTCTTGCTCCATGCATGTTTTGTGTGACTTTGCCATGATTTGCTTGAACTTTCATACACTTTTGAGCATATTTGGAATAATCTATTAACCCAGTGCGGATTCCGATCAGATCCTGTCCATGGCGGATTCCGATCTCCTCCATCAGATCCTGTCCATGGCGGATTCCGATCTCCTCTCCGCCGCCGGGACTGCAGGATCTTGGGGGCTCAGTAAGGTGGGAAGGTGAGGGGAGGGGGTGAGGGAAGGTGGGGGAGGAGGTCGACGGTGGGCGGGGGGTGGGGGGCGGCGGCCATGGCCGCGAGATGGGAAGAGGGGAGGGAGGGGAATCGGTGGGTGTGGCCTAGGACGAAGAGATGATGATGTTGGTGTTTTTTTGGAGGGGATGAACCGGTGGAGCGAAGAAAAAATCGGTGGGGATGCGCTTCTTCGGTGGGTGTCAACGAGACGACGTACGGACGTACCATCACCGAGCGCAGACTCCCCCTTTAGGAGTAGAGATACAAACAACGAATGAACACATAACTAATTGAGCTATTGCTTTTCGTGAATCGAATATCTCCAATCGAAGTTCCCGGGCCATGAGCGGGGAAAGTTTAGAATAAAAATATATTACATTGAGAACTCATTAGTCAATCTTCACCTTTCTCATAGCCCGACGAGAAACTTATTACAACACTAACTGTCATATGCTTTGTAAAGAAGCACAAACAAATCATGTCCCTTCGACCGTTTGAGTGATAAGTAATATGGATCAAAGGAAGCAGTTTTTTCTTGATTTATATAAATATGAGCCGACAGGCTTCCGTGGCAATGGGCCAGTGCCTCAAGAAGGTTCATATAGGGTGAAAGAATGATTTAGGCTTTGCCCTAAAAGTTGATTTAGGCTTCGGTTTTATTCGCATCGAGGAAAGCTGGAACGGAGGAGAAGCCATCGAAAAAGGAGAGAATATTCGACCGAAGGGGTTGAGGCACGCTTATAAACTGCAGTGCAATTTTTTTCGTTGTAACGCACGAACATAATAAGCTGGTTGGGTTTGGATTTATAGTACACAGTTCAACAAATATTTATGTTTCATGTGTCTGCATAAACCAAGCAAGTGGGTATTTATCAGTGAATAAATAAATCAATCGTGATGCTCAGCACTAACATTAGGAATTTATAAAGTATAGTAAAGTGAGATCAGCACGGCGAGATTGGATCCCAAATGCCTAACTATTTCTCGGATGGACTAAAATAACAAAACCAGGGGCGTCTTCGCAAATCGCACCACCACCGCCCACCTCCAGATCCACCCGGCCGTCGCCGTGGTCTTCCTCCTCCGCCCCGCCCCGACCCCGACGGCGAGACTCCCCGCTCCCCCACCCCTCTGTACCCCGTCGAGAAGATCGTTGAGGGCCTCTCGCCATGGACCTCTCCCTCAACCCCTTCTCCTCCGGCACGCGCCTCCGGTGAGCCTCCTCGGATCGCGCCCGCCCGCCCGCCCAGCCACCCTCAGATCCGTTCGTCGCGTCGTCTAACCTTTCCCCCTGGCATCTCCGCAGGGACATGATACGGGCGATTCGCGCCTCCAAGACGGCCGCCGAGGAGCGCGCGGTGGTGCGGCGGGAGTGCGCGGCCATCAGGGCGGCCATCAGCGAGAACGACCACGACTACCGCCACCGCAACATGGCCAAGCTCATGTTCATCCACATGCTCGGCTACCCGACGCATTTCGGCCAGATGGAGTGCCTCAAGCTCATCGCCGCCTCGGGCTTCCCGGACAAGCGCATCGGCTACCTCGGCCTCATGCTGCTGCTCGACGAGCGGCAGGAGGTCCTCATGCTCGTCACCAACTCCCTCAAGCAGTATCCCCCTATGCCTACATTTGCCGCTGCTTGTTCTGCGCTATTCGTTTTACAATGCCATGCTGATCTTTGAGTAATTGTTAGTACTTAACGTGGTCAGAGATCTTAACCACTCCAACCAGTTCATTGTGGGCCTTGCGCTCTGTGCCCTGGGGAACATTTGTTCCGCTGAAATGGCGCGCGATCTGGCGCCCGAGGTGGAGAGGCTGCTGCAAAACAGGGACCCAAACACGAAGAAGAAGGTGCTCATTTCATTATCATGATTCATGATACTTTAGTCCCTTCTGAAGATTGTTTAGAGCACCATGGCAATTTATCCATTTCAGTACTCTGATTCTACATATGAAACTTATTATTTGGATCCTTCAAGCTTGCAATGATGCTTCCATCATTTACCCTAGCATAAGAACTGATAAATCCTACATGATAGTGTACCTATATGATATAGTAGTTTAGCATCAGTAAATTGCACTAAACACCAATTCGTTACTTTGTGGTGTTATAATCAATACCATCATTATTTTTAAGCTTACATTCTGCGCCATTTCTCATTTAGGTCTTATAAGGTGTTATAATCAATACTATCACTATTTTGGGTTGTTATAATCAATACCATCATTATTTTGAAGCTGTTTCAATTCTGCGTAGGTGCTGTTCGTTTGGTTAGTCTTAAAGTATGTTTTGTGCAGATTAATTGTATATCACTCCTGTTTGTAGGCTGCATTGTGCTCTATACGGATTGTAAGAAAAGTTCCGGATTTGGCAGAGAACTTCATGGGTTCTGCTGCATCATTACTCAAGGAAAAACATCACGGGGTTCTGATTTCTGTTGTACAGCTCTGTACAGAACTCTGCAAAGCAAGCAGAGAAGCACTGGAGTACTTGAGAAAGGTAATAGTGCTATTTTATGGACCATAGTGGAACTATTAGCGTCGGTCATTTGGCGATGCATTGATGCAACAATGTCATTTTACATCATTGCAATAATATTTTCATCATTATTTGGTAGTAAACGTTTGTTTCCAGTGTCAGTGTTCATCAAAAGAAGCAAACACATTCTTGTATTCTTCTCTATAACTATATCCATAAACATTCTTGTTATATTGTCCCTGCAAGACTACTGCAAATACTATATATATTTGCGACAATAATTATTTAACATTCTGACAAAATATTGCTGTTTCAGCACTGCGTCGAACTGTTGGTCCGGATACTGAGAGATGTGTCCAACAGTTCGTATGCCCCTGAATATGACATTGCTGGCATCACAGATCCATTCTTGCACATCCGAGTTCTTAGACTCATGCGGATGTTGGGTCAAGGGGATGCAGACTGCAGCGAGTATGTTAATGATATTCTTGCCCAGGTAATTTGTTCATCCTTGGTTTTAAAACAAATTTTCGATTCAAAGTACACAAGCTCTCATCAAATTAGTGAACTAGATATTTGTTATTACAAGCTACATACTGAACATTAGTATGCTGTACTGAAAAATGACCTCTCTCCTGTAATGAAATTACTACTAGCAATTTACAAGATTTTTTAGATATTCTTCCATTTAGGTCTTCCTTGAGTACTATTATACACGGGCTTTGAAACCATTTTCTGTGTTATTATTTTTAGTATAGCATGTTTCTTGGTTATCCGTTACACCTGCCCCCTGTGTATCTTTTAGTGGGTAGTTTATAGTTAACACATGTATCGGATTTCCAGGTTGCAACGAAAACTGAGTCAAACAAAAATGCTGGAAACGCTATCTTATATGAATGTGTTGAGACCATAATGGGCATTGAAGCTACTAGTGGTCTGCGTGTGCTGGCAATTAATATTTTGGGTAGATTCTTGTCCAACCGTGATAACAATATAAGGTAAATTTCCTCTCGCTCTTGGAAAACTGATAGACATCATAACAAAGAGGTTAATTATTTGTGGTTTTATGGGCCTTCTTTTGATCTGGAGTTCTGACTTGCCTCTACAGTAGACGAGCATAGTTCCAACCCTATTACCTGCTGGTGATATGAATACAATTGTTCTCGAATTTCAGAAATGAATAGAGCACTTGTACGGTTGTACCATCGAGTTGTTTTTTACTAGTAAAATATTCTACAATCTCCTGTAAATATAATTAGAAAACTTGACCCCTGCGGTCTCATTTGCAGGGCTAGATTTGATGTGTATCATCATATCTGGTATTAGTTTTTTTTTTTTGGAGAAAGATCCGGTATTAGTTCAGTTGTTTATTTTCCCATAACTACCAATTGGTATTGTTGGTCAAAAACTTGAGTGTTAATGTCAATTCTGGAGGTCCAAGATGATGGCATCTTAAAGATCCCTTATCTCTTAATTCTCTGCCATTATAATCTGGACCCACCACAATATTTTGGCCCATGTGGACGAATGTTGGGGGATCTTTATCTACCTCTGTAAAAGCTTAATAGATAATAGATACTCCCTCTGTTCCAAAATAACTGTCTCAACTTTGTACTAGCTCTAGTACAAAATTGTACTAAGGCTAAGACAGTTATTTTGGAACTGAGGGAGTACTTACTATGCACAATGTGTTTTCAGATACGTTGCTCTGAATATGCTAATGAAGGCCATGGCAGTGGACACACTAGCAGTGCAGAGGCACAGGGTTACTATATTGGAGTGTGTCAAGGTAATCAATCGTGCAGTTCTATGGGTATAATATGCTTTAGGCTTATTGTCTTTCTTCTGGGGATTCCTTTTCTCTTCCCTTTAAAAATTTGCAATCACGTATGCACCCTCAGGATGCAGATGTCTCTATTCGCAAAAGGGCCCTTGAACTTATTTACCTACTCGTCAATGATACAAATGTAAAGCCTTTGACTAAGGAGCTTGTTGATTACCTAGAAGTAAGTGATGATGACTTCAAGGAAGATCTCACAGCCAAAATATGCTCAATAGTTGAAAAGTAAGTCTTGGCACATTCATCATCTCTACTGGCTTGTGGAAGAACATCTGATTTGCTATTCCCTAGTCGCTCCAAAGATGGCTTGTACATCAACTGTTGGTACATATGTCTTGGAACATAATCGACTATTTGTTCAGCTAGTGAAATAAATGATGGATTTTCCTTGCTGTACTGTAATTTGTTCTCGTTCCCATAGGGAGGTAATGGGAGTTAAACTAAGGATATAAAAATTAGGTTAACAAGAGGGACAGTTTCTTTATTTCATTTGATATTTTTAGTCCTTGTCTTTTATGTTCTTTTTCTTTTGCCTGTTGGAATATAGCAGAAGGCTTTAAGCGCTGGGGAGAATATCATGGTGTGAACCTAACTCTGGGTGGCATGTTGGATATACTATAAGATAGCATATCTTCTAATAAATTTTCTGTTGTTTCGTGGTATATTTAACAGGCTATAACATAAAAATACTACTTCATAAATTTGTACTTCAGTCTTTTTCATGCCTTCTATTCAATTTTGACAATCACACGAAGCTGCAATTCATTCCCTTACCCCCTTACTATTGCTTAATTTCATCACATCTGAATTATCAACTTACTTTTAGATCCATACTTATCCTCTTTGATATACAACTTTCTTCTCACGGGTTGATTTACAAAATAATAAAAGTTTTGTAATTCGATCAGGTTTTCTCAAGATAAGCTATGGTACTTAGACCAGATGTTCAAGGTTTTAATGCTGGTATGCAGATAAATACAATTATGAGCCATTTTTCTCTCCATGGGCCAATAATTGATATGCAAATTTGTAATATACCTTTCTCTATCCACAGACTGGAAACTTTGTGAAGGATGATGTATGGCATGCTCTTATAGTTATAATAAGCAATGCGTCTGAACTTCAAGGATACTCAGTCAGATCATTATACAAAGCATTGCAAGCATGTGGTACACAGGTATGGAGGCCCAATTAGTATTCTTGGCAAACTATGGGATCAAGTTTCATCCTATCTGATGCACATGTATCTCTTCTACTTTGAACTGTGTAGGAAAGCTTAGTTAGGGTAGCTGTTTGGTGCATTGGTGAATATGGTGAGATGCTGGTCAACAATATTAGTATGCTGGATGTGGAGGAACCAATCACGGTGAGTTGAATTTTTTTACCAGCCATAGAAATTGGCTGAGGCCTTTTCTGTCTAAACATCACCACTATGTGATGCAAACTTCCTTTTGTAGCATTACATATTCTTGTTTACTTTCGACACACATAATGTGCATCCACTGCGCTTGAACTGCTAATTTAGTCCATATTTAAGGCTGATAAGGAGTACCTCTTGGATTTACTTATTTGTTCCTCGCATCGTCTTCATGATCACCTATATTAGCTGTAGCGGTTCTCACCAGGAAAGTTGTTTAATCATTCATTTCACCACACGTCTGCGTACATGTTTCAGTGCTGAATGATGACCTTTTTTAGAGCATGTTAGTTCTGTTCATTCGTTCAATGTTTCCCTAATAGATGCTGTCATTTCTCTGTATTTCATTCAATAGAATTGTGCTTCAGTTTTACTATTGTCAAATGGCTTGGCCAATGCCTGAACTTGTTCAGGTAACAGAATCTGATGCTGTGGATGCTCTAGAGCTAGCTCTTAAACGCTACTCTGTGGATGTTACAACACGAGCTATGTGTCTTCTTGCTCTTTTGAAGCTTTCCTCGCGATTTCCGCCAACTTCAAAGTAAGCTATTACTCAACTTGACCTTGCATATTGTTGCATAATCTATTACATTATTCAAATGTGAACTGGCTTTTAGCAAAAAACGGCAAAGCTCCATGAATTAAGTTGCCTTGTTTGATGGTTCTACTGATTGACCTGTGGTTTTTGTAAACTATACCAGCTCTGGTCATAGGCTTATCTACTTACCGATTCTACTATGAAGACAAGACAATTCGATGGCAAATATTAAGTTGAAAATGTTGCAAGCTTACATTTTTCAACCTTTGCCGTCTTTATTATTATGGCGCTCCAACATGAATTGCTGTCTTTTTCATGAGCCTACTAAATAAAACCATGTGTTGGTGACATGACTAATTAGCTACAACACTTAGATGTATAATTCATTGTTCATTTGGTTTTACCATGCTAGACACACAATGTTAATGCTGGAGCTTCAGTTTTGCTGGAAGCCCGATTTGCTAGACATTTTTTTCTTCCAAATTTCGTTTTATGTTATTTTTTTTTTGTATGCCTCGGACTTGGAGTATGTGGTTTGCGTTATCTATTGCTAAAGTGATTTTTTCACCTTCCTGTTATTATTGCCAGGAGGATACAAGAAATTGTTGCGCAGAATAAAGGGAATACTGTGCTTGAGCTACAGCAAAGATCAGTTGAATTTAATTCCATTATACAAAGGCATCAGTCTATAAAGTGGGTGACAGCTTCTAGCCATTATTGCTCAAAATCTTCACTAGTATCATAGTTCTTCATAACAAAAAGTAATCTTGTGAATGCTGGTGTGCATGCAGATCATCTTTGCTTGAGCGAATGCCTGTACTAGATGAAGCTAGTTATTTGGTGAAGAGAGCCGCTTCTTCACAAGGAACTGTTTCATTAACTAAGTCTGCTCCAGCTGCCACTTCTGTAGGCTCGCTTAAGCTTCCAAATGGTGTAGCGAAACCACCACCACCTCCATTAGCTGACTTACTTGATTTAAGTTCCGATGATGCTCCCACGACTACCTCTGCCCCTACTACAGGGCCTAATGATTTCCTACAGGATCTTTTAGGCATCGGCTTGCCTGATACATCTACTGCAGGTTTTGACTATTTTTCTCATGTCACACAAATTTACTTCTGATATGCTTCTCACAAATAAAGCAAGTGATGTTCTATCACCGGTTTAGTGATTCTGGTACTGCTTTATCAGTAATGCATATTTGATGAGGGATTAAGCTTCCTTGAATAGTGTCTTGTTTAGGAAGGCTCAGTATTGTTCCAGTTCTGAGATATTTTGATCTGTCCTAAATGGGCCCTCGTACACGTTACTGTTTGTAGTTTACATTGCTGGTCCAAGTCTTGCTTATGATGCCATTTCTGGTTTATGTTCAGGTGGGGTGCCATCTTCAAGTACAGATCTTCTGATGGATCTTCTATCTATTGGTACATATCCTATACAAAATGGTCCGCTGGCAACATCAAACTTGAGCTCTCCTGGCCAAGGTAAAGTAGTTGTATTGATAATATTCACATCTTTCCGCCCGGTCTGTCATCCACACTTAATTTATGTAGCACTGTGCAGCAGTGGCTCCTGGAACATCTCAAGTTATCGATCTTCTCGATGGTTTGTCCCCAAGTACACCACTTTCTGGTTCGCCCCTGTCACTTGATTATCTAGTACAGTAGCATTCCTAGTCAATAGAAAATTAACTATCACTCTACTTGTTTGATCACCAGATGTGGATGCAGCTTACCCATCAATCACAGCTTTCCAGAGTGCAACTTTGAAAATCACCTTCAATTTTAAAAAGCAGCCTGGAAAGCCTCAAGAGACTACAGTGCATGCAAGCTTTACGAATTTGACATCTGCTACAATGACCGATTTCATGTTTCAAGCAGCTGTGCCAAAGGTAGTGCCTATGAATTTTGAAGTGTTGTCCCTCTGCCACTAATCCTTTCCAGCAGCAGATCTGTTTATAAAAATAAATACGTTGACACACATTTCCACTTAAGAACTAACTACTTTTATGATTTGTCTTAGTTTAGTTTCTGTGGTAAATCCATAATTACTCAACTTGTTTGTTTGGCCAAAAACCATGTAGAAATTGCTCATTAATTTATCTTTTCTTTCGCTAATAAAGTTCTGGCATAAAACAAATTATTTCAGTATCTACTCTCAATTTCTCAAGCATCGTCATCCTGGTTGATAGACAGTTCAGTTTGTTTTGTGTTCCTTCAAGATTATTAATTAAAATGTGTACTGAAACTTGCTTGCAAATGATAAGGTGTTGAAAGGACGCTTTTAATTGTATGGGTATCTGTGAACAGCGTTGTAGTCCGCTTAAATTATTTATCAAATACTAGAGATTGACAGTCCATTTCTCTGTGCAACTCTGTATTTCAGTTCATCCAGTTGCGTTTGGATCCAGCAAGCAGCAGCACTCTTCCAGCCAGTGGAAACGGTTCAATTACACAAAGCCTCGGTGTCACTAATAATCAACATGGGCAGGTATTTGACCTATGCCTACGGGAGGGGAATATGATATTTTTTGCTTTTCTTGACTAGTATTTTTTTTTTAAAACGCCGGCAAAAGATTTGCCTTGTATATTAATTAAGAAGAGTTCTGGATTACAAAACAGAGAGCGGCATGACAACTACTCGAGATTAACAAATTGCCCTAAATGTGTTGCACCCGCGGAGACCCAAAGATTAGCCTTGCCCAAAATGAGGTTCAGGAGAATGCTTATCACTTGACAATTACTCGCGATCTCTCTCTCCATGCTTATCACTTGGTCAATCTGGAACTAAAGGAATGCGCGCGTCTTCCGCCATAAAAGACTAGTATTTTTGTATAAGAATGAAAGAGCCATTTAATTGTAACTCAGTTTTTGCATGGTCCTGCCAAAGTATTATAGATTAAGATGTCGTCCATGTGCCAAAGATAACCGCTTCTAAAACGTTTCACACTTAAGTGTTACACCGTCTCTTATTACCACTAATCTATCATTTGGTTATACTTAGCAGTTCAGCTCTTCAAATAGATTTTTTATGCACCTACTGATTAATGTTCCATCAAACTTTATCAACAATTAAACATACATTTATCCAAAAATTAAAAAATATGGTACTCCCTCCGATCCAAATTAATTGACGCACACTTAATATAACTTTGTACTAGAATTGTACTAAGTGTGCGTCAATTAATATGGATCGGAGGGAGTAGTAATGCTAGGCATAGCATGCTGTGTGCCTGAATTCACAAATGACCAGGTGGGTCATTTGCTGGTTTACACAACTACATAGAAAGTTGTCAGTTAGAATATTGTCGTATCTCCGTATAATCCATAAGTACCTTGCTTCTATTTCATCGGAACTCGCTATAATTCTACCTATATATACGTCACAATGTGTGATGTATACCATCAATGTTGAATAAAGTTCTCTTGTTCTCTGACATGCCAATCAGTTCTACCGTACCTTCTATGTTGACTTGATTTGGTTTTGTTATCTGTACACAGTCCAATGCTTCATAGAGTGACAGGGAAGCACTTGATCCATTACTAAAGCGTCCTATAGTCAGCCCTACCATCTTCCGTTAGACGACCATTTAGCACCCAAGCATGGTCCTTGAAACATGATGATTCATTTTGTAGACTTGCATTACGCTGCAAGTTTGCGTTTCTCTTCTGTTATCTTGCGACTATAATGCTTGATTTTGGGCTGCTTGCTTTACAGAAACCACTTGCAATGCGGATCCGGATTTCGTACAAAGTGAATGGTGAGGACAGGCTGGAGCAAGGGCAGATCAGCAATTTTCCGGCGGGGTTGTAGTGCCACCCGTGTCTATAATGCTGTGATAGTAGGTCTTGCACTTTGATTGTGCTGCTGGCAAAGGCGAGTTTTCCTTTTTCTAGCCCTCCCATCATTTCTTCCCCCTGTGCTGCTTGCGTATTAGTGAGTTATCATGTACACTACTTAGCTGTTTTTTTTGCCATTTACCCTTAACTATATATTGTATAGTACTAGCTGGCAGCAACTATTGACACACCTCCAGTTTTGCCAAAATGTATTCATACAAAAGGTGTAGTATATCATTCATACCTGGGGGATAACCAAAATTTTCGGCCTCCGGTCATTTCAGGCAGCAAACGAGTGTCTTGTATCATGCTATTCTTTGATTGTAATTATTTGCTTCCGTTTAACCGCGTTCATGGGCCCATACTGTCTTTGCATACACGGCCCTTTACTCACTCACTGTCTGTCAGAGTTGGATTTTACATTTGCTAGAGCCATTTGAAATTTGAAATTCGAAATCGGGCAGATTCAATGGTGCATAGCTATTCACACCCGGCTTGCATTTTACTACTGTACATGTTTACAATCTTTCTGCATCATCATCATTATTGTTAGGAGGAAGATCCTTTGTTGCCCCATGTGAGTTATCTGGAACGGGCAGTTGCGCTAGCCTTGCACGTATACGAACGGCCTTGGTGGTTTTGATGATTCGATTCTGGTGCCCCTGGAAAAGTGAGTGGTGGCTGGGTGCGCTCCATAAATGCGATCGGGTAGGGGAGTAAAGCACTTGATTGTTCGTTCCCGGGGGTACATACCTTCCTGTGAAAGTTGGTGCCGTGTCCGTTCCATGCATGAATATGATCCCTTCCCTCCATCATCAAAGTCAGTGTCAGGACGGTTGCAAAGCTTCAATGCGATTCATCCATCGCATCAGCATTCAGCATTCAGCACCACTCCTGGATACCAGCTGCTTCTTCCTTCCGTAGTACCGGCGTCCAGGACGTCCAGGATCCCCTCGCCGTCACTTGTCACCTCGCATTTCCACCTTTGCCTGCCTGCCCGTATGCTGTTGTGCAGTGCACCTGCGCGTTTGTCACCTCCACTGGTGAACACTCGCTGTTTCCCATTAATTCTTAGCATATATATGTACCCACATCTGTTGCATCTTGTATCCAACTTGAACATCTGTTGCATCTCTAGGGCAAGAGCCTACCAAAACAAAGCTCAAATAAAAAGAAAGAAGCAGAAAATGCCTACCAAAACCAGGCGAAAAAACGGGCTATTGAATGCAGAACGTGACGTCGATGATGGATCCATCCACCTCACTCACTGAATCTCAGTAGTATTATTATTACTCTACCATTATCGTTCATTTAAGGGCGGATACGGACACATAACCAAACAAGGCCCCGCGCGTCACATGAGGCTACACGATAAGCGCTTCAGTCCAAGCGATAAGCCCAGCTAACTGTAGTTAGTTTACGTTTCCCCTGCAGCTTTACCCTGAACTGAATCTCGACGTCGCCGGCAGCAGCTGAATTCGCGCGAGTTTTTTGGCCGATGCGGATGCGCCCACCCTACCTGTCGCTGAGATTAGCTGTTAATTACTACTCCAGTAACGTCACATTACCACCACTAATCGCGACGTTAGCCGGACATACGTACTGCCCTAAGATTGTACTGTACTTAACAATCTAGTACGTACTGTACTGTACTAGTGTAGCAAGGTTTATTATGCTATGCGTGCAAGCTTGATCGCTTGCGTTATCAGAGTCTTGCAAGAAAGAGCTTCGAGATGAAGCGACAGTGGTTAGTGTGCACGCACTTTGCTTGCTGAAACAAAACCGCACTCCAACTAAACAAAAAAAACCACATGAGGCTTAAGCAGCTGTACAAGTGTGACCTACAAGGCACTGAAAATTTGGAAGTAGGTAACCGGTACTTTGAAAGTTGCCCACGATCTGTATTATTACTACTACATGGAGTACGCTAGACGGGAGTGGTACATGTATCCGGCCTGGTGATGGTAGAGTCCCGCGCCCCTCCAACCCTAGCCCCCGCGCCGCCACCCCCATGGGCGGTTTGGGCGGCGCCACGCCCACCCCTCTCAAGCCCCCTTTCCTCCTCCCCCTCGCCGCTGGCGGCGGAGGCCATGTTCTCTCCCCTTGTCCATGGCCGGCGGGGGCAGCCTAGTCGGGTGAAGCGTTAGCTTCGCGTGGGGCTCGGCGGCGTGGTGGTGCAGGCTCGGTCGAGTTCCTCTCCATCACGTGACGGCTGTGTCGGGGCTATCTCGGGTGGTGGCGCGCACAGCGCCTTGTTCATGTTCGCTTGGATCCGGTCATGGTTAAATTGACGACCTAGGTGTACGTGTACGCACTGTAACTGTGAAAGAGGTAGTACTACATTGAATACGCGAGACGGAAGTGGTACATGTATCCGGCCTGGTGATTATACGAGTACAGATACTTGCACCTTAGTGACCACTATTCCAAAATACTAGCCCATTTTTTGCAATTTAGTATACACTCCCTTCATTCCAATATATATGATATGGTTTTAGTCTAAATTTAGTTTAAACTTAAATTAAAGTCATGTTAAGTAATTTGGAACGGAAGGAGTAGTTCATTATGAATCCAGAAAAGACGACAACAATATTTGCCCTTTCCGGTGATGGAGAAGGATGACGACTTTTTACTTCTAGTGTTCTCTGTACTGCCATGAAAATGAATAGATTGGAAGCTTTTATCGTAAAAAGACCTACTCAACTCTAAATTTCTTGAATCGGAAGCAAAATTGCTCTGCAAACACACATAACTAGTGGTCATGAACAGATTCAAGAGCAGTCAAAAACACTTGTACTACCACAAATTAACTCAAGGGCAGGTGTTTGCAAGTTGCAACCAAGCCAACGCAGTACTACACCGTACTAAAAAGGAAAACAAAACACAGCGTTTTTCTTGGTCTTCTTGTCGTGTCACGATTCCCCGACGCTCCTCCTCGGCCACTGCAGCGCGCCGTCCACCGCCGGCGAGCCGTCGGACGCCAGCACGGGCAGCTTCCCCTTGCCGTTGCGCGGCCACTGCCAGATCTTGGACACCGAGAAGCTGTCGCCCTTGCTGCCCGCGCCGATCCTCTTCCCCTCGCCGCCGCCGCAGCCCGGCGGGTTCGCCACGACCCCTCTCGGGCCCCTCATCCTTTCCACGCCGCCGTTGTTGCGGCCGTCGCCTTGACGCCGGTGGACGGACACCTGCAGGCTCGCCTCGGCGAGGACGTACTGGTAGGAGCCCATGGAGTAGCACCGCCTGGCGTCCAGGCTGCTGCTGCTGCTGCTCGTGTCGCCCTCCTCCCTCGCCACAATGCCGCCGCCGCCGCCGTCGTGGACTGGGCCGGCCGCCCTGGCCGTGCTCTTGAACTTGCCGAGGCGCACCGGGAACACGGCGCCCTCCTCCTGCGCCCAGCCCTCGTCGAGCGCACAGTCGAGGAGGAGGAGCGCGTCGTCGGCGGCGAGCGCGCGGCGGCAGAGCGGGCAGGTGGAGTTGGACAGCAGCCAGGTGTCGATGCAGTCGATGTGGAACGCGTGGCCGCACAGCGGCAGCAGCCGGAGCCGGTCGTCGCCGGCGAACTCGCACAGGCACACCGCGCAGTCGAAGGGCTCCTTGGCGCCCGCGCCGGAGCCCACCACCACCTCCCCGTACAGGAACACCGGCAGCGCGTCGATGACGGCCTGGTCGAGCCCGGAGTCGTGCAGGTGGAACAGCTGCTGGAGCTGCCGCTGCAGCGCCGCCGAGTCCTGCCCACCTCCCCCCTCCGCCGCGCCCAGCTCGCTGCCGCCGTCCTCCGTGGCACCGGTGCGCGAGCCGCGGGCGCGCCACCGCAAGAGCCTCACCAGCAGGTGCAGCAGGCCGGAGACGAACACGAGCGCGGCCAGTATGAGCACCACGACCAGCACCACCGGGCTAATCCCCAGAGCACCACCTCCTCCTCCACCGCCACCCCCGCCGCCGTCGTCCTGGCTCTTGACCTCCTCCGTCGCGGCTAGCAGCATCTTCTTCCTGTCCCGCTCCGCCTGGTCCGGTGTGGTCCGGGCAGTGCGCCGCTCATTGCGTGCGGGGAAGCTCCCCGGGCGGCGCTTTTGAGCTGAGCGGGGCTGTGGGAGGTGGGTGGCTTGTTGGTCCTGGCGGCTCGCAAGGCGCTTGGAGGATGAGTCCAGGGCTCCTCCAGGATTTCTAGGTGAGCCAGAGAGAGGATGGTGTGATGTGTGACAGACAAGAAAGCACATGTTTTTATGCAAGACCAGTGGAATGAAGCGGCAAAGGTGAAAGGTGGCCGTGGCCGTGGCTGCTTCCTTCGTGTGCTCTCTCAAACAAAGGTGAAGGCGACGCGAGATATGGTGGAAAGGAGAGATCCTCTACCTGGACATTCAAGGAGGAGATGATTTATCTCTTTTCACATTGCTTACATCATGATACCCCCTTCCTTCACATTTATAAGATGTTAAAACTTTTACTAAATTGAATGCATATAAACGTGTTTTTAATATGCTTTTCCATTCATTTCAATCCTTATGTACTTCATACTAGAATATTCAAAATATCTTATATTTATAAACGGAGAAAGTATCTAAGAAATTGGACGACCATGCTACGAATGTGTTCATCCAAAATTCTAGAACAAATTTTGATTCACAACTTGAGAAGGGAAAAATGTTCTCCCTCCAATCCATATTAATGGACTTAAGTTTTTCTAGATATACATGCATCTAGTCTAAATACTTAACTAGATACATATGAATCTAGACAAAGTTTGACGGTAATACTATAAATGCTAATGCTAACGTGATACATTATGAAAAGTACATGTTTGGCGGTCTTTACATTTTAGTTTGTCTTTTTTTTTCGTGGTGTCGAGCCTTTAAATTATCTTTTTTAGAGGAACTACATTCCTTTATTGATCGATGAGATACATAGGGATTATAACGGTGTCATACGGTTGCAATAACCAGACATGTCGACCTACAAAAAAGACAATGAAAACTTAGCTAAATCCTCCATTTCAAAATTTCTACTTCTACTTCTGTAAATAAAAATGCAATCTTAAAAACCTTTTGCTCGGACCTTTATTTCTCTTACTATAGCACCATGACAACCTCCGAAAAACTCAATGGATGTCCGTCACCACCGTTTGGCAGTCAGTTGAAATAATAACATGAGTAAGCATAAGATCAACAAAAGGAGCTAGAACCTTCTTGCAGGCCAAAGTATCAAGTACTCGCACCTCCAAGAAAAATTTGAAGATAACTGCCGATGAGCCTAGATAATGCCCATTATTACTGCAGGTGATCCTTTATTGATACTAACTAAAACCACATCATCCACATTAAATTTCACAAACCCACTTGGTGGACATAACCATGGTTGACATCGTGGAGATACTGAAGCTGCTTGAACACGTGCCTTGTCCTTTGAGAGTACAACTAATATTCAGAGATAAAGTTTTTAATGAACACATGCGTCGACAATGAAGACTAAAATTGATTATCATATATGGTTTTCCTCCTAGTGAACCATATCAACCATAGGGTAAACACTAGCTCGGTAAATTTCACTTGCGCTAATGAACTTTGCATCGTGAATAGCCAAAGCCTCGCACTTGAAGTCGTCTTCATTATCATATGCTCAACCAACTCTGAATTTGCCAAAGACTACACGCACCTCAAACATCGAGCACTCATTGAGCCCATGTCGCTATAAATCAGGCAGCCAACATAGAGTACATTGACGTGTTTCTGAGATTTTCCGGTGATTAAGAATATCAGCCGTTGGAAGTGAATGTTGAGCAAATCCCCACGTGAACACCTTGAACTTTGATGGTACATCAAACCCCCATATGGCAATCTCCGCCTTCAGAAGTTGTGGAAGATGAAATTGCACCATAAAAGAGCCAACTTTCCCTTCTCAACTTTGTACCAAGCAACATATCGTAGCATGAGCCAACCAAAAAGGATTCTCTCTTGTCATAATTCTAGGCCCATAAATCATCTATAAGCCGAGTACATAGATGAATTACGAGAATCATTGTAGTGTCCATCGGTAGAAAAATGTTGTGTACCACGACCTTGCCATGATGCAGAGGTCTCATCTATTAACTCCCTGACATAAGTTAAGTTTGTTGCCATAACAACAATAATAAGGCCTCATGGTACCTTCCCTAGGCAACCAGTTGTAGCCCCAAATTTTCGTTGATTGCCCCTTTCCAATTCACCTAATTAGCAGATGTGAAAGTATATCACGACCTTCAAAATGACACGCTAAATTTATGAGGGATGGCTTTACAAAAAAGCAACAAGGATGGTCGAATTTGGATAATAAACTGATTTAAGAATCTTAGAAATAAGAATTTCATACTTGAAGTAATCTCCATGCTTGGCGGGCAAGGAGGGAGAGATTGAATAATTCCAAATATTGAAAACCCAACCCCCCTTTAGACTTCGGTTTGATCATATCATCCCACGAAACGCAAGCCACCTTCCTTCTTTCATGTTTTTGCTGAATGCTTCGCAACCTTCCTTACCGACTCAACATCATGACAGTGCATGGTGATTACGTTTTAGTCATATTCTACTTCGCTTGGTCGCACAATAGTCGTATGGATCATCCGTCGCAACTCACACTACTATTTTTCCTCTCAAACCAATGTGAAATTAAACTTTTTTCTTTATGTGTTTAATGTTTGAGGGGTAATCCATGCATTTTTTGACCCCACAGCGACTTAAAATATAATTATTTATACTTAAAATTTATATATACCAATTTCCAAATCATTTTGAAATTTAAACCATAATTATGACAAAGCTTACATTGTTATTCTTTTGATTTTATTACATTGGCCATGGAATATTTTAAACTTAGATTTTCTTAATTTTGTTTTTTAAAGATAAAATCATGTATGTTCTAAGCTAAATTTGTGTCACAATCATGAATAAGATGTATATGTTTTTTGGTAGAGTTCTACAAATGAAATGTTATTAAAATATGTTGACATGTGCTTCTAGTTTATGATTACTTTACACAAATAGAAAATTCTAGAATATATATGATGTTTTAAAACAACTCGTCATGGAATAATTGGCATGTTGCTTTACAATTTTCTGGAGTTGAATGTATCTTACATATAAAAATGAGTTAAATAATCTATTGATGGCGTGCCTAACATGTATTTGCATTAAAATGGTATCCTTGTAAACAAGGTAACATCTAATACAACTTGTAGGGAGTTCATCATTGAGACTAGCATTCTAACTAAATTTACCGTTGTTGATCATATTGATTTTTTTGTTTGTGCTATTTTTTAATGTAGTTATGTTTTTTTGGATTAAGTGTTCTGCTTTTGTACATAATGAAAAATACACCACCTACAATTGTTGTTTGAATGTTTTCAGACCAAAATTCCATATTTTGATATTTTTGTTAAGTTTAACATGAAATGACTTCTGTTGGACCCTCACAAAAATAAATGACCTCTATTTGAAACTTTAGTATGATTAACTCTCTTTAGAAACACTCAAAATATTGGCATTGCAATTATAATATGCAACAACGAGAATTGTGGCATTGCTTCCCTCAGTTGCGTTTCCAAGGATGCAACACCTAAAACTTTGATGTTGTAGAAAAATGGTCAAATCATGCTAAGGTTTTCAATGATATTTTCTGCTAAACTTATTTCAAAGGGTTAAAATAGTGATTTTGGCCATGTTTTCATTGATGCAAGATCAGTATCATGTTCTTTTATCTCTGCTTTGGGCTTTGATCTCTGTGTTTTAGTAATGCTAGGGAACACTGTCGAGGAGTAAGCTGGTCATGCAAGGTTTTCTTGTGAATGAATAAGCCACTCAGAGCATCTATAATCGAACTGGTCAAATTAGGTCCGATATACGTTTGCGCGGGCGATTGAACACGTCAACGTACAGTGGCAGCCATGTCATGATTTTTAGTCTTGGACAACCATAGTCTCCATATGCAAACCTTTAATTCATGTACATTCATCGTATAGAACAAAAGTTCATTAATTCAACATTTTGTGACAAAATAAACAAAACTCAACATTTGTTAATGCCAAAATAAAATTTAACAATTTATACATAGATTGTCGATACACGAATGAATCAAACATCATTGTTGGGCTCGTTGATCCTTTTCTTCATGTTGATCAATCATTTTTTACTTTCATCATCCAAGAGGTTAGTATCTTGCAACAAGATCCTCTCTTCTGTCTGTCTTGCTAGCTTCGACCTCTCTCTTAAGCTCCATTCCATTCAATTTCTTCTTCTTTTCAAGCCGTATGGTTTTGGATTCTGATGTCACTTTGGTTTCAGTAAATCATTTATTCACAATAACCTACATACTTACTCATGTTCTCTTAGATGATGGATCATCTATGTTGGAGAGGGCTCACGTTGTGATTGATATTGATTGGAGGGGCACATAATGTTTTTGCGCATAATAGAGTTTTCCAATATTTCACTTCCTTTTGCTCGATGTCATATATGGCCAATCATTCAGCGCATGTTACCAAAGCATCTTCAAATTATGTGAATCCAGAACCTTTTTAACTTTGCTGCCTTTTTCTTTCAGTGTGTGATATTTATCGATCGTCAAACAAAGGGGAAATGATATCCTCCATGTCAAAATGCAAAGACTCTTGAAAATCATTAATCATATTTACCATTATCTTATCCTTTGATATGCGAAGAGTCTTGGAAATTGGAATTGAACTACCGTCCTATAAGATTCATCGAATAACATGTGTAACAAATGCAAATGATATATGGAGCAAAGAATGCAGTGTGGTCATTTTGTCGAACAACAAATGGGCACGCCACGCGTCGGCCTTGCCCGATGTCATCCGATGCCTTTGAAGCTGCGGTGATTTGATCATCATCTCCGTGGCACCGCCGTCTTTCGAAAAGCTACACAGGATGCCCGTCATCCACTGCACCGCCAAAATGAAGTGCGACTTTGTCGACAATTTTATTTTTTTGGCGGCTAGGACGGACGGAGAAGGCGGGGTTGCGAGACCGTCGAACGAGTTTCTCCATCTCGCAACTCACTTTCGCGGTCAAAATTCCTATAGATTCATTTTTGTAACTGTAAGCGGTTTTATTCTTGGCTTTTGGTCCCTCGTATTACTCCTTCCGTCCCATATTATAGTAACGTTTTAAAAATTATCCTAGTTTCCAAAATGTTACTCTATATTATGGGACGTGTCATGGCGAGCAAGGAAAGAAAGAGAGAGAGAGAACGATCGTGGTTGAGCCGCACGTGCAGGTGCGTCGCTGATAGCTTGCACGGGGAGCAATCCAATACCAACCGCTTGCCGTCCATGGTCTCGAACCGTGCACGTACGTACGCCTAGGCAGGTCTCCGGAGTCCGGATGCATGGCCGGATCCTAGGTCCCCCAGGACCATGTGGCCGCCAATCGACGACATCGGAACTGAGAAGCCCAAGCCATGAATGGCTGGCTCGTTCGTGGAACGAGGATTACCAGGTGCACACCTCACCGTAGACGACGACGATTCAGGGCCGTCAGCCGGATTCTGCCGGTCCCTAGCACTAGCACCGGCACGTTGACGACTGTGGCGGCAACACGGAACGAATCTCACTCCACTCCCAGCAGCGATGGGGTAGGGGCCTCGTGCCATGTCGGCCGCCGAATCCAAATCCAGCATACGTGAGTCCGCCGCTCCTCTTTTTGGCCTCGTTGCGCTGCGCCACCTGCTTTAGCTTCGTGTCGTGCGTGCGCCACGGAAAGCGAGGGCTGTGACGGCCGAGTGAGTCCGGCGTGACGCTCATCTCCAAACCTTTCATAACCGTTCCAACTGAACTGTCCGAACTTGTTTTATCATCCATAACGCAGTTCAGTCTTAAATCTAAAATATTCCTACTTAGTCATACCAGTATTTTCAACCATTTATGTATATTTCATCTTTCCTTTTCTTGCGGCCAGTGTTGAAACTTGTGCTGCAGTCGATTGCAAGTTATCTAAGGGCATTTCCAACTCCGGCCCCTAAAATGGACAAGCATTCAGCTGTGAACTGAGGGATTAGTCGTAGATGCAGATGCGGAAGCCAGCTATCCAACCGTAGTCGCAAACGTCCGCAAGTATTTCATCAGAATGTAGAAAATTGACATAATCTCGAACCAAGTCCATTCAAATTCAGATATAACCTACATACATCGAACGATTTTCATCAAAACCGAATGAAATGCATGAGTTTAATCTAATCTTAAACCAGGTTAGTGGTTGTGATTTGCCGTCTATGTTCCATTGTTAGCTCCGAGACTCCCGACAACGAAGAACCTTCAACGCAGCTCTGGGGTAGACGACACAGAAAGCACGGTAGACCTAGGTGCTTCACCTCGAGGGTTACCGACGGTAAATATGTAGAATGCCAACCAAAGAGGGATGTTTCCCATGACTTATATTTCCCATGTCCAACAAAAAGCTCACCGGACGATCGTGAGCACCCGAAAATGAAGCTTCAGCGGGAAGAGAAGGCTACCCTCCGCCTCTACGAAACTAAGCAACTAATCGATCAACGACGTGCCCACCAATCTTGGCATAAATGGAGGGGGAAGAGTGGTGGTACTCATGGGATACAAGCTGACTCACAACTCCTCGGTGAGGAGACCTGCTTCCTGTAACGGTGGCCTACGCCACCGTTGAACCCGATTTGTTGAGGAGAGTTGTTGTTCGCAATCGCTCGCGCGACCTCTGCACCCGTTGTCGCTCGTCCGACGATCGATCACTATCCCACAAAGCCTAGAGCTCTCCATCATGGTGGATGTGGAGGAATAAAAAAGAGGAGTGCGCGGGGTGTGATGTGCTTCATGTCTAGCGAGGACACATATAAATAGTGTGCGCCGGCTAGGAGAGCGGCGCACTCGGTTTCAATGCGGGAAGTCGGAGTAGGTTTCTCAACCGCCACACCTGTTTATCTCTGGCGTTGAACAAGCGCGAAAGTCGGGCTTTCGATCGACGCGTCATCTGTCTCTCTAATGAACGACCTTATCCGCTCTGGCTGGGCATCAATGCCCACTGCATTGACTGGTCGCGCATGCGCTCAGCCGACATCTAATGCCAGCGATTAGCATGAATGCACGACAATCGCTTTTCATGAAAAGTTTTTTTTTGCGTGAAGGAATTTTGGAGTGGGCTAGGGTTGTCGGAGTCCTACGCGGCGGCGATCCGAAGTCACGCAAAGCCCCCTCCGATCCGCGTAAGATTTACGAAAGAACGAACATGCGATTCATTCCGTGGAGGTATACGGAATCACGTTAGATCGTAAAACATATCCGAACAATCGAAGCCGAACGGTTGCAGAAGATTTAAAGGTTGGCTTCGGAGGTGCCTAATGTGACATCTCTTATAGCCCTCCTACGCCACTCTGTTGTATTTTCTTTTATCAATAGTTGGGAAAAAAGATCAGAGTTTATTTACAAGATAGTGCAAACACACACAGTCATAAATACCTATATTCATTCATTTTTATGAATGCATCCATGTATAACCTATCCCTACGAACATCAACTTTAAGATAGTGATTTAATGAGTGTCATCTTTCTTAGAAAGAATAATCAGTTTTATGAAGCATTAAACCTGAAATGCAATTTTTGATGGACTAGGAATATCATTGTTCTTTTTTTTTTGCGGGGAAAACCAACTATAGGTTGGTTCTCCAAGCGATCATAATTAGACATCCCGCACATGATCAGTAGCTGCCACTTTTACCTACAAACGAGCCAACACGAACTATGTTGTTGCTTTTGTGCTGCATAATAATTCTGACAACATCCTTTTTTTTTTAACGTAAAGAATTTTATTGAAATATTAGAAGCAATGTACAGTAGAGATAACAAACCCCGAAGGGTTAAAACGAGCTAATTTAGATACAAAGATGCAGTTAGCATGATCGTGCGCCGCCGCATAGCAAGTGAATTCCGGGATAAGACCTTGTTGCGCAAGGTTGTGCGCCACACCATTGGTGCTCCTTTTGACATGGAAGATGGAGGCACAGCCTTGATACAACATGTAGCTGGCATGACACAAAACTCCACGCCGAAATTCGATTCACAACTCCTAGAGACTAATCTACAAATCCAACTGATAACCCGCATTCAACTTCCGCATGACGACCAGTGTTGTTGTTTTGAACCATTTGAACTCTAGTTTTCGTCTATGGATCGAGTTTCAAGAAAATAAATTTTGGGGCATAGCAGATACTTGCTGTATTTCTTATGTTGTCGTTGCTTCAATTAGTTCAGCCCGATGTTTTGTCCTTCCTTATTTAACGCAAGGCCAGCTCGTTGCTTAAAAATAAGGGTTAAGTATATTTTTGGTCCCTTAATTCTTATCAAAGTCTAGAAAACATCCCTCAACTCTAAAACCAGACAAACTTAGTCCCTAAACTAATTAAACCGGATTATTTACGTCCTTAATGATGCTTAGGATGGTTTTAGTACCCACGTGGCCTGGTTTTCCCTAATTACAACCAGGTGGCTTTGTTTTGACTTCTACGGCTGTTAACTGAGTGAGAGGCTGGCTTCTCTTTCTACTTCCATTCTCTCGATCCCCTTCTCACGAACCCCAAGAGTGGGCGGTGGCCGGCGGCGGAGAGACTGGATCAGGGGCGGCGCCGAAGGCGAAGAGATTGGTTCAGGGCAGACGGCGGCGGCGATGTCTGGCCGTGATTTAGGCACGGTGGCGGCGTGGTGGCTGGCTGCTGCATAGCTGACACAACAGCTACGCGGTGGTGCCCCGCTGGACACAGGGGGAGGCGGCGGCGGCGATTTAAGCGGGCGTCGCACCGCGAATCCCTCTACGAGGCAAGGAGATGGCAACCTCCTCCAGTTCATGCCGCTCCCGTGCTAGTGTTTTATAGCACTGCCGTTGGGTATGGTTTGAAGTCACATATGTAGGTAATTTACTATGACAAGTGGTTTCAGTTTGCTCATAGCTTTGGTGTATGGTTTCAGTGTCCAGTTTTTAGCATTTCATTCACATAGCAGTTTCAATTTATCTCAATTTACACAATAGTTCTCAAATATTCAGTCAAAATCAGTGTCAGGTTGTGTACGACACTGAACAAAATCAAAATCAGATTATTTATTAGAGAAAAACAGTGGAATAAATTGGCTAGATCATTTGACCCAGCAATGGGCACTCAACTCAACTTATGTACAAAACTGAACAGGAAGACATTTCAAGTGTCTTTTATTTGCTCAAATGAGAATAGTCAGAAAGAGTATTGAATAGTCTTTCAAGCAAGCGCACACACAAATTGTCTGAAAGAACAAAGTACAAACAACAGCAAAAATACACTACTCCAGTAGTTTTGCTGGCAGTTTCTTTGCTCTTTTATTTCCTCCAACTTGAGAATTTGCAAGGCCAGATGTAACATTTACTGTCACATTTTCTATAGCGATATGCAAAAATACACTACTCCAGTAGTTTTTGCTGGCAGTTTCTTTGCTCTTTTATTTCCTCCAACTTGAAAACTTGCAAGGCCAGATGTAACATTTACTGTCACATTTTCTATAGCGATATTGGACGAAGCTTTCATCTTCTGCTTAGGCAGTCCTAGGGATTTAGATGTCCTTTTCTGAGAAGGGAAGAAATAAATTCAATTAGATGATTTAACACAGGCAAGTATGATATGAATATAGTCTACTATACCTTGGAAATAGACATATTTGAGGCTTTTGCATTTGAACCTGAAGCAACACTTTGTGATCCAATTATAGCCGGTCCATTTGAACCAGAAGCACTATTTTCTCCCATGACAACAGTACATGTTGTTCTGTTGTGACCGGCACCCTTGCATTTCCTGCATCTAATCAGTGTTCCAACCCTTGGTTTTTCAGTGCCCTCTCTTTTTCTTTCTTTTCTAGGCCTTCCTGGCATCTTAACATATCCAGGAGCTAGTGGTTTAGGCTTGTCTGATTCTGGCCAGCCCTGAGGTCCTTCAACCGGTTGTAAGCAATGTGAGTAGGTTCTCTTGAATGCTTCCACTGAGTAGCAACTAGCCACATAATTATGTAACTGATTGGTGTGTTGATGCACTGCAGATACAACATGAGCACAAGGTATACCAGATAACTGCCAATACCGACAACTACAAGTCATCTGGTTGAGGTCAACTGTAAACCTTTGAGAGCCATGTTGGACCTCAAAACAATTATTTCCATTGCTAACAGCATGACATATACCAGAAACATCGATGGCCTTGCTTAATTTCTTGTTTATATTGAGACATATGGGATCCTCCCATTTCTCACACTTGTCTCTGTTCTCTTGTACTCTAACCATCACAATTCTCCTGATTGTCTCTAGCATGAACAGAATTGGGAGGAACCTAGCTTCAACTATCCATTTGTTAAAACTTTCGCACATATTATTGTCGACTGAGTCACAATTGCTACCTAACTTGAACCACGCTCTGGACCAATGCTTCGGATCAGTTTTTAACATTGCTCTAGCTCCAAGGACAGTAAGTTGAGCAAGCTTAGTTCTGCAATAGTTGAAAAAACTTACACTTGCAGCCTTTGCACACCCCCAAAATGGCTTCTGCCATTCCTTGTTCTTGAACTTCATCCTCCAGTTGGCATAAATATGCCTGGCACAATTCCTGTGTTCAGCCATTGGTGCCCAGTTAGAAACAGCAGTGATGATACCCTACAAAAGTGGGAGACAAGTTACAACATGGAAGATATATAACATGCAAAAGAGTGCAAAACATAAATATTTTTTACCTTCTGTTGATCTGATATAATCACCCAACCCTCACCATCTAGAACTCTCACATCTTTAAAAAGCAAAGAACAAAACCAGTCCCAACTATCATTGTTCTCTTTTTCAACTACTGCCCATGCCAGTGGATACATCTGGTCGTTCGCATCCCTCCCTATGGCACATAAAAGCTCTCCATTGGTTGCTCCCTTGAAAAAACACCCATCAAGTCCGATTACCTTCCTACATCCAGCCATGAAACCTTTTTTGCATGCATCTAAGCAGATATATATCCTTTGAAAGATAGGCTTCACTTGATTTGGCTCTAATTTAACCACTACTGTGCTACCTGGGTTACTCCTTAACAGCTCCAACTGATAGTCAAATATTCTGCCATACTGACCTTTCCTTGCATCAAGCCACTTTTTCATCACAATCTTCTTAGCTCTCTTCACTTGAGAAATAGTCACATTGGCAAACATATCTTCCTTCACATGTTGTTTCAAGCTAGAAATTTTCCACATTGGATTAGATCTGATTAGCTTTTCATACTTGGCAGCAATTCTTGTTGAGTTGACTAACTTATTGTCCTTCCTTTTGGGGCATATATGAACATCATGGAAAGAACTAATCTGCCAACTACATGATCTACTGCTTTTACTCAAAAGACAAACCCATGGACATGTTGCCCAATCACACTTTGCTCTAACTCTGGACTTATCATTTTTTGCAAATTTAATTAGCTTCTTGTGATGCAGTCCATATCTGATAATTGCTTGCCTAAACTCCTCCTTGCAATCAAACTTCATACCAATACTAAACTCTGGTACACCCCCATTGTCCTTAAACAATTTATATTTAGACTTGAATGTCTTCACTTCACCATCACTGCCAATATCATCGACAGAATCATAAAAATCAGAGCTATCTTCATATTCAGTACCATTTTCATCATTGTCTCCCCCCATCTTATTTGACCCTACTGTAGGCCCACCCTCTAGCATAACATCATCAAGGTGCTCTAGTTGTCCATTCTTCATCTTTGCCTTATACTCCTTATATTTCTTGTTAATCTCAACAACCTCTTCCTCTTGATCTGACGTGTTGTCATCATCAGGACTATAATCACTCTCACTGCTATCCTCTTCATCTTCCTCTGAATTTTCCTCCACAGCCTCTGAATTTTCCTCTTGGGGTTCAATTGAATTACTAGCACTGATTGCAACATAATCATTGCCTAAACGTGCACCTCCCTCGAATTCACTGCTAGCATTTGGGGCATTTGGATCCATCAAAAGCTCAACATCATAGCCTAGATCCCTGTCATCTTCGTCGTCTTTGGAATTTGGATATATCTCCACATATATTTCAGCCATACTTCCAACAGCAACACACTCAGTAATCTGCTTGCAATCACTATCTAAAGCAACCATTTTTAGACCATCAAACATTTCTTTCCCAGGAAATACCCAATGAAACATCTTCTCATCATTTGTTTGACAGTGCGCGTCAAAGCTATGAACAAGATCGAAGAAACTGAACTTGTCGCGATACACGAATGACATGGCCTCTTTTCCCCACTGTATTCAAGTGATTTCCCGTCATTCAAAAACTGCCCGTTGAAATGAAATCTAATGAACAACACATCTGCAGGATCCATGTGCTCGTCGCCGCCTGCCCTGAGTCGGTCGCCTTCGTCGTCGGCCGCCACCGCCGGCCGCCGCCCCGAGCCAATCGTCGTCGCCGCCTCTGGCCGCCCCCGCTGAGCCTATCGTCGCCGCCGCTGCCCACTGTGCAGGGTTCGGGAGAAGGGATCGGGATAATGGACGTGAGAAACAGAGACGCGTAAATCAAAACAGGGCCACGTACTTGTGATTAGTCAAAACCAGGCCACGTGGGTACTAAAACCACCCTAAGCATCATTAAGGACGTAAATAATCCGGTTTAATTAGTTTAGGGACTAAGTTTGTCTGGTTTTAAAGTTGAGGGATGTTTTCTAGATTTTGATAAGAATTAAGGGACCAAAAATATACTTAACCCTAAAAATAATAACACGCCGTCCGCGGTTTTTCTCTGAACATTTCTGCCGGTGCAGAGGTGTGGTATCGTATTCTTTGCTCTCTGCTCGGGGCTTCAGGATTTTACTTGTCGGCGAGGTCATTTTGTTGTGCATCACATTCAACGGGCCGACTCGAGGGAACCCGGGCCTAGTTATCTGGAAGATTGCATTTTGTGTTTGTTCTTGGTGCGATGATGTGAAGGGAGGAGGAAGCGAAATCACTAGTTTAAGAGTACTCGTTGCAACGAGTACCGCGTTTCCTTCGCGCACGACACTTGGCGCTTCGCGCGCGCCACTTGGCGCGCTATGACGCTTTTCCGTTTTTCCTGTTTTTTAGAGGCACGAGCGCCTCAAAAAAAGAGACACGAGTGCCTCAAAAAAGGCACGAGTGCCCTTTTCACGTTTTTCCTGTTTTTAGAGGCACGATTGCATCAAAAAAGGAGGCACGTTTTTTTTTTGTTTTTCCTGTTTTTTGAGGCACGAGCACGAGGCAGGTCTCGTGCCTCCCGCGGAGGTAAGGTCGTGCCTCTTTTTTTTCGAAATTATTTTTTGATTTTTTTTTCACCAAAACGTATAGAAAAAACGTGCGAAAACCGGAAAAGTCGAAAAAAACAATTTTAAACATAAAATACGCGTACACAAAAATAAAAAAAATGAAATCTGAAAGATCGCTGTGAGCGTGATACGTGGCGCTGTTCGCTGAAGCGGACTGCGAACGAGTACTCTCTGATTAGTTGCTCCCAGGAGGAAGAGAAAAGACAGGAGGAATCAAGAATCCGTCCGTGTCACGGCGGGCGAGAAGACGATTGCGTTTGAGCTGATGGCGATGCGTTCAAGTGCTGCTTCGTACGTACGTATTACTACTCAGTAGGGCCTAATAAATCCGGACAGAGCGAGTACGCTTGGGCGTGAAGGCCTTGGCGGTTCCGGTCCATGGTGGCTGGCAGACGGCGCACGCACATACGGCTGAGGACCGTGTGGCTGCCAAGTGCCACTGCCAACCAACCAGGAATCTGAAACCGAGCTAGAAACTCGTCGTTGAGGGAGATCATCATGGAGCCGAGCGTGCGGACTCGCCGACTGAATTTACATTACATATCCCGGTACACGGCTCGCCGGACGGCACGGACCCACGCGAACTAGTATCGTACGTAGGCGAGCGAGAAATGGGGTTGCCGCCGATTCGACTCTGTTTTGCTTCAGTTGCATGAGTGGAGGGAGCGGCACGAGAACTTGGCGTGATCTTGCGCGCGGCGAGTCTTTCGCATGGGTGATGATGAGTGCGGCGGGCTATGGTCTTGTGCAGTTCATCCTTGTTGGGTTCACTGTTCACGCTACTCCGCTGCGCTGCGCTCACTGGTTGGTTTGTGGCACGTTGACGGCTGTGTGGGGCGGCAAGGCAATACCGAACGAACGAATCCCACCGATGGGGGGATAGGGGCGGGGGCGGGGCCGCGCGCCGTGTCGGGCGCCCGATTCCAGCGTCTGTCCGGTGCTCCTCGTTTTGGCGTCGTTGCGATGCGCTGCGTGCGCGGCGCGTAAGGGAAAGCGAGTGCCGCTCGCCCTCGGGGCCGGATGACGGGCGAGTGAGTCGAGCTTGACGCGCGCGCGCACCCGATGTAAGTCCGTATCAAAATATAAACTTTTAGAGTTATACATGTAATAACATGAAATATACAAGTTTTATGTTAACACAAGTTTTATGTTAACACATATATACAAGTTTTATGTTAACACATGTTAACGTGAATGGTCTAAACAAACATTGCCGTTTATTTTATTATGTACAAAAACATTATAGCAAAGCTTGTAAAAATAATATAGCAAAGTTTGTAAAGCTAATGTGATGTGAGCGCTCTTTTTTTTTGACCTTTCACGTCCCATCTACTCTGCCTGATTTTACAACATTATTGACAACAGTCCATGCCCGGTCCTCGCTTATAAACACCTTTGGCCTTACTTCGGTCGTCAAGGTGGGACTAAACTTGGCAAAATGCAGCGGGACGCCTCTGACGCAGATAGGCGGGCTAGGTGGGTCAGTTAGTCCTGCCCAAAAATATGTCACGCTCACACCTTTTGGCCACGTGATCGGCAAAAGGCAGACATCGATCCGTTTGGCGACCCAAATGAATAGAAAGCGAAAAATTTCATGGTCCATTTGGATCGGTCCATTAGAGTTGCTCTTATGGTACGAATAGATTGTCGTGTTCTCATTTTACGATTCAACACAACTGCATGGCCCTCCATCAATCCCTTAAACGATGATCGCTGCTTCGAAATGTGTTTATTGACAAGTGTAGCAACCAAAACATCAGTTTCATTATTGTAACAACCCAGGATCACAATAGGATTACACTGTTCGTGAGGGTTTGGATTTACTATCTCGAGACTTTGAATCCTTTTTCAGACGGCGTCTCTCCCGTGAGAGGAGAGAGCTGATGGTTCAACTGGTGGCCAGTTTCAACGGCATTTGCAACCAGAATGGTCGTGATGAGGTTTATTGGGCACTGGGTAAGAAATTGGTATTCACCACGAAATCTGTCTATGAATATATGGAAAGAAACATATCTGGCAGTGATTTTCGGTGGGTGTGGAATGCTCGCATTCCCCTGAAAATTCATATATTCCTGTGGCAGATGATGCAAGACGCCATCCTAACCAGGGATGTTATGTGTCGTCGGGGCTGGGGAGGTAACCTAAGTGCTCGTTCTATGGCGATCATGAAACGATCATTCATTTATTCTTCCTGTGTCGGTGGCTCGAGTGGCATGGAGAGTCATAGCGTATGTTTTCGGCACTGATCGGTGTCCGAACAATGTGTGGCAGTTTTATTTGTGGTGCTTTACTTTCTTCCCGGAAGGGGAAATGTTTGATTCTGTTGGCCTGGCAGCCGTGTGTTGGGCAATCTGGAACTTGCGCAACAGAGCCACATTTGAGTTCAAGCAACTACGGTCTCCTTTCGAAGTAATCTTTACAACATATGCAAATCTTGTGTACTGGGCAGGTTTGCAGCATGATGAAGATGGGGAAGCTTTGAAGAGAAGGGCAGAGATGATGAAGACAAGTGCGCATCAGATGATGCGCATCTGTGGTGGACTAGAAGGACGATCGAGTGCTAGCGGGACTGCCTGCTAAATGGCTCGTGTGATCGACGACATCGAATGTTGAAGAAGTCTACTTTTGCTGAAGGACTCCTGGGGCTGCTATCTTACTTTTGGTTATGTGGATAGTTGTGCTGTTTAGACTCATCTTAGACTCCATTCGGCTCCTGCGTGAGCATGTACCCTCTCAGACTTATTGGTTGATGTTATGTTGGACCTGAGTAGGTGTCGAAGGGTTTTTGCCCCACGACCTAGTGTTTCGAGATCGAGCATTGGGTGGTGGGTCTCCCTTCGATGCGTAGAACTCGCTTCTCTCCTTTCCCTCTCTCCTGGTTCGTGTTGTATTTCCGTTAAGCAATTAATGGAAAGGGGGTGAGCCCGGTTCTAAAAAAAAGATCTTAATAGGAATGATAGATTACTTATATCAACAAGGTGCACCTTCTTTTCCGGGAGCCCATTAGAAAAGAACTATCAGGTTAAGCGTGCTTGGCTTGGAGTAGTCTTGGGATGGGTGACCGACCGGGAAGTTGATCCCGGGTGCGCACGAGTGAGGACAAAGTGTGCAGAAAAGACTAGTGTTGGTTTCTGAGGACAGTCTAGATCCCAGGCGCACCGACCATGGAATCGGTGGTTAACCGGTTGGGAGTGGTCGGGGCGTTACAATTATCGGGCAATTCTTCACACAATGATGCACAAATGATGTTGTAAGAAAACTCGTCTGAGCTATCCATGATCCTTTGGAGTAATGAATTCATACCTCGTGAACAGGCCGAGAAGACAACCAAACACCCAGTGGGCGGTTATGGGCGCAGGTGCGGACAATTCCTTCGCCGGTGAAGTCCCACGTCCGGACCGCTTCCAGGAGCAACGTCGTAGAATAGAATGTCGTCTGACGGAGGCGGTGGAAGTGGTCTACCAAGGGCGGGAACGACCTCGGTATTTTATATCTTCTAACTAGGACAAAGCCCGTGCGTTGCAACGGGGAAATAAATCCTCGTGTTCCTCACAATATATTCATGTGATTTAGCGACATATGAAAAGGTCTAATTAATGTGATTTTTTTGCGGGGTAATTAATGTGATTGAATGATATATGGAAATATTTAATTAATGTGATTGAATTATGCATGGAAAGATGTTAATATGATTTAAGTCGCACATGGTAAGGTGTGGTTAAATAAGATTTGGTGGGATAAGAAAACCGGTTGGACGAAAAACTCGATGAAGAGGCGTGGTGGAAGAAAATAAACCGATTAACGAAACTGCTGGCAAAACACTTGGAAGGGACCGTGAGGAACCGTTAGCCTTTTTTTTAGATAGTAGAGATAGAGATAATATACTAAAGCCCCTAGGGGTAAAAGCCCTTAGAATCAATTGAGTAGTCAATTTTGACTTGGTCAAACATTTTGGCTTTGTCTTTAAATTATTAGCCATGGCATTTAATTAAGTAGTTAAATTTGACTTGGTCAACTTCTTACATATTTAAATTATTATTATTATTAAATATATTGCATCTCTTATTTTTTTAATTGACATGGGCAGAATAAAAACACTGTCAACATGTATCTTTTTGAAAATTTTGAATGTCAATTTTAATATGATTTATATGTTTATGCTATAGGGAATTTGTTGTGAGCTTACAATCAAAACGTTATTGCAGTACAAAATTATTGAGTTCGCGATCAGTCGATTCGGCTCATGCGGTAGATACCACTACAACAAATTTCAATCACGACATACACAACAACAACAACAACATGATATTCAACTTTATAACGTCCGATCCAAACAAGGTTAATTGGTGTTTTAAGGACCAATTGTCTAAAATGTTTAATTTTGAAGCCTTCTCATTCAGTTGAGGTCTTTAATTTACAACTAGATACAAGATTTTGACTATGTGGTGACATCTCTCAATGGATGCATCCCTTTGATATATGATTGGATGGTGTGAGTCTTGGTTGGCAAGAAGGAAACACGTCTACGATATGTTTAGCATCATCATAGCACACGTGGTCAACAACATAGTTAACATTCTTATGTACGTGCACTCATTAGAAGTTGTCACATAATCGCACGTTAAAAAAGATCCATCCAAACACCACATTACACTAAATAATTTTCACAACTAAAAGTGTAGCACATATGATAAGACCTATAACCATCAAGGAACATAGACGGGCGCGGCGAAGCGAGCACCGCCCTTCTAGTATACATCATTTGTTAAAGTAACGTTTTTGAACTTTGATGGTGTAATTTCTTTTACATCTGCATCATCTATTAGAGATGCAATAGTACATTTAAACAAACATGTATACCAGTTCTGCAAGATGAGACCCCAAAACTGACCCCGACAACTCGTCTTAGAATAACTCTAGCAAACCCCACATATTTTTAGCCCGTAAAATAATTCTGATTTGGGAGCAGATCTTCTCCGACGCAGAATAGATACCTCATAAGACATACGCTAAATTTAAAAGTTCATATTAACATTGTTCTCGCTACATCTCATCACTGGTGTCCATCATCCACTACAAGCTAAAACATAAAACTAGATAGGCCGGTAGGTGTCCGAGGCGGCGTCTGCTCACGGCTTTGGGAGGAAGCACACACACGTCCTTGTACAAGTCGTATGTGATGTTGTACGCCGCCTTGGAAGCGGTAAGGCGTTCAGCGATGTCCTCTGCATCGGTTGCTTCCGCTTCCTTGGCGGTGATGAGCACCATATCAGGGCTGTGGAGCTTGGTGGTTGTCGTCGATATGTGACGGCAGATGCCATGGGGATGGTTAAAGTGAGGGGAAGACGCGAGGAAGAAGATGTCGATGGTGCCGGAATCGGGGCTCTCCGGAGAGATAACACCCCTACTCCTGATGTACCCAGGTTCGGGGCTCTCCGGAGAGATAACACCCCTACTCCTGCTTATCTCTTATATATCAAATGGAACTGAGCTACAATAACTGCTTCTCTATCTACTCAGGGGAAGGTGAGCGCCGCCGTGGGCAAGGCTCTCTCCTGCTTCCCTGAGGAGTAACTACAAGCAGTGAATGAACTGAGCGACTTGTGAGTAATGGGGCGAATGAGCGGATCGTCCCCCACGCAGGAGGGGTACCCCGGGCTCTTATAGCATGAGCCCGGGGTAAATCGGTAACTTCACTGTCGATTGGGCCCAGCCGTCATCCTCTAATCGGCTGGGTCCCACCGACTGCTCTTCTCCGGATGATCCGGACCCTACGAGTGGCGGCCCATGCTGTAGACTCGTAGGTCATGATGATGAACAATGGAGCTAGGAGGTGCGGTCTTGTCGCCCTGTCCGCGGAATCGGCGGAGAGGTCGACACCGCATCTCTGCCAGATCTTCGATGTGACTTGGCTTCTCTGTCACCCCGATATCTCGTGATTGCGCATTTATGACCTCGTACTTGGACCTCCGACTGGTCTCGGGGTCAACTTCTCCAGGGGTAGTAGGTCGTACCGATTGCGCCTGGGCCGACTGGTGGTTTCAGGCAAGGTCGATTGCTCTGGGCAATCGGCTATGCTAATACCCAGCTCGGCTTAGCTGCGGGCCAATCGGATAATTGTCTTGGTGATGAAAAGGGTGGACCGGTTGCGCCTGGGCCGACTGCTGGCGTTCGGTATGGCTGATTGCCTTGGAGCAATCGGCCGTATGCCTGCCCATCTCGGCCCAGCTGGAGCCCAATCGGTCCATCCTTGTCTTGAAAGGTTGCTTCCGCTTGGGTGAGCCTACCCGGGTACCAATCCCCCGACAGTGGTGGTCGACGCGAGCTGTTGGACGAGCTTGAGGAAGCGTAACCACACGCGATCCGGGGGCCGGTGGGGCTACCGCCCTCCCCCTCCCTCCCCCGGGCATCGCACCGCCCTCCGCGACATCCCCGTTTCCTCCAGGGCCAAGACTACTATCCGTACCACCGACCATCGAATTAATCACGTGGAAGAGGAAAGAAAACGACTGCGGGGAAATATTGCGGCAGATGGGGTGGGGAGTTTGCGGGGCGTGAACCCTAAAATCACCACCCACCCATAGATACGGTTGTGGAAGCGATGGTTTACGAGTCGCCCGTATATTTTTTACGAACCGTAGGAAATATGATTTACCTGTTCGGATCCAAAAATTTTGCGCATACGATAAGAAAACTCGTATATATGCGAATCGACAACGGGATAGTCGATCTCGGCGACTATGTGAAGGCGTCGTCTAAGCTCAACCAAATTCCAGGTTTGTCGCCCCCTCTAAGACCAGAAAGAAGCGCACCACCATCGCGAGGACGTCGTCGTGCCACACTACCCTTTACCAGCCGAGGTATGTACCTTTAATTCCTGGAGATGGAGGGTGAGATGTTGCGTAGGGTGTTGAAGCACACGCTCGGGGGAGGGTTAGATCCAGTGATCACCGACGCACTGGGGGGAGGGGGCACTTCAAGCCTCTGTACTGAGGTCACCGCGCAGGGGATCCATCAAGAGGATCTCGGTGTTGTGCTCGCCGCGGCGAAAGAGGGAAATCCTATGAGACCAGGTTCCATAAGTGAGGATGTGATACCTTACCGAATGAGCGACATGTGGCCTCAACGATCTTAAAGCAGCAGCTGGATGCAGCAGGGATAGGAACACACGGATGAGCGGCATGGAGCAGTTTGATGCGTCTTGACGCTGTCGTCGATAAGGAGTTTGTACATGCAGTCAGGTCAACAAAACACACTACATCTTGGCATGCGGGCAACATGATCGTGGAGTCCAGCCAACCAGCAATTGTGGGGTGCGACCATCATGGACGACCACAACCTGCAGTTCGTCTCGTCTTGACAACGGTGACGAGCTCCGGCGCAGGCGTGTGTTGTGGCAAGGATCAGTACGGTGGCCATCCTTGCATGCGGCTACCGTCAAAAGGGAGAATTTGGTTCGGCCGTCCACGATGATGTCTTGGCGCACGATCGCCATGAACGTCATATCCGCCAAGCCAACAACGTGTCATGCATGGATGAGCCGCCGCCGACAAGCTCCTTCAACGAGGCGGTGGAGAAGATGTCATCGCTGCATCGTCCTATCTGATCGCCGTCGTCGAGGCTCTTCGATATGACCGTCATAAACGCCATGGAAAACAAGAAAACCCTAACCCTACGTACCTGTGAAAACGGGAATGAGCTGTTTGGGATTAGCATCCTTTAAGATTGTGCAGGAAATGAATTACATGTTCATCCATCATCAACAATAAATAACGGTTTTGCTAATTCTCATGTACATGAGAATTAGCTAAGTCACATATAATTTGGTTTTTTCCTTTTTGTTGAAAACAGCACGTGCGTACATTGGAAGTTTTAGGAATATGTACCTAACTTTACTAAAGCTCGCAGCATAGCCAGGTCGGCTGTTGCCATATTTTTTTCTTTTATATTTTTTCTCTTTTATATTTTTCTGTTTTTTTTTTCAGATTTGTTTTTTGGTTTTTTTATTTTTTTCAATTTCGGATTTTCATACTTTTTGCATCTTTCTATAACTTTTAAAGATATACGGTGATTTTTTAATATAAGGTGAGCATTTATTAAATACTTAAATAATTTTTTTAACATGATGAACTACTCTTAAATATACATTGATTTGTAATATAAGTTGAATATATTTAATATAGAATGAACAATTTTAATATGCACTAACCGTTTTTATATTATATGGTAAATATTAAAAAAACACTAATTTTTTTTAATATAGAATAAAGTTTTCTAAAGAAATTGCTAAAACGCATGGAAATGCGAAATATTAGTGTTACATATGAATCTGCTCTCATGTGATTTTTTTATCTTTGAAAACTGCGCGAGAGTTGATCGAGGGTTGACTTACCATGTTTGTCATGCGGGAATTGAGGGCAAGTTATTTTAATCTTATTGGTTATTTTTTTTCTCGTTTTTTATGAAACTCACTGTTATTTTTTTATCAATGCTCGTCTCGTCTTTTATATTTTTTTACTTGCAAGCCTAATCTTTAATCGTAACTAGGTTCGTAATTGGGTTTGACTTTTTTTCTGCTTAGTTGCGAGCACACCATTGACTCGTTACTCACCTGTATTTTTTTTGTAGCAGTTGCAAGTTCACCTCCGACTTGCAACTAGGCCCGACTTATTTTTACAGTGTCAGTTGCAAGTTCACCATCAACTTGCAACTGGTCCCATTTATTCCGTTCCAGTTGCAAGTCCATCATCCACCTGCAACGTGGCTCATTTTTTTTCCTGTACGAGTTCCAAGTCCACCACCGATTTGCAAATCAACCCGACCTTTTTTAGCCACTCCAGTAGCAAGTCTACACCGACTTGCAACTGGGTCCATTTTTTTCCGCCCGAGTTGCAAGCACACCACCGACTTGCAAATGCGATCGACTTTCTCCCCCCACCGAAGTTACAAGTCAACCAACAATTTGCAATTGAGGCCCGACTCTTTTTCCTCCAGTTGTAAGTCCGCAACTGACTCGCAACTTTCCTCGACTTTTTTTCCGCCCCAGTTGCAAATCTCACCATCGACTCTTATTTCATCGAGTTGTAAGTCCACCACCGACTCGCAACTGGGCTCGAATATGTTCTCCACTCAGTTACAACTCCCACCATCGACTTTTTTTTCCGCTCAGTTGCAAGTCCACCACCGACTCGCAACTGGGCTCGACTTTTTTTCGCCCAATTGCAAGCACATCACTGACTCGCTACTTGCCTGACTTTTTTTTCTTGTAGCAGTTGCAATTTCACCACCGACTTGCAACTGGACCCAATTTATTTTTACTGTCCCAGTGGCAAGTCCACCACCAACTTGCAACTGGTCTCATTTTTCCTCGCTAGTTGCACTTCCACCATCGACATGCAACTGCTCTCGATCTTTTTTCATATACCAATTGCAAGTCCACCATCTATATTTAAGAATATAAATTATGAGTATGAGATTATTTTTGTAACATTCTAAACACAATTGTAACAAATCATTTTTCTTTCCTTTTTTTCTTATCCTTTTTTACTTCATTTGCGGTGGGCTGTGCTTTTTATCTGCCCAAAATGTTAATTTTTCAATAAAAATATAGAAACACTTAATTTTCAATATTTATCTTGTAAAAAAATTAAATTAAATTTTAAAAAATATTTTCAAAATATATACAAACTAATACGTGACTACACGCTTAGCAAAACCCAATCTTAATTAAAAAATATCGTGACTACACGCACCTCTTTTTTTTATCCATTGGTATCCATTAGATAAACTATCAGTCTCAAACAAACAAATAAAGCCCAGTTAAAAAAACATATGGATGACGTCAGCGCATGTGACTTAGTTGCCCAATTAAAAAAACATACGGCTGACGTCAACGCATGTGACTTAACTAAGTCACATGCGCATGCGCTCTAGTCACTCCCAATAAATAAATATTGTAGCTTTTCATTGGAACATTTTGTTTCATCTCAGCCGTCCATCCATGGAATCGTCTCTTCACCGTTGGATAACTGAAGGTGTTCACCAGTGTAGTTTCTGTCTTGAGGGTCCTGACAAGGGGAGTAGGCGCTGGGATGAGGAAGACTGGATCCAGGGACCGCCGCTGCCCTCGGGGGAAAAATGAACAAATTTGACCCCTGAATGAAACTATTTCATAAACTAAACCTAGTTTGAAACTATTTCACGATTTTAATTTTTTAGGGTAATGTCCAACAACTAGGCGTTAAACTCTACTATGTAACGCACAGTTCTTAGGCGTTAAGCTCTACTATGTAACGCTCAACTCTTAGGTTGGGCGTTACATATTAAAGCTTAACGTGTAAATGTTAGGCGTCACGCAAAAGGAATAGAATCGTGAAATAGTTTCAAACGAGGTTCAATTTATGAATTTGTTGCGTTCAAGGGTCAACTTTATGCGTTTCGCCGCGCTCGGGAGTCACCTTTGTGTCGAGGTCGCCGCGCAAGGGATCCATCAACAGCAAGAGCTGCCGGGGGCGGCTAGACCACTGGAGCTCGGTGTTTTTTTTAGAGAACACAGTACAACTCAGACGTTCACATACACGAGCATACACTCATCCCTATGAACGCACACACACACATCCTACCCCTATGAGCATCTTCGCAATACTGAGTCGGCACATCATCTTGAAATTAACGAAGTCACCACCTCGTCTTCGACGAGAACGTCTCCTCAACTAAAAGCGCATTGTCGGAAGGCCTGGAATAAATCCAGGAAAATGCGAGCACCAATGTCAAATCTGGGATTTGGAGTCTGGTAGGCTGGGGATACCACCAAGGGCGTACCTAGAGGGTAGGCTGGGTGGGCCATGGCACACCCAGAATTTTTGCGATTTTTTTACCCATAGGTATAGCAATCCCATTCAACTGACTAACAAAGCCCAGCAAGGCAGAAAGAGGAGAGCGAGACTAGCCACTCGCTCGCGCAGACGCCGCCCTCGCCCTGGCTCCCTCCGACGGTGCCGCCGTTGACGGGGATGCACCCCAGCAAATCCCATGGTCAGGGACCCTGGGTTAGTCATGAGAGGCACAGGTTGGACGATAGCTCGTCGGCTAACGGGAGGATACGTTCCTGCTCGATGTTATTGATCGGAGATGGTGATTACAGGGGAGCCAAGGCTAGTGCGCACAAGGCTAGGGTTACAGATTGTGTATTTCTTTAATCTCGACGTCTCCCCTCCTAGCCTTTATATACTAGGCTAGGTCTCGGGGAGTCCGTCCTGTATTACAGATAAGGTTTCCTAACCATGATCTTGTTTCGTACGACAATTTTGCACCTTCCTTGTGCCACGCGGACTCATACGTCGGTGCCACTAGTGGGCCAAGGCTGGGCCCAGGCGGCATCTTCGTGGGCCTTCTATCTTCGGGTACACCGGGTAGGCTCATCCATAGGAGTCGTGGGATCACCCCCGAGTGCCTGGGGGACTCGAAGAGGCGCGCAGGGACTCGAGTCCATTCTTGTGTCGTTTTTTTATGTAAGCACGGTTTAACCGCGGGTCGCTGGCAGTCTGGGGCCATGGCAAAACCTGTTTCGAGGGATGCTAAGCTGAAAGGGCCCAAGGAGTCGACGGGTCGAGCCTTGGTGAATTGCACTAGTGGAAAAAACCGTAGTAGCCCAATCAAACCCATGTCCCTCGACATGAGCTTGGAACACTGGTGTCTAGCAAAAGTCATGCCGCTGAAGGTCTTACAGTGATCAATTGCCGCCAGTAAAGTTCGTAGCCTAGGCGCGTCCGCCCGACTTTTTCTATCATGCATGCGCATGGGAAAGGTTGGGAGTGAAATCGCTCTTCGGCAAGTCCCAGACCAGCCGATCTTCGCAGCAGGGTCTTACCTACACGCTAAGCTTGCGTGGCATCTGGGCACAGTGTATCGTGTTCCAGGAATATGTATTTTTATTGAGGCGCGGAGCCTAATAGATAATGCACCCACTTGGAATAAACAATCAAGTGAGCTGTTTTAGCGGTCACTCGCGGAGCTTCACCGAGTGCTCGGGCGAGGAGTAACTTAGAGGAATATTTGCTCGGGAGGTCGTCGAGTGCTTGGGTATATAGAGTTTTGCGAGTAATCACTCGAATATCGCTTTTGCTCTCAGGGTGAGGGAGCACCCGATACTCCGGGGTCGCTCGATCTGGCGAGCGCAGGTCTGCTCATTTTGTGTCGTGGTGAGGGAGCACCCGAAACTCTCATGGGTGTGAGTAATCACTTCGATAACATGTTTTCTTCTAGGTGAGGGAGCACCTGAGACTCTCGTAGGTGCGAGTGATCACTCGAGCACATATTTTCTTCTGGGTGAGGGAGCACCCGAAAAACTCTCGTGGGTGGATACACTCCCCATGGGAGTTAGATATATTTGAAAAAATGTATTTAAACTATGTGAAAAAACGGTGCTTGCAAGCTGCCTCTTCTGCTCACTGCCCCTTTGATTTTACCTCTTGTTTGGTGAAGATAACTATCTCCTTGCTGGAGGACCGTCAAAGATGCTCTGGCGGCTAACCGTCATGTCTTCATGACCGGTCATAATGATGGCTTTTGGTGGCGTGCTGCAGCCGCCTGTTGAGTTATAGATGCGCGCATTGAAAACGCGTGAGATTTGACGCGTCCAGCGCACTGTGCCTCCCGTTGAAGGCATCTTTGTCTCGGACTTCGAATCGCCCGGCGTGCTTGGTCTTTGAATTAATGGCTTCCGTCGTCTCGGCTTCTACATGCTCTTGGGTTTGTGCTATAAATAGACCCCTCTTCTTCATCTAGCAGCGGTATTCGTCCTCTGCTCATCTTGCTCCTCTTTCTATTCCTCTTCTCATGGCGCCCAAGCGCGGAGCTCGTATGACTGGCCGCGGTCGTGTTCGCCGCGGCCGTGGTGGTCGTACTCCACTCTCTTCTCGCGGTGGTCGTCATGGTGCAGCGTTGGTGCCTTCCTCCTCTTCCTCGGAGGAGGGTGTTTGCTGTTATGACTTTCTCCTGCACGTCTGATACGTCCAAAACGTTCTGCTTGCTCCATGCATGTTTTGTGTGATATTGCTATGATCTAGATACACTTTCATACACTTTTGATCATATTTGGACTAACCTATTAACTTAGTGCACCACAGTGCCAGTTCCTGTTTTCTGCTGTTTTTCTATTTCAGTTTTCCCCCATATAAAAAGTGCTCCAAAAATTCGGGAAAAATCAGATAAAAAATCAGCGCAGAAGAACCTTCCGGAAGAACCTGAGTGGGGCCAGAGGGCCACCACCAGGGGCCCAGGCTCCCTGGTGGCGCGCCCCAAGGGCTGGCCGCGCCAGGGGGCCGCCTGGAACCCTGGTGGCCCCCCTGGCTGCCCCCCTTCGCCTATATATTCTCCGTGACGAGAAACCCTCAAAAGAAGAACTGATATGGGGTGGCCCGATCTTCTCAGTAAGCGGACGGTGAATATGAGGGCGATGATAGATAACTTGTATGTAGCCGATGAACTCTCCTCGCTAGATCCCTGTTGCCAATGCGACAACTCTCTACCCTTTGGATATTCACAACTTCACACACTTGCGCAACGTAGCCGTCGACCACGAGACGGTAATTTGCAATATACTAATTCCCAGTGGAACAACAGATCACACAAAACTTGCAGTAGCAACACTTCAGATCGATACGAATTGAAGTATATGATTCAAGATGAAAGCTTGGAGCTATTCTCAAGAACTAGGGTTTATCTAAACGTGGTCTAACCCTAAAACTCGTGGGAGCTGGGTATTTATAAGCTAGGGCGATACAAGGGCCGCAGCCCGTCTGATCTGCGCGCAGGCAGTTTCGGACGTCCGATGAGTTTCGGACGTCCGTCACGTCAGACGTCCAAAACGTGTCGGAAATCCGACTCTGGCGGTGAGGTGTCCTGGATTGGGAGTTCTTCTCGAGGACCTTCATGTCGGACGTCCTTCATATGTCGGACGTCCGATGCGTCGGACGTCCGAATCCTGTCGGCAATCCGTCTTTGGTTTTGGAGTTCTTCTGAATACGGAGGTCGCCATCCTTCTTGCTGATGTCGGACGTCCGAAATGGGCCGGACGTCCGAAAGTTGGAGCATGTCTCATCTTCTCCTCCTTCTGGATCCTCGTCTTCGTCATGATACCTGATTATGCAAACGTACAAAGATTTAGGCAGTATAAAATTCTCATTGTATAATATGTTAGAATCAACTAAGAGCGAATTCACCTGTTGTTCTATCAACTTTGCACGAGCTCTTGTAATAGGTCCAATTCTGATTTCATCATCCTTCTTCCTTGTAGAATCAACTTGTTCTTCATGACGAACTGGAGATGTGTTGTTAGTAGGGATGTCCTCATCATCTCCCCCCCTTCAAAAGGCATTGACCTCGATGCTCCAAGGTCATCTCCCATGTATGGTGACAAATCAGCAACGTTGAAACTGTTGCTAGCACCACCAAATTCAGCAATGGGAATATCAATCGAGTAGGCATTCTCATTGATCTTGGCTAACACCTTGTAAGGACCAGCACCACGTGGCTTCAACTTGGAATTCCGCAACTCTGGAAATCTGTCCTTGTGCAGATGCACCCAAACCATATCTCCAGGCTGAAAAAGAACTTGCTTCCGTGACTGGTTCCTTGCAGCAGCAACGTTCTTGCCTTGCTTCTCAATCGCCTCTCGAGTCTTCTCATGAATCTTCTTTACATAATCTGCTCTTTTTGATGCCTCCATATTAACTCGTTCCTGCAATGGAAGAGGCAGCAAATCAAATGGCGTAATAGGCTTAAAACCATACACCACCTCAAAAGGACAAAGCTGGGTAGTAGTGTGTACTGCCCTGTTATAAGCAAACTCCACATGTGGCAAACACTCCTCCCATTTGCGCAGATTTTTCTTGATCATAGCTCGCAGCAATTGTGACAATGTTCTATTGACCACCTCCGTTTGACCATCAGTTTGGGGATGACATGTAGTGCTGAACATCAACTTTGTCCCCAACTTTCCCCAAAGTGTCTTCCAGAAGTAGCTCACAAACTTCACATCACGTCAGAAACAATTGTCTTGGGCACTCCATGCAAGCGTACAATCTCCCTAAAAAATAGGTTAGCAACATGCGACGCATCGTCGCTCTTATGGCATGCAATAAAATGTGTCATCTTAGAAAATCTATCCACTACCACAAATATACTATCATGACCATATTTAGTGCGTGGCAATCCTAACACAAAGTCCATACTAATATCTTCCCAAGGTGTGGTTGGAGCCGATAGTGGAGTATACAAACCATGATGCTTCAGCTTGGACTTGGATGTGTTACATACAATGCAGCGTCGAACAAACCTGTCCACATCACGCCTCATCCTGGTCCAATAAAAATTATCAGCAAGCATGAGTAATGTCTTCTCACGCCCAAAGTGACCCATCAATCCTCCTGCATGTGATTCCTGCAACAATAGCAAACGCACAGAAGATTCTGGAACACAAAGTTTGTTAGCTCGAAACAAAAATCTATCATGGATGTGGAACTTATCCCATGTATTCCGAAGCAAACACAAACGATATGGTTCAGCAAAATCATGATCAGTTGCATATAAATCACACAAACTCTCTAATCCAGGAATTTTAACATCAAGATGTGTCAATAACATGTTCTTCCTAGAGAGAGCATCATCAACAACATTATCTTTCCCTTTCTTATATTTGATGATGTAAGGAAAAGACTCAATGAACTCAACCCATTTAGCTAAGCGCCTATGCAAGTTAGATTGCGCCTTCAAGTATTTCAAAGCTTCATGATCAGAATGTATGATAAATTCTTTTGGCCACAAGTAATGTTGCCAAAATTCAAGAACTCTAACAAGTGCATACAAATCTTTATCATAAACAGGATAATTTAATCTAGCACCAGAAAGTTTCTCACTGAAATAAGCAATATGTCTACCTTCTTGCATCAACACACCACCAATGCCTATACCACTAGCATCACATTCAACTTCAAATTGCTTAGTAAAATCAGGTAATGCAAGTAATGGTGTAGAAGTAAGCAAACGTTTCAACTCATCAAATGCAAGATCTTGGGCAACGCCCCAAACAAAAGGCACACCTTTCTTAGTCAATTCATTCAACGGTGCAGCAATAGTACTAAAGCCTTTCACAAAACGTCGATAAAAACCAGCTAATCCATGAAAACTTCGTACTTGACTAACATTCATGGGAGTAGGCCAATTTTGAATTGCTTCAATTTTAGAAGAATCTACTTCTACCCCATGCTTAGACACAACATATCCCAAAAATATGACCTTATCTTTTGCAAATGTGCACTTCTCAAGATTAGCATATAATTTAGCATCACGCAACACTTGCAAAACTTGTCTAATATGATCAGCATGTTCAAATTCATTGCGGCTGTAAATAAGTATATCATCAAAATACACAACCACAAAATGTCCAATAAACTCTCGCAAAACATGGTTCATTAATCTCATGAAAGTACTAGGAGCATTAGTAAGACCAAAAGGCATAACTAACCACTCGTATAATCCGAACTTAGTTTTGAAAGCAGTTTTCCATTCATCCCCTTCTTTCATCCTAATTTGATGGTATCCACAACGCAAATCAATTTTAGAGAAAATAGCAGCACCACTCAATTCATCAAGAATATCCTCTAAACGTGGATAGGATGGCGATATCTAATAGTTATATTATTTATAGCTCTACAATCTACGCACATACACCATGTACCATCTTTCTTAGGAACCAAAATAACATGAACAGCACAAGGGCTAAGACTGACACGAATATACCCTTTATCCAGAAGCGCCTGTACTTGTTGCTGAATTTCCTTCGTCTCTTGGGGATTGGTCCTATATGGTGCCCGGTTGGGAAGTGTAGCTCCTGGAATAAGATCAATTTGGTGCTCAATACCACGCAAGGGTGGTAATCCTGCTGGAACCTCCGCCGGAAACACATCATCATAATCCTGCAAAACATTAGACACACCAGGAGAAATAGGATCGTTATCATTAGAAACCAAAACGTCGCCTTTATACATGAGGACAAGAGGTATGGCTGTAGGATCCGCACTAAATTCTCTCATGTCTTCTTTGGTGGCTAATGTAAGCAAACTAGGCTCTCTCGCACTTTTCGTTATAGTATCTCTCACAGCGATTACATTGTTCTCTCGTGTAGGTTCTAAATTCACCTCTACCTTCTGACGAGACTCATTCACAATTTGCTGTGGGGACATAGGATGGAGATTAACTTTCTTGCCCTTGAACTCTAAATGATATGTATTGGCTCGGCCATTGTGTTGCACATGGCGGTCATATAACCACGGCCGACCCAATAAAAGATGGCAAACTTTCATAGGCACCACATCAAAATCGATGGAATCCTTGTATGGGCCTATCTCAAAATTTACGCGCACCATGTGATTCACCTTCATCTCACCACTGTCACTCAACCACTGGACATAATAAGGATTCATATGAGGTAAGTATTTCAGATTTAGCTTGGCACATAACTCCTTGCTTGCGAGGTTGCGGCAGCTACCTCCATCAATAATCACTTTGCAAGCTTTTTTGGGGCCAGCGAGCGCCTTGGTTTGGAACAAATTACAGCGCTGAGAATCAGCATGTGGCTGCACTGTAAGAGCACGTTGTGACACACCAATGGTAGGAGCATGTGACGGAAAAGCATCCATGCCTTCTTCACTATGATATCCCTCGTCATCGAATGCGGAAGGATCTTCATCATCACCAGTTTCATACTCGCCGGTTTCTTCATTCACAAACATGAACTTTCTATTCGGGCAATCTCTCTTGAAGTGACCCGGATTACCGCAAGCATGACAAGTGAACTCGCGATTGCGAGCTGTAGACATGTTGGAGCCTTCACTAGTGGCAGGAGTCGCTGGCTTCTTGGCCATAGAACCATTGGAGGCTGGTTTGGACACTGAAGAAGAATCTCGAGTATTGGCACCATAATTCTCCATAGGCGCGGCAGACGGTGTCCTTGGAGAAAATCTGCTAGATGTGGAGTATCTTGACTTCAGTTGTGCCTCTTCTGCAAGCTGGGATTCGGCCTCCCTTGCAAGATGCAATAAATCATTCATATTATAGTATTGGTGATGCCACACAATACTCTTGATGTTCAATTTCAGCCCATGGAGAAAACGTTGCAGAGTCATCTCAACTTCTTCACGGACTCGTGCACATTGCAGCAACATCTCCATCTCCATATAATATGCATCAACGGACATAGTACCTTGCTTCAATTGTTGCAATTTATCAAAAACTGTCCGTAAGTAATTAGTGGGAACAAACCGAGCTTTCATGGTCGCCTTCATGTCACGCCATGTACGAATAGGCTTCCCATCGGTTTCTTGTATCTCGGTCAACACACTCTCCCACCAACGCAAGGCATAACCGTCAAACTCGGAAGAAGCAATCTTGATCTTCTTGTCCTCCGAATAATCATGCAAACGCCATAATTTTTCCATCTTAAGCTCCCATGTGAGGTACTCTTCCACATCCGTGGAACCTTCAAATTTGGGGATGTTAAACTTGGGCTTGCTCAAGATATCTTCTTCCTGAATGGGTAGACGGCGCGCACCAAAACCAAGTGGAGGTTGGCGAACTGGCCCTGGAACACCACGCCCGCGGCCCTGATTGCCCCTCAAATCAGCATTGTCACCATGGACACTACCATCATCTTCATGAGCGTCAGGTTGTCGTTGTACAATAGCAGCTTGGATGCCCGTGACATATGTTGTCATTTGTTGTAGGCTCTGCTGTATGGCAGCAAGTTGTTGTTGCATAGTGGTGACTGCAGCTTCAGTCGCGTCCACTTTCAGTTGGACCTCTTGAACATTTGTATCAATCGCATCAGCGGATTTAGTAAACATCCCAGTCAAGTGATCACGGAGACCTTCATATGCCTCCCATGTAACTGGCGCATCCTTGTCCTATTTCTGCATCACATCAAAACCACTTTGAGACATGATTAGTAGGTTAGTGCACTAAAACAAAATCCTTTGGTGGACACTCACAACTCACTCAAAACTGACAAGAAAAGGTGAATCTTACCGTTCCAAAGTGAATAGTAATGCGTACCCGTTCGGATGGAGGACTAGTGCACGGATGTGATGAAGTGAATACCCGAGTAAAAGAGTGAACACACGACAAAGCAGGATATATGTGGTGGAGCTATAGGTATGGTACCCTAACTACACCGAAGTCAAGTCCTAGTGCTGATCGTGTGATACAAACCCAAAGAAAAACTCACACAGTGGAGACAAACGAAAGACATGCCTCTCAAAAGATCACCACTATGATATGTCCTTTCTAGCACGTGTATATCTCTTTGCACTCTTGGATAACTCTTTTTTATCACACTTGTTTCTCTTTCTTTTTTTTGAAACTTTTCTCTTTTTTTTTGCTGACACTATTCCAAACTGGACGAAATTGCTACAGTAATTTTGATTTTGCTACAGTAACTTTTCTCTTGAGGCCACAATATGTCGCACCGCGGAGAAAATTTCGGGAAGAACACACGAAACAGCAAATTAAAACAATGACTCCGATGCAATCTAAGTTATGGCAAAACTAGAAACCCTAATATTTTTGTCTGGCTTTTTCTGGATAGGATAAAAACAAAAACGAGCTAATAGATGGATTTGGTGGATGCTTACCGAGGAAACACTGGAAATCTGATACCAAGATGATATGGGGTGGCCCGATCTTCTCAGTAAGCGGACGGTGAATATGAGGGCGATGATAGATAACTTGTATGTAGCCGATGAAATCTCCTTGCTAGATCCCTGTTGCCAATGCGACAGCTCTCTACCCTTTGGATATTCACAACTCCACACACTTGCGCAACGTAGCCGTCGACCACGAGACGGTAATTTGCAATCTACTAATTCCCAGTGGAACAACAGATCACACAAAACTTGCAGTAGCAACACTTCAGATCGATACGAATTGAAGTATATGATTCAAGATGAAAGCTTGGAGCTATTCTCAAGAACTAGGGTTTATCTAAACGTGGTCTAACCCTAAAACTCGTGGGAGCTGGGTATTTATAAGCTAGGGGGATACAAGGGCCGCAGCCCGTCTGATCTGCGCCCAGGCAGTTTCGGACGTCCGATGAGTTTCGGACGTCCGTCACGTCGGACGTCTGAAACGTGTCGGAAATCCGACTCTGGCGGTGAGGTGTCCTGGATTGGGAGTTCTTCTCGAGGACCTTCATGTCGGACGTCTGATGCGTCGGACGTCCGAATTCTGTCGGCAATCCGTCTTCGGTTTTGGAGGTCTTCTGAATACGGAGGTCGCCATCCTTCTCGCTGATGTCGGACGTCCAAAATGGGTCGGACGTCCGAAAGTTGGAGCATGTCTCATCTTCTCCTCCTTCTGGATCCTCGTCTTCGTCATGATACCTGATTATGCAAACGTACAAAGATTTAGGCAGTATAAAATTCTCATTGTATAATATGTTAGAATCAACTAAGAGCGAATTCACCTGTTGTTCTATCAACTTTGCACGAGCTCTTGTAATAGGTCCAATTCTGATTTCATCATCCTTCTTCCTTGTAGAATCAACTTGTTCTTCATGACGAACTGGAGATGTGTTATTAGTAGGGATGTCCTCATCAAAAACCCTTTTCCGCGATCTCGCCTCTGTTCTGCCGCCGTCGCGCTTCCGAGATCGGGAGCACCAGCAGGCCTCTTCCCGGTACCCTGCCGGAGGGAGGGCCGACCTCCGAGAGTCTCCTCTCCACCATGGATGCTTCCCGGATGTGCCGTGAGTAGTTTCTTTTGGACCATGGGTCCGTGATCAGTAGCCATGTGATGTTCTCCTCCCCTCTTTGTTCTTCATGGTTTAGACCTCGTGAGCTGCCCTACATGATCGAGGCACTTTTGTAATCTTTCTGCTGTTGCTATGCTGAGTTTGATGGGATCTGATGGATTATGAGATTATGTTCAGATTGTGATAGAGTAATATATTTGGTTCTTATCTTTTATATTTTTGTTCTTAAGTAATTCCTGCATGTTCTCCGTTGCTGTTTATTGCTTTGGCCAAGTAGTAGGTAGTAACCCCAAGAGGGAACGTTATGCTCGATTGTGGGTTCAGGCCCCCTGCTGACACGTTTGAGTGACAGAAACATGAGTCTAGGGGATGTGCTGTTGCCACAAGGCGGAAAACAACGGTGCTTGTAACCGCGGTTGCAAGGATTGTTTACTTTACGCAAAGTGCTTTTTAATGCAGTTGTCTGTTTCTTTGGGTTTACACTTTGGGTGGGGCTCGCAACTTAATACCAGCGAGATGTTCTGGATAGATATCTCAAGGTGGATGATTTGTAGTAGATGCAGTTGGATTTCGGTCTACTTATTTTGGCGTTCTGGCCATGCTTTTGAGCCTCTTCCTTTCTTTTGTAGCATAGTTAGCATTGCGGTGCGTTCATAATCCTGTCAATTGCCCTTCTGTAATTTGTTCACCTCGCATAGCAGTTTTATCGTCTTTTGGGAGAGAGACATCACTAGTGAACATCACGTATCCCGGTCCATATCCTCATCACTGTTTCCACACTCATTTACTTTTCTGCTTTTACTTTCAGTTGCTATCATTATCCCTTGTGTTTGATCCTTTGTGAACAACAAGACCGGAGAGATTGACAACCTCTCTGAACTTCGTTGGGAACAAAGTTATTTGCGTCTGTGTGCAGGTCCGCGTCAGTTGCGCCGTTGACACCTACTTATCATATCTGGAGTCCTACTGGAGACAAACCTTGGTATCTTTACTGAGGGAAATTTTCTGCTGTGCTACATCACACCTTCCTCTTGGGGTTTACCAACGAAGGGCGAGAAATCACTATCATCACCTCGCACACCAAGCAAAGAATTTCTGGCGCCGTTGCCGGGGACTCCGAGTGCTAAGATAGGGGAGTTGCACACTACCCTTTACCTTTGTTTTTTAGTCTTGTTAGTTTACTTTTCAGTTTTTATCTTTGTGTCCTATATCAAAAATCACAAAAAAATCTGCCACACTTGCTGCTGCTATGGGTTCCACTGAAAACACCAAGTTGTGTGACTTCACTAGTCACAACAACCAAGACTTTATCTGCACCCCCATTGCCACACCTGCCACTTCAGCTATCCCTTATGAAATTAAACCTGCCTTGCTAAACCTTGTTATGAGAGATCAATTCTCTGGTGCTGGAGATGCTGCTGCTTTACACTTGAACAATTTTGTTGAATTATGTGATATGTAAAAGTATAAAGAAGTAGAAGGTGATATTGTTAAGCTCACGCTCTTTCCTTTCTCTTTAAGGGGAGAAGCTAAAATCTGGTTTCAATCTTGACCTAGGAATAGCATAGATTCTTGGGATCAGTGCAAAGATGCTTTTATAGGGAAGTACTACCCACCTGCTAAAATTATCCAATTAAGGAGTAACATTATGAATTTTAAGAAATTGGATAATGAACACGTTGCCCAAGCTTGGGAACGAATGAAATCTCTTGTTAAGAAATGCCCTACATATGGTTTGACTACCTGGATGGTTATCCAGACTTGTCATGCAGGCTTGAACTTTACCTCGCGGAACCTATTAGATTCGGCCGCGGGAGGAACCTTTATGTCAACTACATTTGGTGCTGCCACGAAGCTTCTCGATGAGATGATGACCAATTATTCCCAATGGCACACCAAACGCGCTCCAACAGGTAGGAAGGTAAACTCTGTCGAGGAAATTACCTCTCTCAATGAAAAAGTTGATTTAATTATGTCTCTACTTACCAAGAAACCCTCTATTGATCCTCGTGATGTCCCTTTAAATTCTTTTGTTGCCCAAGAACAAGTAGATGTGAACTTTATTGCTAGAAACAACTTCAACAACAATGCTTATAGGGGTAATTTTGCTAGCAATCCTAGACCGTTTCCATCCAACTATGGGAACAACAACACCTACCCTAGCAACAACTCCTATAATCCTGCTTATACGAAAAGAGACCTACCTAGCTATGAGAAAATGGTAGAAATAGAGAAAGCCACTAAGAACTATATGCACACCCAGTTTGAACAAAACAAATCCTTCTCTAAGAAAATAGGTGAGCATACTGCCATTCTGCAAAACATTAGTGAACAGCTTGATAGCCTGAACAGTGAGATTTCTAATCTTCAGGCTAGAATTACCGCCACCGAAACCCATGTTTCGAATATGTCCCACACCCAATCTACTTGGATAAATCAAATGGCAGCCAAACCGGAAGTTATCCCTAAGGAAGAGGATAGAATTAAGAGCCTTCCTACACACCAGACAGTTGCCACTATCCAAATTGTTGAGGACACCCAAACTATTAGCACCCAATGCACTCCTAGTCCCGTTGGACCTATTAATGGTGATGCTAATACCTCAACCGAAAATGAAGAAACTCCTATGAACATAGAGGGTTTCAAACAAGTGAGCCTAGACGACACTACTACCACCTTTGATAGTAGTGATATTGATTTTGATAGTTGCACCCTCTCAGAAGTTATTAGCTTGCTACACAAAATGTCTAGAGACCCCCACACTAGCACACTTAATCTTGCCTTCACGGAGCATATCACAAATGCTCTCATCAAAGCTAGGGAGGAGAAGCTTAGAGTAGAAGCCTCCATACCTAGGAAGATAGATGATGGTTGGGACCCTATGATCAAAATTAAATTAAATAACTTCTCTTGCTATGCTTTATGTGATGTTGGAGCTAGTACCTCCGTTATGCCCAAAATTTTTATGATATGTTTGAATTGAAGCCCTTTGAGCCTTGTTCTTTTGGAGTTCGTCTTGTTGATTCTTCCGTAAAGAAACCTTTGGGGAAGATCGACGATGTTCTTATCATTGTCAATGACAACTATGTTCCCGTTGATTTTATTGTTATGGACATAGAGTGTGAACCTTTGTGTCCAATTATTTTGGGATGTCCTTTTCTTCGCACCGTTGGTGCGGTTAGTGACATGAAAGAGGGGAATATAAAATTCCAATTCCCTCTCAAGAAAGGGATGGAACATTTCCCTAGAAAGAAAATCAAGTTACCTTTTGAGTCCATTACACGGGCTAGTTATTCTCTTTCTCTTGATAAAACTTGATTCTTCTTTTGCATCATGCCTAGCTTAAAGGCATAAAAGAAAGCGCTTTTGGGAGGCAGCCCACAACGAATTAGGTTTCTTTTTTCTTTTGTTGTGTCTTGATGTTTGTTACTACTGTAGCAACATCATTGTATCTTTATTTTTCAGCTTTGCGCGAAGTTATAGCCTCTTATGATAAGGGAAGCAAAAGTTGTGACATGCTGTTCAGAAAACAGATTCTGTCCCTGGACAGAAAAAATCGAATAAAATCACCAGATCATCTTTTTGATCTGAATTTTTTTGACAGCATGCTCTATACAATTGTGAAACTTTCGTATGTTCTGAGTTTTGTGATTTGAGTTGCAGAAGTGCCCCGAAAAAATTCTCTACTACCTGATGTTCTGTTTTTCACAGATTCTGCCATGTTTTGCCTCTCTTCACTTTTGCAAACCTTAAGCTTGCTTTTTATTTTCAAAAACTTTTTGGCACTCTTGAGAAACAGTAGATCTTCAAGAATATCTATATATCCAGTGGGTAAAAATTATTTTATTAAGGGTACTAACCTCTCTAATCAGCTTATGATGAGTTATGTATGAAGGGAGTTTTCAAGTGTGCGATGGAAGATGATGAAAGAAGATCCAGGAGTGTCAAGCGCTCAAGCTTGGGGATGCCCCCATGCATCCCCAATAAATATTCAAGGAGACTCAAGCGTCTAAGCTTGGGGATGCCCCCGTGCATCCCCTTCTCCATCAACAATCATCAGTTCGTCCTTCGTCTCACTATATTTTTATCACTTCATGCGTTATGTGCTATGCTTGGAGCGTCTCGCTCTTAGGTTTTATTTTTAGTTTTCTTTAGTTTTGCTTGCTGGTCATAACAAGTTAGACCCCATCTTACTTTGTGTGGGAGAGAAACACGCTCCACTCCAATCTAGAACACATCATAGGATTTTTCCTGCTTATCTTTTTGTTGTTGTGTGTTCTTTATCTTTTCATAGCTACTGCCATGTTTAGTTTTAGTCTTAGTTTGTCTTTAGCAAGAGCCTTGGCTTTAGTTTAGTCTGTTGCTGGAACTCTCTTTAGTTTTCATGTTTGTCTTGTTAAGAGAGTTGGTTGTTGCACTGAGTTGTGTTTTGTCTTGGAAGTAGGTAATTGAGGTTGCTATTTAATTCTAGTAGTAACTTGCAATAGTTTTGAGGTATTGATGTGAGTAATGTCTGAACTTTTGGTGTCAAGAGCTCGAGCCTATTAGTGATATATGTCGTATTTTGGGCAATCCGTTTGTATTTTCAAAACCTACAAAAACTAGTTGAGAACTCTAACTACTAGATGGATCACTAATCTTTGGAGGGATCGAATATTAGAGTACACTCACGTACCATGAGTCGAGGATGCGCAAGGATAACCAAACCCCCATACACTCCTCCTTGGCGTACTTGTCTCTTTGTGAACCTCCTTATTAGATTGAGAGTTACCGATAATAAGTGCATGAGTTCTTCGGACTAATGTAAGTATTGAAAGTTGACACTTCCACCTTCCCATATTTTTCTAGCCTCTCCCGTGCCGTGCATTGCCTTCTTCTCACTCCGAGAGTTGGTGTCCACCTTCGCCGGTACATCCAAACCCTTGGCATGATACGCTCTGTCATCATAAGCCTCCTTATATCTTTCCTCAAAACAGCCACCATACCTACCTATCAAGCATTTCCATAGCCTTTCCGATATATATTGCCATGCAACATCCACCTCTTCATGACTTGATCTTCATGTCATACATGTTCCTGCTATACTGGCAGCGACATACATTGCATACATCATGACAGCTACATCTTCTTTATGATTTCGAGTACCTTGTAAAGTGTGAAAGATTTCCTATACCTTGTAAAATAGAGTGTTGCCCTTAAGTGAGGAAAAGATCCCAAAGTGGACACAATAAAAGATACCAAAGAGGACAAATGAGAGTTCAATAGAAAGAGCCATTGAGGCCACAAAAAAATACAAAAAAATAGAAAAAAGAGAAAAAGAAATAAAAGGAGAGAAAGGGGCAACACTACTATCCTTTTGAGAGGTCCACACTAGTACTCCCTTTATATCCTTGTACTCCATAGAGATGATCATTATGTATATAGCTATGTGGGGACCTTCACACAATAGAACTTGGCTTGCATATTCCAAGGATGAGCCTCCTCAAACGAGCTCTAGGTCTTCTTGATCGAGCAAGTTAGATGCACTCCCACTAGTTCCATTGGAGAGCCTTCTAGCTCATATGTGCATCCGTTGCATGGCAATCCCTACTCCTCACATCATATCTATCATTTGGCATCTCTTGCCTATGATTGTCCTCATTGATGTGAGCCTTTCTCATTCTTTTTTGTCTTCCTCCTCCTCCGTACTTCTCTCTTTGCCATCCTAAGTGTCAACTCTCGTGCTTACGCTCATCCATTGCATGAGTGCTCAAAATATTGAAAAAGGAGTGGATCAAATTGACTTGTACCTGGCTAGTGGTCTCGGGACGAGTCAAGATAAGATTCCAGAAAAAGACCAAGTGTGGAACTTTAGTAGATTGAGTTCTCAACAAATAATTTTTTTCTCGTATTCCCTATCCCCCTTCTTGCACCCAAACACCATTTGGAGACATTCGAGTCACGGACAGCGAGAGCTCTTGCACCTAATGTTCTTTTGTTACTTGTTTCAATGCTAATATAGACTCTTGCATGTTATGACTTGAATTGAATCTCTAACCTTGATTGCTTTACTTTTTAAAGTTCTTGTATGGTTGCTAGCATGTCACCACAGAAATTATGCTGTTATCATTTACCTACTCGAGGACGAGCAGGAATTAAGCTTGGGGATGTTGATACGTGCAAAACGTATCTATAATTTCTGCTTGCTCCATGCATGTTTTGTGTGATATTGCTATGATCTAGATACACTTTCACACACTTTTGATCATATTTGGACTAACCTATTAACTGATACATCCAAAACGTATCTATAATTTCTGCTTGCTCCATGCATGTTTTGTGTGATATTGCTATGATCTAGATACACTTTCATACACTTTTGATCATATTTGGACTAACCTATTAACTCAGTCCACCACAGTGCCAGTTCCTGTTTTCTGCTGTTTTTCTATTTCAGTTTTCCCCCATATAAAAAGTGCTCCAAAAATTCGGGAAAAATCAGATAAAAAATCAGCGCAGAAGAACCTTCCGGAAGAACCTGAGTGGGGCCAGAGGGCCACCACCAGGGGCCCAGGTGCCCTGGTGGCGCGCCCCAGGGTCTGGCCGCGCCAGGGGGGGCCCTGGACCCCTGGTGGCCCCCTGGCTGCCCCCTTCGCCTATATATTCTACCTGACGAGAAACCCTCAGAAGAAGAACCCTTTTTCGCGATCTCTCCTCTGTTCCGCCGCCGCCGCGCTTCCGAGATCGGGAGCACCAGCAGACCTCTTCCCGGCACCCTGCCGGAGGGAGGGCCGACCTCCGGGAGTCTCCTCTCCACCATGGATGCTTCCCGGATGTGCCGTGAGTAGTTTCTTTTGGACCATGGGTCCGTGATCAGTAGCTATGTGATGTTCTCCTCCCCTCTTTGTTCTTCATGGTTTAGATCTCGTGAGCTGCCCTACATGATCGAGGCACTTTTGTAATCTTTCTGCTGTTGCTATGCTGAGTTTGATGGGATCTGATGGATTATGAGATTATATTCAGATTGTGATAGAGTAATATATTTGGTTCTTATCTTTTATATTTTTGTTCTTAAGTAATTCTTGCATGTTCTCCGTTGCTGTTTATTGCTTTGGCCAAGTAGTAGGTAGTGACCCCAAGAGGGAACGTTATGCTCGATTGTGGGTTCATGCCCCCTGATGACACGCTTGAGTGACAGAAACATGAGTCTAGGGGATGTGATGTTGCCACAAGGGGGAAAACAACGGTGCTTGTAACCGCGGTTTCAAGGATTGTTTACTTTACGCAAAGTGCTTTTTAATGCAGTTGTCTGTTGCTTTGGGTTTACACTTTGGGTGGGGCTCAACTTAATACCAGCGACATGTTCTGGATAGATATATCAAGGTGGATGATTAGTAGTAGATGCAGTTGGATTTCGGTCTACTTATTTTTGCGTTCTGCCCATGCTTTTGAGCCTCTTCCTTTCTTTTGTAGCATAGTTAGCATTGCGGTGCGTTCATAATCCTGTCAATTGCCCTTCTGTAATTTGTTCACCTCGCATAGCAGTTTTATCGTCTTTTGGGAGAGAGACATCACTAGTGAGCATCACGTATCCCGGTCCATATCCTCATCACTGTTTCCACACTCATTTACTTTTCTGCTTTTACTTTCAGTTGCTATCATTATCCCTTGTGTTTGATCCTTTGTGAACAACAAGACCGGAGAGATTGACAACCTCTCTGAACTTCGTTGGGAACAAAGTTATTTGCGTCTGTGTGCAGGTCCGCGTCAGTTGCGCCGCTGACAACTACTTATCATCTCCGAAGTCCTACTGGAGACAAACCTTGGTATCTTTACTAAGGGAAATTTTCTGCTGTTCTACATCACGCCTTCCTCTTGGGGTTTACCAACGAAGGGCAAGAAATCACTATCATCACCTCGCACACTAAGAAAAGAATTTCTGGCGCCGTTGCCGGGGACTCCGAGTGCTAAGATAGGGGAGTTGCACACTACCATTTACCTTTGTTTTTTTAGTCTTGTTCGTTTACCCTTCAGTTTTTATCTCAGTGTCCTTTATGAAAAACCACAAAAATAGTTGCTACCTTTTGCCTTTGTCTTGCTTTGCCTATTTATGCTATCCTCACCATGGGTGATGAACCACCCAAATATGGTAGGATGAACATGTTTCACTTGGATCGTCTTCGATCAATTTGTTCTCGCGCTAAAAACCCAACTGACTTGGTTGAGGGAAAATCATTGGATGAGCATGCTCATTATACGAGGCACCGCCTATCTCAGAAAGGGAAACACTTATGGGATCAAATACATGTTTCTTATTGCCATGCTAAACTTTTGTGCCACATTTATGATTTTACTTGCTGTACTAATATAGATCATAAACACCTCCCTTTCCAATGTGAGTTTAATGAAAAAGAGATATTATTTTCTTATGCTAAAGGTGTTTATGATTACTTTGATGTTGAAAAGATTGAAGAGTTTGTTGCTTTTAAAGGTGCCTATGAGATTGCTTCCTTGATTGAAAAGTATCACGATACTATTTTCGAGTCTGAAAACTTTGCAGTTCTTGCTTATTGCTTCGATAATTATACTTCCAATTCTTATATTGAGGATTTTAAAAATAAAATGTTTGCTGCCCAAGAAGAGGCCAATGATTGCTTTGAGGAGGAATCCCATGATTCCGAGGACTCACTTGAAATATCCCTTTCTGAAAATTTTGATACTTGCTTTGTTGATGGCCAAGATGCCACTATGGATGATGCTGACAAAAATGAACTCTCTATAGTTCCTTATGTTAAGCATGAAATTGTTGCTATTTCACCCACACTTGATTGTCCTATTATCCTTTTGAAATCTCCAACTCCGGAGAATTTTCCTCTTATCAAATCTCAATATGTTGGGTTGCATTTATCTTATGATCCTAAAAATAGTGTTGAAAATAATACACGTGTGCTCGTAGGTCATGAACAATATGATTTATGTGATATTTATATCCTTGATGTTGTTCATGATACTACTGAAAATTATTTTGAGAGAGGAAAGTTTGGTTGTAGAAACTTCCATATTACTAAAACTACTCTCTTCATGTTGAAAGTTTTGAAGATGTTCTTGTTCCACCTTCCTATGTTGGTTTCTTTGTGCTTCTTTGATTTATTTTATTACAAGATGCCTATGCATAGGAAGTGGGTTTGGCTTAAATGTGTTTCATATTTGCTTCTTGATGCTCTCTTTTGCTTCAAATCCTTATTCTTATGAGAGCACCTTTTAAAATCTTGATGCCTAGTTAATGGCTCTAAAGAAGCGCTTTTGGGAGGCAGCCCACAACGAATTAGGTTTCTTTTTGCTTTTGTTGTGTCTTGATGTTTGTTACTACTGTAGCAACATCATTGTATCTTTATTTTTTAGCTTTGTGCCAAGTTATAGCCTCTTATGATAAGGGAAGCAAAAGTTGTGACATGCTGTCCAGAAAACAGATTCTGTCCCTTGACAGAAAAATTCGAATAAAACCACCAGATCATCTTTTTGATCTGAATTGTTTTGACAGAATGCTCTATATAATTGTAAAACTTTCGTATTTTCTGAGTTTTTTTATTTGAGTTGCAGAAGTGCCCCGAAAATATTCTCTACTACCTTCTGTTCTGTTTTTCACAGATTCTGCCACGTTTTGCCTCTCTTCACTTTTGCAAACCTTAAGCTTGTTTTTTCTTTGCAAAAACTTGTTGGCACTCTTGACAAACAGTAGCTATTCAAGAATATCTTTATATCCAGTGGGGAAAAATTATTTTATTAAGGGTACTAACCTCTCTAATCAGCTTATGATGAGTTATGTATGAAGGGAGTTTTCAAGTGTGCGATGGAAGATGATGAAAGAAGATCCAGGAGTGTCAAGCGCTGAAGCTTGGGGATGCCCCAATGCATCCCCAATAAATATTCAAGGAGACTCAAGCGTCTAAGCTTGGGGATGCCCCCGAGCTTCCCCTTCTCCATCAACAATCATCAGTTCGTCCTTCGTCTCACTATATTTTTATCACTTCATGCGTTATGTGCTATGCATGGAGCGTCTCACTCTTAGGTTTTATTTTTAGTTTTCTTTAGTTTTTCTTGCTGGTGATAACAAGTTAGACCCCATCTTACTTTGTGTGGGAGAGAAACACGCTCCACTCCAATCTAGAACACATCATAGGATTTTTCCTGCTTATCTTTTTGCTGTTGTGTGTTCTTTATCTTTTCGTAGCTACTGCCATGTTTAGTTTTAGTCTTAGTTTGTATTTAGCAAGAGCCTTGGATTTTGTTTAGTTTGTTGCTGGAACTCTCTTTAGTTTTCATGTTTATCTTGTTAAGAGAGTTGGTTGTTGCACTGAGTTGTGTTTTGTCTTGGAAGTAGGTAATTGAGGTTGCTATTTAATTCTAGTAGTAACTTGCAATAGTTTTGAGGTATTGGTGTGAGTAATGTCTGAACTTTTGGTGTCAAGAGCTTTAGCCTATTAGTGATAGGTGTCGTATTTTGGGCAATCCGTGTGTATTTTCAAAACCTATAGAAACTAGTTGAGAACTCTAACTACTAGATGGGTCACTAATCTTTGGAGGGATCAAATATTAGAGTACACTCACGTACCATGAGTCGAGGATGCGCAAGGATAACCAAACCCCCATACACTCCTCCTCGGGGTACTTGTCTTTTTGTGAACCTCCTTATTAGATTGAGAGTTACCGATAATAAGTGCATGAGTTCTTCGGACTAATGTAAGTATTGAAAGTTGACACTTCCACCTTCCCATATTTTGCTAGCCTCTCCCGTGCCGTGCATTTCCTTCTTCTCACTCCGAGAGTTGATGTCCACCTTCGCCGGTACATCCAAACCCTTGGCATGATACGCTCTGTCATCATAAGCCTCCTTATATCTTTCCTCAAAACAGCCACCATACCTACCTATCAAGCATTTCCATAGCCTTTCCGACATATATTGCCATGCAACTTCCACCTCTTCATGACTTGATCTTCATGTCATACAAGTTCCTGCTACACTGGCAGCGACATACATTGCATACATCATGGTAGCTACATCTTCTTTATGATTTTGAGTACTTGTAAAGTGTGAAAGATCTCCTATACCTTCTTGTAAAATAGAGTGTTGCCCTTAAGTGAGGAAAAGATCCCAAAGTGGACACAATAAAAGATCCCAAAGAGGACAAATGAGAGTTACATAGAAAGAGCCATTGAGGCCACAAAAAAATACAAAAAAATAGAAAAAAGAGAAAAAATAAATAAAAAGAGAGAAAGGGGCAACACTACTATCCTTTTGAGAGGTCCACACTAGTACTCCCTTTATATCCTTGTACTCCATAGAGATGATCATTATGCATATAGCTATGTGGGGACCTTCACACTATAGAACTTGGCTTGCATATTCCAAGGATGAGCCTCCTCAAACGAGCTCTAGGTCTTCTTGATCGAGCAAGTTAGATGCACCCCCACTAGTTCCATTGGAGAGCTTTCTAGCTCATATGTTCATCCGTTGCATGGCAATCCATACTCCTCACATCATATCTATCATTTGGCATCTCTTTCCTATGATTGTCCTCATTGATGTGAGCCTTTCTCATTCTTTTTTATCTTCCTCCTCCTCCGTACTTCTCTCTTTGCCATCCTAAGTGTCAACTCTCGTGCTTACGCTCATCCATTGCATGAGTGCTCAAAATATTGAAAAAGGAGTGGATCAAATTGACTTGTACCTGGCTAGTGGTCTGGGGACGAGTCAAGATAAGATTCCAGAAAAAGACCAAGTGTGAAACTTTAGTAGATTGAGTTCTCAACAAATAAATATTTTTCTCGTATTCCCTATCCCCCTTCTTGCACGCAAACACCATTTGGAGACATTCGAGTCACGGACAGCTAGAGCTCTTGCACCTAAAGTTCTTTTGTTACTTGTTTCAATGCTAATATAGACTCTTGCATGTTATGACTTGAATTTAATCTCTAACCTTGATTGCTTTACTTTTTAAAAGTTCTTATATGGTTGCTAGCATGTCACCACAGAAATTATGATGTTATCATTTACCTACTCGAGGACGATCAGGAATTATGCTTGGGGATGTTGATACGTCCAAAACGTATCTATAATTTCTGCTTGCTCCATGCATGTTTTGTGTGATATTGCTATTGTCTAGATACACTTTTGATCATATTTGGACTAACCTATTAACTCAGTCCACCACAGTGCCAGTTCCTGTTTTCTGCTTTTTTTCTATTTCAGTTTTCCCCCATATAAAAAGTGCTCCAAAAATTCGGGAAAATCAGATAAAAAATCAGCGCAGAAGAACATTCCGGAAGAACCTGAGTGGGGCCAGAGGGCCACCACCAGGGGCCCAGGCGCCCTGGTGGAGCGCCCTAGGGGCTGGCCGCGCCAGGGGGCCTCCTGGACCCCTGGTGACCCCCTGGCTGCCCCCTTTGCCTATATATTCTTTGCTGGTGAAGAAGAACCCTTTTTCGCGATCTCGCCTCTGTTCCGCCGCCGCCGCACTTCCGAGATCGGGAGCACCAGCAGACCTCTTCCCGGCACCCTGCCGGAGGGAGGGCCGACCTCCGGGAGTCTCCTCTCCACCATGGATGCTTCCCGGATGTGCCTTGAGTAGTTTCTTTTGGACCATGGGTCCGTGTTCAGTAGCTATGTGATGTTCACCTCCCCTCTTTGTTCTTCATGGTTTAGACCTCGTGAGCTGCCCTACATGATCGAGGCACTTTTGTAATCTTTCTGTTGTTGCTATGCTGAGTTTGATGGGATCTGATGGATTATGAGATTATGTTCAAATTGTGATAGAGTAATATATTTGGTTCTTATCTTTTATATCTTTGTTTCTTAAGTAATTCTTGCATGTTCTCTCTTGCTGTTTATTGCTTTGGCCAAGTAGTAGGTAGTAACCCCAAGAGGGAACATTATGCTCGATTGTGGGTTCATGCCCCCTGATGACACGCTTGAGTGACAGAAACATGAGTCTAGGGGATGTGCTGTTGCCACGAGGGGGAAAACAACGGTGCTTGTAACCGCGGTTGCAAGGATTGTTTACTTTACGCAAAGTGCTTTTTAATGCAGCTGTCTGTTGCTTTGGGGTAACACTTTGGGTGGGGCTCGCAACTTAATACCAGCGAGATGTTCTGCATAGATATCTCAAGGTGGATGATTATTAGTAGATGCAGTTGGATTTTGGTCTACTTATTTTGGCGTTCTGCCCATGCTTTTGAGCCTCTTCCTTTCTTTTGTAGCATATTTAACATTGCGGTGCGTTCATAATCCTGTCAATTGCCCTTCTGTAATTTGTTCACCTCGCATAGGAGTTTTATCGTCTTTTGGGAGAGAGACATCACTAGTGAACATCACGTATCCCGGTCCATAACCTCATCACTGTTTCCACACTCATTTACTTTTTTGCTTTCAATTTCAGTTGCTATCATTATCCCTTGTGTTTGATCCTTTGTGAACAACAAGACCGGAGAGATTGACAACCTCTCTGAACTTCGTTGGGAACAAAGTTATTTGCGTCTGTGTGCAGGTCCGCGTCAGTTGCGCCGCTGACACCTACTTATCATCTCCGGAGTCCTACTGGAGACAAACCTTGGTATCTTTACTGAGGGAAATTTTCTGCTGTGCTACATCACGCCTTCCTCTTGGGGTTTACCAACGAAGGGAGAGAAATCACTATCATCACCTCGCACACTAAGCATACGCCAAGGTAAGTAGACCAAAATCCATCTGCATCTACTATGAATCATCCACCTTGAGATATATATCCAGAACATCTCGCTAGTATTAAGTTGAGAATCCCACCCAAAGTGTAAACAAAAAAGCAACAGACAACTGCATTAAAAGAACTTTGCGTAAAGTAAAAAATCCTTGCACCCGCAGGTACAAGCACCGTTGTTTTATACCTGGTGGAAACAGCACATCCCCTAGTCTCATGTTTCTGTCACTTAAGCTATACATCAAGGGGCTGAACCCACAATCGAGCATAATGCTCTCTCTTGGAGTTGAAAATAAAATACTTGGCCAAAGCAAATACTGCAACGGAGAACATGCAAGAATTTACTCAAGAACAAAATATAAAAGAGAAGAACCAAATATATTACTCATCACAATCTGAACATAGTCTCATAATCCATCAGATCCGAACAAACTCAGCATAGCAACAGCAGAAATTACATAGATGCCTCGATCATGTGAGGCAGCTCACGAGGACTCGAAAGTGGAAGCACAAAAGGGGGATATATAGATCACATAGCTACTGGTCACAGACCCATGGTCCAAGGGAAACTACTCACGGTACATACGGGAGGCGTCCATGGCTATGGACGGTCTCCCGAAGGGGGTAGCTTCTGGCAGGGTGTCGGAGCCGCTTCTCCAGGCAGCCCCAATCTAGAAACGGCGACGGCGGAACAGAGGCGAGATCGCGAAAGAGGAGTCTGTCTTAGGGGTTTCCACCCCGAGGGGTAAATATAGGCGAAGGGGGGCGTCGAGGGGACCCACGAGGCAGTCAGGAGGGTGCCTGGCGCGACCCAGGGTGGGGACGCTCCACCTGCCCTCCTGGCTGCCTGGTGGTGGCCCCCTTCCCACTCTTGGTGATTCCGGAAGCTTCTGTTGCGCTGATTTTTTATATATTTTTCCCGAAATTTTTGGAGGACTTTTAATGGACGGAAAACTGAAATACAAAAACAGCAGAAAACAAAAACTGGCAACTGGGTGCACTGAGTTAATAGGTTAGTCCAAATAGGTTCAAAAGTGTATGAAAGTTCAAGCAAGACATGGCAAAGTCACACAAAACATGCATGGAACAAGCAGAAATTATTGATACGTTTGGGACGTATCACCAGGCGACCTTGTAGAACTGGAGGCGGTAGCGTCATCTTCGCCGGCAGCTCAGGTGGAACTGGAGAAGAAGCTGGTGGAGCGGGAGAAGAAGCTGGTGGAGCATCATCTTCAACTGCTCCGCAAATAAGTCGAGCTTCACCTTTTGTTATGTCATTGACATCATGAGCCTGCTGCTTTGACTCCTCCTTTGTCTGTGATGATGCTTGATGTCTTGGTGCCAATCATCCCAGCATGGGCACTCATGTAGAAGTCATAATTCCTTGCTGTAGGCTTATCGGCTTCTTGTGCCTTTTGTAACTAGATTAGTTCTCCATGTAATGAGGATTGCCTTCGAGTAATCAGAGTTGCCTTCTATCCAATGTACTTTGAATCATTTTGTACTGAAAATGACCCTTGTGATGTGAACTGTGCTTGAGTCTTTGCAGCGGAATTTGTCTTTGAGCCCTTTGCAACCGATTGTTGTGTTCAAGTCCTGGCGATCGAGAGTTGTCTTCGAGTCCTTTGCAACCGAGAGCTGTCTTCGAGTCTTGTGCGAGCGAGAGCTGCCTTCGAGTCCTTTGCGATCGAGAGCTGTCTTCGAGTCCTTTGCGATCGAGAGCTGTCTTCGAGTCCATCAAAAACTTCGCACTGCGGGTTCTATCGGGTGCACGACAGCGCTCCCGATGGGAGTAGCCCCCGAGGCTACGTTTGAGTCGGAGAGTTGAACGTAGGCTGAGATTTGTTTCCTTTGTCGTTCTTTCATTATTTTCGGTCTTTTATCAGGTGCGCGGCAGCGCTCCCGATGGGAGCAGCCCCCGAGTCTTTAGGTGATCGTTGGCGGTCAGGTGAAGACTTAAAGAATTGGTTGCGTCCTGCGCTCCGTCCATATCTCTTCAGAGTACATGGTGTTACATCTGGTTGTAGCCATATCTTTCCTTTTGATTCCGGACAGAGTTCAACGGGTGGCGCTTGTCGATGGGTTTTTGCTTGGACCCTTTTGAGTTTCAGGCTGCGTGAGTGATGACGACGTCTCTCGGGGGGAGATTTTGTAATCGAGCCCCCGAGTGTTTTGGTGAAAAGGTAGTGATTGCGATGATAGTGTCGGGACCCGGGGTTAGTGTATGCAAGTACAGCTAAGACATAGTCATATGGGGAGCCGAGAACCGTACCCACTTGTCTAAGCAGACAAGGCCAAGCACAGAACGTTCTCGGAGAGCATCGTACGTGAGGGGCATCCCATCCAGGCCGGATGATCAACTGAGATGGGTCCTCATCGTCCGCACACAAGTCTAATGATATGGGTGGTGAACTCCCATATTCAAAGACAAGTCGCCTCAACCATACTATCGACTATCTCAAAACTCTTACATAGACTTACTCCAGCCCGATCACTTAGTCGGGGTCTAGGGCGGGCTCGATCATACCACAAAGTGTGCACGAGACGGAGTCTCGAGCAATCGCATCGCGATGCCCCAAGCTGCGCACATCTAAGGGCCACTTGGTGTATGAAAGACCGCCAGCCAGAACACAACTAAGGTCTCGAAAACCCATACAAAGACATGCATGTTATAAACATACACGCAACATACATGCCTTGTATGAACAGCAGGTACCATTGAAATTCTCTACAAAGTGTACAATTTTATTGATAACTCTTATAGAGTGCAAACAGAGATCACAAACATGTGATCCAACATTACAACACAAACGGAAGCAAATTATGTCTGAGTACAGACAAGTTTAACAAATGTCTTAAGAAGCCTTATTTAAACACATGCCCTCCACGAGGGAACCAGTCGTCTGACTGGGACTAGACTAGTTGGTCTTCAGTCGTCCAGCTCGATGAAGAAGCCACCTTCGGGGTCGGTGGCATCATCTAAAACATAGATTAAGCAAACGTGAGTACAAAGTCGTACTCAGCAAGACTTACATAGGAGCTATACTACTCATGCATATGAATCAAGGTAAAGGGAGGTGGGGTTCACTTGCAGAAGTGCCAGCTTTGACTTGGCTAATCCTGAACTACGAGTACCAGACTTTGAAGTAAGAAGCGTACACGAGTCCACTACTTTCTCCAACCAATTACACCACTATGGTGCCTTCCTCGACTTCCCCACGAGAAAGCACGCCGTAGCACTCACACTTATCTTGGTGTGTTTTAGAAGTATCCAGTTCAAGTTGTCTAATAATCAAGCTAAGCTTTCCAAGCAGTCCATAACCGCGGACGCGGCTATTCGAATAGTTTTGTTAACCCTGCAGGGGTGTACTGCTACACACACATGATCATCATTTACCGCCTTTGATCTCGACACCATTCAAGGGGTGTCAGCGAGGATGCTCACCACAACTGTTACCTCATAGCCGACCTAGTCCGAGAAAGCCGCCTACTTGGGTTGGTTACCACTATCGTGAACCCGGCCGGTTTACCGAAGTGGACCCAAGTGATGTGTGCGTGGTGCATAAGCCGGTCTCAGGTGAGCCGTTCTCTCACTTAGCAACCAGGCCACAGACTTACCAGAACTCCGAACTATTGCGACATCTGGACATCGAAAGGGATGAGTTAGTAAGCTGAGAGGGGTCAGTGAGCCCAATGTGTGGTTGTACTCTTGTCGGGACCCGGGGTTAGCGTATGCAAGCCTCGCTACAACACAATCATATGGAGAGCCGAGAACCGTACCCACTTGTCTAAGCAGACAAGGCCAAGCACATAACGTTCTCGGAAAGCCTCGAACGTGAGGGGCATCCCATCCAGGCCGGATGATCAACTGAAATGGGTCCTCATCGTCCGCACACAAGTCTAAATGATATGGGTGATGAGCTCCTATACTCATAGACAAGTCGCCTCAACCATACTATCGATTGTATTATAACCCTTACATAGACTTACTCCAGCCCGATCACTTAGTCGGGGTCTAGGGCGGGCTCGATCATACATCAAAGTGTGCACGAGACAGAGTCTCGAACAATCGCATCGCGATGCCCCAAGCTGCGCACATCTAAGGGCCACTTGGTGTATAAAAGACCGCCAGCCAGATCACAACTAAGGTCTCGAAAACCCATACAGAGACATGCATGTTATAAACATACACGCAGCACACATGCCTTGTATGAACAGCAGGTATCATTGCAATTCTCTATAAAGTATATATCTTTATTAATAACTCTTACAGAGTGCACACAGAGATCACAAGCATGTGATCCAACATTACAACAAACAAGCGGAAGCAAGTAGGTCTGAGTACAGACAAGTTTAACAAATGGCTTAGAGAAGCCTTATCTAAAAACAAGCCCTCCACGAGGGAACAAGTCGTCTAACTGGGACTACACTAGCTTGGTCTTGGTCTGAGTATTCATTCTTCGAGCTTCAGGTAGAAGTCACCAACGGGGTCGGTGGTTCATCTAAAACATAGATTAAGCAAACATGAGTACAAAGTCGTACTCAGCAAGACTTACATAGGAGCTATACTACTCATGCACATGTATCAAGGTAAAGGGAGGTGGGGTTTCACTTGCAGAAGTGCCAGCTTGACTTGGCTAATCCTGAACTACGAGTAAAAGACTTGAGATAAGAAGCGTACACGAGTCCACTACATCTCTTCAATCAATACACCACTATGGTTACTTCCTCGACTTCCCCACGAGAAGCACACCATAGCACTCACACTTATCTTGGTGTGTTTTAGAAGTATCCAGTTCAAGTTGTCTAATAATCGAGCACAGCTCTCCAAGCAGTCCTTAACCGCGGACGCGGCTATTCGAATAGTTTGGTTAACCTTGCAAGGGTGTACCGCTACACACACGTGTCATCAGTTACCGCCTTTTGCGTGTCACCGTTCAAGAGATGACAGCGATGATGCCACCACAACACTTCGCCCACGGCTCCGTTCTAGTCCAGAGAGTCGCCTATCTAAGGGGGATCCGTATGGAAGTCCGGCCGAGGTTCCAGTACAGCCTCAAACGATGTGTGCATGGTCCCAAGCCGGTCTTGAAAAGCCGTTCATCCACTTCGCAGACCGTGCCACAACCCTACCAGAACTCCGAACTACTGCAACTTTTGGGGTTCGAACGGGGTGAGGTACTAGGTCGAGAGGGGTCAGTGAGCCCAATGTGTGGTTGTACTCTTCTTCTTGGATCACTACACAAGAACTCGGGCTTAGGGCGGTGTTCAACGAGACAACCCACTGTGTACTCCTACACAGCCTCTCATCGTTCACCTTGTATTAGGGTAGATTCACCAACACGTTTCACTTTCATCAACACCATGTTTATCATCATCCCGACTCACATCATAAGCAACCTCATTGTACCACTAAGCATGCAATAAGCAGTAACAGTTGCAGGGGCCACATGATATCAACCAACTCCTACATCTGCTAGGATTGTGGTTTGCTTACTACTGTGACAAGATGATAGGTCATGCAAAGGATATGGGTTCAACTATGCGATAGAAACGTTATCATGGTGATCATCCTAAACAATGCATAAGCGAGACATGAGAGGGAAGTGGGATTTTATAGACATGATCAATGGGGGTTTGCTTGCCTTGCTGACGAGGTTTCGATAACGGAGTCTTCAACAAAGGGGGTGATCTCGAGCTCCGAATCCACTTCTATCAGCAACATGACAATCATAGGATCAACATAATGTACAATGCACAATCACATGAATAAGATTGTAATGTGATGTTCAAGGTACTGATGTGTTGATCATTCCATTTAAAAGAAGTATATTGCATTTGAAATGCAAATTCAAACTCCAGTTGATTTATTGATGAATTTCAAATGCATTTGAATGCATGAAAGTTCATTTGAATTTATTGATCATGAAGTGATGTGGTATATTTGAAGTAATGTCTCTGATGTGTGGATTAATCCATTGGAATTAAGGGTGTTGCAAAATCATTTGCAAAATCATCCCAAATTTGAATTTGAAAAGGATCCATATGCATGTTTGCTACTGTTCACCCATTTTAAAATGGTCAAACATGAAAAAAAATTGCATATTACTAATCCTTGTATTTTTCTGATAATTTTAGACATATTATTTGCTATATTTGGAGTTAGGATGAATTAATTATGAATTTCCAAAGTTTATCCTATTTTCTGGAATTTCTCTGATTATATTTAATTCTTTTTGATTTAATGCGTCAGCAGGGGGGCTGACCAGTCAAACTGACTAGGGGGCCCCACCTGTCATCCACAGTGGGGTTAAACCCGGTTTAAAATAAACTTAATTTGGTTTAGAGGGGGCTGGCCCCACCTGTCAGTGGCCCAAGGCCTAACTAAACAGGGGTTAGCCCCCTAATTAACGTGCCTCGCCGGCGGCTAGCCGCCGGTGGCCACGGGCACGGCGGCGCTGCATTGGGAAGGCGTTCCCGGCCATCAATCGATGCGCCACGAGCACCAGAAGACAGCCCGTGCCCGCGCACGTCGATAGGTGCTGGAGAGGGCCACCGGGAGGCGCCGGAGGTTGGACGGCGACGAGTGTGGCGGCGACGGAGCCACGGGCGTGGGCGGCGCGACGACACAGAGCGCAAGAAGACGCGGGCGATAGCTCATTGCACTCCTGGAGAGCCCAGGAGCACGATGGACAGCCGGGGGTGGACGGAGGACGCACGGGGCGAGCGCATGGTCAACCACGGCGGCGACGGAGCTCGGCTCCCATGGCGGTCAACGGAGGGGGCTAAAATAAACACGGGGGTTGAGGGGGTTTTGAAGAGGGGCTCACCCCGAAGCGAGCAGAGGAGACGGCGGGGTCGGAGTAAGTACGCCGGCGACGAATTTGGAGAAGTCCGTTGCGGCGGCCGGCGGTGATCTCTCGAAGCAGGCGTCGTACTCGGGGCTCCCTGGTTCGATTGCTTGTGCTTGAAGACGAAGACGACGTCTGTGATGCGGCTGGACAAGCTAGCTCGGCGTATGGCTGCCGTTGGCCACGACTGGGCAGCGGCGGTGCTCTCCGGCGGGCTCGGAATAGAGAGGAAAACGACGAGGGAGAGAGGTAGAGGAAGCAGGGCGAGGGGGAGAAGTGCTGCGGGGCTCTGGGCGTCTCCGTGGCACGCTTAGGAGGAGGGGGAGGCTCTGGAAGCGGCTCAGCGTCGTCGTGGCGTCGTCGGTGGCGTCGGTGGCTTTCCACCGAGCACCTTAGGGGCGCGGGGAGGTAGAAGACAAGGGAAAGGCTGCTGGGCCGTCTGCTGGGCCGACGCATGTGGCACCAGGTAAGCTCCCTCTCTTCTCTGTTTTCCTTTTTCTTTTTCTTTTTCTGTAAATAGGTTGACCTAGCCAAAAAAAATAGCTAGGTATTTTTATAAATGCTGAAATTTTTTATATGGCCACATAATAAAATAGACTAGCCACTTATAAACTTTCAACATTTTTAAAATTCAAATAATTTGAATTTTAAATCAAATAGGGGTATTTCTTTTATTCCAAGGCACTGTTTGAATATTAGAAAATTCCATGAGCATGGGATTGCTCCCAAACAATTTTTAAAATGATCAGCACCATTTATAGGAATTTTCCAATTACTCAAATGATTTTTGGAAAAAGATTTTTATCTGGCCATTTGATTTAAATTCTCAGGCCTTTTCTTTTTCCCCATTTTTGATTTTCTTTTTGAATTTTTGGCATGAATGCAAGGTACCTCTGATCCTAGCACATACCTAACTTGGGGTTGTGACAACTCGCCCCCACTCAAAAGAATCTCGTCCCGAGATTCAGAAGTCTGCGGGAGGAAGGAGGGGTACTCGGCACTGAGACGGTCTTCTCTTTCCCACGTGGCTTCTTTCTCAGAGTGGTGTGACCACTGAACTTTCAGAAACTTGATCTTCTTTCGATGAGTGACACGCTCTGCGGAATCAAGAATACGAACAGGGTATTCTTGATAAGAAAGGTCATCTTGTAGATCAAGCGTTTCATGGTCGACTTCGCGGATGGGGTCCTTGAAGCAACGCCTGAGTTGTGACACATGGAATACATCATGTACTCGGGAAAGGTGCGGCGGTAGTTCAAGTTGGTAGGCAACTTCTCCACGTTTAGCAAGAATGCGGAAATGTCCGATGTAACGTGGGGCCAACTTGCCTTTGATACCGAAACGTTGGGTTCCCTTCAGAGGAGTAACCCGAAGATAAGCCTTCTCATCCAGATTGTAGCTCTCTTGCCTATGATGACGATCATAGTAGCTTTTCTGACGAGACTGGGCTGCTTTCAATTGATCACGAACAATGCGAACTTGCTCTTCTGCTTCCTTGATCATATCCGGTCCAAAGAGTTGTCTTTCACCGGTTTCTGACCAGTTTAGGGGTGTTCGACATCGTCGTCCATATAGGAGTTCAAAAGGAGCCATGTTCAGACTAGATTGAAAACTGTTGTTATAAGAAAATTCGGCAAATGGAAGAGACTTCTCCCAATTCTTTCCGAAAGATATAACACAAGCTCTGAGCATGTCTTCAAGAATTTGGTTAACCCTTTCGACTTGACCGCTAGACTGAGGATGAAAAGCTGTACTAAAGGAGAGATGAGTTCCTATAGCACGTTGGAAGCTTCCCCAAAATCTAGAGGTGAAAAGGCTACCACGATCAGAATTGATTTCCAAAGGAACACCGTGAAGAGACACAATTCTAGAGACATACAAGTCCGCTAACTGGCTAGCAGTTATAGACTCGCGAACTGGAAGGAAGTGAGCAACTTTGGAAAGCCTATCTATGACAACGAAGATGGCATCGTTTCCTTTCTGGGTTTTTGGAAAGCCGGTGATGAAGTCTATACCGACTTTGTCCCATTTCCACTCTGGAATAGGCAAAGGTTGAAGTGTACCAGCAGGTCTTTGGTGTTCTGCCTTAATGCGACGACAAACATCACATTCGGCAACAAATTGAGCAATGTCTCTCTTCATCCTAGTCCACCAAAATCTCTGGCGTAGATCTCGGTACATTTTTGTGCTACCGGGATGAATCGAGAGGGGTGTGTCATGGGCTTCTTTGAGGATGAGTTGCCTTAGTTCCCTATTCTTAGGTACTACTAAACGATTTCCAAAGAATACCGTTCCTCTACTATCTGTGGAGAAAGATTTAGCAACTCCGCTAGCAATGTTCTCCTTAATCCGGCGAACACCTCGTGCACGCCTTTGGGCAACTACGATTTGATCCTCAAGGGTTGGTTTCGCCACCAAGTTGAAAAGAGATCCATGAGGAACTATCTCAAGATTGAGTTTGCAAAATTCCTCATGAAGAAGTGGTTGATACTGTTGTAACATGAGGTTGTTACAATACGACTTACGACTTAGTGCATCAGCCATGACATTGGCCTTGCCTGGGGTGTAAGAAATTCCTAAGTCATGATCTTTTATCAACTCTATCCAGCGTCTTTGCCTGAGATTAAGATCTGGCTGGGTGAATATGTATTTGAGGCTTTGGTGGTCGGAATAAATCTCGCAACGGTTACCAAGGAGGTAATGTCGCCAATTTTGTTAGGGCATGAACTACGGCAGCGAGTTCAAGGTCATGGGTAGGATAGTTCTCTTCATTTGGCCGCAACTGGCGTGAAGCATAAGCTACCACATGTCGATCTTGCAGAAGTATGCATCCTAACCCTTGCCGTGAGGCATCACAAAAGATCTCGAAATCCTTTTTGGTGTCTGGAGGTGCAAGTACGGGTGCAGAAGTCAACCTTCTTTTTAGCTCTTGAAAGCTTTCCTCGCACTTGGGAGTCCATAGGAATTTCTTATCTTTCTTGAGGAGTTCAGTCAGAGGCTTTGCAACTTTAGAGAAGTTCTTGACGAAGCGACGGCAATAGCTGGCTAGGCCAAGAAAACTCCTAACTTGCTTAACCGATTCAGGTGGAGTCCAGTCAAGGACGGCCTGAACTCTCTCGGGATTGACAGCAATGCCTTTTGCAGAAATCACGTGGCCTAAGTAGGTCACTTCTGGTAGCCAAAATTCACACTTGGAGAATTTAGCATACAGGCGATGCTCTCTAAGTTTCATCAATACCAGCCTTAGGTGTTCGGCATGTTCTTCTTCGTTCTTCGAGTATATAAGGATGTCATCGAGGTAAACCACGAAGAACTGGTCCAAATACTCCATGAAGATCGAGTTCATCATGCGTGAGAAAGTGGCGGGGGCATTGGTTAAACCAAAGGACATGACGGTGTACTCGTAAAGACCATAACGAGTAGTAAAAGCCGTTTTGGGAATGTCCTCGTTTCGGATCTTGATTTGATGATATCCTAATCTCAAATCCATCTTGGAGAAGACAGAGGATCCTGCAAGTTGATCATAAAGATCATTCATCCTGGGCAATGGGTACTTGTTCTTTATCGTCGCTAAATTTAGCGGGCGATAGTCTACGCACATCCTTTCTGTTCCATCTTTCTTCGTTACGAACAGAACGGGGTAACCCCATGGCGATGAGCTAGGGCGGATGAAGCCTTTCTCCAACAAAGCTTCCAGTTGGGTTTTAAGCTCAACTAACTCACGTGGGGCCATTTTATATGGGCGTCTGGAAATTGGTGCGGTTCCTGGGGCAAGATCCACTATGAATTCTACACATCTGTCGGGTGGCATGCCCGGCAGCTCTTCAGGAAAGACATCCGGGAAGTCACGAACCACCGGAACATCTTCAAGGTCAGGAAGTGGAAGCACGTTCAAAGATTGTACTTGGTTTCTTGTTCTGGGTGAGGTGTAATCTATTGTCTGGCCTGAAGGATGTGTAAGTCTAATGGATTTGGCTTTACAATCAAGAAAAGCATGCTGTCTTGATAACCAATCCATACCAAGGATGACATCAATGTCTGAAGACTTGAGGGCTATGAGTGAAGCAAGGAATACTAAACCCTCAATTGCAATTTGATTACCATGGCTTACTCTATTAGTTTGCCACTTGGAACCAGGAGTTTGAATGATCATAGGGGTGAACATTTCTTCAAAGGATACATCATGTCGAAGTGCATAACTTTCCGACATGAATGAGTGAGATGCTCCTGGGTCGAAAAGGACAGAAGTGGGAACAAAATTGACTGGGAGCGTACCAAGAATGACGTCAGAAGTACCATCAGTTTCCTCAGCTGAGATTTGGTTCACGCGTCCAATATTTTCTGAGGTGGATGGCTTGGAAGTGGAAACCTTCGGGGGTGGTTTGGCACGAACAGTGGTTTTTCCTTTGGCATGGGGTGGAGCATTTTGGTTGACGGTGCACTCACGAGAGTAGTGACCAGGCTGGCCACATCGGAAACAGGCTCCAAAGATAGTGCGGGGAGATGGGTTGTTTGGTGGAGCTGGTGGACGAGGCGGCACAAGGGATGGCCTCGGTGGGTTGTTTTGGTGGATCAAACTGTTTGGAATCCAGATCATACGCTTCTGAGGGCGTGAACTGGAAGAAGGGGCAAGCTCAAGAGCATGCTTGCGAGACTTCTCGAAAACTTCATTGCCATGCTCAGCTCTGAAGGATCTGTTGACTAAATCCTCAAAGGTGGCAAATTCGATGAGGTTGAGATCATGACGGAGGATGGGGCTAAGTCCCTTGCGGAACCTTGCCTGCTTTCTGGCATCGGTGGTGATCTCATCTTGGGCATACCGAGCAAGACGGTTGAATTCTCTCACATACTCATGGATGGACATCTCTCCTTGATTTAGATTGCAGAACTCTTCCTTCTTGCGCTCCATCAACTCATCCAGAATGTGGTACCCTCGAAAGGCAACACAGAACTCCTGCCAAGTCACTACGTGACCATCTGGCTGCATAGCAACATAGTTCTCCCACCATTGAAGAGCAGCACCTTCCAAGAAGTATACCGCGAAAATAACTCGGTCATCGGGAGCAACATGTGCTGTATCAAGCTTACGCTCGATGGAACGGAGCCAATCATCAGCTTCAAGGGGCTCAGAAGAACATCGGAATACCGGTGGCTTGAGGAGGATGAAGTCCTGAATGCTGACCACCACATTACGATGGTGGGCGGTATTCTGCTCGATGAGCTCCAGAAGGCGTGTTTGATCACATCTATTCCGCTCAGCTTCCATCATGATTTCCGCCGCAGAAGGCGGGGTTGAAGGTTCATCATCATTTCGATTCCGATCACGTTATCGATTCTGAAGAACATCACTACGAGTTCCACCTGACATCCTGTGTGATAAAAATCAACAATCAGAACAGGTTGTACGATGGAGGGAAGGATAAAAGGATATGATTTCAGAAGGAGAAGACTATAATGCAAAGGCAATGATTCAAAGAAACACGGAACAAATCCGGCAGCATAACAGCTACACTGGGATGGAAATTAAAACAACCTCGAAGAAATTGGACAGAACTTCTTCAAGGAACTCAAAACACGGAGCCTTTGGACAACCACAACCATCCTACGGCTATAAGGAGGCAATCAACGAGATGTTCTAATCAGACAGAGGAGAGCCTAGTCCTATCTTCCCGTAGAATAAGATGAGGGTGACTCAGAACTCAGATCGATGAGGTAAGGAGAAAAAGAAGCCTTACGTTGTTCCCTTATATACCCATAGTAACTATATAACTATAGAGTGCTAGATTCGACTTCGGCCAAGGCTGATAATCCTACAGTCATTCCTGCTCTGATACCAAGTCTGTCGGGACCCGGGGTTAGCGTATGCAAGCCTCGCTACAACACAATCATATGGAGAGCCGAGAACCGTACCCACTTGTCTAAGCAGACAAGGCCAAGCACAGAACGTTCTCGGAAAGCCTCGAACGTGAGGGGCATCCCATCCAGGCCGGATGATCAACTGAAATGGGTCCTCATCGTCCGCACACAAGTCTAAATGATATGGGTGATGAGCTCCCATACTCATAGACAAGTCGCCTCAACCATACTATCGATTGTATTATAACCCTTACATAGACTTACTCCAGCCCGATCACTTAGTCGGGGTCTAGGGCGGGCTCGATCATACATCAAAGTGTGCACGAGACAGAGTCTCGAACAATCGCATCGCGATGCCCCAAGCTGCGCACATCTAAGGGCCACTTGGTGTATAAAAGACCGCCAGCCAGATCACAACTAAGGTCTCGAAAACCCATACAGAGACATGCATGTTATAAACATACACGCAGCACACATGCCTTGTATGAACAGCAGGTATCATTGCAATTCTCTATAAAGTATATATATTTATTAATAACTCTTACAGAGTGCACACAGAGATCACAAGCATGTGATCCAACATTACAACAACCAAGTGGAAGCAAGTAGGTCTGAGTACAGACAAGTTTAACAAATGGCTTAGAGAAGCCTTATCTAAAAACAAGCCCTCCACGAGGGAACCAGTCGTCTGACTGGGACTACACTAGCTTGGTCTTGGTCTGAGTCTTCATTCTTCGAGCTTCAGGTAGAAGTCACCAACGGGGTCGGTGGTTCATCTAAAACATAGATTAAGCAAACGTGAGTACAAAGTCCTACTCAGCAAGACTTACATAGGAGCTATACTACTCATGCACATGTATCAAGGTAAAGGGAGGTGGGGTTTCACTTGCAGAAGTGCCAGCTTTGACTTGGATAATCCTGAACTACGAGTATCAGACTTGAGATAAGAAGCGTACACGAGTCCACTACATCTCTTCAATCAATACACCACTATGGTTACTTCCTCGACTTCCCCACGAGAATCACACCATAGCACTCACACTTATCTTGGTGTGTTTTAGAAGTATCCAGTTCAAGTTGTCTAATAATCGAGCACAGCTCTCCAAGCAGTCCTTAACCGCGGACGCGGCTATTCGAATAGTTTGGTTAACCTTGCAAGGGTGTACCGCTACACACACGTGTCATCAGTTACCGCCTTTTGCGTGTCACCGTTCAAGAGATGACAGCGATGATGCCACCACAACACTTCGCCCACAGCTCCGTTCTAGTCCAGAGAGTCGCCTATCTGAGGGGGATCCGTATGGAAGTCCGTCCGAGGTTCCAGTACAGCCTCAAACGATGTGTGCAGGGTCCCAAGCCGGTCTTGAAAAGCCGTTCATCCACTTCGCAGACCGTGCCACAGCCCTACCAGAACTCCGAACTACTGCGACTTCTGGGGTTCGAACGGGGTGAGGTACTAGGTCGAGAGGGGTCAGTGAGCCCAATGTGTGGTTGTACTCTTCTTCTTGGATCACTACATAAGAACTCGGGCTTAGGGCGGTGTTCAACGAGACAACCCACTGTGTACTCCTACACAGCCTCTCATCGTTTACCTTGTATTAGGGTAGATTCACCAACACGTTTCACTTTCATCAACACCATGTTTATCATCATCCCGACTCACATCATAAGCAACCTCATTGTACCACTAAGCATGCAATAAGCAGTAACAGTTGCAGGGGCCACATGATATCAACCAACTCCTACATCTGCTAGGATTGTGGTTTGCTTACTACTGTGACAAGATGATAGGTCATGCAAAGGATATGGGTTCCACTATGCGATAGAAACGTTATCATGGTGATCATCCTAAACAATTCATAAGCGAGACATGAGAGGGAAGTGGGATTTTATAGACATGATCAATGGGGGTTTGCTTGCCTTGCTGACGAGGTTTCGATAACGGAGTCTTCAACGAAGGGGGTGATCTCGAGCTCCGAATCCACTTCTATCAGCAACATGACAATCATAGGATCAACATAATGTACAATGCACAATCACATGAATAAGATTGTAATGTGATGTTCAAGGTACTGATGTGTTGAGCATTCCATTTAAAAGGAGTATATTGCATTTGAAATGCAAATTCAAACTCCAGTTGATTTATCGATGAATTTCAAATGCATTTGAATGCATGAAAGTTCATTTGAATTTGTTGATCATGAAGTGATGTGTTATAGTTGAAGTAATGTCTCTGATGTGTGGATTAATCCATTGGAATTAAGGGTGTTGCAAAATCATTTGCAAAATCATTCCAAATTTGAATTTGAAAAGGATCCATATGCATGTTTGCTACTGTTCACCCATTTTAAAATGGTCAAACATGAAAAAAATTTGTATATTCTTAATCCTTGTATTTTTCTGATAATTTTAGACATATTATTTGCTATATTTGGAGTTAGGATGAATTAATTATGAATTTCCAAACTTTATCCTATTTTCTGGAATTTCTCTGATTATATTTAATTCTTTTTGATTTAATGCGTCAGCAGGGGGGCTGACCAGTCAAACTGACTAGGGGGCCCCACCTGTCATCCACAGTGGGGTTAAACCCGGTTTAAAATAAACTTAATTTGGTTTAGAGGGGGCTGGCCCCACCTGTCAGTGGCCCAAGGCCTAACTAAACAGGGGTTAGCCCCCTAATTAACGTGCCTCGCCGGCGGCTAGCCGCCGGTGGCCACGGGCACGGCGGCGCTGCACTGGGAAGGCGTTCCCGGCCATCAATCGATGCGCCACGAGCACCAAAAGACAGCCCGTGCCCGCGCACGTCGACAGGTGCTGGAGAGGGCCACCGGGAGGCGCCGGAGGTTGGATGGCGACGAGTGTGGCGGAGACGGAGCCACGGGCGTGGGCGGCGCGACGACACAGAGCGCAAGAAAACGCGGGCGATAGCTCATTGCACTCCTGGAGAGCCCAGGAGCACGATGGACAGCCGGGGGTGGACGGAGGACGCACGGGGCGAGCGCATGGTCAACCACGGCGGCGACGGAGCTCGGCTCCCATGGCGGTCAACGGAGGGGGCTAAAATAAACACGGGGGTTGAGGGGGTTTTGAAGAGGGGCTCACCCCGAAGCGAGCAGAGGAGACGGCGGGGTCGGAGGAAGTACGCCGGCGACGAATTTGGAGAAGTCCGTTGCGGCGGCCGGCGGTGATCTTTCGAAGCAGGCGTCGTACTCGGGGCTCCCTGGTTCGATTGCTTGTGCTTGAAGACGAAGACGACGTCTGTGATGCGGCTGGACAAGCTAGCTCGGCGTATGGTTGTCGTTGGCCACGACTGGGCGGCGGCGGTGCTCTCCGGCGGGCTCGGAATAGAGAGGAAAACAACGAGGGAGAGAGGTAGAGGAAGTAGGGCGAGGGGGAGAAGTGTTGCGGGGCTCTAGGCGTCTCCGTGGCACGCTTAGGAGGAGGGGGAGGCTCTGGAAGCGGCTCAGCGTCGTCGTGGCGTCGTCGGTGGCGTCGGTGGCTTTCCACCGAGCACCTTAGGGGCGCGGGGAGGTAGAAGACAAGGGAAAGGCTGCTGGGCCGTCTGCTGGGCCGACGCCTGTGGCGCCAGGTAAGCTCCCTCTCTTCCCTGTTTTCCTTTTTCTTTTTCTTTTTCTGTAAATAGGTTGACCTAGCCAAAAAAAATAGCTAGGTATCTTTATAAATGCTGAAAAATTTTATATGGCCACATAATAAAATAGACTAGCCACTTATAAACTTTCAACATTTTTAAAATTCAAATAATTTGAATTTTAAATCAAATAGCGGTATTTCTTTTATTCCAAGGCACTGTTTGAATATTAGACAATTCCATGAGCATGGGATTGCTCCCAAACCATTTTTAAAATGATCAGCACCATTTATAGGAATTTTCCAATTACTCAAATGATTTTTGGAAAAAGATTTTTATCTGGCCATTTGATTTAAATTCTCAGGGCTTTTCTTTTTCCCCATTTTTGATTTTCTTTTTGAATTTTTGGCATGAATGCAAGGTACCTCTGATCCTAGCACATACCTAACTTGGGGTTGTGACAACTCTTCATCTTGGATCACCACACAATAACTCGTACTAGGGCGGTGTTCAACGAGACAACCCACCGTGTACTCCTACACAGCCTCTCATCGTTCACCTTGTATTAGGGTCGATTCACCAACACTTTTCTACCAACATCAACATGATCATTCCCATCCCGACTCACATCACAGTAACAAAATGGTATCATACTAAGCATGCAATAAGCAGTAACATTGCAGGGGCCACATGATATCAAACAACTCCTACATTTGCTAGGATTGTGGTTTGCTTACTACTGTGACAAAATGATAGGTCATGCAAAGGAATGGGTTCATCTATGCGGTAGAAACGAATCATGGTGATCATCCTAAACAATGCATAAGCGAGACATGAGAGGGAAGTGGGATTTTATCGACATGATCAATGGGGGTTTGCTTGCCTTGCTGACGAGGTTCGGGTTCTGGATCTTCAACGAAGGGGGCAGCCTCCTGCTCCGGTTCCACCTCTACTCGACAAACAACAAGCAAAGTAGCAAAGTAAATACGATGCACAAACACATGATGGAAGTTTGAAACTTGATGTATATGCTTTGATGTGTGAAGCAGTTCCATTTAAATGGAGTATATTGCAAATTGAATTGCAAATTCAAACTCCAATTTGAATTCAAATTTAGTCAAGTTACATGTGACATTGTTTGATCATTTTGAATCATCTTCAAATGTGTATGATATGCCTCTGAGGTGTGGTTGAATTGTAGCATAATTCCATGGTCCAAGTTGCCAAAGCATTTGATTTGAATTTGAATTAATTTCAAATAATTCAAATGGCATATGCTACTGGTCCCATTTTAAAATCAACTCCAACATAGTTGAAAGTTGCATATTTGGAAATATAATTTTCTCCTGATCATTTTTCATATATTATTTGTCCAATTTGGAGTTAATATGAATTTTCTATGAATTTCCAAAGTTTGGGGTATTTTCTGGAATTTCTGGAATTCTTTTAATTCAAATAATCTCTGGAAATTCATTTAAATTGATTTACTGCGTCAGTGCTGACGTCAGGGGGGGCTGACAAGAGGGTCCCACCTGTCAGTGGCTGGGTGAGTTAATCCGTTGGGTTAATTAATCGAGTGGCTTAATTAAGCCACTAGGCCCACTGGTCAGTGACCCAGGGGGTCATTAGCCAGGTGATTAAGGGCTAACCCACCGGCGGTTAACCGCCGGCGACCAAAGCCGCGGCGGCGCTGCACGGGATCACGATTCCGGCCATCATTTGGAGCGCGAAGACCACCAGCTTGAAGCCCTCTCCTGCGCGCGTCGAACGGGACCGAATCCGAGAGCTGGGGTGCACGGTACGCTCGCCGGCGTCAAGTTTTGCGGCGACCTAGCTACGGCCGTGATCGAGATTTCGTTCCGGGGCACGACTTGAGGCGGGGCTAGGCTGGTTCGACGAGGAGGAGCACGGGGAACACGTTGGACAACAAGGCGGGTTCGATTTCTTAGCGGGTGGACGTCGCCATGGATCCCGGCGGCGAGGAGCTTCGGCTCTCATGGCAACCAAGGCTAGAGGAAGCAATCGAAGGGGGGAGTTTAGGGGTTTTGAACCCGAGCTCACTAGGAACTCAGTAGAGGTGGTTGCGAGGGCTGGGGTGCCTCAACGGCGGCGGAATTGACGAAGTCCTTCACTGCGGCCGGCGAGAACTCGAGGAAGAATCTGGCGTCTACGCGGGCTCCGGGCTCGATTCCTTGCACTGCTCGACGAAGACGACGACGAGGAAGAACTTGGACACGGTCTTGGGGCTTCTCGGCGTCAATGGACACGCGGGGGCTCAACGGTGCTCCGGCGTGTTTCTCGGGCGGCGATGAATCGGTCGAGAGAGGAAGGGGAGGTGTTCCTGGAGGGAGGGGAAGGAGCGGGGCGGCTCTGGGAGTCTCCAGGCGCGACTACGTGGACGGGGAGGAAGCAGGAGGTGGCCAGCATCGTCGGCTTGCTCGCCACAGCGGCAGCAGCCTGCCTGGCGCGAGGAAGAAGACGGCCTTGCCCCTGGGCTGGGCTGCCTCGGTGAGTTGGGCCCGTTTGAGGTAAGCCCTTTTTTTTCCTTTTCTGTTTTCTGTTTTTCTTTCTGTCAATTGTTCTGTTTAGATAAAATAAATAGCTAAGCATTTTATTAAATGCTGAAAACTTTTATATGGCCTCATAATAAAATAGACTAGCCACTTATGAAGTTTCAACATTTTTAAAATTCAAATAATTTGAATTTTAAATCAAATAGGGTTATTTGATTAATTCCAAGGCACTGTTTGAATATTTGAAAAATGTATGAGCATGGGATGGGTCCCACATCACTTGATATGTGATCACACTCATTTATAAGACTTTTCAAAAATCTAACATGAATTTTTGGAGAAGATTTTTATCTGGCCTTTTGAATTAATTCATCTGGGGGGGGTTCCTTCTCCCATTTTGATTTTGAAAAATGAATTTCCTTTGATTTCTTTTGAAAATGCAAAGTGAAATTGATCCTAGCACTTTACCTAACAGAGGGTTCTGACAACTCGCCCCCACTCAACAGAATCTCGTCCCGAGATTCAGAAGTCTGCGGGAGGAAGGTGGGGTACTCGGCAGTGAGACGGTCTTCTCTTTCCCACGTAGCTTCTCTTTCAGAGTGGTGTGACCATTGCACTTTCAGAAACCTAATCTTATGACGACGAGTGACACGCTCTGCGGAATCAAGAATACGAGTGGGGTATTCTCGATAAGAAAGGTCATCTTGGAGATCGAGCGTTTCATGGTCGACTTCACGGATGGGGTCCTTGAAGCAACGCCTGAGTTGGGACACATGGAATACATCGTGTACTCGGGAGAGGTGCGGGGGTAGTTCAAGTTGGTAGGCAACTTCTCCACGTTTAGCAATAATGCGGAAAGGTCCGATGTAACATGGGGCCAACTTGCCTTTGATACCGAAACGTTGGGTTCCCTTCAGAGGAGTAACCCAAAGGTAAGCCTTCTCATCCAGATTGTAGCTCTCTTGCCTATGATGACGATCATAATAGCTTTTCTGACGAGACTGGGCTGCTTTCAATTGATCACGAACAATGTGAACTTGCTCTTCTGCTTCCTTGATCATATCCGGTCCAAAGAATTGTCTTTCACCGGTCTCTGACCAGTTTAGTGGTGTTCGACATCGTCGTCCATAAAGGAGTTCCAAAGGAGCCATGTTCAGACTAGATTGAAAACTATTGTTATAAGCAAATTCGGCAAATGGAAGAGACTTCTCCCAATTCTTTCCGAATGAGATAACACAAGCTCTGAGCATGTCTTCAAGAATTTGGTTAACCCTTTCGACTTGACCGCTAGACTGAGGGTGGAAAGTTGTACTAAAGGAGAGATGAGTTCCCATAGCATTTTGAAAGCTTCCCCAAAATCTAGAGGTGAAAAGGCTACCGCAATCAGAATTGATTTCCAAAGGAACACCATGAAGGGATACAATTCTAGAGACGTACAAGTCTGCTAACTGACTAGCAGTTATAGACTCGCGAACGGGAAGGAAGTGAGCAACTTTGGAAAGCCTATCTATGACAACGAAGATGGCATTGTTTCCTTTTTGGGTTCTTGGAAAGCCGATGATGAAATCCATACCGACTTTGTCCCATTTCCACTCGGGAATAGACAAAGGTTGAAGTGTACCAGCAGATCTTTGATGTTCTGCCTTAATGCGACGACAAACATCACATTCGGCAACAAATTGAGCAATGTCCCTCTTCATCCTAGTCCACCAAAATCTCTGGCGTAGATCTCGGTACATTTTTGTGCTACCGGGATGAATCGAGAGGGGTGTGTCATGGGCTTCTTTGAGGATGAGTTGCCTTAGTTCCCTATTCTTAGGTACTACCAAACGATTTCCAAAGAATACCGTTCCTTTACTATCTGTGGAGAAAGATTTAGCAACTCCGCTAGCAATGTTCTCCTTAATCCGGCGAACACCTCGTGCACGCCTTTGGGCAACTACGATTTGATCCTCAAGGGTTGGTTTCGCCACCAAGTTGAAAAGAGATCCATGAGGAACTATCTCAAGATTGAGTTTGCAAAATTCCTCATGAAGAAGTGGTTGATACTGTTGTAACATGAGGTTGTTACAATACGACTTACGACTTAGTGCATCAGCCATGACATTGGCCTTGCCTGGGGTGTAAGAAATTCCTAAGTCATGATCTTTTATCAACTCTATCCAGCGTCTTTGCCTGAGATTAAGATCTGGCTGGGTGAATATGTATTTGAGGCTTTGGTGGTCAGAATAAATCTCGCAACGGTTACCAAGGAGGTAATGTCGCCAAGTTGTTAGGGCATGAACTACGGCAGCGAGTTCAAGGTCATGGGTAGGATAGTTCTCTTCATGTGGCCGTAACTGGCGTGAAGCATAAGCTACTACATGTCGATCTTGCAGAAGTATACATCCTAACCCTTGCCGTGATGCGTCACAATAGATCTCGAAATCCTTTTTAGTGTCTGGAGGTGCAAGTACGGGTGCAGAAGTCAACCTTCTTTTTAGCTCTTGAAAGCTTTCCTCGCACTTGGAAGTCCATAGGAATTTCTTATCTTTCTTCAGGAGTTCAGTTAGAGGCTTTGCAACTTTAGAAAAGTTCTCGACGAAGCGACGGCAATAGCTGGCTAGGCCAAGAAAACTCCTAACTTGCTTAACCGATTCAGGTGGAGTCCAGTCAAGGACGGCCTGAACTCTCTCGGGATTCACAGCAATGCCTTTTGCAGAAATTACGTGGCCTAAGTAGGTCACTGCTGGTAGCCAGAATTCACACTTGGAGAATTTAGCATACACGCGATGCTCTCTAAGTTTCATCAATACCAGCCTTAGGTGTTCGGCATGTTCTTCTTCATTCTTCGAGTATATAAGGATGTCATCGAGGTAAACCACGACGAACTGGTCCAAATACTCCATGAAGATCGAATTCATCATGCGTGAGAAAGTGGCGGGGGCATTGGTTAAACCAAAGGACATGACGGTATACTCGTAAAGACCATAACGAGTAGTAAAATCCGTTTTGGGAATGTCCTCGTTTCGGATCTTGATTTGATGATAACCTAATCTCAAATCCATCTTGGAGAAGACAGAGGATCCTGCAAGTTGATCATAAAGATCATTGATCCTGGGCAGTGGGTACTTGTTCTTTATCGTCGCTAAATTTAGCGGGCGATAGTCTACGCACATCATTTCTGTTCCATCTTTCTTCGTTACGAACAGAACGGGGCAACCCCATGGCGATGAGCTAGGGCGGATGAAGCCTTTCTCCAACAAAGCTTCCAGTTGGGTTTTAAGCTCAGCTAACTCACGTGGGGCCATTTTGTATGGGCGTCTAGAAATTGGTGCGGTTCCTGGGGCAAGATCCGCTATAAACTCTACACATCTGTCGGGTGGCATTCCCGGCAGCTCTTCAGGAAAGACATCTGGGAAGTCACGAACCACCGGAATATCTTCAAGTTCGGGAAGGGGAAGTACATTCAAGGAATGCACTTGGGTTCTTGTTCTGGGCGAGGTGTAGTTGACAGTTTTGCCTAAAGGGTGGGTGAGTTTCACGGATTTGCCTTTGCAATCCAGGTAGGCATTCTGTCTTGATAGCCAATCCATGCCAAGGATGACATCAATATCTGAAGACTTGAGGGCTATGAGTGAAGCAAGGAATACTAAACCCTCAATTGCAATTTGATTTCCATGGCTTACTCTATTAGTTTGCCATCTTGACCCTGGAGTTTGAATAATCATTGGGGTGGACAATTCAACAAAAGATAACTCATGACGAAGTGCATAACTTTCCGACATGAATGAATGAGATGCTCCTGGGTCGAAAAGAACGGAAGTAGGAACATAATTGACTGGGAGCGTACCAAGAATGACGTCAGTGGTGTCGTCAGTCTCTTCGGCGGCGATCTGGTTCACACGTCCACGAGTGGCGGGAGGAGCGGGTTTGGCGGTGTAGACCTTCTGGGGTGGATTGCCACGACCATTGTTGTTGTTGTTGCCTCCAGCACGTGGTGGAGTATTCTGATGCTGGAGCTGGTTCTGGGGACACTCACGAGAGTAGTGGCCTGCCTGACCACACTTGTAACAGGCTCCGAAAACAGTGCGTGGAGCTGGGTTGTTTGGTGGAGCTGGGTGGAACTGGGTTGGTGGACGAGGCGCCACATAGGATGGCCTCGGTGGGTTGTTCTGGCGGAACATACTGTTTGTGATCCAGATCTTGCGCTTCTGGGAGCCAGAACTGGATGAACTGTCATCTCTAGGGTGTTTGCGAAAGTCGTTGGGGGTGTTCATGTCCTCGGCCTTGATGGCCTTGTTTACAAGGACCTAGAAGGTGGAAAAGTCATGAAGATTGAGCTCACGACGAAGTCCAGTGTTGAGGCCACGACGGAACCTCTCTTGTTTCTTGGAGTCGGTGGAGACTTCTTCGGTAGCATAACGAGCAAGTCGGTTGAACTCACGACTGAACTCGTCAACGGTCCTTCTGCCTTGAGTGAGGTTGCAGAACTCCTCACGCTTGCGGTCCATAAGACCTTTGGGAATGTGGTGCTCGCGGAAGGACGTGCAGAATTCCTCCCAAGATGCAGGCGGTCCAACGGGACGCATATTCAGAAAGTTCTCCCACCAAGAGCTAGTTGCACCTTCGAGGTGATAGGTGGCATAGCTGACCTTGTCACCAGTTGCAACACGGCCTGCTTGGAGCTTCCTCTCGATGCTGCGAAGCCAGTCATCGGCGTCAAGGGGCTCGGTGGAGTAACTAAAAACCGGAGGATGAAGTCGGATGAAGTCGTTCAGGGACACCAACTCATTTCGCTGCTGAGTGGTGTTGCGAGCAATGACTTCCAACAGATGGTGAGAGTCTCGGCGGTTCCTCTCGACTTCCATCAGAACTTGAGCCATCGTGGGTGGGGGTGGAAGGTTGCCTTCCTCCTGGTCACTCCCACGACCTTGGTTACGACCAACCTGGCCACGGGTTCCTTGAGACATCCTGAAGGTAAAAACCAAAGTCAAACAGAGTTGATTGGGAGAGTCTAAACAAGGTATTGAAGTACTGGAAGGATTACAGAGCAAAGGAAGTAATCATCTTGACAACATGGTGATAAAAGTATACAAGCCATATATTCACAAGCTGTCATACAAACCATACATCGTTTTAGTACAAGCACTAAGCTAATAAAAACGTGATGAAGATGATACATCCTTCAGAGGCACTCTGACTTCCTATACATTATTTATCTAAGCCTCTGGAACTTAGACACCTTGCTTACAATATACTAAGTTACTACTACATCATCACTAAGTAAGACCACAGGCGGTCTCACTCATCTCCATCTCTATAGTAGTCCTCATAAAAGTTACCCGCGTATCCCGGTAGCTGGAGGTGACCATCGGAAAACACGGAGGCTTGTGGACCCTGATATCCATTTGGGCAAGGATGGGGCCTAGGTCCAGCGTAGGGTGGAAGCAAAGGACCACGGGGTGGAAAAATGCCTCCAATCTCGGGCCAAGCAACTCGAGAAGGCATCTGAGTCCTCACTGGGTAGATAGCATCAAACTCAACTGATCCCACGCTCACAAAGGGTGCCAAAAGTGTCAGTGCTCGATACAGACGAACACGGGTGGCGTGGAGCTCGAAACGGAGAGCGCGTGCATCACGATCTCTGTCACTAGCAAACCTAGCAGTCATCTGAAGTGCGGGATCTTCTGCAGAGTGATCTGAGTAGAGTCCGGTGTAATATCCCTCTTCTCCTGGAAGTGCAGAAGGGATATAGCGGAAAAAAGTCTCTCTCAGCAAAGTGTGCTCCTCTCTCGGCAGTGTCATACATGAGTATGCAGCATCCTGCACAGCCATGTTCTCGGTAATGCCAATGCCATGTCCAAAGTGGATAGGCTGAGTGACTCCAACGTGGTACGGGTAGATCCGAACAATGCAGTGGAACTGCTTCTGGTTGAAATCGTGAAACTGCTCCTCAACGGTGTACTCAGGGTACCACCGATATCCCACATAGGACATCATCTCGATCAACGTGGCGGGATGGCCACGCACACCGAGGCACCTGGTCAAACGAACAATCTGCCGAGGGGGAAGATCTGCCATCTGAAACAGAAAGGAGTTTGCAAATGCATCAGATTATGAGATAAACCTGGAATGACTCGGACAGCATAACGGCTGTAATTGTAAGAAATGACAATTTCTTCCAATCATGAAAAACAACACTTACATACGGTGTAATAAAACAGGGAGCATAACCACTCTAAAAAACCGGTCACAACTTTCCTACGGCTACAAGGAAGCAAACAACGAGATGTTCTAATCAGACAGAGGAGAGCCTAGTCCTATCTTCCCGTAGAATAAGATGAGGGTGACTCAGAACTCAGAACGAAGGGGGTAAGGAGAAAAAAGAAGCCTTACGTTGTTCCCTTATATACCCAGAGTAACTATATAACTATAGAAGGCTAGACTCGACTTCGGCCAAGGCTACTAGTCCTACAGTCAGTCCTGCTCTGATACCAAGTCTGTCGGGACCCGGGGTTAGCGTATGCAAGTACAGCTAAGACATAGTCATATGGGGAGCCGAGAACCGTACCCACTTGTCTAAGAAGACAAGGCCAAGCACAGAACGTTCTCGGAAAGCATCGTACGTGAGGGCCATCCCATCCAGGCCGGATGATCAACTGAGATGGGTCCTCATCGTCCGCACACAAGTCTAATGATATGCGTGGTGAACTCCCATATTCAAAGACAAGTCGCCTCAACCATACTATCGACTATCTCAAAACTCTTACATAGACTTACTCCAGCCCGATCACTTAGTCGGGGTCTAGGGCGGGCTCGATCATACCACAAAGTGTGCACGAGACGGAGTCTCGAGCACTCGCATCGCGATGCCCCAAGCTGTGCTCATCTAAGGGCCACTTGGTGTATGAAAGACCGCCAGCCAGAACACAACTAAGGTCTCGAAAACCCATACAAAGACATGCATGTTATAAACATACACGCAGCATACATGCCTTGTATGAACAACAGGTACCATTGCAATTCTCTACAAAGTGTACAATTTTATTGATAACTCTTATAGAGTGCAAACAGAGATCACAAACATGTGATCCAACATTACAACACAAACGGAAGAAAATTATGTCTGAGTACAGACAAGTTTAACAAATGGCTTAAGAAGCCTTATTTAAACACAAGCCCTCCACGAGGGAACCAGTCGTCTGACTGGGACTAGACTAGTTGGTCTTCAGTCGTCCAGATCGATGAAGAAGCCACCTTCGGGGTCGGTGGCATCATCTAAAACATAGATTAAGCAAACGTGAGTACAAAGTCGTACTCAGCAAGACTTACATAGGAGCTATACTACTCATGCATATGAATCAAGGTAAAGGGAGGTGGGGTTCACTTGCAGAAGTGCCAGCTTTGACTTGGCTAATCCTGAACTACGAGTACCAGACTTTGAGGTAAGAAGCGTACACGAGTCCACTACTTTCTCCAACCAATTACACCACTATGGTGCCTTCCTCGACTTCCCCACGAGAAAGCACGCCATAGCACTCACACTTATCTTGGTGTGTTTTAGAAGTATCCAGTTCAAGTTGTCTAATGATCAAGCTAAGCTTTCCAAGCAGTCCATAACCGCGGACGCGGCTATTCGAATAGTTTTGTTAACCCTGCAGGGGTGTACCGCTACACACACATGATCATCATTTACCGCCTTTGATCTCGACACCATTCAAGGGGTGTCAGCGAGGATGCTCACCACAACCGTTACCTCATAGCCGATCTAGTCCGAGAAAGCCGCCTACTTGGGTTGGTTACCACTATCGTGAACCCGGCCGGTTTACCGAAGTGGACCCAAGTGATGTGTGCGTGGTGCATAAGCCGGTCTCGGGTGAGCCGTTCTCTCACTTAGCAACCAGGCCACAGACCTACCAGAACTCCGAACTATTGCGACATCTGGACATCGAAAGGGATGAGTTAGTAAGCTGAGAGGGGTCAGTGAGCCCAATGTGTGGTTGTACTCTTCATCTTGGATCACCACACAAGAACTCGTACTAGGGTGGTGTTCAACGAGACAACCCACCGTGTACTCCTACGCAGCCTCTCATCGTTCACCTTGTATTAGGGTCGATTCACCAACACTTTTCTACCAACATCAACATGATCATTCCCATCCCGACTCACATCACAGTAACAACATGGTATCATACTAAGCATGCAATAAGCAGTAACATTGCAGGGGCCACATGATATCAAACAACTCCTACATTTGCTAGGATTGTGGTTTGCTTACTTCTAGGACAAAATGATAGGTCATGCAAAGGAATGGGTTCATCTATGCGGTAGAAACAAATCATGGTGATCATCCTAAACAATGCATAAGCGAGACATGAGAGGGAAGTGGGATTTTATCGACATGATCAATGGGGGTTTGCTTGCCTTGCTGACGAGGTTCGGGTTCTGGATCTTCAACGAAGGGGGCAGCCTCCTGCTCCGGTTCCACCTCTACTCGACAAACAACAAGCAAAGTAGCAAAGTAAATACGATGCACAAACACATGATGGAAGTTTGAAACTTGATGTATATGCTTTGATGTGTGAAGCAATTCCATTTAAATGGAGTATATTGCAAATTGAATTGCAAATTCAAACTCCAATTTGAATTCAAACTTAGTCAAGTTACATGTGACATTGTTTGATCATTTTGAATCATCTTCAAATGTGTATGATATGCCTCTGAGGTGTGGTTGAATTGTAGCATAATTCCATGGTCCAAGTTGCAAAAGCATTTGATTTGAATTTGAATTAATTTCAAATAATTCAAATGTCATATGCTACTGGTCCCATTTTAAAATCAACTCCAACATAGTTGAAAGTTGCATATTTGGAAAGATAATTTTCTCCTGATCATTTTTCATATATTATTTGTCCAATTTGGAGTTAATATGAATTTTCTATGAATTTCCAAAGTTTGGGGTATTTTCTGGAATTTCTGGAATTCTTTTAATTCAAATAATCTCTGGAAATTCATTTAAATTGATTTACTGCGTCAGTGCTGACGTCAGGGGGGGGCTGACAAGAGGGTCCCACCTGTCAGTGGCTGGGTGAGTTAATCCGTTGGGTTAATTAATCCAGTGGCTTAATTAAGCCACTAGGCCCACTGGTCAGTGACCCAGGGGGTCATTAGCCAGGTGATTAAGGGCTAACCCACCGGCGGTTAACCGCCGGCGACCAAAGCCGCGGCGGGGCTGCACAGGATCACGATTCCGGCCATCATTTGGAGCGCGAAGACCACCAGCTTGAAGCCCTCTCCTGCGCGCGTCGAACGGGACCGAATCCAAGAGCTGGGGTGCACGGTACGCTCGCCGGCGTCAAGTTTTGCGGCGACCTAGCTACGGCCGTGATAGAGATTTCGTTCCGGGGCACGACTTGAGGCGGGGCTAGGCTGGTTCGACGAGGAGGAGCACGGGGAACACGTTGGACAACAGGGTGGGTTCGATTTCTTAGCGGGTGGACGTCGCCATGGATCCCGGCGGCGAGGAGCTTCGGCTCTCATGGCAACCAAGGCTAGAGGAAGCAATCGAAGGGGGAAGTTTAGGGGTTTTGAACCCGAGCTCACCAGGAACTCAGTAGAGGTGGTTGCGAGGGCTGGGGTGGCTCAACAGCGGCGGAATTGACGAAGTCCTTCACTGCGGCCGGCGAGAACTCGAGGAAGAATCTGGCGTCTACGCGGGCTCCGGGCTCGATTCCTTGCACTGCTCGACGAAGACGACGACGAGGAAGAACTTGGACACGGTCTTGGGGCTTCTCGGCGTCAATGGCCACGCGGGGGCTCAACGGTGCTCCGGCGTGCTTCTCGGGCGGCGATGAATCGGGCGAGAGAGGAAGGGGAGGTGTTCCTGGAGGGAGGGGAAAGAAGCGGGGCGGCTCTGGGAGTCTCCAGGCGCGACTACGTGGACGGGGAGGAAGCAGGAGGTGGCCAGCGTCGTCGGCATGCTCGCCACGGCGGCAGCAGCCTGCCTGGCGCGAGGAAGAAGACGGCCTTGCCCCTGGGCTGGGCTGCCTCGGTGAGTTGGGCCCGTTTGAGGTAAGCCCTTTTTTTTTCCTTTTCTGTTTTCTGTTTTTCTTTCTGTCATTTGTTCTGTTTAGCTAAAATAAATAGCTAAACATTTTATTAAATGCTGAAAACTTTTATATGGCCTCATAATAAAATAGACTAGCCACTTATGAAGTTTCAACATTTTTAAAATTCAAATAATTTGAATTTTAAATCAAATAGGGTTATTTGATTAATTCCAAGGCACTGTTTGAATATTTGAAAAATCTATGAGCATGGGATGGGTCCCACATCACTTGATATGTGATCACACTCATTTATAAGACTTTTCAAAAATCTAACATGAATTTTTGGAGAAGATTTTTATCTGGCCTTTTGAATTAATTCATCTGGGGGGGTTCCTTCTCCCATTTTGATTTTGAAAATGAATTTCCTTTGATTTCTTTTTAAAATGCAAAGTGAAATTGATCCTAGCACTTTACCTAACAGAGGGTTCTGACAGATAGTGTCTCTCGGGGGGAGTTTTGTACTCGGGTTCCCGAGTGCTTTGGTAAAAGATCACGATTGCGATGATGGCGTCTCTCGGGGGTAGTTTTGTACTCGAGCCCCCGAGTGCTTTGGTGAAAGATATCGATTGCGACGATAGCGTCCCTCGGGGGGAGTTTTGTACTCGAGCCCCCGAGTGCTTTGGTGAAAGATCGCGATAGCGACGATAGCGTCTCTCGGGGGGAGTTTTGTACTCGAGCCCCCGAGTGCTTTGGTAAAAGATCGCGATTGCGACGATAGCGTCTCTCGGGGGGAGTTTTGTACTCGAGCCCCCGAGTGATTTGGTAAAAGATCGCGATTGCGACGATAGCGTCTCTGGGGGGGAGTTTTGTACTCGAGCCCCCGAGTGCTTTGGTAAAAGATCGCGATTGCGACGATAGCGTCTCTCGGGGGGGGTTTGTACTCGAGCCCCCGAGTGCTTTGGTATGGTAGTATTTGGGCAACATCATTTTATTGCGTCTAAGGTTTATATGATCTGCCAGATGAGCATGACTGATGGAGACTATGGGTAGAACAGGCATAGGTTCGCTACGTTCCATGGATTTCCCACGTCCTCGTCAGTCTTCGGGTTCTTCAGTCTATAGGCGCCTCCTCCTATGACTTCTGTGATTATGAACGGTCCTTCCCATTGGGGGGCAATCTTGTGAACTTTCTCTTGTATGAGCCGTAGGACAAGGTCGCCCTTATTGAAGGTTCTGGTGCGCAGGCGACTGCTTTGGTAAGTGCGCAGTTTGTCCTGGTACCCCTCTGCCTTTGCTAGGGCTGTGTCCCTTGCTTCGTCTGTTGTGTCCTTGTCATCTTGCAGCGCTTCTTCTGCTTCTTCTTCTTCGTACCCTGTGATCCGGGGTGCCCCGAATTTGAGGTCATGTGGTAGCACTGCCTCCGCCCCATATACCATGAAGAAAGGTGTGTACTGAGTTGCGGTATTTGGGGTAATGCGCAGGCTCCATAATACCGCGGGGAGTTCTTCTACCCAGTTTCCTGCGGCCTGCTCGAGTGGTGCAAGGAGGCGTTTTTTGATTCCCCCGCATACTAGGCCATTTGCTTTCTCCACCTGGCCGTTGGACTGCGGGTGCGCGACTGATGCGTAGTTGATTTTGATACCCAGCTCTTCGCAGAAGTTCTGGAATTCTGCCGCTGTGAAGTTCGTACCGTTGTCCGTGATGATGTTGTGTGGTACTCCGAACCTGAAGATTATTGATTTGATGAAATTCACTGCCGTGAGGGCTGTGGAGCTGGTGATGGGCACTGCATCGATCCACTTGGTGAATTTTTCGACTGCTACTAGTAGGTGAGTTCTTCCTCCTTTTGATATTTTTTGAGCGTGCCCACCATGTCGAGTCCCCAGGTGGCGAACGGCCACGATAGTGGTATGGTTTTGAGTTCTGAGGGCGGCGCGTGCGGTCTGCTGGCAAATTTTTGGCAAGCAATGCAACGCCGCACGATGTCTTATGCGTTTTTCATCGCAGTGGGCCAATAAAACCCTGCTCGGAACGCTTTGGATACGAGTACTCGGCTGCTCGCGTGGTGCCCGCAGGTGCCCTCGTGGATTTCGAGCAGTAGGGCTTTGCCGTCTTCTTCGTCGATGCACTTCTGAAGTATCTGGGTGATGCTTCGCTTGTATAACTGTCTGTTGATGACTGTGAATGCCTTGGATCGGCGGCTGATGCGCCGAGCTTCTGAGACGTCTTGCGGTAGTGTGTCGTCGATTATGAATCGGAGGAAAGGTCTTGTCCAAGCTGGTCCTTCGAGTGCTGTTGGATCTATAGGTTCGGCCTCTTGGCTGTTGTTGCCTTCAGATGGACTTGCTGATGCCACTTGTTCTGGCTCTATGGTGTCGTCAACTACATCTGCCTCTGGTGTTGTTGGTTTCTCCTTGATGGATCGTTGACTGATGCTTTCAAGGAAGACGCCGGGTGGTACTGGTCCTCGAGTTGAGCCGATGTTTGCGAGTTCGTCAACTTCTGTGGTGTTTGCTCTGGGGATATAATTGAGCTCGCAGCCGTTGAAACTTCCTTCGAGTGCGTTGTAGAGCTTCAGATAGGCCGCCATGTTGTCGGCTACTGCATTGCAGTCTTTCATCGCCTGCTGGACGACGAGGTTGGAGTCTCCGTAGATTACGAGGCGAGTGGCACCGCATGTTTTGGCCATACGCATGCCATAGAGCAGTGTCTCGTATTCGGCTTCGTTGTTGGAGGCGAAGCTGAAGATGATCTGGAGGACGTATTTGAGCTTGGTTCCTGTGGGGGAGACCAGAAGGACTCCTGCTCCGGCTCCTTGCTGTCTTTTGAACCCATCGAAGAACATTGTCCATGAGTTCGATAGGTCCGTGGGGCCTGGTGTCTGGACTTCCGTCCACTTGACTAGAAAATATGGGAGTACTTGGGCCTTGATTGCTATTGGGTGCTTGAATTGCAGGTCCCGCGGACTGAGCTCAATGTTCCACTCAGCGACTCGCCCAGTCGCTCCGGGGTTGTTGAGAATGTCTGCGAGTGGTGCGCTGCTCACGATTGTGATAGGGTGTTCGTCGAAGTAGTGCGACACCTTTCTTGAGGTCGTGATGATGGCCATTAGTAACTTCTGGTACTGCGGGTACCGCTGCTGGGATTTTGTCAAGAGCATGTTGAGGTAGTAGATCGGCCTCTGTATGCTCTGGATCTTGCCTTCTTCTATACGCTCGACGACAAGTACTGTGCTTACCACGTTGTTGTGTGCTGTCACATAGAGGTACAGCTTTTCTTTTTCTTTGGGTATCGCCAGGGTCGGTGGGGTTGATAGTATCTTCTTCAGGTCCGTGAATGCTTTGCGGGCTTCTTCGGTCCACTCGAATTTCTCTCCTTTTCTCAGCAACTGGTAGAATGGCAATGTGCGCTCTCCCAATCTGCTGATGAAACGACTCAGGGCTGCGAGTCTTCCAGCGAGCTGTTGCACGCCTATGATGTTGGTTGGTTCTTGCATCCTGGCGATTGCTTGAACTTTCTCGGGATTCGCTTCGATTCCTCGAGCAGAGACCATGTACCCGAGAAGCTTCCCGACTGGGACGCCGAATGCGCACTTCTTCGGGTTGAGCTTGATTCTGTACTTGTTGAGTGCTGCAAAGGTCTCGCGCAGGTCGTAGAGTAGCGTGTTTGCACTGTAGGTTTTGATGACTATGTCGTCTACGTAGACCTGCACGTTTTTTCCGATTTTCTCTTTTAAGTAGGCTTGCATCATCCGTTGGTATGTGGCGTCGGCGTTCTTGAGTCCGAAGGGCATTGTTCTGTAGCAAAATACGCCGTAAGGGATGATGAATGATGTATGCTCTTCGTCTTCTTCCTTCATCCTGATTTGATTGTATCCTGAGTAAGCGTCGAGGAACGATAGTAGATCGCATCCTGTTGTCGAGTCGATTATCTGATCGATTCTCGGCAGGGGAAAGTGGTCCTTTGGGCAGTGTTTGTTGACTGGCCCGTAGTCGACGCACATTCACAGTACGTCCGTGTCTTTCTTGGGGACTAGCACAGGGTTGGCGACCCAAGTGGCTTTCTTCGTCTCTCGAATGAATTGGGCGTCAAGTAGTCGGTTGACTTCCTCCCCGATTGCTCTGCGTTTGGGTTTTAAGAATCTTTGTAGCGCCTGCTTCACTGGTTTGGTGTTTGGCTTGATGCGCAGCGCGTGCTCCGCGAACTCGCGCGGTACTCCTGGCATGTCGGCTGGGCACCAGGCAAATATTTCCCATTCTTCGCGGAGGAAAGTGATGAGGGCAGTCGCTTGCTCTTCTGGGAGGTGGGCGTACACGCAGACTATTTTTTCTGGGTCTGTCGGGTGCACCTGGTGGGTGACCGTGTTGCTGTCGATCTTGAAGTCCCGTCCATACTCTTTTGACTCGCTTCGACTTGCTAGCAGAAAGATACTTTTGTCTCTCGCCATGGCTATTTCTGCGAGTTCTTGCTCGGCTACAAAGGTGTCAGAGACTTTGTGGAAATCGCGATCGCATTTATCTGACTTGATGAAGCTCTCGTTGACTGTAATGATGCCCGCGGATCCTGGCATCTTGAGTTTGAGGTAGGCGTAGTGCGGAATCGCCATGAATTGAGCGAACGTTGGACGTCCCAATATGGCGTGATACTGTGATTGCCAATCGAGTACTTCGAACTCGAGGGTGTGTCTTGCGAAATTGCGTCTGTTGCCGAAGACGACTTCGAGCTTGATTAGTCCAAGGGAAGTAGCTGCTTCTCCTGGGACTACTCCGTTTAACACGGTGCTTGATTTCTTCCATACTGATCGAGGGATCAGCATCTTGCGCAGGGTGCTGACGAAGATTATGTTCATGATGCTGCCTCCGTCCATGAAGATTATGTCCATGTCGTACCCTCCGATTTGGGCGTCGAGTACCAAGGGTGCGTGCCCCGGCCTTGGGACTGCAGGCGGGTGATCGCTCTGGGAGAACGTGATGCTGGTTTCTGCGTCGTGTAGCTGGTAGACTTCGACTGCGTTTAGGTTCTCGGCTGCTCTGGCCTGCAGGGTGTAGGCGTCCTGTTGGGCTTGCAATACCTTGCCTTCTTGGATCGTGTACACCTGTCCGTGAGTGGGCGACTGCTCGGTTCGTCGGGCGCGCGTTGGCTTCTTGCTGTTTTTCCTCCTTGAGGCTGTCGGCGAGTTCGTTGAACAGGCGGCAGTCTCCCAGAGTGTGGCTCGATCTGATGTTTCCCCAGTTGTCTTCGAAGCAGTGGATCGTGCAGGGTCCTTCTAGCTGTTCCTTGACCATGAGATTGCTGGATCCGGCGTGCCGCTTCCTCCTTGAGATTCGGAAGAACAACGTGTGGTCCGCTGGGTGCTCGTGAGCTCGCGGGTCGACTTCGATCCCTTAACTTAGATTTTGGTTCCTTATTAGATTGGCGAATTCGTCTGGCCTTCGATCTGGGTCGTAGTATTCACCGGTCCGAGTCTCAGAGTCGTTGTCCTGGCGGGCGGCGGCTGTCCGCACGGCGGCGGGTCGTCGAGTGGTCGGCGATCGCGTGGCTGTATAATTCGACTCGTCGGGTGAGGTCTCTTCGTAGAATCCTCGCGCCTGTCTTCTGAGCCGTCGATTTCTTCCTCGTTGGCGATGGTCTTGGCGGTCCCTGATCTCGAGCTCGGAGTCAGTGTCTTGTTGAGCGGCGGGTGCCTGGGTGGCGGTGGGTCGTCGAGTGGCCGGCAGGTCCTTTTCTTCATGTTGTAGTTCGTCGATCGGGATCTCCGTGTAGAACCCTCGCGCTTTCCTTTTGGGTCGTCGATTTCTCCTTTGTTGGCGGTGGGCTCGGTTGCCTCCGTAATATTGGTCTTGGCACGGCTGCAGGCTAGGCGATCTTGCTGGGGCAGCAGAGATATTCGCCGTGATCTTGAATTCCTCAGGTGGATTGCATCTGGTTCTTGCTCTTGAGTTGCGGCTTGCTGAAGACGGAACCGCCGAGATCGTAATTCCAACCTGTGTAGTTCCCACAGACGGCTCAAATTGATGGGGATGCACCCCGGCAAATTCCATGGTCAGGGACCCTGGGTTAGTCATGAGAGGCACAGGTTGGACGATAGCTCGTCGGCTAACAGGAGGATACGTTCCTGCTCGATGTTATTGATCGGAGATGGCGATTACAGGGTAGCCAAGGCTAGGGTTACAGGTTGTGTATTTCTTGATCTCGACGTCTCCCCTCCTAGCCTTTATATACTAGGCTAGGTCTCGGGGAGTCCGTCCTGTATTACAGATGAGGTTTCCTAACCATGATCTTGTTCCGTACGGCAAGTTTGCACCTTCCTTGTGACTCGCGGACTCATACGTCGGTTCCACTAGTGGGCCAAGGCTGGGCCCAGGCGGCATCTTCGTAGGCCTTCTATCTTCGGGTACACCGGGTAGGCTCATCCATAGGAGTCGTGGGATCACCCCCTCGTCAGCCGCCCTCTCTAGGGCTTCCTACCGGCTGCCGTCGTCCTCTCCGGGGCTTCCTGCCGGCTGCCTCCGCCCTCTCCAGTCCCGCCGTTCAGGTCGCCGTCGGCCGGCCACAACAAGAGCAAGGTGAGGACTTCCCTCACTTCTCGAGTTCTCGTCACCTCCTCGGCTCCTCCCTGCCATAGCAGGGCAACATGCAGGTCAGGATGCTATGGGGATTGGAGAATTCGAGATTGGAGACCAGATGGGGAATTCGGGATTGAAGACGGTCATTTTTCTTATGTTGATTTTTATGGTGTCTTTTGTTGTAATTGTTGTTTGTCAAGATGAAGAGGAATGGTGAAATTAAGTCACTTTTTTTGAGTCATGAGGCTAAAACTCGGATTTGGTAAGGCTTGAATTTTAACTTGCCAATTTTATTAATGATATAAAAAAAATGATAGATTTAGAAATGCAAGTAATATGATGATCTCTCTATTATGCTTGTTGAAACAAAAAAAACATGTTCTTTATGGTTTGGTCTATTTGCTCATCAAATTAATACCGATGACGACGATGAATGGCCATTTGGATTAGATAGATTTTTTTAAGTGGTGCGTACCTTTCATTTTTTTTCTGGATACACCATTGAATACCACTGTATCTTTAACCAACTTAATCATAGATACTAGATTGATGTTGGCGTCCAGCAGCACTGGCGGAGCAGTTGAAAATAGAGATTTGTTTTTGGGACGTGGCTAGTTGGTGCACGCGCGCCCAGCAGTCTAGCCGAGCGGCCCTTCCTAATATGGAAGGGACCACTGCACGCGTTGTTCGGCCGCTAGAAAAGGAAAAAACGTTAGTTCGCGTGCATTAATTTAAGTTTCAAAAAATTTAAAAAGCCGTAACTTTTGATTCGAGTATCGAAATTCAGACCCGTTTTCACCGTTATGTTTCTTGCGACGAGTTTTTCAAAACTAGATCTCATATGGTTAGGTTTCGATGAACTTTTTTTTGAACAACTTTGTGTCGTATGTAGGCAACTTTAGTGCTATTAGTAAGAAACTCTTTTTGTTTGTCTAATATGACTTTCTATCATCTTGATTTTATGTAAAACAAAGAAAATGTCCTAAAAAATCAAGCAACTGTCCTAGTAAATCAAACAACTGTCCTAACAAAACTAAGCAACTATCCTGACAAAATCAAGCAACTGTCCTAGCAAATCCATGCAACTATATTATGAAAACACACAATGCATAATGTCTGAGCAAACCAAACAATTATACTAACAAACCAAGCAACCATCTTAACAAAAAACAAAAAACTTCAATAACACAACCAAGCAACCGTCCTAGTAAACCAAGCAACTGTCCTAGTAAACCAAACAACTGTCCTAGTAAATTAAGCAACTGTCATAACAAAACCAAGCAACTATCCTAGCAAAAAGTAAGCAATTGTCCTAGCCAAACCAAGCAACTGTCATAGCAAATCCAATCACCTATATAACCAAAAAAACAATGCAAAATGGGCGCCTTAAAATACATTGTGATCATCAAAGATGCCTACCGATGATGCTTACTTGCCTATATACGGTGAAAATTGTTTGTCATGATTTTTAAGTGGTTTCTGTCATACTTAATTGATAGATTCATTAACACATATAATATACAATAGGTGTTTATGCTTAACACTAGAGTTGCCTTGTTTAGCATCAAAGTTGCTCGTTTTTCAAAAATTATCAAAACATGCTCATATGAGATCTAGTTTTGAAGATCTTGTCGCGAAAAACCTAATGAAAACGGATCTTCGTTCGGACAATCGGTTCAAAAGTTATGGCTTTAAAAAAAATGAAACGTAATAAATGAATGTGTCAGCACATGCATGCGCGTTCGTATCTCCACCCGCCTGCATGGGACACAGTACCTTTAACTGTCGATGTCAACAGTAATTTAATAGTGTGTGCTATTATATGCTGCGTAAGAGTGCGCTCGTTTGCGGCTCGTAAGTCTTTAGGTTGTTTTTGTATGTTTGGACAGTTTTTTTTTTAGGGGAATGTATGTTTGGACAGCTGTGAAGGCCAGAGCGCCGTCGGCCCTGGCACGTACGCACGGGGGCACGGGCACGGCAACTCAAGGAATCTTGGGGACCCATCCTCTCCCTCCGTGTCGCGCCGCCCGCCTCCCATCCTCTCCCCTCCCGTTTCTCTCCCCCGCCGTCGCCGTCGCCGTCGTCCTTGCGAGAGATTCCGCACGAGCCCAACCCAACTGCCAACTCCCAACACCCACCCTCACTCGCTCGCTCCGGACCATCCCAATCCGCTCTACAAGATCGCCCGCCGTCACTTCTTCTCTGCCTCTTCTTGTGCGGCGCAAGGTCTCGACGGCGGCGCGGAGGGACTGCTGCGCAAGGTCTCGACGTGGATTTCGTGGCGGCGCAAGGTCTGCCCTACGCACCCCCGCTCCTCCCAGGCCGGCTTTCTCCGGCGTGACCTCTTCGGAGACAGAAGCCTTCTCCGGGGTTCCTCCTCGCCGATTCTACTGGTAAGATTCTCATCCTCTTCTCCTTCCCCTTTCCGTCTCTTTATTTCTAGGCTTTGGTTGTGTGTGGATCCAAATTTCTAAGGTAAGATTCTTGATTATTCTATATGCAGATTACTATGTGTAGAGTAGCAAGAAAATGAACTTAATTCACGGTTGTAGTGGTCAATTAGAGTTTGAGATGTGGGCAGTAGCAGAGTTTAGAATTGCTCTGTATGTTGTTTATGTTACATGCTTGTTTAGATGCATTGGATGAACTGCCCAAATCGGTTTGCTAGTTGATGAATTCAAGGTGTACTATGCTTGTACCAGCAGCTGCTTTTCTTATCCTTGGATTGAACCCTGTTAGACGCAAGCAATTTGTAATCGTGTGATACATTCAGGCTGGATTGATCATCATCATTCAGGCTCCTACTAGACTTTCGTTCAGGAACAGAACATAGATGTGTCACAAGTTCTTGCAGGTGTAGCTATTTTTCTTATCCTTATTTAACTAGAGTATCATACAAAGTGATCTTTGCATATCTGATTATTTGTGTGGTGATAAAAAAAAGGACCGGAGTCCTCTAAGAAAGGAAGGGCTGGGCTCTACTTCAATTTACTTTTCAAACTCTTGTTGATGTGAATTTCGTTTTGGTTCTCATGACGTGGGTTTACCTTTACACTGCATCAGTTTAAATAAGCCATAAAATACTCCATGGCCCTTCTGCAAACTGACAGCAGCCCACATGAGTACAAATGCATGAACGAGATTCTAAATAAACAGGCCGTGCTCTGCTTACAAATGCATGGTTATTTGTCCATTGCTGGCATTATGAATATATATGTGCACACTCCAAACTAGACCGTACAGAGGTACAGTGAAACAGCCGATGTTAACTGAAAGCTTTGCTGCTGATGACCTCCATGATGCTTAATGCTAATCGATCTGGGGTCCTAATCAAGTGAGCTGTCCGGCCATGATTAATTTGTCACATGCTCTATTATGCAGGATCTGCATAATAGATCGCTAGTGCAGCAAATGCCATTGTCTGAGGAGCTTCTTTGAGATAATGATATGTTTCCTTAGTTTCAGTTTTGTACTGGATCACTAGTGCAGCAAATGCCATTGTCTGAGGAGCTTGTTTGAGATAATTATATGTTTCCTTAGTTTCATTGTTGTACTTTTGTACTCTGGATGATAAATGTACCTGAATTTAGTTCTGCAGTTGAATGATTGAGCGTTTCAGTGCCAAATGGTTGAGGTACATTAACATGATGTCGTATTTACAAGTGTTGAAGATTTAAGAGCAGATTAGAGCAAGAGTTAAGTACAGAAGATTACAGCAACACGTTAGAGCAGATACATGAGTTTAATACAGTGAGCAACCGAATAAGATTTTAGTGGCAGGGATTCAACCCCCACGGGCACTGGCGGAGCTACGTGAGGGCCAAACCAGGCCATAGCCCGCCCAACTTCCCTGTAAACTAAAATTTTATACATAGGATCTGTCCACAAGCACATAAAGCTACAACAGTTTACCAACAATAGCTTAAGTTTGGCCCGCCCAGCTTTCCTGTTGTAGCTCCGCCACTGCCCACGGGTCATAGTGTGTCGGGGGCTGATCACCCAATCCCTACAGGGATTGGTTCCACTAGTGGAACTAATACCCTGCAACCGAACAAAGCCTCAAGGAAGTCTGAAACAGTTTTCTATTTGTTTATGTTTGCAGGTTTGAGACCGGTGTATTGCTTGCTTGGTCGACACCTACTGGTGGAAATGCTTGATTCACTTATTAGCCATGTAATGAGACAGATACTCAGACAGCTCGTTTGAGTCTTCACTGCGCTGTCATCTTCACTTCATCTGACACTTAGTAAAAGCACTGATATGCCATATTTATTTTGTTGGTCCAGGAACCGACGAAGATGTTGAATGAGAAGAAACCGGATGAGATCATTGCAACTGGTGTTGTTGAAAGTCTGAAGAATTTAATACGCAAGTGTGTCATAGCTGTCCTCTCATATGGCCCAATGCCTAAACACATCGCGTTTATTATGGACGGGAACCGCAGATATGCCAAGTCCAGAAGTATCAAACAAGGCACCGGTCACAGCATGGGCTTCTCTGCTCTAATGGCAAGTCTTATCTACTGTTACGAAATGGGTGTCAAGTACATCACGGTCTACGCGTTCAGCATCGACAACTTCAAACGCGACCCTAGCGAGGTGCAAACCCTGATGGAGTTGATGGAGGAAAAGATCAACGAACTGTTGGAAAACAAGAACTTCATCAACAAGGTCAACTGCAAGATCAACTTCTGGGGGAACCTGGATATGCTTCCCGAACCGGTGCGGCTGGCAGCTCAGAAGCTGATGGCAAGCACTGCCGAGAACACGGGACTGGTCTTCTCTGTCTGCATGCCGTACAACTCGACCTCCGAGATCGCCAACGCCGTCACCGAGCTGTGCAAAGAACGACAGAGGGATACGATGCAGGGGCAGCACCCCGGCGGTTGCAATGGCGGTGCTGCGAAGGGCGGCGCACGTTCGGGTATCTCGGTGGCCGACCTGGAACGTCACATGTACACCGCCGGCTGCCCGGATCCGGACATTGTGATCCGGACCTCGGGCGAGACCCGGCTGAGCAACTTCCTCCTGTGGCAGACGACGTTTAGCCATCTCCAGAACCCGGACCCCCTCTGGCCTGAGTTCACCTGGAGGCACCTTGTCTGGGCAATACTACAGTACCAGAGAGTCTATCCGTACATCGAGCAAAACAAAGCTTTGGCGAAGAAGCAGCTGTGAGTGAGGGGACACCATCTCCTTCCTAAGGAGATATATGCAGATGATCATCTAGTCTAGAAGATATATAATACCAAGACAGACGGATGGTGGAGAAGCGTCGGTGTGTGAATAAAGGGATCTGATCTCCTTTGGGAGGAGAGCAGCAGATACCAAGAAAAGATAGTAACAGCAACCTGTCGAAGGTTGGCACTTACTATTTTTCGTGTATGAGAAGAGTGTAATTATGTGAACCATGTGTATTACTATGGGAATCCTTTGTTTTGCCGGTGGCAAAACAAGAAAATTGTAAAACATCACAATGTATAATCAGTGCCCACTGGCAACACCAAGGCATAAATAATTTATATTTGCCTCATTTTTGTATCCTTGTTATCACATTTAAATTGCATTCTTCAAACGGCCGCCTCGCGGTGAAGTTCTTTAAATTGTATCCTTGTTATCACATTTTTGCCTCACTGAATGCGATTGATTGTTTACACCAATTGGTTGGTATAGAGTTCATATTCAGATAACTTTTGTCCGTGTGAACTACGAAGCAGCCATGCTCTGCTAAAGAAGATGGTGTTCTTATGGAGTTGGCTTGCGGGAAAGTTCACTGGTGCCTCTACGGCTTTCATTTTATAATCTTGATGGAAGGGTTAAAAAATGATGCAAGTTAACAAGGTATGAAGCCATTGTTGCATCCCTTCCTGAAGACCAAGTTTTACTCTAATTATGGAGATGATGATTGATGCTTTCTCTGCTTGCCATCAATTAGCATCTCCATAATTTCAATATCCACATTCCTTTCCTGATTAAGAATCCACTAGAACCTCTGACTAAAACCACAGCCAAAGAATAGGCTTTCATTGTTTCTTGGAATTATACTGTCAGAGCATAGAACACAGTTAGGGTTAGCCGCATGGAAATTCTTCCTTAGCAATAGGTCCTTGTATTGAGCCTGTCATTTAGAAGAAGCCAGAAAAAGAATCTGTGCTTCTCCTGGAAACATGATTTCCAAACCCAGGACATAGGTGCTTGGGCCTTTTCATGGCTGGACCCTTGGAGATGGTCTTATAAATTCTGCTGCAGTACACTGCAGGAGTCAATTGCCCAAGAGTGATCCCCGTGGTAATTTGCCAGGGGCTGGATCATCTGAGGCACTACTGTACATTGCTGGGAGGCAATCTGGGATAGGGGGGAGGTGAAAAAGGTCATAAATATCAACTGCTGAAGTAGCTTCTCTGATGGATATATCTTGGTTAACTCAGATCATCAACTAGTTCAAGCTCGAACTGAAATCAGCTGCCGGGACCCGGGGTTAGCGTATGCAAGTCAAGTTAAGACATAGTCATATGGAGAGCCGAGAACCGTACCTACTTGTCTAAGCAGACAAGGCCAAGCACAGAACGTTCTCGGAGAGCATCGTACGTGAGGGGCATCCCATCCAGGCCGGATGATCAACTGAGATGGGTCCTCATCGTCCGCACACAAGTCTAATGATATGGGTGGTGAACTCCCATATTCAAAGACAAGTCGCCTCAACCATACTATCGACTATCTCATAACTCTACATAGACTTACTCTAGCCCGATCACTTAGTCGGGGTCTAGGGCGGGCTCGATCATACCACAAAGTGTGCACGAGACGGAGTCTCGAGCAATCGCATCGCGATGCCCCAAGCTGCGCACATCTAAGGGCCACTTGGTGTATGAAAGACCGCCAGCCAGATCACAACTAAGGTCTCGAAAACCCATACAAAGACATGCATGTTATAAACATACACGCAGCACACATGCCTTGTATGAACAGTAGGTATCATTGCAATTCTCTACAAAGTATACATTTTTATTGATAACTCTTATAGAGTGCACACAGAGATCACAAACATGTGATCCAACATTACAACAACAAGCGGAAGCAAATTATGTCTGAGTACAGACAAGTTTAACAAATGGCTTAAGAAGCCTTATTTAAACACATGCCCTCCACGAGGGAACCAGTCGTCTGACTGGGACTAGACTAGCTTGATCTTCAGTCGTCCGGCTCGATGAAGAAGCCACCTTCGGGGTCAGTGGTTTCATCTAAAACATAGATTAAGCAAACGTGAGTACAAAGTCGTACTCAGCAAGACTTACATAGGAGCTATACTACTCATGCACATGTATCAAGGTAAAGGGAGGTGGGGTTTCACTTGCAGAAGTGCCAGCTTTGACTTGGCTAGTCCTGAACTACGAGTACCAGACTTGAGGTAAGAAGCGTACACGAGTCCACCACTTTCTCCAACCAATTACACCACTATGGTACCTTCCTCGACTTCCCCACGAGAAAGCACGCCATAGCACTCACACTTATCTTGGTGTATTTTAGAAGTATCCAGTTCAAGTTGTCTAATAATCAAGCTAAGCTTTCCAAGCAGTCCATAACCGCGGACGCGGCTATTCGAATAGTTTTGTTAACCCTGCAGGGGTGTACCGCTACACACACATGATCATCATTTACCTCCTTTGATCTCGACACCATTCAAGGGGTGCCAGCGAGGATGCACACCACAACTGTTACCTCATAGCCGATCTACTCCGAGAAAGCCGCCTACTGGGGTTGGCTACCATTATCGTGAACCCGGCCGGTTTACCGAAGTGGACCCAAGTGATGTGTGCGTGGTGCATAAGCCGGTCTCAGATGAGCCGTTCTCTCACTTAGCATCCAGGCCACAGACCTACCAGAACTCCGAACTATTGCGACATCTGGACATCGAAAGGGATGAGTTAGTAAGCTGAGAGGGGTCAGTGAGCCCAATGGGTGGTTGTACTCTTCATCTTGGATCACCACACAAGAACTCGGACTTAGGGCGGTGTTCAACGAGACAACCCACCGTGTACTCCTACACAGCCTCTCATCGTTCACCTTGTATTAGGGTAGATTCACCAACACTTTTCTACCATCATCATCATTGTCACAACCCAAGTTAGGTGTGTGCTAGGATCAAGTGCTCCTTTGCATCATGTGAAAAATTCAAAAAGAAAATCAAAAATGGGGAATAGAAAAGCCCTGAGAATTTATTTGAAATGGCCAGATAAAAATCTTTTTCCAAAAATCATTTGAATGTTTGGAAAATTCCTATAAATGATGCTGATCATTTTAAAAGTGGTTTGGGTATTTTCCCATACTCATGGAATTTTCTAATATTCAAATAGTGCTCTGGAAATTAAAGTTTACCCCTATTTGAATTGAAATTCAAATGTTTTGAATTTCAAAAATGTCCAAATTATTTATGTGACTAGCTACAGGTCACCTAGTATTTATAAAAGTATTTGGACATTTATTAAAAATGCCTAACTAATTTAATTAGTGCGGCCAACCTATTTACAGAAAATTAAAAAGAAAAGAGAAAGCAGAGAGCTTACCTCTCGCACCAGGCGAGGCCCACCTCCTGTCGCCTCGGCCCAGCCCACCAGCGGGCTTGTCGTCTTCTTCCCCGCCGAGCCAAGCTGCTCGCTGGAGCAGAGCATGGCCACGGCGACGACACGACGACGCCCGCGTCTTCTAGGCCTCCCCCTCCCTCTCTCTCGCCACGCAGCAGCTGCACAACCCATCCCGCACCCCCTTGCCTCGCTTTGAACCCCTCCCCCTCTCTCTCCGGCGGGTCCCCGTGGAGACCCCGAGCACCCCGCAGAGCGCCGCCGCCGCCCAGACGTGGCCAACGGCCTCCTCTCGCCGGGATGACGTGTCCAGGAGCTCCGGAATCGTCGACTTCGTCTTCCCGCGCACCCAATCGAGTCTTGAAGCTCTGGAGCCGACGCCTTCGTCGCCGAGTCGCCGCCGGCCGCAGAGGAAATCGGGCTCAAATTCTTCGTCGTGGAACCCTCATCGACCTCGTCGTCCACTCCAGTAGCTCCAGGGTGAGCTCCTCGTTCGAACGCCCCTACCCCCAGCCTCTCCCGTGCCCGATTCCTTCTGGTCGCCGTCGACAGTAGTCCAGCCGCCGCGCCCGACGACGTAGCCGTGGCCTGAGGCCACGCCTTTGACCCCTGCCTACTCCATCCATCGCGGACGACCGATAGCTGCACGCCCATGCCCTCATCTCCTCTTCCCTTGGCCTCTGTCGCCGTCTCCACCTGAGCCCGAGCCCGGCCGCCGCGCTCCTCGTCGCCGGCATGGCTCCAGGCCTCCCCGAGGTCCCCGGCGTACTCCACGCGATGCGCACGGGCTCCAGCTACCCGCAGATGGCCTCAGCGAGCAAAACGGTGGCCGGAATCGCCGTCTCGTACGAGCGCCGCCGCACTGGTGCCGCCGGCGGCTAACCGCCGGCAAGGCCACGTGTTTAGGGGTTAAACCCCCCCCCCCTGTTAGTTGACCCCAGGTCAATGACAGGTGGGGCCCCAGCCCCTAATCCCTCCGCTTAAATAAGTTAACCACGGGATTAAACCCGCAGAGGCTGACCAGTGGGGCCCCCTAGTCAGTTTGACCGGTCAGCCCCCTGCTGACGCCATGCTGGCGCAGTGCTGACGCAGTAAAGGTTTTAAATCGATTTAATAAATCAGAGAAATTCCAGGAAATGCATTAAACTTTGGAAATTCATAATTAATTCATCCTAACTCCAAATATAGCAAATAATATGTCTAAAATTATCAGAAAAATACAAGGATTATGAATATGCAATTTGTTTTCATGTTTGACCATTTTAAAATGGGTGAACAGTAGCAAACATGCATATGGATCCTTTTCAAATTCAAATTTGGAGTGTTTTTGCAATTGATTTTGCAACACCCTTAATTCCAATGGTTTCATCCACACATCAGAAGCTTTACTTCAACTATACCACATCACTTCATGATCAACAATTTCAAATGATCTTTCATGCATACAAATGCATTTGAAATTCATTGATAAATCAAATGGAGTTTGAATTTGCATTTCAAATGCAATATACTCCTTTTAAATGGAATGCTCAACACATCAGTACCTTGAACATCACCATTACAGTCTTATTCATGTGATTGTGCATTGTACATTATGTTGATCCTATGATTGTCATGTTGCTGATAGAAGTGGATTCGGAGCTCGAGATCACCCCCTTCGCTGAAGATCCAGAACCTGAACCTCGTCAGCAAGGCAAGCAAAACCTTCATTGATCATGTCGATAAAATCCCACTTCCCTCTCATGTCTCTCTTATGCATTGTTTAGCATGATCACCATGATAACGTTTCTATCGCATAGTTGAACCCATGTCCTTTGCATGACCTATCATCTTGTCACAGTAGTAAGCAAACCACAATCCTAGCAGATGTAGGAGTTGGTTGATATCATGTGGCCCCTGCAAATGTTATCGCTTATTGCATGCTTAGTATGATACCATGATGTTACTGTGATGTGAGTCGGGATGATAAACATGGTGTTGATGAAAGTGAAACGTGTTGGTGAATCCACCCTAATACAAGGTGAACGATGAGAGGCTGTGTAGGAGTACACAGTGGGTTGTCTCGTTGAACACCGCCCTAGTACGAGTTCTTGTGTGGTGATCCAAGATGAAGAGTACAACCACACATTGGGCTCACTGACCCCTCTCGGCTTACTAACTCATCCCCTTCGATGTCCAGATGTCGCAGTAGTTCGGATTTCTGTAGGTATCGTGGCCTGGTAGCCAAGTGAGAGAACGGCTCATCCGAGACCGGCTTTCGCACCACGCACACATCGTCTGGGTCCACTTCGGTAAACCGGCCGGGTTCACGATAGTGGAAGACAACCCAGATAGGCGGCTTTCATGGACTAGATCGGCTATGAGGTAACGGTTGTGGTGGCATCCTCGCTGTCATCTCTTGAACGGTGACACGCAAAAGGCGGTAACTGATGACACGTGTGTGTAGCGGTACACCCTTGCAAGGTTAACAAAACTATTCGAATAGCCGCGTCCGCGGTTAAGGACTGCTTGGAAAGCTTAGCTTGATTATTAGACAACTTGAACTGGATACTTCTAAAACTCGCAAGATAAGCGTGAGTGCTATGGTGTGCTTCTCGTGGGAAGTTGAGGAAGTAACCATAGTGGTGTAATTGGTTGAAGCGATGTAGTGGACTCGTGTACGCTTCTTACCTCAAGTCTGGTACTCGTAGTTCAGGATTAGCCAAGTCAAAGCTGGCACTTCTGCAAGTGAACCCCACCTCCCTTTACCTTGATACATATGCATGATTAGTATAGCTCCTATGTAAGTCTTGCTGAGTACGATTTTGTACTCACGTTTGCTTAATCTATGTTTTAGATGAACCCACCGAACCCGATGGTGGCTTCTACCTGAAGCTCGAAGATTGAAGACTCAGACCAAGACCAAGCTAGTGTAGTCCCAGTCAGACGACTGGTTCCCTCGTGGAGGGCTTGTTTTTAGATAAGGCTTCTCTAAGCCATTTGTTAAACTTGTCTGTACTCAGACCTACTTTGCTTCCGCATGCTTGTTGTAATGTTGGATCACATGCTTGTGATCTCTGTGTGTACTCTGTAAGAGTTATTCAATAAAGTATATACTTTGTAGAGAATTGCAATGATACCTGTTGTTCATACAAGGCATGTGTGCTGCGTGTATGTTTATAACATGCATGTCTTTGTATGGGTTTTCGAGACCTTAGTTGTGATCTGGCTGGCGGTCTTTTATACACCAAGTGGCCCTTAGATGTGCGCAGCTTGGGGCATCGCGATGCGATTGCTCGAGATTCTGTCTCGTGCACACTTTGATGTATGATCGAGCCCGCCCTAGACCCCGACTAAGTGATCGGGCTGGAATAAGTCTATGTAAGGGTTATAATACAATCGATAGTATGGTTGAGGCGACTTGTCTATGAGTATGGGAATTCACCACCCATATCAGTTAGACTTGTGTGCGGACGATGAGGACCCATCTCAGTGGATCATCCGGCCTGTATGGGATGCCCCTCATGTTCGATGCTTTCCGAGAACGTTCTGTGCTTGGCCTTGTCTGCTTAGACAAGTGGGTACGGTTCTCGGCTCTCCATATGATTGTGTTGTAGCGAGGCTTATATATGCTAATTCCGGGTCCCGACAATCATGATCACTACCATCCCGACTCACATAACAGTATCATCATGGTATCATTCTAAGCATGCAATAAGCAGTAACAGTTGCAGGGGCCACATGATATCAATCAACTCCTACATTTGCTAGGATTGTGGTTTGCTTACTACTGTGACAAAATGATAGGTCATGCAAAGGAATGGGTTCATCTATGCGGTAGAAACGTAGCATGGTAATCATCCTATACAATGCATAAGCGAGACATGAGAGGGAAGTGGGATTTTATCAACATGATCAATGGGGGTTTGCTTGCCTTGCTGACGAGGTTCGGGTTCGGGGTCTTCAACGAAGGGGGCAGCCTCCTGCTCCGGTTCCACCTCTACTCGACAAACAACAAACAAGGTAGCAAAGTAAATACAATGCACAATCACATGATGGAAGGTTGAACTTGATGTATATGCTTTGATGTGTGAGGCAATTCCATTTAAATGGAGTATATTGCAATTTGAATTGCAAATTCAAACTCCAATTTGAATTCAAACTTAGTCAAGTTACAAGTGATATTTATTGATCAATTTGAATCATTTTGAAATGTGTATGATATGCCTCTGAAGTGTGGTTGAAAAGTAGCATAATTCCATGGTCCAAGTTGCAAAATCATTTGAATTGAATTTGAATAAATTCCGAATAAATCAAATGACATATGCTACTGGTCCCATTTTAAAATCAACTCAAACATAGTTGAAAGTTGGATTTTTGGATAGCTTATTTTCTCTTGATCATTTTTCATATATTATTTGTCCAATTTGGAGTTAATATGAATTTTCTATGAATTTCCAAAGTTTGGGCTATTTTCTGGATTTTCTGGAATTTCTTTAATTCATTTAATTTCTGGAATAGCTTTTACTGCGTCACTGTGACGTCAGGGTGACGTGCGGGGGGTCTGACGTGTGGGGTTGGCCTGTCAGTGGCTTAGTTAACTAACCCGGTTAGTTTAAACTAACCAGGGATTAGTTAGTGGCCTGGGCCCAGTTGTCAGTGGTTTAGGGGGTCATTAGAGGGGTGGGGTTAGTGCTAACGACGCCGGCCACGTCATCTCGCCGGCGACGAGTCGGCGGCGACTCGCAGACGCGGCGGCGTCCAAGGAAACGGTGCTTCCGGCCACCAAATTGCTCGCCGAGACCACCAGAGGGCAGCCCTCGAACTCACGCTTCACCTAGGCGAGTCGGGCGACCACGGGGAGGCCTGACGTGACGACGGCGACTTGAACGGCGGCGGTCCGAGGCACGGCTTGGAACGGGATCGAGCTAGGGGGGCCTTCAAGGCGCTGGTCTAGTCAGGATCAAACCAGAAGAGCTCGGCGAAGACGATGGACAGGTCCTCGAGTTCGTTTGCTTCACGAGTGCTCGCTGGCGAGCACACCGGCGACGAGGAGCCATGGCTCTCATGGCGGAATGAGCTAGAGGAGGCGAGCGGGGTCGTGGCTTGAGGGGAAATGCTCACCGAGATGCGGGGAGCGCAACGGTGCAGTCGATGGAGGCTGCAAGGGCGCGACGACGACGAATCGACGGTGGCGAGCTTGCGGGTCCGGCGAGGTCGCGATGGCGATTCCGGCATCTACGTGGGCTCTGGGCTCGATTCCTTTGGCCTGATGACAAAGACGAAGACGGCAAGGCTCTTGGACAAGGTTGCAAGGGTCGAGGGGCTCGATGGTCGCGTGTGCGCACGGCCGTGCTCCGGCGTTCTTCTCGGGCGTCGCTGGAATCGCACTGGGAGGGAGAGGAAAACGATCTGAGGTGGGGAAAGTGGAGGAGGAAGTTGAGGGCGTCTCCGTGGCGCACTTTGGACTCCTGGGGTGGCCTGGAAGCCCCTGGGCGTCGAGGTGGCGTCCACGGCGTGCTCGGCCGCTCCAGCGAGCTGCTTTGGCGCGCGGGGAGGAAGACGACAGAAGACCTCGGTGGGCTGGGCCAGGTAAGTGGGCCAACAGGCCAGAAGCCAGGTAAGTTCCTTTTTCCCTTTTCTGTCTCTTTCTCTTTTCGTAAATTTGTTTTGCTTAGCAATTAAATAGCTAGGCATTTTATTAAATGCTGAAAAGTTTTATATGGCCTCATAATAATATAGACTAGCCACTTATAAAGTTTCGACATTTTTAAAATTCAAATAATTTGAATCTTAACTCAAATAGGGGTTTTTAATTAATTCCAAGGCACTGTTTGAATATTTAAAAAATCCATGAGCATGGGGTGGGTCCCACATCACTTGATATGTGATCACACTCATTTATAAGACTTTTCAAAAATCTAACATGAATTTTTGGAGAAGAATTTTATCTGGCCTTTTGAATTAATTCATCTGGGGGGGTTCCTTCTCCCATTTTGCTTTTGATTTTGGATTTCAAAGATTTCTTTTGAAATTTTAACATGATGCAAGAGACTTACTAACTCTAGAACATTACCTAACAGAGGGTTCTGACAACTCGCCCCCACTCAACAGAATCTCGTCCCGAGATTCAGAAGTCTGCGGGAGGAAGGTGGGATACTCGGCACTGAGACGGTCTTCTCTTTCCCACGTAGCTTCTCTGTCAGAGTGGTGTGACCATTGCACTTTCAGAAACCTAATCTTCTGACGACGAGTGACACGCTCTGCGGAATCAAGAATACGAACGGGGTATTCTCGATAAGAAAGGTCATCTTGGAGATCAAGCGTTTCATGGTCGACTTCGCGGATGGGGTCCTTGAAGCAACGCCTGAGTTGGGACACATGGAATACATCAAGTACTCGGGAAAGGTGCGGGGGTAGTTCAAGTTGGTAGGCAACTTCTCCACGTTTAGCAAGAATGCGGAAAGGTCCGATGTAACGTGGGGCCAACTTGCCTTTGATACCGAAACGTTGGGTTCCCTTCAGAGGAGTAACCCGAAGGTAAGCCTTCTCATCCAGATTGTAGCTCTCTTGCCTATGATGACGATCATAGTAGCTTTTCTGACGAGACTGGGCTGCTTTCAATTGATCACGAACAATGCGAACTTGCTCTTCTGCTTCCTTGATCATGTCCGGTCCAAAGAATTGTCTTTCACCGGTTTATGACCAGTTTAGTGGTGTTCGACATCGTCGTCCATATAGGAGTTCAAAAGGAGCCATGTTCAGACTAGATTGAAAACTATTGTTATAAGCAAATTCGGCAAATGGAAGAGATTTCTCCCAATTCTTTCCGAATGAGATAACACAAGCTCTGAGCATGTCTTCAAGAATTTGGTTAACCCTTTCGACTTGACCGCTAGACTGAGGATGGAAAGTTGTACTAAAGGAGAGATGAGTTCCCATAGCATTTTGAAAGCTTCCCCAAAATCTAGAGGTGAAAAGGCTACCGCGATCAGAATTGATTTCCAAAGGAACACCGTGAAGGGATACAATTCTAGAGACGTACAAGTCCGCTAACTGGCTAGCAGTTATAGACTCGCGAACTGGAAGGAAGTGAGCAACTTTGGAAAGCCTATCTATGACAACGAATATGGCATTGTTTCCTTTCTGGGTTTTCGGAAAGCCGGTGATGAAGTCCATACCGACCTTGTCCCATTTCCACTCGGGAATAGACAAAGGTTGAAGTGTACCAGCAGGTTTTTGATGTTCTGCCTTAATGCGACGACAAACATCACATTCGGCAACAAATTGAGCAATGTCCCTCTTCATCCTAGTCCACCAAAATCTCTGGCGTAGATCTCGGTACATTTTTGTGCTACCGGGATGAATCGAGAGGGGTGTGTCATGGGCTTCTTTGAGGATGAGTTGCCTTAGTTCCCTATTCTTAGGTACTACCAAACGATTTTCAAAGAATACCGTTCCCTTGCTATCTGTGGAGAAACATTTAGCAACTCCGCTAACAATGTTCTCCTTGATCCGGCGAACACCTCATGCACGCCTTTGGGCAACTATGATCTGATCCTCAAGAGTTGGCTTCGCCACCAAGGTAGAAAGATAGCCATGAGGAACAATCTCAATATTGAGCTTGCGAAAATCCTCATGAAGAAGTGGTTGATACTGTTGCAACATGAGGTTGTTACAATACGACTTACGACTTAGTGCATCAGCCATGACATTGGCTTTGCCTGGGGTGTAAGAAATTCCTACGTCGTAATCTTTTATCAACTCAATCCAGCGTCTTTGCCTGATATTAAGATCTGGCTGGGTGAAAATGTATTTGAGGCTTTGGTGGTCGGAATAGATCTCACAACGATTACCAAGGAGGTAATGTCGCCAAGTTGTTAGGGCATGAACTACGGCAGCGAGTTCAAGGTCATGGGTAGGATAGTTCTCTTCATGTGGCCGTAACTGGCGTGAAGCATAAGCTACTACATGTCGATCTTGCAGAAGTATGCATCCTAACCCTTGCCGTGATGCGTCACAATAGATCTCGAAATCCTTTTTAGTGTCTGGAGGTGCAAGTACGGGTGCAGAAGTCAACCTTCTTTTTAGCTCTTGAAAGCTTTCCTCGCACTTGGAAGTCCATAGGAATTTCTTATCTTTCTTCAGGAGTTCAGTTAGAGGCTTTGCAACTTTAGAAAAGTTCTCGACGAAGCGACGGCAATAGCTGGCTAGGCCAAGAAAACTCCTAACTTGCTTAACCGATTCAGGTGGAGTCCAGTCAAGGACGGCCTGAACTCTCTCGGGATTCACAGCAATGCCTTTTGCAGAAATCACGTGGCCTAAGTAGGTCACTTCTGGTAGCCAAAATTCACACTTGGAGAATTTAGCATACAGGCGATGCTCTCTAAGTTTCATCAATACCAGCCTTAGGTGTTCGGCATGTTCTTCTTCGTTCTTCGAGTAGATGAGAATTTCATCGAGATAAACCACAACAAATTTATCTAAGTACTCCATGAAGATCGAATTCATCATGCGTGAGAAAGTGGCGGGGGCATTGGTTAAACCAAAGGACATAACGGTATACTCGTAAAGACCATAACGAGTAGTAAAAGCCGTTTTGGGAATTTCCTCGTTTCGGATTTTGATTTGATGATAACCCAATCTCAAATCCATCTTGGAGAAGACAGAGGATCCTGCAAGTTGATCATAAAGATCATTGATCCTGGGCAATGGGTACTTGTTCTTTATCGTCGCTATATTTAGCGGGCGATAGTCTACGCACATCATTTCTGTTCCATCTTTCTTCGTTACGAACAGAACGGGGCAACCCCATGGCGATGAGCTAGGGCGGATAAAGCCTTTTTCCAACAAATCTTCCAGTTGGGTTTTAAGCTCAGCTAACTCACGTGGGGCCATTTTGTATGGGCGTCTAGAAATTGGTGCGGTTCCTGGGACAAGATCCACTATAAACTCTACACATCTGCGGGTGGCATGCCCGGCAGCTCTTCAGGAAAGACATCCGGGAAGTCACGAACCACCGGAATATCTTCAAGTTCGGGAAGGGGAAGTACATTCAAAGAATGCACTTGGTTTCTTGTTCTGGGTGAGGTATAGTTGACGGTCTTGCCTGAAGGGTGGGTGAGTTTCACGGATTTGCCTTTGCAATCCAGGTAGGCATTCTGTCTTGATAGCCAATCCATGCCAAGGATGACATCAATATCTGAAGACTTGAGGGCTATGAGTGAAGCAAGGAATACTAAACCCTCAATTGCAATTTGATTTCCATGGCTTACTCTATTAGTTTGCCATCTTGACCCTGGAGTTTGAATAATCATGGGGGTGGATAATTCAAAAAAAGATAACTCATGACGAAGTGCATAGCTTTCCGACATGAATGAATGAGATGCTCCTGGGTCGAAAAGAACGGAAGTAGGAACATAATTGACTGCGAGCGTACCAAGAATGACGTCAGTGGTGTCGTCAGTCTCTTCGGCGGCAATCTGGTTCACACGTCCACGAGTGGCGGGAGGAGCGGGTTTGGCGGTGTAGACCTTCTGGGGGGGCTTGCCACGACCATTGTTGTTGCCTCCGGCACGGGGTGGAGCACTCTGGTTCTGGATCTGGTTCTGGGGACACTCACGAGAGTAGTAGCCTGCCTGACCACACTTGTAATAGGCTCCGAAAACAGTGCGGGGAGCTGGGTTGTTTGGTGGAGCTGGGTGGAACTGAATTGGTGGACGAGGCGCCACATAGGATGGCCTCGGTGGGTTGTTCTGGTAGAACATACTATTGGGGATCCAGATCTTGCGCTTCTGGGAGCCTGAACTGGATGAACCATCGTCTCTAGGGTGTTTGCGGAAGTCGTTGGGGGTGTTCATGTCCTCTTCCTTGATGGCCTTGTTGACAAGGACCTGGAAGGTGGCAAAGTCATGTAGGTTGAGCTCACGACGGAGTCCAGAGTTGAGTCCACGGCGGAACCTTTCTTGTTTCTTGGAGTCGGTGGAGACTTCTTCGGTAGCATAACGAGCAAGTCGGTTGAACTCACGACTAAACTCGTCAACGGTCCTTCTGCCTTGAGTGAGGTTGCAGAACTCCTCACGCTTGCGGTCCATAAGACCCTTGGGAATGTGGTGCTCACGGAAGGAAGTGCAGAATTCATCCCAAGATGCAGGCGGTCCAACGGGACGCATGTTCATGAAGTTCTCCCACCAAGAGCTAGCTGCACCTTCAAGGTGATAGGTGGCATAGCTGACCTTGTCGCCATTTGCAACATGGCCTGCTTGGAGCTTCCTCTCGATGCTGCGAAGCCAGTCATCGGCGTCAAGGGACTCGGTGGAGTAACTGAAAACTGGGGGATGAAGCCGGATGAAGTCGTTCAGGGACACCAACTCGTTGCGCTGTTGAGTGGTGTTGCGGGCAATGACTTCCAGCAGATGGTGAGAGTCTCGGCGGTTCCTCTCAACCTCCATCAGAACCTGATCCATCGTGGGAGGGGGTGGAAGGTTGCCTTCCTCCTGGTCATTCCCACGACCCTGGTTACGACCAATCTGGCCACGGGTTCCTTGAGACATCCTGAAGTGAAAACCAAAGTCAAACAGAGTTGATTGGGATAGTCTAATCAAGGTATTGAAGTACTGGAAGGATTACAGAGCAAAGAAAGTAATCATCTTGACAACATGGTGATAAAGCATACAAGCCATATATTCACAAGCTGTCATACAAACCATACATCGTTTTAGTACAAGCACCAAGCTAATACAAACGTGATGAAGATGATACATCCTTCAGAGGCACTCTGACTTCCTATACATTATTTATCTAAGCCTCTGTAACTTAGACACCTTGCGTACAATATACTAAGATACTTCTACAACCTCACTAAGTAAGACCACAGGTGGTCTCACTCATCTCCATCTCCATAGTAGTCCTCGTAAAAGTTACCCGCGTATCCCGGTAATTGAAGGTGACCATCGGAAAACACGGAGGCCTGTGGACCCTGATATCCATTTGGGCAAGGATGGGGCCTAGGTCCAGCGTAGGGTGGAAGCAAAGGACCACGGGGTGGAAAAATGCCTCCAATCTTGGCCCAAGAAACTCGAGAAGGCATCTGAGTCCTCACTGGGTAGATAGCATCATACTCAACTGATCCAACGCTCACGAAGGGTGCCAAAAGGGTCAGTGCTCGATACAGACGAACATGAGTGGCGTGAAGCTTGAAACGGAGAGCGCGTGCATCACGATCTCGATCACTAGCAAACCTAGCAGTCATCTGAAGTGCTGGATCTTCTGCAGAGTGATCTGAGTAGAGTCCGGTGTAATATCCCTCTTCTCCTGGAAGTGCAGCATGGATATAGCGGAATGAGGTCTCTCTCAGCATAGTGTGCTCCTCTCTCAGCAGGGTAATACATGAGTATGCAGCATCCTGCACAGCCATGTTCTCTGTCATGCCAATGCCATGTCCAAAGTGGATAGGCTGAGTGACTCCAACGTGGTGCGGGTAGATCCTGACAATGCAGTGGAACTGGGTCTGGTTGAAGTCATGGAACTGCTCCTCGACGGTGTACTCAGGATACCATCGATATCTCACATAGGACATCATCTCGATTAACGTGGAGGGATGGCCACGCACACCGAGGCACCTGGTCAAACGAACAATCTGCCGAGGGGGAAGATCTGCCATCTGAAACAGAAAGAAGGAGTTTGCAATTGCATCAGATTATGAGATAAACCTGGAATGACTCGGACAGCATAACGGTTGTAATTGCAAGAAAAAGACAATTTCTTACAACATGGAAACAGCACTTGCATACGATGTAAGAAATCAGGAAGCATAACCACTCTAACAAACCGATCACAACTTTCCTACGGCTACAAGAAGCAAACAACGAGATGTTCTAATCAGACAGAGGAGAGCCTAGTTCTATCTTCCCGTAGAATAAGATGAGGGTGACTCAGAACTCAGAACGAAGGGGGTAAGGAGAAAAAGAAGCCTTACGTTGTTCCCTTATATACCCAGAGTAACTATATAACTATAGCAAGCTAGACTCGACTTCGGCCAAGGCTACTAGTCCTACAGTCAGTCCTGCTCTGATACCAAGTCTGTCGGGACCCGGGGTTAGCGTATGCAAGTCCAGTTAAGACATAGTCATATGGAGAGCCGAGAACCGTACCCACTTGTCTAAGCAGACAAGGCAAAGCACAGAACGTTCTCGGAGAGCATCGTACGTGAGGGGCATCCCATCCAGGCCGGATGATCAACTGAGATGGGTCCTCATCGTCCGCACACAAGTCTAATGATATGGGTGGTGAACTCCCATATTCAAAGACAAGTCGCCTCAACCATACTATCGACTATCTCATAACTCTACATAGACTTACTCTAGCCCGATCACTTAGTCGGGGTCTAGGGCGGGCTCGATCATACCACAAAGTGTGCACGAGACGGAGTCTCGAGCAATCGCATCGCGATGCCCCAAGCTGCGCACATCTAAGGGCCACTTGGTGTATGAAAGACCGCCAGCCAGATCACAACTAAGGTCTCGAAAACCCATACAAAGACATGCATGTTATAAACATACACGCAGCACACATGCCTTGTATGAACAGTAGGTATCATTGCAATTCTCTACAAAGTATACATTTTTATTGATAACTCTTATAGAGTGCACACAGAGATCACAAACATGTGATCCAACATTACAACAACAAGCGGAAGCAAATTATGTCTGAGTACAGACAAGTTTAACAAATGGCTTAAGAAGCCTTATTTAAACACATGCCCTCCACGAGGGAACCAGTCGTCTGACTGGGACTAGACTAGCTTGATCTTCAGTCGTCCGGCTCGATGAAGAAGCCACCTTCGGGGTCAGTGGTTTCATCTAAAACATAGATTAAGCAAACGTGAGTACAAAGTCGTACTCAGCAAGACTTACATAGGATCTATACTACTCATGCACATGTATCAAGGTAAAGGGAGGTGGGGTTTCACTTGCAGAAGTGCCATCTTTGACTTGGCTAGTCCTAAACTACGAGTACCAGACTTGAGGTAAGAAGCGTACACGAGTCCACTACTTTCTCCAACCAATTACACCACTATGGTACCTTCCTCGACTTCCCCACGAGAAAGCACGCCATAGCACTCACACTTATCTTGGTGTATTTTAGAAGTATCCAGTTCAAGTTGTCTAATAATCAAGCTAAGCTTTCCAAGCAGTCCATAACCGCGGACGCAGCTATTCGAATAGTTTTGTTAACCCTGCAGGGGTGTACCGCTACACACACATGATCATCATTTACCGCCTTTGATCTCGACACCATTCAAGGGGTTCCAGCGAGGATGCTCACCACAACTGTTACCTCATAGTCGATCTAGTCCGAGAAAGCCGCCTACTTGGGTTGGCTACCACTATCGTGAACCCGGCCGGTTTACCGAAGTGGACCCAAGTGATGTGTGCGTGGTTCATAAGCCGGTCTCGGATGAGTCGTTCTCTCACTTAGCATCCAGGCCACAGACCTACCAGAACTCTGAACTATTGCGACATCTGGACATCGAAAGGGATGAGTTAGTAAGCTGAGAGGGGTCAGTGAGCCCAATGAGTGGTTGTACTCTTCATCTTGGATCACCACACAAGAACTCGGACTTAGGGCGGTGTTCAACGAGACAACCCACCGTGTACTCCTACACAGCCTCTCATCGTTCACCTTGTATTAGGGTAGATTCACCAACACTTTTCTACTATCATCATCATGATCACTACCATCCCGACTCACATAACAGTATCATCATGGTATCATTCTAAGCATGCAATAAGCAGTAACAATTGCAGGGGCCACATGATATCAATCAGCTCCTACATTTGCTAGGATTGTGGTTTGCTTACTACTGTGACAAAATGATAGGTCATGCAAAGGAATGGGTTCATCTATGCGGTAGAAACGTAGCATGGTAATCATCCTATACAATGCATAAGCGAGACATGAGAGGGAAGTGGGATTTTATCAACATGATCAATGGGGGTTTGCTTGCCTTGCTGACGAGGTTCGGGTTCGGGGTCTTCAACGAAGGGGGCAGCCTCCTGCTCCGGTTCCACCTCTACTCGACAAACAACAAACAAGGTAGCAAAGTAAATACAATGCACAATCACATGATGGAAGGTTGAACTTGATGTATATGCTTTGATGTGTGAGGCAATTCAATTTAAATGGAGTATATTGCAATTTGAATTGCAAATTCAAACTCCAATTTGAATTCAAACTTAGTCAAGTTACAAGTGACATTGATTGATCAATTTGAATCATTTTGAAATGTGTATGATATGCCTCTGAAGTGTGGTTGAAAAGTAGCATAATTCCATGGTCCAAGTTGCAAAATCATTTGAATTGAATTTGAATAAATTCCGAATAAATCAAATGACATATGCTACTGCTCCCATTTTAAAATCAACTCAAACATAGTTGAAAGTTGGATTTTTGGATAGCTTATTCTCTCCTGATCATTTTTCATATATTATTTGTCCAATTTGGAGTTAATATGAATTTTCTATGAATTTCCAACGTTTGGGCTATTTTCTGGATTTTCTGAAATTTCTTTAATTCATTTAATTCTGGAATAGCTTTTATTGCGTCACTGTGACGTCAGGGTGACGTGGGGGGGGGGGTCTGACGTGTGGGGTCGGCCTGTCAGTGGCTTAGTTAACTAACCCGGTTAGTTTAAACTAACCAGGGATTAGTTAGTGGCCTGGCCTAGTTGTCAGTGGTTTAGGGGGTCATTAGAGGGGTGGGGTTAGTGCTAACGACGCCGGCCACGTCATCTCGCCGGCGACGAGTCGGCGGCGACTCGCAGACGCGGCGACGTCCAAGGAAACGGTGCTCCCGGCCACCAAATTGCTCGCCGAGACCACCAGAGGGCAGCCCTCGAACTCGCGCTTCACCTAGGCGAGTCGGGCGACCACGGGGAGGCCTAACGTGACGACGGCGACTTGAACGGCGGCGGTCCGAGGCACGGCTTGGAACGGGATCGAGCTAGGGGGGCCTTCAAGGCGCTGGGCTAGTCGGGATCAAACCAGAAGAGCTCGGCGAAGACGATGGACAGGTCCTCGAGTTCGTTTGCTTCACGAGTGCTCGCTGGCGAGCACACCGGCGACGAGGAGCCACGGCTCTCATGGCGTAATGAGCTAGAGGAGGCGAGCGGGGTCGTGGCTTGAGGGGAAATGCTCACCGAGATGCGGGGAGCGCAACGGTGCAGTCGATGGAGGCTGCAAGGGCGCGACGACGACGAATCGACGGTGGCGAGCTTGCGGGTCCGGCGAGGTCGCGATGGCGATTCCGGCGTCTACGTGGGCTCCGGGCTCGATTCCTTTGGCCTGATGACGAAGACGAAGACGGCAAGGCTCTTGGACAAGGTTGCAAGGGTCGAGGGGCTCGATGGTCGCGTGTGCGCACGGCCGTGCTCCGGCGTTCTTCTCGGGCGTCGCTGGAATCGCACTGGGAGGGAGAGGAAAACGAGCCGAGGTGGGGAAAGTGGAGGAGGAAGTTGAGGGCGTCTCCGTGGCGCACTTTGGACTCCTGGGGCGGCCTGGAAGCCCCTGGGCGTCGAGGTGGCGTCCACGGTGTGCTCGGCCGCTCCAGCGAGCTGCTTTGGCGCGCGGGGAGGAAGACGACAGAAGACCTCGGTGGGCTGGGCCAGGTAAGTGGGCCAACAGGCCAGAAGCCAGGTAAGTTCCTTTTTCCCTTTTCTGTCTCTTTCTCTTTTCTGTAAATTTGTTTTGCTTAGCAATTAAATATCTAGGCATTTTATTAAATGCTGAAAAGTTTTATATGGCCTCATAATAATATAGACCAGCCACTTATAAAGTTTCAACATTTTTTAAATTCAAATAATTTGAATCTTAACTCAAATAGGGGTTTTTAATTAATTCCAAGGCACTGTTTGAATATTTGAAAAATCCATGAGCATGGGATGGGTCCCACATCACTTGATATGTGATCACACTCATTTATAAGACTTTTCAAAAATCTAACATGAATTTTTGGAGAAGGAATTTTGTCTGGCCTTTTGAATTAATTCATCTGGGGGGTTCCTTCTCCCATTTCGCTTTTGATTTTGGATTTCAAAGATTTCTTTTGAAATTTTAACATGATGCAAGAGACTTACTAACCCTAGCACATTACCTAACAGAGGGTTCTGACATCAGCCGAGTCAGCACCCATGTTCTTGCGATCTTTACTCATACTACAGAAATGAGTCAAATAACTCGACTTAAATGTTGGTGTTTCTACCAAATCACTAACAATGCGAGACACAGACCCATTAAATCTGTCAATGTATAGATTCTCATAACAGTTATCGTGGGACATGTCTTGCGTGGTTGCAAGCCAGAAATCATGCGTAGCAATTTTGTAATTCGTTTACGTAAGATTAGCGTTTCTGTAAAAAAATAGTAGACTGAAACTAAAACATTGTAGTACTCTACCCCCAGCTGTAGACAAGCGAAATTAAAGTAAACCATTTCGGTTCAAGTTTCATTTAACTAGCATCAACCAGGTCTCATAACTAGAAAACGACTAGATTCAGATTACATCGGAGCTATTTCAGCAAAATAGAACATATATAGCTTCCATAATAACTGCACGCCTCCATTCCCATGCCAAACTGAAAGATGTATCTATCAGCTTCTGCAATTCCATTTCAACAGGATGAGTGGATGACATCCTCACGCTTCGAATTAAGTTACTTCTGATCAAGGTTAGAAGTAGCATCTTGACCTGAAATTGAAAGCTCTAGATTTATTTCCTTCCAAAGCACACATGGTCAAAATGTAGAAACTAATATGCATTGATACATATGTAAAATCATGCTACCACAAACTATAAGAGTCATTGGTCACCTTAAAAGTCACTTGATACATAAATGCATCATTTTTTCACTACGAGATACACGGAAGTGAGGAGCCATGCAGTTTGATCATGATTCATGCATTCCAAAGTAATTGAATACTGAGCTTTCTGCAACATTGTTCAGTAAACAACAATGATGGAATTTGATTTTATTATTTTTACTAATATAACTAAAGAAAATATAGTGAATTAAATTATGACCCAATACTGGCCTTGATGCATTCCGGAAAACCAACTAATTGTAATGCATTCATCTACTACAAAGAATTCAGCTGCTAACTACAGAGTATAGGGTGAAGTCTCAAGTGACAAAAGAAATAGTAAACAGGCAAGAAAAATCAGTGATTTGCGATATGACACCATTTCAAGAAATAACCAGTTTGACTTAGCAAGCTCGTACTTCCAAGTTTTAACTCTCGTTGTATGTTTGAAATATCTAAGAAAAATAACCATTAAATAAACAACTGACTAGGCCCTTCTTAAACTTTCCATCAATGTATTAATAACCTAATAAACAAGATAGATTAACAGTTGATCCAATCATCTGGGTAAACAAGACAAAATAAAATCAGCAGCTTCTGAAATATTCAACTAATGAATTCTCTCAATATCATGTGGAAGAAACAGGGGTATATTGATATATGTAAACAAGCCATAACTAAAGCAACAAATTTTACACAAGATTGTGAGTCCTGGGAAACTGGTTGGTGTCAGGGAAGCTCCAAAGCTGGAGTGCCCAGTAACAGAATATGTATTATTCAAGTACGTATAAAGTTATAATACTAACAAATCCATGAGACTATGGAATTTTCAGAACGGAGCAGCCGAGCAGGACATCAAGATCACTGGGTGGCTTGATGAGCAATTTGTGCAGGATTTAAATAGACCAATCGAAGTACAAACAAAATAAACAATCTAACAAATACAGTATTAGTTTACCTACTTGATGCTATCAAGCATCTTGAAGCTCGTCATCATCATCTGGGGCAGGCAGAGGTGGCATCCGCAAAAAGAACGGAAAAGCAGGACCTCTGTAAGGCTTATCCTCATTGTTGAGCCCATTGTTGAGAAACATTTGCAACTTCATGGTGTTGAGATTGAGCACAAGAAAATAGGAGTCGGTCTTCCTTATGGACCAGAACTCCATGTAGACATAGCCGGCCTTCATTGCCAGGATGCGCACCCTCTTCATCCACTGATCACGACGAAGTTTCTTCAGGTAGGGAAACTGATTCAGCAGCGAGACCTCCTGCTTGACCACCCATCCGCCATCGGCGCCATGGACCCAGAGCAGCACGCGTTGCTCCTTGCTGGACACGATGCACAGCCCGCCGTGCTCCGGCATGTGCGCCACGCAGTAGGATTCGCCGACGGAGACCGGCGCGGTCATGTGCGACCACGCCATGGTCGTCGTGTCAACCACCAATATCTCCTCCTTTGCTTCGTAGAAATGGTCCTTCTTGGTGTTGGACCGCCAGTACGCGAACCGCCCCACGGCAATGCCGTCGGTGAAAGGCCAGGAAAACCTGTAGCACACCGAGCCGCTCTCCACCCAGCTGCCGGTGCGGGAGGAGAAGACGAACGAGGCCTCGTCGTCCCAGGGCGCGGGCTGTATGGCGATGACCTGGAATGACGCGTCGGCCTCGTCGGCGACGATGGCGTAGCGGTACGAGCGCCACTCGTGCGGCGGCTTGAAGAAGACGGCGGTCCGGTCGAGGGGGTCGTAGACGGCGAGCTTCGTGCTGTAGCGGCCGAGGGAGAAGAGGAGGAAGCCTCCGTCGCAGCCACGGAGGCGCCACTCCTCCTCCTCGTCGACGTCAGGGTGGTGCATGAAGTAGAAGTCGCCGTCCGCCGCGGCGGAGGCCAGCTCGGGGTTGTTGCGCGAGGGGGCCTTGATGAAGCAGGTGTCATGGAAGTAGAGGGGGAACTGCTCGCGGCCGCGGTCGGTGACGAGGACGCCGACGAGCGGGGGCCTGCGGAGGGAGCCGAAGCGGCGGAAGATGGCCGGGTCGGAGGCCACGCGGCCCCAGCTCTTGCAGACGCGCGCGGCGCTGGCGAGCGACGCCATGTCGGGGAGGCGGCGGAGTATCTTCCCGAGGAGTTCGGCGCCGAGGCCGGCCACGGGCGGGGCCGCCGGCTTCTTGACGCCGGCTCGCTCGCCTCTCTCCCATGGCTCCATTGCTTTCTTTCTCACGCGAACGGTGGATCGATGAACTGCTCCGCTCCCCACTCCCTCTCTCTTGGATTTCAAGGGATTTCCTTTCAGCTTTTCGCGCCAAAACGATGCCCCCGCGCGCCGATTTTTCGCGCCAAAATTGTTTCGCGTTACAGGTGTAAGCATTTAAGAAAAAAAAGGACGTGTTGGTCTTTTTGTTGTGGATAAAAACTTGAACTGTTACCAAAGGGAATTAATCCGAAAGAAGTCCACATACCCCCTGAACTGTCAAATTTCGAACACATCATCCCCTCAACAGAAAAACCAGACTCTTAATCCCCTGGACTAACAAATACCGTGCAAATCACCCCCTAACCCTGATTTGAGTGGTTTGGGAGGGCGGTTTTGCCAGCGTGGAGGGGTGGTTAATGCCAGGTCGGCTAAAGTTGGGTGGACACGGTTCAATGCACCCCCCACCCCTGTCTCGACCGCTTCGCTTGCCTTTTCGCCTCCCCTCCCCTGTTTCCCTCTGACGGCGACGACGGCGATTCAGGCTACAACCACGGCGCGGGTGACGATCGTGGGCATGATCTGAAGATTCCCGCCGGCGGGAACAATCAGGTCAGTGAGCCTCTGTTGTTTCTGATATTTTTGCTTATTTCCGCCGCCTGGGTTCGGTCAGTTAGGGGTTTACCTGGGGATTTGATTTGGGGGCTAGGGTTTAGTTCATATTTGTGCAAGATTGGTGGAAGCAGATAGTAGATGGTGTATGTTTAGGTCTTTTTTAGTTGAATTTTGTATGTTTAGATGGTTAGATGATTAGAATGATGTAGGGTTTAATTTTCTGAAGAAATAAGACAGTTTTATTCAGAAAAGTTCATTTTTTCTGTTTAATTTGTTGTGCATATGCTCTTTATATGTGGATTCACTAACTTAGGTTGTTTTTTCTTTAGGAAATGGATCCACTGGACTTCCTTTCTGTCAGATTTCATTTCAGAGGGAGTTTTGAACATGATGGAGCTGATTGGGAATATGTGGGAGGAAGAAGTGGGATGTCCACATTGTTGTTTAAAGAGTTGTCATTATCTGAGCTAAAGAATAACCTTGCAGATCATGTAGCATGTTCTCAGGTAGCTCTAGATAAAACAAGTTTGTATTGGAAATATCCAGGTGGTGATGGTATGTCAAATGCATTGGTTGTTATTGATGATCAGAATTCAGTGGAGATGATGGCTAAGCATGTCACTGATGGTGGTGTGATGGACATTTATGCCTGCATTCCTGCTGATGAAAGTGATGAACCTAGTGACTGGGAGTTTGAATTTGTAGAGCAGACAAATGAATATCAGGAACATGAAGGAAATTCAGATAAGGGGCACACAGAGGAAGAAAGTGCAGAGTTCCAGGAAAAGCATATAAATGCGGCCAGAGCAGAGAAGTTGCAATGTATGTGTTTAGGGCTGCAAGTTCAGTATCTGATAGAGGCAAAGGGGTTGCAAATGAGGACATACACAATTCTGGTGACAGTGACAGTGATAGTGACAGTGATTATGTAGTGCCTCCTGTAGAGAGCAATGGTTCTGCTGAAGATGAGGAAATTATTGAGTACAGAACATATGAAAAAGAATTCAAGGAAAAAAAGAGAAAAAAGATGCTAAGGGAGGAAGAAGCAAGAGCTTGCAATGTGCCTGATGATTTTATAGTTCCAGAGATATGTGAGCTGGATGATGATGCAGATGAAACTCCATATTTTGAAAGTGATGATGATCTTTCTTATGATGAGGCTAGTGATGGAGAGGTTAATGCAGTGAGAAGGAGGAAGACAGAACACAAGGTCTATGATGATACTTCAGAGTCACCTCAGTTTGAAGTTGGCATGGCTTTTAATGACAGCAGACAATTCAAGGAAGCACTAGTTAAATATGGACTGAAGAATTTTCATCATTTGATATTTCCCAAAGATGAGAAGAAGAGAGTGAGTGCAAAGTGTAGCTGGAAAGGTTGTGAATGGAGCATATATGGCTCAATAAATAGCAAATCGGATTGGTTGATAGTTCATAGGTACAATAATGTCCACACTTGTGTGCCTAGGAGAGACAATAAGCTGGTTACTAGTACTGTGATTGCTAGGAAATATTTCAGACAGATAAGAGACAATCCAACATGGAGGGTGGAAAAAATGCAAGAAGCTGTACTGGAGGATATGCTAGCAGATGTGAACATAGCTAAATGCAGGAGGGAAAAGAAGCTTGTCATGGAAAAGATCATAGATTCAACAAATGGTGAATACTCTAGAGTATTTGACTATCACCTTGAGTTACTTAGGAGCAATCCAGGAAGTACTGTTGCAGTCACTTTAAATCCTGAAGTGCATGATAGAAATGTGTTTGAGAGGATGTATGTTTGTCTAGATGGATGCAAGAAAGGTTTTATGTCTGGATGTAGGAGAATTGTTGGGTTAGATGGATGTTTTCTAAAGGGGGGTAGTGCATGGACAGATTTTGTGTGCTATTGGGAGAGATGCAAATAATCAGATGTACCCAATTGCCTGGGAAACTGTTGAGGTTGAGAGTTATGATAGTTGGTACTGGTTTCTGTCACTGCTTCAAAAGGATATTCAGATCAACAATCATGGTGACGGATGGGTTTTCATATCAGATCAACAAAAGGGCCTCATAAGACCAGTTAGTGAAATATGTCCACAAGCAGAGCATAGAATGTGTGCTAGGCACATCTATGCAAACTGGAGAAAACAACATAGAGAGAAAATATATCAGAAAATGTTTTCGGCATGTGCAAAAGCCTGTGACAGAATAGGATTCAACTATCATAGAGCCAAGCTAGCTCAAAAAACAGTAGAGGGGGCACAGTACATAATGAAAACCAACCCTAAACACTGGAGCAGAGCATTTTTCAAACTTGGCTCGTATTGTGATTCTGTGGAAAACAATATGTGTGAGTCCTTCAACAACTCCATCATGAGAGCAAGGTTTTATCCTATGATTACAAGTCATGAGATCATAAGAAAGAAAGTTATGGCAAGAATTCAAGAAAATAGGGCCAAGTCTACAAAGTGGAGTGGAACAATATGCCCAAATATTTTCAAGAAGTTGCAACTCAACATAAAGAGATCAGGAAATTGCAATGTGTTGTGGAATGGAAAAGAAGGATTTGAAGTGCAAGTGGGTGAGTACAGAAGATTCACAGTCAATCTGGAACAATGGACATGCTCTTGCAGATATTGGGAATTGTCTGGACTGCCCTGTTCACATGCTATTAGTGCAATGTACACATGTGGTCTGAGCATCGATGACTTCATTGCACCTTGTTACTCAATCAACACCTACAACTAGATTTATGATCATGTCCTACAACCAGTAGAGGGGAAGGAGAGCTGGCCTGTATCTACAAACCCTAAACCAGACCCACCTGTCAGGGTTAACAATAAACCTGGTAGAAAGAAGACAGAGAGAACTAGAGAGGAGCAAGAAAAGCCCAAAAGCAACAAAATATCCAGGAAAGGAGTAAAGATGAAATGTTCAGTTTGTGGAAGTACACAACACAACAAGATGAAGCATACTGAAAAACAACATGACAACAACTATGTGAAGGCATCAAAGAGAAGCAGAGAGAGGTCACAAGCTACAATCATGCCTCAGGTAAATTTTTATCTACTGCCCATTCATTTATTTTATCAAATATTTGTCGGAGACGTTGTCGGATGGCCTCGACGGTCTTGTCATGTTGATAGAGCCCAATCATTTATTTTATCAAATATTTGTCGGAGACGTTGTCGGGACGGTCTTGTCATGTTGATAGAACCCATTCATTTATCAAATATTTGTCGGAGACGTTGTCGGGTGGCCTCGACGGTCTTGTCATGTTGATAGAACCAAATATTTTAATCCTAGATACCTTTTCATCTTGTCATCTTCTTACTGCTATTGCACTGTTGTTGTCATGTAGGACCAACCAGGAAAAACAACCAGGAAAGCAAGCAAAAAAACTGCTCAACAAGAAGGGCCATGCTCTCAGCCAGCAACAAGTTCACAACCTGCCACATCCCAACCAACTCTAGCAGCAAGATCTTCAGCAGCTAGGGAACAACAAACTCCATGGGCTCCAGCAGCAAGGGCACCACCAGCACCAAGTGCTCCAACAACAAGGCCTTTTAGGGCACCAAGGGCTTCAAATTCACAATCAGACACATCTTCCAGGGTTCTAGCATATGGTGATGGAAGGTTGGAGTGGTTGCTAACAGGAAGGAGGGGATGATGTGTGATTTACTGATGATGTGTAACATCATTGAGAAGTCTGAGCAACCGTTGATGTAAAACATCATCTCAAATTAGGTGCTTTTGGTCATGTTTTTATCTAGTTCTGGTGCAAAACTAGTGCAGCTTATGCTTTTGATCATGTTTTCATTTAGTTCTGGAGCAAAACTACTTTATTATGTTGACGAATGAAAATGACAAATGCTACTTGGTCATGTGGTGCAAATATTGCTGCTAATTCTCTTAAATTCCAGTTCTATCTAAAAATTCTGTTCATTTCCATTTTTCTGTGCACTTGCAAATTCAGAAAAGTGTGCAACTGTTCATTTTCAGATAAAATTCAGATAACAGTGTTCATTGTAGCAGGTTCAGTGAGGCACTGCATTCCTGTGCGCGCAAAATATAGCAGACCTGGCAAACCACCCTTCCACGCTGGCAAAACCGCCCTCCCAAACCACCCAAATCAGGGTTAGGGGGTGATTTGCACGGTATTTGTTAGTCCAGGGGATTAAGAGTCCGGTTTTGCTGTTGGGGGGGGGGTTGATGTGTTCGAAATTTGACAGTTCAGGGGGGTATGTGGACTTCTTTCGAATTAATCCCTACCCGTTGTAATTGGATACTACTCAAATAAACTGATTTTTCATGTACTTAAACATGTCGCACGATATCAACAAAAGTGTCAGTAGAGGACGCGGCTATTCTGATCATGGGTGCATATGATCCTAAAATCGTGGTTGTTGGTCTGTTGTTGGGATATGTGTAATGGACTGACACACTGCAGTTGGCTGCGCTCGAAAAAACCATTTTCTAGCGAAAATACGAGGTGGACGGACAGTGGTGGAGCGTCACGGGGGATAACAGGGCCGTGGAACAGAATAACCCATGCCGCGTGTGAGAGAGAGTGTGTTTGTGGTGGTGGGGAAGGAATCACGGCCCATAACGTTTGATCGAAATTGATCCGTGGCACGGGAAAAATAAGATGTACGCGTGGCAGCTCGTAGTCGGATGACGCTGTTCCATATGACGGCCGTGTGTCGATTTCTCCTCCCTTTGTAGGTGATTCTTCCACAAAGGTCGGGAGAAAGCAGAAAATGGGCGATTGCGGCGGCACGGCAGCGCCAATCCTTGGAGTTGGCCTCGAGTTCTTGATGACAGGCAAGGTCTTCCCGTTTTGAAGTGCCCTCTCTGATTCAATACGTGGGAAGCTTTGTTCTGCGGATTTATTAGGACAATAGATTTCTCACGCCGTGTTGTCCGATGTGGGCCGCCTGCAGGTTTTCCTTGAGGAAGGATGTAGTTGCAGTTGTGAGTCAGCCAGATCCGGTGGGGCTGGCCGCTGGGCTTGCATCAGTGCCGTGCGGTGAGGATTCGTCCGGGGCCGTAATTCGGGGTGAAGTCGGATCTCAAGATGGACTCCAATGGGAAGGACAACCCTGAAGCTCTAGGGTGGGCAAGAAGGTCAGTGGCCACTGGAATTGCAAAGTCCTCCTCACCTAGGAAATGGGGATTCCCCCCGTCCTGTCACTTATCCTTTTGTTTGCGGAAAGGGGTGTGGAAATTTGCTGCTGTTCGTGGTGTTTCAAAGTCTAATGCTGATAAGTAGAAGAGTTCGTCACATTTAGAAGTACATATATTCAAAGAGGATTGTAAGTTTGTGAGTTAAAAGTGGTACTGAACTAGTTGTTTTGCACTTCATGACAAAAATGAAAATTGACTGGGGCTACAATTATTTGTTGTTAGTGGTCACTTGGGATGGAATTGGGAGCGAGTTAGAGGGTGGTGATTCATGTCCATGTTGTAAAGTTTGTGCTGGTAATCGACTAACAAGATGATGTTTATGCCAGGTTAAGCGTGGGATGCGCGTCGTCGGACAGGGAACCTGTCCCGGGCAGAGCATCCACACTAGAAATAACTATCAGGAAATACGTATATCAGCTGAAGGATAACGTCATAAAGCCAGAACTTGGACGCCCTCAGTTTCGACTCACTCGATGAGGCGTATGATTTCCACAACCTATATTCCTCGGAGCTGGTTACGACGAGAGTCGACTCAACGTCCAGCGGACAAAGTGCATACAACAAATTGTGTGTGGGTTCTTAGTAAGGCACTTAGTTTAGTGCTTGTAATTGTGATCCAAGGCCTTGGTAATATAGATAGTTAGGGTGACTGATGCATTTTTTTTCTTTAGGGGAAGCCAAAGCAGAAGAACAACCGATCTTGTAGGTGTGACTGCCCAGCGATGATTCGTCTCATAAGAGGAGAGGAAAATGGGTGTTTCCTTTCAGAGCACTGTGCGAGTCATAACCACTGGTTGTCACATACTTCCTCCGTCCCATAATATAGTAACGTTTTGAAAACTAAAATGCAGAAAACAGCTAATGAACGAAAGATGTATAGGGGCTGGCTGGCATGATGGAGGGCCGATTTTGACCCATCATTTGCAGTACGTACAAAAACATTTATGTTTATTTGTTTTGTGATTACTCGAGTTCATCTTGCCATATGGCGTACTAACATGTGTTGGCTGATCACAGGATGAGCTTACGAACCATCCGTTCGACATTGACTGGGCGACCATTAAAAAAAAGACCATCTAGGAGATGCTGACTGTTGAAGAGATGGGACGCAGGGCAGACTGGTTGCAGAAGGTTTGCGCCTCATTCTTATAGGTTAAATTGCTTGCATTTTATGATTTATGATTCAGCCGATGGCCTTTTACATAACGTTTGTTGTTTTGGTTGTGTTAGTTCATGTTCCCAGTTACCTATGGGGGTGGTTGGTCGCTATATGTCCCAGACATAAACAAAAAATATTTATTGGTGATGGATCCAACGGAGACAAGATACACTTGGAACATGAAGCTTAATCATGATTAGGATGCAAAATTGTTTCTGAAAGGGTTTGTTGGTGCATGAATGAGCTATACCATGGAGCTGTAGTGCATGTACTAGGCTGGACTTTTGACAACAATGAGGGGATGCACATGCCTTGATCTAGGTATGATGTTACGCCGATAACACGTTTCTAGTTATTGTGATGCTCGGTTCTTCGTGATGATGATGCATGTTTTTGCTGCAGCCTGGATAGCGGAGTTTACCTAGTCCGTTATGTGAGCCTGTGAGGGACTTCACTGAGCTATATCTGCGTGATGGACTGACTCAAGTAGGATGATTACTGAATTTGTTTGTCTTTATGATCATGCCAATGTATGAACCGATCTTCTGATGTTGCGTCCTTTGTTTGCACAGTGGATGCTTGAGCATTTGCGGAAAAGGATTGCGTACGAGATTGTGATGATGAGGAGGAAAAATGGTGAGTTTCCGGACTTCTTGTACGTGCAGATCGTGAACTAGGGATCAAAACAACATGGTGATGAAGCTCCTGAGTGGAAGGAGGGTGTACTTTTGGATATGGCCCATCAGATGGGATTATGTTGTGCCGATGTGTCATTATGCAGTTATGCTAGACTTATGAATGCCTGTAGTAGCTAAGTAACCACAATCGTAATTTGTATGTCGTATCGTATGTTATTTCATACCAGGGATTGTGAACCTATGACTACACTACATAAGTGTGAGCTATAATATCAGGCTTGATGACTTTGTGAGTGTTTGTGATGATTGATAATGTGCACTGTGAATGCTGTTTTAAAATTTCACCACTGGTTGCACATCTTGACTGCTGCTGTATTACTACTTGTCTGCATACTTCGGGTTCAGCGGTTGGTTCTTGGGGGTGTGTTGACCATAGATTCTGGGATCTCTATTTACTATATGCTGGTGTGTTGTGTACGGCTTGATTTTTGGTTGACCTCTGATACCAGTGAAAATATATTTGTTGTGACAGTATAGCAGAGAAGGAGCGTTTGTTGTGTTTTTCTGAATTAGTTTGTGAAAAATTATTGGCAAATACATTGCATAACTTTTATCTGTTAGTATCTCCCACATGATTAAGGTCCACCCGTTTTCAAGAGGCACTAGTAAGAAGAACTTGTACGGGGACGAAAAGGACATACACAAGGTGGCTTAGATGATCGAACTGTTATGCCTGAACTGGATCAACAAATAGCTGAAAAAATTAGAACAATCACATTGGACAGATAAACGAACAAATAAACTATAGTAGCTCAGTTAAGCCTGTGATGGATGTCTCCAACTGATTCATTGTCATATTGCTTCATGGACTAAACTGGTTGTTAGGGGAGCAAAGTTAGATAATCAGTATGAGGTAGGGGAAAGGAAGCGAGATGTTGAACACGCTCGTGAGGTAGGTGACCGCGAACGGGTCATTGATTTTTACCGGACAACGCGGCTCAGGATCTAATCTGTATCGTGCGTCCACCAGCTGTACCGGTACGTCCGTCTGTGCAGGCTACTAGAAAACACGTCAGATCAGTATTAAAATACGGGTCATATACGGGAAGGAGATACAGTTACAGCTCAGATCCCAAAACCAAACGAAAAGAAGAGATTTCGGGTCCATATGAGCTCGGGACCAGATGTGAATTTTCGCTACTCAGCTGGCTATAAGCCCTTCCATGCCATCAGATGCATATGTGGAAAAGAGAGAAGTGAAGAAAGAAAAGGGAGCCGACCCTTGGTGAAGCGCCCGGGTACAACATATGGACCAAGAAAAGTAGCATGCATGCACTTGTGCTCTTTCCTCTCTACCAATCAAGTATTGTTTTTGCCTTCCTTTAGATGCAAGCATTAAATGCTAGTAGCTAATCTACATCCAATCTATTGTATTGTGGGATTTTGTGAAGGCTATAGATAACTTGGCATTGCTATATAGCCAGCAGCGGGCTCTTCTATTACCCATGCTCTTAGCGGTATCGAGAACCATCGCTGCATGCAAATATAGCTGGAAATACGTAGTCACATCATATTTCAGTCAATCAACATGCACCAACTGATGCAACTCAGAAAAAAAAGTTGAACCCAATAGTCGTAACTTCAATCGCTAGGTACACCCAAAAAAATTACATAGCCATATCCTTAATTTTACACGTGTCCCTTTCCTATTTATCAGGCGGTATCACTAAAAGATCTCCAAAAGTACTTGCAAAAAGATAAATGCTGACAAATAGTAGTATATAGAAAGTATACCGTCCAAATATTTCTCGGATTACAAGTAGTCACGACTCAGAATCCAATGGCAAACATAAACCTAATATAGATATTAGACCAAACAAACCCACAAAAGAAAAACATTAAACCTAGCAGACGAGATCTTTTACTCGTGGTCCTCCAACATCTTCTTCTTCGCCTCCTTCACCACAGGCTTGATCTCATTGTTCCTCTCCTCCTTGAGGAGGCGAACGTTTTCATACTCCTCGTCTTCCTGCTCTACCTTGAGGTAGGGCTCGCCTTGGTCGTAACCAATGTCGACCTCAACATAGGCGTAACTGCAGCGCTTGAATTGGGCGAGCGCCTTATTGTGCATGGCTGCTAGGGTATCCTTCCACTTCCCGTCATCGTCGAGGACAAGCACCTTGAAGGTTTGTGGGTACTTGAGCACCACCATCAACCGCCCTCCAGGAGCCGCCGCGAGATACTTAGTGCACGAGGAGGAGGAAGGAGGAGGAGGAGGAGGTGTTATCCACGGCTAGTCTTGGCCCGACAGATGTATTCATGAACACACCTGACTCGGCGTCAGGTTCCCATGACTCCACGACGCCAGAGTAGGAGATGGAATAGAACATGCCGTCATGATGGATCGCGTCCTCCACGCCCTCACGCGATGGCGCCAGCCTCCAGGCAGGATCCTCCGATGTGGCGAAGGCGGGGGCGCCGAAATTTCGATGCAGGATCAGCATGGCCGTGTAGCTGCTTGGGCGCGGGGACGCTGCGAGGACCACCTTCCGGTAGAAGAAGTCGCGCATCTGATTAGCGGAGATCGTGAACGTCCCCCTCCCGTCCGGGCCCCAGCAGTTGTCCTTGAACGGCGGCCCGCAGCCGAACCGGGAAGTCAAGAAGCTACCGATCTGAAGCCAGAAGAAGCACTCATGCGTGCAGGGGAGGAAGAGTCCCATGGTGGAGATGTGCGGGAGCTCGTGGTTCTCTCCCGTGACCGGGTTAACGATGTAGATCTGGCCGCGGTCGTTGCTGGTGGCGAGCCACCCGCAGGAGGAGCCGAGGACGAAGTGGTCGTCTTTCTACATGGCCGTCACAAGGTCATCGGGGATATTCAGCAATAGACGGCGAGGCTGTCTGTCCCACTCCGCCAGCAACCATTGGATGTACCTGTGCCGCCCGTCCATCTTCACGATCCGAGTCTCCGGTGGCGGCAACCCCGATGACACAATGTTGCGCCAGAGGACACCGCCGAAAGCGTCCTCCTGATCAATGACCCACATCGATCTCATCTCCTCGACACCCTCCATCTGTTTCTTTCTCAAGTTAATTCGGCGACGTGTTGTGTTGCGGCGTAGGCTTGTTAAGTGCGGGTGGAGGGTACCCCGTGTGTGTATATAACATCTAAAATAGTGTGCTATCAAAAATAGCGTGGCCTTTCTCCAGAAGCTACACAAAATATAGCGGGATATAGCGAAGTTACATTTAAAATAGTTTGATGAAAAAAATGGTGAGAACTAACCCAAATATTAAGGATGTCAGGCATTTTAACATTAAAAATTTATCTAAAAACAATACATGCATAACCAGATAACCATATTCTAATGTCCAAGCCAAATTCATGGCACAAATACAAATATGAGGCTTAAATTCATGCACAACAAAGTAATAAACTTTAAAAGACAAATTATTTTAAGCTTTTAATCAGAATCATTGGCATCATCTTTAGATGAACTAGATGAAGCACCAGATTGCCCATCAACATCACCTAAAACCAAGGAAAAAATAGCTTGTTAATAATGTTACCAAGTTTAGCGCGATTTAGCGCGTTAAAAACGTCAATAGCTCTATAGCGGTAACTTTTGGCTAATTATAGCTTAGCCCCTCAAATTAAGCTATAGCGCTAATAACTGTGAAATAGCGCACTATTTTTTTCATTGCATACAATGCACCATATATTTTAGATTTTTTATCAAAAACCAATACACCCTATATCTAGGATCAGAGGGGGTATGTCATATTATAGTTAAGGCAAGCACAGTAAATTTGAGTGCAAATAGTTTTTAAAGTTTTTTACGATGATTTTTTTAAAGTTAAGGTAAAAAAATGTTTATTTTTCATGCGAATAAATAAAAGAAAGAAAAAATGAAATAAAAAAACAAAAAAACAAAAAAGGATAGCAATTTTGAATCCGGGATTTAATTCACCGAACCACTCCAAATTCAGGGTTTAAAAAAACTTTATTTTTTATTTTTTGTCCTGTTACAACGCACGGACATGTTTGGTACTCCCTCCGATCCATAATAAGTGTCGCTCATCTAGTACAAAATTTGTACTAGCTTAGTACAAAATGAGCGACACTTATTATGGATCGGAGGGAGTAGTATACATATGATATATGGATCGATGATATTATATGATATCTGTCGCCATATTGTCGGTTCTGACCTCGTGGGCCAGGCCATGGATAGATTTCATGACGGGCCTCGTTAAAAAGCCCATGATGGATAAGAGGAAGGATGCTGACCAAAGTAGTATTTCTCTTTCTTTCCTTTCATCCCCTAGAGGCTAGAGCCGTAAGCTGATTCTAAAAGTGCCGGTGATCGTAAAAGACAAGGTACCCCTCAAAAAATAAAAATCCTCTAATTTACTAAAGCTCCTAGGGGCTGAAACGCTGAGAATCAATTGAGAATTGAGGTCCTCAATTTTGACTCAGTCGTGCCTAGCTGAGTCTGTTTCCTGTGGAGTTCTTTAATTGATTAGAAGTCTATCCATCGAGTGAGTCCATGACATGAGCCTGTGCATATTGCCTCATTTCCTTTTGGACGTAAAGTGTGCAGATTCGGTTGCCGCCTCTGCCAGTACTAGACCTGCTGCGACAGTGAGGCGTCCTGGACCTGCTGCTGCTGCTCTGGCCAGAACTAGAGCAACGCCCAGGCAAAGTCGCCGGCGTGGTCGAGGATAGGCAACATCCGGTACTGCTGATATACATATATTGATGTACTATCTACTTGTTTGTTGTATTGGCTTTTTTGTGAAAAACTTTGAATTTTAAAACCAAACCAAGTCCTACCCATTCTGTTGCCAAATGCCTTGCAAGTAATTTGGCTACAAACCAAATGGAAGCCTAAGATTTTGGAAAAATATCGGCAAGTGCTCCGTACCAAGCTACGACCCATATGAACAAAGCTTCCTAGAATTTAGTTCATGGTTAAGTATTGGTAGGGCTTGTTGACATACAATCCAAACATACCATGATTATCTAAGTGGACCTTTTGATTTTGAGGTGATAGAACTATTCTTTTTGTTTTTGTGTCGCTCAACATGTGATGTCTAATGGTTGATGGTGGGATCTGAAACCGGTGGTCATGCATATGAATACCGTAAATATTATGTATAAAATAATACTTTAACCTTTCAGTAAAATAACGTCGCAGCAAAGCGCGCGTGACCGCATCTAGTAAAAGACAGGTGACATGATTGTGGTTGTAGGTGATCCAAACCTTATGATACGTCGTAGTCGGCTGGGTGGGGAAGGATGCGTGTGGTGAAACGAAAAAGACAAAGTTTGTGTTGGTGCGATGAGGTACTGCGTGGCAACTGAACCCATCACGCGGCCAGTTTCCCAGGCGCAGGATCGGGTCAGGTGTAACGCCGTACACACAGACGACGACAGGCCTCTATATATCAGGGGACCCATGTGGGGTTAATTGTCCCAATAAAATTCCCTTGAGATGCTGTGGGGTAATCACATGCTCGGCTGGGACTTGAGCGTGTGATTTGCGCGCTGCAACGAAGCATAAATTCTGGAACCTCTCGTCTCTCAATCTATTTAACCAGGAGCTCGGGTTACCACAGACACAGTCCACAGAGTGGAACGATCGGCGTCGAGTGATGTGGCAGCTAAGGACCGGGGAGGCAGCCGGTGGCGAACCGTGGCTGCGCACCACCAACGGGCACGCTGGTCGGCAGGTATGGGAGTTCGGCCCCACAGCACCAAGGGCCGCCGCCACAGACGACGTCGATGCCGCGCGCACCGACTTCTCCCGCCGCAGGCACGAGCTCAAGCACAGCGCCGACCTCCTCCTGCGCTTTCAGGTCCCCACTCACTTCACTTGTCGCTTTCTCACGTGATGATTTCTCTGTAGTTTATGCTTTTTGAGTCACGGATGCATGCAGCTTGTCGACCGCACAAGTGATTCTTTCGATTCTGGTATTCAGAAACGGTTCGATTCATCAATGGGTAACGTGTTTGGCTATATGCATGGTGGTTGATACCTTCATGTGTTAACGAACTTTCTCATGCAGTGTAAATAAACAAACAACATGTCACTTTTTACTTATATATGGTACTCTCTTCTTTCCATATTTTTTTATCATGATTTTAGTTCAAATTTAAACTAAAATCATGATGAAAGGAGTACGATGTTTAAAGCATCTTCGGATCAAAGTTCTAGCGGAACAGCCGATTGAACTTAGCGATCCAGACTGTGAGAAAGATTCTCCATTTCTACTAGTTTTAGTGTCAAGCTGCATACTTCTCTTACACCGCATGCAGAAGCCGTCCCTAAAAAACAACACGCGCATGTAGGCTATAAACCCACTAACTATTATACAGGCAGCCAAACAACGTGACAACGTTTTTTTTATACCATATTCTTGTCTTTATTCCTCAACAAGACCCTGCTCAACCTATTTCATTTTTTCTGTCAGCCAAACCCGAAAAAGAAATACAACAAAACACTTTCCAAAATCCGGCGGATGTAAGAAAACTTGTCCCAATAATTGGAGAAACCCATATCGATCGTTTCTTGAAGACCACCCAACAACAAGTACGAAGCGGTGAAGACCCCTTTCTGGGTCAGGCTCTCACTGTCTCACAACTCTTGCAAAATAGTACTCCCTCTGTTTCAAATTAGATGACTTTCATTTGTATACATGTGTGTCTAGATATGTATACAAATGGAGTCATCTAATTTGGAACAGAGGTAGTACTGTACCAAAGAACACGCTCTTTCATCAGCAAAAAGACAAAAACCCTCGTGCTATTGTATCATGTTGTTGGAGCCTAGCAAGCCAACCCAACTCCCTGCGGGCACTCAAGAGAAAAATATCCGAAACACTTTCGGTCTCTTCAGTGTCTATGGTGCTTTGGAGAAGAAAAAAAAAGAGGGGAGGAGTAGGGGCGGACCCAAAATATCCGAAACACTGGAGGATACCTAAAAATAATACAAGTAACACAAAAATATCTTAGACCAAATTTCTACTCGGTATCCCGTGACACCGGCTAGTTGTACATGCATCCCACCCTGGAGAGGGGAGGGAGACACCCTCTAGCGGTGGATTCGTCGTTCCCTTTCACTTTCAGCATTCGTTTTGACACCTGGAGGCCGAGGTGATGAGGATACCCACACAAAGGTGTACATAGTCTTAGGGGTAGGGAAGAGTTTCTTCGTCGTCGTTCTCGTAGATATGACGATGGCAACATTTTTTTCAAATTTTTTAATCTTTTTACTGTTCATCAAGATACGGATTTGAGCCCAGAAGTAGATAGACTCCATGTGGCGGCCTCCATCCAGATCGACCTGGAGAGAGGGCATTCCCCAACGAAGGTGCGCCAATGAATCAAGATTTCTTCTATAAAGTTGGCAGAAGTATTCATTCTCCCATCTCCTTCTCTGTAACTGATCATTGCACCAACGTTTGGATCTTTTTTTTAATATATATATTTTACCAAATTTTTTTAAATATAGCAAACTAAAAAATTGCAAATCTATAGGTATGTCGGTCAACTGGAAATTGACAGCCCGTTATCAGTACACAAACTATCGATAGCGGGCTTTTAGTGGGTCGAAAGCCGCTATATCTATATAGTCTAACCATAGTGAATTTTATAAAAATACGTTTCATTTTTGTACGCACAAATCACATACGATCTCAGATTGAAATGATTCAAACATATGAGTGGATAAGCCAAAGAAATAGTTTGTGTTTTCCTGGCGCCCAGATCTTCCAAACAAGTGTGCTAAAGCTTTCCTGACTGTCGGTTGAACTTTATATGTATGCTGACCTTTGTCATAGTGCATGTGATTTCTAGGTAACTAAGTTCGAACATTGTAATAGGGAATCTAATAAAGTAGCTCATGAGATTGCTAGATTAGCTAAATTTTCTTTGTCTATTCTTTGATTTGAGGATCCTTTAAGTGAAATTGTACCTCTTCTCATAAACGATGTAACTGTTATTTCAATTGAATAAAGTTATGTGTTTTGTTTCAAAAAATAAATATGTATGCTGACCTCCATGAAAAGCTGCACTAGTTTCAAGCTTTCAGGAAATGGCGTCAGGATTTTCGTTGTCGAGCAGAAGCTGATCCCGTACGTGATATCTCCCTTAGTGCCAGAAACTCAATGACAATACTGCTCACGTTTCTCAGGCAAAGATCGTTGATCCAGAGATCATCCTGCAGCGTCGAGCTCGAGTAAATAGCAAAAAACTATCACATTACGGGCTAGGTTGCAGAAAACTGCGTCTTTGCTTAATCTTCCAAAAAGCTTCCACTTTTTTAGTAATTTATGGGGGAAAAATCTCAAACAACTTCAATTTTATGCGGTTTATGACATTGGTGACCTACCTGTCAGGATTCCACCAGCCATAACGGCCAACACCGTTAACTTTCATTGTTATACAGTTGAAGCCCACATATCGGTCCCTTTCATTTCCCCAATTTTATTTCGGTAAAAAGAAATTAAAACACATTTGTTTCTCGATAATTGATTTTCTGATGTATATTTATTTTTGGAATAAAAAATAAAAAATTGCCTGGAAAAACATTTTTAGAAATAAATATGTTTTTATGGGCAGAAACAAATATTTTTCACCTGAACTTTTTTTCTGAAAAAACAATTCGCCCAAAAAACTAATCTTTTCCCAACAATGTTTTTACTCAGAAAAAATGCTTTTCTGTCCAATAAAACACAAAAATTCCTGAAAAAAAATCTTTCAACAGAAATTATTTTACGAATTTTTTATTTTCCACAAAGAAAATTTACCCGAATAAATATTTGCCCAAATTTTCCAATATTAAGAATTTTCTCCAGGAAATCATTTTCTCGAAAAATATATTTTGTTTTTTTGCGCCAAAACTGATTTTTATCCGGTAAAACAAATTCGGTGGAGAATAATGTTTTTGTGATCGAAAATTATCTGTTCTCCGGAAAAATATTTTCTGCAGAAATTTTATTTTTCGGAAAAATTTGGGTTTTTGATGAGCAAAGACGTTTTTTTTCATTGGAATATATTTTTTTCGTGAAAAAATTGATCTTCGATATTTATTTTATTTATCCCAAACTTTTTTATTGGAAATGGAAGGGACCGATGGAGTCCATGATAGGTGGGCCACCAATGTCATAAACCTCATTAAAATTAAACCATTTTGAGACTTGTTTTTTTTTTGCCATAGGTTACCAAAAAAGTGGTAATTTTTTGGAAAATTAAGAAAAAGGTTGTTTTCTGCAACCCTAACCCGTAATATGGTAGGTTTTTTGCTATTTACTCCACTGAGCTCAGTAGCAAACTGTTTGAGCTCAAGCTCGTTTAGCTTATGAGCTTCCAATTGGCCTTGAGTTCAGCTTGTTGCTAGCTAACATCGAGTTCGGCTTATAACAATTCAAGTTCAATTTTTCTGACATCCCTATTCCCTACTTCATTTCATGTGTGCATGAACTCTCTACAATGTGTGGCACATACATATGTTGGATGAATTAGCAATGTCATGATTAATTTAATCTATTAATTAATAAATCATGATTATGGGAAAAGTAACATTAATCTCATACTGACATGTAGACATACTAGTGTGTAAATTGTAATAGACATAGAACATGCATATGTTAGTAATTAAGTAGTACGAATAACAATAGAATAAATAGGAGAGAGATGAACAAATCATACCCTCTAATCAGCTAGGTCAAAGTCACGACGACGACATCAACATGCTCGATAAGCTCCTTGTTCACCTTAGAGTTTTCACTAGTTATGTTGAAGTGGTAAAGTCGAGTACACAGAGGTCGGTGGCGAAAAATTTCGAGTAGTTGCGTCGAAGACGCTCCCTAAAAACCTAATCGCCATTATTCCGTACATTATCGCAAAGGACAGGGTTTCATAGGCCCACTCTCCTGTTCATCCATGCACATGATGAACGAGATGGAATCGTCGGTAGCAGCATAAAGAGAGAAAGGACGATACTCGATGAGCGAGGAGGTAGAGCAATGTGATCTGATCTGGGTGGCGGTTAGGGTTTTCACTACTTCCAATATATGTGCGCTAGGGTACGGTGATGTGGGATTGTATCCAGGACATAGTCAACAAACCGCCCACGATCCGACTTCTAAAATTCTTGACGCCCGTAATTGACTCGTAATTAATTACCAATTAATTAACCTTTCTTGACAGGTAAAAATAAAGCGCACCCAAGATTGACTCATCTTATTTGAAAAACACAGGCGCGGGACGGGCAGAAGCATAGCTAAGGAGCGTGAGAAAACCACTTCCCTTCTCAAGCTACAATAGCATGTACTAGAAGAGAATGCCTTATAAAGGGATCTCCACTGATGAGGTGGAACTAAACTTTTCACCACCATGCCATGACACACACATGGCCATCTATAATTCAATAACATATATGCCAAGCCTTTGTGTTTAGAGCATAAAAATGCCGGTTTAGGTGAGGTGCAACGAACTACCATGCATGAAAACTGACAATGAAAAAAATGCATCAATTATTGTGGGTTTTTTTAATTTGCCCGATGTAATTATTGTCAACTGCAATGTGCATGTTAATTTCCTAGTTCTTCTCAGCCTGCATAGAGTTGATTTTTTTTTGTCATGCGGTAGATATTGACTCTAAATTTTCGCAAAAAAAATATTGACTCTAATAATAAACATGTCATTCTAAAATACACTTGCAGTTAGTTGAGTTGAATCCTTCCAAACTAGACATTCGTGGTATCAAGTTTGAAGAAAACCAAGATGTAACCGAAGAAGCTGTTTTGACCTCTTTAAAAAGGGCGATCGGACGCCATGCTACTATCCAAGCACATGACGGACACTGGCCTGGCGATCTTGCCGGTCCTATGTTCCTTCTGCCAGGCTTGGTATTTCATTATATTCATGTACAACCGTGAATTTGTTAAGATTTCTTTATATATAGCCTTCTCCTTACTTTTTTTCTGCACCAACATAGCATTCTCATGATTTTGTTGCACTAGCATATCTGATTGTTAATCCGAAAACTTTGGAACAAGTTAATCCTAAATTCCGACAAAATATTGACAATGCCAAAGGCCTATTTGGAGATAGCATCATGTAGCATTATTGGTTTGTTGCCATGAGTTAAAATTTAAGATTATCTTCTTCTATAAAATTCCTAATATTTCCACGAGTTGTTCAATCTCCCATTATAACTGACTAAAAGTAATGTGGTTGTATTTTATTTCATAACAATCATAGGGGGGTGGGGTCATATTCCTTGTCATTGATAAACAACTTTTTTTGATCAACAAAAATTCTCTAAAAATAAACAATTTGTTGGACTGTATGCAACACAAGTACTACATACGAACTCTGAAACTAATATTGTATAAGTAGGCAATGATTTCCTTTAATATCCTTATTGTTAACTGATAGACAGAGAATAGTTACCACACAATTTACCCAATTGTTTTATTTATATACAATTTGTTCTGATAATTAGTTGAATATTTGGCCCATAAAGGTATGTTGATTAATGAATCCAAATTCTCATACTAAATAATTAGAAATATTTTGATGGTCAATTCATATTCTTTCAAACCTTTGTGATTTCTCTGTTTGTTCCCGTAAAACGAACTCTTGATTTCCTATATCGAGTCATCCATCACATATCATGTGTTCGTGTTTAAAAATTGTCAAACATTTGTATCAGTATCAGTTATCAGTTGCATCATATTTCCCACTTGGGATCATCAATATTGCATATAGCCAAGGCATCTCGTTCCAGGTTATGTAAACCAAACAGTAATGCATATGGAAATGGTTTATAATATTTTGTGTGTGTTTCTGTATCAGAGCATTGAGGCATTTAATTTCTTCATCTTTTGTTAACTCAGGTTATAGCACTGCATTCGATTGGTGCCTTAAATATTGTCTTATCGTTTGAGCATCAGAAGGAGATACTCCGGTATCTCTATAATCATCAGGCAAGGACATACTCATCTAAAAAGAACTTATTCCTGCAATATAAAGCTCAAACACTACATCTGGCTACGACAATATTACAATACAAAATCTGGCATAGCAATCCATATGACATGTGTGTTTCATATCCTATTGTCCACATTACATCTCATCGGTACTACACTGATGAATGTATGTTATTATATTTATTATTTTCAACGAATGAACATAATTTTAGAACAAAGACGGAGGCTGGGGATTGCACATTGAGAGCCCAAGCAACATGTTTGGTTCTGTCTTGACCTATGTTACCTTGAGATTACTCGGAGAAGGACCACATGGTGGAGATGGAACCATGGAGATGGCGCGGAATTGGATTTTGGATCATGGAGGAGCAACCTTTACAACAACATGGGGAAAATTTTGGTTGTCGGTACGGATGATTATGCATTTATTTTTCTCTATTATTTGCTTTGGTATTAATAAAACCGTACTTGTTTACAAACCTAGAGATGCCCTTCTGATCACTTAACTTTCTTAAGGCCCTCCTGACATCTTAACTTTCTTAAGGTCCTTGGTGTATTTGACTGGTCTGGCAACAATCCATTGCTTCCGGAACTATGGTTACTACCGTACTGCCTCCCATTTCATCCTGGTTTGCTTACCCCTCAAATTACCTTTTCAAATTCTCCTTCATCTCATTGTGGTTATCTAAAAATATATACCATATAATAATTAATAGTACAACACTGCCAAACATTGTCATGCAAAAAAGAGATGAAATTTATATTGGTATCTTGTCTATACTCTCAACAACTTTTGGGATCACATTTGCGCACGTGATATGTCATTACCGACTAGGATAAAACCCGATTCAAATAGGTCAAGGACCGATTAAATAAGCAGGGTTGTAAACTAAAGAGGACAGTTTTATAGAGATATATACTATGTACAAGGTGGAGAAGACTAAGTCTAACAAGGTATACTCAGAGATGCTGCTTTTTCTTCCAAGCTACTGTACTTGACTTGTAAGATTGGTGGCGAAGAAACACACCTTTGCTATCGCAAACCTTATTAGGATGCAATATTTATTTTTTGCAAAAGAAAAGATGCAATATTCATACTATATGCTCTTTTGTTTAGTTGTTTTTTGATATACCTTTGTGCAATGTTCTTACAATTAGCAACAGTATATACCCCGCAAAAAAAGTAGCAGTATATGTATGTTACTAATAAGCAAAGCTTGTCAATTTCTTTTCTATCTTTCATAATAAAATATTTGGTGTCATACACAGGACGCATGTGGTCCCATTGCCGGATGGTATACTTGCCCATGTCTTACATATATGGAAAGAAGTATGTCTGCCCAGTTACACCAATTGTATTGGACTTACGGAAGGAGATCTATACAGTACCCTATGATGAGATTGACTGGGACAAGGCTCGCGGCCAGTGCGCCGAGGTCTGTAGGATCTATACTTGCCCTGGATTATTATTTTCATGGATCATGCATGTTTCTTTTATGATGCAAGGAAGGTGCGCTGCTGATTTTATTAATATAGGAAAAAAATTTGCATGAAAACAAAACTCAGGAAAGAAATGGCTATGTTCATTGCAAACTCTTGCTGGCAAATGTCGTCTTTCACAAGGAAAGCAACATCCACTACTAGAAGCGAGGTGTTTTTGAAAATGCGACGGTTCGACTCCTTGGAAACATTCAAAATAACATAATGTGCATGAAAACTTTGCTGAAGAATTTTTTCTTTGTTGGATCGGGTCGCTCAAGTTCCACCAATTTTGAGGGAGGAGAAATCTGGTTCCAAACTGCTAGTGATGGAGAGCCAACTGGCAACAATTAATACCCAAACCCCACGAGCGAAGAAACATCCCCTCGCAAGATGTTCAATTGATTAGAATTTTGTTGATGTGACCTGCGAGCAGTGGCGAAGCGTGATGAGCAACCAAGGAGCGGGGGATTTCAAAAGTGAAATATGCATGAAAACATATGCGACTCACAACGTAAATTACCAATTCCATTAATGCTAGAGCACAAGGAGCTGGTTGTTCTTGTTAAAAACAAACAATATCAACAATATGAAATCGATGGAGGTTCTGTTCATCGGGGCTTCTCGGATAAGTAAAACTGCAGCAACAAAAATAGCTCATTCATCTTCTCTGTTTTCTACACGACACGAGAGTGGGAGCCGATCAAGAGGGAGCCGTTGGGTGGCGTGCGGTGATGAAAGTTGACATCGATCTGGTTTTGGGTGCAGCTGGAAGGAGATGGTAGGTGAGCGGGTCACAGTTCCTCCGGCGACGGTGTTGCCACATCTTGCTTGCTTCCATCATGTGGGGTGCATGAGAGGATGTCTGGTCTATGGGGCATGGATGAGAGGGAGTGTAGACGCGTGAATATGGCATCTTAGAGGAGGTCATGTGGGGCGTGAGTTCGTTGAGGTATTGGCACGTAGCCTCAAGGGCAACTAAAGATGATGTGTGATACTGCCTCACTATGTGTTGCTCCTATGGATGTGTTTGGTAGCTTGCATGAGCTTGTGTGTTCTTTGGTTCGACCCACTTTTCATTGTTTGATAGTCACGAGGGCTTCTCAGCTATGTTGATCTCAACCCACATGCCCATGTAGTCATGTTGAGTGGAGAACCCTTGAGTAGAAGTTCGCTCATAAATATGCACGAGTCTAACCCGCCAATCCCAACCACAAGTTCCTATTTTGAGCCACCAGTTCCTGTTTCGACCCACCAGTTCCCTTATCTATCCATCACTTTAAGGAGAAGGTATCACACCTACCTCAGATACAGATTACCAAACAAAGTCTCAATACAACATGTCTCACTAGTACAAGTTACCAAATAAAATCTTAGCTCAACATGTTTCATGCAAGCTAACAAACAATTACATTTGTATATATTCGTCTACACTCAACATGGTTTAGAGTGGAAGCACATGGTAGAGTTTTGCAAATTAGGAGTACCAAACACACTGTAAGTGGATATGTCCCTCTATAGTGCTGCTAAGAGTTGCTATATATATCCCTCTCTCTTTCTCATTTTTTGCTAGCTATCTTCTTTTTAGATGGCACAATTATCAGTATACCTAGTATTTTTTTTCGTTGCAATTTCTGGAGGTAGAGGGGTCGTGACACCATTTGACCTCCAAGAGGCTCTGCCACTGCCGAGTAATCATTTTTCCCATTCGGTCTAGGATATGAACCATATTTCACTATCAAAACATAGCAAACAAAACAGGAAAACAAGCATCCCGGTGCAACAAAAGTAATTGGGCTAATCGGTTTTATACAAGGACGGAGCTCTAGCATTGGCATTAATATCAGTTGACACCAGCGATTTTTAGTAATTCTTCACTGAATTTGCACTAATCGATGTTAATTTAGGAAGATAAAACCATTGCTATGAAGCTGACCCCATAGGATTTTATTTCTAGCTTCCTCCCTGGTTTTATATCCATAGTTGGGTCACATATTCGGCTCGTTTGCCCCTAGTTACAAAAAACCCTCGGTTCTTCCCAAGTGTGTTTGCTCCTCTTATGATTTTGTCCTTTGACCAGTGACCATTACTTTGAAAAATTCATAACAAATTCTTATAAACTTAGAAAAATGCAAATAAGATATCAAAATATTCATAAAAAATCACCTACATGTGCATATCATTTGCATTCATGACAAACTGTTGTTCATACCTTTTTAGATTTAATAATATTAATAATCTCGTGTGTTTTAGGCAACACCAATATGGTGAATGCAAATGAAATCAACATGTTGGTGTTGTTTTTCTTAATATTTTGATATCTTATTTGCAGTTTTCTGAGTTCATATGAATTTGTTATGGAATTTTCAAAGTGCTGGTCAATGGTCAAAGGCAAAAGCATAAGAGAGGCAAAGTTGCTCGGGCAGGACCACTGATTTTTTGAAACTAAGGGCAAACCTGCCGAGTGGGACACAATTAAGGCCATGAAAACAATTATCCCAAAGTAATTAGTACTAAAATAAATGGAGCTAGGGGTTAAAACACCCGAAACCCCTTCCCCCCACCCACTGTCTCATGCACTGTAGCAGCACTAAGTCATAATATAACATAAAGTAACTTATGATGCCAACAAGGGTAATTCATTGAGAAGTTTCTTGTCTGCATAATTAGTACGAGGACATGGCTCCTATGTCACTCGTTTCAATTTATTATTACTTTAGGTAGAGATCTGCAATGCATGATATAATTTAGGTTGTTGTCTGACATATTTTTTATAATTGTAATGTAGGAGGATATGTACTATCCACGTCCGCTGGGACAAGATATCTTGTGGTACACTCTTCACAAATTTGTTGAACCGGTTCTGTCACAGTGGCCTGGAAGAAAATTTAGGAAGAAAGCTTTGGAAAATGTCATGCAACATATTCATTACGAAGATGAGAATACCCAATATATATGCAGCGGTGCTGTAGGGAAGGTAAACTAAAGATCAAGACAATGTCCTCACAATCAAAATTAAGGGCACACATTTTAATTGTGAAAACTGCAGGTATTAAATATGCTTTGTTGCTGGATAGAAGATCCAAATTCGCTGGAGTTCAAACTTCATATTCCAAGGATCTATGACTACTTGTGGGTTGCCGAAGATGGCATGAAGATGCAGGTTTTTCTTCTTCTTTTGTAATATCCTTGATTCCAATATTATTTACTTACAGTTGAGGTGGCTATTCCAGCAATATTCTTTTTCACATCTAAAATTAGTAGACAACACTGCAAAGTGATTTTAGAATTTTCAATTGGCGTTGTATCTATTCGCGACAATTTATTATTCAATTAAGGCATAATGTTTTTAAATGTGATACTAATCTGGATTCTCGAGTGATACTAAGAGCTCAGTGATTTTTTTTCTTGTTTGGCTTGCAATGTTCATACCAATATTAAGAAATTGTCTTGTTTTGTTACTATAGGGTTATAATGGCAGTCAACTCTGGGACACAACTCTCACAGTTGAAGCTATAGTGGCTACGAAACTCATAGAAGAGTTTGGTCCTACACTTAAACTAGCCCATGACTACATAAAGAATTCACAGGTAAACTACTAATGCCTATTTTTCTAGCAAGATTAACTCATGATTTAATTATTCTTCTGCTATTTATTTTGCCAAAGCTTCTTCAAGACTGCCATGGAGATTTGAGTTACTGGTATCGTCATATATCTAAAGGTGCATGGACCTTCTCTACTGCTGATCATGGTTGGCCTGTATCAGATTGCACCGCACTAGGATTAAAGGTATTACAACCTTCGTTCATAAATAAAAATAAAATATGTCATCCGAGAATTTGCACATACAAATTTTACAGTGTTGAGCCCTAACATTATTGATGTAGCATATAGTTTTTTCACTTCAAAATGTTATTAATAGAGTGGATCAAAAGTGATATATTCATACAATTTTCACTAATATATAATTAGAAAGCGGTTATCAGAGGAGTGCAATTGACAACCATTTACTGTCCAAACAACATTCTTTTTTTAATGGAGATGATATATTTAACATATATAAATGATCTCATTTACTAAGGATATTCACCCCCCCATGAAGTGCACATGTTTTTGCGATTAACTTCATTCAATGATAATCAAATTATACATTAATTATCTAATAAAATCTAAGGCGTTAACAAGTCATGTTTAACATGAATCCCACTATACAAATTTGTATCAAGAAGCCCATATATTGTTGAACAAACTTTTGGTCAAACTAGGTGGTACCCTGCGCACCCGTTGCGGAAATTTTTTGTCGTCCGTCTTAACGAGATTTAATTATATGGAACATAAATATTTGGAGCAATAATATGTAAATTTGAACTGGAAATATATACTCCCTCCGATCCATAATAAGTGTCGCTCATCTAGCAACACTTATTATGAATCGGATGGAGTATCATTTATTATGTATTGTCATTGTATAATTATAAAATATTTAATAAATATAAATAAATAATATAATTAAAAATTTCATGCATGGTTGCATGTTAAGATGAGCATTTTCCTATATATAGTTGCATATTTGCATGATAAGTAGCATGCATGCATATTGAGAGAAATAGACTAATAAGAGCTAGCTATTTAGATATCAAGAAAAGTAATTGGTGAACTGTTTGGTTTTAGGCATAGTACCAAGTGCATCTCTGGCGTTCGATCCTCCATCAAACGGCCCTGATTTTTTCTTTCCGCGAAGTTCGATTTGTTTATCCCGCTGGATAGCCAATTGAGTCAAGTAGTTGTTTGAAAGCTTGATAATTATATTTATTTTGTATGTTCCAAAAATATTGTTTATATTTTTGTGAATTTGATCCCTGACGGATTGTTACAAGTCAAGTCACACTGAAGCTTTGCCTCACTATCCATCTCTCTTTTAGCTTTGCCTCACTAACCAACTCTCCTTTTGGCTCATCTTGTAAAATTAGAAGGACATCGTACTATATGTTAAACAAGAAAATTAATTGGTGAAGTTCCAATATTTTTTGACATATCTGAAAGTAAATTTCTTGTGTGCAACAATACAATCTTGATTTGCATTTTTTCACGCAAACACAACTTTTTCCAACTACCCTTTGTATCTACACGAACTTTGACTAAAAAAAGTTATTGAAACTTACCCATCAAATTCTATGTAAACAACACAGATGCACCTAATACTAACTTTTATGTAAATAACAGGATAATTTATACAGAACTTATAATTTACCTGAAAAAGTTATTGAAACTTACCTGAAAACTTGTGTTCAAACATCATGGTAACTTTGACAAGGGAAATTTTTTGTTTAAGCACCTAATACTAACTTTTATGTAAATAACAAGGTAATTTATACAGAACTTATAATTTATGTGCAAACACCATGGTAACTGTGATCCGAAGAAAAAAAATCTTAGAAACAAACCCAAGAACTTCAGTGTAGCGTAGTAATTTACACATCATAAACCTGATAACTCACGCACAACATCGTGATAACCATGAACTAGGAAAGAAAGGGTATTAAAAATACCTTGGTAACTCGTATGTAAGAAACATGTTAAGTTACATAACTTATGTACCATCGGGATAGGTAACTTTTTACCCAAAAAAGTCATCAAAATATACCAACATGAGATCTAGTTTCGAAGATCTCATCACACTGCATTGATGATAAGGATGAATATTGAATCGAACCGACTATTGAAACTACAACATATTTTGCATTTTTAAATGGGAAGAATCTGGAATGACATCATCTTTTGCCCTCTAATGCATGAGGAGAATGTTAGGTGGGGGGGGGCATTTTTTATGTTTCTGGTAACTTCATTATTGAAACTTAAAACTATATATGGTAGCTTATGTAATGCATGTGTGATAACTTGCGTTATTCAAGTGTGGTAACTTTTGACTAAAAAAGGAGTCATTGGAACATATCAACATGATATCTAATTTTGAATGTCTCATCACAACCATTTAATGGTGAAAATGAATTTTGAGTCAGACCAACAGTTTGAGCGACAAAACTTTTTAAATTTTTGAATGGAGAAGAATCTAGGATGAATAAACTTTTCATACTCTAATGCATGCATGCATGCATGTGTATGTGGGGAGAAGGTTGAGTGAACCATTTTTAATCCCTCGATAACTTCCGTGTAAACAACATCGTAACTTATATATCGCAAGCGTGATAACTTACGTATCTCGGGCGTGGTAATTTTGGATAAAAAAAAATCATTGAAACATATCAATATGGATCTAGTTTCAAGATCTTGTCGCGATGAATTTAATGATGAAATCTGGTTTCGAACTAGCCTCGCGATTTGATCTACAGACAATTTTAAAATCTTGAAATAGGAGAGAATTCAGTATGCCATCAGACTTCATCCTCTAGTTCGTGCATGCACGTAGCCATGTACATGTGAAAAGGATGATATGACGTGTTCATATTTATCCCTAAAAACATAACGATCTTCCGTAAATCCACTCCTTTAGTTATAGAAGATATAAATTTTGGAAGGTGCATGCACCTCATATTCCTTCATGAAGGAAATTCATTTGTTGAAATTTCAACATTTGTTCTTTGATGGCCCAGAAGTAGGGAATATCTTAAATGCTCAGATTAACCATAATAACCCTCAGATCAGTTCCTATGTCCTACCTTTCTGTCAAGTCATCATTTGAATTATTTTGTATATATTCAAATTGTTGCAATTCTTTTGTTGGCAGACCTCATTGTTGTTGTCAGAGATTTCTCTGAATATTGTTGGCGAACCACTGGAATCCAATAGACTTTATGATGCTGTCAATTGTCTGCTTTCTTGGATGGTATGCTAGGAGTCAATGCTTCTCTTATGCTCTATGTTCTTATGGATTTATCTACGCTGTTTTTGCGGTGATCTTTCTTCAAACTGGGTGAAACTACTTGGTGTCTGACAAATCGAATTTGTACGTGCAGAACGAGAATGGTGGTTTTGCATCTTATGAACTCACAAGGTCTTATGCCTGGCTAGAGGTGAGTGGTCAATTAGTTTGAGTAACAACTGTAAGGGTGTCTCTACAGATTCAGCTTTTCACAAACAGAGTTTCTACCTGCTGACATCCTTTTAAAACTGTTCAGTTCTTCAATCCTTCTGACATCTTTGAGGACATAATGATTGATCATCCGTAAGATGTGACAACCCTACTGTTGTTCCTAAGATGATTTGCCATGAGTAAGAGATATTAAACTGAAATTTGAACTCCATTGGCAGTGTTGTTGAATGCACCTCAGAAGTTCTCCAAGCCCTGACATCATTCAGAAAACACTACCCTGGGCATCGAAGCGAAGAGATAGACAAATGTATCCATAAAGCCGCTAAATTCATTCTGAGTCTTCAAAGAAGTGACGGTTCATGGTTAGTGTTGAAACGCCTTTCTTTTCACACCATTTCGGAAGAAGAGAATAGATCCAGTACGCATATAATTTTCAGTGCTTTTGGCGTCTCCACTCTTACTACTCAACATCCCCCGAGTCATAACGTAGCGACGCAGACGATGAGACTGAAGAAAAATCCGAAGACAAAGCCGACGGACATCCCCACCACAGTCGTAACGGTCGACGCATCGCGGAAGTTGTGGCTGGAGTGAAAGCCGACGAGGTTCCCAAGCAGGAGGTAGCCCTTTGTGTCGATGTCGAGGTAGCCGAAAGCATAGGATGGTGTAGCCGTGGTCGAGGTAGCCGTGCAAGGGACGCCGTGGTCAATGTCGAGTCGGAGTGGCCGGTGTCGAGGTAGTCGCCGTGGACCGGAAAGAAGAGCGGCGGCGGCGGCCTGAGGAGGAGGCGGCGGCGGCGGCTAGGTCAGAAGCGCGGCGACGGTGCTCGAAGTAGGCGAGGAAGAACCCAGCAACATGACGAAGACCGGCACGGACGGTGGCATTCCCGCACCTAGGGAGTTGGCGCGACACATACCACGTTAAAGTCGACGCGCGGGGACGGCGTAGTCGACTGCGCGCCGCGAGCTACGGCCCGAAGGGGTGACGTACCGGCAATGCGCGGGTCGGGGCGACGGCGGGGTAGACCTCGGGGTGGTTGTAAGGACCGAGCGCCACGCTCGCTACGGCCCGACGGGGCGATGTAGCGGCAACGCGAGGGTCGGTGCAGCCTCGGGGACGACCTGGATCGGACGGCCTCAGGGCGGCGGTTGACCGCGGGCCGCGGCACTACGACCCGAAGGGGCGACGCAGCGGCAGCGCATGGGTTGGTGCAACCATGGGAACGGCCTTAGGGCGGCGGCGAGGACCACGTGCCGCGGCGCTGCGGCCCGAAGGGGCGATGCAACGGCGGTGCGGATCGGTGCAGCCATGGGGAGAACCACGGGGCGGCGGCGCTGCGGCCTGATGGGGCGACGCAGCGGCAACCCATTGCTCGATCGGTGGAGCGGCGTGCTGAATTCGGGGACAGGACATTGACGCCCGATGTCGGAGTAGAGACGTGTGTCGACGGCGGCGGTGTGCGACGCAAACCGATCTTAGATCGGAAAACCAAAGAAGACGCCGATCAAGACGACCGGCGGAAGAGAGAAAACCCGGATCAAGAGATCAAGAAAAGGACTCTCTAGGGCAGCCGGTCCACGAAACCGGCGGACGAACCCTAGGTACGGGCGGCGCGGCCCCGGCGCCGGCGATCATGGAGATCGGCGTCGGGGGCCGCGCGGAGCGGAAGCGGCGGCGGCTAGGGCTTGGATCGAGGTTAAGCTGACACCATATAGAAGGATAGAATAGGGATGTTTGGTGGAATCGATTGTTGTATTGCTTAAGCCTCATGGGCATATATATATATAGGGGTACATTGATCAACTTGAAGTGCAAGTCAAGGTAGAACAAATCCTACGCTATCCTAACTTTCCTAATAACCAATATACTCAACATACTGGACAAATCTGAGCCACTTATTATAACAGGAAGAAGGGTTAATTCCTTTTCAAGCACAAATTAAACCTGCGTTAGCTCCACAACCTAAATTCAATCATTGTAACATTCTATTTATTTTTCCTTCAAACTTTCAATCTAGACCCTTTGGTCAAAAGAAAATTACAGTCTAAAACAGTTCCCTTCTTTTCGGAACCCAAGTTTGAAACAGTTCTGGAGCGTCTTCAAATTTCTCATTTGCTCCCCGCAAAAAAAAAAAATCTCATTTGCAACAGGTACGGCTCCTGGGCTGTTTGTTTCACCCATGCGACATGTTATGCGGTCAGGGGGTTAGTTGCCACTGGAAGGACATTCAATAACTCGCCTGCTATCAGGAAGGCATGCGAATTTTTGTTCTCCAAAGAGCTTCCTTCTGGTGGTTGGGGAGAAAGCTATTTGTCATGCAAGGATAAGGTACATTCATTTCTTCCGAGATAATTTCTCTTTGTGGATGCCCCAATGAAAAAATGGTATAACCTGCAGATTTTACTGTTGACTCAGAATCAGTATGATAAAGAGATTTATTCACAAGCAATAATGTCCCTTTATGTGATAGCCCCTATCTTTTTAAGACGGAAATTATAATATGGGGATCCTATTCTAATCTACAAAAGTTTGTAAAGGAACACAAGTTTGAGATAGCTAAATTTAATGTGAATACATTTAAAGTTGTATACGGTTAAATTTAAATTTTAGACAGGTTAGTTATATTTAAGGATTTTTTTTGCTAAGTTAGTTAAAGAAATACGTAATAACTCCCCATGTTTGTTGTGGAAATTAATAGCATAAAACTATCAAATTAAAATTAGAACATATGAGAATAATATCATTACATTCTTGCCATATATATAGAGGGTGGTAGATCTGGGGAAATGATTTCGTGCTGAAAAAACAACAAAATAATAATTAATAACGTGAAACATTTTCCAAGCGCTTGGTGACTTGGATGCTTTGCATGTGCAGGAAAAATGAAATGTGAAGTGCTTGCACGTGCTAGAAAAATAGATAATGAGTTACGACCATTTAAGAGTAGAGGATTCCCTTGCAACATACTACAAGAAACATGCATTTTTTTAGGAAACGGCAGGACTCTGCTGTCTATTTTTATTTTCTAAAAATAGTACAAAAATCTCTACCGCCTCGTTTGGATGTAGATATTAGAGGGCTTGGCATTGAATTGACTCCAATGCCAATATCCCAAGACATTGATATTGATATTCAATGTCAATTCCAGAGTTCAGATCTGCACATATTTTTCTCATGGAATTGCAGACAGCCAAAGAACGCATATGTCCCTGACCCGGCCTCTCTGGCCTGACGCGTCACGAACGCGGAGGAGCAGCGCGCGAGCTGCTGGCCCCGGCGGCCCCCTGGTTCTGCCTGGCCTAGCGCGGCGCGAGCTACTGGCTTCAGGGTCGACCTCCACCCCTGCGACCTCCCCGGGCTCGTCCTCCTCCTCCACCACTTCAAGAATGTGGACGTCGTCGCGAAGGAGTGGCCGCCTCCGTCCAACTCGATGGTGGACTCGTCGGTGCACGCGGCAGCCGCCGGGCTGGGAAGGGCGGGGGAGGCGGCTGGGAGGCGGAGGGGGAGAGGGGGAGGGGGAGGGGAGAAGGACCCTGGCGGCGCGGTGGTGAGGAGGGCGGCGGGGGAAACGGGGAAGGCGGCCGGGAGGAGGAGCCTGAAGGCGCGGCGACGGGGAGGCGGGCGGGAGAAGGAGCCTGGCGGCGCGGCAGCGGGAAGGCGGACAAGAGGAGGAACCAATTCACTTGAATGTAGAGGGTGGGGGCTCTGAATTTGCGGAGGGGTCACGGTAGTGCTTTGGTCGAATTCTAGATATTGGGCCCAAATTCCACACGTGAATGTCCAGGCCATCTAAACAGCGACTGACGAGGGGGTGACCCCACGACTCCTACATATGAGACTACCTGGTGTGCATGAAGACAGAAGGCTCGTTGGGAAGCTACGACAAAGTCCGCGATTGGCCCAACCAGGCACCGACGTAGGAGTCCGCGACTAATATGGAAGGCGCAACTTGGCGAACAAGGCAAGACTAGAACTAGGAAACTACCTCTGTAACCTAGCACGGACTTCCCGAGACCTAGCCTAGTATATAAATGCTAGGAGGGGAGACGTCCAGCACAACTCAATACGCATCCACTCACCCTAGCCTTGCGAGAACTCGCCTGTTGGCCTCCATTGTAATAGCCCCCTCACGTGATAATATCGAGCAGGAAGTGCTTCTCATGTTAGCCGACGAGTATCGTCCAACCTGTGCCTATCTCTATGACTAACCCAGGGTCCCTGACCATGGGATTTGCCGGGATTGATCCCCGTCAGCGACATTCGGGCCAAACAATGCCAATTCCAAATTCTAGGTCCGAATATCTACATGCAAACAAGGTGTGAGAGAATCATAACAACAAAAAGGAAAACCAAAGTTATACGGAACTAGGCTAAGCATATACAAGCACTAATCAAACAGAAAAAATAGCTATACAGCACAAAACTAAGCACCATGTGAACCCATTGATCCAATCGCCAAAATTACCATTAGCATTTATGTTAGACTTGTAAAACACCCAATTGAGCTCTTCTTTAAATTTCGGTCGGGAGTTGTATAGGCTTGGAGAAATACATTTAAAGATGTAGTCATTCCTGGTGTTGCAAAACTGCCCAAGAAACTAAGATAATTATTTTCATAGCAAAAGTGACCTTCAGACGTTGTCAATGTTTTAAATAGCTGGCTATAGCTCGGCTATAGCCTTTTGAGACTCTTGGGGCTAAATGAATTTATGTACAATTTCCGGCTATAGCCCCATTTAGCCCGGCTATAGTCCCATTTTAAGGATCGGGGCTATTTTCTATAGCTGGCTATTTAAAACATCACGTTGCTTGAGATTCTTGATTTCATCCTGGATAGCCAAATTCAAAGGCGATCAGTTGGGGCAAATGTATTTCCAGCAGCAGTGAGAAAATTGACACAAGAAAGAAGAAATATGCACCGTTACTAGTTTTCTGCAAAAGAGAATTTCTCTAGTCTGAACACTTTGTAATTTCTGCAAATAGGTTTACACTGAACTTGAAGGAAGGCGTCCCCATGTAGTCCACACTAGCTGGGCCATGTTGGCCCTAATTGGTGCTGGGCAGGTCCTTATGTTTGATCATTTTCTCTTGGATTTGACACTTTTCTTATTAAGATATGTGCTGGCTGATCATTCACAATTGCAATTCCCTTTTCGTTGGAGTAGGCTGAGAGAGACCCAGCACCTTTGCACCGGGCAGCTAAGGTTTTGATCCACCTACAATCAGAGGATGGAGAGTTCCCTCAGCAAGTAAGTAGTCAACGATACCATGCAAACATGGGCGCTGGCTCTCATGAAAAGCACTGTCAAAATCAGTTGTTGTTCTAGTTTTGCTTATAGATCCCATAGACACTTGCATTGGCAATTGTTTTTTTTATGCGTTGCATTGGCAATTGTTATTCATTTTATTTTCTGTTTTTCCTATCGGCTACAGCTAACTAGTTTTTTTGTGCCACACATATAACAGGAGATCATTGGAGTCTTTGCCAAGAACTGCACGATTACCTACTCCAACTACAGGAACATCTTTCCCATCTGGGCCCTTGGAGAGTACCGTGGCCGAGTCTTGGGAAGACACCCAATCCCGCAGGAACGTGGCAATGCTAGCTGATCCTTATTGAGATCCAAGTCAGACGAGGAATCGCTCAAAAAAGTCAGAAGAGGAACGTGGCAATGGTAGCTGGTCTTCATATTACTGTATTTAATAATAACTAGAACTATGAAAGAGCCCTGTATTATTTCATAATTATTTGAGATGTGAAACATTTTTAAGTCTATTTGTAATATCATTTCAAACATGTGGTGCTATAAAAATTGTAATAAGCCCTTGTACCACATGTTTATTCATAATTTACATAAACTATTAGTGAGCAGTGATATCGGTTCTCTTTTGCATGTGAAGGGGCTCAAATTTAATTCAAACATATATGTCAAATCACTACATGAAAAACATTTTTCACCTTGTATTGATGCCTAAGCCGAGGAATTTTTTCCGCGGCCACTCGGGGTACGGCCTGTACGCCGAGTCAACATCATAAGAACAAAGTATTCTCGGCTTACAACGATGAGCACGAGAACGGTAGGAAACATACTCAGGAGTCCCTCGGCCGACGAGGTGAGACTAAATTGGGGAACTGTGATGTGGAGTGCGTTTGGAACGCAAACAGACGGGTCAGGTAGGTCAGAGCGACCTATCCAAATGCGCCGCATCCGCAACATTGGACAAAGCGATCTGCAGACTGTGGACATTGATCCGTTCGACGACCCAAACAAAGAAATGGCGAATCAAATTATGATCCGTTTGGATCGGCCCTTTGAAATTACCCTTACAACTCGACCCCCGAAATCGCCAACACCGTCACCGAGCTTTGCATGGGAAGGACGGAGGGATACGATGCAGGCAAAGGCGAGGCCAACAGGCCAACAGGAGGGCTTTAAGAGCCTTCCCTGCCAAATTGTAATTTATTTTACTACTAGTAATCTTCCAAAGAGGCCCATTAGCTCCAGCCTCCAGCCCAACTTACACAGGCATAGCGCTCCTTCAGGCTCCATCACCAACCCCAGGCAAGTCGCTACTCGCGTCTTGCAACGAAAACAGGGCAGAGATGGAGGCGGCAGACGGGCACCACTGGCCGACCGGCGAGGGCGCGAGGCGGCGAGCCGGCGACCGAGGAGGGGCTAGGGTCCGAGCCGTCCGGCGGAGCGCCGCACGCCCGCACGAGGCACCACCGCACCGGCGCGCAGACGAAGGACGCGCAGAGCCGCGAGTCGCCAAACCCTAGCCGCCAGCCTCCCTGCGGTCTGCGGAGGATCTGAGCGGCGCGCCGGCCTGCGCCCTGCGGCCTGGGGCAGTGCGGCCTGCCTGAAGGCTCTCTGCAGCAGACCGGACCGGAGAGAGGAGCGTCCGCTTGTTGGCCTCGCCTTTGCGCCTGCCGAAATCGTTCTTCAGTGGCAACGTTTGTTCAGTGGTATTTGTCCTCTAAGTCTAATCCTCACATCATTTTGCTATCTCTCTGTACTGGATTTATGTTGTTGCTTCTTTTTAGAGCAAAAGGAAGCCAGGTCATGGCTCCCCGGTTCCATTTATTAGACGAAACCGAGACATAGTTCATACAGACTCAAGTTTTTGCACAAAGTAAATATGTTCCTAAAAGTAAAAGTGGTAAACAAATCCCCTCACAGCCTCGACGAAACAAGACATGAAAGCAGACATATTACAGCAGATTCAGAGAACTGCTAGGCCATCCCAGCTTCTCGCATCATCTCAGTTGTCGTTGCCCACTTCTTCGACTTCTTCAGAGGCGATTGTGTAGGGGAGTTCACCATTTCCAGTGGCGTCACCGGGCTCAGCGTAGATGCCTTCTGTCTTTTAGCTTCAGGGGATTCCCAGGAGCGACGGGAAGGCCTTAGAGAGAGCTGGCTTAACAGAGGAACTGCTAGCCCACTCCCAACAGGTGTGGGGTTTTGATGACTTTGGAGATCGAGGCAATATCTTTTTCTACTCTCCTCGATTCCTGTTCTTTGAACAAAATCAGCCACCTTTGCAGCGAGATTGAGATCCTCCACCAAACCTACTTAATGTCAGTCCAACACGCATTTTTAAACACATGATCATTCCTAGTTTTCCATACGCACCAAAGCGCACAGGCTGTGATCGAGTTGAGACAAGCATGTTTGGATTGAGCAGGCCAGTATTGTGCTATAGAAAAATAACTAGTACCAATAGAGATGCCAAAAAAACTAGACAAATGGCTCCAGATCTGTTTAGCAACCACACAATCAAAAAACAGATGTTGAATAGTCTTTGTTTCAGAGCAGAAGAGACATTCAGGAGCTTTTCGATACCCCTTTTCAGGAGGTTATCCTTAGTCATTAGCTTGTTGTTAGCTAAAAGCCAAAGGAAGATATTCACCCTGGGTGGAACTGTAATCTTCCACACTGCAGGAATGAACACATGGGTTACCCCTCTAAAATTGATAATACTATATAAAGAACTGGAGGAATAAATCCACTTGCTCTCATGCTGCCAAATCAAGGCATCCGTGTCCTCCTTCAGAAAGACACTTTTGAGGATCTGTTCGAGACAGAACAAAGATTCCATCAGTTTGGGGGAGAAAATTCTCCTGAAGGTCAATTTAATCTCTCCTTCCGCTAATACAGCCTCAATAGTGGCATTTTGCTGATGGCACAAAGGATAGAGAGGCAGAAACTGTACAGCCAAAGGTGAAGATCCAAACCAATTGTCCTCCCAGAGCCTAATTTTTCTACCATCTCCTACAACCCACCTATATCCATGTTTGACAGCTTGAGCTGCCCACATGACCCCCTGCCAGAATCTGGAGGGGGATTGATTCTTACAAGCAAAAATGTTAGGAGACCTATTGAGGTATTTATGCTCTACCAAATCTCTCCATATTTTGCCCTCATCTTTATAAAATCTTTTTATCCAGTTTCCTAACAAACAAAGGTTTAAATCTCTAAGATTTGGGATACCAAGCCCCCCAAAATCTTTTTTCATGCAAACCAAGTGCCAATTGGCTAAATGTATTTTCCTATTACCCTCATCATCACTCCACAAACAGTGAGCAAGTTGGGTATTAATCAGATCTAAGGCCCATTTGGGGAATTAAAAAAAAAGCCAAAAGATAGACAGGAATACTACTAAGACAAGCTTTGATAAGGTTGATTCTAGCAGCATAGGAAAGCAGTTTCCCTCTCCAACCAGCAATCCCTTTGAGGATTTTGTCCACTATAGGTTGGATGTCTTCTTTCCTTAGCTTGTCATAATGCAAAAGGCACACCTAAATATTTAATGGGGAACTTCCCTACTGCACATCCAAAAACATCTATAAATTTATTGGTCTCTTCTTCTCCCAGCCCCATGGGAATCAACTCACTTTTTGAGTAGTTGATTTTCATCCCAGAGACACATTCATAACAGGATAGGAGCCATTTTAGGTTAGTGGCTTTGCTAATATCATTTTTCACAAAGAGGGTAGTGTCATCAGCATATTGAAGACAGGTTACCCCCCCCCCCCCTTGCGATATGATCAGAGCATAGCCCCGCTATCAGGTCATGATTGGAAGCTTTGACCAGCATTCTAGTTAACACATCTACTACAAGGTTGAACAAAAGAGGGGACAAGGGATCCCCCTGTCTAAGCCCTTTACTTGTAGTAAAGAAACCTCCTTCTACACCATTAATTTTTCACCAACGGATCCCCCATGGGTGATCAAATTAATCCAACTAATCCATTTTGTACCAAAGTTCCTCTTACTAAGGATCTCTTCTAGGAAATCAAGATTAACTTTGTCAAAAGCTTTTTCATAATCTAGTTTGAGTACTATCCCAGCAGAGTGGGATTGATGGACAGAGTGGAGCACTTCATGTGCTGTCACCACACTCTCCAAAATGTATCTACCTTTTATAAAAGCGGCCTGATTACTAGCAGTAAGAAGATTCATCAGCCTAGCCAGTCTATTGGTGATTACTTTAGTAAATATTTTGAAACAGCAGTTCAGTAGACTGATAGGCCTAAATTCCCTAATATTTGTTGCATCTTTCTCTTTTGGGATAAGAGACAGAACAACAAAGTGAAGTCTAAATATATCTAGTTTACCAGAGTGAAAATCATTAAACATGTCCAACATATCATCTTTAATAATATCGCAAAATTTCTGATAAAATAAGAAAGATAGCCCATCTGGTCCAGGAGCCCCATCAGAATATGACCCAAATACCGCAGTTTTGACTTCCTCCTCCGAGAAGGGTTCCTCCAATTTTAGTTTCTCCTCAAGAGATAGCTTTTCCCCATCAGAGAAGAAGTCATCCTGAAGTTTGAAACCATTTCTATCTACTTTTTTGAAAAGATCCTTATAGAAGGAGGATGCAATGTCAATCATTTCTTTGATATCAGAGGTTTGTCCATTTGGACCTTCTAAAGAGGATATCCTAGTTTTCCTCCTCCTCTGATTAGCCACAGCATAGAAATATTTTGTATTCCTATCTCCTAATATATCTCTATCTCTAGATCTTTACCTGGCCTTTATCTCCTCTTTTTCCCAGATTTTGGAGAGTTGAGAGTGGACAGCTCTCATCCTTGTTATTTCAGTATGAGAGAGACCAACAGTCTCAACTTTAATATCAAGTTTATCAAATTCTACTAATAAATCAGCTTTCAGCTTTCTACTAGCAGCTTCCAAATTCCTGCTCCAGCCTCTGGAGAATTTTCTAAATCTCCTCACTTTCTCCTGCCACTTGTCAATGGCATTCTTGGCTTTAACTGGTGCACACCAGTTCTTTTCAAAAAGCTCAGAGAACCCCTCCTGTTTCAACCACCACTTTTCAAACTTATAGCTAGCTGGAATGGAGGTGATAGCAACACCAGAATCCCACAAGATTGGGGTATGATCACTACAAACTCTAGGGAAAGCTATGAGGGAGCACAAAGGAAATATAGCTTCAAATTCTGTGGAACAGAACACCCTATCAATTGTGGACATAATCAGATCCCGCTGATTGTTCCCCCAGGTATACTGCCTACTAGCTAATTTAATTTCTAACAGCCCCAGATCTCAATCCAGGAGTTGAATTTCCTACTCCACCTAGCATCAATTTGACCATTGCTTTTATCAGTGCAATACCTAATTAGATTAAAATCTCCTCCTATCATGGTAGGTTGGGAGTCCTCAAGGAAGATGGAATGCAGTTCAGAGATGAACTCATCTTTACCCTCCTCATAAGGGGAACCATAAACAACTACTATTCTAAAGCATAAGCTATTGCTCTTATTTTTAAGCTTGCATGAGGTAGAGAAAGTTCTGTTGTCCCAGCTAATAATCTCAAAAATGTCAGTGCACTCCTACTAAAATGCCTCCAGCAGAGCCATTAGCAGGGAGAGTATGCCATTCAAAGTTCCTACTAAGACTAATAGATTTAAGGAAACTATTTGTGAATTGCTCTTTTTTCGTTTCTTGAAAAGCTACATAAGTAGGTTTGATTTTAGCAAAAGTGTCTAGAATGCAACTTTTCCTACCAGGGGCAGTGATCCCCTAATGTTCCAAAAGAGACAATTCATGTTGCACATCTTTTCATGGGGTGCTTGCCCCGCCTATTTTTGTTGATGTTGTCCCACAGTACACTATGATCCTGCAGATCATATGATAGTTTCTTTTGTAACTCAAGGGTAAGGTATCCATCATGCTCCAGTTCTCCCACATCCATTCCTTCAGAATGTATGGGGACATCTATAATTCCAAGGTCACTAATCTCATGGTTATCTAGAGTTTCAGTATCCTCTAAAACATTTTGAGTAAAAACAAGCCTAGAACTATCATGTGCAGGATCAATTTCTACTCCTATTTTACTGGCTACTTGCAGAAATACGGGGTCATTAAAATTAGAAAAGGAATTTTTGAGTATGGTACCTTTAGTACTGCCTTTTGCTTTCTCCAGATTGTTAGTTTTCTTCCTTTCCATAGCAATTTCTAGCATGGGTCTGTCCCCAATATCTACCCTGTTGCTTCTCCTGGCGGCTACCACAGGCCCCCATTTCGGAAATTGAGGAAAGTTCTCATTGTTCACTTCCAAAGCAGGCATTGGTGCAGATCCAGTAATAGTATTGGTTTCTGCACGCAAAGCAGGAGGTATTGGTCCGTCAGTAGTCACTAGTGCTACAGGATCTTTGCCAGCTTGAGCATTGGGACTAAAGATCACATCTCCATCATCAATCTCACATTCTTCTTCTTCATCAGAGAGCACAGTTTCATCATCAGATAATTCCATGTCCTTCAGGAGATCGCAGCCCTCATTAGCATTGTGAGGCTCTTGTATTTGCAGAAAGAATTCCAGGGCAGCTTGTTTAGAGCTAGAGCTGGAATTTTTCCTAGGTCCAGCACTTGAAGAGGATTTCTGATTAGAGTCACTAGGTTTTTCCATCCCCCTTTTATCCTGGGTTCCACTGGAAGGAGGAGCAGTGCTGTCTACATGTCTTTTTCCTTTGTCAAGATCATCTGCTAGGAGGTCATCATCATCAAAGTTTTCTTCAGGAGGTTCCACAGTAACTTTAATCCTGTAGAGGTTGTCCCCTACCCCAAAAATCCTGTCGGCAGGGATTTTTGTGTGGTCCTTGCATCTAATCTTGATTCTTACTTCCTCTGCTAGGTTTTTGAAGTTGTGTTGCCAGTCTACATCAATTAGGGTGCCAAAGACAGATGCAAATTGCTCCAGGATAGACCACTGAATCCATTTAGGGTCCATTCCTTCTAGGAGGATCCAAACATGCTGCAATTCTGCTTCTGGTTCAATTTTACCTTTCCAAACTTCAACATTGACAGTGACTCCCTCATTGGCAGGAAGTCCAAACATGGGGTACCTTGCCACTTGCTCCACAGGAATGTGCGGAGGAAACTTCACTAGAAAGGACCATCTTCTAATCTGCCAGGGTTCTCTAGTACTGGATTTATTAGTGTGTGATTTGTATGCTTCTCTAGTACTCGTATTTTATCTTACATAATTTTATGTCTTGTATATTGGCTTATTTTTGTTGTTTAGTAGTCGTTCAGTTAGTCATCATCAACTTTCAGCCTACCCTGCAAATAATTCCTGGACTAGCCGTTGGATGCAGGGGCAACACTGTTGAAGGTTGGCCCTTACTATTTTTCGTGTATGAGAAGAGTGTAATTATGTGAACCATGTGTATTATTATGGGCAATCCGCCAAAACGAGAAAATTGTAAAGCATCACAATGTATAATCAGTGCCCACTGGCAACACCAAGGCATAAATAATTTACATTTGCCTCATTTGTGTATCCTTGTTATTACATTTAAATTGCATTCTTCAAACTCCACTGAATGTTTGCACCAGTTGGTTGGTATAGAGTTCACATTCAGAGAAGTTTTCTCCGTGCGAAGCAGCCATGCTCTGCTAAAGAAGATGGTCTTCTTATGGAGTTGGCTTGCGGTGAAGTTCACTGGTACCTCTACGGCTTTCATTTTATAATCTTGATGGAAGGGTTAAAAAATGATGCAAGTTAACAGGTATGAAGCCATTGTTGCATCCACCCTTCCTGAAGAACAAGTTTTACTCTAATTATGGAGATGGTGATTGACGCTTCCTCTGCTTGCCGTCAATTAGCATCTCCATAATTTCAATATCCACATTCCTTTCCTGATTAAGAATCCACCAGAACCTCTGACTAAAACCACAGTCAAAGAATAGGCTTTCATTGTTTCTTGGAATTATACTGTCAGAGCATAGAACACAGTTAGGGTTAGCCGCATGGAAATTCTTCCTTAGCAATAGGTCCTTGTATTGAGCCTGTCATTTAGAAGATGCCAGAAAAAGAATCTGTGCTTCTCCTGGAAACATGATTTCCAAACCTAGGACATAGGTGCTTGGGCCTTGTCATGGCTGGACCCTTGGAGATGGTCTTATAAATTCTGCTGCAGGACACTGCAGGAGTCAATTGCCCAAGAGTGATCCCCGTGGTAATTTGCCAGGGGCTGGAGCATCTGAGGCACTACTGTACATTGCTGGGAGGCAATCTGGGATAGGGGGGAGGTGAAAAAGGTCATAAATATCAACTGCTGAAGTAGCTTCTCTGATGGATATATCTTGGTTAACTCAGATCATCAACTAGTTCGAGCTCGAACTCAGTTCAGGCGAGTCACACAGACCCATTAAATATGTCAACGTATAGGTTCTCATAACAGTTATTGTGGGACACGTCTTGCGTGGTTGCAAGCCAGAAATCATGTGTAGCAATTTTGTAATTAGTTTATGTAAGATTAGCGTTTCTGTATAAATAGTAGACTGAAACTAAAACATTGTAGTACTCTACCCCCAGCTGAATTATGATTTAGACAAGCGAAATTAAAGTAAACCATTTCGGTTCAAGTTTCATTTAACTAGCATCAACCAGGTCTCATAACTAGAAAACGACTAAATTCAGATTACATCAGAGCTATTTCAGCAAAATAGAACATATATAGCTTGCATAATAACTGCGCGCCTCCATTCCCATGCCAAACGGAAAGATGTATCGATCAGCTGCTGCAATTCCATTTCAACAGGATGAGTGGATGATGCCCTCACGCTTAGAATTAAGTTACTTCTGAAGTTCTGATCATTGATCAAGGTTAGAAGTAGCATCTTGACCTGAAATTCAAAGCTCTAGATTTATTCCCTTCCAGAGCACACATGGCGATTCATTTATAGGTATACATTAAAATGTACAAACTAATATACATTGATTACATATGTAAAATCATGCCACCACAAACTATAACAGTCATTGGTCACCTTTTTTTGTGGGAACAGTCATTGGTCACCTTAAAATCACTTGATACATAAATGCATCAATTTTTTCATTACTAGATACACGGAAGTGAGGAAGCATGCTTGGCAGTTTGATCATGATTCATGCATTCCAAAGTATTTGACTGAGCTTTCTGCAAAATTGTTGAGTAAACAACAATGATGGAATTTGATTATTATTTTTTACTAATATAACTAAAGAAAATATAGTGAATTAAATTATGACCCAATACTGGCCTTTGATGCATTCCGGAAAACCAACTAACTGTAATGCATTCATCTACTACAAAGAATTCAGCTGCTAACTACAGAGTATAGGGTGAAGTCTCAAGTGACAAAAGAAATAGTAAACAGGCAAGAAAAATCAGTGATTTTCGATATGACACCATTTCAAGAAATAATCAGTTTGACTTAGCAAGCTCGTACTTCCAAGTTTTAACTCTCACTGTATGTTTGAAATATCTGAGAAAAATAACCATTAAATAAACAACTGAGTAGGCCCTTCTTAAACTTTCCATCAATGTATCAATAACCTAATAAACAAGATAGATTAACAGTTGATCCAATCATCTGGGTAAACAAGACAATAAAATCAACAGCTTCTGAAAATATTCAACTAATGAATTCTATCAATATCATGTGGAAGAAACAGGGGTATATCAAGATGGCAACAGGCCCCCCAAACCCGCATCCCCGTGGGTTTTTACCCTATTAGGGGACGGGGATGGACGCCTTTTCATCCCCGCGGGGCTGTTGTTGGGCACATTATACAACCCGGCATGTTTCGTGGGTTTACACCCGTTTTGATAGTCCCCGAACCCGGAACCGGACAATACCCGGCAAAATACATTTAATGTGCTGAAATGGGGTATTGTATTGTGCCGAAAAATGTTCCTTGTAGCTGTTGCTATTGCTCTTTTTGCTCAAGTTATGCTGCTAAAATATGCTCCTTGTACCTGCTGAACCATGTACTATTGTATTATGCTAAAATTTGGTCAAGTTATGCTGCTGAAATATGCTCTTTTTGTTGTTGAAATGCTTTCTTTGTTGCTACTATGTTTGCTTATATATGCGGATATCCCCGTGGGTTCCCCGTGGGTTTAGAAAACCCGATGGGTTTTGGGGACGGGCAAAAAATAAGCCCCGCGCATGGTGACGGGGACGGGGACGGGTTTGCGATTTTCTCATGGGGATGGGTTTGAGCAGGAAATTGATATATGTAAAGAAGTCATAACTAAAGCAACAAATTTTACACAAGATTGTGAGTCCTGGGAAACTGGTTGGTGTCAGGGAAGCTCCAAAGCTGGAGTGCCCAGTAACAGAATATGTATTATTCAAGTACGTATAAAGTTATAATACTAACAAATCCATGAGACTATGGAATTTTCAGAACGGAGCAGCCGAGCAGGACATCAAGATCACTGGGTGGCTTGATGAGCAATTTGTGCAGGATTTAAATAGACCAATCGAAGTACAAACAAAATAAACAATCTAACAAATACAGTATTAGTTTACCTACTTGATGCTATCAAGCATCTTGAAGCTCGTCATCATCATCTGGGGCAGGCAGAGGTGGCATCCGCAAAAAGAACGGAAAAGCAGGACCTCTGTAAGGCTTATCCTCATTGTTGAGCCCATTGTTGAGAAACATTTGCAGCTTCATGGTGTTGAGATTGAGCACAAGAAAATAGGAGTCGGTCTTCCTTATGGACCAGAACTCCATGTAGACATAGCCGGCCTTCATTGCCAGGATGCGCACCCTCTTCATCCACTGATCACGACGAAGTTTCTTCAGGTAGGGAAACTGATTCAGCAGCGAGACCTCCTGCTTGACCACCCATCCGCCATCGGCGCCATGGACCCAGAGCAGCACGCGTTGCTCCTTGCTGGACACGATGCACAGCCCGCCGTGCTCCGGCATGTGCGCCACGCAGTAGGATTCGCCGACGGAGACCGGCGCGGTCATGTGCGACCACGCCATTGTCGTCGTGTCAACCACCAATATCTCCTCCTTTGCTTCGTAGAAATGGTCCGTCTTGGTGTTGGACCGCCAGTACGCGAACCGCCCCACGGCAATGCCGTCGGTGAAAGGCCAGGAGAACCTGTAGCGCACCGAGCCGCTCTCCACCCAGCGGCCGGTGCGGGAGGAGAAGACGAACGAGGCCTCGTCGTCCCAGGGCGCGGGCTGTATGGCGATGACCTGGAATGACGCGTCGGCCTCGTCGGCGACGATGGCGTAGCGGTACGAGCGCCACTCGTGCGGCGGCTTGAAGAAGACGGCGGTCCGGTCGAGGGGGTCGTAGACGGCGAGCTTGGTGCTGTAGCGGCCGAGGGAGAAGAGGAGGAAGCCGCCGTTGCAGCCACGGAGGCGCCACTCCTCTTCGTCGTCGACATCGGGGTGGTGCATGAAGTAGAAGTCGCCGTTCGCCGCGGCGGAGGCCAGCTCGGGGTTGTTGCGCGAGGGGGCCTTGATGAAGCAGGTGTCATGGAAGTAGAGGGGGAACTTCTCGCGTCCCCGGTCGGTGACGAGGACGCCGACGATCGGGGGCCTGCGGAGGGAGCCGAAGCGGCGGAAGATGGCCGGGTCGGAGGCCACGCGGCCCCAGCTCTTGCAGACGCGCGCGGCGCTGGCGAGCGACGCCATGTCGGGGAGGCGGCGGAGTATCTTCCCGAGGAGTTCGGCGCCGAGGCCGGCCACGGGCGGGGCCGCCGGCTTCTTGACGCCGGCTCGCTCGCCTCTCTCCCATGGCTCCATTGCTTTCTTTCTCACGAGATTGGTGGATCGATGAACTGCTCCGCTTCCCTCTCCCTCTCTCTTGGATTTCAAGGGATTTCCTTTCAGATTTTCGCGCCAAAACGATGCCCCCGCGCGCCGATTTTTCGCGCCAAAATTATTTCGTGTTACGGTTATAAACATTTAAGAAAAAAAAAGACGTGTTGGTCTTTTTTATTGTGGATACTGATTTTTCATGCGCTTAAACTTGTCGCACGACATCAACAAAGGTGTCACTTCGTATATCAGGTGTCACTTGTCGCCTGACGCTTGGCCGGTGCCACTCTGCTCTGTTTCCTTCGTCCTCCGTACGTCTGCGGACCTTTTCCTGGAGCGCGGGTCGTTGTCGCCATCCGCCGCTCCTCCCTCAGCTGTTGCTCCACGGATGTGTTCGCCACGCCCCTACAGACGGCGGCCATCCCTGAAGCGCAGGTCGTCACCACCGCCCCTCAATCGTCTACTCGAGGAAACGATCGTCACACCCTTACGTCCGCCGGCCTCTCCTAGAGCGCGGACCATCATCGCCACCCGCCGTTGCAGCGGGCCGCGGCCGCCGTACACGACGCGTTCAAGAGTCAGGACCTCACCACCAAGCGGACAAAAAAGGTAAAATACATCTGCACCTAAAATTCAGTACATGTTTTTCTGTGAGCTAGCTTCATTCATTCGCAACTAACTTTCAGTACAAGCTTCTCTGAATTTCTGCAGTACAGTATGCAAGATTTCTTCTTCTTTTTTGAGGGCCAGAGTACAACCTTAGGCGATGATACACTCGGAAGCTACTATGTGTCGCAGTCTTTCCGGGACGTTCCCGATCGGTAATTTCTCTCCATTGAGTCGAGATTCAGCTGCCAAGGCATGTGACAGTTGATTGCATTCCCACCTGACAACGGATATGGTATGTTGCAAGAACACTTTTAGTATAGCTTTCATGTCAGACTAGATCATCGAAGGCACGCGTTGTCGTGCCCGTCCATTTCTACAATAGATTGATATAATTTTTTAAATGAAAAAAATATAATTTTTCACAAATTTTGTCTTCAAAGCAGTGCACATTGCCACACCCATCAACTTTTACGATGAAATGATGGGATTTTTTGGTACATAAACTAATACGGGGAATATGAAAGTTAATTTTACATAAAGTTACCCATATTGACAGTAATGAAAGTGAATAATGTGATCAGTTTTACAAAAAAGGAAAAAGAATTGTATTGGTATTACAATAAAAATGGAGACATATATGATGCACGCACTCAGGGAAAAATTTGCTCGTTTTCATTTTATTTCTATCACATCATCTGGATATTCAAAATCTTACATAATAGAATAATGATAGCATTCACTATAGTTACACAACGAATACTACACAGGAGCAAGAATAACAGGAAAGCTCAGAATGAATAACAGAAGACGTCAGCAGAAAACCAAGCCATCAACCAGTAGCACACCATTGCATAACCAACACTGATGTCAAGTTTATCAAAATAGAAGAATGCTATATGAATAAATTAACATAGCGATATGGACAAGGGTCTGCCTACGCCTCAGTCGACTAAGACTTCGCGAAGTCTCAGTCGGCTGATGTCAGCTGACGTGCGAGCCAAATAAACCAGCCCGCTTGTTTGTTTTTTGTTGTTGATTTGGGCTGGGCTTTCCACCACGCGCTGCCTTGTTTTTTTTTTCTTTTGGGGCTGTACACAGGGCAATTAGCCCATCTCTCTCTCTCTGCTTTTTCTCTGTATCCCCTGAACAAAACCCACAACCCATCCTGGACCCAGGGTTGCTTTAGCCCTCCTCTTCTTTTCCCTCTCCTTTCTCCTCTACTGCGTCCAGAATCCCCATCTGCTCCTCCCTTCCTCCCCCCAGTTCATGGCGGCTGTGCTCTAGCCATGGAAAACAACAATTCAAAAGAGGAATCTGTGGATGCTGGTGGAGGAACTCACCAAGGTATGTGTTCCTTTGCTCTTTATTGCAGAAATTGGTGTCCCTTATGTCCTCCCCAACCCATCTACTCCCCCTGTTGCATTTATTTTGGATCTGAGATATCTTCCCCTGATACTTTGATACAGCAATCCTGGAGAAGTATGGGGACTACCTAATTGGAACACAGGTTAGTGTGGTTGTGTGAAAAAAAACTGGTCATGGGGCTCATAATTTTTCTCATTGTGTTCTTGTGTAGTTACCTAGTGGCCAGCAGAGGTGTGTGTGAAAAACAAATAAATTGATGCATCCATGTTGTGGTTTGATGCTGTAAAAGAAACAATAAACATTGATAATTTCTTAGCACCCCACTACTGCCCCCTGTTGACCCCCTGTTGCATTGATGCATTATTTTTGACAAAAACTCATGATGTAGGATAAAAAGTGACTATTTTTTGATGCAAACAAAACGTACTAGGATTTTTCCCTGACATAAAACTAATAAGAGAACTTAACTTTATGTATTGCAGCAGCCATGCCCTGATGTGCAACCTTCGTGTCACCTTAAAACTGGGATGGATGTGCCGATGCTACAATCTACAAGCCCGTTTGTAACTATTGTATGTCCTGGGATACATGTGTACCTGTTTAAAAATTTGTGAAAAGAAAATTGTTAGTGTGTTGTTTCTCTGCAAGTAGCTGTTGGTAATGTAATTTAAAAACAAAAAAAATGCAGGGCGTGAACTTCCTTGAAGGTGGTAACATGAGCTACATGCAGTTGATGCTGGCTGCTGAGCATGAGGTAAGATGACAGGGTTATGGTTATTCGTATAGACAAAAAACAGATAAAAATCTGGTTTTGGTTCCTGAATTTTGCTGTGCTTTGTTGTCCTTTGATTAACTGGGACATTCCCGAAAAAAGTCCCAGTTGCGGTTGGTGTATCCGGGTTGCAGTTGCGACCTTGTTGTGAGGAATGCAACTGGGACATTCCGGAAAAAAAGTTCCAATTGCGTTTGGTATATCTGGATTGCAGTTGCGCCCTCGTTGTGAGGAATGCAATTGGGATATTCCGGAAAAAAAGCCCCAGTTGCGTTTGGTGTATCCGGGTTCCAGTTGTGCCCTCGTTATGAGGGATGCAACTGGGTCATTCCGGGGAAAAAAGCCCCAGTTGCGTTTGGTATATCTGGGTTGCAGTTGCAGCCTCGTTACGAGGAATGCAACTGGGACATTCCGGAAAAAAAATCCTAGTTGCGGTTGGTGTATCCGGGTTGCAGTTGCGCCCTCGTTGTGAGGAATGCAACTGAGACATTCTGGAAAAAAATCTAGTTGCGTTTGGTATATCCGGGTTACAGTTGCGACCTCGTTGTGAGGAATGCAACCGGAACATTCTGGAAAAAAAATCCTAGTTGCGTTTGGTATATCCGGGTTGCAGTTGCGACCTCATTGTGAGGAATGCATCCGGGACATTCCGGAACAAAAATCCCGGCTGAAGGTATGGCTTACATAAAATGCAAAACATTATTTGTGGTTAGTTCTTGTTGATATGAAGTTGCGATTCGGTGGTCCCAATTACAAAATGCGATCGCCCTATTGTTGGAGATACAACTTACAAACACAAATCGGTTGCGGTCGAGGGTGTACAAACGTGCAATTGCGGCCGAGGTCATTGTTGTAATTGTGACGCTATTGTTGGACATGTGTTACGGCCGAGGAGTTGTATGAAAAAAAGAATTTTTTTGCGAAAAAAAGATTTTGAAACCTATTTTATGTGATGAACTAACAAGGACCACAATGGTACAGAAAATCACACTTAAGAATTGTTAAAAATGGAATTTGATTTACTTTTGATATGATGAAAAAATGTAAAAAAAAGTACCCAAATTTATTATAAACGTTTAAAAAATAAATATAAAAATAAATTATGCGAAAAAAAACAAAAACTACATCAAAAGACTTTCTTTTTGGACCGCAAAAAAAACAAAGAGTTTGGCTTAAAAAAATCGCTATGATTTTCCCCCCGATAAAACACAGAACAACACACTGTCCAGTGGTGCTAAGACTTAACACACAGACAAACATTCATATATTTGAGAACTAGAAGCTAATAGACGATTTGGTTCGCATTACTTGTCCCAGACTAATTTGACACACGGACACACATGTTTAGGCTTGTCAGGCGCTAACTAGCTACCGCTTCAGTTACAAGTCGGACAAAACGTAAGCGTAACAAGCCCAACAAAGCAGCTGTACGGAGCACACACGGTCAAAACAAAAACAAAAAACTAAATGGGCTGGTTGGTTTTTATCGGGCCGGTGATGGTGGCAAACTACATCCCCACACGAATCAAAAAGCAACACCTGATCGAACGGCTCATCAGTCGACTAAGACTTGGTTAAGTCTTAGTCGACTGAGTTTTAGCAAAACCCTATGGACAAATATAAAGTAGATAAAATATGGCACCTTTATAAGCTATATCCAAGTGACTTTTTTCTTCTTGCCATCCTTGATCCATCATTGTCTTCTTTAGAGCCGTCTTTACTACTTATTTACTTGAAAGTAATAATTAATGCAGCCTGATCAATGCCAATTAATGGTACACAACAAAAATGGTTGTTACAGAGCTGCGAAGCTCACCCGACGGAAGGCACTCGTGGAAGGTTCCTTCACTTTGCCTTTCATCTGCTAAAAGGAAACAAGAAAGGTCTGGTGTGAATTTTGGCATGTTAGCAGGAGTTGCTTTTGGCCTTGTGATGCTAAGGCTAATATGTTGGGAGCACAATCAACACTGGCTAAAACAAATTTATCAAGTTCTTGTGTCGTATCAACAATTCAACACTACCTGAGCATCAAACAATTTCTAACAACCTGATATTATTAGTGAGGTGGAGCAGCATGAAGACTCGACCTCAGGAACAAAATTGTTACACAACCATAAACATGGAGTGAAGGAAAGCACCCACGAACTATTACCAGGACATGTACTGGAGCGGATGCGCGTCGAGGATCTCAGAGCCATTGGATGTACAAATCTTGGATAATAGCATGATGATGAAAACAACTACATTCACACATAACATAATACACAAAATTAAGAATAGGATTTGGCAGGCACTTTATTGGATGATGCTAAAAGTAGTAGCAGGAACCTATAAGCTGTATGAAGATTGGCTATACACTCAAAATAGGCTATGTTACAAAAAAGGAGTTTAAATTTGAGAAGGATCTGAATTGCATGTACAGCTGAAGACAAAAGATTAGGAGTTAAAAAGAGACTTTATACATTTTCTAAATAATATCTTAGGATTTAGGTTCGCATACTTGAAAATGAAACAACATCTTGCAGTAGTGTTCAATCAGCCTACCAAAATCAAAATACTGTCAATAAAATATTTTTATCATTAAGGTAATGAGAAAACAAAATGGTACTAACGTGGATCAAGAAAAGAGCTCTATAATCTCCCTTGGTGGTAAAGTGGCACAATTTTCCACTAATAATTGTTGTGGGCTATGCGCATTGGTGCAACATCAATGTGCATCACGTCCTTTGTAATCCCTTCTAATCAAGAAGTCACGGAAAATTCTGAATAAAAGTGAAAAGAGCAGGAATATATAACATGTCAAATTAATAAAAAGGTATCTGAAAAAAAAGCAAAAGGGGATTTAAATAACACGAATAACTATTAAGATCTCAGTGTTAGTGTTTCACAACAAAGCTAACATGGACCGTTACAAAATTAACACAAGAAAGCTCACCCAGACAAATGGCGCTCATGGAAGTTTCTTTGACTTTGCGCGCTCATGGAAGTTTCTTTGACTTTGCCTTTCATCTGCTTAAAGAAAACAAGTAAGGTATGATGATTAGAGTTGTGTATTTTGGCATGTTAAGCAAGAGTTGCTTTTGGACGAATGACAATTTTGTTGCTAAGCCTAAGATGTTGTGAGCAGCAATGAAAATGACTTTTTCCAAATAAAATAGCAAGAGAGTCGATTTTACCTTGTATCTCATAGTTATCTGAGATTTACCATGTATCTGCAGCATGCAACAGCCACCCTAGTGCACTGCGATCAGTACATAACTACATATTAAAAACTTTTCCAATTGGTTCACAATAGATTAGTAAAGTCCCTTTGATGCATTAACATATAAATATATCAATACCGACTAACCCTAAAAACTAATCTAATAGTTCTTATGTGGTGTCAACATCAATTGTATATGAAACAATTTTTTATATAATCAATCAGGTGGAGCAGCTTGAGGCACTCAAGCACACAAGCATGATTGTAGAGTTGTTGCCATCAGCACAACGATAGATACGGAGGCAAGAAAGGCCCCACGAACTGGTTGCTGGGACAAAGACCCGAGCGGACATGAACCAAAGAGGATCTACAGCCGGCGGTGGACTGGTTCCGGAGCAACGGCTAACATCGTGGCAGTGTTGGGAACCTTGTTGAACGATCAGACGGATTGTAATCCAATCTTATCACAAAGTCGACCATGTTTTACATGCTAAAATCAACACTTAGACACTAAATCATAGGTACAAAACACACGTGAATAGAGAGGGTGTGGTGTTGGAGAGATTAACCCGTATCGTTGATTTCCTGGCTTCCACGCGTGGTCGCTCGATCTCTTTCGTGGCACCGTTCGTGTCTGCCGCCGTGCCCGCGTTAACCTCCTCGTGCTTTCTCTTGTGGTCGCCACTTCCTGCATGGGGCAGTGGCGACTGGCGAGTGACGACAGGCTCGGATACATCATTTTACTGCATGACAGGAACAGCCATGCTCGATCTGGTGCTCAACCTCTCATCTTTCTCTCCCGTTCAACCATCTCGGAGACCGGATCTAGTAAGTTTAGGGGATGCACAGGAAGAGGAGAGATACAAATACCTGTAGAGGATGGAGCAAGTACGCCGGCCGCCACCATCACGTTGATCTATTTTTCGTTCCAGATTTGGAGGTTCGGTCTTGAACGGGAGCGATCTGAGCGGCTCCAATCCGCAATGATTCGCTTGGCGTTCTGATGTTGCCATTGTCCCAGTCCCCTCCATCCTTCTCCCTCTCTCTCTCTCTCTCTCTCCCCCCCCCCCCCCCCCCCCCCCTCTCCGCGGCGACGATGAAAGCGGCGGCTCAACTGGAAAGGCCGGACGTGTGACGCGAGGTGGGCGCGGTGAGGGGGTGGGTGGGGCTACGAAGGCACGAAGCTGATCGTAATCGTTTCTTCGGCATCCAACGTTATCCCGTGTCGGTGAATGAGAATGCTTGGATTCGGCCATGGGAGCAGCAGCCCTAGACATCCGGCCCAATTACAGCCCAGGCGGGAGCAAACAGTTTGTTGGACGGCCAGAGATAGCCTAAATGGACGATCCAACGGCTAAAACCAGTGAGGGCGTGAGAGGGCTCCGATTATGTCTAGTTTTACTGTTCTAAATATGATCCAAAAATGTACTGAACGGACCTCTTCGTCAATAGAGATAGCATCAACAAGTGGTTTGCAGTCAGTTTCCACAATCACATGTCCTCAATCATGACATTGAATATTTTTAGAGTTTAGTTGTAACATTGTTGTACTCAAAGAAGTAAAGGACAATGTAGACTGATAGACTCTAAATATCTGATTGTTGGCAAGCTATATCTTAATCTTTTCCAGAAAGTTATCTTATTATTTTAGCTGACTGACAGGTTCTCATTAAATGTAGCAAAAGAAATTGTCATCATAGATGTTTTCTTATAGAACAGACAACACACCAGACACTTCCACTGTCTCAACGACAAAAATATGGTGTGTATATATAATATCATCAAATACATGTAGCCTTGTGGAAAAAAAATGATGTGGCTTAAACGGCGCAGCGAAGCACGCTAAACGCTTCTAGTTCAATTGAAACCAACCTAGCTAGTCAATAGCGATCTAGGTATCTAGTTTAGTGAGTAGCGATCTGGCAATTGAACCTAGAGATCAGAAAGGAGGATAGATTACTCTGCTGAACGTTGGAAGACTGGAAGGGCGTGACGCTCGTGTGTTCGTGTACTGGTTTAATGGAATCCAATTATGGGTGAGACCGCCAGAGGAATCATTGCCGACTCGCCGTATCGTCATTCGCCAGTCGCGACGCGACTCCTGCTCTATGGAGTACTTATTTTTTACGGTCGGTCGATTAGGACTCTCCCAATTCATTGTATCTTAGCACAGTATTATAGGAACAATAAAAACTTAAGATACAACCACCATAATGCATTGTTTCTTAGGTGTTGTATCTTATTTAATGATTTTGGTCTTATGCATATATGTGATTGGTCTAGTCATGCTTTTTACATATGGTCACATGCAAAGGTTGTATCTTAGCTAAGATACAACCCCCTCTCTTTTTTCATTAAATACCATGCCACATAAGCAAAATGCCTATGATTACGTGCTAAGATACAAGCATGGGCTCTCCCAATGCATTATATCTTAGCACAGTATCATAGGAGCAATAAAAACTTAAGATACAACCATCACAATGCATTGTTTTTTAGGTGTTGTATCTTATTTAATGATTTTGGTCTTATGTATACATGTGATTGGTTTAACAATGCTTTTTGCATATGGCCACGTGCAAGGGTTGTATCTTAGCTAAGATACAACCTCCCTCTCTTTCTTCATTAAGTGATATGCCACATAAGCAAAATGCCTATGATATCGTGCTAAGATACTAGCATTGGGAGTGCCCTTATCCGGCGATTCCGTTTCCTATCGATCGATCGAACTACCGCCAGAGGAATCATTCCCGACTCGCCGTATCGTCATTTTACCGTTGGCGTTCGACGCCCTCGCCGCGTCCATTCCAGCGCCCACAAGGTGTTTTTTTTTGGATAAAGGGCTTTATTACTCAAAGTTTAAGTAAGTACACCCGGCCTCTACATTACTAAGATGCACACAGCCGCAAAGTCACCCAACCAGAAAAAATAAAAGAGTATGCGTCAAGTTACAAAGAGAACTATCGCCACTCAAGGTAGATCTATGCGTAGTTCACGCGGCCATCCATGTTGGATAAAAATATCCCTCGCCACCGCTTCCAATTGTGCACACGCCTCCATAAAAAGGTCTCGATATTCCACCCGTTGTAAGATGGACCACGAACGGAGAATACCCGTGCATCGATAAAGAACTCGACTGTGTATGTTCCAAAAGATCGGCCTTGCGTCTCATCGCCTTGAAAAGCGCGTTCTCATCAGTCGTCGATGATCCATCCGCAGCCACCGGATGGCGCATGCTGCGCCTGGGTGGCGGCCTGGGCTGCACTTCCACCACAGGTCCTTGCGGCCGCGTGTGAGGGGTTGGAGCAGGAGCACCCCCCTCGACCACTTGCAGAACCGTGGGAGGGGGCATTGGCTGAGGAGGCGACGATGGCTGCACCTCAACCTCGACCCCTTGTGGCAGCGTGTGAGGGGATGGAGCAGTCCCCTCAACCACTTGAAGTACCGCGGGGGGGGGGGGGGGGGGCGTTGTCGTGAGAGGAGGTGGCAGCGATGCAGCAGTGGGGGGGGTTGAGCCGGTGAAGAAGCTCCCTCGACCACTTGTTGTGCTGCATGAGGGGGTGGCGTTGTTGTAGAGGCCCCCTCGCCCACGTCCTCCATTCCGAAGATGGTGCCCTCCACATGAGCCACCTGAGACCGCACAGGGGAGGCTTCACCCGCTGTCATGCGAGCCCCATCGGACACCGCCGGCAAGGGTGAAGACATACGCGGAGAAGGCATCATGACTCCTTCTCCCACAGGTCCAGGAGCCGTAGATGAAGGTGTCGTGTCCATCTTCGCAGCGGCCAAGGTTCCCTTTGCATTGAGAGTGGCTACAGGAGGAGAGTCGTTGGCGGTGCAAGCTAGTATGGTCTTCGGCTCCCTGATCGTAGTAGGCTTCGGCGACATGTCCTGGCGCTGCTCCTCACCCAACATAGTACTGGGGATCAAGGATACGTTCCGCAAAGAAATCATACGACTTACTCGTCCCGACAACTTCAACGGTTTCACAAGCTCTTTGCCTCTAGGAGTCTGTGGGTTAGGATTTATCAGCGTGATAGCCATCCCTTGGAGCAACTGGTCCACCGCAGCAGCATGAACCGAGCATTGACCCGAGTTCGTATCTATGGCCATGTCACTCACACCCGTTGATTCAGTCTTGGGGGTCGCTGCCCCAAACTCCCCTTCTCACCTTTCCTTTCTGGATTTGGCGAGTCATCTTTATCTTTCCGCTCCCAAATGAGAGGAACAAAATCTAGGTCCGGGATGAATCCCTCATCCTCAGGATGGAAGGTGAAAGCATAACCTTTGAGGACCAAGACACCCGTAGTCTTGATGTAAGGTCCCACAGAATCAAACTTCTTAAAACAATCTTCCGCTACCATACCAACCAAGATCCGAAAAATTCCCCGGCGTCTCAGGGCAATCAAGTCCACGTTAATAGTAGCTCCGATGAGAGTGCTAACAACCCAAAGACCCAGGAAGTGCTTCATGTCTGGAGGGACCCCAGAGACATGAACCCATGTCTGATGCGGCTCCATGATAGGTTCCACCTCCTCAGGTCTCCACTGGCTAATCAGCAACTTTGTGTCCTGAGATGGGATCCCAAGTACAAGGCCATCGATGCGAAGTAAGTCTTCCGTGGACGGAAAACTGAGAGTGAATGAGTCGACCCCATTCGGTACCGCCTCCCACACCCAAGATGGGTTTGGGCATACCTGAGCGACTTGTGTTTCCACTTGCTTCGCAGTAGCCGCCACTCCCTCGACACTAACCAGCGTCGTGGGCAAGCCATTGTTAACCAACTGAGGTTTATACACACTTGATGGAAATAAGCTGAACAGCGTCTCAGTGTCCCCCTGTCCGGCCACAAGGACTGTCGGTTTCAGAAGCTTTAGCGTAGGGAACTTCTTCAAAGGGTGCTGGTGATCATCACAAATATAGAAATAGTGTGCAACTGGACAGTCCTTGGTCGCATGCGTGTCCACCTCACACTTCTAGCATCTGGTTTTCGGTTTCTTCGGCTTCATTGCTGCACCTCCGACTTCAATCTGATCCGTCTCGGTGCTCGCTGAATGAGCAGCCTGCTGCAGAGCGGGAGCTACCTGTGCCTGCGGCATCCCGTTCCCTGTCTTTTTCTTCTTATTCTTCCTTTTCTGCCCCGGATTCGCTTGAGGAGCGGCTGTACCAAACGCAAAAGTTGTGGCAGCAACCTGAGGACCTGCGGTCTGTCCGCTCTCGGCGCCAAACACCATCGAGGCAGTAGGACCCGACGCAGCGCCGAACCCGACCCGTCCCTGACCTGCTGCGCCCGAAGCAACGACAGAGAGACCCGGGCCACCTTTGCCCGAGGGTGCGGCCATAGACGGCGACGCCACTACCTCAGCCCAGGACCGCTTCTGGTGGTGACTTCCCTGCTTCGAGACCGGCGCGTCTGGCGAGAGATCGGTTTGGAGCGGCGGCGGAATCAGGATCTAATAATCAGGCGCCTGACAAGGTGTTTTTTGTAATGTCAGATATAATAATAATAATAAGGTCCATCTATGGGGGGGGCGGGCAAAAACTCACCTCATGCCAAAAGTTTCGTCGGATGACCCCCAAGGGGATGGAACAAGGCCTCCTGGGGGGCTCAACGGCTGGAGATGCCCTTAGCCGAAACGGAGGCAAAAGCTTTGCCTCGTCAATTAATTAAGAAGGAGAGAATTGCCTAGTTAATTTACGGAAAACCGGGCGAAAACCAATACAATCGAAGCACGGGCGAACTACTCACATGGCATGAACCCCACACCGCACATGCAACCTCCGCCAAACTCTTTGAATACACTACATCCACAAACCCCAACACTGCTACTCCGCCAAGTGACCCCTGACGAGAACACATCTACACAAGACACCAGACACCTCCAACCCACAACGGCAACCCAATCCAAGAGAACGGGCCGAGAGACTGAAGATCGTCCATCAAGCAGTTGAAGACGCTTTGCCTAAGGCACCACTTTTGCCTTTGCCCACCTTTTGTTTACCCCTTATTCGCGTTCCCGTAAGAAGGCAAGCAATCGACCTGCCTAAACCAGGTCTAGCAACCTTCACGCTGGCGAGCAAGTCACAAAGCTCCTTCGCGAGGAGAGTATCTGGATTTGGAGTAGGTACCAACACACTTGGCTCAATGGTCATTCCACTCACCGGCGTCACCTGCCCGATGGTCGCTGACGAGGGAACATCTATAACTCCACGCTCCACGACATCGAGAGGTAGGCTAGCCGACGCCTCATGCCCAATGGACTTAGTTGAGCAAGAGACTGCAATGTCCAAATCACCACTCTCCTCGACCTCAAGTATCTGGCTAGACTCCAAGGGTGATGCCGTGATAAAGCAACAACTGAGATCTCGGGGGGATCTACCTTCGGTTGCTCGACGGATAAAGATAGAGTCGAGCCCTCACATAGCTCCCGAAGCTCAGGCATGATCTGCAGCACCGGAGTCACAACCACATCAATGCCCAATCCCTCAAAGGTTGACACTGGCGAGTAGGCTCTACCACGAGGGGAGAAGCGACCATGAAGCCTGGTTTCCCTCTCGATCTCAAACGTGTCTTCAGGCACAACCAAAGGGTGCAACACAGGATGCGCTAGAGAGAGCCCACCCAGCGCAGCCTCAGCTCGCTCCAAATGGTGAATAGTCGTGCATTTGATGGACAGAGGAATTGGAGTCACGAGAGCGACCACGAACGAAGCGAGTTTCGGAAGGAAGAAAAACGGGACGAAGGCTAGAGAGACCGACCCTCGTGTTGTCACTTCCAACCGTGCGTGGGGCCTGCAAAATCGTTAGGACATGAAAAGGCTGTTGGGAATGTGCCCTAGAGGCAAATAAAATATGTTTTATCGAGCATATTCCATTAGTTCATAATACGTTTGATACTACGCTATAACTGTATTAAGCGGAAACATTAATACAGGTGTGGTTTACAAACAACCAGGTCCCTAGTAAACCCTAGTATACTAGTCCATTGGGCGATTGATGATCAAGGTTTCCTGATCATGAGACAATGGCGTCTGTTGACAATGGAGTCGTATCATTGGATAATGATATGATGGACATACACCCACCAGAAGTGTTGCGATGTGATCAAGTCACATAGTTCGACATTGCGATAACTATAACGTAGTGACCAGATCCTTTGACCGTAATGATCATACGTAATTGCCATTTATGAGGAGACTTTGATTTGTATCCCACCGCCTGACTGAAATATGCTGGCCATAACGGTGCACTTTGGGTATTCCGAAATAGATGGTTGATGAGTATGCAAATAGATCAAAGCGGGATTTGTCCATCCGTGTGACGGATAGGTACTCTGGGCCCACTCGGTGATGTTACATCATAAAGTTTGCAAACGTGTGACTAGGTCACGGAGTTGTAATATCACGGGAACGAGTAAACTTGTTTGTTGAGAACGAGGACGAACTAGGTATATTGGATACCGATGATCAAACCTCGAACAAGCAAAGTACCATAGGACAAAGGGAACATGCACACGGTTAACGGATCCAACAGCGATTGAAGTTCATTCGATGGAAGCGCGGGGGCTATCAAGGATTGTAACCAGGTCCAATTGATTAGTCATTGATCAATGAGAATTGTCTCGATCATGTCTGCTGTTTCCCGGACCGTAGGGTGTTACACTTAAGGGTACTCGACGCAGTAAGGATTGATTCGGGATCACCGGAGAAATTGGAGAGAACACCGGAATTGTTCCGGTGATGACCGGAATTGTTCCGGTGATGACCGGAATTGTTCCGATGAAGGCCGGAAGTTGTTCCGGGTATTTTGAAAGGTTCAAAATATATTTAACAATGTTTAATTAATGTTTTATTATTTAATTATCTGAATTAAATATTAAAATATATTTAAATATAATTAAAAATGAATTAAAAGGCATATGGGCCTCATAGGGCCCATTAGGGGGAGAGGGAGTCCTCCCTCATGGGCCATGGCGCCATAGAGGGGCCCACCCCCTTTATTCATGGCGCACCCCCTCCCCTTGGGATTAGTCCCACCCCGGAAGTGGAGGGGGTGGCACCCCTCCTTGGCCTATATAAGGAGGGGTAGGGTGCCCTTTTGTCTTCATACAAATTGATTTGAGACAAGTTTCTCTCATCTCTCTCTCCCTCCTTTCTCCTTCCTCGAGTGGACCCCCCTTGTTTGGAGTCTACACTTGGTTGGGGATTTCTCCACTATACGCACGCCGTCGTGCTGCTGGAATCGGGATCCGAATCCATCTTCTTTCCGCTGCTCTACTAGTTCGGAGCCCGGAGGGACGTCGGGTATACTGTATGTGTATAATCCCGCGATGCACTACACTTGTGGTGCTACTTCATCGTCATGGTCGTATCGCGAGGTCTTCATCAGCAACGTTCCGACGGGAACGTAAGCCCGTCATCGGTCTACAAGGATCGGGTGGCTACATGAGTCATCGTGGATCTGCGCGGCATCGGGGATTGCCGGTACGACTACACCAACCACGTTCATGCGGGAACGTTTCCCGCTTAACGGACTACATACTGGTATGTGATCTATTTCCGTCCGTTACTTGCATCGCCATAGCATAGGTCTTGGGTATGGGTCTCGTAGGTTATGAAAATTTTGTGTTTTCTGCCCCGAACCCCAACAGTGGTATCAGAGCAAGGCTATGCGTAGATGTATTGTACGGATAGAACACATCTAGTATGTGGGCATCAATTCTCCAATTGTTACCCTCTCACGTGTACTCATTTAGCGTTGTGGCAATGTTTGATGAAGCGGCCCCCGACCGACCTTACGCGTTTACGCGAGACTGGTTCCACGCTTGACATATGGCTTGTACCATATAAAGTGCCTGGGGGGTGTCTGTCTCTCTGCATTAGCGATGCGAAGATGTTTGGAACAGAGGGCCCCAACAGGGGTGTAATAGAGACAATTGCGGGATTGGTGTTGTGGCTTGTTTTCGTAGGATAGAAAGCGGTTCTCTTCTCGAAACCCCTAGCAGCCTCGTAAAACTTGCAAAAGATAAAGTAGAAAGGCGTTTTCAACTTTAATTTGCATGTCGGGGGGAATCATAGCATGTATGATTTATACTGTTGCATCCTGTTTTGTTAATATGTTAGATATACGACGGTAGCATAATAGGATGATCCCTCACTAATCCAACAAAGTGTCCTTCCTTAGTGAAGCACCATTTGGAAAGTTCTTCATTATGGAGGCATCACGTGTCACACGGGTGTCAAACATTTTTACGTTCACAAGAGATGGGTGGAGCAAGCCTAGCATGTCCAGAAACATGGCCTTGCATACACGGCATATACTCACTAAGGTTATTGTGGCGAGCCTGGCATGTGCAGACATGGCCTCGGGACACAAGAGACCGAAAGGTCGAGCATGAGTCACATGGATGATGTGATTGGCATGATGGCCTACCTTGAACAACATACTGATGGTCGTGTCACACGGGGGAGGTATGTTCTTCAAGGATCGTGTAATCACTTAGAACAAACTATGAGGGATGTTTGTCTGAGTGGGAGTTCCAGAATTGTTTTTGAAACATGAACTCCATATTATGAACTTAATCTTCATGTCTTAGCAAATATCATTGTAGATAATGTCATACCAATGTTTAGAACTATGGCTCTTTTAGGATGATAGAACTTAAGGTAAATGGGTCTTACTTCATTGATGTGTACCAACACCATTAGAGACATACTCATTAGTAATGACTTGCTATTCATAATATGAAGAACTGCTAGGAGATACACCTGACAACTCCGTAATCAAGGAAGATGATGATGAGTATCGTACTCACCGTCACTTATGAATGACTGTCCAATACACCATAATTCATTCTATGGAATCTGAATTGTGAATGCATGTTAACCAACACGTATGACGTGCTAGGTGAACTTGAAAGCACTTGGTCACAAATCAGAGTAATGGAATATGAGTGTATGGACGGGGTTTCTTTCAACTATGGTGGAAGGAACAACCTGCTGAGAAAGTCACTTGGAAAATGTATAAGATACATGGAACACCTTGTGTATAACTTGGACTACTGAATGACTGGTTACTTTGCGATAATTGGGGAGTTGCATCCGCTTCCTCCCAGTTACAAAGACCATGTCTGGACTATGTCATGAAGGAGAATCGTTCACCTGTCATGAGGTCATGGTTAAAGTCAAGAACTTTAAGAGTAGAACCAATGCAGGAATGGTCATTGACGGAGAAGGTATATTTGATATACGAGTTATAAATGTCTTTCCCACGAAACACTAATTGCGGTTGATTAAGTATTCGATGCTTGAACTTACTGCTTGAGAGTGACTTGGAAGGGATGAGGTGACAATGTGTGCTGACGGCAATCAAGATAGTTGATGGTCGACAACACTCTCCCTCTACATCTATCAATTGATTAATATATGAATAAATTTTATGATCGTTTGAATGAGGACTTTATTAGTGTGTCTTGCATCTCGCGAAGAAAATTATTCATATTAGTGAGAAACAAGTCAGTTGTTCTCCTTTTATGAATGATATCTCTTATGGTCACATTAAGATTATGAATGAGTCATTCTTATATTGATGATAGTTGTTTGATCATTTATAAGAAATATTGTAATGCCAAGAAATATCCAGGCTTAATAATGACACTACAGTTTAAGTCATGAATGATATGATGATGTCTTAAGATACTTGATCTCTTGACACATACAAACCATGTCTTTTAGGTGAGATGACTAAAACCTCACATTCTGGTAAACGGAATGTATACTGATTGTTGAGTATCATACGTTGTGATGTATCGTATGTCAGCATGTGGTGAATTTCATTATTTCGTGAATCTCGTATGTGGACTTAGATGAATATTTGTATTCACTAATGAAACATGAGTCTGAAATAATTTGATATGATCAAAATGGATTTCAGAGTAAAGACGGATATTAAATTAATAAGAAAGACAAGTCTCTACGATTTGATCAAAGTGACAAATGTTTTGAGTTAGTCTTGGGCATAAAGACTTGTGTGAAAGTTGTTCCACAAATTGCAATGTCTTGAGACACTTCAATATGATTGACGTGCCTGAACATTGTGATCATATTCTATCGAAAAGTGTATGGTCTAAGTTATCTCTTACCAAGTTACGTTATTATTGTTTAGAGTTATTAATTTAATATGCAAACACTCACTTCAGCATAGGGAACCATCTGAGTTCGTGGAAACCAACACTATATATGTCATGGTGTGTTGTGGTTTCTAGGAAGCTTGATTTATGTAAGATAAATTATCTTTGTAGTGTATCCTTAGACAACTATGGATGCATCTTCCAAAACTAGGACCAAAAGGAGCAAAACTTGTATTGCTATGTTTGGTGTTTGTCAATAATTGTTCTTGATAAATGTGGTAATGGAAGAAAAGTGAAAGTTCAACCAAGGTAATTGACCTTGCCTACAAATGTCAGAGTAGTGCAACGGAATATGTTCTGGAAGCAAAGCTCTACAATAAGAGGAAAAACTAATGATAATGATCATGATTTTTTGATGGGAGCTTTTACTGAGAAAGGTAGGATTCAAGAATATATATTTGCCCCTGGTGCAAAATGATATTCATGATTCACTTGTCATGTTAATGGAACAAGACATTCCTACGAACTACAAAGAAGCGATGGTGGACCTAAGTATGAGATATGACTATGAGCCATAAAATCCTATGTTGAGTTACATTTAAGATTGCTTGAATCTTATCAAGTAAGGAGGTTACTTGATATTCACAACTTCAGAGTTATGAGGAATAAATGTGAACATCAAAGGGACGTCAAGATTGGTTTGTCATAAAGACTGTTTCTGACAAATTCAATGGGTTGACTACAATGTGTAGCAATGCTTGAGTCAAAGGGATATTCACTATGATTGATCCAGGATTGTTACCAATACCGTGACTTTCTCAAATCCTGTATTTGAAGAAGTGTTGTAATTGGTACAACAAGAAGGTTTTGGAAAAACATATGGATATTAGTATCTCGTAAACTGAATTCTCATTTTGATGGATGATCAAAGGATTTTGGACTTAACCAAAATATCGAGGAAACATGCATTTGCATGAAACTGAGTGGGAGCTGAATAGTTTCCTGAAACTTAATATGTAGACGACATATTTTGAGTGGGAGCTATGGGAGTATTATCCTAGACTTATATGAAAATGACATATTTGAGTAGGAGCCATGTGGTTAGTATCCTGAACTTAATATGTGTCCGACATATTTGAGTGGGAGCAATATGAGTGTTATCCTAAGACTTAATATGTGCATGACATATTTGAGTGGGAGCATGATAACATTCTCATATATGGATAACATATTATGAATGGTGTAGTTGGTGTTAATGATTATTTGAATCTTTCATAAATGAAGATGAATAAGTATTAAGCATTGAAGATCTATTAAGATAGATATGTGTTTAATAACATTGAGTCGTAATACTTTCCTGGATAAGATTCAGAAGGAGTTCAGAATGGGACAAGTCAAGAAGTGGTCCTTACTTGTATATCCAAGAGAAGTGTTGAGTTAATCTCAGTACAAGAACAATGGTTAATGGTTAATGAAAGAAATGAATGTGTTGGATCCTCTATGCCTTTGTCATAGGTTCTTTCATATAAAACCAGAGTTATGTACTCGACGTAATGTGACCCAAATTCTTAGTAGTAAGAACATGTTGTGATATGATTTATGAGTAAATCATTGAACAAAGATTTAAGTTTATCCTTCAGTGTCTGAAGAGAACTGAGGATACATCTCAAATTTGTAAAGGATAGTGGACTTGACCATAAATGTTATGCTGGTTCAAGTTTTGACACTAACCTAGAAAATTGAGATATCATACTAATGAATACCTAAGTTGAAAGAAACATGGCTAGAAATCAAAGTTGCATACAATGCACTAAGGATTGAATCTACATTGATGTGGCTGCTTTAGAAGTAGCAGGAGTTATATTATGGCTTAAGAAGTTCGACTTCTGATTGAGTGAGTTTCAAGTGTGCATGACTATGGGAAAGTCCGCGTGACCCACCGGATGTCATTGCTATGACACAACAAACGAAGTCTCACTTCACCGCCAAATATATATATACCGCATCATTATAGTGGATAATGAAGGAATGTTAAATTAGGTGACATTATGATTTGCAAAAGGACATACGGTTCTGAATGGTACCCAGACCGTTGATACAACCTCTTCCACGGGCAAGCATGATCAATAAGGAGTTATGATCCAGAGAAAATGCAACTAGATTATTTGTACTCTAGTGCAAGTGGGAGACTGTTGGGAATGTGCCCTAGAGGCAAATAAAATATGTTTTATCGAGCATATTCCATTAGTTCATAATACGTTTGATACTATGCTATAACTGTATTAAGCGGAAACATTAATACATGTGTGGTATACAAACAACCAGGTCCCTAGTAAACCCTAGTATACTAGTCCATTGGGCGATTGATGATCAAGGTTTCCTGATCATGAGACAATGGCGTCTGTTGACAATGGAGTCGTATCATTGGATAATGATATGATGGACATACACCCACTAGAAGTGTTGCGATGTGATCAAGTCACATAGTTCGACATTGCGATAACTATAACGTAGTGACCAGATCCTTTGACCGTAATGATCATACGTAATTGTCATCTATGAGGAGACTTTGATTTGTATCCCACCGCTTGACTGAAATATGCTGGCCATAACGGTGCACTTTGGGTATTCCGAAATAGATGGTTGATGAGTATGAAAATAGATCAAAGCAGGATTTGTCCATCCGTGTGACGGATAGGTACTCTGGGCCCACTCGGTGATGTTACATCATAAAGTTTGCAAACGTGTGACTAGGTCATGGAGTTGTAATATCACGGGAACGAGTAAACTTGTTTGTTGAGAACGAGGACGAACTAGGTATATTGGATACCGATGATCAAACCTCGGACAAGGAAAGTACCATAGGACAAAGGGAACAGGCACACGGTTAACGGATCCAACAACGATTGAAGTTCATTCGATGGAAGCGCAGGGGCTATCAAGGATTGTAACCATGTCCAATTGATTAGTCATTGATCAATGAGAATTGTCTCGATCATGTCTGTTGTTTCCCGGACCGTAGGGTGTTACACTTAAGGGTACTCGACGCAGTAAGGATTGATTCGGGATCACCGGAGAAATTGGAGAGAACACCGGAATTGTTCCGGTGATGACCGGAATTGTTCCGATGAAGGCCGGAAGTTGTTCCGGGTATTTTGAAAGGTTCAAAATATATTTAAGGTTAATGATGACAGACGGTCGACCGGCCAAGCCTTTACGCCGGTCGCCCCGCACCTCGCGATGGCTTGCTGGCCTAAGAAAGATGAGGAACCAAAAGAGCCGTGTCCAGGAGTGCAAGATGGAGCACATCGACCTGATCCCGGGGATGCCCGACGACGTCTCCATCGACTGCCTGGCGCGCGTCCCGCACGTCTCCTTCTGCACGATTCGGGGCGTGTGTCGCGGCTGGAAGAGCGCCGCCGCCGCGCCGGACTTCGCCCTGGCGCGCGCCGAGGCCGGCGCCAACGAGGATCTGGTCTACCTGCTGCAGTTCGGGAACCCGGCGGCTGCGGACGACGCCGTCCCCGGGCCGGACAACACCCAAGCGTATGGGATGTCAGTGTACAACGTCCATGGCAAGTACCAGATCCGCCATGGCCATGGCTCGAGGAGCTCGCCGCCGTGCTCCGGGACCTCGCCGGCGTCCTCCCTCTGTCCAGATCCGACGCCTCCCTGACCAGCCCTGTTCGTCCCGGTCCTCCTCCGGCGAGCCCGCACCTCCCCGTGTCCCCATGTCGCCGGCCATGGCCGCCATGGCCATGGTTTTCAGTGTTCACATTTGAAAAGTTGCAACCATTAACAAAAAATGTTGTAACCGTTGTTCAGAAAAGCTACAACCGACGGTTAAAAAATCTACAACCAACGACGATATCTGGAGTTTTTTATTGTTACCACAAAAAATGTTGCAACCGTTTAAATTTTTGCTTCCATCATTGTGTCTTTTTGCTACTACCGTAGAGAGTTTTTGCTACAACAAAAATTATTAAAGTTTTTAGCGTGACGGGTTATGATTTTTTGTTGCAACCGTTATAAAAAAAGCTACAAGCGGTGATTAAATTTGCTGCCACGAATTGATGGTAAATATGGGTACGTAATTTTTTTATCAGATTTTTTGTTGCAATAATAAAAAAAATTGAAAAAAAATACACACAATAAATTTTTGTTGCATCAACGTACCAAAAAAAGTTGCAACCGATATTAAAAAATGCTATCACCAGCGATTAAAATTTGCTATCACAATATCTTTACTGCAAAAAACACCAAAAATAAAGAATGTTGCATCCACGTACCAAAAAAGTTGCAAATGTACCGCAAATGTTGCAGAAGTACGACAAATGTTACAATGATGTGAAGAGGTACGCATCGATCTAATCCGTTCGATCGCCGAAATCGGACGGCTGCGGGCCGACCGGCGCAGGCGTTTTTGCCGGTCAACCGGCGCAGAGCGCCGGCCTATATTTAATAATGTTTAATTAATGTTTTATTATTTAATTATCTGAATTAAATATTAAAATATATTTAAATATAATTAAAAATGAATTAAAAGGCATATGGGCCTCATAGGGCCCATTAGGGGGAGAGGAAGTCCTCCCCCATGGGCCATGGCGCCATAGAGGGGCCCACCCCCTTTATTCATGGCGCACCCCCTCCCCTTGGGATTAGTCCCACCCCGAAAGTGGAGGGGGGTGGCACCCCTCCTTGGCCTATATAAGGAGGGGTAGGGTGCCCTTTTTTCTTCATACAAATTGATTTGAGACAAGTTTCTCTCATATCTCTCTCCCTCCTTTCTCCTTCCTCGAGTGGACTCCCCTTGTTTGGAGTCTACACTTGATTGGGGATTTCTCCACTATACGCACGCCGTCGTGCTGCTGGAATCGGGATCCGAATCCATCTTTTTTCCGCTGCTCTACTGGTTCGGAGCCCGGAGGGACGTCGGGTATACTGTATGTGTATAATCCCGCGAGGCACTACACTTGTGGTGCTACTTCATCGTCGTGGTCGTATCGCGAGGTCTTCATCAGCAACGTTCCGACGGGGACGTAATCCCGTCATCGGTCTACAAGGATCGGGTGGCTACAGGAGTCATCGTGGATCTGCGCGGCATCGGGGATTGCCGGTACGACTACGCCAACCACGTTCATGCGGGAACGTTTCCCGCTTAACGGACTACATACTGGTATGTGATCTATTTCTGTCCGTTACTTGCATCGCCATAGCATAGGTCTTGGGTATGGGTCTCGTAGGTTATGAAAAAATTGTGTTTTCTGCCCCGAACCCCAACAAAGGCCTCATCCATTTTGCATGAGACGAGATAGTTTATAAACCGTGACGACAAAGGCTGAGTGGTGAGTGCACGCGCCGTAGGGATGATGTATGTTGAAGTTGATCAAAATTCATGTATGAAGCTAAAGGCTAACTTCTGACGAAGAGGAGGCACGTATCTTTCGCATCGCCTACCAAGGAGGCTTGAGGGGTGGGAAGGGGGTGGGGGCAGTAGCCCCCCTCCCCCGCGGTACAGATCAGTATTGACCTCGGTATCTCTTACCGTCTATATATTTTTGTAAGCCGCCGCACAGGATAAGTCGAATAAGTTGCAAATCCCTCGGCGTTTGGAACACCGCCACAATAAAAAAAAGTCCGCTGACTGGCGCCTGTGATGTTTTCCTTCTTCGAGAAAAGGTTTTTCACATTAAATCTGTGTGTCTCCTGTGTTGCTTTTCGTGTTTGTCGTTACTTTTTTGTTTGTCAATTTCCTAACAATGTAGACCGTACCGCGGGTTATGAATGTACTGTATGCACACTCGTCCCCATGCATGCACATCTCATCTCACCAGCATGTAGACCGAACCGCCTATAAAAGGGCGCGGCGCACCCCTCCGCACGTACTCTCCTCTCCGGTCTCCACTTTCACGATGAGCTCCGTCGAAGTGCAGGGGGGCTGCAAGAAGCTGCAGGCCAGGCGCATGCGATAGCCGTCTCGGCCATTGCCGGAGCGATCCACGGGATACTCACCGTGGCTTTGGTGATGGTGGGGTTATCCGCCGCCAACTCCTAAGAGGTTGTCCCTATCGGCGTCAGCGCTCTCCTGGCGGGAGTTTTTACCATTCCAGTCGCCAAACACTTGGCGTTCTACTCGAGGAAAGAGGGCACCAGTAGGAGCCTTCACGTGCTGGAGACAGCCGCCTTTGTCTTCGGCTTCACGGTCGGCGCCCTGGATCCTCTACTAAGGTTGGTCACAATGGGAGTATCATAGCTAGTATTTTATAGTATAAACAAAAATAAATGCATTGACAAGAGGTGTTTGCACCGCACACCTTTGCTAATCAAGTTCGGGGCCTAATTCATGAAGTAATTCGCAATCAAAATATAACTGATATGCTATTTTGCATACAATTGAAAAGGTTTTTTTGTGTTAGTGGTTTTTGGGTGGTAGAGAGAAGCAACTTCGAAGCTCTAAGGCCGAGCCGAATACGATGTCGAAAGTGGAGGCAAATCAAATGTTTTTCATGCGTGGGTTGGAGGGTGGGGCATGGGGAGGGGATTGATTTTCTTATGGACCCTAGTTGAAACAGAAAGATCCCGAACCGTGGACGGTGACACGACAGAGAAACTCACCAGAGGCGACACAGGGCAGTGGCGCGCAACAACCCATAGGAGAAATAAAAAGGTTCACGCTAGGTCGATTTCAAAATATGAAATCTTTTACAAAGTATATTTTGTTATCAATAAAGTACTTGGTGCAATGCAAAATAATGCACCTCTAATGACTCAAGCATCCATTATTAGAGTCAAATGAAACCAATCACTTGTGTTTATGTCAAGTGCAAAGGGCACCATGGAGGTTCGGTGTAAAATAGTTAGTCTTCCTTGTTCGCATTGCTATCAAAACTTGTATTATTAAGATTAATAGATCATAGAATAATGCTAGCAATAGTTTAGCTAAGTTTGTTAGAGTACAGGTCAAGACTATGACCTGGTTTGATTTGGAACCTACTATTACGCTTCAGCTAGCTGATGGCGGAGAAGTTAATAGGTTTAGTTGGGTTGCCTTCCCTGTTAACCGCGCCAATAAACGATTCTTGATAACCCAAAAGTCTAGGGGATCAATTGTAGCTTTTCGATAAATAAGAGTATCGATCCCACGAGGAGCAGAAGGTGTTGATAAGTGACACTGGATAAGGAAAGGGCTTCAAACAGTCAAAGGTAAATATTTAGGGTTTTTTGGTTTAAGCAACAGAAAAGTAAAAGACATGCAAAGTGAACAGGGTAACTGAGGAATAGCAAGTTGCCCAATCCTTTCACAAGGATAAGCCTAGGAACTGAACTTATAAAAGCTAAAGCGTTCTCGAGAAAACACGGGAGAGATAGTCAAGTCACTTTCACCATACTCCGCCAAGTAATATGTATCGTGTTGATAAGTGTCGGTGGGTGGATCAATGCTAGTACACCTTCTAGACTAAGATAAGTGTACTCTTATGATTACACACCTTGCAAGCATCCGCAAATACAAGGTAGTAATTAAGGCATAAGCCTAACCACAGCATTACGATCAAGGATCCATAACTCCCTTGTGCGAAAGTCTGCGAACTGGGGTTCAGGTTTCTGTCACTCCGGCAACCCACCATAAGCATCCTTTGTGCACAATGTATTCCTCTAGGCCCATGAAAGGTGAAGTGTTATGTGTTCGACTCACATAACACCACTAGAGAAATAACAACACAACTTAAGTATCAAACAACACATAATACTTCAGCATCATATGACTACTAACAACTAGACTTCTCCCATGTTCTCAAGAACTAAAGTAACTACTCACAAGACATAAAAGAGATCATGATCAGAGGTGATAGATGGGTGGTAAACAATCTGGACACAATGATATTTCTCCAACAAAACTCAATAGCATTCACCACAAAATAGTAATCAACACCAACAGAGTAGAGAGGATAGATAGTACGGATTACAACACAAGTTGCAATTGTGAGATGAGATGGGATGGAGATGGAAATGGTGCTGATGTTGATGATGATCTCGATGATGCCCGTGACGATGATGATGATGATGTCGACGATCTCCCCTTCCGGGAGGTGATCTCCCCGGCGGAATCTTCCCGCCAGAGATGGCTTTTCTCCTCTGTAGGTTTCCGCCCCGTGGCGGCGGAGAAACACGGAAAACGACTCTTCTCTAGGGGTTTCCTCCCCAGGGGGCTTATATAGGCGAAAGGGGGCACCGAGGGGGGCCACCAGGCACCCAGGAGGGTGCCTGGCGCAGCCAGGAGGGGGCCCACGCCAGGCACCCTTCTGGCTGCCTGGTGGGCCCCTCACCTCCTCCTTCGGTGATCCCCAGTCAATATTCATAAAAATGCTCCCCGTAAAATTTCATCGCATTCGGACTTGATCAGATTAAGAAACTTGGTATCCACTTTTTACCGCCGAATTCTGGTTCTGCTGCTTCGGCACCGGAAAGTTGTAAACTGTGTAAAATAAGCCAAAACAACACAAGAACAATACTTTAAAGTGGAATATATCAATGCATACGGTGAAATCACAATATAAAATAGTGATGCTTTTTGGACGTATCAACTCCCCCAAGCTTAGACCTCGCTTGTCCCCAAGCGATTGCTGAGCTCGGTAAACCTGTCCACAAGTTTAGAGAGCGAAGTGTCGATAAAAGAATACGAACAAGAAGCATCAAGATTCCTCACCAAACTTAAACATCCTCAACAGCAACCTCAACTCATAAGGTCCTTATGAGAAAGTAGTAACAATTATAACAAAGTAGGACCTAGAAAACTCATCAAATCATGAAAAACATAGCCTTGGTCAAGGAACAACTAATAACTTTTACTTTTGTTCTTTCACTTATAATGGAACAGTTGAAGCTTTTGAAAGAACATGCTATTAGTCAAGAAGTGCACATGTCAACACAAAGTAAGATGTTTACTAAGCATAAGCTTTTGCAAAGAACTCACTTATCAAAAGATAATGTCAACAAAGATGTAACATGCTAGATTTCAATGCAACTTTATATGCAAGCATCTTTATCAACATCAAGTGTCTGTTCTCTCTCTAGAAAGGAAGGAAGTAGGAAGGACTGACTCAACACAAAATAAAGATAAACCCCGTGCAAAAGGGTAAGCAGGGAAAACTTATGTGCCATCTCTAGATCAAACATAATAAAAACAAACTTTTGGGAGGTGCATGATCCGTCAACGACTGCTGATAGATAACTCACTCACTTCATGATTTGGACAAGTTTCGAGGAACGGCTCCCATGTGGGGACGATCACATCCCCTTGGATTCCTTTGTTTATCACTCGTAAAAGGGCGAAGGAACTTGTGTGTTAGTATTTATCTTTTACGAGCTGGGCACTCATGCCAGTCCCTTCTCGTATTAGGGGTTTGCAGATTAGACATGCAATCCCAAGATAAAACTTGTCCAAATTAAGAAGATCATGGGTCACCCACCACTTCCTCATGAGTTGAATCAGCGGCACAAAACAGAAGATTTTGAACATCTAAAGATAGCACATAAATTATATACTTTAGGAGTGGTAGTGGAATACCACAAGTTGGAAGGTATGGTGGACTCAAGTGGAAGAAGTTGGTTTCAAGGTATGGAAGTACAAGCAGAATTCCTCTTAGTACAGAGTTTTGGCTAGCAAGGCTTTGAGAGAGCAGAAAATTGATGACAACTTAGATGCAAGCAATACAAAGCATAAACATTAAAACTAGCATGAAACATTAAGTTGTCTTCCTTGTCAACATAACACTTCAAGCATAATAACACAAAGGTTTATGCTATGTCGCTACTTTGAGAAAAACATGCTTGTTGTTATGACCAAAGCTATACTTGCCAAGATTAAATAAAGTTTTCGAAGCCATACCTGATATAAGGTCAATACTCCCCATAAGAATCAACTCATAATGTCGATTGCGTGAAGAGAATACCGAGTGCAGCGAAGAAACCAATAGACTTCTCATTAATATTCCTTCATAGACGACTCCACGCTCACAGATACAAAGCTCTCCACAAAAGGAGTGATAGACCTCAAAGCAACACCTATTTCATAAAGTAACTTCACTAGACATGATACGACTCTAGTTGACTCCTAAAGAAAAAGATAAAGATAAAGATACCCGGCACTCCCCCAAGCTTGGAACAAGCTAAGGGGATGCCATTACCCGAGGAGTTTTACTCCTCATTCTTGTTCTTCTCAGTCAGGTACTCCTTGGCGAAGCGCTTCCATGGCAGCTGTTCTCCAGTCTCGAAGGACATTCCCGTCTCCCAGATCCTGCACTCAGCACCTAAACCCATGCGCAGAAACTTTAGTTCATACTCACAGTTCTGGTTCTGCAGATCATAGATCTGTGCTTGGAGTTCATAAACTTTTTCTTCTAATGCAGCCAAACTTGACCACATCTCCTTCATCTCCTTCTTGTGGGAAGCCTCGATCTCGTTCATGATGTCGAAGTGAGCTTCAACACCGCGCTCCACCATCTTCTTGAAATTGAAGACCTCATGTTCCATCTCCTTCAGCCGCTCCTTGGTGCTCCCTTCCTTGAAAGGTCCCTTCAGATCTTCCTTGTGGAGAACACCGTCCTCCACACGAAGGACCTGGGGGTGCTTCTTCACCTCTGCGAGATAAGGGTTGATGACGTTGACGACGAACTTTTCCTTGGGGGAACTTGGAGAAGCCATGGCACCTAGATCTGCTGAAAGTTTTCCTGGCAGAAACAGACCGAGAAAGAAAACACGCGAAATCGAGAGATACGGTGCCTAGGTGGAGTCGGAGGCGGAGTCCAGGGCAGCCAGGAGGGTGCCCGGCGCGGCCAGGAGGGGGGCCGCGCCAGGGGGCCTCCTAGCCTCCCTAGAGCTCCTCTCCGGCTCCACTCGGGCTTGGAATTTTCCTAATTTTGCAAAAACTCTGAAAAGTTAACTTTTATTGACGTTCGCGGTGTTTTCTTACCATAATTCATACCTTTTCTAATTCTGCTCCTGCCGGAGTCTGAAACTGGGCTGCAACATGTTCTTCATGAGTACTTGTATATATCATGTTTGCATCCACATTGATTGGATCACCTGCCATATAATGTTTGAGTCTGTGTCCATTCACAACTTGAGGTTTGGTGCCTTCGAAATTATTGATCTTGATTGCACCTGACCGATATACTTCTTCAATATGAAAAGGTCTTCCCATCTGGAAAGTAGTTTACCTGGAGAAAACCTGAAACGAGATCTAAACAACAAAACTTTATCACCAACATTAAATTCACGTTTCAGAATTCTTTTATCGTGCCACTTCTTTACCTTTTCCTTGAACATTTTAGCGCTCTCGTAAGCTTCACTTCTCCACTCATCTAGAGAAGCCAAGTTCATGAGACGCTTTTCACCAGCTAACTTTGGGTCAGCATTCAGCTCTCTGACAGCCCAGAAAGCTTTATGCTCTAACTCTAATGGTAAATGGCAAGCCTTGTCATAGACCATCTTATACGGAGACATGCCCATGGGGTTTTTGTAAGCAGTTCTATACTCCCACAAAGCATCTCCTAACTTCTTTGACCAGTCCTTTCTAGAACTGTTTACTGTTTTCTGCAAGATCAACTTGATCTCCCTATTGGTGAGCTCAACTTGCCCACTAGTTTGAGGGTGGTACGGTGATGCAATCCTATGATTGACATCGTACTTGGCTAGAGCATTCCTAAAAGCTCCATGCGTGAAGTGTGACCCTCCATCTGTCATGAGGTACCTTGGTACTCCAAACCTAGGAAAAATTACATCTTTGAGCATTTTCAAAGATGTCTTGTGATCAGCACTCTCAGTGGGGATTGCTTCAACCCACTTGGTTACATAATCAACAACAACTAAGATGTGTGTGTACTTGTGTGAAGGAGGAAAAGGACCCATAAAATCAAAACCCCAGCAATCGAAAGGTTCGATCACTAGTGAGTAATTCATAGGCATCTCATTTCTCCTGCTAATGTTACCAACTCTCTGACACTTATCACAAGATATAACGTACCTTCGGGCGTCCTTAAAGAGATTAGGCCAATAAAAACCTGATTGTAAAACTTTATGTGCGGTCCTTTCACCGGCATGATGTCCTCCATAGGGACTATCGTGACATTGTCGAAGAATGTCCTGCTGCTCGTGCTCCGGTATACACCTTCTTACGATCCCATCCACACCTTCTTTATAAAGATGTGGATCATCCCAAAAGTAGTGCCTCAAATCCGTGAAGAATTTCTTCCTCTTCTGAAATGTGAAACCTGGAGGCAAAAACTTTGCAACGATAAAATTAGCATAATCTTCAAACCAAGGGTCGGAATGAGATTGTACTTTTACAACAGCAAGTTGTTCATCTGGAAAATTGTCGTTGACTGGAATAGGATCGTGCGGGATATCTCCATCCTTGAAAGATTATCCGCCACCGGATTGTCTTGTCCTTTTCTATCGACAATCTGCAAATCAAATTATTGAAGAAGGAGTACCCACCTAATGAGTCTTGGTTTGGCATACTTTTTCTACATAAGATACTTAATGGCAGCATGGTCAGTATGAATAATAACTTTAGAATCAACAATATACTGCCTAAACTTATCACAAGCAAACACCACTGCCAAGAATTCCTTCTCGGTAGTAGCATAATTCCTTTGAGCACTATCAAGTGTTTTGCTGGCATAGTGGATGACATTCAACTTCTTGTCAACCCTTTGTCCTAAAACAGCTCCAACAGCAAAATCACTAGCATCACACATAATTTCAAAGGGCAAATTCCAGTCAGGTAGTTGTACTATAGGAGCGGTTATCAAGGCTTTCTTAAGAACTTCAAAAGCTTCCTTACAATCTTCATCAAATACAAAAGCAGCATCCTTCTGGAGAAGATTGGTAAGGGGTCTCGAGGTCTTAGAAAAGTCCTTGATAAATCTTCTATAGAAACCAGCATGACCTAGAAAACTACGAATACCTTTAATGTCCCTTGGATAAGGCATCCTTTCAATAGCTTCAATTTTTGCCTTGTCCACTTCAATTCCCCTTTCGGAAATCTTGTGTCCAAGAACTATCCCTTCGTTAACCATGAAATGGCACTTCTCCCAATTGAGCACCAAATTTGTTTCTTCACATCTCTGCAAAACTTTATTAAGATTGTGGAGACAGTGGTCAAAGGAGTTTCCATAGACGGAAAATTCGTCCATGAAAACTTCTACAATCTCCTCACAGAAACCATGAAATATTGCAGACATACACCTCTGAAAAGTAGCAGGTGCATTACACAAACCGAAAGGCATACGCCTATAAGCATAAGTACCGTAAGGACACGTGAAAGTGGTCTTCTCTTGATCCGCGGTGTTGACGTGAATCTGGGAGAAGCCAGAGTACCCATCAAGATAGAAGAAGTGGGTGTTTTTAGACAACCGCTCGAGCATCTGATCAATAAAGGGCAAAGGATAGTGGTCCTTCCGGGTGGCCTTGTTTAACTTCCTGAAATCAATACACATTCTATATCCAATAATAGTCCTCTGAGGTATTAGTTCATTTTTATCATTAGGAACAACAGCCATACCTCCTTTCTTAGGAACACAATGAACGGGACTTACCCACTTACTATCAGCTATAGGATAGATGATACCTGCGGCTAGAAGTTTGAGAACCTCCGTCCTAACCACGTCCTTCATCTTTGGGTTCAACCGTCGTTGATGATCAACAACCGGTTTAGCATCGGGCTCGAGATTGATAGTATGTTGGCAAATGGATGGACTAATACCCTTGAGATCATCAAGAGTATAGCCAATAGCACCTCGGTGTCTGCGGAGTGTCTCCAATAATCGCTCTTCTTCATACCCTGAAAGGTTAGAATTGATAATAACAGGACATACTTTCTTTTTATCTAAATAAGCATACTTGAGCGTATCGGGTAGTGGTTTTAGGTCGAACACCGGGTCTTCTTCCGGTTCCGAGAGGATTCCTAAAGGTTCAACCGGGAGGTTGTGCTTCATGATGGGAGTTTGTCTTAAAAATATGTCCTCTAGTTCATCCCTCTCCTGCATATGTATATCATTCTCGTGGTCTTCCATAAATTGCTGCAAAGTGTCATTAGGAGGAATAACAATGGAAGCAATTTCTTCAATAATTTTGTCATTACTTGACAGGTCAGGACCACGAGGCTGCTTAGAAAACTTAGAAAAATTAAATTCATACGGCTCACCGTTGAATTCAACAGAAACTTTACCTTTCTTGCAATCTATTATAGCTCCGCAAGTGCTGAGGAAGGGCCTACCAAAGATAATAGGGCAAAAACTATCTTGCACTGAACCAAGTACAAGAAAGTCTGTAGGATATTTTACCTTCCCGCAGAGTACTTCAACATCTCTTACAATCCCAATTGGAGAGATTGTTTGTTTATTTGCAAGATGGATAGTGACATCTATGTCCTCGATCTCACACGGCTGAATCTTGTGCATGATCTCTTGATAAAGTGTGAAGGGAATAGCGCTGACGCTAGATCCCAAATCACATAGCCCATAGTAATTATGATCTCCTATTTTGACAGATACAACTGGTGTACCTGAAATTGGGCCTTTGTTCCTGGCTGTGACAATGTTATGGCAACAGCACAAAAACTAATAGTGGATTCTTCGATATCACTGGTTACCAGATCCTTGACTATTGCAACTTGAGGCTGGACCTTGATCATGTCCTCAGGTTCGTCAGTGGTCCTTCAATTCTTGTTTAGAATACCTGTAACAAAAGAGTGCTCCTTTATCCTGGAGGGATAAGGAGGCTGTTCATACACAACTGCAGGTAAAATAGGATCAGTAACATTAATCTCAATTGGTGACTCCTTGAAAGTTTTATGATGTTGACTCTCCTTCTTCCTGGAAGAATCAATATGAGAAGCAAAGTCCTTGCAAAAGTCAACCATTAGCTGGGAATCAAGACCAATTTTAGAGCTGAAGGTATTAAAGTAATCAGTCTTCACATAACTCTCAATGTAGTCATTCTCATAGTTTATAGCGGGTTCAATACCTTTATCAATTTCCCAGTCTTCAGTGTTCTTCTAGATCCTTTTTATAAGATCCCATTTTTCTTCCATACTTCTGGTCTGGAATAACCCACTAGAGGAGGCATCCAACATCTCCTTGTCCTGACGAGAAAACCTGGCATAAAATTTGTAAGTATAATTTTCTTGGGGAGCTCATGGTTTGGGCATTTGAGCATCAGGGACTTCAGTCTCCCCCAATCTTGAGCGATGCTCTCTCCGTCGCGAGACCAAAAGTTGTAGATGTAGTTCATGTCTTGGTGAATTTCATGAAGAGGATAAAACTTTGCATAAAAGAGAGACATAAGCTCTGACCATTCAAGCAGATCAGAGTTATCGAGTAGCTTATACCAATCTGAGGCTTTATATTTGAGTGATATGGAGAATAATTTCTTCATGACGAACTCCATCGTCACACCTGCAAGCTTAAATAAAGAACATAATTGTGATAAATATAGCAGGTGTTCTCCCGGATGTCCTTCTCCTGTATAACGATTAGCCAAGACATAATCAACAATACCAGATGGTATTTTATAGGGCACCATTTCAGTAGGGGTAGGAGTGACCACCACGGTCGTGGGGCGGCTCCTTACCAGCAACGAACCAACAGCAGAAGAGTCCATAAGGACCGAAAGTAACAACAGAAAATAAAAGTTCCCTTACCGGATTCACTTACCAATAGCGCTACACTCCCCGGCAACGGCGCCAGAAAAGCTCGTTGATGGCGGAGAAGTTAATAGGTTTAGTTGGGTTGCCTTCCCTGTTAACCGCGCCAATAAACGATTCTTGATAACCCACAAGTCTAGGGGATCAATTGTAGCTTTTCTATAAATAAGAGTATCGATCCCACAAGGAGCAGAAGGTGTTGATAAGTGACACTGGATAAGGAAAGGGCTGCAAACACTCAAAGGTAAATATTTAGGGGGTTTTGGTTTAAGCAACAGAAAAGTAAAAGACAGGCAAAGTGAACAGGGTAACTGAGGAATAGCAAGTGGACCAATCCTTTCACAAGGATAAGCCTAGGAACTGAACTTATAAAAGCTAAAGCGTTCTCGAGAAAACACTGGAGAGATAGTCAAGTCACTTTCACCATACTCCGCCAAGTAATATGTATCGTGTTGATAAGTGTCGGTGGGTGGATCAATGCTAGTACACCTTCTAGACTAAGATAAGTGTACTCTTATGATTACACACCTTGCAAGCATCCGCAAATACAAGGTAGTAATTAAGGCATAAGCCTAACCACGGCATTACGATCAAGGATCCATAACTCCCTTGTGCGAAAGTCTGCGAACTGGGGTTTAGATTTCTGTCACTCCGGCAACCCACCATAAGCATCCTTTGTGCACAATGTATTCCTCTAGGCCCATGAAAGGTGAAGTGTTATGTGTTCGACTCACATAACACCACTAGAGAAATAACAACACAACTTAAGTATCAAACAACACATAATACTTCAGCATCATATGACTACTAACAACTAGACTTCTCCCATGTTCTCAAGAACTAAAGTAACTACTCACAAGACATAAAAGAGATCATGATCAGAGGTGATAGATGGGTGGTAAACAATCTGGACACAATGATATTTCTCCAACAAAACTCAATAGCATTCACCACAAAATAGTAATCAACACCAACAGAGTAGAGAGGATAGATAGTACGGATTACAACACAAGTTGCAATTGTGAGATGAGATGGGATGGAGGTGGAAATGGTGCTGATGTTGATGATGATCTCGATGATGCCCGTGACGATGATGATGATGATGTCGACGATCTCCCCTTCCGGGAGGTGATCTCCCCGGCGGAATCTTCCCGCCAGAGATGGCTTTTCTCCTCTGTAGGTTTCCGCCCCGTGGCGGCGGAGAAACACGGAAAACGACTCTTCTCTAGGGGTTTCCTTCCCAGGGGGCTTATATAGGCGAAAGGGGGCACCGAGGGGGGCCACCAGGCACCCAGGAGGGTGCCTGGCGCAGCCAGGAGGGGGCCCACGCCAGGCACCCTTCTGGCTGCCTGGTGGGCCCCTCACCTCCTCCTTCGGTGATCCCCAGTCAATATTCATAAAAATGCTCCCCGTAAAATTTCATCGCATTCGGACTTGATCAGATTAAGCAACTTGGTATCCACTTTTTACTGCCGAATTCTGGTTTTGCTGCTTCGGCACCGGAAAGTTGTAAACTGTGTAAAATAAGCCAAAACAACATAAGAACAATACTTTAAAGTGGAATATATCAATGAATAGGGTGAAATCACAATATAAAATAGTGATGCTTTTTGAACGTATCACTAGCTACTGCAGATTGCAATGATACTTTGATTGAGTAACACAATGTTATCACCTGAAAAAAGTTGCACTTGAACTATGCTACCACCAGCTTCTTCCATGCTTCCACAATTGATTAAAGTTCATGGCAACAATGTTTATCACATTGGTTTCCATGGATCTGAAGCATTTCAAACCACTGCCAATGCGTATTTTATTTATTTTCAAACATGCTTGTGTGTGTAATGCTTGTTTTGTATGAGGGGCTCACTACCATTTAGGTGTTTCACAAATAATTTCATAATAATTCATAACTTAACTTATCATTCGACGATTTTGTGCAAACAAGATACAATAAGTGAAATATGCTTCCTTGAGTGTTATTTCCTAGCTAGCGCAAATACAGTACATATGAATGTTAATTGATTCTTCATTGTATCAATATCAATTCTAATGCATTGAAGATGAGTTTCCAATGCAATAAAAATTGTTCCCATCAAATTTGATGGATAAACATTTCAATTCACGTTTCACTATTTTTTTGTTGGTTGCCTGCTTCCTTCCGACATGCTATTTAGTCGCTTTTTTATTGCTTTGCACTTAATGACACCCCTTGAAAAGCTTTCATAAGGAGACTAGGGATATGAGTCCCAAACAATGGAATAAAAAACGAGGGTTGAGGCACCATCCATCCCGTCGGAGGCGAAGGACTAGGGACAGTCGTAAGCGGTTAAAGGTGATGCTACAACGAGGATGGCAAGGTTGCGACACTGAAGAGAAGACCAGTGGGAGGAGGGACATTCGCACCAAGTTGTTCTCTATATGGAGCACGCTCCAAATACCTCTCCCCCTGCACACACAAATGCCAAATATGGATGCTCATATAATTGTTTTGAAGCGAGCTCAAAAAATTTCGACGATCGAGTGTGGGATCATGACTCTGTTAGAATGCTCTTTTTAATTAAAAATTATAATGATGATTATAACGGCGACCAGTCCAATATAATAGTGATGCTAAATTTGCTCTTAGCTTACATTTAGTTTTTTGCATTTATACTGCTTCCCCTCGATAGTGCAACCTTGGTTTTCACTTTAAAAGAAACCAGTGATTATGTGTGATCGCCGCGTCTTGTATAAGTTTGGTCACTTGGTTTTAATATTTTTAGAAATTTCAAACAAACTTATCGACTTGTTTCAAAATCAATCTAGACGAGCTGAAAGGGATTGAAGCTGCTGCTGCACACACACACACACTATAGAAAGTAGGGGAGATTAGCAGTTAGGATAGTAAAATTGAACCTAAAACGACTTCTCTCACGTCCTAAACGTTTCCGGCCGTTGGATTTCACATTTGCTTAGTTTCTAGTCGTTAGATCTGTTGTAATGGTGATCTTACACGCACGGTTAAATTACTTGCCGAGATGTTCTATTGGGCTGCTGCCGCAGAAGCCCAAAACCAAGCTCTTTGGTGAATTGGGCCTTTTGTACCAGCCCAGCTGAGTCGCTCATACAGGTCAAGAGCGAAACTGAACCTAAATTGAGTTCTCTCACATCTTGAACGTTTTCGGCCGTTGGATTTCACATTTGCTTAGTTTTTGATCGTCGGATCTACTGCAATGGTGACCTTAGACGCACAATTAATTTACTTGTCTATCTGTCCGGTGGAAAAATACCCTATGTCAGACCGTCCGGAATAAGTCACTTGTGTCCTATGGAAAAGTGCTCCTTGTCGGATCGTCCGGGCTATGCCTGAACCGTCGACCAGGTCGTCGCCGATGGCCTTCACTGACTACCAAGTCATTGACCTAGTTGAACGTCCGGACTCCATGTCGGACCGTCCGGGCTTCTTAAAAAATGCACCAAACGGCCAGTGATGGTGATGATGGTGACTAAAAAATTGCACGTGGATGCTCACAATGCCGATGGGCACTCAGCCATGAGCCCATGAGAGCGTGGAGTGTTGTGAACGTTGACATTAATATATTTTAAAAAATTATTAAATTCCATAAAAGATAACCTCAAACAAAATTTGTATGTTAAATGAAACAAACTGAAAAGAGTACTTCTCCGTCACGCGTATTTCCACAATTTGATTAGATTTCAAACAACTAGGAAAAATTGGGTCCATCGATTTGTTCTTAACTATTAAATGTAAAATGAATGGATAAATTATTTTTTCAATCTCCAGCCTTGTCGCTCATGGCCGGTGTCCCTACCACGACCGTTTTGCTGCGTCGCCCTTCCCTCGGTCTCCCCCACCATCATACTAACTTGAAGTTCCTCCCACCCTTTCAATGTCGACGAACCCATACCTTCCACCCTTAGGGCTAGTTTGGTGCACAGGGATCCTCCTGGGATCCCTGCCAAATCCCGGGGTTGAAATCCTGGCCTCAAGAGGTGGGGAGAATTCTCTCTCTCTCTCTTCCTACCGTGAAATGCACCGGCTCGGTGGATTTTTCCTGGGGATTTTCTTCCCTGGGATTTCCTCCCCGTGGAACCAAACAAGCCCTTAAGGTAGACATGAGGCCGGCGATGCTTCTTTGGCGAACCCGTATCCCCTGCACTCTTAAAATTGACATCGAGACGCTCTTTTCCGGTGAATCCCCGGTGAATCGATGGCTTCCGCGCTGTTGCTTCCTGTCTTTAAAATTCGATTGACCCAAAAGGCCAAAACTAAAATTCATACGATTGATGTATAGCTATTGTGCACCTGTAACGTGAGGCGACCGCTCGAATAATACACAGCGCCGTGATTGACGAACGCAGAACAGACACTAGACACCAGTTGTCACTTGCCTACCGGGGCACACGTAGTACGTCCTACCCACTCCATGGCTCCATAGGCCATCGCCATCCGTGGATCTCGGTTCCCGGAAGGAACCCATCGCCATCGCTGAAAATCATTTCCCTTTCCGCCGTTTCATCACCACTTACGCACGCACCATGCATGCATGCGTACCCGGCCGGGGTCGGAAGGTCCCTCCTTCGTCAAGCCATCGACCACATCGATCGTCACCGTGTGGTGTGGCCACGGATCATCCTGAGCCGTGTCGTCCACCTCTCCTCACCACTCCATCCTGTTGTTTCAACTTGTAAACGCCACGCCACATGAGCATCTTGTGTCATCAGGTCCAGCTCGGGTTTAAATCGCTCTCAACAATTTCTTAGTATTTGCCTACGCGCGCGCGGATCGCGTGGTGGTTAGCGCCGACGACCGCCGTCCATCGGGTGCAGCGAGCTACTGCCTCGCCGCAGTAGCTTTCAGGTTTTGATTTCGTACTCTATTACAGTACTAGTAAGCTTCCTTCAAGCATGATTGGATGATCCATTGTCGCAATTTTCATTTTGCATTTGTACTCACTGCGTACAAATAGACATGTCAGCTAGTACAATAGGCGCGAATCAACCTGTGGTTGACTTGGTTAGGTGGATGGTTGTATCCCCAGCCCACCAGAGTTTAAATCCCAGATTTGACAATGGTGCTCGCATTTTCCTGGATTTATTCCAGGGCTTCCGGTGATGCGCTTTCAGTGGGAGGAGACGTTCCCGTCGAAGACGAGGTGAAGGCTTCGTTAATCTCAAGATGATGTACCGGCTCAGTATTGCAAAGATGCTCATAGGGGTAGGGTGTGCGTGTGTGCGTCATAGGGGTGATTGTATACTCGTATATGTGAGCGTCAGAGTTGTACTGTGTTTCTAAAAAAAAAAAAGCTAGTACAATAGGCGGTTGTGGTCTCTTAATTAATCGGAAATAGACGTGTCAGCTAGCTACGTGGTACTGCTGGTCCGTAGTACATTGTGGCCGGTCACACTTATTCAGCCAATTCGTCATGGCTCACGACATCAAATAGCTAGTACACAGTCCAGTCTGAGACGACGAGCACTGTTTCGTCACAGCCAAGCGTTTCAAGCCAGGTTGCGTCAAAACGTTTGCCAATTGCACCATTGCGTCGCCGCTTACGCACACGCGTAGCCGGCCAACGGCCAGGGTCGGAACTCGGAAGCTAGGCCCCTCCTTCGTGTGGTCGATAGCGGCCGGGAAGCCATGCATTGTCCTGGCTTCATCCCATCGACGTCGATCGTGAGCATGTGTTCACGGATCGTAAGCTGCGTCCGCCTCTCACGTTGTTGTTGCAATGCAAGCAGGTCGTCGGCGTGTAAGATCGATGATAAGATTCGGAGAAGGAAGCGAAATGCAATCGGCGCTGAGCTCGCCTCCCCCTGTCCTCTTCCCCGCGACGTCAAGTTTTTCTTTGTTCTTGTCCTTGTTGCGCGTGACTCCATGACACAGAATTGAACGCTTCAATGATGTAGCTTTCCATATACAAGTCATCAAGGGCGCATTTGGTAGCTAGCTTGTATTGTCTTTTCTTCATATGTACTCCGGCTAGGTGTATACACGATAAAAAAAAGTTAACGGTAAATGCTTGCTCGTGCTTACATCACTTGGTCAGTTGGTCACTGCCTCTACGCCTTCTTCGCTGAAAACGATCGCCTTCAGGGTCATAAGATTCGTCAACTTGAAGGTGATCGTGTAACCGATCCGAATCTGCTGAACAATGACAAGGGGGGCCCAATCCTTGTTTAGGATGAGCCCGCTGTTCATATTTTGAACCGTACCATCCATGAGCAAACAGTGTTTCTCCTCAAGATGAATTCTTCGGGGAACAATTATAGGTGCTTGGTGAACCATCTTGGCAACGACAGGCATGATTTACCCAATGTTCAATGATATGGCTAGATTTATCTCAATTATTTTTCTTGTAGTTACAGATGCTTGCATGAAGTGTATAATCATAAATAGATATTTCTCCAAATGAGGCTACTACCTTAGTCCCGATCCATCCATACAATACTTATAAAAAAAATGTCAAGTCAATAGAACATGGTAAATTAACTTGACTAAGTTCACGTATGTCTTGACAAATGATTTGCTCACTATAAGAAAAATCATCCGCTTATTCTTAGCATACTTAAGGATTAGGTCACTTGTTGCATCTTGCTACTTTTGTTAGTTGCTACTTGGTTATAAAGCATATTGCTACCAAACTATGTAACAATACTTGCAATGAATCCTTGTTGAAAATCACTTGTCAATTACTTATGCTCCTCGTTGGGTTCGATACTCGTACTTACTAAAATAAGTACGACTAATCCTCTATACTTTTGTGTCATGAAGTCTCAGTCTTCACGCCTATTCGATGTCAAAGAGACGGGACGGGATGACTACCCATCTATCGCCTATCATCATTAAATAAGTGTGGTTGCCGAGAAACCCACTCCAGCGCCTCGCATTCAAATTTGTTGCTCCGCACCCCTAACAATGGTTGCTATTTCTACGTGCCCTCGCAGGATATGTAACACACCACACTTCCAGCCCGTTCACCTTTGTTCTTCCTTCACCTTCGCCGTGAAGGCGAGCTCTAGGCTCTTATGGGGTAGAGGCCGGTTCACCAGGGCAACAACCCACCTCACCGGAGGGTTTGCGCACCGGCTTGTATCCGGTAAAGGCCACCACTTCTCCCCTCCCGTTGATGCCAAGCTTGATGGGCTCATCGTCGGTAGATTAATGCTTGTCTTTCGCAGAGGCAGAGGGAGGTCTTCCCCTCTCCCTGAAGCATCACTGCCTGAGGCTCACAACTGTACGGTGATCAAGAAGACAATGTGGCTAAGGGCCCCTAGAGGACATCTAGCATGAGAGGTTGCATGGCCGCGGCGGGGACGACCTCCGCCTTGGACTTCCTCCTCCAGGTGTTGCGCTTGACCGTCTCCGTGGCCAGGACCGCCAGCTCTTCGAGGGTGTGCCGCACCTCTGGTTTGTCAGTGCCGATCGCGGCGAAGCGAGGGCGGAGCTCGGGTGGAACGACGGCGGTTGGGAGAGCATCGGCCATGGCGAGAGTGGGACGAGAATTAGAGACTGAAAGGGGCGAAAGAGAATGGGTCCTTAACATACGGGTCAGGGTGAACAAGGACGTGACAACGCGAACGTCATCAGCGCGGATCTAAATCGACCTCAAAATTAGGCTGAAAATGAATCTCGATGGATCAAGAAAACAAATCTCGATCCGTTTGGATTGTTCCATTGAAACCATAAGTACGCGGACTAAAACGAAGGCCGGCGGATCAGATCGGGACATTTGGGTGCCCTGGGAGATGCCCTAAGCTGCTTGCGGCTTGGCTGCCTGCTAATCCACCCCGTACGGGCAATCAAAGCACATCCTATCACTTGTGCTCCATGGCTCCATCTCCATTACACTCGGTGGGTCGGTGAGAGCTCACGTGCCGACGACAAGGCGAGTAGACGACAAGGAAACATCAAAGAATATGCACGGCCCGGATCCACCTGGGCGTCGCCACCGTATCCGATGTACAGATACGCCGGAGTATGAATGTATCTACGCTCGCTCCCTGTTGGATGGACGCGCGACAGCGACGGGTTAGATTTCGTCCGTTCCATCCCCCCCGGCCGCGAAGCTGGTCCGCAATGGCCCCATCTATCTGATGGACATACGTACGTACGTACGTACGTACGTGGTGCGTGCTACCACACCGCCTTGTCAGTCGATCACAAAAATTTGTAAATTGCCTGAGAGTTTATCTGAACCGATCGATGGTTGGTTGGTGCCGCGCGTGTGGATTGGATGGATGGCTAAACGTCCACAATAAATGACGCAATTAAGCACGCGCTGGCCTCCAGTCCTGCATATACTGGCCGATCGACACCCGGTGCCAGTGCCACACACCGCGCCAGCTCTCCTCGCACACCAAAAATACCAAATCTCGGAGGAGCTCCTCCAGAGCTAGCTCAGCCGTGCCTGTTCGTCGACGAGCGGAGCCATCGCCACCGCCGCCATGAGAGGGGAGGATGCGTCGGCGTCGGCGCCGCTGCTGGTGGCGCAGGCCAAGGGTCGGGGGGTGGCGCGGGAGTGGTGGGACGAGTCGAAGCGGCTGTGGCGCATCGTGGGGCCGGCCATCTTCCAGCGGGTGGCGCTCTACGGCGTCAACGTCGTCTCCCAGGCCTTCATCGGCCACATCGGCGACCTCGAGCTCGCCGCCTTCTCCATCGCGTCCACCGTCGTCGCCGGATTCAACTTCGGATTCCTGGTAATCATCAATCACTGCATCTTCCTCCTGCGTCTTCTTCTTGCTCTATCCATGTCTTATTTTCATCTCTGTCTCTTGGATTGGGAACTCGCTCCTTGTCTTTTACTACTCCGGAACTTGCTCCATGTGGTCTTCAATCTGGAACAATCGCACCTTCTTCTTCTTCTTCTGTGCACTCCGGGAAACGGAGACGACGGATTAGTTTGTTAGTGTACCGTAGATCTTTGATTTAGAGGCATAATCACGGACTCGGGACTCATTACGAAAACGACAAAGAAACTGGGTCTGCTAAATCAAGCAAGCAAAATAGTGCAGGGTCAACGTTAAACGCCGAGGAGACGCGCTGCTCTGCCTCTGGATGACTTAAACACGTCGACGACTAATGCTGTTCCATCTCCATTTTCCTATGCGCGCGCGAGGGCCGCGCGGTTGTTGTGTTGACGAACGAACAGGCTCCTCCATCGTCAGCAGGGCGTGCGTCGCCGCCCGCTAGCATCACCTTTCACATTTTAATTTCCTTCAGCAGGGGTAACTCATCATGCATGATTTCCAAAAAAATTAACAACCTTTGTCATCGTTCATCATTGGCTATTTAGCGTCGCGTTTTCCCTTTTTTTTTTCTTTTGTGGTGTGCCGTACGTTGAGGGTCAACTTTTAACGCCGAAAACGCCACCGTATCTCTAATCATCACGTCCAGCTCGTGCCACTTTGAATAATAATCCTCCTACAAACCCGACCACCATCCCCCTTTTCTCCTACACGCGCGAAAGACGAGAGCTACAGCCCCTACAGCTACAGCTGCGTCGCTCGCCTCGCCGCTACAAGCAGCTTTCAAATTTTAATTTCCAACTAGTAAATGATGTAGGAGTAGCTATTTTCTCGAGGGAAACAGGACGCAGTAGGAGTACCAATTCGTGTCCCATCTTTCCTTTCCTTTTCATGGAAACCGAGACGGAGATAGTGCACCAGTCTTCGTTAGAAATAAAGAGAGATGGGCTGCTCTTTTGCGAGCCAGATGGACCGTACGTGTCATGCTCCATCCAGTCGAGCACATCATTGCTGGACCGGACCTGCCGTTTTTGTGCCCGCTTCTGACGCCGGCATGCTCCGCTCCCTGGCACACCAATCAGGCATGCATATGCATGGTCACCACCACGTTGTGGACTGCTCCCCCTTGTCTCCGCTGCACTTACTATTCACCCAGTTCCTCCTCATGGCTCACCACATCACTTATTATTAGTTCTAGCTAGACACCCACGGACCATCCACACCAACTATTTCATCGCAGTCAAAATGCATGCTTTGCTTGCAGCAATGGTAACAAAATGGTAAAGAGAAACGGTGTACCGTGTGTTTAATGGGACATCTTCTTCTTCGTTCTCCAACAGCTGGGCATGGCGAGCGCGCTGGAGACGCTGTGCGGGCAGGCGTACGGGGCGAAGAAGCACCACATGCTGGGGGTCTACCTGCAGCGCTCATGGATCGTGCTCTTCATCTTCGCCGCCGCGCTCACCCCGACCTACATCTTCACCGAGCACCTGCTGCTGCTGCTGGGCCAGACGCCCGAGCTGTCCCGGCTGGCGGGAAAGATGAGCGTGTGGCTCATCCCGCAGCACTTCGCCATGGCCATGCTGCTCCCGCTCACCCGCTTCCTCCAGAGCCAGCTCAAGAACTGGGTCACCGCCGCCACCGCCGGCGTCACGCTCGCCCTCCACGTTCTCGTCACCTACCTCCTCGTCAAACACTTCCAGCTCGGCTACGCCGGGGTCGTCGTCGCCGCCGACGTCGCCTGGTGGGTCGTCGTGCTCGGACAGCTCGTCTACGTCGTCGGCGGCGGCTGCCCGCTGTCGTGGAAGGGGTTCTCTGTCGAGGCCTTTGCTGACTTCTGGGACTTCATCAAGCTCTCCACCGCCTCCGGCGTCATGCTCTGGTGCGTCCTCCACTCCAGTGCACTCACTAATCAGAGTGCTCTGCATGAAAGAGTAGTTTGACATCCATTTCTTGGCCAATCTGCAGCTTGGAGAACTGGTACTACAGGGTGCTCGTGCTGCTCACCGGATACCTGCCCAACGCCGAGATCGCCGTCGACGCCCTCTCCATATGGTACGGTAACCACTACAGATCAAACAAATCAAACTTCTACCCTATAATTATGCACTGATTTGTCGGTTCAAATGTACTATGTAGCCTGACGATCAACGGATGGGAGATGATGATCCCCATAGGCTTCTTGGCAGCAACTGGGTACGTACGAACACCGAATTCAGTAACCAGTAGACGAGACACACGACTCGCATTGTCATTTGGTCGGAGTAACTGACAAGACCTTGCCTCCTGCAATGGCAATGGCAATGGCAGCGTGCGGGTGGCGAACGAGCTCGGCGCGGGCAACGGCAAGGGCGCGCGCTTCTCCATCATCGTCTCCGTCACCACCTCCATGGCGATCGGCCTCGTCTTCTGGTGCCTCATCCTCACCTACAACGACAAGATCGCGCTCCTCTTCTCGTCGGGGGAGGCCGTGCTCGCCGCCGTGCACAACCTCGCCGTGCTGCTCGCCTTCACCATCCTCCTCAACAGCGTGCAGCCGGTGCTCTCCGGCGTGGCCATCGGCTCGGGGTGGCAGGCGCTGGTCGCCTACGTCAACATCGGATCCTACTACTTCGTCGGGGTGCCCATCGGCGTTCTACTGGGCTGGCCGCTCGGCTTCGGAGTTCGGGTACGTGTACACACGCGAATCATATATCCATGAAAAATGGTCCGGAGAAAGTTTGGATTGGTAGTGTTTCATCATCTTCTGATTATGCCTGAAAATTTGGATTTGAATTTGAATTTTTGCAGGGTATTTGGTCTGGGTTGATTGGTGGGACTGCTGTTCAGACACTGATTTTAGCCTATCTCACCATGAGATGTGACTGGGATGATGAGGTGCGTGAGAGCCATATTTTCTGCTATATATTCGTATCTTGTCATAAAATTCAACAGCCTGCTCGCTTCTTTTCTGTTATAAATATGTTCCCTTTTTCTCTCAAAAAGGGTGTACCCCACCTCTGCATCAATCGATTCACACAACTAATTTATTAAAATATATCAAAAGTAGTTCAACAACGTTAACTAAATGTGAAGCAAAAAAGACGACAGTCGATCGGTGACAGAACAAAAGATTACATGATTCATCGACTACATAATCTATTAGTCGTGAACAATCGTTTCTTTGTTGGGATTTTTTGAGCTAATTGCTTGTGTGTGACTGCAGGCCATGACCGCTAGTACACGAATGAAAAAATGGGCCAGCACAAAATGAGACTAGTCAACAATATTGTTGTCAACTTTCGGCTCCCCTCACTCAGTGGAAATGGAGCTCAACAGCAGAAGGGTCAGAAGGAAAATTGATGAAAACGATTGGTGCAATCAAATACTAGTTCGGAAGAAATTGTTGGCGTGTATATCACACGGGAACAGGCGGCCTGTTTTCTGAAGGTGCCTGCCGGCCAAGCAAAATTCAGTGTGCTATCAGAGAAGAGCTCAAATCTATGTATTTCTATGATATCTAAAGGCACAATAGGGAGAGTGAAAAGGAGGAATGTGTTAAAAAGATCCATCGAGAAAATGATAAAAATTAAGACATTGATTTGATGGACCTTGTTTTGTTAGTATACTGCAATCGTTGATGTTCGAAGTTGTATCCATCATGGCCAACTCGGTTACCATGTTTCACCTAATCAAATCATAACCGCTAGATTTTCGTAAACTTTTTTAAAGCAAAAGAGATGTTTTCCTTTTCGATTTCATATACAAAAAACCAAGTTGTTCGACAGAGACACAACCAAACCCACGACTCAATCTAGAAACCTAGCAAACTATCTGTAGCACACCTACACCTAGCAAGGGGCCAAACTAGGTGTTATCAACAACCTGTGGCATGAAGGCCAAACCTGCTAGAAACTGATCACGCATGATCGCAACCCTAGGGTTTCCGAGGTGGACTAGCTACAACACCAAACTCCCTAACAGATACTAGTGGCACAAACGCCAACAGAGGACAACTACTACTAGGGAAACCCGAAGGCGAAGAAGAAGAAGAAGAAGAAGAAGAAGAGGAGCAGCTCCCGGTATTAGATAGCAAATCAACCACGGATCATGCACACACCTGGCCTCCAACCCCGTGATGCCTTGTAGGTCTCATTTGCCACATGTTCTAGTAATCTTGCTCCCACGTTCAGCACCCTTCGTCTTCCCCTTTTATCTGCAGTACAAACCAGTCACCAATCCAGGAAATCATATTTCATATGTTAATCACATACATCGGATTCAAAATACATTTCCTTTAAATTATAATATCAATTATGTTCCTCCGTATAGACCAGGAAAGAGCAGAAATACCAACACACGCCAATTTTCTATCTACTTTTGGAAAGCTATCAAGCCCCAACTTCCAAACATGATGCAAAATCAACATGAACTGAATATAAATTGAAAGCACATTTCAACAAACACCAAATTAGCTTAGCAGCAGAACATTAAAATAATAGATGATCAATGTTCTCTTTGTCACCACAAAACACACACCTATGACTACCAGTCCAACCTATTTTTTAAAGGTTATCTTTGGTAAGAATGCTTTTCCTCACCATGAGCCACATAAAGAATTTGATCTTAGCAAGCATTTTAATTTTCCAAAGAAATTTATGAGGGAAGTCAATCTGATAGCAGATCATTTTTTATACCAAAAACTAATAGAGAACTTGCCATTAGCAATCATCAACCATGTAATCTTACATCTAACATTCTTAAGAAGTTGGTCCCAATTCTCTCAACATGCAAAGTGTGCACCTCAACATCCCCACTAAGCCATTACCTCTATTATCTTCACATGCACACATGACACTTCATCAAAGACCTACCACAATATGCATGAGATAAAGGTTTTCATCAATAGCTAATCTTATGCACAAATCCATCTCACCATACATGCCACCGCATCAAGGCTCAATCAACATGCATGGGATTTTTTTCATTGTACCATATCACTTATATTAACTAAATATTTTCAACTACACAATAATCAAATACAATATATAATAATATTTTAGTTTTAGTATATATATTATTATTTCAATTATTTATGCTTCATATAATCAAAATATATTGCGATTGATTCCCACAACAACGTGCGGGGTATCCTCTAGTTCTTAAGAAGTTGGTCCCAATTCTCCATGCAAAGTGTCCATCTCAACGTCCCACTAAGCAATGCATTTAAGTAATTCACACATGCCAACTCAACTATCATGCCATATCAGCAAACATTCAATTAAACTACCGAATATCCCTGCTCTACCGTGATGCTATGTCATCACCTATGTTTCCATTTTTTTTCCTTTGCTTCAGTTTACTACCGGGATCTGTTATGTCCTCCATGCAAAAAGAAGCAACGGTTGACTGTTCACATCCCCACTATCTCATTGATATTCAACTTCTCCGTGAATTTCATGAATTTAAGAATACTGCGATCGAGACTCTGTTCAACCAAGCGAGCATTGCAATCCAGGGAAAAATGCAGCTCTCAGTTCTATCAACTTCCTCTCTCTCTCTCTCTCTTCATCCTTGGACTTTTTTTTGCAGCTGTTCAACACAAAATTGGTAGTCCTAAATTTCCTAGTTTATTCTCATAGTTGTTTGAATCTTATTCTTATATTTACCCACTGATACTTAACCTTGTAATCCTACATGTTTGCATATATCCTTTTTTGGAGAGTGCACGTTTCTGTGGAGATGCCAAGATAATGTATTTATTTTGTCCCCACTAACGGTATGCACGTACAATTGAACTCCCCACATCAGCATCGGCTTCAGTGCCACCTCTCACCGGAAGAACAAGGAGGGGGCGCGCCCCAGAGGTATGCCAGGTACGGATTTTATATTGAATGAAAGCAACAACAAAGTACACAATCATATGTGCATCTCTGGTTTAATAGTTTAGGACACCCTACCGGGAGATTTATCAAAATCATCTTTGGGATTCGACGAATCCGATGTTGCCGCAAATTTCTTTGCTTGCCTCCGCATGCAGACACTTCCATAACTTGTGCTAGAGCTGCCACCATTATAGCTGGCGGCCAGACCCGCAAGCTCGAGCTACAAAATGCATGAGCCTCGCCAAATGTTGAGGGATCCAACTTCCTCCCTAGCCAATAGCGAAAAGCGACTTCCAACTGGGAAGGAACATATTCCTTGTTTGCATAGTGAATGAGGGCCACGAGATTCACTGAACGTCGAGGGAACCTGGGAGAGCAGCGGGGAAGCTGGGATCCTCCATCTGTTCTTCGTGTCGCCCGAGTCCTCACCACGACATTATCCAACACGCTCGGGTCTCGCGGTTGCTTTGGGCCGACATCTCCATCACTGCACTGACCATACGATTGCGGTCCAACGCCTCATACGCCATGGATCTGCCATCACCAACCGATCATTTAAACCTTGCTTTGAGTAGGCCATTTATAATTATGTGTTCCCTTTCCTATTCTTATACATCAAACACCCAGTTTTTCCAATTCATTTCACACACTTTTATTTTGCACATGCAAACAATCAGGCGAATCAAAGAGGGTCCTCCGTTAATTTTGGACCGGAAGCTTGACCAGCCGGCGACTGAGTAAATGTTTACCGAACAAGATGCGCTTTTCATTTCCAACTCGTTTTACTTGCAGGTGTTGCTCAACCAAAACTCAGACCAGCGTCGCCGCCGGTCGGAGCGCCCTCTCCCGCCGTCAGATCCCCGTGACAGTCGTCCTGACCGTATTGAGGTAGGACTTGTGTAAACCTTAGTACCCCCGACATAGTATACGAATCAGATGTATTAGAAACCTAGAGGCATAGCAACAATCTCTCGGTCATTGTACTCGGTATTACACCCCATCATAATCAAGAACAAGCAGGAGTAGGATTTTATCTCTTAGGAGAGCCTGAACTGGGTAAATCCTCGTCTTCTGTTACCATCAACATCGAACCCCTAGCTTAGGACACCCTACCGAGAGATTCATCGAAATCATCTTCGACATTCGACGAATCCAATGTCGCGGCAAATTTTATTGCTTGCCTCCGCATGCAAACACTTCCCTACCCCGTGCTAGAGCTACCACCATCATAGAGGACGGTCAGACCCGCAAGCTCGAGCTACAAAAGGCATGAGCCTTGCCGAACGTTGAGGGATCCAACTTCTTCCCTAGCCAATAGCGAAAAGCGACTGCCATATGGGGAGCAACCTATTCCTTGTTGCGTGGTGAATGAGGGCCATGAGTCTCACCGAACGTCGAGGGAACTCAGATGAGCAGCGGGGAAGCTGGGATCCTCCATCCGTGTTTTGTGTCGCCTGAGTCCTCACCACGACATTATCTAACACGTTCGGATCTCGCGGTTGCTTGGAGCCCACATCTCCATCACCGCACTGACCTCAAATTCCTCTTGTGCGGGCGGCATGATCGCGACCGATACTCCCGCCAACGCCTCACCCGGATCTGCCATCACCAAACCGATCGTTTTAACCTTGGGTTGACTATGTCTTTTGTGATCATGTGTTCCTTTTCCTATTCTTATACATCAAACATCCAGTTTTTTCAATGCATTTCACACACTTCTATTTTGCACATGCAAACAATCAGACGAATCAAAGTGGCTCCTGCTTTAATTTTGAACCGAAAGCTTGACCAGCTGGCGACTGAGTAAATGTTTACCAAACACGACGCGCTTTTCATTTCCAGCTCGTTTTACTTGCAGCTGCTGCTCAACCAAAGAGAAAATCGGCTATTTGCCACTTTCAATATGGGGTTTCTCAAAATTGCCACTTTCAAGATTGACTTCTTAAAAATGCCATCCAGCTTGTGTGCATCTTGATTATCTTGCCATTTTCATTTTTCCATCGCTTTCCCTTTTCCTTTTACATTTTCTAATGCCTAAAAAGACCAAACTACCCCTGAATCTTTAGAACACACCTGATGCGTGCATGGACTGGTCCGGTTGATCAGATTGTCTGGCGCTCATCCTTTCATCATGGTAGCTCGCCGCCTTAGATTGTTGATGCATGCACGACCAACCACAGCTCATGGCCGCCCTAACTCGCTCACGACTGCGCGAGCAACCGCATCTCACCGCGGGTGATCGCCGAGCGCCGCTCTAGCTTTCCCACGTGTGCGCCTGCAACCACAGCACGATGCTCGTGCTCGCCCATGTCTACACGCGCGCCGCGAGCAGCCGGCCCTCGCCTGGCTAGTGCTTGCGTGAGCCACGCAGGTCCTCGTCATGCTCGTCCACATCTGCACGCACACCGGCGTAGTTCGTCCTCGTCTGGCTGATGCCCACGGCCACGGGAGCCACCGCGACACCAAATCTCGTCTCTTGTGCTCGTCCACGTCTACAGACGTCGGCCCAGTTCGCCTCTCTGATGCCTACGCGAGCTACCGGAGCTCTCGGCTGCTCTCCCATGCCTATGCGCCGGCACAGCTGCGCTCGCATAAGGATTTGATTCCATGTCGCCACCGCGGTACCGGCAGATGGGCAGTGCGAGCGGCAAGGACGTCGGCGGTTAGCGGCATAGAGGAGATGAAGGCGGCCATTGACACAAGAAATCCAGGAGATCAGGGATTGTGCAAGCTCATTCCAGGCAGCACCACTCTCGGCCGCTTTAACTGCTGATAAGATGTTCAAGTACGTATAGATAGCATTAGGGGTACTTTGGTCATTTCTACTGCTTATAAATGAGAAAAGAAAACGAAAATTAATATAATGAGGAAAATGGCAACGTAATCAAGATGCACACAAACTGGGTGGCATTTTTACGAAGCCAATCTTGAAAATGGCAATTTTGAGAAACCCTATTTTGAGAAACCTTGGGTTGACTATGTCTTTTGTGATCATGTGTTCCTTTTCCTATTCTTATACATCAAACATCCAGTTTTTTCAATGCGTTTCACACACTTCTATTTTGCACATGCAAACAATCAGACGAATCAAAGTGGCTCCTGCTTTAATTTTGAACCGAAAGCTTGACCAGCTGGCGACTGAGTAAATGTTTACCAAACACGACGCGCTTTTCATTTCCAGCTCGTTTTACTTGCAGCTGCTGCTCAACCAAAGCTCAGACCAGCGCCGCCGCCGGCCGGAGCACCCCCTCCCGCCGTCGGATCCCCGTGGTAGGTAGCGGAGCCCCTCCCTCCCGAGACCCGGCCGTCCACGACCTCGTCTCCGCTCGTCTCCCCAGGCCCGCGCAACGCCGCGAGGTCAAACTCACCCCAAAACCCCAAGGCCAATGCTCCCACCCCTCCTCCTCCGCCCCAAGTCAACCCCTGCCTCCCCACGCCCATGGCTCCCTCCCCTCCCGCTCCCCTCCCCCTCCTCCTCCTCGCGCTCGCCGTCCTCGCCGTCGCCGCCGCCCAGCCCTTCAACCCGTTTCCGCCGCAGTCCAGCACCGACGCCTCCGACGGTAAATCACTTTCCCGCTCTCCATACCGAATTGGAAGGTAGTAAAATGCCCGCGGCCTCACAGATCTCCCCCGTCCCCTCCTCTCGCAGCGGCCGCCCTGCGCGCGGTGTTCCAGCGGTGGGGCTTTGGGGATAGCGCGACGGCGGACCCGTGCAGGAAGCAGGACTGGTTCCGGTCCTTCGCGCAGACCGCGTCCATCAACTGCAGCTGCGACGGCTCGACGGGCGGGTTGTGCCGCATCACGCACCTGTGCGTGCTCCGTCCTCCTCGCTCTCTCAGGCCTCTGGCCTTTTAATTTTCCGGCGCCTTTGCGTGTGGATTGACGGGTGGCTCTGGATGATGCAGGAACGTCACCGGCTTTTGGAATCTGACCGAGATCCCGCCGGAGCTCTTCAGCTTTACGGAGCTGGTCTCTCTGTGAGTTATGGACTTATGGCATTGATGTTTCATGTCTGTTACTGTGAAAACTGCTTACTCTAGGAAATGCTTGAATTGACATGCCGTAGAAGTATAGATGCACATCATTGGTTGGAATGAGTATTATACTACTTGCTGCAGTTACTACCTAGTATGGCTAAGGACCCAGATTTCAGAATTTTGTTGCTGCATCATAATGATTTACTGCAGAATATATAGTGGTTGCTAAAGAAATTAGGTATGGAACCAAGGCCTCCATGCCTAGCATACACTCCTAAAATGATTAGGTGCAGAACCTGTCCACATGTACTCAAAATCTTCCACTTTTAGAACCAAATGGAGTATTATTGTTGAAATTTGACACAACCTGCTTTAGCAACAACATAGTTTTTTTTACTCTACCCTATAGCAGAGATACTACAAAGAGGCTACACTTGTGTAGCGATAAGGATTACTTATAGGATTGATAACCACTTACTTATCATTTCCTTTTGTAGGGATTTGAGCAATAACAACTTAAGTGGTTCAATACCTCAAGAAGTTGGCAATCTCTCCAAACTACAAACATGGTGATTATGAAATCTTTTAGTTCCCCTTACAGTTGGGATTATATATTTTTATAACCTTATTGTTTAGTTTTCCTGTAATTATTATCATCAACCTATACCTGCATTCAAAGTTATCCTGCTGAACTAGTCATGTTCGTTACATATTACAGAAAGTCATAGTGCAGAGATAGTCTGTACTCAGACTGTCTCAGTTTCAAATCTATATGTTGGCAAAGACATTTATTATGTTTATAGCTGATTGGTTGATCTTCACTTAGCTAGGCACTTCAACAACAATCAACTCAGTGGGCATTTACCTAATGAATCTTCCCGTTTAGGGAGTCTTCAATCCCTGTAAGTAATCCCCATTTCCCTTTATTTTCCCATACACCAAGTAAACAGCTAGTTAATATTGATCAAGTCAATTTGAGGAGTACTAGAAAACGTAGAGTATGTTCAAAAAGGAAATATTATATGACTGCAATTACTTATGCAGGTGGATGTTCGATAATCACATTGAAGGGCAACTTCCAGAATTTATTGCGAATTTTACCAACCTCACAGACCTGTATGCATAAGTACTTGCTTATTTCAATTAGGCACAGCTGCTTCTTTCTTTTCAGTCTTCTTAATTAACACACTTATCTTACTAGGAGAATATATGGGACGAAACTTCGAGGACCTATTCCAAAAAAGTTCTCTAGTTTGACCAATCTGAAAAATCTGTAAGTCACTATAGTGGTTTCCCTTGTTAAATATATCAAAGACTATAGCAGTGCCCTCATTTTTTGTATCATTACCATACTCTTAAGGGAGTAACACAAAAGAACAAGAATACACTTAACCTTTGGTCATCTCTGGAGTTCTTGTTCACAATATTCACGAGAAATCAGTGTTGTACAATTTGCTAGAAGACAAGTGAATCTGTTTTTCATATTAATAAATAGTTCACAGTCTTGGGTTTTAACAGGGATTTTTTTGTAGGATTCTTGGTGATCTTAATGGTGGAAATTCTACTTTTGATTTCATAGCAGATGGGACAAATATTTCAATATTGTATGTCTGTAATTGTCATACCGAACTATATTTTGCTTCCATTATTAGTATAGTTATTTATTAATATTTTGCTGTTATGCAGATCACTGAGAAAATGCGGAATTGGCCAGTTTCCTAGTAATCCCCCAAATCTACCCAACCTAACATACCTGTGGGTTTTCTGAAACTTCTACTTGAATGCATTGCTTTTGTTTAACGATGCTTGATAGCAGTACACCTTTTAAAGTTCTGATAATTTAAGTCAATTATCCTATAATATGACGCTACTGTCTTAAAATCTTAATATTATTATAGATCTAGGCATTGTTTTCTAGCCTGAATTCTTATGATGCCATTATTATCTATCTCCAGCATCTATTGTCACTCATCAACATGCTATTAGTTTAGAAACTGAAACACTGTGAACAGTTCTGACACATACCTTCTTTCACAGCTTCTAATAGCTGGAAAATTTTATAACTATATATGTTGTTGATTCAACCTCAACAACCTCAACAACAAAGCATGTCATTCCCAAACAAGTTCGGGTAGGCTAGAGTTGAAACCCATAAGATATCAAAGCCAAGTCATGGCTCTGGCACGTGCATAACTAACTTCCATGGAGCCCTGTCCAGAGCTAAGCCTTTGCTGATAACCCAATCCTTCAGATCTCTCTTCACAGACTCCTCCAAAGTCAAGTTTGGTCTCCCCCGACCTCTCTTGACATTATCAGCACACTTTAACCGCCTGCTATGCACTGACGCTTCAGGGGGCTTGCACTGAATATGCCCAAACCATCTCATGCGATGTTGGACAAACTTCTCTTCAATTGGTTCCGCCCCAACTCTCTCATGTATATCATCATACCGGACAAGATCCTTCCTTGTGTGGACACACGTCCATCTCAGCATGCACATCTCTGCCACACCTAGTTGTTGGACATGTTGCCTTTTAGTTGGCAAACATTCTCAGCGCCATACAACATGGCAGGTCGAATCACTATAGAACTTGCCTTATAGCTTTTGTGTCACTCTCTTATCACAGAGAGCGCCAGAAGCATGGCGCACTTCAGTCATCCAGCTTTGATCGATGGTTCACATTGAAAGGATCGAGATAGACCTAGAGGGGGGGGGGTGAATATGTCGTATTACAAATTTTAACACTACTTAACAATTTTAGGCAATAATGCGGAAGATAAAGGTGAGCCTAACAATTGCAAGGTTTAACAAGTTGTGACAAGAAGAGCAATAAGCACAATATACTAAAGCAAGTGAGGGGCAAATAATACGGTAGTACAAGTAATAAGGGGAAAGAGTAGGGATAACCGAAAGACGCGAAGACAACGATGTATCCCGATGTTCACTTCCTTGGAGGGAAGCTACTCACCGTTCGGAGTGAGTGGGTGAAACCACGAAGGCACACCAACGCCACGAAGGCTCACTCTATTCCCCTTGAGATATCACCACGAAGGCGATTCCCAACCACTACCGGTTGACCTTAAAGGTTGTCACCAAACCCTCACAAACTCAACGGGGGTAATCACAATGGTTGATTCCTCTCCGAAGAACTCCTACCCGCCTAGGAGTCTCCAACCTCCAAGAGTAACAAGATCAATGGGAAATGCTCAAGACTTGCTCAAAACGCGATTTGCTTTGGTTGGAAGATGGGGAAGGGGCGGATCTATCACTGGGTGAAAGATCCGTCAAGAACTCTCAAGGAACTCTCCGGGATCTGAGATTTGGTGAGGGAGAGAGTGAGAGGGAGCACTTGTGTTCTTGGGTGTTTGCAAATGAAGTGGTCAACCCTCACAAGTGGGGGTGAGGGGGTATTTATAGCCCAAGGGACGAAATGGCCGTTGGGGCAATATGCTGTGTAAGTGTCGGACGTCCGTCAGGTATCGGACGTCCGAGCCAGGTCGGGCGTCCGAAGTGTCCAATATGAGTGCAGCAACCAACACCAGAAGAAAAAGGTCAGTAGCACATCGGACGTCCGACAGAGTTCGGTCGGACGTCCGAAACTCGTCGGACTTCCGGCGATTTTACAACCCTACTGACCTTTCCTACGAAAAACGGTATATGAAATGTCGGACGTCCGATGGCTGTCGGACGTCCGAAACTTTGAAATGTCGGACGTCCGAGCCATGTCGGACGTCCGAAAGCAGTGAATAGATTCTTACATTTTAGCTCCGATTTTGTGTCGAGATGTTTTTGTTTTAATTAGCTTTGAGCAAATCTTAAACACAAACCCACTGATCCCCTCTTAATAGTGCGGGGATCCCTATACTCAAGATAAACCGAAAAGCTTACGCTTCAACATGGATTGGATCCGTATCTTGAGCACTTTGATATGATTAGATGGTCCTTGATCCTCCACCACAACGAAACGAGGACTAAAACCTGAGATATACTTGGCAAACATAATTAGTCCTCTATATGTACATTGTCATCAACATCAAAACAATATTAAGGGCAAGATAGCACTTTCACACATCTTCACCAATACCACCATCCTTCTGCAGCATTGACCCCGAATATCGAAAGGTGTCCTTCTGAGGTACCACCTGCCCATCAAGGCTAACTTCCTCCTCTTCCTGATGCCTATTAGTACCGAAACCCATGCTGTTGATTGTTTCATCTTAATCTTTTTAATTTCTGTGAACATTTTTTTTCTTTCAACGGAGGATCTGGGAGTAGTAAAAACAAAAATGTTCAATACGTTATACAGCCAGATCTATTATTACTTGTTCTTAGCTTTGTTAGAATGTCTCGAGGAAGCTATGCAATTAAATATATCTCTCCTTTTTTGTTGAAAAGTACAATCCTTAATGTAATGTTATTTTCTATACATTTTTCTGGTATTTCATGGTTACGATTAACCTTTATTTTTTTTGGATGCCTTATGTATGCAGAGATTTGAGGTCAAACAACTTATCAGGCTCAGTACAACAATTGCTTAGGTTTAGGAATTCAGGCTACCTGTAAGTTCTAGTCACATACTTACAATCTTCGTAGAATATTTGCCTAATAAAGTTGGTAGTGTTTTCAAGAAAAAATTAGAAATCCTTGTGCACGTGGTCACGTGGAGCAAACTGCTTCAGGGAACAATGCAAATTGATCCCTTTTTCATCTAAATGAAAAGGCAGCTCTCCTGTCGGTTTCTAAAGAAAATGCAATTGATCAACAGTTTTTGAGTTCTTTCAATTTTCAAGGCATATACTTGTTCACCTTTAAATTTCATACTGCTTCATAGCTCCGCATCTATCCAAGATAGATGGCAGAAATTGTCTTTCATCGCATCTTTGCCATCTTAATCTTCTCCGTGCTAGATGTTTTGCTGGCTTGCGTTTTTGGATCACCTGTCTACTTGTCTAGTTTAGCACAAATCTATTGCAATCTGATTCATGCATGGGAAAATCATAGTACGACTTGAAGTGTATGAGAGGATGCTATCATCTCTGTTAAGTGTTATGTCTGTTGTTGTAATTACTTAATTTGTCAATATTGCTTCAGCCTGATTTGAATTGATTTGGGTGTATTATGGTCTATTTATTCTATGGTTGATGAACCCAAACTTTAAGTGTCTCACTGAACATTTTTATTTGCAGTTTAAGAACAAAGACAATGAGTTGGGGTGGGGGTGGGGGTACTTTATGTGTTATCTCATTGCTCTTGTACCTTTTTTTTGCTTTACTTATCTAATGAATTTTCATCCTTTTAGATATGCGGGTGAGAACAACTTCAGTGGAGATCTGCCTTTTGAAAATTTTCAATCGTCATTTGGTTTGTAAGTATGTTCATTTGTTCTGCATTTGCACTTGCTGATGGATACCTTTTGCTTATATCAAAGACCCCCCATGGGCTGTGGCTTACCAAAACCTCTTAACTAAGCTTTAGAGTACCATTTTAGTTTGTACAAAGGTATCTTAAAAACACATGTTATTCTTTTCTCGTACTTTCAAACACACACGGTTCTAATGCCTCTCAAGACAACATGCCTTGTAAACTCCTACACAAAATTCTTCTATATGATATATCATATACACCCATTTTGCGTAGCATAGGACACTTGTTGTAGTCTACTCAGTGACGGAGCCACCTCCCGGCAACCCCGGGCGACTGCCCGGGCTCGTCCGGCAAATCTCTTTTAAAGAGCAGTGTTAACATATGGGTTGGAGAATTTTTCATGGGGCAAATGACAGTTGATTCTGTCATAGTTAGTCCTGCCCCGGCTCCATTCACTGGCTGCCTCCGCCACTGAGTCTACTTCTGGGCAGCAGACTTACAATGGTGCATCACATCAACTCTTATTGACTGTCCTTGTATTATGGTGTGGAAAATATTATGACCTCAGGTTATAGTTACATGGATTCTTTTTTTTTTTGCGATAATAGTTACATGGATTCTGACATATCTTGAATTCTGGTACCATGTTAATCTGTGATAGAGATTGCACAAACGGGGATATTTGTATTGCATCAGGGCCCAAAGTGTACTATACATAAACAAAAGAGATAACCCTCGACTTGGACTACAAATCCACTTATACCCCTAACATACATATGATATTGCAGTATTACACTACCCACTTATACCCCTAACATACATATGATATTGCAGTACTACTCTTAGTCTTAGCACTTAGATAAGATCATACTTGGAACGTAGCTGCTAAATAATGTTTAGAAAATAGCCGAGGCAGTGGCATATATTAAACATTGGATCTTTGAACTACTGGAGCTGAAATAGTCTATAGAAACAAGCAATGAGTGGGCTGTGATTGAATCGATGAGCTTCGCAAGATACTTTTTGAAATTGGTAGGAATTAGATTTGTGATAGCAAGCTAACAACTTAGGGCATTTCTAACCGATCCCCTAAAAGTTAGTGGAGTAAACCAATTTTACTCCACTAACGGTGGCCGCACCTAGCCGATCCCCTATAGTTAACGGAGTAAAATCAAATTTGTGGCCATTTTGTATACTAGCCGCACAAACACAATCTATACACAATACATATCTTAAAATCATTCAAATGAAAGCATGGATAGCAATAATCATCATAACATAAAGTTTCATCACCGCATTTTTAAAATTTAAACATGCGAAGTTCACCAAAAAGACATCACTTCAATCACAATGTTTGATTCAAAATCACCACAAATATAGCATGTATATGTTGTGGATCGAGCTAATCTTTGGCATGCACCACCGCCCTCTCGGTCACCACCACTCAAACGACGTTCTGGGCAAAGAAATCAACATCGACATTCTCTTCGGAGTGGTCTCGGCCACCACCACCACCCTCTCGGCTACCATGACCACCCTCTCGGCCACCATCTCCACCACCATGATCACCACCCCCTCGGCCACCAACAAGAGAGGCCATGATTTCTCCACGAGTGAGCTCCCAATACTTTCTTGTGGTTTCATCCATTGTGTTTGGATTCATGAACATGATAGCACACTCTTGGACCTTCTTCGCATCACAAATCCTCTCCTCAAGTGCAAGCCTACGCTCTTCCGCCTTCAACTTTCTCTCTTGGTCCGCCAACTTGGTCTTCCACTTCTCATCCTCGAAGGCCTTGAGCTCATTCCACCTCGCCATCTTGTCTTCTTTGTATTCGGCAACACCTTCTTGGTCTCGATCATTGCCACAAGTTCATCCTTGTAAGTGCCACCGAATGCATTCCTCTTCTTTCTTTCTTTTGTAATCTTGTTGCCTTCCGGTCTATTGTTGGCATCTTCATCAACCTCGTCATCATCCTCAATGGATATGCTCAACCTTGACCTCTTCGGAGTGGTTTCCGCAATCCTTTGGATCAACTTCTCATTCTTGCATAGCGCGTTATAGCAATGATGCAAAGTGAAGGGCTTGTGGAACTTGGTTTTCCGATGCTTGAATAGCTCTTGAATGTAGGGGCCATACTCTGCCACTTGCACACCACTCGGTGGAGCATGGTTCACTTGGTCGATGCAACCGGACCATCGGTTGCATTGATCATGGATGGTGCTCCAATGATGCCCAAGCAAACCTTGTGTACGGCTTGATCGCACATCCACGGAGGCGTTGTAGTAGTCGGTGATCCTCTCCCAAAACATGGACTTGGTTTGATTCGTTCCGATCGTTGCATCCATGGAGATGGCACACCAAGCGTTGCAAAGCGCAACATCCTCCTTTTGGTTGTAGTTTTGGCTACGACTCCTTGATGAGGCCTTGATGCTTGCTTCGGTCACCTCCACCACCTCCTCCTCGGCTTCCTCCTCTTGGGTTGACGAATGATCCCAAACCGAGTCATAGTGGAGATCATCAAGCCCAATGGTGTTTGAGGACTCCAACGAGGCGAGGAATTCGGCCGTGCTCACCTCCGCTCTACAATGTCAAAGCAAGCACTATAAACAATCACTATCGATCACAAACAATCACTAGCGAAACCAACGAGGCGCGAGATATTATTTTACCTTGTTGGCATTTCATCAAACATTTGGCGGCTGTGTTTTTTGTTGCCGGCTGCGGCCACCGCTCGAGCCGGAGCAGTAGCCGTAGGGGCAGCCGGAGATGCCACACGAGTCATAGCAGTCGCCGTAGGCTTTGGACGAGGCGCCGCCGCGGTCTTCTTCATCATCTTCTTCGCGGCAGCCGCCGCCGCCGTCGGTTTTCGAGCCTGCTTGCCTCCGGTAGGTGCGACGGGAGGGCGGCGTGCCGTTGCTGGAGACGCGATGGCCACCATGAACACCGTTGGAGGCGGAGCTTGGACGCAGTGGTTCTTTGTCATCCCCAAGCTTTTTTTCAGCACCGTCGGTGGCGTGTGGGTGCTTTTCGGCGGTGAAAAACCGTCCGGCGGGGTGAGCGGGAGTGTTGGCTATCCATTCCGGACAGTTCAGAGGTCATCGAAGGCGTGTGGTGGTGGTGGGGGCAGGAGGCAGTGCCGCGTGGGAGGGAGAGAGCCAGTTTTACTCAGCCACCGATAGGTGGAGTATATTTAGGGATTTTTTTTGGGGGGGGGGGAATAGGGAGTTGGAGTAAAAATTATCCTCCACTAACGGTTTTAGGGGATCGGCTAGGTGCGCCGTATTGGGGATCGGTTAGAAATGCCCTTAGCACGACACAGTAGTATATAAATTACACGAGCAATCTCAGAATTATTGACTACAACATGTTCGAAAACAAGATGTGGCATTACAGTTCCATTATGTGCCATATTTCTGGCTCTATGGTGTCATATTCGGCGATTCTAATTCTTCAAGATCAGCCTACAATTCCTTTTCTGCAACGCAGCCTGATCTTAAACCTGTCTAACTCATCTGAATTTTGGTATAAAATCTCCAGGGATATTTCCTATAATCCTTTTATTAATGGAATCTTTCCTAGCAATCCTGCTGGTCGGAAGTTGAAAATGTATGTAATTCATTATTTTTCCTCATTATATTAGGCATTGATGCTAATAGATAAATTGGCAAGCTTACTTGTTCTTTTGCAACATGTTCTCCTGCATAGAAACTATATCGGAACTTCAACTGATGCAAGCAGAACAATGAACAGGTAATCATTATTTAAAATAATTTAATTAGTGGTCATACCTTAACATTGTTGATCAAACAAGTAACAACTTCATTGTTATTTCTTGCATTTTTTTATTTTGTTACTGTGAATCTTCCCTTGCTGCCTGTTTTTAATGATTGAGAAGGTGGACACATCACATTTGTGAATGGGAGAGCTTATGCAACACCTTTGATGGGAAACCATTTCATTTTCCACATTTAATGCGGGAAGTACCCAAGTGAACCAGAGCTCATATGAGCTCGGGATGAACAGTAAAATCAAAAAAAAATATTTTTTTTCAAAAAAATCTGAATTTTTTTGTGGCGAACATTAGCATTTTGGAGCATCGATTTTGTTTTTTTTGCTGTGTATTCCACGGATGTTATTTTGCAAGCATATCAAAAATTTGTCAAATGTTCGCCAATTTTTTTTTCAGATTTTTTTGATTTTTTTTTCGATTTTACTGTTCACCCGAGCTCATATGAGCTCGGGATCATTTGCTCCGCGTCCATTTAATGCAATAATTTTGCTCCTGTGAGTCTGGGTCTGCTCCTTTCTCCTGATGCACTTTAGAGAAATAATCAAATATGTTGGTGAAGAAAAGGACCATCAAAGAGCAAACCAGAGTGTCCTTAAAGGACCATGAAGGTGGACGCATCACATTTGTGAATGGGAGAGCTTATGCAACACCTTTGATGGGAAACCATTTCATTTTCCACATTTAATGCAATAATTTTGCTCCTGTGAGTCTGGGTCTGCTCCTTTCTCCTGATGCACTTTAGAGAAATAATCAAATACTCCCTCCGTAAACTAATATAAGATGTTTTAGATCACTACTTTAGTTATCCAAAACGTCTTATATTAATTTACAGAGGGAGTATGTTGGTTAAGAAAAGGACCATGAAAGAGCAAACCAGAGTGTCCTTAAAAAAATCAACGGGTCTACATATGCGTAGAGTTTTGCTTCAAGTATGCCCTATCTTTGTATTTTAGAGAATGTCCTGGGAAGTTTAGGAAAATTTTGAACGAGGGAAATGTTGGAAAAGAACTGTTAGCATCATTGATGGCCTTTTGGTAGTTCTGTATACAGTAATGAGCTTGTCATTGTAATTTGCAGTAAAATTTAATTTCTGCTTCATGTTTCTCACCATGCCACATTAACTATTAATATGCAGTGAGAACCTTATGCTCCTCAACTGTCTCCACATGAAAGAATGCAACAGAAAAGACTACACTAGTAAGTTATAACAAATCTTCACTGTTTGACATTCGAAGATGCATTTCTTGCTATTGGACTTCCAGTATTCAATTAATAACATATTAATAACATAAATCGTACATTGGTGTACATATTATGATGTTTTATAGAGACCATTTCACTATATTTCAGACCCTAATATGTGTTTTACAGTCCACACAAATGTTTACACATCCCTCATCTGATCATCAATTGCAGATCCTATAACTTCCTTCGCTGTAAACTGTGGCGGCAACGGCAAGCAAAAGATTTCTTTAGATTCATTACCAATCATCTTCAACGATGACACCAGTGACCTTGGGGCAGCAGGCTTTCATGTTAATACTGAACGTCAATGGGTAGTTAGTCATGTGGGTTCTGACCCTTTTAGTGACTCTCCTGGTATCATCGTAAATACAAGTCAACATATTCTGGGAACAGACATGCCCGATCTCTATCAAACAGCAAGGACATCAAGAAGTGCTTTGTTGTACTATGGGGTTGGGTTGTTGAATGGGAATTATACAGTTCAACTCTTCTTCGCAGAGATACTTATCGAAAGCCAATTAAATAGGGACGGGTTAAATAGTGGGCAAGGAAGGCGTTTATTTAACATTGATATTCAGGTTTGATTACTCTCTTAAAAAATCGATATTTTAATGCTTCCAGCTCGTATCAGCCAGACTGAAATTGTTTGATCAACTGCAGGATCAGAATATCAGGACAGATTTTGACATTACTAAGGAAGCAGGGGGTTCCAGAAGGGCCACAAACATAACTCAAGAAGTGACTGTGGATAACTCAGTACTTAAGATACATCTGTATTGGAGTGGACGAGGCACATGCTGTATTCCATATGAAGGAGCTTACGGGCCTCTGGTGTCAGCAATAAGAGGTAAGTACATCTACAGTAAATGTGCTTCACTCCGCTAATATCACTCTTTTTCCAGAGATTGCGTCTGATGGAATGTACCATCAGTAGGCAATCAGGACATCACATTGGCTAACAAGGATGAAATGCTCAATTTCCTTCAGTTTTTCGCACCGAAAAGCCGAACAACAACAGCCCCCCACCCGCACGACCAGTCTCATCACGACAGGATAACAAGCGAAGAGGAGTCGTTGCGGGCATTGCAGCCCTGTGTATAGCTGCGACGGTGATTTCTTCGTCAGTCGTTTATCTCTGGTGGAAATGGGTTTCGCTGGTGAAGCATCCAAACGCATGAGGGGAGTTCAGATGTGCATAGCGTGTGAATTAGCCTATGTACCGTATCATATCTTCGCTGAGCTTGGTTGGGGGACGTGGACGCCCCTGTACAGGAAGGCATACCACGTAACGTGAAGTGGAGAATAGCGCTGGTGTACAGTTTGGTTCGCGGTCAGGATTTTAGGGCTGTAGCTTTGTTTTGTTTTCCATCGATCGATTGTAGTAACTTGTAAGAACCACTGTAGTCATCTCCAAGTTTTTTTTTTCACATATTGAATGCATTTTTTATTTGTTCGTTCAAACGTGTTTCCCTGTAATGCTGTCTTGTTTAATGGGTATCATATCAACACCTTCTTCGGGTGTTCTTTGGAATGTGGAATTTCTTGCGCTGCCCGCTCGACTGAACTGTTTCCTGTGAAAACACTCATGCAGTCCAGACATGCGCAGTTAGGCCCCGTTTAATCCATTGTATTCTGTTCCTACGGATGATATTTGTATCGAGGTTATGAACATGAACTCTTTTATCCTACACAGATCCCTTCAACTTTCTCTTGTAATGGTTGATACTTTGTATGTAAATTTAGCTGTGCACTGACAGTATTTGACTGAGCTTGTTTATAATTTCGACGCCGTGATATTTGGAAACCGGTATTCATTTTCAACTCCAAACGTGGGCCAAATCCTCATGTGAGAACGAAATATGTTTTTACTCTTGGCAAGAGCAAATGTTTTGTATGGCAATCGTTGTAGATACGGGTGGCAATTGTCAGTACGCGCAAGACAACCGAAGAAAAAACCTACAACAAGTTGCCATGTGCTATATACTGCAGTTGTCATCCCTGTCTAACTCGGTTGCCATAAAAAATGTTCGCGTTTGCCATGTCTTTGAACGAACTTTTGCTCTAAATTGATGTCCATAAATAAAATTATTTTCTTGAACACCATTTACCTCGGATTTGTAGAATTCGACATGAATTTGCATGGGAGCACTTCAAAATATTTGAGTCTCTCACATCCCTTGGCCGATTTCCCTTTCTGTAGAATGCAGACATATCTCCCCCCCGGCTCTCCTCTCCCATCCCCACCTTGAGAGTCCACCGGTCTCTCCCAGATCCGACCCTCTCGCCGCCGGCGCTTGCGCTGGTTGGTGCAGTAGGTTTAGGGTGCCCCCCTGCTTTTAGGTCCAGTCTTGGCTTTATGCCGTGTCTCTCGCGAAGATTTGTGGCCATGGCGTCCCAGCGTGGCGAAGCTTGCCGTCAAGCCTCCATGGTGGAGGAGTAATGGGTATGGCAGATCTGCGCCAATCTTCCTTAATAAGCGCCTCTTCTGCATCTGGCTCCTTCTCCCTTCGATGTCCTCCATGGTGGTGGAAGAAAGGGGATCGAGGCCAGATCTTGTGTCCCCGTCCCTGATCTGCAGCAAGTCGGGTTTCAGTTCCAGGGTGGAAGGAGGCATTCGTGTGGCTCCTCTTCACTGTTGGGCACATATAGATCTTCATTGCGTTGATGGGGTTCAAGCTTATGGCGGAGGCTCTCATGGCGGAGGTGGTGGCGTTGTCTTCGTCGAGCTGATGCATCCTGTGGCTGAAAGGCATCCGCAAAGTTATCCTCCTTCGGAGGCAGTTGTTCTTCTTGCTGGTAGCCAGCTTCATCGGCGCCCTCGTCGTCCCAAGTAGCCAGTTCCCTGGCGGCGGCGAGGTGTATCCGGCGAGAGGATGAAGGACCTGATCGCGTTTTATTTTTCTCTCCAGGGTTCTTCTTGCAAAGTCCAGGGACTTGTCTGTTCTGTCTTGTTTTCCTAGGGGTCTTTTGTAACTTCTGTTTTAACACCCTTGTTTAATAAAGTGTTTTTTAGTGTTCAAAAAGAAGAAGAATGCAAACCTCCTTTTTCGTTTCCCCCCCTGAACTTAAAACAAACCCCAAACAGCAACCCTCCTCTTGACTTGCCTTACAAGTAGATCCCTCTTTGTCTTTAACCTTCGCCCGAGACCTGCTTCCTCCCCACTTCCACCCCCAAATCCCCCACCCGAACCCTCGGAATCCCTCGCCGCCGCCGACCCCTCCCGCCGAGATGTCTCGCCGCTACGACAGCCGCACCACGATCTTCTCGCCGGAGGGCCGGCTGTACCAGGTGGAGTACGCGATGGAGGCGATCGGGAACGCCGGGTCGGCGCTCGGCATCCTGGCGGCCGACGGCGTGGTCCTCGTCGGCGAGAAGAAGGTAACCTCCAAGCTGCTCCAGTCCTCCCGATCCGCCGAGAAGATGTACAAGATCGACTCCCACCTCGCCTGCGCCGTCGCCGGGATCATGTCCGACGCCAACATCCTCATCAACACCGCCCGCCTCCACGCCCAGCGCTACGCCCTCTCCTACCAGGAGCCCATCCCCGTCGAGCAGCTCGTCCAGTCCCTCTGCGACACCAAGCAAGGCTATACCCAGTTCGGAGGCCTCCGCCCCTTCGGCGTCTCCTTCCTCTTCGCTGGATGGGACAAGAACCACGGCTTCCAGCTCTACATGAGCGACCCCTCCGGCAACTACGGCGGCTGGAAGGCCGCCGCCGTCGGGGCCAACAGCCAGGCCGCCCAGTCCATGCTCAAGCAGGACTACAAGGACGGCATGACCCGCGAGGAGGCCGTCGCCCTTGCCCTCAAGGTCCTCAGCAAGACCATGGATTCTACTAGTTTGACGGCGGAGAAGCTGGAGCTGGCCGAGGTGTTCGTCCAGCCCGGCACTGGGGAGGTCCAGTACCAGGTGTGCTCACCTGATGCCATGGGGAAGCTGCTTGCCAAGGCTGGGCTCACGCAGCCCGCGCCTGAGGCCTGATGTGCTGGTTTGCTGTGGCTTGTGATGCCTACTACTCTTAGACAGTTAATCAGTTATGCTCCTGTTTGTTAAGCCAAACTATTTGACAATTATGTGTTTTAATTTTATGTTGAACATGCTTGCTATTTCTTTATCTGATGGATTGTCTTACATTTGGTGAGAATTGTGATTCTTGTGTCCCATGCTTGATTGTTATTGTGACTAGGGGATATGGAGAAAAAATGCGCTTATAGAAAACTGCAGTGAAACCTATGTGTTTGACCATGTTGTGGTCAAGTGTGCTTAGTGAACCAGCCCAAATTGTAAGGAGGTTCTGGTGTTTGTGGCCTGTGATTATGAAGTTTAGTGCCTTGGAACATGCTTGCTATTTTGTTATCTGATAGGTTGTCTTAAGTTTGGTGAAAGTTGTGATTTTTGTGTCCCATGCTTGATTGTTATTGTGACTAGGGGATATGAAAAAAAAGCGCTTGTAGAAAACTGCAGTAAAACCTATGTGCTTAGTGAACCAGCCCAAATTGTAAGGAGATTCGGTGCTTGGGACCTATGGTTCTGAAGTTTAACGCCTTGGATAGATTAAATATTTCTATTCACTAACTAGTTTGCCCCATGGAGAAGTTGGTATTATGTATTATTGTATAAATCATCATGTAAGATTGTAGGTTGGAATCTTGGTTGTCACATGTTTTCTTGTTGCTCTATGGCAATTCTAGGTAATCATAGAAAACAACAGTGATCTGGTTAGAACAAGATGATGGAAATAGTAAAATTATTGTATGCCTACCAAAATTTTGTGCCGCCTTTACTCTATATGCCTTAAGGGATTAGCTACTTACAAAAGACATGAATCTTTGGGCGATTTTGATGACATCTCCACCGTGACTATATCTTGCTAAAAGAAATTGGTAGCCCTCATTGCACGTTTATCCTGTATGTACTTTGACTGGGGTTTTCTTGTTTTTCCTATGTACTGGTCTACTGCTTAGTTAGTTGGGCTCTGTTGAATAACTTGGGAGCATATTGACATGGTTCTCTGCAGTCTTAACTATGACATGTTTCTGTCAGTTCTAGCAGTTTTTCCTACATATCTAAGTAATATGGATGCCGAATTCTGATCAGTTCAGCATCAGTCAAGCTTTTAGGGGGGTTATATGCAAGCTAATAACTGTACATCTAGTCTGATTTTGGAAATTGCATACAATGTTGTAGTGCTTGTATCCATCTAACAAAATGGTGATGTACTAAATTTGTGATCAATTGGTAAGCAACTAACTCAATTCTGTGACCTGGGACATCCCTGTTAGCTTAAAGCTCGCCGCCTCGTCTGAAATCATGCTAGGGATATGTCTAGGATTCTTGTCTTGATATCTTCTGAGACAGACTGGGATATCCCTATATTTCCTGGAAGTCCCACTATCATAACTACATTATGTTAAGATAAGATCTTGTGGAGTCAACAAAATGATCTAGGCAATATGATTACCATTTGAATTGGCTGGAGATAACTTTGTGAAGCGGGGTACCAAAACATTGGCTCAGATAATATTTTGCCCTGAACTTTGTGAGGTGGGGTAAATCTGAAACATTATTTCAGTTGGGTGGAGATATACTGGTCCTTTGCCCTTATTAACATGATTGAAGGGCGTGATTTTCTCATTTGGTTGTTTGGATTACTCTCAAAATCGATTTTATTTTAGAGTGATTAAGCGATGTCAAGATTTTTTGTTCGGTGTTGTATAGATTCCAGCTTCTCTTGTCTGTTATTCCTAGTTTCCGTATCGTGCCTGCAATACTGCTTTGTTCATCATAACTTAGTTATGCCCTGTGTTCATCATAATTCCTATGTACTGGTTACTGCTTAGTTAGTTATGCTCTGTTGAATAACCTGGGAGCATAACATAACATGCTGCTCTGCAGTCTTAACTATGGATTGTTTCTATCAGTTTTAACTTTTTTTTTGTACACATCTGAGTATATATGGATGCCGAATTCTGATCAGCTCAGCATCAGTCAATCTTTTACGGGGTTTGGATGGAAGCGAATAATTGTACATCTAGTCTAGTTTTGAAAATTGTATGCAATGTTATATCACTTATATTCATCTAGACAAAATGGTGATCAACTAAATTTTTGATCGATTGGTAAGCAACTAACTCAGTTCTGTGACCTGGGACTTCCCCTGAAATCATGCTAGCGATGTCTAGGATTCTTGTCTTCATATCTTCAGAGACAGACTGGGATATCCCTGTATTTCCTAGAAGTACCCCCATCATAACTGTGTTACGTAAAGATAAGATCTTGTGGAGTTAACGAAATGAATTAGGCAACGGGATGTCAACTATGATTACCATTTGAGTTGGCTGGAGATAATACTTTGCGAAGCGGGGTACCGAAACATTGGCTCGGGAAAAATCTGAAACATTATTTCAGTTGTGTGGAGATATACTGGTCAGTTTCCCTTAACATGATTGAAGGGTGTGATTTTCTCATTTGGTTCTGTGGGATACCCTCAAAATCGATTTTATTGTAGAGATTTGAGTGATGTCATTTTTTTGTTTGTTCAGTGCTGTATAAATTCCAGCTTTTCTTGTCTGTTATTCCTAGTTTCCTTTGTCGTGTGTGCAATACTGCTCGTTCATCAGATCTGTTGTGTTTAATTATGCCCCAAAGGGTTTGCTACTGGGGTGTTGTGTTTTCAGTCAGTTTGTTTCTCTAACGTTGTGTTCTGGGGGTCTAGTTGTTGTGGTCATGAGTATGTTTAGCTTTGATTTCTGGATCACGTGAAGTTATGAATGATACAATCCTTATTTTTTAATAATTTGACATACACATACATTTCTGAAGTCTACCTACCGGGGGAGGAGCCCCTGTGGTTATCTTTGCGTACATTTATAGAGAACCTAGCCTAGTACAAGAAGCAAGCTCAAAGTTTGCATGACGAACAATGTTGCCATTGCTGAGAAGATTGGCGGTGACGTGCTGATTCCAGCAATGGCATAAGCACCAAGAGGAAAATCCGAGAAACTTTTCCAACAAAGGCATCGCCACCAAGAGGAAAATCGGAGAAACGGAGAGGATACTGTCAGACTTCTTTGCAAATGTGGCCCAGAAAGGATCTGCGTTGGATATAGTAAATCAATGTAGATACTCCTGATGCTGTTCATGACATTGATCGAATACAAGCATCCTGAATCAATATTTTGACAAATAATTAGTGAAACCTGAAACCATTATATTATATTTGGACAAAGAATGAGTGAAATCTGGAGCCATTTATATTAATAATGCAAGGTTTCTAAACTGCAGGTAAATCAATTTAGCATGCAAATGATTCACATAATATGATTACTATTGATAATATAGTCATTCTTAGATGGAGGAAACACTTCATGATATTATGATTTGAAGCGAATACCCCTTTTTAGCTTTTGAAATATGCTTTGCGGGGCAATGTACAGAGGTGTGGCATGAGCCAGTGGGGCGGATCCTTTATAGATGCAACCATGACAGGCGGATTGTTTGCTTATGTAGAACCTAATTTATTTTCAAGATAGAAAAGCTGGGATTCTCAGATTCCTACCTTTGCTTCATGATTGATGGCTTATGGATGGAAATGCCTATGCGTCTCTTTTGAGGGAGCTTTGATGACCCATATCGCTCGCACCTGGTACATCCGAGTAGTTGAATAATCCTTGATGCTTCTCAAGCCTATGCAACTCATTAAGATAAGACGTGATCGCTACATCTTGAATGTGTGGATGATCTTCATTCATCCTCTAAGGAACATGACTAAGAGACTTGTAATGTAGCTATATTTATCCCTTAGAAATTGATGATGTGAAGGTGCTTCGGTAGCTCATTGCAATGCATTTATAGGCTTGTGCATACACATTTGTCTTCACTTTCAGCACATGCACCTACCTGTTCTATTCCAATGAGTTTGATTTGCAATCTTGGGCTTTTATGGCAGAATCGTATCTTTACCATGTCATATGCTCATACAACTTTGATACGATTGTACTGTACACATATAAATCATGGATATTACATCCAGAGAACACATGAATACTAGCTTGACAACATACATGTATCATGTTGTCTTTAATTACCATGTCATATGCTCACATGCTTTCGATATGATTGTACCATACCCATATCAACTATGGATATTGCATTTAGGGTACACGTTATTAGCAACATGACATCATATAAGTATTATGAATTCATGATGTGATGATATTATTGGAGATGTCGTGTTATTATGGTGTACAACCACCTTTTGGTTCATGCCCTAGTTTTAATATGGATGCATTTATTATTACAAGGAAGGCAACATATTTAACTCCTCATATTTACCATTGTTGATGCTCAATGACATTTGCTATGAGGTTTAGAAATGATCAAATATCAGAAATGGATTAGAACTTGTGCAAGATTTACAGAAGATCACCCCTCAACTTACATTGCATCCCTCACCCCCATTTTTGGAATAATAATATGAATGTAATTACTAATGAAATGTTTGTTGTACAACCATCTGACATTGACATATATATGTTCGGTAGCTCATTGCAACTAATTGCCCCAACACATTAGTTTGATTCACACCAAAATTAAGAGGGCACACGATCTTCTTCGCCTCTTCGACACTACGAGGCAACACATTCTCCTTGGGAAAAACCTTGTGCAAAAAATTAAATGTAGCATCCAGGCTCGCGTCTATGCACTTGTGTCTTGCCTTGATGTCTAAGATTTGAGTGTGACGTGTAGGCGGGTGTGCTCAGAATCGCAACCTTCATGCAATGGATTTTTGGCGTCTATTTTAACTTGTGCCAACTTAAGAGTCTCCTTAATAGAAGAATTATTGTTACTCGTCTTCTTCCAAAGCAGATCTTGAACATGAGGGTCATTCAACATTGTATCCAACGACGTCTCCTGCGTCGAAAACTTATCATTTTTATCCCGATGCCCTTCATGTTCGGATGTCTTCGATGTTTCCTCCTCCCGGCGTGTGTTCCTTATTCCCTCCTTCTGGCGGCTCTTCATCAAAAGGGTTTTCTGCTTATCGATTAAGAGGCGCTCCGTCGCCGTCGGAAACAACCTCCTACTCTTCTCTTTGTAGTGTGCATCGTGTATAATCAGCCATGAAACCACAACGAAGCAAGTGCGCCATCACAATACCATCAAACGGGTCTAGGAAATGTCCATTTTTGCACCTCTTACATGAACATACCAATGACACATCACCCTTTCATATCATATGTGCCAGTGCGAACTTGAGGAGGCCATTGACACTATGATCCATACAGAATGGTTTGATATATCGAGATCATGATTCTTTTTGCATGGAGTGCCAATGTTTTTTCGAAAACTTTGATTTATTTCCGTTTCGTCAAATTTCTGGCACTCGGTCATATATATGTCCCATTTTTTAGGAAAGGTCATGCCAAAAGTTTATATTCCCCTCGTCAGTAATATATATAATTCTTCCTTACACCATTTGTAGTACCGCGAACCATTTCGATCGCGAGCAACACAATATGTTATGGCACTAGATCTTACCACACTAGATCTAATCACACATCCATCCATATCATAATGCAAACAATCAAGGAGACCGAGTTGGTTCTTTGTACCTAGGTCGGGACTAGATTAGAAAAGGAATGAACTCGAACTAGTTGTCGATCCATCGAGCGAGAGGACGACCCTCCGTACATAGATTGGTGGGTGCCATTAATGGAGGAGAAACTAATGCAAGTGTGAGTGGGTGGAGAGTAGGAATAAGAAGGATAGCTAAGGAAGGAGATATGGCAAGGATCACATGTGAATAATACAGTGACGATATTAGTGGCGTACCAAGAAAAATACACATACGCCAGCCCTAGATAGGGTACACAATGTGGGTGCAAACATTATTTTGGTGGCGTTCATAAAACTGACACGTCATAGATATTTAAATATTGTTGGTGTTGGATCATTTCACCATGCTACCTATGTATTTCCTCAATTCGGCAAGATGGGTCCCAATTACAAGCGGCGTCGCAATAATATCCACACTAGCAATAATAACGTAGCGCTAGCGTACGAAAAGTACGGTGCTAGCACTATTTAAGACAAATAGTACTGGCATGAATTAAAACTGACGCGCCAACAATTAAAGTTGAGGATAAGCATTTGTCTACCATTGTGCGCTCGCCGCTGAGGGTGCGTGCGTGCGTTTCTCCATTCTCCTTCCTTGCAAAGACGGGGGCATCTCCGTTGCGTCCTTTCTCCGCTGCTCCTTCCTCTACCGACGCGTGGGGGAAGGCGACAATAAGCCTCAGTGGGAAGAATACAACATCAAGTGTCGGGGACCAACATCATGTATGTGCTTTGTGGCCACATCATCCGCGTCTTGAGTGTGTTGTGTAGGCTTCTTGCTCGGTACCGGTGGGCGGCCGACCTGGTGACCCTTCTATCAACTGGATTATTTGAGATATTATCCAACTGGTTTACTGACGAGGGAGTACCCCCACGACTCCTCGCCGTGAGGGTACCTGGTGCGTGTCATGGCTGGCTGTCCACTAGAAGACTCACGAACCGACATGAAGCCCAAGACTTGAGGCGCAAGACAAGGACTCCTACTTGTAGATTGATTAGGACTCATGTAAACCCCTACCTGGCTATCTATATAAAGCGAGGCAGGGGCACCTCTCTAGACAACTCACAACTCAATCTCCACCAAATCCCTCGCGGCATCCCTGTAAATCATCATAAATACAAGATCAGACAAGAAGCATGTAGAGTTTTCCCTCCGGGGGCCTGAAGCTGGGTAAATCGTGCCCCATGTGTCGCTTGTCCACCATCCGAATCCTTCAACGCGCGGCCACATCGCTCTCCTCTCTATACGATCTAAACCCAGGGTTCCTAATCCTAGGATTTGCCAAGATCAATCCTCGTCATTTACTTTTTTCATTAACAAAACCATAGGGGCTTAGTACATGAAAATAAGGGGTTCACCATGAGCACCCCTCCATTCAAATTTATATTGCCACCTTGACTAATTAGTCTCTTCTTAGCACGCGAGATTACATCCCTCCCGTCGGTATCGTCAACATCCATGCCTTTGCCCTCTTCGGCATTTGGATCATTGACCCTTCCTCGTCCCCTACCAAATAGATCTCCCATCGCTGCCATACCACCACCTCTAGTTGTTTCTTTGCCCCCCCCATACGTTCACCAGGTTTTTCAAATTTCACCAGGAGCCAGTCGCCCCATTGGCAGTCTTCTTATCTGTGTGTACCATCCCCACATTTTGTCATCAAATGTCAACACAACCACAGAAACTTCAAAAGTCCGGGAGTTTCTCATACCCCGCCGGGTACATTTTCCTCTCTTTCAGTGTTATTAGAACAAATCTAACCAGAGGATCATCCAATAGAATAAAGACTCTAGCCCTTAGATATTTCAAAAGATTAAGACTACCTTTGTTGACTATCACCTTGATGGGTGGAACACCAACTTTCTTTGCTATCTTTCTGGCCACTACTGTGTTTTTCATTAAACCATCTAGAATTCCCATCACTCGGATCCATACGGTATATGATCTAACCTGTATTCATTGACATTAGTGATCCCATCAATTACTACTGCCGCATCTCTGAACAATCACGATCCTCCATTAATTACCCGATTCCAATCACCCATTGATTACTCGATTCTAATCACCCAAGCATAAAAACTAACATAGGAACAAGTTATCACTTTTCACCCTTAGTTTTAAAGGTAACTCACTGTGCCGATGCCCATGCCATGCACATAGACTTGAATAGAGCAACATGGATGAAGGGTTTAGAAACTTGATAGGTTCCTTGCGAGCATTGAGTGGGAACAAAAATTTCCTCTAGTAATGGTGAGTGCACTTACTCGTGCTGGATCAGATCATAAACCATTGATAATTGACTCATGAGTGAAGGCTTATTTGGGTAATAATCCTCGGTTCTCCTTTGAACTTTTCTGGTTGTGCCAAGAGGGTTTCTACGACATGGTGGCCGCAAAATGGGCTACAATCAGTAATGGAAATACATCTATTGAGTGATGAAAAAATAAGATACGACATTTACGAATATTTCTAAAAGGATGGGCAAAAAACCAAAGTGGAAAACATAAAAAAGAGAAAGAGAGGCTTCTAAAGATAATTGATGAATTAGATTTGAAGGCTGAAACTATTCCTCTATGTGCGACCGACTTGTTGGATATGTGCCCTAGAGACAAATTAATAAAGATATTTGTCACATATCCGTTTTGTTCATAACACGTTTTATACTGTGCTATAACTGTATTACTTGGAAATACTAATACAGGTGTAGTATGAAACATAGGTCCGTAGTTTAACTCGGGTAAACTATCTCATTGGGCGATTGATTGATCAAGCTTTCCTGATCATGACGACACTTAAGTCCATTGACAATGAGGTCATGTCATTAGGGGAATGATGTGATGGACATACACCCACCTAAAGTATTGCAATGTGATCGAGTCACATAGTTCAGCGTTGCGATGACTTTGTAACGTATGGCTTAGTCCTTAGACTGTAATGATCATACGTAATTGTCATCTATGAGGAGACTTTGATTTGTATCCCACCGCCTGACTGAAATATGCTGGCTATAACGGTGCACTTTGGGTATTCCGAAATAGATGGTTGATGAGTATGTTAATAGATCAGAGCGGGATTTGTCAGTCCTTGTAACAGGACAGGTACTCTGGGCCCACTCGGTGATATTGCATCAATAGCTTGCAAGCAGGTGACTAGGTCACGGGAGATGCAATAGGCACGGACGAGTAAACTTGTTTGTTGTGAACGAGATGTGAACACGGTATGTGGGATACCGACGATCGAACCTCGGACAAACAAAGTACAGCAACACAAAGGGATTACGTCGTATCGTTAACGGTTTCCAAAAGTGATTGAAGTTCATTCGAAGGAAGCGCAGGGGCTGTCAAGGATTGTAACCAGGTCCAACTGACTAGTAATTGGTCAATGAGAAGAGTCTCGACCATGTCTGTTGTTTCCCGGACCGTTAGGGTGTTACACTTAAGGGCAATCGATGCATATGATAGTTTCGGGATCAATCGGTGAAATAGGAGAAATCACCGGAATAGTTTCGGAGGAGGACGGAAGTTGTTCCGGACATTTTGAATGGTTCAAAATAAAGTTTAATTTGTTTTAATAATGTTTTATTATTTAATTATCTGAATTAAATATTTAAACATATTAAAATAATTAAAAAAATGGAAAAAGGCTATATGGGCCTATGGGGCCCATTAGGGGAGGAGGGGGTTCCCCCCTTGGGCTTGGCGCCAAGGGTGGGGCCCATCCCCCCCTTGGCCGGCGCACTCCCCCCTTGGGAGTTTAGTCCCACATGGGGGAGGGGAGGAGGATAGCACCCCCTTGGCCTATATAAGGAGGGGTACACCCCCTTTTTCCAACACACAATTATTCCTCTCTCTCACCTTCTCCTTCTAGGAAGTGGACTCCCCTTGTTTGGAGTCTGCACCTGGATTGGAGTTCTCCACCATAAGGCAGGACATCGCTCTGTTGGAGTCGGGATCCGAATCCGTCTTTCCTCCGCTGCTCGCCTGGTTTGGGGCCCGGGAGGAACATCGATTGTACCGTACGTGTATAATCTCTTCGAGGCACTACACCTGTGGTGCTACTTCATCGCTGTAGGTCAACCGGGAGTCATCCTCGTCGGTGGTCTACTACACGACAGGGATGTCGTAGTTCCGAGTCTACGCCAGCCATGTTCGCAAGAACGTTTCCCTCTTTCGGTCTTCAAAGGTATGAACACCGATTACCTCCGTTACTTTACATCGCCATAGCATAGATCTTGGGTTCGGGTATCGTAGGTATGAAAAATTTGTGTTTTCTGCCCCGTATCCCAACAGTGGTATCATGAGCTAGCTATGCGTAGATGTATTGTATGGGTAGAACACATCTAGGATGTGGGCATCGAATCTTCATTCGTTACCCTCCCACGTGTACTCATTTAGCATTGCGGCAATGTTTGATGAAGCGGCCCCCGACCGACCTTACGTGTTTATGCGAGACTGGTTCCACGCTTGACATATGGCTTGTACCATATAAAGTGGTGGTGGTGGTGGGGGGGGGTGTCTGTCTCTCTGTATTAGCGATGCGAAGATGTTTGCAACGGAGGGCCCCGACAAGGGTGTAATAGAGACGGATGGGAGACGGTGTTGTGGCATGTATTTCGCAGGATAGAAACGGTTCTCTCTCTCGACAACCCTAGCAGCCACGTAAAATTAGCACAAGCTAAAGTAGAAAGGCCTTTGACTTTGCTTTGCATGAAGGGGGATCATAGGTTGTATGATTTACAGTTTTACTTCCTGTTTATGCTAGTATGCTAGATATGACGACGGTAGCACAAATAGGACCATCTCTCACAATACCAACATTGTGTTCTCCCTTGGTGGGCACCGCCTGGAAGGTTCTCCCATATGGCCGACATTCCGTACATACTGGGTGTCACACATATTAAACGGCGTTCGCATGAGGTTGGGTTCGGCAAGCCTGGCATATGCAGATATGGCCTTGCTGAACAGCTAACATCAAGGTTCGATTGATAGGCTTGACGTATGTATATGCGGGCCTGGAACACAGTAGATCGAAAGATCGATCACGAGTCACATACCTGATGTGATTGGCTTAGAGGCCTACCTGGGTCGCATACTGATGGCCGTGATGATCGGGGGAGGTATGGGGTCTGGGATTGTGTAATAACTTAGTTAAATTGAGAGGTGTTTATCTAAGTGGGAGCTTTCTAGAATTTTGAAGATTAAAATTGAAAACTCCACATTATGAACAAAAGTCTAAATATGTATCCTTGTGAATCAAACTTTGTAGATGGCAGCACCACGCCCCTCGTTCAACTTAGGATCGTTCCTAGAGGAAGACAAACTGAAAACTGATGGGTCAAACTTCACCAACTGGTTCCGCACCCTGAGGATTCTCCTCGTTCCCCTCAAAATGGCATACATACTAGAGGGCGCGTTAGGTGACGCAGCAGCAAATGATGCCAGTCAGGATGAGAAGAATGTCTATCTCTCCAAGACTGATGATTACAACCTTGTCCAGAGTGGCATGCTCTACTCCATGGAGGCTGAGCTGTAGAAATGCTTCGAGAGGATGGGTGCATATGAGATTATCACCGACCTCAAGGCGGTCTTTGCACCTCAAGCCAGGGCTGAACGGTATGAAGCTTCTGAAGCCTTCTTCTCAGCAAAGATGGACGAGCATGGCAGCGTGAGTGAGCACGTGGTCAAGATGTCTGGCTACGTTCAACGCTTGAATGCTCTGGAATGTCATATTCCAGATGAACTTGCTGTTGATAGGGTGTTGCAGTCGCTTCCCGCTAGCTACAAAGGCTTTGTGCTGAACTACAACATGCAGGGGATGACCAAAACCCCTTCTGAGTTGTTCGCCATGTTGAAGAGTGCTGAGGTTGAAATCAAGAAGGAGCACGCTGTCTTCATGGTCAACAAGACCACTGATTTAAGAAGTCAAGAAGGTGGGAGAAGGCTAAGAAAGGTGGCCCCAAAAGGGATGGCAAGTCAGTTGTCGTTCCTCCCAAGGCACCTAAGCCCAAACCCGGAGTTGAGTGCTTCTACTGCAAGGGTGAAGGTCACTGGAAACGCAACTGCCCCAAGTACCTAAAGGACAAGAAGGCTAGCAAGGTCGCCAAGAGAGACGAAGGTATATTTGATATACATATTGTTGATCTTTTCTTGACAAGCGCCGGGAACACATTCTGGATACTTGATACAGGATCTGTCTCTCATATTTCTAATTCTGTTCAAGGACTAAGGAATAAGAGACGTTTGCTGAAAGATGAAGTGACGATGCGCGTGGGGAATGGCTATCAAATTTATGTATTGGCGGTCGGCACGAAGCATCTTAGTCTCCCTTCGGGATTAGTTCTAGTTCTGAATAAATGCTACTATGTACCCACATTGAGTGTGAACATCGTTAGTGGCTCTTGCTTGAAGCGAGACCACTATTCTTTTAACTCTGATACAATTGGTTGTTTGATTTATAAGAATGAAGTGTTTTATGTTCACGTGTCGGAGCAACGTGGTTTATTCTTACTTGATCTCGATGGTGACGTGAGTCACATTAACAATATAGAGGCCAAAAGATTAAAGAGTAGTGATGAAGAGTGATACGTCCAAAACGTATCTATAATTTCTGGTTGCTCCATGCCTCTTTTGTGTGATATTGATATGATATTGATGAACTTCCATACACTTTTGATCATATTTGGACTAACCTATTAACTCAGTGCACCCCAGTGCCAGTTCGTGTTTTCTATTTCACGTTTCCCCCTTATTAAAAGTACCAGAAAAAATTCCGGGAAAAATATAGGAAAAATCAGCGTACCGAAAGCTTCGTGAAGAGCCCGAGAGGGTCCAAAGGGGAGCCAGGGGGCCCCAGGCGGCCAGAGGGCGCGGCCCCACCCCTGGCCGCGCCAGGGGGGCGCCTGGAGCCCCTGGCCCACCTCTGGCTGCCCCCTTTCGCCTATTTATTCCCCGTGACGAGAAACCCTCGGAGACGGAACCCTTTTTCGCGATCTCTCCTCTATTCCACTGCCGCCGTGCTTCCAAGATCGGGAGCACCAGAAGACCTCTTCCCGGCACCCTACCGGAGGGAGGAATCACCTCCTGGAGCTTCTCCACCACCATGGATGCTTCCCGGATGAACCGTGAGTAGTCTACCTTGGACCATGGGTCTATGATTAGTAGCTATGTGATGTTCTCCTCCCCTCTTTGTTCTTCATGGATTATACCTCGTGAGCTGCCCTACATGATCGAGGCACTTATATAATCTTTCTGCTGTTGCTATGTTGTGTTTGCTGGGATCCGATGGATTAAGAGATTATGTTCAGATTATGATTGAGTTATATATTTGATTCTCTTCTTTTATATTTATGTTCTTGAGTAATTCTTGCCTGTTCTCCTTTGCTGTTTATTGCTTTGGCCAAGTAGTAGGTAGTGACTCCAAGAGGGAGCGTTATGCATGATTGTGGGTTCATGCCCCTCGATGACTAGCTTGAGTGACAGAAACATGAGTCTAGGGGATGTGTTGTTTCCACAAGGGGGAAAACAACGGTGCTTGTACTTGGGGGTGCAAGGATTGTTTACTTTACGCAAAGTTCTTTAATGCAGTTGTCTGTTGCTTTGAGTTTACACTTTGGGTGGGATTCACAACTTAATACCAGCGAGATGTTCTGGATAGATATCTCAAGGTGGATGATTAGTAGGTAGATGCAGGTGGATTTCGGTCTACTTGTCTTGGCGTACTCCCCATGCTTTTGAGCCTCTTCCTTTATGTTTAGCATAATTAGCATTGGTTTGCGCACATAATCCTGTCAATTGCCCAGCTGTAATTTGTTCACCTCGCATGGCTATTTTATCGTCTTTTGGGAGAGAGACATCACTAGTGAACATCATAGTACCCCGGTCCATATTTCCAACACTGTTTACACCTTCAATTTACTTTCAGTACTTACTTTTCCGTAGCTATCACTGTCATTATTATCCCGTGCGTTTTATCCTTTGTAAACAACAAGGCCGGAGGAATTGAAAACTCCTCTGTACTCTTTGGGAGCAAAGCTATCTGTTGTGTGTGCAGGTCCAGGTGAAGTAAGCAACTTAGAGTTGTGAACGGCGCCATTGTTCACTTCACCACCTACTTGTATCCGTTGGAGTCCTATTGGTTCGACATTCAACCTTAGCATCTTCTTTAATGGAAACTTGCTGCTATCTGCATCTCACCTTCCACTTGGGTTAACCAACGAGGGGCGAGAAGTTATCTCGTGTATCAAGCAAATTTCTGGCGCCGTTGCTGGGGACTCCACTCTTCAAGATAGGGGAGTTGCACACTATCTTTTATCTTTGCTTTTTAGTCTTGTTAGTTTACCTTTCAGTTTTTGCTTTAGTGTCTTTTATCGAAAATCAAAAAAATATTTACCTTGCTAGTAGTTATCATTATGTCTGGTCCTTTTGCCTTTGGTGAAGCAGAATTGCTTACCTTTAAACAAAGAGGTGGTGAAAGTCTGAAAGATGCATGGTATAGAATTGATGATTCTCAAAAAAGAGCCACCAAGAAGCAAACCACTACTATCCTGCTTAGAAACTTTTATGTTGGAATTACTTCTTGGAATAGGTTTATTCTAGATACTGCTATCAATGGGAATTTCATAGAAGCCCCAGTTTGGGAAGCTCTTAGTGTTACAGAAAATCTTGTGGGAAATCTCCCTGTTGCTAGCATTCAAGAGGACATTACCCTAGCTCATATTATGAAAAAACTTGAAAATATAGAGCTAGAGATGCCAAGCATTAATAAAATAAGTGATTTGGATCGTAAGGTTCAAGGGAATTTGAATAGATTAGATAGCTCCATGCATAAAATTTTCAAAACCTTGGAGACCATCAAATCCCATGACCTGGACCCTTCTAGGATTGATAAGATTGAGGAAATCCTTGACACCCTAGGAACTACTTTCTCCTCAATCAAAACCAACAAGGTGGAAACTCCGGCAAAGAAGGAACCTAGGTTCGTTTACGTTCCAAAGGCTCCTCGTTCCAAAAATATTATATCTATTGCCAAAGGGGTTGAAACTGTGAATACTTTGGAAGATATACCTCTCTTTAAGATAATGAGACTCCAATTGATTTCCCGCCTTTTGCCTTTATTCCTAGAAGTATCTTTATTAGGCCTTTATTTGAAAGACCTCTTAAGAGTGTTTGTATTATTGAAGAGTTTTTTGATGATCTTGATGATGGTTCAATTGATACAACTTGATCTATTTTGCATTAAGCATAGCTAATGGCCTTAAAGAAGCGCTTTCGGGAGGCAACCCACAACGAATTTAGGTTTTCCTTTTTGTTTTTCTTCTGTTTTAGTGGTCTTGATGATTGTTACTACTGTAGCAACATCATTGTATCTTTACTTTTCAAGCTTTGTGCCTTTTATAGCCTCATACGACAAGGGAAGTGAAAGTTGTGACATGCTGTCTAGAAAACAGATTTTGTCCTCGTGACTAGAAAAATCAGAGAAAAATCCCGGTTCATCTTTTTGAGCTGAATTTTTTACACAGCGTGCTCTATACAATTTCGAAACTTTCATATGCCCCCATGCACCCCCAAGAAATATTCAAGGAGACTCGAGCATCTAAGCTTGGGGATGCTGTCGTGGATATAATCCTGACAATAGATACAAGGGTATGAAAGGAGCTAAATGAATCTGTACGTGGAGAGGGTTGACGCAGGGGAATTATACAGGTTAGGCCTCTCCGTAGAGATAAAAACCTTAGTCTTGTCCCAGGCTGACTGGGGTGTTCTTTCTTCGGAAAATACTGAGAATGGAAAATGTTTCGCGTGCCCACGCCGGAGGGGAGGGGGGGGGCTTATATAGAGTGCGCCCCTGCCTCCTTAATGCCTCAGCTTAAATGGGTCTTAATTACAAGATTGAATGCGTACTTAAATACAAAAACGGTCTGCCCATTACTACTAATAAAGGAGGAGAAACGTCCGCAGCCTTGAATGCTTTCTGTCCGTTGCGTTCCCGTCCTCCGAGTAAGGGAAGACTCGCCGATCTCTTCCGAGTGTCGATCTACTCGGATCTTGCTGGACTTCCGAGTAGCTGCGCACTCAGAAGCGGCTTCTGATCTCCGAGTAACTTGTTACTCGGAGATTGTTAATGCTCCATGTTTTTTTACTGATTTTATTTTGCTGGGTGTGTTTGGAGAACCAAGGGCTTAAGGGTACCCCTTGGTTTCCCTTGCCTAGGGTTATGCCTTTAGTATTACCACGACAGTAGCCCCCAAGCGCTTTCGTGTCGGGACCCGGGGTTTGCGTATGTAATTCCAGTAACAACTCAACCATATGGAGAGCCGAGAGTCGTACCCACTTGTCTAAGCAGACAAGGCCAAGCACAGAAGACTCTCGGAAAGCATCGTACGTGAGGGGCATCCCATCCAGGCCGGATGATCAACTGAGATGGGTCCTCATAGTCCGCTCACAAGTCTAAATGATTATGGGTGGTGAAATCCCATACTCATAGACAAGTCGCCTCAACCATATTCTCGATTGAATTATAACACTTACATAAACAGACTCCAGCCCGATCACCTAGTCGGGATCTCGGGCGGGCTCAATCATACAAAAAAGTGTGCCACGTGACAGAGTCACGAGCAATCGCATCGCGATGCCCCAAGCTGCGCACATCTAAGGGCCACTTGGTGTATAAAAGACCGCCGGAAGGAACACAACTAAGCTATCGAACCCCACACTAAGACATGCACGTTATAATCATACATGCAGCATACATGTCCAGTGTAAACAACAGGTAACACAACATGAACTCTACAAACTCATAGTCTTTGTAACTTCTGCTAAACAGAGCAGACATAGTAGTTGTATTACAAGCAGAGATCACATGGCTGTGATCCAACATTACATCAAGCATCAACAGAAGAAAATTATGTCTTAGTAAAGACAATTTTAACAAATGGCTTAAGAAGCCTGAAAGAAAATACAACGACCCTCCAAAGGGCACAGGCTGCTGTCTGGAACTATACGACCTAGTCCACGTTGATGACTTCTCGCCCTTCGTTGGTTACCCCAAGTGGAAGGTTGAGATGTAGCGCAGCAGCAAGTTTCCCTCGGTGAATATACCAAGGTTTGTCTCCAGTAGGACTCCAGAGATGATAAGTAGGTGTCAGCGGCGCAACTGGCGTGGACCTACACACAGACACAGATAACTTTGATTCCAACGAAGTTCAGAGAGGTTGTCAATCTCTCCGGTCTTGTTGTTCACAAAGGGTAAAACATAAGGGATAATGATAGTAATTTGAAAGTAAATGCAGAAAAGTAAATATAGCGTGGAAACAATAATAAGGATATGGACCGGGATACATGATGTTCACTAGTGATGTCTCTCTCCCAAAAGACGATAAAACTGCTATGCGAGGTAAACAAATTACAGAAGGGAAATTGACAGGATTATGAACGCACCGCAATGCTAACTATGCTACAAAAGAAAGGAAGAGGCTCAAAAGCACGGGTAGTACGCCAAAATAAGTAGACCGTAATTCAACTGCATCTACTACTAATCATCCACCTTGAGATATCTATCCAGAACATCTCGCTGGTATTAAGTTGCGAGCCCCACCCAAAGTGTAAACCCAAAGCAACAGACAACTGCATTAAAAAGAACTTTGCGTAAATTAAACAATCCTTGCAACTGCGGTTACAAGCACCGTTGTTTTCCCCCTTGTGGCAACAGCACATCCCCTAGACTCATGTTTCTGTCACTCAAGCGTGTCATCGGGGGGCATGAACCCACAATCGAGCACAACGTTGCCTCTTGAAGTCACTACCTACTACTTGGCCAAAGCAATAAACAACAACGGAGAACATGCAAGAATTACTTAGGAACAAAAATATAAGAGATAAAAACCAAATATATTACTCTATAACAATCTGAACATAATCTCATAATCCATCAGATCCCATCAAACTCAGCCTAGCAATAGCAGAAATATTAAAAAAGTGCCTCGATCATGTAGGGCAGCTCACGAGGTCTAAACCATGAAGACCAAAGAGGGGAGGAGAACATCACATAGCTACTGATCACGGACCCATGGTCCAAGGAAAACTACTCACTAGACATTCGGGGAGCATCCATGGTGGAGAGGAGACTCCCGGAGGTCGTCCCTCCCTCCGGCAGGGTGCCGGGAAGAGGTCTTCTGGTGCTCCCGATCTCGGAAACGCGGCGGCGTAACAGAGGCGAGTTTGCGAAATAGGGTTCTGTCTTTGGAGTTTCCCCGTGACGGAGAATAAATAGGCGAAGGGGGGCAGCCAGAGGTGGACCAGGGGCCCTAGGCGCCCCCCTGGCGCGGACAGGGGTGGGGCCGCGCCGGGTGGCCGCCTGGGCCCCCTGGCTCCCCTCTGTCCCCACTCGGGCTCTTCGCGAAGCTTCCTATACGCTGATTTTTCCTGTATTTTTCCCGGAATTTTTCTGGCACTTTTTATATGGGGGAAAACTGAAATAGAAAAAACAGCAGAAAACAAGAACTGGCACTGGCGTGCACTGAGTTAATAGGTTAGTACAAATATGATCAAAAGTGTATGAAAGTGTATCTAGATCATAGCAATATCACACAAAACATGCATGGAGCAAGCAGAAATTATCGATACGTTTTGGACGTATCAGCATCCCCAAGCTTAATTCCTGCTCGTCCTCGAGTAGGTAAATGATAACAACATAATTTATGTGGTGACATGCTAGCAACCATAAAAGAACTTTGAAAAGTAAAGCAATCAAGGTTAGAGATTAAATTCAAGTCATAACATGCAAGAGTCTATATTAGCATTGAAACAAGTAACAAAAGAACATTAGGTGCAAGAGCTCTCGCTGTCCGTGACTCGAATGTCTCCAAATGGTGTTTGCGTGCAAGAAGGGGGATAGGGAATACGAGAAAAAAAGTATTTTTGTGTTGAGAACTCAATCTACTAAAGTTTCACACTTGGTCCTCTTTGGAATCTTATCTTGACTCGTCCCCAGACCGCTATCCAGGTACAAGTCAATTTGATCCACTCCTTTTCGATATTTTGAGCACTCATGCAATGGATGAGCGTAAGCACGAGAGTTGACACTTAGGATGGCAAAGAGAGAAGTACGGAGGAGGAAGACAAAAAGGATGAGAAAGGATCACATAAATGAGGACAATCATAGGCAAGAGATGCCAAATGATAGATATGATGTGAGGAGTAGGGATTGCCATGCAACGGATGCACATACGAGCTAAGAAGCTCTCCAATGGAACTAGTGGGGGTGCATCCAACTTGCTTGCTCAAGAAGACCTAGAGCTCATTTGAGGAGGCTCATCCTTGGAATATGCAAGCCAAGTTCTATAGTGTGAAGGTCCCCACATAGCTATATGCATAATGATCATCTCTATGGAGTACATGGATATAAAAGGGAGTACTAGTGTGGATCTCTCAAAAGGATAGTAGTGTTGCCCCTTTCTCTCTTTTTATTTCTTTTTCTCTTTTTTCTATTTTTTTATTTTTTTGTGGCCTCAATGGCTCTTTCTATTTAACTCTCATTTGTCCTCTTTGGGATCTTTTATTGTGTCCACTTTGGGATCTTTTCCTCACTTAAGGGCAACACTCTATTTTACAAGAAGGTAAAGGAGATCTTTCACACTTTACAAGGTACTCAAAATCATAAAGAAGATGTAACTATCATGATGTATGCAAGGTATGTCGCTGCCAGTGTAGCAGGAACATGTATGACATGAAGATCAAGTCATGAAGAGGTGGATGTTGCATGGCAATATAACTCGGAAAGGCTATGGAAATGCCTTGATAGGTAGGTATGGTGGCTGTTTTGAGGAAAGATATAAGGAGGCTTATGATGACAGAGCGTATCATGCCAAGGGTTTGGATGTACCGGCGAAGGTGGACACCAACTCTCGGAGTGAGAAGAAGGCAATGCACGGTACGGGAGAGGCTAGCAAAATATGGGAAGGTGGAAGTGTCAACTTTCAATACTTACATTAGTCCGAAGAACTCATGCACTTATTATCGGTAACTCTCAATCTAATAAGGAGGTTCAAAAAGAGACAAGTACCCCGAGGAGGAGTGTATGGGGGTTTGGTTATCCTTGCGCATCCTCGACTCATGGTACGTGAGTGTTCTCTAATATTCGACCCCTCAGAAGAGTAGTGATCCATCTAGTAGCTAGAGTTCTCAACTAGTTTTGTAGGTTTTGAAAATAAACACGGATTGCCCAAAATACGACACCTATCACTAATAGGCAAGAGCTCTTGACACCAAAAGTTCAAACATTACTCACATCAATACTTCAAAACTATTGCAAGATACTACTAGAATTAAATAGCAACCTCAATTACTGAAAGTCCAAGTATGTGATCAGAGGGGGAGGTGGTGAATGATCACTTCAAAATTTTCGACTGAAACTTTTGAAGTGAAGCATAAGTAGTGCGGAATAGCGAAGTAAAACTGGAAGCGAAACTAAATGCAGTGAATCAAAACACATTGAAGCATAACTGAGAAGCAAATGCAATACTGAAGGTAAATGCTTGAAGTAAAACGAACTGGGACTCGGCGATGTTTGTTCAACCAGTTCACGCTCTGCAAAGCGCTACGTCTGGTTGGAGGGACTGGTGATTGAACACCTGGAGCAAATCTCTCTCCGTCCGTTGCTCCACTGCACCAAACTCCTTGAGCTTGGTCAGTTCTTCACTCATGGTTGATTATTGAGGAAATCACCGAAACCTTTGACAAACTGGACTTCGAGGCGACAATTACTCTTCTCTCTCTGAAGAACAACACTCTAACCGTCTAGGAGAATTTCAGTTCTCCAAGATAAAAAGGCTAGCAAGCTTTCACCTAAGTCATCTCAAATCTACTCAGATCAATGGGACTTAGGCTTCAGTATTCTGTATTTTAGGTTTTGCTTCGGTGGCGTTCTTGGGGTGCTCTCTTCAGTCTCTCTCAGGAATATTCTTGGAGCAGCCATCCGCAAATGGAGGAGGGGGCGGCGTATTTATAGTTGGCGATCCCGAGGTGCGGAATGACCAAATTGACCCGAGGTGACAGCTTGACACGTGTCCACAACGGTCGGATTTGTCATTACTGCGCAACTTTACTTGAGGAACAAGTAAAGCTGACTCACGGACTTAGTTCTGCTTCAGTAGCCAACGAACGAAGTCGTTGCTACCGAAACTTAACTTAGTGCACATGAGATTTCTTCGCTCAGGCTTCTCACTTGGTTTGGATTTGATCTGAGCATTTTCTCAATGACTTCGGTGTCCACAAACTAAATACCCCTCTTGATAGTATGGTTTGTCCTATGACCCAAAGAACCGAAAAAGAACTACACAAAAACATCTAAGTCTTGCGCCGTCCTCTTCATTTCCTTCAATGAGTAGAGCTTCAGGACACCTTCATTTTGGGGGGTCATCCTTCGTGATTAAGCTTCGCTCCGTGGGTTATGCTTCGATAACTTGAAGGCCTTCCCTAAAGCTTTATCACCTAGCTTGTCCTTCAGGAACCTATACAACTGTTTACACTAGAAAACATTGTTAGTTCCTCTACTGTCTTGTCCAACAATATCCAAAACACACGGGGGCAATACTTTGCTCTTACAATTACCTACTTTCAAGACAAGACACGACTCAGTGCAACAACCAACTCTCTTTAACAAGATAAACATGAAAACTAAAAAGAGTTCCAGCAACAAACTAAACAAAATCCAAGGCTCTTGCTAAAGACAAACTAAGACTAAACACTAAACATGGCAGTAGCTACGAAAAGATAAAGAACACACAACAGCAAAAAGATAAGCAGGAAAAATCCTATGATGTGTTCTAAATTTTGAAAGTGGAGCGTGTTTATCTCCCACACAAAGTAAGACGAGATCTAACTTGTTATGAACAGCAAGAAAAGCTAAAGAAAACTAAAAATAAAACCTAAGAGCGAGACGCTCCAAGCATAGCACATAACGCATGAAGTGATAAAAATATAGTGAGACTAAGGACGAACTGATGATTGTTCATGGAGAAGGGGATGCACGGGGGCATCCCCAAGCTTAGACGCTTGAGTCTACTTGAATATTTATTGGGGATGCATGGGGGCATCCCCAAGCTTGAGCGCTTGACACGCTTGGATCTTCTTTCATCATCTTCCATTGCACACTTGAAAACTCCCTTCATACATAACTCATCATAAGCTGATTAGAGAGTTTAGTACCCTTAATAAAATAATTTTTCCCCACTGGATATAAAGATACTCTTGAAGAGCTACTGTTTCTCAAGAGTGCCAAATTTTTTTTGCAAAGAAAAAGCAAGCTTAAGGTTTGCAAAAGTTAGGAGAGACAAAACGTGGCAGAATCTGTGAAAAACAGAACAGCAGGTAGTAAAGAATTTTTTAGGGATACTTCTGCAACTCAAATCAAAAAATTCAGAACATACGGAAGTTTCAAAATTGTATAGATCACGCTGTGTAAAATTTTCATCTCAAAAAGATGAAATGGGATTTTTCTGGAATTTTTCTAGTCACGAGGACAGAATCTGTTTTCTGGACAGCATGTCACAACTTTACTTTCCTTGCCGTAAGAGGCTATAACTTGGCACAAAGTTGAAAAAATAAAGATACAATGATGTTGCTACAGTAGTAACAATCATCAAGACACAACAAAAGCAAAAAGAAAAACCTAAATTCGTTGCGGGCTGCCTCCCGAAAGCGCTTCTTTAAAGCCATTAGCTAGGCTTAAAGATTATGAAAGATGCTCACAAGAGAATAAGAATTGAAGCAAAAGAGAACATCAAGAAGCAAATATGAAACACATTTAAGCCTAACCCTCTTCCTATGCATAGGCATCTTGTAAGAAAATAAATCAAAGAAGCACAAAGTGACATGCATAGGAAGGTAGAACAAGAACAACTTTAAAACTTTCAACATGAAGAGAGGTGTTTTAATAATATGGAAGTTTCCACAAAAAAACTTCCCTCTCTCGAAATAATTTTCAGTAGCATCATGAACAACATCAAGAATATAACTATCACATAAATCATGTTGTTCATGACCTACAAGCACACGTGTATTGTTTTCAACACGGTTTTTAGGATGATAAGATAGATGCAACCCATCACATTGAGCCTTGATAAGAGCAAAATTCTCCGGAATAGTTGGAGATTTCAAAAGGATAATAGGGAAATCAAGTGTGGGTGCAACAACAATAATTTCATGCTTAACATAAGGAACTATAGAGAGTTCATTTTTGTAGGCATCATCCATAGTGGCATCTTGGCCATCAACAAAGCAAGTATCAAAATTTTCAGACAGGGATATTCCAAGTGACTCCTCGGAATCATGGGATTCCTCCTCAAAGAAATCATTGTCCTCTTCTTGGGCAGCAACCATTTTATTTTTAAAATCCTCAATATAAGAATTGGAAGTATAATTCTCGAAGCAATAAGCAAGAACTGCAAAGTTTTCGGACTCGAAAATAGTATCGTGATACTTTTCAGTCAAAGAAGCAATCTCATAGGCACCTTTAAAAGCAACAAACTCTTCAATCTTTTCAACATACAAGTAATCATAAACACCTCTAGCATAAGAAGATAAGATCTGATTTTCATTAAACTCACATTGGAAAGGGAGGTGTTTATGATCTATATTAGAACAGCAAGTAAAATCATAAATGTGGCACCAAAGTTTAGCATGGCAATAAGAAACATGTATTTGATCCCATATGTGTTTCCCTTTCTGGATAGGCGGTGCCGCGTATAATGAGCATGCTCATCCAATGATTTTCCCTCAACCAAGTCGGTCGGGTTTTTAGCGCGAGCACAAATTGATCGAAGACGATCCAAGTGAAACATGTCCATCCTACCATATTTGGGTGGTTCATCACCCATGGTGAGGATAGCATAAATAGGCAAATCAAGACAAAGGCAAAAGGTAGAAACTATTTTTGTGGTTTTTCATAAAGGACACTGAGATAAAAATTGAAAGGTAAACTAACAAGACTAAAAAACAAAGGTAAAGGGTAGTGTGCAACTCCCCTATCTTAGCACTCGGAGTCCCCGACAACGGCGCCAGAAATTCGCTTGATGGCTTCTCGCCCTTCGTTGGTTACCCCAAGTGGAAGGTTGAGATGTAGCGCAGCAGCAAGTTTCCCTCGGTGAAGATAACAAGGTTTGTCTCCAGTAGGACTCCAGAGATGATAAGTAGGTGTCAGCAGCGCAACTGACGTGGACCTGCACACAGACACAGATAACTTTGTTCCCAACGAAGTTCAGAGAGGTTGTCAATCTCTCCGGTCTTGTTGTTCACAAAGGGTAAAACACAAGGGATAATGATAGCAATTTGAAAGTAAATGCAGAAAAGTAAATATAGCGTGGAAACAGTAATAAGGATATGGACCGGGATACGTGATGTTCACTAGTGATCTCTCTCTCCCAAAAGGCGATAAAACTGCTATGCGAGGTAAAAAAATTACAGAAGGGCAATTGACATGATTATGAACGCACCGTAATGCTAACTATGCTACAAAAGAAAGGAAGAGGCTCAAAAGCACGGGCAGTACGCCAAAATAAGTAGACCGTAATCCAACTGCATCTACTACTAATCATCCACCTTTAGATATCTATCCAGAACATCTCGCTGGTATTAAGTTGCGAGCCCCACCCAAAGTGTAAACCCAAAGCAACAGACAACTGCATTAAAAAGAACTTTGCGTAAAGTAAACAATCCTTGCAACCGCGGTTACAAGCACCGTTGTTTTCCCCCTTGTGGCAACAGCACATCCCCTAGACTCATGTTTCTGTCACTCAAGCGTGTCATCGGGGGGCATGAACCCACAATCGAGCACAACGTTCCCTCTTGAAGTCACTACCTACTACTTGGCCAAAGCAATAAACAACAACGGAGAACATGCAAGAATTACTTAGGAACAAAAATATAAGAGATAAAAACCAAATATATTACTCTATCACAATCTGAACATAATCTCATAATCCATCAGATCCCATCAAACTCAGCATAGCAACAACAGAAATATTACAAAAGTGTCTCGATCATGTAGGGCAGCTCACGAGGTCTAAACCATGAAGAACAAAGAGGGGAGGAGAACATCACATAGCTACTGATCACGGACCCATGGTCCATAGAAAACTACTCACTAGACATCCGGGGAGCATCCATGGTGGAGAGGAGACTCCCGGAGGTCGGCCCTCCCTCCGGCAGGGTGCCGGGAAGAGGTCTTCTGGTGCTCCCGATCTCAGAAGCGCGGCGGCGGCAGAATAGAGGCGAGTTTGCGAAATAGGGTTCTGTCTTCGGAGTTTCCCCATGAAGGAGAATAAATAGGCGAAGGGGGGCAGCCAGAGGTGGACCAGGGGCCCCAGGCGCCCCCCTGGCGCGGACAGGGGTGGGGCCCCGCCGCGTGGACGCCTGACCCCCTGGCTCCCCTTTGGCCCCACTCGGGCTCTTCGCGAAGCTTCCTGTACGCTGATTTTTCCTGTATTTTTCCCGGAATTTTTCTGGCACTTTTTATATGGGGGAAACTGAAATAGAAAAAACAGCAAAAAACAGGAACTGGCACTGGGGTGCACTGAGTTAATAGGTTAGCCCAAATATGATCAAAAGTGTATGAAAGTGTATCTAGATCATAGAAATATCACACAAAACATGCATGGAGCAAGCAGAAATTATCGATACGTTTTGGACGTATCACACGTCGAGCTCGAGGTAGAGGCCACCATCAGGGTCAGTGGTCTCGTCTCTAAAACATAGAATAAGCAAACATGAGTACAAAGACGTACTCAACAAAACTTACACAGAAACTATACTACTCATGCACATGTATCAAGGCAGAGGGAGGTGGGATTTCATTGCAGAAGTGCCAGCTTTGACTTGGCTAGTCCTGTACTACGAATACGAGAAAGAGTTAAGGAGCGTACACGAGTCCAAGTATCAAGTCTCCAACAAATACACCACTATGGATACTTCCTCGACTTCCCCACGAGGAAGCACGCCATAGCACTCACTCTTATGTTGGAAAGTTTTAAGAGTAACCATTGAAGTTGTCTATGATCAAGTAAAGGTCTCCAAGTAGTCCATAACCGCGGACACGGCTATTCAAATAGTTCATTAACCCTGCAGGGGTGTACTGCTACACACATGCCTCATCAGTTACCTCCTGGGGATGGACCCTCCAAGTGAGAACCGGCGAGGATGCTGCCACGACACTTCACTCACGGCACCATCTCTAGTCCTAGGGAGTCGCCTATTTGAGTTGGGACCACAATCAGAATCTGGCCGATTTTTACGATGTGGACTCAAACGTTGTGTGACCGCCATCAAGCTCAACTCGATCATGATCACTTGATTCAACGTGCCCACAACCTACGCCAACCACTTACCTTGGTTCCACCTGCTTGAGATCGTTAAAGGGCGAACTACTTGCGACTCCTGGACAGGTCCGGGGTTAGGTACTAGGCCGAGAGGGGTCACTGAGCCCAATGTGTGGTCGTACTCTTAGTCTTGGATAACAACACAAGAACTCGGGCTTAAGGCAGTGTTCAACGAGACAACCCACTGTGTACTCCTACACAGCCTCTCATCGTTCACCTTGTTTAGGTCAATTCACCAACACGTTACCACCATCATTCACATGATCACTACCATCCCGACTCACATCAAAGTAGCCTCATTGTAACCTCCAAGCATGCAATAAGCTGTAACAGTTGCAGGGGCCACATGGTATCAACCAACTCCTACATCTTCTAGGATTGTGGTTTGCTTACTACTGTGAAAAAATGATAGGTCATGCAAAGGAATAGGTTCAACTAGCGGTAGAACGGATCATGGTGACATCCTAAACATGCATAAGCGAGAAAGAGAGGGAACTGGGATTTTATCGACATGATCAAAGAGGGGGTGCTTGCCTTGCTGACGATCACGAGGTACTGTACTTCTGACGTGAGGTTGAATTCGTCTCCGAGATCAACTCTACCGAGAAGATGCAATCACCGAAGCACTGAAAGTAATGCACATTCAAGATAATACACTGCACATTCAATATGCAAAACATAGCATGGCAAGGTGCTGATGTGACCTATGTTTAATTTGCAACTTGTTAATTGAAGTTGAATTGAAAAGTAAATTCAAAATCAAACTCCAAATGTATTCAATTTAGGTCAACTTGCATTTGCTAAAGTTTGTTCATTGTAAACCACGTGATCATGTATGTGAAATTCTTCTGAAGTGTAGGTGATCATATTAGCATTGCTTTGGTTCAAGTTCAAATGAGCATTGCATTTTATTTGATTTAACCCAAATGATCCAAATAGAAAAATGCTACTGGTTCATCAAGATAACTTGTTCAAACATGGTTGAAAGTTTGATATTTGGATAGAGAATTTTATTCTGATAATTTTTCATATATTACACTTTGCATTTGGACTTGTAGATTAAAAGATATTAATATTTGAAGTTTTGCTTATTTTCTGGAATTTCTTATTTAATAAAATGATTTATTCTTTACTGCATCATGCTGGCGTCAGCATGACGTAGGGGGTGGGCTGACAGGAGGGCCCCACTGGTCAGTGGCTAGGGCTTAATTAAGCTTCTGTTTAAATTAAACTTTGTTTAATTAAGGCCCTGGGCCCACTGTCATAGAGTGCTTAGGGGGGATTAGCAGGCTAATTAGGGGCTCTAATGGTGGAGCTCGCCGGACTCCACTGTAGCCGGCCGGAGAGTTCGCCGGAGAGGGGGATTCGGGCACGGGAGAGAAGAAGGAAGGCACGGGCGTGTGCCCCCCGCGCTTGCGCATCTAGTGGAGCACCAGGGGGACCTCGAGGAGGCCTCTGGCCATGGCTGCCACGAGCCCGGCGGCGGCCGTGGCCTCTGTTCACGTCGGGAAGGCGAAGGAGAGCGCGGGGAGGAGCGCTGGGAGGGGGAAACAAGGCGGCGGCTCACCCGGAGATCGATTGTGGGCAAGGCGAGTGATGGCTTCTCGCCCTTCGTTGGTTACCCCAAGTGGAAGGTTAAGATGTAGCGCAGCAACAAGTTTCCCTCGGTGAAGATACCAAGGTTTGTCTCTAGTAGGACTCCAGAGATGATAAGTAGGTGTCAGCGGCGCAACTGACGTGGACCTGCACACAGACACAGATAACTTTGTTCCCAACGAAGTTCAGAGAGGTTGTCCATCTCTCCGGTCTTGTTGTTCACAAAGGGTAAAACAGAAGGGATAATGATAGCAATTTGAAAGTAAATAAAGCGTGGAAACAGTAAAAAGTATATGGACCGGGATACATGATGTTCACTAGTGATGTCTCTCTCCCAAAAGACGATAAAACTGCTATGCGAGGTAAACAAATTACAGAAGGGCAATTGACAGGATTATGAATGCACCGCAATGCCCACTATGCTACAAAAGAAAGGAAGAGGCTCAAAAGCACGGGCAGTACGCCAAAATAAGTAGACCGTAATCCAACTGCATCTACTACTAATCATCCACCTTGAGATATCTATCCAGAACATCTCGCTGGTATTAAGTTGCGAGCCCCACCCAAAGTGTAAACCCAAAGCAAAAGACAACTGCATTAAAAAGAATTTTGCATAAAGTAAACAATCCTTGCAACCGCGGTTATAAGCACCGTTGTTTTCCCCCTTGTGGCAGCAACACATCCCCTAGACTCATGTTTCTGTCACTCAAGCGTGTCATCGGGGGGCATGAACCCACAATCGAGCACAACGTTCCCTCTTGAAGTCACTACCTACTACTTGGACAAAGCAATAAACAGCAACGAGGAACAGGAAAGAATTACTTAGGAACAAAAATATAATAGATAAAAACCAAATATATTACTCTATCACAATCTGAACATAATCTCATAATCCATCAGATCCCATCAAACTCAGCATAGCAACAACAGAAATATTACAAAAGTGCCTCGATCATGTAGGGCAGCTCACGAGGTCTAAACCATGAAGAACAAAGAGGGGAGGAGAACATCACATAGCTACTGATCACGGACCCATGGTCCAAGGAAAACTACTCACGAGACATCCGGGGAGCATCCATGGTGGAGAGGAGTCTCCCGGAGGTCGGCCCTCCCTCCGGCAGGGTGCCGGGAAGAGGTCTTCTGGTGCTCCCGTTCTCGGAAGCGCGGCGGCGGCGGAACAGAGGCGAGTTTTCGAAATAGGGTTCTGTCTTCGGAGTTTCCCCGTGACAGAGCATAAATAGGCGAAGGGGGGCAGCCAGAGGTGGACCAGGGGCCCCAGGCGCCCCCTGGCGCGGCCAGGGGTGGGGCCTCGCCGGGTGGCCGCTTGGGCCCCCTGGCTCCCCTCTGGCCCCACTCGGGCTCTTCGCGAAGCTTCCTGTACGCTGATTTTTCCTGTATTTTTCCCGGAATTTTTGTGGCACTTTTTATATGGGGGAAAACTGAAATAGAAAAACAACAGAAAACAGGAACTGGCACTGGGGTGCACTGAGTTAATAAGTTAGTCCAAATATGATCAAAAGTGTATCTAGATCATAGCAATATCACACAAAACATGCATGGAGCAAGCAGAAATTATCGATACGTTTTGGAAGTATCAGCGAGGCCGGGGAGGAACGGGCCGCGGCGGAATCGCTCGCCGGAGTCACGGCGGCCGGCGGCGAAGTGGTGAAGCGGGCGACGTCTCCGGGGTTGGATGGGCTCGATTCGGCGCGCGGTTCGACGAAGACGACGTCGGGGATGCGTCTGGACACGGTGGCGCGGCGAATGGAGCACGGTGGCCACGCGCGGGCACGACGGCGCTTCGGCTGCGGCTCGGTTCTTGCGAGGAGACGAAGTAAGAGGAAGAAGGAGACTGCGCTAGGGGGGGATGGAGAGGGCGTCTCCAGACGTCGAGTGGCGAGGAGATGGAGCCAGGGGGCTGTGCCACGGCGAAGCAGGAGGTGGCGTGCATGCCCGCGGCGCACGGCACAGCCTGCGCTCCTTCTGGGAAGGGAAGAAGACATGGGGGGGGGGGTTAGGCGGGCCGGGCCAGGTGGGCCGTCGCCTAGGCGAAAGGTAAGGTCTCCCTTTGTTCTTTTCTTTTTATGTTTCTGTTAATTTGTTTGGCCCTTTAAATTAAATACTAGGTCATTTAATAAAAATTCCCAATTATTTTTAAAAAACCTAGGTGACTTAGTAATAGCCAACCCCAAGTTTTGGGAATTTTTGAAATTCAAATTATTTGAATTTCAATTCAAATAGGCAATTCATTTCATTTCCAAGCCACTGTTTGGATTTTTGAAAAATCTATGAGCATGGGATTAACCCCAAATCACTTTTAAAATGATCACATTCATTTTTAGGACCTTTCAACATATCCAAAAGAATTTTGGAAAAATATTTATTTCTGACCTTTTATTTAAAATGCTTTGGGGCTTTTCTTTTCACCAATTCTTTTTCTTTTTGCAAAAAAATTCATGATGCAAAAATGCTAGCTTAGAAAAGCACAAACCTAAATTAGGGTTCTGACAACTCACCCCCACTCAAAAGAATCTCGTCCCGAGATTCAGAAGTCGTCGGGAAGAGGTTGGGGTACTCAGCTCATAGACGATCCTCTCGTTCCCAGGTGTCTTCTTTCTCTGAATGACGTGACCACTGCGCTTTGAAGAATCTGATCTTCTGACGTCTGATGCTACGCTCGGCTTCATCAAGAATACGAACAGGGTACTCTCGATATGAAAGGTTATCTTGGAGATCAAGCGTTTCGTGGTCTACTTCGCGGATGGGGTCCTTGAAGCAACGCCTGAGTTGAGAGATGTGGAAGACATCATGAACCTGGGAGAGGTGAGGGGGTAGTTCCAATTGGTAGGAAACTTCTCCACGTTTAGCGAGAATGCGAAAGGGACCGATATAACGTGGGGCCAACTTGCCTTTGATACCGAAGCGATGGGTACCCTTCAGAGGAGTAACCCGAAGGTAAGCCTTCTCATCCAGATTATAGCTTTCTTCCCTATGATGACGATCATAATAGCTTTTCTAACGAGACTGTGCAGCTTTCAATTGATCACGAACAATGCAAACCTGCTCTTCTGCATCCTGAATCAAATCCGGTCCAAAGAATTGTCTTTCACCGGTTTCTGACCAGTGTAGGGGTGTTCGACATTTCCGTCCATAGAGAAATTCAAAAGGAGCCATGCCCAAACTAGATTGGAAGCTATTGTTATACGCAAATTCGGCAAAAGGAAGAGAATTCTCCCATTTCTTTCTGAAAGAGATAACACAAGCTCTGAGCATGTCTTCGAGAATTTGATTGACCCTTTCTACTTGACCACTTGACTGCGGGTGATAAGCGGTGCTAAAGGAGAGGTGGGTTCCCATAGCATTCTGAAAACTTTACCAAAATCGAGAAGTGAAAAGACTACCACGGTCTGAATTGATTTCGAAAGGAACACCGTGAAGTGATACGATTCGGGAGACATACAAGTCCGCTAACTGGCTAGCAGTTATAGACTCGCGAACGGGAAGGAAATGAGCAACTTTGGAAAGTCTATCAATGACAACGAAGATGGCATCATTTCCTTTCTTGGTTTTTGGAAAGCCAGTGATGAAGTCCATACCGACTTTATCCCATTTGCACTCAGGGATAGGCAAAGGTCTAAGAGTACTAGCAGGTCTTTGATGTTCTGCCTTAACGCGACGACAAACATCACATTCAGCAATGAACTGAGCAATTTCTCTCTTCATCCTAGTCCACCAAAATCTCTGGCGTAGATCTTGATACATTTTTGTATCACCGGGAAGAATCGAGAGGGGAGATTCATGGGCTTCTTTAAGGATCAGCTGTCTAAGGTTCTTATTCTTCGGTACTACTATCCTGTTCTCGAAGTATACAACACCTTCATTGTCTAGGGTAAAACATTTAGCCTTACCACTAGCAATGTTTTCTTTGATGTACCGGATACCTCGAGCACGTTTCTGTGCAGCTTTGATTTGATCCTCAAGAGTTGGTTTCACTACCAAGGTGGAAAGGAATCCATAAGGAACAATCTCAAGATTAAGCTTTCGTAGTTCCTCATAGAGAAGTGACTGATATTGTTGTAACATGAGGTTGTTACAATACGACTTACGACTTAGTGCATCAGCCATGACATTGGCTTTTCCTGGGGTATAAGAAATTCCTAAGTCATAATCTTTTATCAACTCTATCCAGCGTCTTTGCCTGAGATTAAGATCTGGCTGGGTGAATATGTATTTGAGGCTTTGGTGGTCGGAATAGATCTCGCAACGATTACCAAGGAGGTAATGTCGCCAAGTTGTCAGGGCATGAACTACGGCAGCGAGTTCAGGATCATGGGTAGGAGAGTTCTCTTCATGTGGACGCAACTGGCGTGAAGCATAAGCTAACACATGTCTATCTTGCATAAGTATGCATCCTAACCCTTGCCGTGAGGCGTCACAAAAGATCTCGAAATACTTTTTGGTGTCTGGAGGCGCAAGTACGGGTGCAGAAGTCAATCTTCTTTTTAGCTCTTGAAAGCTTTCCTCGCACTTGGGGGTCCATTCGAATTTCTTATATTTCTTGAGGAGTTCAGTGAGAGGCTTTGCAACTTTGGAGAAGTTCTCGACGAAGCGGTGGCAATAGCTTTCTAAGCCAAGAAAACTCCTAACTTGCTTAACCGATTCAGGTGGAGTCCACTTAAGGACGGCCTGAACTCTCTCGGGATTGACAGCAATGCCTTTGGCAGAAATCACGTGGCCTAAGTAGGTCACTTCTCATAGCCAGAATTCACACTTTGAGAATTTGGCATATAGGCGATGCTCTCGAAGTTTCATCAATACCAGCCTAAGATGTTCTGCGTGCTCTTCTTCGTTCTTCGAGTAGATGAGAATGTCATCAAGATAAACTACAACGAATTTATCCAAGTAATCCATGAATATCGAATTCATCAAGCGCGAGAATGTGGCGGGGGCATTGGTTAAACCAAAGGACATGACGGTGTACTCGTAAAGACCATAACGAGTAGTGAAAGCCGTTTTGGGAATGTCCTCGTTTCTGATTTTGATTTGATGATAGCCTAATCTCAAATCCATCTTGGAGAAGACAGAGGATCCAGCAAGTTGATCATAAAGATCATTGATCCTGGGAAGTGGGTACTTGTTCTTTATCGTCGCTAGATTTAGCGGGCGATAGTCTACGCACATCCTTTCTGTTCCATCTTTCTTCGTTACGAACAGAACGGGGCAACCCCATGGCGATGAGCTAGGGCGGATGAAGCCTTTTGCCAACGAAGCTTCAAGTTGGATTTTGAGCTCAGCTAACTCACGTGGGGCCATTCTATATGGGCGTCTGGATATTGGGGCAGTTCCTGGGATCAGATCTACCACAAACTCCCAATCGTTTTGTTGTTATTCTGTGGGCACTTCTTATTGCACCCACTGGGGGTAGCCCCCAAGGCTCCGAGTAACTTTGCGAAGTTATTCGGAGTCTTTTGACAGGATGTTTTTATTTCAGTGAACTTCCAGTGGGAGCACTTCTTAGTGCACCCAGTGGGTGTAGCCCCAAGGTTCCGAGTAACTTTGCGAAGTTATTCAGTGTCTTTTTATAGGAGGTTTTTATTTCAGTGAACTTCCAGTGGGAGCACTTCTTAGTGCACCCACTGGGTGTAGCCCCCAAGGCTCCGAGTAACTTTGCGAAGTTACTCGGAGTCTTTTGATAGGAGGTTTTTATTTCAGCATGGTATTCTTTTCGTCTTCATAGGAGGCATGCAATCTTGGGTCGGCCTTTGTGAAGTTGCAGGAGGAGAGCGCTGCTGCCAAGAGTGCGTACGAGGCGCTGCTTGAAGAGCACAACAAACTTAAGAAGCAGCATGCTGAAGACAATGGTAAGGGCCCTTGCTTGCCTGTATTGGTGTATTCTATCATCCTATTTATTTGTTTTGAACTCTGTTTGCAGAAGCGGCGAAGAAAGCTTTTGACGCTAAAGTCAAAGAGAACGATGATTTTGTTGAAAAAATGAAGAAGGAGATATACCAGGTTGAGAGGCGGGCCAAGGAGAAGAAGGCTCTGGAAACAAGTTTGCATCATTACAAACAGGCGGTGAGGTAGAACAAGGCATGTATCGCGAAACTGGAGTCGGATTTGGAGAAGTTATCCGAGCTGCGTGTCGAAGATGAGAATAAACATCAAGCGGAGTTGGAAACAACTCGGAAGGCGGTGAAGACAACTGAAGATTATTGCGCTGGGCGGTTTGCCGTTTTCAGTGAAACCTTGTCTGGGGAGTTTTGTGATCCGAGTTATGATGGGGAAATGTTCCCAAGTCTTCTATTGTGTATAAAAGACCGCCGGCAAGAACACAACTAAGCTATCGAACCCCACACTAAGACATGCATGTTATAATCATACACGCAGCATACATGTCCAGTGTAAACAGCAGGTAATCACAACATGAACTCTACAAACTCGTAGTCTTTATAACTTCTGCTAAACAGAGCAGACATAGTAGTTGAATTACAAGCAGAGATCACATGTTTGTGATCCAACATTACATCAAACAACAACGGAAGCAAATTATGTCTTAGTAAAGACAAGTTTAACAAATGGCTTAAGAAGCCTGAAAGAAAAGTACAACGACCCTCCATAGGGCACAGGCTGCTGCCTGGAACTATACGACCTGGTCCACGTCGAGCTCGAGGTAGAGGCCACCATCAGGGTCAGTGGTCTCGTCTCTAAAACATAGAATAAGCAAACGTGAGTACAAAATCGTACTCAGCAAGACTTACATAGGAACTATACTACTCATGCACATGTATCAAGGCAAAGGGAGGTGGGGTTCACTTTTGCAGAAATGCCAGCTTTGACTTGGCTACTCCTGATCTACGAATACCAGAAAGAGGTAAGGAGCGTACACGAGTCCAAGTAACATTCTCCAACCAATACTCCACTATGGTGCCTTCCTCGACTTCCGCACGAGAAAGCACGCCATAGCAGTCACACTTATCTTGGTGTGTTTTAGAAGTATCCAGTTCAAGTTATCTATGATCAAGTAAAGGTCTCCAAGTAGTCCATAACCGCGGACACGGCTATTCGAATAGTTCATTAACCCTGCAGGGGTGTACTGCTACACACACGCCTCATCATTTACCGCCTGGGGATGGACACTTCAAGTGAGTACCGGCGAGGATGCTGCCAAGACACTTCACTCACAGCACCATCTCTAGTCCTAGGGAGTCGCCTATTTGAGTTGGGACCACAATCGGAATCCGACCGATTGTTCCGATGCGGACTCAAACGTTGTGTGACCGCCATCAAGCTCAACTCGATCATGATCACTTGATTCAACGTGCCCACAACCTACGCCAACCACTTACCTTGGTTCCAGTTGCTTGAGATCGTTAAAGGGCGAACTACCTGCGACTCCTGGACAGGTCCGGGGTGAGGTACTAGGCCGAGAGGGGTCAGTGAGCCCAGTGTGTGGTTGTATTCTTTGTCTTGGATAACAACACAAGAACTCGGGCTTAAGGCAGTGTTCAACGAGACAACCCACTGTGTACTCCTACACAGCCTCTCATCGTTCACCTTTGTGTAGGGTAGATTCACCAACACGTTACCACCATCATTCACATGATCACTACCATCCCGACTCACATCAAAGTAGCCTCAGGTAACAACTCTAAGCATGCAATAAGCTGTAACAGTTGCAGGGGCCACATGATATCAATCAAATCCTACATCTGCTAGGATTGTGGTTTGCTTACTACTGTGACAAAATGATAGGTCATGCAAAGGAATGGGTTCAATTAGCGGTAGAACGTACCATGGTGACATCATAAACATGCATTTGCAAGAATGAGAGAGAACTGGGATTTTATCGACATGATCAAAGAGGGGGTGCTTGCCTTGCTGACGATCACGATGTAAAACTCTTCTGACGTGAGGTTGAACTCGTCTCCGAGATCAACTCTACCGAGAAGATGCAATCACCGAAGCACTGGAAGTAAAGCACAATCAAGATAATACAATGCACATTCAATATGCAAAATATAGCATGGAAGTGTGCTGACGTGTCCTATGTTTGAATTGCCACATTTTAGTTGAAGTTGATTTGGAAAGTGAATTCAAATTCAAACTTCAAGTGGTATTCAAATTTTGTCAATTTGCATTTGCTAATGTTTCTTCATTGGAAACCAAAAGGTCATGTGTGTGAAATACTTCTGAAGTACAAGTGAAGTGTGGTGCACTTCAATGGTTGAAGTTGGAATAGTTTTTGAATTGAATTTGAAATAATTCCAATTAAATCAAATAGCAAAAGCTACTGATCCCTTTTTAATATCAACTCCAACATAGCTGAAAGTTGGAAATTTGGATAGAGGATTTTCTCCTGATAATTTTTCATATATTATAAGTTAAATTTGGAGTTAAAATGAATTTTCTATGATTTTTCACAGTTTCAGCCATTTTCTGGAATTACTGAAATTCTTTATTTCCTTTTAAAACGTTTTTCTGTTTATTGCGTCATTAAGACGTCAGCATGACGCAAGGGGGGGGGGCTGACCAGTGGGGTCCCTTTGTCAGTGAGAGAGGGGGTTATTACCTCTCTGTTTAAACTAAACCCAGTTTAATTAAGGGGCTGGGCCCACTGTCATAGAGAGAGGGGAGGGTGATTAACAGGGGGGGGGGGGGGGTTAGCTGGGCTAATGGCGTGGGTCGACGGACTCTCTGCAGCCGGCCGGAGTTCACGCCGGAGAGGGGAAACGGGCACGGGGGAGGAGCGGGGAGGCACTGGGACGAAGCCCGGCTCCGCGCGCGTACGCCTGTGCCATCGGGGCAACGCAAGGAGGCCCGTGGCCATGGCTGCGACAAGGGGAGCGGCGGCCGTGGCCTCTGCTCATGGCGGACAACGACAGGGGAGTCGGGGAGAAGCACGGGAGGGGGTATTCGAGGCGCGGTGCTCACCTGAACACGATGAGAGGCACGGCGGGGCCGGAGAAGGGGCAGGCGGAGGTAATTTGACGCCGGAGTCTTCGGTGGCCGCGGCGACACGTTGGAGCTATCGTAGTCCCCGTTGCCTCTCGCTCCAAATTGGTGGCGCCGCTCGAAGAAGTCGACCCCGGCGGACCGAATGGACAAGGTGACGCGACGGGGGAGGCACAGTGGCCACGGTGGCGCACGGTGGCCGCTTCGGCTGGGGCTCGGGTCGCGCGGAATCTCGTCGGGGAAGAGAGAGGGAGGGCCAGAGAGAGGGCAGAGGAGGGGGGGGGGGTTGTTGCTGCGTGGCGTGCGAGAGAGAGGCGAAGGGAGGCCTAGAAGGCAGGGGGCGTCGCCGTGGCGTCCATGCCGTGGGCGCACGGCTCGGGCGTCTCTCCTTCTGGCGAGGAGGAAGACGACAGGGGAGGGGATGGGCCGGGCCAGGTGGGCCTTCGCCCGTGGGCGCAAGGTAAGGCTCTGCTCTGTTTATTTTTTATTTTTTTTCTGTTCTTTTTGTTTTGCCCTTAAATAAATATCTAGGGCATTTATAAAAATCCCCAACTAATTTTATAAACCCTAGGTGACTCTATAGAAGTCAACCCCAAGTTTTGGGAATTTTTGAAATTCAATTTATTTGAATTTCAATTCAAATAGGCAATTGTTTTAATTTCCAAGCCACTATTTGGATTATTGAAAAATCTATGAGCATGGGATTAATCCCAAATCACTTTTAAAATGATCACACTCATTTTTTGGATTTTTCAACACATCCAAAAGATTTTTGGAAAAAGATTTATTTCTGGCCTTTTTATTTAATTCATTTAGGGCTTTTATTTTCCCCATTTCCTTTTCTTTTGCAATTTTTTCCAAGATGCAAAAATGCAACTTAGCTAAAGCACAAACCTAGGTCAGGGTCTTGACAACTCGCCCCCACTCAAAAGAATCTCGTCCCGAGATTCAGAAGTCATCGGGAGGAAGGTGGGGTAGTCAGCTCGTAGACGATCCTCTCGTTCCCAGGTAGCTTCTTTCTCTGAATGATGCGACCACTGCACTTTGAAGAATCTGATCTTCTGACGTCTGGTGCTACGCTCGGCTTCATCAAGAATACGAACAGGGTACTCTCGATATGAAAGGTTATCTTGGAGATCAAGCGTTTCGTGGTCTACTTTGCGGATGGGGTCCTTGAAGCAACGCCTGAGTTGAGAGACGTGGAAGACATCATGAACCTGGGAGAGGTGAGGGGGTAGTTCCAATTGGTAGGCAACTTCTCCACGTTTAGCGAGAATGCGAAAGGGACCGATATAACGTGGGGCCAACTTGCCTTTGATACCGAAGCGATGGTCACCCTTCAGAGGAGTAACCCGAAGGTAAGCCTTCTCATCCAGATGATAGCTTTCTTCCCTATGATGACGATCATAGTAGCTTCTCTGACGAGACTGGGCTGTTTTCAATTTCTCACGAACAATGCGAACCTGCTCTTCTGCATCCTGAATCATATCCGGTCCAAAGAATTGTCTTTCACCGGTTTCTGACCAGTTTAGGGGTGTTCGACATTTCCGTCCATAGAGAAATTCAAAAGGAGCCATGCCCAAACTAGACTGGAAGCTATTGTTATACGCAAATTCGGCAAAAGGAAGAGAATTCTCCCATTTCTTTCCGAAAGAGATAACACAAGCTCTAAGCATGTCTTCGAGAATTTGATTGACCCTTTCTACTTGACCACTGGACTGCGGGTGATAAGCGGTGCTAAAGGAGAGGTGGGTTCCCATAGCATTCTGGAAACTTTCCCAAAATCGAGAAGTGAAAAGACTACCACGGTCTGAATTGATTTCCAAAGGAACACTGTGAAGTGACACGATTCGGGAGACATACAAGTCCGCTAACTGGCTAGCAGTTATAGACTCACGAACGGGAAGGAAGTGAGCAACTTTTGAAAGTCGATCAATGACAACGAAGATGGCATCATTTCCTTTCTGGGTTTTTGAAAAGACAGTGATGAGATCCATACTGACTTTGTCCCATTTCCACTCGGGGATAGGCAAAGGTCTAAGAGTACTAGCAGGTCGTTGATGTTCTGCCTTAACGCGATGACAAACATCACATTCAGCAATAAACTGAGAAATTTCTCTCTTCATCCTAGTCCACCAAAATCTCTGGCGTAGATCTCGGTACATTTTTGTGCTACCGAGATGAATGGAGAGGGGTGTATCATGGGCTTCTTTGAGGATGAGTTGCCTTAGTTCCCTATTCTTAGGTACTACCAAAAGATTTTCAAAGAATACCGTTCCTTTACTATCTGTGGAGAAACATTTAGCAACTCCGCTAGCAATGTTCTCCTTGATCCGACGAACACCTCGTGCACGCCTTTGGGCAACTATGATTTGATCCTCAAGGATTGGTTTCGCCACCAAGTTGAAAAGAGATCCACGAGGAACAATCTCGAGGTTGAGCTTTCGAAATTCCTCATGAAGAAGTGGTTGATACTGTTGTTACATGAGGTTGTTACAATACGACTTACGACTTAGTGCATCAGCCATGACATTGGCTTTGCCTGGGGTGTAAGAAATTCCTAAGTCATAATCTTTTATCAACTCAATCCAGCGTCTTTGCCTGAGATTAAGATCTGGCTGGGTGAAAATATATTTGAGGCTTTGGTGGTCCGAATAGATCTCACAACGATTTCCAAGGAGGTAATGTCGCCAAGTTGTTAGGGCATGAACTACGGCAGCAAGTTCAAGATCATGGGTAGGATAGTTCTCTTCATGTGGCCACAACTGGCGTGAAGCATACGCTATCACATGTCGATCTTGCAGAAGTATGCATCCTAACCCTTGCCGTGAGGCATCACAATAGATTTCGAAATCCTTTTTGGTGTCTGGAGGCGCAAGTACGGGTGCAGAAGTCAATCTTCTTTTTAGCTCTTGGAAGCTTTCCTCGCACTTGGGAGTCCATTCGAATTTCTTCTCTTTCTTGAGGAGTTCAGTTAGAGGCTTTGCAACTTTAGAAAAGTTCTCGACAAAGCGGCGACAATAGCTTGCTAAGCCAAGAAAACTCCTAACTTGCTTAACCGATTCAGGTGGAGTCCAGTCAAGGACGGCCTGAACTCTCTCGGGATTGACAGCAATGCCTTTTGCAGAAATCACGTGGCCTAAGTAGTTCACTTCTGGTAGCCAGAATTCACACTTGGAGAATTTAGCATAAAGGCGATGCTCTCTAAGTTTCATCAATACCAGCCTAAGATGTTCATGCGTGATCTGCTTCGTTCTTCGAGTAGATGAGAATGTCATCAAGATAAACTACAACAAATTTATCTAAGTACTCCATGAAGATCGAATTCATCAAACGCGAGAATGTGGCGGGGGCATTGGTTAAACCGAAGGACATGACGGTGTACTCGTAAAGACCATAACGAGTAGTAAAAGCCGTTTTGGGAATGTCCTCGTTTCTGATTTTGATTTGATGATAGCCTAATCTCAAATCCATCTTGGAGAAGACAGAGGATCCTGCAAGTTGATCATAAAGATCATTGATCCTGGGCAGCGGGTACCTGTTCTTTATCGTCGCTAGATTTAGCGGGCGATGGTCTACGCACATCCTTTCTGTTCCATCTTTCTTCGTTACGAACAGAACGGGGCAACCCCATGGCGATGAGCTAGGGCGGATGAAGCCTTTTGACAACGAAGCTTCAAGTTGGATTTTGAGCTCAGCTAACTCACGTGGGGCCATTCTATATGGGCGTCTGGATATTGGGGCGGTTCCTGGGATAAGATCTACAACAAACTCTACAGATCTGTCCGGTGGTATTTCTGGCAGCTCTTCTGGAAAGATATCCGGGAAGTCACGAACCACCGGAATATCTTCAAGGTCTGGAAGAGGAAGCACATTTAAAGAATGCACCTGGGTTTTAGAGTTTGGTGAGGTGTACTTGATTGTCTGGCCTGATGGATGGGTTAGTTTCACTGACTTGGCTTTACAATCAAGGACAACATTCTGTCTTGATAACCAATCCATTCCTAGGATGATATCAATGTCTGAAGACTTGAGGGCTATAAGTGATGCAAGGAATACTAAACCCTCAATAGCAACTTCATTTTCATGACTCACCATGGTGGTGTGCCATCTAGATCCAGGGGCTTGCACAACTAAGGGGGTGGATAACATCGAAAAAGAGATGTCATGTGACAGTGCAAAATCCTGGGATATGAATGAGTGAGAGGCTCCTGGGTCAAACAGAACCGAAGCTGGAGTGGAATTGACAGGAAGGGTTCCGAGTACAACATCGGTTGACTTGTGGGAATCTATAATGGATACATGATTCACATAACCATATTCATAGGCAGGAGGCTTGACCTTGGAAGTCTTGGGTGGTGGCTTACCACGACGAAAGGCCTTCTTTGGTTTAGGTGTGGTGGCTACATGATTTTTGGGACACTCTCGAACATTGTGGCCTGATTGTCCACATTGGAAACAAACACCACGTGGAATGAAAGGAACTTGAGAACTTGATTGTCCAACAAAATTCCAAGGAGGAAGATTGGGTTGAGGTGGACGATATATGGTGGTTCAGCGTCTAGAAGCACTTACAGCATGACTGACGTCACTGAAGGGAATCCATACACATCGTTTTCGAGAAACTGGGCCAGAAGATTGTGCAAACTCACGATCACGCTTGCGAGACTCTTCATACAACTCATTTCCATACTCGGCCTTGAAGGATTTGTCGACCAAGTCCCTGAAGTTGACGAACTCGTGAAGGTTCAGGTCATGACGAAGGACGGGGCTAAGTCCCTTGCGGAACCTTGCTTGTTTCTTGGCATCGGTGGATACTTCTTCTTGGGCATAACGTGCTAGACGAGTGAATTCAGTCCTATACTCATGAACAGTCATTTTTCCTTGGGCCAGATTGCAAAATTCTTCTCTCTTGCGCTCCATTAGCTGATCCGGAATATGATATTCTCGGAAGTCATCACAGAACTCTTGCCAAATCACCACGTGACCAACTGGTTGCATTGCCATGAAGTTCTCCCACCATTGAAGAGCAGCACGTTCCAGAAAGTATGTCGCGAATAGCACACGATCACCTGGAGCAACATGGGCTGTCTCAAGCTTACGCTCGAGGGAACGAAGCCAATCATCGGCATCAAGGGGCTCGGAAGGACATCAGAATACTGGCGGGTTGAGGAGAATGAAGTCCTGGATGGTAACAACACTATGATGCTGACGAGAAGTGTTCTGCTCAATACGCTCGAGAAGACGTGTCTGATCACCACGATTCTGTTCAGCCTCCATCATGATTTCTGCCGTTGAGGTTGGTGGTGGAGGTTCTTCACCGTCTATGTTACCGGAACTGGGATCAACACCTTGATTTGTACCTGACATTCTGTGTGATAAGAATCAACAATCAGAATAGGATTTAGGACACAATTCTATGCTAAGATAGAAGACTATAATGCAATAGCATCACAGTCACAAACGGATAGCATAACGGCTGCACCGGGATGGAAATTGAGACAACCTACAGGATAACGGACATGACTTCCACAGAAACACTATGGAATGATGGCTCAGAAAGACCACAACACTCCTACAGCTACAAAGAAGCAATCAACGAGATGTCCTAGTAAAGACATAGATGAGTCTAGTCCTATCTTCCCGTAGAATAAGATGAGGTTGACTCAGAATTCAGATCGATGAGGATAAGGAGAAAAAAGAAGTCTTACGTTGTTCCCTTATACCCAAAGTAACTATATAACTATAGAATGCTAGACTCGACATCGGCCAATGGTTTGATAATCCTACAGGCAGTCCTGCTCTGATACCAAGTTTGTCGGGACCCGGGGTTAGCGTATGTAATTCCGGTCATAATGCAATCACATGGAGAGCCGAGAGCCGTACCCACTTGTCTAAGCAGACAAGGCCAAGCACAGATCACTCTCAGTAAGCATCGAACGTGAGGAGCATCCCATCCAGGCCGGATGATCAACTGAGATGGGTCCTCATCGTCCACTCACAAGTCTAAATGCTTATGGGTGGTGAATCCCATGCGCATAGACAAGTCACCTCAACCATGTTATCGATTGAATCATAACCCTTACATAGACTTACTCCAGCCCGATCACTTAGTCGGGATCTCGTGCGGGCTCAATCATACAACAAAGTGTGCCATGTGACAGAGTCACGAGCAATCGCATCGCGATGCCCCAAGCTGCGCACATCTAAGGGCCACTTGGTGTATAAAAGACCGCCGGCAAGAACACAACTAAGCTATCGAACCCCACACTAAGACATGCATGTTATAATCATACACGCAGCATACATGTCCAGTGTAAACAACAGGTAATCACAACATGAACTCTACAAACTCGTAGTCTTTATAACTTCTGCTAAACAGAGCAGACATAGTAGTTGAATTACAAGCAGAGATCACATGTTTGTGATCCAACATTACATCAAACAACAACGGAAGAAAATTATGTCTTAGTAAAGACAAGTTTAACAAATGTCTTAAGAAGCCTGAAAGAAAAGTACAACGACCCTCCAGAGGGCACAGGCTGCTGCCTGGAACTATACGACCTGGTTCACGTCGAGCTCGAGGTAGAGGCCACCATCAGGGTCAGTGGTCTCGTCTCTAAAACATAGAATAATCAAACGTGAGTACAAAATCGTACTCAGCAAGACTTACATAGGAACTATACTACTCATGCACATGTATCAAGGCAAAGGGAGGTGGGGTTCACTTTTGCAGAAATGCCAGCTTTGACTTGGCTAGTCCTGATCTACGAATACCAGAAAGAGGTAAGGAGCGTACACGAGTCCAAGTAACATTCTCCAACCAATACTCCACTATGGTGCCTTCCTCGACTTCCCCACGAGAAAGCACGCCATAGCACTCACACTTATCTTGGTGTGTTTTAGAAGTATCCAGTTCAAGTTATCTATGATCAAGTAAAGGTCTCCAAGTAGTCAATGACCGCGGACACGGCTATTCGAATAGTTCATTAACCCTATAGGGGTGTACTGCTACACACACGCCTCATCATTTACCGCGTGGGGATGGACCCTTCAAGTGAGTACCGGAGAGGATTCTGCCACGACACTTCACTCACGGCACCATCTCTAGTCCTAGGGAGTCGCCTATTTGAGTTGGGACCACAATCGGAATCCGACCGATTGTTCCGATGCGGACTCAAACGTTGTGTGACCGCCATCAAGCTCAACTCGATCATGATCACTTGATTCAACGTGCCCACAACCTACGCCAACCACTTACCTTGGTTCCACCTGCTTGAGATCGTTAAAGGGCGAACTACCTGCGACTCCTGGACAGGTCCGGGGTGAGGTACTAGGCCGAGAGGGGTCAGTGAGCCCAGTGTGTGGTTGTACTCTTTGTCTTGGATAACAACACAAGAACTCGGGCTTAAGGCAGTGTTCAACAAGACAACCCACTGTGTACTCCTACACAACCTCTCATCGTTCACCTTTGTTTAGGGTAGATTCACCAACACGTTACCACCATCATTCACATGATCACTACCATCCCGACTCACATCAAAGTAGCCTCAGGTCACAACTCTAAGCATGCAATAAGCTGTAACAGTTGCAGGGGCCGCATGATTTCAACCAACTCCTACATCTTCTAGGATTGTGGTTTGCTTACTACTGTGACAAAATGATTGGTCATGCAAAGGAATGGGTTCAATTAGCGGTAGAACGTACCATGGTGACATCCTAAACATGCATTTGCAAGAATGAGAGGGAACTGGGATTTTATCGACATGATCAAAGAGGGGGTGCTTGCCTTGCTGACGATCACGATGTAACACTCTTCTGACGTGAGGTTGAACTCGTCTCCGAGATCAACTCTACCGAGAAGATGCAATCACCGAAGCACTGGAAGTAAAGCACAATCAAGATAATACAACACACATTCAATATGCAAAACATAGCATGGAAGTGTGCTGATGTGTCCTATGTTTGAATTGCCACATTTTAATTGAAGTTGATTTGAAAAGTGAATTCAAATTCAAACTTCAAGTGGTATTCAAATTTGGTCAATTTGCATTTGCTAATGTTTGTTCATTGGAAACCAAAAGGTCATGTGTGTGAAATGCTTCTGAAGTACAAGTGAGGTGTGGTGCATTTCAATGGTTGAAGTTGGAATAGTTTTTGAATTGAATTTGAAATAATTCCAATTAAATCAAATAGCAAAAGCTACTGATCCCTTTTTAAGATCAACTCCAACATAGCTGAAATTTGGAAATTTGGATAGAGGATTTTCTCCTGATAATTTTTCATATATTATAAGTTAAATTTGGAGTTAAAATGAATTTTCTATGATTTTTCAAAGTTTCAGCCATTTTCTAGAATTTACTGAAATTCTTTATTTCTTTTTAAAACGTTTTTCTGTTTATTGCGTCATTAAGACGTCAGCATGACGCAAGGGGGGGGGATGACCAGTGTGGTCCCTTTGTCAGTGAGAGAGGGGGTTATTACCTCTCTGTTTAAACTAAACCCAATTTAATTAAGGGGCTGGGCCCACTGTCATAGAGAGAGGGGAGGGTGATTAACAGGGGGGGTTAGCTGGGCTAATGGCGTGGGTCGCCGGACTCACTGCAGCCGGCCGGAGTTCACGCCGGAGAGGGGAAACGGGCACGGGGGAGGAGCGGGGAGGCACTGGGTCAAATCCCGGGTCTGCGCGCGTACGCCTGTGCCATCGGGGCAACACGAGGAGGCCCGTGGCCATGGCTGCGACAAGGGGAGCGGCGGCCGTGGCCTCTGCTCATGGCGGACGACGACATGGGAGTCGGGGAGAAGCACGGGAGGGGGTATTCGAGGCGCGGTGCTCACCTGAACACGATGAGAGGCACGGCGGGGATGGAGAAGGGGCAGGCGGAGGTAATTTGACGTCGGAGTCTTCTGTGGCCGCGGCGACACGTTGAAGCTATCGTCGTCCCCGTTGCCTCTCGCTCCAAATTGGTGGCGGCGCTCGAAGAAGTCGACCCCGGCGGACCGAATTGACAAGGTGGCGCGACGGGGGATGCACAGTGGCCACGGTGGCCGCTCCGGCTGGGGCTCGGGTCGCGCGGAATCTCGTCGGGGAAGAGAGAGGGAGGGCCAGAGAGAGGGCAGAGGAGTGCGGGGGGGGGGGGGGGGTTGCTGCTGCGTGGCATGCGAGAGAGAGGCGAGGGGAGGCCTAGAAGGCAGGGGGCGTCGCCGTGGCGTCCATGCCGTGGGCGCACGGCTCGGGCGTCTCTCCTTCTGGCGAGGAGGAAGACGACATGGGAGGGGATGGGCCGGGCCAGGTGGGCCTTCGCCCGTGGGCGCAAGGTAAGGCTCTGCTCTGTTTTTCTTTTTATTTGTTTTCTGTTCTTTTTGTTTTGCCCTTAAATAAATAGCTAGGGCATTTATAAAAATCCCCAACTAATTTTATAAACCCTAGGTGAATCTATAGAAGTCAACCCCAAGTTTTGGGAATTTTTGAAATTCAATTTATTTAAATTTCAATTCAAATAGGCAATTGTTTTAATTTCCAAGCCACTATTTGGATTATTGAAAAATCTATGAGCATGGGATTAATCCCAAATCACTTTGAAAATGATCACACTCATTTTTAGGATTTTTCAAGACATCCAAAAGAATTTTGGAAAAAGATTTATTTCTGGCCTTTTTAGTTAATTCATTTAGGGCTTTTCTTTTCCCCATTTCCTTTTCTTTTGCAATTTTTTCCAAGATGCAAAAATGCAACTTAGCTAAAGTACAAACCTAGGTCAGGGTCTTGACACAGTGACAACAGAATTCACTCTGGCTCGGGGTCTGCTGACCATGAGGTGCGCTAAAGCGAAGAAATTTGTTGAAGAAGTTATGGGTGCTACCCTGGCTTTGAAGAGCAAGCTGTCACCTGATGAGGGAAGTAGGGTGAAATTGGACACCGTTGTGCCCGTCCTCTGAGAGGCCCCTCATCATTTGGCCCGCTGGAAACGCTCAGCGGCACGGAGCGGTGCGAATTACGCGCTGGCCTTGACCAAAGAGCATTTTCCGGAGCGGGTCCATAATCTTGAGCGGGTTGGCGGTGGAGATCCGAAAGAAGGTCAGAGCTGCACCTCCTTCCTTCCGTGTTATGCAGAAACAGCCAGCCGAATTGCCTTGATGCCCGATCTGGACTTCTTTGTTGAGTGAACTGGCGTAACCAGTGAGTCTGACGAGGCGGGCGAGGAATGAGTGGAGTATAGTGAAAAACACTTGTGTGAAATTTGCCTCGGGATGCCGAGTGGATCTGTAATAAGTTGCACTGTGTGGTTGTGTCGTGGCACTCCTTTGTTTGGTTGATGAACGCGTATTCTGTTTCCAAGTGGGAAAAGAATTTTTCTGCCGATGCTTGCTTTTATTCTTGTATGAATTTTCTAAGTTTTCATCCAAGCTGCGCACAGCTCGGAAGAAAACCTGATTTTATCACTTTAAGCAGCCCCCAAGTCTCCTGAGACTTGGAACTGCTTAGATTTTTTTTTCTATTGATGATCTTGTAGACAAGATCCTTAATGCAGATGGTGTTGTGCTTCCCTGAGCCTGTTGGGCGTTGTTAAGCACTTATAATAAGTTTTCTAAGTTCTCGTCCAAGTTACGCGCAGCTCGGATAGAAAACCTAATTTTGGATTTTCGTCCGAGCTAGGCACAGCTCGGAAGAAAACCTGATTTTATAAATTTAAGCGACCCCCAAGTCTCCTGAGACTTGAAAGTACTTAGAAATTTTTTCTATTGATGATCTTGTAGACAAGATCCTCAATGTAGATGATGTTGTGCTTCCCCAAGCCTGTTGGGCGTTGGTGAGCACTTATAATAAGTTTTCTAAGTTCTCGTCCGAGCTGGTCGTAGCTCGGGTGAAAAACCTGAATGGGAGTTTTCGTGTGAGCTGCGCACAGCTCGGGAGAAAACCTAATTTTATAACTTTAAGCAGCCCCCAAGTCTCCTGAGACCTGAAAGTACTTAGAATTTTTTTCTATTGATGATCTTGTAGACAAGATCCTCAATGCAGATGATGTTGTGCTTCCCCAAGCCTGTTGGGCGTTGGTGAGCACTTATAATAAGTTTTCTAAGCTCTCGTCCGAGCTGCTCGCAGCTCGGATGAAAAACCTGAATGGGAGATTTCGTCCGAGCTGCGCACAGCTCGGAAGAAAACCTGATTTTATAAATTTAAGCAGCCCCCAAGTCTCCTGAGACTTGAAAGTACTTAGAATTTTTTTCTATTGATGATCTTGTAGACAAGATCCTCAATGCAGATGATGTTGTGCTTCCCCAAGCCTGTTGGGCGTTGGTGAGCACTTATAATAAGTTTTCTAAGTTCTCGTCCGAGCTGCTCGCAGCTCGGATGAAAAACCTGAATGGGAGTTTTCGTCCGAGCTGCGCACAGCTCGGAAGAAAACCTGATTTTATAACTTTAAGCAGCCCCCAAGTCTCCTGAGACTTGAAAGTACTTAGAAATTTTTTCTATTGATGATCTTGTAGACAAGATCCTCAATGCAGATGACGTTGTGCTTCCCCAAGCCTGTTGGGCGTTGGTGAGCACTTATAATAAGTTTTCTAAGTTCTCGTCCGAGCTCCTCGCAGCTCGGATGAAAAACCTGAATGGGAGTTTTCGTCCGAGCTGCGCACAGCTCGGAAGAAAACCTGATTTTATAACTTTTAGCAGCCCCCAAGTCTCATGAGACTTGAAAGTACTTAGAAATTTTTTCTATTGATGATCTTGTAGACAAGATCCTCAATGCAGATGATGTTGTGCTTGCCCAAGCCTTTTGGGCGTTGGTGAGCACTTATAATAAGTTTTCTAAGTTCTTGTCCGAGCTGCTCGCAGCTCGGATGAAAAACCCTGATTGGGAGTAATGAAAAACATATTGAGCAAGGCACACTATGTGTACGAAATAATATTTATTCAGATCTTACAAGCGTGCTCATGCATAGAAACGGCACAATAACTGGGCGTTCCATGCATGAGGCTCTTCTATCTTATTAGTTACATCGTACAGGTGATAGGCCCCATTGTGCAGTACTCTAGAGATGACATATGGGCCTTCCCATGGGGGAGCTAGTTTGTGGTCCGAAGTTTGCTTAATGCGAAGTACCATGTCGCCCTCTTGGAAGGAGCAAGCTCGGACATGTCGGTCGTGGTACCGGTGAAGGTCTTGCTGATAGAATGCCGAGCGGGTGAGAGCTAGGTTTCGCTCTTCTTCCAAGAGATCAACACCATCTTATCGTGCTTCTTCGGCTTCGGCTTCTCTGTACTGGCTTACGCGGGGGGCATTGTGCTTGAGGTCGCTCGGAAGAACTGCTTCTGAACCGTAGATGAGGAAGAAAGGGGTTGACCGACTTGAGCGATTGGGAGTTGTACGTAATCCCCACAAGACCGAAGGGAATTCATCAACCCAGGCGCCCGCTGCTTCCTTTAGTTCCCGAAGTAGCCGAGGCCTGATTCCTTTGAGTATTAATTCGTTGGCTCGTTTGACTTGGCCGTTGGACTGTGGGTGTGCGACTGAGGCGAAGTTGACCTGAATACCATTGGTCCAACATAATTTCTTGAATTCAGCCGAGTTGAAATTCGATCCATTATCAGTGATGATTTCATGTGGAACACCAAACCGATGTATGATGCCTTGCATAAAGCTGACTGCTGTGGCGGAGTCGAGGGCCTTGATTGGTTTTGCTTCTATTCATTTTGTAAACTTGTCTACTACGACCAAAATGTGGGTGAAACCGTGCTTGCCCGTTCGGAGTGGTCCGATCATATCCAGTCCCCATACTGCAAATGGCCAGGCTAGGGGGATTGTCTTCAGTTTGGAGGCAGGTTTGCGGGGCTGGTTTGCATAAAACCGATAGCCTTCACAGTGGTCCACGATGTACCGAGCATTGCTGAGGGCTTCAGGCCAGAAGAAACCAGCTCGGAAAGCTTTTGCCACCAATGTCCGACTTGAGGCATGGTGGCCGCAATCTCCCGCATGGATGTCTTGTAGGATGCAGCGGCCTTCCTCCTCGGAGATGCATCGCTGGGGGACATGAGTGATGCTGTTTCTGTATAGCTCCCCGTTGATCACCGAGTAAGACTTAGATTTGCGGACGATTTGCTCGGCTTCTATCTCATCATCGGGCAATTCTTGTTTTTGCACATAGGCAAGGATTGGAAGTTTCCACTCGGGGGGAATGACCTCCACATCAAACACCATGTCAACTACTGCAGGTATATCTTCTTTGTTGGGGATGTTCTTGTCAGGCAGCATATCTGGATCGGCTTCTAGGAAAGGGTCTTCCTTGACTGTTGGGGAATGCGAGTGCTCCAAATAAATCCCTGGCGGGATCTGACCCCTGGTAGAACCCAGCTTGGCTAGGTCATCTGCTGCCTGGTTTTTAACCCTTGGAATGTGATGGAGCTCCAGCCCATCAAATTTTTTCTCCAATTTTGTCACTGCTACACAGTAGGTTGTCATTGCTGGACTCCTGATGTCCCACTCTTTCATTACTTGGTTGATTACTAGGTCTGAATCTCCGAATATCATAAGTCTCCTAACTCCGAGTGAAATGGCCATTCGCATGACGTACAAGAGAGCCTCATACCAGGCTTCGTTATTTGTTGCTGGGAAATGGATTTGGAGGACGTATCTCATCTCGTCCTTCCTTGGTGAAACCAGTACCACCCCTGCGCCTGCTCTATGCAACATCTTGGACCCATCAAAGAACATCGTCCAATGTTCTGGTGTTGGCTGTGGGGGATGTTGGACCTCAATCCACTCGGCCAAGAAATCCACCAGTGCTTGCGACTTGATTGCTTTCTTGGCTTGGTAATTGAGGTCAAAGGGTAGTAGGTCCAAACTCCATTTTATTATCCTGCCTGTTGAGTATCTGTCGTTCATAATTTCTGCCAGGGGAGCTTCAGAAACCACTGTGATGGAATGATCCTGGAAGTAATGTGCGAGCTTCTGTGATGCCAAGTAAATTCCCATTGCCAACTTCTGGTAGTGGGGATATCTTTGCTTGGATGGTGTGAGGACCTCGGAGATGAAGTACACCGGTCTTTGTACTTTTTGTGACTTTCCTTCTTCTTCTCTTTCCACCACTATGGCTACGCTGACAACTCGGCTTGTGGCTGCAATATATAACAAGAGCGGCTCTTTTTCTTGAGGTGCTGCCAGAACTGGCCGAGTTGACAGTTGATTTTTGAGTTCTTCAAACGCCATTTGAGCTTCCTCCGTCCAGAAGAAATTTGGTGATTTTTTCATCAGCTGGTAGAGAGGTAGGGATTTCTCTCCCAGTCTAGAGATGAACCTACTAAGTGCTGCGAGACAACCTGTCAATTTTTGGACGTCTCGGAGCTGCTTGGGAGGCTTCATGTTTTGGATTGCCGCAATTTTTTCCGGGTTGGCTTCTATCCCCCGCTCGGAGACCATGAATCCGAGTAGCTTCCCCGCTGGCACACCAAAAACACATTTTTCAGGATTGAGCTTGATGCTATAGGCTCGGAGGCTCTGAAAAGTTTCGGCTAGGTCGGCTAGCAAACTACTTCCTTTAACCGACTTGATCACGATGTCATCCACGTAGACCTCCACATTTCTACCGATTTGCCAGATCAGGCAGTTCTACATCATGCGTTGGTACGTGGCGCCTGCATTTCTGAGTCCGAATGGCATCGTGATATAACAAAAACATCCGAATGGGGTTATGAATGTTGTTTTAAGCTCATCTCGTTCATATAGTCGGATTTGATGGTAACCCGAGTACGCGTCGAGGAAACATAATCTCTCGCGACCTGATGTGGAATCCACGATCTAGTCAATGCGAGGAAGAGGGAAATGGTCTTTTGGGCAAACTTTATTGATATGACAGAAATCAACACAAGTTCTCCAAGACTTATCTTTCTTCGGAAACATTACAGGATTTGCTAACCACTCGGAGTGGAAGATTTCCCTAATGAATCCGGCTGCTAATAGTCTAGCTATTTCTTGTCCGATGGCCTTCCTTTTCTTGGAGGAAAACTGCCGGAGGGACTCTTTCACCGGTCTTGCTTTAGGATCCACGTGTAACTGGTGCTCGGCCAACTCCCTTGGGACTCCAGGCATATCGGCAGGCTTCCATGCGAAGATGTCCCAATTCTCACGGAGGAAGTTGACGAGCTCGAGTTCCTATTGGCGATCCAGATCGGTTGCAATGTTGGTGTATTTGTCTGTATCTATGGGATGTATTTGTACCCTCTTGGTCTCTCCTGCTGACTCGAATGAAGATGTCTTCTTTGGCTGCAGTAACCTGGACGAGTCAGCGGCTTTTTTGTACTCGGCCAGCTCGACCTCAGCCATTTGCTGATCAGCTATCAGGGAGCCCTTCTGCAGCAGTTCTTCGGCTTGCTTGTAGTCTCCCGAGACAGTGATCACGCCGTGCGGGCCAGACATCTTTAGTTTCAGATAGACGTAACAGGGGATGGCCATGAATTTTTCAAAGGCTGGCCTTCCGAGTAAGGCATGGTATGCACTCGGGAAGTCCACTACTTCAAAGGTGATATTTTCTTTCCGGAAGTTACTCAGAGTACCAAAGACCACATTGAGGGAGATCATTCCGAGTGAGTACGCCTTTTTCCCCGGGATTATCCCATGAAATTCCAGATAGCTTTTGCGGAGCTTGGACATTGGAATGTTCATGCTCTTCAGAGTGCTTGCATATAGGATGTTAATTCCACTGCCACCATCCATCAAGAGGTTTCTGATCCTGAAGTTCCCATTCCCTGTTTCCACCAAAGGATCCACAATCAGAGCGTGCCTTCCCGGGTGAGGGATGTGAGGAGGGTGATCCGACTGATCGAAAGTGATTGGGACGTCAGCCCACTTCATGTAACTCGGAACTATCGGATCTGCCGAGTTGACTTCTCTGAACCTTATCTTTTCTACCCTCTTCGACTCCCGTCCTGCGAAGATGACCAGCACTCCGTCTTCTCTTGGGAAACCTTCGCTTTCCAAGTTTGGGCTGGGCGCTTTCTTTTTTCCGGTGTCCTTATCTTGCTGAGGACCTGTCCTTGCATTCTAGGCCGCTCTTTTGATCAGGCGACATTGCCGAGTTGTGTGCTTTGGAATAACCAATTTTCCCTCGGCATCTCGGGTGGTGTGAAGAGGACAAGGTTGATCTAGGACTTCATCATCATTGGACGGCTTTTTCTTCCGCGGTTGCCACTCCTTTCGTGCCTGACCCTTGCCATGAAGGCCTGATGCGTTTGCTGCGGCCACCAGCTCTGCGTCCGTTGGGGCGTCTTCTGCTTTTCGCTTGTTGTTGCCTGCGGTTTTCTGCTTGGGGTTAGGCGCCGAGTTGTTGCCTCCTCGGTGCTGCTGGTTCTTCTGCCGAATCTCTTCTTCACCGTTGGCATACTTGTTCTCTATCTCCATCAACTTCCCGAGTGAGGTGACATGAGGTGATCTTGCCAAATCGAGACTTAGCTCCCTGTACTTGACCCCTTGTTTGAAGGCGTGAATGGCCAGGAACTCGGAGACGCCTTCCACCGAGTTATGGAGTGTGATCCTGTCACAACCCCAATTTAGGCAAGTGCTAGAGTTTGAGTTCCCTTTGCATCATGTGAAAAATTCAAAAAGAAAATCAAAAAAATGGGGAAAAGAAAGCCCTGAGAAATTAAATCAAATGGCCAGATAAAAATCTTTTTTTCCAAAAATCATTTGAGAATTTGGAAAATTCCTATAAATGGTGCTGATCATTTTAAAAATGGTTTGGGAGCAATCCCATGGTCATGGAATTTTCTAATATTCAAACAGTGGCTTTGGAAATTAAATAAACCCCTATTTGAATTAAAATTCAAATGTTTTGAATTTTAAAAATGCTCAAATTTTATAAGTGGCTAGCTCTCTATTTTATGAGGCCATATAAAAAATTGTGGCATTTTATAAAATGCCTAGCTATTTTTATTAGCTAGGTCAAACATATTGCAGAAAAATAAAAAGAAAAGAGAAAGGGAGAGACCTACCTGTCGCCCAGGGGCGAAGATCCACTCCCCAGCCGGCCCAGCCCAACTTCCCCCCGTTCTGTCGTCTTCCTCCTGCGTGCCCAAGCAGCTCGGTGGCGTCCAGAGCGCGCACCGGAGCCACCTCGACGCCTTGAGGCTTCCAGAGCCCCCGTGTCCTCTCCTCGGTGTCCTGGAGAACCACCGTTGCGCCGTGCATCGTATCCCCCTCATTCCAGCGCCTCTCCACCCCTCCTCTTCCCTCCCGCCAGCTAACCCGAGAGCAGCCGCAGACCATGGCAATGGCGAGACGCGGCCACCGTGCCCTAGAGGCCGAACCAGTGTGTTCTCCGTTCTCCTCACCGACGACTTCGTCACCCTGCAGAAGCTGGCGAGCCAATTCGTACCCGAGACCACGCAAGGCTCCTCAACTCGCCACCGACAGCCGAAGATCGTCGACGTCGATTCGCCGCCGTTGAGCTCTCCCCGAGCCCACGGACTGCTTCATCGCGCTCGTGGTGAGCTCCCGATCCTTTCCCCTAAACCCACGGTGCCCCGTTCATCCCCTAGCCACCTCTGCCATGAGAGCCGAGCCTCGCCGCCGCCATGGCCGGTGAGGTACTTGCTCCCGTGCGCCTTGGACTCGCCGAGCTAGCCCATCGCCTCCCTGACGTCCCCAGCATCTTTTCTCACTAGGCCGTGGTCAAAACCCCCGCACCAGAACGCAAACCCGACGTCGCCGGAATTCTGTCGCCGCCGAGCTCGTCGCCGCCATCGCTCCAGGCCCTCCCCCGAGCCCCTGATGGCACCACTCGACGCGGACGACCTCCAAGAGCACTCCCATGGTCTCCGTTCCCCTTCCCGTGCCCCGTAGATGATTCCGGCGAGGCGCCGCCGTGGCCAGAGCCACCGGCGTCAAGCCGGCGCCATTAGGGCCTTAATCACTAAGTTAACCCCCCCCTCAGCCTATGACAGGTGGGGCCCCAGCCCTAATCCCTCTCTGTTAGTTTAAACTAACAGGAATTAACCCCCTGTGTCACAGACAGGTGGGCCCCTGTTGTCAGCCCCCCCCACACGCCAGCATGATGTCAGCATGATGCAATAAGTGAATTTCCAGTTAATTATTAAATCATAGAAATTCCAGAAATTACCCCAAACTTTGGAAATTCATAGAAAATTCATATTAACTCCAATTTGGACAAATAATATATGAAAAATGATCAGGAGAAAATTATCTTTCCAAATATGCAACTTTCAACTATGTTTGAGTTGAATTTAAATTGGGACCAGTAGCATATGTCATTTGGTTTATTTGAATTTAATTCAAATTCAAATCAAATGATCTTGCAACTTGGACCATGGAATTAAGCTACAATTCAACCACACTTCAGAGGCATATCATACACATTTGAAAATAATTCAAAATGATCAATCAATGTCACATGCAACTTGGTAAATGTTGAATTCAAATGTGGGGTTTGAATTTGCAATTCAAATTGCAATATACTCCATTCAAATGGAATGCTCAACACATCAGTACCATGAACATCACCATTACAATCTTATTCATGTGATTGTGCTTTGTACATTATGTTGATCCTATGATTGTCATGTTGCTGATAGAAGTGGATCCGGACTCCGAGGTCACCCCCTTCGTTGAAGACCCCGTGCCTGAACCTCGTCAGCAAGGCAAGCAAACCCCCATTGATCATGTCGATAAAATCCCACTTCCCTCTCATGTCTCGCTTATGCATTGTTTAGGATGATCACCATGATAACGTTTCTATCGCATAGTTGAACCCATGTCCTTTGCATGACCTATCATCTTGTCACAGTAGTAGGCAAACCACAATCCTAGCAGATGTAGGAGTTGATTGATATCATGTGGCCCCTGCAAATGTTTATCGCTTATTGCATGCTTAGTATGATACCATGTTGTTACTGTGATGTGAGTCGGGATGTTGATAAACATGGTGTTGATGAAAGTGAAACGTGTTGGTGAATCCACCCTAATACAAGGTGAACGATGAGAGGCTGTGTAGGAGTACACAGTGGGTTGTCTCGTTGAACACCGCCCTAATACGAGTTCTTGTGTGGTGATCCAAGATGAAGAGTACAACCACACATTGGGCTCACTGACCCCTCTTGGCTTACTAACTCATCCCCTTCGATGTCCAGATGTCGCAGTAGTTCGGATTTCTGTAGGTATTGTGGCCTGGTAGCCAAGTGAGAGAACGGCTCATCCGAGACCGGCTTTCGCACCACGCACACATCGTCTGGGTCCACTTCGGTAAACCGGCCGGGTTCACGATAGTGGCAGACAACCCAGATAGGCGGCTTTCATGGACTAGATCGGCTATGAGGTAACGGTTGTGGTGGCATCCTCGTTGTCATCTCTTGAACGGTGACACGCAAAAGGCGGTAACTGATGGCACGTTTGTGTAGCGGTACACCCATGCAGGGTTAACAAAACTATTCGAATAGCCGCGTCCGCGGTTATGGACTGCTTGGAAAGCTTAGCTTGATTATTAGACAACTTGAACTGGATACTTCTAAAATACACCAAGATAAGCGTGAGTTCTATGGTGTGCTTCTCGTGGGGAAGTCGAGGAAGTAACCATAGTGGAGTAATTGGTTGAAGAGATGTAGTGGACTCGTGTACGCTTCTTACCTCAAGTCTGTTACTCGTAGTTCAGGATTAGCCAAGTCAAAGCTGGCACTTCTGCAAGTGAAACCCCACCTCCCTTTACCTTGATACATGTGCATGAGTAGTATAGTTCCTATGTAAGTCTTGCTGAGTACGATTTTGTACTCACGTTTGCTTAATCTATGTTTTAGATGAACCCACCGACCCCGATGATGACTTCTACCTGAAGCTCGAGGAATGAAGACTCAGACCAAGACCAAGCTAGTGTAGTCCCAGTCAGACGGCTGGTTCCCTCGTGGAGGGCTTGTTTTTAGATAAGGCTTCTCTAAGCCAATTGTTAAACTTGTCTGTACTCAGACCTACTTTGCTTCTGCTTGTCTGTTGTAATGTTGGATCACATGCTTGTGATCTCTGTGTGTACTCTGTAAGAGTTATTAATAAATATTTATACTTTGTAGAGAATTGCAATGATACCTGCTGTTCATACAAGGCATGTGTGCTGCGTGTATGTTTATAACATGCATGTCTTAGTATGGGTTTTTGAGACCTTAGTTGTGATCTGGCTGGCGGTCTTTTATACACCAAGTGGCCCTTAGATGTGCGCAGCTTGGGGCATCGCGGTGCGATTGTTCGAGACTCTGTCTCGTGCACACTTTGATGTATGATCGAGCCCGCCCTAGACCCCGACTAAGTGATCGGGCTGGAGTAAGTCTATGTAAGGGTTATAATACAATCGATAGTATGGTTGAGGCGACTTGTCTATGAGTATGGGAGTTCATCACCCATATCATTTAGACTTGTGAGCGGACGATGAGGACCCATTTCAGTTTATCATCTGGCCTGGATGGGATGTCACTCACGTTCGATGCTTTCCGAGAACGTTCTGTGCTTGGCCTTGTCTGCTTAGACAAGTGGGTACGGTTCTCGGCTCTCCATATGATTGTGTTGTAGCAAGGCTTGCATACGCTAACCCCGGGTCCCGACAGATCAATCTCTGGATGTAGTCCCGAGTAGACTCGGTGTTGCTCTGGACACATAATTGTAGCTCAGTTAGGCCTCCAGGTCTCTTGTAGGTCCCTTCAAAATTCTTGATGAACACTTTCTCGAGGTCTTCCCAAACCCAGATGCTACTAGGGGGGAGTTCATTCAGCTATGCCCGAGCTGAGCCTTCTAGCATTAACGGTAGGTGCATCATGGCTATCTCATCCCCACCTCCTTCGATTTGCACGGCTATCCTGTAATCATCTAACCATGTCTGGGGTTTAGCATCACCTCGGTACTTATCCACCCCTTGAGCCTGAAGTGGGGCGGAATAGGGGTAGACCGAATCCTTTCACTGAAGCAAACCGGTGATGACCCACAACGTAAGGGATCAATTGCAGCGTTTTCGATAAGTAAGAGTCTCGAACCCAACGAGGAGCAGAAGGTAATAGCAAGTGACTTTGGTAAGAAGATAACTGCAAGCACTGAAAGATAACTTTTTTAGGGGTTTTCTTGGTATAAGCAACAGGAAAATAAAAACGAGTAAATTAAAAAGGTACTGGAGAGTAACGAGTGGCCCAATCCTTTCTAAGCAAAGGAGAGGCCTAGCAACTGAACTTATAAAGGCTAAAGTGTTCTTGAGGACACACGGGAGAGGTAGTCATGTGCTTTCGCCATATTCCGTATCGGTACTATGTGTTGTGTTGATAAGTGTTGAGTGGGTGGATCTATGCTAGTACACCCTCTATACTAAGATAAGTGTACTCTTATAATTAAACATCTTGCAAGCATCCGCAAATACAAGATAGTAATTAAGGCAAAAGCCTAACCATAGCAATACGATCGGTGATCCATTGTTCCCTTGTGCAAAAGCGTGCAAACTGGGGTTTAGGTTTCTGTCAATCCGGCAACCCACCGTAAGCATTCTTTGTACACAATGTATTCCCCTAGGTCCTTAATAAGGCGAAGTGTTGAGTGTTCGACTCACACAACACCACTAGGAAAATAACAACACAACTTAAATATCAACCAACACATATTACTTCAACATCATATGACTACTAACAACTAGACTTCTCCCATGTCCTCAAGAACTAAAGTAACTACTCACAAGACATAAAAGAGATCATGATCAGTGGGGATAAATAGATGATAAACAATCTGGACACAATAATATTTCTCCAACAAAACTCAATAGCATTCACCACAAAATAGTAATCAACACCAATAGAGTAGAGAGGATAGATAGTACGGATTACAACATGAGTTGCAATTGTGAGATAAGATTGGATGGAGGTGGAGATGGTGCTGATGATGGGGATGATGTTGATGATGATCTCGATGATGCCCGTGACGATGGTGATGACGATGGCGACGATCTCCCCTTCCGGGAGGTGATCTCCCCGGCGGAATCTGCCCGCCAGAGATGGATTTTCTTGTCTGTAGGTTTCCGCCACGGAGCGGCGGCGGAACTCCGAAAACTCTCTCTTTTTTAGGGTTTTTGGACGACGAGGAGTATATAGGCCAGAGGGGGGAGCCGGGAGTGGCCCCGGGGGTCCAGGCGCCCTCCTGGCGCGGCCAGGGTGGGGGCCGCGCCAGGTGGCCGTCTGGGCACCCTGTGGCCCCCTCTGGGCGCTCTTTTGCGTGTCTTCGTGATCCTTCTGGAAAATAGCCTCCGTCGATTTTCAGGTAATTTGGAGGTATTCTTCTTTAGCAACTCAGCGTCCACTTTTTACCGCTGAATCCTGCATCTGTTGCTTCGGGTCCGGAAAGTTGCAAACTGTGTAAAATAAGCCAAAACAACATAAGAATAGCATCATATCATGAAATATATCAATGAATAAGGAAGAATTACTATATACAATAGTGATGCATTTTGGACGTATCAACTCCCCCAAGCTTAGACCTCGCTTGTCCCCAAGCAAACACTGAGCTCGGTAAACCTGTCCACAAGTTTAGAGAGTGAAGTGTCGATAAATAGAATACGGACAAGAAGCATCAAGGTTCCTTCATCAAACTCAAGCATCCTCAACAGCAACCTCAACTCATAAGGCCCTTATGATAAAGTAGTAACAATTATAATCAAAAGTAGGGCTGAGAAAACTCATGGAATTATGGCAAACATATCCTTGGTCAAAGGACAACTAATAACTTTCACTCTTGCTCTTTCCTTTTTAATGAAACAATTTGAAGCTTTTGAAAGAACATGTTATTAGTCAAGAAGTGCAAATGCTAACACAAAGGAAGATGCTTGCTTGGCAAAAATCTTCCGCAAACAACTTACTTATCAAAAGATAATGTCAACAAGGATGTGGCATGGCAAAACTTAATGCAGCTTTATAAGGATGAATCCTCATCAACATCAAATGTTTGTTCTCTTAGGGAAAAAAGGAAGTGGGACAACTGACTCAACATGAAGGTGGAAGAAAGGCCTTGTTAAGGGCAAGCAGGGAAAACTCATGTGCTATCCTTAAATCAAACAGAATAAAAATAGATTTTGGGACGGTGCATAGTTTGTCAACGAATGCTAATAGATAGCTCAATTAATTCTTAAGATGGACAAGTTTCGAGGAACGGCTCCCAAGTGGGGACGATCACATCCCCTTAAACTCCTTTGTTTATCACTGCCAAAGTTTCTGATTTCTCATAGACCAAGCGTGAAGGAGGGTTTGTTTGTTATATTATCTTTCGAGCTGGGCGCACCCATGCCAGTTCCTCCTCGTATTATGGGTTTGCAGATTAGACATGAAACCCCGGGGTAAAACTTGTCCAACTTAAGAAGATCATGAATTACCTACTACTTCCTCATGAGCTAAACAAGAGGCACAAAACAGAAGATTTTGAACATTTAAGGATAACACATAAATTCTATACTTATAGGAGTGGTAGGGGAATACCACGAATAGGAAGGTATGGTGGACTCATATGGAAGGTATTGGTTTCAGGGTAAGGAAGCACAAGCAGAAATCTACTTGGCAAAGAGTTTGGCTAGAAAAGGCTTTGAGAGAACAGACAATTGATGCTAATTTAGATGCAAAACATATAAGGCATAAACATTAAGGTAAGCATAACACATCAAGTTTTCTTCCTTGTCAACATAACACTTCAAGCATAATAACATAAAGGTTTTGGCTATGTCGCTACTTGAGAAAACATGCATATTGTCTTGACCAAAGCTATGCTTGCCAAAATTAAATAAAGTTTTCAAATCCATACCTGATATAAGGTCAATACTCCCCATAAGAATCGTCATATGAGGCCGATTGCGCGAAGAGAATACCGAGTGCAGCGAAGGAACTAATAGACTTCTCATTAATATTCCAATATAGACGACTCCACACTCACGGATACAATCTCTGCACAGACGGAGTGATAGACCTCAATGCAAACACCTATTTCATATAATAAACTCCCTAAACATGATACGACTCTACTTGACTCTAAAAGACTAAGATAAAGATAAAGATACCAGGCCCTCCCCCAAGCTTGGAACAAGCTGAGGGGATGCCATTACCCGAGGAGATTTACTCCTCATTCTTGTTCTTCTCAATCAGGTACTCCTTGGCGAAGCGCTTCCATGGTAGCTCCTCTCTAGTCTCGAAGGACATTCCCCTCTCCAGGATCCTGCACTCAGCACCTAAACCCATGCGCAGAAACTTTAGTTCATACTCACAGTTCTGGTTGTGCAGATCATAGATTTGTGCTTGGAGCTGATAAACTTTTTCTTCTAGTGCGGACAAACTTGACCACATCTCCTTCATCTCTTTCCTATGGGAAGCCTCGATCTTGTTCCTGATGTCGGAGTTGGCTTCAACACTACGCTCCACCATCTTCTTGAACTTGAAGACCTCATGTTCCATCTCCTTCAACCGCTCCTCGATGCTCCCCTCCATGACTGGTCCCTTCAGATCTTCCTTGTGGAGAACACCGTCCTCCACACGAAGGACCTGGGGGTGCTTGTTCACCTCAGCGAGGTAAGGGTTGATGACGTTGACGACGAACTTGTCCTTGGGGGAACTTGGGGAAGCCATGGAACCTAGGTTTATCTAAAAGATTTCCTGGCAGAAACAGATTGAAGAGAAAACACACGAAATCGCGAGATACGTTGCCGGAACGATTCGGGCAAATATATAGCAAAAATTTCTGCAACAAAAGGAAGGTAACGAGCCAAAGTGGGGTCGGAGACGGACTCCTGGGTGCCCAGGAGGCCTCCCGGCGCGGCCAGGAGGTAGGGCGCGCCAGGGGGGGGGGCGCCTGGGCCCCCTGGAGCTCCTCTCCGGCTCCACTTAGGCCTCGAATTTTCCTAATTTTTCAAAAACTCAAAATATGGAACTTTTATGGCGGTTCGCGATGTTTCCTTACCGTAATACATACCTTTTATTATTCTGCTTCTGTCGGTGTCTGAAACAGGGCTGCAACGTGTTCTTCATGAGTTGTTGTGCGTATTATATTTACATCAACATTGACGGGATCTCCCGCCATGTAATGCTTGAGTCTTTTCCTATTCACAACTTGAGGCTTGGTGCCTTCAAAATTGTTAATAAGTCTTTGCCCATTCACAACTTGAGGCTTGGTGCCTTCAAAATTGTTAATCTTGATTGCACCAGACCGGTAGACTTCTTCGATATGAAATGGCCCTTCCCACCTGGAAAGTAGTTTACCTGGAGAAAACCTGAAACGGGATCTAAACAATAAAACTTTATCACCAACATTAAATTCACGTTTCAGAATCCTCCTGTCATGCCACTTCTTTACCTTTTCCTTGAACATTTTAGCGCTCTCGTAAGCTTCACTTCTCCACTCATCTAGAGAAGTCAAGTTCATGAGACGCTTTTCACCAGCTAACTTTGGGTCAGCATTAAGCTCTCTAACAGCCCAGAAAGCTTTGTGCTCTAACTCTAATGGCAAATGGCAAGCCTTGCCATAGACCATTTTATAGGGGGACATGCCCATGGGGTTTGTGTAAGCAGTTCTATACGCCCACAAAGCATCTCCTAACTTACTTGACCAGTCCTTCCTATTTCCGTTAACTGTCTTTTGCAAGATCAACCTGATCTCTCTATTGGTGAGCTGAACTTGCCCACTAGTTTGAGGATGGTACGGTGACGCAATTCTATGATTGACATCGTACTTGGCTAGAGCTTTTCTAAAAGCTCCATGTGTGAAGTGTGATCCTCCATCAGTCATGAGATACCTAGGTACACCAAACCTAGGGAAAATTACATCTTTGAGCATTTTCAAAGATGTTTTGCGATCAGCACTCTCAGTGGGGATTGCTTCAACCCACTTGGTTACATAATCGACAACAACTAATATGTGAGTGTACTTGTGCGAAGAAGGAAAAGGACCCATGAAATCAAAACCCCAGCAATCAAAAGGCTCAATCACTAGTGAGTAATTCATAGGCATCTCATTCCTTCTACTAATATTACCAACTCTCTGACATTTATCACATGCTAAAACATAATTTCTAGCATCTTTAAAGAGAGTAGGCCAATAAAAACCTGATTGGAGAACCTTATGTGCGGTTCTCTCACCGGCGTGATGTCCTCCATAGGGACTATCGTGAAATTTCTTGAGAATGTCCTTCTGCTCGTGTTCCGGTATGCATCTTCTCACGATCCCGTCTAGACCTTCTTTGAAAAGATGTGGGTCATCCCAAAAGTAATGCCTCAAATAATGGAAGAACTTCTTCCTTTGCTGAAATGTTAAACCTGGAGGCAAATACTTTGCAACGATAAAATTAGCATAATCTGCAAACCAAGGATCGGAAAGAGATTGTACTTTAACAACGGCAAGTTGTTTGTCTGGAAAACTGTCGTTGACTGGGATGTGATCATGCGGTATATCTTCCATCCTTGAAAGATTGTCCGCTACAGGGTTGTCTGCTCCTTTTCTATCAACAATCTACAAATCAAATTCTTGATGGAGGAGTACCCATCTGATGAGCCTTGGCTTGGCATCCTTCTTCGTCATAAGATACTTAATGGCATCATGGTCAGTATGAATAATAACTTTAGAATCAACAATATACTGCCTAAACTTATCACAATAAAACACTACTGCTAAGAATTCCTTCTCAGTAGTAGCATAATTCTTTTGAGTACTATCAAGGGTTTTACTAGCATAATAGATAACATTCAATTTTTTATCAACCCTTTGTCCTAAAACAGCTCCAACAGCAAAATCACTAGCATCACACATAATTTCAAAGGGCAAACTCCAGTCAGGCGGTTGTACTATAGGAGTAGTTATTAAAGCTTTCTTAAGAACTTCGAAAGCCTCCTTACAATCTTCATCAAATACAAAAGGAGCATCCTTCTGGAGAAGATTAGTGAGGGGTCTCGAGGTCTTAGAAAATTCTTTAATAAATCTTCTATAGAAACCAGCATGACCGAGAAAACTACGGATACCTTTAATGTCCCTTGGATAGGGCATCCTTTCGATAGATTCAATCTTCGCCTTGTCCACTTCGATTCCCCTCTCGGAAATCTTGTGGCCAAGCACGATCCCTTCATTAACCATGAAGTGGAACTTCTCCCAGTTTAGAACTAAGTTTGTATCCTCGCATCTCTGCAAAACTTTATTAAGATTGTGGAGACAGTGGTCAAAGGAAGTTCCATAGACGGAGAAATCGTCCATGAAGACTTCCACAATCTCCTCACAGAAACCATGAAATATTGGAGACATACATCTCTGAAAAGTAGCAGGGGCATTGAATAAACCAAAAGGCATACGCCTATAAGCATAAGTACCGTAAGGACAAGTGAAAGTGGTCTTCTCTTGATCGGCAGTGTTAACATGAATTTGAGAGAAGCCAGAGTACCCGTCAAGATAGCAAAAGTGGGTGTTTTCGACAGCCTCTCAAGCATCTGATCAATAAAGGGCAGCGGGTAGTGGTCCTTCCCAGTTGCCTTGTTCAACTTCCTGTAATCAATACACATTCTATACCCAATAATAATTCTCTGAGGTATTAGTTCATTCTTATCATTAGGGACTACAGTTGTCCCTCCTTTTATAGGAACACAATGAACTGGACTTACCCACTTACTATCGGCTATAGGGTAGATAATACCTACAGCTAGAATCTTGAGGATTTCGGTCCTCACAACATCCATCATCTTTGGGTTCAACCGTCGTTGATGGTCAACAACACGTTTAGCATCGGGCTCGAGGTTGATAGTATGTTGACAGATAGATGGACTAATTCCCTTAAGGTCATCATGGGTATAGCCAATTGCACCACGGTGTTTACGAAGTATCTCCAATAATCGCTCTTCTTCATATCCTGAAAGGTTAGAGTTGATAATAACAGGTATACTTTCTTTTCATCTAAATAAGAATACTTGAGCGTATCGGGAAGAGGTTTGAGATCAAACACCGGGTCTTCTTTTGGTTTGGATAGAATTCCTAAAGGTTCAACCGGAAGGTTGTGCTTCAGGATAGTAGCTTGTCTCAAGAAGATTTCGTCAATTTCATTTCTTTCCTGCATATGAGTATCATTCTCGTGGTCCTCCATGTATTGCTGCAAAGGATCATTAGGGGGAATAGCAATAGAAGCAATACTTTCAATAATTTTATCATCACTAGGTAATTCAGTATCACGAGGCTGCTTAGAGATCTTAGAAAAGTTAAATTCATATGGCTCACCATTGAATTCAACAGAAACTTTACCTTTCTTGCAATCTATAATGGCTCCACAAGTTCTGAGAAAAGGTCTACCAAAAATAATAGGACAAAAACTATCTTGCACTGAACCAAGTACGAGAAAGTCGGTAGGATACTTTACCTTTCCACATAGGATTTCAACATCTCTCACAATCCCAATAGGAGAGATAGTAGCTTTGTTTGCAAGATGAATAGTGACATCAATCTCTTCAAGTTCACAGGGTGAAATCTCACCCATGATCTCTTGATAAAGCGAATAAGGAATCGCGCTAGCACTTGATCCCAGATCGCATAGCCCGTAATAATTGTGATCTCCTATTTTAACAGATACAACTGGTGTACCTGAAATTGGGCTTTTATTCTTGGCTGTGACAATGTTAGCTGAAACAGCACAAAAATTTATAATAGAATCTAAAACATCATCAGTAACTAAATCTTTAACCATAGCAACTTGAGGATTGACTCTGATCTGGTCCTCAGGTTCGCCTGTTCTTCTCTCACTTTTATTTATGATGCCTGTCACAAAAGAGTGCTCCCTTATTCTTGAAGGAAAAGGGGGCTGTTCATATATAACTGCAGGCAAAATAGGATCACCAACGTGAATATCAATAGGCACTTCTTTGAAAGGCTTATGGTACTGATCCTTCATCTTAGAAGAATCAACATGAGAGGCAAAGTTCTTACAAAAATCAATCATTAGATGGGAATCCAGGCCAATCTTAGAGCAAAAGGTATTAAAATAATCAGTTTTCACATAGCTCTCAATATAATCATGCTCATAATTTATAGCAGGTTCAATACCTTTATCGATTTCCCAGTCTTCAGCATTCTTCTGGATCCTTTCGATGAGATCCCATCTTTCTTCAACGCTCTTTTTCTGAAATACCCCGCTAGAGGAGGCATCCAGCATTTCCTTATCCTGACGAGAAAGCCTGGCATAAAAAATTGTAAGTATAATATCTTCGGGGAGCTTATGAATAGGACATTTGAACATTAGGGATTTAAGTCTCCCCCAAGCTTGAGCGATGCTCTCTCCGTCGCGAGACCTAAAGTTATAGATGTAATTCCTGTCTCGATGAACTTCATGAAGAGGGTAAAACTTTGTATAAAAGAGGGACATAAGCTCTTCCCATTTAAGAGAATGTGATTTATCGAGGAGCTTATACCAATCTGAAGCTCTGTCCGTAAGCGATATGGAGAATAATTTCTTCATAACGAACTCCAGTGACACACCTGCAATCTTGAATAATGAACATAATTTTGATAAATATAGCAAGTGTTCACCTGGATGTCTGTCCCCTGCATAGCGATTAGCTAAGACATAATCGATAATACCAGATGGTATCTTATAAGGCACAATTTCAGCAGGGTCAGGAGTGACTACCTTAGTTGTGGGGCGGTTCCCCAAGAACAACGATCCAAGAGTAGGAGTGTCCATAAGGACAAAAGCAGCAACAGCAAAACTAAAAACAGAAATATAAAAACTTCCTTACCAGCTTCACTTACTAATAGCGCCACGCTCCCCGGCAACGGCGCCAGAAAACGTTACTTGATGACCCACAACGTAAGGGATCGATTGCAGCGTTTTCGATAAGTAAGAGTGTCGAACCCAACGAGGAGCAGAAGGTAATAGCAAGTGACTTTGGTAAGAAGATAACTGCAAGCACTGAAAGATAACTTTTTAGGGGTTTTTTTGGTATAAGCAACATGAAAGTAAAAACGAGTAAATTAAAAAGGTACTGGAGAGTAACGAGTGGCCCAATCCTTTCTAAGCAAAGGAGATGCCTAGCAACTGAACTTATAAAGGCTAAAGTGTTCTTGAGGACACACGAGAGAGATAGTCATGTGCTTTCGCCATATTCCGTATCGGTACTATGTGCTGTGTTGATAAGTGTTGAGTGGGTGGATCTATGCTACTACACCTTCTAGACTAATATAAGTGTACTCTTATGATTAAACATCTTGCAAGCATCCGCAAATACAAGATAGTAATTAAGGCAAAAGCCTAACCATAGAAATACGATCGGTGATCCATTGTTCCCTTGTGCAAAAGCGTGCAAACTGAGGTTTAGGTTTCTGTCACTCCGGCAACCCACCGTAAGAATTCTTTGTACAAAATGTATTCCCGTAGGTCCTTAATAAGGAGAAGTGTTGAGTGTTCGACTCACACAACACCACTAGGAAAATAACAACACAACTTAAATATCAACCAACACATATTACTTCAACATCATATGACTACTAACAACTAGACTTCTCCCATGTCCTCAAGAACTAAAGTAACTACTCACAAGACATAAAAGAGATCATGATCAGTGGGGATAAATAGATGATAAACAATCTAGACACAATAATATTTCTCCAACAAAACTCAATAGCATTCACCACAAAATAGTAATCAACACCAATAGAGTAGAGAGGATAGATAGTACGGATTACAACATGAGTTGCAATTGTGAGATAAGATTGGATGGAGGTGGAGATGGTGCTGATCATGGGGATGATGTTGATGATGATCTCGATGATGCCCGTGACAATGGTGATGACGATGGCGACGATCTCCCCTTCCGGGAGGTGATCTCCCCGGCGGAATATGCCCGCCAGAGATGGCTTTTCTTCTCTGTAGGTTTCCGCCACAGAGCGGCGGCGGAACTCCGGAAACTCTCTCTTTTTTAGGGTTTTTGGACGACGAGGAGTATATAGGCCAGAGGGGGGAGCCGGGAGTGGCCCCGGGGGTCCAGGCGCCCTCCCGGCGCGGCCAGGGTGGGGGCCGCACCAGGTGGCCGCCTGGGCACCCTGTGGCCCCCCTCTGGTCGCTCTTTTGCGTCTCTTCGTGATCCTTCTGGAAAATAGCCTCCGTCGATTTTCAGGTAATTTGGAGGTATTCTTCTTTAGCAACTCAGCGTCCACTTTTTACCGCTGAATCCTGCGTCTGCTGCTTCGGCACCGGAAAGTTGCAAACTGTGTAAAATAAGCCAAAACAAACCAAGAATAGCATCATATCATGAAATATATCAATGAATAAGGAAGAATTACTATATAAAATAGTGATGCATTTTGGACGTATCAACCGGCCCTGTGGACATTGAGGGCCGAGCCTGATCCTGGCGATGTGGTCTGGCGCGGTCGACTCGGCTCTGTACTAGATGGCTTCGGGCGTCGTCTTCGACATCAAAATAACGGTCGTCCCGGTGCCGAGGGAACTCCTCTCTCCGCGGTGCGGGCCGACCCGTCCCGCGAGCTTCTGTCCTCCTGAGATCTTCATGCCGATACTGCTCTTGGCGGTATCTCCTCGGGGTTCATCTTTGCGCCGAGGCAAATTGTTCTTGTTCCTCCGCGCTTCTCCATAGGGCGTGTGTACTGACAGTGACGTCCTTCCAGGGGGAACTTGGGAATGAATTCGCTGTTGTGATTGACTGACGGCAGTGTTCTGATCGACTGCGATTTGTAACAAAAACACCAGGTGCTGAATTTCTTCTGCCGCCGATCTACTGGGCTGCAGAGAATTTGCAATCCGAGTTGCCGCTATGAGATTTTCTACTGGGGTACCCATAGCTCGGAAAGGTTCTCGGCCTGGGCACCGCAGTTGCCGACTTGTTTTGCTTTGCCTGAGCCGAGCTACCTCTCGAGTTTGACGCTCCAAAGTATTTTCTAGCTCGGCCAGGCGCTCTCGCTCAGCCAAATTAGTTAATCTGGCTGCCTCCAGGCCTCGCCCTTCTGGATTGCTTGTGTCAATGGGGGTGTTTAGCAGCCGCTCGGCCACCTCTGCTTCTTCACGCTCCTCCCGAGTAAGGGGGAGGGGTTGTCGACTTATCTCTCCGAGCTCTAACCTTCGGAAAACGGATACACGCCGGGTCGGCTCCCGAGCGCCAGCCCTGGATGGGCTGTTAGCTTCATCTCGAGCGTGATTGTCCCGAGCTGGCGATGGCTGAGAGGGCGGAGTCTCGGCCATGCACACTTCTGCAACTGCGACTTGGGTGTCGCTGCTGCCCTCTTGCTCGGCACCTGACTCGGGGTCAGATGCCGCCATGCCTTTTTCTTCGACCGAGTTGAACAGAGGCAAGAGAGATGCTGTGGAGCCTTCTCTTGCGATCAGTTCCTCCAGGGCCTTCTGGGCTGAATCCACCGAGTCAATGACTGCCACCTGCTGAATCTTGTCCGATTTTCCACGATGATGAGCGCGCGGGCGGCCCGAGCGCTTTTTCTTGTGGCGGACAGATAACGGCGCGGGTGCTTGGCGATGGGCCGACAGCTGGAGGCGTAGGGCTCCCGACTTGTCAGCTCGGAAGTGGACGCTGCCTCTTGAAGGCAGCAATTGTGCCTGGAGCAGAGAATCCGCCAACCAGGCGGAATCATCAGCTACGAAAGCCAACGATCCGAAATGGAAAACCTCTCCGACGATGAGCTCGGGGCCGTGAACCGACGAAGAGGATGAGGAAAATGCCATCTCTACGATTGCTGATCAACTCAGCCCCACGGTGGGCGCCAACTGTCGTGGATATAATCCTTACAATAGATACAGGGGTATGAAAGGAGCTAAATTAATCTGTACGTAGAGAGGGTTGACGCAGGGGAATTATACAGGTTAGGCCTCTCCGTAGAGATAAAAACCTTAGGCATGTCCCAGGCTGACTAGGGTGTTCTTTCTTCGGAAAATACTGAGAATGGAAAATGTTTCGTGTGCCCACGCCGGAGGGGAGAGGGGGCTTATATAGAGTGCGCCCCTGCCTCCTTAATGCCTCGTCTTAAATGGGTCTTAATTACAAGATTTAATGCGTACTTAAATAAAAAAACGGTCTGCCCATTACTACTAATAAAGGAGGATAAACGACCGCAGCCTTGAATGCTTCCTGTCCGTTGCGTTCCCGTCCTCCGAGTAAGGGAAGACTCGCTGATCTCTTCCGAGTGTCGATCTACTCGGATCTTGCTGAACTTCCGAGTAGCAGCGTACTCGGAAGCGGCTTCTGATCTCCGAGTTAACTTGTTACTCGGAGATTGTTAATGCTCCATGTTTTTTACTGATTTTATTTTGCTGGGTGTGTTTGGAGAACCAAGGGCTTAAGGGTACCCTTGGTTTCCCTTGCCTAGAGGTATGCCTTTAGTATTACCACGACAGATGCCCCCGTGTATCCCCTTCTCCATCGACAATTATCAGTTCGTCTCTCGTTTCACTATATTTTTATCACTTCATGCGTTATGTGCTATTCTTGGAGCGTCTCGCTCTTAGGTTTTATTTTTAGTTTTCTTTTGCTTTGCTTGCTGTTCATAACAAGTTAGAACCCAACTTTCTTTGTGTGGGAGAGAAACACGCTCCACTTCCAAAATTTAGAACACAACATAGGATTTTTCATGCTTATCTTTGTTGTGTGTGTTCTTTATCTTTTCGTAGCTACTGTCATGTTTTGCTCTTAGCTTTCATAAGAGTTTTTGTTTAGTTTGTTGCTGGAACTCTCTTGAGTTTTCATGTTTATCTTGTTTAGAGAGTTTGCCTGTTGCACTGAGCTTTGTGTCTTGACTTGAAGTAGGTAATTGAGATTGCTATTTTTTTGAAGTAGTAACTTGAAATAGTTTTGAGGTGTTGTTTTGAGTAATGTTTGGACTTTTGGTGTCAAGAGCTTTAGCCTATTAGTGATAGATGTCGTATTTTGGGCAATCCGTGTTTAGTTTCAAAACCTACAAATTAGTTGAGAACTCTAGCTACTAGATGGATCACTACTCTTCTGATGGGTCAAATATTATAGTACACTCATGTACCATGAGTTGAGGATGCGCAAGGATAACCAAACCCCCATACACTCCTCCTCGGGGTACTTGTCTCTTTGTGAACCTCCTTATTAGATTGAGAGTTACCGATAATAAATGCATGAGTTCTTCGGACTAATGTGAGTATTCGAAAGTTGACACTTCCACCTTCCCATATTTTTTAGCCTCTCCTGTGCCATGCATTACTTTCTTCTCACTCTGAGAGTTGGCGTCCACCTTCGCCGGTACATCCAAATACTTGGCATGATACGCTCTGTCATCATAAACCTCCGTATATCCTTCCTCAAAACAGCCACCATACCTACCTATCAAGGAATTTCCATAGCCTTTCCGAGATATATTGCCATGCAACATCCACCTTCTCATGACTTGATCTTCATGTCATACATGCTACTTGCTTGATCGATGAGCCGCATGCTAGTTGGGCCTTGCCCTAATCATTGCTACATGACACGCTAGTATCACTGCATATCCTGCTACACTGGCAGAGGCATACATTTGCATACATCATGATAGTTACATCTTCTTTATGATTTGAGTACTTTGTAAAGTGTTATACTTTTTGTAATATATAGAGTGTTGCCCCTAAAGTGAGGATAAGATCCCAAAGAGGACAAAATTAAAAGATCCCAAAGAGAACAAATGAGAGAAATAGAAAGAGCCATTGAGGCCACCAAAAATACAAAAAATAGAAAAAAGAGAAAAAGAAATAAAAAGAGAGAAGGGGACACACTACTATTCCTTTTGAGAGATCCACACTCGTACTCCCTCTTATATCTTGTACTCCATAGAGATTATCATTCATGCATATAGCTATGTGGGGACCTTCATAGTTTAGAACTTGGCTTGTATATTCCAATGATGAGCCTTCTCAAATGAGCTCTAGGTCTTCTTGAGCAAGCAAGTTGGATGCACCCCCACTAGTTCCATTGGAGAGCTTACCTTAGATCATATGTGCATCCGTTGCATGGCAATCCCTACTCCTCACATCATATCTATAATTTGGCTTTCTCTCGCCTCTGATTGTCCTCATTGATGTGAGCCTTTCACACCCTTTTTGTCTTCCTCCTACACCATATTATCTCTTTGCCATCCTAAGTGTCAACTTTCTTGCTTACGCTCATCCATTGCATGTGTGCTCAAAATGTCGAAAAGGAGTGGATCATTTTGACTTGTACCTGGCTAGTGGTCTGGGGATGAGTCAAGATAAGATTCCAAAGAAGACCAAGTGTGAAACTTTAGTAGATTGAGTTCTCAACATAAAAATACTTTTTCTCGTATATCCCTATCCCCTTTCTTGCACGCAAACCCCATTTGTAGACATTCGAGTCACGGACAGCGAGAGCTCTTGCACCTTTATGTTCTTATGTTGCTTGTTTCAATGCCAAATATAGACTCTTGCCTGTTATGACTTGAATTGAATTACATGCCTTGATTGCTTTAATTAAAAGTTCTTATATGGTTGTTAGCATGTCACCACAGAAATTATGCTTGTTATCACTTACCTACTCAAGGACGAGAAGGAATTAAGCTTGGGGATGTTGATACGTCCAAAACGTATCTATAATTTCTGCTTGCTACATGCCTCTTTTGTGTGATATTGCTATGATATTGATGAACTTCCATACACTTTTGATCATATTTATACTAACCTATTAACTCAGTGCACCCCAGTGCCAGTTCCTGTTTTCTGCTGTTTTTCTATTTCAGGTTTCCCCCTTATTAAAAGTACCAGAAAAAATTCTGGGAAAATATAGGAAAAATAAGCGTACCGGAAGCTTCGCGAAGAGCCCGAGAGGGGCCAAAGGGGAGCCAGGGGGGCCCCAGGCGGCCTGAGGGCGCGGCCCCACCCCTGGCCGTGCCAGGGGGCGCCTGGAGCCCCTGGCCGACCTCTGGCTGCCCCCTTTCGCCTATTTATTCCCCGTGACGAGAAACCCTCGGAGATGGAACCCTTTTTCGCGATCTCTCCTCTGTTCCGCTGCCGCCGCGCTTCCAAGATCGGGAGCACCAGAAGACCTCTTCCCGGCACCCTACCGGAGGGAGGAATCACCTCCTACAGGATGGACTTCTTGATTCATTGGATATTGGATCCCTTGATACATGTGAACCATGCCTCATGGGCAAAATGACAAGAACTCCATTCAATGGGATAATGGAGCGTGCGGATAACTTATGGGGGATCGTACATACAGATGTATGTGGACCCTTGAACATCCCCACACGCAATAGTCTTCGTTACTTCGTTACCTTTACTGATGACTTGAGTAGATATGGGTATATTTACTTGATGAAGCATAAGTCTGAAACCTTTGAAAGGTCCAAGGAATTTAAGATGAGTTCGAGAATCAACTCGGAAAGAAAATCAAGCACCTTCGATCGGATCGAGGTGGCGAGTATTTAAGTCACGAGTTTGGAAATCATCTGAAATCTTGTGGCATAGTACCACAGCTTACGCCAGCAGGCACACCTCAGAGAAACGGTGTGGCTGAACGACGTAATCGAACCCTATTTGATAGCGTACGATCGATGATGTCTCATATTGATTTGCCTGTGTCATTCTGGGGGTATGCATTAGAAACTGCCGCTTACGTTCTTAATAGGGCACCGTCCAAATCCGTAAAGACAACACCATTTGAAGAATGGCATGGCACGAAACCTAAGTTGTCTCACCTGAAGATTTGGGGTTGTGAGGCTTATGTTAGGAAACTACAGCCTGATAAACTTGAATCCAAGGCGGATAAGTGCATCTTTGTGGGCTATACCAAGGAAACTCGTGGATACACCTTCTACAATCAGTCTGAGAGCAAAACGTTTGTTGCCAAGACTGGACACTTTCTTGAGAAAGATTTTCTCAAAGAGTTTAGTGGGAGGAAAATAGACCTCGATGAAGTGACTGACCAATCACTCCAATTGGAAGAAACACCCACAGAAGTCATTCTGGAACCTTCTTCCACAGTGGGAGCTAAAGAGAATGGCCAGAACGACATTCATAACGATCATGACATACATGATGATCATGATGAGAATGAAGAGGAACCTATTATGCCCCGTAGGTCATCAAGAGTCCGTCAAGCTACTGAGTTTTTACGGACAGCTTGTGAATGCAATCTCGGCTGATGAGTCAGATGAACCTACGCGTTACAAAGAAGAAATGGAGGGACCCTAGTCCGAGAAATGGCTTGAAGCAATGAAATCCGAAATAGACTCCATGTACACCGACAAAGTTTGGACTTTGGTTGATATTCCCGAGGACCGCAAGGCCGTCGAGAATAAATGTATTTTCAAGAAAAAGACTAACGCAGACGGAAACGTATCTGTCTACAAAGCTCGACTTGTCGCGAAGGGGTTCCGACAAATTCAAGGAGTTGACTACGAGGAGACGTTCTGTCGGGGGACTGGTACCCGGGTAGGCTAACCCAAGCGGAAGTAACCTTTCAAGACAAGGATGGGCCGATTGGACCGCAGCTGGGTCGAGCTGGGCAGATGTACGACCGATTGCTCCAAGGCAATCAGCCGTATCAAATGCCAGCAGTCGGCCCAGGCGCAATCGGCCCACCCTTTCCTTCACCAAGACAATCATCCGATTGGTCGGCAGCTGGTCCGGGGTTAATACCTAGCAAGCCGATTGCCCAGAGAAATCGACCTCGCCAGGAACCACCAGTCGGACCAGGCGCAATCGGAACCACCTACCACCCAGTCGGGGGTATGATTACGAGGTCATAAATACCATATCCTGAGATATCTGGGTGGCAGGAAGGCAAAGTCACGTCGAGGATTTGCTGGAGATACGGTGTCGACCTCCCCGCCGATTCCGCGGACAGGCCGACAAGACCATACTCCCTAGCTCCACTGTTCATCCCTACATCCTACAAGCCTACAGCATGGGCCGCCGCTCGTAGGCTCCGGATCACCCGGAGAGGAGCAGTCGGTGGGCCCAGGCCGATTAGAGGATGACATCTGGGCCCATTCGGCAGTGAAGTTACCGAAGTACCCTGGGCTCACACTATAAGAGCCAGGGTACCCCTCCTGCGTGAGGGACGATCCGCACTAGAGCACCATAACTCATTTCCCCACAGTTCATTCACTGCTCGTAGTTACTCCTCAGGGAAGCAGGTGAGAACTTTGCCCACGGCGGCGGAGCTCACCCTCCCCTGAGAAGATAGAGAAGCAGTTATTGTAGCCAGATCATTGATATACAAGAGACAAGCAGGAGTAGGGGTGTTATCTCTCCGGAGAGCCCCGAACCTGGGTACATCATGGTGTCTTCATCGTGCTTGTGCCCAACCCGATTCCGGCACCATAGACATCCTCTCCCTCGAGTCTTCCCCCTCACTTTAGCCATCCCATGGCATCTGGCGTTACATATCGACGACAGTTGGCGCCCACCGTGGGGCAGACCGAGGCGTCGACTGGAGTAAAGATCCGGACGGGATTTTCCTCTGCATCGGGCGGGAGCCACGCCTCTGGCCTGATTCTAAGGCGTGGGGCAATCGACTATTCGGTGGACTACTCGGCGCGGTACGAGGCTGGAGCACCCCTGCCGCCCGGTGTGTCGCTGCAAGTTGGCAGTCATCGCCTCTTCATCGGCAGCTTCCCCGAAGCGTATCCTAGAGATGTTCGCATCTTCTCGTGTGCCACGGATCCGCTCCCGGCCAGGGGCTGCAGCGCAGCACCTGGTAGAGAGAGAGGCCGAGTGCACGCTGCCGTCATGATGGCGGGAGCATCTTCATCCACTAACCGAGACCCAGCGAGTGCGGCTAGGAAGGCCAAGGAGGTAGCTGATGCCGCAGAACGAATCGGCACCAGTGCGTTGCGGGATGTGTTATACACACCCGTGAACAGGAATGGTGATCCGGAGCAGGTGCACACGGAGCTGGAAACAGCACGGCTCGCCCTGGCTCGCAGAGCTGAGCAAGTGTTAGCAGAGGAGCGCAGGTTGGGAGCCATCACAAGGGAGTACAATGCAGCACATGCAGGACCGCGTCGGCCGATTGAGCCCGCGGTCCTGGAAGATCTGAGAAGCCGAGGCAGGGCAGTCAACCAGCAGCTGTCGGGAGCCGAGCAACCGGAGCGTCCGAGAAGGCCAGTGCAACCGGAGCAAACGGAGCAATCGGCATTCATCCAAAGGCCAACTTACAGCACACCAGACAAGAACTTGAGAGCAGCCGAGCAGATAGCGCTTGAGCTAGAAGACCTGGAAGGAGATGAGCGGCGTGAGCAGTCGCGCCGAATGCGTGAGCTGATAGCAGCCGCAAAGGAGCAGAGGCTCGTAGCAATGGGCAATAAAAATGCAGAACCAGAGGCGTCAAGAGGAACGGTGAGGCCGAATGCGGGAGCTAGTCAGCGACCGAATGCATCGCGCCAGAACAGGCACCAACCCGCGCCATCTCGGCACGAGAGTAAGGTTAGAAGCAATCGGCCACCCCCAGCGGCAAGCAGAAGAATGGAAGAGCCAGCTGTCAACAGCAGGCGCAATGAAATGCCACAGCAATCAGCGCCAAGACCGGCAATTAGCGCTCGACTTGGCCCTCGCCAAATTGGCCAAAATGATGCAAGGCATCGCATTGAGCTCCTGGAGAAGGAGGCTCAGGAAGATGAAGAAGGAGAAGCTGGCCCACCGTGTTTCGGTCATCGCATTCGGACGGAAAAATTCCCCAAAGGCTTCACGCTGCCAAGAGACACTCCCAAGTACAATGGTTCTGTGAAGCCTGAAGACTGGCTATCTAATTACCTGACAGCAGTTCGCATTGCAGGAGGCAATCGGCGTGTAGCAGTCCGCTATGCCCCTTTGATGCTGCAGGGGTCGGCTCGGACATGGTTGAACAGTTTCCCAAGGACAGTGTGAACTTCTGGGAGGATTTCACGATCGCATTCATCCACAACTTCACGAGCACATACGAGAGGCCCAATCTCCCGCGGCAGTTAGCTCTGTGTGTGCAAGGCAAGGACGAACCCCTCCGACATTACTTATCTCGGTGGATCAAGCTGAAGAATTCATGCGAAGGAGTCCATGAAATTCAGGCCATTCAGTATTTTACGGATGGATGCCTAGCTGATTCAATGCTGAAGCACAAGCTGCTCCGCAAAGACTTCACATCGCTCGCCGAGCTCATGAAGGTGGCAAATGCGTTCGCTATGTCCGATTCTGCGATGCGCCCTATCCAACTCGGAGTTGGAGGTGTGATCCAGTCACCAGGGGCTCCGCAGTCGGACACAGGGAACCAAGGCCTCAGTCGGAAGGAAAGGAGGGAGAATAACCGCAACAACAACAACCACAACCAGCAGAACAGTGGTAAGCGCAAGGATGAGCAGCCCGATACTCAGTATGGCAGTCGGCAGGTGGCCGCTGTCCAGAATGAGGAAGATCCAGCAGCTGCAGGAGGCAGTCGGAAGATGAGACCAAACGTGAGACCCCCAGGACAGATGAAACCCAAGTACACGTTCGAGGACATGCTGGACGCGCCATGTAAGTTGCACAACACGCCGGGCAGGCCGTCTGCGCACACTACTCGGCAGTGTGACTTTGTGAGAAGAATTGCGAAGGGAGAAGCTTTACCACCTCCACCCCCACCACCACCCCAGAACAGAGGACCACCTCAGCAGCAGAACCAGTTCCCGCAGCAAGATGCCGCCTACATGATTTTCACCAGCGAGTCCGCGGACAAGGGCAGTCGGGCCGGAGCAGCGGAAGTTAATGCCACCATGCCACCGATTCCCCAGTTTGTGCATTGGTCCGAGTGTCCTATATCCTGGGACAGAGCAGATCATCCCACCATTTTGCCGAATCCGGGCAACTATCCGCTGGTGGTGGACGCTCTGTTCGCAGGACCAAGGTTTTCATGCAAATTTTCCCGAGTGCTTGTTGATGGAGGAAGCACAATCAACATTCTGTATAGAGATACAATGGTCAAGCTAGGGCTCACAGAGAGAGATCTAGAGCGCAGTCGGACGATTTCCACGGAATTGTCCCGGGATTGTCTTGCACCCCCATGGGCCGCATTCGGCTAGACGTCATATTCGGCACGGAGGAGAATTTCAGAAGGGAGCCGATTTGGTTTGAGGTCGCCGACCTCAGCAGTCCTTACCATGCTCTGTTGGGGTTGCCGGCCTTCGCCAAGTTCATGATCAATGCACAACAGACATACCTGAAGATGAAGATCCCAGGGCCAAACGGTGTCATCACGGTCACCGGGGACTTCAGGAAGTCCCTCGATTGCACATCTGCTGGCAGCAGTTTGGCTGACCCGTTGAAAACCTTACTATGTGCCGGGTGCATAATGAACAGCCTCACATACCTTCATTTCAGCCATCTCATCCCTGACTTGCATCTGTATCTATTGTCCATCTCTCTCGAATGTCCACTTCAGTGCCATTCTTTCTTCTTTTCCCCGAGCTGAGAAAAGAGCAGATCATGCTCCATTTGCCAGGGGAATTTAACTCTGGGTCTGAATAAGACTGAAAATGCTAGCCCAGCCGGCGCTTGAGGCGAGCAGCACAAGGGATGATGGTATGAAAGCCAGAAAGGAATTATGTGTTGATTCAGGCATTGCTTGAGAGATGGTTAAACCGAGGGGGGAGTGGTTGATTCTTTCCTTTCACTTTCCTCGCATAACGAAAGCATGATTTACCCGAGCCGAGTATCTTGTTAGAGTAGTAGATTCCGCGCTCGAGATGATGTGTGTGACCGGGCAGGAGATTCCTTTACTCCAAAGCCGTTGCGCAGGTTTGTGTGTGACAACTATGTCGATCAGTTTTTAAAGACGCCCAGAAACTATGTCTACAGATTCCGACAGAGAGTACAAGTGGTGCCATCGGAGGAAGCTGACAACCTCAGAACAAGAATGGAAAAAGGATTGATTGCTCGACGAAGTAGTACCAACAGGATATATTAATCACTAGGTTACGGTAATATGTGCTTGTCTCCGAAAAGAAGGATAAAAGGAGAGATTAGCAAAGCAGTCACTCCCAACGGCAGATGAAAACGATACCGACACATCTACTAAATCATCTTAACAACCTTGAAGATACGGGATTATATAATAAACTCATTTAGTTGATAGATCATTATTGGATTCTTTTTATTGTGACCAAGATCCATGAAATAGCTCTCTTTATACTACGTTATAACTAGCGGATACTTCCCATTCTTATGTCTTCTTTCCTTATTACGACTCCTGTGCTTAGATAAAATACGACGTTTGAGTTTGGACATAGCCAATTGCTACTTACGGTGCTAGGCCTTTTCAAGCAATGGAAGGCAGACTTGAATGCCAATCAGACATGGCCAGAAGCTTAGATAATATCACTAGTTTCTCTTGTTTATCACTTAATAAATAGTCTTATTTGTCCCAGGGAGCGAGGAGAGAAGATGACAGGTTGAGTAGAGAAAGGTGGGTCATTGTCCCAACGTAGTAGTATTTTTGTTTTGTTTTCAGCTGATCTATATAAAAATAATAGAATAAATAAAGGCAAAGGATTTGGTTCAGTCGTCAAGTACAGATTTCCTTTACCCAGAGTTGGGAACTCTGAATAGTTGTTTGAATACCGACTGCCCTCCTTGCGCTTCAATTCCTCTTATCCAATCCAACTTCCACTGGGAGCCAAGCAGAAAAGCAAGTCCTCTAGTTATGGATGCAGTACTCACCTCACTAAACTTAGGAAGAACTAATTCAAGTAGAATTACAAATAGCGAGAAGTGGATGAAAAAGGGATCGAGCCTAGCTCGAAAACAGCTGCTCCTTCCCTCTTTCTTGCTTGCTTTACTCGGTATTCAGTGAAAGATTAGGCTTGGTAATTACAGTTACCAATGGTAAGGATTGGCACGTGAACTTTCCTTTTTATCGAGCTCGAAAAAGCAATGGGTGGGTTGGCTGTGAAAGGAGAGTAGAGTTTTTTAGTTTAGTAAGAAAAGTACTGGGTGAGGCTCCTCACATCCATAACATATTATCTGTACTCTTTTTCAAGCATGCCTCTTTTTAATGACTCTTTTTCTTAATTGTGGCATTTCATTCTGTTATCGACTAATGGTTGACACTGGAGAAGCATTGAAGGCTCCTTCCATACATTCCAAAGCCCTGTTTGCTATTATCTGAATATTCTGACTCCCTTGTTGTCTTATTGATCTGACCAACCGCAATAACAACATTGCCATTCGGGGTTACGCGAGTCGGAGTATTAAATAAATGCAATTATCGCCGAAAAGATGAAGCAGCCAGTTATATTGTCCAATAAATACTGGGTTACAAGCCAAGACTATTTTGTCAAGGATCCTGTCAGAGTAACATTGTGGTATAAGCCAATTACCCCGGAGTATTTGCCTTTCTTTACCTATTTTATTATAGATTTATTGCTTTCACATGCCATGATATTTCTTCCTTTCTTATCGATTGCGGCTAGAAAGAGAGGTTGGTGTGGTCCATACATCACTATCATAGATCCACTATGTACTGGTAACGTTAGCCTATTCGTAAATCCTCAGTACTGTACGTACTCGAGAGAAGTTGCTCCCTTCCATGACAAAGACTAGTTAAGTTTCACTATCTCCTTTCTCAACTCACTATATCCCAGCTGCACAAGAGTAGTCAATAAAATCATAAAAGTAAGAAGGGAGCAAAGCAAAGGATCGGATGTGGCGGGATACGAAGTACACCGCTAAGCCAATACGAATGTATACATACGAACCCACGCCAATACTAGTAGTAGGGGTATTGAACTCAATTAAAGATTAGGGCACGGTTTCCGGTTGACTTTTCGAATCCTATCCTCTGTTTCTGGTTAAACCAATTAAATAGGAGTATCCACCCAACTTTCATATGCTGTTGTTCCTATACGCTAACGGGTTCATCTTTATAGGCAATGATTTCATTTGTATTCCAATTCGTACGTATACCCCATCGCTTTGTTTACCATCCCTATCGTCTCGAATAAGGTTTCCTAGCCTCGGTGTCAGCTACCGAAAGATAAAATTGGTCTAAGGGCAGCATCTACTCGTTCATCGCTTGCCTCACATCGAAAGAGGCATGGCTTCTCTCTTCACTCACTCCCCTGTTTGCCAGCTTCAATAGCATGGAAGAAGTTGTTCAAAGAACATAGTTTCATATCTACATTTTCTCCATTTGATCTTGATCAATAATTCACTTATAGAAATAGAATAGAATAGAAATATCAAGAGAAACACTCTTCTTTCCGAAGATCCATTTCTAGTGGGACATCGTTCATAGGGAGCGCACATCCAATGCGCCCTCTACTCTTCACTCTTCACTCTTGTGCTCGATATCCTATTCAACAAGGATTTGCGGCTCCAATCCCTTTATTTTTACAAAGGTAAAAGATGGAACAGACCGAATCCAAAATGGAGGCGGGTGTCCCTTTCCTAATGCTTTCATAGCTTTTGCTCATATCGTCGGAATCCGAGCTCTATGGTATTCAACAAGAACCCAGCTGGGATAAATAAAAATGGGTATACTTTATAATGATCATGCCCTTCATTCATCTCTTTTCAAACTAGGAATACATCGTGGAATAGAATTGATCATTTATTTATCATTGTATTATAGAGGATGTTAGCGGAATTATTGCATTCGAAGTCAAATAACTTGCTATAATGATACTAGTACCTATTGCGGCATAACGCATTTTTGAAGGTTCATCATTGAGCGCGTATTCACTCTGCAGAAGTATATTACAAAAGGGGTACTTATTTCGATATATCGATATAACTCTATCAACCAAATCATCATGTGGAATGATGTAAACTAGCCTCAAACAAAAAAGTGAAAGAAGCCCTCATACCCACTCTTCTTTCCCCACCAAACCAACAAGTAGTAGGTTGGTGGGCCTCGGTATCTCTATTTGCTAAGATGGATACCTACACCACTCAATAGTTCCAATTCATTTTTTTATCCCATAGGAAATCAAATGCTTCTAGTAATTTTTTACTCTCTTCTGCACTCATACGACGATCTTCACAACCTTCCACCGGAGGCTTGTTCTTGTTCTCTGCCTCTTTAGCCATTGCCTGCTTAATCATATCTTGGATATTCTTCAGGGGCAATTTAAACATGTTCGCATCCCGCGGGAAGCGGAAAGCCAGAAATAGAATTTCCTCAGGTTTAAGAACCGAAAGGAGTTTATCAAAATGGGGCACCAAACCCGGGAAAAACCCTAAATTGGTTCTTAAAAATTCTATATAAGCAGGGTCATAGGAGTCCTTAGATTCCCCTCCCTCCGCTTTGGAGGAGAAGCTTCTTCTATGGCTATGGCCAAAAGGAGAAATAGTCCTGTTAATTATATTCCTCCTAGAATCCAAGGCATTTCGTCGGAATACATCCTGTCTTTTAACCTTTGTAGTCCTATGCATAGTAAGTACTATAGACCCAATCATAGCAACTAATAAAATAAGACTAGAAACCAAAAACCAGACGGAATAGTAGGTATAAAGCAAATTGCCCAATGTTTCCAAATTAGTCCAACTTCGTACCTTTCCGGCATAAACCGTATATCTCAGAGAGGTCGTATTTCTGTGGGTTGGTAGTAATGGAATGGTTTCATTATCTAAAATGAAGAACATTTCCCACCAAAAAATCAGTCCAATAATACCACTCACTGGTAAATAGCGCAATACTTCTTCGTGAATCTCCGCTATTTGAATATTGAACATCATAACCACGAATAGGAATGAAACGGCAATAGCTCCTATATGAACTACTGGGGAGATCATAGCGGAGAAGTCGAGACCTAACAAAATAAGTAAACCAGAAGTGTCACAAAAGACTAGGATGGGAAACAAAACGGAATGTACCGGATTTTTAGCACGTACAACCATCAAACCAGAGACCAAAGCAGGGCTCGACAAAACAGAAAGTATCATGGTACGTCGTCCTCCCTTGAAATGGAACTTGAATGCTGGAGCAAGAAGACGCATTCAAGTCGATCTATTACAACCAACGCGGTTGTTCGTATTTCATTTTCTTCTTCCAAGCCGACGCTCTTCTTATAAAAGAAAGCACTCACTGAATTACTTACTGAATCTCGTCTTTCTCTCGACGCCGAGAATTTTTGACGTGTCCGGGTCGATCAGAGGTTCGGCTTGCTTCTCCCCCACCCTCGCCTATGAAATGGATAACCCTTGCTATATCACCATGCCGTTTGGTCTGAAGAATGGAGGTGCCACTTATCAGCGCACGATTCAGAGATGCACACACTCTCAGCTCGGCAGAAATCTCCATGTTTACGTGGACGATTTAGTGGTGAAGTCGGCAAAGGGAATCACACTGTTGGATGATCTGAGGGAAACATTTGCAAACCTGAGAACTTATCAGATCAAGCTCAACCCGGAGAAGTGCGTATTTGGAGTTCAAGCCGGCAAACTCTTGGGGTTTCTCGTTTCCGAGAGAGGAATCGAATGCAACCTTGAGAAGATAGCCGCAATAGAGCGCATGGAGCAGCCCAAAACCCTGAAGCAAGTGCAGAAGTTCACCGGTTGTCTCGCATCCCTCAGCCGATTCCTCAGTCGGCTGGGTGAAAAAGCAATCCCGTTCTACCAATTGATGAAGAAGACAGAGAAGTTCACTTGGACCCCTCGAGCAAATGAAGCATTCCGAGAGCTCAAGCGCATGCTTTCCACGGCACCGATTCTGGCTGCCCCGATTGAAAAGGAACCAATGATGTTATACATCGCGGCATCCAATCGGGTGATCAGTGCAGTTATGGTGGTGGAGCGGCCCGAGAAGGACAAGGCACAACAAATTCAGCGTCCAGTATACTACATCAGCGAAGTGCTCTCGGCATCCAAGCAGAACTACCCTCACTATCAGAAGATGTGCTATGGAGTATACATGGCAGCCAAGAGGTTGAAGCCATACTTTCAAGCTCACTTGATCACCGTCGTCAGTTCGGCCCCTTTGGCCGACATCATGGGAAGCAGAGATGCAACCGGAAGGGTGGCGAAGTGGGCAATCGAAGTCGCTAGTCATGGCATCCAATATGAGCCGAGAACGGCAATCAAGTCACAAGCATTGGCCGATTTCCTAGTGGACTGGGCTGAAACTCAGTACATGCCACAGCTCCCAATGTCGGATTCCTGGCGAATGCATTTTGACGGCTCCAAGATGAAGAATGGCCTAGGGGCTGGTGTGGTGCTCACTTCACCAAGAGGAGATCAACTGCAATATGTGCTCCAGATTCACTTCGCAGCATCAAACAATGTCGCCGAATACGAAACCCTCGTGCATGGCATCAAGCTTGCCAAGGAAATCGGTATTCGGAATATCGAATGCTTTGGTGATTCCGACCTGGTGGTACAGCAGTGCTCGGGCACTTGGGATGCAAAGGATGCTAACATGGCAAGCTATCGCTTCCTGGTGCAGCAGATCAGCGGGTATTTTGAAGGTTGTGAGTTCCATCCTGTGCCAAGAGCAAACAACGAAGCAGCAGATGCATTGTCCAAGCTCGGCTTAACAAGACAAGCAATCCCACCCGGCGTATCGTTGGAACACATCAAGAAGCCGTCCATCATACCATATCCAGAGTCGGAGTCCATCTTTATCTCGGAGACCGATCTTGAAGCATTAAGAAAGGAAAAAGAGGTTCAACCGGCCAAGCCAGCAACCATGAAGAAGCAGTCAGGCGCTCAGGGTGTCTCGGAAACAGCACCAGGGGCTGCCGACTGCGGGCCAGGGGCTGCAGAGGAACAAGAGAAGAGCAAAGCCAGAGGGAAGCGAGTAGAGGCTGCGCCCGAAGGCACAACCTCCGAAGAATCAATGACATCAGAAATTGCCGATTGCAATGCTGAAGCTCCGACTCCAGGGGCTGCCGAATGCGTGCCAGGCGCCGCAGTCGGCAGTTCAGAAGCAGAGATAGAGATGGCAGAAGTGCAAGAGGCCGAGATCTCGGAGGCCAGTGGTCAAGAAACTGAGGGCCAAGAAGAAGTCCCACCCCAGCATGCAGTAGTAATGGCAGTGGTCAGTGCGCCATCATGGGCACAGCCGATTAGAGATTTCCTAGCAGACGGAGTCCTCACAGAAGATTTGGCAGAGTCAAGGCAAATCAGCCGCCGATCTTGGGCATACACAATAATCAACAATGAGTTGATGCGCAAGAGTGCGACTGGTATCCTCCAGAGATGTGTGGAAGAGGACAGAGACTTGGAGCTGCTCAGAGACATTCATCAAGGTGAATGCGGTCATCATGCGTCTGCAAAGGCCATTTCCAACAAAGCATTCCGACATGGTTTCTACTGGCCGACTGCCCTTGCAGCGGCTGAAAATCTGGTGAAGTACTGCAAGGGTTGTCAGTGTTTCAAGGCAAAAAGTCATCATCCAGCATCGGCACTGAAGACAATCCCAATAGCATGGTCGTTCGCAGTGTGGGGTTTGGACATGGTCGGACCGTTCAAGAGAGCTCGAAGTGGCATGACACATCTTCTGGTTGCAGTGGACAAATTTACCAAATGGATTGAAGCTAGACCGATCAAGAAGCTGGATGGGCCGACTGCAGTTAGGTTTGTGGCCGACATTGTATGCAGATATGGTGTGCCCAACAGCATCATCACCGACAACGGCACAAACTTTGCGAAGGGTGCACTGGCCCGATATGCATCTCAGCAGGGCATTCGGCTTGATCTCGCGTCTGTGGCGCACCCGCAATCAAACGGTCAAGTCGAAAGAGCAAATGGACTAATCCTATCGGGTATCAGGCCCAGATTGGTAGAGCCACTCGAGAGGGCACCCGGAGCATGGATTGAAGAGCTTCCCGCAGTACTGTTCAGCTTAAGGACCACACCAAACAGGTCGACTGGATTCACTCCTTTCTTCCTAGTGTATGGTTCAGAGGCAGTCATCCCGTCCGACATCGAGTTCGACTCACCTCGGCATGCCCTATACACCGAAGAAGAAGCCAGATTGGCACGAGAAGACGGTATCGACCTCAAAGAAGAAGCTTGCCTGTTGGCCTTGTCCAGGTCAGCAGTCTATCAGCAGAAGTTGCGGCACTACCACAGCAAGAAGATTCGTCCTCTCGCTTTCCGAGAAGGAGACATGGTGCTACGCCGAATCCAAAAGTCAGATGGGCAGCACAAGCTATCCTCACCTTGGGAAGGGCCATTCGTTATCAGCAGAGCGCTCAAGAACAATTCCTATTATCTGATCGACTGCACCAAGGGCACTCGGCACAAGGACACGTCAGGAGAAGAGACGGAGCGGCCGTGGAACGCCGAGTTGTTATGTCCGTTCTATAGTTGAGCGGAAGAAGTTTATGTAAGCCATTCGGCAAACAATCAGTAAAAGTTATCATTCCTCTGAAAATGAGCACTCGAGTGTCTTTGTATAATTTCATTAAAAAAGCTAGCCACGATCGGCGATGCTCAGTCATACCCGAGATGTGTATAACACACCCGGGGACTGGCCGACCACGAGGTCAAGAAAATAAGCCATCGCGGCACGGGGACTGCAGGCTGACACTCAATCGGACACCTAGCTTGAGCACAAATCACTAAAAGGATTGTGGCATTGAGAAGGGTCGCGATTGGGGCAGTCGGCAGTGCGAATCCTCGGGAAACAATCCGAAACAGGCCACCAAGGGCACGTTCGATGAGAAAAAGCTACCGATTGCGCTGCGAACCAGGACATCGAGCCCGGTAGCGCGCAATCGGCGCATACTATTGCAGAATCCTTTGCGTTAAAATCCTGTTGTGTAAAAATAAAAACTTATCGAACCTTGGCTGGTAGTCTACCGATTGATCCGATTGCAGACCGCATGACGGCAGCAGGGTCGACACGGTAAACATCCCCAAGTGTAGCCGATAAAGGAAACCGACAAAGACGCAAAGTTGATTGCACAAGTAAAAGCAAAATCCAAGCAATCGGATCGAATAAGAAATAGCAGGCCCAAGGCCGAATAAGTGCATTACATCGAAGTAACACCCAGCGGGTGTCGACAGAATTAAAATTGTGTCTTACAAAATAAGATAAAACCGATCTAGTATCGGCAAGCTACAGCAAGTAACACAGTTGATAGCATGACTCAGGCAGTTGGAGGCACCGAGCTAGAAGACGGAGCAGTCGGATCCGATTGCGCTTCAGAAGTTGTGGCACCAGTCTGCTTGGATCGTGGAGATGTTTGAGATGAGCCGCTATCGGAGAGCTCTTCGGCCAGGCCAGAGATGGTAGGAGCGGGAAGCGGGTTCCCTCCCTCGTCGAGATACGAAGTATACTCGTATGGAGAGAACCAGTTTACCATAGTACTGGCTAGCCGATTGACTTCGGCATAGGTCTTCTCAAGCAGATCGGAGGCGCTTTCTCGGAGGCTGTAAAGTTGGGAGGTTTTCACCTGAGGGTACCAGCTCAGCACGGTCTGAAGGGCGGTTTCCGCGCCAGTCCGACCGGCAGAGTTCAGCAGCACATCGACTCGCCGTGGAATGGCCTTCAGGAGGGTCCGAGTCTGCTCAGTGGTAGCATTCGGAGCTTCCCCCTTGTCAGAATCTTCTTCATCTTGTATTTCCCCCTCGTGGATCTCGGTAGAGGAGTCAGCAGCATTCTTCATCTTCTGAAGTCCGACCTTGAGCTCAGTCGGCGACCACAATGATTCAACAATCTTCAGGATGCCGAGCTTGAAGGACATGGCAATGCCCTTGATAACAGGAATGCGGGCTTCGGTGCCAATCAGATATTCATGCCGGGTCCAGACGTTATCTTCACGGTCGCAGGTCCCTCCGGCGGCAATGGTGTCCTCTCGGGACTTGGCGACGGCCGCGTAGGCAGCTGCTTCGGACTCGGGCCAAGCTTCTGTGTCACGAAAAGGAAGTATGAGCAATAAGATAAGAGAGGAGAGCAATCGGAAAGCGCATAGGGTGCAAGAAACATTCACCGCTAAGAAGGACGTCCATTTCGATCATTGTATCGCAGAAGCCCTTGGCTCGGCGGCGCTGCCGGGTGGTCTCCTCATAGCTGCGTTTCTCCAATTCTTCAAACTTGGCAGCATGTTCATCGCGATCTCGCCGAATGGAGTCACGGGCGGCGACTGCTTCATCCCTTTCAGCTTGCAAGGCCTCTCGGGCGGCAACAACAGCATCTCTCTCGGCAATGAGGCCATCACCGGCAGCCGTCACGGCAGCGATGTCGGCCAAATGTTTTCTCTCAAGGGCGGCCATTTCCGAGCGAAGACCCTGGATAGTCCGATTGAGATCATTTTATACTCCCTGCAGTCGGGTCGCTTCTTCCTTGGCTTTGGCGAGTGCTGGACTATACTGGTCAAGTTCTGCAGTCAATTCAGCAATTCGGCCCTGAAGATCATCTACCATGGGAGAAGAATCTAGTAGAGAGCATGAAAATATGAGAACAAAAGCAAGTGTTTAATCGGAGAGAAGGCGGAGAGGGTAGAGAAGTTACCTTTCAGTTTAGCAATCTCAGCCGACTGGTTGTTGACCTGCAGCTGAGCCTGGGCAAGAGTTCGGAGGTTGGCAGTGTATGCATCAAGGAGCTTCTCGAAGACCTCACATTTTTCTTCCATAACATCCTGAGAGGAACAGCAAGATGGGATTAGAGACACGGCAGTCAGCAAAATCAGTTAAAGATCCGAACCGATTGCAACCAATTGGCCCGAATCTCGGGGACTACACCAAGTGGGTGCGCTTGCGCGCACCCACCGGAAGGAAAGTTTCCCGATTGAGGAAGGCAAGCGATAAAGCAAAATCAGTTAAAGATCCGAACCAATTGCAACCAATCGGCCCGAATCTCGGGGACTACACCCACTGGGTGCGCTTGCGCGCATCCACCGGAAGAAAAGTTCCCGATTGAGGAAGGCAAGCGATAAAGCAAAATCAGTTGAAGATCCGAACCGATTGCAACCAATCGGCCCGAATCTCGGGGACTACACCCAGTGGGTGCGCTTGCGCGCACCCACCGGAAGAAGAGCCTCACGAGCAAAAGAAAGACATAAAGAGAAAGCCAAGAGTTACCGTGTGATGAGAGGTGAGCTGTTGGAGGTCCCGGGCAAGGGCAGCGGCAAAATTATTCACCCGGCTCAGAGCAGTCGTCACAGGGTCTTGAGGACGATGCGAGGCGTCAGGCTCGGTGCCGACGTGACGGGCTCGAGAGTACTCGGCCCGGAATTGATCCACCGAGCGCATAAGAATTTCCGAGGCAGAAGAGGTCGGCGTTGGCACTGCAGTCTGAGTAGCGGTGGAAGCAGCGGCAGTAAGGGCCGGGGGCGTCGGCGTCACCTGAGGGCCAGAGGCACCCGATTGTGGCGGCGGCGCAACCGGGCGAGTTGGAGCAGGAGTGACAACGACAATTGGCGGCACAGTCGTGGCAACCGGCGGCACGGTCGTGGTAATCGGTGGAGCTGACACCACGATCGGCAATGGTGTCATCACCATCGGCGGCTCGGACGTGGTAGTTGGGGCAGATGTAGTTGCGGCAGCAGAGACCGGGTTGGAGCGGCGTGGCGGAGACGGGGCAATCGGATCGACCGATTTCGTTCCTCTGTCACCAGGAGCCACCCGGTCAGCGGCATTCTTGGAGGTCTTGGAAGCAAGGGTGGAAGAGGAGGTTTTAGGAGTAGTCGCGAGGCGGGCCTTCTTGGCAGCGCGCTCGGCGTCCTTCGAGGAGAGATGAGAAGCAGTCGGCCGTTTATGAACGGCGGCGGCAGAAGCGGCAGGCGAGATGATAGCGCTGGCACGAACCGGAATGCCAGTGTCAACATCGTCAAGCCCAATCGGCTCCCTGAAGGAAGAAAGAGGAGGAGAGTCAGTATAAGCAAAGACAGTGAAGTGCTAAGCAAGAAGACAAGGGCATACCCGATCGTTCTTGGCGCGCCAGTGGGCATTCGGCATCTTAGCGGAGCGACGTTCAGCGGCGCCTGAGCAATCGGCCTCCGAGTGGTCATCTCCTGGGCCTGTTTTCCTTTGCCGGCTGTCGGCGCGACCTTGGCAACCTTGCTGGGAGCTATACCAGCGAAGGAACTAGTGGTCGAGGTGCGCTTTACCGGCACCTTTGGAGGTTTGGCATGAGGAGCTGCATCAGAATCATCAGCCTTTGAGACACTTTCATCATCACTCCATTCGGCCAAAAATTGCTCAAGGGAAGGGTCAGGCGTACCCCCTTGAGCCGGCAGCCGGGTGTCGGTCCTTGGAGGATTGGCGGTCTCGACATCATCGCCCTCGGCGTCCATGGAGTCGGAGGATCCTCCGGAAGACTCGCCATCATCTTCGTCATCGTCACCGGACTCGGCGAAGGGTATCTTGCCGTTATATTCGAAGTCGGCGGGGTCTTCCTCCGCGCGGTCGGGGGCGTATACGCCAGCTTCCTGGCCGTCCTCCATTAGGTCGGACTGAATAAAATGCTGGAAAGAAAATTGAAGTGATCAGCGCAATCGGAAGAAAGAGCAGTCGAAGGAAAAAGCATTCGGGGCATCCCACAGGCGACTTCTTCTGGCGGATGAGGTAATCAAGCCCGAAGCGGAAGGGGTCTGGCAATGGGCTAGAGGTAATAGCTTTCACTCGGGCGCAGAGATCTTCAGTCTTCACTCGCCACGTGCAGAGCCGAGTGGGATCTCGGAGACCTGACATGTCGCAGAGGCGGTGCACTCGGCGCTGCAGGGGGAGAATCCGAGCTTGAAGCCAAGCGGCTACCAGGTCGGTTGGGAGGAGCCCTTCTTGCTCCAGCTGGGTGACCCTAGAAACCTGATCATCGACATCGAGGTCTCCGACGCCGTACTTCAGTGACCACTAATGCTTCTCAATCGGCCGGGCGAGGGAGAACTCGGGCAGGTTGAGAAGATCGGGGCCTTGGTCGGGCGACTTGACGTAGAAGAACGAGGTTTGCCAGTTCTTGCAGGACTAGACAATCTCGGGACTTTTATACCTCTGCTTGCCGGCTGCGACGAGACAACTACCGCAATCGGTCATGTCAGTCTGGTATGATGGCTCGCCGCCTTCGATGGTGGAGGGCACCACAGTTCCTGTCCGGGCGTTATGAGCTCGGAGGTTGAAGAAGCGTTTCCAGAGGGCGATGCTCGGACGGCAGCCGAGGTACCCCTCGCAGAGTGTCACGAACCCCGAGAGGTGCACACATGTTTTCTGATCATCAAACATGTAGCCACAGAACACCTTGGCAAGTTGCATTCCGCAGATCTCAGGTCAGAAATCTAGAAAAATCATCATGATGAAGTTGGCCGCGAGATGATGGGGTTGCAGTCGGTGGAAGTCAATAAATCCGCGGAGAAACGAGCTAGCGGGGAGGCCGAATCCACGCTCGAAGTGAGAAAGGAACACGACCCTCTCTCCAGCGTGTGCGCTGGGCACGACCTCGGCCTTGTCAGGGATGCGCCACTCGACCTCCGCGGGCATCTGACGGGCGCGGATCAGGGCCTGGACGGCGTCGGCGGTGGCCTGAGAACCCCTCCAGCACCCGCGGCTCGCCTGTGACACATCTCGCCGGGGCACCATGGTTTTCACAGACGAGAAGAGAAGGAGAGAAACAGAGGGAGGTGGAGCGCGAAAGCGGCGGTGGAGAGTCACTGCGGAGGCGGCGGAGGCGCTAAAGAGCACGAGTCCGTGGCCGGAGCAGGTCCAGGGCACAGAGGTTCGCGGCAGAGAGTTTTGTGTGGAGTAGCAATGGAGCAGAGGAGAGGGAGCTCGAGGTTGAAGACGGCGTCTGAGGAGAAGGAAGAGGCGAAGGCACCCCCTGTGGCTTATATGGGCGGCGGGGGGGGGGGGGGAAGTGGGATGCGTCTGCGGCTGTGTGGCTCGGTGTGGCCTAGGGCACAGGAAGGGCAACCGGCAAACCAACGCAGAGAATCCGGGCGCAAGAGACGAGGCGTGCGACGTGGGGGTCAGGCCCTGCAGTTATGTCAAGTCGCGCGTGGGTCCCAGCTCATTGATCACATCCCGGAAGAACCGGAGGTAACCGTTGGAATGAAATCGGCGAAGGATGTTCCGCCAGAAAAGAGAAGACACAAGCTGGGAACAAAACAAACCCAATCGGACGAGAAGCTTGGTCAGCCGAGGGTGATCTCCGAGTCGGCCGACGAGCTCGGAACGACACACCCGATGAGGCCATAGGCCGTATCAAATGCCAGCAGTCGTCCCAGGCGCAATCGGCCCACCCTTTCCTTCACCAAGACAATCATCCGATTGGTCGGCAGCTAGTCCAGGGTTAATACCTAGCAAGCCGATTGCCCAGAGCAATCGACCTCGCCAGGAACCACCAGTCGGACCAGGCGCAATCGGAACCACCTACCACCCAGTCGGGGGTATGATTACGAGGTCATAAATACCATATCCCGAGATATCTGGGTGGCAGGAAGGCCAAGTCATGTCGAGGATTTGCTGGAGATACGGTGTCGACCTCCCCGCCGATTCCGCGGACAGGCCGACAAGACCATACTCCCTAGCTCCACTGTTCATCCCTACATCCTACAAGCCTACAGCATGGGCCGCCGCTCGTAGGCTCCGGATCACCCAGAGAGGAGCAGTCGGTGGGCCCAGGCCGATTAGAGGATGACATCTGGGCCCATTCGGCAGTGAAGTTACCGAAGTACCCTGGGCTCACACTATAAGAGCCAGGGTACCCCTCCTGCGTGAGGGACGATCCGCACTAGAGCACCATAACTCATTTCCCCCCAGTTCATTCACTGCTCGTAGTTACTCCTCAGGGAAGCAGGTGAGAACCTTGCCCACGGCGGCGGAGCTCACCCTCCCCTGAGAAGATAGAGAAGCAGTTATTGTAGACAGATCATTGATATACAAGAGACAAGCAGGAGTAGGGGTGTTATCTCTCCGGAGAGCCCCGAACCTGGATACATCGTGGTGTCTTCATCGTGCTTGTGCCCAACCCGATTCCGGCACCATCGACATCCTCTCCCTCGAGTCTTCCCCTCACTTTAGCCATCCCATGGCATCTGGCGTTACATATCGACGACACGTTCTCTCCTGTAGCGATGATAAAGTCTATTCAGATCCTACTAGTAATAGCTGCATATCATGATTACGAGATATGGCAGATGGATGTGAAAACTGCATTCCTGAATGGCAACATCGAGGAAGATTTGTATATGACGCAACCAGAGGGGTTTATCGATCCAAGGAATGCTGGTAAGGTGTGCAAGCTTCAACGATCCATCTATGGGTTGAATCAAGCATCTCGAAGCTGGAATCTTCGATTTGATGAGGTCATTAAAGCTTTTGGATTTGTCCAAAACGTCGAAGAGTTCTGCGTCTATAAGAAACTGAGTGGGAGCTCTGTAGAATTCCTTGTGTTATATGTAGATGACATATTGCTAATAGGGAACGATAAGAAATTCTTAGGAGAAGTGAAGGAATATCTGAATGGTCAATTTTCCATGAAGGACCTTGGTGAAGCTGCGTACATATTGGGGATTAAGATCTATAGAGATAGACCTAATCGACTATTGGCTTTGAGTCAGAGAACTTATATTGACAAGATATTGAAAAGGTTCAGTATGGATAACTCCAAGAGAGGCCTCTTGCCAGTTATAAAAGGTGTCAAGTTAAGCGTGACTCAGTGCCCGACCACAGCAAAAAAGAAGGAGGAAATTTCCTAAAAAACCCTATGCCTCAGCCATAGGTTCTCTCATGTATGCTATGTTATGTACCCGGACGGATTTAGCGCTGGCTATTAATATGACTAATCTCTATCAGAGTAATCCGGGAATGGCTCAATGGACCGCAGTAAAGAACATCCTAATGTACTTGAGAAGAACAAAGGATCTCTTTCTCGTTTATGGAGGAGTTGATGAGGAGCTCACCATAAAGGGTTACGTTGACGCAAGCCTCGGCTCAGACCTAGATGATTTGAAATCCTAGACGGGATATGTTTTCATGTTGAATGGTGGTGCAATTAGCTGGAGGAGAGGCAAACAGTCAGTCGTCGCCTAATCTACAATGGAATCAGAGTATATTGCCGCTTGTGAAGCGTCAAACGAGGCACTGTGGCTGAAGAAGTTCGTGATCGAGCTTGGCGTCTTTACCAGTTGCACTGACCCCGTGGGAAACTTCTGCGACAACACGGGTGCCATTGCTAACGCGAAGGAACCAAGAACTCACTCTACAGCCAAGCACATTCTCCGAAAGTTCCATCTGACGCGAGACTACGTCCGGGATGGACACACTAGGATTCACAAGATACATACGGATATGAACGCAGCAGACCCGATGACTAAACCTCTTCCACAGGGCAAGTTTGAAGATCACCGAGAGACTATTGGTGTTAGATACATACATGATGTAAATTAGTGTAATTTGTACTCTAGTGCAAGTGGGAGACTGTTGGATATGTGCCCTAGAGACAAATTAATAAAGATATTTGTCACATATCCGTTTTGTTCATAATACGTTTTATACTGTGCTATAACTGTATTACTTGGAAATACTAATACAGGTGTAGTATAAAACATAGGTCCGTAGTTTAACTCGGGTAAACTATCTCATTGGGAAATCGATTGATCAAGCTTTCCTGATCATGGCGACACTTAAGTCCATTGACAATGAGGTCATGTCATTAGGGGAATGATGTGATGGACATACACCCACCTAAAGTATTGCAATGTGATCGAGTCACATAGTTCAGCGTTGCGATGACTTTGTAACGTATGTCTTAGTCCTTAGACCGTAATGATCATACGTAATTGTCATCTCTGAGGAGACTTTGATTTGTATCCCACCGCCTGACTGAAATATGCTGGCTATAACGGTGCACTTTGGGTATTCTGAAATAGATGGTTGATGAGTATGTTAATAGATCAGAGCGGGATTTTTCAGTCCTTGTAACAAGACAGGTACTCTGGGCCCACTCGGTGATATTGCATCAATAGCTTGCGAGCAGGTGACTAGGTCACGGGAGATGCAATAGGCACGGACGAGTAAACTTGTTTGTTGTGAACGAGATGTGAACACGGTATGTGGGATACCGACGATCGAACCTCGGACAAACAAAGTACCGCAACACAAAGGGATTACATCGTATCGTTAACGGTTCCCAAAAGTGATTGAAGTTCATTCGATGGAAGCGTAGGGGCTGTCAAGGATTGTAACCAGGTCCAACTGACTAGTCATTGGTCAATGAGAAGAGTCTCGACCATGTCTGCTGTTTCCCGGACCGTTAGGGTGTTACACTTAAGGGCAATCGATGCATAGGATAGTCTCGGGATCAATCGGTGAAATAGGAGAAATCACCAGAATAGTTCCGGAGGAGGACGGAAGTTGTTCCGGACATTTTGAATGGTTCAAAATAAAGTTTAATTTGTTTTAATAATGTTTTATTATTTAATTATCCGAATTAAATATTTAAACATGTTAAAACATTTTTTTTGGAAAAAGGCTATATGGGCCTATGGGGCCCATTAGGGGAGGAGGGGGTTCCCCCCTTGGGCTTGGCGCCAAGGGTGGGGCCCATCCCCCCCTTGGCCGGCGCACTCCCCCCTTGGGAGTTTAGTCGCACATGGGGGAGGGGAGGAGGATAGCACCCCCCCTTGGCCTATATAAGGAGGGGTACAACCCCCTTTTTCCAACACACAATTATTCCTCTCTCTCTCCTTCTCCTTCTAGGAAGTGGACTCCCCTTGTTCGGAGTCTGCACATGGATTGGAGTTCTCCACCATAAGGCAGGTTGTCGCTCTGCTGGAGTCGGGATCCGAATCCGTCTTTCTTCCGCTGCTCGCCTGGTTCGGGGCCCGGGAGGAACATCGATTGTACCGTACGTGTATAATCTCTTCGAGGCACTACACCTGTGGTGCTACTTCATCGCTGGAGGTCAACCAGGAGTCATCCTCGCCGGTGGTCTACTACACGACAGGGAGGTCGTAGTTCCGAGTCTACGCCTGCAACGTTCGCAAGAACGTTTCCCTCTTTCGGTCTTCGAAGGTATGAACACCGATTCCCTCCGTTACTTTACATTGCCATAGCATAGATCTTGGGTTCGGGTATCGTAGGTATGAAAAATTTGTGCTTTCTGCCCCGTATCCCAACACGAGTATGATGAATTAAGGGATGCAAATGAACGCATTGCTAAGCTCAGGAGGGATGAGGAAAGAATATTTATAAGCTTTGACAATTGAGTTGTAAATTCAACCGCACCTGAAAGATACTTGCTTGACAACAATTTATTAGTCGCAACAGTATGATAGTAGTAGCGGTGCTAACGGAAACAACGGTAGAAAAACAATGAAAGTAAAAACAGGAAAGTAAAGCAACCAGTAACAAGCAGGATTAAAAACACTGTAGGCTAAATTGTCAGAACCCTCTGTTAGGTAATGTGCTAGGATCAAAGTCATCTTGCATCATGTTAAAAATTTCAAAATAAGTCATTGAAATCAAATTCAAACTCAAATGGGAGAAGGAACCCCCCAGATGAATTAATTCAAAAGGCCAGAAATAAATCTTCTCCAAAAATTCATGTTAGATTTTTGGAAAATCTTATAAATGAGTGTGATCACATTTCAAGTGATGTGGGACCCACCCCATGCTCATGGATTTTTCAAATATTCAAACAGGACCTTGGAATTAATCAAAACCCCTATTTGAATTAAAGTTCAAATAATTTGAATTTTAAAAAGTGCCAAACTTTATAAGTGGCTAGTCTAATAAAATATGAGGCCGTATAAAAAGTTTCAGCATTTTTAAAAATGCCCAGCTATTTATTTTAGCATGGCCAACATATAACAGAAAAATAAAACAGAGAGAAAAGGAAAAAAGACCTTACCTGGCCATTTCGGCCCAACTCATCGCCCCCCTAGCCCAAGCCCACCTGGACCCCCCTTGTCTTCTTCCAGCGCGGCAGCAAGCTCCTCGGTGGCGAGCATCCCGCGGCCGCCATGCCACCAGCCTGCCTGGAGGCCTCCCAGGCGTCCTTATCGCGTCTGGAGACGTCCTGGAGCACGCTGCATCCATTCCCCCCTCTCCTGTTCGTCTCTCCCTCTCCTCGCGTGAATTCGTCGAAGCCCGAGGAGATCAGCAGCGCACCCGCCATGGAACTCGCAGCCAATGTCACCTAGGGCTCAAGCTGGTGTGTCCATCCTCCTCCCCGTCCTCGTCTTCGTCGACTAGCAGAAGCAGGAGCTCCAATTTGGACTAGAAGCGACGCCAGGTTCATCGGATCACCGCCGGCCGCCGGAGCTCGAGCTCTTCGGTTCGCCGCCACCGAAGCTTCTCCGAGCCCGCTAGCCACCCCGTCGCATCCGTGGTGAGACCCTGCGTCTTTTCCCTCAAGCCACGGCCACCCTTTCTTCCTCTAGATCATTTCACCATGAGCGCAGAAGAGCAGCGCCGCCGTGCTCGTCGACGGCGAGTCTCCGCTAAGCAGTCGTCGTCTCCACCTTGTCCTTTGCGTTCGCCACACTCCCTTGGTTCGATTCAACCCAGCCCTGCCCCAAATGGTGCTCTGTAGCCAAGTTCATCTGGAGCCAGCAGCTCCGCCGCCGCTAGGGCTCGTCGCCGACGTGCCTCCGATGCCTTCCGGTGGCGCTGCTCTGCACCAATCGACGCGCGCAAGGGAGGGCTTCAAGATGGAGGTCGCAGCGCTTCAAATGGGCGTCGGAATCGTCCTCCCGTGCAGCGCCGCCGCATCTAGTGACGCCGGCGTTTAGCCGCCGGCAGCCCGCCGACGTGGAAGTGGTTAGGGGGTTAACCCCACCTGGGTTAAGTGACCCTGGGTCACTGCCAGTGGGCCCTGCCCCCTCCCTAATCCCCTGGTTAGTTTAAACTAACCGGGTTAATTAACCCAAAGGCTGACAGGCCAACCCCACTGGTCAGACCCCCCCCCCACGTCAGCATGACGCAATAGTGACGCAGTAATTGAATTTCCAGAATAAAAAGAAATCAGAGAAATTCCAGAAAATGAATTAAACTTTGGAAATTCATAGAAAATTCATATTAACTCCAAATTTAACATATAATATATGAAAAATGATCAGGAGAAAATAATCTATCCAAATATCCAACTTTCAACCATGTTTGAGTTGAATTTAAAATGTGACCAGTAGCATTTGCTATTTGGATTAATTGGAATTAAATCAAATTCTTTTCAAATGCTTTTGCAATTTGAACCATAGCAACATACCACATTTCAATTGCACATCAGAGGCATATCATACACATTTCAAAATGGTTTAACTTGATCAAACAATGTCATATGCAACTTGGCTAAATTGGAAATCATATGTGGAGTTTAAATTTGCAAATTAAATTGCAAATACCCCATTTAAGTGGAATTGCTTCACACATCAAAGCATATACATCAAGTTTCAACCTTCAACCATGTGCTTGTGCATTGTATTTACTTTGCTACCTTGTTTGTTTTTTGTCGAGTAGAGGTGGAACCGGAACAGGAGGCTGCCCCCTTCGTTGAAGACCCTGAACCCGAACCTCGTCAGCAAGGAAAGCAAACCCCCATTGATCATGTCGATAAAATCCCACTTCCCTCTCATGTCTCGCTTATGCATTGTATAGGATGATTACCATGCTACGTTTCTACCGCATAGGTGAACCCATTCCTTTGCATGACCTATCATTTGTCACAGTAGTAAGCAAACCACAATCCAAGCAAATGTAGGAGTTGATCGATATCATGTGGCCCCTGCAATTGTTACTTCTTATTGCATGCTTAGAGTGATACAATGATGTTACTTTTATGTGAGTCAGGATGGTAGCAATCATGTTGATGATGGTGGAAATGTGTTGGTGAATCTACCTAATACAAGGTGAACGATGAGAGGCTGTGTAGGAGTACCCGGTGGGTTGTCTCGTTGAACACCGCCCTAAGTCCGAGTTCTTGTGTGGTGATCCAAGATGAAGAGTACAACCACACATTGGGCTCACTGACCCCTCTCAACCTATTAACTCATCCCTTTCGATGTCCAGATGTCGCAATAGTTCGGAGTTCTGGTAGGTTTGTGGCCTAGCTGCTAAGTGAGAGAACGGCTCAACCGAGACCGGCTTATGCACCACGCACACATCATCTGGGTCCACTTCGGTAAACCGGTCGGGTTCACGATAGTGGTAGCCAACCCAGGTAGGCGGCTTTCTTGGACTAGATCAGCTATGAGGTAACAGTTGTGGTGAGCATCCTCGCTGACTCCCCTTGAATGGTGTCGAGATCAAAGGCGGTAACTGATGATCATGTGTGTGTAGCGGTACACCCCTGCAGGGTTAACAAAACTATTCGAATAGCCGCGTCCGCGGTTATGGACTGCTTGGAAAGCATAGCTTGATTATTAGACAACTTGAACTGGATACTTATAAAACTTACCAAGATAAGCGTGAGTGCTATGGCGTGCTTTCTCGTGGGGAAGTCGAGGAAGGCACCATAGTGGTGTAATTGGTTGGAGAGAATAGTGGACTCGTGTACGCTTCTTGCCTCAAGTCTGGTACTCGTAGTTCAGGACTAGCCAAGTCAAAGCTGGCACTTCTGCAATTGAACCCCACCTCCCTTTGCCTTGATACATGTGCATGAGTAGTATAGCTCCTATGTAAGTCTTGCTGAGTATGACTTTGTACTCATGTTTGCTTATTCTATATTTTAGATGAACCCACTGACCCCGAAGGTGGCTTCTTCATCGAGCTCGATGACTGAAGACCAAGCTAGTATAGTCCCAGTCAGACGACTGGTTCCCTCGTGGAGGGCTTGTGTTTAAATAAGGCTTCTTAAGCCATTTGTTAAACTTGTCTGTACTCAGACCTACTTTGCTTCCGCTTGTTTGTTGTAATTTTGGATCACATGCTTGTGATCTCTGTGTGCACTCTCTGAGAGTTATCAATAAAATGTACACTTTGTAGAGAATTGCAATGATACCTGCTGTTCATACAAGGCATGTGTGCTGCGTGTATGTTTATAACATGCATGTCTTTGTATGGGTTTTCGAGACCTTAGTTGTGATCTGGCTGGCGGTCTTTTATACACCAAGTGGCCCTTAGATGTGCGCAGCTTGGGGCATCGCGATGCGATTTTTCGAGACTGTCTCGTGCACACTTTGATGTATGATCGAGCCCGCCCTAGACCCCGACTAAGTGATCGGGCTGGAGTAAGTCTATGTAAGAGTTATGAGATAGTCGATAGTATGGTTGAGGCGACTTGTCTTTGAATATGGGAGTTCATCACCCATATCATTAGACTTGTGTGCGGACGATGAGGACCCATCTTAGTTGATCATCCGGCCTAGATGGGATGCCCCTCACGTACGATGCTTTCCGAGAACGTTCTGTGCTTGGCCTTGTCTGCTTAGACAAGTGGGTACGGCTCTCGGCTCTCCATATGACTATGTCGCAGCGGGACTTGCATACGCTAACCGCGGGTCCCGACACTAAGGGATGGATGATTAGGCGCTGCATGCATAAGATTCATCATGTAGTAGATTTAACATGGGGCACGGCCCATGGAAAGAGTGACCATCTAAGGGATGGATGATTGGGCGCTGCATGGATAAGATTCATCATGTAGTAGATTTAACATGGGGCACGACCCATGGAAAGAGTGACCACCTGTTCCTGATATCATGTTCGAACAAAAAGGGAGCAGGAAAACAGATAGTACGGTTAATACAAGTGCCAAATAACATCATATAATTGAGCTCCCCCACTAGGAGTTCTTAGTAACAAACTCACGCCTTTTCATGGCAACAAGGTCGAGGCGTTAGGAGGGTAAAGGCATATCATCAGGATGCACGAGTAGACCAAGTCACTCGATAACAAGTGAGGCGAAGATGCCTCCGAATGTAGCGCCATTCTCAGCATTAAAGCTGAGACAACGAGCGATCAAAGCACCCAAGTTATATCTTTCGTCTCCCTCAAGGGCAGCGGAAAGTATAGCAAGGTCAGGGGAACTAATGTTGCTTGTGTTGGCGCGAGCTAACAACCCTGGAGTAATATAATATGCAAAGTACGTGATGTAGGAAAATTGAATGCTTCGTACTTTGCCTCGCTGAATGCGCCTCATGTCTCCATTGCAAAGAGAGTTGTAGAGAACCTTCAGGTCGTAGGGCTGCTCCATTATCTTGTGCCTTGTACCTTCGTTACGCACACCTAAAATGTCACAAAATTCTGCCAACGACATAGTTAGTGTTTCATCATAATATCTAAACTCAGTGGTGGGAAGAGGCCCATCGTTAACTTTTCAGGAATCTTGCCACTGAAAGAGTAATTAGCAAGCATAGTAGAGATTGCCTCATTAGGAACCTTTCTTTTGTTAGTGAAAATATCTTTCATATACTTTGAATAAGGAGGCAATTTAATAGCATCAGTCAAAGGGATTTGAAGAAAAAGTGGTTTCATCAATTCACAAAAATTATTATAATGCTCTTCTTCTTTAGTTTTGAGGGACTTACCTAGAAAGGGCGTTGACTTCTGCACCCATGGTTCTTTTTTCCTTGCCCTTTTTTTTGCAACAAAGTATTCTTTAGTATATCGTTTACTTTTATAATGATTATCTAGCACTTCACCTTCTTCTTCTTCTTCAGGTGGATCATTCTTCTCATTGCCATTATCATGTTCATTACCACTTTTAGTCGCAACATCAGAAATAAATATGCTATTTGGATCAACAATAGGTTCTTCATTAGTTGCAGGATCATTAGAATCTTTAGCTCTCTTATGCTTTTTATTCTTCTTCTTCAGAGAGCTAGCAATATTTTCTTCTTGCATTTGAGAATTCTGCTCGATTCTCTTCGGACATCCCTTTGGATAGAGAGGATCCTGGGTGAGTGTGCCACCCTGATGGCGTAGAAGTTGATAGGTATAGTTTTTTTTTCTTCCCCGGCAATGGCTCCAAAAATTTAGCTTGATGGCACTGAAGTACTGCTCCTCGCTGGTTACCCCAAGTGGAAGGTTGAGATGCGGCGTAGCGGTAAATTTCCCCTAACATAGAGGATGTTGGGATACGGGGCAGAAAACAATAATTTTTTCAACCTATGATACCCGAACCCAAAATCTATGCTATGACGATGTAAAGTAACGGAGGGAATCGGCGTTCATACATTTGAAGATCAAAAGAGGGAAATGTTATACGAACGTGGTTGGCATAGACTCTGAACCTACGACCTCTCTATCGTGTAGAAGACCACCGGCGACGATGACTTGTGGAGACCTCCGGCGATGAAGTAGCACCATAGAGTGTAGTGCCTCGAGGAGATTACACACGTATAATGAAACCGATGTTTGCAAACTCCAAACAAGGGGAGTCCGCTCGAGGTAGGAGAAAGAGAGAGAGATAACTCAATTGGATGATGGAAAAAAGGGGGGTCTACCCCTCCTTATATAGGCCAAGGAGGGGGGGTGATCCTCCTCCCCTCCCCCATGTGGGACTAAACTCCCAAGGGGGGGGGCACCCTTGGCGCCAAGCCCAAGGGGGGGAACCCCTCCTCCCCCAATGGGCCCCATATGGCCCAGTAAGCCTTTTCCACTTTTTAATTAATTTAATTATATTTTAATATTTAATTCAGATAATTAAATAATAAAATATTATTAAACATAATAAAACTTTATTTTGAACCTTTCAAAATCCCCAGAACATCTTCCGTTCTCTCCCGGAACTATCCTGGTGTTTCTCTCTATTTCACTGATGATCTCGAAGCAATCGTAATGCATCAATTGAACCTTAAGTGTGACACCCTACGGTCGGACAAACAACAGACATAATTGATACGTCCAAAACGTATCTATAATTTCTCCTTGCTCCATGCCTCTTTTGTGTGATATTGCTATGATATTGATGAACTTCCATACACTTTTGATCATATTTGGACTAACCTATTAACTCAGTGCATCCTAGTGCCAGTTCCTGTTTTCTGCTGTTTTTCTATTTCAGGTTCCCCCCACATTAAAAGTGCTCCAAAAATTCGGGAAAAATACAATAAAAAATCAGCGCAGAAGAAGCTTCGGGAATCACCGAGGGGGGGCCAGAGGGGACCCACCAGGGCCCCAGGCACCCTCCCGGCGCGCCCTAGGGTGGAGTCGCGCCAGGGGGCCGCCTGGACCCCTGGTGGCCCCCCTGGCTGCCCCCCTTTGCCTATATATCCCTCGTGACGTGAAACCCCCGTTATGGGAACCCTTTTTCGCGATCTCTCCTCTGTTCCACCGCCGCCGCGCTTCCAAGATCGGGAGCACCAGAAGACCTCTTCCCGGCACCCTGCCGGCGGGAGGAATCACCTTCGGGAGCTTCTCCACCACCATGGATGCTTCCCGGATGAACCGTGAGTAGTCCACCTTGGACCATGGTCTATGATCAGTAGCTATGTGATGTTCTCCTCCCCTCTTTGTTCTTCATGGATTAGACCTCGTGAGCTACCCTACATGATCGAGGCACATATGTAATCTTTCTGCTGTTGCTATGCTGAGTTTGTTGGGATCCGATGGATTATGAGACTATGTTCAGATTGTGTTTGAGTAATATATTTGATTCTCCTCTTTTATATTTATGTTCTAGAGTAGTTCTTGCATGTTCTCCGTTGCTATTTATTGCTTTGGCCAAGTAGTAGGTAGTGACTCCAAGAGGGAGCGTTATGCTTGATTGTGGGTTCATGCCCCTGATGACTAGCTTGAGTGACAGAAACACGAATCTAGGGGATGTGTTGTTGCCACAAGGGGGAAAACAACGGTGCTTGTACTTGCGGGTGCAAGGATTGTTTACTTTATGCAAAGTTCTTTAATGCAGTTGTCTGTTGCTTTGAGTTTACACTTTGGGTGGGATTCACAACTTAATACCAGCGAGATGTTCTGGATAGATATCTCAAGGTGGATGATTAGTAGGTAGATGCAGATGGATTTCGGTCTACTTGTCTTGGCGTGCCGCCCATGCAGCCTCTTCCTTTCTTTATAGCATAGTTAGCATTGGTTTGCGCACATAATCCTGTCAATTGCCCAGCTATAATTTGTTTACCTCGCATGGCTATTTTATCGTCTTTTGGGAGAGAGACATCACTAGTGAACATCATAGGACCTTGGTCCATATTTCCGACGTTGTTTACACCCGCTATCAATTTACTGCTTTATTTCCTTTTCCGTTGCTATCACTATCATTATTATCCCGTGTGTTTTATCCTTTGTAAACAACAAGGCCGGAGGAATTGACAACTCCTCTGTACTCGTTGGGAAGCAAATCTATTTGTTGTGTGTGCAGGTCCAGGTGAAGTAAGCAACCTTAGGTTGTGAACGGCGCCATTGTTCTCTTCATCCCCTTCTTGTATCTGTTGGAGTCCTACTGGTTCCATACTCAACCTTAGCATCTTCGCTAAGGGAAATTGCTGCTATCTACATCTCAACCTTCTACTTTGGGTAACCAACGAGGGGGTGTTAATTCGTACCATCAATGATCAAGACACTCTTTTTCGATCAATGGCTATTTCGGATGCCCAAAGTAGACCTTTATAGCCATCATATTTCCATACAGGCCGTGGATGCAAATCAAAGCCTCCTAGTACATAGCAATTACGTACTATCTAGACGATCTAAGGACTAAGTCATATGTTACAAAGTCATCGCAATGCTGAACCATGCGACTTGATCACATCACAATGCTTTACGTGGGTGTGTGTCCATCACATCATTCTCCTAATGATATGACCTCATTGTCAATAGGCGGTCCGTACCTCATGATCAGGAAACCATGATCATCGATTGCCTAACGATCTAGTACACCTGAGTATAATTAGGGATGGGTTTTATACCACACGTGTATTAGTGTGTCCGAGTAATATAGTTCTAGCATAGTATAAAACTTATTATGAACAAAACGAATATGTGACAAATATCTTTATTAATTTGCCTCTAGGGCACATATCCAACAGAGGATAGGGTTTATGTCTCCAGTAGGACTCCAAGATTGACAAGTACGTGGCGTGGCAAGTGATGCGCCGTTGAAAATCACTTGCTTTACCTGGACATGCACACACAACAAATAACTTTGCTCCCAACGAGTACAGAGAGGTTGTCAATCTCTCCGGCCTTGTTGTTTACAAAGGATCAAACGCAAGGGTAGATAGTAGTGATAATGATAGCAACTGAAAGTAAAAGAAGTAAATAAAGTGGAGGTGTAAACAATGGTGGAAATATGGAACGGGGTCCCATGATGTTCACTAGTGATGTCTCTCTCCCAAAAGATGAGAAAACAACTAAGATGGGTGAAAAAATTACAGCTGGGCAATTGACAGAATTATAAACGCACCACAATGCTAATTATGCTACTTGAAAGTAAGAGGCTCAAAAGTATGGGCAGTACGCCAAGACAAGTAGACCGAAATCCATCTGCATCTACTCACTAATCATCGACATTGAGATATCTATCGAGAACATCTCGCTGGTATTAAGTTGCGAGACCCACCCAAAGTGTAAACTCAAAGCAACAAACAACTGCATTAACAAACTTTGCGTAAGGTAAACAATCCTTGCAACTGCGGTTACAAGCACCGTTGTTTTCTCCCTGGTGGAAAAAACACATCCCCTAATCTCAAGTTTTTGTCACTCGAGCTAGACATCGGGGGGCATGAACCCATAATCATGCATAACGCTCCCTCTTGGAGTTAGTATCTACTACTTGGCCAAAGCAATAAAAAGCAATGGAGAACATGCAAGAATTACTCAAGAACAAAATATAAGAGGTAAACCAAATATATAACTCATCACGATCTCAACATAATCTCATAATCCATCGGATCCCAGCAAACACAGGATAGCAACAGCAGGAAAATTACATAGGTGCCTTGATCATGTAAGGAAGCTCACAAGGGCTAAGAATTGAAGAACACGATTGGATAGAAGACATCACATAGCTACTGGTCATGGACCCATGGTCCAAGGAGGACTAGTCACGGCACACCCGGGAAGCGTCCATGGTGGTGGAGAAGCTCCCGGAGGTCAATCCTCCCTCCGGCAGGGTGCCGGGAAGAGGTGTTCTAGTGCTCCCGATCTTGGAAGCGCCGCGGCAGTGCAACGGAGAGGTAATTCGCGATGCGGGGTTCTCCTTGAGGGTTTCCTGGACGAAGAGGTAATATAGGCCAAAGGCGGAAGCCAGGGGTGGCCCAGGGCTCCCAGGCGCCCTGGTGATGGGGCTAGGGGTGAGGCCGCGTCACCTGGCCGCCTGGGTGCCAGGTGGCCCCCCTGGCCCTCCTTCGGGGTTCCGGAAGCTTCCGTCTCGCTGATTTTTATTCTGGAATTTTGGGGGCTCTAAAAATTGGGGTAAAATCCCTACAACTAAAGACATCAGCAGAAAGAAACTGGCACCGGGTGCACTGAGTTAGTAGGATAGTCCAAATATGTGTAAAATAACATGAAAGTGTAGCAAAACATGTATTAATGTCACATAAAAGTGCATGGAACAAGCAGAAATTATAGATACGTTGGAGACGTATCACACCCCGGGTCTTAATACCGTAAGCCTATGTATCAATTTGGTGACGATTGTTAGGAACCAAATCTTTTTGCACTTTAGAAATTTGTTCAAGCTGAGTTTGAACCATATGAAAATGTTTAACAAGTCACTTAACATCATTAACAGTTCTTCCCAGAACATCTAGCAAAGTTTTGATGACAAGAGAATTATTATGCAATTGATTTTGAACTCTCTCATTGAAATGATTCTGCTTCTTAATAAAATTATCACGCTCATCTAGACATTGATCAGGAGGCTTACCATGAGGAATATCTCTTGAATTGAAATCTAAAATAGAGTGTACCTCTACCATAGGCGGGTGAGTGATAGGCTCACATAATTTTTCAATAGGAGGTAGATTTTTTACACATCTTCAACTTTAATACCTTTCCCCTTTATAGATTTATTGGCTTCCTGTATATCTTCGAGGTTCAAAACAAGCACAGCCCTCTTCTTTGGTGTTGGTGGAGGTTTAGGAACAGACCAATCATCATGATTCTTTGCTATCCTTTCCATTAGTTCTTCAGCTCCATTTGGCGTTCTTTCCCTGAAAACACAACCAACATAACTATCTAGATATGATCTAGATTCATCAGTTAGTCCATTATAAAATATATCAATAAACTCATTTTTTGGGATTCCATATCCTGGCCTGGCCTTGAGTAATACCTCCCCCAAGCTTTAGGGAGATTCTCATCCTGCAACTGTTTGAAGTTATAAATTCTTTGTAAAGCAGCATGTTGCATATGAGCAAGAAAATATTTAGTAAGAAAGGATTGAGCTAAGCTTGTCCTGAGGAATCTCAATAGACCCATAGGGTAGCTCATCATACCAAATCTTAGCACCCTCCTTTAGGGAAAAAGGAAATAATTTCACAACCTGGTAGTTTCATATCTTTTCCACATTGGAAAATAAACCAGTCAACTCAGTGATTTTAGTGAGGTCTGCAATAGCATCATCATTTTCTCTGCCATAAAAGGGACTAGATTCAACCATAGATATAAGTGAAAGATCAACAGAGAAATAAAATCAACATCTTTAATGCTAATTTGAGAAGTAGCAAACTCAGGATCAGGATAACGTGTGACAAAAGAAATTCCAACACTAGCATGTTTTGCAGCTTTAGTAATTTGAGACTCAAGAAAAGGACCAACTGAACCGGTTTCATTAAGAACAGTAGAAGCATCATCAAAATTACCACACATGTCACCATACTCAGTAGAAACAACATGTGAAGCATGTGGTGGTGGCGAAGCAAACTTATTTATAACAGAAGGTGAATCAAGTGCAACACTAGTACTAAGAACAATAACTTTTCTCGTAGTGGATGGTAAAATCGAAACCTTGGGGTCTCCTTTCTTACCCATAGTGGATAAATTGCAGCAAGAAGAATAACTCTAAAGTAGACTTATAAATAAAGTTGTGCTCCCCGGCAACGACGCCAGAAAATAGTCTTGATGACCCACAAGTGTAGGGGATCGCAACAGTCTTCGCGGGTAGGTATAACCCAATTTATAGATTCGACATAAGGGGAACCAAAGAATATTTATAAGCTTTGACGGTTGAGTTCTTAATTTAACCGCACCTGAAATATACTTTCTTGGCAACAATTTATTAGTAGCAACGGTGTGATAGTAGTAGCAGTGGTAATGGAAACATCAGTAGCAAAACAACGGAAGTAAAAACAACAAAGTAAAGAGACTAGTAACAAGCATGATTAAAACACTATAGGCTAAGGGATGGATGATTGGGTGATGGATGGATAAGATTCATCATGTAGTAGATTTAACATGGGGCGCGGCTCATGGAAAGTAATGATCATACAGACATATATCAAACATTAGGCATGTATCCCAAAGGTAGTTGTGCGTGCTTGCCATAAGAACTTGCACCACATCTTTTGTCCTATCATCCCGCTATTAATGGGGCCAAAAGGAACTAATGGAGATTAAGGTTCTCCTATCAAAGAGCACTAGAACAAAGCATTAACAATCTATGGATACATGTAATCCTCAAATTATAGTCCATCCCTTTGGTGGCCCACGCTGTCACCATTTAGATTGCTTGTTCCGGACTATAACAAGTGCATACAACTTGTAGATAGGATCAAGATCATTAATATACTCATGAAAATATAACAAATCCAGATCATAAATCATGGCACTCGGGCCCTAATGTCAAGCATTAAGAGAAACAAGATGCAACAAAGATGATACACACCATAATAGATGATAGGCAACATGCCCCCAACAATCCGACGAACTATTACATGATAGATCTCATCCAATCCCTACCATCCTCTTTGCCTACAACAGGTAATTACTCATACATGGATGGGGTAAACATGGAGGGATGATGGAGTGGTGATGGTGATGACGATGGCGACGAATTCCCCTCACTGGAGGCCAAACCAGCCTCCAGATTAGCTCTTCCGAAGAAGAACAAAGGTGGCGGCGCCTCCGAGATGGAAAACTGGAGTATGGGCATTTGAATTGGGGTTTCCTCAACGGGAGTAAAAATAAGATCCAAAGTGGGGGGAGGTTGATACACGTGATAGCTTCTCATCCCTCGTTGGTTACCCCAAGTGGAAGGTGAGATGCAGATAGCAACAAGTTTCCCTTAGCAAAGATGCTAAGGTTTAAAGTATCGAACCCGTAGGACTCCTGGGTCAACAAGTAGGTGGTGAAGTGAACAATTGGCGCCGTTGACAATCTAAGGATTGCTAACTTCACCTGGACCTGCACACACACAGATAGCTTTGCTCCCAACGAGTACAGAGGAGTTGTCAATTCCTCCGGCCTTGTTGTTTACAAAGGATAAAACGCACGGGATAATAATGATAGTGATAGCAACTGGAAACTAAATACTGAAAGTAAATTGATAGTGTAATCAGTGGTGGAAGCATGGACCGAGATCTCATGATGTTCACTAGTGATGTCTCTCTCCCAAAAGACGATAAACTAGTGTGACATCCTGGCTTAATAGGAATGATAGACTACTCATATCAACAAGGTGCACCTTCTTTTCCAGGATCCCAGATCCAAAGAACTCCAAAGTTAAGCGTGCTTGGCTTGGAGCGATTTGAGGATGGGTGACCGACCGGGAAGTTGTTCCCGGGTGCGCACGAGCGAGGACAAAGTGCGCAGGAAAGACTTGTGTTGGTCTGTGGGGACAGTCTAGATCCCGCCAGGCGTACGCCGGGAACCGGTGGGTGTGACCGGGCGTTACAAATGGTATCAGCGCCGACCCTTGCGGTTATACGGGCGTGTGCGGGTCAGTGCGCGAACATGGGTGAACCATGTGTCGGCACTGGACGCACAGACGTGTGCCAAGAGGGAACGTTCCTGTGGGCCGACGAGGACGTCGGTTCCTTTGAGTGGGGGTGTATGTGACATCCTGGCTTAATAGGAATGATAGACTAATCATATCAACAAGGTGCACCTTCTTTTCCGGGAGCCCACATCCAAAGAACTCCAAAGTTAAGCGTGCTTGGCGTCGAGCGATTTGAGGATGGGTGACCGACCGGGAAGTTGTTCCCGGGTGCGCACGAGTGAGGACAAAGTGCGCAGGAAAGACTAGTGTTGGTCTGTGGGGACAGTCTAGATCCCGCCAGGCGTACGCCGGGAACAGATTACAGCTGGGCAATTGACAAGATTATGTGCGTAAACCAATGCTAATTATGCAAAACAGAAAGGAAGATGCTCAAAAGCACGGGCGGTACGCCAAGACAAGTAGACCGAAATCCAACTGCATCTACCCACTAATCTTCCACCTTGAGATATCTATCCAGAACATCTCGCTGGTATTAAGTTGCGAATCCCACCCAAAGTGTAAACTCAAAGCAACGGACAACTGCATTAAAGAACTTTGCGTAAAGTAAAAAAATCCTTGCACCCGCAAGTACAAGCACCGTTGTTTTCCCCCTTGTGGCAACAACACATCCCCTAGACTCATGTTTCTATCACTCAAGCTAGTCATCGGGGGGCATGAACCCACAATCATGCATAACGCTCCCTCATGGAGTCACTACCTACTACTTGGCCAAAGCAATAAACAGCAACGAAGAACATGCAAGAGTTACTCAAGAACATAAATATAAAAGAAGAGAATCAAATATATAACTCAATCACAATCTGAACATAATCTCATAATCCATCGGATCCCAACAAACTCAGCATAGCAATAGCAGAAAGATTACATATGTGCCTCGATCATGTAGGGCAGCTCACGAGGTCTAATCCATGCAGAACAAAGAGAGGAGGATAACATCACATAGATACTGATCATGGACCCATGGTCCAAGGTGGACTACTCATGGTTCATCCATGAAGCATCCATGGTGGCGGAGAAGCTCCCGGAGGTGATTCCTCCCTCCGGCAGGGTGCCGGGAAGAGGTCTTCTGGTGCTCCCGGTCTTGGAAGCGCGGCGGCGGCGGAATAGAGGAGAGATCGCGAAAAAGGGTTCCGTCCCCGAGGGTTTCTCGTCACCGGGAATAAATAGGCGAAAGGGGGCAGCCAGAGGTGGGTCAGGGGCTCCAGGCGCCCCCTGGCGCGGCCAGGGGCCTGGCCGCCTGGGCCCCCTGGCTCCCCTCTGGCCCCTCTCGGGCTTTTCTCGAAGCTTCCGGTACGTTGATTTTTCCTAAATTTTCCCGGAATTTTTCTGGTACTTTTAATAAGGGGGAAACATGAAATAGAAAAACAGCAGAAAACAGGAACTGGCACTAGGGTGCACTGAGTTAATAGGTTAGTCCAAATATGATCAAAAGTGTATGGAAGTTCATCAATATCATAGCAATATCACACAAAAGAGGCATGGAGCAAGCATAAATTATAGATACGTTTTGGACGTATCAAAATCCCAAGCTTAATTCTTGCTCGTCCTCGAGTAGGTAAATGATAACAAGCATAATTTCTGTGGTGACATGCTAACAACCATATAAGAACTTTGTAAGTAAAGCAATCAAAGCATGTGATACGTCCAAAACGTATTTATAATTTCTGCTTGCTCCATGCATGTTTTGTGTGATATTGCTATGATCTAGATACACTTTCATACACTTTTGATCATATTTGGACTAACCTATTAACTCAGTGCACCACAGTGCCAGTTCATGTTTTCTGCTGTTTTTCTATTTCAGTTTTCCCCCATATAAAAAGTTCTCCAAAAATTCGGGAAAAATCAGATAAAAAAATCAGCGCAGAAGAACCTTCCAGATGAACCTAGGTGGGGCTAGAGGGCCACAACCAGAGGGCCAGGCGCCCTGGTGGCGCGCCCCAGGGGCTGGCCGCGCCAGGGGGGCACCTGGACCCCTGGTGGCCCCCCTGGCTGCCCCCCTTCGCCTATATATTCTCCGTGACGAGAAACCCTCGGGGCAAGAACCCTTTTTCGCGATCTCACCTCTGTTCCGCCACCGCCGCGCTTCCGAGATCGGGAGCGCTAGCAGACCTCTTCCCGGCACCCTGCCGGAGGGAGGGCCGACCTCCGGGAGTATCCTCTCCACCATGGATGCTTCCCGGATGTGTCGTGAGTAGTTTCCTTTGGACCATGGGTCCGTGATCAGTAGCTATGTGATGTTCTCCTCCCCTCTTTGTTCTTCATGGTTTAGACCTCGTGAGCTGCCCTTGATGATCGAGGCACTTTTGTAATCTTTCTGCTGTTGCTATGCTGAGTTTGATGGGATCTGTTGGATTATGAGATTATGTTCAGATTGTGATTGAGTTATATATTTGGTTCTTATCTCTTATATTTTTGTTCTTAAGTAATTCTTGCATGTTCTCCGTTGCTGTTTATTGCTTTGGCCAAGTATTAGGTAGTAACCCCAAGAGGGAATGTTATGCTCGATTGTGGGTTCATGCCCCCTGATGACACGCTTGAGTGACAGAAACATGAGTCTAGGGGATGTGTTGTTGCCACAAGGGGGAAAACAACGGTGCTTGTAACCGCGGTTGCAAGGATTGTTTACTTTACGCAAAGTGCTTTTTAATGCAGTTGTCTGTTGCTTTGGGTTTACACTTTGGGTGGGGCTCGCAACTTAATACGAGCGAGATGTTCTGGATAGATATCTCAAGGTGGATGATTAGTAGTAGATGCAGTTGGATTTCGGTCTACTTATTTTGGCGTTCTGCCCATGCTTTTGAGTCTCTTCCTTTCTTTTGTAGCATAGTTAGCATTGCGGTGCGTTCATAATCCTGCCAATTGCCCTTCTGTAATTTGTTCACCTCGTATAGCAGTTTTATCGTCTTTTGGGAGAGAGACATCACTAGTTAACATCACGTATCCCGGTCCATATCCTCATCACTGTTTCCACGCTCATTTACTTTTCCGCTTTTACTTTCAGTTTCTATCATTATCCCTTGTGTTTGATCCTTTGTGAACAACAAGACCGGAGAGATTGACAACCTCTCTGAACTTCGTTGGGAACAAAGTTATTTGTGTCTGTGTGCAGGTCCGCGTCAGTTGCGCCGCTGACACCTACTTATCATCTCCGGAGTCCTACTGGAGACAAACCTTGGTATCTTTACTGAGGGAAATTTCTGCTGTGCTACATCACACCTTCCACTTGGGGTTTACCAACGAAGGGCGAGAAATCACTATCATCACCTCGCACATCAAGCAAAATTTCTGGCGCCGTTGCCGGGGACTCCGAGTGCTAAGATAGGGGAGTTTCACACTACCCTTTACCTTTGTTTTTAGGCTTGTTAGTTTACCTTTCATTTTTTATCTTTGTGTCTTATATCAAAAATCACAATTTTTTTTGCCACACTTGCTGGTGCTATGGGTTCCACTGAAAACACCAAGTTGTGTGACTTCACTAGTCACAACAACAAAGACTTTATCTGCACCACCATTGCCACACCTGCCACTTCAGCTACCTCTTATGAAATTAAACCTGCCTTGCTAAACCTTGTTATGAGAGATCAATTCTCTGGTGCTGGAGATGATGCTGCTTTACACTTGAACAATTTTGTTGAATTATGTGATATGCAAAAGTATAAAGAAGTAGAAGGTGATATTGTTAAGCTCAAGCTCTTTCCTTTCTCTTTAAGGGGAGAAGCTAAAATCTGGTTTCAATCTTTGCCTAGGAATAGCATAGATTCTTGGGATAAGTGCAAAGATGCTTTTATAGGGAAGTACTACCCACCTGCTAAAATTATCCAATTAAGGAGTAACATTATGAATTTTAAGCAATTGGTAATGAACACGTTGCCCAAGCTTGGGAACGAATGAAATCTCTTGTTAAGAAATGCCCTACACATGGTTTGACTACCTGGATGGTTATCCAGACTTTTTATGCAGGCTTGAACTTTACCTCGCGGAACCTGTTAGATTCGGCCGCGGGAGGAACCTTTATGTCAACTACACTTGGTGCTGCCACGAAGATTCTCGATGAGATGATGACCAATTATTCCCAATGGCACACCGAACGCGCTCCAATAGGTAGGAAGGTAAACTCTGTTGAGGAAATTACCTCCCTCAATGAAAAAGTTGACTTAATTATGTCTCTGCTTACCAAGCAACCCTCTATTGATCCTCGTGATGTCCCTTTAAATTCTTTGGTTGCCCAAGAACAAGTAGATGTGAACTTTATTGCTAGAAACAACTTCAACAACAATGCTTATAGGGGTAATTTTGCTAGCAATCCTAGACCGTTTCCATCCAACTATGGGAACAACAACACCTACCCTAGCAACAAGAATCCCTCTTCTGAATTAAAAAGCATGCTTAGAGACTTTATCACTACCCAAAAAGCCTTCAATAAAAATGTAGAGGAGAAATTAGCTAAATTAGATAATCTCTCTTTGAAGGTAGAAAGCTTAGCCCTTGATATTGAGATGCTTAAAATTAGAACCTCTCCCCTTGAGGAGAATAAGGCCACTCCTATTAATGCTATCCAATTGCAAATTAATGAAAATATTAGGATGATGGCTAAACTTAAAGAAAGGTGGGCTAGAGAAAAAGAGGAAGAGGATAGAATTAAGAGCCTTCCTACACACCACACAGTTGCCACTATCCAAATTGTTGAGGACACCCAAACTATTAGCACCCAATGCACTCCTAGTCCTGTTGGACCTATTAATGGTGATGCTAATACCTCAACCGAAGATGAAGAAACTCCTATGAACATAGAGGGTTTCAAACAAGTGAGCCTAGACGACACTACTACCACCTTTGATAGTAGTGATATTGATTTTGTTAGTTGCACCCTCTCAGAAGTTATTAGCTTGCTACACAAAATGTCTAGAGACCCCCACACTAGCACACTTAATCTTGCCTTCACGGAGCATATCACAAATGCTCTCATCAAAGCTAGGGAGGAGAAGCTTAGAGTAGAAGCCTCCATACCTAGGAAGCTAGATGATGGTTGGGACCCTATGATCAAAATTAAATTAAATAACTTCTCTTGCTATGCTTTATGTGATGTTGGAGCTAGTACCTCCGTTATGCCCAAAAGAATATATGATATGTTTGAATTGAAGCCCTTTGAGCCTTGTTCTTTTGGTGTTCGTCTTGTTGATTATTCCGTAAAGAAACCTTTGGGGAAGATCGACGATGTTCTTATCATTGCCAATGACAACTATGTTCCCGTTGATTTTATTGTTATGGATATAGAGTGTGAACCTTTGTGTCCAATTATTTTGGGACGTCCTTTTCTTCGCACCGTTGGTCCGGTTATTGACATGAAAGAGGGGAATATAAAATTCCAATTCCCTCTCAAGAAAGGGATGGAACACTTCCCTAGAAAGAAAATCAAGTTACCTTTTGAGTCCGTTACACGGGCTAGTAATTCTCTTTCTCTTGATAAAACTTGATTCTTCTTTTGCATCATGCCTAGCTTAAAGGCATAAAAGAAAGCGCTTTTGGGAGGCAGCCCACAACGAATTAGGTTTCTTTTTGCTTTTTTTGTGTCCTGATGTTTGTTACTACTGTAGCAACATCATTGTATCTTTATTTTTCAGCTTTGTGCCAAGGTATAGCCTCTTATGATAAGGGAAGCAAAAGTTGTGACATGCTGTCCAGAAAACAGATTCTGTCCCTGGACAGAAAAAATTCGAATAAAATCACCAGATCATCTTTTTTATCTGAATTTTTTTGACACCATGCTCTATACAATTGTGAAACTTTCGTATGTTCTGAGTTTTTTGATTTGAGTTGCAGAAGTGCCCCGAAAAAATTCTCTACTACCTGTTGTTCTGTTTTTCACAGATGCTGCCACGTTTTGCCTCTCTTCACTTTTGCAAACCTTAAGCTTGCTTTTTCTTTGCAAAAAAATTTGGCACTCTTGAGAAACAGTATCTCTTCAAGAATATATTTATATCCAGTGGGGAAAAATTATTTTATTAAGGGTACTAACCTCTCTAATCAGCTTATGATGAGTTATGTATGAAGGGAGTTTTCAAGTGTGCGATGGAAGATGATGAAATAAGATCCAGGAGTGTCAAGCGCTCAAGCTTGGGGATGCCCCCATGCATCCCCAATAAATATTCAAGGATACTCAAGCGTCTAAGCTTGGGGATGCCCCCGTGCATCCCCTTCTCCATCAACAATCATCAGTTCGTCCTTCGTCTCACTATATTTTTATCACTTCATGCGTTATGTGCTATGCTTGGAGCGTCTCGCTCTTAGGTTTTATTTTTAGTTTTCTTTAGTTTTGCTTGCTGGTCATAACACGTTAGACCCCATCTTACTTTGTGTGGGAGAGAAACACGCTCCACTCCAATCTAGAACACATCATAGGATTTTTCCTGCTTATCTTTTTGCTGTTGTGTGTTCTTTATCTTTTCGTAGCCGCTGCAATGTTTAGTTTTAGTCTTAGTTTGTCTTTAGCAAGAGCCTTGGCTTTTGTTTAGTTTGTTGCTGGAACTCTATTTAGTTTTCATGTTTATCTTGTTAAGAGAGTTGGTTGTTGCACTGAGTTGTGTTTTGTCTTGGAAGTAGGTAATTGAGGTTGCTATTTAATTCTAGTAGTAACTTGCAATAGTTTTGAGGTATTGATGTGAGTAATGTCTGAACTTTTGGTGTCAAGAGATCTAGCCTATTAGTGATAGGTGTCGTATTTTGGGCAATCCGTGTGTATTTTCAAAACCTACAAAAACTAGTTGAGAACTCTAACTACTAGATGGATCACTAATCTTTGGAGGGATCAAATATTAGAGTACACTCACGTACCATGAGTCGTGGATGCGCAAGGCTAACCAAACCCACATACACTCCTCCTCGGGGTATTTGTCTCTTTGTGAACCTCCTTATTAGATTGAGAGTTACCGATAATAAGTGCATGAGTTCTTCGGACTAATGTAAGTATTGAAAGTTGACACTTCCACCTTCCCATATTTTGCTAGCCTCTCCCGTGCCGTGCATTGCCTTCTTCTCACTCCGAGAGTTGGTGTCCACCTTTGCCGGTACATCCAAACCCTTGGCATGATACGCACTGTCATCATAAGCCTCCTTATATCTTTCCTCAAAACAGACACCATACCTACCTATCAAGGCATTTCCATAGCCTTTCCGAGATATATTGCCATGCAACTTCCACCTCTTCATGACTTGATCTTCATGTCATACATGCTTATGCTTGATCGATGAGCCGCATGCTAGTGGGGCCTTTCCCTAATCATTGATACATGACGCGCTAGTATCATTGCATATTCTGCTACACTGGCAGACGCATACATTGTATACATCATGATAGTTACATCTTCGTTATGATTTTGAGTACCTTGTAAAGTGTGAAAGATTTCCTATACCTTCTTGTAAAATAGAGTGTTGCCCTTAAGTGAGGAAAATATCCCAAAGTGGACACAATAAAAGATCCCAAAGAGGACAAATGAGAGTTAAATAGAAAGATCCATTGAGGCCACAAAAAAATACAAAAAAAGAGAAAAAAGAGAAAAAGAAATAAAAAGAGAGAAAGGGGCAACACTACTATCCTTATGAGAGATCCACACTAGTACTCCCTTTATATCCTTGTACTCCATAGAGATGATCATTATACATATAGCTATGTGGGGACCTTCACACTATAGAACTTGGCTTGCATATTCCAAGGATGGGCCTCCTCAAACGAGCTCTAGGTCTTCATGAGCGAGCAAGTTAGATGCACCCCCACTAGTTTCATTGGAGAGCTTCTTAGCTCGTATGTGCATCCGTTGCATGGCAATCCCTACTCCTCACATCATATCTATCATTTGGCATCTGTTGCCTATGATTGTCCTCATTGATGTGAGCCTTTCTTCTTCTTTTTTGTCTTCCTCCTCCTCCGTACTTCTATCTTTGCCATCCTAAGTGTCAACTCTCGTGCTTACGCTCATCCATTGCATGAGTGCTCAAAATATTGAAAAAGGAGTGTATCAAATTGACTTGTACCTGGCTAGTGGTCTGGGGACGAGTCAAGATAAGATTCCAGAAAAAGACCAAGTGTGAAACTTTAGTAGATTGAGTTCTCAACAAATAAATATTTTTCTCGTATTCCCTATCCCCCTTCTTGAACGCAAACACCATTTGGAGACATACGAGTCACGGACAGCGAGAGCTCTTGCACCTAATGTTCTTTTGTTACTTGTTTCAATGCTAATATAGACTCTTGCATGTTATGACTTGAATTGAATCTCTAACCTTGATTGCTTTACTTTTCAAAGTTCTTATATGGTTGCTAGCATGTCACCACAGAAATTATGTTGTTATCATTTACCTACTCGAGGACGAGCAGGAATTAAGCTTGGGGATGTTGATACGTCCAAAACGTATCTATAATTTCTGCTTGCTCCATGCATGTTTTGTGTGATATTGCTATGATCTAGATACACTTTCATACACTTTTGATCATATTTGGACTAACCTATTAACTCAGTGCACCACAGTGCCAGTTCTTGTTTTCTGTTGTTTTTCTATTTCAGTTTTCCCCCATATAAAAAGTGCTCCAAAAATTCGGGAAAAATCAGATAAAAAAATCAGCGCAGAAGAACCTTCCAGATGAACCTAGGTGGGGCCAGAGGGCCACCACCAGGGGCCCAGGTGCCCTGGTGGCGTGCCCCAGGGGCTTGCCGCGCCAGGGGACGCCTGGACCCCTGGTGGCCCCCCTGGCTGCCCCCCTTCGCCTATATATTCTCCGTGACGAGAAACCCTCGGGGCAAGAACACTTTTTTGCGATCTCGCCTCTGTTCCGCCGCCGCCGCGCTTCCGAGATCGGGAGCGCCAGCAGACCTCTTCCCGGCACCCTGCCGGAGGGAGGGCCGACCTCCGGGAGTCTCCTCTCCACCATGGATGCTTCCCGGATGTGTCGTGAGTAGTTTCCTTTGGACCATGGGTCCGTGATCAGTAGCTATGTGATGTTCTCCTCCCCTCTTTGTTCTTCATGGTTTAGACCTCGTGAGCTGCCCTACATGATCGAGGCACTTTTGTAATCTTTCTGCTGTTGCTATGCTGAGTTTGATGGGATCTGATGGATTATGAGATTATGTTCAGATTGTGATTGAGTAATATATTTGGTTCTTATCTCTTATATTTTTGTTCTTAAGTAATTCTTGCATGTTCTCCGTTGCTGTTTATTGCTTTGGCCAAGTAGTAGGTAGTAACCCCAAGAGGGAACGTTATGCTCGATTGTGTGTTCATGCCCCCTGATGACACGCTTGAGTGACAGAAACATGAGTCTAGGGGATGTGCTGTTGCCACAAGGGGGAAAACAACGGTGCTTGTAACCGCGGTTGCAAGGATTGTTTACTTTACGCAAAGTGCTTTTTAATGCAGTTGTCTGTTGCTTTGGGTTTACACTTTGGGTGGGGCTCGCAACTTAATACCAGCGAGATGTTCTGGATGGATATCTCAAGGTGGATGATTAGTAGTAGATGCAGTTGGATTTCGGTCTACTTATTTTGGCGCTCTGCCCATGCTTCTGAGCCTCTTCCTTTCTTTTGTAGCATAGTTTGCATTGCGGTGCGTTCATAATCCTGTCAATTGCCCTTCTGTAATTTGTTCACCTCGCATAGCAGTTTTATCGTCTTTTGGGAGAGAGACATCACTAGTGAACATCACGTATCCTGGTCCATATCCTCATCATTGTTTCCACGCTCATTTACTTTTCCGCTTTTACTTTCAATTGCTATCATTATCCCTTGTGTTTGATCCTTTGTGAACAACAAGACCGGAGAGATTGACAACCTCTCTGAACTTCGTTGGGAACAAAGTTATTTGTGTCTGTGTGCAGGTCCGCGTCAGTTGCGCCGCTGACACCTACTTATCATCTCCGGAGTCCTACTGGAGACAAACCTTGGTATCTTTACTGAGGGAAATTTTCTGCTGTGCTACATCACACCTTACACTTGGGATTTACCAACAAAGGGCGAGAAATCACTATCATCACCTCGCACATCAGCATGCAATTCAATTCAAGTCATAACAGGCAAGAGTCTATATCTAGTATTGAAATAAGCAACATAAGAAGATAAAGGTGCAAGAGCTCTCGCTGTCTGTGACTCGAATGTCTCCAAATGGTGTTTGCGTGCAAGAAAGGGGATAGGGATATACGAGAAAAAGTATTTTTATTGTTGAGAAATCAATCTACGAAAGTGTCACACTTGGTCTTCTTCGGAATCTTATCTTGACGCATCCCTAGACCACTAGCCAGGTACAAGTCAAAATGATCCACTCCTTTTCGACATATTGAGCACTCATGAAGTGGATGAGCGTAAGCAAGAAAGTTGACACTTAGGATGGAAAAGATAGAATAGGGTGGAAGAGGAAGACAAAAAGGTGTGAAAGGCTCACATCAATGAGGACAATCATAGGCGAGAGAAATCCAAATGATAGATATGATGTGAGGAGTAGGGATTGCCATGCAACGGATGCACATATGAGCTAAGGTAAGATCTCCAATGGAACTAGTGGGGGTGCATCCAACTTGCTTGCCCAAGAAGACCTAGAGCTCATTTGAGGAGGCTCATCATTGGAATATACAAGCCAAGTTCTATAGTGTGAAAGTCCCCACATAGTTATATGCATGAATGATAATCTCTATGGAGTACAAGATACAAGATGGAGTAAGAGTTTGGATCTTCTCAAAAAGAATAGTAGTGTGCCCCCTTCTCACTTTTTATTCTTTCTCTTTCACTTTTTTTTCTTTTTCTATTTTTTATTTTTTTTGTATTTTTTGGTGGCCTCAATGGCTCTTTCTATTTAACTCTGATTTTTCCTCTTTGGGATCTTTTAATTTGTCCACTTTGGGATCTTTTAATTTTGTCCACTTTGGGATGTTTTCCTCACTTTAGGGGCAACACTCTATATATTACAAAAAGTATAGAAGATCTTTCACACTTTACAAAGTACTCAAATCATAAAGAAAATGTAAATATCATGATGTATGCAAATGTATGCCTCTGCCAGTGTAGCAGGATATGCAATGATACTAGCGCGTCATGTAGCAATGATTAGGGCAAGGCCCAACTAGCATGCGGCTCATCGATCAAGAAAGTAGCATGTATGATATGAAGATCAAGTCATGAGAAGATGGATGTTGCATGGCAATGAATCTCGGAAAGGCTATGGAAATGCCTTGATAGGTAGGTATGGTGGCTGTTTTGAGGAAGAATATAAGGAGGCTTATGATGACAGAGCGTATCGTGCCAAGGGTTTGGATGTACCGGCGAAAGTGGACGCTAACTCTCGGAGTGAGAAGAAAGCAATGCACGGCACAGGGAAGGCTAGCAAAATATGGGAAGGTGGAAGTGTCAACTTTCGAATACTCACATTAGTCCGAAGAACTCATGCACTTATTATCGGTAACTCTCAATGTAATAAGGAGGTTCACAAAGAGATAAGTACCCCGAGGAGGAGTGTATGGGGGTTTGGTTATCCTTGCGCATCCTCGACTCATGGTACGTGAGTGTACTCTAATATTCGACCCCTCAGAAGAGTAGTGATCCAACTAGTAGCTAAAGTTCTCAACTAATTTGTAGGTTTTTGAAAATAAATACGGATTTCCAAAAATACGACATCTATCACTAATAGGCTAAAGCTCTTGACACCAAAAGTCCACACATTACTCAAAACAACACCTCAGAACTTTTGCAAGTTACTACTAGAAACAGAATAGCAACCTCAATTACCTAATTCAAGTCAAGACACAAAACTCAGTGCAAGAGGAAAAATTTATAAACAAGAAAACTCAAGATATTTCCAGCAACAAACTAAACAAAAGCTCTTTTAAAATATAAACATGAAAGATAAGAGCAAAGGATGACAGCAGCTACGGAAAGATAAAGAACAAACACAACAAAGATAAGCAGGAAAAAGTCCTATGTTGTGTTCTAAATTTTGGAAGTGGAGGGTGTTTCTCTCCCACACAAAGAAAGCTGGGTTCTAACTTGTTATGAACAGCAAGCAAAGCTAAAGAAAACTAAAAACAAAACCTAAGAGCGAGACGCTCGAAGAATAGCACACAACGCATGAAGTGATAAAAATATAGTGAAACGAGAGACAAACTGATATATGTCGATGGAGAAGGGGATGCACGGGGTCATCCCCAATCTTAGACGCTTGAGTCTCCTTGGATATTTCTTGGGGATGCATGGGGGCATCCCCAAGCTTGAACGCTTGACACTTCTTAATCTTCTTTCATCATCTTCCCTCGCACACTTGAAAAGACTCTTCATACACAACTCATCATAATATGATTAGCGAGGTTAGTACCCATAATAAAATATATTTTTATCTACTGTAAATAAGTATAAACTTGAAGAGCTACTTTTTCTCAAGATTTCCAAAAAGTTTTTGCAAAGAAAAAGCAAGCTTAAGGTTTGCAAAACGAAGAAAAGGCAAAACAGGACAGAATCTGTGAAAAACAGACCAGCAGGTAGAAACGATTTTTTTAGGGATACTTCTGCAACTCAAATAAAAAAACTCAGAACATACGAAAGTTTCGTAATTGTATAGAGCACTCTGTGTAAAAATTTCAGCTCAAAAAGATGAACTGGGATTTTTCCCTGATTTTTCTAGTCACGAGGACAGAATCTGTTTTCTGGACAGCATCTCACAACTTTCACTTCCCTTGTGGTATGAGGCTATAAAAGGCACAAATCTTGAAAAGTAAAGATACAATGATGTTGCTACAGTAGTAACAATCATCAAGACCACTAAAAACAGACGGAAAACAAAAAGGGAAACCTAAATTCGTTGCGGGCTGCCTCCCGAAAGCGCTTCTTTAAAGCCATTAGCTAGGCTTAATGCAAATAGATCAAGTTTTTTCAAGAAAATAACTAGCCCATGTGACGGACTCAAAAGGCAACTTAATCTTTTTCCTAGGGAAGTGTTACATCCCTTTCTTTAGAGGGAATTGGAATTTTATAATCCCTTCTTTCATATCAATAACAGCACCGACGGTGCGAAGAAAAGGACGTCCCAAAATAATTGGACAAGAAGGTTCACATTCAATGTCCATAATAGTAAAATCAACGGGAACATAATTTTCATTGACAATGATAAGAACATCATCTATCTTCACCAAAGGTTTCTATACGGAAGAATCAACGAGACGAACACCAAAAGAACAGGCATCAAAAGGTTTCAACTCAAATATATCATACATTCTTTTGGGCATAACAGAGGTACTAGCTCCAAGATCACATAAAGCAAAGCAAGAAAAGTTATTCAACCTAATTTTAATCATAGGATCCCAACCATCTTCTAGCTTTCTAGGTATGGAGGCTTCTACCCTAAGCTTCTCGTCCCTAGCTTTGATGAGAGCATAAGTGATATGCTCCGTGAAGGCAAGATTAAGTGTGCTAGTGTGGGTGTCTCTAGACATCTTGTGAAGGAAACGAATAACTTCAGAAAGAGTGCAATTATCAAAATCAAGGTCACTACTATCATGTAAGGTGGTAGTGGTGTCCTTTAGGCTCACTTGTTTGGTAGCTTCTGTAGTCATAGGAATTTCTTCTTCTACGGATGAGGTCATAGCATCACCATTAATAGGTCCTATGGGACTAGGGGTGCATTCGGTGCTAAGAGTTTGGATATCCTCAACCACTTGGATAGTAGCAACAGTATGGTGTGTAGGAAGGTTCTTAATTCTGTCTTCTTCCTCCTTTTCTCTAGCCCATCTCTCTTTGAGTTTAGCCATCATCCTAATGTTTTCATTAATTTGCATTTGGATAGCATTCATAGGAGTGACCTTCCTCTCCTCAAGGGGAGAAGTTCTAATTTTAAGCAATTCTAATTCATGGGCTAAATTGTCTACTTTTGACGAGAGGGTATCTAGTTTGTCTAGTTTTTCCTCTACACTCTTGTTGAAGGCCTTTTGGGTAGTGATAAAGTCTTTAAGCATACTCTCTAATTCAGAGGTGGAGTTTTTGGTGCTAGGATAAGTGTTGTTGTTCCCATAGTTGTTGGAGGGGAACGGTCTAGGATTGCTACCAAAGTTACTCCTATAAGCATTGTTGTTGAAGTTGTTTCTAGAGATAAAGTTCACATCTACTTGATCCTGAGCAATCAAAGAATTTAAAGGAACATTGTGAGGATCAATAGGAGATTGCTTGGTAAGTAGAGACATAATCAAGTCAACTTTTTCATTTAGGGAGGAGATCTCCTCGACAGGGTTTACCTTCCTACCTATTGGAGCTCTTTCGGTGTGCCATTGGGAATAGTTGGTCATCATCTCATCGAGAAGTTTTGTGGCAGCAAAAAGTTTAGTTGACATAAAGGTTCCTCCCGCGGCTGAATCTAACAAGTTCCGCGAGGTAAAGTTCAAGCCTGCATAAAAAGTCTGGATAACCATCCAAGTAGTCAAACCATGCGTAGGGCAATTCTTAACAAGAGATTTCATGCGTTCACAAGCTTGGGCAACGTGTTCATTATCCAAGTGTTTAAAATTCATAATAAAGCTCCTCAACTGGATAATCTTAGCAGGGGGTAGTACTTCCCGATAAAATCATCCTTGCACTTATCCTAAGAATCTATGCTATTCTTAGGAAAGGATTGAATCCAGATTAGCTTCATCCCTCAAAGAGAACGGAAAAATCTTAAGCTTAACAATATCACCATCTACTTCCTTGTACTTTTGCATATCACAAAGCTCAATAAAATTATTTAAATGCAAAGCAGCAGCATCTCTAGCACCAGAGAATTGATCTTTCATAACAAGGTTCAGCAAAGCAGGTTTAATCTCATAAGAAGGTGCTGAAGTAGCAGGTGTAGCAATAGGATTGCAGATAAAGTCACTGTTGTTGTGACTAGTGAAGTCACACAACTTGGTGTTCTCAGAGGAACCCATAGCAGCAGCAAGAAAGACAACTTTTTTGATTTTTTATAAAAGACACTAAAGCAAAAACTGAAAGGTAAACTAAGAAGACTAAAAAGCAAAGATAAAAGATAGTGTGCAACTCCCCTATCTTGAAGAGTGGAGTCCCCGGCAACGGCGCCAGAAATTTGCTTGATACACGAGATAGCTTCTCGTCCCTCATTGGTTACCCCAAGTGGAAGGTGAGATGCAGATAGCAGCAAGTTTCCCTTAGCAAAGATGCTAAGGTTTAAACTATCGAACCCGTAGGACTCCTGGGTCAACAAGTAAGTGGTGAAGTGAACAACTGGCACCGTTGACAATCTAAGGATTGCTAACTTCACCTAGACCTGCACACACACAGATAGCTTTGCTCCCAACGAGTACAGATGAGTTGTGAATTCCTCCGGCCTTGTTGTTTACAAAGGATAAACGCACGGGATAATAATGATAGTGATAGCAACTGGAAAGTAAATACTGAAAGTAAATTGATAGTGTAAACGATGGTGGAAGCATGGACCGGGATCTCATGATGTTCACTAGTGATGTCTCTCTCCCAAAAGACGATAAAATAGCCATGCGAGGTAAACAAATTACAGCTGGGAAATTGACAGGATTATGTGCGCAAACCAATGCTAATTATGCGAAACAGAAAGGAAGAGGCTCAAAACCACGGGCGATACGCCAAGACAAGTAGACCGAAATCCAACTGCATCTACCCACTAATATTCCACCTTGAGATATCTATCCAGAACATCTCGCTGGTATTAAGTTGTGAATCCCACCTAAAGTGTAAACTCAAACCAACTGACAACTGGATTAAAGAACTTTCCGTAAAGTAAACAATCCTTGCACCCGCAAGTACAAGCACCGTTGTTTTCCCTCTTGTGGCAACAGCACGTCCCCTAGACTCATGTTTCTGTCACTCAAGCTAGTCATCGGGGGGCATGAACCCACAATCATGCATAACGCTCCCTCTTGGAGTCACTACCTACTACTTGGCCAAAGCAATAAACAGCAACGCAGAACATGCAAGAGTTACTCAAGAACATAAATATAAAAGAAGAGAATCAAATATATAACTCAATCACAATCTGAACATAATCTCATAATCCATCGGATCCCAGCAAACTCAGCATAGCAACAGCAGAAAGATTACATATGTGCCTCGATCATGTAGGGCAGATCACGAGGTCTAATCCATGAAGAACAAAGAGGGGAGGAGAACATCACATCTCTACTGATCATGGACCCATGGTCCAAGGTGGACTACTCACGGTTCATCCGGGAAGCATCCATGGTGGTGGAGAAGCTCCCGGAGGTGATTCCTCCCTCCGGCAAGGTGCCGGGAAGAGGTCTTCTGGTGCTCCCGATCTTGGAAGCATGGCGGCGGCGGAACAGAGGAGAGATCGCGAAAAAGGGTTCCGTCCCCGAGGGTTTCTCGTCATGGGGAATAAATAGGCGAAAGGGGGCAGCCAGAGGTGGGCCAGGGGTTCCAAGCGCCCCCCCTGGCGCGCGCCCTTTGTCCGCCTGGGCCCCCTGGATCCCCTCTGGCCCCTCTCGGGCTTTTCTCGAAGCTTCCGGTACGCTGATTTTTCCTAAAATTTTCCCGGAATTTTTCTGGTACTTTTAATAAGGGGGAAACCTGAAATAGAAAAACAGTAGAAAACAGGAACTGGCACTGGGGTGCACTGAGTTAATAGGTTAGTCCAAATATTATCAAAAGTGTATGGAAGTTCATCAATATCATAGCAATATCACACAAAAGAGGCATGGAGCAAGCATAAATTATATATACGTTTTGGACGTATCAGAGGTCCCACCTGGCCAGGCGACCAGGTGGCGCGGCCAGGCCCTGGCCGCCTGGACCAGGGGAAACCCCCCTCCAGGTGGCCTTAGACTGCTCATAGTGGGGGTAACATAGGTAGTAACTGATACGTCCCAAACGTATCTATAATTTCTGCTTGCTCCATGCATGATTTGTGTGACTTTGCCATGTTTTGCTTGAACTTTCAAAACCTTTTTATCATATTTGGACTAACCTATTAACTCAGTGCACCCAGTTGCCAGTTCCTGTTTTTCTGTTGTTTTTTCATTTCAGGTTTTCCGGCCATTAAAAGTGCCAAATAAATTCCGGAAAAATTATATAAAAATCAGTGACCCGGAAGCTTCCCGAATAATCAAGAAAGGAAGGGGGTGGACCCACCAGGCCCCCAGGAGGGTCCCTGGTACGGCCCCACCCTAGGTCGCGCCAAGAGGCCTCCTGGATGCCCTGTGGCCCCTCTCGGCGCCCCCTTCGCCTATATTTACCCCCCGTGACGGAAACCCCTAATATGGATCTTCTATTCCCGTTCTCCTCTCTGTTCCGCCGCCGCCGCCGTTTCAAGATCGGGGCTGCCAGGAGAAGCTGCCCCGGCACCCTACCGGAAGGAGGAATCCCCTCCGGGAGACCATGCATAGCCATGGACGCCTCCCGGATGTGCCGTGAATAGTACCCCTTGGACCATGGGTCCGTGACCAGTAGCTATGTGATTTACCTCTCCCCTCTTTGTGCTTCCACTTTCGAGACCTCGTGAGCTGACTCACATGATCGAGGCACTTTTGTAGTTTTCTATGTTGCTATGCTGAGTTTGTTGGGATCTGATGGATTATGAGATTATGTTCATATTGTGATGAGTAATATATTTGGTTCTCTTTTATATTTGTGTTCTTTAGTAAATTCTTGCATGTTATCGGGTGCGCGGCCGCGCTCCCGATGGGAGTAGCCCCCGAGGCTTTAGGTGATCGTTGGCGATCAGGTGAAGACTTAAAGAATTGTCTGCGTCCTGCGCTCCGTTCGTATTTCTTCAGAGTGCATGGTGTTCCATCTGGTTCTAGCCTTGTCTTTCCTTTTGATTCCAGACAGAGTTCAGCGGGTGGCGCTTGTCGATGGGTTTTTGCTTGGACCCTTTTGAGTTTCGGGCTGCGTGAGAGATGATGACGTCTCTCGGGGGGAGATTTTGTAATCGAGCCCCCGAGTCTTTTGGTGAAGAGATCGCGATTACGACGATAGCGTCTCTCGGGGGAGATTTTCTACTCGAGCCCCCGAGTGTTTTGGTGAAGAGATCGCGATTGCGACGATAGCGTCTCTCGGGGGGAGATTTTCTACTCGAGCCCCCGAGTGCTTTGGTGAAAAGATCGCGATTGCGACGATAGCGTCTCTCGGGGGGAGATTTTCTACTCGATCCCCGAGTGCTTTGGTGAAAAGATCGCGATTGCGACGATAGCGTCTCTTGGGGGGAGATTTTCTACTCGATCCCCCGAGTGCTTTGGTGAAAAGATCGTGATTGCGACGATAGCGTCTCTCGGGGGGAGATTTTCTACTCGAGCCCCCGAGTGCTTTGGTGAAAAGATCACGATTGCGACGATAGCGTCTCTCGGGGGGAGATTTTCTACTCGAGCCCCCGAGTGCTTTGTTGAAAAGATCGCGATTGTGACGATAGCGTCTCTCGGGGGGAGATTTTCTACTCGAGCCCCCGAGTGCTTTGGTGGTAGAATTCGGGCAACATCATTTTATTGCGTCGAAGGGTTACATGAGTTGTCTCTTGAGCATGACTGGTGGGGACTATGGGTAGAACAGGTGTAGGTTTGCTACGTTCCATGGATTTCCCACGTCCTCGTCAGTCTTCGAGTTCTTCAGTCTATAGGCGCCTCCTCCTATGACTTCTGTGATTATGAACGGTCCATCCCATTGGGGGGGCAAGCTTGTGGAATTCTCTTATATGAGCCGTAGGACAAGGTCGCCCTTATTGAAGGTTCTGGTGCGCAGGCGGCTGCTTTGGTAAGTGCGCAGTTTGTATTGGTACCCCTCTGACTTTGCTAGGGCTGTGTCCCTTGCTTCGTCTGCTGTGTCCTTGTCATCTTGCAGTGCTTCTTCTTCTTCCTCTTCTTCGTACCCTGAGATCCGGGGTGCCCCAAATTTGAGGTCGTGTGGTAGCACTGCCTCCGACCCGTACACCATAAAGAAATGTGTGTACTGGGTTGCAGTATTTGGGGTGGTGCGTAGGCTCCATAGTACTGTGGGGAGTTCTTCTACCCAGTTGCTCGCGGCCTGCTCGAGTGGTGCGAGGAACCGCTTTTTGAGTTCTCCGCATACTAGGCCGTTTGCTTTTTCCACCTGGCCGTTGGATTGCGGGTGTGCGACTGACACGTAGTTGGTTTTCATGCCCAGTTCTTCGCAGAAGTTCTGGAGTTCTGCCACTGTGAAGTTCGTACCGTTGTCCGTGATAATGTTGTGCGGCTTTCTGAACTTGAAGGTGATTGATTTGATAAGACTTTTCTGCCATGAGGGTTGTAGTGCTGGTAATGGGTGCTGCTTCGATCCACTTGGTGAATTTATCGACTGCTACTAGCAGGTGGGTTATTCCTCCCTTTGAAGATTTTTTAGCGGGCCCACCATGTCGAGTCTCCAGGTTGCAAACGTCCATGAAGGTGGTATGGTCTTGAATTCTGAGACTGGAGCGTGTGGTCTGCTGGCAATTTTTTGGTAGGCCATGCAACGCCGCATGATGTCATCTGCGTTCCTCATGGCTGTTGGCCAATAAAGCCCTGCTCTAAAGGCTTTTGCCACGAGTGCTCGACTGCAGGCATGGTGCCCGCAGGTGCCTCCGTGGATCTCCAGTAGTAGGGTCTTGCCGTCTTCCTCGTCTATGCATTTTTGTAGGACCTGGGAAGCGTCGCGCTTGTAGAGTTGTCCGTCGATTACTGTGAATGTTTTGGATCGCTGACTAATGCGTTTCGCTTCTGCGATGTCCTGTGGTAGGATGCCGTCGATTAGGAACCTGTGGAGTAGCTCTCTCCAAGATGGGTCCTCTGGTGCGGCTGGCTCTGGCTCCTCGACTGCGTTGTGGGCTTCTTCATTAACTATTGGGTTTACGGCTGCCACTTGTGCTGGTTCAACTGCGTTGTCATCCTCCGTGTCTGCTTCTGGTCTGAGTTCTTTGATTGTGGTGATGATCTCGTCTATATAGGCCTGAATGTTTCCACCGATCCGGTTTCTCATGTGTGATTGCGCCATTCGCTGGTGTACTGTTCCTACGTTGCTTAAGCCGAAGGGCATTTTGGGGCGGCCTACTTTTCCTGAGTCCTTCGGGTGTTCCTGGTGGTTTACCGCGTCGCTGTCGATCCTGGAGTCCCGTCCATACTCTTTTGACTCGCTTCTGCTTGCTAGTGGGAAGGTGCTTTTATCTGTCGCCATGACTGTTTCTGTGGGTTCTTGCTCGGCTCCGAAAGTGTCGAAGACTTTGTAGAAATCGCGGTCGCATTTGTCTGATTTGATGAAGCTCCTGTTGACTGTGATGACGCCTGCGGATCTTGGCATTTTGATCTTGAGGTAGGCGTAGTGCGGGATCGCTATGAATTGTGCGAACGCTGGACGTCCCAATATGGCGTGATACTGTGATTGCCAATCGAGTACTTCGAACTCGAGGGTGTGTCTTGCGAAATTGCGCCTGTTGCCAAAGACGACTTCGAGCTCGATTAGTCCAAGGGAAGTAGTTGCTTCTCCTGGGACTACTCCGTATAACACGGTGCTTGATTTCTTCCATACTGATCGAGGGATCAGCATCTTGCGCAGGGTGCTGACGAAGATTATGTTCGTGCTGCTGCCTCCGTCCATGAAGATTCTGTCCATGTCGTACCCTCCGATTTGGGCGTCGAGTACCAAGGGCGCGTGCCCCGGCCTTGGGACTGCAGGCGGGTGATCGCTTTGGGAGAACGTGATGCTGGTTTCTGCGTCGTGTAGCTGGTAGACTTCGACTGCGTTTAGGTTCTCGGCTGCTCTGGCCTGCAGGGTGTAGGCGTCCTATTGGGCTTGCAATACCTTGCCTTTTTGGATCGTTTACACATGTCCTTGAGTGGGCGACTGCTCGGTTCGTCGGGCGCGCTTGGCTTCTTGCTGTTTTTCCTCCTTGAGGCTGTCGGCGAGTTCGTTGAACAGACGGCAGTCTCCCAGAGTGTGGCTTGATCTGATGTTTCCCCAGTTGTCTTCGAAGCAGTAGATCGTGCATGGTCCTTCTAGCTGTTCCCAGACCGTGAGCTTGCTGGATCCGGCGTGTCGCTTCTTCCTTGAGATTCAGAAGAACGGCGCGTGATCCGCTGGGTGCTCGTGCGGTCGCGGGTCAGTTTCGATCCCCTCGCTTAGATTCTGGTTCCTTATGAGATTGGAGAATTCGTCTGGTCTTCGATCTGGGTCGTAGTATTCGCCGGTCTGAGTCTCGGAGTCGCTGTCCTGGCGGGCGATAGCTGTCTGCCCGACGGCGGGTCGGCGAGTGGTCGGCGATCGTGTGGCTGTATAGTTCGACTCGTCGGGTGGAGTCGCTTCGTAGAATCCTCGCGCCTGTCTTCTGGGTCGTCGATTTATTCCTTGTTGGCGATGATCTTGACGGTCCCTGATCTCGAGCTCGGAGTCAGTGTCTTGTTGTGCGGCGGGTGCATGGGTGGCGGTGGGTCGTCGAGTGATCGGCGAGTCCTCTTCTTCATGATGTAGTTCGTCGATCGGGATCTCCATGTGGAGCCCTCGCGCCTTTCTTTTGGGTCGTCGAGTTCTCCTTCGCTGGTGGTGGGCTTGGTTTCCGCCGTAGTATTGGTCTTGGCACGGCTGCAGGCTGAGCGATCTTGCTGGGGCGGCAGAGATATTCGCCGTGATCTTGAATTCCTCGGGTGGATTGCATCTGGTTCTTGCTCTTGAGTTGTGGCTTGCTGAAGACGGAACCACCGAGATCGTAATTCCAACCTGTGTAGTTCCCACAGACGGCGCCAATTGGCGGGGATGTACCCCGGCAAATCCCATGGTCAGGGACCCTGGGTTAGTCATGAGAGGCACAGGTTGGACGATAGCTCGTCGGCTAACAGGAGGATACGTTCCTGCTCGATGTTCTTGATTGGAGATGGCGATTACAGGGGAGCCAAGGCTAGTGCGCACAAGTCTAGGGTTACAGATTGTGTATTGCTCGTCCTCGACGCCTCCCCTCCTAGCCTTTATATACTAGGCTAGGTCTCGGGGAGTCCGTCCTGGATTACAGATGAGGTTTCCTAACCATGATCTTGTTCCGTACGACAAGTTTACACCTTCCTTATGACTCGCGGACTCCTGCGTCGGTGCCACTAGTGGGCCAAGGCTGGGCCCAGGCGACATCTTTGTGGGCCTTCTGTCTTCGGGTACACCGGGTAGGCTCATCCATAGGAGTCGTGGGGTCACCCCCTCGTCAACCTGCTGTTCTATTTTTCACAGATTCTCCCACGTTTTGTCACTCCTAACTTTTGCAAACCTTAAGCTTACTTTTTCTTTGCAAAAACTTTTTGGAAATCTTGAGAAACAGTAGCTCTTCAAGAATATCTTTATTTCCAGTAAGGGAAAAATTATTTTAATAGGGTACTAACCTCTCTAATCAGCTTATGATGAGTTGTGTATGAAGGGAGTTTTCAAGTGTGCTATGGAAGATGATGAAAGAAGATCCTGGAGTGTCAAACGCTCAAGCTTGGGGATGCCCATGTGCACCCCCAATAAATATTAAAGGAGACTCAAGAGTCTAAGCTTGGGGATGCCCCCATGCATCCCCTTCTTCATCAACAATTATCATTTCGTCCCTCGTTTCACTATATTTTTATCACTTCATGCGTTATGTGCTATGCCTGGAGCGTCTCGCTCTTAGGTTTTTATTTTTAGTTTTCCTTAGCTTTGTTTGCTGTTCATAACAAGTTAGATCCCAGCCCTCTTTTGTGTGGGAGAGAAACACACTCCGCTTGAATTAGAACTCCTCATAGGATTTGCATGCTTATTCTTTTAGCTGTGAGTTGTTCTTTTTCTTTTCTTAGCTGCTGCCCAGTTTAGTTATAGTGCTTTAGTTTTCTGCTAGAGCTTTTCTTTTATCTCAGGTTGAACTTTCTATAGGTTGCATGTTTTATCTTGTTAGAGAGTTTGCCTGTTGGACTGAGTTTTGTGTCTTGACTAGAAAGTAGGTAGTTGAAGTTGCTATTCTCTTTGTAGTAGTAACTTGCAATAGTTTTGAGGTATTGATTAGAGTAATGTTTGAACTTTTGGTGTCAAGAGCTCGAGCCTATTAGTGATAGATGTCGTATTTTGGGCAATCCGTGTGATTTTCGAAAACCAAAACCCCTGTTGAGAACTCTAGCTACTAGATGGAACACTAACCTCGGGAGGGTTCGAATAATAGAGTACACTCACATACCATGAGTCGAGGATGCGCAAGGATAACCAAACCCCCAGACACTCCTCCTCGGGGTACTTGTCTCTTTGTGAAACCTCCTGATTAGATTGAGAGTTACCGATAATAAGTGCATGAGTTCTTCAGACTAATGTGAGTATTCGAAAGTTGACACTTCCATTTTCCCATGTTTTTCTAGCCTCTCATGTGCCGTGCATTACCTCCTTCTCACTCCGAGAGTTGGCGTCCACCTTCACCGGTACATCCAAACCCTTGGCACGATACGCTCTGTCATCATAAACCTCCTTATATCTTTCCTCAAAACAGCCACCATACCTACCTATCAAGGCATTTCCATAGCCTTTCCGAGATACATTGCCATGCAACATCCACCTTCTCATGACTTGATTTTTCATGTCATACATGCTACTTGCTTGATCGATGAGCCGCATGCTAGTTGGGCCTTGGCCTAATCATTGCTACATGACGCGCTAGTATCATTGCATATCCTGCTACCCTGACAAAGCCATACATTTGGATCATGATAGTTACATTTTCTTTATGTGAGTATCTTTGTAAAGTGTGAAAGATATCCCATATTCTTGTAAAATATAGAGTGTTGCCCCTAAAGTGAGGAAAAGATCCCAAAGAGGAAAAAATTAAAAGATCCCTAATGTCACGAGAGTTTACTTCTCGCCCCTCGTTGGTTACCCAAACTGGAAGGTTGAGATGTAGCGTAGCGAAAATTTCCCTTAGCGAAGATGCTAATGTTTGAGTGTCGAAACAATAGGACTCCAACAACGATAAGTAGGTGGTTCGACAAGTGATGCGCCGTTTGAAGATAATCACTTGCTTCTCCTGGACCTGCACACACAACAGATAGCTTTGCTCCCAACGAGTACAGAGAGGTTGTCAATCCCTCCGTACTTGTTATTTACAAAGGATAAAACGCACGGAATAATAATGATAGTAATAGCAACGGAAAGGTAAATAATGCAGTAAATTGATAGAGGGTGTAAACAATATTGGAAATATGGACCGGGGTCCTATGATGTTCACTAGTGATGTCTCTCTCCCAAAAGACGATAAAACAACCATGCGAGGTAAACAAATTACAGCTGGGCAATTGACAGGATTATGTGCGCAAACCAATGCTAATTATGCTATAAAGAAAGGAAGAGGCTAAAAAGCTTGGGCGGTACGCCAAAACAAGTAGACCAAAATCCATCTGCATCTACCTACTAATCATCCACCTTGAGATATCTATCCAGAACATCTCGCTGGTATTAAGTTGCGAATCCCACTCAAAGTGTAAACTCAAAGAAACAGACAACTGCATTAAAGATCTTTGCGTAAAGTAAACAATCCTTGCACCCGCAAGTACAAGCACCGTTGTTTTCCCCCTTGTGGCAACAACACATCCCCTAGACTCATGTTTCTGTCACTCAAGCTAGTCATCTGGGGGCATGAACCCACAATCATGCATAACGCTCCCTCTTGGAGTCACTACCTACTACTTGGCCAAAGCAATAAACAGCAACGCAGAACATGCAAGAGTTACTCAAGAACATAAATATAAAAGAAGAGAATCAAATATATAACTCAATCACAATCTGAACGCCGGGAGGGCGCCTGGGGCCCTGGTGGGTCCCCTCTAGCCCCCCTAGGTGATTCCTGAAGCTTCCTGTACGCTGATTTTTATTGGATTTTTCGCGAATTTTTGGAGCAATTTTTATATGGGGGAAACCTGAAATAGAAAATCAGCAGAAAATAGGAACTGGCACTGGGGTGCACTGAGTTAATAGGTTAGTCCAAATATGATCAAAAGTGTATGGAAGTTCATCAATATAATAGCAATATCACACAAAAGAGGCATGGAGCAAGCAGAAATTATAGATACGTTTTGGACGTATCAACATACCCAAGATTAATTACTGCTCGTCCTCGAGTAGGTAAATGATAACAAGCATAATTTCTGTGGTGACATGCTAACAACCATATAAGAACTTTTAAGTAAAGCAATCAAGGCATGAAATTCAATTCAAGTCATAACAGGCAAGAGTCTATATTTAGCATTGAAACAAGCAACATAAGAACATAAAGGTGCAAGAGCTCTCGCTGTCTGTGACTCGAATTTCTCCAAATGGTGTTTGCGTGCAAGAAAGGGGATAGGGATATACGAGATAAAGTATTTTTATGTTGAGAACTCAATCTACTAAAGTTTCACACTTGGTCTTCTTTGGAATCTTATCTTGACTCATCCCCAGACCACTAGCCAGGTACAAGTCAAAATGATCCACTCCTTTTCGACATTTTGAGCACTCATGCAATGGATGAGCGTAATTAAGAAAGTTGACACTTAGGATGGCAAAGAGAGAATAAGGTGGAGGAGGAAGACAAAAAGGTGTGAAAGGCTCACATCAATGAGGACAATCATAGGCGAGAGAAAGCCAAATGATAGATATGATGTGAGGAGTAGGGATTGCCATGCAACGGATGCACATATGAGCTAAGGTGAGCTCTCCAATGGAACTAGTGGGGGTGCATCCAACTTGCTTGCTCAAGAAGACCTAGATTCGTTTGAGGAGGGCCATCATTGCAATATACAAGCCAAGTTCTATAGTGTGAAGTTCCCCACATAACTATATGCATAAATGATAATCTCTATGGAGTACAAGATATAAGAGGGAGTACGAGTGTGGATCTCTCAAAAAGAATAGTAGGGTGCCCCTTCTCTCTTTTTATTTCTTTTTCTCTTTTTTCTATTTTTTTCTATTTTTTTGGTGGCCTCAATGGCTCTTTCTATTTCTCTCATTTGTCCTCTTTAGGATCTTTTAATTTGTCCTCTTTGGGATCTTTTAATTTGTCCACTTTGGGATCTTTTCCTCACTTTAGGGGCAGCACTCTATAAATTACAAGAAGTATAGAAGAACTTTCACACTTTACAAAGTACTCAAATCATAAAGAAGATGTAACTATCATGATGTATGCAAATGTATGCCTCTGCCAGTGTAGCAGGATATGCAATGATACTAGCGCGTCATGTAGCAATGATTAGGGAAAGGCCCAACTAGCATGCGGCTCATTGATCAAGCAAGTAGCATCTTTGACATGAAGATCAAGTCATGAGAAGATGGATGTTGCATGGCAATATATCTCGGAAAGGCTATGGAAATGCCTTGATAGGTAGGTATGGTGGCTGTTTTGAGGAAGGATATAAGGGGGTTTATGATGACAGAGCATATCATGCCAAGGGTTTGGATGTACCGGCGAAGGTGGACGCCAACTCTCGGAGTGAGAAGAAAGCAATGCACGGCACAGGAGAGGCTAGCAAAATATGGGAAGGTGGAAGTGTCAACTTTCGAATACTCACATTAGTCCGAAGAACTCATGCACTTATTATCGGTAACTCTCAAACTAATAAGGAGGTTTCACAAAGAGACAAGTACCCCAAGGAGTAGTGTTTGGGGGTTTGGTTATCCTTGCGCATCCTCGACTCATGGTACGTGAGTCTACTCTAATATTCGACCCCTCAGAAGAGTAGTGATCCATCTAGTAGCTAGAGTTCTCAACTAATTTGTAGGTTTTGAAAATAAACACGGATTTCCCAAAATACGACATCTATCACTAATAGGCTAAAGCTCTTGACACCAAAAGTCCAAACATTACACAAAACAACACCTCAAAACTATTGCAAGTTACTACTACAAAAAGAATAGCAACCTCAATTACCTACTTCAAGTCAAGACACAAAACTCAGTGCAACAGGCAAACTCTCTAAACAAGATAAACATGAAAACTCAAGAGAGTTCCAGCAACAAACTTAAACAAAATCTCTTTGAAAAGATAAGCATGAAAACCAAGAGAAAAACATGACAGTAGCTACGAAAAGATAAAGAACACACACAACAAAGATAAGCATGCAAAGTCCTATGTTGTGTTCTAGATTTTGGAAGTGGAGCGTGTTTCTCTCCCACGCAAAGAAAGCTGGGTTCTAACTTGTTATGAACAGCAAGCAAAGCTAAAGAAAACTAAAAGTAAAACCTAAGAGCGAGACGCTCCAAGCATAGCACATAACGCATGAAGTGATAAAAATATAGTGAAATGAGAGACGAACTGATAATTGTTGATGGAGAAGGGGATGCACGGGGGCATCCCCAAGCTTAGACGCTTGAGTCTCCTTGAATATTTCTTGGGGATGCATGGGGGCATCCCCAAGCTTGAGCGCTTGACACTTCTTAATCTTCTTTCATCATCTTCCCTCGCACACTTGAAAACTCCCTTCATACATAACTCATCATAATCTTATTAGCGAGGTTAGTACCCATAATAAAATATAGTTTTCTCTACTGGAAATAAAGATAGTCTTGAAGGGCTACTATTTCTCACGATTGCCAAAAAGTATTTGCAAAGAAAAAGCAAGCTTAAGGTTTGCAAAACGAAGAAAGGCAAAACAGAACAAAATTTGTGAAAAACAGACCAGCAGGTAGTAAAGAATTTTTTAGGGATACTTCTGCAACTCAACTCAAAAAACTCAGAATATACGAAAGTTTCGTAATTTTATAGAGTGCGCTTTGTAAAAAAGTCAGCTCAAAAAGATGAACTGGGATTTTTCTCTGATTTTTCTAGTCACGAGGACAAAATCTGTTTTCTGGACAGCATGTCACAACTTTCACTTCCCTTGTCGTATGAGGCTATAAAAGGCACAAATCTTGAAAAGTAAAGATACAATGATGTTGCTACAGTAGTAACAATCATCAAGACCACTAAAAACAGAAGAAAAACAAAAAGGAAATCCTAAATTCGTTGTGGGCTGCCTCCCGAAAGCGCTTCTTTAAAGCCATTAGCTAGGCTTAATGCAAATAGATCAAGTCTTTTCAAGAAAATAACTAGCCCGTGTGACGGACTGAAAAGGCAACTTAATCTTTTTACTAGGGAAGTGTTCCATCCCTTTCTTGAGAGGGAATTGGAATTTTATAATTCCTTCTTTCATATCAATAATAGCACCCACGGTGCGAAGAAAAGGACGTCCCAAAATAATTGGACAAGAAGGTTCACATTCAATGTCCATAATAGTAAAATCAATGGGAACATAATTGTCATTGACAACGATAAGAACATCATCTATCTTCCCCAAAGGTTTATTTACGGAAGAATCGACGAGACGAACACCAAAAGAACAAGCATCGAAAGGTTTCAATTCAAATATATCATACATTCTTTTGGGCATAACAGAGGTACTAGCTCCAACATCACATAAAGCATAGCAAGAAAAGTTATTCAACTTAATTTTAATCATAGGATCCCAACCATCTTCTAGATTTCTAGGTATGGAGGCTTCTACCCTAAGCTTCTCCTCCCTAGCTTTGATGAGAGCATTAGTGATATGCTCCGTGAAGGCAAGATTAAGTGTGCTAGTGTGGGGGTCTCTAGACATCTTGTGAAGGAAACGAATAACTTCAGAAAGAGTGCAATTATCAAAATCAAGGTCACTACTATCAAGTAAAGTGGTAGTGGTGTCCTTTAGGCTCACTTCTTTGGTAGCTTCTATAGTCATAGGAATTTCTTATTCTACGGTTGAGGTCATAGCATCACCATTAATAGGTCCTATGGGACTAGGGGTGCATTGGGTGCTAAGAGTTTGGATATCCTCAACCACTTGGATAGTAGCAACAATATGGTGTGTAGGAAGGCTCTTAATCCTATCTTCTTTCTCTTTTTCTCTAGCCCATCTCTCTTTAAGTTTATCCATCATCCTATTGTTTTCATTAATTTGCAATTGGATAGCATTTATAGGAGTGTCCTTTCTCTCCTCAAGGGGAGAAGTTCTAATTTTAAGCAATTCTACTTCATGGGCTAAATTGTCTACCTTCGACGAGAGGTTGTCTAGTTTTTCCTCTACACTCTTGTTGAAGGATTTTTGGGTAGTGACAAAGTCTTTAAGCATACTCTCTAATTCAGAAGTGGAGTTTTTGGTGCTAGGATAAGTGTTGTTGTTCCCATAGTTGTTGGAGGGGAACGGTCTAGGATTGCTACCAAAATTACTCCTATAAGCATTGTTGTTGAAGTTGTTTCTAGAGATAAAGTTCACATCTACTTGATCTTGAGCAATCAAAGAATTTAAAGGTACATTTTGAGGATCAATAGGAGATTGCTTGGTAAGTAGAGACATAATCAAGTCAACATTTTCATTTAGGGAGGAGATCTCCTCGACAGAGTTTACCTTCCTATCTGTTGGAGCTCTTTCGGTGTGCCATTGGGAATAGTTGGTCATCATCTCATCGAGAAGTTTTGTGGCAGCACCAAGTGTAGTTGACATAAAGATTCCTCCCGCGGCCGAATCTAGCAAGTTCCGCGAGGTAAAGTTCAAGCCTGCATAGAAAGTTTGGATAACCATCCAAGTAGTCAAACCATGCGTAGGGTAATTCTTACCAAGAGATTTCATGCGTTCCCAAGCTTGGGCAACGTGTTCATTATCCAATTGCTTAAAATTCATAATAAAGCTCCTCAACTGAATAACCTTAGCAGGGGGATAGTACTTCCCGATAAAAGCATCCTTGCACTTATCCCAAGAATCTATGTTATTCTTAGGCAAGGATTGAAACCAGATTTTGAGCTTCATCCCTCAAAGAGAAAGGAAAAAGCTTAAGCTTATCAATATCACCATATACTTCTTTGTACTTTTGCATATCACAAAGCTCAATAAAATTATTTAAGTGCAAAGCAGCATCATCTCTAGCACCAGAGAATTGATCTTTCATAACAAGGTTCAGCAAAGCAGGTTTAATCTCATAAGAAGGTACTGAAGTAGCAGGTCTAGAAATAGAAGTGCAGATAAAGTCACTGTTGTTGTGACTAGTGAAGTCACACAACTTGGTGTTCTCAGAGGAACCCATAGTAGCAGCAAGCAAGATAACTATTTTTTTTATTTTTGATAAAGGACACTGAAGCAAAAACTGAAAGGTAAACTAACAAGACTAAAAAGCAAAGATAAAAGATAGTGTGCAACTCCCCTATCTTGAAGAGTGGATTCCCCGGCAACGGCACTAGAAATTTTCTTGATACAGGAGATAGCTTCTCGTCCCTCGTTGGTTACCCCAAGTGGAAGGTGAGATGTAGCGTAGCGGTAAATTTTCCTTAGAAAGAAGCTAAGGTTTAAGTGTCGAACCAATAGGACTCCAACAGATACAAGAAGGTGGTGAAGTGAACAATGGCGTCGTTCACAACCTAAGGTTGCTTACTTCACCTAGACCTGCACACACAATAGATAGCTTTGCTTCACAACGAGTACAGAGGAGTTGTCAATTCCTCCGGCCTTGTTTGTTTACAAAGGATAAAACGCACGGGATAATAATGATAGTGATAGCTACGGAAAAGTAAATACTGAAAGTAAATTGAAGGTGTAAATAGTATTGGAAATATGGACCGAGGCGTACGCCGGGGACAGTCTAGATCCCGCCAGGCGTACGCCGGGAACAGATTACAGCTGGGCAATTGACAAGATTATGTGCGTAAACCAATGCTAATTATGCAAAACAGAAAGGAAGATGCTCAAAAGCACGGGCGGTACGCCAAGACAAGTAGACCTAAATCCATCTGCATCTACCTATTAATCATACACCTTGATATATCTATCCAGAACATCTCGCTGGTATTAAGTTGTGAATCCCACCCAAAGTGTAAACTCAAAGCAACAGACAACTGCATTAAAGAACTTTGCGTAAAGTAAACAATCCTTGCACCCGCAAGTACAAGCACCATTGTTTTCCCCCTTCTGGCAACAACACATCCCCTAGACTCATGTTTATGTCACTCAAGCTAGTCATCGGGGGGCATGAACCCACAATCATGCATAACGCTCCCTCTTGGAGTCACTACCTACTACCTGGCCAAAGCAATAAACAGCAACGGAGAACATGCAAGAATTACTCAAGAACATAAATATAAAAGAAGAGAATCAAATATATAACTCAATCACAATCTGAACATAATCTCATAATCCATCGGATCCCAGCAAACTCAGCATAGCAACAACAGAAAGATTACATAAGTGCCTCGATCATGTAGGGCAGCTCACGAGGTCTAATCCATGAAGAACAAAGAGGGGAGGAGAACATCACATAGCTACTGATCATAGACGCATGGTCCAAGGTGGACTACTCACGGTTCATCCGGGAAGCATCCATGGTGGTGGAGAAGCTCCCGGAGGTGATTCCTCCCTCCGGCAGGGTGCCGGGAAGAGGTCTTCTGGTGCTCCCGATCTTGGAAGCGCAGCGGCGGCGGAACAGAGGAGAGATCGCGAAAAAGGGTTCTGTCCCCGAGGGTTTCTCGTCACGGGGAATAAGTAGGCAAAAGGGGGCAGCCAGAGGTGGGCCAGGGGCTCCAAGCGCCCCCCTGGCGTGTCCAGGGGTGGGGCCGCGCCCTCTGGCCGCCTGGGGCCCCCTGGCCCCCACTTTGGCTCTTCTGAAAGTTTCCCGTACGCTGATTTTTCCGAAAATTTTCCCGAAATTTTTCTGGTACTTTAAATAAGTGGGAAACCTGAAATAGAAAACAACAAAAAACAGGAACTGGCACTGGGTGCCCTGAGTTAATAGGTTAGTCCAAATATGATCAAAAGTGTATGGAAGTTCATCAATATCATAGCAATATCACACAAAAGAGGCATGGAGCAAGCAGAAATTATAGATACGTTTTGGACGTATCACACATCTACTTGATCTTGAGCAATCAAAGAATTTAAAGGAACATCTTGAGGATCAATAGGAGATTTCTTGGTAAGTAGAGACATAATCAAGTCAACTTTTTCATTTAGGGAGGAGATTTCCTCGACAGAGTTTACCTTCCTACCTGTTGGAGCTCTTTCGGTGTGCCATTGGGAATAGTTGGTCATCATCTCATCAAGAAGTTTTGTGGCAGCACCAAGTGTAGTTGACATAAAGGTTCCCCCCGCGGCCGAATCTAGCAGGTTCCGCGAGGTAAAGTTCAAGCCTGCATAATTTTTTTGGATAATGTAACACCCTCACTGTCAGTGAACAGTAATCACCATTACTGTTGATCACTACTGTTCAAATTTTTTGCTTTGATCAACTGGTTCAGTTCAAATTCAAATTCACCTTTGTTATTGTTGAAAGCAATATGAATCATGGACCTTGATCATCATGGGTCAAGTAAAGTCCAAGCTCAAATCAAATGCCCTTGAATTGAAATCAAATCAAATCTTGAATTGCCTTTGATGGAATATTAAAACCAAAGTGCAAAGTAAACTTGGTCCAAAAATTATGAAACCACTTATAGAAATTCACTAATATTCGGTGGACCATGTTGGTATAGTTGTGGTAATTTATTGATCTACCAATTAATTCAAATAAATCAGAACAGTAGCAAAAAAACCCAAATTAATCATTTAATATTTAATTCAAATATTAAATGACTTTTAAAATTGCCCAAACCTTTTGTGGCACTAACCTATGGTGATTACTAAATTATGGGACACTTACAACATTTTACAAAAATGCCTAGGTTAGTAAAACAAATGCAAAGGAAAATGAACAGAAAAATAAAAGAGAAAAATAAAACCTAGCCCTAACCTACTGCCAGAGTCCACCCCGACCTGGCCCATTCCCCCTTCCCCCAGGGACACCTAGCCCAACAGCAGCCCGCAGCCCACCCCCCCAATCGTCCCCTTCCTCTGTTCACAGAGAGGGCGTGGCAACCATCCCCCGGTGCCACGCCGACGACCCCTCTCCGTGGCGGCCATCCACCGCCCCCCGGCGAGCTTAAGAGGGCCTCGGCGTCCCCCTTGTAAACACTAACCCTATTTGCCCCTCCACATATCGCCGCTGCGTTCCTGCGCCTCGCCCGAGCGCACTGCACGCCACGCCGCCGTCGTTGCCACGGCCAACGACCGCCGGAGGCCACACCAAGGTGTCCAAGAGGTTCGCCTCCACCGACTTCACCACCCCGCGAGCCAAATCGAACGGAGACGCCCCGAGCGCGACGCCTGGATCGTTCTTCTCCGGCCACGGTCACCGAGCTCCGCCGTCCGATTCGCGCGCTCTGGACGTCCCCAAGCACGCTGCCCTCCCCCTACACGCTCGTGGTGAGCGCAGCTACGGACTGCCCCCTCCCCCGTTCGTTTTCGCGCACTGGAGCCCCGTCGCCTTCGAGCACAGCAACGGCCGCCGCCTGCTTCATCGCCGGCGACGCTCCGCCTTCCTCCGCTGGCGCCACTTCACCCACTCGACGCGACGCACTCCTCTCGTCCGAATGGTGGTTGCGGCGCTCGATTTGGCCATCTGTGGCCGAATCCCTGCCATCTCCCGTGCCGGCGCCGCCGTATGCCTCGCCGCCGGTGTGCCCCTGGCCCGCTGCCAGCTGGTCCCCCCTTGACAGGGGCTGGTTTAGTGAATATCAGTCACTGACCAGTGGGCCACCCTCCCCCTAATAACCCTATTAAGCTAAATGGAAACAGAAAACCCCCTCACCCACTGACATGTGGGCCCTGCCCGATTATAATTAGTTAAATTGTTTAATTAGCATGTGTGGATGACACCTAGGGCCCAGCTACAGTTTTAATTAGTTAGATTAAATAGAAATTGCTAAGCCTATGACATGTGGGCCACAACCCATTTAAGTTAATTCAAAATTGTTAATTAACCTAGAGAATGACATGTGGGCCAACCCCCCTGATTAATTAGTAAATTAAATTAATTTATTTAATTAGTCACTCACCAGTGGGACCCACTTGTCAGTATATTAAAATGATTATTAATTGTATTTAATAAATAATAAATAAATAGAAAATGATTTAATTGATTTAAAATTGAATAAAACTTGTTTAATTAATATCTTTTAATCCGCAACTCGTATTAAAATAATTTATATATCAAAATTGCTTAGAAAAATACGTAGAATACGAGTGCGGTATTTGTTGTTCTATCACCCCCCTCTAACATACCGATCATCGAACCGCCCCCCTTCGGACCATCTGTCCGATGATTTGTCCGGTACTGTAAAAGTACCCGGATGAATTTATTTCGAAAACGAAAGTTGTTCGGAATAGATCAACTAACCCGGATACACCACCCACACGTGTTTCGGATGTTCGTGACACCTCCAGCATGACCCCCCTCCCCTCCGGACACCCTGTCCGGTAATCACCCGGAGCTGGCAGTTCATGCTCGGATGAATTTCCGCTCCGAGCAATGTGCATCGTTCTACGTTAGAGCACCGATTAAATTTCATTTGTCGTGTACTACAATTGTTTGTTATGTATGTTTTGTATTTATTGTTTCTCCCCCCTCTCTTATTGTCTGGTAGTCTCGATGACCGCTGCCGATGCCCCTGTGTTTGACTACTACGTCGACGACCCTACCCCTACCGTCGAGCTTCCAGGCAAGCAGAGCCATTTTCCTTCCCCAGATATCGCCTATCTTTTCCGTACATTTATTGCACTAGGCATTTGCTACTGCTACGTTATATTCCTATTCATTGCATAGCCTGTCATTGTAGCCCCTTGATGTACCTTCCTTTAATCCTATGCTGCCTATTATTACTTATGCATTATTCAGCAGTAAACCCTGCGCATTGTTAGCTAGGTTTAGAATAGCGGTCCATGATCACTCTGGGAGTGATCGCAGAAACGATATATTATAACTGCAACAGGTACGGATCAATGCAGACACCCTAGGGAACCTACAACGATGAGACTCTGCCGAGTCGCTCCGAGTTTGACTTAGGCGTGGACGGACTCGTATTTCACTCTCGTCGGCTCAGTAGCGTAGCATCACCGGGATGATACGAGCTTTACCTCTTTAGTTCATTTCTCTAATGTCTCTGTCGAACCTCTTCAAGTGTACCATCGAGGGTGATTCCTCCTGGTTTCACTTGATGGTAGACACTCGAATCAACTGGTGTCCTTAAAGGTAAGGAGTCGGGTGACCCAACGGTGCCCGCGCAGGGTTTGTATCGGGACGGCAGGACAGGCGGATACCATCATGGGCCTGGTCCTTGCTCGTTGGCCGTGAGATACCTTGTTGTATGAAAGTCGAGCTCTTCAGAGCAAACGCGAGACAAGGTAAGGAGACGGTTCACCTTGTTGGTAGTCGCACGAGTTGGTGGGACGACAAGGCAGGCGGCCGCTCTCTCTGGTAATGGGGGTGGACCTGACTGCTGTCGTTGTCCGCGACTCACCTAAATAAGGACAACGATAACGGTTATTCCGACAGAAAATTAATAAAATGCTTAATGGGTTCGGCGAATGACTTGAGTGGCTATATGCCTATACGCACTGCCTCCACGTGGGATTACGGTGTGGGCCCTCTGCGTTGTAGCCTCGTTCGAGGGATCTTCAGACGTCAGCTTTACCTCGGGCTGATTGCCGAGCTTGGACCGCCTACTCCGGTAGTGGGAGGTGGGTCTGCTTCACCGGCCAGTTGCGTACCGTGTAGGAGTACAAAGGACAGGGGTCCAAAGTTCCTTTGTACTTAGGATTTAGACCGGCGGATGGCCTCTCTGTTGAGCTCGAAGGATGGACTTCGGCGTATCGGATAGCCTCGGTGGGGCATTCCCTAACAAGGTGTACGCCACCCTAGAGATCCGAGCGTGTAGGGTAACAGTAGTGAAGCCCCTGCAGGGATGATAATCTATTCGGATAACCGTGTCCACGGTAACAGGACGCTTTATGCTGAAGCCAAATCCTACTACTACAAACTACTACTATTAAACTGATTGGTTCCGAGTTTTCTTCCTCGCAGGGAAGTCGAGGAGGGATTCTCGGAGGCATAGGTAATTGTTATATAATACAACTTACTATTATACAATGCTGCAACAACTTCTGATGCATTGTTATTACATTCATGCTATTGAACTGTTGGCTATTCTCTTCTCATGCTGCAAGACTCGTCGGAAGATGCTAGTCTTCGTTAGGCCTAGATTCTTACCCTTATTCTGATTTCTATCTTGCAGTCCACTATATATAGCCTCCCCTTTCCATTTGATACATGCATAAATGCTTAGTAGCGGACGTAAGACTCGCGGGTATGCTAGATAATCACTCTTTCTTTATTTCCCCTTTTGTTTTGCCTGATCGGACGCTGCAGTCGACGTTGGAGCCCAGGAGCAGGAGTACCCCGGAGGCGACTACTACGACGTCGAGTTCCCCGTTGACCAGGAGTAGTTCGGTGGTTCCCAGGCAGGAGGCCTCGCCTGTTTGATCTGTATCTCTGATGCTATTTGTGCTAGCCTTCTTAAGGCAAAACTTGACTAACTATGTCTGTACTCAGATATTATGATTTTATAACTTATGTATTCGGATCCTCGTGATCCCTGGTATTGTAACTTATTGGTTTATCCTTTTGTGTATAGTGTTGTGTTGTGATATTCTCACCGTGGCACCCTAATCTCAGCCGTGTACCCTGCGTGTATGATTACTGTACACAGATTGATTTTGAGGGCGTCACAAGTTGGTATCAGAGCCGACTGCCTGTAGGACACCCCCTTCCAACTCCTTGGTCGAAGTTGAGTCTAGTCGTTGCAAACTACTTTGCTAACAGTGTCGTGTGGCTTATCGGCCCACGTCGCAAAAACTGGGTAGTACAAGCATCTTTTTCTCCGTACCTTTGCTCTGGGACTCTGATATCTCTTCCCTTTCGGGTCAAAGATTTTTCTAACTCTAACTCTAGGTTCTCGCACCTCCTTCATCCCGGAGAGCCCTTCACCCCGATGATCGCTTACTTCATCAGAAGATTTCAAAAATACTCTCCGATAAAATTCTCGAGCCCATATGTGCTCATTGCCTTTATAATCCTGTACCACCGGTAAATCCCCGTGGACAACTACCCATCCTTGCTATCCCTACCTTCATTACCCGATATGCTGAAAACAACATCAGTCCGGGTTAGTTCCATTCAAATCATGCAAGAATGAGATAAAAATAATAGCAAAAGTGTTTGGAAAAGTAGATACGTTTGGAACGTATCAACTAATTTCAAACTCGAAAAGGTCTAAGGCAGGTAGATCCTTTATCTCCTATGTTATTTGATATTGTTGCAGATATGTTGGCAATCCTTATTGCGAGGGCAAAACAGGATGGCCAAGTCGGTGGTCTCATTCCACACCTTGTTGAGGGAGGAGTCTCCGTATTGCCGTATGCGGATGATACTATTCTATTCATGGAGCATGATCTTATGAAGGCTGTAAATATGAATCTTATATTGTGTCTCTTCGAATAGCTTTAGGTCTCAAAATTAATTTCCACAAAAGTGATTGTTTTTGTTTTGGTAAGGCAAAAGAAGTGGAACATCAGTACAACAAATCTTTGGATGCGAGGCTGGTTCAGAATTGGTATCCAGTGGAACCTCGATGTGAAGGAAAATTGAGTTACGGGAACGACAAGATTCTATCTTATGGAGATATATTAGTCCTCATCAATTCTGGTTTGACAAGTTTACCTATGTTTATATTGTCTTTCCTAGAAATTTCGAAGGGAGTAAGGAAAATACTGGATTTTTATATGTCTTGTTTTTTCTGGCAAAGTAATGAGAATAAACATAAATATAGGTTAACTAAATGGAACATAATTTGTAGACCAAAAGATTAATGAGGCCTTGGGATTGAGATACTTGAACTAAAAAATAAGTGTTTGTCAAGAAAATGGCTTTATAAATTACTTAATGAGGAAGGGGTGTGGCAGGAGTTGCTACACAACAAATATCTCAATCAGAAAACACTATCCGAAGTCCAGCCAAAACCAACCGATTCCCCCTTTTGGAAGGGTGTAATGCTAGTAGAGGTCATTTTATAGTAAGAGATGGCTCCACAATGATGTTTTGGGAGGATATTTGGATGGGTCATGCTTCACTAGCGTGACAATACCCATCATTATATGCCATTGTGCAACCAAAAATGTAACTATTGCAAATGTGTTAGCCCATGTACCTCTGCGTATAGGATTCAGAAGGGTACTAACGGGTAATAAGTGGACATCATGGCTACACTTATGCTAACGGCTAATGATGGTACAATTAAACGATGAACCAGATAGATTTTTCTGGAAAATGATAACCTCAGGAATATTTTTGGTAAAATCTATGTATGAAGACCTTATGAATGATCATACACCTTTTCCTTGGAAGTACTTGTGGAAACTAAAGACCCCTCTCAAAATCAAAAAAAATGTGTGGTTCCTTAACAACAAAGTTGTACTTACCAAAGATACTTTAGAAAAAAGGAATTGGACTGTATGTACTAAATGCAGCTTTTGTGGGCACAAGAGATTACCAAACATTTATTTATTTTATATCCATTTGCTAGATTACTATGGTGCATAGCAAACCTCACATATGACCTTACTCCCCCAACTAATATTACAAATATGTTTGGAAACTGGTTAAACGGAGTAGACCGAATATCCAAGGCCAGAATTCGTATTGGCATTTCAGCCTTATATTTGTCAATATGGAGATGCAGGAATGCCATTATATTTAGTAGAAACAAAACTTTTAATTTCTCGCAGGTTATTCATATGGCGGAGCATTGGGTGCAGCTATGGGCATTCCTAGTACCGCCAGATCAGTGGGATATTATGGCTACTATATGCAACCATCTGCTGACGGTCACATAGAATATCTTCAGCCGGGCTGGCTGAATGCATATTTGCCAACTACAAGATGCTTAGTTGTCACATGCAATCATTTTCTTTTTTTCCTGGTTGATTCATGTATCAACTTTAAGTGATCCTTGAGTTTCTAGTAACATTGAATGTTACTATCCTAATAAAAGGCTGTGTGCATCGTCTAATGCAGAGGCCCGGGCTTCATCCCCTTTTTAAAAAAGGGTTTAGATGTGTGCACCCTAAAGATCTCGATCCATCGAGTCTCAGCAATCACTCCCTCAATTTCATCGAAGATATCGATGCCCTCTTCCTCCTTTCCATGGAGGCTTAAGCCCACAAACCTTTCCTCCAAATTTGGCTCGAATCCGTGTTGATCTCCGCTTCCACTGTTACCAGATCCGTCCCCGGTTTCGGAAGATGTCGCCGTCGTTGGTGCGCTGGTGTCTTCCATGAAAACTTACCAAGAAAACCTTGCGGGATCAAGTGCCCTGCTTCGAAAGAACATGATGGCATTAACATGAGACCCGAGAGGAATCACGGCAGATGTGTGGAACTCCAATTGCCGCCGGAGAACAAAGGGGAACCATAACGATGCGCTATGGGAAAAAATTGTATGGAGATGTGATATACTTCTAGTTAATACTTTCTTCTTCTTAAAATAATTGTCTTAACCTTAACAAGTTTATACTATAATTAGTACAAAATTAAGACATTTATTTGGACAGAGGGAGTATCATTTAAGCTAACACAAAAAATAACTACTACTCTATCCCAATTTATAAGACATTTTTTGAGAGTACGCAATTGCGTACCTTAGCTTTATAGAAGAGGGAAAAACAATATACAAGAGAAGAAGTAGCCATCAAGACCACTTCACGCCACACAACGCACCCAGGAAACCCCTCCCACTCCTAAGGACTCCGCTACTCTATTAAAGCAGCTCTAGTACTCCTGAACAAATCTAAAATCCTGTCAATCTCTAAAACCCTCTCCACTATCGGTCCCCGATCGAGCCCACCATGAAGCCGGCCAAACACACGCCCATTGCATTTCAACCATAGCTCCCAACACACCAGGACAATCATCGAGTCAAATTCACGCCTGCGCGCCCGTGCGCATCTTCTTCTCGCCTCCAACCACCAGTTCGTCAGGCTGCAGCTGGGAGTGGGAACCAAGTCCTTGTCCAACCCGACCACCTCCAGGATTGACACCCAAAGCTCCCGAGCGTACATCCACTGGAGCAGAATGTGATCCACCCGATCCTCCTCCTGGTCACAGAAAAAACAGACCGAAGTCACCTCTTGTAGCCCATGCCTAACCCTGCGATTCACCATCCAGACCCTGTACTGCAAAGCGAGCCAAATGAAGAGTTTGCACTTGAAAGGAGATTTGCATCTCCAGATGGCCTTGGTGAGCGGTAGTCTGGTAGATCCCATAGAGAGCATGTGATATGCAGACTTCGCCGAATACTGGCCATCCTCCCTCCAACACTAGACCGCCCGATCCGTCTCACCTTCTCTGAGTTGCCAGCCAATCATCCTCTCCCATAGCGTGATAAGCTGTGCATACCCTTCAAAGGATATACCATGATGGACATCACTAGCCCACCGATGGCCCTACAGACCCTCCTTGACCGAACGCCTATTCACCGTTTGCTGTCGCACCCTCTCCAGCACTAATGGAGCAATATCCTTAACTAACGCGCCGTTGATCCAACGATCCTTCCAGAACAACATGGTGTCACCCGCTCCAACTTGCTAGTGCACCAGGCTGTTAAAAACCTAGCCCACCATCCGATCGGGGCAAAGTCTCAGCCCTTGTCAAGGCCGACTAGGGTCCGTCCGCTGGAGCCATTCCCACCTCAGACGCAGAGCAATCCCTTGGTTCCTAAGGTCCAAGATCTCCAGGCCTCCCAGACACTCGGGTTTACATAACCGCTCCCAAGCCACCAAGCATTTCCCACCATGAATACTAGCCGAGCCAGTCCAGAAGAAAGCCCGACAACACTTGTCCACACGATCCAACGCCCACTTGGGGGCTTCCGAAACCAGAAGATGATGCGTAGGTCTGGCACGGATCACCGAGTTTATCATAGTCAATCTCCCTGATTTCACAATCAAACTATTCCGCCACCCAGGAAGGAGAGAGCACGTTGCGTCGATCACCGGTTGCGACTCAGAGCGCGTCAATTGTTTCACCGCAAGTTGCAACCCCAGATACTTGCACGGAAAGGACTCCATCTTCCAAGGACGGGCCGCCACCACCAGCAAGTTGTCCTCTTCAGTCCCACGGATAAGAATTGCCGATGATTTGGAATAGTTCACATGCAGCCCAGTGGCCGTCCCAAACATCTCCAAGGCCACCGACGTAAACCACAGATCCGCCTTGGAGGGCTTGATGAAGAGTACCACATCATCTGGGTAGATGGACAGACGCTTCAACGTGGAGCAGCCCGACATGGTGCTAATCACCCCCAACTCCTGCGCCTTGAGCATCAACGAGGTGAGCACATCCATGGCCAGTACAAACAGGAGAGGGGACAGCGGATCCCCTTGCCTCAATCTGCGCGCATGCCAAAATTTCCTCCCCGGAATGCCATTGACCACCACCCTGGAGCTTGCGGTAGATAGTAAGGTCTCCACCCACAGCTGCCATCGCTCTGAGAAACCCTTGGCCTTCATCACTTCAAAAAAGAAATGCTAGGATAACAAGTCAAACGCCCTGGAGATATCCAGCTTCAACAACACTCCCTTTGCCCGCCGTCTATGCAGCGACCGAGCCGCCTGGCGAACCAATAATAAATTGTCGTGTAGACATCTGCCTCTAATAAAAGCCGTCTGGTTAATATGCACCAGGTCTCCCATACGCCTACAAAGACGCGAAGCCAGGATCTTAGCTCTAATCTTAGGAATGCAATGGACCTAACTAATGGGCTGAAAGTCCCCAATCTCCCTGGCCTCCACCTTATTGGGGAGCAAAGCAATCAATGTTTGATTAAGCCGTCCAAACCCACGACCCTGTCCCGAGAAGAGCTTGTTCAGGGCAGCCAAAACATCTACTTTGATCACCTCCCAAGCGGCCGTGAAGAATCGGCCGATGAAGCCGTCTGGGCCAGGTGCGCGGTCAGCACGCATACTTTTAATCACCTCCCAAATCTCCTCCTCTGTGAACTCCGCATCAAGCTCCGAGAGGTCCAACTCCTCCACGGAAAGAAACTCAAGATCGATCGAGTGATCTCTGGCCCGAGCCCTCCCCAACAGGTTTTGGTATGCCTCAAAGAAGAGCTCCTCCTTCTCAGCCCGCTCGGTCACCGTCCTAGACCCAAAGGTGAGGGCAGGAATGAAGTTCCTAGCGCGCCTCCCGTTGGCCATCAGGAAGAACAGCTTGGAACCCGCATCCCCTTCCTTCAGCCAACGCACACGCGAGCGCTGCCTCACAATCGTTCTCTCCAGGGAAGCCAGCCCCAGTGAGGTGTGCTTTAGGGACCTGCGAAGCCACCGCTCCCCAGCCGAGAGCTGCCTGATCTCCATAGCCTGATCCAGGCGAAGAATGACCCAATTTGCTACGACAATCTGCAACGAGATCTGGCCCACCTGACGCTGACTCCAGCTGGTGAGGTGACGGGCCGTGTTTCGAAGCAGCATGTCCAAGCGATGAAAGGGCTCTGAGATATCCAGCCCACACTTCCAGCCCTCCTTAGCCGCGTCCAGAAACCCCTCCAGTTTGGGCCAGAACAGTTTTGCTCTTTACAATAATGTTAACAAATGTCCTACATAATGGGACGGAGGGAGTATGTTGAATGGTGCTAATAATCCAATTAATTCATTTATAATCGAAGCCTTCAGAAATGAACAACTTCACAAGAAAATCCAGTTCACTCTATCATCCTTCCTGTATCTTTTATTCTCAAATCGTATTTTTCCAGCGCTTCTGTCTTCCAGAAAAGGAAGCAATGCAAAGTCCAGAAAGTTTCTGCCTGTCAGTCTTTTTACGGTCGGAAACTCTTTTTCTTAGAGAGCACGGTCAGAAACTCCGAAATCACTAGTTTAAGAGTACTCGTTGCAACGAGTACCGCGTTTCCTCCGCGCGCGCGCCAAGTGGCGCGCTCTGATGCTTTTCCGTTTTTCCTGTTTTTTAGAGGCACGAGCGCCTCAAAAAAGGAGGCACGAGTGCCTTTTCACGTTTTTCTGTTTTCCCTGTTTTTAGAGGCACGAGTGCATCAAAAAAGGAGGCACGAGTGCCTCTAAAAAGGAGGCACGAGTGCCTCAAAAAAGGCACGATAGTGCCTTTTCACGTTTTTTTGTTTTTCCTGTTTTTTGAGGCACGAGTGTCTCAAAAAAGGAGGCACGAGTGCCTTTTTCGGAGGCACGAGGCACGACTCGAGTCTCCCGCGGAGGTAAGGTCGTGCCTCTTTTTTTTCGAAATTTTTTTTGATTTTTTTTCACCAAAACGTATAGAAAAAACGTGCGAAAACCGAAAAAGTCGAAAAAACCACCGAAAAAACCAATTTTAAACATAAAAAACGCGTACACAAAAATAAAAAAAATGAAATCCTGAGGAATCGCTGTGAACGCGACACGTGACGCTGTTCGCTGGAGCGGACTGCGAACGAGTACTCTCTAATTAGTTGCTAACTCCTTTTCTTCGAGAGCACGGTCGGAAATTCCTTTGCGTCAGCGTGGGCTGGGCCATGACGTTTTGTTGGGCCTGGCTGAGCCCCAAATCCAACGGAACAGAATAAAAGGAAGCGAGCAGTAAAGACGAGAGGCACCGAATAAAAACTTTTTCTTGTTTCCCAAACCCCCCTCGCTGTTTCCCCGAAACCCGAACCAAACCCCTTCCGCAAGCTCCCCCACCCCTCCCTCCCGGCGATGGCATCGGCGACGACGGCGGCGGCGGAGTGGGAGGCCGCGGCGCGGAAGACGCTGGTGGCGCGGAAGCCCGGATTCGGGCTCCCCACCGCCTGCCCGGACTGCCTCCCCGTCCTCCTCTACCTCCGCATGTCCCAGGTCCCCTTCGACATCCACGCCGACTCCCGCTTCCCCGACGCCGGTGAGCCCCGCTCCTCCGACCCTCCCCAGTCCCCTTTAGCCTCATGTGTACAGCAAAGCTAGGATCTCGCTGCCCCAATCATCCCCGCCTTGGGATTGAGTCGCGGGGGCTCGATGCTGAATTGTTGACTGTGCTAGGTTCCGTGTTCGGGTCGCGTGAGAAGATTTGCTCTGCTAGGTGAGGCGTAGGTTCTGCGAATCGTGTGCGCTTCAGCTGATGCATCCCGTGTAGGTCCTCAGGCGTGCAGAGATCAGGCACGCTGCTGCTGATCCATTGGATGCCTGCTCGCCTCTGCATGTGTTCTCTTAGTCCCGGATTGAACTTCTAGTTTTCACTGAATAACTTACCCAGTTTGATTGGACAAGTATGAATGTCGGATGCATGAAAATAAGCAGAAGGGGGTTTCTAAACACAAATGAAAAGGCGAAAGTCAGAACCAAATCAAGCAATAGTTGCATAGATAGGTCTGTTTCTGATGAACTAGTATGTGATCCTATGACTGAATGTGCTAAGCAGTGCAGTTTCGGAGTCTGCTGTCTAGCCTGGCTTCGGACTCTAGTCTTGCAGCTTGAAGCCAAAACTTACGAGCTTAATCACTGCAGTTTCATAGACTGCTACCTACCCTTGTTCCGTGTAACTTTTTGATGGTTTATATCTGTCCATAATCTAAACATTGGGAGGGCATTTTTGTTTTGTTTCATATGGGGTGAGTTTTGACTCCTCTGAAGTCTGAAATACCTACTGAGCCTGTTATTGTTTAACATTGACATTGTAATATGGGTATATACTTGGATGAACGGCTCCTGTTGAACATCTAAGGCTATTCATGCAAATGGCTCAGAATTGCAAGCCATGTTAATTATCTTGCTACTGAAAGAAGATGAAATACATTATCATACATCTATCTGGAACACAGCAAGACAATATTCACCCTAATTCATGAATAAATGGTAGTACAAAGTTTATATGCATATTACCTTACCAACTAGGTTAGAGGTGATGAAGCAGTGTCGTGCTGATGGTGATCGATAAATGGCAGATTGGGTGTGACGCAGTATCATACAGGATTGGATGGCCACCGTGAGCTGCATTTGACTTGCCTCGGAGCTTCACCCTTTCTTTCCAGCAATATTGACACCAGCACTGAGGCTGAGCATGGTCAATGAGATCCACACCCACCCGTGACAGTCCCTCTGCAACCATAGGTGGCAGACAGGTTGATAGATGGGAAGCTGGAATCTCTCCCATCCCTTACTGTTGGGATGGATGGAATTAAAAGAGTCAACAGAAGGATTGAATGATAAGGGAGAGAGCTAGAATATAGTTTGAATGCAGTAAACAGGGGAGTTCCACTATAGCAACTAAAGAGGGGGGGGGGGGGGGGAAGAAGAGTGCTACATACTTACCATGGGCCACGGACCCACGGTCCCTAATCAGTACAAAAGATGGATAAAATATAGACAAAGAAAGAACAAATGCCATACCAGTATGCTCTTTATAATACTCCCTCCGTTTCAAATTAGATGACTTCCATTTATTCATATGTATACTACACATATGAACAAATGGAAGTCATCTAATATGGAACGGAGGGAGTACTAAACTAGAGATCTTGTTTTCCTTATACTATTTGTTCAGTATATTTACTGCTCTGCTGCTCTTACACCTTCGTTTTTATTCTACAGATCACATACCATATGTTGAATTTGGCGACTGTGTTGCATTCAACAATGAGAAAGGAGGTGTAATTGAGTATCTCAGGGAGGAGAAAATTGTTGACTTGAACTCAAAACACCCAAGCGTTTCTTATGCAGATGTACTATCCACAAAGGCCATGGTTTCGACCTGGCTTGTTGATGCATTGCAATACGAGCTCTGGGTGTCAACTGATGGGAACAGTATTGCACAAGACATCTACTTCTCTGATCTGCCCTGGCCTATTGGAAAGATACTCCACTGGAAGAAAATTAGAGATGTGAAGCAACTAATGGGTATAACAAAGCTTAATGCTGCAGAAATAGAAGAGCAGGTTGCTACTTCTGTACTCATGACTTTTACATGCCTTATTTTTTGTCACATGCAAGTAGCTTATGGCATACATGCAATTTCTTGTTTTGAACAGATATATCGGAAGGCTAATGCTGCTTACGATGCTTTATCTACAAAATTAGGGGATCAACCCTTTATTTTTGATGATAGGTATACTATCATGTCTTGTGTTTTGGTTTATATGCAATGTATTTCATTGTATTAATTTTTGCTTATTTGTGACTCTTCATATGTTTATCTTTACTTGATGTAACATTTGCAGAACACTAACCATTCTACACTTTGAATTTTGCAGCCCTACAGATGTTGATGCTCTTTTGCTTGGACATGTTCTTTTTGTCCTTAATGCATTACCTGTGAGTTGCCCTCAGCCTTGAATACTCAGTTTTGCTTCTATCCAAAATGAATACATGAAGATTCAGTTACAGAATCGAAAACACGAATGCTCTTTGATATTCAATAATAATCTGCACGTAACCCTGGAAGTATGAGTGCACTTCTCAAATGCTTCATATGTTAATAATAAGGTTCTGTGTGTTATAGTTTTCCTTGCACTAAGTTCTAGCTGTAAAACACATTCCCCAATGCATGTCTTGAGTTGTTTTTTGACTAACTTCCTGGCATGTTCTGACCTTATTTCTGCTTCTTAGGCTACATCTACACTACGAAGCCATTTGCAGAACTATGACAACTTGGTAAAATTTGCCGAGGATCTCAAGGTCCAACTGGAGGTCGACTCATCATCAGCAGGACCAGCACCATCTGATCCGTCATCATCATCCACGCCCAGAAAAACAGCATCTTCTGGACAAAGTAAGTTAATGTATTTCTCTGTTATAGTGCTTCAGATCATAAAGAGCAGCTTTACTAGTTATCACATTTGTTGATTGCTTAATATTGGGAACATGTGCTCTATAGTTTTTTTTATTCATGGATATTTTTTTTGGTAGTTTCACATTCAGAGATTCTTGTAACAGCCATTGCGAGCTAAATACTTCATTTGTTGAGCTTCCATTGCTATGTAGTGATCCAAAGGAGATGGTGTCAACATGCACTTGCATTGTATACTCATTTAGGATAGGAGTTAAAAATGAGTATTTTATAGTTATACAATTGCTCAGCCCTCAACACACTGTGAGGGCTCCACCAGTGATAATGCGTAAATGTATTTGTGGCATGTTCTGTATAACGAATACTCCTAGGTAGTATATTTTGTTTTGGTGAATTTGGCCTAACAAAGTTCACCTAAATTTTGGATATGGAGATAAAAATTCAACCGGGCCAATATTATTTTGCTGACCTCTATCTCTCTCTTCCATTCGGCATCTTTGAAACATTTACCATCTCGAGTTCTCATCAACCTGGTCTTTTCTAGGTTACAAGCCGAAGCCCAAGGCTAAGAAGGAGCGGACGGAGGAGGAAAAGAAATTCAGGCGAAGAACAAAGTACTTCCTCGCGACCCAGCTCGTCTCGGTCCTCGTTTTCCTGTCCATCATGGGCGGGGTTGATAGCTCCGAGCTAGACGATGACTACGATATGGAATACGAGGATTAGAACCCTCCCTTTCTTACACTAGAAGAAGGTTCTTTTTGAAGGTCTAATTTGCTGTGGCGCTCTGGGAACTTGTGCCCTTTGCTAGTCAGGGGGGCGTACGGTATCTAGGAGGGAATGCACTGGGTTGATTTGGTTAGCAGCCGTCCGATTCCATGATTGCTGATGTGAAACATCCGTGTTTCCAAATTTTGTATGGCTTTCATGGAAAGCAACTTGAGCGTCTTTAGAACTTGGAAGTTCTTTTTGTGGACTGCACCCCCTGATTCTCATTGAATAATGAGCTTGGTTGGACGTGAACGCCATTTTTTTCTTTTTAAATATATGTATCGTGTCTTGGTAAGAATTTTTGTTTGTTTTTGGGTAATATAATGTTCATTTGAAGTACGGTATTTTTTATGGTGGGAACAACCATTAGAAGCTTCTCCGGTAAAGAATGCGCCGAAACAGAGGAGCAAAAGAGGGGGTCACAGCAAAGAGAGGAAGCTCCTCGTGGGCGGAACTTATGGCATGAAGCAAGCAGCAAAGAGTGGACAGCACGTATTTAGCATGGGAGATGGGAGGTGCCCGCTCATGCGTTCCAACCGCTCCTTGTTCCTCGGTCAGCAGCACCGCATCACGGCACAGACCCGAGGCCGCAAGCCACCATCACGGATTTGTGACTACCTACAAGCTACAAATACAATTACGAGTTATCTATTTTCACCTGGATTTGTGTCATCAAATGACCAAAGAATTTCCATTAACTGTGCCCAAACTGCTCATTCTCAACTTCAAAAAACAAAAAACAACAGAAAATATGTCCATTCTTCTTTCTTTTTTGAAACTACAAAATTGATGCTACTCATGTGCGTTAATATCATGTTTCCAGCCGAATCTGTTATCTGTACCACCAAAAGTTTTTCTTTTCTTTTCATATGGGATACTACTAGGTTTCAGTTAACTGCACAAAGTGTTGTTCCTATTCTTCTTTGGATACTAACCGGACAAACGGTCGATAAAATGTAGGTACCATACATGATGATAGCTAGTCTAGTTCATTCTGGAAGGTACAAACCTGCAGGTTTGGCTAGCTATCTCAAAATCAACAATCAGCAATCGTTCATTCTCGAAGGTGATAGTAATACACGATATTTTCAGAGTCTACGGATTGCCCCCCACCGATCTATTGTGATTTTTTTTATTTTGCTGTTGCCCGTGTTTTTATATCTGTTTTCAAGTGTTTGAATTGGTGTTGAATGTATGCATTCTAGTCATGCAGATAATGGATGTATGCTCATTATGCAAATTTTTGATTGAATCGTATGGAATGGCTCATATCGGGTTAATCATAACCGAAAGGAAATCACATGACATGGAACATCTTGGTCGATGATCCGCGAAAGCATCTTTGGGTCGACTGGCTGTGTTTGGGTCTTTGGATGCAACTTTTGGATAATTATTGAACTATTTAACTAACAAAAACAGTTTGTTCATCGCCTGAAGAGGCAGAAGGTTTAACTTCCTTTTCGAAAGAAAGAAAGATAACTGAGGACATCGAAAAAAGTTGCATCAAAACAAACTCCTCATAACGGCTGTGTGGTGGTATCACCACATATAGAACGCCTCGATTGAGTCCTAATTATGATATGAGGTAGACCCATTTTTGTCAGCAGATGCTGGGCATGTTGGTCCACTGGCAGGCCCCGTCAAGGACCCATTCCTGCTCCGATGAGATGGCCGGAAGATGATCCACGCCGAGGTCGACGTTGGAGTGGCCATGATCGTCGCTGCCGCCGGAGTGGTCGGGCGCCACCGCCGGTGGCGCGGACTCCGTCGGAGGGAATGCCGTTGGTAGAATCAGGTCGAACAGTGAGCCGAGGTCATCACCGTCTTTGAGCTCTTCACCTTCACCCTCCGATTTGTTGCCACCTGCTGGATGCATGGAGCTCAACTAGTCAGGAAAACGAGCCATGATATCTATATCAAGCTAGCTAAAAATTGTTCTAGAGTAATATATTTCTGTGCTAGTTGGAAGATGAGGTGTTTAAACTGATTAAATAATGCCGGTTTGATTCTGTCCTGCACTAGCAAAGCTAGCAAGATCATGAGCCTGTCTAGTAAATCTCCTAAAAGTGTAGTGCTAGATATGTTCATCACGTTTACATTGAATTGATTGGCTATGTTAATTTCGGGATTATATAAAAGTAACATGACGTGTTGCCATGGGAGCTAACGAGCAATGATAAAATTGGAAAATAGATTAGGTATATAGCAGTAAAGCAATACATTTGGAGAGGGAAAGGGAAATAAAGGCAATAAAGTACTTGGCGGGATAAGGAAACGTAATCATCGAACGAGATTAAAATTAAAAGTAGTCACTGTCTTGCAAGGACTAAAGAAATCCTATGTATGTACCAAAAGTAGTACCTGCAGCCTGCACTAGTGTTACTAACCTTAAAACTATCAAAACATAAACCTAATAACATGATGCATAGAGTAAAAAACCTTTAATTATTTTATTTTTATTTTTTGGCGGCTAATCCTTTATTTTCACCTTAACATATATATGTTTCCAATGAAAACAAAGTATATCTTAAGTTCTAGTAGAATAATCGATCTGTGAGCAAAACCATTATCCCTCTTTAAATTAGCTTTTCAAGAAGTAGGTATAAAATTTGGCAAGAAAACAAATGGAGATTTTGGAAGCCCACCCAAGCTTAAAAGTTTTCGTCTACTAATCTATGGTTCACATCATAATCGTGCCCAGGTTTGTTCTCTTCTTTCTTATCCAAAAAATATTTGTTTTCTTCCCCAACAAAGCAACAAATTAAAAGTTCGGATGCTTCTAAGGAATGGAAAATGTGAGGAATGCTTCACGCACGACAGCTCCACTCACCACTGGCGCCGTCCTGCTCGGCGTGGCCGTCGACGGCTCGGTTCGCATGCGTCGGCGGCTTAATGGCGATGGCATCACGCAGCTCCTCCAGCATCGCCTCGAGGTTCTGCTGATCTTCTCCCAGACCGTCGTTGGTGCCTGATGACGGCGGCGGCATCGGTGTGCGCAGTTGGCTTGAAGGGAGCTCCCCCTTGACGCCCGGAGACGGCGAGAGAGGAGTGAACCGAGTCCGGGCACCGCCGTGGCCGTGGCCGAGCGACAGCTCCGGCGTGACCGGGTGCGTCGGCGTCGTCGGCGACACGGGAGACGAATGCGCGAACTGGAAGAAGCGCGCGTTGCGCGCGAACGACGGCCTCGTCCACGGCGAAGGCGGCGCGGAGAAGGGCGTCTGGGAGAGGAACTGCACCGGCCGGTTGGCCGCCATGGCGAGCTGCCCGGCGAGGTCGAGCGGCGGCGGGCGAGTGGTGGTGTACCCTGCTGCCGACGCCGAGTCTGCTGCGCCGGTGGCGTCCACATTGCTGCTGCTGCTGCCCGCTGATTGCTGCGGGGGAGAGAACTCGTCGTAGCGGCAGCGCTTGGTGATCGCGAGCTGGAACTGCACCTCCGGCGGGTACATGGGCAGGCCGGCGCGCTGCCTCCGCTTGGTCCTCGTGTTCCAGTAGTTCTTGATCTCGTTGTCCGTCCTACCCGGAAGCTGTGGACGCACACGAGCACGAGCACAAGCACAAGCAACCAAGTTACCCAACGTCACATGAACATCAAGATCAAGAATCTGCCATTAATGGAGGAGACCGAGAAGAAATGCCGGTGCGGTGCTTACATGGGTGGCCATGCGGGCCCACTTGTTGCCGAGCTGGGCGTGGAGCTGCGCGATGAGGAGCTCCTCGTCGGGGGAGAAGGAGCCCTTCTTGAGGTTGGGGCGGAGGTGGTTGGTCCAGCGCAGCCGGCAGCTCTTGCCGCAGCGCAGGAGGCCGGTGAGGCGCTGCACGGCGTTCCAGTTGCCCTCGCCGTGCTGCCGCACGTGGTTCACCAGCACGGCGTCCTCGGCCGCCGTCCACGGCCCTTTCTTCAGCGCCACCGGCGCGGCCTCCTCCTCCCTCTCCGCCGCCTCCTCATGGAGATTGCCCGTCGCCGCCGTCGCCCTCTCCTCCTCCGGCAGTGGTGTCGCGTCCATGGGGAGGGAAGGGCGGAGGAGGTAGAAAGGCACGGTTGTTTGGTTGGGGAAGGTGGCGGCAGGGAGTTCGGGGAGGAAGGAAGGAAGGGGGTGCAGGGGCAGGGGGTAGTAGATTTAAGCCAGAGCGGGCTAAAAATGGACGGCCGGGCAGGGGTTTTCGGTTCGTGTGGTTTGCAAGTGGTTTTTTTTTTTCTCACAGGTGAAAGAATAGCGGCTCAGTAAGGGCTAACATCTATGCCACACTGTATTTTTGTTTGGGTTCTCTTTTTGAGGATGGATTTTTCTCGCACCCAGCTGGACATTCACATGAACTATCTTGGTTGTGTGGATATTTCACATCAGCTGCATTTATGAGTTCTTTTGGTTGGGGATTTTTCACATCTAGCTGGAATCACGAGTTATCTTGATTATCTGTTGCGCATCCAATAGCAAATGCAATATTTATGCATTTACGATCTTAGGTTTGAGCACTTCAGCAATCAATCCATCAAGCGATACCCCCGACGTTGTAATCTCATGGAAAAACCAATTATGGTTCTTCATATAGACTCGATTTTCATTTCTTCATCATATTCATGTAACGAACAAATCCTTCCTCTGTCGTGATCTTCGGTGCTGATGATGCTCCATCTCTAGATGCAATTAATGTTGGCAATGTCTTGATCTTGCATAGCCTTATTGGCGTCCTCTTGCATCTTTCTCACCTCTTCTTGAACCGCTTTCATTTTCCCCTAGATCTGTGATTAAGAAAGAAAGAAAAATGATAGAACATGCATTTGTACACCAAGTTCAACTCCATGAACACAACCAATCACACAATAAAACTCAAGGAGATCCGAATTCAGACATTTCCATTTATATGGCACATAATTATACAACTAGTAGTTTATTACAAACCCGCCCAACTATTCCAAGAGCCACATGATTCGGAACTTGATTGGGAATTTGTTAAGTACTACGCTTTTTTACATCATACTCCGTACTTTAGTTCACTACCCTTCTAGCTCCTTGATCTTCTTCATCTTTTACTTCTGGCTCTCAATTACCCTTTCTAGAATCCATCCATGAAATCTCCCGGTGTGACGTACAGGTGCTGAAGTAGCAGTGGCCAGTAGGACAGATGGTTCCGGTGCATAGTCATTGTCGGTGTATGTACTGTTGATGAGATCAAAAATGCCAAAACAGTCCTCCACACTTTCATGTTTCCTGAATTCTCATCAGACTCCTCATCTTCAGTGTCTACAATGATGTGGATTCTCATAACATCCATAAAGGTGCAACATACTCATGATAAACCGAACCTAAACTAGATATGATTACTCTGGGTTCTTGCATATGGTTCTTCTTTCCAACTACTGGAACTTTCACGAAGTTCAAAGTAAACGTGGTTAATCTAGCTTCCAACTACATAGTAATCTGACAGTACTCGGGTAGAAACACTTGGTACTAAGGAATAGGATGGGGCGGCGACATAGGGCTAGTTTCTTCAACATTAGGATATACTGGTGTTTGTTGTGTTTCAGGTTGCTATTGCTAGACTAAAGTTGGGTGCATCTCATGCAACTCCTTTAGAGTATGTGGATCGATGCATCACTGGATAAGATTCCCTGCTTCACCTTCCATGATTCGGAATGTACCCATAAATACATGAAGTAAATCCACACGCATATCTAGGTATCGGGCATCATCTTTAGGACTCTTTCAAACAAAGGTGGAATGATCTACTTCCATATCTTCTCCATAATTATTTATCAGCATAGAGGTAAAAGTTGTGCTAAGTAGTGGGATGGCATTTTCTTGTCAAATAGTGATTATATCATTCATCATTGTCATTTGTGTCGCTGCGTGCATATGATGTGCTTCATTCTCAAAACGTGAGACTCTTAAACCTAGGGCTTCTGGCAAAATAAGATCTACTCCATACTTCTCTAGGATACGTCCCTCATAGTGTCATGTAATAATCATATGCTAGGAATCTGGGTGTCTCCTAATAACTTATTTACTTCTAGTAATTTCAGGTGCCAAGGTTCTGTAAACTCATCAAAGGATGCCTCGTGGACTTTGGTGGTGTGATGTGTGGTAGACAAAATTCCATGTATAGATGAAACAAGAGTATAGTAGATAATAATATTCATTTTAAAAACAAATTTTTTACAACATGATGATGCATTCTCAAGTGAATTGCAATCATGGATTGTACAATACCCCAATTTGGTTAGTTCCTTTAAAGGTGGTCACAAGTCTCCTATATAGGGTTTCAATCCTAAGGTTCAAGCCACTTTTCTGAGGAAAAGAGGCCGCAATTTTACTCGGCCGGGTGGAGACCGAGTATATTTAGGAATTTGTGGCCGCTCGAAGTAAAGATTATTGACACCTAACGGTCATACGAGTTGAGTAAAATGGAAATTTTACTCTAACCGATTATAGGGGATCAATTAGAGATTCCCTAAGGCCGATGTTATCACTGATGCATCTTGATTGCATGTCTTCCCTATTTGAAATCAACGATGGATTGTTGGGCGTGCACCACTTGTTGTTGATTACCAGTCTACAACAGGAAAAGAAGATGCAAAGATTGGATTTGATGATTATAGAAACACAAGTTTCAACCTATATTATTTGGCTACACATAAGTATGATTACAAAAACATACTTAATCTGTATGCAACATCTGCACTGTAGAATCCAACTAAAAATATAGAGAGCAAAGGATACAACACATATGCACACTTAAAATCAGCCATTAATGTATTAGAAAGTATACCAAGTAAACAAAAAAGTGTAGAAGAGACCGCTGAAATTTAAACTCCAAACGAGCTCTTACATTATGGATTTCTAGTTTTCTACTACCTCTTATTTCCGAGGAGAAGCATGTTCCCAGTTGTATGCATACACAACCATCGAGCACAAGAATATTAAACTACGAGTTCAACAATACATAATAAAAGGGAGGAAATTATGCCATATTACAACAAAGGTCCTGACTATAGAAGGCAAGTGAAATGTTGAATTGAAAACTGGATCTACCTAAGAAACTAAAGCACAAAGAAAGTGTATTAACAGGATAATGCATACTGAAGGAGAATTTTCTCGACCTATATCTATCAACAATATGCAAAAGTAGACGTCCAGCTGTGCTATCATTGTCCAAGGGGGCGAAACTTCTGAAGAGGTGAACTGTCAGGACTCCCTCTCTAACATTTCTTTAGTGGGGGCGACATCCGGGTGTCGTAGTTCATAATAGGCTGAATTAGCAGACAAAATGAGGCATTTAGGTGGCACACCAATAATGAAAAGCAATATATTGCTAAAATCAAGAAGTTAAAACCTAACAAAACTTATCATAATACCATTTTCCAAGCATGATTGGGTTAGCACTCCACTAAAAAAGGACTCCAAATATCATGTTTATGCAGTAAACATTATACACACCAATAATTGTGCACTTTGCAAAACGGATTCAAGACAAATTATCTGAATCTTATCTACTCCCTTCGATCCATAATAAGTGTCGCTCATCTTAGTACAAAATGAGCGACACTTATTATGGATCGGAGGAAGTATTAAAGATGGAATATCTGCATCTTATTTGTTAAAGATGGAATATCTGAATCTTATTCGTTAAAGATGGAATATCTGAATCAAGGACTGTAGTATGAAACCAACATTTTCCATATCAAGGTTGAGTATCAAATGCCACTTACGACGAACTCCTCTCCCCTCCCCTCCAAAAAAGTATGACAATAGAACAACAATTGCAAACAATTCACAACTTCTGACAGTTTCAGTTAACTTGTTTTTTAATCCAATTTTAGTAAACCATTTTACTGTAGCAGTTTCAACAAACTATTTTTTCAAACACAAACAGATTCGCACCCCACTAACACTGTAGTGCGTGTCTTGCCGGGGGCTTCCCCGAGGCGTGGCTCAATCCCACTGTTCGTCCATGTACTCCTATCATATCAAGTTTGATCTACTCTAATCACTCTTACATTATCAGCACATCTCAATCTTTCGCTATGCATAGGTGCTTTTGGAGGCTTGTATTATACGTATATGTCTAAATCATCTCAGATGATGTTGGGTAGTTTTCTCTTCAATTGGTGCTATCCAATTCTATCATGAAAAAATTGGGATTTGAAAAAATGATGATATCCACCATGACATGGAAAGAGGCTCTCACCAGGGGTGCCGGACAGCATCACGACAATCTGGAGGGTCTCGCCGTAGTGGCCGTGAGGCAGGTTGACGACGAGTGGGGTCAGCCTCCCGTAGAGGCCTGCTCGGACGCACAGGATGATGTCGCGGCGCTGGCCGTGGATGTCGGTGACGCCGACGCGGCTGGCCAGCGCGTTTCTCAGGTAGTAGATGGACCTTCCCCTGAAACGGAGCGCCGACCAGCCGTCGTCGGCGTAGACCCCCTCGGCGCTCGCTCGCACGTAGTGGATCCGCCGCCACACCCCCGGCTTGCGCCCGAGCATGATGACGGAGAGGTCGCCTGGGACTCGGGTCTGCATGAACCATGGTTATATTTAGGAGATCAGAGAAGCAGGCAGGGTCGTGGCGAACTCACCCTCATCGGCCCTGGAATCGGAGGCGGCCGCCCTCTCGGGAGGATGGGCTCCACGATCCAGTGCATCATGGGGCTGGCGTTGTCGTCGTCGTCGTTGCTGTGGTCGACGCTGACGCGGGTGTTCCAGCGGAGGTACCTGCGTAGCCTGCCATTGGCGCGGAGGTAGCGGCCGTCGATGTTGCGGAGCAGGACGCCGCCGCCGGAGCCCGCCTCGACGGCCTGCCACATGATGGCCGCCAGCACCGGCTGGTCGTAGTCGCGCTGCTCCGCGCGGAAGCCGCGGTGGCCCAAGGGTGCCGGCTTGGGCGTGGCGGCGAGGTAGCGGCCGTAAGCGGCGCTGTGGAGGAGGAGGTGCGGGCCGTCGCCGTAGTACATGTGCACCGTCCACGCCGCGTTCAGCGAGTGGCGGCGGCGGCTGATGGAGACGCTCTTCCCGTCGTCGTTGGCGTGGAGGTAGTACTTGTCGTTGGCGCGGCTCCGCAGCCATAGGTGCTGCCCGTCTTCGAGATCCTCCATCGGTCGCCGCTGGAGAAGGAGATCAGAGGAGGCGAGCTCTGCGCGGTGGAGAGTTAAAAGCGAAGGTTGTTTGGTTGAGGCCCCCATCGCCGGGAGAGCTTCTGGGCAGAGAGAGAGAGAAAGAAAACAAGGTGCGCCCTCCACCAGGCCATTTGTTCGGCCCAGTCTACATTTCCACGGTGCGCCTCTGGACCGAAATCCCCTTGTATAGTTTGTATAACCATGCAACATGAATCATTATTTAGAGGGCATTTCTTCACGCGTCTCTGCAAAGGTTATTTTGGTGCGCAATGGAGTCGTTACATGTTGCGATTTAATCGCTTTCGCGCGAAATAACAACTATGACTGCGCGCGAACTGTGGTTGTACCTGTGGGTTGCCCATGTGGTCAGGGGTGGCGTTAGGCCCTAGGCAGAGGGGGCGATGGCCTAGGGCATGGGTGCTCATTGCTTTGTTGACTGTAGCGTTGTACATCATTGTAGATGATCATTGTAGCTTTATTGCTGGCCTGGGGTGTAGGCCAATCCTAGCTCCGCTACTGCCTGTGGCTGAACGAGTACTGTGGTTATACCTATGACTATGTGGAAACTATGGTTGCACCCTTGGCTATGTATGTGATTGTGGCTGCACCTGTGGTTGTGGCAGTGTTTTGTGGATGTGGCTGTAGGATGTGCGTACAAAAGGCGACATGTGTCGATCACTAAAGGACTAAAGAGAAAACCCGAAACGCACCACTTGGCGTGTTTGAAGCGCACGCGTGACCTCTGCAAGGGGTACCCTCTAACTAGTGATTAGGCCATGCAACACTACTTTTAGTCCTTTGATTATTCCGGTGCAATAAGAGATTTGGTCAAGTTCTACAAAAATAGTTAGAGGACAGCCTTTGCAGAGGTTATCTGCATTCGCTTCGAGCGTGACAAGTGGCGTATTGTGGTGAGTGTCGGGGTTTTTTAGTCCCTCCTCGTTCAACACATATCAAGTGAAGATGAGTTTCTGATTTCTAGTTTCCCGGTCACGGGCGTAACCACAGATGCAACCACAGCCACAACGTGCAACCACATGCACAACGACAGCCATAGCGCAGCCATAACACAACCACAATGTGCAGCCATAGTCACAACCACGGACGTAGCCATAGGTACAACAACAGCCAAAGCGTGCAACCACATCCACAACCGCGAGGCGCAGCCACAACCGCAGCCACAGGCACAACCACAGCTCACGTGTAGCCATAGGCGCATCCATGAGCACAACCACAGTTTTTTGCTTCACGGGATACATCCAAAACACGATAAGTGGCGACTTCTAGATAAACCAAAAGTGACCTCTGTGGGTACTCCTGAGAGGGTACCCTCTAACTAGTTGATCTCCTCTAGACACGAGTCTTCGAGTTCATTGGTCTCTTGAAAATATAACTTTTCATGTTGCTGCTATTAATTGATCCAATGCATGCACGCCATTTGTCGCAACAAAAGTGTTTTAAGTGGTTTCTCATATGGATCATTGGTTAGAGGGTATCTCTTGCAAATGTAAATTTTCATTTTAATGATATTAAGTGATTCAATGCATGCACTCTATTTATAGAAACGAGAGAGTTTTGAGTCGTTTCTCACCGCTTGCATGAGGATGGGAGGTGGACTATTTGTGTTTTTTTTTGATTCATTTTTAAAAATGATTTATCTTTCGATTTGTGCGTTCAAATTACGAAATGTTTTTACCGTTCATTTCTCCCGTCGACGTCTTTAAACCGTGCCTCCCGGCCATACTAAATTGTGCTTCGAAAAAGTACTAAACTGTAACCTCTAGTGAATCCATAGTTTTGCTTCTCGAGGAATCATAGGTTTTTTTTTCTCATGGAGCCACACATTTTCTCATGCAGTCATAGATTTGTTTCTCCTACAACCATAATTTTTCTAGAGGAAACACATTTTTTTCTCTTTTTGCTCCTCGTGGAGCCACAGTTTTGATGCAATCACAGATTTGCTTCTTATGCAACCACAATTTTTTTTCTAGCGGAGCTATGGTTGTTTTTCCTTTTTTCTTTTCGTGGAACCACAAATTTGCTTCTTGTGCAGTCAAATATTTTCTTGCCGTGCAACCATTGATTTACTTCTCGCGGAGCACATTTTTTTCACATTTTTGCTTATCGTGAAGCCATAATTTTGCTTCTCATACATCGAGAGTTTTGTTTTTCCATTTTTCTTCTCTTGAAACCACATTGAACATTTTTTTCAGTAGAAGAGACTTGTGGGAGCGATGTTCAATGTGTATGTTAAAAATTGTTAAGGGTATATCATAAAATGTTCAATGTGTATTTAAAAATTGTTTAGCATATATCACAAAAATATTCAATATGTATTTAAAAATTGTTAAGCGTATATCAAAAACATGTTTCAATGGTATTTAAAAATTGCTCACCTTATTTTAATTTTTTTCATTTTGTATTGGAAATGTTTGTTTAAACAATATCTAACTATTAAAAACAGTGGCTATGTTTTGGTAAAACAGACTAAAATCCAAAAAAGGCAAAAAAATGTTTGTACATGGGCTGGCCCATTGAGGTTTTCTTCTGCGGGCGTCATACAAGAGTTTCCATAAAATTTATAGCAAAGAGGAAGTGAAGATAGCTATTTTCAGATGTTCTCGACCAAAGCGTTGGGGCCTGATGATTTTCCAGCTCATTTTTTCGGCACCATTGGAATATTTGTGGTGATGAGATCACATCCTTGATTATTCGTTCGCTTGATGAAGAGGACTTCCCAGATGAAATTGATAGCATGCTCGTTATTATGATTCCTAGGATTGCTTGTCCAAAAATTGTAGGACAATTTCGACCCATAAACCTTTGTCATGTAATTTATAAAATTACTTCAAATGTTTTGTCTAACAGGTTGAAGGTAATTATCTTTGAGGTGATTTCTATGGAGTAATCGGCTTTTGTTCCTGGAGTTCTTATCACTGACAATTTTATTTTGGCGTATGAATATATGCATTATATGAAAACCCAAAGGGTGAAGGGTAGTAGATTTTATGCTCTGAAATTAGACATGATGAAAGCGTATGACAAGCTTGAGTGGTCATATCTTAAGGAGGTTATGATGAAAGTATTGCATTACCAGGAGATTTACTGACTTAATAATGAAGTACTATGTCTTTTTAGTTTCCGTATTCGTTTTTGTAATAGTGGTACTATGAAGAGTGCAGACTTTTGGCTCCCGAGGTCCAGGGAGGACTTTATTTTAAAAATTCAAAAATCATATTTAAATTTTTGAATTTTTTTCATGTGAATGTATATGTATTTCGCACAAGCGTGTGAAATTTCTCTTCAAAATATTATGATTTGAACGTTGTGCAAAAAAGATAAAATTGCAACCCAGCAACAAAAAAAGTTGGCCCATTATGAAAATAATATTTGTCTATTTTTGTACGTCATGTGTGAAAATATAATGTTTTGAAATTTTGCAAATATGTTTTATATGTGCTTATGTTCATTCACACAAAATTTCAATTTTTTTGACCAAGTGGAAAATCGAGTTTTGAAAACGTGCTTCATGGAGCTCGTCGTCCATATGCAATATTCGTACTATGAATCCTTTCAGACCCTCAAGAGGAATGTGACATGGAGACCCCTTATCCTCGTATTTATTAAGACTCGTGTAGTTGGGGCTGGTGGCATTAACATTGCACCTTTGGCACCCAAATTAAATCATCTATTATTTACCAATGCTTATCTCATGTTTTTTAGGCAAACATTACTAGTGCATCCATTGTCTAGATCACTTGAAGAAGTATTGTGATGACTCACGACCTAGAATGAATACTGATAAGTCTATCCAGGGTTGGTCAAATGAGAAGTGAAGAACATCTTGGAGGTGCATAGCGAGTCATTATCAGAAGAAAAAAAGTTGGCTTGCCTGCGAATGTTGGGAATTCGAAGGAGCACTAATAGAGAAATACTTACCTGTAATGTAATTTCAATTGGTGACGCACCAATTTCCATACATGCCACCACTATTTTCCTAAAATAGTGGTGGTGTTGGGCTAAGTTAATCGCACTTAGCAACGATAGCGCTGATCTCGTCCTCCTTGTTTGCAAGCAATTGCTTCCGTGAGTCGCGGGGGGTCTTCAGGGCCTCGTGCTGCTTCACGAGATCGTCTCTCTTGGCATCCTCGTCCTGCGCAGACGCTTGAAGGTACTTGAGCATCTCTTGATATTCTTCGAAGGTTTTCTTCAGTGTGTCGATGGCCTCCCTCAGCGTCACGACAGTCAACCTATCATCCTCGAGCTCTTTCCGACTAGCATCACAAGCATGCTTAGCCGCTTGGACCGCCTCCCAAAGAGGGACAGACTTGTCAGCAGCTATCCATATATGATTCATCAGCCAGCTAGCTAAGTGGAAAAAAAAATCAAGTGCACAACATTGCTTACGAAGGGCAGACGCAAGAGCCTCCTCCGTGGGCTTTTGCTGCGCTCCCAAGCGCTGATTCAAGGTGGCCAATTAGGCACGAAGGGTCATCGAATTGTCCTTCATCTCCTACGAAAACTATATATACAAGGTAGAGCATTATTACAAAGACTAGGTTCGCATACAATACACACCAAGACTTGGGGGCTACTATACCTACACTAAAGATATTCAGAACTAACCTGAAGACCAGGTCCAATCGACCCCTCCGTGGCAGAAAATGCCTCAGCCGTGGAGGCCATCCACTCGGTGGCCTTTTAAACCGACCTCCTCTCATTCTCCAAAGCTGAGAGCCTTACACGCGACCTCCAGAACTGGAGACCTTCATCCTCTTGGTGCCTTGGCCTCCCAAGGAAGCCGCCTCACCCGTTGGACCCACATGAGGGGGATCCAATGATGAATAAGGACTATACTCAGTGTTCCCTGAAGGGGGAACATGCACGCCTATAGAAATTCAAGTTACGCTTTAAGATGGGCACGTCAAAAGCTACCCATGCCTAATGAAAACACCACTGTGAACTTATTCCACAGAAGCAGAATCTGAGGGCTTCGAGCCCTCCACAACTGTCTCCAATGTCGACTCTCGTGCGAAGACCTCCGAGATCAGGTTAGGGATAAACCCGATCTCAGCAACGAAGCCACTTTAAAATAGGAAAAAGTCAGATGAGGCAAGTTGGATGCATAATAAATGCAAAGGAGAAGGAGCTTACTGATCATCCACCAGGAGGTTCCGCTCGCGCTTAAACCTGTTCATCATGATAGGGGTGACCTCCCCCTATCCGATGTTCGGTGCTCGGGTTGGATCATGTTGTGCCTTTGAAAGTGCATCTAATCCCCTAGGGTGGTTTTGGTAATTAACAACAACATATAGCTCATTGAACTAGTGCCTACTTAATGTGTATTTTAGGTAAGTTCAATGTAGGACAACGGATGGACATGTGAATACACCCCTCAAGATGCTATGGATAAGATGGCCCCACTCCGAAGACTCTCCATTTCTATTTTAGTGTTCAACATCACATAGAGTCATAGGATCATGCCAATATATTAAAAAGGGGTGAGGTTTTGATGGTGATACTGTTTATCAAGTGCTCAGATCTACTTCCACTGCCTCAAAGCATTTTCCGTATCCCAAGCCAAACACTCACTTTGGTGCTACCAACTCAAACCTTTCAGACTCGTCGAAATACCACATAGCGGTTAGTCCAAACCCTAATGTTTCGGTCCCACGAATATGTCAGGTTGATCCCACGATTTGCTCTTTGTATAGGCCAGTCTTCAAGTGAACTCATTTCAGAAAATATGAAATTTCATGTCAGACCAATCGAAATGCCTACTTCATTGTGGCCTCGCTGCACCACCACTAGTTGCACGCTGGAGAGCAAGACTGGTTTCTTTGACGTGTGGATACGGCAGTCCGACCACTATCCCGCCGAGATAACGTGTGATAGCCAGGGACATTGGCTCAACATGTTCGAGGCGCCTTGCCGACCGAAGCACGAGATGAACTTCCTGGACGTCCAGTCTCGAGCGAAGGCGGAGTTCATCGGTCCCTATATTGAGGTCGTAACCCACAAAGAGAAGAAGGTGACCCACATAGTCCTCGATCAGGTGTGAACCCATTAGAGCGTCAAGGCGGCTATGGCGAGGTTTGTGAGTGAAAAATACGCACCTCGTTCAGGCGGAGGCATAGTGGTTCTGGAAGAGGGACCACAAGCGCAAGAACAATGCTGGTGTAGGCCCTTTGGTCAAGGAGGAGGAGGAAGGAGCCTCGGTGATCAAGGTTGAGGAAGAGGAGGAGGGCGCCAACGGCAACAACATTGTCTGGGATGACCTCAAGAATGAGAGTGATGAGTGTCTGTAGTAGTCTAGTCGATCGAACTTAAGTTTGAATGTTTTTCGATTGTTGCATGTTAGAATTATTTAATGATTGAAGTTTGCAGTGATGCAATGTGATGTTCATAAAATAGATCAGCTATTGGAGACGCACACTTTTTGATGCTCTAAAAAGAACTTTTTGGTGTTGTGAATTTTACTCCAAACAATCTTTGATGCCCTATTCTGTTAAAGAGAGAAACAATGCATGGAACTGTGTAATTGTTCACCCAGGTTGTCAAGTTTAGAACCGCGAGGGCAAAGCAGAGAGGTTCCTCCTTTCAGCAGAATGACTCTACTTTAGCTAGCCGAAAGCCCGAAACACACGAGCTTCTGAGTTTCCAAGGTTATGTTCTGCATTCTGATGTTGTTATGTCCAAGTGTGAGCGAATGGGCAGGCGTCTTGCTCTGATCTTACAACGAAAGAAAACGAGGAGGTAGCTTATGTACAAAGCCTGAAAACAATGTAATGTGCAGAAACTACTTTTGATGTAGATGCAGTGATGTTGGATAAAAACTGAATTTTGTTCATAGCTTACAAATTCATTTCCTGCTCTTTGGCCAACACTCAAAATAGCACAACTGAAAACACGATCACCAGCTCACAGCACAACCAGAATCCACTGCATTTTTCATATGTACCAAGCACATACTCTAAAAGAAATACTAGAGCACCAGCCCACTGGAAGAACCAGCTATCCTTTTCATTTATAGAAATGCATAGGAGTATAAAATAAACACATGCTCATCAAGTCACTGCAAGAACCACTAAATTTTCCATCATCCAAAAGTAATGCAGGATCATCGATTCACGGCAAGAACACCAGACTGAAATTCTTCATCCAGGAAGCAGTAGCAACCACATCCACAGAGATGAATGTCAAAACTGCAACGACTACTACAACCAGCATCACAGACTTTAGCTAGCAGAAGAAACACAAGAGCTGATGAGTTTTCTCAACCTATATCTATCTAGTAGTATATGCTAAAGGAGGCGTCCAGTTAAGCCGCCATTGTGTCCGAGGCTTAGGATCCCGCTCTGATCTTTCTCTATGCTGCGGTGACATTTGGGTATCGCAACAAGTTATAGCCTGAATTAGCAGAAATAATAAGGTAGTTAGGCGGCAGACCAATAATCAATAACAATATATTGACAAGATCAAGAAGACAAAACATGAAACAATATAATGTGCAAGGAACTAAGCTTTTATGCACTATCTATTATAGGATACAACCTGAACTTTGTTACAGATTAGAAACTTACTATCTTCTCTGCAAATATGAAATGAGATGACTGAACTTGATTTGACTTTTTAGGTTTCCAAGCAGCAAAATGTTACGAAATGGACGAACTGAATTATCTGAATCAAGAAACAAATGTGGACGCAGTTGTTTTTACAAGCTATAGAGTTCAGACCATCTTGTACCATGTATACACAAACTGATAAATCCAAATGGCACTGGCACTAGCACCTACTATTCCCATTCAAGTACTTTTACTTTTCTACTACAAGACTACAACAGTTTCAAACAAATCCCAAGTCCTAACAAAACCTATCACAATATCCTTTTTACAAGCATGATCACATTAGCAGTCCACGAAAGTAAGACTCCAAATATCATGTTCACGCGCTAAACAGTATGTACACCAACATATATTCAAGACCACCAGTATATTTCCCACAAAAGAAGATCATTAGAAAGAAGATCAACAATCTAAATCGCAGAGTTTTCCAAAAAAAATATAGACCAATAATACTGCTCATGTACATAACCTGAAAACAAGTACTTCCTAAAGGTATAGTAATTGTGCGTCAATTAATATGTATCGGAGGGAGTAATTTTGTTTGATTTAATTTAGTATTGTAAGAACCTAATTTTGTTTGAAGTTTATTCAACACAAATAAAATAGTCTAAATCAATGGAAATCACAATCTTCTTGAAATAAGATGAATCAACTGATTCTTAAATGTAAGTTGCATAGTTTTACTAGCTCTGAACAGAAAAAATATTACTGATGGCATATATATAGCACCACATAGATAAACTGAATTATCTGAATCGGATCTCTAGTCTGCATCTGCAACCAACACTTTCCATATCAAGGTTGAGTGTAAAATGTTACTTACGAAATTTGTTCCCCCATTAACCAACAAATCGACAAGACAACAGCAGTAAACTGTTAGGACTACAACAAATCGACAATTGCCAACTCCTAACAGTTTCTGACTACCTTTTTTCAGACTATAACGATTTCAATAAACTGTTTATCAGACCGTCAGAGTTTCAGTAAACTATTTTTCAAACACAAGAAGATTAGCACACCACTAAAACAAACCAAAAATATGTGCCACACCAAAATGCAGCAAATAGTATCCACACCACACCAAAATGCAGCAAATAGTATCCACAGCACACCAAAATGAAGCAAATAGTACATATTGTGCATAACAAATGCAGTCAAGACTACCGATTCACTTCTTGCCACCATTAATTATGATGCGATCAACGGGAACTTGTGACATGGTGAGAGGCTCTCACCAGGGGTCCCGGACAGCAGCACAATAAGCTGGAGGGTCCCGCCGCTGCTGCCATAGGGCAGGTCGACGACGAGTGGGCTCGCTCTCCCGTAGCGGCCTGGTCGGACACAGATGGCGATGTCGCGGCTCTGGCCGTGGATGTCCACGACGCCGACGCGGGTGGCCAGCGTGTTCCTCAGGTGGTACACGGACCTCCCCTGGAAATGAACGTGGTCCAGCCGCGATCAGTGTAGCGCCCCTCGGGGTTCGCTCGCACGAACCGAATGTTCCACCACACCCGCGGCGCGCGCCCGAAGAGGGGGACGCGGGTCTGCAGTTGAGTCACGAAGAACCAGGAATTATTCTCGAGCAAATGAATTCAACACAAGTCACAATCGATAGGCTCAACTAACGGCACCCAGGAATCCAATTCGAGAGTTCGAGACACAAATTCGACGGTCATGGCAAACTCACCTGAGTCGGGCCTGGAATGAGAGGCGTGCGCTCTCTGACGGGGATGGGCTCGACGATCCAGCGCACCATGGTGCTGACATTGTCGATATGTCTGGACTCGACGGTGACGCCGGTGTTCCAGCGGAAGTACTTGCCGTTGGCGCGGAGGTAGTAGCTGGTGACGTCGCGGAGCAGGATGCCGCCCGCCGAACCCGCCCGGATGGGCACCCACCTGATCTCCGGCATCACCGACTGGTCGTAGTCGCGCTGCATGGCGTTGAAGCCGAGGTGGCCGAACGGCGCGGGCGCATTCGTGGAGGCGAGGTAGCGGCCGTAGGCGGCGCTCTGGAAGAGCAGGTGTGGGCCGCCGTCGCGGTGGTCGATATGCACCGTCCACGTCGCGTTCATCGAGTGGCGGCGCCCGTTGATGCAGACGCTCACCCCGTCCTCGTCGGCGTGGAGGTAGTACGTGTCCATCTCGAGGCTCCGCAGCCGCACGTGCTGCCTGTCGGGGAACAGGTCCATCGGTCGCGCTGGCGTTGGGCCGCTGGAGATCGGGGGATAGGGGGGCCCGCTCGGACGCACATGATGATGTCGTGGCGCTGGCCGTGGATGTCGGTGACGCCGACGCGGCTGGCCAGCGCGTTTCTCAGGTAGTAGATGGACCTTCCCCTGAAACGGAGCGCCGACCAGCCGTCGTCGGCGTAGACCCCCTCGGCGCTCGCTCGCATGTAGTGGATCCGCCGCCACACCCCCGGCTTGCGCCCGAGCATGATGACGGAGAGGTCGCCTGGGACTCGGGTCTGCATGGACCATGGTTATATTTAGGAGATCAGAGAAGCAGGCAGGGTCGTGGCGAACTCACCCTCATCGGCCCTGGAATCGGAGGCGGCCGCCCTCTCGGGAGGATGGGCTCCACGATCCAGTGCATCATGGGGCTGACGTTGTCGTCGTCGTCGTTGCTGTGGTCGACGCTGACGCGGGTGTTCCAGCGGAGGTACCTGCGTAGCCTGTCGTTGGCGCGGAGGTAGCCTCCGTTGATGTTGCGGAGCAGGACGCCACCGCCGGAGCCCGCCTCGACGGCCTGCCACAATGATTGCCGCCAGCACCGGCTGGTCGTAGTCGCGCTGCTCCGCGCGGAAGCCGCGGTGGCCCAAGGGTGCCGGCTTGGGCGTGGCGGTGAGGTAGCGGCCGTAAGCGGCGCTGTGGAGGAGGAGGTGCGGGCCGTCGCCGTAGTACATGTGCACCGTCCACGCCGCGTTCAGCGAGTGGTGGCGGCGGCTGATGGAGACGCTCTTCCCGTCGTCGTTGGCGTGGAGGTAGTACTTGTCGTTGGCGCGGCTCCGCAGCCATAGGTGTTGCCCGTCTTCGAGCTCCTCCTTCGGTCGCCGCTGGAGAAGAAGATCAGAGGAGCCGAGCTCTGCGCGGTGGAGAGTTAAAAGCGAAGGCTGTTTGGTTGAGGCCCCCATCGCCGGGAGAGCTTCTGGGCAGAGAGAGAGAGAAAGAAAACAAGGTGCGCCCTCCACCAGGCCATTTGTTCGTCCCAGTCTACATTTCCACGGTGCGCCTCTGGACCGAAATCACAGAGGGTACCCCCTCTGCGTGTATAGTTTGTATAACCATGCAACATGAATCATTATTTAGAGGGCATTCCTTCATGCATCTCTGCAAAAGTTATTTTGGTGTGCTATGGAGTCGTTACATGTTGCGATTTAATCGCTTTCGCGCGAAATAACAACTATGACTGCGCGCGAACTGTGGTTGTACCTGTGGGTTGCCCATGTGGTCAAGGGTGGCGTTAGGCCCTAGGCAGAGGGGGCGATGGCCTGGGGCATGGGTGCTCATTGCTTTGTGGACTGTAGCGTTGTACATCATTGTAGATGATCATTGTAGCTTTATTGCTGGCCTGGGGTGTAGGCCAATCCTAGCTCCGCTACTTCCTGTGGCTGAACGAGTACTATGGTTATACCTATGACTATGTGGAAACTATGGTTGCACCCTTGGCTATGTATGTGATTGTGGCTGCACCTGTGGTTGTGGCAGTGTGTTGTGGATGTGGCTGTAGGATGTGCGTACAAAAGGCGACATGTGTCGATCACTAAAGGACTAAAGAAAAAACCCGAAACGCACCACTTGGCGTGTTTGAAGCGCACGCGTGACCTCTGCAAGGGGTACCCTCTAACTAGTGATTAGGCCATGCAACACTACTTTTAGTCCTTTGATTATTTCGGTGCAATAAGAGATTTGGTCAAGTTCTACAAAAATAGTTAGAGGACAGCCTTTGCAGAGGTTATCTGCATTCGCTTCGAGCGTGACAAGTGGCGTATTGTGGTGAGTGTCGGGGTTTTTTAGTCCCTCCTCATTCAACACATATCAAGTGAAGATGAGTTTCTGATTTCTAGTTTCCTGGTCACGGGCGTAACCACAGATGCAACCACAGCCACAACGTGCAACCACATGCACAACCACAGCCATAGCGCAACCATAACACAACCACAATGTGCAGCCATAGTCACAACCACGGACGTAGCCATAGGTACAACAACAGCCAAAGCGTGCAACCACATCCACAACCGCGAGGCGCAGCCACAACCGCAGCCACAAGCACAACCACAGCTCACGTGTAGCCATAGGCGCATCCATGAGCAAGACCACAGTTCGCACACAACCACAGTTTTTTGCTTCACGGGATACACCCAAAACACGATACGTGGCGACTTCTAGATAAACCAAAAGTGACCTCTGTGGGTACTCCTGAGAGGGTACCCTCTAACTAGTTGATCTCCTCTAGACACGAGTCTTCGAGTTCATTGGTCTCTTGCAAATATAACTTTTCATGTTGCGGCTATTAAGTGATCCAATGCATGCACGCCATTTGTCGCAACAAAAGTGTTTTAAGTGGTTTCTCATATGGATCATTGGTTAGAGGGTATCTCTTGCAAATGTAAATTTTCATTTTAATGATATTAAGTGATTCAATGCATGCACTCTATTTATAGAAACGAGAGAGTTTTGAGTCGTTTCTCACCGCTTGCATGAGGATGGGAGGTGGACTATTTGTGTTTTTTTTGATTCATTTAAAAAAATGATTTATCATTCGATTTGTGCGTTCAAATTACGAAATGTTTTTACCGTTCATTTCTCCCGTCGACGTCTTTAAACCGTGCCTCCCGGCCATACTAAATTGTGCTTCGAAAAAGTACTAAACTTTAACCTCTAATGAATCCATAGTTTTTCTTCTCGAGGAATCATAGGTTTTTTTTCTCATGGAGCCACACATTTTCTCATGCAGTCATAGATTTGTTTCTCCTACAACCATAATTTTTCTAGAGGAAACACATTTTTTTCTCTTTTTGCTCCTCGTGGAGCCACAGTTTTGATGCAATCACAGATTTGCTTCTTATGCAACCACAATTTTTTTTCTAGCGGAGCTATGGTTGTTTTTCCTTTTTTTTTCGTGGAACCACAAATTTGCTTCTTGTGCAGTCAAATATTTTCTTGCCGTGCAACCATTGATTTACTTCTCGCGGAGCACATTTTTTTCACATTTTTGCTTATCGTGAAGCCATAATTTTGCTTCTCATACATCGAGAGTTTTGTTTTTCCATTTTGCTTCTCTTGAAACCACATTGAACATTTTTTTCAGTGGAAGAGACTTGTGGGAGCGATGTTCAATGTGTATGTTAAAAATTGTTAAGGGTGTATCATAAAATGTTCAATGTGTATTTAAAAATTGTTTAGCATATATCACAAAAATAGTCAATATGTATTTAAAAATTGTTAAGCATATATCAAAAACATGTTTCAATGGTATTTAAAAGTTGCTCACCTTATTTTAATTTTTTTCATTTTGTATTGGAAATGTATGTTTAAACAATAACTAACTATTAAAAACAGTGGCTATGTTTTGGTAAAACAGACTAAAATCCAAAAAAGGCGAAAAAATGCTTGTACATGGGCTGGCCCATTGAGGTTTTCTTTTGCATGCGTCATACAAGAGTTTCCATAAAATTTATAGCAAAGAGGAAGTGAAGATAGCTATTTTCATATGTTCTCGACCAAAGCGTTGGGGCCTGATGATTTTCCAGCTCATTTTTTCGGCACCATTGGAATATTTGTGGTGATGAGATCACATCCTTGATTATTCGTTCGCTTGATGAAGAGGACTTCCCAGATGAAATTGATAGCATGCTCGTTATTATGATTCCTAGGATTGCTTGTCCAAAAATTGTAGGACAATTTCGACCCATAAACCTTTGTCATGTAATTTATAAAATTACTTCAAATGTTTTGTCTAACAGGTTGAAGGTAATTATCTTTGATGTGATTTCTATGGAGTAATCGGCTTTTGTTCCTGGAGTTCTTATCACTGACAATTTTATTTCGGCGTATGAATATATGCATTATATGAAAACCCAAAGGTTGAAGGGTAGTAGATTTTATGCTCTGAAATTAGACATGATGAAAGCGTATGACAAGCTTGAGTGGTCATATCTTAAGGAGGTTATGATGAAAGTATTGCATTAGCAGGAGATTTACTGACTTAATAATGAAGTACTATGTCTTTTTAGTTTCCGCATTCGTTTTTGTAATAGTGGTACTATGAAGAGTGCAGACTTTTGGCTCCGGAGGTCCAGGGAGGACTTTATTTTGAAAAATTCAAAAATCATATTTAAATGTTTGAATTTTTTTCATGTGAATGTATATGTATTTCGCACAAGCGTGTGAAATTTCTCTTCAAAATATTATGATTTGAATGTTGTGCAAAAAAGATAAAATTGCAACCCAGCAACAAAAAAAGTTGGCCCATTATGAAAATAATATTTGTCTATTTTTGTACGTCACGTGTGAAAAGATAATGTTTTCAAATTTTGCAAATATGTTTTATATGTGCTTATGTTCATTCACACAAAATTTCAATTTTTTTGACCAAGTGGAAAATCGAATTTTGAAAATGTGCTTCATGGAGCTCGTCCTCCATATGCAATATTCGTACTATGAATCCTTTCAGACCCTCAAGTGGAATGTGACATGGAGACCCCTTATCCTCGTATTTATTAAGACTCGTGGAGTTGGGGCTGGTGGCATTAACATTTGTAACATTTGTAAGCGCTGATTCAAGGTGGCCAATTAGGCACGAAGGGTCATCGAATTGTCCTTCATCTCCTACGAAAACTATATATACAAGGTAGAGCATTATTACAAAGACTAGGTTCGCATACAATACACACCAAGACTTGGGGGCTACTATACCTACATTAAAGATATTCAGAACTAACCTGAAGACCAGGTCCAATCGACCCCTCCGTGGCAGAAAATGCCTCAGCCGTGGAGGCCAGCCACTCGGTGGCCTTTTAAACCGACCTCCTCTCAGTCTCCAAAGCTGAGAGCCTTACACGCGACCTCCAGAACTGGAGACCTTCATCCTCTTGGTGCCTTGGCCTCCCATGGAAGCCGCCTCACCCGTTGGACCCACATGAGGGGGATCCAATGATGAATAAGGACTATACTCAGTGTTCCCTGAAGGGGGAACATGCACGCCTATAGAAATTCAAGTTACGCTTTAATATGGGCACGTCAAAAGCTACCCATGCCTAATGAAAACCCCACTGTGAACTTATTCCACAGAAGCAGAATCTGAGGGCTTCGAGCCCTCCACAACTGTCTCCAATGTCGACTCTCGTGCGAAGACCTCCGAGATCAGGTTAGGGATAAACCCGATCTCAGGAACGAAGCCACTTTAAATTAGGCAAAAGTCAGATGAGGCAAGTTGGATGCATAATAAATGCAAAGGAGAAGGAGCTTACTGATCATCCACCAGGAGGTTCCGCTCGCGCTTAAACCTGTTCATCATGATAGGGGTGACCTCCCCCTATCCGACGTTCGGTGCTCGGGTTGGATCATGTTGTGCCTTTGAAAGTGCATCTAATCCCCTAGGGTGGTTTTGGTAATTAACAACAACATATAGCTCATTGAACTAGTGCCTACTTAATGTGTATTTTAGGTAAGTTCAATGTAGGACAACGGATGGACATGTGAATACACCCCTCAAGATGCTATGGATAAGATGGCCCCACTCCGAAGACTCTCCATTTCTATTTTAGTGTTCAACATCACATAGAGTCATAGGATCATGCCAATATATTAAAAAGGGGTGAGGTTTTGATGGTGATACTGTTTATCAAGTGCTCAGATCTACTTCCACTGCCTCAAATCATTTTCCGTATCCCAAGCCAAACACTCACTTTGGTGCTACCAACTCAAACCTTTCAGACTCGTCGAAATACCACAAAGCGGTTAGTCCAAACCCTAATGTTTCGGTCCAACGAATATGTCAGGTTGATCCCACGATTTGCTCTTTGTATAGGCCAGTCTTCAAGTGAACTCATTTCAGAAAATATGAAATTTCATGTTAGACCAATCGAAATGCCTACTTCATTGTGGCCTCGCTGCACCGCCACCAGTTGCACGCTGGAGAGCAAGACTGGTTTCTTTGACGTGTGGATACGGCAGTCCGACCACTATGCCGCCGAGATAAGGTGTGATAGCCAGGGACATTGGCTCAACATGTTCGAGGCGCCTTGCCGACCGAAGCACGAGATGAACTTCCTGGACGTCCAGTCTCGAGCGAAGGCGGAGTTCATCGGTCCCTATATTGAGGTCGTAACCCACAAAGAGAAGAAGGTGACCCACATAGTCCTCGATCAGGTGTGAACCCATTAGAGCGTCAAGGCGGCTATGGCAAGGTTTGTGAGTGAAAAATACGCACCTCGTTCAGGCGGAGGCTATGGTCAAGGAGGAGGAGGCAGGAGCCTCGGTGATCAAGGTTGAGGAAGAGGAGGAGGGCGCCAACGGCAACAACATTGTCTGGGATGACCTCAAGAATGAGAGTGATGAGTGTCTGTAGTAGTCTAGTCGATCGAACTTAAGTTTGAATGTTTTTAGATTGTTGCATGTTAGAATTGTTTAATGATTGAAGTTTGCAGTGATGCAATGTGATGTTCATAAAATAGATCAGCTATTGGAGACACACACTTTTTGATGCTCTAAAAAGAACTTTTTGGTGTTGTGAATTTTACTCCAAACAATCTTTGATGCCCTATTCTGTTAAAGAGAGAAACAATGCATGGATCTGTGTAATTGTTCACCCAGGTTGTCAAGTTTAGAACTGCGAGGGCAAAGAAGACAGGTTCCTCCTTTCAGCAGAATGACTCTACTTTAGCTAGCCGAAAGCCCGAAACACACGAGCTTCTGAGTTTCCAAGGTTATGTTCTGCATTCTGATGTTGTTATGTCCAAGGCGGCGATACTTCTGAAGAGGTGAAGTGTGAGCGAATGGGCAGGCGTCTTGCTCTGATCTTACAACGAAAGAAAACGAGGAGGTAGCTTATGTACAAAGCCTGAAAACAATGTAATGTGCAGAAACTACTTTTCATGTAGATGTAGTGATGTTGGATAAAAACTGAATTTTGTTCATAGCTTACAAATTCATTTCCTGCTCTTTGGCCAACACTCAAAATAGCACAACTGAAAACACGATCACCAGCTCACAGCACAACCAGAATCCACTGCATTTTTCATTTGTACCAAGCACATACTCTAAAAGAAATACTAGAGCACCAGCCCACTGGAAGAACCAGCTATCCTTTTCATTTATAGAAATGCATAGGAGTATAAAATAAACACATTCTCATCAATTCACTGCAAGAACCACTAAATTTTCCATCATCCAAAAGTAATGCAGGATCATCGATTCATGGCAAGAACACCAGACTGAAATTCTTCATCCAGGAAGCAGTAGCAACCACATCCACAGAGATGAATGTCAGAACTGCAACGACTACTACAACCAGCATCACAGACTTTAGCTAGCAGAAGAAACACAAGAGCTGATGAGTTTTCTCAACCTATATCTATCTAGTAGTATATGCTAAAGGAGGCGTCCAGTTAAGCCGCCATTGTGTCCGAGGCTCAGGATCCCGCTCTGATCTTTCTCTATGCTGCGGTGACATTTGGGTATCGCAACAAGTTATAGCCTGAATTAGCAGAAATAATAAGGTAGTTAGGCGGCAGACCAATAATCAATAACAATATATTGACAAGATCAAGAAGACAAAACATGAAACAATATAATGTGCAAGGAACTAAGCTTTTATGCACTATCTATTATAGGATACAACCTGAACTTTGTTACAGATTAGAAACTTACTATCTTCTCTACAAATATGAAATGAGATGACTGAACTTGATTTGACTTTTTAGGTTTCCAAGCAGCAAAATGTTACGAAATGGACGAACTGAATTATCTGAATCAAGAAAAAAAGTGTGGACGCAATCGTTTCTACAAGCTACATAGTTCAGACCATCTTGTACCATGTATACACAGACTGATAAATCCAAATGGCACTGGCACTGGCACCTACTATTCCCATTCAAGTACTTTTACTTTTCTACTACAAGACTACAACAGTTTCAGACAAATCCCAAGTCCTAACAAAACCTATCACAATATCCTTTTTACAAGCATGATCACATTAGCAGTCCACGAAAGTAAGACTCCAAATATCATGTTCACGCGCTAAACAGTATGTACACCAACATATATTCAAGACCACCAGTATATTTCCCACAAAAGAAGATCATTAGAAAGAAGATCAACAATCTAAATCGCAGAGTTTTCCAAAAAAAATATAGACCAATAATACAGCTCATGTACATAACCTGAAAACAAGTACTTCCTAAAGGTATACTAATTGTGCGTCAATTAATATGGATCGGAGGGAGTAATTTTGTTTGATTTAATTTAGTATTGTAAGAACCTAATTTTATTTGAAGTTTATTCAACACAAATAAAATAGTCTAAATCAATGGAAATCACAATCTTCTTGAAATAAGATGAATCAACTGATTCTTAAATGTAAGTTGCATAGTTTTACTAGCTCTGAACAGAAAAAATATTACTGATGGCATATATATAGCACCACATAGATAAACTGAATTATCTGAATCGGATCTTTAGTCTGCATCTGCAACCAACACTTTCCATATCAAGGTTGAGTGTAAAATGTTACTTACGAAATTTGTTCCCCCATTAACCAACAAATCGACAAGACAACAGCAGTAAACTATTAGGACTACAACAAATCGACAATTGTGTCAGAACCCCAACTAGGGTAAGTGCTAGGGTTGTTTGATCCCTTTGCATCATGTAAAAATTCCAAAAGAAATTGAAAAATGGGGAAAAGAAAATCCCTGAGAAATTAAATCAAATGGCCAGATAAAAATATTTTTCCAAAAATCATTTGAATGTTTGGAAAATTCCTAGAATTGTTGCTGATCATTGCAAAAGTGGTTTGGGGATTTTCCCATGCCCATGGAATATTCAAAAATTCAAAAGGTGCATTGGAAATTAAATTAAACTGCAATTTGAATTTAAATTCAAATTGTTTGATTTTCAAAAGTCACCAAAACTTATGAGTGGCTAGCTATTTATGTTATAAGCCCACATAAAAGTTTTCATGATTTTGTAAAATGCCTTGCTATTTTATTCAGGGCAAAACATATTTACAGAAAAGGAAAAACAGAAAGAAAAAAGGAACAAAAGGAAACCCAGCCCACCCCCTGGCCACCTGGCCCAGCCTGGCCAGAAGCCGGCCCAGCCCACCAGGGGCAGGGTCGTCTTCCTCCAGGCCAGCCGAGCACGCCACTGCGTGGCGAGCATGCGCTCGTCGCCGGCCACGCAGCAGCTTGGCCTCGGCGTCACCTGGCCGCCTGGAAGCCCCCTCTGGAGACTTCTCTCCATTCTCCCCCTCGCCACGGTCGTCTTCCCCCTCTCCTCCTCGCCATTCCCGTGCAGCCCGAGAACCCGCCGGAGCACGCCGTCGCACCCGCGCGGCCATCGTCTTCCTCTAGCTTCTCCGAGGTGTCCACGAGACTCGCAGTACTCGTCTTCGTCACCGTGCCAAAGATTGGGAGTCGGGACCCCCTGGAGCAAGCGAATCGCACAGTCTTCCTCGCCTCCGGCCGCCGTGCGCCATCGTCAATTTCGTCTCCGACAAGCCACCTCCATCCTCGCCGTCAACTCCATTGAGTTGCTGGTGAGCCGTAGGTCCAAACCCCTCTTCTCCCACCTCCTATCGCTGCCTCTATCGGGATCTGCCATGGAAGCCGAGAGCCACCGCCGCCATTGCCGCCGACGTGCTAGCTCCCGTACCCTGCTGTCCATACCGGCATGCCTATCGCGTTCCTGAGGCCCTCGGGAACTCGTAGCACCAGTCCACGCGCAAGGAGGAGGAGCACAACGCCGACTGCATCACCGATGTGCCACGGCCGCCGCCGAGCACGACGCCGACGAGGTTCCGGCCGCCCCCTGACCTCCCTGGTGGCATAGCTCGAAGCGGACGAGCACGGGCATCACTCCGGTGCCTTCCGCGTGCCCAGCCGTGGCCGATTTGGTCACTCCGGCGGGGCTCCGCCGTGCCCAGTGACACCGGCGGCTAGCCGCCGGCCGGTGGATTAGCTTAAGGGCTAATCCAGTGACGATGACAGGTGGGTCCCCCTGGCCCCTAACCCCTCTGTTAAGTTAACAGAGAGGGGATTAAACCCTCTCCCACTGACATGGGGGCCCCAGTTGTCAGCCCCCCCTATGACGTCACCCTGACCTTAGCATGACGCAGAAATTCATTTTCCAGATTAAAAATAAATCCAAAGAAATCAGAAAAATCCAGAAATTAGCCAAAACTTCAATAAATCATAGAAAATTCATATTAACTCCAAATTTAATAAATAATATGTCTAAAAATATCAGAAAAATCCAAGGATTATGAATATGGGCTCTGTTTTCATGTTTGACCATTTTAAAATGGGTGAACAGTGCAAAACATCCATATGGCTTTATTTCAAATTCAAATTTGAAGCACATTTGCAAATGACTTTGCATTTGACTTCTTTGAAATGGAATTGTACCCACCTTGTGACCAAGAACATCACCATTTCAATATTGATCATGTGTTTGAGCATTGCAAATAAATTTATACCTTGTTTGATTGTTTGCTCGATAGACGTGCAACCGGAACCGAAGGCCACCCCCTTCGTTGAAGACCCCGATATCGAACCTCGTCAGCAAGGCAAGCAAACCCCATTGATCATGTCTATAAAATCCCAATTCCCTCTCAGTCTCGCTTATGCATGTTTAAGAGATCACTTTGTATCGATTCTACCGCATAGTTGAACCCATATCCGATGCATGACCTATCATCTTGTCACAGTAGTAAGCAAACCACAATCCTAGCTGACATAGGATTTGGTTGATATCATGTGGCCCCTGCAACTGTTACAGCATATTGCATGCTTAGTGTTACAGTGAGGTTGCTTTTGATGTGAGTCGGGATGATCGTGACCATGGTGTTGATGAAAGTGAAACTGTGTCGGTGAATCCACCCTAATACAAGGTGAACGATGAGAGGTTGTGTAGGAGTACACAGTGGGTTGTCTCGTTGAACACCGCCTTAAGCACCGAGTTCTTGTATGGTAATCCAAGACAAAGAGTACAACCACACATTGGGCTCACTGACCCCTCTCGGCCTAGTACCTTGATCCGTGTCGACGTCCAGGAGTCACATTAGTTAGGGCTTTCCATTTGACATGTGCATAGAAAAAGAACGAAGGAAATGGTTGCATCATATAGATATGTGGGTGTACCTGTGAGGCAGGAAAACCATCTGCTAAAGGTGGCGTCTCGGTCACCTACATTGTCTGAGTCCGTTTCGTTGATCCGACCGGACTCTCGAGCGGTAGCAACTCAGATAGTCGACTCCTGGAATAGACCGGTTGTGAGCGAAGTGTCGTGGTGAACATCCTTGCTGTCACCTCTTGAACGGTGGCGAGACCTGGCGGTAACCGATGGTCATGTGTGTGTAGTTTACACCCTTGCAAGGTTAACAAAACTATTCGAATAGCCGCGTCCGCGGTTAAGGACTACTTGGAACCTGTACCTGATTATTAGACAACTTGAACTGGATACTTCTAAAATACACCAAGATAAGTGTGAGTACTATGGTGTGCTTTCTCGTGGGGAAGTCGAGGAAGTAACCATAGTGGTGTATTGGTTGGAGATGTAGTGGACTCGTGTACGCTTCTTACCTCAAGTTTGGTATTCGTAGTTCAGGATTAGCCAAGTCAAAGCTGGCACTTCTGCTTGATGAAACCCCACCTCCCTTTACCTTGATACTTGAGCATGAGTAGTTTAGATCTGATGTAAGTCTTGCTGAGTACGACTTTGTACTCACGTTTGCTTATTCTATGTTTTAGATAAGAAACCGGACCCCGATGGAGTCACCTTCGTGAAGCTCGACGTTGACTAAGTTAGTATAGTCCTAGACAGCAGTCTGGTCCTTCGTGGAAGGGCATGTTTGTTTTACAAGGCTTCTCTAAGCCATTTGTTAAACTTGTCTGTACTCAGACCTAATTTGCTTCCGTTGTATTGATGTAATGTTGATCACAGACATGTGATCTTTGTATGCTCTATGTGTATATCAATAAAGAGTACTTTGTAGAGTTATGTGATGATACCTGCTGTTCATACTAGGCATGTGTGCTGCGTGTATGTTTATAACATGCATGTCTTAGTATGGGTTTTCGAGACCTTAGTTGTGATCTGGCTGGCGGTCTTTTATACACCAAGTGGCCCTTAGATGTGCGCAGCTTGGGGCATCGCGATGCGATTGTTCGTGACTCTGTCACGTGCACACTTTGTTGTATGATCGAGCCCGCCCTAGACCCCGACTAAGTGATCGGGCTGGAGTAAGTCTATGTAAGAGTTAGGATCCAATCGATAACATGGTTGAGGCGACTTGTCTATGAGTATGGGATTCACCACCCATAAGCATTTATACTTGTGAGCGGACGATGAGGACCCATCTCAGATGATCATCAGGCCTGAATGGGATGCCCCTCACGTTCGATGCTTACCGAGAACGTTCTGTGCTTGGCCTTGTCTGCTTAGACAAGTGGGTACGGTTCTCGGCTCTCCATGTGATTGTATCGTGACTGGAATTACATATGCTAACCCCGGGTCCCGGCAGACTTGGTATCAGAGCAGGATTGTCTGTAGGCTTATCAAACCCTTGGTCGAAGTCGAGTCTAGCATTCTATAGTTATATAGTTACTCTAGGTATATAAGGGAACAACGTAAGACTTCTTTTTCTCCTTACCCTCATCGATCTGAGTTCTGAGTCACCCTTATCATTTCTACGGGATGATAGGACTAGGCTCATCTATGTCTTACTAGAACATCTCGCTGAGTGCTTCCTTTTAGCCGTAGGATTATTGTGGTCGTCCAGTGTCTCCGTGTTTTGAGTTCCTTGAGGAAGTTCTGTCCAATCTCCTCGAGGTTGTCTTGTTTTCCATCCCGGTGTAGCCGTTATGCTGCCGGATTTATCCCGTGTTTCTATGAATCTTTTCCTTCGCATTACAATCTTTTCCGCCTTCATCATGTCTTGTTATCCTTGAATCCATCATTCAACCTGTTCTGATTGTTGATTTTTATCACACAGGATGTCAGGTGGAACTCGTAGTGCTGTTCGTCGGAATCAAGACCGTGTTCGGAATCGAAATGATGATGAACCTCTACCACCGCCTTCTGTGGCGGAAATCATGATGGAAGCTGAGAAGAATCAAGGTGACCAGACACGCCTACTGGAGGTCATCGAGTAGAATACCGCTCGTCAGCGTAATGTGGCCGTGAGAATTCAGGACTTCATCCTCCTCAAGCCACCGGTATTTCGATGTTCTTCTGAGCCCCTTGAAGCTGATGATTGGCTTCGTTCCATCGAGCGTAAGCTTGACACTGCACATGTTGCTCTTGATGACCGAGTTATATTCGCGGCATACTTTCTGGAAGGTGCTGCTGCTGAATGGTGGGAGAACTATGTTGCGATGCAGCCTGATGGTCACCTAGTGACTTGGCAGGAGTTCCGTGATGCCTTTCGAGGGTACCACCTTCTAGATGAGTTGATGGAGCGCAAGAAGGAAGAGTTCTGCAATCTGACTCAAGGAGAGATGTCCATGCATGAGTATGTGAGAGAGTTCAACCGTCTTGCCCAGTATGCCCAAGATGAGATCACCACCGATGCCAGAAAGCAGGCAAGGTTCCGTAAAGGACTTAGCCCAATCCTTCGCCATGATCTCAACCTCATCGAATTTGCCACCTTTGAGGATTTAGTCAACAGATCCTTCAGAGCTGAGCATGGCAATGAAATTTTCGAGGAGTCCCGCAAGCATGCTCTTGAGCTTGCTTCTTCTTCCAGTTCAGCCCCTCAGAAACACCAAATTTGGATTCCAACCAGAGCCATAGCTCAAAACTTTCTTCAGAGGCCACCACCAAATATATGCCATCCACCTCAACACATTGTTCCACCCCGGAATGATGGTGTGCAGCCAAGTAATCCCACTCCCAGCAATTCAGACAGGGTATGCTTTAAGTGTGGTCTTCCAGGCCATTACTATCGTCAATGCCCTCAGGTCTTGATGGCACCACGTCATTCTCGACCCAAGCCTCCAAAGAAATCCACCACCAAGACCATCCCATCAAAGCTTTCAGTCACAAGTAGTGGTTGTGTGAACCAAATCTCAGTTGAGGAAACCACTGCTGCTTCTGACGTCATTCTTGGCACACTCCCAGTCAATCATGTCCCCGCCTCCGTTCTTTTCGATCCAGGAGCTTCTCATTTATTCATGTTGGAGAGTTATGCACTTCGGCATGGATTTTCTTTTGAAGAAATGTTTTCTCCAATGATCATTCAAACTCCTGGTTCAAAGTGGCAAACTAATAGAGTAAGCCATGGCAATCAAATTGCAATTGAGGGTTTAGTATTCCTTGCTTCACTTATAGCCCTCAAGTCTTCGGACATTGATGTTATCCTAGGAATGGATTGGTTATCAAGGCAGAATGCTTTCCTTGATTGTAAAGCCAAATCAGTTAAACTCACCCATCCTTCAGGCCAGACCATTGACTACACATCACCCAGCTCTAGAATCCAGGTGCAGACTTTGAACGTGCTTCCACTTCCTGACCTTGAAGATGTTCCGGTGGTTCGTGACTTTCCGGATGTCTTTCCTGAAGAGCTGCCGGGAATGCCACCCGACAGGTGTGTAGAGTTCATAGTGGATCTTATACCAGGCACAGCCCCAATTTCCAGACGCCCATATAGAATGGCCCCACATGAGTTAGCTGAGCTAAAAACCCAACTTGATGCTTCGTTGGCAAAAGGCTTCATCCGCCCTAGCTCATCGCCATGGGGTTGCCCCGTTCTGTTCGTAACGAAGAAGGATGGAACAGAAAGGATGTGCGTAGACTATCGCCCGCTAAATCTAGCAACGATAAAGAACAAGTACCCATTGCCCAGGATCAATGATCTTTATGATCAACTTGCAGGATCCTCTGTCTTCTCCAAGATGTATTTGAGATTAGGCTATCATCAAATTAAAATCCGAAACAAGGACATTCCAAAAACGGCTTTCACTACTCGGTATGGTCTTTACGAGTACACCGTCATGTCCTTCGGTTTAACCAATGCCCCCGCCACATTCTCGCGCTTAATGAATTCGATCTTCATGGAGTACCTAGATAAATTTGTTGTGGTTTATCTTGATGACATTCTCATCTACTCGAAGAACGAAGAAGAGCACGCAGAACATCTTAGGTTGGTATTGATGAAACTTAGAGAGCACCGCCTTTATGCCAAGTTCTCCAAGTGTGAATTTTGGCTACCAGAAGTGACCTACTTAGGCCACGTGATTTCTGCGAAAAGTGTTGCAGTCAATCCCGAGAGGGTTCAGGCCGTCCTTGATTGGACTCCACCTGAATCGGTTAAGCAAGTTAGGAGTTTTCTTGTCCTAGCCAGCTATTTCCATCGCTTCGTCGAGAACTTTTCTAAAGTTGCAAAGCCTCTAACTGAACTCCTCAAGAAAGATAAGAAATTCTTATGGACTTCCAAGTGCGAGGAAAGCTTTCAAGAGCTAAAAATAAGATTGACTTCTGCACCCGTACTTGCACCTCCAGACACCAAAAAGGATCTAGAGATCTATTGTGACGCATCACGGCAAGGGTTAGGATGCATACTTCTGCAAGATCTACATGTGGTAGCTTATGCTTCACGCCAGTTGTGGCCACATGAAGAGAACTATCCTACCCATGACCTTGAACTCGCTGCCGTAGTTCATGCCCTAACAACTTGGCGACATTACCTCCTTGGTAATCGTTGTGAGATCTATTCCGACCACCAAAGCCTCAAATATATTTTCACCCAACCAGATCTTAATCTCAGGCAAAGACGCTGGATAGAGTTGATAAAATATTATGACTTAGGAATTTCTTACACCCCAGGCAAGGCCAACGTCATGGCTGATGCACTAAGTCGTAAGTCGTATTGTAACAACCTCATGTTACAACAGTATCAACCACTTCTTCATGAGGAATTTCGAAAGCTCAATCTCGAGATTGTTCCTCGTGGATCTCTTTTCAACCTGGTGGCGAAACCAACCCTTGAGGATCAAATCATAGTTGCCCAAAGGCGTGAATGAGGTGTTCGCCGGATCAAGGAGAACATTGTTAGCGGAGTTGCTAAATGTTTCTCCACAGATAATAAAGGAACGGTATTCTTTGAAAATCGTTTGGTAGTACCTAAGAATAGGGATCTAAGGCAACTCATCCTCAAAGAAGCCCATGACACACCCCTCTAGATTCATCCCGGTAGCACAAAAATGTACCGAGATCTACGCCAGAGATTTTGGTGGACTAGAATGAAGAGAGACATTGCTCGATTTGTTGCTGAATGTGATGTTTGTCGTCGCATTAAGGAAGAACACCAAAGACCTGCTGGTACACTTCAACCTTTGCCTATTCCCGATTGGAAATGGGACAAATGCAGGTATGACTTCATCACCGACTTTCCAAAAACCCAGAAAGGAAATGATGCCATCTTCGTGGTCATTGATAGAATGTCCAAAGTTGCTCACTTCCTTCCCGTTCGCGAGTCTATAACTGCTAGTCAGTTGGCGGACTTGTACGTCTCTAGAATTGTGTCTCTTCACGGTGTTCCTTTGGTGATCAATTCTGACCGTGGTAGCCTTTTCACCTCTAGATTTTGGGGAAGCTTCCAACATGCTATGGGAACTCATCTCTCCTTTAGTATGGCTTTCCATCCTCAGTCTAGCGGTCAAGTCGAAAGGGTTAACCAAATTCTTGAAGACATGCTTAGAGCTTGTGTTATGTCTTTCGGAAAGAATTGGGAGAAGTCTCTTCCATTCGCCGAATTTGCTTATAACAATAGTTTTCAATCTAGTCTGAACATGGCTCCTTTTGAACTCCTATATGGACGACGATGTCGAACACCCCTAAACTGGTCAGAAACCGGTGAAAGACAATTCTTTGGACCAGATATGATCAAGGAAGCAGAAGAGCAAGTTCGCATTGTTCGTGATCGTTTGAAAGCCGCTCAATCTCGTCAGAAAAGCTACTATGATCGTCATCGTAGAAAGGAGAGCTACAATCTGGATGAGAAGGCTTACCTTCGGGTTACTCCTCTGAAGGGAACCCAAAGATTCGGTATCAAAGGCAAGTTGGCCCCATGTTACATCGGACCTTTCCGCATTCTTGCTAAACGTGGAGAAGTTGCCTACCAACTTGAACTACCCCCTCACCTTTCCCGAGTACATGATGTATTCCATGTGTCACAACTCAGGCGTTGCTTCAAGGACCCCATCCGCGAAGTCGACCATGAAACGGTTGATCTCCAAGATGACCTTTCTTATCGAGAATAACCTGTTCGTATTCTTGATTCAACTGAGCGTGTCACTCGCCGTCAGAAGATCAAGTTCCTCAAGGTGCAATGGTCACATCACTCTGAGAAAGAAGCAACCTGGGAAAGAGAAGACCGCCTCCGTGCCGAGTACCCCACCTTCCTCCCGACGACTTCTGAATCTCGGGACGAGATTCTTTTGAGTGGGGGCGAGTTGTCAGAACCCCAACTAGGGTAAGTGCTAGGTTGTTTGATCCCTTTGCATCATGTAAAAATTCCAAAAGAAATTCAAAAATGGGGAAAAGAAAATCCCTGAGAAATTAAATCAAATGGCCAGATAAAAATCTTTTTCCAAAAATCATTTGAATGTTTGGAAAATTCCTAGAATTGTTGCTGATCATTGCAAAAGTGGTTTGGGGATTTTCCCATGCCCATGGAAAATTCAAAAATTCAAAAGGTGCATTGGAAATTATATTAAACTCCAATTTGAATTTAAATTCAAATTGTTTGATTTTAAAAAGTCACCAAAACTTATGAGTGGCTAGCTATTTATGTTATAAGCCCACATAAAAGTTTTCATGATTTTATAAAATGCCTTGCTATTTTATTCAGGGCAAAACATATTTACAGAAAAGGAAAAACAGAAAGAAAAAAAGAACAAAAGGAAACCCAGCCCACCCCCTGGCCACCTGGCCCAGCCTGGCCAGAAGCCGGCCCAGCCCACCAGGGGGAGGGTCGTCTTCCTCCAGGCCAGCCGAGCACGCCACTTCGTGGCGAGCATGCGCTCGTCGCCTCGCCACGCAGCAGCTTGGCCTCGGCGTCACCTGGCCGCCTGGAAGCCCCCTCTAGAGACTTCTCTCCATTCTCCCCCTCGCCACGGTCCTCTTCCCCCTCTCCTCCTCGCCATTCCCGTGCAGCCCGAGAACCCGCCGGAGCATGCCGTCGCACCCGCGCGGCCATCGTCTTCCTCTAGCTTCTCCGAGGTGTCCACGAGACTCGCAATACTCGTCTTCGTCACCATGCCAAAGATTGGGAGCCGGGACCCCCGGGAGCAAGCGAATCGCACAGTCTTCCTCGCCTCCGGCCGCCGTGCGCCATCGTTAATTTCGTCTCCGACAAGCCACCTCCGTCCTCGCCGTCAACTCCATTGAGTTCCTGGTGAGCCGTAGGTCCAAACCCCTCTTCTCCCACCTCCTATCGCTGCTTCTATCGGGATCTACCATGGAAGCCGAGAGCTACCGCCGCCATTGCCGCCGACGTGCTAGCTCCCTACCCTGCTGTCCATACCGGCATGCCTATCGCGTTCCTGAGGCCCTCGGGAACTCGTAGCACCAGTCCACGCGCAAGGAGGAGGAGCACAACGCCGACTGCATCACCGATGTGCCACGGCCGCCGCCGAGCACGACGCCGACGAGGTTCCGGCCGCCCCCTGACCTCCCTGGTGGCATAGCTCGAAGCGGACGAGCACGGGCATCACTCCGGTGCCTTCCGCGTGCCCAGCCGTGGCCGATTTGGTCACTCCGGCGGGGCTCCGCCGTGCCCATTGGCACCGGCGGCTAGCCGCCGGCCGGTGGATTAGCTTAAGGGCTAATCCAGTGACGATGACAGGTGGGTCCCCCTGGCCCCTAACCCCTCTGTTAAGTTAACAGAGAGGGGATTAAACCCTCTCCCACTGACATGGGGGCCCCAGTTGTCAGCCCCCCCTATGACGTCACCCTGACCTTAGCATGACGCAGAAATTCATTTTCCAGATTAAAAATAAATCCAAAGAAATCAGAAAAATCCAGAAATTAGCCAAAACTTCAATAAATCATAGAAAATTCATATTAACTCCAAATTTAATAAATAATATGTCTAAAAATATCAGAAAAATCCAAGGATTATGAATATGGGCTCTGTTTTCATTTTTGACCATTTTAAAATGGGTGAACAGTGCAAAACATCCATATGGCTTTATTTCAAATTCAAATTTGAAGCACATTTGCAAATGACTTTGCATTTGACTTCTTTTAAATGGAATTGTACCCACCTTGTGACCAAGAACATCACCATTTCAATATTGATCATGTGTTTGAGCATTGCAAATAAATTTATACCTTGTTTGATTGTTTGCTCGATAGACGTGCAACCGGAACCGAAGGCCACCCCCTTCGTTGAAGACCCCGATATCGAACCTCGTCAGCATGGCAAGCAAACCCCATTGATCATGTCTATAAAATCTCAATTCCCTCTCAGTCTTGCTTATGCATGTTTAGGAGATCACTTTGTATCGATTCTACCGCATAGTTGAACCCATATCCGATGCATGACCTATCATCTTGTCACAGTAGTAAGAAAACCACAATCCTAGCTGACATAGGAGTTGGTTGATATCATGTGGCCCCTGCAACTGTTACAGCTTATTGCATGCTTAGTGTTACAGTGACGTTGCTTTTGATGTGAGTCGTGATGATAGTGACCATGGTGTTGATGAAAGTGAAACTGTGTCGGTGAATCCACCCTAATACAAGGTGAACGATGAGAGGTTGTGTAGGAGTACACAGTGGGTTGTCTCGTTGAACACCGCCTTAAGCACCGAGTTCTTGTATGGTAATCCAAGACAAAGAGTACAACCACACATTGGGCTCACTGACCCCTCTCGGCCTAGTACCTTGATCCGTGTCGACGTCCAGGAGTCACATTAGTTCGGGCTTTCCATTTGACATGTGCATGGAAAAAGAACGAAGGAAATGGTTGCATAATATAGATATGTGGGTGTACCTGTGAGGCAGGAAAACCATCTGCTAAAGGTGGCGTCTCGGTCACCTACATTGTCTGAGTCCGTTTCGTTGATCCGACCGGACTCTCGAGCGGTAGCAACTCAGATAGTCGACTCCTGGAATAGACCGGTTGTGAGCAAAGTGTCGTGGTGAACATCATCGCTGTCTCCTCTTGAACGGTGGCGAGACCTGGCGGTAACCGATGGTCATGTGTGTGTAGTTTACAACCTTGCAAGGTTAACAAAACTATTCGAATAGCCACGTCCGCGGTTAAGGACTACTTGGAACCTGTACCTGATTATTAGACAACTTGAACTGGACACTTCTAAAATACACCAAGATAAGTGTGAGTACTATGGTATGCTTTCTCGTGGGGAAGTCGAGGAAGTAACCATAGTGGTGTATTGGTTGGAGATGTAGTGGACTCGTGTACGCTTCTACCTCAAGTCTGGTATTCGTAGTTCAGGATTAGCCAGGTCAAAGCTGGCACTTCTGCTTGATGAAACCCCACCTCCCTTTACCTTGATACTTGAGCATGAGTAGTTTAGATCTGATGTAAGTCTTGCTGAGTACGACTTTGTACTCACGTTTGCTTATTCTATGTTTTAGATAAGAAACCGGACCCCGATGGAGTCACCTTCGTGAAGCTCGACGTTGACTAAGTTAGTATAGTCCTAGACAGCAGTCTGGTCCTTCGTGGAAGGGCATGTTTGTTTTACAAGGCTTCTCTAAGCCATTTGTTAAACTTGTCTGTACTCAGACCTAATTTTCTTCCGTTGTATTGATGTAATGTTGATCACAGACATGTGATCTTTGTATGCTCTATGTGTATATCAATAAAGAGTACTTTGTAGAGTTATGTGATGATACCTGCTGTTCATACTAGGCATGTGTGCTGCGTGTATGTTTATAACATGCATGTCTTAGTATGGGTTTTCGAGACCTTAGTTGTGATCTGGCTGGCGGTCTTTTATACACCAAGTGGCTCTTAGATGTGCGCAGCTTGGGGCATCGCGATGCGATTGTTCGTGACTCTGTCACGTGCACACTTTGTTGTATGATCGAGCCCGCCCTAGACCCCGACTAAGTGATCGGGCTGGAGTAAGTCTATGTAAGAGTTAGGATCCAATCGATAACATGGTTGAGGCGACTTGTCTATGAGTATGGGATTCACCACCCATAAGCATTTATACTTGTGAGCGGACGATGAGGACCCATCTCAGATGATCATCAGGCCTGAATGGGATGCCCCTCACGTTCGATGCTTACCGAGAACGTTCTGTTCTTGGCCTTGTCTGCTTAGACAAGTGGGTACGGTTCTCGGCTCTCCATGTGATTGTATCGTGACTGGAATTACATATGCTAACCCCGGGTCCCGACAGACTTGGTATCAGAGCAGGACTGTCTGTAGGCTTATCAAACCCTTGGTCGAAGTCGAGTCTAGCATTCTATAGTTATATAGTTACTCTGGGTATATAAGGGAACAACGTAAGACTTCTTTTTCTCCTTACCCTCATCGATCTGAGTTCTGAGTCACCCTTATCTTTTCTACGGGATGATAGGACTAGGCTCATCTATGTCTTACTAGAACATCTTGCTGAGTGCTTCCTTTTAGCCGTAGGATTATTGTGGTCGTCCAGAGTCTCCGTGTTTTGAGTTCCTTGAGGAAGTTCTGTCCAATCTCCTCGAGGTTGTCTTGTTTTCCATCCCGGTGTAGCCGTTATGCTGCCGGATTTATCCCGTGTTTCTATGAATCTTTGCCTTTGCATTACAATCTTTTCCGCCTTCATCATGTCTTGTTATCCTTGAATCCATCATTCAACCTGTTCTGATTGTTGATTTTTATCACACAGGATGTCAGGTGGAACTCGTAGTGCTGTTCGTCGGAATCAAGACCGTGTTCGGAATCGAAATGATGATGAACCTCTACCACCGCCTTCTGTGGAGGAAATCATGATGGAAGCTGAGAAGAATCAATGTGACCAAACACGCCTTCTGGAGGTCATCGAGCAGAATACCGCTCGTCAGCGTAATTTGGCCGTGAGCATTCAGGACTTCATCCTCCTCAAGCCACCGGTATTTCGATGTTCTTCTGAGCCCCTTGAAGCTGATGATTGGCTTCGTTCCATCGAGCGTAAGCTTGACACTGCACATGTTGCTCTTGATGACCGAGTTATATTCGCGGCATACTTTCTGGAAGGTGCTGCTGCTGAATGGTGGGAGAACTATGTTGCGATGCAGCCTGATGGTCACCTAGTGACTTGGCAGGAGTTCCGTGATGCCTTTCGAGGGTACCACCTTCTAGATGAGTTGATGGAGCGCAAGAAGGAAGAGTTCTGCAATCTGACTCAAGGAGAGATGTCCATGCATGAGTATGTGAGAGAGTTCAACCGTCTTGCCCAGTATGCCCAAGATGAGATCACCACCGATGCCAGAAAGCAGGCAAGGTTCCGTAAAGGACTTAGCCCAATCCTTCGCCATGATCTCAACCTCATCGAATTTGCCACCTTTGAGGATTTAGTCAACAGATCCTTCAGAGCTGAGCATGGCAATGAAATTTTCGAGGAGTCCCGCAAGCATGCTCTTGAGCTTGCTTCTTCTTCCAGTTCAGCCCCTCAGAAACACCAAATTTGGATTCCAACCAGAGCCATACCTCAAAACTTTCTTCAGAGGCCACCACCAAATATATGCCATCCACCTCAACACATTGTTCCACCCCGGAATGATGGTGTGCAGCCAAGTAATCCCACTCCCAGCAATTCAGACAGGGTATGCTTTAAGTGTGGTCTTCCAGTCCATTACTATCGTCAATGCCCTCAGGTCTTGATGGCACCACGTCATTCTCGACCCAAGCCTCCAAAGAAATCCACCACCAAGATCATCCCAGCAAAGTTTTCAGTCACAAGTAGTGGTTGTGTGAACCAAATCTCAGTTGAGGAAACCACTGCTGCTTCTGACGTCATTCTTGGCACACTCCCAGTCAATCATGTCCCCGCCTCCGTTCTTTTCGATCCAGGAGCTTCTCATTTATTCATGTAGGAGAGTTATGCACTTCGGCATGGATTTTCTTTTGAAGAAATGTTTTCTCCAATGATCATTCAAACTCCTGGTTCAAAGTGGCAAACTAATAGAGTAAGCCATGGCAATCAAATTGCAATTGAGGGTTTAGTATTCCTTGCTTCACTTATAGCCCTCAAGTCTTCGGACATTGATGTTATCCTAGGAATGGATTGGTTATCAAGGCAGAATGCTTTCCTTGATTGTAAAGCCAAATCAGTTAAACTCACCCATCCTTCAGGCCAGACCATTGACTACACATCACCCAGCTCTAGAATCCAGGTGCAGACTTTGAACGTGCTTCCACTTCCTGACCTTGAAGATGTTCCGGTGGTTCGTGACTTTCCGGATGTCTTTCCTGAAGAGCTGCCGGGAATGCCACCCGACAGGTGTGTAGAGTTCATAGTGGATCTTATACCAGGCACAGCCCCAATTTCCAGACGCCCATATAGAATGGCCCCACATGAGTTAGCTGAGCTAAAAACCCAACTTGATGCTTCGTTGGCAAAAGGCTTCATCCGCCCTAGCTCATCGCCATGGGGTTGCCCCGTTCTGTTCGTAACGAAGAAGGATGGAACAGAAAGGATGTGCGTAGACTATCGCCCGCTAAATCTAGCGACGATAAAGAACAAGTACCCATTGCCCAGGATCAATGATCTTTATGATCAACTTGCAGGATCCTCTGTCTTCTCCAAGATGGATTTGAGATTAGGCTATCATCAAATCAAAATCCGAAACAAGGACATTCCAAAAATGGCTTTCACTACTCGGTATGGTCTTTACGATTACACCGTCATGTCCTTCGGTTTAACCAATGCCCCCGCCACATTCTCGCGCTTAATGAATTCGATCTTCATGGAGTACCTAGATAAATTTGTTGTGGTTTATCTTGATGACATTCTCATCTACTCGAAGAACGAAGAAGAGCACGCAGAACATCTTAGGTTGGTATTGATAAAACTTAGAGAGCACCGCCTTTATGCCAAGTTCTCCAAGTGTGAATTTTGGCTACCAGAAGTGACCTACTTAGGCCACGTGATTTCTGCGAAAGGTGTTGCAGTCAATCCCGAGAGGGTTCAGGCCGTCCTTGACTGGACTCCACCTGAATCGGTTAAGCAAGTTAGGAGTTTTCTTGGCCTAGCCAGCTATTGCCATCGCTTCGTCGAGAACTTTTCTAAAGTTGCAAAGCCTCTAACTGAACTCCTCAAGAAAGATAAGAAATTCTTATGGACTTCCAAGTGCGAGGAAAGCTTTCAAGAGCTAAAAATAAGATTGACTTCTGCACCCGTACTTGCACCTCCAGACACCAAAAAGGATTTAGAGATCTATTGTGACGCATCACGGCAAGGGTTAGGATGCATACTTCTGCAAGATCTACATGTGGTAGCTTATGCTTCACGCCAGTTGTGGCCACATGAAGAGAACTATCCTACCCATGACCTTGAACTCGCTGCCGTAGTTCATGCCCTAACAACTTGGCGACATTACCTCCTTGGTAATCGTTGTGAGATCTATTCCGACCACCAAAGCCTCAAATATATTTTCACCCAGCCAGATCTTTATCTCAGGCAAAGACGCTGGATAGAGTTGATAAAAGATTATGACTTAGGAATTTCTTACACCCCAGGCAAGGCCAACGTCATGGCTGATGCACTAAGTCGTAAGTCGTATTGTAACAACCTCATGTTACAACAGTATCAACCACTTCTTCATGAGTAATTTCGAAAGCTCAATCTCGAGATTGTTCCTCGTGGATCTCTTTTCAACCTGGTGGCGAAACCAAACCTTGAGGATCAAATCATAGTTGCCCAAAGGCGTGCACGAGGTGTTCGCCGGATCAAGGAGAACATTGCTAGCGGAGTTGCTAAATGTTTCTCCACAGATAATAAAGGAACGGTATTCTTTGAAAATCGTTTGGTAGTACCTAAGAATAGGGATCTAAGGCAACTCATCCTCAAAGAAGCCCATGACACACCCCTCTAGATTCATCCCGGTAGCACAAAAATGTACCGAGATCTACGCCAGAGATTTTGGTGGACTAGGATGAAGAGAGACATTGCTCGATTTGTTGCTGAATGTGATGTTTGTCGTCGCATTAAGGCAGAACACCAAAGACCTGCTGGTACACTTCAACCTTTGCCTATTCCCGAGTGGAAATGGGACAAATGCCGGTATGGACTTCATCACCGACTATCCAAAAACCCAGAAAGGAAATGATGCCATCTTCGTGGTCATTGATAGACTGTCCAAAGTTGCTCACTTCCTTCCCGTTCGCGAGTCTATAACTGCTAGTCAGTTGGCGGACTTGTACGTCTCTAGAATTGTGTCTCTTCACGGTGTTCCTTTGGTGATCAATTCTGACCATGGTAGCCTTTTCACCTCTAGATTTTGGGGAAGCTTCCAACATGCTATGGGAACTCATCTCTCCTTTAGTACGGCTTTCCATCCTCAGTCTAGCGGTCAAGTCGAAAGGGTTAACCAAATTCTTGAAGACATGCTTAGAGCTTGTGTTATCTCTTTCGGAAAGAATTGGGAGAAGTCTCTTCCATTCGCCGAATTTGCTTATAACAATAGTTTTCAATCTAGTCTGAACATGGCTCCTTTTGAACTCCTATATGGACGACGATGTCGAACACCCCTAAACTGGTCAGAAACCGGTGAAAGACAATTCTTTGGACCAGATATGATCAAGGAAGCAGAAGAGCAAGTTCGCATTGTTCGTGATCGTTTGAAAGCCGCTCAATCTCGTCAGAAAAGCTACTATGATCGTCATCATAGAAAGGAGAGCTACAATCTGGATGAGAAGGCTTACCTTCGGGTTACTCCTCTGAAGGGAACCCAAAGATTCGGTATCAAAGGCAAGTGGGCCCCATGTTACATCGTACCTTTCCGCATTCTTGCTAAACGTGGAGAAGTTTCCTACCAACTTGAACTACCCCCTCACCTTTCCCGAGTACATGATGTATTCCATGTGTCACAACTCAGGCGTTGCTTCAAGGACCCCATCCGCGAAGTCGACCATGAAACGCTTGATCTCCAAGATGACCTTTCTTATCGAGAATACCCTGTTCGTATTCTTGATTCAACTGAGCGTGTCACTCGCCGTCAGAAGATCAAGTTCCTCAAGGTGCAATGGTCACATCACTCCGAGAAAGAAGCAACCTGGGAAAGAGAAGACCGCCTCCGTGCCGAGTACCCCACCTTCCTCCCGACGACTTCTGAATCTCGGGACGAGATTCTTTTGAGTGGGGGCGAGTTGTCAGAACCCCAACTAGGGTAAGTGCTAGGGTTGTTTGATCCCTTTGCATCATGTAAAAATTCCAAAAGAAATTCAAAAATGGGGAAAAGAAAATCCCTGAGAAATTAAATCAAATGGCCAGATAAAAATCTTTTTCCAAAAATCATTTGTATGTTTGGAAAGTTCCTAGAATTGTTGCTGATCATTGCAAAAGTGGTTTGGGGATTTTCCCATGCCCATGGAAAATTCAAAAATTCAAAAGGTGCATTGGAAATTAAATTAAACTCCAATTTGAATTTAAATTCAAATTGTTTGATTTTCAAAAGTCACCAAAACTTATGAGTGGCTAGCTATTTATGTTATAAGCCCACATAAAAGTTTTCATGATTTTATAAAATGCCTTGCTATTTTATTCAGGGCAAAATATATTTACAGAAAAGGAAAAACAAAAAGAAAAAAAGAACAAAAGGAAACCCAGCCCACCCCCTGGCCACCTGGCCCAGCCTGGCCAGAAGCCGGCCCAGCCCACCAGGGGCAGGGTCGTCTTCCTCCAGGCCAGCCGAGCACGCCACTGCGTGGCGAGCATGCGCTCATCGCCGGCCACGCAGCAGCTTGGCCTCGGCGTCACCTGGCCGCCTGGAAGCCCCCTCTGGAGACTTCTCTCTATTCTCCCCCTCGCCACGGTCGTCTTCCCCCTCTCCTCCTCGCCATTCCCGTGCAGCCCGAGAACCCGCCGGAGCACGCCATCGCACCCGCGCGGCCATCGTCTTCCTCTAGCTTCTCCGAGGTGTCCACGAGACTCGCAGTACTCGTCTTCGTCACCGTGCCAAAGATTGGGAGCCGGGACCCCCTAGAGCAAGCGAATCGCACAGTCTTCCTCGCCTCCGGCCGCCGTGCGCCATCGTCAATTTCGTCTCCGACAAGCCACCTCCGTCCTCGCCGTCAACTCCATTGAGTTCCTGGTGAGCCGTAGATCCAAACCCCTCTTCTCCCACCTCCTATCGTTGCCTCTATCGGGATCTGCCATGGAAGCCGAGAGCCACCGCCGCCATTGCCTCCGATGTCGGGACCCGGGGTTAGCGTATGCAAGTCCAATTAAGGCATAGTCATATGGAGAGCCGAGAACCGTACCCACTTGTCTAAGCAGACAAGGCCAAGCACAGAACGTTCTCGGAAAGCATCGTACGTGAGGGGCATCCCATCCAGGCCGGATGATCAACTGAGATGGGTCCTCATCGTCCGCACCATCCCATCCAGTCTAATGATATGGGTGGTGAACTCCCATATTCAAAGACAAGTCGCCTCAACCATACTATCGACTATCTCATAACTCTTGCATAGACTTACTCCAGCCCGATCACTTAGTCGGGGTCTAGGGCGGGCTCGATCATACCACAAAGTGTGCACGAGACAGAGTCTCGAACAATCGCATCGCGATGCCCCAAGCTGCGCACATCTAAGGGCCACTTGGTGTATGAAAGACCGCGAGCCAGAACACAACTAAGGTCTCGAAAACCCATACAAAGACATGCATGTTATAAACATACACGCAGCACACATGCCTTGTATGAACAGCAGGTACCATTGCAATTTTCTAAAAAGTTTACAATTTTATTGATAACTCTTATAGAGTGCACACAGAGATCACATACATGTGATCCAACATTACAACACGGCGGAAGCAAATTATGTCTGAGTACAGACAAGTTTAACAAATGGCTTAAGAAGCCTTATTTAAACACAAATCCCTCCACGAGGGAACCAGTCGTCTGACTGGGACTAGACTAGTTGGTCTTCAGTCGTCCAGCTCGATGAAGAAACCACCTTCGGGGTCAGTGGCATCACCTAAAACATAGATTAAGCAAACGTGAGTACAAAGTCGTACTCAGCAAGACTTACATAGGAGCTATACTACTCATGCATATGTATCAAGGTAAAGGGAGGTGGGGTTCATTTGCAGAAGTGCCAGCTTTGACTTGGCTAATCCTGAACTACGAATACCAGACTTTGAGGTAAGAAGCGTACACGAGTCCACTACTTTCTCCAACCAATACACCACTATGGTGCCTTCCTCGACTTCCCCACGAGGAAGCACGCCATAGCACTCACACTTATCTTGGTGTGTTTTAGAAGTATCCAGTTCAAGTTGTCTAATAATCGAGCTAAGCTTTCCAAGTAGTCCATAACCGCGGACGCGGCTATTCGAATAGTTTTGTTAACCTTGCAAGGGTGTACCGCTACACACACATGATCATCATTTACCGCCTTTGTACTCGACACCGTTCAAGAGGTGTCGGCGAGGATGCTCACCACAACTGTTACCTCATAGCCGATCTAGTCCGAGAAAGCCGCCTACTTGGGTTGGTTACCACAATCGTGAACCCGGCCGGTTTACCGAAGTGGACCCAAGTGATGTGTGCGTGGTGCATAAGCCGGTCTCAGGTGAGCCGTTCTCTCACTTAGCAACCAGGCCACAGACCTACCAGAACTCCGAACTATTGCGACATCTGGACATCGAAAGGGATGAGTTAGTAAGTTGAGAGGGGTCAGTGAGCCTAATGTGTGGTTGTACTCTTCATCTTGGATCACCACACAAGAACTCGTACTAGGGCGGTGTTCAACGAGACAACCCACCGTGTACTCCTACACAGCCTCTCATCGTTCACCTTGTATTAGGGTCGATTCACCAACACTTTTCTACCATCATCAACGTGATCATACCCATCCCGACTCACATCACAGTAACAACCTGGTATCATACTAAGCATGCAATAAGCAGTAACATTGCAGGGGCCACATGATATCAAAAAACTCCTACATTTGCTAGGATTGTGGTTTGCTTACTACTGTGACAAAATGATAGGTCATGCAAAGGAATGGGTTCATCTATGCGGTAGAATCGTAACATGGTGATCATCCTAAACAATGCATAAGAGAGACATGAGAGGGAAGTGGGATTTTATCGACATGATCAATGGGGGTTTGCTTGCCTTGCTGACGAGGTTCGGGTTCGGGGTCTTCAACGTAGGGGGTGACCTCGGGTTCCGGCTCCACGTCTATCAGCAACATGACAATCATAGGATCAACATAATGTACAATGCACAATCACATGAATAAGATTGAAATGGTGATGTTCATGGCACTGAGGTGTTGAGCATTCCATTTAAATGGAGTATATTGCAATTTGAATTGCAAATTCAAACTCCACATTTGAATTCAACATTTACCAAGTTGTATGTGATATGGTTTGATCATTTTGAATCATCTTCAAATGTGTATGATATGCCTCTGATGTGTGATTGAAATGTAGCATGTTGCCATGGTTCAAGTTGCAAAAATATTTGATTTGAATTTGATTTAAATCCATTTAAATCAAATAGAAAATGCTACTGATCACATTTTAAATTCAACTCAAACAGAGGTGAAAGTTGCATATTTCGAAAGATAATTTTCTCCTGATCATTTTTCATATATTATTTGTCCAATTTGGAGTTAATATGAATTTTCTATGAATTTCCAAAGTTTGGGGTATTTTCTGGAATTCCTGGAATTCTTTTAAATCAAATAATCTCTAGAAATTCATTTAAATTGATTTATTGCGCAATTGCTGACGTCAGGGGGGGGCTGACATGTGGGGTCACCTTGTCAGTGACTGGGTTAATTAACCCGTGGTTTAAGTTAATCCAGTGGCTTAATTAAGCCACTGGGCCCACTGGTCAGTGACCCAGGGGGTCATTAGCCGAGTGCTTAAGGGCTAACACACCGGCGGCTTGACGCCGGTGGCCTGGCCACGGCGGCGCACTCGCCGGAATGGCCTAGGGGCCATGGGAGGGGAAACGGAGGGCACCGGCTTGCTCCTGGAGGTCGTCCGCGTCTTCTGGAGGCAACAGGGGGTCACGGGGTGCTCGGAAACGACGACGGCGACGACTCCGGCGGAAACGGAGAACCGGCGAGGTCGTAGTCGACGTTGTAGTGCAAGACTTGAGGCGATTCTGGGCGCGTTCGAATGCTGGCATGTTCAGGAGCCAAACGCACGCACTGGGGGTTCACGAAGAGCACGGGAGGAGGAGGACGACGACCATGGCGGCGACGAGCTCCTGCGTCCATGGCGGAATCGTCTAGGGGGGGATTGAGGGGCCGCAAGATTAGGGGTTCTGCTCACTAGGAGGTGGTGAACGCAACGGCGCAGGCGGTGGAGACGGAGAGGCTTCAACGACGACGAATCGACGACGGCGAGCTCGCGGGTCCGGCGAGTTCTCGGTGAAGCTTGCGTCTCATCTGGCCCGAATTGACGCGTTTCCTGCTGCTAGTCGTCGAAGTCGAGGACGAGGAGCACGGTGGACTTGCTGGCTTGAGCTCTAGGGCACGGTGGCCACGCGGGGGCTCGACGGCGCTCCGGTGAGGCTTCGGGCGGCGACGGATTCGAGCACGGGAGGAGGAGGAGGAAGCTCTGGAGGGGGGGAAAGGACTGCGGAGGCTGCGGGGAGTCTCCAGGTGCGAGAAGAAGCCACGGGGAGGCCTGGAAGCTCCTCGACGGCGACGTGTCGTCTCCGGCTAGCTCGGTGGCATTCCACCGAGAAGCTTGGAGGCGCGGGAGGGGGAAGAAGACGCCCCTGCCCCTGTGGGCCGGCTGGGCTGGGGTGGGCTGACTTCGCCTGGGCGCCAGGTAAGGATTTCTGATTTCTTTTCTATTCTCCTTTTCTGACATTTGTTCTGTTTTGCTAAAATAAATAGCTAAACATTTTATTAAATGCTGAAAACTTTTATGTGGCCTCATAATAATATAGACTAGCCACTCATAAACTTTCAACATTTTTAAAATTCAAATAATTTGAATCTTAAATCAAATAGGGGTATTTCTTTAATTCCAAGGCACTGTTTGATTATTTGAAAAATCTATGAGCATGGGATGGTTCCCACATCACTTGATATGTGATCACACTCATTTATAAGACTTTTCAAAAATCTAACATGAATTTTTGGAGAAGATTTTTATCTGGCCTTTTTGAATTAATTCAACTGGGGGGTGTTCCTTCTCCCATTTGGATTTTGAAGTTGATTTCCTTTGAAAATTTGACATGATGCAAGGTTACTTGATCCTAGCACATTACCTAACAGAGGGTTCTGACAACTCGCCCCCACTCAACAGAATCTCGTCCCGAGATTCAGAAGTCTGCGGGAGGAAGGTGGGGTACTCGGCACTGAGACGGTGTTCTCTTTCCCACGTAGCTTCTCTTTCAGAGTGGTGTGACCATTGCACTTTCAGAAACCTAATCTTCTGACGACGAGTGACACGCTCTGCGGAATCAAGAATACGAACGGGGTATTCTCGATAAGAAAGGTCATCTTGAAGATCAAGCGTTTCATGGTCGACTTCGCGGATGGGGTCCTTGAAGCAACGCCTGAGTTGGGACACATGGAATACATCATGTACTCGGGAGAGGTGCGGAGGTAGTTCAAGTTGGTAGGCAACTTCTCCACGTTTAGAAATAATGCGGAAAGGTCCGATGTAACGTGGGGCCAACTTGCCATTGATACCGAAACGTTGGGTTCCCTTCAGAGGAGTAACCCGAAGGTAAGCCTTCTCATCCAGATTGTAGCTCTCTTGCCTATGATGACGATCATAGTAGCTTTTCTGACGAGACTGGGCTGCTTTCAATTGATCACGAACAATGCGAACTTGCTCTTCTGCTTCCTTGATCATGTCCGGTCCAAAGAATTGTCTTTCACCGGTTTCTGACCAGTTTAGTGGTGTTCGACATCGTCGTCCATATAGGAGTTCAAAAGGAGCCATGTTCAGACTAGATTGAAAACTATTGTTATAAGCAAATTCGGCAAATGGAAGAGACTTCTCCCAATTCTTTCTGAATGAGATAACACAAGCTCTGAGCATGTCTTCAAGAATTTGGTTAACCCTTTCGACTTGACCGCTAGACTGAGGATGGAAAGCTGTACTAAAGGAGAGATGAGTTCCCATAGCATTCTGAAAGCTTCCCCAAAATCTAGAGGTAAAAAGGCTACCACGATCAGAATTGATTTCCAAAGGAACACCATGAAGGGATACAATTCTAGAGATGTACAAGTCCGCTAACTGGCTAGCAGTTATAGACTCGCGAACCGGAAGGAAGTGAGCAACTTTGGAAAGCCTATCTATGACAACGAAGATGGCATTGTTTCCTTTCTGGGTTCTTGGAAAACCGGTGATGAAGTCCATACCGACTTTGTCCCATTTCCACTCGGGAATAGACAAAGGTTGCAGTGTACCAGCAGGTCTTTGATGTTCTGCCTTAATGCGACGACAAACATCACATTCGGCAACAAATTGAGCAATGTCTATCTTCATCCTAGTCCACCAAAATCTCTGGCGTAGATCTCGGTACATTTTCGTGCTACCGGGATGAATTGAGAGGGGTGTATCATGGGCTTCTTTGAGGATGAGTTGCCTTAGTTCCTTATTCTTAGGTACTACCAAACGATTTTCAAAGAATACCGTTCCTTTGCTATCTGTGGAGAAACATTTAGCAACTCTACTAGCAATGTTCTCCTTGATTCGGCGAACACCTCGTGCACGCCTTTGGGCAACTATGATTTGATCCTCAAGAGTTGGTTTCGCCACCAAGGTAGAAAGATAGCCATGAGGAACAATTTCAAGATTGAGCTTGCGAAAGTCTTCATGAAGAAGTGGTTGATACTGTTGTAACATGAGGTTGTTACAATACGACTTACGACTTAGTGCATCAGCCATGACATTGGCTTTGCCTGGGGTGTAAGAAATTACTACGTCGTAATCTTTTATCAACTCAATCCAGCGTCTTTGCCTGAGATTAAGATCTGGCTGGGTGAAATCATATTTGAGGCATTGGTGGTCGGAATAAATCTCGCAACGGTTACCAAGGAGGTAATGTCGCCAAGTTTTTAGGGCATGAACTACGGCAGCGAGTTCAAGGTCGTGGGTAGGATAGTTCTCTTCATGTGACCGCAACTGGCGTGAAGCATAAGCTACCACATGTCGATCTTGCAGAAGGATGCATCCTAACACTTGCCGTGATGCGTCACAATAGATCTCGAAATCCTTTTTGGTGTCTGGAGGTGCAAGTACAGGTGCAGAAGTCAATCTTCTTTTTAGCTCTTGAAATCTTTCCTCGCACTTGGGAGTCCATAGGAATTTCTTATCTTTCTTGAGGAGTTCAGTTAGAGGCTTTGCAACTTTAGAAAAGTTCTCGACGAAGCGACGGCAATAGCTGGCTAGGCCAAGAAAACTCCTAACTTGCTTAACCGATTCAGGTGGAGTCCAGTCAAGGACGGCCTGAACTCTCTTGGGATTCACAGCAATGCCTTTTGCAGAAATCACGTGGCCTAAGTAGGTCACTTCTGGTAGCCAGAATTCACACTTGGAGAATTTAGCATACAGGCGATGCTCTCTAAGTTTCATCAATACCAGCCTTAAGTGTTCGGCATGTTCTTCTTCGTTCTTCGAGTATATAAGGATGTCATCGAGGTAAACCACGACGAACTGGTCTAAGTACTCCATGAAGATCGAATTCATCATGCGTGAGAAAGTGGCGGGGGCATTGGTTAAACCAAAGGACATGACGGTGTACTCGTAAAGACCATAACGAGTAGTAAAAGCCGTTTTGGGAATGTCCTCGTTTCGGATCTTGATTTGATGATAACCTAATCTCAAATCCATCTTGGAGAAGACAGAGGATCCTGCAAGTTGATCATAAAGATCATTGATCCTGGGCAATGGGTACTTGTTCTTTATCGTCGCTAAATTTAGCGGGCGATAGTCTACGCACATCCTTTCTATTCCATCTTTCTTCGTTACGAACAGAACGGGGCAACCCCATGGCGATGAGCTAGGGCGGATGAAGCCTTTCTCCAACAAAGCTTCCAGTTGGGTTTTAAGCTCAGCTAACTCACGTGGGGCCATTTTGTACGGGCGTCTAGAAATTGGTGCGGTTCCTGGGGCAAGATCCACTATAAACTCTACACATCTGTCGGGAGGCATACCCGGCAGCTCTTCAGGAAAGACATCCGGGAAGTCACGAACCACCGGAATATCTTCAAGTTCGGGAAGGGGAAGTACATTCAAGTAATGCACTTGGGTTCTTGTTCTGGGTGAGGTATAGTTGACGGTTTTGCCTGAAGGGTGGGTGAGTTTCACGGATTTGCCTTTGCAATCCAGGTAAGCATTCTGCTTTGATAGCCAATCCATGCCAAGGATGACATCAATATCTGAAGACTTGAGGGCTATGAGTGAAGCAAGGAATACTAAACCCTCAATTGCAATTTGATTACCATGGCTCACTCTATTAGTTTGCCATCTTGACCCTGGAGTTTGAATAATCATTGGGGTGGACAATTCAACAAAGGGTAACTCATGACGAAGTGCATAACTTTCCGACATGAATGAATGAGATGCTCCTGGGTCGAAAAGAACGGAAGTAGGAACAAAATTGACTGGGAGCGTACCAAGAATGACGTCAGTGGTGTCGTCAGTCTCTTCGGCGGCGATCTGGTTCACACGTCCACGAGTGGCGGGAGGAGCGGGTTTGGCGGTGTAGACCTTCTGGGGTGGCTTGCCACGACCATTGTTGCTGTTGTTGCCTCCGGCACGGGGTGGAGCATTCTGATGTTGGAGCTGGTTCTGGGGACACTCACGAGAATAGTGGCCTGCCTGACCACACTTGTAACAGGCTCCGAAAACAGTGCGTGGAGCTGGGTTGTTTGGTGGAGCGGGGTGGAACTGGGTGGGTGGACGAGGCGCCACATAGGATGGCCTCGGTGGGTTGTTCTGGCGGAACATGTTGTTTGGGATCCAGATCTTGCGCTTCTGGGAGCTAGAACTGGATGAACCATCATCTCTGGGGTGTTTGCGGAAATCGTTGGGGGTGTTCATGTCCTCTGCTTTGATGGCCTTGTTGACAAGGACCTGGAATGTGGCAAAGTCATGAAGATTGAGCTCACGACAGAGTCCAGTGTTGAGGCCGCGACGGAACCTCTCTTGTTTCTTGGAGTCGGTGGAGACTTCTTCGGTAGCATATCGAGCCAGCCGGTTGAACTCACGACTAAAATCATCAACAGTCCTTCTGCCTTGGGTGAGGTTGCAGAACTCCTCACGTTTGCGGTCCATAAGACCTTTGGGAATGTGGTGCTCGCGGAAGGACGTGCAGAATTCCTCCCAAGATGCAGGTGGTCCATCGGGACGCATATTCAGAAAGTTCTCCCACCAAGAACTAGCTGCACCTTCGAGGTGATAGGTGGCATAGCTGACCTTGTCACCAGTTGCAACACGGCCTGCTTGGAGCTTCCTCTCGATGCTGCGAAGCCATTCATCGGCGTCAAGGGGCTCGGTGGAGTAACTGAAAACCTGGGGATGAAGTCGGATGAAGTCGTTCAGGGATACTAACTCATTGCGCTGCTGAGTGGTGTTGCGAGCAATGACTTCCAACAGATGGTGAGAGTCTCAGCGGTTCCTCTCGACTTCCATCAGAACCTGTGCCATCGTGGGTGGGGGTGGAAGGTTGCCTTCCTCCTGGTCATTCCCACGACCTTGGTTACGACCAACCTGGCCACGGGTTCCTTGAGACATCCTGAAGGTGAAAAAACAAAGTCAAACAGAGTTGATTGGAAGAGTCTAAACAAGGTATTGAAGTACTGGAAGGATTACAGAGCAAGGAAGTAATCATCTTGACAACATGGCGATAAAGCACACAAGCCATATATTCACAAGCTGTCATACAATCCATACATCGTTTTAGTACAAGCACCAAGCTAATACAAACGTGATGAAGATGATACATCCTTCAGAGGCACTTTGACTTCCTATACATTATTTATCTAAGCCTCTGGAATCTTAGACACCTTTCTTACAATATACTAAGATACTACTACATCATCACTAAGTAAGACCACAGGAGGTCTCACTCATCTCCATCTCCATAGTAGTCCTCATAAAAGTTACCCGCGTATCCCGGTAGCTGGAGGTGATCATCGGAAAACACGGAGGCTTGTGGACCCTGATATCCATTTGGGCAAGGATGGGGCCTAGGTCCAGCGTAGGGTGGAAGCAAAGGACCACGGGGTGGAAAAATGCCTCCAATCTCGGGCCAAGCAACTCGAGAAGGCATCTGAGTCCTCACTGGGTAGATCGCATCAAACTCAACTGATCCAACGCTCACAAAGGGTGCCAAAAGTGTCAGTGCTCGATACAGACGAACACGGGTGGCGTGGAGCTCGGAACGGAGAGCGCGTGCATCACGATCTCTGTCACTAGCAAACCTAGCAGTCACCTGAAGTGCTGGATCCTCTGCAGAGTGATCTGAGTAGAGTCCGGTGTAATATCCCTCTTCTCCTGGAAGTGCAGCAGGGATATAGCGGAAAGATGTCTCTCTCAGCAGTGTCATACATGAGTATGCAGCATCCTGCACAGCCATGTTCTCGGTAACGCCAATGCCATGTCCAAAGTGGATAGGCTGAGTGACTCCAACGTGGTGCGGGTAGATCCTGACAATGCAGTGGAACTGCGTCTGGTTGAAGTCGTGAAACTGCTCCTCAACGGTGTACTCAGGGTACCACCGATATCCCACATAGGACATCATCTCGATCAACGTGGCGGGATGGCCACGCACACCGAGGCACCTGGTCAAACGAACAATCTGCCAAGGGGGAAGATCTGCCATCTGAAACAGAAAGGAGTTTGCAAATGCATCAGATTATGAGATAAACCTGGAATAACTCGGACGGCATAGCGGTTGTAATTGCAAGAAAAAGACAATTTCTTACAACATGGAAACAACACTTACATACGATGTAATAAAACAGGGAGCATAACCACTCTAGCAAACCGATCACAACTTTCCTACGGCTATGAGGAAGCAAACAACGAGATGTTCTAATCAGACAGAGGAGAGCCTAGTCCTATCTTCCCGTAGAATAAGATGAGGGTGACTGAGAACTTAGAACGAAGGGGGTAAGGAGAAAAAAGAAGCCTTACGTTGTTCCCTTATATACCCAGAGTAATTATATAACTATAGAAGGCTAGACTCGACTTCGGCCAAGGCTACTAGTCCTACAGTCAGTCCTGCTCTGATACCAAGTCTGTCGGGACCCGGGGTTAGCGTATGCAAGTCCAATTAAGGCATAGTCATATGGAGAGCCGAGAACCGTACCCACTTGTCTAAGCAGACAAGGCCAAGCACAGAACGTTCTCGGAAAGCATCGTACGTGAGGGGCATCCCATCCAGGCCTGATGATCAACTGAGATGGGTCCTCATCGTCCGCACACAAGTCTAATGATATGGGTGGTGAACTCCCATATTCAAAGACAAGTCGCCTCAACCATACTATCGACTATCTCATAACTCTTGCAATGACTTACTCCAGCCCGATCACTTAGTCGGGGTCTAGGGCGGGCTCGATCATACCACAAAGTGTGCACGAGACAGAGTCTCGAACAATCGCATCGCGATGCCCCAAGCTGCGCACATCTAAGGGCCACTTGGTGTATGAAAGACCGCCAGCCAAAACACAACTAAGGTCTCGAAAACCCATACAAAGACATGCATGTTATAAACATACACGCAGCACACATGCCTTGTATGAACAGCAGGTACCATTGCAATTCTCTACAAAGTATACAATTTTATTGATAACTCTTATAGAGTGCACACAGAGATCACATACATGTGATCCAACATTACAACACGGCGGAAGCAAATTATGTCTGAGTACAGACAAGTTTAACAAATGGCTTAAGAAGCCTTATTTAAACACAAAGCCCTCCACGAGGGAACCAGTCCTCTGACTGGAACTAGACTAGTTGGTCTTCAGTCGTCCAGCTCGATGAAGAAACCACCTTCGGGGTCAGTGGCATCATCTAAAACATAGATTAAGCAAACGTGAGTAAAAAGTCGTACTCAGCAAGACTTACATAGGAGCTATACTACTCATGCATATGTATCAAGGTAAAGGGAGGTGGGGTTCATTTGCAGAAGTGCCAGCTTTGACTTGGCTAATCCTGAACTACGAATACCAAACTTTGAGGTAAGAAGCGTACACGAGTCCACTACTTTCTCCAACCAATACACCACTATGGTGCCTTCCTCGACTTCCCCACGAGGAAGCACGCCATAGCACTCACACTTATCTTGGTGTGTTTTAGAAGTATCCAGTTCAAGTTGTCTAATAATCGAGCTAAGCTTTCCAAGTAGTCCATAACCGCGGACGCGGCTATTCGAATAGTTTTGTTAACCTTGCAAGGGTGTACCGCTACACACACATGATCATCATTTACCGCCTTTGTACTCGACACCGTTCAAGAGGTGTCGGCGAGGATGCTCACCACAACTGTTACCTCATAGCCGATCTAGTCCGAGAAAGCCGCCTACTTGGGTTGGTTACAACAATCGTGAACCCGGCCGGTTTACCGAAGTGGACCCAAGTGATGTGTGCGTGGTGCATAAGCCGGTCTCGGGTGAGCCGTTCTCTCACTTAGCAACCAGGCCACAGACCTACCAGAACTCCAAACTATTGCGACATCTGGACATCGAAAGGGATGAGTTAGTAAGTTGAGAGGGGTCAGTGAGCCCAATGTGTGGTTGTACTCTTCATCTTGGATCACCACACAAGAACTCGTACTAGGGCGGTGTTCAACGAGACAACCCACCGTGTACTCCTACACAGCCTCTCATCGTTCACCTTGTATTAGGGTCGATTCACCAACACTTTTCTACCATCATCAACGTGATCATACCCATCCCGACTCACATCACAGTAACAACCTGGTATCATACTAAGCATGCAATAAGCAGTAACATTGCAGGGGCCACATGATATCAAAAAACTCCTACATTTGCTAGGATTGTGGTTTGCTTACTACTGTGACAAAATGATAGGTCATGCAAAGGAATGGGTTCATCTATGCGGTAGAATCGTAACATGGTGATCATCCTAAACAATGCATAAGAGAGACATGAGAGGGAAGTGGGATTTTATCGACATGATCAATGGGGGTTTGCTTGCCTTGCTGACGAGGTTCGGGTTCGGGGTCTTCAACGTAGGGGGTGACCTCGGGTTCCGGCTCCACGTCTATCAGCAACATGACAATCATAGGATCAACATAATGTACAATGCACAATCACATGAATAAGATTGAAATGGTGATGTTCATGGCACTGAGGTGTTGAGCATTCCATTTAAATGGAGTATATTGCAATTTGAATTGCAAATTCAAACTCCACATTTGAATTCAACATTTACCAAGTTGTATGTGATATGGTTTGATCATTTTGAATCATCTTCAAATGTGTATGATATGCCTCTGATGTGTGATTGAAATGTAGCATGTTGCCATGGTTCAAGTTGCAAAAATATTTGATTTGAATTTGATTTAAATCCATTTAAATCAAATAGAAAATGCTACTGATCACATTTTCAATTCAACTCAAACAGAGTTGAAAGTTGCATATTTCGAAAGATAATTTTCTCCTGATCATTTTTCATATATTATTTGTCCAATTTGGAGTTAATATGAATTTTCTATGCATTTCCAAAGTTTGGGGTATTTTCTGGAATTCCTGGAATTCTTTTAAATCAAATAATCTCTGGAAATTCATTTAAATTGATTTATTGCGCAATTGCTGACGTCAGGGGGGGGGGCTGACATGTGGGGTCACCTTGTGAGTGACTGGGTTAATTAACCCGTGGTTTAAGTTAATCCAGTGGCTTAATTAAGCCACTGGGCCCACTGGTCAGTGACCCAGGGGGTCATTAGCCGAGTGCTTAAGGGCTAACCTACCGGCGGCTTGACGCCGGTGGCCTGGCCACGGCGGCGCACTCGCCGGAATGGCCTAGGGGCCACGGGAGGGGAAACGGAGGGCACCGGCTTGCTCCTGGAGGTCGTCCGCGTCTTCTGGAGGCAACAGGGGGTCACGGGGTGCTCGAAAACGACGACGGCGACGACTCCGGCGGAAACAGAGAACGCTGGCATGTTCAGGAGCCAAACGCACGCACTGGGGGTTCACGAAGAGCACGGGAGTGAGGAGGACGACGACCATGGCGGCGACGAGCTCCTGCGTCCATGGCGGAATCGTCTAGGGGGGGATTGAGGGGCCGCAAGATTAGGGGTTCTGCTCACCAGGAGGTGGTGAACCCAACGGCGCAGGCGGTGGAGACGGAGAGGCTTCAACGACGACGAATCGACGACGGCGAGCTCGCGGGTCCGGAGAGTTCTCGGTGAAGCTTGCGTCTCATCTGGCCCGAATTGACGCGTTTCCTGCTGCTAGTCGTCGAAGTCGAGGACGAGGAGCACGGTGGACTTGCTGGCTTGAGCTCTAGGGCACGGTGGCCACGCGGGGGATCGAAGGCGCTCCGGTGAGGCTTCGGGCGGCGATGGATTCGAGCACGGGAGGAGGAGGAGGAAGCTCTGGAGGGGGGGAAAGGACTGCGGAGGCTGCGGGGAGTCTCCAGGTGCGAGAAGAAGCCACGGGGAGGCCTGGAAGCTCCTCGACGGCGACGTGTCGTCTCCAGCTAGCTCGGTGGCATTCCACCGAGCAGCTTGGAGGCGCGGGAGGGGGAAGAAGACGCCCCTGCCCCTGTGGGCCGGCTGGGCTGGGGTGGGCTGACTTCGCCTGGGCGCCAGGTAAGGATTTCTGATTTCTTTTCTATTCTCCTTTTCTGACATTTGTTCTGTTTAGCTAAAATAAATAGCTAAACATTTTATTAAATGCTGAAAACTTTTATGTGGCCTCATAATAATATAGACTAGCCACTCATAAACTTTCAACATTTTTAAAATTCAAATAATTTGAATCTTAAATCAAATAGGGGTATTTCTTTAATTCCAAGGCACTGTTTGATTATTTGAAAAATCTATGAGCATGGGATGGTTCCCACATCACTTGATATGTGATCACACTCATTTATAAGACTTTTCAAAAATCTAACATGAATTTTTGGAGAAGATTTTTATCTGGCCTTTTTGAATTAATTCAACTGGGGGGTGTTCCTTCTCCCATTTGGATTTTGAAGTTGATTTCCTTTGAAAATTTCACATGATGCAAGGTTACTTGATCCTAGCACATTACCTAACAGAGGGTTCTGACAGCCGACGTGCTAGCTCCTGTACCCTGCTGTCCATATCGGCATGCCTATCGCGTTTCTGAGGCCCTCGGGAACTCGTAGCACCAGTCCACGCGCAAGGAGGAGGAGCACAACGCCGACTGCATCACCGATGTGCCACGGCCGCCGCCGAGCACGACGCCGACGAGGTTCCGGCCGCCCCCTGACCTCCCTGGTGGCATAGCTCGAAGCGGACGAGCATGGGCATCACTCCGGTGCCTTCCGCGTGCCCAGCCGTGGCCGATTTGGTAACTCCGGCGGGGCTCCGCCGTGACCAGTGGCACCGGCGGCTAGCCGCCGGCCGGTGGATTAGCTTAAGGGCTAATCCAGTGACGATGACAGGTGGGTCCCCTTGGCCCCTAACCCCTTTGTTAAGTTAACAGAGAGGGGATTAAACCCTCTCCCACTGACATGGGGTCCCCAGTTGTCAGCCCCCCCTATGACGTCACCCTGACCTTAGCATGACGCAGAAATTCATTTTCCAGATTAAAAATAAATCCAAAGAAATCAGAAAAATCCAGAAATTAGCCAAAACTTCAATAAATCATAGAAAATTCGTATTAACTCCAAATTTAATAAATAATATGTCTAAAAATATCAGAAAAATCCAAGGATTATGAATATGGGCTCTGTTTTCATGTTTGACCATTTTAAAAGGGGTGAACAGTGCAAAACATCCATATGGCTTTATTTCAAATTCAAATTTGAAGCACATTTGCAAATGACTTTGCATTTGACTTCTTTTAAATGGAATTGTACCCACCTTGTGACCAAGAACATCACCATTTCAATATTGATCATGTGTTTGAGCATTTCAAATAAATTTATACCTTGTTTGATTGTTTGCTCGATAGACGTGCAACCGGAACCGAAGGCCACCCCCTTTGTTGAAGACCCCGATATCGAACCTCGTCAGCAAGGCAAGCAAACCCCATTGATCATGTCTATAAAATCCCAATTCCCTCTCAGTCTCGCTTATGCATGTTTAGGAGATCACTTTGTATCGATTCTAACGCATAGTTGAACCCATATCCGATGCATGACCTATCATCTTGTCACAGTAGTAAGCAAACCACAATCCTAGCTGACATAGGAGTTGGTTGATATCATGTGGCCCCTGCAACTGTTACATCTTATTGCATGCTTAGTGTTACAGTGAGGTTGCTTTTGATGTGAGTCGGGATGATAGTGAACATGGTGTTGATGAAAGTGAAACTATGTCGGTGAATCCACCCTAATACAAGGTGAACGATGAGAGGTTGTGTAGGAGTACACAGTGGGTTGTCTCGTTGAACACCGCCTTAAGCACCGAGTTCTTGTATGGTAATCCAAGACAAAGAGTACAACCACACATTGGGCTCACTGACCCCTCTCGGCCTAGTACCTTGATCCGTGTCGACGTCTAGGAGTCACATTAGTTCGGGCTTTCCATTTGACATGTGCATAGAAAAAGAACGAAGGAAATGGTTGCATCATATAGATATGTGGGTGTACCTGTGAGGCAGGAAAACCATCTGCTAAAGGTGGCGTCTCGGTCACCTACATTGTCTGAGTCCGTTTCGTTGATCCGGCCGGACTCTCGAGCGGTAGCAACTCAGATAGTCGACTCTTGGAATAGACCGGTTGTGAGCGAAGTGTCGTGGTGAACATCCTCGCTGTCACCTCTTGAACGGTGGCGAGACCTGGCGGTAACCGATGGTCATGTGTGTGTAGTTTACACCCTTTCAAGGTTAACAAAACTATTCGAATAGCCGCGTCCGCGGTTAAGGACTACTTGGAACCTGTACCTGATTATTAGACAACTTGAACTGGATACTTCTAAAATACACCAAGATAAGTGTGAGTACTATGGTGTGCTTTCTCGTGGGGAAGTCGAGGAAGTAACCATAGTGGTGTATTGGTTGGAGATGTAGTGGACTCGTGTACGCTTCTTACCTCAAGTCTGGTATTCGTAGTTCAGGATTAGCCAAGTCAAAGCTGGCACTTCTGCTTGATGAAACCCCACCTCCCTTTACCTTGATACTTGAGCATGAGTAGTTTAGATCTGATGTTGTCGGGACCCGGGGTTAGCGTATGTAATTCCGTTCATAATACAATCACATGGAGAGCCGAGAGCCGTACCCACTTGTCTAAGCAGACAAGGCCAAGCACAGATCACTCTCGGTAAGCATCGAACGTGAGGGGCATCCCATTCAGGCCGGATGATCAACTGAGATGGGTCCTCATCGTCCGCACACAAGTCTAATAATATGGGTGGTGAATCCCATATTCACAGACAAGTCACCTCAACCATGTTATCGATTGAATCATAACCCTTACATAGACTTACTCCAGGCCGATCACTTAGTCGGGATCTCGGGCGGGCTCGATCATACAACAAAGTGTGCCACGTGACAGAGTCACGAGCAATCGCATCGCGATGCCCCAAGCTGCGCACATCTAAGGGCCACTTGGTGTATGAAAGACCGCCGGCAAGAACACAACTAGGCTATCGAACCCCACACTAAGACATGCATGTTATAATCATACACGCAGCATACATGTCCAGTGTAAACAGCAGGTAATCACAACATGAACTCTACAAACTCATAGTATTTATAACGTCTGCTAAACAGAGCAGACATAGTAGTTGTATTACAAACAGAGATCACATGGATGTGATCCAACATTACATCAAACATCAACGGAAGCAAATTATGTCTTAGTAAAGACAAGTTTAACAAATGGCTTAAGAAGCCTGAAAGAAAATACAACGACCCTCCAAAGGGGCACAGGTTGCTGCCTGGAACTATACGACATTGGTCCACGTCGAGCTCGAGGTAGAGGCCACCATCAGGGTCAGTGGTCTCGTCTCTAAAACATAGAAGAAGCAAACGTGAGTACAAAGTCGTACTCAGCAAGACTTACATAGGAACTATACTACTCATGCACATGTATCAAGGCAAAGGGAGGTGGGGTTTCACTTGCAGAAGTGCCAGCTTTGACTTGGCTAATCCTGAACTACGAGTACCAGAGAGAGGTAAGAACGTACACGAGTCCAAGTAACAGTCTCCAAACAATATTCCACTATGGTACCTTCCTCGACTTCCCCACGAGGAAGCACGCCATAGCACTCACACTTATCTTGGTGTGTTTTAGAAGTATCCGGTTCAAGTTATCTATGATCAAGTAAAGGTCTCCAAGTAGTCCATAACCGCGGACACGGCTATTCGAATAGTTCATTAACCCTGCAGGGGTGTACTGCTACACACACGCCTCATCAGTTACCACCTGGGGATGGACCCTTCAAGTGAGTACCGGCGAGGATGCTTCCACGACACTTCACTCACGGCACCATCTCTAGTCCTAGGGAGTCGCCTATTTGAGTTGGGACCACAGTCGGAATCCGGCCGATTGTTCCGATGCAGACTCAAACGTTGTGTGACCGCCATCGAGCTCAACTCGATCATGATCACTTGATTCAACGTGCCCACAACCTACGCCAACCACTTACCTTGGTTCCACCTGCTTGAGATCGTTAAAGGGCGAACTACTTGCGACTCCTGGACAGGTCCGGGGTGAGGTACTAGGCCGAGAGGGGTCAGTGAGCCCAATGTGTGGTCGTACTCTTGGTCTTGGATAACAACACAAGAACTCGGGCCTAAGGCAGTGTTCAACGAGACAACCCACTGTGTACTCCTACACAGCCTCTCATCGTTCACCTTTGTTTAGGGTAGATTCACCAACACGTTACCACCATCATTCACATGATCACTACCATCCCGACTCACATCAGAGTAGCCTCAGGTAACAACTCTAAGCATGCAATAAGCTGTAACAGTTGCAGGGGCCACATGATATCAACCAACTCCTACATCTGCTAGGATTGTGGTTTGCTTACTACTATGACAAAATGATAGGTCATGCAAAGGAATGGGTTCAACTAGCGGTAGAACGTATCATGGTGACATCCTAAACATGCATTTGCGAGAATGAGAGGGAACTGGGATTTTATAGACATGATCAAAGAGGGGGCTGCTTGCCTTGCTGACGATCACGAGGTATCACTCTTCTGACGTGAGGTTGAACTCGTCTCTGAGATCAACTCTACCGAGAAGATGCAATCACCGAAGCACTGGAAGTAAAGCACAATCAAAATAATACGATGCACATTCAATATGCAAAACAAAGCATGGCAGTGTGCTGATGTGACCTATGTTTGAATTTCCACATTTTAATTGAAGTTGATTTGAAAAGTAAATTCAAATTCAAACTCCAAATGTTATTCAAATTTGGTCAACTTGCATTTGCTAATATTTGTTCACTTGAAACCAAATGATTATATGTGTGAAATGCTTCTGATGTACAAGTGAAGTGTGGTGCATTTCAAAGTTTGAAGTTGGAATAGTAATTGATTTGAATTTGAAATAATTCCAATTAAATCAAATAGCAAAAACTACTGATCCCTTTTTAAGATCAACTCCAACATAGCTGAAAGTTGGATATTTGGATAGAGGATTTTCTCCTGATCATTTTTCATATATTATATGTTGAATTTGGAGTTAAAATGAATTTTCTATGATTTTTCAAAGTTTCAGCCATTTTCTGGAATTAACTGAATTTCTTTACTTCTTTTAATTGATTTCTCTATTTACTGCGGCATTAAGACGTCAGCATGACGCAAGAGGGGGGCTGACGTGTGGGGTCCCTTTGTCAGCGGCTCTGGGGTTAAACCCGGTTTAGATTAGGTTAAGCAGGGTCATTAGGGGGGCTTGGGTCCACTGGTCAGCGAGAGGAGGGGGGATTTAGGAGTCGGTTAGGTTTAACCGACCGGCGGCTAAACGCCGGTGGCTCTGCCACGGCGGCGCTCTCGCCGGGGTGGCGATTTGGCCACGGGGGAGGAGGCTGGGGGCACGGGCAGGTTGCTCTCGACGTTGCGCGTCTCCTGGAGCAAGCCAGGGACCTCGAGGAGGCCCTGGGCCATGGCTACGACGACGAGAGGCGGCGGCTGGCCACTGGCTCCGGCGAACTCATGCTACAGAACACGGGGGAGAGAGCTAGGAGGGGGAAAACGAGCGGGAGCTCACGAGGAGGATGAAGACGTGCTCGGGGAAGCCGGAGAGGAACTGGACGCGGCGAATTCGTCGACGACGTCCACGGTGGCCGGCGACGAATTCTTGAAGTAGTCGTCGCTCTGCTGGTCCTTGAATCAAATTGGAGCTGCTTCTCGAGCTGGTGGTCGCCGGGGGTCCTCGTAGACACCTTGGCTCGCCGGAATGAGCTCGGTGGCCGCGCTAAACCTCGTCGGTGCTCAGGCGGTTCTCGGGTGTGTGCGCGAAACAACGAGAGAGAGAGGGAGAGGATGAACTAGGAGAGGGGGAAGGAGGCCTGGGGGCTTCTGGGCGTGTCCAGCGGCGAGGAGAGAGGGGGGGAAGACCAGGCAAGGAGGTGGCGTGGCGGCCATGGCCACCGCATGCGCTCCAGCGAGCAGCATCGGGGCCAGGGGAAGAAGTCGACAGGGGAGGTCCCCCTGGTGGGCTGGGCCGGCCAGGTAAGTGGGCCTTTGCCCGTGGGCGAGGGGTAAGTCTCTGTTATTTTTCTTTCTGTTCTTTGTTTTGCCCATTTAAAAAAAAGCTAGGGCATTTATAAAAATCCCCAAATATTTTTATAAAACCTAGGTGACTATATAGAAGTCAACCCCAAGTTTTGGGAATTTTTGCAATTCAATTTATTTGAATTTCAATTCAAATAGACAAAAGATTTAATTTCCAAGCCACTATTTGAATTATTGAAAAATCTATGAGCATGCGATTAATCCCAAATCACTTTTAAAATGATCAGACTCATTTTTTAGGATTTTTCAATACATCCAAAAGAATTTTGGAAAAAGATTTATTTCTGGCCTTTTTATTTAATTCATTTAGGGCTTTTCTTTTCCCCAATTCCTTTTCTTTTGCAATTTTTTTCAAGATGCAAAAATGCAAGCTTGGAAAAGCACAAACCTAAAATTGGGGTTCTAACAACTCGCCCCCACTCAAAAGAATCTCGTCCCAAGATTCAGAAGTCGTCGGGAGGAAGGTGGGGTACTCAGCTCGTAGACGATCCTCTCGTTCCCAGGTGGCTTCTTTCTCTGAATGATGTGACCACTGCACTTTGAGGAATCTGATCTTCTGACGTCTGGTGCTACGCTCGGCTTCATCAAGAATACGAATAGGTTACTCTCGATATGAAAGGTTATCTTGGAGATCAAGCGTTTCGTGGTCTACTTCGCGGATGGGGTCCTTGAAGCAACGCCTGAGTTGAGAGACGTGGAAGACATCATGAACCTGGGAGAGGTGAGGGGTTAGTTCCAATTGGTAGGCAACTTCTCCACGTTTGGAGAGAATGCGAAAGGGACCGATATAACGTGGGGCCAACTTGCCTTTGATACCGAAGCGATGGGTACCCTTCAGAGGAGTAACCCGAAGGTAAGCCTTCTCATCCAGATTATAGCTTTCTTCCCTATGATGACGATCATAATAGCTTTTCTGACGAGACTGGGCTGTTTTCAATTTCTCACGAACAATGCGAACCTGCTCTTCTGCATCCTGAATCAAATCCGGTCCAAAGAATTGTCTTTCACCGGTTTCTGACCAGTTTAGGGGTGTTCGACATTTCCGTCCATAGAGAAATTCAAAAGGAGCCATGCCCAGACTAGATTGAAAACTATTGTTATACGCAAATTCGGCAAAAGGAAGAGAATTCTCCCATTTCTTTCCGAAAGAGATAACACAAGCTCTGAGCATGTCTTCGAGAATTTGATTGACCCTTTCTACTTGACCACTGGACTGCGGGTGATAAGCGGTGCTAAAGGAGAGGTGGGTTCCCATAGCATTCTGGAAACTTTCCCAAAATCGAGAAGTGAAAAGACTACCACGGTCTGAATTGATTTCCAAAGGAACACCGTGGAGTGACACGATTCGGGAGACATACAAGTCCGCTAACTGGCTAGCAGTTATAGACTCGCGAACTGGAAGGAAGTGAGCAACTTTTGAAAGTCGATCAATGACAACGAAGATGGCATCATTTCCTTTCTGGGTTTTTGGAAAGCCGGTAATGAAGTCCATACTGACTTTATCCCACTTCCACTCGGGGATAGGCAAAGGTCTAAGAGTACCAGTAGGTCTTTGATGTTCTGCCTTAATGCGACGACAAACATCACATTCAGCAATGAACTGAGCAATTTCTCTCTTCATCCTAGTCCACCAAAATCTCTGGCGTAGATCTCGGTACATTTTTGTGCTACCGGGATGAATGGAGAGGGGTGTTTCATGGGCTTCTTTGAGGATGAGTTGCCTTAGTTCCCTATTCTTAGGTACTAACAAACGATTTTCAAAGAATACCGTTCCTTTACTATTTGTGGAGAAACATTTAGCAACTCCGCTAGCAATGTTCTCCTTGATCCGGCGAACACCTCGTGCACGCCTTTGGGCAACTATGATTTGATCCTCAAGGGTTGGTTTCGCCACCAAGTTGAAAAGAGATCCACGAGGAACAATCTCAAGATTGAGCTTGCGAAATTCCTCATGAAGAAGTGGTTGATACTGTGGTTACATGAGGTTGTTACAATACGACTTACGACTTAGTGCATCAGCCATGACATTGGCTTTGCCTGGGGTGTAAGAAATTCCTAAGTCATAATCTTTTATCAACTCTATCCAGCGTCTTTGCCTGAGATTAAGATCTGGCTGGGTGAAAATGTATTTGAGGCTTTGGTGGTCGGAATAGATCTCACAACGATTACCAAGGAGGTAATGTCGCCAAGTTGTTAGGGCATGAACTACGGCAGCGAGTTCAAGATCATGGGTAGGATAGTTCTCTTCATGTGGCCGCAACTGGTGTGAAGCATAAGCTACCACATGTCGATCTTGCAAAAGTATGCATCCTAACCCTTTCCGTCGGGCATCACAATAGATCTCTAAATCCTTTTTGGTGTCTGGAGGCGCAAGTACGGGTGCAGAAGTCAATCTTCTTTTTAGCTCTTGAAAGCTTTCCTCGCACTTGGGAGTCCATTCGAATTTCTTCTCTTTCTTGAGGAGTTCAGTCAGAGGCTTTGCAACTTTAGAAAAGTTCTCGACGAAGCGGCGACAATAGCTTGCTAAGCCAAGAAAACTCCTAACTTGCTTTGCCGATTCAGGTGGAGTCCAGTCAAGGACGGCCTGAACTCTCTCGGGATTGACAGCAATGCCTTTTGCAAAAATCACGTGGCCTAAGTAGGTCACTTCTGGTAGCCAGAATTCACACTTGGAGAATTTAGCATACAGGCGATGCTCTCTAAGTTTCATCAATACCAGCCTTAAGTGTTCGGCATGTTCTTCTTCGTTCTTCGAGTATATAAGGATGTCATCGAGGTAAACCATGACGAACTGGTCCAAGTACTCCATGAAGATCGAATTCATCATGCGTGAGAAAGTGGCGGGGGCATTGGTTAAACCAAAGGACATGACGGTGTACTCGTAAAGACCATAACGAGTAGTAAAAGCCGTTTTGGGAATGTCCTCGTTTCGGATCTTGATTTGATGATAACCTAATCTCAAATTCATCTTGGAGAAGACAGAGGATACTGCAAGTTGATCATAAAGATCATTGATCCTGGGCAGTGGGTACTTGTTCTATATCGTCGCTAGATTTAGCGGGCGATAGTCTACGCACATCCTTTCTGTTCCATCTTTCTTCGTTACGAACAGAACGGGGCAAACCCATGGCGATGAGCTAGGGCGGATGAAGCCTTTTTCCAACAAAGCTTCCAGTTGGGTTTTAAGCTCAGCTAACTCACGTGGGGCCATTTTGTATGGGCGTCTAGAAATTGGTGCGGTTCCTGGGGCAAGATCCACTATGAATTCTACACATCTGTCGGGTGGCTAGGTTTAAAGAGTTGGGTTACGGGATAGCTTCCTAGAGGATGACCAAGGTTTACTAGGGGCTACAACAGATATGTCAGAGTAGCAAAGTACCCCGACACGATGGTTAGTGTGGTTCTTCTTGCTAGAAGACATCCAAAGTGGGAGAAAGAGCTGCAAATGAAACACTATAGGTTTATAGAAGAAAACCTACATCAAACTCTATGGAACTGTCGGGCATGCCACCTAGAAGTTCTTCTAAAAGGACAACCGAAAAGGAGGGAAGAATTTTGCAAATGCATCAGATTTTGAAGAAACCTGGAATGATTCGGACAGCATAACGGCTGTAATTGCGAGAAAACAATTTTCTTTCAATGTAGATACAGCACTTACATAATACGATGTAAGAAATCAGCATTACAAAAATGCTAGGAAAACCGGACACAACTTTCCTACGGCTATAAGGAAGCAAACAACGAGATGTTCTAATCAGACAGAGGAGAGCCTAGTCCTATCTTCCCGTAGAACAAGATGAGGGTGACCCAGAACTCAGATTGATGAGGGTAAGGAGAAAAAGAAGCCTTACGTTGTTCCCTTATATACCCAGAGTAACTATATAACTATAGAATGCTAGACTCGACATCGGCCAAAGGTTTGATAATCCTACAGGCAGTCCTGCTCTGATACCAAGTCTGTCGGGACCCGGGGTTAGCGTATGTAATTCCGGTCATAATACAATCACATGGAGAGCCGAGAGCCGTACCCACTTGTCTAAGCAGACAAGGCCAAGCACAGATCACTCTCGGTAAGCATCGAACGTGAGGGGCATCCCATTCAGGCCGGATGATCAACTGAGATGGGTCCTCATCGTCCGCACACAAGTCTAATGATATGGGTGGTGAATCCCATATTCACGGACAAGTCACCTCAACCATGTTATCGATTGAATCATAACCCTTACATAGACTTACTCCAGCCCGATCACTTAGTCGGGATCTCGGGCGGGCTCGATCATACAACAAAGTGTGCCACGTGACAGAGTCACGAGCAATCGCATCGCGATGCCCCAAGCTGCACACATCTAAGGGCCACTTGGTGTATGAAAGACCGCCGACAAGAACACAACTAGGCTATCGAACCCCACACTAAGACATGCATGTTATAATCATACACGCAGCATACATGTCCAGTGTAAACAGCAGGTAATCACAACACGAACTCTACAAACTCATAGTCTTTATAACTTCTGCTAAACAGAGCAGACATAGTAGTTGTATTACAAACAGAGATCACATGGATGTGATCCAACATTACATCAAACATCAACGGAAGCAAATTATGTCTTAGTAAAGACAAGTTTAACAAATGGCTTAAGAAGCCTGAAAGAAAATACAACGACCCTCCAAAGGGGCACAGGCTGCTGCCTGGAACTATACGACATTGGTCCACGTCGAGCTCGAGGTAGAGGCCACCATCAGGGTCAGTGGTCTCGTCTCTAAAACATAGAAGAAGCAAACGTGAGAACAAAGTCGTACTCAGCAAGACTTACATAGGAACTATACTACTCATGCACATGTATCAAGGCAAAGGGAGGTGGGGTTTCACTTGCAGAAGTGCCAGCTTTGACTTGGCTAATCTTGAACTACGAGTACCAGAGAGAGGTAAGAACGTACACGAGTCCAAGTAACAGTCTCCAAACAATATTCCACTATGGTACCTTCCTCGACTTCCCCACGAGGAAGCACGCCATAGCACTCACACTTATCTTGGTGTGTTTTAGAAGTATCCGGTTCAAGTTATCTATGATCAAGTAAAGGTCTCCAAGTAGTCCATAACCGCGGACACGGCTATTCGAATAGTTCATTAACCCTGCAGGGGTGTACTGCTACACACACGCCTCATCAGTTACCGCCTGGGGATGGACCCTTCAAGTGAATACCGGCGAGGATGCTGCCACGACACTTCTCTCACGGCACCATCTCTAGTCCTAGGGAGTCGCCTATTTGAGTTGGGACCACAGTCGGAATCCGGCCGATTGTTCCGATGCGGACTCAAACGTTGTGTGACCGCCATCAAGCTCAACTCAATCATGATCACTTGATTCAACGTGCCCACAACCTACGCCAACCACTTACCTTGGTTCCACCTGCTTGAGATCGTTAAAGGGCGAACTACTTGCGACTCCTGGACAGGTCCGGGGTGAGGTACTAGGCCGAGAGGGGTCAGTGAGCCCAATGTGTGGTCGTACTCTTGGTCTTGGATAACAACACAAGAACTCGGGCCTAAGGCCGTGTTCAACGAGACAACCCACTGTGTACTCCTACACAGCCTCTCATCGTTCACCTTTGTTTAGGGTGGATTCACCAACACGTTACCACCATCATTCACATGATCACTACCATCCCGACTCACATCAAAGTAGCCTCAGGTAACAACTCTAAGCATGCAATAAGCTGTAACAGTTGCAGGGGCCACATGATATCAACCAACTCCTACATCTGCTAGGATTGTGGTTTGCTTACTACTGTGACAAAATGATAGGTCATGCAAAGGAATGGGTTCAACTAGCGGTAGAACGTATCATGGTGACATCCTAAACATGCATTTGCGAGAATGAGAGGGAACTGGGATTTTATAGACATGATCAAAGAGGGGGCTGCTTGCCTTGCTGACGATCACGAGGTATCACTCTTCTGACGTGAGGTTGAACTCGTCTCTGAGATCAACTCTACCGAGAAGATGCAATCACCGAAGCACTGGAAGTAAAGCACAATCAAAATAATACGATGCACATTCAATATGCAAAACAAAGCATGGCAGTGTGCTGATGTGACCTATGTTTGAATTTCCACATTTTAATTGAAGTTGATTTGAAAAGTAAATTCAAATTCAAACTCCAAATGTTATTCAAATTTGGTCAACTTGCATTTGCTAATATTTGTTCACTTGAAACCAAATGATTATATGTGTGAAATGCTTCTGATGTACAAGTGAAGTGTGGTGCATTTCAAAGTTTGAAGTTGGAATAGTAATTGATTTGAATTTGAAATAATTCCAATTAAATCAAATAGCAAAAGCTACTCATCCCTTTTTAAGATCAACTCCAACATAGCTGACAGTTGGATATTTGGATAGAGGATTTTCTCCTGATCATTTTTCATATATTATATGTTGAATTTGGAGTTAAAATGAATTTTCTATGATTTTTCAAAGTTTCAGCCATTTTCTGGAATTAACAGAATTTCTTTACTTCTTTTAATTGATTTCTCTGTTTACTGCGTCATTAAGACGTCAGCATGACGCAAGAGGGGGGGCTGACGTGTGGGGTCCCTTTGTCAGCGGCTCTGGGGTTAAACCCGGTTTAGATTAGGTTAAGCAGGGTCATTAGGGGGGCTTGGGTCCACTGGTCAGCGAGAGGAGGGGGGATTTAGGAGTCGGTTAGGTTTAATCGACCGGCGGCTAAACGCCGGTGGCTCTGCCACGGCGGCGCTCTCGCCGGGGTGGCGATTTGGCCACGGGGGAGGAGGCTGGGGGCACGGGCAGGTTGCTCTCGACGTTGCGCGTCTCCTGGAGCAAGCCAGGGACCTCGAGGAGGCCCTGGGCCACGGCTACGACGACGAGAGGCGACGGCCGGCCACTGGCTCCGACGAACTCACGCTACAGAACACGGGGGAGAGAGCTAGGAGGGGGAAAACGAGCGGGAGCTCACGAGGAGGATGAAGACGTGCTCGGGGAAGCCGGAGAGGAACTGGACGCGGCGAATTCGTCGACGACGTCCACGGTGGCCGGCGGCGAATTCTTGAAGTAGTCGTCGCTCTGCTGGTCCTTGAATCAAATTGGAGCTGCTGCTCGAGCTGGTGGTCGCTGGGGGTCCTCGTAGACACCTTGGCTCGCCGGAAGGAGCTCGGTGGCCGCGCTAAACCTCGTCGGTGCTCAGGCGGTTCTCGGGTGTGTGCGCGAAACAACGAGAGAGAGAGGGAGAGGATGAACTGGGAGAGGGGGAAGAAGGCCTGGGGGCTTCTGGGCGTGTCCAGCGGCGAGGAGAGAGGGGGGAAGACCAGGCAGGGAGGTGGCGTGGCGGCCATGGCCACCGCATGCGCTCCAGCGAGCAGCATCGGGGCCAGGGGAAGAAGACCACAGGGGACGTCCCCCTGGTGGGCTGGGCCGGCCAGGTAAGTGGGCCTTCGCCCGTGGGCGAGGGGTAAGTCTCTGTTATTTTTCTTTTTATTTTTCTTTCTGTTCTTTGTTTTGCCCATTTAAAAAAATAGCTAGGGCATTTATAAAAATCCCCAAATATTTTTATAAATCCTAGGTGACTATATAGAAGTCAACCCCAAGTATTGGGAATTTTTGAAATTCAATTTATTTGAATTTCAATTCAAATAGACTAAAGATTTAATTTCCAAGCCACTATTTGAATTATTGAAAAATCTATGAGCATGGGATTAATCCCAAATCACTTTTAAAATGATCAGACTCATTTTCTAGGATTTTTCAATACATCCAAAAGAATTTTGGAAAAAGATTTATTTCTGGCCTTTTTATTTAATTCATTTAGGGCTTTTCTTTTCCCCAATTCCTTTTCTTTTGCAATTTTTTTCAAGATGCAAAAATGCAAGCTTGGAAAAGCACAAACCTAAAATTGGGGTTCTGACATATGTAAGTCTTGCTGAGTACGACTTTGTACTCACGTTTGCTTATTCTATGTTTTAGATAAGAAACCGGACCCCGATGGAGTCACCTTCGTGAAGCTCGACGTTGACTAAGTTAGTATAGTCCCAGACAGCAGTCTGGTCCTTCGTGGAAGGGCATGTTTGTTTTACAAGGCCTCTCTAAGCCATTTGTTAAACTTGTCTGTACTCAGACCTAATTTGCTTCCGTTGTATTGATGTAATGTTGATCACAGACATGTGATCTTTGTATGCTCTATGTGTATATCAATAAAGAGTACTTTGTAGAGTTATGTGATGATACCTGTTGTTCATACTAGGCATGTGTGCTGCGTGTATGTTTATAACATGCATGTCTTAGTATGGGTTTTCGAGACCTTAGTTGTGATCTGGCTGGCGGTCTTTTATACACCAAGTGGCCCTTAGATGTGCGCATCTTGGGGCATCGCGATGCGATTGTTCGTGACTCTGTCACGTGCACACTTTGTTGTATGATCGAGCCCGCCCTAGACCCCGAATAAGTGATCGGGCTGGAGTAAGTCTATGTAAGAGTTAGGATCCAATCGATAACATGGTTGAGGCGACTTGTCTATGAGTATGGGATTCACCACCCATAAGCATTTAGACTTGTGAGCGGACGATGAGGACCCATCTCAGATGATCATCAGGCCTGAATGGGATGCCCCTCACGTTCGATGCTTACCGAGAACGTTCTGTGCTTGGCCTTGTCTGCTTAGTCAAGTGGGTACGGTTCTCGGCTCTCCATGTGATTGTATCGTGAGTGGAATTACATATGCTAACCCCGGGTCCCGACAAATTGCTAACTCCTAACAGTTTCAGATAACCTTTTTTCAGACTATAACGATTTCAATAAACTGTTTATCAGACCGTCAGAGTTTCAGTAAACTATTTTTCAAACACAAGCAGATTAGCACACCACTAAAACAAACCAAAAATATGTGCCACACCAAAATGCAGCAAATAGTATCCACACCACACCAAAATGCAGCAAATAGTATCCACACCACACCAAAATGAAGCAAATAGTACATATTGTGCATAACAAATGCAGTCAAGACTACCGATTCACTTCTTGCCACCATTAATTATTATGCGATCAACGGGAACTTGTGACATGGTGAGAGGCTCTCACCAGGGGTCCCGGACAGCAGCACGATAAGCTGGAGGGTCTCGCCGCTGCGGCCGTAGGGCAGGTCGACGACGAGTGGGCTCGCTCTCCCGTAGCGGCCTGGTCGGACGCAGATGGCGATGTCACGGCGCTGGCCTTGGATGTCCACGACGCCGACGCTGGTGGCCAGCGTGTTCCTTAGGTGGTACACGGACCTCCCCCTGGCAATGAACGTGGTCCAGCCGCGATCAGTGTAGCGCCCCTCGGGGTTCGCTCGCACGAACCGAATGTTCCACCACACTCGCGGCGCGCGCCCGAAGAGGGGGACGCGGGTCTGCAGTTGAGTCACGAAGAACCAGGAATTATTCTCGAGCAAATGAATTCAACACAAGTCACAATCGATAGGCTGAACTAACATTACCCAAGAATCCAATTCGAGAGTTCGAGACACAAATTCGACGGTCATGGCATTGACGATCCAACACATCATGGTGCTGACATTGTCGATATGTCTGGACTCGACGGTGACGCCGGTGTTCCAGCGGAAGTACTTGCCGTTGGCGCGGAGGTAGAAGCCGGTGACGTCGCGGAGCAGGATGCCGCCCGCCGAACCCGCCCGGATGGGCACCCACCTGATCTCCGGCATCACCGACTGGTCGTAGTCGCGCTGCACGGCGTTGAAGCCGAGGTGGCCGGATGGCGCGGGCACGTTCGTGGAGGCGAGGTAGCAGCCGTAGGCGGCGCTCTGGAAGAGCAGGTGTGGGCCGCCGTCGCGGTGGTCGATATGCACCGTCCAGGTCGCTTTCATCGAGTGGCGGCGCCCGTTGATGCAGACGCTCACCCTGTCCTCGTCGGCGTGGAGGTAGTACGTGTCCAGCTCGAGCCTCCGCAGCCGCACGTGCTGCTTGTCGGGGAACAGGTCCATCGGTCGCGCTGGCGTTGGGCCGTTGGAGATCGGGGGATTAAGGGGGTGGGGGGGGGCGCTGGAGATCGGGGGATAGGGGGGCCCGCTCGGATGCACAGGATGATGTCGCGGCGCTGGCCGTGGATGTCGGTGACGCCGGCGCGGCTGGCCAGCGCGTTTCTCAGGTAGTAGATGGACCTTCCCCTGAAACGGAGTGCCGACCAGCCGTCGTCGGCGTAGACCCCCTCGGCGCTCGCTCGTACGTAGTGGATCCGCCGCCACACCCCCGGCTTGCGCCCGAGCATGATGACGGAGAGGTCGCTTGGGACTCGGGTCTGCATGAACCATGGTTATATTTAGGAGATCAGAGAAGCAGGCAGGGTCGTGGCGAACTCACCCTCATCGGCCCTGGAATCGGAAGCGGCCGCCCTCTCGGGAGGATGGGCTCCACGATCCAGTGCATCATGGGGCTGACGTTGTCGTCGTCGTCGTTGCTGTGGTCGACGCTGACGTGGGTGTTCCAGCGGAGGTACCTGCGTAGCCTGCCGTTAGCGCGGAGGTAGCGGCCGTCGATGTTGCGGAGAAGGACGCCGCCGCCGGAGCCCGCCTCGACGGCCTGCCACATGATGGCCGCCAGCACCGGCTGGTCGTAGTCGCGCTGCTCCGCGCGGAAGCCGCGGTGGCCCAAGGGTGACGGCTTGGGCGTGGCGGCGAAGTAGCGGACGTAAGCGGCGCTGTGGAGGAGGAGGTGCGGGCCGTCGCCGTAGTACATGTGCACCGTCCACGCCGCGTTCAGCGACTGGCGGCGGCGGCTGATGGAGACGCTCTTCCCGTCGTCGTTGGCGTGGAGGTAGTACTTGTCGTTGGCGCGGCTCCGCAGCCATAGGTGCTGCCCGTCTTCGAGCTCCTCCATCGGTCGCCGCTGGAGAAGGAGATCAGAGGAGGCGAGCTCTGCGCGGTGGAGAGTTAAAAGCGAAGGTTGTTTGGTTGAGGCCCCCAACGTCGGGAGAGCTTCTGGGCAGAGAGAGAGAGAAAGAAAACAAGGTGCGCCCTCCACCAGGCCATTTTTTAGGCCCAGTCTACATTTCCACGGTGCGCCTCTGGACCGAAATCACAGAGGGTACCCCCTCTGCGTGTAAAGTTTGTATAACCATGCAACATGAATCATTATTTAGAGGGCATTTCTTCACGTGTCTCTGCAAAAGTTATTTTGGTGCGCTATGGAGTCGTTAAATGTTGCGATTTAATCGCTTTCGCGCGAAATAACAACTATGACTGCGCGCGAACTGTGGTTGTACCTGTGGGTTGCCCATGTGGTCAAGGGTGGCGTTAGGCCCTAGGCAGAGGGGGCGATGGCCTGGGGCATGGGTGCTCATTGCTTTGTGGACTGTAGCATTGTACATCATTGTAGATGATCATTGTAGCTTTATTGCTGGCCTGGGGTGTAGGCCAATCCTAGCTCCGCTACTGCTTGTGGCTGAACGAGTACTGTGGTTATACCTATGACTATGTGGAAACTATGGTTGCACCCTTGGCTATGTATGTGATTGTGGCTGCACCTGTGGTTGTGGCAGTGTGTTGTGGATGTGGCTGTAGGATGTGCGTACAAAAGGCGACATGTGTCGATCACTAAAGGACTAAAGAAAAAACCCGAAACGCACCACTTGGCGTGTTTGAAGCGCACGCGTGACCTCTGCAAGGGGTACCCTCTAACTAGTGATTACGCCATGCAACACTACTTGTAGTCCTTTGATTATTCAGTTGCAATAAGAGATTTGGTCAAGTTCTACAAAAATAGTTAGAGGACAGCCTTTGCAGAGGTTATCTGCATTCGCTTCGAGCGTGACAAGTGGCGTATTGTGGTGAGTGTCGGGGTTTTTTAGTCCCTCCTCGTTCAACACATATCAAGTGAAGATGAGTTTCTGATTTCTAGTTTCCCGGTCACGGGCGTAACCACAGATGCAACCACAGTCACAACGTGCAACCACATGCACAACCACAGCCATAGCGCAGCCGTAACACAACCACAATGTGCAGCCATAGTCACAACCACGGACGTAGCCATAGGTACAACAACAGCCAAAGCGTGCAACCACATCCACAACCGCGGGGCGCAGCCACAACCGCAGCCACAAGCACAACCACAGCTCACGTGTAGCCATAGGCGCATCCATGAGCACAACCACAGTTCGCACACAACCACAGTTTTTTGCTTCACGGGATACACCCAAAACACGATACGTGGCGACTTCTAGATAAACCAAAAGTGACCTCTGTGGGTACTCCTGAGAGGGTACCCTCTAACTAGTTGATCTCCTCTAGACACGAGTCTTCGAGTTCATTGGTCTCTTGCAAATATAACTTTTCACGTTGCTGCTATTAAGTGATCCAATGCATGCACGCCATTTGTCGCAACAAAAGTGTTTTAACTGGTTTCTCATATGGATCATTGGTTAGAGGGTATCTCTTGCAAATGTAAATTTTCATTTTAATGATATTAAGTGATTCAATGCATGCACTCTATTTATAGAAACGAGAGAGTTTTGAGTCGTTTCTCACCGCTTGCATGAGGATGGGAGGTGGACTATTTGTGTTTTTTTTTCGATTCATTTTTAAAAATGATTTATCTTTCGATTTGTGCGTTCAAATTACGAAATGTTTTTGCCGTTCATTTCTCCCGTCGACGTCTTTAACCGTGCCTCCCGGCCATACTAAATTGTGCTTCGAAAAAGTACTAAACTGTAACCTCTAGTGAATCCATAGTTTAGCTTCTCGAGGAATCATAGGTTTTTTTTTCTCATGGAGCCACACATTTTCTCATGCAGTCATAGATTTGTTTCTCCTACAACCATAATTTTTCTAGAGGAATCACATTTTTTCTCTTTTTGCTCCTCGTGGAGCCACAGTTTTGATGCAATCACAGATTTGCTTCTTATGCAACCACAATTTTTTTTCTAGCGGAGCTATGGTTGTTTTTCCTTTTTTCTTTTCGTGGAACCACAAATTTGCTTCTTCTGCAGTCAAATATTTTCTTGCCGTGCAACCATTGATTTACTTCTCGCGGAGCACATTTTTTTCACATTTTTGCTTATCGTGAAGCCATAATTTTGCTTCTCATACATCGAGAGTTTTGTTTTTCCATTTTGCTTCTCTTGAAACCACATTGAACATTTTTTTCAGTGGAAGAGACTTGTGGGAGCGATGTTCAATGTGTATGTTAAAAATTGTTAAGGGTGTATCATAAAATGTTCAATGTGTATTTAAAAATTGTTTAGCATATATCACAAAAATATTCAATATGTATTTAAAAATTGTTAAGCGTATATCAAAAACATGTTTCAATGGTATTTAAAAATTGCTCACCTTATTTTAATTTTTTTCATTTTGTATTGGAAATGTTTGTTTAAACAATATCTAACTATTAAAAACAGTGGCTATGTTTTGGTAAAACAGACTAAAATCCAAAAAAGGCGAAAAAATGCTTGTACATGGGCTGGCCCATTGAGTTTTTCTTCTGCGGGCGTCATACAAGAGTTTCCATAAAATTTATAGCAAAGAGGAAGTGAAGATAGCTATTTTCAGATGTTCTCGACCAAAGCGTTGGGGCTTGATGATTTTCCAGCTCATTTTTTCGGCACCATTGGAATATTTGTGGTGATGAGATCACATCCTTGATTATTCGTTCGCTTGATGAAGAGGACTTCCCAGATGAAATTGATAGCATGCTCGTTATTATGATTCCTAGGATTGCTTGTCCAAAAATTATTGGACAATTTCGACCCATAAACCTTTGTCATGTAATTTATAAAATTACTTCAAATGTTTTGTCTAACAGGTTGAAGGTAATTATCTTTGATGTGATTTCTATGGAGTAATCGGCTTTTGTTCCTGGAGTTCTTATCACTGACAATTTTATTTCGGCGTATGAATATATGCATTATATGAAAACCCAAAGGTTGAAGGGTAGTAGATTTTATGCTCTGAAATTAGACATGATGAAAGCGTATGACAAGCTTGAGTGGTCATATCTTAAGGAGGTTATGATGAAAGTATTGCATTAGCAGGAGATTTACTGACTTAATAATGAAGTACTATGTCTTTTTAGTTTCCGTATTCGTTTTTGTAATAGTGGTACTATGAAGAGTGCAGACTTTTGGCTCCCGAGGTCCAGGGAGGACTTTATTTTGAAAACTTCAAAAATCATATTTAAATGTTTGAAATTTTTTCATGTGAATGTATATGTATTTCGCACAAGCGTGTGAAATTTCTCTTCAAAATATTATGATTTGAATGTTGTGCAAAAAAGATAAAATTGCAACCCAGCAACAAAAAAAGTTGGCCCATTATGAAAATAATATTTGTCTATTTTTTGTACGTCACGTGTGAAAAGATAATGTTTTGAAATTTTGCAAATATGTTTTATATGTGCTTATGTTCATTCACACAAAATTTCAATTTTTTTGACCAAGTGGAAAATCGAATTTTGAAAACGTGCTTCATGGAGCTCGTCCTCCATATGCAATATTCGTACTATGAATCCTTTCAGACCCTCAAGAGGAATGTGACATGGAGACCCCTTATCCTTGTATTTATTAAGACTCGTGGAGTTGGGGCTGGTGGCATTAACATTGCACCTTTGGCACCCAAATTAAATCATCTATTATTTACCAATGATTATCTCATGTTTTTTAGGCAAACATTACTAGTGCATCCATTGTCTAGATCACTTGAAGAAGTATTGTGATGACTCACGACCTAGAATGAATACTGATAAGTCTATCCAGGGTTGGTCAAATGAGAAGTGAATAACATCTTGGAGGTGCATAGCGAGTCATTATCAGAAGAAAAAAAGTTGGCTTGCCTGCGAATGTTGGGAATTCGAAGGAGCACTAATAGAGAAATACTTACCTGTAATGTAATTTCAATTGGTGACGCGCCAATTTCCATACATTCCACCACTATTTTCCTAAAATAGTGGTGGTGTTGGGCTAAGTTAATCGCACTTAGCAACGATAGCGCTGATCTCGTCCTCCTTGTTTGCAAGCAATTGCTTCCGTGAGTCGCGGGGGGTCTTCAGGGCCTCGTGCTGCTTCACGAGATCGTCTCTCTTGGCATCCTCGTCCTGCGCAGACGCTTGAAGGTACTTGAGCATCTCTTGATATTCTTCGAAGGTTTTCTTCAGTGTGTCGATGGCCTCCCTCAGTGTCACGACAGTCAACCTATCATCCTCGAGCTCTTTCCGACTAGCATCAGAAGCATGCTTAGCCGCTTGGAACGCCTCCCAAAGAGGGACAGACTTGTCAGCAGCTATCCATATATGATTCATCAGCCAGCTAGCTAAGTGGAAAAAAAAATCAAGTGCACAACATTGCTTACGAAGGGCAGACGCAAGAGCCTCCTCCGTGGGCTTTTGCTGCGCTCCCAAGCGCTGATTCTAGGTGGCCAATTAGGCACGAAGGGTCATCGAATTGTCCTTCATCTCCTACAAAAACTATATATACAAGGTAGAGAATTATTACAAAGACTAGGTTCGCATACAATACACACCAAGACTTGGGGGCTACTATACCTACATTAAAGATATTCAGAACTAACCTGAAGACCAGGTCCAATCGACCCCTCCGTGGCAGACAATGCCTCAGCCGTGGAGGCCAGCCACTCGGTGGACTTTTAAACCGACCTCCTCTCATTCTCCAAAGCTGAGAGCCTTACACGCGACCTCCAGAACTGGATACCTTCATCCTCTTGGTGCCTTGGCCTCCCAAGGAAGCCGCCTCACCCGTTGGACCCACATGAGGGGGATCCAATGATGAATAAGGACTATACTCAGTGTTCCCTGAAGGTGGAACATGCACGCCTATAGAAATTTAAGTTACGCTTTAAGATGGGCACGTCAAAAGCTACCCATGCCTAATGAAAACACCACTGTGAACTTATTCCACAGAAGCAGAATCTGAGGGCTTCGAGCCCTCCACAACTGTCTCCAATGTCGACTCTCGTGCGAAGACCTCCGAGATACGTTAGGTATAAACCCGATCTCAGCAACGAAGCCACTTTAAAATAGGCAAAAGTCAGATGAGGCAAGTTGGATCCATAATAAATGCAAAGGAGAAGGAGCTTACTGATCATCCACCAGGAGGTTCCGCTCGCGCTTAAACCTGTTCATTCTGATAGGGGTGACCTCCCCCTATCCGACGTTCGGTGCTCGGGTTGGATCATGTTGTGCCTTTGAAAGTGCATCTAATCCCCTAGGGTGGTTTTGGTAATTAACAACAACATATAGCTCATTGAACTAGTGCCTACTTAATGTGTATTTTAGGTAAGTTCAATGTAGGACAACGGATGGACACGTGAATACACCCCTCAAGATGCTATGGATAAGATGGCCCCACTCCGAAGACTCTCCATTTCTATTTTAGTGTTCAACATCACATAGAGTCATAGGATCATGCCAATATATTAAAAAGGGGTGAGGTTTTGATGGTGATACTGTTTATCAAGTGCTCAGATCTACTTCCACTGCCTCAAAGCATTTTCCGTATCCCAAGCCAAACACTCACTTTGGTGCTACCAACTCAAACCTTTCAGACTCGTCAAAATACCACATAGCGGTTAGTCCAAACCCTAATGTTTCGGTCCCACGAATATGTCAGGTTGATCCCACGATTTGCTCTTTGTATAGGCCAGTCTTCAAGTGAACTCATTTCAGAAAATATGAAATTTCATGTCAGACCAATCGAAATGCCTACTTCATTGTGGCCTCGCTGCACCGCCACCAGTTGCACGCTGGAGAGCAAGACTGGTTTCTTTGACGTGTGGATACGGCAGTCCGACCACTATGCCGCCGAGATAACGTGTGATAGCCAGGGACATTGGCTCAACATGTTCGAGGCGCCTTGCCGACCGAAGCACGAGATGAACTTCCTGGACGTCCAGTCTCGAGCGAAGGAGGAGTTCATCGGTCCCTATATTGAGGTCGTAACCCACAAAGAGAAGAAGGTGACCCACATAGTCCTCGATCAGGTGTGAACCCATTAGAGCATCAAGGCGGCTATGGCGAGGTTTGTGAGTGAAAAATACGCACCTCGTTCAGGCGGAGGCATAGTGGTTCTGGAAGAGGGACCACAAGCGCAAGAACAATGCTGGTGTAGGGCCTTTGGTCAAGGAGGAGGAGGCAGGAGCCTCGGTGATCAAGGTTGAGGAAGAGGAGGAGGGCGCCAACGGCAACAACATTGTCTGGGATGACCTCAAGAATGAGAGTGATGAGTGTCTGTAGTAGTCTAGTCGATCGAACTTAAGTTTGAATGTTTTTAGATTGTTGCATGTTAGAATTGTTTAATGATTGAAGTTTGCAGTGATGCAATGTGATGTTCATAAAATAGATCAGCTATTGGAGACACACACTTTTTGATGCTCTAAAAAGAACTTTTTGGTGTTGTGAATTTTACTCCAAACAATCTTTGATGCCCTATTCTGTTAAAGAGAGAAACAATGCATGGAACTGTGTAATTGTTCACCCAGGTTGTCAAGTTTAGAACCGCGAGGGCAAAGCAGACAGGTTCCTCCTTTCAGCAGAATGACTCTACTTTAGCTAGTCGAAATCCCGAAACACACGAGCTTCTGAGTTTCCAAGGTTATGTTCTGCATTCTGATGTTGTTATGTCCAAGGCGGCGATACTTCTGAAGAGGTGAAGTGTGAGCGAATGGGCAGGCGTCTTGCTCTGATCTTACAACGAAAGAAAACGAGGAGGTAGCTTATGTACAAAGCCTGAAAACAATGTAATGTGCAGAAACTACTTTTCATGTAGATGCAGTGATGTTGCATAAAAACTGAATTTTGTTCATAGCTTACAAATTCATTTCCTGCTCTTTGGCCAACACTCAAAATAGCACAACTGAAAACACGATCACCAGCTCACAGCACAACCAGAATCCACTGCATTTTTCATTTATACCAAGCACATACTCTAAAAGAAATACTAGAGCACCAGCCCACTGGAAAAACCAGCTATCCTTTTCATTTATAGAAATGCATAGGAGTATAAAATAAACACATGCTCATCAAGTCACTGCAAGAACCACTAAATTTTCCATCATCCAAAAGTAATGCAGGATCATCGATTCACGGCAAGAACACCAGACTGAAATTCTTCATCCAGGAAGCAGTAGCAACCACATCCACAGAGATGAATGTCAGAACTGCAACGACTACTACAACCAGCATCACAGACTTTAGCTAGCAGAAGAAACACAAGAGCTGATGAGTTTTCTCAACCTATATCTATCTAGTAGTATATGCTAAAGGAGGCGTCCAGTTAAGCCGCCATTGTGTCCGAGGCTCAGGATCCCGCTCTGATCTTTCTCTATGCTGCGTTGACATTTGGGTATCGCAGCAAGTTATAGCCTGAATTAGCAGAAATAATAAGGTAGTTAGGCGGCAGACCAATAATCAATAACAATATATTGACAAGATCAAGAAGACAAAACATGAAACAATATAATGTGCAACGAACTAAGCTTTTATGCACTATCTATTATAGGATACAACATGAACTTTGTTACAGATTAGAAACTTACTATCTTCTCTGCAAATATGAAATGAGATGACTGAACTTGATTTGACTTTTTAGGTTTCCATGCAGCAAAATGTTACGAAATGGACGAACTGAATTATCTGAATCAAGAAAAAAAATGTGGACGCAATCGTTTCTACAAGCTACATAGTTCAGACCATCTTGTACCATGTATACACAGACTGATAAATCCAAATGGCACTGGCACTGGCACCTACTATTCCCATTCAAGTACTTTTACTTTTCTACTACAAGACTACAACACTTTCAGACAAATCCCAAGTCCTAACAAAACCTATCACAATATCCTTTTTACAAGCATGATCACATTAGCAGTCCACGAAAGTAAGACTCCAAATATCATGTTCACGCGCTAAACAGTATGTACACCAACATATATTCAGGACCACCAGTATATTTCCCACAAAAGAAGATCATTAGAAAGAAGATCAACAATCTAAATCGCAGAGTTTTCCAAAAAAAAATTAGACCAATAATACAGCTCATGTACATAACCTGAAAACAAGTACTTCCTAAAGGTATACTAATTGTGCGTCAATTAATATGGATCGGAGGGAGTAATTTTGTTTGATTTAATTTAGTATTGTAAGAACCTAATTTTTTTTTAAGCTTATTCAACACAAATAAAATAGTCTAAATCAATGGAAATCACAATCTTCTTGAAATAAGATGAATCAACTGATTCTTAAATGTAAGTTGCATAGTTTTACTAGCTCTGAACAGAAAAAATATTACTGATGGCATATATATAGCACCACATAGATAAACTGAATTATCTGAATCGGATCTCTAGTCTGCATCTGCAACCAACACTTTCCATATCAAGGTTGAGTGTAAAATGTTACTTACGAAATTTGTTCCCCCATTAACCAACAAATCGACAAGACAACAGCAGTAAACTGTTAGGACTACAACAAATCGACAATTGTGTCAGAACCCCAACTAGGGTAAGTGCTAGGGTTGTTTGATCCCTTTGCATCATGTAAAAATTCCAAAAGAAATTCAAAAATGGGGAAAAGAAAATCCATGAGAAATTAAATCAAATGGCCAGATAAAAATCTTTTTCCAAAAATCATTTGAATGTTTGGAAAATTCCTAGAATTGTTGCTGATCATTGCAAAAGTGGTTTGGGGATTTTCCCATGCCCATGGAATATTCAAAAATTCAAAAGGTGCATTGGAAATTAAATTAAACTCCAATTTGAATTTAAATGCAAATTGTTTGATTTTCAAAAGTCACCAAAACTTATGAGTGGCTAGCTATTTATGTTATAAGCCCACATAAAAGTTTTCATGATTTTGTAAAATGCCTTGCTATTTTATTCAGGGCAAAACATATTTACAGAAAAGGAAAAACAGAAAGAAAAAAAGAACAAAACGAAACCCAGCCCACCCCCTGGCCACCTGGCCCAGCCTGGCCAGAAGCCGGCCCAGCCCACCAGGGGCAGGGTCGTCTTCCTCCAGGCCAGCCGAGCACGCCACTACGTGGCGAGCATGCGCTCGTCGCCGGCCACGCAGCAGCTTGGCCTCGGCGTCACCTGGCCGCCTAGAAGCCCCCTCTGGAGACTTCTCTCCATTCCCCCCCCCCTCGCCACGGTCGTCTTCCCCCTCTCCTCCTCGCCATTCCCGTGCAGCCCGAGAACCCGCCGGAGCACGCCGTCGCACCCGCGTGGCCATCGTCTTCCTCTAGCTTCTCCGAGGTGTCCACGAGACTCGCACTACTCGTCTTCGTCACCGTGCCAAAGATTGGGAGCCGGGACCCCCTGGAGCAAGCGAATCGCACAGTCTTCCTCGCCTCCGGCCGCCGTGCACCATCGTCAATTTCGTCTCCGACAAGCCACCTCCGTCCTCGCCGTCAACTCCATTGAGTTCCTGGTGAGCCGTAGGTCCAAACCCCTCTTCTCCCACCTCCTATCGCTGCCTCTATCGGGATCAGCCATGGAAGCCGAGAGCCACCGCCGCCATTGCCGCCGACGTGCTAGCTCCCGTACCCTGCTGTCCATACCGGCATGCCTATCGCGTTCCTGAGGCCCTCGGGAACTCGTAGCACCAGTCCACGCGCAAGGAGGAGGAGCACAACGCCGACTGCATCACCGATGTGCCACGGCCGCCGCCGAGCACGACGCCGACGAGGTTCCGGCCGCCCCCTGACCTCCCTGGTGGCATAGCTCGAAGCGGACGAGCACGGGCATCACTCCGGTGCCTTCCGCGTGCCCAGCCGTGGCCGATTTGGTCACTCCGCCGGGGCTCCGCCGTGCCCAGTGGCACCGGAGGCTAGCCGCCGGCCGGTGGATTAGCTTAAGGGCTAATCCAGTGGCGATGACAGGTGGGTCCCCCTGGCCCCTAACCCCTTTGTTAAGTTAACAGAGAGGGGATTAAACCCTCTCCCACTGACATGGGGGCCCCAGTTGTCAGCCCCCCCTATGACGTCACCCTGACCTTAGCATGACGTAGAAATTCATTTTCCAGATTAAAAATAAATCCAAAGAAATCAGAAAAATCCAAAAATTAGCCAAAACTTCAATAAATCATAGAAAATTCATATTAACTCCAAATTTAATAAATAATATGTCTAAAAATATCAGAAAAATCCAAGGATTATGAATATGGGCTCTGTTTTCATGTTTGACCATTTTAAAATGGGTGAACAGTGCAAAACATCCATATGGCTTTATTTCAAATTCAAATTTGAAGCACATTTGCAAATGACTTTGCATTTGACTTCTTTTATATGGAATTGTACCCACCTTGTGACCAAGAACATCACCATTTCAATATTGATCATGTGTTTGAGCATTGCAAATAAATTTATACCCCCTTCGTTGAAGACCCCGATATCGAACCTCATTAGCAAGGCAAGAAAACCCCATTGATCATGTCTATAAAATCCCAATTCCCTCTCAGTCTCGCTTATGCATGTTTAGGAGATCACTTTGTATCGATTCTACCGCATAGTTGAACCCATATCCGATGCATGACCTATCATCTTGTCACAGTAGTAAGCAAACCACAATCCTAGCTGACATAGGAGTTGGTTGATATCATGTGGCCCCTGCAACTGTTACATCTTATTGCATGCTTAGTGTTACAGTGAGGTTGCTTTTGATGTGAGTCGGGATGATAGTGAACATGATTATGATGAAAGTGAAACTATGTCGGTGAATCCACCCTAATACAAGGTGAACGATGAGAGGTTGTGTAGGAGTACACAGTGGGTTGTCTCGTTGAACACCGCCTTAAGCACCGAGTTCTTGTATGGTAATCCAAGACAAAGAGTACAACCACACATTGGGCTCACTGACCCCTCTCGGCCTAGTACCTTGATCCGTGTCGACGTCCAGGAGTCACATTAGTTCGGGCTTTCCATTTGACATGTGCATAGAAAAAGAACGAAGGAAATGGTTGCATCATATAGATATGTGGGTGTACCTATGAGGCAGGAAAACCATCTGCTAAAGGTGGCGTCTTGGTCACCTACATTGTCTGAGTCCATTTTGTTGATCCGATCGGACTCTCGAGCGGTAGCAACTCGGATAGTCGACTCCTGGAATAGACCGGTTGTGAGCGAAGTGTCGTGGTGAACATCCTCGCTGTCACCTCTTGAACGGTGGCGAGACCTGGCGGTAACCGATGGTCATGTGTGTGTAGTTTACACCCTTGCAAGGTTAACAAAACTATTCGAATAGCCGCGTCCGCAGTTAAGGACTACTTGGAACCTGTACCTGATTATTAGACAACTTGAACTGGATACTTCTAAAATACACCAAGATAAGTGTGAGTACTATGGTGTGCTTTCTCGTGGGGAAGTCGAGGAAGTAACCATAGTGGTGTATTGGTTGGAGATGTAGTGGACTCGTGTACGCTTCTTACCTCAAGTCTGGTAATCGTAGTTCAGGATTAGCCAAGTCAAAGCTGGCACTTCTGCTTGATGAAACCCCACCTCCCTTTACCTTGATACTTGAGCATGAGTAGTTTAGATCTGATGTAAGTCTTGCTGAGTACGACTTTGTACTCACGTTTGCTTATTCTATGTTTTAGATAAGAAACCGGACCCCGATGGAGTCACCTTCGTGAAGCTCGACGTTGACTAAGTTAGTATAGTCCTAGACAGCAGTCTGGTCCTTCGTGGAAGGGCATGTTTGTTTTACAAGGCTTCTCTAAGCCATTTGTTAAACTTGTCTGTACTCAGACCTAATTTGCTTCCGTTGTATTGATGTAATGTTGATCACAGACATGTGATCTTTGTATGCTCTATGTGTATATCAATAAAGAGTACTTTGTAGAGTTATGTGATGATACCTGCTGTTCATACTAGGCATGTGTGCTGCGTGTATGTTTATAGCATGCATGTCTTAGTATGGGTTTTCGAGACCTTAGTTGTGATCTGGCTGGCGGTCTTTTATACACCAAGTGGCCCTTAGATGTGCGCAACTTGGGGCATCGCGATGCGATTGTTCGTGACTCTGTCACGTGCACACTTTGTTGTATGATCGAGCCCGCCCTAGACCCCGACTAAGTGATCGGGCTGGAGTAAGTCTATGTAAGAGTTAGGATCCAATCGATAACATGGTTGAGGCGACTTGTCTATGAGTATGGGATTCACCACCCATAAGCATTTATACTTGTGAGCGGACGATGAGGACCCATCTCAGATGATCACCAGGCCTGAATGGGATGCCCCTCACGTTCAATGCTTACCGAGAATGTTCTGTGCTTGGCCTTGTCTGCTTAGACAAGTGGGTACGGTTCTCGGCTCTCCATGTGATTGTATCGTGACTGGAATTACATATGCTAACCCCGGGTCCCGACAGACTTGGTATCAGAGCAGGACTGTCTGTAGTCTTATCAAACCCTTGGTCGAAGTCGAGTCTAGCATTCTATAGTTATATAGTTACTCTGGGTATATAAGGGAACAACGTAAGACTTCTTTTTCTCCTTACCCTCATCGACCTGAGTACTGAGTCACCCTTATCTTTTCTACGGGATGATAGGACTAGGCTCATCTATGTCTTACTAGAACATCTCGCTGAGTGCTTCATTTTAGCCGTAGGATTATTGTGGTCGTCCAGAGTCTCCGTGTTTTGAGTTCCTTGAGGAAGTTCTGTCCAATCTCCTCGAGGTTGTCTTGTTTTCCATCCCGGTGTTGCCGTTATGCTGCCGGATTTATCCCGTGTTTCTATTAATCTTTGCCTTCGCATTACAATCTTTTCCGCCTTCATCATGTCTTGTTATCCTTGAATCCATCATTCAACCTGTTCTGATTGTTGATTTTTATCACACAGGATGTCAGGTGGAACTCGTAGTGCTGTTCGTCGGAATCGAGACCGTGTTCGGAATCGAAATGATGATGAAACTCTACCACCGCCTTCTGTGGCGGAAATCATGATGGAAGCTGAGAAGAATCAACGTGACCAAACACGCCTTCTGGAGCTCATCGAGCAGAATACCGCTCGTCAGCGTAATGTGGCCGTGAGCATTCAGGACTTCATCCTCCTCAAGCCACCGGTATTTCGATGTTCTTCTGAGCCCCTTGAAGCTGATGATTGGCTTCGTTCCATCGAGCGTAAGCTTGACACTGCACATGTTGCTCCCGATGACCGAGTTATATTCGCGGCATACTTTCTGGAAGGTGCTGCTGCTGAATGGTGGGAGAACTATGTTGCGATGCAGCCTGATGGTCACCTAGTGACTTGGCAGGAGTTCCGTGATGCCTTTCGAGGGTACCACCTTCTAAATGAGTTGATGGAGCGCAAGAAGGAAGATTTCTGCAATTTGACTCAAGGAGAGATGTCCATGCATGAGTATGTGAGAGAGTTCAACCGTCTTGCCCGGTATGCCCAAGATGAGATCACCACCGACTCAAGGAGAGATGTCCAGAAAGCAGGCAAGGTTCCGTAAAGGACTTAGCCCAATCCTTCGCCATGATCTCAACCTCATCGAATTTTCCACCTTTGAGGATTTAGTCAACAGATCCTTCAGAGCTGAGCATGGCAATGAAATTTTCGAGGAGTCCCGCAAGCATGCTCTTGAGCTTGCTTCTTCTTCCAGTTCAGCCCCTCAGAAACACCGAATTTGGATTCCAACCAGAGCCATACCTCAAAACTTTCTTCAAAGGCCACCACCAAATATATGCCATCCACCTCAACACATTGTTCCACCCCGGAATGATGGTGTGCAGCCAAGTAATTCCACTCCCAGCAATTCAGACAGGGTATGCTTTAAGTGTGGTCTTCCAGGCCATTACTATCGTCAATGCCCTCAGGTCTTGATGGCACCACGTCATTCTCGACCCAAGCCTCCAAAGAAATCCACCACCAAGACCATCCCAGCAAAGCTTTCAGTCACAAGTAGTGGTTGTGTGAACCAAATCTCAGTTGAGGAAACCACTGCTGCTTCTGACGTCATGCTTGGCACACTCCCAGTCAATCATGTCCCCGCCTTCGTTCTTTTAGATCCAGGAGCTTCTCATTTATTCAAGTCGAAGAGTTATGCACTTCGGCATGGATTTTCTTTTGAAGAAATGTTTTCTCCAATGATCATTCAAACTCCTGGTTCAAAGTGGCAAACTAATAGAGTAAGCCATGGCAATCAAATTGCAATTGAGGGTTTAGTATTCCTTGCTTCACTTATAGCCCTCAAGTCTTCGGACATTGATGTTATCCTAGGAATGGATTGGTTATCAAGGAAGAATGCTTTCCTTGATTGTAAAGCCAAATCAGTTAAACTCACCCATCCTTCAGGCCAGACCATTGACTACACATCACCCAGCTCTAAAATCCAGGTGCAGACTTTGAACGTGTTTCCACTTCCTGACCTTGAAGATGTTTCGGTGGTTCGTGACTTTCCGGATGTCTTTCCTTAAGAGCTGCCGGGAATGCTACCCGACAGGTGTGTAGAGTTCATAGTGGATCTTTATGCCAAGTTCTGCAAGTGTGAATTTTGGCTACCAGAAGTGACCTACTTAGGCCACGTGATTTCTGCGAAAGGTGTTGCAGTCAATCCCGAGAGGGTTCAGGCCGTCCTTGACTGGACTCCACCTGAATCGGTTAAGCAAGTTAGGAGTTTTCTTGGCCTAGCCAGCTATTTCCATCGCTTCGTCGAGAACTTTTCTAAAGTTGCAAAGCCTCTAACTGAACTCCTCAAGAAAGATAATAAATTCTTATGGACTTCCAAGTGCGAGGAAAGCTTTCAAGAGCTAAAAAGAAGATTGACTTCTGCACCCGTACTTGCACCTCCAGACACCAAAAAGGATTTAGAGATCTATTGTGACGCATCACGGCAAGGGTTAGGATGCATACTTCTGCAAGATCTACATGTGGTAGCTTATGCTTCACGCCAGTTGTGGCCACATGAAGAGAACTATCCTACCCATGACCTTGAACTCGCTGCCGTAGTTCATGCCCTAACAACTTGGCGACATTACCTCCTTGGTAATCGTTGTGAGATCTATTCCGACCACCAAAGCCTCAAATATATTTTCACCCAGCCAGATCTTAATCTCAGGCAAAGACGCTGGATAGAGTTGATAAAAGATTATGACTTAGGAATTTCTTACACCCCAGGCAAGGCCAACGTCATGGCTGATGCACTAGGTCGTAAGTCGTATTGTAACAACCTCATGTTACAACAGTATCAACCACTTCTTCATGAGGAATTTCGAAAGCTCAATCTCGAGATTGTTCCTCGTGGATCTCTTTTCAACCTGGTGGCGAAACCAACCCTTGAGGATCAAATCATAGTTGCCCAAAGGCGTGCACGAGGTGTTCGCCGGATCAAGGAGAACATTGCTAGCGGAGTTGCTAAATGTTTCTCCACAGATAATAAAGGAACGGTATTCTTTGAAAATCGTTTGGTAGTACCTAAGAATAGGGATCTAAGGCAACTCATCCTCAAAGAAGCCCATGACACACCCCTCTAGATTCATCCCGGTAGCACAAAAATGTACCGAGATCTACGCCAGAGATTTTGGTGGACTAGGATGAAGAGAGACATTGCTCGATTTGTTGCTGAATGTGATGTTTGTCGTCGCATTAAGGCAGAACACCAAAGACCTGCTGGTACACTTCAACCTTTGCCTATTCCCGAGTGGAAATGGGACAAATGCCGGTATGGACTTCATCACCGACTTTCCAAAAACCCAGAAAGGAAATGATGCCATCTTCGTGGTCATTGATAGACTGTCCAAAGTTGCTCACTTCCTTCCCGTTCGCGAGTCTATAACTTCTAGTCAGTTGGCGGACTTGTACGTCTCTAGAATTGTGTCTCTTCACGGTGTTCCTTTGGTGATCAATTCTGATCGTGGTAGCCTTTTCACCTCTAGATTTTGGGGAAGCTTCCAACATGCTATGGGAACTCATCTCTCCTTTAGTACGGCTTTCCATCCTCAGTCTAGCGGTCAAGTCGAAAGGGTTAACCAAATTCTTGAAGACATGCTTAGAGCTTGTGTTATCTCTTTCGGAAAGAATTGGGAGAAGTCTCTTCCATTCGCTGAATTTGCTTATAACAATAGTTTTCAATCTAGTCTGAACATGGCTCCTTTTGAACTCCTATATGGACGATGATGTCGAACACCCCTAAACTGGTCAGAAACCGGTGAAAGACAATTCTTTGGACCAGATATGATCAAGGAAGCAGAAGAGCAAGTTCGCATTGTTCGTGATCGTTTGAAATCCGCTCAATCTCGTCAGAAAATCTACTATGATCGTCATCATAGAAAGGAGAGCTACAATCTGGGTGAGAAGGCTTACCTTCGGGTTACTCCTCTGAAGGGAACCCAAAGATTCGGTATCAAAGGCAAGTTGGCCCCATGTTACATCGGACCTTACCGCATTCTTGCTAAACGTGGAGAAGTTGCCTACCAACTTGAACTACCCCCTCACCTTTCCCGAGTACATGATGTATTCCATGTGTCACAACTCAGGCGTTGCTTCAAGGACCCCATCCGCGAAGTCGACCATGAAACGCTTGATCTCCAAGATGACCTTTCTTATCGAGAATACCCTGTTCGTATTCTTGATTCAACTGAGCGTGTCACTCGCCGTCAGACGATCAAGTTCCTCAAGGTGCAATGGTCACATCACTCCGAGAAAGAAGCAACCTGGGAAAGAGAAGACCGCCTCCGTGCCGAGTACCCCACCTTCCTCCCGACGACTTCTGAATCTCGGGACGAGATTCTTTTGAGTGGGGGCGAGTTGTCAGAACCCCAACTAGGGTAAGTGCTAGGGTTGTTTGATCCCTTTGCATCATGTAAAAATTCCAAAAGAAATTCAAAAATGGGGAAAAGAAAATCCCTGGGAAATTAAATCAAATGGCCAGATAAAAATCTTTTTCCAAAAATCATTTGAATGTTTGGAAAATTCCTAGAATTGTTGCTGATCATTGCAAAAGTGGTTTGGGGATTTTCCCATGCCCATGGAAAATTCAAAAATTCAAAAGGTGCATTGGAAATGAAATTAAACTCCAATTTGAATTTAAATTCAAATTGTTTGATTTTCAAAAGTCACCAAAACTTATGAGTGGCTAGCTATTTATGTTATAAGCCCACATAAAAGTTTTCATGATTTTATAAAATGCCTTGCTATTTTATTCAGGGCAAAACATATTTACAGAAAAGGAAAAACAGAAAGAAAAAAAGAACAAAAGGAAACCCAGCCCACCCCCTGGCCACCTGGCCCAGCCTGGCCAGAAGCCGGCCCAGCCCACCAGGGGCAGGGTCGTCTTCCTCCAGGCCAGCCGAGCACGCCACTGCGTGGCGAGCATGCACTCGTCGCCGGCCACGCAGCAGCTTGGCCTCGGCGTCACCTGGCCGCCTGGAAGCCCCCTCTGGAGACTTCTCTCCATTCCCCCCCTCGCCACGGTCGTCTTCCCCCTCTCCTCCTCGCCAGTCCCGTGCAGCCCGAGAACCCGCCGGAGCACGCTGTCGCACCCGCGCGGCCATCGTCTTCCTCTAGCTTCTCCGAGGTGTCCACGAGACTCGCAGTACTCGTCTTCGTCACCGTGCCAAAGAATGGGAGCCGGGACCCCCTGGAGCAAGCGAATCGCACAGTCTTCCTCGCCTCCGGCCGCCGTGCGCCATCATCAATTTCGTCTCCGACAAGCCACCTCCGTCCTCGCCATCAACTCCATTGAGTTCCTGGTGAGCCGTAGGTCCAAACCCCTCTTCTCCCACCTCCTATCGCTGCCTCTATCGGGATCTGCCATGGAAGCTGAGAGCCACCGCCGCCATTGCCGCCGACGTGCTAGCTCCCGTACCCTGCTGTCCATACCGGCATGCCTATCGCGTTCCTGAGGCCCTCGGGAACTCGTAGCACCAGTCCACGCGCAAGGAGGAGGAGCACAATGCCGACTGCATCACCGATGTGCCACGGCCGCCGCCGAGCACGACGCCGACGAGGTTCCGGCCGCCCCCTGACCTCCCTGGTGGCATAGCTCGAAGCAGACGAGCACGGGCATCACTCCGGTGCCTTCCGCGTGCCCAGCCATGGCCGATTTGGTCACTCCGGCGGGGCTCCGCCGTGCCCAGTGGCACCGGCGGCTAGCCGCCGGCCGGTGGATTAGCTTAAGGGCTAATCCAGTGACGATGACAGGTGGGTCCCCCTGGCCCCTAACCCCTCTGTTAAGTTAACAGAGAGGGGATTAAACCCTCTCCCACTGACATGGGGGCCCCAGTTGTCAGCCCCCCCTATGACGTCACCCTGACCTTAGCATGACGCAGAAATTCATTTTCCAGATTAAAAATAAATCCAAAGAAATCAGAAAAATCCAGAAATTAGCCAAAACTTCAATAAATCATAGAAAACTCATATTAACTCCAAATTTAATAAATAATATGTCTAAAAATATCAGAAAAATCCAAGGATTATGAATATGGGCTCTGTTTTCATGTTTGACCATTTTAAAATGGGTGAAAAGTGCAAAACATCCATATGGCTTTATTTCAAATTCAAATTTGAAGCACATTTGCAAATGACTTTGCATTTGACTTCTTTTAAATGGAATTGTACCCACCTTGTGACCAAGAACATCACCATTTCAATATTGATCATGTGTTTGAGCATTGCAAATAAATTTATACCTTGTTTGATTGTTTGCTCGATAAACGTGCAACCGGAACCGAAGGCCACCCCCTTCGTTGAAGACCCCGATATCGAACCTCGTCAGCAAGGCAAGCAAACCCCATTGATCATGTCTATAAAATCCCAATTCCCTCTCAGTCTCGCTTATGCATGTTTAGGAGATCACTTTGTATCGATTCTACCGCATAGTTGAACCCATATCCGATGCATGACCTATCATCTTGTCACAGTAGTAAGCAAACCACAATCCTAGCTGACATAGGAGTTGGTTTATATCATGTGGCCCCTGCAACTGTGACATCTTATTGCATGCTTAGTGTTACAGTGAGGTTGCTTTTGATGTGAGTCGGGATGATAGTGAACATGGTGTTGATGAAAGTGAAACTGTGTCGGTGAATCCACCCTAATACAAGGTGAACGATGAGAGGTTGTGTAGGAGTACACAGTGGGTTGTCTCGTTGAACACCGCCTTAAGCACCGAGTTCTTGTATGGTAATACAAGACAAAGAGTACAACCACACATTGGGCTCACTGACCCCTCTCGGCCTAGTACCATGATCCGTGTCGACGTCTAGGATTCACATTAGTTCGGGCTTTCCATTTGACATGTGCATAGAAAAAGAACGAAGGAAATGGTTGCATCATATAGATATGTGGGTGTACCTGTGAGGCAGGAAAACCATCTGCTAAAGGTGGCGTCTCGGTCACCTACATTGTCTGAGTCCGTTTCGTTGATCCGGCCGGACTCTCGAGCGGTAGCAACTCAGATAGTCGGCTCCTGGAATAGACCGGTTGTGAGCGAAGTGTCATGGTGAACATCCTCTCTGTCACCTCTTGAACGGTGGCGAGACCTGGCGGTAACCGATGGTCATGTGTGTGTAGTTTACACCCTTTCAAGGTTAACAAAACTATTCGAATAGCCGCGTCCGCGGTTAAGGACTACTTGGAACCTGTACCTGATTATTAGACAACTTGAACTGGATACTTCTAAAATACACCAAGATAAGTGTGAGTACTATGGTGTGCTTTCTCGTGGGGAAGTCGAGGAAGTAACCATAGTGGTGTATTGGTTGGAGATGTAGTGGACTCGTGTACGCTTCTTACCTCAAGTCTGGTATTCGTAGTTCAGGATTAGCCAAGTCAAAGCTGGCACTTCTGCTTGATGAAACCCCACCTCCCTTTACCTTGATACTTGAGCATGAGTAGTTTAGATCTGATGTAAGTCTTGCTGAGTACGACTTTGTACTCACGTTTTCTTATTCTATGTTTTAGATAAGAAACCGGACCCCGATGGAGTCACCTTCGTGAAGCTCGACGTTGACTAAGTTAGTATAGTCCCAGACAGCAGTCTGGTCCTTCGTGGAAGGGCATGTTTGTTTTACAAGGCTTCTCTAAGCCATTTGTTAAACTTGTCTGTACTCAGACCTAATTTTCTTCCGTTGTATTGATGTAATGTTGATCACATACATGTGATCTTTGTATGCTCTATGTGTATATCAATAAAAAGTACTTTGTAGAGTTATGTGATGATACCTGCTGTTCATACTAGGCATGTGTGCTGCGTGTATGTTTATAACATGCATGTCTTAGTATGGGTTTTCGAGACCTTAGTTGTGATCTGGCTGGCGGTCTTTTATACACCAAGTGGCCCTTAGATGTGCGCAGCTTGGGGCATCGCGATGCGATTGTTCGTGACTCTGTCACGTGCACACTTTGTTGTATGATCGAGCCCGCCCTAGACCCCGACTAAGTGATCGGGCTGGAGTAAGTCTATGTAAGAGTTAGGATCCAATCGATAACATGGTTGAGGCGACTTGTCTATGAGTATGGGATTCACCACCCATAAGCATTTAGACTTGTGAGCGGACGATGAGGACCCATCTCAGATGATCATCAGGCCTGAATGGGATGCCCCTCGCGTTCGATGCTTATCGAGAACGTTTTGTGCTTGGCCTTGTCTGCTTAGACAAGTGGGTACGGTTCTCGGCTCTCCATGTGATTGTATCGTGACTGGAATTACATATGCTAACCCCGGGTCCCGAAAAATTGCCAACTCCTAACAGTTTCAGATAACCTTTTTTCAGACTATAACGATTTCAATAAACTGTTTATCAGACCGTCAGAGTTTCAGTAAACTATTTTTCAAACACAAGCAGATTAGCACACCACTAAAACAAACCAAAAATATGTGCCACACCAAAATGCAGAAAATAGTATCCACACCACACCAAAATGCAGCAAATAGTATCCACACCACACCAAAATGAAGCAAATAGTACATATTGTGCATAACAAATGCAGTCAAGACTACCGATTCACTTCTTGCCACCATTAATTATTATGCGATCAACGGGAACTTGTGACATGGTGAGAGGCTCTCACCAGGGGTCCCGGACAGCAGCACGATAAGCTGGAGGGTCTCGCCGCTGCGGCCGTAGGGCAGGTCGACGACGAGTGGGCTCGCTCTCCCGTAGCGGCCTGGTCGGACGAAGATGGCGATGTCGCGGCGCTGGCCTTGGATGTCCACGACGCCGACTCGGGTGGCCAGCGTGTTCCTTAGGCGGTACACAGACCTCCCCCTGGAAATGAACGTGGTCCAGCCGCGATCAATGTAGCGCCCCTCGGGGTCCGCTCGCACGAACCGAATGTTCCACCACACCCGCGGCGCGCGCCCGAAGAGGGGGACGTGGGTCTGCAGTTGAGTCACGAAGAACCAGGAATTATTCTCGAGCAAATGAATTCAACACAAGTCACAATCGATAGGCTGAACTAACGACACCCAAGAATCCAATTCGAGAGTTCGAGACACAAATTCGACGGTCATGGCATTGACGATCCAGCACATCATGGTGCTGACATTGTCGATATGTCTGGACTCGACGGTGACGCCGGTGTTCCAGCGGAAGTACTTGCCGTTGGCGCGGAGGTAGAAGCCGGTGACGTCGCGGAGCAGGATGCCGCCCGCCGAACCCGCCCGGATGGGCACCCACCTGATCTCCGGCATCACCGACTGGTCGTAGTCGCGCTGCACGGCGTTGAAGCCGAGGTGGCCGGACGGCGCGGGCACGTTCGTGGAGGCGAGGTAGCGGCCGTAGGCGGCGCTCTGGAAGAGCAGGTGTGGGCCGCCGTCGTGGTGGTCGATATGCACCGTCCAGGTCGCGTTCATCGAGTGGCGGCGCCCGTTGATGCAGACGCTCACCCTGTCCTCGTCGGCGTGGAGGTAGTACGTGTCCAGCTCGAGGCTCCGCAGCCGCACGTGCTTCCTGTCAGGGAACAGGTCCATCGGTCGCGCTGGCGTTGGGCCGCTGGAGATCGGGGGATTAAGGGGGTGGGGGGGCGCTGGAGATCGGGGGATAGGGGGGCCCGCTCGGATGCACAGGATGATGTCGCGGCGCTGGCCGTGGATGTCGGTGACGCCGACGCGGCTGGCCAGCGCGTTTCTCAGGTAGTAGATGGACCTTCCCCTGAAACGGAGCGCCGACCAGCCGTCGTCGGCGTAGACCCCCTCAGCGCTCGCTCGCACGTAGTGGATCCGCCGCCACACCCCCGGCTTGCGCCCGAGCATGATGACGGAGAGGTCGCCTGGGACTCGGGTCTGCATGAACCATGGTTATATTTAGGAGATCAGAGAAGCAGGCAAGGTCGTGGCGAACTCACCCTCATCGGCCCTGGAATCGGAGGCGGCGCCCTCTCGGGAGGATGGGCTCCACGATCCAGTGCATCATGGGGCTGACGTTGTCGTCGTCGTCGTTGCTGTGGTCGACGCTGACGCGGGTGTTCCAGCGGAGGTACCTGCGTAGCCTGCCGTTGGCGCGGAGGTAGCGGCCATCGATGTTGCGGAGAAGGACGCCGCCGCCGGAGCCCTCCTCGACGGCCTGCCACATGATGGCCGCCAGCACCGGCTGGTCGTAGTCGCGCTGCTCCGCGCGGAAGCCGCGGTGGCCCAAGGGTGACGGCTTGGGCGTGGCGGCGAAGTAGCGGACGTAAGCGGCGCTGTGGAGGAGGAGGTGCGGGCCGTCGCCGTAGTACATGTGCACCGTCCACGCCGCGTTCAGCGACTGGCGGCGGCGGCTGATGGAGACGCTCTTCCCGTCGTCGTTGGCGTGGAGGTAGTACTTGTCGTTGGCGCGGCTCCGCAGCCATAGGTGCTGCCCGTCTTCGAGCTCCTCCATCGGTCGCCGCTGGAGAAGGAGATCAGAGGAGGCGAGCTCTGCGCGGTGGAGAGTTAAAAGCGAAGGCTGTTTGGTTGAGGCCCCCAACGTCGGGAGAGCTTCTGGGCAGAGAGAGAGAGAAAGAAAACAAGGTGCGCCCTCCACCAGGCCATTTTTTAGGCCCAGTCTACATTTCCACGGTGCGCCTCTGGACCGAAATCATAGAGGGTACCCCCTCTGCGTGTATAGTTTGTATAACCATGCAACATGAATCATTATTTAGAGGGCATTTCTTCACGTCTCTCTGCAAAAGTTATTTTGGTGCGCTATGGAGTCGTTACATGTTGCGATTTAATCGCTTTCGCGCGAAATAACAACTATGACTGCGCGCGAACTGTGGTTGTACCTGTGGGTTGCCCATGTGGTCAAGGGTGGCGTTAGGCCCTAGGCAGAGGGGGCGATGGCCTGGGGCATGGGTGCTCATTGCTTTGTGGACTGTAGCGTTGTACATCATTGTAGATGATCATTGTAGCTTTATTGCTGGCCTGGGGTGTAGGCCAATCCTAGCTCCGCTACTGCCTGTGGCTGAACGAGTACTGTGGTTATACCTATGACTATGTGGAAACTATGGTTGCACCCTTGGCTATGTATGTGATTCTGGCTGCACCTGTGGTTGTGGCAGTGTGTTGTGGATGTGGCTGTAGGATGTGTGTACAAAAGGCGACATGTGTCGATCACTAAAGGACTAAAGAAAAAACCCGAAATGCACCACTTGGCGTGTTTGAAGCGCACGCGTGACCTCTGCAAGGGGTACCCTCTAACTAGTGATTACGCCATGCAATAAGAGATTTGGTCAAGTTCTACAAAAATAGTTAGAGGACAGCCTTTGCAGAGGTTATCTGCATTCGCTTCGAGCGTGACAAGTGGCGTATTGTGGTGAGTGTCGGGGTTTTTTAGTCCCTCCTCGTTCAACACATATCAAGTGAAGATGAGTTTCTGATTTCTAGTTTCCCGGTCACGGGCGTAACCACGGATGCAACCACAGTCACAACGTGCAACCACATGCACAACCACAGCCATAACGCAGCCATAACACAACCACAATGTGCAGCCATAGTCACAACCACGGACGTAGCCATAGGTACAACAACAGCCAAAGCGTGCAACCACATCCACAACCGCGAGGCGCAGCCACAACCGCAGCCACAAGCACAACCACAGCTCACGTGTAGCCATAGGCGCATCCATGAGCACAACCACAGTTCGCACACAACCACAGTTTTTTGCTTCACGGGATACACCCAAAACACGATACGTGGCGACTTCTAGATAAACCAAAAGTGACCTCTGTGGGTACTCCTGAGAGGGTACCCTCTAACTAGTTGATCTCCTCTAGACACGAGTCTTCGAGTTCATTGGTCTCTTGCAAATATAACTTTTCATGTTGCTGCTATTAAGTGATCCAATGCATGCACGCCATTTGTCGCAACAAAAGTGTTTTAACTGGTTTCTCATATGGATCATTGGTTAGAGGGTATCTCTTGCAAATGTAAATTTTCATTTTAATGATATTAAGTGATTCAATGCATGCACTCTATTTATAGAAACGAGAGAGTTTTGAGTCGTTTCTCACCGCTTGCATGAGGATGGGAGGTGGACTATTTGTGTTTTTTTTCGATTCATTTTTAAAAATGATTTATCTTTCGAGTTGTGCGTTCAAATTACGAAATGTTTTTACCGATCATTTCTCCCGTCGACGTATTTAAACCGTGCCTCCCGGCCATACTAAATTGTGCTTCGAAAAAGTACTAAACTGTAACCTCTAGTGAATCCATAGTTTTGCTTCTCGAGGAATCATAGGTTTTTTTTCTCATGGATCCACACATTTTCTCATGCAGCCATAGATTTGTTTCTCCTACAACCATAATTTTTCTAGAGGAAACACATTTTTTTCTCTTTTTGCTCCTCGTGGAGCCACAGTTTTGATGCAATCACAGATTTGCTTCTTATGCAACCACAATTTTTTTTTCTAGCGGAGCTATGGTTGTTTTTCCTTTTTTATTTTCGTGGAACCACAAATTTGCTTCTTCTGTAGTCAAATATTTTCTTGCCGTGCAACCATTGAATAAGCTGGTGACATTGTTCACGGACATGGGCTAACACTTAGTAAAATCGTCGATCCGTATGTGGAAACTCCCGGTACGGGTCTACCGGTGTGAATAATCTGGTGAAATGTGTTCAACCTTGGTTTTCCATGTACATATGTGCTAAACAAACATAGATAGATAAAAAAGTCCATTGGTCCATCCTCGTACGGATAAAGCTATAAGGGTACATCTGCGGCCCCCCCGATCTAGGGTTTCGGAGGTGAATGACCGTCGGAGGGTCGGAATCATTGGAAAACCTGCATGTAGATCTAGTTTATGTTTATAAGTGTGATTTAATGTTTGTAGATGGCATATGTAGGTCATGTGTCTGACGTTGTTCACGGACATAGGCTAACACTTAGTAAAATCGTCGATCCGTATGTGGAAACTCCCGGTACGGGTCTACCGGTGTGAATAATGTGGTGAAATGTGTTCAACCTTGGTTTTCCATGTACATATGTGCTAAACAAACATAGATAGATAAAAAAATCCACTGGTCCATCCTCGTACGGATAAAGCTATAAGGGTAGATCTGCGCCCCCCCCCCCCCCCCGATCTAGGGTTTCAGAGGTGAATGACCGTCGGAGGGCCGGAATCATTGGAAAACCTGCATGTGGATCTAGGTTATGTTTATAAGTGTGATTGAATGTTTGTAGATGGCATATGTAGGTCATGTGTGTGACGTTGTTCACGGACATGGGCTAACACTTAGTAAAATCGTCGATCCGTATGTGGAAACTCCCGGTACGGGTCTACCGGTGTGAATAATCTGGTGAAATGTGTTCAACCTTGGTTTTCCATGTACATATGTGCTAAACAAACATAGATAGATAAAAAAGTCCATTGGTCCATCCTCGTACGGATAAAGCTATAAGGGTACATCTGCGGCCCCCCCCCGATCTAGGGTTTCGGAGGTGAATGACCGTCGGAGGGTCGGAATCATTGGAAAACCTGCATGTAGATCTAGGTTATGTTTATAAGTGTGATTTAATGTTTGTAGATGGCATATGTAGGTCATGTGTCTGACGTTGTTCACGGACATAGGCTAACACTTAGTAAAATCGTCGATCCGTATGTGGAAACTCCCGGTACGGGTCTACCGGTGTGAATAATGTTGTGAAATGTGTTCAACCTTGGTTTTCCATGTACATATGTGCTAAACAAACATAGATAGATAAAAAAATCCACTGGTCCATCCTCGTACGGATAAAGCTATAAGGGTAGATCTGCGCCCCCCCCCCCCGATCTAGGGTTTCGGAGGTGAATGACCGTCGGAGGGCCGGAATCATTGGAAAACCTGCATGTGGATCTATGTTAAATTTATAAGTGTGATTTAATGTTTGTAGATGGCATATGTAGGTCATGTGTCTGACGTTGTTCACGGACATGGACTAACACTTAGTAAAATCGTCGATCCGTATGTGGAAACTCTCGGTACGGGTCTACCGGTGTGAATAATGTGGTGAAATGTGTTCAACCTTCGTTTTCCATGTACATATGTGCTAAACAAATATAGATAGATAAAAAAGTCCATTGGTCCATCCTCGTACGGATAAAGCTATAATGGTAGATCTGCGCCCCCCCCCCATCTAGGGTTTCGGAGGTGAATGACCGTCGGAGGGTCGGAATCATTGGAAAACCTGCATGTGGATCGAGGTTATGTTTATAAGTGTGATTTAATGTTTGTATATGGCATATGTAGGTCATGTGTCTGACGTTGTTCACGGACATGGGCTAACACTTAGTAAAATCGTCGATCCGTATGTGGAAACTCCCGGTATGGGTCTACCGGTGTGAATAATGTGGTGAAATGTGTTCAACCTTGGTTTTGCATGTACATATGTGCTAAACAAACATATATAGATAAAAAAGTCCATTGGTCCATCCTCGTATGGATAAAGCTATAAGGGTAGATCTGCGCCCCCCCCCCCCCCCGATCTAGGGTTTCGGAGGTGAATGACCGTCGGAGGGTCGGAATCATTGGAAAACCTGCATGTGGATCTAATTTATGTTTATAAGTGTGATTTAATGTTTATAGATGGCATATGTAGGTCATGTGTCTGACGTTGCACGGACATGGGCTAACACTTAGTAAAATCGTCGATCCGTATGTGGATGAGTTGATGATGATGCTACCCCAGACGGCGCCTCCGCACCGTCAGTCGCCTATCTTCACGCGCGGAGACCTTGGCTTCTCCGGCTCGACTCCCTCTCCGGACGCGATGAGTTGATGATGATGCTACCCCAGACGTGTAGAGGTCTGTTTGGATGAGCTGATTTACCGATACGATGTTTCTTCTCTTTGGATGTTATGTATGGATACGATGTTTCTTCTTCTTATGCTATGAATGGATACGATGTATAAATGCGTGTGTCGATGTGCATGTGTAATATAAATTCCTATAATGCTTGGCTCTGATCTGGGTATGAATACTATAATGCATATATGCTTATGAGAATTTTAAATATGCAGGAAATGAACCAGAAAAAAAAAGAAAAAACATGTCAGTACCTACGCCGACGGCCTGGCCGTCGGCGTAGGCCTTGCCCTATACCAAATGGCACAGCCTACGCCGACGGCCTGGCCGTCGGCGTAGACCCATCGCCCAGATACGGTTTGGTGCTGCCGCGTGGCATCACTGGACGGGGGCCTACGCCGACGGCCAGGCCGTCGGCGTAGCCCTATTACCAGACGCGATGCGACTCTGCCACGTGTCCTTTCTGGCGTCAAACTAAGCCGACGGCCAGGCCGTCGGCGTAGCGTCCAACCAACCCCTAACGGCCATTAGGCCCTGCGTGGGGCCCACATGGCGTACACCGACGGCCGCGTCGAGCCGTCGCCTTAGACCTCTACGCCGACGGCTGCCGCTACGCCGACGGCTTCTAGGGCAAACCCGAGGAGAACCTGGCCCGACGGCAACCGTCGGCGTAGGCCTAGCCCGACGGCTTATGGACCTACGCCGACGGCTTCCGGCCGTCGGCGTATGCCCGCCGTCCCGTAGGTCGACGTACGATCTCTCTAAGGTTGATCCACACGTACGGTGTCGTAGGTTCGACAAGGCTCCACTGTCCAGAGCTTGGCGCCGCCGGAGTAGAGAGGAGGGAGGAGCAACACTTTGAGGTTCAATGGAGATAGGATCTACAAGAGAGGAGAGAGGGGCAGCCCTTTGACAGAAAAATCATGTGCTTGGGGGGGGGGGGGTGCCCCTCCTCATTTATTTACAGATAGGAGGTAGGGAGGCCACCTTGGAGGAGGGGGCAGCCCTAGTGGTGGCGCCCTAGGGTTTCCCCTCCCTCTAGGGCCGGCCAGGAGGAAGCTTCCTCCTAGGCGCCTTCCTCACATGGGCCTCCTTGGTCCAAGTGCTCCCTCCCCACTTGGGCCTCCCAAGTGAGAGGAGGTCTATTGATATTAAATTTATTTTATTAATTCCAATTTTTTTAGAGTTCATAATAAATAAATATTAAACATATTTAGATCATCCCGAAACTTTTTCGGCCCTCCGGTTCTACCCAGTTTTCCTAAAACTCCAAATAAAGTTCATTACTAATTTTGCTGCAATTGCTAAATTAGTAACTGCAATGGCCTATACGGAGGTTTGGAGTAAAATGCCTGGGCAAAATTAGTAATGAACTTATAATTTAGCAATTAGTCCTAGAGGCATATTTGAACCAGCACACTACTTAATCCGTAATTTGGCAGCAATGGGCTCGATCGAGGAGTCTTCAACGTAACGAACTATCTGGCACAAAGCTAAATATTGAGAATGAATCAACTTCTATTGATTGATATGAGAGTACAGTTTATATATGAGAGAAGAGATGCATCGCACATGCACGATGGTTTGTACAGACGCCTTTAGAGAGATGCGATGATTGCTATTTAGCAACTGTACAGAGGCTAGACAAGGGTAGATTCTCATCTAATTATCATGTGCTAATTAATCACAACACTAAATGCCAGTCGACCGGTGAAGCTTCCCACACACGGCACTACGCGTATTAGATGAGCTTTCCTTGGCATTTTCCAGGAAGATGCGAATTCACTTGCCCCCAAAGGTATAAAGACAAACATATACGGTGATATCTAGGTGTGAAAACTGATAAAATGAGCTTATAATTATCGTGCATAGCGTGGAGCAAGGACTTGGTAAGAAGTTGACACTCTGGCATGTAGCATTCGATCATATATATAAATATTTATAAGAGATAAACCGATCATGAACAGTTGGAAACCCTTTGTAGAAATAGAAACACAACTGAGCAAGAGCGGAAGCTCTTAGAAGACAATGGGGTTGCCCCTCTCAAGTGCTGTGGAATGGTGGGGTGAGTGGCAGCTACACGTTCTCACTCTTGGCAGCCTTGTTATCCGGTACATCCTCACCATTTTTGCCAGCCTCCGCACGGCCGCTCTCCCATCATGGTTTCGATTTATTACGTGGCTCGCGTTCTTAGGAAGCGATGCCGTGGCGATATATGCTCTCGCCACGCTCTTCACCCGGCAAAGGTACCAGCAGTTACACAGCTCTTCCCATGAAAACCATGGCCCTGCAGGTGCTTTGGGCACCTATCTTGTTAATGCACCTTGGCGGGGAAGTCGTCATAACCGCATATAATCTCGAAGACAACGAGCTATGGATGCGGCACATTGTCACCGCACTATCACAGGTCAGGGCGGTTATAATTTTGCTATACCAATCAAAAAATTTATTGTGACAAAAGTTAAATCATTCAGTTGATTCACATTACACATATGATTAATCAAATGAGCTAGTTTTACTTTTCATCGCGCCATAGAACCAATTTGTATTTCTACTTCCAAATGGAATATCATTATTTACAACATTCTTGGTAGCAATTCGAAATACTTTGTAAAAATACGCTCTATGGCACTCGATGGGTTCATCCAAGGATTCAAATATCAGATTTATAATGGTATGCCTTCAACATGTCGGATGTCAGCTATCGGCTGAAATGTCCGACTATACGAAGCTATAAAGGAGAATTTATTTTTGGGTTTTTAATTATTTTTTGGTTAAAATATCCCTTGTAATTACTAGAAAATGAATGATGCCACTGCTTGAGCATAAGAAGAAAATGATTTCAAGTTTATTAACTGGTCACTTACACAATAAATTAAGACACACAAAATCATTACAATAACATCAAATGGTGCATTATGTATGTGTATCTACACAAGATTCTGCAGGACTTTGGTAAACTGATGAAGATGTAAATACATCATTTTATTTCTAACATTTGTGTTCATCAGAGAATCATTGTCATCTACATATTACTCTTTATCGCTGAACATATATCATGTCTAATAGCAGGTCAATATCTGCTATATTCGTATATATATGGGTGATATGTATGAAAGTTTATTCGCAAAAAAAAAGATATGTATGAAAATTATATTTACAAAATGATATGCCACATATGTTGGAATGAAAAATTTCGTGGCAGCCAATTATCACGCCAAACTCTGATTTTCCTCCCATTGCCGACCCTCCAAATAATCCCTTTTTATTAGGAGCTCCAACCCATGGCAAACTGCAGTCCAAGATGAAGACGGGTTTCCTGGAAACACCGTGTCAATGATATTCCCATCTGGATAGTATCTAGATTTCAGGAGACGAGCGCATAGGCTTTCAGGTCTGGTTATGAGCCGCCATGCCTGTCTAGCAAGCAACGATCTGGTTAAACAATTTGAAGTCTCTGAAACCTAGTCCTCTGCATTTTGGTTGTGACATAACTTCCAGTTGACCTTCCGTTTGCCTTGTTCTGAACCCCAGTAGACCTGCCGCACCATCCTAGTTAGTTCGTCACAAACTGGAGCTTAAAAACCCCCATGATGTAGGCTAATATATCGGTTGTATCGGCCTACATTTAACAGATTGGGTGCATCACCATTTCTGAAACAGCTTTTAAACCGTAAAGAATATTGAAAATTGTTCTATACTAAAAAATTCTTCCTAATCCATAGCTTTCTGATGATCTACAACAAGCATCATTTCAACAAAAGGTTTTTTTTACGAAAATGCTGATCAACCGTGTTGCATCGACCTAGGCTAGGAGAGTGCAAGTCTGCAGAAAAGCTTGCACTTCCAATGCACATCCGCTTTCCAGATGAAGGCCTACACATAGAGCTACCTTGAGTGGCGATAGTTCTTCTTTGTAACTTGTCGCATACTCTTTTATTTTTCTGCTTTGGTGACTTGCGGCTGTGTGCATCTTAGTTATGCAGAGCCCGGGTGTACTTACTTACTTTGAGTAATAAAGCCCTTTATCCAAAAAAAAGATGAAGGCCTGGAAATCCACCCTGTAGCACCCCTCAAATTGGATCTCGTAGGCAGATTTCGCTGAGTAATTGCCATCCGTTGTCCACTTCCATTGAACAGTGTCATCGTTATCCTCGAGCTCAATTGAGCTGACCGCCTCCCCTATCGCTGTGAAATCCCTAACTGCATCACGGGACAAGTTCCTCCTGAGGTGCCGGACCCATCTACCTCTATTTAGGGCTTCAGATACTGTTAGGCTCCGCCTGGTGCACTGTGCGAACATGGCTGGGTAGGCGAACTGGAAGCTTGTCCCGTTGCACCATGGATCCTTCCATAAAAAGCATTGTCTTCCGTTGCCAGCCTGAAGAAAATCGACGCATTGAAGAGAGCCTTGACCTTAGTGTGCTCCAGCATCTGCATCTCCGGCCAAGGTTTGTCAGGTTCCATCCACAACCGCCAGAGCCACCTCATCCGTAGGGCGATCCCAAGCGCTCCCAGGTTGCTGATCCCGAGCCGTCCAAACCGCGTTGGACGGCACATGCACTTTCAGTTGACTAAGCATCTTGCTCCCACAGCCTCCTCCTTTCCGTCCAATGAAAACCCCTCCGCACTTTGTCGATCAGTTTCTCCACCCAAATCGGCATCTGGATGGCAATCATCCTATAGATTGGCATGGCCGAGAGGACTATCTTGATCAAGTCGAGTCGGCCATCCATGCTAAGAAATGCCAGCTTCCAACCTTTCATTCTGCCCAGCACTTTGTCACAAACATGGTTTTCATTTTCACTGAGATTTTGATGAAATTCACTGAATTTCAATAGACACTGAAATATTTCCTTTCAGGCAAAATATTTCAGTATTTCAGTAGTACACAAGAATTCAAATATTTTTCAAATTCTTTTTCAAAAAATTCAAATATTTAATAAAATTCAACTGAATATTTTGGGATTTTGGCCAATTTTTCCCGAAACTGAAATTGAAAACCTTGGTCCCACACCGGTTGGAGCTCCGATTTCTTCAGCTTGGGGTCAGATATTGGCATCCCCAGGTATTTACAGGGACCGTTTGACAATAATTCTGATTATTGAATGTAGTTCCCTCTAGAAAATTCTAGAATAAAGTTATTTGTAGCGGGACGCTTAAGATGAGATGACACTTTTTATATATCCAAAGATATTGTGCAAGCATAAACACAGGTGTCATCTTAACATGTGAACTAACTAAGAAGCCAAACAAGCAGGGAAGCCAAGAGCTACCAGGTATGAGATGTGAGAAGAACAACGTGAAATACATACTAGTAATCTATAATACCTAAATAGTTCATCCCCACTAACCTATCTATCTTGACATGCAAACTATCCACATCATCAAGTAGGTCCACCATGCAAAAAAATCCACTAACTATGCATGCACATGCAATCTAAATAAATAATAACTTTTTATGCACTTAGCCTCACAATTAATAAGAGACTTTTTTATGTAAAAAACAAATTATGAGTTATCTCATATTTTATTTTTCTATGCACATCTATAATTGCTATTATTGCTTTCTATCACTTTAGCCTTAGCGAATGATGGAGATGTCTCCACTATCTCTACTCAACATTATTTTCATCTCATATTGTCTCTCACCATATATTATCAAGCTAATAAATTGACAAAACAAAAATCATACTCATTTTTTTGGATTTTCATCAAAATTTTACATTTTTGTTCTAAACAGTATTGATTTCAAAAGAGAATTTATAATCAAATTATATTACACTTAATAATTTTTCTCATGTTTCAAAAAATATTTTTCTTATATTAAAAAAACCATTTTTCTTATATTTTTTCTCTGAAAAATTCCCGCAGCAACGCGCGGGGTATCATCTAGTTCTAATAAAGAGTTGTACTACCAAAGTTCAAAAAAAAGCTTTAGTAGCAAGTTTGAAGTATATATTGGATAAAGATTTGAGTTACTCCCAACGTTTGAGAGTGTAATCTCTTGATATTCTTGGCTCATGTTGTTCCTCTCCTCGTGAGAATGTGTCCCACAAGACAACACCCTCTAGGGGCGATTCGGGCAGAAACCCTAGATCCCAGCAGTCACCCCCTCCTCCCATCCCCCTCCCCTCGTCGTCGTTGGAGCTTGCCGAGAAACCCCCACGGTAGCGATGAAAGGGACGCGGGGGTTGGGGGTTGGGGGGGGGGGGCTTGACGCCTTGCAGCCGTGGCGCAGTGGGAGGAGCAGCGCTTGGCAACAATCTAGAGCGACATCGTGACCTAATTTGAATGCTTTTCCCGGTGGTGTGGTGTCGCTCTGGCGACTTTGCGGGGACATTGGTCTCGGTTAGGGGTGTTGTTCGATCTGCAATGCATTTCCTCGGAGCAGTAGTTTTGGACGAGGTGGAGGCAATGCCCCTTTCGCCGGGGATGTTTGGCCAGGAGGCGGTCCCATGCGGCGGCGCTTGGGGGCAACGGATCACGGGATCCCAAGGATACATTCATCGTAGGAGATGCATGCGCATGCCAAACCGCTGAGCTGCTAGGCACCATGTTGGTGCCGGTAACCGGCTAGGCGGCAGCAGGCTGGATCAGGGCGGTGCGGGGGCCTACTGCCATCATGCTTATGGTGGCGATCCACATGCTCTTTTCGTATTATGGCAATGTCATGTATGATTGGTCCTCCTCGATCGGGCCATCGACGTCTTATAGAACTGATGCCAGAGATGTTGCCTAGGATCTCTAGATCAGACAGAATCCGGTCATGGACGTCCATATCAGCCTAGAGGTTCCATGAGGGCGCGTGCGGCGCAAAGATCTATTGTTTGGTGAAACCATGGGATATGCCGGCTTCTCAATTTCTATGGCGTAAACAGAGGTGGAGACGATCATGGTGGCTGAGATTGAAAGATCAGTTAGAAGGACGAGGCCTTGGAGGCGATGGAGTCAACCAGGTGTTTGATAACTCTTAGAAGCAAGTGTGATAAATGAGGGAGGCAACACTGAAGGATTTCATTTTTGGTCGTTCTCCTCGGGTGTCGAGTCAACATTCAGGGTGAAAACCTAAGGTCAGACCTTCATTGGTTGTTCCTGGCAATTGCCTTGCTGAAGGAGTTGTTTTGAGATCTCAGACTTTCTCTAGGGTGAAAATCTAAGATATTGGATCGGGCAACGATGATGCTTGTGCACTGGTTCCTTCTTAGAGGCATTGCTTTTGGAGACCTTCTATGTTTTTTGGGTGTTGTATTTTATGGTCGTTGGTGTGTTGCTGACGAGAGGAGTAGACACTATGGCGGAACCTTTGGTTTTTTCCTTTCTTTCAATTTTATTATTTGGATGTGTGCATCCTTGATGTTTCTGTGATATTTAGTTGGTAAGGGACTAAGTATAATTGGTATTTTTGCGATATCAATATATTCCTTTTTTTTAAGTAATGCGGTAGCATATCACCATGCAATGGGTTCCCCATTGTAGGTACAGTGTGGATGGAGCTCCAAAATTTCTACGCATTTCAATCTATACGCTAGTGATTGTAAGTTCATTAATTGATTCCATGAGCACATCACACATTTAATTTATCCTCGACTCAATCCTCAGGTCACAGTGGTTCTATGGGTGATATACAAGTCATGGGGATCGCCACTGGACACTAAGAGGTTTCAGGCTGCTGCTGTTTTGCTTTTCATCGGTGGGATTCTGAAATGCTTTGTCAAGCCATGGGCTCTCAAGAGCGCTAGCTTTGATAGCCTTGCTAATAGTTCTGGCCTAGCTCAGAGGACTACAAGTAGAGAAGAAGAGCTTGGAAAATATGTTGAGGAAGCAAGGACTTTTATTCTAAACAAAGATTACTCCTCGACCGATACGGTGAAGCTCTATGCACCCGAGAGGCTATTTATAGACTTTGCCTATCCCTATTGTGATCGCCTTACAAACCTGAAGTCATTTCTTGTGCGTAGCAATCAATTACTTGGTTACAGTTCACTTCAGGATGGACTCTCCGACATTTTTAAAGTTCTCTACACCAGAAAGAAGATCACAAATGAGGATACAGGGTGCGGTTTATTTGGTTCATTCGCATCGATATTTTCTTACTTTCCACTAGCTGTGGTTTTTATCATGGGCACGGATTCAAAAGGCGGCGTGGATATGACTGTGACAATTGTGCTATTGGTTGGCACTGGTTTGCTAGAGCGCCTTGCACAAAAATTTATGAGTTGTTTTGAAGAGAACGAGTGGCCTACAGAAGTTTTACAACATAGTGTTATAGGCTACTTTGTCCGCAACAGAAGGCACTCCATGTTGATGAGATTTGCGAGGTTCTTTCAATGCAAAAACTTGCTTGATAAATATTGGTCTATGAAGTCGTGCTACACATCCATGTACATCACAAAGCTAGTCTATCAACATGTTCAAGATGGGTGGAAGGAGTACATAAAAGACGCTGAGAGTTACAGGGAGTTCAATGACATAAGGGGTCAGTGGACACTTGTCCGCGAGAGCTGTGACGAAGACCTGAGCTGGAGCTTAGAGAAGCCGTTCGATGAGAGTGTCCTTCTCTGGCACATAGCCACAGATTTTTGCTTTTATCAGATGGCCACATCCTCTGACCATGAATGTGTTTCTCGATGTAGAGAAATATCAAATTATATGATCCATCTATTGTTTCTGAATCCTGAGATGCTAATGGCAGGCAGCCGAAGGAATCTTTTCAAAACTGTATATCGAGAACTTAGGGAGATCCTTAAGGGTGAGACCACATCACGCCAGGAGAAGAGGCTTGTGCAAAAAACCATTGACAAGCTGAAGGCCAATGACGATGCAAAAGAAACTTTTATTCATGATGCTTGGTTCCTTGCTAAAGGATTGATGGATATAGGGGATGAGAGGAAAACCTGGAAGGTGATCCAAGGCGTGTGGCTCGAGATGCTTTGCTTTTCGGCTGGCAGATGTCGAGGGTACTTGCATGCCAAGTCTCTTGGCTCAGGTGTCGAGTTTCTCTCTTATGTTTGGCTTCTCCTGGCACATACAGGCATGGAGATATTCTCAGAGAGGATTCAACGTACCATGTCAATTAAGTTGTTGAAACAGAGAACAGAGCACCTTCCGAACACAGGGTCAGATATTAACACCTTGCCTGTTTCCTCAAATGAAGGTGCCACTCCCTTTGATGAAATTGTTGTCGTACCATAACAATAGCTGCTACATGTTTGTTTATCTTCTGTGCATGTCTGCACCTCTACTTTACACTATTCTACTAGTCCTTAGTGCCACTTATGAATGTGTTGTTATTCTCACTTCTGTTGCCGTACTTCATAAACTTCTTGGTGTGAGCCTCATTTGCCGGTATGTCACGTGCACCAGTTAAATGTATTCTTATTTCATAGACATATCCATTTGTATTGTGGATATTTTGAACACGACAACCAATGCTTGAGCAGTATATCAACTCATGTTCAACTATCTTTACCCAAACATCTTCGGTCAATATGAAAAGAGAATGCATTTTCTTTGGAAAAGAAAATATCGTATGGCTTATACGTTCCTAGATAAAAAGATAACCATAACATCAAGATATAAAAGTGGGATGTGCCACCTGAAAAAGTGTATCTCCATGGTTGAATTATAAGCTCAATAATGTTATAGAACTAGTGTATAGACTAGGCGTCAACCCTACCTGTGCATTAACACGGTTTCTTTTAAAATTTTGTACATATGTTATCTTAAGCATGGGAGACATTACATATGAATTTGTTAGTTGTTTCAAAGACAGTTTTATTTTCTTACTAGAAAATACAAGCAAGTTGCTACATTTACATACCTTTATCGCTTTTATAAATACTAGTAATTGTGCAGGTGCAACACATGTATCAGCCTAGGACAAAAAAATTCCAATTCATCTTGTTTTTAGTTATGAGACGCATATTTAGACAAAATCAACTAATTGCTCCTCTAATAAAATTCTGCGAGAAGGCCAAGGCCATATATTAGAATTGACTAACCCTTACAAGACCGTCCTTATAAAAGAAGAAAATGAAACATAGGTAGTGGGCTACATCGACAACTCTTCACGTATTGATCCAATGGACTGTCAGGAGGAACTGCTCGAACAGGCCAAAAAGAAGAAAACCACGTACTGCAGCTGGGAACAAAGGAGCAAGGAAGCAGTAATCATCTGCCTTGTGATAGAAAGAAGTTCTTCTTTTGCTATCTTGATGGAGCACAACTATCATAGCTTTAGTTCTTGTTCTATCATCGCTAGTAGATGCCCTTTGTACTCATTTGAGAACCAGAGTGAGCTGAGAGATGTTATCATAAGCACAACAGTGTCACTATGCTACTTACTTATGCAGTGGTTTAATACAGCTATAGTCCTACAATATGTTGGGGTTTTTATTCAGTTGCACTTCATTATCCATCATGAATAGAAACTGGAATATCAGAGGGATCAATGACTCTGATAAATGGCTGGCCATTAACTCTAAGATCAGAGAAATAGGGAGTGATATCATTTGTATCCCGGAAACTAAAAATATCATTTGAAAGCAGATATATTAAAAAATTGCCCCAGAAATTTTAATAAGTATGATTATATCCCTTCGATTGGAGTATCTAGGGGTATTCTTACTGCTTGGAATAGTGCATTATTCATTGGTGATACCCTTTTAAAGAATGGTTTTTCTCTTTCTATAAGATTCACATCTAGGGTGATAGGTGATACATGGATTCTCACCAATATTTATGGACCATGTCAAGATGATAGAAGAATGAAATTCCTTTCATGCACTACTAGGAAAAGACCTTATAGTGGCATCCTTTTTTGGCCTTTAGTGGCGCATTTTAAATGCGCCACTAAGGACAAGACACTAATAAGGCCTTAATAGTGGCGCATTTCAAATGCGCCACCCCTAAAACTCTTATGCGTGGCGCATTTCGAAATGCGCCACCCATAAGAGTCTTAGGGGTGGCGCAATCTGAAAATGCGCCACTATTTTTATTTTTTTTTGAATTTTGAATCTGGATCTGGAAAACAATTTTTAATTTTTTATTTTTTTCTTAATCTCAGGTTAGTATGCTTAATGCTCGGTTACTATGCTTAATCTCAGGTCAAACTTCCCCGAGGGTCACCCATCCTAGCACTACTCCAGCCCCAGCACGCTTGGAATAGTGCATTATTCATTGGTGATACCCTTTTAAAGAATGGTTTTTCTCTTTCTATAAGATTCACATCCAGGATGATAGGTGATACATGGATTCTCACCAATATTTATGGACCATGTCAAGATGATAGAAGAATGAAATTCCTTTCATGCACTACTAGGAAAAGGCCTTATAGTGGCATCCTTTTTTGGCCTTTAGTGGCGCATTTTAAATGCGCCACTAAGGACAAGCCACTAATAAGGCCTTAATAGTGGCGCATTTCAAATGCGTCACCCCTAAAACTCTTATGCGTGGCGCATTTCGAAATGCGCCACCCATAAGAGTCTTAGGGGTGGCGCAATCTGAAAATGCGCCACTATTATTATTTTTTTAAATTTTGAATTTTGAATCTGGATCTGAAAAATAATTTTTATTTTTTTATTTTTTTCTTAATCTCAGGTTAGTATGCTTAATGCTCGGTTACTATGCTTAATCTCAGGTCAAACTTCCTCGAGGGTCACCCATCCTAGCACTACTCCAACCCCAGCACGCTTAACTTCTCGGTTCTATTCAACTTCCACTCCAGCTCACCTAGCAAGCACTTGTTGATATATCTATCATATAAATCCTATTGAACCATGTTGATGTCTAGGACCTTGTTGATGTTCATGGATGTGTTACAATTTTCAATAATTTTTTGAAACTTTCTCGATGGGACCATTAGCATATTTTGAACTATTTAAAAAAAAAATCAAAATAAAAATTCAAAATTTTATTTTTTAAATTTTTTTTAATGTTACTAGCTAAAAATTTTAACTTTTTTTTGAAACTTCCCGATCGGTCCTCTAGCCTATTTTGAATTTTAAAAAAGAAAAAAAATAGTTTTAAAAAAATTCAATTTTTTTTCTGTTACTAGTGGCGCATTTCATACAAAATGCGCCACTACTAAGTTCAAAAAAAATTTCAATTATTTTTCATTTTTTTGGCCTCCAGATCTTCGAACGCCCGTAACTTTTTTTTTGTTAGGTTTTTGAGGATTCTAAAAATGTTCAACGGGTTACACCCCGTTGAATTTGGATATAACTTTTCGAGTAGATGATTTTTCATATAAAAAACTTTTTCATCGGAGGTGGTATGCAAAAGTTAAGCCCATTTTACAAAATTCTCGGGAGATTTTGCAAAAAAAATCGAAATTCATATTTGTAAATTTTCCTAACAACTAGACCACATATCATTTGGGAAACTTATTTTCTTTTATTTTTTGACATTTCTGTCATTTTCTTTTATTTTTTTTCAAATTGAAAAGGCGGTCCACGGGAGGGGGGTGTATTTGGGAATGTTCCCGCACAGTTTTTTCTTAGTAGTGGCGCATATGGGAAATGCGCCACCCCTAAGAGCTTATGGGTGGCGCATTCTGGATGCGCCACTAATAATTCCTTAGGGGTGGCGCATTTCCAGAATGCGCCACCCGTAAGCTCTTAGGGGTGGCGCATTTCACCTATAAGGTTCTTAGGGGTGGCGCATTTCTCCAAATGCGCCACGTATAAGGGGATCCAGGGCTGGCCCACTCTTAGGGGTGGCGCATTTTGGAAAATGCGCCACCTATAAGAGCTTATGGGTGGCGCATTTTTTACTAGTGCGCCACCCCTTACAACATAGTGACACATTACATATAAAATGCGCCACTAATAAGGTTTCCATGTATAGCTATTTCTCTAGTAGTGATGGTTTCAGGACATTAACATGCCTGATGATACTAGATGGATCATTATGGGTGATTTTAACTATATATACCCTCATAACAGGAACAAAAATGGTGGGAATTTTCAAGATATGATGAGGTTTAATGAGGCCATCAGCACACTTGGCCTGGTTGAAATTCCACTCAAGGGTAGAGAATTCACATGCACTAATATGCAGAATGCTCCACTGTTGCAGAAATTAGACTGGGTTTTTACATCTGAATCATGGAATAATTCATATCCTAATACACTTGTGATTCCATTGGCTAGACCTATATCTGACCATAATCCATGCATGGTACATATTAGCACAAAGATTTCTAAAGCAACAATTTTCAGATTTGTAAACTACTAGCTACAGATTGAGGATTTCTAAGAGGCTGAGGTAGGGACTCAAAATATGGTCTAGGCACATATCCAAACCTGGTGACGCACTATCAAAGAATCCAATGAAGTTATCTTATTTTGGGATAAGATGGATGAATTCAGGCCCCTATCTATTCCTGAAGAGAATTGTAGGGAGATTATAAAGAAACGTGTGATTCACCTAATACAAGTGCAAATTTTATACTGGAAGAAAAGAGCCACTATTCGATGGGTCAAATTTGGAGAGGCAAATTCCAAATATCTTCAAGCTAAAGCCACCATGAAGCACAAAGTCAATTTCATTGATACTCTCCAAGACCAATCTAGTAACATTCACAGAGATCACCATAGTAAAGTTGATATCATGTGGCAGGCATTTAAAGAGAGGCTCAACACCAACATACCTACATTTAACTTGCTGCAACTAGATGGACCATTACCAAGACATGATAATTTACATGAACTGGATGCACCATTTACAAAGGAGGAGATTGACAATGTGATTAAGAATCTGCCTATGGACAAGTCACGTGGACCTAGGGCTGCAAACGAGTTGAGTTTGAGCGAGTTGGACTTGGCTTAGCTCAACTCATATTGAAATTCGAGCGAGTTCAGACTGAGTGAAGCTCAAGGCCGAGTTGTAGAACACGACTCGTGCTCAGCTCGTAATGATCTCGAGTCAATCTCGACCTAATTTTGAGTTAAATGAGATGAAAAAAATAAAAAAAATCTATGGCTATTATTCCATCTAGATAAGACACAACATGACATAAAAAGCACTAAAAATAGTATTCCAATCAAAACGATGATAATATGAATTTCGTCAAAGTAGGTCAACTTATTCTCTCATAACCGAAAGTTTAGTATTGACATAGGAAAGAAAAATGAAGGTGCATATGCATGTAGTCTTCGTGAATGAAAGAAGAGAAAAACAAAGGTGCATATGCTTGGAAAATTTTGCTTGAAACAAGAAAATACGTAACACATGGCTGGTCACGTACTATAATAAGGTCTATATTTTCTCTACACTTAATTGAGCTTCCGTGCTTGGTGGTAAATAAAATGAAGAAAAATCCTTGATGACATATATGGTGATAAATTATCCTACACTTATATAATGATATTATGTCGATCTATCGAGCTAAAATTGAGGGAGCTAGTATTGGCTCAAGATTGACCCGTTTCTCGACCGAAGTACAGAAAGTGTTCATACTCAGCTCATTTTTTTTCGAGTCGATCTCGAATCGAGCCAAAAAATGAATCGATATCGCGCAGCTCACGAACCTCGAGCTTTTCTTGCAGCCCTCTGGACCTGATGGATTTACAAATAACTTTGTAAAGGCATGTTGGGATTTCTTGGCAGATGACTTCTATGACATGATTGTAGATTTTTATCATGACAAAATCACTCTGCAAAAGCATCAATGGATCATTCATTGCATTGATACCCAAAAAGGATGCACCACTCTTGCCAAATGACTTCTGACCCATTTCCCTCCTCAATTGTTCATTCAAGATTATCACTAAGATGCTGGCCAATAGATTACAGAAGATCATACCTGAGATGGTACATGCTAATCAATATTGATTTCTCAACAACAGATCTATTCATCACTGTCTGGCATGGGCATATGAATTCATTCACCAATGTACTGCTTCTAAGAAAGAATTGATCATACTCAAACTGCACTTTGGGAAAGCATTTGACATCATTGAGCATCAAGCCATCATTGATATCCTCAAAGCAATCGGTTTTGGAAATAGATGGATTATGTGGATTTAGATGATGTTGGGTACTAGTCACTCATCTGTATTACTGAATGGAACACCTGACAAATAATTTATCTACAAAAGAGGAGCCAGATAGGCTGATCCATTATTACCACTACTATTTGTCATAGCAGCTGATCTATTCCAATACATCCTCAATGAAGCTATGTCAGTTGATTTGATTGAATATCCACCGCCTAATCATCCATGTCAAGATTTCCCTGTTATTCAATATGCAGATGACAATGTTCTCATTATGCATGCATCAATCCCTCAAGTGGAACAACTCAAGAGTTTGCTACTTCACTTCAACATGTTCACTAGACTTAGAATGAATTATGCTAAATCTATGATGGTACCCATTAATGTGCAAGTACAACAGATGAATCAACTGGCCTCTAATTTTGGATGCACTATTGGAAAACTCCCATTCACTTACTTAGGTCTTCCATTGCATGTGACTAAACCCAAGATGGAAGACTTTGCACCCATCATACACAGAATTGACAAAAGACTAGCTAGATGTTCTACACTATTGACAAAAGGAGAAAAGCTTATTCTGATTAAATCAGTTTTTACAACCCTGTCTTCTTTCTACATGAGCACATTAACCTTACAAGTGAGCATCATAGAAAAGATCAACACATCACTAAAACATTGGTTTTGGAGAATGTACTAGATGAGGCATTTAAAGAGAGAGGCTACCCACCAACATACCTACATTTAACTTGCTGCAACTGGATGGACTATTACCAACAAATGATAATTTACATGAACTGGATGCGCCATTTGACAAAAAGAGGAGACTGATAATGTGATTAAGAATATGCCAATGGACAAGTCACCTGGACCTGATGGATTTACAGTAATTTTGTAAAGGCATGTTGGGATTTCTTGGCAGATGACTTCTATGACATGATTGAAGATTTTTATCATGGCAAAATCACTCTTCAAAGCATCAATGGATCATTCATTAGATTGATACCCAAAAAGGATGCACCACTCTTGCCAAATGACTACAAACCCATTTCCCTCCTCAATTGTTGATTCCAGATTATCACTACGCTGCTGGCCAATAGATTACCGAAGATCATACTTGAGATGGTACATGCTAATCAATATGGATTTCTCAACAAAAAATCTATACAGGACTGTCTAGCATGGGCATATGAATTCATGCACCAATGTAATGCTTGTAAGAAAGACTGATCATACTCAAACTGGACTTCGAGAAAAACATTTGACATCATTGAGCATCAAGTCATTATTGATATCCTCAAAGCTAGAGGTTTTGGAAATAGATGGATTATGCCGATTCAGATGATCTTGGATACCTGTCACTCATCTATATTACTTAATGGAGTACCTATCAAATAATTTATCTGCAAAAGAGAGGCTGATCTATTCCAATCCATCCTCAATGAAGCTATGTCAGTTGATTTGATTGAACATCCACCGCTTAATCATCCATGTCAAGATTTCCCTGTTATTCAATATGCATTTGACACTGTTCTCCTTATGCCTGCATCAATCCCTCTAGTGGAACAACTCAAGAGTTTTCTACTTCACTCCAACATGTTCACTGGCCTTAGAATGGATTATGCTAAATCTATGATGGTACCCATTAATGTGCAAGTGCAACAGATGGATCAACTGACCTCTAATTTTGGATGCACTATTGGCAAACTCCCATTCACTTACTTAGGTCTTCCATTCCATGTGAAAAAACCCAAGATGAAAGACTTTACACCCATTATACACAAAATTGACAAAAGACTGGCTGGATGTTCTACACTATTGACACAAGGAGAAAAGCTTATTCTGATTAAGTCAGTTTTTACAAGCGTGCCTACTTTCTACACGAGCACATTTTTTTGAAATCACTACATGAGCACATTAACCTTACCATTGGTCATCATAAAACAGATCAACAAAGCACTAAAACTCTGTAAAAAAAGTAAAAATATTCAATAAATTTACTTTTTTAAAATTTTAGATGCTCAGATGTGCAATGTACGTGCAAAATTTGGCGATGTTTGGAAATTCGAGATGCTCATGGTAAAAGTAATAAAATTCGGGTTAGTGAAATAGTTTAAAAAATGCACTTTCCAAGCAGATTTTATTATTTTTCCATGAGCACCTTGAATGTCCTAACATCTTCAAATTTTACACGTACATTGTGCATCTAAGCATCTTGGGTATCAAAAAATTCAAATATTTTGAAATTAGTTACTGTTTTTAACAATTTTATTGTTCATTTAATACAGATGAGCTTAGACTCAAACTTCAATTATAGTTGATTTAATTGAAAGAACACGCAGTTTGTTCAAGGAAAATCTAACATCTATTTTGTGTTCGCACCTATCGCCTGCGGGGCGTAGAGCTAGCAAAGTATCTTATAGTACATACTCAGACAAGGACATGACACTATGTTTAATAAATTAGGTACACAATTCAAAAAATTCAAAACAGTGTGTATGTTCACAATACATGTGTCTACAAGTCCTATTAGTTTTCAAACCTAAACTGGAAATACAAATAGAGAAACAAACAAAAATCATAGCAATATTGTATTTTTTATTTGTTTCTCTAGATATAATTTGATATGGATATAAATTTTTAGGGATTCTAGAAACATGTTTTGGCAACATTCACAAAACATTTCAGGTTTTAATAGTATTTTTTGTGAGAAACGGAATTTAATAGTAAAACATTAAGATTTACTGTAGTATTTTTTGTGAGAAACGGAATTTAATAGTAAAACATTAAGATTTGACTATCATGATATCAGAGGTTTCAACCTACCTAGCCAGACAAAGTTGGGCCAGTAAGCCCATAAAGCTGAGGTCCAGAGACCACTTTGTACACACAGCCGGCTTCCTTCCTTCTACAGTTCTCCGCTCACTCCCATTCCGGCATTCCCACGGCAGCTCGCGTGAGAGTGATGGGCGCCGGAGACGAGGCTGTCGGCGGCGACGGCGCGGGGCCAGACCAGGCCGCCGTGGAGGAGACGACTCAAAATCTGGTAAACTCCGGGATTCCTATTAGTTTAATTTGACGGAGCAGGGAGCTTGTGCTCGCTCCCGATTCCAGGTCCTGATGTTGCGATTTAGTTAGGGTTTGGTCCCCGTAGCCGCCGTCTTCTTGATTCCGCGCACGCAAACTGCCTCACGCTTTAGGAATTAGGACTGCAACCGTCTTGTTCGGACACGATTTCGTTAGGGTTCTTGATTCACCCCTGGCCTGACGGCTTGCTTCATCCGTACCGTACGATGTGGGGTGACCTTGTGTTGGTAAATTGGAGATACATTGCTTATCTGATGGAACTTCCTGATGTGTTTGCTTGATTTCCGCTGATGGTTTAGGATTTGCGTCGGCCCTAGCGTAATTCAGAAAAAGGCGAACTTTGTTTTTCCTCTCAAACCTTACGAAGATTTGATATTTTTTTCCGATTCATGAGTGCAAACAGGTAATGAAATGTGATTGGCTGTTCTGGAATTCCCACTTGTGAGGAAAAGATTTAACTTTATCAGGAAGGATTGGGCAACAATCTTGAAATAAACCAAAGACAACCATATTGTATTTTTCTCTTAAACTGGGAAATTGCACAACCATATTGCGTACCCTTTGATCTTGTTCTGGTAATCTGAATGTGATCTCTGTGCTTGCGAAATTTTTAGGATACCTGGTGACGGCATGGTTCATTCGTACACCTTGGGATGTAAAATTGGGGATTGATTAGAGGTGGTTTGCTCGATTTTCACTGAAGGATCAGTGTCGCTCGTACCTTAATTCAGAAGATTCTATCTTCTGTTTTTCTAGAACAGAGGGTTTCTAGATATAATTTTTTTATTCATGAGAGTAAACAAGCTAATCTTGTGGTACAAGCCTGACAAGTATCCTTTTCTTCTATGAAGCAAATGTCGTTTGCCAAGATGATGCAGACACACAATCCACAAACATGGTCAGCACTGCCATCAGAGCTTGCTGGTCTGGTCCTTCGCCGCCTCCCTTCTCACGCTGACCGTGTGCGCTTCGCTGCTGTATGTCACCATTGGCGCCTCTCCAGACAAGAGCATTGCCTGCCCCCACCTTTACCCTGGCTTGCATTCCCTGATGGAACCTTCTTCAGCCTTCCCCATGAAGAAGGGGAAAAAGACCCCTTCAACCTGCCCAGCAGTGCCAACTATTGCATCTCCTGCGGTGACTGGCTTGTCTTCTCACACAACGGAAGCTGTTTCCTGATGGTTTCAAACTATAGCTGAATGGTGGGAGAACTATGTTGCGATGCAGCCTGGTGGTCACCTAGTGACTTGGCAGGAGTTCCGTGATGCCTTTCGAGGGTACCACCTTCTAGATGAGTTGATGGAGCGCAAGAAGGAAGAGTTCTGCAATCTGACTCAAGGAGAGATGTCCATGCATGAGTATGTGAGAGAGTTCAACCGTCTTGCCCGGTATGCCCAAGATGAGATCACCACCGATGACAGAAAGCAGGCAAGGTTCCGTAAAGGACTTAGCCCAATCCTTCGCCATGATCTCAACCTCATCGAATTTTCCACTTTTGAGGAGTTAGTCAACAGATCCTTCAGAGCTGAGCATGGCAATGAAATTTTCGAGGAGTCCCGCAAGCATGCTCTTGAGCTTGCTTCTTCTTCCAGTTCAGCCCCTCAGAAACACCAAATTTGGATTCCAACCAGAGCCATACCTCAAAACTTTCTTCAGAGGCCACCACCAAATATATGCCATCCACCTCAACACATTGTTCCACCCCGGAATGATGGTGTGCAGCCAAGTAATTCCACTCCCAGCAATTCAGACAGGGTATGCTTTAAGTGTGGTCTTCCAGGCCATTACTATCGTCAATGCCCTCAGGTCTTGATGGCACCACGTCATTCTCGACCCAAGCCTCCAAAGAAATCCACCACCAAGACCATCCCAGCAAAGCTTTCAGTCACAAGTAGTGGTTGTGTGAACCAAATCTCAGTTGAGGAAACCACTGCTGCTTCTGACGTCATTCTTGGCACACTCCCAGTCAATCATGTCCCCGCCTTCGTTCTTTTAGATCCAGGAGCTTCTCATTTATTCAAGTCGGAGAGTTATGCACTTCGGCATGGATTTTCTTTTGAAGAAATGTTTTCTCCAATGATCATTCAAACTCCTGGTTCAAAGTGGCAAACTAATAGAGTAAGCCATGGCAATCAAATTGCAATTGAGGGTTTAGTATTCCTTGCTTCACTTATAGCCCTCAAGTCTTCGGACATTGATGTTATCCTAGGAATGGATTGGTTATCAAGGAAGAATGCTTTCCTTGATTGTAAAGCCAAATCAGTTAAACTCACCCATCCTTCAGGCCAGACCATTGACTACACATCACCCAGCTCTAGAATCCAGGTGCAGACTTTGAACGTGTTTCCACTTCCTGACCTTGAAGATGTTTCGGTGGTTCGTGACTTTCCGGATGTCTTTCCTTAAGAGCTGCCGGGAATGCCACCCGACAGGTGTGTAGAGTTCATAGTGGATCTTTATGCCAAGTTCTGCAAGTGTGAATTTTGGCTACCAGAAGTGACCTACTTAGGCCACGTGATTTCTGCGAAAGGTGTTGCAGTCAATCCCGAGAGGGTTCAGGCCGTCCTTGACTGGACTCCACCTGAATCGGTTAAGCAAGTTAGGAGTTTTCTTGGCCTAGCCAGCTATTGCCATCGCTTCGTCGAGAACATTTCTAAAGTTGCAAAGCCTCTAACTGAACTCCTCAAGAAAGATAAGAAATTCTTATGGACTTCCAAGTGCGAGGAAAACTTTCAAGAGCTAAAAAGAAGATTGACTTCTGCACCCGTACTTGCACCTCCAGACACCAAAAAGGATTTAGAGATCTATTGTGACGCATCACGGCAAGGGTTAGGATGCATACTTCTGCAAGATCTACATGTGGTAGCTTATGCTTCACGCCAGTTGTGGCCACATGAAGAGAACTATCCTACCCATGACCTTGAACTCGCTGCCGTAGTTCATGCCCTAACAACTTGGCGACATTACCTCCTTGGTAATCGTTGTGAGATCTATTCCGACCACCAAAGCCTCAAATATATTTTTACCCAGCCAGATCTTAATCTCAGGCAAAGACGCTGGATAGAGTTGATAAAAGATTATGACTTAGGAATTTCTTACACCCCAGGCAAGGCCAACGTCATGGCTGATGCACTAGGTCGTAAGTCGTATTGTAACAACCTCATGTTACAACAGTATCAACCACTTCTTCATGAGGAATTTCGAAAGCTCAATCTCGAGATTGTTCCTCGTGGATCTCTTTTCAACCTGGTGGCGAAACCAACCCTTGAGGATCAAATCATAGTTGCCCAAAGGCGTGCACGAGGTGTTCGCCGGATCAAGGAGAACATTGCTAGCGGAGTTGCTAAATGTTTCTCCACAGATAATAAAGGAACGGTATTCTTTGAAAATCGTTTGGTAGTACCTAAGAATAGGGATCTAAGGCAACTCATCCTCAAAGAAGCCGATGACACACCCCTCTAGATTCATCCCGGTAGCACAAAAATGTACCGAGATCTACGCCAGAGATTTTGGTGGACTAGGATGAAGAGAGACATTGCTCGATTTGTTGCTGAATGTGATGTTTGTCGTCGCATTAAGGCAGAACACCAAAGACCTGCTGGTACACTTCAACCTTTGCCTATTCCCGAGTGGAAATGGGACAAATGCCGGTATGGACTTCATCACCGACTTTCCAAAAACCCAGAAAGGAAATGATGCCATCTTCGTGGTCATTGATAGACTGTCCAAAGTTGCTCACTTCCTTCCCGTTCGCGAGTCTATAACTGCTAGTCAGTTGGCGGACTTGTACGTCTCTAGAATTGTGTCTCTTCACGGTGTTCCTTTGGTGATCAATTCTGATCGTGGTAGCCTTTTCACCTCTAGATTTTGGGGAAGCTTCCAACATGCTATGGGAACTCATCTCTCCTTTAGTACGGCTTTTCATCCTCAGTCTAGCGGTCAAGTCGAAAGGGTTAACCAAATTCTTGAAGACATGCTTAGAGCTTGTGTTATCTCTTTCGGAAAGAATTGGGAGAAGTCTCTTCCATTCGCCGAATTTGCTTATAACAATAGTTTTCAATCTAGTCTGAACATGGCTCCTTTTGAACTCCTATATGGACGATGATGTCGAACACCCCTAAACTGGTCAGAAACCGGTGAAAGACAATTCTTTGGACCAGATATGATCAAGGAAGCAGAAGAGCAAGTTCGCATTGTTCGTGATCGTTTGAAAGCCGCTCAATCTCGTCAGAAAAGCTACTATGATCGTCATCATAGAAAGGAGAGCTACAATCTGGGTGAGAAGGCTTACCTTCGGGTTACTCCTCTGAAGGGAACCCAAAGATTCGGTATCAAAGGCAAGTTGGCCCCATGTTACATCGGACCTTACCGCATTCTTGCTAAACGTGGAGAAGTTGCCTACCAACTTGAACTACCCCCTCACCTTTCCCGAGTACATGATGTATTCCATGTGTCACAACTCAGGCGTTGCTTCAAGGACCCCATCCGCGAAGTCGACCATGAAACGCTTGATCTACAAGATGACCTTTCTTATCGAGAATACCCTGTTCGTATTCTTGATTCAACTGAGCGTGTCACTCGCCGTCAGACAATCAAGTTCCTCAAGGTGCAATGGTCACATCACTCCGAGAAAGAAGCAACCTGGGAAAGAGAAGACCGCCTCCGTGCCGAGTACCCCACCTTCCTCCCGACGACTTCTGAATCTCGGGACGAGATTCTTTTGAGTGGGGGCGAGTTGTCAGAACCCCAACTAGGGTAAGTGCTAGGGTTGTTTGATCCCTTTGCATCATGTAAAAATTCCAAAAGAAATTCAAAAATGGGGAAAAGAAAATCCCTGAGAAATTAAATCAAATGGCCAGATAAAAATCTTTTTCCAAAAATCATTTGAATGTTTGGAAAATTCCTAGAATTGTTGCTGATCATTGCAAAAGTGGTTTGGGGATTTTCCCATGCTCATGGAAAATTCAAAAATTCAAAAGGTGCATTGGAAATTAAATTAAACTCCAATTTGAATTTAAATTCAAATTGTTTGATTTTCAAAAGTCACCAAAACTTATGAGTGGCTAGCTATTTATGTTATAAGCCCACATAAAAGTTTTCATGATTTTATAAAATGCCTTGCTATTTTATTCAGGGCAAAACATATTTACAGAAAAGGAAAAACAGAAAGAAAAAAAGAACAAAAGGAAACCAAGCCCACCCCCTGGCCACCTGGCCCAGCCTGGCGAGAAGCCGGCCCAACCCACCAGGGGCAGGGTCGTCTTCCTCCAGGCCAGCCGAGCACGCCACTGCGTGGCGAGCATGCGCTCGTCGCCGGCCACGCAGCAGCTTGGCCTCGGCTTCACCTGGCCGCCTAGAAGCCCCCTCTGGAGACTTCTCTCCATTTCCCCCTCGCCACGGTCGTCTTCCCCCTCTCCTCCTCGCCATTCCCGTGCAGCCCGAGAACCCGCCGGAGCACGCCGTCGCACCCGCGCGGCCATCGTCTTCCTCTAGCTTCTCCGAGGTGTCCACGAGACTCGCAGTACTCGTCTTCGTCATCGTGCCAAAGATTGGGAGCCGGGACCCCCTGGAGCAAGCGAATCGCACAGTCTTCCTCGCCTCCGGCCGCCGTGCGCCATCGTCAATTTCGTCTCCGACAAGCCACCTCCGTCCTCGCCGTCAACTCCATTGAGTTCCTGGTGAGCCGTAGGTCCAAACCCCTCTTCTCCCACCTCCTATCGCTGCCTCTATCAGGATCAGCCATGGAAGCCGAGAGCCACCGCCGCCATTGCCGCCGACGTGCTAGCTCCCGTACCCTGCTGTCCATACCGGTATGCCTATCGCGTTCCTGAGGCCCTCGGGAACTCGTAGCACCAGTCCACGCGCAAGGAGGAGGAGCACAACGCCGACTGCATCACCGATGTGACACGGCCGCCGCCGAGCACGACGCCGACGAGGTTCCGGCCGCCCCCTGACCTCCCTGGTGGCATAGCTCGAAGCGGATGAGCACGGGCATCACTCCGGTGCCTTCCGCGTGCCCAGCCGTGGCCGATTTGGTCACTCCGGCGGGGCTCCGCCGTGCCCAGTGGCACCGGCGGCTAGCCGCCGGCCGGTGGATTAGCTTAAGGGCTAATCCAGTGACGATGACAGGTGGGTCCCCCTGGCCCCTAACCCCTCTGTTAAGTTAACAGAGAGGGGATTAAACCCTCTCCCACTGACATGGGGCCCCAGTTGTCAGCCCCCCCTATGACGTCACCCTGACCTTAGCATGACGCAGAAATTCATTTTCCAGATTAAAAATAAATCCAAAGAAATCAGAAAAATCCAGAAATTAGCCAAAACTTCAATAAATCATAGAAAATTCATATTAACTCCAAATTTAATAAATAATATGTCTAAAAATATCAGAAAAATCCAAGGATTATGAATATGGGCTCTATTTTCATGTTTGACTATTTTAAAATGGGTGAACAGTGCAAAACATCCATATGGCTTTATTTCAAATTCAAATTTGAAGCACATTTGCAAATGACTTTGCATTTGACTTTTTTTAAATGGAATTGTACCAACCTTGTGACCAAGAACATCACCATTTCAATATTGATCATGTGTTTGAGCATTGCAAATAAATTTATACCTTGTTTGATTGTTTGCTCGATAGACGTGCAACCGGAACCGAAGGCCACCCCCTTCGTTGAAGACCCCGATATCGAACCTCGTCAGCAAGGCAAGCAAACCCCATTGATCATGTCTATAAAATTCCAATTCCCTCTCAGTCTCGCTTATGTATGTTTAGGAGATCACTTTGTATCGATTCTACCGCATGGTTGAACCCATATCCGATGCATGACCTATCATCTTGTCACATTAGTAAGCAAACCACAATCCTAGCTGACATAGGAGTTGGTTGATATCATGTGGCCCCTGCAACTGTTACATCTTATTGCATGCTTAGTGTTACAGTGAGGTTGCTTTTGATGTGAGTCGGGATGATAGTGAACATGGTGTTGATGAAAGTGAAACTGTGTCGGTGAATCCACCCTAATACAAGGTGAACGATGAGAGGTTGTGTAGGAGTACACAGTGGGTTGTCTCGTTGAACACCGCCTTAAGCACCGAGTTCTTGTATGGTAATCCAAGACAAAGAGTACAACCACACATTGGGCTCACTGACCCCTCTCGGCCTAGTACCTTGATCCGTGTCGACGTCTAGGAGTCACATTAGTTCGGGATTTCCATTTGACATGTGCATAGAAAAAGAACGAAGGAAATGGTTGCATCATATAGATATGTGGGTGTACCTGTGAGGCAGGAAAACCATCTGCTAAAGATGGCGTCTCGGTCACCTACATTGTCTGAGTCCGTTTCGTTGATCCGGCCGGACTCTCGAGCGGTAGCAACTCAGATAGTCGGCTCCTGGAATAGATCGGTTGTGAGCGAAGTGTCGTGGTGAACATCCTCGCTGTCACCTCTTGAACGGTGGCGAGACCTGGCGGTAACCGATGGTCATGTGTGTGTAGTTTACACCCTTTCAAGGTTAACAAAACTATTCGAATAGCCGCGTTCGCGGTTAAGGACTACTTGGAACCTGTACCTGATTATTAGACAACTTGAACTGGATACTTCTAAAATACACCAAGATAAGTGTGAGTACTATGGTGTGCTTTCTCGTGGGGAAGTCGAGGAAGTAACCATAGTGGTGTATTGGTTGGAGATGTAGTGGACTCGTGTACGCTTCTTACCTCAAGTCTGGTATTCGTAGTTCAGGATTAGCCAAGTCAAAGCTGGCACTTCTGCTTGATGAAACCCCACCTCCCTTTACCTTGATACTTGAGCATGAGTAGTTTAGATCTGATGTAAGTCTTGCTGAGTACGACTTTGTACTCACGTTTGCTTATTCTATGTTTTAGATAAGAAACCGGACCCCGATGGAGTCACCTTCGTGAAGCTTGGCGTTGACTATGTTAGTATAGTCCCAGACAGCAGTCTGGTCCTTCGTGGAAGGGCATGTTTGTTTTACAAGGCTTCTCTAAGCCATTTGTTAAACTTGTCTGTACTCAGACCTAATTTTCTTCCGTTGTATTGATGTAATGTTGATCACAGACATGTGATCTTTGTATGCTCTATGTGTATATCAATAAAGAGTACTTTGTAGAGTTATGTGATGATACCTGCTGTTCATACTAGGCATGTGTGTTGCGTGTATGTTTATAACATGCATGTCTTAGTATGGGTTTTCGAGACCTTAGTTGTGATCTGGCTGGCGGTCTTTTATACACCAAGTGACCCTTAGATGTGCGCAGCTTGGGGCATCGCGATGCGATTGTTCGTGACTCTGTCACGTGCACACTTTGTTGTATGATCGAGCCCGCCCTAGACCCCGACTAAGTGATCGGGCTGGAGTAAGTCTTGTTGGGGAACGCAACAGAAAACAAAAATTTTCGGTATAGCGAGCACGCCCAGGACCACTATGGAGACGCATACAAGGTTTTGATCTGATCGTTACCGACTCGTAGCGCAGCGGGAAGTAGAGTCGATGAAGATCGTCGGTGCAGATCCCCGCAGCTAGGATTTACAACCTCCCAACCGCGAGAATGTATTCCCTCGTCTGCCCCACGAACAGCGCTCCGGGAGGCGGTCGGACAGTCCCTCGGACGATGTCACGGACAGCCCTTCGGGAGGACCCTCGAAACTCGATCTGTAACTCGGACAGCCCTTCGGGAGGACCCTCGAAACTCGATCTGTAACTCGGACAGCCCTTCGGGAGGCACACTCGAACTAAGATCGAAACAACGACCTCTCTACCAAGTTGCACACATACGGTGTCAGCTATCCAGCAGGGCTTCGCCGTCCAGAACTAGTTCCTGCCGGAACCCAGACAGCCTTTCGGCTCTACGAAACTCTTTCGTGTGAGGGAGAGAAGAAGCCAGATAATTGCATGGCATGTGATGAGAACTCAAGTGAGAGCTTGGATCAAGGATATGGGGCTGCCCTCACACCTCTATTTATAGGAAACCCAAGGGGGCTTTCTTGGCTCCCAAGTCCTTCTAGAAGGCTTTCCAAAAATATCTCAAGTAGTACTTTTTACTATTCATGACACCACTTTTTCGCGTCCGAAAAATCCGAAAATATTTTTGTGGGTCTTAGAATAATTCCAACACCCACCAAAATGATTTTCGGCGCGTTCCGAAACAATTCCAGATTAGTGATTTTCATCTACGAAAAGCAACCTAAGCATTTCCGGCAGCTCCGGAACATTTCCGGCAGCTCCGAAATATTTCCGAAAAAAATATTTTAATCTTTTCTCCAGAAAAATTCCAGAAGTTACCAGAACAATTCTGGCACTCTCCAAAATTACCAGGTGCTCTCCGAAACCTTTTCGGCTTAGTGGTTTACCCCGAAACAACTTTTCGGTTTTCTCTCTCGGAACTTTTCCGCCGTCTCCGAAACCTTTCCGGTGACTTTATCTCAGACTCCCTGTCTAGTATTCAACAGATAGATGACCCTTAAGCGTGTGACCCTGTAGGTTCGATGAAGTATAGACATGACCGGAACACTTTCCGATCAATGATCAATAGCGGAACCGAGGACATCCATATTGATCCCTATACCCATACGAAGAATTATTCGAGTGAACCTTTAGTTGCTGTGTGCTATTCCTGTTGCTTCGCGATATATTACAAATACCCGAGGTGAGACTTATTGGCATCCCCGTGAATCAACAACTTGTCCACTATGCCGGTTACCTCGTTCCTGGTATTGTTCTCTTTTCTCGTTCCCGCGTTCCGGCATCCCTGTGATCAAATCACACTGTGTCTGGCCAGACGATGGTGGATACCGTAACACCGAGAGGGCCCTAAGAATATCTCTCCAACGACGGAGGAGCAAATCCCAATCTCGAGCTACCTAGTTCCTTGTCATACTTTTCCGTGAACCCGCAAGCTGCCGTAATAGCCACCCTTTTACAGATGACGTTTAACAAAACCCCAAAGTTCACGAAGCAAGTACGAAGGAACTCGATACTCTCATGGTCTAAGGAATTATGCAAACGCACAACTTTCTCTGTGTTATTAACCATTAACTTGTGACGAATGTATCTCATAGCATAACATCAATTCGGGTCGATTCAACACAAATGTTCTTCTAACATTGTGCCCTCAACATTGCCGGCATAGACATGCCCATGATCAGGAAAACAGGATCATCATGCAATACATGAGCCAGTCTTAGAGGCATGACTAGGAATACATTTTACTGTTTATTATACCACACGTGCACATGAGTTTCCCTCCGAGCCTCGTGGATATTGCAGACTCGAGAATCATTGCAGTTATAGCATGGAACATAAACATTCATTACAAACTCGGAGATACAAAATAACTGTTATTACTGCCTCTAGGGCATATCTCCTACAGACTCCCACTTGCACTAGAGTCATAATCCAGTTACATGGCTTCCCTAACACCAATGGCTATCCGGTGCTGCTCATGCTTTGCTCGTGGTAGAGGCTTTGTCATCGGGTCTGACACGTTCAGATCCGTGTGAACTTTGCGTACTTTCACTAAACCCGCTTCGACATGATGTCGAATGAGTTTATATTTGCGTTCAATATGTCTTGTCTTATGGTGCGAACTTGGCTCCCTTGCCTGAGCCACGGCGCCACTATTATCACAATAGATCTCCACCGGGTCCAGAGCACTTGGAACCACACCAAGGTCTTCAAGAAATTGCTTGATCCATACCGCCTCTTTGGAGGCTTCTGAAGCAGCAACATATTCCGCCTCTGTCGTAGAATCCGCCACAGTCTTTTGTTTGGAACTTTTCCAATCAACTGCGCCGCCGTTCAATATGAAAACATAGCCTGATTGAGATTTGAAGTCATCTGGGTCAGTCATGAAGCCTGCATCAGTGTAACCACTTACAATGAGCTCTTCATCACCTCCGTACACAAGGAGTAAATCCTTGGTCCGTTTGAGGTACTTAAGAATACCCTTGACTGCGGCCCAGTGTTCCAATCCTGGATCACTTTGGTACCGGCTGCTAACACTTAGCGCATATGAAACGTCCGGTCTTGTACATAGCATGGCATACATAATAGAACCAACTGCCGAGGCATATGGAACATCATTCATTTGTACTCGCTCATCGAGAGTCCGAGGACACTGATTCTTGCAAAGCACTGTGCCAGGTGACATGGGGAGTAGGCCTTTCTTGGAGTTCTCCATGTTGAACCTTTTCAACACCTTGTCAATGTACGTGCTTTGGCTAAGCGCTATCAGGCGTCTTGATCTATCTCTATAGATCCTAATGCCCAATACATATGCCGCTTCGCCTAAGTCTTTCATTGAAAAACTCCTTTTCAATGAGTCTTTTATTTCGCTAAGGAAATTCACATCATTTCCAATCAACAATATGTCATCCACATACAAGATTAGAAATGCTTTTAAGCTCCCACTAAACTTCTTGTAAACACAAGATTCTTCGTCATTCCTGATGAAGCCAAACCGTTTGACTACTTCATCAAAATGAATGTTCCAGCTCCTTGATGCTTGCTTCAGACCATAAATGGCTTTCTGAAGCTTGCATACCTTTTTAGCATCCTTATGAATGACAAAACCTTCTGGCTGTATCATGTATACATCCTCTTTGAGGTTTCCATTTAGGAAAGCCGTTTTGACGTCCATCTGCCATATTTCATAGTCGAAATAAGCAGCAATTGCTAGTAATATCCGTACAGACCTAAGCATAGCTACTGGCGAGAACGTCTCGTCGTAGTCCACTCCTGGAACTTGCGTGAACCCTTTCGCGACAAGTCTAGCTTTGTGGATAGTAATGTTACCATCCGCGTCCGTCTTTCTTTTGAAAATCCATTTACAACCAATGGGCTTTACGCCTTCTGGAAGTTCTTCCAAGTTCCAAACTTGGTTTTCGTACATGGATTCCATCTCGGATTTCATGGCTCTGTGCCATTCCCTTGAGCTGGGGCCCGCCATCGCTTCTTTGTAGTGCGCAGGTTCATCGTCTTCAAGAATGAAGATTTCATCATGAAACCACTCAGGTGGCTGGACAGCCCTACCTGATCTACGCGGTTCAGTTACAACATTGTCTGAAGTTTTTGCATTATATGCGACAACTTCCGGCTCGGTTGTAGGGATAATTTGCGGAATTACTTCCGGTTCTTTAGCCATAGCAACGGTCGCCGAAGATTCACTAATCTCATTAAGTTGTACTGTCCTCCCACTTACTTCTTTGGCGAGAAACTCTTTCTCAAGAAAGACTCCGCTTTTAGCGACAAACACTTTGTGCTCGGAGGGTAGGTAGAAGGAATACCCAATTGTTTCTTTTGGATAACCTACAAAGTTACATTTGTCTGATCTGGGATCGAGTTTGGTTGGTTGTAAACGTTTTACAAGTACCTCACATCCCCAAATTTTAAGGTGCGACAAACTGGGTTTCTTCCCATTCCACATCTCATGTGGTGTCGTTTCAACAGACTTAGACGGTGCTCGGTTTAGTGTGTGAGCGGCAGTTTCTAGTGCGTGACCCCAAAAAGATATCGGCAGATCTGTAAGAGACATCATCGACCTTACCATGTCTAACAAGGTTCGGTTACGTCTTTCCGATACTCCATTTCGCTGTGGAGTTCCGGGAGGCGTAAGCTGTGAAACGATTCCACGGTCACTTAGATGTTGGCCAAACTCATGACTAAGGTATTCGCCTCCGCGATCAGACCGCAGAAACTTAATCTTTTTGTCACGATGATTTTCTACCTCATTCTGAAATTCCTTGAACTTTTCAAAGGTTTCTGACTTATGCTTCATCAAGTAGATGTAGCCATACCGACTTAAATCATCAGTAAAAGTCACGAAGTAGAAATACCCACCCCGTGCGGCTGTGCTCATTGGACCACATACATCACTATGTATTATTTCCAATAATTCACCCGCCCGTTCAGGATGACCCTTGAACGGCATCTTGGTCATTTTTCCCATTAGACAAGCTTCACATGTGTCAAATGATTCAAAATCAAAGGACGGTAAAACTCCATCTCTTTGGAGTCTTTGCATGCGTTTCTTTCCGATGTGGCCAAGCCGACAGTGCCACAAATAAGTGGTTGTGGTATCAACCTTCTTAAGGCGTTTAGCATTCATGTTAAAGACATCATTTTCACATTCAAGATTTAGTATGAAAAGGCCCCCAACAATGGGTGCAAATCCATAAAACATATCCTTACAATAAAGTGAACAACCATTGTTCTCAGACTTGTACGAATACCCATCGTGTACTAAACATGATCCAGAGATAATGTTTCTACACAATAGTGGAACAAAATAACATTTATTTAGCTCTAAGATAAATCCTGAAGGGAGACGTAGAGGCATAATGCCGACGGCTTGAGCGGCGATCCCAGCGCCGTTCCCGACGCGCATCATGACTTCATTCTTTGCTAGCTTGCGGACCTTCTGCAGTCCCTGTATCGAGTTGCAAATGTGAGCAACCGATCCGGTATCAAATACCCAAGACTTAGAATTTTCGCTAGCAAGCAAAACATCAATGACATTAACTTGTATAACAATTATACCTTTTCCGGTTTTCCCGGACTTCTTATCGGCCAGATACTTCTTGCAGTTTCTCTTCCAGTGTCCTGTGCCCTTGCAGTAGAAGCACTCAGTTTCATTCTTGGCTCCGCCCTTAGAGTTGCTTTGGGAGCCGGTCTTACCGGCACCCTTGCCCTTCTTTGGCTTGCCTTTCTTTTTGAAACTGGCGGTTTTATTCACAAGCAACACTTGCTTGTGATTTTTCCGCAGTCCTTCTTCCACAGTTTTCAGCATGGCGAGCACCTCTTCTGGTGTTTTCTCCATCCCACTCATGTTGTAATTCATGACAAAACCGTTGTAAGACGGGGGGAGTGAAGAAAGCATCATGTCCATCATATGGGATGCTGGAATTGGAAATTCCAGGGTTTTAAGCCTTTCAGCATAGCCAATCATTTTGACTATGTGTTCGCCAACTGAACCGCCCTCAGCCATCTTTAAATTCATCAAGATATTCATGATATCAAAACGTTCAGACCTTGCGGTTTCCTTGTACAGAGCATCCAATTCCCGGATCATATCACGGGGTTTATGGAATTCAAAACGTTTTTGGAGCTCTGGACTCATGCAAGCTAGCATGAGGCACTGTACTGCGTTGTGATCATCATCCTGAGTGGCCCAGACATTTTGTTCATCTTCCGAGGCACCTGCCTCCGGTTTAGCTGGAAGAGCTTTTTCAAGCACATAGATTTTCTTAGCGCTCCTGAGGACAATCCTCAGGTTACGGACCCAGTCCGCATAGTTGTTTCCAGTCGCAGCTAACTTTTCTTTCTCTAACAATGGCCCCAAGTTGAAAGCGGTGTTGCGAGCCATTTGATCTACAACGGTAAACACAAGTTTCACTTAGACTTTGTTCATAATGATTTTTGCACTAGTGAATAAACAATTTTATTCTAAAGTGTGCTCCCACTTAAATCAATATCTCTCAAAATTGATTATGAGTGATTCAAGATCCAAATATCAATACAACGCCATAGAATCATCATCTCATGACGAGGATTTTGATTTGGTAGGCCAACTTGCCGATCACATCTCTATGTGACTCTTGTTCATCTTTCGATGCGTGTGTTCCGAGCTCAGGACGATCCTGCCATGAACGTCAAGACAACCAAGTGATCCTGCTGCGAGGTCTGACCTCACCCGCCTTACATTTCTCCAATCGTTCGTACCCATGCATCCATGGCGCACCCCGAGAGTATAGATGCTGTGACGGCGCTACACTTGGGAGAACACTAACTACTTGATATTTTAAGTGAGAGATCACCCTAATAAAAAGCGACTACCGCGCAATCAAGAAGGGTGCAACATAAGGGATAAACATCCCATGCAATTCATAATAGCATGATATGGTATAGCCCCTTCTGACGGAGAAGTCAAGTATTTCTTCGTCTTTGGCATTTGCGTCGGAGTTCACCTTCGCGAAGATTGCCACCACCTTGTCGATGCACCAAATAATATTGCTATCTTTATAGCAAATGAATAAGTGCATTACCTAAGGTTGACACGCAGGTCATTAAAGTGACAATCATATGGCTCCAGCCATCATGCCGAATCATGACACGCAGGTCATGTTAATAAATTTACATTATATAGTCATCTCATACATAATCGAATTAATATGAGCTTTGCTATACCACATCACATGCACATCCTGCAAAAACAAGTTAGACGCCTCTAAACCGGTTTGTGCAAAATTTTATTTTACGTGGCTTCTAAGGTTTTGACTTAAACCGCAACTACCAACGTTTTATCATCAAGTATGATTATTCAAGTCACTAGATTAACATTGCGGGGTGTATGAAGCACGAGATAATAAAATCTCGAACCCCATACTGAACTTCGTCATACGCGTGATCCCCGTGCAGATCATATCTGCATTGCCCTTTAGTCTGCGAATTTCATCTTTCTTTTGACTATGGCGGAACCCAAAGAACTGATAGCACTTCGTTGATCAATCAGGATCGCGGATTGCCAGAACTTTGTAAAATTCCACCATGCTGTCTCGAGATCAGAAATACGCAAATTCTAGGGAAGCAATAAGAATATCGGGTAACAGATTTCATCTGCCACCCGCATAAATAATTTTCAGCAATAGATCTGATCTACTCCAAAATTATATTATGCAATACCCATACATCTCCATGTATTCTAGATCATAACATGCATCTACGCATAGCACGGCTCTGATACCACTGTTGGGGAACGCAACAGAAAACAAAAATTTTCGGTATAGCGAGCACGCCCAGGACCACTATGGAGACGCATACAAGGTTTTGATCTGATCGTTACCGACTCGTAGCGCAGCGGGAAGTAGAGTCGATGAAGATCGTCGGTGCAGATCCCCGCAGCTAGGATTTACAACCTCCCAACCGCGAGAATGTATTCCCTCGTCTGCCCCACGAACAGCGCTCCGGGAGGCGGTCGGACAGTCCCTCGGACGATGTCACGGACAGCCCTTCGGGAGGACCCTCGAAACTCGATCTGTAACTCGGACAGCCCTTCGGGAGGACCCTCGAAACTCGATCTGTAACTCGGACAGCCCTTCGGGAGGCACACTCGAACTAAGATCGAAACAACGACCTCTCTACCAAGTTGCACACATACGGTGTCAGCTATCCAGCAGGGCTTCGCCGTCCAGAACTAGTTCCTGCCGGAACCCAGACAGCCTTTCGGCTCTACGAAACTCTTTCGTGTGAGGGAGAGAAGAAGCCAGATAATTGCATGGCATGTGATGAGAACTCAAGTGAGAGCTTGGATCAAGGATATGGGGCTGCCCTCACACCTCTATTTATAGGAAACCCAAGGGGGCTTTCTTGGCTCCCAAGTCCTTCTAGAAGGCTTTCCAAAAATATCTCAAGTAGTACTTTTTACTATTCATGACACCACTTTTTCGCGTCCGAAAAATCCGAAAATATTTTTGTGGGTCTTAGAATAATTCCAACACCCACCAAAATGATTTTCGGCGCGTTCCGAAACAATTCCAGATTAGTGATTTTCATCTGCGAAAAGCAACCTAAGCATTTCCGGCAGCTCCGGAACATTTCCGGCAGCTCCGAAATATTTCCGAAAAAAATATTTTAATCTTTTCTCCAGAAAAATTCCAGAAGTTACCAGAACAATTCTGGCACACTCCAAAATTACCAGGTGCTCTCCGAAACCTTTTCGGCTTAGTGGTTTACCCCGAAACAACTTTTCGGTTTTCTCTCTCGGAACTTTTCCGCCGTCTCCGAAACCTTTCCGGTGACTTTATCTCAGACTCCCTGTCTAGTATTCAACAGATAGATGACCCTTAAGCGTGTGACCCTGTAGGTTCGATGAAGTATAGACATGACCGGAACACTTTCCGATCAATGATCAATAGCGGAACCGAGGACATCCATATTGATCCCTATACCCATACGAAGAATTATTCGAGTGAACCTTTAGTTGCTGTGTGCTATTCCTGTTGCTTCGCGATATATTACAAATACCCGAGGTGAGACTTATTGGCATCCCCGTGAATCAACAACTTGTCCACTATGCCGGTTACCTCGTTCCTGGTATTGTTCTCTTTTCTCGTTCCCGCGTTCCGGCATCCCTGTGATCAAATCACACTGTGTCTGGCCAGACGATGGTGGATACCGTAACACCGAGAGGGCCCTAAGAATATCTCTCCAACGACGGAGGAGCAAATCCCAATCTCGAGCTACCTAGTTCCTTGTCATACTTTTCCGTGAACCCGCAAGCTGCCGTAATAGCCACCCTTTTACAGATGACGTTTAACAAAACCCCAAAGTTCACGAAGCAAGTACGAAGGAACTCGATACTCTCATGGTCTAAGGAATTATGCAAACGCACAACTTTCTCTGTGTTATTAACCATTAACTTGTGACGAATGTATCTCATAGCATAACATCAATTCGGGTCGATTCAACACAAATGTTCTTCTAACATTGTGCCCTCAACATTGCCGGCATAGACATGCCCATGATCAGGAAAACAGGATCATCATGCAATACATGAGCCAGTCTTAGAGGCATGACTAGGAATACATTTTACTGTTTATTATACCACACGTGCACATGAGTTTCCCTCCGAGCCTCGTGGATATTGCAGACTCGAGAATCATTGCAGTTATAGCATGGAACATAAACATTCATTACAAACTCGGAGATACAAAATAACTGTTATTACTGCCTCTAGGGCATATCTCCTACAAGTCTATGTAAGAGTTAGGATCCAATCGATAACATGGTTGAGGCGACTTATCTATGAGTATGGGATTCACCACCCATAAGCATTTAGACTTGTGAGCGGACGATGAGGACCCATCTCAGATGATCATCAGGCCTGAATGGGATGCCCCTCACGTTCGATGCTTACCGAGAACGTTCTGTGCTTGGCCTTGTCTGCTTAGACAAGTGGGTACGGTTCTCGGCTCTCCATGTGATTGTATCGTGACTGGAATTACATATGCTAACCCCGGGTCCCGAAAAATTGCCAACTCCTAACAGTTTCAGATAACCTTTTTTCAGACTATAACGATTTCAATAAACTGTTTATCAGACCGTCAGAGTTTCAGTAAACTATTTTTCAAACACAAGCAGATTAGCACACCACTAAAACAAACCAAAAATATGTGCCACACCAAAATGCAGCAAATAGTATCCACACCACACCAAAATGCAGCAAATAGTATCCACACCACACCAAAATGAAGCAAATAGTACATATTGTGCATAACAAATGCAGTCAAGACTACCGATTCACTTCTTGTCACCATTAATTATTATGCGATCAACGGGAACTTGTGACATGGTGAGAGGCTCTCACCAGGGGTCCCGGACAGCAGCACGATAAGCTGGAGGGTCTCGCCGCTACGGCCGTAGGGCAGGTCGACGACGAGTGGGCTCGCTCTCCCGTAGCGGCCTGGTCGGACGCAGATGGCGATGTCGCGGCGCTGGCCTTGGATGTCCACGACGCCGACGCGGGTGGCCAGCGTGTTCCTTAGGTGGTACACGGACCTCCCCCTGGCAATGAACGTGGTCCAGCCGCTATCAGTGTAGCGCCCCTCGGGGTTCGCTCGCACGAACCGAATGTTCCACCACACCCGCGGCGCGCGCCCGAAGAGGGGGACGCGGGTCTGCAGTTGAGTCACGAAGAACCAGGAATTATTCTCGAGCAAATGAATTCAACACAAGTCACAATCGATAGGCTCAACTATCGGCACCCAAGAATCCAATTCGAGAGTTCGAGACACAAATTCGACGGTCATGGCATTGACGATCCAGCACATCATGGTGCTGACATTGTCGATATGTCTGGACTCGACGGTGACGCCGGTGTTCCAGCGGAAGTACTTGCCGTTGGCGCGGAGGTAGAAGACGGTGACGTCGCGGAGCAGGATGCCGCCCGCCGAACCCACCCGGATGGGCACCCACCTGATCTCCGACATCACCGACTGATCCTAGTCGCGCTGCACGGCGTTGAAGCCGAGGTGGCCGGACGGCGCGGGCACTTTCGTGGAGGCGAGGTAGCGGCCGTAGGCGGCGCTCTGGAAGAGCAGGTGTGGGCCGCCGTCGCGGTGGTCGATATGCACCGTCCAGGTCGCGTTCATCGAGTGGCGGCGCCCGTTGATGCAGACGCTCAACCCGTCCTCGTCGGCGTGGAGGTAGTACGTGTCCAGCTCGAGGCTCCGCAGCCGCACGTGCTGCCTGTCGGGGAACAGGTCCATCGGTCGCGCTGGCGTTGGGCCGCTGGAGATCGGGGGATTAAGGGGGTGGGGGGGGGGGGCGCTGGAGATCGGGGGATAGGGGGGCCCACTCGGATGCACAGGATGATGTCGCGGCGCTGGCCGTGGATGTCGGTGACGCCGACGCGGCTGGCCAGCGTGTTTCTCAGGTAGTAGATGGACCTTCCCCTGAAACGGAGCGCCGACCAGCCGTCGTCGGCGTAGACCCCCTCGGCGCTCGCTCGCACGTAGTGGATCCGCCGCCACACCCCCGGCTTGCGCCCGAGCATGATGACGGAAAGGTCGCCTGGGACTCGGGTCTGCATGAACCATGGTTATATTTAGGAGATCAGAGAAGCAGGCAGGGTCGTGGCGAACTCACCCTCATCGGCCCTGGAATCGGAGGCGGCCGCCCTCTCGGGAGGATGGGCTCCACGATCCAGTGCATCATGGGGCTGAAGTTGTCGTCGTCGTCGTTGCTGTGGTCGACGCTGACGCGGGTGTTCCAGCGGAGGTACCTGCGTAGCCTGCCGTTGGCGCGGAGGTAGCGGCCGTCGATGTTGCGGAGCAGGACGCCGCCGCTGAAGCCCGCCTCGACGGCCTGCCACAATGACGGCCGCCAGCACCGGCTGGTCGTAGTCGCGCTGCTCCGCGCGGAAGCCGCGGTGGCCCAAGGGTGACGGCTTGGGCGTGGCGGCGAAGTAGCGGACGTAAGAGGCGCTGTGGAGGAGGAGGTGCGGGCCGTCGCCGTAGTACATGTGCACCGTCCACGCCGCGTTCAGCGACTGGCGGCGGCGGCTGATGGAGACGCTCTTCCCGTCGTCGTTGGCGTGGAGGTAGTACTTGTCGTTGGCGCGGCTCCGCAGCCATAGGTGCTGCCCGTCTTCGAGCTCCTCCATCGGTCGCCGCTGGAGAAGGAGATCAGAGGAGGCGAGCTCTGCGCGGTGGAGAGTTAAAAGCGAAGGCTGTTTGGTTGAGGCCCCCAACGTCGGGAGAGCTTCTGGGCAGAGAGAGAGAGAAAGAAAACAAGGTGCGCCCTCCACCAGGCCATTTTTAGGCCCAGTCTACATTTCCACGGTGCTCCTCTGGACCGAAATCACAGAGGGTACCCCCTCTGCGTGTATAGTTTGTATAACCATGCAACATGAATCATTATTTAGAGGGCATTTCTTCACGTGTCTATGCAAAAGTTATTTTGGTGCGCTATGGAGTCGTTACATGTTGCGATTTAATCGCTTTCGCGCGAAATAACAACTATGACTGCGCGCGAACTGTGGTTGTACCTGTGGGTTGCCCATGTGGTCAAGGGTGGCGTTAGGCCCTAGGCAGAGGGGGCGATGGCCTAGGGCATGGGTGCTCATTGCTTTGTGGACTGTAGCTTTGTACATCATTGTAGATGATCATTGTAGCTTTATTGTTGGCCTGGGGTGTAGGCCAATCCTAGCTCCGCTACTGCCTGTGGCTGAACGAGTACTGTGGTTATACCTATGACTATGTGGAAACTATGGTTGCACCCTTGGCTATGTATGTGATTGTGGCTGCACCTGTGGTTGTGGCAGTGTGTTGTGGATGTGGCTGTAGGATGTGCGTACAAAAGGCGACATGTGTCGATCACTAAAGGACTAAAGAAAAAACCCGAAACGCACCACTTGGCGTGTTTGAAGCGCACGCGTGACCTCTGCAAGGGGTACCCTCTAACTAGTGATTACGCCATGCAACACTACTTGTAGTCCTTTGATTATTCCGGTGCAATAAGAGATTTGGTCAAGTTCTACAAAAATAGTTAGAGGACAGCCTTTGCAGAGGTTATCTGCATTCGCTTCGAGCGTGACAAATGGCGTATTGTGGTGTGTGTCGGGGTTTTTTAGTCCCTCCTCGTTCAACACATATCAAGTGAAGATGAGTTTCTGATTTCTAGTTTCCCGGTCACGGGCGTAACCACAGATGCTACCACAGCCACAACGTGCAACCACACGCACAACCACAGCCATAGCGCAGCCATAACACAACCACAATGTGCAGCCATAGTCACAACCACGGACGTAGCCATAGGTACAACAACAGCCAAAGCGTGCAACCACATCCACAACCGCGAGGCGCAGCCACAACCGCAGCCACAAGCACAACCACAGCTCACGTGTAGCCATAGGCGCATCCATCAGCACAACCACAGTTCGCACACAACCACAGTTTTTTGCTTCACGGGATACACCCAAAACACGATACGTGGTGACTTCTAGATAAACCAAATGTGACCTTTGTGGGTACTCCTGAGAGGGTACCCTCTAACTAGTTGATCTCCTCTAGACACGAGTCTTCGAGTTCATTGGTCTCTTGCAAATATAACTTTTCATGTTGCTGCTATTAAGTGATCCAATGCATGCACGCCATTTGTCGCAACAAAAGTATTTTAACTGGTTTCTCATATGGATCATTGGTTAGAGGGTATCTCTTGCAAATGTAAATTTTCATTTTAATGATATTAAGTGATTCAATGCATGCACTCTATTTATAGAAACGAGAGAGTTTTGAGTCGTTTCTCACCGCTTGCATGAGGATGGGAGGTGGACTATTTGTGTTTTTTTTTCGATTCATTTTTAAAAATGATTTATCTTTCGATTTGTGCGTTCAAATTACGAAATGTTTTTGCCGTTCATTTCTCCCGTCGACGTCTTTAACCGGGCATACTAAATTGTGCTTCGAAAAAGTACTATACTGTAACCTCTAGTGAATCCATAGTTTTGCTTCTCGAGGAATCATAGGTTTTTTTTCTCACGGAGCCACACATTTTCTCATGCAGTCATAGATTTGTTTCGCCTACATCCATAATTTTTCTAGAGGAAACACAATTTTTTCTCTTTTTTCTCCTCGTGGAGCCACAGTTTTGATGCAATCACAGATTTGCTTCTTATGCAACCACAATTTTTTTTTCTAGCGGAGCTATGGTTGTTTTTCCTTTTTTTGTTTTCGTGGAACCACAAATTTGCTTCTTCTGCAGTCAAATATTTTCTTGCCGTGCAACCATTGATTTACTTCTCGCGGAGCACATTTTTTCACTTTTTTGCTTATCGTGAAGCCATAATTTTGCTTCTCATACATCGAGAGTTTTGTTTTTCCATTTTGCTTCTCTTGAAACCACATTGAACATTTTTTTTCAGTGGAAGAGACTTGTGGGAGCGATGTTCAATGTGTATGTTAAAAATTGTTAAGGGTGTATCATAAAATGTTCAATGTGTATTTAAAAATTGTTTAGCATATATCACAAAAATATTCAATATGTATTTAAAAATTGTTAAGCGTATATCAAAAACATGTTTCAATGGTATTTAAAAATTGCTCACCTTATTTTAATTTTTTTCATTTTGTATTGGAAATGTTTGTTTAAAAAATATCTAACTATTAAAAACAGTGGCTATGTTTTGGTAAAACAGACTAAAATCCAAAAAAGGCGAAAAAATGCTTGTACATGGGCTGGCCCATTGAGGTTTTCTTCTGCGGGCGTCATACAAGAGTTTCCATAAAATTTATAGCAAAGAGGAAGTGAAGATAGCTATTTTCAGATGTTCTCGACCAAAGCGTTGGGGCCTGATGATTTTCCAGCTCATTTTTTCGGCACCATTGGAATATTTGTGGTGATGAGATCACATCCTTGATTATTCGTTCGCTTGATGAAGAGGACTTCCCAGATGAAATTGATAGCATGCTCGTTATTATGATTCCTAGGATTGCTTGTCCAAAAATTGTAGGACAATTTCGACCCATAAACCTTTGTCATGTAATTTATAAAATTACTTCAAATGTTTTGTCTAACAGGTTGAAGGTAATTATCTTTGATGTGATTTCTATGGAGTAATCGGCTTTTGTTCCTGGAGTTCTTATCACTGGCAATTTTATTTCGGCGTATGAATATATGCATTATATGAAAACCCAAAGGTTGAAGGGTAGTAGATTTTATGCTCTGAAATTAGACATGATGAAAGCGTATGACAAGCTTGAGTGGTCATATCTTAAGGAGGTTATGATGAAAGTATTGCATTAGCAGGAGATTTACTGACTTAATAATGAAGTACTATGTCTTTTTAGTTTTCGTATTCGTTTTTGTAATAGTGGTACTATGAAGAGTGCAGACTTTTGGCTCCCGAGGTCCAGGGAGGACTTTATTTTGAAAAATTCAAAAATCATATTTAAATGTTTGAAATTTTTTCATGTGAATGTATATGTATTTCGCACAAGCGTGTGAAATTTCTCTTCAAAATATTATGATTTGAATGTTGTGCAAAAAAGATAAAATTGCAACCCAACAACAAAAAAAGTTGGCCCATTATGAAAATAATATTTGTCTATTTTTTGTACGTCACGTGTGAAAAGATAATGTTTTGAAATTTTCCAAATATGTTTTATATGTGCTTATGTTCATTCACACAAAATTTCAATTTTTTTGACCAAGTGGAAAATCGAATTTTGAAAACGTGCTTCATGGAGCTCGTCCTCCATATGCAATATTCGTACTATGTATCCTTTCAGACCCTCAAGAGGAATGTGACATGGAGACCCCTTATCCTCGTATTTATTAAGACTCGTGGAGTTGGGGCTGGTGGCATTAACATTGCACCTTTGGCACCCAAATTAAATCATCTATTATTTACCAATGATTATCTCATGTTTTTTAGGCAAACATTACTAGTGCATCCATTGTCTAGATCACTTTAAGAAGTATTGTGATGACTCACGACCTAGAATGAATACTGATAAGTCTATCCAGGGTTGGTCAAATGAGAAGTGAAGAACATCTTGGAGGTGCATAGCGAGTCATTATCAGAAGAAAAAAAGTTGGCTTGCCTGCGAATGTTGGGAATTCGAAGGAGCACTAATAGAGAAATACTTACCTGTAATGTAATTTCATTTGGTGACGCGCCAATTTCCATACATTCCACCACTATTTTCCTAAAATAGTGGTGGTGTTGGGCTAAGTTAATCGCACTTAGCAACGATAGCGCTGATCTCGTCCTCCTTGTTTGCAAGCAATTGCTTCCGTGATTCGCGGGGGGTCTTCAGGGCCTCGTGCTGCTTCACGAGATCGTCTCGCTTGGCATCCTCGTCCTGCGCAGACGCTTGAAGGTACTTGAGCATCTCTTGATATTTTTCGACGGTTTTCTTCAGTGTGTCGATGGCCTCCGTCAGCGTCACGACAGTCAACCTATCATCCTCGAGCTCTTTCCGACTAGAATCACAAGCATGCTTAGCCGCTTGGACCGCCTCCCAAAGAGGGACAGACATGTCATCAGCTATCCATATATGATTCATCAGCCAGCTAGCTAAGTGGAAAAAAAATCAAGTGCACAACATTGCTTACGAAGGGCAGACGCAAGAGCCTCCTCCGTGGGCTTTTGCTGCGCTCCCAAGCGCTGATTCAAGGTGGCCAATAAGGAACGAAGGGTCATCAAATTGTCCTTCATCTCCTACGAAAACTATATATACAAGGTAGAGCATTATTACAAAGACTAGGTTCGCATACAATACACACCAAGACTTGGGGGCTACTATACCTACATTAAAGATATTCAGAACTAACCTGAAGACCAGGTCCAATCGACCCCTTCGTGGCAGACAATGCCTCAGCCGTGGAGGCCAGCCACTCGGTGGCCTTTTAAACCGACCTCCTCTCATTCTCCAAAGCTGAGAGCCTTACACGCGACCTCCAGAACTGCAGACCTTCATCCTCTTGGTGCCCTTGCCTCCCAAGGAAGCCGCCTCACCCGTTGGACCCACATGAGGGGGATCCAATGATGAATAAGGACTATACTCAGTGTTCCCTGAAGGGGGAACATGCACGCCTATAGAAATTCAAGTTACGCTTTAAGATGGGCACGTCAAAAGCTACCCATGCCTAATGAAAACACCACTGTGAACTTATTCCACAGAAGCAGAATCTGAGGGCTTCGAGCCCTCCACAACTGTCTCCAATGTCGACTCTCGTGCGAAGACCTCCGAGATCAGGTTAGGGATAAACCCGATCTCAGCAACGAAGCCACATTAAAATAGGCAAAAGTCAGATGAGGCAAGTTGGATGCATAATAAATGCAAAGGAGAAGGAGCTTACTGATCATCCACTAGGAGGTTCCGCTCGCGCTTAAACCTGTTCATCATGATAGGGGTGACCTCCCCCAATCCGACGTTTGGTGCTAGGGTTGGATCATGTTGTGCCTTTGAAAGTGCATCTAATCCCCTAGGGTGGTTTTGGTAATTAACAACAACATATAGCTCATTGAACTAGTGCCTACTTAATGTGTATTTTAGGTAAGTTCAATGTAGGACAACGGATGGACATGTGAATACACCCCTCAAGATGCTATGGATAAGATGGCCCCACTCCGAAGACTCTCCATTTCTATTTTAGTGTTCAACATCACATAGAGTCATAGGATTATTCCAATATATTAAAAAGGGGTGAGGTTTTGATGGTGATACTATTTATCAAGTGCTCAGATCTACTTCCACTGCCTCAAAGCATTTTCCGTATCCCAAGCCAAACACTCACTTTGGTGCTACCAACTCAAACCTTTCAGACTCGTCGAAATACCACATAGCGGTTAGTCCAAACCCTAATGTTTCGGTCCCAAGAATATGTCAGGTTGATCCCACGATTTGCTCTTTGTATAGGCCAGTCTTCAAGTGAACTCATTTCAGAAAATATGAAATTTCATGTCAGACCAATCGAAATGCCTACTTCATTGTGGCCTCGCTGCACCGCCACCAGTTGCACGTTGGAGAGCAAGACTGGTTTCTTTGACGTGTGGATACGGCAGTCAACCACTATGCCGCCGAGATAACGTGTGATAGCCAGGGACATTGGCTCAACATGTTCGAGGCGCCTTGCCGACCGAAGCACGAGATGAACTTCCTGGACGTCCAGCCTCGAGCGAAGGCGGAGTTCATCGGTCCCTATATTGAGGTCGTAACCCAGAAAGAGAAGAAGGTGACCCACATAGTCCTCGATCAGGTGTGAACCCATTAGAGCGTCAAGGCGGCTATGGCGAGGTTTGTGAGTGAAAAATACGCACCTCGTTCAGGCAGAGGCATAGTGGTTCTGGAAGAGGGACCACAAGCGCAAGAACAATGCTGGTGTAGGGCCTTTGGTCAAGGAGGAGGAGGCAGGAGCCTCGGTGATCAAGGTTGAGGAAGAGGAGGAGGGCGCCAACGGCAACAACATTGTCTGGGATGACCTCAAGAATGAGAGTGATGAGTGTCTGTAGTAGTCTAGTCGATCGAACTTAAGTTTGAATGTTTTTAGATTGGTGCATGTTAGAATTGTTTAATGATTGAAGTTTGCAGTGATGCAATGTGATGTTCATAAAATAGATCAGCTATTGGAGACGCACACTTTTTGATGCTCTAAAAAGAACTTTTTGGTGTTGTGAATTTTACTCCAAACAATCTTTGATGCCCTATTCTGTTAAAGAGAGAAACAATGCATGGAACTGTGTAATTGGTCAGCCAGGTTGTCAAGTTTAGAACCGCGAGGGCAAAGTAGACAGGTTCCTCCTTTCAGCAGAATGACTCTACTTTAGCTAGCCGAAAGCCCGAAACACACGAGCTTCTGAGTTTCCAAGGTTATGTTCTGCATTCTGATGTTGTTATGTCCAAGGCGGCGATACTTCTGAAGAGGTGAAGTGTGAGCGAATGGGCAGGCGTCTTGCTCTGATCTTACAACGAAAGAAAACGAGGAGGTAGCTTATGTACAAAGCCTGAAAACAATGTAATGTGTAGAAACTACTTTTCATGTAGATGCAGTGATGTTGGATAAAAACTGAATTTGTTTCATAGCTTACAAATTCATTTCCTGCTCTTTGGCCAACACTCAAAATAGCACAACTGAAAACACGATCACCAGCTCACAGCACAACCAGAATCCACTGCATTTTTCATTTATACCAAGCACATACTCTAAAAGAAATACTAGAGCACCAGCCCACTGGAAGAACCAACTATCCTTCTCATTTATAGAAATGCATAGGAGTATAAAATCAACACATGATCATCAAGTCACTGCAAGAACCACTAAATTTTCCATCATCCAAAAGTAATGCAGGATCATCGATTCACGGCAAGAACACCAGACTGAAATTCTTCATCCAGGAAGCAGTAGCAACCACATCCACAGAGATGAATGTCAGAACTGCAACGACTACTACAACCAGCATCACAGACTTTAGCTAGCAGAAGAAACACAAGAGCTGATGAGTTTTCTCAACCTATATCTATCTAGTAGTATATGCTAAAGGAGGCGTCCAGTTAAGCCGCCATTGTGTCCGAGGCTCAGGATCCCGCTCTGATCTTTCTCTATGCTGCGTTGACATTTGGGTATCGCAGCAAGTTATAGCCTGAATTAGCAGAAATAATAAGGTAGTTAGGCGGAATACCAATAATCAATAACAATATATTGACAAGATCAAGAAGACAAAACATGAAACAATATAATGTGCAACGAACTAAGCTTTTATGCACTATCTATTATAGGATACAACCTGAACTTTGTTACAGATTAGAAACTTACTATCTTCTCTGCAAATATGAAATGAGATGACTGAACTTGATTTGAATTTTTAGGTTTCCAAGCAGCAAAATGTTACGAAATGGACGAACTGAATTATCTGAATCAAGAAAAAAAAATGTGGACGCAGTCGTTTCTACAAGCTACAGAGTTCAGACCATCTTGTACCATGTATACACAGACTGATAAATCCAAATGGCACTGGCACTGGCACCTACTATTCCCATTCAAGTACTTTTACTTTTCTACTACAAGACTACAACAGTTTCAGACAAATCCCAAGTCCTAACAAAACCTATCACAATATCCTTTTTACAAGCATGATCACATTAGCAGTCCACGAAAGTAAGACTCCAAATATCATGTTCACGCGCTAAACAGTATGTACACCAACATATATTCAAGACCACCAGTATATTTCCCACAAAAGAAGATCATTAGAAAGAAGATCAACAATCTAAATCGCAGAGTTTTCCAAAAAAAAAATAGACCAATAATACAGCTCATGTACATAACCTGAAAACAAGTACTTCCTAAAGGTGTACTAATTGTGCGTCAATTAATATGGATCGGAGGGAGTAATTTTGTTTGATTTAATTTAGTATTGTAAGAACCTAATTTTGTTTGAAGTTTATTCAACACAAATAAAATAGTCTAAATCAATGGAAATCACAATCTTCTTGAAATAAGATGAATCAACTGATTCTTAAATGTAAGTTGCATAGTTTTACTAGCTCTGAACCGAAAAAATATTACAGATGGCATATATATAGCACCACATAGATAAACTGAATTATCTGAATCGGATCTCTAGTCTGCATCTGCAACCAACACTTTCCATATCAAGGTTGAGTGTAAAATGTTACTTACGAAATTTGTTCCCCCATTAACCAACAAATCGACAAGACAACAGCAGTAAAATGTTAGGACTACAACAAATTGACAATGGCCAACTCCTAACAGTTTCAGATAACCTTTTTTCAGACTATAAAGATTTCAATAAACTGTTTATCAGACCGTCAGAGTTTCAGTAGCTATTTTTCAAACACAAGAAGATTAGCACACCACTAAAACAAACCAAAAATATGTGCCACACCAAAATGCAGCAAATAGTATCCACACCACACCAAAATGCAGCAAATAGTACCCACACCACACCAAAATGAAGCAAATAGTACATATTGTGCATAACAAATGCAGTCAAGACTACCGATTCACTTCTTGCCACCATTAAATATTATGCGATCAACGGGAACTTGTGACATGGTGAGAGGCTCTCACCAGGGGTCCCGGACAGCAGCACGATAAGCTGGAGGGTCTCGCCGCTGCGGCCGTAGGGCAGGTCGACGACGAGTGGGCTCGCTCTCCCGTAGCGGCCTGGTCGGACGCAGATGGTGATGTCGCGGCGCTGGCCGTGGATGTCCACGACGCCGACGCGGGTGGCCAGCGTGTTCCTCAGGTGGTACACGGACCTCCCCCTGGCAATGAACGTGGTCCAGCCGCGATCAGTGTAGCGCCCCTCGGGGTTCGCTCCCACGAACCGAATGTTCCACCACACCCGCGGCGCGCGCCCGAAGAGGGGGACGCGGGTCTGCAGTTGAGTCACGAAGAACCAGGAATTATTCTCGAGCAAATGAATTCAACACAAGTCACAATCGATAGGCTGAACTAACGGCACCCAAGAATCCAATTCGAGAGTTTGAGACACCAATTCGACGGTCATGGCATTGACGATCCAGCACATCATGGTGCTGACATTGTCGATATGTCTGGACTCGACGGTGACGCCGGTGTTCCAGCGGAAGTACTTGCCGTTGGCGCGGAGGTAGAAGCCGGTGACGTCGCGGAGCAGGATGCCGCCCGCCGAACCCGCCCGGATGGGCACCCACCTGATCTCCGGCATCACTGACTGGTCGTAGTCGCGCTGCACGGCGTTGAAGCCGAGGTGGCCGGACGGCGCGGGCGCGTTCGTGGAGGCAAGGTAGCGGTCGTAGGCGGCGCTCTGGAAGAGCAGGTGTGGGCCGCCGTCGTGGTGGTTGATATGCACCGTCCACGTCGCGTTCATCGAGTGGCGGCCCCCGTTGATGCAGACGCTCACCCCGTCCTCGTCGGCGTGGAGGTAGTACGTGTCCAGCTCGAGGCTCCGCAGCTGCATGTGCTGCTTGTCGGGGAACAGGTCCATCGGTCGCGCTGGCGTTGGGCCGCTGGAGATCGGGGGATTAAGGGGGTGGGGGGGCGCTGGAGATCGGGGGATAGGGGGGCCCGCTTGGACGCACAGGATGATGTCGCGGCGCTGGCAGTGGATGTCGGTGACGCCGACGCGGCTGGCCAGCGCGTTTCTCAGGTAGTAGATTGACCTTCCCCTAAAACGGAGCGCCGACCAGCCGTCGTCGGCGTAGACCCCCTCGGCGCTCGCTCGCACGTAGTGGATCCGCCGCCACACCCCCGGCTTGCGCCTGAGCATGATGACGGAGAGTTCGCCTGGGACTCGGGTCTGCATGAACCATGGTTATATTTAGGAGATCAGAGAAGCAGGCAGGGTCGTGGCGAACTCACCCTCATCGGCCCTGGAATCGGAGGCGGCCGCCCTCTCGGGAGGATGGGCTCCACGATCCAGTGCATCATGGGGCTGACGTTGTCGTCGTCGTCGTTGCTGTGGTCGACGCTGACGCGGGTGTTCCAGCGGAGGTACCTGCGTAGCCTGCCGTTGGCGCGGAGGTAGCGGCCGTCGATGTTGCCGAGCAGGACGCCGCCGCCGGAGCCCGCCTCGACGGCCTGCCACATGATGGCCGCCAGCACCGGCTGGTCGTAGTCGCGCTGCTCCGCGCGGAAGCCACGGTGGCCCAAGGGTGCCGGCTTGGGCGTGGCGGCGAGGTAGCGGCCGTAAGCGGCGCTGTGGAGGAGGAGGTGCGGGCCGTCGCCGTAGTACATGTGCACCGTCCACGACGCGTTCAGCGACTGGCGGCGGAGGCTGATGGAGACGCTCTTCCCGTCGTTGTTGGCGCGGAGGTAGTACTTGTCGTTGGCGTGGCTCCGCAGCCATAGGTGCTGCCCGTCTTCGAGCTCCTCCATCGGTCGCCGCTGGAGAAGGAGATCAGAGGAGGCGAGCTCTGCGCGGTGGAGAGTTAAAAGCGAAGGCTGTTTGGTTGAGGCCCCCATCGTCGGGAGAGCTTCTGGGCAGAGAGAGAGAGAGAAAGAAAACAAGGTGCGCCCTCCACCAGGCCATTTGTTTGGCCCAGTCTACATTTCCACGGTGCGCCTCTGGACCGAAATCACAGAGGGTACCCCCTCTGTGTGTATAGTTTGTATAACCATGCAACATGAATCATTATTTAGAGGGCATTTCTTCACGCGTCTCTGCAAAAGTTATTTTGGTGCGCTATGGAGTCGTTACATGTTGCGATTTAATCGCTTTCGCGCGAAATAACAACTATGACTGCGCGCGAACTGTGGTTGTACCTGTGGGTTGCCCATGTGGTCAAGGGTGGCTTAGGCCCTAGGCAGAGGGGGCGATGGCCTGGGGCATGGGTGCTCATTGCTTTGTGGACTGTAGCGTTGTACATCATTGTAGATGATCATTGTAGCTTTATTGCTGGCCTGGGGTGTAGGCCAATCCTAGCTCCGCTACTGCCTGTGGCTGAACGAGTACTATGGTTATACCTATGACTATGTGGAAACTATGGTTGCACCCTTGGCTATGTATGTGATTCTGGCTGCACCTGTGGTTGTGGCAGTGTGTTGTGGATGTGGCTGTAGGATGTGCGTACGCGACATGTGTCGATCACTAAAGGACTAAAGAAAAAACCCGAAACGCACCACTTGGCGTGTTTCTAGCGCACGCGTGACCTCTGCAAGGGGTACCCTCTAACTAGTGATTAGGCCATGCAACACTACTTGTAGTCCTTTGATTATTCCGGTGCAATAAGAGATTTGGTCAAGTTCTACAAAAATAGTTAGAGGACAGCCTTTGCAGAGGTTATCTGCATTCGCTTCGAGCGTGACAAGTGGCGTATTGTGGTGAGTGTCGGGGTTTTTTAGTCCCTCCTCGTTCAACACATATCAAGTGAAGATGAGTTTCTGATTTCTAGTTTCCCGGGCACGGGCGTAACCACAGATGCTACCACAGCCACAACGTGCAACCACATGCACAACCACAGCCATAGCGCAGCCATAACACAACCACAATGTGCAGCCATAGTCACAACCACGGACGTAGCCATAGGTACAACAACAGCCAAAGCGTGCAACCACATCCACAACCGCGAGGCGCAGCCACAACTGCAGCCACAGGCACAACCACAGGTCATGTGTAGCCATAGGCGCATCCATGAGCACAACCACAGTCCGCACACAACCACAGTTTTTTGCTTCACGGGATACACCCAAAACACGATACGTGGCGACTTCTAGATAAACCAAAAGTGACCTCTGTGGGTACTCCTGAGAGGGTACCCTCTAACTAGTTGATCTCCTCTAGACACGAGTCTTCGAGTTCATTGGTCTCTTGCAAATATAACTTTTCATGTTGCTTCTATTAAGTGATCCAATGCATGCACGCCATTTGTCGCAACAAAAGTGTTTTAAGTGGTTTCTCATATGGATCATTGGTTAGAGGGTATCTCTTGCAAATGTAAATTTTCATTTTAATGATATTAGTGATTCAATGCATGCACTCTATTTATAGAAACGAGAGAGATTTGAGTCGTTTCTCACCGCTTGCATGAGGATGGGAGGTGGACTATTTGTGTGTTTTTTTCGATTCATTTTTAAAAATGATTTATCTTTCGATTTGTGCGTTCAAATTACGAAATGTTTTTACCGTTCATTTCTCCCGTCGACGTCTTTAAACCGTGCCTCCCGGCCATACTAAATTGTGCTTCGAAAAAGTACTAAACTGTAATCTCTAGTGAATCCATAGTTTTGCTTCTCGAGGAATCATAGGTTTTTTTTCTCATGGAGCCACACATTTTCTCATGCAGTCATAGATTTTTTTCTCCTACAACCATAAGTTTTCTAGAGGAAACACATTTTTTTCTCTTTTTGCTCCTCGTGGAGCCACAGTTTTGATGCAATCACAGATTTGCTTCTTATGCAACCACAATTTTTTTCTCTAGCGGAGCTATGGTTGTTTTTCCTTTTTTCTTTTCGTGGAACCACAAATTTGCTTCTTGTGCAGTCAAATATTTTCTTGCCGTGCAACCATTGATTTACTTCTCGCGGAGCACATTTTTTTCACATTTTTGCTTATCGTGAAGCCATAATTTTGCTTCTCATACATCGAGAGTTTTGTTTTTCCATTTTGCTTCTCTTGAAACCACATTGAACATTTTTTTCAGTGGAAGAGACTTGTGGGAGCGATGTTCAATGTGTATGTTAAAAATTGTTAAGGGTGTATCATAAAATGTTCAATGTGTATTTAAAAATTGTTTAACATATATCACAAAAATATTCAATATATATTTAAAAATTGTTAAGCGTATATCAAAAACATGTTTCAATGGTATTTAAAAATTGCTCACCTTATTTTAATTTTTTTCATTTTGTATTGGAAATGTTTGTTTAAACAATATCTAACTATGTGGCTATGTTTTGGTAAAACAGACTAAAATCCAAAAAAGGCGAAAAAATGCTTGTACATGGGCTGGCCCATTGAGGTTTTCTTCTGCGGGCGTCATACAAGAGTTTCCATAAAATTTATAGCAAAGAGGAAGTGAAGATAGCTATTTTCAGATGTTCTCGACCAAAGCGTTGGGGCCTGATGATTTTCCAGCTCATTTTTTCGGCACCATTGGAATATTTGTGGTGATGAGATCACATCCTTGATTATTCGTTCGCTTGATGAAGAGGACTTCCCAGATGAAATTGATAGCATGCTCGTTATTATGATTCCTAGGATTGCTTGTCCAAAAATTGTAGGACAATTTCGACCCATAAACCTTTGTCATGTAATTTATAAAATTACTTCAAATGTTTTGTCTAACAGGTTGAAGGTAATTATCTTTGATGTGATTTCTATGGAGTAATCGGCTTTTGTTCCTGGAGTTCTTATCACTGACAATTTTATTTCGGCGTATGAATATATGCATTATATGAAAACCCAAAGGTTGAAGGGTAGTAGATTTTATGCTCTGAAATTAGACATGATGAAAGCGTATGACAAGCTTGAGTGGTCATATCTTAAGGAGGTTATGATGAAAGTATTGCATTAGCAGGAGATTTACTGACTTAATAATGAAGTACTATGTCTTTTTAGTTTCCGTATTCGTTTTTGTAATAGTGGTACCATGAAGAGTGCAGACTTTTGGCTCCCGAGGTCCAGGGAGGACTTTATTTTGAAAAAATCAAAAATCATATTTAAATGTTTGAAATTTTTTCATGTGAATGTATATGTATTTCGCACAAGCGTGTGAAATTTCTCTTCAAAATATTATGATTTGAATGTTGTGCAAAAAAGATAAAATTGCAACCCAGCAACAAAACAAGTTGGCCCATTATGAAAATAATATTTGTCTATTTTTTGTACGTCACGTGTGAAAAGATAATGTTTTGAAATTTTGCAAATATGTTTTATATGTGCTTATGTTCATTCACACAAAATTTCAATTTTTTTGACCAAGTGGAAAATCGAATTTTGAAAACGTGCTTCATGGAGCTCGTCCTCCATATGCAATATTTGTACTATGAATCCTTTCAGACCCTCAAGAGGAATGTGACATGGAGACCCCTTATCCTCGTATTTATTAAGACTCGTGGAGTTGGGGCTGGTGGCATTAACATTGCACCTTTGCCACCAAAATTAAATCATCTATTATTTACCAATGATTATCTCATGTTTTTTAGGCAAACATTACTAGTGCATCCATTGTCTAGATCACTTGAAGAAGTATTGTGATGACTCACGACCTAGAATGAATACTGATAAGTCTATCCAGGGTTGGTCAAATGAGAAGTGAAGAACATCTTGGAGGTGCATAGCGAGTCATTATCAGAAGAAAAAAAGTTGGCTTGCCTGCGAATGTTGGGAATTCGAAGGAGCACTAATAGAGAAATACTTACCTGTAATGTAATTTCAATTGGTGACGCGCCAATTTCCATACATTCCACCACTATTTTCCTAAAATAGTGGTTGTGTTGGGCTAAGTTAATCGCACTTAGCAACGATAGCGCTGATCTCGTCCTCCTTGTTTGCAAGCAATTGCTTCCGTGAGTCGCGGGGGGTCTTCAGGGGCTCGTGCTGCTTCACGAGATCGTCTCTCTTGGCATCCTCGTCCTACGCAGACGCTTGAAGGTACTTGAGCATCTCTTGATATTCTTCGAAGGTTTTCTTCAGTGTGTCGATGGCCTCCCTCAGCGTCACGACAGTCAACCTATCATCCTCGAGCTCTTTCCGACTAGCATCACAAGCATGCTTAGCCGCTTGGACCGCCTCCCAAAGAGGGACAGACTTGTCAGCAGCTATCCATATATGATTCATCAGCCAGCTAGCTAAGTGGAAAAAAAAATCAAGTGCACAACATTTCTTACGAAGGGCATACGCAAGAGCCTCCTCCGTGGGCTTTTGCTGCGCTCCCAAGCGCTGATTCAAGGTGGCCAATTAGGCACGAAGGGTCATCGAATTGTCCTTCATCTCCTACGAAAACTATATATACAAGGTAGAGCATTATTACAAAGACTAGGTTCGCATACAATACACACCAAGACTTGGGGGCTACTATACCTACATTAAAGATATTCAGAACTAACCTGAAGAACAGGTCCAATCGACCCCTCCGTGGCAGACAATGCCTCAGCCGTGGAGGCCAGCCACTCGGTGGCCTTTTAAACCGACCTCCTCTCATTCTCCAAAGCTGAGAGCCTTACACGCGACCTCCAGAACTGGAGACCTTCATCCTCTTGGTGCCTTGGCCTCCCAAGGAAGCCGCCTCACCCGTTGGACCCACATGAGGGGGATCCAATGATGAATAAGGACTATACTCAGTGTTCCCTGAAGGGGGAACATGCACGCCTATAGAAATTCAAGTTACGCTTTAAGATGGGCACGTCAAAAGCTACCCATGCCTAATGAAAACACCACTGTGAACTTATTCCACAGAAGCAGAATCTGAGGGCTTCGAGCCCTCCACAACTGTCTCCAATGTCGACTCTCGTGCGAAGACCTCCGAGATCAGGTTAGGGATAAACCCGATCTCAGCAACGAAGCCACTTTAAAATAGGCAAAAGTCAGATGAGGCAAGTTGGATGCATAATAAATGCAAAGGAGAAGGAGCTTACTGATCATCCACCAGGAGGTTCCGCTCGCGCTTAAACCTGTTCATCATGATAGGGGTGACCTCCCCCTATCCGACGTTCGGTGCTCGGGTTGGATCATGTTGTGCCTTTGAAAGTGCATCTAATCCCCTAGGGTGGTTTTGGTAATTAACAACAACATATAGCTCATTGAACTAGTGCCTACTTAATGTGTATTTTAGGTAAGTTCAATGTAGGACAACGGATGGACATGTGAATACACCCCTCAAGATGCTATGGATAAGATGGCCCCACTCCGAAGACTCTCCATTTCTATTTTAGTGTTCAACATCACATAGAGTCATAGGATCATGCCAATATATTAAAAAGGGGTGAGGTTTTGATGGTGATACTGTTTATCAAGTGCTCAGATCTACTTCCACTGCCTCAAAGCATTTTCCGTATCCCAAGCCAAACACTCACTTTGGTGCTACCAACTCAAACCTTTCAGACTCGTCGAAATACCACATAGCGGTTAGTCCAAACCCTAATGTTTCCGTCCCACGAATATGTCAGCTTGATCCCACGATTTTCTCTTTGTATAGGCCAGTCTTCAAGTGAACTCATTTCAGAAAATATGAAATTTCATGTCAGACCAATCGAAATGCCTACTTCATTGTGGCCTCGCTGCACCGCCACCAGTTGCACGTTGGAGAGCAAGACTGGTTTCTTTGACGTGTGGATACGGCAGTCCGACCGCTATGCCGCCGAGATAACGTGTGATAGCCAGGGACATTGGCTCAACATGTTCGAGGCGCCTTGCCGACCGAAGGACGAGATGAACTTCCTGGACGTCCAGTCTCGGGCGAAGGCGGAGTTCATCGGTCCCTATATTGAGGTCGTAACCCACAAAGATAAGAAGGTGACCGACATAGTCCTCGATCAGGTGTGAACCCATTAGAGCGTCAAGGCGGCTATGGCGAGGTTTGTGAGTGAAAAATACGCACCTCGTTTAGGCGGAGGCATAGTGGTTCTGGAAGAGGGACCACAAGCGCAAGAACAATGCTGGTGTAGGGCCTTTGGTCAAGGAGGAGGAGGCAGGAGCCTCGGTGATCAAGGTTGAGGAAGAGGAGGAGGGCGCCAACGGCAACAACATTGTCTGGGATGACCTCAAGAATGAGAGTGATGAGTGATGAGTGTCTGTAGTAGTCTAGTCGATCGAACTTAAGTTTGAATGTTTTTAGATTGTTGCATGTTAGAATTGTTTAATGATTGAAGTTTGTAGTGATGCAATGTGATGTTCATAAAATAGATCAGCTATTGGAGATGCACACTTTTTGATGCTCTAAAAAGAACTTTTTGGTGTTGTGAATTTTACTCCAAACAATCTTTGATGCCCTATTCTGTTAAAGAGAGAAACAATGCATGGAACTGTGTAATTGTTCACCCAGGTTGTCAAGTTTAGAACCGCGAGGGCAAATCAGACAGGTTCCTCCTTTCAGCAGAATGACTCTACTTTAGCTAGCCGAAAGCCCGAAACACACGAGCTTCTGAGTTTCCAAGGTTATGTTCTGCATTCTGATGTTGTTATGTCCAAGGCGGCGATACTTCTGAAGAGTGAAGTGTGAGCGAATGGGCAGGCGTCTTGCTCTGATCTTACAACGAAAGAAAACGAGGAGGTAGCTTATGTACAAAGCCTGAAAACAATGTAATGTGCAGAAACTACTTTTCATGTAGATGCAGTGATGTTGGATAAAAACTGAATTTTGTTCATAGCTTACAAATTCATTTCCTGCTCTTTGGCCAACACTCAAAATAGCACAACTGAAAACACGATCACCAGCTCACAGCACAACCAGAATCCACTGCATTTTTCATTTGTACCAAGCACATACTCTTCTAGAGCACCAGCCCACTGGAAGAACCAACTATCCTTTTCATTTATAGAAATGCATAGGAGTATAAAATAAACACATGCTCATCAAGTCACTGCAAGAACCACTAAATTTTCCATCATCCAAAAGTAATGCAGGATCATCGATTCACGGCAAGAACACCAGACTGAAATTCTTCATCCAGGAAGCAGTAGCAACCACATCCACAGAGATGAATGTCAGAACTGCAACGACTACTACAACCAGCATCACAGACTTTAGCTATCAGAAGAAACACAAGAGCTGATGAGTTTTCTCAACCTATATCTATCTAGTAGTATATGCTAAAGGAGGCGTCCAGTTAAGCCGCCATTGTGTCCGAGGCTCAGGATCCCGCTCTGATCTTTCTCTATGCTGCGTTGACATTTGGGTATCGCAGCAAGTTATAGCCTGAATTAGCAGAAATAATAAGGTAGTTAGGCGGCAGACCAATAATCAATAACAATATATTGACAAGATCAAGAAGACAAAACATGAAACAATATAATGTGCAACGAACTAAGCTTTTATGCACTATCTATTATAGGATACAACCTGAACTTTGTTACAGATTAGAAACTTACTATCTTCTCTGCAAATATGAAATGAGATGACTGAACTTGATTTGACTTTTTAGGTTTCCAAGCAGCAAAATGTTACGAAATGGACGAACTGAATTATCTTAATCAAGAAAAAAAAATGTGGACGCAGTCGTTTCTACAAGCTACAGAGTTCAGACCATCTTGTACCATGTATACACAGACTGAGAAATCCAAATGGCACTGGCACTGGCACCTACTATTCCCATTCAAGTACTTTTACTTTTCTACTACAAGACTACAACAGTTTCAGACAAATCCCAAGTCCTAACAAAACCTATCACAATATCCTTTTTACAAGCATGATCACATTAGCAGTCCACGAAAGTAAGACTCCAAATATCATGTTCACGCGCTAAACAGTATGTACACCAACATATATTCAAGACCACCAGTATATTTCCCACAAAAGAAGATCATTAGAAATAAGATCAACAATCTAAATCGCAGAGTTTTCCAAAAAAAAAATAGACCAATAATACAGCTCATGTACATAACCTGAAAACAAGTACTTCCTCCGATCCAAATTAATTGACACACACTTAGTATAACTTTGTACTAAAGGTATACTAATTGTGCGTCCACATTTTGTTTGATTTAATTTAGTATTGTAAGAACCTAATTTTGTTTGAAGTTTATTCAACACAAATAAAATAGTCTAAATCAATGGAAATCACAATCTTCTTGAAATAAGATGAATCAACTGATTCTTAAATGTAAGTTGCATAGTTTTACTAGCTCTGAATAGAAAAAATATTACTGATGGCATATATATAGCACCACATAGATAAACTGAATTATCTGAATCGGATCTCTAGTCTGCATCTGCAACCAACACTTTCCATATCAAGGTTGAGTGTAAAATGTTACTTACGAAATTTGTTCCCCCATTAACCAACAAATCGACAAGACAACAACAGTAAACTGTTAGGACTACAACAAATCGACAATTGCCAACTCCTAATAGTTTCAGATAACCTTTTTTCAGACTATAACGATTTCAATAAACTGTTTATCAGACCGTCAGAGTTTCAGTAAACTATTTTTCAAACACAAGCAGATTAGCACACCACTAAAACAAACCAAAAATATGTGCCACACCAAAATGCAGCAAATAGTATCCACACCACACCAAAATGCAGCAAATAGTATCCACACCACACCAAAATGAAGCAAATAGTACATATTGTGCATAACAAATGCAGTCAAGACTACCGATTCACTTCTTGCCACCATTAATTATTATGCGATCAACGGGAACTTGTGACATGGTGAGAGGCTCTCACCAGGGGTCCCGGACAGCAGCACGATAAGCTGGAGGGTCTCGCCGCTGCGGCCGTAGGGCAGGTCGACGACGAGTGGGCTCGCTCTCTCGTAGCGGCCTGGTCGGACGCAGATGGCGATGTCGCGGCGCTGGCCGTGGATGTCCACGACGCCGACGCGGGTGGCCAGCGTGTTCCTTAGGTGGTACACGGACCTCCCCCTGGCAATGAACGTGGTCCAGCCGCGATCAGTGTAGCGCCCCTCGGGGTTCGCTCGCACGAACCGAATGTTCCACCACACCCGCGGCGCGAGCCCGAAGAGGGGGACGCGGGTCTGCAGTTGAGTCACGAAGAACAAGGAATTATTCTTGAGCAAATGAATTCAACACAAGTCACAATCGATAGGCTCAACTAACGGCACCCAGGAATCCAATTCGAGAGTTCGAGACACAAATTCGACGGTCATGGCGAACTCACCTGAGTCGGGCCTGGAATGAGAGGCATGCGCTCTCTGACGGGGATGGGCTCGACGATCCAGCGCATCATGGTGCTGACATTGTCGATATGTCTGGACTCGACGGTGACGCCGGTGATCCAGCGGAAGTACTTGCCGTTGGCGCGGAGGTAGAAGTCGGTGACGTCGCGGAGCAGGATGCCGCCCGCCGAACCCGCCCGGATGGGCACCCACCTGATCTCCGGCATCACCGACTGGTCGTAGTCGCGCTGCATGGCGTTGAAGCCGAGGTGGCCGGACGGCGCGGGCGCGTTCGTGGAGGCGAGGTAGCGTCCGTAGGCGGCGCTCTGGAAGAGCAGGTGTGGGCCGCCGTCGCGCTGGTCGATATGCGCCGTCCACGTCGCGTTCATCGAGTGGCGGCGCCCGTTGATGCAGACGCTCACCCCGTCCTCGTCGGCGTGGAGGTAGTACGTGTCCAACTCGAGGCTCCGCAGCCGCACGTGCTGCCTATCGGGGAACAGGTCCATCGGTCGCGCTGGCGTTGGGCCGCTGGAGATCGGGGGATTAATAGGGGGGGGGGCGCTGGAGATCGGGGGATAGGGGGGCCCGCTCGAACGCACAGGATGATGTCGCGGCGCTGGCCGTGGATGTCGGTGACGCCGACGCGGCTGGCCAGCGCGTTTCTCAGGTAGTAGATGGACCTTCCCCTGAAACGGAGCGCCGACCAGCCGTTGTCGGCGTAGACCCCCTCGGCGCTCGCTCGCACGTAGTGGATCCGCCGCCACACCCCCGGCTTGCGCCTGAGCATGATGACGGAGAGGTCGCCTGGGACTCGGGTCTGCATGAACCATGGTTATATTTAGGAGATCAGAGAAGCAGGCGGGGTCGTGGCGAACTCACCCTCATCGGCCCTGGAATCGGAGGCGGCCGCCCTCTCGGGAGGATGGGCTCCACGATCCAGTGCATCATGGGGCTGAAGTTGTCGTCGTCGTCGTTGCTGTGGTCGACGCTGACGCGGGTGTTCCAGCGGAGGTACCTGCGTAGCCTGCCGTTGGCGCGGAGGTAGCGGTCGTCGATGTTGCGGAGCAGGACGCCGCCGCCGGAGCCCGCCTCGACGGCCTGCCACATGATGGCCGCCAGCACCGGCTGGGCGTAGTCGCGCTGCCCCGCGTGGAAGCCGCGGTGGCCCAAGGGTGCCGGCTTGGGCGTGCGGCGAGGTAGCGGTCGTAAGCGGCGCTGTGGAGGAGGAGGTGCGGGCCGTCGCCGTAGTACATGTGCACCGTCCACGCCGCGTTCAGCGAGTGGCGGCGGCGGCTGATGGAGACGCTCCTCCCGTCGTCGTTGGCGTGGAGGTAGTACTTGTCGTTGGGCGTTGGCGCGGCTCCGCAGCCATAGGTGCTGCCCGTCTTCGAGCTCCTCCATCGGTCGCCGGACGTGGATTAATAAAGCATAGGCTTTCCCGTCCCGTTATCCTGTGCGTTGATTCAGGCGCTTGTGTCTCGAGATTTGCACAGAAAAAGTTGTATTAGCAGGCAATAACGCCGTAGGGCACAGATGTTTCAGAAGTCTTGTCGCTAGGGTGCAGGGCAGGTTGCACAGCGTCGTTTTTGTTTGCATCCGTGTGGCGCTATTTCGCCAGCGCGTGGTGTTCCACTCGGGATTTTCTTCTCCTCCTCGTTCTGCCTACCGTGACTTAGACCAAATCCTTTTTTTAGTTGTAAACCATTTAGTAGTATAGACTGTATAGTAGTACTTCCCTAGCAGTGGATCTGGACGTGCTCCTCAAAACGAAATAAGAACACTGGATGTGTGTGTATTTTATTAAGTTCATACAAAGGAGCCAAAAAATATAGCATGATACGAATGCAAATATTCATGAGTCATAAAATGAATGAATAAGTAGGTATTTCTTGCGAAAAAATGAATAAGAGGTTTGATCATCACATATGTAGAAAAAAATATGTACTTGACACAAGTTCATACGAACAAGCCAGAATATAGCATGATACCAATGTAAATATTTATGAGACTCAAAATTAATGAACACATGGCTTGATAGTTACATATTTGAAATAAAAAAAACATATGTGCTTGACACAAGTTCATACGACCGCACTAAATAAAGTATGTTATACATGCAAATATTCATGAGACATAAAATGAATGAATACATGGTTTACTCGTTACATTTTTGAAACAGAAAAAAACATGTACTTGGCACAGATTTTTACGAGCGAGGCAAATATAAGATGATGCACATCTAAATATTTATGAGAGATAAATTAAATGATCTAAAAAAATACCCCACGCGTTGCAGCGAAAATCTCTATAATAACTTTACAATACAAATTGAAAGGTATAAGATGAATGTAAATAAAAGTGAATGGCATGAATAAAAGATTAGCTACAATAGTGCGTGATGTGGATAGTTTGCATATTGGGATAGATACCATAAATGCATTGGGTTTTGTTAGTGGATGACATGGACAAATGATTGGCTACAATAGTGGGTGATGTGAAGGGACGACCGAGAACACCTCGACGGTGTTGATGATGGGCGGCAGCGTGGAGTCGCATAGACACAGAAAAAGGTTTGTGTCATGTGCCAAGTACATGTACATGATTCTGTTAAACTTGTATCATGCACATAAAAAAAGAATTACCTGATGGGTCAGCCTAACATACTGTTGTTGCGCAGGCGGCTTCTTCTTCCCATGTATAAAATATATCCCCATCCATCTAAGAACAGTATATGTTCATGTTTAAACATAGTACGCATGTGAATATTTATGAGAAAGTAAACAAATGAATAGCGAATCAACCTGTGGTTGAGTTGGTTAGGTGGATGGTTGTATCCCCAGCCCACCAGAGTTCAAATCCCAGATTTGACAATGGTGCTCGCATTTTCCTAGATTTATTCCAGGGCTTCCGGTGATGCGCTTTCTGTGGGAGGAGACGTTCCCGTCGAAGACGAGGTGAAGGCTTCGTTAATCTCAAGATGATGTACCGGCTCAGTATTGCGAAGATGCTCATAGGGGTAGGGTGTGCGTGTGTGCGTCATAGGGATGATTGTATACTCGTGTATGTGAGCGTCAGAGTTGTACTGTGTTCTTAAAAAAAAGTAAACAAATGAATAATATTTTTTTCTAAACGTAAAATATAGTCAGTAGTTAGACAGATAGTTTACTCGTCTCTTCTTGATATGGGAAGCTGAGATAAAGATGGAATAATTTTTGAGGACACTCCCATGATGATTAAAATCTTTTAGAATCTCAGGTATTGGAAAAGCTATATTACTTCCTCTTTACTTTTAGAATACATTGTTGATATATATATATATTATATATATATATATATTATATATATATATATTTAATTTTTATTATTAGTTTTATCAAACGAGTGAATGAAACTATATGTCTAAAAAAATACCATTCAATGCACATTTGAAAGAATTACCACATGATATATCTTGTAAAAGGACAATGATAGGCGCCGGTCGAACGGCGCTAGTTAGGCGTTGGTCAGATCGTAGTCGTCAGATTTCCGTGATTTAACGGTCCAGATTTGCGCGTACCTCTTCGTTTTTTACTGCAACATTTGAGGTACATTTGCAACATTTGCGGTATATGGATGCAATATTCTTCCCTTCTCTCACTATCTCACAGAACCTCTTCCTCTTTTCTTCTCTCACACCCAATGTCGGGACCCGGTGTTAGCGTATGTAATTCCAGTCACGATGCAATCACATGGAGAGCCGAGAACCGTACCCACTTGTCTAAGCAGACAAGGCCAAGCACAGAACGTTCTCGGTAAGCATCGAACGCGAGGGGCATCCCATTCAGGCCGGATGATCAACTGAGATGGGTCCTCAACGTCCGCTCACAAGTCTAAATGCATATGGGTGGTGAATCCCATATTCATAAACAAGTCGCCTCGACCATGTTATCGATTGAATCCTAACTCTTACATAGACTTACTCCATCCCGATCACTTAGTCGGGGTCTAGGGCGGGCTCGATCATACAACAAAGTGTGCCACGTGACAGAGTCACGAGCAATCGCATCGCGATGCCCCAAACTGCGCACATCTAAGGGCCACTTGGTGTATAAAAGACCGCCAGCCAGATCACAACTAAGGTCTCGAAAACCCATACTAAGACATGCATGTTATAAACATACACGCAGCACACATGCCTAGTATGAACAGCAGGTATCATCACATAACTCTACAAAGTACTTCTTTATTTACTTACACATATAGCATACAAAGATCACATGTCTGTGATCAACATTACATCATACAACGGAAGAAAATTAGGTCTGAGTACAGACAAATTTAACAAATGGCTTAGAGAAGCCCTGTAAACATACATGCCCTTCCACGAGGGACCAGACTGTTGTCTGGGACTATGCTAACTTAGTCAACGTCGAGCTTCAGGTCGGTGACTCCATCGGGTCCGGGTTCTCATCTAAAACATAGAATAAGCAAACGTGAGTACAAAGTCGTACTCAGCAAGACTTACATCAGAACTACACTACTCATGCTCAAGTATCAAGGTAAAGGAGGTGGGGTTCAACATGCAGAAGTGCCAGCTTTGACTTGGCTAGTCCTGAACTACGAGTACCAGACTTGAGGTAAAAAGCGTACACGAATCCACTACCAAGTCTCCAATCAATACACCACTATGGTTACTTCCTCGACTTCCCCACGAGGAGGCACACCATAGCACTCACGCTTATCTTGCGAGTTTTATAAGTATCCATTCAAGTTGTCTATGATCAAGTAAAGGTTTCCAAGTAGTGCATTGTCAGAACCCTCTGATAGGTAATGTGCTAGGATCAATTTCACTTTGCATTCATGAAAGAAATCAAAGGAAATTCATTTTCAAAATCAAAATGGGAGAAGGAACCCCCCCAGATGAATTAATTCAAAAGGCCAGATAAAAATCTTCTCCAAAAATTCATGTTAGATTTTTGAAAAGTCTTATAAATGAGTGTGATCACATATCAAGTGATGTGGGACCCATCCCATGCTCATAGATTTTTCAAATTTTCAAACAGTGCCTTGGAATTAATCAAATAACCCTATTTGAGTTAAGATTCAAATTATTTGAATTTTAAAAATGTTGAAACTTTATAAGTGGCTAGTCTATATTATTATGGGGCCACATAAAAAATTTCAGCATTTAATAAAATGTTTAGCTATTTTATTTAGCTAAACAGAACAAATGTCAGAATAGAAAACAGAAAGAAAAAGGGAAAAAGGGCTCGCAGGCAAAAGGGCCCAACTTACCGAGGCAGCCCAGCCCAGGGGCAATCCCGTCTTCTTCCTCGCGCCAGCCAGGCTGCTGCCGCCGTGGCGAGCATGCCGGCGACGCCTGGCCACCTCCTGCTTTCCCCCGTGCCACATCCTCACGCTGGAGACGCCCAGAAGCTTCCCCACTCCATTCCCCCCCTCCACGAGCTCCCTCCCCTCCTCTCTCGCCCGATTCGTCGCCGCCCGAGGAGAACGCCGGAGCACCGTCGAGCCCCCGCGTAGCCATCGACGCCGAGAAGCCCCAGGACCCTGTCCATCGTCTCCACCGCAGTCGTCTTCGTCTTCGAGCGGAGTAGGAGGAGCTGAAGCCCCCTGGAGCTGCTGAATCGTGTCGTCGTCTTCGTCTACGGCCGCCGCACGACTTCGTCGATTACGTCGCCGTTGAACCACCCCAGCCATCGCCACCACCTCTGTTGAGTTCCTGGTGAGCTCACGATCAAAACCCCTCTCTTTACCCCCTCGATTGCTTCCTCTAGCCATGGCCGCCATGAGAGCCGAAGCTCCTCGCCGCCGGGATCCATGGAGACGTCTAACCGCTACGAAATCGAGCCCGCCGTGTTGTCCATCACGTTCCCCGTGCTCCACTTCTTCGAACCAGCCTAGCCCCGCCTCGATCCATGCCTTGTAACAAGATCCCGATCACGGCCGTAGCTCGGTCGCCGCAGAACTTGACGCCGGCGAGCGTACAGTGCACCCTAGCACTTGGGATCAGTCTCATTCGACGCACAACAGCAAGGGCTTCGATCTGGAGGACTCAGCGCTTCGAATGATGCCCGGAATCACCTCCCCGTGCAGCGCCGCCGCGGCTTTGGTGGCCGGTGTTTAGCCGCCGGTGGGTTAGTCTAACCCCCCTCGCTAATCCACCTCCTAACCCACCCCTGGGTCACTGACCAGTGGGCCCAGTGGCTTAATTAAGCCATTGGATTAATTTAAACCAGCGGATTAAATCACCCAGCCACTGACAGGTGGGACCCCCTTGTCAGCCCCACCCTGACGTCAGCCTGGCGCAATAAATCTATTAAATGAATTTCCAGAAAATCAAATTGAATTAAAGAATTCCAGAAATTCCAGAAAATAACCCAAACTTTGGAAATTCATAGAAAATTCATATTAACTCCAAATTGGACAAATAATATATGAAAAATGATCAGGAGAAAATTATCTTTCCAAATATGCAACTTTCAACTATGTTGGAGTTGATTTTAAAATGGGACCAGTAGCATATGTCATTTGGTTTATTTGAAATTAATTCAAATTCAAATCAAATGCTTTTGCAACTTGGACCATGGAATTATGCTACAATTCAACCACACTTCAGAGGCATATCATACACATTTCCAAAAGGTTCAAAATGATCAAACAATGTCGCATGCAACTTGGTTAAGTTGAATTCAAATTGGAGTTTGAATTTGCAATTCAATTTGCAATATACTCCATTTAAATGGAATTGCCTTACACATCAAAGCATATACATCAAGATTCAAATTTCCATCATGTGTTTGTGCATTGTATTTACTTTGCTACTTTGCTTGTTGTTTGTCGAGTAGAGGTGGAACCGGAGCAGGAGGCTGCCCCCTTCGTTGAAGACCCAGAACCCGAACCTCATCAGCAAGGCAAGCAAACCCACATTGATCATGTCGATAAAATCCCACTTCCCTCTCATGTCTCGCTTATGCATTGTTTAGGATGATCACCATGATTCGTTTCTACCGCATAGATGAACCCATTCCTTTGCATGACCTATCATTTTGTCACAGTAGTAAGCAAACCACAATCCTAGCAAATGTAGGAGTTGTTTGATATCATGTGGCCCCTGCAAATGTTTATCGCTTATTGCATGCTTAGTATGATACCATGTTGTTACTGTGATGTGAGTCGGGATGGTAGTGATCATGTTGATGATGGTAGAAAAGTGTTGGTGAATCGACCCTAATACAAGGTGAACGATGAGAGGCTGTGTAGGAGTACACGGTGGGTTGTCTCGTTGAACACCGCCCTAAGTCCGAGTTCTTGTGTGGTGATCCAAGATGAAGAGTACAACCACACATTGGGCTCACTGACCCCTCTCAACTTACTAACTCATCCCTTTCGATGTACAGATGTCGCAATAGTTCGGAGTTCTGGTAGGCTTGTGGCCTGGATGCTATGTGAGAGAACGGCTCATCCGAGACCGGCTTATGCACCACACACACATCACTTGGGTCCACTTCGGTAAACCGGCCGGGTTCACGATAGTGGTAACCAACCCAAGTAGGCGGCTTTCTCGGACTAGATAGGCTATGAGGTAACAGTTGTGGTGAGCATCCTCGCTGGCACCTCTTGAATGGTGTCGAGATCAAAGGCGGTAAATGATGATCATGTGTGTGTAGCGGTACACCCCTGCAGGGTTAACAAAACTATTCGAATAGCCGCGTCCGCGGTTATGGACTGCTTGGAAAGCTTAGCTTTATTATTAGATAACTTGAACTGGATACTTCTAAAACACACCAAGATAAGTGTGAGTGCTATGGCGTGCTTCCTCGTGGGGAAGTCGAGGAAGGCACCATAGTGGTGTATTGGTTGTAGAAAGTAGTGGACTCGTGTACGCTTCTTACCTCAAAGTCTGGTACTCGTAGTTCAGGATTAGCCAAGTCAAAGCTGGCACTTCTGCAAGTGAACCCCACCTCCCTTTACCTTGATACATGTGCATGAGTAGTATAGCTCCTATGTAAGTCTTGCTGAGTACGACTTTGTACTCACGTTTGCTTAATATATGTTTTAGATGATACCACCGACCCCGAAGGTGGCTTCTTCATCGAGATGGACGACTGAAGATCAAGCTAGTCTAGTCCCAGTCAGACGACTGGTTCCCTCATGGAGGGCTTGTGTTTAAATAAGGCTTCTTAAGCCATTTGTTAAACTTGTCTGTACTCAGACATAATTTGCTTCCGTTTGTGTTGTAATGTTGGATCACATATGTGTGATCTCTGTTTGCACTCTATAAGAGTTATCAATAAAAATGTACACTTTGTAGAGAATGGCAATGGTACCTGCTGTTCATACAAGGCATGTGTGCTGCGTGTATGTTTATAACATGCATGTCGTTGTATGGGTTTTCGAGACCTTAGTTGTGTTCTGGCTGGCGGTCTTTCATACACCAAGTGGCCCTTAGATGTGCGCAGCTTGGGGCATCGCGATGCGATTGTTCGAGACTCCGTCTCGTGCACACTTTGTGGTATGATCGAGCCCGCCCTAGACCCCGACTAAGTGATCGGGCTGGAGTAAGTCTATGTAAGAGTTTGGAGATAGTCGATAGTATGGTTGAGGCGACTTGTCTTTGAATATGGGAGTTCACCACCCATATCATTAGACTTGTGTGCGGACGATGAGGACCCATCTCAGTTGATCATCCGACCTGGATGGGATTCCCCTCACGTACGATGCTTTCCGAGAACGTTCTGTGCTTGGCCTTGTCTGCTTAGACAAGTGAGTACGGTTCTCGGCTCTCCATATGACTATGTCTTAGCTGTACTTGCATACGCTAACCCCGGGTCCTGACAGACTTGGTATCAGAGCAGGATTGACTATAGGACTAGTAGCCTTGGCCGAAGTCGAGTCTAGCCTTCTATAGTTATATAGTTACTCTGGGTATATAAGGGAATAACGTAAGGCTTCTTTTTTGTCCTTAACCCCTTCGTTCTGAGTTCTGAGTCACCCTCATCTTATTCTACGGGAAGATAGGACTAGGCTCTCCTCTGTCTGATTAGAACATCTCGTTGTTTTCTTCCTTGTAGCCGTAGGAAAGTTGTGATCGGTTTGTTAGAGTGGTTATGCTCCCTGTTTTATTACATCGTATGTAAGTGCTGTTTCCATGTTGTAAGAAATTTTCTTTTTCTTGCAATTACAGCCGTTATGCTGTCCGAGTCATTCCAGGTTCATCTCATAATCTGATGCATTTGCAAACTCCTTTCTGTTTCAGATGGCAGATCTTCCCCCTCGACAGATGTTCGTTTGACCAGGTGCCTCGGTGTGCGTGGCCATCCCGCCACGTTGATTGAGATGATGTCCTATGTGGGATATCGGTGGTACCCTGAGTACACCGTCGAGGAGCAGTTTCACGACTTCAACTAGACGCAGTTCCACTGCATTGTCCGGATCTATCCGCACCACGTTGGAGTCACTCAGCCTATCCACTTTTGTCACAACCCCAAGTTAGGTAAGTGCTAGGGTTTTATTGTGCCTTTGCATCATCCCAAAATTTCAAAAGAAAATTCAAAAATAGGGAAGCAGAAAGCCCTGAGAAATTAATTCAAATGGCCAGATAAAAATATTTTTCCAAAAATCATTTGAGTATTTGGAAAATTCCTATAAGTGATGCTGATCATTTTAAAAATGGTTTGGGAGCAAATCCATGCTCATGGATTTTTCAAAAATTCAAACAGAGGCTTGGAAATTAAATTTAAATGCTATTTGAATTGGATTCAAATAATTTGAATTCCAAAAATCTTCAAATCTTGGGAGTGGCTAGTACTATGTCACATATGTCCAAGATAAATATTTGAGGATTTTATAAAATGCCTAGGTAATTATTTTACCACAGCAAAACAAAAGTCAGAAGAATAAAACAGAAACAAAATAGAAAAAAAAGGAAAGGGGGCAAAGCAGCCCAACCCACCCAGACCGGCCCAGCCCAGCAGCCTTCTCGTCTTTTCTTCTTCCTCCCCCGCCCCTCCAAGCAGCTCGCTGGAGCAGAGGAGGCCGCGACGACGACACCTCGACGCCGAGCCGCTTCTAGGCCCCCCAGGCCTCCTTCCTCACGCCTCTGCGTCGCCAGAACACCCCCGCGCCTTCCTCCTCCTTCCACTGGACCTCCCCCTCTCTCTCCGGTGCAAATCGCCACGGAACCGAGCGCCTCGCCGGAGCACGACCGTGTGCACGCGCGGCCAATGAGCTCCAAAGCCGCAACCGCCTTGTCCAGAAGCTCCGCAAGATTCGTCTACCTCACCGTGCGGAAGGAATCAGGCCCTGGAGCCACGACAACGCCGTCCCCTTCGTCGAGCCGCCGCAGACGCACCTCCTCCGGCCTCCTCGACCCAGCCTTCGCACTCAGGGTGAGCTCTCACCCGTTTTCCCCCAAGCCCCAGCTTCTTCCGTGCCCGAAATCGTCATGGCCGCCGTGGACTTCTCCGGCCGCCGCCTTAGGAGGTCGCCGCCGACGACCTCGTCCACCCCGAGAGGCCCTGCCTGCTCCGTTGGATGCGCACGGGCAGTCGCTTCGTTTTGACGCAAGCCACACTCAGAACGGCGCACTGCACCGCCGTCCCCGTGCAACGCCGCCGCACTGGATGCCACCGGCGGCTAACCGCCGGCGTGGCCCGGGTTAGTTAACCCCTAATCCCCGCACTAACCACCCCCTGGGCCACTGACGAGTGGGCCCAGGGCCCTAACTAACTAAGGGTTAGTTTAACAGAAAACTAATTAAACTAGCCCCCACTGACAGCCTAGGCCCACCTGTCAGCCCCCCCCCCCCCCCAAACGCCAGCATGACGTCAGCCTGGCGCAATAAGTCGATTAAATTGATTAAATCAATTACAGAAAATCCAGAAAATAGCCAAATCTTTAGAAAATCATAACTAATTCATTTTAACTCCAATTTGGACAAATAATATGTCTAAAATTATCAGAAAAATACAAGGATTATGAATATGCAATTTGTTTTCATGTTTGACCATTTTAAAATGGGTGAACAGTATCAAACATGCATATTGATCCTTTTCAAATTCAAATTTGGAGTGATTTTTGCAAATGACTTTGCAACACCCTTAATTCAAATGGATTCATCCACACATCAGAGACATTACTTCAACTATACCACATCACTTCATGATCAAACTTTTCAAATGAACTTTCATGCATTCAAATGCATTTGAAATTCATCGATAAATCAAATGGAGTTTGAATTTGCATTTCAAATGCAATATACTCCTTTTAAATGGAATGCTCAACACATCAGTACCTTGAAAATCACCATTGCAATCTTATTCATGTGATTGTGCATTGTAAATTATGTTGATCCTATGATTGTCGTGTTGCTGATAGAAGTGGAGCCGGAACCCGAGGCCACCCCCTTCGTTGAAGACACCGTTATCGAAACCTCGTCAGCAAGGTAAGCAAACCCCCATTGATCATGTCGATAAAATCCCACTTCCCTCTCATGTCTCGCTTATGCATTGTTTAGGATGATCACCATGATAACGTTTCTATCGCATAGTTGAACCCATATCCTTTGCATGACCTATCATCTTGTCACAGTAGTAAGCAAACCACAATCCTAGAAGATGTAGGAGTTGGTTGATATCATGTGACCCCTGCAACTGTTACTGCTTATTGCATGCTTAGTGGTACAATGAGGTTGCTTATGATGTGGGGAGGGATGATGACAAACATGGTGTTGATGAAAGTGAAATGTGTTGGTGAATCTACCCTAATACAAGGTGAACGATGAGAGGCTGTGTAGGAGTACACAGTGGGTTGTCTCGTTGAACACCGCCTTAAGTCCGAGTTCTTGTGTGGTGATCCAAGAAGAAGAGTACAACCACACATTGGGCTCACTGACCCCTCTCATCCTAGTACCTCACCCCGTTCGAACCCCAAGAGTCGCAGTAGTTCGGAGTTCTGGTAGGGCTGTGGCACGGTCTGCGAAGTGGATGAACGGTTTTTCAAGACCGGCTTGGGACCCTGCACACATCGTTTGAGGCTGTACTGGAACCTCGGCCGGACTTCCATACGGATCCCCCTCAGATAGGCGACTCTCTGGACTAGAACGGAGCTGTGGGCGAAGTGTTGTGGTGGCATCCTCGCTGTCACCTCTTGAACGGTGACATGCAAAAGGCGGTAACTGATGACACGTGTGTGTAGCGGTACACCCTTGCAGGATTAACAAAACTATTCGAATAGCCGCGTCCGCGGTTAAGGATTGCTTGGAAAACTTAGCTTGATCATTAGAAAACTTGAGCTGGATACTTCTAAAACTCGCAAGATAAGCGTGAGTGCTATGGTGTGCTTCTCGTGGGGAAGTCGAGGAAGTAACCATAGTGGTGTAATTGGTTGAAGAGATGTACTGGACTCGTGTACGCTTCTTACCTCAAGTCTGGTACTCGTAGTTCAGGACTAGCCAAGTCAAAGCTGGCACTTCTGCAAGTGAAACCCCACCTCCCTTTACCTTGATACATATGCATGAGTAGTATAGCTCCTATGTAAGTCTTGCTGAGTACGATTTTGTACTCACGTTTTCTTAATCTATGTTTTAGATGAACCCACCGACCCCGATGGTGACTTCTAACCGAAGCTCGAAGAATGAAGACTCAGACCAAGACCAAGCTAGTGTAGTCCCAGTCAGACGACTGGTTCCCTCGTGGAGGGCTTGTTTTTAGATAAGGCTTCTCTAAGCCATTTGTTAAACTTGTCTGTACTCAGACCTACTTTTCTTCCGCTTGTTTGTTGTAATGTTGGATCACATGCTTGTGATCTCTGTGTGCACTCTGTAAGAGTTATTAATAAAGATATATACTTTGTAGAGAATTGCAATGATACCTGCTGTTCATACAAGGCATGTGTGCTGCGTGTATGTTTATAACATGCATGTCTTAGTATGGGTTTTCGAGACCTTAGTTGTGATCTGGCTGGCGGTCTTTTATACACCAAGTGGCCCTTAGATGTGCGCGGCTTGGGGCATCGCGATGCGATTGTTCGAGACTCTGTCTCATGCACACTTTGATGTATGATCGAGCCCGCCCTAGACCCCGACTAAGTGATCGGGCTGGAGTATGTCTATGTAAGGGTTATAATACAATCGATAGTATGGTTGAGGCGACTTGTCTATGAGTATGGGAGTTCACCACCCATATCATTTAGACTTGTGTGCGGACGATGAGGACCCATTTCAGTTGATCATCCGGCCTGGATGGGATGCCCCTCATGTTCGATGCTTTCCGAGAACGTTCTGTGCTTGGCCTTGTCTGCTTAGACAAGTGGGTACGGTTCTCGGCTCTCCATATGATTGTGTTGTAGCAAGGCTTGCATACGCTAACCCCGGGTCCCGACAGACTTGGTATCAGAGCAGGACTGACTGTAGGATTATCAGCCTTGGCCGAAGTCGAGTCTAGCTTGCTATAGTTATATAGTTACTCTGGGTATATAAGGGAACAACGTAAGGCTTCTTTTTTCTCCTTACCCTCATCGATCTGAATTCTGAGTCACCCTTATCTTTTCTACGGGATGATAGGACTAGGCTCATCTATGTCTGACTAGAACATCTCGTTGATTGCCTCCTTATAGCCGTAGGATTGTTGTGGATATCCAAAGTCTCCGTGTTTTGAGTTCCTTGAAGAAGTTATGTCCAATCTCCTCGAGGTTGTTTCATTTTTCCATCCCAGTGTAGCCATTATGCTGCCGGATTTGTTCCGTGTTTCTTTGAATCATTGCCTTTGCATTATAGTCTTCTCCTTCTAAAATCATATCCTTTTATCCTTGACTCCATCGTACAACCTGTTCTGATTGTTGATTTTTATCACACAGGATGTCAGGTGGAACTCGTAGTGCTGTTCTTCGGAATCGAGACCATGATCGGAATCGAAATGATGATGAACCTCCAACCCCGCCTTCTGCGGCGGAAATCATGATGGAAGCTGAGCGGAATAGACGTGATCAGACACGCCTTCTGGAGCTCATCGAGCAGAATACCGCCCACCATCGTAATGTGGTGGTCAGCATTCAGGACTTCATCCTCCTCAAGCCACCGGTATTCCGATGTTCTTCTGAGCCCCTTGAAGCTGATGATTGGCTCCGTTCCATCGAGCGTAATCTTGATACTGCACATGTTACTCCCGATGACCGAGTTGTTTTCGCGGTATACTTCTTGGAAGGTGCTGCTCTTGAGTGGTGGGAGAACTATGTTGCAATGCAGCCAGATGGTCACGTAGTGACTTGGCAGGAGTTCTGTGTTGCCTTTCGAGGGTACCACATTCTGGATGAGTTGATGGAGCGCAAGAAGGAAGAGTTCTGCAATCTGAATCAAGGAGAGATGTCCATCCATGAGTATGTGAGAGAATTCAACCGTCTTTCTCGGTATGCCCAAGATGAGATCACCACCGATGCCAGAAAGCAGGCAAGGTTCCGTAAGGGACTTAGCCCCATCCTTCGTCATGATCTCAACCTCATCGAGTTTGCCACCTTTGAGGATTTAGTCAACAGATCCTTTGGAGCTGAGCATGGCAATGAAGTTTTCGAGAAGTCTCGTAAGCATGCTCTTGAGCTTGCCCCTTCTTCCAGTTCACGCCCTCAGAAGCGTATGATCTGGATTCCTAACAGTTTGATCCACCAAAACAACCCACCGAGGCCATCCCTTGTGCCGCCTCGCCCACCAGCTCCACCAAACAACCTATCTTCCCGCACTATCTTTGGAGCCTGCTTTAGATGTGGCCAGCCTGGTCACTATTCTCGTGAGTGCCCCGTCAGTCAGAATGCTCCACCCCATGCCAAAGGAAACCCCACTGTTCGTGCCAGACCACCCCCAAAGGTTTCCACCGCTAAGCCATCCACCTCAGAAAATCTTGGACGTGTGAACCAAATCTCGGTTGAGGAAACTGATAGTACTTCTGACGTCATTCTTGGTACGCTCCCAGTCAATTTTGTTCCCAATTCTGTTCTTTTCGACCCAGGAGCATCTCACTCATTCATGTCGGAGAGTTATGCACTTCGGCATGATGTACCCTTTGAAGAAATGTTCACCCCTATGATCATTCAAACTCCTGGTTCCAAGTGGCAAACTAATAGAGTACGCCATGGTAATCAAATTGCAATTGAGGGTTTAGTATTCCTTGCTTCACTCATAGCCCTCAAGTCTTAAGACATTGATGTCATCCTTGGTATGGATTGGTTATCAAGACAACATGCTTTTCTTGATTGTAAAGCCAAGTCAGTTAGACTTACACATCCTTCAGGCCAGACAATAGTTTACTCCTCACCAAGAACAAGAACCCAAGTGCATTATTTGAATGTGCTTCCCCTTCCCGACCTTGAAGATGTTCCGGTGGTTCGTCACTTCCCGGATGTCTTTCCTGAAGAACTGCCGGGAATGCCACCCGACAGATGTGTAGAATTCATAGTGGATCTTGCCCTAGGAACCGCACCAATTTCCAGACGCCCATACAAAATGGCCCCACGTGAGTTAGCCGAGCTTAATAACCAACTGGAAGCTTTCTTGGGAAAAGGCTTCATCCGCCCTAGCTCATCGCCATGGGGTTTCCCCGTTCTGTTCGTAACGAAGAAAGATGGAATAGAAAGGATGTGCGTAGACTATCGCCCGCTAAATTTAGCGACGATAAAGAACAAGTACCCACTGCCCAGGATCAATGATCTTTATGATCAACTTGCAGGATCCTCTGTCTTCTCCAAGATGGATTTGAGATTAGGTTATCATCAAATCAAGATCCGAAGGGAGGACATTCCCAAGACGGCTTTCACTACTCGTTATGGTCTTTACGAGTTCACCGTCATGTCCTTCGGTCTAACCAATGCCCCCGCCACTTTCTCACGCATGATGAATTCGATCTTCATGGAGTACTTAGATAAATTTGTTGTGGTTTATCTCGATGACATTCTCATCTACTCGAAGAACGAGGAAGAACATGCCGAACACCTAAGGCTGGTATTGATGAAACTTAGAGAGCATCGCCTGTATGCTAAATTCTCCAAGTGTGAATTTTGGCTACCAGAAGTGACCTACTTAGGCCACGTGATTTCTGCAAAAGGCATTGCTGTGAATCCCGAGAGAGTTCAGGCCGTCCTTGACTGGACTCCACCTGAATCGGTTAAGCAAGTTAGGAGTTTTCTTGGCCTAGCCAGCTATTGCCGCCGCTTCGTTGAGAACTTTTCTAAAGTTGCAAAGCCTCTTACTGAACTCCTCAAGAAAGATAAGAAATTCCTATGGACTTCCAAGTGCGAGGAAAGCTTTCAAGAGCTAAAAAGAAGATTGACTTCTGCACCCGTACTTGCACCTCCAGACACCAAAAAGGATTTCGAGATCTTTTGTGACGCCTCACGGCAAGGGTTAGGATGCATACTTATGCAAGATAGACATGTGGTAGCTTATGCTTCACGCCAGTTGCGGCCACATGAAGAAAACTATCCTACCAATGACCTTGAACTCGCTGCCGTAGTTCATGCCCTAACAACTTGGCGACATTACCTCCTTGGTAATCGTTGTGATATCTATTCCGACCACCAAAGCCTCAAATACATTTTCACCCAGCCAGATCTTAATCTCAGGCAAAGACGCTGGATTGAGTTGATAAAAGATTATGACTTAGGAATTTCTTACACCCCAGGCAAAGCCAATGTCATGGCTGATGCACTAAGTCGTAAGTCGTATTGTAACAACCTCATGTTACAACTGTATCAACCACTTCTTCATGAGAAATTTCGAAAGCTTAATCTCGAGATTGTTCCTCGTGGATCTCTTTTCAACTTGGTGGCGAAACCAACCCTTGAGGATCAAATCATAGTTGCCCAAATACGTGCACGAGGCGTACGCCGAATCAAGGAGAACATTGCTAGCTGAGTTGCTAAATGTTTCTCCACATATAGTAAAGGAACGGTATTCTTTGGAAATCGTTTGGTAGTACCTAAGAATAGGGAACTAAGGCAACTCATCCTCAAAGAAGCCCATGACACACCCCTCTCGATTCATCCCGGTAGCACAAAAATGTACCGAGATCTACGCCAGAGATTTTGGTGGACCAGGATGAAGAGAGACATTGCTCGATTTGTTGCTGAATGTGATGTTTGTCGTCGCATTAAGGCAGAGCACCAAAGACCTGCTGGTACACTTCAACCTTTGCCTATTCCAGAGTGGAAATGGGACAAAGTCGGTATGGACTTCATCACTGGCTTTCCAAAAACCCAGAAAGGAAATGATGCCATCTTCGTTGTCATAGATAGGCTTTCCAAAGTTGCTCACTTCCTTCCGGTTCGCGAGTCTATAACTTCTAGCCAGTTAGCGGACTTGTATGTCTCTAGAATTGTATCCCTTCACGGTGTTCCTTTGGAAATCAATTCTGATCGTGGTAGCCTTTTCACCTCTAGATTTTGGGGAAGCTTCCAACATGCTATGGGAAATCATCTCTCCTTTAGTACGGCTTTCCATCCTCAGTCTAGCGGTCAAGTCGAAAGGGTTAACCTAATTCTTAAAAACATGCTCAGAGCTTGTGTTATCTCATTCGGAAAGAATTGGGAGAAGTCTCTTCCATTTGCCGAATTTGCTTATAACAATAGTTTTCAATCTAGTCTGAACATGGCTCCTTTTGAACTCCTTTATGGACGACGATATCGAACACCTTTAAACTGGTCAGAAACCGGTGAAAGACAATTCTTTGGACCGGATATGATCAAGGAAGCAGAAGAGCAAGTTCGCATTGTTCGTGATCAATTGAAAGCAGCCCAGTCTCGTCAAAAAAGCTACTATGATCGTCATCATAGGCAAGAGAGCTACAATCTGGATGATAAGGCTTACCTTCGGGTTACTCCTCTGAAGGGAACCCAACGTTTCGGTATCAAAGGCAAATTGGCCCCACGTTACATCGGACCTTTCCGCATTCTTGCTAAACGTGGAGAAGTTGCCTACCAACTTGAACTACCCTCGCACCTTTCCCGAGTACATGATGTATTCCATGTGTCACAACTCAGGCGTTGCTTCAAGGACCCCATCCGCGAAGTCGACCATGAAACGCTTGATCTACAAGATGACCTTTCTTATCGAGAATACCCTGTTCGTGTTCTTGATTCAGCAGAGCGTGTCACTCGCCGAAAGAAGATCAAGTTTCTGAAAGTTCAGTGGTCACACCACTCTGAGAGAGAAGCCACGTGGGAAAGAGAAGACCGTCTCAGTGCCGAGTACCCCTCCTTCCTCCCGCAGACTTCTGAATCTCGGGATGAGATTCTTTTGAGTGGGGGCGAGTTGTCACAACCCCAAGTTAGGTAAGTGCTAGGGTTTTATTATGCCTTTGCATCATGCCAAAATTTCAAAAGAAAATTCAAAAATAGGGAAGCAGAAAGCCATGAGAAATTAATTCAAATGGCCAGATAAAAATATTTTTCCAAAAATCATTTGAGTATTTGGAAAATTCCTATAAGTGATGCTGATCATTTTAAAAATGGTTTAGGAGAAAATCCATGCTCATGGATTTTCAAAAATTCAAACAGAGGCTTGGAAATTAAATTTAAATGCTATTTGAATTGGATTCAAATAATTTGAATTCCAAAAATCTTCAAATCTTGGGAGTGGCTAGTACTATGTCACATATGTCCAAGATGAATATTTGAGGATTTTATAAAATGCCTAGGTAATTATTTTACCACAGCAAAACAAAAGCCAGAAGAATAAAACAGAAACAAAATAGAAAAAAAGGAAAGGGGGCAAAGCAGCCCAACCCACCCAGGCCGACCCAGCCCAGCAGCCTTCTCGTCTTGTCGTCTTCCTCCCCCGCCCCTCCAAGCAGCTCGCTGGAGCAGAGGAGGCCGCGGCGATGACACCTCGACGCCGAGCCGCTTCTAGGCCCCCCAGGCCTCCTTCCTCACGCCTCTGCGTCGCCAGAACACCCCCGCGCCTTCCTCCTCCTTCCACTGGACCTCCCCCTCTCTCTCCGGTGCAAATCGCCACGGAACCGAGCGCCTCGCCGGAGCACGGCCGTGTGCACGCGCGACCAACGAGCTCCAAAGCCACAACCGCCTTGTCCAGAAGCTCCGCAAGATTCGTCTACCTCACAGTGCGGAAGGAATCGGGCCCTGGAGCCACGACAACGCCGTCCCCTTCGTCGAGCCGCCGCCGCCCGTCGTGGAGGTCTTCGCCGATTTCGCCGCAGACGCACCTCCTCCGGCCTCCTCGACCCAGCCTTCGCACTCAGGGTGAGCTCTCACCCGTTTCCCCCCAAGCCCCGGCTTCTTCCGTGCCCGAAATCGTCATGGCCGCCATGGACTTCTCCGGCCGCCGCCTTAGGAGGTTGCCGCCGCCGACCTCGTCCACCCCGAGAGGCCCTGCCTGCTCCATTGGATGCGCACGAGCAGTGGCTTCGTTTTGACGCAAGCCACGCTCAAAACGGCGCACTGCACCGCCGTCCCCGTGCAACGCCGCTGCGCTGGATGCCACCGGGGGCTAACCGCCGGCGTGGCCCGGGTTAGTTAACCCCTAATCCCCGCACTAACCACCCACTGGGCCACTGACGAGTGGGCCCAGGGCCCTAACTAACTAAGGGTTAGTTTAACAGAAAACTAATTAAACTAACCCCCACTGACAGCCTAGGCCCACCTGTCAGCCCCCCCACATTCCAGCATGACGTCAGCCTGGCGCAATAAGTCGATTAAATTGATTAAATCAATTACAGAAAATCCAGAAAATAGCCAAATCTTTAGAAAATCATAACTAATTCATTTTAACTCCAATTTGGACAAATAATATGTCTAAAATTATCAGAAAAATACAAGGATTATGAATATGCAATTTGTTTTCATGTTTGACCATTTTAAAATGGGTGAACAGTAGCAAACATGCATATGGATCCTTTTCAAATTCAAATTTGGAGTGATTTTGTGACATCTTGGCTTAATAGGAATGATAGACTACTCATATCAACAAGGTGCACCTTCTTTTCCGGGAGCCCAGATCCAAAGAACTCCAAAGTTAAGCGTGCTTGGCTTGGAGCGATTTTAGGATGGGTGACCAACCGGAAAGTTGTTCCCGGGTGCGCACGAGTGAGGACAAAGTGCGCAGGAAAGACTAGTGTTGGTCTGTGGGGACAGTCTAGATCCCGCCAGGCGTACGCCGGGAACCGGTGGCTGTGGCCGGGGCGTTACAAATGGTATCAGAGCCGACCCTCGCGGTTACACGGGCGTGTGTGGGTCAGTTGCGCGAACATGTGGGACATGTGTCGACACTGGACACACAGACGTGTGCCAAGGGGGAACGTTCCTGTGGGCCGATGAGGACATCGGTTCCTTTGAGTGGGGGTGTATGTGACATCCTGGCTTAATAGGAATGATAGACTACTCATATAACCAAGGTGCACCTTCTTTTCCGGGAGCCCAGATCCAAAGAACTCCAAAGTTAAGCGTGCTTGGCTTGGAGCGATTTGAGGATGGGTGACCAACCGGAAAGTTGTTCCCGGGTGCGCACGAGTGAGGACAAAGTGCGCAGGAAAGACTAGTGTTGGTCTGTGGGGACAGTCTAGATCCCTCCAGGCGTACGCCGGGAACCGATGGCTGTGGCCGGGGCGTTACAAATGGTATCAGAGCCGACCCTCGCGGTTACACGGGCGTGTGTGGGTCAGTTGCGCGAACATGTGGGACATGTGTCGGCACTGGACGCACAGACGTGTGCCAAGAGGGAACGTTCCTGTGGGCCGATGAGGACATCGGTTCCTTTGAGTGGGGGTGTATGTGACATTATGTGACATCCTGGCTTAATAGGAATGATAGACTACTCATATCAACAAGGTGCACCTTCTTTTCCGGGAGCCCAGATCCAAAGAACTCCAAAGTTAAGCGTGCTTGGCTTGGAGCGATTTGAGGATGGGTGACCAACCGGGAAGTTGTTCCCGGGTGCGCACGAGTGAGGACAAAGTGCGCAGGAAAGACTAGTGTTGGTCTGTGGGGACAGTCTAGATCCCGCCAGGCGTACGCCGGGAACCGGTGGCTGTGGCCGGGGCGTTACAAATGGTATCAGAGCCGACCCTCGCGGTTACACGGGCGTGTGTGGGTCAGTTGCGCGAACATGTGGGACATGTGTCGACACTGGACACACAATGTGGGACATGTGTCGACACTGGACACACAGACGTGTGCCAAGGGGGAACGTTCCTGTGGGCCGATGAGGACATCGGTTCCTTTGAGTGGGGGTGTATGTGACATCCTGGCTTAATAGGAATGATAGACTACTCATATCAACAAGGTGCACCTTCTTTTCCGGGAGCCCAGATCGTTTGAGGCTTTTCAAGACCGGCTTGGGACCCTGCACACATCGTTTGAGGTTGTACTGGAACCTCGGCCGGACTTCCATACGGATCCCCCTCAGATAGGAGATTCTCTGGACTAGAACGGAGCTGTGGGCGAAGTGTTGTGGTGGCATCCTCGCTGTCACCTCTTGAACGGTGACATGCAAAAGGCGGTAACTGATGACACGTGTGTGTAGCGGTACACCCCTGCAGGGTTAACAAAACTATTCGAATAGCCGCGTCCGCGGTTAAGGACTCCTTGTAAAACTTAGCTTGATCATTAGACAACTTGAGCTGGATACTTCTAAAACTCGCAAGATAAGCGTGAGTGCTATGGTGTGCTTCTCAAGGGGAAGTCGAGGAAGTAACCATAGTGGTGTAATTGTTTTAAGATATGTAGTGGACTCGTGTACGCTTCTTACCTCAAGTCTGGTACTCGTAGTTCAGGACTAGCCAAGCCAAAGATGGCACTTCTGCAAGTGAAACCCCACCTCCCTTTACCTTGATACATATGCATGAGTAGTATAGCTCCTATGTAAGTCTTGCTGAGTACGATTTTGTACTCACGTTTGCTTAATCTATGTTTTAGATGAACCCACCGACCCCGATGGTGACTTCTAACCGAAGCTCGAAGAATGAAGACTCAGACCAAGAAAAAGCTAGTGTAGTCCCAGTCAGACGACTGGTTCCCTCGTGGAGGGATTGTTTTTAGATAAGGCTTCTCTAAGCCATTTGTTAAACTTGTCTATACTCAGACCTACTTTGCTTCCGCTTGTTTGTTGTAATGTTAGATCACATGCTTGTGATCTCTGTGTGCACTCTGTAAGAGTTATTAATAAAGATATATACTTTGTAGAGAATTGCAATGATACCTGCTGTTCATACAAGGCATGTGTGCTGCGTGTATGTTTATAACATGCATGTCTTCGTATGGGTTTTCGAGACCTTAGTTGTGATCTGGCTGGCGGTCTTTTATACACCAAGTGGCCCTTAGATGTGCGCAGCTTGGGGCATCGCGATGCGATTGTTCGAGACTCTGTCTCGTGCACACTTTGATGTATGATCGAGCCCGCCCTAGACCCCGACTAAGTGATCGGGCTGGAGTATGTCTATGTAAGGTTTATAATACAATCGATAGTATGGTTGAGGCGACTTGTCTATGAGTATGGGAGTTCACCACCCATATCATTTAGACTTGTGTGCGGACGATGAGGACCCATTTCAGTTGATCATCCGGCCTGGATGGGATGCCCCTCACGTTCGATGCTTTCCGAGAACGTTCTGTGCTTGGCCTTGTCTGCTTACACAAGTGGGTACGGTTCTCGGCTCTCCATATGATTCTGTTGTAGCGAGGCTTGCATACGCTAACCCCTGGTCCCGAAAACTTTGGACATGGCATTGGCATTACCGAGAACATGGTTGTGGAGGATGCTGCATACTCATGTATGACACTGCTGAGAGAGGAGCACACTTTGCTGAGAGAGACCTCTTTCCGCTATATCCCTGCTGCACTTCCAGGAGAAGAGGGATATTACACCGGACTCTACTCAGATCACTCTGCAGAGGAGCCCGCACTTCAGATGACTGCTAGGTTTGCTAGTGATCGAGATCGTGATGCACGCGCTCTCCGTTTCGAGCTTCACGCCACCCGTGTTCGTCTGTATCGAGCACTGACACTTTTGGCACCCTTTGTGAGCGTGGGATCAGTTGAGCATGATGCTATCTACCCAGTGAGGACTCAGATGCCTTCTCGAGTTGCTTGGCCCGAGATTGGAGGCATTTTTCCACCCCGTGGTCCTTTGCTTCCAACCTACGCTGGACCTAGGCCCCATCCTTGCCCAAATGGATATCAGGGTCCACAAGCCTCCGTGTTTTCCGATGGTCACTTCTAGCTACCGGGATACGCGGGTAACTTTTATGAGGACTACTATGGAGATGGAGATGAGTGAGACCGCCTGTGGTCTTACTTAGTGATGATGTAGTAGTATCTTAGTATGTTGTATGCAAGGTGTCTAAGTTCCAGAGGCTTAGATAAATAATGTATAGGAAGTCAGAGTGCCTCTGAAGGATGTATCATCTTCATCACGTTTGTATTAGCTTGGTGCTTGTACTAAAATGATGCATGGTTTGTATGACAGCTTGTGAATATATGGCTTGTATGCTTTATCACCATGTTGTCAAGATGATTACTTCCTTTGCTCTGTAATCCTTCCAGTACTTCAATACCTTGTTTATTCTCTTCAAATCAACTCTGTTTGACTTTGGTTTTCACCTTCAAGATGTCTCAAGGAACCCGTGGCCAGGTTGGTCGTAACCAAGGTCGTGGGAATGACCAGGAGGAAGGCAACCTTCCACCCCCACCCACGATGGCTCAGGTTCTGATGGAGGTCGAGAGGAACCGCCGAGACTCTCACCATCTGTTGGAAGTCATTGCTCGCAACACCACTCAGCAGCGCAATGAGTTGGTGTCCCTGAATGACTTCATCCGACTTCATCCCCCGGTTTTCAGTTACTCCACCGAGCCCCTTGACGCCGATGACTGGCTTCGCAGCATCGAGAGGAAGCTCCAAGCAGGCCGTGTTGCAACTGGTGACAAGGTCAGCTATGCCACCTATCACCTCGAAGGTGCAGCTAGCTCTTGGTGGGAGAACTTTCTGAATATGCGTCCCGTTGGACCCCCTGCATCTTGGGAGGAATTCTGCACGTCCTTCCGCGAGCACCACATTCCCAAGGGTCTTATGGACCGCAAGCGTGAGGAGTTCTGCAACCTCACCCAAGGCAGGAGGACTGTTGACGAGTTTAGTCGTGAGTTCAACCGACTTGCTCGTTATGCTACCGAAGAAGTCTCCACCGACTCCAAGAAACAAGAGAGGTTCCGTCGCGGACTCAACACTGGACTTCATCGTGAGCTCAATCTTCATGACTTTGCCACATTCCAGGTCCTTGTCAACAAGGCCATCAAGGCAGAGGATATGAACACCCCCAACGACTTCCGCAAACACCCTAGAGATGACAGTTCATCCAGTTCCGGCTCCCAGAAGCGCAAGATCTGGATCCCGAACAGCATGTTCCGCCAAAACAACCCACCGAGGCCATCCTATGTGGCGCCTCATCCAACAACCCAGCTCCACGAACTGTTTTCGGAGCCTATTACAAGTGTGGTCAGGCAGGCCACTACTCTCGCGAGTGTCCCCAGAACCAGATCCAGCATCAGAATGCTCCACCACATGCCGGAGGCAACAACAACAACAATGGTCGTGGCAAGCCACCCCAGAAGGTCTACACCGCCAAAACCGCTCCTCCCGCCACTCGTGGACGTGTGAACCAGATCGCCGCCGAAGAGACTGACGACACTACTGACGTCATTCTTGGTACGCTCCCAGTCAATTATGTTCCTACTTCCGTTCTTTTCGACCCAGGAGCATCTCATTCATTCATGTCGGAAAGTTATGCACTTCGTCATGAGTTATCTTTTGTTGAATTTTCCACCCCAATGATTATTCAAACGCCAGGGTCAAGATGGAAAACTAATAGAGTAAGCCATGGTAATCAAATTGCAATTGAGGGTTTAGTATTCCTTTCTTCACTCATAGCCCTCAAGTCTTCAGACATCGATTTCATCCTTGGCATGGATTAGCTATCAAGACAGAATGCCTACCTGGATTGCAAAGGCAAATCCTTGAAACTCACCCACCCTTCAGGCAAAATAGTCAACTATACATCACCCAAAAACAAGAACCCAAGTGCATTTGTCGTCGATATGTGACGGCAGATGCCATGGGGATGGCTAAAGTGAGGGGAAGACACGAGGGAGAGAATGTCGATGGTGCCGGAATCGGGTTAGGCACAAGCACGGTGAAGATACCACGATGTACCCAGGTTCGGGGTTCTCCGGAGAGATAACACCCCTACTCCTGCTTGTCTCTTGTATATCAATGAAGGAACTACAATAACTCCTCTTCTATATTCTCAGGGGAAGGAGTACACCGCCGCCGTGGGCAAGGTCGTCTCCTGCTTCCCTGAGGAGTGACTACGGGCAGTAAATGAACTAAAAGGGGAATGAGTTAATGAAAATCTCAGGTGTAGCGTCCCTCGCGCAGGAGGGGGTACCCTGGCTCTTATAGTGTGAGTCCAGGGTACTATGGTAACTTCATCGCCGAATGGACCCATCCGTCATCCTCTAATTGGCCTGGGCCCACCGACTGCTCCTCTCCGGGTGACCCGGAGCCTACGAGCGGCGGCCCATGCTGCTACCTCGTAGAACCTAGGAGTGAACAGTGGAGCTAGGGGGTGCGGTCTTGTCGGCCTGTCCGCGGAATCGGCGGGGAGGTCGTCACCGTATCTCCAGCAAATCCTCGACATGACCTGTCCTTCCTGCCACCCAGATATCTCGGGATATGGTATTTATGACCTCGTAATCATACCCCCGACTGGGTGGTAGGTTGCTCCGAATGTGCCTGGACCGACTGGTGGTTCCTCGTGGGGTCGATTGCTCTGGGCAATCGGCCTTCTAGGAATCGGCCTCGGTCCAGCTGCGGACCAATCGGATGATCATCTTTGGTGAAGGGTGGCCCGATTGCGCCTGGGCCGACTGCTGGCATTTGGTATGGTCGATTGCCTTGGAGAAATCGGCCGTACCTCTGCCCAGCTCGGCCCAGCTGCAGCCCAATTGGTCCATCCTTGTCTTGAAAGCTTGCTTCCGCTTGGGTTAGCCTACCCGGGTACCAATCCCCCGACAGCATTCTTTGAATGTACTTCCCCTTCCCGAACTTGAAGATATTCCGGTGGTTCGTGACTTCTCGGATGTCTTTCCTGAAGAGCTGTCGGGCATGCCACCCGGCAGATGTGTAGAGTTTATAGTGGATCTTGCCCCAGGAACCGCACCTATTTCTAGACGCCCGTACAAAATGGCCCCACGTGAGTTAGCTGAGCTTAAAACCCAACTGGAAGCTTTGTTGGAGAAAGGCTTCATCCGCCCTAGCTCATCGCCATGGGGTTGCCCCGTTCTGTTCGTAACAAAGAAAGATGGAACAGAAAGGATGTGCGTAGACTATCGCCCGCTAAATTTAGCGACGATAAAGAACAAGTACCCATTGCCCAGGATCAATGATCTTTATGATCAACTTGCAGGATCCTCTGTCTTCTCAAAGATGGATTTGAGATTAGGTTATTATCAAATCAAGATCCGAAACGAGGACATTCCCAAAACGGCTTTTACTACTCGTTATGGTCTTTACGAGTATACCGTCATGTCCTTTGGTTTAACCAATGCCCACGCCACTTTCTCACGCATGATGAATTCGATCTTCATGGAGTATTTGGACGGGTGCTGTGGTGGCCTCCGCCATCGAAGGCGGCAAGCCATCGTACCCGACTGACATGACCGACTGCGGCAGTTGCCTTGTCGCAGCCGGCAAGTCGGAGTACACGAGCCCCGAGATCGTCCAATCCTGCAAGAATTGGCAGACCTCGTTTTTCTACGTCAAGTCCCCTGACCAAGGCCCCGACCTCCTCAATTTGCCCGAGTTCTCTCTCGCCCGGCCGATTGAGAAGCATCAGTGGTCGCTGAAGCACGGAGTCGGAGACTGCGATGTCGATGCCCAAGCTGCCAGGGTCACCCAGCTGGAGCAAGAAGGACTCCTCCCAACCGACTTGGTAGCTGCGTGGCTTCACGCTCGGATTCTTCCCCTGTAGCGCCGAGTGCACCGCCTCTGCGACGTGTCGGGACCTCGAGATCCCACTCGGCTCTGCACGTGGCGGGTGAAGACAGAAGACCTTTGCGCCCGAGTGAAGGCCATCACCTCTAGCGCCTTTCCTGATCCCTTCCGCTTCGGGCTTGATTATCTCATTCGCCAGCGAAAGCCGCCTGTGGTATGCTCCGATTACATGCTCTTCCGATTGCTTTCTTTTCCGATTGCCCTGATTGCTTATACCTCCTTCTCAGCACTTTATTCAGTCCGACCTCATGGAAGACGGCCAGCAAGCTGGCGTGTATGCCCCTGATCGCACGGAAGAGGACCCCACCGACCTCGAGTATGACGGCGAGATTCCTTCGACCGAGTCCAGTGGGGATGATGAAGACGATGACGAGTCTTCCGGAGAATCCTCCGACCCCATGGATGCTGATGATGATGACGCCGAGCGCGCCAACCCTCCGAAGACCAACACTCGGCCGCCAGCTCAAGGGGGTACGCCTGACCCTTCCCTTGAGCAATTTTTGGCTGAATGGAGTGATGATGATAGTGTCTCAAAGGGTAATGGTTCCGATGCAGCTCCTCGAGCCAAACCTCCAAAGGTGCCAGCCAAGCGCACCTCGGCCGCCGGCTCCTCCTCTGGTGTGGCTTCTGGCCAAGTTGCCAAGGACAAGCCGATTGCCAGCAAGGGCAAACAAGTCTGAGAGACGACAACTCGGAGGCCGACCGTCCAGGCGCCGCTGAACGTCGCTCCACTTCGCTGCCGAATTCCCACTGGCGCACCCAGGACAATCGGGTATGCTTTTGTCTTCATGCCTCCTACTTCACTATCTTTGCTTCTACTGATTCTTCTCCCTTTCTTCTTTCAGGGAGCCGATTGGGCTTGATGACGTTGACACCGACATTCCCGTCCGTGCCAGACCCGTCATCTCGCCCGCTGCCTCTGCTGCTGCCGTCCACAAGCGGGCGGCTCCCGCTCATCGCTCCTCCAAGGACGCCGAGCGTGCTGCCAAGAAGGCCCGTCTTGCGGCGACTTCGAAGACCTCTTCTTCCATCCTTGCCTCCCCAACTCTCAAGGACGCAGCGGACCAGGTGGCTCCTGGTGGTGGAGGAACGCAACCGGTTGACCCGATTGCCCCGTCTCCACCGCGCCGCTCCGACCCAGCTTCGCCTGCCGCAACTTCCCCTGCTGCAATGACCGCACCTGATACGCCGGTGGTGACGACCCCATCGCCGATTTTGGTGTCGGCACCGCCGGTTGCCTCCACAGTTCCGCCTGCTGTACTATCTGACCCACCGACTACGACGATTTCGCCGCCCGTCGTCGCTACCACTTCTGCTCCGACTCGCCCGGTTGCGCCGCCGCCGCAATCGGGTGAGTCCAGTCCTTTACCAACATCCGTGCCGCCAGTCCTCACCACTACAGCTTTCACCATCGTTCCCACTTCAGTGCCACCGCCGATTTCTTCTCCCTCAGAGATTCTTATGCGCTCGGTGGATCAATTCCGAGCCGAGTATTCTCGCGCCCGTCATGTCGGCGCTGAGCCTGATGCTTCGCATCGTCCTCGGGATCCCGTGACGAGCGCTCAGAGCCGGGTGAACGAATTCTCCGAAGCCCTTGCTCGGGACCTTCAACAGCTCACCTCTCACCATACGGTAAACTCCTTAACTTTTCCTTCTGTACCTCTGTCTTACCTCGGCAATTTTTGCTTCCGGTGGGTGTAGTCCCCGAGATTCGGGCCGATTGGTTACAATCGGTTCGGATCTTTAGCATTTTGTGCTTTATCGTTTGCCTTCCTCAATCGGTAGACTTTCTTCCGGTGGGTGCGCGCAAGCGCACCCACTGGGTGTAGTCTCCGAGATTCGGGCCGATTGGTTACAGTCGGTTCGGATCTTTAGCATTTTTTGCTTTATCGTTTGCCTTCCTCAATCGGTAGACATTCTTCCGGTGGGTGCGCACAAGCGCACCCACTGGGTGTAGTCCCCGAGATTCGGGCCGATTGGTCACAATCGGTTCGGATCTTTTTCACTGTTGCTTTATGTCTGACTCCGTCTTGCTGTTCTTCTCAGGCTGTCATGGAAGAGAAAAGAGGTGTCTTCGAAAAACTCCTGGAAGCTTATACTGCCAGCCTTCGAACCCTCGCCCAGGCCCAGCTGCAGGTTAATAACCAATCGGCTGAAATCACTAAACTAAGAGGTATCCTCTATCTCACCGCTGTCTTTTCTTCATTTGACAACTGCTCTGGTACTGAAATCTTCGCGCTCTCTTGTAGCTTCTATTCCTATGGTAAATGATCTTCAAGGCCGAATTGCAGAATTGGCTACAGAACTTAGCCAACAAGGTCCAGCTCTTGACAAAGCCACTGGAGAAGTAACTCGGCTGCAGGGGGTAGAGAGGGATTTGAATCGGACTCTTCAAGGCCTCCAATATGAAATGGCTGCTCTTGAGACGAAACATCTGGCCGACATCGCCGCAGTGACAGCTACTGGTGATGGACTTCTTGCTGAACGGGATGCTGCCGTCGCCGCCCGAGTTGCTCTGCAAACTGAAAGGGATGAAGCAATTTCTGCCCGAGACTCCATTCGCCGAGATCATGACGAGCTCGTCGCCAAGTTCGAAGAACTGGAGAAGCGCAGCTATGAGGAGACCACCCGAATGCGCCGCCGAGCCAAGGGCTTCTGCGATACATTGACCGAAATGGACCTCCTCCTTGGTCGTGAGTCTTCCTTGTTGCCGAGTGCACTTTCCGGTTGCTTTCTTATCTTATCTTATTACTTATGCTCTTCCTTCTTGATGCAGAAGCTTGGCCCGAATCTGAAGCGGCTGCTTATGCAGCTGTCGCCAAGTCCCGAGAGAATACCATCGCCGCTGGAGGGACCTTTGACCGTGCAGATAACGTCTGGACCCGGCATGAATATCTGATCGGTACCCAAGCCCGCATTCCTATTATCCAGGGAATTGCCCTATCCTTCAAGCTCAGAATTCTAAAGATTGCTGAAGCACTGTGGTCGCCGACTGAGCTCAAGGCCGGACTCCAGAAGATGAAGAATGCTGCCGACTCCTCCGCTGAAACCCGTAAGGCAGACACTCAGGATGACGAGGATTCTGACCAAGGGGACACTCCGAATGCCACCACTGAGCAGACTCGGACTCTCCTTAAGGCTATCCCGCGTCGGATCGACGTTCTGCTGAATTCTGCCGGAAGGACTGGTGCGGAGACCGCTCTTCAGACTGTGCTGTCTTGGTACCCTCAAGTGAAGCTCTCCCGATTGTACAGCCTTCGAGACAATGCCTCTGACCTTCTTGAGAAAACCTACGTTGAAGTCAATCGGCTAGCCAGCATGATGGTGAATTGGTTTTCTCCCTACGAGTATACTCCGTATCTCGACCAGGGAGGGAAACCGCTCCCTGCCTCTACCATCTCTGGCCTGGCCGAGGATCTCTCCGATAGCGGCTCATCTCAGACGTCTCCGAAGTCTAAACAGACTGGTGCTGCGACTTCTGAAGCTCAATCGGACCCGTCTGCTCCACCTTCTAGCTCAGTGCCTCCGACTGCTTAATCTATGTTATCTTTAATCTGTATTCCGACTGTCCGCTTGTAAGACATATTTTTAATTCTGTCGACACCCGCTGGGTGTGACTTGGATGTAATGACACTATTCGGCCTTGGGCCTGTTACTTTTGATGCAATCCGATTGCTTGTTTGTTACTTTTGCATGTGCGATCGACTTTGCGTCTTTGTCGGTTTCCTTTATCGGCTACACTTGGGGATGTCTGCTGTGTCGACCTTGCTGCCGTCATGCGGTCTGCAATCGGATCAACAGTAGACATCCAGCCAAGGTTCGATAAGTTTTCATTTTTTACACGACAAGATTTTTACCGCGAAGGATTCTGCAATAGCAAGCGCCGATTGCTCGCTACAAGGTCCGATGTCCTGATTTGCGGTGCAATCGGTGACTCCGTCCTGTCGACTGCCCTTGGTGGCCTCTTTCAAATTGTTTCCCGGGAATTTGTACTACCGACTGCCTCAATCGCCACCCTCCTCAATGCTACAAACCTTTTAGTGATTTGCGCTCGAGCTAAGTGTTCGATTGAAGGCCAGCCTGCAGTCCCCGTGCCTCGATGGCTTATTTACTTGACCTCGCGGTTGGCCAGTCCCCGAGTGTGCTACGCACATCTCGGGTATGACTGAGCGTTGCCGATTGAGGCTAGCTCTTTGAATGAAATTATACAAAAGTACTCGAATGCTCATTTTCAGAGACATGATAACTTTTACTGATTGTTTGCCGAATGGCTTACATAAATTTCGGCCGCTCAACTATAGAACGGACATAACAACTCGGCGTTCCATGGCCGCTCCGTCTCTACTCCTGACGTGTCCTTGTGCCGAGTGCCCTTGGTGCAGTCGATCAGATAATAGGAGTTGTTCTTGAGTGCTCTGCTGACAACAAATGGCCTTTCCCAAGGTGAGGATAGCTTGTGCTGCCCCTCTGACTTCTGGATTCGGCGCAGCACCATGTCTCCCTCTCGGAAAGCGAGAGGACGAATCTTCTTGCTGTGGTAGTGCCGCAACTTCTGCTGATAGACTGCTGACCTAGACAAGGCCAACAGACAAGCTTCTTCTTTGAGGTCGATGTCGTCTTCTCTTGCCAATCTTGCTTCTTCTTCTGTGTACAGGGCGTGCCGAGGTGAATCAAACTCGATGTCGGAAGGGATGACTGCTTCTGAGCCATACACCAGGAAGAAAGGAGTGAATCCAGTCGACCTGTTTGGAGTGGTCCTCAAGCTGAACAACACTGCTGGAAGTTCGTCAATCCATGCTCCGGGTGCCCTCTCAAGTGGCTCTACCAATCTGGGCCTGATACCCGATAGGATTAGTCCATTTGCCCTTTCGACTTGACCATTGGACTGTGGGTGTGCCACGGATGCCAGATCGAGCCGAATGCCTTGCTGAGATGCATATCGGTCCAGCGCCCCCTTTGCAAAGTTCGTGCCATTGTCGGTGATGATGCTGTTAGGCACACCGTATCTGCATATGATGTCGGCCACAAACTGAACCGCAGTCGGCCCATCCAACTTTTTGATTGGCCTTGCTTCAATCCACTTGGTGAACTTGTCGACTGCCACCAGGAGATGTGTCATGCCACTCCGAGCTCTCTTGAATGGTCCGACCATATCCAAACCCCAAACTGCAAACGGCCAAGCTATTGGGATGGTCTTTAGTGCCGATGCTGGCTGATGACTCTTTGCCTTGAATCTCTGAAAACCCTTGCAGTGCTTCACCAGATTCTCAGCCGCTGCAAGTGCAGTTGGCCAGTAGAAACCATGTTGGAAAGCTTTGTTGGCGATTGCCTTTGCTGACGCGTGATGACCACATTCACCTTGATGGATGTCTCTGAGCAGCTCCAAGCCTCTGTCCTCTTCAACACACCTCTGGAGGATACCGGTTGCACTCTTGCGCATCAGCTCATTGTTGATTATTGTATATGCCCAAGATCGGCGGTTGATCTGTCTGGATTCTGCTAAATCTGGTGTGAGGATCCCATCTGCTAAGAAATCTCTGATCGGTTGTGCCCATGACGGCGCACTGACGACCACCATTACAGCCGCATGCTGAGGTGGGGCTTCCTCTTGGATCTCGGCCTCTTGAACACTGGCCTCCTCGATCTCGGCCACTTGGACGTCTGTCATTTCTATCTCTGCTTCTGAACTGCCGACTGCGGCGCCTGGCACGCATTCGGCAGCCCCTGGTGCCGACTTCCCATCTGGAGCTGGAGCTTCATCATTATACTTGGCAATTTCTGATGTCATTGGCTCTTCAAAGGTTGTGCCTTCGAGTGCAGCCTCTGCTTGCTTCCCTTTGCTCTTCCGATTCTCCTGTGCAGCCCCTGGCTCACAATCGGCAGCCCCTGGTGCTGTTGCCGAGACACCCTGGGCGTTGGACTGCTTCTTCACGGTTGCAGGTTTGGCCGGTTGAACTTCTTTTGCCTTTCTTAGTGCTTCAAGATCGGTCTACGAGATAAAAATGGACTCGGACTCTGGGGATGGAATGATAGATGGCTTCTTGATATGCTCCAGAGATACACCTGGTGGGATTGATTGCCTTGTGGAGCCTAGCTTGGACAATGCATCTGCAGCCTCGTTGTTTGCTCTCGGCACATGATGGAACTCGCACCCTTCAAAATATCCGCTGATCTGCTGCACTAGGAATCGATAGCTTGCCATGTTAGCATCTTTTGCATCCCAGGTGCCCAAGCACCGCTGTACCACCAGATCAGAATCACCAAAGCACTCGATATTCCGAATACCGATTTCCTTAGCAAGCTTGATACCATGCACCAGGGCTTCGTACTCGGCGACATTGTTTGATGCTGCGAAGTGAATCTGAAGCACATACTGCAACTGATCTCCTCTTGGGGAAGTGAGTACAACCCCAGCCCCTAGGCCATTCTTCATCTTGGAGCCATCAAAATGCATTCGCCAGCAATCCGACATTGGGAGCTGCGGCATGTACTGAGTTTCAGCCCAGTCCACCAGGAAATCGGCCAATGCTTGCGACTTGATTGCAGTCCTAGGTTCATACTGAATGCCGTGACTGGCGACTTCAATTGCCCATTTTGCCACTCTTACGGTTGCATCTCTGCTTCCCATGATGTCGGCTAATGGAGCCGAGCTGACAACTGTGATCAGGTCAGCTTGAAAGTACGGCTTCAATCTCTTGGCTGCCATGTACACTCCATAGCACATCTTCTGATAGTGAGGGTAGTTCTGCTTGGATGCCGAGAGCACTTCGCTGATGTAGTACACTTGGCGCTGGATTTGATGTGCCTTGTCCTTCTCGGGCCGCTCCACCACCATGACTGCACTGATCACCCGATTGGTTGCCGCAATGTACAACATCATTGGCTCCTTCTCAATCGGGGCAGCCAGGATTGGTGCCGTGGAGAGCATGCGCTTGAGTTCTCGGAATGCTTCGTGTGCTTGAGGGGTCCATGTGAACTTCTCGGTCTTCTTCATTAACTGGTACAATGGGATTGCCTTTTCACCCAGCCGACTGAGGAATCGGCTGAGAGAAGAGAGGCAACCGGTGAATTTCTGCACCTGCTTCAGGGTCTTGGGCTGCTCCATGCGCTCTATTGCGGCTATCTTTTCGGGGTTGCATTCAATTCCCCTCTCGGAAACGAGAAACCCCAAAAGCTTGCCAGCTTGGACTCCAAACACACACTTCTCCGGGTTGAGCTTGATCTGATAAGTTCTCAAATTCGCGAATGTTTCTCTGAGATCATCTAGCAATGTGATCCCCTTTGCCGACTTCACCACCAAATCGTCCACGTACACATGGAGATTCCTGCCGAGCTGAGAATGTGTGCACCTCTGAATTGTGCGCTGATAAGTGGCTCCTCCATTCTTCAGACCAAAAGGCATGGTGATATAACAATAGGCCCCAAAAGGGGTTATGAATGCAGTTTTGATCTGATCTTCCACAGCCAACTTGATCTGGTGATATCCAGCAGTAGCATCCAGAAAAGACAACAACTCGCAGCCGGCCGTAGAATCAATCACTTGATCAATACGGGGCAGAGCAAACGGATCTTTCGGGCATGCCTTGTTCAGGCAAGTATAATCTATACACATACGCCAAGTCTTGTTCTTCTTCATGACGAGGACTGGATTCGCTGGCCATTCGGGGTAAAACACCTCCATGATGAAACCTGCCGCTTGCAGCTTCGCAATCTCTTCGCCGATTGCCCTTCTCTTGTCCTCAGAAAAACGTCTCAGGGGTTGCTTGACCGGCTTCGAGCCTGGACGAATGTGCAGCTTGTGCTCGGCGAGTTCTCTCGGAACACCAAGCATGTCTTGTGGAGACCATGCAAAGATGTCCCGATTCTCACGGAGAAACTCGACGAGCTCGCTTTCCTATTTATCGCTAAGTCCAGCTCCGACTACAACGAACTTGGTTGATTCGGAGGGATCTAGAGCGATCTTCTTGCTGTCCTTGGCCGACTGAAAAGCTGACTCCTCATCTACTCTCTTTGCTGGGCCAACCGGAAGTGGATTCTTGCTTTGTGCTTGCGCCATTGCAATGACTTTGTCGAGCTGGCGCTTCTCCGTCTCCACCACTAGAGATTCAGCCAAACTGCTTCCAGCGGATGTGCACTCGAGGGACTTCCTGAAGTCTCCGGTGACTGTGATGACGCCGTTTGGCCCCGGGATCTTCATCTTCAGGTATGTCTGCTGTGCATTGATCATGAACTTGGCAAATGCTGGTATCCCCAATAGAGCATGGTAAGGACTGCTGAGGTCGGCCACCTCAAACCAAATCGGCTCCCTCCTGAAATTTTCTTCCGTGCCAAATATGACATCCAGCCGAATGCGACCCATGGGGGTGCAAGACAATCCAGGAACAATCCCATGGAATGTCGTCCGACTGCGCTCCAGGTCCCGCTCTGTGAGCCCTAGCTTGAGCATTGTATCTCTGTACAGAATGTTGATTGTGCTTCCTCCATCAACTAGCACTCGAGAAAACTTGCATGAAAATCTTGGTCCTGCAACCAGAGCGTCCACCACCAGTGGATAATTGCCTGGATTCGGCAAAATGGTGGGATGATCTGCTCTGTCCCAGGATATCGGACACTCGGACCAGTGCATGAATTTGGGAATCGGCGGCATTGTGGCATTAACTTCTTGGGCTCGGGCTCTCCGACTGCCCTTGTCTGTGGACTCGCTGGTAAAAATCATGTAAGCCGCATCCTGTTGCGGGTACTGGTTCTGCTGCTGAGGTGGTCCTGTGTTCTGGGGTGGTGGTGGTAAAGCTTCTCCCTTTGCAATCCTTCTCACGAAGTCACACTGCCGAGTGGTGTGCGCAGACGGCCTCCCAGGCGTGCTGTGCAACTTGCATGGTGCGTCCAACATATCCTCGAACGTTTACTTGGGCTTCATCTGCCCTGGGGGTCTCACATTTGGTCTCATCTTCCGACTGCCTCCTGCAGCGGCTGGATCTTCCTCATTTTGAACAGCGGCCACCTGCCGACTGCCATACTGAGTATCAGGCTGTTCGTCCTTGCGCTTGCCGTTGTTCTGCGTGTTGTTGCTATTGTTGTTGCGATTGTTCTCTCTTCTCTCCTTCCGACTGAGGCCCTGGTTCCCTGTGTCCGACTGCGGAGCCCCTGGTGATTGGATCACACCTCCAACTCCGAGTTGGATAGGGCGCATCGCAGAATCGGACATAGCGAACGCATTTTCCACCTTCATGAGCTCAGCAAGCGACGTGAAGTCTTTGCGGAGCAGCTTGTGCTTCAACATTGAATCAGCCAGGCATCCATCAGTAAAATACTGAATGGCTTGGATCTCATGGACTCCTTCGCATGAATTCTTCAGCTTGATCCACCGAGATAGGTAATCTCGGAGGGGCTCGTCCTTGCCTTGCACACACAAAGCTAACTGCCGCGGGAGGTTGGGCCTCTCATACGTGCTTGTGAAGTTGTGGATGAATGCGGTCGTGAAATCCTCCCAGCAATTCACACTGTCCTTGGGCAAACTGTTCATCCACGTCCGCGCTGAGCCCTGCAGCATGAGAGGTGCATAGCGGACTGCTACCCGCCGATTGCGTCCTGCAATGCGGACTGCCGTCAGGTAATCGGACAGCCAATCTTCCGGTTTCACCGAGCCATTGTACTTGGGAGTGTCTCTCGGCAACGTGAAGCCTTTGGGGAATCTCTCCGTCCGAATGCGGTGACCAAAGCATGATGGGCCAGCTTCTCCCTCTTCATCTTCCTGAGCCTCCTTCTCCAGGAGCTCAATGCGATGCCTTGTGTCGTTCTGGCCGATTTGGCGAGGGCCAAGTCGGGTGCTGATTGCTGGTGTTGGCGCCGATTGCTGCGGCATGTCATGGCGCCTGCTGTTAACAGCTGGCTCTTCCATTCTTCTGCTTGCTGCTGGGGGTGGCCGATTGCTTCTGACCTTGCTATCGTGCCGAGATGGTGCAGGTTGATGCCTGTTCTGGCGCGATGCATTCGGTCGCTGGCTAGCTCCCGCATTCGGCCTCACAGTTCCTCTCGATGCATCCGGCTCAGCTTTTTGATTGCCCATTGCTACAAGCCTCTGCTCTTTTGCGGCCGCTATCAGCTCACGCATTCGGCGCGACTGTTCGCGCCGCTCATCTCCTTCCAATTCTTCCAGCTCAAGCGCTATCTGCTCGGCTGCTCTCAAGTTCTTGTCCGGTGTGCTATATGCTGGCCTCTGGATGAATGCCGACTGCGCTGGTTGCTCCGGTTGCACCGGCCTTCTCGGACGCTCCGGCTGCTCAGCTCCTGATAGCTGCTGGTTGACTGCTCTTCCTCGGCTTCTCAGGTCTTCCAGGACTGCGGGCTCAATCGGCCGGCGCGGTCCTGCATGTGCTGCATTGTACTCCCTTGTGATGGCTCCCAGCCGACGCTCTTCTGCCAGCACTTGCTCAGCCCTGCGAGCCAAAGCGAGCCGTGCTGTTTCCAGCTCGGTGTGCACCTGCTCCGGATCACCATTCCTGTTCACGGGTGTGTATAACACATCCCGCAATGCACTGGTGCCGATTCGCTCTGCCGCATCAGCTACTTCCTTGGCCTTCCTTGCTGCGCTTGCCGGATCACGGTTGGTCGACGAGGATGCTCCCGCCATCATGACAGCGGCGTGCAGTCGGCCCTCCTCTCGGCCAGGCGCTGCGACGCAGCCCCTGGTCGAGAGCGGATCTGTAGAACACGAGAAGATCCGGATGTCTCTGGGATACGCCTCAGGGCAGCTACCAATGAAGAGGCGATGACTTCCCACTTGCAGCGACACTCCGGGCGGCAAGGGTGCTCCAGCCCTGTACCGCGCCGAGTAGTCCACTACATAATCGATTGCCCCACGCCTTAGAATAAGGCCGGAGGCGTGGCTACCGCCTGATGCAGAGGAAAATCCCGTCCGGATCTTGACTCCAGTCGACGCCTCGGTCTGCCCCACGGTGGGCGCCAACTGTCGTCGATATGTGACGGCAGATGCCATGGGGATGGCTAAAGTGAGGGGAAGACACGAGGGAGAGAATGTCGATGGTGCCAGAATAGGGTTAGGCACAAGCACGGTGAAGACACCACGATGTACCCAGGTTCGGGGCTCTCCGGAGAGATAACACCCCTACTCCTGCTTCTCTCTTGTATATGAATGAAGGAACTACAATAACTGCTCTTCTATCTTCTCAGGGGAAGGAGTACACCGCCGCCGTGGGCAAAGTCCTCTCCTGCTTCCCTGAGGAGTGACTACGGGCAGTAAATGAACTGAAAGGGGAATGAGTTAATGAAAATCTCAGGTGTAGCGTCCCTCGCGCAGGAGGGGGTACCCTGGCTCTTATAGTGTGAGTCCAGGGTACTATGGTAACTTCATCGCCGAATGGACCCATCCGTCATCCTCTAATCGGCCTGGGCCCACTGACTGCTCCTCTCTGGGTGACCCGGAGCCTACGAGCGGCGGCCCATGCTGCTACCTCGTAGAACCTAGGAGTGAACAGTGGAGCTAGGGGGTGCGGTCTTGTCGGCCTGTCCGCGGAATCGGCGGGGAGGTCGACACCGTATCTCCAGCAAATCCTCGACATGACCTGGCCTTCCTGCCACCCAGATATCTCGGGATATGGTATTTATGACCTCGTAATCATACCCCCGACTGGGTGGTAGGTTGCTCCGAATGCGCCTGGACCGACTGGTGGTTCCTGGTGGGGTCGATTGCTCTGGGCAATCGGCCTTCTAGGAATCGGCCTCGGTCCAGCTGCGGACCAATCGGATGATCATCTTTGGTGAAGGGTGGCCCGATTGCGCCTGGGCCGACTGCTGGCATTTGGTATGGTCGATTGCCTTGGAGCAATCGGCCGTACCTCTGCCCAGCTCGGCCCAGCTGCAGCCCAATTGGTCCATCCTTGTCTTGAAAGCTTGCTTCCGCTTGGGTTAGCCTACCCGGGTACCAATCCCCCGACAGCATTCTTTGAATGTACTTCCCCTTCCTGAACTTGAAGATATTCCGGTGGTTCGTGACTTCCCGGATGTCTTTCCTGAAGAGCTGCCGGGCATGCCACCCGGCAGATGTGTAGAGTTTATAGTGGATCTTGCCCCAGGAACCGCACCTATTTCTAGACGCCCGTACAAAATGGCCCCACGTGAGTTAGCTGAGCTTAAAACCCAACTGGAAGCTTTGTTGGAGAAAGGCTTCATCCGCCCTAGCTCATCGCCATGGGGTTGCCCCGTTCTGTTCGTAACGAAGAAAGATGGAACAGAAAGGATGTGCGTAGACTATCGCCCGCTAAATTTATCGACGATAAAGAACAAGTACCCATTGCCCAGGATCAATGATCTTTATGATCAACTTGCAGGATCCTCTGTCTTCTCAAAGATGGATTTGAGATTAGGTTATTATCAAATCAAGATCCGAAACGAGGACATTCCCAAACCGGATTTTACTACTCGTTATGGTCTTTACGAGTATACCGTCATGTCCTTTGGTTTAACCAATGCCCCCGCCACTTTCTCACGCATGATGAATTCGATCTTCATGGAGTATTTGGACCAGTTCGTCGTGGTTTACCTCGATGACATCCTTATATACTCGAAGAACGAAGAAGAACATGCCGAACACCTAAGGCTGGTATTGATGAAACTTAGAGAGCATCGCCTGTATGCTAAATTCTCCAAGTGTGAATTCTGGCTACCAGAAGTGACCTACTTAGGCCACGTGATTTCTGCAAAAGGCATTGCTGTGAATCCCGAGAGAGTTCAGGCCGTCCTTGACTGGACTCCACCTGAATCGGTTAAGCAAGTTAGGAGTTTTCTTGGCCTAGCCAGCTATTGCCGTCGCTCCGTCGAGAACTTTTCTAAAGTTGCAAAGCCTCTAACTGAACTCCTCACGAAAGATAAGAAATTCCTATGGACTTCCAAGTGCGAGGAAAGCTTTCAAGAGATAAAAAGAAGATTGACTTCTGCACCTGTACTTGCACCTCCAGACACCAAAAAGGATTTCGAGATCTATTGTGACACATCATGGCAAGGGTTAGGATGCATACTTCTGCAAGATCGACATGTGGTAGCTTATGCTTCACGCCAGTTGCGGCCACATGAAGAAAACTATCCTACCCATGACCTTGAACTCGCTGCCGTAGTTCATGCCCTAACAACTTGGCGACATTACCTCCTTGGTAACCATTGCGAGATCTATTCCGACCACCAAAGCCTCAAATATATTTTCACCCAGCCAGATCTTAATCTTAGGCAAAGACGCTGGATTGAGTTGATAAAAGATTATGACGTAGTAATTTCTTACACCCCAGGCAAAGCCAATGTCATGGCTGATGCACTAAGTCGTAAGTCGTATTGTAACAACCTCATGTTACAACAGTATCAACCACTTCTTCATGAGGACTTTCGCAAGCTCAACCTTGAGATTGTTCCTCATGGCTATCTTTCTACCTTGGTGGCGAAACCAACTCTTGAGGATCAAATCATAGTTTCCCAAAGGCGTGCACGAGGTGTTCGCCGGATCAAGGAGAACATTGCTAGCGGAGTTGCTAAATGTTTCTCCACAGATAGCAAGGGAACGGTATTCTTTGAAAATCGTTTGGTAGTACCTAAGAATAGGGAACTAAGGCAACTCATCCTCAAGGAAGCCCATGACACACCCCTCTCGATTCATCCCGGTAGCACAAAAATGTACCGAGATCTACGCCAGAGATTTTGGTGGACTAGGATGAAGAGAGACATTGCTCAATTTGTTGCCGAATGTGATGTTTGTCGTCGCATTAAGGCAGAACATCAAAGACCTGCTGGTACACTGCAACCTTTGTCTATTCCCGAGTGGAAATGGGACAAAGTCGGTATGGACTTCATCGCCGGCTTTCCAAGAACCCAGAAAGGAAACAATGCCATCTTCGTTGTCATAGATAGGCTTTCCAAAGTTGCTCACTTCCTTCCGGTTCGCGAGTCTATAACTGCTAGCCAGTTAGCGGACTTGTACATCTCTAGAATTGTATCCCTTCACGGTGTTCCTTTGGAAATCAATTCTGATCGCGGTAGCCTTTTCACCTCTAGATTTTGGGGAAGCTTTCAGAATGCTATGGGAACTCATCTCTCCTTTAGTACGGCTTCCATCCTCAGTCTAGCGGTCAAGTCAAAAGGCTTACCTTCGGGTTACTCCTCTGAAGGGAACCCAACGTTTCGGTATCAAAGGCAAGTTGGCCCCATGTTACATCGGACCTTTCCGCATTATTGCTAAACGTGGAGAAGTTGCCTACCAACTTGAACTACCCCCGCACCTTTCCCGAGTACATGATGTATTCCATGTGTCCCAACTCAGCGTTGCTTCAAGGACCCCATCCGCGAAGTCGACCATGAAACGCTTGATCTCCAAGATGACCTTTCCTATCGAGAATACCCCGTTCGTATTCTTGATTCCGCAGAGCGTGTCACTCGTCGTCAGAAGATTAGGTTTCTGAAAGTGCAATGGTCACACCACTCTGAAAGAGAAGCTACGTGGGAAAGAGAAGACCGTCTCAGTGCCGAGTACCCCACCTTCCTCCCGCAGACTTCTAAATCTCGGGACGAGATTCTTTTGAGTGGGGGCGAGTTGTCAGAACCCTCTGATAGGTAATGTGCTAGGATCACTTTCACTTTGCATTCATGAAAGAAATCAAAGGAAATTCATTTTGAAAATCAAAATGGGAGAAGGAACCCCCCCCAGATGAATTAATTCAAAAGGCCAGATAAAAATCTTCTCCAAAAATTCTTGTTAGATTTTTGAAAAGTCTTATAAATGTGTGTGATCACATATCAAGTGATGTGGGACCCATCCCATGCTCATAGATTTTTCAAATTTTCAAACAGTGCCTTGGAATTAATCAAATAACCCTATTTGAGTTAAGATTCAAATTATTTGAATTTTAAAAATGTTGAAACTTTATAAGTGGCTAGTCTATATTATTATGGGGCCACATAAAAATTTTCAGCATTTAATAAAATGTTTAGCTATTTTATTTAGCTAAACAGAACAAATGTCAGAAGAGAAAACAGAAAGAAAAGGGGAAAAAGGGCTCGCAGGCAAAAGGGCCCAACTTACCGAGGCAGCCCAGCCCAGGGGCAAGCCCGTCTTCTTCCTCGCGCCAGCCAGGCTGCTGCCGCCGTGGCGAGCATGCCGGCGACGCCTGGCCACCTCCTGCTTTCCCCCGTGCCACATCCTCATGCTGGAGACGCCCATAAGCTTCCCCACTCCATTGCCCCCCTCCACGAGCTCCCTCCCCTCCTCTCTCGCCCGATTTGTCGCCGCCCGAGGAGAACGCCGGAGCACCGTCGAGCCCCCGCGTAGCCATCGACGCCGAGATGCCCCAGGATCCTTGTCAGAACCCCAACTAGGGTAAGTGCTAGGGCTTGTTTGACCCTTTTGCATCATGAAAAATTCAAATGAAATTGAAAAATGGGGAAGCAGAAAGCCCTGAGAAATTATTTGAAATGGCCAGATAAAAATCTTTTTCCAAAAATCTTTTGAACATTTGGAAAATTCCTATAAATGTTGCTGTTCATTTTAAAAGTGGTTTGGGTATTTTCCCATACTCATGGAATTTTCTAATATTCAAATAGTGCTCTGGAAATTAAAGTTTACCCCTATTTGAATTGAAATTCAAATTAATTGAATTTCAAAAATGTCAAAATTCTATATGTGGCTAGCTACTGGTCACCTAGTATTTATAAAAGTAATTGGGAATTTTTTATAAAATGCTATGGTATTTGTTTTACCAGAGCAAAACAAATAACAGAAAAACTAAACAGAAAAAGTTGGAAGAACCCTACCTTGCGCCCACAGGCTAGGCCCACTCACCTGTAGCCGGCCCAGCCCAGCCGCCTCCTCTTGTCTTCTTCCTCCCCGGCGACCGAAGCAGCTCGGTGGCGAGCCGAGCGCCGTGGACACCACCGAGGAGCTTCTGGAGCCTCCTCTTCTCTCCGCGGGCGCCACGCAGCTCGCCCAGAGCCGCCCCACCTCTTCCCCCTCCTCTGGCTCTCTCCCAGCGCTCTCTCTCTCTCGTTTCTGCGCGGACCCGAAGCCCAGCCGGAGCACGCCGCCGCCCAGTCGTGGCCAGAAGCCCCCTTCGCCCTCGCCGCCTTGTCCATCGTCACCGGCGTCGCCGACTTCGTCTTCCCGCGGAGCCAATCGAGCCGAGGAGCTTCGTACTCGTCGCCATCTTCACCGTCAAGTCGCCGGCCGCCGAGCTCGTCTCCACGAATTCCACCGCTGTCTCGCCTCCTCCGTCCTCCCCGTCCTCTCCAACGTCACCGGGGTAAGCTCCTCGTTGATTTGCGCCATCGCATGCTCCTCCCTGTCCTCCGTAGCCCCGTTTCACCCAATCCAGTCCACGGTCGCCGCAAGAGGTCGCCGCCGACGAGCTTCCGGGCCCCCCCTTGAGCCCCCGATGCCGTAGCTCGAAGCGGACGAGCACGGGCGTCACTCCGGTGCCCTCCGCATGCCCAACCGTGCCCGGAAACGCCGTCCGCAGTGGGCGCCGCCGTGCGGTTTGGTCACCGGCGGCTAACCGCCGGCGGGCCGGTTTAATTAGTGCCTAATGACCCCCCTCTAGCCCAATGACAGGTGGGCCCTGTCCCTAATTAAGCTCCTGTTTAATTAAATCAAACCGGGGGATTAACCACTGAGGCTGACAGGGTGGAGCCACTGGTCAGCCCCCCCCCCCCTGACGTCACCCCCACGCCATGCTGACGCAATAAATCGAATTCCAGAGAAATAGAAATGATTTAAAATATTCCAGAAAATCATTTAAACTTGGGAAATTCATAACTAATTCATATGAACTCCAAATATAGAAAATAATATGTCTAAAAATATCAGAAAAATCCAAGGATTATGAATATGGGCTCTGTTTTCATTTTTGACCAATTAAAATTGGGTGAACAGTGAAAACATCCATATGGCTTTAATTCAAATTCAAATTTGAAGCACATTTGCAAATGACTTTGCATTTGACTTCTTTTAAATGGAATTGTACCCACATTGTGACCAAGAACATCACCATTTCAATATTGATCATGTGTTTGATGCATTGCAAATAAATTTATACCTTGTTTGATTGTTTGCTCGATAGACGTGCAACCAGAACCGGAGGCCACCTCCTTCGTTGAAGACCCCGATATCGAACCTCGTCAGCAAGGCAAGCAAACCCCATTGATCATGTCTATAAAATCCTATTTCCCTCTCAGTCTCGCTTATGCATGTTTAGGAGATCACCGAGACACGTTCTTTCGCATAGTTGAACCCATTCCGATGCATGACCTATCATTCTGTCACCGTATTAAGCAAACCACAATCCTAGCAGATTTAGGAGTTGAATGATGAGCATGTAGCCCCTGCAACTGTTACTGCTTTTGCTGCTTAGTGATACAATGAGGATGTTTTGATTGTGAGTCGGGATGGAATGAACACAGTGGTGTTGATGAAAGTGAAACGTGTTGGTGAATGCACCTAAGCAAAGGTGAACGATGAGAGGCTATGTAGGAGTACACAGTGGGTTGTCTCGTTGAACACTGCCCAAGGCCCCGAGTTCCTGTTTTGTGATCCAAGACAAAGAGTATGACCACATGTAGGGTTTTATGGGAGCCCCGTTTGGCCTCTTTACATACCCGATCCGGTCCAGGAGTCACAATAGATTCGGGCTTTCCATTTGGCATATGCATAGAAAAAGTATGAAGAAAAGGTTGCATCATCCTAGATATGTGGTAGACTTGTGAGGCAGTGAAACCATCTGGCAGAGGTGGCGTCTCGGTCCCTTATATTATCTGAGTCCATTTCGTGGAACCGGCCGGACTCTCGAGCGGTGCCAAACTCAGGTAGTCGACTCCTGGATTAGAGAAGGTGATGTGAGGTTAGTGCCTTGGTTTCATCCACGTCCGACATCCGCTTGAAGGATGCCCAGAATGAGGCGATAAGTGATGACACGCGTGTGAAGATGTACACCCCTGCAGGGTTATTGAACTATTCGAATAGCCGTGTCCGCGGTTATGGACTACTTGGAAACCTCTACTTGATCATAGACAACTCGAATGGATACTTATAAAATCCGCAAGATAAGCGTGAGTGCTATGGTGTGCTTCTTCGTGGGGAAGTCGAGGAAGTAACCATAGTGGTGTATTGGTTGGAGATGTAGTGGACTCGTATACGCTTCTTACCTCAAAGTCTGGTACTCGTAGTACAGGATTAGCCAAGTCAAAGCTGGCACTTCTGCATGTTGAAACCCCACCTCCTTTACCTTGATACTTGAGCATGAGTAGTGTAGTTCTGATGTAAGTCTTGCTGAGTACGACTTTGTACTCACGTTTGCTTATTCTATGTTTTAGATGAGAACCCGGACCCCGATGGAGTCACCTTCGTGAAGCTCGATGTTGACCTTGGTAGCATAGTCCCAGACAGCAGTCTGGTCCCTCGTGGAAGGGCATGTTTGTTGTACAAGGCTTCTCTAAGCCATTTGTTAATCTTGTCTGTACTCAGACCTAATTTTCTTCTGTTGTATGATGTAATGTGATCACAGACATGTGATATTTGTATGCTCTATATGTATATCAATAAAGAGTACTTTGTAGAGTTATGTGATGATACCTGCTGTTCATACTAGGCATGTGTGCTGCGTGTATGTTTATAACATGCATGTCTTAGTATGGGTTTTCGAGACCTTAGTTGTGATCTGGCTGGCGGTCTTTTATACACCAAGTGGCCCTTAGATGTGCGCAGCTTGGGGCATCGCGATGCGATTGCTCGAGACTCTGTCTCGTGCACACTTTGATGTATGATCGAGCCCGCCCTAGACCCTGACTAAGTGATCGGGCTGGAGTAAGTCTATGTAAGAGTTAGGATCCAATCGATAACATGGTTGAGGCGACTTGTCTATGAGTATGGGATTCACCACCCATAAGAATTTAGACTTGTGAGCGGACGATGAGGACCCATCTCAGTTGATCATCCGGCCTGAATGGGATGCCCCTCACGTTCGATGCTTACCGAGAACGTTCTGTGCTTGGCCTTGTCTGCTTAGACAAGTGGGTACGGTTCTCGGCTCTCCATGTGATTGTATCGTGACTGGAATTACATACGCTAACCCCGGGTCCCGACAACCCTGTCCATCGTCTTCACCGCAGTCGTCTTCGTCTTCGAGCAGAGTAGGAGGAGCTGAAGCCCCCTGGAGCCGCTGAATCATGTCGTCGTCTTCGTCTACGGCCGCCGCACGAATTCGTCGATTACGTCGCCGTTGAACCACCTCAGCCATCGCCACCACCTCTGTTGAGTTCCTGGTGAGCTCACGATCAAAACCCCTCTCTTTACCCCCTCGATTGCTTCCTCTAGCCATGGCCGCCATGAGAGCCGAAGCTCCTCACCGCCGGGATCCATGGAGACGTCCAACCGCTACGAAATCGAGCCCGCCGTGTTGTCCATCACGTTCCCCGTGCTCCAGTTCTTCGAACCAGCCTAGCCCCGCCTCGATCCGTGCCTTGTAACAAGATCCCGATCACGGCCGTAGCTCGGTCGCCGCAGAACTTGACGCCGGCGAGCGTACAGTGCACCCCAGCACTTGGGATCAGTCTCATTCGACGCGCAACAGCAAGGGCTTCGATCTGGAGGACTCAGTGCTTCGAATGATGCCCGGAATCACCTCCCCGTGCAACGCCGCCGCGGCTTTGGTCGCCGACATTTAGCCGCCGGTGGGTTAGTCTAACCCCCCTCGCTAATCCACCTCCTAACCCACCCCTGGGTCACTGACCAGTGGGCCTAGTGGCTTAATTAAACCAGCGGATTAAATCACCCAGCCACTGACAGGTGGGACCCCCTTGTCAGCCCCCCCCCCCTGACGTCAGCCTGGCGCAATAAATCTATTAAATGAATTTCCAGAAAATCAAATTGAATTAAAGAATTCCAGAAATTCCAGAAAATAACCCAAACTTTGGAAATTCATAGAAAATTCATATTAACTCCAAATTGGACAAATAATATATGAAAAATGATCAGGAGAAAATTATCTTTCCAAATATGCAACTTTCAACTATGTTGGAGTTGATTTTAAAATGGGACCAGTAGCATATGTCATTTGGTTTATTTGAAATTAATTCAAATTCAAATCAAATGCTTTTGAAACTTGGACCATGGAATTATGCTACAATTCAACCACACTTCAGAGGCATATCATACACATTTCAAAAAGGTTCAAAATGATCAAACAATGTCACATGCAACTTGGTTAAGTTGAATTCAAATTGGAGTTTGAATTTGCAATTCAATTTGCAATATACTCCATTTAAATGGAATTGCCTTACACATCAAAGAATATACATCAAGATTCAAATTTCCATCATGTGTTTGTGCATTGTATTTACTTTGCTACTTTGCTTGTTGTTTGTCGAGTAGAGGTATAACCGGAGCAGGAGGCTGCCCCCTTCGTTGAAGACCCAGAACCCGAACCTCGTCAGCAAGGCAAGCAAACCCCCATTGATCATGTCGATAAAATCCCACTTCCCTCTCATGTCTCGCTTATGCATTGTTTAGGATGATCACCATGATTCGTTTCTACCGCATAGATGAACCCATTCCTTTGCATGACCTATCATTTTATCACAGTAGTAAGCAAACCACAATCCTAGCAAATGTAGGAGTTGTTTGATATCATGTGGCCCCTGCACATGTTTATCTCTTATTGCATGCTTAGTATGATACCATGTTGTTACTGTGATGTGAGTCGGGATGGTAGTGATCATGTTGATGATGGTAGAAAAGTGTTGGTGAATCGACCCTAATACAAGGTGAACGATGAGAGGCTGTGTAGGAGTACACGGTGGGTTGTCTCGTTGAACACCGCCCTAAGTCCGAGTTCTTGTGTGGTGATCCAAGATGAAGAGTACAACCACACATTGGGCTCACTGACCCCTCTCAACTTACTAACTCATCCCTTTCGATGTCCAGATGTCGCAATAGTTCGGAGTTCTGGTAGGCTTGTGGCCTGGATGCTATGTGAGAGAACGGCTCATCCGAGACCGGCTTATGCACCACGCACACATCACTTGGGTCCACTTCGGTAAACCGGCCGGGTTCACGATAGTGGTAACCAACCCAAGTAGGCGGCTTTCTCGGACTAGATAGGCTATGAGGTAACAGTTGTGGTGAGCATCCTCGCTGGCACCCCTTGAATGGTGTCGAGATCAAAGGCGGTAAATGATGATCATGTGTGTGTAGCGGTACACCCCTGCAGGGTTAACAAAACTATTCGAATAGCCGCGTCCGCGGTTATGGACTGCTTGGAAAGCTTAGCTTGATTATTAGATAACTTGAACTGGATACTTCTAAAACACACCAAGATAAGTGTGAGTGCTATGGCGTGCTTCCTCGTGGGGAAGTCGAGGAAGGCACCATAGTTGTGTATTGGTTGGAGAAAGTAGTGGACTCGTGTACGCTTCTTACCTCAAAGTCTGGTACTCGTAGTTCAGAATTAGTCAAGTCAAAGCTGGCACTTCTGCAAGTGAACCCCACCTCCCTTTACGTTGATACATGTGCATGAGTAGTATAGCTCCTATGTAAGTCTTGCTGAGTACGACTTTGTACTCACGTTTTCTTAATCTATGTTTTAGATGATACCACCGACCCCGAAGGTGGCTTCTTCATCGAGCTGGACGACTGAAGGTCAAGCTAGTCTAGTCCCAGTCAGACGACTGGTTCCCTCGTGGAGGGCTTGTGTTTAAATAAGGCTTCTTAAGCCATTTGTTAAACATGTCTGTACTCAGACATAATTTTCTTCCGTTTGTGTTGTAATGTTGGATCACATGTTTGTGATCTCTGTTTGCACTCTATAAGAGTTATCAATAAAAATGTACACTTTGTAGAGAATTGCAATGGTACCTGCTGTTCATACAAGGCATGTGTGCTGCGTGTATGTTTATAACATGCATGTCGTTGTATGGGTTTTCGATACCTTAGTTGTGTTCTGGCTGGCGGTCTTTCATACACCAAGTGGCCCTTAGATGTGCGCAGCTTGGGGCATCGCGATGCGATTGTTCGAGACTCCGTCTCGTGCACACTTTGTGGTATGATCGAGCCCGCCCTAGACCCCGACTAAGTGATCGGGCTGGAATAAGTCTATGTAAGAGTTTGGAGATAGTCGATAGTATGGTTGAGGCGACTTGTCTTTGAATATGGGAGATCACCACCCATATCATCAGACTTGTGTGCACACGATGAGGACCCATCTCAGTTGATCATCCGGCCTGGATGGGATGCCCCTCACGGACGATGCTTTCCGAGAACGTTCTATGCTTGGCCTTGTCTGCTTAGACAAGTGGGTACGGTTCTCGGCTCTCCATATGACTATGTCTTAGCTGTACTTGCATACGCTAACCCCGGGTCCCGACATGCATAACCGCGGACACGGCTATTCGAATAGTTCATTAGCCCTGCAGGGGTGTACATCTTCACACGCGTGTCATCACTTATCGCCTCGTTCTTGTCACCCTTCAAGCGGGTGTCGGACGTGGATGAAACCAAGGCACTACCCTCACACACCTTCTCTAATCCAGGAGTCGACTACCTGAGTTTGTCACCGCTCGAGAGTCCGGCCGGTTCCACGAAACGGACTCAGATAATGCAAGGGACCGAGACGCCACCTTTGACAGATGGTTTCACTGCCTCACAGGTCCATCCACATATCTATGCATAAATCAAATGGAAAGCCCGAATCTAGTGTGACTCCTGGACCGGATCGGGTACGTAAAGAGGCCAAACGGGGCTCCAATAAACCCTACATGTGGTCATACTCTTTGTCTTGGATTACAAAACAGGAACTCGGGGCCTAGGGCAGTGTTCAACGAGACAACCCACTGTGTACTCCTACACAGCCTCTCAGCGTTCACCTTTGTTTAGGGCGGATTCACCAACACGATATCATTTACATCACTGTGTTCATTCCATCCCGACTCCCAAACATAACATCCTCATTGTAACACTAAGCAGCAATAAGCAATAACAGTTGCAGGGGCCACATGCCATCATTCAACACCTAAATCTGCTAGGATTGTGGTTTTCTTAATACGGTGACAAAATGATAGGTGATGCATCGGAATGGGTTCAACTTGCGGAAGAACGTGTCTCGGTGATCTCCTAAACATGCATAAGCGAGATTGAGAGGGAAGTAGGATTTTATAGACATGATCAATGGGGTTTTGCTTGCCTTGCTGATGGTACACGGGTCTTAACTGTGGTCTTCTTCTTCGGGGTGATCACCGTCTCGGAACGTCTGTCATTGGAGGCAATCATCAACAAGGGGGGACAACTCCGAAAGTAAAAATGCACATACACATGATAAGGTTGTCCATGATGTGAATGGTACTGGTTTGTAGCATATTCAATTTAATTGAAGTATATTGCATTTGAAATGCAAATTCAAACTCCAAATTCAATTTCAAATTAAGTCATATACACATTTGCTTCTGTTCACCCATTTTAAAATGGTCAAACATAAAAACAAATTGCATATTCTTAATCCTTGCATTTTTCTGATAATTTTTAATATATTATATGTTTAATTTGGAGTTAGTATGAATTTTCTATGATTTTCCAAAGTTTAACTCATTTTCTGGATTTTTCTCTGTTTTCTTTAATTCTTTTAAATTCTGGAATTTGGTTTATTGCATCCGCATGATGCAATGCTGATGTCATAGTGGGGCTGACCAGTGGGCCACCACTGTCAGTGTCACAGGGGGTTAACCCCTCTCTGTTTAGTTAACAGAGGGCCTTAGGGGGCCAGGGGGCCCACCTGTCAGTGGCCCTAGGGGTCATTAACAGGGGGTTAGCCCCTAATCAACTGGCCACGTGGGCCTCTCACCGCCGGCGAGCTCCGGCACGGCGGAGACGACGCCGGGGTGACCAAATGGTCACGGGGAATCACGGGAGAGGCCTAAAATCGATCCCCACGTGCCCCCTCATCCATCTGTGCTATTCGGGGGTCTTCAAGGGGGCTGTGGCGCCGCCGGCTTCGACTTGCGCGGCGGCCGGAGCACTGGAAAGGCGATGACGACGAAGGTGACCATGGGAAGAAGCGCGGGAGGGCTGGGGAGGAAGAGGAGCTCACCCTGAAGCGGATGAAGGGGGCGGCGAGGTCGGGGATGCCTTGGTGACGATGGAATCGACGACGGGGTCCGGCGGCTCCGGCGAGAAATCGACGAAGATTGCGGCGGCTCGCGGTGGAATTGGCTCCCGATCTTCTTCCCGGAGACATGGAGGACGAAGGAGGGGAGGAAGAACACGGCCGGTTCGCTTCCTGTCGTCGTTGGCCGCGGGTGTGCACCCACGGCGGCGACGGTGAGCTCCGGGTGCGGTGAGAATCCTGCGAGGGAGAGAGCTAGAGGAAGCAGGAAGAGGGGGAAAGGACGCGGGGGTGCTCTGGCTTCTGCGTGGCGTGCGGAGGGAGGTAGGGGAGGCCTAGAAGGCGGACGGCGTCGAGGTGGCGTCGTCGAGCGCTCTGCTGCCTCCAGCGAGCAGCTTCAGCTAGACGACAGGAGAGGGGAGGTGGGCTTCGGATGCTGCTGGGCCAGGGGGGCTTCAGTTGGGCCAAAAGCCACGGGGTGTTTCCCCTTTTTCTTTTCCTTCTTGTTTTCTTTTCTGTAATTTTTATTGTGCCTAGAATTAAATAGCTAGGCCATTTTGTAAAATGCCCAAACATTTTTATAAATCCTAGGTGGTCAGTAGCAAACCACTTATAGAATTTGAGAATTTTTGAAATTCAATCAATTTGAATTTCAATTCAAATAGGGGTCAAATTTAATTTCCAGGGCACCTTTTGAATTTTTGAATATTCCAAGGGCATGGGAAAATACCCAAACCACTTTTAAAATGATCACCATCATTTATAGGAATTTTCAACTATTCAAATGATTTTTGGAAAAAGATTTTTATCTGGCCATTTGAATTAATTTCTCAGGGCTTTCTGCTTCCCCATTTTTGAATTTCATTTGAATTTTTGCATGAAGCAAAGGGCACAAACAAACCCTAGCACTTACCCTAGTTGGGGTTCTGACAACTCGCCCCCACTCAAAAGAATCTCGTCCCGAGATTCAGAAGTCGTCGGGAGGAAGGTGGGGTACTCGGCACGGAGGCGGTCTTCTCTTTCCCACGTTGCTTCTTTCTCGGAGTGATGTGACCATTGCACTTTGAGGAACTTGATCTTCTGACGACGAGTGACACGCTCTGCTGAATCAAGAATACGAATATGGTACTCTCAATAAGAAAGGTCATCTTGGAGATCAAGCGTTTCATGGTCGACTTCGCGGATGGGGTCCTTGAAGCAATGCCTGAGTTGTGACACATGGAATACATCATGTACTCGGGAAAGGTGCGGAGGTAGTTCAAGTTGGTAGGCAACTTCTCCACGTTTAGCGAGAATGCGGAAAGGTCCGATGTAACGTGGGGCCAACTTGCCTTTGATACCGAATCTTTGGGTTCCCTTCAGAGGAGTAACCCGAAGGTAAGCCTTCTCATCAAGATTGTAGCTCTCTTCCCTATGATGACGATCATAGTAGCTTTTCTGACGAGACTGAGCGGCTTTCAAACGATCACGAACAATGCAAACTTGCTCTTCTTCTTCCTTGATCATATCCGGTCGAAAGAGTTGTCTTTCACCGGTTTCTGACCAGTTTAGGGGTGTTCGACATCGTCGTCCATAGAGGAATTCAAAAGGAGCCATGTTCAGACTAGATTGGAAACTATTTTTATAAGCAAATTCGGCAAATGGAAGAGATTTCTCCCAATTCTTTCCGAATGAGATAACACAAGCTCTGAGCATGTCTTCAAAGATTTGATTAACCCTTTCAACTTGACCGCTAGACTGAGGATGGAAAGATGTACTAAAGGAGAGATGAGTTCCCATAGCATTCTGAAAGCTTCCCCAGAATCTAGAGGTGAAAAGGCTACCTCGATCAGAATTGATTTCCAAAGGAACACCGTGAAGAGACACGAATCTAGAGACATACAAGTCCGCCAACTGACTAGCAGTTATAGACTCGCGAACAGGAAGGAAGTGAGCAACTTTGGAAAGCCTATCTATGACAACGAAGATGGCATCATTTCCTTTCTGGGTTTTTGGAAAGCCGGTGATGAAGTCCATACCAACCTTGTGTTGGAAATATGCCCTAGAGGCAATAATAAAATGTTATTATATATATATTTCCACGTTCGTAATTAATGTTTATATTTCTGTGCTATAATTGCAATGACCCTCACTATGAGATTCAGAAGAAAACTCACTTGCATGTGTGGAAATGTAAACACCAAGAGTTCCTGGTTTAGCCTCTAAGACCAGCTCATGTGCTAAATGATGATTACGTTTTCTTAATCATGGACATTGTTCTTGTAACAAGGATGTCAGTAGCAATGGGAACATATTGTTAGCAGAACAATGATGTTGAACCGACCCCAGTATTGAATGATATACTTAGAGATCACATCGTAACTACGTTATAAGTCATATCATGAAATGTTATCATATACGTAATTCCTTAGACCATGAGAGTATCGAGTTGCTTCACACAGGAAGACATGCTTTGGTTCTTAGATGAATCCTCCCGTAAATGGGAAGTATTAAAATAAGTTCTGGGTATGTCAGATGGTGTGGCTAGTGACTGTGATAGTTCAAGAATGGGATTTGCTCCTTCACGATGAAGAGATATTGACTTTGGGCCCACTCGGTATGACGGTATCCATTCTAGTCTGGCCAGACGCATTGTGATTTAATCAAGGGGATACCGGAATACAATAACGAGAAATAGAGACAAACGAGCGAAGAGGATAACAAGTGGCTTGTGTTCAAGAAGTTGTTACACATGGGTGCCAAACATCTCTCCTCTAACTTTGTCATATATCACGAAGCAAAGGGAATGGTACATGAATAAACATAATGGTTCACTCGAAGTTTCTTCGTGTATGTGCGGGAGTCAACATGGGTGTCCATGGCTCTGCTGTTGATTATTGGCTATTGACAAAAGGCTATTGACCTATGTCCGGAAGATGTTCTGAGTCATGTCCGCATTATACCGAACCTATTGGGTCACACACTTAACGAGTAGTAATCTGTTAGAGAACTAGGAGATGAAAAGAGAAAGGGTACCGGAATTGTTTCGGGTGGAACCGGAAGTGTTTCCGGGTAGCACTAGAAGTGTTCTAAGTGGTGCCGAATGGTTTCAGAATATTCGAGAACAGTCTCGGATGATTCCGGAACATTCAAGAAGAGTCTTGAAGTGGTCACAAGACATCCGTGATAGTCTCGGAAGGTTTTGCAACATTCGGTAATAGTTGTGGAAAGATTACGAAACATCAGGAAATTATTCCGGGACTTCTATAAATGTTTCGGGAGGTTTCGGGAGATTCTCGGGAGCTTATGGAAGTATCTGGAGGGTTATGGAACTCTCCAAAACGCGGAAATCGAAGCTAGGCCAAGTAGGAAGGTCCACAAGGCCGTAGGTCGGTGGGAAATAGACTTTCCTTGGGGGCTAGGGAAAAACGCCAGGGTCCCTGGCGTTTCCCCCCTAGACGCCGTAGTCCGCGGCGTTTCGTACAGGAATCCGTGTTGGACTCCTCCTGGTGGCCAAAACCGACTTTGGGGAGAACCCTCGACCAAGTTGCGACCCCAGGCTTCCACCTATATATTCGTGGGCAGGGGTAGCCCCAAAAACACTAGAAAAGCCCCAAGGCTGCCCCAGCTAAATCCCACGCGCCTCTAATTCTCTTCGGGCTAGATCGTTCTAGTCTGGACGCCGCTAGGCTATTCTCCCTCTAGCTTCTCTCGGTGGCGTTCTTCTCTGGACGGCGGAGCGCTGCTGGATTGCTACATCGGGATGTGTGGATACCGGTAGAGGGATCATACCTTTGATCCTTCTTCGAGGTCCTTCTTCTTCGAGGTCTTTCTTCTTCCTCGGAGATCATGATCGAGGGACTTGTTCGTGGGACTTGATCGGGACGGATCGCGGGACAGATCACGCAACGGATCGTGGAACGGTACGCGGGATCGATATCCTCGCGGTTGGGAGGTCATTGAAATTCCTAGCTGCGGGGATCTGCACCAACGTTCTTCACCAACTCTACTTCCGCTACTTCGGTTGGTGAGCCATGACCTAAAACCTTGTATGCAATCTTCTTGGATGATCTTGGGTTCTTGATTCGTAGGCCGAAATTTTTGTTTTCTATTACGTTTCCCAACAGTGGTATCAGAGCGATCCTTGATTAGATGCATGTTTAGGTCTAGATCATATGTGTGATATGACGCATTGATTTTCTTGTTGCTTCCCTGTCATGTGATTTTTTCTATGCTTGATGGCAAGTTGAGGTTTTGCTACAAGGATTGAGTTTTCCATCGATCCCTCTATGCTGCTTTCAGTATGCTGGTTGCCTTGATCATGGTCTACATCAAACTCCTTGGATCTCATCTTAATCTCGCAATAGAAGATTTAACATGGAGGGGCTTGTGGATTTTATGAACTCAAATCCACACGGGGGTCACGCGTTTAACGAAGTTTGGCTTGTGGCATTAGTTGTTGCACGCACCCCGTATGTTAAACTAGCAACAAAAGAAGTATCGTGTTTTGTTTTATCTAGGGTTTCTCGTTTGCCTTGTAAACCTGCTTAACAACCATGATAAAATTTGCAACAACCCGTGTAGATGGCGATCTAACTCGTTTTTGCAGAGTATGCATGTGATGTGGTATAGCCTTCAAGATTTGCAATGTGTTTGTCTGAGATGCTATATGTTATGTAATATTTATTCGCGACCTGCGTGTCGTGGTACGGCATGATGACTGAAGTCATATGATTGTCACTTAATTATGGCCTGCGTGCCAGAACTGTTTATTAGCTCGAGGCAAAGCAATAGATAGATGCAAGGTGATGATCTACGATGCGGAGGTGGACCCCGACGCACATGCCGGAAGCCGTGGTGATGTTCCGGGCGCCAAGGAGAAAGTTGGTGGACGCGGTGACTTCAACCACGACGACGTGAAGACAATGAAGACTTCACGGAGCAAAGGGCTATACTATATCACATAAATTTATGAACTTCCTGTGATGTTTATCCCTTTGATGCACCCTTGTTTGATGCGCGGTAGTCGTATTTTATTAGGGTGATCTCTCGCAAAACAATATCAAGTTGATAGTGTTCTTCCAACTATAGCACCGTCTATACTATGTTTCACATCGGAGCAGGTCATGTCACATGGGTGCACACGGTGTGACGCATAAAAGGTGGGTGTGTTAAAAGAACACACAGCACATTACACTTGGTTGTCTTGGCGGTTTGGATAAAAGTTTGCTACCGGAACACGCCCATCGAAAGATGAACAAGAATCACCTTTGGCGTGATTGGCAAGTTGGCCTACCGGTCCAGTCTAAGTCATCAGTGATGTCACATCAATGGCGGACGATTGGGTTGGATCTTGAATCACTCCAGCATCAATTATGAGAGATATTGATCTGAGTGGGAGCGCACTTAGTAATTAAATTGATTAATCACAAGTGCAACTTAATTATGAACAAAGTCTTAGTATTTGCATTATCGTTGTAGAATAATGGCTCGCGTTACCACCTTCCCAATTGATTTTGATTAACTGTATTATCTGGTAAAAACTTTACGATTGGTACCGTATTGTGAGGACTATCCTCAATAGTGTCGAGAAGAACCTTGTCCTATCGCAAATTTTTGATGCTCTCCCGCTGATTCTATGGATGATGTGACTTACGTCCATAATCCAAAATGCTATAATTCCACCACAGCTAAGTGCATTGTCTTCACCACCATGAAACCTGAACTTCGAAACATTTGGGATAGTTATGTTATATTCATGGAACTGGAAAAAAAAATTCAGTAGTAAGACAATTAATGTTGGATATAAGATATATAGTACAATGTATGATTGTAAGCATTAGTGAAAGTGTTCATTATGCTCTAACTAAACTGATAAGGGTGGGATCCAGAAGAAGACTAATCATATGATGATGAGAATTAAGGGAAAGGAAGTTCCATAGGGTGTTAGTAAGACTTACACGCCGGAAAGTCCATGGCCCGCGCCATCCTTAATCATGTGTGAGCTTTTGTGAGTAGGAGTGACATTGGAAATAGAACTATGATACGTATAAAGGCAAAACGAAAGAAGACTGGAATATCCAGCTCAGAAATGAAAGTCATACGGAGTTATAGATGAATTCATTGCTGGTCAAGAGATGTAATTCTTGGGAATCATGATTAAGCAGTTAATTGTGGATTATGTATATTGTGATTAAACTGTTGATCATCGGAATATCACTTCAATTGCATATCGTTGCAAGTTGATGCAAGAAATACTATGGCTTTTATGAATAGCTAATGATGAGTTTTGACACGCTCGGGAACACGGTAAAAGGTTTACTATACCGTGTGTTGACTCTATGATTATCTTCATAATTCATTTTAGAGTTGAGTAAATTGTTACTACACTTTAGCCTTGTTGCAAAACATCATTTTGAATCATGTTTTTTGCAAGAGAGTTTTTCAAAGCTATGAATAACGTAAAGGCCATACTTCCATTATGAATAGGTTGTATGTTATGAATCTTGATAATAATACTTAAACATCCATAACACTGACGCTAAACGTCGAAAGACTGACAGAAATACCACATAGATGTGGCACTGCCGTTTATCACAAGTGACATAACATGCATGAAGAATTTCCATAAGTGATGGACTTTCGAGTCATATGACTATGAATCACTTGACGCTTGCGATCTTTGTCTCGAAGTAATGTGACTAAAACACCGTTGATAGGCCATACATGAACGGACAACTAAACCATTGATAATCATACATGATGATGTGTGTAGTCCAATAAGTGTAGTTGTGTGCAGTGGATTCCCTATCTTCACTCATGAGTTGAAATAGATGTGAGGATATCTGTTCAATAGAGACATACGTCTGAAATCTTTGAAATGTTCAAGGAATTTTAGAGGGAAATAGAAATTCATTGTAATGAGGAAATAAAGCTTCTGCAAATTAGATTGTAGAAAGTAATATTTGAGTTACAAGTTAAGCGAACGTCTGATGAGTTGTGAAGAAGTGTCATAACTTGCGTCTCCCGGAACACCACTATGAGTAAAGTGTTCGAGAGATGTAATCAAGCCATGTATGACACGGTAAGATCAAATATGATGTTTATCAATTTGCCATTATACTTATTAAAGTTATGCGTTAGAGACTACGGCTTTTACACTGAAAAGAGCACCATCAAATCTGTTGAAATGACACCATATTAGATATGATATGGAAATGATAAAACCATATTGTCTTTTCTTAAAATTTGGGTGTATGAGATATATGTTTAACATACTCAAAACACCAAATCAGATAAGTGCTACTTTTTGTAGGTTATTCCAAAAGGTTTGGTTTTCCTCTATCACTACACAAAAGAAAAACTGTTTGCTGTTAAGAACAATGTGTTTTGAAGAAAATGGTTTCTTGCAAAATAGTGAGTGGGAGGACAGTGCAACTTATTAAAGATTGTTGAATCTTCAAATAAGTGTGCAGCTGAACCACACAGGTTAAACAAAACTCGTAAAAACATTCATGATATGTAAGACGAGATATTATTGTTCGACAATGATAAACCTGTGATATACAAAGAAGCGTTGATGGGCCCTGACTCCGGGATTTGGCTAAATTCCAAATAATCCGAGATAGTATCCATGGAAGTAAGTCAAGTTTTGAACTTGGTAGACCCTCTGAAAGACTAAAAGTCTGAAGAATATATATATGGATCTATAATTGATTCGGATGAAATTGTTTCATCCATAAAGCTCAACTCGTTGGAAAATTGTTTTCTAGCAAGTTCAAACGTTGACTACGAAGAAATAGTGTCGATCGTAGAGATGCTTTAGTCAGTTCGGGTTATATTAGCAATTACTACATATCTTATTTATAGGATACGGTAGAATGAACGTCAAAACAAAGTTCCTACACGGAAATATAACAAAGGACGTATATGGGATACGACCGGAATGTTTTGTCGATTCAAAGGATGCTAAATTGGATGCAAGCCTTGGATATCCAGTGATGGACTGAAGCTAGCACAATGGAGTTGGAATTTTCGTTATGATGAAATTGCCAAAAGAGTTTGTTTTCATCGGGAATAAACGAAGATGCTTGAATGTTCAAGAAAGTAAGTGGGAGCTGAATGATATTTCTAAAACCTTATGTAGATGACATATTGTTGATTGAAAATGATATCAATTTCTTGACACGAATAAGGACTTCATTGGAAATAGTTTTCAGTTGAAGAACTTGGGCTAATATAGCATTAGTATTGAGCACAGTGATCTATGAAGATAGTAAGTGCCTGATCATGCTAAAGCCAACATTACATGTTGACATGATACTAAAGTAGTTTAGTATGAATACGCCAAGAAGGATGTTCTTGCCGAGGTCACGGTGAAAAGTTGTTTGCGGAAATCAGTGTTCATGAACACAGATAAGCAAAACACATGTATTGAATTTCACTCACATGTGTGTTTGGATTAATCATGTACACCATAATATGTAAAACGACCAGATATGTCCAGTGCTCCAAAAGGTTGTGAGCAAGATACCAAAGTGATCAACATGTTGATCATTGGACAAACAGTGAAAAGTTAAACTTATGATAGATAAGATATGTTTCTCAGAAAATGGAGAGAATGAAGAGCTCGTTGTAACAAGTTACACCAGCTGAATTTTGATGTAAACAGTTACACCAATTCAGTCTTCATACTTACTCCGATCGATTTTCGATTTTAATTGGGATTATGTGTTTCACACGTAAGGGTGGCACAGTATGGAGGAACTATGTTAAGTTAGATACTGTGGCGAATTCTATAACAGAGGCTAAGTATATTGTTGCTTAAAGAAGTAACAAGGGAGGGTATTTTGAATCATCAGTTCATTTATGAACATGGTATGGTTTCCAAGATGCTTGAAGCTGATGGAACATTGATGAATGATTTCATGACTTATTCTAAAGGAACCAAGGTCCTGCCAAATGATTCAAACATATACAAAGCTAAACTGATAAAATTAGTGAATTTTATGATAGCATGAAAAACGCGAAGATATGCAAGATACAAACGGGCCTCAAACGTCAGATCCGATGATGAAGTCTATACCACAAATGAAGCATGTATTACACCGGTATGCCATAGGTGTAAAGTACTCAAGCACTGATAATATTATTGACTCTAGTGCAAGTGGGAGACTGTTGGAAATATGCCCTAGAGGCAATAATAAAATGTTATTATATATATATTTCCACGTTCGTAATTAATGTTTATATTTCTGTGCTATAATTGCAATGACCCTGACTATGAGATTCAGAAGAAAACTCACTTGCATGTGTGGAAATGTAAACACCAAGAGTTCCTGGTTTAGCCTCTAAGACCAGCTCATGTGCTAACTGATGATTACGTTTTCTTAATCATGGACATTGTTCTTGTAACAAGGATGTCAGTAGCAATGGGAACATATTGTTAGCAGAACAATGATGTTGAACCGACCCCAGTATTGAATGATATACTTAGAGATCACATCGTAACTACGTTATAAGTCATATCATGAAATGTTATCATATACGTAATTCCTTAGACCATGAGAGTATCGAGTTGCTTCACACAGGAAGACATGCTTTGGTTCTTAGATGAATCCTCCCGTAAATGGGAAGTAGTAAAATAAGTTCTGGGAATGTCAGATGGTGTGGCTAGTGACTGTGATAGTTCAAGAATGGGATTTGCTCCTTCACGATGAAGAGATATTGACTTTGGGCCCACTCGGTATGACGGTATCCATTCTAGTCTGGCCAGACGCATTGTGATTTAATCACGGGGATACCGGAATACAATAACGAGAAATAGAGACAAACGAGCGAAGAGGATAACAAGTGGCTTGTGTTCAAGAAGTTTTTACACATGGGTGCCAAACATCTCTCCTCTAACTTTTTCATATATCACGAAGCAAAGGGAATTGTACATGAATAAACATAATGGTTCACTCGAAGTTTCTTCGTGTATGTGCGGGAGTCAACATGGGTGTCCATGGCTCCGCTGTTGATTATTGGCTATTGACAAAAGGCTGTTGACCTATGTCCGGAAGATGTTCTGAGTCATGTCCGCATTATACCGAACCTATTGGGTCACACACTTAACGAGTAGTAATCTGTTAGAGAACTAGGAGATGAAAAGAGAAAGGGTACCGGAATTGTTTCGGGTGGAACCGGAAGTGTTTCCGGGTAGCACTAGAAGTGTTCTAAGTGGTGCCGAATGGTTTCAGAATATTCGAGAACAGTCTCGGATGATTCCGGAACATTCAAGAAGAGTCTTGAAGTGGTCACAAGACATCCGTGATAGTCTCGGAAGGTTTTGCAACATTCGGTAATAGTATTGGAAAGATTACGAAACATCAGGAAATTATTCCGGGACTTCTAGAAATGTTTCGGGAGGTTTCGGGAGATTCTCGGGAGCTTATGGAAGTATCTGGAGGGTTATGGAACTCTCCAAAACGCGGAAATCGAAGCCAGGCCAAGTAGGAAGGTCCACAAGGCCGTAGGTCGGTGGGAAATAGACTTTCCTTGGGGGCTAGGGAAAAACGCAAGGGTCCCTGGCGTTTCCCCCCTAGACGCCGTAGTCCGCGGCGTTTCGTACAGGAATCCGTGTTGGACTCCTCCTGGTGGCCAAAACCGACTTTGGGGAGAACCCTCGCACAAGTTGCAACCCCAGGCTTCCACCTATATATTCGTGGGCAGGGGTAGCCCCAAAAACACCAGAAAATCCCCAAGGCTGCCCCAGCTAAATCCCACGCGCCTCTAATTCTCTTCGGGCTAGATCGTTCTAGTCCGGACGCCGCTAGGCTATTCTCCCTCTAGCTTCTCTCGGTGGCGTTCTTCTCTGGACGGCGGAGCGCTGCTGGATTGCTACATCGGGATGTGTGGATACCGGTAGAGGGATCATACCTTTGATCCTTCTTCGAGGTCCTTCTTCTTCGAGGTCTTTCTTCTTCCTCGGAGATCATGATCGAGGGACTTGTTCGTGGGACTTGATCGGGACGGATCGCGGGACAGATCGCGCAACGGATCGTGGAACGGTACGCGGGATCGATATCCTCGCGGTTGGAAGGTCATTGAAATTCCTAGCTGCGGGGATCTGCACCAACGTTCTTCACCAACTCTACTTCCGCTACTTCGGTTGGTGAGCCATGACCTAAAACCTTGTATGCAATCTTCTTGGATGATCTTGGGTTCTTGATTCGTAGGCCGAAATTTTTGTTTTCTACTACGTTTCCCAACACCTTGTCCCATTTCCACTCGGGAATAGACAATGGTTGAAGAGTGCCAGCAGGTCTTTGGTGTTCTGCCTTAATGCGACGACAAACATCACATTCGGCAACAAATTGTGCAATGTCTCTCTTCATACGGGTCCACCAAAATCTCTGGCGTAGATCTCGGTACATTTTTGTGCTACCGGGATGAATGGAGAGGGGAGTGTCATGAGCTTCCTTAAGGATCAGCTGCTTTAGGCCTTCATTCTCAGGAAGTACTAAACGATTTTCAAAGAATATCGTTCCTTGATCATTTGCAGAGAAACATTTAGCAACTCCGCTAACAATGTTCGGCTTGATCTCTTGAATACCACTATCTTGTTTCTGGGCGGCTATGATTTGATCCTCAAGGGTTGGTTTCGCCACAAGGTTGAAAAGAGATCCACGAGGAACTATCTCAAGATTGAGCTTGCAAAATTCCTCATGCAGAAGTGGTTGATACTGTTGTAACATGAGGTTGTTACAATACGACTTACGACTTAGCGCATCAGCCATGACATTGGCCTTGCCTGGGGTATAAGAAATTCCCAAGTCATAATCTTTTATCAACTCTATCCAGCGTCTTTGCCTGAGATTAAGATCTGGTTGGGTGAATATGTATTTGAGGCTTTGGTGGTCGGAATATATCTCACAACGATTACCAAGGAGGTAATGTCGCCAAGTCTTCAGGGCATGAACTACGGCAGCGAGTTGAAGATCACGGGTAGGATAGTTCTCTTCATGTGGCCGCAACTGGCATGAAGCATAAGCTACCACATGCCTATCTTGCATAAGTATGCATCCTAACCCTTGCCGTGAAGCATCACAATAGATCTCGAACTCCCTTTTGGTGTCTGGAGGCGCAAGTACGGGTGCAGAAATCAATCTTCTTTTCAGCTCTTGAAAGATTTCCTCGCACTTGGGAGTCCATTGGAATTTCTTATCTTTCTTGAGGAGTTCAGTAAGAGGCTTTGCAACTTTAGAAAAGTTCTCGACGAAGCGGCGGCAATAGCTTGCTAGGCCGAGAAAACTCCTAACTTGCTTAACCGATTCAGGTGGAGTCCAGTCAAGGACGGCCTGAACTCTCTCGGGATTGACTGCAACACCTTTCGCAGAAATCACGTGGCCTAAGTAGGTCACTTCTGGTAGCCAAAATTCACACTTGGAGAACTTGGCATAAAGGCGGTGCTCTCTAAGTTTCATCAATACCAACCTAAGATGTTCTGCGTGCTCTTCTTCGTTCTTCGAGTAGATGATAATGTCATCAAGATAAACCACAACAAATTTATCTAGGTACTCCATGAAGATTGAATTCATTAAGCGCGAGAATGTGGCGGGGGAATTGGTTAAACCGAAGGACATGACGGTGTACTCGTAAATACCATAACGAGTAGTGAAAGCCGTTTTTGGAATGTCCTCGTTTCGTATTTTGATTTGATGATAGCCTAATCTCAAATCCATCTTGGAGAAGACAGAGGATCCAGCAAGTTGATCATAAAGATCATTGATCCTGGGCAGTGGGTACTTGTTCTTTATCGTCGCTAGATTTAGCGGGCGATAGTCTACGCACATCCTTTCTGTTCCATCTTTCTTCGTCACGAACAGAACGGGGCAACCCCATGGCGATGAGCTAGGGCGGATGAAGCCTTTTGCCAACGAAGCATCAAGTTGGGTTTTTAGCTCAGCTAACTCATGTGGGGCCATTCTATATGGACGTCACGAGATTGGGGTTGTTGTCGGGGGATTGGTACCCGGGTAGGCTAACCCAAGCGGAAGCAAGCTTTCAAGACAAGGATGGACCAATTGGGCTGCAGCTGGGCCGAGCTGGACAGAGGTACGGCCGATTTCTCCAAGGCAATCGACCATACCAAATGCCAGCAGTCGGCCCAGGCGCAATCGGGCCACCCTTCCTTCACCAAAGATAATCATCCGATTAGTCCGCAGCTGGACCGAGGCCGATTCCTAGAAGGCCGATTGCCCAGAGCAATCGATCCCACCAGGAACCACCAGTCGGTCCAGGCGCAATCGGAGCAACCTACCACCCAGTCGGGGGTATGATTACGAGGTCATAAATGCCATATCCCGAGATATCTGGGTGGCAGGAAGGCCAGGTCATGTCGAGGATTTGCTGGAGATACGGTGTCGACCTCCCCGCCGATTCCGCGGACAGGCCGACAAGACCGCACCCCCTAGCTCCACTGTTCACTCCTAGGTTCTACGAGGTAGCAGCATGGGCCGCCGCTCGTAGGCTCCGGGTCACCCGGAGAGGAGCAGTCGGTGGGCCCAGGCTGATTAGAGGATGACGGATGGGCCCATTCAGCGATGAAGTTACCATAGTACCCTGGACTCACACTATAAGAGCCAGGGTACCCCCTCCTGCGCGAGGGACGCCACACCTGAGATCTCATTAACTCATTCCCCCTTCAGTTCATTTACTGCCTGTAGTCAGTCCTCAGGGAAGCAGGAGAGGACCTTGCCCACGGCGGCGGTGTACTCCTTCCCCTGAGAAGATAGAAGAGCAGTTATTGTGGTTCCTTCATTGATATACAAGAGACAAGCAGGAGTAGGGGTGTTATCTCTCCGGAGAGCCCCGAACCTGGGTACATCGTGGTGTCTTCACCGTGCTTGTGCCCAACCCGATTCCGGCACCATCGATATTCTCTCCCTCGTGTCTTCCCCTCACTTTAGCCATCCCCATGGCATCTGTCGTCACATATCGACGACAGTTGGCGCCCACCGTGGGGCAGACCGAGGCGTCGACTAGAGTCAAGATCCGGACGGGATTTTCCTTTGCATCCGGCGGTAGCCACGCCTCCGGCCTGATTCTAAGGCGTGGGGCAATCGATTATGTAGTGGACTACTCGGCGCGGTACAGGGTTGGAGCACCCTTGCCGCCCGGAGTGTCGCTGCAGGTGGGAAGTCATCGCCTCTTCATTGGTAGCTTCCCTGAGGCGTATCCCAGAGACATCCGCATCTTCTCGTGTGCTTCAGATCCGCTCTCGACCAGGGGCTGCGTCGCAGCGCCTGGCCAAGAGGAGGGCCGACTGCACGCCGCTGTCATGATGGCGGGAGCATCCTCATCGACCAACCGTGATCCGGCAGGCGCAGCAAGGAAGGCCAAGGAAGTAGCTGATGCGGCAGAGCGAATCGGCACCAGTGCGTTGCGGGATGTATTATACACACCCGTGAACAGGAATGGTGATCCGGAGCAGGTGCATACCGAGCTGGAAACAGCACTGCTCGCTCTGGCTCGCAGGGCTGAGCAAGTGCTGGCAGAAGAGCGTCGGCTGGGAGCCATCACAAGGGAGTACAATGCAGCACATGCAGGACCGCGCTGGCCGATTGAGCCCGCAGTCCTGGAAGACCTGAGAAGCCGAGGAAGAGCAGTCAACCAGCAGCTCTCAGGGGCTGAGCAGTCGGAGCGTCCGAGAAGGCCGGTGCAACCGGAGCAACCGGCGCAGTCGGCATTCATCCAGAGGCCAGCATATAGCACACCGGACAAGAACTTGAGAGCAGCCGAGCAGATAGCGCTCGAGCTGGAAGAATTGGAAGGAGATGAGCGGCGCGAACAGTCGCGCCGAATGCGTGAGCTGATAGCGGCCGCAAAAGAGCAGAGGCTTGTAGCAATGGGCAATCAAAATGCTAAGCCGGAGGCATCAAGAGGAACTGTGAGGCCGAATGCGGGAGCTAGCCAGCGACCGAATGCATCGCGCCAGAACAGGCATCAACCTGCGCCATCTCGGCACGACAGCAAGGTCAGAAGCAATCGGCCACCTCCAGCAGCAAGCAGAAGAATGGAAGAGCCAGCTGTTAACAGCAGGCGCCATGACATGCCGCAGCAGTCGGCGCCAAGACCAGCAATCAGCACCCGACTTGGCCCTCGCCAAATCGGCCAGAACGACGCAAGGCATCGCATTGAGCTCCTGGAGAAGGAGGCTAAGGAAGATGAAGAAGGAGAAGCTGGCCCATCCTGTTTCGGTCATCGCATTCGGACGGAGAGATTCCCCAAAGGCTTCACGTTGCCGAGAGACACTCCCAAGTACAATGGCTCGGTGAAACCGGAAGATTGGCTATCCGATTACCTGACGGCAGTCCGCATCGCAGAAGGCAATCGGCGTGTAGCAGTCCTCTATGCACCTCTCATGCTGCAGGGCTCAGCGCGGACGTGCTTGAACAGTTTGCCCAAGGACAGTGTGAATTGCTGGGAGGATTTGACGACCGCATTCATCCACAACTTCACAAGCACGTATGAGAGGCCCAACCTCCCGCGACAGTTAGCTTTGTGTGTGCAAGGCAAGGACGAGCCCCTCCGAGATTACCTATCTCGGTGGATCAAGCTGAAGAATTCATGCGAAGGAGTCCATGAGATCCAGGCCATTCAGTATTTTACTGATGGATGCCTGGCTGATTCAATGTTGAAGCACAAGTTGCTCCGCAAAGACTTCACGTCGCTCGCCGAGCTCATGAAGGTGGCAAATGCATTCGCTATGTCCGATTCTGCGATGCGCCCTATCCAACTCGGAGTTGGAGGTGTGATCCAGTCACCAGGGGCTCCGCAGTCGGACACAGGGAACCAAGGCCTCAGTCGGAAGGAGAGAAGAGAGAACAATCGCAACAACAACAACAACCAGCAGAACAACGGCAAACGCAAGGACGAACAACCCGATACTCAGTATGGCAGTCGGCAGGTGGACGCTGTTCAGAATGAGGAGGACCCAGCGGCTGCAGGAGGCAGTCGGAAGATGAGACCAAATGTGAGACCCCCAGGGCAGATGAAGCCCAAGTACACGTTCGAGGATATGTTGGACGCACCATGCAAGTTGCAAAGCACGCCTGGGAGGCCGTCTGCGCACACCACTCGGCAGTGTGACTTCGTGAGAAGGATTGCAAAGGGATAAGCTTTACCACCACCACCACCACCACCACCCCAGAAAAGAGGACCACCTCAGCAGCAGAACCAGTACCCGCAGCAGGATGCGGCTTAGATGATTTTTACCAGCGAGTCCACAGACAAGGGCAGTCGGAGAGCCCGAGCCCAAGAAGTTAATGCCACTATGCCGCCAATTCCCCAATTCATGCACTGGTCCGAGTGTCCGATATCCTGGGACAGAGCAGATCATCCCACCATTTTGCCGAATCCAGGCAACTATCCGCTGGTGGTGGACGCTCTAGTCGCAGGACCAAGATTTTCATGCAAGTTTTCTAGAGTGCTAGTTGATGGAGGAAGCACAATCAACATTCTGTACAGAGATACAATGCTCAAGCTAGGGCTCACAGAGCGGGACTTGGAGCGTAGTCGGACGACATTCCATGGGATTGTTCCTGGGCTGTCTTGCACCCCCATGGGTCGCATTCGGCTGGATGTCATATTTGGCACGGAAGAAAATTTCAGGAGAGAGCCGATTTGGTTTGAGGTGGCCGACCTCAGCAGTCATTACCATGCTCTATTGGGGTTACCAGCATTTGCCAAGTTCATGATCAATGCACAGCAGACATACCTGAAGATGAAGATCCCGGGGCCAAACGGCGTCATCACAGTCACCGGAGACTTCAGGAAGTCCCTCGAGTGCACATCCGCTGGCAGCAGTTTGGCTGAATCTCTAGTGGTGGAGACGGAGAAGCGCCAGCTCAGCAAAGTCATTGCAATGGCGCAAGCACAGAGCAAGAATCCACTTCCGGTTGGCCCAGCAAAGAGAGTAGATGAGGAATCGGCTTTTCAGTCGGCCAAGGACAGCAAGAAGATCGCTCTAGATCCCTCTGACTCAACCAAGTTCGTTGTAGTCGGAGCTGGACTTAGCGATAAATAGGAAAGCGAACTCGTCGAGTTTCTCCATGAGAATCGGGACATCTTTGCATGGTCTCCACAAGACATGCCTGGTGTTCCGAGAGAACTCGCCGAGCACAAGCTGCACATTCGGCCAGGCTCGAAGCCGGTCAATCAACCGCTGAGACGTTTTTCTGAGGACAAGAGAAGGGCAATCGGCGAAGAGATTGCGAAGCTGCAAGCGGCAGGTTTCATCATGGAAGTGTTTTACCCCGAGTGGCTGGCGAATCCAGTCCTCGTCATGAAGAAGAACAAGACTTGGCGTATGTGTATAGATTATGCTTGCCTGAACAAGGCATGCCCGAAAGATCCGTTCGCTCTGCCCCGTATTGATCAAGTGATTGATTCTACGGCCGGCTGCGAGCTGTTGTCCTTTCTGGATGCTACTGCTGGATATCACCAGATCAAGTTGGCTATAGAAGATCAGATCAAAACTGCATTCATAACCCCTTTCGGGGCCTATTGTTATATCACCATGCCGTTTGGTCTGAAGAATGGAGGAGCCACTTATCAGCGCACGATTCAGAGGTGCACACATTCCCAACTCGGCAGGAATCTCCATGTGTACGTGGACGATTTGGTGGTGAAGTCGGCAAAGGGGATCACATTGCTAGATGATCTCAGAGAAACATTCGCGAATTTGAGAACTTATCAGATCAAGCTCAACCCGGAGAAGTGTGTGTTTGGAGTCCAAGCCGGCAAGCTGTTGGGGTTTCTCGTTTCCGAGAGAGGAATCGAATGCAACCCCGAGAAGATAGCCGCAATAGAGCGCATGGAGCAGCCCAAAACCCTGAAGCAAGTGCAGAAATTCACCGGTTGCCTCGCATCTCTCAGCCGATTCCTCAGTCGGCTGGGTGAAAAGGAAATCACATTGTACCAGTTGATGAAGAAGACCGAGAAGTTCACATGGACCCCTCAAGCAAACGAAGCATTCCGAGAACTCAAGCGCATGCACTCCACGGCACCAATCCTGGCTGCCCCGATTGAGAAGGAGCCAATGATGTTATACATTGCGGCAACCAATCGGGTGATCAGTGCAGTCATGGTGGTGGAGCGGCCCGAGAAGGACAAGGCACAGCAAATCCAGCGCCCAGTGTACTACATCAGCGAAGTGCTCTCGGCATCCAAGCAGAACTACCCTCACTATCAGAAGATGTGCTATGGAGTGTACATGGCAGCCAAGAGATTGAAGCCGTACTTTCAAGCTCACCTGATCACAGTTGTCAGCTCGGCTCCATTAGCTGACATCATGGGAAGCAGAGATGCAACCGGAAGAGTGGAAAAATGGGCAATTGAAGTCGCCAGTCACGGCATCCAGTATGAACCTAGGAATGCAATCAAGTCGCAAGCATTGGCCGATTTCCTGGTGGACTGGGCTGAAACTCAGTACATGCCGCAGCTCCCAATGTCGGATTGCTGGCGAATGCACTTTGATGGCTCCAAGATGAAGAATGGCCTAGGGGTTGGGGTGGTACTCACTTCCCCAAGAGGAGATCAGTTGCAGTATGTGCTTCAGATTCACTTCGCAGCATCAAACAATGTCGCCGAGTACGAAGCCCTGGTGCATGGTATCAAGCTTGCCAAGGAAATCGGTATTCGGAATATCGAGTGCTTTGGTGATTCTGACCTGGTGGTACAGCAGTGCTCGGGCACCTGGGATGCAAAAGATGCTAACATGGCAAGCTATCGATTCCTAGTGCAACAGATGAGCGGATATTTTGAAGTTTGCGAGTTCCATCATGTGCCGAGAGCAAACAATGAGGCAGCAGATGCATTGTCCAAGCTAGGCTCCACAAGGCAATCAATCCCACCAGGTGTATCTCTGGAGCATATCAAGAAGCCATCTATCATTCCATCCCCAGAGTCCGAGTCCATTTTTATCTCGGAGACCGATCTTGAGCACTAAGAAAGGCAAAAGAAGTTCAACCGGCCAAACCTGCAACCGTGAAGAAGCAGTCCAGTTCCCAGGGTGTCTCGGCAACAGCACCAGGGGCTGCCGATTGTGAGCCAGGGGCTGCACAGGAGAATCGGAAGAGCAAAGGGAAGCAAGCAGAGGCTGCACTCGAAGGCACAACCTCTGAAGAGCCAATGACATCAGAAATTGCCAAGTACAATGATGAAGCTCCAGCTCCAGATGAGAAGTCGGCACCAGGGGCTGCCGAATGCGTGCCAGGCGCCGCAGTCGGCAGTTCAGAAGCAGAGATAGAAATGACAGACGTCCAAGTGACCGAGATCGAGGAGGCCAGTGTTCAAGAGGCCGAGATCCAAGAGGAAGTCCCACCTCAGCATGCGGCTGTAATGGTGGTCGTCAGTGCGCCGTCATGGGCACAACCGATTAGAGATTTCTTAGCAGATGGGATCCTCACACCAGATTTAGCAGAGTCCAGACAGATCAGCCGCCGATCTTGGGCATATACAATAATCAACAATGAGCTGATGCGCAAGAGTGCAACTGGTATCCTCCAGAGGTGTGTTGAAGAGGACAGAGGCTTGGAGCTGCTCAGAGACATCCATCAAGGTGAATGTGGTCATCACGCGTCAGCAAAGGCAATCACCAACAAAGCTTTCCGACATGGTTTCTACTGGCCAACTGCACTTGCAGCGGCTGAGAATTTGGTGAAGCACTGCAAGGGTTGTCAGCGATTCAAGGCAAAGAGTCATCAGCCATCGTCGGCACTGAAGACCATCCCAATAGCTTGGCCGTTTGCATTTTGGGGTTTGGATATGGTGGGACCATTCAAGAGAGCTCGGAGTGGCATGACACATCTCCTAGTGGCAGTCGACAAGTTCACCAAGTGGATTGAAGCAAGACCAATCAAAAAGTTGGATGGGCCGACTGCGGTTCGGTTTGTGGCCGACATCGTATGCAGATACGGTGTACCTAACAGCATCATCACCGACAACGGCACAAACTTTGCAAAGGGGGCGCTGGCCCGATATGCATCTCAGCAAGGCATTCGGCTCGATCTGGCATCCGTGGCACACCCACAGTCCAATGGTGAAGTCGAAAGGGCAAATGGACTAATCCTATCGGGTATCAGGCCCAGATTGGTAGAGCCACTTGAGAGGGCACCCGGAGCATGGATGGACGAACTTCCGGCAGTACTGTTCAGCTTGAGAACCACTCCAAACAGGTCGACTGGATTCACTCCTTTTTTCCTAGTGTATGGCTCAGAAGCAGTCATCCCTTCCGACATTGAGTTTGATTCACCTCGGCACGCCCTATACACAGAAGAAGAAGCAAGACTGGCAAGAGAAGACGGCATCGACCTCAAAGAAGAAGCTTGTCTGTTGGCCTTGTCTAGGTCAGCAGTCTATCAGCAGAAGTTGCGGCACTACCACAGCAAGAAGATTCGTCCTCTCGCTTTCCGAGAGGGAGACATGGTGCTATGCCGAATCCAGAAGTCAGAGGGGCAGCACAAGCTATCCTCACCTTGGGAAGGGCCATTTGTTGTCAGCAGAGAGCTCAAGAACAACTCCTATTATCTGATCGACTGCACCAAGGGCACTCGGCACAAGGACACGTCAGGAGTAGAGACGGAGCGGCCGTGGAACGCCGAGTTGTTGTGTCTGTTCTATAGTTGAGCGGCCGAAATTTATGTAAGCCATTCGGCAAACAATCAGTAAAAGTTATCATGTCTGAAAATGAGCATTCGAGTACTTCTGTATAATTTCATTCGAAGAGCTAGCCTCAATCGGCAACGCTCAGTCATACCCGAGATGTGTATAGCACACTCGGGGACTGGCCGACCGCGAGGTCAAGTAAATAAGCCATCGAGGCACGGGGACTGCAGGCTGGCCCTCAATCGAACACTTAGCTCGAGTGCAAATCACTAAAAGGTTTGTGGCATCGAGAAGGGTGGCGATTGAGGCAGTCGGTAGTACCAATCCCCGGGAAACAATTTGAAAGGGGCCACCAAGGGCAGTCGACAGGACAAATTCACCGATTGCGCCGCAAATCAGGACATCGGACCTTGTAGCGAGCAATCGGCGCCTGCTAGTGCAGAATCCTTTGCGGTAAAAATCTTGTCGTGTAAAAAATGAAAACTTATCGAACCTTGGCTGGATGTCTACTGTTGATCCGATTGCAGACCACATGACGGCAGCAAGGTCGACACAGCAGACATTCCCAAGTGTAGCCGATAAAGGAAACCGACAAAGACGCAAGGTTGATCGCACACGCAAAAGTAACAAACAAGCAATCGGATTGCATCAAAAGTAACAGGCCCAAGGCCGAATAAGGTCATTACATCCACGTCACACCCAGTAGGTGTCGACAGAATTAAAAATATGTCTTACAAACGGACAGTCGGAATACAAATTAAAGATAACATAGCTTAAGCAGTCGGAGGCACTGAGCTAGAAGGTGGAGCAGACGGGTCCGATTGAGCTTCAGAAGTTGCAGCACCAGTCTGTTTAGACTTCGGAGACGTCTGAGATGAGCCGCTATCGGAGAGCTCCTCGGCCAGGCCAGAGATGGTAGAGGCAGGGAGCGGTTTCCCTCCCTGGTCGAGATACGGAGTATACTCGTAGGGAGAAAACCAATTCACCATAGTGCTGGCTAGCCGATTGACTTCGACGTAGGTCTTCTCAAGAAGGTCAGAGGCATTGTCTCGAAGGCTGTACAATTGGGAGAGCTTCACTTGAGGGTACCAAGACAGCACAGTATGAAGAGCGGTCTCCGCACCAGTCCTTCCGGCAGAATTCAGCAGAACGTCGATCCGACGTGGGATAGCCTTAAGGAGAGTCCGAGTCTGCTCAGTGGTGGCATTCGGAGTGTCCCCTTGGTCAGAATCCTCTTCATCCTGAGTGTTTGTGTCGGGACCCGGGGTTAGCGTATGCAAGTCCAATTAAGGCATAGTCATATGGAGAGCCGAGAACTGTACCCACTTGTCTAAGCAGACAAGGCCAAGCACAGAACGTTCTCGGAAAGCATCGTACGTGAGGGGCATCCCATCCAGGCCGGATGATCAACTGAGATGGGTCCTCATCGTCCGCACACAAGTCTAATGATATGGGTGGTGAACTCCCATATTCAAAGACAAGTCGCCTCAACCATACTATCGACTATCTCATAACTCTTGCATAGACTTACTCCAGCCCGATCACTTAGTCGGGGTCTAGGGCGGGCTCGATCATACCACAAAGTGTGCACGAGACAGAGTCTCGAACAATCGCATCGCGATGCCCCAAGCTGCGCACATCTAAGGGCCACTTGGTGTATGAAAGACCGCCAGCCAGAACACAACTAAGGTCTCGAAAACCCATACAAAGACATGCATGTTATAAACATACACGCAGCACACATGCCTTGTATGAACAGCAGGTACCATTGCAATTCTCTACAAAGTATACAATTTTATTGATAACTCTTATAGAGTGCATACAGAGATCACATACATGTGATCCAACATTACAACACGGCGGAAGCAAATTATGTCTGAGTACAGACAAGTTTAACAAATGGCTTAATAAGCCTTATTTAAACACAAAGCCCTCCACGAGGGAACCAGTCGTCTGACTGGGACTAGACTAGTTGGTCTTCAGTCGTCCAGCTCGATGAAGAAGCCACCTTCGGGGTCAGTGGCATAATCTAAAACATAGATTAAGAAAACGTGAGTACAAAGTCGTACTCAGCAAGACTTACATATGAGCTATACTACTCATGCATATGTATCAAGGTAAAGGGAGGTGGGGTTCATTTGCAGAAGTGCCAGCTTTGACTTGGCTAATCCTGAACTACGAATACCAGACTTTGAGGTAAGAAGCGTACACGAGTCCACTACTTTCTCCAACGAATACACCACTATGGTGCCTTCCTCGACTTCCCCACGAGGAAGCACGCCATAGCACTCACACTTATCTTGGTGTGTTTTAGAAGTATCCAGTTCAAGTTGTCTAATAATCGAGCTAAGCTTTCCAAGTAGTCCATAACCGCGGACGCGGCTATTCGAATAGTTTTGTTAACCTTGCAAGGGTGTACCGCTACACACACATGATCATCATTTACCGCATTTGTACTCGACACCGTTCAAGAGGTGTCGGCGAGGATGCTCACCACAACTGTTACCTCATAGCCGATCTAGTCCGAGAAAGCCGCCTACTTGGGTTGGTTACCACAATCGTGAACCCGGCCGGTTTACCGAAGTGGACCCAAGTGATGTGTGCGTGGTGCATAAGCCGGTCTCGGGTGAGCCGTTCTCTCACTTAGCAACCAGGCCACAGACCTACCAGAACTCCGAACTATTGCGACATCTGGACATCGAAAGGGATGAGTTAGTAAGTTGAGAGGGGTCAGTGAGCCCAATGTGTGGTTGTACTCTTCATCTTGGATCACCACACAAGAACTCGTACTAGGGCGGTGTTCAACGAGACAACCCACCGTGTACTCCTACACAGCCTCTCATCGTTCACCTTGTATTAGGGTCGATTCACCAACACTTTTCTACCATCATCAATGTGATCATTCCCATCCCGACTCATTTTTCATATATTATTTGTATTAGGGTTGCATATTTGGAAAGATAATTTTCTCCTGATCATTTTTCATATATTATTTGTCCAATTTGGAGTTAATATGAATTTTCTATGAATTTCCAAAGTTTGGGGTATTTTCTGGAATTCCTGGAATTCTTTTAATTCAAATAATCTCTGGAAATTCATTTAAATTGATTTATTGCGCAATTGCTGACGTCAGGGGGGGCTGACATGTGGGGTCACCTTTTCAGTGACTGGGTTAATTAACCCGTGGTTTAAGTTAATCCAGTGGCTTAATTAAGCCACTGGGCCCACTGGTCAGTGACCCAGGGGGTCATTAGCCGAGTGCTTAAGGGCTAACCCACCGGCGGCTTGACGCCGGTGGCCTGGCCATGGCGGCGCACTCGCCGGAATGGCCTAGGGGAAACGTAGGGCACCGGCTTGCTCCTGGAGGTCGTCCGCGTCTTTTGGAGGCAACAGGGGGTCACGGGGTGCTCGGAATCGACGACTCCGGCGGAAACAGAGAACCGGCGAGGTCGTAGTCGACGTTGTAGTGCAAGACTTGAGGCGATTCTGGGCGCGTTCGAACGCTGGCATATTCAGGAGCCAAACGCTCGCACTGGGGGTTCACGAAGAGCACGGGAGCGAGGAGGAGGACGACCATGGCGGCGACGAGCTCCTGCGTCCATGGCGGAATCATCTAGGGGGGGATTGAGGGGCCGCAAGATTAGGGGTTCTGCTCACCATGAGGTGGTGAACGCAACGGCGCAGGCGGTGGAGACGGAGAGGCTTCAACGACGACGAATCGACGACGGCGAGCTCGCGGGTCCGGCGAGTTCTCGGTGAAGCTTGTGTCTCGTCTGGCCCGAATTGACGTGTTTCCTGCTGCTAGTCGTCGAAGTCGAGGACGAGGAGCACGGTGGACTTGCTAGCTTGAGCTCTAGGGCACGGTGGCCACGCGGGGGCTCGACGGCGCTCCGGTGAGGCTTCGGGCGGCGACGGATTCGAGCACGGGAGGAGGAGGAAGCTCTGGAGGGGGAAAAGGACTGCGGAGCCTGCGGGGAGTCTCAGGTGCGAGAAGAAGCCACGGGGAGGCCTGGAAGCTCCTCGACGGCGACGTGTCGTCTCCGCCTAGCTCGGTGGCATTCCACCGAGCAGCTTGGACGCGCGGGAGGGGGAAGAAGACGCCCCTGCCCCTGTGGGCCGGCTGGGCTGGGGTGGGCTGACTTCGCCTGGGCGCCAGGTAAGGATTTCTGATTTCTTTTCTATTCTCCTTTTCTGACATTTGTTCTGTTTAGCTAAAATAAATAGCTAAACATTTTATTAAATGCTGAAAACTTTTATGTGGCCTCATAATAATATAGACTAGCCACTCATAAACTTTCAACATTTTTAAAATTCAAATAATTTGAATCTTAAATCAAATAGGGGTATTTCTTTAATTCCAAGGCACTGTTTGATTATTTGAAAAATCTATGAGCATGGGATGGTTCCCACATCACTTGATATGTGATTACAGTCATTTATAAGACTTTTCAAAAATCTAACATGAATTTTTGGAGAAGATTTTTATCTGGCCTTTTTGAATTAATTCATCTGGGGGGTGTTCCTTCTCCCATTTGGATTTTGAAGTTGATTTCCTTTGAAAATTTGACATGATGCAAGGTTACTTGATCCTAGCACATTACCTAACAGAGGGTTCTGACAGTTTGCCTTACGGGTCTCGGCGGAGGAGTCGGCAGCATTCTTCATCTTTTGGAGTCCGGCCTTGAGCTCAGTCGGCGACCACAGTGCTTCAGCAATCTTTAGAATTCCAAGCTTGAAGGATAGGGCAATTCCCTAGATAATAGGAATGCGGGCTTGGGTGCCGATCAAATATTCATGCCGGGTCCAGACGTTATCTGCACGGTCACAGGTCCCTCCAGCGGCGATGGTATCCTCTCGGGACTTGGCGACAGTTGCATAAGCAGCCGCTTCAGATTCGGGCCAAGCTTCTGCATCAAGAAGGAACAGCATGAGTAATAAGATAAGAGAAGAAAGCAACCGGAAAGTATACTCGGCAACAAGGAAGACTCACGGCCAAGGAGGAGGTCCATTTCGGTTAATGTATCACAGAAGCCCTTGGCTCGGCGGCGCATTCGGGTGGTCTCCTCATAGCTGCGCTTCTCCAGTTCTTCGAACTTGGCGACGAGCTCGTCATGATCTTGGAGAAGATTTTTATCTGGCCTTTTTGAATTAATTCATCTGGGGGGTGTTCCTTCTCCCATTTGGATTTTGAAGTTGATTTCCATTGAAAATTTGACATGATGCAAGGTTACTTGATCCTAGCACATTACCTAACAGAGGGTTCTGACAACTCGCCCCCACTCAACAGAATCTCGTCCCGAGATTCAGAAGTCTGCGGGAGGAAGGTGGGGTACTCGGCACTGAGACGGTCTTCTCTTTCCCACGTAGCTTCTCTTTCAGAGTGGTGTGACCATTGCACTTTCAGAAACCTAATCTTATGACGACGAGTGACACGCTCTGCGGAATCAAGAATACGAACGGGGTATTCTCGATAAGAAAGGTCATCTTGAAGATCAAGCGTTTCATGGTCGACTTCGCGGATGGGGTCCTTGAAGCAACACCTGAGTTGGGACACATGGAATACATCATGTACTCGGGAGAGGTGCGGAGGTAGTTCAAGTTGGTAGGCAACTTCTCCACGTTTAGCAATAATGCGGAAAGGTCCGATGTAACGTGGGGCCAACTTGCCTTTGATACCGAAAAATTGGGTTCCCTTCAGAGGAGTAACCCGAAGGTAATCCTTCTCATCCAGATTGTAGCTCTCTTGCCTATGATGACGATCATAGTAGCTTTTCTGACGAGACTGGGCTGCTTTCAATTGATCACGAACAATGCGAACTTGCTCTTCTGCTTCCTTGATCATGTCCGGTCCAAAGAATTGTCTTTCACCGGTTTCTGACCAGTTTAGTGGTGTTCGACATCGTCGTCCATATAGGAGTTCAAAAGGAGCCATGTTCAGACTAGATTGAAAACTATTGTTATAAGAAAATTCGGCAAATGGAAGAGACTTCTCCCAATTCTTTCCGAATGAGATAACACAAGCTCTGAGCATGTCTTCAAGAATTTGGGTAACCCTTTCGACTTGACCGCTAGACTGAGGATGGAAATGTGTACTAAAGGAGAGATGAGTTCCCATAGCATTCTGAAAGCGTCCCCAAAATCTAGAGGTAAAAAGGCTACCACGATCAGAATTGATTTCCAAAGGAACACCATGAAGGGATACAATTCTAGAGATGTACAAGTCCGCTAACTGGCTAGCAGTTATAGACTCACGAACCGGAAGGAAGTGAGCAACTTTGGAAAGCCTATCTATGACAACGAAGATGGCATTGTTTCCTTTCTGGGTTCTTGGAAAACCGGTGATGAAGTCCATACCGACTTTGTCCCATTTCCACTCGGGAATAGACAAAGGTTGCAGTGTACCAGCAGGTCTTTGATGTTCTGCCTTAATGCTACGACAAACATCACATTCGGCAACAAATTGAGCAATGTCTCTCTTCATCCTAGTCCACCAAAATCTCTGGCGTAGATCTCGGTACATTTTTGTGCTACCGGGATGAATTGAGAGGGGTGTATCATGGGCTTCTTTGAGGATGAGTTGCCTTAGTTGCTTATTCTTAGGTACTACCAAACGATTTTCAAAGAATACCGTTCCTTTTCTATCTATGGAGAAACATATAGCAACTCCGCTAGCAATGTTCTCCTTGATTCGGCGAACACCTCGTGCACGCCTTTGGGCAACTATGATTTGATCCTCAAGAGTTGGTTTCGCCACCAAGGTAGAAAGATAGCCATGAGGAACAATCTCAAGATTGATCTTGCGAAAGTCTTCATGAAGAAGTGGTTGATACTGTTGTAACATGAGGTTGTTACAATACGACTTACGACTTAGTGCATCAGCCATGACATTGGCTTTGCCTGGGGTGTAAGAAATTACTACGTCGTAATCTTTTATAAACTCAATCCAGCGTCTTTGCCTGAGATTAAGATCTGGCTGGGTGAAAATATATTTGAGGCTTTGGTGGTCGGAATAAATCTCGCAACGGTTACCAAGGAGGTAATGTCGCCAAGTTTTTAGGGCATGAACTACGGCAGCGAGTTCAAGGTCGTGGGTAGGATAGTTCTCTTCATGTGGCCGCAACTGGCATGAAGCATAAGCTACCACATGTCGATCTTGCAGAAGGATGCATCCTAACCCTTGCCGTGATGCGTCACAATAGATCTCGAAATCCTTTTTGGTGTCTGGAGGTGCAAGTACAGGTGCAGAAGTCAATCTTCTTTTTAGCTCTTGAAAGCTTTCCTCGCACTTGGGAGTCCATAGGAATTTCTTATCTTTCTTGAGGAGTTCAGTTAGAGGCTTTGCAACTTTAGAAAAGTTCTCGACGAAGCGACGACAATAGCTGGCTAGGCCAAGAAAACTCCTAACTTGCTTAACTGATTCAGGTGGAGTCCAGTCAAGGACGGCCTGTACTCTCTCGGGATTCATAGCAATGCCTTTTGCAGAAATCACGTGGCCTAAGTAGGTCACTTCTGGTAGCCAGAATTCACACTTGGAGAATTTAGCATACAGGCGATGCTCTCTAAGTTTCATCAATACCAGCCTTAAGTGTTCGGCATGTTCTTCTTCGTTCTTCGAGTATATAAGGATGTCATCGAGGTAAACCACGACGAACTGGTCCAAGTACTCCATGAAGATCAAATTCATCATGCGTGAGAAAGTGGCGGGGGCATTGGTTAAACCAAAGGACATGACGGTGTACTCGTAAAGACCATAACGAGTAGTAAAAGCCGTTTTGGGAATGTCCTCGTTTCGGATCTTGATTTGATGATAACCTAATCTCAAATCCATCTTGGAGATGACAAAGGATTCTGCAAGTTGATCATAAAGATCATTGATCCTGGGCAATGGGTACTTGTTCTTTATCGTCGCTAAATTTAGCGGGCGATAGTCTACGCACATCCTTTCTGTTCCATCTTTCTTCGTTACGAACAGAACGGGGCAACCCCATGGCGATGAGCTAGGGCGGATGAAGCCTTTATCCAACAAAGCTTCCAGTTGGGTTTTAAGCTCAGCTAACTCACGTGGGGCCATTTTGTACGGGCGTCTAGAAATTGGTGCGGTTCCTGGGGCAAGATCCACTATAAACTCTACACATCTGTCGGGAGGCATACCCGGCAGCTCTTCAGGAAAGACATCCGGGAAGTCACGAACCACCGGAATATCTTCAAGTTCGGGAAGGGGAAGTACATTCAAGGAATGCACTTGGGTTTTGTTCTGGGTGAGGTATAGTTGACGGTTTTTCCTGAAGGGTGGGTGAGTTTCACGGATTTGCCTTTGCAATCCAGGTAAGCATTCTGCTTTGATAGCCAATCCATGCCAAGGATGACATCAATATCTGAAGACTTGAGGGCTATGAGTGAAGCAAGGAATACTAAACCCTCAATTGCAATTTGATTACCATGGCTCACTCTATTAGTTTTCCATCTTGACCCTAGAGTTTGAATAATCATTGGGGTGGACAATTCAACAAAGGGTAACTCATGACGAAGTGCATAACTTTCCGACATGAATGAATGAGATGCTCCTGGGTCGAAAAGAACGGAAGTAGGAACAAAATTGACTGGGAGCGTACCAAGAATGACGTCAGTGGTGTCGTCAGTCTCTTCGGCGGCGATCTGGTTCACACGTCCACGAGTGGCGGGAGGAGCGGGTTTGGCGGTGTAGACCTTCTGGGGTGGCTTGCCACGACCATTGTTGCTGTTGTTGCCTCCGGCACGGGGTGGAGCATTCTGATGTTGGAGCTGGTTCTGGGGACACTCACAATAATAGTGGCCTGCCTGACCACACTTGTAACAGGCTCCGAAAACAGTGCGTGGAGCTGGGTTGTTTGGTGGAGTGGGGTGGAACTGGGTGGGTGGACGAGGCGCCACATAGGATGGCCTCGGTGGGTTGTTCTGGCGGAACATGCTGTTTGGGATCCAGATCTTGCGCTTCTGGGAGCTAGAACTGGATGAACCATCATCTCTGGGGTGTTTGCGGAAATCGTTGGGGGTGTTCATGTCCTCTGCTTTGATGGCCTTGTTGACAAGGACCTGGAATGTGGCAAAGTCATGAAGATTGAGCTCACGACGGAGTCCAGTGTTGAGGCCGCGACGGAACCTCTCTTGTTTCTTGGAGTCGGTGGAGACTTCTTTGGTAGCATAACGAGCCAGCCGGTTGAACTCACGACTAAACTCATCAACAGTCCTTCTGCCTTGGGTGAGGTTGCAGAACTCCTCACGTTTGCGGTCCATAAGACCTTTGGGAATGTGGTGCTCGCGGAAGGACGTGCAGAATTCCTCCCAAGATGCAGGTGGTCCATCGGGACGCATATTCAGAAAGTTCTCCCACCAAGAACTAGCTACACCTTCGAGGTGATAGGTGGCATAGCTGACCTTGTCACCAGTTGCAACACGGCCTGCTTGGAGCTTCCTCTCGATGCTGCGAAGCCAGTCATCGGCGTCAAGGGGCTCGGTGGAGTAACTGAAAACCGGGGGATGAAGTCGGATGAAGTCGTTCAGGGACACCAACTCATTGCGCTGCTGAGTGGTGTTGCGAGCAATGACTTCCAACAGATGGTGAGAGTCTCGGCGGTTCCTCTCCACTTCCATCAGAACCTGTGCCATCGTGGGTGGGGGTGGAAGGTTGCCTTCCTCCTGGTCATTCCCACGACCTTGGTTACGACCAACCTGGCCACGGGTTCCTTGAGACATCCTGAAGGTGAAAAAACAAAGTCAAACAGAGTTGATTGGAAGAGTCTAAACAAGGTATTGAAGTACTGGAAGGATTACAGAGCAAGGAAGTAATCATCTTGACAACATGGTGATAAAGCACACAAGCCATATATTCACATCGTTTTAGTACAAGCACCAAGATAATACAAACGTGATGAAGATGATACATCCTTCAGAGGCACTCTGACTTCCTATACATTATTTATCTAAGCCTCTGGAATCTTAGACACCTTGCTTACAATATACTAAGATACTTCTACATCATCACTAAGTAAGACCACAGGCGGTCTCACTCATCTCCATCTCCATAGTAGTCCTCATAAAAGTTACCCGCGTATCCCGGTAGCTGGAGATGACCATCGGAAAACACGGAGGCTTGTGGACCCTGATATCCATTTGGGCAAGGATGGGGCCTAGGTCCAGCGTAGGGTGGAAGCAAAGGACCACGGGGTGGAAAAATGCCTCCAATCTCGGGCCAAGCAACTCAAGAAGGCATCTGAGTCCTCACTGGGTAGATTGCATCAAACTCAACTGATCCAACGCTCACAAAGGGTGCCAAAAGTGTCAGTGCTCGATACAGACGAACACGGGTGGCGTGGAGCTCGAAACGGAGAGCGCGTGCATCACGATATCTGTCACTAGCAAACCTAGCAGTCACCTAAAGTGTTGGATCCTCTGCAGAGTGATCTGAGTAGAGTCCGGTGTAATATCCCTCTTCTCCTGGAAGTGCAGCAGGGATATAGCGGAAAGAAGTCTCTCTCAGCAAAGTGTGCTCCTCTCTCAGCAGTGTCATACATGAGTATGCAGCATCCTGCACAGCCATGTTCTCGGTAACGCCAATGCCATGTCCAAAGTGGATAGGCTGAGTGACTCCAACGTGGTGTGGGTAGATCCTGACAATGCAGTGGAACTGCGTCTGGTTGAAGTCGTGAAACTGCTCCTCAACGGTGTACTCAGGGTACCACCGATATCCCACATAGGACATCATCTCGATCAACGTGGCGGGATGGCCACGCACACCGAGGCACCTGGTCAAATGAACAATCTGCCGAGGGGGAAGATCTGCCATCTGAAACAGAAAGGAGTTTGCAAATGCATCAGATTATGAGATAAACCTGGAATGACTCGGACAGCATAACGGCTGTAATTGCAAGAAAAAGACAATTTCTTACAACATGGAAACAGCACTTACATACAATGTAATAAAACAGGGAGCATAACCACTCTAACAAACCGATCACAACTTTCCTACGGTTATGAGGAAGCAAACAACGAGATGTTCTAATCAGACAGAGGAGAGCCTAGTCCTATCTTCCCGTAGAATAAGATGAGGGTGACTCAGAACTCAGAACGAAGGGGGTAAGGAGAAAAAAGAAGCCTTACGTTGTTCCCTTATATACCCAGAGTAACTATATAACTATAGAAGGCTAGACTCGACTTCGGCCAAGGCTACTAGTCCTACAGTCAGTCCTGCTCTGATACCAAGTCTGTCGGGACCCGGGGTTAGCGTATGCAAGTCCAATTAAGGCATAGTCATATGGAGAGCCGAGACCCGTACCCACTTGTCTAAGCAGACAAGGCCAAGCACAGAACGTTCTCGGAAAGCATCGTACGTGAGGGGCATCCCATCCAGGCCGGATGATCAACTGAGATGGGTCCTCATCGTCCGCACACAAGTCTAATGATATGGGTGGTGAACTCCCATATTCAAAGACAAGTCGCCTCAACCATACTATCGACTATCTCATAACTCTTGCATAGACTTACTCCAGCCCGATCACTTAGTCGGGGTCTAGGGCGGGCTCGATCATACCACAAAGTGTGCACGAGACAGAGTCTCGAACAATCGCATCGCGATGGACAAAGCTGCGCACATCTAAGGGCCACTTGGTGTATGAAAGAATGCCAGCCAGAACACAACTAAGGTCTCGAAAACCCATACAAAGACATGCATGTTATAAACATACACGCAGCACACATGCCTTGTATGAACAGCAGGTACCATTGCAATTCTCTACAAAGTATACAATTTTATTGATAACTCTTATAGAGTGCACACAGAGATCACATACATGTGATCCAACATTACAACACGGCGGAAGCAAATTATGTCTGAGTACAGACAAGTTTAACAAATGGCTTAAGAAGCCTTATTTAAACACAAAGCCCTTCACGAGGGAACCAGTCGTCTGACTGGGACTAGACTAGTTGGTCTTCAGTCGTCCAGCTCGATGAAGAAGCCACCTTCGGGGTCAGTGGCATCATCTAAAACATAGATTAAGCAAACGTGAGTACAAATTCGTACTCAGCAAGACTTACATAGGAGCTATACTACTCATGCATATGTATCAAGGTAAAGGGAGGTGGGGTTCATTTGCAGAAGTGCCAGCTTTGAATTGGCTAATCCTGAACTACGAATACCAGACTTTGAGGTAAGAAGCGTACACGAGTCCACTACTTTCTCCAACCAATACACCACTATGGTGCCTTCCTCGACTTCCCCGCGAGGAAGCACGCCATAGCACTCACACTTATCTTGGTGTGTTTTAGAAGTATCCAGTTCCAGTTGTGTAATAATCGAGCTAAGCTTTCCAAGTAGTCCATAACCGCGGACGCGGCTATTCGAATAGTTTTGTTAACCTTGCAAGGGTGTACCGCTACACACACATGATCATCATTTACCGCCTTTGTACTCGACACCGTTCAAGAGGTGTCGGCGAGGATGCTCACCACAACTGTTACCTCATAACCGATCTAGTCCGAGAAAGCCGCCTACTTGGGTTGGTTACCACAATCGTGAACCCAGCCGGTTTACCGAAGTGGACCCAAGTGATGTGTGCGTGGTGCATAAGCCGGTCTCGGGTGAGCCGTTCTCTCACTTAGCAACCAGGCCACAGACCTACCAGAACTCCGAACTATTGCGACATCTGGACATCGAAAGGGATGAGTTAGTAAGTTGAGAGGGGTCAGTGAGCCCAATGTGTGGTTGTACTCTTCATCTTGGATCACCACACAAGAACTCGTACTAGGGCGGTGTTCAACGAGACAACCCACCGTGTACTCCTACACAGCCTCTCATCGTTCACCTTGTATTAGGGTCGATTCACCAACACTTTTCTACCATCATCAATGTGATCATTCCCATCCCGACTCACATCACAGTAACAACCTGGTATCATACTAAGCATGCAATAAGCAGTAACATTGCAGGGGCCACATGATATCAAACAACTCCTACATTTGCTAGGATTGTGGTTTGCTTACTACTGTGACAAAATGATAGGTCATGCAAAGGAATGGGTTCATCTATGCGGTAGAATCGTAACATGGTGATCATCCTAAACAATGCATAAGCGAGACATGAGAGGGAAGTGGGATTTTATCGACATGATCAATGGGGGTTTGCTTGCCTTGCTGACGAGGTTCGGGTTCGGGGTCTTCAACGTAGGGGGTGACCTCGGGTTCCGGCTCCACGTCTATCAGCAACATGACAATCATAGGATCAACATAATGTACAATGCACAATCACATGAATAAGATTGAAATGGTGATGTTCATGGCACTGAGGTGTTGAGCATTCCATTTAAATGAAGTATATTGCAATTTGAATTGCAAATTCAAACTCCACATTTGAATTCAACATTTACCAAGTTGTATGTGATATGGTTTGATCATTTTGAATCATCTTCAAATGTGTATGATATGCCTCTGATGTGTGATTGAAATGTAGCATGTTGCCATGGTTCAAGTTGCAAAAATATTTGATTTGAATTTGATTTAATTCCACTTAAATCAAATAGCAAATGCTACTGATCACATTTTAAATTCAACTCAAACAGACTTGAAAGTTGCATATTTGGAAAGATAATTTTCTCCTGATCATTTTTCATATATTATTTGTCCAATTTGGAGTTAATATGAATTTTCTATGAATTTCCAAAGTTTGGGGTATTTTCTGGAATTCCTGGAATTCTTTTAATTCAAATAATCTCTGGAAATTCATTTAAATTGATTTATTGCGCAATTGCTGACGTCAGGGGGGGCTAACATGTGGGGTCACCTTGTCAGTGACTGGGTTAATTAACCCGTGGTTTAAGTTAATCCAGTGGCTTAATTAAGCCACTGGGCCCACTGGTCAGTGACCCAGGGGGTCATTAGCCGAGTGCTTAAGGGCCAACCCACCGGCGGCTTGACGCCGGTGGCCTGGCCATGGCGGCGCACTTGCCGGAATGGCCTAGGGGAAACGGAGGGCACCGGCTTGCTCCTGGAGGTCGTCCGCGTCTTTTGGAGGCAACAGGGGGTCACGGGGTGCTCGGAATCGACGACTCCGGCGGAAACAGAGAACCGGCGAGGTCGTAGTCGACGTTGTAGTGCAAGACTTGAGGCGATTCTGGGCGCGTTCGAACGCTGGCATATTCAGGAGCCAAACGCTCGCACTGGGGGTTCACGAAGAGCACGGGAGCGAGGAGGAGGACGACCATGGCGGCGACGAGCTCCTGCGTCCATGGCGGAATCATCTAGGGGGGGATTGAGGGGCCGCAAGATTAGGGGTTCTGCTCACCATGAGGTGGTGAACGCAACGGCGCAGGCGGTGGAGACGGAGAGGCTTCAACGACGACGAATCGACGACGGCGAGCTCGCGGGTCCGGCGAGTTCTCGGTGAAGCTTGTGTCTCGTCTGGCCCGAATTGACGTGTTTCCTGCTGCTAGTCGTCGAAGTCGAGGACGAGGAGCACGGTGGACTTGCTAGCTTGAGCTCTAGGGCACGGTGGCCACGCGGGGGCTCGACGGCGCTCCGGTGAGGCTTCGGGCGGCGACGGATTCGAGCACGGGAGGAGGAGGAAGCTCTGGAGGGGGGAAAGGACTGCGGAGCCTGCGGGGAGTCTCAGGTGCGAGAAGAAGCCACGGGGAGGCCTGGAAGCTCCTCGACGGCGACGTGTCGTCTCCGCCTAGCTCGGTGGCATTCCACCGAGCAGCTTGGAGGCGCGGGAGGGGGAAGAAGACGCCCCTGCCCCTGTGGGCCGGCTGGGCTGGGGTGGGCTGACTTCGCCTGGGCGCCAGGTAAGGATTTCTGATTTCTTTTCTATTCTCCTTTTCTGACATTTGTTCTGTTTAGCTAAAATAAATAGCTAAACATTTTATTAAATGCTGAAAACTTTTATGTGGCCTCATAATAATATAGACTAGCCACTCATAAACTTTCAACATTTTTAAAATTCAAATAATTTGAATCTTAAATCAAATAGGGGTATTTCTTTAATTCCAAGGCACTGTTTGATTATTTGAAAAATCTATGAGCATGGGATGGTTCCCACATCACTTGATATGTGATCACACTCATTTATAAGACTTTTCAAAAATCTAACATGAATTTTTGGAGAAGATTTTTATCTGGCCTTTTTGAATTAATTCATCTGGGGGGTGTTCCTTCTCCCATTTGGATTTTGAAGTTGATTTCCTTTGAAAATTTGACATGATGCAAGGTTACTTGATCCTAGCACATTACCTAACAGAGGGTTCTCACAGTTTGCCTTACGGGTCCCGGCGGAGGAGTCGGAAGCATTCTTCATCTTTTGGAGTCCGGCCTTGAGCTCAGTCGGCGACCACAGTGCTTCAGCAATCTTTAGTATTCCAAGCTTGAAGGATAGGGCAATTCCCTGGATAATAGGAATGCGGGCTTGGGTGCCGATCAGATATTCATGCCGGGTCCAGACGTTATCTGCACGGTCACAGGTACCTCCAGCGGCGATGGTATCCTCTCGGGACTTGGCGACAGTTGCATAAGCAGCCGCTTCAGATTCGGGCCAAGCTTCTGCATCAAGAAGGAACAGCATGAGTAATAAGATAAGAGAAGAAAGCAACCGGAAAGTGTACTCGGCAACAAGGAAGACTCACGGCCAAGGAGGAGGTCCATTTCGGTTAATGTATCACAGAAGCCCTTGGCTCAGCGGCGCATTCGGGTGGTCTCCTCATAGCTGCGCTTCTCCAGTTCTTCGAACTTGGCGACGAGCTCGTCATGATCTTGGCGAATGGAGTCTCGAGCAGCAATCGCTTCATCCCTCTCAGTTTGCAGAGAAACTCGAGCGGCGATGGCAGCATCCCGTTCAGCAAGAAGCCCATCACCAGTAGCTGTCACTGCGGCGATGTCGGCCAGATGTTTCTCCTCAAGAGCAGCCATTTCAGATTGGAGGCCTTGAATAGTCCGATTCAAATCTTTTTCTATCCCCTGCAGCCGAGTTACTTCTCCAGTGGCTTTGTCAAGAGCTGGACCTTGTTGGCTAAGTTCCATAGCCAATTCAGCAATCCGGCCTTGAAGATCATCTACCATAGGAATAGAAGCCACAAGAGAGCGCGAAGATTTCAGTACCAGAGCAGTTGTCAAATGAAGAAAAGACAGCGGTGAGATAGAGGATACCTCTTAGTTTAGTGATCTCAGCCGATTGGTTATTAACCTGCAACTGGGCTTGGGCGAGGGTTCGAAGGCTGGCAGTATAAGCTTCCAGGAGTTTTTCGAAGACACCTCGTTTCTCTTCCATGACAGCCTGAGAAGAACAGCAAGACGAAGTCAGACATAAAGCAACAGTGAAAAAGATCTGAACCGAGTGTGACCAATCGGCCCGAATCTCGGGGACTACACCCACCGGAAGAAAGTCTACCGATTGAGGAAGGCAAACGATAAAGCAAAAAATGCTAAAGATCCGAACCGATTGTAACCAATCGGCCCGAATCTCGGGGACTACACCCACTGGGTGCGCTTGCGCGCACCCACCAAAAGAAAGTCTACCGATTGAGGAAGGCAAGTGATAAAGCAAAAAATGCTAAAGATCCGAACCGATTGTAACCAATCGGCCCGAATCTCGGGGACTACACCCAGTGGGTACGCTTGCGCGCACCCACCGGAAGAAAAATTGCCGAAGTAAAACAGAGGCAAAGAAGGAAAAGTTAAGGAGTTTACCGTATGGTGAGAGGTCACCTGTTGAAGGTCCCGAGCAAGGGCTTCGGAGAATTCGTTCATCCGGCTCAGAGCGCTCGTCACGGGATCCCGAGGACGATGCGAAGCATCAGGCTCAGCGCCGACATGACGGGCGCGAGAATACTCGGCTCGGAATTGATCCACCGAGCGCATAAGAATCTCTGAGGGAGAAGAAATCGGCGGTGGCACTGAAGTGGGAACGATGGTGAAAGCTGTAGTGGTGAGGACTGGCGGCACGGATGTTGGTGAAGGACCGGACTCACCCAATTGCGGCGGCGGCGCAACCGGGCGAGTCAGAGCAGAAGTGGTAGCGACGACTGGCGGTGAAATCGTCGCAGTCGGTGGGTCAGATAGTACAGCAGGCGGAACTGTGGAGGCAACCGGCGGTGCCGACACCAAAATCGGCGATGGGGTCGTCACCACCGGCGTATCAGATGCGGTCATTGCAGCAGGGGAAGTTGCGGCAGGCGAAGCTGGGTTGGAGCGGCGCGGTGGAGACGGGGCAATCGGGTCAACCGGTTGCGTTCCTCCACCACCAGGAGCCACCCGGTCCGCTGCGTCCTTGAGAGTTGGGGAGGCAAGGGTGGAAGAAGAGGTCTTCGAAGTCGCCGCAAGACGGGCCTTCTTGGCAGCACGCTCGGCGTCCTTGGAGGAGCGATGAGCGGGTACCGCCCGCTTGTGGACGGCAGCAACAGAGGCAGCGGGCGAGATGACGGGTCTGGCACGGACGGGAATGTCGGTGTCAACGTCATCAAGCCCAATCGGCTCCCTGAAAGAAGAAAGGGAGAAGAATCAGTAGAAGCAAAGATAGTGAAGTAGGAGGCATGAAGACAAAAGTATACCTGATTGTCCTGGGTGCGCCAGTGGGCATTCGGCAGCGAAGTGGAGCGACGTTCAGCGGCGCCTGGACGGTCGGCCTCCGAGTTGTCGTCTCTTGGACTTGTTTGCCCTTGTTGGCAGTCGGCTTGGCCTTGGCAACTTGGCTAGAAGCCACACCAGAGGAGGAGCCGGCGGCCGAGGTGCGCTTGGCTGGCACCTTTGGAGGCTTGGCTCGAGGAGCTGCATCGGAACCATTACCCTTTGAGACACTATCATCATCACTCCATTCAGCCAAAAATTGCTCAAGGGAAGGGTCAGGCGTACCCCCTTGAGCTGGCGGCCGAGTGTGGGTCTTCGGAGGGTTGGCGCGCTCGGCGTCATCATCATCAGCATCCATGGGGTCGGAGGATTCTCCGGAAGACTCGTCATCGTCTTCATCATCCCCACTGGACTCGGCAGAAGGAATCTCGCCGTTATACTCGAGGTCGATGGGGTCCTCTTCCGTGCGATCAGGGGCATACACGCCAGCTACCTGGACGTCTTCCATGAGGTCGGACTGAATAAAGTGCTGAGAAGGAGGTATAAGCAATCAGAGCAATCGGAAGAGAAAGCAATTGGAAGAGCATGTAATCGGAGCATACCACAGGCGGCTTTCGCTGGCGAATGAGATAATCAAGCCCGAAGCGGAAGGGATCAGGCAAGGCGCTAGAGGTGATGGCCTTCACTCGGGCGCAAAGGTCTTCTGTCTTCACCCGCCACGTGCAGAGCCGAGTGAGATCTCGAGGTCCCGACACGTCACAGAGGCGGTGCACTCGGCGCTGCAGGGGAAGAATCCGAGCGTGAAGCCACGCAGCTACCAAGTCGGTTGGGAGGAGTCTTTCTTGCTCCAGCTGGGTGACCCTGGCAGCCTGGGCATCGACATCGCAGTCTCCGACGCCGCGCTTCAGCGACCACTGATGCTTCTCAATCGGCCGGGCGAGAGAGAACTCGGGCAAATTGAGGAGGTCGGGGCCTTGGTCAGGGGACTTGACGTAGAAAAACGAGGTCTGCCAATTCTTGCAGGATTGGACGATCTTGGGGCTCGTGTACTTCGACTTGCCGGCTGCGACAAGGCAACTGCCGCAGTCGGTCATGTCAGTCGGGTACGTTGGCTTGCCGCCTTCGATGGCGGAGGCCACCACAGCATCTGTCCGAGCGTTGTGAGCTGGGAGGTTGAAGAAGCGCTTCCAAAGGGCGACGCTTGGACGGCAGCCGAGGTACCCTTCACAGAGCGTCACGAACCCGGAGAGGATCATGATAAAGTTGGCTGCGAGGTGGTGAGGCTGCAGTCGGTGGAAATCGAGGAATTGGCGGAAAAAGGCGCTAGCGGGAAGGCCGAATCCACGCTCGAAGTGAGCGAGGAACACGACCCTCTCGCCGGTGCGCACGCTGGGGACGACCTCGGCCTCGTTGGGAATACGCCATTCGACTTCCGCGGGCATCTTCCGGGCGCGGACGAGGGACTCGACGGTGGCGGCGGTGGCCTGAGAGCCCTTCCAGCACCCGCGGCTCGCCTGCGACACATCTCGTCGAGGCGCCATGGTCTTCGCCGGCGAGGAGCGGAGGAGAGAAAAGAGGGAGGCGGAGCACGAGAGCTGCGGAGAAGAGTGGCTGCGGTGGCGGCGGAAGCAGCGGAGAGAACGAGCCCGTGGCCGGAGCAAGCGCGAGATGCAGACGCCGGCGGCGGGGAGAATCGCGTGGAGTGGCGAGGGCGCAGAGGAGAGAAGGCTGGAGGTCGAAGGAGGTGTTTGGGAGAAGGAAGAGGCGAAGGCCCCCCCAATGGTTTATATGGGCGGCGGGGGAGGGGAGTGGGATGACCCTGCGGCTGTGTGGCCCGGTGTGGCCTAGGGCACAGGGAGGCCAACCGGCAGACCAGCGCAAAGGATCCCGGCGCAAGAGGCGAGGCGTGCGACGTGGGGGTCAGGCCCTGCAGTTATGTCACGTCGCGCGTGGGTCGTGGGTCCCAGCTCATTGATCACGTCGCGGGCGAATCGGAAGTAACCGTTGGAGGGAAATCGGCGAAAGAGATCTTTCTCAAAAAAGTGAAGACATGAATTAAGAGAGACCCACGTCCAATCGGATGGAAATTTGGTCAACCGAGTGTGACCTCCGACTCGGCCGACGAACTCGGAATGACGCACTCGAAGAGGCCACAGCAGTCGGAGAACGTCAAGGCAGAGATTGAAAAACTGCAAAGGCCCCGCGGTCAAGCGACCGTGGGACCTTTACAGCTTTAGGGGCTACTATCGGGGGATTGGTACCTGGGTAGGCTAACCCAAGCGGAAGCAAGCTTTCAAGACAAGGATGGACCAATTGGGCTGCAGCTGGGCCGAGCTGGACAGAGGTACGGCCGATTGCTCCAAGGCAATCGACCATACCAAATGCCAGCAGTCGGCCCAGGCGCAATCGGGCCACCCTTCCTTCACCAAAGATAATCATCCGATTAGTCCGCAGCTGGACCGAGGCCGATTCCTAGAAGGCCGATTGCCCAAAGCAATCGACCCCACGAGGAACCACCAGTCGGTCCAGGCGCAATCGGAGCAACCTACCACCCAGTCGGGGGTATGATTACGAGGTCATAAATGCCATATCCCGAGATATCTGGGTGGCAGGAAGGCCAGGTCATGTCGAGGATTTGCTGGAGATACGGTGTCGACCTCCCCGCCGATTCCGCGGACAGGCCGACAAGACCGCACCCCCTAGCTCCACTGTTCACTCCTAGGTTCTACGAGGTAGCAGCATGGGCCGCCGCTCGTAGGCTCCGGGTCACCCGGAGAGGAGCAGTCGGTGGGCCTAGGCCGATTAGAGGATGACGGATGGGCCCATTCGGCGATGAAGTTACCATAGTACCCTGGACTCACACTATAAGATCCAGGGTACCCCCTCCTGCGCGAGGGACGCCACACCTGAGATCTCATTAACTCATTCCCCCTTCAGTTCATTTACTGCCTGTAGTCACTCCTCAGGGAAGCAGGAGAGGACCTTGCCCACGGCGGCGGTGTACTCCTTCCCCTGAGAAGATAGAAGAGCAGTTATTGTGGTTCCTTCATTGATATACAAGAGACAAGCACATCGTGGTGTCTTCACCGTGCTTGTGCCCAACCCGATTCCGGCACCATCGATATTCTCTCCCTCGTGTCTTCACCTCACTTTAGCCATCCCCATGGCATCTGCCGTCACATATCGACGACAGTTGTGCCTGGTATAAGATCAACTATGAATTCTACACATCTGTCGGGTGGCATTCCCGGCAGCTCTTCAGGAAAGACATCCGGGAAGTCACGAACCACCGGAATATCTTCAAGGTCAGGAAGTGGAAGCACATTCAAAGTATGCACTTGGATTCTAGAGATGGGTGATGTGTAGTCAATGATCTGGCCTGAAGGATGGGTGAGTTTGACTGATTTGGCTTTACAATCAAGGAAAGCATTCTGCCTTGATAACCAATCCATGCCTAGGATGACATCAATGTCTGAAGACTTGAGGGCTATAAGAGAAGCAAGGAATACTAAACCCTCAATTGCAATTTGATTTCCATGGCTTACTCTATTAGTTTGCCACTTTGAACCAGGAGTTTGAATGATCATTGGAGAAAACATTTCTTCAAAGGCGAACTCATGACGAAGTGCATAACTCTCCGACATGAATGAATGAGAAGCTCCTGGATCGAAAAGAACAGAGGCAGGAACATGATTGACTGGGAGCGTACCAAGGATGACGTCGGAAGCAACAGTGGTTTCCTCAACTGAGATTTGGTTCACATATCCACTACTTGTGACTGTGAGCTTTGCTGGGATGGTTTTGGTGGTGGATTTCTTTGAAGGCTTATGACTAGGTCGACGGGGTGCCACAAACACTGTAGGGCATTGTCGGAAGTAATGGCCTGTCAGACCACACGTGAAACACATCCTGCCTGAATTGCTGGGAGCAGGATTACTTGATTGCACACCATCATTCCTGGGAGGAACAATGTGTTGAAGTGGATGGCATATATTGGATGGTGGCCTATGAAGAAAGTTTTGAGGTATGGCACGAGTTGGAATCCATATTCTGCGTTTCTGAGGGGCTGAACTAGAAGAAGGGGCAAGCTCAAGAGCATGCTTGCGGGACTCTTCGAACACTTCATTGCCATGCTCAGCTCTGAAGGATCTGTTGACTAAATCCTCAAAGGTGGCAAATTCAAGGAGGTTGAGATCATGGCGAAGGATAGGGCTAAGTCCCTTACGGAACCTTGCCTGCTTTCTGGCATCGGTGGTGATCTCATCTTGGGCATAATGAGCAAGACGATTGAACTCTCTCACATACTCGTGAATGGACATCTCTCCTTGAGTCAGATTGCAGAACTCTTCCTTCTTGCGCTCCATTAACTCATCTAGAAGGTGGTACCCTCGAAAGGCATCACAGAACTCCTGCCAATTCGCTAGGTGACCATCAGGCTGCATCGCAACATAGTTCTCCCACCATTCAGCAGCAGCACCTTCCAGAAAGTATGCCGCGAATATAACTCGATCATCGGGAGCAACATGTGCAGTGTCAAGCTTACGCTCAATGGAACGGAGCCAATCATCAGCTTCAAGGGGCTCAGAAGAACATCGAAATACCGGTGGCTTAAGGAGGATGAAGTCCTAAATGCTCACAACCACATTGCAATGACGTGAGGTATTCTGCTCGATGAGCTCCAGAAGGCGTGTTTGGTCACGTTGATTCTTCTTAGCTTCCATCATGATTTCCGCCGTAGAAGGCGGTGGTAGAGGTTCATCATCATCTCGATTCCGAACACGGTCTCGATTCCGACGAACAGCACTACGAGTTCCACCTGACATCCTGTGTGATAAAAATCAACAATCAGAACAGGTTGTACGATGGAATCAAAGACAAGAAGGACATGAAGAAGACGGAAAAGATTATAATGCGAAGGCAATGATCCACAGAAACTCGGAATAATTCCGGCAGCATAACGGCTACACCGGGATGAAAAATGAAACAACCTCGAAGAAATTGGACAGAACTTCTTCAAGGAACTCAACAGAACGTTGAGTCTGGACGACCACAACTGTCCTACGGCTACAAGGAGGCAAACAACGAGATGTTCTAGTAAAGACATAGATCAGCCTAGTCCTATCATCCCGTAGAAAAGGTAAGGGTGACTCAGACCTCAGATCGATGAGGGTAAGGAGAAAAAGAAGCCTTACGTTGTTCCCTTTATACCCAAGTAACTATATAACTATAGAGTGCTAGACTCGACTTCGACCAAGGGTTGAATAATCCTACAGACAGTCCTGCTCTGATACCAAGTCTGTCGGGACCCGGGGTTAGCGTATGTAATTCCAGTCACGATGCAATCACATGGAGAGCCGAGAACCGTACCCACTTGTCTAAGCAGACAAGGCCAAGCACAGAACGTTCTCGGTAAGCATCGAACGTGAGGGGCATCCCATTCAGGCCGGATGATCAACTGAGATGGGTCCTCAACGTCCGCTCACAAGTCTAAATGCATATGGGTGGTGAATCCCATATTCATAAACAAGTCGCCTCAACCATGTTATCGATTGAATCCTAACTCTTACATAGACTTACTCCAGCCTGATCACTTAGTCGGGGTCTAGGGCGGGCTCGATCATACAACAAAGTGTGCCACGTGACAGAGTCACGAGAATCGCATCGCGATGCCCCAAACTGCGCACATCTAAGGGCCACTTGGTGTATAAAAGACCACCAGCCAGATCACAACTAAGGTCTCGAAAACCCATACTAAGACATGCATGTTATAAACATACACGCAGCACACATGCCTAGTATGAACAGAGGTATCATCACATAACTCTACAAAGTACTTCTTTATTTACTTACACATATAGCATACAAAGATCACATGTCTGTGATCAACATTACATCATACAACGGAAGAAAATTAGGTCTGAGTACAGACAACAAATGTCTTAGAGAAGCCTTGTAAACATACATGCCCTTCCATGAGGGACCAAACTACTGTCTGGGACTATGCTAACTTAGTCAACGTCGAGCTTCAGGTCGGTGACTCCATCGAGTCCGGGTTCTCATCTAAAACATAGAATAAGCAAACGTGAGTACAAAGTCGTACTCAGCAAGACTTACATCAGAACTACACTACTCATGCTCAAGTATCAAGGTAAAGGAGGTGGGGTTCAACATGCAGAAGTGCCAGCTTTGACTTGGCTAGTCCTGAACTACGAGTACCAGACTTGAGGTAAGAAGCGTACACGAGTCCACTACCAAGTCTCCAATCAATACACCACTATGGTTACTTCCTCAACTTCCCCAAGAGGAGGAACACCATAGCACTCACGCTTATCTTGCGAGTTTTATAAGTATCCATTCAAGTTGTCTATGATCAAGTAAAGGTTTCCAAGTAGTCCATAACCGCGCACACGGCTATTCGAATAGTTCATTAACCCTGCAGGGGTGTACATCTTCACACGCGTGTCATCACTTATCGCCTCGTTCTTGTCACCATTCAAGCGGGTGTCGGACGTGGATGAAACCAAGGCACTACCCTCACATCACCTTCTCTAATCCAGGAGTCGACTACCTGAGTTTGTCACCGCTCGAGAGTCCGGCCGGTTCCACGAAACGGACTCAGATAATGCAAGGGACCGAGACGCCACCTTTGACAGATGGTTTCACTGCCTCACAGGTCCACCCACATATCTATGCATAAAACAAATGGAAAGCCCGAATCTAGTGTGACTCCTGGACCGGATCGGGTACGTAAAGAGGCCAAACGGGGCTCCCATAAACCCTACATGTGGTCATACTCTTTGTCTTGGATCACAAAACAGGAACTCGGGGCCTAGGGCAGTGTTCAACGAGACAACCCACTGTGTACTCCTACACAACCTCTCATTGTTCACCTTTGTTTAGGGTGGATTCACCAACACGATATCATTTACATCACTGTGTTCATTCCATCCCGACTCCCAAACATAACATCCTCATTGTAACACTAAGCAGCAATAAGCAGTAACAGTTGCAGGAGCCACATGCTCATCATTCAACACCTAAATCTGCTAGGATTGTGGTTTGCTTAATACGGTGACAAAATGATAGGTCATGCATCGGAATGGGTTCAACTTGCGGAATAACGTGTCTCGGTGATCTCCTAAACATGCATAAGCGAGACTGAGAGGGAAGTAGGATTTTATAGACATGATCAATGGGGTTTTTCTTGCCTTGCTGACGGTACACGGGTCTTAACTGTGGTCTTCTTCTTCGGGGTGATCACCGTCTCGGAACGTCTGTCATCGGAGGCAATCATCAACAAGGGGGGACAACTCCGAAAGTAAAAATACACATACACATGATAAGGTTGTCCATGATGTGAATGGTACTGGTTTGTAGCATATTCAATTTAATTGAAGTATATTGCATTTGAAATGCAAATTCAAACTCCAAATTCAATTTCAAATTAAGTCATATACACATTTGCTTCTGTTCACCAATTTTAAAATGGTCAAACATAAAAACAAATTGCATATTCTTAATCCTTGCATTTTTCTGATAATTTTTCATATATTATATGTTTAATTTGGAGTTAGTATGAATTTTCTATGATTTTCCAAAGTTTAACTCATTTTTTGGATTTTTCTCTGTCTTCTTTAATTCTTTTAAATTCTGGAATTTGGTTTATTGCATCAGCATGATGCAATGCTGATGTCACAGTGGGGCTGACCAGTGGGCCACCACTGTCAGTGTCATAGGGGGTTAACCCCTCTCTGTTTAGTTAACAGAGGGGCTTAGGGGGCCAGGGGGCCCACCTGTCAGTGGCCCTAGGGGTCATTAACAGGGGATTAGCCCCTAATCAACTGGCCACGTGGGCCTCTCGCCGCCGGCGAGCTCCGGCACGGCGGAGACGACGCCGGGGTGACCAAATGATCACGGGGAATCACGGGAGAGGCACAAAATCGATCCCCACGTGCCCCCGCATCCATCTGTGCTATTCGGGGGTCTTCAGGGGGGCTGTGGCGCCGCCGGCTTCGACTTGCGTGGCGGCCGGAGCACTGGAAAGGCGATGACGACGAAGGTGACCACGGGAAGAAGCGCGGGAGGGCTGGGGAGGAAGAGGAGCTCACCCTGAAGTGGATGAAGGGGGCGGCGAGGTCGGGGATGCCTTGGTGACGATGGAATCGACGACGGGGTCCGGCGGCTCCGGCGAGAAATCGACGAAGATTGCGGCGGCTCGGGGTGGAATTGGGGCCCGATCTTCTTCCCGGAGACATGGAGGACGAAGGAGGGGAGGAAGGACACGGACGGTTGGCTTCCTGTCGTCGTTGGCCGCGGGTGTGCACCCACGGCGGCGACGGTGAGCTCCGGGTGCGGTGAGAATCCTGCGAGGGAGAGAGCTAGAGGGAGCAGGGAGAGGGGGAAAGGACGCGGGGGTGCTCTTGCTTCTGCGTGGCGTGCGAAGGGAGGCAGAGGAGGCCTAGAAGGCGGCCGACGTCGAGGTGGCAGCGTCGAGCGCTCTGCTGCCTCCAGCGAGCAGCTTGAGCTAGACGACAGGAGAGGGGAGGTGGGCTTGGGCTGCTGCTGGGCCAGGGGGGCTTCAGTTGGGCCAAAAGCCACGGGGTGTTTCCCCTTTTTCTTTTCCTTCTTCTTTTCTTTTCTGTAATTTTTGTTGTGCCTAGAATTAAATAGCTAGGCCATTTTGTAAAATGCCCAAACATTTTTATAAATCCTAGGTGGTCAGTAGCAAACCACTTATAGAATTTTAGCATTTTTGAAATTCAATCAATTTGAATTTCAATTCAAATAGGGGTCAAATTTAATTTCCAGGGCACCTTTTGAATTTTTGAATATTCCAAGGGCATGGGAAAATACCCAAACCACTTTTAAAATGATCACCATCATTTATAGGAATTTTTCAACTATTCAAATGATTTTTGGAAAAATATTTTTATCTGGCCATTTGAATTAATTTCTCAGGGCTATCTGCTTCCCCATTTTTGAATTTCATTTAAATTTTTGCATGATGCAAAGGGCACAAACAAACCCTAGCACTTACCCTAGTTGGAGTTCTGACACCCAACACCTTTATTCCTTCTCTCGCACCTGACACACAACATCTTTCTTTCTTAAAAAAATACTCCACCTGCACAACATCTTTCTTCTCTCTCACTGTGCATATCGCTCCTTTAGATGGGATGGCAGCTCACGCGAGGAACAGTGCACATAGTTGTTCCACAAGTCCCATCCAAAGCGTGCAGGTGTAGCTAGCTTCACTGTGCTTGTCCCACCACCCCTTAGCCTTTTCAGATAAGATGCCTACCTATTTTACCCAAAAAACTGACAACAGTTGGCCATCTACAGTCATGGCAGCACTGTGAACACGATTATAGTGTAATAGTCTATGAATCCCAACGCGAACTAGCGGGCCAGATAAGAGGACCGGGACGCCTGCGCTTTATAGAACATTTTCGATCGGTCACCGCTGGAGAAGGAGATCAGAGGAGGCGAGGTCTGCGCGGTGGAGAGTTAAAAGCGAAGGCTGTTTGGTTGAGGCCCCCATCGCCGGGAGAGCTTCTGGGCAGAGAGAGAGAGAAAGAAAACAAGGTGCGCCCTCCACCAGGCCATTTGTTCGGCCCAGTCTACATTTCCACGGTGCGCCTCTGGACCGAAATCACAGAGGGTACCCCCTCTTCGTGTATAGTTTGTATAACCATGCAACATGAATCATTATTTACAGGGAATTTCTTCACGCGTCTCTGCAAAGGTTATTTTGGTGCGCTATGGAGTCGTTACATGTTGCGATTTAATCGCTTTCGCGCGAAATAACAACTATGACTGCGCGCGAACTGTGGTTGTACCTGTGGGTTGCCCATGTGGTTAGGGGTGGCGTTAGGCCCTAGGCAGAGGGGGCGATGGCCTGGGGCATGGGTGCTCATTTCTTTGTTGACTGTAGCGTTGTACATCACTGTCGATGATCATTGTAGCTTTATTGCTGGCCTGGGGTGTAGGCCAATCCTAGCTCCGCTACTGCCTTTGGTTGAACGAGTACTGTGGTTATACCTATGACTATGTGGAAACTATGGTTGCACCCTTGGCTATGTATGTGATTGTGGCTGTGTGTTGTGGATGTGGCTGTAGGATGTGCGTACAAAAGACGACATGTGTCGATCACTAAAGGACTAAGGAAAAAACCCGAAACGCACCACTTGGCGTGTTTGAAGCGCACGCGTGACCTCTGCAAGGGGTACCCTCTAACTAGTGATTAGGCCATGCAACACTACTTGTAGTCCTTTGATTATTCCGGTGCAATAAGAGATTTGGTCAAGTTCTACAAAAATAGTTAGAGGACAGCATTTGTAGAGGTTATCTGCATTCGCTTCGAGCGTGACAAGTGGCGTATTGTAGTGAGTGTCGGGGTTTTTTAGTCCCTCCTCGTTCAACACATATCAAGTGAAGATGAGTTTCTGATTTCTAGTTTCCCGGTCACGGGCGTAACCACAGATGCAACCACAGCCACAACGTGCAACCACATGCACAACCACAGCCATAGCGCAGCCATAACACAACCACAATGTGCAGCCATAGTCACAACCACGGACGTAGCCATAGGTACAACAACAGCCAAAGCGTGCAACCACATCCACAACCGCGAGGCGCAGCCACAACCGCAGCCACAGGCACAACCACAGCTCATGTGTAGCCATAGGCGCATCCATGAGCACAACCACAGTTCACACACAACCACAGTCTTTTGCTTCACGGGATACACCCAAAACACGATACGTGGCGACTTCTAGATAAACCAAAAGTGACCTCTGTGGGTACTCCTGAGAGGGTACCCTCTAACTAGTTGATCTCCTCTAGACACGAGTCTTCGAGTTCATTGGTCTCTTGCAAATATAACTTTTCATGTTGCTTCTATAAAGTGATCCAATGCATGCACGCCATTTGTCGCAACAAAAGTGTTTTAAGTGGTTTCTCATATGGATCATTGGTTAGAGGGTATCTCTTGCAAATGTAAATTTTCATTTTAATGATATTAAGTGATTCAATGCATGCACTCTATTTATAGAAACGAGAGAGTTTTGAGTCGTTTCTCACCGCTTGCATGAGGATGGGAGGTGGACTATTTGTGTTTTTTTTCGATTCATTTTTAAAAATGATTTATCTTTCGATTTTTGCGTTCAAATTACGAAAAAAAATTACCGTTCATTTCTCCCGTCGACGTCTTTAAACCGTGCCTCCCGGCCATACTAAATTGTGCTTCGAAAAAGTACTAAACTGTAACCTCTAGTGAATCCATAGTTTTGCTTCTCGAGGAATCATAGGTTTTTTTTTCTCATGGAGCCACACATTTTCTCATGCAGTCATAGATTTGTTTCTCCTACAACCATAATTTTTCTAGAGGAAACACATTTTTTTCTCTTTTTGCTCCTCGTGGAGCCACGGTTTTGATGCAATCACAGATTTGCTTCTTATGCAACCACAATTTTTTTTCTTGCGGAGCTATGGTTGTTTTTCCTTTTTTCTTTTCGTGGAACCACAAATTTGCTTCTTGTGCAGTCAAATATTTTCTTGCCGTGCAACCATTGATTTACTTCTCGCAGAGCACATTTTTTTCACATTTTTGCTTATCGTGAAGCCATAATTTTGCTTCTCATACATCGAGAGTTTTGTTTTTCCATTTTGCTTCTCCTGAAACCACATTGAACATTTTTTCCAGTGGAAGAGACTTGTGGGAGCGATGTTCAATGTGTATGTTAAAAATTGTTAAGGGTGTATCATAAAATGTTCAATGTGTATTTAAAAATTGTTTAGCATATATCACAAAAATATTCAATATGTATTTAAAAATTGTTAAGCGTATATCAAAAACATGTTTCAATGGTATTTAAAAATTGCTCACCTTTTTTTAATTTTTTTCATTTTGTATTGGAAATGTTTGTTTAAACAATATCTAACTATTAAAAACAGTGGCTATGTTTTGGTAAAACAGACTAAAATCCAAAAAAGGCGAAAAAATGCTTGTACATGGGCTGGCCCATTGAGGTTTTCTTCTGCGGGCTTCATACAAGAGTTTCCATAAAATTTATAGCAAAGAGGAAGTGAAGATAGCTATTTTCAGATGTTCTCGACCAAAGCGTTGGGGCCTGATGATTTTCCAGCTCATTTTTTCGGCACCATTGGAATATTTGTGGTGATGAGATCACATCCTTGATTATTCGTTCGCTTGATGAAGAGGACTTCCCAGATGAAATTGATAGCATGCTCGTTATTATGATTCCTAGGATTGCTTGTCCAAAAATTGTAGGACAATTTCGACCCATAAACCTTTGTCATGTAATTTATAAAATTACTTCAAATGTTTTGTCTAACAGGTTGAAGGTAATTATCTTTGAGGTGATTTCTATGGAGTAATCGGCTTTTGTTCCTGGAGTTCTTATCACTGACAATTTTATTTCGGCGTATGAATATATGCATTATATGAAAACCCAAAGGTTGAAGGGTAGTAGATTTTATGCTCTGAAATTAGACATGATGAAAGCGTATGACAAGCTTGAGTGGTCATATCTTAAGGAGGTTATGATGAAAGTATTGCATTAGCAGGAGATTTACTGACTTAATAATGAAGTACTATGTATTTTTAGTTTCCGTATTCGTTTTTGTAATAGTGGTACTATGAAGAGTGCAGACTTTTGGCTCCCGAGGTCCAGGGAGGACTTTATTTTTAAAAAAATCAAATATCATATTTAAATGTTTGAAATTTTTTCATGTGAATGTATATGTATTTCGCACAAGCGTGTGAAATTTCTCTTCAAAATATTATGATTTGAATGTTGTGAAAAAAAGATAAAATTGCAACCCAGCAACAAAAAAAGTTGGCCCATTATGAAAATAATATTTGTCTATTTTTTGTACGTCACGTGTGAAAAGATAATGTTTTCAAATTTTGCAAATATGTTTTATATGTGCTTATGTTCATTCACACAAAATTTCAATTTTTTTGACCAAGTGGAAAATCGAATTTTGAAAACGTGCTTCATGGAGCTCGTCCTCCATATGCAATATTCGTACTATGAATCCTTTCAGACCCTCAAGAGGAATGTGACATGGAGACCCCTTATCCTCGTATTTATTAAGACTCGTGGAGTTGGGGCTGGTGGCATTAACATTGCACCTTTGGCACCCAAATTGAATCATCTATTATTTACCAATGATTATCTCATGTTTTTTAGGCAAACATTACTAGTGCATCCATTGTCTAGATCACTTGAAGAAGTATTGTGATGACTCACGACCTAGAATGAATACTGATAAGTCTATCCCGGGTTGGTCAAATGAGAAGTGAAGAACATCTTGGAGGTGCATAGCGAGTCATTATCAGAAGAAAAAAAGTTGGCTTGCCTGCGAATGTTGGGAATTCGAAGGAGCAGTAATAGAGAAATACTTACCTGTAATGTAATTTCAATTGGTGACGCGCCAATTTCCATACATGCCACCACTATTTTCCTAAAATAGTGGTGGTGTTGGGCTAAGTTAATCGCACTTAGCAACGATAGCGCTGATCTCGTCCTCCTTGTTTGCAAGCAATTGCTTCCGTGAGTCGCGGGGGGTCTTCAGGGCCTCGTGCTGCTTCACAAGATCGTCTCTCTTGGCATCCTCGTCCTGCGCAGACGCTTGAAGGTACTTGAGCATCTCTTGATATTCTTCGAAGGTTTTCTTCAGTGTGTCGATGGCCTCCCTCAGCGTCACGACAGTCAACCTGTCATCCTCGAGCTCTTTCCGACTAGCATCACAAGCATGCTTAGCCGCTTGGACCGCCTCCCAAAGAGGGACAGACTTGTCAGCAGCTATCCATATATGATTCATCAGCCAGCTAGCTAAGTGGAAAAAAAAATCAAGTGCACAACATTGCTTACGAAGGGCAGACGCAGGAGCCTCCTCCGTGGGCTTTTGCTGCGCTCCCAAGCGTTGATTCAAGGTGGCCAATTAGGCACGAAGGGTCATCGAATTTTCCTTCATCTCCTACGAAAACTATATATACAAGGTAGACCATTATTACAAAGACTAGGTTCGCATACAATACACACCAAGACTTGGGGGCTACTATACCTACATTAAAGATATTCAGAACTAACCTGAAGACAAGGTCCAATCGACCCCTCCGTGGCAGACAATGCCTCAGCCGTGGAGGCCAGCCACTCGGTGGCCTTTTAAACCGACCTCCTCTCATTCTCCAAAGCTGAGAGCCTTACACGCGACCTCCAAAACTGGAGACCTTCATCCTCTTGGTGCCTTGGCCTCCCAAGGAAGCCGCCTCACCCGTTGGACCCACATGAGGGGGATCCAATGATGAATAAGTACTATACTCAGTGTTCCCTGAAGGGGGAACATGCACACCTATAGAAATTCAAGTTACGCGTTAAGATGGGCACGTCAAAAGCTACCCATGCCTAATGAAAACACCACTGTGAACTTATTCCACAGAAGCACAATCTGAGGGCTTCGAGCCCTCCACAACTGTCTCCAATGTCGACTCTCGTGCGAAGACCTCCGAGATCAGGTTAGGGATAAACCCGATCTCAGCAACGAAGCCACTTTAAAAAAGGCAAAAGTCAGATGAGGCAAGTTGGATGCATAATAAATGCAAAGGAGAAGGAGCTTACTGATCATCCACCAGGAAGTTCCGCTCGCGCTTAAACCTGTTCATCATGATAGGGGTGACCTCCCCCTATCCGACGTTCGGTGCTCGGGTTGGATCATGTTGTGCCTTTGAAAGTGCATCTAATCCCCTAGGGTGGTTTTGGTAATTAACAACAACATATAGCTCATTGAACTAGTGCCTACTTAATGTGTATTTTAGGTAAGTTCAATGTAGGACAACGGATGGACATGTGAATACACCCCTCAAGATGCTATGGATAAGATGGCCCCACTCCGAAGACTCTCCATTTCTATTTTAGTGTTCAACATCACATAGAGTCATAGGATCATGCCAATATATTAAAAAGGGGTGAGGTTTTGATGGTGATACTGTTTATCAAGTGCTTAGATCTACTTCCACTGCCTCAAAGCATTTTCCGTATCCCAAGCCAAACACTCACTTTGGTGCTACCAACTCAAACCTTTCAGACTCGTCGAAATACCACATAGCGGTTAGTCCAAACCCTAATGTTTCGGTCCCACGAATATGTCAGGTTGATCCCACGATTTGCTCTTTGTATAGGCCAGTCTTCAAGTGAACTCATTTCAGAAAATATGAAATTTCATGTCAGACCAATCGAAATGCCTACTTCATTGTGGCCTCGCTGCACCGCCACCAGTTGCACGCTGGAGAGCAAGACTGGTTTCTTTGACGTGTGGATACGGCAGTCCAACCGCTATGCCGCCGAGATAACGTGTGATAGCCAGGGACATTGGCTCAACATGTTCGAGGCGCCTTGCCGACCGAAGCACGAGATGAACTTCCTGGACGTCCAGTCTCGGGCGAAGGCGGAGTTCATCGGTCACTATATTGAGGTCGTAACCCACAAAGAGAAGAAGGTGACCCACATAGTCCTCGATCAGGTGTGAACCCATTAGAGCGTCAAGGCGGCTATGGCGAGGTTTGTGAGTGAAAAATACGCACCTCGTTCAGGCGGAGGCATAGTGGTTCTGGAAGAGGGACCACAAGCGCAAGAACAATGCTGGTGTAGGGCCTTTGGTCAAGGAGGAGGAGGCAGGAGCCTCGGTGATCAAGGTTGAGGAAGAGGAGGAGGGCGCCAACGGCAACAACATTGTCTGGGATGACCTCAAGAATGAGAGTGATGAGTGATGAGTGTCTGTAGTAGTCTAGTCGATCGAACTTAAGTTTGAATGTTTTTAGATTGTTGCATGTTAGAATTGTTTAATGATTGAAGTTTGCAGTGATGCAATGTGATGTTCATAAAATAGATCAGCTATTGGAGATGCACACTTTTTGATGCTCTAAAATGAACTTTTTGGTGTTGTGAATTTTACTCCAAACAATCTTTGATGCCCTATGCTGTTAAAGAGAGAAACAATGCATGGAACTGTGTAATTGTTCACCCAGGTTGTCAAGTTTAGAACCGCGAGGGCAAAGCAGACAGGTTCCTCCTTTCAGCAGAATGACTCTACTTTAGCTAGCCGAAAGCCCGAAACACACGAGCGTCTGAGTTTCCAAGGTTATGTTCTGCATTCTGATGTTGTTATGTCCAAGGCGGCGATACTTCTGAAGAGGTGAAGTGTGAGCGAATGGGCAGGCGTCTTGCTCTGATCTTACAACGAAAGAAAACGAGGAGGTAGCTTATGTACAAAGCCTGAAAACAATGTAATGTGCAGAAACTACTTTTCATGTAGATGCAGTGATGTTGGATAAAAACTGAATTTTGTTCATAGCTTACAAATTCATTTCCTGCTCTTTGGCCAACACTCAAAATAGCACAACTGAAAACACGATCACCAGCTCACAGCACAACCAGAATCCACTGCATTTTTCATTTGTACCAAGCACATACTCTAAAAGAAATACTAGAGCACCAGCCCACTGGAAGAACCAGCTATCCTTTACATTTACAGAAATGCATAGGAGTATAAAATAAACACATGCCCATCAAGTCACTGCAAGAACCACTAAATTTTCCATCATCCAAAAGTAATGCAGGATCATCGATTCACGGCAAGAACACCAGACTGAAATTCTTCATCCAGGAAGCAGTAGCAACCACATCCACAGAGATGAATGTCAGAACTGCAACGACTACTACAACCAGCATCACAGACTTTAGCTAGCAGAAGAAACACAAGAGCTGATGAGTTTTCTCAACCTATATCTATCTAGTAGTATATGCTAAAGGAGGCGTCCAGTTAAGCCGCCATTGTGTCCGAGGCTCAGGATCCCGCTCTGATCTTTCTCTATGCTGCGTTGACATTTGGGTATCGCAGCAAGTTATAGCCTGAATTAGCAGAAATAATAAGGTAGTTAGGCGGCAGACCAATAATCAATAACAATATATTGACAAGATCAAGAAGACAAAACATGAAACAATATAATGTGCAAGGAACTAAGCTTTTATGCACTATCTATTATAGGATACAACCTGAACTTTGTTACAGATTAGAAACTTACTATCTTCTCTGAAAATATGAAATGAGATGACTGAACTTGATTTGACTTTTTAGGTTTCCAAGCAGCAAAATGTTACGAAATGGACGAACTGAATTATCTGAATCAAGAAAAAAAATGTGGACGCAGTCGTTTCTACAAGCTACAGAGTTCAGACCATCTTGTACCATGTATACACAGACTGATAAATCCAAATGGCACTGGCACTGGCACCTACTATTCCCATTCAAGTACTTTTACTTTTCTACTACAAGACTACAACAGTTTCAGACAAATCCCAAGTCCTAACAAAACCTATCACAATATCCTTTTTACAAGCATGATCACATTAGCAGTCCACGAAAGTAAGACTCCAAATATCATGTTCACGCGCTAAACAGTATGTACACCAACATATATTCAAGACCACCAGTATATTTCCCACAAAAGAAGATCATTAGAAAGAAGATCAACAATCTAAATCGCAGAGTTTTCCAAAAAAATAGACCAATAATACAGCTCATGTACATAACCTGAAAACAAGTACTTCCTCCGATCCAAATTAATTGACACACACTTAGTATAACTTTGTACTAAAGGTATACTAATTGTGCGTCCACATTTTGTTTGATTTAATTTAGTATTGTAAGAACCTAATTTTGTTTGAAGTTTATTCAACACAAATAAAATAGTCTAAATCAATGGAAATCACAATCTTCTTGAAATAAGATGAATCAACTGATTCTTAAATGTAAGTTGCATAGTTTTACTAGCTCTGAACAGAAAAAATATTACTGATGGCATATATATAGCACCACATAGATAAACTGAATTATCTGAATCGGATCTCTAGTCTGCATCTGCAACCAACACTTTCCATATCAAGGTTGAGTGTAAAATGTTACTTACGAAATTTGTTCCCCCATTAACCAACAAATCGACAAGACAACAACAGTAAACTGTTAGGACTGCAACAAATAGACAATTGCCAATTCCTAACAGTTTCAGATAACCTTTTTTCAGACTATAACGATTTCAATAAACTGTTTATCAGACCGTCAGAGTTTCAGTAAACTATTTTTCAAACACAAGCAGATTAGCACACCACTAAAAAAAACCAAAAATATGTACCACACCAAAATGCAGCAAATAGTATCCACACCACACCAAAATGCAGCAAATAGTATCCACACCACACCAAAATGAAGCAAATAGTACATATTGTGCATAACAAATGCAGTCAAGACTACCGATTCACTTCTTGCCACCATTAATTATTATGCGATCAACGGGAACTTGTGACATGGTGAGAGGCTCTCACCAGGGGTCCCGGACAGCAGCACGATAAGCTGGAGGGTCTCGCCGCTGCGGCCGTAGGGCAGGTCGACGACGAGTGGGCTCGCTCTCCCGTAGCGGCCTGGTCGGACGCAGATGGCGATGTCGCGGCGCTGGCCGTGGATGTCCACGACGGCGACGCGGGTGGCCAGCGTGTTCCTTAGGTGGTACACGGACCTCCCCCTGGCAATGAACGTGGTCCAGCCGCGATCAGTGTAGCGCCCCTCGGGGTTCGCTCGCACGAACCGAATGTTCCACCACACCCGCGGCGCGCGCCCGAAGAGGGGGACGCGGGTCTGCAGTTGAGTCACGAAGAACCAGGAATTATTCTCGAGCAAATGAATTCAACACAAGTCACAATCGATAGGCTCAACTAACGGCACCCAGGAATCCAATTCGAGAGTTCGAGACACAAATTCGACGGTCATGGCGAACTCACCTGAGTCGGGCCTGGAATGAGAGGCGTGCGCTCTCTGACGGGGATGGGCTCGACAATCCAGCGCATCATGGTGCTGACATTGTCGATATGTCTGGACTCGGCGGTGACGCCGGTGTTCCAGCGGAAGTACTTGCCGTTGGCGCGGAGGTAGAAGCCGGTGACGTCGCGGAGCAGGATGCCGCCCGCCGAACCCGCCCGGATGGGCACCCACCTGAACTCCGGCATCACCGACTGGTCGTAGTCGCGCTGCACGGCGTTGAAGCCGAGGTGGCCGGACGGCGCGGGCGCGTTCGTGGAGGCGAGGTAGCGGCCGTAGGCGGCGCTCTGGAAGAGCAGGTGTGGGCCGCCGTCGCGGTGGTCGATATGCACCGTCCACGTCGCGTTCATCGAGTGGCGGCGCCCATTGATGCAGACGCTCACCCCGTCCTCGTCGGCGTGGAGGTAGTACGTGTCCAGCTCGAGGCTCCGCCGCCGCACGTGCTTCCTGTCGGGGAACAGGTCCATCGGTCGCGCTGGCGTTGGGCCGCTGGAGATCGGGGGATTAAGGGCGTGGGGGCGTGGAGATCGGGGGATAGGGGGGCCCGCTCGGACGCACAGGATGATGTCGCGGCGCTGGCCGTGGATGTAGGTGACGCCGACGCGGGTGGCCAGCGCGTTTCTCAGGTAGTAGATGGACCTTCCCCTGAAACGGAGCGCCGACCAGCCGTCGTCGGCGTAGACCCCCTCGGCGCTCGCTCGCACGTAGTGGATTCGCCGCCACACCCCCGGCTTGCGCCCGAGCATGATGACGGAGAGGTCGCCTGGGACTCGGGTCTGCATGAACCATGGTTATATTTAGGAGATCAGAGAAGCAGGCAGGGTCGTGGCGAACTCACCCTCATCGGCCCTGGAATCGGAGGCGGCCGCCCTCTCGGGAGGATGGGCTCCACGATCCAGTGCATCATGGGGCTGACGTTGTCGTCGTCGTCGTTGCTGTGGTCGACGCTGACGCGGGTGTTCCAGCGGAGGTACCTGCGTAGCCTGCCGTTGGCGCGGAGGTAGCGGCCGTCGATGTTGCGGAGCAGGACGCCGCCGCCGGAGCCCGCCTCGACGGCCTGCCACATGATGGCCGCCAGCACCGGCTGGTCGTAGTCGTGCTGCTCCGCGCGGAAGCCGCGGTGGCCCAAGGGTGCCGGCTTGGGCGTGGCGGCGAGGTAGTGGCCGTAAGCGGCGCTGTGGAGGAGGAGGTGCGGGCCGTCGCCGTAGTACATGTGCACCGTCCACGCCGCGTTCAGCGAGTGGCGGCGGCGGCTGATGGAGACGCTCTTCCCGTCGTCGTTGGCGTGGAGGTAGTACTTGTCGTTGGCGCGGCTCCGCAGCCATAAGTGCTGCCCGTCTTCGAGCTCCTCCATCGGTCGCCGCTGGAGAAGGAGATCAGAGGAGGCGAGCTCTACGCGGTGGAGAGTTAAAAGCGAAGGCTGTTTGGTTGAGGCCCCCATCGCCGGGAGAGCTTCTGGGCAGAGAGAGAGAGAGAAAGAAAGAAAACAAGGTGCGCCCTCCACCAGGCCATTTGTTCGTCCCAGTCTACATTTCCACGGTGCGCCTCTGGACCGAAATCACAGAGGGTACCCCCTCCGCGTGTATAGTTTGTATAACCATGCAACATGAATCATTATTTAGAGGGCATTTCTTCACGCGTCTCTACAAAGGTTATTTTGGTGCGCTATGGAGTCGTTACATGTTGCGATTTAATCGCTTTCGCGCGAAATAACAACTATGACTGTGCGCGAACTATGGTTGTACCTGTGGGTTGCCCATGTGGTCAGAGGTGGCGTTAGGCCCTAGGCAGAGGGGGCGATGGCCTGGGGCATAGGTGCTCCTTGCTTTGTTGACTGTAGCGTTGTACATCATTGTAGATGATCATTGTAGCTTTATTGTTGGCCTGGGGTGTAGGCCAATCCTAGCTCCGCTACTGCCTTTGGTTGAACGAGTACTGTGGTTATACCTATGACTATGTGGAAACTATGGTTGCACCCTTGGCTATGTATGTGATTGTGGCTGTGTGTTGTGGATGTGGCTGTAGGATGTGCGTACAAAAGGCGACATGTGTCGATCACTAAAGGACTAAAGAAAAAACCCGAAACGCACCACTTGGTGTGTTTGAAGCGCACGCGTGACCTCTGCAACGGGTGCCCTCTAACTAGTGATTAGGCCACGCAACACTACTTGTAGTCCTTTGATTATTCCGGTGCAATAAGAGATTTGGTCAAGTTCTACAAAAATAGTTAGAGGACAGCCTTTGCAGAGGTTATCTGCATTCGCTTCGAGCGTGACAAGTGGCGTATTGTGGTGAGTGTCGGGATTTTTTAGTCCCTCCTCGTTCAACACATATCAAGTGAAGATGAGTTTCTGATTTCTAGTTTCCCGGTCACGGGCGTAACCACAGATGCAACCACAGCCACAACGTGCAACCACATGCACAACCACAGCCATAGCGCAGCCATAACACAACCACAATGTGCAGCCATAGTCACAACCACGGACGTAGCCATAGGTACAACAACAGCCAAAGCGTGCAACCACATCCACAACCGCGAGGCGCAGCCACAACCGCAGCCACAGGCACAACCACAGCTCACGTGTAGCCATAGGCGCATCAATGAGCACAACCACAGTTCGCACACAACCACAGTCTTTTGCTTCACGGGATACACCCAAAACACGATACGTGGCGACTTCTAGATAAACCAAAAGTGACCTCTGTGGGTACTCCTGAGAGGGTACCCTCTAACTAGTTGATCTCCTCTAGACACGAGTCTTCGAGTTCGGTGTCTTGCAAATATAACTTTTCATGTTGCTTCTATTAAGTGATCCAATGCATGCACGCCATTTGTCGCAACAAAAGTGTTTTAAGTGGTTTCTCATATGGATCATTGGTTAGAGGGTATCTCTTGCAAATGTAAATTTTCATTTTAATAATATTAAGTGATTCAATGCATGCACTCTATTTATAGAAACGAGAGAGTTTTGAGTCGTTTCTCACCGCTTTCATGAGGATTGGAGGTGGACTATTTGTGTTTTTTTTCGATTCATTTTTAAAAATGATTTATCTTTCGATTTGTGCGTTCAAATTACGAAATGTTTTTACCGTTCATTTCTCCCATCGACGTCTTTAAACCGTGCCTCCCGGCCATACTAAATTGTGCTTCGAAAAAGTACTAAACTGTAACCTCTAGTGAATCCATAGTTTTGCTTCTCGAGGAATCATAGATTTTTTTTTCTCATGGAGCCACACATTTTCTCATGCAGTCATAGATTTGTTTCTCCTACAACCATAATTTTTCTAGAGGAAACACATTTTTTTCTCTTTTTGCTCCTCGTGGAGCCACAGTTTTGATGCAATCACAGATTTGCTTCTTATGCAACCACAATTTTTTTTTCTAGTGGAGCTATGGTTGTTTTTCCTTTTTTCTTTTCATGGAACCACAAATTTGCTTCTTGTGCAGTCAAATATTTTCTTGCTGTGCAACCATTGATTTACTTCTCGCGGAGCACATTTTTGCTTATCGTGAAGCCATAATTTTGCTTCTCATACATCGAAAGTTTTGTTTTTCCATTTTGCTTCTCTTGATAGCACATTGAACATTTTTTTCAGTGGAAGAGACTTGTGGGAGCGATGTTCAATGTGTATGTTAAAAATTGTTAAGGGTGTATCATAAAATGTTCAATGTGTATTTAAAAATTGTTTAGCATATATCACAAAAATATTCAATATGTATTTAAAAATTGTTAAGCGTATATCAAAAACATGTTTCAATAGTATTTAAAAATTGCTCACCTTATTTTAATTTTTTTCATTTTGTATTGGAAATGTTTGTTTCAACAATATCTAACTATTAAAAACAGTGGCTATGTTTTGGTAAAACAGACTAAAATCCAAAAAAGGCGAAAAAATGCTTGTACATGGGCTGGCCCATTGAGGTTTTCTTCTGCGGGCGTCATACAAGAGTTTCCATAAAATTTATAGCAAAGAGGAAGTGAAGATAGCTATTTTCAGATGTTCTCGACCAAAGCGTTGGGGCCTGATGATTTTCCAGCTCATTTTTTCGGCACCATTGGAATATTTGTGGTGATGAGATCACATCCTTGATTATTCGTTCGCTTGATGAAGAGGACTTCCCAGATGAAATTGATAGTATGCTCGTTATTATGATTCCTAGGATTGCTTGTCCAAAAATTGTAGGACAATTTCGACCCATAAACCTTTGTCATGTAATTTATAAAATTACTTCAAATGTTTTGTCTAACAGGTTGATGTTAATTATCTTTGAGGTGATTTCTATGGAGTAATCGGCTTTTGTTCCTGGAGTTCTTATCACTGACAATTTTATTTCGGCGTATGAATATATGCATTATATGAAAACCCAAAGGTTGAAGGGTAGTAGATTTTATGCTCTGAAATTAGACATGATGAAAGCGTATGACAAGCTTGAGTGGTCATATCTTAAGGAGGTTATGATGAAAGTATAGCATTAGCAGGAGATTTACTGACTTAATAATGAAGTACTATGTATTTTTAGTTTCCGTATTCATTTTTGTAATAGTGGTACTATGAAGAGTGCATACTTTTGGCTCCCGAGGTCCAGGGAGGACTTTATTTTTAAAAAAATCAAATATCATATTTAAATGTTTGAAATTTTTTCATGTGAATGTATATGTATTTCGCACAAGCGTGTGAAATTTCTCTTCAAAATATTATGATTTGAATGTTGTGCAAAAAAGATAAAATTGCAACCCAGCAACAAAAAAAGTTGGCCCATTATGAAAATAATATTTGTCTATTTTTTGTACGTCACGTGTGAAAAGATAATGTTTTCAAATTTTGCAAATATGTTTTATATGTGCTTATGTTCATTCACACAAAATTTCAATTTTTTTGACCAAGTGGAAATCGAATTTTGAAAACGTGCTTCATGGAGCTCGTCCTCCATATGCAATATTCGTACTATGAATCCTTTCAGACCCTCAAGAGGAATGTGACATGGAGACCCCTTATCCTCGTATTTATTAAGACTCGTGGAGTTGGGGCTGGTGGCATTAACATTGCACCTTTTGCACCCAAATTAAATCATCTATTATTTACCAATGGTTATCTCATGTTTTTTAGGCAAACATTACTAGTGCATCCATTGTCTAGATCACTTGAAGAAGTATTGTGATGACTCACGACCTAGAATGAATACTGATAAGTCTATCCAGGGTTGGTCAAATGAGAAGTGAAGAACATCTTGGAGGTGCATAGCGAGTCATTATCAGAAGAAAAAAAGTTGGCTTGCCTGCGAATGTTGGGAATTCGAAGGAGCAGTAATAGAGAAATACTTACCTGTAATGTAATTTCAATTTGTGACGCGCCAATTTCCATACATGCCACCACTATTTTCCTAAAATAGTGGTGGTGTTGGGCTAAGTTAATCGCACTTAGCAACGATAGCGCTGATCTCGTCCTCCTTGTTTGCAAGCAATTGCTTCCGTGAGTCGCGGGGGGTCTTCAGGGCCTCGTGCTGCTTCACAAGATCGTCTCTCTTTGCATCCTCGTCCTGCGCAGACGCTTGAAGGTACTTGAGCATCTCTTGATATTCTTCGAAGGTTTTCTTCAGTGTGTCGATGGCCTCCCTCAGCGTCACGACAGTCAACCTGTCATCCTCGAGCTCTTTCCGACTAGCATCACAAGCATGCTTAGCCGCTTGGACCGCCTCCCAAAGAGGGACAGACTTGTCAGCAGCTATCCATATATGATTCATCAGCCAGCTAGCTAAGTGGAAAAAAAATCAAGTGCACAACATTGCTTACGAAGGGCAGACGCAAGAGCCTCCTTCGTGGGCTTTTGATGCGCTCCCAAGCGCTGATTCAAGGTGGCCAATTAGGCACGAAGGGTCATTGAATTGTCCTTCATCTCCTACGAAAACTATATATACAAGGTAGAGCATTATTACAAATACTAGGTTCGCATACAATACACACCAAGACTTGGGGGCTACTATACCTACATTAAAGATATTCAGAACTAACATGAAGACCAGGTCCAATCGACCCCTCCGTGGCAGACAATGCCTCAGCCGTGGAGGCCAGCCACTCGGTGGCCTTTTAAACTGACCTCCTCTCATTCTCCAAAGCTGAGAGCCTTACACGCGACCTCCAGAACTGGAGACCTTCATCCTCTTGGTGCCTTGGCCTCCCAAGGAAGCCGCCTCACCCATTGGACCCACATAAGGGGGATCCAATGATGAATAAGGACTATACTCAGTGTTCCCTGAAGGGGGAACATGCACGCCTATATAAATTCAAGTTACGCTTTAAGATGGGCACGTCAAAAGCTACCCATGCCTAATGAAAACACCACTGCGAACTTATTCCACAGAAGTAGAATCTGAGGGCTTCGAGCCCTCCACAACTGTCTCCAATCTAGACTCTGGTGCGAAGACCTCCGAGATCAGGTTAGGGATAAACCCGATCTCAGCAACGAAGCCACTTTAAAATAGGCAAAAGTCAGATGAGGCAAGTTGGATGCATAATAAATGCAAAGGAGAAGGAGATTACTGATCATCCACCAGGAGGTTCCGCTCGCGCTTAAACCTGTTCATCATGATAGGGGTGACCTCCCCCTATCCGACGTTCGGTGCTCGGGTTGGATCATGTTGTGCCTTTGAAAGTGCATCTAATCCCCTAGGGTGGTTTTGGTAATTAACAACAACATATAGCTCATTGAACTAGTGTCTACTTAATGTGTATTTTAGGTAAGTTCAATGTAGGACAACGGATGGACATGTGAATACACCCCTCAAGATGCTATGGATAAGATGGCCCCACTCCGAAGACTCTCCATTTCTATTTTAGCGTTCAACATCACATAGAGTCATAGGATCATGCCAATGTATTAAAAAGGGGTGAGGTTTTGATGGTGATACTGTTTATCAAGTGCTCAGATCTACTTCCACTGCCTCAAAGCATTTTCCGTATCCCAAGCCAAACACTCACTTTGGTGCTACCAACTCAAACCTTTCAGACTCGTCGAAATACCACATAGCGGTTAGTCCAAACCCTAATGTTTCGGTCCCAAGAATATGTCAGGTTGATCCCACGATTTGCTCTTTGTATAGGCCAGTCTTCAAGTGAACTCATTTCAGAAAATATGAAATTTCATGTCAGACCAATCGAAATGCCTACTTCATTGTGGCCTCGCTGCACCTCCACCAGTTGCACGCTGGAGAGCAAGACTAGTTTATTTGACGTGTGGATACGGCAGTCCGACCGCTATGCCGCCGAGATAACGTGTGATAGCCAGGGACATTGGCTCAACATGTTCGAGGCGCCTTGCCGACCGAAGCACGAGATGAACTTCCTGGACGTCCAGTCTCGGGTGAAGGCGGAGTTCATCGGTCACTATATTGAGGTCGTAACCCACAAAGAGAAGAAGGTGACCCACATAGTCCTCGATCAGGTGTGAACCCATTAGAGCGTCAAGGCGGCTATGGCGAGGTTTGTGAGTGAAAAATACGCACCTCGTTCAGACGGAGGCACAGTGGTTCTGGAAGAGGGACCACAAGCGCAAGAACAATGCTGGTGTAGGGCCTTTGGTCAAGGAGGAGGAGGCAGGAGCCTCGGTGATCAAGGTTGAGGAAGAGGAGGAGGGCGCCAACGGCAACAACATTGTCTGGGATGACCTCAAGAATGAGAGTGATGAGTGATGAGTGTCTGTAGTAGTCTAGTCGATCGAACTTAAGTTTGAATGTTTCTAGATTGTTGCATGTTAGAATTGTTTAATGATTGAAGTTGGCAGTGATGCAATGTGATGTTCATAAAATAGATCAGCTATTGGAGATGCACACTTTTTGATGCTCTAAGAAGAACTTTTTGGTGTTGTGAATTTTACTCCAAACAATCTTTGATGCCCTATTCTGTTAAAGAGAGAAACAATGCATGGAACTGTGTAATTGTTCACCCAGGTTGTCAAGTTTAGAACCGCGAGGGCAAAGCAGACAGGTTCCTCCTTTCAGCAGAATGACTCTACTTTAGCTAGCCGAAAGCCCGAAACACACGAGCTTCTGAGTTTCCAAGGTTATGTTCTGCATTCTGATGTTGTTATGTCCAAGGCGGCGATACTTCTGAAGAGGTGAAGTGTGAGCGAATGGGCAGGCGTCTTGCTCTGATCTTACAACGAAAGAAAACGAGGAGGTAGCTTATGTACAAAGCTTGAAAACAATGTAATGTGCAGAAACTACTTTTCATGTAGATGCAGTGATGTTGGATAAAAACTGAATTTTGTTCATAGCTTACAAATTCATTTCCTGCTCTTTGGCCAACACTCAAAATAGCACAACTGAAAACACGATCACCAGCTCACAGCACAACCAGAATCCACTGCATTTTTCATTTGTACCAAGCACATACTCTAAAAGAAATACTAGAGCACCAGCCCATTGGAAGAACCAGCTATCCTTTTCATTTATAGAAATGCATAGGAGTATAAAATAAACACATGCTCATCAAGTCACTGCAAGAACCACTAAATTTTCCATCATCCAAAAGTAATGCAGGATCATCGATTCACGGCAAGAACACCAGACTGAAATTCTTCATCCAGGAAGCAGTAGCAACCACATCCACAGAGATGAATGTCAGAACTGCAACGACTACTACAACCAGCATCACAAACTTTAGCTAGTAGAAGAAACACAAGAGCTGATGAGTTTTCTCAACCTATATCTATCTAGTAGTATATGCTAAAGGAGGCGTCCAGTTAAGCCGCCATTGTGTCCGAGGCTCAGGATCCCGCTCTGATCTTTCTCTATGCTGCGTTGACATTTGGGTATCGCAACAAGTTATAGCCTGAATTAGCAGAAATAATAAGGTAGTTAGGCGGCAGACCAATAATCAATAACAATATATTGACAAGATCAAGAAGACAAAACATGAAACAATATAATGTGCAAGGAACTAAGCTTTTATGCACTATCTATTATAGGATACAACCTGAACTTTGTTACAGATTAGAAACTTACTATCTTCTCTGCAAATATGAAATGAGATGACTGAACTTGATTTGACTTTTTAGGTTTCCAAGCAGCAAAATGTGACGAAATGGACGAACTGAATTATCTGAATCAAGAAAAAAAATGTGGACGCAGTCTTTTCTACAAGCTACAGAGTTCAGACCATCTTGTACCATGTATACACAGACTGATAAATCCAAATGGCACTGGCACTGGCACCTACTATTCCCATTCAAGTACTTTTACTTTTCTACTACAAGACTACAACAGTTTCAGACAAATCCCAAGTCCTAACAAAACCTATCACAATATCCTTTTTACAAGCATGATCACATTAGCAGTCCACGAAAGTAAGACTCCAAATATCATGTTCACGCGCTAAACAGTATGTACAACAACATATATTCAAGACCACCAGTGTATTTCCCACAAAAGAAGATCATTAGAAAGAAGATCAACAATCTAAATCGCAGAGTTTTCCAAAAAAAAATAGACCAATATAACAGCTCATGTACATAACCTGAAAACAAGTACTTCCTCCGATCCAAATTAATTGACACACACTTAGTATAACTTTGTACTAAAGGTATACTAATTGTGCGTCCACATTTTGTTTGATTTAATTTAGTATTGTAAGAACCTAATTTTGTTTGAAGTTTATTCAACACAAATAAAATAGTCTAAATCAATGGAAATCACAATCTTCTTGAAATAAGATGAATCAACTGATTCTTAAATGTAAGTTGCATAGTTTTACTAGCTCTGAACAGAAAAAATATTACTGATGGCATATATATAGCACCACATAGATAAACTGAATTATCTGAATCGGATCTCTAGTCTGCATCTGCAACCAACACTTTCCATATCAAGGTTGAGTTTAAAATGTTACTTACGAAATTTGTTCCCCCATTAACCAACAAATCGACAAGACAACATCAGTAAACTGTTAGGACTACAACAAATCGACAATTGCCAACTCCTAACAGTTTCAGGTAACCTTTTTTCAGACTATAACGATTTCAATAAACTGTTTATCAGACCGTCAGAGTTTCAGTAAACTATTTTTCAAACACAAGCAGATTAGCACACCACTAAAACAAACCAAAAATATGTGCCACACCAAAATGCAGCAAATAGTATCCACACCACACCAAAATGCAGCAAATAGTATCCACACCACACCAAAATGAAGCAATTAGTACATATTGTGCATAACAAATGCAGTCAAGACTACCGATTCACTTCTTGCCACCATTAATTATTATGCGATCAACGGGAACTTGTGACATGGTGAGAGGCTCTCACCAGGGGTCTCGGACAGCAGCACGATAAGCTGGAGGGTCTCGCCGCTGCGGCCGTAGGGCAGGTCGACGACGAGTGGGCTCGCTCTCCCGTAGCGGCCTGGTCGGACGCAGATGGCGATGTCGCGGCGCTGGCCGTGGATGTCCACGACGCCGACGCGGGTGGCCAGCGTGTTCCTCAGGTGGTACACGGACCTCCCCCTGGCAATGAACGTGGTCCAACCGCGATCAGTGTAGCGCCCCTCGGGGTTCGCTCGCACGAACCGAATGTTCCACCACACCCGCGGCGCGCGCCCGAAGAGGGGGACGCGGGTCTGCAGTTGAGTCACGAAGAACCAGGAATTATTCTCGAGCAAATGAATTCAACACAAGTCACAATCGATAGGCTCAACTAACGGCACCCAGGAATCCAATTCGAGAGTTCGAGACACAAATTCGACGGTCATGGCGAACTCACCTGAGTCGGGCCTGGAATGAGAGGCGTGCGCTCTTTGACGGGGATGGGCTCGACGATCCAGCGCATCATGGTGCTGACATTGTCGATATGTCTGGACTCGACGGTGACACCGGTGTTCCAGCGGAAGTACTTGCCGTTGGCGCGGAGGTAGAAGCCGGTGACGTCGCGGAGCAGGATGCCGCTCGCTGAACCTGCCCGGATGGGCACCCACCTGATCTCCGGCATCACCGACTGGTCGTAGTCGCGCTGCACGGCGTTGAAGCCGAGGTGGCCGGACGGCGCGGGCGCGTTCGTGGAGGCGAGGTAGCGGCCGTAGGCGGCGCTCTGGAAGAGCAGGTGTGGGCCGCCGTCGCGGTGGTCGATATGCACCGTCCACGTCGCGTTCATCGAGTGGCGGCGCCCGTTGATGCAGACGCTCACCCCGTCCTCGTCGGCGTGGAGGTAGTACGTGTCCAGCTCGAGGCTCCGCAGCCGCACGTGCTGCCTGTCAGGGAACAGGTTCATCGGTCGCGCTGGCGTTGTGCCGCTGGAGATGGGGGGGGCGCTGGAGATCGGGGGGTAGGGGGGCCGCCTTGGGTCCAAAATTAATTTGGACCGGCCCTGGGTATTGGAACTCGGGCGACGGGGAGGAGGCTGTTGGTTGAGGCGGTTACGCTTGGGCGCCAAGGCGGGGTATTTCAAGGTTACCTCACACCGTCGCCGTACCGGGCTTTGGGCAAAAGATGGGCCCGGCCCACACGAGCGGCCTTCTCTCCGTTCCTCCGGCACAGAACGCCGCAGGGAGCGGCGGCGGCAGTGGTCAGCAGCGCCGGTCTTCCCCTTCTCCGGCGAGCCTCTCCTTCCAGGGTTCCCCAGCAAGACAGTGCGGAGCGACGGAACGGCCGGCGGTCGGCAGCGCCGCCCCTTCCCTTCCCCAGGGAGCCTCTCCCTCGGACCCACAGAACGGCGGGCCGCGTCGCTCCCTCTCCTCGCCCGGATGCGCTGGTCACCGGCAACGCGAGGCGAGGAAACGGCGGCGAGGAGCGAACAACCACCACCAGATCCAACAAAACTGCCATGGTGTGCGTGCTCTCGCGCGTGGCTTGCGGCTTGCTTCTGCTGACCTGGTGTCGTTGCCCCTTGTTCGACCGAACTATCAGCTTTGCTTTGCTGCCCACTCTACTCGCGTATTGTTATTGCAACGCCAAGTGTGTGGACGTGGGCTCGTGACTGTTTGTGATTTTTTCTCTATTTCCATTTTTATTTATTTTAAAAAACTTATTTTCAATAAAGGGCATTCCATTTATATATATCAAGACAAATACAACTACACTGAGTGAATGTTCAGCTTCTGCATAACAGTTTTTTTTGCACACAGTCAATACGTAATAGGAATTGGAAGAAAATTATTTTCTTACAGCAAAAAATAAAATTATCAACCTAAAATGGGATTTATCATTTTCAAAAACCACACCGACACTTATGGGAAGGAAACGTGATAGTAAACATGCTGTATTTGTCCTCCAACCTCTTTAGGATAGATCAAGTACAAAATCATCGTGTATATGCATGTACAATCTGCATAAGACATCAAACATGTTTTAAAAAATACTACATCATTCCAGATAAGCCACGAAGCTCAACATAGGTTGCCGCCCCACAAAAATATGGATAGAAAATTGCTAGTGAATACTACCTCTGTCACATAATGTAAGACGTTTTTGCAAGGTGACGGAGGGAGTACCTCATAGGATTCCCTATTTTTCTTCTCTTTCGTCGAACATTGTGTGCACCTGGCTCTAATACACCCCTTTACTTAAAATGTTATATTCACCTGGCTCTGGTACACCCCTTTAATTTAAATATTATGTTATAAAATATTCTAGTAAGTATTAAAGGCCGTGTTGAGCACACAATGATCTGTTCCACTTAGGTCGCCCTTGTGATGTAGAATCTTGTTGTCTTGATCCAATATAAGCACGCTAACCATGCGTGGGGATGTTTTATCATCTTCATCCTGACCGATACCTGAGCTATATACCTTTTTCTAAGGGGTCATCGGATGGTTTTGACTTTTCTATTACGATAGGTTTTGTTGGGTGGGTACCCTAGACCGAGGCTATCTTCATCCCACTCATACTCACATTCGATTGATTCCGACTCAAAGCTATGGACGGATTCTCTTGTCGGGTAGGCTAAATCGGGTGGTTCTCTTGGACTTGGAATGTAGCAAGGGGAGTGTCATGTCGATCACTTCACCTACATACCAACATGTAGGTGTGAGTCTTCATGGGATATGTGTAACAACCCAAGATTTTCACCCAAATTAAAAAAACTGTTTGTTGCATTACTCTGTTGATTGCTTGTGTTGTTTGTAGTGTTTTCTTCGCCGAATTAATAATCGATGATTATATTCCCCCTCCCCTCCTTCTCGTATTGGCATGCGTGTCCGGACCCGTCCACATGGCACATGACCTCGTTGCGGCATCGGGAAAGTCGCCCGATCACCGTCGCGACTTCCGGCACAAGACCAACCATCACCATCGATGCGAAAACCCCCATTTATATTTAAATGAGTTAGTTTATCAGATGGGTTCGACGTCTCCGTTAGGCGTGAAACGATGTAGACAACTTGGTTACTGTGTGGCGAGTTGGTGTTTCGATTTTCGTTCGATTCTAGTTTCGTTTGATAGGTGAACGATCAGATGTGCCAGACATAGTAGTCGGTATAAATCCAGGGGTATATTTATGAAACTTCATGCGGGCAGCCAACCGACCAACAATATTTCCCTCTTTTCTGCTAAGCCTACCCCACCTGAAAATCTAGCCCAAAACTAGCCCACTTAACCCCTCTATATAAGGCAACACCCCTCCCACAATTTTTGGCAGCAAAACTAACCCAGATTAGGGTTCCCCCTAACCCATCCGCCACACCCACCTCAACTTATGTGTAAGCCCAATCCCCTCTGATCCAGATCTAGAGAAACCCTCCTGACGCCCTGATCCGTCGGATCCAGATCGGAGAGCCCAGGTCGTGCCACGTCATCAAAAGCAAGTCCTCCAATGGGGAGCTCCTCTCTCCCTAGGCTCGAGCAACCCCGCACCCTCGCTGTGGATGCACCGTGCTCCGCCGCCCAGCTGCCGCCGACGAGGCGCCGCCGCCCTCAGGTCACGGACGCACCTCCTCCTCCTCTCCTCCCATCTCTTCTCCCCCTCACCTCCTTGTTCTCTTCCTCGCAACCCCGAGCCGCCATGGCCATGCTTCGAGGTAGCCAGGAGATCGTGCCGCCCCGGGACCTCAGTGCCCCACCGCCGACGACCGCCCTGCCGCCGTTCCCGTGACCCCTCCCTGTCGTCCTGAGGCCCCGCACCGCGCCGCCCTCCCTCCTCGTCGGAGTTCGCCATGGAGATGGCCGGCGGCGCCGCCACCAGTGCGGTCGGGATCAGGAGGATCCCGACCTGGCCGAACCGCTGCCGTTGTGTGGGTCGACGCGCCCCCACACGGCCCAGCAACCAAGCGCCCCCGAGGCCCAGAACCAGCCCAGGCGGCCCAGCTTCCCTGGCTTGGCCCGCCAGCCATCCTCCGCCCTGGGCGACCATGTCCCTATCCCTCGCCTGCGCCAACTGGGCCGTGGGCCGCTCGGTGAGGAGCCCCGCTCCCCTTTTTCTTCTGTTTTTCCCCTGCGCTGTAGTGGGCTCGGCCCAACTAAGTTTAGCGCCCCATGCGACGATTAGTTATATTGCGCCCCCTGTTTCGGCCCACCAGGGAGCACATTTGGCCCAGTAGATCTTTTATCTATTTTTGGCTATAATAAAATGGAAGATTGTATTGCTTTTTGTCGAGGCTTATATCTTTTCGCTCGTAGCTCGGATCACAAAGTGTTGTACATGAAAGTTGCTCTGTTTTGCGTGTAGATTAATAAAATGTGATCCTTTGCCATGTTTTAACTTGTCTACATGTTGTTTACCTGCTATTTATATCGCATGCCATTGTAAACTGTGATAGACCATAACTTTTTAGTCGTAACTCCGTTTGGGGTGTTCTTTACATGTAACTTGACTAGAATTTCGTGTAGGTTGTGAATATGCTGCTCTTTATTGCTAATAAAAATAATAAAATTATATTTAGGGCAGAACAGTACCAAATGCAATAATCATCGTGGGGTCCGTAATAGTTGCCATGTATAGGTTTTACCCCCCACTTAAAGTGACTAGCATAGATAGTTTACTTCATGCTTCGCCTCTTGCCATGATTGTGTGATAAGCCATGCTTGAGTGAGATGTCATGTTAACAACCTTTGATCAGGTTGTATAGCTAAACAACTTGAACCATTCTAAATGTGTGGTATCATCGTGTGTGACAGGTACTCCACTTAACCTGTTAGTAATCGCTCTCGACGATAGATGCGATACCGTGCGTTGTCTCGTGTTTTCTTATTGATGTTGATTGCTCGTGATTACTTCGTAGTAATAGATCAGGGTTTGCAAAACCGAACCTAAATCAAAAACCAAACCGGGAAAAAAACGAACCAAAATTTCGGTTTTTCCAGTTTTCGGTTTCAATTTCAGTTTCCAAATCTGAAAACCATATCAACTTCAGTTTTTTCGATTAAAACCGAACGACATTCAGTTAAACCGAAATAACCGAAACTTCCGTCACTGTGAGAAGACTGAAAAGATATACGCTGACGGCTGATCCCACCTCTTCGCCCCTCCTTTTATAGCACGCTCCATCCAGTGCGCTACTGCCCTTTAGCGAGGTGGTACTAAAAGATCGTTGTACGTGAGCGGGTGGGCACTTGCGTTGGTGGCTGGCACATGCAGACATGCTAGCTCGTTTAGCCCAGCCGCCAAAGGCTACTAGCTGGGCCTTAAAAATTTCCAGCCCGCAGCGCATGGTAGAAACAGAGTTGGGGGAATAAAAAATCTGAGCTACTAGTTGATCCATTGGAAACTTTTAGAGTATTCTTGACCTTAAAAAATTTATTACTGGACATGCATGTATATATATGCTACGGTGCAAGTGCTAGTGCTACCAAATAAAAAATCAATAGTCATGTGTAGTAGTCTAGTGCCATCTAATCATTTAATCTACTTACGTGAGCAGCTCTTACAAAAATAATTTATCTTCATACACAGATCAAATCATATAATAAAAAAAATATTTCTTGTTTCAAAATTCCTGTCAACTTCGGTTATTTTGGTTATTACCGAAACCAAACCGGAATTAAGTGGTTATTACCGAACCCGAACCGTATCTATGTATAAAACCATATAAACTGAAGTATAAAAATCGTATAAACCGAAAACCGTATAAACCGAACCGAAAAAACCAAATGCACACCCTGAGTAATAGATGCTTGCTCGTCAATTTCTTTTCCAGTGTTTCCTTATTGTGTGCTTCCGTGGGCACTCTCTGAGACGTTGCGAGTTTGCGATCGACTACACCTTCGGTTTCTTCTTCTCATCAGGTAAAGGGGAGCATATATCAGGCTTATAACTTTCAGCTCACTTGTGCCTAGGTATAGGATAGAACGATTGCTTGATCCTACCACTTCATATCCATGCCTCTCAATTAAACCCAAACATCCATGTCCTCCACATCCCAGCAAACCTTGTTCGGCTATGTTATTATTGCTCGTTGCTCAGCCACTGCTTAGTATACATGCTAGGATGCTATCAACTGTTACCCCATGTTACTCCTTGGATTGGGCCATCACACTATTAATATTATTGTGGATGATGTGATTATTATAATGTTGACTATACTCGATTCAGGCTATCCCGCCCCGATTCTTTGTTCCATTCGAGTCACCTAGGACCCGAGTTCCGGGTATTGTGTCTCTTGGTGAGCGTGCCTAAGCATGTGGGATTCTATGGGGTCCCCTCTTCTTACCTACCTACCTCCAAACAATTCTAGTGGTGGCCCAAGCCGATTTACCATTTGCAAATGTGTGTGTGCGATTTGACCGGCCTCGCAGTTTTCGAAACAACCTGGGCCAGTGGGGGCAGTGTTTCCCGTTGGTCCAACATGACTGGCCGAGGACCCGGGCTCGGTTGAGCAGATACGGATAATCCAAACCTGGAGTCATACGGTAGAGACCAAATCGAGAGCGTGGCCGGCCCCTCAGCTGGATGTCGACTCACCGGGGGCCACCCGAAATTGTGCGTTGTTAATTAGAGGGATTATGACGTCCGGATCTCTCGGAACAACTATTCAATGAGTGTCTTTAACGGGCCCGACTGAGAGAACCAGCGTACATGCGGAGCTTATAATGGGCAGTTGGTACACCCCTGCAGGGTTAAATCTTTTCAAGAAGCCGTGTCCACGGTTATGGACGACTTGAGACCTACTCCTTGTTCATAGACAACAAAAACTGAGATAATCTTAATAACTTGATCAACGTGTGAGTGCCTTGACTGCTTCTTCTTCCTCGAGATGCGAAGGGGAGGACAAGGATAGGATAGGTGTTATGTTTGCGTAAGTAGCTGATAGAAGACTTGTTGGAGGCGGTTCCTCATCGAATGCTTGGTTCTCATCTTACTTTAAATAGATCAATATCCACTTATATAATGCTAGTGCGGCTGCAACCTCACCACTACCCCCATCTTACCGTGAGAAGTTAGTTACAAGACTTGTTGATATAGCTCACCCCTTCTTTTCTATTTTACGCACGTTATGCAAACGATCTTGGACTTCAGAGGAGCTCGACGACCCTTCTTCTGGACGCCTTCGCGGAGACTCGATGACGACTAGTTAGGCGGATCCCGGCAGAGAGCCTGGACCCGTGTGGTTACTCAGACATGTATCTTCCACTGATGTATTGTATTAAGGCAATTGTATGCCGGTTGTATGAGATGTTGCATTCTTGTAGCTGTAATGTTGTGATATCATGTTGGAAATCCGGGGCATATGACATTGTCATATGTCGCGATGGGACCGATATATGCTTCGTCCCCGGATCTGAATGGAAACATCTAGATCTAGAACTGTACCGCATATCGGGCCTTACAACTTGGTATCAGATCCTTACCGATCGTAGGATCCCTTTTCTGGCCGAAGTCGAGTCTAGACAAAAACTATTTTGTAGTTAATAAGTTAGTTATCGGAGAGTAGGAATGTTTTTACTCCTTATCCTTGCTCTGGTCAGGACAAGTGTCGTAAGTGTTTTATTCTCGCCTTATCTCCTTCAAATTCTAGGATCTCGAGGTGTGGAGTTTCGAAACTGTTACAATGCTTTGCTTGCAGCGTATTGTCTCGATTCCGATCTCATGTTTGGGAATTCCAGTAGTACCTTTAGATTTCCAACTCCGGATAACATCTTGGTCATCCGTTGACTTCATTCCTCTTGCCTAGTATCCTCACGATTTGAGTGAGAATGCTTCTCTTGATCGTCGCTTTGGACTATTGTTCTCCCTCTTGATCTCCCGATGGTTTCGTTCTCCGACGTTGCCATCTCTCTGCGGAAATATATCTCGAAGGAAGTTTGATACGTCCAAAACGTATCTATAATTTATGCTTGCTCCATGCATGTTTTGTGTGATATTGCTATGTTCTAGATACACTTTCATACACTTTTGATCATATTTGGACTAACCTATTAACTCAGTGCACCACAGTGCGAGTTCCTGTTTTCTGCTGTTTTTTCTATTTCAGTTTTCCCCCATATAAAAAGTGCTCCAAAAATTCGGGAAAAATAAGATAAAAAATCAGCGTGAAGGAACCTTCTGGAAGAACCTGAGTGGGGCCAGAGGGCCACCACCAGGGGCCCAGGCGCCCTGGTGGCGCGCCCTAGGGCTTGGCCGCGCCAAGGGGGCGCTTGGACCCCTGGTGGCCCCCCTGGCTGCCCCCCTTCGCCTATATATTCTCCGTCACGGGAAACTTCCGAAGACATAACCCTTTTTCGCGATCTCTCCTCTGTTCCGCCGCCGCCGCGCTTCCGAGATCGGGAGCACCAGAAGACCTCTTCCCGGCACCCTGCCGGAGGGAGGGCCGACCTCCAGGAGTCTCCTCTCCACCATGGATCCTTCCCGGATGTCTTCTAAGTAGTTTTCCTTGGACCATGGGTCCGTGATCAGTAGCTATGTGATGTTCTCCTCCCCTCTTTGTTCTTCATGGTTTAGACCTCGTGAGCTGCCCTACATGCTCGAGGCACTTTTTTAATCTTTCTGTTGTTGCTATGCTGAGTTTGATGGGATCGGATGGATTATAAGATTATGTTCAGATTGTGATTGAGTAATATATGGTTTTTATCTCTTATATTTTTGTTCCTAAGTAATTCTTGCATGTTCTCCGTTGCTGTTTATTGCTTTGGCCAAATAGTAGGTAGTAACCCCAAGAGGGAATGTTATGCTCGATTGTGGGTTCATGCCCCCCGATGACACTCTTGAGTGACAGAAACATGAGTCTAGGGGATGTGTTGTTGCCACAAGGGGGAAAACAACGGTGCTTGTAACCGCGGTTGAAAGGATTGTTTACTTTACGCAAAGTGCTTTTTAATGCAGTTGTCTGTTGCTTTGGGTTTACACTTTGGGTGGGGCTCGCAACTTAATACCAGCGAGATGTTCTAGATAGATATCTCAAGGTGGATGATTAGTAGTAGATGTAGTTGGATTTCGGTCTACTTATTTTGGCGTACAGCCCGTGCTTTTGAGCCTCTTCCTTTCTTTTGTAGCATAGTTAGCATTGCGGTGCGTTCATAATCCTGTCAACTGCCCTTCTTTAATTTGTTCACCTCGCATAGCAGTTTTATCGTCTTTTGGGAGAGAGAAATCAGTAGTGAACATCACGTATCCCGGCCCATATCCTCATTACTGTTTCCACGCTCATTTACTTTTCTTCTTTTACTTTCAGTTGCTATCATTATCCCTTGTGTTTGATCCTTTGTGAACAACAAGACCGGAGAGATTGACAACCTCTCTGAACTTTGTGTGGAACAAAGTTATTTGTGTCTGTGTGCAGGTCCGGGTCAGTTGTGCCGCGGACACCTACTTATCATCTCTGGAGTCCTACTGGAGACAAACCTTGCTATCTTTACTGAGGGAAATTTGCTGCTGTGCTACATCACGCCTTCCACTTGGGGCTCACCAACGAAGGGCGAGAAATCACTATCATCACCTCGCACATCAAAGTTCCACATCGACATGGAGCAGAGTCCCTTGTTGGTGGTGTTGAAGATTGTCGACTCTCTTTTCTCTCCCCTCCTCTCCCCCGGATCATCCAGGATCTCGGGACGAGATCCCTTGTTGGTGGTGGTGTATTGTAACAGCCCGGGATTTTCACCCAAATTAAAAAAATTGTTTGTTGCGTTACTCTGTTGATTGCCTGTGTTGTTTGTAGTGTTTGCTTCGCCGAATTAATAATCGGTGATTATATTTCCCCCCTCCTTCTCGTATTGGCATGCGTGTCCGGACCCCGTCCACATGGCACACGACCTCGTTGCGGCATCGGGAAAGTCACCCGATCACCGTCGCAACTTCCGGCACAAGACCAACCATCACCATCGATGCGAAAACCCCCATTTATATTTAAATGAGTTAGTTTATCAGATGGGTTCGACGTCTCCGTTAGGCGTGAAACGATGTAGACAACTTGGTTACTGTGTGGCGAGTTGGTGTTTCGATTTTCGTTCGATTCTAGATTTGTTTGATAGGTGAACGATCGGATGTGCCAGACATAGTAGATGGTATAAATCCAGGGGTATATTTATGGAACGTCATGCGGGCAGCCAACCGACCAACAATATTTCCCTCTTTTCTGCTAAGCCTAGCCCACCTGAAAATGTAGCCCAAAACTAGCCCACCTAACCCCACTATATAAGCCAGCACCCCTCCCACCATTTTTGGCAGCAAAACTAACCTAGATTAGGGTTTCCCCTAACCCATCCGCCACCCCCACCTCAATTTCCGTGTAAGACCAATCCCCTCTGATCCAGATCTAGAGAAACCCTCCTGACGCCCAGATCCGTCGGATCCAGATCGGAGAGCCCACGTCGTGCCATGTCATCAGAAGCATGTCCTCCAGTGGGGAGCTCCTCTCTTCCCAGGCTCGAGCGACCCCGCGCCCTCGCGGTGGATGTCCCGTGCTCCGCCGCCCAGCTGCCGCCGACGAGGCGCCGCCGCCCCCAGGTCATGGCCGCACCTCCTCCTCCTCTCCTTCCATCTCTTCTACCCCTCACCTCCTTGTTCTCTTCCTCGCAGCCCCGAGCCGCCATGGCCATGCTTCGAGGTAGCCAGGAGCTCGCGCCGCCCCTGGACCTCAGTGCCCCACCGCTGACGACCGCCCTGCCGCCGTTCCTGCGACCCCTTCCTGCCGTCCTGAGCCCCCGCACCGCGCCGCCCTCCCTCCTCACCAGAGTTCTCCATGGAGATGGCCGGCGGCGCCGCCACCAGTGCGGTCAGGATCGGGACCTGGCCGAACCGCTGCCGCTGTGTGGGGCGGCGCCCCCCACACGGCCCAACAACCAAGCGCCCCCGAGGCCCAGAACCAGCGTAGGCGGCCCAGATTCCCTGGCTCGGCCCGCCAGCCATACTCCGCCCTAGGCGACCATGCCCTTATCCCTCGCCCGCGCCAACTGGGCCGTGGCCCGCTCGGTGAGGAGTCCCACTCCCCTTTTTCTTCTGTTTTTTCCCTGCACTGTAGTGGGCTCGGGCAAACTATGTTTACGCCCCATGCGACGATTAGTAGTTATATTGCACCCCCTGTTTCGGCCCACCAGAGAGCAACTTTGGCCCAGTAGATCTTTTATTTATTTTTGGCTATAATAAAATGGCAGATTGTATTTCTTTTTGTCGAGGCTTATATCTTTTCGGTCGTAGCTCGGATCACAAAGTGTTGTACATGAAAGTTGCTCAGTTTTGCGTGCAGATTAATAAAATGTGCTCCTTTGCCATGTTTTAACTTGTCTATATGTTGTTTACCTGCTATTTACATCGCATGCCACTGTAAACTGTAATAGGCCGTAACTTTTCAATCGTAACTCCATTTGGGGTGTTCTTTACATGTAACTTGACTAGAATTTTGTGAAGGTTGTGAATATGCTACTCTTGCTTGCTAATAAAAATAATAAAATTATGTTTAGGGCAGAATAGTAGCAAATGCAATAATCATCGTGGGGTCCGTAATAGTTGCCATGTATAGGTTTTACCCCCCACTTAAAGTGACTAGCATATATAGTTTACTTTATGCTTCACTTCTTGCCATGATTGTGTGATATGCCATGCTTGAGTGAGATGCCATGTTAACAACCTTTGCTCACGTTGTGTAGCTAAACAACTTGAACCATTCTAAATGTGCGGTATCATCGTGTCTGACCGGTACTCCACTTAACCTGTTAGTAATCACTCTCGACGACAGATGCGATACCGTGTGTTGTCTCGTGTTGTCTTCTTGATGTTGATTGCTCGTGATTGCTTCATAGTAATAGATGCTTGCTCATCGATTGCTTTTCCAGTGTTTCCTTCTTGTGTGCTTCCGTGGGCACTCTCGGAGACGTTGCGAGTTTGCGATCGACTACACCTTTGGTTTCGTCTTCTCATCAGGTAAGGGGGAGAATATATCATGCTTATAACTTTGAGCTCACTTGCGCCTAGGTATATGATAGAACGATTGCTTGATCCTACCACTTCATATTCATGCCTCTCAATTAAACCCAAACATCCATGTCCTCCACATCCCAGCAAACCTTGTTCGTCTATGTTACTATTGCTCGCTGCTCAGCCACTGCTTTCTATACATGATAGGATGCTATCAACTGTTACCCCTGTTACTCCTTGGATTGGGCTATCACACTATTTATATTATCGTGGATGATGTGATTATTATAATGTTGACTATACTCGACAAAGGATGGAATGTCCATGCTATCCCGCCCCGATGCTTTGTTCCATTCGAGTCACTTAGGACCCGAGTTCCGGGTATTGTGTCTCTTGGTGAGCCTGACTAACCGCGTGTGGGATTCTATGGCGTCCCCTCTTCTTACCTACCTAGCTCCAAACAATTCTAGTGGTGGACCAAGTTGATTTACCATTTGCAAACGTGTGTGTGCGAGTTGACCGGCCTCGCAGTTTTCGAAAAAACCTGGGCCAGTGGGGGCAGTGTTTCCCGTTGGTCCAACATGACTGGCTGAGGACCCGGGCTCAGTTGAGCAGATAGGGATTATCCAAACCTGGAATCATACGGTAGAGACCAGATCAAGAGAGCCGGCTCCTGAGCTGGATGTCGACTCACCGGGAGCCACCTGGAATTGTGCGTTGTTAGTTAGAGGGATTATGACGTCCGGATCTCTCGGAACAACTCTTCAATGAGTGTCTTTAACAGGCCCGCCTGAGAGAACCAGCGTACATGCGGAGCTTATAATGGGCAGTTGGTACACCCCTGTAGGGTTAAATCTTTTCGAGAAGCCGTGTCCACGGTTATGGACGACTTGAGACCTACTCCTTGTTCATAGACAACAACAACTGAGATAATCTTAATAACTTGATCGACGTGTGAGTGCCTTGACTGCTTCTTCTTCGTCGGGATGCGAAGGGGAGGACAAGGATATGATAGGTGTTATGTTTGCGTAAGTAGCTGATAGAAGACTTGTTGGGGGAGATTCCTCATCGAATGCTTGGTTCTCATCTTACTTTAAATAGATCGTTAGCCACTTATATAATGCTAGTGCGGCTGCAACCTCACCACTACCCCCATATTACCGTGAGAAGTTAGTTACAAGACTTGTTGATATGCAAACGATTTTGGACTTCAGAGGAGCTTGACGACCCTTCTTCTGGACGCCTTCGCGGAGACTCAATGACGACTAGTTAGGTGGATCCCAGCGGAGAGCCTGGACCCGTGTGGTTACGGGAATGGTGTGTTTTACCTTTGCCACTAGGCATTTGATTTTAGTCTGTACTCATACAAGTATCTTCCGCTGATGTATTGTATTAAGGCAATTCTATGCCGATTGTATGAGCTGTTGCATCCTTGTAGCTGTAATGTTGTGATATCATGTTGGAAATCTGGAGCATATGACATTGTCATATGTCGCGGTAGGACCGATATGTGCTTCGTCCCCGGATCTGGATGGAAACATCTAGATCTGGAACAGTATCTGATGGCTTCTCGCCCTTCGTTGGTTACCCCAAGAGGAAGGTTAAGATGTAGCGCAGCAGCAAGTTTCCCTCGGTGAAGATACCAAGGTTTGTCTCCAGTAGGACTCCAGAGATGATAAGTAGGTGTCAGCGGCACAACTGACGTGGACCTGCACACAGACACAGATAACTTTGTTCCCAACGAAGTTCAGAGAGCTTGTCAATCTCTCCGGTCTTGTTGTTCACAAAGGGTAAAACACAAGGGATAATGATAGCAACTAAAAGTAAAAGCAGGAAAATAAATATAGCGTGGAAACAGTAATAAGGATATGGACCGGGATACGTGATGTTCACTAGTGATGTCTCTCTCCCAAAAGACGATAAAACTTCTATGCGAGGTAAACAAATTACAGAAGGGCAATTGACAGGATTATGAACGCACCGCAATGCTAACTATGCTACAAAAGAAAGGAAGAGGTTCAAAAGCACAGGCAATACACCAAAATAAGTAGACCGTAATCCAACTACATCTACTACTAATCATCCACCTTGAGATATCTATCCAGAACATCTCGCTGATATTAAGTTGCGAGCCCCACCCAAAGTGTAAACCCAAAGCAACAGACAACTCCATTAAAAAGAACTTTGCGTAAAGTAAACAATCCTTGTAACCGCGGTTACAAGCACCGTTGTTTTCCCCCTTGTGGCAACAGCACATCCCCTAGACTCATGTTTCTGTCACTCAAGCGTGTCATCGGGGGGCATGAACCCACAATCAAGCACAACGTTCCCTCTTGTAGTCACTACCTACTACTTGGCCAAAGCAATAAACAACAACGGAGAACATACAAGATTTACTTAGGAACAAAATATAAGAGATAAAAACCAAATATATTACTCTATCACAATCTGAACATAATCTCATAATCCATCAGATCCCATCAAACTCAGCATAGCAATAGCAGAAATATTACAAAAGTTCCTCGATCATGTAGGGCAGCTCACGAGGTCTAAACCATGAAGAACAAAGAGGGGAGGAGAACATCACATAGCTACTGATCACGGACCCATGGTCCAAGGAAAACTACTCACGAGACATCCGGGGAGCATCCATGGTGGAGAGGAGACTCCCGGAGGTCAATCCTCCCTCCGGAAGGGTGCCGGGAAGAGGTCTTCTGGTGCTCTCGATCTCGGAAGCGCGGCGGCGGCGGAATAGAGGAGAGTTTGCGAAATAGGGTTTTGTCTTCGGAGTTTCCCCATGACGGAGAATAAATAGGCGAAGGGGGGTAGCCAGAGGTGGACCAGGGGCCCCAGGCGCCCCCCCTGGCGCGGCCAGGGGTGGGGCCGCGCCGGGTGGCCGCCTGGGCCCCCTGTCTCCCATTTGGCCCCACTCGGGCTCTTCGCGAAGCTTCCTTCACGCTGATTTTTTATCTGAATTTTCCCGAATTTTTCTGGCACTTTATGTATGGAGGAAAACTGAAATAGAAAAACAGCAGAAAACAGGAACTGGCACTGGGGTGCACTGAGTTAATAGGTTAGTCCAAATATGATCAAAAGTGTATGAAAGTGTATCTAGATCATAGCAATATCACACAAAACATGCATGGAGCAAGCAGAAATTATAGATACGTTTTGGACGTATCAACATCCCCAAGCTTAATTCCTGCTCGTCCTCGAGTAGGTAAATGATAACAACATAATTTCTGTGGTGACATGCTAGCAACCATAAAAGAACTTTGAAAAGTAAAGCAATCAAGGTTAGAGATTCAATTCAAGTCATAACATGCAAGAGTCTATATTAGCATTGAAACAAGTAACAAAAAAACATTTGGTGCAAGAGCTCTCGCTGTCCGTGACTCGAATGTCTCCAAATGGTGTTTGCATGCAAGAAAGGAGATAGGGAATACGAGAAAAAGTATTTTTTTGTGTTGAGAACTCAATCTACTAAAGTTTCACACTTGGTCTTCTTTGGAATCTTAGCTTGACTCGTCCCCAGACCACTAGCCAAGTACAAGTCAATTTGATCGACTCCTTTTTGATATTTTGAGCACTCATGCAATGGATGAGCGTAAGCACGAGAGTTGACACTTAGGATGGCAAAGAGAGAAATATGGTGGAGGAGGAAGACAAAAAGGATGAGAAAGGCTCACATCAATGAGGACAATCATAGGCAAGAGATGCCAAATGATAGATATGATGTGAGGAGTAGGGATTTCCATGCAACGAATGCACATACGAGCTAAGAAGCTCTCCAATGGAACTAGTGGGGGAGCATCTAACTTGCTCGCTCATGAAGACCTAGAGCTCGTTTGAGGAGGCTCATCCTTGGAATATGCAAGCCAAGTTCTATAGTGTGAAGGTCCCCACATAGCTATATGCATAAAGATCATCTCTATGGAGTACAAGGATATAAAGGGAGTACTAGTGTGGATCTCTCAAAAGGATAGTGTGTTGCCCCTTTCTCTCTTTTTATTTCTTTTTCTCTTTTTTCTATTTTTTAGTATTTTTTGTGGCCTCAATGGCTCTTTCTATTCAACTCTCATTTGTCCTCTTTGGGATATTTTATTGTGTCCACTTTGGGATCTTTTCCTCACTTTAAGGGAAACACTCTATTTTACAAGAAGGTAAAGGAGATCTTTCACACTTTACAAGGTACTCAAAATCATAAAGAATATGTAACTATCATGATGTATGCAATGTATGTCGCTGACAGTGTAGCAGGAACATGTATGACATGAAGATCAAGTCATGAAGAGGTGGATGTTGCATGGCAATATAACTCGGAAAGGCTATGGAAATGCCTTGATAGGTAGGTATGGTGGCTGTTTTGAGGAAAGATATAAGGAGGCTTATGATGACAGAGCGTATCATGCCAAGGGTTTGGATGTACCGGCGAAGGTGGACACCAACTCTCGGAGTGAGAAGAAGGCAATGCACGGCACGGGAGAGGCTAGCAAAATATGGGAAGGTGGAAGTGTCAACTTTCAATACTTACATTAGTCCGAAGAACTCATGCATTTATTATCGGTAACTCTCAATCTAATAGGGAGGTTCACAAAGAGACAAGTACCCCGAGGAGGAGTGTATGGGGGTTTGGTTATCCTTGCGCATCCTCGACTTATGGTACGTGAGTGTTCTCTAATATTCAACCCCTCAGAAGAGTAGTGATCCATCTAGTAGCTAGAGTTCTCAACTAGTTTTGTAGGTTTTTAAAATAAACACGGATTGCCCAAAATACGACACCTATCACTAATAGGCTAGAGCTCTTGACACCAAAAGTTCAAACATTACTCACATCAATACCTCAAAACCATTGCAAGTTACTACTAAAATTAAATAGCAAGCTCAATTACCTACTTTCAAGACAAGACACAACTCAGTGCAACAACCAACTCTCTTTAACAAGATAAACATGAAAACTAAAAAGAGTTCCAGCAAAAAACTAAACAAAAGCCAAGGCTCTTGCTAAAGACAAACTAAGACTAAGACTAAACATGGCAGTAGCTATGAAAAGATAAAGAACATACAACAGCAAAAAGATAAGCAGGAAAAATCCTATGATGTGTTCTAAATTTTGAAAGTGGAGCGTGTTTCTCTCCCACACAAAGTAAGACGTGATCTAACTTGTTATGAACAGCAAGCAAAGCTAAGGAAAACTAAAAATAAAACCTAAGAGCGAGACGCTCCAAGCATAGCACATAACGCATGAAGTGATAAAAATATAGTGAGAGAAAGGACGAACAGATGATTTTTGATGGAGAAGGGGATGCACGGGGGCATCCCCAAGCTTAGACGCTTGAGTCTCCTTGAATATTTATTGGGGATGCATGGGGGCATCCCCAAGCTTGAGCGCTTGACACTCCTGGATCTTCTTTCATCATCTTCCATCGCACACTTGAAAACTCCCTTCATACATAACTCATCATAAGCTGATTAGAGAGGTTAGCACCCTTAATAAAATAATTTTTCCCCACTGGATATAAAGATATTCTGGAAGATCTACTGTTTATCAAGAGTGCCGAAAGTTTTTTGCAAAGAAAAAGCAAGCTTAAGGTTTGCAAAGGTTATGAGAGACAAAACGTGGCAGAATCTGTGAAAAACAGAACAACAGGTAGTAAAGAATTTTTTAGGGACACTTCTGCAACTCAAATAAAAAAACTCAGAACATAAGTAAGTTTCGTAATTGTATAGAGCACTCTGTGTAAAAATTTCAGCTGAAAAAGATGAACTGGGATTTTTCTGGAATTTTTCTAGTCACGAGGACAGAATCTGTTTTCTGGACAGCTTTCACAACTTTTATTTCCCTTTCCGTATGAGGGTAAACTTGGCACAAAGCTTGAAAAATAAAGATACAATGATGTTTATAAAGTAGTAACAAACATCAAGACACAAAAAAAGCAAAAAGAAACCTAAATTCGTTGCGGGCTGCCTCCCGAAAGCGCTTCTTTAGAGCCATTAGCTAGGCTAAAAGATTATAGAAGATGCTCTCACAAGAATAAGAATTTTGAAGCAAAAGAGAGCATCAAGAAGAAAATATGAAACACATTTAAGCCTAACCCACTTCCTATGCATAGGCATCTCATAAGAAAATAAATCGAAGAAGCACAAAGTGACATGCATAGGAAGGTGGAACAAGAACAACTTAAAAACTTTCAACAAAAAGAGAGGTGTTTTTGTAACATGGAGGTTTCTACAATCATACTTTCCTCTCTCAAAGTAATTTTCTGTAGTATCATTAACAACATCAAGAATATAACTATCACATAAATCATATTGTTCATGACCTACAAGCACACGTGTATTGTTTTAAACACGGTTTTTAGGATCATAAGATAAATGCAACCCATCACATTGAGCTTTGATAGGAGGAAAATTCTCCGGAGTTGGAGATTTCAAAAGGATAATAGGACAATCAAGTGTGGGTGCAATAGCAACAATTTCATGCTTAACATAAGGAACTATAGAGAGTTCATTTTTGTTAGCATCATCTATAGTGGCATCTTGGCCATCAACAAAGCAAGTATCAAAATTTTCAGAAAAGGATATTTCAAGTGAGTCCTCGGAATCATGGGATTCCTCCTCAAAGCAATCATTGGCCTCTTCTTGGGCAGCAAACATTTTATCTTTAAAATCCTCAATATAAGAATTGGAAGTATAATTCTCGAAGCAATAAGCAAGAACTTCAAAGTTTTCAGATTTGTAAGTAGTATCGTGATACTTTTCAATCAAAGAAGCGATCTCATAAGCACCTTTAAAAGCAACAAAATCTTCAATCTTTTCAACATCAAAGTAATCATAAACACCTTGAGCATAAGAAGATAAGATCTCATTTTCATTAAACTCACATTGGAAAGGAAGGTGTTGACGATCTATATTAGAGCAGCAAGTAAAATCATAAATGTAGCATAAACACTTAGCATAGCAATAAGAAGTTTGTATTTGGTCCCATAAGTGTTTCCCTTTCTGAGATAGGCGGTGCCGCGTGTAATAAGCATGCTCATCCAATGATTTTCCCTCAACCAAGTCGGTTGGGTTTTTAGCGCGAGCACAAATTGATCGAAGACGAGCCAAGTGAAACATGTCCATCCTTCCATATTTGGGTGGTTCAACACCCATGGTAAAGATAGCATCAGCAAGCAAGGTCACAGGTATTTTTGGTATTTTTGATAAGGGACACAAAAGTAAAAAACTGAAAGGTAAACTAACAAGACTAAAAAACAAAGGTAAAGGGTAGTGTGCAACTCCCCTATCTTAACACTCGGAGTCCCCGGCAACGGCGCCAGAAATTCGCTTGATGGCTTCTCGCCCTTCGTTGGTTACCCCAATAGGAAGGTTAAGATGTAGCGCAGCAATAAGTTTCCCTCGGTGAAGATACCAAGGTTTGTCTCCAGTAGGACTCCAGAGATAATAAGTAGGTGTCAGCGGCGCAACTAACGTGAACCTGCACACAGAAACATATAACTTTGTTCCGAACGAAGTTTAGAGAGGTTGTCAATCTCTCCGGTCTTGTTGTTCACAAAGGGTAAAACACAAGGGATAATGATAGCAACTAAAAGTAAAAGTAGGAAAATAAATATAGCGTGGAAACAGTAATAAGGATATGGACCGGGATACGTGATGTTCACTAGTGATGTCTCTCTCCCAAAAGACGATAAAACTGCTATGCGAGGTAAACAAATTACAGAAGGGCAATTGACAGGATTATGAACGCACCGCAATGCTAACTATGCTACAAAAGAAAGGAAGAGGTTCAAAAGCACGGGCAGTACGCCAAAATAAGTAGACCGTAATCCAACTGCATCTACTACTAATCATCCACCTTGAGATATCTATCCAGAACATCTCGCTGATATTAAGTTGCGAGCCCCACCCAAAGTGTAAACCCAAAGCAACAGACAACTGAATTAAAAAGAACTTTGTGTAAAGTAAAAAATCCTTGTAACCGCGGTTACAAGAACCGTTGTTTTCCCCCTTGTGGCAACAGCACATTCCCTAGACTCATGTTTCTGTCACTCAAGCATGTCATCGGGGGGCATGAACCCACAATCGAGCACAACGTTCCCTCTTGGATTCACTACCTACTACTTGGCCAAAGAAATAAACAGCAACGGAGAACATGCAAGAATTACTTAGGAACAAAATATAAGAGATAAAAACCAAATATATTACTCTATCACAATCTGAACATAATCTCATAATCCATCAGATCCCATCAAACTCAGCATAGCAATAGCAGAAATATTACAAAAGTGCCTCGATCATGTAGGGCAGCTCACGAGGTCTAAACCATGAAGAACAAAGAGGGGAGGATAACATCACATAGCTACTGATCACGGACCCATGGTCCAAGGAAAACTACTCACGAGACATCCGGGGAGCATCCATGGTGGAGAGGAGACTCTCGGAGGTCAATCCTCCCTCTGGCAGGGTGCCGGGAAGAGGTCTTCTGGTGCTCCCGATCTCGGAAGCGCGGCGGCGGAACAGAGGAGAGTTTGCGAAATAGGGTTCTGTCTTCGGAGTTTCCCCGTGACGGAGAATAAATAGGCGAAGGGGGGCAGCCAGAGGTGGACCAGGGGCCCCAGGCGACCCCTGGCGCGGCCAGGGGTGGGCCGCGCCGGGTGGCCGCCTGGGCCCCCTGGCTCCCCTCTGGACCCACTCGGGCTCTTCGCGAAGCTTCCTTCATGCTGATTTTTTATCTGAATTTTCCCGAATTTTTCTTGCACTTTTTGTATGGGGGAAAACTGAAATAGAAAAACAGCAGAAAACAGGAACTGGCACTGGGGTGCACTGAGTTAATAGGTTAGTCCAAATATGATCAAAAGTGTATGAAAGTGTATCTAGATCATAGCAATATGAAAGCGTATCTAGATCATAGCAATATCACACAAAACATGCATGGAGCAAGCAGAAATTATAGATACGTTTTGGACATATCAGTACCGCATATCGGGCCTTACAATATGTGCTTCAATACACGACAATGAGTTCTAAAGATCAAATGTGTAGTACATTGGTATTATTTTACTACCTCCGTTCGCAAAATACATGATGTGGTATTAGTTCACATTTGAACTAAAACCATGTCATGTATTTCCGAACGGAGGGAGTGTCATATTTCTAAAAAATCGTTGTTATGTAGAGGTTGCGTCTGTAGTCATTATGATTGTATGGCTTGATAACACACTATTAGTCAATGAAAAACACTCTTTTTTGAAGAAAAGAACATGTGTAAACTACATGCTCCTGTGGCTAATGATTTAATTTTTATGTCCGTTCTTGATTTCTCATTGGGTGATCCCATTTATTTCCAACGGGTTTGCGCTCTATATTCTTCTAATCGTTTCACCGTAAGAAATGCATGACCCATTGTCTGTTGATGATGGACATAATTAATCAATGGAAATTGAAATTGAAGAAATTAGATATGTGTTCTCCACAATTATTTGGCCTAGAACTTATGTAATTCCTGTTTCCTAGACATTATTTCACACTACAAACTAGGTGTTGTATAGACAGAACCTAATGGAGGATAGACATATCTATCATGCATATGACTTATATATTTCTTGAAATATAATTCCAACATCTAAGAAAATCGAGAAAGGCACATGTATACACTCATGCACTGCATGGTTGTGCTACAAGTATGAAAGCACATTTATTTGCATCAAAGTTATTGGTAAGTAACAATAGGTACTAAGACAATATGTTATAAACACAAGGAAATAACAAAAAAATATTATGAAAATAGTAACCTCTCCTCTCTTATTCATGCATCCCCATAAAAGGTTGGATTTAAATCCGCAATAGCTTCTTTCATCATCTTAAGTCTACATAAAAAATCATAAGGACAAAAATAGATGTCATATGATTAGCCATTCTAATTAGCCAATGTTTCTAAGCAAATAATGAAAAACATGCATGTCAACACATGAAATCCAAACAATGGTCAGAATAAGAAGAAAAAACCAACTCATAATTAAAACTCAAACTATAGTATAATCATGATCAACTGCATACAAAGACATAAATGTACCTACATAGTACTGGATAAGTGATTGCTTTGTTGTGTTAGATAATCTAGGGGATTTGGGCATCCTAATTGGAAAATAATCTGATTTACAAATATATCCAGAAGGTCATTTGCAAACACCACATGAGCAATCTCATGGATTTTCTACTGAATTTGGTGGTTATGATTTAGTTTCTTTAGATGGTAGTTGATCAGAGAAACAATAGATTAGTACAAAAATAAGAAGATTAGTTGTGTGAATTACCCAGCGACGATACTTTCTATTAACCTTCCAAATGAGCCATCCTGTCTTGAGCACTTCCTTGTCAGAATATATCAACCCTTTATTCCTGCAAGGACAAAACAGACACATATTAGGTTGGCAAGAAATTAGATGATATAATCAATAATTGTTATAAGTTGTTAACCAGAGAATAACACGAGAACATAATTACGTACCATGCACGAGGAATGCAACAAGTAATTATATGGCATAAGAGGCTATGAGGACCTGGTCCATAGAAATATATGCCATGTCCACTGGATACATTATTTACGTTGTATTGCACAAAGCGGTTCATCATTGGATCTTTGCAAATGACAGTTCCATCCATGACTGTAGGTAGCGCCTTGGATGAGACACTCAAAGTCCGCTCTCCGAGGAAGAGGGCACGGTCTAAAATGCTTCTTACTGTGATAAACCTTTCAATCATAATGTCCTCCAGTTTATAAATCAAAATGTGTGATAGAGAATCATCAGGATGGCCAATAAGAAGGATCTCTGAATCGCATTCCACTAGATGATAACCATGGTAGAGTTTACTTGTTGGGAATGTGGCAATCAGCTTGGGCGGCAGTGGCAATGAACCAGCATGCAAAGGCGGATCGATTTGGAAAATCAATGAACCATTAGGCATGGTACACTGCACCATGTATATCTTTCCCTTGAACGACAATGTTTTCACATTTAATGGGACATCCCAGCTCACCATGGTCCATTTTTTTTATCATGGGAGGTAGCAAAGTCTAGCTTTGGTAGATTATGTAGGATAATCATGATAGTGGTGGTTCCATTATTATTGCAGACAATGGCAGGTATGCTACTTTTGATGTAGTACCACCTAAGACATCCAGGTCATTTCACCACCTGCTTGTGAAGGGTGGAGAGTGGTGGGAACTGTAGGATGTCACCAGTGAAAGGGTGGAGGAAGAGAATGGTGGTGTCTTTGTCCCTTTGCAAGAGGAGGAGTCCATTGACCGAGTCAATAATGCAATGTGTATTGAATAATGGAACCTTCACACGGACCAAGGTACCTGTGTCAAGGTTGAGGAAGTGAACATACCCTTGGAGCTTGTTGTATCCAGGGTGGAGGCCATGTCCCTCAGGCAGCATCATCCAACGGCGTGGATGGAAGCGCGGGTCAGTGATGCCATGACGACGTGGGCAAACAGTATGGTACCGCCAATGAGAGAAAACAGAACGGAAGTGGATGTAGTCCCTCAAGTTTCCATCCAAAACCCTCCAGACTACCAAGAGAAGCAAATCCATAGGAAGTGATGACGTCCATGGAGACGTGTCATCCTTTGATATTTTCATTGGATTGTTGCAAAGCTTCTTTGTGCATCTGTCCATGGCAGAAGGCATCACTATGGTACCAAGTTGTTGATTTCCTTCAACAACTATTATCGTACCACACACCCAATCATCATCAAAATTCAGTGATTGATGTCCAAACAGAGTAGCAATAAACATAACACAAAAGTCGCGGAAAAATATTCCAACATAAATAAATTTATTCTAAATAATTACTTCATGAATATTCCAACATAAAAAATATCAAGTGTGCTAGAAGGTGTGGAAATTCCTAGTATTGGTTCGAAAACTAGTACGAGTTAAAGCAGTCGATGGACTATCCTTATATCTTTGGTGCTTAAAACTAAGGAGGTAAATATTGTATAGTTTACAAAACTGAAAATGTATTAGTTATCCTCATATTAAACCAACTTTAGCACTAATGCAGAAATATAAGCCAGTCAGATAAAAATTCATGCCAGCTAGTGGGCAACCAAATACTTTGATACAACCAATTCAGAGCATTGTCAACTATGGCAACAAATTTCATACCATTGTAATCTTTTATTTAGAAATAAACTATAAAATATAGTTAATCCTAAAATTTGTTTGAACCCTAACTTATATAAAATCTATACATACATGTACAATAGCACTTACTACCCACTATACTACTCATCGGTGCCAAATACAACAAGAAAAATGCAATTAAAAACATATATTTTAATGAAAATGCTAGATCTAGGGTTTCCAAGTATCAAAGACCACCAAGCTAGAGGATTTTAGAAAAACAAACTGAGGGAGTAGGAGAGAATACCTCTAGGGATTGACGGAGTGGAGATCGACAAGTAAAGCAACTAACTTGCACGGATTTGTGAGGGGTGTAGTATATCTGAAGGGGAGGGGGATGGAGAGAGATGGGGCGGAAGGGGTTAAAAGATTTCTCTCTGGGTAGGGGAAAACGCGGTTGCCGCGGGGTTTTGAGGGGAAGAGTGAACCACCCGCGTCCGCCTAAGATGCTTATCCCTTTGTTGTGTCATTAATGAAATTAATGTTAATGAGATCACTATTGTAAAGCGTACAACTCTACATTAATGACATATATGTTTATTGATTACAAGATATGCTAATAAATGGTGTGTATTCGAATAGTAAAGGCGCTTGCCTGAAGAGGGGGAAAGAATGGACGACGGTTATACTTATCAACTTTCATTAGAATTAATCATGGACTAATCGGCCACATAGTAATCCCAACACTTCCCCTCATTAATGGTTATTCTTGTGAGTAGGATGTGATGGTGTGGATCTCACACCCTCGTTGGACCCCAAGTGGAAGATAGTGATGTAGATAGTAGTAATTTTCCCTCAACGTGGAGACTTGAGGTTTATCGAACCAACAGGACTTTAGGATCTTCAAGGAGGTGTCCTCTCCTCTAGCGCTTACAAAAGATGTGGACCTGCACACAAGAACACAAATACTCTCTCACCCAGTGAGGCAGGAAGGGTTGTCAATCCCCGTGTCTTGCTGTTTACGAAAGGTTACACGTATAGGATAGTTTGAACAATAAAAGTAAAACAATAAGAGTAAACTAAGGAAATAAATTGCAGCAGGTATAAACTTATAATGATGATGATATGGAGCGGGGTTTCATGAAATTCACTAGTGATGCATCTCTTCCAAAAGACGATAAAACTTATGTTGGGTGAACAAATTACAGCTAAGCAATTGAAAAAATTATAAACGTGTCACAATGCTAACAGAGAGTGGAAGGTTCAATCATGTAGGCATTAGGTCAAAGCAAGTAGACCTCAATCCAAAGAATCTACTACTAAATATCCACCTTGAGAAGACTTCTCGCTGGTATTAAGTTGTGAGCAACAACTCAAAGCAACAGAAAAAATGCTATAAACTCAATACATAATGTAAGCAATACTCACAACAAAATAGCCACAAGTACCACTGTTTTCCCCTTAGTAGCAATAGTACATTCCCCCGTCAGCATGTTTCTGTTACTCAAGTGCGACATAGGGAGGCATGAACCTACTATCTAGGACAAAGCTCCGTCTTGGAGTTATAAATCACTACTTGGCAAAAGCAATAAATTATAATGAAGAGTGTGCAAGAACAATCAAGAATACGATATAAAATCAGATCAAATATATTATTCACAATCTAAACATAATTTCATAATCTATCGGATCCCAACAAACTCAGCATAACAACATAGCAACTATAACATATATGTCTTGATCATGATAGGCAGCTCACAAGGACTAAACATTGGAGAACAATATTGGAGAAAAGACATCATCTAGGTACTTCTATGAACCCTAGGTTCAAGGTGGAACTATTCACGAATCATACAGGAGGCAGGCATGATTGATGAAGATGCCTCCGAAGATGAATCTCTCCTTCGACAGGGTGCCGGAACAGTACTATAGGGACTTCCGTTCAAGGAATCGCGGTGGCGACAGAACGACTCTATCTTCTAGAAAAATAACTCCCTATAAGTTTTTTTGATTATCGAGGAATATATAGGCGAAAGGGGAGCACCAAGGGAGGTCTCACCTAACCAGGCGGCCAGGGGGTGCAGCCCACCCTTGGTCGCACCCTCAGGTCGCCTGGCAAGGGGTTGGATCTCCCTGGACCTCCTTCGGGCTTCTCGAGTCTTCCGATGAAATAAAATTTCAGGATTTTATTTAGGATTTTTTTGATTATATTGATTTTTTAACTTTTATGTGATACATAGACAATAACAGACATAAACTGGCACTTAGCACTAGTTTAATAGGTTAGTCCCAAATTTGCTGTAAAAATATATGAAAGTGCATCAAAACACATAGTAAAGTCATCCAAATAAGCATGGAACAAGTAAAAAATTATGGATACGTTTGAGACGTATCATCATCCCCAAACTTAATTCCTGCTCATCCTCGAGTAGGTAAATGATAACAAAGATAATTTTTGTGGTAACATGTGATACGTCCCAAACGTATCTATAATTTATGCTTGTTCCATGCACTTTTATGTGACATTGCTACATGTTTTTCTACACTTTTATATCATTTTACACATATTTGGACTAACCTACTAACTCAGTGCACCCATTGCCTGTTTTTGTCTGTTGATGTCTTTAGTTGCAGTGATTTTTCCCCAATTTAAAATGCTCCAAAAATCCAGAAAAATCAGAATAAAAATCAGCGAGACGGAAGCTTCCGAAACCCCGAAGGAGGGCCAGGGGGGCCCACCTGGCGCCCAGGCGGCGCGGCCCCACCCGTGGCCGCCCCACCAAGGCGCCCGGGAGCCCCAGGTGGACCCTGGCCCCCACCTTTGGCCTATATTACCTCTTCGTCCAGGAAACCCTCGAGGAGAACCCCGCATCGCGAAATATCTCTCTGTTCCGCCGCCGCCGCGCTTCCAAAATTGGGAGCACCAGAAGACCTCTTCCCGGCACCCTTCCCAAGGGAGGATTGACCTCTGGGAGCTTCTCCACCACCATGGACGCTTCCCGGATGTGTCGTGAGTAGTCCCCCTTGGACCATGGGTCCATGACCAGTAGCTATGTGATGTCTTCTCTCCAATATTGTTCTTCAATGTTTAGACCTTGTGAGCTGCCCTATATGATCAAGGCACGTATGTAATTTTCCTGTTGTTGCTATGCTGTGTTTGCTGGCATCCGATGGATTATGAGATTATGTTCAGATCGTGATGAGTTATATATTTGGTTTACCTTTTATATTTTGTTCTTGAGTAATTCTTGCATGTTCTCCGTTGCTTTTTATTGTTTTGGCCAAGTAGTAGATAGTAACTCCAAGAGGGAGCGTTATGCATGATTGTGGGTTCATGCCCCCTGATGTCTAGCTTGAGTGACAGAAACATGAGACTAGGGGATGTGTTGTTGCCACCAGGGAGAAAACAACGGTGCTTGTAACCGCGGTTGCAAGGATTGTTTACCTTACGCATAGATTGTAATGCAATTGTCTGTTGCTTTGAGTTTACACTTTGGGTGGGGCTCGCAACCTAATACCAGCGAGATGTTCTGGATAGATATCTCAAGGTGGATGATTAGTGAGTAGATGCAGATGTATTCCGGTCTACTTGTCTTGGCGTACTTCCCATACTTTTGAGCCTCTTACTTTCAAGTAGCATAATTAGCATTGCGGTGCGTTTATGATTCTGTCAATTGCCCAGCTGTAATTTGTTCATCTAGCTTAGCTGTTTTATCATATTTTGGGAGAGAGACATCATTAGTGAACATCATGGGACCCCGGTCCATATTTCCACCACTGTTACACCTCCACTTTATTTACTGCTTTTACTTTACGTTGCAATTATCACTACTATCTACTTTTGCGTTTGATCCTTTGTAAGCGACAAGGTCGGAGGGATTGACAACCCCTCTGTACTCGTTGGGAGCAAAGTCATTTGTTTCTGTGTGCAGGTCCATGTCAACTCTCGCGTTATCAAGTAATCTCTGGCGCTGTTGGCACCTACTTGTCGATCCTTGGAGTCCTCCTGGATTCGATAAACCTTACAATTCCCGTGTAAGGGAAATTAGCCGCTATCTATATCTCTACCTTCCACTTGGGGTAATCAACGAGGAGCACTACTTCATTGCCATCAACATGCTACCAACATAATAAAGAACATAAAGTAAATCAATCAAGATGTATAAATGGAGACAAAATAATATAAAGCAAGAGTCTATATATAGCGTTGAAAGCGTTGAAACAAATATAGTAAGAACATAAAGGCAATTGAGATCTTGCTGTTCGTGACTCGAATATCTCCAATCGGTGTCCCGTGCAGAGCGAGTAAGGTTGAGAGATTAAATATACTAAATAGTGTTGTGAACTCTGTCTACTAAGTGGCTCACATGGTGTCTTTGCAATCTTATCGCGACACTTTCGAGAGCATCAGCCAGGCACAAGACTATCTGATTAACTTCTTTTCAACTTTGAGCAACTCATGCAATGCGCAAGAAAGACAAATGGCACTTAAAATGTCAAAAAGAATAATTATGGCGATAGGAAGTAAAAAGTGAGAAAGGCTCACACCATTAAGGATAACCATTAGGCGAGAGAAATCCCTAAGGTATATATGGTGTGAGGAGTATGGATTGCCATGCAACGGATGCACATAGAGCTAAGAAGCTCTCCAATGGAACTAGTAGCTTAGATTTTTTTAATTCCCCCAACTCTGTTTCTACCATGCGTTGCGGCCTGGAAATGTTTAAGGCCCATCTAGTAGCCTTCGGCGGCTGAGCTAAACGAGCTAGCATGTCCGCATGTGCCAGCCACCAACGCAAGTGCCCATCCGCTCACGTACAACGATCTTTTAGTACCATCTCGCTAAAGGGCAGTAGCGCACTGGATGAAGTGTGCTATAAAAGGAGGGGTGAAGAGGTGGGATCAGTCGTCAGCGTATATCTTCTCAGTCTTCTCACAGTGACGAAAGTTTCGGTTATTTCGGTTTAACTGAAAATCGTTTGGTTTAACCGAAAAAACCGAAGTTGATATGGTTTTCAGATTTGGAAACTGAAATTGAAATCGAAAACTGGAAAAACCGAAATTTCGGTTCGGTTTTTTTTTCGGTTTCGTTTTTTATTTAGGTTCGGTTTTGCAAACCCTGATCTATTACTACGAAGTAATCACGAGCAATACACTTCATTTAAATGGAAACCCTCACACATCAGAAGCATGTACACCAAGTTTCAACCTTCAACCATGTGTTTGTGCATTGTACTTATGTTGCCCCCCTTTGATTGTTGTTTGTCGATAGAAGTTGAACCGGAACAGGAGGCTGCCCCCTTCGTTGAAGACCCCGATACTGAACCTCGTCAGCAAGGCAAGCAAACCCCCATTGATCATGTCGATAAAATCCCACTTCCCTCTCAGTCTCGCTTATGAATTGTTTAGGATGATTACCATGCTACGTTTCTACCGCATAGATGAACCCGTTCCTTTGCATGACCTATCATTTGTCACAGTAGTAAGAAAACCACAATCCTAGCAAATGTAGGAGTTGGTTGATACCATGTGGCCCCTGCAACTGTTACTTCTTATTGCATGCTTAGAGTGATACAATGTCGATATTGTTATGTGAGTCGGGATGGTATCAATCATGTTGATGATGGTGTAAATGTGTTGGTGAATCTACCCTAATATAAGGTGAACGATGAGAGGCTGTGTAGGAGTACACAGTGGATTGACTCGTTGAACACCGCCTTAAGCCCGAGTTCTTGTGTGGTGATCCAAGCTGAAGAGTACTACCACATGTTGGGCAAACGGATCCCCGCTCAACCTACTAACTCACCCCTTCTCAGTTCAATGATTCGCAATAGTTCGGAGTTCTCCTATCTTTGGACAGGTTTTTTTGTAATTTTTGATAAAGGACACAAAGATAAAAACTGAAAGGTAAACTAACAAGACTAAAAAACAAAGGTAAAGGGTAGTGTGCAACTCCCCTATCTTAGCACTCGGAGTCCCCGGCAACGGCGCCAGAAAACTTTGCTTGATGGCTTCTCGCCCCTCGTTGGTTACCCCAAGTGGAAGGTTTGAGATGTAGTGCAGCAGCAAGTTTTCCCTCGGTGAAGATACCAAGGTTTTTCTCCATTAGGACTCCAGAGATGATAAGTAGGTGTCAGCGGCGCAACTGACGCGGATCTGCACACAGACACAAATAACTTTGTTCCCAACGAAGTTCAGAGAGGTTGTCAATCTCTCCGGTCTTGTTGTTCACAAAGGGTAAAACACAAGGGATAATGATAGCAACTAAAAGTAAAAACAGAAAAGTAAATAAGCGTGGATACAGTAATGAGGATATGGACCGGGATACGTGATGTTCACTAGTGATGTCTCTCTCCCCAAAAGACGATAAAACTGCTATGCGAGGTAAACAAATTACAGAAGGGCAATTGACAGGATTATGAACGCACCGCAATGCTAACTATGCTACAAAAGAAAGGAAGAGGCTCAAAAGCACGGGCAGTACGCCAAAATAAGTAGACCGAAATCCAACTGCATCTACTACTAATCATCCACCTTGAGATATCTATCCAGAACATCTCGCTGGTATTAAGTTGCGAGCCCCACCCAAAGTGTAAACCCAAAGCAACAGACAACTGCATTAAAAAGCACTTTGCGTAAAGTAAACAATCCTTTCAACCGCGGTTACAAGCACCGTTGTTTTCCCCCTTGTGGCAACAGCACATCCCCTAGACTCATGTTTCTGTCACTCAAGCGTGTCATCGGGGGGCATGAACCCACAATCGAGCATAACGTTCCCTCTTGGAGTTACTACCTACTACTTGGCCAAAGCAATAAACAGCAACGGAGAACATGCAAGAATTACTTAGGAACAAAAATATAAGAGATAAAAACCAAATATATTACTCTATCACAATCTGAACATAATCTCATAATCCATCAGATCCCATCAAACTCAGCATAGCAACAGCAGAAAGATTACAAAAGTGCCTCGATCATGTAGGGCAGCTCACGAGGTCTAAACCATGAAGAACAAAGAGGGGAGGAGAACATCACATAGCTATTGATCACGGACCCATGGTCCAAGGAAAACTACTCACGAGACATCCGAGGAGCATCCATGGTGGAGAGGAGACTCCCGGAGGTCAATCCTCCCTCCGGCAGGGTGCCGGGAAGAGGTCTTCTGGTGCTCCCGATCTCGGAAGCGCGGCGGCGGCGGAACAGAGGAGAGATCGCGAAATAGGCGAAGGGGGCAGCCAGAGGTGGACCAGGGGCCCCAGGCGCCCCCCTGGCGCGGCCAGGGGTGGGGCCGCGCCGGGTGGCCTCCTGGTCCACCCCTGGATCCCCTCTGGCCCCACTCGGGCTCTTCGCGAAGCTTCCTGTACGCTGATTTTTCCTATATTTTCCCGGAATTTTTCTGGCACTTTTTATATGGGGGAAAACTGAAATAGAAAAACAGCAGAAAACAGGAACTGGCACTGGGGTGCACTGAGTTAATAGGTTAGTCCAAATATGATCAAAAGTGTATGAAAGTGTATCTAGATCATAGCAATATCACAAAAAACATGCATGGAGCAAGCATAAATTATAGATACATTTTGGACGTAGCAACACCCGCTTGAAGGGTGACGAGATCCCGACGGTAACTGATGGATTCATGTGTGTAGAAGTACACCCCTGCAGGGTTAATAAACTATTCGAATAGCCGCGTCCACGGTAAGGGACTACTTGGAAAGCCGTGCCTGATTATTAGACAACTTGAACTGGATACTAATAAAACTTTCCAAGATAAGCGTGAGTGCTATGGCGTGCTTTCTCGTGGGGAAGTCGAGGAAGGCACCATAGTGGTGTAATTGGTTGGAGACATGTAGTGGACTCGTGTACGCTTCTTACCTCAAGTCTGGTACTCGTAGTTCAGGACTAGCCAAGTCAAAGCTGGCATTTCTGCATTGAAACCCCACCTCCCTTTACCTTGATACATGTGCAGGAGTAGTATAGCTCCTACGTAAGTCTTGCTGAGTACGACTTTGTACTCACGTTTGCTTACTCTATGTTTTAGATGAACCCACTGACCCCGAAGGTGGATTCTTCCTCGAGCTCGACGACTGAAGACCAAGCTAGTGTAGTCCCAGTCAGCAGACTGGTTCCCTCGTGGAGGGCTTGTGTTTAAATGAGGCTTCTTAAGCCATTTGTTAAACTTTTCTGTACCCAGACATAATTTGCTTCCGCATGCTTGTTGTAATGTTGGATCACGGTCTCGTGATCTCTGTGTGCACTCTGTAAGAGTTATCAATAAAGTTGTATACTTTGTAGAGAATTGAAATGATACATGTTGTTCATACTAGACATGTGTGTTGCGTGTATGATTATAACATGCATGTCTTAGTATGGGTTTTCGAGACCTGAGTTGTGATCTGGTTGGCGGTCTTTTATACACCAAGTGGCCCTTAGATGTGCGCAGCTTGGGGCATCGCGATGCGATTGCTCGTGACTCTGTCACGTGCACACTTTGAGGTATGATCGAGCCCTCCCTAGACCCTGACTAAGTGATCGGGCTGGAGTAAGTCTATGTAAGGGTTATAATACAATCGATAGTATGGTTGAGGCGACTTGTCTATGAGTATGGGAGTTCACCACCCATATCATTTAGACTTGTGTGCGGACGATGAGGACCCATCTCAGTTGATCATCCGGCCTGGATGGGATGCCCCTCACGTTCGATGCTTTCCGAGAACGTTCCGTGCTTGGCCTTGTCTACTTAGACAAGTGGGTACAGTTCTCGGCTCTCCATATGATTGTGTTGTAGAGAGTCTTGCATACGCTAACCCCGGGTCCCGACAGACTTGGTATCAGAGCGGGACTGACTGTAGGATTATCAGCCTTGGTCGAAGTTGAGTCTAGCGTTCTATAGTTATATAGTTACTCTGGGTATATAAGGGAACAACGTAAGGCTTCTTTTTTCTCCTTACCTCGTCGTTCTGAGTTCTGAGTCACCCTCATCTTGTTCTACGGGAAGATAGGACTAGGCTCATCTATGTCTTACTAGAACATCTTGTTGTTTGCTTCCTCGTAGCCGTAGGAAAGTTGTGTTCGGTTTGCTAGAGTCGTTGTGCTTCCTGATTTCTTACATCGTATGTAAGTGATGTTTCCATGTTGTAAGAAAATTGTTTTCTCTTGCAATTACAGCCGTTATGCTGTCCGAGTCAATCCTAGTTTCTTCATAATCTGATGCATTTGCAAAATCCTTCTATCTTTTTCGGATGTCTTTCCAGAAGAGTTATTAGGTGGCATTCCCGACAGTTCTCTAGAGTTTGTTGTAGGTTTTATTCTAGAAACCTATACTGATTCAATTGCAGCTCTTCCTCGCACTTTAGATGTCTTCTAGCCAGAAGAACCACACTAACCATCGTGTTGGGGTACCTTGCTACTCTGACATATCTTTTGAAGCCCCTAGTAAGTCATGGTCATCCTCAGGAAAACCATCCAGTAAACCAACTCCTTAAACCATGTCACCCGACAGATGTGTAGAGTTCATAGTGGATCTTATGCCAGGTACTGCACCAATTTCCAGACGCCTATACAAAATGGCCCCACGTGAGTTAGCTGAGCTTAAAATCCAACTTGAAGCTTTGTTGGCAAAAGGCTTCATCCGCCCTAGCTCATCGCCATGGGGTTGCCCCGTTCTGTTCGTAACGAAGAAAGATGGAACCGAAAGGATGTGCATAGACTATCGCCCGCTAAATCTAGCGACGATAAAGAACAAGTACCCACTGCCCAGGATCAATGATCTTTATGATCAACTTGTTGGATCCTCTGTCTTCTCCAAGATGGATTTGAGATTAGGTTATCATCAAATCAAAATCCGAAACGAGGACATTCCCAAAATGGCTTTCACTACTCGTTATGGTCTTTACGAGTACACCGTCATGTCCTTCGATTTAACTAATGCCCCTGCCACTTTCTCGCACATGATGAATTCGATCTTCATGGAGTACCTAGATAAATTTGTTGTAGTTTATCTTGATGAAATTCTCATCTACTCGAAAAATGAAGAAGAACATGCTGAACATCTCAGGCTGGTATTGATGAAACTTCGAGAGCATCGCATGTATGCTAAATTATCCAAGTGTGAATTTTGGCTACCAGAAGTGACATACTTAGGCCACGTGATTTCTGCAAAAGGCATTGCTGTGAATCCCGAGAGAGTTCAGGCCGTCCTTGACTGGACTCCACCTGAATCGGTTAAGCAAGTTAGGAGTTTTCTTGGCTTAGCAAGCTATTGCCGCCGCTTCGTCGCGAAATTTTCTAAAGTTGCCAAGCCTCTAACTGAACTCCTCAAGAAAGATAAGAAATTCCTATGGACTCCCAAGTGTGAGGAAAGCTTTCAAGAGCTAAAAATAAGATTGAATTATGCACCCGTACTTGCGCCTCCAGACACCAAAAAGGATTTCGAGATCTTTTGTGATGCCTCACGGCAAGGGTTAGGATGCATACTTATGCAAGATAGACATGTGGTAGCTTATTCTTCACGCCAGTTGCGTCCACATGAAGAGAAATATCCTACCCATGATCTTGAACTCGCTGCCGTAGTTCATGCCATGACAACTTGGAGACATTACCTCCTTGGTAATCGTTGCGAGATCTATTCCGATCACCAAAGCCTCAAATACATATTCACCCAGCCAGATCTTAATCTCAGGCAAAGACGCTGGATAGAGTTGATAAAATATTATGACGTAGGAATTTCTTGCACCCCAGGCAAATCCAATGTCATGGCTGATGCACTAAGTCGTAAGTCGTATTGTAACAACCTCATGTTACAACAGTATCAACCACTTCTCCATGAAGAATTTCGAAAACTCAATCTTGAGATTGTTCCTCATGATTATCTTTCTACCTTGGTGGCGAAACCAACCCTTGAGGATAAAATCATAGCCGCCCAGAAACGTGATAGTGGTATTCGAGAGATCAAGAAGAACATTGCTAGCGGAGTTGCTAAATGTTTCTCCATAAATGATCAAGGTGTCGTTTTCTTTGGCACTCGATTGGTTGTACCACGAAAACACAATCTTAGGAGGCTAATTCTTAAGGAGGCCCATGACACACCCCTTTCGATTCATCCTGGTAGCACAAAGATGTACCGAGACCTACGCCAGAGATTTTGGTGGACTAGGATGAAGCGACAAATTGCTCAGTTCATTGCTGAATGTGATGTTTGTCGTCGCATTAAGGCAGAACATCAAAGACCTGCTGGTACACTTCAACCTTTGCCTATTCCATGGTGGAAATGGGACAAAGTCAGTATGGATTTCATCACTGGCTTTCCAAAAACCCAGAAAGGAAATGATGCCATCTTTGTTGTGGTGGATAGACTTTCCAAAGTTGCACACTTCCTGCCCGTTAGGGAGTCTATAACTGCTAGTCAGTTAGCGGACTTGTATGTCTCTAGAATTGTGTCTCTTCATGGTGTTCCTTTGGAAATCAATTCTGATCGTGGTAGCCTTTTCACCTCTAGATTGTGGGGAAGCTTTCAGAATGCTATAGGAACTCATCTCTCCTTTAGTACAACTTTCCATCCTCAGTCTAGTGGTCAAGTCGAAAGGGTTAACCAAATTCTCGAGGACATGCTCAGAGCTTGTGTTATCTCATTCGGAAAGAATTGGGAGAAGTCTCTTCCATTTGCCGAATTTGCTTACAACAATAGTTTTCAATCTAGTCTGAACATGGCTCCTTTTGAACTACTATATGGACGAAGATGTCGAACACCCCTTAACTGGTCAGAAACCGGTGAAAGACAATTCTTTGGACCGGATATGATCATGGAAGCAGAAGAGCAAGTTCGCATTGTTCGTGATCAATTGAAAGAAGCCCAGTCTCGTCAGAAAAGCTACTATGATCGTCATCATAGGAAAGAGAGCTACAATCTGGATGAGATGGCTTACCTTCGGGTTACTCCTCTGAAGGGAACCCAACGATTCGGTATCAAAGGCAAGTTGGCCCCACGTTACATCGTACCTTTCCGCATTCTTGCTAAACATGGAGAAGTTGCCTACCAACTTGAACTACCCCTGCACCTTTCCCGAGTACATGATGTATTCCATGTGTCACAACTCAGGCGTTGCTTCAAGGACCCCATCCGCGAAGTTGACCATGAAACGCTTGATCTCCAAGATGACCTTTCTTATCGAGAATACCCCGTTCGTATTCTTGATTCAGCAGAGCGTGTCACTCGTCATCAGAAGATTAAGTTTCTGAAAGTGCAATGGTCACACCACTCTGAGAGAGAAGCCACGTGGGAAAGAGAAGACCGTCTCCATGCCGAGTACCCCTCCTTCCTCTCGCAGACTTCTGAATCTCGGGACGAGATTTTGTTGAGTGGGGGCGAGTTGTCAGAACCCTCTGTTAGGTATGTGCTAGGATCAAGTCTCACCTTGCATCATGTTAAAAATTTCAAAAGAAATTGAAATGGGAGAGAGAACACCCCCCCCCCAGATGAATTTAATTCAAATGGCCAGAATAAAAGTTGCTCCAAAAATTCCTTTTGCATTTTTGAAAAGTCACATAAATGAGTGTGATCACATACCAAGTGATGTGGTAGCAATCCCATACTCATGGATTTTTCAAATATTCAAACAGGAGCATGGAATTACACAAATACCCCTATTTGAACTTGAATTCAAATATTTTGAATTTAAAAAATGTTCAAAACTTGGGAATGACTAGCTACTGGTCATGTAAGTCCAAATATAAATTTTGAGCATTTATAAAAATGCCTAGCTATTTTATTTAATAGGCAGAACAAAATGTCAGAAAAGAAATAGAAAAAAGAAACAGAAAAAGGATAGAAATCCTTACCTGACGCCTAGGCGAAGCCAGCCCATCCGGCCCAACCAGCCCAAAGGGGCAAGGGGGTCTTCTTCCCCTTCCTCGCGCCTCCAAGCTGCTCGGTGGAATGACCACCGAGCCAGCCGAGCACGTCGCCGCTTCTCCAGACGCCACCTGCCCTCCTCGGCCCTTCTACGCGCACCTGGAGACGCTCCTGAGAGCCACGCCTCCATTCCCCCCCTCTGCACGCGCTCCTGCTCTCCCTCTCGCCCAGCTCCGCGATGAACAGAGCCCGGCCATCGCCATGGATTGAAGCCTGCGTGGACACCGTCGTCCCCGAGCTGCGCCGTGTTGTCCATCGTCTTCGCCGTCGTCCGCTACACCGATCCGAGCTGTCAATCGCAGGAAGGAGCCCCTTCTTGCGACGCCCGCATCTTCTTCCCCAACTCCGGCCGAGAAGCTTCGCCGGGAAATTGCGCCTCCGTCCTTCCTTCTCCAGCCACGCCGTCACCACCGTTGGACTCAGGGTGAGTCACTCGTTCGACCCCACCCAGGCATGGCCCATTCTTCTTCCTCGTTCAGGATCCGCCATGGGAGCCGAGCTCGGCCTCCGCCATGGATGAGCCCAAGCTCTCTCTTGTGAGCTCCAGCTTGCACCAGTGCGCGCACTGTTATCCCCGTGCTCCTAGCATTCAAATGAGCCAAACCCCGCGTCAAATGAAGCACCACGACGAGTTCGACCTCGAGCTCAGGACTCTGCCGCCGCTAGGGAACGCCGTCGTCGTCGTTCCGAGGCACCCCAGCACCCCCAGCCTGCTCCAATCGAAGCGCGACGACGAGAGCTCCAACCTGGTGGAAGTAGCGCTCTATTTGGACCACGGGAACGCCATCCCGTGCGAGCGCTGATACGTCCAAAACGTATCTATAATTTCTTCTTGCTCCATGCATGTTTTGTGTGATATTGCTATGTTCTAGATACACTTTCATACACTTTTGATCATATTTGGACTAACCTATTAACTCAGTGCACCCCAGTGCCAATTCCTGTTTTCTACTGTTTTTCTATTTCAGTTTTCCCCCATATAAAAAGTGCCAGAAAAAACCCGGGAAAAATACAGGAAAATCAGCATACAGGAAGCTTCGAGAAGAGCCCGGGAGGGGCCAGAGGGGAGCCAGGGGGCCCAGGCGTCCACCCGGTGCGGCCCCACCCCTGGCCGCGCCAGGGGGTCGCCTGGGGCCCCTGGTCCACCTCTGACTGCCCCCCTTCTCCTATTTATTCTCCGTCACGGGGAAACTCCGAAGACAGAACCCTATTTCGCAAATTCTCCTCTGTTCCGCCGCCGCCGCTCTTCCAAGATCGGGAGCACCAGAAGACCTCTTCCCGGCACCCTGCCGAAGGGAGGATTGACCTCCGGGAGTCTCCTCTCCATCATGGATGCTCCCCGGATGTCTTGTGAGTAGTTTTCCTTGGGTCATGGGTCCGTGATCAGTAGCTATGTGATGTTCTCCTCCCCTCTTTGATCTTCATTGTTTAGACCTCGTGAGCTGCCCTACATGATCGAGGCACCTTTGTAATATTTCTGCTGTTGCTATGCTGAGTTTGATGGGATCTGATGGATTATGAGATTATGTTCAGATTGTGATTGAGTAATATATTTGGTTTTTATCTCTTATATTTTTGTTCCTAAGTAATTCTTGCATGTTCTCCGTTGCTGTTTATTGCTTTGGCCAAGTAGTAGGTAGTGACTCCAAGAGGGAACGTTGTGCTCGATTGTGGGTTCATGCCCCCCGATGACATGCTTGAGTGACAGAAACATGAGTCTAGGGGATGTGTTGTTGCCACAAGGGGGAAAACAACGGTGCTTGTAACCGTGGTTGCAAGGATTGTTTACTTTACGCAGAGTTCTTTTTAATGCAGTTGTCTGTTGCTTTGGGTTTACACTTTGGGTGGGGCTCGCAACTTAATACCAGCGAGATGTTCTGGATCGATATCTCAAGGTGGATGATTAGTAGTAGATGCAGATGGATTTCGGTCTACTTATTTTGGCGTACTGCCCGTGCTTTTGAACCTATTCCTTTCTTTTGTAGCATAGTTAGCATTGCGGTGCGTTCATAATCCTGTCAATTGCCCTTCTGTAATTTTTTACCTCGCATAACAGTTTTATCGTCTTTTGGGAGAGAGACATCACTAGTGAACATCACGTATCCCGGTCCATACCCTCATTACTGTTTCCACGCTATATTTACTTTACTGCTTTTACTTGCTATCATTATCCCTTGCATTTTATCCTTTGCGAACAACAAGACCGGAGAGATTGACAACCTCTCTGAACTTCGTTGGGAACAAAGTTATCTGTGTCTATGTGCAGGTCCGCGTCATTTGCGACGCTGGCACCTACTTATCATCTCCGGAGTCCTACTAGAGACAAACCTTGGTATCTTCACCGAGGGAAAACTGCTGCTGCACTACATCTCAAACCTTACACTTGGGGTAACCAACGAGGGGGCGAGAAGCCATCAAGCAAGTTTTCTGGTGCCGTTGCCGGGGACTCCGAGTGCTAAGATAGGGGAGTTGCACACTACCCTTTACCTTTGTTTTTTAGTCTTGTTAGTTTATCTTTCAGTTCTTATCTTTGTGTCTTTTATCAAAAATTACAAAAAAATCTGCAACACTTGCTGCTACTATGGGTTCCACTGAAAACACCAAGTTGTGTGACTTCACTAGTCACAACAACCAATACTTTATCTGCACTCCTATTGCCACACCTTCCACTTTAGCTACCTCTTATGAAATTAAACCTGCTTTGCTAAACCTTGTTATGAGAGATCAATTCTCTGGTGCTGGAGATGATGCTGCTTTACACTTGAATAATTTTGTTGAATTATGTGATATGCAAAAGTATAAAGAAGTAGAAGGTGATGTTGTTAAGCTCAATCTCTTCCCTTTCTCTTTAAGGGGAGATACTAAAATCTGGTTTCAATCTTTGCCTAGAAATAGCATAGATTCTTGGGATAAGTGCAAAGATGCTTTTATAGGGAAGTACTACCCTCCTGCTAAAATTATCCAATTGAGGAGTAATATTATGAATTTTAAGCAATTGGATAATGAACACGTTGCCCAAGCTTGGGAACGTATGAAATCTCTTGTTAAGAATTGCCCTACACATGGTTTGACTACCTGGATGGTTATCCAGACTTTTTATGCAGGCTTGAACTTTACCTCACGGAACCTGTTAGATTCGGCCGCGAGAGGAACCTTTATGTCAACTACACTTGGTGCTGCCACGAAGCTTCTCGATGAGATGATGAACAATTATTCCCAATGGCACACCGAACGCGCTCCAACGGGTAGGAAGGTAAACTCTGTCGAGGAAATTACCTCCCTCAATGAAAAAGTTGACTTAATTATGTCTCTACTTACCAAGCAACCACCTATTGATCCTCATGATGTTCCTTTAAATTCTTTGGTTGCTCAAGAACAAGTAGATGTGAACTTTATTGCTAGAAACAACTTCAACAACAATGCTTATAGGGGAAATTTTGCTAGCAATCCTAGACCGTTTCCATCCAACTATGGGAATAACAATACATACCCTAGCAACAAGAACCCCTCTTCTGAATTAGAAAGCATGCTTAGAGACTTTATCACTACCCAAAAGGCCTTCAACAAAAATGTAGAGGAGAAATTAGCTAAAATAGATAATCTCTCTTTGAAGGTAGAAAGCTTAGCCCTTGATATTGAAATGCTTAAAATTATAACCTCTCCCCTTGAGGAGAATAAGGCCACTCCTATTAATGCTATCCAGTTACAAATCAATGAAAATATTAGGATGATGGCTAAACTTAAAGAAAGATGGGCTAGAGAAAAAGATGAAGAGGATAGAATTAAGAGCCTTCCTACACACCACACAGTTGCCACTATCCAAATTGTTGAGGACACCCAAACTATTTGCACCCAATGCACTCCTAGTCCCGTTGGACCTATTAATGGTGATGCTAATACCTCAACTGTAGACAGAGAGACTCCTATGAACATAGAGGGTTTCAACCAAGTGAGCCTAGATGACACTACTACCACCTTTGATAGTAGTGATATTGATTTTGATAGTTGTACCCTCTCAGAAGTTATTAGCTTGCTACACAAAATGTCTAGAGACCCCCACACTAGCACACTTAATCTTGCCTTCACGGAGCATATCACAAATGCTCTCATCAAAGCTAGGGAGGAGAAGCTTAGAGTAGAAGCCTCCATACCTAGGAAGCTAGATGATGGTTGGGACGCTATGATCAAAATTAAGTTAAATAACTTCTCTTGCTATGCTTTATGTGATGTTGGAGCTAGTACCTCCGTTATGCCCAAAAGAATATTTGATATGTTTGAATTGAAACCCTTTGAGCCTTGTTCTTTTGGCGTTCGTCTTGTTGATTCTTCCATAAAGAAACCTTTGGGGAATATCGACGATGTTCTTATCATTGTCAATGACAACTATGTTCCCGTTGATTTTATTGTTATGGATATAGAGTGTGAACCTTTGTGTCCAATTATTTTGGGACGTCCTTTTCTTCGCACCGTTGGTGCAGTTATTGACATGAAAGAGGGGAATATAAGATTCCAATTCCCATTCAAAAAGGGGATGGAACACTTCCCTAGAAAGAAAATCAAGTTACCTTTTGAGTCCGTTACTCGGGCTAGTTATTCTCTTTCTCTTGATAAAACTTGATTCTTCTTTTTGCATCATGCCTAGCTAAAAGGCATAAAAGAAAGCGCTTTCGGGAGGCAGCCCGCAACGAATTTAGGTTTTTCTTTTTGCTTTTGTTGTTTCTTGATGTTTGTTACTACTGTAGCAACATCATCGTATCTTTATTTTTCAACTTTGTGCCAAGTTATAGCCTCTTATGGCAAGGGAAGTAAAAGTTGTGACATGTTGTCCAGAAAACAGATTCTGTCCTCGTGACCAGAAAAAATCCAGAAAAATCCCAGTTCATATTTTTGAGCTGAAATTTTTACATAGTATGATCTATACAATTACGAAACTTCCGTATGTTCTGAGTTTTTTGATTTGAGTTGCAGAAGTGCCCCTAAATAATTCTTTACTATCTACTAATCTGTTTTTCACAGATTCTGCCACGTTTTGTCTCTCCTAACTTTTGCAAACCTTAAGCTTGCTTTTTCTTTGCAAAAACATTTTGGCACTCTTGAGAAACAGTAGCTCTTCAAGAATATCTTTATATCCAGTGGAGAAAAATTATTTATTAAGGGTACTAACCTCTCTAATCAGCTTATGATGAGTTATGTATGAAGGGAGTTTTCAAGTGTGCGATGGAAGATGATGAAAGAAGATACAGGAGTGTCAAGCGCTCAAGCTTGGGGATGCCCCCGTGCATCCCCAATAAATATTCAAGGAGACTCAAGCATCTAAGCTTGGGGATGCCCCCGTGCATCCCCTTCTCCATCAACAATCATCAGTTCGTCCTTCGTCTCACTATATTTTTATCACTTCATGTGTTATGTGCTATGCTTGGAGCGTCTCGCTCTTAGGTTTTGTTTTTAGTTTTATTTAGCTTTGCTTGCTGTTCATAACAAGTTAGATCCCGTCTTACTTTGTGTGGGAAAGAAACACGCTCCACTTTCAAAATCTAGAACACATCATAGGATTTTTCCTGCTTATCTTTTTGCTGTTGTGTGTTCTTTATCTTTTCATAGCTACTGCCATGTTTAGTTTTATTCTTAGTTTGTCTTTAGCAAGAGCCTTGGCTTTTGTTTAGTTTGTTGCTGGAACTCTTTTTAGTTTTCATGTTTATCTTGTTAAAGAGAGTTGGTTGTTGCACTAAGTTGTGTCTTGTCTTGAAAGTAGGTGATTGAGGTTGCTATTTACTTCTAGTAGTAACTTGCAATAGTTTTGAGGTATTGTTGTGAGTAATGTTTGGACTTTTGGTGTCAATATATCTTGCCTATTAGTGATAGGTGTCGTATTTTGGGCAATCCGTGTTTATTTTCAAAACCTACAAAACTAGTTGAGAACTCTAGCTACTAGATGGATCACTACTCTTCTGAGGGGTCGAATATTAGAGTACACTCACGTACCATGAGTCGAGGATGCGCAAGGATAACCAAACCCCCATACACTCCTCCTGAGGGTACTTGTCTCTTTGTGAACCTCCTTATTAGATTGAGAGTTACCATAATAAGTGCATGAGTTCTTCGGACTAATGTAAGTATTGAAAGTTGACACTTCCACCTTCCCATATTTTGCTAGCCTCTCCCGTGCCGTGCATTGCCTTCTTCTCACTCCGAGAGTTGGTGTCCACCTTCGCCGATACATCCAAACCCTTGGCATGATACGCTCTGTCATCATAAACCTCCTTATATCTTTCCTCAAAACAGCCACCATACCTACCTATCAAGACATTTCCATAGCCTTTCCGAGATATATTTCCATGCAACATCCACCTCTTCATGACTTGATCTTCATGTCATACATGTTTCTGCTACACTGGCAGACGCATACATTGCATACATCATGATAGTTACATCTTCTTTATGATTTTGAGTACCTTGTAAAGTGTGAAAGATCTCCTTTACCTTCTTGTAAAATAGAGTGTTGCCCTTAAGTGAGGAAAAGATCCCAAATTGGACACAATAAAAGATCCCAAAGAGGACAAATGAGAGTTAAATAGAAAGAGCCATTGAGGCCACAAAAAAATACAAAAAATAGAAAAAAAAGAGAAAAAGAAATAAAAAGAGAGAAAGGGGCAACACTACTATCCTTTTGAGAGATCCACACTAGTACTCCCTTTATATCCTTGTACTCCATAGAGATGATCTTTATGCATATAGCTATGTGGGGACCTTCACACTATAGAACTTGGCTTGCATATTCCAAGGATGAGCCTCCTCAAACGAGCTCTAGGTCTTCATGAGCGAGCAAGTTAGATGCACCCCCACTAGTTCCATTGGAGAGCTTCTTAGCTCGTATGTGCATCCGTTGCATGGCAATCCCTACTCCTCACATCATATCTATCATTTGGCATCTCTTGCCTATGATTGTCCTCATTGATGTGAGCCTTTCTCATCCTTTTTGTCTTCCTCCTCCACCTTATTTCTCTCTTTTCCATCCTAAGTGTCAACTCTCGTGCTTATGCTCATCCATTGCATGAGTGTTCAAAATATCGAAAAGGAGTGGATCAAATTGACTTGTACCTGGCTAGTGGTCTGGGGACGAGTCAAGATTAGATTCCAAAGAAGACCAAGTGTGAAACTTTAGTAGATTGAGTTCTCAACAAATAAATGTTTTCTCGTATTCCTTATCCCCCTTCTTTCACGCAAACACCATTTGGAGACATTCGAGTCATGGACAGCGAGAGCTTTTGCACCTAATGTTCTTTTATTACTTGTTTCAATTCTAATATAGACTCTTGCATGTTATGACTTGATTTGAATCTCTAACCTTGATTGCTTTACTTTTCAAAGTTCTTATACGGTTGCTAGCATGTCACCACAGAAATTATGTTGTTATCATTTACCTACTCGAGGACGAGCAGGAATTAAGCTTGGGGATGTTGATACGTCCAAAACGTATCTATAATTTCTGCTTGCTCCATGCATGTTTTGTGTGATATTGCTATGTTCTAGATACACTTTCATACACTTTTGATCATATTTGGACTAACCTATTAACTTAGTGCACCCCCAGTGCCAGTTCCTATTTTCTGCTGTTTTTCTATTTCAGTTTTCCCCCATATAAAAAGTGCCAGAAAAATTCCGGGAAAAATACAGGAAAAATCAGCGTACAGGAAGCTTCGAGAAGAGCCCGGGAGGGGCCAGAGGGGAGCCAGGGGGCCCAGGCGTCCACCCGGCGCGGCCCCACCCCTGGCCGCGCCAGGGGGGCGCCTGGGGCCCCTGGTCCACCTCTGGCTGCCCCCCTTCTCCTATTTATTCTCCGTCACGGGGAAACTCCGAAGACAGAACCCTATTTCGCAAATTCTCCTCTGTTCCGCCGTCGCCGCGCTTCCGAGATCGGGAGCACCAGAAGACCTCTTCCCGGCACCCTGCCGGAGGGAGGATTGACCTCCGGGAGTCTCCTCTCCGCCATGGATGCTCCCCGGATGTCTTGTGATTAGTTTTCCTTGGGCCATGGGTCCGTGATCAGTAGCTATGTGATGTTCTCCTCCCCTCGTTGATCTTCATTGTTTAGACCTCGTGAGCTGCCCTATATGATCGAGGCACCTTTGTAATATTTCTGCTGTTGCTATGCTGAGTTTAATGGGATATGATGGATTATGAGATTATGTTCAGATTGTGATAGAGTAATATATTTGGTTTTTATCTCTTATATTTTTGTTCCTAAGTAATTCTGGCATGTTCTCCGTTGCTGTTTATTGCTTTGGCCAAGTAGTAGGTAGTGACTCCAAAAAGGAACTTTGTGCTCGATTGTGGGTCCATGCCCCCCGATGACATGCTTGAGTGACAGAAACATGAGTCTAGGGGATGTGCTGTTGCCACAAGGGGGAAAACAACGGTGCTTGTAACCGCGGTTGCAAGGATTGTTTACTTTACACAAAGTTCTTTTTAATGCAGTTGTCTGTTGCTTTGGGTTTACACTTTGGGTGGGGCTCGCAACTTAATACCAGCGAGATGTTCTGGATAGATATCTCAAGGTGGATGATTAGTAGTAGATGCAGATGGATTTCGGTCTACTTATTTTGGCGTACTGCCCGTGCTTTTGAACCTCTTCCTTTCTTTTGTAGCATAGTTAGCATTGCGGTGCATTCATAATCCTGTCAATTGCCCTTCTGTAATTTGTTTACCTCGCATAGCAGTTTTATCATCTTTTGGGAGAGAGACATCACTAGTGAAAATCACGTATCCCGGTCCATATCCTCATTACTGTTTCCACGCTATATTTACTTTACTGCTTTTACTTGCTATCATTATCCCTTGCGTTTTATCCTTTGCGAACAACAAGACCGGAGAGATTGACAACCTCTCTGAACTTCGTTGGGAACAAAGTTATCTGTGTCTGTGTGCAGGTCCACGTTAGTTGCGCCGCTGGCACCTACTTATCATCTCCGGAGTCCTACTGGAGACAAACCTTGGTATCTTCACCGAGGGAAAACTGCTGCTGCACTACATCTCAAACCTTACACTTGGGGTAACCAACGAGGGGGCGAGAAGCCATCAAGCGCCGCCGTGCTGGATGGTCACCGGCGACTTGCCGCCGGTGAGGTCCACGTGGCCGGCATGTTTAACCCTAATCCCACGCTTAATCACACCCTGGGCCACTGACCAGTGGGCCCAGGCCACTAACTAATCCCTGGTTAGTTTAAACTAACCGGGTTAGTTAACTAACCCACGGACAGTGAGGCCCCACATGTCAGCACCCCCCCCCCCGCCCCCACGTCACAATGACGGAGAGCTGACGCAATAAGTCTTTTTCAATTTAAAAGAAATTCAGAAAAATCCAGAAAATAAATTAAACTTTTGAAAATCATAACTAATTCATTTTAACTCCAAATTAAGCATATAATATGTCTAAAATTATCAGAAAAATGCAAGGATTGTGAATATGCAACTTGTTTCTATGTTTGACTATTTTAAAATGGGTGAACAATAGCAAACATGCATATGGCTTTCTTTTGAATTCAAAATGGAGTTTGAATTTGCAAAACCTTTGTAATACACTTCATTTAAATGGAAACCCTCACACATCAGAAGCATGTACACCAAGTTTCAACCTTCAACCATGTGTTTGTGCATTGTAATTATGTTGCCCCCCCCCCTTTGATTGTTGTTTGTCGATAGATGTTGAACCGGAACAGGAGGCTGCCCCCTTCGTTGAAGACCCCGATACTGAACCTCGTCAGCAAGGCAAGCAAACCCCCATTGATCATGTCGATAAAATCCCACTTCCCTCTCAGTCTCTCTTATGCATTGTTTAGGATGATTACCATGCTACGTTTCTACCGCATAGATGAACCCATTCCTTTGCATGACCTATCATTTGTCACAGTAGTAAGCAAACCACAATCCTAGCAAATGTAGGAGTTGGTTGATACCATGTGGCCCCTGCAACTGTTACTGCTTATTGCATGCTTAGAGTGATACAATGTCGATACTGTTATGTGAGTCGGGATGGTATCAATCATGTTGATGATGGTGGAAATGTGTTGGTGAATCTACCCTAATACAAGGTGAATGATGAGAGGCTGTGTAGGAGTACACAGTGGGTTGTCTCGTTGAACACCGCCTTAAGCCCGAGTTCTTGTGTGGTGATCCAAGCTGAAGAGTACTACCACATGTTGGGAAAACGGATCCCCGCTTAACCTACTAACTCACCCCTTCTCAGTTCAATGAGTCGCAGTAGTTCAGAGTTCTGGTAGGTTTGTGGCCTGGCTGCAAGGTGAGAGAACGGCTCAACCGAGACCGGCTTATGCACCACGCACACATCTTCTGGGACCACTTCGGTAAACCGGCCGGGTTACGAATGTGGAAACCATCCCAGATAGGCGTCTTCATTGAACCTGAGTTGGCTGTGAGGTAAAAGTTGTGGAGATTATCCTCGCCGACACCCGCTTGAAGGGTGACGAGATCCCGGTGGTAACTGATGGTTGCATGTGTGTAGCAGTACACCCCTGCAGGGTTAATAAACTATTCGAATAGCCGCGTCCGCGGTGAGGGACTACTTGGAAAGTTGTGCCTGATTATTAGACAAATTGAGCTGGATACTTATAAAACTTTCCAAGATAAGCGTGAGTGCTATGGCGTGCTTTCTCGTGGGGAAGTCGAGGAAGGCACCATAGTGGTGTAATTGGTTGGAGACATGTAGTGGACTCGTGTACGCTTCTTACCTCAAGTCTGGTACTCGTAGTTCAGGACTAGCCAAGTCAAATCTGGCATTTCTGCATTGAAACCCCACCTCCCTTTACCTTGATACATGTGCATGAGTAGTATAGCTCCTACGTAAGTCTTGCTGAGTACGACTTTGTACTCACGATTGCTTATTCTATGTTTTTGATGAACCCACTGACCCCTAAGGTGGATTCTTCCTCGAGCTCGACGACTGAAGACCAAGCTAGTGTAGTCCCAGTCAGCAGACTGGTTCCCTCGTGGAGGGCTTATGTTTAAATAAGGCTTCTTAAGCCATTTGTTAAACTTGTCTGTACCCAGACATAATTTGCTTCCTCATGCTTGTTGTAATGTTGGATCACGGTCTCGTGATCTCTGTGTGCACTCTGTAAGAGTTATCAATAAAGTTGTATACTTTGTAGAGAATTGCAATGATACCTGCTGTTCATACTAGACATGTGTGCTGCGTGTATGATTATAACATGCATGTCTTAGTATGGGTTTCGAGACCTTAGTTGTGATCTGGCTGGCGGTCTTTTATACACCAAGTGGCCCTTAGATGTGCGCAGCTTGGGGCATCGCGATGCGAATTCTCGTGACTCTGTCACGTGCACACTTTGATGTATGATCGAGCCCGCCCTAGACCCCGACTAAGTGATCGAGCTGAAGCAAGTCTATGTAAGGGTTATAATGCAATCGATAGTATGGTTGAGGCGACTTGTCTATGAGTATGGGAGTTCACCATCCATATCATTTAGACTTGTGTGCGGACGATGAGGACCCATCTCAGTTGATCATCCGACCTGGATGGGATGCCCCTCACGTTCGATGCTTTCCGAGAACGTTCTGTGCTTGGCCTTGTCTGCTTAGACAAGTGGGTACGGTTCTCGGCTCTCCATATGATTGTGTTGTAGCGAGTCTTGCATACGCTAACCCCGGGTCCTGACAAAGGTAGCGTGTATAGCCCAGTGCACATCTCAGATCACCGACACCGATCCATTAAGTGTATTATTTATATCTCGCGGAGACGACCATTGTCATCGCTCCGACTGGGCAGCTTGCGGACAACGAACAGGAGCCAGGCCCACCTCTTACCAGGCGGTATCCTCCTACCCTGTCGTCCCTTCACTTCTCGCGGGTACCCTTAGGGATGGCCCGTCTCCTTAACTTATTTCGCGAGCGACCTCAGAGTCGCTCGACTTTCTTGGTTTAAAGGGTATATCGCGGACAACGAACAGAGTCCAGACCCACCACACACCGGTAAGTGCCTACCCTGTCGTCCCGTCGCAATACCTCTCGCAGGCACCGTTGGGTCACCTGACTCCTTACCTTGTCTCACATACCGATGAATTTGCATTAATGTAAAGTTCCGCATTCACTCCCCAGAGTGATCACGGACTAGGGCATAGGGCCAACTGATGAGTAATTATTCGAAGCAGCATATGAAGGTAGGGTACAACAATAATGGGCGACAAAAATAGTTTATGGAATAGAATAGGAATTAACGTAACAACAACAGCAATGCCTAGTGAAAGAATAATACAGAAAAGGTATCTGATATCTGGGAGTGGAAGGGGCACTGCTTGCCTGGAAGCTCAACAATAGGGGTCTGGTCGTCGACGTAGTATTCGTACTCAGCGGTGTCAGCGGCGGCAATCGTGGGTCTACCGGAGAGGAAGGGGGAGAAACAGTAAATATAAAGCAAGCAATATGCAACATAGATGCATGACATGGCAAATTTATTGTTGGTGGTGTTCTAATGCAGGGCTAGGTGCTTTGCTCAGAGCGAGAAATCATTCGGGGTGATTTACCGACTCCGGGTGATTATCGAACAGACGATCCAGAAAGGGAAAGTCTCGTGTTTGTTATGTTAGAGGGGGATGGTGGGCATGTGGATAGCGTATATGTATTCGTTGTATTTTTTGAGCAACTTTAATGTATAAAGTATTTTCATCTGACTTACGGTTTAAAGGATTTTTTTTCCTAAGTTTAATTCAATTTTTAATATTTCTGGAATTTCTTTTATTATTAAAATCAACATTATCCACAATCATATCCAGAATAGTAATCCGGCAAGGGGGGTCCACATGTCATACAAAGTGGCTAATTGATCCATATTTATTTTATTAAACAGCACAGGGGGCCCACATGTCATACTCTGTTTATTTACAAAATCCTTTTATTTAATTTATTAGCCAGTGGGGGTCCACCTGCCATACACACAGGGACATAACTGACTAATTTAATTAACCAGGGGGTTAACTTAAGTGTTGGGCCCACATGTATGTCACACAGGGTTATTTTCTATTTAACTTAACAAATAATGATTAAGCGGGAATGGGGCCCACTTTTAGTGGATCATTAGCCACTAATTAAGTTTCTGACTCATGGGTCCCACCTGTCGGCGTCACAGGTCATCGCCGGCGAGACAGAGCTCGTCAAACTTGGCCATGTGCTCGATTCGGCGGTCTTTTGGCGCGTGCTTGGGTTAGTTCGAACAAGTGTGATTGGTGGTGGTGGCGGGGCTTGGGGTTGACTGGAGCGTCGACGGCGACGAGGAAGGCAGTGGCCGGTGCACGGGTTCGACGGTGACGACGATTTGGTGCGCGATTTGGGGCGTTCGTGTGCGCGTTGGCTCACTGGGTGCAGTAGGAGCAGAATGGCACGTTCGGTGTGCCAAACGCGCGCGCTAGACCACGACTACCAGTGCAACCGCGGCGGTGAGCTCCTGCTCCATTGGCGGCGACGACTACGGCGAAAGGGAGAGGGCGAGAGCGGTTGGTGGCAGCGGCCTAGCTCACCAGGATGGCTTAGAGGAGGGCAGTGGGCTCGGGGGAGGCTCGACGGGGGTGAAATTCGACGGCGAGCGGCGGCGGGTGCAGAAGAGGAACGGTGACGATGCGCTCGATTCGACGACTCCCGGCTCCATTCCTTTTGCACGGTGGTGAAGACTATGTCGGTGAGGAGGTTCGACACCGCGGGGATGCGAGAGGAGCTCACTGGCCACGACAGCTCATGGCCATGGCGACGACGGCGTTCGGGCAAGGCGAGAGAGAGCGAGGAAGGGGGGAATGGATCTAGGGTTTCGCCAACGGGGGCACGGGGGCATCCTTATCCACGAGGCGAGCACCTTGCCATGGCGACAACACGGCTCAGGGTGAACAACACGAAGAGGATGACACTGGTGGGCTGGGTGGGCTGCATGGCCTGCACTGTGGACTTATTGTACTGGGCCAACATGCTTCTTCTCCTTTTCTCTTTTCTGCTATTCTTTTCTTTCTGTTTTATTTTGTTTGACCATCATTTGGTTTTCTGTAAAATGTGAGACTTGCTCCATTATTAGTGGTACATATTATAACAATGCCACAAAAGTTTGGTTGCATAATAAATTCATTTAGATTTTTGTTCTATTTAAAAATGAATTAAATGTGGTTGTTTTGCTACTGTTTTGATTTTTTTATTTAAACACTGTAATAAACTCCCATTTCTATTTTACTATGACCTACTGATTATCAGGCATTTAATAATATTGGTTGCACAATTTTTGGTTTAAGTTTAATTTTCACTTTGTTTTGAAATTCCAATGGAGTTTGAATTTGAACTTGTGACTTTGAATCTAGGTGGTCAAGATATGGTTAATCACAGGGACTTGGCATTAACAAAAAGAGATCACTATATCATGACACTGTGGGTGTTACAGCCCGATTTACGACACTTACTCAATTTGAGGAAGAACACGAGAAGGGCAGCCTGGTGCTTGTAGCTCCCGCTTGCGTAAGGTCCGGAAAAGGGTCTGGCCACTTTGAGTCTATTATACGCAGTCTTTTTCTACATTTCTGTAAAAGGCTGTTTCAAGGCAACAACTTTACCACTGCGCTAAGGCTTCCCTTCTGGTGGAACACGAGCAGATCGCCAATAAATTTTGGAGAATTTTGTCGACGCACAAAGCATACCCTGACTTCCCTCCTCTCTCTCGGCTATTATAAGTACCAAAGGGGAAAGGAAGATTATAGCGGTGTATTAACCGCTGGTAAACACTGCTGAAATGAACAATATTAGAGTTTAAACGAAAACACATCTCAGTCGTCCATCAATACTTGTCTTGCGTGACAATCCCAGCCCTTCGTTAGCTGTATCTGAAGTTAGACAGTGTAACACCTCGTCAGTAGCATCAGTACAGCTTAGGCTTGGGTCCTGACGGCGGCTAGAGAGCATCTCACCGGGCAGAGAGAGAAAAGGCGACGAAACAAACAGCAGACAGAGTGAAGTTCAGATGGGAAACATCCTTGTCTCAGATTATGCAAGTCACTTCTGTCACAGCAAAGGGTATAAAGGACCAAAAAAGGAATGATAATTCTCGAGAAGTATGTGACAGCTAATAAACTGCGCTTACAAAGGAAGTGTGCTAATTTGTGTCAATACATTTCTCAAGTTCTCTACCTCAGATGCAAGGGGTGTTGTCTGGCGCAAGGAAAGCTGATCTAACTGCAGAACAGGATGAAACAGAAAATAGTACAGAGAAGAGAATCAACACAACAAGTACATCCGTCTGCCAAGTTTTCGTTCAGAAATCTTTGTTAGGCTGGCTGACTGAGAATGTTGTTAATTACTAATTCTTTTTTCAGAAAGTTAATTACTAATTCCAATCGAAAACTAGAAACATGAGTGCTGACTGACTGGAAAGTCACTAAATTGTGTGCCAACCTCACTATCACTAAATTGGGAAGAAAAAAACACTAGTGAAAAATGATGCCACTGCAGCTTCAGTTACACACTCAGGTGGGGCCCAAGTGTTGTGCCTCACAGACATCCTTGTCTCACAGACTTGAGTGGGTAAATTTTTCACAGGCACGGCAACCCTTCCATCAAATCAATAATCTCATATTGCTAAAACAAGATAACAAATGAAAAAGGGGGCAGCTTACCTGAAAAAGTGTAAAACAGGACAGAAACCTGAAACTTTGTTCCTTTCCTGCTCCTTGGCCAACCCCAAAACAGGACCAGCTCACAGCAAGAACCCGCTACATTTTTCATTTGTACGAAATGCATAATCTAAAAGATTGTAAGAACCACTGCATTTTTCATTTATGCAAAATGCACCGTCTAAACATGTTGCAGGACCATTGACTCGTTGCAAGAACCCCTACAGTGAAAAACAAATTAAAACGTCGCAATAAGAAACAAGATCATCAGCTCACTAGAAGAACTACTATATGCATAGCCTAATAGAAAACGGGATCATCAACTCATTAGTCATTACTTGCAAGAACCACTGCATTTTCTATTTATGCAAAGTGCATCCATCATCCAAAAGGAATGCAGGATCATCAATTCACTGCAAGAACACCACAGTGAAATTCTTTATCCAGAAGCAGTAGCAACCACATCCGCAGAAATGAATGTCAGAAGAGTGACACTGCAACGACTACTACAACCAGCATCACAGAGTTTAGCTAGCAGAAGAAACACAAGAGCTGATGAGTTTTCCCAACCTATATGCTAAAGGCGGCATCCAGTTATGCCGTCATTGTGTCCGAGGCGGCGAAACATCTGAAGAGGTGAACTGTCAGGACTCCCTCTCTGATCTTTCTCTACGGTCCGTCGACATACGGGTATCGCAGCACATTGTAGCCTGAATTAACAGAAATAACGAGAGAGTTAGCCGGCAGACCAAATATCACCAACAATATATTGACAAGATCAAGAAGACAAAACATGAAACAATAGAATGTGCAAGGAACCAATCTTTTATGTACTCCCTCCGTTTCTTTTTACTCCGCATATAAGGTTTGGTCAAAGTCAATCTTTATAAAGCTTGACTAAGTTTATATTAAAAATTATCAACATTTACAATATCAAAGTTAGATAATATGAAAATTAATTTCATGATAAACCTAAGGTAATTGTTTCCTATTGTAGATGTTGATAGATTTTTCTATGTAATTGGTCAAACTTTATGAAAATTGACTTTGACCAAACCTTATATGCGAAGTAAAAAGAAACGGAGGGAGTACAATCTATTGTAGGATATAACCTGATTTTTTTTACAGGTTAGAAACTTAATATCTTCTCTGCAAAGATGAAATGAGATGACTGAACTTGAATTGACTTTTTAGGTTTCATAATTTCTACAAGCAGCAAAATGTTACAAAATGGACGAACTGAATTATCTGAATCAAGAAAAGAAATGTGGAAGCAGTCATTTTTACAACCTACAGAGTTCAGACCATCTTTTACCATGTTTACACAGACTGAAAAATCCAAATGACACTGGCACCTACTATTCCCATTCAAGTACTTTTACTTTTCTACAGACCACAGTTTCAGACAAATCCCAAGTCCTAACAAAACCTATAATAATATCTTTTCACAAGCACGATCAAATTAGCACTCCACTAAAGTAAGACTCAAAATATCATGTTCATGCAGTAAATAGTATCTAGACCAACATATATTCAAGACCACTATCTATTGTAGGATACAACCTGAATTTTGTTCACATGTTATAAACTTAGTATCTGCTCTGCAGAGATGAAATGAGATGAGTGAACTTGATTTGACTTTTTAGGTTCCATAATTTCCACTTGGAAAAATGTTACAAAGTGGACAAACTGAATTATCTGAATAAAGAAAATAAATGTGGAACCAGTAGTTTCTACTAGCAACAGAGTTCAGACCATTGTTTTACCATGAATACACTGTGTGTTAAACCCACATGGCATTGGCACCTACTATTCCCATTCAACTACTTTCACTTTTCTACAGAACTACAACAGTTTCAGACAAGTCCCAAGTCCTAACAAAACCTATCATTATATCCTTTTTCCAAGCACGATCAGATTAGCACTCCACTAATGTAAGACTCCAAATATCATCTTCATGCAGTAAACAGTATCTATCTACACTAATAACATATGTGCACTGTGCAAAACATATTCAAAGATCAGTAGAAAGCAGATCAACAATCTAAATCTCAAGAGTTTTCCAATGGAATAACAAGATAAGTAATACAGCTCATGTACAAAACCTGAAAACAATATAGCTCATGTGCAGAAACTAGATTTAATTTAGTACTGTGGAAAACCTGAATTTTGTTCAGGTCATTCAACATAAGTAAAATAGGCTAAATCAAGCGGATATCACAATCTTCTCTGTTAAGTCTCAACTCATCCATCTATTTAAGTTCCATATTTTAGTAGCTTTGAACACAAAAACATTTACTGGTGGCAAATAGCACCAAATAGAGAAACTGAATTATCTGAATCAAGGACTGTAGTATGAAACCGACACTTCTCAACTCCTAACAGTTTCAGTCAACTTGTTTTCCAGTACAATTTCAGTAAACTGTTTTACTATAGCAGTTTCAGTAAACTATTTTTCAAACACAAGCAGATTAGCACTCACATGCCAAATAGTACCTACACCAACATCTGTACATTGTGCAGAACAAATTCAATCAAGTATACCGGTTCACTTCTTGCCACCATTAGGAGATCAATGAGAGAGGCTCTCACCAGGGGTCCCGGTCGTGATGATGATGATCTGGAGGATCTCGCCGTAGCCACCGCGGGGCAGGTCGACGGTCAGTGGGGTCATCCTCCCGTAGCGGCCCGCTCGGATGCACAGGACGATACCGTTGGGCTGCTGGTGGACGCGCCCGGCCAGGTAGTTCCTCAGGTGGTTCAGGGACCTCCCCCTGAAATGGCCCACGCGCCAGTCTTCGCCTTCCTCGGGGTACGCCCCCGCGGGGTTCGCATGCACGAAACGAATCCCCCGCAACACCCCTGGCTGGCGCAACGACAAGACGACGGAGAGGTCTTCGGGGAGTCGGGCCTGCAGTTGAGTCACGAAGAACAATGGTTATGTTCAGGAGATCAAAGAAGCAGGGTCCTACGCTGAATTTTCTGAACGAAAACACAAATGCGATCAGGAAACTCTGAGGAATTTGGCAACAGCAGAACCAGAAATTGTTCTCGAGCAAATGAAATCAACACAAGTCGCGATCCCTGCTGTAGAGCTGCGATGCAAACTAACCCAAAGAGAACCCAATTCGCTCAATCGATAGGCTCGGACGCAAGCAATTCGAGAGTTATCAAGAAGCGGGTCATGGCAAACTCACCCGAATCGGGGGTGGAATGCGAGGCGGGCCATCTCTGAGGAGGATAGGCTCGACGACCCATTGCATCATGGTGCTGATCTCCTCGATATTGCAGTCCTCGACGGTGACGCGGTTTTTCCAGCGGAAGTACTTGCCGTTGGCGCGGAGGTAGCGGCCGGCTGTGTCGACGAGCAGGACGCCGCCCGCAGAATCCACCGCGCCGGCCTGCCACATGATTTCATGCACCACCAGCTGGTCGTAGTCGCGCTGCTCGACGCGGAAGCCGATGTGGCCGATCCGCGCACGCGTATTCGTGGCGGCGAGGTAGCGGCCGTAGGCGGCGAGGTAGCGGCCGTAGGCGGCGTTGTGGAGGAGCAGGTGCGGGCCTTGGTGGTCGCGGTAGATGTGCACCTTCCACGCCTCGTGCACCGAGTCGCGGCCCTTTTTGATGGAGACGCCCTCCCCGTCGCCGGAGGCGTGGAGGTAGTGCGCGCCGAGCTCGAGGTTCCGCAGCCGCACGTGCTGTCCGTTCTGGAACAGCTCCATCGGTCGCCGCCGGGGAGCAGATGAGGTGGGCGCTGCGCGGTGGAGAGGGAGAGGGGAGGTGGGTGGGGACGAAGGCTCTTGGCTTCTTGGCGCTCCGGCGACGGGGGAGCAGAGGGGAGGCGAAGGCTGTTGGTTGAGGCGGTTACGCTTGGGTGCCAAGGCGGGGTATTTCAAGGTTCGCTGACACAGTGGCCGTAACGGGCTTTGGGCAGAAGGTGGGCTTGAAGGCCGATTTCTCGGCCCGGCCCACTCTCCTTGTCTTCTTCTTCATCTGTTCCTCCCGCACAGGCCCACGCGCAGCGGCGACGGCCGTGGTCGGCAGCGCCGCTCCTGCCCTTCCCAAGCCAGCCTCTCCCTCCAGGCTTCTCCAGCACGACAGCGTGGAGCCACGGAACGGATGGCGGTGGGCGGCGCTGTTCCTTTCCTTCCCCGGCGACCCTCTCCTCCATGATTCCCCAGCACGCTGGCGCGGAGCCACGGAACGCTGAGAGATATTGCTCCCTCCCCATGCCCGGATTCCCCGGACACCCGCGCGGCGCCGACGGCGCACCAGAGAAGCGACGCAACGACGAAGAGCGAACCATCGGCAGATCTAGAAGAACTGCCATGGTGTGGGAGCTCTCTTGCTCCATTCTGTCGCTTGCTAGCCGCTAGTGGAGGGTGTTGTTGACCTCTTTTTTTTTTACGGGGAAGAGTGTGTTTTTTTTTAATGTTGGGGAAGAGTGTTGGTGACCTTGCTGATAAGAGCATTTGCAATCAAATACTTCAAGGGCTTGTTTGATTTATAGGATAGAAAAATCATAGAAATAAAAAAAATATAGGATTGTAATGGCATGTCCATTTCAATCCTATAGGATTTTTCTTGCATTAAGGCTTTCTTTGGTTTGGAGGAATATCATAAGAATTTTGTAGGATAGGATTCTTATAGGAATTTTTCCTTTAGAGCCCTTTGGTTTATAGGAATGGATTCCTATTCCTACATAGGATTGGTTCCTATCCTTCACATTTCAAAGGAAAATAAAAATGAGCCTAGACTCAATGGAAAATTTCCTTTGGTGTGAACCAAATGACATCTCTTTTCCTATCCCTACTCATAGGATTGGAGATACATGTCATCTCAATCCTACAAATTTCCTATTCCTATGACAATCATATCCTATGAACCAAAGGAAGCCTAAAGTTTATTTGATTCCATCAAAGGAATTGTAGAAAGAGGTTGGTGTGAATGTTAGGATTCCTATAGGAAGTAGTACAAAACTTTCTATGAAAAAAATTCCTATAGGAACAATTCCTATGAAAAAAATTCCTATGAATCAAATGGGTAACGTAGGAAAAAATCATATGGGATAAAATCCTACAAGAATCCTATAAAATTCCTATGAATCAAACGAGCCCCAAGTATATACAGATAGTGATCGGCCACCATTTAACTTTTTTGTTTTTATAATCAAAATAATCATTTAATAATCCTTAAATTCATACAAACATATGCATCATGAGCTTTTTTTATCATGCAACACAGCGTCCGGCTACTACATATACACATATCATCATATTACCAAAAATTAGCATGTCGTACCTACATAGTGCTTATGGATAAAAATCGCTCCTCTCATCTTTGCCTCGCGTCCTTGTCGTCTTTGTAACAATTTAGCGATGAGAGCGTCGATTCAGTGTCTGCATCCGAGAAGACAAAAAATAAAGAAATAAAAATGAAAAAAGCTTAAAATATTTCAAATGTTTTTGTGTGGAAGATGCTTACGTTCGACATGTTCGTGCAGATTTTGAAGAAGTTCGAACATCTGAAGAGCTCGCGGCAAAAAAAAACAAATTTACAGTTTCTTCAAACGCCACTATTCATGCACTATTCCGGATTGAATTTATCTATTTTGCCGTGAGCTTTCTAGATGTCCAAAAAAACTCAAATTTTACACGAACATCTAGCCCCTAAACATTTTTCACCATAATAAAATTTAGAATTTTTTTAATCTTTTTTCACATGACTTTTCAAAACTTTCTTGTGCAGGAGCATATGAGCCTGAGCTCATATTTGAATACCCCTTTAGCATTTTATATACAAAATGGATCAAGTCAAATCTGCTTTTCGTCGAAGTTGTCTAATCCGTCAATCTCCTCCTTTTTTCGGAGGCAGACTTGCCAAGGCACATATATTCTGATTTCTCTCTCTGACAAGGGAGAGCGTGTGCCTCTTCTGTCGCTTTTGTAGGATGCGGGCACGAAGAGCATCCGCCTCTGAGGAATCACGCACTACCACATTCACTGCCTTCACCTCAGCCATGTCGACAGCGAGGCGGGCCTCGGCCTCTTGTGTCCTCCTTCCCACGAATTGCACACCGATCCATGTAGACCTCACACATCCTAGGACCGGAGATTGGTGTAACATCTCTAAAGGTTGTGTAAACTTGTGGAGATGATCTTGGTGATCCTCTTGACCTCTCCCAAAGATATTGGCTATGATTGAATAAAGGAAATTGTGATTTTCTTTATAAAGCCAATAATTCTCTTTTAGCCCATTTGCAAAGGAGCTACCATTTTGGTTGCCCCATTTGTGCTCAAATGAATTGTGGAGCTCCTGGTATTCAACCCATGGCCATTTCCATCAAAACATGGGGTTCCATAGTTCAAAGTTTGAGCATAGCTTCCATTTGAAAATTCAGGGCAGAATATCACTTTCCAAAGGAAGTGTTATTTATCTTTGCCCATTTTCTCCCAAAAATTTTGTGCCTTTTCCCCTGCCCATGTCATGGTGTTGTACCAAATTTGAGCCATAATGGACAAACCAGTAATGCACAAAAAATTCACAAAGATTATGTCCAGCAGGTGGCTTTGTGAAGGAAGTGCAAGCTATCCTTACCCATTTGAGCTGAAATTTTGTGTACACACTTATCCTAGTGTATGATGAAACTATGCCGAATTTAAAGCCAAGGAGACCAGTGTGCTAGCCACACCACAGCACAAACACCTTCTGCCTAGTTGGTGGATTTGTAAAGGAAGTGGTATGTACAGTGGTCCATTTGAGCTAAAACTTGGCAGAGGTAATCACTTATGGATAAGATTGCTATGAACCAAGTTTCAGACCCATGCCCCAGAGGATCCTCCCCCAGTTCAGCACAAACACTTTGCTGGTCACACACATGTCATGTCACATTCAGAGCTCCATGCCATGCATGCCCTTCCAAGTGAGTGATTCCACCTCCTGAGATGTCACCTCAGCATGTGGAAATGGTCACAATCCAAAAGCATGCTCTGGACACGTGGGTGCCTGGGTGACCATGCTCATGGCGTGCTCTGCAAGGTGTTTGCACTGTGCCCTGCTTTCTCGTGTCCTCTTCCTTGCGTTTGGTCATGTCTTTCGTGATCCCTACTCCAAGAACACTCGCCACAGCCTGTTTCCCCTTGTCCCCGTGCCCCTGGACACTGGTGCCGACGCCGTGTTCTCCACGGCCTGGTCGCCGCGTGGCCATGGCCTGCAGTCTTCGCGACCTCGCTCGAGCCCTCCCCTGGCTATAAGCGGGGGCACCCGAGGCCCCCCAGCAGCAAGCACAGCAGCCAGCTTCTCCCTCCCTCGAGTTCCCGGCCGCCTCGCCGTAGCCGGAGCCACCTCACAGCCATGGCCGCCGCCCGGCGAGCTCGAGCTGGAGGCAAGCTTGGCCTCCTCGGTGTCCCTGCAGGGGCTTGGCAGGCTCAGGCGCTCCTCCCGCGCGCGCCCTCGCGGTCGGAGCCGGCCGGCCTCGCCGGAGTTGGCCCGGGGCCGAGGCGCTCCTAGCAGTCGTGCTCCACCCGTGGGCGGGGAGCTCACCGCCGCCGGCTGCCTGCGTGGCCCCGCGGCCACTGGCCGGTACGCGCGGCACCCCGTGCTCCCCAGCGGCCACCTCCTCCGGCGCCGGACGCCGCCGCTGGCTTGGCCGCCGTGCCTGGCCCCGTCCCGCGAGCAGAGGAGATGTAGAGGGCGAGGTAGAGAGAAGAAGCAGAGGAGGAGGCAGGGGAGGAGAGAGAGAAGGCCGGGGGGGTACCGCCCGTCAGCGGCCTAGCCGCGGGTCCCACTCGTCAGCAGCTGCAACCCCGGACCCGCGCTCGCGTATTCTCAAAAATACGCTTACCCGTGGAGAAGGCGTGTTCTCCTGCTGCTTAGGCCGAAATGCGCTTTCCCCAAGCGAAAACGTGTTTTCGTCTACTGCGGCCAGGAATGCGAAAGCGTATTTCGGACAGTCGCTCTCTCTCTCCAGGCCGAAACCACTAAGTTGTGGACGTTCACCCGATAAGCCTTGTTTTCCCGCTTATCGAACGAACGACCGTATCTCCGTGATCGTAACTCCGATCAAGGTGATTCAAGCGCTCAGGTTCACAGTTTTCCGAGCCCGTCCCGTTGGTGCAACTTTCATAATGTTTTGGCATTGTGAAATTGACCCTTTTGCGCCCGGATGTCATTAGGCTTCGCCGGAGAATCGCCGATCCCGTCGAATCTTTTCGGAAGGTGGTCGCTCGTCCGTCCGGCGTATTCATCGAACCCCCCCCCCCCAGGCAAGCAAGCCATCTAATGTATGCTCTAAGCATTGTGCCGTGATGTTCTGGTGTGTTTAAAATGTGATCTCGTCATGTTGCTTTAACGATGAACTAAACCCAGATCTGTTAACTTGACTTGACATGCTTATGCCATGCTTGTGTTCTATGTTTATGTCATGTTATGTTCACCGTGAGTATCATGCTTATGTTATTGATAACCTGCCTACTTGATATGATGAGTTAAAAATGATCATGCCATGTTTACTGGTTAGTATCATGCCTATGTTGTTCATGTTAATTATATCATGCTTATGCCGGTAGTTTTACATGTGTTGACATTATTCATGCTTTAATATCCATGCTTACTAGATTCATACCATGCCATGCTAGTGGTTGCACGTGTTTGGTGGTAGTGTTATGTTCATGCCATGTTGCCTTGTTCAATTTATGCTCAAAGAACTAATGCTAAAACTTGATGAACATAATATAACCGTTGACCAAGTGCCACCGAACCGGGCTTTATTCGTGCAACCACATTTGCCTGTATGGGAAGGCCTTAGCTTGGGCTATCGTAGTGCCTTCTACGGGTATCACCAAAGAGGGGAGGTTATGCACGCACGCTACCCTGGCCCGGTAGGTGGTGATAACCTTGACATCCAGAGTTATTTACCCGGGGGTCCCAGAGGGGACAAAGTTAGTAGACCACGTGTTGGTCAGGGCCATGTGATGGTCGGTGTCGGAAGGACACAGGGATACCCAAGACAGTGTGTCGGCGATACCGTAGGGACGTTACGCGGTAGGCAAGTTTCGTTGGAGAAGCCCTAGCCCACTATTGCGGAACGAGTTCCAAGGATCCTGTGGGACAAGTTCCGGAGTGCTGGGTGGAGGAAGAACTCCATGGTGTGGGTAACGTGCACAAACTCTGCAGAGTCACAATCTATTCGAATAGCCGCGTCCTCGGTCATAGGACACAGTTCGTACTAGGTCACACTATGGTCAACACAAACCGGTATAATAATGATGTTGAGTTACTGGGCATGCGATGACCAGATTGGTTGGGTGGTAACGATGGACACCTAGCCCGTTGGCTGGTCATGCGATGACGGGAATGATTGGGTGGTAACATAAGGACACCTAATCCGTTGAGTGGTCATGCGATGATCCGTAACTTGAAGGTGGAGTTGGTAATGACGCTGAGGTAAGCTGCATGGTCATGCGAGGATCATGAGTATTCCATGTGTTGTTTGCACTAGTCTTAATCATGGTAGAATGCTCATTTCAGTATGATGATATTGATTATTCCATGTGTTGATTGTTATTGCTCTGGTTTTGCTCTTAATAGCATGCTAGATTCATCATGTTAATATTGCTTATGCCATGATTATTAATATTGATTAAGTTGCATTGCTATGATAACTAATATCACTTTAATAACTTAAGGCATGCTTGAATTCCATGGATTGCTTTGCTTGTTGTATATGTTACTTGGTTTGCTTGTTTGCGAGTACATTCAAACGTACTCACATGACTTTCATCCCTGGCTATTCGCGTAGCCAGATTTTCAGGTTTATCTAAGGATCCGTTTTCCCTAGGAGGAGTCGAGCGTTTGCGAGCTAGGAAGAGTAACCCAGTCAAATCCCTGTGGATTGGAGCCGCTCCAAGTCCGTGCTGCCGTAGACAGTTATTATTCCGCTGCCCCTATCTCTGTAATGAACCATCTATGGTGGTAATATATTGATTCAAGCCACTTTGGCTTATGAATCCTTTTACAGTTGTGCCTATGTTCTTGGTACGTGTTGTAAGCGCGCACACCAGAGTGATTACTGGGCTGGTGTGTGGGCGACACTAGTCTGTGTACAGTGGTATTCAGGCGGGGTGTCACAATTGGATGGTATAGGACCTCGAGCCTCCAGCTCTTACGAATTCAGACACCATTTGAGCCTCCTGAGTGGTTCCAACATCGATTGGGCGCACTCCTGCAGAGAGCGTCGGGCCTCCATAGCCTCCTCCGGGCCGCATGGGACGACGCCACAGTCAGAAAATCTGGAGTGATCGAAGTCAGATCCGCTGCCAGCCATGCCGGAGTAGACCGGAGATCAACGAAAAGGAGCTGATGGGAGAAGAAATGTGGAGTAGGGCGGCTATGGCTTTGTCCGAAGAGCAGTTGGGCGTGAATTTATGTGGGATCGGGTGAGACAACTAGGTCGAATCTAATGTGGAGGACGCTCACGGGAGCGTCCGGGCCTCCTCATATTTGACCTATATTGGGGTGTGATATGAGGGGTGCCGATCATCCCGGGCGTTTGGGTCCGGCAATAAGTTTTTTTTATCAGATTGTTTATTTATTATGAAAATCATTTGATTTACATAAATGCGACCAGTTTATATAAATTAAATTTAAATTTAAATAAAATTCATTTGAATTTGTGTGAATTTGTTGTATTTTGATTGCACTGTTAATGGGCATTTACGGTTAATATGTGATGACTAACTTTCACACCAATGTCCATCGATTGATCTTCCCTATCCACGAAGGGATGCGGCAGAGATCAGTCGGAGATGGCCCGCCTCACGAAAATATCGTGCGAGCAAACTCCCCCGTGAACAGCTGCCGTAGATGGCATGGAAAGACGACCGCGGCGGGGGCACGTGGAAAGGAGGCGCTAGGCGCCGGCGCCCGGTGAGGAACTGAGGATCGTTGGCGAGGAGCAGAGTCGCAGGGGCGTGTGGAGAGGAGGTGGAGTAATCCAATCAGGCCGATGCTGATCCGTCCCGAACTCGAGTACTCTACATATACTACGTACGCACGTAATCGACTGGCCAAGCTTGTTCGACGCACGTAGTACTAGTACGTACACGTCTCGAATTCCCCTGTCCGAGTTGTGTACTCAGTCCGGACCCGACACGCCCTCAGCTACTCTCGATCACGCCGCGATTATATATGTTAGGATTTATTTTAATCATGTAATTAGGCGATAATCCTTCCTTGTAATACTTCGAAACCGTCGCGCCAGTTCCTTCGTGGGACCGTCGCGCCAGTTCCTTCGCGCCCCCACGTCCTCCACGATCGGACGTGACTGTTGTTTACGTCCGTAACCTTGTATATAAACAGTGATCATCGATGGAATAAAGAATCAGCTGCTATCATTGCTTTCTATTTACAACACGTTATCAGCACTGCTAGTTCTACCGAGAGAGCAACTAGGCAGAAACTCGCCGGAGACAGGAACAAGAAAAGGTAAGAAAGGATGCCTCGTACGGTTTCAGTCACTATGGAGGGCGTCGCCGTGGTGCTCGCCACGGTGCGGGGCCTTCTGGCGCTTCGCCTGAGCCGGTCGTACCGGCGGCAGCGCCGCTACCGGCCTGGATTTTGGCCGGACCAGCCGCTCCATGGACGTCGGGGCTTTTTCATCGAGCGCTAGCGCTGTTGCGCGTGGAGATGTCTTCGCCAACGGAACGAGCGGCTCCACCGGCAAAGCGCCGCCTCGTCGCGGACACATAGTGCCGCGCGCTCTGCTGCACGGCAGCCGCGCTGGTTGTCGGCCGGAGTGGAGCCCGGTGAGGCTTGGCCTCGCGAACGGCCACTCCAATGGCGTCGCGCCCGGGAACGCAGCTCCCAGGCGGATCTTCTTCTTCGGAGGAGGACGAAGCGCCTGGACCATCGGCTCCTCGCCGGTGATGCTGCAACAGCGGCAACGGGTGGTGGTACTGAACTACTGGTGCCCAGATTGATTGGGGATCGAAGCAGAGAAACCGGAACCGCTGTCCGGTGCTTCCTTATCCCATCGCGTGGGTGGAGCAGAGAAAGTGCTAGATGGTTGGGCACGTGGCCTAGACCCATCCTGTACTAGCACACAAGAAAAAAAAGAATCAAAAACAAAAAGAAAAGGTGGCTTTGCCACGGTAGTAGGTCTCTTTGTTAGAGTATACTACCTATTACTATGTATCTTTTGTTTTTCTTTTCTGATTAGCTTTCAGCTTTTTCAGTTTTTGTACATATGTGTTTTGTTAGTATTTTCTAACATACTACTATGTAATGTTTGCTTGTTTTATATCAACATGTATGGTGCAATTTTAATTGCTATATGTTGATTATGCTTGATAAAATAATATGACAATTTACAATCTACACATAGCTTATGGTTTGGTTAACACCAATAATAACTTTATTTACAACTGAGAGGTATACGTCACAAAATGACGATCTCTTTCAAAGTGTTTTAATTAACACAAGGTTGTATAAAGTACCATAAGGATATGGTCTACACCACTTGTTGATGAGTACCTTTATGTGGTCTGCAAATATGATCTACACCATACTATGGTGATTATCTATTTGTAGAAGGTCATATTATGGGTTGTATAGGCTTTTCCTAGACCCTTTATATGGATCAAGCATGCTATTTTACACACAATTAATTTACTAAAGTAAATTAATGGGCATGATTTCTTCATGCAGGATATGAGTGATATATCGAAGAAAGAATTTGCTGAACTTGCCATTGATGGCAGAAACTATCTGACATGGGCAATGGATGTCAAGATCAACTTGGCATCCAGAAGTCTGATCGGCACCATAACTACACCTTCTCAAGGTGCTCTTGCTATACCAGATGCGGCAAAGTATGTTGCTTTGCACTTCATTCGACACCACCTTGATCCTACCCTGAAGGAAGAGTATATGATGGAGGAAAATCCTAAAACTCTTTGGGACTCCTTAAAGGAACGTTATGATCAACAAAGGTCGGTGATGTTGCCTGAAGCGCAAAGGGAATGGACACTGATCCGTTTTCAGGATTTTAAATCCGTTGCTGCATACAATTCCGTTGTGCATCAAATCAACTCTAAGTTGAGATTCTGCAATAGTGCAATTTCGGATGCGGATCTCATCGAAAAGACACTCTCCACCTTTCATCCTAACATGAGGATACTTGCTGAACAACATCGTCAGCAGAAATATACGAAATATTCTGAATTGATTTATGCACTTCTTCAGGCAGAAAAGCACAGTGAAATTCTTGATAAGAATAATCTGTCCCGTCCAACGGGAACACTGCCGCTTCCTGAAGCACATTTCAATTCTCAGAATAATCGTAAGTCTCGTGGTTTTAAAAAGAACCATGGGAAATTTAAAGAAAAGTGGAGACGCGATGAGATCCAAAATAGCAATGGAGTTCAAAAGGGCAAGAATCATTTTAAGAAAAATGATAAGGGTGGCACTTCTCAAGGTTGCTACAGGTGTGGTTGCACCACTCATCTTGCAAGGAAGTGCACAACTCCTAAGCATTTGGTGACGCTGTATCAGCAGTCAGTTAAGGGCAAGAAGGCTCAAGGGAACCAGTTTGAAGCTCACTTCACTGGTCTGATGATCGAGAGTTCCCAAGGCGTTCATCAGAACATGGAGAACAAGGATCAGGCTCAGCAGATGGAAGGACCTCCACTTAATGTTGATGACATGCTGGTGGATTTCACTTCTACTAGTGACATATTTGGAGATCAGCTTTAGTTTGCTGATTATGTCATAAGTATTGTGATAATGTCCTTAGATATATTGTGTGTTGTAAAATAATTATGTCATGAGACATATGATATTGTAATAATTATGTGTGAGCGGACATAATGTATTATAGTATGTAAGCAAACATAAATAGTATGTAATGTATGTGTTAATTCTATATGAGTTAAGATAAGTAATACATTTTATCTTTTTACACTATAGAATTCTTCGGGAAACAATCCAATGGAGGAGGAAATTTGTCTAGTGGATAGTGGTTCCACTAACACAATATTAAGGGAGGTTAAATACTTCCAAACTCTCAAGAAAAGCAAAGGGACTGTCATGACAATTGGTGGCCGTGATACGGTAATTGTTGGTTCTGGTCAGGCCAAATTTACACTCCCAAATGGTACACAACTTGAAATCCCGGAGGCATTATTGTATCCGGATCCAACCCGTACCTTGCTGAGCTTTAAGGATATCCGTATGAATGGCTACCACATTGAAACTCATGAAGAGAATGCGGTTGAATGCCTACTCATAACTCAGCAAAGGGGACCTAAAAAGGAAATCCTTGAGAGACTACCTTCTCCATCTTCTGGACTGTATTACACATACATAAAGCCAGAGCCACATTTGGCGTATAAAATAATTTTTCAGAATCTTGATAAGTTCAAGATATGGCATGATCGCCTGGGTCATCCTGGTGTGGGGATGATGAGAAAAATTATTGATGGTTCAACTGGACACAACATAACGGTTTCCAATTTCCCCAAATCTTCGGATTTCATATGCACGACATGTGCAACTGGGAAATTAGTCACAAGACCTTCATACACGAAGATCAGGAGTGAGCCACTTAATTTCCTTGAACGCATTCAAGGAGATATATGTGGTCCAATTCAACCGTTATCGGGACCATTCAGATATTTTATGGTCCTTATTGACGCATCTACGAGATGGTCCAATGTGTGTCTTTTATCAACAAGGAACCATGCTTTTGCAAAGCTGATCACTCAAATCATAAAACTGAGAGCAAATCATCCTGAGAATAGGATAAAGTCCATCAGAATGGATAATGCTGCTGAATTTAGTTCACGAGCATTCAATGATTACTGCCTAGCTTTGGGCATATCTGTGGAACATTCTGTACCGTATGTACACACACAAAATGGTCTTGCGGAATCACTTATCAAGAGGATTAAATTGATAGCAAGACCACTCCTACAGAATAGTAATCTCCCAACATCTTGTTGGGGACATGCGGTGTTACATGCCGCGGAGTTGATACAAATTCGACCAACTGCATACCATACGGCCTCCCCGTTGCAGTTAGTGCGTGGAAATCAGTCAAGTATTTCCCACCTTCGAAGATTCGGTTGCGCTGTGTATGTACCGATATCACCACCTCAGCGTACATCGAAGGGTCCACATAGAAAGATGGGTATCTATGTGGGGTAAAATGCTCCGTCGATAATTAAGTACCTGGAACCCTTGACAGGGGATCTATTTACAGCCCGGTACGCTGATTGTATCTTCGATGAGGACAATTTTTCGGCATTAGGGGGAGAAAAGAACCACAAAGAATGCCGGGAAATAGATTGGAATGTTGAAGGCATTCAGTCCTTAGATCCACGTACGAATGAATCTGAACTGGAAGTTCAAAGGATTATAAATTTGCAAAATATTGCAAATAATCTGCCAGATGCATTTACTGACTATAAAGGTGTCACTAAATCCCATGTACCCGCTATGAATGTCCCAGAGAGAGTTGAGATTACTAAGACCGCTCAACCGCCCAAGAGGGGGAGAAATCTGGACAAAAAGGACAAGGCTTATCAAAAGCGTCCGCGGGAAATGAGGATCCCTCGTACAGTAAATGCAGGTCAACCACAAGTTGACGTTCAACCTAGTGTTGAAAGAGGACACCTGAAGGATGTTCAGCATCCAGGGCCTAGCACAAGTGTGCACACAAATATTGGTGCTGGGGCATCGGAACGCCTTGATTCAATCGTTGAGGGAAATCACGATGAGTCAGAAGGTATTGAAGAGATTTCCACAAACTATGTTGAATCAGGAGAATCATTCAACAGAAAGACTACTAATGTCGACATATTTTTCTCCTCAAAGATTGCAAAGGATCTGGCATTGGACCGTGAACCAAAGTCCATGGCAGAGTGTATGAAACGCTGAGACTGGTCCAAATGGAAGGTCGCAATAGAGGATGAATTGCGCTCGCTTGCCAAGAGAGGGGTATTTACTGTAGTAATACCTACTCCTCAGCATGTTTCCCCCGTGGGGGCGAAATGGGTTTTTGTTCGTAAGAGGAACGAAAACAATGAGTTGGTGAGATACAAGGCGAGGCTAGTAGCACAAGGGTTTACATAGAAACCAGGCATCGATTACGATGAGAGATATTCTCCTGTGATGAGTGGAATCACGTTTCGATACTTGATATCGCTGGCAGTGCAAATGAATTTGTATATCAAATTGATGGATGTGGTGACCGCATATTTGTATGGGTCATTGGATACGGATATCTATATGAAAGTTCCAGAAGGACTAAAGATTCCGAATCCGAAGGCTAATCGCAACATGTATTGCGTAAAGCTACAAAAGTCGTTATACGGCTTGAAGCAGTCCGGTAGAATGTGGTATAACCGGCTGAGTGAGTTCCTTATGCAGAAAGGTTACTCTAACAATGATGATTGTCCATGTGTGTTCATCAAGAAGTCCACTAATGGATTTTGTATAATTTCTGTGTATGTTGATGACTTGAACATCATTGGAACTACACAAGAGATACATGAGGCAAGCAATCATCTGAAGACGGAATTCGAGATGAAAGATTTGGGTAAAACCAAAATTTGTCTTGGTCTGCAACTTGAACATGTTTCTTCAGGAATACTTGTTCATCAGTCTGCTTATATTGAAAAGATACTGGAAAAATTCAGTATGAATAAAGCATACCCATCAAAAACACCTATGGTTGTAAGATCTCTTGAAAGAGAAAAGGATCCTTTTAGGCCAAAGGATGACGATGAGGAGATATTGGGACCAGAGTTCCCTTATCTTAGTGCCATTGGTGCACTAATGTATCTAGCAAACTGCACGAGACCTGACATATCATTTGCAGTTAACTTGTTGGCTAGATACAACGCATCGCCAACAAAAAGGCACTGGGTTGGTGTGAAGAATATTCTCAGATATCTTCAGGGCACCAAAGATCTTGGTTTGTTCTATCAGAAAAATCAAGAGAGGACCATGGTGGGGTATTGCGATGCTGGATACATGTCAGATCCCCATAATGCCAGATCGCAGACTGGCTTTGTCTTCTTACATGGAGGTACGGCCTTCTCTTGGAAGTCGACAAAGCAAACCTTAGTGGCTACGTCTACTAATCATTCAGAGATAATCGCTTTGTACGAAGCATCACGGGAATGTGTATGGCTTCGAAGGATGATGAACTTTGTCCAGAGTTCTAGTGGGATTGTTTCACTGGAATCACCCACCATTATCTACGAGGATAATGCTGCTTGTATTGCACAAATGCAGACAGGTTATATTAAGAGTAATATTACAAAGCATATTGCTCCTAAGCTATTTTATCCCCATGAACTACAGAAGGATGGGGAAATAAGTATTTTGCAAACGAATTATGCGATAACCTCGCTGATTTGTTTACCAAGTCCTTACCAAGTTCTTTGTTCGATAAATATGTGAAGAGAATTGGTATGAGGAGACTTCGTGATTTGCAAAATTCAGGGGGAGAAATCTCCTAGATTATAACATGTTGAAGATCATCAGATTTTCGGTATTGCACTCTTTTCCTTTATGAGTTTTCCTGATGGTTTCTCATATAAGGTTTTTAATGAGGCAATAGTAGTACAAGCATGGACGATATATGTCGTTTCTCCTTATTTTCCCACCGGGTTTTTAGAAGGAGTTTTTCAAGGCATATTGTATATTTCTTCTCAATTTTCCCACAAGGTTTTTGGAGAAGATGATTCCAAGGATGATCGGTTGCAAAGACAAGCAAGGATTAGGGGGAATGTTAGGATTTATTTTAATCATGTAATTAGGCGATAATCCTTCCTTGTAATACTGCACGTCGGTTGACTCTTCGAAACCGTCGCGCCAGTTCCTTCGCGCCCCCACGTCCTCCACGATCGGACGTGACTGTTGTTTACGTCCGTAACCTTGTATATAAACAGTGATCATCGATGGAATAAAGAATCAGTTGCTATCATTGCTTTCTATTTACAACAATATATACTCGAGTCTCGAGCTAAGCGATTATACCTACGCCGGCCTTGTGCTGCATCGTCATCGGCCTTCGACAGGAGCAGACTCGAGCCGAACGAGCGAGAGTGATAAGTACGCCCGAGCCGGATCGATCCAAGTTAGCTAGCCAGCATGGACAAGGGAGCCTGCGGGCCGCAATCGAGGATTGCGTCGAGATACAGCGCCGCCTCACCGGAATCATGTCCACGTTGGCCGAGGTCTGGACCGCCGCCGAGGAGCTGGAGCGGGACGCGATGGACGAAGATCGCCCCACCCATGACTTCCCGCCTCGCCTTTGAGAGATGCAGCGACGGATGCAAAGCGTGGCCGACACGTGCAAGGACCTCTGCCCGTCCATGGACCGCGTCGACGCCCTGGCCAATGCGTGCAGGGAGGAGAGGATCTCCTTGGAGTCGTCCAACGCCGGCGCCGCCACCTGATCGACATCGATGCCTGTTCATGTGTTTTGGGTGCTGCCGAGTGCGCGCACGTGTCTCTGAAGTTTGTAAACAGTTTTTTTTTCATCTCAACTTTTGTAAAAGTTGATCGACCTCTCTAAATTCAAAGACTCAACAAGGGTATGTTTAGTTCTCACCTCAATTTTTGCTTGCCGTGCATGGATTCAGATACAGTGATTTTATGAAGTGAAATCACCATGTATTTTATGCATCTGGTTGCTATTTGATCTTCATCCAACAGATAAGATTGGTCCAAAATTTTAACTCAATGTTCAAACTCTTTGGAAAAAAATTAAAACAATTTCAGGAAATTGGTTATGTTTCGTTGTGTATTCTAAGATTTTTTTTATTTCATTTGGATCAATGGTTTATGATTTAATAGTTTTTAAGCTCAACTGTAAAAGGCTATTTAATGATAAAATAATTATCTAAATGAAACGATACTTTCCCAGAATACACAACGGATCATTATATGATTTATTGGGAAAAATTTATTTATTTTAAAAAAGATTGAATTTTGAGTTAAAATTTTGGATCAATATTATCCGTTGGATGAAGATCGAAGGGCAACCACATAGAAAGGTTACATGGTGACTTCACTTCATAAAAGTCATGTTGCGTGGTGACTTCACTTCATAAAGATACTGGATCTAAATCCGCAATGGATAGCCTTCTCCAAAGGGTCTGGTTGAGCATATACAGACAAAAAACCATCATCTGCACTTTGTATGGTTGCCTGCATTGAAGCTGACTGCATGAGGGAATTGAAATTGACTCGTTATTTGGTTGCCTACAAATCATACATTGTTTGTTTGTAATCAGCACAACGGTGCTATCACCACTTCTCGAATCCTAGTGGTGACTTTACCACACACGAACATAGTTTTAGTTCTAGCTACTAACAAATGTAAGTTCAAATACAACATAATAGCGAAATAGGGGAAAGTTCATCAATGTCAAGCTAGTGGCAAGCCCATCGTTGGCCTCTTTTTATTCCGTTGTTGTTGTTGTTATTGTTGTTGCTCTTCTTAGGGCCAATTTTTTTGGCGGCTTCTCCCAGAAGCTATCCTTCCCTCAACTTTTTTGAAAAACCGCCCCAAATAGTTAGGAAGGCTTCCGAAATAGCCTAACGCGGGGCATTCCGGAAGCCTCCCTAACATTTTAGTGCGACTTTTCAGAAAAGCTGAGGGAGAACAGCTTCTGAAAGAAACCGCCAAAAAAAAGGCCCTTATTCTCCTCATCTGCTGCTGCTCCTTCTACTGGTGTTGCTCCTCTTCTTCTTCGGATCCCTTTCGTTCCTCGGTTATCCCACTATTCTTCGTTTAAGACTATTCTTTGTCATGTAAGAAAGCTGATAAAACTCCACTCCCTCACTCCCTCTCTCTTTTAACAGAGTAATCAATCCTAGCCAGGCCGATCCGTCCTGGACTCGAGTATACTCTACGTACGTACGGAATCGACACACCATGCCAAAAAAAGGAATCGACACACCATGCCAGTTGGACACACGTACGTACGCGTCTCGAATTCTCCTATCTGAGTTCTCAACTCCGGATCCGACTCGAAATCAGCCACGCCGGCCGGCCCTTCCCCGTGATTATATACTTCAATATACGCCGGCCTTGTGCTGCATCGCCATCGCCATCGCTATCGCCAGGAGCAAACTCGAGCCGAACGAGCGAGAGTGCTAAATACGCCAGCCGAATCGATCCAAGCTACTTCCTCCGTCCCATAATATAGTAACGTTTTAAAAACTAGGAGGGAGTAGTTAGCTAGCATGGACAAGGAAAGCCTGCTGGCCGCAATCGAGGATTGCGTCGAGATACAGCGCCGCCTCGACGGAATCAGGTCCACGTTGGCTGAGCTCTGGACCGCCGCCGACGAGCTGGAGCGGGACGCGATGGACGAAGATCGCCCCTTCCAGGACATCCCGCCTCGCCTTCGAGAGATGCAGCGATGGGTGGGAGGCGTGGCCGACACGCTCGAGGACCTCTGCCCGTCCATGGACCGCGCCGCCGCCCTGGGAAAGCGTGCAGGGAGGAGAGGATTTCCTTGGAGTCGTCCAACGCCGGCGCCGCCACCTGATCGAGATCGATGCCGGTTCACGTGTTTGGGTGCCGCCGAGTGCGCGCACGTGTCTCTCAACTTTGTAAACGGTGTTTTTGTTTCATCTCAACTTTTGTAACAGTTGACCGGTCTCTTTAAATTCAAAGACTCAACAAAGGCATGTTTAATTTTCATCTCAGTTTTTGCCTGCAATGCGTGGACACAGTTATTTTATGAAGTGAAATCACCATGTATTTTATGCATCTGGTTGCCATTTGATCTTCATTCAACGGATAAGATTGATCCAAAAAATTTAACTCAATATTCAAACTCTTTATAAAAATTTAAAATAATTCCAGGAAATCGGGTTTCGTTGTGTATTCTAAGAATTTTTTATTTCATTTTGGATCATCGGTTATGATTTAATAGTTTTTAAAGCTTAAATATAAAATTCTATTTAATAACAAGGTGTACGTCATCCTGGAGATCCGAGCGTGTAGGGTAACAGTAGTGCAGCCCCTGCAGGAAAAATAATCTATTCGGATAGCCGTATCCATGGTAACAGGACACTTTATGCTGAAGCCAGACTCTAGTACTACAAATTACTACTACTAAATTATTTGGTTCCGGGTTTTCTTCCTCGCAGGGAAGTCGAGGAAGGATTCTCGGAGGCATTGATAATTGTTAACCAATACAACTTACTGTTATACAATGCTGCAGCAACTTCTGTTGCATTGTTACTTTATGCTTTATATGAACTGTTGGTTGTTCTCTTCTTGTGCTGCAAGACTCGTCGGAAGATGCTAGTCTTCCTTAGGCCTAGCTTCTCATCCTTATTCTGACTTTCTACCTTTCAGTCCACTATATATAGCCTCCCCTTTCCATTTGATACAAATGCATAATTGCTTAGTAGCGGACGTAAGACTCGCGGGTATGCTAGATACTCACCTTTGCTTTATTTTCCCCTTTGTTTCATATACCCGACCGGTTGCTGCAATCAGACGTGAGGCGTCCAGGAGCAGGAGATCCTCGATGCCGACCACTGCAACGTGAAGATCCCCGATGCCTTCTACGACATGGAGATCCTCGACGACCAGGAGTAGTTTGGAGGTTCCCAGGCAGGAGGCCTCCCCTTTTCAATCGTTGTTGTTTTTGTGCTAGCCTTCTTAAGGAAGATCATGTGTATCTTGTGTCTGTACTCGGATACTATTGCTTCCGCTAACGTTGTGCTCTCGAGCTATTGTATTCGAGCCCTCGTGGCCCCTGGCTTGTATTAAACAGCTTGTATTATTTTATTTGTAGAGTTGTGTTGTGATATCTTACCGTGAGTCCCTGATCTCGATCCTGTACCTTGCGTGTATGATTACTGTACACTGCTTGATTTTGTGGGCGTCACAACTGCCTCCTGCAGACGGTGGTGGCGGCGATGGTGCAACTCGCTCCACCCACACATCTGACCTTGCTGATGGAGGTATTGCGGTGTTGACGAAGCGGAGGAGGTCATCATGTAATTCTTTACAACATGTTGTGTCTGGTCGATACCGTAGGAGCTCTTGCACCATCAGCAGAGCATCAACCTGGGAAGGCGTCTAGGAGATTGGTGGAGAAGCGTTCGGCGCAGGGTTGGCTTGTGGTGCCCGACGTGCAGGGGGATGGTTGGGCGAAGCCACATGCTCCTCTATGGCGTCCTTGTTGTGGATGGGCTCGTCGCGAGCACGGGCACTGGGCCCCGCTTGACTTATTTCGCGTCCGCCGCGATTGGCTTGGACTTGGGTGGCTCACGTCGTGACCATGTCGATGTCGAGAAAGATGAAGATGAAGCCCCCTACCTGGTGCGCCAAATTTCGGAGAGATTTTTTTGGAAGGTAATCCCCCAAAACCTTAGTTCGATCATAGGGGCGCTTAGCTTCATGATCTCGACGTTGACGATGAAGATGGTCAAATCTGCATCCAAAACAAGCAAGCATGCACACAAGGGACACAAGGAGCCACCCATGTTCGTGCCACCGTGGTGGTGTAAAACCCTACTCCTACATGTCTGGGATTGCTCCGGTGGAGATGATCATGGTGAGCTTACAAACTTGGGGTTCGGGAATGGCCGACCCCTTCTACGTTGCCTTGGCTAGAACTTAATTACTTTCGCCTTGGTCCTCTTCCTTCTCATCTGGGGGAAGGGATCCCAGATGGGCCATCATTGTGGGGACAAACTTTCCCCTTATCCTGACTAAAGCTACCTACTCCTGGCAAAACGAGGAGATAAGGTGATTGTTGCCTTCGGTGATGCCTTTTCCTTGGAGGGGAGTACTTCAGGAGCCCGGAGGCTTGCTTCGGGAGATGAGATGCTCTTCCGAAGGCTCGTGAAGCTTAGGTTGGTGCAGGGCTTAGCGAGTGGTGCCTTGAGGAGGCATATGATCTTCGTGTGGCAGGCGCTTCCTGAAGAAGTGAAAATCATCCCTTTGTAGCTACTTTCAGGCCTAGCGGCACGGCCCAAGGTACCGCGGTTTCCGGTGGGCCGACAGATTCTCTTGTCAGTTACACCAAATTGGGCGGTTCTCTTGGACTTGGAATGTAGCAACTGGAGTTTCATGTCGATCACTTCACCTACATACCAACGTGTAGGTGTGAGTCTTCATGGGTTATGTTCTTCAATACACGACAATGAGTTTGAAAGGTCAATCGTGTAGTACATTGGTATGATTGTACGAGATATTTCCAAATATCCTTGTTATGTAGAGGTTGGGCGTGTAGTCATTATGATTGTATGGATTGATCCACACTATTAGTCAATGAAAATAACCTTTTATTGAAGAAAAAGAACATGTGTAAACTACATGCTCGTGTGGATAATGATTTAATTTGTATGTCTGTTCTTGATTTTGAATGGATTTTGCTTTGTATTCTTCCAATTGTTTCACCGTAAGAGATGCCGGACCCGTTGATGATGGACATGATCAATCAATGGAAATGTAAATTCAAGAAATTACAGAGGTGTTCTCCCCAATTATTTGGCCTAGAACTTATGTAATTCCCGTTTCCTAGGACATTATTTCACACAACATACTAGGTGGTGTACGGACAAAACCTAATAAAGGATAGACATAAAAAGTCCCAACATAAAAAATTCGAGAAAGGCACAAGTACACACTCCTGCACTACATGGTTGTGCTACAAGTATCAAAGCACATTTATTTGCATCAAGGTTATTGGTAACAATAGGTACTAGGACAATATGTTATAACCACAAGGAAATACCAAAAGATTATTATGACAATAGTAATTTCTCCTCTCTTATTCATGCATCCTCGTAAAAGGTTGGATTTGAAATTCATGCAATAGCTTCTTTCATCATCTTAAGTCTGCGAAAATAAATCATAAGGACAAAAGGAGATGTCATATGAGTGGTCATTCTAATTAGCCGATGTTACTAAGCAAATAATGAAAAACATGCATGTCAACACATGAAATCCAAATAATAGCCAGAATAAGAAGAAAAAGCTAACTCATAATTAAAACTCAAACTGCGGTATAATATCATGATAAAATTGCATCCAAAGAGATAAATGTACCTACATAGTATTGGATAAATGATTGCTTCATTGCGTTAGATAATCTAGGGGATTTGGGCATCCTAATTGCAAATTGATTTGGATTACAAATATAGCTAGAAGGTCATTTGCAAACACCACACGAGAAATCTCATGGATTTGCTACTGAATTTGGTGGTTATGATTTAGTTTCTTTAGATGATAGTTGATCAAAGAAACAATAGATTAGTACAAAGATAAGAAGATTAGTTGCGAGAATTACCCAACGACGATACTCTTTCTTAACCTTCCAGTTGAGCCATCCTGTCTTGAGTACTTCCTTGTCAGAATATATCAACCCTTTATTCCTGTAAGGACACAGCGGGCAGATATTAGCTTAGCAGGAAATTAGATGATATAATGAACAATTGTAATAAGGTGTTAACCAGAGAATAATATGAGAACATAATTACTTACCATGCACGAGGAATGCAACAAGTAATTATGTGGCATAAGAGGCTATGAGGACCTGGTCCATAGAAATATATGCCACGTCCACTGGATACATTATTTACGCCGTATTGCAGAAAGCGGTTCATCCTTGGATCTTTGTAGATGACAGTTCCATCCATTATTGTTGGTAGAGCCTTGGATGAGACACTCAGAGTCCGTTCTCCGAGGAAGAGGGCACGGTCTACAATGCTTCTTACCGGGATAAACCTTTCCATCATAATATCCTCCAGTTTATAAATCAAAATGTGTGATAGAGAATCATCGGTATGGCCAACAAGAAGGATCTCTGAATCACATTCCACTAGATGATAACCATGGTACAGTTTACTTGGTGGGCATGTGGCAATCAGCTTTGGCGACATTGGTAATGAACCAGCATGCAAAGGCGGGTCGATTTGGAAAATCAATGAACCATTAGGCGTGGGGCACTGCACCATGTATATCTTTCCCTTTAACGATAAGGTTTTCACATTTAATGGGACATCCCAGCTCACCACGGTCCATTGCTGATCATGGGAGGTAGAAAAGGCTAGCTTTGATAGATGACTTAGGACAATCATAACAGTGGTGGTTCCATTATTATTGCAGACAGCAGCTGACATGCTACTTGTCATGTAGTACCACCTAAAATCCTCAGGTGATTTCACAACCTGCTTGTGAAGGGTGGTGAGTGTTGGGAACTCTAAGATGTCACCGGTGAAAGGGTGGAGGAGGAGAATGGTGGTGTCATTGTCCCTTTTCAAGAGGAGGAGGCCATCGACCGAGTCGATAATGCAATGGGTATTGAACAATGGAAGCTTCACACGGACCAAGGTACCTGTGTAAAGGTTGAGGAAGCGGATGTACCCTTTGAGCTTGTTGTGGCCAGGGTGGAGGCCATGTCCCTCAGGCAGCATCATCCAGCGGCGCGGATGGAAGCGTGGGTCAGTGATGCCATGACCACGTGGGCAAATAGTATGGTACCGCCAATGAGAGCAAACGGAACGGAGGCGGATGTAGTCCCTCAAGTTGCCAGCCAGAACCCGCCAGGCTATCAGGAGAAGCAAATCCACATGAAGCGATGACGCCCATGGAGAAGGTTGATCCTTTGATGTTTCCATTAGATTCTTGCGACGCTTCTTTGTGCATGTGTCCATGGCAGATGGCATCACTATGGTACCAATTTGTTGATTTCCTTCAACACCTATTACCGTACCACACACCCAATCCTCATCAAAATTCAGTGATTGTTGTCCAAGCAGAGTAGCAATCAACATAACACAAAGCCGCAAAAACATTTCCAACATGAATAGATTTATTTTATCTATAATAATTACTTCATGAATATTTAAGAAATAATACATGTAAAACAGGTAAAAAATGTTTTATAGGAAGTGTAGTAGATCTTACTAAAAAAACACGAGTCACGTTTGGCAAATGATGGCATTCAAATATCTAAGGGAACAATTTGTATTCTTATTTTTATGAGGATAACCATGGTAAATTCAGTCATGTTTGAAATTTACTTTCAATTTTGTTCCAGATGATATGATGTTACGCACATATGTTTTTGTTTTTATTGAAAAAATTCTGAAGTTCCCCTACAATATATAGTAAATACGTTTGTTCCTAGATTATTGTTGAAGTCTTACATATAACCCCTTCCCAATAATTTATTAGAAACTGGCATTTATCCACATGTCCATGGGTTGTGAATGTGGGTCCCCACACACTTGTTCCCTCACCGTTCCCCTCTTGCCCCCATATCTAATAACCTTACTTAAGTAAAACAGGGTAGATGGGTGTCCTAACTCGCCCTTCCCCCTTTGATTCTATCCAATTATTCTCCCTTGTGACTCATCTGAGTGTTCATGGTTGAAGCCTAGCTTTATATATGTTCGATTGTAACTCATGAATCATTTAATTGCTTTACTTCCTTTTTTAAAAGTTGAATTCAATATCTATGGTGGTGGTCCAAATGCAATGTGAAATATGCTAGGATGAAAATTACACATTCCAATGAGAAGCAAAAAAACATGAAGTGTGCTAGAAGGTGTTAAAATTCCTGGTATCGGTACGAAAAACTGTACGAGTTAAAGCAGCCCATGGATTATCCTTATATCTTCGGTGCTTAAACTAAGGAGTACATGTTTTATAGTTTACAAAAATATTAGTTGTCCTCATAATATTCCATTGGTAACACTAATGCAGAAATATAAGCCAACCAAATAACAATTCATGCCACCTAGTGGGCAGCCAAATACTTTAATACAACCAATTCATAGCATTGTCAACTATGGAAACCAATTTCATACCATTATAACCTCTTATTTAGAAATAACCTATAAAATTCAGTTAACCCTAAAATCAGTTTAAACCCTAACTTATATAAAATCTATACATACTTGTACAATAGCATTTACTACCCATTATACTACTCATTGGTGCCAAATACAACAAGAAAAATGCAATTAGAAACATAGATTTTAATGAACATGCTAGATCTAGGGTTTCCAAGTATTAAGGTCCGCCAAGCTAGAGGATTTAGAAAATCAAACTGAGTGGGTAGGAGAGAATACCTTTAGGGGTCGAACGGAGTGGAGATCCACAAGTAAAGCAACTAACTTGCGCGGATTTGCGAGGGTCTAGTAGATCTGAGGGGGAGAGGGATAGAGAGAGATGGGGCGGAAGGGGGTAACTGATTTCTCTCTCGGTAGATCTAGGGTGCCAAATACAACAAGAAAAATGCAATTAGAAACATAGATTTTAATGAACATGCTAGATCTAGGGTTTCCAAGTATCAAGGTCCGCCAAGCTAGAGGATTTTAGAAAATCGAACTGATTGGGTAGGAGAGAATACCTTTAGGGGTTGATTGGAGTGGAGATCCACAAGTAAAGCAACTAACTTGCGCGGATTTGTGAGGGTCTAGTAGATCTGAGGGGGAGAGGGATAGAGAGAGATGGGGCGGAAGGGGGTAACTGATTTCTCTCTCGGTAGGGAAAACACGGCTGTCGCGGGGTTGTGAGGAGAAGAGTGAACCACCCACGCCTGCGTAAGATGCTTATCCCTTTGTTGTGTCATTAATGTAATTAATGTTAATGAGCTCACTATTTTAAAGTGTACAACTCTACATTAATGACATGTATGTTTATTGATTACAAGATATGTCAATAAATGGTGCGTATTCGAATAGTATAGGCGCTTGACCACAAAGGGGCGCAAGAATGGACGACGGATTCTAATTATCAACTTTCATTAGCATTAATCATGGATTAATCAGCCACATAGTAATCCCAAAACTTCCCCTAAGAAATGGTTATTCTTGTGAGTAGCATGCGGTACGTTGCTAGTCTAGTTGGGAACCCTTAAGAAGAAGGGTTGATGTAGACAATAGAGAGTTTCCCTCGATTAAGAACCGAGGTTATCAAACCAGTAGGAGCTCCTGGTCTCAACAAGTAAAGAGGTGCATGCACACAAGAAACAAACTTACTTTGCTCCCAACAAATGGCAGGAGGCTTGTCAATCCCCCTGTCTTTCTAGTCACAAGATCAAAAGTAGCGGTATTTGATTTATATCGAAAAAGAATAGTAGTAAAGTAAATAAAGATAGCAGCAAATATGATAATGAAGATATACCCTCGGGGCCATAGCATCCACTAGTGATATCTCTCTCAAAAAGCAACATGATATGGTGGACAAATAAAAATTGACCAATTGACAGAATATGGTATTCATGGATATGATCATTCATGGGATAATTTTATATAAGCATTACGTCAGTGAAAATAGGCGTACTCCAACTACTATTACTCCACTCCCAAGACCACTATCCATAATGCTTCTCGAAGTATTAAGTTTACAAAAAACAGAGTAATGCATAAAGCAATATGATATAATGTAGACATGAAGAAGTTTTGTAATACAACGAAACCCCATGATTTTCCCCGTAGTGACAGCCATACAAATACATATCCTGTACCAAACAAGGTCACTAGTATTAGTATATATAACACCGCAAGATTGAATCCACTACTATGCACCACCTGCTGTGAAGATCATCCCACATATGTGGCCAAGGTACACAAGATAGATCAGAGAGTATAGATAACTATGAAATTACACAAGTATAAACCTCAATAGATTCAATAATAAATCATGAACAATGTGATCTATAAACTCATAATCCATCATCCCCAACAAACATATCACGAAATTACATCAAATTGATTCCTACCTCAAAAGACAGAAGATGTAACATGGTATTGAACATATAGAAGAAACCGAGGGGACAACTAGTTTCATACATGGACCCTAAGTGTCAGATCCCTCTGTTAGGTATGTGCTAGGGTTAGTTAGCACCTTTGCATCATGTCAAAATTTCAAGAAGAAATCTTGGAAATCGAATTCAAATTCAAAATGGGAGAAGGAACACCCCCCAGATGAATTAATTCAAAAGGCCAGATAAAATTTTTTTCCAAAAATTCATGTTAGAGTTTTGAAAAGTCTTATAAGTGAGTGTGATCACATATCAAGTGAAGTGGGACCCACCCCATGCTCATAGATTTTTCAAATATTCAAACAGTACCTTGGAATTAAAGAAATCCCCCTATTTGATTTAAAATTCAAATCATTTGAATTTTAAAAATGTTGAAACTTCATAAGTGGTTAGTCTATATTATTATGAGGCCACATAAAAGTTTTCAGCATTTAATAAAATGGTTTGGTATTTTTATCAGAGCCAAAACAAATTACAGAAAAAGAAAGGAAAGATTAAACAGAGAGAAAAAGAAAAGGCTTACCTCTCGCCTGGGGCGAGGCCCACCTCTCCAGCCGACCCAGCCCACCCGAACCGTTCTGTCTTCTTCCACCCCGCGCTGCCAAGCAGCTCCGTGGCAGGGCGCCGACGCCGTGGAAGCCACCTCGACGCCCAGGACGTTCCAGGCCGCCCCGTGCCACCTTTTCCTGTCCTGGAGAACCGCCGTGAAGCCGTGCTTCATTTCCCCCTCCCCTCTCGTGCTCTCCCTTCCTCTCCTCGTTTTCCCCTTCTTCCCCGAGAGCAGCCGCCGTTCACCGTCGACGAGAACCGTAGCCAGCGCCGGAGAGAAGCCTGAAGGCCGTGTCCATCGTGCGCGCAGTCATCGACTTCCTCTTCACGCAGCAGACGGAGCTGTGATTTGGACTCAAGCCGCCGGAATCGAGCTCGAGCCGCCGCCGGACCCGCAAGCCGCCGACGTCGAATTCGCCGCCACCACGACCTCCCCGACCTCCCTGAACCCCCTGCTAGCATCACGGTGAGCTCGGGGTTCGAATGAGCCATTCCTTCGTCTCCCTCATCCTCTCTAGCCGGATCCGCCATGGACGCCGGAGCTCCTCGCCGCCACGGTCGTCGTAGTCGAGTGTACGTAACGCAAACGATCTCAGGAGCATGTCTTTCGTCTTCACCTTGATCCTCTACGTCGATTGCGAGCGTTCCCGGTTCAAATGGAGCACCACATCAAGTTTTGCCACAAGCCCGAGCCACGGCCGCCGCTAGGGCTTGACGCCGACGACACTCCGGTGAGTTCCAGCCCCTCTGGCTGGCTCCATTCGACGCGGTCGTCCACGGGCTGTCGATTGATGCCTCCCGTGCATCAAATGGCCCCCGGCAGCCCCCTCCCCGTGCAGCGCCGCCGCACTGGTGGCCACCGGCGGCTAGCCGCCGGTGAAGCCACTGTCATTAGGGGTTAACCCCCCTGCTAATTGACCCCAGGTCAATGACAGGTGGGGCCCCCAGGCACTTAACCCCTGGTTAAGTTTAAACCGGTTTAATTAACCCTTGTGACACTGACAAACCTGGCCCACCAGTCAGACCCCCCCCACGTCAGCATGACCACATGCTGATGCAATAAAAGAGTTTAAATGAATTTCCAGAAAAGAAAAATAGTTTAATAATTCCAGAAATTCCAGAAAATTACCCCAAACTTTGGAAATTCATAGAAAATTCATATTAACTCCAAATTGGACAAATAATATATGAAAAATGATCAGGAGAAAATTATCTTTCCAAATATGCAACTTTCAACTCTGTTTGAGTTGAATTTAAAATGTGATCAGTAGCATTTGCTATTTGATTTAAATGAAATTAAATCAAATTCAATTCAAATAATTTTGCAATTTGAACCATGGCAACATGCTACTTTTCACTTACACATCAGAGGCATATCATACACATTTGAAGATAATTCAAAATGATCAAACTATATCACATATAACTTGGTTAATGTTGAATTCAAATGTGGATTTTGAATTTGCATTTTAAATGCAATATATTCCACTTAAATGGAATTGCCTCACACATCAAAACTTATACTTCAAGATTTAACATTCAATCATGTGCTTGAGCATTGCATTCATATTGATTGCTACTTCGTGCTTTGTTTGTCGAGTAGAGGTGGAACCGGAGCAAGAGGTCACCCCTTCGCTGAAGATCCAGAACCCGAACCTTGTCAGCAAGGCAAGCAAAACCCCATTGATCATGTCGATAAAATCCCACTTCCCTCTCATGTCTCGCTTATGCATTGTATAGGATGATCACCATGTTACGTTTCTACCGCATAGATGAACCCATTCCTTTGCATGACCTATCTTTTGTCACAGTAGTAAGCAAACCACAATCCTAGCAAATGAAGGAGTTGACTGATATCATGTAACCCCTGCAATGTTACTGCTTATTGCATGCTTAGTATGATACCATGTTGTTACTGTGATGTGAGTCGGGATGGCAGTGATCATGATGTTGATGAGGGTAGAAAAGTGTTGGTGAATCGACCCTAATACAAGGTGAACGATGAGAGGTTGTGTAGGAGTACACGGTGGGTTGTCTCGTTGAACACCGCCCTAGTACGAGTTCTTGTGTGGTGATCCAAGATGAAGAGTACAACCACACATTGGGCTCACTGACCCCTCTCAACCTATTAACTCATCCCTTTCAATGTCCAGATGTCGCAGTAGTTCGGAGTTCTGGTAGGCTTGTGGCCTGGACGCTAAGTGAGAGAACGGCTCATCCGAGACCGGCTTATGCACCACGCACACATCGCTTGGGTCCACTTCGGTAAACCGGCCGGGTTCACGATAGTGGTAGCCAACCCAAGTAGGCGGCTTTCTTGGACTAGATAGGCTATGAGGTAACAGTTGTGGTGAGCATCCTCGCTGGCACCCCTTGAATGGTGTCGAGATCAAAGGCGGTAAATGATGGTCATGTGTGTGTAACGGTACACCCTTGCAAGGTTAACAAAACTATTCGAATAGCCGCGTCCGCGGTTATGGACTGCTTGGAAAGCTTAGCTTGATTATTAGATAACTTGAACCGGATACTTCTAAAACACACCAAGATAAGTGTGAGTGCTATGGCGTGCTTTCTCGTGGGGAAGTCGAGGAAGGCACCATAGTGGTGTATTGGTTGGAGAAAGTAGTGGACTCGTGTACGCTTCTTACCTCAAAGTCTGGTACTCGTAGTTCAGGATTAGCCAAGTCAAAGCTGGCATTTCTGCAAGTGAACCCCACCTCCCTTTACCTTGATACATGTGCATGAGTAGTATAGCTCCTATGTAAGTCTTGCTGAGTACGCCTTTGTACTCACGTTTGCTTAATCTATGTTTTAGCTGACGCCACTGACCCCGAAGGTGGCTTCTTCATCGATCTGGACGACTGAAGTTAAGCTAGTCTAGTCCCAGTCAGCAGACTGGTTCCCTCGTGGAGGGCTTTATGTTTGAATAAGGCTTCTTAAGCCAATTTGTTAAACTTGTCTGTACTCAGACATAATTTGCTTCCGCTTTATGTTGTAATGTTGGATCACATGTTTGTGATCTCTGTGTGTACTCTATAAGAGTTATAAATAAAATGTACACTTTGTAGAGAATTGCAATGGTACCTACTGTTCATACAAGGCATGTGTGCTGCGTGTATGGTTATAACATGCATGTCTTTGTATGGGTTTTCGAGACCTTAGTTGTGTTCTGGCTGGCGGTCTTTCATACACCAAGTGGCCCTCAGATGTGCGCAGCTTGGGGCATCGCGATGCGATTGCTCGAGACTCCGTCTCGTGCACACTTTGTGGTATGATCGAGCCCGCCCTAGACCCCGACTAAGTGATCGGGCTGGAGTAAGTCTATGTAAGAGTTTTGAGATAGTCGATAGTATGGTTGAGGCGACTTGTCTTTGAATATGGGAGTTCACCACCCATATCATTTGACTTGTGTGCGTACGATGATGACCCATCTCAGTTGATCATCCGGCCTGGATGGGATGCCCCTCACGTACGATGCTTTCCGAGAATGTTCAGTGCTTGGCCTTGTCTGCTTAGACAAGTGGGTGCGGTTCTCGGCTCTCCATATGACTATGTCTTAACTGGACTTGCATACGCTAACCCCGGGTCCCGACAGACTTGGTATCAGAGCAGGACTGACTGTAGGACTAGTAGCCTTGGCCGAAGTTGAGTCTAGCTTGCTATAGTTATATAGTTACTCTGGGTATGTAAGGGAACAACGTAAGGCTTCTTTTTTCTCCTTACCCCCTTCGTTCTGAGTTCTGAGTCACCCTCATCTTGTTCTACGGGAAGATAGGATTAGGCTCTCCTCTGTCTGATTAGCACATCTCGTTGTTTGCTTCCCTATAGCCGTAGGAAAGTTGTGTCAGGTTTTCCTAGAATTGTTATAATGCTGATTTCTTACATCGTATTATGTAAGTGCTGTTTCTCATGATTGAAAGAAATTGTCATTTCTTACAATTACAGCCGTTATGCTGTCCGAGTCATTCCAGGTTTATCTCATAATCTGATGCATTTGCAAACTCCTGCTTTCTGTTTCAGATGGCAGATCTTCCCCCTCGGCAGATTGTTCGTTTGACCAGGTGCCTCGGTGTGCGTGGCCATCCCGCCACGTTGATCGAGATGATGTCCTACGTGGGATATCGATGGTACCCCGAGTACACCATCGAGGAGCAGTTCCACGACTTCAACCAGACGCAGTTCCACTGCATTGTCCGGATCTACCCGCACCACGTTGGAGTCACCCAGCCTATCCACTTTGGACATGGCATAGGCGTTACCGAGAACATGGCTGTGCAGGATGCTGCATATTCATGTATTACACTGCTGAGAGAGGAGCACACCATGCTGAGAGAGACTTCATTCCGCTATATCCCTGCTGCACTTCCAGGAGAAGAGGGATATTACACCAGACTCTACTCAGATCACTCCGCAGAGGATCCAGCACTCCAGGTGACTGCTAGGTTTGCTAGTGACAGAGATCGTGATGCACGCGCTCTCCGTTTTGAGCTCCACGCTACTCGTGTTCGTCTGTATCGAGCACTGACGCTCTTGGCACCTTTTGTGAGCGTGGGATCAGGGGAGTACGATGCGATCTATCCAGTGAGGACCCAGATGCCTTCTCGAGTTGCTTGGCCCGAGATTGGAGGAATTTTTCCACCTCGTGGTCCTTTGCTTCCACCCTACACTGGACCTAGGCCCCATCCTTGCCCAAATGGATATCAGGGTCCACAAGCCTCCGTGTTTTCCGATGGTCACCTCCAGCTACCGGGATACGCGGGTAACTTTTATGAGGACTACTATGGAGATGGAGATGAGTGAGACCGCCTGTGGTCTTACTTAGTGAGGATGTAGTAGTATCCTAGTATATTGTAAGCAAGGTGTCTAAGTTCCAGAGGCTTAGATAAATAATGTATAGGAAGTCAGAGTGCCTCTGAAGGATGTATCATCTTCATCGCGTTTGTATTAGCTTAGTGCTTTTACTAAAACGATGTATGGTTTGTATGACAGCTTGTGAATATATGGCTTGTATGCTTTTATCACCATGTTGTCAAGATGATTACTTCCTTTGCTCTGTAATCCTTCCGGTACTTCAATACCTTGATTAGACTATTGAAATCAACTCTGTTTGACTTTGGTTTTTCAGCTTCAGGATGTCTCAAGGAACCCGTGGCCAGGTTGGTCGTAACCAAGGTCGTGGGAACAACCAGGAGGAAGACAACCTTCCCCCCCACCCACGATGGCACAGGTTCTGATGGAGGTCGAGAGGAACCGCCGTGACTCTCACCACCTGCTGGAAGTCATCGCACGCAACACCACTCAGCAGCGCAATGAGCTGGTGTCTCTGAACGACTTCATCCGGCTTCATCCCCCGGTTTTCAGTTACTCCACCGAGCCCCTTGATGCCGATGACTGGCTTCGCAGCATCGAGAGGAAGCTCCAAGCAGGCCATGTTGCAGATGGCGACAAGGTCAACTATGCCACCTATCACCTTGAAGGTGCAGCAAGCTCTTGGTGGGAGAATTTTCTGAATATGCGCCCCGTTGGACCACCTGCATCTTGGAAGGAATTCTGCACGTCTTTCCGCGAGCACCACATTCCCAAGGGTCTCATGGACCGCAAGCGTGAGGAGTTCTGCAACCTCACTCAAGGCAGAAGAACAGTTGACGAGTTCAGTCGTGAGTTCAACCGACTTGCTCGTTATGCAACTGAAGAAGTCTCCACCGACTCCAAGAAACAAGAGAGGTTCCGTCGTGTCCTCAACAGTGGACTCCGTCGCGAGCTCAACCTTCATGACTTTGCCACATTCCAGGTCCTTGTCAACAAGGCCATCAAAGCAGAGGACATGAACACCCCCAATGATTTCCGCAAACATCCTAGAGATGACGGATCATCCAGTTCTGGCTCCCAGAAGCGCAAGATCTGGATCCCCAATAGCATGTTCCGCCAGAACAACCCACCGTGGCCATCCTATGCGGCGCCTCGTCCACCCACCCAGTTCCACCCCGCTCCACCAAACAACCCAGCTCCCCGCACTGTTTTCGGAGCTTGCTACAAGTGTGGTCAGGCAGGCCACTACTCTCGCGAGTGCCCCCAGAACCAGGTCCAGAACCAGAATGCTCCACCACGTGCCGGAGGCAACAACAATAACAATGGTCGTGGCAAGCCACCCCAGAAGGTCTACACCGCCAAACCCGCTCCTCCCGCCACTCGTGGACGTCTGAACCAGGTTGCCGCTGAAGAGACTGACGACACCACTGACGTCATTCTTGGTACGCTCCCAGTCAATTTTGTTCCTACTTCCGTTCTCTTCGACCTAGGAGCATCTCATTCATTCATGTCGGAAAGTTATGCACTTCGTCATGAGTTACCCTTTGTTGAATTGTCCACCCCGATGGTTATTCAAACTCCAGGGTCAAGATGGCAAACTAATAGAGTAAGCCATGGTAATCAAATAGCAATTGAGGGTTTAGTATTCCTTGCTTCACTCTTAGCCCTCAAGTCTTCAGACATTGATGTCATCCTTGGCATGGATTGGATATCAAGACAGAATGCCTACCTGGATTGCAAAGGCAAATCCGTGAAACTCACCCACCCTTCAGGCACAACCGTTAACTATACCTCACCCAGAACAAGAACCCAAGTGAATTCCTTGAATGTACTTCCCCTTCCCGAACTTCAAGATATTCCGGTGGTTCGTGACTTCCCGGATGTCTTTCCTGAAGAGCAGCCGGGCATGCCACCCGACAGGTGTGTAGAGTTTATAGTGGATCTTATTCCAGGAACCGCACCAATTTCCAAATGCCCATATAAATGGCCCCACATGAGTTAGCTGAGCTAAAAACCCAACTTGATGCTTCGTTGGCAAAAGGCTTCATCCGCCCTAGCTCATCGCCATGGGGTTGCCCCGTTCTGTTCGTAAAGAAGAAAGATGGAACAGAAAGGATGTGCGTAGACTATCGCCCGCTAAATTTAGCGACGATAAAGAACAAATACCCACTGCCCAGGATCAATGATCTTTATGATCAACTTGCAGGATCCTCCGTCTTCTCCAAGATGGATTTGAGATTAGGTTATCATCAGATCCGAATCCGAAACGAGGACATTCCCAAAACGGCTTTTACTACTCGTTATGGTCTTTACGAGTACACCATCATGTCCTTTGGTTTAACCAATGCCCCCGCCAAATTCTCACGCCTGATGAATTCGATCTTCATGGAGTACCTAGATAAATTTGTTGTGGTTTATCTTGATGATATTCTCATCTACTCGAAGAACGAAGGAGATCATGCCGAACACTTAAGGCTGGTATTGATGAAACTTAGAGAGCATCGCCTGTACGCTAAATTCTCCAAGTGTGAATTCTGGCTACCAGAAGTGACCTACTTAGGCCACGTGATTTCTGCAAAAGGCATTGCTGTGAATCCCGAGAGAGTTCAGGCCGTCCTTGACTGGACTCCACCTGAATCGGTTAAGCAAGTTAGGAGTTTTCTTGGCTTAGCCAGCTATTTCCGTCGCTTCGTCGAGAACTTTTCTAAAGTTGCAAAGCCTCTAACTGAACTCCTCAAGAAAGATAAGAAATTCTTATGGACTCCCAAGTGCGAGGAAAGCTTTCAAGAGCTAAAAAGAAGATTGACTTCTGCACCCGTACTTGCACCTCCAGACACCAAAAGGGATTTCGAGATCTATTGTGACGCATCACGGCAAGGGTTAGGATGCATACTTCTGCAAGATCGACATGTGGTAGATGATGCTTCACGCCAGTTGCGGCCACATGAAGAGAACTATCCTACCCATGACCTTGAACTCGCTGCCGTAGTTCATGCCCTAACAACTTGGCGACATTACCTCCTTGGTAATCGTTGTGAGATTTATTCCGACCACCAAAGCCTCAAATATATTTTCACCCAGCCAGATCTTAATCTCAGGCAAAGACGCTGGATTGAGTTGATAAAAGATTACGACGTAGCAATTTCATACACCCCAGGCAAGGCCAATGTCATGGCTGATGCACTAAGTCGTAAGTCGTACTGTAACAACCTCATGTTACAGCAGTATCAACCACTTCTTCATGAGGACTTTCGCAAGCTCAACCTTGAAATTTTTCCTCATGGCTATCTTTCTACCTTGGTGGCGAAACCAACTCTTAAGGATCAAATTATAGTTGCCCAAAGGCGTGCACGAGGTGTTCGCCGGATCAAGGAGAACATTGCTAGCGGAGTTGCTAAATGTTTCTCCACCGATAGCAAGGGAACGGTTTTCTTTGGAAATCGATTGGTAGTACCTAAGAATAGGGAACTAAGGCAACTCATCCTCAAAGAATCCCATGACACACCCCTCTCAATTCATCCCGGTAGCACAAAAATGTACCGAGATCTACGCCAGAGATTTTGGTGGACTAGGATTAAGAGAGACATTGCTCAATTTGTTGCCGAATGTGATGTTTGTCGTCGCATTAAGGCAGAACATCAAAGACCTGTTGGTACACTTCAACCTTTGTCTATTCCTGAGTGGAAATGGGACAAAGTCGTTATGGACTTCATCACCGGCTTTCCAAAAACCCAGAAAGGAAACAATGCCATCTTCGTTGTCATAGACAGGCTTTCCGAAGTTGCTCACTTCCTTCCGGTTCGCGAGTCTATAACTGCTAGCCAGTTAGCAGACTTGTACATCTCCAGAATTGTATCCCTTCACGGTGTTCCTTTGGAAGTCAATTCTGATCGCGGTAGCCTTTTTACCTCTAGATTTTGGGGAAGCTTTCAGAATGCTATGGGAACTCATCTCTCCTTTAGTACGGCTTTCCATCCTCAGTCTAGCGGTCAAGTCGAAAGGGTTAACCAGATTCTTGAAGACATGCTCAGAGCTTGTGTTATCTCATTCGGAAAGAATTGGGAGAATTCTCTTCCATTTGCCGAATTTGCTTATAACAATAGTTTTCAATCTAGTCTGAACATGGCTCCTTTTGAACTACTTTATGGACGACGATGTCGAACACCACTAAACTGGTCTGAAACCGGTGAAAGACAATTCTTTGGACCGGATATGATCAAGGAAGCAGAAGAGCAAGTTCGCATTGTTCGTGATCAATTGAAAGCAGCCCAATCTCGTCAGAAAAGCTACTATGATCGTCATCATAGGCAAGAGAGCTACAATCTGGATGAGAAGGCTTACCTTCGGGTTACTCCTCTGAAGGGAACCCAACGTTTCGGTATCAAAGGCAAGTTGGCCCCATGTTACATCGGACCTTTCCACATTATTGCTAAACGTGGAGAAGTTGCCTACCAACTTGAACTACCTCCGCACCTTTCCCGAGTACACGATGTATTCCATGTGTCCCAACTCAGGCGTTGCTTCAAGGACCCCATCCGCGAAGTCGACCATGAAACGCTTGATCTCCAAGATGACCTTTCTTATCGAGAATACCCCGTTCGTGTTCTTGATTCCGCAGAGCGTGTCACTCGTCGTCAGAAGATTAGGTTTCTGAAAGTGCAATGGTCACACCACTCTGAAAGAGAAGCCACGTGGGAGAGAGAAGACCGTCTCAGTGCCGAGTACCCCACCTTCCTCCCGCAGACTTCTGAATCTCGGGACGAGATTCTTTTGAGTGGGGGCGAGTTGTCAGATCCCTCTGTTAGGTATGTGCTAGGGTTAGTTAGCACCTTTGCATCATGTCAAAATTTCAAGAAGAAATCTTGGAAATCAACTTCAAATTCAAAATGGGAGAAGGAACACCCCCCAGATGAATTAATTCAAAAGGCCAGATAAAAATCTTTTCCAAAAATTCATGTTAGAGTTTTGAAAAGTCTTATAAATGAGTGTGATCACATATCAAGTGAAGTGGGACCCACCCCATGCTCATAGATTTTTCAAATATTCAAACAGTACCTTGGAATTAAAGAAATCCCCCTATTTGATTTAAAATTCAAATCATTTGAATTTTAAAAATGTTGAAACTTCATAAGTGGTTAGTCTATATTATTATGAGGCAACATAAAAGTTTTCAGCATTTAATAAAATGGTTTGGTATTTTTATCAGAGCCAAAACAAATTACAGAAAAAGAAAGGAAAGATTAAACAGAGAGAAAAAGAAAAGGCTTACCTCTCGCCTGGGGCGAGGCCCACCTCTCCAGCCGGCCCAGCCCACCCGAACCGTTCTGTCTTCTTCCACCCCGCGCTGCCAAGCAGCTCCGTGGCAGGGCGCCGACGCCGTGGACGCCACCTCGACGCCCAGGACGTTCCAGGCCGCCCCGTGCCACCTTTTCCTGTCCTGGAGAACCGCCGTGAAGCCGTGCTTCATTTCCCCCTCCCCTCTCGTGCTCTCCCTTCCTCTCCTCGTTTTCCCCTTCTTCCCCGAGAGCAGCCGCCGTTCACCGTCGACGAGAACCGTAGCCAGCGCCGGAGAGAAGCCTGAAGGCCGTGTCCATCGTGCGCGCAGTCGTCGACTTCCTCTTCACGCAGCAGACGGAGCTGTGATTTGGACTCAAGCCGCCGAAATCGAGCTCGAGCCGCCGCCGGACCCGCAAGCCGCCGACGTCGAATTCGCCGCCACCACGACCTCCCCGACCTCCCTGAACCCCCTGCTAGCATCACGGTGAGCTCGGGGTTCGAATGAGCCATTCCTTCGTCTCCCTCCTCCTCTCTAGCCGGATCCGCCATGGACACCGGAGCTCCTCGCCGCCACGGTCGTCGTAGTCGAGTGTACGTAACGCAAACGATCTCAGGAGCATGTCTTTCGTCTTCACCTTGATCCTCTACGTCGATTGTGAGCGTTCCCGGTTCAAATGGAGCACCACATCAAGTTTTGCCACAAGCCCGAGCCACGGCCGCCGCTAGGGCTTGACGCCGACGACACTCCGGTGAGTTCCAGCCCCTCTGGCTGGCTCCATTCGACGCGGGCGTCCACGGGCTGTTGATTGATGCCTCCCGCGCATGAAATGGCCCCCGGCAGCCCCCTCCCCGTGCAGCGCCGCCGCACTTGTGGCCACCGGCGGCTAGCCGCCGGTGAAGTCACTGTCATTAGGGGTTAACCCCCCTGCTAATTGACCCCAGGTCAATGACAGGTGGGGCCCCCAGGCACTTAACCCCTGGTTAAGTTTAAACCGGTTTAATTAACCCTTGTGACACTGACAAACCTGGCCCACCAGTCAGACCCCCCCACGTCAGCATGACCACATGCTGATGCAATAAAAGAGTTTAAATGAATTTCCAGAAAAGAAAAATAGTTTAATAATTCCAGAAATTCCAGAAAATTACCCCAAACTTTGGAAATTCATAGAAAATTCATATTAACTCCAAATTGGACAAATAATATATGAAAAATGATCAGGAGAAAATTATCTTTCAAAATATGCAACTTTCAACTCTGTTTGAGTTGAATTTAAAATGTGATCAGTAGCATTTGCTATTTGATTTAAATGAAATTAAATCAAATTCAATTCAAATAATTTTGCAATTTGAACCATGGCAACATGCTACTTTTCACTTACACATCAGAGGCATATCATACACATTTGAAGATAATTCAAAATGATCAAACTATATCACATATAACTTGGTTAATGTTGAATTCAAATGTGGATTTTGAATTTGCATTTTAAATGCAATATATTCCACTTAAATGGAATTGCCTCACACATCAAAACTTATACTTCAAGCTTTAACATTCAATCATGTGCTTGAGCATTGCTTTCATATTGATTGCTACTTCGTGCTTTGTTTGTCGAGTAGAGGTGGAACCGGAGCAAGAGGTCACCCCCTTCGCTGAAGATCCAAAACCCGAACCTCGTCAGCAAGGCAAGCAAAACCCCATTGATCATGTCGATAAAATCCCACTTCCCTCTCATGTCTCGCTTATGCATTGTATAGGATGATCACCATGTTACGTTTCTACCGCATAGATGAACCCATTCCTTTGCATGACCTATCTTTTGTCACAGTAGTAAGCAAACCACAATCGTAGCAAATGTAGGAGTTGACTGATATCATGTAACCCCTGCAATGTTACTGCTTATTGCATGCTTAGTATGATACCATGTTGTTACTGTGATGTGAGTCGGGATGGCAGTGATCATGATGTTGATGAGGGTAGAAAAGTGTTGGTGAATCGACCCTAATACAAGGTGAACGATGAGAGGCTGTGTAGGAGTACACGGTGGGTTGTCTCGTTGAACACCGCCCTAGTACGAGTTCTTGTGTGGTGATCCAAGATGAAGAGTACAACCACACATTGGGCTCACTGACCCCTCTCAACCTATTAACTCATCCCTTTCAATGTCCAGATGTCGCAGTAGTTCGGAGTTCTGGTAGGCTTGTGGCCTGGATGCTAAGTGAGAGAACGGCTCATCCGAGACCGGCTTATGCACCACGCACACATCGCTTGGGTCCACTTCGGTAAACCGGCCGGGTTCACGATAGTGGTAGCCAACCCAAGTAGGCGGCTTTCTTGGACTAGATAGGATATGAGGTAACAGTTGTGGTGAGCATCCTCGCTGGCACCCCTTGAATGGTGTCGAGATCAAAGGCGGTAAATGATGGTCATGTGTGTGTAGCGGTACACCCTTGCAAGGTTAAAAAAACTATTCGAATAGCCGCGTCCGCGGTTATGGACTGCTTGGAAAGCTTAGCTTGATTATTAGATAACTTGAACCGGGTACTTCTAAAACACACCAAGATAAGTGTGAGTGCTATGGCGTGCTTTCTCGTGGGGAAGTAGAGGAAGGCACCATAGTGGTGTATTGGTTGGAGAAAGTAGTGGACTCGTGTACGCTTCTTACCTCAAAGTCTGGTACTCGTAGTTCAGGATTAGCCAAGTCAAAGCTGGCACTTCTGCAAGTGAACCCCACCTCCCTTTACCTTGATACATATGCATGAGTAGTATAGATCCTATGTAAGTCTTGCTGAGTACGAATTTGTACTCACGTTTGTTTAATCTATGTTTTAGATGATGCCACTGACCCCGAAGGTGGCTTCTTCATCGAGCTGGACGACTGAAGACCAACTAGTCTAGTCCCAGTCAGACGACTGGTTCCCTCGTGGAGGGCTTTGTGTTTAAATAAGGCTTCTTAAGCCATTTGTTAAACTTGTCTGTACTCAGACATAATTTGCTTCCGTTGGTAATGTAATGCTGGATCACATGTTTGTGATCTCTGTGTGTACTCTATAAGAGTTATAAATAAAATGTACACTTTGTAGAGAATTGCAATGGTACCTACTGTTCATACAAGGCATGTGTGCTGCGTGTATGGTTATAACATGCATGTCTTTGTATGGGTTTTCGAGACCTTAGTTGTGTTCTGGCTGGCGGTCTTTCATACACCAAGTGGCCCTTAGATGTGCGCAGCTTGGGGCATCGCGATGCGATTGCTCGAGACTCCGTCTCGTGCACACTTTGTGGTATGATCGAGCCCGCCCTAGACCCCGACTAAGTGATCGGGCTGGAGTAAGTCTATGTAAGAGTTTTGAGATAGTCGATAGTATGGTTGAGGCGACTTGTCTTTGAATATGGGAGTTCACCACCCATATCATTTGACTTGTGTGCGTACAATGAGGACCCATCTCAGTTGATCATCCGGCCTGGATGGGATGCCCCTCACGTACGATGCTTTCCGAGAATGTTCAGTGCTTGGCCTTGTCTGCTTAGACAAGTGGGTGCGGTTCTCGGCTCTCCATATGACTATGTCTTAACTGGACTTGCATACGCTAACCCCGGGTCCCGACACTAAGGTCTGACAAAACTACTCATACATCACCATGGAGGCGGAAAGGATGATGTAGAAGCCTCTGGTGATCGACCCCCCCCTCTGACAGCACATCAGAATCAACCTCCAAAAGTCTCTCAAAATTTCACGGTTTCAGAATCTAGGCGGTGGAAGTTCCACGATTTCGAAATGGCCATCATTATACACCAAATGCGTCAACACTATTGCTAGATATCAAAAATTCAAACCTTGCGATCAAGATTACCTAAGAGTTCATAACAATTTTATCATATGGCGCAAATGCACAATTAAAGATGCAAAGATGATAAAAACAGTAGCTTCAACCATGTTGTCTCACAAAAACAAATAAAACACGTTTTGGATTGCCTCCCAATAAGCGCTTACTTAACGCCATTAGCTAGGCATAATGCAGGACATATTAAGTATCATCATCTCTCAAATATGATGCATAAGTTTCTCTCATTATAGTTTCATAGGGAGGTTTTACTTCTTCCTTGGGAAGTGTTCCATACCTTTCTTGGGAGGTAATTGGAACTTATGTTTCCTTCCTTCATGTCAATTATAGCACCTACAGTTCTTAGACATGTAGGGTTAAATTTAATATCAAGTATGATGAAGTCTATGGAAACATAATTGTTATTAGGAGTAACAAGCACATCATTTAGCCTTCCCATAGGATACTTGATAGAAGAATCAGCAAGATGTATATTAAGAGAGCATTCAGTCATAGCATCAAAACCAAGAACATCATATAGTGATTTAGGTATAGTTGACACGCTAATACCTAAATCGGTTCAGGCATAGTTGACGCGCTAACACCTAAATCACACAAAGCATTGCATTCAAAATTATTAATCTCCATTTTGATCGTTGGTTCCTATCCATCATCTAATTTATTAGGAATGAAAACCTCTAGCTCAAGCCTTTCTTGACTGGCTTTAATAAGTGCTTCAACTCTATATGTCTAGGCTATCCCCCACGTGTAGGCCCACGAGGAGGTAATATTGAGCCAGGCCCAGATAAGCGACACAAATCATGATTACAGAAGTGCGGCCCACACCAACAAACGAAGAAACACTATAAGAAAGATGACATAAAGAAAGCAAAGAAAGGAGTGCAATACTACCAAACCCCGATGTTTTCCCCTTAGTGGCAACAATAAAAGTACGTGTCTTGTCTCAAACAATGTCACTAGGATATAGAACACCGCAAGATTGAACCTATTACCATGCATCACTTTCTCTGAAGATAAATCCCACATACAGGGCCAGTGCATACAAGATAAATCGGAAAGCATACATAGCTATGGTTAAACAGAAGATTGAATCATAAGGAATTCATAATATATCAAGAACAATCTAATCCATAAACTCATAATTCATCACGTCCCAACAAACACACCTAGAATTTCCTGTGACGTTTATCCCATTTATGCACCCGTGTATGATGCACAGTAGACGTGATTTATTAGGATGATATTTGACACCAATATCAAGTTGAGAGTGTTCTTCCAATTGTAGCAACCGTCTGGAGTATGTTTTATATCAGGGTGCGCCGTGATACATGGGTACGCAGGATATGACGCATATCAGGTGGTTGTGTTAAGACCACTCAACACATTACACTTGGTTGTCTTAACTATCCGGATAAAATTTTGCGATCGAAACACACCCATCGAAAGATGAACAAGAATCACATGTGTTTTGATTGGAAAGGTGCCCTACCGATGAAAGTGCAATCATTCCCTTAATGATATTTTGATGTTGATGACAATATACATATAGGGGACTAATAATGTTTTCCAAGTATATCTCAGGTATTAGTCCTCGGTTCGTTGTGGTGGTGGATCAAGGACCATTTGATCTTATCAAATAGCTCAAGATATGGAACCAATGACGTTGAAGCGTAAGCTTTTTGGTTATTCTTGAGTATAGGGATCCCCGCACTATTAAGAGGGGATCAGTTGGTTTGTGTTTAAGATTTTCTCAAAAATAATTAAAACAAAAACATTCCAACAAAGAATTAAAGCTAAGTGTAAAAATCAAATCCCTGCTTTCGGACGTCCGACATGTTTCGGACGTCTGACATTTCAAAGTTTCGGACGTCCGACACACTTCGGACGTCCGACATCTCACCTACAGGTTTTTTTTTGGAGAGGTCAGTGGGTTTGCATTTTCAACGGACGTCCGACGTGTTTTGCTCTCCATATTGCACACAGATGTCCAGTGAGTCTGCAAAATTGGCAGACGTGCATCAGCTTTCGGACGTCCGTCTTATCGGATGTCTGAACCCTGTCGGACGTCCGATACATTTATCACTGCTTTGTTTCTTGTGTTGTGTGCTGTGTTCCTCTAGAACATTGCGCACGTCCGACATGTTTCGGACGTCCGATAATTGTATTTTTGGACGTCCGACTTCGGACGGACGTCCGACATTTGCACAGCTTATTTCCCAACGGCTATTTCGTCCCATTGGGCTATAAATAACCCCTCACACCCACTTGTGAGGGTTGACCACTTCATTTGCAAACACACAAGAACACAAGTATTCCCTCTCACTCTTTCCCTCACCAAATCTCAGATCCCAGAGAGTTCCTTGAGAGTTTTTGTCGGATCTTTCACCCCGTGATAGATCCGTCCCTTCCCCATCTTTCAACCAAGGTAAATCACGTTTTGAGCAATGCTTGAGCTTTCCCCATTGATCTTGTTACTCTTGGAGGTTGGAGACTCCTAGGCGGGTAGGAGTTCTTCGGAGAGGAATTGACCATTGTGATTACCCCCGTTGAGTTTGTGAGGTTTGGTGACCACCTTTAAGGTCAATCGGTAGTGGTTGGGAATCGCCTTCGTGGTGATATCTCAAGGGGAATAGAGTGAGCCTTTGTGGCGTTGGTGTGCCCTCGTGGTTTCACCCACTCTCTCCGAACGGTGAGTAGCTTCCCTCCAAGGAAGTGAACATCAGGATACATCGTTGTCTTCGCGTCATTCGGTTATCCCTACTCTTTCCCCTTTATTACTTGTGCTACCTAGTTATTTATCCCTCACTTACTTTCGTATATTGTGCTTGGTGTTTATCTTGTCTTGTTTAGGTCACCCTTGTAATTGTTAGGCACATGTTTATCTTCCGCATTATTGCTTAAAATTGCTAAGTAGTGTTAAAATTTGTAATAAGACATATTCACCCCCCCTCTAGGTCCATCTTGATCCTTTCAATTGGTATCAGAGCCTCGTGCTCTAATCTTGTGGCTTAACCGCCCTAGAGCGAGATGACCAAGGAAGACATTCCTGAAAGTTTGGGTGCCGATATGCAGGAGGTCGCAATTTCTGCGGATGCCGCTCGTTTGGAAGCCAGGAGATTGGATGCCGAACGAAGAGCCTCCTCACAAGTTGCGGTGCCTCCTTCCACGGGGAATGTTAACTATGAGATTGAGGATCCTAAGTTGTTCACCTCCGGTGATATGGAAAAAGCTTTTCAAAAGGCTGTAGAAAATCAAAGAAAGGAAATGGAAGCCTCCTTTGCAAGGATGAAGGCTCCGGCATCGGAGTCACAAACGTCAAGTGGTGAGGCCCCAAGGTCCCCACAAGCGACCTCTGTGTACCCCGGTTCCGAAGTTCCCTTGCAAAGAGGTGGTCCCTACCAATGGGACTATCCTTCTCCTAAGCTTGTGGAACCTAAGTATAACTTCAATGGCAATCCGCCGATACTAACCGAGAACACTAACTCTTTGGATTGGAAAAGTCTTATGGCAAATTATCTTAGCTGTGTGTGTGAACCCATGTGGAACCTCATCGACTCCGGGAAAGGCTATTATCCCGTTGATCCAAACAACCTTACACCAAGTGAAGTATTTGATAAACATCTCAACCTTACTACTATTGGATTCTTGAAAAGAGGAATGGATGAGTTGACTCGTGCACCATTTCTTCATATCACCAATTCCAAGGAGATGTGGGATACTCTTCTCATTGCCAAGTCCGGCACCGGTTCTCTTCAAATGACAAGATATGAGACCGCCAAGAATGCATTGCACAACCTTCACATGAAGAAATATGAGACGCCCCAACAACTCCATATGCGTCTCAAAGTTCTCTCCGCTCATGTCCAATCCTTCACATGTGAGAAATCATTGGATGGATATCAAATCACCAACCGTTACCTTGTGGACAAGATGTTGAATGCTCTCATGGTATACTCACACCAAATGGTGTGGGAATTGAGGCGTATGGCCGACTTCTTCAAGATGATACCGGATGATGTGATTGCCACCTTCTTGCAATATGAATAGCACCTAAAGGAGTCCAAGAGACTACTTGCCACATATGGTGGTCCATCATTGACACGTCCAAAACGTATCTATAATTTCTGCTTGCTACATGCCTCTTTTGTGTGATATTGCTATGATATTGATGAACTTCCATAAACTTTTGATCATATTTGGACTAATCTATTAACTCAGTGCACCCCAGTGCCAGTTCCTGTTTTCTGCTGTTTTTCTATTTCAGGTTTCCCCCTTATAAAAAGTGCTCCAAAAATTCGGGAAAATCCAATAAAAAATCAGCGTTCAGGAAGCTTCAGGAATCACCGAGGGGGGGGGGGGGCAGAGGGGACCCACCAGGGCCCTAGACGCCCTCCCGGCGCGCCCTAGGGTGGGGCCGAGCCAGGGGGCCGCCTGGACCCCATGTGCCCCCCCTGGCTGCCCCCCTTCGCCTATTTATTCCCCGTGACGTGAAACCCCCGTGACGGAAACCCTTTTTCATGATCTCTCCTCTGTTCCGCCGCCGCCGCGCTTCCAAGATCAGGAGCACCAGAAGACCTCTTCCCGGCACCCTGTCGGAGGGAGGAACCACCTCCGGGAGCTTCGCCACTACCATGGACGCTTCCCGGATGAACCGTGAGTAGTCCACCTTGGACCATGGGTCTATGATCAGTAGCTATGTGATGTTCTCCTCCCCTCTTTGTTCTTCATGGATTAGACCTCGTGAGCTGCCCTACATGATCGAGGCACATATGTAATATTTCTGTTGTTGCTATGCTGAGTTTGCTGGGATGCGATGGATTATGAGATTATGTTCAGATTGTGTTTGAGTAATATATTTGATTCTCCTCTTTTATATTTATGTTCTTGAGTAATTCTTGCATGTTCTCCGTTGCTGTTTATTGATTTTTCCAAGTAGTAGGTAGTGACTCCAAGAGGGAGCGTTATGCATGATTGTGGGTTCATGCCCCCCGACGACTAGCTTGAGTGACAGAAACATGAGTCTAGGGGATGTGTTGTTGCCACAAGGGGGAAAACAACGGTGCTTGTACTTGCGGGAGCAAGGATTGTTTACTTTACGCAAAGTTCTTTAGTGCAGTTGTCCGTTGCTTTGAGTTTACACTTTGGGTGGGATTCGCAACTTAATACTAGCGAGATGTTCTGGATAGATATCTCAAGGAGGATGATTAGTAGGTAGATGCAGATGGATTTCGGTCTACTTGTCTTGGAGTACCGCCCATGCTTTTGAGCCTCTTCCTTTCTTTATAGCATAATTAGCCTTGGTTTACGCACATAATCATATCAATTGCCCAGCTGTAATTTGTTTACCTCGCATGGCTATTTTATTGTCTTTTGGGAGAGATACATCACTAGTGAACATCATAGGACCCCGGTCCATATTTCCAATATTGTTTACACTCGCTATCAATTTACTGCTTTATTTCCTTTTCCGTTGGTATCACTATCATTATTATCCCGTGCGTTTTATCCTTTGTAAACAACAAGGCCGGAGGGATTGACAACCCCTTTGTACTCGTTGGGAGCAAAGTTATCTGTTGTGTGTGCAGGTCCACGCCAACCGCCAATCTCTGGCGCCGCTATCACCTTCCTGTCGTTGTCGGAGTCCTACTGGAGACAAACCTTGGTATCTTCACCGAGGGAAATTGTCGTTGTCTACATCTCAACCTTCCACTTTGGGTAACCAATGAGGGGCGAGAAGTAAACTCTCGCGACATCAATCATCAAACCTTGCACTCAAGGCTAGGCTCGAGGAGTTTGATGATGATTAAGAATAAGATGAGTATGAAGATGATGATAACTCCGATGATACTCCCTCATATGATGATATGGCTCTCTTTGTGAAGAGGTTCACCAATGGGGACTTCAAGGTTAGATTTCAAAAGAAGAAGACAAGAAACTGCTACAACTGTGAGAGACCGGGACACTTTGCGGATGATTGTCCGTATGAGATGAGAAAGGACAAGCCTCGATTTCCTCGGAATGAAGTTGACAAGAAGCTCCCAAACTCTCTCAACAACAAGTTAAAAAAGAAAGCATTGTTGGCTCTAGAAGGGTCCGATCCCGAGGATGTTGGTGGTGTGGCCGGAGTTGCTCAAGACAAACAAAAGACCTTGAAGCTCCTCAACAAGGAAGTTGAAGTTGTAAACTACAACTACATGAGTGACTACACCGGCAATGCACACAAGTGTCTCATGGCCAAGTTGATTGAATACATTCCCTAATCCTCGTCCAAGATCAAGGTAACTCCCATTGATGAGTCTTTCATGTTCTCTTCCGAACCTCATGATGAATTTCATGATACGGAATATGATGATGCAAATATCACTTGTGAAGATTTGTTATTTGCTAAAGTGAACAAAATGATGAGCTCTCTCAAAGGCAACAATCTCAAATGTTTCAATTACTTATGGATGTGGTGGGTAAGCACTCCACAACCATTAGATCTTGAAATCCTCCTCACCGAGGAAAAGGAGAACTATACTCTTCTTGAGCGAAAGGTTGACTTTGAGGAGGCTCAAAATGACAACTTGTGCAAAGTTGTCCATACATCAAATGATTTAAATGACAAGCATGTTGCCTCCTTGAAAAAGGCTAATGAAATTTGTAAGGAACTTGCTAATGATATGAGCAAGCTTCTTGAGCTAAACACCTCTCTTTCTAATGATGTTGAGGTACCCACTCTATCCCTGTCGTCGATATGTGATGGCAGATGCCATGGGGATTGCTAAAGTGAGGGGAAGACGCGAGGAAGAGGATGTCGATGGTGCCGGAATCGGGTTGGGCACAAACACGGTGAAGGACACCACGATGTACCCAGGTTCGGGGCTCTCCGGAGAGATAACACCCCTACTCTTGCTTGTCTCTTCTATATCAATGGAACTGGACTACAATAACTGCTTCTCTATCTTCTCAGGGGAAGGTGAGCGCCGCCGTGGGCAAGGCTCTCCCCTGCTTCCCTGAGGAGTAACTACTAGCAGTGAATGAAATGAGGAGAATATGAGTAATGGTGTGATTGAGCGGGTCGTCCCCCACGCAGGAGGGGTACTCCGGGCTCTTATAGCATGAGCCCGGGGTAAATCGGTAACTTCACTGCCGATTGGGCCCAGCTGTCATCCTCTAATCGGCTGGGTCCCACCGACTGCTCCTCTCCGGGCGATCCGAACCTGACAAGCGGCGGCCCATGTCGTAGGCTTGTAGGGCATGATGATGAACAGTGGAGCTAGGAGGTGCGGTCCTGTCGCCCTGTCCGCGGAATCGGCGGAGAGGTCGACACCGCATCTCTGACAGATCTTTGATGTGTCTTGGCTTCTCTGCCACCCCGATCTCTCGGGATTGCGCATTTATGACCTCGTACTTGGACCTCCGACTGGTCTCGGGGTCAGCTTCTCCAGGGGTAGTAGGCCGCACCGATTGCGCCTGGGCCGACTGGTGGTTATCGGCAGGATGGATTGCTCTAGGCAATCGGCCGTGCTAATGCCCCCCTCGGCCCAGCTGCGGGCCAATCGGATAATGGTCTTGACGACAACAGGGTGGACCGGTTGCGCCTGGGTCGACTGCTGGCATTCGGTACGGCTGATTGTCTAGGATCAATCGGCCGTACGCCTGCCCAGCTGCAGCCCAATCGGTCCATCCTTGTCTTGAAAGGTTGCTTTCGCTTGGGTGAGCCTACCCGGGTACCAATCCCCCAACAGTAGCCCCTAAAGCTGTAAAGGTTCCACGGTCATTTGACTGCGGGGCCTTTGCAGTTTTTCAATCCTTTTCCAATATTTTCCGAGTGCTATGGCCTCATCAAATGCGTCACTCCGAGTTCGTCGACCGACTCGGAGCTCATACTCGGCTGGCCAAGATTCCATCCGATCTGATTTGAATCATCTCCGATTTCTGTCTTTACTTTTTGAGAATAAAATCCCTCGCCGATTACCTTCCAACGGTTACCTCCGATTCTCCCGGGATGCAGTCAATGGACCGGGGCCCACGACCCACGCGCGACTTGACGTAAGTGCAGGCCTCGACCCCCACGTCGCATGCCTCGCCTCCCGTGCTAGGATTTCTTGCGCCGGTCTGCCGGTTGGTCTTCCTGTGTGCTAGGCCACACCAGGCCACACGGCCGCAACCGGATCCCACTCCCCACCTGCGCCGCCCATATAAGCCACAGCGGGGCCTTGGACTCTTCCTTCTTCCAGACGCCTTCTTCCTCCTCCGCCTCCTGCTCTTCGCGCGCGCCATTGCTGCTCCACCTGAAGCTCTCCGTCGCGCTCGCCTCTCCACCTCCGCGCACGGGATCCGCTCCGTCTGCACACTCGCGTGCTGCTCTGCCACCGCAGTAATCTCTCGCCGCTAGCTCCTCGTTCTCCTTCTCTTTCCGCCCGCGAACTCAAGGGCGCCCCGGTGAGACATCTCTCAGGCCAGCCGCAGTTGCTGGAAGGGCGCCACGGTCACCGCGGATGCCATCCAAGCTCTGGTTCGCGCCCGCAAGATGCCGGCTGAGGTCCAGTGGCGCGTTCCCGGCGCCGAGATCGTGCCCAATGCGCGCGCTGGCGAGAGGGTAGTCTTCCTCGCTCACTTCGAGCGTGGATTCGGACTCCCCGCCAGCACCTTCTTTCGAAACTTCCTCGACTTCCATCGCTTGTAACCACATCACCTTGCAGCGAACTTAATTATGATCCTCTCCGGCTTCGTCACGCTGTGTGAGGGGTATCTCGGCTGCCGCCCAAGCGTTGCTCTTTGGAAGCGGTTCTTCAACCTCCGAGCTCACAATGCTCGGACGGGAGCTGTGGTGCCGTCTGCCATGGAAGGTGGCGAGCCAACATATCCGACTGACATGACCGACTGCGACAGTTGCCTCGTCGCAGCCGGCAAACCTAAGTACAAAAGTCCCGAGATCGTCCAGTCATGCAAGAACTGGCAGACCACCTTCTTCTACGTCAAATCTCCTGATCAAGGACCCCACCTCCTAAACCTGCCCGAGTTCTCCCTCGCCCGGCTGACTAAGAAGCATCAGTGGTCGTTGAAGTATGGTGTCGGAGACCTTGACGTGGATGCTCAAGTCGCTCGGGTTGCTCAGCTGGAGCAGGAGGTGCTCCTGCCGACTGATCTTGTCGCTGCTTGGCTTCAAGCCCGAGTGCTTCTTCTACAGCGCCGAGTGCACCGCATGTGTGACATGTCGGGCCCCCGAGATCCCACTCGGCTCTGCACTTGGCGAGTGAAGCTCGAAGACCTTTTGCGCCAGGCTAAGGGCTATTACATCCAGTGCCTTGCCTGATCCTTTCCGCTTCGGCCTTGAGTACCTACACCGCCGACAGAAACCACCCGTGGTATGTCCGACTGGTCCCTTTCTACGATTGCTTTTGCCTTATATTCGATTTCTCTGACGACTTTCTTCTTCTTGCTCAGCATTTCATTCAATCCGATCTGATGGAAGACGGTCAAGTGGCCGGCATGTACGCCCCCGACCGCGAGGAAGATGACCCCGCGGACTTCGAGTACAATGGTGAGGCTCCTCTCTCCGAATCCGATGATGAGGATGCCGATGACGGCGAATCCTCCGGGGAGTCCTCCGAATCCGAAGATCCCGCTGATGATGCCGACGCCGAGGCCGCCAACCCCAGGAATGCCGATACCCGACCTGCTGCTCAAGGGGGTACGCCTGACCCTTCCCTTGAGAAATTTCTGGCCGAATGGAGCGATGACGATAGTGTCTCAAAGGTTGGTAATTCTGATGCAGTTCCTCGCACCAAACCACCGAAGGTGCCGACTAAACGTGCCTTGGCAACCAGCTCCTCTTCTGGTGCTGCTTCCAGCAAGGCCGCGAAGGCGGTGCCGACTGCCCCCAAGGGCAAACAACCTCAGGCGACGGCCACTCGAGTGCCGACTGCTCAAGCGCCTCTGAATGTCGTCCCGCTGAGATGTCGGATGCCCACGGGCGCGCCGAGAACAATCGGGTATGCCCTTGTCTTCATGCTTTGACCTTCACTGTCTTCTCTTGTACTGATTGACCTCTTCTTCCTACTTTCAGGGAGCCGATTGGTCTTGATGACATCGACACCGGCATTCCTGCCCGTGCCAACGTGGTCATATCACCCGCCGTGTCTGCTGCTGTCATCCGCAAACGGCCACCTGCTCCCCATCGCACCTCCAAGGATGCCGAGCGCGCTACCAAGAAGGCCCGCCTCGAGACTACCAAAAATACTAGCACTTCTTCCACTGCCTCCAAGATCTCCAAGAGCACTGTCGACCCGGGAGTTGCTGGTGGCGAAGGAGCGCAATCGGTCGATCCGATTTCCCCGTCTCCGCCAGGCCGCTCCGACCCGGTTTCCGCCCCCATGACGACTGCTTCGCCGATTGTGGTGTCCGCGCCACCGATTATGACGGCCACGCCGCCAATTGTGGTGTCCGTGCCACCGATTATGACGACCACGCTGCCAAATGTGGTGACCACCTCGATCTCGGCTCGCCCGATTGCGTCGCTGCCACCACCGGATGCCTCCGGCTTTCTAGCAACGTCGGTGCCCCCGGTCTCTGCCATCATTACCTCTGCCGCTGTAATTCAAGCTTCACCACGACAGCCGACCTCTTCTGCGTCAGAAATTTTGATGCGCTCGGTGGAACAATTCCGGGCCGAGTATTCTCGCACCCGACATGTCGGCACCGAGCCCGATGCTCCACACCGCTCTCAGGATCCTTTGACGACAGCCTTCAGTCGAGTGAACGACTTTGCCACCGCCATTGCTCAGGACCTTCAACAACTCGACTGCAATCATGTGGTAAGTTCTTCAACTTTCCTTTATGGTTTGCCTTCAATCGAGAGACTTCTCTTCCGGTGGGTGCGCGCAAGCGCACCCACTGGGTGTAGTCCCCGAGATTCGGGCCGATTGTTAGCAATCGGTTCGGATCTTTTATGCTCTTTGCTTTTTCTTCTGCCTTCCTCCAATCGGGATACTTCTCTTCCGGTGGGTGCGCGCAAGCGCACCCACTGGGTGTAGTTCCCGAGATTCGGGTCGATTGTGAGCAATCGATTCGGATCTTCTTTTTGGCTGTTGTATCTCTAAAGTTCATCTTGCTTTTCTTCTCAGGCTGTTATGGAAGAGAGACGCGAGGTCTTCGAGAAGCTCCTCGACGCCTATGCCTCTAGCCTCCGAACTCTCGCTCAGGCCCAGATCCAGGTCAACAATCAATCGTCCGGGATCAACAAGCTGAGAGGTAACTTCTCTTATCATTTCTACCCTCCCTCCGACTAATAGTCTCTCTTGTACTAACATCTTTATGTCTTCCTCTAGTTTCTGTTCCCATGGTGGATGATCTTCAGGGCCGGATCGCTGAATTGACTATAGAACTCAACCAGCAAGGGCCGACACTTGCCGCAACTAAGGAAGAGACAACCCGACTGCAGGGGGTGGAAGCCGATTTGACTCAGACCATCAAAAGCCTTCACTCCGAGATGGCTGCTCTGGAAAAGAAACATCTGGATGACATAGCTGCCGTGACTGCTGCTGGCGATGGGCTCCGCGCCGAGCGAGATGCAGCTGCAGCCGCCCGAGAGGCACTGCAGGCCGAGAAGGATGAAGCCGTTGCTACGCGGGACTCTATCCGAAAGGATCGTGATGACCATATTTTCAAATATGAAGAGCTGGAGAAGCGCAATTATGAAGACACAACTAAACTACGCCGCCGGGCCAAGGGCCTTTGCGACACAATGAGTGAGATGGACGTCCTTCTTGGCGGTGAGTTCCTCTTGCCTCCGATTGTGTTTCCGACTGCTTCCTTCTTTTGTGCTATTAATCATTCTTCTCTTCGTGATGCAGAGGCCTGGCCTGAATCTGAAGCTGCTTCTTATGCAGCCGTGGCCAAATCCCGAGAGGAGACCATCGCGGCCGGAGGGTCCTGCCAGCTTGATGACGATGTCTGGACTCGGCATGAGTATCTTATTGGCACAACATCTCGCATTCCCGTCATCAAGGGGATTGCACTGTCTTTCAAACTTGGCATCCTGAAGATTGCCGAGTTGCTGTGGTCGCCGACTGAACTCAAGGTTGGACTCCAAAGGATGAAGCGCGCTGTCAGCTCCTATGCCGAGGCCCACAGACCAGACACCCTGGACGAAGAAGATTCCGACAAGGGAGATGCTCCGAATGCTACCACCGAGCAGACTCGGATTCCTCTGAAGGCCATCCCACGTCGGATCGACATCCTTCTTAACTCTGCTGGTCGGACTGGTGCGGAGACCGCTCTCCAAACTGTGCTGAGCTGGTACCCTCAAGTGAAGCTTCCCCAACTCTACAGCCTCAGAGAAAATGCGTCCGACTTGCTTGAGAAGACTTATACTGAGGTGAACCGGCTATCCAGCACCATGGTGAACTGGTTTTCTCCCTATGACTACACTCCATATCTCGACGAGGGAGGGAACCCGCTGGCTGCAACCTCCATTTCTCGGTTGGCCGAAGAGCTTTCTGACAGCGGTTCATCCCATACTTCTCCGAGGTCCAAGCATGCTGGGGCCACATCTTATGACGCACAGTCGGAGCCGGATGCCACTGCTGTGCAAGCTGATCCGCCTGCTCCGACTGCGAGTTCTGCGCCATAAACTGCCCCGACTTCTTGAGCCGTGCTGCCGACGACGCCCTCTACTTCTGCCACGGACGTCTGATCAGCCCTATCTTATTTTTGTTTTCAGACTAGCCGCTTGTAAGACATTATTTTAATTCTACCGACGCCCACTGGGTGTGGCTTCGATGTAATGAACTTATTCGGCCTTAGGCCTGTTATCTCTTATGCAATCCGATTGCTCATTGCATGTTTTTATTTGTGCGATCAACTTTGCGTCTTTGACGGTTTCTTTTATCGGTCTGCGCTTGGGGGTGTCATGCCTTGTCCGTGTTGCTGCCGACATGCGGTCTGCAATCGGGTCGAAGGTTGATTTCCAGCCAAGGTTCGATAAGTTCTTGAATTTACACGACAAGATTTAACACAGAGGATTCTGCAATGTTAGGCGCCGATTGCTCGCTGCCGAGCTCGATGCATCGGTCCGCGGCACAATCGGTGACCTAGCTTATCGACTATGCCCTTTTTAGAGCGTTTCGATTTGTTTGTCGGGAACTTGCACTGCCGACTGCCTCAACCGCTACCCTTCTCAATGTCACAAACACTTTCGTGGCCTGTACTTGAGTTAGGTGCTAAGTTGAGTGCCTGCCCGCAGCCCCCGTGCCTCGTTGGCCTATTCTTCTGACCTCGTGGCCGGTCAGTCCCCGAGTGTGTTACGCACGTCTCGGGTATGACTAAGCATTGCCGACTTGGGCTAGCTTTTCGAATGAAATTATGCAAAGGTGATCGAATGCTCTTTTTCAGAGGCATGATAGATTTACTGATCATTTTCCGAATGGCGTACATAAATTTCTGCCGCTCAACTATAGAACGGACATAAAAGCTCGGCGTTCCATGGTCGCTCCGTTTCTACTCCTGATGTGTCGTTGTGCCGAGTGCCCTTGGTGCAGTCGATCAAATAATAGGAGTTGTTCTTGAGTGCGCGGCTGATGAAAAATGGTCCTTCCCAGGGTGAGGATAGCTTGTGCGGGCACTTCTGAATTCGGCGTAGCACCATGTCGCCCTCTCGGAAGGCGAGAGGTCGAATCTTCTTGCTGTGGTAGTGCCGCAACTTCTGCTGGTAGATTGCCGACCTGGACAGGGCCAGCAGGCAAGCTTCTTCCTTGAAGTCCACGCCGTCCTCTCGTGCTAACTTGGCTTCTTCCTCGGTGTACAAGGCATGCCGAGGTGAATCAAACTCGATGTCGGATGGGATGATTTGTCAGAACCCTCTGTTAGGTAATGTGCTAGGATCAAGTAACCTTGCATCATGTCAAATTTTCAAAGGAAATCAACTTCAAAATCCAAATGGGAGAAGGAAACCCCCCCAGATGAATTAATTCAAAAGGCCAGATAAAAATCTTTTCCAAAAATTCATGTTAGATTTTTGAAAAGTCTTATAAATGAGTGTGATCACATATCAAGTGATGTGGGACCCATCCCATGCTCATAGATTTTTCAAATAATCAAACAGTGCCTTGGAATTAAAGAAATACCCCTATTTGATTTAAGATTCAAATTATTTGAATTTTAAAAATGTTGAAAGTTTATGAGTGGCTAGTCAATATTTTTATGAGGCCACATAAAAGTTTTCAGCATTTAATAAAATGTTTAGCTATTTATTTTAGCTAAACATAACAAATGTCAGAAAAGAAAAATAGAAAAGAAATCAGAATCCTTACCTGGCGCCCAGGCGAAGCTGGCCCACCCAGCCCAGCCGGCCCAAGGGGGCAGGGGCGTCTTCTTCCCCGTCCCGCGCCTCCAAGCTGCTCGGTGGAATGCCACCGAGCTAGCCGGGGACGACACGTCGCCGCCGAGAGCTTCCAGGCCTCCCCGTGGCCTCTTCTCGCGTCTGGAGACTCCCCGCAGCCTCCGCAGTCCATTCCCCCCTCCCCAGTGCCTATCCTCCTCTCTCTCGCTGAGCCCCGAGAAGAACAGGACGCCGCCGTCGCCATAGCTTGAAGCCCGCGTGGCCAACGACGTCCCCGAGCTGCGCCGTGCTGTCCATCCTCCTCGCCATCCTCGACTTCGACTCCGTGCAGAAGGAATCGAGCTCGGACGCTCTGTAGCCGCCGGAATCTTCTCCACGTTGCCGCCAGACCCGCAAGCCAACTCCGGCGAATTCGTCGTCGTTGAAGCCTCTCCGTCTCCACCGCCTGCGCCGTTGCGTTCACCACCTCCTGGTGAGCAGAAACCCTAATCTAGCGGCCCCTCAATCCCCCCTAGACGATTCCGCCATGGACGCAGGAGCTCGTCGCCGCCATGGTCGTCGTCCTCCTCGCTCCAGTGCTCATTGTGAACCCCCAGTGCGTGCGTTTGGCTCCTGAACTTTCCAGCGTTCGAACGCGCCCCGAATCGCCTCAAGTCTTGCACTACAACGTCGACTACGACCTCGCCGTGGTTCTGTCGCCGCCAAGGACGTCGCCGTCGTCGCTCCCGACCACCCCGCGACCCCCTGTTGCCTCCAGAAGACGCGGACGACCTCCAGGAGCAAGCCGGTGCCCTTCGTTTCCCCTCCCGTGGCCGGATTCGTCCTCCCCGTGCAGCGCCGCTGCGGTCCAGTCGCCGGCGTTTAGCCGCCGGCGTGTCAGCTCTAACCCCCCCTGTTAAGCACCCAGTTAGTGACCCCTGGGTCACTGACCAGTGGGCCCAGTGGCTTAATTAAGCCACTGGATTTTTTTTAACCCACGGGTTAATTAAACCCAGTCACTGACAAGGTGACCCCACATGTCAGCCCCCCCCTGACGTCAGCACTTGCGCAATAAATCAATTTAAATGATTTTCCAGAGATTATTTGAATTAAAGAAATTCCAGAAATTCCAGAAAATACCCCAAACTTTGGAAATTCATAGAAAATTCATATTGACTCCAAATTGGACAAATAATATATGAAAAATGATCAGGAGAAAATTATCTTTCCAAATATGCAACTTTCAACTCTGTTTGAGTTGAATTGAAAATGTGATCAGTAGCATTTGCTATTTGATTTAAATGGAATTAAATCAAATTCAAATCAAATATTTTTGCAACTTGAACCATGGCAACATGCTACATTTCAATCACACTTCAGAGGCATATCATACACATTTGAAGATAATTCAAAATGATCAAACAATGTCATATACAACTTGGTTATTTTGAATTCAAATGTGGAGTTTGAATTTGCATTTCAAATGCAATATACTCCACTTAAATGGAATTGCCTCACACATCAAAACTTATACTTCAAGTTTCAACATTCATTCATGTGCTTGAGCATTGCATTCATATTGATTGCTACTTCGTGCTTTGTTTGTCGAATAGAGGTGGAACCGGAGCAAGAGGTTGCAACCTTCGTTGAAGACCCCGAACCCGAACCTCGTCAGCAAGGCAAGCAAACCCCCATTGATCATGTCGATAAAATCCCACTTCCCTCTCATGTCTCTCTTATGCATTGTTTAGGATGATCACCATGATTCGTTTCTACCGCATAGATGAACCCATTCCTTTGCATGACCTATCATTTTGTCACAGTAGTAAGCAAACCACAATCCTAGCAAATGTAGGAGTTGTTTGATATCATGTGGCCCCTGCAAATGTTATCGCTTATTGCATGCTTAGTATGATACCATGTTGTTACTGTGATGTGAGTCGGGATGGGAATGATCATGTTGATGATGGTAGAAAAGTGTTGGTGAATCGACCCTAATACAAGGTGAACGATGAGAGGCTGTGTAGGAGTACACGGTGGGTTGTCTCGTTGAACACCGCCCTAGTACGAGTTCTTGTGTGGTGATCCAAGATGAAGAGTACAACCACACATTGGGCTCACTGACCCCTCTCAACTTACTAACTCATCCCTTTCGATGTCCAGATGTCGCAATAGTTCGGAGTTCTGGTAGGTCTGTGGCCTGGCTGCTAAGTGAGGGAACGGCTCATCCGAGACCGGCTTATGCACCACGCACACATCACTTGGGTCCACTTCGGTAAACCGGCCGGGTTCACGATTGTGTTAACCAACCCAAGTAGGCGGCTTTCTCGGACTAGATCGGCTATGAGGTAACAGTTGTGGTGAGCATCCTCGCTGGCACCCCTTGAATGGTGTCGAGATCAAAGGCGGTAAATGATGGTCATGTGTGTGTAGCGGTACACCCTTGCAAGGTTAACAAAACTATTCGAATAGCCGCATCCGCGGTTATGGACTGCTTGGAAATCTTAGCTTGATTATTAGATAACTTGAACCGGATAATTCTAAAACACACCAAGATAAGTGTGAGTGCTATGGCGTGCTTTCTCGTGGGGAAGTCGAGGAAGGCACCATAGTGGTGTATTGGTTGGAGAAAGTAGTGGACTCGTGTACGCTTCTTACCTCAAAGTCTGGTACTCGTAGTTCAGGATTAGCCAAGTCAAAGCTGGCACTTCTGCAAGTGAACCCCACCTCCCTTTACCTTGATACATATGCATGAGTAGTATAGATCCTATGTAAGTCTTGCTGAGTACGACTTTGTACTCACGTTTGCTTAATCTATGTTTTAGATGATGCCACTGACCCCGAAGGTGGCTTCTTCATCGAGCTGGACGACTGAAGACCAACTAGTCTAGTCCCAGTCAGACGACTGGTTCCCTCGTGGAGGGCTTTGTGTTTAAATAAGTCTTCTTAAGCCATTTGTTAAACTTGTCTGTACTCAGACATAATTTGCTTCCGTTGGTAATGTAATGTTGGATCACATATATGTGATCTCTGTGTGCACTCTATAAGAGTTATCAATAAATATGTACACTTTGTAGAGAATTGCAATGGTACCTACTGTTCATACAAGGCATGTATGCTGCGTGTATGTTTATAACATGCATGTCTTTGTATGGGTTTTCGAGACCTTAGTTGTGTTCTGGCTGGCGGTCTTTCATACACCAAGTGGCCCTTAGATGTGCGCAGCTTGGGGCATCGCGATGCGATTGTTCGAGACTCCGTCTCGTGCACACTTTGTGGTATGATCGAGCCCGCCCTAGACCCCGACTAAGTGATCGGGCTGGAGTAAGTCTATGTAAGAGTTTTGAGATAGTCGATAGTATGGTTGAGGCGACTTGTCTTTGAATATGGGAGTTCACCACCCATATCATTAGACTTGTGTGCGGACGATGAGGACCCATCTCAGTTGATCATCCGGCCTGGATGGGATGCCCCTCACGTACGATGCTTTCCGAGAATGTTCAGTGCTTGGCCTTGTCTGCTTAGACAAGTGGGTGCGGTTCTCGGCTCTCCATATGACTATGTCTTAACTGGACTTTCATACGCTAACCCCGGGTTGCTTCTGATCCATACACCAGGAAGAAAGGAGTGAATCCAGTCGACCTATTTGGTGTGGTCCTTAAGCTGAACAGTACTGCTGGGAGCTCTTCAATCCATGCTCCGGGTGCCCTCTCAAGTGGCTCCACCAATCTGGGTCTGATACCCGAGAGGATGAGGCCATTTGCTATTTCTACTTGACCATTCGACTGGGGATTTGCCACAGATGCAAGATCGAGCCGAATGCCTTGCTGAGATGCATATCGAGCCAGTGCCCCCTTTGCGAAATTGGTGCCGTTGTCGGTGATGATGCTATTGGGCACGCCGTATCTGCACACGATGTCGGCCACAAAACGGACCGCAGTCGGACCATCCAGCTTCTTGATCGGGCGGGCTTCAATCCACTTGGTAAATTTATCCACTGCAACTAGGAGATGTGTCATGCCACTTCGGGCCCTCTTGAATGGACCAACCATATCCAAACCCCATACTGCGAACGGCCATGCTATTGGGATTGTCTTCAGTGCTGATGCTGGCTGATGACTTTTTTCTTTGAACCGCTGGCAGCCCTTGCAATATTTCACCAAATTCTCAGCCGCTGCAAGCGCAGTCGGCCAATAGAAACCATGTCGGAAAGCTTTGCTGGCAATAGCTTTTGCAGATGCGTGATGACCGCATTCACCTTGATGGATGTCTCTGAGCAACTCCAAACCTCTGTCTTCTTCTACACATCTCTGAAAGACACCAGTTGCACTTTTGCGCACTAGCTCGTTGTTGATTATTGTGTATGCCCAAGATCGGCGGCTGATTTGTCTTGACTCTGCTTCGTCCTCTGGAAGGACTCCGTCTGCTAGGAAATCTCTAATCGGCTGTGCCCATGACGGCGCACTGACGACTACCATTACAGCTGCGTGCTGGGGTGCTACTTCTTCTTGGATCTCGGCTTCTTGGCCGATGGCCTCTTGGATCTCGGCCTCTTGAACCTCTGTCATTTCGACTTCTGTCTCTGAACTGCCGATTGCGGCACCTGGCACGCATTCGGCAGCCCCTGGTGGCGACTGCTCATCTGGAGCTGGAACTTCTTCACTGCAATCGGCAGTGCCCGATGTGATTGGTTCTTCTGAGGCTGTGCCATCTGGCATTGCCTCTGCTTGCTGCATTCGGCAGCCTCTGGTTTGCAATCGGCAGCCCCTAGTGCTGTCGGCTCTGCTGCTGCTGAAGCACCTTGGGCGCTTGACTACTTCTTTAGAGTTGGAATTTTGGCCGGTTGAGCTTCTTTTGCCTTCTTCAACGCTTCAAGGTCGGTCTCCGAGATGAAGATGGACTCAGACTCTGGGGATGGCATGATGGATGGCTTCCTGATGTGCTCAAGTGATACGCCTGGTGGGATAGCTTGCCTTGTTGAGCCGAGCTTGGACAATGCATCTGCTGCTTCGTTGTTTGCTCTCGGCACATGGTGAAACTCACATCCCTCAAAGTACCCACTGATCTGCTGCACTAGGAAACGATAGCTTGCCATATTTGCGTCCTTTGCATCCCAGGTGCCTGTGCATTGCTGTACCACCAAGTCGGAGTCACCAAAGCACTCGATATTCCGAATGCCGATTTCCTTGGCCAGCTTGATACCATGCACAAGGGCTTCGTACTCGGCAATATTGTTTGATGCTGCAAAATGAATCTGGAGCACATACTGCAGTTGATCTCCTCTTGGTTAAGTGAGCACTACGCCAGCCCCTAGGCCGCTCTTCATCTTGGATCCGTCAAAATGCATTCGCCAGAAATCCGATCCTGGGAGCTGCGGCATATATTGAGTTTCAGCCCAGTCCACCAGGAAATCGGCCAATGCTTGCGACTTGATTGCTGTTCTCGGCTCATACTGGATGCCATGGTTGGCGATCTCGATTTCCCACTTCGCCACTCTTCCGGTTGCATCTCTGCTTCCTATGATGTCGGCCAGTGGAGCCGAGCTGACGACCGTGACCAAGTGGGCTTGAAAATATGGCTTCAATCTCTTAGCCGCCATGTACACTCCATAGCACATCTTCTGGTAGTGAGGGTAGTTTTTCTTGGACGCCGAGAGCACTTCGCTGATGTAATACACAGGTCGCTGAATCTGCTGAGCCTTGTCCTTCTCGGGCCACTCCACCACCATAACTGCACTGATCACCCGATTGGTTGCCGCAATGTACAACATCATTGGCTCCTTCTCAATCGGGGCAGCCAGAATCGACGCAGTGGAGAGCATGCGCTTGAGCTCTCGGAATGCCTCGCTTGCCTGAGGTGTCCAGGTGAACTTCTCCGTCTTCTTCATCAGCTGATACAACAGGATTGCTTTTTCACCCAGCCGACTGAGAAATTGGCTGAGTGAAGCGAGGCAACCGGTGAACTTCTGTACTTGCTTCAGGTTCTTGGGTTGCTCCATGCGCTCGATTGCGGCTATCTTCTCGGGATTGCATTCGATTCCCCTCTCGGAAACGAGAAATCCCAAGAGCTTACCGGCTTGGACTCCAAAAACACACTTCTCTGGATTGAGCTTGATCTGATAAGTTCTCAAATTTTCAAATGTCTCTCGGAGGTCGTCTAGGAGCGTGACTCCCTTGGCCGACTTCACTACCAGATCGTCCACATAGACGTGGAGATTTCTGCCGAGTTGGGAGTGAGTACACCTCTGAATTGTGCGCTGATAAGTGGCACCTCCATTTTTAAAACCAAAAGGCATGGTGATATAACAATAAGCCCCAAAAGGGGTTATAAATGCAGTTTTTATTTGATCGTCCACATCAAGTTTGATCTGGTGATAGCCAGCTGTAGCATCCAGAAAAGACAAAAGCTCGCAGCCGGCCGTAGAATCGATCACTTGATCGATACGGGGCAGAGCAACCGGATCCTTCGGGCACGCCTTGTTCAGGCAAGTGTAGTCGATACACATGCGCCAGGTCTTGTTCTTCTTCATGACGAGGACTGGATTCGCCAGCCACTCGGGGTAAAACACTTCCATGATGAAACCTGCAGCTTGCAGCTTCGCAATCTCTTCGCCGATTGCCCTTCTCTTATCTTCAGAAAAACATCTTAGGGGTTGCTTGACCGGCTTCGAGCCTGGCTGAATGTGCAGCTTGTGCTCGGCGAGTTCTCTCGGCACACCAAGCATGTCTTGCGGAGACCATGCAAAGATGTCTCGATTCTCAAGGAGAAACTCGATGAGCTCGCTTTCCTATTTGTCGCTAAGTCCAGCTCCGACTACAACGAACTTGGTTGAGTCGGAGGGATCTAGAGCAATCTTCTTGCTGTCCTTGGCCGACTGAAAAGCCGATTCCTCCTCTGCTCTCTTTGCTGGGCCGACTGGGAGTGGATTCTTGTTCTGCGCCTGCGCCATTGCAATCACCTTGCCAAGCTGACGCTTCTCTGTTTCAACTACATGAGAATCAGCCAAACTGCCGCCAGCCGACGTGCACTCGAGGGACTTCCTGAAGTCCCCGGTGACGGTGATGACGCCGTTTGGCCCTGGGATCTTCATCTTGAGGTAAGTTTGCTGTGCGTTGAACATGAACTTGGCAAATGCGGGAAATCCCAACAGAGCGTGATACGGACTGCTGAGGTCGGCGACCTCGAACCAAATCGGCTCCCTCCTGAAGTTCTCCTCTGTGCCAAATATGACGTCCAGCCAAATGCGACCCATGGGGGTGCAATACAACCCAGGGAAAATCCCGTGGAAAGTCATCCGACTGCGCTCCAGATCCTTCTCTGTGAGCCCTAGCTTGATCAAGGTGTCTCTGTACATAATGTTGATTGTGCTTCCTCCACCAACGAGCACTCAGGAGAACTTGCATGAGAACCTTGGTCCTGCGAACAGAGCATCAACCACAAGCGGATAATTGCCCGGATTTGGCAAGATGGTGGGGTGATCTTCTCTGTCCCAGGATATAGGACACTCTGACCAATGCATGAACTGAGGAATCGGCGGCATTGTGGCATTGACCTCCTGAGCTCGGGCTCTCCGACTGCCCTTGTCGGTGGACTCACTGGTGAAAATCATGTAGGCGGCATCTTGCCGCGGGAACTGGTTCTGCTGCTGAGGTGGTCCTCTGTTCTGGGGTGGTGGTGGGGGTGGAGGTGGTAAAGCTTCTCCCTTCGCAATCCTTCTCACAAAATCACACTGCTGAGTGGTGTGCGCAGACGGCCTGCCGGGAGTGCTGTGCAACTTGCACGGTGCATCCAGCATATCATCAAACGTGTACTTGGGCTTCATCTGCCCCGGGGGCCTCACATTTGGTCTCATCTTTCGTCTGCCTCCTGCAGCTCCTGGATCTTCTTCGTTCTGGATAGCGGCCACCTGCCGACTGCCATACTGAGTATCTGGCTGCTCATCCTCGCGCTTGCCATTGTTCTGCTAGTTGTTGTTGTTGTTGTTGTTGTTGTTGTTGTTGTTGCGGTTGTTCTCTCTCCTTTCCTTCCGACTGAGGCTTTGGTTCCCTGTGTCCGACTGCGGAGCCCCTGGTGATTGGATTACACCTCCCACTCCGAGCTGGATAGGGCGCATCGCAGAATCGGACATAGCAAACGCGTTGGCCACCTTCATGAGCTCGGCGAGCGATGTGAAGTCCTTGCGGAGCAACTTGTGCTTTAACATTGAATCGGCCAGGCATCCATCCGTGAAGTACTGAATGGCCTAGATCTCATGGACTACTTCACATGAATTCTTCAGCTTAATCCACCGAGATAAGTAATCTCGGAGGGGTTTATCCTTGCCTTGCACACAAAGAGCCAACTGCCGCGGGAGGTTGGGCCGCTCATATGTGCTCGTGAAGTTGTGAATAAATGCACTTGTGAAATCTTCCCAGCAATTCACACTCTCCTTGGGAAGACTGTTCAACCATGTCCGGGCTGATCCCTGCAGCATCAAAGGTGCATAGCGGACTGCTACACGTTGATTGCCTCCTGCAATGCGAACTGCGGTCAGGTAATCGGAAAACCAATCTTCTGGCTTCACAGAACCATTGTACTTGGGTGTGTCTCTCGGCAGCGTGAAGCCTTTGGGAAACTTCTCGGTCCGAATGCGATGACCGAAGCACGACGGGCCAGCCTCTCCTTCTTCATCCTCTTGAGCCTCCTTCTCCAGGAGCTCAATGCGATGTCTGGCATCATTCTGACCGATTTGGCGAGGGCCGAGTCGGGCGCTGATTGCTGGTCTTGGTGCCGAATGCTGAGGCATGTCATTGCGCCTGCTGTTAACAGCTGGTTCTTCGATTCTTCTACTTACCGCTGGGGGTGGCCAATTGCTTATTACCCTACTCTCATGCCGAGATGGAGCAGGCTGCTGTCTGTTCTGGCGCGATGCATTCGGTCGCTGGCTAGCTTCCGGATTCGGCCTCACAGTTCCTCTTGACGCCCCAGGTCCTGCATTTTGGTTCTCCATTGCCACGAGCCTCTGCTCCTTTGCGGCTGCCAGCAGTTCACGCATTCGGCGCGACTGCTCTCGCTGCTCATCTCCCTCCAGGTCTTCTAGCTCGAGTGCTATCTGCTCGGCTGCTCTCAGGTTTTTGTCTGGCGTGCTGTACGTCGGCCTCTAGATGAACGCCGATTGCGCTGGCTGCTCCGGCTGTGCCGGCCTCCTCGGCCGCTCCGGTTGCTCGGCCCCCGACAGCTGCTGGTTGACTGCTCTACCTCGGCTTCTCAAATCTTCCAAGACCGCGGGCTCAATCGGCCGACGCGGTACTGCATGCGCTGCGTTATACTACCTTGTGATGGCTCCCAGCCTGCGCTCTTCTGCCAGCACCTGCTCGGCCCTGCGAGCAAGAGCAAGCCATGCCGTCTCCAGCTCGGTGTGTACTTGATCGGGATCACCATTCCTGTTCACGGGTGTGTATAACACATCCCGCAACGCACTGGTGCCGACTCTCTCTACGGCTTCCGCTGCCTCCTTGGCTCTCCGAGCCGCACTCGCTGCACCGCGATTGCTCGATGAAGACACCCCCGCCATCATGACCGCTGCGTGCACTCGGCCATCCTCTCCACCGGGTGCTGCACTGCAGCCCCTGGTCGAGAGCGGATCCGTGACGCACGAGAAGACGCGAATCTCCCTGGGATACACCTCGGGGAAGCTGCCGATGAAGAGGCGATGACTGCCGACCTGCAGCGACACACCGGGCGGCAGGGGTGCACCGGCCCCGTACCGCGCCGAGTAGTCCACCACATAGTCGATTGCCCCACGCCTAAGAATCAGGCCAGAGGCGTGGCTACCGCCTGATGTAGAGGAAAATCTCGTCCGGATCTTTACTCCAGTCGACGCCTCGGTCTGCCCCACGGTGGGCGCCAACCGTCGTCGATATGTGACGGCAGATGCCATGGGGATGGCTAAAGTGAGGGGAAGACGCGAGGAAGAGGATGTCGATGGTGCCGGAATCGGGTTGGGCACAAACACGGTGAAGGACACCACGATGTACCCAGGTTCGGGGCTCTCCGGAGAGATAACACCCCTACTCCTGCTTGTCTCTTCTATATCAATGGAACTGGACTACAATAACTGCTTCTCTATCTTCTTAGGGGAAGGTGAGCACCGCCGTGGGCAAGGCTCTCTCCTGCTTCCCTGAGGAGTAACTACTAGCAGTGAATGAACTGAGGAGAATATGAGTAATGGTGTGATTGAGCGGGTCGTCCCCCACGCAGGAGGGGTACCCCGGGCTCTTATAGCATGAGCCCGGGGTAAATCGATAACTTCACTGCCGATTGGGCCCAACTGTCATCCTCTAATCGGCTGGGTCCCACCGACTGCTCCTCTCCGGGCGATCCGGACCCGACAAGCGGCGGCCCATGCCGTAGGCTTGTAGGGCATGATGATGAACAGTGGAGCTAGGAGGTGCGGTCCTGTCGCCCTGTCCGCAGAATCGGCGGAGAGGTCGACACCGCATCTCTCACAGATCTTTGATGTGACTTGGCTTCTCTGCCACCCCGATCTCTCTGGATTGCGCATTTATGACCTCGTACTTGGACCTTCGACTGGTCTCGGGGTCAGCTTCTCCAGGGGTAGTAGGCCGCACCGATTGCGCCTGGGCCGACTGGTGGTTATCGGCAGGGTCGATTGCTCTAGGAAATCGGCCGTGCTAATGCCCCCTCGGCCCAGCTGCGGGCCAATCGGATAATGGTCTTGACGACAACAGGGTGGACCGGTTGCGCCTGGGCCGACTGCTGGCATTCGGTACGGCTGATTGTCTAGGATCAATCGACCGTACGCCTGCCCAGCTCGGCCCAGCTGCAGCCCAATCGGTCCATCCTTGTCTTGAAAGGTTGCTTTCGCTTGGGTGAGCCTACCCGGGTACCAATCCCCCGACAATCCCTCAAGACAAAAGATGATGAACTCACCATCCTTAAGAAGAATCTTGAGGCTCACAATCTTGCTCACATAAAAACACTTACTAAGATGTCTCCTCCCACTATTGTACATGTTGATGCTTGTGCTACTAACTCTACTCTTGATCAAGCATCTCTCATTGAGGAGAACTTAGCTCTTCATGCTTAACTAAAGAAGGGCCTCTTGACTTGTGCCCAAGGCAAGAAAATCCTAAATGATGTACTAAGTCTTCACAAGGAGTCTTTTGCTAAGGAGGGACTTGGGTTTTATTCAAGTACGAGTGTGACAAAGGATGTCACCCTTAGCAAGGGACCAACTCCTCAAAAGGTGATTTTTGTTCGTGAAGGGCACAAGGACAAAGGTAAGAAAAAGGTTGATGAGGTTGGTGTTGGGGGTGGCAAGGCCACTAGGGGAAAGTCCGTTCCCAACAAGAACAAGGAGAAGATGCCTCCATCCTATGTGCTCCGTAAGGCAAAGGATGGAGATGTGTTTGCAAAATTCATTGGGCCCCGCAATGCTTTCCGTTTCTATGCTATTTGGGTTCAGAAGACCCTTGTTACTAACCTTAGAGGTCCCATTGCAAAATGGGCACCTCTAACCAAAGCCTAAATCTATGTGTAGGATGCTCTCTCCGGTGGAGTCAAATGGGTTATTGATAGTGGATGCACCAATCATATGACCAGAGAAATCCGTTTGCTCAAGGACTTCATGGATGCTATTCAACCATATATGAGCATTGTCTTTGGTGGTGGTTCCAAGGGAAAGGTACTTGGATTGGGCAAGGTGGCTATTACTAATGACATGTCCCTTGAAAATGTCATGCTTTTCCAATCCCTTCAATACAATTTGCTTTCCGTTCGTCAATTAGCTTCTGTTGGTTATGATACGCTATTTGGTCTAACAAGTGTGAAAGTCTTTAGGAGAGATACTTTCGAAGTGGCCTTCGTTGGAGAGTTGGATGGCAACCTTTACATGGTTGATTTATCGAAAGAGAGTACTTACCATGCAACTTGTCTAATGGCCAAGGCCGACAAGGGGTGGATATGGCATCGCCGGCTAGCCCATGTTGGCATGAGAAATCTAAAAGATCTCCTAAAGGGCGAACACATCCACGGACTAACAAATGTGTCTTTTGAGAAAGATCGTGTGTGTGTAGTGCATGCATAGCCGAGAAGCAACATCAAGCAAAGCATACGCCCAAGAATATTGTGTCAACTTCAAGGCCTTTGGAGCTCCTTCATGTGGATCTCTTCGGGCCTCCATCATGGGATAGTCTTGGTGGGAAGAAATATGGTCTTGTCATTGTTGATGATTAATCAAGATACACATGGGTGTTCTTCCTCAAGTCCAAGGACAAGACGAAGGCCACCTTCATTTATTTTGCCAAGCAAGCCCAAAGGAAATACAACATAGCTATCTTGGCAATACGAAGTGATAATGGCACCGAATTCAAGAACTACACCTTGGAAGAATTCTTGAGTGCCGAGGGGATTGAGCATCAATATTCCGCACCATACACCCATCAACAAAATGGTGTAGCCGAGAGGAAGAACCGCACTCTTGTGGAGATGGCCCGGTCCATGTTGGATGAGTACAACTCACCATATAGATTTTGGGCCGAAGCCATCAACACCTCATGTCATGCATCAAACCGGCTCTTGCTTTGTAAGATCTTGATGAAGACCCCCTATGAACTTCTAACCAGTGACAAGCCAAACGTCAAATACTTCCGAGTATTCAGTTGTAAGTGTTTCTTTCTCAATAAGAAAGACCGGTTAGCTAAGTTTCAATCCAAAACAATTGAGGGTATATTTGTTGGGTATGCCTCAAACTCTCACGCCTATAGGGTCTACAAAAAATCCACCGGATGTGTTGTGTAAACTTGTGACGTGGAGTTTGATGAATTTAATGGCTCCCATGGGGAGCAAGTTGATCTAAGTGATGTAGGTAATAATGAAGATTCCTCTCAAGACATTTTGGCTATGGGCATTGGAGATCTTATGCCCATTGCTCAAGTTCCTAGAGATGATGAGGTGGGTGATGGGCCAAGGGTTCCACCACCACAAGCACCTCCTCCTACCACTCAAGATCCAATTTCTCATGATGATCCCATTATCCAAAAACAAGAACAAGACCCTCCACAATCCGATGTGGGTGCTTAACCACAAGTTGATGAAGTGGTTGATCCACGAGATCGTCTTGACCACATTTGCTTTGGATAAAATGATGCTATTGAAGATGGCTCCACCCTTGATGATGAACCAAATGTATATCATGAACCTGAATGGGTGGAGCCTATTGAAACTCCAACTTCTACCATGCCATTGGTGGCTAGACGGGTTGATGTTGATAAAATCCTCACGGGATTGGGGCAAGGTATTGTTACTCATCGTCAACTTATGAACTTTTGCGCTCACTTCTCGTTTGTGTCTAGCATTGAACCACTTAGGGTAGAACAAGCCCTTGAGGATGCGGATTATCTCATTGCAATGCAAGATGATCTCACTAGTTTCACCCGGAATGAGGTGTGGTCTCTTGTGGAGAGGCCTTCCGGTCAAGATCATAACATCATTGGAACTAAGTGGATCTTCAAGAACAAACAAGATGAATATGGTAATATCATTCGAAACAAGGCATGGCTAGTGGATCAAGGGTACTCTCAAGTTGAAGGCTTGGATTTTGATGAGACCTTTGCGCCCGTTGCCCGTCTTGAATCTATACGCATGCTTCTTTCTTATGCCGCATTCAATGGATTTCCGTTATTTCAAATTGATGTAAAAAGTGTGTTTCTTAACGGTCCGCTACAAGAGGATGTATATGTAGCACAACCACCCGGCTTTTATGACCCTCATCAAAAGGACCATGTGTACAAACTTCATAAGGCATTATACGGTTTTAAGCAAGCCCCTCGGGCTTGGTATGACCATCTTAGGAAGTTTTTACTCGATGAAGAATTTGTGAGGGGTGTCATTGATGCCAAACTTTTTACCAAGAGAACCAATGGTGAGTTGCTCATATGCCAAATCTATGTAGATGACATAATATTTGGTTCTCCTAATCCATCTTTATGCAAGTGGTTCTCGGAAACTATGACCAAGAACTTTGATATGTTTGTTATGGGGAGCTTGAAGTATTTCCTTGGCTTTCAAATCGAGCAATTTGCCGAAGGAACCTTCGTCTCCCAAACAAAGTACATTCAAGACATGCTCGTGAAGTTTGGTATGAAAGATGCCAAGCCATGCAAGACACCCATGCCAACCAAGGGATATCTAGATCAAGACCTTTCCGGTATTCCATTTGACGCTACTCTTTATCGTTCTATGATAGGGTCATTGCTTTACCTTTGTGCATCTAGACCGGATATTATTCTTAGCGTAGGAATGTGTGCAAGATATCAAGCCTCTCCTATGGAGATTCATCATTTGGCGGTTAAGCGCATTCTTACATACCTTGTTCATACACCTTTGTTGGGCCTTTGGTACCCCAAGGAATCCAGGTTTGATCTCTTGGGGTACACCGATGTGGATTGGGCCAGAGACAAGGTGGATCGGAAGTCAACATCCGGTTCATGCCAATTTCTTGAGCGCTCATTGGTAAGTTGGCACTCCAAGAAGCAAAATTGTGTCTCCCTCTCCACCGCCGAAACCGAGTATGTGGCCGCCGCAAGTTGTGCCACTCAAATTCTATGGATGAGGCAGACTTTGAAGGATTATGGACTCACCTATCAGAAGGTACCAATCTTATGTGACAATGAAAGTGCTATCAAGATTTCCAACAACCCTTGTCAACATCCTCGCACCAAGCATATTGAAATTCATCATCACTTCATACGGGATCATATTCAAAAGGGAGATATTGTTCTTACACATGTGGGCACCGACAAGGAACTTGCAGATATCTTCACCAAGCCATTGGATGAAGCAAGGTTTTGCCAACTAAGGGGTGAACTTGGTATCTTGGAACGTTATAGCTTCTCGGCCTAGGGGTATCTTTCTCTCATTCGTGCACATAGCGAATATCTTTTCTAGATGTAGGCATGTATGTAGGGGGAGAAACTCAATCAATGAGTTCTCAACTCTCTACATGATGCATAAATGGATTCACACATCAACAATCCGTGTGCTCACCACGGTGAAACCACATGTAGCGGTTATCGATGGAGTAAGTGTCTTTGGACCCAAGGTACATCTTCGCGGTGTCAAAGCACAATACACTCAAACATGGTGGCCTCGGCCATCGCCTCTCCTTTGTGAAAGGCTTGTTAGCTCATCCATGTGTGCCTATGTGTTCATGATTATGTGTCTTTGTCTACCTTTGGACCTTGTCATGATTATGAGTATATATCTATATATCACCTTTGGTCAGATTGGAATTTTCTAGTAAAATACTTCTCAAAATTTTCGGACATCCAAAAAAAAATCAGACTTTCGAGTTAAATGACCAATGGCTTTTCCAACACGGCGGACGTCCGATCGGACGTACGACACATCGGACGTCGGAAACTCGTCGGGCGTCCGAACATTCCTGTTTTCCCTTCACCTGGTAGCCCAGCCTGACCTGGTTCTCACGACTCAGCCACTTTCGGAAATCCGACGGGACGTCCGAAGTTGGTTGCACTATAAAAACTGGCCGTCGGGCCAAGGGGAGTAGTTCCTTCCTCTCGGCTATTTTCCCCCTATCCTCCTCCTGCGCTGTCACCACCTAGAGTCGCCGCCGGCCGCCTGGGCCTCCCCGGTGATCCTCCCCTCCGGATCTGCTCACCCCGGGTACTTCTCATCCCGATCTATCTTTCCATCCAATTGGTTTCGCCATGGGTGCCCGGATTTTGCCTCATTCTCGCCTCTCCTTGCTCTAGGGTTTCGAGATGGTGACGACAAAAACATCCTCTCGCAAGCATCGTGATGCCTCTGGTTCCCGTGCTATGCTCCTTCTCCTATCCGTGTGTGCCACCATTTTGTGCCCCCATTATTTCCCGTTGGATGGTTCGGTTTCGATGCTCATGTGCCTCTCATATGGCTAGGTGGTTCAGGGGACTCGGATGAACCGCCTCGTCTTCGTCACCGTATGAAGCAGCCTATGTACACCGACCCACCGTCGGACAGTAAGCACACTCCTAGTGCGGATGACATCGATTCTGGATCAGAATTTTAGGATAAGGAAGAAATTGTGGAAGAGGAGGAGGATGTGTTTGCTGCCAAAGATCCCCCGGAGGTTGTGACTCGTCCCTCCAAGCTTGGCATTCGTCGGCCGGCTAGGGGCTCCTCTCGGCGTCCAGGGCTCGTGATGCTGAGGACCCTGATGATGCTCCCCCTATGCCCCCGATTCACATCTCCTCTGAGCCGGTTGTTGCTACTAGCCGTCTGATGGCCGATTACTCCAAGATTTCACTTGATGCGTACTGCAAGCTTCGCCGTGTCAATCAGTTTGTGGCTCCTCCGAATTTTCCGGATGGCAGGTTCCGGACCAATGTGCAGGCAGATATTTTCACGTCTGTGGCAGTTCGTCAAGAACTTGCAAACTCTCATGCCTGCATTCCCCTTGACTTCATCCGGGCCAATCCGGACAAGTTTCCTGGTGTGATGGATCTCATTGACTCTCTGGGGCTCGGTCAAGTCTTCGGCTTTCGAAGTTACTGGAACACTGCTGTGATCCTACAGTTTTATGCCACATGCTACTTTCATACCACTAACAAACAGATCGGGACCGCCAGAAGACCTCGTCCCGGCACCCTGCCGGAGGGAGGATTGATCTCCGGAAGATTCTCCACCACCATGGGCTCTTCCCGGATGTGCCATGAGTAGTCCCCCTTGGATCGTGGGTGGATGACCAGTAGCTATGTGATGTCTTCTCTCCAATCCTGTGCTTCAATTCTTAGCCCTTGTGAGCTTCCCTACATGATCAAGGCACTTATGTAATATTTATGTTGTTGCTATGTTGTATTTGCTGGGATCCGATGGATTATGAGATTATTTTCAAATTGTGATGAGTTATATATTTGGTTCCCCTTTTATATTTTGTTCTTGAGTAATTCTTGCATGTTCTTCGTTGCTTTGTATTGCATTGGCCAAGTAGTAGATAGTAACTCCAAGAGGGAGCGCTATGCTTGATTGTGGGTTCATGCCCCCCGATGTCTGGCTTGAGTGAGAGAAACATGAGACTAGGGGATGTGATGTTGCCACTAGGGAGAAACAACGGTGCTTGTAACCGCGGTTGCAAGGATTCTTTACCTTACGCAAAGTTTGTTAATGCAATTGTCTGTTTCTTTGGGTTTACACTTTGGGTGGGGCTCGCAACTTAATACCAGCGAGATGTTCTGGATAGATATCTGAAGGTGCATGATTAGTGAGTAGATGATGATGAATAAATGGTCTACTTGTCTTGGCATACTTCCCATACGATTGAGCCTCTAACTTTCTTGTGGCATAATTGGAATTACGGTGCGTTTATAATTCTGTCAATTGCCCAGTTGTAATTTGTTCACCCGGCACAACTTTTTTATCATATTTTGGGAGAGAGACATCACTAGTGAACATCATGGGACCCCGGTGCATATTTCCACCATTTTTTATGACTCAACTCTTAACAGTTTTGTTTCCTTTAAGTTGCAATCACCATCACTATTTCCACCGTGCGTTTGATCCTTCGTAAACAACAAGGCCGGAGATTTTAACAAACTATCTGAACTCGTTGGGAGCAAAGTTACTTGTGTCATGTGCAGGTCTAGGTCAAGTAAGCAACCTCAAGGTTGTAAACGGCGCCATTGTTTCCTTGCCACCTTCATGTTGATCCTCGGAGTCCTCCTGGTTCGATAAACCTTACAGTCCTCGTGTAAGGGAAATTTGCTGCTACTACATCCTAACCTTCCACTTGGGGTAACCAACGAGGAGGTGTTATCTACACCCATCAACCCCGCATCACAAATTTCACCTTTGTTCTGCCGCCTGCCGCGATCCCGAGATCGGTATCGCCAAAATACCTCGTCATGGCACCCTTCCGGAGGGAGGATTGATCTTTGGGAGATTCTCCACCACCATGAGCGCTTCACGGATGTGCCGTGAGTAGTCCCCTTTGGACCATGGGTCCATGACCAGTAGCTATGTGATGTCTTCTCTCCAATCTTGTGCTTCAATTCTTAACCCTTGTGACATGCCCTACATGATCAAGGCAACTATGTAATCTTTCTGTTGTTGCTATGCAATGTTTGCTGGGATCCGATGGATAATGACATTATGTTTAGATCGTGATGAGTTATATATTTGGTTCTCCTTTTATATTTTGTTCTTGAGTAATTCTTGCATGTTCTCCGTTGCTTTTTACTTTGGGCAAGTAGGAGATAGTAACTCCAAGAGGGAGCGTTATGCTTGATTGTGTGTTCATGCCCCCCGATCTCTGGCTTGAATGACAGAAACATGATACTAGATGATGTGTTGTTGCCACCAGGGAGAAAACAACGGTGCTTGTAACGGCGGTTGCAAGGATTGTTTACCGTACGCAGAGGCTGTTAATGCAGTTGTCTGTTGCTTTGGGTTTACACTTTGAGTGGGGCTCGCAACTTAATACCAGCGAGATGTTCTGGATAGATATCTCACGATGGATGATTAGTGAGTAGATGCTGATGAATAAACGGTCTACTTGTCTTGGCGTACTTCCCATATGATTGAGCCTCTAACTTTCTTGTGGCATAATTAGCATTACGGTGTGTTTATAATTCTATCAATTTCCCATCTGTAATTTGTTCACCCGGCATAGCTATTTTATCGTCTTTTGGGAGAGCGACATCACTAGTGAACATCATGGGTCCCCGGTCAATTTTTTCACCATTGTTTACACCTCCACTATTTACTGCTTTTATTTCCTTTTTATTGCAATCACCACTACTATTTCCCACTTGTGTTTGATCCTTTTTGAACAACAAGACCGGAGAGATTGATAACCTCTCTGAACTCGTTGGGAGCAAAGTTATTTGTTGTGGTGTGCAGGTCCACGACAATTCCCTTGCTAGGAGTGTTCAACTAGGCGATGGAAGATGATGAAAGAAGATATGGGAGTGTCAAACTCTCAAGCTTGGGGATTCCCCCATGCACCCCAAGAAATATTCAAGGAGACTCAAGCGTCTAAGCTTGGGGATGCCCCGGTGCATCCCCTGCTCCATCAACAATCATCAGTTCGTCCTTCTCCATGCTATATTTTTATATCTTCATGTGTTATGTGCTATGCTTGGAGCATATCGCTCTTTACTTTTTAGTTTGTTTTAGTTTTTCTTGCTGTTCATAACAAGTTGGACCCTAGCCTTCATTGTTTGGGAGAGAAACGTGCTCCACTCTACATAGGTTTGCATGCTTATCTTTTTGTCTGTGTTCTTTATCTTTTCGTAGTTATTGTCATGCTTAGCTCTTAGTTTTCATGCTTATTCTTTTTAAGAGCTTTTATTTAGGTTGTTGCTTTTGGAACTCTCTTGAGTTATCATGCTTATCTTGTTAAGAGAGTTGGTTGGTTGCACTGAGTTGTGTGTCTTGCATGAGTAGGTAATTGAGGTTGATATTATAAGTATAGTAGTAACTTGCAATAGTTTTGAGGAATTTATTTGAGTAATGTTTGGACTTTTGGTGCCAAGAGCTTGAGCCCATTAGTGATAGGTGTCATATTTTGGCCAATCCGTGCTTATTTTTTGAAAACTACAAAAAAATAGTTGAGAACTCTAGCTACTAGATGGATCGCTAAACTCCGGGGGGGCGGGGGTTGGAATATATAGATTACCCTCATGTACCATGGGTCGAGGATGCGCAAGGATAACCAAACCCCCACACACTCCTCCTCGGGGTACTTGTCTCTTTGTGAACCTCCTGGTTAGATAGAGAGTTACCGATAATAAGTGCATGAATTCTTTGGACTAATGCGAGTATTCGAATGTTGGCACTTCCACCTTCCATATTTTTTCTAGCCTCTTAGGTACAGTGCATTTCCCTTTCTCATCTTGAGAGTTGGTGCCAACTTCGCCGGTGCATCCAAACCCTTGGAATGATATGATCTATCATCATAAACCTCCTTATATCATTCCTCAAAACAGCTACCATACCTACCTATCAAGGCATTTCCATAGCCTTTCCGATATACATTGCCATGAAACATCCATCATCTCATGACTTGATCTTCATGTCATACATGATTTTGCTTGATCGAATAGCCGCATGCTATTTGGGTCGTGCCTTTATAATTTTTACACGACACGCTAGTATCATTGCATATCCTGTACACTGGCAGAGGCATACATTCGCATACATCATGACAGTTTGCAGTTCTCTTTATGTTGAGTACTTCTTGTAAAGTGTGAGATCTTCTATACTCTTGTAAAATATAGAGTGTTGCCCTTAAGTAAAGAAAAGATCCCAAAGAGGACAAATTAAAAGATCCCAAAGAGGGTAAATTAAAAAATCCCAAAGAGGACAAATGAGAGATAAATAGAAAGAGCCAATGAGGCCACAAAAATACAAAAAAATAAAAGAAAAAAATAAATAAAAAGAGAGAAGGGGGAAACACTACTATTCCTTTTTGAAAGATCCCCACTCATACTCCAAAGTTATATTTGTACTCCATAGAGATTTTCATATTATTCATGCATAACTATGTGGGGATCCTTACACTATAGAACTTGGCTTGCATATTCCAAGGATGAGCCTCCTCAAATGAGATCTAGGTATTCATGAGCAAGCAAGTTGGATGCACACCCCCACTACTCCCATTGGAGATCTTACCCTAGCTCATATGTGCATATGTTGCATGGCAATCCCTTCTCCTCACATCATATCTATCATTTGGCTTTCTCTCGCCTATGATTGTCCTCATTGATGTGATCCTTTCACACCTTTTTATCTTCCTTCCCCATCATTTTTCTCTTTTCCATCCTTAGTGACAACATATCTTGCTTGCGCTCATCCATTGCATGATTGCTCAAAGTTGAAAGGGAGAGGATCAGTTTGACTTGTGCCTGACTAGTGGTCTGGGGATGAGTCAAAATAAGATTCCGAAGGAGACCAAGTGTGAAGTTTTAGTAGATTGAGTTCTCAATTAAACTGTATAGTATTTTTATGCTCTAAACGCATCTCCCACTTCTTGCATGCAAACACCGTTTGGAGACATTCGAGTCACGGACAGCGAGAGCTCTTGCACCTTTATGTTCTTACTTTGCTAGTTTCAATACTAGATATAGACTCTTGATTGTTATTGTCTTGACTTGAATTGCATATCTTACTTGCTTTACTTTGAAGTTCTTATATGTGTGTTAGCATGTCACGACATAAATTATCTGTGTTATCATTTACCTACTCGAGAACAAGCAGGAATTAAGCTTGGGGATGTTGATACGTCCCAAACGTATCTATAATTTATGCTTGTTCCAGGCTCATTTGGGTGACATTGCTATGTGTTTTGCTACACTTTCATACCTTTTTACACATATTGGGACTAACCTACTAACTCAGTGCACCCAGTGACAGTTTTTGTCTGCTGGTATCTGTGAATTGCAGGTTTATACCCATATTTACAGTGCCCAAAAAAAATCCAAGAAAAAAAATAAAAAATTAACGTTCCAGAAGACTCTAGAAGACCGAAGGGGAGCCGGAGGGGGGCCACCCCTATCCTAGGCGTCCAGTGGGCGAGGCCCCATTCCTGGCGGAGCCAGGAGACCGCCTGGAGGGGCGGGGCATCCCCTTTGGCCCTCCTTCCGCCTATATTTAGTCCTCGGTATAGAACCCTTGAAAAAAGACCTCGCATCGCGAATTTCACCTCTTAACCGCCGCCTGTCGCGATCCCGAGATCGAGATTGCCAGAAGACCTCGTCCCAGCACCCTTCCGGAGGGAGGATTGATCTCCGGGAGCTTCTCCACCACCATGAGCTCTTCCTGGATGTGTCGTGAGTAGTCCCCCTTGGACCATGGGTCCATGACCAGTAGCTATGTGATGTCTTCTCTCCAATCTTGTGCTTCAATTATTAGCCCTTGTGAGCTGCCCTACATGATTAAGGCATCTATGTAATCTTTATGTTGTTGCTATGCTGTGTTTGCTGGGAACCGATGGATTATGAGATTATGTTCAGATTGTGATGAGTTATATATTTGGTTCCCTTTTTATATTTTGTTCTTGAGTAATTCTTGCATGTTCTCCGTTGCTTTTTATTGCTTTGGCCAAGTAGTAGATAGTAACTCCAAGAGGGAGCGTTATGCTTGATTGTGGGTTCATGCCCCCCCCCCCCGATGTTTGGGTTGAGTGAGAGAAACATGAGACTAGGCGATGTGATGTTGCCACCAGGGAGAAAACAACGGTGCTTGTAACCGTGGTTGCAAGGATTGTTTACCTTACGCAAAGTTTGTTAATGCAGTTGTCTGTTGCTTTGGGTTTACACTTTGGGTGGGGCTCGCAACTTAATACCAGCGAGATGTTCTGGACAGATTTCTCAAGGTGCATTATTCGTGAGTAGATGCTGATGAATAAACGGTCTACTTTTCTTGGCATACTACCCATACGATTGAGCCTCTAACTTTCTTGTGGCATAATTGTCATTATGGTGCATTTATAATTCTGTCAATTTCCTAGTTGTAATTTGTTCACGCGGCATAGCTGTTTTGTCGTCTTTTGGGAGAGAGACATAACTAATGAACATCATGGGACCCCGGTCCATATTTCCACCATTGTTTACACCTCCACTACTTACTGCTTTTATTTCATTTTCGTTGCAATCACCACTACTATTTCTCTCTTGTGATTGATCCATTGTGAACAAGAAGACCGGAGAGATTGACAACCTCTCTGAACTCGTTGGGATCAAAGTTATTTGTTTCTATGTGCAGGTCCACGACAATTCCCTTGCTAGGAGTAATTTCTGGCGTTGTTGTCACCTAATTGTAGAACTTGGAGTCCTACTGGATTGATAACCTTGGTATCTTCACCGAGGCAAATTCACTACTAGCTACATCTCAACCTTCCACTTGGGGTAACCAACGAGGGGCGAGAAGCCATCAGTACCTCACTGAAACATTGTATAAAGTTGTGCAGTGATTCTTCAATGCCCTGGCAAACATCTCGCATGTCGTTTATCGTGAGGGGTCGTTCGTATGTGCCCTTGAAGTTGGCAATGAAGGCTTGGCCCAACTCGCTCCACCTGGAGATGGAGAGTACTGGGAGGTTCATCAACCATCTGCGGAGGGGTGTCGTGCAGCGCCATCGGGAACCAATTGGCCATGGACTTATCTTCACCACCCGTTACATGCATAGCCAGCATGTACATCTGGATGAACTCAGCGGGGTTGGCCTTGCCGTCGTACTGGTGAGGTATGTCTGGCCTGAACTTGGCGGGCCATGGGACTTGCCCAAGGTCATTAGTGTAGGCCGGGGAGTCTTTGTAGAGCAGGGTGCCCTTGTTCGCCGGAGCAAAACAGAAAAGAAAACAAATTAAAAGAAAAGATAAACCTACGCCCAGGGCAAGGCCCGCCCAAGGCCCAGCCCATCCCATCTTCCTCTACCTCCTCCCCTGTTCACCCCGATGGCGTGGAGGCCATCCCGCGGCTCCATGGCCATGGCCATCGCCGTGTACGCCATCCTGATACGTCCAAAACGTATCTATAATTTCTGCTTGCTCCATGCATGTTTTGTGTGATATTGCTATGATCTAGATACACTTTCATACACTTTTGATCATATTTGGACTAACCTATTAACTCAGTGCACCCCAGTGCCAGTTCCTGTTTTCTGCTGTTTTTCTATTTCAGTTTTCCCCCATATAAAAAATGCCAGAAAAATTCCGGGAAAAATACAGAAAAAATCAGCGTACAGGAAGCTTCCAGAAGAGCCCGGGAGGGGCCAGAGGGGGCCAAGGGGGGGGCCAGGCGGCCACCCGGCGCGGCCCCACCCATGGCCGCGCCAGGGGGGCGCCTGGGGCCCCTGGCCCACCTCTGGCTGCCCCCTTTCTCCTATTCATCCCCCGTCACGGGAAAACTCAAGAGGAGGAACCCTATTCCGCGAACTCGCCTCTGTTCCGCCGCCGCCGCGCTTCCAAGATCGGGAGCACCAGAAGACCTCTTCCCGGCACCCTGCCGGAGGGAGGATTGACCTCCAGGAGTCTCCTCTCCACCATGGATGCTCCCCGGATGTCTTGTGAGTAGTTTTCCTTGGACCATGGGTCCGTGATCAGTAGCTACGTGATGTTCTCCTCCCCTCTTTGATCTTCATTGTTTAGACCTCGTGAGCTGCCCTACATGATCGAGGCACCTTTGTAATATTTCTTCTATTGCTATGTTGAGTTTGATCGGATCTGATGGATTATGAGATTATGTTCAGATTGTGATAGAGTAATATATTTAGTTTTATCTCTTATATTTTTGTTCCTAAGTAATTCTTGCATGTTCTCCGTTGTTGTTTATTGCTTTGGCCAAGTAGTAGGTAGTGACTCCAAGAGGGAGCGTTGTGCTAGATTGTGGGTTCATGCCTCCCCGATGACATGCTTGAGTGACAGAAACATGAGTCTAGGGGATGTGATGTTGCCACAAGGGGAAAACAACGGTGTTTGTAACCACGGTTACAAGGATTGTTTACTTTACGCAGAGTTCTTTTTAATGCAGTTGTCTGTTGCTTTGGGTTTACACTTTGTGTGGGGCTCGCAACTTAATACCAGCGAGATGTTCTGGATAGATATCTCAAGGTGGATGATTAGTAGTAGATGCAGATGGATTTCGGTCTACTTACTTTGGCGTACTGCCCGTGCTTTTGAACCTCTTCCTTTCTTTTGTAGCATAGTTAGCATTGCGGTGCGTTCATAATCCTGTCAATTGCCTTTCTGTAATTTGTTTACCTCGCATAGCAATTTTATCGTCTTTTGGGAGAGAGACATCACTAGCGAACATCACGTATCCCGGTCCATATCCTTATCACTGTTTCCACGCTACATTTACTTTACCGCTTCTATTTGCTATCATTATCCCTTGCGTTTTATCCTTTGTAAAACAACAAGACCGGAGAGATTGAAAACCTGTCTGAACTTCGTTGGGAACAAAGTTATCTGTGTCTGTGTGCAGGTCCGCGTCAGTTGGGGAAACCAACGAAGGGAGAGAAGCCATCAAGCAAGTTTTCTGGCGCCGTTGTCGGGGACTCCAAGTGCTAAGATAGGGGAGTTGCACACTACACTTTACCTTTGTTGTTTAGTCTTGTTAGTTTATCTTTCAGTTTTTATCTTTGTGTCTTTTATCAAAAACTACAAAAAAATCTACCACACTTGCTGCTACTATGGGTTCCACTGAAAACACCAAGTTGTGTGACTTCACTAGTCACAACAACCAAGACTTTATCTGCACTCCCATTGCCACACCTTCCACTTCAGCTACCTCTTATGAAATTAAACTTGCTTTGCTAAACCTTGTTATGAGAGATCAATTCTCTGGTGCTGGAGATGTTGCTGCTTTACACTTGAATAATTTTGTTGCATTATGTGATATGCAAAAGTATAAAGAAGTAGAAGGTGATGTTGTTAAGCTCAAGCTCTTTCCTTTCTCTTTAAGGGGAGATGCTAAAATCTGGTTTCAATCTTTGCCTAGAAATAGCATAGATTCTTGGGATAAGTGCAAAGATGCTTTTATAGGGAAGTACTACCCTCCTGCTAAGATTATCCAATTGAGGAGTAATATTATGAATTTTAAGCAATTGGATAATGAACACATTGCCCAAGCCTGGGAACGAATGAAATCTCTTGTTAAGAAATGCCCTACACATGGTTTGACTACTTGGATGGTTATCCAGACTTTTTATGCAGGCTTGAACTTTACCTCACGGAAACTGTTAGATTCGGCCGCGGGAGGAACCTTTATGTCAACTACACTTGGTGCTGCCACGAAGCTTCTCGATGAAATGATGACCAATTATTACCAATGGCACACCGAACGCGCTCCAACAGGTAGGAAGGTAAATTCTGTCGAGGAAATTACCTCCCTCAATGAAAAAGTTGACTTAATTATGTCTCTACTTACCAAGCAACCCTCTATTGATCCTCATGATGTTCCTTTAAATTCTTTGGTTGCTCAAGAACAAGTAGATGTAAACTTTATTGCTAGAAACAACTTCAACAACAATGCTTATAGGGGAAATTTTGCTAGCAATCCTAGACCGTTTCCATCCAACTATGGGAACAACAACACTTACCCTAGCAACAAGAACCCCTCTTCTGAATTAGAAAGCATGCTTAGAGACTTTATCACTACCCAAAAAGCCTTCAACAATAATGTAGAAGAGAAATTATCTAAAATAGATAATCTCTCTTTGAAGGTAGAAAGCTTAGCCCTTGATATTGAGATGCTTAAAATTAAAACCTCCCCCCTTGAGGAGAATAAAACCACTCCTATTAATGCTATCCAGTTACAAATCAATGAAAACATTAGGATGATGGGTAAAATTAAATAAAGATGGGCTAGAGAAAAAGAGGAAGAGGATAGAATTAAGAGCCTTCCTACACACCACACAGTTGCCACTATCCAAATTTTTGAGGACACTCAAACTATTAGCACCCAATGCACTCCTAGTCCCGTTGGACCTATTAATGGTGATGCTAATACCTCAACCGTAGATAAAGAAACTCCTATGAACATAGAGGGTTTCAAACAAGTGAGCCTAGATGACACTACTACCACCTTTGATAGTAGTGATATTGATTTTGATAGTTTTACCCTCTCAGAAGTTATTAGCTTGTTACACAAAATGTCTAGAGACCCACACACTAGCACACTTAATCTTGCCTTCACGGAGCATATCACAAATGCTCTTATCAAAGCTAGGGAGGAGAAGCTTAGAGTAGAAGCCTCCATACCTAGGAAGCTAGATGATGTTTGGGACCCTATGATCAAAATTAAATTGAATAACTTCTCTTGCTATGCTTTATGTGATGTTGGAGCCAGTACCTCCGTTATGCCCAAAAGAATATTTGATATGTTTGAATTGAAACCTTTTGAGCCTTGTTCTTTTGGTGTTTGTCTTGTTGATTCTTCCATAAAGAAACCTTTGGGGAAGATCGACGATGTTCTTATCATTGTCAATGACAACTATGTCCCCGTTGATTTTATTGCTATGGATATAGAGTGTGAACCTTTATGTCCAATTATTTTGGGACGTCCTTTTCTTCGCACCGTTGGTGCGGTTATTGACATGAAAGAGGGGAATATAAAATTCCAATTCCCATTCAAAAATGGGATGGAACACTTCCCTAGAAAGAAAATCAAGTTACCTTTTGAGTCCGTTACACGGGCTAGTTATTCTCTTTCTCTTGATAAAACTTGATTCTTCTTTTTGCATTATGCCTAGCTAATGGCTTTAAAGAAGCGCTTTCGGGAGGCAGTCTGCAACGAATTTAGGTTTTTCTTTTTGCTTTTGTTGTGTCTTGATGTTTTTTACTTCTGTAGCAACATCATTGTATCTTTATTTTTCAGCTTTGTGCCAAGTTATAGCCTCTTACGGCAAGGGAAGTAAAAGTTGTGACATGCTGTCCAGAAAACAGATTCTGTCCTCGTGACCAGAAAAATTCCAGAAAACTCCCAGTTCATCTTTTTGAGCTGAAATTTTTACACAGTATGCTCTATACAATTACGAAACTTCCGTATGTTCTGAGTATTTTTATTTGAGTTGCATAAGTGCCCCTAAAAAATTCTTTACTATCGGCTGTTCTGTTTTTCACAGATTCTGCCACGTTTTGTCTCTCCTAACTTTTGCAAACCTTAAGCTTGCTTTTTCTTTGCAAAAACTTTTTGGCACTCTTGAGAAACAGTATCTCTTCAAGAATATCTTTATATCCAGTGGATAAAAATTATTTATTAAGGGTACTAACCTCTCTAATCAGCTTATGATGAGTTATGTATGAAGGGACTTTTCAAGTGTGCGATGGAAGATGATGAAAGAAGATCCAGGAGTGTCAAGCGCTCAAGCTTGGGGATGCCCCCATGCATCCCCAATAAATATTCAAGGAGAATCAAGCGTCTAAGCTTGGGGATGCCCCCGTGCATCCCCTTCTCCATCAACAATCATCGGTTCGTCCTTCGTCTCACTATATTTTTATCACTTCATGTGTTATGTGCTATGCTTGGAGCGTCTCGCTCTTAGGTTTTATTTTTAGTTTTATTTAGCTTTGCTTGCTGTTCATAACAAGTTATATCCTTTCTTACTTTGTGTGGGAGAGAAACACGCTCCACTTTCAAAATTTAGAACACATCATAGGATTTTTCCTGCTTATCTTTTTGCTGTTGTGTGTTCTTTATATTTCCATAGCTACTGCCATGTTTAGTCTTAGTCTTAGTTTGTCTTTAGCAAGAGCCTTGGATTTTTCTTAGTTTGTTGATGGAACTCTTTTTAGTTTTCATGTTTATCTTATTAAAGAGAGTTGGTTGTTGCACTGAGTTGTGACTTGTTTTGAGAAGTAGGTACTTGAGGTTGCTATTTAATTCTAGTAGTAGCGTGCAATAGTTTTGAGGTATTGATGTGAGTAATGTTTGAACTTTTGGTGTCAAGAGCTCTTGCCTATTAGTGATAGGTGTCGTATTTTGGGAAATCCGTGTTTATTTTCAAAACCTACAAAAACTAGTTGAGAACTCTAGCTACTAGATGGATCACTACTCTTCTGAGGAGTCGAATATCAGAGAACACTCACGTACCATGAGTCGAGGATGCGCAAGGATAACCAAACCCCCATACACTCCTCCTCGTGGTACTTGTCTCTTTATGAACCTCCTTATTAGATTGAGAGTTACCGATAATAAGTGCATGAGTTCTTCGGACTAATGTGAGTATTGAAAGTTGACACTTCCACCTTCCCATATTTTGCTAGCCTCTCCTGTGCCGTGCATTGCCTTCTTCTCACTCCGAGAGTTGGTGTCCACCTTCGCGGTACATTTAAACCCTTGGCATGATACGCTCTGTCATCATAAGCCTCCTTATATCTTTCCTCGAAACAGCCACCATACATACCTATCAAGGCATTTCCATATCCTTTCCGAGTTACATTTCCATGCAACTTCCACCTCTTCATGACTTGATCTTCATGTCATACATGTTCCTGCTACACTGGCAGCGGCATACATTGCATACTTCATGATAGTTATATCTTCTTTATGCTTTTGAGTACCCTATGAAGTGTGAAAGATCTCCTTTACCTCCTTGTAAATTAGAGTGTTGCCCTTAAGTGAGGAAAAGATCCCAAAGTGGACACATTAAAAGATCCCAAAGAGCACAAATGAGAGTTAAATAGAAAGAGCCATTGAGGCCACACAAAAATACAAAAAAATAGAAAAAAGAGAAAAAGAAATAAAAAGAGAGAAAGGGGCAACACTACCATCCTTTTGAGAGATCCACACTAGTACTCCCTCTATATCCTTGTACTCCATAGAGATGATCATTATGCATATAGGAGAGCTTCTTAGCTCGTATGTGCACCCGTTGCATGGCAATCCCTACTCCTCACATCATATCTATCATTTGGCATCTCTTGCCTATGATTGTCCTCATTGATGTGAGACTTTCTCATCCTTTTGTCTTCCTCCTCCGTATTTCTCCCTTTGCCATCCTAAGTGTCAACTCTCGTGCTTACGCTCATCCATTGCATGAGTGCTCAAAATATCGAAAAGGAGTGGATCAAATTGACTTGTACCTGGCTAGTGGTCTGGGGACGAGTCAAGATAAGATTCCAAAGAAGACCAAGTGTGAAACTTTAGTAGATTGAGTTCTCAACACAAAAATACTTTTTTCTCGTATTCCCTATCCCCTTTCTTGCACGCAAACACCATTTGGAGACATTCGAGTCACGGACAGCGAGAGCTCTTGCACCTAATGTTATTTATGTTACTTGTTTCAATGCTAATATAGACTCTTGCATGTTATGACTTGATTTGAATCTCTAACCTTGATTGCTTTACTTTTTAAATTTCTTTTATGGTTTCTAGCATGTCACCACAGAAATTATGTTGTTATCATTTACCTACTCGAGGACGAGTAGGAATTAAGCTTGGGGATGTTGATACGTCCAAAACGTATCTATAATTTATGCTTGCTCCATGCATGTTTTGTGTGATATTGCTATGATCTAGATACACTTTCATACACTTTTGATCATATTTGGACTAACCTATTAACTCAGTGCACCCCAGTGCCAGTTCCTGTTTTCTGCTGTTTTTCTATTTCAGTTTTCCCCCATATAAAAAATGCCAGAAAAATTCCGGGAAAAATAAAGAAAAAATCAGCGTACAGGAAGCTTCCAGAAGAGACCGGGAGGGGCCAGAGGGGGGGCCAAGGGGGGCCAGGCGGCCACCCGGCGCGGCCCCACCCCTGGCCGCGCCAGGGGGGCGCCTGGGGCCCCTGGCCCACCTCTGGCTGCCCCCTTTCGCCTATTTATCCCCCGTCATGGGAAAACTCCAAAGGAGGAACCCTATTCCGCGAACTCGCCTCTGTTCCACTGCCGCCGCGCTTCCAAGATCGGGAGCACCAGAAGACCTCTTCCCGGCACCCTGCCGGAGGGAGGATTGACCTCCGGGAGTCTCCTCTCCACCATGGATGCTCCCCGGATGTCTTGTGAGTAGTTTTCCTTGGACCATGGGTCCGTGATCAGTAGCTATGTGATGCTCTCCTCCCCTCTTTGATCTTCATTGGTTAGACCTCGTGAGCTTCCCTACATGATCGAGGCACCTTTGTAATATTTCTGCTATTGCTATGTTGAGTTTGATCGGATCTAATGGATTATGAGATTATGTTCAAATTGTGATAGAGTAATATATTTGGTTTTTATCTCTTATATTTTTGTTCCTAAGTAATTCTTGCATGTTATCCGTTGTTGTTTATTGCTTTGTCCAAGTAGTAGGTAGTGACTCCAAGAGGGAGCGTTGTGCTAGATTGTGGGTTCATGCCTCCCTGATGACATGCTTGAGTTACAGAAACATGAGTCTAGGGGATGTGTTGTTGCCACAAGGGGGAAAACAACGGTGCTTGTAACCACGGTTACAAGGATTGTTTACTTTACGCAGAGTTCTTTTTAATGCAATTGTCTGTTGCTTTGGGTTTACACTTTGGGTGGGGCTCGCAACTTAATACCAGCGAGATGTTCTGGATAGATATCTCAAGGTGGATGATTAGTAGTAGATGCAGATGGATTTCGGTCTACTTACTTTGGCGTACTGCCCGTGCTTTTGAACCTCTTCCTTTCTTTTTTAGCATAGTTAGCATTGCGGTGCGTTCATAATCCTGTCAATTGCCTTTCTGTAATTTGTTTACCTCGCATAGCAATTTTATCGTATTTTGGGAGAGAGACATCACTAGCGAACATCACGTATCCCGGTCCATATCCTTATCACTGTTTCCACGCTACATTTACTTTACCGCTTTTATTTTCTATCATTATCCCTTGCGTTTTATCCTTTGTAAAACAACAAGACCGGAGAGATTGACAACCTCTCTGAACTTCGTTGGGAACAAAGTTATTTGTGTTTGTGTGCAGGTCCGCGTCAGTTGCGCCGCTGACACCTACTTATCATCTCTGGAGTCCTGCTGGAGACAAACATTGGTATCTTCACCGAGGGAAAACTGATGCTGCACTATATCTCAACCTTACACTTGGGGAAACTAATGAAGGGCGAGAAGCCATCACATCCCACGGCTCACCGGTGAGTTAAGTATCCCTGCCCCACCCAAGACTCTAGCCGCCAACCACACTTACTCCCTCGCGCCCCTCTCCCTCTCCCATCGCTCGGTACAAGCCCCGAATCATCGCCGTGGATACCGTGCTCGCCGAGCCGCGGGATCTTGTCCAGGAGCCTCCCCGCCCACGGCTACGTCTCCCCGTGTGACAAATTCGGGTCGGGAAGGACTGGAGACGCCACCGCCGAGCTCCTCCCCGTCCGCGGCTGTCGTTCGTCGTCGTCGACTTCGTCGGCCTCCAAGTGCTCTTCGACCACGTCGAGCCCTCCGCTGCACTCCCTGTGAGCCAACGCGTCCAATGCCCACATTTCCCCCTCCGTTTGCTCACTGACTCAGTCCCCGCTGCGCTGTGCTCCGTCTGCCGCCAAGGCCGTGGTGCTCGTTCACCGGCCGCCGTAGGTGCTCGCCGTGGCCGCCGATTTAGTCGTCCCCTTGGACCGGCGAGACCCCAAGTGGGTGCACGGCGCAAGACTCGTTCGGTTCCTCTCTTATGCGCCCAATTTGGTTGCCGGAGCCGAGCAATTGGTCGTCGCCGTCCTCCTTGGCAGCGCGGCTCGTCGCGGTTGCCTGCCGCTGCTATGCTGCTTGGCCGGTTGCGCCCAGTGCACACACTGGTCCCCCCCCACACACCGCCGCACTCGCGCCTCCCTGGTTGTGCGCCCGCGCCCCCGCTCACCGCTGTTGGCTGTGGCCGTAAGAGCCACAGCCGGCCATGGACGTGTGTCGTGGTGTGGCTGGATAGCCATTGACCGATGGGCCAGCCCGTGGGGATTAGCTCCTAATCGATGATTAATAAAAATAACCCCTCCATTAAGTAATATGTGTGTATGACATGTGGACCTACCCTCTAAGCAACAGATTAAAATAAGTAAAACCCTCTGATTAGCTTCTGTGTATGACATGTGGGCCAGCCCTGTTAAGTTAATAAAATTGCTTAGTTAAATTATGTTTAGCCTAGAGAGAATGACAAGTGGGCCCCTTGCATTGTTTAATAAATAAATGATTTATTATAGCCTAGTCAATAACACATGGGCCCCACATGTCAGGGTTGACCAGGTCACCATTACTGTTCTAGATAATGTTTTATTTAAATAATAAATAAAATTCAGAAATTATTTTAAATTGATTTAACCTTTGAAATTCAATATCTTTTAAACCGTAACTCTGATGAAAATAATTTATATATCAAAGTTGATCAGAAAAATACAACGAACCCGGATACGTCACCCGTATACCCACCACACCCCTCTAGCATAACGAACACGAGACATTCCCCCTCCGGTTGCACTGTCCGGTAATCGCCTGGAGCTAGTAAAGTTGCCGGTTAAATTCTCGTTTCGTCTTCAACGGGTAGCACCGCATTAGTTCACCTCTAACACTGCGTTTGCCATGTCTTTCATTTGTATTGCTATTATTGACGTGTATTTATTGTTTCTCCCCCCCTCTTATTGTCTGGTAGCCCCGGCGACCAGTGCCGATGCCCCTATGATCGACTACGTCGTCGATGTTTGCTGAGCTTCCAGGCAAGCAGAGCCATTTTCCTGCCCCGGATATCGCCTATCTTTCCATACATTTCTTGCACTAGGCATTGGTGTTGCTGCTACGTTGCTTACCTATTCAATTGCATAGCCTATCATTTTCGCCCCTTGATGTACCTTCCTTTAATCCTATGCTGCATATTATTACTTATGCAGTATTCAGCAGTTAGCCATGCGCCATGTTAGTCAACTAGGATTAGATAGCGGGTCGTGATCTCTCTGGGGAGTGAACGCGGATATAGGTTATTATAACTGCAACAGGTACGGTATAGAGCAGACGCCCAAGGGAACCTAAAACGGCGAAACTCTGCCGAGTCGCTTCAAGTTTGACTTACGAGTGGATGGACTCGTATTTCACTCTCGTCGTCGGCTCGGTAGCGTAGCACCACCGGGATTATACGAGGATATTCCTCTTTAGTTCATTCCACTGATGTCTCGGTCGAACCTCTTCAAGTGTACCATCGAGGGTGATTCCTCCTAGTTTCACTTGATGGTAGGCACGTGAATCAACTGGTGTACTTAAAGGTAAGTATTCGGGTGACCCAACGGTGCCCGCGCAAGGTATCGCATCAGTCCGACAGGACAGGTGTATTCCACCGGTGTACGGCGGGCCTGGTAATTGTTAGATGGCCGTGAGGTACCTTGTTATATGAAAGTCGAGCTCTTCAAAGAGCAAATGCGAGATAAGGTAAGGAGACGGTTCACCTTATTGGTAATAGCACGAGTTGGTGGGACGACAGGGCAGGCGGCCACCGGCTCTGGTTATGGGGGTAGACCTGGCTGTTGTCGTTGTCCGCAACTCACCTAGATAGGGGCAACGATAACGGTTGTCCCGACAGAAAAGAATAAAATGCTTAATGGGCCAGGTGGATGACTTGAGTGGGACGTCGTGCCCTTTACACGCTACCTCCACGCGGGGTTACGGTGTGGTCCCTCTGTGTTGTAGCCTCGTTCGATGGCTCTTCAGACATCAGAAGTATCGCGGCCTGATTTTCGGGATTGGAACGCCTACTCCGGTAGTGGGAGATGGGTCTGCTTCACCGGCCACGCACGCACCGCGCAGGAGTACAAAGGGAAGGGGTCCAAAGTCCCTTTGTACTTAGGATTTAGACCGGAGGATGGCCTCTCTGATGAGCTTGAAGGATGGACTTCGGCGTATCGAATAGCCTCGGGGGGGGGGGATTCCCTAACAAGGTGTACGCCACCCTGGAGATCCGAGCGTGTAGGGTAACAGTAGTGCAGCCCCTGCAGGGAAAATAATCTATTCAGATAGCCGTATCCATGGTAACAGGACGCTTTATGCTGAAGCCAGACTCTACAACTACAAACTACTACTACTAAATTATTTGGTTCCGGGTTTTCTTCCTCGCAGGGAAGTCGAGGAAGGATTCTCGGAGGCATTGATAATTGTTAACCAATACAACTTACTGTTATACAATGCTGCAGCAACTTCTGCTGCATTGTTACTTTATGCTTTATATGAACTGTTGGTTGTTCTCTTCTTGTGCTGCAAGACTCGTCGGAAGATGCTAGTCTTCCTTAGGCCTAGCTTCTCATCCTTATTCTGAATTTCTATCTTTCAATCCACTATATATAGCCTCCCCTTTTCATTTGATACAAATGCATAATTGCTCAGTAGCGGACGTAAGACTCGCGGGTATGCTAGATACTCACCTTTGCTTTATTTTTTTCCTTTGTTTTATATACCCGATCGGTTGCCGCAATCAGACGCGAGGCGTCCAGGAGCAGGATATCCTCGATGCCGACCACCGCAACGTGAAGATCACCGATGCCTTCTATCACATGGAGACCCCCGACGACCAGGAGTAGTTTGGAGGTTCCCAGGCAGGAGGCCTCGCCTTTTAGATCGTTGTTGTTTTTGTGCTAGCCTTCTTAAGGAAGACCATGTGTACCTTGTGTCTATACTCAGATACTATTGCTTCCACTAACTTTGTACTCTTGAGCTATTGTATTCGAGCCCTCGTGGCCCCTGGCTTGTATTAAACAGCTTGTATTATTTTATTTGTAGAGTTGTGTTGTGATATCTTACCATGAGTCCCTGATCTCGATCCTGTACCTTGCATGTATGATTACTGTACACAGTTTGATTTTGGGGGCGTCACAACTGCCTCCTGCAAACGGTGGTGGCGGCGATGGTGCAACTCGCTCCACCGACACATCTGACCTTGAAATGGAGGTATTGCAGCGTTGACGAAGCGAAGGAGGTCATCATGTCATTCTTCACAGCCTGCTGTGTCTGGTCGATACTGCAGGAGCTCTCGCACCATCAGCAGAGAATCGACCTGGGAAGGCGTCTAGGAGATTGGTGGAGAAACATTCGACGCGGGGTTGGCTTGTGGTGCCCGATGTGCAGGGGGCTGGTTGGGGGAAGCCCAATGCTCCTCTGTGGCGTCCTTGTTGTGGATGGTCTCGTCGCGAGCAAGGGCGCTGGGCCCCGCTAGACTTCTTCTGCGTCCGCCGCGATTGGCTCGGGCTTGGGTGGCTTGCGTCGTGACCATGTCGATGTCGAGGAAGATGATGAAGCCCCCTACCTGGTGCGCCAAATGTCGGAGAGATTTTTTTGGAAGGTAATCCCCCAAAACCTTAGTTCGATCATAGGGGGCTTAGCTTCATGATCTCGACGTCGACGATGAAGATGGTAAAATCTGTAACCAAATCAAGCAAGCATGTGCACAAGGGACACAAGGAGCCACCCAGGTTCGGGCCACCGTGATGGTGTAAAACACTACTCCTACATGTCTGGGATTGCTCCGGTGGAGATGATCACGGTGAGCTTACAAGCTTGGGGTTCATGAATGGCCAACCCCTTCTACGGTGCCTTGGCTAGCACTTAACTACTTTGGCCTTGGTCCTCTTCATTCTCATCTGGGGGAAGGGATCCCAGATGGGCCATCATTGTGGGGACAAACTTTTCCCTTATCCTGACTAAAGTTACCTACTCCTGGCAAAACGAGGAGATAAGGTGGTTGCTGCCTTTGGTGATGCCTTTTCCTTGGAGGGGAGTGCTTCAGGAGCTGAGAGGCTTGCTTCGGGAGCTGATATGCTCTTCCGAAGGCTCGTGAAGCTTAGGCTGGTGCAGGGCTTAACGAGTGGTGCCTTGAGGAGGCATGTGATCTTTGTGCGGCGGGCACTTCCTGAAGAAGTGAAAATCATCCCTTTGTAGCTCCGCTCAGGCCTAGCGGTACGGCCCAAGGTACCCCGGTTTTCGGTGCGCCGACAGATTCTCTTGTCAGTTACACTAAATCGGGCGGTTCTCTTGGACTTGGAATGTAGCAACTGGAGTTTCATGTCGATCACTTCACCTACATACCAACGTGTAGGTGTGAGTCTTCATGGGATATGTTCTTCAATACACGACAATGAGTTTGAAATGTCAAACGTGTAGTACATTGGTATGATTGTACGAGATATTTCCAAATATCCTTGTTATGTAGAGGTTGGGCGTGTAGTAATTATGATTGTATGGATTGATCCACAATATTAGTCAATGAAAATCACCTTTTATTGAAGAAAAAGAACATGTGTAAACTACATGCTCGTGTGGATAATGATTTAAGATTTTCAATGGATTTTTCTCTGTATTCTTCCAATTGTTTCACCGTAAGAGATGCCGGACCCGTTGATGATGGACATGATCAATCAATGGAAATGTAAATTCAAGAAATTACAGAGCTGTTCTCCCCAATTATTTGGCCTAGAACTTATGTAATTCTCGTTTCCTAGGACATTATTTCACACAACATACTAGGTGGTGTACGAACAAAAACTAATGAAGGATAGACATATCTATCATGTAGATGATTTATATATTTCCTAAAATATAATTCCAACATAAAAAATTCGAGGGAGGCACAAGTACACACTCCTGCACTACATGGTTGTGTTGCAAGTATCAAAGCACATTTATTTGCATCAAAGTTATTCGTAAGTAGCAATAGGTACTGGGACAATATGTTATAACCACCAGGAAATGCCAAAAGATTATTATGACAATAGTAATTTCTCCTCTCTTATTCATGCATCCTCGTAAAAGGTTGGATTTGAAATTCATGCAATAGCTTCTTTCATCATCTTAAGTCTGCAAAAATAAATCATAAGGACAAAAGGAGATGTCATATGAGTGGTCAGTCTAATTAGACGATGTTACTAAGAAAATAATGAAAAACATGCATGTCAACACATGAAATCCAAATAATAGCAAGAATAAGAAGAAAAAGCAAACTCATAATTAAAACTCAAACTACGGTATAATATCATGATAAAATTGCATCCAAAGACATAAATGTACCTACATAGTATTGGATAAATGATTGCTTCATTGTGTTAGATTATCTAGGGGATTTGGGCATCCTAATTGCAAATTGATTTGGATTACAAATATAGCTAGAAGGTCATTTGAAAACACCACACTAGAAATCTCATGGATTTGCTACTGAATTTGGTGGTTATGATTTAGTTTCTTTAGATGATAGTTGATCAAAGAAACAATAGATTAGTACAAAGTTAAGAAGATTAGTTGCGAGAATTACCCAACGACGATACTCTTTCTTAACCTTCCAGTTGAGCCATCCTGTCTTGAGTACTTCCTTGTCAGAATATATCAACCCTTTATTCCTGTAAGGACACAGCGGACAAATATTAGCTTGGCAGGAAATTAGATGATATAATGAACAATTGTAATAAGGTGTTAACCAGAGAATAATACGAGAACATAATTACTTACCATGCACGAGGAATGCAACAAGTAATTATGTGGCATAAGAGGCTATGAGGACCTGGTCCATAGAAATATATGCCACGTCCACTGGATACATTATTTACGTCGTATTGCAGAAAGCGGTTCATCCTTGGATCTTTGTAGATGACAGTTCCATCCATGATTTTTGGTAGTGCCTTGGATGAGACACTCAGAGTCCGTTCTCCGAGGAAGAGGGCACGGTCTACAATGCTTCTTACCAGGATAAACCTTTCCATCATAATATCCTCCAGTTTATAAATCAAAATGTGTGATAGAGAATCATCGGTATGGCATCACTATGGTACCAATTTGTTGATTTCCTTCAACACCTATTACCGTACCACACACCCAATCCTCATCAAAATTCAGTGATTGTTGTCCAAGCAGAGTAGCAATAAACATAACACAAAGCCGCAAAAAAAATCCAACATAAATAGATTTATTTTATCTATAATAATTACTTCATGAATATTTAAGAAATAATACATGCAAAACAGGTAAAAAATGTTTTATAGGAAGTATAGTAGATCTTACTAAAAAACACAAGTCACGTTTGGAAAATGATGGCATTCAGATATCTAAGGGAACAATTTGTATTCTTATTTTTATGAGGATAACCATGGTAAATTCACTCATGTTTGAAATTTACTTTCAATTTTGTTCTAGATGATATGATGTTACGCCCATATGTTTTTGTTTTTATTGAAAAAATTCTGAAGTTCCCCTAAAATATATAGGAACTACTTTTGTTCCTTGATTATTGTTGAAGTCTTACATATAACCCATTCCCAATAATTTATTCGAATCTGGCATCTATCCACATGTCCATGGGTTCTGAATGTGGGTCTCCCACACACTTGTTCCCTCACCTTTCCCCTCTTGCCCCCATATCTAATAACCTTACTTAAGTAAAACAGGGTAGATGGGTGTCCTAACTCGCCCTTCCCCCTTTTGATTCTATCCAATTATTCTCCCTTGTGACTCATCTGAGTGTTCATGGTTGAAGCCTAGCTTTATATATGTTCAATTTTAACTCATGAATCGTTTAATTGCTTTACTTCCTTTTTAAAAAGTTGAATTCAATATCTATGGCGGTGGTCCAAATGCAATGTAAAATATGCTAGGATGAATATTACACATTCCCTTGAGAAGCAAAAATATATGAAGTGTGCTAGAAGGTGTTAAAATTTCTGGTATTGGTGCGAAAAATTGTACGAGTTAAAGCAGCCGATGGATTATCCTTATATCTTTGGTGCTTAAACTAAGGAGGTACATGTTTTATAGTTTACAAAAATATTAGTTGTCCTCATAATAAACCAATTGTAACACTAATGCGGAAATATAAGCCAACCAAATAACAATTCATGCCACCTAGTGGGCAGCCAAATACTTTAATACAACCAATTCATAGCATTGTCAACTATGGCAACCAATTTCATACCATTATAACCTCTTATTTAGAAATAACCTATAAAATTCAGTTAACCCTAAAATCAGTTTGAACCCTAACTTATATAAATTCTATACATACATGTACAATAGCATTTACTACCCATTATACTACTCATTGGTGCCAAATACCACAAGAAAAATGCAATTAGAAACATAGATTTTAATGAACATGCTAGATCTAGGGTTTCCAAGTATTAAGGTCCGCCAAGCTAGAGGATTTTAGAAAATCGAACTGAGTGGGTAGGAGAGAATACCTTTAGGGGTCGAACGGAGTGGAGATTCACAAGTAAAGAAACTAACTTGCGCGGATTTGTGAAGATCTAGTAGATCTGAGGGGGATAGGGATAGAGAGAGATGGGGCGGAAGGGGGTAACTGATTTCTCTCTCGGTAGATCTAGGGTGCCAAATACAATAGGAAAATGCAATTAGAAACATAGATTTTAATGAACATGCTAGATCTAGGGTTTCCAAGTATCAAGGTCCGCCAAGCTAGAGGATTTTAGAAAATCGAACTAAGTGCGTAGGAGAGAATACCTTTAGGGGTCGAACGGAGTGGAGATCCACAAGTAAAGCAACTAACTTGCGCGGATTTGCGAGGGTCTAGTAGATCTGAGGGGGAGAGGGATAGAGAGAGATGGGGCAGAAGGGGGTAACTGATTTCTCTCTCGGTAGATCTAGGGTGCCAAATACAACAAGAAAAATGCAATTAGAAACATAGATTTTAATGAACATGCTAGATCTAGGGTTTCCAAGTATCAAGGTCCGCCAAGCTAGAGGATTTTAGAAAATCGAACTGATTGGGTAGGAGAGAATACCTTTAGGGGTTGATTGGAGTGGAGATCCACAAGTAAAGAAACTAACTTGCGCGGATTTGTGAGGGTCTAGTAGATCTGAGGGGGAGAGGGATAGAGAGAGATGGGGCGGAAGGGGGTAACTGATTTCTCTCTCGGTAGGGGAAAACACGGCTGTCGCGGGGTTGTGAGAAGAAGAGTGAACCACCCGCGCCTGCATAAGATGCTTATCCCTTTGTTGTGTCATTAATGTAATTAATGTTAATGAGCTCACTATTTAAACTGTACAACTCTACATAAATGACATGTATGTTTATTGATTACAAGATATGTCAATAAATGGTGTGTATTCGAATAGTATAGGCGCTTGACCACAAAGGCGCGCAAGAATGAGAGACGGATTCTAATTATCAACTTTCATTAGCATTTATCATGGATTAATTAGCCACGTAGTAATCCCAAAACTTCCCCTAAGAAATGGTTATTCTTGTGAGTAGCATGTGGTACGTTGATAGTCTAGTTGGGAACCCCTAAGAAGAAGGGTTGATGTAGACAATAGCGAGTTTCTCTCGATGAAGAACCGAGGTTATCAAACGAAGAGGAACTCCTAGTCTCAACAAGTCAAGAGGTGCATGCACACAAGAAACAAACTTACTTTGCTCCCAACAAATGGCAGGAGGCTTGTCAATCCCCCTGTCTTTCTAGTCACAAGATCAAAAGCAGCGGTATTTGATTTATATCTAAAAAGAATAGTAGTAAAGTAAATAAAGATAGCAGCAAATATGATAATGAAGATATACCCTCGGGGCCATAGCATCCACTAGTGATATCTCTCTCAAAAAGCAACATGATATGTGATACGTCCAAAACGTATCTATAATTTCTGCTTGCTCCATGCTTATTTTGTGTGATATTGCTATGGTATTGATACACTTTCATACACTTTTAATCATATTTGGACTAACTTATTAACTCAGTGCACCCCAGTGCTAGTTCCAGTTTTCTGCTGTTTTTCTATTTTAGGTTTCCCCCATATTAAAAGTGCTCCAAAACTTCGGGAAAATCAGATAAAAAATCAGCGTTCCGGAAGCTTCTGGATTCACCGAAGAAGGGCCAGATGGGCCCCACCTCGTGCCCAAGCGGCCACCCTGCGCGGCCTAGGGCTTGGCCGCGCCGGGAGGTCACGTGGGCGACTGGTGGCCCCCCCGGTGCCCCCTTTTGGCCCTTATTTTTACTCTAGTCGCGATAACTCTCATTCCAGACCCCTTTTCTCCAGAAGCAATTCCGATCTCCGCCGCCATCACCGACAAGCTTTGGGGGACCAGAATTCCTGTGTCGGCACCCTGCTGGGACGGGGAAGTGCCCCCGGATTCATCTCCATCGACGTTGCTTCCTCCCTCCATGATGCGACGGAGTAGTTCCTCCTCGGGGCTGAGGTTTCTACCAGTAGCTATGTGGTCTTCTCTCTTTCCCATGATGTGATCTTCATTGTGATCATAGGCTATGTTAATCTAGGATGATCCCATGATGTTTCCCCTTCTTCTATGTATTGGATTGGTGTACTCACTTGATCTTATCTAGTATAATCCCCGAGACCATGGTGACAGCGGTCTATTGGACATGGGTTAGAAGAATATTTTCATGAGTGATTTCCTCTTTTGTGTGTGGATTGAAGATTGAGAGTCTCTTGGTGCTTGTCTTTGACTATCCTTTAGATATGTTGTGGTGATTGTGGTACTCTCTTTGGATGGCCGCGGTGACATTGGAAAATCCATAGATGGGAACTACGAACTCTAAGGTGTGCTTTTGTAGCCCTACATAATTCTCGTCCTCTCTTGACCACAAAGGAATGACCTCCGAGTGCGTCTCCATTGCATGTTTTAAGGGAAATATCATGTGATTAGACTATGTTAGTGTTGTTGGGAGTTGCTACTAGTGAAAGTATGAAGCATGGCCCTTTTTTCCACCATTGTTACACCGTTTGTGCTCACTTTTGTCACATGTTTTCTTGCTGCACTTTTTGTTACATATTTATATTACTTTGTTTTGCCACACCTATCACTCGTATTTTACCCTCTCTTCGCCGAACTAGTGCACCTATACAACTCCTAGTTGTATTAGGTGTGTTGGGGACACAAGAGACTTCTTGTATCTTAATTGTAGGGTTTCTTGAGAGATACCATCTTCAACCTCTACTTCCCTGAGTTCGATAAACCTTAGGTCATCCACTTGAGGGAAATTGCTGCTGTCCTACAAACCTCTGCGCTTGGAGGACCAACATAGTCTACAAGAATAAAAGCGTGCGTAGACATCAAGCTATTTCTGGCGCCGTTGCCGGGGAGGTAAGGTTTGAAGGTATATCTTTAGATCTTTCAATTAAATCTTTTTGTTTGCTGTTTTTATTTTCACTAGTTATGTTTATGGAAAACTGCTCTCTTAGTTCGCTGCTTGGGGGAGGCCGCTTTTCCACACCTGTGGTAGAGAAGTCTCTGCCACCTACTGAATATATCCCGTTCCAAATACCACTTGGGATAATTGAAATAATTAGGAATGATTGTTATGATGGGACATTCAATCCTAGTATTCATTTGTTGAAACTTACATAACTTTGTGAGTTGTTTAAGATTTCAGGTTTGACAAGAGATGGAGTCATGAGGAAATTATTTGCCTTGTCACTGAAAGGAAAAGCATTGGAATGGTATAGGCTACTAGATGATTCTCACCTGCTGGATTGGGAAGAGATCCAGTCTCTCTTTTACTCCAAGTTTTATCCTCTTCATGAAGTCCATGAGAATAGGAATTATGTTTATAATTTCTATCCTCATGATGGAGAGAGCATAGCTCAACCTTGGGGGAGACTGAAAACTTGAATGCAAAAATGTCCTAACCATGGGCTCCCCAAAGATATCATTATTACTAATTTTTATGCAAGGCTCTCTCGACAGGATAAAGACTTGCTCGATGCTTCCTCTATGGGTTCTTTCACAAACGAAAAGATTGATGCTAAATGGGAACTCCTTGAAAGAATTCAATGCAACACTGAAGATTGGGAGATCGACAAAGGTAAAGAGTCAGGTATAAATTATGAGTATGATTGCATTAAGTCCTTTGTTGAAACTGCAAGTTTAATAAGTTTAGTGCTAAGTTTGGGCTTGATTCTCAACTCCTTTTTGATTTCATCAAATCTTTTGCTTCACATCTTAATATGCCTAAGGAGGATTGGATCAAGCATCATGAAATTGTAAAGAGATTTGCAAAGAAAATAAAATTGTTCATGATAATTGCAACATGCATGATCCAATTCCTGAAAATGGTTTTATATAAGCATGTTAATTTTTGTGGAGTGGATAGACCCTGTGAAAGGCCTATGATTGAAGAAGAGAAGTATTGTAAGCAACATAAGCATGAAAGAACAATCACTTGGGTCAAAGATTTAAATGAAATTGCTAGAGAATTGTGTGACCTTTATCCTTTTACTTGTGAACTTTGTGGTATAGAGGGTCACTTTAATTTTCAATGCATGAACTTTCAAAACATAAATGTTAACCAGTTGTGTGATAACATGATCACCCATGATCTTTATGATGAACTTATGTTATTTTTGATGTGTGAAGAGTTATCAGAAAAGACTTCTTGGCTAGATGTTAATGCCTTAGGAATAGACAACACTTTGCAAAATTGTCATCTCTATTGAGTTGTTAATTGCCATGAAAATGATTACATAAGTAAGATTAGAAAGGAGGGAACTTTACCAAAGTATAAAAATGTCTCTTATATTTCTACTAATAAAAAAGGAGAGTTTCTCCCAAGTTTCCCCTATTGTTTCTAATGATAAAACAGGATATATGGAGAAACTTCATCTCCAAGCACTCCATCCTAAGGTGAAGAAGAAGAAAAAGAATAGGAGGAGGAAGAGGAGCAAGAAGGAAGAAGAATGGGTATCAACCTGGCCTGAGTATATTCTTCGCATCAATTTTTATCCTAACGGACATAAATTTATGGAGGATGGTGAGATTGATTGCATTCACTATTATCCTGATGTTAAGTCCGTATGCACTTTTGAAGATGATTTTGATTATGATATGCATGTTACTTATTGTGATCAGGAAGATGATGATAATGCTACTTATGATCTTGAAAATCTTTTTGGTGCCAACTCTGAAAATGATGATATGGAAAGCTCTAAGCTTGAGGATGATAGGATTGCAAGTCCTTTACCCATTAGTGATGTGATAATTGATAATTCTTTTGCTAGTAAGAATAAAGACAACATGTTTACAAATATAGTTGCTAGCAATGATAATGCTCTTCTCTACTATGATGATGTTATAACTCCTATCTACAGTGAACGTAAAGGTACCTATGACATAAGGAGAAATTATCCTTATGAAACTTGTCATAATCATGGAGGGAATTACTCCCTTACTGAACACCATCTTCCCAATAAACAATTAATCTATAGTTTTCAAGTTGTTTAGGATAGTCCTGCTCCCACTATTACCAATGAGAAAGATTGTGCTTATGTGGAGAGTAAGAGTACCTTTTTGCATGTGGATCATGGTAACAATGCTTTATGTGATACTTATATTGTTGAGTTTATTCATGATCTCACTAAAAATTATTATGAGAAGGGAACACATGCTTATAGATATTTCAATAATGTCAAGTTCCCTCTCTTTATGTTGAAGGTTTTGAAGCTGCACTTGTTTTGCCTTCCTATGTGTATTGCTTTGTGCTTCAATGAATTATTCTATTGCAATATTCCTATGCATAGGAAGCATGTTAGGCTTAAATATGTTTGGTATTTTCTTCTTGATGCTCTCTTTAGTTCTTCAACTCTTATTCCTACGAGAGCATCATTAAAGTCTTAAGCCTATCTTTATGGCTATAAAGAAAGAGCTCTAGGGAGACAACCCTTGTTATCTTCACTTTCAGTTTTTTTTTAGTTTTTCGTGGTCTTGATGATTGTTACTACTGTAGCAACATCATTGTATCTTTACTTTTCAAGCTTTGTGCCATTTATAGCCTCATATGACAAGGGAAGTGAAAGTTGTGACATGCTGTCCAGAAAACAGATTCTGTCCTCGTGACGGGAAAAATCATAGAAAAATCTCTGTTAATATTTTTGAGCTGACATTTTTACACAGCTTGCTATATACAATCAAGGAACTTTCATATGTTCTGAGTTTTTTTATTTGAGCTGCATAAGTATCCCTAAAAAATTCTTGACTACCTGCTGGTATGTTTTTCACAGATTCTGTCCTGTTTTGCCTTTTCTTCGTTTTGCAAACCTTAAGCTTTCTTTTTCTTTGCAAAAACTTTTTGGAAATATTGAGAAACATTAGATCTTAAATAATATCCTTATATCCAGTGGAATTTTTTTATTTATGAAGGGTACTAACCTCTCTAATCAGCTTATGATGAGTTATGTATGAAGGGAGTTTTAAAGTGTGCGATGGAAGATGATGAAAGAAGATTCCGGAGTGTCAAGCGCTCAAGCTTGGGGATGCACCCATGCATCCCCAATAAATATTCAAGGAGACTCAAGCGTGTTAGCTTGGGGATGCCCCCGTGCATCCCCTTCTCCTTCAACAATCATCAGTTCGTCCTTCGTCTCACTATATTTTATCACTTCATGTGTTATGTGCTATGCTTGGAGCGTCTCGCTCTTAGGTTTTATTTTTAGTTTTATTTAGCTTTTTTCTATTCATAACAAGTTAGACCCCGTCTTATTTTGTGTGGGAGAGAAACACGCTCCACTTTCAAAATCTAGAACACATCATAGGATTCTTCATGCCTATCTTTTTGCTGTTATGTGTTCTTTATCTTTTTGTAGCTACTGTAATGTCTAGTTTTAGTCTTAGTTTGTCTTAGCAAGAGCCTTGGCTTTTGTTTAGTTTTTCGCTGGAACTCTCTTTAGTTTTCATGTTTATCTTGTTAAGAGAGTTGGTTCTTGCACTGAGTTATGTCTTGTTTTTGAGAAATAGGTGCTTGAGGTTGCTATTTAATTTCAGTAGTAACTTGCAATAGTTTTGAGGCATTGATGTGAGTAATGTTGGAACTTTTGGTGTCAAGAGCTCTATCCTCTTAGTGATAAGTGTCGTATTTTGGGCAATCTGTGTTTATTTTCAAAACCTACAAAACTAGTTGAGAACTCTACCTACTAGATGGATTACTACTCTTCTGAAGGGTCGGATATTAGAGTACACTCACGTACCATGAGTCGAGGATGCGCAAGGATAACCAAACCCCCATACACTCCTCCTAGGGGTACTTGTCTCTTTGTGAACCTCCTTACTAGATTGAGAGTTACCGATAATAAGTGCATGAGTTCTTCGGACTAATGTGAGTATTCAATAGTTGACACTTCCACCTACACATATTCTTCTAGCCTCTCCTATGTCGTGCATTGCCTCCTTCTCACTCCGAGAGTTGGCGTCCACCTTCGCCGGTACATCCAAACCCTTGGCACGATACGCTTTGTCATCATAACCCACCTTATATCCTTCCTCAAAAAATCCACCATACCTACCTATCAAGGAATTTCCATAGCCTTTCCGAGATACATTGCCATGCAACATCCACCTTCTCATGACTTGATCTTCATGTCATACATTCTTTTGCTTGATCTATGAGTCGCATGCTAGTTGGGCATTGACCTAATCATTGCTACAAGACGGGCTAGTATCATTGCATATCCTGCTACACTCGCAGAGGCATACATTTGCATACTTCATGATAGTTTCATTTTCTTTATGTTGATTACTTTTGTAAAGTGTGAAAGATCTTCTATACTTCTTGTAATATATAGAGTGTTGCCCCTAAAGTGAGGAAAAGATCCCAAAGAGGAAAAAATCAAAAGATACCAAAGAGGACAACTGAGAGAGATAGAAAGAGCCATTGAGGCCACCAAAAAAATACAAAAAAGGAGAAAAAGGAGAAAAAGAAATAAAAAGAGAGAAGGGGGCACACTACTATTCCTTTTGAGAGATCCACACTCGTACTCCATCTTATATATTGTACTCCATAGAGATGATCATACATGCATATAGCTATATGGGGACCTTCACACTATAGAACTTGGCTTGTATATTCCAATGATGAACCTCCTCAAATGATCTCTAGGTCTTCTTGAGCAAGCAAGTTGGATGCACCCCCACTAGTTCCATTTGAGAGCTTACCTTAGCTCATATGTGCATCTGTTGCATGGCAATCCCGACTCCTCACATCATATCTATCATTTGGCTTTCTCTCGCCTATGATTGTTCTCATTGATGTGAGCCTTTCACACCTTTTTTTGTCTTCCTCCCCCATCATTCGTCTCTCTTTGCCATCCTAAGTGTCAACTTTATTCCTTACGCTCATCCATTACATGAGTGCTCAAAATATCGAAAGGGAGTGGATCAGTTTGACTTGTACCTGGCTAGTGGTCTGGGGACGAGTCAAGATAAGATTCCAAAGAAGACCAAGTGTGAAACTTTAGTAGATTAAGTTATCAACAAAATATTATGTTTTTACTCTCTCGTATTCCCATCTCCCACTTCTTGCACGCAAAGACCATTTGGAGACATTCAGGTCACGGACAGCGAGAGCTCTTGCACCTTTATGTTCTTATGTTGCTTGTTTCAATGCTAAATATAGACTCTTGCATGTTATGACTTGAATTTAATTACATGTCTTGATTGATTTACTTTCAAAGTTCTTATATGGTTGGTAGCATGTCACCACAGAAATTATGTTTGTTATCATTTACCTACTCAAGGACGAGTAGGAATTAAGCTTGGGGATGTTCATACGTCCAAAACGTATCTATAATTTCTGCTACCTCCATGCTTCTTTTGTGTGATATTGCTATGGTATTGATACACTTTCATACACTTTTGATCATATTTGGACTAACTTATTAACTCAGTGCACCCCAGTGCCAGTTCCTGTTTTCTGCTGTTTTTATATTTCAGGTTTCTCCCATATTAAAAGTGCTCCAAAAATTCGGGAAAATCAGATAAAAAATCAGCGTTCCGGAAGCTTCCGGATTCACCTAAGAAGGGCCAGAGGGGCCCCACCTGGTGCCCAGGCGGCCACCCCGCGCGGCCTACGGCTTGGCCGCGCCGGGAGGGCACGTGGGCGACTGGTGGGCCCCCGGTGCCCCCTTTTGGCCCTTATTTTTACTCGCGTCGCGAAAACCCTGATTCCAGACCCCTTTTCTCCAGAAGCAATTCCGATCTCCACCGCCATCGCCGACAACTTCAGGGGACCAGAATTCCTGTGTCGGCATCCTGCCGGGACGGGGAAGTGCCCCCGGATTCATCTCCATCGACGTTGCTTCCTCCCTCCATGATGCGGGAGTAGTTCCTCCTCGGGGATGAGGTTTCTACCAGTAGCTATGTTGTCTTCTCTCTCTCCCATGGTGTGATCTTCATTGTGATCATAGGCTATGTTGATCTAGGATGATCCCATGATGTTTCCCCTTCTTCTATGTATTGGATTGGTGTACTCACTTGATCTTATCTAGTATAATCCCCGAGACCATGGTGACAACGGTCTATTGGACATGGGTTAGAAGAATATTTTCATGAGTGATTTCCTCTTTTGTGTGTGGATTGAAACTTGAGAGTCTCTTGGTGCTTGTCTTTGACTATCCTTTAGATATGTTGTGGTGATTGTGGTACTCTCTTTGGATGGCCGCGGTGACATTGGGAAATCCATAGATGGGAACTACGTACTTTGAGGTGTGTTTTTGTAGCCCTACATAATTCTCGTCCTCTCTTGACCACAAAGGAATGACCTCTGAGTGCGTCTCCATTGCATGTTTTATGGGAAATATCATGTGATTAGACTATGTTAATGTTGTTGGGAGTTGCCACTAGTGAAAGTATGAAGCCTAGGCCTTTTTTCCACCATTGTTACACCGTTTGTGCTCACTTTTGTCACATGTTTGCTTGCTGCACTTTTTATTACAGATTTATATTACTTTGTTTTGCCACACCTATCACTCGTATTTTACCCTCTCTTCGTCGAACTAGTGCACCTATACAACTCCTAGTTGTATTAGGTGTGTTGGGGACACAAGAGACTTCTTGTATCTTAATTGCAGGGTTGCTTGAGAGAGACCATCTTCAACCTCTACTTCCCTGGGTTCGATAAATCTTAGGTCATCCACTTGAAGGAAATTGCTGCTGTCCTACAAACCTCTGCGCTTGGAGGCCCAACATAGTCTACAAGAATAAAAACGTGTGTAGACATCAATATGGTGGACAAATAACAATTCAGCAATTGACATACTATGGTAATCATGGATATGATCATTCATGGCATAATTTAATATAAGCGTTACGTCCGTGAAAATAGGCGTACTCCAACTACTACTACTTCTATTACTCCACTCCCAAGACCACTATCCAGAATGCTGCTCAAAGTATTAAGTTTACAACAAACAGAGTAATGCAAAAAGCAATATGATATAATGTAAACATGAAGAAGTTTTGTAATACAACGAAACCCCGTCATTTTCCCCGTAGTGACAGCCATACAAATACATATCCTGTACCAAACAAGGTCACTAGTAATAGTATAGATAATACCGCAAGATTGAATCCACTACTATGCACCACCTGCTGTGAAGATCATCCCACATATGTGGCCAAGGTACACAAGATAGATCGGAGAGTATAGATAGCTATGAAATTACACAAGTATAAACCTAGATAGATTCAATAATAAATCATGAACAATGTGATCCATAAACTCACAATCCATCATCCCCAACAAACATATCACGGAATTACATCAGATTGATTCCAACCTCAAAAGACAGAAGATGTAACATGGTATTGAACATATAGAAGAGACAGAGGCGCCAACTAGTTCCATACATGGACCCTAAGGTCTGACAAAACTACTCATACATCACCATGGAGGCAGAAAGGATGATGTAGAAGCCTCTGGTGATCAACCCCCCCCCTCTGACAGCACATCAGAATCAACCTCCAGAAGTCTCTCTCAAAATTCCACGGTTTCAGAATCTAGGCGGTGGAAGTTCCACGATTTCGAAATGGCCATCATTATACACCAAATGCCTCAACACTATTGCAAGATATCAAGAAGTCAAGCCTGGTGATCAAGATTGCCTAAGAGTTCGTAACAATTTTATCATATGGCGCAAATGCACAATAAAAGATGCAACCATGATAAAACAGTAGCTTCAACCATGTTGTCTCACAAAAACAAATAAAATACGTTTTGGGTTGCCTCCCAATAATAGCTTACTTAACGCCATTAGTTAAGCATAATGCAGGACATATTAAGTATCATCATCTCTCAAATATGATGCATAAGTTTCTCTCATTATAGTTTCATAGGGAGGTTTTACTTCTTCCTTGGGAAGTGTTCCATACCTTTCTTGGGAGGTAATTGGAACTTATGTTTCCTTCCTTCATGTCAATTATAGCACCTACAGTTCTTAGACATGTAGGGTTAAATTTAATATCAAGTACGATGAAGTCTATGTATACATAATTGTTATTAGCAGTAACAAGCACGTCATTTAGCCTTCCCATAGGATACTTGATAGAAGAATCAGCAAGATGTATATTAAGAGAGCATTCGGTCATAGCATCAAAACCAAGAACATCGTATAGTGATTTAGGCATAGTTGACACGCTAATACCTAAATCGTTTTAGGCATAGTTGACACGCTAACACCTAAATCACACAAAGCATTGCATTCAAAATTATTTATCTTGATTTTGATCGTTGCTTCCTATCCATCATCTAATTTCTTAGGAATGAAAACCTCTAGCTCAAGACTTTCTTGACTGGCTTTAATAAGTGCTTCAACTCTATATGACGAGGCCATCCCCCACGTGTAGGCCCATGAGGAGGTAATATTGAGCCAGGCCCAGATACGCAACACAAATCGTGATTACAGAAGTGCGGCCCACACCAAAAAACGAAGAAACACTATAAGCAAGATGGCATAAAGAAAGCAAAGAAAGGAGTGCAATACTACCAAACCCCGATGTTTTCCCCTTAGTGGGAACAATAAAAGTACGTGTCTTGTCCCAAAAAATGTCACTAGGATATAGAACACCGCAAGATTGAACCTATTACTATGCATCACTTTCTCTGAAGATAAATCCCACATACAGGGCCAGTGCATACAAGATAAATCGGAAATCATACATAACTATGGTTAAATAGAAGATTGAATCATAAGGAATTCAGAATATATCAAGAACAATCTAATCCATAAACTCACAATTCATCACGTCCCAACAAACACACCTAGAATTTCCTGTGATGTTTATCCCTTTTATGCACCCGTGTATGATGCGTAGTACACGTGCTTTATTAGGATGATATCTCACAACAATATCAAGTTGAGAGTATTCTTCCAACTGTAGCAACCGTCTGGAGTATGTTTTATATCAGGGTGCGCTGTGATACATGGGTATGCAGGATATGACGCATATTAGGTGGTTGTGTTAAGACCACTCAACACATTACACTTGGTTGTCTTAACTATCTGGATAAAATTTTGCGATCGAAACACACCCATCGAAAGATGAAAAAGAATCACATGTGTTTTGATTTGCAAGGTGCCCTACTAATAATAGTGCAATCATGCCCTTAATCATATTTCGATGTTGATGAAAATATACATATAGGGGACTAATAATGCTTGCCAAGTATATCTCAGTTATTAGTCATCGGTTCGTTGTGGTGGTGGATCAAGGACCATTTGATCTTATCAAATAGCTCAAGATATGGAACCAATGACGTTGAAGCGTAAGCTTTTTGGTTATTCTTGAGTATATGGATCCCCGCACTATTAAGAGGGGATCAGTGCGTTTGTGTTTAAGATTTTCTCAAAGCTAATTAAAAAAAAACGTTCCAACACAGAATTAAAGCTAAGTGTAAAAATCAAATCCCTGCTTTCGGACGCCCGACATATTTCGGACGTCCGACATTTCAAAGTTTCGGACATCCGACATCTCACCTGCAGGTTTTCGTTTGGAGAGGTCAGTGGGTTTGCATTTTCAACGGACGTCCGAGGTGTTTCGGACGTCCGAAACCTATCGGACGTCCGACACTTCACTCTCCATATTGCACACAGATGTCCAGTGAGTCTGCAAAATTGCAGACGTCCGTCAGCTTTCGGACGTCCGTCTTATCGGACGTTTTTCGCTCTCCATATTGCACACAGATGTCTAGTGAGTCTGCAAAATTGGCAGACTTCCATCAGCTTTCGGACGTCCTTCTTATCGGACGTCCGAACCCTGTCGGACGTCCGATACATTTATCACTGCTTTGTTTCTTGTGTTGTGTGTTGTGTTCCTCTAGAACATTGTGCACGTCCGACCTGTTTCGGACGTACGATAATTGGATTTTTGGACGTCCGATTTCGGACGGACGTCCAACATTTGCACAGCTTATTTCCCCAACGGCCATTTCGTCCCATTGGGCTATAAATATCCCCTCACACCCATTTGTGAGGGTTGACCACTTCATTTGCAAACACACAAGAACACAAGTGCTCCCTCTCACTCTTTCCCTCACCAAATCTCAGAATCCAGAGAGTTCTAGTCGGATCTTTCACCCCGTGATAGATCCGTCCCTTCCCCATCTTTCAACCAAGGTAAATCACGTTTTGAGCAAGTCTTGAGCTTTCCCCATTGATCTTGTTACTCTTGGAGGTTTGAGACTCCTAGGCGGGTAGGAGTTCTTCGGACAGGAATCGACCATTGTGATTACCCCCGTTGAGTTTGTGAGGGTTTGGTGACCACCTTTAAGGTCAATCGATAGTGGTTGGGAATCGCCTTCGTGGTGATATCTCAAGGGGAATAGAGTGAGCCTTTGTGGCGTTGGTGTGCCTTCGTGGTTTCACCCACTCCCTCCGAACGGTGAGTAGCTTCCCTCCAAGGAAGTGAAAATCAGGATACATCGTGTCTTCGCGTCATTCGGTTATCCCTACTCTTTCCCCTTTATTACTTGTGCTACCTAATTATTTATCCCTCACTTACTTTCGTATATTGTGCTCGGTGTTTATCTTGTCTTCTTTAGGTCACCCTTGCAATTGTTAGGCACATCCTTATCTTCCGCATTATTGCCTAAAATTGCTAAGTAGTGTTAAAATTTGTAATAAGACCTATTCACCCACATGAGTGCTCAAAATGACGAAAATGACGAAAAGGAGTGGATCATCCATTGCATGAGTGCTCAAAATGACGAAAAGGAGTGGATCATTTTGACTGGTACCTGGCTAGTGGTCTGGGGATGAGTCAAGATAAGATTCCAAAGAAGACCAAGTGTGAAACTTTAGTAGATTGAGTTCTCAACACAAAAATACCTTTTTATCGTATATCCCTATCCCCTTTCTTGCACGCAAACACCATTTGGAGACATTCGAGTCACGGACAGCGAGAGCTCTTGCACCTTTATGTTCTTATGTTGCTTGTTTCAATACCAAATATAGACTCTTGCTTGTTATGAATTGAATCGAATTACACGCCTTGATTGCTTTACTTAAAAGTTCTTATATGATTGGTAGCATGTCACCACAGAAATTATTCTTGTTATCATGTACCTACTCGAGGACGAGCAGGAATTAAGCTTGGGTATTTAATACGTCCAAAACGTATCTATAATTTCTGCTTGCTCCATGCCTCTTTTGTGTGATATTGTTATGTTATTGATGAACTTCCATACACTTTTGATCATATTTGGACTAACTTATTAACTCAGTGCACCCCAATGTCAGTTCATGTTTTCTGCTGTTTTTCTATTTTAGGTTTCCCCCATATTAAAAGTGCTCCAAAAATTCGAGAAAATCCAATAAAAAAAATCAGCACTTTGGAAGCTTCGGGAATCACCGAGGGGGGCCAGATGGGACCCACCAGGGGCCCAGGCGCCCTCCCGGCGCGTCCTCTGGCTGCTCCCCTTTGCCCATATATTCCTCGTGACGTGAAACCCCCGAGACGGGAACCCTTTTTTCGCGATCTCTCCTCGGTTCCGCCGCCGCCGCACTTCCAAGATCGGGAGCACCAGGAGACCTCTTCCCGGCACCCTGTCGGAGGGAGGAACCACCTCCGGGAGCTTCTCCACCACCATGGATGCTTCCGGATGAACCGTGAGTAGTCCACCTTGGACCATGGGTCTATGATCAGTAGCTATGTGATGTTCTCCTCCCCTATTTGTTCTTCATGGATTAGACCTCTTGAGCTGCCCTACATGATCGAGGCACATATGTAATCTTTCTGTTGTTGCTATGCTGAGTTTGCTGGGATCCGATGGATTATGAGATTATGTTCAGATTGTGATTGAGTTATATATTTGATTCTCTTCTTTTATATTTGTGTTCTTGAGTAACTCTTGCATGTTCTCCGTTGCTGTTTATTGCTTTGGCCAAGTAGTAGGTAGTGACTCCAAGAGGGAGCGTTATGCATGATTGTGGGTTCATGCCCCCCTGTCAGAACCCTCTGTTAGGTAATGTGCTAGGATCAAGTAACCTTGCATCATGTCAAATTTTCAAAGGAAATCAACTTCAAAATCCAAATGGGAGAAGGAACCCCCCTAGATGAATTAATTCAAAAGGCCAGATAAAAATCTTCTCCAAAAATTCATGTTAGATTTTTGAAAAGTCTTATAAATGAGTGTGATCACATATCAAGTGATGTGGGACCCATCCCAAGCTCATAGATTTTTCAAATAATCAAACAGTGCCTTGGAATTAAAGAAATACCCCTATTTGATTTAAGATTCAAATTATTTGAATTTTAAAAATGTTGAAATTTTATAAGTGGTTAGTCTTTATTGTTATGAGGCCACATAAAAAATTTCAGCATTTAATAAAATGTTTAGCTATTTTATTTGGCTAAACAGAACAAATGTCAGAAAAGAGAAATAGAAAAGAAATCAGAAATCCTTACCTGCCGCCCAGGCGAAGCCGGCCCACCCCAGCCCAGCCGGCCCACAGGGGCAGCGGGGTCTTCTTCCCCCTCCCGCGCCTCCAAGCTGCTCGGTGGAATGCCACCGAGCTAGCCGGGGACGACAGGTCGTCATCGAGGAGCTTCGAGGCCCCCCCGTGGCCTCTTCTCGCACCTGGACGCGCCCTGGAGACGCCGTGAACTCATTCCCCCCTCCCCAGTGCCTATCCTCCTCTCTCTCGCTGAGCCCCGAGAAGAACAGGACGCCGCCGTCGCCATAGCTTGAAGCCCGCGTGGCCAACGACGTCCCCGAGCTGCGCCGTGCTGTCCATCCTCCTCGCCATCCTCGACTTCGACTCCGTGCAGAAGGAATCGAGCTCGGACGCTCTGTAGCCGCCGGAATCTTCTCCACGTTGCCGCCGGACCCGCAAGCCAACTCCGGCGAATTCGTCGTCGTTGAAGCCTCTCCGTCTCCACCGCCTGCGCCGTTGCGTTCACCACCTCCTGGTGAGCAGAACCCCTAATCTTGCGGCCCCTTAATCCCCCCCTAGACGATTCCGCCATGGACGCAGGAGCTCGTCGCCGCCATGGTCGTCGTCCTCCTCGCTCCAGTGCTCATCGTGAACCCCCAATGCGTGTGTTTGGCTCCTGAACATTCCAGCGTTCGAACGCGCCCCGAATCGCCTCAAGTCTTGCACTACAACGTCGACTACGACCTCGCCGTGGTTCTGTCGCCGCCAAGGACGTCGCCGTCGTCGCTCCCGACCACCCCGCGACCCCCTGTTGCCTCCAGAAGACGCGGATGACCTCCAGGAGCAAGCCGGTGCCCTCCGTTTCCCCTCCCGTGGCCGGATTCGTCCTCCCCGTGCAGCGCCGCCGCGGTCCAGTCGCCGGCGTTTAGCCGCCGGCGTGTCAGCTCTAAACCCCCCCTGTTAAGCACCCAGTTGGTGACCCCTGGGTCACTGACCAGTGGGCCCAGTGGCTTAATTAAGCCACTGGATTAATTTAACCCACGGGTTAATTAACCCAGTCACTGACAAGGTGACCCCACATGTCAGCCCCCCCCTGACGTCAGCACTTGCGCAATAAATCAATTTAAATGATTTCCAGAGATTATTTGAATTAAAAGAATTCCAGAAAATCCTGAAAATACCCCAAACTTTGGAAATTCATAGAAAATTCATATTAACTCCAAATTGGACAAATAATATATGAAAAATGATCAGGAGAAAATTATCTTTCCAAATATGCAACTTTCAACTCTGTTTGGGTTGAATTTAAAATGTGATCAGTAGCATTTTCTATTTGATTTAAATGGAATTAAATCAAATTCAAATCAAATATTTTTGCAACTTGAACCATGGCAACATGCTACATTTCAATCACACTTCAGAGGCATATCATACACATTTGAAGATAATTCAAAATGATCAAACAATGTCATATACAACTTGGTTAATTTGAATTCAAATGTGAAGTTTGAATTTGCATTTCAAATGCAATATACTCCACTTAAATGGAATTGCCTCACACATCAAAACTTATACTTCAAGTTTCAACATTCATTCATGTGCTTGAGCATTGCATTCATATTGATTACTACTTCGTGCTTTGTTTGTCGAGTAGAGGTGGAACCGGAGCAAGAGGTTGCAACCTTCGTTGAAGACCCCGAACCCGAACCTCGTCAGCAAGGCAAGCAAACCCCCATTGATCATGTCGATAAAATCCCACTTCCCTCTCATGTCTCACTTATGCATTGTTTAGGATGATCACCATGATTCGTTTCTACCGCATAGATGAACCCATTCCTTTGCATGACCTATCTTTTTTTCACAGTAGTAAGCAAACCACAATCCTAGCAAATGTAGGAGTTGTTTGATATCATGTGGCCCCTGCAAATGTTATCGCTTATTGCATGCTTAGTATGATACCATGTTGTTACTGTGATGTGAGTCGGGATGGGGATGATCATGTTGATTTTGGTAGAAAAGTGTTGGTGAATCGACCCTAATACAAGGTGAACGATGAGAGGCTGTGTAGGAGTACACGGTGGGTTGTCTCGTTGAACACCGCCCTAGTATGAGTTCTTGTGTGGTGATCCAAGATGAAGAGTACAACCACACATTGGGCTCACTGACCCCTCTCAACTTACTAACTCATCCCTTTCGATGTCCAGATGTCGCAATAGTTCGGAGTTCTGGTAGGCTTGTGGCCTGGATGCTAAGTGAGAGAACGGCTCATCCGAGACCGGCTTATGCACCACGCACACATCACTTGGGTCCACTTCGGTAAACCGGCCGGGTTCACGATTGTGGTAACCAACCCAAGTAGGCGGCTTTCTCGGACTAGATCGGCTATGAGGTAACAGTTGTGGTGAGCATCCTCGCTGACACCCCTTGAATGGTGTCGAGATCAAAGGCGGTAAATGATGGTCATGTGTGTGTAGCGGTACACCCTTGCAAGGTTAACAAAACTATTCGAATAGCCGCGTCCGCGGTTATGGACTGCTTGGAAAGCTTAGCTTGATTATTAGACAACTTGAACTGGATACTTCTAAAACACACCAAGATAAGTGTGAGTGCTATGGCGTGCTTCCTCGTGGGGAAGTCGAGGAAGGCACCATAGTGGTGTATTGGTTGGAGAAAGTAGTGGACTCGTGTACGCTTCTTACCTCAAGTCTGGTACTCGTAGTTCAGGATTAGCCAAGTCAAAGCTGGCATTTCTGCAAGTGAACCCCACCCCCCCTTTACCTTGATACATATGCATGAGTAGTATAGCTCCTATGTAAGTCTTGCTGAGTACGACTTTGTACTCACGTTTGCTTAATCTATGTTTTAGATGATGCCACTGACCCCGAAGGTGGCTTCTTCATCGAGCTGGACGACTGAAGACCAACTAGTCTAGTCCCAGTCAGACGACTAGTTCCCTCGTGGAGGGCTTTGTGTTTAAACAAGGCTTCTTAAGCCATTTGTTAAACTTATCTGTACTCAGACATAATTTGCTTCCGCCGTGTTGTAATGTTGGATCACATGTATGTGATCTCTGTTTGCACTCTATAAGAGTTATCAATAAAATTGTATACTTTGTAGAGAATTGCAATGGTACCTGCTGTTCATGCAAGGCATGTGTGTTGCGTGTATGTTTATAACATGCATGTCTTTGTATGGGTTTTCGAGACCTTAGTTGTGTTCTGGCTGGCGGTCTTTCATACACCAAGTGGCCCTTAGATGTGCGCAGCTTGGGGCATCGCGATGCGATTGTTCGAGACTCCGTCTCGTGCACACTTTGTGGTATGATCGAGCCCGCCCTAGACCCCGACTAAGTGATCGGGCTGGAGTAAGTCTATGTAAGAGTTTTGAGATAGTCGATAGTATGGTTGAGGCGACTTGTCTTTGAATATGGGAGTTCACCACCCATATCATTAGACTTGTGTGCGGACGATGAGGACCCATCTCAGTTGATCATCCGTCCTGGATGGGATGCCCCTCACGTACGATGCTTTCCGAGAATGTTCAGTGCTTGGCCTTGTCTACTTAGACAAGTGGGTGCGGTTCTCGGCTCTCCATATGACTATGTCTTAACTGGACTTGCATACGCTAACCCCGGGTTCCGACACCCCCGATGTGACACCCTGGATTTTGGAACTTTCTTTTTCCAAGAACTTTTCGGATTTATTTCTGGATTTGCGATTGGATTTGAATTTGATCACCTCGTTGGACTTGAAACTTGAGAATATTTCCTTTCCATGCTCAAGTGACCCTTGATCCAAGCCTCTCCATGTCATTCCATGGACCCAACTCATCCAAGCCACCATTTTATTCAAGCCATATATTCTTTTTTCCAATAAAAGGGATATTCCTATTATTTGAGGTTTGTGAAGCAACCCCTATTTACATTGCTCCATAAATCCCCAAATAATTTCCACATGTCATTGACATCATATCTTGCCAAATTCTAAAAAAACATTTCATAGCCCAAGTGGATTTTTCCTCTAGAAAAATTCATTTGTCTGTGGGGGCAGATTGGAGCTTTGTGAAGGAGTGCCATTTTCTTTGATCCATTGCTGGTGAAACTTTTTGTGCAATCTCATTTGGCCATTTCATTGATCTCCACCAAATTCGACCACTATTTGATTAGCCAAACTCCCACAATAAATTCCCAAAATTTGGGTGCAGCAAAGGGGCATTGTGAAGCAAGTGCATGATAGGGGATCCCATTTTCCTTGAAACTTTTTGAGCATGATCCTACCACCAAATGATTCCACCAAATAAGATTTGAGCCAAATCCAATCACCCATGTGTGTGCACTCTCATGTTTAAGTTTCTGGTCAGTGGGCAACATTGTGAAGAAAGTGCTAGCTATGTGTGTCCAATGGCTATGAAATTTTATACACATGTGCACCATGCCAAATGACCCAGCTACACTAATTTTCAGCCAAATCAAACAATCCAGTGAGATGCTAGCCTCACCAACACCATTCTGACCTATTTGGTGCTTTACAAAGGAAGTACCAAAACTATTGCTCCAAATGATATGAAACTTGGCATACATACTCATCCTAATGTATGATTGAGCTCTGCAAAATATCATGCTTAGGGGAACTATGTACAATCCACAACCCAGCACAAGCACCTTCTGCAGCATTGTGCCATTTACAAAGCAAGTACCATATACATTGATTATTTTGAGCCCAAACTTCCCAGAGCTCTAGTCCTTTGTACCCCAAAGCCAGAAGACAACTTGGTCCTATCCAAAACCCCACCATGTGATCCCAGCTTCTGCTCCAAGTTTGCTGCATCAAACTGTTGATTGAGATAGAGATCACCACAATGCATCATTTGGAGAACCACCTGCACCCATGTGATCAGCACTCGAAGGACTCCACGTTAGACAAACTTGGCCACGAAGAATCCCATCCATAGCTTGGTGGCCACGCCATTGGCATGCTCTGGACGCGCACTGTGTGCGCGCGCGTGCTCTGCCCGCGTGCCCGACGCGTCGCCATCTCGCCACTGTACACCCTGTCCCCTTCTGGTTGGCAATCCGCGCCGCACGCCTTTTCCGCCTCCCCATGTTGCACGCCGGCTTGTCCCATCGCCCTCATCGTCACTGTTCACCGCACGCCTCGACCGCACCTCCTCGTCACTGCCCCGAGCTCTCATCGCCGCCCCCTATAAAAGGAGGCGCCCCCAAGCACTCCAGCAGCATCCAGCAGTCTCCCCTACCTCGTAGCCATCTCCTCCCCCAATGAATTGAGCCGGGCGCTCAATTTTCTCCCCACGGCCGCCATTGCCGCTGTCGGCCCTCCCCTGTGAGTCTCGCAGGCGAGCCCCACCCTCTCCCTCCTGTCCGCCCGAGAGCACCCCTAGCTCCACCCTGCTCCCAGCCACGGCCCCGGGCACCCCTCTCCGCAGCTTGCGTAGCCGTCGCGGCCGGCTGGAAGGCCACGGCACCCGCGCCCCACCCCGCGGTAGTCGGCGCGGTAGGCGGCCCCGCGGTGCCGCGGCCACCAGCAGGCACGGGCGGTGCGTCGCGTCGAGTAGGCGTCCCGGCGAGCCCGCCCTGCTCCTCTCCCTCGCCGGCGCCCCGAGCCCTGCGGGCCTCCCCTGTCCCGGCGTCGCAAGGAAGAAGAACAGGGGAGGTTGAAGGAGAGAGAGGAGACTGAGCCGTGGGCCCCAGATGTAAGTGGCCGCACGCCACTGACGGCCTGGCCCGGCGCGTCAGATTCAAGTGGAGACGTTTTTCCCCGGAGTACGTTTTCATTTGAGGAAGGCGTACTCCGTGTCCCCTCAACAGAAAATACGCTTTCCATCAAGGAAGACGTATTTACTTCTTCTGCGGGCTGAAGTACGTTTTCAGTCACAGAAAGCGTATAACCTCCTTCAGTCAGCCCAAAGTACGCTTTCAGCTGTTGGAAAGCGTATTCCACCCCAAAACCAGCCCCGTCACCGTTTCGTTGATATCTCCGCACCCGTAACTCCGAACGAGGTGATTCTTTTTGCGTTGTTCTTGTATCGAGCTCCTCTTCAGTTTGGCATATGTTTCATGCCATGTTTTTATGTTGTTATTTGCTGGTCAAGCAAAAGGTGGTGTTTGACCTTTTTGCCCGCTGCTCTATTTGAAATATTTTTGCAGGGCGTTGTCGGTATGCTAGACCGAGGGTGTTTCATACCACTTTGGTGAAGGCAAGCCACAATACCCTTTGCACCTTTGCAAAGCTTTCACGTGCTTTAAAAACTGCTTTTCGATGACATGCTATATCAATGACCGTGATCATGTTGCCATGCTATGATTGATGTTATACTGCCATGCTATCTTTGAATATGCTACTGCTATTGCTATGTTTTGCCATGTTACATCCAGGCCATGCTTCGATTATATCTTTGCCATGTTATGATATGCACCATCGTAAGCACAACAACACCATGCTAAGTTGATCATGTTATCTCTATGCTAGTTCATGCTATGCCTAAGTTATGCTTAGCTGCATTCATAATGTTGCCATGTTAATAACTGAATCTTTTTAACACGGATAAGTTCACCAACTAAAACTGTGTTTTATCATATCTGAAACTGTCATGTTAATATGCTATGCATTGTTATGATCTGATACTCATGTTGCACCTGATACTTGTGTTCGCTGTTGGAGATATGCTTCGTGACAAGTTGATCAGGTGCCACCGAACCGAATTTATCTGTGCAGCCACATTTGCTTTTATGGGCGGGCCTTGATTCGGTCTGTCGGTGGGTTCTCTTGCTTGTATCACCAAGTAGGGGGGGCTACCGCACGCGCTGCCCTGATCAGGCAGGCGGCGGTAGTCCTGAAAGCCAGAGTTGTTATGCGCGCGGTCCAGTGTTGGGCAAAGTTTAGTGGTTCTGGTGGTAACGAAGGACACCTAACCACAGGTGGTTCTGGTGGTAACGTGGACACCTAACCACAGGGCTACCCAAGACGGAATGTCGGTGATACGGTAAGAGGGACACTTGGTATATCGGTCTCGTTGGAGATGTCCTAGTCCACTCCTGCGGTGCGAGTTCCAAGGATCCTGTGGGACAAGTACCGGGGTGCTGGATGGAGGAGGAACTCCATAATGTGGGTAACGTGCACAAACTCTGCAGAGTCAAAATCTATTCGAATAGCCGCGTCCTCGATCATGGGACACAGTTCGTACTAGGTCACACCATATGATCAACTTGAGTACGATGGTAAGTTTGTGGTAAGTGGATGGTTATGCAATGGCTGGATTGGTTGGGTGGTAATGAGGGACACCTAACCCGTTGAATGGTCGTGCGATGACCTATTTGGTCGTGCGACGATCCGTGGAAGTGATTGGTCACGAAGTAACCCGGTGCTTGAGTCTGTAAGGAGTCCGAGGTAAGCCACGCGATCATGCGACGATCGTGTGGGATCCATTGTGTGTGCATTATGTAGGGAACGCAACAGAAAACAAAAATTTTCGGTATAGCGAGCACGCCCAGGACCACTATGGAGACGCATACAAGGTTTTGATCTGATCGTTACCGACTCGTAGCGCAGCGGGAAGTAGAGTCGATGAAGATCGTCGGTGCAGATCCCCGCAGCTAGGATTTACAACCTCCCAACCGCGAGAATGTATTCCCTCGTCTGCCCCACGAACAGCGCTCCAGGAGGCGGTCGGACAGTCCCTCGGACGATGTCACGGACAGCCCTTCGGGAGTACCCTCGAAACTCGATCTGTAACTCGGACAGCCCTTCGGGAGGCACACTCGAACTAAGATCGAAACAACGACCTCTCTACCAAGTTGCACACATACGGTGTCAGCTATCCAGCAGGGCTTCGCCGTCCAGAACTAGTTCCTGCCGGAACCCAGACAGCCTTTCGGCTCTACGAAACTCTTTCGTGTGAGGGAGAGAAGAAGCCAGATAATTGCATGGCATGTGTTGAGAACTCAAGTGAGAGCTTGGATCAAGGATATGGGGCTGCCCTCACACCTCTATTTATAGGAAACCCAAGGGGGCTTTCTTGGCTCCCAAGTCCTTCTAGAAGGCTTTCCAAAAATATCTCAAGTAGTACTTTTTACTATTCATGACACCACTTTTTCGCGTCCGAAAATTCCGAAAATATTTTTGTGGGTCTTAGAATAATTCCAACACCCACTAAAATGATTTTGGGCGCATTCCGAAACAATTCCGGATTAGTGATTTTCATCTGCGAAAAGCAACCTAAGCATTTCCGGCAGCTCCGGAACATTTCCGGCAGCTCCGAAATATTTCCGAAAAAAATATTTTAATCTTTTCTCCAGAAAAATTCCAGAAGTTACCAGAACAATTCTGGCACTCTCCAAAATTACCAGGTGCTCTCCGAAACCTTTTCGGCTTAGTGGTTTACCCCGAAACAACTTTTCGGTTTTCTCTCTCGGAACTTTTCCGCCGTCTCCGAAACCTTTTCAGTGACTTTATCTCAGACTCCCTGTCTAGTATTCAACAGATAGATGACCCTTAAGCGTGTGACCCTGTAGGTTCGATGAAGTATAGACATGACCAGAACACTTTCCGATCAATGATCAATAGCGGAACCGAGGACATCCATATTGATCCCTATACCCATACGAAGAATTATTCGAGTGAACCTTTAGTTGCTGTGTGCTATTCCTGTTGCTTCGCGATATATTACAAATACCCGAGGTGAGACTTATTGGCATCCCCGTGAATCAACAACTTGTCCACTATGCCAGTTACCTCGTTCCTGGTATTGTTCTCTTTTCTCGTTCCCGCGTTCCGGCATCCCTGTGATCAAATCACACTGTGTCTGGCCAGGCGATGGTGGATACCGTAACACCGAGAGGGCCCTAAGAATATCTCTCCAACGACGGAGGAGCAAATCCCAATCTCGAGCTACCTAGTTCCTTGTCATACTTTTCCGTGAACCCGCAAGCTGCCGTAATAGCCACCCTTTTACAGATGACGTTTAACAAAACCCCAAAGTTCACGAAGCAAGTACGAAGGAACTCGATACTCTCATGGTCTAAGGAATTATGCAAACGAACAACTTTCTCTGTGTTATTAACCATTAACTTGTGACGAATGTATCTCATAGCATAACATCAATTCGGGTCGATTCAACACAAATGTTCTTCTAACATTGTGCCCTCAAAATTGCCGGCATAGACATGCCCATGATCAGGAAAACAGGATCATCATGCAATACATGAGCCAGTCTTAGAGGCATGACTAGGAATACATTTTACTGTTTATTATACCACACGTGCACATGAGTTTCCCTCCGAGCCTCGTGGATATTGCAGACTCGAGAATCATTGCAGTTATAGCATGGAACATAAACATTCATTACAAACTCGGAGATACAAAATAACTGTTATTACTGCCTCTAGGGCATATCTCCTACAGACTCCCACTTGCACTAGAGTCATAATCCAGTTACATGGCTTCCCTAACACCAATGGCTATCCGGTGCTGCTCATGCTTTGCTCGTGGTAGAGGCTTTGTCATCGGGTCTGACACGTTCAGATCCGTGTGAACTTTGCGTACTTTCACTAAACCCGCTTCGACATGATGTCGAATGAGTTTATATTTGCGTTCAATATGTCTTGTCTTATGGTGCGAACTTGGCTCCCTTGCCTGAGCCACGGCGCCACTATTATCACAATAGATCTCCACCGGGTCCAGAGCACTTGGAACCACACCAAGGTCTTCAAGAAATTGCTTGATCCATACCGCCTCTTTGGAGGCTTCTGAAGCAGCAACATATTCCGCCTCTGTCGTAGAATCCGCCACAGTCTTTTGTTTGGAACTTTTCCAATCAACTGCGCCGCCGTTCAATATGAAAACATAGCCTGATTGAGATTTGAAGTCATCTGGGTCAGTCATGAAGCCTGCATCAGTGTAACCACTTACAATGAGCTCTTCATCACCTCCGTACACAAGGAGTAAATCCTTGGTCCGTTTGAGGTACTTAAGAATACCCTTGACTGCGGCCCAGTGTTCCAATCCTGGATCACTTTGGTACCGGCTGCTAACACTTAGCGCATAGGAAACATCCGGTCTTGTACATAGCATGGCATACATAATAGAACCAACTGCCGAGGCATATGGAACATCATTCATTTGTACTCGCTCATCGAGAGTCCGAGGACACTGATTCTTGCAAAGCACTGTGCCAGGTGACATGGGGAGTAGGCCTTTCTTAGAGTTCTCCATGTTAAACCTTTTCAACACCTTGTCAATGTACGTGCTTTGGCTAAGCGCTATCAGGCGTCTTGATCTATCTCTATAGATCCTAATGCCCAATACATATGCCGCTTCGCCTAAGTCTTTCATTGAAAAACTCCTTTTCAATGAGTCTTTTATTTCGCTAAGGAAATTCACATCATTTCCAATCAACAATATGTCATCCACATACAAGATTAGAAATGCTTTTGCGCTCCCACTAAACTTCTTGTAAACACAAGATTCTTCGTCATTCCTGATGAAGCCAAACCGTTTGACTACTTCATCAAAATGAATGTTCCAGCTCCTTGATGCTTGCTTCAGACCATAAATGGCTTTCTGAAGCTTGCATACCTTTTTAGCATCCTTATGAATGACAAAACCTTCTGGCTGTATCATGTATACATCCTCTTTGAGGTTTCCATTTAGGAAAGCCGTTTTGACGTCCATCTGCCATATTTCATAGTCGAAATAAGCAGCAATTGCTAGTAATATCCGTACAGACCTAAGCATAGCTACTGGCGAGAACGTCTCGTCGTAGTCCACTCCTGGAACTTGCGTGAACCCTTTCGCGACAAGTCTAGCTTTGTGGATAGTAATGTTACCATCCGCGTCCGTCTTTCTTTTGAAAATCCATTTACAACCAATGGGCTTTACGCCTTCTGGAAGTTCTTCCAAGTTCCAAACTTGGTTTTCGTACATGGATTCCATCTCGGATTTCATGGCTCTGTGCCATTCCCTTGAGCTGGGCCCTGCCATCGCTTCTTTGTAGTGCGCAGGTTCATCGTCTTCAAGAATGAAGATTTCATCATGAAACCACTCAGGTGGCTGGACAGCCCTACCTGATCTACGCGGTTCAGTTACAACATTGTCTGAAGTTTTTGCATTATATGCGACAACTTCCGGCTCGGTTGTAGGGATAATTTGCGGAATTACTTCCGGTTCTTTAGCCATAGCAACGGTCGCCGAAGATTCACTAATCTCATTAAGTTGTACTGTCCTCCCACTTACTTCTTTGGCGAGAAACTCTTTCTCAAGAAAGACTCCGCTTTTAGCGACAAACACTTTGTGCTCGGAGGGTAGGTAGAAGGAATACCCAATTGTTTCTTTTGGATAACCTACAAAGTTACATTTGTCTGATCTGGGATCGAGTTTGGTTGGTTGTAAACGTTTTACAAGTACCTCACATCCCCAAATTTTAAGGTGCGACAAACTGGGTTTCTTCCCATTCCACATCTCATGTGGTGTCGTTTCAACAGACTTAGACGGTGCTCGGTTTAGTGTGTGAGCGGCAGTTTCTAGTGCGTGACCCCAAAAAGATATCGGCAGATCTGTAAGAGACATCATCGACCTTACCATGTCTAACAAGGTTCGGTTACGTCTTTCCGATACTCCATTTCGCTGTGGAGTTCCGGGAGGCGTAAGCTGTGAAACGATTCCACGGTCACTTAGATGTTGGCCAAACTCATGACTAAGGTATTCGCCTCCGCGATCAGACCGCAGAAACTTAATCTTTTTGTCACGATGATTTTCTACCTCATTCTGAAATTCCTTGAACTTTTCAAAGGTTTCCGACTTATGCTTCATCAAGTAGATGTAGCCATACCGACTTAAATCATCAGTAAAATTCACGAAGTAGAAATACCCACCCCGTGCGGCTGTGCTCATTGGACCACATACATCACTATGTATTATTTCCAATAATTCACCCGCCCGTTCAGGATGACCCTTGAACGGCATCTTGGTCATTTTTCCCATTAGACAAGCTTCACATGTGTCAAATGATTCAAAATCAAAGGACGGTAAAACTCCATCTCTTTGGAGTCTTTGCATGCGTTTCTTTCCGATGTGGCCAAGCCGACAGTGCCACAAATAAGTGGTTGTGGTATCAACCTTCTTAAGGCGTTTAGCATTCATGTTAAAGACATCATTTTCACATTCAAGATTTAGTATGAAAAGGCCCCCAACAATGGGTGCAAATCCATAAAACATATCCTTACAATAAAGTGAACAACCGTTGTTCTCAGACTTGTACGAATACCCATCGTGTACTAAACATGATCCAGAGATAATGTTTCTACACAATAGTGGAACAAAATAACATTTATTTAGCTCTAAGATAAATCCTGAAGGGAGACGTAGAGGCATAATGCCGACGGCTTGAGCGGCGATCCCAGCGCCGTTCCCGACGCGCATCATGACTTCATTCTTTGCTAGCTTGCGTACCTTCTGCAGTCCCTGTATCGAGTTGCAAATGTGAGCAACCGATCCGGTATCAAATACCCAAGACTTAGAATTTTCGCTAGCAAGCAAAACATCAATGACATTAACTTGTATAACAATTATACCTTTTCCGGTTTTCCCGGACTTCTTATCGGCCAGATACTTCTTGCAGTTTCTCTTCCAGTGTCCTGTGCCCTTGCAGTAGAAGCACTCAGTTTCATTCTTGGCTCCGCCCTTAGAGTTGCTTTGGGAGCCGGTCTTACCGGCACCCTTGCCCTTCTTTGGCTTGCCTTTCTTTTTGAAACTGGCGGTTTTATTCACAAGCAACACTTGCTTGTGATTTTTCCGCAGTCCTTCTTCCACAGTTTTCAGCATGGCGAGCACCTCTTCTGGTGTTTTCTCCATCCCACTCATGTTGTAATTCATGACAAAACCGTTGTAAGACGGGGGGAGTGAAGAAAGCATCATGTCCATCATATGGGATGCTGGAATTGGAAATTCCAGGGTTTTAAGCCTTTCAGCATAGCCAATCATTTTGACTATGTGTTCGCCAACTGAACCACCCTCAGCCATCTTTAAATTCATCAAGATATTCATGATATCAAAACGTTCAGACCTTGCGGTTTCCTTGTACAGAGCATCCAATTCCCGGATCATATCACGGGGTTTATGGAATTCAAAACGTTTTTGGAGCTCTGGACTCATGCAAGCTAGCATGAGGCACTGTACTGCGTTGTGATCATCATCCTGAGTGGCCCAGACATTTTGTTCATCTTCCGAGGCACCTGCCGCCGGTTTAGCTGGAAGAGCTTTTTCAAGCACATAGATTTTCTTAGCGCTCCTGAGGACAATCCTCAGGTTACGGACCCAGTCCGCATAGTTGTTTCCAGTCGCAGCTAACTTTTCTTTCTCTAACAATGGCCCCAAGTTGAAAGCGGTGTTGCGAGCCATTTGATCTACAACGGTAAACACAAGTTTCACTTAGACTTTGTTCATAATGATTTTTGCACTAGTGAATAAACAATTTTATTCTAAAGTGTGCTCCCACTTAAATCAATATCTCTCAAAATTGATTATGAGTGATTCAAGATCCAAATATCAATACAACGCCATAGAATCATCATCTCATGACGAGGATTTTGATTTGGTAGGCCAACTTGCCGATCACATCTCTATGTGACTCTTGTTCATCTTTCGATGCGTGTGTTCCGAGCTCAGGACGATCCTGCCATGAACGTCAAGACAACCAAGTGATCTTGCTGCGAGGTCTGACCTCACCCGCCTTACATTTCTCCAATCGTTCGTACCCATGCATCCATGGCGCACCCCGAGAGTATAGATGCTGTGACGGCGCTACACTTGGGAGAACACTAACTACTTGATATTTTAAGTGAGAGATCACCCTAATAAAAAGCGACTACCGCGCAATCAAGAAGGGTGCAACATAAGGGATAAACATCCCATGCAATTCATAATAGCATGATATGGTATAGCCCCTTCTGACGGAGAAGTCAAGTATTTCTTCGTCTTTGGCATTTGCGTCGGAGTTCACCTTCGCGAAGATTGCCACCACCTTGTCGATGCACCAAATAATATTGCTATCTTTATAGCAAATGAATAAGTGCATTACCTAAGGTTGACACGCAGGTCATTAAAGTGACAATCATATGGCTCCAACCATCATGCCGAATCATGACACGCAGGTCATGTTAATAAATTTACATTATATAGTCATCTCATACATAATCGAATTAATATGAGCTTTGCTATACCACATCACATGCACATCCTGCAAAAACAAGTTAGACGCCTCTAAACCGGTTTATGCAAAATTTTATTTTACGTGGCTTCTAAGGTTTTGACTTAAACCGCAACTACCAACGTTTTATCATCAAGTATGATTATTCAAGTCACTAGATTAACATTGCGGGGTGTATGAAGCATGAGATAATAAAATCTCGAACCCCATACTGAACTTCGTCATACGCGTGATCCCCGTGCAGATCATATCTGCATTGCCCTTTAGTCTGCGAATTTCATCTTTCTTTTGACTATGGCGGAACCCAAAGAACTGATAGCACTTCGTTGATCAATCAGGATCGCGGATTGCCAGAACTTTGTAAAATTCCACCATGCTGTCTCGAGATCAGAAATACGCAAATTCTAGGGAAGCAACAAGAATATCGGGTAACAGATTTCATCTGCCACCCGCATAAATAATTTTCAGCAATAGATCTGATCTACTCCAAAATTATATTATGCAATACCCATACATCTCCATGTATTCTAGATCATAACATGCATCTACGCATAGCACGGCTCTGATACCACTGTAGGGAACGCAACAGAAAACAAAAATTTTCGGTATAGCGAGCACGCCCAGGACCACTATGGAGACGCATACAAGGTTTTGATCTGATCGTTACCGACTCGTAGCGCAGCGGGAAGTAGAGTCGATGAAGATCGTCGCTGCAGATCCCCGCAGCTAGGATTTACAACCTCCCAACCGCGAGAATGTATTCCCTTGTCTGCCCCACGAACAGCGCTCCGGGAGGCGGTCGGACAGTCCCTCGGACGATGTCACGGACAGCCCTTCGGGAGTACCCTCGAAACTCGATCTGTAACTCGGACAGCCCTTCGGGAGGCACACTCGAACTAAGATCGAAACAACGACCTCTCTACCAAGTTGCACACATACGGTGTCAGCTATCCAGCAGGGCTTCGCCGTCCAGAACTAGTTCCTGCCGGAACCCAGACAGCCTTTCGGCTCTACGAAACTCTTTCGTGTGAGGGAGAGAAGAAGCCAGATAATTGCATGGCATGTGTTGAGAACTCAAGTGAGAGCTTGGATCAAGGATATGGGGCTGCCCTCACACCTCTATTTATAGGAAACCCAAGGGGGCTTTCTTGGCTCCCAAGTCCTTCTAGAAGGCTTTCCAAAAATATCTCAAGTAGTACTTTTTACTATTCATGACACCACTTTTTCGCGTCCGAAAATTCCGAAAATATTTTTGTGGGTCTTAGAATAATTCCAACACCCACTAAAATGATTTTGGGCGCATTCCGAAACAATTCCGGATTAGTGATTTTCATCTGCGAAAAGCAACCTAAGCATTTCCGGCAGCTCCGGAACATTTCCGGCAGCTCCGAAATATTTCCGAAAAAAATATTTTAATCTTTTCTCCAGAAAAATTCCAGAAGTTACCAGAACAATTCTGGCACTCTCCAAAATTACCAGGTGCTCTCCGAAACCTTTTCGGCTTAGTGGTTTACCCCGAAACAACTTTTCGGTTTTCTCTCTCGGAACTTTTCCGCCGTCTCCGAAACCTTTTCGGTGACTTTATCTCAGACTCCCTGTCTAGTATTCAACAGATAGATGACCCTTAAGCGTGTGACCCTGTAGGTTCGATGAAGTATAGACATGACCAGAACACTTTCCGATCAATGATCAATAGCGGAACCGAGGACATCCATATTGATCCCTATACCCATACGAAGAATTATTCGAGTGAACCTTTAGTTGCTGTGTGCTATTCCTGTTGCTTCGCGATATATTACAAATACCCGAGGTGAGACTTATTGGCATCCCCGTGAATCAACAACTTGTCCACTATGCCAGTTACCTCGTTCCTGGTATTGTTCTCTTTTCTCGTTCCCGCGTTCCGGCATCCCTGTGATCAAATCACACTGTGTCTGGCCAGGCGATGGTGGATACCGTAACACCGAGAGGGCCCTAAGAATATCTCTCCAACGACGGAGGAGCAAATCCCAATCTCGAGCTACCTAGTTCCTTGTCATACTTTTCCGTGAACCCGCAAGCTGCCGTAATAGCCACCCTTTTACAGATGACGTTTAACAAAACCCCAAAGTTCACGAAGCAAGTACGAAGGAACTCGATACTCTCATGGTCTAAGGAATTATGCAAACGAACAACTTTCTCTGTGTTATTAACCATTAACTTGTGACGAATGTATCTCATAGCATAACATCAATTCGGGTCGATTCAACACAAATGTTCTTCTAACATTGTGCCCTCAAAATTGCCGGCATAGACATGCCCATGATCAGGAAAACAGGATCATCATGCAATACATGAGCCAGTCTTAGAGGCATGACTAGGAATACATTTTACTGTTTATTATACCACACGTGCACATGAGTTTCCCTCCGAGCCTCGTGGATATTGCAGACTCGAGAATCATTGCAGTTATAGCATGGAACATAAACATTCATTACAAACTCGGAGATACAAAATAACTGTTATTACTGCCTCTAGGGCATATCTCCTACACATTAGTCTTAATGCTTTTAATATGCTTGATGATTATCTGCTTGCATGATATTGCTGCTCACCTGTTTAATTCACTAATATACCTTAACCTGTTGCCATGTTATTGTTTTGCCTTGTTGCATGGTTGTTGTGAGCTTGCAAGTACATTCAATGTACTGACCTGGCGTGTTATGCCAGATTTGCAGGTCGTGCTTTGGATGCGTAGGACGACGTTCCCGGTGTTTGCGAGCTAGGAGGTGTCCCAGCCAATGTCCCTGTGGATTGGAGTTCATCATCGCCGTTATTGTTCCGCTGCCGTCAATATTCCACTGCTAGAGTTATGCTGCTGGTTGGTGTAGAGCTGAGGCTAGCCTGAGGAGCAAGTTGCGTCTCCACTAGCGTTGTAATAGACCTCGTGTACCCCTATATTCGGTAATAGAAAGTTGTTCAGTTCTATATCAATCAGTGTCGTGCTCCAGAAGACTTGATCTCCGGGCTGGTGCACGGGGCGTTCCGGTCCTCTGAGCCGGGGTGCCACACCCGATGACTAGCTTGAGTGACAGAAACATGAGTCTAGGGGATGTGATGTTGCCACAAGGGAGAAAACAACGGTGCTTGTACTTGCGGGTGCAATGATTGTTTACTTTACGCAAAGTTCTTTAATGCAGTTGTCTGTTGCTTTGAGTTTACACTTTGGGTGGGATTCACAACTTAATACCAGCGAGATGTTATGGATGGATATCTCAAGGTGGATGATTAGTAGGTAGATGCAGATGGATTTTGGTCTACTTGATTTGGCGTACCGCCCAAGCTTTTGAGCCTCTTCCTTTCTTTATAGCATAATTAGCATTGGTTTGCGCACATAATACTGTCAATTGCCCAGCTGTAATTTGTTTACCTCGCATGGCTATTTTATCGTCTTTTGGGAGAGAGACATCACTAGTGAACATCATGGGACCGCGGACCATATTTCCAATATTGTTTACACCCGCTATCAATTTACTGCTTTATTTACTTTTCCGTTGCTATCACTATCATTATTATCCCGTGCGTTTTTATCCTTTGTAAACAAGAAGGCCGGAGGAATTGACAACTCCTCTGTACTCGTTGGGAGCAAAGATATCTGTTGTGTGTGCAGGTCCAGGAGAAGCAAGTGATTGTTCTCAAATGGCGCATCACTTGCCTAACCACATACTTGCCGTTATTGGAGTCCTATTGGTCCGACACTCAACCTTAGCATCTTCGCTAAGGGAAATTTCCGCTACGCTACATCTCACCTTACACTTTGGGTAACCAACAAGGGGCGAGAAGTAAACTCTCGTGACATCAAATGTTAACTATGAGATTGAGGATCCTAAGTTTTTCACCTCTGGTGATATGGAAAAAGCTTTTCAAAAGGCTTCAGAAAATCAAAGAAAGGAAATGGAAGCCTTCTTTGTAAGGATGAAGGCTCCGGCATCGGAGTCACAAACGTCAAGTGGTGCGGCCCCAAGGTCCCCACAAGCGACCTTTGTGTACCCCGGTTCCAAAGTTCCCTTGCAAAGAGGTGGTCCCTACCAATGGGACTATCCTGCTCCTAAGCTTGGGGAACCTAAGTATAAATTCAATGGCAATCCGCCGATACTAACCGAGAACACTAACTCCTTGGATTGGAAAAGTCTTATGGCAAATTATCTTAGGTGTGTGTGTGAACCCATGTGGAACCTTGTCACAACCCCAATTTAGGCAAGTGCTAGGGTTTTAGTTACCTTTGCATCATGTGAAAAAATCAAAAGAAATTCAAAATGGGGAGCAGAGAAGCCCTGAGAATTTAATTAAATGGCCAGACAAAAATTGCTTCCAAATTTTCCTCTGGTATTTTTGAAAAGTCTTATAATTATGCATGATCACGTATAAAGTGAAGTGGGTCCCACTGCATGCACCAAGAATTTTCAAATATTCCAAATAGGGCTTGGAAATTAATTAAATACCCTATTTGATTTGAAATTCAAATTATTTGAATTTCAAAAATCTCCAAAACTTGTGAGTGGTTATCTATGTATATTATAAGCCCACATAAAAGTTTCGAAGATTTTATAAAATGCCTTGCTATTTTATTTGGGGCAAAACAAATAACAGAAAAGGAAAACAGAAACAAAATCACAGAGAAAAAGAAAAAGAAAACCCCCAGCCCACCCCACAGGCCACAGGCCCAACTAGCCAAATCCCAGCCCAAGCCCACCTGGGGCTTGTCTTCTTCCTCCCCTCGCTTCCAAGCTGCTCGGTGGCGAGCCGTGGGCGCGCCGACGCCACCGAGGCCTCTCTGGAGCCCCCTCTTCTCTCCCATCGTGCCACGCAGCTCGCCCAGAGCCCCGCAGCTCTTTTCCCCCTCTCTGTTCCCTCTAGCTTACTCGCCCCGCCGGATTTCTTCGTCGCAGAGAACATGTCGTCGCCGCCGACAAGCAAACGCGTGGCCACCGTGCTCGCCGTGCCGCGAAAAGCTGTCCAGGAGGACCAGCGTCGTCGTCTTCCTCGAACCCCTCTGCGAATCGAGCCCAGTGAGCACTGGAGACGACACCAGCACCATCGAATCGCCGCCGGCCGCCGTGAAGCACTTCGTCGATTTCGCCGCCGACGTACCTCCTCCGACCCCGCCGTATCCTCTGCTCGATTCAGGGTGAGCTTCTCGTCGTTTTGCCCTAGTCCACTCTCCACCCCGTGCCTAGCCGCTGATCTCGCCGAGGACAGAGCTGCGTCGCCGCCATGCTCAACGCCGACAACGCTCTAGTGCCCCTGGAGCGTCGAAGCTGTGTCTACACGACGCCCCACAGTCGTCTTCGTCGATCTGACGCTTCGCCCGAGCTCGAGCTGCACCGGAGACGCTGCCAGCTTCAAGGATTTGCCGTCGGCCACAGCAAGCTCCGGCGAGCAATTGCCGCGCCATCATCGCCTCTCCGGCCTCCCCGACGGGATCAGCGCACTCTGGGTGAGCTCCCCATTCTTCTATGCCCTCCCGTGCTCCCCCTCGAAGCCCCAGACCCCAGTTCGCCGAGGTGTGTGCTCCGGCCATCGCGGGTTTCATTGCCGCCGTGGCCTCGAGCCTCCTCGGGTTCCCTGGCCTGCACCAATGGATGTGGGCGAGCACGAGGAATACCCCCGTGCTAGCGCCGTGTCCTCCCGAGCCCTCTAGCGGATTCCGGAGAGAACTCCGACATCAACAGTGTCGCCGGCGACAGCCACCATTAGAGCCCCTAAACCGGAGCACTAACCCCCCCCCCTCCTCTCTATGACAGTGGGCCCCAGTCCCTCTAATTAAACACAGTTTAAAATAAACCACGGGATTAATCCCAGAGCCACTGACAGCATGGCCCCACGAGCCAGCCCCCTGCTGACGTCATCTCGAGGCAAGGCTGATGCAGTAATTAGAAAAGAATTAAAAGAATAAAAGAAAACAGAGAAAAATCAAGAAAATTAGCTAAACTTTGAAAAATCATAGAAAATTCATATGAACTCCAAATTGGACAAATAATATATGAAAAATGATCAGCAGAAAATTCTCTATCCAAATATATAACTTTCAACCATGTTTGAGTTGATTTTAAAATGGGACCAGTAGCTTTTGCTATTTGGCTTAAACGGAATTAATTCAAATTTAATTCAAATGCTAATTCAATTTGAACCATTGCAATACACCACATCTCACTTGTACTTCAGGAGCATATCACACACATGATCATATGGTTTACAATGAACAAACATTAGCAAATGCAAGATGACCTAATTTGAATAACATTTGGAGTTTGAATTTGAATTAACTTTTCAAATCAACTTCAATTAACATGTGGCAATTTGAACCTAGATCACACCAATACCTTTCACATCATGTGACAACATAAACATGTGCTTGTGCATTCTATTACATTGTTGCCTCCCCCTCTTCTTGATGATTGTGCCGGTAACAGTGCCTCCGAGACGGTGATCACCCCCGAAGGAGAAGACCACCGATAAGACCCGTGTATCGTCAGCAAGGCAAGCAAACCCCATTGATCATATCTATAAAATCCCAATTCCCTCTCAGTCTCGCTTATGCATGTTTAGGAGATCACCGAGACACGTTCTTTCGCATAGTTGAACCCATTCCAAGGCATGACCTATCATTATGTCACCGTATTAAGCAAACCACAATCCTAGAAGATATAGGAGTTGAATGATGAGCATGTGGCCCCTGCAACTGTTACTGCTTTTGCTGCTTAGTGATACAATGAGGATGTTTTGATTGTGAGTCGGGATGGAATGAACACAGTGGTGTTGATGAAAGTGAAACGTGTTGGTGAATCCACCCTAAGCAAAGGTGAACGATGAGAGGCTGTGTAGGAGTACACAGTCGGTTGTCTCGTTGAACACTGCCCTAGGCGCCGAGTTCCTGTTTTGTGATCCAAGACAAAGAGTATGACCACATGTAGGGTTTTATGGGAACCCCGTTTGGCCTCTTTACGTACCCGATCCGGTCCAGGAGTCACAATAGATTCGGGCTTTCCATTTGGCATATGCATAGAAAAGTATGAAGAAAAGGTTGCATCATATAGATATGTGGGTGGACTTGTGAGGCAGTGAAACCATCTGGAAGAGGTGGCGTCTCGGTCCCTTACATTATCTGAGTCCGTTTCGGGGAACCGGCCGGACTCTCGAGCGGTGCCAAACTCAGGTAGTCGACTCCTGGATTAGAGAAGGTGATGTGAGGTTAGTGCCTTGGTTTCATCCACGTCCGACACCCGCTTGAAGGGTGAACGAGGCGATAAGTGATGACACGCGTGTGAAGATGTACGCCCCTGCAGGGTTAATGAACTATTCGAATAGCCGTGTCCGCGGTTATGGACTACTTGGAGACCTCTACTTGATCAATAGATAACTTGAATGGATACTTTTAAAATCCGCAAGATAAGCGTGAGTGCTATGGTGGGTTTCCTCGTGGGGAAGTCGAGGAAGTAACCATAGTGGTGTATTATTTGGAGACATGTAGTGGACTCGTGTACGCTTCTTACCTCAAGTCTGGTACTCGTAGTACAGGACTAGCCAAGTCAAAGCTGGCACTTCTGCATGTTGAACCCCACCTCCTTTACCTTGATACTTGAGCATGAGTAGTGTAGTTCTGATGTAAGTCTTGCCGAGTACGACTTTGTACTCACGTTTGCTTATTCTATGTTTTAGCTGAGAACCCGGACCCCGATGGAGTCACCGACTGAAGCTCGACGTTGACCTTGGTAGTATAGTCCCAGACAGCAGTCTGGTCCCTCGTGGAAGGGCATGTTTGTTGTACAAGGCTTCTCTAAGCCATTTGTTAATCTTGTCTGTACTCAGACCTAATTTGCTTCCGTTTTATGATGTAATGTTGATCACAGACATGTGATCTTTGTATGCTCTATGTGTATATCAATAAAGAATACTTTGTAGAGTTATGTGATGATACCTGCTGTTCACACTAGGCATGTGTGTTGCGTGTATGTTTATAACATGCATGTCTTAGTATGGGTTTTCGAGACCTTAGTTGTGATATGGCTGGCGTACTTTTATACACCAAGTGGCCCTTAGATGTGCGCAGCTTGGGGCATCGCGATGCGATTGCTCGTGGCTCTGCCACGTGCATACTTTGTTGTATGATCGAGCCCGCCCTAGATCCCGACTAAGTGATCGGGCTGGAGTAAGTCTATGTAAGAGTTAGGATTCAATCGATAACATGGTTGAGGCGACTTGTCTATGAGTATGGCATTCACCACCCATAAGCATTTAGACTTGTGAGCGGACGATGAGGACCCATCTCAGTTGATCATCCGGCCTGAATGGGATGCCCCTCACGTTCGATGCTTACCGAGAACGTTCTGTGCTTGGCCTTGTCTGCTTAGACAAGTGGGTACGGTTCTCGGCTCTCCATGTGATTGTATCATGACTGGAATTACATATGCTAACCCCGGGTCCCGACAGACTTGGTATCAGAGCAGGACTGTCTGTAGGATTAGTCAAACCTTGGTCGAAGTCGAGTCTAGCATTCTATAGTTATATAGTTACTTGGGTATAAAGGGAACAACGTAAGACTTCTTTTTCTCCTTACCTTCATTGATCTGAGTTCTGAGTCACCTTATCTTTTCTACGGGATGATAGGACTAGGCTCATCTATGTCTTTACTAGAACATCTCGTTGATTGCTTCCTTGTAGCCGTAGGAAAGTTGTGTTCAGTCTTCTAGAGTCGTTGTGCTTCCTATTTTGAGACTTCCTATGTAAGTGTTGTCAAAATGTTGTGAGGATTTCCATTTCTCTCGCAATTACAGCCGTTATGCTGTCCGAGTCATTCCAGGTTTCTTCATAATCTGATGCATTTGCAAAATCCATCCCTCCATTTTGGTTGTCCTTTTAGAAGAACTTCTAAGTGGCATGCCCGACAGTTCTCTAGAGTTTGTTGTAGGTGTTGTTCTAGAAACCTATAGTGATTCAATTGCAGTTCTTCCTCCCACTTTAGATGTCTTCTAGCCAGAACAACCACACTAAACAATGTGTTGGGGTACTGTGATACTCTGACATATCTGTTGTAGCCCTAGTAAACCTTGGTCATCCTCAGGAAAAGCTATCCAGAGATCCAACCCCTTAAACCTAGCCACCCGACAGGTGTGTAGAGTTCATAGTTGATCTTATACCAGGCACAAACCCAATTTCCAGACGCCCATATAGAATGGCCCCACGTGAGTTAGCTGAGCTAAAAATCCAACTTGAAGTGTTGTTGGCAAAAGGCTTCATCCGCCCTAGCTCATCGCCATGGGGTTTGCCTCGTTCTGTTCGCAACGAAGAAAGATGGAACAGAAAGGATGCGCGTAGACTATCGTCCGCTAAATCTAGCGACGATAAAGAACAAGTACCCATTAACCAGGATCAATGATCTTTATGATCAACTTGCAGGATCCTCTGTCTTCTCCAAGTTGGATTTGAGATTAGGTTAACATCAAATCAAATCCGAAACGAGGACATTCCAAAAACGGCTTTCACTACTCGTTATGGTCTTTACGAGTACACCGTCATGTCCTTTGGTCTGACCAATGCCCCCGCCATTTTTTCACGCATGATGAACTCGATCTTCATGGAGTATTTGGACAAGTTCGTCGTGGTTTACCTCGATGACATCCTTATATACTCGAAGAACGAAGAAGAACATGCCGAGCACCTAAGGCTGGTATTGATGAAACTTAGAGAGCATCGCATGTATGCTAAATTCTCCAAGTGTGAATTTTGGCTACCAGAAGTGACCTACTTAGGCCACGTGATTTCTGCAAAAGGCATTGCTGTGAATCCCGAGAGAGTTCAGGCCGTCCTTGACTGGACTCCACCTGAATCGGTTAAGCAAGTTAGGAGTTTTCTCGGCCTAGCAAGCTATTGCCGCCGCTTCGTCGAGAACTTTTCTAAAGTTGCAAAGCCTCTTACTGAACTCCTCAAGAAAGATAAGAAATTCCTATGGACTCCCAAGTGCGAGGAAAGCTTTCAAGAGCTAAAAAGAAGGTTGACTTCTGCACCCGTACTTGCACCTCCAGACACCAAAAAGGATTTCGAGATCTATTGTGATGCTTCACGGCAAGGGTTAGGATGCATACTTCTGCAAGATCGACATGTGGTAGCTTATGCTTCACGCCAGATGCGCCCACATGAAGAGAACTATCCTACCCATGATCTTGAACTCGCTGCCGTAGTTCATGCCCTGAAGACTAGGCGACATTACCTCCTTGGTAATCGTTGTGAGATCTATTCCGACCACCAAAGCCTCAAATATATATTCACCCAGCCAGATCTTAATCTCAGGCAAAGACGCTGGATAGAGTTGATAAAAGATTATGACTTAGGAATTTCTTACACCCCAGGCAAGGCCAACGCATGGCTGATGCACTAAGTCGTAAGTCGTATTGTAACAACCTCATGTTACAACAGTATCAACCACTTCTTCATGAGGAATTTCGAAAACTCAATCTCGAGATTGTTCCTCGTGGATCTCTTTTCAACTTGGTGGCGAAACCAACCCTTGAGGATCAAATCATAGTTGCCCAAAGGCGTGCACGAGGTGTTCGCCGGATCAAGGAGAACATTGCTAGTGGAGTTGCTAAATGTTTGTCCACAGATAGTAAATGAACGGTATTCTTTGAAAATCGTTTGGTAGTACCTAAGAATAGGGATCTAAGGCAACTCATCCTCAAAGAAACCCATGACACTACCCTCTCGATTCATCCCGGTAGCACAAAATTGTACCGAGATCTACGCCAGAGATTTTGGTGGACCAGGATGAAGAGAGACATTGCTTGATTTGTTGTTGAATGTGATGTGTGTCGTCGCATTAAGGCAGAACACCAAAGACCTGCTGGTACACTTCAACCTTTGCCTATTCCAGAGTGGAAATGGGACAAAGTCGGTATGGACTTTATCACCGGCTTTCCAAAAACCCAGAAAGGAAACGATGCCATCTTCGTGGTCATTGATAGGCTTTCCAAAGTTGCTCACTTCCTTCCCGTTCATGAGTCTATAACTGCTAGTCAGTTGGCGGACTTGTACGTCTCTAGAATTGTGTCTCTTCACGGTGTTCCTTTGGTGATCAATTCTGATCGTGGTAGCCTTTTCACCTCTAGATTCTGGGGAAGCTTTCAGAATGCTATGGAAACTCATCTATCCTTTAGTACAGCTTTCCATCCTCAGTCTAGTGGTCAAGTTGAAAGGGTTAATCAAATCTTGGAAGACATGCTCAGAGCTTGTGTTATCTCTTTCGGAAAGAATTGGGAGAAGTCTCTTCCATTCGCTGAATTTGCTTATAACAATAGTTTTACATCTAGTCTGAACATGGCTCCTTTTGAACTCCTATATGGACGACGATGTCGAACACCCCTTAACTTGTCAGAAACCGGTGAAAGACAACTCTTTGGACCGGATATGATCAAGGAAGCAGAAGAGAAAGTTCGCATTGTTCGTGATCGATTGAAAGCCGCTCAGTCTCGTCAGAAAAGCTACTATGATCGTCATCATAGGCAAGAAAGCTACAATCTGGATGAGAAGGCTTACCTTCGGGTTACTCCTCTGAAGGGAACCCAAAGATTCGGTATCAAAGGCAAGTTGGCCCCACGTTACATCGGACCTTTCCGCATTCTAGCTAAATGTGGAGGAGTTGCCTACCAACTTGAACTACCCCCTCACCTTTCCCGAGTACATAATGTATTCCATGTGTCACAACTCAGGCGTTGCCTCAAAGTCCCCATCCGCGAAGTCGACCATGAAACGCTTGATCTCCAAGATGACCTTTTTTATCGAGAGTACCCTGTTCGTATTCTTGATTCCGCAGAGCGTGTCACGCGTCGTCAGACGATCAAGTTTCTCAAAGTGCAATGGTCACATCACTCCGAGAAAGAAGCAACCTGGGAAAGAGAAGACCGCCTCCGTGCCAAGTACCACACCTTCCTCCCGACGACTTCTGAATCTCGGGACGAGATTCTTTTGAGTGGGGGCGAGTTGTCACAACCCCAATTTAGGCAAGTGCTAGGGTTTGAGTTACCTTTGCATCATGTGAAAAAATCAAAAGAAATTCAAAACGGGGAGCAGAGAAGCCCTGAGAATTTAATTAAATGGCCAGACAAAAATTGCTTCCAAATTTTCCTCTGGTATTTTTCTAAAGTCTTATAATTATGCATGATCACATATAAAGTGAAGTGGGTCCCACTGCATGCACCAAGAATTTTCAAATATTCCAAATAGGGCTTGGAAATTAATTAAATACCCTATTTGATTTGAAATTCAAATTATTTGAATTTCAAAAATCTCCAAAACTTGTGAGTGGTTATCTATGTATATTATAAGCCCACATAAAAGTTTTGAAGATTTTATAAAATGCGTTGCTATTTTATTTGGGCCAAAACAAATAACAGAAAAGGAAAACAGAAAAAAAATCACAGAGAAAAAGAAAAAGAAAACCCCCAGCCCACCCCACAGGCCACAGGCCCAACTAACCAAATCCCAGCCCAAGCCCACCTGGGGCTTGTCTTCTTCCTCCCCTCGCTTCCAAGCTGCTCGGTGGCGAGCCGTGGGCGCGCCGACGCCACCGAGGCCTCTCTGGAGCCCCCTCTTCTCTCCCATCGTGCCACGCAGCTCGCCCAGAGCCCCGCAGCTCTTTCCCCCTTCTCTCTGTTCCCTCTAGCTTACTCGCCCCGCCGGATTTCTTCGTCGCAGAGAACACGCCGTCGCCGCCGACAAGAAAACGCGTGGCCACCGTGCTCGCCGCGCCGCGAAAAACTGTCCAGGAGGACCAGCGTCGTCATCTTCCTCGAACCCCTCTGCGAATCGAGCCCAGTGAGCACTGGAGACGACACCAGCACCATCGAATCGCCGCCGGCCGCCGTGAAGCACTTCGTCGATTTCGCCGCCGACGTACCTCCTCCGACCCCGCCGTCTCCTCTGCTCGATTCGGGGTGAGCTTCTCATCGTTTTGCCCTAGTCCACTCTCCACCCCGTGCCTAGCCGCTGATCTCGCCGAGGACAGAGCTGCGTCGCCGCCATGCTCAACGCCGACAATGCTCTAGTGCCCCTGGAGCGCCGAGCCGTGTCTACACGACGCCCCGCGGTCGTCTTCGTCGATCTGAAGCTTCGCCCGAGCTCGAGCTGCACCGGAGACGCTGCCAGCTTCAAGGATTTGCCATCGGCCACAGCAAGCTCCAGCGAGCAATTGCCGCGCCATCATCGCCTCTCCGGCCTCCCCGACGGGATCAGCGCACTCTGGGTGAGCTCCCCATTCTTCTATGCAATCCCGTGCTCCCCCTCGAAGCCCCAGACCCCAGTTCGCCGAGGTGTGTGCTCCGGCCGCCGCGGGTTTCATTGCCGCCGTGGCCTCGAGCCTCCTCGGGTTCCCTGGCCTGCACCAATGGATGTGGGCGAGCACGAGGAACACCCCCGTGCTAGCGCCGTGTCCTCCCGAGCCCTCTAGAGGATTCCGGCGAGAACTCCAACATCTACAGTGTCGCCGGCGACAGCCACCATTAGAGCCCCTAAACCGGAGCACTAACGCCCCCTCCTCCCTATGACAGTGGGCCCCAGTCCCTCTAATTAAACAATTTAAAATAAACCACGGGATTAATCCCAGAGCCACTGACAGCATGGCCCCACGAGTCAGCCCCCTGCTGACGTCATGCTGAGGCAAGGCTGATGCAGTAATTAGAAAAGAATTAAAAGAATAAAATAAAACAGAGAAAAATCCAGAAAATTAGCTAAACTTTGAAAAATCATAGAAAATTCATATGAACTCCAAATTGGACAAATAATATATGAAAAATGATCAGCAGAAAATTCTCTATCCAAATATGTAACTTTCAACTATGTTTGAGTTGATTTTAAAATGGGACCAGTAGCTTTTGCTATTTGGCTTAAATGGAATTAATTCAAATTTAATTCAAATGCTAATTCAATTTGAACCATTGCAATACACCACATCTCACTTGTACTTCAGGAGCATATCACACACATGATCATATGGTTTACAATGACCAAACATTAGCAAATGCAAGATGACCTAATTTTAATAACATTTGGAGTTTGAATTTGAATTAACTTTTCAAATCAACTTCAATTAACATGTGGCAATTTGAACCTAGATCACACCAATACCTTTCACATCATGTGACAACATAAATATGTGCTTGTGCATTCTATTACATTGTTGCCTCCCCCCTCTTCTTGATGATTGTGCCGGTAACAGTGCCTCCGAGACGGTGATCACCCCCGAAGGAGAAGACCACCGATAAGACCCGTGTATCGTCAGCAAGGCAAGCAAACCCCATTGATCATATCTATAAAATCCCAATTCCCTCTCAGTCTCGCTTATGCATGTTTAGGAGATCACCGAGACACGTTCTTTCGCATAGTTGAACCCATTCCGAGGCATGACCTATCATTATGTCACCGTATTAAGCAAACCACAATCCTAGCAGATATAGGAGTTGAATGATGAGCATGTGGCCCCTGCAACTGTTACTGCTTTTGCTGCTTAGTGATACAATGAGGATGTTTTGATTGTGAGTCGGGATGGAATGAACACAGTGGTGTTGATGAAAGTGAAACGTGTTGGTGAATCCACCCTAAGAAAAGGTGAACGATGAGAGGTTGTGTAGGAGTACACAGTGGGTTGTCTCGTTGAACACTGCCCTAGGCCCCGAGTTCCTGTTTTGTGATCCAAGACAAAGAGTATGACCACATGTAGGGTTTTATGGGAACCCCGTTTGGCCTCTTTATGTACCCGATCCGGTCCAGGAGTCACAATAGATTCGGGCTTTCCATGTGGCATATGCATAGAAAAGTATGAAGAAAAGGTTGCATCATATAGATATGTGGGTGGACTTGTGAGGCAGTGAAACCATCTGGCAGAGGTGGCGTCTCGGTCCCTTACATTATCTGAGTCCGTTTCGTGGAACCGGCCGGACTCTCGAGCGGTGCCAAACTCAGGTAGTCGACTACTGGATTAGAGAAGGTGATGTGAGGTTAGTGCCTTGGTTTCATCCACGTCCGACACCCTCTTGAAGGGTGACGAGAACGAGGCGATAAGTGATGACACGCGTGTGAAGATGTACACCCCTGCAGGGTTAATGAACTATTCGAATAGCCGTGTCCACGGTTATGGACTACTTGGAGACCTCTACTTGATCAATAGATAACTTGAATGGATACTTTTAAAATCCGCAAGATAAGCGTGAGTGCTATGGTGGGTTTCCTCGTGGGGAAGTCGAGGAAGTAACCATAGTGGTGTATTGTTTGGAGACATGTAGTGGACTCGTGTACGCTTCTTACCTCAAGTCTGGTACTCGTAGTACAGGACTAGCCAAGTCAAAGCTGGCACTTCTGCATGTTGAACCCCACCTCCTTTACCTTGATACTTGAGCATGAGTAGTGTAGTTCTGATGTAAGTCTTGCTGAGTACGACTTTGTACTCACGTTTGCTTATTCTATGTTTTAGCTGAGAACCCGGACCCCGATGGAGTCACCGACTGAAGCTCGACGTTGACCTTGGTAGTATAGTCCCAGCAGCAGTCTGGTCCCTCGTGGCTCTGGCACATGCACACTTTGTTGTATGATCGAGCCCGCCCTAGATCCCGACTAAGTGATCGGGCTGGAGTAAGTCTATGTAAGAGTTATGATTCAATCGATAACATGGTTGAGGTGACTTGTCTATGAGTATGGGATTCACCACCCATAAGCATTTAGACTTGTGAGCGGACGATGAGGACCCATCTCAGTTGATCATCCGGCCTGAATGGGATGCCCCTCACGTTCGATGCTTACCGAGAACGTTCTGTGCTTGGCCTTGTCTGCTTAGACAAGTGGGTACGGTTCTCGGCTGTCCATGTGATTGTATCATGACTGGAATTACATATGCTAACCCCGGGTCCCGACAAACCTCATCGACTCCGGGAAAGGATATTATCCCGTTGATCCAAACAAACTTACACCAAGTGAAGTATTTGATAAAAATCTCAACCTTGCTGCTATTGGATTCTTGAAAAGAGGAATGGATGAGTTGACTCGTGCACCATTTATTCATATCACCAATGCCAAGGAGATGTGGGATACTCTTCTCATTGCCAAGTCCGGCACCGGTTCTCTTCAAATGACAAGATATGAGACCGCCAAGAATGCAATGCACAACCTTCACATGAAGAAAGATGAGACGCCCCAACAACTCCATATGCGTCTCAAAGTTCTCTCCGCTCATGTCCAATCCTTCACATGTGAGAAATCCTTGGATGGATATCAAATCACCAACCGTTACCTTGTGGATAAGATGTTGAATGCTCTCATGGTATACTCACACCAAATGGTGTGGTAATTGAGGCGTATGCCCGACTTCTTCAAGATGACACCGGATGATGTGATTGCCACCTTCTTGCAATATGAAGAGCACCTAAAGGAGTCCAAGACACTACTTGCCACATATGGTGGTCGATCATCAAACCTTGCACTAAAGTCTAGGCTCGAGGAGTTTGATGATGATTAAGAAGAAGATGAGTATGAAGATGATGATAACTCCGATGATACTCCCTCATATGATGATATGGCTCTCTTTATGAAGAGGTTCACCAAAGAGGACTTCAAAGGAAGATTTCAAAAGAAGAAGACAAGAAACTGCTACAACTGTGAGAGACCGGGACACTTTGCGGATGATTGTCCGTATGAGAAGAGAAAGGACAAGCCTCGATTTCCTTGGAATGAAGTTGACAAGAAGCTCCCAAACTCTCTCAACAACAAGTTCAAGAAGAAAGCATTGTTGGCTCTAGAAGGGTCCGATACCGAGGATGTTGGTGGTGTGGCCGGAGTTGCTCAAGACACACAAAAGACCTTGAAGCTCCTCAACAAGGAAGGTGAAGTTGTAAACTACAACTACATGAGTGACTACACCAGCAATGCACACAAGTGTCTCATGGCCAAGTTGGTTGAATACATTCCCTCCTACTCGGACAAGATCAAGGTAACTCACGTTGATGAGTCTTTCATGTTCTCTTCCGAACCTCATGATGAATTTCATGATGTGGAAGATGATGATGCAAATATCACTTGTGAAGATTTGTTATTTCCTAAAGTGAACAAAATGATGAGCTCTCTCAAAGGCAACAATCTCAAAATGTTTCAATTATTTATGGATGTGGTGGGTAAGCACTCCACAACCATTAGATCTTGAAATCCTCCTCACCGAGGAAAAGGAGAACTATACTCTTCTTAAGCGAAAGGTTGACTTTGAGGAGGCTCAAAATGACAACTTGTGCAAAGTTGTCCATACATCAAATGATTTAAATGACAAGCATGTTGCCTCCTTGAAAAAGGCTAATGAAATTTGTAAGGAACTTGCTAATGATATGAGCAATCTTGTTGAGCTAAACACCTCTCTTTCTAAGGATGTTGAGGTACTCACTCTCTCCCTCAAGACAAAAGATGATGAAATCACCACCCTTAAGAAGAATCTTGAGGCTCAAAAACTTGCTCACATAAAAACACTTACTAAGATGTCTCCTCCCATTATTATACATGTTGATGCTTGTGCTACTAACTCTACTCTTGATCAAGCATCTCTCATTGAGGAGAACTTAGCTCTTCATGCTCAACTAAAGAAGGGCCTCTTGACTTGTGCCCAAGGCGAGAAAAACCTAAATGATGTACTAAGTCATCACAAGGAGTCTTTTGCTAAGGAGGGACTTGGGTTTGATCCAAGTACGAGTGTGACAAAGGATGTCACCCTTAGCAAGGGACCAACTCCTCAAAAGGTGATTTTTGTTCGTGAAGGGCAGAAGGACAAAGGTAAGAAAAAGGTTGATGAGGTTGGTGTTGGGAGTGGCAAGGCCACTAGGGGCAAGTCCGTTCCCAACAAGAAGAAGGAGAAGATGCCTCCATCCTATGTGCTCCGTAAAGCAAAGGATGGATATGTGTTTGCAAAATTCATTGGTCCCCGCAAGGCTTTCCTCAAAGCTCAAGAATGATCAGAGGGGGAGGGGGTGAATGATCACTTCTAAAAATTCTAAGGAACTTAGAAGGAATTCATGCAAACAATGAAGGACTAAAGTCATCTTGTCAGAACCCTCTGTTAGGTAATGTGCTAGGGTTAGCCAGTACTCTTGCATCATGTTAAAATTTCAAAAGAAATCTTTGAAATCAAAATCAAAAGCAAAATGGGAGAAGGAACCCCCCCCCCAGTTGAATTAATTCAAAAGGCCAGATAAAAATCTTCTCCAAAAATTCATGTTAGATTTTTGAAAAGTCTTATAAATGAGTGTGATCACATATCAAGTGATGTGGGACCCACCCCATGCTCATGGATTTTTCAAATATTCAAACAGTGCCATGGATTTAATCAAAAACCCCTAATTGAGTTAAGATTCAAATTATTTGAATTTTAAAAATGTTGAAACTTTATAAGTGGCTAGTCTATATTATTATGAGGCCATATAAAAAATTTCAGCATTTAATAAAATGCCTAGCTATTTATTTTAGCACAGCAAAACAAATGTCAGAAAAGAAAAACAGAAAGAAAAAGGAAAAGGAAAAGTAGCCCACTTACCTGGGCCTCCCCGGCCCAACTTACTGCACCGCAGCCCAAGCCCGCAGCCCCCTTGTCTTCTTCCAGCGCGGCGGCAAGCAACTCGGTGGCCGGCATGCCGCGGCCGCCACGCCACCTGCCTGCCTGGAGGCCTCCCGAATCGTCTAGTCGCGCCTGGAGACTCCCCTCGGCCGTCCTGATCCATTCCCCCCCCCCCTCCAGAGCTCTTCCCCTTCCTATCCCGCTCGATTTCGTCACCGCCCGAGACCCCGCCGGAGCACCGACGAGAAGAACGCATGGACAACACCGTCGACAAGCCGCGCCACCTTGTCCATCTGCTTCGTCGTCGTCCTCTACGCCAAGGAGTGCAGCCAATCGAGAAGAAGAGCCCCTGGACGTGACGCTAGCTTCATCTTCCCCAACTCCGGCTGCCGCGAATCGTCCTTAAATTCCGGCCAGCTCCGAGCTTCCCCGAGCCCGCTAGCCATTCCATCGCATTCGTGGTGAGCTTCTCACCGTTTCCCCTAACCTAGCGCCATCCCTCTCGTTCTCTATCCACGGCCGCCATGAACGCCGAAGCTTGCCGCCGCCACAGTTGAAGCCGAGGTCGCCGTCGTGCCCTTTCGGCTCAACTAGCGCGCGCAGCAGCCTCCTGTTGTTCTCAGCTCTCGTTTGCAACACGCCACGGTCAAAATGACGCTCTGGAGCGCGATCCCGACCCAGCCCTAGCCACGGTCGTCGCCAACCTCGACGTCGGCGTTGCTCCGGTGACCCCCTGAAGCTCTGGCCAGGTCCAGACGACGCGGACGACGACGCTGCACACATTGGTGGTCTCCTCTTCCTCTCCCGTGGCCTCTAGCCGATTCCGGCGAGAGGCCGCCGTCCCCGTGGTCGCCGCCGGTTAACCGCGGGTGGGTTACCCCCTAATCACCCCCTAATGACCCCCACAGCCGATGACAGGTGGGGCCCTGGACCCCTTAACCCCCCTGTTAATTGAAATCAAACGGGGATTAACCCCAGACCCACTGACAGCCTTGGCCCACACGTCAGCCCCCCCCCCTGATGCCAGCATGAAGTCATGCTGACGCAGTAATTGAAATGAATTAAAGAAATTCCAAAAAATCCAGAAATTAGCCCAAACTTTGGAAATTCATAGAAAATTCATATTAACTCCAAATTGGACAAATAATATATGAAAAATGATCAGGAGAAAATAATCTATCCAAAAATCCAACTTTCAACTTTGTTTGAGTTGATTTTAAATTGGGACCAGTAGCATTTGTCATTTGAATTATTTGGAAATTATTCAAATTCAATTCAAATGATTTTGCAACTTGGACCATGGAATTATGCTACATTTCAACCACACATCAGAGGCATATCAAAGACATTCAAAATGATTCAAATTGATCAAACATTGTCACATGTAACTTGGCTAAGTTTGAATTCAAATTGGAGTTTGAATTTGCAATTCAATTTGCAATATACTCCATTTAAATGGAATTGCTTCACACATCAAAGCATATACATCAAGTTTCAACCTTCCATCATGTGATTGTGCATTGTATTTATTTTGCTACCTTGTTTGTTGTTTGTCGAGTAGAGGTGGAACCGGAGCAGGAGGCTGCCCCCTTCGTTGAAGACCCAGAACCCGAACCTCGTCAGCAAGGCAAGCAAACCCCCATTGATCATGTCGATAAAATCCCACTTCCCTCTCATGTCTCGCTTATGCATTGTTTAGGATGATTACCATGATGTGTTTCTACCGCATAGATGAACCCATTCCTTTGCATGACCTATCATTTTGTCACAGTAGTAAGCAAACCACAATCCTAGAAGATGTAGGAGTTGGTTGATATCATGTGACCACTGCAACTGTTATTGCTTATTGCATGCTTAGTGGTACAATGAGGTTGCTTATGATGTGAGTCGGGATGATGATAAACATGGTGTTGATGAAAGTGAAACGTGTTGGTGAATCTACCCTAATACAAGGTGAACGATGAGAGGTTGTGTAGGAGTACACAGTGGGTTGTCTCGTTGAACACCGCCCTAAGCCCGAGTTCTTGTGTGGTGATCCAAGACGAAGAGTACTACCACATGTTGGGCACATGGACCCCCACTCAACCTACTAACTCACCCCTTCTCAGTTCAATGAGTCGCATTAGTTCGGAGTTCTGGTAGGTCTATGGCACGGTCTGCGAAGTGGAAGAACGGCTATTCAGACCGGCTTGGGACCCTGCACACATCTTCTGGGACCACATCGGTAAACCGGCCAGGTTCACGATGTGGATTCCAGCCCAGATAGGCGTCTCCATTGAATTTGAGTTGGTTGTGAGGTAAAAGTTGTGGGATTTATCCTCGCCGGCACCTCTTGAACGGTGTCGAGTACAAAGGCGGTAACTGATAGTTTCATGTGTGTAGCAGTACACCCCTGCAGGGTTAACAAAACTATTCGAATAGCCGCGTCCGCGGTAAGGGACTACTTGGAGAGTTGTGCTCGATTATTAGACAACTTGAACTGGATACTTCTAAAATGCACCAAGATAAGCGTGAGTGCTATGGTGTGCTTCTCGTGGGGAAGTCGAGGAAGTAGCCATAGTGGTGTAATTGGTTGAAGAGATATAGTGGACTCGTGTACGCTTCTTACCTCAAGTCTGCTACTCGTAGTTCAGGATTAGCCAAGTCAAAGCTGGCACTTCTGCAAGTGAAACCCCACCTCCCTTTACCTTGATACATATGCATGAGTAGTATAGCTCCTATGTAAGTCTTGCTGAGTACGATTTTGTACTCACGTTTGCTTAATCTATGTTTTAGATGAACCCACCGACCCCGATGGTGGCTTATACCCGAAGCTCGAAGAATGAAGACTCAGACCAAGACCAAGCTAGTGTAGTCCCAGTCAGACGACTGTTCCCTCGTGGAGGGCTTGTTTTTAGATAAGGCTTCTCTAAGCCATTTGTTAAACTTGTCTGTACTCAGACCTACTTCGCTTCGACTTGTCTGTTGTAATGTTGGATCACATGCTTGTGATCTCTGTGTGCACTCTGTAAGAGTTATTAATAAAGATGTATACTTTGTAGAGAATTGCAATTATACTTGCTGTTCATACAAGGCATGTGTGTTGCGTGTATGTTTATAACATGCATGTCTTTGTATGGGTTTTCGAGACCTTAGTTGTGATCTGGCTGGCGGTCTTTTATACACCAAGTGGCCCTTAGATGTGCGCAGCTTGGGGCATCGGGATGCGTTTCTTCGAGACTCTGTCTCGTGCACACTTTGATGTATGATCGAGCCCGCCCTAGACCCGAATTTGTGATCGGGCTGGAGTAAGTCTATGTAAGGGTTATAATACAATCGATAGTATGGTTGAGGCGAGATGTCTATGAGTATGGGAGTTCATCACCCATATCATTTAGACTTGTGTGCGGACGATGAGTACCCATTTCAGTTGATCATCCGGCCTGGATGGGATGAACCTCACGTTCGATGCTTTCCGAGAACGTTCTGTGCTTGGCCTTGTCTGCTTAGACAAGTGGGTACGGTTCTCGGCTCTCCATATGATTGTGTTGTAGCGAGGCTTTCATACGCTAACCCCGGGTCCCGACAGACTTGGTATCAGAGCAGGACTGACTGTAGGATTATCAGCCTTGGCCGAAGTCGAGTCTAGCCTTCTATAGTTATATAGTTATTCTGGGTATATAAGGGAACAACGTAAGGCTTCTTTTTTTCTCCTTACCCTCATCGATCTGAGTTCTGAGTCACCCTTATCTTTTCTACGGGATGATAGGACTAGACTCATCTATGTCTGACTAGAACATCTCGTTGATTGCCTTCTTATAGCCGTAGGATTGTCGTGGATGTCCAGAGTCTTCGTGTTTTGAGTTCCTTGAGGAAGTTCTGTCCAATCTCCTCGAGGTTGTCTTGTTTTCCATCCCGGTGTAGCCGTTATGCTGCCGGATTTGTTCCGTGTTTCTTTGAATCATTGCCTTTGCATTATAGTCTTCTCCTTCTGAAATCATATCCTTTTATCCTTGACTCCATCATACAACCTGTTCTGATTGTTGATTTTTATCACACAGGATGTCAGGTGGAACTCGTAGTGCTGTTCTTCGGAATCGAGACCGTGTTCAGAATCGAAATGATGATGAACCTCTACCATCGCCTTCTGCGGCGGAAGTCATGATGGAAGCTGAGCGGAATAGACGTGATCAAACACGCCTTCTGGAGCTCATCGAGCAGAATACCGCCCACCATCGTAATGTGGTGGTCAGCATTCAGGACTTCATCCTCCTCAAGCCACCGGTATTCCGATGTTCTTCTGAACCCCTTGAAGCTGATGATTGGCTCCGTTCCATCGAGCGTAAGCTTGACACTGCACATGTTGCTCCCGATGACCGAGTTGTTTTCGCGGTATACTTCTTGGAAGGTGCTGCTCTTCAATGGTGGGAGAACCATGTTGCAATGCAGCCAGATGGTCACGTAGTGACTTGGCAAGAGTTCTGTGTTGCCTTTCGAGGGTACCACATTCTGGATGAGTTGATGGAGCGCAAGAAGGAAGAGTTCTGCAATCTAAATCAAGGAGAAATGTCCATCCATGAGTATGTGAGAGAATTCAACCGTCTTACTCGTTATGCCCAAGATGAGATCACCACCGATGCCAGAAAGCAGGCAAGGTTCCGCAAGGGACTTAGCCCCATCCTTCGTCATGATCTCAACCTCATCGAATTTGCCACCTTTGAGGATTTAGTCAACAGATCCTTCAGAGCTGAGCATGGCAATGAAGTTTTCGAGAAGTGTCGCAAGCATGCTCTTGAGCTTGCCCCTTCATCCAGTTCACGCCCTCAGAAGCGCATGATCTGGATTCCTAACAGTTTGATCCACCAAAACAACCCAGCGAGGCCATCCCTTGTGCCGCCTCGTCCACCAGCTCCACCAAACAACCTAGCTCCCCGCACTATCTTTGGAGCCTGTTTCAGATGTGGCCAGCCTGGTCACTACTCTCGTGAGTGCCCCGTCAACCAAAATGCTCCACCCCATGCCAAAGGAAACCCCACTGTTCGTGCCAAACCACCCCCGAAGGTTTCCACCGCTAAGCCATCCACCTCAGAAAATCTTGGACGTGTGAACCAAATCTCAGCTGAGGAAACTGATGGTACTTCTGACGTCATTCTTGGTACGCTCCCAGTCAATTTTGTTCCCACTTCTGTCCTTTTCGACCCAGGAGCATCTCACTCATTCATGTCGGAGAGTTATGCACTTCGACATGAGATATCCTTTGATGAAATGTTCACCCCAATGATCATTCAAACTCCTGGTTCCAAGTGGCAAACTAATAGAGTAAGCCATGGTAATCAAATTGCAATTGAGGGTTTAGTATTCCTTGCTTCACTCATAGCCATCAAGTCTTCAGACATTGATGTCATCCTTGGTATGGATTGGTTATCAAGACAACATGCTTTTCTTGATTGTAAAGCCAAGTCAGTTAGACTTACACATCCTTCAGGCCAGACAATAGCTTACTCCTCACCAAGAACAATAACCCAGGTGCATTCTTTGAATGTGCTTCCCCTTCCCGACCTTGAAGATGTTCCGGTGTTTCGTGACTTCCCGGATGTCTTTCCTGAAGAGCTGCCGGGAATGCCACCCGACAGATGTGTAGAATTCATAGTGGATCTTGCCCCAGGAACCGCACCAATTTCTAGACGCCCATACAAAATGGCCCCACGTGAGTTAGCTGAGCTTAAAACCCAACTGGAGGCTTTGTTGGAAAAAGGCTTCATCCGCCCTAGCTCATCACCATGGGGTTGCCCCGTTCTGTTCGTAACGAAGAAAGATGGAACAGAAAGGATGTGCGTAGACTATCGCCCGCTAAATTTAGCGACAATAAAGAACAAGTACCCACTGCCCAGGATCAATGATCTTTATGATCAACTTGCAGGATCCTCTGTCTTCTCCAACATGGATTTGAGATTAGGTTATCATCAAATCAAGATCCGAAGCGAGGACATTCCCACGACGGATTTCACTACTCGTTATGGTCTTTACGAGTTCACTATCATGTCCTTCGGTCTAACCAATGCCCCCGCCACTTTCTCACGCATGATGAACTCAATCTTCACGGAGTATTTGGACCAGTTCGTCGTGGTTTACCTCGATGACATCCTTATATACTCGAAGAACGAAGAAGAACATGCCGAACACCTAAGGCTGGTATTGATGAAACTTAGAGAGCATCGCCTGTATGCTAAATTCTCCAAGTGTGAATTTTGGCTACCAGAAGTGACCTACTTAGGCCACGTGATTTCTGCAAAAGGCATTGCTGTGAATCCCGAGAGAGTTCAGGCCGTCCTTGACTGGACTCCACCTGAATCGGTTAAGCAAGTTAGGAGTTTTCTTGGCCTAGCCAGCTATTGCCGTCGCTTCGTCGAGAACTTTTCTAAAGTTGCAAAGCCTCTGACTGAAATCCTCAAGAAAGATAAGAAATTCCTACGGACTTCCAAGTGCGAGGAAAGCTTTCAAGAGCTAAAAAGAAGATTGACTTCTGCACCCGTACTTGCACCTCCAGACACCAAAAAGGATTTCGAGATCTATTGTGACGCATCACGGCAAGGGTTAGGATGCATACTTCTGCAAGATCGACATGTGGTAGCTTATGCTTCACGCCAGTTGCGGCCACTTGAAGAGAACTATCCTACCCATGACCTTGAACTCGCTGCCGTAGTTCATGCCCTAACAACTTGGAGACATTACCTCCTTGGTAACCGTTGCGAAATCTATTCCGACCACCAAAGCCTCAAATACATTTTCACCCAGCCAGATCTTAACCTCAGGCAAAGACGCTGGATTTAGTTGATAAAAGATTATGACTTAGGAATTTCTTACACCCCAGGCAAAGCCAATGTCATGGCTGATGCACTAAGTCGTAAGTCGTATTGTAACAACCTCATGTTACAACAGTATCAACCACTTCTTCATGAGGAATTTCGAAAGCTCAATCTCGAGATTGTTCCTCATGGATATATTTCTACCTTGGTGGCGAAACCAACCCTTGAGGATAAAATCATAGCCGCCCAGAAACGTGATAGTGGTATTCGAGAGATCAAGAAGAACATTGCTAGCGGAGTTGCTAAATGTTTCTCCATAAATGATCAAGGTGTTGTTTTATTTGGCACTCGATTGGTTGTACCACGAAAACACAATCTTAGGAGGCTAATCCTCAAAGAAGCTCATGACACTCCCCTCTCAATTCATCCTGGTAGCACAAAGATGTACCGAGACCTACGCCAGAGATTTTGGTGGACTAGGATGAAAAGAGAAATTGCTAAGTTCATTGCCGAATGTGATGTTTGTCGTCGCATTAAGGCCGAACATCAAAGACCTGCTGGCACTCTTCAACCTTTGCCTATTCCAGACTGGAAATGGGACAAAGTCGGTATGAACTTCATCACCGGCTTTCCAAAAACCCAGAAAGGAAACGATGCCATCTTCATTGTCATAGATAGGCTTTCCAAAGTTGCTCACTTCCTTCCAGTTCGCGAGTCTATAACTGCTAGCCAGTTGGCAGACTTGTACATCTCTAGGATTGTATCCCTTCACGGTGTTCCTTTGGAAATCAATTCTGATCGTGGTAGCCTTTTCACCTCTAGATTTTGGGGAAGCTTCCAACATGCTATGGGAACTCATCTCTCCTTTAGTACAGCTTTCCACCCTCAATCTAGCGGTCAAGTCGAAAAGGTTAACCAAATTCTGGAAGACATGCTCAGAGCTTGTGTTATCTCATTCGGAAAGAATTGGGAGAAGTCTCTTCCATTCGCCGAATTTGCTTATAACAACAGTTTTCAATCTAGTCTGAACATGGCTCCTTTTGAACTCCTATATGGACGACGATGTCGAACACCTTTAAACTGGTCAGAAACCGGTGAAAGACAATTCTTTGGACCGGATATGATCAAGGAAGCAGAAGAGCAAGTTCGCATTGTTCATGATCAATTGAAAGCAGCCCAGTCTCGTCAGAAAAGCTACTATGATCATAATCATAGAAAGGATAGCTACAATCTGGATGAGAAGGCTTACCTTCGGGTTACTCCTCTGAAGGGAACCCAACGTTTCGGTATCAAAGGCAAGTTGGCCCCACGTTACATCGGACCTTTCCGCATTCTTGCTAAACGTGGAGAAGTTGCCTACCAACTTGAACTACCCCCGCACCTTTCCCGAGTACATGATGTATTCCATGTGTCACAACTCAGGCGTTGCTTCAAGGACCCCATCCGCGAAGTCGACCATGAAACGCTTGATCTCAAAGATGACCTTTCTTATCGAGAATACCCTGTTCGTATTCTTGATTCTGCAGAGCGTGTCACTCGCCGAAAGAAGATCAAGTTCCTGAAAGTTCAGTGGTCACACCACTCTGAGAAAGAAGCCACGTGGGAAAGAGAAGACCGTCTCAGTGCCGAGTACCCCTCCTTCCTCCCGCAGACTTCTGAATCTCGGGACGAGATTCTGTTGAGTGGGGGCGAGTTGTCACAACCCCAAGTTAGGTATGTGCTAGGATTAGCAAGACCCTTTGCATCATGATAAAATTTTCAAAAGAAATCAAAATGGGAGAGAGAACACCCCCCAGATGAATTAATTCAAAAGGCTAGATAAAAAGTTTCTCCAAAAATTCCTTTTGCATTTTTGAAAAGTCTTATAAATGAGTGTGATCACATATCAAGTGATGTGGGACCCACCCCATGCTCATAGATTTTTCAAATATTCAAACAGGAGCATGGAATTAAATTTAAACACCCATTTGAATTAAAGTTCAAATGTTTTGATTTTTAAAAGTGCCAAACTTTATAAGTGGCTACTCTATTATAATATGAGGCCATATAAAAAGTTTCAGCATTTTTAAAAATGCCTAGCTATTTAATTTAGCATGGCCAACATATTATAGAAAAGAAAATAGAAAAGAATTAAGAAAAGGGAGTTACCTCTCGCACCAGGCGAGGCCCAACTCCCCTGGACGGCCCAGCCCACCTGGACCCCTCCCCTGTCGTCTTCCTCCCGCGCCTCCAAGCTGCTCGGTGGAATGCCACCGAGACAGCCGGGCACGGCGTCGTCCTCCCAGCCTCCACCTGCCCTCCCCGGTCCTTCTACGTGCCCCTGGAGACGCACACGAGTGCCACGCCTCCATTCCCCCCCCTCCAGAGCCTCTCCCTCTCACTCCTGCGATGAGCCCGACGACGACCCGAGCGCCGCCGTCGCCATGCCGTGAAGAACACGTGGCCATCGTCAGCTCCAGGCCGCACCAAGCTGTCCTTCCTCCTCGCCGCCTTCGACTTCATCACCGTGCGGAAGATCGCGAGCCAATTCGACCCCGAGCCGCCGGATTCTTCATCGAGTTCTCGCCGGCCGCCGAGAAGACCACCGCCAAATTCGTCGCCATCGTTGCCTCCCCGTCTCCACCGCCGGTGCCGTCGTGTTCACCACCTTCTGGTGAGCATTTCCCCTCGCCTTGCAGCTTCCCGCTCCTCCTCTAGCCACTTCCACCATGAGAGCAGAATTCTGCCGCCGCCATGGTCGACGCAGCGCAAGCTCTGGTGCCTCTGGCGTTGCCCCAGCGACGACTTCCGCAAACACCCTAGAGACGATGGTTCATCCAGTTCAGGCTCCCAGAAGCGCAAGATCTGGATCCAAAATAGTATGTTCCGCCAGAACAACCCACCGAGGCCATCCTACGTGGCGCCTCGTCCACCAACCCAGTTCCACCCAGCTCCACCAAACAACCCAGCTCCACGCATTGTTTTTGGAGCCTCTTACAAGTGTGGTCAGGCAGGACATTATTCTCGTGAGTGTCCCCAGAACCAGATCCAGAATCAGAATGCTCCACCCCGTGCCGGAGGCAACAACAATGGTCGTGGCAAGCCACCCCAGAAGGTCTACACCGCCAAACCCGCTCCTCCCGCCACTCGTGGACGTGTGAACCAGATTGCCGCCGAAGAGACTGACGACACCACTGACGTCATTCTTGGTACGCTCCCAGTCAATTATGTTCCTACTTCCATTCTTTTTGACCCAGGAGCATCTCATTCATTCATGTCGGAAAGTTATGCACTTCGTCATGAGTTATCTTTTGTTGAATTTTCCACCCCTATGATTATTCAAACTCCAGGGTCAAGATGGCAAACTAATAGAGTAAGCCATGGTAATCAGATTGCAATTGAGGGTTTAGTATTCCTTGCTTCACTCATAGCCCTCAAGTCTTCAGATATTGATGTCATCCTTGGCATGGATTGGCTATCAAGACAGAATGCCTACCTGGACTGCAAAGGCAAATCCGTGGAACTCACCCACCCTTCAGGCAAGACCGTCAACTACACCTCACCCAGAACAAGAACCCAAGTGCATTCCTTGAATGTACTTCCCCTTCCAGAACATGAAGATATTCCGGTGGTTCGTGACTTCCCGGATGTCTTTCCTGAAGAGCTGCCGGGCATGCCACCCGACAGATGTGTAGAGTTTATAGTGGATCTTGTGCCAAGAATCGCACCAATTTCTAGACGCCCATACAAAATGGCCCCACGTGAGTTAGCTGAGCTTAAAACCCAACTGGAAGCTTTGTTGGAAAAAGGCTTCATCCTCCCTAGCTCATCGCCATGGGGTTGCCCCGTTCTGTTCGTAACGAAGAAAGATGGAACAGAAAGGATGTGCGTAGACTATCGCCCGCTAAATTTAGCGACGATAAAGAACAAGTACCCATTGCCCAGGATCAATGATCTTTATGATCAACTTGCAGGATCCTCTGTCTTCTCTAAGATGGATTTGAGATTAGGTTATCATCAAATCAAGATCCGAAACGAGGACATTCCCAAAACGGCTTTTACTACTCGTTATGGTATTTACGAGTACACCGTCATGTCCTTTGGTTTAACCAATGCCCCCGCCACTTTCTCACGCATGATGAATTCGATCTTCATGGAGTACCTAGATAAATTTGTTGTAGTTTATCTCGATGACATTCTCATCTACTCGAAGAACGAAGGAGAACATGCCGAACACCTAAGGCTGGTATTGATGAAACTTAGAGAGCATCGCCTGTATGCTAAATTCTCCAAGTGTGAATTTTGGCTACCAGAAGTGACCTACTTAGGCCACGTGATTTCTGCAAAAGGCATTGCTGTGAATCCCGAGAGAGTTCAGGCCGTCCTTGACTGGACTCCACCTGAATCGGTTAAGCAAGTTAGGAGTTTTCTTGGCCTAGCCAGCTATTGTCGTCGCTTCGTCGAGAACTTTTCTAAAGTTGCAAAGCGTCTAACTGAACTCCTCAAGAAAGATAAGAAATTCCTATGGACTCCCAAGTGCGAGGAAAGCTTTCAAGAGCTAAAAAGAAGATTGACTTCTGCACCCGTACTTGCACCTCCAGACACCAAAAAGGATTTCGAGATCTATTGTGACGCATCACGGCAAGGGTTAGGATGCATACTTCTGCAAGATCGACATGTGGTAGCTTATGCTTCACGTCAGTTGCGGCCACATGAAGAGAACTATCCTACCCATCACCTTGAACTCGCTGCCGTAGTTCATGCCCTAACAACTTGGCGACATTACCTCCTTGGTAATCGCTGTGAGATCTTTTCCGACCACCAAAGTGTCGGGACCCGGGGTTAGCGTATGCAAGTACAGTTAAGACATAGTCATATGGAGAGCCGAGAACCGCACCCACTTGTCTAAGCAGACAAGGCCAAGCACTGAACATTCTCGGAAAGCATCGTACATGAGGGGCATCCCATCCAGGCCGGATGATCAACTGAGATGGGTCCTCATCGTTCGCACACAAGTCAAATGATATGGGTGGTGAACTCCCATATTCAAAGACAAGTCGCCTCAACCATACTACCGACTATCTCAAAACTCTTACATAGACTTACTCCAGCCCGATCACTTAGTCGGGGTCTAGGGCGGGCTCGATCATACCACAAAGTGTGCACGAGACAGAGTCTCGAGCAATCGCATCGCGATGCCCCAAGCTGCGCACATCTAAGGGCCACTTGGTGTATGAAAGACCGCCAGCCGGAACACAACTAAGGTCTCGAAAACCCATATAAAGACATGCATGTTATAAACATACACGCAGCACACATGCCTTGTATGAACAGTAGGTACCATTGCAATTCTCTACAAAGTGTACATTTTATTTATAACTCTTATAGAGTACAAACAGAGATCACATACATGTGATCCAACATTACAACACAGGCGGAAGAAAATTATGTCTGAGTACAGACAAGTTTAACAAATGGCTTAAGAAGCCTTATTTAAACACAAAGCCCTCCACGAGGGAACCAGTCTGCTGACTGGGACTAGACTAGCTTAACTTCAGTCGTCCAGCTCGCTGAAGAAACCACCTTCGGGGTCAGTGGCGTCATCTAAAACATAGATTAAGCAAACGTGAGTACAAAGTCGTACTCAGCAAGACTTACATAGGAGCTATACTACTCATGCACATGTATCAAGGTAAAGGGAGGTGGGGTTCTCTTGCAGAAATGCCAGCTTTGACTTGGCTAGTCCTGAACTACAAGTACCAGACTTTGAGGTAAGAAGCGTACACGAGTCCACTACTTTCACCAACAAATACACCACTATGGTGCCTTCCTCGACTTCCCCACGAGAAAGCACGCCATTGCACTCACACTTATCTTGGTGGGTTTTAGAAGTATCCGGTTCAAGTTATCAAATAATCAAGCTAAGCTTTCCAAGCAGTCCATAACCGCGGACGCGGCTATTCGAATAGTTTTGTTAACCTTGCAAGGGTGTACCGCTACACACACATGACCATCATTTACCGCCTTTGATCTCGACACCATTCAAGGGGTGCCAGCGAGGATGCTCACCACAACTGTTACCTCATAGCCGATCTAGTCCGAGAAAGCCGCCTACTTGGGTTGGTTACCACAATCGTGAACCCGGCCGGTTTACCGAAGTGGACCCAAGTGATGTGTGCGTGGTGCATAAGCCGGTCTCGGATGAGCCGTTCTCTCACTTAGCAGCCAGGCCACAGACCTACCAGAACTCCGAACTATTGCGACATCTGGACATCGAAAGGGATGAGTTAGTAAGTTGAGAGGGGTCAGTGAGCCCAATGTGTGGTTGTACTCTTCATCTTGGATCACCACACAAGAACTCGTACTAGGGCGGTGTTCAACGAGACAACCCACCGTGTACTCCTACACAGCCTCTCATCGTTCACCTTGTATTAGGGTCGATTCACCAACACTTTTCTACCATTATCAACATGATCACTCCCATCCCGACTCACATCACAGTAACAACATGGCATCATACTAAGCATGCAATAAGCAGTAACATTGCAGGGGCCACATGATATCAACCAACTCCTACATTTGCTAGGATTGTGGTTTGCTTACTACTGTGACAAAAGATAGGTCATGCAAAGGAATGGGTTCATCTATGCGGTAGAATCGTAACATGGTGATCATCCTAAACAATGCATAAGCGAGACATGAGAGGGAAGTGGGATTTTATCGATATGATCAATGGGGGTTTGCTTGCCTTGCTGACGAGGTTCGGGTTCTGGATCTTCAACGTAGGGGGTGACCTCTTGCTCCAGTTCCACCTCTACTCGACAAACAAAGCACGAAGTAGCAATCAATATGAATGCAATGCTCAAGCACATGAATGAATGTTAAAGCTTGAAGTATAAGTTTTGATGTGTGAGGCAATTCCATTTAAGTGGAATATATTGCATTTGAAATGCAAATTCAAAATCCACATTTGAATTTAACTTAGCCAAGTTGAATGTGACATGGTTTGGTCATTTTGAATCATCTTCACTTGTATAAGATGTGCTTCTGATGTATGGGTGAATTATATCATAATTCCATGGTCCAAGTAGCAAAAGCATTTGGTTTGAATTTGAATTAAATTCAAATTAACCAAATGACATATGCTACTGGTCCCATTTTAATTTCAACTCAAACAGAGTTGAAAGTTGCATATTTGGAAAGATAATTTTCTCCTGATCATTTTTCATATATTATTTGTCCAATTTGGACTTAATATGAATTTTCTATGAATTTCCAAAGTTTGGGGTATTTTCTGGATTTTCTGGAATTTTTTTAATTCAAATAATCTCTGGAAATTCATTTAAATGATTTATTGCACAATGCTGACGTCAGGGGGGGCTGACAAGTGGGGCCACCCTGTCAGTGGCTGGGTTAACTTAACCCGTGGGTTAAATTAATCCAGTGGCTTAATTAAGCCACTGGGCCCACTGGTCAGTGACCCAGGGGTCACTTAACTGGTGAAAACAGGGGGGGTTTAGCACTGACACGCCGGCGGCTAAACGCCGGCGACTGGAGTCGCGGCGGCGCTGCACGGGTTCGCGCCCTGGTCGCGCGTTTGGCACGCCAGTGGCACCAAACGGCTGCTGGAAGGACGCCGCATCGAATGGAGCCAGCCAGGGGGGCTGGAACTCACCGGAGCGTCGTCGGCGTCAAGCCCTAGCGGCGGCCGTGGCTCGGGCTTGGGGCAAAGCTTGCTGTGGTGCTCCATTTGAACCGGGGATGCTCGCAATCGAAGCAGAGGAGCAAGGTGAAGACGAAGGACATGCCCCCGAGCTCGTTTGCGTCACGGACGCTTGACTACGACGACCGTGGCGGCGAGGAGCTTTGGCGTCCATGGCGGATCCAGCTAGGGAGGAGGAGGGAGACGAAGGAATGGCTCGGTCGAACCGCGAGCTCACCGTGATGCTAGCAGAGGGGACAGGGAGGTCGGGGAGGTCGTGGTGGCGGCGAATTCGACGACGGCGACTTGCGGGTCCGGCGGCAGCTCGAGCTTGATTCCGGCGGCTTGAGTCCAGATCACAGCTTCGCCTGCTGCGTGAAGAGGAAGTCGACGATGGCGCGCACGATGGACATGGCCTTCAGGCTTCTCTCCGGCACTGGCAGCGGTTCTCGTCGACGACGAACGGCGGACGCTCTCGGGGAAGAAGGGGAAAACTAGGGGAGGGCTCTGGACGAAGCGGCGATGGGGGAAAGTGAGAGAGGGAGTCGAGGGCGTCTCCGTGGCGCACTTTGGAGTCCTGGGGCGGCCTGGAAGCTCCTGGGCGTCGAGGTGGCGTCCACGGCGTCGGCGCCGCGCCACCGTGCTGCTTGGCAGCGCGGGGTAGAAGACGACAAGGGGGGCTTCGCGGGCTGGGCCGGCTGGAGAGGTGGGCCTCGCCCCTGGCGACAGGTAAGTTCTTTTCCTTTTTCTGTTTAATCTTTCCTTTCTTTTTCTGTAATTTGTTTTGGCTCTGATAAAAATACCAAACCATTTTATTAAATGCTGAAAACTTTTATGTGGCCTCATAATAATATAAACTAGCCACTCATAAACTTTCAACATTTTTAAAATTCAATTGATTTGAATTTTAAATCAAAAAGGGGTATTTCTTTAATTCCAAGGTACTGTTTGAATATTTGAAATCTATGAGCATGGGGTGGGTCCCACATCACTTGATATGTGATCACACTCATTTATAAGACTTTTCAAAACTCTAACATGAATTTTTGGAAAAGATTTTTATCTGGCCTTTTGAATTAATTCATCTGGGGGTGTTCCTTCTCCCATTTTGATTTTGAATTTGATTTCCAAGATTTCTTTTTGAAATTTTGACATGATGCAAAGGCACTAGCTAACCCTAGCACATACCTAACAGAGGGATCTGACACAAAGCCTCAAGTACATTTTCACCCAGCCAGATCTTAATCTCAGGAAAAGACGCTGGATTGAGTTGATAAAATATTATGACGTAGGAATTTATTACACCCCAGGCAAAGCCAATGTCATGGCTGATGCACTAAGTCGTAAGTCGTATTGTAACAACCTCATGTTACAACAGTATCAACCACTTATTCATAAGGACTTTCACAAGCTTAACCTTGAGATTGTTCCTCATGGCTATCTTTCTACCTTGGTGGCGAAACCAACTCTTGAGGATCAAATCATAGTTGCCCAAAGGCGTGCACGAGGTGTTCGCCGGATCAAGGAGAACATTGCTAGCGGAGTTGCTAAATGTTTCTCCACAGTTAGCAAGGGAACGGTATTCTTTGAAAATCGTTTGGTAGTACCTAAGAATAGGGAACTAAGGCAACTCATCCTCAAAGAAGCCCATGACACACCCCTCTCGATTCATCCCAGGAGCACAAAAATGTACCGAGATCTACGCCAGAGATTTTGGTGGACTAGGATGAAGAGAGACATTGCTCAATTTGTTGCCGAATGTGATGTTTGTCGTCGCATTAAGGCAGAACATCAAAGACCTGCTGGTACACTTCAACCCTTGTCTATTCCCGAGTGGAAATGGGATAAAGTCGGTATGGACTTCATCACCGGCTTTCCAAGAACCCAGAAAGGAAACAATGTCATCTTCGTTGTCATAGATAGGCTTTCCAAAGTTGCTCACTTCCTTCCATTTCGCGAGTCTATAACTGCTAGCCAGTTAGCGGACTTGTACGTCTCTAGAATTGTATCCCTTCACGGTGTTCCTTTGGAAATCAATTCTGATCGTGGTAGCCTTTTCACCTCTAGATTCTGGGGAAGCTTTCAGAATGCTATGGGAACTCATCTATCCTTTAGTACAGCTTTCCATCCTCAGTCTAGCGGTCAAGTCGAAAGGGTTAACCAAATTCTTGAAGACATGCTCAGAGCTTGTGTTATCTCATTCGGAAAGAATTGGGAGAAGTCTCTTCCATTCGCCGAATTTGCTTATAACAATAGTTTCCAATCTAGTCTGAACATGGCTCCTTTTGAACTCCTTTATGGACGGCGATGTCGAACACCACTAAACTGGTCAGAAACCGGTGAAAGACAATTATTTGGACCGGACATGATCAAGGAAGCAGAAGGGCAAGTTCGCATTGTTCGTGATCAATTGAAAGCAGCCCAGTCTCGTCAGAAAACCTACTATGATCGTCATCATAGGCAAGAGAGCTACAATCTGGATGAGAAGGCTTACCTTCGGGTTACTCCTCTGAAGGGAACCCAACGTTTCGGTATCAAAGGCAAGTTGGCCCCACGTTACATCGGACCTTTCCGCATTCTTGCTAAACGTGGAGAAGTTGCCTACCAACTTGAACTACCCCCGCACCTTTCCCGAGTACATGATGTATTCCATGTGTCCCAACTCAGGCATTGCTTCAAGGACCCCATCCGCGAAGTCGACCATGAAACGCTTGATCTCCAAGATGACCTTTCTTATCGAGATACCCCGTCCGTATTCTTGATTCCGCAGAGCGTGTCACGAGTCGTCAGAAGATTAGGTTTCTAAAAGTGCAATGGTCACACCACTCTGAGAGAGAAGCTACATAGGAAAGAGAAGACCGTCTCCGTGCCGAGTATCCCTCCTTCCTCCCGCAGACTTCTGAATCTCGGGATGAGATTCTGTTGAGTGGGGGCGAGTTGTCAGAACCCTCTGTTAGGTAATGTGCTAGGGTTAGCCAGTACTCTTGCATCATGTTAAAATTTCAAAAGAAATCTTTGAAATCAAAATCAAAAGCAAAATGGGAGAAGGAACCCCCCCCCAGTTGAATTAATTCAAAAGGCCAGATAAAAATCTTCTCCAAAAATTCATGTTAGATTTTTGAAAAGTCTTATAAATGAGTGTGATCACATATCAAGTGATGTGGGACCCACCCCATGCTCATGGATTTTTCAAATATTCAAACAGTGCCTTGGATTTAATCAAAAACCCATAATTGAGTTAAGATTCAAATTATTTGAATTTTAAAAATGTTGAAACTTTATAAGTGGCTAGTCTATATTATTATGAGGCCATATAAAAATTTTCATCATTTAATAAAATGCCTAGCTATTTATTTTAGCACAGCAAAACAAATGTTAGAAAAGAAAAACAGAAAGAAAAAGGAAAAGGAAAGTAGCCCACTTACCTGGGCCTCCCCGGCCCAACTTACCGCACCGCAGCCCAAGCCCGCAGCCCCCCTTGTCTTCTTCCAGCGCGGCGGCAGCAGCTCGGTGGCCGGCATGCCGCGACTGCCACGCCACCTGCCTGCCTGGAGGCCTCCCGAATCGTCTAGTCGCGTCTGGAGACTCCCCTCGGCCGTCCCGATCCATTCCCCCCCCCCCTCCAGAGCTCTTCCCCTTCCTCTCCCGCTCGATTTCGTCACCGCCCGAGACCCCGCCGGAGCACCGACGAGAAGAACGCGTGGACAACACCGTCGACAAGCCGCGCCACCTTGTCCATCTGCTTCGTCGTCGTCCTCTACGCCAGGGAGTGCAGCCAATCGAGAAGAAGATCCCCTGGACGTGACGCTAGCTTCATCTTCCCCAACTCCGGCCGCCGCGAATCGTCCTCAAATTCCAGCCAGCTCCGAGCTTCCCCGAGCCCTCTAGCCATTCCGTCGCATTCGTGGTGAGCTTCTCACCGTTTCCCCTAACCTAGCGCCAACCCTCTCGTTCTCTATCCACGGCCGCCATGAAGGCCGAAGCTTGCCGCCGCCACAGTTGAAGCCGAGGTCGCCGTCGTGCCCTTTCGACTGAACTAGCGCGCGCAGCAGCATCCTGTTGTTCTCAGCTCTCGTTTGCAACACGCCATGGTCAAAATGACGCTCTGGAGCGCGATCCATACCCAGCCCTAGCCACGGTCGCCGCCAACCTCGACGTCGGCGTTGCTCCGGTGACCCCCTGAAGCTCTGGCCAGGTCCAGACGACGCGGACGACGACACTGCACCCATTGGTGGTCTCCTCTTCCTCTCCCGTGGCCTCTAGCCGATTCCGGAGAGACGCCGCCGTCCCCGTGGTCGCCGCCGGTTAACCGCCGGTGGGTTACCCCCTAATCACCCCCTAATGACCCCCACAGCCGATGATAGGTGGGGCCCTGGACCCCTTAACCCCCCTGTTAGTTGAAATCAAACGGGGATTAACCCCAGACCCACTGACATCCTTGGCCCACACGTCAGCCCCCCCCCCTGACGCCAGCATGAAGTCATGCTGACGCAGTAATTGAAATGAATTAAAGAAATTCCAAAAAATCCAGAAATTAGCCCAAACTTTGGAAATTCATATTAACTCCAAATTGGACAAATAATATATGAAAAATGATCAGGAGAAATTAAGCTATCCAAAAATCCAACTTTCAACTTTGTTTGAGTTGATTTTAAATTGGGACCAGTAGCATTTGTCATTTGAATTATTTGGAAATTATTCAAATTCAATTCAGATGATTTTGCAACTTGGACCATGGAATTATGCTACATTTCAACCACACATCAGAGGCATATCATACACATTCAAAATGATTCAAATTGATCAAACATTGTCACATGTAACTTGGCTAAGTTTGAATTCAAATTGGAGTTTGAATTTGCAATTCAATTTGCAATATACTCCATTTAAATGGAATTGCTTCACACATCAAAGCATATACATCAAGTTTCAACATTCCATCATGTGATTGTGCATTGTATTTATTTTGCTACCTTGTTTGTTGTTTGTCGAGTAGAGGTGGAACCGGAGCAGGAGGCTGCCCCCTTCGTTGAAGACCCAGAACCCGAACCTCGTCAGCAAGGCAAGCAAACCCCCATTGATCATGTCGATAAAATCCCACTTCCCTCTCATGTCTCGCTTATGCATTGTTTAGGATGATTACCATGATGTGTTTCTACCGCATAGATGAACCCATTCCTTTGCATGACCTATCATTTTGTCACAGTAGTAAGCAAACCACAATCCTAGAAAATGTAGGAGTTGATTGATATCATGCGACCCCTACAACTGTTACTGCTTATTGCATGCTTAGAGTGATACCATGATGTTATTGTTATGTGAGTCGGGATGGTAGTGATCATGTTGATGATGGTAGAAAAGTGTTGGTGAATCTACCCTAATACAAGGTGAACGATGAGAGGTTGTGTAGGAGTACACGGTGGGTTGTCTCGTTGAACGCCGCCCTAAGTCCGAGTTCTTGTGTGGTGATCCAAGATGAAGAGTACAACCACACATTGGGCTCACTGACCCCTCTCAGCTTACTAACCCATCCCTTTCGATGTCTAGATGTCGCAGTAGTTCGGAGTTCTGGTAGGCTTGTGGCCTGGATGCTAAGTGAGAAAATGGCTCATCCGAGACCGGCTTATGCACCACGCACACATCACTTGGGTCCACTTCGGTAAACCGGCCGGGTTCACGATAGTGGTAACCAACCCAAGTAGGCGGCTTTCTCGGACTAGATCGGCTATGAGGTAACAGTTGTGGTGAGCATCCTCGCTGGCACCCCTTGAATGGTGTCGAGATCAAAGGCGGTAAATGATGATCATGTGTGTGTAGCGGTACACCCCTGCAGGGTTAACAAAACTATTTGAATAGCCGTGTCCGCGGTTATGGACTGCTTGGAAAGGTTAGCTTGATTATTAGACAACTTGAACTGGATACTTCTAAAACACACCAAGATAAGTGTGAGTGCTATGGCGTGCTTTCTTGTGGGGAAGTCGAGGAAGGTACCATAGTTGTGTAATTGGTTGGAGAAAGTAGTGGACTCGTGTACGCTTCTTACCTCAAAGTCTGGTCTCGTAGTTCAGGACTAGCCAAGTCAAAGCTGGCACTTCTGCAAGTGAACCCCACCTCCCTTTACCTTGATACATATGCATGAGTAGTATAGCTCCTATGTAAGTCTTGCTGAGTACGACTTTGTACTCATGTTTGCTTAATCTATGTTTTAGAATAACCCACTGACCCCGAAGGTGGCTTCTTCATCGAACTGGACGACTGAAGATCAAGCTAGTCTAGTCCCAATCAGACGACTGGTTCCCTCGTGGAGGGCTTGTGTTTAAATAAGGCTTCTTAAGCCATTTGTTAAACTTGTCTGTACTCAGACATACTTTGCTTCCGTTTGTGTTGTAATGTTGGATTACATGTTTGTGATCTCTGTGTGCACTCTATAAGAGTTATCAATAAAATTGAATACTTTGTAGAGAATTTCAATGATACCTGTTGTTCATACAAGGCATGTGTGTTGCGTGTATGTTTATAACATGCATGTCTTTGTATGGGTTTTCGAGACCTTAGTTGTGATCTGGCTGGCGGTCTTTCATACACCAAGTGGCCCTTAGATGTGCGCATCTTGGGGCATCGCGATGCGATTGTTCGAGACTCCGTCTCGTGCACACTTTGTGGTATAATCGAGCCCGCCCTAGACCCCGACTAAGTGATCGGGCTGGAGTAAGTCTATGTAAGAGTTATGAGATAGTTGATAGTATGGTTGAGGCGACTTGTCTTTGAATAGGGAGTTCATCACCCATATCATTAGACTTGTGTGCGGACGATGAGGACCCATCTCAGTTGATCATCCGGCCTGGATGGGATGCCCCTCACGTACGATGCTTTCCGAGAACGTTCTGTGCTTGGCCTTGTCTGCTTAGAAAAGTGGGTACGGTTCTCGGCTCTCCATATTACTATGTCTTAACTGGACTTGCATACGCTAACCCCAGGTCCCGACACATCTCGAAGGAAATACAGTATCGAAAGTAATGCATGGCTCGAAAGGATTGGGAGCGAAGGAAAACATCGAAGACAAACAGGCAACGAGTAAATACTTAATGTAAATGCTAGAAGGAAAACGAGTCTGACACGACGATGTTTGATAAACCAGTTCACACTCTACAAAGTGCTACGTCTGGTTGGAGGGACTGGTGATTGAACACCTGGAGCAAAACTCTCTCCGTCCAATTCTCCACTGCTACAAACTCCTCGAGCTTGTCCAGTTTTCACTCGTGGTAGATGATTCAGGACATCTCCGAGACCTTTACAAACATCCTTCAGCAGCGACAATTACTCTTCGACTGCTTGACAGGCGACGCCTAACCGTCTAGGAGACTTGAAGTTCTCCAAGATAAAAAGATCGGCTAACCTCGACCTAAGTCTCTGTGAATTGCTCAACTCAGCTCAGACTTGGGTTTTGGTTTTCTCTCGATGGATCTCTCTTGGGATGCTCATAGACTTCTGTCTTAGAATCTTTAGTGGAGCAGCCACCCGAAATGGCGGGTAGGTGCGGGGTATTTATAGTTGGCGATCCCGATGGGTAAAATGACTGAAGTGACCCGATGCGACCACTTGACGCGTGTCCACAACGGTCGGAATCCAATCACTGCGCAACTTTACTTGAGGAACAAGTAAGCTGACTTACCGAACGAGTTCTCTCTCGAAGGCACAAAGTGCGATGACTTTGCCTTCGAGCTATTCACTCGACTCAGTAAGATTTCTCTCGGTAGGCTTTCGTGGGTTTAGGTTGAGCAGAGAAAATTCACTTCAACTAAGATCTCAACTAGCAAACCCCTCTTCATAGTACGGTTTTTCCTACGACTCAAGAAAATAAAGAGAAACTAGCAAAAAGACTAAGTCTTCGACCAGCTTCAGCTTTCTCCTTGTTGCGCTTTTACTCGAGAGAGTCATCTTCTTCGACAGCATTTTTAGGGGTCTTCTTCCTTCAAAGGTTTCGGTAGATGACTGCAGCTCTGCTGCAGTGAGTTATTCTTCGACCTTCTACTTGCAAACTCCATTCTTTCGGAACCTAAGTATCTGTTTATACTCGAAAACAATATTAGTTCCACTTCTGCTTTGTCCAACAATGTCCAAAACCTTTGGGGGAAAAACTTGCTCTTACAATCTCCCCCTTTTTGGACGATTGTTGACAAAACAGGTATCGATAAATAATTTGAAAAAGTTTGAGTTTTCGATGAAGAACCAGTGCTAAGATCGATGAAATACTCCCCCTTGATGTATGCACGAAAGATAAGAGTTTCCTGTGAAGTGCATATTTGACAAGTAGAGTCGAGGGAAAGAACATCAATAATCTTAGCGAGAGAAATTGCATTCCAGATAATATCCAATGAGAAATATGCAATCTCCTCGAAGGACCTGTGAACTTATATGAAAGATAACATCCTGCAAAAGGTTAAGTATCGCAAGCAGCAGCTAGATATCTTACGAAAAAGAGTAGCAGTTCACAGACCTACTTAGAGTTAGTTACAACCAGATCGAATATGAATAGAAAGTTTGTTCAAACTACTCAGAAACCTCAAAATCAAAAGTTTATCGAATGAAAAGCAAAGCCCTGAACCCCGTAGGCAAACTAATTTCTTCGATGCCACTACATCTCCCCATTTTTGTCACAACGTACAAAAAGTCGAGAGAAGAGGGTCGAAAGAAATCCCTACTCGCTTGGATGGCTCCGGCGGCGACGAGAAGATTCGGTGAGCGTTGGAGCGCGACGAATTGGGCGAGCGCCAGGAGGAGTGATCTTCGTGCGGAAGGAGTGTTGATCTCCAGAAGATTCCAGCTGCGATTCCGGCGGGGTCCTGGGGCTTCGAGGATGTGGAGTGTAAACTCTCGCTTGACGTTGAGGGGCTTCATCTTTCTCGGAGTCGGAGGAGAAGGTGTTCACAGTAATGTGATAATAATCATCGACACTGAGCACATCTCTGTTCTTCGGCAGCCGAGGGATATTGGGATCCGGGCGATCTACTCGATCATCATTAGTCCAATTTTTGTTCAGATGAGGAGGATATTCTTCGAAACCTCATCGTTGAAGTTGACCGAGGGAATTGAATTTCCGCAGTCCTTTCCAATCACGGCGAAGGCATTCACGCAACATCTGATTGTTGTTCATGGCAATATTGAGCAAATGATTGATCTCGTCCATCATTGCTTGCTTCTGAATGAAATCTTGGTCGATGTGATGTTGAAGCAATTGCTGGGACCAAAGAGAAACTTCCATGTGATGCACTGGCTTGATAAACTTCGAGCGAACATTGCGCTCAGTTAAATGGGCGCGGATGCCAGTGTGCTCAGCATATTGATCGTTGGGTCGAGCAACAATCTGCAACACTTCTCTAACAGGTGGAGTGAAGATCTTCGGGAAAATTGACACGGGGAATGGCACGTCCCGAGAGTAATTGAAGATTGCCATCAGCCATGGTGCATACGGCTTGTGGGAATTGTGATCATCAGCACAAGACACCAGAGTTCTGATGAAGTAGTCTTCAAAATCGAAAGGAAGACCATGGACTAACTTCAACAGAGCAAGTTGCACATCATTGGGAATGGGAAAATCATCGTGCACATCGAGCATTGGCATCAGGGTCTTCGAAAGAATATAAAACCATGCCTTTGCTTCAAAGACTAAGTGTCTTGGATTCGGCTCAGCAGGGTAGTGATCTCCTACGACATCTGGATTCATGAGCGTAGAGAATTCAGCAGGAGTTGGAGCAGGTAAGTCATGGAGCTTGTGTGGTAATCCTTTGAACCGAGGTAAATTTAAGATGGCCAGAAATTGGTCGACAGTCATATGGAATACTTGGCCTTGGATCATATAATCAAATTTCCACGTCTTCGAGTTCTCGGGATCACCAGTGACATATAGCGTTGCATAAAATTGCTTGATAAGCTCGGGATTGTAACCACAATCGAGAGCAAACATCTTGTGAGCATGAAGACTGTCAATTGTTTCGTTAACATTCTCGAAAAATGAAGTGGAGTACACCGAAGGCATATCAAGGTATTGATGTTGGAAAACTCTCGCCTTGTTGTACAGCACACGAGTATAATATATAGCTTGCTCTTGGGTCCAAAACCGAAGAGAATATGCACTTCTGGGCTTCTCGTAGGGATTGGTCCCGAAGAAAAATGGCTTGTGTTCACGCCTTTTGAAGATGGGACCTCCTCGAGGAACATCTGAGCGGAACAGTGGCAGCATTTCTCTCGGATGAGCAGAATGGAGCAGCTCATCAACAGGAAAAACTTCGGCAGCATTATCAGGCATCTGGAAAACTGGCTCATCAGGACGAGGAATAGAAGATGGAACGTTTACAATATCCTGAGCCGGGATGGCTGCAGGGGCATTCTCCTCGGCCTGCGCTTCGACGGTACCACCGTCGTCGGTTTTAGCATTTTGAGCGGCCTCTTCATTCTCCATGGCCTCCAAATCTTCGTCTAGTTGTGCGAAAGCATCAACCATTTCTTCGTTCGAGGAACTTGATGAGGAGGAGGAAGAACTGTCACTGGAATGGTCATCTCCAGAACTATTTCCTTCGATGGCATCTTGACGAGAAGAAACTGTTGTGATATCAACATCAGCGTCTTCTCCTTCATGCAGAGTTTGTGCAGAGGAATAATCTTTCTGAGAAGAGGAGATGGGGACTTGAGTTTCTTGCTCGACCTGAGCAGGTTGCTCGGTCTCTGCATGAGCTTGGGTCTTGATGGCTGGGGTGGTCGATGGAATGATGTGAGGTGGTGATGGTGGGTTTGGTGGTGGCGACGAGGCATTTGGTGGTGATGGTTGACGAGGTGGAGGTGGAGGTGTTTGTTGTCGAGGTGGAGGAGTGGCTTGGCGAGGAGGTGGAGTTGGTTGGCGAGGGGGAGGAGTTTTCTCACGAGGAGGAGTGGGTTGCTAGGTGGGGTTTGCTGCAGTTTCCTGTCGTGCTGTGGCAGCAATGACCTCGGTTGCCTTGGACTTCTTAGCATTCTTCTCGATCTCTGGCGTCCCACGCTCAGAGGTTGGGGCAGCAGACTTTCTCTTTCGAGATTGTCTATGGTATAGCGCATCATTATGCTCTTCACATACGGCAGACACAATTTGTCGAACCTTATCATACACAGCTGCTAAGTTTTCCTTCTGAGCCCTTCTGGATGCTTCAGCAGTGGCAATCTTGGATTTGAAAAACTTTCGGGACTCAATGTCCTCGGTTTCTTCTTGAAGTTTTCTGGTGTAAAACCTTACTTGTTCCTTATCCTTTCGATCCTGGGAGATATATCCTTCCCAGCGAATCATATATCGAGCAACTTGCTCTTGGATTTCAGCAGGAACATCATCCTCGGCAGTGACTCTATTCGGTGTGGTAGCCATCTTCCAAAGGATATGTGAAATACTTGCAGCATCCCAAGGAGCATGGGCAGCTGACTCTCCTTTGTTTGAAATTTCTTCATCGGCACGAGGTCCGGAAACAACTGGCGCAACAGGGGCAGGGGCAGGAGCTGGAGCAACTCGAGGAACAGGAGCAGCCTGAGCCTTCTGCCTAGCCTCCTTGGATTTCTTTTCGGCCTCCTTAGTGGCCTTGGCAGCAGCAACGGGTTTTGTGACGGCACTAGTGGCCGCAGCTTTATCCTTCGAGGCACTAGGGGCTTCAGCATTTTTCTTCGCAGCTTTAGTGGATGCATCCTTTTCCTTCGTGGCTGTGGGAGTCACAACTTGCTCGGTGGCGCTGGGGGCCACAACCTTTTCCTTCGGGTCACTAGGAATTGTGCCTTCAGAAATCTGTCGTCGATACTTTTCACTGACCAAATGTAGAATGCCTAGCTGTTGAGAAACCTGAGCCTTCTTATGCTCGGGCTGACTATGAAAGTTCAGGAGCTTGGAATTTATCAAGTCTTTTTCTTCTTGTTCCTTTTGCTTAGCCAGCCTTTCCTTTCGTTGAATAAGCGTTTCATCGTCCTCAGCAACTTGTGCTTGCTTTCCCTTCGATGTGGCCGAAGGTTTGGGCTGGCGAGCTTGAACAGGTGGAGCAGATGAAATGGGTGGATCTGTGACCAAATTGGTCATATCAATTGTTGCTCGAGGAGCCTGGGCAGCTGGCTCCTGGATCCTAATTCCTTTACTGCTCGGATTCTTCTTCAGAGGAATGTCCTCTACATCAGCCTCTGTACCAGGGTCTTGGTCATCTGAGTTTTCTTCTTCATCGGAGCTTGCATCTGGTGGCGAGACAATTACCACCTTTTTCTTTCGCTTGGTTGATTTCTTGCCAGCCTTCGATTTTGCACTTGGGCCAACTTCCTCGGCATCCTCAGCAGCAGCAGCTTCCTTTCGTGCTTTGGATTCTTTTCTCTTCTGTGCTCGTGCTTCCCGAGCATCAACTAGCTCTTGAAAATCAGCAGGTGTTTTGAGAGCAGTTGGGTGAGCATCAGCTGGAGGAGGTGGTCGATTGTTTTTCGTCCACTTGGGCCTTAAAGCTTTGACATCTAACCAAGGATTTTTCATTGCAAACAGCCTCTCCCAATGAGGAATAAGAGACTTGTACTCATACCAACGAAGAGCTTGAAGCCTTCGAATTTCTTGCAGACGGTTTTCTCTCGTACGTTCATCCTCAGAACCTGAAGGCGTTCTCAACTTCTTTTCTATGATCAAATCCTCTGATAATCCTTCAGAGTTGTTGGTGATTCTTGTTCGGCCTCCCACACGCTTGGGTGCTCTGACATTTCCTTCGTTTCCAGACATTTTCCTGCGAAAAGGATAGGTACGAGGGAATATAGGAAAGTTGTGAACAAGTACCAGCATTTTTCGAGGAAAAACATTTTGAATGCAGCAAAACATATCGAGAGATTTGTCTTGACGCAAGTTTTCATGAAAGTGCTAGGCTAGATTTCCATCGGGTGCAAATCTAACGAAGAACTTGTATGAATTAATCGCACAAAAATGAATCTATCGATACGATTCTGTAGGAATTGCCTAAGTGAGAAAATCTGAGGGATTTCTTACCTAGTTAAGATGGGGAATCGACTGAAAACGCTAGAAACAGATTTCCCAAGATTCAATGATCCAAATGGATCAAACAGACCTAAAAAAATCACGGAAAATCAAGAACAAAACTGGATACGATGAACAGACGAGATGGGAATCGTGTCCAGAGCCACTCATACCCTAACTTGGCGATGTGCGGCGACTATGGCGACGCAGATGTAGTTCCTCGTCGACGGGAAGGTCTCCGGCGGCTTCCTTCCGGCACCTAAGCGGCGACAGAGTCGACGGCGACGAGCAGCACGGCGGCGCGCGAGAGAGAACTTCGGGAGCGGAGAGATGAAGTCGAGGAAATTGCGATGACTGAGCCGGTGGGGTGGATCAGTATTTATAGGGGAGGGGTCTGACATAACTGTCAGATCTGATCCAACAGCGCAGATTTCGCGTCTCTCCGCATTCAACGGACGGATTTTGTGGAGGTAATCGCGGGAAATCCCAACGAACCGAAAGAAAGTCGCTCCACGTCCGAGACCAAACTCGTCGAACATCGAGTATAAAAGTAGATAAAAGTTCGATAGATTTTCCTTCGAAATCAATGACATTCGAAGCAAATCTTGATCGAGTACAAAATATACACGTTCACGAGAGAAAAACACAGATGGGGTAGGGATAGAATAGAGGGAAAACAGGGTCCGATGCTTAATCAATCCGAGGGGAAAACAGCGATAAAACTCGGAGTGATAAGTGTATAGGACAACACCAAACGAACAAAAATAAACGAAAAAGAAACACGATAGAAAATTAACGTAAGTAAACAACATAGAAAGAAAAACGTACAATACAGAGTATCGATAGTTATGATCTTACTGCACATTGCGTGAGTCCAAGATGTTCAACTCACACCTTAGTGCACAGAATCTCTTTTCATCCAAGGGCTTCGTAAAGATATCAGCCAATTGATCTTCGGTACGAACATGGATGATAACAATATCTTCTCGATGAACGTGATCTCGAAGAAAATGATGACGTATATCAATATGCTTCGTTCGGGAGTGTTTCACTGGATTATGGGCAATTTTGATAGCACTCTCGTTATCACATAGCAATGGAATTTTCTTCACGAGAATACCATAATCTTTCAGCGTTTGCTTGAGCCACAGAATCTGAGTGCAGCATGAACCGGCAGCAATGTACTCGGCTTCAGCCGTGGAAATAGATACGCAATTCTATTTCTTCGAAGCCCAACAGACAAGAGATCTACCGAGAAAATGACATGTGCCTGAGGTAGATTTCCTGTCGACTCGATCACCAGCCCAGTCAGAATCAGAATATCCAACGAGATCAAACTGGGCACCCTTGGGATACCATAGTCCCAAAGTTGGTGTATGAGCCAGATATCGAAGAATTCGCTTGACAGCAATATGATGTGATTCTTTCGGGTTTTCCTGAAAACGAGCACACATACAAACTGATAGCATAATGTCAGGTCTAGATGCACAAAGGTAAAGAAGCGAACCGATCATCGAGTGATATTTCTTCTGATCGAAAGGTTTGCCCTTTTTCATCTGCATCTAGATGAACATTCGTAGGCATTGGAGTCTTGATAGTTTTTCAACTGACAAGATCAAACTTCTTCAGGCAATCTCTGAGATACTTCTCTTGAGAAATGAAAGTCCCATTCTTCTGTTGACGGATTTGAAGCCGGAGAAAGAACTTCAATTCACCCATCATAGACATTTCATATTTCTTCGACATCATACGAGAAAATTCTTCGCTAATATCAGGGTTAGTACAGCCAAAAATAATATCATCGACATAAATTTGACACACCAAAAGATCATTTTTGTATGCTCGAGTAAAAAGATTCGGATCAGTTGTTCCTGGTTTGAAGCCCTTCTTCAGAAGAAAATCCTTCAGTGTTTCATACCAAGCACGAGGTGCTTGCTTTAACCCATATAGGGCCTTGTGCAACCTATACACCTTATCAGGATTCTCCGGGTCTTCAAAACCTGGTGGCTGCATAACATATACTTCTTCTTCGATTTCACCGTTAAGAAATGCACTTTTGACATCCATTTGATATAGCAATATACCATTGTAATTGGCAAAAGCAAGCATGACACGAATGGATTCAAGTCGAGCAACTGGGGCATAAGTCTCACCGAAATCAATACCTTCGATTTGGGTGTAGCCTTGTGCAACCAGTCGAGCGTTATTCCTTACCACAATGCCATCTTCATCTTGCTTGTTGCGAAAGATCCACTTCGTACCAATGATATTATGCTTCTTGGGATCAGGTCTATCGACAAGAGACCAGACTTTATTTCTCTCTAACTGGTTAAGTTCTTCGAGCATAGCAGTCATCCAGTCTGAGTCCTTCATGGCTTCATCGAACTTTGATGGTTCTGGTAAACGAATCTCTTCGAGAATTGAGTAGACTTCCACTCTTCTTCAAACACGAGGTAAAGCTCCTTCATCATCTTGTGGATCTGGTTGATCTTCGGGATCATCTTGTCCTTCAGGATTAGCTTGTCCTTCGGGATCATTTCCTTCGGGTTAGCTTGTCCTTCGGGATGAGCATTTTCTTCGTTTATGCGTTCTTCTTCGACCTGTACATCATTTGCTTCAGGACGTTGATCTCCAGCGCCCCGGGCTATGTGTGGGAACATTGGACCATCATCATCCCTGTTAGCTTGATGTGCATTTCCTTCGACAGGCCGAATATCTCCAATACCCATGTACCTGATAACTTCATCCAAAGGTGGTTCATCCAGGTTAAGAGGTAATTGCTCTTTTTGAGAGCCGTTAGTTTCATCAATCGAACATTTACAGTTTCTACAAAACTTTGCTAAGATGTGAGTTGTAAACTCTGCAAGTGTGAGAATTCGAACCATAACCTAGGAGAAAACCTTCGTGTGCCTTTGGGGCAAACTTGGAGTTGTGATTCATATCTCTGATATAACATGGAGCACCAAAAACCCTGAGATATGACACATTCGGCTTTTTACCAGTGATGAGTTCATGTGAAGTTTTCTTCAGAAATTTGTGCAGATAAACCTTGTTGATGATATGACATGCAGTATTGATAGCTTCGGCCCAGAACCTGATAGGGGTCTTGTATTCAGCAAGTATTGTTCTGGCCATTTCAATAAGTGTTCGATTCTTTCTCTCGGCCACACCATTTTGTTGCGGTGTATAAGCAGCCGAGAATTCATGAGTAAAGCCATATTCATCAAGAAATTCTTCGATATGAGTGTTTTTGAATTCTATACAATTATCACTTCTGATATGCTTGAGAGATAATTCATATTCAGTCTGAGCTCTCTTTGCGAAAGTTTTGAAAATGTCAACAAACTTGCTCTTGTCATCTAGAAATAAAACCCAAGTATATCGAGAGAAATCATCAACAATAACCAGACCATACTTGTTACCTCCAAGACTAGCATAATTTTGAGGACCGAATAAATCCATATGAAGTCATTCAAGAGGACGAGTAGTAGTCATAATGGTTTTTGCTGAGTGATGTTTCTTGGCAATCTTTCCTGCTTCACAGGCACTGCATAGACGATCTTTATCAAATTCCACATTATCAATTCCAGCGATGTTCTTCTTCGAGATGAGAGTTTGAAGATTTTTCATTCCTGCATGACCAAGTCTTCGGTGCCATAACCAACCAGAAGTGGCTTTGGCCATTAAACATGTGGACACTGCAGGTCCCGAAGAAAAATCAACGATATAAAGATCACCCTTGCGTTATCCTTCGAACACGAAGGAATAGTCATACTGTGAAAAGACAACACAACGAGAAGCAAAAAACAGTACAAGCAAACCCATATCACAAAGTTTTGAGATAGACATAAGATTATATCCTAGAGATTGAACAAGCATAACCTTATCAATATGCTTATCTTTCGATATGGCAACCTTACCCAAACCAAGTACTTTTCCTTTGTTGTTGTCACCGAAGGTAATGTATCTCTGTGAAGATTCAGTAAGTTTGTCTTCGGTGAACAAAGCTTTGTCTCCGGTCATATGATTTGTACATCCACTATCCATGACCCATTCGGATCCACCGGAGACATAGCCCTGCAGAAGAATTAGTTCTTCTTAACCACCCACAAACGAGCAGGTGACTTAGAAGGCATGGTAGAGCTAGATGGGGCAGCAATATTATATCGAACAGGATTGCATTGTCGATCAGGACCATCAAGCACACCATAAATATAATTCCTCGACGAGGGGTTAGAGTATCGATGGGTAACAGCAATTTTGGTGTTATTGTCACGATGACGAACATTTCTATCGACACGATAGTATTCCTTCTGGGGAACATTTGAAACCGGCACCAAGGTTTCATTTCTATCCTCGAGAGAGTAGTAGTGATTCGGTGGTACCGAGGATTTTCCCTGCATAGAATGGTTAGGGGGCAGTTTTTCTACGAGAGATTTGCGAACCCAAATCTGTCGCTTATAGAAGCCATTCTTTGGAGGAGTACCAACGAATTCAGACGACACCTTTCCTTCCTAATCTTTGACAAGCTTATAGTCAGAATCAAGTGATTCATCGACAATAGTCTTATCAATTTTGCAACTGAAACCTGAAAGGTTAGCAATGTCAATGGGCTTTTCTTTCGCAAGAACCTAGACATTTTTAGGATACTGCTCGGGTTCCCAGTAGGTTCCATCAGGGTTGATTTTCCTTTCGAAGCCAACTCCTTCGTTTCGTGGATTCCTGTGAAGGAGAGCTTTTCGTAGGATATCACATAGGTATTGGTGTCCCTGCACACTTTTGAACATGCCTGTTTCAAATAAATTTTTCAACCTGAGGAGTTCCTCGGTAATGGTTTCCTCGTTCGAGGGGTTAGCATCATCAATAACAATAGGTTGCTTTCCTTTCGATCTCTCAGAAATAAACTCAATTTTACTTCGTTCCAAAGAAGTTAAGCAAGGTGAAGTAGATTCATTTTTACCTTCTGAGCCTTGTTGAGCCATGAGAGTGAGATTGACGCTTTCCAACTCTTCATTAGCCTCTCTCAGTTTCTCGAGAGCCATTTTCCTTTGAAGAAATTCATAGGTTAGCTTCTCGTAGTCCACTGAGAGAAGGTCATGACGAGAGGAGAGTTCATCATACTTTTCTTTCAGAGCAGCATGCTCGTTTGTCAAAGTTTGACCTTTCTCAATCTCATCGATCAACAAAGTCTCAGATTTTTGAATTGTTTCACTTAGAGAATCTAGTTCATCTTGTTGGATAGAAGCAATTTTAGCAAGTTTAGCATAGATTATCCTAGAGTCACTTTCATAAGCAGATCCATCAGAAGCATCGTAGGAATTCTTAGATGAGGATACATTAGCCTTGGCCATGAAGCAGTAAGCTGGAGATTCATCTTCACTGCTTTGGTTGGAGAAGAATGAACTTGAATTCTTGTTCGAAGCAAATGCTAGTCCAGCAACACCATCGGATTCAGAACCAGAACCAGAACCAGATCTTGACTTTGATTCAGCTTCGGAATCGGATGCTTCATCTTCAGAGTTCATCTCTTTACCCAGATAGGCTTTGGCACGGTGAAAATTCTTTCGTCGAGAGGAATGTGATTTTGAGGAAGAACACTCTCGATGCTTGTGATACTTCTTCTTCTTGTCATCATCAGAACCATCTTTCTTGTCTTTTCTGGACTTTGAATCATATCTCTTCGAATCATAATTTTTGCTCGATCTGTGTGACTTGCTCGAAGAGCTGCTGTGAGAGTGCTTTGATTTATGTTCAATTTCCCAGAGAGGACAATCAACAATGAAGTGACCTGGCTTCTTGCACTTGTAGCAACAGTTATCTTTCGCTGATGAGTTTCTGGATGATGATCGATGCTGTGATGAATTGCTCGAATGCCTTGAAGAGTAGTTTTTCTTCGGTGAGGAGGAGTTCCTTCTCTGAAAGCGGTTGAATCTTCTCATTATCAGTGCCAGATCTTTTCCAATATTCTCGGGGTCATCAGAGGCACCACCAGATTCAGAACTGGCTTCAGGAGAGGATTGATGTAAAGCTCTGGCCTTTAGTGCATGTGATTTTCTTCGAGTCCCATTAACATCTCGTTTCTCATCTTCTTCCATCTCGAAGGTATTGAGTCTCTCAAGAATATCAGCGGCAACTAGATCCTTGAAATCAGTCCTTTCCTTAATCATCAGCACAATGTGATCGAAGGAATCGTCAAGGGAACGGAGCAAAGTTCTGACAATAATCCGATTGGTAATGTCATCGGCACCGAGCGAAATCAGTTCATTTGACAGCGCAGTGAGTCTGCTGTATATGGAACTAACTTTTTCTCGAGATAATCCCAAACACCTTTGGCCGAAGAAATATTCTTGACCTCATGATATTTTTCTGGAATCAGATGATTGGTGATGAATACCCAGACTTCAGCATCGAGGGCCATCTTCTTAGCCTCTTCAGGAGTGATAGCACTTCTGTCTTTGACATTCACACCATTCTTGACAACTTCCCAAGCGGCAGAGTTGATGGCCATGATGTTCCTCTTCATTTTGTCCTTCCAATAGGGATAGTCCTTCCCATTGAAGATGGGAATCGGTTCCCCCGAGCGAACAGCTGCAAACGACATTCTTGACAACACTCCAGGTGGTCAGACCAAAATACAAAGAGCGTAGGGAGTGCCTAGCTCTGATACCAATTGAAAGCTCAAGAATGATCAGAGGGAGAGGGGGTGAATGATCACTTCTAAAAATTCTAAGGAACTTAGAAGGAATTCATGCAAACAACAAAGGACTAAAGTCATCTCGAAGGAAATACAGTATCGAAAATAATGCATGGCTCGAAAGGATTGGGAGTGAAGGAAAACATCGAAGACAAACAGGCAACAAGTAACTACTTAATGTAAATGCTAGAAGGAAAACGAGCCTGACACGACGATGTTTGGTAAACCAGTTCACACTCTGCAAAGTGCTACGTCTGGTTGGAGGGACTGGTGATTGAACACCTGGAACAAAACTCTCTCCGTCCAATTCTCCACTGCTACAAACTCCTCGAGCTTGTCCAGTTTTCACTCGTGGTAGATGATTCAGGACATCTCCGAGACCTTTACAAACATCCTTCAACAGCGACAATTACTCTTCGACTGCTTGACAGGCGACGCCTAACCGTCTAGGAGACTTGCAGTTCTCCAAGATAAAAATATCGGCTAATCTCGACCTAAGTCTCTGTGAATTGCTCAACTCAGCTCAGACTTGGGTTTTGGTTTTCTCTCGATGGATCTCTCTTGGGATGCTCACAGACTTCTGTCTTAGAATCTTCAGTGGAGTAGCCACCCGAAATGGCGGGTAGGTGCGGGGTATTTATAGTTGGCGATCCCGATGGGTAAAATGACTGAAGTGACCCGATGCGACCGCTTGACGCGTGTCCACAACGGTCGGAATCCAATCAGTGTGCAACTTTACTTGAGGAACAAGTAAGCTGACTTACCGAACGAGTTCTCTCTCGAAGGCACAAAGTGCGATGACTTTGCCTTCGAGCTATTCACTCGACTCAGTAAGATTTCTCTCGGTAGGCTTTCGTGGGTTTAGGTTGAGCAGAGCAAATTCACTTCGACTAAGATCTCAACTAGCAAACCCCTCTTAATAGTATGGTTTTTCCTACGACTCAAGAAAATAAAGAGAAACTAGCAAAAAGAATAAGTCTTCGACTAGCTTCAGCTTTCTCCTCGTTGCGCTTTTACTCGAGAGAGTCATCTTCTTCGACAGCATTTTTAGGGGTCGTCTTCCTTCAAAGGTTTCGGTAGATGACTGCAGCTCTGCTGCAGTGAGTTGTTCTTCGACCTTCTACTTGCAAACTCCATTCTTTCGAAACCTAAGTATCTGTTTATACTCGAAAACAATATTAGTTCCACTTCTGCTTTGTCCAACAATGTCCAAAACCTTCGGGGGAAAAACTTGCTCTTACATTTCCGTTTCTATGCTATTTGGGTTCCGAAGACCCTTGTTACTAACCTTAGAGGTCCCATTGCAAAATGGGCACCTCTTACCAAAGCCTAGATCTATGTGTAGGATGCTCTCTCCGGTGGAGTCAAATGAGTGATTGATAGTGGATGCACCAATCATATGACCGGTGAAAGTCGTTTGCTCAAGGACTTCATGGATGCTATTCAACCATATATGAGCATTGTCTTTGGTGGTGGTTCCAAGGGAAAGGTACTTGGATTGGGCAAGGTGGCTATTACTAATGACACGTCCCTTCCAAATGTCATGCTTTTCCAATCCCTTCAATACAGTTTGCTTTCCGTTCGTCAATTAGCTTACGTTGGTTATTATACACTATTTGGTCTAGCAAGTGTGAAAGTCTTTAGGACAGATACTTTTGAAGTGGCCTTTGTTGGAGAGTTGGATGGCAACCTTTACATGGTTGATTTATCGAAAGAGAGTACTTACCATGCAACTTGCCTAATGGCCAAGGCCGACAAGGGGTGGATATGGCATCGCCGGCTAGCCCATGTTGGCATGATAAATCTAAAAGATCTCCTAAAGGGTGAACACATCCTCGGACTAACAAACGTGTCTTTTGAGAAAGATCGTGTGTGTAGTGCATGCATAGCCGAGAAGCAACATCAAGAAAAGCCAAATGCTTCAAGCATGTCAGACCCTCTTTTGCTAAGTGGAGGGTTGGTTTCATTCATGATTTAACCTTGCTTAGTTATAGAATTAAGCCTAGATTTAAGGATCTCTTGCTTAGATGGATTGATTTCCTCCCACCTTGAGAGGTGTTTTTTTAAGCTTTTTCTGTACATTTGTAAATAATGTGTTCCTGGTATTAAAATACTGGGGGTGCTTTACCCTCCAGTTTGAAAGCTTCAAAAAACATCAAGAAAAGCATACCCCCAAGAATAGTGTGTCAACTTCAAGGCCTTTAGAGCTCCTTCATGTGGATCTCTTCGGGCCTCCATCATGGGATAGTCTTGGTGGGAAGAAATATGGTCTTTTCATTGTTGATGATTAATCAAGATACACATGGCTGTTCTTCCTCAAGTCCAAGGACAAGACAAAGGCCACCTTCATTGTTTTTTCCAAGCAAGCCCAAAGGAAATACAACATGGCTATCTTGGCAATACGAAGTGATAATGGCACCGAATTCAAGAACTACACCTTGGAAGAATTCTTGAGTGATGAGGGGATTGCGCATCAATATTCCGCACCATACACCCCTCAACAAAATAGTGTAGTCTAGAGGAAGAACCGCACTCTTGTGGAGATGGCCCAGTCCATGTTAGATGAGTACAAGTCACCATATAGCTTTTGGGCCGAAGCCATCAACACCGCATGTGCATAAAACCGGCTCTTCCTTTGTAAGATCTTGATGAAGACCCCCTATAAACTTCTAACCAGTGACAAGCCAATCGTCAAATACTTCCGAGTATTCGGTTGTAAGTGTTTCTTTCTCAATAAGAAAGACCGGTTAGGTAAGTTTCAATCCAAAACAATTGAGGGTATATTTGTTGGGTATGCCTCAAACTCTCACGCCTATAGGGTCTACAACAAATCCACCGGATGTATTGTGCAAACTTGTAACGTGGAGTTTGATGAATTTAATGTCTCCCATGGGGAGCAAGTTGATCTAAGTGATGTTGGTAATAATGAAGATTCCGCTCAAGACATTTTGGCTATGGGCATTGGAGATCTTGTGCCCATTGCTCAAGTTCCTAGAGATGATGAGGTGGGTGATGGGCCAAGGGTTCCACCACCAAAAGCACCTCCTCCTACCACTCAAGATCCAATTGCTCATGATGATCCCATTATCCAAGAACAAGAACAAGACCCTCCACAATCCGATGTGGGTGCCCAACCACAAGTTGATGAAGCGGTTGATCCACGAGATCGGCTTGGCCTCATTTTCTTTGGAGAAAATGATGCTATTGAAGATGGCTCCACCCTTGATGATGAACCAAATTTATATCATGAACCTGAATGGGTGGAGCCAATTGAAACTCCAACTTCTACCATGCCATTGGTGGCTAGACGGGTTGATGTTGATAAAATCCTCACGGGATTGGGGCAAGGTATTGTTACTCGTCGTCAACTTATGAACTTTTGCGCTCACTTCTCGTTTGTGTCTAGCATTGAACCACTTAGGGATGAACAAGCCCTTGAGGATGCGGATTAGCTCATTGCAATGCAAGATGAGCTCACTAGTTTCACCCGGAATGAGGTGTGGTCTCTTGTGGAGAAGCCTTCCGGTCAAGATCATAACATCATTGGAACTAAGTGGATCTTCAAGAACAAACAAGATGAATATGGTAAAATCATTCGCAACAAGGCAAGGCTAGTGGCTCAAGGGTACTCCCAAGTTGAAGGATTGGATTTTGATGAGACCTTTGCGCCAGTTGCCCGTCTTGAATCTATACACATGCTTCTTTCTTATGCCGCATTCAATGGATTTCCATTATTTCAAATGGATGTAAAAAGTGTGTTTCTTAACGGTCCGCTACAAGAGGATGTATATGTATGTCAGAACCCCAACTAGGGTAAGTGCTAGGGTTTGTTGTGCCCTTTGCATCATGCAAAAATTCAAAAGAAAACAAAAATGGGGAAAAGAAAAGCCCTGAGAAATTTAATTAAATGGCCAGACAAAAAAAAAATCTTCCAAGAATTCCTATGGTATTTTTGAAAAGTCTTATAAATATGCATGATCACATATAAAGTGAAGTTGGTCCCATTCCATGCACCAAGATTTTTCAAATATTCCAAATAGGGCTTGGAAATTAAATTAAACTCCAATTTGAATTTAAATTCAAATTGTTTGAATTTCAAAAATCTCCAAAACTTGTGAATGGCTAGCTATATATGTTATAAGCCCACATAAAAGTTTTCATGACTTTTAAAAATGCTCTGCTATTTTTATTTGGGGAAAAACAAATAACAGAAAAGGAAAACCGAAGCAAAAACACAGAGAAAAAGAAAAAGGGAAAAGGAGCCCACCCAACCGAGCCCCCCCGGCCCAACTTACCTTTTCCTAGCCCAGCCCACCAACCCCGGTGTCGTCTTCCTCCCCGGCGCCCGAAGCAGCTCGGTGGCGCGCTCACCGCCGCGCAGGCCACCGAGGAGCTTCCAGGGCCCCCTCTTCTCCCCCAAGACGCCACGGAGACGCCCAGAGGTCGCCACGCACTTCCCCCTCCTCCAACTCACTCTCCCTCTCTCCTCGCGTCAGAAATCGCCATAGCCGAGAGCTAGGTCTCGCCGCCGACGAGCGCTTGCGTGGCCACCGTGCCTCCCCCGTGACGCCATGTTGTCCAGAGGACTCCCCAGCGCCATCTCCTTCGACCAGCAGTATCAATTTGAGCCCAGCCGCCCCGAGGATGACGCCTTCTTCTCCGAGTTCCGCCGGCCACCAGTGAAGCCCCGGCGAGGAATTCTCCGTCGCCTCGCCTCCTCCGGCTTCCCCAAGACCACCGGCGAACTCCCAGTGAGCTTCTGCCCCTTTCCCCTCTCTCCTACGCTCAAATTCGTGCCCAAATCGCCATCTTCGTCTGTCCAGTGCGCCGGCCGCCGCCATTGCCGTCGTAGCCGTGCTCCAGCGCCTCCCCTTGGACCCCCGATAGCATCTTCAGACGCGCGAGGCCCCCAGCTTCCTCCCAGTGCCCCCAGCTAACCCCCCCCCCCCCCCCCCCGTGCCCTAAAACTCAACTCCGGCGAAGCTCCGGCAGCTCCCCGGCGAGCTCCACCATTAGAGCTAACCTAACCCCCCACTAAACCTAAACCCAGCCACTGACAGTGGGCCCCAAACCCCCCCCCCCCTAACCCCCCTGTTAGTCTAAACAGAGAGGGATTAGCCCCCCTCTCACACTGACAGGGCTGGCCCACTGGCCAGAGCCCCTGTGACGTCACCCCCACGTCATGCTGACGCATTAAAACATTTTCCAGAGAATTAAAAGAATTACAGAAATTCCAGAAATTGCTTTAAACTTTGAAAAATCATAGCAAATTCATATTAACTCCAAATTAAACATATAATATATGAAATATTATCAGAAAAATACAAGGATTAAGAATATGCAATTTGTTTTTATGTTTGACCATTTTAAAATGGGGCAACAGTAGCAAATGTGCATATGGCTTAATTTGAATTCAAATTTGAAGTTTGAATTGGCATTCCAAATGCAATATACTTCAATTAAATTGAATTTTCCACAAATCAGTACCCTATACTTCATGTCACAACAATATCATGTGATTGTGCATTTTACTTCCGAAGTTGTCCCCCTTTGTTGATTGATTGTTCCGGTGACAGACGATCCGAGACGGTGATCACCCCCGAAGAAGAAGACCACCGTTAAACCCAGTGTATCGTCAGCAAGGCAAGCAAACCCCATTGATCATGTCTATAAAATCCCAATTCCCTCTCAGTCTCGCTTATGCATGTTTAGGAGATCACTTTGTATCGATTCTACCGCATAGTTGAACCCATATCCGATGCATGACCTATCATCTTGTCACAGTAGTAAGCAAACCACAATCCTAGCTGACATAGGAGTTAATTGTTATCATGTGGCCCCTGCAACTGTTATAGCTTATTGCATGCTTAGTGTTACATGAGGTTGCTTTTGATGTGAGTCGGGATGATAGTGAACATGGTGTTGATGAAAGTGAAACTGTGTCGGTGAATCCACCCTAATACAAGGTGAACGATGAGAGGCTGTGTAGGAGTACACAGTGGGTTGTCTCGTTGAACACCGCCTTAAGCACCGAGTTATTGTATGGTAATCCAAGACAAAGAGTACAACCACACATTGGGCTCACTGACCCCTCTCGGCCTAGTACCTTGATCCGTGTCGACGTCCAGGAGTCACATTAGTTCGGGCTTTCCATTTGACATGTGCATAGAAAAAGAACGAAGGAAATGGTTGCATCATATAGATATGTGGGTGCACCTGTGAGGCAGAAAATACATCTGCCAGAGGTAGCGTCTCGGTCACCTACATTGTTTGAGTCCGTTTCGTTGATCCGGCAAGAATCTCGAGCGGAGGCAAACTCAGATAGTCGACTCCTAGAATAGACCGGTTGTGAGCGAAGTGTCGTGGTGAACATCCTCGCTGTCACCTCTTGAACAGTGGCGAGACCTGGCGGTAACCGATGGTCATGTGTGTGTAGCTTACACCCTTGCAAGGTTAACAAAACTATTCGAATAGCCGCGTCCGCGGTTAAGGACTATTTGGAACCTATACCTGATTATTAGACAACTTGAATGGATACTTCTAAAACTCGCAAGATAAGCGTGAGTGCTATGGTGTGCTTCCTCGTGGGGAAGTCGAGGAAGTAACCATAGTGGTGTATTGGTTGGAGACTTGGATAGTGGACTCGTGTACGCTTCTTACCTCAAGTCTGGTACTCGTAGTACAGGACTAGCCAAATCAAAGATGGCACTTCTGCATGATGAAACCCCACCTCTCTTTACCTTGATACTTGAGCATGAGTAGTATAGATCTGATGTAAGTCTTGCTGAGTACGACTTTTTACTCACGTTTGCTTATTCTATGTTTTAGATGAGAACCCGGACCCCGATGGAGTCACCAACCCGAAGCTCGACGTTGACCTTGGTAGTATAGTTCCAAACAGCTGTCTGGTCCCTCGTGGAAGGGCATGTTTGTTTACAAGGCTTCTCTAAGCCATTTGTTAAACTTGTCTGTACTCAGACATAATTTGCTTCCGTTGTATGATGTAATGTTGATCACAGACATGTGATCTTTGTATACTATATTTGTAAGTAAATAAAGAAGTACTTTGTAGAGTTATGTGATGATACCTGCTGTTCATACTAGGCATGTGTGCTGCGTGTATATTTATAACATGCATGTCTTAGTATGGGTTTTTGAGACCTTAGTTGTGATCTGGCTGGCGGTCTTTTATACACCAAGTGGCCCTTAGATGTGCGCAGCTTGGGGCATCGCGATGCGATTGCTCGTGACTCTGTCACGTGCACACTTTGTTGTATGATCGAGCCCGCCCTAGACCCCGACTAAGTGATCGGGCTGGAGTAAGTCTATGTAAGAGTCAGGATTCAATCGATAACATGGTTGAGGCGACTTTTCTATGAGTATGGGATTCACCACCCATAAGAATCTAGACTTGTGAGCGGACGATGAGGACCCATCTCAGATGATCATCCGGCCTGAATGGGATGCCCCTCACGTTCGATGCTTACCGAGAACGTTCTGTGCTTGGCCTTGTCTGCTTAGACAAGTGGGTACGGTTCTCGGCTCTCCATGTGATTGTATCGTGACTGGAATTACATACGCTAATCCCGGGTCCCGACAGACTTGGTATCAGAGCAGGACTGTCTGTAGGATTATTCAACCCTTGGTCGAAGTCGAGTCTAGCATTCTATAGTTATATAGTTACTTTGGGTATAAAGGGAACAACGTAAGGCTTCTTTTTCTCCTTACCCTCATCGATCTGAGTTCTGGGTCACCCTTATCTTTTCTACGGGATGATAGAACTAGGCTCATCTATGTCTGACTAGAACATCTCGTTGTTTGCCTCCTTGTAGCCGTAGGACAGTTGTGGTTGTCCAGAGTCTCCGTGTTTTGAGTTCCTTGAGGAAGTTCTGTTCAATATCCTCGAGGTTGTCTTGTTTTCCATCCCGGTGTAGCCGTTATGCTGCCGGAATTATTCCGAGATTCTGTGGATCATTGCCTTCGCATTATAATCTTTTCCGTCTTCTTTATGTCCTTCTTGTCTTTGATTCCATCATACAACCTGTTCTGATTGTTGATTTTTATCACACAAGATGTCAGGTGGAACTCGTAGTGCTGTTCGTCGGAATCGAGACCGTGTTCGGAATCGAAATGATGATGAACCTCTACCACCGCCTTCTGCGGCGGAAATCATGATGGAAGCTGAGAAGAATCGACGTGATCAAACACGCCTTCTGGAGCTCATCGAGCAGAATACCTCACGTCATTGCAATGTGGTTGTGAGCATTCAAGACTTCATCCTCCTCAAGCCACCGGTATTCCGATGTTCTTCTGAGCACCTTGAAGCTGATGATTGGCTCCGTTCCATCGAGCGTAAGCTTGATACTGCACATGTTGCTCCCGATGATCGAGTTATATTCGCGGCATACTTTCTGGAAGGTGCTGCTGCTGAATGGTGGGAGAACTATGTTGCGATGCAGCCTGATGGTCACCTAGTGACTTGGCAAGAGTTCTGTGTTGCCTTTCGATGGTACCACCTTCTGGATGAGTTGATGGAGCGCAAGAAGGAAGAGTTCTGCAATCTGACTCAAAGAGAGATGTCCATTCATGAGTATGTGAGAGAGTTCAACCGTCTTGCTCGGTATGCCCAAGATGAGATCACCACGATGCCAGAAAGCAGACAAGGTTCCGTAAGGGACTTAGCCCCATCCTTCGTCATGATCTCAACCTCATCGAATTTACCACCTTTGAGGATTTAGTCAACAGATCCTTCAGAGCTGAGCATGGCAATGAAATTTTCGAAGAGTCTCGCAAGCATGCTCTTGAGCTTGCTCCTTCTTCATGTTCAGCCCCTCGGAAACGCACAATTTGGATTCCAGCTAGTGCCATACCTCAAAACTTTCTTTAGAGGCCACCATCCAATATATGCCATCCACCTCAACACAATGTTCCTCCCCGGAATGATGGTGTGCATCCAAGTAATCCCACTCCCAGCATTTCAGACAGGGTGTGCTTTAAGTGTGGTCTTCCAGGCCATTACTATCGTCAATGCCCTCAGGTCTTGATGGAACCACGTCATTCTCGACCCAAGCCTCCAAAGAAATCAACCACCAAAGCCTTTCTAGCAAAGCCTTCATCCACTAGTAGTGGTTATGTGAACCAAATCTCTGTTGAGGAAACCACTGCTGCTTCTGACGTCATTCTTGGCACACTCCCAGTCAATCATGTCCCTGCCTCCGTTCTTTTCGATCCAGGAGCTTCTCATTCATTCATGTCGGAGAGTTATGCACTTCGTCATGAGTTCCCCTTTGAAGAAATGATTTCTCCAATGATCATTCAAACTCCTGGTTCAAAGAGGCAAACTAATAGAGTAAGCCATGGTAATCAAATTGCAATTGAGGGTTTAGTATTCCTTGCTTCTCTTATAGCCCTCAAGTCTTCAGACATTGATGTCATCCTAGGCATGGATTGGTTATCAAGGCAGAATGCTTTCCTTGATTGTAAAGCCAAGTCAGTTAAACTCACCCATCCTTCAGGCCAGACCATTGACTACACATCACCCAGCTCTAGAATCCAGATGCATACTTTGAATGTGCTTCCCCTTCCTGACCTTGAAGATGTTCCGGTGGTTCGTGACTTCCCGGATGTCTTTCCTGAAGAGCTGCCGGGAATGCCACCCGACAGGTGTGTAGAATTCATAGTGGATCTTATACCAGGCACAGCCCCAATTTCCAGACGTCCATATAGAATGGCCCCACATGAGTTAGCTGAGCTAAAAAACCCAACTTGATGCTTCGTTGGCAAAAGGCTTCATCCGCCCTAGCTCATCGCCATGGGGTTGCCCCGTTCTGTTCGTAACGAAGAAAGATGGAACAGAAAGGATGTGCGTAGACTATCGCCCGCTAAATTTAGCGACGATAAAGAACAAGTACCCATTGCCCAGGATCAATGATCTTTATGATCAACTTGCAGGATCCTCTGTCTTCTCCAAGATGGATTTGAGATTAGGCTATCATCAAATCAAAATCCGAAACAAGGACATTCCAAAAACGGCTTTCACTACTCGCTATGGTATTTACGAGTACACCGTCATGTCCTTCGGTTTAACCAATGCCCCCGCCACATTCTCGCGCTTAATGAATTCGATCTTCATGGAGTACCTAGATAAATTTGTTGTGGTTTATCTTGATGACATTCTCATCTACTCGAAGAACGAAGAAGAGCACGCAGAACATCTTAGGTTGGTATTGATGAAACTTAGAGAGCACCGCCTTTATGCCAAGTTCTCCAAGTGTGAATTTTGGCTACCAGAAGTGACCTACTTAGGCCACGTGATTTCTGCGAAAGGTGTTGCAGTCAATCCCGAGAGGGTTCAGGCCGTCCTTGACTGGACTCCACCTGAATCGGTTAAGAAAGTTAGGAGTTTTCTTGGCCTAGCCAGCTATTGCCATCGCTTCGTCGAGAACTTTTCTAAAGTTGCAAAGCCTCTAACTGAACTCCTCAAGAAAGATAATAAATTCTTATGGACTTCCAAGTGCGAGGAAAGCTTTCAAGAGCTAAAAAGAAGATTGACTTTTGCACCCGTACTTGCACCTCCAGACACAAAAAAGGATTTAGAGATCTATTGTGACGCATCACAGCAAGGGTTAGGATGCATAGTTCTGCAAGATCTACATGTGGTAGCTTATGCTTCACGCCAGTTGTGGCCACATGAAGAGAACTATCCTACCCATGACCTTGAACTCGCTGCCGTAGTTCATGCCCTAACAACTTGGCGACATTACCTCCTTGGTAATCGTTGTGAGATCTATTCTGACCACCAAAGCCTCAAATATATTTTCACCCAGCTAGATCTTTATCTCAGGCAAAGACGCTGGATAGAGTTGATAAAAGATTATGACTTAGGAATTTCTTACACCCCAGGCAAGGCCAACGTCATGGCTGATGCACTAAGTCGTAAGTCGTATTGTAACAACCTCATGTTACAACAGTATCAACCACTTCTTCATGAGGAATTTCGAAAGCTCAATCTCGAGATTGTTCCTCGTGGATCTCTTTTCAACCTGGTGGCGAAACCAACCCTTGAGGATCAAATCATAGTTGCCCAAAGGCGTGCACGAGGTGTTCGCCGGATCAAGGAGAACATTGCTAGCGGAGTTGCTAAATGTTTCTCCACAGTTAGCAACGGAACGGTATTCTTTGAAAATCGTTTGGTAGTACCTAAGAATAGGGATCTAAGGCAACTCATCCTCAAAGAAGCCCATGACACACCCCTCTCAATTCATCCCGGTAGCACCAAAATGTACCGAGATCTACGCCAGAGATTTTGGTGGACCAGGATGAAGAGAGACATTGCTCGATTTGTTGCCGAATGTGATGTTTGTCGTCGCATTAAGGCAGAACACCAAAGACCTACTGGTACACTTCAACCTTTGCCTATTCCAGAGTGGAAATGGGACAAAGTCGGTATGGACTTCATCACCGGCTTTCCAAAAACCCATAAAGGAAATGATGCCATCTTCGTTGTCATAGATAGGCTTTCCAAAGTTGCTCACTTCCTTCCCGTTCGCGAGTCTATATCTGCTAGTCAGTTGGCAGACTTGTACGTCTCTAGAATTGTGTCTCTTCACGGTGTTCCTTTGGTGATCAATTCTGATCGTGGTAGCCTTTTCACCTCTAGGTTCTGGGGAAGCTTTCAGAATGCTATGGGAACTCATCTATCCTTTAGTACAGCTTTCCATCCTCAGTCTAGCGGTCAAGTTGAAAGGGTTAATCAAATCTTGTAAGACATGCTCAGAGCTTGTGTGATCTCTTTCGGACAGAATTGGGAGAAATCTCTCCCATTCGCTGAATTTGCTTATAACAATAGCTATCAATCTAGTCTGAACATGGCTCCTTTTGAACTCCTCTATGGACGACGATGTCGAACACCTTTAAACTGGTCAGAAACCGGTGAAAGACAACTCTTTGGACCGGATATGATCAAGGAAGCAGAAGAGCAAGTTCGCATTGTTCGTGGTCGTTTGAAAGCCGCACAATCTCGTCAGAAGAGCTACTATGATCGTCATCATAGGCAAGAAAGCTACAATCTGGATGAGAAGGCTTACCTCCGGGTTACTCCTCTGAAGGGAACCCAACGATTCGGTATCAAAGGCAAGTTGGCCCCACGTTACATCGAACCTTTCCGCATTCTCGCTAAACGTGGAGAAGTTTCCTACCAACTTGAACTACCTCCGCACATTTCCCGAGTACATGATGTATTCCATGTGTCACAACTCAGGCGTTGCTTCAAGGACCCCATCCGCGAAGTCGACCATGAAACGCTTGATCTCCAAGATGACCTTTCTTATCGAGAGTACCCTATTCTTATTCTTGATTCAGTTGAACGTATCACGCGTCGTCAGAAGATCAAGTTCCTGAAAGTTCAATGGTCACATCACTCCGAGAAAGAAGCAACATGGGAAAGAGAAGACCGCCTTCGTGCCGAGTACCCCACCTTCCTCCCGACGACTTCTGAATCTCGGGACGAGATTCTTTTGAGTGGGGGCGAGTTGTCAGAACCCCAACTAGGGTAAGTGCTAGGGTTTGTTGTGCCCTTTGCATCATGCAAAAATTCAAAAGAAAATTCAAAAATGGGGAAAAGAAAAGCCCTGAGAAATTTAATTAAATGGCCAGACAAAAAAAATCTTCCAAGAATTCCTCTGGTATTTTTGAAAAGTCTTATAAATATGCATGATCACATATAAAGTGAAGTGGGTCCCACTCCATGCACCAAGATTTTTCAAATATTCCACATAGGGCTTGGAAACTAAATTAAACTCCAATTTGAATTTAAATTCAAATTATTTGAATTTCAAAAATCTCCAAAACTTGTGAGTGGCTAGCTATATATGTTATAAGCCCACATAAAAGTTTTCATGATTTTTAAAAATGCTCTGCTATTTTTATTTGGGGAAAAACAAATAACAGAAAAGGAAAACAGAAGCAAAAACACAGAGAAAAAGAAAAAGGGAAAAGGAGCCCACCCAACCGGGCCCCCCCGGCCCAACTTACCTTTTCCCAGCCCAGCCCACCAACCCCAGTGTCGTCTTCCTCCCCGGCGCCCGAAGTAGCTCAGTGGCGCGCTCACCGCCGCGCAGGCCACCGAGGAGCTTCCAGGGGGCCCTCTTCTCCCCCAGGACGCCACGGAGACGCCCGGAGGTCGCCACGCACTTCCCCCCTCCTCCAGCTCACTCTCCCTCTCTCCTCGCGTCAGAAATCGCCATAGCCGAGAGCTAGGTCTCGCCGCCGACGAGCGCTTGTGTGGTCACCGTGCCTCCCTCGTGACGCTGTGTTGTCCTGAGGACTCCCCAACGCCGTCTCCTTCGACTAGAAGCATCAATTCGAGCCCAGCCGCCCCGAGGACGACGCCTTCTTCTCCGAGTTCCGCCGGCCACCAGTGAAGCCCCGGCGAGCAATTCTCCGTCGCCTCGCCTCCTCCGGCTTCCTCAAGACCACCTGCGAACTCCCAGTGAGCTGCTGCCCCTTTCCCCTCTCTCCTACGCTCAAATCCGTGCCCAAATCGCCGTCTTCGTCTGTCCAGTGCGCCGGCCGCCGCCATTGCCGTCGTAGCCGTGCTCCAGCGCCTCCCCTTGGACCCCCGATGGCATCTTCCCGGCGAGCTCCACCATTAGAGCTAACCTAACCCCCCACTAAACCTAACCCCAGCCACTGACAGTGGGCCCCAAACCCCCCCCCTACCTCCCCTGTTAGTCTAAACAGAGAGGGATTAGCCCCTCTCCCACTGACAGGGCTGGCCCACTGGCCAGAGCCCCTGTGACGTCACCCCCACGTCATGCTGACGCATTAAAACATTTTCCAGAGAATTAAAAGAATTACAGAAATTCCAGAAATTGCTTTAAACTTTGAAAAATCATAGCAAATTCATATTAACTCCAAATTAAACATATAATATATGAAAAATTATCAGAAAAATACAAGTATTAAGAATATGCAATTTGTTTTTATGTTTGACCATTTTAAAATGGGGCAACAGTAGCAAATGTGCATATGGATTAATTTGAATTCAAATTTGAAGTTTGAATTGGCATTCCAAATGCAATATACTTCAATTAAATTGAATTTGCCACAAATCAGTACCCTATACTTCATGTCACAACAATATCATGTGATTGTGCATTTTACTTCCGAAGTTATCCCCCTTTGTTGATTGATTGTTCCGGTGACAGACGATCCGAGACGGTGATCACCCCCGAAGAAGAAGACCACCGTTAAACCCAGTGTATCGTCAGCAAGGCAAGCAAACCCCATTGATCATGTCTATAAAATCGAAATTCTCTCTCAGTCTCGCTTATGCATGTTTAGGAGATCACTTTGTATCGATTCTACCGCATAGTTGAACCCATATCCGATGCATGGCCTATCATCTTGTCACAGTAGTAAGCAAACCACAATCCTAGCTGACATAGGAGTTGATTGATATCATGTGGCCCCTACAACTGTTATAGCTTATTGCATGCTTAGTGTTACATGAGGTTTCTTTTGATGTGAGTCGGGATGATAGTGAACATGGTGTTGATGAAAGTGAAACTGTGTCGGTGAATCCACCCTAATACAAGGTGAACGATGAGAGGCTGTGTAGGAGTACACAGTGGGTTGTCTCGTTGAACACCGCCTTAAGCACCGAGTTCTTGTATGGTAATCCAAGACAAAGAGTACAACCCCACATTGGGCTCACTGACCCCTCTCGGCCTAGTACCTTGATCCGTGTCGACGTCCAGGAGTCACATTAGTTCGGGCTTTCCATTTGACATGTGCATAGAAAAAGAACGAAGGAAATGGTTGCATCATATAGATATGTGGGTGCACCTGTGAGGCAGAAAAACCATCTGCCAGAGGTGGCGTCTCGGTCACCTACATTGTTTGAGTCCGTTTCTTTGATCCGGCTAGACTCTCGAGCGGAGGCAAACTCAGATAGTCGACTCCTGGAATAGACCGGTTGTGAGCGAAGTGTCGTGGTGAACATCCTCGCTGTCACCTCTTGAACGGTGGCGAGACCTGGCGGTAACCGATGGTCATGTGTGTGTAGCTTACACCCTTGCAAGGTTAACAAATAGCCGCGTCCGCGGTTAAGGACTACTTGGAACCTGTACCTGATTATTAGACAACTTGAATGGATACTTCTAAAACTCGCAAGATAAGCGTGAGTGCTATGGCGTGCTTCCTCGTGGGGAAGTCGAGGAAGTAACCATAGTGGTGTATTGGTTGGAGACTTGGATAGTGGACTCGTGTATGCTTCTTACCTCAAGTCTGGTACTCGTAGTACAGGACTAGCCAAAGCAAAGCTGGCACTTCTGCATGATGAAACCCCACCTCCCTTTACCTTGATACTTGAGCATGAGTAGTATAGATCTGATGTAAGTCTTGTTGAGTACGACTTTGTACTCACGTTTGCTTATTCTATGTTTTAGATGAGAACTCGGACCCCGATGGAGTCACCAACCCGAAGCTCGACGTTGACCTTGGTAGTATAGTTCCAGACAGCAGTCTGGTCCCTCGTGGAAGGGCATGTTTGTTTACAAGGCTTCTCTAAGCCATTTGTTAAACTTGTCTGTACTCAGACCTAATTTGCTTCCGTTGTATGATGTAATGTTGATCACAGACATGTGATCTTTGTATACTCTATGTGTAAGTAAATAAAGAAGTACTTTGTAGAGTTATGTGATGATACCTGATGTTCATACTAGGCATGTGTGCTGCGTGTATGTTTATAACATGCATGTCTTAGTATGGTTTTTCGAGACCTTAGTTGTGATCTGGCTGGCGGTCTTTTATACACCAAGTGGCCCTTAGATGTGCGCAGCTTGGGGCATCGCGATGCGATTGCTCGTGACTCTTTCACGTGCACACTTTGTTGTATGATCGAGCCCGCCCTAGACCCCGACTAAGTGATCGGGCTGGAGTAAGTCTATGTAAGAGTCAGGATTCAATCGATAACACGGTTGAGGCGACTTGTCTATGAGTATGGGATTCACCACCCATAAGCATCTAGACTTGTGAGCGGACGATGAGGACCCATCTCAGATGATCATCCGGCCTGAATGGGATGCCCCTCACGTTCGATGCTTACCGAGAACGTTCTGTGCTTGGCCTTGTCTGCTTAGACAAGTGGGTACGGTTCTCGGCTCTCCATGTGATTGTATCATGACTGGAATTACATACGCTAATCCCGGGTCCCGACAATGTAGCACAACCACCCGGCTTTTATGACCCTCATCACAAGGACCACGTATACAAACTTAATAAGGCATCATACAGTTTTAAGCAAACCCCTCGGGCTTGGTATGACCATCTTAGGAAGTTTTTACTCAAGGAAGAATTTGTGAGGGGTGTCATTGATGCCACTCTTTTTACCAAGAGAATCAATGGTGAGTTGCTCATATGCCAAATCTATGTAGATGACATAATATTTGGTTCTCCTAATCCATCTTTATGCAAGTGGTTCTCGGAAACTATGACCAAACTTTGATATGTCCATAATGGGGAGCTTGAAGTATTTCCTTGGCTTTCAAATCGAGCAATTTGCCGAAGGAACATTCGTCTCCCAAACAAAGTACATTCAAGACATGCTCATGAATTTCGGTATGAAAGATGCCAAGCCATGCAAGACACCCATGCCAACCAAGGGATATCTAGATCAAGACCTTTCCGGTATTCCATTTGACGCTACTCTTTATCGTTCTATGATAGGGTCATTGCTTTACCTTTGTGCATCTAGACCGGATATTATTCTTAGCGTAGGAATGTGTGCAAGATATCAAGCCTCTTCTATGGAGATTCATCATTTGGCGGTTAAGCGCATTCTTAGATACCTTGTTCATACACCTTTTGTCAGAACCCCAAATTTAGGTTTGTGCTTTTCCAAGCTTGCATTTTTTGCATCTTAAAAAAAATTGCAAAAGAAAAGGAAATGGGGAAAAGAAAAGCCCTAAATGAATTAAATAAAAAGGCCAGAAATAAATCTTTTTCCAAAATTCTTTTGGATGTATTGAAAAATCCTAAAAATGAGTCTGATCATTTTAAAAGTGATTTGGGATTAATCCCATGCTCATAGATTTTTCAATAATTCAAATAGTGGCTTGGAAATTAAATCTTTTGTCTATTTGAATTGAAATTCAAATAAATTGAATTTCAAAAATTCCCTGCCTGGCCTCCCCTCCTCTTCTCCTTCCTACCTGGCCTGGCCTCCCTCCCTGCCTGGCCTCCCCTCCTCTTCTCCTTCGCGCTGGAGACGCCCAGAAGCCCCAGGTCCTTCTCCCCCCCTCTCCCAGTTCATCTCCCTCTCTCTCTCTCTTTGGTTTCGCGCGCACAACCGAGACCTAGCCAGAGCGCCGCCGTGCTCCGACACGGCCAACGTCGACGAGCAACCTCCACGTCGTGTCCATCAGCTCCGCAGTGGACGTCTTCATCATCCCGTGGAATCAATCGAGCTGCGGCTCTCTGAAGACGACGGAAGCTTCAACATTCGCGCCGCCGGCCGCCATGAATCCCGGCGACAAATTCACCGCCTGATGAACCTCCCCGGCGAAGCCGACGCCGTCTTCAAGCTCCTGGTGAGCACGCGCATCTGCTGCACTCTCTCTCGCTTGCTCCCGTGGCCGGATTCGCCGTTCCCCTCTTCACCAGTGGCGGCCGCCGCCTCTCCTCGTCGTAGCCATGGCCAGGGGCCTCCTCGAGGTCCCCCTCGTGCTCCAACAGACGCGGCAGAGCACGGGGCACCCCCTTGTGGCCTCCTCTTCCCCTCCCGTGGCCGGGAGAACGAATCCGGCGAGGCGCCGCCGTGGCCAGAGGTCACCGGCGTCGAGCCGGCCATTAGCGCCACTAAACACCCTCTAATCCCCCCCTCTCTCTCTGACAGTGGGCCCTAGGCCTTAAGTTAATCCACGTTTTAATTTAAACAGAGCTTTTAACCCTGGCTTAAACCACTGAGGCTGACAGGTGGGGCCGCCCTGTCAGTTGACTGGTCAACCCTGGCGTCAGCATGACCTAGTGATGACGCAGTAAAGATTAAATCATTTAATTTAATTTAGTAAATTCCAGAAAATGGCTGAAACTTTGAAAAATCATAGAAAATTCATTTTAACTCCAAATTCAACATATAATATATGAAAAATGATCAGGAGATAATCCTCTATCCAAATTTCCAACATTCGGCTATGTTGGATTTGATCTTAAAAAGGGATCAGTAGCTTTTGCTATTTGATTTAAATGGAATTATTTCAAATTCAATTCAATTGCTATTCCAACTTCAAACTTTGAAATGCACCACACATCACTTGTACTTCAGAAGGTTTTCACACACATGACCATTTGGTTTCAAATGAACAAACTTTAGCAAATGCAAGTGGACCAAATTTAAATAATATTTGGAGTTTGAATTTGAATTTCCTTTTCAAATCAACTTCAATTAAAAATGTGGCAATTCAAACTTAGGTCACATCAGCACACTTCCATGCTATGTTTTGCATATTGAATGTGCATTGTATTATTTTGATTGTGCTTTACTTCCAGTGCTTCGGTGATTGCATCTTCTCGGTAGAGTTGATCTCGGAGACGAGTTCAACCTCACGTCAGAAGAGTGTTACCTCGTGATCGTCAGCAAGGCAAGCAGCCCCCTCTTTGATCATGTCTATAAAATCCCAGTTCCCTCTCATTCTCGCAAATGCATGTTTAGGATGTCACCATGATACGTTCTACCGCTAGTTGAACCCATTCCTTTGCATGACCTATCATTTTGTCACAGTAGTAAGCAAACCACAATCCTAGCAGATGTAGGAGTTGGTTGATATCATGTGGCCCCTGCAACTGTTACAGCTTATTGCATGCTTAGAGTTGTTACCTGAGGCTACTTTGATGTGAGTCGGGATGGTAGTGATCATGTGAATGATGGTGGTAACGTGTTGGTGAATCTACCCTAAACAAAGGTGAACGATGAGAGGCTGTGTAGGAGTACACAGTCGGTTGTCTCGTTGAACACTGCCTTAAGCCCGAGTTCTTGTGTTGTTATCCAAGACAAAGAGTACGATCACACATTGGGATCACTGACCCCTCTCGGCCTAGTACCTCACCCCGGACCAGTCCAGGAGTCGCAAGTAGTTCGCCCTTTAACGATCTCAAGCAGGTGGAACCAAGGTAAGTGGTCGGCGTAGGTTGTGGGCACGTTGAATCAAGTGATCATGATCGAGTTGAGCTTGATGGCGGTCACACAACGTTTGAGTCCGCATCGGAACAATCGGCCGGATTCCGATCGTGGTCCCAACTCAAATAGGCGACTCCCTAGGACTAGAGATGGTGCCGTGAGTGAAGTGTCGTGGCAGCATCCTCGCCGGTACTCACTTGAAGGGTCCATCCCCAGGCGGTAACTGATGAGGCGTGTGTGTAGCAGTACACCCCTGCAGGGTTAATGAACTATTCGAATAGTCGTGTCCGTGGTTATGGTCTACTTGGAGACCTTTACTTGATCATAGATAACTTGAACCGGATACTTCTAAAACACACCAAGATAAGTGTGAGTGCTATGGCGTACTTCCTCGTGGGGAAGTCGAGGAAGGCACCATAGTGGAGTATTGGTTGGAGACTGTTACTTGGACTCGTGTACGTTCTTACCTCTCTCTGGTACTCGTAGTTCAGGATTAGCCAAGTCAAAGCTGGCACTTCTGCAAGTGAAACCCCACCTCCCTTTGCCTTGATACATGTGCATGAGTAGTATAGTTCCTATGTAAGTCTTGCTGAGTACGACTTTGTACTCACGTTTGCTTATTCTATGTTTTAGAGACGAGACCACTGACCCTGATGGTGGCCTCTACCTCGAGCTCGACGTGGACCAATGTCGTATAGTTCCAGGCAGCAGCCTATGCCCTTTGGAGGGTCGTTGTACTTTTCTTTCAGGCTTCTTAAGCCATTTGTTAAACTTGTCTTTACTAAGACATAATTTGCTTCCGTTGATGTTTGATGTAATGTTGGATCACATCCATGTGATCTCTGCTTGTAATACAACTACTATGTCTGCTCTGTTTAGCAGAAGTTATAAACACTATGAGTTTGTAGAGTTCATGTTGTGATTACCTGCTGTTTACACTGGACATGTATACTGCGTGTATGTTTATAACGTGCATGTCTTAGTGTGGGGTTCGATAGCTTAGTTGTGTTCTTGCCGGCGGTCTTTTATACACCAAGTGGCCCTTAGATGTGCGCAGCTTGGGGCATCGCGATGCGATTGCTCGTGACTCTGTCACGTGGCACACTTTGTTGTATGATCGAGCCCGCCCGAGATCCCGACTAAGTGATCGGGCTGGAGTAAGTCTATGTAAGGGTTATGATCCAATCGATAACATGGTTGAGGCGACTTGTCTGTGAATATGGGATTCACCACCCATATCATTAGACTTGTGTGCGGACGATGAGGACCCATCTCAGATGATCATCCGGCCTGAATGGGATGCCCCTCACGTTCGATGCTTACCGAGAACGTTCTGTGCTTGGCCTTGTCTGCTTAGACAAGTGGGTACGGTTCTCGGCTCTCCATGTGATTGTATCATGACGGGAATTACATACGCTAATCCCGGGTCCCGACAGACTTGGTATCAGAGCAGGACTGCCTGTAGGATTATCAAACCTTTGGCCGATGTCGAGTCTAGCATTCTATAGTTATATAGTTACTTTGGGTATAAGGGAACAACGTAAGACTTCTTTTTTCTCCTTACCCTCATCGATGTGAGTTCTGAGTCATCCTCATCTTATTCTACGGGAAGATAGGACTAGGCTCATCTATGTCTTTACTAGGACATCTCGTTGTTTGCTTCTTTGTAGCCGTAGGAGTGTTGTGGTCTTTCTGAGCCATCATTCCATAGTGTTTCTGTGGAAGTGATGTTCGTTATCCTGTAGATTGTCTCAATTTCCATCCCGGTGCAGCCGTTATGCTGTCCGTTTGTGGCTTTGATGCTATTGCATTTTAGTCTTCTATCTTAGCATAGAATTGTGTCCTAAATCCTATTCTGTTTGTTGATTCTTATCACACAGAATGTCAGGTGCAAATCAAGGTGTTGATCCCAGTTGCAGTTATATAGACGATGAAGAACCTCCACCACCAACCTCAACGGCAGAAATCATGATGGAGGCTGAACAGAATCGTCGTGATCAGACACGTCTTCTCGAGCGTATTGAGCAGAACACTTCTCGTCAGCATCACAGTGTTGTCACCATCCAGGACTTCATTCTCCTCAACCCGCCAGTATTCCGATGTCCTTCCGAGCCCCTTGATGCCGATGATTGGCTTCGTTCCCTCGAGCGTAAGCTTGAGACAGCCCATGTTGCTCCAAGTGATCGTGTGCTATTCGCGGCATACTTTCTGGAAGGTGCTGCTCTTCAATGGTGGGAAAACTTCGTAGCAATGCAACCAGTTGGTCACATGGTGACTTGGCAAGAGTTCTGTGATGAATTCCGAGGATATCATATTCCGGATCAGCTGATGGAGCGCAAGAGAGAAGAATTTTGCAATCTGACCCAAGGTAAGATGACTGTTCATGAGTATAGGACTGAGTTCACTCGTCTAGCACGTTATGCACAAGAAGAAGTATCCACCGACGCCAAGAAACAAGAAAGGTTCCGCAAGGGACTTAGCCCCGTCCTTCGTCATGACCTGAACCTTCACGAGTTCGTCAACTTCAGGGACTTGGTCGACAAATCCTTCAAGGCCGAGTATGGAAATGAGTTGTATGAAGAGTCTCGCAAGCGTGATCGTGAGTTTGCACAATCTTCTGGCCCAGTTTCTCGAAAACGCCGTGTTTGGATTCCCTTCAGTGACGTCAGTCGTGCTGTAAGTGCTTCTAGACCACCAACCACCATATATCGTCCACCTCAACCCAATCTTCCTCCTTGGAATTTTTTTGGACAATCAAGTACTCAAGTTCCTTTCATTCCACGTGGTGTTTGTTTCCAATGTGGACAATCAGGCCACAATGTTCGAGAGTGCCCCAAAAATCATGTAGCCGCCACACCTAAACCAAAGCAAAACTTTCGTCGTGGCAAGCCACTACCCAAGACTTCCAATGTCAAGCCTCCTGTTTATGAACATGGTTATGTGAATCATGTATCCATTCTAGATTCCCACAAGTCAACCGATGTTGTACTCGGAACCATTCCTGTCAATTCCACCCCAGCTTCGGTTCTTTTTGACCCAGGAGCATATCACTCATTCATATCCCAGGACTTTGCACTGTCACATGACATCTCCTTTTCGATGTTATCCACCCCCTTAGTTGTGCAAGCCCCTGGATCCAGATGGCACACCACCATGGTGAGTCATGAGAATGAAATTGCAATTGAGGGTTTAGTATTCCTTGCCTCACTTATAGCCCTCAAGTCTTCAGACATTGATGTCATCCTAGGAATGGATTGGTTATCAAGACAGAATGCTGTCCTTGATTGTAAAGCCAAGTCAGTGAAACTAACCCATCCATCAGGCCAGACAATCAAGTACACCTCACCAAGCTCTAAAACCCAAGTGCATTCTTTAAATGTGCTTCCTCTTCCAGACCTTGAAGATATTCCGGTGGTTCGTGACTTCCCGGATGTCTTTCCATAAGAGCTGCCAGGAATACCACCTGACAGATCTGTAGAGTTTGTTGTAGATCTTATCCCAGGAACCGCACCAATATCCAGACGTCCATATAGAATGGCCCCACGTGAGTTAGCTGAGCTTAAAATCCAACTTGAAGCTTTGTTGGCAAAAGGCTTCATCCGCCCTAGCTCATCGCCATGGGGTTGCCCCGTTCTGTTCGTAACGAAGAAAGATGGAACAGAAAGGATGTGCGTAGACTATCGCCCGCTAAATCTAGCGACGATAAAGAACAAGTACCCACTGCCCAGGATCAATGATCTTGATGATCAACTTGCAGGATCCTCTGTCTTCTCCAAGATGGATTTGAGATTAGGTTATCATCAAATCAAAATCAGAAACGAGGACATTCCCAAAACGGCTTTTACTACTCGTTATGGTCTTTATGAGTACACCGTCATGTCCTGCGGTTTGACCAATGCCCCCGCCACATTCTCGCGTTTGATGAATTCGATCTTCATGGAGTACCTAGATAAATTTGTTGTAGTTTATCTTGATGACATTCTCATCTACTCGAAGAACTAAGAAGATCACGCAGAACATCTTAGGCTGGTATTGATGAAACTTAGAGAGCATTGCCTGTATGCTAAATTCTCCAAGTGTGAATTCTGGCTACCAGAAGTGACCTACTTAGGCCACGTGATTTCTGCAAAAGCCATTGCTGTCAATCCCGAGAGAGTTCAGGCCATCCTTGACTGGACTCCACCTGAATCGGTTAAGCAAGTTAGGAGTTTTCTTGGCTTAGCAAGCTATTGTCGCCGCTTCGTCGAGAACTTTTCTAAAGTTGCAAAGCCTCTTACTGAACTCCTCAAGAAAGAGAAGAAATTTGAATGGACTCCCAGGTGCGAGGAAAGCTTTCAAGAGCTAAAAAGAAGATTGACTTCTGCACCAGTGCTTGCGCCTCCAGACACCAAAAGGGATTTCGAGATCTTTTGTGATGCTTCACGGCAAGGGTTAGGATGCATACTTATGCAAGATCGACATGTGGTAGCTTATGCTTCACGCCAGTTGCGGCCACATGAAGAGAACTATCCTACCCATGATCTTGAACTCGATGCCGTAGTTCATGCCCTAACAACTTGGCGACATTACCTCCTTGGTAATCGTTGTGAGATTTATTCCGACCACCAAAGCCTCAAATACATATTCACCCAGCCAGATCTTAATCTCAGGCAAAGACGCTGGATTGAGTTGATAAAAGATTATGACTTAGGAATTTCTTACACCCCAGGCAAAGCCAATGTCATGGATGATGCACTAAGTCGTAAGTCGTATTGTAACAACCTCATGTTACAAGAGTATCAACCACTTCTTCATGAGGAATTTCGAAAGCTCAACCTCGAGATTGTTCCTCGTGGATCTCTTTTCAACTTGGTGGCGAAACCAACCCTTGAGAATCAAATCATAGTTGCCCAAAGGCGTGCATGAGGTGTTCGCCGGATCAAGGAGAACATTGCTAGCGGAGTTGCTAAATGTTTCTCCACAGATAGTAACGGAACGGTATTCTTTGAAAATCGTTTGGTAGTACCTAAGAATAGGGAACTAAGGAAATTCATCCTCAAAGAAGCCCATGATACACCCCTCTCCATTCATCCCGGTAGCACAAAAATGTACCGAGATCTACGCCAGAGATTTTGGTGGACTAGGATGAAGAGAGAAATTGCTCAGTCATTGCTGAATGTGATGTTTGTCGTCGCATTAAGGCAGAACATCAAAGACCTGCTGGTACTCTTAGACCTTTGCCTATCCCCGAGTGGAAATGGGATAAAGTCAGTATGGACTTCATCACTGGCTTTCCAAAAACCCAGAAAGGAAATGATGCCATCTTCGTTGTCATAGATAGACTTTCCAAAGTTGCTCACTTCCTTCCAGTTCGAGAGTCTATAACTGCTAGCCAGTTAGCGGACTTGTATGTCTCTCGAATCGTGTCACTTCACGGTGTTCCTTTGGAAATCAATTCAGACCGTGGTAGTCTTTTCACTTCTCGATTTTTGGAAAGTTTCCAGAATGCTATGGGAACCCACCTCTCCTTTAGCACCGCTGATCACCCGCAGTCCAGTGGTCAAGTAGAAAGGGTCAATCAAATTCTCGAAGACATGCTCAGAGCTTGTGTTATCTCTTTCGGAAAGAAATGGGAGAATTCTCTTCCTTTTGCCGAATTTGCATATAACAATAGTTTTCAATCTAGCTTGGGCATGGCTCCTTTTGAATTTCTCTATGGACGAAAATGTCGAACACCCCTAAACTGGTCAGAAACCGGTGAAAGACAATTCTTTGGACCGGATTTGATTCAGGATGCAGAAGAGCAAGTTCGCATTGTTCGTGAGAAATTTAAAACAGCCCAGTCTCGTCAGAAAAGCTATTATGATCGTCATCATAGGGAAGAAAGCTACAATCTGGATGAGAAGGCTTACCTTCGGGTTACTCCTCTGAAGGGTACCCATTGCTTCGGTATCAAAGGCAAGTTGGCCCCATGTTATATCGGTCCCTTTCGCATTCTCGCTAAACGTGGAGAAGTTGCCTACCAATTGGAACTACCCCCTCACCTCTCCTAGGTTCATGATGTCTTCCACGTCTCTCAACTCAGGCGTTGCTTCAAGGACCCCATCCGCGAAGTAGACCACGAAACGCTTGATCTCCAAGATAACCTTTCATATCGAGAGTACCCTGTTTGTATTCTTGATGAAGCCGAGCGTAGCACCAGACGTCAGAAGATCAGATTCCTCAAAGTGCAGTGGTCACATCATTCAGAGCAAGAAGCCACCTGGGAACGAGAGGATCGTCTACGAGCTGAGTACCCCACCCTCTTCCCGACAACTTCTGAATCTCGGGACGAGATTCTTTTGAGTGGGGGCGAGTTGTCAGAACCCCAAATTTAGGTTTGTGCTCTTCCAAGCTTGCATTTTTTGCATCTTAAAAAAAATTGCAAAAGAAAAGCCCTAAATGAATTAAATAAAAAGTCCAGAAATAAATCTTTTTCCAAAATTATTTTGGATGTATTGAAAAATCCTAAAAATGAGTCTGATCATTTTAAAAGTGATTTGGGATTACTCCCATGCTCATAGATTTTTCAATAATTCAAATAGTGGCTTGGAAATTAAATCTTTTGTCTATTTCAATTGAAATTCAAATAATTGAATTTCAAAAATTCCCAAAACTTGGGGTTGACTTCTTTATAGTCACCTAGGTTTTATAAAAATGTTTGGGGATTTTTATAAATGCCCTAGCTATTTATTTTAATGGGCAATACAAATAACAGAAAAGAAAATAAGAAAAACAGAAGGCAAAGCCTTACCTTTCGCCCACGGGCGAAGGCCCACTTACCTGGCCGGCCCAGCCCACCAGGGGGGCCTCCCAGTCGTCTTCCTCCCCTGGCCCCGATGCTTCTCGCTGGAGCGCATGCGGTGGCCATGGCCGCCACGCCACCTCCCTGCCTGGCCTCCCCTCCTCTTTTCCTTCGCGCTGGAGACGCCCAGAAGCCCCAGGTCCTTCTCCCCCCTCTCCCAGTTCATCTCCCTCTCTCTCTATTTGGTTTCGCGTGCACAACCGAGACCTAGCCAGAGCGCCGCCGTGCTCCGACGCGGCCAACGTCAACGAGCAACCTCCACGTCGTGTCCATCAGCTCCGTAGTGGACGTCTTCATCATCCCGTGGAATCAATCGAGCTGCCGCTCTCTGAAGACGACGGAAGCTTCAACATTCGCGCCGCCGGCCGCCATGAATCCCGGCGACAAATTCACCGCCTGATGAACCTCCCCGGCGAAGCCGACGCCGTCTTCAAGCTCCTGGTGAGCACGCGCATTTGCTGCACTCTCTCTCGCTTGCTCCCGTGGCCGGATTCGTCGTTCCCCTCTTCACCAGTGGCGGCCGCCGCCTCTCCTCGTCGTAGCCATGGCCAGGGGCCTCCTCGAGGTCCCCCTCGTGCTCCAACAGACGCGGCAGAGCACGGGGCACCCCCTTGTGGCCTCCTCTGCCCCTCCCGTGGCCGGGAGCTCGAATCCGGCGAGGCGCCGCCGTGGCCAGAGGTCACCGGCGTCGAGCCGGCCATTAGCGCCACTAAACACCCTCTAATCCCCCCCTCTCTCTCTGACAGTGGGCCCTAGGCCTTAAGTTAATACACGTTTTAATTTAAACAGAGCTTTTAACCCTGGCTTAAACCACTGAGGCTGACAGATGGGGCCGCCCTGTCAGTTGACTGGTCAACCCTGGCGTCAGCATGACCTAGTGATGACGCAGTAAAGATTAAATCATTTAATTTAATTTAGTAAATTCCAGAAAATGGTTGAAACTTTGAAAAATCATAGAAAATTCATTTTAACTCCAAATTCAACATATAATATATGAAAAATGATCAGGAGAAAATCCTCTATCCAAATTTCCAACTTTCGGCTATGTTGGAGTTGATCTTAAAAAGGGATCAGTAGCTTTTGCTATTTGATTTAAATGGAATTATTTCAAATTCAATTCAATTGCTATTCCAACTTCAAACTTTGAAATGCACCACACATCACTTGTACTTCAGAAGCTTTTCACACACATGACCATTTGGTTTCAAATGAACAAACTTTAGCAAATGCAAGTGGACCAAATTTAAATAATATTTGGAGTTTGAATTTGAATTTCCTTTTCAAATCAACTTCAATTAAAAATGTGGCAATTCAAACTTAGGTCACATCAGCACACTTCCATGCTATGTTTTTCATATTGAATGTGCATTGTATTATTTTGACTGTGCTTTACTTCCAGTGCTTCGGTGATTGCATCTTCTCGGTAGAGTTGATCTCGGAGACGAGTTCAACCTCACGCCAGAAGAGTGTTACCTCGTGATCGTCAGCAAGGCAAGCAGCCCCCTCTTTGATCATGTCTATAAAATCCCAGTTCCCTCTCATTCTCGCAAATGCATGTTTAGGATGTCACCATGATACGTTCTACCGCTAGTTGAACCCATTCCTTTGCATGACCTATCATTTTGTCACAGTAGTAAGCAAACCACAATCCTAGCAGATGTAGGAGTTGGTTGATATCATGTGGCCCCTGCAACTGTTACAGCTTATTGCATGCTTAGAGTTGTTACCTGAGGCTACTTTGATGTGAGTCGGGATGGTAGTGATCATGTGAATGATGGTGGTAACGTGTTGGTGAATCTACCCTAAACAAAGGTGAACGATGAGAGGTTGTGTAGGAGTACACAGTGGGTTGTCTCGTTGAACACTTCCTTAAGCCCGAGTTCTTGTGTTGTTATCCAAGACAAAGAGTATGACCACACATTGGGCTCACTGACCCCTCTCGGCCTAGTACCTCACCCCGGACCAGTCCAGGAGTCGCAAGTAGTTCTCCCTTTAACGATCTCAAGCAGGTGGAACCAAGGTAAGTGGTTGGCGTAGGTTGTGGGCACGTTGAATCAAGTGATCATGATCGAGTTGAGCTTGATGGCGGTCACACAACGTTTGAGTCCGCATCGGAACAATCGGTCGGATTCCGATCGTGGTCCCAACTCAAATAGGCGACTCCCTAGGACTAGAGATGGTGCCGTGAGTGAAGTGTCGTGGCAGCATCCTCGCCGGTACTCACTTGAAGGGTCCATCCCCAGGCGGTAACTGATGAGGCGTCTGTGTAGCAGTACACCCCTGCAGGGTTAATGAACTATTCGAATAGCCGTGTCCGCGGTTATGGACTACTTGGAGACCTTTACTTGATCATAGATAACTTGAACCGGATACTTCTAAAACACACCAAGATAAGTGTGAGTGCTATGGCGTACTTCCTCGTGGGGAAGTCGAGGAAGGCACCATAGTGGAGTATTGGTTGGAGACTGTTACTTGGACTCGTGTACGTTCTTACCTCTCTCTGGTACTCGTAGTTCAGGATTAGCCAAGTCAAAGCTGGCACTTCTGCAAGTGAAACCCCACCTCCCTTTGCCTTGATACATGTGCATGAGTAGTATAGTTCCTATGTAAGTCTTGCTGAGTACGACTTTGTACTCACGTTTGCTTATTCTATGTTTTAGAGACGAGACCACTGACCCTGATGGTGGCCTCTACCTCGAGCTCGACGTGGACCAATGTCATAAAGTTCCAGGCAGCAGCCTGTGCCCTTTGGAGGGTCGTTGTACTTTTCTTTCAGGCTTCTTAAGCCATTTGTTAAACTTGTCTTTACTAAGACATAATTTGTTTCCGTTGATGTTTGATGTAATGTTGGATCACATCCATGTGATCTCTGCTTGTAATACAACTACTATGTCTGCTCTGTTTAGCAGAAGTTATAAAGACTATGAGTTTGTAGAGTTCATGTTGTGATTACCTGTTGTTTACACTGGACATGTATGCTGCGTGTATGTTTATAACATGCATGTCTTAGTGTGGGGTTCGATAGCTTAGTTGTGTTCTTGCCGGCGGTCTTTTATACACCAAGTGGCCCTTAGATATGCGGAGCTTGGGGCATCGCGATGCGATTGCTCGTGACTCTGTCACGTGGCACACTTTGTTGTATGATCGAGCCCGCCCGAGATCCCGACTAAGTGATCGGGCTGGAGTAAGTCTATGTAAGGGTTATGATCCAATCGATAACATGGTTGAGGCGACTTGTCTGTGAATATGGGATTCACCACCCATATCATTAGACTTGTGTGCGGACGATGAGGACCCATCTCAGTTGATCATCCGGCCTGGATGGGATGCCCCTCACGTTCGATGCTTACCGAGAGTGATCTGTGATTGGCCTTGTCTGCTTAGACAAGTGGGTATGGCTCTCGGCTCTCCATGTGATTGTATTATGACCGGAATTACATACGCTAACCCCGGGTCCCGACACCTTTGTTGGGCCTTTGGTACCCCAAGGAATCCAGGTTTGATCTCTTGGGGTACACCGATGCGGATTGGGCCAGAGACAAGGTGGATCGGAAGTCAAAATCTGGTTCATGCCAATTTCTTGGGCGCTCATTGGTAAGTTGGCACTCCAAGAAGCAAAATTGTGTCTCCCTCTCCACCACCGAAACCGAGTATGTGGCCGCCGCAAGTTGTGCCACTCAAATCCTATGGATGAGGCAGACTTTGAAGGATTATGGACTCACCTATCAGAAGGTACCCATCTTATGTGACAATGAAAGTTCTATCAAGATTGCCAACAACCCTTGTCAACATTCTCGCACCACGCATATTGACATTCATCATCACTTCATACGGGATGATATTCAAAAGGGAGATATTGGTCTTGCACATGTGGGCACCGACAAGGAACTTGCAGATATCTTCACCAAGCCATTGGATGAAGCAAGGTTTTGCCAACAAAGGGGTGAACTTGGTATCTTGGAACGTTATAGCTTCTCGGCCTAGGGGTATCTTGCTCTCATTCATGCACATAGCGAATATCTAGTCTAGATGTAGGCAGGTATGTAGGGGAAGAAACTCAATCAATGAGTTCTCAACTCTCTACGTGATGCATAAATGGATTCAAACATCAACAATCCGCGTGCTCACCACGGTGAAACCACATGTAGCGGTTATCGATGGAGTAAGTGTCTTTGGACCCAAGGTACATCTTCGCGGTGTCAAAGCACAATACACTCAAACATGGTGGCCTCGGCCATCGCCTCTCCTTTTTCAAAGGCTTGTTTTCTCATCCATGTGTGCCTATGTGTTCATGATTATGTGTGTTTGTCTACCTTTGGACCTTTTCATGATTATGAGTATATATCTATATATCACCTTTGGTTATATTGGAATTTTCTAGTAAAATACTTCTCAAAATTTTCTTGAAGCCATCAACACCGCATGTCATGCATCAAACCGGCTTTTCCTTTGTAAGATCTTGATGAAGACCCCCTATGAACTTCTAACCAGTGACAAGCCAAACGTCAAATACTTCCGGGTATTCGGTTGTAAGTGTTTCTTTCTCAATAAGAAAGACCGATTAGCTAAGTTTCAATCCAAACCAATTGAGGGTATATTAATTGGGTATGCCTCAAACTCTCACGCCTATAGGGTCTACAACAAATCCACCGGATGTGTTGTGGAAACTTGTAACGTGGAGTTTGATGAATTTAATGGCTCCCATGGGGAGCAAGTTGATCTAAGTGATGTAGGTAATAATGAAGATTCCTCTCAAGACATTTTGGCTATGGACATTGGAGATCTTGTGCCCATTGCTCAAGTTCCTAGAGATGATGAGGTGGGTGATGGGTCAAGGGTTACAACACCACAAGCACCTCCTCCTACGACTCAAGATACAATTGCTCATGATGAGCCCATTATCCAAGAACAAGAACAAGACCCTCCACAATCCGATGTGGGTGCTCAACCACAAGTTGATGATGAGGTTGATCCACGAGATCGGCTTGACCGCATTTGCTTTGGAGAAAATGATGCTATTGAAGATGGCTCCACCCTTGATGATGAACCAAATGTATATCATGAACCCGAATGGGTGGAGCCTATTGAAACTCCAACTTCTACCATGCCATTGGTGGCTAGACGGGTTGATGTTGATAAAATCCTCACGGGATTGGGGCAAGGTATTGTTACTAACTTATGAACTTTTGCGCTCACTTCTCGTTTGTGTCTAGCATTGAACCACTTAGGTTTGAACAAGCCCTCGAGGATGCGGATTAGCTCATTGCAATGCAAGATGAGCTCACTAGTTTCACCCGGAATAGGTGTGGTCTCTTGTGGAGAGGCCTTCCGGTCAAGATCATAACATCATTGGAACTAAGTGGATCTTCAAGGACAAACAAGATGAATATGGTAATATCATTCGCAACAAGGCAAGGCTAGTGGCTCAAGGGTACTCCCAAGTTGAAGGCTTGGATTTTGATGAGACCTTTGCGCCCGTTGCCTGTCTTGAATCTATACGCATGCTTCTTGCTTATGTCGCATTCAATGGATTTCCATTATTTCAAATGGATGTAAATAGTGTGTTTCTTAACGGTCCGCTACAAGAGGATGTATATGTAGCACAACCACCCGCCTTTTATGACCCTCATCACAAGGACCACGTGTAAAAACTTCATAAGGCATTATATGGTCTTAAGCAAGCCCCTCGGGCTTGGTATGACCATCTTAGGAAGTTTTTACTCGAGGAAGAATTTGTGAGGGGTGTCATTGATGCCACTCTTTTTACCAAGAGAACCAATGGTGAGTTGGTCATATGCCAAATCTATGTAGATAACATAATATTTGGTTCTCCTAATCCATCTTTATGCAAGTGGTTCTCGGAAACTATGACCAAGAACTTTGAGATGTTCATAATGGGGATCTTGAAGTATTTCCTTGGCTTTCAAATCGAGCAATTCGCCGAAGGAACCTTCATCTCCCAAACAAAGTACATTCAAGACATGCTCGTGAAGTTCGGTATGAAGGATGCCAAGCCATGCAAGACACCCATGCTAACCAAGGGATATCTAGATAAAGACCTTTCCCGTATTCCATTTGACGCTACTCTTTATCGTTCTATGATAGGGTCATTGCTTTACCTTTGTGCATCTAGACCGGATATTATGCTTAGCGTAGGAATGTGTGCAAGATATCAAGCCTCTTGTCAGAACCCTCTGTTAGGTAATGTGCTAGGATCAAAGTAACCTTGCATCATGTCAAAATTTCAAAAGAAATCTTTGAAATCAAATTCAAAAGCAAAATGGGACAGAGAACACCCCCCAGATGAATTAATTCAAAAGGCCAGATAAAAATCTTCTCCAAAAATTCATGTTAGATTTTTGAAAAGTCTTATAAATGAGTGTGATCACATATCAAGTGATGTGGGATCCACCCCATGCTCATGTATTTTTCAAATATTCAAACAGTGCCTTGGATTTAATCAAAAACCCCTATTTGAGTTAAGATTCAAATTATTTGAATTTTAAAAATGTTGAAACTTTATAAGTGGCTAGTCTATATTATTATGAAGCCATATAAAAAATTTCAGCATTTAACAAAATGTTTAGCTATTTTATTTAGCTAAACAAAACAAACTACAGAAAAGAAAAATAGAAAAAGAAAACAAAAGCTTACCTCTCGCCCAGGGGCGAGGCCCACTCACCTTAGCCGGCCCAGCCCACCTGGAGGGGGTACATCCGTCTTCTTCCCCTCCAGGCAGGCAAGCACCTCGCCGGCGAGCGCCGTGGGCACGACAGGCAGCTGCCTGCCCCGAGCCCTATCTCCTCGCCTGGAGACGTCTGGGAGACGTCCCGATCCCTTTCCCTCCCTCCAGAACCACCTCCCCCTCCTCCCTCGCCGTGTTCGTCCTCGACAGGAGAACTCGCCGGAGCACCGAAGCGCCCCCGCGTAGCCATTGACGCCGAGGAGCCCACCCAAGATGTCCAACGTGCTTGACGTCCTCGTCTTCGTCGACTAGCAGAAGCAGGAGCTCCAATTTGGACTAGGAGTGACGCCAGGTTCATCGGATCGCCGCCGGCCGCCGGAGCTCGAGTTGATCGATTCGCCGCCGCCGTAACTTCCCCGCCTCCGACGCCTGCTCCAACGTGTTCACCAGCGTCTGGTAAGATTTTCCCCTCAAACCACGACCCCGCTCGACTCCTCTAGCTCATTCCGCCATGAGGGCCGAAGCTCCTCGCCGCCGGGAGCCATGGCGACGACCACCTGTTACGCCATCGAACTCGTCTTTTTGTCCGTCGTCTTCGCCGTGACCTCACGCATCGAACGAGCTAAAGCTTGTTGGATTTGGAGCTCTGTGGTGACGTTTGCCTCTTCCCCGTGTCTCTGTTGCCGCCGGCGAGGTCACCGCCGTCGCTGTGGTCATCGTCTTGGACACCCGCGTGCACCAGGTGACGTGCGAGCGCATGGGCTACGTCCCTGTGGTCTCGGCGTAGCGAATGGTGGCCAGGAGAGGGAGAATGCAGAGCGCCGCCGCGTCTATGACGCCGGAGTTTAGCCGCCGGCAGCCCCGCCGACGTGGCCGTGCTTAGGGACTTAACCCCACCTGGGTTAAGTGACCCTAGGTCACTGCCAAGTGGGCCCAGTGGCTTAATTAAGCCACTGGTTAATTAAACCAGCAGGGATTAGCCCCCTGGTGACGCCAGCAGTGCATCATGCTGATGCAATAAAAGGAATAAAGGAATTTCCAAATAATAAAAGAAAATAAAAATAATTCAGAAAAATCCAGAAAATACCCCAAACTTTGGAAATTCATAGAAAATTCATATTAACTCCAAATTGGACAAATAATATATGAAAAATGATCAGAATAAAATAAGCTATCCAAAAATCCAACTTTCAACTATGTTTGAGTTGATTTTAAAATGGGACCAGTAGCATATGTCATTTGAATTATTTGGAATTTATTCAAATTCAATTCAAATGCTTTTGCAACTTGGACCATGGAATTATGCTACATTTCAACCACACTTCAGAGGCATATCATACACATTTCCAAAAGGTTCAAAATGATCAAACAATGTCACATGTAACTTGGTTAAGTTTGAATTCAAATTGGAGTTTGAATTTGCAATTCAATTTGCAATATACTCCATTTAAATGGAATTGCTTCACACATCAAAGCATTTACATCAATTTCCAACCTTCCATCATGTGATTGTGCATTGTCTTTACTTTGCTACTTTGCTTGTTGTTTGTCGAGTAGAGGTGGAACCGGAGCAGGAGGCTGCCCCCTTCGTTGAAGACCCCGAACCCGAACCTCGTCAGCAAGGCAAGCAAACCCCCATTGATCATGTCGATAAAATCCCACTTCCCTCTCATGTCTCGCTTATGCATTGTTTAGGATGATTACCATGCTACGTTTCTACCGCATAGATGAACCCATTCCTTTGCATGACCTATCATTTTGTCACAGTAGTAAGCAAACCACAATCCTAGCAAATGTAGGAGTTGATTGATATCATGTGGCCCCTGCAAATGATACTGCTTATTGCATGCTTAGAGTGATACCATGATGTTACTGTTATGTGAGTCGGGATGGTAGTGATCATGATGATGATGGTAGAAAAGTGTTGGTGAATCGACCCTAATACAAGGTGAACGATGAGAGGCTGTGTAGGAGTACACGGTGGGTTGTCTCGTTGAACACCACCCTAAGTCCGAGTTCTTGTGTGGTGATCCAAGATGAAGATTATAACCACACATTGGGCTCACTGACCCCTCTCAACTTACTAACTCATCCCTTTCAATGTCCAGATGTCGCAATAGTTCGGAGTTCTGGTAGGTCTGTGGCCTGGATGCTAAGTGAGAGAACGGCTCATCCGAGACCGGCTTATGCACCACGCACACATCACTTGGGTCCACTTCGGTAAACCGGCCGGGTTCACGATAGTGGTAACCAACCCAAGTAGGCGGCTTTCTCGGACTAGATCGGCTATAAGGTAACAGTTGTGGTGAGCATCCTCGCCGACACTTCTTGAACGGTGTCGAGTACAAAGGCGGTAAATGATGATCATGTGTGTGTAGCGGTACACCCCTGCAGGGTTAACAAAACTATTCGAATAGCCGCGTCCGCGGTTATGGACTGCTTGGAAAGCTTAGCTTGATTATTAGACAACTTGAACCAGATACTTCTAAAACACACCAAGAGAAGTGTGAGTGCTATGGCGTGCTTTCTCGTGGGGAAGTCGAGGAAGGCACCATAGTGGTGTAATTGGTTGGAGAAAGTAGTGGACTCGTGTACGCTTCTTACCTCAAAGTCTGGTACTCGTAGTTCAGGATTAGCCAAGTCAAAGCTGGCACTTCTGCAAGTGAAACCCCACCTCCCTTTACCTTGATACATGTGCATGAGTAGTATATCTCCTATGTAAGTCTTGCTGAGTACGACTTTGTACTCAAGTTTGCTTAATCTATGTTTTAGATGATACCACTGACCCCGAAAGTGGCTTCTTCATCGAGCTGGACGACTGAAGATCAACTAGTCTAGTCCCAGTCAGACGACTGGTTCCCTCGTGGAGGGTTTGTGTTTAAATAAGGCTTCTTAAGCCATTTGTTAAACTTGTCTGTACTCAGACATAAATTGCTTCCGTTTGTGTTGTAATGTTGGATCACATATTTGTGATCTCTGTGTGCACTCTATAAGAGTTATCAATAAAAATGTATACTTTGTAGAGAATTGCAATGGTACATGTTGTTCATACAAGGCATGTGTGCTGCGTGTATGTTTATAACATGCATGTCTTTGTATGGGTTTTCGAGACCTTAGTTGTGATCTGGCTGGTGGTCTTTCATACACCAAGTGGACCTTAGATGTGCGCAGCTTGGGGCATCGCGATGCGATTGTTCGAGACTCTGTCTCGGGCACACTTTGTGGTATGATCGAGCCCGCCCTAGACCCCGACTAAGTGATCGGGCTGGAGTAAGTCTATGTAAGAGTTATGAGATAGTCGGTAGTATGGTTGAGGCGACTTGTCTTTGAATATGGGAGCTCATCCATATCATTAGACTTGTGTGCGGACGATGAGGACCCATCTCAGTTGATCATCCGGCCTGGATGGGATACCCCTCGCGTACGATGCTTTCCGAGAACGTTCTGTGCTTGGCCTTGTCTGCTTAGACAAGTGGGTACGGTTCTCGGCTCTCCATATGACTATGTCTTAACTGGACTTGCATACGCTAACCCTGAGTCCCGACACCTCTCCTATGTAGATTCATCATTTGGAGGTTAAGCGCATTCTTAGATACCTTGTTCATACTCCTTTGTTGGGCCTTTGGTACCCCAAGGAAGCCAAGTTTGATCTCTTGGGGTACACTGATGCGGATTGGGCTAGAGACAAGGTGGATAGGAAGTCAACATCTGGTTCATGCCAATTTCTTGGGCGCTCATTGGTAAGTTGGCACTCCAAGAAGCAAAATTGTGTCTCCCTTTTCACCGCCGAAGCCGAGTATGTGGCCGCCGCAAGTTTTGCCACTCAAATCCTATGGATGAGGCAGACTTTGAAGGATTATGGACTCACCTATCAGAAGGCACCCATCTTATGTGACAATGAAAGTGCTATCAAGATTGCCAACAACCCTTGTCAACATCCTCGCACCAAGCATATTGACATTCATCATCACTTCCTACGGGATGATATTCAAAAGGGAGATATTGTTCTTGCACATGTGGGCACCGACAAGCAACTTGCAGATATCTTCACCAAGCCATTGGATGAAGCAAGGTTTTGCCAACTAAGGGGTGAACTTGGTATCTTGGAACGTTATAGCTTCTCGGCCTAGGGGTATCTTGCTCTCATTCATGCACATAGTGAATATCTTGTCTAGATGTAGGCATGTATGTAGGGGGAGAAACTCAATCAATGAGTTCTCAACTCTCTATGTGATGCATAAATGGATTCACACATCAACAATCCGCGTGCTCACCACGGTGAAACCACGTGTAGCGGTTATCGATGGAGTAAGTGTCTCTGGACCCAAGGTACATCTTCGCGGTGTCAATGCACAATACACTCAAAATGGTGGCCTCGGCCACCGCCTCTCCTTTGTGAAAGGCTTGTTTGCTCATCCATGTGTGCCTATGTGTTCATGATTATGTGTGTTTGTCTACCTTTTGACCCTATCATGATTATGAGTATATATCTATATATCACCTTTGGTAAGATTGGAATTTTCTAGTAAAATACTTCTCAAAATTTTTGGACGTACGAAAAAAAAATCAGACTTCCGAGTTAAATGACCAGTGGCTTTTCCAAAACGGCGGGCGTCTGTTCGCTTTCGGACGTCCGATACATCGGACGTACGACACATCGGACGTCCGAAACACGTCGGGCATCCGAACATTCCTGTTTTCCCTTCACCTTGTATCCCAGCCTGTCCTGGTTCTCACGACTCAACCACTTTGGGAAATCCGACAAGTTTCGGACGTCCGAAGTTGGCTGCACTATAAAAACTATCCGTCGGGACGAGGGGAGCAGTTCCTTCCTCTCGGCCATTTTCCCCCTGTCCTCCTCCTGCGCTGTCGCCGCCGGCCGCCCCGGCCTCCCCGGTGATCCTCCCCTCCGGATCTGCTCACCCCGGGTACTTCTCATCCCTGTCTATCTTTCCATCCAATTGGTTTCGCCATGGGTGCCCGGATTTTGCCTCATTCTCGTCTCTCCTTGCTCTAGGGTTTCGAGATGGTGAGGACAAAAATATCCGCTGGCAAGCATCGTGATGCCTCTGGTTCCCTGCTATTCTCCTTCTCCTATCCGTGTGTGCCACCATTTTGTGCCCCCATTATTTCCCGTTGGATGGTTGGGTATCGTTGCTCATGTGCCTCTCGTGTGGCTAGGTGGTTCAGGGGACTCGGATGAACCGCCTCATCTTCTTCGCCATATGAAGCAGCCTATGTACACTGACCCACCGTCGGACAGTGAGCACACTCCTAGCACGGATGACATCGACTCTGGATCAGAATTTGAGGATGAGGAGGAAATTGTGGAAGAGGAGGAGGATGTGTTTGCTGCCAAAGATCCCCCGGAGGTTGTGACTCGTCCCTCCAAGCTTGGCATTCGTCGACCGGCTAGGGGCTCGTCTTCGGCTTCCGGGGCTCGTGATGCTGAGGACCCCGATGATGCTCCCCCTATGCCTTCGATTCACATCTCCTCTGAGCCGGTTGTTGTTAATGGCCGTCTGATGGCCGATTGCTCCAAGATTTCACTTGATGCGTAACGCAAGATTCGTCGTGTCAATCAGTTTGTGGCTCCCCCGGATTGTCTGGATGGCAAGTTTCAGACTAATGTGCAGGCAGATATTTTCACGTCCGTGGAAGTTCGTCAAGAACTTGCAAACTCTCATGCATGCATTCCCCTTGACTTCATCCGGGCCAATCCGAAAAAATTTCCTGGTGTGATGGATCTCATTGACTCTGTGGGCTCGGTCCAGTCTTCGGCTTTCGGTGTGACTGGAACACTGTTGCGATCCTATAGTTTTATGCCACATGCTACTTCCATACCACTAACAGAGAGATCTCATGGATGACTGGTGAGCAGCAGTGCACTGCCTCGTTTGTTCAGTTTCAGAAGGCTCTGGGCTTTCGCTCCTCTGGGATCCAGATTCATGCGAATAACAAGAAGTAGAAGGCTAAGGTAATCTATGACTATCTTTGCTTTATTAAATTTGAGATTCAGGGTGATGACTGCTTAAGGAAGTCAAATGACATATCCATCTGGAAGCAGCCCTATCAGTTCCTGTACCAGTGCGTGCTCGGGACTCTGTATCCCAAGTCTGGGGATAGGACTCATTGCAGCAGTTCTGCTATCACCTTGATGTGCCATATTGATGACACCCCCGACAAGCGTCTTGATGTGCCACACTATCTTTGGCATGAGATTCGGATGGTGAGCCTTCAGCAGCGTCGACAATATCCTCATGCACCTTTCATCATGGAGCTCATTCAGTCCGCAATCTCATCTCCATTGGAGATCACCAAGACTCACACTTTATGGTCCATTTCGGAGAACATGTACTTCACTGCTCCTGATGTTCCCCTGACTCGTCCTATTCCGGGCTACTCCACTGTTCGTGGCACTATTCACCGTCAGTCTTCGGATCAGGTTCTTATGCGTCGTATGGCATAGTTTTTTGGAAAGGCCCAAGCTGCTATGATGAGGGCCATCTCGTTCAACTGCCACTCCAACCAAACAGTGGTCTCCGACCTCATTGATACGTCCAAAACGTATCTATAATTTCTGCTTGTTCCATGCCTCTTTTGTGTGATATTGCTTGGTCTCCTATAATTTCTACCGGAGGGAGGATTGACCTCCGGGAGCTTCTCCACCACCATGGACGCTTCCCGGATGATTCGTGAGTAGTCCACCTTGGACCATGGGTCCATGATACGTAGCTATGTGATGTTCTCCTCCCCTCTTTGTTCTTCAGCTGCCCTACATGATCAAGGCACATATGTAATTCTTTCTGTTGTTGTTTGATACGTCCAAAACGTATCTATAATTTCTGCTTGCTCCATGCCTCTTTTGTGTGATATTTCTATGATATTGATGAACTTCCATACACTTTTGATCATATTTGGACTAACCTATTAACTCAGTAAACCCCAGTGCCAGTTCCTGTTTTCTGTTGTTTTTCTATTTCAGGTTTCCCCCTTATTAAAAGTACCATAAAAATTCCGAGATAAATATAGGAAAAATCAGCGTACCGGAAGTTTCGCGAAGAGCCCAGGAGGGGCCAGAGGGGATCCAGGGGGGCCAGGCGGACAGAGGGCGCGGCCAGGCCCCTGGCCGCGCCAGGGGGGCGCCTGGAGCCCCTAGCCCACCTCTGGCTGCCCCCTTTCGCCTATTTATTCCCCGTGACGAGAAACCCTCGGGGACGGAACCCTTTTTCGCGATCTCTCCTCTGTTCCGCCGCCATCGCGCTTCCAAGATCGGGAGCACCAGAACACCTCTTCCCGGCACCCTGCCGGAGGGAGGAATCACATCCGGGAGCTTCTCCACCACCATCGATGCTTCCCGGATGAACCGTGAGTAGTCCACCTTGGACCATGGGTCCATGATCAGTATCTATGTGATGTTCTCCTCCCCTCTTTGTTCTTCATGGTTTAGACCTCGTGAGCTGCCCTACATGATCGAGGCACATATGTAATCTTTCTGTTGTTGCTATGCTGAGTTTGCTGGGATCCGATGGATTATAAGATTATGTTCAGATTGTGATTGAGTTATATATTTCATTCTCTTCTTTTATATTTATGTTCTTGGTTAACTTGCATGTTCTCCGTTGCTTTTTATTGCTTTGACCAAGTAGTAGGTAGTGAATCCAAGAGGGAGCGTTATGCGTGATTGTGGGTTCATGCCCCCCGATGACTAGCTTGAGTGACAGAAACATGAGTCTAGGGGATGTGTTGTTGCCACAAGGGGGGAAACAACGGTGCTTGTACTTGCGGGTGCAAGGATTGTTTACTTTACGCAAAGTTCTTTAATGCAGTTGTCCGTTGCTTTGAGTTTACACTTTGGGTGGGATTCGCAACTTAATACCAGCGAGATGTTCTGGATAGATATCTCAAGGTGGATGATTAGTGGGTAGATGTAGATGGATTTCAGTCTACTTGTCTTGGCGTACCGCCCGTGCTTTTGAGCCTCTTCTTTTCTGTTTTGTATAATTAGCATTGGTTTGCGCACATAATCATGTCAATTGCCCAGCTGTGATTTGTTTACCTCGCATGGCTATTTTATCGTCTTTTGGGAGAGATACATCACTAGTGAACATCATAGGACCCAGGTCCATATTACCATTACTGTTTGCACTATCTATTTACTTTCAGTATTTACTTTTCCGTTGCTATCACTATCTATCATTATTATCCCGTGCATTTTATCCTTTGTAAACAACAAGGCCGGAGGAATTGACAACTCCTCTGTACTCGTTGGGAAGCAAAGGTATTTGCTATGTGTGCAGGTACAGGTGAAGTAAGCAACCTTGAGTTGTGAACAGCGCCATTGTTCACTTCACCACCTACTTGTATCTGTTGGAGTCCTCCTGGACGATACTCAACCTTAGCATTTTTTGCTAAGGGAAATTTGCTGCTACGCTACATCTCACCTTCCACTTGGGGTACCCAATGAGGAGCGAGAAGTTATCTCGTGTATCAAGCAAATTTCTGGCGCCGTTGCCGGGGACTCCACTCTTCAAGATAGGGGAGTTGCACACTATCTTTTATCTTTGCTTTTTAGTCTTGTTAGTTTACCTTTCAGTTTTTGCTTTAGTGTCTTTTATCAAAAATCAAAAAAATAGTTATCTTTCTTGCTGCTGCTATGGGTTCCTCTGAGAACACCAAGTTGTGTGACTTCACTAGTTACAACAACAGTGACTTTATCTGCACTCCTATTGCTACACCTGCTACTTCATCACCTTCTTATGAGATTAAACCTGCTTTGCTGAACCTTGTTATGAAAGATCAATTCTCTGGTGCTAGAGATGATGTTGCTTTGCATTTAAATAATTTTATTGAGCTTTGTGATATGCAAAAGTACAAGGAAGTAGATGGTGATATTTTTAAGCTTAAGCTTTTTCCTTTCTCCTTGAGGGATGAAGCTAAAATATGGTTTCAATCCTTGCCTAAGAATAGCATAGACTGTTGGGATAAGTGCAAGGATGCTTTTATTGGGAAGTACTACCCCCTGCTAATATTATCCAGTTGAGGAGCTTTATTATGAATTTTAAACAATTGGATAATGAACACGTTGCCCAAGCTTGGGAACGCATGAAATCTCTTGTTAAGAATTGCCCTACGCATGGTTTGACTACTTGGATGGTTATCCAGAATTTTTATGCATGCTTGAACTTTACCTCGCGGAACTTGTTAGATTCGTCCATGGGAGGAACCTTTATGTCAACTACACTTGGTGCTGCCACAAAACTTCTCGATGAGATGATGATCAACTATTCCCAATGGCACACCGAAAGAGCTCCAACAGGTAGGAAGGTAAACTCTGTCGAGGAGATCTCCTCCCTAAATGAAAAAGTTGACTTGATCATGTCTTTACTTACCAAGCAATCTCCTATTGATCCTCAAAATGTTCCTTTAAATTCTTTGATTGCTCAGGATCAAGTAGATGTGAACTTTATCTCTAGAAACAACTTCAACAACAATGCTTATAGGAGTAACTTTGGTAGCAATCCTAGACCGTTCCCCTCCAACAACTATGGGAACAACAACACTTATACTAGCACCAAAAACTCCACTTCTGAATTAGAGAGTATGCTTAAAGACTTTATCACTACCCAAAAAACCTTCAACAAGAGTGTAGAGGAAAAACTAGACAAACTAGATACCCTCTCGTCGAAGGTAGACAATTTAGCCCATGAAGTAGAATTGCTTAAAATTAGAACTTCTCCCCTTGAGGAGAGGAAGGTCACTCCTATGAATGCTATCCAATTGCAAATTAATGAAAACATTAGGATGATGGATAAACTCAAAGAGAGATGGGCTAGAGAAAAGGAGGAAGAAGATAGAATTAAGAGCCTTCCTACACACCATACTGTTGCTACTATCCAAGTGGTTGAGGATATCCAAACTCTTAGCACCCAATGCACCCCTAGTCCCATAGGACCTATTAATGGTGATGCTATGACCTCAACCGTAGAAGAAGAAATTCCTATGACTATAGAAGCTACCAAAAAAGTGAGCCTAAAGGACGCCACTACCACTTTACTTGATAGTAGTGACCTTGATTTTGATAATGGCACTCTTTCTGAAGTTATTCGTTTCCTTCAAAAGATGTCTAGAGACCCCCACACTAGCACACTTAATCTTTCCTTCACGGAGCATATCACCAATGCTCTCATCAAAGCTAGGGAGGAGAAGCTTAGGGTAGAAGCCTCCATACCTAGAAAGCTAGAAGATGGTTGGGATCCTATGATTAAAATTAAGTTGAATAACTTTTCTTGCTTTGCTTTATGTGATCTTGGAGCTAGTACCTCTGTTATGCTGATACAGAGTGGTAACTCTCCTCGTTGGTTACCCCAAGTGGAAGGTGAGATGCAGTGTAGCAGCAAGTTTACCTTAGCAAAGATGCTAAGGTTGAGTATCGAACCAGTAGGACTCCAAGAGATACAAGTAGGTGTCACGGTGCTTGATGTGGGCCTGCACACAGATACAAATAACTTTGCTCCCAACGAGTACAGAGGAGTTGTCAATTCCTCCGGCCTTGCTGTTTACAAAGGATCAACGCAAGAGATAAAAGTGGAACTGAAAGTAAAGACTGAAAGTAAACTAAGGGTGTAAACAATAATGTGAAGATGGACCAGGGTCCCGTGATTTTCACTAGTGATGTCTCTCTCCCAAAAGACAATAAAAGTGCTAGCGAGGTAAACAAATCACAGCTGGGCAATTGACAGAATTATGAAGGCACCTCAATGCTAACTATGCTGCAAAGAAATGAAGGGCTCAAAAGAAATGGGAAGTATGCCAAGGTAAGTAGACCGAAATCCAATTGCATCTACTATGAATCATCCACCTTGAGATATCTATCCAGAACATCTCGCTGGTATTAAGTTGCGAAACTCACCCAAAGTGTAAACTCAAAGCAACAGACAACTGCACTTAAAGAACTTTGCGTAAAGTAAACAATCCTTGCACTCGCGGGTACAAGCACTGTTGTTTTATCCCTGGTGGCAACAGCACATCCCCTAGTCTCATGTTTCTGTCACTCAAGATAGACATTAGGGGGCTGAACCCACAATCAAGCATAACACTCCCTCTTGGAGTTGCAAGCAAACTACTTGGCCAAAGCGAAATTATAGATACGTTTTGGACGTAACAACATCCCCAAGCTTAATTCCTGCTCGTCCTCGAGTAGGTAAATGATAACAACATAATTTATGTGGTGACATGCTAGCAACCATATAAGAACTTTGAAAAGTAAAGCAAGCAAGGTTAGAGATTCAAATCAAGTCATAACATGCAAGAGTCTATATTAGCATTGAAACAAGTAACAAAAGAACATTAGGTGCAAGAGCTCTCGCTGTCCGTGACTCGAATGTCTCCAAATGGTGTTTGCGTGCAAGAAAGGGGATAGGGAATACGAGAAAAAGTATTTTTGTGTTGAGAACTCAATCTACTAAAGTTTCACACTTGGTCTTCTTTGGAATCTTATCTTGACTCGTCCCCAGACCACTAGCCAAGTACAAGTCAATTTGATCCACTCCTTTTCGATATTTTGAGCACTCATGCAATGGATGAGCGTAAGCACGAGAGTTAACACTTAGGATGGCAAAGAGAGAATATGGTGGAGGAGGAAGACAAAGAGGATGATAAAGGCTCACATCAATGAGGACAATCATAGGCAAGAAATGCCAACTGATAGATACGATGTGAGGAGTAGGGATTGCCATGCAACGGATGCACATACGAGCTAGGAAGCTCTCCAATGGAACTAGTGGGGGTGCATCTAACTTGCTTGCTCATGAAGACCTAGAGCTCGTTTGAGCAGGCTCATCCTTGGAATATTCAAGCCAAGTTCTAAAGTGTGAAGGTCCCCACATAGCTATATGCATGATGATCATCTCTATGGAGTACAAGGATATAAAGGGAGTACTAGTGTGGATCTCTCAAAAGGATAGTAGTGTTGCCCCTTTCTCTCTTTTTATTTCTTTTTCTATTTTTTCTATTTTTTTGTATTTTTTTGTGGCCTCAATGGCTCTTTCTATTTAACTCTCATTTGTCCTCTTTGGGATCTTTTAATGTGTCCACTTTGGGATCTTTTCCTCACTTAAGGGCAACACTCTATTTTACAAGAAGGTAAAGGAGATCTTTCACACTTTACAAAGTACTCAAATCATAAAGAAGATGTAACTATCATGATGTATGCAATGTATGCCTCTGCCAGTGTAGCAGGAACATGTAAGACATGAAGATCAAGTCATGAAGAGGTGGAAGTTGCATGACAATATAACTCGGAAAGGCTATGGAAATGCCTTGATAGGTAGGTATGGTGGCTGTTTTGAGGAAAGATATAAGGAGGTTTATGATGACAGAGCATATCATGCCAAGGGTTTTGATGTACCGGCGAAGGTGGATACCAACTCTCGGAATGAGAACAAGGCAATGCACGGCACGGGAGAGGCTAGCAAAATATGGGAAGGTGGAAGTGCCAACTCTCAATACTTACATTAGTCCGAAGAACTCATGCACTTATTATCGGTAACTCTCAATCTAATAAGGAGGTTCACAAAGAGAAAAATACCCCAAGGAGGAGTGTATGGGGGTTTGGTTATCCTTGCGCATCCTCGACTCATGGTACGTGAGTGTTCTCTGATATTCGACTCCTTAGAAGAGTAGTGATCCATCTAGTAGCTAGAGTTCTCAACTAGTTTTGTAGGTTTTTTGAAAATAAACACGGATTGCCCAAAATACGACACCTATCACTAATAGGCAAGAGCTCTTGACACCAAAAGTTCAAACATTACTCACAACAATACCTCAAAACTATTGCAAGCTACTACTAGAATTAAATAGCAACCTCAATCACCTACTTCTCAAAACAAGACACAACTCAGTGCAACAACCAAATCTCTTTAACAAGATAAACATGAAAACTAAAAAGAGTTCCAGTAACAAACTAAACAAAAGCCAAGGCTCTTGCAAAAGACAAACTAAGACTAAGACTAAACATGGCAGTAGCTATGGAAAGATAAAGAACACACAACAGCAAAAAGATAAGCAGGAAAAATCATATGATGTGTTCTAAATTTTGAAAGTGGAGCGTGTTTCTCTCCCACACAAAGTAAGAAAGGATCTAACTTGTTATGAACAGCAAGCAAAGCTAAAGAAAACTAAAAATAAAACCTAAGAGCGAGACGCTCCAAGCATAGCACATAACACATGAAGTGATAAAAATATAGTGAGACGAAGGACGAACCGATGATTGTTGATGGAGAAGGGGATGCACGGGGGCATCCCCAAGCTTAGACGCTTGAGTCTTCTTGAATATTTATTGGGGATGCATGGGGGCATCCCCAAGCTTGAGCGGTTGACACTCCTGGATCTTCTTTCATCATCTTCCATCGCACACTTGAAAACTCCCTTCATACATAACTCATCATAAGCTGATTAGAGAGGTTAGTACCCTTAATAAATAATTTTTCTCCACTGGATATAAAGATATTCTTGAAGATCTACTGTTTCTCAAGATTTCCAAAAAGTTTTTGCAAAGAAAAAACAAGCTTAAGGTTTGCAAAAGTTAGGAGAGACAAAACGTGGCAGAAAACAGAACAGCAGGTAGTAAAGAATTTTTTAGGGATACTTCTGCAACTCAAATCAAAAAAACTCGGAACATACGGAAGTTTCACAATTGTATGGAGCATACTGTGTAAAAATTTCAGCTCAAAAAGATGAACTGGGATTTTTCTGGAATTTTTCTGGTCACGAGGACAGAATCTGTTTTCTAGACAGCATGTCACAACTTTTATTTCCCTTGCCGTAAGAGGCTATAACTTGGCACAAAGTTGAAAAATAAAGATACAATGATGTTGCTACAGAAGTAACAATCATCAAGACACAACAAAAGCAAAAAGAAAAACCTAAATTCGTTGCGGGCTGCCTCCCGAAAGCGCTTCTTTAGAGCCATTAGCTAGGCTGAAAGATTATAGAAGATGCTCTCACAAGAATAAGAATTTTGAAGCAAAAGAGAGCATCAAGAAGAAAATATGAAACACATTTAAGCCTAACCCACTTCCTATGCATAGGCATCTCATAAGAAAATAAATCGAAGAAGCACAAAGTCACATGCATAGGAAGGTGGAACAAGAACAACTTAAAAACTTTCAACAAAAAGAGAGGTGTTTTTGTAACATGGAGGTTTCTACAATCATACTTTCCTCTCTCAAAGTAATTTTCAGTAGTATCATGAACAACATCAAGAGTGTAACTATCACATAAATCATATTGTTCATGCCCTACAAGCACACGTGCATTGTTTTCAACACGGTTTTTAGGATCATAAGATAAATGCAACCCATCACACTGAGCCTTGATAATAGCAAAATTCTCCGGAGTTGGAGATTTCAAAAGGATAATAGGGCAATCAAGTGCGGGTGCAATAGCAACAATTTCATGCTTAACATGAGGAACTATAGCAAGTTCATCTCCGTAAGCATCATCCATAGTGGCATCACGGCCATAAGCATAGAAGGCATCAACTTCATCAAAAAGGGATATTTCAAAAGAATCCATAGGATCATAACACTCATATAAGGTAAGAGTCAAAGAGTTACTCTCATTAGAAGTTAGACATGGATGGCTCCATTCTTCCTCCTCTTGTTCGTCACTCTCCTCCTCTTTTTCATCCAAGGAGCTTTCAGGTTCAGTAATTTCTTCTTCCATAGAGTCCTGCAAAACATTAGTCTCTTCCTTTGGATGAGAGATTCTCTCAAGATGATCAGTAATATAGTAATTTTCATCGTAATTTTCCAAACAATAGTTAAGTATAGCAGGACTCTCAGATTTTTAAGGGACATCATTAATATTTCTAAGAAGAGAAGTAATTTCATAGGCACCCTTATAAGCAACAAATTCTTCTATTGGCTCTGCATCATAAAAATCATAGTTTCCCTTAGCATAAGAAGCTAAGGTTTCATCATCATTGTACTCACATTGGAAAGAAAGGTGTTTGTGCCTCATAAAGCAACAAGATTCATCCCTGCAGGAAGATATATTATATATTGAGCACAAGTGTCTAGCATAGTCATACAACTGGTGTATTTGTTTCCATAAGTGTATCCCCTTTTGAGACAAGCGGTGCTCCTTGTACCACTTTTGTTGATCCTCGGTGAATCCTCCATGCCAATAAGATCTAGTTTTAAAGAAGTTAGACATTGATTGGCAACTAAGGAACTAGACATAATATATATATATATATATTGGATTTTTTATAAAGGACACAAAGATAAAAACTGAAAGGTAAACTAAAAAGACTAAAAAAACAAAGGTAAAGGGTAGTGTGCTACTCCCCTATCTTAGCACTCGGAGTCCCCGGCAACGGCGCCAGAAAACTTGCTTGATGGATTCTCGCCCCTTCGTTGGTTTCCCCAAGTGTAAGGTTGAGATGTAGTGCAGCACCAGTTTTCCCTCGGTGAAGATACCAAAGTTTGTCTCCAGCAGGACTCCAGAGATGATAAGTAGGTGTCAGCGGCGCAACTGACGCGGACCTACACACAGACACAGATAACTTTGTTCCCAATGAAGTTCAGAGAGGTTGTCAATCTCTCCGGTCTTGTTGTTTACAAAGGATAAAACGCAAGGGATAATGATAGCAAATAAAAGCGGTAAAGTAAATGTAGAGTGGAAACAGTGATAAGAATATGGACCGGGATACGTGATGTTCGCTAGTGATGTCTCTCTCCCAAAAGACGATAAAATTGCTATGCGAGGTAAACAAATTACAGAAAGGCAATTGACAGGATTATGAACGCACCGCAATGCTAACTATGCTACAAAATAAAGGAAGAGGTTCAAAAGCACGGGCAGTACGCCAAAGTAAGTAGACCGAAATCCATCTCCATCTACTACTAATCATCCACCTTGAGGTATCTATCCAGAACATCTCGCTGGTATTAAGTTGCGAGCCTCACCCAAAGTGTAAACCCAAAGCAATAGACAACTGCATTAAAAAGAACTTTGCGTAAAGTAAACAATCCTTGTAACCGTCGTTACAAGCACCGTTGTTTTCCCCCTTGTGGCAACAACACATCCCCTAGACTCATGTTTCTGTCACTCAAGCGTGTCATCAGGGAGGCATGAACCCACAATCTAGCACAACACTCCCTCTTGGAGTCACTACCTACTACTTGGCCAAAGCAATAAACAGCAACGGAGAACATGCAAGAATTACTTAGGAACAAAAATATAAGAGATAAAAACCAAATATATTACTCTATCACAATCTGAACATAATCTCATAATCCATCAGATCCGATCAAACTCGACATAGCAATAGCAGAAATATTACAAAGGTGCCTCGATCATGTAGGGCAGCTCACGAGGTCTAAACAATGAAGATCAAAGAGGGGAGGAGAACATCACATAGCTACTGATCACGGACCCATGGTCCAAGGAAAACTACTCACGAGACATCCGAGGAGCATCCATGGTGGAGAGGAGACTCCCGGAGGTCAATCCTCCCTCCGGCAAGGTGCCGGGAAGAGGTCTTCTGGTGCTCCTGATCTTGGAAGCGCGGCGGCGGCAGAACAGAGGCGAGTTCGCGGAATAGGGTTCCTGTTCTGGAGTTTTCCCGTGACGGAGGATAAATAGGCGAAAGGGGGCATCGAGAGGTGGGCCAGGGGCCCCAGGCGCCCCCCTGGCGCGGCCAGGGGTGGGGCCGCGCCGGGTGGCCGCCTGGGCCCCCTGGCTCCCCTCTGGCCCCTCCCAGGCTCTTTTGGAAGCTTCCTGTACGCTGATTTTTCCTGTATTTTTTCCAAAAAAATTCTGGCACTTTTTATATGGGGGAAAACTGAAATAGAAAAACAGCAGAAAACAGGAACTGACACTGGGGTGCACTGAGTTAATAGGTTAGTCCAAATATGATCAAAAGTGTATGAAAGTGTATCTAGATCATAGCAATATCACACAAAACATGCATGGAGCAAGCAGAAATTATAGATACGTTTTGGACGTATCAGCGACAGGAGCCTTGCCAGCCACTCGAACACCCGCCACCACCCGGACACCCGCCGCGGGACAAGACAGTGACTCCGAGACACAATCCGGCGAGCACTACGACCCAGATCGAAGACCAGATGAGTTCGCCAAGTTTATTCGGAACCACTCGATCAACGACGGAATAGAGCTCGACCCAAGGTTCCACTCCCGCTCAGAAGACCACTCGCAGTCGTTCCAAGTCACAAGAAGAAGAAGGCACGCCGGCTCCAGCAAGCTCACAGCCAAAGAACAACTGGATGGACCCTACACAATCCACCATTTCAAAGACGACTGAGGGCGCCTTAGGGCAGGCCACACTTTAAGAGATTGTCGTCTGTTCGCCGAACTCTCCAACAGCCTCAAGGAAGAGAAGCAGCGCGAAGCCAAACGGGCTCGAGGAACCGCGCAGCCGCCAGCACCAAACACAGAAGAGCAGTACCCTCTGTCCCATGGACGGGTCTGCATGATCCAAGAAGGACGACCCTCAAAAGAAAAACAGGACGCTCATACCCTACAGACCCGAGCAGCTGAGGACCTAAAAACAGCAGAAGCCTATCATCTGTACGGTGCAGAAACCAACATTACTTTCTCACAAAGCGACCACCCACTCGCAATTCCAAGGCCAGGGCACGCACCGCTAGTCCTTGACGCCCAAATCGGCGGTTACGACATGTACAGAGTTTTCATGGACGGGGGCAGCAGCTTAAACATAATCTTCACCAGCACCTTACACAAGATGCTGATTCCGCGGTCAGTCTGGAAGAAGTCAGGCGTCTGATACAGTGAGGAAGATAGTTCTCTCACTTCTCGTTGGTTACCCCAAGTGGAAGGTGAGATGTAGCGTAGCAGCAAATTTCCCTTAGCGAAGATGCTAAGGTTTAAGTTGTCTCCAGTAGGACTCCAAGAGATAGAAGAAGGTGGTAAAGTGAACAATGGCGCCGTTCACAACCTAAAGATTGCTTACTTCACCTGGACATGCACACATAGCAAATAACTTTGCTCCCAACGAGTACATAGGAGTTATCAATTCCTCCGGCCTTGCTGTTTACAAAGGATCAACGCAAGAGATAAAAGTGCAACTGAAAGTAAGAACTGAAAGTAAATTGAGGGTGTAAACAATGGTGGAAATATGGACCGGGGTCCCATGACGTTCACTAGTGACGTCTCTCCCAAAATATGATAAAAGTGCTAGCGAGGTAAAAAAATCATAGATGGGCAATTGACAGGATTATAAACGCACCGCAATGGTAACTATGCTACAAAATAAAGGAAGAGGCTCAAAAGAAATGGGCAGTACGCCAAGGCAAGTAGACCTAAATCCATCTGCATCTACTACGAATCATCCACCTTGAGATATCTATCCAGAACATCTCGCTGGTATTAAGTTGTGAATCCCACCCAAAGTGTAAACTCAAAGCAACAGACAACTGCATTAAAAGAACTTCCCGTAAAGTAAACAATCCTTGCACCCACAGGTACAAGCACCGTTGTTTTATCCCTGGTGGCAACAACACATCCCCTAGTCTCATGTTTCTGTCACTCAAGCTAGACATCAGGGGGCTGAACCCACAATCAAGAATAACGCTCCCTCTTGGAGTTGCAACAAATCACTTGGCCAAGGCAAAATACGGCAACGGAGAACATGTAAGAATTAACTCAAGAACACAAATATAAAAGAGAACCAAATATATTACTCATCACAATCTGAACATAGTCTCATAATCCATCAGATCCCAGCAAACTCAGCATAACAACACAGAAAATTACAAAGTGCCTCGATCATGTGAGGCAGCCCACGAGGTCTCGAAAGTGGAAGCACAAAGAGGGGAGGAGAACATCACATAGCTACTGGTCATGGACCGGGGTTCTATGATGTTCACTAGTGATGTCTCTCTCCCAAAAGACGAAAAAATAGCCATGGGAGGTAAACAAATTATAGATGGGCAATTGACAGGATTATGTGCGCAAAGCAATGCTAACTATGCTACAAAGAAAGGAAGAGGCTCAAAAGCATGGGCAGTATGCCAAGACAAGTAGACCGAAATCCATCTGCATCTACCTACTAATCATCCACCTTGAGATATCTATCCAGAACATCTCGCTGGTATTAAGTTGTGAATCCCGCCCAAAGTGTAAACTCAAAGCAACGGACAACTCCATTAAAGAACTTTGCGTAAAGTAAACAATCCTTGCACCCGCAAGTACAAGCACCGTTGTTTTCTCCCTGGTGGCAACAACACATCCCCTAGACTCATGTTTCTGTAACTCAAGCTAGTCATCGGGGGGCATGAACCCACAATCATCCATAATTCCCCTTCTTGGAGTCACTACCTACTACTTGGCCAAAGCAATAGATAGCAACGGAGAACATGCAAGAATTACTCTAGAACATAAATATAAAAGAGGAGAATCAAATATATTACTCAAACAGAATCTGAACATAATCTCATAATCCATCGGATCCCAGCAAACTCAGCATAGCAACAGCAGAAATATTACATATGTGCCTCGATCATGTAGGGCAGCTCACGAGGTCTAATCCATGAAGAACAAAGAGGGGAGGAGAACATCACATAGCTACTGATCATAGACCCATGGTCCAAGGTGGACTACTCACGGTTCATCCGGGAAGCATCCATGGTGGTGGAGAAGCTCCCGGTGGTGGTTCCTCCCTCCGGCAGGGTGCCGGGAAGAGGTCTTCTGGTGCTCCCGATCTTGGAAGCGCGGCGCGGCGGAACAGAGGAGAGAACGTGAAAAAGGGTTCCCGTCACGGAGGTTTCACGTCACGAGGATTATATGGGCGAAGGGGGGCAGCCAGGGGGGCCACCAGGGGTCCAGGCGGCCCCCTGGCCCGGCCCCACCCTAGAGCGCACCGGGAGGGCGCCTCGGGCCCTGGTGGGTCCCCTCTGCCCCCCCCCCCCCCCTGGTGATTCTCGAAGCTTCTGTATCGCTGATTTGTTATTGGATTTTTCCCAAATTTTTGGAGCACTTTTAATATGGGGGAAACCTGAAATAGAAAAACAACAGAAAACAGGAACTGGCACTGGGGTGCACTGAGTTAATAGGTTAGTCCAAATATGATCAAAAGTGTATGGAAGTTCATCAATATCATAGCAATATCACAAGGAGAAATTATAGATACGTTTTGGACGTATCACTTCTCCTGGCAGCCCCGATCTTGAAACGGCGGCGGCGACGGTACAGAGAGGAGAACGGGAATAGCAGATCGATATTTAGGGTTTCCTCCACGGGCGCTAAATATAGGCCAAGGGGGGCACCGAGGGGGGCCACAGGGCATCCAGGAGGGTGCTCGACGCGCCCTAGGGGGGCGCGTGATACGTCCAAAACGTATCTATAATTTCTGCTTGCTCCATGCCTCTTTCGTGTGATATTGCTATGATATTGATGAACTTCCATACACTTTTGATCATATTTGGACTAACCTATTAACTCAGTGCACCCAAGTGTCAGTTCATGTTTTCTGCTCTTTTTCTATTTCAGGTTTCCCCCATATTAAAAGTGCTCCAAAAATTTGAGAAAAATCAGTGATAAGGAAGCTTACGGAATCACCGAGGGGGGGCCAGAGGGGACCCACCAGGGCCCCAGGCGCCCTCTCGGCGCGCCACAGGGTGGCCCCCTGGTGGCCCCCCTGGCTGCCCCCCTGGCTTCCCCCCTTCGCCCATATAATCCTCGTGACGTGAAACCTCCGTGACGGGAACCCTTTTTCACGTTCTCTCCTTTGTTCTGCCGCGCCGCGCTTCCAAGATCGGGAGCACCAGAAGACCTCTTCCCGGCACCCTGCCGGAGGGAGGAACCACCCCCGGGAGCTTCTCCACCACCATGGATGCTTCCCGGATGAACCGTGAGTAGTCCACCTTGGACCATGGGTCTATGATCAGTAGCTATGTGATGTTCTCCTCCCCTCTTTGTTCTTCATGGATTAGACCTCGTGAGCTGCCCTACATGATCGAGGCACATATGTAATATTTCTGTTGTTGCTATGCTGAGCTTGCTGGGATCCGATGGATTATGCGATTATGTTCAGATTGTGTTTCAGTAATATATTTGATTCTCCTCTTTTATATTTATGTTCTTGAGTAATTCTTGCATGTTCTCCGTTGCTGTTTATTGCTTTGGCCAAGTAGTAGGTAGTGACTCCAAGAGGGAGCGTTATGCATGATTGTGGGTTCATGCCCCCCGATGACTAGCTTGAGTGACAGAAACATGAGTCTAGGGGATGTTTTGTTGCTACAAGGGGGAAACCAACGGTGCTTGTACTTGCGGGTGCAAGGATTGTTTACCTTACGCAAAGTTCTTTAATGCAGTTGTCTGTTGCTTTGAGTTTACACTTTGGGTGGGATTCGCAACTTAATACCAGCGAGATTTTCTGGATAGATATCTCAAGGTGGATGATTAGTAGGTAGATGCAGATGGATTTCGGTCTACTTGTCTTGGCGTACCGCCCATGCTTTTGAGCCTCTTCCTTTTCTTTATAGCATAATTAGCATTGGTTTGCGCACATAATCCTGTCAATTGCCCAGTAGTAATTTGTTTACCTCGCATGGCTATTTTATCGTCTTTTGAGAGAGAGACATCACTAGTGAACGTCATAGGAACCGGGTCCATATTTCCAATACCGTTTACACCCACTATCAATTTAATGCTTTATTTACTTTTCCGTTGTTATCGCTATCATTATTATCCCGTGCGTTTTATCCTTTGTAAACAACAAGGCCGGAGGAATTGACAACTCCTCTGTACTCGTTGGGAAGCAAAGTTACTTGCTGTGTGTGCAGGTCCAGGAGAAGCAAGTGATTATCTTCAAACGGCGCATCGCTTCTCGAACCACCTTCTTGTATCTGTTGGAGTCCTACTGGTCGACACTCAACCTTAGCATCTTCGCTAAGGGAAATTTGCTGCTGTCTACATCTCAACCTTCCACTTTGGGTAACCAATGAGGGGCGAGAGTAAACTCTCGCGACATCAAAGCAATTTCTGGCGCCGTTGTCGGGGACTCCACTCTTCAAGATAGGGGACTTGCACACTACCTTTTATCTTTGCTTTTTAGTCTTGTTTGTTTACCTTTCAGTTTTTTCTTTAGTGTCCTTTATCAAAAATCAAAAAAAATAGTTATCTTGCTTGTTGCTACTATGGGTTCCTCTGAGAACACCAAGTTGTGTGACTTTACTAGTCACAACAACAGTGACTTTATCTGCACTCCTATTGCTACACCTGCTACTTCAGCACCTTCTTATGAGATTAAACCTGATTTGCTGAACCCTGTTATGAAAGATCAATTCTCTGCTGCTAGAGATGCTGCTGCTTTGCACTTAAATAATTTTATTGAGCTTTGTGATATGCAAAAGTACAAATAAGTAGATGGTGATATTTTTAAGCTTAAGTTTTTTACTTTCTCCTTGAGAGATGAAGCTAAAATCTGGTTTCAATCCTTGCCTAAGAATAGCATAGATTCTTGGGATAAGTGCAAGGGTGCTTTTATTGGGAAGTATTATCCCCCTGCTAAGATTATCCAATTGAGGAGCTTTATTATGAATTTTAAACAATTGGACAATGAACACGTTGCCCAAGCTTGGGAACGCATGAAATCTCTTGTTAAGAATTGTCCTACGCATGGTTTGACTACTTGGATGGTTCTCCAAACTTTTTATGCAGGCTTGAACTTTACCTCGCGGAACTTGCTAGATTCGGCCGCGGGAGGAATCTTTATGTCAACTACACTTGGTGCTGCCACAAAACTTCTCGATGAGATGATGACCAACTATTCCCAATGGCACACCGAAAGAGCTCCAACAGGTAGGAAGGTAAACTCTGTCGAGGAGATGTCCTCCCTAAATGAAAAAGTTGACTTGATTATGTCTCTACTTACCAAGCAATCTCCTATTGATCCTCAAAATGTACCTTTAAATTCTTTGATTGCTCAAGATCAAGTAGATGTGAACTTTATCTCTAGAAACAACTTCAACAACAATGCTTATAGGAGTAACTTTGGTAGCAATCCTAGACCGTTCCCCTGCAACAACTATGGGAACAACAACACTTATCCTAGCACCAAAAACTCCACTTCTGAATTAGAGAGTATGCTTAAAGACTTTATCACTACCCAAAAAGCCTTCAACAAGAGTATAGAGGAAAAACTAGACAAACTAGATAACCTCTCATCGAAGGTAGACTATTTAGCCCACGAAGTAGAATTGTTAGAGAAAAGGAGGAATAAGATAGAATTAAGAGCCTTCCTACACACCATACTGTTGCTACTATCGAAGTGGTTGAGGATATCCAAACTCTTAGCACCCAATGCACCCCTAGTCCCATAGGACCTGTAATGGTGATGCTATGACCTCAACCGAAGAAGAAGAAATTCATATGACTATAGAAGCTACCAAACAGGTGAGCCTAAAGGACACAACTACCACTTTAATTGATAGTAGTGACCTTGTTTTTTGTAATTGCACCCTTTCTGAAGTTATTCGTTTCCTTCACAAGATGTCTAGAGACCCCCACACTAGCACACTTAATCTTGCCTTCACGGAGCATATCACTAATGCTCTCATTAAATCTAGGGAGGAGAAGCTTAGGGTAGAAGCCTCCATACCTAGAAAGCTAGAAGATGGTTGGGATCCTATGATTAAAATTAAGTTGAATAATTTTTCTTGCTATGCTTTATGTGATGTTGGAGCTAGTACATCTGTTATGCCCAAAAGAATGTATGATATATTTGAATTGAAACCTTTTGATCCGTGTTCTTTTGGTGTTCGTCTTTTTGACTCTTCCGTAAAGAAACCTTTGGGGAAGATCTATGATGCTCTTATCATTGTCAATGACAATTATGTTCCCGTTGATTTTACTATTATGGACATTGAATGTGAACCTTCTTGTCCAATTATTTTGGGATGTCCTTTTCTTCGCATCGTGGGTGCTGTTATTGATATGAAAGAAGGGATTATAAAATTCCAATTCCCTCTCAAGAAAGGGATGGAACACTTCCCTAGGAAAAAGATTAAGTTTCCTTCGAGTCCGTCACATGGGCTAGTTATTTTCTTGAAAAGACTTCATCTATTTGCATTAAGCCTAGCTAATGGCTTTAAAGAAGCGCTTTCGGGAGGCAGCCCACAATGAATTTAGGATTTCATTTTTGTTTTTATTCTGTTTTTAGTGGTCTTGATGATTTTTAGTACTGTATCAACATCATTCTATCTTTACTTTTCAAGCTTTGTGCCTTTATAGCCTCATATGACAAGGGAAGTGAAAGTTGTGCCATGCTATCCAGAAAACAGATTTTGTCCTCGTGACTATAAAAATCACAGAAAAATCTCAGTTCATCTTTTTGAGCTGAAGTTTTTACACAGCGTGATCTATACAATTACGAAACTTTCGTATGTTCTGAGTTTTTTGATTTGAGTTGCAGAAGTATCCCTAAAAAATTCTTTACTACCTGCTGGTTTGTTTTCCACAGATTCTGTCCTGTTTTGCCTTTTCTTCGTTTTGCAAACCTCAAGCTTGCTTTTTCTTTGCAAAAACTTTTTGGCAATCTTGAGAAACAGTAGCCCTTCAATAATATATTTATTTCCAGTAGAGAAAAATTATTTTATTATGGGTGCTAACCTCGCTAATCAGATTATGATGAGTTATGTATGAAGGGAGTTTTCAAGTGTGCGAGGGAAGATGATGAAAGAAGATTCAGGAGTGTCAAGCGCTCAAGCTTGGGGATGCCCCCATGCATCCCCAAGAAATATTCAAGGAGACTCAAGTCTCTAAGCTTGGGATGCCCCCGTGCATCCTCTTCTCGATCTACAATTATCAGTTCGTCTCTCGTTTCACTCTATTTTTATCACTTCATGCATTATGTGCTATGCTTGGAGCGTCTCACTCTTAGGTTTTTAGTTTTCTTTAGCTTTGATTGCTGTTCATAACAAGTTAGAACCCATCTTTCTTTGTGTGGGAGAGAAACATGCCCACTTTCAAAATCTAGAACACAACATAGGACTTTTCATGCTTATCTTTGTTGTGTGTGTACTTTATCTTTTTCATAGCTACTGCCATGTTTTGCTCTTAGCCTTCATGCTTATCTTTTCAAAGAGATTTTGTTTAGTTTGTTGCTGGAACTCTCTTGAGTTTTCATGTTTATCTTGTTTAGAGAGTTTGCCTGTTGCACTGAGTTTTGTGTCTTGACTTGAAGTAGGTAATTGAGGTTGTTATTCTTTTGTAGTAGTAACTTGCAATAGTTTTGAGGTATTGTTTTGAGTAATGTTTGGACTTTTGGTGTCAAGAGATTTAGCCTATTAGTGATAGATGTCGTATTTTGGGCAATCCGTGTTTATTTTCAAAAACCTACAAAATTAGTTGAGAACTCTAGCTACTAGATGGATCACTACTCTTCTGAGGGGTCGAATATTAGAGTACACTCACGTACCATGAGTCGAGGATGCGCAAGGATAACCAAACCCCCATACACTCCTCCTCGGGGTACTTGTATCTTTGTGAACCTCCTTATTAGATTGAGAGTTACCGATAATAAGTGCATGAGTTCTTCGGACTAATGTGAGTATTCGAAAGTTGACACTTCCACCTTCCCATATTTTTATAGCCTCTCCTGTGTCGTGCATTGATTTCTTCTCACTCCGAGAGTTGGCGTCCACCTTCGTCGGTATATCCAAACCCTTGGCACTATTGGCGATCGGCGCAGAAAACAAAAAATTTCCTACCTACGACTCCCGAACCCAAGATCTATGCTATGATGATGTATGTAACGAAAGGAATCGGAATTCATACCTTTGAAGACCGAAAGAGGGAAACGTTCCTCGAACGTGGTTGGCGTAGACTCTGATCCTACGACCTCCCTGTCGTGTTTAAGAACCTCCGACGATGAAGTACACCACACGTGTAGTGCCTCGCGGGATTACACACGTACGGTGCAACCGACGTCCCTCCGGGCTCCGAACCAGAAGAGCAGCGGAAAGAAGATTGATCCGGATCCCGATTCCGGCAGCGCGACGGTGTCTGGATGATGGTGAAACCCCCAACCAGGTGCAAACTTCAAACCAGGGGAGTCCGCTCTAGGTCGTAGAAAGAGAGAGAGAGAAACTCAATGTTGTTTTGAAAAAGGCACCCCCACCCCTCCTTATATAGTCCAAGGAGGGGCTCCACCCCCTCCCCTTCCCTCATGTGGGACTAAACCCCCAAGGGGGGGGAGTGGTGCGGCTAGGAGGGGGGATGGGCCCCTCCCTTGGCGCCAAGCCCAAGGGGGGAGGCTCCCCCTTCCCCTCATGGGCCTTTTAAGGCCCAAATATCTTTTCACCTTTTAATTAATTATTTAAATCATTTTTAATATTTAATTCTGTCAATTAAATAATAAAACATATTTAAACATTAATATATATTATTTTGAACCTTTCAAAATATCCAGAACAGCTTCCGGCACCTCCCGGTACATTTCCGGTGTTTTCTCTCTTTTCACCGATGATCCCGAATCAATCCTTAATGCATCGATTGCCCTTAAGTGTGACACCCTACGGTCCGGAAAACAGTAGACATGATCGAGACACTCTCTGACCAATGACCATCATGTGGGATCTGGTTACAATCCTTGATGTGCCCCTACGCTTCCATCAAATAAACTTCATTGTTGTTGAACCGTTAAAAATATGACTTGATCCCTTTGTGCTTCGGTACTATGTTTGTCCGAGGTATGATCGTCGGTATCCAATACCTAGTTCTTCCTCGTCTCCGACATAACATGTTTACTCATCTGTGAATATTACATCTCTTGTGACCTAGTCACTTGCTTGCAAGCTATTGATGCAACACCACCGAGTGGGCCCAGAGTACCTATCCGTCACTCGGATTGACAAATCCCGCTCTGATCTATTTCATACTCCTCAACATATCTACTTCGGAATACCCAAGATACACCTTTTCAGTTACCATGTTTCAGTGTAACGGTTAATGCACTCAAAGAATCCTAATAGATAGCAATTATGTATGATCATCACGGTCTAAGGATTCAGTCACTATGTTATTAAGTCATCGCAATGCTGAACTTATGTGACTTGATCACACTGCAATGCTTAAGATGGGTGTGTGTCCATCACATCATTCTCCTAATGATATGACCTCATTATCAATAGACTATTATGTTCTCATGATCAGGAAACCTTGATCATCAATTGCCCAATGAGCTAGTATGCCTAAGTTTAACTAGGGACCAGGTTGTTATATATCACACGTGTATTAATGTTTCCGCTTAATACAGTTCTAGCACAACATATAACGTATTATGAACAAACAGATATGTGACAAATATCTTTATTAATTTGCCTCTAGGGCACATATCCAACAGTCTCCCACTTGCAGTTGTCTGTTGCTTTGAGTTTACACGTTGGGTGGGATTCGCAACTTAATACCAGCGAGATGTTCTGGATAGATATTTCAAGGTGGATGATTAGTGGGTAGATGTAGATGGATTTCAGTCTACTTGTCTTGGCGTATCGTCCGTGCTTTTGAGCCTCTTCCTTTCTGTTTTGCATAATTAGCATTGGTTTGCGCACATAATCCTGTCAATTGCCCATCTGTGATTTGTTTACCTCGCATGGCTATTTTATTGTCTTTTGGGAGAGAGACATCACTAGTGAACATCATAGGACCCAGGTCCATATTACCACCACTGTCTGCACTATCTATTTACTTTCAGTATTTACTTTTCCGTTGCTATCACTATCTATCATTATTATCCCGTGTGTTTTATCCTTTGTAAACAACAAGGCCGGAGGAATTGACAACTCCTCTGTACTCGTTGGGAAGCAAAGTTATTTGCTGTGTGTGCAGGTCCAGGTGAAGTAAGCAACCTTGAGTTGTGAACGGCGCCATTGTTCACTTCACCACCTACTTGTATCTGTTGGAGTCCTCCTGGACGATACTCAACCTTAGCATTTTTTGCTAAGGGAATTTGCCGCTACGCTACATCTCACCTTACACTTGGGGTACCCAATGAGGAGCGAGAAGTTATCTCGTGTATCACTCATCAAGTCCAAGAACTCTCTGAAGGCCCGTCTTCGTGCAGCTGGTGAGACCGACGTCAGTGATGATGAGCGTCGTCCCGATGATCCTCCTGCTGTTCTTGGTTTCGATTTTCCTACGGGTCCGGAGTGGGCGGACTTCTTCCCTGGACTCACTAGTGTCTCTCGGTGCTATTGCCCTTTCTAGTACTTGGTGCCAAAGGGGGAGAGTCATATCCGTCTTATTTATGGTGTCTAGGTGTCGCTTATGAGATCGAGTCTTGATTATGTCGTTGTATGAACCTGGTTGTGTTTGGTTTACTTTGCTAGATTGTTTTATGCGAAACATGTGACCTTGGTGTTATGCATGGTGTTGCTCTTGCTTATGGTTTAATACTTATTGGCATATGTTTCCTTACTCATATTTGGGTGCAATCCACTTTGTCATCTCCATAATCAATGATTGCTAACCTCGATATTTTGACAAATGATTAATAATCTTGCCTTGATATCATGTGTTGTGACTCCCCCCAATGTGTGCATCTTGCTTAAAAGTCAAGAATCTTATATGCACACATTAAGGGGGAGTTCATAATAAAACTTGCTCCCACTAAAGCTAAAATCTGAATAATTTTGCGAGTTATATGTATGTTGTCATCAACTACCAAAAAGGGGGAGATTCAAAGTGCAATCATGCCCTTAATCATATTTTGATGTTGATGACAATATACATATAGGGGACTAATAATGTTTGCCAAGTATATCTCAGGTATTAGTCCTCGGTTGGTTGTGGTGGTGGATCAAGGACCATTTGATCTTATAAAATAGCTCAAGATATGGAACCAATGACGTTGAAGCGTAAGCTTTTCAGTTATTCTTGAGTATAGGGATCCCCGCACTATTAAGAGGGGATCAGTGGGTTTGTGTTTAAGATTTTCTCAAACCTAATTAAAACAAAAACATTCCAACACAGAATTAAAGCTAAGTGTAAAAAATCAAATCCCTGCTTTTGGACGTCCGACATCTCACCTGCAGGTTTCGTTTGGAGAGGTTAATGGGTTTGCATTTTCAACGGACGTCCGACGTGTTTCGTACGTCCGAGACTTCGCTCTCCATATTGCACACAGATGTCCAGTGAGTCTGTAAAATTGGCAGACGTCCGTCAGCTTTCGGACATCCGTCTTATCGGACGTCCAAACCCTGTCGGACGTCTGATACATTTATCAATGCTTTGTTTCTTGTGTTGTGTGATGTGTTCCTCTAGAACATTGCGGACGTCCGACCTATTTCGGACATCCGATAATTGGATTTTCGGACGTCCGACATTTGCACAACTTATTTCCCCAACGACCATTTCGTCCCTTGGGCTATAAATACCCCCTCACACCCACTTGTGAGGGTTGACCACTTCATTTGCAAACACACAAGAACACAAGTGCTCCCTCTCACTCTCTCCCTCACCAAATCTCAGATCCCGGAGAGTTCCTTGAGAGTTCTTGTCAGATCTTTCACCCCGTGATAGATCCGTCCCTTCCCCATCTTTCAACCAAAGAAAATCACGTTTTGAGAAAGTCTTGAGCTTTCCCCATTGATCTTGTTACTCTTGGAGGTTGGAGACTCCTAGGCGGGTAGGAGTTCTTCGGAGAGGAATCGACCATTATTACTTGTGCTACCTAGTTATTTATCCCTCACTTACTTTTGTATATTGTGCTTGTTGTTTATCTTGTCTTGTATAGGTCACCCTTGCAATTGTTAGGCACATCCTTATCTTCTGAATTATTGCCTAAAATTGCTAAGTGGTGTTAAAATTTGTAATAAGACCTATTCACCCCCCCCCCTCCTCTAGGTCTATCTCGATCCTTTCAACCGACCCAGTCTAAGTCATCAGTGATGTCATATCAATGGCAGACGATTGGGTCACATCTTGAATCACTTCATCATCACTTACGAGAGATGTTGATCTTGTTGGGGAACGGGGCAGAAAACAATAAAAATTTCCTACCTACGAAACCCGAACCCAAGATCTATGTTATGGCGATGTAATGTAACGGAAGGAATCGGTGTTCATACCTTTGAAGACCGAAAGAGGGAAACGTTCTACGAACGTGGCTGGTGTAGACTCTGAACCTACGACCTCCCTGTCGTGTAGAAGACCACCGGCGATGGAGACTCCCGGCGACCTCCGGTGATGAAGTAGCACCACAGGTGTAGTGCCTCGAGGAGATTACACACGTACGGTGCAACCGATGTTCCCTCCGGGCCCTGAACCAGGCGAGCAACGGAAAGAAGACGGATTCGGATCCCGACTCCGGCAGAGCGTTGGCGTGCTTTGGTGGAGAACTCCCAACCAGGTGCAAACTCCAAACAAGGGAAGTCCGCTCGAGGTAGGTGAAAGAGAGAGAATATCAAACTTGATGTTGTTTGGAAAAAGGGGGTCTGCCCCTCCTTATATAGGACAAGGGGGTGCATCCACCTCCCCTCCCCCATGTGGGACTAAATTCCCAAGGGGGGAAGGTGCGCCGGCCATAGGGGGGATGGGACCCATCCTTGGCGCATGGCCCAAGGGGGGAACCCCCTCCCTTCCCTAATGGGCCCCATGTGGTCCATTTGCCTTTTCCATTTTATTAATTAATTTAAATATAGTTTAATATTTAATTATGTCAATTAAATAATAAAATATTGTTAAATATAATTAAACTTTATTTTGAACCTTTCAAAATATCCGAAACAGCTTCCGGCAACTCCCGGAACAATTTTGGTGCTCTCTCCTTTTCTCACTGATGATCCCGAATCTATCATAATGCATCGATTACCCTTAAGTGTGACACCCTACGGTCCGGGAAACATCAGACATGATCAAGACACTCTCTTGATCGATGACTAATCAATTGGACCTGGTTACAACCCTTGATAGCCCCTGCGCTTCCATCGAATGAACTTCATCGTTGTTGGAAACCGTTAACGATAAGACTTGATCCCTTTGTCCTATGGTACTTTGTTTGTCCGGGGTTTGATCGTCGGTATACTTACACCTAGTTCATGCCTCTTTACCAACAAACAAGTTTACTCGTCTTTGCCTATTACATCTCTTATGACCTAGTCACTTGCTTGCAAGTTGTTGATGCAATATCACCGAGTGGGCCCAGAGTACATATCCGACACATGGACTGACAAATCCCGTTTTGATCTATTTGCATACTCATTAATGTGTCTATTTCGGAATACTTAAGATACACCTTTATGGCAGCATATTTCAGTCAGGCGGTGGATGCGAGTTAAAGTATCCTGGTAGACAGTAATTATGTATGATCATCGCGGTCTAAGGACTAAGTCATATGTTACAAAGTCATCGTTGAATAACATTTCTATAACTTATATAGATGACATATTGTTGATTAGAAATTATATAAATATCTTGAGACCAATAAGGATTTCATTAAAAAATAGTATTCAGATGAAGCACTCGGAATAAATAGCATATGTATTGAGCATAGTTATCTATTAAAATAGTAGGTGTCTGATCATGCTAAGCCGAAAGTACATATTGACTTGATACTAAAATGGTTTAGTATGGAAATGCAAAGAAAGATGTTCTTGCTAAGGTCTTTATAGAATTTGGTGTTCCTAAACACTGATGAGCAAAACACATGAGTTGGATTCCACGGACCTATATGTTTGAATTAATGTAACATAGGATTCTAAAAACGCCAAAATGTTATGGTGATTCCTATTTAATTCAAAGGAATAGAACTAAATGGCATGGTCAAGTAATCTTTTAAACATAGACATGTTTGGAATGGCCAAAGTACTAGCCGATGCCAGCTCAAGGAAATGTAAATGTTACAATCATTGTGAAAGGTGTATGTCTATCCAATTGGAAAGTGTCTCTCTAAATCTGTCCTTAATTTTGGGATCCAACAGAATTAAGTCTTTCCTGAGATGTAATCTCCATGCTCTGACAGATGGCCTAGCATTATGGAAGATCGTATTATTTCTCTGCATCCATAGATGCCAAGTGCCCGTGATGATGATTTCCATAACAACTGGGGTTGCAAGATCTTCTCTTAGGAGAATCATGTTATCCATTAATGTAACTGGTAATCATACTTTATTAAGAAGCAGGCATTGACAGAAAAAATCAAAACAACAATGGATAAGTATAACAGCGACAACAGGAGAAATCAATAACACAAACAATAGTACATATATATACAGCTGCAGCAACCCATGTTTTCCAATAGTACAAATACAACACAAGCCAACGTTGGCAACTCAGCAATCAAGGGCGGCCCAGAAAAGAACTCATCACATCTTAAACCCAGCCACCTACATAAACGACCATTCTCACATTATTCAACCCCATTGATTAGTCTGTTTCGTTGGTGTAATGCTGCCTCTGTTAAGAGAAAATAGATGAGCAATGCAAAGGAAGCCTCTAGCTCCCGCATGCCAGGCACTCTTCCCGGTTGTTCAAGGAGCATACGACTTGCGCCATTTTGGCCTCATCATCTTCTTCCTCTGCTGGTTTGCCATTAGCATCCTGCAAAATCATGTGTTATTCATGATGAATGGTGATGTTTGAGCAGCTGGGTTGGAAAGATAGCAAAACAGATGTGAAAACACATACCCCATTGACCTTCAAGAAGCCAGTATCCACTGTAAACTTGATTGCATCAGCAGCTGCCCTTGTTCTTAAATAGTACATCCCAGTTTTCAGGCCCTACACCAACCAATGATTAAGCACAACATTGATAATCAGTTTAAAGATTTGTTTGAGTAGGACTGGATATGATGTACTCAAGATTTAGAGAAAAATGCTTCAGAATTCCAATGATGAGTTACCTTGGACCAAGCATGGAAATGCAATGAAGTTAGCTTCGCAAAGTTTGGTTGATCCATGTGGACATTGAGGCTCTGGCTCTGGTCAATGTAGCATCCACGATCAACAGCCATGTCGACCAGAGTTTTCTGCTTGATCTCCCAAACAGTCCTGACAGAATAATAGGGTGAACTTTAGATTCATGTATATCAACTGCATCCAGTAGAATGTAATGTGAGGAGGGTGAAACACATACTTGTAAATTGCTTTAAGATCATCAGGGATTTCTGCCATCTTCTGAACAGAACCATCTTCATATATTATCTTATTTTTCAGAGCAGGTGTCCAGACACCCATCTCAGTTAAATCATGGAGAAGATGCTTGTTAACCACAACAAACTCTCCACTGGAAAAAATGATAAGGAAAATCAATGATATGCACATAGAGTTCAGAATGTGAGCACTGAGACTGTATTTACAAACCTTAGAACCCGCCGACTGTATATGTTAGATGTGTAGGGTTCAAAGCACTCATTGTTGCCAAGAATCTGACTAGTGGAAGCAGTGGGCATCGGAGCCACCAGAAGAGAGTTTCTTACTCCAACTTTAGAAATAGTTTCCCTTAAAGTTGGCCAGTTCCATCTGGTAGATGGCACTACATTCCACATGTCAGGTTGGATAATGCCCTGCAAGAAAGTTGGTAAAGAATAAAAATTAGGAAGAAGATAACGTGTTACTTGCCAACCAGTGATTCAGTAACTAAGGTAAGTGTACAAATTTATGGAAAAAATAGGAAAAAATACTACATCAAGAAAGGCAACATTAGATTATATTCTGTTTTGAAAATTGGACTCCGTCACTAATTAAGAAGAGAGATTTGTAGAGGAAAACCTTGCTGACAGGACTCCCTTCATATGTTTCATAAGGACCTTCTTTAGCAGCCAGCTCAGCGGAAGCTTTCAGAGCATGATAGTAAATAGTTTCAAAAATATCCCTATTCAATTGCTGAGCCTGAAAAGGAGAATCCCTTTGTTACATATCAGCTAAGACAGAAAGGAACGGGCGCCACTGTGCCAGAGTTGAGCTGGGAAAAGGTACCTCAGGTGAATCAAATGGCATGCCAAGTAACATGAACGTGTCTGCCAGTCCCTGAACTCCAATGCCAATTGGCCTGTGCCGCATGTTAGACCTCCTTGCGGTTTCAACAGGATAATAATTCATATCAATTATTTTGTTTAGATTGAATGTAACAGTTGATGTAACCTGGCAAAAACAGTATGTTAGAACATTCATTGACAGACCAGAAACAAGGAGGATCTACAGTATGATCTGAGCAAACCTCGCCTAGCTTGTCGAAGTCAAAGTATCTATTCTTTGATCCATTGCTACCAACAAGCTTAGATGGATGGGACTCTATTGGGACACCCTGCAACAGAGGTTTATTGTAAGGCACAAGAATACAACATCCATGACCATGATAGAATCCAGAGCATTGAGACTATATACCTTTTCCCTTACAAAACGTGGCAAAGCAATAGATGCTAGGTTGCAGACAGCAGTTTCATCACGACTTGTGAACTCAATTATCTCAGTGCACAAGTTTGAAGATTTGATCGTGCCCAGATTCTGCTGGTTACTTTTCCTATTGCATGAATCCTGCAGAAAAATAAGTGTTAATAGATCATTGGAACCTGATCATTGTCAGCATCAAAACTTGGATTACAATCTAATGTTCTGGCATGAATTGTACCTTATAGAGCATATAAGGTGTACCAGTTTCTATCTGTGCCTTCAAAATGTCAAACCAGAGGGTCTGTGCTGGAATAACTTTTTTTGCTTTGCCCTGAAACCAGAAATTGGATTACTTAAGGGTGTTCTTTTTTAACTCAATATATATGGGTAAAGTTTTGAACATACTGCTCTCTCATATTTCTTGTACAACTCTTCAAACTTTTCACCCCAGCAGTCAGCCAACCCCGGAGCTTCATTAGGACAAAACAGCGACCAATCCTCATTATTTTGTACTCTTTGCATGAATAGATCAGGAACCCAGAGAGCAAAGAAAAGATCCCTTGCACGATTCTCCTCCTGTTAAATTGGCATTCATCAGAACATTTCTAGAGATAGTATACGACAAAAATACAAATCGCAAACAAAGCACATAGGTTTGGGTCACAGTAAGATAATAAACTAAAATCATCTATATCATGCAAACATGTACTACATGGACATTATGTTGAGATCCACCATTCTATTGCATGGGCATAAAGCCATAAATTGCAGCAAACTGAGACTTGCAAAGGAATATGTAGGATGGGATACTCTTCAAAGGTAAAAGGTAAAAAAAATAGTCATAGAAAGTATATAAGATTTGATTGGTTGTGGACTTACAGTTTCAAAGCACAAACAGTAATTAGATAATGCTGGGTTAACATTTTACCTTGCCATGGTTCTTTCTCAGATCAAGGAACTCAAAAATATCAGCATGCCAGGGCTCCAAGTATACAGCAAAGGCACCTGGTTTTTGAAAGAATGAATGTTATCAGAATACTAGGTTTTATGATGTCATAAGAAACGTTGATAGAACAGTAAAACGCACCCTTTCTCTTGCCTCCACCTTGATCTACATAACGAGCGGTATCATTGAAAACGCGCAGCATAGGAACAATCCCATTGGATGTCCCATTTGTTCCACGAATATAACTCCCAGTAGCACGAATGTTGTGAACAGAGACACCAATTCCTCCAGCAGATTTGCTGATGACAGCACATTCCTTCAAAGTATCATAGATTCCCTCAATGCTATCGTCTTTCATGCAGATAAGGAAACAGCTGCTTAACTGCATAATGAAGAATAAAACAGTGAGTAAACAATTCCATGATACCTGTTGAGGTTTTCCAGTGGCAGATAATACGGTACCTGGGGCCTGGGGGTGCCAGCATTGAAAAGGGTCGGTGAAGCATGAGTAAACCAGCGCTGTGACATGAGATGGTACGTTCTGATTGCAGAGTCAATGTCATCCTTGTGTATCCCTACTGAAACTCTCATTAACATGTGTTGGGGCCTCTCGACAACAACTCCACCAAGCTTCAAGAGGTAAGACCTTTCCAGAGTCTTGAAACCAAAGTAGTCATAATCAAAGTCCCTGTCGTAAATTATCTCACTGTCCAATCGAGCAGCATTCTGAAATCAAATGTGACACTATCAGAAGCAGCATAAGACAGAAAGTGCATCACATCATGGCACAAACAAAGCAGAGCAGGACAGGGCACATTAGAGTACATCACATATTACTATTTCTCTGAAGACTCGTTGAATTTATACATTGGAACAGTAAATTTAGAGCCGACAATATCTACAGAGCAGAGCAGAAAAGGCACATTCAAGTACATGACATATTACTATTCCTGTGGAAACTCGTTAAATTAATACAGAATGGAACAGTAAATTTACAGCAGAAAATAACTACATCACGTCATCTTATTCCTAGGGAGACAATTTAAATTAATACAGTTGAACGGCAAATTTCGTGTCAGAAATGGGCCTCACCTTCATGATGACATCATAGATATCCTCGGCAATTAGCGGGGACATAAGCCCAGATCTCTCGTTGTAGTGCAGGTACATGTCCTTAATCCTGCATCCACAGTCCACGATTTTTCAGTACCCAAACCCACGAAATCGAACCGAAGGAAACCATGGCAGAAACAGACGGCGGCGACTTACGTATCGGAGAAAGACTTCTTGGTGTTCTTGTGCAGGTTGGACACAGCAATCCTCGCCGCGAGCTTTTGAGAAGAGCAACACACGCGCACATACGTCAGGTAAGCAGACACAGGCACCTACAGGAAGGGAAGGGAAGAGATCGGCGTTTAATGGTACCGATGCATAGTCGGGGTGCGAGGCGGTGAGCGCGGCGGCGGTCTCGGCGGCGAGCTCGTCGAGCTGGCTGGTGGTGACGCCCTTGTAGACGCCGGCGCAGACCTTCTGGGCGACGAGGACGGGGTCGCAGTGCTCCTGGCTGAGGCCGTAGCTGAGCTTCTTGAGGCGCGCCGTGATCTTGTCGAAGTGCACCGTCTCCGTCCTCCCGTCGCGCTTCACGACGTACATCTTGGTGAGGCCGGGCCTTCCGTCGAGCAGGTGGTGCGCGCCGCCGCCGCCGCCGCAGTGGATGGATGAGGGGAGGGGGGTGGTTGGTGGTGCCGTAGGGTTTGGGGCCTCGCGCGGGGGCGGTTTAAATGCCTTTCCTGGCGCGCCCGGGCGGCCAATAATTATACGGAGGCGGAAAAATTCCGCGAAAATGTTTCGATTTTGGAGCGGGCTTGGCGCGCGAGCGGGGAGCCGTTTCCCGCGCGGGTTTTGGCGATGGAGGGAGGACTCCCGGCGTCAAATGGAGCCAGGACACGCGAGGCGCCGACGTGTGGGCCGGTGGACATGTGGGCCCCACGCGTCGGTGAGGAGTGGGGGAGGAGAGCAGGTGTGTGGTGTGCCTGGCTGCGTGGGGGGACTGACGGGTGGTCCAGGGATGTCAGTGGTGCGCGTGGGAGAGGGCGGGAACCGAGGAGCGTGGTGAGGGAAGGAGGAATTGTTTTTGGGCATGGCCGCTGATTTTGGGACGGCGGACGCAGACTTTCTGGATTGTTTTTTGGTGGAGACGGTGTTTCCTTGCCGGAGAAGGTGGCGCGGCGACCGTTGAGATCTGGAGCAGGTCGCGGTGGTAGTACGTACTGTACTACTCCTCCCAGACGTAGGCAGGTGCTGATGATGCCCACGGGCACGGCAGCCCAGCGAAGTAAAAAATACGTTTGTCCTGCTTGAAAAGTTGAGATAGCCCAACGGAATGTGATGTTTGCACTTTTTCTTTACCATGCTCTTTACGGAATGATCTCATCCTTTATCTACGCGTTTTCCTAATGAATTGAACGCGGTTAACAATGGAACCTAAGAAGATGGTTAATAGTATAGCCCTGGCTATAAGGAGATGTCATGTCATATATTTTAACCTTATAGTCAACAAATACAATAGAAAGGCTATAAGGAGTACTAGTTTAGCAATATATGGCTCACATGTTTATCTCACAAAGTGTCTATGAGCACGTGTTACAGATGGCTACTAATTAGTAGTTTCTTTTCTCATCTTCTCTTTTCTTCCAACTAAGCACAAATATATTATTTAATTCCAGCTGACTAGACACTATTGTACTTGCTCTAATTCGTATGGTTGTATTTTTTATGACCGACCAATCGATTAAAGTTGAAAAATTATGTTTGTCCTTGGTGTACACACTTTTTGGATTTACTTAAGGTTTTTCGGTAATGTTTTTCAGTGAAAATGACATTTTCATGGAATACAAGATGCTTATGGTGACATGTCAATCATAAAATGATGTGTCGATTCAGTATCTCGAAAATGCTAATAGGGATAAAATGTGTGTATGTTTTATATAGATGAGTATGTGTATTTGTACGTAGCATATACTTCCTCCGTCCCAAAAAGAATGTCGAAATGGCATTTTTACAGTTAAGTCCCTCACAAATTCCCGACACAACCCGCACTCCACCGCTCTTCCTCACTCGTTCTTTCGCCTCGCTCGCTTCCGACGCCAGCCGATCTCCTTCCCCACGCCGGACCGCGCCGCGCCCCAGCGCCGGACCGTGCCGCCCCGCTCCACCCCACGCCGGCCCGCGCCGCCCCAAGTCGGACAGCTACTCCCCAAGCCGCCGCCTCGTTCCTTCCTCGTTCCGGCGAGGAAAAGATTTAACTTTTCCTCAGCCGCGTTCCTTCCTCTCCGATGGCGAGCAGGAGCCGAGGGATTCGAGCCGGAGCTGGCCCTTCCTCTTCGTCATAGACCACCTCATCGCATGGCCGCCGTAGACCGGAGTTGGTGGAGCCACAAGCCGTCGTGGCCGTGTGACATGGGAGCAGGCGGCGCCGTCGACCGGAGCGACCCAAAAGCGACGCCTTGACGTTGCCCTCATCGTCTTCATGTGTGGTCAAAGAAGCCGCCGGCATCTGCAATCGTCTTCATGCTGCTCTGAATTTGAGGTATTGCTCTAAATCTCTGAATTTGTTCCTGCTGCTGCTACGAACACCTATGGTTCGTTGGTTTCATTCACTGAAGTAGTTTCAGTTTGAGCACTAGTTTCAGTCGCTTAATTTTCACACTTTAGAGCAAAAGAACAAAGGAGAAACAGAGCACTAGTTTCAGTCATTTGAACAAAGTTTTCTTGACAACAGCCCTTGCACAGAAATAATGCTTAGAAATTTTTTATTTGCCTGATGTTTAGCAAACCTGAAGGAACACCTATGGAGTACAAAGATTCAGAACCTTTTTTTTACTTGCATTTTGTTTACTGCAGTATTTTTCTTAGCTAGTTTCAGAACACAATATGCCATCATAAGATTCAGAACCTTCTTGTCATGCATTTAGTAAACTAGACAATTTATTTATTGGTTTCAGTAAGGAGGATTGGGTGAGAATGTCACAACCACCTGGTAGTATTCCACTGAAATTTATTTAGTGGTTTCAGATCGGTTGAGAAACAAAACTCTCAAATGTTGAGAAGTTTATTTACTGGTAGTATTCCACCTTCTTGTCATGCATTTACTGTCTGGCGCTGCATATTTGAGAAATGTTGAGATGTTTATTTCAGTTTTAACATGGACAATTCGAGCTCAGCTGGAGTACCTTGAATTGCAAACAACACTTGGTAGAAACAGGATAACTTTGCTATCAGACAACTTGCCTGAATCTTCTGAGTGTGTTTAATTTTCCGAACTTTCATAGTTTGTGCAATTTCTTTGTATGAATATTCAGACTCAAATATGCATGACTTAATTAGATACACTAGTAGTTTGTACTGGTTATAAACATTCAATATATGGTCTATATATGGCCAATGTATAGGATCAATACATTAGGTACTCTAAAACTCCAGATCACCAAAATTCAGTGTTCAAATCTGAATGCACTAATTACACAAGACATATACTGAATATACATGACAAATATTCCTTTGCATTTCCTTTCCATTTCTTTGTCCTTTCTATTGCATTTCTTCTATGATTGCTTTAGTGTCGGCAACTAACTGGGCGTCCATAGATAGACCAATGATTTGCCTTCCCTCATTGCGACGTCGGTCCTTGTGCAAGTGGGGGATCTTGTATTTATTTCCTCCTTTGTCTTTCATTACTTCAATCATAACTGATTCCAACGTGACAAAGCTATCGGCCAACTTGCGGACTTCATAGTTCTCAAACTCCTCTTCCACACCCTGGACCAATTCTTGTATATTTGTCGGTGATCTACAGTCCGTATAGGACTGGAGAGAGCAATGGAAGCAGAGGTCTAGAACATTAAATTCAGGGCTGTTTGGAGGTTGTTGTAAGAGTCTAATGTCAAGGTCGGTTTGGTCCACTACTTCTCGAAAAACTGGATCATCGGGAAGGACGTGCGGTTTGGCGTTATCTTGTTGTATGTAGATTGTTGTTCCCATATTGTCGTCGATATGTGACGGCAGATGCCATGGGGATGGCTAAAGTGAGGGGAAGACACGAGGGAGAGAATGTCGATGGTGCCGGAATCGGGTTGGGCACAAGCACGGTGAAGACACCACGATGTACCCAGGTTCGGGGCTCTCCGGAGAGATAACACCCCTACTCCTGCTTGTCTCTTGTATATCAATAAAAGGGCTACAATAACTGCTCTTCTATCTTCTAAGGGGAAGGAGTACACCGCCGCCGTGGGCAAGGTCCTCTCCTGCTTCCCTGAGGAGTGACTACAGGCAGTAAATGAACTGAGGGGGGAGTGAGTTAATGAGATCTTAGGTGTTTCGTCCCTCGCGCAGGAGGGGGTACCCTGGCTCTTATAGTGCGAGTCCAGGGTACTATGGTAACTTCATTGCCGAATGGGCCCAGCCGTCATCCTCTAATCGGCCTGGGCCCACCGACTGCTCCTCTCCGGGTGACCCGGAGCCTACGAGCGGCGGCCCATGCTGCTACCTTGTAGAACCTAGGAGTGAACAGTGGAGCTAGGGGGTGCGGTCTTGTCGGCCTGTCCGCGGAATCGGCGGGGAGGTCGACACCGTATCTCCAGCAAATCCTCGATGTGACCTGGCCTTCCTGCCACCCAGATATCTCGGGATATGGCATTTATGACCTCGTAATCATACCCCCGACTGGGTGGTAGGTTGCTCCGATTGCGCCTGGACCGACTGGTGGTTCCTGGTAGGGTTGATTGCCCTGGGCAATCGGCCTTCTAGGAATCGGCCTCGGTCCAGCTGCGGACCAATCGGATGATCGTCTTTGGTGAAGGAAGGGTGGACCGATTGCGCCTGGGCCGACTGCTGGCATTTGGTATGGTCGTTTGCCTTGGAGCAATCGGCCGTACCTCTGCCCAGCTCGGCCCAGCTGCAGCCCAATTGGTTCATCCTTGTCTTGAAAGCTTGCTTCCGCTTGGGTTAGCCTACCCGGGTACCAATCCCCCGACACATATCATCATTGGGCCACTTATCCTGTATCGCTGGGATTACTTTATTAATTAGGTAATCTCTGCAGACATCTCTGGTTACTTTCACGGATTTCAGCTCTAACGTTCCCCTTTCTCTATTATGACTTCTCTGAAGGGCCTCAGTCTCTTCAACAAACGCCCAAGTACCAATTTTTCCATCGAATGTCACCTCTCCATCATCATTGTACCTAGGCTTCGCCACAGCAGTTAAGAACATGACTTTTCCTATGTTGTTGGTATTTTGCACGGTGCGCTCAGGTTCAGCTTCTCCTGGTAGTTGATAGTATGTATTCTTCACTCTTGTCATATCATACCACTTTTCATCTATATGCACCATGTTTGTCATTGATTTGAAAAGAGGCCGATCAGATGTGATCCAGTTCTCGTCAAGCATATCTATGCAAAACTGCAGCCTCTTAATCTTGTTTTGTGGCTTCAGGAAAGGCTTGACGGTGTTACTAGTGCGCTTGAGCTCTTTCAACTGAAACCTTTTGTGTAGAGTTGAACGGGGAACACCTAAAGACCTTGCCAAAGCTCGGATTGTCCTTCTTTTATTCAAAGGGATTGTTGTCGTCCGCGATAGGTCCATGTCTTTTCTTTTCCTGCCACATCTCTGCTTCTTTTTGCTTGAAACATCTACTTCTTGGCCTGAGGCAATTTGATCTTTGGCTTCTCTCCAGATTCTTTCAACAGATCTTATGCCTATGCTCAACAGGGTTGAGACTATGAACTTGTCATTTGGATGAACACTTCCAGTTTTGATCTCGATTACTCGCAAAGCAAAGTAAACAGCAAACCTCTCCTTATCTGACAATTCCTTCCTTTTTGGATTGCTTCCATTTTGAGGTTGTTCGTCTTGAGGTTGTTCGTCTTGAGGTTGTTCATCTTCAGGTTGAGGCATCCAGTTCAGATCAAGCACTCCCTCCTCATAAGGCATCCAGTTCAAATCAAGCACTCCCTCCTCCTCTTCAGGTTGAGGCATCAAATTTAAGTCCATAATTATGTGCTCCTGCTAAGAAAAGATGAATAGGGTTACCAAATAATCATATCAAAAGTATACAAAAAAGATACTCAATTGCATTTGATTACTAAGAAAAGATGAATGTAAATGTTTAATTAACTAGGAGAAGTACCCTGTGTCGGACATAATAATAGAGTGATGCCTAAGATAATCTAATCACCTGGGACATTGCAGCCGATTGAATATCATGTAGGAGCTGCTACTATCAGCTTATTATTCAGTCCTACTTAATTCACCTCAAGAGCCACCTTCAGGTTTTGCTCTGCACCACACTTAATTTTCTTTCAGCTGTACACACATAGTTAAATTTTCTTTCCTTCAGTGAATGCTTTTCCAGTGTAAATTTTGTATGCAACATTAACCTATTTTCCGTGACATGGTTTGTGAACAGAGCCTTGTCTTCTGAAGCCCAAGACATGGAGTCAAGTCATGGTAAGTTGCGAAGTACAACTAACTGAACAAGTGCAAGCAGTGGAAACAGGAGTCTGACATGTTGGTGTACAAATGGAATCTGACATGTTATTAACTGAAAATGCAAGGAGATATGTTCAGTTTTGTTGGGTCAGTGCTGTAAATTTTTCATTGTCTGTTGATGCAGGACTCTTTGATGACAAGGGTAAGTTGTTGGGGTCAGCAAGCAACCCAATACAAATATGGAAAGAGAAGGACTGTGTAGAGGTTGCTAACTTGTACTGTGACCAATTTAGTGTACTGCATGATCAGTACGGGAAGTAAACATTGTCTTGCTAATTCATGTCATTATATTGTGTGAATTGTGATCGAATCAGGAACATAGTATTATGATATTGTGATTCATGATCCATGTTATCCGATATGGACGATTATGAATTGTGATGTGAGGGGATGGAGTTTTAACATGTGAAATTTACACTTAATTGCACAAGATCAGATTTCACTGTCAAATTTGACTCAAATCAATTTTGAATCAGGAACAGAGGAGTACCCAGAGGCGTCACTGGCGGGGCTGTGATCGGAGCTCCTGGTCGTCGCGGCGTCGTCAATCACCAGAGGCGTCGTCGTCGGGATAGAGGCGTCGACCACCACCAACAGCAGCGGCATCAGAGTCGTCGTGGCGGCTGTGGAGCAGCATGGAACCAGCGCGGCGGCTGTGGAGCAGCATGGAACCAGCACGACGGCTGTGGAGCAGCGTGGAACCAGCGCGGCGGCTATGGACCACCGCGGAACTAGCGCGGCGACTGTCGGCTCGTCGGCGGGCGGCGGAGCTCCTGGTCTTGGGCGGGCGGCGGAGCTCCTGGACTTGGGCGGCGGCGGAGCTCGGGGTCGTGGGCGGGCAGCGGAGCTCCTCCTTGTGGGCGGGTGGCGGAGGAGCAGTTCCGGGGGACGGATCGTGCAGCCGTCCGGCCGTCCGGCGACGCGCCAGCGACGGAGGAACAAGACAGATACCCGATTGTAATGGTTTCAAAAGTATGAGGTTTTTTTTTGCAAAAATACCAGTATATTGTGTGTGCGTCATTCTTTTTGGGACGGAGGGAGTACAATGTATTGTGTTTTTAAATAAAGAGGCAAATATTTCACCACTTTTTTCAAAGTAAAAAAAACTAAATTAGTGTTCATAGTTTTATGATAAGAGCATCTACAACCGAGTTCCTCATATCCTCCCTATATGATCAAACGGGCGGTCCGGTCACTAACCGATTGTAGAAATGTGACCTAAATGGACGCCTCATACCGACCCTTTATGTTTGAGTTGACCAACACTCCTTGTATCCAATCCAAAACTAAGGTGGATACAAGGAGGTTCGGATGGGTACAGGTGCGTCCGCTACGTAGGATCTGGTCCACCTGGCCCACTTCTTTTTTTAACATGTCACCGGGGGAGGAGGAGCCTCCACCTGAATATTGATCTCTATTCAAAGAAAATGATCCAGTTTATGAGGAAAACTGGGTCAAAAACCATGATTCGGTTTATAAGGGAAACCGGATCGGAAACCTTAACAAATTGACCCCGTTTATGAGGGATACCGGGCCGAAAACCACACAAGAGGGAAGAATACATAGGGTGAGAACATATGAACGCCCCGATGAAGGCACTACCTAGCTATCAAACCGAGAGACCACCATCACGAGAGCCGAGTGAAAGTGGTGTGTCGTCGAGGGATCACAATACTAACACTAAACAACTATCCTAACGCACCACACCGACGTGCGTACCGACCCCTTGGCACACAGGAGCAACACCAATCAACGAGTGACCCATCACGAACCTTGACTAGAGCCTCCGCCACAGCAAGCCGACACGATTAGCAAGGTTGGGAGGCATCATTGCGTCGTTGTTGAGCAAAGATGAGCTAAGATAATACGAAGAGCACGAAGCTCGCCATAACAGCCGACAACCAGAAGAGGGTCTTGAGCAAGCAACAAAGGATGAACAACCGCGAGAGCAACGAACGATGAATGGTGGTGAATAGCTCCCAAGTGACGCCTTCAAGAAGGCAAATGACATCCAAAGATGACGCCATCACAGGGCTTTCGCCTGGAGCAGAACCAGTTAAATTCCCAGAGAGCAGCTGAGCTGAGAGCTGCGAATCCAGACTGAAGGATAGGAGTAGCACATTAACCACGCCCCAAGAAGGTAAGTGACGCTAGAAGGCGCCGCCGTGGTCAGCTGACAGAAGTCAGCGAGGATTTCTCCTGTAGTACATCCGTCAACGGTGAGCCGCCATCCAGTTGAATCGAGGGGTGATAAAGGACAGGAGCGAGATGTACATATAGTGGTGGATGATGAACCGAGGAGAGAGAAGTGGGCGGCGGGTCAGTGTAGTCGGGGTGGAAATGATGAAAGCGAGGAGGGAGTGGGACGTCGTCGTCGTTGGTGAAGGCCGAGGGGCAGCCACGACAGAGCATAGCGTCCCTCTTCGAGGGAGGCCGGATCCGCCACAACCCCACCAAAACCTGCTGCAGCCCGCCGGATCCGCCGCTGGATCCATGGGACTGTCGCGGGCCAACCGGCTCGGGAGCAGTGGAGGCGTGGATGAGGGGAGCTGAGGACGAGGAGTCGAGAGGAGCAGCGCCGCCGACGAGGGAGCAGCGGGCCGGAGCCGCGGGGCGTCCGCCGCGGACGACGAGAGGCGAGGGAGAGGAACAACGGGCAGAAGGGGTGAGGATCCGAGACCCAGCCGCCGGATCCTCCGCCGCCCTGGCAAGTCAAACGCGCAGGCGGTCGGACAAGCTCGTCGCCATCATGCGGCATATCCGCCAAGGCAAGGGACGCGACGCTGGCGCGAGGAGCCCCGCCGTCACTGACGAGGGGGTGACCCCACGACTCCTGCGTGTGAGGATACCTGGTGCGTATAAAGACGGATGGCCCGATAGAAGCCTCGACCGGTCCATGACTGGCCCACTAAAAGCACAGACGTAGGAGTCTGCGATGAACAAGGAAGTCAAGACTTGGCGTCCAAGCCGAAGATAGTTTAGGAAATCATCTTTGTAACATGAGGTGGACTCCCCGCGACCCAACCTAGTATATAAAGGCTGGGAGGGGCGACGCCTCAGGACATCCAATCTACAATCATCACCTCCAGTGTTGAGAGAACTCACCTAGACTTCCACTGTAATCGCCCCCTCGCATAATACAATCGAGAAGGAAGTGCTTCTCCTGTTAGCCGACGAGTATCGCCAACCTGTTCCTTCTCTACGATCTAACCCAGGGTCCCTGACCATGGGATTTTCCGAGGCTAATCCTCGTCAATTGGCGCCGTATGTGGGAACTACATAGGTTCGAATCACGATCTCGGCGGACCCGTCTCCATCAAGTCGCAACTCAAGGGCTCGAGCAAGATCCAACCCACTCGAAGAACTCAGGTTCACTTCAAACCTCTCCATCGCACCACCAAGATCACTTGATGGCTTCTCGCCCCTTCGTTGGTTTCTCCAAGTGTAAGGTTGAGATGTAGTGCAGCAACAGTTTTCCCTCGGTGAAGATACCAAGGTTTGTCTCCAGCAGGACTCCAGAGATGATAAGTAGGTGTCAGTGGCGCAACTGACGCGGACCTGCACACAGACACATATAACTTTGTTCCCAACGAAGTTCAGAGAGGTTGTCAATCTCTCCGGTTTTGTTGTTTACAAAGGATAAAACGCAAGGGATAATGATAGAAAATAAAAGCGGTAAAGTAAATGTAGAGTGGAAACAGTGATAAGGATATGGACCGGGATACGTGATGTTCGCTAGTGATGTCTCTCTCCCAAAAGACGATAAAATTGCTATGTGAGGTAAACAAATTACAGAAAGGAAATTGACAGGATTATGAACGCACCGCAATGCTAACTATGCTACAAAAGAAAGGAAGAGGTTCAAAAGCACGGGCAGTACGCCAAAGTAAGTAGACCGAAATCCATCTGCATCTACTACTAATCATCCACCTTGAGATATCTATCCAGAACATCTCGCTGGTATTAAGTTGCGAGCCCCACCCAAAGTGTAAACCCAAAGCAACAGACAACTGCATTAAAAAGAACTTTGCGTAAAGTAAACAATCCTTGTAACCGCGGTTACAAGCACCGTTGTTTTCCCCCTTGTGGCAACAGCACATCCCCTAGACTCATGTTTCTGTCACTCAAGCATGTCATCGGGGAGGCATGAACCCACAATCTAGCACAACGTTCCCTCTTGGAGTCACTACCTACTACTTGGCCAAAGCAATAAACAACAACGGAGAACATGCAAGAATTACTTAGGAACAAAAATATAAGAGATAAAAACCAAATATATTACTCTATCACAATCTGAACATAATCTCATAATCCATCAGATCCGATCAAACTCAACATAGCAATAGCAGAAATATTACAAAGGTGCCTCGATCATGTAGGGCAGCTCACGAGGTCTAAACAATGAAGATGAAAGAGGGGAGGAGAACATCACATAGCTACTGATCACGGACCCATGGTCCAAGGAAAACTACTCACGAGACATCCGGGGAGCATCCATGGTGGAGAGGAGACTCTCGGAGGTCAATCCTCCCTCCGGCAAGGTGCCGGGAAGAGGTCTTCTGGTGCTCCCGATCTTGGAAGCGCGTCGGCGGCGGAACAGAGGCGAGTTCACGGAATAGGGTTCCTGTTCTGGAGTTTTCCCGTGACGGGGGATAAATAGGCGAAAGGGGGCAGCCAGAGGTGGGCCAGGGGCCCTAGGCGCCCCCCTGGCGCGGCCAGGGGTGGGGCCGCGCCGGGTGGCCGCCTGGGCCCCCTGGCTCCCCTCTGGCCCCTCCCGGACTCTTCTGGAAGCTTCCTGTACGCTGATTTTTCCTGTATTTTTTCCAGAATTTTCCTGGCACTTTTTATATGGGGGAAAACTGAAATAGAAAAACAGCAGAAAACAGGAACTGGCACTGGGGTGCACTGAGTTAATAGGTTAGACCAAATATGATCAAAAGTGTAGGAAAGTGTATCTAGATCATAGCAATATCACACAAAACATGCATGGAGCAAGCATAAATTATAGATACGTTTTGGACGTATCAACATCCCCAAGCTTAATTCCTGCTCGTCCTCGAGTAGGTAAATGATAACAACATAATTTCTGTGGTGACATGCTAGCAACCATATAAGAACTTTGAAAAGTAAAGCAAGCAAGGTTAGAGATTCAAATCAAGTCATAACATGCAAGAGTCTATATTAGCATTGAAACAAGTAACAAAAGAACATTAGGTGCAAGAGCTCTCGCTGTCCGTGACTCGAATGTCTCCAAATGGTGTTTGCGTGCAAGAAAGGGGATAGGGAATACGAGAAAAAGTATTTTTGTGTTGAGAACTCAATCTACTAAAGTTTCACACTTGGTCTTCTTTGGAATCTTATCTTGACTCGTCCCCAGACCACTAGCCAAGTACAAGTCAATTTGATCCACTCCTTTTCAATATTTTGAGCACTCATGCAATGGATGAGCGTAAGCACGAGAGTTAACACTTAGGATGGCAAAGAGAGAATATGGTGGAGGAGGAAGACAAAGAGGATGAGAAAGGCTCACATCAATGAGGACAATCATAGGCAAGAGATGCCAACTGATAGATATGATGTGAGGAGTAGGGATTGCCATGCAACGGATGCACATACGAGCTAGGAAGCTCTCCAATGGAACTAGTGGGGGTGCATCTAACTTGCTTGCTCATGAAGACCTAGAGCTCGTTTCAGGAGGCTCATCCTTGGAATATTCAAGCCAAGTTCTAAAGTGTGAAGGTCCCCACATAGCTATATGCATGATGATCATCTCTATGGAGTACAAGGATATAAAGGGAGTACTAGTGTGGATCTCTCAAAAGGATAGTAGTGTTGCCCCTTTCTCTCTTTTTATTTCTTTTTCTCTTTTTTCTATTTTTTTGTATTTTTTTGTGGACACAATGGCTCTTTCTATTTAGCTCTCATTTGTCCTCTTTGGGATCTTTTAATGTGTCCACTTTGGGATCTTTTCCTCACTTAAGGGCAACACTCTATTTTACAAGAAGGTAAAGGAGATCTTTCACACTTTACAAAGTACTCAAATCATAAAGAAGATGTAACTATCATGATGTATTCAATGTATGCCTCTGCCAGTGTAGCAGGAACATGTAAGACATGAAGATCAAGTCATGAAGAGGTGGAAGTTGCATGACAATATAACTCAGAAAGGCTATGGAAATGCCGTGATAGGTAGGTATGGTGGCTGTTTTGAGGAAAGATATAAGGAGGCTTATTATGACAGAGCGTATCATGCCAAGGGTTTGGATGTACCGGCGAAGGTGGATACCAACTCTCGGAATGAGAAGAAGGCAATGCACGGCACGGGAGAGGCTAGCAAAATATGGGAAGGTGGAAGTGTCAACTCTCAATACTTACATTAGTTCGAAGAACTCATGCACTTATTATCGGTAACTCTCAATCTAATAAGGAGGTTCACAAAGAGACAAGTACCCCAAGGAGGAGTGTATGGGGGTTTGGTTATCCTTGCGCATCCTCGACTCATGGTACGTGAGTGTTCTCTGATATTCGACTCCTCAGAAGAGTAGTGAGCCATCTAGTAGCTAGAGTTCTCAACTAGTTTTGTAGATTTTTTGAAAATAAACACAGATTGCCCATAATACGACACCTATCACTAATAGGCAAGAGCTATTGACACCAAAAGTTCAAACATTACTCACAACAATACCTCAAAACTATTGCAAGCTACTACTAGAATTAAATAGCAACCTCAATCACCTACTTCTCAAAACAAGACACAACTCAGTGCAACAACCAACTCTCTTTAACAAGATAAACATGAAAACTAAAAAGAGTTCCAGTAACAAACTAAACAAAAGCCAAGGCTCTTGCTAAAGACAAACTAAGACTAAGACTAAACATGGCAGTAGCTATGGAAAGATAAAGAACACACAACAGCAAAAAGATAAGCAGGAAAAATCCTATGATGTGTTCTAAATTTTGAAAGTGGAGCGTGTTTCTCTCCCACACAAAGTAAGAAAGGATCTAACTTGTTATGAACAGCAAGCAAAGCTAAAGAAAACTAAAAATAAAACCTAAGAGCGAGACGCTCCAAGCATAGCACATAACACATGAAGTGATAAAAATATAGTGAGACGAAGGACGAACCGATGATTGTTGATGGAGAAGGGGATGCACGGGGGAATCCCCAAGCTTAGACGCTTGAGTCTCCTTGAATATTTATTGGGGATGCATGGGGGCATCCCCAAGCTTGAGCGCTTGACACTCCTGGATCTTCTTTCATCATCTTCCATCGCACACTTGAAAACTCCCTTCATACATAACTCATCATAAGCTGATTAGAGAGGTTAGTACCCTTAATAAATAATTTTTCTCCACTGGATATAAAGATATTCTTGAAGAGCTACTGTTTCTCACGAGTGCCAAAAAGTTTTTGCAAAGAAAAAACAAGCTTAAGGTTTGCAAAAGTTAGGAGAGACAAAAAGTGGCAGAAAACAGAACAACAGGTAGTAAAGAATTTTTTAGGGATACTTCTGCAACTCAAATAAAAAAAACTCAGAACATACGGAAGTTTCACAATTTTATAGAGCATACTGTTTAAAAATTTTAGCTCAAAAAGATGAACTGGTATTTTTCTGGAATTTTTCTGGTCACGAGGACAGAATCTGTTTTCTGGACAGCATGTCACAACTTTTACTTCCCTTGCCGTAAGAGGCTATAACTTGGCACAAAGTTGAAAAATAAAGATACAATGATGTTGCTACAGAAGTAACAATCATCAAGACACAACAAAATCAAAAAGAAAAACCTAAATTCGTTGCGGGCTGCCTCCCAAAAGCGCTTCTTTAGAGCCATTAGCTAGGCTGAAAGATTATAGCAGAAAAACCTAAATTCGTTGCGTAGCAGCAAATTTGCCTTAGCGAAGATGCTAAGGTTTAAGTTGTCTCCAGTAGGACTCCAAGAGATAGAAGAAGGTGGTAAAGTGAACAATGGCGCCGTTCAACGTACCTAAATATTGCTTACTTCACCTGGACCTGCACACACAACAAATAACTTTGCTCCCAACGAGTACATAGGAGTTGTCAATTCCTTCGGCCTTGCTGTTTACAAAGGATCAACGCAAGAGATAAAAGTGCAACTGAAAGTAAGAACTGAAAGTAAATTGAGGGTGTAAACAATGGTGGAAATATGGACCGGGGTCCCATGACGTTCACTAGTGACGTCTCTCCCAAAATACGATAAAAGTGCTAGCGAGGTAAACAAATCATAGATGGGCAATTGACAGGATTATAAACGCACCGCAATGGTAACTATGCTACAAAATAAAGGAAGAGGCTCAAAAGAAATGGGCAGTACGCCAAGGCAAGTAGACCTAAATCCATCTGCATCTACTACGAATCATCCACCTTGAGATATCTATCCAGAACATCTCGCTGGTATTAAGTTGCGAATCCCACCCAAAGTGTAAACTCAAAGCAACAGACAACTGCATTAAAAGAACTTTCCGTAAAGTAAACAATCCTTACACCCGCAGGTACAAGCACCGTTGTTTTATCCCTGGTGGCAACAACACATCCCCTAGTCTCATGTTTCTGTCACTCAAGCTAGACATCAGGGGGCTGAACCCACAATCAAGCATACCGCTCCCTCTTGGAGTTGCAACAAATCACTTGGCCAAAGCAAAATACGGCAACGGAGAACATGTAAGAATTAACTCAAGAACACAAATATAAAAGAGAACCAAGTATATTACTCATCACAATCTGAACATAGTCTCATAATCCATCAGATCCCAGCAAACTCAGCATAACAACACAGAAAATTACAAAGTGCCTCGATCATGTGAGGCAGCTCACGAGGTCTCGAAAGTGGAAGCACAAAGAGGGGAGGAGAACATCACATAGCTAGTGGTCATGGTCCCATGGTCCAAGGGGGACTACTCACAGCACACCCGGGAGGCGTCCATGGCGATCGATGCTCTCCCGGAGGGGGTTCCTCCTTCTGACAGGGTGCCGGGTCAGCTTCTTGATGTTACGAGAGTTTACTTCTCGCCCCTCGTTGGTTAACCCAAAGTGGAAGGTGAGATGTAGCGTAGCGGAAAATTTCCCTTAGCGAAGATGCTAAGGTTGAATGTCGAACCAATAGGACTCCAACAGACACAAGAAGGTGGTGAAGTGAACAATGGCGCCGTTTACAACCGAGGTTGCTAACTTCACCTGGACCTGACACACAACAAATAACTTAGCTTCCCAACGAGTACAGAGGAGTTGTCAATTCCTCCGGCCTTGTTGTTTACAAAGGATATAACGCACGGGATAATAATGATAGTGATAGCAACGGAAAAGTAAATAAAACAGTAAATTGATAGCGGGTGTAAACAATATTGGAAGTATGGACCGGGGTTCAATGATGTTCACTAGTGATGTCTCTCTCCCAAAAGACGAAAAAATAGCCATGGGAGGTAAACAAATTATAGATGGGCAATTGACAGGATTATGTGCGCAAAGCAATGCTAACTATGCTACAAAGAAAGGAAGAGGCTCAAAAGCATGGGCAGTACGCCAAGACAAGTAGACCAAAATCCATCTGCATCTACCTACTAATCATCCACCTTGAGATATCTATCCAGAACATCTCGCTGGTATTAAGTTGTGAATCCCACCCAAAGTGTAAACTCAAAGCAACGGACAACTGCATTAAAGAACTTTGCGTAAATTAAACAATCCTTGCACCCGCAAGTACAAGCACCGTTGTTTTCTCCCTTGTGGCAACAACACATCCCCTAGACTCATGTTTCTGTAACTCAAGCTAGTCATCGGGGGGCATGAACCCACAATCATGCATAATGCTCCCTCTTGGATTCACTACCTACTACTTGGCCAAAGCAATAGACAGCAACGGAGAACATGCAAGAATTACTCTAGAACATAAATATAAAAGAGGAGAATCCAATATATTACTCAAACAGAATCTGAACATAATCTCATAATCCATCGGATCCCAGCAAACTCAGCATAGCAACAGCAGAAATATTACATATGTGCCTCGATCATGTAGGGCAGCTCACGAGGTCTAATCCATGAAGAACAAAGAGGGGAGGAGAACATCACATAGCTACTGATCATAGACCCATGGTCCAAGGTGGACTACTCACGGTTCATCCGGGAAGCATCCATGGTGGTGGAGAAGCTCCCGGCGGTGGTTCCTCCCTCCGGCAGGGTACCGGGAAGAGGTCTTCTGGTGCTCCCGATCTTGGAAGTGCGGCGCGGCGGAACAAAGGAGAGAACGTGAAAAAGGGTTCCCGTCATGGAGGTTTCACGTCACGAGGATTATATGGGCGAAGGGGGCAGCCAGGGGGGCCACCAGGGGTCCAGGCGGCCCCCTGGCGCGGCCCCACCCTAGGGCGCGCCGGGAGGACGCCTCGGGCCCTGTTGGGTCCCCTCTGGCCCCTCCTCGGTGATTCTCGAAGCTTCCGTATCGCTGATTTTTTATTGGATTTTTCCTGAATTTTTGGAGCACTTTTAATATGGGGGAAACCTGAAATAGAAAAACAACAGAAAACAGGAACTGGCACTGGGGTGCACTGAGTTAATAGGTTAGTCCAAATATGATCAAAAGTGTATGGAAGTTCATCAATATCATTGCAATATCACAAAAAAGAGGCATGTAACAAGGAGAAATTATAGATACGTTTTGGACGTATCACTTCTCCTGGCAGCCCCGATCTTGAAACAGCGGCGGCGATGGTATAGAGAGGAGAACGGGAATAGCAGATCGATATTTAGGGTTTCCTCCGCGGGCGCTAAATATAGGCCAAGGGGGGCACTGAGGGGGGCCACAGGGCAGCCAGGAGGGTGCCCGGCGCGCCCTAGGGGGGCGCGTGATACGTCCAAAACGTATCTAAAATTTCTTCTTGCTCCATGCCTCTTTCGTGTGATACTGCTATGATATTGATGAACTTCCATACACTTTTGATCATATTTGGACTAACCTATTAACTCAGTGCACCCAAGTGCCAGTTCATGTTTTCTGCTCTTTTTCTATTTCAGGTTTCCCCCATATTAAAAGTGCTCCAAAAATTCGGGAAAAATCAGCGATAAGGAAGCTTACGGAATCACCGAGGGGGGGGGGGCAGAGGGGACCCACCAGGGCCCCAGGCGCCCTCTCGGCGCGCCCCAGGGTGGGGCCGCGCCAGGGGGCCGCCTGGACCCCTGGCTGCCCCCCTTCGCCTATTTATTCCCCGTGACGCAAAAACCCCGAGACAGGAACCCTTTTTCGCGATCTCTCCTCTGTTATGCCGCCGCCGCGCTTCCATGATCGGGAGCACCAGAAGACCTCTTCCTGGCACCCTGCCGGAGGGAGGAACCACCTCCGGGAGCTTCTCCACCACCATGGATGCTTCACGGATGAACCGTGAGTTGTCTACCTTGGACCATGGGTCTATGATCAGTAGCTATGTGATGTTCTCCTCCCCTCTTTGTTCTTCATGGATTAGACCTCGTGAGCTTCCCTACATGATCGAGGCACATATGTAATATTTCTGTTGTTGCTATGCTGAGTTTGCTGGGATCCGATGGTTTATGAGATTATGTTCAGATTGTGTTTTAGTAATATATTTGAATCTCCTCTTTTATATTTATGTTCTTGAGTAATTCTTGCATGTGCTCCGTTGCTGTTTATTGCTTTGGCCAAGTAGTAGGTAGTGACTCCAAGAGGGAGCGTTATGCATGATTGTGGGTTCATGCCCCCCGATGACTGCTTGAGTGACAGAAACATGAGTCTAGGGGATGTGTTGTTGCCACAAGGGGGAAAACAACGGTGCTTGTACTTGCGGGTGCAAGGATTGTTTACTTTACGCAAAGTTCTTTAATGCAGTTGTCTGTTGCTTTGAGTTTACACTTTGGGTGGGATTCGCAACTTAATACCAGCGAGATTTTCTGGATAGATATCTCAAGGTGGATGATTAGTAGGTAGATGCAGATGGATTTCGGTCTACTTGTCTTGGCGTACCGCCCATGCTTTTGAGCCTCTTCCTTTTCTTTATAGCATAATTAGCATTGGTTTGCGCACATAATCCTGTCAATTGCCCAGTAGTAATTTGTTTACCTCGCATGGCTATTTTATCGTCTTTTGAGAGAGAGACATCACTAGTGAACGTCATAGGAACCGGGTCCATATTTCCAATACCGTTTACACCCACTATCAATTTACTGCTTTATTTACTTTTCCGTTGTTATCGCTATCATTATTATCCCGTGCGTTTTATCCTTTGTAAACAACAAGGCCGGAGGAATTGACAACTCCTCTGTACTCGTTGGGAAGCAAAGTTACTTGCTGTGTGTGCAGGTCCAGGAGAAGCAAGTGATTATCTTCAAACGGCGCATCGCTTCTCGAACCACCTTCTTGTATCTGTTGGAGTCCTACTGGTCGACACTCAACCTTAGCATCTTCGCTAAGGGAAATTTGCTGTTGTCTACATCTCAACCTTCCACTTTGGGTAACCAATGAGGGGCGAGAGTAAACTCTCGCGACATCAAAGCAATTTCTGGCGCCGTTGTCGGGGACTCCACTCTTCAAGATAGGGGACTTGCACACTACCTTTTATCTTTGCTTTTTAGTCTTGTTTGTTTACCTTTCAGTTTTTTCTTTAGTGTCCTTTATCAAAAATCAAAAAAAATAGTTATCTTGCTTGTTGCTACTATGGGTTCCTCTGAGAACACCAAGTTGTGTGACTTTACTAGTCACAACAACAGTGACTTTATCTGCACTCCTATTGCTACACCTGCTACTTCAGCACCTTCTTATGAGATTAAACCTGATTTTCTGAACCCTGTTATGAAAGATCAATTCTCTGCTGCTAGAGATGCTGCTGCTTTGCACTTAAATAATTTTATTGAGCTTTGTGATATGCAAAAGTACAAATAAGTAGATGGTGATATTTTTAAGCTTAAGTTTTTTACTTTCTCCTTGAGAGATGAAGCTAAAATCTGGTTTCAATCCTTGCCTAAGAATAGCATAGATTCTTGGGATAAGTGCAAGGGTGCTTTTATTGGGAAGTATTATCCCCCTGCTAAGATTATCCAATTGAGGAGCTTTATTATGAATTTTAAACAATTGGACAATGAACACGTTGCCCAAGCTTGGGAACGCATGAAATCTCTTGTTAAGAATTGTCCTACGCATGGTTTGACTACTTGGATGGTTCTCCAAACTTTTTATGCAGGCTTGAACTTTACCTCGCGGAACTTGCTAGATTAGGCCGCGGGAGGAACCTTTATGTCAACTACACTTGGTACTGCCACAAAACTTCTCGATGAGATGATGACCAACTATTCCCAATGGCACACCGAAAGAGCTCCAACAGGTAGGAAGGTAAACTCTGTCGAGGAGATGTCCTCCCTAAATGAAAAAGTTGACTTGATTATGTCTCTACTTACCAAGCAATCTCCTCTTGATCCTCAAAATGTACCTTTAAATTCTTTGATTGCTCAAGATCAAGTAGATGTGAACTTTATCTCTAGAAACAACTTCAACAACAATGCTTATAGGAGTAACTTTGGTAGCAATACTAGACCGTTCCCCTCCAACAACTATGGGAACAACAACACTTATCCTAGCACCAAAAACTCCACTTCTGAATTAGAGAGTATGCTTAAAGACTTTATCACTACCAAAAAAGCCTTCAACAAGAGTGTAGAGGAAAAACTAGACAAACTAGATAACCTCTCGTCGAAGGTAGACAATTTAGCCCACGAAGTAGAATTGCTAGAGAAAAGGAGGAATAAGATAGAATTAAGAGCCTTCCTCCACACCATACTGTTGCTACTATCCAAGTGGTTGAGGATATCCAAACTCTTAGCACCCAATGCACCCCTAGTCCCATAGGAACTGTTAATGGTGATGCTATGACCTCAACCGAAGAAGAATAAATTCCTATGACTATAGAAGCTACCAAACAGGTGAGCCTAAAGGACACAAGTACCACTTTAATTGATAGTAGTGAACTTTATTTTTATAATTGCACCCTTTCTGAAGTTATTCGTTTCCTTCACAAGATGTCTAGAGACCCCCACACTAGCACACTTAATCTTGCCTTCACGGAGCATATCACTAATGCTCTCATTAAAGCTAGGGAGGAGAAGCTTAGGGTAGAAGCCTCCATACCTAGAAAGCTAGAAGATGGTTGGGATCCTATGATTAAAATTAAGTTGAATAATTTTTCTTGCTATGCTTTATGTGATGTTGGAGCTAGTACCTCTGTTATGCCCAAAAGAATGTATGATATATTTGAATTGAAACCTTTTGATCCTTGTTCTTTTGGTGTTCGTCGTGTCGACTCTTCCGTAAAGAAACCTTTGGGGAAGATCTATGATGCTCTTATCATTGTCAATGACAATTATGTTCGCGTTGATTTTACTATTATGGACATTGAATGTGAACCTTCTTGTCCAATTATTTTGGGATGTCCTTTTCTTCGCACCGTGGGTGCTGTTATTGATATGAAAGAAGGGATTATAAAATTCCAATTCCCTCTCAAGAAAGGGATGGAACACTTCCCTAGGAAAAAGATTAAGTTGCCTTCGAGTCCGTCACATGGGCTAGTTATTTTCTTGAAAAGACTTGATCTATTTGCATTAAGCCTAGATAATGGCTTTAAGAAGCGCTTTCGGGAGGCAGCCCACAATGAATTTAGGATTTCCTTTTTGTTTTTCTTTTGTTTTTAGTGGTCTTGATGATTGTTACTACTGTACCAACATCATTCTATCTTTACTTTTCAAGCTTTGTGCCTTTTATAGCCTCATATGACAAGGGAAGTGAAAGTTGTGCCATGCTGTCCAGAAAACAGATTTTGTCCTCGTGACTAGAAAAATCACACAAAAATCTCAGTTCATATTTTGAGCTGAAGTTTTTACACAGCGTGATCTATACAATTACGGAACTTTGTATGTTCTGAGTTTTTTGATTTGAGTTGCAGAAGTATCCCTAAAAAAATCTTTACTACCTGCTGGTTTGTTTTTCACAGATTCTGTCCTGTTTTGCCTTTTCTTCGTTTTGCAAACCTTAAGCTTGCTTTTTCTTTGCAAAAACTTTTTGGCAATCTTGAGAAACATTATCCCTTCAAGAATATATTTATTTCCAGTATAGAAAAAATATTTTATTATGGGTGCTAACCTCGCTAATCAGATTATGACGAGTTATGTATGAAAGGAGTTTCCAAGTGTGCGAGGGAAGATGATGAAAGAAGATTCAGGAGTGTCAAGCACTCAAGCTTGGGGATGCCCCCGTGCATCCCCAAGAAATATTCAAGGAGACTCAAGTCTCTAAGCTTGGGGATGCCCCCGTGCATCCTCTTCTCCATCTACAATTATCAGTTCGTCTCTCGTTTCACTATATTTTTTATCACTTCTTGCATTATGTGCTATGCTTGGAGCGTCTCACTCTTAGGTTTTTAGTTTTCTTTAGCTTTGATTGTTGTTCATAACAAGTTAGAACCCAGCTTTATTTGTGTGGGAGAGAAACATGCCCACTTTCAAAATCTAGAACACAACATAGGACTTTTCATGCTTATCTTTGTTGTGTGTGTACTTTATCTTTTTCATAGCTACTTCCATGTTTTGCTCTTAGCCTTCATGCTTATCTTTTCAAAGAGATTTTGTTTAGTTTGTTGCTGGAACTCTCTTGAGTTTTCATGTTTATCTTGTTTAGAGAGTTTGCCTGTTGCACTGAGTTTTGTGTCTTGATTTGAAGTAGGTAATTGAGGTTGTTATTCTTTTGTAGTAGTAACTTGCAATAGTTTTGAGGTATTGTTTTGAGTAATGTTTGGAATTTTGGTGTCAAGAGCTTTAGCCTATTAGTGATAGATGTCGTATTTTGGGCAATCCGTGTTTATTTTCAAAAACCTACAATATTAGTTGAGAACTATAGCTACTAGATGGATCACTACTCTTCTGAGGGGTTGAATATGAGAGTACACTCACGTACCATGAGTCGAGGATGCGCAAGGATAACCAAACCCCCATACACTCCTCCTCGGGGTACTTGTATCTTTGTGAACCTCCTTATTAGATTGAGAGTTACCGATAATAAGTGCATGAGTTCTTCGGACTAATGTGAGTATTCAAAAGTTGACACTTCCACCTTCCCATATTTTTCTAGCCTCTCCTGTGTCGTGCATTGATTTTTTCTCACTCCGAGAGTTGGCGTCCACCTTCTTCGGTACATCCAAACCCTTGGCACTATTGGGGATCGGCGCACAAAACAAATTTTTTCCTACCTACGACTCCCGAACCCAAGATCTATGCTATGCTGATGTATGTAACGGAAGGAATCAGAATTCATACCTTTGAAGACCGAAAGAGGGAAACGTTCCTCGAACGTGGTTGGCGTAGACTCTGATCCTACGACCTCCCTGTCGTGTTTAAGAACCTCCGACGATGAAGTACACCACACGTGTAGTGCCTCGCGGGATTACACACGTACGATGCAACCGACGTCCCTCCGGGCTCCGAACCAGAAGAGCAGCGGAAAGAAGATTGATCCGGATCCCGATTCCGGCAGCGCGACGGTGTCTGGATGATGGTGAAACCCCCAACCAGGTGCAAACTTCAAACCAGGGGAGTCCGCTCTAGGTCGTAGAAAGAGAGAGAGAGAAACTCAATGTTGTTTTGAAAAAGGCACCCCCACCCCTCCTTATATAGTCCAAGGAAGGGCTCCACCCCCTCCCCTTCCCTCATGTGGGACTAAACCCCCAAGGGGGGGGGGAGTGGTGCGGCTAGGAGGGGGGATGGGCCCCTCCCTTGGCGCCAAGCCCAAGGGGGGAGGCTCCCCCTTCCCCTCATGGGCCTTTTAAGGCCCAAATACCTTTTCACCTTTTAAATTAATTATTTAAATCATTTTTAATATTTAATCTGTCAATTAAATAATAAAACATATTGAAATATTGATATATATTATTTTGAACATTTCAAAATATCCGGAATAGCTTCCGGCACCTCCCGGTACATTTTCGGTGTTTTCTCTCTTTTCACCGATGATCCCGAATCAATCCTTAATGCATCGATTGCCCTTAAGTGTGACACCCTACGGTCCGGGAAACAGTAGACATGATCGAGACACTCTCTGACCAATGACCATCATGTGGGATCTGGTTACAATCCTTGATGTGCCCCTACGCTTCCATCAAATAAACTTCATCGCTGTTGAACCCTTAACAATATGACTTGATCCCTTTGTGCTTCGGTACTATGTTTGTCCGAGGTATGATCGTCGGTATCCAATACCTAGTTCTTCCTCGTCTCCGACATAACATGTTACTCGTCTGTGAATATTACATCTCTTGTGACCTAGTCACTTTCTTGCAAGCTTTTGATGCAACACCATCGAGTGGGCCCAGAGTACCTATCCGTCACTCGGATTGAAAAATCCCGCTCTGATCTATTTCATACTCCTCAACAGATCTACTTCGGAATACCCAAGATACACCTTTTCAGTTACCATGTTTCAGTGTAACGGTTGATGCACTCAAAGAATCCTAATAGATAGCAATTATGTATGATCATCACGGTCTAAGGATTCAGTCACTATGTTATTAAGTCATCGCAATGCTGAACTTATGTGACTTGATCACACTTCAATGCTTAAGGTGGGTGTGTGTCCATCACATCATTCTCCTAATGATATGACCTCATTGTCAATAGACTATTATGTTCTCATGATCAGGAAACCTTGATCATCAATTGCCCAATGAGCTAGTATGCCTGAGTTTAACTAGCGGCCAGGTTGTTATATATCACACGTGTATTAATGTTTCCGCTTAATAAAGTTCTAGCACAACATATAACGTATTATGAACAAACAGATATGTGACAAATATCTTTATTAATTTGCCTCTAGGGCACATATCCAACAGTCTCCCACTTGCACTAGAGTACAAATTACACTAGTTTACATCAGGTATGTATCTAACACCAATAGTCTCTCGGTGTTGTTCAAACTTGGCTTGTGGAAGAGGTTTAGTCATTGGGTCTGACGGATTCAGATCCGTATGTATTTTGCAAATCCTAGTATGACCATCATTGACGTAGTCCCGAGTCACATGGAAAAGCCGGAGAATATGCTTGGCTGTAGAGTGAGTCCTCGGCTCCCTTGCGTTAGCAATGGCACCCGTATTGTCGCGATAAATGCTAACAGGGTCAGTGCAACTAGGGAATACGCCAAGCTCGATGACGAACTTCTTCAGCCAATGCGCTTCATTTGACGCTTCGCAAGCGGCAATATACTCCGACTCCATCGTAGATTGGGCGACGACTGACTGCTTGCCGCTCCTCCAGCTAATCGCACCACCATTCAACATAAACATGTATCCCGTCTAGGATTTTGAGTCATCGGGATCAGTACCAAGACTGGCATCGACGTAACCTGTTACAGCGAGCTCTTCTTCACATCCTCCATAGACAAGAACCAGATCCTTAGTTCTTCGTAAGTACTTAAGGACGTTATTCACTGCAATCCAATGATCCATTCCAGGATTACTTTGGAAACGATTAGTCAGACTAACCGCCAGGGCCGCATCTGGTCGAGTACACAGCATAGCACACATGATAGAACCTATGGCTAAGGCATAGGGCTTTGAGGACATTTCCTCCCTTTCTTTTGCTGTTGCTGGGCATTGAGTCACACTCAATTTACTTCCTTTCATAACGGGCAAGAGGCCTCTCTTGGCGTTATCCATATTGAACCTCTTCAATATCTTCTCAAGGTAAGTTCTTTGACTCAGTGCTAATAGGCGTCTTGATCTATCTCTATAGATTTTAATGCCTAATATGTCTGCAGCTTCACCTAGGTCCTTCATGGAAAATTGTCCATTCAAATATTCCTTTAACCCCTCTAGAAATTTCACATCATTCCCTATCAATAATATGTCATCCACATATAGTACTAGGAATGCCACAGAGCTCCCACTCGCTTTCTTATAAACACATAATTCTTCTTCATTTTGGACAAATCCAAAAGCTTTGATCACCTCATCAAAACGAAGATTCCAGCTCCGAGATGCTTGCTTCAACCCATAAATGGACCGTTGAAGTTTGCATACCTTACCAGCGTCCTTAGGATCAATAAAACCTTCCGTTTGTACCATATAAAACTCTTCCTCAATGTTTCCATTTAGGAATGCGGTTTTCACATCCATCAACCATATTTCATAATCGTAATAGGAAGCAATTGCTAGCAATATCCGGATAGACTTTAGCATCGCTACGGGAGAGAAAGTCTCTTCGTAGTCAACTCCTTGAATTTGTCGGAAACTTTTTGCGACAAGTCGAGCTTTATAGACAGATACGTTTCCATATGCGTCAGTCTTTTTCTTGAATATCCACTTATTCTCGACGGCCTTTCGGTCCTCGGGAATATCCACCAAAGTCCATGCTTTGTTGGCATTCATGGAGTCTATCTCGGATTTCATGGCTTCCAGCCATTTCTCGGACTCGGGTCCCTCCATTGCTTCTTTGTAGTTCGCAGGTTCGTCAGGTTCATTTAACATGACTGCATTGACAAGTTGCCCATAAAACTGAGTTTTTACTCGGGCTCTTGATGACCTGCGGGGTACAATAGGATCCTCTTCATCTTGATCATGATCATCATGTATTTCACGATCGTTATGAATATCATGATGACCGTTCTCTTCAGCTCCCACTATGGAAGATGGTTCCGGAACAACTTCCATTGCCATTTCTTCCACTTGGAGTGATTGGTCAATCATCTCGTTGAGGTCTATTTTCCTCCCACTCAATTATTTCGAAAGAAACTCTTTCTCAAGAAAGCATCCAATCTTGGCGACAAACATTTTGCCCTCAGACTGGTTGTAGAAGGTGTATCCAACGGTTTCCCTTGGATATCCCACAAAGATGCACTTATCCGCTTTTGATTCGAGTTTGTCAGGCTGAAGTTTCCTAACATAAGCCTCACAACCCCAAATCTTCAAGTGAGACAACTTTGGTTTCTTGCCATGCCATTCCTCAAATGGTGTTGTCTTTACGGATTTGGACGGTGCCCTATTAAGAATGTAAGCGGCAGTTTCTAATGCATACCCCCAGAATGACACAGGTAAGTCGGTATGAGACATCATCGATCGTACACTATCCAATAGAGTTCGATTACATCGCTCAGAAACACCGTTACGCTGAGGTGTTCCTGCCGGCGTAAGTTGTGGTACGATGCCACAAGTCTTAAGATGATCGCCAAACTCGTGACTTAAATACTCGCCTCCTCGATCGGATCGAAGGTGTTTGATTTTCTTCCCGAGTTGATTCTCGACCTCACTCTGAAATTCATTGAACCTTTCAAAGGTTTCAGACTTATGTTTCATTAAGTAGATATACCCATATCTACTTAAGTCATCTGTGAAGGTCACGAAGTAACGAAGACCATTGCGTGTGGGGACGTTCATAGGTCCACATACATCTGAATGTATGATCCCTAACAAGTCTTCCGCACGCTCCATTGTTCCATTGAATGGAGTCCTTGTCATCTTGCCCATAAGGCATGGTTCACATGTGTCAAGGGATAAAAAATCCAATGACTCCAGAAGTCCATCATCATGAAGCTTCTTCATGCGCTTTTCACCAATATGACCAAGTCGACAATGCCACATCGTCATGTGTTCTTCGCCACTAGGTTTTAATCTTTTGGCCTCTACGTTATCAATATGAAGTATATCACAATCGAGATTAAGAATGAATAAGCCATTTTTCTCCGGTGCATGAACATAAAACACATCATCCTTATAAATCGCACAACCAATTGTATCTGACTTAAAAGAATAGTGGTCTCGCTTCAAGCAAGAACCACTAACGATGTTCACACTCAATGAGGGTACATAGTACCACTTATTCAAAATCAAAACTAATCCCGAAGGGAGACTAAGATGCTTCATGCCGACCGCCACCACTTCAATCCGGCAGCCGTGTCGGGACCGGGGGTTAGCGTATGCAAGTCCAGTTAAGACATAGTCATATGGAGAGCCGAGAACCGTACCCACTTGTCTAAGCAGACAAGGCCAAGCACAGAACGTTCTCGGAAAGCATCGTACGTGAGGGGCATCCCATCCAGGCCGGATGATCAACTGAGATGGGTCCTCATCGTCCGCACACAAGTCAAATGATATGGGTGGTGAACTCCCATATTCAAAGACAAGTCGCCTCAACCATACTATCGACTATCTCATAACTCTTACATAAACTTACTCCAGCCCGATCACTTAGTCGGGGTCTAGGGCGGGCTTGATCATACCACAAAGTGTGCACGAGACAGAGTCTCGAGCAATCGCATCGCGATGCCCCAAGCTGCGCACATCTAAGGGCCACTTGGTGTATGAAAGACCGCCAGCCAGATCACAACTAAGGTCTCGAAAACCCATACAAAGACATGCATGTTATAAACATACACGCAACACACATGCCTTGTATGAACAGTAGGTATCATTGCAATTCTCTACAAAGTATACATTTTTATTGCTAACTCTTATAGAGTGCACACAGAGATCACAAACATGTGATCCAACATTACAACACAAGCGGAAGCAAATTATGTCTGAGTACAGACAAGTTTAACAAATGGCTTAAGAAGCCTTATTTAAACACAATCCCTCCACGAGGGAACCAGTCGTCTGACTGGGACTAGACTAGCTTGTTCTTCAGTCGTCCAGCTCGATGAAGAAGCCACCTTCGGGGTCAGTGGTTTCATCTAAAACATAGATTAAGCAAACGTGAGTACAAAGTCGTACTCAACAAGACTTACATAGGAGCTATACTACTCATGCACATGTATCAAGGTAAAGGTAGGTGGGGTTTCACTTGCAGAAGTGCCAGCTTTGACTTGGCTAGTCCTGAACTACGAGTACCAGACTTGAGGTAAGAAGCGTACACGAGTCCACTACTTTCTCCAACCAATTACACCACTATGGTGCCTTCCTCGACTTCCCCACGAGAAATCATGCCATAGCACTCACACTTATCTTGGTGTGTTTTAGAAGTATCCAGTTCAAGTTGTCTAATAATCAAGCTAAGCTTTCCAAGCAGTCCATAACCGCTGACGCGGCTATTCGAATAGTTTTGTTAACCCTGCAGGGGTGTACCGCTACACACACATGATCATCATTTACCGCCTTTGTACTCGACACCGTTCAAGAAGTGTCGGCGAGGATGCTCACCACAACTGTTACCTCATAGCCGATCTAGTCCGAGAAAGCCGCCTACTTGGGTTGGCTACCACTATCGTGAACCCGGCCGGTTTACCGAAGTGGACCCAAGTGATGTGTGCGTGGTGCATAAGCCGGTCTCGGATGAGCCGTTCTCTCACTTAGCATCCAGGCCACAGACCTACCAGAACTCCGAACTATTGCGACATCTGGACATCGAAAGGGATGAGTTAGTAAGTTGAGAGGGGTCAGTGAGCCCAATGTGTGGTTGTACTCTTCATCTTGGATCACCACACAAGAACTCGGACTTAGGGCGGTGTTCAACGAGACAACCCACCGTGTACTCCTACACAACCTCTCATCGTTCACCTTGTATTAGGGTAGATTCACCAACACTTTTCTACCATCATCATCATGATCACTACCATCCCGACTCACATAACAGTATCATCATGGCATCACTCTAAGCATGCAATAAGCAGTAACATTTGCAGGGGCCACATGATATCAATCAACTCCTACATTTGCTAGGATTGTGGTTTGCTTAATACTGTGACAAAATGATAGGTCATGCAAAGGAATGGGTTCATCTATGCGGTAGAAACGCATCATGGTAATCATCCTAAACAATGCATAAGCGAGACATGAGAGGGAAGTGGGATTTTATCGACATGATCAATGGGGGTTTGCTTGCCTTGCTGACGAGGTTCGGGTTCGGGGTCTTCAACGAAGGGGGCAGCCTCCTGCTCCGGTTCCACCTCTACTCGACAAACAACAAACAAGGTAGCAAAGTAAATACAATGCACAAACACATGATGGAAGGTTGAATCTTGATGTATATGCTTGGATGTGTGAGGCAATTCTATTTAAATGGAGTATATTGCGAATTGAATTGCAAATTCAAACTCCAATTTGAATTCAAACCTAGCCAAGTTCAAGTGACATTGTTTGATCAATTTGAATCATTTGTAAATGTGTATGATATGCCTCTGATGTGTGGTTGAAAAGTAGCATAATTCCATGGTCCAAGTTGCAAAATCATTTGAATTGAATTTGAATAAATTCCAAATAAATCAAATGACATATGCTACTGGTCCCATTTTAAAATCAACTCAAACATAGTTTAAAGTTGGATTTTTGGATAGCTTATTTTCTCCTGATCATTTTTCATATATTATTTGTCCAATTTGGAGTTGATATGAATTTTCTATGAATTTCCAAAGTTTGGGCTATTTTCTGGATTTTCTGGAATTTCTTTAATTCATTTAATCATTTTAATCGACTTATTGCGCCAGGCTGACGTCAGGGGGGGCTGACTTGTGGGCCAGGGTTGTCAGCCTCTGGGTTAATTAACCCTGCTGGGTTAACTTAACCAGTGGCTTAATTAAGCCACTAGGCCCACTTGTCATCGGCTCTAGGGGGTCATTAGGGGGTGGATTAGCGAGGGGGGTTAGGCTAACCCACCGGCGGCTAAACGCCGGCGGCCTGGCCACGGCGGCGCTGCACGGATCCACTGCTCCCGGCCACCAAATTGCTCGCCGAGACCACCAGAGGGCAGCCCTCGAACTCGCGCTTCACCTAGGCGAGTCGGGCGACCACGGGGAGGCCTGACGTGACGACGGCGACTTGAACGGCGGCGGTCCGAGGCACGGCTTGGAACGGGATCGAGCTAGGGGGCCCTTCAAGGCGCTGGGCTAGTCGGGATCGAACCAGAAGAGCTCGGCGAAGACGATGGACAGGTCCTCGAGTTCGTTTGCTTCACGGGTGCTCGCTGGCGAGCACACCGGCGACGAGGAGCCATGGCTCTCATGGCGGAATGAGCTAGAGGAGGCGAGTGGGGTCGTGGCTTGAGGGGAAATGCTCACCGAGATGCGGGGAGCGCAACGGTGCAGTCGATGGAGGCTGCAAGGGCGCGACGACGACGAATCGACGGTGGCGAGCTTGCGGGTCCGGCGAGGTCGCGATGGCGATTCCGGCGTCTACGTGGGCTCCGGGCTCGATTCCTTTGGCCTGATGACGAAGACGAAGACGGCAAGGCTCTTGGACAAGGTTGCAAGGGTCGAGGGGCTCGATGGTCGCGTGTGCGCACGGCCGTGCTTCGGCGTTCTTCTCGGGCGTCGCTGGAATCGCACTGGGAGGGAGAGGAAAGTGAGCCGAGGTGGGGAAAGTGGAGGAGGGAGTCGAGGGCGTCTCCGTGGCGCACTTTGGAGTCCTGGGGCGGCCTGGAAGCCCCTGGGCGTCGAGGTGGTGTCCACGGCGTGCTCGGCCGATCCAGCGAGCTGCTTTGGCGCGCGGGGAGGAAGACGACAGAAGACCTCGGTGGGCTGGGCCAGGTAAGTGGGCCAACAGGCCAGAAGCCAGGTAAGTTCCTTTTTCCCTTTTCTGTCTCTTTCTCTTTTCTGTAAATTTGTTTTGCTTAGCAATTAAATAGCTAGGCATTTTAATAAATGCTGAATTTTTTTATATGGCCTCATAATAATATAGACTATCCACTTATAAAGTTTCAACATTTTTAAAATTCAAATAATTTGAATCTTAACTCAAATAGGGGTTTTTAATTAATTCCAAGGCACTGTTTGAATATTTGAAAAAGCTATGAGCATGGGGTGGGTCCGACATCACTTGATATGTGATCACACTCATTTATAAGACTTTTCAAAAATCTAACATGAATTTTTGGAGAAGATTTTTATCTGGCCTTTTGAATTAATTCATCTGGGGGGGTTTCTTCTCCCATTTTACTTTTGGTTTTGATTTCAAAGATTTCTTTTGAAATTTTAACATGATGCAAGGGACTTGTTAACCCTAGCACATTACCTAACAGAGGGTTCTGACAACTCGCCCCCACTCAACAGAATCTCGTCCCGAGATTCAGAAGTCTGCGGGAGGAAGGTGGGATACTCGGCACTGAGACGGTCTTCTCTTTCCCACGTAGCTTCTCTCTCAGAGTGGTGTGACCATTGCACTTTCAGAAACCTAATCTTCTGACGACGAGTGACACGCTCTGCAGAATCAAGAATACGAACGGGGTATTCTCGATAAGAAAGGTCATCTTGGAGATCAAGCGTTTCATGGTCGGCTTCGCGGATGGGGTCCTTGAAGCAACGCCTGAGTTGGGACACATGGAATACATCATGTACTCGGGAAAGGTGCGGGGGTAGTTCAAGTTGGTAGGCAACTTCTCCACGTTTAGCAAGAATGCGGAAAGGTCCGATGTAACGTGGGGCCAACTTGCCTTTGATACCGAAACGTTGGGTTCCCTTCAGAGGAGTAACCCGAAGGTAAGCCTTCTCATCCAAATTGTAGCTCTCTTGCCTATGATGACGATCATAGTAGCTTTTCTGACGAGACTGGGCTGCTTTCAATTGATCACGAACAATGCGAACTTGCTCTTCTGCTTCCTCGATCATGTCCGGTCCAAAGAATTGTCTTTCACCGGTTTCTGACCAGTTTAAAGGTGTTCGACATCGTTGTCCATATAGGAGTTCAAAAGGAGCCATGTTCAGACTAGATTGAAAACTATTGTTATAAGCAAATTCGGCGAATGGCAGAGACTTCTCCCAATTCTTTCCGAATGAGATAACACAAGCTCTGAGCATGTCTTCAAGAATTTGGTTAACCCTTTCGACTTGACCACTAGACTGAGGATGGAAAGCTGTACTAAAGGAGAGATGAGTTCCCGTAGCATTCTGAAAGCTTCCCCAAAATCTAGAGGTGAAAAGGATACCGCGATCAGAATTGATCTCCAAAGGAACACCGTGAAGGGATACAATTCTAGAGACGTACAAGTCCGTTAACTGGCTAGCAGTTATAGACTCGCGAACTGGAAGGAAGTGAGCAACTTTGGAAAGCCTATCTATGACAACGAAGATGGCATTGTTTCCTTTCTGGGTTTTTGGAAAGCCTGTGATGAAGTCCATACCGACTTTTTCCCATTTCCACTCGGGAATAGACAAAGGTTGAAGTGTACCAGCAGGTCTTTGATGTTCTGCCTTAATGCAACGACAAACATCACATTCGGCAACAAATTGAGCAATGTCTCTCTTCATCCTAGTCCACCAAAATCTCTGGCGTAGATCTCGGTACATTTTTGTGCTACCGGGATGAATCGAGAGGGGTGTGTCATGGGATTCTTTGAGGATGAGTTGCCTTAGTTCCCTATTCTTAGGTACTACCAAACGATTTCCAAAGAATACCGTTCCCTTGCTATCTGTGGAGAAACATTTAGCAACTCCGCTAGCAATGTTCTCCTTGATCCGGCGAACACCTCGTGCACGCCTTTGGGAAACTATGATTTGATCCTCAAGAGTTGGTTTCGCCACCAAGGTAGAAAGATAGCCATGAGGAACAATCTCAAGGTTGAGCTTGCGAAAGTCCTCATGAAGAAGTGGTTGATACTGTTGTAACATGAGGTTGTTACAATACGACTTACGACTTAGTGCATCAACCATGACATTGGCTTTGCCTGGGGTGTAAGAAATTACTACGTCGTAATCTTTTATCAACTCAATCCAGCGTCTTTGCCTGAGATTAAGATCTGGCTGGGTGAAAATGTATTTGAGGCTTTGGTGGTCGGAATAGATTTCACAACGATTACCAAGGAGGTAATGTCGCCAAGTTGTTAGGGCATGAACTACGACAGCGAGTTCAAGGTCATGGGTAGGATAGTTTTCTTCATGTGGCCGCAACTGGCGTGAAGCATAAGCTACCACATGTCGATCTTGCAGAAGTATGCATCCTAACCATCGCCGTGATGCGTCACAATAGATCTCGAAATCCTTTTTGGTGTCTGGAGGTGCAAGTACGGGTGCAGAAGTCAATCTTCTTTTTAGCTCTTGAAAGCTTTCCTTGCACTTGGAAGTCCATAGGAATTTCTTATCTTTCTTGAGGAGTTCAGTTAGAGGCTTTGCAACTTTAGAAAAGTTCTCGACGAAGCGACGACAATAGCTGGCTAGGCCAAGAAAACTCCTAACTTGCTTAACCGATTCAGGTGGAGTCCAGTCAAGGACGGCCTGAACTCTCTCGGGATTCACAGCAATGCCTTTTGCAGAAATCACGTGGCCTAAGTAGGTCACTTCTGGTAGCCAAAATTCACACTTGGAGAATTTAGCATACAGGCGATGCTCTCTAAGTTTCATCAATACCAGCCTTAGGTGTTCGGCATGTTCTTCTTCGTTCTTTGAGTAGATGAGAATGTCATCGAGATAAACCACAACAAATTTATCTAAGTACTCCATGAAGATCGAATTCATCATGCGTGAGAAAGTGGCGGGGGCATTGGTTAAACCAAAGTACATGACGGTGTACTCGTAAAGACCATAACGAGTAGTAAAAGCCGTTTTGGGAATGTCCTCGTTTCGGATTTTGATTTGATGATAACCTAATCTCAAATCCATCTTGGAGAAGACAGAGGATCCTGCAAGTTGATCATAAAGATCATTGATCCTGGGAAGTGGGTACTTGTTCTTTATCGTCGCTAAATTTAGCGGACGATAGTCTACGCACATCCTTTCTGTTCCATCTTTCTTCGTTACGAACAGAACGGGGCAAGCCCATGGCGATGAGCTAGGGCGGATGAAGCCTTTTTCGAACAAAGCTTCCAGTTGGGTTTTAAGCTCAGCTAACTCACGTGGGGCCATTTTGTATGGGCGTCTAGAAATTGGTGCGGTTCCTGGGGCAAGATCCACTATAAACTCTACACATCTGTCGGGTGGCATGCCCGGCAGCTCTTCAGGAAAGGCATCCGGGAAGTCACGAACCACCAGAATATCTTCAAGTTCGGGAAGGGGAAGTACATTCAAGGAATGCACTTGGGTTCTTGTTCTGGGTGAGGTATAGTTGACGATTTTGCCTGAAGGGTGGGTGAGTTTCACGGATTTGCCTTTGCAATCCAGGTAGGCATTCTGTCTTGATAGCCAATCCATGCCAAGGATGACATCAATATCTGAAGACTTGAGGGCTATGAGTGAAGCAAGGAATACTAAACCCTCAATTGCAATCTGATTACCGTGGCTTACTCTACTAGTTTGCCATGTTGACCCTGGAGTTTGAATAATCATTGGGGTGGACAATTCAACAAAGGATAACTCATGACGAAGTGCATAACTTTCCAACATGAATGAATGAGATGCTCCTGGGTCAAAAAGAACGGAAGTAGGAACATAATTGACTGGGAGCGTACCAAGAGTGACGTCAGTGGTGTCGTCAGTCTCTTCGGCGGCGATCTGGTTCACACATCCACGAGTGGCGGGAGGAGCGGGTTTGGCGGTGTAGACCTTCTGGGGTGGCTTGCCACGACCATTGTTGTTGCCTCCGGCACGGGGTTGAGCATTCTGATTCTGGATCTGGTTCTTGGGGCACTCACGAGAATAGTGGCCTGCCTGACCACACTTGTAACAGGCTCCAAAAATAGTGCGTGGAGCTGGGTTGTTTGGTGGAGCTGGGTGGAACTGAGTTGGTGGACGAGGCGCCACATAGGATGGCCTCGGTGGGTTGTTCTGGCGGAATATACTGTTTGGGATCCAGATCTTGCGCTTCTGAGAGCCTGAACTGGATGAACCATCGTCTCTAGGGTGTTTGTGAAAGTCGTTGGGGATGTTCATGTCCTCTGCCTTGATGGCCTTGTTGACAAGGACCTGGAAGGTGGCAAAGTCATGTAGGTTGAGCTCACGACGGAGTCCAGAGTTTAGTCCACGACGGAACCTTTCTTGTTTCTTGGAGTCGGTGGAGACTTCTTCAGTAGCATAACGAGCAAGTCGGTTGAACTCACGACTAAACTCGTCAACAGTCCTTCTGCCTTGGGTGAGGTTGCAGAACTCCTCACGCTTGCGGTCCATAAGACCCTTGGGAATGTGGTGCTCACGGAAGGAAGTGCAGAATTCATCCCAAGATGCAGGCGGTCCAACGGGACGCATATTCAGGAAGTTCTCCCACCAAGAGCTAGCCGCAACTTCAAGATGATAGGTGGCATAGCTGACCTTGTCGCCATTTGCAACATGGCCTGCTTGGAGCTTCCTCTCGATGCTGCGAAGCCAGTCATCGGCGTCAAGGGGCTCGGTGGAGTAACTGAAAACCGGGGGATGAAGTTGGATGAAGTCGTTCAGGGACACCAACTCGTTGCGCTGCTGAGTGGTGTTGCGAGCAATGACTTCCAGCAGATGGTGAGAGTCTCGGCGGTTCCTCTCAACCTCCATCAGAACCTGAGCCATCGTGGGTGGGGGTGGAAGGTTGCCTTCCTCCTGTTCATTCCCACGACCCTGGTTACGACCAAGCTGGCCACGGGTTCCTTGAGACATCCTGAAGGTTGAAAACAAAAGTCAAACAGAGTTGATTGGGAGAGTCTAAACAAGGTATTGAAGTACTGGAAGGATTACAGAGCAAAGGAAGTAATCATCTTGACAACATGGTGATAAAGCATACAAGCCATATATTCACAAGCTGTCATACAAACCACACATCGTTTTAGTACAAGCACCAAGCTAATACAAACGTGATGAAGATGGTACATCCTTCAGAGGCACCCTGACTTCCTATACATTATTTATCTAAGCCTCTGGAACTTAGACACCTTGCGTACAATATACTAAGATACTACTACATCCTCACTAAGTAAGACCACAGGCGGTCTCACTCATCTCCATCTCCATAGTAGTCCTCGTAAAAGTTACCCGCGTATCCCGGTAGCTGAAGGTGACCATCGGAAAACACGGAGGCCTGTGGACCCTGATATCCATTTGGGCAAGGATGGGGCCTAGGTCCAGCGTAGGGTGGAAGCAAAGGACCACGGGGTGGAAAAATGCCTCCAATCTCGAGCCAATCAACTCGAGAAGGCATCTGAGTCCTCACTGGGTAGATAGCATCATACTCAACTGATCCAACGCTCACGAAGGGTGCCAAAAGGGTCAGTGCTCGATACAGACGAACACGGGTGGCATGAAGCTCAAAACGGAGAGCGCGTGCATCACGATCTCGATCACTAGCAAACCTAGCAGTCATCTGAAGTGCTGGATCTTCTGCAGAGTGATCTGAGTAGAGTCCGGTGTAATATCCCTCTTCTCCTGGAAGTGCAGCAGGGATATAGCGGAATGAGGTCTCTCTCAGCATAGTGTGCTCCTCTCTCAGCAGGGTAATAAATGAATATGCAGCATCCTGCACAGCCATGTTCTCTGTCATACCAATGCCAAGTCCAAAGTGGATAGGCTGAGTGACTCCAACGTAGTGCGGGTAGATCCGGATAATGCAGTGGAACTGGGTCTGGTTGAAGTCAAGGAACTGCTCCTCAACGGTGTACTCAGGATACCATCGATATCCCACATAGGACATCATCTCGATCAACGTGGCGGGATGGCCACGCACACCGAGGCACCTGGTCAAACGAACAATCTGCCGAGGGGGAAGATCTGCCATCTGAAACAGAAAGAAGGAGTTTGCAAATGCATCAGATTATGAGATAAACCTGGAATGACTCGGACAGCATAAAGGCTGTAATTGCAAGAAAAAGACAATTTCTTACAACATGGAAACAACACTTACATACGATGTAATAAATCAGGGAGCATAATCACTCTAACAAACTGATCACAACTTTCCTACGGCTACAAGGAAGCAAACAACGAGATGTTCTAATCAGACAGAGGAGAGCCTAGTCCTATCTTCCCGTAGAATAAGATGAGGGTGACTCAGAACTCAGAACGAAGGGGGTAAGGAGAAAAAAGAAGCCTTACGTTGTTCCCTTATATACCCAGAGTAACTATATAACTATAGAAGGCTAGACTCGACTTCGGCCAAGGCTACTAGTCCTACAGTCAGTCCTGCTCTGATACCAAGTCTGTAGGGACCCGAGGTTAGCGTATGCAAGTCCAGTTAAGACATAGTCATATGGAGAGCCGAGAACCGTACCCACTTGTCTAAGCAGACAAGGCCAAGCACAGAACGTTCTCGAAAAGCATCGTACGTGAGGGGCATCCCATCCAGGCCGGATGATCAACTGAGATGGGTCCTCATCGTCCGCACACAAGTCAAATGATATGGGTGGTGAACTCCCATATTCAAAGACAAGTCGCCTCAACCATACTATCGACTATCTCATAACTCTTACATAAACTTACTCCAGCCCGATCACTTAGTCGGGATTCTAGGGCGGGCTCGATCATACCACAAAGTGTGCACGAGACAGAGTCTCGAGCAATCGCATCGCGATGCCCCAAGCTGCGCACATCTAAGGGCCACTTGGTGTATGAAAGACCGCCAGCCAGATCACAACTAAGGTCTCGAAAACCCATACAAAGACATGCATGTTATAAACATACACGCAGCACACATGCCTTGTATGAACAGTAGGTATCATTGCAATTCTCTACAAAGTATACATTTTTATTGATAACTCTTATAGAGTGCACACAGAGATCACAAACATGTGATCCAACATTACAACACAAGCGGAAGCAAATTATGTCTGAGTACAGACAAGTTTAACAAATGGCTTAAGAAGCCTTATTTAAACACAAGCCCTCCACGAGGGAACCAGTCGTCTGACTGGGACTAGACTAGTTTGTTCTTCAGTCGTCCAGCTCGATGAAGAAGCCACCTTCGGGGTCAGTGGTTTCATCTAAAACATAGATTAAGCAAACGTGAGTACAAAGTCGTACTCAACAAGACTTACATATGAGCTATACTACTCATGCACATGTATCAAGGTAAAGGTAGGTGGGGTTTCACTTGCAGAAGTGCCAGCTTTGACTTGGCTAGTCCTGAACTACGAGTACCAGACTTGAGGTAAGAAGCGTACACGAGTCCACTACTTTCTCCAACCAATTACACCACTATGGTGCCTTCCTCGACTTCCCCACGAGAAAGCACGCCATAGCACTCACACTTATCTTGGTGTGTTTTAGAAGTATCCAGTTTAAGTTGTCTAATAATCAAGCTAAGCTTTCCAAGCAGTCCATAACCGCGGACGCGGCTATTCGAATAGTTTTGTTAACCCTGCAGGGGTGTACCTCTACACACACATGATCATCATTTACCGCCTTTGTACTCGACACCGTTCAAGAAGTGTCGGCGAGGATGCTCACCACAACTATTACCTCATAGCCGATCTAGTCCGAGAAAGACGCCTACTTGGGTTGGCTACCACTATCGTGAACCCGGCCGGTTTACCGAAGTGGACCCAAGTGATGTGTGCGTGGTGCATAAGCCGGTCTCGGATGAGCCATTCTATCACTTAGCATCCAGGCCACAGACCTACCAGAACTCCGAACTATTGCGACATCTGGACATCGAAAGGGATGAGTTAGTAAGTTGAGAGGGGTCAGTGAGCCCAATGTGTGGTTGTACTCTTCATCTTGGATCACCACACAAGAACTCGGACTTAGGGCGGTGTTCAACGAGACAACCCACCGTGTACTCCTACACAACCTCTCATCGTTCACCTTGTATTAGGGTAGATTCACCAACACTTTTCTACCATCATCATCATGATCACTACCATCCCGACTCACATAACAGTATCATCATGGCATCACTCTAAGCATGCAATAAGCAGTAACATTTGCAGGGGCCACATGATATCAATCAACTCCTACATTTGCTAGGATTGTGGTTTGCTTAATACTATGACAAAATGATAGGTCATGCAAAGGAATGGGTTCATCTATGCGGTAGAAACGCATCATGGTAATCATCCTAAACAATGCATAAGCGAGACATGAGAGGGAAGTGGGATTTTATCGACATGATCAATGGGGGTTTGCTTGCCTTGCTGACGAGGTTCGGGTTCGGGGTCTTCAACGAAGGGGGCAGCCTCCTGCTCCGGTTCCACCTCTACTCGACAAACAACAAACAAGGCAGCAAAGTAAATACAATGCACAAACACATGATGGAAGGTTGAATCTTGATGTATATGCTTGGATGTGTGAGGCAATTCCATTTAAATGGAGTATATTGCAAATTGAATTGCAAATTCAAACTCCAATTTGAATTCAAACCTAGCCAAGTTACAAGTGACATTGTTTGATCAATTTGAATCCTTTGTAAAGGTGTATGATATGCCTCTGATGTGTGGTTGAAAAGTAGCATAATTCCATGGTCCAAGTTGCAAAATCATTTGAATTTAATTTGAATAAATTCCAAATAAATCAAATGACATATGCTACTGGTCCCATTTTAAAATCAACTCAAACATAGTTGAAAGTTGGATTTTTGGATAGCTTATTTTCTCCTGATCATTTTTCATATATTATTTGTCCAATTTGGAGTTGATATGAATTTTCTATGAATTTCCAAAGTTTGGGCTATTTTCTGGATTTTCTGGAATTTCTTTAATTCATTTAATCATTTTAATCGACTTATTGCGCCAGGCTGACGTCAGGGGGGGGGGCTGACTTGTGGGCCAGGGTTGTCAGCCTCTGGGTTAATTAACCCGGCTGGGTTAACTTAACCAGTGGCTTAATTAAGCCACTGGGCCCACTTGTCATCGGCTCTGGGGGGTCATTAGGGGGTGGATTAGCGAGGGGGGGGGGGTTAGGCTAACCCACCGGCGGCCTGGCCACGGCGGCGCTGCACGGATCCACTGCTCTCGGCCACCAAATTGCTCGCCGAGACCACCAGAGGGCAGCCCTCGAACTCGCGCTTCACCTAGGCGAGTCGGGCGACCACGAGGAGGCCTGACGTGACGACGGCGACTTGAACGGCGGCGGTCCGAGGAACGGCTTGGAACGGGATCGAGCTAGGGGGCCCTTCAAGGCGCTGGGCTAGTCGGGATCGAACCAGAAGAGCTCGGCGAAGACGATGGACAGGTCCTCGAGTTCGTTTGCTTCACGGGTGCTCGCTGGCGAGCACACCGGCGACGAGGAGCCACGGCTCTCATGGCGGAATGAGCTAAAGGAGGCGAGCGGGGTCGTGGCTTGAGGGGAAATGCTCACCGAGATGCGGGGAGCGCAACGGTGCAGTCGATGGAGGCTGCAAGGGCGCGACGACGACGAATCGACGGTGGCGAGCTTGTGGGTCCGGCGAGGTCGCGATGGCGATTCCGGCGTCTACGTGGGCTCCGGGCTCGATTCCTTTGGCCTGATGACGAAGACGAAGACGACAAGGATCTTGGACAAGGTTGCAAGGGTCGAGGGGCTCGATGGTCGCGTGTGCGCATGGCCGTGCTCCGGCGTTCTTCTCGGGCGTCGCTGGAATTGCACTGGGAGGGAGAGGAAAGCGAGCCGAGCTGGGGAAAGTGGAGGAGGGAGTCGAGGGCGTCTCCGTGGCGCACTTTGGAGTCCTGGGGCGGCCTGGAAGCCTCTGGGCGTCGAGGTGGCGTCCACGGCGTGCTCGGCCGCTCCAGCGAGCTGCTTTGGCGCGCGGGAGGAAGACGACAGAAGACCTCGGTGGGCTGGGCCAGGTAAGTGGGCCAACAGGCCAGAAGCCAGGTAAGTTCATTTTTCCCTTTTCTGTCTCTTTCTCTTTTCTGTAAATTTGTTTTGCTTAGCAATTAAATAGCTAGGCATTTTAATAAATGCTAAAAAAATTTATATGGCCTCATAATAATATAGACTAGCCACTTATAAAGTTTCAACATTTTTAAAATTCAAATAATTTGAATCTTAACTCAAATAGGGGTTTTTAATTAATTCCAAGGCACTGTTTGAATATTTGAAAAATCTATGAGCATGGGGTGGGTCCCACATCACTTGATATGTGATCACACTCATTTATAAGACTTTTCAAAAATCTAACATGAATTTTTGGAGAAGATTTTTATCTGGCCTTTTGAATTAATTCATCTGGGGGGGGTTTCTTCTCCCATTTTGCTTTTGATTTTGATTTCAAAGATTTCTTTTGAAATTTTAACATGATGCAAGGGACTTGTTGACCCTAGCACATTACCTAACAGAGGGTTCTGACAATCCGTTTCCCACGCGCGTCGTCACTTCATCTTTCATCAAGTGACGCCTATTCCGTAACCTCTGAGAGGAGTTAGAAATATGAGCAACAGATCCTGTATCAAATATCCAGGATTTGTTCCCAACGCTTGTTAAGAAAAGATCAATAATGTGTATATCAAATATACCTTTGTCTCTTCTGACAATTTTGCCAGCCTTCTTATCCTCTAGGTACTTGGGGCAGTTGCGTTTCCAGTGACCATCACCCTTGCAGTAGAAGCACTCAACGTCGGGCTTGGGTCCAGGTTTGGGTGCCTTACGAGGAGTGACAACTGGCTTGTCACCCTTCTTCGGGCTTCCCTTATTTCCCTTCTTCTTGCCAGACTTCTTGAATTCAACGGTCTTGTTGACCATGAATACAACATGCTCCTTCTTGATCTCAACCTCTACAGTTTTCAGCATGGCGAACAACTCAGAAGGGGTCTTAGTCATCCCTTGCATGTTGTAGTTCAACACAAAGCCTTTGTAGCTAGGGGGCAGCGACTGCAGCACCCTATCAACAGCAAGTTCATCTGGAATCTGACATTCCAGAGCATTCAAGCGTTGAACGTAGCCAGACATCTTGACCACGTGCTCACTAACACTGCTATACTCATCCATCTTTGCTGAGAAGAAAGCTTCAGAAGCCTCATAACGTTCAACCCTGGCTTGGGGTGCAAAGACGGCCTTGAGGTTGGTGATTATCTCCCATCCTCTCAAAGCGTTTCTGCAGCTCAGCCTCCATGGAGTAAAGCATTCCACTCTGGACAAAGTTGTAATCATCCGTCTTGGAGAGGTAGACATTCTTCTCATCCTGACTAGCGTCTGCTGGTGGTTCATCACCTAACGTGGCCTCTAGTACGTATGCCATCTTGAGGGGAACGAGGAGAATCCTCAGACTGGGGAACCAGTTGGTGAAGTTTGACCCATCGGTTTTCAGTTTGTCTTTGTCTAGGAATGACCCTAAGTTGAATGAGGGGCGAGGTGCAGCCATCTACAATGGTTATTTGCAAAACACATATTTAGACTTTGTTCATAATTGGAGTTCAATTTTAATTAATTCTAAAACTCCCACTTAGTTAAACATCTCTCCAAATTTACTAAGCGATTAACATAATCCTAGTTTGAATGATCGTCCTCGAATATCACACGGCCGACGACACATCTCCCTAGGTAGGCCATCATGCCAATCATATCCGTTATATGACTCATGCTTAACATTTCGGTCATCCGTATCCCAAGCTCATATCTACATATGTTAAGCCTCCCAGTCGAACCTTAGTGTATGGCTGTTCAGCAAGGCCATATCTGCATATGCTAGGCTTGCCAAAACCAACCTCATGCGATCTCTAATGTATGTATGACACCCGATCGTCACGGCCTGCCTATCATAAAGAGATCCTTCCAGGCGGTGCCCACTAAGGGAGAATACAATCATGGTATTGAGAGAGATTATCCTATCATGCTACCGTCGCATATCTAACATATTAGCAAGACATGAAGTAAAACTGTAAATCATACAAGCTATGATCCCCCCTTACATGCAAATTAAAGTTAAAACGCTTTCTACTTTATCTTTTGCAAGTTTTACGTGGCTGCTAAGGGTTTTCGAGAGAGAACCGCTTTCTATCCTGCGAAAACAAGCCACAACACAAATCCTGCAATCGTCTCTATTACACCCCTGTCGGGGCCCTCCGTTGCAAACGTCTTCGCGTCGCTAATGTTAGAGAGACAGACACCCCCAGCCACTTATATGGTACAAGCCATATGTCAAGCGTGGAACCAGTCTCGCGTAAACGCGTAAGGTCGGCCGGGGCCGCATCATCAGGACATTGTCGCAACGCTAAACGAGTACACGTGGGAGGGTAACAATTGGATAATTGATGCCCACATCCTAGATGTGTTCTACCCGTACAATACATCTACGCATAGCCTTGCTCTGATACCACTGTTGGGGATCGGCACAGAAAACAATTTTTTTCCTACCTACGAGTCCCGAACCCAAGATCTATGCTATGCTGATGTATGTAACGGAAGGAATCGGTGTTCATACCTTTGAAGACCGAAAGAGGGAAACGTTCCTCGAACGTGGTTGGCGTAGACTCTGATCCTACGACCTCCCTGTCGTGTTGAAGAACCTCCGACGATGAAATAGCACCACACGTGTAGTGCCTCGCGGGATTACACACGTACGGTGCAACCGACGTCCCTCCGGGCTCCGAACCAGAAGAGCAGCGGAAAGAAGATTGATCCGGATCCCGATTCCGGCAGCGCGACGGCGTCCGGATGATGGTGAAACCCCCAACCAGTTGCAAACTCCAAACCAGGGGAGTCCGCTCTAGGTCGGAGAAAGAGAGAGAGAGAAACTCAATGTTGTTTTGAAAAAGGCACCCCACCCCTCCTTATATAGGCCAAGGAGGGGCTCCACCCCCTCCCCTTCCCCCATGTGGTACTAAACCCCCAAGGGTGGGGAGTGGTGCGGCTAGGAGAGGGGATGGGCCCCTCCCTTGGCGCCAAGCCCAAGGGGGGAGGCTCCCCCTTCCCCTCATGGGCCTTTTAAGGCCCAAATACCTTTTCACCTTTTTAATTAATTATTTAAATCATTTTTAATATTTAATTCTGTCAATTAAATAATAAAACATATTTAAACATTAATATATATTATTTTGAACCTTTCAAAATATCCGGAACAGCTTCCGGCACCTCCCGGTACATTTCCGGTGTTTTCTCTCTTTTCACCGATGATTCCGAATCAATCCTTAATGCATCGATTGCCCTTAAGTGTGACACCCTACGGTCCGGGAAATAGTAGACATGATCGAGACACTCTCTGACCAATGACCATCATGTGGGATCTGGTTACAATCCTTGATGTGCCCCTACGCTTCCATCGAATAAACTTCATCGCTATTGAACCGTTAACAACATGACTTGATCCCTTTGTGCTTCGGTACTATGTTTGTCCGAGGTATGATCGTCGGTATCCAATACCTAGTTCTTCCTCGTCTCCGACATAACATGTTTACTCGTCTATGAATATTACATCTCTTGTGACCTAGTCACTTGCTTGCAAGCTATTGATGCAACACCACCGAGTGGGCCCAGAGTACCTATCCGTCACTCGGATTGACAAATCCCGCTCTGATCTATTTCATACTCCTCAACATATCTACAGAATACCCAAGATACACCTTTTCAGTTACCATGTTTCATTCTAACGGTTAATTCACTCAAAGCATCCTAATAGATAGCAATTATGTATGATCATCACGGTCTAAGGATTCAGTCACTATGTTATTAAGTCATCGCAATGCTGAACTTATGTGACTTGATCACACTGCAATGCTTAAGGTGGGTGTGTGTCCATCACATCATTCTCCTAATGATATGACCTCATTGTCAATAGACTATTATGTTCTCATGATCAGGAAACCTTGATCATCAATTGCCCAATGAGCTAGTATGCCTGAGTTTAACTAGGGACCAGGTTGTTATATATCACACATGTATTAATGTTTCCGCTTAATACAGTTCTAGCACAATATATAACGTATTATGAACAAACAGATATGTGACAATTATCTTTATTAATTTGCCTCTAGGGCACATATCCAACAGACACGATACGCTCTTTCATCATAAACCTCCTTATATCCTTCCTCAAAACAGCCACCATACCTACCTATCAAGGCATTTCCATAGCCTTTTCGAGATATATTGCCATGAAACTTCCATCTTATCATGACTTGATCTTCATGTCATACATGCTACTTGCTTGATCGATGAGCCGCATGCTAGTTGGGCCTTGCCCTAATCATTGCTACATGACGCGCTAGTATCATTGCATATCCTGCTACACTGGCAGAGGCATACATTTGCATACATCATGATAGTTACATTTTCTTTATGATTTGAGTACTTTGAAAAGTGTGAAAGATCTTCTACACTTTTTGTAATATATAGAGTGTTGCCCCTAAAGTGAGGAAAAGATCCCAAAGTGGACAAATTAAAAGATCCCAAAGAGGACAAATTAAAAGATCCCAAAGAGGACAAATGAGAGAAATAGAAAGAGCCATTGAGGCCACCAAAAAATTACAAAAAAAGAAATAAAAAAAGAAGGGGCACACTACTATTCCTTTTGAGAGATCCACACTCGTACTACATCTTATATCTTGTACTCCATAGAGATTATCATTTTTGCATATAGCTATGTGGGGACCTTCACACTATAGAACTTGGCTTGTATATTCCAATGATGAGCCTTCTCAAATGAGCTCTAGGTCTTCTTGAGAAAGAAAGTTGGATGCACCCCCACTAGTTGCATTGGAGAGCTTACCTTAGCTCATATGTGCATTCGTTGCATGGCAATCCCTACTCCTCACATCATATCTATCATTTGGATTTCTCTTGCCTATGATTGTCCTCATTGATGTGAGCCTTTCACACTTTTTTTTCTTTCTCTCTTTGCCATCCTAAGTGTCAACTTTCTTGCTTACGCTCATCCATTGCATGAGTGCTCAAAACGTCGAAAAGGAGTGGATCATTTTGACTTGCACCTCGCTAGTGGTCTGGGGATGAGTCAAGATAAGATTCCAAAGAAGACCAAGTGTGAAACTTTAGTAGATTGAGTTCTCAACGTAAAGATACTTTTTCTCATATATCCCTATCCCCTTTCTTGCACGCAAACACCATTTGGAGACATTCGAGTCACGGACAACGAGAGATCTTGCACCTTTATGTTCTTATGTTGCTTGTTTCAATACTAAATATAGAGTCTTGCCTGTTATGACTTGGATTGAATTACATGCCTTGATTGCTTTACTTAAAAGTTCTTATATGGTTGTTAGCATGTGATACGTCCAAAATGCATCACTATTTTATATAGTAATTCTTTCTTATTCATTGATATATTTCATGATATGATGCCATTCTTATGTTGTTTTGGTTTATTTTACACAGTTTGCAACTTTCCGGTGCCGAAGCAGCAGACGCAGGATTCAGCGGTAAAAAGTGGACGCTGAGTTGATGAATAAGAACACCTCCAAATTACCTGAAAATCGACGGAGGCTGTTTACCAGAAGGATCACGAAGACACGCAAAAGAGCTACCAGAGGGGGGGCCACAGGGTGCCCAGGCGGCCACCTGGCGCGGCCCCACCCCTGGCCGCGCCGGGAGGGCGCCTGGAGCCCCGGAACCACTCCCGGCTCCCCCTTTGGCGTATATACTCTTCGTCATCCAAAAACCCTAAAAAAGAGAGAGTTTCCGGAGTTCCACCGCCGCTCCGTGAATTTAATGTTGGTGATAAAGTTTTATTGTTTAGATCCCGTTTCAGGTTTTCTCCAGGTAAACTACTTTCCAGGTGGGAAGGGCCATTTCATATCGAAGAAGTATACCGGTCTGGTGCAATCAAGATTAACAATTTTGAAGGCACCAAACCTCAAGTTGTGAATGGGCAAAGACTGAAGCATTACATAGCGGGAGATCCCGTCAATGTTGATGTAAATATAATACGCACAACAACTCATGAAGAACACGTTGCGGCCCTGTTTCAGACACCGACAGAAGCAGAATAAGAAAAGGTATGTATTACGGTAAGGAAACATCGCGAACCGCCATAAAAGTTTTTGAAAAATTAGGAAAATTCGAGGCCTAAGTGGTGCCGGAGAGGAGCTCCAGGGGGCCCAGATGCCCCCCTGGCGCGCCCCACCTCCTGGCCGCGCCGGGAGGCCGCCTGGGCACCCAGGAGTCCGTCTCCGACCCCACTTTGGCTCGTTACCTTCCTTTTGTTGCAGAAATTTTTGCTATATATTTGCCCGGATCGTTCCGGCAACGTATCTCGCGATTTCGTGTGTTTTCTCTTCAATTTGTTTCTGCCAGGGTAAAAAGTTATTGTTAGAGATGTCTTCTTGTGGCTCAAGTGGAGAGGACTTCATGGGACGACGTCTACATGAAGTTCAGAAAGATCTCAACCAAGGGAGATAAATAGATTGGGCCACGGAAGAAGAAATCGCTGCAAGGAGAGCGGAGATGGAGCGTTCCGTGAGAGAAGAAGTCAAGATTATCACCGCCCAGCAACCAGGGGGTCCATCAACACAAGGAGGAAGATCAAGAAACCCCATCATGGTGGGGAGTGTCCAACCTTATTATGATCTTTCTCTTAACCTTTCAGGAACGGCCCCTGCACTTGAAGATCAACGTACGATTTCTACCATCTCCGAAGCTTACCGCGTCACCAATCAACTATGTGAAGATTTCCGTATACTAAAGGTGCAAGTGGAGATTTTGGATAAGGAAAACCAAACCCTTCGCCGTGTCATCAAAGATTTGAAGAATCAACAAAAACAAGAATGAGAAGTAAATCTCCTCGGGTAATGGAATCCCCTCAGCTTGTTCCAAGCTTGGGGGAGTGCCCGATATCTTTATCTTTATCTTAGTCTTTTAGAGTCAAGTAGAGTCGTATCATGTCTAGGGAGTTTATTATATGAAATAGGTGTTTGCATTGAGGTCTATCACTCCGTCTGTGGAGAGATTGTATCCGTGAGTGTGGAGTCGTCTATAATGGAATATTAATGAGAAGTCTATTGGTTCCTTCGCTGCACTCGGTATTCTCTTCACGCAATCGGCCTCTTATGACGATTCTTATGGGGAGTATTGACCTTATATCAGGTATGGCTTTGAAAACTTTACTTAATTTTGGCAAACATTGCTTTGGTCTTGACAACATGCATGTTTTCTCAAGTAGCGATATAGCAAAAACCTTTATGTTATTATGCTTGAAGTGTTATGTTGACAAGGAAGACAACTTGATGTGTTATGCTTACCTTAATGTTTATGCCTTATATGTTTTGCATCTAAATTAGCATCAATTGTCTGTTCTCTCAAAGCCTTTGCTAGCCAAACTCTTTGCCAAGAAGATTTCTGCTTGTGGATCCATACCCTGAAACCATTACCTTCCATATGAGTCCACCATACCTTCCTATTCGTGGTATTCCCCTACCGCTCCTATAAGTATAGAATTTATGTGTTATCCTTAAATGTTCAAAATCTTCTGTTTCGTGCCTCTTGTTTAGCTCATGAGGAAGTAGTAGGTAATTCATGATCTTCTTAAGTTGGACAAGTTTTACCCCGGGATTGCATGTCTAATCTGCAAACCATAATACGAGGAGGAACTGGCATGGGTGCGCCCAGCTCGAAAGATAATATAACAAACAAACCCTCCTTCACGCTTGGTCTATGAGAAATCAGAAACTTTGGCAGTGATAAACAAAGGAGATTAAGGGGATGTGATCGTCCTCACTTGGGAGCCGTTCCTCGAAACTTGTCCATCTTGAGAAGTAATTGAGCTATCTATTAGCACTCGTTGACAAACTATGCACCGCCGCAAAATCTATTTTTATTCTGTTTGATTTAAGGATAGCACATGAGTTTTCCCTGCTTGCCCTTTAACAAGGCCTTTCTTTCACCTTCATGTTGAGTCAGTTGTCCCACTTCCTTCTTTTCCCTAAGAGAACAAACATTTGATGTTGATGAGGATTCATCCATATAAAGCTGCATTAAGTTTTTCCATGCCATATCTTTGTTGACATTATCTTTTGGTAAGTAAGTTGTTTGCGAAAGCTTTTGCCCAACGAGCATTTTCCTTTGTGTTAGCGTTTACACTTCATGACTAATAACATGTTCTTTCAAAAGTTTCAAATTGTTTTTAGTTGTCCTTTGACCAAGGTTATGTTTACCATAATTTGATGAGTTTCCTCAGCCCTACTTTTGATTATAATTGTTATTACTTTCTCATAAGGGCCTTATGAGTTGAGGTTGCTGTTGAGGATGCTTGAGTTTGATGAAGGAACCTTGATGCTTCTTGTCCGTATTTTATTTATCGACACTTCACTCTCTAAACTTGTGGACAGGTTTACCGAGCTCAGTATTCGCTTGGGGACAAGCGAGGTCTAAGCTTGGGGGAGTTGATACGTCCAAAATGCATCACTATTTTATATAGTAATTCTTTCTTATTCATTGATATATTTCATGATATGATGCCATTCTTATGTTGGTTTGGTTTATTTTACACAGTTTGCAACTTTCCGGTGCCGAAGCAGCAGACGCAGGATTCAACGGTAAAAAGTGGACGCTGAGTTGCTGAAGAAGAACACCTCCAAATTACCTGAAAATCGACGGAGGCTGTTTTCCAGAAGGATCACGGAGACACGCAAAAGAGCTACCAGCGGGGGGGCCACAGGGTGCCCAGGCGGCCACCTGGCGCGGCCCCACCCCTGGCCGCGCCGGGAGGGCGCCTGGACCCCCGGGGCCACTCTCGGCTCCCCCCTCTGGCCTATATACTCTTCGTCATCCAAAAACCCTAAAAAAGAGAGAGTTTCCGGAGTTCCACCGCCTCTCCGTGGCGGAAACTTACAGAGAAGAAAAGCCATCTCTGGCGGGCAGATTCCGCCGGGGAGATCAATTCCTAGAAGGGGAGATCGTCGCCATCGTCATCACCATCGTCACGGGCATCATCGAGATCATCATCAACATCATCCCCATCATCAGCACCATCTCCACCTCCATCCAATCTCGTCTCACAATTGCAACTCATGTTGTAATCCGTACTATCTATCCTCTCTACTCTATCGGTGTTGATTACTACTTTGTGGTGAATGCTATTGAGTTTTGTTGGAGAAATATTACTGTGTTCAGATTGTTTATCATCTATTTATCCCCACTGATCATGATCTCTTTTATGTCTTGTGAGTAGTTACTTTAGTTCTTGAGGACATGGGAGAAGTCTAGTTGCTAGTAGTCATATGATGTTGAAGTAATACGTATTGGTTGATATTTAAGTTGTGTTGTTATTTTCCTAGTGGTGTTGTGTGAGTCGAACACTCAACACTTCGCCTTATCAAGGACCTAGGGGAGTACATTGTGTATAAATAATGCTTACGGTGGGTTGCCGGAGTGACAGAAACCTAAACCCCAGTTTGCACGCTTTTGCACAAGGGAAGAATGGATCACCGATCGTATTGCTATGGTTAGGCTTTTGCCTTAATTACTATCTTGTATTTGCGGATGCTTGCAAGGTGTTTAATCATAAGAGTACACTGATCTTAGTCTAGAGGTTGTACTAGCATAGATCCACCCACTCAACACTTATCAACACAGCACATAGTACCGATACGGAATATGGCGAAAGCACATGACTACCTCTCCCGTGTGTCCTCAAGAACACTTTAGCTTTTATAAGTTCAGTTGCTAGGCCTCTCCTTTGCTCAGAAAGGATTGGGCCACTCTTTACTCTCCAGTATCTTTTACTTTGCTCGTTTTTACTATCATGTTGCTTATACCAAGAAAACCCCTAAAAAGTTATCTTTCAGTGCTTGCAGTTATCTCCTTGCCAAAGTCAATTGCTATTACCTTCTGCTCCTCGTTGGGTTCGACACTCTTACTTATCGAAAACGCTGCAATATATCCCGTTACGTTGAGCGTCATCAAATAACGTTTTCTGGGGCGTTGCCGGGGAGCGTAGCGCTACTAATAAGTGAAGCTGGTAAGGAAGCTTTTATATTTCTTTTTTAGTTTTGCTGTTGCTTTTTTTGTCCTTATGGACACCCCTACTCTTGGATCGTTTTTCTTTTGGAGCCGCCCCACAACTAAGGTAGTCACTCATGACCCTGCTGAAATCGTGCCTTATAAGATACCATCTGGTATTATCGATTATGTCCTAGCTAATCGCTATGCAGGAGACAGACATCCAGGTGAACACTTGCTATATTTATCACAACTATCTTCATTATTCAAGCTTGCAGGTGTGTCACTGGAGTTCGTTATGAAGAAATTATTCTCTATATCGCTTACAGACAAAGCTTCAGATTGGTATAAGCTCCTCGATAACTCACATTCTCTTAATTGGGAAGAGCATATGTCTCTCTTTTATACAAAGTTTTACCCTCTTCATGAAGTTCATCGAGACAGGAATTACATCTATAACTTTAGGTCTCGCGACGGAGAGAGCATCGCTCAAGCTTGGGGGAGACTTAAATCCCTAATGTTCAAATGTCCTATCCATAAGCTCCCCAAAGATATTATACTTACAAATTTTTATGCCAGGCTTTCTCGTCAGGATAAGGAAATGCTGGATGCCTCCTCTAGCGGGGTATTTCAGACAAAGAGCGTTGAAGAAAGATGGGATCTCATCGAAAGGATCCAGAAGAATACTGAAGATTGGGAAATCGATAAAGGTATTGAACCTGCTATAAATTATGAGCATGATTATATTGAGAGCTATGTGAAAACTGATTATTTTAATACCTTTTGCTCTAAGATTGGTCTGGATTCCCATCTAATGATTGATTTTTGTAAGAACTTTGCCTCTCATATTGATTCTTCTAAGATGAAGAAGGATCAGTACCATAAGCCTTTCAAAGAAGTGCCTATTGATATTCACGTTGCTGATCCTATTTTGCCTGCAGTTATATATGAACAACCCCCTTTCCCTTCAAGGATAAGGGAGCACTCTTTTGTGACAGGCATCATAAATAAAAGTGAGAGAAGAACAGGCGAACCTGAGGACCAGATCAGAGTCGATCCTCAAGTTGCTATGGTTAAATATTTAGTTACTAATGATGTTTCAGATTCTATTATAAATTTTTGTGCTGTTTCAACTAACATTATCACAGCCAAGAATAAAAGCCCAATTTCAGGTACACCAGTTGTATCTGTTAAAATAGGAAATCATAATTATTACGGGCTATGCGATCTGGGATCAAGTGCTAGCGCGATTCCTTATTCGCTTTATCAAGAGATCATGAGTGAGATTTCACCCTGTGAACTCGAAGAGATTGATGTTACTATTCATCTTGCAAACAAAGCTACTATCTCTCCTATTGGGATTGTGAGAGATGTTGAAGTCCTATGTGGAAAGGTAAAGTATCCTACCGACTTTCTTGTACTTGGTTCAGTACAAGATAGTTTTTGTCCTATTATTTTTGGTAGACCTTTTCTCAGAACTTGTGGAGCTATTATAGATTGCAAGAAAGGTAAAGTTTCTGTTGAATTCAATGGTGAGCCTTATGAATTTAACTTTTCTAAGATTTCCAAGCAGCCTCGTGATACTGAATTACCTAATGATGATAAAATTATTGAAAGTATTGCTTCTATTGCTATTCCCCCTAATGATCCTTTGCAGCAATACATGGAGGACCACGAGAATGATACTCATATGCAGGAAAGAAATGAAATTGACGAAATCTTCTTGAGACAACCTGCTATCCTGAAGCACAACCTTCCGGTTGAACCTTTAGGAATTCTATCCAAACCAAAAGAAGACCCGGTGTTTGATCTCAAACCCCTTCCCGATACGCTCAAGTATGCTTATTTAGATGAAAAGAAAGTATATCATGTTATTATCAACTCTAACCTTTCAGGATATGAAGAAGAGCGATTATTGGAGGTGCTTCGTAAACACCGTGGTGAAATTGGCTATACCCTTGATGACCTTAAGGGAATTAGTCCATCTATCTGTCAACATACTATCAACCTCAAGCCCGATGCTAAACCTGTTGTTGACCATCAACGACGGTTGAACCCAAAGATGATGGATGTTGTGAGGACCGAGATCCTCAAGCTTCTAGCCGCAGGTATTATCTACCCTATAGCCGATAGTAAGTGGGTAAGTCCAGTTCATTGTATTCCTAAAAAAGGAGGGACAACTGTAGTCCCTAATGATAGGAATGAACTAATACCTCAGAGAATTATTATTGGATATAGAATGTGTATTGATTACAGGAAGTTGAACAAGGCAACCAGGAAGGACCACTACCCGCTGCCCTTTATTGATCAGATGCTTGAGAGGCTGTCGAAAAACACCCACTTTTGCTATCTTGACGGGTACTCTGGCTTCTCTCAAATTCATGTTAACACTGCCGATCAAGAGAAGACCACTTTCACTTGTCCTTACGGTACTTATGCTTATAGGCGTATGCCTTTTGGTTTATGCAATGCCCTGCTACTTTTCAGAGATGTATGTCTGCAATATTTCATGGTTTCTGTGAGGAGATTGTGGAAGTCTTCATGGACGATTTCTCCGTCTATGGAACTTCCTTTGACCACTTTCTCCACAATTTTAATAAAGTTTTGCAGAGATTCGAGGATACAAACTTAGTTCTAAACTGGGAAAAGTGTCACTTCATGGTTAACGAAGGGATCGTGCTTGGCCACAAGATTTTCGAGAGGGGAATTGAAGTGGACAAGGCGAAAACGGAAGCTATCAAAAGGATGCCCTATCCAAGGGACATTAAAGGTATTCGTAGTTTTCTCGGTCATGCTGGTTTCTATAGAAGATTTATTAAAGACATTTCTAGGACCTCGAGACCCCTCACTAATCTTCTCCAGAAGGATGTTCCTTTTGTATTTGATGAAGATTGTAAGGAGGCTTTCGAAGTTCTTAAGAAATCTTTAATAACCGCTCCTATAGTACAACCGCCTGACTGGAGTTTGCCCTTTGAAATTATGTGTGATGCTAGTGATTTTGCTGTTGGAGCTGTTTTAGGACAAAGGGTTGATAAAAAATTGAATGTTATCTATTATTCTAGTAAAACCCTTGATAGTGCTCAAAAGAATTATGCTACTACTGAGAAGGAATTCTTAGCAGTAGTGTTTGCTTGTGATAAGTTTAGGCAGTATATTGTTGATTCTAAAGTTATTATTCATACTAACCATGCTGCCATTAAGTATCTTATGACGAAGAAGGATGCCAAACCAAGACTCATCAGATGGGTACTCCTTCTTCAAGAATTTGATTTGAAGATTGTTGATAGAAAAGGAGCAGACAACCCTGTAGCGGACAATCTTTCAAGGATGGAAGATATACCGCATGATCCCATCCCAGTCAACGACAGTTTTCCAGACGAACAACTTGCCGTTGTTAGAGTACAATCTCTTTCTGATCCTTGGTTTGCAGATTATGCTAATTTTATCGTTGCAAAGTATTTGCCTCCAGGTTTAACATTTCAGCAAAAGAAGAAGTTCTTCCATGATTTGAGGCATTACTTTTGGGATGACCCACATCTTTTCAAAGAAGGTCCAGACGGGATCATGAGAAGATGCATACCGGAACACGAGCAGAAGGACATTCTCAAGCAATGTCACGATAGTCCCTATGGAGGACATCACGCCGGTGAGAGAACCGCACATAAGGTTCTCCAATCAGGTTTTTATTGGCCTACTCTCTTTAAAGATGCTAGAAATTATGTTTTAGCCTGTGATAAATGTCAGAGAGTTGGTAATATTAGTAGAAGGAATGAGATGCCTATGAATTACTCACTAGTGATTGAGCCTTTTGATTGCTGGGGTTTTGATATTATGGGTCCTTTTCCTTATTCGCACAAGTACACTCACATATTAGTTGCTGTTGATTATGTAACCAAGTGGGTGCAAGCAATCCCCACTGAGAGTGCTGATCACAAAACATCTTTGAAAATGCTCAAAGATGTAATTTTCCCTAGGTTTGGTGTATCTAGGTATCTCATGACTGATGGAGGATCACACTTCACGCATGGAGCTTTTAGAAAAGCTTTAGCCAAGTACGATGTCAATCATAGGATTGCTTCACCGTACCATCCTCAAACTAGTGGGCAAGTCGAGCTCACCAATAGAGAGATCAAGTTGATCTTGCAAAAGACAGTTAACAGAAATAGGAAGGACTGGTCAAATAAGTTAGGAGATGCTTTGTGGGCGTATAGAACTGCTTACAAAAACCCCATGGGCATGTCTCCCTATAAAATGGTCTATGGCAAGGCTTGCCATTTGCCATTAGAGTTAGAGCACAAAGCTTTCTGGGCTGTTAGAGATCTTAATGCTGACCCAAAGTTAGCTGGTGAAAAGCGTCTCATGAACTTGACTTCTCTAGATGAGTGGAGAAGTGAAGCTTACGAGAGCGCTAAAATGTTCAAGGAAAAGGTAAAGAAGTGGCATGACAGGAGGATTCTGAAACGTGAATTTAATGTTGGTGATAAAGTTTTATTGTTTAGATCCCGTTTCAGGTTTTCTCCAGGTAAACTACTTTCCAGGTGGGAAGGGCCATTTCATATCGAAGAAGTCTACCTGTCTGGTGCAATCAAGATTAACAATTTTGAAGGCACCAAACCTCAAGTTGTGAATGGGCAAAGACTGAAGCATTACATAGCGGGAGATCCCATCAATGTTGATGTAAATATAATACGCACAACAACTCATGAAGAACACGTTGCAGCCCTGTTTCAGACACCGACAGAAGCAGAATTAGAAAGGGTATGTATTACGGTAAGGAAACATCGCGAACCGCCATAAAAGTTCCATATTTTGAGTTTTTGCAAAATTAGGAAAATTCGAGGCCTAAGTGGAGCCGGAGAGGAGCTCCAGGGGGCCCAGGCTCCCCCCTGGCGCGCCCCACCTCCTGGCCGCGCCGGGAGGCCGCCTGGGCACCCAGGAGTCCGTCTCCGACCCCACTTTGTCTCGTTACCTTCCTTTTGTTGCAGAAATTTTTGCTATATATTTGCCCGGATCATTCCGGCAACGTATCTCGCGATTTCGTGTGTTTTCTCTTCAATTTGTTTCTGCCAGGGTAAAAAGTTATTGTTAGAGATGTCTTCTTGTGGCTCAAGTGGAGAGGACTTCATGGGACGACGTCTACGTGAAGTTCAGAAAGATCTCAACCAAGGGAGATACATAGATTGGGCCACTGAAGAAGAAATCGTTGCAAGGCGAGCGGAGATGGAGCGTTCCGTGAGAGAAGAAGTCAAGATTATCACCGCCCAGCAACCAGGGGGTCCATCAACACAAGGAGGAAGATCAAGCAACCCCATCATGGTGGGGAGTGACCAACCTTATTATGATATTTCTCTTAACCTTTCAGGAACGACCCCTGCACTTGAAGATCAACGTACGATTTCTACCATCTCCAAAGCTTACCGCATCACCAATCAACTGTGTGAAGATTTCCGTATACTAAAGGTGCAAGTGGAGATTTTGGAGAAGGAAAACCAAACCCTTCGCCGTGTCATCAAAGATTTGAAGGATCAACAACAACAAGAATGAGGAGTAAATCTCCTCGGGTAATGGCATCCCCTCAGCTTGTTCCAAGCTTGGGGGAGTGCCCGATATCTTTATCTTTATCTTAGTCTTTTAGAGTCAAGTAGAGTCGTATCATGTCTAGGGAGTTTATTATATGAAATAGGTGTTTGCATTGAGTTCTATCACTCCGTTTGTGGAGTGATTGTATCCGTGAGTGTGGAGTCGTCTATAATGGAATATTAATGAGAAGTCTATTGGTTCCTTCGCTGCACTCGGTATTCTCTTCACGCAATCGGCCTCTTATGACGATTCTTATGGGGAGTATTGACCTTATATCAGGTATGGCTTTGAAAACTTTACTTAATTTTGGCAAACATTGCTTTGGTCTTGACAACATGCATGTTTTCTCAAGTAGCGACATAGCCAAAACCTTTATGTTATTATGCTTGAAGTGTTATGTTGACAAGGAAGACAACTTGATGTGTTATGCTTACCTTAATGTTTATGCCTTATATGTTTTGCATCTAAATTAGCATCAATTGTCTGTTCTCTCAAAGCCTTTGCTAGCCAAACTCTTTGCCAAGAAGATTTCTGCTTGTGGATCCATACCCTGAAACCATTACCTTCCATATGAGTCCACCATACCTTCCTATTCGTGGTATTCCCCTACCGCTCCTATAAGTATAGAATTTATGTGTTATCCTTAAATGTTCAAAATCTTCTGTTTCGTGCCTCTTGTTTAGCTCATGAGGAAGTAGTAGGTAATTCATGATCTTCTTAAGTTGGACAAGTTTTACCCCGGGATTGCATGTCTAATCTGCAAACCATAATACGAGGAGGAACTGGCATGGGTGCGCCCAGCTCGAAAGATAATATAACAAACAAACCCTCCTTCACGCTTGGTCTATGAGAAATCAGAAACTTTGGCAGTGATAAACAAAGGAGATTAAGGGGATGTGATCGTCCTCACTTGGGAGCCGTTCCTCGAAACTTGTCCATATTGAGAAGTAATTGAGCTATCTATTAGCATCATTGACAAACTATGCACCGCCTCAAAATCTATTTTTATTCTTTTTGATTTAAGGATAACACATGAGTTTTCCCTGCTTGCCCTTTAACAAGGCCTTTCTTCCACCTTCATGTTGAGTCAGTTGTCCCACTTCCTTCTTTTCCCTAAGAGAACAAACATTTGATGTTGATGAGGAAGGATCCATATAAAGCTGCATTAAGTTTTGCCAGGCCATATCTTTGTTGACATTATCTTTTGGTAAGTAAGTTGTTTGCGAAAGCTTTTGCCCAGCGAGCATCTTCCTTTGTGTTAGCGTTTACACTTCATGACTAATAACATGTTCTTTCAAAAGTTTCAAATTGTTTTTAGTTGTCCTTTGACCAAGGTTATGTTTACCATAATTTGATGAGTTTCCTTAGACCTAATTTTGATTATAATTGTTATTACTTTCTCATAAGGGCCTTATGAGTTGAGGTTGCTGTTGAGGATGCTTGAGTTTGATGAAGGAACCTTGATGCTTCTTGTCCGTATTGTATTTATCGACACTTCACTCTCTAAACTTGTGGACAGGTTTACCGAGCTCAGTATTCGCTTGGGGACAAGCGAGGTCTAAGCTTGGGGGAGTTGATACGTCCAAAATGCATCACCATTTTATATAGTAATTCTTTCTTATTCATTGATATATTTCATGATATGATGCCATTCTTCTGTTGTTTTGGTTTATTTTACATAGTTTGCAACTTTCCGGTGCCGAAACAGCAGGCGCAGGATTCAGCGGTAAAAATTGGACGCTGAGTTGCTGAAGAAGAACACCTCCAAATTACCTGAAAATCGACGGAGGCTGTTTTCCAGAAGGATCACGAAGACACGGAAAAGATCTACCAGAGGGGGCCACAGGGTGCCCAGGCGGCCACCTGGCGCGACCCCACCCCTGGCCGCGCCGGGAGGGCGCCTGGACCCCCGGGGCCACTCTCGGCTCCCCCCTCTGGCCTATATACTCTTCGTCATCCAAAAACCCTAAAAAAGAGAGAGTTTCCGGAGTTCCGCCGCCGCTCCGTGGCAGAAACTTACAGAGAAGAAAAGCCATCTCTGGCGGGCAGATTCCGCCGGGGAGATCACCTCCCGGAAGGGGAGATCGTCGCCATCGTCATCACCATCGTCATGGGCATCATCGAGATCATCATCAACATCATCCCCATCATCAGCACCATCTCCACCTCCATCCAATCTCGTCTCACAATTGCAACTCGTGTTGTAATCCGTACTATCTATCCTCTCTACTCTATCGGTGTTGATTACTACTTTGTGGTGAATGCTATTGAGTTTTTTTGGAGAAATATTATTGTGTTCAGATTGTTTATCATCTATTTATCCCCACTGATCATGATCTCTTTTATGTCTTGTGAGTAGTTACTTTAGTTCTTGAGGACATGGGAGAAGTCTAGTTGCTAGTAGTCATATGATGTTGAAGTAATACGTGTTGGTTGATATTTAAGTTGTGTTGTTATTTTCCTAGTGGTGTTATGTGAGTCAAACACTCAACACTTCGCCTTATCAAGGACCTAGGGGAGTACATTATGTATAAAGAATGCTTACGGTGGGTTGCCGGAGTGACAGAAACCTAAACCCCAGTTTGCACACTTTTGCACAAGGGAACAATGGATCACCGATCGTATTGCTATGGTTAAGCTTTTGCCTTAATTACTATCTCGTATTTGCGGATGCTTGTAAGGTGTTTAATCATAAGAGTACACTTATCTTAGTCTAGAGGGTGTACTAGTATAGATCCACCCACTCAACACTTATCAACACAGCACATAGTACCGATACGGAATATGGAGAAAGCACATGACTACCTCTCCCGTGTGTCCTCAAGAACACTTTAGCTTTTATAAGTTCAGTTTCTAGGCCTCTCCTTTGCTCAGAAAGGATTGGGCCACTCTTTACTCTCCAGTATCTTTTACTTTGCTCGTTTTTACTATCCTGTTGCTTATACCAAGAAAACCCCTAAAAAGTTATCTTTCAGTGCTTGCAGTTATCTCCTTGCCAAAGTCACTTGCTATTACCTTCTGCTCCTCGTTGGGTTCGACACTCTTACTTATCGAAAACGCTGCAATATATCCCGTTACGTTGAGCGTCATCAGCATGTCACCACATAAATTATGCTTTTTATCATTTACTTACTCGAGGACGAGTAGGAATTATGCTTGGGGATGTTGATACGTCGAAATCGTATCTATAATTTCTGCTTGCTCCATGCCTCTTTTGTGTGATATTGCTATGATATTGATGAACTTCCATACACTTTTGACCATATTTGTACTAACCTATTAACTCATTGCACCCCAGTGCCAGTTCTTGTTTTCTGTTGTTTTTCTATTTCAGGTTTCCCCCATATTAAAAGTGCTCCAAAAATTCGGGAAAAATCCAATAAAAAATCAGCGATCAGGAAGCTTCCGGAATCACCGAGGTGGGGAGGGGGGGGGGGGCAGAGGGGACCCACCAGGGCCCCAGGCGCCCTCCCGGCGCGCCCCAAGGTGGGGCCGTGCCAGGGGGCCGCCTGGACCCCTGGTGGCTCCCCTGGCTGCCCCCCTTCGCCTATTTATTCCTCGGGACGCAAAAACCCCGAGACGGGAACCCTTTTTCGCGATCTCTCCTCTGTTCCGCCGCAGCCGCGCTTCCAAGATCGGGAGCACCAGAAGACCTCTTCCCGGCACCCTACCGGAGGGAGGAACCACCTCCGGGAGCTTCTCCACCACCATGGATGCTTCCCGGATGAACCGTGAGTAGTCCACCTTGGACCATGGGTCTATGATCAGTAGCTATGTGATGTTCTCCTCCCCTCTTTGTTCTTCATGGATTAGACCTCGTGAGCTTCCCTACATGATCGAGGCACATATGTAATATTTCTGCTGTTGCTATGCTGAGTTTGCTGGGATCCGATGGATTATGAGATTATGTTCAGATTGTGTTTCAGTAATATATTTGATTCTCTTCTTTTATATTTATGTTCTTGAGTAATTCTTGCATGTTCTCCATTGCTGTTTATTTTCTTTGGCCAAGTAGTAGGTAGTGACTCCAAGAGGGAGCGTTATGCATGATTGTGGGTTCATGCCCCCCGATGACTAGCTTGAGTGACAGAAACATGAGTCTAGGGTATGTGTTGTTGCCACAAGGGGGAAAACAACGGTGCTTGTACTTGTGGGTGCAAGGATTGTTTACTTTACGCAAAGTTCTTTAATGCAGTTGTCTGTTGCTTTGAGTTTACACTTTGGGTGGGATTCGCAACTTAATACCAGAGAGATGTTCTGGATAGATATCTCAAGGTGGATGATTAGTAGGTAGATGCAGATGGATTCCGGTCTACTTGTCTTGGCGTACCGCCCATGCTTTTGAGCCTCTTCCTTTTCTTTATAGCATAATTAGCATTGGTTTGCGCACATAATCCTGTCAATTGCTCAGCTGTAATTTGTTTACCTCGAATGGCTATTTTATCGTCTTTTGGGAGAGAGACATCACTAGTGAACATCATAGGACCCCGGTCCATATTTCCAATACTGTTTACACCCACTATCAATTTACTGCTTTATTTACTTTTCCGTTGCTATCGCTATCATTATTATCCCGTGCGTTTTATCCTTTGTAAACAACAAGGCGGGAGGAATTGACAACTCCTCTGTACTCGTTGGGAAGCAAAGTTATTTGCTGTGTGTGCAGGTCCAGGAGAAGCAAGTGATTATCTTCAAACAGCGCATCGCTTGCCGAACCACCTTCTTGTATCTGTTGGAGTCCTACTGGTCGACACTCAACCTTAGCATCTTCGCTAAGGGAAACTTGCTGTTGTCTACATCTCAACCTTCCACTTTGGGTAACCAACGAGGGGTGAGAAGTAAACTCTCGCGACATCAGCGCGCCAGGGACCCTCCTGGGGCCCTGGTGGGTGCACTCCCTTCCTTCCTTGGTTCTTCGGGAAGCTTCCGGGACGCTGATTTTTTATATATTTTTTCCGGAATTTATTTGGCACTTTTAATGGCCGGAAAACCTGAAATATAAAAACAGCAGAAAACAGGAACTGGCAATTGGGTGCACTGAGTTAATAGGTTAGTCCAAATATGATCAAAAGTGCATGAAAGTTCAAGCAAAATATGGCAAAGGCACACAAATCATACATGGAGCAAGCAGAAATTATAGATACGTTTGAGACGTATCAGCTTCACACTCTACGGCGTAGTCCCAGGCGAAGTAGCCACCTCCCTGGGAACAATCTTGCTCGATGTCGTCTTCGGCAGCAGAGGCAACTTCGCAAGAAAAGTCCTCGTGTTCGGAGTCCTCGACTGGCAGTCCCAATACCACGCCATACTCGGATGTCCTGCATTTGCTCAATTTATGGCAGTCCCGCACTATGTGTACCTTAAGCTCAAAATGCCAGGACCCTCAGGGGTCATCACGGTCAACGGGAGTTTTATCAAATCAAACCAATGTGACCGAGATTTTCACGCAGTTTCTGACACATTCGGAGCTCAACAGCAGCTCGGAGAAATAGCCATGGTGACAGACAAGAGCATCTTTCCATTGTCAAGCAGAAGCGAATCAAAAGAATTTACTCGCGACTTCAGCGTCGACAGCGACACAATCGCCCATCAGGTGCACCCAACGGACCCAGACAAAACGGTCTGAATATACGCCCACCTCCCAGAAGAACAAGCAACTGACCTCATGGTTTTCCTCCGCGAGGAGTGGAGCATTTTCGCGTGGTGCCCGGACGACATGCCCGGAATACCGCGAGAATTTGCAGAGCATGCGCTACACATACATCCAAACACCATACCAGTAAAGCAGGCGTTGCGCCGATTCTCAGAACCCAAGAGCAGAGCCATTGGAGAAGAGAGCAACCGACTACTTGAGGCGCAATTCATCCGGGAGATGAAGAAGACCACCTGGATCGCAAACCCAGTTTTGGTACCTAAAAAGGACACTGACGTACTGATACGTCAAAACATATCTATATTTTATGCTTGCTCCATGTATGTTTTTGTGATATTGCTATGCTTTTCATATAATTTTATATATTTTTTATAACATATTTTGGAACTAACCTATTAATGGTTGCAAGAGTACACAAGTTCTTGTTTTTGTACTTTATGTGTAGGAATTACTTGGATAAAGGAAAAATCACAAAAAGAAGCCTCGTATGAGTTGGACTCTAACTCTCCCGAAATATGTCCCCACCTGACAGGTTTTAAAGATCGTCTCGGAAACACTAGAAGACGGCCTCAAACGGAAAAAATTAAAACTACAAAGTTGTAGGGATTTTTTTTCTGGTGGATCTAGAAATAAAAATCGGCCCAATCGGAGTTCGGATGCTCCCTCTGTCCCCGAAATACCGAAGACGTAATATGGATGATGGGAATCCGAGAGTATATATAAAGAGAGGAAACCTAGGTCAAAGGGACCACGAAATTCCTCCCCCTTGGCAGCCGTCTTGAGGGGGAGATCAATCTCCATAGCAGCACCATTTCCAAGGAAGAAGAAGGGGGCCAAGGGCCGCTCCCACCAAGGGCCGAGGCCACCGCCGTGGCTGTGGGCGTCGCCGTCGCCGCCGCCGTCTCCTTCATCTCCTCCGGGATGCACCTCTCCATCAACAAATTTCTCTCTCACCATGTCCATGTGTGAGTAGTTTCTCCTCAGGGCTAAGGTTTCTACCAGTAGCTATGTGGTCTTCTCTCTCTCCCATGATGTGATCTTCGTTGTGATCATAGGCTATGTTAATCTAGGGTGATCCATGATATTTCCCCTTCCTCTATGTATTGGATTTGATGTACTCACTTGATCTTATCTAGTATAATCCCCGAGACCATGGTGACAGTTGTCTATTGGACATGGGTTAGAACAATATTTTCATGAGTGATTTCCTCTTTTGTGTATTGATTGAAGATTGAGTCTCTTGGTACTTGTCTTTGACTATCCTTGAGATATGTTGTGGTGATTGTGGTACTCTCTTTCGATGGCCACGGTGACATTGGGAAATCCATAGATGAGAACTACGAAATCTGAGGTGTGATTTTATAGCCCTACATAATTCTCGTCCTCTCTTGATCACAAAGAAATGAACTCCGAGTACATCTATAATGCATGTTTTAGTGGAAATATCATGTGATTGGACTATGTTAATGTTGTTGGGAGTTGCCACTAGTGAAAGTATGAAGCCTAGGCCTTGTTTCCATCATGGTTACACCATTTGCGCTCACTTTTACCACTTGTTTGCTTGCTGCACTTTTTTATTACAAATTTATATTATTTTGTTTTGCCACATGTATCACCCATATTTTACCATCTCTTCGCCGAACTAGTGCACCTATACAACTCCTAGTTGTATTAGGTGTGTTGGGGACACAAGAGACTTCTTGTATATTAATTGCAGGGTTGCTTGAGATAGACCATCTTCAACCTCTATTTCCCTGAGTTCGATAAACCTTAGGTCATCCACTTGAGGGAAATTGCTGCTGTCCTACAAACCTCTGTGCTTGGAGGCCCAACATAGTCTACAAGAATAGAAGCGTGCGTAGACATCAAGCTATTTCTGGCTCCGTTGTCGGGGAGGTAAGCGTTGAAGGTATATCTTTAGATCTTGCAATTAAATCTTTTTTGTTTCTTGTTTTATTTTCACTAGTTATGCTTACGGAAAACTGCACTCTTAGTTCGCTGTTTGGGGAAGGTCGCTTTACCACGCTCGTGGTAGAGAAGTCTCCCCCACCTACTGAATGTATCCTGTTCAAAATACCACTTGGGATAGTTGAAATAATTATTAGTGATTGTTATGATGGGACAGTCAATCCTAGTATTCATTTGTTGAAACTTACATAACTTTGTGAGTTATTTAAGATTTCAAGTTTGACAAGAGGTGAAGTCACGAAGAAATTATTTGCCTTGTCACTGAAAGGAAAAGCATTGGAATGGTATAGGCTACTAGATGATTATCACCTACGAGATTGGGAAGAGATCCAGTCTCTCTTCTACTCCAAGTTTTACCCTCTTCATGAAGTTCATGAGAATAAGAATTATGTTTATAATTTCTATCCTCATGACGGAGAGAGCATATCTCAAGCTTGGGGGAGACTGAAAACTTTAATGCTAAAATGTCCTAACCATGGGCTCCCCAAAGATATAATTGTTACTAACTTTTATTCCAGACTCTCTCGACAGGATAAAGACTTGCTCAATGCTTCCTCTATGGGTTCTTTCACAAACGAAAGATTGATGCTAAATGGGAACTGATACGTCTCAAACGTATCTACTTTTCCAAACACTTTTGCTATTGTTTTCCCTAATTATTGCATGATTTGGATGAAACTAACCCGGACTAACGCTGTTTTCAGCAGAGCTGCCTGTATGGTTTTATTGTGCGCAGGAAAATGGATTTTTGGACGTCCCAAAAAATTCCCAGAAAAATACCAGAAAATCCACGCACCCGAAGGAGACAGATGCCAGGAGTGGGACCAGAGGGGAGTCCAGGGGTCCCCAGGCGCCCCCCTGGCGCGGCCAGGGGTGGGGTCGCGCCCTCTGGCCGCCTGGGAGCCTCCCCCCTCCTCTGGTGCCCTACCGATGCTCCTATTTATTCCCGTGACGCGAAAACCCCAAAACAAAAGTCATTTTCCCAGTTCTCGTCGCGGAGCCGCCGCCACCCTCTGTTCTTCTCCGGGAGGGCTAATCTGGAGGCTGTTTTGGCCTCCGGAGAGGGGAGATCATCGCCATCGTCATCACCATCACCACTCCATCCTCCCTCCATGACTTCTCCATCCATGTGTGAGTAATTCCCTGCTGTAGGCAAAGGGGATGGTAGGGATTGGATGAGTTAGATCATGTAATAGTTTATCAGATTGTTGGGGCCATGTTGCCTATCATCTAGATTGGTGTTTATAATCTTTTCTTCAACTTGTTGCTCTTAATGCTTGTCACTTTGGGCCCGAGTGCCATGATTTTAGATCTGAACCCTATGTGTTTTCATGAATATATTTGTGTTCTTGATCCTATCTATGAGTTGGTTGCACCTGTTATAGTCTGGAACCGACGATCCCAAAGGTGATAGCTTGGGACACCAAAGGGGATGGACTATAATTTGAGGATTCCATGTATCCATTGATTGTTAATGCTTTGTTCTGGTGCTCTTTGACAGGAGCACCTTAATCTCCATAAGTTCCTTTTTGCCCCGTTCGTAGCGGGATGGTAGGACAAAAGATGTTGTGCAAGTTCTTATTGCAAGCAAGTAAAACTACCTGTGGGATACACGCCTGATGTTTGATTTATGCCTAGATGATCTTTGCTTTTCTGTGTGCCTTGCCCCAAGTTGATTACATGATGTGTCTTATCCATGCAGCGCCCAACCATCCATCTCCCTAGCCTACAATGCTTTTAATTCTGCTGGTTACTAGTTATTTACTTTCGCTGTTTTACTATTACCGTTGCTATCGTCACTTCCATATCGCAGTTACTATTATTATCTTGTTGCAAGTAAGTGTATCTCAGGTGCGGTGGAACTGACAACTCCACTATTAAATCTTGTGGATATTGTTTGGCTCCCCTTGAGTCGAATCTATAAATTGGGTTATTCTTACCCGCGAAGACTATCTCGATCCCCTGCAGTTGTGGGTTATCAAGCCTGTTTTCTGGCGCCGTTGCCGGGGAGCATAGCTTTATTCACAAGTCTACTTGAAGTATTTTACCTGCTGCAATTTATCCGCTATGGGTAAGAAAGAAGACCCCAAGGTCCCGATCTTACCATCCCGTACAAGAAAAGGTACTGTTCTGAACACTAGTGCTACGCTTGATTCACCTTCAGTTATGAGTAAGTTTGCTTCACCTCCACCACATGATGCCTCTACTGAATCTGTTACTATGTCTGATACTTTTGATGATGCTTCCACTACTCTTGATGATATTGGTTCCATTTGTCACGCTCTTGAGAAACAGATTGTTGCTGCTGCCAAGAAATCTGGAATTGAAATTCCCGATACTTGCTATCCTTTTTATGGGACTTACACTTATCCCGATTTGAGTAAACTCAAGGAGAGACTCCTTGATGATGATTATATTATACTTGATGATGATTTATGCAGGGAGCTAACAGAGTTTAACGACTTTGACCCTGATGCTATTAAGAAGCTTCTCGAAAAACATTCTCTGAAGAACAAGATCGTACCTGATCCTACTTTTGCTACGTCTCCTATATGCATCAATGATCCTGATTATAATTTCTCTGTTGATCTTTCACTTATATCTATGGTTGAAGCTGACCCCTTTTATGGCCGAGAAAATGATGATGCTATTGCACACCTGACCAAACTCACTGAGTTAGGTGGTTTTTTTACTACAGATGAGAAGATACGAAACTTCTATGTTACTAAGATTTTTCATTTTTCTTTAAAGGAAGTGCTAAAGCATGGTACGATGCACTACCATGTGGTTTTATTAGGAGTCCTCAAGACTTAGCTCACTCTTTTTTTCATAAGTATTTTACTGCTCATATGCAACATGCTGCTTTACGAAAAAATTATAACTTTACACAGTTACAGGATGAGAACCTTCCTAAAGCTTGGGGGAGGTATTGTAGTCTGATCCAGGCTAGACCGGGCCATGGAGTCCCTAAGAATGAATTAATTGATATATTTTATGCTGGTCTAACTCATGAATCTAGATCCTACTTGGACAGTTGTGCTGGTTGTGTTTTCAGGAAAAGAACACTTGACGATGCAGAAGAATTGATGGGCAAGATTGCCAAGAACCACGAAGATTGGTCCGTCCCTGAACCACCTCCACCACCAAAGAAGAGGGGCATGCTTGTCCTAAGCCCAGAAGACATGCAAGAAGCAAAGAAGTCTATTAAAGAGAAGGGTATTAAAACTAAAGACATGAAGAATCTACCCCCTATTGAGAAGTTGTGTGAGCCTACCACTCACCCTCCTATGGTAGAGGTACACTCTCTTTTAGATTTCAATGCAAGTGACATTCCTCATGGTAAGCCTCCTGATCAATGTTTAGATGAGCTTGATAATTTTATTATGAAGCAGAATCACTTTAATGAAAGGATACAAAGTCAGTTGCATGATAATTCCCTTGCTATCAAAAGTTTGCTTGATGTTCTAGGGAGAACAATTAATGATGTTAAATGTCTTGTGAAGCATTTTCATATGGTTCAAAATCAGCTCGATCAAATTTCTAATGTGCAAAAATATTTGCTTGCTAATAATGCCAAACAGGATATACAGGCCTTCGGGATTAAAACCCGAGGGGGAACTAGCACTCAAGATCCTCTCTATCCGGAGGGACATCCTAAGAGGATCGAGCAAGATTCTCAAATACAGGAGGAAGAAATTGTTAGCTCTCCGAAGAAGAAGAAGAAGCACAAAGAAGCTGACAATTCCAATGATCCAAATAGTATATCTACCTCCGATGCTGAGACTGAAGACAGTCCTGAGCCTGAAAAGGATAGTGAAAAGAATGATCCACCCGAAGTTCAAGAAGAAGAAGCACCCGAGAAACGCAAGAAATACACTAGAGAAGATTTTATCGCAAGAATACATGGGAAGGAACGAGAACCATGGGTGCAAAAACCCATGCCCTTTCCAGGTAAGTCTCTCAAAACTAAAGAAGAAGAGCATTACAATAAGTTTTGTGAGTGGATGAAACCTCCTTTTCTTCAAATTCCTTTGACTGATGCTATTAAGTTACCTCCTTATTCGAGATATATGAAAGATATTGTTACTAATAAAAGAAAAGTTCCTAATGAAGCAATATCTACTATGCTTGCTAACTACTATTTTAGTGGCAAGATTTCTGAGAAGCATGGTGATCCAGGTATACCCACCATTCCTTGTTCCATAAAGAATAATTATGTTAATACCGCTTTATGTGATCTTGGAGCAGGAGTGAGTGTTATGCCCTTTTCTCTTTACAAGAGATTATGTTTAAAAAAACTAATCCCTACAGATATCTCTCTTCAGATGGCTAACAAGTCAACAACTGTTCCCATAGGTATTTGTGAGGATGTTCCCGTTGAAGTTGCTAATTGTTTAATCCTCACTGATTTTGTTGTGCTTGACATGCCCGAGGATGGGAGCATTTATATTATTCTTGGTAGACCTTTTCTTAACACCACAGGTGTTATTATTGATTGCAATAAAGGAAATGTTACTTTCAATGTGAATGACAAAGAACACACGATGTATTTTCCAAAGAAGATTGACAAGAGGCATGGCCTTAACTCAATAGAGAATATCGAGACTGTGAAGATAGGAGAATGGGATTGCCCTCTACATGTGCACCACAAATACAAAATCATCATGGTGGGGACAATGTCCACTAAAGTAAAGGTGCAATGATCACTTCATGAGAGGTGATGCTTTTTGTTCTATATATCGCCGGTTTGTTGGTAAGACTTGATCAACCTTGCTAGTGAGCATGTTTTATATAGGTAAAAAGTAGAGCTTGTGATGTTTTCATTTGCCTTAGTCTTTATTCTCCTTGCTGTACCAAGTTTATATGTTTTTGAAACTTCACAACTCTAATCACTGTTTTAAGTTTTCAGAAAGTTTCGCAGCTTTTTGAATTTCGAATTTTTTTCAACAGTGAAGTTGTGAGAAAAATTATATTAAAAATTTCCATGCCGGGAGTGAACCAGGGGCACCTGGGGCTGACCAGGGGGGCCACCAATGGCCCAGGCGGCCAGATGGCGAGGCCTGGCCGGTCCCACAGGGCGCCTAGGGCCCATAGGCCAGCCCGCCAGGTAAGTCTTCTTCCTCCTCCCTTCTCTCTCCAAAAACACGAGTACTGCACTTTTTCCTTGCGTTCTTGCTGCTCTCCATAAAGAATTTCGATCTCTCTCTACGACCCATCATTTGAGCTGAGATTTTGGGCAAATACTCCCTGGTATGTAACTCCTTCACCCCTCCAATTAGATTTTTGATTGGTGGCTTCATTTGTGAGTATTTAGTAGCTCTTGGTGCTGTTCGTATGAGCTTGCATGCATGTGTAGAAATTTATTTTCCAAGTTTTGATGCAAGTTTATGCCTTAGGTAAGTGAGTAGAGTAGTTGGCCTCAACTCACTTTGTTTAAATCTTTGTTTTTGTGAATTGTAAAAAAATTCAGAAATGAGTTTCTTTGGAAAAGCAAAGGGGTGGCTTGGGAAGAAGAAGCCCGAGCGCTCCGATCGAGTCACTAGAGCTGCAGCTTCACCCTCAGCAGTTAGGGTGAGCTACAATTAAGATCATGTGCCCCTGGAGCTGTTGGAAGAAACAAATCCAGCATGCGCAATGATGTATCTGTGCGATGATTTTCTTACAGCTGCAGGAATTAAGGAGGAATTTTATGGCATTTGTGCCAATGCAGGTTTGACACGGCTAGCTTTATGCCGTGTGGTGCAATACAAAAAGCTTACCTCCTGTTTTGTTAACAGTTTTTGTTATAACCATGATGCTGGAACCGTTGAGTTCAAACTTTATAATGATCTCATAACCATGTCTTTAGCACAGTTTTGTGATATAATAGGTGTACCGAACGTTGGTCAGACAGCTAAGATGACCATGCAGCCTTCCGGGTTGAGGACCCTCTTCAACTCCCTTTGCTACCAGGAGGAGACCGACATTCGGCGCACGAAGATTTCCAGCATCTTGTTTCCACACCTCAGGTATTTTGCGTATTTTGTTGCTAGAGGGGTGTTGGCTCGTGACAACACGAGCAATGGTTCTGCACTAGATTTCGCTATTTATGCGAACGCCCTCTCTGGTAAGAATGAGTATAATGTGGGTGCCTTGATTGCTCGGCGTCTTGTTACGAACAGTAACAAGGGCGATTTATATGGTGGCGTTTACGCCATACTTATCCTTGAGTCTCTTGAGCGCACCCCGCATCCTGATGATGTTCCCTTTTCATACGCGAGTCTTGATCTTGCGGCTATGAAGAGGCATAAGTTTGTTACCATGACTTCCCAGTTTGGTAACCTTGATTATATTTTGAGGTTTGAAAGGATTATTACTCGTGATATCCGTCTACCTGCACCACTTTTGTTTGATAACACTCGCAAGAATGGATGGTCCTTCAACAAAATTCAGTTCGATGAGTTCTTGGATAATTACCAGCCGCATAACCCCACGGAGGGGGTTGTGCCCGATGAGGAGGAGCATGGTGAGTTCCCACCTTTCCAGAGAGAGACCTTCACCGAGCATGGCGAGGGATCTTCTTCCACTTGGAGCGCAGGACCTTCCTCATGGGAGGATCCGAGGACTTCGGTGTACGCACCGGAGGGCTCATACGACTCCTGGACTTACCCCTACCCCGGAGCAGGAGGCTCCTGGGGGCAATAGCTGCTACCAACTTAGGCCAAAAGCCTAAGCTTGGGGGAGTACGTTCCCTTCTCACCTTTCCATTATATTATCCGTTTTTTATTTTGTTTTCTTTGATCTTTTCGAAGTTTTAGCCCGTTCTTCTTTGTTCTTTCATTTTGCAAAAACAACAAAAAGATTTCTCTTTTCTTTTTCTTTCGTTTAACCTTTGAACAATCCAAAAATATTTCTTTTCTCTCTTTAGTTTGCTTTGTTGCAGAGTTCAGCTCGAGTCCGTGATGGAATTTGCACTTGATTATATTTCCTACGTTCGATCGTGCAAGTGACAAGGCAGTAATGACGAAGATCGACGAAAGGGATGCAACAACGAAAACCGGTATGAACTCTTTTTGTTTCTACTTTTGTACATATGCTTGTACTTATGAATTAGAGACCAGCTTGTAGCGACATAGTGCTATGTTTACAATGCTTGCCCAGCGTTCATGCTTTCTTTGTGGCTAGTCCCAAATAGCTAGAGTACAAAATGTGTTGTTGAAATGATTTACATGCATTGCAGTGTTCATGGTTTGGCATACTGAAGTGGTATTTCCCTTTGGAGAATTCTTGGATTGACTTGGCACATGCTCACACATGTTTATGACTGAAAAGTCTACTATGCCTTGATGATCTTTGAATTTCAGAATAGTCATATCATTTTCATGCCTGATTCAATGTTACTTTGTCGCTCTGCATGATTATGACTGTTATTGCTTTCTAGTTGGTCGCTTCCCAGTCTTTTGCTAGCCTTTGCTCGCACTAAGCGAATTTCTGCTTGTGCATCCAAAATCCTTGAAACCAGTTTTTCCATATGAGTTCACCATACCTTCCTATGTGGTATTTACCGGCCATCCTAACAAAGACTTTCTTGTACCATCTCGAAATTATTCAAAAGCACTCCTGCTTTGTGCCTCTGTTTTATCTCATGAGGAAGTAGTAGGTAATTCATGACCGTCTTATGTTAGACATGTTTTATTCCGGGATTGCATGTCTAATCTGCAAACCCCAATACGAGGAGGGACTGGCATGAGTGCGCCCAGATCACAAAAGATAATCACAACCAACAAACCCTCCTTCACGCTTTTTCTATGAGAAATCAGAAAACTTTGGCAGTGATAAACAAAGGAGATTAAGGGGATGTGATCGTCTCCATCTTGGGAGCCGTTCCTCGAAACATGTCTAGCGTAAGAGGCGATTGAGTTATCTACTAACATTCGTTGACAAAGCATGCACCTCCCAAAACACTTTTTATCTCTGTTTTCAAAACCAAGAGCTCTGGTACAAGCTTAGTCTTTGCTTCCTTCCACGGGTTTTCAACCTTTCCATCAAACTCCACGGTTCGAGAGTCTCCACCTTCTTTCTTCAAAGCACCAACTAGGAGAGCATAATTTTCATTTTGAGTGTAATGTGCATTGTCCCAAAGTATTACATTGTCTTTTGCATGATTGTGGTATTATTTATTCAGAAATTTCTTAGTTATAGTCTCCTTTAAAACTCCGGAGGAGTTTCTGCATTTATGTTTTGCTTCACTCATGGAGGCTAGCGAAATACCACTCTAGTTTGTTCAAGCTTTGTGCATTGTAATCCTGTCTTGATTTTCAGTAGCATATTATTTGATTTAGTTGTTTGAGATTGATCACTTGAAAGAAGGATTGCTTCGTGCATTGTCCTTATAGCATTGTTTTGATACTTGCTAAATTCTTTTCGTAGTACATGCTTATATACATCTATTGAAGCAAAAGAGTTTGTCAAAGTTTTCTTTGTCGCGTTCAGTTCGTTGTACTGAATTGCTTGAGGACAAGCAATATGCTAAGCTTGTGGGGGTTGATACATCTCAAACGTATCTACTTTTCCAAACACTTTTGCTATTTTTTTGCCCTCATGAAACTAACCCGGACTAACGTTGTTTTCAGCAGAGCTGCCTGTATGGTTTTATTGTGCGCAGGAAAATGGATTTTTGGACGTCCCAGAAAATTCCTAGAAAAATACTAGAAAATCCACGCACCCGAAGGAGCCAGATGCCAGAAGTGGGACCAGAGGGGAGCCCATGGGGGCCGAGGCGGGGTGGGGCCACGCCCTTTGACCGCCTGGGGGCCTCCACCCTCCTCTGGTGCCCTACCGATGCTCCTATTTATTCCCGTGACACGAAAAACCCAAAACAGAAGTCGTTTTCCCAGTTCTCATCGCGGAGCCGCCGCCACCCTCTGTTCTTCTCCAGGAGGGTTAATCTGGAGGCTGTTTTGGCCTCCGGAGAGGGGAGATCATCGCCATCGTCATCACCATCACCACTCCATCCTCCCTCCATGACTTCTCCATCCATGTGTGAGTAATTCCCTGCTGTAGGCAAAGGGGATGGTAGGGATTGGATGAGTTAGATCATGTCATAGTTTATCAGATTGTTGGGGGCATGTTGCCTATCATCTAGATTGGTGTTTATCATCTTTGCTTCAACTTGTTGCTCTTAATGCTTGTCACTTTGGGTCCGAGTGCCATGATTTCATATCTGAACCCTATGTGTTTTCATGAATATATTTGTGTTCTTGATCCTATCTATGAGTTCTTTGCACCTGTTATAGTCCGGAACCGGCGATCCCAAAGGTGATAGCTTGGGACACCAAAGGGGATGAACTATAATTTGAGGATTCCATGTATCCATTGATTGTTAATGCTTTGTTCCGGTGCTCTTTGACAGGATCACCTTAATCTCCATAAGTTCCTTTTGGCCCCGTTCGTAGCGGGATGGTAGGACAAAAGATGTTGTGCAAGTTCTTATTGCAAGCACGTACAACTACCTGTGGGATACATGATGTGTCTTAGCCATGCAGCGCCCAACCATCCATCTCCCTAGCCTACAGTGCTTTCAATTCTGCTGGTTACTAGTTATTTACTTTCTCTGTTTTACTATTACCGTTGCTATCATCACTTCCATATCGCAGTTACTATTATTATCTTGTTGCAAGTAAGTGTATCTCAGGTGCGGTGGAACTGACAACTCCACTGTTAAAGCTTGTGGATATTCTTTGGCTCCCCTTGATTCGAATCTATAAACTGGGTTATTCTTACCCGCGAAGACTATCTCGATCCCCTGCAATTGTGGGTTATCAGGAACTCCTTGAAAGAATTCAACACAATACTGAAGATTGGGAGATCGACAAAGGTAAAGAGTCAGGTATAAATTATGAGTATGATTGCATTAAGTCCTTTGTTGAAACTGCAAGTTTTAACAAGTTTAGTGCTAAGTTTGGGCTTGATTCTCAACTCCTTGTTGATTTCCTCAAATCTTTTGCTTCACATCTTAATATGCCTAAGGAGAATAGGATCAAGCATTATGAACCATTTAAAGAGATTTGCAATGAAAATGAAATTATTCATGACGATTGCAACATGCATGATCCAATTCCTGAAAATGAAATTTTATATAAGCATGTTAATTTTTGTGGAGTGGATAGACCTTGTGAAAGGCCTATGATTGAAGAAGAGAAGTATTGTAAGCAACATAAGCATGAATGAACAATCACTTGGGTCAAAGATTTTAATGAAACTGCTAGAGAATTGTGTGACCTTTATCCTTTTACTTGTGAACTTTGCTGTATAGAGGGTCACTTAGATTTTCAATGCATGAACTTTCAAAACATAATTGTTCACCAGTTGTGTGATAACATGATCACTTCTGATATTTATGATGAACTTATGTTATTTTTTATGTGTGAAGAGTTATCAGAAAATACTCCTTGGCTAGATGTTAATGCCTTAGGAATTAGCAACACTTTGCAAAATTTCCATCTCTATTGTGTTGTTAATTTCCATGAAAATGATTACATAAATAAGATTATAAAGGAGGGAACTTTACCAAAGTATAAAAATGTCTCTTATATCTCTACTAATAAAAAGGAGAGTTTCTCCCAAGTTTCCCCTATTGTTTCTAATGATAAACCAGGATATGTGGAGAAACATCATCTCCAACCACTCACTCCTAAGGTGAAGAAGAAGAAAAAGAAGAGGAGGAGGAAGAGGAGAAAGAAGGAAGAAGAATGAGTATCAACCTGGCCTGAGCATATCCCTCGCATCAATTTTTATCCTAACAGACATAAATTTTTGGAGGACAGTGAGCTTGATTGCATTCATTATTATCCTGATGTTAAGTCTGTAGGCACTATTGAAGATGATTTTGATTATGATATGCATGTTACTTTTTGTGATTGGGAAAATGATGATAATGCTACTTATGATCTTGAAAATCTTTTTGGTACCAATTCTGAGAGTGATGATATGAAAAGCTTTAAGCTTGGGGATGATAGGATTGCAAGTCCTTTACCCATTATTCACGTGGTAATTGATAATTCTTTTGCTAGTAAGAATAAAGACAACATGTTTACAAATTTATTTGCTAGCAATGATAATGCTCTTCTCTACTATGATGATGTTATAACTCCTATCTATAGTGATTATAAAGGTACCTATGACATAAGGAGAAATTATCCTTATGAAACTTGTCATCATCATGGAGGGAATTACTCCCTTGTTGAACACCATCTTCCTAATACACAATTAATCTATAGTGTTCAAGTTGTTTATGATAGTCCCACTCCCATTATTACCAATGATAAAGATTATGCTTTTGTGGAGAGTAAGAGGACCTTTTTGCATGTGGATCGTGGTAACAATGCTTTACGTGATGCTTATATTGTTGAGTTTATTCATGATCCCACTAAAAATTATTATGATAGGGGAACATATGCTTATAGATATTTCAATAATATCAAGTTCCCTCTCTTTATGTTGAAGGTTTTGAAGTTGCACTTATTTTGCCTTCCTATGCTAATATCTTCATGCTTCAATGAGTTATTCCTCTACAAGACCCCTTTGCATAGGAAGCATGTTAGACTTAAATGTGTTTTTTATTTGATTCTTGATGCTCTCTTTTGTTCTTCAACTCTTATTCCTTATTCCTATGAGAGCATGATTAAAATCTTAAGCCTATCTTTATGGCTATAAAGAAAGATCTCTAGGGAGAAAACCCTTGTTATCTTTACTTTGAGTTTTTTACTTCTGTTTTTTAGTGGTCTTGATGATTGTTACTACTCTAGCAACATCATTGTATCTTTATTTTCAAGCTTTGTGCCAAGTATATCCTCATATGACAAGGGAAGTGAAAGTTGTGACATGCTGTCCAGAAAACATATTCTGTCCTCGTGACGGAAAAAATAGAATAAATCACCAGTTCATCTTTTTTAGCTGAATTGTTTACACAACGTGCTCTATACAATCACGGAACTTTCGTATGTTCTAAGTTTTTTTGATTCAAGTTGTAGAAGTACCCCTAAAAAATTCTTTACTACCTGCTGTTCTGTTTTTCACAGATTCTGTCACGTTTTGTCTCTCCTAACTTTTGAAAACCTTAAGCTTGCTTTTTCTTTGAAAAAACCTTTTGAAAATCTTGAGAAACATTAGCTCTTCAAGAATATCTTTATATCCAGTGGGGAAAATTATTTATTAACGGAACTAACCTCTCTAATCAGTTTACAATGAGTTATGTATAAAGGGTGTTTTCAAGTGTGCGATGGAAGATGATGAAAGAAGATCCTGGAGTGTCAAACGCTCAAGCTTGGGGATGCCCCCATGCATCCCCAACAAATATTCAAGGAGACTCAAGCGTCTAAGCTTGGGGATGCCCCCGTGCACCCTCTTCTCCATCAACAATCATCAGTTTGTCCTTCGTCTCACTATATTTTTATCACTTCATGCATTATGTGCTATGCTTGGAGCGTCTCGCTCTTAGGTTTTATTTTTAGTTTCTTTAGATTTTCTTGCTGTTCATAACAAGTTAGATCCCGTCTTAATTTGTGTGGGAGATAACCACGCTCAACTTTTAAAATCTAGAACACATCATAGGATTCTTCATGCCTATCTTTTTGCTGTTGTGTGTTCTTTATCTTTTCGTAGCTACTGCCATGTTCAGTTTTAGTTTTAGTTTGTCTTTAGCAAGAGCCTTGGCTTTTGTTTAGTTTGTTTCTGGAACTCTCTTTAGTTTTCATGTTTATCTTGTTAAGAGAGTTGGTTGTTGCACTGAGTTATGTCTTGTCTTGAGAGTAGGTAATTGAGGTTGCTATTTAATTTTAGTAGTAACTTGCAATAGTTTTGAGGTATTGATGTGAGTAATGTTTGAACTTTTGGTGTCACGAGCTCTAACCTATTAGTGATAGGTGTCATATTTTGGGCAACCCGTGTTTATTTTCAAAAACCTACAAAACTAGTTGAGAACTATAGCTACTAGATGGATCACTACTCTTTCGAGGGGTCGAATATTAGAGTACACTCACGTACCATTAGTCGAGGATGCGCAAGGATAACCAAACCCCCATACACTCCTCCTCGGGGTACTTGTCTCTTTGTGAACCTCCTTATTAGATTGAGAGTTACCGATAATAAGTGCATGAGTTCTTCGGACTAATGTATGTATTGAAAGTTGACATTTCCACCTCCTCATATTTTCTAGCCTCTCCTGTGCCGTGCATTGCCTTCTTCTCACTCCGAGAGTTGGCTTCCACCTTCGCCGGTACATCCAAACCCTTGGCATGATACGCTCTGTCATCATAAACCTCCTTATATCTTTCCTCAAAACAGCCACCATACCTACCTATCAAGGCATTTCCATAGCCTTTCCGAGATATATTGCCATGCAACATCCACCTCTTCATGACTTGATCTTCATGTCATACATGTTCCTGCTATACTGGCAGCGACATACATTGAATACATCATGATAGCTACATCTCTTTATGATTTGAGTACCTTGTAAAGTGTGAAATATCTTCTATACCCTCTTGTAAATTAGAGTGTTGCCCTTAAGTGAGGAAAAGATCCCAAAGTGGACAAAATAAAAGATCCCAAAGAGGACAAATGAGAGTTAAATAGAAAGAGCCATTGAGGCCACCAGAAAATACAAAAAAATAGAAAAAATAAAAAAATAAAAAAGAAAGAGAGAAAGGGGCAACACTACTATCCTTTTTAAAGATCCACACTAGTACTCCCTCTTATCCTTGTACCCCATAGAGATGATCATGCATATAGCTATGTAGGGACCTTCACACTATAGAACTTGGCTTGCATATTCCAAGGATGAGCCTCCTCAAATGAGCTCTAGGTCTTCATGAGCGAGAAAGTTAGATGCACCCCCACTAGTTCCGTTGGAGAGCTTTTCAGCTCATATGTGCATCCGTTGCATGGCAATTCCTACTCCTCACATCATATCTATCATTTGGCTTTCTCGCCTATGATTTTCCTAATTGATGTGAGCCTTTCTCACCTTTTTGTCTTCCTCCTCCACCATATTTCTCTCTTTGCCATCCTAAGTGTCAACTCTCGTGCTTACGCTCATCCAATGCATGAGTGCTCAAAATATCGAAAGGGAGTGGATCAAATTGACTTGTACCTGGCTAGTGGTCTGGGGACGAGTCAACATAAGATTCCAAAGAAGACAAAGTGTGAAACTTTAGTAGATTGAGTTCTCAACAAAAATATTTTCTCTCTCGTATTCTCATATCCCCCTTCTTGCACGCAAACACCATTTGGAGACATTCGAGTCACGGACAGTGAGAGCTCTTGCACCCTTTGTCTTTTGTTGCTTGTATCAATGCTAATATAGAATCTTGCTTGTTAATACTTGAATTGAATTGCATGCTTTGATTGCTTTACTTAAAAGTCCTTATATGGTTGCTAGCATGTCACCACAGAAATTATGCTTGTTATCATTTACCTACTCGAGGACGAGCAGAAATTAAGCTTGGGGATGTTGATACGTCCCAAACGTATCTATAATTTCTGCTTGATCCATGCATGTTTTTTTGTGATATTGCTATGCTTATGATATACTTTCATATATTTTTATAACATATTTTGGAACTAACCTATTAATGGTTGCAAGAATGCACAAGTTCTTATTTTTGTAATTTATGTGTAGGAATTACTTGGATAAAGGAAAAATCACAAAAAGAAGCCTTGTAGGAGTTGGACTCTAACTCTCCCGAAATCTGTCCCCACCAGACAGGTTTTAAAGATCGCCTCGGAAACGCTAGAATACGACCTCAAACGGAAAAACTTAAAACTACAAAGTTGTAGGGAATTTTTTTCGGTGGATCTAGAAATAAAATTCGGCCCAGTCGGAGTTCGGATGCTCCCTCTGGCCCCGAAGTACCGAAGACGTAATCTGGATGACGGGAATCCGAGAGTCTATATAAAGAGAGGAAACCTAGGTCAAAGGGCACCACGAAATTTCCTCCCCCTTGGCAGCCGTATTGAGGGGGGAGATCAATCTCAACAGCAACACCATCTCCAAGGAAGAAGAAGGGGGCCAAGGGACGCTGCCCCCAAGGGACGTGGCCACCTCCGTGGCCGTGGGCATCGCCGCCGCCGCCGCCGTCTCCTTTATCTCCTCCGGGCTGCACCTCTCCATCAAAACATATCTCTCACCATGTCCATGTGTGAGTAGTTCCTCCTCGGGGCTAAGGTTTCTACCAGTAGTTATGTGGTCTTCTCTCTCTCCCATGATGTGATCTTCGTTGTGATCATATGCTATGTTAATCTAGGGTGATCCATGATATTTCCCCTTCCTATATGTATTGGATTTGATGTACTCACTTGATCTTATCTAGTATAATCCCCGAGACAATGGTGACAGCGGTCTATTGGACATGGGTTAGAACAATATTTTCATGAGTGATTTCCTCTTTTGTGTGTTGATTGAAGATTGAGAGTCTCTTGGTGTTTGTCTTTGACTATCCTTGAGATATGTTGTGGTGATTGTGGTACTCTCTTTGGATGGCCGCGGTGACATTGGGAAATCCATAGATGAGAACTACGAACTCTGAGGTGTGCTTTTATAGCCCTACATAATTCTCGTCCTCTCTTGATCACAAAGGAATGAACTCTGAGTACGTCTCCAATGCATGTTTTAGTGGAAATATCATGTGATTGGACTATGTTAATGTTGTTGGGAGTTGCCACTAGTGAAAGTATGAAGCCTAGGCCTTGTTTCCATCATTGTTACACCGTTTGCGCTCACTTTTACCACTTGTTTGCTTGCTACACTTTTTATTACAGATTTATATTACTTTGTTTTGCCACACGTATCACCCATATTTTACCATCTTTTCGCCGAACTGGTGCACCTATACAACTCCTAGTTGTATTAGGTGTGTTGGGGACACAAGAGACTTCTTGTATCTTAATTGCAGGGTTGCTTGAGAGAGACCATCTTCAACCTCTACTTCCCTGAGTTTGATAAACCTTAGGTCATCCACTTGAGGGAAATTGCTGCTGTCCTACAAACCTCTGCGCTTGGAGGCCCAACATAGTCTACAAGAATAGAAGCGTGCGTAGACATCACGTACTACAAATGTGCGTTGACTACGGGCCTGTCAACAAACACTGCCCAAAGGACCACTTTCCTCTGCCAAGGATAGACCAGGTAATCGACTCCACCGCAGGATGAAACCTCCTATCCTTCCTCGACGCCTACTCAGGATATAACCAAATCAGGATGAAGGAAGAAGACGAAGAACACACCTCGTTCATCAACCCCTACGGCGTATTCTGCCACAGAACAATGCCTTTCGGACTGAAAAACGCCGAAGCCACGTACCAACGGATGATGCAAGCATGCTTGAGAGACCAAATCGATAGAAACGTCCAAGTCTGCATCGACGACATTGTCATCAAAACTTATAACGCAAACACGCTACTCGACGACCTCCGTGAAACCTTTGCAACACTCAACAAATACAGAATCAAGCTCAACCCAAAAAAGTGTGTGTTCGGCGTCCCAGTCGGAAGACTGCTCGGATACATGGTCTTTGCTCGAGGAGTCGAAGCGAACACTGAAAAAGTCCAAGCAATCACCAAGATGCAAGAACCAGTGAACATCAAAGGCGCACAACAACTCACAGGAAGACTTGCAACACTGAGCCGCTTCATCAGCAGGCTGGGAGAAAGGACCCTACCATTCTACCAGTTGCTCGGAAAAGGAGAGAAATTCGAGTGGACCGAGGAAGCTCGCAACGCATTCTTAGACCTAAAAAATACCCTCTCCACACCACCAATCATGGCGGTGCCCAAGGAGCAAGAACCACTCTACCCCTACATAGCGGCACGCAGCAGCGTAGTCAGCACGACGCTCGTCGTTGAGCACGCAGAAGAAGGCAAAGTCCAGAGCATACAAAGGCCAATCTATTACCTAAGCGTGATCCTCACGAAACCTCAGCAGCGGTACCTGCACTACCAGGAGCTCGTATACGCCATCGTCATGACTTCAAGGAAAGTAACACACTACTTCAACGAACACCTCATCACAATTGAGAGCAGCGCACCACTCGCAGACATCCTCAACAACCCCGGAGCAACTGGACGAGTCACCGAATGGAACATCGAGCTCAGCTCCCACGACCTGCAGTTCAAACACCCAACGACAATCAAAGCCCAAGTACTCCCAAACTTCCTGGTCGAGTGGACAGAAGTGCAAACACCTGCCCCCCAGACCTGTCCAACTCATGGACAATATTCTTCGACGGGTCAAAAAGACAACAAGGAGCTGGAGCAGGCGTCATACTAATCTCGCCCAAAGGAGACAAACTCAGATACGTGCTCTAGATCAACTTCAGCAATGCCTCAAACAACGAAGCAGAATACGAGGCACTACTCCATGGCATGCGCATGGCAAAAGCTTGCGGCGCCACTCGTCTCTCAATCTACGGCGACTCCAACCTCATCGTCCAGCAAGCAATGAGGGACTGTGAAGCAGTCGCAGAAAATATGATAGCTTACCAGAAGCTCTACAACACCCTAGAAGGAGGATTCGACGGTTGTGAGCTAAACTACGTCATCAGAGCAAATAACACAGAAGCAGATGAGCTCACAAACATCGGATCAACCCGAGGACCAATTCCCCCATGCGTTTTCCTTGAAAGTATCAGCCAGAGGTCAATCAAAACCAAGGCACTCACACCGGAAGCAGTCGCAGAGGATGACGAAACAAGCGAACCAGCACAAGTGGCGGCTGCGAACTCAACAAAGGATGCAGGCAACAAAGTAGTCAAGGAAGCAGAGCCAGCCGCACCCGAAGGCCCATCTTGGACAAAACCGTTATTCGATTCCTAATCCAAGGCACCTTACCACAAGACGTCGGCGAAGCCCGACGCATCAGTCGACGATCCAAAGCATTCACAGTAATCAACGGACAGCTCTACAAGCGCAACATCTCTCAGGTCCTCCAAAAGTGCATCGAGGAAGAAGACGGCAAAGCCCTGTTGGTCGAGATCCACGAAGGCACTTGCGGACACCACGCGAGCAGCCGCGCACTCGTGGCCAAAGATTTTCGAGCAGGTTTCTACTGGCCAACCGTAATTCTAAACGCGGAAGACATCGTGCGACGTTGCATCGCTTGCCAAAAATTAGCCAGCAGGCCACACGCCCCAGCATCAGAACTCAAAACCATACCGCTATCTTGGCCGTTCGCCACCTGGGGACTCGACATGTTGGGCCCACTCAAGAAATCCTCAAAAGGGGGCCGAACACATCTCCTAGTATCAATGGACAAGTTCACCAAGTGGATAGAAGCAGTGCCAATCACCAGCTCAACATCCTCACGGCAGTCAACTTCATCAAATCCATCATCTTCAGATTCGGCGTACCACATAACATCATCAATGACAACAGTACAAACTTCACAGCAGCAGAATTCCAGAACTTCTGCCAAGATTTGGGTATCAAAATCAACTACGCATCAGTCGCGCACCCACAATCTAACGACCAAGTGGAGAAGGCAAAGGGCTTAGTGTGCGGAGGAATAAAAAAGAGGCTCCTCGCGCCACTCGAACAAGCTGTAGGAAACTGGGTAGAAGAACTCCCCGCGGTCTCGTGGAGCCTACGTACCACCCCCAACGCCTCAACCTAGTACACACCTTTTTTCATGGTATATGGGGCAGAAGCTGTGCTGCCACACGACCTAAAGTTTGGAGCTCCCCGAATCTCGGGGTACGAAGAAGAAGAGGCAGAAGAAGCACACCAGGATGATAAAGACACCGCAGACGAAGCTAGGGACACAGCTATAACAAGATCAGAAGGATATCAGGACAAACTACGTACACACCAAAGCAGTCGCCTACGGACAAGAACTTTCCACAAAGGAGATCTTGTCCTGCCGCTAATACAAGAAAAAGTCCACAAGCTTGCCCCGTAGTGGGAAGGACCCTTCATAATCTCGGAAGTCATAGGAGGAGGTGCATACAGGTTGAAGAACCCGAAGACCGACGAAGACATGGGAAATCCATGGAACATGGCAAACTTGCACCTATTCTACCCATAAGCACTATCGGCAGTATCGGTAGCAGCACCGATCGGCAACCCATGTAAAAAATCGAAGCAATACAGAGATGTTGTCCAAATAAACACTACTTAAAGCACTCGGAGGCTCGAGTACAAACTCCCCCCCGAGAGACGCTATCTTCGCTTACGCGACACTACTTAAAGCACTTGGGGGCTCGAGTACAGACTCCCCTTGAGAGATGCTATCTTCGCTTACACGACACTACTTAAAGCACATGGGGGCTCGAGTACAAACTCCCCCCGAGAGATGCTATCTTCGCTTACAAGACACTACTTAAAGCACTCGGGGGCTTGAGTACAGACTCCCCCCGAGAGATGCTATCTTCGCTTACGCGACACTACCTAAAGCACTCAGGGGCTCGAGTACAGACTCCCCCTGAGAGGTGCTATCTTCGCTTACGCGACACCACTTAAAGCACTTGGGGGCTCGAGCGCATACTCCCCCCGAGAGACGCTATTTTCACCCACGCGACACTACTTAACACACTCGGGGGCTCGAGCACATACTCCCCCCGAGGGACGCTATTTTTGCTTACGCGACCACAAATCAAAAGACTCGGGAGCTCGAGCACAAACTTCCCCCGAAGGGCATCGCTTTGCCCGCATAACCTTACTCAAAATTCTTTTTCCGCATCAGCGCAATTTATTTCTCAAAGATAAGGACAAAACGGGCATCGGACAGAGAATTTTTTTAGTCTTCACCTGATCACAAATGATCACCTTAAGACTCGGGGGCTACTCCCATCGGGAGCGCTGCCGCGCACCCGATGAAATTTTGGAACAACTATGCAGCTACAAGAAAGGACAGCATGGTTGAATAAAGTTCACAGTCTATGTCTAATTCTACAAATCAAACGTAGCCTTGGGGGCTACTCCCATTGGGAGTGCTGCCGCGCACCCGATAGCTTTCAAAAAAGGACTCGAAGACAGTTTTCATTACAAGGGACTCGAAGACAGTTTTCATTACAAGGGACTCAAAAACAGTTCTCATTACAAAGAACTCGAAGGCCGTTTTCATTACAAGGGACTCGAAGACAGTTCTCATTACAAAGGACTTGTCACAACCCCAAGTTAGGTATGTGCTAGGGTTAGCAAGTCACTTTGCATCATGATAAAAATTTCAAAAGAAATTGAAATGGGAGAAGGAACCCCCCCAGATGAATTAATTCAAAAGGCCAGATAAAAATCTTCTCCAAAAATTCATGTTAGATTTTTGAAAAGTCTTATAAATGAGTGTGATCACATATCAAGTGATGTGGGACCCACCCCATGCTCATGGATTTTTAAAATATTCAAACAGTGCCTTGGAATTAATCAAAAATCCCTATTGGATTTAAAGTTCAAATTATTTGAATTTTAAAAATGTTCAAAATTTATAAGTGGCTAGTATATTATTTTGTGAGGCCATATAAAAATTATGAGCATTTAATAAATTGGTTTGCTATTTATTTTAGCTAGCCAAAACAAATGTCAGAAAATAAAAATAAGAAAAAGAAACAGAAGCTTACCTAGCGCCCAGGGGAGAGCAGCCCAGCCAGCCCACCCGACCCACCAGGGGCAGCAGGGTCTTCTTCCCCGATCCCGCGCCTCCAAGCTGCTCGGTGGAATGCCATCGAGCTAGCCGTGCACGTCGCCGCCTCTCCAGACGCCACCTTCCCCTCCCGCGCCTTCTAGCCACTCCACGGAGACGCTGGAGACGCCATGCGTCCATTCCCCCCCTCCAGAGCTTCTTCCCCTCCTCCTACGCTCGATTTCGTCGCCGCCCGAAGTTTCACCGGAGCGCACCGCCGTGGACGACGTGGCCACCGTGCCCTAGAGCTCTAACCAGCAAGTCCACCGTGTTCGTCGCCCTCGACTTCGTCTTCACGCAGAAGATGGTGCCCTAATTCCTCCCCGAGCCGACGCCATCGTCTTCAACCTCTCGCAGGACCCGCGAGCTCGCCGCCGTCGATTCGCCGCCGTTGGAGCCTCCCCGAGCAAGCCGTCGCTTCCGTTCGACTCAGGGTGAGCTACCGCGCAAAACCCCTCTTGTCCCGAACCTTCCCCGCGGCTGTAGCCGGATCCACCATGGGAGCCGAGCAAGCTCGCCGCCATGGTTGAGCTAGAGCTTGCCCTCGTGCTCCTCACGGCGCCCCAGTGCGCGCGTTTGACTCACGGGCGTTCTAGCTTTCGAACGCGCCAAAGCTCACCGCAAACCGTGCCCCCTAGCCCCGTTGACGTCGTCGCCGTGCTTCTGTTGCCGCCGGCGAGGTCGCCGTCGTCGCTATGGTCATCTCCTTGGACGCCCGCGTGCACCAGGCGACGTGCGAGAGCATGGGCTACGTCCCGGTGGTCTCAGCGCTTCGAATGGTGGCCAGGAGAGGAGGAGAGCAGAGCGCCGCCGCGGATTTGGTCGCCGGCTTTGAGCCGCCGGCGGGACTTAGGTGTCCGGCCTGGTTAACCCCCTAATCCACCCCCAGTGAGGCTGACAGTGGGCCCCAGGCCCCCTAATCCTCTCTGTTTATTTAAATAGAGAGGGGATTAGCCCCTGAGTCCATGACAGATGGGCCCCCCATGTCAGTTTGACTGGGTCAAAACCCCCTGATGTCATGCTGACTCAGTGCTGACGCAGTAATTGAAATTCCAGATTAAAAGAAAACAGAGAAATTCCAGAAAAAGGCTGAAACTTTGGAAATTCATAGAAAATTCATATTAACTCCAAATTTAACAAATAATATATGAAAAATGATCAGGAGAAAATAATCTATCCAAATATCCAATTTTCAACCATGTTTGAGTTGAATTTAAATTGGGACCAGTAGCATTTGCTATTTGGTTTAAATGGAATTAAATCAAATTCATTTCAAATGCTTTTGCATTTTGAACCATATCAACATATCACATTATACTTGAACTTCAGAGGCATATCATACACATTTCAAAATGGTTTGACTTGATCAAACAATGTAATATGCAACTTGGCTAAATTGAATTCAAATTGGAGTTTGAATTTGCAATTCATTTGCAATATACTCCATTTAAATGGAATTGCCTAACACATCAGAAACATATACATCAAGTTTCAACCTTCAACCATGTGATTGTGCATTGTATTTATATTGCTTCCTTGTTTGTTGTTTGTCGAGTAGAGGTGGAACCGGAACAGGAGGCTGCCCCCTTCGTTGAAGACCCCGAACCCCACCTCAAGTCTGGTACTCGTAGTTCAGGACTAGCCAAGTCAAAGCTGGCACTTCTGCAATTGAACCCCACCTCCCTTTATGTCGTCGATATGTGACGTCAGATGCCGTGGGATGGCTAAAGTGAGGGGAAGACGCGAGGAAGAGGATGTCGATGGTGCCGGAATCGGGTTGGGCACAAACACGGTGGAGGACACCACGATGTACCCAGGTTCGGGGCTCTCTGGAGAGATAACACCCCTACTCCTGCTTGTCTCTTCTATATCAATGAACTGGACTACAATAACTGCTTCTCTATCTTCTCAGGGGAAAGTGAGCGCCGCCGTGGGCAAGGCTCTCTCCAGCTTCCCTGAGGAGTAACTACTAGCAGTGAATGAACCGAGGAGAATGTGAGTAATGGTGCTAATGAGCGGATCGTCCCCCACGAAGGAGGGGTACCCCGGGCTCTTATAGCATGAGCCCGGGGTAAATCGGTAACTTCACTGCCGATTGGGCCCAGCCGTCATCCTCTAATCGGCTGGGTCCCACCGATTGCTCCTCTCCGGATGATCCGGACCCTACGAGCGGCGGCCCATGCTTTAGACTTGTAGGTCATGATGATGAATAGTGGCGCTAGGAGGTGCGGTCTTGTCGTCCTGTCCGCGGAATCGGCGGAGAGGTCGACACCATATCTCTGCCAGATCTTCGATGTGACTTGGCTTCTCTGCCACCCTGATCTCTCGGGATTGCGCATTTATGACCCCGTACTTGGACCTCTGACTGGTCTCAGGGTCAACTTCTCCAGAGGTGGTAGGTTGTACCGATTGCGCCTGGGGCCGACTGGTGTCCCTCGGCAGGGTCAATTACTCTAGGCAATCGGCCGTGCTAACGCCCACCTCGGCCCAGCTGCGGGCCAATCGGATGATGGTCTTGATAACAATAGGGTGGACCGGTTGCGCCTGGGCCGACTGCTGGCAGTCGGTACGGCTGATTGCCTAGGAGCAATCGGCCGTACACCTGCCTAGCTCGGCCCAGCTGCAGCCCAATCGGTCCATCCTTGTCTTGAAAGGTTGCTTTCGCCTGGGTGAGCCTACCCGGGTACCAATCCCCCGACAGTAGCCCCTAAAGCTGTAAAGGTCCCACGGTCATTTGACCGCGGGGCCTTTGCAGTTTTCAATCTTTCTCCAATATCCTCCGAATGCTATGGCCTCATGAAGTACGTCATTCCGAGTTCGTCGACCGACTCGGAGCTCACACTCGGCTGGCCAAGCTTTCGTCCGATCTGCTTTGAATCATCTCTGATTTCTGCCTTCACTTTTTGAGAATAGCATCCCTCGCCTATTACCTTCCAACGGTTACTTCCGATTTCTCCGGGGTGGAATCAATGGACCGGGGCCCACGACCCACGCGTGATTTGACATAACTGCAGGCCTCAACCCCCACGTCGCACGCCTCGCTTCCCACGCTGGGATCTCTTGCGCCGGTTTGCCGGTTGGTCTTCCTGTGGGCTAGGCCACACCAGGCCACATGGCCGCAACCGGATCCCACTCCCCTCCCCCGCCGCCCTTATAAGCCACAGGGGAGGGCCTGTGCCTCTTTCTTCTCCCATACATAGTCTTCCTCCTCCATCTCTTGCTCCACGCGCGCGCCATTGCCCCTCCATCTGAAGCTCTCTGTCGCGTTCATCTGCTCCGCCGCCGCGGTATTTTCTCGCCGCGAGCATCTCGTCCCTCTTCTCGCGCCGCCCGCGAGCTCCATGGCTCCCCGGCGGGACACCTCTCAGGCCAGCCGCGGGTGCTGGAAGGGGGCCAAGGTCACCGCGGACAATATCCAAGCTCTGGTTCGCGCCTGCAAGATGCCGGCTGAGGTCCAGTGGCGCATTCCCGGCGCCGAGATCGTGCCCACCGCGCGCGCTGGCGAGAGGGTCATCTTCCTCGCTCACTTTGAGCGTGGATTCGGACTCCCCGCCAGCACCTTCTTCCGCAACTTCCTCGACTTCCACCGACTGCAACCCCATCATCTCGCGGCGAACTTCATCATGATCCTCTCCGGCTTCGTCATGCTGTGTGAGGGATATCTCGGCTGCCGCTCAAGCGTGGCTCTTTGGAAACGGTTCTTGAACCTCCGAGCTCACAATGCTCGGACAGGAGCAGTGGTGCCGTCTGCTACGGAAGGTGGAGAGCCAACCTATCCGACTGATATGACCGACTGCGGCAGTTGCCTTGTCGCAGCTGGAAAACTGAGGTACAAGAGTCCCGAGATCGTCCAGTCATGCAAGAACTGGCAGACCACCTTCTTTTACGTCAAGTCACCCGATCAAGGCCCCGACCTCCTGAATCTGCCCGAGTTCTCCCTCGCCCGGCCGACTGAAAAACATCAATGGTCGCTGAAGTATGGTGTCGGAGACCTTGACGTGGACGCTCAAGTTGCCCGAGTTGCTCAGCTGGAGCAAGAAGGGCTCCTATGGACTGATCTTGTTGCTGCTTGGCTTCAAGCCCGAGTGCTTCCTCTGCAGCGCCGAGTGCACCGCATGTGCGACATGTCGGGGCCCCGAGATCCCACTCGGCTTTGCACGTGGCGGGTGAAGCTCGAAGACCTTTGCTCCAGGATAAAGGCTATCACCTCCAGCGCCTTGCCTGATCCCTTCCGCTTCGGCCTCGAGTACCTTCATCGCCGACAGAAGCCATCCATGGTATGTCCCGATTTATCCCTTCTCCGATTGCTTTTGCCCCATCTCCAATCTCTCTGACAATTTTCTTCTTTTTTCTCAGCATTTCCTTCAATCCAATGTGATGGAAGATGGCCAAGTGGCTGGCATGTACGCTCCCGACCGCGAGGAAGATGACCCCGCGGACTTCGAGTACAACGGCGAGGCTCCTTCCGACTCCGATGATGATGACGCCGATGACGGCGAATCCTCCGGGGAGTCCTCCGACTTCGAAGATCTTGCTAATAATGCCAACGTCGAGGTCGCCGACCCCAAGAACACCGACACCCGAACTGCGGCTCAAGGGGGTATGCCTGACCCTTCCCTTGAGAAATTTCTGGACGAATGGAGCGATGACGATAGTGTCTCAAAGGTTGATAATTCTGATGCAGCTCCTCGCGCCAAGCCACCGAAGGTGCCGACTAGACGTGCCTCGGCAACTAGCTCCTCTTTTGGTGCTGCCTCCAGTAAGGCCGCAAAGGCGATGCCGACCGCCTCCAAGGGCAAACAACCCCAAGCAACGGCCAATCGGGTGCCGATTGGCCAGGCGCCTCTGAACGTCGCCCCCCTGAGATGTCGGATGCCCACGGGAGCGCCGAGGACAGTCGGGTATGCCCTTGTCTTCATGCCTTGAACTTCATTGCCCTCCCTTGTACTGATTCACCTCTTTTTCTTCTTTCAGGGAGCCGATTGGCCTTGATGATATCGACGCCGACATTCCTGCCCATGTCGGCGCAGTCATCTCCCCTGCTGCGTTTGCTGCTACAACTCATAAACGGCCTCCCGCTCCACATTGAACCTCCAAGGACGCCGAGCGCGCCGCCAAGAAGGCCCGCGTCGCTGCAGCTAAGACCACTACTGCTTCCGCCACTGCCTCCAAGACCTTCAAGAGAACAGCTGACCAGGGAGTTATTGGTGGCGAAGGAGCGCAATCGACCAATCCGATTTCTCCATCTCCGCCACGACGCTCCGACCCAGTCTCTGCCCCCGTCATTTCTACCACCTTGCCCGTCCTGACAACCACTTCGCCTATCATCACAACAAATCCGCCGATTGCGGCAACCACCTCATTGATCATGATGACTACCTCGCCTATCATGACGACTACTCCGCCGATTGTGGCCACAACCTCGACCTCATCTCGACTGATCGCGCCACGGCCATGACCGAATGCCTCCGACCCTTTGGCGATGTCGGCGCCATCGTTCTCTACCATCATCACCTCTGCTGCCGCGATTCAAACTTCATCACCACAGCCAACCTCTTCCGCGTCGGAGATTCTGATGCGCTCGGTAGACCAATTCCGGGCCGAGTATTCTCGCACCCGCCACATTGGCACCGAGCCTGATGCTCCGCATCGCACTCAAGATCCTCTGACGACAGCCTTTAGTCGAGTGAACGACTTTGCCGCCTCCCTTGCTCGGGACCTTCAACAGCTCGACCGCCATCATGTGGTAAGCTCTCGAATTTTCCTTTATGATTTTCCTTCAATCGGGAGACTTTTCTTCCGGTGGGTGCGCGCAAGCGCACCCACTGGGTGTAGTCCCCGAGATTCGGGCCGATTGCTTGCAATCGGTTCGGATCTTTTATGCTCTTTGCTTTTTCTCCTGCCTTCCTCCAATCGGGAAACTTTTCTTCCGGTGGGTGCGCGCGAGCGCACCCACTGGGTGTAGTCCCCGAGATTCGGGCCGATTTCTTGCAATCGAATCGGATCTTCTTTTAGCTGTTGTATCTCTAAATTTCATCTTGCTGTTCTTCTCAGGCTGTTATGGAAGAAAAACGCGAGATCTTCGAAAAACTCCTCGGCGCTTATACCGCCAGCCTCCGAACTCTCGCCCAAGCCCAGCTCGAGGTCAACAATCAATCGGCCGAGATCAATAGGCTGAAAGGTAACTTCTGCATCATTTCTATCTTCCCTACGATTGACAATTTCTCTTGTACTAATATCTTCATGTCTTCTTCTAGTTTCTGTTCCCATGGTAGATGACCTTCAGAGCCGTATCGCTGAACTGACTGCAGAACTCAACTAGCAAGGGCCGGCACTTGCCGCCACCAAGGAAGAAGCGACCCGACTGCAGGGGGTGGAAGCCGTCTTGACTCGGACTATCAAAGGCCTCCACTCCGAGATGGTTGACCTTGAAAAGAAGCATCTGGATGACATAGCTGGCGTGACCGCTGCTGGTGACGAGCTCCTTGCTGAGCGAGATGCAGCTGTGGCCGCCCGAGAAGCATTAGAAGTCGAGAGGGAAGAAGCGATTGCTGCGCGAGACTCTATCCGAAAGGATCGTGATGAACATATCGCCAAATATGAAGAGCTGGAGAAGCGCAACTATGAAGACACCACAAAAATGCGCCGCCGGGCCAAGGGCCTCTGCGACACAATGAGCAAGATGGACGCCCTTCTCAGTGGTAAGTGCTTCTTGCCTCCGAGTGCGTTTCCGACTGCTTCCTTCTTTTGCGCTATTACTCACTTTTTCTTCATGATGCAGAGGCCTAGCCTGAATCTGAAGCAGCTGCTTATGCAGCCGTAGCCAAATCTCGGGAGGAGACCATCGCAGCCGGGGGGTCCTGCCAGCATGATGACGACGTCTGGACTCGGCATGAGTATCTGATTGGCACAACAGCTCGCATTCCCGTCATCAAGGGGATTGCCTTGTCTTTCAAACTTGGCATTCTGAAGATTGCCGAGTTGCTGTGGTCGCCGACTGAACTCAAGATTGGGCTTCAGAAGATGAAACATGCTGCCAGCTCCTCTGCCAAGACCCACAGGTCGGTCCCTCTGAAAGAAGAAGAATCTGACAAGGGAGATGCTCTGAATGCTACCACCGAGCAGACTCGGATTCTTCTGAAGGCCATTCCCCGTCGGATCGACGTCTTGCTTAACTCTGCTGGTCGGACTGGCGCTGAGACTGCTCTTCAAACTGTGCTGAGCTGGTACCCGCAAGTGAAACTTTCCAAGCTCCACATCCTCAGAGAGAACGCCGCCGACGTGCTCGAGAAGACCTATGCTGAAGTCAATCGGCTCGCCAGCGCTATGGTGAACTGGTTTTCTCCTTATGAATATACTCCATATCTTGACGGGGGAGGGAACCCGCTGGCTGCAACTTCTATCTCTGGATTGGCCGAAGAGCTTTCCGACAGTGGTTCGTCCCATACCTCTCCGAGGTCCAAGCGTGCTGGGGCCACATCTTCTGATGCACAGTCGGAACCAGATGTCTCTGCCGCACGTGCTGATCCGACTACTCCGACTGTCAGCTCTGCGCCCTCGACTGCCCCGACTTCTTGAGCCAAGCCGCCGATTCCGTCACCTACTGCAGCTTGCCGACATTGGATCGGCCTTATCTTGTTTTTTCTTTTCCGACTAGTTGCTTGTAAGACATAATTTTAATTCTGTCGACACCCACTGGGTGTGACTTCGATGTAATGAACTTATTCGGCCTTAGGCCTGCTATCTCTTATGCAATCCGATTGCTTATTGCTAGTTTTTATTTGTGCGATCGACTTTACGTCTTTGTCGGTTTCTTTTATCGGTCTGCACTTGGGGGTGTCTGCCTTGTCTGTATTGCTGCCGACATGCGGTCTGCAATCGGATCAAAGGTAGATTTCCAGCCAAGGTTCGATAAGCTTTTCGAATTTACACGACAAGGTTTAACGCAAAGGATTCTGCAACGTTAGGAGCCGATTGCCCGCTACCGAGCTCGATGCATTGGTCCGCGGCACAATCGGTAACTTGATTTATCGACTATGCCCTTTCTAGAGCGTTTCAAGTTGTTTCTCGGGAATTTGTACTGCTGACTGCCCCAACCGTTGCCCTTCTCAATGCCGCAAACACTTTTGTGATTTGCGCTTGAGTTAGGTGCTAAGTTGAGTGCCAGCCCGCAGTCCCCGTGCCTTGATGGCCTATTCGTCTGACCTCGTGGTCGGTCAATCCCCGAGTGCGTTACGCATGTCTCGGATATGACTAAGCGTTGCCGACTTGGGCTAGCTTTTCGAATGAAATTATGCAAAGGTAATCGAATGCTCTTTTTCAGAGGCATGATAGCTTTACTGATCGTTTGCCGAATGGCGTACATAGATTTCTGCCGCTCAACTATAGAAGGGACATAACAGCTCAGCGTTCCACGGCGCTCCGTTTCTACTCCTGATGTGTCCTTGTGCCGAGTGCCCTTGGTGCAGTCGATCAAATAATAGGAGTTGTTCTTGAGTGCACGACTGATGACGAATGGCCCTTCCCAGGGTGAGGATAGCTTGTGCTGCCCGTCTGACTTCTGAATTCTGCGTAGCACCTTGTCGCCCTCTCGGAAGGCGAGAGGACGAATCTTCTTACTGTGGTAGTGCCGCAACTTCTGCTGATAGACTGCCGATCTAGATAAGGCCAGCAAATAGGCTTCTTCCTTGAGGTCGACCCCGTCCTCTCATGCTAACCTGGCTTCTTCTTCGGTGTACAAGACATGCCGGGGCGAATCAAACTCGATGTCGGATGGGATGATTGCTTCTGAACCATATAGTAGGAAGAAAGGAGTGAATCCAGTCGACCCGTTTGGCGTGGTCCTCAAACTGAACAGTACTACAGGGAGCTCTTCAATCCATGCTCCGGGTGCCCTCTCAAGTGGCTCCACCAATCGGGGTCTGATACCCGAGAGGATGAGGCCATTTGCTCTTTCTACTTGACCATTCGACTGGGGGTGCGCCACAGATGCAAGATCAAGCCGAATGCCCTGCTGAGATGCATATCGAGCTAGTGCACCCTTTGCAAAATTTGTGCCGTTGTCGGTGATGATGCTGTTAGGCACGCCATATCTGCACACGATGTCGGCCACGAGTCGGACCACAGTCGGACCATCAAGCTTCTTGATCGGGCGAGCTTCAATCCACTTGGTAAACTTGTCCACTGCAACCAGGAGATGTGTCATGCCACTCTGAGCCATCTTGAATGGACCAACCATATCCAAACCCCATACTGCAAACGGCCATGCTATTGGGATTGTCTTCAATGCTGATGCTGGCTGATGACTTCTTGCCTTGAACCGCTGGCAACCCTTGCAATATTTCACCAAATGCTCAGCCGCTGCAAGCGCAGTCGGCCAGTAGAAACCATGTCGGAAAGTTTTGATGGCGATGGCTTTTGCGGATGCATGATGACCGCATTCACCTTGATGAATGTCTCTGAGCAACTCCAAGCCTCTGTCCTCTTCTACACATCTCTGAAAGACACCATATGCACTTTTGCGCACTAGCTCGTTGTTGATTATTGTGCATGCCCAAGACCGGCGGCCGATTTGTCTTGACTCTGCTTCGTCTTCTGGGAGGACTCCGTCTGCTAGGAAATCTCTGATCGGCTGTGCCCATGATGGCGCACTGACAACTACCATTACTGCTGCATCCTGAGGTGCGACTTCTTCTTGGATCTCGGTTTCTTGGCCACTGGCCTCTTGGATCTCGGCCTCTTGAACTTCTGTCATCTCGGCTTCTGCCTCTGAACTGCCGGCTGTGGCGCCTGGCACGCATTCGGCAGCCCCTGGTGGCGACCGCTTGTCTGGAGCTGGAACTTCTTCACTGCAATCGGCAGTTTCTGTCATCATCGCCTCTTCTGAGGCTATGCCACCTGGCATTGCCTCTGCTTGCTTCCCTTTGGCCTTGCTCTTCTTACTGCATTCAGCAGCCCCTGACTTGCAATCGGCATCCCCTGGTTTGCAATCGGCAGCCCCTGGTGCTGTCGGCTCTGCTGTTGCTAAGGCACTTTGAGCGCTGGACTGCTTCTTCAGGGTTGGGATTTTTTCTGGTTGAGCCTCTTTTGCCTTTTTCAATGCTTCAAGGTCGGTCTCCGAGATGAAAATGGACTCAGACTCTGGGGATGGCGTGATGGATGGCTTCTTGATGTGCTCAAGTGATACGCCTGGTGGGATAGCTTGCCTTGTTGAGACGAGCTTGGACAACGCATCTGCTGCTTCGTTGTTTGCTCTCGGCACATGGTGGAACTCGCATCCTTCAAAGTACCCACTGATCTGCTGCACCAGGAAATGATAGCTTTCCATATTTGCATACTTTGCATCCCAGGTGCCTGTGCACTGCTGTACTACTAGGTCGGAGTCACCAAAGCACTCAATATTCCGAATGCCGATTTCCTTGGCAAGCTTGATACCATGCACAAGGGCTTCGTACTCGGCAACGTTGTTTGATGCTGCAAAGTGAATCTGGAGCACATATTGCAGTTGATCTCCTCTTGGTGAAGTGAGTACTACGCCAGCCCCTAGGCCGCTCTTCATCTTGGAGCCATCAAAATGCATTCGCCAGAAATCTGATCCTGGGAGCTGCGACATATATTGAGTTTCAACCCAGTCTACCAGGAAATCGGCCAATGCTTGCGACTTGATTGCTGTTCTTGGCTCATACTGGATGCCATGGTTGGCGATCTCGATTGCCCATTCGCCACTCTTCCGGTTGCATCTCTGCTTCCCATAATGTCGGCCAATGGAGCCGAGCTGACGACCGTGACTAAGTGGGCTTGAAAATATGGCTTCAGTCTCTTTGCTGCCATGTACACTCCATAGCACATCTTCTGGTAGTGAGGGTAGTTCTGCTTGGACGCCGAGAGCACTTCACTGATGTAATATACGGGTCGCTGAATCTGCTGTGCCTTGTCCTTCTCGGGCCGCTCCACCACCATAACTGCACTGATCACCCGATTGGTTGCCGCAACGTACAACATCATTGGCTCCTTCTCAATCGGGGCAGCCAGAATTGGCACAGTGGAAAGCATGCGCTTGAGCTCTCGGAATGCTTCGCTTGCTTGGGGGGTCCAGGCGAACTTCTCCGTCTTCTTCATCAGTTGGTATAACGGGATTGCTTTTTCACCTAGCCGACTGATGAATCGGCTGAGTGATGCGAGGCAACCGGTGAACTTCTGTACTTGCTTCAGGTTCTTGGGTTGTTCCATGCGCTCTATCGCGGCTATCTTCTCGGGATTGCATTCGATTCCTCTCTCGGAAACGAGAAATCCCAAGAGCTTGCCGGCCTGGACTCCAAAAACACATTTCTCCGGATTGAGCTTGATCTGATAAGTTCTCAAATTTGCAAATGTCTCTCGAAGGTCGTCTAGAAGTGTGACTCCCTTTGCCGATTTCACCACCAAATCGTCCACGTAAACGTGGAGGTTTCTGCCGAGTTGGGAGTGTGTACACCTCTGAATTGTGGGATGATAAGTGGCACCTCCATTTTTCAAACCAAAAGGCATGGTGATATAACAATAAGCCCCGAAAGGGGTTATAAATGCAGTTTTTATTTGATCTTCCACAGCAAGTTTGATCTGGTGATAGCCAGCTGTGGCATCCAGAAAAGACAAAAGCTCGCAGCCGGCCGTAGAATCAATCACTTGATCGATACGGGGCAGAGTAAACGGGTCCTTCGGGCACGCCTTGTTCAGGAAAGTGTAGTCAATACACATGCGCCAGGTCTTGTTCTTCTTCATGACGAGGACTGGATTTGCCAGCCACTCGGGGTAAAACACTTCCATGATGAAACCTGCAGCCTGCAGCTTCGCAATCTCTTCGCCGATTGCCCTTCTCTTATCTTCAGAAAAACGTCTCAGGGGTTGCTTGACCGGCTTCGAGCCTGGCCGAATGTGCAGCTTGTGCTCGGCGAGTTCTCTCGACATACCAGGCATGTCTTGTGGAGACCATGCGAAGATGTCCCGATTCTCACGGAGAAACTCGACGAGCTCGCTTTCCTATTTGTCGCTAAGTCCAGCTCCGACTACAACGAACTTGGTTGAGTCGGAGGGATCTAGAGCGATCTTCTTGCTGTCCTTGGCCGACTGAAAAGCCGATTCCTCATCTACTCTCTTGGCTGGGCCGACTGGGAGTGGATGCTTGTTCTGTGCTTGCGCCATTGCAATCACCTTGCTGAGCTGACGCTTCTCCGTCTCAACCACCTGAGAATCAACCAAACTGCTGCCAGTCGACGTGCATTCGAGGGACTTCTTGAAGTCCCCGGTGACGGCGATGACACCGTTTGGCCCTGGGATCTTCATCTGGAGGTAAGTCTGCTGTGCGTTGATCATGAACTTGGCAAATGCGGGCAATCCCAACAGAGCATGATAAGGACTGCTGAGGTCGGCGACTTCGAACCAAATCGGCTCCCTCCTGATGTTTTCCTCTGTGCCAAATATAACATCCAGTCGAATGCGACCCATGGGGGTGCAAGACAACCCAGGGACAATCCCGTGGAAAGTCGTCCGACTGCGCTCCAGACCCTTCTCTGTGAGCCCTAGCTTGATCAATGTGTCCCTGTACAGAATGTTGATTGTGCTTCCTCCATCGACGAGCACTCGGGAGAACTTGCATGAGAACCTTGGTCCTGCGAACAGAGCATCAACCACGAGCGGATAATTGCCCGGATTCGGCAAGATGGTGGGGTGATCTGCTCTGTCCCAGAATATAGGACACTCGGACCAATGCATGAACTGAGGAATCGGCGGCATAGTGGCATTAACCTCGTGACCTCGGGCTCTCCGACTGCCCTTGTCCGTGGACTCACTGGTGAAAATCATGTAGGCGGCGTCTTGCCGCGGGAACTGGTTCTGCTGCTGAGGTGGTCCTCTGTTCTGGGTTGGTGGTGGGGGTGGAGGTGGTAAAGCTTCTCCCTTCGCAATCCTTCTTACGAAATCACACTGCCGAGTGGTGTGCGCAGACGGCCTGCCGGGCGTGCTGTGCAACTTGCACGGTGCATCCAACATATCATCAAACGTGTACTTGGGGCTTAATCTGCCCTGGGGGCCTCATATTTAGTTTCATCTTCCGACTGCATCCTGCATCCGCTGGATCTTCTTCGTTCTGGACAGCGGCCACCTGCCGACTGCCATACTGAGTATCAGGTTGCTCATCCTTGCGCTTGCCATTGTTCTGCTGGTTGTTGTTGTTGTTGTTGTTGTTGTTGTTGCGGTTGTTCTCTCTCCTTTCCTTCCGACTGAGGCCTTGATTTGCTGTGTCCGACTGCGGAGCCCTTGGTGATTGGATTACACCTCCAACTCCAAACTGGATAGGGCGCATCGCAGAATCGGACATAGCAAACGCATTTGCCACCTTCATGAGCTCGGCGAGCGATGTGAAGTCTTTGCGGAGCAACTTGTGCTTTAACATTGAGTCGGCCAGGCATCCATCCGTGAAGTACTGAATGGCCTGAATCTCATGGACTCCTTCACATGAGTTCTTCAGCTTGATCCACCGATATAAATAATCTCGGAGGGGTTCATCCTTGCCTTGCACACAAAGAGCCAACTGTCTCGGGAGGTTAGGCCGCTCGTATGTGCTCGTGAAGTTGTGGATAAATGCACTTGTGAAATCTTCCCAGCAATTCACACTGTCTTTAGGTAGGCTATTTAACCATGTCCGAGATGATCCCTGCAGCATCAGAGGTGCATAGAGGACTGCTACACGCCTATTGCCTCCTGCAATGCGAACTGCGGTCAGGTAATCGGACAACCAATCTTCTGGCTTCACAGAACCATTGTACTTGGGCGTGTCCCTCGGCAGCGTGAAGCCTTTGGGAAACTTCTCGGTCCGAATGCGATGACCGAAACACGTTGGACCGGCCTCTCCTTCTTCATCCTCTTGGGCTTCCTTCTCTAGGAGCTCAATGCGATGCCTTGCGTCGTTCTGACCGATTTGACGAGGGCCAAGTCGAGCGCTGATTGCTGGTCTCGGTGCCGACTGCTGAGGCATGTCATTGCGCCTGCTATTAACAGCTGGCTCCTCAATTCTTCTGCTTGCTGCTGGGGGTGGCCGATTGCTTCTGACCCTACTCTCATGCCCAAATGGAGCGGGCTGCTGTCTGTTCTGGCGCGATGCATTCGGTCGCTGGCTAGCTCCCGGATTCGGCCCCACAGTTCCTCTCGACGCCCCAGGTTCTGCATTTTGGTTCTCCATTGCCACGAGCCTCTGCTACTTTGCGGCTGCCAACAGCTCACGCATTCGGCGCGACTGCTCTCGCCGTTCCTCTCCCTCCAGGTCTTCTAGCTCGAGTGCTATCTGGTTGGCTGCTCTCAAGTTTTTGTCCGGAGTGCTATATGCCAGCCTCTGGATGAACGCCGATTGCGCAGGTTGCTCCGGCTGCGCCGGCCTCCTTGGCCGCTCCGGCTGCTCAGCTCCCGATAGCTTCTGGTTGACTGCTCTACCTCGGCTTCTCAAATCTTCCAAGACCGCGGGCTCAATCGGCCGGCGCGGTCCTGCATGCCCTGCGTTGTACTCCCTTGTGATGGCTCCCAGCCTGCGCTCTTCTGCCAGCACCTGCTCGGCCCTGCGAGCAAGGGCAAGCCGTGCCGTCTCCAGCTCAGAGTGCACTTGATAGGGATCACCATTCCTGTTCACGGGCGTGTATAACACATCCCGCAACGCACTGGTGCCAACTCTCTCCGCAGCCTCCGCTGCCTCCTTGGCTCTTCTTGCCGCACTCGCCGCACCGCGATTGCTCGATGACGACGCCCCCGCCATCATGACAGCAGCGTGCACTCGTCCATCCTCTCTGCCAGGTGCTGCACTGCAGCCCCTGGTCGAGAGCGGATCTGTAACGCACGAGAAGACACGAATCTCCCTGGAATATGCCTCGGGGAAGCTGCCGATGAAGAGGCGATGACTGCCGACCTGCAGTGACACACCGGGCGGCAGGGGTGCGCCGGCCCCATACCGCGCCGAGTAATCCACCACATAATCAATTGCCCCACGCCTAAGAATCAGGCCGGAGGCGTGGCTACCGCCTGATGGAGAGGAAAATCCTGTCCGGATCTTTACTCCAGTCGACGCCTCGGTCTGCCCCATGGTGGGCGCCAACTGTCGTCGATATGTGACGTCAGATACCATGGGATGGCTAAAGTGAGGGGAAGACGCGAGGAAGAGGATGTCGATGGTGCCGGAATCGGGTTGGGCACAAACACGGTGGAGGACACCACGATGTACCCAGGTCCGGGGCTCTCCGGAGAGATAACACCCCTACTCCTGCTTGTCTCTTCTATATCAATGAACTGGACTACAATAACTGCTTCTCTATCTTCTCAGGGGAAAGTGAGCGCCGCCGTGGGCAAGGCTCTCTCCTGCTTCCCTGAGGAGTAACTACTAGTAGTGAATGAACTGAGGAGAATGTGAGTAATGGTGCTAATGAGCGGATCGTCCCCCACACAGGAGGGGTACCCCGGGCTCTTATAGCATGAGCCCGGGGTAAATCGGTAACTTCACTGCCGATTGGGCCCAGCCGTCATCCTCTAATCGGCTGGGTCCCACCAACTGCTCCTCTCCGGATGATCCGGAATCTACGAGCGGCGGCCCATGCTGTAGACTTGTAGGTCATGATGATGAATAGTGGCGCTAGGAGGTGCGGTCTTGTCGTCCTGTCCGCGGAATCGGCGGAGAGGTCGACACCGTATCTCTGCCAGATCTTTGATGTGACTTGGCTTCTCTGCCACCCCGATCTCTCGGGATTGCGCATTTATGACCCTGTACTTGGACCTCCGACTGGTCTCGGGGTCAACTTCTCCAGAGGTGGTAGGTTGTACCGATTGCGCCTGGGGCCGACTGGTGGCCCTCGGCAGGGTCGATTGCTCTAGGCAATCGGCCGTGCTAACGCCCACCTCGGCCCAGCTGCGGGCCAATCGGATGATGGTCTTGATAACAATAGGGTGGACCGGTTGCGCCTGGGCCGACTGCTGGCATTCGGTACGGCTGATTGCCTAGGAGCAATCGGCCGTACGCCTGCCTAGCTCGGCCCAACTGCAGCCCAATCGGTCCATCCTTGTCTTGAAAGGTTGCTTTCGCCTGGGTGAGCCTACCCGGGTACCAATCCCCCGACACTTTACCTTGATACATGTGCATGATTAGTATAGCTCCTATGTAAGTCTTGCTGAGTACGACTTTGTACTCACGTTTGCTTATTCTATGTTTTAGATGAACCCACTGACCCCGAAGGTGGCTTCTTCATCGAGCTCGACGACTGAAGACCAAGCTATTCTAGTCCCAGTCAGACGACTGGTTCCCTCGTGGAGGGCTTGTGTTTAAATAAGGATTCTTAAGCCATTTGTTAAACTTGTCTGTACTCAGACCTACTTTGCTTCCGCTTGTTTGTTGTAATGTTGGATCACATGCTTGTGATCTCTGTGTGCACTCTGTGAGAGTTATCAATAAAATGTATACTTTGTAGAGAATTGCAATGATACCTGCTGTTCATACAAGGCATGTGTGCTGCGTGTATGTTTATAACATGCATGTCTTTGTATGGGTTTTCGAGACCTTAGTTGTGATCTGGCTGGCGGTCTTTCATACAACAAGTGGCCCTTAGATGTGCACAGCTTGGGGCATCGCGATGCGATTGCTCGAGACTCCGTCTCGTGCACACTTTGTGGTATGATTGAGCCCGCCCTAGACCCCGACTAAGTGATCGGGCTGGAGTAAGTCTATGTAAGAGTTATGAGATAGTCGATAGTATGGTTGAGGCGACTTGTCTGTGAATATGGGAGTTCATCACCCATATCATTAGACTTGTGTGCGGACGATGAGAACCCATCTCAGTTATTCATCCGTCCTGGATGGGATGCCCCTCACGTATGATGCTTTCCGAGAACGTTCTGTTCTTGGGCTTGTCTGCTTAGACAAGTCGGTACGGTTCTCGGCTCTCCATATGACTATGTCGTAGCGGTACTTGCATACGCTAACCCCGGGTCCCGACAGGACTCGAAGGCAGTTTTTATTACAAGGGACTCGAAGACAGTTCTCATTACAAAGGACCCGAACAACCCAAGTTACATATCAGGGATATATCAGTACAAAGTTTCCACCACATATCAAAGCTTACAAATAGACTCGAGCAGATACCAAAAGGACTATAGTACCAATCATCCCAAGGAATTATGACTTCTACTTGTGTGCCCATGCTGAGATAATTGGCACTTTCGGCCCACATCTTGACGAGCATCACCATAGACAAAGTAAGAACTAAGCCTGCGAAGAAGCAATTCGCCGCCTTCCTGAGCCTGGTGACCTTGCCTATCGACGCGCCCGCTTGACGGGTGGCTTAACGTTGAGCTCCTCCCTAGAACTAGAAGCGAAAGCACCACCAGCCGAGGAGTCAGCCGAAGATGAAGCCACAGGAGAAGCAGTTGAAGCATCCCTTGACCCACCAGAGCTGTCGCTGCTTGTTTCCTCCCAATATGGATCCAGGCGATTGCCACCGGCATCAAACGCACGAACGATGAGAGTATCTTTGCCATCAAAATGACATCAAAGACTATCACCACCACGCTTGGGCGCTGATGGTACGAATTAACGCCCCCTCGTTGGTTACCCAAAGTGGAAGGTTGAGATGTAGACAGCAGCAAATTTCCCTCGGTGAAGACACCAAGGTTTGTCTCCAGTAGGAATCCGACAACGACAGGAAGGTGACAACGGCGCCAGAGATTAGCGGTTGGCATGGACCTGCACACACAACAGATAAATTTGCTCCCAACGAGTACGAAAAGGTTGTCAATCCCTTCGGCCTTGTTGTTTACAAAGGATAAAACACACGGGATAATAATGATAGTGATAGCAACGGAAAAAGTAAATAAAGCAGTAAATGGATAGTGGGTGTAAACAGTATTGGAAATATGGACCAGGGTCCCATGATGTTCACTAGTGATGTCTCTCTCTCCCAAAAGACGATAAAATAGCCATGCGAGGTAAACAAATTACAGATGGACAATTGACATGATTATGTGCTGATACGTCCCAAACGTATCTATAATTTCTGCTTGCTCCATTCATGTTTGGTGTGACTTTGCCATGTTTTTCTTGAACTTTCATACACTTTTGAACCTATTTGGACTAACCTATTAACTCAGTGCACCCAGTTGCCAGTTTCTGTTTCCTGCTGTTTTTGTATTTCAGGTTTTCCGGCCATTAAAAGTGCTCCAAAAATTCCGGGAAAAATATATAAAAAATCAACATAACAGAAGCTTCCGGAATCACCAAGAGAGGGAAGGTGGCACGGCCCCACCCTGGTCCGCGCCAGGGACCCTTCTGACTGCCTCGTGGGTCCCCTTGATGCCCCCCTTCGCCTATATTTACCCCTCGGGGTGGAAACCCCTAATATCGATCTCTTTCTCGCGAACTCCCCTCTGTACCTCCGCCGTGTCAGAACCCCAACTTAGGTAAGTGCTAGGGTTTTATTGTGCCTTTGCATCATGCAAAAATTCAAAAGAAAATTCAAAAATGGGGAAAAGAAAAGCCCTGAGAAATTAATCAAATGGCCAGCTAAAAATCTTTTTCCAAAAATCATTTGAGTATTTGGAAAATTCCTATAAATGATGCTGATCATTTTAAAAGTGGTTTGGGTATTTTCCCATGCCTATGGAATATTCAAAAATTCAAAAGGTGCCCTAGAAATTAAATTTGACCCCTATTTGAATTGGAATTCAAATGTTTTGAATTTCAAAAATGCCCAAACCTTAAAAGTGGCTTGCTACTGGTCACTTGGGTTTTTTAAAATATATTGGGCATTTTACTAAAATACCTAGCTATTTTATTTAGCTAGGTCAATCAATTACAGAAAAGAAAAATAAAAACAGAAAGAGAGAAGACCTACCCGTCGCCCAGGGCGAAGGCCCAGGCCGGCCCAGCCCACCTGCCCCGGTGTCGTCTTCCTCCCCTCCCCCCGAAGCAGCTCGGTGGAGGGCAGGGGAGCGCCGACGCCACCGCGATGGCCAGCGGCCTTCTAGGCCTCTCCCCTCGCACCCCAGAGCGCCACGCCGCCTCCACAAACCCCCCCGCACCCCTTGCCCTCGCTCTGAACCCTCCTCTCTCTCTCTCCGGTGGATCCCCGTGAAGAACCGAGCGCACCGGAGAGCACCGGCGAGCCCCTGCGCGGCCAACGTCGACGAGCCACCTCCCCGTCGTGTCCATCAGCTCCGTAGTGGACGTCTTCATCATCCCGTGGAGTCAATCGAGCTGCGGCTCTCTGAAGACGACGGCTGCCTCAAGAACTCGCCGCCGACCGCCGAGGACGCCGTCTTCAAATTCGTCGCAGCCACAGCTCCCCTGTCTCCGACGACTTCACCATCTTGTTCACGGTGAGGCTACGCTCCTTTTCCCCCATCTCCCGCTCCCTCCCGTGCCCTGTGCCGATAGTTCATCCGAGCCAGCAGCCGGCCGCCAAGCCTTTTGTCCCCGCCGTCGCCCTGGTAGCCCCCGCGTCCCCCTGCTTGCTCCCCTCGACGCGGGAGGGCACGAGCAACCTTCCCGTGCAAGTCCCGAGCCAAGACGTGACCATTTGGTCAAGTCCGGCGAAACTCCGGCGGCTCCCCGGCGAGCCCGCCATTAGCCCGAGCCTAATCCCATCTCCTCTCTCTCTGACCCCTGGGCCCCAGTGCCCCTAATCTAATCCAGGGGCTTAATTAACAGAGGGGTTAACCCCCTGTGACACTGACAGTGGAGGCCCACCTGTCACCCCCCCACACGCCAGCATGACGTCAGCCTGGCGCCATAAGTCGATTAAATTGATTAAATCAATTACAGAAAATTCCAAAAATTTAGCCAAACTTCAATAAATCATAGAAAATTCATTTTAACTCCAAATTGGACAAATAATATGTCTAAAATTATCAGAAAAATACAAGGATTATGAATATGCAACTTGTTTCTATGTTTGACCATTTTAAAATGGGTGAACAGTAGCAAACATGCATATGGATCCTTTTCAAATTCAAATTTGGAGTGATTTTGCAAATGATTTTGCAACACCCTTAATTCCAATGGATTCATCCACACATCAGAGACATTACTTCAACTATACCACATCACTTCATGATCAACATTTTCAAATGAACTTTCATGCATTCAAATGCATTTGAAATTCATCGATAAATCAAATGGAGTTTGAATTTGCATTTCAAATGCAATATACTCCTTTTAAATGGAATGCTCAACACATCAGTACCCTGAACCTCACCATTACAATATTATTCATGTGATTGTGCATTGTACATTATGTTGATCCTATGATTGTCATGTTGCTGATAGAAATGGAGCCGGAACCCGAGATCACCCCCTTCGTTGAAGACCCCGTGACCGAACCTCGTCAGCAAGGCAAGCAAAACCCCATTGATCATGTCGATAAAATCCCACTTCCCTCTCATGTCTCGCTTATGCATTGTTTAGGATGATCACCATGATAACGTTTCTATCGCATAGTTGAACCCATATCCTTTGCATGACCTATCATCTTGTCACAGTAGTAAGAAGACCACAATCGTAGCAGATGTAGGAGTTGGTTGATATCATGTGACCCCTGCAACTGTTACTGCTTATTGCATGCTTAGTGGTACAATGAGGTTGCTTTTGATGTGAGTCGGGATGATGGTGAGCATGGTGTTGATAAAAGTGAAATGTGTTGGTGAATCTACCCTAATACAACGTGAACGATGAGAGGCTGTGTAGGAGTACACATTGGGTTGTCTCGTTGAACACTGCCTTAAGTCCGAGTTCTTGTGTGGTGATCCAAGAAGAAGAGTATAACCACACATTGGGCTCACTGACCCCTCTCGACCTAGTACCTCACCCCGTTCGAACCCCAAGAGTCGCAGTAGTTCGGAGTTATGGTAGGGCTGTGGCACGGTCTGCGAAGTGGATGAACGGCTTTTCAAGACCGGCTTGGGACCGTGCACACATCGTTTGAGGCTGTACTGGAACCTCGGCCGGACTTCCATACGGACCCCCCTCAGATAGGCGACTCTCTGGACTAGAACGGAGCTGTGGGCGAAGTGTCGTGGCAACATCCTCGCCGATACCCGCTTGAAGGGTCCCACTCCCAGGCGGTAACTGATGAGTGTGTGTGTGTAGCGGTAAACCCCTGCAGGGTTACAAAAACTATTCGAATAGCCGCGTCCGCGGTTAAGGACTGCTTGGAAAGCTTAGCTTGATTATTAGACAACTTGAACTGGATACTTCTAAAACACACCAAGATAAGCGTGAGTGCTATGGTGTGCTTCTCGTGGGGAAGTCGAGGAAGTAACCATAGTGGTGTAATTGGTTGAAGAGATGTAGTGGACTCGTGTACGCTTCTTACCTCAAGTCTGGTACTCGTAGTTCAGGACTAGCCAAGTCAAAGCTGGCACTTCTGCAAGTGAAACCCCACCTCCCTTTACCTGGATACATGTGCATGAGTAGTATAGCTCCTACGTAAGTCTTGCTGAGTACAACTTTGTACTCACGTTTGCTTATTCTATGTTTTAGATGAACCCACCGACCCCGATGGTGGCTTCTACCTGAAGCTCGAAGAATTAAGACTCAGACCAAGACCAAGCTAGTGTAGTCCCAGTCAGACGACTGGTTCCCTCGTGCAAGGGCTTGTTTTTTTGATAAGGCTTCTCTAAGCCATTTGTTAAACTTGTCTGTACTCAGACCTACTTTGCTTCCGCATGTTTGATGTAATGTTGGATCACAGACTTGTGATCTCTGTGTGCACTCTGTAAGAGTTATCAATAAAGTTGTATACTTTGTAGAGAATTGCAATGATACCTGCTGTTCATACAAGGCATGTGTGCTGCGTGTATGTTATAACATGCATGTCTTTGTATGGGTTTCCGAGACCTTAGTTGTGATCTGGCTGGCGGTCTTTTATACACCAAGTGGCCCTTAGATGTGCGCAGCTTGGGGCATCGCGATGCGATTGCTCGAGACTCTGTCTCGTGCACACTTTGATGTATGATCGAGCCCGCCCTAGACCCCGACTAAGTGATCGGGCTGGAGTAATTCTATGTAAGAGTTATGAGATAGATGATAGTATGGTTGAGGCGACTTGTTTGTGAATATGGGAGTTCATCACCCATATCATTTAGACTTGTGTGCGGACGATGAGGACCCATTTCAGTTGATCATCCGGCTTGGATGGGGTGCCCCTCACGTACGATGCTTTCCGAGAACGTTCTGTGCTTGGCCTTGTCTGCTTAGACAAGTGGGTACGGTTCTCGGCTCTCCATATGACTATGTCGTAGCGGGACTTGCATACGCTAACCCCGGGTCCCGACACGCCGCCGCCGTTTCAAGATCGGGGCTGCCTGGAGAAGCTGCCCCGGCACCCTGCCGGAAGGAGGAACCCCCTCCGGGAGACCATCCATAGCCATGGACGCCTCCCGGATGTGCCGTGAGTAGTCCCCCTTGGACCATGGGTCCGTGACCAGTAGCTATGTGATGAATCTCTCCCCCTTTGTGCTTCCACTTTCGAGTCCTCGTGAGCTGCCTCACATGATCGAGGCATCTATGTAATTTCTGTTGTTGCTATGCTGAGTTTGTTGGGATCTGATGGATTATGAGACTATGTTCAGATTGTGATGAGTAATATATTTGGTTCTTCTCTTTTATATTTTGTTCTTGTGTAAATTCTTGCATGTTCTCCGTTGCGGTATTTGCTTTGGCCAAGTATTTTATTTGCAACTCCAAGAGAGAGCGTTATGCTCGATTGTGGGTTCAACCCCTTGATGTGTAGCTTGAGTGACAGAAACATGAGACTAGGGGATGTGATGTTGCCACCTGGGATAAAACAACGGTGCTTGTACCTGCGGGTGCAAGGATTGTTTACTTTACGCAAAGTTCTTTTAATGCAGTTGTCTGTTGCTTTGAGTTTACACTTTGGGTGGGATTCACAACTTAATACCAGCGAGATGTTCTGGATAGATATCTCAAGGTGGATGATTCGTAGTAGATGCAGATGGATTTCGTTCTACTTACCTTGGTGTACTGGCCATTGCTTTTGAGCCCTTCCATTCTTTGCAACATAGTTAGCATTGCGGTGCCTTAATAATCCTGTCAATTGCCCAACTGTGATTTGTTTACCTCGCTAGCACTTTTATCGTCTTTTGGGAGAGAGACATCACTAGTGAAAATCACGGGACCCCGGTCCATCTTCACATTAGTTTCCACACCCTCAATTTACTTTCAGCTTTTACTTTCCTTTGCACCTTTTATCTCTTGCGTTGATCCTTTGTAAACGACAAGGCCGGAGGAATTGATAACTCCTCTGTACTCGTTGGGAGCAAAGTTATTTGTTGCTGTGTGAAGGTCCACGACAACACCCTAGTCAGGAAGCAATTTCTGGCGACGTTGCCACCTACTTGTATCTCCTTAGTCCTACTGGTTCGATAACCTTGGTATCTTCACCGAGGGAAACTTGCTGCTGCACTGCATCTCAAACCTTCCCCTTGGGGTAACCAACGAGGGGCGAGAAGCCATCAAGCAAATTTCTGGCGCCGTTGCCGGGGACTCCAGTCTACAAGATAGGGGAGTTGCACACTATCTTTTATCTTTGCTTTTTAGTCTTGTTAGTTTACCCTTTAGTTTTTATCTTTGTGTCTTATATCAAAAATCCAAAAATAGTATGTCTAGTTCCTTACTTGCCAATCAATGTCTGACTTCTTTGAAACCAGGTCTTATTGGCATGGAGGATTCACCGAGGATCAACAAAAGTGGTACAAGGAACACCGCTTATCTAAAAAAGGGATACACTTATGGAAACAAATACATCAGTTGTATGAGTATGCTAGAAACTTGTGCTCAATATATAATATATCTTTCTGCAGGGATGAATCTTGTTGCTTTACGAGGCACAAACACCTTGCTTTCCAATGACTCTATGGAAGAGGAAATTGCTGAACCTGAATGCTACTTGGATGAAAAAGAGGAGGAGAGTGACGAACAAAAGGAGGAAGAATGGAGCCATCCACGTCTACCTTCTAATGAGAGTAACTCTTTGACTCTTACCTTATATGAGTGTTATGATCCCATGGATTCTTTTGAAATATCCCTTTTTGATGAAGTTGATGCCTTCTATGCTTATGGCCGTGATGCCACTATGGATGATGCTTACGGAGATGGACTTGCTATAGTTCCTCATGTTAAGAATGAATTTTTTTTCTATTGCACCCACACTTGATTGTCCTATTATCCTTTTGAAATCTCCAACTCATATTTCGGAGAACTGCGCTCTTATTGAGGCTCAATGTGTTGGGATGCATTTATCTTATGTTCCTAAAAACCGTGTTGAAAACTATACACGTGTGCTTTTAGGTCATGAACAATATGATTTATGTGATAGTTATATTCTTGATGTTGTTCATGATACTACTGAAAATTATTTTGAAAGAGGAAAGTTTGGTTATAGAAACTCCCATATTACAAAAACTCCTCACTTTATGTTGAAAGTTTTGAAGTTGTTCTTGTTCCACCTTCCTATGCATGTCACTTTGTGCTTCTTTGATTTATTTTCTTACAAGATGCCTATGCATAGGAAGTGGGTTAGGCTTAAATGTGTTTCATATTTGCTTCTTGATGCTCTCTTTTGCTTCAACTCTTATTCCCTTGTGAGAGCATCTTTCATAATCTTTAAGCCTGGCTAATGGCTTTAAAGAAGCGCTTTCGGGAGGCAGCCCGCAACGAATTTAGGTTTTTCTTTTTTGCTTTTGTTCTGTTCTTAGTGGTCTTGATGATTGTTACTACTGTAGCAACATCATTGTATCTTTACTTTTCAAGCTTTGTGCCTTTTATAGCCTCATATGACAAGGCAAGTGAAAGTTGTGACATGCTGTCCAGAAAACAGATTCGGTCCTCCTGACGGGAAAAATCAGAGAAAAATCCCAGTCCATATTTTTGAGCTGAAATTTTTACACAGCGTGGTCTATACAATTAAGAAACTTGCGTATGCTCTGAGTTTTTTGATTTGAGTTGCATAAGTATCCCTAAAAAAAATCTTTTCTATCTGTTGTTCTGTTTTTCACAGATTCTGCCACGTTTTGTCTCTCCTTACTTTTGCAAACCTTAAGCTTGCTTTTTCTTTGCAAATTTTTTTGGAAATCTTGATAAACAGTAGCTCTTCCTGGAAATCTTTATTTTTAGTAGAGTAAAATTATTTTATTAGGGTACTAACCTCTCTAATCAGCCTACAATGAGTTATGTATGAAAGGAGTTTTCAAGTGCGCGATGGAAGGTGATGAAAGAAGATTCAGGAGTGTCAAACGCTCAAGCTTGGGGATGCCCATGTGCACCCCCAATAAATATTCAAGGAGACTCAAGCGTCTAAGCTTGGGGATGCCCCCGATGCATCCCCTTCTTCATCAACAATCATCAGTTTGTCCCTCGTTGCACTATATTTTTATCACTTCATGCGTTATGTGCTTTGCTTGGAGCGTCTCGCTCTTTACTTTTCTAGGTTTGTTTTGATTTCTTTGCTGTAGTAACAAGTTAGAACCCAGCTTACTCTTTTGTGTGGGAGAGAAACACGCTCCACTTGAACTAGAACTCCTCATAGGATTTAAATGCTTATTCTTTTAGCTGTGAGCTGTTCTTTTTCTTTTCTTAGCTGTTGTTCTGTTTAGTTGTAGTGCTTTAGTTTTTCTAGAGCTTTTGTCACAACCCTAGTTTTGTTATGTGCTTTTATTACTAGAAATAATTTCATCATGTTTAAATTCTATGGTTTAAGAATTGGGGAATTGGAAAAAGCCTCAAAAAGAATTTAAATAAAAGGCCAGATAATTTTTTTTTCCAAATTTCCTCCAAACAATTTTGAAAAGTCCTATAAATGAGTATGATCATTTTAAAAATGATGTGGAGTCAAACCCATGCTCATGGATTTTTCAAATATTCAAACAGAGGCTTGGAAATTAAATTTAAATGCTATTTGAATTGAAATTCAAATGTTTTGAATGTCGAAAATCTTCAAAACTTGGGAGTGGCTAGTACTATGTCACCTATGTCCAAGATACATATTTGAGGATTTTACAAAATGCCTAGATATTATTTTTCAAGGAAAAACAAATAAACAGAAGCAAGAAAAGAAAAATAAAAGAGAAAAGGGCAAGCCCTTCTATCTGGCCCAACTGGCAGAAAGAGGCCCAGCCCAAGGGGGCAGGACCGTCTTCCTCCTCTGCCAGGAGGAGGGACGGCCGAGCCGTGCACCTCGCATGGCCGCCACCTCCCCTGGCCACGGAGCTGCTTGCCCCTGCCCCTATCCAGCGCCGTGGAGGCCCCGTGCTCGTCCCCATCCTTTTTCCCCTCTCCCTCTCTCTGTGCCTCACTTCTCGCCGCCACCGAGAGACATCGTCGCCGCCTTCGAGCGTCCACGCAGTCACCGTGCCCTGCTCGCCGCGAGGACATGTCCAGCAGCTCCACCGAGGTGTTCTACGCCGTCTTGAGCCCCCAATTGAAGCCGAGAAGCAACTCCGGCGACGCCAGCTCCAACTTCGCCCGCCACGGTCTTCGAACTCCGGCGAGGAATTGTGTCGCCGCCGCTGCATCCCCGGCTTCCTCGTCCACACCGTTGCATCCACGGTGAGCGTGCGCTCACTCCCCCTCGATCCCGTTCTCGATTCCGTGCCGTCGTCGTCTCTCCCGGCGAGGCAGAGCCCGGCCGCCGCGCCCCTTGCTCGCCGGCGTGCTCTCCGGTCGCCCCGAGGTGCACGGAGTGCATCAGAGGGTGCGCAAGGCCACGGGCCAGCGTTTGGTGCCCCTCGCGAGCCCCCTGGTGGCCGGGAGCACCACTCCTGCGAGGCGCCGCCGCCTCCCGTGGCAGCTGGCGTTTAGCCGCCGTCCGGCCGATGTGATTAGGGCCTAATCCCCTCTAATCACCAACGACAGGTGGGCCCCTGTGCCTAATAACCCCCTGTCATTTTATTTAAATCGTGGTTAACCCCCTGTGTCAATGACAGGTGGGTCCCAGGCATCAGTTTGACCAGTCAGCACCCCTGACGTCAGCATGATGCCATGCTGATGCAGTAAACCTTTTCCAGTTTAAAAATAATTTAGAAAATTCCAGAAAACTATTAAATCTTTGAAATTCAATAACTTTTAAACCATAACTCCAAATCAAAAGTGTAATATATGAAAAATCATCAGAAAAATGCAAGGATTCCAAATATCATATTTTCATAGATGAAAAACACATCTATGATGATGGACCAGTAGCATTTAGCTATTTGGGTTATTTGGAATAATTCAAAATAAATGTTTAAATCATTTCAAATTAAATCTTTGCAATGCCAACCTTATCACATGAACATCAGAGGCATATCATACACATTTAAACATAGTTTACAAAGACCAAACATTAGCAGATGCAACTTTGGCTAATTTGAACAACATTTGGAGTTTGAATTTGAATTCCTTTTTCAAATCAACTTCAATTAACATGTGACAAATTGAACATAGATCACATCAGTACCATGCCATGATTCATTTCTTGAATGTGCATTGCAATGTGATGTTTACATTGTTGTTGTCTTGGTGTTTGCTTCTTCTCGATAGATCCATCGCCGGACGTAGTCCCTGTTTTCTCCGAAGAGTGGCACCCCCCGAGTCTCGACAATAAGTCAAGCAAACCCCCTTTGATCATGTCTATATAAACCCAGTTTCCCTCTTGTTCTGTTATGCATGTTTAGGTGATTCACATGTTACCGTTCTACCGCTAGTTGAACCCATCCTTTGCATGACCTATCATTGCTGCCACAGTATTAAGCAAACCTCAACCTATCATATACAAGATTTGTTTGTGTTCATCATGTGGCCATTCATCCATGTTATGCTATGCCATGCTAGAGTTGTTTGCAATGAAGTTGATCCATCTGGGTGATGTATCGGGATGGTAGTGGACACATGCAACAAGGTGGTAACGTGTTGATGAAGTCACCCTAATATAAGTGAACAATGAGAGGCTGTGTAGGAGTACACAGTGGGTTGTCTCATTTACACTGCCCTAGGCCCAAAGTTCTTGTTTTGTGATCCAAGACACAGATTACTACCACATGTTGGGCTCATTGACCCCTCTTGACCTATTAACTCACCCCGACTATGGTCCAGGATTCGCATGGGTTAATTTTCTTCTATTTGATTTCATAACGTAGCACGGTTATAGGCAAGCGCAGAACCATCCGTCGAGGTGGGCTTGTCGGACCGTCCATACATCGTCTGGGTCCTGAACGGAAATCCCGGCCGGATTCCCGATTGGGGTACATACTCAGATAGGCGATCCCCTGGACTAGAGTTGGAGCCGTGAGGTAAGTGTCGTGGTACTATCCTCGCCGACACCGCTTGAAGGTGACGAGTTCTAGGCGATAAGTGGTAGCTACGTATGTGAAGAAGTACACCCCTGCAGGGTTAATGAACTATTCGAATAGCCGTGTCCGCGGTTATGGACTACTTGGAGATCTTTACTTGATTAGTAGACAATTCAAATGGATACTCTAAAAATCGCAAGATAAGTGTGAGTGCTTTGGGTTGCTTCCTCGTGGGGAAGTTGAGGAAGGATCCATGGTTGTGTATTGAAGTGGTGATCAAGATTAGATGGACTCGTGTGCACCTCTCATCTCAACTCTATGTAGTCGTAATACAGGATAGCCAAGTCAAAGATTTCTGCATTACAACCCCACTTGCCTTTACCTTGATACCTGAGCATGAGTAGTATAGTTCTGACGTAAGTCTTGCTGAGTACGACTTTGTACTCACGTTTGCTTGTTCTATGTTTTAGAGACGAGGCCACTGAACCTGATGGTGGCCTCCCCTTCAAGCTCGACGTCGACGAAGTAATGTAGTCCCAGACAGCAGCCTGGTCCCTCTGGGGGGTCGTTGTGTTTTCTTAAAGGCTTCTTAAGCCATTTGTTAACCTTGTCTTTACTAAGACATAATTTGCTTTCGTTGTTGTATGATGTAATGTTGGATCACAGTGATGTGATCTCTGCTTGTAACACTACTATATCTGCTCTGTTTAGCAGATGCAATAAAACTATGTGTTTGTAGAGTTCATGTTGTGTTACCTGCTGTTATACACTTGGCATGCATGCTGCGTGTATGTTTATATCGTGCATGTCATGTGTGGGGTTCGATACCTTAGTTGTGCTCTCGTCGGCGGTCTTTCTTACACCAAGTGGCCCTGAGATGTGTGTAGCTTGGGGCATCGCGATGCGATTGCTCGTGACTCCGTCACGTGGCACACTTCGTTTAGACTTGTGAGCGGACGATGAGGACCCATCTCAGTTGATCATCCAGGCCTGGATGGGATGCCCCTCACGTTCGAGCTTTCCGAGAGAGTCTTGTACTTGGCCTTGTCTGCTTAGACAAGTGGGTATGGCTCTCGGCTCTTCATATGATTGAATTGTGACTGGAATTACATATGCAAACCCCGGGTCCCGACAGACTTGGTATCAGAGCAGGACTGCCTGTAGGATTAGTAAACCTTGGCCGAAGTCGAGTCTAGCATTCTATAGTTATATAGTTACTTTGGGTATAAGGGAACAACGTAAGGCTTCATTTTTCTCCTTACCCTCATCGATCTAAGTTCTGAGTCACCCTCATCTTTTCTACGGGAAGATAGGACTAGGCTCTTCTATGTCTTACTAGAACATCTCGTTGTTTGATTCTCCACAGCTGTAGGAATGTTTTGGTTGTCTAGAGTCACCATTCCATAAAGCCTTCTGAGAAGGTTCTGATCATTCTTGCAGATTGATTCATTTTTCACCCCGGTACAGCCATTATGCTGTCCGATTTGTCCCATGTTTCCAGTGTTTCCAATGCTTTTGCATTACAATCTTGTCCGCTCTTAAATTATGTCATCTTTGCTTTGATTCCATCATAATGTCGGGACCCGGGGTTAGCGTATGCAAGTACAGTTAAGACATAGTCATATGGAGAGCCGAGAACCGCACCCACTTGTCTAAGCAGACAAGACCAAGCACTGAACATTCTCGGAAAGCATCGTACGTGAGGGGCATCCCATCCAGGCCGGATGATCAACTGTGATGGGTCCTCATCGTCCGCACACAGGTCTAATGATATGGGTGGTGAACTCCCATATTCAAAGACAAGTCGCCTCAACAATACTATCGACTATCTCAAAACTCTTACATAAACTTACTCCAGCCCGATCACTTAGTCGGGGTCTAGGGCGGGCTCGATCATACCACAAAGTGTGCACGAGACGGAGTCTCGGACAATCGCATCGCGATGCCCCAAGCTGGGCACATCTAAGGGCCACTTGGTGTATGAAAGACCGGCAGCCAGAACACAACTAAGGTCTCGAAAACCCATACAAAGACATGCATGTTATAACCATACACGCAGCACACATGCCTTGTATGAACAGTAGGTACCATTGCAATTCTCTACAAAGTGTACATTTTATTCTTAACTCTTATAGAGTACACACAGAGATCACAAACATGTGATCCAACATTACAACATAAAGCGGAAGCAAATTATGTCTGAGTACAGACAAGATTAACAAATTGGCTTAAGAAGCCTTATTCAAACATAAAGCCCTCCACGAGGGAACCAGTCTGCTGAGTGGGACTAGACTAGCTTAACTTCAGTCGTCCAGCTCGATGAAGAAGCCACCTTCGGGGTCAGTGGCGTCATCTAAAACATATATTAAGCAAACGTGAGTACAAAGTCGTACTCAGCAAGACTTACATAGGAGCTATACTACTCATGCACATGTATCAAGGTAAAGGGAGGTGGGGTTCACTTGCAGAAATGCCAGCTTTGACTTGGCTAATCCTGAACTACGAGTACCAGACTTTGAGGTAAGAAGCGTACATGAGTCCACTACTTTCACCAACCAATTACACCACTATGGTGCCTTCCTCGACTTCCCCACGAGAAAGCACGCCATAGCACTCACACTTATCTTGGTGTGTTTTAGAAGTATCCGGTTCAAGTTATCTAATAATCAAGCTAAGCTTTCCAAGTAGTCCATAACCGCGGACGCGGCTATTCGAATAGTTTTGTTAACCTTGCAAGGGTGTACCGCTACACACACATGACCATCATTTACCGCCTTTGATCTCGACACCATTCAAGGGGTGCCAGCGAGGATGCTCACCACAACTGTTACCTCATAGCCTATCTAGTCCAAGAAAGCCGCCTACTTGGGTTGGCTACCACTATCGTGAACCCGGCCGGTTTACCGAAGTGGACCCAACCGATGTGTGCGTGGTGCATAAGCCGGTCTCGGGTGAACCGTTCTCTCACTTAGCATCCAGGCCACAAGCCTACCAGAACTCCGAACTACTGCGACATCTGGACATCGAAAGGGATGAGTTAATAAGTTGAGAGGGGTCAGTGAGCCCAATGTGTGGTTGTACTCTTCATCTTGGATCACCACACAAGAACTCGGACTTAGGGCGGTGTTCAACGAGACAACCCACCGTGTACTCCTACACATCCTCTCATCGTTCACCTTGTATTAGGGTCGATTCACCAACACTTTTCTACCATCATCAACATGATCACTACCATCCCGACTCACATCACAGTAACAACATGGTATCATACTAAGCATGCAATAAGCGATAACATTTGCAGGGGCCACATGATATCAGTCAACTCCTACATTTGCTAGGATTGTGGTTTGCTTACTACTGTGACAAAAGATAGGTCATGCAAAGGAATGGGTTCATCTATGCGGTAGAAACGTAACATGTTGATCATCCTATACAATGCATAAGCGAGACATGAGAGGGAAGTGGGATTTTATCGACATGATCAATGGGGTTTTGCTTGCCTTGCTGACGAGGTTCGGGTTCTGGATCTTCAGCGAAGGGGGTGACCTCTTGCTCCGGTTCCACCTCTACTCGACAAACAAAGCACGAAGTAGCAATCAATATGAATGCAATGCTCAAGCACATGAATGAATGTTGAAACTTGAAGTATATTTTTGATGTGTGAGGCAATTCCATTTAAGTGGAATATATTGCATTTAAAATGCAAATTCAAATTCCACATTTGAATTCAACATTAACCAAGTTATATGTGATATAGTTTGATCATTTTGAAATATCTTCAAATGTGTATGATATGCCTCTGATGTGTAAGTGAAATGTAGCATGTTGCCATGGTTCAAGTTGCAAAAATATTTGAATTGAATTTGATTTAATTCCATTTAAATCAAATAGCAATTGCTACTGATCACTTTTTAAATTCAACTCAAACAGAGTTGAAAGTTGCATATTTGGAAAGATAATTTTCTCCTGATCATTTTTCATATATTATTTGTCCAATTTGGAGTTAATATGAATTTTCTATGAATTTCCAAAGTTTGGGGTATTTTCTGGAATTTCTGGAATTATTAAACTATTTTTCTTTTCTGGAAATTCATTTAAACTCTTTTATTGCATCAGCATGTGGTCATGCTGACGTGGGGGGGGGGTCTGACTGGTGGGCCAGGTTTGTCAGTGTCACAAGGGTTAATTAAACCGGTTTAAACTTAACCAGGGGGTTAAGTGCCTGGGGGCCCACCTGTCATTGACCTGGGGTCAATTAGCAGGGGGGTTATCCCCTAATGACAGTGGCCTCACCGGCGGCTAGCCGCCGGTGGCCACCAGTGCGGCGGCGCTGCACGGGGAGGGGGCTGCCGGGGGCCATTTGATGCGCGGGAGGCATCAATCAACAGCCCGTGGACGCCCGGGTCGAATGGAGCCAGCCAGAGGGGCTGGAACTCGCCGGAGTGTCGTCGGCGTCAAGCCCTAGCTGCGGCCGTGGCTCGGGCTTGTGGCAAAACTTGATGTGGTGCTCCATTTGAACCGGGGACACTCACAATCGACGTAGAGGATCAAGGTGAAGACGAAAGACATGCTCCTGAGATCGTTTGCGTTACGTACACTCGACTACAACGACCGTGGCGGCGAGGAGCTCCGGCGTCCATGGCGGATCCGGCTAGAGAGGAGGAGGGAGACGAAGGAATGGGTCATTCGAACCGCGAGCTCACCGTGATGCTAGCAGGGGGGTCAGGGAGGTCGGGGAGGTCGTGGTGGCGGCGAATTCGACGTCGGCGGCTTGCGGGTCCGGCGGCGGCTCGAGCTCGATTCCGGCGGCTTGAGTCCAAATCACAGCTCCGTCTGCTACGTGAAGAGGAATTCGACGACTGCGCGCACGATGGACACGACCTTCAGGCTTCTCTCCGGCGCTGGCTACGGTTCTCGTCGACGGTGAACGGAGGCTGCTCTCGGGGAAGAAGGGGAAAACGAGGAGAGGAAGGGAGAGCACGAGAGGGGAGGGGGAAATGAAGCACGGCTTCACGGCGGTTCTCCAGGACAAGAAAAGGTGGCACGGGGCGGCCTGGAACGTCCTGGGCGTCGAGGTGGCGTCCACGGCGTCGGCGCCCTGCCACGGAGCTGCTTGGCAGCGCGGGGTGGAAGAAGACAGAACGGTTCGGGTGGGCTGGGCCGGCTGGAGAGGTGGGCCTCGCCCCAGGCGAGAGGTAAGTTTTTCCTTTTTCCTCGATTTAATCTTTCCTTTCTTTTTCTGTAATTTGTTTTGGCTCTGATAAAAATACCAAACCATTTTATTAAATGCTGAAAACTTTTACATGGCCTCATAATAATATAGACTAGCCACTCATAAACTTTCAACATTTTTAAAATTAAAATGATTTGAATTTTAAATCAAATAGGGGGATTTTCTTTAATTCCAAGGTACTGTTTGAATATTTGAAAAATCTATGAGCATGGGGTGGGTCCAACTTCACTTGATATGTGATCACACTCATTTATAAGACTTTTCAAAACTCTAACATGAATTTTCGGAAAAGATTTTTATCTGGCCTTTTGAATTAATTCATCTGGGGGTGTTCCTTCTCCCATTTGGATTTTGAAAATGATTTCCAGGATTTCTTCTTGAAATTTTTACATGATGCAAAGGCACTAGCTAACCCTAGCACATACCTAACAGAGGGTTCTGACAACTCGCCCCCACTCAAAAGAATCTCGTCCCGAGATTCAGAAGTCTGCGGGAGGAAGGTGTGTAGGGGAACGCAACAGAAAACAAAAATTTCCGCACTACGAACACGCCCAGGACCACTATGGAGACTGCATACAAGGTTTTGATCTGATCGTTACCGATTCGTAGCGCAGCGGAAGTAGAGTTGATGTAGATCGTCGGTGCAGATCCCCGCAGCTAGGATTTACAACCTCCCAACCGCGAGGATGTTCTCCCTCGTCTGCTCCTCGAACAGCGCTCCGGGAGGCGGTCGGACAGTCCCTCGGACGGTGTCATGGACAGCCCTTCGGGAGGCCCCTCGAAACTCGATCGGTAACTCGGACAGCCCTTCGGGAGGACCCTTGAAACTCGAACGATAATTTGGACAGCCCTTCGGGCAAAAGATCGAAACTACGACCTCTCTACGGGGTTGCACACATACGGTGTCAGCTATCCGACAGGGCTTCGCCGTCCAGAACTAGTTCCTGCCGGAACCTAGACAGCCTTTCGGCTCTACGAAACTATTTCGCTGGGAGGGAGAGAGAAAGCCAGATCATGCATGGCATTTGTATAGAACTCAAGGGAGAGCTTGGATCAAGGATATGGGGCTGCCCTCACACCTCTATTTATAGGAAACCCAAGAGGGCTTTCTTGGCTCCCAAGTCCTTCTAGAAGGCTTTCATAAAATATCTCAAGTAGTACTTTTTACTATTCATGACACCACTTTTTCGCGTTCGAAAATTCCGAAAATATTTCTGTGGGTCTTAGAATAATTCCAACACCCACTAAAATGATTTTGGGCGCATTCCGAAACAATTCCGGATTAGTGATTTTCATCTGCGAAAAGCAACCTAAGCATTTCCGGCAGCTCCGGAACATTTCCGGCAGCTCCGAAATATTTCCGAAAAAAATATTTTAATCTTTTCTCCAGAAAAATTCCAGAAGTTACCAGAACAATTCTGGCACTCTCCAAAATTACCAGGTGCTCTCCGAAACCTTTTCGGCTTAGTGGTTTACCCCGAAACAACTTTTCGGTTTTCTCTCTCGGAACTTTTCCGCCGTCTCCGAAACCTTTCCGGTGACTTTATCTCAGACTCCCTGTCTAGTATTCAACAGATAGATGACCCTTAAGCGTGTGACCCTGTAGGTTCGATGAAGTATAGACATGACCGGAACACTTTCCGATCAATGATCAATAGCGGAACCGAGGACATCCATATTGATCCCTATACCCATACGAAGAATTATTCGAGTGAACCTTTAGTTGCTGTGTGCTATTCCTGTTGCTTCGCGATATATTACAAATACCCGAGGTGAGACTTATTGGCATCCCCGTGAATCAACAACTTGTCCACTATGCCAGTTACCTCGTTCCTGGTATTGTTCTCTTTTCTCGTTCCCGCGTTCCGGCATCCCTGTGATCAAATCACACTGTGTCTGGCCAGACGATGGTGGATACCGTAACACCGAGAGGGCCCGAAGAATATCTCTCCATCGACGGAGGAGCAAATCCCAATCTTGAGCTACCTAGTTCCTGGTCATACTTTTCCGTGAACCCGTAAGCCGCTGTAATAGCCACCCTTTTACAGATGACGTTTAACAAACCCCAAAGTTCACGAAGCAAGTACGAAGGAACTCGATACTCTCATGGTCTAAGGAATTATGCAAACGCTCAACTTTCTCTGTGTTTATAATCCATTAACTGGTGACGAATGTATCTCATAGCATAACATCAAACTGGGTCGATTCAACACAAATGTTCTTCTAACATTGTGCCCTCAAAATTGCCGGCATAGTCATGCCCATGATCAGGAAAACAGAGCCATCATGCAACACTTGAGCTAGTCTTAGAGGCGAGACTAGGAATATATATATTTTATCCGTTTATTATTCCACACGTGCATATGAGTCTTCCTCCGAGCCTCGTGGTTATTGCAGACTCGAGAACCATAGCAGTTATAGCATGGAATATAAACATAATTAGGAACATGGGGATAAATAATAACATTTATTATTGCCTCTAGGGCATATCTCCTACAGACTCCCACTTGCACTAGAGTCAATAATCTAGTAAATGCTAATGCACTTTACACCTACGGCATACTGGTGTAAAATATGCTTCACATGTGGTATAGCCTGATTTCCAACGGATCTGACAACTTCAACTCCGTGTGTATCTTTGCATATCCTCGCGTTTTCACGCTTTCACAAAATTCATATTTTGTGTGGACTTGGCTTTGTATATATGTGAATCACTGGTCGAACCTTGATTCCTCAGACTGAGCTATGGAGCAACTATCTTCAATAGTGTTCCATTGACCAAAGCCATCTTGGAACCATACTAAGTTCATGAATGAACTATATGATTCAACATCTTCTTTGTCGCTTCTAAAGCGTGATCATACTCAGCCTTTGTTATAGAATTTGCCACAGTAACCTGTTTGGAACAATTCCAACTTACTGTGCCACCATATCGTGTATCACACAAAAACCCTTAACTTAGATCGAAAATCGCATGGAGCATTGATGAAGACTATATTGATGTAATTACTTACAACAAGCACTTCATAATCTCTTCTTGCGAGAAAACATGTCATCAGTGCTACTTTAGTACTCAATGACATTTTTCACTTTTGTCCCATGATCAGTACTTTGATCACTTTGGTATCTATACTCGCAACAACTTGGGAGTACTGGACATATCTGGTTGTTTTATATACCATGGAATACATGATTAATCCAAACACAAAGGTGTATGGAATATCCATCATGTATTTTGCTCATCAGTGTTATAGGACACCGAGTCTTGCAAAAACTCTTTCCATGTGACTTCGTCAAGAATCACTCCTTGGCGTTTTTAACGCTAAACTGTTTTAGCATCTTGTCAATATGTATTTTGGCTTAGCCCTATTAGGCAATTATATCTCGTAGATAATTATGCCTAATATCAAGACTACTTAGCCCAAGCACTTCGTCGAAAAACTATTTTCAATGAAGTCTTAATTTGTGTCAAGAAATTTATATTATTTCCAATTAACAATGTGTTAGGCACACAAGGTTTTTAGAAATATTATTATGCTCCCACCTACTTTCTTGTAGCCACAAGCATCTTCGTTATCCATCGATGAAATCAACCTCTTTTGATTATTTCATCAAAAACGAAGATTCCAACTCCATTATGCTCTCTTTTGTCCATCGCAGGAACTCTGAAGTTTGCATACTCACTAGCATCCTCTGGACTGATAAAATACCTTGGACTGTATCATATACAAGTCCAAGGCAGTATTTCCATCTTATGGAAATCCTTTTGGCATCCATGTTTCATATCTCATGAATGAAATATGTATTAATTGCAAGTATAACCCGAACCGACTTTAAGCATCGCTACGGAGAGACAATCTCGCCGTAGTTAATTCCTTGAAATTGTTATAAGCAACAAGTCGAGCTTTATGGATAAATTTTTTTTATCCGTATTAGTTTATAGTTCCATTAATATTCGTTAGACTCAAAGTCTTCCGAATGGTCCATCAAGATACAATCTTGATTTATTTATATGGAAACTATCTCGGATTGTATTGGCATTTAGCCAATTCCGGAGTCAGGGCCCATCATTGCTTCCTTAATTATCGTAGGTATATTGTTGTCTAACAACAATATCTCGTTTGCGCACCTGAGAGGTTTGCATGAGTTTTGCCTACGTGGTTCAGCTGCAAGTTCGACCGAAGTCCATACATCTCATGTAGGAGCTTCCGTATCAGTCGCAGTAGGAAACTCTGGAATCACTTCCAAGGTTCCTTTCCTTTGATCTGATGACGAAGATACTATTATCTCATCGAGTTGCACTGTCCTCCCACTCACCTTTTTTCAAGAACCATTCTCTTTAAAAGCATACCGTTCTTTGTGGCAAAACCTCTTGCCTCGGTATAGTGGTGGAGGAATTCCCAATAATTTGGGATAACCTACAAAGTAGCACTTGTCTGATTTGGAATAGGTTTGTAACCTTTTACACAAGCCCCATATTCCAAATGTTAAGAAAAGATAAAACATGGTTGGGCGTACCATACCATGGCGTCATTTCAACAGACCTGATGGCGCTCCTTTCAGTGTAACAGCCGCAGTCTCTAAAGCATTACATTAAAAGGGATAATGGCAAATTGATTTATGTCATCTTTGATCTTACCATGTCATAAATGGTTTGATTACATCTTCAAGGACATTCCACTTGCAGTGGTGTTCCGGGAGGTGCAAGTTATGAAAACTCTTTTCACAACTCATCAGACATTGGCTAAACTTGTAACTCAAAAATTCCTTTCTGCAATCGAATTGTAGAAACATAATTTTCTTGTCACAATAACTTTCACTTCATTTTTGAAAACCTTTCGAATGATTTCAAAAGATCCAGACTTACGTCTTATCAAGTAAATATCCATATATCTACTTGAGTCTTTTCTGAAGATAGATAAATCCACTACTAACAACAACATTTATCGGACTACACACATCAAATGTATGATCACCAATAAGTTTGTTGTTCGTTCCTCATGGCCTGTGAACGGTATTTCAGTCACTTCACCTTTCGGACGAAGGTTGCAAGTGTCAGATGATTCATAATCAAATGTCTTCAAAATCCATCATTATGAATTTCTCCATGCAGGTTTCTCCAATGTGACCAAATGCAGTGCCACACATATGTGGTATTCTTTTAGTCTTTCGACATTTAGCGTCAGTGTTATGGATGTATCATATTACCATCAATATTCATAACATACATCCCATCCCTGATGGAAGCATGGCCCTTTATGTTATTCATAATACTGAACAACAATTGTTCTTTTATGAACAACCTTCTTGCAACATACTTTATGCAATGGGCTAGAGTGTATAAAACTCTAAAACGAATTATGAAAATAAATACAGATGGTGATACACCGATGGAAGGTATAGTAACTTTTACTATGTTCCCAGCGCGTATCTAAACCTCATTACTGGCAAGTCTTTTAGGCCGTAGTGGTTCTTGCATCGAGTTGCAACAGAATGCAATCGAGCGGGTATTCCTGTGATCAACTTTTAATCATAATACCCAAGAATTATGGACTAACTGTTTAATCACAATTCCCAAGAACTATTTATTTTTGACCAGCCTTCCATACATCAATAACTTTCATGACTTTTATACATGAGTTGGATTTTCCAGTCTTCTTTCTTTTTGCCCTTATACTTTTAACAGTTTAACTTTCAATATATTTCTCCTACTCTCAGAAGAAGCACCCAACTTTAAGAGTGGCGTTAGCCCCGGACTTCCTAGGCGTGTGAGTCATACTAACACCCTTTGGACATTTCCTTTCTCTTTAAGTTGTTTGTTTTATTCACCTTCATCATATGACAGGCGTTCTTCTGGATCCCTCTCTTATCAGTCAAATGCCCAGTAAATTTTTTACTAATACTTTGCAAACAAATGTTGCTTTGGATATCTCATATCTTTTAGCCTTTGTCTGTATCTGAAAACAATTTTCAGTTCCATGAATATTCAATAACTATCCCAAAACTTGTGAAGTTCGGGTTTTATGGAAGAAAACGTATTGCACTTGACCACAATGGAATTCTAGCTTTTGGATCGAAGGACGAGAGTCACATCATCCATAGCATTAGCGGGAGGACACCGAAAGCATGCGATAGGACAAAATCCTTCTCGACACTCTTGAGGACAATCCTCGCATTACGTTACCAACCGTAAAGTTTTAACCAGATATTTAACAGCTTATTCAATTTTAATAGGGAAGGTGGAAACGCGAGCCATTATTCTACAACTATTAGCAAATTATACTTAGACAGTGTTCATAATTAATTTGCACTCAGAATTAAACAATTTAATTCTAAAATGCGCTCCCACTCAAATCAATATCTCTCAAAATTGATTATGAGTGATTCAAGATCCAAATATCAATACAACGCCATAGAATCATCATCTCATGACGAGGATTTTGATTTGGTAGGCCAACTTGCCGATCACATCTCTATGTGACTCTTGTTCATCTTTCGATGCATGTGTTCCGAGCTCAGGACGATCCTGCCATGAACGTCAAGACAACCAAGTGATCTTGCTGCGAGGTCTGACCTCACCCGCCTTACATTTCTCCAATCGTTCGTACCCATGCATCCATGGCGCACCCCGAAAGGATAGATGCTGTGACGGTGCTACATTTGGGAGAACACTAACTACTTGATATTTTAAGTGAGAGATCACCCTAATAAAAAGCGACTACCGCGCAATCAAGAAGGGTGCAACTTAAGGGATAAACATCTCAGGTAATTCATAATTGCATGATATGGTATAGCCCCTTCTGACGGAGAAGTCAAGTATTTTCTTCGTCTTTGGCATTTGCGTCGGAGTTCACCTTCGCGAAGTTTGCCACCACCTTGTCGATGCACCAAATAATATTGCTATCTCTATAGCTAATAAAATAAGTGCATTACATAAGGTTGACTCGCAGGTCATTAAAGTGACAATCATATGGCTCCAGCCATCATGCCGAATCATGACACGCGGGTCATGTTAATAAATTTACATTATATAGTCATCTCATACATAATCAAATTAATATGAGCTTTGCTATACCACATCACATGCACATCCTGCAAAACCAAGTTAGACGCCTCTAATCGGTTTATGCAAAATTTTATTTTACGTGGCTTCTAAGGTTTTGACTTAAACCGCAGCTACCAACGTTTATCATCAAGCATGATTATTCAAGTCGCTAGATTAACTTTGCGGGGTGTATGAAACACGAGATAATAAAATCTCGAGCCCCATACTGAACTTCGTCATACGCGTGATCCCCGTGCAGATCATATCTGCATTGCCCTTTAGTCTGCAGAATTTCTTCTTTCTCTAACTACGGTGGAATTCAACGAACTGTTAGCACTTCTTTGATCAATCAGGATCGCAGATTGCCAGAACTTTGAAACTCCACCATACTGTTATTGAGATCAGAAATACACAAATTCCAGGGAAGCAACAAGAACATCGAGTAACAGATTTCATCTGCCACCCGCATAAATAATTTTCAGCAATAGATCTAATCTACTCCAAAATTATAGTATGCAATACCCATACATCTCTATGTATTCTAGATCGCAACATGCATCTACACATAGCACGGCTCTGATACCACTATAGGGGAACGCAACAGAAAACAAAAATTTCCGCACTACGAACACGCCCAGGACCACAATGGAGACTGCATACAAGGTTTTGATCTGATCGTTACCGACTCGTAGCGCAGCGGAAGTAGAGTCGATGTAGATCGTCGGTGCAGATCCCCGCAGCTAGGATTTACAACCTCCCAACCGCGAGGATGTTCTCCCTCGTCTGCTCCTCGAACAGCGCTCCGGGAGGCGGTCGGAAAGTCCCTCGGACGGTGTCATGGACAGCCCTTCGGGAGGCCCCTCGAAACTCGATCGGTAACTCGGACAGCCCTTCGGGAGGACCCTTGAAACTCGAACGATAATTTGGACAGCCCTTCGGGCAAAAGATCGAAACTACGACCTCTCTACGGGGTTGCACACATACGGTGTCAGCTATCCGACAGGGCTTCGCCGTCCAGAACTAGTTCCTGCCGGAACCTAGACAGCCTTTCGGCTCTACGAAACTATTTCGCTGGGAGGGAGAGAGAAAGCCAGATCATGCATGGCATTTGTATAGAACTCAAGGGAGAGCTTGGATCAAGGATATGGGGCTGCCCTCACACCTCTATTTATAGGAAACCCAAGGGGGCTTTCTTGGCTCCCAAGTCCTTCTAGAAGGCTTTCCAAAAATATCTCAAGTAGTACTTTTTACTATTCATGACACCACTTTTTCGCGTCCAAAAATTCCGAAAATATTTCTGTGGGTCTTAGAATAATTCCAACACCCACTAAAATGATTTTGGGCGCATTCCGAAACAATTCCGGATTAGTGATTTTCATCTGCGAAAAGCAACCTAAGCATTTCCGGCAGCTCCGGAACATTTCCGGCAGCTCCGAAATATTTCCGAAAAAAATATTTTAATCTTTTCTCCAGAAAAATTCCAGAAGTTACCAGAACAATTCTGGCACTCTCCAAAATTACCAGGTGCTCTCCGAAACCTTTTCGGCTTAGTGGTTTACCCCGAAACAACTTTTCGGTTTTCTCTCTCGGAACTTTTCCGCCGTCTCCGAAACCTTTCCGGTGACTTTATCTCAGACTCCCTGTCTAGTATTCAACAGATAGATGACCCTTAAGCGTGTGACCCTGTAGGTTCGATGAAGTATAGACATGACCGGAACACTTTCCGATCAATGATCAATAGCGGAACCGAGGACATCCATATTGATCCCTATACCCATACGAAGAATTATTCGAGTGAACCTTTAGTTGCTGTGTGCTATTCCTGTTGCTTCGCGATATATTACAAATACCCGAGGTGAGACTTATTGGCATCCCCGTGAATCAACAACTTGTCCACTATGCCAGTTACCTCGTTCCTGGTATTGTTCTCTTTTCTCGTTCCCGCGTTCCGGCATCCCTGTGATCAAATCACACTGTGTCTGGCCAGACGATGGTGGATACCGTAACACCGAGAGGGCCCGAAGAATATCTCTCCATCGACGGAGGAGCAAATCCCAATCTTGAGCTACCTAGTTCCTGGTCATACTATTCCGTGAACCCATAAGCCGCCGTAATAGCCACCCTTTTACAGATGACGTTTAACAAACCCCAAAGTTCACGAAGCAAGTACGAAGGAACTCGATACTCTCATGGTCTAAGGAATTATGCAAACGCTCAACTTTCTCTGTGTTTATAATCCATTAACTGGTGACGAATGTATCTCATAGCATAACATCAAACTGGGTCGATTCAACACAAATGTTCTTCTAACATTGTGCCCTCAAAATTGCCGGCATAGTCATGCCCATGATCAGGAAAACAGAACCATCATGCAACACTTGAGCTAGTCTTAGAGGCGAGACTAGGAATATATATATTTTATCCGTTTATTATTCCACACGTGCATATGAGTCTTCCTCCGAGCCTCGTGGTTATTGCAGACTCGAGAACCATAGCAGTTATAGCATGGAATATAAACATAATTAGGAACATGGGGATAAATAATAACATTTATTATTGCCTCTAGGGCATATCTCCTACAAGGTGGGGTACTCGGCACTGAGACGGTCTTCTCTCTCCCACGTGGCTTCTCTTTCAGAGTGGTGCGACCATTGCACTTTCAGAAACCTAATCTTCTGACGAGGAGTGACACGCTCTGCGGAATCAAGAACACGAACGGGGTATTCTCGATAAGAAAGGTCATCTTGGAGATCAAGCGTTTCATGGTCGACTTCGCGGATGGGGTCCTTGAAGCAACGCCTGAGTTGGGACACATGAAATACATCGTGTACTCGGGAAAGGTGCGGAGGTAGTTCAAGTTGGTAGGCAACTTCTCCACGTTTAGCTAGAATGCGGAAAGGTCCGATGTAACGTGGGGCCAACTTGCCTTTGATACCGAAACGTTGGGTTCCCTTCAGAGGAGTAACCCGAAGGTAAGCCTTCTCATCCAGATTGTAGCTTTCTTGCCTATGATGACGATCATAGTAGCTTTTCTGACGAGACTGGGCTGCTTTCAATTGATCACGAACAATGCGAACTTGCTCTTCTGCTTCCTTGATCATATCCGGTCCAAAGAATTGTCTTTCACCGGTTTCAGACCAGTTTAGTGGTGTTCGACATCGTCGTCCATAAAGGAGTTCAAAAGGAGCCATGTTCAGACTAGATTGAAAACTATTGTTATAAGCAAATTCGGCAAATGGAAGAGAATTCTCCCAATTCTTCCCGAATGAGATAACACAAGCTCTGAGCATGTCTTCAAGAATTTGGTTAACCCTTTCGACTTGACCGCTAGACTGAGGATGGAAAGCTGTACTAAAGGAGAGATGAGTTCCCATAGCACGTTGGAAGCTTCCCCAAAATCTAGAGGTGAAAAGGCTACCGCGATCAGAATTGATTTCCAAAGGAACACCATGAAGGGATGCAATTCTGGAGATGTACAAGTCCGCTAACTGACTAGCAGTTATAGACTCGCGAACCGGAAGGAAGTGAGAAAATTTGGAAAGCCTATCTATGACAACGAAGATGGCATTGTTTCCTTTCTGGGTTCTTGGAAAGCCGGTGATGAAGTCCATACCGACTTTGTCCCATTTCCACTCAGGAATGGACAAGGGTTGAAGTGTACCAGCAGGTCTTTGATGTTCTGCCTTAATGCGACGACAAACATCACATTCGGCAACAAATTGAGCAATGTCTCTCTTCATCCTAGTCCACCAAAATCTCTGGCGTAGATCTCGGTACATTTTTGTGCTACCGGGATGAATTGAGAGGGGTGTGTCATGGGCTTCCTTGAGGATGAGTTGCCTTAGTTCCCTATTCTTAGGTACTACTAAACGATTTTCAAAGAATACCGTTCCTTTGCTATCTATGGAGAAACATTTAGCAACTCCGCCAGCAATGTTCTCCTTGATCCGGCGAACACCTCGTGCACGCCTTTGGGCAACTATGATTTGATCCTCAAGAGTTGGTTTCGCCACCAAGGTAGAAAGATAGCCATGAGGAACAATTTCAAGATTGAGCTTGCGAAAGTCCTCATGAAGAAGTGGTTGATACTGCTGCAACATGAGGTTGTTACAGTACGACTTACGACTTAGTGCATCAGCCATGACATTGGCTTTGCCTGGGGTGTAAGAAATTGCTACGTCGTAATCTTTTATCAACTCAATCCAGCGTCTTTGCCTGAGATTAAGATCTGGCTGGGTGAAAATATATTTGAGGCTTTGGTGGTCGGAATAAATCTCACAACGATTACCAAGGAGGTAATGTCGCCAAGTTGTTAGGGCATGAACTACGGCAGCGAGTTCAAGGTCATGGGTAGGGTAGTTCTCTTCATGTGGCCGCAATTGGCGTGAAGCATAAGCTACCACATGTCGATCTTGCAGAAGTATGCATCCTAACCCTTGCCGTGATGCATCACAATAGATTTCGAAATCCCTTTTGGTATCTGGAGGTGCAAGCACGGGTGCAGAAGTTATTCTTTTTAGCTCTTGAAAGCTTTCCTCGCACTTGGGAGTCCATAAGAATTTCTTATCTTTCTTGAGGAGTTCAGTTAGAGGCTTTGCAACTTTAGAAAAGTTCTCGACAAAGCGACGGCAATAGCTGGCTAGGCCAAGAAAACTCCTAACTTGCTTAACCGATTCAGGTGGAGTCCAGTCAAGGACGGCCTGAACTCTCTCGGGATTCACAGCAATGCCTTTTGCAGAAATCACGTGGCCTAAGAAGGTCACTTCTGGTAGCCAGAATTCACACTTGGAGAATTTAGCGTACAGGCGATGCTCTCTAAGCTTCATCAATACCAGCCTTAAGTGTTCGGCATGATCTCCTTCGTTCTTCGAGTAGATGAGAATATCATCAAGATAAACCACAACAAATTTATCTAGGTACTCCATAAAGATCGAATTCATCAGGCGTGAGAATGTGGCGGGGGCATTGGTTAAACCAAAGGACATGACGGTGTACTCGTAAAGACCATAACGAGTAGTAAAACCGTTTTGGGAATGTCCTCGTTTCGGATTCGGATCTGATGATAACCTAATCTCAAATCCATCTTGGAGAAGACGGAGGATCCTGCAAGTTGATCATAAAGATCATTGATCCTAGGCAGTGGGTATTTGTTCTTTATCATCGCTAAATTTAGCGGGCGATAGTCTACGCACATCCTTTCTGTTCCATCTTTCTTCTTTACGAACAGAACGGGGCAACCCCATGGCGATGAGCTAGGGCGGATGAAGCCTTTTGCCAACGAAGCATCAAGTTGGGTTTTTAGCTCAGCTAACTCATGTGGGGCCATTTTATATGGGCGTTTGGAAATTGGTGCGGTTCCTGGAATAAGATCCACTATAAACTCTACACACCTGTCGGGTGGCATGCCCGGCAGCTCTTCAGGAAAGACATCCGGGAAGTCACGAACCACCGGAATATCTTCAAGTTCGGGAAGGGGAAGTACATTCAAGGAATGCACTTGGGTTCTTGTTCTGGGTGAGGTATAGTTAACGGTTGTGCCTGAAGGGTGGGTGAGTTTCACGGATTTGCCTTTGCAATCCAGGTAGGCATTCTGTCTTGATAGCCAATCCATGCCAAGGATGACATCAATGTCTGAAGACTTGAGGGCTATGAGTGAAGCAAGGAATACTAAACCCTCAATTGCTATTTGATTACCATGGCTTACTCTATTAGTTTGCCATCTTGACCCTGGAGTTTGAATAACCATTGGGGTGGACAATTCAACAAAGGGTAACTCATGACGAAGTGCATAACTTTCCGACATGAATGAATGAGATGCTCCTGGGTCGAAAAGAACGGAAGTAGGAACAAAATTTACTGGGAGCGTACCAAGAATGACGTCAGTGGTGTCGTCAGTCTCTTCAGCGGCAACCTGGTTCAGACGTCCACGAGTGGCGGGAGGAGCGGTTTTGGCGGTGTAGACCTTCTGGGGTGGCTTGCCACGACCATTGTTGTTGTTGTTGCCTCCGGCACGTGGTGGAGCATTCTGGTTCTGGACCTGGTTCTGGGGGCACTCGCGAGAGTAGTGGCCTGCCTGACCACACTTGTAGCAAGCTCCGAAAACAGTGCGTGGAGCTGGGTTGTTTGGTGGAGTTGTGTGGAACTGGGTGGGTGGACGAGGCGCCGCATAGGATGGCCTCGGTGGGTTGTTTTGGCGGAACATGCTATTGGGGATCCAGATCTTGCGCTTCTGGGAGCCAGAACTGGATGATCCGTCATCTCTAGGATGTTTGCGGAAATCATAGGGGGTGTTCATGTCCTCTGCCTTGATGGCTTTGTTGACAAGGACCTGGAATGTGGCAAAGTCATGAAGGTTGAGCTCGCGACGGAGTCCACTGTTGAGGCCACGACGGAACCTCTCTTGTTTCTTGGAGTCAGTGGAGACTTCTTCAGTGGCATAACGAGCAAGTCGGTTGAACTCACGACTAAACTCGTCCACGGATCTCCTGCCTTGAGTGAGGTTACAGAACTCCTCACGCTTGCAGTCCATAAGACCCTTGGGGATGTGGTGCTCGCGGAAAGAGGTGCAGAATTCCTCCCAAGATGCAGGTGGTCCAACTGGGCGCATATTCAGAAAGTTCTCCCACCAAGAGCTTGCTGCACCTTCAAGGTGATAGGTGGCATAATTGACCTTGTCGCCATCTGCAACATGGCCGGCTTGGAGCTTCCTCTCGATGCTGCGAAGCCAGTCATCGGCGTCAAGGGGCTCGGTGGAGTAACTGAAAACCGGGGGATGAAGCCGGATGAAGTCGTTCAGGGACACCAGCTCATTGCGCTGTTGAGTGGTGTTGCGTGCGATGACTTCCAGCAGGTGGTGAGAGTCACGGCGGTTCCTCTCGACCTCCATCAGAACTTGGGCCATCGTGGGTGGGGGTGGAAGGTTGTCTTCCTCCTGGTTGTTCCCACGACCTTGGTTACGACCAACCTGGCCACGGGTTCCTTGAGACATCCTGAAGGTGAAAAATCCAAAGTCAAACAGAGTTGATTTCAAGAGTCTAATCAAGGTATTGAAGTACTGGAAGGATTACAGAGCAAAGGAAGTAATCATCTTGACAACATGGTGATAAAGCATACAAGCCATATATTCACAAGCTGTCATACAAACCATACATCATTTTAGTACAAGCACTAAGCTAATACAAACGTGATGAAGACGATACATCCTTCAAAGGCACTCTGACTTCCTATACATTATTTATCTAAGCCTCTGGAACTTAGACACCTTGCTTACAATACACTAAGATACTACTACATCCTCACTAAGTAAGACCACAGGCGGTCTCACTCATCTCCATCTCCATAGTAATCCTCATAAAAGTTACCCGCGTATCCCGGTAGCTGGAGGTGACCATCGGAAAACACGGAGGCTTGTGGACCCTGATATCCATTTGGGCAAGGATGGGGCCTAGGTCCAGTGTAGGGTGGAAGCAAAGGACCACGGGGTGGAAAAATTACTCCAATCTCGGGCCAAGCAACTCAAGAAGGCATCTGGGTCCTCACTGGATAGATCGCATCGTACTCCACTGATCCCACGCTCACAAAAGGTGCCAAGAGCGTCAGTGCTCGGTACAGACGAACTCGGGTGGCGTGGAGCTCAAAACGGAGAGCGCGTGCATCACGATCTCTGTCACTAGCAAACCTAGCAGTCACCTAAAGTGCTGGATCCTCTGCAGAGTGATCTGAGTAGAGTCCGGTGTAATATCCCTCTTCTCCTGGAAGTGCAGCAGGGATATAGCGGAAAGAGGTCTCTCTCAGCAAAGTGTGCTCCTCTCTCAGCAGTGTGATACATGAGTATGCAGCATCCTGCACAGCCATGTTCTCGGTAGCGCCGATGCCATGTCCAAAGAGGATAGGCTGGGTGACTCCAACGTGGTGCGGGTAGATCCGGACAATGCAGTGGAACTGCGTCTGGTTGAAGTCGTGGAACTGCTCCTCGATGGTGTACTCAGGGTACCATCGATATCCCACGTAGGACATCATCTCGATCAACGTGGCGGGGTGGCCACTTACACCGAGGCACCTGGTCAAACGAACAATCTGCCGAGGGGGAAGATCTGCCATCTGAAACAAAAAGGAGTTTGCAAATGCATCAGATTATGAGATAAACCTGGAATGACTCGGACAGCATAATGGCTGTAATTGTAAGAAATGACAATTTCTTTCAATATGCAAACAGCACTTACATAATACGATGTAAGAAATCAGCATTACAACAATGCTAGGAAAACCTGACACAACTTTCCTACGGCTATAACGAAGCAAACAACGAGATATGCTAATCAGACAGAGGAGAGCCTAGTCCTATCTTCCCGTAGAACAAGATGAGGTGACTCAGAACTCAGAACGAAGGGGGTAAGGAGAAAAATGAAGCCTTACGTTGTTCCCATATATACCCAGAGTAACTATATAACTATAGCAAGCTAGACTCAACTTCGGCCAAGGCTACTAGTCCTACAGGCAGTCCTGCTCTGATACCAAGTCTGTCGGGACCCGGGGTTAGCGTATGCAAGTACAGTTAAGACATAGTCATATGGAGAGCCGAGAACCGCACCCACTTGTCTAAGCAGACAAGGCCAAGCACTGGACATTCTCGGAAAGCATCGTACGTGAGGGGCATCCCATCCAGGCCGGATGATCAACTGTGATGGGTCCTCATCGTCCGGACACAGGTCTAATGATATGGGTGGTGAACTCCCATATTCAAAGACAAGTCGCCTCAACCATACTATCGACTATCTCAAAACTCTTACATAGACTTACTCCAGCCCGATCACTTAGTCGGGGTCTAGGGCGGGCTCGATCATACCACAAAGTGTGCACGAGACGGAGTCTCGGACAATCGCATCGCGATGCCCCAAGCTGCGCACATCTAAGGGCCACTTGGTGTATGAAAGACCGCCAGCCAGAACACAACTAAGGTCTCGAAAACCCATACAAAGACATGCATGTTATAACCATACACGCAGCACACATGCCTTGTATGAACAGTAGGTACCATTGCAATTCTCTACAAAGTGTACATTTTATTCTTAACTCTTATAGAGTACACACAGAGATCACAAACATGTGATCCAACATTACAACATAAAGCGGAAGCAAATTATGTCTGAGTACAGACAAGTTTAACAAATTGGCTTAAGAAGCCTTATTCAAACATAAAGCCCTCCACGAGGGAACCAGTCTTCTGACTGGGACTAGACTAGCTTAACTTCAGTTGTCCAGCTTGATGAAGAAGCCACCTTCGGGGTTAGTGGCGTCATCTAAAACATATATTAAGAAAACGTGAGTACAAAGTCGTACTCATCAAGACTTACATAGGAGCTATACTACTCATGCACATGTATCAAGGTAAAGGGAGGTGGGGTTCACTTGCAGAAATGCCAGCTTTGACTTGGCTAATCCTGAACTACGAGTACCAGACTTTGACGTAAGAAGCGTACATGAGTCCACTACTTTCACCAACCAATTACACCACTATGGTGCCTTCCTCGACTTCCCCACGAGAAAGCACGCCATAGCACTCACACTTATCTTGGTGTGTTTTAGAAGTATCCGGTTCAAGTTATCTAATAATCAAGCTAAGCTTTCCAAGTAGTCCATAACCGCGGACGCGGCTATTCGAATAGTTTTGTTAACCTTGCAAGGGTGTACCGCTACACACACATGACCATCATTTACCGCCTTTGATCTCGACACCATTCAAGGGGTGCCAGCGAGGATGCTCACCACAACTGTTACCTCATAGCCTATCTAGTCCAAGAAAGCCGCCTACTTGGGTTGGCTACCACTATCGTGAACCCGGCCGGTTTACCGAAGTGGACCCAAGCGATGTGTGCGTGGTGCATAAGCCGGTCTCGGGTGAGCCGTTCTCTCACTTAGCATCCAGGCCACAAGCCTACCAGAACTCCGAACTACTGCGACATCTGGACATCGAAAGGGATGAGTTAATAAGTTGAGAGGGGTCAGTGAGCCCAATGTGTGGTTGTACTCTTCATCTTGGATCACCACACAAGAACTCGGACTTAGGGCGGTGTTCAACGAGACAACCCACCGTGTACTCCTACACAGCCTCTCATCGTTCACCTTGTATTAGGGTCGATTCACCAACACTTTTCTACCATCATCAACATGATCACTACCATCCCGACTCACATCACAGTAACAACATGGTATCATACTAAGCATGCAATAAGCGATAACATTTGCAGGGGCCACATGATATCAGTCAACTCCTACATTTGCTAGGATTGTGGTTTGCTTACTACTGTGACAAAAGATAGGCCATGCAAAGGAATGGGTTCATCTATGCGGTAGAAACGTAACATGGTGATCATCCTATACAATGCATAAGCGAGACATGAGAGGGAAGTGGGATTTTATCGACATGATCAATGGGGTTTTGCTTGCCTTGCTGACGAGGTTCGGGTTCTGGATCTTCAGCGAAGGGGGTGACCTCTTGCTCCGGTTCCACCTCTACTCGACAAACAAAGAACGAAGTAGCAATCAATATGAATGCAATGCTCAAGCATATGAATGAATGTTGAAACTTGAAGATATTTTTGATGTGTGAGGCAATTCCATTTAAGTGGAATATATTGCATTTAAAATGCAAATTCAAATTCCACATTTGAATTCAACATTAACCAAGTTATATGTGATATAGTTTGATCATTTTGAAATATCTTCAAATGTGTATGATATGCCTCTGATGTGTAAGTGAAATGTAGCATGCTTCATTGTTTGCTCTTGGAACATGGTGGAACTCGCAACCTTCAAAATGTCCGCTGATTTGCTGCACCAGGAATCGGTAGCTCGCCATGTTAGCATCTTTTGCATCCCACGTGCCCGAGCACTGCTTTACCACCAGATCGGAGTCACCATAGCACTCAATATTCCGAATACCGATTTCCCTAGCCAACTTGATACCATGCACAAGGGCTTCGTACTCGGCTACATTGTTTGATGCTGCAAAGTGAATCTGTAGCACATATTGCAATTGATCTCCCCTTGGAGACGTGAGCACCACCCCAGCCCCTAGGCCATTCTTCATCTTGGAGCCATCGAAGTGCATTCGCCAGACATCCGACATGGGGAGCTGTGGCATGTACTGAGTTTCAGCCCAGTCCACCAGGAAATCGGCTAGTGCCTGCGACTTGATTGCAGTCCTTGGCTCATATTGGATGCCATGACTGGCCACCTCGATTGCCCATTTCGCCACTCTTCCGGTTGCATCTTTGCTTCCCATGATGTCGGCTAATGGAGACGAACTGACAACAGTGATCAAGTGGGCTTGAAAATATGGCTTCAATCTCTTGGCCGCCATGTATACTCCATCGCACATCTTCTGGTAGTGAGGATAGTTCTGCTTGGATGCCGAAAGCACTTCGCTGATGTAGTACACTGGGCGCTGGACTTGCTGTGCCTTGTCCTTCTCGGGCTGCTCCACCACCATAACTGCGCTGATCACCCGATTGGTTGCCGCAATGTATAACATCATGGGCTCCTTCTCAATCGGGGCAGCCAGAATCGGTGCCGTGGATAGCATGCGCTTGAGCTCTCGGAATGCTTCATTTGCCTGGGGGGTCCAAGTAAACTTCTCTGTCTTCTTCATCAAATGGTACAAGGGAATTGCCTTCTCGCCCAGCCGACTGAGGAATCGGCTGAGGGATGCGAGGCAACCGGTGAACTTCTGCACTTGCTTCAAGTTCTTGGGCTGCTCCATGCGCTCTATTGCGTCTATCTTCTCGGGGTTGCATTCGATTCCCCTCTCGGAAACGAGAAACCCCAAGAACTTGCCGGCTTGGACTCCAAACACACACTTCTCCGGGTTGAGCTTGATCTGATAGGTTCTCAGATTTGCAAAGGTCTCTCTGAGGTCGTCCAACAATGTGACTCCCCTTGCCGACTTCACCACCAAGTCGTCCACGTAAACGTGGATATTTCTGCCGAGCTGAGAGTGTGTGCATCTTTGCATCATGCGCTGATAAGTGGCACCTCCATTTTTCAGACCAAAAGGCATGGTGATATAGCAATAGGCCCCGAAAGGGGTTATGAATGATGTCTTGATCTGATCTTCTACGGCTAACTTTATCTGGTGATATCCAGCAGTAGCATCCAAAAAGGATAACAACTCGCAGCCGGCCGTAGAGTCAACCACTTGGTCAATTCGGGGCAAAGCAAACGGATCTTTGGGGCACGCCTTGTTCAAACAAGTGTAATCTATACACATACGCCAAGTCTTGTTCTTCTTCATGACGAGGACTGGATTGGCCAGCCACTCGGGGTAAAACACTTCCATGATGAAACCTGCAGCTTGTAACTTTGCAATCTCTTCGCCGATTGCTCTTCTCTTGTCCTCAGAAAAACGTCTCAGGGGTTGTTTGACCGTCTTCGAGCCTGGCCGAATGTGCAGCTTGTGCTCGGCTAGTTCTCTCGTAACACCAGGCATGTCCTGTGGAGACCATGCAAAGATGTCCCGATTCTCACGGAGAAACTCGACGAGCTCGCTTTCCTATTTTTCGCTAAGTCCAGCTCCGACCACAACAAACTTGGTCGAGTCGGAGGGATCTAGAGCGATTTTCTTGCTGTCCTTGGCCGATTGAAAAACCGATTCCTCCTCTGCTCTCTTTGCTGGGCCAACCGGCAGTGGATTCTTGCTCTGCGCTTGCGCCATTGCAATCACCTTGCCGAGCTGACGCTTCTCTGTCTCCACCACTAAGGACTCGGCCAAACTGCTGCCAGCGGATGTGCACTCGAGGGACTTCCTGAAGTCTTCGGTGACTGTGATGACGCCGTTTGGCCCCGGGATCTTCATCTTCAGGTATGTCTGCTGTGCATTGATCATGAACTTGGCAAATGCTGGTAATCCCAACAAAGCATGGTATGGACTGCTGAGGTCGGCCACCTCGAACCAAATCGGCTCTCTCCTGAAATTCTCCTCTGTGCCAAAAATGACATCCAACCGAATGCGACCCAAGGGGGTGCAAGACAACCCAGGGACGATCCCGTGAAATGTCGTCCGACTGCACTCCCAATCCCTCTCTGTAAGTCCTAGCTTGAGAATCGTATCTCGGTACAGGATGTTGATTGTGCTTCCTCCATCAACTAGCACTCTTGAAAACTTGCATGAAAACTTAGGCCCTGCGACCAGAGCATCCACCACCAGCGGATAGTTGCCCGGATTCGGCAAAATGGTGGGGTGATCTGCTCTGTCCCAGGATATCGGACATTCTGACCAGTGCATGAATTGGGGGATCGGTGGCATAGTTGCATTGACTTCCTGAGCTCGGGCTCTCCGACTTCCCTTGTCCGTGGACTCACTGGTGAAAATCATGTATGATGCATCCTGCTGTGGGTACTGGTTTTGCTGCTGAGGTGGTCCTCTGTTCTGCGGTGGTGGTGGTGGTGGTGGTGGGGGTAAAGCTTCTCCTTTTGCTATCCTTCTCACAAAATCACATTGCCGAGTGGTGTGCGCAGACGGCCTCCCAAGCGTGCTGTGCAACTTACATGGTGCATCCAACATGTCCTCAAACGTGTACTTGGGCTTCATCTGCCCTGGGGGTCTCACATTGGGTCTCATCTTCCGACTGCCTCCTGCGGCCGCTGGGTCTTCCTCATTCTGAACAGCGGCCACCTGCCGACTGCCATACTGAGTGTCCGGTTGCTCGTCCTTTCGCTTGCCGTTGTTCTGCTGGTTGTTGTTGTTGTTGTTGCGGTTGTTCTCTCTTCTCTCTTTCCGACTGAGGCCTTGGTTTCCTGTGTCCGACTGCGGAGCCCCTGGTGACTGGATCACACCTCCAACTCCGAGTTGGATAGGGCGCATCGCAGAATCGGACATAGCGAAAGCATTTGCCACCTTCATGAGCTCGGCGAGCGATGTGAAGTCTTTGCGGAGCAGCTTGTGCTTCAGCATTGAATCGGCCAGGCATCCATCAGTGAAGTACTGAATGGCCTGAATCTCATGGACTCCTTCGCACGCCGACTGCCATACTGAGTGTCCGGTTGCTCGTCCTTTCGCTTGCCGTTGTTCTGCTGGTTGTTGTTGTTGTTGTTGCAGTTGTTCTCTCTTCTCTCTTTCCGACTGAGGCCTTGGTTTCCTGTGTCCGACTGCGGAGCCCCTGGTGACTGGATCACACCTCCAACTCTGAGTTGGATAGGGCGCATCGCAGAATCGGACATAGCGAAAGCATTTGCCACCTTCATGAGCTCGGCGAGCGATGTGAAGTCTTTGCGGAGCAGCTTGTGCTTCAGCATTGAATCGGCCAGGCATCCATCAGTGAAGTACTGAATGGCCTGAATCTCATGGACTCCTTTGCACGAATTCTTGAACTTGATCCACCGAGACAGGTAATCTCGGAGGGGCTCGTCCTTGCCTTGCACGCACAAAGCTAACTGCCGAGGGAGGTTGGGCCTTTCATATGTGCTTGTGAAGTTGTGGATGAACGCAGTCGTGAAGTCCTCCCAACAGTTCACACTGTCCTTGGGCAAACTATTCAGCCATGTCCGAGCTGAACCCTGCAGCATGAGCGGTGCATAGCGAACTGCCACACGCCGATTGCCTCCCGCAATGCGAACTGCTGTCAGGTAATCGGACAGCCAGTCCTCAGGCTTTACCGAGCCATTGTACTTGGGGGTATCTCTCGGCAGTGTAAAGCCTTTGGGGAACTTCTCCGTCCGAATGCGATGACCGAAACATGCTGGGCCAGCTTCTCCTTCTTCATCTTCCTGGGCCTCCTTCTCCAGGAGCTCAATGCGATGCCTTGCATCATTCAGACCGATTTGGCGAGGGCCAAGTCGGGTGATGATTGCTGGTCTCGGTGCCGACTGCTGCGGCATGTCATGGCGCCTGCTGTTAACAGCCGGCTCTTCCATTCTTCTGCTTGCTGCTGGGCGATTGCTTCTGACCTTGCTGTCATGACGAGATGGCGCGGGCTGGTGCCGATGCTGGCGCGACGCATTCGGCCGCTGGCTGGCTCCCGCATTCGGCCTCATTGTCCCTCTTGATGCCTCTGGCTCAGCGTTCTGATTGCCCCTTTCCACAAGCCTCTGCTCTTTTGCGGCTGCTATCAGTTCACGCATTCGGTGCGACTGCTCGCGCCGCTGATCTCCTTCCAACTCTTCCAACTCAAGCGCTATCTGCTCGGCTGCTCTCAGATTCTTGTCGGGTGTGCTATATGTGGGCCTTTGGACAAATGCTGATTGCATCGGTTGCTCCGGTTGTGCTGGCCTTCTCGTACGCTCCGGTTGCTCCGCCCCAGACAACTGCTGGTTGACTGCCCGGCCTCGGCTTCTCAGGTCTTCCAGGACTGCGGGCTCAATCGGCCGACGCGGTCCTGCATGCGCTGCGTTGTATTCCCGAGTGATGGCTCCCAGCCGACGCTCCTCAGCCAGCACTTGCTCGGCCCTGCGAGCCAGTGCAAGCCGTGCCGTTTCCAGCTCGGTATGCACTTGCTCCGGATCACCATTCCTGTTCACGGGTGTGTACAGCACATCCCGCAACGCACTGGTGCCGATTCGCTCTGCTGCATCAGCCACTTCCTTTGCCTTCCTTGCTGCGCTTACCGGGTCCCGATTGGTCGAGGACGACGCTCCCGCCATCATGACTGCAGCGTGTAGTCGGCCCTCCCCTTGGCCAGGTGCTGCGGCGCAACCCCTGGTCAAGAGAGGGTCTGTAGCACATGAGAAAACTCGGATGTCTCTTGGATATGCCTCAGGGAAGGCACCGATGAAGAGATGGTGACTTCCCACCTGCAGCGACACCCCGGCGGCCAGGGAGCTCCTTCCTTGTACCACGCCGAGTAGTCCACCACATAGTCGATTGCCCCACGCCTTAGAATCAGGCCAGAGGCGTGGCTACCGCCCGATGCAGAGATTGATCCCGTCCGGATCTTGACTCCAGTCGACGCCTCGGTCTGCCCCACGGTGGGCGCCAACTGTCGTCGATATGTGACGGAAGATGCCATGGGGATGGCTAAAGTGAGGGGAAGACACGAGGGAGGGAAATGTCGATGGTGCCGGAATCGGGTTGGGCACAAGCACGGTGAAGACACCACGATGTACCCAGGTTCGGGGCTCTCCGGAGAGATAACACCCCTACTCCTGCTTATCTCTTATATATCAATGAAGGAACTACAATAACTGCTCTTCTATCTTCTCAGGGGAAGGAGTAAACCGCCGCCGTGGGCAAGGTCTTCTCCTTCTTCCCTGAGGAGTGACTACAGGCAGTAAATGAACTGAAGGGAGAAAGAGTTAATGAGATCTCAGGTGTGGCGTCCCTCGCGCAGGAGGGGTACCCTGGCTCTTATAGTGTGAGTCCAGGGTACTTCGGTAACTTCAGTGCCGAATGGGCCCAGCTGTCAACATCTAGTCGGCCTGGGCCCACCGACTGCTCCTATCCGGGTGATCCGGAGCCTACGAGCGGCGACCCATGCTGCTACCTTGTAGGGTCTAGTGATGAACAGTGGAGCTATGAGGTACGGTCTTGTCGGCCTGTCCGCGGAATCGGCGGAGAGGTCGACATCGTATCTCCCGGAAATCCTCGATGTGACTTGGCCTTCATGCCACGCAGATATCTCGGGATATAGCATTTATGACCTCGTAATCATACCCCCGACTGGGTGTCAGATAGCTCCGATTGCGCCTGGACCGACTGGTGGTTCCTGGGTAAGGTCGATTGCTCTGGGCAATCAGTCTTCTAGGAAACGACCTCGATCCAGCAGCAGGTCAATCGGACGATCGTCTTCAATGAACAAAAGGGTGGACCGATTGCGCCTGGGCCGACTGCCGGCACTTGGTATGGCCGATTGCAGAGCAATCGGCCGTACCTCTGCCTAGCTCGGCCCAGCTGCAGCCCAATCGGCCCATCCTTGTCTTGAAAGCTTGCTTCCGCTTGGGTTAGCCTACCCGGGTACCAATCCCCCGACACAAGTTGCAAAAATATTTGAATTGAATTTGATTTAATTCCATTTAAATCAAATAGCAATTGCTACAGATCACTTTTTAAATTCAACTCAAACAGAGTTGAAAGTTGCATATTTGGAAAGATAATTTTCTCCTGATCATTTTTCATATATTATTTGTCCAATTTGGAGTTAATATGAATTTTCTATGAATTTCCAAAGTTTGGGGTATTTTCTGGAATTTCTGGAATTATTAAAGTATTTTTCTTTTCTGGAAATTCATTTAAACTCTTTTATTGCACCAGCATGTGTTCATGCTGACGTGGGGGGGGGGGGTCTGACTGGTGGGCCAGGTTTGTCAGTGTCACAAGGGTTAATTAAACCGGTTTAAACTTAACCAGGGGGTTAAGTGCCTGGGGGCCCACCTGTCATTGACCTAGGGTCAATTAGCAGGGGGGTTAACCCGTAATGACAGTGGCCTCACCGGCGGCTAGCCGCCGGTGGCCACCAGTGCGGCGGCGCTGCACGGGGAGGGGGCTGCCGGGGGCCATTTGATGCGCGGGAGGCATCAATCGACAGCCCGTGGACGCCCGCGTCGAATGGAGCCAGCCAGAGGGGCTGGAACTCGCCGGAGTGTCGTCGGCGTCAAGCCCTAGCGGCGGCCGTGGCTCGGGCTTGTGGCAAAACTTGATGTGGTGCTCCATTTGAACCGGGGACGCTCGCAATCGACGTAGAGGATCAAGGTGAAGACGAAAGACATGCTCCTGAGATCGTTTGCGTTACGTACACTCGACTACGACGACCGTGGCGGCGAGGAGCTCCGGCGTCCATGGCGGATCCGGCTAGAGAGGAGGAGGGAGACGAAGGAATGGCTCATTCGAACCGCGAGCTCACCGTGATGCTAGCAGGGGGGTCAGGGAGGTCGGGGAGGTCGTGGTGGCGGCGAATTCGACGTCGGCGGCTTGCGGGTCCGGCGGCGGCTCGAGCTCGATTCCGGCGGCTTGTGTCCAAATCACAACTCCGTCTGCTGCGTGAAGAGGAAGTCGACGACTGCGCGCACGATGGACACGGCCTTCAGGCTTCTCTCCGGCGCTGGCTACGGTTCTCGTCGACGGTGAACGGCGGCTGCTCTCGAGGAAGAAGGGGAAAACGAGGAGAGGAAGGGAGAGCACGAGAGGGGAGGGGGAAATGAAGCACGGCTTCACGGCGGTTCTCCAGGACAGGAAAAGGTGGCACGGGACGGCCTGGAACGTCCTGGGCGTCGAGGTGGCGTCCACGGCGTCGGCGCCCTGCCACGGAGCTGCTTGGCAGCGCGCGGTGGAAGAAGACAGAACGGTTCGGGTGGGCTGGGCCGGCTGGAGAGGTGGGCCTCGCCCCAGGCGAGAGGTAAGTTTTTCCTTTTTCCTCTGTTTAAGCTTTCCTTTCTTTTTCTGTAATTTGTTTTGGCTCTGATAAAAATACCAAACCATTTTATTAAATGCTGAAAACTTTTACATGGCCTCATAATAATATAGACTAGCCACTCATAAACTTTCAACATTTTTAAAATTCAAATGATTTGAATTTTAAATCAAATAGGGGGATTTTCTTTAATTCCAAGGTACTGTTTGAATATTTGAAAAATCTATGAGCATGGGGTGGGTCCCACTTCACTTGATATGTGATCACACTCATTTATAAGACTTTTCAAAACTCTAACAGGAATTTTTGGAAAAGATTTTTATCTGGCCTTTTGAATTAATTCATCTAGGGGGTGTTCCTTCTCCCATTTGGATTTTGAAAATGATTTCCAGGATTTCTTCTTGAAATTTTTACATGATGCAAAGGCACTAGCTAACCCTAGCACATACCTAACAGAGGGTTCTGACACATAAATCCTACTCTGATTGTTGATTTTTATCACACATAATGTCAGGTGGAACTAGATGTGTTAAATTTGGTCACGGTAATCAAAGTGGTGATGATGATCCTCCTTCACCGCCTTCTGCAGCGGAAATCATGATGGAGGCTGAGCGAAATCGACGTGATCAAACACGACTTTTGGAGCTCATTGAGAAGAATACTTCTCTTCAGCGAGATGCGGTAATATCCATCCAAGATTTTATCCTTTTGAACCCGCCAGTTTTCCGATGTTCATCTGAGCCCCTTGATTTCGATGATTGGCTCCGTTCCATCGAGCGTAAGCTTGAGACGACGCATGTTTCTCCAGATGATCGTGTGATGTTTGCGACATACTTTCTGGAAGGTGCTGCTGGTGAATGGTGGGAAAGTTTTGTTGCAATGCAGCCTGATGGTCACGTAGTGACTTGGCAGGAGTTCCGTGATGCCTTCCAAGGGTACCACATTCTGGATGAGTTGATGGAAAGAAAGAGGGAAGATTTCTGCACCCTATCTCAGGGAAATATGATTGTTCATCAGTACATGACTGAGTTCAATCGTCTTTCTCGTTATGCCCCTGAGAAGATTTCAACCGATGCCAAGAAGCAAGCAAGATTCCGAAGGGACTTAGCCCTGTCCTTCGTCATGATCTCAATCTCCTTGAATTTGTCAACTTCGAGGATTTAGTCAATAGATCATTCAGAGATGAGCATGGAAATGAGGTCTTTGAAGAGTCTCGCAAACGTGATCGTGATGTTGCTTCCTCTTCTAGTTCAGGTTCTCAGAAACGTCGATTTTGGATCCCAACTAGTGCCCTTCCTTCGCACTTGATTCCAAGACCATCTCCACAAAGCAAGAAAACCCAAAAAGGTAGTAGAGAGCTTGCCATACAAACTCCACAACCTAACACCGTTTGTGCTACAAGTGTGGTAATCCTAGCCACATTGCACGACAGTGTTCATTGCATGAGAATGTTCCTCCTCGTCCAAAACATAAAGCCAAAGCTAAACCACCAAAGCCTTCCAAAGCCAAGTCCGCTATTGTTGAATACGGACGTGTGAACCATGCCACCATCAAAGAAGCCCAAGAGGATACTAAGGTTGTACTCGGTACACTTCCTGTCAACTCCAAACCTGCTTCTGTTCTATTTGATTCTGGAGCCACGCATTCCTTTTTGTCTGAAAAGTTCGCACTCCTGCATGACATTTCATTTGAGGAGTTGCCTACCCCTTTCATGATTAAAACTCCAGGATCCACATGGTGTACCAGTAGGGTAAGTCATGACAATGAGATTGCTGTTGAGGATGTTGTATTACTTGACTCTCTCATAGCCCTCAAATCTTCAGATATCGATATCATCTTAGGTATGGATTGGTTGTCCAAACACCGTGCCAAGATTGATTGTGCCACTAAGTCAGTCCAACTCACTCATCCTTCCGGCATGATAGTCCATTTCACATCTCAACGTTCAGAAACCCAGCTATATTCGTTGAACGAACATCCTCTTCCTAACCTTGAAGATATTCCGATAGTTAGTGACTTTACGGATGTCTTTCCAGAAGAGCTTCCGGGAATGCCACCCGACAGGTGTGTGGAATTCATAGTGGATCTTATACCAGGCACAACCCCAATTTCCAGACGCCCATATAGGATGGCCCCACATGAGTTAGCCTCACTAAAAACCCAACTTGATGCTTCGTTGGCAAAAGGCTTCATCCGCCCTAGCTCATCGCCATGGGGTTGCCCCGTTCTGTTCGTAACGAAGAAAGATGGAACAGAAATGATGTGCGTAGACTATCGCCCGCTAAATCTAGGGACAATAAAGAAATGGTACCCACTTCACAGGATCAATGATCTTTATGATCAACTTGCTGGATCCTCTGTCTTCTCCAAGATGGATTTCAGATTAGGTTATCATCAAATCAAAATCCGAAACGAGGACATTCCCAAGACGACTTTCACTACTCGTTATGGTCTTTATGAGTACACCGTCATGTCCTTCGGTTTAACAAATGCCCCAGCCACTTTTTCGCGCTTGATGAATCCGATCTTCATGGAGTACTTAGATAAATTTGTTGTGGTTTATCTTGATGACATTCTCATCTACTGGAAGCACGAAGAAGAGCATGCAGAACATCTTAGGCTGGTATTGATGAAACTTAGAGAGCATCGCCTTTATGCTAAGTTTTCCAAATGTGAATTCTGGCTACCAGAAGTGACCTACTTAGGCCACGTGATTTCTACGAAAGGTGTTGCAGTCAATCCCGAGAGAGTTCAGGCCGTCCTTGACTGGACTCCACCTGAATCGGTTAAGCAAGTTAGGAGTTTTCTTGGCCTAGCAAGCTATTGTCGCCTCTTTGTTGAGAACTTCTCCAAAGTTGCAAAACCTCTAACTGAACTCCTCAAGAAAGATAAGAAATTCCTATGGACCCCCAAGTGCAAGGAAAGATTTCAAGAGCTAAAAAGAAGATTGACTTCTGCACCCGTACTTGTGCCTCCAGACACCAAAAGGGATTTCGAAATCTATTGTGATGCTTCACGGCAAGGGTTAGGATGCATACTTATGCAAGATAGACATGTGGTAGCTTATGCTTCACGCCAGTTGCGTCCACATGAAGAGAACTATCCTACCCATGATCTTGAACTCGCTGCAGTAGTTCATGCCCTGAAGACTTGGCGACATTACCTCCTTGGTAATCGTTGTGAAATCTATACCGATCACCAAAGCCTCAAATACATATTCACCTAGCCAGATCTTAATCTCAGGCAAAGACGCTGGATAGAGTTGATAAAAGATTACGACTTGAGTATCTCTTACACCCTAGGCAAAGCCAATGTCATGGCTGATGCACTAAGTCGTAAGTCGTATTGTAACAACCTCATGTTACAACAGTATCAACCACTTCTCTATGAGGAATTTCGAAAGATGAATCTCGAGATTGTTCCCCATGGATTCCTTTCCACCTTGATTGTGAGACCAACTCTTGAGGATCAAATCAAAGCTGTTCAACAATGTGCTCGAGGTATCCGATATATCAAACAGAACATTGCTAGCGGTAAGGCAAAATGTTTTACCCTAGACCATGAGGGTACTGTGTACTTTGAGAATAGGATGGTAGTTCCGAAGAATAGGAATCTAAGGCAGCAGATCCTTAAGGAAGCCCATGACACCCCTCTCTCGATTCATCCTGGTAGTACTAAGATGTATCAAGATCTACGCCAGAGATTTTGGTGGACTAGGATGAAGCGAGAAATCGCTCAATTTGTAGCTGAGTGCGATGTTTTTCGTCGTGTGAAAGCAGAGCATCAAAGACCTGCTGGTACTCTTCAACCTTTAGCCATTCATGAGTGGAAATGGGATAAAGTCGGTATGGATTTCATCACTGGCTTTCCAAAGTCCCAGAAGGGAAACAATGCCATCTTCGTGGTCATTGACCGTCTTTCCAAAGTTGCTCATTTACTTCCTGTTCGCGAGAGTATAACTGCTAGCCAGTTAGCGGATTTATATGTCTCCCGAATCGTCTCTCTCCATGGTGTTCCTTTGGAAATCAATTCAGACCGTGTAAGTCTTTTCACCTCTCGATTTTGGGAAAGTTTTCAAAATGCTATGGGAACCCATCTCTCCTTTAGCACCGCCTTTCATCCCCAGTCAAGTGGTCAAGTAGAAAGAGTTAATCAGATTCTCGAAGACATGCTCAGAGCCTGTGTTATCTCATTCGGAGAGAGTTGGGAGAAATCTCTTCCATTCGCCGAGTTTGCTTATAACAACAGCTTCCAATCTAGCTTGGGCATGGCACCCTTTGAATTTCACTATGGACGAAAATGTCGAACACCATTGAACTGGTCAGAAACCGGTGAAAGACAATTCTTTGGACCGGATATGATCCAGGAAGCAGAAGAGAAGGTTCGCCTTGTTCATGAGCAATTGAAAACAGCCCAATCTCGTCAGAAAATCTACTATGATCGTCATCATAGACCAGAGAGCTACGAGCTGAACGAGAAAGCTTACCTCCAGGTTACTCCTCTGAAGGGAACCCATCGCTTCGGTATCAAAGGAAAATTGGCCCCACGTTACATAGGCCCCTTTCGCATTCTAGCTAAACGTGGAGAAGTTGCCTACCAACTTGAACTACCGCCGCATCTTTCTCAGGTTCACGATGTCTTCCACGTATCTCAACTCAGGCGTTGCTTCAAGGACCCCATCCGCGAAGTAGACCACGAAACGCTTGATCTCCAAGAAAACCTGTCGTATCGAGAGTATCCTATCCGTATCCTCGATGAAGCTGAGCGCACCACCCGACGTCAGAAGATCAAGTTCCTTAAAGTGCAGTGGTCCAACCATTCTGAGAAGGAAGCCACCTAGGAACGAGAAGATCATCTTCGAGTTGAATACCCCACCCTCTTCCCGACTACTTCTGAATCTCGGGACGATATTCTTTTGAGTGGGGGCGAGTTGTCACAACCCTAGTTTTGGTATGTGCTTTTATTACTAGAAATAATTGCATCATGTTTAAATTCTATGGTTTAAGAATTGGGGAATTGGAAAAAGCCTCAAAAAGAATTTAAATAAAAGGCCAGATAAAAAGTTTTTACAAATTTCCTCCAAATAATTTTGAAAATTCCTATAAATGAGTATGATCATTTAAAAAATGATTTGGAGTCAAACCCATGCTCATGGATTTTTCAAATATTCAAACAGAGGCTTGGAAAATAAATTTAAATGCTATTTGAATTGAAATTCAAATGTTTTGAATTTCAAAAATCTTCAAAACTTGGGAGTGGCTAGTACTATGTCACCTATGTCCAAGATAAATATTTGAGGATTTTACAAAATGCCTAGATATTATTTTTCAAGGCAAAACAAATAAACAGAAGCAAGAAAAGAAAAATAAAAGAGAAAAGGGCAAGCCCTTCTATCTGGCCCAACTGGAAGAAAGAGGCCCAGCCCAGGGGGGCAGGACCATCTTCCTCCTCTGCCAGGAGGAGGGACGGCCGAGCCGTGCACCTCGCATGGCCGCCACCTCCCCTGGCCACGAAGCTGCTTGCCCCTGCCCCTATCCAGCGCCGTGGATGCCCCGTGCTCATCCCCATCCTTTTTCCCCTCTCCCTCTCTCTGTGCCTCACTTCTCGCCGCCATCGAGAGACATCGTCGCCGCCTTCGAGCGTCCACACGGCCACCGTGCCCTGTTCGCCGTGAGGACATGTCCAACAGCTCCACCGAGGTCTTCTATGCCGTCTTGAGCCCCCAATTGAAGCCGAGAAGCAACTCCGACGACGAAAGCTCCAACTTCGCCCGCCACGGTCTTCGAACTCCGGCGAGGAATTGTGTCGCCGCCGCTGCATCCCCGGCTTCCTCGTCCACACCGTTGCATCCACGATGAGCGTGGGCTCACTCCCCCTCGATCCCGTGCTCGATTCCGTGCCATCGTCATCTCTCCCGGCGAGGCAGAGCCCGGCCGCCGCGCCCCTTGCTCGCCGGCGTGCTCTCCGGTCACCCCGAGGTGCACGGAGTGCATCAGAGGGTGCGCAAGGCCACGGGCCAGCGTTTGGTGCCCCTCGCGAGCCCCCTGGTGGCAGGGAGCACCACTCCGGCGAGGCGCCGCCGCCTCCCGTGGTAGCCGCCGTCCGGCCGGTGTGATTAGGCCTAATCCCCCCTAATCACCCAATGACAGGTGGGCCCCTGTGTGTGACGCCCCCAAAATCAGAGCGTGTACAGTAATCATACACGCAAGGTACACGATCGAGATTAGGGACTCACGGTGAGATATCACAACACAACTCTACAAATAAAATAATACAAGCTATTTAATACAAGCCAGGGGCCACGAGGGCTCGAATACAACAGCTCGAGAGCACAAAGTTAGCGGAAGAAATAGTATCTGAGTACAGACACAAGAATACAGGGTTGCCTTAAGAAGGCTAGCACAAATAACAACAGATCGAAAAGGCGAGGCCTCCTGCCTAGGAACCTCCAAACTACTCCTGGTCAACGGGGAACTCGACGTCGTAGAAGGCATCGAGGATCCTCACGTAGCGGTGGTCAGCATCGGGGAACTCCTGCTCCTGAACTCCAAGGCTCCAACGCCGACTGCAGCGGCCGATCAGGAAAAACATAAAGGGGGAAATAAAGCAAAGGTGAGTATCTGGCATACCCGCGATCTTACGTCCGCTACTAAGCATTATGCATTTGTATCAAAGGAAAGGGGAGGCTGTATATAGTGGACTGCAAGGTAGAAATCAGAATAAGGGTAAGAAGCTAGGCCTATCGAAGACTAGCATCTTCTGACGTGTCTTGCAGCACAAGGAGAGAACAACCAACAGTTTATAGAAAGCAATAAAGTAACAATGAAGCAGAAGTTGCTGCAACATTGAATAATATAAGTTGTAATGATTAATAATAATAATGCCTCCGAGTTCCCCTCCTCGACTTCCCATGCGAGGAAGAAAACCCGGAACCATATAGTTTAATAGTAATAGTTCGTAGTGGTAAGATCCAGCTTCAACATAAAGCGTCCTGTTACCGTGGACACGGCTATTCGAATAGATTAATCTTCCCTGCAGGGGTGCACTGGCGTGACTCTACGACGCTCGGATCTCCAGGGTGGCGGGAACCTTGTTATGGAACGCTCCACCAAAGCTATCCGACACAAAGTAGCACATCCTTCGGCAATCAACAGAGAGGTCATCCGCCGGACTATATCCTATGTACGTCGGGCTTTGGACTCTAACCCGAACGTACTCCTGCACGGTGCGTGACTGGCCGGTGAAGCAAAATCAAAGCAAATACAAATACACCGCTCGAGCAAGAGAAGACAACACCACTTCCCGGTAATTAGCCCACGGTACTGCTGACGTCTGAAGACCCTCGAACGAGACTACGATGCAGGGGAGCCCACACTCCTCGTCCCACGTGTAGGTAGTGCGTACAAGCCAAAAGGCTACTCAAGACATCCGCCGAACCATTTAGCATTTTAATTAACCTGCGTGACAACCGTTATCGTTGCCTCGACTTAACCGACCCGCAGTCAACGACAGCAGTCAGGTCCACCAGTACATCGGTGCCTGCCCTGTCGTCCCACCAAGTCACTGCGGTTACCAACAAGGTGAACCGTCTCCTTACCTTGTCTCGCGTGTGCTCTTGGTAGAGCTCGACTTCTCTTAGTTTGGTAACTCTCGCGAGATACGAGCAAGGGGCAAGCACGCCAGTAACGTCGGTCGTACCCTCCCTGTCGTTCCCGACAATATACCTCTCGCGGGCACCGTTGGGTCACCCGACTTTCTTACCTTTAAGGACAACCGTTGCTCAGGTACCTAGAGAGGCTATACAGAGCCAGCAACGAGTGGAGTACAAGGATTACTCCTCGATAGCTCGCACTTGATGGTGGCTCAGCAGAGCCGAGCTAGGGGACCTTAGGCGGTGTCTGCATTGTACCGTACCTGTTACAGTTGATATATCGTACCCATGTTCACTCCCCTGAGTGATCACGTCCCTCTATCTAGTCCTAGCTAACAATGCGTAGGGCTCACTGCTAAATAATGCATAAGTAATAATAGGCAGCATAGGATAAAGGAAAGGTACATCAAGGGGCGACAAAATCAGGCTATGCAATTGAATAGGATTGTAATCGTAGCAGCAGCAGTAACAATGCCTAGTGCAAGAAAGTACGGAAAGGTAGGCGATATCTGGGGAAGAGAATGGCTCTGCTTGCCTGGAAGCTCGACGGTAGGGGCAGGGTCGTCGACGAAGTAGTCGTACCCGGCAGCGGTGTAGTCGGCGGTAGCAGCGGGGTCTACCGGAGAATAATGGGGGAATAAACACAGTAAATACAAAGAAATCATAGCAAACAAATACATGGCATGATGTATGCAACGTTAACGGTATTCTAACGCAGTGCAATGCACGTTGCACGGAGCGGGAATCCATCCGGGGATGAACTGCCAGCTCCGAGTGATTACCGGACAGGGTGTGCGGAGGGGGAAGGGATCATGCCGGAGGTGTCCTGGACATCCGACAAACATAAGAGGGGTGTATCCATGCTAGTTGAACCATTCTGAACAACATTCGTGTTCGGAATAAATTCATCCGGATACTTTGACAGTACCGGACAAAACATCGGACAGACGACCCGGAGGGGGATGGGTCGATGTTCGGTGTGTTAGAGGGGTGTGGTTGGTATACGGATAGCGTATCCGTATTCTTTATATTTTTCTAATCAATTTTCATGTATAAAGTTTTTGAATCCGACTTACGGTTTAAAAGATATTCAAATTCAAAGTTTAAATCATTTTAAATCAATTTCTGGATTTTCTTTTATTAATAAAATTCAACATTATCCACAGAGGGTCAGCCTCACAGCTAATAAAACCATTTTATTAAATCTAAATAACAGTGGGGGTCCCACATGTCATACACAGAGATTTTAATAAATTCCTTCAAATTAATTAAACAGGGGTGGGGTCCACTTGTCATCCACACTAAGCTAATTAAACCATTATATTTAACTAAATGACCAGAGGGCCCACCTGTCATAGGTACCAGAAGGATTAATCTTTTTTAAGTTAATGGTTTAATTAAGGGGGCCGGGCCAAGGGGTCAGTGGGGGTTGCCCACGTCTTACACGGCGTGCTCGCCGGCGAGATGGAGCGCGGCGGCGCGGGCCGCTCCGGCGAGGGCCATGGCCGGGGCGCGGCTGGAAGCAGGGGTAACGCGGGGGGAGGGTGCAGGACCGCAGGACATCGGCGGCGACAGCAGGGCGGTGCATCCCTGGGAGGAGCTGCAGCCGCATCTGGGCACGGGTGCACGACGTTGGGGGGGAGTGTGGCCACTGGCGTGGCCCGGGCGTGGCGAGGGAGAGGCCAGAGTGGCCAAGGAGCGTGGACGCATGGCCAGGGTGCGGTGAGCAGCGAGCAGCCCCGTGCGGGCGCGCACGGGAGCCGTCCATGGTGGCCGCGACCACGGCGTTGACAGGAGAAGGGGCTACGACGATGATTCGTGAGGGAAAAGGGGGGAATGAAGGAGGCTCACTCCGGGGAGGACGGTGGTGAGCTCGGCGTCGACGGGCAGTGTCCGGAGGCGACGAATTCGCGTGGTGAAGGCGGCGGTTGTGGCGTCGGGGGCAGCTCGATTCCGGCGGCTCAGGGTCTTCGACGATGAGTGGCGGCTTGGGGAGACGAGGACGAGCGCGGGAAGGGCACCGGACAAGCTCGCACGGCCTGGGGCGGCTGTTGGCCACACATGCTGGACGGCGCAGCCACGGCTCCGCCATGGCCTTGCTCGGGGACGGGCAGCAGAGGTAGAGGGAGGGAAACGACGCGAGTCAGGAGGAGTAGGGGGAATGGGGCGGCTAGGGTTTCGGTGAGAGGGGGCGCAGGGCTCAGGTGTTCTTATCCTGTCGGCGAGCCACGGATGCCCGCCACGGCGGCACTGCATCGTGGATGGGCGCCACGATTCCTGTGTGAATAGGAGGAAGAAGATGACTAAGGGGAGGGGCTGGGTTGGGCTTGGGTGGGCCTCGCCACACGCGAGAGATAGCCATTTTCTTATTTTTGTTTGCTTGCCAGGAAAACTGCTGACCTGTTTAATTTATTTTTCTAGCCAATGTTTTTTTTGTTTATGGTGGAACTTGTTGGTACAGTAGTGTTGCATCTAGGAGAGATGCCACAAAAAGTTTGGGGTTTTATAAAAATCATTTGGTATTTATTTTTGGACTGCAACTGAATTAAAGTGACTTTTGGACACTGTTTGGAATTGTTTATTTTATTTTATAGCCCAATAAATACTCATGACCACATAGGCATGATCCACTGATTATTATGCATTTAAATAAATTGGTTGCACAATTTTTGGATAAAGTTTTATTTATCACCTTTTTTTTAATATTATCAAAGGGGCATTTTGAATTTGAATTGGTCCAAGATGATCATGGGTGACCAAAGCAAGATTTAGGAACAGTAGTTGTGATTAGCAAATGTGATCAATGTTCATAACACTGAGGGTGTTACAAATATCCCCCACTATGTCGGGACCCGGGGTTAGCGTATGCAAGTACAGTTAAGACATAGTCATATGGAGAGCCGAGAACCGCACCCACTTGTCTAAGCAGACAAGGCCAAGCACTGAACATTCTCGGAAAGCATCGTACGTGAGGGGCATCCCATCCAGGCCGGATGATCAACTGTAATGGGTCCTCATCGTACGCACACAAGTCTACTGATATGGGTGGCGAACTCCCATATTCAAAGACAAGTCGCCTCAACCATATTATCGACTATCTCAAAACTCTTACATAGACTTACTCCAGCCCGATCACTTAGTCGGGATCTAGGGCGGGCTCGATCATACCACAAAGTGTGCACGAGACAGAGTCTCAAGCAATCGCATCGCGATGCCCCAAGCTGCGCACATCTAAGGGCCACTTAGTGTATAAAAGACCGCCAGCCAGAACACAACTAAGGTCTCGAAAACCCATACAAAGACATGCATGTTATAAACATACACGCAGCACACATGCCTTGTATGAACAGTAGGTACCATTGCAATTCTCTACAAAGTGTACATTTTATTTATAACTCTTATAGAGTACACACAGAGATCACATACATGTGATCCAACATTACATCACGAAGCGGAAGCAAATTATGTCTGAGTACAGACAAGTTTAACAAATGGCTTAAGAAGCCTTATTCAAACACAAAGCCCTCCACGAGGGAACCAGTCTGCTGACTGGGACTAGACTAGTTTAACTTCAGTCGTCCAGCTCGATGAAGAAGCCACCTTCGGGGTCAGTGGCGTCATCTAAAACATATATTAAGCAAACGTGAGTACAAAGGCGTACTCAGCAAGACTTACATAGGAGCTATACTACTCATGCACATGTATCAAGGTAAAGGGAGGTGGGGTTCACTTGCAGAAATGCCAGCTTTGACTTGGCTAATCCTGAACTACGAGTACCAGACTTTGAGGTAAGAAGCGTACACGAGTCCACTACTTTCACCAACCAATACACCACTATGGTGCCTTCTTCGACTTCCCCACGAGGAGGCACGCCATAGCAATCACTCTTATCTTGGTGTGTTTTAGAAGTATCCGGTTCAAGTTATCTAATAATCAAGCTAAGCTTTCCAAGCAGTCCATAACCGCGGACGCGGCTATTCGAATAGTTTTGTTAACCTTGCAAGGGTGTACCGCTACACACACATGACCATCATTTACCGCCTTTGATCTCGACACCATTCAAGGGGTGCCAGCGAGGATGCTCACCACAACTGTTTCCTCATAGCCTATCTAGTCCAAGAAAGCCGCCTACTTGGGTTGGCTACCACAATCGTGAACCCGGCCGGTTTACCGAAGTGGACCCAAGCGATGTGTGCGTGGTGCATAAGCCGGTCTCGGATGAGCCGTTCTCTCACTTAGCATCCAGGCCACAAGCCTACCAGAACTCCGAACTACTGCGACATCTGGACATCGAAAGGGATGAGTTAATAGGTTGAGAGGGGTCAGTGAGCCCAATGTGTGGTTGTACTCTTCATCTTGGATCACCACACAAGAACTCGGACTTAGGGCGGTGTTCAACGAGACAACCCACTGTGTACTCCTACACAGCCTCTCATCGTTCACCTTGTATTAGGGTCGATTCACCAACACTTTTCTACCATCAACACATGATCACTACCATCCCGACTCACATCACAGTAACAACATGGTATCATACTAAGCATGCAATAAGCGATAACAATTGCAGGGGCCACATGATATCATTCAACTCCTACGTTTGCTAGGATTATGGTTTGCTTAATACTGTGACAAAAGATAGGTCATGCAAAGGAATGGGTTCATCTATGCGGTAGAAACGTAACACGGTGATCATCCTATACAATGCATAAGCGAGACATGAGAGGGAAGTGGGATTTTATCGACATGATCAAAGGGGTTTTGCTTGCCTTGCTGACGAGGTTCGGGCTCTGGATCTTCAGCGAAGGGGGTGATCTCTTGCTCCGGTTCCACCTCTACTCGACAAACAAAGCACGAAGTAGCAATCAATATGAATGCAATGCTCAAGCACATGATTGAATGTTGAAGCTTGAAGTATAAGTGTTGATGTGTGAGACAATTCCATTTAAGTGGAATATATTGCATTTTTAAATGCAAATTCAAATTCCACATTTGAATTCAACCTTAATCAAGTTATATATGATATAGTTTGATCAATTTTGAATTAACTTCAAATGTGTATGATATGCCTCTGAAGTGTGGTTGATTTGCATCATAAATCCATGGTCCAAGTGGCAAAATCATTTGGTTTGAATTTGAATTAAATTCAAATAAACCAAATGACATATGCTACTGGTCCCATTTTAAAATCAACTCAAACAGATTTGAAAGTTGCATATTTGGAAAGATAATTTTCTCCTGATCATTTTTCATATATTATTTGTCCAATTTGGAGTTATTATGAATTTTCTATGAATTTCCAAAGTTTGGGGTATTTTCTGGACTTTCTGGAATTATTAAGCTATTTTTCTTTTCTGGAAATCCTTTACTGCGTCATTACTGCGTCAGTGCTGACGTCAGGGGGGGGGCTGACAGGTGGGGCCACCCTGTCAGTGGCTGGGCTAATTAACCCGGCTGGGTTAACTTAACCAGTGGCTTAATTAAGCCACTGGGCCCACTGGTCAGTGACTCAGAGGTCACTTAAAACGTGATTAGTGGCTAATCCACCGGCGGCTTGACGCCGGCGACGTGAACCACGGCGGCGACTCGCCGGAATCTACTACAGGCCACGGGAAAGCACGGGGAGGGCACCATCTTGCTCCTGGAGGTCTTCCACGTCGGTTGGTGGCATCGGGGGTTCACGGGGTGGTCGGAATCGACGACGGCGACGACTCCGGCGGAAACAGTACGGCGATGAGGTCGTGGTCGGCGCTACCGTGCACGGATCGGGTTGATTTCACTTGCGTTTGAAAGCTATCGGGCTCAGGAGCCAAACGCGTGCACTGGACGAGTCGAAGGGGCACAGGGGCGACCTCGAGCTCATCCATGGCGGCGACGAGCTACGGCTTCCATGGCGGATTCGACTAGAGCGAGCAATCGAAGGGGAAAACAGGGGGTTCTCACGCGCAAGCTCACCCTGAACGCAGTAGAGGTGCTGGCGAAGGATGGGGTGGTTCAACGGCGGCGGATTCGATGACTTTCTTCACGGCGGCCGGAGTTGAAGACGACGAAGGGGACGGCGGCTCTGGAGTTCCTCGGGTCGATTCCTTCTGCACGGTGACGTAGTCGAGGACGGCGGAGGCGATGGACACCTTGGCTGGACTCCTTGACGTCGATGGCCATGAGTTCTTGCGACGGTGAACGGCGGCGCTCTCGGGTGGTGACGAAATCGAACACGGGAGGAGGAGGAGGAAGCTCTGGAGGGGGGGAATGGATGCGGACGGAAGAGCGGCGTCTCCAGGCGTGAGAAGAGGCCACGGGGAGGCCTGGAAGCACACGGCGGCGACGTGTCGTCCTCGGCTCGCTCGGTGGCATTCCACCGAGCAGCTTGGGAGCGCGGGAGGTGGAAGAAGACCTCCCTGCCCTTGTGGGCCGGCTGGGCTGGGGTGGGCTGACTTCGCCCAGGCGCCAGGTAAGTCTTTTCTGATTTCTTTCCTGTTTCCTTTTCTGTAATTTGTTCTGTTTAGCTAAAATAAATAGCTAAACATTTTATTAAATGTTGAAAACTTTTATGTGGCCTCATAATAATATAGACTAGCCACTCATAAACTTTCAACATTTTTAAAATTCAAATGATTTGAATTTTAAATCAAATAGGGGGATTTCTTTATTTCCAAGGTACTTTTTGAATATTTGAAAAATCTATGAGCATGGGGTGGGTCCCACATCACTTGATATGTGATCACACTCATTTATAAGACTTTTCAAAACTCTAACATGAATTTTTGGAAAATATTTTTATCTGGCCTTTTGAATTAATTCATCTGCGGGGGTGTTCCTTCTCCCATTTGGATTTTGTAATTGATTTTCAAGGTTTCTTTTGAAACTTTTGCATGATGCAAAGGTACTAGTTAACCCTAGCACATACCTAACAGAGGGATCTGACAACTCGCCCCCACTCAAAAGAATCTCGTCCCGAGATTCAGAAGTCTGCGGAAGGAAAGTGGGGTACTCGGCACTGAGACGGTCTTCTCTCTCCCACGTGGCTTCTCTTTCAGAGTGGTGTGACCATTGCACTTTCAGAAACCTAATCTTCTGACGACGAGTGACACGCTCTGCTGAATCAAGAATACGAACGGGGTATTCTCGATAAGAAAGGTCATCTTGGAGATCAAGCGTTTCATGGTCGACTTCGCGGATGGGGTCCTTGAAGCAACGCCTGAGTTGGGACACATGGAATACATCATGTACTCGGGAGAGGTGCGGAGGTAGTTCAAGTTGGTAGGCAACTTCTCCACGTTTAGCTAGAATGCGGAAAGGTCCGATGTAACGTGGGGCCAACTTGCCTTTGATACCGAAACGTTGGGTTCCCTTCAGAGGAGTAACCCGAAGGTAAGCCTTCTCATCCAGATTGTAGCGCTCTTGCCTATGATGACGATCATAGTAGCTTTTCTGACGAGACTGGGCTGCTTTCAATTGATCACGAACAATGCGAACTTGCTCTTCTGCTTCCTTGATCATATCCGGTCCAAAGAATTGTCTTTCACCGGTTTCAGACCAGTTTAGTGGTGTTCGACATCGTCGTCCATACAGGAGTTCAAAAGGAGCCATGTTCAGACTAGATTGAAAACTATTGTTATAAGCAAATTCGGCATACGGAAGAGAATTCTCCCAATTCTTTCCGAATGAGATAACACAAGCTCTGAGCATGTCTTCAAGAATTTGGTTAACCCTTTCGACTTGACCGCTAGACTGAGGATGGAAAGCCGTACTAAAGGAGAGATGAGTTCCCAGAGCACGTTGGAAGCTTCCCCAAAATCTAGAGGTGAAAAGGCTACCGCGATCAGAATTGATTTCCAACGGAACACCGTGAAGTGATACAATTCTGGAGATGTACAAGTCCGCTAACTGACTAGCAGTTATAGACTCGCGAACCGGAAGGAAGTGAGCGACTTTGGAAAGCCTATCTATGACAACGAAGATGGCATTGTTTCCTTTCTGGGTTTTTGGAAAGCCGGTGATGAAGTCCATACCGACTTTGTCCCATTTCCACTCGGGAATAGACAAAGGTTGAAGTGTACCAGCAGGTCTTTGATGTTCTGCCTTAATGCGACGACAAACATCACATTCGGCAACAAATTGAGCAATGTCTCTCTTCATCCTAGTCCACCAAAATCTCTGGCGTAGATCTCGGTACATTTTCGTGCTACCGGGATGAATTGAGAGGGGTGTGTCATGGGCTTCTTTGAGGATGAGTTGCCTTAGTTCCTTATTCTTAGGTACTACTAAACGATTTTCAAAGAATACCGTTCCTTTACTATCTGTGGAGAAACATTTAGCAACTCCGCTAGCAATGTTCTCCTTGATCCGACGAACACCTCGTGCACGCCTTTGGGCAACTATGATTTGATCCTCAAGAGTTGGTTTCGCCACCAAGGTAGAAAGATAGCCATGAGGAACAATTTCAAGGTTGAGCTTGCGAAAGTCCTCATGAAGAAGTGGTTGATACTGCTGTAACATGAGGTTGTTACAGTACGACTTACGACTTAGTGCATCAGCCATGACATTGGCTTTGCCTGGGGTGTAAGAAATTGCTACGTCGTAATCTTTTATCAACTCAATCCAGCGTCTTTGCCTGAGATTAAGATCTGGCTGGGTGAAAATATATTTGAGGCTTTGGTGGTCGGAATAAATCTCACAACGATTACCAAGGAGGTAATGTCGCCAAGTTGTTAGAGCATGAACTACGGCAGCGAGTTCAAGGTCATGGGTAGGATAGTTCTCTTCATGTGGCCGCAACTGGCGTGAAGCATAAGCTACCACATGTCGATCTTGCAGCAGTATGCATCCTAACCCTTGCCGTGATGCATCACAATAGATTTCGAAATCCCTTTTGGTGTCTGGAGGTGCAAGTACAGGTGCAGAAGTCAATCTTCTTTTTAGCTCTTGAAAGCTTTCCTCGCACTTGGGAGTCCATAAGAATTTCTTATCTTTCTTGAGGAGTTCAGTTAGAGGCTTTGCAACTTTAGAAAAGTTCTCGACGAAGCGTCGGCAATAGCTGGCTAGGCCAAGAAAACTTCTAACTTGCTTAACCGATTCAGGTGGAGTCCAGTCAAGGACGGCCTGAACTCTCTCGGGATTCACAGCAATGCCTTTTGCAGAAATCACGTGGCCTAAGTAGGTCACTTCTGGTAGCCAGAATTCACACTTGGAGAATTTAGCGTACAGGCGATGCTCTCTAAGTTTCATCAATACCAGCCTTAAGTGTTTGGCATGATTTTCTTTGTTCTTCGAGTAGATGAGAATATCATCAAGATAAACTACAACAAATTTATCTAGGTACTCCATGAAGATCGAATTCATCAAGCGTGAGAATGTGGCGGGGGCATTGGTTAAACCAAAGGACATGACGGTGTACTCGTAAAGACCATAACGAGTAGTAAAAGCCGTTTTGGGAATGTCCTCGTTTCGAATTCGGATCTGATGATAACCTAATCTCAAATCCATCTTTGAGAAGACAGCGGATCCTACAAGTTGATCATAAAGATCATTGATCCTGGGCAGTGGGTATTTGTTCTTTATCGTCGCTAAATTTAGCGGGCGATAGTCTACGCACATCCTTTCTGTTCCATCTTTCTTCTTTACGAACAGAACGGGGCAACCCCATGGCGATGAGCTAGGGCGGATGAAGCCTTTTGCCAACGAAGCATCAAGTTGGGTTTTTAGCTCAGCTAACTCATGTGGGGCCATTTTATATGGGCGTTTGGAAATTGGTGCGGTTCCTGGAACAAGATCCACTATAAACTCTGCACATCTGTCGGGTGGCATGCCCGGCAGCTCTTCAGGAAAGACATCCGGGAAGTCACGAACCACCGGAATATCTTCAAGTTCGGGAAGGGGAAGTACATTCAAGGAATGCACTTGGGTTCTTGTTCTGGGTGAGGTATAGTTAACGGTTTTGCCTGAAGGGTGGGTGAGTTTCACGGATTTGCCTTTGCAATCCAGATAGGCATTCTGTCTTGATAGCCAATCCATGCCAAGGATGACATCAATGTCTGAAGACTTGAGGGCTATGAGTGAAGCAAGGAATACTAAACCCTCAATTGAAATTTGATTACCATGGCTCACTCTATTAGTTTGCCATCTTGACCCTGGAGTTTGAATAATCATTGGGGTGGACAATTCAACAAAGGGTAACTCATGACGAAGTGCATAACTTTCCGACATGAATGAATGAGATGCTCCTGGGTCGAAAAGAACGGAAGTAGGAACAAAATTGACTGGGAGCGTACCAAGAATGACGTCAGTGGTGTCGTCAGTCTCTTCGGCGGCAATCTGGTTCAGACGTCCACGATTGGCGGGAGGAGCGGGTTTGGCGGTGAAGACCTTCTGGGGTGGCTTGCCACGACCATTGTTGTTGTTGTTGCCTCCGGCACGTGGTGGAGCATTCTGGTGCTGGACTTGGTTCTGGGGGCACTCGCGAGAGTAGTGGCCTGCCTGACCACACTTGTAGCAAGCTCCGAAAACAGGGCGTGGAGCTGGGTTGTTTGGTGGAGCTGGGTGGAACTGGGTGGGTGGACGAGGCGCCGAATAGGATGGCCTCGGTGGGTTGTTCTGGCGGAACATGCTATTGGGAATCCAGATCTTGCGCTTCTGAGAGCCAGAATTGGATGAACCTTCCTCTCTAGGGTGTTTGTGAAAGTCATTGGGGGTGTTCATGTCCTCCGCCTTGATGGCCTTGTTGACAAGGACCTGGAATGTGGCAAAGTCATGAAGATTGAGCTCGCGGCGGAGTCCACTATTGAGGCCACGACGGAACCTCTCTTGTTTCTTGGAGTCGGTGGAGACTTCTTCGGTGGCATAACGAGCAAGTCGGTTGAACTCACGACTAAACTCATCAACTGTTCTTCTGCCTTGAGTGAGGTTACAGAATTCATCACGCTTGCGGTCCATGAGACCTTTGGGAATGTGGTGCTCGCGGAAAGAGGTACAGAACTCCTCCCAAGATGCAGGTGGTCCAACTGGGCGCATATTCAGAAAATTCTCCCACCAAGAGCTCGCGGCACCTTCGAGGTGATAGGTGGCATAATTGACCTTGTCGCCATCTGCAACATGGCCGGCTTGGAGCTTCCTCTCGATGCTGCGAAGCCAGTCATCGGCGTCAAGGGGCTCGGTGGAGTAACGGAAAACCGGGGGATGAAGCCGGATGAAGTCGTTCAGAGACACCAGCTCATTGCGCTGTTGAGTGGTGTTGCGTGCGATGACTTCCAGTAGGTGGTGAGAGTCACGGCGGTTCCTCTCGACCTCCATCAGAACTTGGGCCATTGTGGGTGGGGGTGGAAGGTTATCTTCCTCCTGATTGTTCCCACCACCTTGGTTACGACCAACCTGGCCACGGGTTCCTTGAGACATCCTGAAGGTGAAAAACCAAAGTCAAACAGAGTTGATTTCAAGAGTCTAATCAAGGTATTGAAGTACTGGAAGGATTACAGAGCAAAGGGAGTAATCATCTTGACAACATGGTGATAAAAGCATACAAGCCATATATTCACAAGCTGTCATACAAACCATACATCGTTTTAGTACAAGCACCAAGCTAATACAAACGTGATGAAGATGATACATCCTTCAGAGGCACTCTGACTTCCTATACATTATTTATCTAAGCCTCTGGAACTTAGACACCTTGCTTACAACATACTAGGATACTACTACATCCTCACTAAGTAAGACCACAGGCGGTCTCACTCATCTCCATCTCCATAGTAGTCCTCATAAAAGTTACCCGCGTATCCCGGTAGCTGGAGGTGACCATCGGAAAACACGGAGGCTTGTGGACCCTGATATCCACTTGGGCAAGGATGGGGCCTAGGTCCAGTGTAGGGTGGAAGCAAAGGACCACGGGGTGGAAAGACTCCTCCAATCTCGGGCCAAGCAACTCGAGAAGGCATCTAGGTCCTCACTAGATAGATCGCATCGTACTCCACTGATCCCACGCTCACAAAGGGTGCCAAGAGCGTCAGTGCTCGGTACAGACGAACACGGGTGGCGTGGAGCTCAAAACGGAGAGCACGTGCATCACGATCTCTGTCACTAGCAAACCTAGCAGTCACCTGGAGTGCTGGATCCTCTGCGGAGTGATCTGAGTAGAGTCCGGTGTAATATCCCTCTTCTCCTGGAAGTGCAGCTGGGATAAAGCGGAAAGAAGTCTCTCTCAGTAGGGTGTGCTCCTCTCTCAGCAGTGTGATACATGAGTATGCAGCATCCTGCACAGCCATGTTCTCGGTAACGCCGATGCCATGTCCAAAGTGGATAGGCTGGGTGACTCCAACGTGGTGTGGGTAGATCCGGACAATGCAGTGAAACTGCGTCTGGTTGAAGTCGTGGAACTGCTCCTCGATGGTGTACTCAGGATACCATCGATATCCCACGTAGGACATCATCTCGATCAACGTGGCGGGGTGGCCACGCACACCGAGGCACCTGGTCAAACGAACAATCTGCTGAGGAGGAAGATTTGCCATCTGAAACAGAAAGCAAGAGTTTGCAAATGCATCAGATTATATGATAAACCTGGAATGACTCGGACAGCATAACGGCTGTAATTGTAAGAAATGACAATTTCTTTCAATCATGCAAAACAGCACTTACATAATACGATGTAAGAAATCAGCATTATTAAAATGCTAGGAAAAACCTGGACACAACTTTCCTACGGCTATAAGGAAGCAATCAACGAGATATGCTAATCAGACAGAGGAGAGCCTAGTCCTATCTTCCCGTAGAGTAAGATGAGGGTGACTCAGAACTCAGAACGAAGGAGGTAAGGAGAAAAATGAAGCCTTACGTTGTTCCCTTATATACCCAGAGTAACTATATAACTATAGAATGCTAGACTTAACTTCGGCCAAGGCTACTAGTCCTACAGTCAGTCCTGCTCTGATACCAAGTCTGTCGGGACCCGGGGTTAGCGTATGCAAGTACAGTTAAGACATAGTCATATGGAGAGCCGAGAACCGCACCCACTTGTCTAAGCAGACAAGGCCAAGCACTGAACATTCTCGGAAAGCATCGTACGTGAGGGGCATCCCATCCAGGCCGGATGATCAACTGTAATGGGTCCTCATCGTACGCACACAAGTCTACTGATATGGGTGGCGAACTCCCATATTCAAAGACAAGTCGCCTCAACCATATTATCGACTATCTCAAAACTCTTACATAGACTTACTCCAGCCCGATCACTTAGTCGGGATCTAGGGCGGGCTCGATCATACCACAAAGTGTGCACGAGACAGAGTCTCAAGCAATCGCATCGCGATGCCCCAATCTGCGCACATCTAACGGCCACTTGGTGTATAAAAGACCGCCAGCCAGAACACAACTAAGGTCTCGAAAACCCATACAAAGACATGCATGTTATAAACATACACGCAGCACACATGCCTTGTATGAACAGTAGGTACCATTGCAATTCTCTACAAAGTGTACATTTTATTTATAACTCTTATAGAGTACACATAGAGATCACATACATGTGATCCAACATTACATCACGAAGCGGAAGCAAATTATGTCTGAGTACAGACAAGTTTAACAAATGGCTTAAGAAGCCTTATTCAAACACAAAGCCCTCCACGAGGGAACCAGTCTGCTGACTGGGACTAGACTAGTTTAACTTCAGTCGTCCAGCTCGATGAAGAAGCCACCTTCGGGGTCAGTGGCGTCATCTAAAACATATATTAAGCAAACGTGAGTACAAAGGCGTACTCAGCAAGACTTACATAGGAGCTATACTACTCATGCACATGTATCAAGGTAAAGGGAGGTGGGGTTCACTTGCAGAAATGCCAGCTTTGACTTGGCTAATCCTGAACTACGAGTACTAGACTTTGAGGTAAGAAGCGTACACGAGTCCACTACTTTCACCAACCAATACACCACTATGGTGCCTTCTTCGACTTCCCCACGAGGAGGCACGCCATAGCACTCACACTTATCTTGGTGTGTTTTAGAAGTATCCGGTTCAAGTTATCTAATAATCAAGCTAAGCTTTCCAAGCAGTCCATAACCGCGGACGCGGCTATTCGAATAGTTTTGTTAACCTTGCAAGGGTGTACCGCTACACACACATGACCATCATTTACCGCCTTTGATCTCGACACCATTCAAGGGGTGCCAGCGAGGATGCTCACCACAACTGTTTCCTCATAGCCTATCTAGTCCAAGAAAGCCGCCTACTTGGGTTGGCTACCACAATCGTGAACCCGGCCGGTTTACCGAAGTGGACCCAAGCGATGTGTGCGTGGTGCATAAGCCGGTCTCGGATGAGCCGTTCTCTCACTTAGCATCCAGGCCACAAGCCTACCAGAACTCCGAACTACTGCGACATCTGGACATCGAAAGGGATGAGTTAATAGGTTGAGAGGGGTCAGTGAGCCCAATGTGTGGTTGTACTCTTCATCTTGGATCACCACACAAGAACTCGGACTTAGGGCGGTGTTCAACGAGACAACCCACTGTGTACTCCTACACAGCCTCTCATCGTTCACCTTGTATTAGGGTCGATTCACCAACACTTTTCTACCATCAACACATGATCACTACCATCCCGACTCACATCACAGTAACAACATGGTATCATACTAAGCATGCAATAAGCGATAACAATTGCAGGGGCCACATGATATCATTCAACTCCTACGTTTGCTAGGATTATGGTTTGCTTAATACTGTGACAAAAGATAGGTGATGCAAAGGAATGGGTTCATCTATGCGGTAGAAACGTAACACGGTGATCATCCTATACAATGCATAAGCGAGACATGAGAGGGAAGTGGGATTTTATCGACATGATCAAAGGGGTTTTGCTTGCCTTGCTGACGAGGTTCGGGCTCTGGATCTTCAGCGAAGGGGGTGATCTCTTGCTCCGGTTCCACCTCTACTCGACAAACAAAGCACGAAGTAGCAATCAATATGAATGCAATGCTCAAGCACATGATTGAATGTTGAAGCTTGAAGTATAAGTGTTGATGTGTGAGACAATTCCATTTAAGTGGAATATATTGCATTTTTAAATGCAAATTCAAATTCCACATTTGAATTCAACCTTAATCAAGTTATATATGATATAGTTTGATCAATTTTGAATTAACTTCAAATGTGTATGATATGCCTCTGAAGTGTGGTTGATTTGCATCATAAATCCATGGTCCAAGTGGCAAAATCATTTGGTTTGAATTTGAATTAAATTCAAATAAACCAAATGACATATGCTACTGGTCCCATTTTAAAATCAACTCAAACAGATTTGAAAGTTGCATATTTGGAAAGATAATTTTCTCCTGATCATTTTTCATATATTATTTGTCCAATTTGGAGTTATTATGAATTTTCTATGAATTTCCAAAGTTTGGGGTATTTTCTGGACTTTCTGGAATTATTAAGCTATTTTTCTTTTCTGGAAATCCTTTACTGCGTCATTACTGCGTCAGTGCTGACGTCAGGGGGGGGGCTGACAGGTGGGGCCACCCTGTCAGTGGCTGGGCTAATTAACCCGGCTGGGTTAACTTAACCAGTGGCTTAATTAAGCCACTGGGCCCACTGGTCAGTGACTCAGAGGTCACTTAAAACGTGATTAGTGGCTAATCCACCGGCGGCTTGACGCCGGCGACGTGAACCACGGCGGCGACTCGCCGGAATCTACTACAGGCCACGGGAAAGCACGGGGAGGGCACCATCTTGCTCCTGGAGGTCTTCCACGTCGGTTGGTGGCATCGGGGGTTCACGGGGTGGTCGGAATCGACGACGGCGACGACTCCGGCGGAAACAGTACGGCGATGAGGTCGTGGTCGGCGCTACCGTGCACGGATCGGGTTGATTTCACTTGCGTTTGACAGCTATCGGGCTCAGGAGCCAAACGCGTGCACTGGACGAGTCGAAGGGGCACAGGGGCGACCTCGAGCTCATCCATGGCGGCGACGAGCTACGGCTTCCATGGCGGATTCGACTAGAGCGAGCAATCGAAGGGGAAAACAGGGGGTTCTCACGCGCAAGCTCACCCTGAACGCAGTAGAGGTGCTGGCGAAGGATGGGGTGGTTCAACGGCGGCGGATTCGATGACTTTCTTCACGGCGGCCGGAGTTGAAGACGACGAAGGGGACGGCGGCTCTGGAGTTCCTCGGGTCGATTCCTTCTGCACGGTGACGTAGTCGAGGACGGCGGAGGCGATGGACACCTTGGCTGGACTCCTTGACGTCGATGGCCATGAGTTCTTGCGACGGTGAACGGCGGCGCTCTCGGGTGGTGACGAAATCGAACACGGGAGGAGGAGGAGGAAGCTCTGGAGGGGGGGAATGGATGCGGACGGAAGAGCGGCGTCTCCAGGCGTGAGAAGAGGCCACGGGGAGGCCTGGAAGCACACGGCGGCGACGTGTCGTCCTCGGCTCGCTCGGTGGCATTCCACCGAGCATCTTGGGAGCGCGGGAGGTGGAAGAAGACCTCCCTGCCCTTGTGGGCCGGCTGGGCTGGGGTGGGCTGACTTCGCCCAGGCGCCAGGTAAGTCTTTTCTGATTTCTTTCCTGTTTCCTTTTCTGTAATTTGTTCTGTTTAGCTAAAATAAATAGCTAAACATTTTATTAAATGTTGAAAACTTTTATGTGGCCTCATAATAATATAGACTAGCCACTCATAAACTTTCAACATTTTTAAAATTCAAATGATTTGAATTTTAAATCAAATAGGGGGATTTCTTTATTTCCAAGGTACTTTTTGAATATTTGAAAAATCTATGAGCATGGGGTGGGTCCCACATCACTTGATATGTGATCACACTCATTTATAAGACTTTTCAAAACTCTAACATGAATTTTTGGAAAATATTTTTATCTGGCCTTTTGAATTAATTCATCTGCGGGGGTGTTCCTTCTCCCATTTGGATTTTGTAATTGATTTTCAAGGTTTCTTTTGAAACTTTTGCATGATGCAAAGGTACTAGTTAACCCTAGCACATACCTAACAGAGGGATCTGACACACTACAAAGAATTCTCGTCTCGAGAATTAAAAGGTAGTGCAAGGGGTAGAGTTTTGGTTTCGTATTCTAGCGATTCTTCTGGGGTTTTTTTTCGTCTTTCTCGAAGGAGTCGATCCTTCTCGTTGACGTCTTCATTTCTCTGCAGCAGTGCATCTCGATGAGTTGTCTTCCTTCTTTCAGGGTCTTCATCGTACCTACAGATAGGCTAGGAGGGGACACTTAGGGGGGTCGAATCAGTACCAGGTGAATCAATCGAGGCTGTCCAAGGGAATGGGGTACAAAGTATCTCATGAGTTAAACTCAGGGAGATACATCGAGAGGAACAAAAGAAGTCGTGATAAGTTTTCAAGTGGAAATGCAAGCATTTGACGATGATAACGGAGGATGAAAAAAAGGGGTCCAGAGCATCCGGATAAGCACTGAGTCTGATAACGAACTGAATATCACAAGGTAGAGGACTCGTGAGCTGCATACGAGGTCAAACAAGAGGAATAACCTCGAGAACGGAAAGGTACAAGAGAGTCAGGTTTCGATCCTGTGGAACTGTGGGTTATGGGCCCATAGTGAAAAAGGGTGGTGACAAACAATGCGATCAAGTTGCAAGGTAAGTCAGAGAACAACTTGTTAGCTAGGTCGGCAACAACATCGGTACCAAGGGCGAGGGATGAAGAGAACCATTTTCCTGCTCGTTAAAACGAGGCGGACCAATAGGCAAAGTTCTCGTCCATCGGTGGTTACCAAAATGTTATCAACAGTAGTAACAGGTTGTACGGACAAAGTAGTACACCGAAGTGTTAACGTCAGCAGGGAATCATCACTGCGAGGATAATTTATATTCAAAGAAAAGTTAAATAGACCAATGGAAAGGAAAATGTGATGATACACTAGTATCGGGTATATATCTTTCCCAAGAGAAAACAGAGCAAGATATACATGACAAGTGTGTATTGGAAGGGAGTCAAAGGAGGTTGTCGATGATATCACAAATCATCGGGGGCAAGGATGGTATTTCACACGATGAATTCAATAGGCACATGGAAGAAGCAAAAAAAATGATGATAATGACCACGACACTTTATGTCGAGATATTTCAAGAGAATGTAATCGAATAGCGACATCACCAACAAAAGGGGTGGTGGAGCAAAAGGTAAGCGGTGTTCTCGGTTGACGACAACCCAGAACCATGGAGTGGCTACGACAGGGAAAAGTATTGTCCCATCAAGATTCATAAGATGTAGTGCAAAGGTATGATATCCTCGAGGTACCAGGGGTAATACTCGAAAGGTAGAATGGTGGATCATAGGTATAGAAGAATTTATACCAAGGGTATAATTACCTTTACAAGAAGCTTAGGATAAGTCTACATAGTATCCATGGGCATGAACACAAAGTTTCAGGGTCGACTCCCACTTCTTCAATGCATAACATTTCAATCACTTCTCTCTTTCGATGAAGTTGTAGAGTAGGAAATTTATCTGGCGTAACACCAGTAGAGTAAGACCCGTAGAAGTTCATGGGTTCACAAAGATGGATGAAGCATAGATACAACCCATAGGGACATTTTTACGGATCTATACGACAAACAATAGGAACAAGAGATACATGTTTGAAAGGAGAAGGCCGATGACACGGACCAGATGATACCGTTCGCCCAAGGCATTTCGTATCAGGAGAAATTCATCAATGATTTAGGACACAAGGGGACGGAAGGTAGTAATCCACCAAAAAGGTCAGGTGGCGTACAGAGAGTCTGGTGCGAGTATCGGTACTCAACCATAAGAAGAAAGAATGCCAAAGCATTGGACATAGAAGCATCAGAATAATTCGATGCTTAAGTACAAAGGAATTACGATTTCCATATCGGTGTATCAGATTCAGATACATTAATCAAACATGAATAAGTTGAATAGAAGCTTGACGGTTAATCAATTAAGGTTTGATTTACCGAGAATCTAGCTCATGTCGGGAATGACGTCGGAGCCAGAAGAAAGGATTCATAGGGATCAACTGATGATTGCGTGCATTCGCGCACACGATGATTCAAAAGATCGGAATGGCAAGGCCAAGGGAGGTCATCGAAGACCACAAGACAAACGGGATAAAACATAGTGCAAGAAGGCAAGAAGAATCTCCAAAGCAGTAGGCTGCCGAGGATTGTTGAGGGATCGAATAGTATTGCAAAGTATTTTGGGAATCACAGGAACCACTAATGGTGAACGGATCCTCAATAAAAGAGAGGAATTATCCGCAGGGGGAAAAGAAGCTGCAAGGCAGTAGGCTCAAAGGATTCCCGAAACAACGGAAAGTATTTCGATGTATCTTGTGAACACAAGAGAAACTGGGATTGAATGGATGACACATATGGTCTCGGGAATTTTATCGGAGAGTAATCTTCAGAATCTTCTCGTGAAGTAAGCGATCATCTGTAATGAGGGGCTCTCCGGGAGGAAGTAGTCACGAGAACCTAATGTGAGAGTTAGAAAAGTCTTTAACCCGAAAGATAAGAGAGATCAGATCCCCAGAGTAAAGGTACGGAGAAAAAGATCCTAGTACCACCCATTTTGCAACGTGGGCCGATAAGCCACACGACACTGTTAGTAAAGTAGTTTTGCAACGACTAGACTCGACTTCGACCAAGGAGTTGGAAGGGGGTGTCCTACAGGAAGTCGGCTCTGATACCAACTTGTGACGCCCCCAAAATCAGAGCGTGTACAGTAATCATACACGCAAGGTACACGATCGAGATTAGGGACTCACGGTGAGATATCACAACACAACTCTACAAATAAAATAATACAAGCTATTTAATACAAGCCAGGGGCCACGAGGGCTCGAATACAACAGCTCGAGAGCACAAAGTTAGCGGAAGCAATAGTATCTGAGTACAGACACAAGAATACAGGGTTGCCTTAAGAAGGCTAGCACAAATAACAACAGATCGAAAAGGCGAGGCCTCCTGCCTAGGAACCTCCAAACTACTCCTGGTCAACGGGGAACTCGACGTCGTAGAAGGCATCAAGGATCTTCACGTAGCGGTAGTCAGCATCGGGGAACTCCTGCTCCTGGACTCCAAGGCTCCAACGCCGACTGCAGCGGCCGATCAGGAAAAACATAAAGGGGGAAATAAAGCAAAGGTGAGTATCTGGCATACCCGCGAGTCTTACGTCCGCTACTAAGCATTATGCATTTGTATCAAAGGAAAGGGGAGGCTGTATATAGTGGACTGCAAGGTAGAAATCAGAATAAGGGTAAGAATCTAGGCCTATCGAAGACTAGCATCTTCTGACGTGTCTTGCAGCACAAGGAGAGAACAACCAACAGTTTATATAAAGCAATAAAGTAACAATGAAGCAGAAGTTGCTGCAACATTGAATAATATAAGTTGTAATGATTAATAATAATAATGCCTCCGAGTTCCCCTCCTTGACTTCCCACGCGAGGAAGAAAACCCGAAACCATACAGTTTAATAGTAATGGTTCGTAGTGGTAAGATCCAGCTTCAGCATAAAGCGTCCTGTTACCGTGGACACGGCTATTCGAATAGATTAATCTTCCCTGTAGGGGTGCACTGGCGTGACTCTACGACGCTCGGATCTCCAGGGTGGCGGGAACCTTGTTAGGGAACGCTTGACCAAAGCTATCCAACACAAAGTAGCCCATCCTTCGGCAATCAACAGAGAGGTCATCTGCCGGACTATATCCTATGTACGCCGGGCTTTGGACCCTAACCCGAACGTACTCCTGCACGGTGCGTGACTGGCCGGTGAAGAAAAATCAAAGCAAATACAAATACACCGCTCGAGCGAGAGAAGGCAACACCACTTCCCGGCAATCAGCCCGCGGTACTGCTGACGTCTGAAGACTCTCGAACGAGACTACGATGCAAGGGAGCCCACACTCCTCGTCCATAATGATCCAAGATGATCATGGGTGACCAAAGCAAGATTTGGGAACAGTAATTGTGATTAGCAAATGTGATCAATGTTCATAACACTGAGGGTGTTACACTTGCCTAATAACCCCCTGTCATTTTATTTAAACCGTGGTTAACCCCCTGTGTCAATGACAGGTGGGTCCCAGGCGTCAGTATGACCAGTCAGCACCCCTGATGTCAGCATGATGCCATGCTGATGCAGTAAACCTTTTCCAGTTTAAAAATAATTTAGAAAATTCTAGAAAACTATTAAATCTTTGAAATTCAATAACTTTTAAACCATAACTCCAAATCAAAAGTGTAATATATGAAAAATCATCAGAAAAATGCAAGGATTCCAAATATCATATTTTCATAGATGAAAAACACATCTATGATGATGGACCGGTAGCATTTAGCTATTTGGGTTATTTGGAATAATTCAAAATAAATGTTTAAATCATTTCAAATTAAATCTTTGCAATGCCAACCTTATCACATCAACATCAGAGGCATATCATACACATTTAAACATAGTTTACAAAGACCAAACATTAGAAAATGCAATTTTGGCTAATTTGAACAACATTTGGAGTTTGAATTTGAATTCCTTTTTCAAATCAACTTCAATTAACATGTGACAAATTGAACATAGATCACATCAGTACCATGCCATGATTCATTTCTTGAATGTGCATTGCAATGTGATGTTTACAATGTTGTTGTCTCGGTGTTTGCTTCTTATCGATAGATCCATCGCCGGACGTAGTCCCTGTTTTCTCCGAAGAGTGCACCCCCCGAGTCTCGACAATAAGTCAAGCAAACCCCCTTTGATCATGTCTATATAAACCCAGTTTCCCTCTTGTTCTCTTATGCATGTTTAGGTGATTCACATGTTACCATTCTACCGCTAGTTGAACCCATCCTTTGCATGACCTATCATTGCTGCCACAGTATTAAGCAAACCTCAACCTATCAGATACAAGATTTTTTTGTGTTCATCATGTGGCCATTCATCCATGTTATGCTATGCCATGCTAGAGTTGTTTGCAATAAAGTTGATCCATCTGGGTGATGTATCGGGATGGTAGTGGACACATGCAACAAGGTGGTAACGTGTTGATGAAGTCACCCTAATATAAGTGAACAATGAGAGGTTGTGTAGGAGTACACAGTGGGTTGTCTCATTTACAATGCCCTAGGCCCAGAGTTCTTGTTTTGTGATTGTCGGGGGATTGGTACCCGGGTAGGCTAACCCAAGCGGAAGCAAGCTTTCAAGACAAGGATGGGCCGATTGGGCTGCAGCTGGGCCGAGCTAGGCAGAGGTACGGCCGATTGCACTAAGGCAATCGGCCATACCAAGTGCCGGCAGTCGGCCCAGGCGCAATCGGTCCACCCTTTTGTTCATTGAAGACGATCGTCCGATTGACCTGCTGCTGGATCGAGGTCGTTTCCTAGAAGACCGATTGCCGAGAGCAATCGAGCTTACCCAGGAACCACCAGTCGGTCCAGGCGCAATCGGAGCTACCTGACACCCAGTCGGGGGTATGATTACGAGGTCACAAATGCCATATCCCAAGATATCTGGGTGGCAGGAAGGCCAAGTCACATCGAGGATTTCCGGGAGATACGATGTCGACCTCTCCGCCGATTCTGCGGACAGGCCGACAAGACCGTACCTCATAGCTCCACTGTTCATCACTAGACCCTACAAGGTAGCAGCATGGGTCGCCGCTCGTAGGCTCCGGATCACCCGGATAGGAGCAGTTGGTGGGCCCAAGCCGACTAGAGGTTGACAGCTGGGCCCATTCGGCACTGAAGTTACCGAAGTACCCTGAACTCACACTATAAGAGCCAGGGTACCCCTCATGCGCGAGGGACGCCACACCTGAGATCTCATTAACTCTTTCTCCCTTCAGTTCATTTACTGCCCGTAGTCACTCCTCAGGGAAGCAGGAGAAGACCTTGCCCACGGCGGCGGTTTACTCCTTCCCCTGAGAAGATAGAAGAGCAGTTATTGTAGTTCCTTCATTGATATATAAGAGATAAGCAGGAGTAGGGGTGTTATCTCTCCGGAGAGCCCCGAACCTGGGTACATCGTGGTGTCTTCATCGTGCTTGTGCCCAACCCGATTCCGGCACCATCGACATTTCCCTCCCTCGTGTCTTCCCCTCACTTTAGCCATCCCCATGGCATCTGCCGTCACATATCGACGACAGTTGGCGCCCACCGTGGGGCAGACCGAGGCGTCGACTGGAGTCAAGATCCGGACGGGATCAATCTCAGCATCGGGCGGTAGCCACGCCTCTGGCCTGATTCTAAGGCGTGGGGCAATCGACTATGTGGTGGACTACTCGGCGCGGTACAAGGAAGGAGCTCCCTTGCCGCCCGGGGTGTCGCTGCAGGTGGGAAGTCACCGTCTCTTCATCGGTGCCTTCCCTGAGGCATATCCAAGAGACATCCGAGTTTTCTCATGTGCTACAGACCCTCTCTTGACCAGGGGCTGCGCCGCAGCACCTGGCCAAGGGGAGGGCCGACTGCACGCTGCAGTCATGATGGCGGGAGCGTCGTCCTCGACCAATCGGGACCCGACAAGCGCAGCAAGGAAGGCAAAGGAAGTGGCTGATGCAGCAGAGCGAATCGGCACCAGTGCGTTGCGGGATGTGCTGTACACACCCGTGAACAGGAATGGTGATCCGGAGCAAGTGCATACCGAGCTGGAAACGGCACGGCTTGCACTGGCTCGCAGGGCCGAGCAAGTGCTGGCTGAGGAGCGTCGGCTGGGAGCCATCACTCGGGAATACAACGCAGCGCATGCAGGACCGCGTCGGCCGATTGAGCCCGCAGTCCTGGAAGACCTAAGAAGCCGAGGCCGGGCAGTCAACCAGCAGTTGTCTGGGGCGGAGCAACCGGAGCGTCCAAGAAGGCCTGCACAACCGGAGCAACCGGTGCAATCGGCATTTGTCCAAAGGCCCACATATAGCACACCCGACAAGAATCTGAGAGCAGCCGAGCAGATAGCGCTTGAGTTGGAAGAGTTGGAAGGAGATGAGCGGCGCGAGCAGTCGCGCCGAATGCGTGAACTGATAGCGGCCGCAAAAGAGCAGAGGCTTGTGGAAAGGGGCAATCAGAACGCTGAGCCAGAGGCATCAAGAGGGACAATGAGGCCGAATGCGGGAGCCAGCCAGCGGCCGAATGCGTCGCGCCAGAATCGGCACCAGCCCGCGCCATCTCGGCATGACAGCAAGGTCAGAAGCAATCGCCCAGCAGCAAGCAGAAGAATGGAAGAGCCGGCCGTTAACAGCAGGCGCCATGACATGCCGCAGCAGTCGGCACCGAGACCAGCAATCAGTACCCGACTTGGCCCTCGCCAAATCGGTCAGAATGATGCAAGGCATCGCATTGAGCTCCTGGAGAAGGAGGCCCAGGAAGATGAAGAAGGAGAAGCTGGCCCAACATGTTTCGGTCATCGCATTCGGATGGAGAAGTTCCCCAAAGGCTTTACACTGCCGAGAGATACCCCCAAGTACAATGGCTCGGTAAAGCCTGAGGACTGTCTGTCCGATTACCTGACAGCAGTTCGCATTGCGGGAGGCAATCGGCGTGTGGCAGTTCGCTATGCACCGCTCATGCTGCAGGGTTCAGCTCGGACATGGCTGAATAGTTTGCCCAAGGACAGTGTGAACTGTTGGGAGGACTTCACGACTGCGTTCATCCACAACTTCACAAGCACATATGAAAGGCCCAACCTCCCTCGGCAGTTAGCTTTGTGCGTGCAAGGCAAGGACGAGCCCCTCCGAGATTACCTGTCTCGGTGGATCAAGTTGAAGAATTCGTGCGAAGGAGTCCATGAGATTTAGGCCATTCAGTACTTCACTGATGGATGCCTGGCCGATTCAATGCTGAAGCACAAGCTGCTCCGCAAAGACTTCACATCGCTCGCCGAGCTCATGAAGGTGGCAAATGCTTTCGCTCTGTCCGATTCTGCGATGCGCCCTATCCAACTCGGAGTTGGAGGTGTGATCCAGTCACCAGGGGCTCCGCAGTCGGACACAGGAAACCAAGGCCTCAGTCGGAAAGAGAGAAGAGAGAACAACCGCAACAACAACAACAACAACCAGCATAACAACGGCAAGCGAAAGGACGAGCAACCGGACACTCAGTATGGCAGTCGGCAGGTGGCCGCTGTTCAGAATGAGGAAGACCCAGCGGCCGCAGGAGGCAGTCGGAAGATGAGACCCAATGTGAGACCCCCAGGGCAGATGAAGCCCAAGTACACGTTTGAGGACATGTTGGATGCACCATGTAAGTTGCACAGCACGCCTGGGAGGCCGTCTGCGCACACCACTCGGCAATGTGATTTTGTGAGAAGGATAGCAAAAGGAGAAGCTTTACCACCACCACCACCACCACCACCACCACCGCAAAACAGAGGACCACCTCAGCAGCAAAACCAGTACCCGCAGCAGGATGCAGCATACATGATTTTCACCAGTGAGTCCACGGACAAGGGCAGTCGGAGAGCCCGAGCTCAGGAAGTCAATGCAACTATGCCACCGATCCCCCAATTCATGCACTGGTCAGAATGTCCGATATCCTGGGACAGAGCAGATCACCCCACCATTTTGCCGAATCCGGGCAACTATCCGCTGGTGGTGGATGCTCTGGTCGCAGGGCCTAAGTTTTCATGCAAGTTTTCAAGAGTGCTAGTTGATGGAGGAAGCACAATCAACATCCTGTACCGAGATACGATGCTCAAGCTAGGACTTACAGAGAGGGATTTGGAGCGCAGTCGGACGACATTTCACGGGATCGTCCCTGGGTTGTCTTGCACCCCCTTGGGTCGCATTCGGTTGGATGTCATTTTTGGCACAGAGGAGAATTTCAGGAGAGAGCCGATTTGGTTCGAGGTGGCCGACCTCAGCAGTCCATACCATGCTTTGTTGGGATTACCAGCATTTGCCAAGTTCATGATCAATGCACAGCAGACATACCTGAAGATGAAGATCCCGGGGCCAAACGGCGTCATCACAGTCACCGGAGACTTCAGGAAGTCCCTCGAGTGCACATCCGCTGGCAGCAGTTTGGCTGAGTCCTTAGTGGTGGAGACAGAGAAGCGTCAGCTCGGCAAGTCGATTGCAATGGCGCAAGCGCAGAGCAAGAATCCACTGCCGGTTGGCTCAGCAAAGAGAGCAGAGGAGGAATCGGTTTTTCAATCGGCCAAGGACAGCAAGAAAATCGCTCTAGATCCCTCCGACTCGACCAAGTTTGTTGTGGTCGGAGCTGGACTTAGCGACAAATAGGAAAGCGAGCTCGTCGAGTTTCTCCGTGAGAATCGGGACATCTTTGCATGGTCTCCACAGGACATGCCTGGTGTTCCGAGAGAACTCGCCGAGCACAAGCTGCACATTCGGCCAGGCTCGAAGCCGGTCAAACAACCCCTGAGACGTTTTTCTGAGGACAAGAGAAGAGCAATCGGCGAAGAGATTGCAAAGTTACAAGCTGCAGGTTTCATCATGGAAGTGTTTTACCCCGAGTGGCTGGCCAATCCAGTCCTCGTCATGAAGAAGAACAAGACTTGGCGTATGTGTATAGATTACACTTGTTTGAACAAGGCATGCCCCAAAGATCCATTTGCTTTGCCCCGAATTGACCAAGTGGTTGACTCTACGACCGGCTGCGAGTTGTTATCCTTTTTGGATGCTACTGCTGGATATCACCAGATAAAGTTAGCCGTAGAAGATCAGATCAAGACAGCATTCATAACCCCTTTCGGGGCCTATTGCTATATCACCATGCCTTTTGGTCTGAAAAATGGAGGTGCCACTTATCAGCGCATGATGCAAAGATGCACACACTCTCAGCTCGGCAGAAATATCCACGTTTACGTGGACGACTTGGTGGTGAAGTCGGCAAGGGGAGTCACATTGTTGGACGACCTCAGAGAGACCTTTGCAAATCTGAGAACCTATCAGATCAAGCTCAACCCGGAGAAGTGTGTGTTTGGAGTCCAAGCCGGCAAGCTCTTGGGGTTTCTCGTTTCCGAGAGGGGAATCGAATGCAACCCCGAGAAGATAGCCGCAATAGAGCGCATGGAGCAGCCCAAGACCTTGAAGCAAGTGCAGAAGTTCATCGGTTGCCTCGCATCCCTCAGCCGATTCCTCAGTCGGCTGGGCGAGAAGGAAATTCCCTTGTACCAGTTGATGAAGAAGACAGAGAAGTTTACTTGGACCCCCCAGGCAAATGAAGCATTCCGAGAGCTCAAGCGCATGCTATCCACGGCACCGATTCTGGCTGCCCCGATTGAGAAGGAGCCCATGATGTTATACATTGCGGCAACCAATCGGGTGATCAGCGCAGTTATGGTGGTGGAGCGGCCTGAGAAGGACAAGGCAAGGCAAGTCCAGCGCCCAGTGTACTACATCAGCGAAGTGCTTTCGGCATCCAAGCAGAACTATCCTCACTACCAGAAGATGTGTTATGGAGTATACATGGCAGCCAAGAGATTGAAGCCATATTTTCAAGCCCACTTGATCACTGTTGTCAGTTCGGCTCCATTAGCCGACATCATGGGAAGCAAAGATGCAACCGGAAGAGTGGCGAAATGGGAAATCGAGGTGGCCAGTCATGGCATCCAATATGAGCCAAGGACTGCAATCAAGTCGCAGGCACTAGCCGATTTCCTGGTGGACTGGGCTGAAACTCAGTACATGCCACAGCTCCCCATGTCGGATGTCTGGCGAATGCACTTCGATGGCTCCAAGATGAAGAATGGCCTAGGGGCTGGGATGGTGCTCACGTCCCCAAGGGGAGATCAATTGCAATATGTGCTCCAGATTCACTTTGCAGCATCAAACAATGTAGCCGAGTACGAAGCCCTTGTGCATGGTATCAAGTTGGCCAGGGAAATCGGTATTCGGAATATTGAGTGCTATGGTGACTCCGATCTGGTGGTACAGCAGTGCTCGGGCACGTGGGATGCAAAAGATGCTAACATGGCGAGCTACCGATTCTTGGTGCAGCAAATCAGCGGACATTTTGAAGGTTGCGAGTTCCACCATGTTCCAAGAGCAAACAATGAAGCAGCAGACGCCTTGTCCAAGCTTGGCTCCACAAGGCAAGCAATTCCACCAGGCGTATCTCTCGAGCATATCAAGAAGCCGTCCATCACTCCATCACCAGATTCCGAGTCCATTTTTATCTCGGAGACCGATCTTGAAGCTCTGAGAAAGGCAAAAGAAGTTCAACCGGCCAAGCCTGCAACCATGAAGAAGCAATCCAGCGCTCAGGGTGTCTCGGCAATAGCACCAGGGGCTGCCGATTGCAAACCAGGGGCTGCAGAAGAGAAGAAGAAGAGCGATACCACAGAGAAGCAAGCAGAGGCTGCGCCAGAGGGCACAACCTCTGGAGAACAAGTGATATCAGAAATTGCCGATTGCAGTAATGAAGTTTCAACCCCAGATGAGAAGTCAGCACCAGAGGCTGCCGAATGCGTGCCAGGCGCTGCAGTCGGCAGTTCGCAAGCAGAAGAAGATATAGCAGAGGTTCAAGAGGCCGAGATCGAGCAGGCCAATGCTCAAGAGACCGAGATCCAAGAAGAAGCCTTACCCCAGCAGGCAGCAGTAATGGTAGTGGTCAGTGCGCCATCATGGGCACAGCCAATTCGAGATTTTTTGGCAGATGGGATCCTTACACCAGATTTGGCATTGTCCAGACAGATCAGTCGCCGATCTTGGGCATATACAATCATCAACAACGAGCTGATGCGCAAAAGTCCGACTGGAGTTCTTCAGAGGTGTGTTGAAGAGGACAGAGGCTTGGAGCTGCTCAGAGACATCCATCAGGGTGAATGTGGTCATCACGCGTCAGCAAAGGCAATCGCCAACAAGGCTTTCCGACATGGTTTCTACTGGCCAACTGCACTCGCAGCAGCTGAAAATCTGGTGAAGCACTGCAAGGGTTGTCAGCGATTCAAGGCAAAGAGTCATCAGCCAGCATCGGCACTGAAGACCATCCCAATAGCTTGGCCGTTTGCAGTTTGGGGTTTGGACATGGTCGGACCATTCAAGAGAGCTAGAAGCGGCATGACACATCTCCTGGTGGCAATCGACAAATTTACCAAGTGGATCGAGGCAAGACCAATCAAGAAGTTGGATGGACCGACTGCAGTCAAGTTTGTGGCCAACATCGTATGCAGATATGGTGTTCCTAACAGCATCATTACCGACAACGGCACAAACTTTGCAAAGGGGGCATTGGCTCGATATGCATCTCAGCAAGGCATTCGGCTTGATTTGGCATCTGTGGCACACCCACAGTCCAATGGTCAAGTCGACAGGGCAAATGGACTAATCCTATCGGGTATCAGGCCCAGATTGGTAGAGCCACTTGAGAGGGCACCTGGGGCATGGATTGATGAGCTCCCCGCAGTACTTTTCAGTTTGAGGACCACGCCGAATAGGCCGACTGGATTCACTCCTTTCTTCCTGGTATATGGTTCAGAAGCAGTCATCCCCTCCGACATCGAGTTTGATTCACCTCGGCACGCTTTATACACTGAAGAAGAAGCCAAGTTAGCAAGAGAAGACGGCGTCGACCTCAAAGAAGAAGCTTGTTTGTTGGCCTTGTCTAGGTCAGCAATCTATCAGCAGAAGTTGCGGCACTACCACAGCAAGAAGATTCGACCTTTCTCTTTCCGAGAGGGGGACATGGTGCTCCGCCGAATCCAGAAGTCAGATGGGCAGCACAAGCTATCCTCACCTTGGGAAGGGCCGTTTATTGTCAGTAGAGCGCTCAAAAACAACTCCTACTACCTGATCGATTGCACCAAGGGAACTCGGCACAAGGACACATCGGGAGTAGAGACAGAGCGGCCGTGGAATGCCGAGTTGTTATGTCCGTTCTATAGTTAAATGGCATAAGTTTATGTAAGCCATTCGGCAAACAATCAGTTAAAGTTATCATGTCTCTGAAAATGAGCATTCGAGTACTTTCGTATAATTCCATTCGAAGAGCTAGCTGTAATCGGCAACGCTCCGTCAGACCCAAGATGTGCATAGCATACCCGGGGACTGGCCGACCACGAGGTCAAGAAAATAAGCCATTGTGGCACGGGGACTGCAGGCTGGCTCGCAATCGGACACCCAGCTCAAGCGCAAATCACTAAGGGGTTTGTGGCATTGAAAAGGGTGACGATTGAAGCAGTCGGTAGTACAAATCCCGGGAAACAACTCGAAACATGCCACCACAAGCAGCGCCGACGAGATAAAGTCGCCGATTGCGCCGCAAACTCGGACACTAGATCCAGAAGCGAGCAATCGGCGCCTGCTGTTGCAGAATCCTTTGCGTTAAGAATCTTGTCGTGTAAAAATAAAAACTCATCGAACCTTGGCTGGACGTTTTACTATTGATCCAATCGGGGACCGCATGTCGGCAGCAAGATCGACACAGTAAACATTCCCAAGCGCAGCCGATGAAAGAAACCGGCAAAGACGCAAAGTTGATCGCACATGAAAACAGTTAAAACAAGCAATCGATTTGCATCAAAAGTAACAGGCCCAAGGCCGAATAAGTTCATTACATCAAGTGGGTGTCGGCAGAATTAAAATTGTCTTACAAGGAAAAGTAAAACCGATCTAATATCGGCAGGTGGACAGTCCGAATACAAATCAAGAGGGCACATCTCAAGCAGTCGGAGGCACCGAGCTGGAGGATGGAGCAGACGGATCCGATTGAGCTTCAGAACCGGCAGCATCAACTCGTTTCATCTTCGGAGAGGTCTGAGATGAGTCGCTGTCGGAAGGCTCCTCGGCTAGCGTAGAGATAGTTGAAGCAGGGAGTGGGTTCCCTCCGTCATAAAGGTATGGAGTGTAGTCATACGGAGAGAACCAATTCGCCATAGTGCTGGCCAGCCGATTGACTTCAGCGTAGGTTTTCTCAAGAAGGTCCCCGGCACCATCTCGGAGGCTGTATAACTTGGAGAGTTTCACCTGAGGGTACCAAGTCAATATTGTCTGAAGGGCGGTCTCCGCACCAGTACGACCCGCGGAATTCAGCAGAACGTCGATCCGACGTGGGATAGCCTGGAGGAGAATCCGAGTTTGCTCAGTGGTCGCATTCGGAGTTTCCCCTTGATCAGAATCTTCCTCCTCTTGTGGGTCGTCCTTGCGAACCTTGGCGGAGGAGTCGGCAGCATGTTCCATTCTCTTTAGTCCGGCCTTGAGCTCAGCCGCCGGCCACAGGGCTTCGGCAATCTTCAGAATTCCGAGCTTGAAGGACAGGGCCACTCCCTGGATGACCGGAATGCGAGCTTGAGTGCCGATCAGATATTCATGTCGGGTCCAGACGCTGTCCGCGCGGTCACAAGTCCCTCCGGCAGCGATATGATCCTCCCGAGACTGGGCGACAGCGGCGTAGGCAGCCGCCTCAGACTGGGTGTCAAGAAGGAAAAATGTGAGAAATCAGATACAAGAAGAAAGCAATCGGAAAATGCAATCGGCATAAAGGAAGACTCACCGCTAAGGAGAAGATCCATGTCAGTTAGCCAGTCGCAGAAACCTTTGGCTCGGCGGCGCATTCGGGCATTCTCTTCAAGATGCTGCTTCTCCATTTCTTCATATTTGGCGATCTGCTCGTCGCGATCCTTGCGAATGGAATCCCGCGCGGCGACTGCTTCATCCCTCTCGGCTTGTAAAGCATCTCGGGCGGAGACTGCGGCATCCCGCTCGGCAAGAAGCCCAGCGCTAGTAGCCGTCACAGCAACAACGTCCGCAAGATGTTTCTTTTCAAGAGCTCCCATCTCGGCGCGAAGATTGTGAATAGTCCGGTTCAAGTCAGTCTCTACCCCTTGCAGCCGAGTCACTTCTTCAGAAGCTTTGGCGAGAGCTGGGCTCTGCTGGTTAAGTTCTGCAGTTAATTCCGAAATCCGGCCCTGGAGGTCACCTACCAGAGGAACAGTAGCTAGAAGAGAGCATAGAGATATGAACGCTAGAGCAATCGGCTAGTGGAGAAAAGGCAGATGGGCTAGAAGATACCTTTCAGTTTGGAGGTCTCGGCTGACAGGTTGTTGACCTGCAGCTGGGCCTGGGCGAGGGTCCGGAGGCTGGCGGTATAAGCTTCAAGAAGTTTCTCGAATACATTTCGTTTCTCCTCCATAACGGCCTGAGAAGAACAGTACGACAAAGTCAGTGATAGAGCAAAGAATATTGAAGATCCGAACCGATTGTAACCAATCGGCCCGAATCTCGGGGACTACACCCAGTGGGTGCGCTTGCGCGAACCCATCGGAAGGAAAGTCCACCGATTGAGGAAGGCAAATGAGAAAAGCAAAAATGCTAAAAGATCCGAACCGATTGTAACCAATCGGCCCGAATCTCGGGGACTACACCCAGTGGGTGCGCTTGCGCGAACCCATCGGAAGGAAAGTCCACCGATTGAGGAAGGCAAATGAGAAAAGCAAAAATGCTAAAAGATCCGAACCGATTGTAACCAATCGGCCCGAATCTCGGGGACTACACCCAGTGGGTGCGCTTGCGCGCACCCACCGGAAGGAAAGTCTACGATTGAGGAAGGAAAATGAGAAAAGCAAAAATGCTAAAAGATCCGAACCGATTGTAACCAATCGGCCCGAATCTCGGGGACTACACCCAGTGGGTGCGTCTGCGCGCACCCACCGGAAGGAAAGTCCACCGATTGAGGAAGGCAAACGAGAAAAGCGAAAGTACTAAGAAGATCCGAACCGATTGTAATCAATCGGCCCGAATCTCGGGGACTACACCCACTGGGTGCGCTTGCACGCACCCACCGGAAGGAAAGTCCACCGATTGAGGAAGGCAAACGAGAAAAGCAAAAGTACTAAGAAGATCCGAACCGATTGTAATCAATCGGCCCGAATCTCGGGGACTACACCCACTGGGTGCGCTTGCGCGCACCCACCGGAAGAAAAATGTCTAAAGTAAAAGAAGGAAAAGAAGGAAAGCAAGAGGTTATCGTATGATGCGAGGCGAGCTGTTGCAGATCCCGAGCAATGGCATTGGTGAAGCGGTTCACTCGGCTCAGCGCGGACGCCATGGGCTCTTGAGGAGGAAGCGCAGCGTCAGCCTCAGCACCAGCATGACGGGCGCGAGAGTACTCGGCCCGGAATTGATCCACCGTGCGCATTAAAACTTCTGAGGCAGTGGGGGTCGGCGTCGGCGCTGAGGTTGGAATCGCGATGGAAGTGGCAGTTGTAAGAGCTGGTGGCACCGTCGTCACTTGAAAATCAGAAGCACCCGATTGCGGCGGTGGCACAATCGGGCGAGTCGGAGCAGCGCTAGTAACGATGACGGGGGGAAGAGTTGTGGTCGTCGGCGGCGCTGATAGAACGGCGGGTGGCGTGGTAGCAATGGTTGGCGGTGCCAACATCACAGTCGGCGGCGAGATCGTCACCATTGGTGCGTCGGGCACGGCGGTCGACGGAGCGGGAGAAGTTGTAGCAGCGGCGGACGGGCTGGAGCGGCGTGGCGGGGACAGGGCAATCGGATCGACCAATTGCATTCCCCCGACACCAGGAGATACCGGGTCGGCCGCACGCTTGATAATCTTTGGGGCGAGGTCGGAAGGAGACGTCTTCTGGGCTGCTGCGAGCCGAGCTCTCTTGGCAGCACGTTCGGCGTCTTTGGAGGAGTGATGGGTGGCGGTCGGCCGCTTGCGAACAGCCGCAGCAGAAGCAGCGGGCGAGATGATGGCGCCGACACGAGCCGGGATCTCGGTGTCGATGTCATCAAGCCCAATCGGCTCGCTGAAGGGAGAAAGGGAGAAGAGTCAGTAGAAGCAGAGGTAGCAAAGTACTGCGCAGAAAGTCAGAAGCATACCCGATCGTTCGAGGTGCGCCGGTAGGCATTCGGCAACGGAGTGGGGCGACATTCAGAGGCGCCTGAGTGGTTGGCCTTCGAGCTGTCGTCTTCTGGGCCTGCTTGCCTTTGTGGGCAGTCGGCGCGGTTTGGATGACCTTGGAGGGAGCGGTACCAGAGGAAGAGCCAGCTGCCGAGATGCGTTTGGCTGGCACCCTGGGAGGCTTATCCCGGGGAGCTGCAGCAGGAGCAGCACCCGTTGAGATACTATCATCGTCACTCCAATCAGCCAAAACTCGCTCAAGGGAAGAGTCGGGCGTACCCCCTTGAGCTGGCAGCCGAGTGGTGGTCCTTGGAGGGATGGCGCGCGCAGCATCATCATCTTCGGCGTCCATGTCGGGACCCGGGGTTAGCGTATGCAAGTCCAGTTAAGACATAGTCATATGGAGAGCCGAGAACCGCACCCACTTGTCTAAGCAGACAAGGCCAAGCACTGAACATTCTCGGAAAGCATCGTACGTGAGGGACATCCCATCCAGGCCGGATGATCAACTGTGATGGGTCCTCATCGTCCGCACACAAGTCTAATGATATGGGTGGTGAACTCCCATATTCAAAGACAAGTCGTCTCAACCATACTATCGACTATCTCAAAACTCTTACATAGACTTACTCCAGCCCAATCACTTAGTCGGGGTCTAGGGCGGGCTCGATCATACCACAAAGTGTGCACGAGACAGAGTCTCGAGCAATCGCATCGCGATGCCCCAAGCTGCGCACATCTAAGGGCCACTTGGTGTATGAAAGACCGCCAGCTAGAACACAACTAAGGTCTCGAAAACCCATACAAAGACATGCATGTTATAAACATACACCCAGCACACATGCCTTGTATGAAAAGTAGGTACCATTGCAATTCTCTACAAAGTGTACATTTTATTTATAACTCTTATAGAGTACACACAGAGATCACATACATGTGATCCAACATTACAACATAAAGCGGAAGCAAATTATGTCTGAGTACAGACAAGTTTAACAAATTGGCTTAAGAAGCCTTATTCAAACATAAAGCCCTCCACGAGGGAACCAGTCTGCTGACTGGGACTAGACTAGCTTAACTTCAGTCGTCCAGCTCGATGAAGAAGCCACCTTCGGGGTCAGTGGCGTCATCTAAAACATAGATTAAGCAAACGTGAGTACAAAGGCGTACTCAGCAAGACTTACATAGGAGCTATACTACTCATGCACCTGTGTCAAGGTAAAAGGAGGTGGGGTTCACTTGCAGAAATGCCAGTTTTGACTTGGCTAATCCTGAACTACGAGTACCAGACTTTGAGGTAAGAAGCGTACACGAGTGCACTACTTTCACCAACCAATTACACCACTATGGTGCCTTCCTCGACTTCCCCACGAGAAAGCACGCCATAGCACTCACACTTATCTTGGTGTATTTTAGAAGTATCCGGTTCAAGTTATCTAATAATCAAGCTAAGCTTTCCAAGTAGTCCATAACCGCGGACGCGGCTATTCGAATAGTTTTGTTAACCTTGCAAGGGTGTACCGCTACACACACATGACCATCATTTACCGCCTTTGATCTCGACACCATTCAAGGGGTGCCAGCGAGGATGCTCACCACAACTGTTACCTCATAGCCTATCTAGTCCAAGAAAGCCGCCTACTTGGGTTGGCTACCACTATCGTGAACCCGGTCGGTTTACCGAAGTGGACCCAAGCGATGTGTGCGTGGTGCTTAAGCCGGTCTCGGGTGAGCCGTTCTCTCACTTAGCATCCAGGCCACAAGCCTACCAGAACTCCGAACTACTGCGACATCTGGACATCGAAAGGGATGAGCTAATAAGTTGAGAGGGTTCAGTGAGCCCAATGTGTGGTTGTACTCTTCATCTTGGATCACCACACAAGAACTCGGACTTAGGGCGGTGTTCAACGAGAGAACCCACCGTGTACTCCTACACAGCCTCTCATCGTTCACCTTGTATTAGGGTCGATTCACCAACACTTTTCTACCATCATCAACATGATCACTACCATCCCGACTCACATCACAGTAACAACATGGTATCATACTAAGCATGCAATAAGCAGTAACATTTGCAGGGGCCACATGATATCAGTCAACTCCTACATTTGCTAGGATTGTGGTTTGCTTACTACTGTGACAAAAGATAGGTCATGCAAAGGAATGGGTTCCTCTATGCGGTAGAAACGAAGCATGGTGATCATCCTAAACAATGCATAAGCGAGACATGAGAGGGAAGTGGGATTTTATCGACATGATCAATGGGGTTTTACTTGCCTTGCTGACGAGGTTCGGGTTCTGGATCTTCAGCGAAGGGGGTGACCTCTTGCTCCGGTTCCACCTCTACTCGACAAACAAAGCACGAAGTAGCAATCAATATGAATGCAATGCTCAAGCACATGATGGAATGTTAAAGCTTGAAGTATAATTTTGATGTGTGAGGCAATTCCATTTAAGTGGAATATATTGCATTTAAAATGCAAATTCAAACTCCACATTTGAATTCAACATTAACCAAGTTATATGTGATATAGTTTGATCATTTTGAATCATCTTCAAATGTGTATGATATGCCTCAGATGTCTAAGTGAAATGTAGCATGTTGCCATGGTTCAAGTTGCAAAAATATTTGAATTGAATTTGATTTAATTCCATTTAAATCAAATAGCAAATGCTACTGATCACTTTTTAAATTCAACTCAAACAGAGTTGAAAGTTGCATATTTGGAAAGATAATTTTCTCCTGATCATTTTTCATATATTATTTGTCCAATTTGGAGTTAATATGAATTTTCTATGAATTTCCAAAGTTTGGGGTATTTTCTGGAATTTCTGTAATTTATTAAATCTCTGGAAATTCCTTTATTGCGTCACTGTGGTGTCATGCTGGCGTCAGGGGGGTTTGACCCAAGTCAAACTGACAAGGGGCCCCACCTGTCATCCACAGTGGGGGTTAATCCTCTGCTTAAAATTAACCCGAGGGGTTAATTTGTGGCTGGCCCCACTTGTCAGCCACTGGGTTAGGTTTAAAAGGGTCATTAGGGGGGGGGCTAATGCTGGCTCGCCGGGGAGCCGCCGGAATCCTGCCGGAGACTCGCCGGAGTTTGGTTCTAGGGCGCGGGGAGGGACCTGGAGGGCATGGACTTGCTCCTTGGGGTCGTCCGCATCGAGTGGTGTCAACAGGGGGCCACGGGGATCACCGGAACATCATCGGCGACGAGCGGCGGCGGAAGTCGGGCACTGGACTCGTCAGGTTCTTCATTTTGTGCACGGATTTTGAAACCGAGAGTATAGAAACGAAGCTGGGGTGTGTGCGGAACTAGTGGAGCCATCCAGGGGTCAAACGGGTGCTTTGGTGCATGTCCTCGACGACGAGCGGCGGCGTTTGGTCTCGGACCTCGTCGAAATCATGCAAACGGGCACGGGAGGATGCGTGGATGGAGGCAAAAGAACGGAAAGCTCACCCTGATCGCGATGAAGGGCTCGGGGAGGCCGGGGAGTGCTTGGCGTGGACGAATTTGAGGTTGGACTCGTCGGCGGCCGGCGGCGATTCCTTAAAGCTGGCGTCACTTGGAGTGCTCCTGGGCTTCGATTGATCTGGGGGAAAGACGAAGTCGTCGACGCTGGTTCGATTGGACACGGTGGCGGAGCTTGAGGACTTCTGTCGCCGCGTTGGGGCTCGTCGGTGCACCGGCTCGGTCACGGCTGCTTCGCGGTTTTCGCACGGGAGAGAGGAGGAAGAGGGTTCCAGGGGGGGGGAAGAAGTGGATGAGCACGGGGGGTTCTCCACGACGCTAGAAGACGGCCGGGGAGCAGCCAGGCAGCTGCCTGTCGTACCCACGGCGGTCGCCGGCGAGGTGCCTGCCTGCCTGGAGGGAAGAAGACGCATGTAACCCCCTCCAGGTGGGCTGGGCCGGCCAGGTGGGCTACGGGGAGTTAGCTGGGCTGAAACCAGGTAAGTTCCTTTTTCCTTTTCTCTCTGTTTAATCTTTCCTTTCTTTTTCTGTAATTTTTTTTGGCTCTGATAAAAATACCAAACCATTTTATTAAATGCTGAAAACTTTTACATGGCCTCATAATAATATAGACTAGCCACTCATAAACTTTCAACATTTTTAAAATTCAAATGATTTGAATTTTAAATCAAAAAGGGGTATTTCTTTAATTCCAAGGTACTGTTTGAATATTTGAAAAATCTATGAGCATGGGGTGGGTCCTGTAGGGGAACGCAACAGAAAACAAAACTTTTCGGTATAGCGAGCACGCCCAGGACCACTATGGAGACGCATACAAGGTTTTGATCTGATCGTTACCGACTCGTAGCGCAGCGGGAAGTAGAGTCGATGAAGATCGTCGGTGCAGATCCCCGCAGCTAGGATTTACAACCTCCCAACCGCGAGAATGTATTCCCTCGTCTGCCCCACGAACAGCGCTCCGGGAGGCGGTCGGACAGTCCCTCGGACGATGTCACGGACAGCCCTTCGGGAGGACCCTCGAAACTCGATCTGTAACTCGGACAGCCCTTCCGGAGGCACACTCGAACTAAGATCGAAACAACGACCTCTCTACCAAGTTGCACACATACGGTGTCAGCTATCCAGCAGGGCTTCGCCGTCCAGAACTAGTTCCTGCCGGAACCCAGACAGCCTTTCGGCTCTACGAAACTCTTTCGTGTGAGGGAGAGAAGAAGCCAGATAATTGCATGGCATGTGTTGAGAACTCAAGTGAGAGCTTGGATCAAGGATATGGGGCTGCCCTCACACCTCTATTTATAGGAAACCCAAGGGGGCTTTCTTGGCTCCTAAGTCCTTCTAGAAGGCTTTCCAAAAATATCTCAAGTAGTACTTTTTACTATTCATGACACCACTTTTTCGCGTCCGAAAAATCCGAAAATATTTTTGTGGGTCTTAGAATAATTCCAACACCCACTAAAATGATTTTGGGCGCGTTCCGAAACAATTCCAGATTAGTGATTTTCATCTGCGAAAAGCAACCTAAGCATTTCCGGTAGCTCCGGAACATTTCCGGCAGCTCCGAAATATTTCCGAAAAAAATATTTTAATCTTTTCTCCAGAAAAATTCCAGAAGTTACCAGAACAATTCTGGCACTCTCCAAAATTACCAGATGCTCTCCGAAACCATTTCGGCTTAGTGGTTTACCCCGAAACAACTTTTCGGTTTTCTCTCTCGGAACTTTTCCGTCGTCTCCGAAACCTTTCCGGTGACTTTATCTCAGACTCCCTGTCTAGTATTCAACAGATAGATGACCCTTAAGCGTGTGACCCTGTAGGTTCGATGAAGTATAGACATGACCGGAACACTTTCCGATCAATGATCAATAGCGGAACCGAGGACATCCATATTGATCCCTATACCCATACGAAGAATTATTCGAGTGAACCTTTAGTTGTTGTGTGCTATTCCTGTTGCTTCGCGATATATTACAAATACCCGAGGTGAGACTTATTGGCATCCCCGTGAATCAACAACTTGTCCACTATGCCAGTTACCTCGTTCCTGGTATTGTTCTCTTTTCTCGTTCCCGCGTTCCGGCATCCCTGTGATCAAATCACACTGTGTCTGGCCAGACGATGGTGGATACCGTAACACCGAGAGGGCCCTAAGAATATCTCTCCAACGACGGAGGAGAAAATCCCAATCTCGAGCTACCTAGTTCCTTGTCATACTTTTCCGTGAACCCGCAAGCTGCCGTAATAGCCACCCTTTTACAGATGACGTTTAACAAAACCCCAAAGTTCACGAAGCAAGTACGAAGGAACTCGATACTCTCATGGTCTAAGGAATTATGCAAACGCACAACTTTCTCTGTGTTATTAACCATTAAATTGTGACGAATGTATCTCATAGCATAACATCAATTCGGGTCGATTCAACACAAATGTTCTTCTAACATTGTGCCCTCAAAATTGCCGGCATAGACATGCCCATGATCAGGAAAACAGGATCATCATGCAATACATGAGCCAGTCTTAGAGGCATGACTAGGAATAAATTTTACTGTTTATTATACCACACGTGCACATGAGTTTCCCTCCGAGCCTCGTGGATATTGCAGACTCGAGAATCATTGCAGTTATAGCATGGAACATAAACATTCATTACAAACTCGGAGATACAAAATAACTGTTATTACTGCCTCTAGGGCATATCTCCTACAGGTCCCACATCACTTGATATGTGATCACACTCATTTATAGGACTTTTCAAAACTCTAACATGAATTTTTGGAAAAGATTTTTATCTGGCCTTTTGAATTAATTCATCTGGGGGGTGTTCCTTCTCCCATTTGGATTTTGAAAATGATTTCCAGGATTTCTTCTTGAAATTTTTACATGATGCAAAGGCACTAGCTAACCCTAGCACATACCTAACAGAGGGTTCTGACAACTCGCCCCCACTCAAAAGAATCTCGTCCCGAGATTCAGAAGTCTGCGGGAGGAAGGTGGGGTACTCGGCACTGAGACGGTCTTCTCCCTCCCACGTGGCTTCTCTTTCAGAGTGGTGTGACCATTGCACTTTCAAAAACCTAATCTTCTGACGACGAGTGACACGCGCTGCGGAATCAAGAATACGTACGGGGTATTCTCGATAAGAAAGGTCATCTTGGAGATCAAGCATTTCATGGTCGACTTCGCGGATGGGGTCCTTGAAGCAACGCCTGAGTTGGGACACATGGAATACATCGTGTACTCGAGAAAGGTGCGGAGGTAGTTCAAGTTGGTAGGCAACTTCTCCACGTTTAGCAATAATGCGGAAAGGTCCGATGTAACGTGGGGCCAACTTGCCTTTGATACTGAAATGTTGGGTTCCCTTCAGAGGAGTAACCCGAAGGTAAGCCTTCTCATCCAGATTGTAGCTCTCTTGCCTATGATGACGATCATAGTAGCTTTTCTGACGAGACTGGGCTGCTTTCAATTGATCACGAACAATGCGAACTTGCTCTTCTGCTTCCTTGATCATATCCGGTCCAAGAATTGTCTTTCACCGGTTTCAGACCAGTTTAGTGGTGTTCGACATCGTCGTCCATACAGGAGTTCAAAAGGAGCCATGTTCAGACTAGATTGAAAACTATTGTTATAAGCAAATTCGGCATATGGAAGAGAATTCTCCCAATTCTTTCCGAATGAGATAACACAAGCTCTGAGCATGTCTTCAAGAATTTGGTTAACCCTTTCGAATTGACCGCTAGACTGAGGATGGAAAGCCGTACTAAAGGAGAGATGAGTTCCCATAGCACGTTGGAAGCTTCCCCAAAATCTAGAGGTGAAAAGGCTACCGCGATCATAATTGATTTCCAACGGAACACCGTGAAGTGATACAATTCTGGAGATGTACAAGTCCGCTAACTGACTAGCAGTTATAGACTCGCGAACCGGAAGGAAGTGAGCAACTTTGGAAAGCCTATCTATGACAACGAAGATGGCAGTGTTTCCTTTCTGGGTTCTTGGAAAGCCGGTGATGAAGTCCATACCGACTTTGTCCCATTTCCACTCAGGAATGGACAAGGGTTGAAGTGTACCAGCAGGTCTTTGATGTTCTGCCTTAATGCGACGACAAACATCACATTCGGCAACAAATTGAGCAATGTCTCTCTTCATCCTAGTCCACCAAAATCTCTGGCGTAGATCTCGGTACATTTTCGTGCTACCGGGATGAATTGAGAGGGGTGTGTCATGGGCTTCTTTGAGGATGAGTTGCCTTAGTTCCTTATTCTTAGGTACTACTAAACGATTTTCAAAGAATACCGTTCCTTTGCTATCTGTGGAGAAACATTTAGCAACTCCGCCAGCAATGTTCTCCTTGATCCGGCGAACACCTCGTGCACGCCTTTGGGAAACTATGATTTGATCCTCAAGAGTTGGTTTCGCCACCAAGGTAGAAAGATAGCCATGAGGAACAATTTCAAGATTGAGCTTGCGAAAGTCCTCATGAAGAAGTGGTTGATACTGCTGCAACATGAGGTTGTTACAGTATGACTTACGACTTAGTGCATCAGCCATGACATTGGCTTTGCCTGGGGTGAAAGAAATTCCTACGTCGTAATCTTTTATCAACTCAATCCAGCGTCTTTTCCTGAGATTAAGATCTGGCTGGGTGAAAATATATTTGAGGCTTTGGTGGTCGGAATAAATCTCACAACGATTACCAAGGAGGTAATGTCGCCAAGTTGTTAGGGCATGCACTACGGCAGCGAGTTCAAGGTCATGGGTAGGGTAGTTCTCTTCATGTGGCCGCAATTGGCATGAAGCATAAGCTACCACATGTCGATCTTGCAGAAGTATGCATCCTAACCCTTGCCGTGATGCATCACAATAGATTTCGAAATCCCTTTTGGTATCTGGAGGTGCAAGCACGGGTGCAGAAGTTATTCTTTTTAGCTCTTGAAAGCTTTCCTCGCACTTGGGAGTCCATAAGAATTTCTTATCTTTCTTGAGGAGTTCAGTTAGAGGCTTTGCAACTTTAGAAAAGTTCTCGATGAAGCGACGGCAATAGCTGGCTAGGCCAAGAAAACTTCTAACTTGCTTAACCGATTCAGGTGGAGTCCAGTCAAGGACGACCTGAACTCTCTCGGGATTCACAGCAATGCCTTTTGCAGAAATCACGTGACCTAAGTAGGTCACTTCTGGTAGCCAGAATTCACACTTGGAGAATTTAGCGTACAGGCGATGCTCTCTAAGCTTCATCAATACCAGCCTTAAGTGTTCGGCATGATCTTCTTCGTTCTTCGAGTAGATGAGAATATCATCAAGATAAACCACAACAAATTTATCTAGGTACTCCATGAAGATCGAATTCATCAAGCGTGAAAATGTGGCGGGGGCATTGGTTAAACCAAAGGACATGACGGTGTACTCGTAAAGACCATAACGAGTAGTAAAAGCCGTTTTGGGAATGTCCTCATTTCGGATTCTGATCTGATGATAACCTAATCTTAAATCCATCTTGGAGAAGACGGAGGATCCTGCAAGTTGATCATAAAGATCATTGATCCTGGGCAGTGGGTATTTGTTCTTTATCGTCGCTAAATTTAGCGGGCGATAATCTACGCACATCCTTTCTGTTCCATCTTTCTTCTTTACGAACAGAACGGGGCAACCCCATGGCGATGAGCTAGGGCGGATGAATCCTTTTTCCAACGAAGCATCAAGTTGGGTTTTTAGCTCAGCTAACTCATGTGGGGCCATTTTATAGGGGCGTTTGGAAATTGGTGCGGTTCCTGGAACAAGATCCACTATAAATTCTACACATCTGTCGGGTGGCATGCCCGGTAGCTCTTCAGGAAAGACATCCGGGAAGTCACGAACCACCGGAATATCTTCAAGTTCGGGAAGGGGGAGTACATTCAAAGAATGCACTTGGGTTCTTGTTCTGGGTGAGGTATAGTTGATGGTTTTGCCCGAAGGGTGGGTGAGTTTCACGGATTTGCCTTTGCAATCCAGATAGGCATTTTGTCTTGATAGCCAATCCATGCCAAGGATGACATCAGTGTCTGAAGACTTGAGGGCTATGAGTGAAGCAAGGAATACTAAACCCTCAATTGCAATTTGATTACCATGGCTCACTCTATTAGTTTGCCATCTTGACCCTGGAGTTTTAATAACCATCGGGGTGGACAATTCAACAAAGGGTAACTCATGACGAAGTGCATAACTTTCCGACATGAATGAATGAGATGCTCCTAGGTCGAAAAGAACGGAAGTAGGAACAAAATTGACTGGGAGCGTACCAAGAATGACGTCAGTGGTGTCGTCAGTCTCTTCAGCGGCAACCTGGTTCAGACGTCCACGAGTTGCGGGAGGAGCGGGTTTGGCGGTGAAGACCTTCTGGGGTGGCTTGCCACGACCATTGTTGTTGTTGTTGTTGCCTCCGGCACGTGGTGGAGCATTTTGGTTCTGGACCTGGTTCTGGGGGCACTCGCGAGAGTAGTGGCCTGCCTGACCACACTTGTAGCAAGCTCCGAAAACAGTGCGTGGAGCTGGGTGGTTTGGTGGAGCTGGGTGGAACTGGGTGGGTGGACGAGGCGCCACATAGGATGGCCTCGGGGGGTTGTTCTGGCGGAACATGCTATTGGGGATCCAAATCTTGCGCTTCTGGGAGCCAGAACTAGATGATCCGTCATCTCTAGGATGTTTGCGGAATTCGTTGTGGGTGTTCATGTCCTAGGCCTTGATGGCCTTGTTGACAAGGACCTGGAATGTGGAAAAGTCATGAAGGTTGAGCTCGCGACGGAGTCCACTGTTGAGGCCACGACGGAACCTCTCTTGTTTCTTGGAGTCGGTGGAGACTTCTTCAGTTGCATAACGAGCAAGTCGGTTGAACTCACGACTGAACTCGTCAACTGTTCTTCTGCCTTGAGTGAGGTTACAGAATTCCTCACGCTTGCGGTCCATGAGACCCTTGGGGATGTGGTGCTCGCGGAAGGACGTGCAGAACTCCTCCCAAGATGCAGGTGGTCCAACGGGGCGCATATTCAGAAAATTCTCCCACCAAGAGCTTGCTACACCTTCAAGGTGATAGGTGGCATAATTGACCTTGTCTCCATCTGCAACATGGCCTGCTTGGAGCTTCCTCTCGATGCTGCGGAGCCAGTCATCGGTGTCAAGGGGCTCGTTGGAGTAACTGAAAACCGGGGGATGAAGCCGGATGAAGTCGTTCAGAGACACCAGCTCATTGCGCTGCTGAGTGGTGTTGCGTGCGATGACTTCTAGCAGGTGATGAGAGTCACGGCGGTTCCTCTCGACCTCCATCAGAACTTGGGCCATCGTGGGTGGGGGTGGAAGGTTGTCTTCCTCCTGGTTGTTCCCACGACCTTGGTTACGACCAATCTGGCCACGTGTACCTTGAGACATCCTGAAGGTGAAAAATCCAAAGTCAAACAGAGTTGATTTCAAGAGTCTAATCAAGGTATTGAAGTACTGGAAGGATTACAGAGCAAAGGAAGTAATCATCTTGACAACATGGTGATAAAAGCATACAAGCCATATATTCACAAGCTGTCATACAAACCATACATCGTTTTAGTACAAGCACTAAGCTAATACAAACGTGATGAAGATGATACATCCTTCAAAGGCACTCTGACTTCCTATACATGATTTATCTAAGCCTCTGGAACTTAGACACCTTGCTTACAATACACAAAGATACTACTACATCCTCACTAAGTAAGACCACAGGCGGTCTCACTCATCTCCATCTCCATAGTAATCCTCATAAAAGTTACCCGCGTATCCCGGTAGCTGGAGGTGACCATCGGAAAACACGGAGGCTTGTGGACCCTGATATCCATTTGGGCAAGGATGGGGCCTAGGTCCAGTGTAGGGTGGAAGCAAAGGACCACGGGGTGGAAAAATGCCTCCAATCTCGGGCCAAGCAACTCGAGAAGGCATCTGGGTCCTCACTGGATAGATCGCATCGTACTCCACTGATCCCACGCTCCCAAAGGGTGCCAAGAGCGTCAGTGCTCGGTACAGACGAACACGAGTAGGGTGGAGCTCAAAACGGAGGGCGCGTGCATCACGATCTCTGTCACTAGCAAACCTAGCAGTCACCTGGAGTGCTGGATCCTCTGCAGAGTGATCTGAGTAGAGTCCGGTGTAATATCCCTCTTCTCCTGGAAGTGCAGCTGGGATATAGCGGAAAGAAGTCTCTCTCAGCATGGTGTGCTCCTCTCTCAGCAGTGTAATACATGAATATGCAGCATCCTGCACAGCCATGTTCTCGGTAACGTCGATGCCATGTCCAAAGTGGATAGGCTGGGTGACTCCAACGTGGTGCGGGTAGATCCGGACGATGCAGTGGAACTGCGTCTGGTTGAAGTCGTGGAACTGCTCCTCGATGGTGTACTCAGGGTACCATCGATATCCCACATAGGACATCATCTCGATCAACGTGGCGGGATGGCCACGCACACCGAGGCACCTGGTCAAACGAACAATCTGCCGAGGGGGAAGATCTGCCATCTGAAACAGAAAGGAGTTTGCAAATGCATCAGATTATGAGATAAACCTGGAATGACTCGGACAGCATAACGGCTGTAATTGTAAGAAATGACAATTTCTTTCAATCATGAAAACAGCACTTACATAATACGATGTAAGAAATCAGCATTACAACAATGCTAGGAAAACCTGGACACAACTTTCCTACGGCTATGAGGAAGCAATCAACGAGATGTGCTAAACAGACAGAGGAGAGCCTAGTCCTATCTTCCCGTAGAACAAGATGAGGTGACTCAGAACTCAGAACGAAGGGGGTAAGGAGAAAAATGAAGCCTTACGTTGTTCCCATATATACCCAGAGTAACTATATAACTATAGCAAGCTAGACTCAACTTCGGCCAAGGCTACTAGTCCTACAGTCAGTCCTGCTCTGATACCAAGTCTGTCGGGACCCGGGGTTAGCGTATGCATGTCCAGTTAAGACATAGTCATATGGAGAGCCGAGAACCGCACCCACTTGTCTAAGCAGACAAGGCCAAGCACTGAACATTCTCAGAAAGCATCGTACGTGAGGGACATCCCATCCAGGCCGGATGATCAACTGTGATGGGTCCTCATCGTCCGCACACAAGTCTAATGATATGGGTGGTGAACTCCCATATTCAAAGACAAGTCGTCTCGACCATACTATCGACTATCTCAAAACTCTTACATAGACTTACTCCAGCCCGATCACTTAGTCGGGGTCTAGGGCGGGCTCGATCATACCACAAAGTGTGCACGAGACGGAGTCTCGAGAAATCGCATCGCGATGCCCCAAGCTGCGCACATCTAAGGGCCACTTGGTGTATGAAAGACCGCCAGCCAGAACACAACTAAGGTCTCGAAAACCCATACGAAGACATGCATGTTATAAACATACACGCAACACACATGCCTTGTATGAACAGTAGGTACCATTGCAATTCTCTACAAAGTGTACATTTTATTTATAACTCTTATAGAGTACACACAGAGATCACATACATGTGATCCAACATTACAACATAAAGCGGAAGCAAATTATGTCTGAGTACAGACAAGTTTAACAAATTGGCTTAAGAAGCCTTATTCAAACATAAAGCCCTCCACGAGGGAACCAGTCTGCTGACTGGGACTAGACTAGCTTAACTTCAGTCGTCCAGCTCGATGAAGAAGCCACCTTCGGGGTCAGTGGCGTCATCTAAAACATAGATTAAGCAAACGTGAGTACAAAGGCGTACTCAGGAAGACTTACATAGGAGCTATACTACTCATGCACCTGTGTCAAGGTAAAAGGAGGTGGGGTTCACTTGCAGAAATGCCAGCTTTGACTTGGCTAATCCTGAACTACGAGTACCAGACTTTGAGGTAAGAAGCGTACACGAGTCCATTACTTTCACCAACCAATTACACCACTATGGTGCCTTCCTCGACTTCCCCACGAGAAAGCACGCCATAGCACTCACACTTATCTTGGTGTATTTTAGAAGTATCCGGTTCAAGTTATCTAATAATCAAGCTAAGCTTTCCAAGTAGTCCATAACCGCGGACGCGGCTATTCGAATAGTTTTGTTAACCTTGCAAGGGTGTACCTCTACACACACATGACCATCATTTACCGCCTTTGATCTCGACACCATTCAAGGGGTGCCAGCGAGGATGCTCACCACAACTGTTACCTCATAGACTATCTAGTCCAAGAAAGCCGCCTACTTGGTTTGGCTACCACTATCGTGAACCCGGCCGGTTTACCGAAGTGGACCCAAGCGATGTGTGCGTGGTGCTTAAGCCGGTCTCAGGTGAGCCGTTCTCTCACTTAGCATCCAGGCCACAAGCCTACCAGAACTCCGAACTACTGCGACATCTGGACATCGAAAGGGATGAGTTAATAAGTTGAGAGGGTTCAGTGAGCCCAATGTGTGGTTGTACTCTTCATCTTGGATCACCACACAAGAACTCGGACTTAGGGCGGTGTTCAATGAGACAACCCACCGTGTACTCCTACACAGCCTCTCATCGTTCACCTTGTATTAGGGTCGATTCACCAACACTTTTCTACCATCATCAACATGATCACTACCATCCCGACTCACATCACAGTAACAACATGGTATCATACTAAGCATGCAATAAGCAGTAACATTTGCAGGGGCCACATGATATCAGTCAACTCCTACATTTGCTAGGATTGTGGTTTGCTTACTACTGTGACAAAAGATAGGTCATGCAAAGGAATGGGTTCATCTATGCGGTAGAAACGAAGCATGGTGATCATCCTAAACAATGCATAAGCGAGATATGAGAGGGAAGTGGGATTTTATCGACATGATCAATGGGGTTTTGCTTGCCTTGCTCACGAGGTTCGGGTTCTGGATCTTCAGCGAAGGGGGTGACCTCTTGCTCCGGTTCCACCTCTACTCGACAAACAAAGCACGCAGTAGCAATCAATATGAATGCAATGCTCAATCACATGATGGAATGTTAAAGCTTGAAGTATAATTTTGATGTGTGAGGCAATTCCATTTAAGTGGAATATATTGCATTTAAAATGCAAATTCAAACTCCACATTTGAATTCAACATTAACCAAGTTATATGTGATATAGTTTGATCATTTTGAATCATCTACAAATGTGTATGATATGCCTCTAATGTCTAAGTGAAATGTAGCATGTTGCCATGGTTCAAGTTGCAAAAATATTTGAATTGAATTTGATTTAATTCCATTTAAATCAAATAGAAAATGCTACTGATCACTTTTTAAATTCAACTCAAACAGAGTTGAAAGTTGCATATTTGGAAAGATAATTTTCTCCTGATCATTTTTCATATATTATTTGTCCAATTTGGAGTTAATATGAATTTTCTATGAATTTCCAAAGTTTGGGGTATTTTCTGGAATTTCTGTAATTTATTAAATCTCTGGAAATTCCTTTATTGCGTCACTGTGGTGTCATGCTGGCGTCAGGGGGGTTCGACCCGAGTCAAACTGACAAGGGGTCCCACCTGTCATCCACAGTGGGGGTTAATCCCCTGCTTAAAATTAACCTGAGGGGTTAATTTGTGGCTGGCCGCACTTGTCAGCCACTGGGTTAGGTTTAAAAGGGTCATTAGGGGGGGCTAATGGTGGCTCGCCGGGGAGCCGCCGGAATCCTGCCGGAGACTCGCCGGAGTTGGGTTCTAGGGCGCGGGGAGGGACCTGGAGGGCATGGACTTGCTCCTTGGGGTCGTCCGCATCGAGTGGTGTCATCAGGGGGCCACGGGGATCACCGGAACATCATCGGCGACGAGCGGCGGCGGAAGTCGGGCACTGGACTCGTCAGGTTCTTCATTTTGTGCACGGATTTTGAAACCGAGAGTATAGAAACGAAGCTGGGGTGTGTGCGGAACTAGTGGAGCCATCCAGGGGTCAAACGGGTGCTTTGGTGCATGTCCTCGACGACGAGCGGCGGCGTTTGGTCTCGGACCTCGTCGAAATCATGCAAACGGGCACGGGAGGATGCGTGGATGGAGGCAAAAGAACGGCAAGCTCACCCTGATCGCGATGAAGGGCTCGGGGAGGCCGGGGAGTGCTTGGCGTGGACGAATTTGAGGTTGGACTCGTCGGCGGCCGGCGGCGATTCCTTAAAGCTGGCGTCACTTGGAGTGCTCCTGGGCTTCGATTGATCTGGGGGAAAGACGAAGTCGTCGACGCTGGTTCGATTGGACACGGTGGCGGAGCTTGAGGACTTCTGTCGCCGCGTTGGGGCTCGTCGGTGCACCGGCTCGGTCACGGCTGCTTCGCGGTTTTCGCACGGGAGAGAGGAGGAAGAGGGTTCCAGGGGGAAGAAGTGGATGAGCACGGGGGGTTCTCCACGACGCTAGAAGGCGGCCGGGGAGCAGCCAGGCAGCTGCCTGTCGTGCCCACGGCGGTCGCCGGCGAGGTGCCTGCCTGCCTGGAGGGAAGAAGACGCATGTAACCCCCTCCAGGTGGGCTGGGCCGGCCAGGTGGGCTACGGGGAGTTAGCTGGGCTGAAACCAGGTAAGTTCCTTTTTCCTTTTCTCTCTGTTTAATCTTTCCTTTCTTTTTCTGTAATTTGTTTTGGCTCTGATAAAAATACCAAACCATTTTATTAAATGCTGAAAACTTTTACATGGCCTCATAATAATATAGACTAGCCACTCATAAACTTTCAACATTTTTAAAATTCAAATGATTTGAATTTTAAATCAAAAAGGGGTATTTCTTTAATTCCAAGGTACTTTTTGAATATTTGAAAAATCTATGAGCATGGGGTGGGTCCCACATCACTTGATATGTGATCACACTCATTTATAGGACTTTTCAAAACTCTAACATGAATTTTTGGAAAAGATTTTTATCTGGCCTTTTGAATTAATTCATCTGGGGGGTGTTCCTTCTCCCATTTGGATTTTGAAAATGATTTCCAGGATTTCTTCTTGAAATTTTTACATGATGCAAAGGCACTAGCTAACCCTAGCACATACCTAACAGAGGGTTCTGACAGTCCATGGGGTCGGAGGATTCCCCAGAGGACTCGTCTTCATCCTCATCATCTTCACTGAAGTCGGCGGAAGGGATCTCGCCATTGTACTCAAGGTCAATGGGGTCCTCTTCCGTGCGATCAGGGGCAAACACACCAGCTTCCTGGCCGTCCTCCATGCGGTCGGACTGAATGAAGTGCTAAAAGGGGCACAAGTGATCAGAGCAATCGGAAGAGCATGTAGTTGGAAGAAAAAGCAATCGGAAGAGCAGGCAGTCGGACTGAATGAAGTGCTGAAAAGAAGGCACAAGTAATCGGAGCATACCACAGGCGGTTTCTGCTGCCGGGTAAGGTAGGCAAGCCCGAACCGGAAAGGATCAGGCAGCGCACTGGCAGTGATGGCTTTCACTCGGGCGCAGAGGATCTCGGTCTTCATTTCCCATGTGCAGAGCCGAGTGGGGTCCCGAGGCCCCGACACATCGCAGAGACGGTGCACTCGGCGCTGCAGGGGAAGAATTCGCGCGTGAAGCCATGCCGCTATCAAGTCGGTGGGAAGGAGTCCCTCTCGCTCCAGCTGGGTGACCCTGGTGGCTTGAGCGTCGACGTCGCAATCCCCAGCACCATGCTTCAGAGCCCATTGATGTTTCTCAACCGGCCTAGCGAGTGAGAACTCGGGCAGGTTGAGGAGGTCGGGGCCTTGATCGGGAGACTTGACGTAGAAGAACGACGTCTGCCAGTTTTTGCAGGACTGGACGATGTCGGGGCTGGGATATTTTATCTTGCCGGCTGCGGCAAGACAACTGCCGCAGTCGGTCATATCAGTCGGATAGGAGGGTTTGCCGCCTTCGATGGTGGGGGCAACGATCTCTCCTGTTCGAGCATTGTGGGCTCGGAGGTTGAAGAAGCGCTTGAAGAGCGCGATGCTAGGTCGGCAGCCGAGATAGCCCTCGCAGAGTGTCACGAACCCGGAAAGGTTCATGATGAAGTTGGTGGCGAGATGATGAGGCTGAAGTCGGTGGAACTCAAGGAACTCGCGGAAGAAGGCGCTTGCGGGAAGGCCGAATCCACGCTCAAAGTGAGCGAGGAAGACGACCCTCTCGCCCGTGCGCGCGCTGGGCACGACGTCGGCCTGGCCCGGGATCCGCCATTCGATCTCTGCGGGCATCTTTCGGGCGCGAATCAGTGCTTCGACGGCGACGGCGGTGGCTTGGGATCCCTTCCAGCACCCGCGGCTCGCCTGCGAGACGTCCCGTCGTGGCGCCATTGGTTCCGCAGAAGAGGAAGGAGAGGAAGCAGACCCAGGCGGAGCGCGAGAACGACGCCGGCGAACCGCTGCGGCGGCGGCGGAGGCGGCGAGGAGCGCGAATCAGTTGCCGGAGCAGGCGGGAGAGCAGAGGTCCGCGGGAGAGAAATCTGCGCGAGGAGCGGCAATGGCGCAGAGAGAGAGAGAAAGCTGGAGGTTGAAGGAGATGTGTTGGAGAAGGAAGAGGCGAGGCTCCCCACCCGGTGGCTTATATGGGCGGAGGGGGAGGGGAGTGGGATCACCCTGTGGCCATGTGGCCCGGTGTGACCTAGGGCACAAGAAGGCCAACCGACAGATCAGCACAGAGGATCCTGGCACAGAAGGCGAGACGTGCGACGTGGGGGTCGGCTCCTGCAGTCATGTCATGTCGCGCGTGGGTCGTGGGTTCCAGCTCATTGATCACGTCGTGGGCAAGTCGGAGGTAACCGTTGGAGCGCAATCGGCAGAAGGTACTGTTCCAGAAAATGAAGATATGAAGCGAGAAGGAACCAAATCCAATCGGATGGGAACGAGGTCAGCCGAGTGTGATCTCCGAGTCGGCCGACGAACTCGGAATGACGCACTCGAAGAGGCCATAGCAGTCGGAAAACCTCAAGACAAATTGAAAAACTGCAAAGGCCCCGCGGTCAAGTGACCGTGGGACCTTTACAGCTTTAGGGGCTACTATCGGGGGATTGGTACCCGGGTAGGCTAACCCAAGCGGAAGCAAGCTTTCAAGACAAGGATGGGCCGATTGGGCTGCAGCTGGGCCGAGCTAGGCAGAGGTACGGCCGATTGCTCTAAGGCAATCGGCCATACCAAGTGCCGGCAGTCGGCCCAGGCGCAATCGGTCCACCCTTTTGTTCATTGAAGACGATCGTCCGATTGACCTGCTGCTGGATCGAGGTCGTTTCCTAGAAGACCGATTTCCCAGAGCAATCGACCTTACCCAGGAACCACCAGTCGGTCCAGGCGCAATCGGAGCTACCTGACACCCAGTCGGGGGTATGATTACGAGGTCATAAATGCCATATCCCGAGATATCTGGGTGGCAGGAAGGCCAAGTCACATCGAGGATTTCCGGGAGATACGATGTCGACCTCTCCGCCAATTCCGCGGACAGGCCGACAATACCGTACCTCATAGCTCCACTGTTCATCACTAGACCCTACAAGGTAGCAGCATGGGTCGCCGCTCGTAGGCTCCGGATCACCCAGATAGGAGCAGTCGGTGGGCCCAGGCCGACTAGAGGTTGACAGCTGGGCCCATTCGGCACTGAAGTTACCGAAGTACCCTGGACTCACACTATAAGAGCCAGGGTACCCCTCCTGCACGAGGGACGCCACACCTGAGATCTCATTAACTCTTTCTCCCTTCAGTTCATTTACTGCCCGTAGTCACTCCTCAGGGAAGCAGGAGAAGACCTTGCCCACGGCGGCGGTTTACTCCTTCCCCTGAGAAGATAGAAGAGCAGTTATTGTAGTTCCTTCATTGATATATAATAGATAGGAAGGAGTAGGGGTGTTATCTCTCCGGAGAGCCCCGAACCTGGGTACATCGTGGTGTCTTCACCGTGCTTGTGCCCAACCCGATTCCGGCACCATCGACATTTCCCTCCCTCGTGTCTTCCCCTCACTTTAGCCATCCCCATGGCATCTGCCGTCACATATCGACGACAGTGATCCAAGACACAGATTACTACCACATGTTGGGCTCATTGACCCCTCTCGGCCTATTAACTCACCCCGACTATGGTCCAGGATTCGCATGGGTTAATTTTCTTCTATTTGATTTCATAACGTAGCACGGTTTTAGGCAAGCGCAGCACCATCCGTCGAGGTGGGCTTGTCGGACCGTCCATACATCGTCTGGGTCCTGAACGGAAATCCCGGCCGGATTCCCGATTGGGGTACATACTCAGATAGGCGATCCCCTGGACTAGAGTTGGAGCCGTGAGGTAAGTGTCGTGGTACTATCCTCGCCGACACCGCTTGAAGGTGACGAGTTCTAGGCGATAAGTGGTAGCTACGTATGTGAAGAAGTACACCCCTGCAGGGTTAATGAACTATTCGAATAGCCGTGTCCGCGGTTATGGACTACTTGGAGATCTTTACTTCATTATTAGACAATTCAAATGGATACTCTAAAAATCGCAAGATAAGTGTGAGTGCTTTGGGTTGCTTCCTCGTGGGGAAGTCGAGGAAGGATCCATGGTTGTGTATTGAAGTGGTGATCAAGATTAGATGGACTCGTGTGCGCCTCTCATCTCAACTCTATGTAGTCATAATACAGGATAGCCAAGTCAAAGCTTTTTGCATTACAACCCCACTTGCCTTTACCTTGATACCTGAGCATGAGTAGTATAGTTCTGACGTAAGTCTTGATGAGTACGACTTTGTACTCACGTTTGCTTATTCTATGTTTTAGAGACGAGACCACTGAACCTGATGGTGGCGTCCCCTTCAAGCTCGACGTCGACGAAGTAATGTAGTCCCAGACAGCAGCCTGGTCCCTCTGGGGGGTCGTTGTATTTTCTTAAAGGCTTCTTAAGCCATTTGTTAACCTTGTCTTTACTAAGACATAATTTGCTTCCGTTGTTGTATGATGTAATGTTGGATCACAGTTATGCGATCTCTGCTTGTAACACTACTATATCTGCTTTGTTTAGCAGATGCAATAAAACTATGTGTTTGTAGAGTTCATGTTGTGTTACCTGCTGTTATACACTTGGCATGCATGTTGCGTGTATGTTTATATCGTGCATGTCATGTGTGGGGTTCGATACCTTAGTTGTGCTCTCGCCGGCGGTCTTTCTTACACCAAGTGGCCCTGAGATGTGTGCAGCTTGGGGCATCGCGATGCGATTGCTCGTGACTTCGTCACGTGGCACACTTCGTTGTACGATCGAGCCCGCCCGAGACCCCGACTAAGAGATCGGGCTGGAGTCTGTTTATGTAAGTGTTATGATTCAATCGATAATATGGTTGAGGCGACTTGTCTATGAGTATAGGATTTCACCACCCATAATCATTTAGACTTGTGAGCGGACGATGAGGACCCATCTCAGTTGATCATCCGGGCCTGGATGGGATGCCCCTCACATTCGAGCTTTCAAGAGAGTGTCTTGTACTTGGCCTTGTCTGCTTAGACAAGTGGGTATGGCTCTCGGCTCTCCATATGATTGAATTGTGACTGGAATTACATATGCAAACCCCGGGTCCCGACAGCTTTTCTTTTGTCTTAGGTTGAACTTTCTATAGGTTGCATGTTTTATCTTGTTAGAGAGTTTGCCTGTTGCACTGAGTTCTGTGTCTTGACTGAAAGTAGGTAGTTAAAGTTGTTGTTCTCTTTGTAGTAGTAACTTGCAATAGTTTTGAGGTATTGACTAGAGTAATGTTTGAACTTATGGTGTCAAGAGCTCTTTCCTATTAGTGATAGATGTCTTAATTTTGGGCAATCCGTGTGTTTTTCGAAAACCAAAAAACCCGTGTTGAGAACTCTAGCTACTAGATGGATCACTAACCTCTGGAGGGTTCGAATATTAGAGTACACTCACGTACCATGAGTCGAGGATGCGCAAGGATAACCAAACCCCCATACACTCCTCCTCGGGGTACCTGTCTCTTTGTGAACCTCCTGAGTAGATTGAGAGTTACCGATAATAAGTGCATGAGTTCTTCGGACTAATCTGAGTATTCGAAAGTTGACACTTCCACCCACCTATACTTTTTCTAGCCTCTTCGGTACCGTGCATTGCCCTTTCTCACCTAGAGAGTTGGCGCATACTTCGTCGGTGCATCCAAACCCTTGGCATGATACACTCTGTCATCATAAGCCTCCTTATATCTTTCCTCAAAATAGCCACCATACCTACCTACAAGGCATTTCCATAGACTTTCCGAGATACATTGCCATGCAACATCCACCTTCTCATGACTTGATCTTCATGTCATACATGCTACTTGCTTGATCGATGAGCCACATGCTAGTTGGGCCTTGCCCTAATCATTGCTACATGACGCGCTAGTATCATTGCATATCCTGCTACCCTGGCAGAGGCATACATTTGCATCATGATAGTTACATTTTCTTTATGTGAGTACCTTTGTAAAGTGTGAAAGATCTCGTATGTTCTTGTAAAGTGTGAAAGAGGAAAAAATCAAAAGATTCCGAAGAGGACAAAATCAAAAGATCCCAAAGAGAACAAATGAGAGTTAAATAGAAAGAGCCATTGAGGCCACCAAAAAATAAAAAAAAAAGAAAAAGAGAAAAGAGAAAAAAAAGAGAAGGGGGCATACTACTATTCCTTTTGAGAGATCCACACTAGTACTTCATCTTCTATCCCTTGTACTCCATAGAGATCATCATCATGCATATAGCTATGTGGGGACCCTTCACATTATAGAACTTGGCTTGTATATTCCAATGATGAGCCTCCTCAAACGAGCTCTAGGTCTTCTTGAGCAAGCAAGTTAGATGCACCCCCACTAGTTCCCTTGGAGAGCTTTTAGCTCACATGTGCATCCGTTGTATGGAAATCGCTACTCACATCATATATATCATATGGCCTTCTCTCTCCTATGATTGTCCTCATTGATATGAGCCTTTCACACCTTTTTGTCTTCCTCCTCCACCTTCTTTCTGTTTCGACTTTTAGGTGTCAACTTTCCTGTTCACGCTCATCCATTGCATGAGTGCTCAAAATATCGAAAGGGAGTGGATCAGTTTGACTTGTACCTGGCTAGTGGTCTGGGGACGAGTCCAGATAAGAATCCAAAGGAGACCAAGTGTGAAGTTTTAGTAGATAGTTGTTCTCAACAACCTTTTTTATCTTTCTTCCCAGTCCCTTGCTTGCACGCAAACACCATTTGGAGACATTTGAGTCACGGATAGCGAGAGCTCTTGCACCTTTTGTTCTTTTGTTGCTTGTGTCAATGCTAATATAGACTCTTGCTTGTTAAGACTTGAATTGAATTGCATGCTTTGATTGCTTTACTCAAAAGTCCTTATTTGGTTGTGTAGCATGTCACCACAGAAATTATGCTTGCTATCATTTACCTACTCGAGGACGAGCAGGAATTAAGCTTGGGGATGTTGATACGTCCCAAACGTATCTATAATTTCTACTTTCTCCATGCATGTTTTGTGTGACTTTGCCATGTTTTGCTTGAACTTTCATACACTTTTTAACCTATTTAGACTAACCTATTAACTCAGTGCACCTAGTTGCCAGTTTCTGTTTTCTGCTGTTTTTGTATTTCAGGTTTTCCGGCCATTAAAAGTGCTCCAAAAATTCCAGGAAAAATATATAAAAAATCAGCGCAACAGAAGCTTCCGGAATCACCAAGAGAGGGAAGGGGGGCCACCACCAGGCAGCCAGGAGGGCAGGTGGCGCGGCCCCACCCTGGGCCGCGCCAGGGACCCTCCTGACTGCCTCGTGGGTCCCTTAGATGCCCCCTTCGCCTATATTTACCCCTCGGGGTGGAAACCCCTAATATCGATCTCTTTCCCGTGAACTCCCCTCTGTACCGCCGCCGCCGCTGTTTCAAGATCGGGGCTGCCTGGAGAAGCTGCCCCGGCACCCTGCCGGAAGGAGGAACCCCCTTCGGGAGACCATCCATAGCCATGGACGCCTCCCGGATGTGCCGTGAGTAGTCCCCCTTGGACCATGGGTCCGTGACCAGTAGCTATGTGATGAATCTCTCCCCCTTTGTGCTTCCACTTTTGAGTCCTCGTGAGCTGCCTCACATGATCGAGGCATCTATGTAATTTCTGTTGTTGCTATGATGAGTTTGTTGGGATCTGATGGATTATGAGACTATGTTCAGATTATGATGAGTAATATATTTGGTTCTTCTCTTTTATATTTTGTTCTTGAGTAAATTCTTGCATGTTCTCCGTTGCGGTATTTGCTTTGGCCAAGTATTTTATTTGCAACTCCAAGAGAGAGTGTTATGCTCGATTGTGGGTTCAGCCCCTTGATGTCTAGCTTGAGTGACAGAAACATGAGACTAGGGGATGTGTTGTTGCCACCAGGGATAAAACAACGGTGCTTGTACCTGCGGGTGCAAGGATTGTTTACTTTACGCAAAGTTTTTTTAATGCAGTTGTCTGTTGCTTTGAGTTTACACTTTGGGTGGGATTCGCAACTTAATACCAGCGAGATGTTCTGGATAGATATCTCAAGGTGGATGATTTGTAGTAGATGCAGATGGATTTTGGTCTACTTACCTTGGCATACTGCCCATTGCTTTTGAGCCCTTCCTTTCTTTGCAGCATAGTTAGCATTGCGGTGCCTTCATAATCCTGTCAACTGCCCAACTGTGATTTGTTTACCTCGCTAGCACTTTTATCGTCTTTTTGGAGAGAGACATCACTAGTGAAAATCACGGGACCCCGGTCCATCTTCACATTATTCTTTACTAGTGATGTCTCTCTCCCAAAAGACGATAAAACTGCTATGCGAGGTGAACAAATTACAGAAGGGCAATTGACAGGATTATGAACGCACCGCAATGCTAACTATGCTACAAAAGAAAGGAAGAGGCTCAAAAGCATGGGAAGTACGCCAAAATAAGTAGACCAAAATCCAACTGCATCTACTACTAATCATCCACCTTGAGATATCTATCCAGAACATCTCGTTGGTATTAAGTTGCGAATCCCACCCAAAGTGTAAACTCAAAGCAACAGACAACTGCATTAAAGAACTTTGCGTAAAGTAAACAATCCTTGCACCCGCAAGTACAAGCACCGTTGTTTTCCCCCTTGTGGCAACATCACATCCCCTAGACTCATGTTTCTATCACTCAAGCTAGTCATCGGGGGGCATGAACCCACAATCATGCATAACGCTCCCTCTTGGAGTCACTACCTACTACTTGGCCAAAGCAATAAACAACAACGGAGAACATGCAAGAATTACTTTAGAACATAAATATAAAAGAGGAGAATCAAATATATTACTCAAACACAATCTGAACATAATCTCATAATCCATCGGATCCCAGGAAACTCAGCATAGCAACAACAGAAATATTACATATGTGCCTCGATCATGTAGGGCAGCTCACGAGGTCTAAACCATGAAGAACAAAGAGGGGAGGAGAACATCACATAGCTACTGATCATAGACCCATGGTCCAAGGCGGACTACTCACGGTTCATCCGGGAAGCATCCATGGTGGTGGAGAAGCTCCAGGAGGTGGTTTCTCCCTCCGGCAGGGTCCCGGGAAGAGGTCTTCTGGTGCTCCCGATCTTGGAAGCACGGCGACGGAGGAACAGAGGAGAGATCGCGAAAAAGGGTTCCCATCATGGGGGTTTCTCGTCATGAGGAATAAATAGGCGAAGGGGGCAGCCAGGGGGGCCACCAAGGGTCCAGGCGGCCCCCTGGCGCGGCCCCACCCTAGGGCGCGCTGGGAGGGCGCTTGGGGCCCTGTTGGGTCCCGTCTGGCCTCCCCTTGGTGATTCCCGAAGCTTCTTATACGCTGATTTTTTATTGGATTTTCCCAAATTTTTGGAGCACTTTTAATATGGGGGAAACCTGAAATAGAAAAACAGCAGAAAACATGAACTGGCACTGGGGTGCACTGAGTTAATAGGTTAGTCCAAATAAGATCAAAAGTGTATGGAAGTTCATCAATATCATAGCAATATCACACAAAAGAGGCATGGAGCAAGCAGAAATTATAGATACGTTTTGGACGTATCAACATCCCCAAGCTTAATTCTTGCTCGTCCTCGAGTAGGTAAATGATAAAAGCATAATTTCTGTGGTGACATGCTAACAACCATATAAGAACTTTTAAGTAAAGCAATCAAGGCATGTAATTCAATTCAAGTCATAACAGGCAAGTGTCTATATTTAGTATTGAAACAAGCAACATAAGAACATAAAGGTGCAAGAGCTCTCGCTGTCCGTGACTCGAATGTCTCCAAATGGTGTTTGCGTGCAAGAAAGGGGATAGGGATATACGAGAAAAAGTATTTTTGTGTTGAGAACTCAATCTACTAAAGTTTCACACTTGGTCTTCTTTGGAATCTTATCTTGACTCATCCCCAGGCCACTAGCCAGGTACAAGTCAAAATGATCCACTCCTTTTCGACATTTTGAGCACTCATGCAATGGATGAGCGTAAGCAATAAAGTTGACACTTAGGATGGCAAAGAGAGAATATGGTGGAGGAGGAAGTCAAAAAGGGTGTGAAAGGCTCATATCAATGAGGACAATCATAGGCGAGAGAAAACCAAATGATAGATATGATGTGAGGAGTAGGGATTGCCATGCAACGGATGCACATATGAGCTAGGGTAAGCTCTCCAATGGAACTAGTTGGGGTGCATCCAACTTGCTTGCTCAAGAAGACCTAGAGCTCATTTGAGGAGGCTCATCATTGGAATATACAAGCCAAGTTATGTAGTGTGAAGTTCCCCACATAGCTATATGCATAAATGATAATCTCTATGGAGTACAAGATATAAGAGGGAGTACGAGTGTGGATCTCTCAAAAGGAACAGTAGTGTGCCCCCTTCTCTCTTTTTATTTCTTTTTCTCCTTTTTCTATTTTTTTTTGTATTTTTTGGTGGCCTCAATGGCTCTTTCTATTTCTCTCATTTGTCCTCTTTGGGATCTTTTAATTTGTCCTCTTTGGGATCTTTTGATTTTGTCCTCTTTGGGATCTTTTCCTCACTTTAGGGGCAACACTCTATATATCACAAAAAGTATAGAAGATCTTTCACACTTTACAAGGTACTCAAATCATAAAGAAGATGTAACTATCATGATATACGCAAATGTATGCCTCTACCAGTGTAACAGGATATGCAATGATACTAGCGCGTGTTGTGCGAGGTGATGATAGTGATTTCTCGCCCTTCGTTGGTAAACCCCAAGTGGAAGGTGTGATGTAGCACAGCAGCAAATTTCCCTCAGTAAAGATACCAAGGTTTGTCTCCAGTAGGACTCCGGAGATGATAAGTAGGTGTCAGCGGTGCAACTGACGCGGACCTGCACACAGACACAAATAACTTTGTTCCCAACGAAGTTCAGAGAGGTTGTCAATCTCTCCGGTCTTGTTGTTCACAAAGGATCAAACACAAGGGATAATGATAGCAACTGAAAGTAAAAGCAGAAAAGTAAATGAGCGTGGAAACAATGATGAGGATATGGACCAGGATACGTGATGTTCACTAGTGATGTCTCTCTCCCAAAAGACGATAAAACTGCTATGCGAGGTGAACAAATTACAGAAGGGCAATTGACAGGATTATGAACGCACCGCAATGCTAATTATGCTACAAAAGAACGGAAGAGGCTCAAAAGCATGGGCAGAACGCCAAAATAAGTAGACCGAAATCCAACTGCATCTACTACTAATCATCCACCTTGAGATATCTATCCAGAACATCTCGCTGGTATTAAGTTGCGAGCCGCACCCAAAGTGTAAACCCAAAGCAACAGACAACTGCATTAAAAAGCACTTTGCGTAAAGTAAACAATCCTTGTAACCGCGGTTACAAGCACCGTTGTTTTCCCCCTTGTGGCAACAGCACATCCCCTAGACTCATGTTTCTGTCACTCAAGCGTGTCATCAGGGGGCATGAAACCACAATCGAGCATAACGTTCCCTCTTGGGGTTACTACCTACTACTTGGACAAAGTAATAAACAGCAACGGAGAACATGCAAGAATTACTTAAGAACAAAAATATAAGAGATAAGAACCAAATATATTACTCAATCACAATCTGAACATAATCTCATAATCCATCAGATCCCATCAAACTCAGCATAGCAACAGCAGAAAGATTACAAAAGTGCCTCGATCATGTAGGGCAGCTCACGAGGTCTAAACCATGAAGAACAAAGAGGGGAGGAGAACATCACATAGCTACTGATCACGGACCCATGGTCCAAAGGAAACTACTCACGACACATCCGGGAAGCATCCATGGTGGAGAGGAGACTCCCGGAGGTCGGCCCTCCCTCCGGCAGAGTGCCGGGAAGAGGTCTGCTGGTGCTCCCGATCTCGGAAGCGCGGCGGCGGCGGAACAGAGGCGAGATCGCGAAAAAGGGTTTTCGCCTCGAGGGTTTCTCGTCACGGAGAATATATAGGCGAAGGGGAAGCCAGGGGGGCCACCAGGGGTCCAGGCGCCCCCCCTGGCGCGGCCAGCCCTTGGGGCGCGCCACCAGGGCGCCTGGGCCCCTGGTGGTGGCCCTTTGGCCCACCTAGGTTCATCTGGAAGATTCTTCTGCGCTGATTTTGTATCTGATTTTTCCCGAATTTTTGGAGCAATTTTTATATGGGGGAAAACTGAAATAGAAAAAAAACAGAAAACAGGAACTGACACTGTGGTGCACTGAGTTAATAGGTTAGTCCAAATATGATCAAAAGTGTATGAAAGTGTATCTAGATCATAGCAATATCACATAAAACATGCATCGAGCAAGCAGAAATTATAGATACATTTTGGACGTATCAACATCCCCAAGCTTAATTCCTTCTCGTCCTCGAGTAGGTAAATGATAACAACATAATTTCTGTGGTGACATGCTAACAACCATATAAGAACTTTGAAAAGTAAAGAAATCAAGGGTAGAGATTCAATTCAAGTCATAACATGCAAGAGTCTATATTAGCATTGAAACAAGTAACAAAAGAACATTAGGTGCAAGAGCTCTCGCTGTCCGTGACTCGAATGTCTCCAAATGGTGTTTGCGTGCAAGAAGGGGGATAGGGAATACGAGAAAAATATTTATTTGTTGAGAACTCAATGTACTAAAGTTTCACACTTGGTCTTTTTCTGGAATCTTATCTTGACTCGTCCCCAGACCACTAGCCAGGTACAAGTCAATTTGATCCACTCCTTTTTCAATATTTTGAGCACTCATGCAATGGATGAGCGTAAGCACGAGAGTTGACACTTAGGATGGAAAAGAGAGAAGTACGGAGGAGGAGGAGGAGGAAGACAAAAAAGAATGAGAAAGGCTCACATCAATGAGGACAATCATAGGCAAGAGATGCCAAATCATAGATATTATGTGAGGAGTAGGGATTGCCATGCAACGGATGCACATATGAGCTAGGAATCTCTCCAATGGAACTAGTGGGGGTGCATCTAACTTGCTCGCTCATGAAGACCTAGAGCTCGTTTGAGGAGGCTCGTCTTTGGAATATGCAAGCCAAGTTCTATAGTGTGAAGGTCCCCACATAGCTCTATGCATTAATGATCATCTCTATGGAGTACAAGGATATAGAGGGAGTACTAGTGTGGATCTCTCAAAAGGATAGTAGTGTTGCCCCTTTCTCTCTTTTTTTTATTTTCTTTCTTTTTTTTCTATTTTTTTGTATTTTTGTGTGGCCTCAATGGCTTTTTCCATTTAAATCTCATTTGTCCTCTTTGGGATCTTTTATTGTGTCCACTTTGGGATCTTTTCCTCACTTAAGGGCAACACTCTATTTTACAAGAAGGTAACGGAGATCTTTCACACTTTACAAGGTACTCGAAATCATAAAGAAGATGTAGCTATCATGATGTATGCAATGTATGTCGTTGCCAGTGTAGCAGGAACATGTATGACATGAAGATCAAGTCATGAAGAGGTGGATGTTGCATGGCAATATATCTCGGAAAGGCTATGGAAATGCCTTGATAGGTAGGTATGGTGGCTGTTTTGAGGAAAGATATAAAGAGGCTTATGATGACAGAGCGTATCGTGCCAAGGGTTTGGATGTACCGGCAAAGGTGGACACCAACTCTCGGAGTGAGAAGAAGGCAATGCACGGCACGGGAGAGGCTAGCAAAATATGGGAAGGTGGAAGTGTTAACTTTCAATACTTACATTAGTCCGAAGAACTCATGCACTTATTATCGGTAACTCTCAATCTAATAAGGAGGTTCACAAAGAGACAAGTACCCCGAGGAGGATTGTATGGGGGTTTGGTTATCCTTGCGCATCCTCGACTCATGGTACGTGAGTGTACCCTAATATTCGATCCCTCCAATGATTAGTGATCCATCTAGTAGTTAGAGTTATCAACTAGTTTTTGTAGGTTTTGAAAATACACACGGATTGCCCAAAATACGACACCTATCACTAATAGGCTAGATCTCTTGACCCCAAAAGTTCAGACATTACTCACATCAATACCTCAAAACTACTGCAAGTTACTACTAGAATTAAATAGCAACCTCAATTACCTACTTTCAAGACAAGACACAACTCAGAGCAACAACCAACTCTCTTAACAAGATAAACATGAAAACTAAAGAGAGTTCCAGCAACAAACTAAACAAAAGCCAAGGATCTTGCTAAAGACAAACTAAGACTAAAACTAAACATGGCAGCAGCTACGAAAAGATAAAGAACACACAACAACAAAAAGATAAGCAGGAAAAATCCTATGATGTGTAGATTAGAGTGGAGCGTGTTTCTATCCCACACAAAGAAAGATGGGGTCTAACTTGTTATGACCAGCAAGCAAAACTAAAGAAAACTAAAAATAAAACCTAAGAGCGAGACGCTCCAAGTATAGCACATAACGCATGAAGTGATAAAAATATAGTGAGACGACGGAAGAACTGATGATTGTTGATGGAGAAGGGGATGCACGGTGGCATCCCCAAGCTTAGACGCTTGAGTCTCCTTGAATATTTATTGGGGATGCATGGGGTCATCCCTAAGCTTGAGCGCTTGAAAATCCTGGATCTTCTTTCATCATCTTCATCGCACACTTGAAAACTCCCTTCATACATAACTCATCATAAGCTGATTAGAGAGGTTAGTACCCTTAATAAAATAATTTTTCCCCACTGATATAAAGATATTCTTGAAGAGCTACTGTTTCTCAAGAGTGCCAAAAAGTTTTGCAAAGAAAAAGCAAGCTTAAGGTTTGCAAAAGATAAGAGAGGAAAAACGTGGGAGAATCTGTGAAAAACAGAACAACAGGTAGTAGAGAATTTTTCCGGGGCACTTCTGCAAGTAAAATAAAAAAACTCACAACATACGAAAGTTTCACAATTGTATAGTGCATGCTGTAAAAAAAATTCAAATCAAAAAGATGATCTAGTGATTTTATTCGATTTTTTCTGTCAAGGGACAGAATCTGTTTTCTGGACAGCATGTCACAACTTTTGCTTCCCTTATCATAAGAGGCTATAACTTGGCACAAAGCTGAAAAATAAAGATACAATGATGTTGCTACAGTAGTAACAAACATCAAGACACAACAAAAGCAAAAAATAAACCTAATTCATTGTGGGCTGCCTCCCAAAAGCGCTTTCTTTTATGCCTTTAAGCTAGGCATGATGCAAAAGAAGAATCAAGTTTTATCAAGAGAAAGAGAATAACTAGCCCGAGTAACAGACTCAAAAGGTAACTTGATTTTCTTTCTAGGGAAGTGTTCCATCCCTTTATTGAGAGGGAATTGGAATTTTATATTCCCCTCTTTCATGTCAATAACCGCACCAACGGTGCGAAGAAAAGGACGTCCCAAAATAATTGGACACAAAGGTTCACACTCTATATCCATAACAATAAAATCAACGGGAACATAGTTGTCATTGATAATGATAAGAACATCGTCGATCTTCCCCAAAGGTTTCTTTACGGAAGAATCAACAAGACGAACACCAAAAGAACAAGGCTCAAAGGGCTTCAATTCAAACATATCATATATTCTTTTGGGTATAACGGAGGTACTAGCTCCAACATCACATAAAGCATAACAAGAGAAGTTATTTAATTTAATTTTGATCATAGGGTCCCAACCATCATCTAGCTTCCTAGGTATGGAGGCTTCTGCTCTAAGCTTATCCTCCCTAGCTTTGATGAGCGCATGTGTGATATGCTCCGTGAAGGCAAGATTAAGTGTGCTAGTGTGGGGGTCTCTAGACATTTTGTGTAGCAAGCTAATAACTTCTGAGAGGGTGCAACTATCAAAATCAATATCACTACTATCAAAGGTGGTAGTAGTGTTGTCTAGGCTCACTTGTTTGAAACCCTCTATGTTCATAGGAGTTTCTTCATCTTCGGTTGAGGTATTAGCATCACCATTAATAGGTCCAACGGGACTAGGAGTGCATTGGGTGCTAATAGTTTGGGTGTCCTCAACAATTTGGATAGTGGCAACTGTGTGGTGTGTAGGAAGGCTCTTAATTCTATCCTCTTCCATAGGGATTACTTCCGGTTTGGCTGCCATTTGATTTATCAAAGTAGATTGGGTGTGGGACATATTCGAAACATGGGTTTCGGTGGCGGTAAGTCTAGCCAGGAGATTAGAAATCTCACTGTTCAGGCTATCAAGTTGTTCCCTAATGTTTTGCATAATGGCAGTATGCTCACCTATTTGCTTAGAGAAGGCTTTGTTTTGTTCAAACTGGGTGCGCATATAGTTCTTAGTAGCTTTCTCTATTTCTACCAATTTCTTATAGCTAGGTAGGTCTCTTTTCGTATAAGCAGGATTATAGGAGTTGTTGCTAGGGTAGGTGTTGTTGTTCCCATAGTTGGATGGAAACGGTCTAGGATTGCTAGCAAAATTACCCCTATAAGCATTGTTGTTGAAGTTGTTTCTAACAATAAAGTTCACATCTACTTGTTCTTGGGCAACCAAAGAATTTAAAGGGACATCACGAGGATCAATAGAGGGTTGCTTGGTAAGTAGAGACATAATTAAGTCAACTTTTTCATTGAGGGAGGTAATTTCCTCGACAGAGTTTACCTTCCTACCTGTTGGAGCGCGTTCGGTGTGCCATTGGGAATAATTGGTCAACATCTCATCGAGAAGCTTCGTGGCAGCACCAAGTGTAGTTGACATAAAGGTTCCTCCCGCGGCCGAATCTAACAGGTTCCGCGAGGTAAAGTTCAAGCCTGCATAAAAAGTATGGATAACCATACAGGTAGTCAAACCATGTGTAGGGCATTTCTTAACAAGAGATTTCATTCGTTCCCAAGCTTGGGAAACGTGTTCATTATCCAATTGCTTAAAATTCATAATGTTACTCCTTAATTGGATAATTTTAGCAGGTGGGTAGTACTTCTCTATAAAAGCATCTTTGCACTTATCCCAAGAATCTATGCTATTCCCAGGCAAAGATTGAAACCAGATTTTAGCTTCTCCCCTTAAAGAGAAAGGAAAGAGCTTGAGCTTAACAATATCACCTTCTACTTCTTTATACTTTTGCATATCACATAATTCAACAAAATTGTTCAAGTGTAAAGCAGCATCATCTCCAGCACCAGAGAATTGATCTCTCATAACAAGGTTTAGCAAGGGAGGTTTAATTTCATAAGAGGTAAATGAAGTGGCAGGTGTGGCAATGGGGGTGCAGATAAAGTCTTGGTTGTTGTGACTAGTGAAGTCACACAACTTGGTGTTTTCAGTGGAACCCATAGCAGAAGCAAGTGTGGCAGATTGTTTTTTTTTGTGATTTTTGATATAGGACACAAAGATAAAAACTGAAAGGTAAACTAACAAGACTAAAAAACAAAGGTAAAGGGTAGTGTGCAACTCCCCTATCTTAGCACTCGGAGTCCCCGGCAACGGTGCCAGAAATTTTTGCTTGTTGTGCGAGGTGATGATAGTGATTTCTCGCCCTTCGTTGGTAAACCCCAAGTGGAAGGTGTGATGTAGCACAACAACAAATTTCCCTCAGTAAAGATACCAAGGTTTGTCTCCAGTAGGATTCCGAAGATGATAAGTAGGTGTCAGCGGCGCAACTGACGCGGACCTGCACACAGACACAAATAACTTTGTTCCCAACGAATTTCAGAGAGGTTGTCAATCTCTCCGGTCTTGTTGTTCACAAAGGATCAAACACAAGGGATAATGATAGCAACTGAAAGTAAAAGCAGAAAAGTAAATGAGCGTGGAAACAATGATGAGGATATGGACCAGGATACGTGATGTTCACTAGTGATGTCTCTCTCCCAAAAGACGATAAAACTGCTATGCGAGGTGAACAAATTACAGAAGGGCAATTGACAGGATTATGAACGCACCGCAATGCTAATTATGCTACAAAAGAACGGAAGAGGCTCAAAAGCATGGGCAGAACGCCAAAATAAGTAGACCGAAATCCAACTGCATCTACTACTAATCATCCACCTTGAGATATCTATCCAGAACATCTCGCTGGTATTAAGTTGCGAGCCGCACCCAAAGTGTAAACCCAAAGCAACAGACAACTGCATTAAAAAGCACTTTGCGTAAAGTAAACAATCCTTGTAACCGCGGTTACAAGCACCGTTGTTTTCCCCCTTGTGGCAACAGCACATCCCCTAGACTCATGTTTCTGTCACTCAAGCGTGTCATCAGGGGGCATGAAACCACAATCGAGCATAACGTTCCCTCTTGGGGTTACTACCTACTACTTGGACAAAGTAATAAACAGCAACGGAGAACATGCAAGAATTACTTAAGAACAAAAATATAAGAGATAAGAACCAAATATATTACTCAATCACAATCTGAACATAATCTCATAATCCATCAGATCCCATCAAACTCAGCATAGCAACAGCAGAAAAATTACAAAAGTGCCTCGATCATGTAGGGCAGCTCACGAGGTCTAAACCATGAAGAACAAAGAGGGGAGGAGAACATCACATAGCTACTGATCACGGACCCATGGTCCAAAGGAAACTACTCACGACACATCCGGGAAGCATCCATGGTGGAGAGGAGACTCCCGGAGGTAGGCCCTCCCTCCGGCAGGCTGCCGGGAAGAGGTCTGCTGGTGCTCCCGATCTCGGAAGCGCGGCGGCGGCGGAACAGAGGCGAGATCGCGAAAAAGGGTTCTCGCCTCGAGGGTTTCTCATCACGGAGAATATATAGGCGAAGGGGGGCAGCCAGGGGGGCCACCAGGGGTCCAGGCGCCCCCCTGGCGCGGCCAGCCCCTGGGGCGCGCCACCAGGGCGCCTGGGCCCCTGGTGGTGGCCCTCTGGCCCCACCTAGGTTCATCTGGAAGGTTCTTCTGCGCTGATTTTTTATCTGATTTTCCCGAATTTTTGGAGCACTTTTTATATGGGGGAAAACTGAAATAGAAAAACAGCAGAAAACAAGAACTGGCACTGTGGTGCACTGAGTTAATAGGTTAGTCCAAATATGATCAAAAGTGTATGAAAATGTATCTAGATCATAGCAATATCACACAAAACATGCATGGAGCCAGCAGAAATTATAGATACGTTTTGGACGTATCAGCGCGTCATGTAGCAATGATTAGGGCAAGGCCCAACTAGCATGCGGCTCATCGATCAAGCAAGTAGCATGTATGACATGAAGATCAAGTCATGAGAAGATGGATGTTGCATGGCAATACATCTCGGAAAGGCTATGGAAATGCCTTGGTAGGTAGGTATGGTGGCTGTTTTGAGGAAGGATATAAGGGGGGTTTATGATGACAGAGCGTATCATGCCAAGGGTTTGGATGTACCGGCAAAGGTGGACACCAACTCTCGGAGTGAGAAGAAAGCAATGCACGGCACAGGAGAGGCTAGAAAAGTATGGGAAGGTGGAAGTGTCAACTTTCGAATACTCACATTAGTTCGAAGAACTCATGCACTTATTATCGGTAACTCTCAATCTAATAAGGAGGTTCACAAAGAGACAAGTACCCCGAGGAGGGGTGTATGGGGGTTTGGTTATCCTTGCGCATCCTCGACTCATGGTACGTGAGTGTACTCTAATATTCGACCCCTCAGAAGAGTAGTGATCCATCTAGTAGCTAAAGTTCTCAACTAATTTTGTAAGTTTTGAAAATAAACACGGATTGCCCAAAATACGACATCTATCACTAATAGGCTAAAGCTCTTGGCACCAAAAGTCCAAACATTACTCAAAGCAATACCTCAAAACTATTGCAAGTTACTACTACAAAAGAATAGCAACCTTAATTACCTACTTCAAGTCAAGACACAAAACTCAGTGCAACAGGCAAACTCTCTAAACAAGATAAACATGAAAACTCAAGGGAGTTCTAGCAACAAAATAAACAAAAGCTCTTTAAAAAGATAAGCATGAAAACTAAGAGCTAAACATGACAGTAGCTATGAAAAAGATAAAGAACACACACAACAAAGATAAGCATGAAAAGTCCTATGTTGTGTTCTAGATTTTGGAAGTGGACCGTGTTTCTCTCCCACACAAAGAAATCTTGGTTCTAACTTGTAATGAACATCAAGAAAAGCTAAAGAAAACTAAAAATAAAACCTAAGAGCGAGACGCTCCAAGCATAGCACATAATGCATGAAGTGATAAAAATATAGTGAAACGAGAGACGAACTGATAATGTTGATGGAGAAGGGGATGCACGGGGCCATCCCCAAGCTTAGACGCTTGAGTATCCTTGAATATTCCTTGGTGATGCATGGGGGCATCCCCAAGCTTGAGCGCTTGACACTTCGTAATCTTCTTTCATCATCTTCCCTCGCACACTTGAAAACTCCTTTCATACATAACTCATCATAATCTGATTAGCGAGGTTAGTACCCATAATAAAATAATTTTTATCTACTGGAAATAAGGATATTCTTGAATATCTACTTTTTCTCGAGATTTCCAGAAAGTTTTTTCAAAGAAAAAGCAAGCTTAAGGTTTGCAAAATGAAGAAAAGGAAAAACAGGACAGAATCTGTGAAAAACATACCAGCAGGTAGTAAAGAATTTTTTAGGGATACTTCTGAAACTCAAATCAAAAAACTCAGAACATAAGAAAGTTCCGTAATTGTATAGAGCATGCTGTGTAAAAAATTCAGCTAAAAAAGATGAACTGGGATTTTTATGTGATTTTTTTAGTCACGAGGACAGAATCTGTTTTCTGGACAGCATGTCACAACTTTCACTTCCCTTGTCATATGAGGCTATAAATGACACAAAGCTTGAAAAGTAAAGATACAATGATGTTGCTATAGTAGTAAAACTCATCAAGACCACTAAAAAAATAAGAAAAACAAAAAGGAAATCTTAAATTCGTTGGGGGCTGCCTCCCGAAAGGGCTTCTTTAAAGCCATTAGTTAGGCTTAATGCAAATAGATCAAGTTTTTTCAAGAAAATAACTAGCCCGTGTGACGGATTCAAAAGGCAACTTAATCTTTTTCCTAGGGAAGTGTTCCATCCCTTTCTTGAGAGGGAATTGGAATTTTATAATCCCTTCTTTCATATCAATAACAACACCCACGGTGCGAAGAAAAGGACGTCCCAAAATAATTGGATAAGAAGGTTCACATTCAATGTCCATAATAGTAAAATCAACAGGAACATAATTGTCATTGACAATGATAAGAACATCATCTATCTTCCCCAAAGGTTTCTTTACGGAAGAATCGACAAGACGAACACCAAAATAACAAGGATCAAAAGGTTTCAATTCAAATATATCATACATTCTTTTGGGCATAACAGAGGTACTAGCTCCAACATCACATAAAGCATAGCAAGAAAACTTATTCAACTTAATTTTAATCATAGGATCCCAACCATCTTCTAGCTCTCTAGGTATGTAGGCTTCTATCCTAAGCTTCTCCTCCCTAGCTTTGATGAGGCATTAGTGATATGCTCCGTGAAGGCAAGATTAATTGTGCTAGTGTGGGGGTATCTAGATATCTTGTGAAGGAAACGAATAACTTCAGTAAGGGTGCAATTATCAAAATCAAGGTCACTACTATCAAGTAAATTAGTAGTGGTGTCCTTTAGGCTCACTTGTTTGGTAGCTTCTATAGTCATAGGAATTTCTTCTTCTACGGTTGAGGTCATAGCATCACCATTAATAGGTCCTATGGGACTAGGGGTGCATTGGGTGCTAAGAGTTTGGATATCCTCAACCACTTGGATAGTAGCAACAATATGGTGTGTAGGGAGGCTTTTAATTCTATCTTATTCCTCCTTTTCTCTAGCCCATCTCTCTTTAAGTTTAGACATCATCCTAATGTTTTCATTAATTTGCACTTGGATAGCACTCATAGGAGTGACCTTCCTCTCCTCAAGGGGATAAGTTCTAATTTTAAGAAATTCTACTTCATGGGCTAAATTGTCTACCTTCGACGAGAGGTTATCTAGTTTGTCTAATTTTTCCTCTACACTCTTGTTGAAGGCTTTTTGGGTAGTGATAAAGTCTTTAAGCATACTCTCTAATTCAGAAGTGGAGTTTTTGGTGCTAGGATAAGTGTTGTTGTTCCCATAGTTGTTGGAGGGGAACGGCCTAGGATTGCTACCAAAGTTACTTCTATAAGCATTGTTATTGAAGTTTTTTCTAGAGATAAAGTTCACATCTACTTGATCTTGAGCAATCAAAGAATTTAAAGGTACATCTTGAGGATCAATAGGGGATTGCTTGGTAAGTAGAGACATAATCAAGTCAACTTTTTCATTTAGGGAGGAGATCTCCTCGACAGAGTTTACCTTCCTACCTGTTGGAGCTCTTTCGGTGTGCCATTGGGAGTAGTTGGTCATCATCTCATCGAGAAGTTTTTTGGTAGCACCAAGTGTTGTTGACATAAAGGTTCCTACCGCGGCCGAATCTAGCAAGTTCCGCGAGGTAAAGTTCAAGCCTGCATAAAAAGTTTGGATAACCATCCAAGTAGTCAAACCATAAGTAGGGAAATTCTTAACAAGAGATTTCATGCGTTCCCAAGCTTGGGCAACGTGTTCATTATCCAATTGTTTAAAATTCATAATAAAACTCCTCAATTGGATAATCTTAGCAGGGGGATAATACTTCCCAATAAAAGCATTCTTGCACATATCCCAAGAATCTATGCTATTCCTAGGCAAGGATTGAAACCAGATTTTAGCTTCATCTCTCAAGGAGAAAGGAAAAAGCTTAAGCTTAACAATATCACCATCTACTTCTTTGTACTTTTGCATATCACAAAGCTCAATAAAATTATTTAAGTGCAAAGCAACATCATCTCTAGCACCGGAGAATTGATCTTTCATAACAAGGTTCAGCAAAGCAGGTTTAATCTCATAAGAAGGTGCTGAAGTAGCAGGTGTAGCAATAGGAGTGCAGATAAAGTCACTATTGTTGTGACTAGTAAAGTCACACAACTTGGTGTTCTCAGAGGAACCCATAGTAGCAGCAAGCAAGATAACTATTTTTTTCGATTTTTGATAAAGGACACTAAAGAAAAAACTGAAAGGTAAACAAACAAGACTAAAAAGCAAAGATAAAAGATAGTGTGCAACTCCCCTATCTTGAAGAGCGGAGTCCCCGGCAACGGCGCCAGAAATTGCTTTTGATGGTAAGAATTAACGCCCCCTCGTTGGTTACCCAAAGTGGAAGGTTGAGATGTAGACAACAGCAAATTTACCTCGGTGAAGATACCAAGGTTTGTCTCCAGTAGGACTCCGACAACGACAGGAAGGTGACAACGGCGCCAGATATTAGCGGTTGGCGTGGACTTGCACACACAACAGATAACTTTGCTCCCAACGAGTACGAAGAGGTTGTCAATCCCTCCGGCCTTGTTGTTTACAAAGGATAAAACACACAGGATAATAATGATAGTGATAGCAACGGAAAAAACAAATAAAGCAGTAAATTGATAGTGGGTGTAAACAGTATTGGAAATATGGACCAGGGTCCCATGATGTTCACTAGTGATGACTCTCTCCAAAAAGACGATAAAATAGCCATGCGAGGTAAACAAATTATAGCTGGGCAATTGACAGGATTATGTGCGCAAACCAATGCTAATTATGCTATAAAGAAAGGAAGAGGCTCAAAAGCATGGGAGGTACGCCAAGACAAGTAGACCAAAATCCATCTGCATCTACCTACTAATCATCCACCTTGAGATATCTTTCCAGAACATCTCACTGGTATTAAGTTGCGAATCCCACCCAAAGTGTAAACTCAAAGCAACAGACAACTTCATTAAAGAACTTTGCGTAAAGTAAACAATCCTTGCACCCACAAGTACAAGCACTGTTGTTTTCCCCCTTGTGGCAACATCACATCCCCTAGACTCATTTTTATGTCACTCAAGCTAGTCATCGGGGGGCATGAACCCACAATCATGCATAACGCTCCCTCTTGGAGTCACTACCTACTACTTGGCCAAAGCAATAAACAACAACGAAGAACATGCAAGAATTACTTAAAAACATAAATATAAAAGAGTAGAATCAAATATATTACTCAAACACAATCTGAACATAATCTCATAACCCATCGGATCCCAGCACAGCATAGCAACAGCAAAAATATTACATATGTGCCTCGATCATGTAGGGCAGCTCACGAGGTCTAATCCATGAAGAACAAAGAGGGGAGGAGAAAATCACATAGCTACTGATCATAGACCCATGGTCCAAGGTGGAATACTCACGGTTCATCCGGGAAGCATCCATGGTGAAGGAGAAGCTCTCGGAGGTGGTTCCTCCCTCCGGCAGGGTGCCGGGAAGAGATCTTCTAGTACTCCCGATCTTGGAAGCGCGGCGGCGGCGGAACAAAGGAGAGATCGCGAAAAAGGTTTCCCATCACGGGGGTCTATCATCACGAGGAATAAATAGGCGAAGGGGGGCAGCCAGGGGGGCCAACAGGGGTCCAGGAGGCCCCCTGGCGTGGCCCCACCCTAGGGCGCGCCGGGAGGGCGCCTGGGGCCCTGGTGGGTCCCCTCTGCCCCCTCGGTGATTCTCGAAGCTTCTTATACGCTGATTTTTTATTGGATTTTCCCGAATTTTTGGAGCACTTTTAATATGGGGGAAACTTGAAATAGAAAAACAGCAGAAAACATGAACTGGCACTGGGGTGCACTGAGTTAATAGGTTAGTCCAAATATGATCAAAAGTGTATGGAAGTTCATCAATATCATAGCAATATCACACAAAAGAGGCATGGAGAAAGAAGAAATTATAGATACGTTTTGGACGTATCAGGCGCCATATCAAGAAGAAGAAGAAGGGAAAGTTGGGTGGAGAATGGATACCGAGCCCAGGAAAACAACAGCGGGTATTTATAGCACAATCCAGGGGCAAACCAGGAAAACCCACAGAAGCCCAGGAGGCGCTATCATCAATTCAAAGACCAACACGCTGGGTGTTACGAATTCCAAGACAAGATGCCTTCCCACGGTCATCACTATTTAAAGACACATCAAATCTCGTGTGTTTCCCATACACGCCTCGGAAATCCAATGGGCAGCAGCATCGCAACGTCCAAGTTGTCGTTATGACCAAGCATCATCACATCATCGGTCACAAAAGAGCATTATTACGATGCTTATCACCGCAGCATCCCAAGAAGAACGATTCAAGATAAAAGCAATTCGAAAATAAAGACCGGCAAAAACTACCTGTCTGATGGCGCCAAATATTCTGATTTTCGATCCAAAATTTTTACTCCCATCGGGAGCGCCTTGCCTTCGCTAAAAATAGAGCGAAGCCCAAAACCTCGAGAGTTTGGGTGCGCCCTCACTCAGAAGTCAAAAAACGTGCTCGAGTGGCTACTCGCACCAACAGTAATCACGACATCTACAGAGTTTCGGGTGCTCCATCACCCAGCAGGCGAATATGTACTCGAGTGACCACACGCACTGGCAAAATGGCGCACCTCCAGAGTTTCGGGTGCTCCCTCACCCAGAAGACAACGAAGCGTTCGAGTGACTACTCGCAAGCTTCAATCCGACAAGAAAATCTTCCCGCGTACTCGATGACTTTCCGAGTAGGTGCTTTCTTATCGATTCCTCGCCTGAGCTCGCAAAAGTTCCGCGAGTGACTACTAATCAGCTAACTTGATTGTTTATTCCAAGTGGGTGCATCTCTAATTAGGCTCCACGCCTCTAGAAAAATGATGCCTAGGCTGCAACTTGCCGTACCCAGATGCCACGCAAGCTTAGCGTGTAGGTAGGACCCGCTGCGTAGTCGGCCGGGCCGAGACTTTCCAAAGGGCGACTTCACTCCTGACATTTTCCATGTGCTCGCATGATAGAAAGATGAGATGATAACGGACGCATTAAGGCTATTTGCTGGGGCCGGCGGCATCGATCCTATAAGACCTGCAGTGACATGGACTTTGCTAGACACCGGTCGTTTCCAAGTTCGTGTAGAGGGACACAGGCTTGATTGGGCTACTGAGGTATTTTCCACTAGTGCAATTCACCAAGGCTCGACCAGTCGACTACCTTGGGCCCTTTCAACTTATCATCCCTCGAATAAACATTGTCATGGCTAAAACTGCCAACGACTCACGGCTGCGCTTCGCATATAAAGGCAAAACGATGATGGATTCGAGTCCCCCACGCACTCGAGGGCTACTGACGAGGGGGTGACCCCACGACTCCTGCGTGTGAGGATAGCTGGTGCGTATAAAGATGGAGGGCCCGATAGAAGCCTCGATCGGTCCATGACTGGCCCACTAAAAGCACCGACGTAGGAGTCTGCGACCAACAAGGATGTCAAGACTTGGCGTCCAAGCCGACGATAGTTTAGGAAATCATCTTTGTAACCTGAGGTGGACTCCCCGCGACCCAGCCTAGTATATAAAGGCTGGGAGGGGCGACGCCTCAGTACATCCAATTTACAATCATCACCTCCGGTCTTGAGCGAACTCACCTAGACTTCCACTGTAATCTCCCCTCGCATAATACAATCGAGCAGGAAGTGCTTATCCTGTTAGCCGACGTGTCGGGACCCGGGGTTAGCGTATGCAAGCCTCGCTACAACACAATCATATGGAGAGCCGAGAACCGTACCCACTTGTCTAAAAATACAAGGCGAAGCACAGAACGTTCTCGGAAAGCATCGAACGAGAGGGGCATCCCATTCAGGCCGGATGATCAACTGAGATGGGTCCTCATCGTCCGCACACAAGTCTAAAAGATATGGGTGGTGAACTCCCATACTCATAGACAAGTCGCCTCAACCATACTATCGATTGTATTATAACCCTTACATAGACTTACTCCAGCCCGATCACTTAGTCGGGGTCTAGGGCGGGCTCGATCATACCACAAAGTGTGCACGAGACGGAGTCTCGAGCAATCGCATCATGATGCCCCAAGCTGCGCACATCTAAGGGCCACTTGGTGTATGAAAGACCGCCAGCCAGATCACAACTAAGGTCTCGAAAACCCATACCAAGACATGCATGTTATAAACATACACGCAGCACACATGTCTAGTATGAACAGCAGGTATCATTGCAATTCTCTACAAAGTATATACTTTATTGATAACTCTTACAGAGTGCACACAGAGATCACAAGTCTGTGATCCAACATTACAACAAGCATGCGGAAGCAAAGTAGGTCTGAGTACAGACAAGTTTAACAAATGGCTTAGAGAAGCCTTGACTATAAACAAGCCCTCCACGATGGAACTAGTCGTCTGACTGGGACTACACTAGCTTGGTCTTCAGTCGTCGAGCTCGATGAAGAATCCACCTTCGGGGCCAGTGGTTTCATCTAAAACATAGAATAAGCAAACGTGAGTACAAAGTCGTACTCAGAAAGACTTACATAGGAACTATACTACTCATGCACATGTATCAAGGTAAAGGGAGGTGGGGTTCAATTGCAGAAGTGCCAGCTTTGACTTGGCTAATCCTGAACTACGAGTACCAGGCTTTGAGGTAAGAAGCGTACACGAGTCCACTATATCTCTTCAACCAATTACACCACTATGTTGCCTTCCTCGACTTCCCCACGAGAAAGCACGCCATAGCACTCACGCTTATCTTGGTGTCTTTTAGAAGTATCCAGTTTAAGTTGTCTAATAATCAAGCTAAGCTTTCCAAGCAGTCCATAACCGCGGATGCGGCTATTCGAATAGTTTTGTTAACCCTGCAGGGGTGTACCGCTACACACACGTGTCATCAGTTACCGCCTTTTGCGTGTCACTGTTCAAGAGATGACAGCGAGGATGCCACCACAACTATTACCTCATAGCCGATCTAGTCCAAGAAAGCCGCCTACCTGGGTTGGCTACCACTATCGTGAACCCAGCCGGTTTACCGAAGTGGACCCAGATGATGTGTGCGTATAGCATAAGCCGGTCTCGGGTGAGCCGTTCTCTCACTTAGCAGCCAGGCGACAGACCTACCAGAACTCCGAACTATTGCGACATCTGGACATCGAAAGGGATGAGTTAATAGGTTGAGAGGGGTCAGTGAGCCCAATGTGTGGTTGTACTCTTCATCTTGGATCACCACACAAGAACTCGGACTTAGGGCGATGTTCAACGAGACAACCCTCTGTGTACTCCTACACAGCCTCTCATCGTTCACCTTGTATTAGGGTAGATTCACCAATACATTTCCACCAACATCTTCATGATCACTACCATCCTGACTCACATAACAGTAACATCATGGTAACACTCTAAGCATGCAATTAAGCAGTAACAATTGCAGGGACCACATGATATCAATCAACTCCTACATTTGCTAGGATTGTGGTTTGCTTACTACTGTGACAAAATGATAGGTCATGCAAAGGAATGGGTTCATCTATGCGGTAGAAACGTAGCATGGTAATCATCCTATACAATGCATAAGCGAGACATGAGAGGGAATTGGGATTTTATCGACATGATCAATGGGGGTTTGCTTGCCTTGCTGACGAGGTTCGGGTTCAGGGTCTTCAACGAAGGGGGCAGCCTCCTGTTCCGGTTCCACCTCTACTCGACAAACAACAAACAAGGAAGCAATATAAATACAATGCACAATCACATGGTTGAAGGTTGAAACTTGATGTATATGTTTCTGATGTGTGAGGCAATTCCATTTAAATGGAGTATATTGCAAATGAATTGCAATTTCAAACTCCAATTTGAATTCAATTTAGCCAAGTTACAATTGACATTGTTTGATCAAGTTAAACCATTTTGAAATGTGTATGATATGCCTCTGAAGTTCAAGTATAATGAGGTATGTTGCTATGGTTCAAATTGCAAAAGCATTTGAAAAGAATTTGATTTAATTCCATTTAAACCAAATAGCAAATGCTACTGGTCCCAATTTAAATTCAACTCAAACATGGTTGAAAGTTGGATATTTGGATAGCTTATTTTCTCCTGATCATTTTTCATATATTATTTGTTAAATTTGGAGTTAATATGAATTTTCTATGAATTTCCAAAGTTTCAGCCTTTTTCTGGATTTTCTGGAATTTCTCTGATTTCTTTTTAAACTGGAAAAAGACTTATTGCGTCACTGTGATGCAATGCTGGCGTCAGAGGGCCACTGACAAGGGGGACCCACTGGTCAGCCTCTGGGTGTTAATTAAATCTGTTTAATTCGATTTAAACTTAACCAGGGGGTTAAGTGTGGCCTTGGGCCCACATGGCAGTGAGACTGGGGGGTGGGGCCAGGGTAATTAGCTCAGGGTTTAAGCCCTAATGGCGAGCTCGTCGCTGGCGAGGTCCTGTTCATGCCGGAATCCTGCAAACGGGCACGGGAGCACGAACGGAGACCACCAGCGTGTGCAGCGTCGTTGTCCGCATCGATTGGACCTGGCCAGAGCCTCAGGCGGTCACCGGAGCAACGTCGATGTCGAGTTTGGCGGCGGCCGTGGCTAGGGCTGCATCGGTTTCGCGCTCCAGAGCGGCATTTTGACCGCGGCGTGGTGCAAACGAGAGCTGAGAGCAAGGGGATGTTGTTGCGCACGCTAGTTGAGCCAAAAGGGCACGACGGCGACCTCGACTTCAACTGTGGCGGCGGCAAGCTTCGGCGTTCATGGAGGTCGTGGATAGAGAACGATAGGGAGGGCGCTAGTTTAGGGGAAAGGAGAAGAAGCTCACCACAAATGCGACGGGATGGCTAGCGGGCTCGGGGAAGCTCGGAGTTGGCCAGAATTCGAGGACGACTCGCGGCGGCTGGAGACGAAGGCGATGAAGGGGGCGGCGGCTACAAAGCTCCTCGGGGCGATTCCTTGCGCACAGTGATGTAGTCGAGGACGGCGGAGGCGATGGACACCTTGGCGTGGCTCGGGGACGACGGTGGCCATGAGTTCTCCACGGCATGGCGACGGTGGCGCTCGGGTGGAGGAAGAAATCGGCGAGGGAGGGGTGGAGAGCGAGCCAGGAGGGGGGAATGGACGTGGCGTGGTCCAGGGCGTCTCCAGGCAAAGGAAGGAGGCACGGGGAGGCCTGGAAGGTCCTAGGCGGCGACGTGGCGTCCACGGCTGGCTCGGTGGCTTTCCACCAAGCAGCTTGGGTGCACGGGGCGGGGAAGAAGACCCTGCTACCCCTGGTGGGCCGACTGGGCTGGCTGGGCTGCTCTCGCCTGGGCGACAGGTAAGGTTTTTCCTTTTCCTTTTCTGTTTTTCTTTTCTGTCATTTGTTTTGGCTAGCTAAAATAAATAGCAAACCATTTTATTAAATGATCATAATTTTTATATGGCCTCACAAAAAATATACTAGCCACTTCTAAATTTTGAACATTTTTAAAATTCAAATAATTTGAACTTTAAATCAAATAGGGGTTTTTGATTAATTCCAAGGCACTGTTTGATTATTTGAAAAATCCATGAGCATGGGGTGGGTCCCACATCACTTGATATGTGATCACACTCATTTAAGACTTTTCAAAAATCTAACATGTATTTTTGGAGAAGATTTTTATCTGGCCTTTTGAATTAATTCATCTGGGGGGGTTCCTTCTCCCATATTGCTTTTGAATTTGATTTCAATGACTTCTTTTGAAATTTTTAACATGATGCAAAAAGACTTTGATCCTAGCACAGTATCTAACAGACGGTTCTGACAACTCGCCCCCACTCAACAGAATCTCGTCCCGAGATTCAGAAGTCTGCGGGAGGAAGGAGGGATACTCGGCACTGAGACGGTCTTCTCTTTCCCACGTGGCTTCTCTCTCAGAGTGGTGTGACCATTGCACTTTCAGAAACTTAATCTTCTGAAGATGAGTGACACGCTCTTCGGAATCAAGAATACGAACGGGGTATTCTCGATAAGAAAGGTCATCTTGGAGATCAAGCGTTTCATGGTCGACTTCGCGGATGGGGTCCTTGAAGCAACGCCTGAGTTGGGACACATGGAATACATCATGTACTCGGGAAAGGTGTGGGGGTAGTTCAAGTTGGTAGGCAACTTCTCCACGTTTAGCAAGAATGCGGAAAGGTCCAATGTAACGTGGGGCCAACTTGCCTTTGATACCGAATCGTTGGGTTCCCTTCAGAGGAGTAACCCGGAGGTAAGCCTTCTCATCCAGATTGTAGCTCTCTTGCCTATGATGACGATCATAGTAGCTTTTCTGACGAGACTGGGCTGCTTTCAATTGATCACGAACAATGCGAACTTGCTCTTCTGCTTCCTTGATCATGTCCGGTCCAAAGAATTGTCTTTCACCGGTTTCTGACCAGTTTAAAGGTGTTCGACATCGTCGTCCATATAGGAGTTCAAAAGGAGCCATGTTCAGACTAGATTGAAAACTATAGTTATAAGCAAATTCAGCAAATGGAAGAGACTTCTCCCAATTCTTTCCGAATGAGATAACACAAGCTCTGAGCATGTCTTCAAGAATTTGGTTGACCCTTTCGACTTGACCGCTAGACTGAGGATGGAAAGCTGTACTAAAGGAGAGATGAGTTCCCATAGCATTCTGAAAGCTTCCCCAGAATCTAGAGGTGAAAAGGCTACCACGATCAGAATTGCCTTCCAAAGGAACACCATGAAGAGACACAATTCTAGAGACGTACAAGTCCGCTAACTGGCTAGCAGTTATAGACTCGCGAACGGGCAGGAAGTGAGCAACTTTGGAAAGCCTATCTATGACAACGAAGATGCCATCATTTCCTTTCTGGGTTTTCGGAAAGCCGGTGATGAAGTCCATACCGACTTTGTCCCCTTTCCACTCTGGAATAGGCAAAGGTTGAAGTGTACCAGCAGGTCTTTGGTGTTCTGCCTTAATGCGACGACAAACATCACATTCGGCAACAAATCGAGCAATGTCTCTCTTCATCCTAGTCCACCAAAATCTCTGGCGTAGATCTCAGTACATTTTTTTGCTACCGGGATGAATCGAGAGGGGTGTGTCATGGGCTTCTTTGAGGATGAGTTGCCTTAGTTCCCTATTCTTAGGTACTACCAAACGATTTCCAAAGAATACTGTTCCTTTGCTATCTGTGGAGAAACATTTAGCAACTCCGCTAGCAATGTTCTCCTTGATCCGGCGAACACCTCGTGCACGCCTTTGGGCAACTATGATTTGATCCTCAAGGGCTGGTTTCGCCACCAAGTTGAAAAGAGATCCATGAGGAACAATCTCGAGATTGAGCTTTCAAAATTCCTCATGGAGAACTGGTTGATACTGTTGTAACATGAGGTTGTTACAATACGACTTACGACTTAGTGCATCAGCCATGACATTGGCTTTGCCTGGGGTGTAAGAAATTCCTACGTCGTAATCTTTTATCAACTCAATCTAGAGACTTTGCCTGAGATTAAGATCTGGCTGGGTGAAAATGTATGTCAGAACCCTCTGTTAGGTAATGTGCTTGGGTTAGTAAGTCTCTTGCATCATGTTAAAATTTTCAAAAGAAATCTTTGAAATCAAAATCAAAAGCAAAATGGGAGAAGGAAAAACCCCCCAGTTGAATTAATTCAAAATGCCAGATAAAAATCTTCTCCAAAAATTCATGTTAGATTTTTGAAAAGTCTTATAAATGAGTGTGATCACATATCAAGTGATGTGGGACCCACCCCATGCTCATGGATTTTTCAAATATTCAAACAGTGCCTTGGATTTCATCAAAAACCCCTATTTGAGTTAAGATTCAAATTATTTGAATTTTAAAAATGTTCAAAATTTATAAGTGGCTAGTATATTATTTAGTGAGGCCATATAAAAATTATGAGCATTTAATAAAATGCCTAGCTATTTTTAGCACAGAAAAAAAAAAGACAGAAAAGAAAAAAGAAAATAAAAAGGAAAAGGGCTCACCTGGAAGCAGCCCGACTTACCCCCCCAGCCTCCAACCGGCCCAGCCCAGCCCACCTAGCTCTTGTCGTCTACCTCCACGACGACAAGCAGCTCGGTGGCCGGCATGCCGAGGCCGCCGACGACGGGCAGGCCACGCAGCTGCCTCCCTGCCTCCTCCAGCATGTCCAGGACAGAGCCGTGGTCTCCCTCGTCACTCTCCACCCCTTTCCCCTCGCTCTCGCGCACTCTGCTGCTTTCCCCTTCTTCCCCGAGAGCATCCGCCGTTCGCCGCCGTGAGGAACCGCAGCCAACGCTGGAGAGAATCCTGGAGACCATGTCCATCGTGCGCGCCATCGTCGACTTCCTCGATCTGGAGAAGCTGGAGGACTAATCGAGCTCGAGGCCAACGCAAGCTTCACCGAGACCTCGCCGGAGCCGCCGCGCGATTTCTTTGATTCCGGCAACCACAGGGAGTCCTCGACCGCGCCACCGCCTCCGTTGAACTCACGGTTCACCCGAGCCACTCCTTTGTCTCCCTCCTCCTCCCTAGCTAGATCCGCCATGAGCGCAGAAGAGCAGCACCGTCGTGCTCGTCGACGGCGAGTCTCCGTTAAGCTTTTGTTCCCGCGGCCATGTCCTTCGCAATCGTCGTGCTCCTCTGGTTCGATCCAGCCTAAGCCCGCCCCAAATGGCGCTCCGTAGCGAGTTCGACCTCCAGCCAGTAGCACCGCCGCCGCAAAGCTCGACGCCGGCGTGCGTACAGAGCACCCCAGCCTCTCCGACCGGTCCCAGTCGACGCGCGTTGACGAGGGCTTCAATCTGGTGGAAGCTGCGCTCGATTTGGCTCACGGGAACGCCGTTGCAGAGGACGCTGCCGCACGGGATGTTCGCCGGCGACTTGCCGCCGGTGAAGTCCACGTGGCCGGCGTGGTTAGCCCTAATCCACCCCCCTAATGAACCCCAGAGCCGATGACATGCGGGCCCAACCCCCTGGATTAAGTTTAAAACTTTTTAAACTGATTTAATTAACACAGTGACACTTACAGGTGGAACCCCTTGTCAGTGGCCCCCTGACGCCAGCATGAAGTCATGCTGACGCAATAAAGACTTTTCCAGAAATTGAAATGATTTAAAATATTCCAGAAAATCCAGAAAATAGCTCAAACTTTGGAAATTCATAGAAAATTCATATCAACTCCAAATTGGACAAATAATATATGAAAAATGATCGGGAGAAAATAAGCTATCCAGATATCCAACTTTCAACTTTGTTTGAGTTGAGTTTAAAATGTGATCAGTAGCATTTGGTATTTGATTTAAATGGAATTAAATCAAATTCAATTCAAAAGATTTTGCAACTTGAAGCATGGCAACATGCTACATTTAACTTACACATCAGAGGCATATCATACACATTTCCAAATGATTCAAATTGATCAAACAATGTCACATGTAACTTGGCTAAGTTTGAATTTAAATTGGAGTTTGAATTTGCAATTCAATTTGGAATATACTCCATTTAAATGGAATTGCTTCACGCATCAAAGCATATACATCAAGTTTCAACCTTCCATCATGTGATTGTGCATTGTATTTACTTTGCTACCTTGTTTGTTGTTTGTCGAGTAGAGGTGGAACCGGAGCAGGAGGCTGCCCCCTTCGTTGAAGACCCCGAACCCGAACCTCGTCAGCAAGGCAAGCAAACCCCCATTGATCATGTCGATAAAATCCCACTTCCCTCTCATGTCTCGCTTATGCATTGTTTAGGATGATTACCATGATGCGTTTCTACCGCATAGATGAACCCATTCCTTTGCATGACCTATCATTTGTCACAGTAGTAGGAAAACCACAATCCTAGCAACTGTAGGAGTTGATTGATATCATGTGGCCCCTGCAATTCTTACTGCTTATTGCATGCTTAGAATGATACCATGTTGTTGCTGTTATGTGAGTCGAGATGGTAGTGATCATGTTGATGATGGTAGAAAAGTGTTGGTGAATCTACCCTAATACAAGGTGAACGATGAGAGGCTGTGTAGGAGTACACGGTGGGTTGTCTCGTTGAACACCGCCGTAAGTACGAGTTCTTGTGTGGTGATCCAAGATGAAGAGTACAACCACACATTGGGCTCACTGACCCCTCTCAGCTTACTAACTCATCCCTTTCGATGTCCAGATGTCGCAATAGTTCGGAGTTCTGGTAGGTCTGTGGCCTGGATGCTAAGTGAGAGAACGGCTCACCCGAGACCGGCTTATGCACCACGCACACATCACTTGGGTCCACTTCGGTAAACCGGCCGGGTTCACGATAGTGGTAGCCAACCCAAGTAGGCGGCTTTCTCGGACTAGATCGGCTATGAGGTAACAGTTGTGGTGAGAATCCTCGCCGACACTTCTTGAACGGTCTCGAGTACAAAGGCGGTAACCGATGATCATGTGTGTGTAGCGGTACACCCCTGCAGGGTTAACAAAACTATTCAAATAGCCGTGTCCGCGGTTATGGACTGCTTGTAAAGCTTAGCTTGATTATTAGACAACTTGAACCAGATACTTCTAAAACACACCAAGATAAGTGTGAGTGCTATGGCGTGCTTTCTCGTGGGGAAGTCCAGGAAGGCACCATAGTGGTGTAATTGGCTGGAGAAAGTAGTGGACTCGTGTACGCTTCTTACCTCAAGTCTGGTACTCGTAGTTCAGGACTAGACAATTCAAAGCTGGCACTTCTGCAAGTGAAAATCCACCTCCCTTTACCTTGATTCATGTGCATGAGTAGTATAGCTCCTATGTAAGTCTTGCTTAGTACGACTTTGTACTCACGTTTGCTTAATCTATGTTTTAGATGAACCCACTGACCCCGAAGGTGGCTTCTTCATCGAGCTGGACGACTGAAGATCAAGCTAATCTAGTCCCAGTCAGACTACTGGTTCCGTTGTGGAGGGCTTGTGTTTAAATAAGGCTTCTTAAGCCATTTGTTAAACTTGTCTGTACTCAGACATAATTTGCTTCCGCTTGTGTGGTAATGTTGGATCACATGTTTGTGATCTCTGTGTGCACTCTATAAGAGTTATCAATAAAAATGTATACTTTGTAGAGAATTGCAATGATACCTACTGTTCATACAAGGCATGTGTGTTGTGTGTATGTTTATAACATGCATGTCTTTGTATGGGTTTTCGAGACATTAGTTGTGATCTGGCTGGCGGTCTTTCATACACCAAGTGTCCCTTAGATGTGCGCAGCTTGGGGCATCGCGATGCGATTGCTCGAGACTCCGTCTCGTGCACACTTTGTGGTATGATCGAGCCCTCCCTAGACCCCGACTAAGTGATCGGGCTGGAGTAAGTGTATGTAAGAGTTATGATATAGTCGATAGTATGGTTGAGGCGACTTGTCTTTGAATATGGGAGTTCACCACCCATATCATTAGACTTGTGTGCGGACGATGAGGACCCATCTCTGTTGATCATCCGGCCTGGATGGGATGCCCCTCATGTACGATGCTCTCCGAGAACGTTCTGTGCTTGGCCTTATCTGCTTAGACAAGTGGGTACGGTTCTCGGCTCTCCATATGACTATGTCTTAACTGGACTTGCATATGCTAACCCCGGGTCCCGACAGACTTGGTATCAGACCAGGACTGACTGTAGGACTAGCAGCCTTGGCCGAAGTCGAGTCTAGCCTTCTATAGTTATATAGTTACTCTGGGTATATAAGGGAACAACGTAAGGATTCTTTTTTCTCCTTACCCCCTTCGTTCTGAGTTCTAAGTCACCCTCATCTTATTCTACGGGAAGATAGGACTAGGGGACTAGGCTCTCCTCTATCTGATTAGAACATCTCGTTGTTTGCTTCCTTGTAGCCGTAGGAAAGTTTTGATCGGTTTATTAGAGTGGTTATGCTTCCTGATTTATTACATCGTATGTAAGTGTTGTTTCCATGTTGTAAGAAATTGTCTTTTTCTTGCAATTACAGCCGTTATGATGTCCGAGTCATTCCAGGTTTATCTCATAATCTGATGCATTTGCAAACTCCTTCTTTCTGTTTCAGATGGAAGATCTTCCCCCTCGGCAGATTGTTCTTTTGACCAGGTGCCTCGGTGTGCGTGGCCATCCCGCCACGTTGATCGAGATGATGTCCTATGTGGGATATCGATGGTATCCTGAGTACACCGTCGAGGAGCAGTTCCATGACTTCAACCAGACCCAGTTCCACGGCATTGTCCGGATCTACCCGCACCACGTTGGAGTCACTCGGCCTATCCACTTTGGACATGGCATTGGCATTACCGAGAACATGGCTGTGCAGGATGCTTCATACTCATGTATTACCCTGCTGAGAGAGGAGCACACTATGCTGAGAGAGACCTCATTCCGCTATATCCCTGCTGCACTTCCAGGAGAAGAGGGATATTACACCGGACTCTACTCAGATCACTCTGCAGAAGATCCATTACTTCAGATGACTGCTAGGTTTGCTAGTGATCGAGATCGTGATGCACGCGCTCTCAGTTTCGAGCTTCACGCCACTCGTGTTCGTCTGTATCGAGCACTAACCCTTTTGGCACCCTTCGTGAGCGTTGGATCAGTTGAGTATGATGCTATCTACCCAGTGAGGACTCAGATGCCTTCTCGAGTTGCTTGGCCCGAGATTGGAGGCATTTTCCCACCCCGTGGTCCTTTGCTTCCACCCTACGTTGGACCTAGGCCCCATCCTTGCCCAAATGGATATCAGGGTCCACAGGCCTCCGTTTTTCCGACGGTCACCTTCAGCTACCAGGATACGCGGGTAACTTTTACGAGGACTACTATGGAGATGGAGATGAGTGAGACCGCCTGTGGTCTTACTTAGTGAGGATGTAGTAGTATCTTAGTATATTGTACGCAAGGTGTCTAAGTTCCAGAGGATTAGATAAATAATGTATAGGAAGTCAGAGTGCCTCTGAAGGATGTATCATCTTCATCACGTTTTTATTAGCTTGGTGCTTGTACTAAAACGATGTATGGTTTGTATGACAGCTTGTGAATATATGGCTTGTATGCTTTATCACCATGTTGTCAAGATGATTACTTCCTTTGCTCTGTAATCCTTCCAGTACTTCAATACCTTGATTAGACTCTTCCAATCAACTCTGTTTGACTTTGGTTTTTCACCTTCAGGATGTCTCAAGGAACCCGTGGCCAGCTTGGTCGTAACCAGGGTCGTGGGAATGACCAGGAGGAAGGCAACCTTCCACCCCCACCCACGATGGCTCAGATTCTGATGGAGGTTGAGAGGAACCGCCAAGACTCTCACCATCTGCTGGAAGTCATTGCCCGCAACACCACTCAGCAGCGCAACGAGTTGGTGTCCCTGAACGACTTCATCCGGCTTCATCCCCCAGTTTTCAGTTACTCCACCGAGCCCCTTGACGCCGATGACTGGCTTCGCAGCATCGAGAGGAAGCTCCAAGCAGGCCGTGTTGCAAATGGCGACAAGGTCAGCTATGCCACCTATCACCTTGAAGGTGCAGCTATATCTTGGTGGGAGAACTTCATGAATATGCGTCTTGTTGGACCACCCGCATCTTGGGATGAATTCTGCACTTCCTTCTGTGAGCACCACATTCCCAAGGGTCTTATGGACCGCAAGCGTGAGGAGTTCTGCAACCTCACCCAAGGCAGAAGGACCATTGACGAGTTTAGTCGTGAGTTCAACCGACTTGCTCGTTATGCTACTGAAGAAGTCTCCACCGACGCAAAGAAGCAAGAGAGGTTCCGTCGTGGCCTAAACTTTGGACTCCGTCATGAGCTCAACCTACATGACTTTGCCACCTTCCAGGTCCTTGTCAACAAGGCCATCAAGGCAAAGGACATGAACACCCCCAACGACTTTCGCAAACACCCTAGAGACGATGGATCATCCAGTTCAGGCTCCCAGAAGCGCAAGATCTGGATCCCCAATAGTATGTTCCGCCAGAACAACCCACCGAGGCCATCCTATGTGGCGCCTCGTCCACCAACTCAGTTCCACCCAGCTCCACCAAACAACCCAGCTCCACGCACTGTTTTCGGAGCCTGTTACAAGTGTGGTCAGGCAGGCCACTACTCTCGTGATTGTCCCCAGAACCAGCTCCAGAATCAGAATGCTCCACCCCGTGCCGGAGGCAACAACAATGGTCGTGGCAAGCCAACCCAGAAGGTCTACACCGCCAAACCCGCTCCTCCCGCCACTCTTGGACGTGTGAACCAGATTGCCGCCGAAGAGACTGACGACACCACTGACGTCATTCTTGGTACGCTCCCAGTCAATTATGTTCCTACTTCCGTTCTTTTCGACCCAGGAGCATCTCATTCATTCATGTCGGAAAGTTATGCACTTCGTCATGAGTTATCCTTTGTTGAATTGTCCACCCCAATGATTATTCAAACTCCAGGGTCAAGATGGCAGACTAATAGAGTAAGCCATGGTAATCAAATTGCAATTGAGGGTTTAGTATTCCTTGCTTCACTCATAGCCCTCATGTCTTCAGATATTGATGTCATCCTTGGCATGGATTGGCTATCAAGACAGAATGCCTACCTGGATTGCAAAGGCAAATCCGTGAAACTCACCCACCCTTCAGGCAAGACCGTCATCTATACCTCACCCAGAACAAGAACCCAAGTGCATTCCTTGAATGTACTTCCCCTTCCCGAACATGAAGATATTCCGGTGGTTCGTGACTTCCCGGATGTCTTTCCTGAAGAGCTGCCGGGCATGCCACCCGACAGATGTGTAGAGTTTATAGTGGATCTTGCCCCAGGAACCGCACCAATTTCTAGACGCCCATACAAAATGGCCCCACGTGAGTTAGCTGAGCTTAAAACCCAACTGGAAGCTTTGTTGGAAAAAGGCTTCATCTGCCCTAGCTCATCGCCATGGGGTTGCCCCGTTCTGTTCGTAACGAAGAAAGATGGAATAGAAAGGATGTGCGTAGACTATCGCCCGCTAAATTTAGCGACGATAAAGAACAAGTACCCATTGCCCAGGATCAATGATCTTTATGATCAACTTGCAGGATCCTCTGTCTTCTCCAAGATGGATTTGAGATTAGGTTATCATCAAATCAAAATCCGAAACGAGGACATTCCCAAAACGGCTTTTACTACTCGTTATGGTCTTTACGAGTACACCGTCATGTCCTTTGGTTTAACCAATGCCCCCGCCACTTTCTCACGCATGATGAATTCGATCTTCATGGAGTACCTAGATAAATTTGTTGTAGTTTATCTTGATGACATTCTCATCTACTCGAAGAACGAAGAAGAACAAGAGAGCATCGCCTATATGCTAAATTCTCCAAGTGTAAATTTTGGCTACCAGAAGTGACCTACTTAGGCCACGTGATTTCTGCAAAATGCATTGCTGTGAATCCCGAGAGAGTTCAGGCCGTCCTTGACTGGACTCCACCTGAATCGGTTAAGCAAGTTAGGAGTTTTCTTGGCCTAGCCAGCTATTGTCGTCGCTTCGTCGAGAACTTTTCCAAAGTTGCAAAGCCTCTAACTGAACTCCTCAAGAAAGATAAGAAATTCCTATGGACTCCCAAGTGCGAGGAAAGCTTTCAAGAGATAAAAAGAAGATTGACTTCTGCACCCGTACTTGCACCTCCAGACACCAAAAAGGATTTCGAGATCTATTGTGACGCATCACGGCAAGGGTTAGGATGCATACTTCTGCAAGATCGACATGTGGTAGCTTATGCTTCACGCCAGTTGCGGCCACATGAAGAGAACTATCCTACCCATGACCTTGAACTCGTTGCCGTAGTTCATGCCCTAACAATATGGCGACATTACCTCCTTGGTAACCGTTGCGAGATCTTTTCCGACCACCAAAGCCTCAAATACATTTTCACCCAGCCAGATCCTAATCTCAGGCAAATACGCTGGATTGAGTTGATAAAATATTACGACGTAGTAATTTCTTACACCCCAGGCAAAGCCAATGTCATGGCTGATGCACTAAGTCGTAAGTCGTATTGTAACAACCTCATGTTACAATTGTATCAACCACTTCTTCATGAGGAATTTCGCAAGCTTAATCTTGAGATTGTTCCTCATGGCTATCTTTCTACCTTGGTGGAGAAACCAACTCTTGAGGATCAAATCATCGTTGCCCAAAGGCGTGCACGAGGTGTTCGCCGAATCAAGGAGAACATTGTTAGTGGAGTTGCTAAATGTTTCTCCACAGATAGCAAGGGAACGGTATTCTTTGAAAATCGTTTGGTAGTACCTAAGAATAGGGAACTAAGGCAACTCATCCTCAAAGAAGCCCATGACACACCCCTCTCGATTCATCCCGGTAGCACAAAAATGTACCGAGATCTACGCCAGAGATTTTGGTGGACCAGGATGAAGAGAGACATTGCTCAATTTGTTGCCGAATGTGATGTTTCTCGTCGCATTAAGGCAGAACATCAAAGACCTGCTGGTACACTTCAACCTTTGTCTATTCCCGAGTGGAAATGGGACAAAGTCGGTATGGACATCATCACCGGCTTTCCAAAAACCCAGAAAGGAAACAATGCCATCTTCGTTGTCATAGATAGGCTTTCCAAAGTTGCTCACTTCCTTCCGGTTCGCGAGTCTATAACTGCTAGCCAGTTAGCGGACTTGTACGTCTCTAGAATTGTATCCCTTCACGGTGTTCCTTTGGAAATCAATTCTGATCGCGGTAGCCTTTTCACCTCTAGATTCTGGGGAAGCTTTCAGAATGCCATGGGAACTCATCTCTCCTTTAGTACAGCTTTCCATCCTCAGTCTAGTGGTCAAGTCGAAAGGGTTAACCAAATTCTTGAAGACATGCTCAGAGCTTGTGTTATCTCATTCGGAAAGAATTGGGAGAAGTCTCTGCCATTCGCCGAATTTGCTTATAACAATAGTTTTCAATCTAGTCTGAACATGGCTCCTTTTGAACTCCTATATGGACGACGATGTCGAACACCACTAAACTGGTCAGAAACCGGTGAAAGACAATTCTTTTGACCGGACATGATCAAGGAAGCAGAAGAGCAAGTTCGCATTGTTCGTGATCAATTGAAAGCAGCCCAGTCTCGTCAGAAAAGCTACTATGATCGTCATCATAGGCAAGAGAGCTACAATCTGGATGAGAAGGCTTACCTTCGGGTTACTCCTCTGAAGGGAACCCAACGTTTCGGTATCAAAGGCAAATTGGCCCCACGTTACATCGGACCTTTCCGCATTATTGCTAAACGTGGAGAAGTTGCCTACCAACTTGAACTACGCCCGCACCTTTCCCGAGTACATATGTATTCCATGTGTCCCAACTCAGGCGTTGCTTCAAGGACCCCATCCGCGAAGTCGACCATGAAACGCTTGATCTCCAAGATGACCTTTCTTATCGAGAATACCCCGTTCGTATTCTTGATTCCGAAGAGCGTATCACTCGTCGTCAGAAGATTAGGTTTCTGAAAGTGCAATGGTCACACCACTCAGAGAGAGAAGCTACGTGGGAAAGACAAGACCTTCTCGGTGCCGAGTATCCCTCCTTCCTCCCGCAGACTTCTGAATCTCGGGACGAGATTCTGCTGAGTGGGGGCGAGTTGTCAGAACCCTCTGTTAGGTAATGTGCTAGGGTTAGTAAGTCTCTTGCATCATGTTAAAAATTTCAAAAGAAATCTTTGAAATCAAAATCAAAAGCAAAATGGGAGAAGGAAAACCCCCCAGTTGAATTAATTCAAAAGGCCAGATAAAAATCTTCTCCAAAAATTCATGTTAGATTTTTGAAAAGTCTTATAAATGAGTGTGATCACATATCAAGTGATGTGGGACCCACCCCATGCTCATGGATTTTTCAAATATTCAAACAGTGCCTTGGATTTAATCAAAAACCCCTATTTGAGTTAAGATTCAAATTATTTGAATTTTAAAAATGTTCAAAATTTATAAGTGGCTAGTATATTATTTAGTGAGGCCATATAAAAATTATGAGCATTTAATAAAATGCCTAGCTATTTTTAGCACAGCAAAACAAAAAGACAGAAAAGAAAAAAGAAAAGAAAAATGAAAAGGGCTCACCTGGAAGCAGCCCGACTTACCCCCCCCCCCAGCCTCCAACAAACCCAGCCCAGCCCACCTAGCTCTTGTCGTCTACCTCCACGACGACAAGCAGCTCGGTGGCCGGCATGCCGAGGCTGCCGACGACGGGCAGGCCACGCAGCTGCCTCCCTGCCTCCTCCAGCATGTCCAGGACAGAGCCGTGGTCTCCCTCGTCACTCTCCACCCCTTTCCCCTCGCTCTCGCGCACTCTGCTGCTTTTCCCCTTCTTCCCCGAGAGCATCCGCCGTTCGCCGCCGTGAGGAACTGCAGCCAACGCTGGAGAGAAGCCTGGAGACCATGTCCATCGTGCGCGCCATCGTCGACTTCCTCGATCTGGAAAAGCTGGAGGACTAATCAAGCTCGAGGCCAACGCAAGCTTCACCGAGACCTCGCCGGAGCCGCCGCGCGATTTCTTTGATTCCGGCAACCACAGGGAGTCCCCGACCGCGCCACCGCCTCCGTTGAACTCACGGTTCACCCGAGCCACTCCTTTGTCTCCCTCCTCCTCCCTAGCTAGATCCGCCATAAGCGCAGAAGAGCAGCACCGCCGTGCTCGTCGACGGCGAGTCTCCGTTAAGCTTTTGTTCCCGCGGCCATGTCCTTCGCAATCGCCGTGCTCCTCTGGTTCGATCCAGCCTAAGCCCACCCCAAATGGCGCTCCGTAGCGAGTTCGACCTCCAGCCAGTAGCACCGCCGCCGCAAAGCTCGACGCCGGCGTGCGTACAGAGCAACCCAGCCTCTTCGACCGGTCCCAGTCGACGCGCGTTGACGAGGGCTTCAATCTGGTGGAAGCTGCGCTCGATTTGGCTCACGGGAACGCCGTTGCAGAGGACGCCGCCGCACAGGATGGTCGCCGGCAACTTGTCGCCGGTGAAGTCCACGTGGCCGGCGTGGTTAGCCCTAATCCACCCCCCTAATGAACCCCAGAGCCGATGACATGCGGGCCCAACCCCCTGGATTAAGTTTAAAACTTTTTAAACCGATTTAATTAACACAGTGACACTTACAGGTGGGACCCCCTTGTCAGTGGCCCCCCTGACGCCAGCATGAAGTCATGCTGACGCAATAAATACTTTTCCAGAAATTGAAATGATTTAAAGAATTCCAGAAAATCCAGAAAATAGCTCAAACTTTGGAAATTCATAGAAAATTCATATCAACTCCAAATTGGACAAATAATATATGAAAAATGATCAGGAGAAAATAAGCTATCCAAATATCCAACTTTCAACTTTGTTTGAGTTGAATTTAAAATGTGATCAGTAGCATTTGCTATTTGATTTAAATGGAATTAAATCAAATTCAATTCAAAAGATTTTGCAACTTGATTGTGATTGTGCACATGAATCAAGGTAAAGGGAGGTGGAGTTTCACTTGCAGAAGTGCCAGCTTTGACTTGGCTAGTCCTGAACTATGAGTACCAGACTTGAGGTAAGAAGCGTACACGAGTCCACTACTTTCTCCAACCAATTACACCACTATGGTGCCTTCCTCGACTTCCCCACGAGAAAGCACGCCATAGCACTCACACTTATCTTGGTGTGTTTTAGAAGTATCCGGTTCAAGTTATCTAATAATCAAGCTAAGCTTTCCAAGAAGTCCATAACCGCGGACACGGCTATTCGAATAGTTTTATTAACCCTGCAGGGGTGTACCGCTACACACACATGATCATCTGTTACTGCCTTTGTACTCGACACCGTTCAAGAAGTGTCGGCGAGGATGCTCACCACAACTGTTACCTCATAGCCGATCTAGTCCGAGAAAGCCGCCTACTTGGGTTGGCTACCACTATCGTGAACCCGGCCGGTTTACCGAAGTGGACCCAAGTGATGTGTGCGTGGTGCATAAGCCGGTCTCGGGTGAGCCGTTCTCTCACTTAGCATCCAGGCGACAAACCTACCAGAACTCCGAACTATTGCGACATCTGGACATCGAAAGGGATGAGTTAATAGGTTGAGAGGGGTCAGTGAGCCCAATGTGTGGTTGTACTCTTCATCTTGGATCACCACACAAGAACTCGGACTTAGGGCGGTGTTCAACGAGACAACCCACCGTGTACTCCTACACAGCCTCTCATCGTTCACCTTGTATTAGGGTAGATTCACCAACACTTTCTACCATCATCAACATGATCACTACCATCCCGAATCACATAAAAGTATCATCATGGTATCACTCTAAGCATGCAATAAGCAATAACAGTTGTAGGGGTCACATGATATCAATCAACTCCTACATTTGCTAGGATTGTGGTTTGCTTACTACTGTGACAAAATGATCGGTCATGCAAAGGAATGGGTTCATCTATGCGGTAGAAACGCATCATGGTAATCATCCTATACAATGCATAAGCGAGACATGAGAGGGAAGTGGGATTTTATCGACATGATCAATGGGGGTTTGCTTGCCTTGCTGACGAGGTTCGGGTTCTGGGTCTTCAACGAAGGGGGCAGCCTCCTGCTCCGGTTCCACCTCTACTCGACAAACAACAAACAAGGTAGCAAAGTAAATACAATGCACAATCACATGATGGAAGGTTGAATCTTGATGTATATGCTTTGATGTGTGAAGCAATTCCATTTAAATGGAGTATATTGCAAATTGAATTGCAAATTCAAACTACAATTTGAATTCAAACTTAGCCAAGTTACATGTGACATTGTTTGATCAATTTGAATCATTTTGAATTGTGTATGATATGCCTCTGATGTGTGGTTGACATGTAGCAAGTTGTCATGGTCCAAGTTGCAAAAGCATTTGAATTGAATTTGATTTAATTCCATTTAAATCAAATAGAAAAAGCTACTGATCACATATTAAATTCAACTCAAACAAAGCTGAAAGTTGGATATTTGGATAGATTATTTTCTCCTGATCATTTTTCATATATTATTTGTCCAATTTGGAGTTAATATGAATTTTCTATGAATTTCCAAAGTTTGGCCTATTTTCTGGAATTTCTGGAATTTCTTTAAATTCTTTTTATTCTGGAAATTCACTTACTGCGTCATGCTTGCGCAAGGCTGACGTGGGGGGGGGTGACGTGTGGGCCAAGGTTGTCAACCTCTGGGTTAAAAAACCCGGCTGTTTAATTTAACCAGTGGCTTAATTAAGCCACTGGGGCCCAGTGTCAGTGACCTAGGGTCACTTAACCCAGGTGGGGTTAAGCCCCCTAATCATGGCCACGTCGGCGGCCTGCCGGCGGCTAAACGCCGGCGTCACAGACGCGGCGGCGCTCTGCTATCTCCTCCTGGCCTCCATTCTCTGCGCCAGGGCCACCATTCGAAAGCCCGCGATGAGCCGCGTCGATAGCACCACCTGCACGTCGCCGGGGAGGTCACAGACGACGGCAGCTTCGACCGCGGCGGTGACCGGAGCTACGGCTTGGAGCTGCACTCGCAAAACAGGCACGGGTCGAGGCAAAAGGGGGCTCGTTCGACGCACAAGATCGCGAGGATGATGATGCGCGCAATGGTTGAGTCGATGGAGCACTGGGGTGACCTCAACGTCAACCATGGCGGCGACATGCTCCGGCTCTCATGGCAGTTCGGGTAGAGGACGAATTGGAAGGGGGAAACAGAGGGGATCGATGCGCCTGCTCACCACGGTTGCAAAGAACGCGACGGCGAGGTCGGGGGTGCCTTGACGGTGACGAGTTCGTCGATGGCGCGCGGTGGCCGGAGGGGAAGACGAAGAAGGGGACGTCGGCTACAGGGCTCCAGGGCTCGATTCCTTCTGCCAGAGGAGGTAGTCATCGTCGGGGAGCACGTCGGACACCTTGTCTTGTCCTGAGGAGCTCACTGGCCGCGTGGGCTCGGAGCTATGGCGACGGCGGCGCTCGGTGGTCGTCGGGTTTCGCAGTGGGAGAGCACGGGGTGAGCTGGGGGAGGGGAGAGTGGATCGGGGAGTCTTCCAGACGTCCACGGAAACGCGATAGGGACGAGGGGGAAGCAGCTGCGTGGCCGGGCTCGGCGGCGGCGTCTGTGGAGTGCTGCATGCATTCCACCGAGCACCTTCGGGGCGCAGGGAGGAAGAGACAAGCGGGGAGGCTGGGCTGGGCCGGCTGAGGAACGAGTTGGGCTTCTTCGCAGGTAAGCCCCTTTTCTTAATTCTTTTCTGTTTTCTTTTCTGTAAATTTGTTTTGGCTATGATAAAATATCAAACCATTTTATAAAATGTTGAAACTTTTTATATGGCCTCATAATAATATAGACTAGCCACTTATAAAGTTTGAACATTTTTAAAATTCAAATAATTTGAATCTTAACTCAAATAGGGGTTTTTAATTAATTCCAAGGCACTGTTTGATTATTTGAAAAATCCATGAGCATGGGGTGGGTCCCACATCACTTGATATGTGATCACACTCATTTATAAGACTTTTCAAAAATCTAACATGAATTTTTGGAGAAGATTTTTATCTGGCCTTTTGAATTAATTCATCTGGGGGGTTCCTTCTCCCATTTTGCTTTTGATTTTGATTTCAAAGATTTCTTTTGAAATTTTTAACATGATGCAAGTGACTTGCTAACCCTAGCACATTACCTAACAGAGGGTTCTGACAGTCACAATAGATCTCGAAATCCTTTTTGGTGTCTGGAGGTGCAAGTACGGGTGCAGAAGTCAATCTTCTTTTTAGCTCTTGAAAGCTTTCCTCGCACTTGAAAGTCCATAGGAATTTCTTATCTTTCTTGAGGAGTTCAGTTAGAGGCTTTGCAACTTTGGAGAAGTTCTCAACGAAGCGACGGCAATAGCTGGCCAGGCCAAGAAAACTCCTAACTTGCTTAACCGATTCAGGTGGAGTCCAGTCAAGGACGGCCTAAACTCTCTCGGGATTCACAGCAATGCCTTTTGCAGAAATCACGTGGCCTAAGTAGGTCACTTCTGGTAGCCAAAATTCACACTTGGAGAATTTAGCATACAGGCGATGCTCTCTAAGTTTCATCAATACCAGCCTTAGGTGTTCGGCATGTTCTTCTTCGTTCTTCGAGTAGATGAGAATGTCATCAAGATAAACTACAACAAATTTATCTAGGTACTCCATGAAGATCGAATTCATCATGCGTGAGAAAGTGGAGGGGGCATTGGTTAAACCAAAGGACATGACGGTGTACTCGTAAAGACTATAACGAGTAGTAAAAGCCGTTTTTGGAATGTCCTCATTTCGGATTTTGATTTGATGATAACCTAATCTCAAATCCATCTTGGAGAAGACAGAGGATCCAGCAAGTTTATCATAAAGATCATTGATCCTGGGCAGTGGGTATTTGTTCTTTATCGTCGCTAAATTTAGCGGGCGATAGTCTACGCACATCCTTTCTGTTCCATCTTTCTTCGTTACGAACAGAATGGGGCAGCCCCATGGCGATGAGCTAGGGCGGATGAAGCCTTTTTCCAACAAAGCTTCAAGTTGGGTTTAAGCTCAGCTAACTCACGTGGGGCCATTTTTTATGGGCGTCTAGAAATTGGTGCGGTTCCTGGCACAAGATCCACTATGAACTCTACACATCTGTCGGGTGGCTAGGTTTAAGGAGTTTGGTTACTGGATGGTTTTCCTGAGGATGACCATGGCTTACTAGGGCTACAACAGATATGTCAGAGTAGCAAAGTACCCCAACACGATGGTTAGTGTGGTTCTTCTGGCTAGAAGATATCTAAAGTGGGAGGAAGAACTGCAAATGAATCACTATAGGTTTCTAGAAGAAAACCTACATCAAACACTATGGAACTGTCGGGCATGCCACCTAGAAAAACTTCTGGAAGGACATCCGAAATAGAGGAAAAGATTTTGCAAACGCATCAGATTATGAAGAAACCTTGAATGACTCGGATAGCATAACGGTTGTAACTGCAAGAAAACAATTTTCTTTCAATGTAGATACAACACTTACATAATACGATGTAAGAAATCAGCATTACAGCAATGCTAGGAAACCGGACACAACTTTCCTACGGCTACAAGGAAGCAAACAACGAGATGTTCTAATCAGACAGAGGTGAGCCTAGTCCTATCTTCCCGTAGAATAAGATGAGGGTGACTCAGAACTCAGACGACGAGGGTAAGGAGAAAAAGAAGCCTTACATTGTTCCCTTATATACCCAGAGTAACTATATAACTATAGAAGGCTAGACTCGACTTCGGCCAAGGCTGATAATCCTACAGTCAGTCCTTCTCTGATACCAAGTCTGTCGGGACCCGGGGTTAGCGTATGCAAGCCTCGCTACAACACAATCATATGGAGAGCCGAGAACCGTACCCACTTGTCTAAAAATACAAGGCGAAGCACAGAACGTTCTCGGAAAGCATCGAACGAGAGGGGCATCCCATTCATGCCAGATGATCAACTGAGATAGGTCCTCATCGTCCGCACACAAGTCTAAAAGATATGGGTGGTGAACTCCCATACTCATAGACAAGTCGCCTCAACCATACTATCGATTGTATTATAACCCTTACATAGACTTACTCCAGCCCGGTCACTTAGTCGGGGTCTAGGGCGGGCTCGATCATACCACAAAGTGTGCACGAGACGGAGTCTCGAGCAATCGCATCGCGATGCCCCAAGCTGCGGACATCTAAGGGCCACTTGGTGTATGAAAGACCGCCATCCAGATCACAACTAAGGTCTCGAAAACCCATACTAAGACATGCATGTTATAAACATACACGCAGCACACATGTCTAGTATGAACAGCAGGTATCATTGAAATTCTCTACAAAGTATATACTTTATTGATAACTCTTACAGAGTGCACACAGAGATCACAAGTCTGTGATCCAACATTACAACAAGCATGCGGAAGCAAAGTAGGTCTGAGTACAGACAAGTTTAACAAATGGCTTAGAGAAGCCTTGACTATAAACAAGCCCTCCACGAGGGAACCAGTCGTCTGACTGGGACTACACTAGCTTGGTCTTCAGTCGTCGAGCTCGATGAAGAATCCACCTTCGGGGTCAGTGGTTTCATCTAAAACATAGAATAAGCAAACGTGAGTACAAAGTCGTACTCAGCAAGACTTACGTAGGAACTATACTACTCATGCACATGTATCAAGGTAAAGGGAGGTGGGGTTCAATTGCAGAAGTGCTAGCTTTGACTTGGCTAATCCTGAACTACGAGTACCAGGCTTTGAGGTAAGAAGCGTACACGAGTCCACTATATCTCTTCAACCAATTACACCACTATGTTGCCTTCCTCGACTTCCCCACGAGAAAGCACGCCATAGCACTCACGCTTATCTTGGTGTCTTTTAGAAGTATCCAGTTTAAGTTGTCTAATAATCAAGTTAAGCTTTCCAAGCAGTCCATAACCGCGGACGCGGCTATTCGAATAGTTTTGTTAACCCTGCAGGGGTGTACCGCTACACACACGTGTCATCAGTTACCGCCTTTTGCGTGTCACCGTTCAAGAGATGACAGCGAGGATGCCACCACAACTGTTACCTCGTAGCCGATCTAGTCCAAGAAAGCCGCCTACCTGGGTTGGCTACCACTATCGTGAACCCGGTCGGTTTACCGAAGTGGACCCAGATGATGTGTGTGTGGTGCATAAGCCGGTCTCGGGTGATCTGTTCTCTCACTTAGCAGCCAGGCCACAGACCTACCAGAACTCCGAACTATTGCAAAATTTGGACATCGAAAGGGATGAGTTAATAGGTTGAGAGGGGTCAGTGAGCCCAATGTGTGGTTGTACTCTTCATCTTGGATCACCACACAAGAACTCGGACTTAGGGTGGTGTTCAACGAGACAACCCACTATGTACTCCTACACAACCTCTCATCGTTCACCTTGTATTAGGGTAGATTCACCAATACATTTCCACCAACATCATCATGATCACTACCATCCCGACTCACATAACAGTAACATCATGGTAACACTCTAAGCATGCAATAAGCAGTAACAATTGCAGGGGCCACATGATATCAATCAACTCCTACATTTTCTAGGATTGTGGTCTGCTTACTACTGTGACAAAATGATAGGTCATGCAAAGGAATGGGTTCATCTATGCGGTAGAAACGTAGCATGGTAATCATCCTATACAATGCATAAGCGAGACATGAGAGGGAATTGGGATTTTATCGACATGATCAATGGGGGTTTGCTTGCCTTGCTGACGAGGTTCGGGTTCAGGGTCTTCAACGAAGGGGGCAGCCTCCTGTTCCGGTTCCACCTCTACTCGACAAACAACAAACAAGGAAGCAATATAAATACAATGCACAATCACATGGTTGAAGGTTGAAACTTGATGTATATGTTTCTGATGTGTGAGGCAATTCCATTTAAATGGAGTATATTGCAAATGAATTGCAAATTCAAACTCCAATTTGAATTCAATTTAGCCAAGTTACAATTGACATTGTTTGATCAAGTTAAACCATTTTGAAATGTGTATGATATGCCTCTGAAGTTCAAGTATAATGTGGTATGTTGCTATGGTTCAAATTGCAAAAGAATTTGAAAAGAATTAGATTTGATTCCATTTAAACCAAATAGCAAATGCTACTGGTCCCAATTTAAATTCAACTCAAACATGGTTGAAAGTTGTATATTTGGATAGCTTATTTTCTCCTGATCATTTTTCATATATTATTTGTTAAATTTGGAGTTAATATGAATTTTCTATGAATTTCCAAAGTTTCAGCCTTTTTCTGGATTTTCTGGAATTTCTCTGATTTCTTTTTAAACTGGAAAAGACTTATGGCGTCACTGTGATGCAATGCTGGCGTCAGGGGGCCACTAACAAGGGGGATCCACTGGTCAGCCTCTGGGTGTTAATTAAATATGTTTAATTCGATTTAAACTTAACCAGGGGGTTAAGTGTGGCCTTGGGCCCACATGGCAGTGAGAATGGGGGGTGGGGCCAGGGTAAATAGCTCAGGGTTTAAGCCCTAATGGCGAGCTCGTCGCCGGCGAGGTCCTGTTCACGCCGGAATCCTGCAAACGGGCACGAGAGCACGAACGGAGACCACCAACGTGTGCAGCGTCGTCGTCCGCGTCGATTGGACCTGGCGAGAGCCTCAGGGGGTCACCGGAGCAACGTCGATGTCGAGTTTGGCGGAGGCCGTGGCTAGGGCTGCGTCGGTTTCGCGCTCTAGAGCGGCATTTTGACCGCGGCGTGGTGCAAACGAAAGCTGAGAACAAGGGGATGCTGCTGCGCGCGCTAGTTGAGCCAAAAGGGCACGACGGCGACCTCGACTTCAACTGTGGCGGCGGCAAGCTTCGGCGTTCATGACGGCCGTGGATAGAGAACGATAGGGAGGGCGCTAGTTTAGGGGAAAGGAGCATAAGCTCACCACAAATGCGACGGGATGGCTAGCGGGCTCGGTGACGTAGTCGAGGACGGCGGATGCGATGGACACCTTGGCGTGGCTCGGGGACGACGGTGGCCACGAGTTCTTCACGGCATGGCGACGGCGGCGCTCGGGTGGAGGAAGAAATCGGCGAGGGAGGGGTGGAGAGCGAGCCAGGAGGGGGGTAATGGACGTGGCGTGCTCCAGGGCGTCTCCAGGCGAAGGAAGGAGGCACGAGGAGACCTGGAAGGTCCTCGGCGGCGACGTGGCGTCCACGGCTGGCTCGGTGGCTTTCCACCGAGCAGCTTGGGTGCACGGGACGGGGAAGAAGACCCTGCTGCCCCTGGTGGGCCGGCTGGGCTGGCTGGGCTGCTCTCGCCTGGGCGACAGGTAAGGTTTTTCCTTTTCTTTTTCTGTTTTTCTTATCTGTCATTTGTTTTGGCTAGCTAAAATAAATAGCAAACCATTTTATTAAATGCTCATAATTTTTATATGGCCTCACAAAAAAAATACTAGCCACTTATAAATTTTGAACATTTTTAAAATTCAAATAATTTGAACTTGAAATCAAATAGGGGTTTTTGATTAATTCCAAGGCACTGTTTGATTATTTGAAAAATCCATGAGCATGGGGTGGGTCCCACATCACTTGATATGTGATCACACTCATTTATAAGACTTTTCAAAAATCTAACATGAATTTTTGGAGAAGATTTTTATCTGGCCTTTTGAATTAATTCATCTGGGGGGGTTCCTTCTCCCATTTTGCTTTTGAATTTGATTTCAATGACTTCTTTTGAAATTTTTAACATGATGCAAAAAGACGTTGATCCTAGCACAGTACCTAACAGAGGGTTCTGACACGACGAGTATCGCCAACGTGTTCCTTCTCTACGATCTAACCCAGGGTCCCTGACCATGGGATTTGCCGAGGCTAATCCTCGTCAGCCACCCTCCCCGGGGCACGCACGACTTCGCCTCCATCCCCTCCAATGGCGGGGGGGGGGGGTCAGTGGAGGGGGGACCGGCACAGCGCTGGGTGTGCCCCCGAGTCGCCCAGAGCAGGTGACGCGGGGGGGGGGGGGGGAATGCCAATACATGGCCCACTTTGACCCCACATATATTCGTCCCCATCCGCATCTCAGACCAAAACCTAGCCACTCTCCACTCCACTCCACTCTAGTCCATTCAACTCCACCCCAAGCTCCCTCTACTGATCTTCGGCAATTTTCTTTACCATGCTCTTTACGAAATGATCTCATTGTTTATGTATACAACAATGAATCGAACCAGGTAAAATCTTCACCTCTGTTTTTGAAGTACAAACACATCTGATCCATATAGTTATACTATACATGAGAACTCGAGACTCCCATACATTTTTGTCATTAGAGGGACGTAGCTCGTAGCTAAGTCATGCGACTTGAGTCTAAAGTTCTAGTTTGAAGATCAGTTGTAAAAAATGTGTCTTAAGGACATCTTTCATAAAAACGTTCATAAATGTCTTCTGGGTCAATGTGTTCAGACTAATTTTGACCTCGAACACAATGCTGGATACATATGTGTTGCAAATTGATCGCAAAATCCAGAACATTTTTTAAGTCCAAACTTTCACCGTGTAGGACTCGGACAAACCCGGTCCACACAACACCTCTCCTGAAGTCGACGCATTTGGCCATATTTGCATTGTTTCGACGCCAAAGCTCATGCATCCCCATGTCTTTAGTTGATCGTTGTGACCCTATACATCCCTTGTTGCCGCCATTTTAGTTGTTTGTCGCTGCATGGACCCGTATGTTATGTCATCAGAGTTGGAGATGGATGATCTAAATGTCGTGACATCCCGTAAGATCATCTCGGCGACCCGAAACGAGTGGCGCTGCTTCCAAAGGAAAAGGGAGCAAGAAGGTTTGGTGGCATGCCATCCTTCACTAACTAAGAAGGGCATCGAGTCTGGAAGGGGGGTCATCGTCGTCGTTTCAATCCCCAACATGGCCGGTGAAGATGTAGTTGTCATACTACTTCGTCACCAAGTAGCTCAAGCATCAACAACCGTCCCTGACCAACTTCACCACGTCCATGCCATGGATGTTCCAGAGAGAGTGGATGTGACCCATAGGTCTACTCGTCCACCAAAGAGAGGGAGGAATTTGGGCACAAGAGGACAAAGCTTTATGAAAGCATCTGAGGGAAACGAGGAATCCTCAAACAATAAATGCAGGTCAACTTTTGACATTGAAATTTGGGTTGAAGGACACACGAAGGATGTTGGATGAATTCAGGACCCAACACATGTGCACACACAAAATGATGCCGTGACATCAAAAGACCTTGACTTAAATGTTATGGAGATCACAAAGAGCCAAACGGTAATGATGGAATTTCCACTATGTATATAGATTCAAGAAAATCAAATAATAAAAAGACTATATTTTGTTGACATTTTTTTTCTCGTTGAGAATTATAGTAGAAAATGGATTAGATCCAAAACCTAACTCCATGCATGGCTGAGTGTCTTAAGAACTTTATTTGATCGAAAGGAAGGCAACATTTGAGGATGTGCTTGCTCTTAAGAAGATGGGTATTGACCTGATTAGAAATACCCACTCCTTTGTTTGTGTTCCCTAGGGATCACAATGTGTTTTTGTTCGTAAGAGAAAAGAAAACAACGAGGTGGCGAGACATGAGCCAAGGCTTCTAGCATAGGGCTTCACACGGAAATCCATCACTACAAAGCTTTAGAAGTCATTTTATGACTTGAAGTAGTCAGCAAGTACGTGGTACAACTGACTTAGTAAGTTCCTTTCTTGGAAATATTACTCAAGTTGATCATATGAATATCATTCGATCTACGTAAGAATTACATGAGACAAGAAAATCATCTTGAGACGAAGTGTAGGATGAAATATTTGGTTTACACCGAACTTTGCTAAAGTTTGGAACTTATGCGTATTCCTTCAATAATAGTTTCTCCTCGGTATATACATTTATGCAAAATATTGTTGAAATTATCAACACAAATAAGTCATATCCATCAAGAAACTATGGTTTTGAGATGTCTTGATTGATAGAGATCATGACTCATTTAGACCTAAGTGCGACGAGGAAGAGATATTGAGATATGAGTTTCTTTATCTTGGTGCAACTAGAGCACTAATGTATATAACAAACTACACCATGTCTAGTATGATATTCACAGTGAATTAATTGACTAGATACAATGCATCACCAATGAAAGGCATTGTGTCGATAGGAATAATATTTTAGATATCTTGTAGATACCAAAGATCTTGATTCGTTCTAGGAGAAAAATCAAGATATGACCATGGATGGATATCGTGATGTTGGGAATGTATCATATCCCCATATCACTGACTGTTTTTTCGTCTTATTGAACGATTCGATAAGACATACTCTAGTGGTTGGATACACTTACCATTCTGAAATCACCAATTTGTATGAAGCATCACATAAATGCATATGGCTTCCCAGAATGATGAACTTTGTTAAAAGTTTAAGTGGGATTGATTGGTAATAACCACCCACCATTAACTATGAAGATAATGTTGTTTGTATTACTAAGATGCATACATGTTATAAAGAGCAACTTTAAAATATGTAGTGCTTCAAAAGTATCGTTTTCCCCACGAGTTGGAGAATATTAGTGGGAAGGTAAATATCTTGCCACCGAAGTCATGCGATAATTTTTATAATTTCTTCACAAAGTCTTTGTCAAGTTCTTCATTACGGAAAATGTTATAAGTGAAGTTGGTATGAGATGATTTTGTGGTTTGCAAGATTCGGAGGAGTGTACTCCCAGTTGATATCTTGTTCTAGATCTTCAGATCTTTGATATTACATTCTTTTTTTATGTTATTGTTCCGAAATGTTTTCTCATAGAAGATCTTTAATGAGTCAATAGCAACACAAACATTATGTATGCCATTTTCTGTTTATCTTTTCATTGTTTTTTATAAGGAGTTTTTCGTGGCATATTTTATATATCTTAATACATTTTCCTCGTGGGGGTTTAAGATAAATAATTTTATAGATGATCATTCTAGATAGACAAAGCAAAAGTACAAAAATACTAGGAATTAATTCATATGAAATTAATGACATGAATACTTCATGCTCCAAGGCTAACCGTCTCGTCTCTTTCGTTTCGTCTCTCCTCTCAAAGCAACTCTAGCAGTTGTGCTATCCCGCCGCCGGTCCGTATACATTCGAACCTTTTGGCGGATGGGTGCATTTTTCAGCCAGAACAGATTTACCAAATTCAGCACGGCCCGTAAAACTTTTATGGGTGGCCCACAAAATCCCCTCCCGTCGCTATATCTAAAGTGCGCGAGGGGGGTAGGGTTACAGTATCATATTCTCTTCCTCCTTCGCCGCCGCATCATCTTCTTTCTCTGGCAAGCAATTGAGATGGCCCGGGGAGGATCTAGAAGCCGCGGAGGCCGGAGCGGCTCTCTGCTAGCGACGAGCGGCTGCCACGATGATCTCCACTCGTTTCTGGTTTCTGCTTCCACTATCTTGGAAGTTGGAACCCAATTTAGAAAGCCTAAACTACCGAAGAAAGTACTGTGCTCCTACTTGATAGTTTCTGGTTTCAAGAAAATAAATACTTGATAGTTTCTACAAATTACAAGAATCAAGGGGCAATAGAAAGCACACGTTAATTAATTACTCATTAAACAACACTTGGTCGGAAATCACACGGAGTTGCTACACTCGTACACACACACGGTAACAGAGAAAAAGAAAATCGATCGATCCACAAGATACACAAATCTTACGCACATCAGCGCAGCACATGAGCAACAAGCAAGTACTGTAGCATCCACGCCACACAGAGAATGACACAAGTATGGTAAAGGAGCTATGGCGAGGCGGAGCGGCCATGGATGGAGGTGGAGGTTAGCCGTCGATGACGGTGGGGCAGTGGAAGCCGTTGGGCGGGTGCTTGCCGCAGGTGATGAGCAGCCGGAGCGCCACGGGGAGGTAGATGTTGATGTTGAGCAGGCGCGCCCGGATGGTGGTGCAGAGGCACAGCGCAGCGTCCAGGTCCGCCACCCCCTGCACCAGCGGGCAGCACTTGCTCCGCGCCTCCCTCCCGATCACCAGGTGCACCAGCCCGCCCAGCACGTCCACGCACGCGTTCAGCTTCAGCGCGTCGATCGGGCACGTCTTCCCCGGCGACGGCGGCACGTACGGCGGCGTGTATGGCGGTGTCGGTGGCACGTACGGCGGCGTCGGCGGGACGTAGGGTGGCACGTATGGAGGTGGAACTGGCGTTGGTGGCACGTACGGCGGGCTTGGTGGGATGTACGGTGGCGTCGGCGGGGTGTAAGGCGGCACGTACGGTGGAGTCGGCGGGGTGTAGGGCGGTGGCAGTGGCGTAGGAGGCACGTATGGTGGAGTCGGCGGGGTGTACGGCGGTGGAAGCGGGTGGCACGGCGGGCAATTGGGCCCCGACGGCGGGCCGTGGTGGTGCTTGGGCGGCTTGCCATGGTGGGGCGGATGGTGGTGTCCGGTATCACCGTCACCGCTGCCATGTCCAGGCGCCGTCGGCGGGCAGTTGCTCTCGTGCCACCCGTACGTGCCCGGTAGCAGCAGGACGGCGGCGATGCCGCCGGCAAGCAGGAGGGAGCAAACGGAGGCGAGGGTGGCCATGGCGCCGGTGTGCCCGGTGCGCGATCAGATGCCGAGAGACACACCCGTCGACGCGTTTTATAGAGGGGGGCATGCCAGGCGCGCTCGCCATGCTTCGCGCCAGGTGTTCGACGGGAGCCCAGCTGGCGGCCGAGGGCGCGCCACGGACGGCGTCGGCGCGGGGCTCACGGTCACGGGCGGGCAGTGCACGCGTACAGAGGCGTCGCTTTTGGTAGTACCATGCGCCCCCGATGCGCGCATGCCGCCATGCCATGGGGCGTGACGCGCCAGCTGAGAGAAGGAAGGAGCATGGGAGAAGAAAGTGAGGCTGACTGGGGATTTGTCCTTTGAGGATCAATCAGGCGCCCCGTGAACCGTCAGGGTTTTGGCGCCTTCGGCGACTCTACTCTACGGCTGGACTTCTTCGCGTGGGATTCTCTGTAGATAAACTTTTCTTTGCTATTGTTTTTTGTTCTCTCGCATTTCAATGCATATACTATTGTAGATCAAGATCAAAGTCCACGTGTAAAAAACCGTAGTAATCTATTACCCGAAAATGATGCACCTACGAAATTCTACTCCCTCCAATCTTTTTTACTCCGTATATAAGATTTTTTGAAATCAAACTTTTTAGAATTAACTAAATTTATATAAAAAACATCAACATTGACAATACGAAATCAATAGCATTAGCTGCATCATAAACTTAACTTTCATATCGTATAACTATAGTGTTGTAGATGTTGATAATTTTTAATATAAATATGGTCAAACTTTACAAAAATTTCTAAACAAATCTTATACTCCCTCCGATCCATAAAAAGTGTCGCTCATTTTGTACTAAGCTAGTACAAACTTTGTACTAGATGCGCGACACTTATTATGGATCGGAGGGAGTATAAGAAATAAAAAGAACCGAAGAGAATACAAGAGTACATGTTTTCTCCTAATTCCTTCTTTCCTTCCTGAATTTAAAGGTGAGGCCCTCCCTTATTGAGCAATTGATGCAAGTATGTATTCCCTCCGTCCCGATTTATTAGGCCTAAAGACCATTTCTCAAGAGTATATGGTTTCTCCTAATTCTTTCTTTCCTCCCTGAATTTAAAGGTGAGGCCCTCCCTTACTAAGCAATTGATGCAAGTATGTACTCCCTTCGTCCCGGTTTATTAGGCCTAAGGACCATTTATCTTATACCAAGACACATAGTAATTTGCTCACATTAATTACTTCATGTCATTTCCAATGATCTCTCTCGTATGCTAGTTTCCACATTTTATCAAATGAAAAAAACTTGCATGCAGTGTATTAATTTCCTAGCAATGGGACTAACAACAATAACTCCTTATGTAACCAATAAAAAAATGCATGCACGCAACTTCCCAAGACGAGGCCTTATAAAAAGGGACATGCTTATGCTGCTTACGGGCCTAATAAACCGGGATCGGAGGAAGTAGGTTTCAATTCTTAGAAAATAGCCCATAACTATAGCATTACAAACGAAAGCGTATTACTCTCGTCCCTCACGTCCCCCCTCCCTGGGCAACTCAGGGCCATGCAACCCTAGGAGGCGTCGCCACCCTTCCCCCTCCCTTCCCTCCTCGCCCCGCTGATGGATGACGCCGCCGGGTGAAACCCGTGTGGCAGACGATGGCGGCGGGGGGCTCTTCTCCCTGCTTCCCCCTCTCCGCGGGCGGCGAATCTGGGCGGCAATCAACGGGATCCTACGACGCTCGTGGTCGGGCACGGGGTGGCCATCTACGGCGGCAGCGACGTTGCTCTAGGTGGATGGGGTGGCTGGTGGCGTTGGCCCCTCGAGGGAAGTTCGACGGCAGGCCTTGCGTGCTCGGCGGTTGATCTGGAATGAGCGCATGATCCATGCGTGGGGCTGGTTTTGTCGGACACGGGCGGCAGTGTGGAAGTCAAATAGGGGTCGGTCATGCTCGGATCTGGTGCGAGATGTGGTAGCACTAGTGCAAAGAGGGGCTAACACTACACCCCTTTTCCAGTCCCTTGTCCAAAACTGTTTGCGATGCTATCAACATAAACGGTATAAATAAAATACCGTGTGCCCGAAACTGATCCGTCTGGGCAACGTATGCCAACGACCACAATTCTGAAAATTATTGCGTGGGTGATGTAGGGCTAACGGGTCTTTGAAAATCCGTTTGGGATATTTAGGGGGTGAAAAACCATGGTTGCAAATAAAGGACCGCTAGTCTGTCTATGCAATAGTTCATAGTCACCGAAATGTTTGGAATGCCTAATCTATCAGGTACGCTTCTGAAAATCCTTTCGTGTGTGAAACCAGGGCTGGCGATTCATTCAAACAACCGTCCGCATGAGCAATCAGAAAACCCACGGTTGCAAAGAATGAACCGCTAGCCCTTCTTCACAATCATTTGTATTTACTGAAACATGTGGGATGTGTAATCTATCAGACACATTTCTGCAAAGCTTAGTGTTGGTTATGCACGACACACAGTTCCTACAATCAAGTGTTTGTGATTGCTCCTGAGAACACCTACGGTTCTAAAAAATGAATCGCTACCTTAGTAAAGCAAACGTTCTGAATTAAAACATAGTGTGCAATGTAAAACATATCAGAAACATTTCTGAAAATCTAAGAGTTGCGACACCAACAGTTAAATAAAATAAATGAACTGGGGGTGGTGTCGATGCCTATCACTGACGAATTGCTTTGAATATCTATGGGTTATAATAGTCGCCTGGCCCTCTACCAATGGTCATGCGGTCACTTTTGTGGTCAACTACACTACACAGTACACGTGCAGTTGGTCGGCGTCTTGGGGACGCGACCGTGCATTATTGAGCAGCTCCTCCCCTCTTCTACACAAACCACCCATTGCATAAATTGTGGGGGCAAATTGGGTTCCACTTCCACTACTCCATATCTATTTGTCTCTCTCTCTCAGCGCCTCATGGCCATCCAGACCTCGATCCACAGTTTGTCACCCCATGGCCATGGCTTCTTCACCGCCCCCCGCTAAGCGTGTTAGGTCTATAGTGATTTCCATCTCCGTTCTATTCCATTACTCTTTCTCCTTTTCTTGCGAGCAAATCTTTCTCCTTTTTGCTCTTATCTTTTTTTGACATCGTTTTTTAATTCACATCGACATACATGTCTGGTGGATCTGATTGCCAGGAAAATCACTTGGCCATCATCGGTGAGTTATGCCAGGCGTTGGACAGGAGTACAGAGAATGTCAAGGTTGCCATCAAGGTGTCTGAAGAGAACATGGATGACGCCATTGCCACCAGGGAGCAGTTGTTGAAGCAAGGGGAGGATTCGCTTGCAGCACTTCGGACTTTGCATGAGGATTGAAGAAGACGGTGGCCGTCAACATTGACCTCACGCATAAAAATGCTAACCTAAAGCTGGAGCTCAACCGCACGCGCAGGGATTCATTGTTCCTTCGCGCGGAAGACCTGATGGAGATGTCGGGACCTGGAATATGCGTATGTAATTCCAGTCACAACTCAATCACATGGAGAGCCGAGAGCCGTACCCACTTGTCTAAGCAGACAAGGCCAAGCACAGAACATTCTCGGAATGCATCGTACGTGAGGGGCATCCCATCCAGGCTGGATGATCAACTGAGATGGGTCCTCATCGCCCGCTCACAAGTCTAAATGATTATGGGTGGTGAAATCACATACTCATAGACAAGTCGCCTCAACCATGTTATCGATTGAATCATAACCCTTACATAAACAAACTCCAGCCCGATCACTTAGTCGGGGTCTAGGGCGGGCTCGATCATACAACAAATTGTGCACGTGACAGAGTCACGAGCAATCGCATCGCGATGCCCCAAGCTGCGCACATCTAAGGGCCACTTGGTGTATAAAAGACCGCCAGCCAGATCACAACTAAGGTCTCGAAAACCCATACTAAGACATGCATGTTATAATCATACACGCAGCACACATGTCTAGTATGAACAGCAGGTATCATCACATAACTCTACAAAGTACTTATTTATTGACTTACACATAGAGCATACAAAGATCACATGTCTGTGATCAACATTACATCATACAACGGAAGCAAATTAGGTCTGAGTACAGACAAGTTTAACAAATGGCTTAGAGAAGCCTTGTTCAACAAACATGCCCTTCCACGAGGGACCAGACTGCTGTCTGGAACTATACTAGCTTAGTCAACGTCGAGCTTCAGGAAGGTGTCTCCATCGGGGCTGGGTTCTCATCTAAAACATAGAATAAGCAAACGTGAGTACAAAGTCATACTCAGCAAGACTTACATCAGAACTATACTACTCATGCTCAAGTTTCAAGGTAAAGGGAGGTGGGGTTTGAACATGCAGAAGTGTCAGCTTTGACTTGGCTAGTCCTGTACTACGAGTACCAGACTTGAGGTAAGAAGCGTACATGAGTCCACTATCAAGTCTCCAACCAATACACCACTATGGTTACTCCTCGACTTCCCCACGAGGAGCACACCATAGCACTCACGCTTATCTTGCGGGTTTTATAGTATCCATTCAAGTTGTCTAATAATCAGGTACAGGTTCCAAGTAGTCCATGACCGCGGACACGGCTATTCGAATAGTTTTGTTAACCCTGCAGGGGTGTACTTCTTCACACGCGTGTCATCACTTACCGCCCAGGAATCGTCATCCTTCAAGCGGATGTCGGACGAGGATAATCACCAAGGCACTTACCTCACCTTACCTTCTCTAATCCAGGAGTCGACTATCTGAGTTGGTTACCGCTCGAGAGTCCGGCCGGTTCACGATACGGACCCAGACAATGCAGGAGACCGAGACGCCACCCTGGAAGATGGTTTCACTGCCTCACAGGTCGACCCACATATCTAAATGATGCAACCTCTCATTCATTCTTTTTCTATGCATATGCCAAATGGAAATCCCGAACTAGTGTGACTCCTGGACTTGATCGGGGGTGAGTTAATAGGCCAAACGGGGTCCCCATAAAACCCTACATGTGGTAGTAATCTTTGTCTTGGATCACAACACAAGAACTCGGGGCCTAGGGAAGTGTTCAACGAGACAACCCACTGTGTACTCCTACACAGCCTCTCATCGTTCACCTTGTTTAGGTCAAATTCACCACACCCTTTTTCATCACAAGTAACATGAACATGGCTGCCACCAACATCAATTCATCACCCAAGATGGACCAATGCTTCCACAACTCTAAGCATAGCATAAGCATAACATGGATGGATGGACACATGATGATCACAAGCAATTCCTAGATCTGCTAGGTTGAGGTTAGCTTAATACTGTGGCAGAAATGATAGGTCATGCAAAGGAATGGGTTCAACCATGCGGAAGAACGTATCATGGTGATCTCCTAAACATGCATAAGCGAGACTAAGAGGGAAAAGGGTTTTTATAGACATGATCAATGGGGTTTGCTTGCCTTGCTGACGATACACGGGTCTTAACGGTGGTCTTCTTCTTCGGGGGTGATCACCGTCTCGAAAACACTATTACCGGAACAATCATCAACAAAGGGGGCACAAATAAAGTACAATGCTCAAGCACATGTTAATGTTGTGACATGAGGTATAGGGTACTGGTTTGTGGAACATTCCATTTAATTGAAGTGTATTGCAAAGAATTTGCAAACTCAAACTCCAAATTCAAATTAAATTATGCCATATGCATGTTTGCTACTGTTCACCCATTTTAAAATGGTCAGACATAGAAACAAGTTGCATATTCATAATCCTTGCATTTTTCTGATAATTTTTCATATATTATTTGTTTAATTTGGAGTTAATATGAATTTTCTATGAATTTCTAAAGTTTATTCCTTTTTCTGCCATTTTTTGAATTCTTTTAATTCATAAATGCAATTACTGCATCAGCATGACGCATGGCTGACGTCATGGGGGCTCTGGCCAGTGGGGTCGGCCTGTCAGTGGCTGCGGGATTTAATCCTTGTCTAAATTTAAATAGAGGGGGTTATTTAGGGGGCACGACCCACATGTCATTGAGGTTAGGGGGTTAATTAGGGGGTGGGGTTAGTCCTAATGGACTGGGCGGCCGGCGGCTCAACGCCGGTGTCACTGGACGTGGCGGCGCCTCGCCGGAGTGTGCGAAACGGGCGGAGGAGGGCACGGACAGGGGCCTCGCGCCCTTGCGCGTCGAGCGGTTCACTCGGGGCACACTGGAAAGGCCTAGGGCCTCGCCAGCTTCAAGCTCCGCGGCGGCCGGAGCACTGACGCATGCGGCGCAGCGCTACGGGCACGGGGAGGAGCGGGCTTTAGGGGGAAAACGTGCGTGAGCTCACCCAGATCTCGAAGGTGTCAACGGAGAGGGCTGGGAGGGCTCGGTGACGACGAATTTCCCGACGATGTCCACGGCGTCCGGCGGCGAATTCTTGATGCGAGTGTCGTCTTCGGGGCCTTTGGAGCTCGATTGGCTGCGCAGTCCGACGAAGCCGAGGACGGGGAGCTTCCTGGACACGGCTGCTGGACGGATGGTCGTCGATGCCCACGGTGGTGCACGCTCGGCGGCGACGAAGGGCTCTCGGGCCCGGCGAGATCTCGACGAGGACGAAGCTAGCGGAAGTGGAGATGGGGGGAAGAACGCGGGGTCCTCTGGCGAGTTGCATGGCGCAAGGAGAAGGCAGGGGAAGGGCCTAGGCGGCCTCGGTAGCGTGCACGGTGGTGAACTCGCCACCGAGCTGCTTGCCGCCGTGGAGGAAGACGACAAGGGCGTCGGGTGGGCTTGGGCTGGCTTCGGTTAGTTGGGCCCGAGCCAGGTAAGGTGGGCCTTTTCCTTTTATTTCTGTTTTCTCTCTGTTTTTGTTTCTGTTTTCTTTTTATGTTATTTGTTTTGCCCCAAAAAAATAGCAAGGCAATTTGTAAAATCTTCAAAACTTTTATGTGGGCTTATAATATATATAGCTAGCCACTCACAAGTTTTGGGCATTTTTGAAATTCAAATAATTTGAATTTCAAATCAAATAGGAGTATTATTTAATTTCCAAGCCCTATTTGGAATTTTGACAAATCTTGGTGCATGCAGTGGGACCCACTACACTTTACATGTGATCATGCATATTTATAAGACTTTTCAAAAATAATAAAGGAATTTTTGGAAGAATTTTTTTTGTCTGGCCATTTGAATTAAATTCTTTAGGGCTTTTCTTTTTCCCCAATTCAATTTCTTTTGAAATTTTTACATGATGCAAAGGAGCACTTGAACCCTAGCACATACCTAGACTTGGGTTGTGATAGGAGAGCAATGCAACAATGGACAAGATGATCCAGAGGGACAAGGCAAATGCAACCATGGAATAACTTTATGTGTCTGTTTAAGTTATCAAAATAAAAGATTGTTTATGTAGATCAGGACGTGTGTGTCTTATTATGTTGCTCTTAATTAAGAACTTCTCTGGTCGATCTCTAGCCCACCAATGAGTAATTCGAGTCATGTTTATATGTACTATTTCATTTTTTAAGATTCCTTTTTATTGACCAGAAAGATCAAATCTCATCACATTTTTCTTTGCGTCTCACACACAAACTTAGAGAACCCTTATAGAGGGTTCTTCTAAATGAGATGTTACTCAGCCTCAAGCTGAATGCCTTAGCAACAGACATGTTTTTTTGAAGCAAAAATCAAATAATCTAGGGTAGGCAACTCTAAGAGGTTTATTATCACGCCACGGGGCCTCTCAAAACATGTGGTATTGCAACCATCTCCTGCATGTTTCCTACATTTATCATATAAGAGGTGTTCAACAACCAACAAACTTCTCCAAAAGTTTGAATCACCAGCTTTGATGCAGATTTCCATTGTTGGAATATTAATTTCAGTATTTATCATATAGCCTGATTAGTGATCAACATATGCATGATCACTCAAAAGATTGAATAGATATTTGAAAAAAAAAATAGCAACTACTTGATGAAAACGATAGATTAACGATCATAGCGTATCAGGGTAACGATCGCAGTGCATAAGTTTTAATACATATATGGGGCATTAGTCTTCATCACCAACAACAACCAAAAGACATAATGTATATATAGCCGGGCGAGGCAGAGGCAGCGCGCAGGTGTAACTGATTTCTAACTCGTTGGCTACCCCAAGCGGAAGGTTGAGATGTAGCGTAGCGTAACTTCCCTTGATGAAGATACCAAGGTTTGTCTCCCGTAGGACTCCAGCAACGACAAGTAGGTGACAACGGTGCTATAAATTAGCACGAGTTGACGTGGACCTGCACACAGATATAAATAACTTTGCTCCCAACGAGTACAGAGAGGTTGTCAATCTCTCCGGCCTTGCTATTTACAAAGGGACAAACGCAACAGATAAAAGATAGTGATAGCTATAACTAGAAAGTACAGGCAGGAAGTAAATTGTGGGTGTAACAGTGGTGGAAATATGGACCGGGGTCCCATGATGTTCACTAGTGATGTATCTCTCCCAAAATACGATAAAACCGTTATGCGAGGTAAACAAATCACGGATGGGAATTGACGGGATTACAGACGCAAACCAATGCTAACTGTGCTACAAAGAAAGGAAGATGCTCAAAAGCATGGGCGGTACGCCAAAATAAGTAGACCGAAATCCATCTGCATCTACTACTAATCATCCACCTTGAGATATATATATCCAGAACATCTCGCTGGTATTAATTTGCGAGCCCCACCCAAAGTGTAAACCCAAAGCAACAGACAACTGCATTAAAAAACTTTGCATAAAGTAAACAATCCTTGCAACCGCGGTTACAAGCACCGTTGTTTTCCCCCTTGTGGCAACAACACATCCCCTAGACTCATGTTTCTGTCACTCAAGCTATTCATCAGGGGGCATGAACCCACAATCAAGCATAACGCTCCCTCTTGGAGTCACTACCTCCTACTTGGCCAAAGCAATAAACAGCAACGGAGAACATGCAAGAATTACTCAAGAACGAAATATAAAAGATAAGAACCAAATATATTACTCAATCGCAATCTGAACATAGTCTCATAATCTATCAGATCCCAGCAAACTCAGCATAGCAACAGCAAAAAGAATTACATATGTGCCTTGATCATGTAGGGCAACTCACAAGGCCTAATCCATCAAGAACAAAGAGGGGAGGAGAACAGCACATAGCTACTGGTCATGGATCCATGGTCCAAGGTGTACTACTCACGGATCATCCGGGAAGTGTCCATGGTGGTGGAGAAGCTCCCGGAGGTCAATCCTCCCTCCGGCAGGGTGCCGGGAAGAGGTCTTCTGGCGCTCCCGATCTTGGAAGCGCGGCGGCGGCGGAACAGAGGCGAGATCGCGAAAATGGGTTCTCTAATCGAGGGTTTCGGAGGACGGAGAATATATAGGTGAAGGGGGGCATCCAGGGGTCCATGCGCCCCCCTGGCGCAGCCCCACTCCTGGCCGCGCCGAGAGGGCGCCTAGGTCCCTGGTGGGTCCCCTCCGAGCCCCCTCCGGAACACTAGAAGCTTCCGAAGCGCTTATTTTTTATTGGATTTTCCCGGAATTTTTGGAGCATTTTTAATACGGGGGAAACCTGAAATAGAAAAATAGCAGAAAAAAGGAACTGACACTGGGGTGCACTGAGTTAATAGGTTAGTCCAAATATGATCAAAAGTGTATAAAAGTGTATCTAAAACATAGCAATATCACACAAAACATGCATGGAGCAAGCAGAAATTATAGATACCTTTGGGACGTATAAACATCCCCAAGCTTAATTCCTGCTCGTCCTTGAGTAGGTAAATGATAACAAGCATAATTTCTGTGGTGACATGCTAACAACCATATAAGAACTTTTAAGTAAAATCAATCAAGGTCTGTAATTCAATTCAAGTCATAACAGGCAAGAGTCTATATTAGCATTGAAACATAAAGGTGCAAGAGCTCTCGCTGTACGTGACTCGAATGTCAACAGATGGTGTTTGCGTGCAAGAAGTGGGAGCTGGGAATACGAGAAAAAATATTTTTTTGTTGAGAACTCAATCTACTAAAGTTTCACAGTTGGTCTTCTTTGGAATCTTATCTTGACTCGTCCCCACACCACTAGCCAGGTACAAGTCAACTTGATCCACTCCCTTTCGATGTTTTGAGCGCTCATGCAATGGATGAGCGTAAGAACGAGAGTTGACACTTAGGATGTCAAAGAGAGAGATATGGTGGAGGAGGAAGATAAAAAAGGTTTGAAAGGCTCAGATCAATGAGGAAAATCATAGGCGAGAGAAGGCCAAATGATAGATATGATGTGAGGAGTAGGGATTGCCATGCAACGGATGCACATATGAGCTAAGAAAAGCTCTCCAATGGAACTAGTGGGGATGCGTCCAACTTGCTCGCTCAAGAAGACCTAGAGCTCGTTGGAGGAGGCTCATCACTGGAATATACAAGCCAAGTTCTAAAGTGTGAAGGTCCCCACATAGCTATACGCATATATGATCATCTCTATGTAGTACAAGATATAGAGGGAGTACGAGTGTGAATCTCTCAATAGAAATAGTAGTTTTGCCCCTTCTCTCTTTTTTTATCTTATTTTTCTCTATTTTTGTATTTTTTGGTGGCCTCAATGGCTCTTTCTATTTAACTCTCATTTGTCCTCTTTGGGATCTTTTCCTCACTTAAGGGCAACACTCTATTTTACAAGGAGTGTAGGAGATCTTTCACACTTTACAAGGTACTCAACATAAAGAAGATGTAGGTATCATGATGTATGCAAATGTATGCCTCTGCCAGTGTAGCAGGAACATGTATGACATGAAGATCAATTCATGAGAAGGTGGATGTTGCATGGCAATATATCTCGGAAAGGCTACGGAAATGCCTTGATAAATAGTATGGTGGCTGTTTTGTGGAAAGATATAGGGAGGTTTATGGTGACAGAGCTTATCATGCCAAGGGTTTGGATGCACCAGCGAGGTGGACGCCCACTCTCGGAATGAGAAGAGGGCAATCCGCGGTACCGAAGAGGCTAGCAAATATGAGGAGGTGGAAGTGTCAACTTTCAATACTTACATTAGTCCGAAGAACTCATGCACTTATTATTGGTAACTCTATATATAATAAGGAGGTTCACAAAGAGACAAGTACCCCGAGGAGGAGTGTATGGGGTTTTGGTTATCCTTGCACATCCTCGACTCATGGTACGTGAGTGTACTCCAATATCTGATCCCTCCAAAGATTAGTGATCCATCTAGTAGCTAGAGTTCTCAACTAGTTTTTGTAGTTTTTGAAAATAAACACGAATTTCCCAAAATATGACACCTATCACTAATAGGCTAGATCTCTTGACAGCAAAATTTCAAACATTACTTACAACAATACCTCAAAACTATTGCAAGTTACTACTACAATTAAATAGCAACCTCAATTACCTACTTAAAGTCAAGAAAAACCTCAGTGCAACAACCAACTCTCTTAACAAGATAAACACGAAAACTAAAGAGAGCTCCAGCAACAAACTAAACTAAAGCTCTTGAAAAATATAAACATGGAAGCTAAGAGCTAAACATGACAGCAGCTAAGAAAAGATAAAGAACACACAACAAAAGAAAGATAAGCATGAAAATCCTATGATGTGTTCTAGTTTGAAGTGGAGCGTGTTTCTCTCCCACACAAAGAAAGCTGGGTTTTAACTTGTTATGAATAGCAAACAAATCTAAAGAAAACTAAAAAGTAAACTAAAGAGCGAGACGCTTCAAGCATAGCACATAACGCATGAAGTGATAAAAATATAGTGAGACGAAGGGCGAACTGATGATTGTTGATGGAGAAGGGGATGCACGGGGGCATCCCAGGCTTAGATGCTTGAAGCTCCTTGGGTATTTATTGGGGATGCATGGGGCATCCCCAAGCTTGAGCGTTTGACACTCCCGGATCTTCTTTCATCATCTTCCCTCGCACACTTGAAAACTCACTTCATACATAACTCATCATAAGCTGATTAGAGAGGTTAGTACCCTTAATAAAATAATTTGCCTCTACTGGAAATAAAGATTTTCTTGAAGTGCTACTGTTTCTCAAGATTTCCAAACAGTTTTTGCAAAGAAAAATCTAGCGCAAGACTTGCAAAAGTGAGGAAAGGCAAAATGTGGCAGAATCTGTGAAAAACAGACCAGCAGGTAGTAAATATTTTTTTCGGCGTACTTCTGCAACTCAAATCAAAAAACTCAGAACATACGCTCGAAAGCCAATTGTATGGAGCACGTTGTCAAAAAAATTAATATCAAAAAGATAATCTGGTGATTTTAGGAGAATTTTTCCGTCCATGGACAGAATCTGTTTTCTGGACAGCATGTCACAACTTTTGAACTTTCTTGCAATCGGAGGCTAAACTTGGCACAAAGCTTGAAAATAAAGATAAAATGATGTTACTACAGTAGTAAAAATCATCAATACCACTAAAAACAGAAGTAAAAACATCTTGGGTTGCCTCCCAACAAGCTCTTTCTTTTACGCCTTTAAGCTAGGCAAGAAGCAAAAAGAAGAATCAAAGGTCCCCGAGATCATCGGAGTCATAAAAACCTTCAAATTGATTTTCAACAAGTTCATTCTTCTTTTTCCTAGGGAAGAGGTACTTACCTTTCGCTTTACCACGTATGCGTATGTGCCCCTTACCAATATCAATGAAGCCTTTCATAGCTCGGAGGAAGTCCCTTCCAAGCATGATGTTACTTTGGTTTGGCTCCATGATAAAGAAATCCACCGTTGCAACCCTTGTAAGGAATGTAACTTGGACTTCTTTTACTTTTCCCTGGATCTCAGAAACATCTCCATTAGCATGTTCATGATAAAATGACAAATTATCCATGTTTAGTTTCAAAGAATCGTAAAGTATTTTTGGCATTGTATAAACCATGGATCAAATATCACAAAAAGCAAGGAAGTCTTGGTTAGAGATGCTAATCCTAACAAAAGGCTCCCAATCATCATCTATCTCCAACATTTCTTTTTTGTTGGTCTTAAGTTCATCTACCTTCCTCAAGTCTAGGGCATCCATCCTCTTTTCAATAGTAGCAAGTCTATCGATAACAGTATCAAAACTACAATCATAAACAAAATAACTAGATAGACCATGCAAAATATCAAGAGCTTTAGCTTCATCACACTCTAAAAAGTCTCCTTCAGCTATAATATCAAAAGAGTGTTTACACCACTTAAAAATACCATGGTAGAAATTTATAAGCACAATTTTTTTAGGTATCCAAGGCATAATTCTTCTATGTGCTTCAGAAATTTTGTCCCATGCCTTCTTCATATTGTCTCCATCCTTTTGATGGAAATCTAGAACTTCTGCTTCCTTCAAAGCACCAAGTCCTAACATGCTTTACTAAACAAGAAGGACTACTAAAAGCAAGGTAACTAATTTTTATGTGATTTTTAATAAAGTACACTAAAGCAAGAACTGAAAGGTAAACTAACAAGACTAAAAAGCAAAGGTAAAGATAGTGTGCAACTCCCATATCTGGAAGATTGGAGTCCCCGGCAACGGTGCCAGAAATTACTTGATTGCTAACTCGTTGGCTACCCCAAGCGGAAGGTTGAGATGTAGCGTAGCGTAACTTCCCTCAGTGAAGATACCAAGGTTTGTCTCCCGTAGGACTCCAGCAACAACAAGTAGGTGACAACGGCGCTAGAAATTAGCATGAGTTGACGTGGACCTGCACACAGATACAAATAACTTTGCTCCCAACGAGTACATAGAGGTTGTCAATCTCTCCGGCCTTGCTGTTTACAAAGGGTCAAACGCAATAGATAAAAGATAGTGATAGATATAACTAGAAAGTAAAAGCAAGAAGTAAATTGTGGGTGTAACAGTGGTGAAAATATGGACCGGGGTCCCATGATGTTCACTAATGATGTCTTTCTCCCAAAAAACGATAAAACTGCTATGCGAGGTAAACAAATCACAGTCGGGCAATTCACAGGATTACGGGCGCAAAACAATGCTAACTAGGTGATACGTCTCAAACGTATCGATAATCTCTGCTCGCTCCATGCATGTTTTGTGTGATATTGCTATGATCTAGATACACTTTCATACACTTTTGATCATATTTGGACTAACCTACTAACTCAGTGCACCCCAGTGCCAGTTCCTGTTTTCTGTTGTTTTTCTATTCCATGTTTCCCTCATATTAAAAATTCTCCAAAAATTTGGGGAAAATCGGATAAAAAATCAGCGCAACGGAGTCTTCCAGAAGCACCCGAGTGGGGCAAGAGGCCCACCACCAGGGGCCCAGGCGGCCACCTAGCGCGGCCAGGGGGGCGCCTGGACCCCTGGTGGCCCCCCTGGCTGCCCCCTTCGCCTATCTCCGTCACGGGGAAACTCCGAAGACAGAACCCTATTTCGCAAATTCTCCTCTGTTCCGCCGCCGTCGCACTTCCAAGATCGGGAGCATCGTCAGGACCCTTCCCGGCACCTTGCCGGAGGGAGGATCAACCTCGGGAGCTTCTCCTCCACCATGGACGCTTCTCGGATGTGCCGTGAGTAGTCTACCTTGGACCATGGGTCCGTGCTCAGTAGTTATGTGATGTTCTCCTCCCCTCTTTGATCTTCATGGTTTAGACCTCGTGAGCTTCCCTACATGATCGAGGCACATATGTAATTCTTTCTGCTTTTGCTATGCTGAGTTTGATGGAATCTGATGGATTATGAGATTATGTTCAGATTGTGATAGAGTAATATAATTGGTTCTTATCTTTTGTATTTTTGTTCCGAAGTAATTCTTGCATGTTCTCCGTTGCTATTTATTGCTTTGGCCAAGTGGTAGGTAGTGACTCCAAGAGGGAACGTTATGCTCGATTGTGGGTACATGCCCCCTGATGACATGCTTGAGTGATAGAAACATGAGTCTAGGGGATGTGTTGTGGCCACAAGGGGGAAAACAACGGTGCTTGTAACCGCGGTTACAAGGATTGTTTACTTTACGCAAAGTTCTTTTAATGCAGTTGTCTGTTGCTTTGGGTTTACACTTTAGGTGGGGCTCGCAACTTAATACCAGCGAGATGTTCTGGATAGATATCTCAAGGTGGATGATTAGTAGTAGATGAAGATGGATTTCGGTCTACTTATTTTGGCGTACTGCCCATGCTTTTGAGCCTCTTCCTTTCTTTTGTAGCATAGTTAGCATTGCGGTGCGTTTATAATCCTGTCAATTGCCCTTCTGTAATTTGTTTACCTCGCATAGCAGCCTTATCATCTTTTGGGAGAGAGACATCACTAGTGAACATCATGGGACCCCGGTCCATATTCTCATCACTGTTTAGACGCTCTTTTACTGTATTGTTTTTTTACTTTCAGTTGCTATCATTATCATTATCCTGTGTTTTTAATCCTTTGTAAACAATAAGACCGGAGAGATTGACAACCTCTCTTAACTTCTTTGGGAGAAAATTTAATTGTGTTGTGTGCAGGTCCGCGTCAGGTGCGCCGCTGACACCTACTTATCATCGCCGGAGTCCTATTGGTCGATACTCAACCTCGGTATCTTCACCGAGGGAAGCTTGCTGCTACGCTGCATCTTACCTTCCACTTGGGGTAACCAACGAAGGGCGAGAATCAATCCTATCTCGCGTATCACTATGCTACAAAGAAAGGAAGAGGCTCAAAATCATGGGCGGTACGCCAAAATAAGTAGACCGAAATCCATCTGCATCTACTACTAATCATCCACCTTGAGATATCTATCCAGGATATCTCGCTGGTATTAAGTTGCGATCCGCACCCAAAGTGTAAACCAAAGCAACAGACAACTGCATTAAAAGAACTTTGCGTAAAGTAAACAATCCTTGCAACCGCGGTTACAAGCACCGTTGTTTTCCCCCTTGTGGCAACAACACATCCCTAGACTCATGTTTCTGTCACTCAAGCTAGGCATCAAAGGGCATGAAACCACAATCAAGCATAACACTCCCTCTTGGAGTCACTACCTACTACTTTCCCAAAGAAATAAACAACAACGGAGAACATGCAAGAATTACTCAAGAAATTAAATATAAAAGATAAGAACCAAATATATTACTCGATCACAATCTGAACATAGTCTCATAATCCATCAGATCCCAGCAAACTCAGCATAACAACACTAGAAAGAATTACATATGTGCCTTGATCATGTAGGGAAGCTCACAAGGTCTAATCCATGAAGAACAAAGAGGGGAGGAGAACATCACATAGCTATTGATCATGGACCCATGGTCCAAGGTGGACTACTAACGGATCATCCGGGAAGCGTCCATGGTGGAGGAGAAGCTCCCGGAGGTCAATCCTCCCTCCGTCAGGGTGCCGGGAAGAGGTCTTCTAGCGCTCCCAATCTGGGAAGCGCGGTGGCGACGGAACAGAGGCGAGATAGTAAAAAGGGGTTCTCTTCTCGAGGATTTCAGAGGACGGAGAATATATAGGCGAAGGGGGGCAGCCAGGGGGCCCACCAGGGGCCAAGGAGGCCCCCTGGCGCGGCCCCACTCCTGGCCGCGCCGGGAGTGCGCCTAGGGCTCTGGTGGGTCCCTTCCGCCCCCCTTCGGGACATTGGAAGCTTTTGAAGCGCTGGTTTTTTTATTGGATTTTCCTGGAAATTTTGGAGCATTTTTAATACGGGGGAAACCTGACATAGAAAAATAGCAGAAAACAGGAACTGGCACTAGGGTGCACTGAGTTATTAGGTTAGTCAAAATATGATCAGAAGTGTATGAAAGTGTATCTAAAACATAGCACTATCTAAGAAAATGCATGGAGCAAGCAGAAATTATAGATACATTTGGGACGTATCAGCAACCAAGTAGAGTGCATCCCGGTCGGTACTTCTTCGATATCTTAAGGAAGAGGAGCAGGCCGCCGTATGAAGAAGGGCACATGGCCCCTCACGTACTTGACGAGGAAGATGCCGAAGGCTGCATGACGTGCCTTGTTTAACGGTTTCACTCCATCCCGCTGGGATTTTCCAGCGCTCATGGAATGCATGATCAGGCTATCAAGGTCTCTCGCAAACCTCCTCCTAGAACAAAATGGGCATTAGATCTTTCCATACGCCCCGTCATCGCGGTAGCCGATCTCCCCACTCAGCAGGTTGCAGAGGATGTAGCGGCTCTTGTTGTCCCTGCTTTCCTTGTCAGAATCGACATCGTCGGAACCTACCTGTGAAATATTAAACACATAAGAACAATCATGTTTAGAAGATAACTATCAACAACCTACAAAATAAAGGGTTGTAAAGAAACCATGATAGATACCATAATTAAGGGCGGATCGACAGTTGGTCATGGCGAATGGAGTACATATATTCACGGACACCCAAATTTTCAGTATAGAAAAGTTTCCATCTATATATTGCAGCATGAGTTACACAACCGTCTGCACCTTACACACATGTCATCGGCACCACGTAATTAGCATTCTGCTTGCACGTTATCTTTGGAGGCTGTGTATACTCATGGACTCATGGTTATAACATGTTGAGGCTTGGAGGCAGGCTCCAAGAATATAATCGATGCTAAGAAATTTGAGGCAGCAAAACATATCACTATGGGTGCTCTAATGAAGGGGGACTATGGTTTATACATGAACAATTTAGATGTTGCAATGCCAAAAAATGAAATAAAATCCTGGATCCGCCACTGATCGTAATGAGAGTATGAAACCGGAGACAGAGTAAATCGTACCCTATGCCGATTAAAACGAGAACCATCCGGAACTAAACCCTACACCTTGGTAGCACGAGATTACAAGACCAATATTCAAATGACATGCATGGAAACTAATTTTTAGTTTTGAACCAACTGGTCATATGGTACAGGAAGAAAACCCCAATGCAAAGAAAGAAGCGTGTACAATCGAGATATACCTCAGGGTCCTCGTCGCTGACCTCCTCGGCGAACTCAATGGCCTCTCATTCGTTTTCTCTGAACATCTCGATGGCAGCATCCGCATAGATTGGGTCTATCTCAAAGAGGATATCTCTGTTGATCTCTTCCTGCTTCTCCTCCACTTGATCGCAGCCGATGGCGGATGGAGAGGGTATACCAACCAGCATAGCGTTAAGCATCATCCCCGGAGGTGCGATGGCGGTCGGAGAAGGCGCGGACACCGGCGCAACATCGGTGGTTCCCATCATGGAGGAGGAGTGAGCCACAAGTGGGCCATTGAGAGCAACCGGCGCAGCGTCAGGATTCATCTTGGGACTTTGGGAGGGGAGGGGGAGGGGAGGGGGAGCTAGGGAGGGGTGGGAGGGGAGGGGAGCTACCTAGGGAGGGAGGGGTGGGGCTCGGATGAAAAGATTGAACTGCGCTGGCTATTCCTCTATAACCCGGGACCAGATCCTTTGAATTGAGATCACTGACGTGTGGGCCAGGTTGCTTGCAGACCCACATGGCAGCCACCCAAGTCAGAGTGCAGTGCTGCGGAGAAGACTCATCCCTATCCCCACAGGTAGAAGTTATGAAGCGTTTGGTAAGTTGGAATGGAAAGAAAATGTGGAAGCGAAGTGGCGAGAAATTCAACGGGGTGGCAGGCCGGCGGGACAACTTCCCACCGCAGCATTGAAGCAAGGCGTGATTGACCGTCCGGCTGCCTGACCATCGCAGTGAACGAGAATCCAACCCACGCTCTCTCCGTAAAGCCATGCGTGTCGGGTGGAGAAGTTATTCACTGATGGAGTTGTCACACCGCCGTAAAATCATGAAATAGAACAACCCTGCTATACACACGATGCCACACACACATACACACGACTTGGGTGGGGTGGACGACGCCGGATACGAGCCATGCATACAATGCGGCATGTGGGTCCAACAGGTGGTCGACCCACATGTCACACACCCAGTGTTGGTTGCATGTCGTGTGTGCAATGTCGTCTGCATAGCAATTTCGTAGAAAAAATGTTATTTTATTATGATGGACGCGTTAAAACATCACAACATTGTGTGTGGAATGGCAATTGACGGGATTAAAAACGCACCGCAATGCTAACTATGCTACAAAAGTAAGGAAGAGGCTCAAAAGCATGGGCGGTACGCCAAAACAGGAAGACCGAAATCCATCTGCATATACTCACTAATCATCCACCTTGAGATATCTATCCAGAACATCTCGCTAGTATTAAGTTGCGAGCCCCACCCAAAGTGTAAACCCAAAGCAACAAACAACTGCATTCAAAGAACTTTGCGTAAAGTAAACAATCCTTGCAACCGTGGTTACAAGCACCATTGTTTTCCCCCTTGTGGCAACAACACATCCCCTGGATTCATGTTTCTGTCACTCAAGCTAGTAATCAGGGGGCATGAACCCACAATCATGCATAATGCTCCCTCTTGGAGTTACAATCTACCACTTGGCCAAAGTAATAAACAGCAACGGAGAACATGCAAGAATTACTCAAGAACATATATATAAAAGGAGAAGAACTAAATATATTACTCATCACAATCTGAACATAATCTCACAATCCATCAGATCCCAGCAAACTCAATATAGCAAAAGCAGAAGGAATTACATATGTGCTTTGATCATGCAGGGCAGCTCACAAGGTCTAATCCATGAAGAACAAAGAGGGGGAGTGGACATCACATAGCTACTGATCATGGACCCATGATCCAAGGTGGGCTACTCACGGCTCATCCGGGAAGCGTCCATGGTGGTGGAGAAGCTCCCGAGGTTAATCCTCCCTCCGGCAGGGTGCTCGGAAGAGGTCTTCTAGTGCTCCCGATCTTGGAAGCGCGGTGGCGGAGGAACAGATGCGAGATCACGAAAAAGGGTTCTGTCTCGGGGGTTTCGGGACGAGAGAGATATATAGGCGAAGGGGGGAAGCCAGGGGGGCACCAGGAGTCCAGGCGGCCTCCCTGCGCGACCCCAACCTAGGTCGCGCCCCCTGGCCTCCTGGGCACTAGGTGCGGCCCCTCTAGCCCCCCTTCTGGCGTATGGAAGCTTCCGGTACACTGATTTTTATATATTTTTCCCCAAATTTTTCTGGCACTTTAAGTAATGGGAAAACCTGAAATAATAAGACAGCAAAAAACAGAAACTGGCACTGGGGTGCACTTAGTTAATAGGTTAGTCCAAATATGATCAAAAGTGTATGAAAGTGTATCAAAAGCATATGAATATCACCCAAAACATGCATGGAGCAAGCAGAAATTATAGATACGTTTGGGACATATCAACATCCCCAAGCTTAATTCATGCTCGTCCTCGAGTGGTGACATGCTACCAACTCTATAAGAACTTTTAAGTAAGGCAAGCAATGCATGTATTTCAATTCAAGCCATAACAAGAAAGAGTCTATATTAGCATTGAAACAAGCAACATAAGAACATAAAGCTGCAAGAGCTCTCGCTGTTCGTGACTCGAATGTCTCCAAATGGTGTTTGCGTGCAAGAAGTGGGAGATGGGAATACGAGAGAGTAAAAAGATAATAATTTAGTTGAGCACTCAATCTACTAAAGTTTCACACTTAGTCTTCTTTGGAATCTTATCTTGACTCATCCCCATACCACTAGCTAGGTACAAGTCAAACTAATCCACTCCCTTTCGATATTTTGAGCACTCATGCAATGGGTGAGCGTAAGCAAGAAAGTTGACACTTAGGATGGCAAAGAGAGATATGGTGAAGGAGGAAGAAAAAAAGGTGTGAAAGGCTCACATCAATTAGGACAATCATAGGCGAGAGAAAGCCAAATGATAGATATTATGTGAGGAGTAGGGATTGCCATGCAACAGATGCACATATGAGCTAAGGAAATCTCTCCAATGGAACTAGTGGGGGTGCATCTGATGTCTACACACGCTTCTATTCTTGTAGACTATGTTGGGCCTCCAAGCGCAGAGGTTTATAGGACAACAGCAATTTCCCTCAAGTGGTTGGCCTAATGTTTATCGAACTCAGGGAAGTAGAGGTTGAAGATGGTCTCTCTCAAGCAACCCTGCAATTAAGATACAAGAAGTCTCATGTGTCCCCAACACACCTAATACAACTAAGAGTTGTATAGGTGCACTAGTTCGGCGAAGAGATGGTAAAATATGGCTGATAGGTGTGGCAAAACAAAGTGATATAAATCTGTAATAAAAAGTGCAGCAAGCAAACCTGTGGCAAAAGAGAGCACAAATGGTGTAACAATGGTGGAACAAGGCCTAGGCTTCATACTTTCACTAGTGGCAACTCACAACAACATTAACATAGTCTAATCACATGATATTTCCCATAAAACATGCAATGGAGACGTACTCGGAGGTCATTCCTTTGTGGTCAAGAGAGGACGAGAATTATGTAGGGCTACAAAAGCACACCTCAGAGTTCGTAGTTCTCAATCTATGGATTTCCCAATGTCACCGCGGCCATCCAAAGAGAGTACCACAACATATCTCAAGGATAGTCAAAGACAAGCACCAAGAGACTCTCACTCTTCAATCAACACACAAAAGAGGAAATCACTCATGAAAATATTCTTCTAATCCATGTCCAATAGACCGCTGTCACCTTGGTCTCGGGGATTATACTAGATAAGATCAAGTGAGTACATCAAATCCAATACATAGAGGAAGGGGAAATATCATGGGATCGCCCTAGATTAACATAGCCTATGACCACAACGAAGATCGCATCATGGGAGAGAGAATTGACCACATAGCTACTGGTAGAAACCTTAGCCCCGAGGAGGGACTACTCCCGCATCATGGAGGAGGAAGCAACATCGATGGAGATGAATCCGGGGGCACTTCCCCGTCTCGGCAGGGTGCCGGCACAGGAATTCTGGTCCCCCGAAGCTTGTTGGCGATGGCAGCGGAGATCGGAGTTGCTTCTGGAGAAAAGGGTCTGGTATCAGGTTTTTTTGCAACGGTTGTATGAATAAGAGCCAAGGGGGGCCACCAGGGGAGGTCCCAGTCGCCCAAGAGGCCACCCGGCGCGGCCAAGCCCTAGGCCGCACGGGGTGGCCGCCTAGGCACCAGGTGAGGCCCCTTTGGCCCTTCTTCGGTGAATCCGGATGCTTCCGGAACGCTGATTTTTTTATCTAATTTTCTGAATTTTTGGAGCACTTTTAATATGGGGGGAACCTGAAATAGAAAAACAGCAGAAAACAGGAACTGGCACTGGGGTGCACTGAGTTAATAAGTTAGTCCAAATATGATCAAAAGTGTATGAAAGTGTATCTAGATCATAGCAATATCACACAAAACATGCATGGAGCAAGCAGGAATTATCGATATGTTTGAGACGTATCAACATCCCCAAGCTTAATTCCCTGCTCGTCCTCGAGTAGGTAAATGATAACAAGCATAATTTCTGTGGTGACATGCTAGCAACCATATAAGGACTTTGAAAAGTAAAGAAATCAATGTATGTGATTCAATTCAAGTCATAACATGCAAGAGTCTATATTAGCATTGAAACAAGTAACAAAAGAACATTAGGTGCAAGATATCTCGCTGTCCGTGACTCAAATGTCTCCAAATGGTGTTTGCGTGCAAGAAGGGGGATAGGGAATACGAGAAAAAATTGTTTTTGTGTTGAGAACTTAATCTACTAAGGTTTCACACTTGGTCTTCTTTGGAATCTTATCTTGACTCATCCCCAGACCACTAGCCAGGGACAAGTCAATTTGATCCACTCCTTTTCGATATTTTGAGCACTCATGCAATGGATGAGTGTAAGCACGAAAGTTGACACTTAGGATGACAAAGAGAGAAATATGGTAGAAGATGAAGACAAAAAGGGTGAGAAAGGCTCACATCAATGAGGACAATCATAGGCGAGAAGGCCAAATGATAGATATGATGTGAGGAGTAGGGATTCCCATGCAACGGATGCACATATGAGCTAAAAAAAGCTCTCCAATGGAACTAGTGGGGGTGCATCTAACTTGCTTGCTCATGAAGACCTAGATCTCTTTTGAGGAGGCTCATCCTTGGAATATGCAAGCCAAGTTCTATAGTGTGAAGGTCCCCACATAGCTATATGCATGATCATCTCTATGGAGTACAAGGATAAGAGGGAGTACTAGTATGGATCTTTCAAAAGGATAGTAGTGTTGCCCCTTTCTCTCTTTTTTATTTTTTCTCCTTTTTTTCTATTTTTCGTATTTTTTTTGTGGCCTCAATGGCTCTTTCTATTTAACTCTCATTTGTCCACTTTGGGATCTTTTCCTCACTTAAGGGCAACACTCTAATTTACAAGAGGGTATAGAAGATCTTTCACGCTTTACAAGGTACTCAAATCATAAATAAGATGTAGCTATCATGATGTATGCAATGTATGCCGCTGCCAGTGAAGGAGGAACATGTATGACATGAATATCAAGTCATGAAGAGGTGGGTGTTGCATGGAAATATATCTCGGAAAGGCTATGGAAATGCCTTGATAGGTAGGTATGGTGGCTGTTTTGAGGAAGGATATAAGGAGGTTTATGATGACAGAGAGTATCATGCCAAGGGTTTGGATGTACCGGCGAAGGTGGACGCTAACTCTTGGAGTGAGAAGAAGGCAATGCACGGCACGGGAGAGGCTAGCAAATATGAGGAGGTGGAAATGTCAACTTTCAATACTAGTTTTTGTAGGTTTTGAAAATAACACAGATTTCCCAAAATACGACACCTATCACTAATAGGCTAGAGCTCTTGACACCAAAAGTTCAAACATTACCCACATCATTACCTCAAAACTATTGCAAGTTACTACTAAAATTAAATAGCAACCTCAATTGCCTACTTTCAAGACAAGACACAACTCATTGCAACAACCAACTCTCTTAACAAGATAAACATGAAAACTAAAGAGAGTTCCAGTAACAAACTAAACAAAAGCCAAGGCTCTTGCTAAAGACAAACTAAGACTAAAACTAAACATGGTAGTAGCTATGAAAAGATAAATAACACACAACAGCAAAAAGATAGGCATGAAGAATCCTATGATGTGTTCTAGATTTTGAAAGTGGAGCATGTTTCTCCCCCCACACAAACTAATACGGGATCTAACTTGTTATGAACAGCAAGCAAAGCTAAAGAAAAATAAAAAGTAAAACCTAAGAGCGAGACTCTCCAAGCATAGCACATAAAGCATGAAGTGATAAAATTATAGTGAGACGAAGGACGAACTGATGATTGCTGATGGAGAAGGGGATGCACGGGGGCATCCCCAAGCTTAGACGTTTGACTCTCCTTGAATATTTATTGGGGATGCATGGAGGTATCCCCAAGCTTGAGCGCTTGACACTCCCGAATCTTCTTTCATCATCTTCCATCGCACACTTGAAAACTCCATTCATACATAACTCATCATAAGCTGAATAGAGAGGTTAGTACCCTTAATAAATATTTTTTACCCACTCGATATAAATATATTCTTGAAGAGATACTGTTTATTAAGATTTCCAAAAGGTTTTTGCAAAGAAAAAGCAAGCTTAAGGTTTGCAAAAGTTAGGAGAGACAAAACGTGGCAGAATTTGTGAAAAACAGAACAGCAGGTAGTAAAGAATTTTTTAGGAGTACGTCTGCAACTCAAATAAAAAAACTCAGAACATACGAAAGTTCTGTGATTGTATATAGCATGCTGTGTAAAAAAATCAGCTCAAAAAGACGAACTGGTGATTTGATCTGATTTTTTCCCGTCACGAGGACATAATCTGTTTTCTGGACAGCATGTCACAACTTTCACCTCCCTTGTCGTATGAGGCTATAACTTGACACAAAGCTTGAAAATAAATATACAATGATGTTGATACAGTAGTAACAATCATGAAGACCACTAAAAACTTAAAGTAAAAAACTCAAAGTAAAGATAACAAGGGTTGTCTCCCTAGAGGTCTTTCTTTATAGCCATAAAGATAGGCTTAAGATTTTAGTGATGCACTCGTAGGAAGAAGAGTTGAAGAACAAAAAAGAGCATCAAGAAGAAAATATCAAACACATTTAAGTCTAACATGCTTCCTATGCAAAGGGATCTTGTCGAGAAATAACTCATTGAAGCATAAAGATATTAGCATAGGAAGCCAAAATAAGTGCAACTTCAAAACCTTCAACAGAAAGAGAGGGAACTTGATATTATTGAAATATCTATAAGCATATGTTCCCCTCTCATAATAATTTTCAGTGGGATCATAAATAAACTCAACAATATAAGTATCACATAAAAATTCTTATCATTATCCACAAGCATAGAAAAATTATTACTCCCCACATAAGAAAAATCCTTCTCATTAGTAATAGTGAGAGCAAACTCAAGAAAATAGCTATCACATGAATCATTCTTATCATGCTACACTTGCAAACATTTATTCTTTATAGCATAAGTGACATCACAATAATCGTCATATATAGAAGGCAAAGTATCATCAAAATAAATTTCCTCATCAAAACTTGGGGGCCTAAAAAGATCATCTTCATAAAACGTAGCATCCCCAAGCTTATAACTTTGCATATCATTAGCATCAAAGGTATTCAAAGAAGACATACTAGTAACATTGCTACTAACATGAGTGTTGTGCAAATAATGAAGCTCCATAGGCTTTTTGATTTTCTCTTCAAACACTTCATGTCCCAACTCAAGGTAGAGCTCATAAAGCTCTCTCATAATATTTTTGTTGTTTTCCATAAGGCCTAACTAGTGAAAATAAAAAAAAGAAATGAAGAGATTTAATTACAAGATCTAAATAGATACCTTCAAACGCTTACCTCCCCGGCAACGGCGCCAGAAATAGCTTGATGTGTATACACGCTTCTATTCTTGTAGACTATGTTGGGCCTCCAAGCGCGGAGGTTTGTAGGACAGCAGCAATTTCCCTCAAGTGGATGACCTAAGGTTTATCAAACTCAGGGAAGTAGAGTTTGAAGATGGTCTCTCTCAAGCAACCCTGCAATTAAGATACAAGAAGTCTCTTGTGTCCCCACCACACCTAATACAACTAGGAGTTGTATAAGTGCACTAGTTCAGCGAAGAGATGGTAAAATATGGGTGATAGGTGTGGCAAAAAAAAGTGATATAAATCTGTAATAAAAAGTGCAGCAAGCAAACCTGTGGAAAAAGTGAGCACAAATGGTGTAACAATGGTGGAACAAGGCCTAGGCTTCATACTTTCACTAGTGGCAACTCACAACAACATTAACATAGTCTAATCACATGATATTTCCCATAAAACATGCAATGGAGACGTACTCGGAGGTCATTCCTTTGTGGTCAAGAGAGGACGAGAATTATGTAGGGCTACGAAAGCACACCTCAGAGTTCGTAGTTCTCAATCTATGGATTTCCCAATGTCACCGCGGCCATCCAAAGAGAGTACCACAACATATCTCAAGGATAGTCAAAGACAAGCACCAAGAGACACTCAATCTTCAATCAACACACAAAAGAGAAAATCACTCATGAAAATATTCTTCTAATCCATGTCCAATAGACCACTGTCACCTTGGTATCGGGGATTATACTAGATAAGATCAAGTGAGTACATCAAATCCAATACATAGAGGAAGGGAAAATATCATGGGATCACCCTAGATTAACATAACCTATGATCACAACGAAGATCACATCATGGGAGAGAGAATTGACCATATAGCTACTGGTAGAAACCTTAGCCCCGAGGAGGGACTACTCCCGCATCATGGAGGGAGGAAGCACGTCGATGGAGATGAATCCGGGGGCACTTCTGGTCCCCCGAAGCTTGTTGGCGATGGCGGCGGAGATCGGAATTGCTTCTGGAGAAAAGGAGTCTGGTATCAGAGTTTTTGCGACGGGTGTATAAATAAGAGCGAAGGGGGCACCAGGGGAGGTCCCAGTCGCCCACGAGGCCACCCGGCGCGGCCAATCCCTAGGCCGCGCGGGGTGGCCGCCTAGGCACCAGGTGGGGCCCCTCTGGCCCTTCTTCAGTGAATCTGGAAGCTTCCGGAACGCTGATTTTTTATCTGATTTTTCCCGAATTTTTGGAGCACTTTTAATATGGGGCAAACCTGAAATAGAAAAACAGTAGAAAACAAGAATTGGCACTGGGGTTGTCGGAGGAAATACCCCCGGGTATACCAAAGTCACCGATTCGACGCAACGCCGACTGCGCGCCTTCGCCGACTGCGCTCCGGCTCGGCCCCCCGCCGACTGCTCCATGCCGATTGCGTGCCAGCTCGGACGCCGGTCGATTGCCCCGTGCCGATTGCCCGCACTCTGCCGACTGTCCGCGCACTCGGCCGACTGTTCGCGCACTCGGCTGTCCAAGAGGTCAACCGAGACATCTACATCGAGCTGACAAGACAAGCAGACAAGACAACTGAATGACATCTCTAGTCATGTCAGGAATAGTGTAGTGGTTAGATGTCACATTACATCACATCCTGGTGTCACTTCACTTGTACTTCTTGTCCCCCTTTGTCTCCTTGTCCCCTCTCTCCCTCACCCCCTTGTCCCCTTGCCACTACTATATAAAGGGCAAGGGTGCCCACGGTGAGGAAGAGGATGGAGCCAGGAGCTCATTCCATCCATTCATCCCATGCTAGTAGTTTAGTTCGGTCATGAGCCAAGTAGCTTAGCAAATACAGCTCCAGGAGCACGAGTGTACAGATATATGTCTATAGTCCAGACAGGCAGGAGTAGGGGTTTTATCTCTACGGAGAGCCCCGAACCTGGGTACTTTGCGGTGTCCGACTGTGCTTGTACCTAGACCCGTGCCGGAGCGCCGGTCATCTGCGCGTTGTTCCCCCACCTTTAGCCATACCCATGGCATCTGCCGTCACATATCGACGACAGTTGGCGCCCACCGTGGGGCAATCAGCAGCGACCGGAGTCCCGCTCCGGCCGGGATTTTTCTTCATCAACGTCTTCTGCAAGGATTTCCAGATCTGGATTGCCGCCTATGGATGTTCCGGCTGGGTGCTCAGAGGCTCGCCTGCTGGAGGCTCCCATCGTGCCCGTGGTCGCGCGGCTCCATCCCGAGCGCCTTTCAAGCTTCTCCGGCAGGCTCTCCTCCGCACCGTGGTCATGTGTCTCCGCTCCGCGGTCCCCCGCGTCTTCCCCGCGGAGCACCCCGGCGGTGGCTCTTCTTCTCCAGCAGCGGCAGCGCCCCCTGGTCTCCTCCTCCGCCTCGCGCCCGAGCGGCCACGGCTGGGCCGGCGGCCCCTTTTCTTCTCCAGCAGCAGCGTCCCCAGGGTTGTGCCCCCGGCTGCGCTCGCGCTCCTCCCCAAGCCCTTGTCGCTCCCGCATCTCATCCGTGATTGTTCTCCTCGCCGGCGGCCCTGAGCGCTTGGACCCCGCGCAATTTCTCCTCGTCGACGGCTTCGATTCCCGCGTCCTCGTGCGGCTCCTCCGCTGCGGAAGGCCCCGAGCGCCTCGGCCCGTGCGGCCCCTCCTCCCAGGCCTCGCGCCCGCGCAGTCCTGGTCAGGCCTGCGGCTCCCCGCATCGTCGCGTCCTCTGCCCCGAGCGACGACGCCCGGCACCAGCCGACTGCGGCTCCCCGCTGCTCGGTCCTCCTCCGACTGCCTCGGCGACGCAGGCAGTCTCCAGGGATGTGCCGCAGGCCGTGCTATCTCTGGCCGATTGCCCCGGCGACGCTCGGGTCGGCCCCCGCTGGCTGCGGCGTTCAGCTCGGCCGCCGCCCATGTGCGCCCCAACTCTAATCGTCCACCTCACGCGGCTGCGCCGACCTCGCGCCAAAGTCCGAGCTCGTATCCCTGTTCCGCCGCCAAGTGCGCAATCAGTGGTTTGACTCATGCGACATGCGCACGTACAAGCTACATCCAAGCTGCTGGATGGATTCACCAAGTAACTTGCACGTACAAAGCTGCACGTCTCCAGTCTCCACATGACTCCCGCCAGCTGCTGGGCCGAGCTCGCAGCTCGCCCCCGCCGTTTTTGTCCGGCTGCGCCCGCCAGCTCGGCCTCCTTGCGCCCCGCTCCTCATCTCCTGCGGCAAACCCTTTGTGTCAACTGAAGAAATGTGCAGTTCAGAAGTAAAAGAGAAGATAGCCGCCAGTCGCTTGCTCTGGTCGCCGGCTGAAGGAGGTAGCTGCCGAGTGCGCAAGTTCAGAAAAGAGAAGATTAGAAAAGTTCAGAAGGAAAGGAGGGCCGACTGCTGCTGTGTTCAGGCTGGTCGGCTGTGCAGTTCGTTTCGGCTATTAAAAAAGGCTGTGGGTTGGGCCGCCGGCTGCGCTAGCAGCTCGGCCAACCGGTTGGGCTAGCAAAAAAAAGAGTCCGGTTGCAACTTTGCAAAGGCCGATTGCTTCGTTTTGCCGAGTGCGTCGGCTCGGCCGAGAGAAGAAAAGAAGTGGCCGGCTGTGATCTTCAGGACCAGCTGCGACCAAGTAAAAGTGTGTTCCGACTGCTTAGTTCAGCTGGTGCCCGGTCGATTGTGTCCGACAAACCGCGATTGCAGTCGTTTACGCCTGCACGGCCAGTCGACTGCAAAAAAAAAACGTCAGTTAAGTCGGCCGATGTCAATCCGATTGCGCTGACCGGTCAGCCGATTGCGAAAAAGAAGTGTGGTTGTGACCCGGATGGCAGACCATCCGCTGGAGCAACCACAAGGGATCACTTGCCTGAATAACTAGAGGGGGATAAGTTAGTCCAAATATGATCAAAATTTTATGAAAGTGTATCTAGATCATAGAAATATCACACAAAACATGCATGAAGCGACCAGAAATTATCGATACATTTGAGACGTATCAGCATCCAACTTGCTTGCTCACGAAGACCTAGAGCTCATTTGAGAAGGCTCATCATTGGAATATACAAGCCAAGTTCTACAGTGTAAAGTTCCCCACATAGCTATATGCATGTATGATGATCTCTATGGAGTATAAGATATAAGAGGGAGTAGAAGTGTGGATCTCTCAAAAGGAATAGTAGTGTGCCCCCTCTATCTTTTTATTTTCTTTTTCTCTTTTTTGTATTTTTTGGTGGCCTCCATGGCTCTTTCTATTTAACTGTCATTTGTCCTCTTTGGGATCTTTTAAATTTGTCCTCTTTGGGATCTTTTCCTCACTTTAGGGGCAACACTCTATTTTACAAGAAGTATAGAAAATCTTTCACACTTTACAAAAGTACTCAGCATAAAGAAGAAGCTATCATGATGTATGCAAATGTGCCTCTGCTAGTGTAGCAGGATATGCAATGATACAAGCGCATCATGTAGCAATGATTAGGGCAAGGCTCAACTAGCATGCGGCTCATCGATCAAGCAAAAACATGGATGACATGAAGAGCAAGTCATGAGATGGTGGATGTTGCATAGTAATATATCTCGGAAAGGCTATGGAAATGCCTTGATAGGTAGGTATGGTGGCTGTTTTGAGGAAAGATATAAGGAGGTTTATGATGGCAGAACGTATCATGCCAAGGGTTTGGATGCACCTGCGAGGTAGGCGCAAACTCTCGGGGTGAGAAAAGTCAACGCATGGTACTGAAGAGGCTAGCAAAATATGAGGAGGTGGAAGTGTCAACTTTCAAATACTTACGTTAGTCCGAAGAACTCATGCACTTATTATCGGTAACTCTCAATCTAATCAGGAGGTTCACAAAGAGACAAGTACCCCGAGGAGGAGTGTATGGGGGTTTGGTTATCCTTGCGCATCCTCGACTCATGGTACGTGAGTGTACTCTAATATTCGATCCCTCCAAAGATTAGTGATCCATCTAGTAGCTAGAGTTCTCAACTATTTTTTTTGTAGTTTTTCGAAAATAAACACGGATTGCCCAAAATACGACATCTATCACTAATAGGCTAAAGCTTTTGAACTATTGCAAGTTATTACTACAACTGAATAGGTCAAAACTATTGCAAGTTACTACTACAACTGAATAGCAACCTCAATTACCTACTTGAAGTCAAGACACACAACTCAGTGCAACAAGAAAACTCTCTAAATAAGATAAACATGAAAACTCAAGAGAGTTCCAGCAACAAACTAAACAAAAGCTCTTAAAAATAATAAGCATGAAAACTAAGAGCTAAACATGACATCAGCTATGAAAAGATAAAGCACACACAACAAAGAGAAAGATAAGCATGAAAATTCTATGATGTGTTCTAGTTTCAAGTGGAGTGTGTTTCTCTCCCACACAAAGATAGTTGGGTTCTAAATTGTTAGGAACATCAAGCAAAGCTAAAGAAAACTAAAAAGTAAAGAGCAAGACGCTCCAAGCATAGCACATAACGCATGAAGTGACTAAAATATAGTGGAACGAAGGACGAACTGATAATTGATGATGGAGAAGGGGATGCACGGGGGCATCCCCATGCTTAGACGCTTGAGTATCCTTGGATATATCTTGGGGGTTCATGGGGGCATCCCCAATCTTGAGCGTTTGACACTCCCGGATCTTCTTTCATCATCTTCCTTCGCACACTTGAAAACTCCCTTCATACATAACTCATCATAAGCTGATTAGAGAGGTTAGTACCCATAATAAAACAATTTTACTCTACTGTAAATGAAGATATTCTTGAAGGTCTACTGTTTCTCAAGATTTCCAACAAGTTTTGGCAAAGAAAAAGCTAGCGCAAGACTTGCAAAACTGAGAAAAGGCAAAACAGGGCAGAATCTGTGAAAAACAGACCAGCAGGTAGTAAATAATTTTTTTGGGGTACTTACGCAACTCAAATCAAAAACTCAGAACAGACGCCCGAAAGTTAATTGTATAAAGCACACTTTCAAAATTCAGATAAAAAAGATGATCTGGTGATTTTAGCCGAATTTTCCCGTCCAAGGACAAAATCTGTTTTCTGGACAACATGTCACAACTTTTGAACTTTCTTGCAATCAGAGGCTAAACTTGGCACAAAGCTTTAAAATAAAGATGCAATGATGTTGATACAGTAGTAACAATCATCAAGACCACTAAAAACAGAAGGAAAAACATCTTGGGTTGCCTCCCAACAAGCGCTTTCTTTTACGCCTTTGAGCTAGGCAAGAAGCAAAAAGATCAAGTTTTATCAAGTGTAAGAGAATAGCTAGCCCGTGTAACGGACTCAAAGGGTAAATTAATCTTCTTCCTAGGGAAGTGTTCCATCCCCTTCTTGAGTGGAAATTGGAATTTTATATTCCCTCTTTCATATCAATGACTTCACCAACGATGCGAAGAAAAGGATGTCCCAAAATAATTGGACATAAGGGTTCACACTCAGTGTCCATAATAGTGAAATCAATGGGAACATAATTGTCATTGACAATACTAAGAACATCGTCAATCTTCCCCAAAGGTTTCTTTACGGAAGAATCAACAAGACGAACACCAAAAGAACAAGAATCAAAAGGTTTCAATTCAAACATATCATACATTCTTTTGGGCATAATGGAGGTACTAGCTCCAAAATCACATAAAGCATAGCAAGAGAAGTTATTCAATTTAATTTTGATCATAGGATCCCAACCATCTTCTAGCTTTCTAGGTATGTAGGCTTCCAACATAAGCTTATACTCCCTAGCTTTCATGATAGCATTGGTGATATGTTGCGTGAAGGCAAGATTTAGTGTGCTAGTGTGGGGGTCTCTAGCCATTTTGTGCAGAAAACTAATAAGTTCAGAAAGGGTACAACTATCAAAATCAAGGTCACTACTATCAAGTAAGGTGGTATTGATGTCATTTAGGCTTACTTGTTTGAAAGCCTCTATGTTCATAGGAGTTTCTTCTTCTACGGTTGAGGTAATAGCATCACCATTAATAGGTTCAATGGGACTAGGAGTGTGTTGGGTGCTAAAAGTTTGGATATCCTCAACAACTTGGATAGTAGCTATGGTATGGTGTGTAGGAAGGCTCTTAATTCTATCTTCTTCCATGGGGATAACTTTAGGTTTGGCTGCCATCTGGTTTATCAAAGTAGCTTGAGTGTGAGACATGTTTTAAACATAGGTCTCAGTAGAGGTTAGTCTAGTTTGGAGATTAGAAATCTCACTATTCATGCTCTCAAGTTGCTTGCTAATGTTTTGCAAAATAGAGGAATGTTCATCTAATTGTCTGTAGAAAGCATTGTTTTTCTCAAACTGTGTGTGGATATAATTCTTAGTGGCCTTTTCTATCTCTAACAGTTTCTCATAGCTGGGTAAATCTATTTCCCTGGAGGTTTTACCATAGGAGTTGTTGTTGCTGGGATAAGTGTTGTTGTTCCCATAGTTGTTGGATGGGAACGGTCTAGGATTGCTACCAAAGTTACTCCTATAAGCATTGTTGAAATTGTTTCTAGAGATAAAGTTCACATCTACTTGTTCTTGAGCAACAAAGGAATTTAAAGTAACATCATGAGGATCAATAGGAGCTTGCTTGGTAAGTAAAGACATGATCAAGTTAACTTTTTCATTTAGGGAGGAGATATCCTCGACAGAATTTACCTTCCTACCTATTGGAGCTCTTTCGGTGTGCCATTGGGAATAGTTGCTCATCATCTTGTCTAGTAGTTTTGTGGCAGCACCAAGTGTTGTTGACATAAAGGTTCCTCCCGCGGCCGAATCTAACAGGTTTCGCTAGGTAAAGTTCAAGCCTGCATAAAAAGTCTGGATAACCATCCAAGTAGTCAAACCATACGTAGGGCAATTCTTAACAAGATATTTCATACGTTCTCAAGCTTGGGCAACATGTTCATTATCCAATTGCTTAAAATTCATAATATTACTCCTCAATTGGATAATTTTAGCTCAAAACTATTGCAAGTTACTACTACAACTGAATAGCAACCTAAATTACCTACTTGAAGTCAAGATACACCAAAGTGTAAACCCAAAGCAACAGACAAATGCATTAAAAGAACTTTGCGTAAAGTAAACAATCCTTGCAACCGTGGTTAAGCACCGTTGTTTCCCCCTTGTGGCAACAACACATCCACTAGACTCATGTTTCTATCACTCAAGCTAGTCATCAGGGGGCATGAACCCACAATCATGCATAACGCTCCCTCTTGGAGTTACAATCTACCACTTGGCCAAAGCAATAAAAAACAACGGAGAACATGCAAGAATTACTCAAGAACACAAATGTAAAAGGAGAAGAACCAAATATATTACTCATCACAATCTGAACATAATCTCATAATCCATGAGATCCCAGCAAACTCAACATAGCAACAACAAAAAGAATTACATATGTGCCTTGATCATGTAGGGCAGCTCACAAGGTCTAATCCATGAAGAACAAAGAGGGGGAGAGGACATCACATAGCTACTGATCATGGACCCATGGTCCAAGGTGGACTACTCACGGCTCATCCGGGAAGCGTCCATGGTGGTGGAGAAGCTCCCGGAGGTCAATCCTCCCTCCGGCAGGGTGACGGGAAGAGGTCTAATAGGTTAGTCAAAATATGATCAAAAGTGTATCAAAAGCATAGCAATATCACCCAAAACATGCATGGAGCAAGCAGAAATTATAGATACGTCTGGGACGTATCAGCTGCCCTACATGATCAAGGCACATATGTAATTCTTCTGTTGTTGCTATGTTGAGTTTGCTGGGATCTGATGGACTATGAGATTGTGTTCAGATTGTGATGAGTAATATATTTCCTTCTTCTCCTTTTCATATTTATGTTCTTGAGTAATTCTTGCATGTTCTCCGTTGTTTTTTATTACTTTGGCCAAGTGATTGATCGTAACTCCAAGAGGGAGCGTTATGCATGATTGTGGGTTCATGCCCCCCAATGACTAGCTTGAGTGACAAAAACATGAGTCTAGGGGATGTGTTGGTGCCACAAGGTGGAAAACAACGATGCGTGTACTTGCGGGTGCAAGGATTGTTTACTTTATGCAAAGTTCTTTTAATGCAGTTGTCTGTTGCTTTGGGTTTACACTTTGGGTGGGGCTCGCAACTTAATACCAGTGAGATGTTCTGAATAGATATCTCAAGGTGGATGATTAATGAGTAGATGAAGATGGATTTCGGTCTACTTGTCTTGGCGTACTGCCCATGCTTTTGAGCCTCTTCCTTTCTTTTGTATCATAGTTAGCATTGTGGTGCGTTTTTAATCCTGTCAATTGCCCAGCTGTAATTCGTTCACCTTGCATAGTTGTTTATCGTCTTTTGGGAGAGAGACATCACTAGTGAACTTCATGGGACCCCGGTCCATATGTCCACCACTGTTTACACCCTCAATTTACTTCATGTTTTACTTTCTTTGCAATTATCACTACTATCTACCCTTGCATTTTATCTTTTGTAAACAACAATGCCGGAGAGATTGACAACCACTTTGTACTCGTTGGGAGCAAAGCTATCTGTTGTGTGTGCACGTCCAGGTAAAGTAAGCAACCTTGGTTGTGAACGGCGCCATTGTTCACTTTACCACCTACTTGTCGTTGTTGGAGTCTTCCTGGTTCGACCTCAACCTTGGTATCTTTACCAAGGGAAATTTGCCGCTACGCTACATCTCAACCTTCCACTTGGGGTGACCAACGAAGGTCGAGAGCTATTACCTCCTTGCTACCATAAGAGCTTAGCCCCGGCCAGGCGAGGGACATGTCTTCGCCAACCTGTAGCCGCGGCGCGCCGTCAGCTTCTTCTCTAGCTTGACGGCTGCCATGGCTCTTCCTCCGCTGCCATATTGGTTGCCTCGGCCCCACGATATGAGGCGTCGCTCTCGCCTTCTGTCGCCTCGTAATGGGGCCATGACGCGCCAAGGCTTCGAAACCCTTCGCGAAGGATGGCGCCTCCTCAACGAAGCCGGATCACCGGGCGCCTCGCGCGAGCCCTTCGCCAAGCCACAAGATCGGTGGCTTCGTGAGGAAGACCCCCTTCCTGAGCCCGGTGTGAGATCGCGAAGCAATTTCCTTGCCGTAGGCCTCGGCCCCGGGGCTCCCTTCTTCAGCAGAGGCCTCCCGCCAATCCCTCGCCTGGGGAACCGCTCGCGAGGATGAAGACTCGAGCCTCGCGAAGTTCAAGGGCCTCCACAGGAGGAAGGCACCTTCCCTCCTGAAGGAATCCTGAGTCTCGCGAAGTCCCCACCAAGGCAAGGGCGAGAGCCATAACCTGGAGCATAGGAGGGCGCTCCGCCAACCCGGCGGGCCATCTCCCCGAAGATCAACTCCTTCATTGAAGACCAAGACGACGACTCAAGCAATGACAACCCCCTCCTCAAGCCCGACTCCTCAGCCTGCCCATTGTCATTCACTATTTCTGCCAGAAACTAAGGTGGAATAAGAAGGCGAGTCATTGACAATGGGAAAGGAGGAGCAACACCTCCATTCCTATAGGCCCGCAGCTCCAACTCCTCCACGACGGTTCACCTCAAAGACTCGAGAATCCAAGAGATAACTACGCAATGTGCGGCACGTTCTAGGATGAAAAAGGGCAACAGTCCAGGGGGCATAGTCCAAGGGGACGCCTGCTCTCCCTGGGCCCGGCAATTAATTGGCCCGCATCGTCCCCCCATCAATCAATTCAGCTCACACCGTAGGCCCGCGGGCTACTATCGTCCCAATGGGAACTAGGGTACCTCGGGTCGTGCCTGGGCCCTAGGGAATCCAAGCATCTTGAAGACGCCCCTCGAGAAGGACATTGGCTTCAGGAACCACCCGGAGTAATCCGCCCAAGGAAGGCTACCTCGCCATCGCCCGGGGACCAGCCAGACTCGACAAGAGAGAATGACGCTCGGGATGGACCACCCTCTCCTTCAGGAAGGGTCGAGCTCGCGAGGACCGGCGGCCTCGCAAAGACAACAACCAACTTCAAGACTCGGGTCCCGAGGCCCTGCTTCACCAACGCCTCGCAATCCCCCGACGCGAACCCACGGCTCGCGAAGCACTCCACCTCAAGACAAATCCACCGCCGAGGATGATAGCGGCCCGGTCCCCCTTTGTCCGGGACAAGTAGATGTAGTCAGGACAACGGGACAACGTTGCCCCTGTGTAATGAGGGGCCATGTGGACTCCCTTCCCCCAGATGAGGAGGAAGAGGATCAAGGCCAAGGTAGTTAAGTGCTCTCCAAGGCACCATAGAAGGGTACAGCCATTCCCGATCCCCAAGTGATGTCACGAGAGTTTACTTCTCGCCCCTCGTTGGTTTACCCAAAGTGGAAGATTGAGATGTAGTGTAGCGGCAATTTCCCTTAGCGAAGATGCTAAGGTTGAGTGTCGAACCAATAGGACTCCAACAACGATAAGTAGGTGGTTCGGCAAGTGATGCGTCGTTTGAAGATAATCACTTGCTTCTCCTGGACCTGCACACACAGCAAATAACTTTGCTTCCCAACGAGTACAGAGGAGTTGTCAATTCCTCCGGCCTTGTTGTTTATAAAGGATAAAATGCACGGGATAATAATGATAGTGATAGCAACATAAAAGTAAATAAAGTAGTAAATTGATAGCGGGTGTAAACAGTATTGGAAATATGGACCGGGGTCCTATGATGTTCACTAGTGATGTCTCTCTCCCAAAACACGATAAAATGGCCATGCGAGGTAAACGAATTACAGCTGGGCAATTGACAGGATTATGTGCGCAAACCAATGCTAATTATGCTATAAAGAAAGGAAGAGGCTCAAAAGCATGGGCGGTACGCCAAGACAAGTAGATCGAAATCCATCTGCATCTACCTACTAATCATCCACCTTGAGATATCTATCCAGAACATCCCGCTGGTATTAAGTTGCAAATCCCACCCAAAGTGTAAACTCAAAGCAACGGACAACTGCATTAATGAACTTTGCATAAAGTAAACAATCCTTGCACCCGCAAGTACAAGCATTGTTGTTTTCCCCCTTGTGGCAACAACACATCCCCTAGACTCATGTTTCTGTCACTGAAGCTAGTCATCGGGGCGCATGAACCCACAATCATGCATAACGCTCCCTCTTGGAGTCACTACCTACTACTTGGCCAAAGCAATAAACAACAACGGAGAACATGCAAGAATTACTCAAGAGCATAAATATAAAAGAGGAGAATCAAATATATTACTCAAACACAATCTGAACATAGTCTCATAATCCATCGGATCTCAGCAAACTCAGCATAGCAACAGCAGAAATATTACATAAGTGCCTCGACCATGTAGGGCAGCTCACGAGGTCTAATCCATGAAGAACAAAGAGGGGAGGAGAACATCACATAGATACTGATCATAGACCCATGGTCCAAGGTGGACTACTCGCGGTTCATCCGGGAAGCATCCATGGTGGTGGATAAGCTCCTAGAGGTGGTTCCTCCCTCCGGCAGGGTGCCGGGAAGAGGTCTTCTGGTGCTTCCGATCTTGGAAGCGCGGTGGCGGCGGAACAGAGGAAAGATCGCGAAAAAGGGTTCCCGTCTCGGGGTTTTTGCGTCACGGGGAATAAATAGGCGAAGGGGGCAGCCAGGGGGCCACCAGGGGTCCAGGCGACCCCCTGGCGCGGCCCCACCCTGGGGCGCGCCGGGAGGGGGCCTGGGGCCCTGGTGGGTCCCCTCTGCCCCCCCCCCCCCCCCTCGGTGATTCCAGAAGCTTCCTGTACGCTGATTTTTTATTGGATTTTCCCTGAATTTTTTGAGCACTTTTAATATGGGGGAAACCTGAAATAGAAAAACAGGAGAAAACAGGAACTGGCACTGGGGTGCACTGAGTTAATAGGTTAGTCCAAATATGATCAAAAGTGTATGGAAGTTCATCAATATCATAGCAATATCACACAAAAGAGGCATGGAGCAAGCAGAAATTATAGATACGTTTTGGACGTATCAACATCCCCAAGCTTAATTCCTGCTCGTCCTCGAGTAGGTAAATGGTAAAAGCATAATTTCTGTGGTGACATGCTAACGACCATATAAGAACTTTTAAGTAAAGCAATCAAGGCATGTAATTCAATTGAAGTCATAACAGGCAAGAGTCTATATTTAGCATTGAAACAAGCAACATAAGAACATAAGGGTGCAAGAGCTCTCGCTATCCGTGACTCGAATGTCTCCAAATGGTGTTTGCGTGCAAGAAAGGGGATAGGGATATACGAGAAAAAGTATTTTTGTGTTGAGAACTCAATCTACTAAAGTTTCACACTTGGTCTTCTTTGGAATCTTATCTTGACTCATCCTCAGACCACTAGCCAGGTGCAAGTCAAAATGATCCACTCCTTTTCGACATTTTGAGCACTCATGCAATGGATGAGCGTAAGCAAGAAAGTTGACACTTATGATGACAAAGAGAGAATATGGTGGAGGAGGAAGACAAAAAGGTGTGAAAGGCTCACATCAATGAGGACAATCATAGTCGAGAGAAAGCCAAATGATAGATATGATGTGAGGAGTAGGGATTGCCATGCAACGGATGCACATATGAGCTAAGGTAAGCTCTCCAATGGAACTAGTGGGGTGCATCCAACTTGCTTGCTCAAGAAGACCTAGAGCTCATTTGAGGAGGCTCATCATTGGAATATACAAGCCAAGTTCTATAGTGTGAAGGTCCCCACATAGCTATATGCATAAATGATAATCTCTATGGAGTACAAGATAAAAGAGGGAGTACGATTGTGGATCTCTCAAAAAGAATAGTAGTGTGCCCCCTTCTCTCTTTTTATTTTCTTTTTCTCTTTTTTCTATTTTTTTGTATTTTTTGGTGGCCTCAATGGCTCTTTCTATTTCTCTCTCATTTGTCCTCTTTGGGATCTTTTAATTTGTCCACTTTGGGATATTTTCCTCACTTTAGGGGCAACACTCTATATATTACAAGAAGTATAGAAGATCTTTCACACTTTACAAAGTACTAAAATCATAAAGAAGATGTAACTATCATGATGTATGCAAATGTATGCCTCTGCCAGTGTAGCAGGATATGCAATGATACTAGCGCGTCATGTAGCAATGATTAGGGCAAGTCCCAACTAGCATGCGGCTCCTCGATCAAGCAAGTAGCATGTCTGACATGAAGATAAAGTCATGAGAAGATGGATGTTGCATGGCAATATATCTCGGAAAGGCTATGGAAATGCCTTGATAGGTAGGTATGGTGGTTGTTTTGAGGAAGGATATAAGGAGTTTTATGATGACAGAGCGTATCATGCCAAGGGTTTGGATGTACCGGCGAAGGTGGACGCCAACTCTCGGAACGAGAAGAAAGCAATGCACGGCACAGGAGAGGCTAGCAAAATATGGGAAGGTGGAAGTGTCAACATTCGAATACTCACATTAGTCCGAAGAACTCATGCACTTATTATCGGTAACTCTCAACCTAATAAGGAGGTTTCACAAAGAGACAAGTACCCCGAGGAGGAGTGTATGGGGGATTGGTTATCCTTGCGCATCCTCGACTCATGGTACGTGAGTGTACTCTAATATTCGACCCCTCAGAAGAGTAGTGATCCATCTAGTAGCTAAAGTTCTCAACTAATTTTGTAAGTTTTGAAAATAAACACGGATTGCCCAAAATACGACATCTATCACTAATAGGCTAAAGCTCTTGACACCAACAGTCCAAACATTACTCAAAACAATACCTCAAAACTATTGCAAGTTACTACTACAAAAGAATAGCAACCTCAATTACCTACTTCAAGTCAAGACACAAAACTCAGTGCAACATGCAAACTCTCTAAACAAAATAAACATGAAAACTCAAGAGAGTTGCAGCAACAAACTAAACAAAAGCTCTTAAAAATATAAGCATGAAAACTAAGAGCTAAACATGAGTGTAGCTATGAAAAAGATAAAGAACACACACAACAAAGATAAGCATGAAAAGTCCTATGTCGTGTTCTAGATTTTGAAAGTGGAGCGTGTTTCTCTCCCACACAAAGAAAGTTGGGTTCTAGATTGTTATGAACAGAAAGCAAAGCTAAAGAAAACTAAAAATAAAACCTAAGAGCGAGACGCTCCGAGCATAGCACATAACGCATGAAGTGATAAAAATACAGTGAAACGAGAGACGAACTGATAATTGTTGATGGAGAAGGGGATGCATGGGGGCATCCCCAAGCTTAGACGCTTGGGTCTCCTTGAATACTTCTTGGGGATGCATGGGGCATCCCCAAGCTTGAACGCTTGACACTTCTTAATCTTCTTTCATCATCTTCCCTTGCACACTTGAAAACTCCCTTCATACATAACTCATCATAATCTGATTAGCGAGGTTAGTACCCATAATAAAATAATTTTTCCTCTACTGGAAATAAAGATATTCTTGAAGGGCTACTGTTTCTCAAGAATGCCAAAAAGATTTTGCAAATAAAAAGCAAGCTTAAGGTTTGCAAAACGAAGAAAAGGCAAATGTCACAACCCCAAGTTAGGTATGTGCTAGGATTAGCAAGTCCCTTTGCATCATTTAAAAATTTCAAAAGAAAATTCAAAAATGGGGAAGCAGAAAGCCCTGAGAAATTAATTCAAATGGCCAGATAAAAATCTTTTTCCAATAATCATTTGAAAATTTGGAAAATTCCTATAAATGGTGCTGATCATTTTAAAAATGGTTTGGGAGCAATCCCATGCTCATGGAATTTTCTAATATTCAAACAGTGCCTTGGAATTAATAAAATAATCCTATTTGAGTTAAGATTCAAATTATTTGAATTTTAAAAATGTTGAAACTTTATAAGTGGCTAGTCTATTTTATTATGAGGCCATATAAAATTTTTCAGCATTTTATAAAATGCCTAGGTAATTATTTTACCACAGCAAAACAAAAGTCAGAAGATTAAAACAGAAACAAAATAGAAAAAAAGGAAAGGGGGCAAAGCAGCCCAACTCACCCAAGCCGGCCCAGCCCAGCAGCCTTCTCGTCTTGTCTTCTTCCTCCCCGCAGAGCCAAGCTGCTCGGTGGAGGGCAGAGCGAGGCCACGGCGCCACCGCGACGCCCAGCGGCTTCCAGACCTTCCCCTGGCCTCTAAGCGCGCCACGGAGCTTCCCACGACGTCCCCATTCCTTTCCCCCTCCTCTGGCTCTCTCTCCACCCCTCCCTCGCCGGAAAACTGCGACGCCCGAGCGCTGCAGCGGAGCGCGACGCCGTTCCCACGCGGCCAACGACGGCAGGACGCCGCACCGCCATGCCCCTCGTCTTCGCCGTGGTCGTCTTCCTCTCGGTGCGCAAGGAATTGGACCCTTAAGCCCGGAGCACGCCATCCCCTTCGTCTTCGTCTCGCCGGACCCGCAAGTCGCCGTCGTCGAATACTCCGGCCACAGACCCTCTCCGACCTCGCCACCGCCTCCACTGCATCCGCGGTGAGCTCCTTCTTCGTCCTACCTAGCTTGCGGTCGCCCCCTTCACCTGTACCGTATTCCGCCATGCGAGCCGAGGCATGTCGCCGCCATGGATGAAGCTGCGCTCACTCCCGTGCACCTAAGCCCCTGCCTTGTTGTCCGTTGTGTTGCTGCACACTCCAGGAACCCAACACCACTCGCCATTCTCTTTTTTGCGCATGCTAGCGACCTCCTCGTCGAAACAGCACCACGGCCTCCGCCATCTTCAACGCCGGCGATGACTCCGGCCACCCCCAAGACGCTGGCCTACCTCCCTCGACGCGCGGGAGCACGGGGGTCCCAACGGTGCACTCAGCGCACCAGATAACCCCCTGGATCGACGTCCCCGTGCAGCGCCGCCGCATCCCGTGGACACCGGCGGCTCAACGCCGGCGAGGCCAACGTGGCCACGGTCATTAGACCTTAACCACCCCCCCTAATGACCCCCTAGTCTATGACAGTGGGCCCCCTGGCCACTAACTAAAACCAATTAGTTAACAGAACGGTTTATTTAACCCCAGTGACACTGACAGTGGTGGCCCACCTGTCAGCCCCCCCCCCACACGCCAGCATGACATCAGGCTGACGCGGTAAACAGAAAAACAGATTTAAAAGAATTAAACAAATTTCAGAAAATTACAGAAAATACCCCAAACTTTGGAAAATCATAGAAAATTCATATTAACTCCAAATTGGACAAATAATATATGAAAAATGATCAGGAGAAAATAACCTATCCAAATATCAAACTTTCAACTTTGTTTGAGTTGAATTTAAATTGGGACCAGTAGCATATGTCATTTGATTTAATTGGAATTTATTCAAATTCAATCCAAATGATTTTGCAACTTGGACCATGGAATTATGCTACATTTCAACCACACTTCAGAGGCATATCATACACATTTCCAAAAGGTTCAAAATGATCAAACAATGTCACATGTAACTTGGTCAAGTTTGAATTCAAATTGGAGTTTGAATTTGCAATTCAGTTTGCAATATACTCCACTTAAATGGAATTGCTTCACACATCAAAGCATTTACATCAAGTCCCAACCTTCCATCAGGTGATTGTGCATTGTATTTACTTTGCTAATTTGCTTGTTGTTTGTCGAGTAGAGGTGGAACTGGAGCAGGAGGCTGCCCCCTTCGTTGAAGACCCCGAACCCGAACCTCGTCAGCAAGGCAAGCAAACCCCCTTTGATCATGTCTATAAAATCCCACTTCCCTCTCATGTCTCGCTTATGCATTGTTTAGGATGATCACCATGATAACGTTTCTACCGCATAGTTGAACCTATATACTTTGCATGACCTATCATCTTGTCACAGTAGTAAGCAAACCACAATCCTAGCAGATGTAGGAGTTGGTTGATATCATGTGGCCCCTGCAACTGTTACTGCTTATTGCATGCTTAGTGGTACAATGAGGTTGCTTATGATGTGAGTCGGGATGATGATAAACATGGTGTTGATGAAGGTGAAATGTGTTGGTGACTCTACCCTAATACAAGGTGAACGATGAGAGGTTGTGTAGGAGTACACAGTAGGTTGTCTCGTTGAACACCGCCCTAAGCCCGAGTTCTTGTGTGGTGATCCAAGACGAAGAGTACTACCACATGTTGGGCACATGGACCCCCGCTCAACCTACTAACTCACCCCTTCTCAGCTCAATGAGTCGCATTAGTTCGGAGTTCTGGTAGGTCTGTGGCACGGTCTGCGAAGTGGAAGAACGGCTATTTAGACCGGCTTTGGACCCTGCACACATCTTCTGGGACCACATCGGTAAACCGGTCGGGTTCACGATGTGGATTCCAGCCCAGATAGGCGTCTCCATTGAATTTGAGTTGGCTGTGAGGTAAAAGTTGTGGGAATTATCCTCGCCGGCACCTCTTGAACGGTGTCGAGTACAAAGGCGGTAACTGATAGTTTCATGTGTGTAGCAGTACACCCCTGCAGGGTTAATAAACTATTCGAATAGCCGCGTCCGCGGTAAGGGACTACTTGGAGAGCTGTGCTCGATTATTAGACAACTTGAACTGGATACTTCTAAAACTCGCAAGATAAGCGTGAGTGCTATGGTGTGCTTCTCATGGGGAAGTCGAGGAAGTAACCATAGTGGTGTAATTGGTTGAAGAGATGTAGTGGACTCGTGTACGCTTCTTACCTCAAGTCTGGTACTCGTAGTTCAGGTTTAGCCAAGTCAAAGCTGGCACTTCTGCAAGTGAAACCCCACCTCCCTTTACCTTGATACATGTGCATGAGTAGTATAGATCCTATGTAAGTCTTGCTGAGTACGATTTTGTACTCACGTTTGCTTAATCTATGTTTTAGATGAACCCACCGACCCCGTTGGTGACTTCGACCTGAAGCTCGAAGAATGAAGACTCAGACCAAGACCAAGCTAGTGTAGTCCTAGTCAGACGACTGGTTCCCTCGTGGAGGGCTTGTTTTTAGATAAGGCTTCTCTAAGCCATTTGTTAAACTTGTCTGTACTCAGACCTACTTGCTTCCGCTTGTCTGTTGTAATGTTGGATCACATGCTTGTGATCTCTGTGTGCACTCTGTAAGAGTTATTAATAAAGATGTATACTTTGTAGAGAATTGCAATGATACCTGTTGTTCATACAAGGCATGTGTGCTGCGTGTATGTTTATAACATGCATGTCTTAGTATGGGTTTTCGAGATCTTAGTTGTGATCTGGCTGGCGGTCTTTTATACACCAAGTGGCCCTTAGATGTGCGCAGCTTGGGGCATCGCGATGCGATTGTTCGAGACTCTGTTTCGTGCACACTTTGATGTATGATCGAGCCCGCCCTAGACCCCGATTAAGTGATCGGGCTGGAGTAAGTCTATGTAAGGGTTATAATACAATCGATAGTATGTTTGAGGAGACTTGTCTATGAGTATGGGAGTTCATCACCCATATCATTTAGACTTGTGTGCGGACGATGAGGACCCATTTCAGTTGATCATCCGGCCTGGATGGGATGCCCCTCACGTTCGATGCTTTCCGAGAACGTTATGTGCTTGGCATTGTCTGCTTAGAAAAGTGGGTACGGTTCTCGGCTCTCCATATGATTGTGTTGTAGTGAGGCTTGCATACGCTAACCCCGGTTCCCGACAGCAAAACAGGACAGAATCTGTGAAAAACAGACCAGCAGATAGTAAAGAATTTTTTAGGGATACTTCTGCAACTCAAATAGAAAAACTCAGAACATACGAAAGTTCCATAATTGTATAGAGCACTCTGTGTAAAAAATTCAGCTCAAAAAGATGAACTGGGATTTTTCTCTTATTTTTCTAGTCACGAGGACAGAATCTGTTTTCTGGACAGCATGTCACAACTTTCACTTCCCTTGTCATATGAGGCTATAATTGGCACAAAGCTTGAAAAGTAAAGATACAATGATGTTGCTACAGTAGTAACAATCATCAAGACCACTAAAAACAGAAGAAAAAACAAAAGGGAAATCCTAAATTCGTTGCGGGCTGCCTCCCAAAAGCGCTTCTTTAAAGCCATTAGCTAGGCTTAATGCAAATAGAAGGAATCAAAGATCATCATAATAATCGGAGTTGTAAATCGATTCAAATGGTTCCTCAACAAGTTCATCCTTGTTTATTTTAGGAAAGGGATATATACCTTTTGCTTTCCCGCGTAGGCGTATTTGTCCCTTACCTATATCAATGAAGCCTTTCATGGCTCGGAGGAAATCCCTCCCAAGCACTATGTTTCCTTGGTTTGGCTTCATGACAAAGAAATCAACCATTGCAATCCCTTTACGGAATGTCACTGGTACATCTTTTATCCTTCCCTGGATCTCAGAAATATCTTCATTAGCATGTTCATGATAGGATGACAATTTGTCCATGTTAAATTTTAAAGAATCAAAAACAACTTTTGGCATAGTAGAAACCATGGATCCAATGTCGCAAAAGGCAAGGAAGTCTTGGTTAGAGATGCTAATTCTAACAAAGGGTTCCCAGTCACCATCTATCTCATAAACATCTTTCTTATTTTGCTGGGGTTTCTTTACTTTTCTCAAGTCTAGAGCATCCAATCTCTTTTCAATAGTAGCAAGTCTATCGATAACAGTATCAAAACTATGATCATAAAGAAAGTAACTAGATAGACCATGTATAATTTCAAGAGCTCTAGCTTCATCACAAGCTAAGAAATCCCCTTCAGCCATAATATCAAGAGAGTGTTTGCACCATCTAAAAAGACCATGGTAAAAAATTCTGAGCACAATTTTTATAGGTATCCAAGGCATAATTCTCCTATGTGCATCAGAAATTCTGTCCCAAGCCTTCTTCATATTTTCTCCATCCCTTTGATGGAAATCTAGGACCTCCGACTCCCTCAAAGCATCAAATCCTAACATGCTTGACTAAACAGAAAGGATAACTAAAAGCAAGATAACTATTTTTTTGATTTTTGATAAAAGACACTAAAGCAAAAACTGAAAGGTAAACAAACAAGACTAAAAAGCAAAGATAAAAGATAGTGTGCAACTCCCCTATCTTGAAGAGCGGAGTCCCCGGCAACGTCGCCAGAAATTGCTTTGATGTCACGAGAGTTTACTTCTCGCCCCTCGTTGGTTTACCCAAAGTGGAAGGTTGAGATGTAGCGTAGCGGCAATTTCCCTTAGCGAAGATGCTAAGGTTGAGTGTCGAACCAATAGGACCCCAACAACGATAAGTAGGTGGTTTGGCAAGTGATGCGCCGTTTGAAGATAATCACTTGCTTCTCCTGGGCATGTACACACAACAAATAACTTTGCTTCCCAACGAGTACAGAGGAATTGTCAATTCCTCCGGCCTTGTTGTTTACAAAGGATAAAACACACGGGATAATAATGATAGTGATAGCAACGAAAAAGTAAATAAAGCAGTAAATTGATAGCGGGTGTAAACAGTATTGGAAATATGGACCGGGGTCCTATGATGTTCACTAGTGATGTCTCTCTCCCAAAAGACGATAAAATAGCCATGCGAGGTAAACGAATTACAACTGGGCAATTGACAGGATTATGTGCGCAAACCAATGCTAATTATGCTATAAAGAAAGGAAGAGGCTCAAAAGCATGGGCGATACGCCAAGACAAGTAGACCGAAATCCATCTGCATCTACCTACTAATCATCCACCTTGAGATATCTATCCAGAACATCTAGCTGATATTAAGTTGCGAATCCCACCCAAAGTGTAAACTCAAAGAAACGGACAACTACATTAAAGAACTTTGCGTAAAGTAAACAATCCTTGCACCCGCAAGTACAAGCACCGTTGTTTTCCCCCTTGTGGCAACAACACATCCCCTAGACTCATGTTTCTGTCACTGAAGCTAGTCATCGGGGGGCATGAACCCACAATCATGCATAACGCTCCCTCTTGGAGTCACTACCTACTACTTGGCCAAAGCAATAAACAGCAACGGAGAACATGCAAGAATTACTCAAGAACATAAATATAAAAGAGGAGAATCAAATATATTACTCAAACACAATCTGAACATAATCTCATAATCCATCGGATCCCAGCAAACTCAGCATAGCAACAGCAGAAATATTACATAAGTGCCTCGATCATGTAGGGCAGCTCACGAGGTCTAATCCATGAAGAGCAAAGAGGGGAGGAGAACATCACATAGCTACTGATCATAGACCCATGATCCAAGGTGGACTACTCACGGTTCATCCGGGAAGCATCCATGGTGGTGGAGAAGCTCCCGGAGGTGGTTCCTCCCTCCGGCAGGGTGCCGAGAAGAGGCCTTCTGGTGCTCCCGATCTTGGAAGTGCGGCGGCGGCGGAACAGAAGAGAGATCACGAAAAGGGTTCCCGTCTCGGGGGTTTTGCATCACGGGGAATAAATAGGCGAAGGGGGCAGCCAGGGGGGCCACCAGGGGTCCAGGCGGCCCCCTGGCGCGGCCTCACCCTGGGGCACGCCGGGAGGGCGCCTGGGGCCCTGGTGGGTCCCCTCTAGCCCCCCCTCGGTGATTCCGGAAGCTTCCTGTACGCTGATTTTTTATTGGATTTTTCCCGAATTTGTGGAGCACTTTTAATATGGGGGAAACCTGAAATAGAAAAACAGCAGAAAACAGGAACTGGCACTGGGGTGCACTGAGTTAATAGGTTAGTCCAAATATGATCAAAAGTGTATGGAAGTTCATCAATATCATAGCAATATCACACAAAAGAGGCATGTAACAAGCAGAAATTATAGATACGTTTTGGACGTATCACCAAGCTTGTAAGCTCACCATGAATATCTCCACGAGAGCAATCCTAGGAATGAAGGAGTAGGGTATTACACCACCACGGTGGCCCGAACCTGGGTAGCTCCTTCTGTCATTTGCGTATGCTTGTTCGGTTCGCGTGCGTAGATCTGGCCAACTTCATCCATGAGGTAGAGATTGAGGAGTAGGGCCCCCTGTGTTTGAACTAAGGTTTTGGGGAATTACCTTCGAAACAAATCTTTTTGACAACAAGTTTGACCCCACTTTGGAAAAAATCAAAGAAAATGAAAAAAGTATAAAAATTAGAATTCCTTTTGCATTGAGCACTATTAGGCCAACTAGTTAGTGGGAATAATTTTAAACTTGCAATATATTAAGTATTTATTAGCTGGGGCAAGTTTAACCCAATTTTTTGGTGGGATTTGCATGTGGATGCTACTCTTATTTTATGTTGAACTTTTTTTTGGTAATTTTTGCATGTTGCACCCCTTATTTTTAGTAAGTTTTGCATGTTGCACTCCTATTTTTAGTAAGCTTTGCATGTTGGTATAGAAATTGTTTTTCAACATGCAAACCCCACTGTTTTGCATTATACAATGTTTTTTGACATGCAAAACACCAAATAAGTAAGGAACACATTTAGATCAACCCTTCAGATAATTATTTTCAGTGAACATAGGGCATCCACATGTCGGATCCTCTTAGCATGCAACAAATTAAATTAAATTCTAGGGTAATCTATGGGAGGATACGCTTATGATGGCGAGCCAAGTGGCGTTTAGAGCATGCATCATTCTGCTCAAACTGAGCTGGGAGCTCATACTCCTCCACCAATATTGGGGCAGTCTTGCAACGCGACTCATAACCCGCTGCAGGGTGAGAGATGATCTCCACCCCCTGATAGCCATCGTCTTCTTCATCCTCCTATGCAATCATATCCAACTCCCTCCCCTCCTTGTATGCAATCATCTCCAACCCTCCTCCTCCTCGTGTGCGATCATCTCCAACGCCCCTCCTACTCGTGTGTGATGATCTCCAATCCTCCCTCGTCCCCTTCCTCCTCGTATGAGTCTGTATCCTCTTCCTCCGTCTCATCGCATGAATTTGTATCTTCTTCCTTTGTCTCCTCATCAACCTCATGTACAATACGCAAGTTCACCGACCCTTCCACTTCTGAATTTGGCGAGGAAAGCCGGGATCAGTACTCGTACCAGCAAGCGCACTGTCCAGGATTTGAAGAGTCCATCGCCTCTACCATGGACCATAGGATAATCTGTACTGGGACTTCTGACTTGCCTAGAATCATCTGATTCGGCTCTTCCGTTGTCACTTCCAAGGTCAGGCTCAACGAGTGCAACACTAGAGCTTTAGCGCTCGTAAACCAGGAGCATATCACCTTGCATTTTTCCATCAAGGCCTCGTCTCCGACGCTAACTCTTGCATCACCCTCTTCCATCAAGGAGCTGTTAGACATCAATCAAAAACCAAATTTACAAATCAATGCATTAAAAATTTCCGATCAAAATTACCACGGTATAAAAAATGTATTTTTTCTACTTCGAAAGTAGCTACCACCAGTACCAGTGGCACAAATCCAATCCTAAATGGACATCGATCCTATTTGCAAACTCCAGGAAATACGTGAACAAAAACTAAAACTAAAACGCTAAACCACTCCTGAGCCCGGTGTGGGATCGCGAACCGCTGGGCCAACGATCTTGGTTTCTTCCTCTCGATGCCGTAGTAGCAGGTCAATGCAGCATCGGAGCTCAGGTGAACGATCAGAGTGAGCGGCGGGGGCTAGGAGAAATGACGACGATGGCGGGGGCTTGGGGAAACGGCGGGTGCAGGTGCGTGGGATTGGAGCAACTGTATGGGTGATGCGGCTGCTCGGGGTTCTGACATCTGGGCTCAGATTTGAATATCCCAGCCTGGAGCTCGGTATTGCAGAGAGAAGCGCCCAAGCATCATGGAAATCATATTCTGTATTAATCAGTCAATATAGAGACCATCCAAACAATAGAATTGAAGCGCTTAAATACCAATTTTTAACTAGTTGACACCCCGCGCGTTGCCGCAGGAATTGGTTGCATTATATTTTGATAAAATTTGCTTGTATGAACATGAATATTGGAACTAATGGTATGTTGCATATGTTTCATCACATCATATACACACTAAATTGTGGGTAGGAAGATAAAAAACTCAAAAACTATGGAATAATAAACTTGTCTATGAAAAATACATGCACACATGCAATTAATTTTTAAAGCTTAATGAAGTGATAAGGTGACATAGTTGCATGTCTTCTAAAATAGTTAGTGGGTACTCGTTATTCAAATATAAAAGATTGAAAGATGATGTGGCATGCATGGTGGGATGGATGGTGTGCATGTAGAGATAATAGCTAGCAATTGTTTTTTTAGATGCTTGAGGAATTAACGTTGATGTCGCATGCATGATGAGGTGGATAGTGTGCATATAGAGATAATTAATGTGGCATGCATGATGAGGTGGATAGTGTGCATGTAGAGAGAATTGATGTGTCATGCATGATGAGGTGGATAATGTGCATGTAAAGAAAATTAGTAGTAATGAGGATCAACTTCTTAAAAATAGTAGATTTGAAGGCTAAATACATACATCCAACCAAACACAATGTAACCATAAATGTGATGGTTCGAGCAATTTTCTCCTTCCATCCCAAATTCCCAATCTGACCAGCAAAACCCTCCATTGGGGCGAGCGGGAACTACAGAGGCACCGAACCAGAATCGCGCGCTTCCTCCTCCCTAAACCTCACCCACCCCGAAAACAGAGCCCGCGAAACAGAGCAGCCGCCCGCCGCCCGCCCCCGCCTGCCCAGTCGCCACCGTTTCCCTGCGTCGCGGCGGCATCGGGAGGAGAGATGGCGCCGCTGGTGCCGTCGTCACAACCATGGGTGGAGAAATAGTAAGCGCCGCCGCCTCTCCCCCTTCAATTTCCCCATTTCTCGCGCAGTTTGCGAAGAAGCCCTCGCGGTCTGCTCTAATTGCGCTTGTTCCTGGCGTCGCAGCCGGCCGCGGCAGGTCAAGGACGTCGCGCACCAGGAGGAGGTGGTCCGGGTGCTCACCAACACCCTCCAGACCGCCGACGTACGTTCGCCGCTCTAACCCTAGCTCTCCATTTGATTCGCGATGATGCTTTCCTTTTTTCTAATCTGTTCATGGAGCCCCTTGGGAGGTGTCCTATTTGACGTTTGGTCCCTTGCAGTTGCCGCACATGCTCTTCTACGGCCCGCCTGGCACAGGGAAGACCACCACTGCCCTCGCCATTGCCTACCAGCTCTACGGGTACTCCTTTGCTGGCCATTTCTCTTTGGTTTTGTGTATTTGTCTCTGCTTGGGTTAGTATAAGCAGTAATTATCAATCTTGGAAGGTGCCATATTTGTCCATGGTCAGCGAATTGTGTAACAATAGTTAATGTGATTGGAGCATTAGATGCACACATGGTGCATTGTGCAATGGTCGAGTCAATGGATGCTGAGCTTTGATCAATTCTACTTCTGTATATAGTTTGTTGTAGAGTCATATGTAGATCTATTTAATCAGAATGCCGTGTTAACTCTGTTCATTGTTGTACCTCAACAGTGCGTAGTAATGGGATTGCATTTCTTTGTAGAAATTGGAGATTTCATAAGAATGTGCAGTCACAACGTTATTATTTTATCTATGGCAGATTTTGGATTGTCTAATCTGTGGCTCCGTACAATCTTAAGAATTGGGTGCATCAGGGGCGGACCCAGAACAAAAATTATCTGGTGTCCACATGTACACCTAGCACATGAGAATACCAAAAAATAATAGAAGTAACGCATACAAATAGCCTAGACTAAAATTCTACCCGGTGTCCAGTGACACCGGCTAGCTACACGTAGGTCCGCCCCCTGGGTGCATGTCTGAAAATGGAAACAATTGTTAGGGTGGTTTACTGATTCTGGGCCATATAACAATTAGAATGTCTGCTTTTATTATTGGATCAGTGAGGATATGGTTACGCCATAGGTATGCCAATACTCATTAGAATATACAACCCACCATTGGGTTAATGAGTTGAATGACGCGTATTCAATTCTAATTCAAGAAACGAGAACTTCAGCACTTTAAGCTTTATTGATGCCTCCCTGAAGGTCTTGTTCTTTTGACGGGATAACTAATTGGTTCCAGCATCTCTCGGTAGTTTTAAAAACTATACGAGATAATTGCCAGTATGATTGGAAACTCACTTTAGTTTTCTGGTCCTCTTTGGATAACTCAGTCCAGAGCTCTACAAGTCAAGAGTTTTGGAACTTAATGCTAGTGATGAACGGGGAATTAATGTGGTGAGGACGAAGATCAAGGATTTTGCTGCTGTGGCTGTTGGAACTGCTCGAAAAGGGTAAGCTCAGCACTATAAGGAACCTTTAGATATTTCTGATTTTCATTTGATAGTTACATTGTTGACTACTATCAATTTCTGTTTTGCTATGACCTTCAGTGGTTATCCCTGCCCACCATACAAGATTATTATACTAGATGAAGCAGATTCGATGACAGAAGATGCCCAGGTACATTACCATACGTGGCACTCATATCATCATCGTTACAGTACTTTATAAAGTATGTGTGAGTCGATGATACGATGATTCTTTTGCAGAATGCGTTGAGGCGTACCATGGAGACTTACTCCAAAGTGACAAGGTTCTTTTTCATATGCAACTATATCAGCAGGTATTCATCAATCTCTTCATATTATTTTTCCCATGCTACATTATTTATCGAATTCATGAACCCACAATCCTTGTGCAATACAGGATAATAGAGCCACTTGCATCAAGATGTGCAAAGTTTAGGTTCAAGCCTCTTTCAGAAGATGTGATGAGCAACCGCATTTTGCATATATGCAATGAAGAAGGGCTCACTCTGGATGCTCAGGTAACCTTACTGTTTTCACTTCAAAATATATCTTCACACCAAGCATATTCTCAGCTCAAGTGTTGTTACAAATCCTCTAATCAAATTTTGGCTTATATTGACTTATTTAGTGGCTGTATTTTCCAATCTTAGGCGCTATCCACATTAAGTGCTATCTCTCAAGGAGATCTTCGTCGTGCTATAACTTATCTTCAGGTCTGATGGTTTCCTCAGTTAGCACTTTTCATTATGCTATGGTTTAAGTATGCCCATTTTCATGTTACTTTTTGTTGTTGCAGAGTGCAGCTCGCTTATTTGGATCTTCTATTTCTTCCAGCGACTTGATCAGTGTTTCAGGGGTACACCATTACTAACTTCCCTGCAAATGGCCAACTTACATGTGTCAAATTATAAATTTTACTACTTCCTGCAACATATTGTTATACCAAAAACCTGCTTGCTTGATATTGTTGTTCTCTTAAACTTAATAAAGTGGATTTGGATCAGGATTTGGTTCTGGTAAGGTTTAAACATGGAGTGATCAAATGGTTTGGTTGCAATCTCATGTCGTGATAAATTTTACTGTTAAAGAGTTGGTCATTTGAACAAGAAACTGTTTTTCTCTATCTTCTCTGGGGAGGTCAAACTATTATGTTCATCAAGTTGGCCTTCCTGTATCAGGCTATCCCTGACGATATCGTCAAGTCATTGCTTGTGGCATGCAAATCTGGTGAATTTGATGTGGCAAACAAGGAAGTCAACAATATTATTGCAGACGGGTATCCAGTTTCCCAGCTGCTCTCACAGGTTCAGCTTTGTTTGCTTTGTACATAGATGAAATGATGTATTACCTGTTCTTTTCATCTTATAAGCACCGCTAACTGAAGTGCTTACATTCAGTTTTTAGATGTGATCGTTAATGCGGATGATATTCCAGACGAGCATAAGGCAAGAATATGTAGAAAGCTCGGGGAAGCTGATAAGGTTTGTCTCATTCTTTATATGCTAGCTGCACGGGATAGTCATCCAAAATTGTTGTACGCCAACAACCATTTTTTCATACTTATTTTCGTGAGTAACCTAAAACATCAAGGAAAAAAAAAGCATAGGAAAATTTGATGACAGAATTATGAGGATAAGTAAAGTTCTGCTTCTCTGTTTCTGGGAAGCTTGATATGAGTATTTCAGCAATATTGGTCAAAGTTAGAACAGGACTTTCACAATTTCTTTGTGCTATGACGTAATGAATCTCTCAAAGGACTTGGTCCTTCTGTTCCATTCTTCTCATTGTCCTTCATTTTTATTTTTGGAATTTGCAGTGTTTGGTCGATGGGGCAGATGAGTATTTACAGCTCCTAGATATGGCCAGTGAGACAATTCGTGCTCTGTTTAACATCCCGCAAGGGCTGGTCTTCTAAGAGAAGATCATGGAGATACTGCTGCCGGCTGTCTGCAAACTCTGGCAAATATATCTTGACTTGCTCTCATCGTACTCTTGTGCTATTTTTAGGTTGATTTGTGATTGTTTAAGTGCAATGAACTCACTCTATTTTCAACCAACTGAATTGTGCCTGAATATTTCGACGATCGCAAGAACGGTTCTGACTTGTCATTGCATTCGTCATACTTGCTTTCTTTTGCATGATATGATTCGTAACATACTGCTTCCTCCGTACCAAAATATAGGTAGTTGAAGTAGATAGTTGTAGTGTACTCCAACGACCTATATTTCTATCCGGAGGGAGTATAGTTACTTGCTGATGCTATTCATTCCCTTCCCTCTTATTTGGGAATCACCTACGGAGTAAGTATGAGAGTACTACTGTACTATGCTGTGTTTTTTCTTTTCTTTTGCGATGGGCACTAGGATGTGGTTTGATGCTTGGCAAAAAGAGCTACCCCCTTCAGACTTCAAACCATGTGGTTTAACAAGGCAAAATGTTCTATAGTAGGTGACACATTCCTTGATAGCAATCTTTGTAAGAAATTTCTTGTTTTTCTTTATGTATTAGTTTTGGTGGACACTTTTGCAAAGAAATCATCACATATGCTATTTGTAACAAATTAGTGTATGACAATGTGTTATGGATTAACTAACGAACGGGATTACCTCGATGTATCGACCAACAGAATTTCTCTTCGTAGAGGTGGAATCGATGGACGAGGTTTCCGCAATATGTAAAGAAATAAAAACATGAACACTCGTATATCACAGTCGCCTATTGACCTTTTGAAATCAGCAGGTTCAATGTCCAAATGTGTGCAACTGGATCTAGATCCAACAGTCTTGTCTAACTGCAAAAGTTCACCATCAGTCCAATCAAAATTAGATGGATCGAATAAATTGGAACATAATGCACTGAAATTCTAATATAATTTATATAAACGGATGGTATTTCGTCCGTTGAATGCTAAATAATTTTTTTAAAACTAATCAACCTCCGCGTCCGTCTCCACGACGTCGAGGTCCACATCCATCTCCTTAGCCGGCTTGGCTGGCTCCTCGTCATCCTCTAGGCCGTCAAACATCTCGTTGATCCTCGCCTCTTGCTCGTGGATGCGGCCGCAGTTTGCTTGCACTTTGCACTTCGACTGAATAGAGTCAAGGATCACCTTTTGTTCTGTCGTGACAGGATTCGTCAAGACGCCTGCCTCAACGTTTAGCTTATGTCGTGACGGCTAATACCTTTGTTAAGTTGTGATCCAAATTCTTATAAATCATGATCTCACACGTTTTAGCTTCAAGGGCATGTATTAGTTTTAGCTTCGAGAGGGGGGGGGGGCATGTATCGGGGGTGTGGCGTGATAAACCACCTGATTTTCTTATTCCCTCTACTCTATTGTAAAGGATATGATTATTATTTAAGTAAATTCATCAAAATTCAAAAAAAGGGGAGATGGACGGCAAATATACCGAAACCCATGGTTAACTACACACCAGAGTCTTGTAAATCACCAAATGGCCTAAAAAATCGGTGAAAATTAGAAAGCTACGCAGTTTAGTTTATGTTATTACTTATACCCGTCGCATCTACATAATTCCACTTCACATCTAAATACTAAACCGTGCCATCTTACAAGTTAGGAAGGGAGATTTTAGCAGCTCATCAAGAACTTCACCCTCAATGTTTTCTTCCCGATCATGGTTCCAACACCGGTGGTCGTGCCACGTTTCCATAATAAGCAGTAATACCTTTAATTCTGCCTTGTAAATAGTTCACTTCACACTACAAAAAAAAGTTGAAGGTCAGGATATCTTCTTGGGATGATGGCTGCAAAAATCACCAGGAAATTTTCGAGCAGCAACATACCTCAAAATTTAACGGAGGAGAAGAAAAACAGCCAAGTTCCGCCACTTCACCCATGTTCACATTCCGCGGCAAGAACATGATGATACTAGGAGATATTTTTTCAGCAGCTTGAAATAATGTGTGCCTGCAGGCTCAAGGAGTCAAATGTTGTAATATCGTTTCACATTTAAATTTTGTTCAGTTTCTTTATATTTATGGCATACCGTTAAGTGACTTGTGAGAAGAAAAAACAGTGAATGTGAGAAATGTACAAGAGCAATACACCAGTGCAGTTTCACTTGAAACGTGTGAACATCATATAGGAAATTGCAGTTGCAGGCCAAGAACTTTAAGGTTTTAAATCAAAACATTACAAAACTTAAACTACAATGAATAAAGACAGAAGGGAACACAGTGATCGCATACCCATCTTTTGGCTGCAGCATGTCGAGGGTGTACATTGGAGTCTTGTTGTATGATGGCCCTCCCCATGGCGGTGAAAGGAACACCAAATCTGCCTGGTTTAGCAGCAGCAATCAGAAATCTATGTAAAATGGAAAGGACATCTTGCTAGTTTATCTTGACTGGTGCAGTTGTTCTTGATGAATGATACATAAATATTCAGACTAGATTCCGGAAGGTATATAACAAGGCCAATACACTGAAGTGTTGCTTGCTGAAGGCCTTCAGTTGCTGGATAACGAGCACTGTTACCAGGGGTCAAGTCAGTGTTGCTGAATGATGGGCAAGGTACAAATTACTACAGTCGAGGCTCAAGAGAGAGAGAGCGAGAGAGAGAGAGAGAGAGAGAGAGAGAGAGAGAGAGAGAGAGAGGATCTCTGATCTATTGTTCTGGTGGCGCTCTTAAGTAAAGCTAAAAGTAATGGGCAGGCCAGTAGTCCAAAATTGGGGTGCTTGATCTTAAATACAACAACGATGTCATTCTAGTGTTAAGCCGATGAAATGTGATCCCAGAATATCTACATGTACGCTGGGATTACACTTGTAAATGTGGTTTTCATCAAAAGTAGCTGTGCGGCAACAAGTACCAAAATGAAGCTTGTCATCCCTCAACTCAAGATTGTGCAAGTATAATGTCGACTGAGATGGGTATAATACAGAATAGAAAATTGCAAACCTGTTGGAAGAAGATGCATACTCTCTCCGCCATTGAAAGAGTCTAAGATAAATTATGAAGTGGGGTAGAAAATGCACTGGGAATGCGCAAGCCACAATCTCTCTCATCTTTAATTACCCCATCTCCAATGAGCGAAGTGCATGTAAAAATTGAGGAGACCATGCGTTGAATGTTATTGGTCTTGATTCACGTGTGATGAAAGAGAAGCATTTTTTTCTACTTTAAAGTGCATTAGAAAGATAGAAGTACACTCTTTTGTGGATAAATTTTGAACGCTAAATGTCCACTTATTTGAGGACGGAGGGAGTATATATTAAACCTTGAGTTCGTAAATGGCAAAGCTTCATTATGACTGTTTTTTTATGACAACCTCATTACTAAGACGACCCTAGCAAATATGAACCAAGTACAAAAATCAGGTAAGCTTTTCCACAATTTGGGAAGGTTGTTCTATTAATTCTCTGTACGCATGTCGAGCTGTGGCATAAATTTCACTCATGGGCATTAGACAAGAACTATGTGGGACATCATTCAAGGATACCAAGCCTAATGACTCACCCACTATGCATCTCCAACCTATAAAAAAAGGTACTCCCTCCGATCCATAATAAGTGTCACTCTTATTTAGTATAAAGATTGTACTAGCTTAGCACAAAACGAACGATAATTGTTATGGATCGGAGGGAGTAAGAGAAATGTTTTAACCAAAAATAATCACAATTGGTGGGAATGAAATGCTTGTTAGTTTAACTACTGATACTATTTCTTGCACTACTCGAACCTGCTTATATCAAATAGAGTCAATTATAGTTTTTACCCCCACTTTGATACTTTTCGACCCTAATTACCCCATTTAAAAACTTTTAATCCCGATTACTCCACTTAGCGGAAGTCTTGTCAGTTTTTAGCCCTTCCAAAGTTTCTTTAGGTTGTAGATAGTTCCTCTAGCGGTTCTTTTATCAAAAAAGCGTCGGTGGAGCTATGTCTAGTACAATGAAGCATTTATAAGTAAATCTGGTCAAAAGAATGAGGTGGAAGCAGTGAACAAGTAGTTGCGGTTCGGTGGAGCTATGTCCAGTACGATGAAGCATTTGGAAGCAAATTAGGTTAGAATAATTGTTGAAGTTGTGATCCAAATTCACGTATAAGGAAAAAGGGTTAACTTTTGATGGAGCGGAGCGGAGGCCTGTCGATGGGAGGGTTGGATCAGTACCGGCCTAGGTCACGTATGCCATTTATATATACCCCTTGTAAGCCGCCGCATGAGGTAGTTAATCAAGTTGTAAATCCCTTGGCGTTCTGTAACCTCTTCACGATAGTGAAAGTTTGTTGGCTAGCGGCCTAGCACCTGTGGTTTTTACCCTTCCTCTCGGAGGGGTTTTCCACGTTAAATCTCTGTGTCCCCTATGTTGATTTCGTTCTTCTCGTTGCTATTTGCCTGTCGATTCTCTAACAAGAATGAGGTGGAACCAGTGAGCAAGTAGTTTTGGTGACACAAAAAGGGAGTTGGTGCGTACAAGGTAAAAATGTGTCCAGCTAAGCTATTCTACCTATCGAGCGTGCCAGAAGGAATATCACGACGTGGTATGCCACGGCCCGAGACACGCATGGTTGGTCACTAAATAGGGGTAAAAACCGACAAACCTTTTGCTAAATGGAGGTAAAAGGTGATAAAAGTCTTGCTAAATGGGGTAATCCAGATGAAAACTATTAAATGGGGTAATTTGAGTAAAAATGTTAAAATACAAGAAAAAAACTAGAATTCACTCTATCAAATACTACAACGGAGGACCAACGTGTGTTTAACAAATCGCTTGTAATTGACTCTTCATTCATAGGTGAGATATTAATGACTGACCATATGTAACTTTACCTCTGCTTTCACAGTTTTTTGGAAAACTCTATTATTTTCCGCAAACATCTCGGCTTACACATGATTGTTGATTATGCCAAGCACAAAAATTAGGAATCCTTTCTCACAATATGCTAAGGTTGTTCTATTGATTCTTTATATATATACACATTGAGCCGGGGCATATACTTTCACTTGTGGACATTAGACAATAATTATGTGAGACATCATTCAAGGATACCAACCTTAATGAGTCACCCACTATGCATCTCCAACCTATCAAGATAGGAAAGAGAAACATTTTAACCAAAAATAATCACATTTTTTGGGAATGGGATGCTTGTAATTTTGACTACTCATACTACTGTTCGTAGTGCTCGAATCTACATATATCGAATGGAGTGAATTTCAGTTTTATCCCGTACTTCGGTATTTTTTAACGCTAATTACCTCATTCAGTTTTTTTCATCCAGATAGATCCATTTAGCGAAAGCTTTTCCATTTTTCACCCTTTTAAATTTTTGTAGGTTGCAGATAGTTCCTAGTGGTTCTTTTGCCGAAAAAAGCATCAGTAGAGCTATATCTAGTACAATGAAGCACTTGGAAGAAAGTAAGGTCAAGAGAATGAGGTAGAAACAGTGAACAAGTAGCGCGGTGACACGAAAAGGAGGTGTGCGTGTGTGTAAATAAAAAATAAATGTGATTGGCTAAGACATTTTACAGACCACGACTAGACACAGATGGTGTGGTTATGCGACGACGACGGTTGGTTTTCAGTCCAACTACATGTAGTTGCTGGGATCGTGTAAAAGTGGCGGCGACGATATATGATTGACTTCGACAAGCTCTGAGGTAAAAACCTATGTCTAACCCGAGTTGGTTATACCTGTCAATGGTGATTTTTTTTTGCATCGTTACCTTATGAAGTCATTGATTGGATATGCTCGAACCAGTTCTTCAGGGTGAAAACCTAGAATTTGACATATGTCAGTTGGATCCGGTAATGGTGGTGCTTGAGTATCGCTCCCTTTCTGAAGGCGTTTTTGTTGAAGAACTTTATTTTTCTCGTGGTGTCATGAGATGGTTGGTGCGGATATGGACATAGTTGTAGTTTGTCGATCACGGATTTGATTGGCGATCTGATCGCTTTTTTTCCTTTTTCATCACCTACACATAGCTTTGGTCTTATATGACTTTGCTATTTGCTGGTGTTTTTGTGTGTGTGCATTGGTATTAGTGTGTGCATCCTAGCTATGCAGAGGCCGGATGTGTGCTCATTATGTTTGTATCCTCTTCATGCTTCATTTTGAGCCAATAAAACTCACTCTTTGTGTAAAAAACCATTCTACCTATCGGGCGTGCGGAATAAAAAATTTAAATGCCAGAAGGAAAGTTGCCATGTAACCCACATCCACATGGTAGATCGCTAAATGTGGTAGAAACTGACAAACCATTTTCTAAATAGGGTATAAAGTATAAACTGATAAAACTCTTGCTAAATGGGGTAATCGTATGAAAAACTGTTAAATGGAGTAATTTGTATTAAAACATTAAAGTAAGAGGTAAAAAAAAGTATTTACTCTATCAAATACAATGTACAACTGAGGACCAATGCGTGTTCGACAAATCACTTGCAATCGACTCTTCATTCACTTGTAACTTTACCCTTGCTTTCAAAGGATTGTTGGTTATGCCAACAATAAAGTGAGATGATTTTAGACTCATTATCAACGCACACTCAACAAGCGAATTGAGTCATCTCAAATGATTAGGTTTCTTGTGGTGGAATCAATTCAACACGGTTCAAGTCTTGGGTGTACGTATTTTCCTGAATTTATTTCAGGATTTTCGACGATATTCGTTCAATGGAAGAAGATGTTCCTGTTGACTATGAGGCATATATGATGAGTTTATCAATCTCAAGATGTTATGGTGACTCAGTATCTTCGATGAGCTCATAGGAATAAAGTGTGTGTATGTGTGTTTATAGAGATAGTGTTGTGAGTGTTTGCGTACTATGTTAAAAACGGAAGTCGCCTGGATTTTTTTTAGAATCAATCGACTTATTTTGTGGTGTTCGATAAAGATGAGACGACCATTATTCTTCTTCTACCTCAAGCAACCATTTTCCTCCTTTTTTTTCTCTAACCCGCGATCGGTAGCGCTACCGCGCCTGCCTCATCCTCTCCCCAATTGCCGCCCACCACCATGCTAGCACTATCCCCGACCATTACTCTAAAATCCAACGACTTCCAATCTCGACGTCAGCGAACTTGCACTCTCCTCCACCTTTAAGATAGATACGAGAGAAATCTTCTCCGGCGATCTGCACCCCTTCACCCCTAAGATAGACCCAAGGGCTTCTTCTTCTCCGCCGAGCTTCTTCCTTTCCTCCGACGGTGAATTGACTGACCCTAATTTTTGTTAGGCGATTTGTATTTACCTGTTGTGTTGAGAAAAAATAAAAATTATATTTTTTGTCCCTAAACTCTTTCGAAAGTATAGATTTTTTTATCCTTCGTGCCGCTTAAGATGATTTAATACCGATGTGGATTGCTATAAAAAAGATAGGAAGGTTGTGCGCTATCTACGGTCCTCACGTCGCTCCTCTTCGCCACTTATATCACCGATCATCGACGCACAAGCAAAATAGCAACAATGCACGTATGTTCACGTTGGTTGCGTCATATGCATGTTGTACTTTATCGATGGTAGGCGGTGAAGACCATAGATAGCGCATAACCTTTTCCTGCTTCTTTTTATTTATTTAAAAATTATCCAAAGCGACACAAAAACTAAAAATAACCAATTTTAAAAATTAAAAAACCAATTATATACTTTATTCTTAGGAACGAAAAATATACTTTTGCCAAAAAAACGCACACTCAACAAGCATACCTTCAAGTAAGGCGCGAGGCGGAAGAAATCGCCGACGACGAACTCGATCATGTCCTCGACGCCATAGATCCTGGCGTTGTGCCTCGCCAACTCCACCTTGTGGGGATCGATCTCCACCGCCACCACGTAGCAGCCCCTGCACAGGAACGACCGCTCACTTAGCGGGGGCAGAGCAGTGCCCTGGAAACGAAAAGGGACGGGGGCGCGTGCCTGGCGGCGAACTGGATGGAGTTACCACCGACGCCGGCGAATGCGTCGACGACGAGGTCGGCGGGCGCCGCGCGGGCGGCCTGCGCGGAGGCAATGGCCTCCGGGGTGGCGGAGTACCAGCCCTCGGCGTCCATGCGGATGCCTCGGTCGTACAGGGAGAAGAGGCTATGCCGGTGCCGCCAGTACTTCCCCGCGATGGCCTTCGCAGGAACGGCGGCGGGGGCGGCGGCGTTAGAGCTGTGCTTCGCCTTCTTAGCCCTCTGGCGCTTCCCCTTCTTCGGTTCCTCGGCCTCGGCCGACGCCTCAGGACGCTTCGGATTCTTCTGTGCCACTGCCACCGCCTCTGGGTCTGGGGTGGCATGCATGCGCGCGCCGCCGTCGTGCAGGGAGAGCTCGTCGTGCTGGAGAGTCTGGTGCTCGCCCCCAACGTCATCTGCAGCGACGGCAGCGACATCAGCACCAGCCGCGTGCTCCCCGTGCGGCGGCTGCTCCGGTGGCTCGGTCTCGTGGCCGTGGGTCGGTGAAGGGGTTTGGAGTTGGATTGCATAGTCCCGTTTCTTGGGCTCCGGCGAATGTGGTGGGGAGACGGCCGTGCAGACGCAGGTCACGCAGCGGCGGAGGACAAGTTTCGGGAGAGCGAGGACCAGGCGGACGAAGCGGGTCCTGGGGAGGAACGACACGGCGTTGGATCGGCGGCGTCTGGCCGGCGGCGGTGTAGCAGTGGCAGTTGGCTCTGCCATCAGTGCGCTCGTTTGGCCTTCTCGCTTCCGGAAGTTTGGGGGTTCGGGTCTCTCGCTCGTCAGTCGTCAAGAGTGAGACGGAAAGTCAGCGGTAATAAATGTCTGTAGACAGGCGGTAATACAAACGGGTAGGAAATTTTTGCCAACAGGCAGGCGTTTTCTCTGAATTTTCGTTAAAAGAGATTACCCTAGCGAATTCATTGTAAAAAAAACCATGTATGAAATACATTGTAAAAAATACACATGCGGTAGACTGAGAGTGGATTTTATCTAACTCATTATGCGATCGGGACCGCACATTCCAGTCGTTGTCCCAAAGGGGTCCACTAGATGGCCAGCCTCCTGGCTATCTCCTTCTGACTAGATTCCTTTGCCTCTTATTTTTCTATTGCATGCATGCATACTTCTCCTGTAATAATACTTAATCAAAAACAGTTTCTTATACTTAGTAAATAGCGTATAATTTGTATAACATCTACATATACTTATTATATTAGATTTTTGCAACGAAACGATTTATAGCGAATTTTTTATGAAACTTTGTAAAGTACTTCTTATTCAATGTTGAAAGTTTCACATAGCATGATACCAAGTTTTCATTTTTTATTTTTCTCAAACATCATAGAACTTTTATTCAACAAGCGAAGTACTTAATATTTGATAATGAGGAACTTTCGTATTTGTGAAAGTTCTTCATTGTCAATGAATAAAGTCCTTCTTTGCCAATGTATTGTATTGAAACAATGTATAATAAAATGTGTCCGGAAAGCTCGAAGGGTCCCCGTTGAAGATGATTTAACCATGTTCTTAATCTACATATAACTTTGCTCTCTTAGCTCATTTGTTACATGTCACGAGGGGATGAGGTTGAGCGATGAGGGGTTGATCGTGTAGGAAAAAACTAGGTGAGAAAATCGGCGGGGGAGGTGGGGTTCGACGGGAAAAAATCGGTGGGGATGCCTCATTCGATTGGTGGGTGTGGAAGGGGGTTTTCTTTGGTTTTCTGTTTTATTTGGTTTTATGAAGGAAAACCAAAAAAGGAGAAGTTAGGAGGTGAGGTGAACGTATCAACTCCCCTTTTAGAAATAAATATTATAAGTAAAGATGCCATCACTATGGCCTAGGTGGTAAGTTTACCAACACCTACCTCACAAAGATGCTATTAGGCTTCCTCCAATGCAAAGGTGCTAAGACCTTGTACAATGCAAGGTCCTTAGAAGAGGTGCTTACAGAAAAAAAACAGGTTTTTTTAAGCACTGGTGCTTAGATGTAGAGGGTAGACGCTTAATTAGGAACCTCTCCTATAGAAATAAGCACTGGTGCTAAAAAAAGGTCGGTTTATTTTGCTAAGCACTTCCCTAAGCACCTTGCATTGTACAAGGCCTAAGTGAATGCTAAGAGCATTAAATGTGTTAAGGAACTATAGTTCCCAATGCATTGGTACTTAGCTTGTTGGTGCTTAGCAACTAAGGGCTCCCCCAATGCATCGTTTCTTAGCACAATATCATAGGGGCAATAAAAACTTAAGATACAATCCTTACAATGCATTGTTTCTTAGAGGTTGTATCTTATTTAATGATTTTAGCTCCATGCATAAATGTGATTGGTCTAACCATGTTTTTTGCATATGGCCACGTTGCAAGGGTTGTATCTTAGCTAAGATACAACCTCCCTCTTTTTTTTCATTAAATAGTATGTCACATAAGCAAAATGCCTATGATTACGTGCTAAGATACAAGCATTGGGAGTGCCCTAAGAGCAAGTACAATAGTGCTGAGTTAGCCGGCTATAAAGAATAAAATAGTATATTTGTGCTTAGTGGATGAAAGAGAAGAGGAGAGAAAAGGTAAGCGGACTCTTCGTGAAGATCCAGCTCTAGCACGTGCTCCTAGGTACCTTGTGAGGATGAAAGGTGGGTCTATAGTATAAAAGTAGTACACTTTTGTAGCTAACTATTGTACATGTTGGCTATAAGATGTGCTATAGATGACATGGCAATGGCTTATAGCCAACAGCTGGCTATATTATTAACCATGCTCTAAGATTATCCCTAGTGGGAGTAACATCAGTGGTAACATCACACATATCTATGCAAAAAAGATGATGTGTTAAGTAATTAACGATGAAAAAGAGTCATGTGGTAACTTAGGTAGTTACTTGCTCTTTGAGTAACATCACACATACCAACATAATAAGAGTCTACAACATAATAAATGAAGTTACTAGTTGATGTTACTCCCCACTACTTCCTCCGTCCTTGAAAAAGTGTACTTCTAACTTTCTTGGAGAGTCAAGCTATTTTAAACTTTGATCGAGTTTACACAAAAATATAACAATTCTTATGAAACCAAATAATTATATAATAATAATATACTTCATAACGAATATAATGATACTAATTTGATGGTATAAATGTTGATGTATTTTTATATAATCATGGTCAAAGTTTTAAAAGTTTGACTTTCCTTGTTGGAAGTACACTCTTTCAAGGACGGAGGGAGTATAAAGCTAGTAACATATCAATGTTACTAGTTGATGTTACTCCCCACTATGGATAGTCTAAAGTCATTCATGCATAGGTACCACCTTCTTTTTTAATGTTTTGCATAGATTTTCGTGACTAGCACCGTTTCCTTGTGAGGACACAAACTTCTCTCTCTCATCTTAATTATCATGCCACATAGGATTTTTTGCCTTGTTGACATGCTTAGCACCTATCCAAGGCGGAGCACTGGGAGCAGCCTTAGAGCAAGTACAATAAGGATGAGTCAGCAGGCTATAGGAGATAAAATAATATACTTTTGCTTAGGTGGATGAGAGAAAAAAGGAGAGAAAAGGTAAGCGGGCTCTTAGCTAATAGCCAGCTCTAGCACGTGCTCCTAGGCAGTTTGTGAGAGTGAAATGTGGGCCATATGTAATAAAAGTAGTACACTTTTGTCATTAACTATTGTACAAGCCGGCTATAAGATGGCTTATAGCCAGCACTTGGCTCTACTATTAACCATGCTCTTACTGCCTCCTGCGTGCAATTACTTCATGACAGAACGGCAGCGATTGAATAGCAGTTCGACCCATGGACACAGTTCATCAAACTTCTCCTGTCATAGCTGATTTGAACATGGAACAGGAGATTCCCCGAACCGGATTTTGGGGTTACACGATTAAGGTCTATACAGATGACCCGAATCTAAATTCAGCTGATATGTACATCGGCATCACATTCACAAAAGCAATTCCATCTGCGCGAAATAAGGAGTTAAGGAGGAAAAATCGCAAGAAGATCAGCAAAAACTCCGTATCGCCGCGTCGTAGCTCTGAGCTCTTCCATAATGAACTGGATCATCGCGCCACATCTCCAAAGTAAGCAGTAATTCCTTTGAATCTGTGCTGTACATAGCTCTCTTCACTCTACACAAACCTGGATGTTAAGGTCTCGTCCTAGGATGATAGATGTAAAATGCTCGGACTCATGAAAAATTGGACCATTTAAAGGAGGGGAGTAAAAGTAGCATACCTCAAAATCTAAGGGAGGAGAAGACAACCACGAAAGTTCCTCCACTTGGTCTATGTCCACATTCCGTGGCAAGAACATGATGATATTAGGAGCTATCTTCTGAGCAGCCTGAAATGTTGCATGCCTGCATGCAAACCCATATGTCAACAATGCCATTGTTTTGATATTTATCAAAGTTTATTCTGTTCATTCTGATTTTGTATCCAAATTCCAATAAGCGGGTGTTTGGACGAGGGGTGTTTTTTCTAGACGCTCTGGTATTTAGTTTAAATTTAAACTGAACACCAAGACTTTTTTTTTCGAGCAACTGGCAGGAGCTCTGCCTTTTCATTAAGAAGAGAATTGATCAGTTAATAAGTAAAAACTGACTGAAAAATGAACACCAAAACTGTCTACAGAGATACCCCTCATCCAACACCCTTAAGTGCCAGAAATGTACAAGAGCGATGCATTGGTACAGTTTCACTCGGAGTGTGCAATTCTTCAATGACTACAGCTACAAGGCTGCAATTATAAGAAAACAACTGCAAATCACTCCATCAGTATGCACGCTTCCTAAGAGCACAAACTGTTTCAAACTTTTATTGAGTTTTTTTATTCTACTTCATCGTTCGGAGGTAAGGGCAATTTGGAATACGGTGAAGCAGCATACCCGTCTTTTGGCTTCAGCATATCGAGGGTGTACACCGGTGTTTGATTGTATGATGGTCCTCCCCAGGGTGGTGAAAGGAACACCAAATCTGCCTGGTATAGCAGGAGCATCAGCAAACCATATCATTAAATGACTACTCAACAACAATATGAAAATTGAAACTGTCACTCAATCTCGCTAGTTCAAATCGGATGATGCAGTTATCCTTCAAGATGTTTTTTTTGGGGACTATTTACTGTGAACCATGAGCTCCAGTCCTTTATGAATAGGGAGAACCAAAAGTTCTCAACAAAATACTGTGGATATGTACAAGGGGGACAAAGTAAAGTACTGAAACTTACCTATGTACAAAACTAGGGTAAATCCTTCAAGATGTTTTATGTCAATCTCATCATAGTATTGAGGATGGTATCGATTTTTTAATTGGACTTCAGAAAGGCAAGTGACAAGTTAAATTCGGAATACTTTCAGCAGTGTTGCTTGCTGAAGGCGTTCATTAAAAATGGGTTGACAGGATAATGGACATAACGAAGGGCCAGGTCAATATTACTGTATCGCGAACAATCGGTGTTACAGTACCATCCAAGGCCTAAGGTAGGGAGACCCTATGCATACAATGTTTTTTGGTTTATTTGCAGATAGACTAACAACAATGTTAAGTAAAGCTAAAAGCAATAAACCATTGAAATGAATAGCCAAATAGGTGGATAGGTTTGTGAAATTTATGATAACTGACATTACACTGGTTTAAGCATACACTGGTTTAGCTGGTTTCATATCAGCTGGGATTACCCTAGTAGGGTGCTATCGTTTAAAGAACCTATGAGGGTAAGTGTCAAAATGAAGGTTGTCATTCTGGATCTTAAGATTATCCAGTGTAATTTCTACATCGATGGAATGGAAATAGTATTGTGGCATTGGAGAACACAATATATGTAGTGTATAAAATAGTGAAAATGCAGGACAAGATGCGCCAATCTATTCTTCAAAACTCATGGAATAGCAAACCCATTTCTTTCAGTTCATCAGCAATGAACTGACCCAGTTTATACTGCCTAATGCTGTCAGCATTGGCACTCTTTTCAGTTGTTGAATATTCTTTACCAAATAATTGTAGAAACCACAGTTTTCTCATCACATAATTTTTTTATCCAGCCTTGAAGACCTTTTTTCATTGGATTATGTCCGCGGATACTAATATTATATTCTTATGATTCCCTCTAAAATTGTTAGGCTAACCTTCGACTGGAAGCCTTGTCCACCTATCTACCTTGTCAGGTAGAATGTTGTCTGGAACAGGAAACGAGGCAAAATGATTCCCTTGCCTAGCAAGTAGGGCAGCAAAACTTTTAGATCCGGCGCAGGAAAAGCATTGAGGATTGAGCCATCCTCATTTTAGATGAAACAGATAAGCACACAGGCTTCCATCTCACATTTCTAGAAAGAATTCTGAAGAAACGGTATTTATGCCCCACTGACACCCCGATGAGAAGAGGCATATCTAAAATCATTAGACAATATTTGAGCAAGGTATATCAGAGTTGTTTCTGGTGTTGACAACATTCATTAGATAATACTTGTAATGAGAATCAGTTCATTATTGAAGATATCTAAGAAAAAATTCTGCCCCTGATGACACCCACACCCCCCTGCATTTGTAAATGGTTGCATCTTATTCCTATAAGTTTGTAATTCTATCTAGTTCATCAAAACCCACGCCATAGATGTCCTCCACTGTCACATACCTTCAAGTAGGGCGCGAGGTGGAAGAAATCGCCGATGACGAACTCGATCATGTGCTCCACGCCGTAGATCCTGGCGTTGTGCCTCGCCAGCTCCACCTTGTGGGGATCGATCTCCACCGCCATCACGTAGCAGCCCCTGCACAGGAACGACGGCTCACTTAGCGGGGCCAGAGCAGTGCCCTGGAAACGAAAAGGGACGGGGGGCGCGTGCCTGGCGGCGAACTGGATGGAGTTGCCGCCGACCCCGGCGAACGCGTCGACGACGAGGCCGGCGGGCGCGGCGTGGGCGGCCTGCGCGGCGGCGATGGCCTCCGGGGTGGCGGAGTACCAGCCCTCGGCGTCCATACGCACGCCGCGGTCGTACATTGAGAAGAGGCTATGCCGGTGGGCCCAATATTTGCCCGCGACGGCGGCATCAGCGGTGTGCTCCTCCTCCGGGCGCTTCGGCATCTGCGGCTTCTGGGCCTCGTGGGGCGGCGGCGGCGGCGACGGGGTTCGAGGTCGGGTCGCGCATTTCCGCCTGTCGGAGGGCGGGAGTGGCGGTGGCGAGGACGGGGAGGATGCGGGAAGGCCCTGGCCGCGGTGGCGGCGGCGGTGGCGGCGGCGGCGGGCGATTTTTCGGATGGCGGCGACGAAGCGGAGGAAGCGATGGGGCCTACTCGGGAGGGGCCTCACGGCGCTGGCTCGCCGGCGAGCTGTCGCCGTCGTGGCACTCGCTTTTGCCATCTCTTCGTTGGTCCAGCGAAGGTTACTCCTTCAGCTATTTCGTTGGCCAGGGGTCAATTGACTGAAAAAAAAATTGGGTCAATCAATTTTTTTTAACCTTCTGATGTGAATCCGACGGTCAGGTTTCCTTCTTCCAACCTCCCTATCCCCCCTGTTCATCTTCTTCCTCCAAACCGTCAGCGACCATTGGCCGAACAACCTAGCTTCGCCGCACATCACAGGTGGTGCTCCTGCGACAGCGTTCCCCTCACCGCCGTGCTCGCCTCCGCCCCCAGCCGTCCCTCTAAGCCCTGCCGCCCTCCAATTCCAACACCGCTAGCCCCTGCCAGCGAACCGGCGGACTCAATGTTCCACACACCTCCTTTCTTCCCAAACAACCATATTTGGTTAGTCTAAAAAAAACCATATTTGGAATTCAATGACTGAAAATATAGATGATTTAAATAGTCATTTCTAATCGAAACATACTGTTAAGTGCAAGCTAAATTGTTGTGCTTGTCAACATCATCTTTTTCAATTGCATCATTTTCATTGACAACTACTTCCACCGTTTCTAAATATATGCCATCTTAGAGATTTCAATGCGAACTAGTACATATGAATGTATATAAACATGTTTTAGAATATAGATTTACTCATTTTGTTCCGTATGTAATCCGTATTGAAATTTTTAAAAAGTCTTATATTTAGGAACGGAGGAAGTGCATCACTGTTTACTACGTAATGTAGATTCTTATGGGCTAAACATGCACTGCTTACCAAAACACATAAATAAACAATTTAACGTTATGGATAGTCATGTTACAGGTGACAGCAGAATAGCTCAAACGAGAACACGACAACATTACAACACGGTCCCACGCAAGTTGCACAAATGCAGCGAAAAATGGAGAAATGCAAGTCTTCACATCTTACAACTCCGATGCACAACTCAACCAACATTTTTTTTTTTACTTTTGGATATGGCAACAAACATGCATTTGATGCATCATACAGTGCAGCTGGTATACAATTGGTGCAGCCATCGGCTCCAGAGATGATTAACCAGGGGACTTTTGTATTTTTCTTTCAGAATTTCTGCACAAGATACATAGAGCTTCTTAGTTTCGCAAGATTATGCCCGTCTTCGAAAACAACAAGATGGCTGGTCACAACCGCAAACTTCGGTAGAGTAGTGTGAGAAACGGAAGGCATCAACTTACTGTACATGTAGACAGGGCTGTTGCTCCCCAAGAGAACCACATGAAAGCAATGGAAGTCAGTGAAATTTGGACACTGCGATTTTAGAGGTACTTGGACAGCCAAGGAAGATCTGGGGTCTCCTTGAGGGCAAAGGTCACATCGTCGCTGCCAGACAACAAAATGAAGGAATCAGTAAAAGGGAAAAGAGGTTTACCCACAGAATAATAGCTTCGAGACGTAGGGTCGATAGAGATAGGTAAAAGGGGAACACCTCATTATTTTGTTCTATGGAAATTGCGTATCAAATTTTACCCGTTGATCAGTAACTTAACCAATCCCATATCTAGCAGAACCTACTTTCATTTCTCTTTGTATATCTGGCTGGTGGTCATAGCTTATGCATTGGGCTTTTGGCCCATGATCCGTGTAACAAATTGATACTTTATAAAAGTATAGAAGCTGAGGATGGATGCTCTCTTCAGACTGTTGTGTAATGCCTATTTGAAAGGGCAATATGCAGTTTTGCAAGCTAACCTTGGGTAGTTCAGCTGAAGCTTCTGCAACTTATGCTTAGTGCCTTCCTCGCAAAGAACAATCTTGCTCTCACCAAGCTTGCAACTGCAAGAGAAACTTAGAACAATTAGTTTCTAGAGAACAGTAAACTTAAACAGCATATGAAGAGAGAACAAGAGCATGGAGCATTGGGTGCTAAGGGTTTTTGCCTTTTTCAAATTGTAAATGTGCCATAGGTGGAAACGGGTCCTACAACATGCTAGGATCAGACTAGAGATTTGTGTGGTGGAAACGAGTCCTACAATATGCTAAGATCAGATTAGAGATGTGATCATTTCTCCAAACATACAACAACTACAACAAAGCCTGTCAGTCCCAAACAAGTTGGTGTAGGCTAGAGTTGAAACCCAAAAGATATCAAAACCAAGTCATAGCTCTGACACGTGGATAGCAAACTTCCACGCAGCCCTGTCCAGAGCTAAATCTTGGTAGTTTAAATTAAATATGCAGCTAACTAAATTAAATGCAGGAATTGCCCAGTGGTAGGAACAGACTAAGACCGGCTTATCCTTTGTTAGTACAAAACAGAAAAAACAAGGTTACCATTATAAAGAACTACTAGGATTGTCTTTCTTGAGTACGTAGGTGAAGGGCCAAACTAAGTAAGGTAGAAAAACTGAAGTGCTTGAAAGAAACAAAGCACCAATGTGTGTTCCTAGTGCTCACATGACCTCTAGCACTTTTCTTTTGCACAATCAACCTATCATATAATTTCCGCTTCCAAGGAATTGGGTGCCATATTAGTAAAAGGAAATAAGAACAGTTAGGCGGAGGAAAACACGAACATGCAGTATACCAACCAGTGTGTGCCTATAATGATGATAGGGTACCCATGATGATAACCCCAAAGTTCAGAGGAAACGGCATTTACAATCATTGCATGACTTCTCTTGGAACAAGAAAATGATAATGGAACTGCATTTATAACAATGCACCCAAGCAAAGGCAACAGCAACACTACCCACATCATACATGATGGTATGTGCACATGAACTCAAGGTAACCGTATGTAAAAGCAACTTTAGCACAGCTTCATACAATGTGAATACTAAAAAGAGATTCAATCAGAATCACGTACCAGATTTTCAGGAGAGTATCATATCCGGGCAATAGTTCTCTGTTAGCATGGCACCAAGAGAAAACAGTCGCTGCCAGCTACAGGATAGAAAGATATACCATGAGAATTCTTCTTCAGATGCACCTATATAGTGTAGGCACTCTTTCTAGTTTCCGGTGGGAATACGTTCATAATGTGCAGTAATACACTGACACAATAAAACTTCTGTAGCAAGCATGAGACAAAAAAAATCGAGCCTCTAATTTACAAGAATTAATAAAAATTATGCTCACCTTATCAAACAATACTTCACCTAGGCCACTTCTGTATAATTCATGAACCATAGCAGCCAATATAACTTTTCCAAATTTCGGGCAATTCTTCATCACCTGTAGTAAGTGAGGAGAAGTTGGTAATGTAAGGTTGGACGCGGCTAGTATTACTATTTGATCTGGATAAGAAAGTCAAGTACATGTGGTTGAGCAAACTGTATACTGCGTAGCAAAGCCAACACAAAGTATGAATTCAGAGAAAAGGCCATCATTATCTCCACTTACTTGAATATGTGGTGCCTGAAAGACTTCTTGAATAGCGTCTTCTATATCACCCATGCAAACAAAACCATTTCCTACAAGTATCGGACAAATGTTCAGTGAGCTATATACATTTAGGAGCATGGCATAGCATAAACCCCAAGTAAGCCCCTTCAATGAATAGGTTGTAACAATTGTAATACAAACCTCTATTCGCAGAAGAGGGAGTCTGTTCAACCTGTTGAACTTGCTTAACACGGTAATCTGCAAACTCTGCTGCGCGTCTACAAATTTCTAAGGCCCGCCTAGCATCACCGGACATAGCAGCTACCTGTGGGAAAAAGCAATCTACTCAGATGAATGAACATGTATATTTACAGAACACTTTCTTACTTCACATAACAGAAAAGGCTAATTAGTTGGGACATATGGATAAACAGTTATTTATTTAATATTTTTGCTCCAAAAATTAACTTATTTCCTTGTGCTATGGAATGATGAAACTCAGTGGTACAAGCAAATGTCATACTGAATGCAGTAGCACTGTAGCAATTGGCAACTAGGAGTAATACTCAATGGTACCACACTGAACTGCTGAAACTCTGTTTATTCCATTGACTCCCAGCAGTGTTAAACAGATCATGAGATGTTTCTTATCAAACTATTCGAAGAGGGAAGAGCGTAAAAATGATCAAAGCATGATTCACTCTAGTAGTGGTTCATGGGACTCTTCTTAAGTATTTATTACTCCCTTCGTTCCAAAATATAAGGTGTGTTAGTTTTTTCAAAAGTCAAACATGTGCATGTTTGACCAAGTTTTTAGAAAAAGATATAGATATCTATAGTATCACTAGATCAATCACGAAAATTTTGTATTGTAGATGTCCATGTTTTATTCTATAATCTTGGTGGAACATACACAAGTTTGATTTGCACGGAAATCGATACACCTTATATTCTGGAACGGAGGGAGTATGAAACAACATGGTTGGTCTGTACGCAGATAGGACAAATTCAAGTGAAGAACCTAGTGTTTAAATAGTTTCTCAGCAAATATCAGATTAGATGACAGAAGAACAATCATGGAGTAAAAGATACAAGTATAAAATAGTAAATGAGCACACATGATACTGTGACTCAAAGTTCAAACCTTTCTAGAAGCAAACTCAATAGCTTGATCTTCAAAGGCATTGATACCCTTAAGACGGCTTGTTATGATTTCCTGCAATTGCCGATAATTATAGGGGCCAAAACACAGCCGTTGAATACCCATCCTACTTGAGATACGAGGAAATAGTTTTTCTGGAAGATCCATTGTGTTTGCTATGCCTGCATTTAGCAACAACACACCAAAGAATAAATAACAGGGTAGAGACCAAAAAAAAAAAACCAAGACAGAGTTACAGGTACCTATAATAACTAGGTTTGAATTTGGCTTGGTGGGCCAATCAAGAATGTTATACAGCACCTGATAAAAAGAATAATCCAAATGTCAACGAACATGAACATATATCATACAGCAATCAGAAAGCCAAATGATGGTAATGTTGGGCGTTTTCTACAAAATAAACTAAAAAATTATACAACTAACTAATTAAGTTCAGCTAGATTATATACCGACTGATTTCTTGTCAAAAGAAGATCCAGCTCGTCAATGAGCAAAACAATAGGCTGGTTTGCTTGTTTTCCAATTTTCTTGCCATCTGAAAAGTGCTCGGTTAAATAATGAAGAGCTTTTTTCCATCCCACCCTATGCCCACTCAACTGTTCATAAATAACCTGCATATTCAATAAAGTGGACCTGTTATAAGTCTATGTTGACTGATAAGGGATTTGCTTGTGAAGGAATTTGCCATTTTTTAACTAAGAAGTTTGTATACCTTGTAGATATTCTCTGGAGAAGCTAATTTAAGACCATTGATTTCTATAAAACAATAGGGCCTCAGAGCTCCAGAATCAAATTCAGATCTCAACCTCCTCATTACTGCAAGTACACTCATGGTCTGCCAGTCAACAAAGCGGGTGCAGAAAATGCAGTTTAGCATTCAGCCACGGCAGAAGAAATCAAACCATGATGACGGTCATGAAATACGGTGGTTACCTTGCCAGTACCAGGCACACCATGAATATAAAGGCAGCGTCCTAGACATTGGTCATTGCAAATTGCGTCCTTCACAAATGTAGAGATCTCCTCCATTTCTCTGGCACAAGACTTCCACTCAGTAACAGTTTGCATAAGAAGCTGATGAAACATGCAATAAACATGAATAGACATACTTATCCCTGCAAGGCAATGACTTGGGAAGAGTAGCCAATAACAGGGTAGCTTTCGCCTTCTCCAGAGCAGTCTTTTGATGACACCGAACATGCTCAGGTATTTGTCGGATTCCAATCTTTTGCAGACCATATATCCTCCCTTTCCATGAATTCTAAAAACAAACATGCATTTCAGTAAAGGGATGCAAAACTATAGAGGAAAAGGGAGGAAGAGTTAGTACAGCAGGCAGAATTTTCTCATTAGATTGGTTCTTTCTTGCTGAGCAATGTGTAGCCGGTTCATCCTCCTCATCGTATTCTGAATCTTCATCAGTGTCACTGTTATAATCATTACCAGCATCATAAGGCTCGTCACTGGGATCTTCCTTTGCCTACATAATAGAGCAAGGACAGGATCACTGTTATAATCATGATGATGAACCAGATTTCTATGGACAGGATTTCACAGCTTTTAAGTATCACAAGATTTACCTCAGGTTCATCATCAATATCTGCCAGGCGCTTAAAATTATGCCAATGTACATCATACTCGTATTCACAATAAAATACATCATCTCCATCATTAGTGGCATCCCTATACTCTTTGGGGCTCATGACAGAACAATGTCTAAGGACAGTTTCCATCTGTAAAAGTCAAAGGAATAAACTAAGTACAATCAATAAACATGGAAAAATTGAGGAGCCAGGCATGGAAAGGAAACACACAAATTACCTCGATGTATCCAAGATCATTGGTACGATAGAGCTCTCTCCGCAAATTATGTGGCTGTCTTCCTGCTGCGGTCTCTTCCGGAATAATGTACCACCTCACCTTTGCCCAGAATGCTCCATCCGGCTCCCTCCATAAACTGTTGCAAGTTATTGCTATTTAGTAAGTAAAGTCATGAAGATCCCAATGGTAGTTAACCCCAGTTAATTGTTCAGAACTAGATGTATAATTGTAACAGTGAATAAGAAATGTGACCAGCTATATCCAATTATCACACCAATAATAAGGAAACAAATTCATAAAACTTTTTGTCACACAAACCTCACAAAATTCAAGGGCCACTAACCTCTCAATGCGTGCAGCCCATAAATCGCTGGCGAGAAGCTTCTCTTTAGCCGTCCTCTTGATCTTCTTCCCCGCCGGCGGCTTGGGCCTGACCAGCACCCTCCCCGCGCGCTCAGCGTCGCAGTACGGGCACGCCCAATCCCCCTCGGGCACGCGCCGGAGCGGCGGGCGCACGCAGCGCAGGTGGAAGCCGCCGAGGCAGACGTCGCACTCCACCATGACCCCGCCGCCGGTGCGGAAGCAGACGCGGCAATCCTCCGCCTCGGGGTCCTCGGCGTCTGACTCCGCCCCCTCGCGCCGCTTGACGTAGACGTCGTCCCCGGCGGCGAATTCCCCGCCGTCGTACACCACCTTGCGGTAGTACGCCCGCTTCGTCGGCAGCCGCCTCTGCCGCTTGAACTTGGGCTCGGCCTGGGTCGGGGTCTTGGGCGACGGCGCGGCGCGCTTCCGCTTGAGGGTGGGCGTGGGCTTGGCGGGGGTCGCCGGGAGGAGGGCGTCCTTGGCGGGGGTGTTCGGGAGGAGGGGGTCCTTGACGGGGGTCTCCAGGATGCGGCGGGACCTGCGGAGAGCGGAGGGCGTCGCCGGAGAAGCGGGCGGCGGCGGGTAGGGCACGGGCTTGGACTTCCGCCTGGAGGTCGGAGTGGGCGCGGGCTTGGACGGGGTGGAGAATTCGTCCATCCGGGCGGCGGCGGTGGCCTTGGAGGTGGAGGATCTGGGCTTTGATTTGGATTTGGTCGGGGTGGCGGCGGAGAGATCCATTTGGGTGCTGTCGCCGGTGGCCGGGAAGGGAGGCGGGGCAACGGTAACACTGTATTTGTAGATTTGAAACGGAGGTAGGTAGAGATTAGGGTTTGGCGGTTTTGGGGCGATGATCTCTGTCACTCAGTCGTCTAACCCTATACTGGGCCTGGCGATTCAGTCCGAATTATTTTAAATAAAATACACTAAAAATACAGTCGCACAATTTTAATTTCTCTCATGGTAAATTTAGCCTTATTTACTCGTTTAAACCATGTCAAACTTGTAATTATATATTATTGTTTATATGCTTCCTCCATTTGAAATTACTGAACTCAAATTTCTTTAGATATGGATGTATCGGGATTTATTATAAGTCTAGATACATCCGTATTTAAGAAAATCGAATCAGATAATTTGGGATGAAGAGAGTATTTCATACTAAAAGTTGCGCAATTGCACTGAGACTGTATGAAAAACACTAGTATTAAATATTACAAATTACATCATGTAATCAGAAAGATAAAATTAGAAAAATTGTGCTGATTTGAATGAAAAAATATTTTCTATGCCCATGACAATTTTTCCATGGTGTTTTGTGTTAAGCACAAAAAATAAAATTTTCGGATCCAAAAATAAATTTGATATGCTTGCCATGATTCTAAAATAAATTTGCATTGGTCCAAAAATTCAAATTTCAATGGTCAAAAACTAAAAATTGCCTTGGTCTATAATGTGACATCCTGACTTAATAGGAGTGATAGACTACTCATATCAATAAGGTGCATCTTCTTTTTCAGAAGCCCAACTTCAAAGAACTTCAAAGTTAAGCGTGTTTGGGTTGGAGCGATTTGAGGATGGATGGTCGACTGGAAAGTAGTTTCCAGGTGCGCACGAGTAAGGATAAAGTATGCAGGAAAGATTAGTGTTGGTCTGTGGGGATAGTCTAGATCCCGCCAGGCGTAACGGCCAGGAAGCGATGGCTGTGGTCGGGGCGTTACAAATGGTATCAGAGTCGACCCTCGCGGTTACATGAACGTGTGCGGGTCAGTTCCGCGAACATGTGAGACATGTGTCGGCACTGAATGCACAGATGTATGCCAAAAAGAGAAAGTTCATGTGGGACGACGAAGACGTCCATTCCTTTGAGTGAGGGTATATGCGACATTCTTGCTTAATAGGAGTGATAGACTACTCATATCAACAAGGTGCATCTTTTTTTTGAAAGCCCAGCTCCAAAGAACTTCAAACTTAAACGTGTTTGGCTTGGAGCGATTTGAGGAAGGGTGTGACCGATTAGAAAATAGTTTCCAGGTGCGCACGAATGAGAACAAAGTACGCAAAAAAAGTACTAGTGTTGGTCTATGAGAATAATCTAGATCCCGTCAGACGTAACATCCAGGAACCGGTGGCTGTGGTCAAAGCGATTACATATAAATTAAAATTGCCATGATGCATAAACATAAAATCGTCATGATCCACCAAATAAAGTTACTACCATGGTTCAAAGAAATTGCAATGATAAAGTACAAAAAATAATTAATAAATTCGCCATGAATGGACTGGAAAAGGGAAATAAGAAATGACATGTAGCTAGATTTTTTTTTTGCATATTTTGCCAGATATCTAAAAATATTGGTTTTTTATATTTTCCATCCTTGGTTAAAGGTGGGGAGGGGGAGAAAGAAGGTGGAATTCAAACGCATGTCTCTTAGGTGAAAGCTAGATGTCGTAGTCGGTAGAGTGGCCTTGTGTGCTTGATTAGCATACGTTTACTTTTTTTTCACTCAAACGAAAACATAAATTTGATGTGTCACACCTGTTGCTTTGGGGATTGCTAAATCTCAATCGAGTAAGATTTAATGAAGTCTGAGTCAATGCTATATTTGTGACATCGTGTGTGAACATTCATAAAAAAAATGTTGTTTTTTCCTGTACATATTCTACAAGTTGAATGAGATTTTGTTAAGTCTTAGTCGACTGAGATCTAGACACACCCTTTGCTTTGAGATCCGTCCGTCAAATCGAACCATGGAAAGAGGGATTGCATTGAACGCGTGAAATTGTGGCGTTCACTCTATATGCTTTAAGAAATGAACGAACCCATGAACACCAGAGGCATTCAGTTAGATCGATTTGATTATCCACGTCAGCGATTATAGTAGGAGATAAAGTGGAAGGAGATCATGACTCATGGGAAGGGACCAATGAGACCATGAAAGAATGGGGACGGAGGGTGCAACACCGATCGGAAGGGAGAGCTAGCGCCGCCGCAAAATGGGGTGGAGGAGGCATCGAGGGGCGTGGCCTTGTTAAGACACATGAGGTGGAGATTAGCAAGAAACGAGATATAGGATGGTGGCTTTGTTGACTTATTTTTTGGACAAGCCGGGCCAAGCGTCGACCTAGGATAACGTTCTCAAAATATTAGAGCAACTCTAGCAGATGCGTTATCCCGCCGCCGGTCCGTATATAAGCGGGGGGTTTTCGCGAACGGTCGCGTTTTTCGCTTCGATTAAAGCCGATAAATTTCGCGCGGCCCGTAAAAATTATGTGGGCGGCCCGCATAATCCTCTCCGACCACTATATCTACGACGCGGGAGAGAAGATAGGGTTCCTGTTTTGCATTTCATCCCCTCCCCGCCGCCGCAATCTTATCCCCCTCCGTCGCATACAACCCCAACTCCGGCGAGGAATTAAATGACTTCCACTGGGAGAGGAGGTCCCGGATGTGGCGTAACCGCCCACGATGGAGGCTGACGTCCCTCTAGCTCCCAACAGACGACAATGGTGTACTTCCGTAGCGGCAACGAGGTTGGTCATTCCAGCCGCGCTTGACCGTAGATGAGCCGCTTCGGACACCGCTGGAGCTTCCTCTTCCTCTAGCCATCTAAATCTCTTGTCGAAGTGGGGTTGGATGCGATGGAGGAGGAAAAGGATGCAACGGCAGGGATCGAATAAAATGCGAAACGATAACCCTATTCCCCCTCGCCTCGTAGATATAGCGGCTGGAAGAAAAATATGCGAACCTTCTGCATATTTTCTATGGGCCGCGTGAGATTTGACGCCTTCGTTCTAGCACGAAAAATTATCCATCCACCAAAAACTCATCTTCTACTAGTTTATGGCTCGCTGAAATGAAGAGCGTTGAGAGCACTTGAGGAAATGCATCTATGACACGTGGACCCGTATCAAAAAAAATTTACTAGGTCTTAGGCCTTTTTCTTTCTTTATCTATGGTGGTGGGTCACACAATCACACATACCGAGGCAGAAGGCACACCAGTTCAACACATTTTTTAGGATAAGTCCAACACATTTCATGATCAATTTTCTGATAGATGAAATTAGCGATCATCTAATCCTAAAAAGCTTGATACTAATTCATATTTTTTACAATTGATTTTATAATAAAAATGAATGTCAATTATTGCGTTAACTTTTTTTGTGATGTATAATACTTGATTTCATATTAAAAATGAATGAACAATTATTTTATTAAGTTTATTCTGTGGTGTACATGTTATATATCAAATATTGCCATTAATATGTTCATATAGGTCCAATATAGTTTTCATTATCTTTTGATTATCCATTTAAGTTAAAGAAGTTTCTTCTCTATCAGTTTCACTATATCAAAAGTTCAATTCATCATGCCGCATTGTGGGCGTAATTTGGCGCATAACATGATATCCATTGTTTGGCTTGATCCCATCTCAACGATCAATGCTTGATATCACACACATCTTGACTAAATAAGCGTCATCATCGCTCCCGCATGGCGAAGTCAAGAGGCCGAGCCACCAAGAATGGACCACACACCGTGTCCACCGGTCATAGTGATCGCCATATTTTTACATAATGTAAAAAAATCCCTTGATAACAACAATAGTGATTTTACATCTAAGAATGTTAGATTTTGTTTTTTATAATACTTATAAATTACTTGACTGGAATATTGTTCTAATGCATTTAATTTTTTATTTGTAATATTGTATGCCTATATACATCAATTATTTTTATGAATATACTAAAGAGCATGTGTTTTAGTTTGATGATTATATTAAAGGGACCGTGTTTTAGTTTCACACGGGGCCCTAGAAATCTTAGGACCGGGTCTGCAACACATATGAAGTAGATGTGCAGGGATTGTCGTGAGAGTACGATGGCCGGCAGAGCCATGGCTGGGGATCAACAGTCGTTGGTTGGTTGACGAGCACATACGGGAAAGGGGGTTGTGGCGTGCGAAGAGGCCGATGGGGATGAATGCACACATGAAAGAGAGAGCATCTCTTGCATGCCCGGCTTCCGTGACATTGATCCAATCTGAAGCGTAAAATTTTAAGACAACCCAAGTTCATGTAGAGTAAAATCAAAGCAAGAAGGAAAATCTAAGTAGTAGTGATCGTTGAGTGTATGTGAGTGCGACACCATTGATCCCTAGCACTCGCATAGGCTTGTTTACCTCATCACATAAGTGCTAACACTAAAAGCATGCAACAACAAGCAGGTGTATGTGCATGAATAGATAGCAACATTACTAAGTGGTATAAGTCTAACACAACTAGAACCGAAGCAGTTAAGTTTAAAAAAATTGTCACCAAAATCCATCTAAAGTCACAAGCAAATAACGCGATTATAACCAGGCGCGGCGTAGCGCACCATTCCATCTAGTATATATATATATATTGACTGACGGTGGAATGATCATGTGGTGTCGCTCCGAACCCGTCAGCCGGTGGTCACACAGACACACCCCCTGCTCCGTTCTCCTGCTGCACGTGCCGGTCCGGTCAACCACGAGGCGGCACTGCAGCCGTAGAGTATATGGCGCGAGTGACGCGGCGACACCCATTCTTCCGTGGACTAGGCCTCCTTCTACAGGCGGATGACGAGGCGAAGAAAGGCAAGATCATCTTCATAATATATTCTCAGGTAATTGGTTGCACCAACGACCTTTTTTGCCTACTTCCTAATACAAGGAAAATTTCAGTTCATTAGAGCAAGATTTGAACCACTAGGTTGGTACCAGATTGCCAATATGCAGTTTGTGCGTGAGCATCCATTGAAGTGGATTTCGAGCTCGGCGGAAGCTTCTGTGATCTGTCCCGTCCAGCACCTTATATTATTCTACTCCATTCCGTTAGCACACGAACGGAACCTTGCAAACATACTCCTGCATCTGCATGCACGCACGCAGCAGGTTCGGTACGTACGTCCGTGTACATAAAAAATACGTAATAATGCTAGTACTATACTAACAAAGCCAATTTTATTTATACGGTGTATACTTGATGTAATGATGTATCACTAAGCTTGCTAGCACTCGTCGGCCCATGCCATGCAGTCGTGGTGCATCTGAGCCAGCGTCCGCTGCTCCACGCCGCCGCCGCTGCCCTTGCCCTTGGACGAGTCCACCGCCATTGCCGCGCCGCCGTCGCCACCAGAACGCCCATGGACGGCAGGCGGAGGAGCCGCTGCGCCGGTGAGCTGCTGCACGACGGCGCGGAACTGGTCGGGATGGACCACGTACACCGCCGTGGCCGTCCGGTCCCGGTGCCTCCAGTGCGGCCTCTTCGGCGCCGTGCCGCCGCCACAGCCGTTACCCACCTTGTCATTGCCGTTGCTGTTGCTGTCCATTGATGATTAAGCGCTGAGTGGTCGGAGGAGAGGAGGAGGCCGGAGGAGGGAGGGGATGATGGGTGACGACGATGGATTAGTCGTTGAGCGGCGGGCGGGAACTTATACTCGGTCAAGCGCGTCAAAAAGCGCAATAGGTAATTAAGTATTCGAATTGAGTTAGTAGGACAAAGGTGTTCTCCAGGGTCTAGGTGGGAGGGAGCGGAGGTGGACGACGGGACGGGTGGTCAGCATGGCATCACACCTTCCATCCGTCGGGAAAAGCCTCGTGCTCGTGCAGGACGAGCTGCTGATGCCTCCGTCTGCGTCACTGTCGCGCGCACCTTCCGTCCTTCCATCTTCTCTCGCAAAAGCTCCTCCTGCTACTGGCTCTACGTGCTCCTCAAGGAACGAATTGCCTCCATATGCGTCACTATCGCCTCACTCACTCACTCGCTCGCGTGGTTAATTCTCCAAAATCCCGGGGCACTCGTCTCGGGTCACTATCGGAAAAGTGATGGATACGCGTACGGTGGATTAAGAACATGTGCAAGCTTCACACACCATTGGTACGTACGTACGTACTTCAAGCTTGGCTAGCTTCATAGTGTCATCTGCACGCCCTGGTTGACGTCATCGTTAATCGGGGCACGTTTCCATTATCTGATAAAAACATGTACAATACGTACGTAGCAAGGGAGACTTGTTTGTACAAGTGTGCAAAGCATCAACGCGAGCCTTCGTCTGTGAAGAATTAATGGGTTTAACTCCACATCGATTATAGCAGGAAACATAACACGATTTTATAAAGCGGGACTGTTTCCTTTTTATCGCGGCTAGTCTATAGGAGAAGAGGGGCACAAGGTGTGCCATAAGTTGGTGTTGCTCTTCGGTTTGGTTCGTTGACACATGTGAATCGAAAACGCTGGTTATTGAATCCTAAAATTGCGTAACAAAAATAATAAAGATTGAACATGTAATTTTGTAAGTCAATCCATACAAAATAGTGCCCATAGTTGTAGCATTTTTCTTTGTGATTTTATCCACGGTCCCAATTTAGTAGTTTTGAATCGTTTGCCAACAAACAAAATCTCTTGGATTGTGATTAATGTGTATGAACCTATACTCAGCGGGAGCCTAAAAATTCCCATGGTAAAGATGAAGCTATGTAGACAAATATTTATATGATTAGGGCATATTCAATGGTGTTTCGTATACATGATTCGATATTCTCCCGTGAACACATTCGAATACATTCACGGACTTCGAATACATTCACGGACATGGATATGCGAGCCGGCAATCTAGCTGCATACCTAAAACGTTGGTCCCAGGTCTAGCATCCTCATATGCAATTTGATCAATCAAGAAATTTAAGTACCAAATAAAATGCATATATTTCACAACCAAAATACGACGGATGTTCATCATTTGTACATGTGTCTGATCAAAATAGTTTTGATCTTGGGATTGGTGCAAAAATATAGATGTACGACTTCGATCGAGAGTCCTCTACTTATCCCTCCACTTGTGTTGCTCGGTTGATATAATTCCTCGAACAAAGAACGGGCACCAAGTTGCTCTGCGCCCGGTGTTCACAGCAGAACAAGGAATGTCAATGGTGAGCCGACGATACTCCCTTTCTCTCTTTTCCATGAGATCCACAAAAGGCATGATGACACAGGTTGGCAGCCACATCTCCCACGTTGGTCGATAACATATCCACGACGTGGCTAGACAAGTGTGAAGCCATGGCATCCATGCACTTGTGCCCAAATAAGGTGACCCGTGATGCTCCATCGATGAGCTTCGTTCTAGGGAGCCACATCGTCGCAACCCATCATATCCTCTACTAGGAGCTTCACCACATATCACAACACTATTTGTACCACTTCGGTGAATGATAAAAACCATCTACCCTAATATATTTCTTTGTTTTTTTACAGGATTTGTGGTAGACACTTGTGGTGATATTTGTGAAGTTGTATGTCCAAAGCTTTAATTAGATTAATTCACACTTTTCAAATTTATTGTACATAATTTATATATGCGTGTCCATAATATGTTGGTTCTATGTTTGTACATATTTTATTTTTAGTACATGTTCATGTATAAGGTATGAAGAAATTTTTGGTACAACTGTTGGACATCCTTCAACAATTGGAAATTAAAGAGTCCAATAATTAAAACTTAGTCCAACGTAAACCTTTATTTAATATTTTATAATACTATTAGTATTTGTATTTTAAGGCAAATGTCAATATTCAAAACTGAAATGCTTGCTTCTAGAAAAACAAGAAAACATAAATGTGAAATAGTGAAATTTATGTTATTTGAATTATTGGATAATGTCAAAATGAAATACTCCCTCCGATTCATATTAATTGACACACACTTAATATAACTTTAGTATAAAATTGTACTAAGTGTGCGTCAATTAATTTGGATCGGAGGGAGTATTAATATGTGATATTTGGTACATAACTATATTACAATATGTGTAACTAATTTTTTTCCTGGAAGTTGAGAATGTGTGTGGTTGAAATTGAAATGCCTTTTCAATTTGAGTGTCCGTAACTAATTTCACTCCAAAATAATTCATTGAATTATGTTTCTATATGTTATTGAAATTTCTGGAAATGAAATTGTTAACAAAAACACTAGTGAATTTGAAATCATTTTAGAAATAGCATTATAGGTTTCTAAAAATAGTGGGACATGTGTGATCTGCAAACTAGTATGTTGTATTTTATATATGTGTTTGCTCATAGGAATATACTCAGACATAACTTTAATTCTGGGTATCTGATATATGAAATCTCTAATACGTCAAATAAATTATTTCAAAAACAAATGGAAGTAGGTTTTGAAAACAATAGCAATATATTCTTTTAAAGACTCAAAATAAGTTATTAGAATTCTTCATAATCAATTTGTTTAATTGAGGGGAATTAGTACTTTCAAGTAAGTGAAATTAGTTTTTCGAAAACTAAAATATATTTTTTGAAGAGTTAAATTCAAATTTTGAAAGAAATCAATCTATTTATTAAAAGAAGAGTGAAATTAGTTTTTTGAAATAATTGTCATCTATTTTTAAAGATTTATTATGAAATGTATGAAATAATTTTTTAAATATTTGAAAAACTTAAACTCTGTTTTAGAAATAGTTGCAATCAGTTTTTTGAAATATTTGCAATCATTTAAACAAAATCAAATCAAATATCGTAATTGAAGGACTTAAAATTAGCTTTTGAAACTAATGGAATTGTTTTCTTCAAATAATTGATATGATTTTTTTTGAAATGAGTGACACTAGGTTTCTGAAATAATTGAAATATGTTATTTAACAGACTTGATATGAATTTTTGGTGACATAATTGAAAATATTTCTAACGTTGGTGAAATTAGGTTTTCAAAAAACTTGAAATTTGTTATCTGAAAGACTTGGAATAACTTTTTAGGAGTTCATTATAATTTTGAAATTAGTTTGTGTATAAGTGAAATTATTTTATAACAATATTGAGATATATTTTTTGAAATATTTCAATTCATTTTTCAAAAGAAATAAAACCTATTTATTGAACTAATAATTAGAATTAGTTTTTGAAATAATTGACATTTTTTGAAGGATTTAAGTCAAAATTTTGAAATATGTGACATTATAGATTGAAACATGATATCTGATAGACTTCAAAATTTTCTTGAAATTATTTTAATTGGTTTATTTAAAGAACTAAAAATAGTTCTTTTAATTAACGAAACCAAGTTGTTCAAAATATTGAAATATGGTCTTTGAAGGACTTTTTCCTAATTATTGGAAGCAATTTCTTGAAATATTTTAAATTGTTTTCAAAATGAGATCAATTATGTACTTTTAATTGTTTTTTGTTTATAAGATTTGAGCTCAATTTTTGGTGAATAATCAAAATAATTGTTTGAAACAACTAGAATTTTTTAAATGATTCAAATATTGCTTTTAAAGTGTTATGATTAGTTATAGTTGAAACAAAAAAATCAACATTGTTTACTTCCTTATTTAGATATCTAAATGTATTAATTTCATTATATTGAAGTAGCCAATGTCATTGATTTTTAATTAGTTGTAAAAACACTATTTTGCATTTAAAAAATTAATGAACTATTTTGACTTTTGTAAAAACAATAAAATAATCACTCAACTTAATTTTATTAGGTGACATAAAAAAATGGGAAGCACATTTGATTAAACAGTAAACATTGCATCTGCGAGATGCTGCTACGCTGGTTCAAGACATGTCATGTGGTGGGGCTTAGGGCTGATAAAAAATACAAAGTTGGTAAAGTGATAAAGTTGTGGATTACATAAGATACTTGAACCACACAAAGTTAGCTAGCGACATTCTATCGGTGCGCACCTCAACGAAAGTACTTATTTCGTCCAATACCGTCAATGTGAACTTGGAGCTACTGAGACAAAGATTGTATAACCTATGTGGGTCAACTCAAAGTTGTGTGACTTACGTTAAACAATCTTTCGAATTTGAATTTGAATTTTTCTCTTGTTTTCCATAATGTTGACCGCATGAGGTTTTCGGACGTCAAGATTAGCACATACTCTAAAGAAATTGCTAGCAAAATCTTGAGAGTCTGGTTGACATAAATGAGTTCTCCAACTTTCCTTGCTAGCGACTTCAGCAAAGGCACATAGTCGTTCAATAAATCATTGGTTTGTACCATAAAGTTATCTTGGTAAGATTTATCGAAGATGGTTAGGTAAATCCATCATATGGTGCTATAAATATTGCACTGTCTCTAGAATTTCATGGACCACCCTCCATTAATTTCCTCCAATCGCCCATGCATGAAAATTTTAGAGTATAAAGATTAATATTCAAAGGACGAATATTCATCTCCGGGGCCAAACCCCATGCCATGCACATGTTCTTTTAAAACCAAAATTGGGTATAGGCTTCTCAGTGTTTACCCTAGCTATGGCCACCCATAATGTCCCTGTCGTTGGGACCACCTTGTCATAAAAAACATCGTCATTGAGGTCATACTTCTCGAATCCCAACTCATGCATCGTTGCTCCCAATTTACCCTTTCCTTCATTGTCCGATCTTGATCCTTCCGCCTCCGTGACTATCAACCAACGCCCCGAGGAGGAGAACCAATCGAACTGGAGCACCCCTTCCTTCGCATCCAATAGGAAACACACACACCGAGATCAAGAGATGATACAATGAACCCCCCACCCCACCCCCTGATGAAAAGGATACAGGAAAATTTATCAACGTCAGTTTCCGCGTCATAAACCCCTAACTTGAGGGGAAAATGTGAGGTGTCTAGTTTTTTTTAGGGGTATGTGAGGTGGCTAGTTGAGAAGAAAATACAAGGTAGCAAAAAAAGGCCTCCTCCCATGTGTTGGCTCAACGACAAGCCCATGTAGGTGGGCTGGTTAGGTAAGGGCCCTAACACAGTGCATGCCCCCCACTGACAAGTGGTCCCATGATGGTTGGCCCACCTTACAGCGACTGGGGCTTAGCCTGCATTTGTCAGCAACCATAATCAAATCAAATATAGTAGTTTAAGACACAAAAGAGGTCAAACGGCTATCCTCCACACCCCCTATCACAAATCCCAAAGGGTTCTCCCATTTTCTTAGGACTTCCGCTTCCGCCCACGATCCCTTTTCTTTTCACAGTTCTTGTTTTAGGCACCACCATTTGATCTTTCTAGTCCACCAGCATTCGCATCTCTGGCTGCTCGATTGGTTTGTTTCCCCGGGGAGCAATTGGCCACCACTCTGCTGCAATTCTCGTCCTTCCTCGTACACCAATTTCCCCATTTTTGTGCTTGTCAAAATCTGCTGGAAGGTTCAAGTGACCCTCGATTTGATGTTCTTGCGCAAGCGCTGATTTTTCTTGGGTTTTCTAAGACTTTAGGATCGATAGAGATGCACCTAGCTCCCAGCTCCGATCATTCAGCTCTCTCTCCGGCGCTCAGGATTCAAGAAACCCCGCCGAATCTGCTCTTCTTGGGCGTCCAAGCTCCAGATCCAGCTCGGAGCGATTCGTCGAGGAGCGGTGCGGGATCCAAGCTCTAGCGCGCGATCTCCGAGCAGCATATCCGTCGGAGATCTCGCGCGGGAGCAGCAAGAAAAATGACGCCTCAGCAGCCCCACGACCTCCCCGGGGAGGCCAATGTCCTCATAGAGGAGGCCTCGGGGTCGCCGCCGGCCAAGGCTGCGGAGGCGGACAGCGCAGCGAGCTGGGCGCTGTCCCCTGTGGCGTGGTTCCGTAAGCTTGCCAGGGAGCTGCACTGGAGCTTCGTTCTCGGCGTGGTGGCCACCTACGGCGTCAGCCAGGGGCTCGGCGGCGGCATCTCGCGCGTCGCGTCCGACTACTACTGGAAGGACGTGCAGAAGGTGCAGCCGTCGGCGGCGCAGGTGTACCACGGCGTCACGTCCATCCCGTGGCTGGTCAAGCCGCTCTGGGGCCTGCTCACCGACGTGCTTCCCGTCGCCGGCTACCGCCGCCGGCCCTACTTTGTCCTTGCAGGTGAGAGGCTTAGTGTTTTGGTCTTTTGGACTTGTGTACTGATGAGCTCTAAACTGAACTGTAGACTTGGTTACGCTTGTGTTTTGGAGTAGTTACGTAGTGTTTGAGCATTTGGTGCTGGGGAAGTACACTGATTAGTGGACTAGTGATGAACCAAATCGACGTCGATTTTGCCTGTGACTCAGATAGAATTGACATTTCTGCCACAGAGATAGCCATATTTCACTTCTGAATAACTGAACTGCTTATAGCCTTGTAGGCAAATGCAAAATTTGGCCAACAATCAGGAAGGAATTAATGGAGATGTATACTTGCATATATTCAAAGCAAAAATGCCGCATAAGCCAAAACACATCAGCTATTCCCAGTAGAGTGTTATTTTTACTGCTCGTCTCTTGATTAAATGTAACTACTCCGTATTTTATTTGGTAACAGGCTATGGATTTTCTTTATTAATCCTGTCCCCTCCCTGTTTTCCGAGGAATACGCAGGCATAATGGGAGTGATCGCCATGCTTATAGTCTCTCTCCACAGCAAGCTTCATGTAATGTTCGCATTGTTGGCACTGATGTCTGGGAGTGCAAGTGTAGCAATAGCTGATGTAACTATAGACGCCTGTGTGGCTGAAAACAGTCTAATACACCCTCATCTCGCGGCGGACATGATGAGCTTAAATGGCTTCTGTGCATCTGTCGGAGGCCTTATTGGATTCTCAATAAGTGGTTTTCTTGTTCATGCAATTGGATCACAGGTGAGTATTACCAGCTCACAACACTCATGTTTTAGGGCTCTGTAGCTAGATATCTTCCTCATAAACCCAATCCAGAGTATTTTACCACATACACACTCTGGTTAAGCATAGAGAATAAGTACACCAAGCTTATTCTCCTCTATTTTTCCGGGTAGAAAGTAAATTATCTATTATTACTACTTTGGATGGTGCTGGTTTCTGATGGTAGATAAATCTTGTCTTTCTCAAGGGAGCCCTTGGCATGTTGACTATACCTTCTGCCTTGGTAATTTTAGCTGGGATACTTATAAAGGATGTCCATATCCCCAACTTCCCATACGAGCAGGTTAGTAGAATGTTATCTTCATGTTGTTTGAGACAAGATATAAGTACTTTATTTAACTTTTTTTGTCTGAAACCACAAACTAGGCTCATAAGAAGTTTGTAGAAGCCAGTGGGAAAATGTTAATGGCGTTAAAATGCCCTGAAGTATGGCGGCCATGTTTTTACATGTACATGTCGCTCGCTCTTAGTGTGGACATTCAAGAAGGAATGTTCTACTGGTACACAGATCCAAGTGCAGGGCCATCTTTCGCTGAGGTACACCTGCTATATTTATTTTTTCTTGTGCAAGGATGCTATAATTCGTAGTTGCTTTGGACCTGTCTCCTTGTTTCATGACAAAAATTCTTTTGTACTACTCCCTCCGATCCATAAAAAGTGTCGCTCATCTAGTACAAAGTTTGTACTAGCTTAGTACAAAATGAGCGACACTTATTATGGATCGGAGGGAGTACTATTTTCTTTTCGGGGAAAATTCTGTTGTACTTGAAATAAATGAAATGATATATTCCATATCTTGCCTTTTACTTGATGTTATTGAATTTTCATAGTTTCCAAGATGTTATTTTGATTCATTTTTATATCATTAAATTGACTTTTTTGTAAAATTATACTTAGTATCACTAAAGTACTTTTAAAGAAAATATTATTATACAATACAGACAGTTTTGGATATATCCCCAAACAAATGTTAGAAAGTTTGCTGCTTGTTATTCTAAAGTATCAAATAAAAAAGGAGCAGTGTGGGTACATCTGATGCAAATATAGCATTGCTACTTTTGAGAATTTACCAAACTTTGACGCATGACCAAAACAATATTTTTTTCCTTCTACTTTACCAGGGATTCATTGGGTTTATCTTTGCAATCGGTTCAGTGGGATCTCTTATCGGAGTTATACTTTATCAAAATATTCTTAAGGACCACTCTTTTCGCAGCGTTCTTTTTTCAAGCCAGTTGCTACTAAGCCTATCTGGAATGCTTGATCTGATGTTGGTACTTCGTCTAAACCTAAAACTTGGCATACCTGATTACTACTTCGCTGTGATCGACGAAGGGGTCTCCAAAATGATCAACCGCATCAAGTGGATGCCTCTTTTGGTGCTCAGCTCAAAGCTCTGCCCACCTGGCATCGAGGGCACGTTCTTCGCACTGCTCATGTCCATCGACAACATTGGCCTGCTGTCCGGATCCTGGATCGGTGGGTTACTCCTTCATCTGTTGAGGATCACAAGAACAGAGTTCAAAAACCTCTGGGCTGCCATTCTGATCCGAAATGTAATGAGGCTGCTCCCATTGGCACTGATATTCTTGGTGCCGAGAAGTGACCCGAACTCAAACATCCTTCCAGCTGACTTGCTGGCTGATGAGTATGATGGTGCCGAAGCTCGCCGAATTGAGACCGTCGAGCTAACGTCTCTTACCGTCGACAAGAGTTCGAGCACCGATGGTTCGCTCCAGGAATGCAAAACTCAGGAGCCTCTCGATGTAGGACAAGATGACGACGAGGCCTCGTTGCTCGCCAACAGGGGTTGATGGATCGTATACATCATTTTTTTTCTCATTACAGAAACAGATAGTTGAAAAAGATCATCAAAATCACAGTGTGTTGTTTTTAGTTGTTCATGCTGTTGTATTCATTCGTTTTACATCAGGGTAGCAATATCATCAAATGTCAGATTTTACGGATACTTTGAAGCTTGATAGTGATTTCTTCTTCAACTCCCAGTGTGTTGTCTGATTTTGACTGTTGTATTTACCTTCCTTGCAAGTCTTGTATGCGACGTGTCTATTTTCCTTTACCCTGGCTTAGCCTGGCTAGTTCACACTTGATGATGGGATGCTGCATGATTACAGCTACCAAAGGCCTGGATTGATGCCACGGGGGCATGGGCAGCGGAGCAGGCATCTCTGCAACTCATTTTCATTAGCAAATCAAGGAGAACGATAGGGTAATAGCGATGTTGCTGTTAGGTGCACGCTAACAATGACAATTTCTTTCTTAAGAGCAACAAAATTCTCAAATTTAAATCCACAATCCCGAATTATTTGAGTGAGCCTTCCGATGCTTAATAGCTCCGTTCACTACCACCGCCATGGACGGTGCCCCGGGGAAGTCCGTGGGGGTGGGGTCCCGACCATCGTCAACATATTTGGGCGCATCCACGAGAAGGCGCCCGCCAAAAGCTGCGCTCAACGCCGTTCCAACCTCGCAATGGCGAGGGGAGGGGATTCCAAATTCACATTTTTCATGCAACGTTAAACTTACACATGCAATTGAATCCAAATCCTCAAATTCACACGTGTTTTGCAAATGGAACACAAACACATATCATCGAAGTCATATTTCTCCTCTTTGAGGGGTAGTTCAAACCATGGCACAAAACGATTCTTTTTTTACAGAACCTCGTGGACGGGAGTTTCCGCATTGCACTAGAGAAGAAGTAGAGTTGGTTTAGTTAATAAGGGGAACCAGACTGAAAAGCCATACAAGGCACAAACCGTTCGACTTTACCCCCTTGTGAGGGCACACGTCGTCCTGCTTTGCTGCTTGGCAAGGATGCGAGCACCTAGCGCTTCCTCGCTCAGTTCCAAGGTGGTGTGTGACCCCGCCTCTGCATTGTCGGCCTCGAGTGCTTTCGCCGCCTCGAGTGCCCCCTTGATCCTGGCACGATGGACATATCACTTCTTTGTAATGGTTGGGATGTGACGCATGCCGACGCTGACCTCCAACTCAGAGCCTACCACTGCAGGGACAAGGCGACATTGTGGTGTTGGCCCGCCACACCGATGAGGCCGCGATTACGTGCTTTGAGCCAACATCGTCGCTCGATCCATGCGTCATTTGCGCGGACATAATGGATTCACACCGGAATGACTCCAATTACGAACTTAGGATTCACTCTCGGTAACGATGGAGAACCAGCCGGATGATCATCTCCTCCTTGCCCATTGCATGAGACGAGGTTCCAATCGACGGATCGAGAGAACAGCGAAGTGACTAGGATTTGATCCGGGATGCGATTAGGAAAAAAAATGTATATATGATATTGGGCTAGGTTGTCAGAATCGCGACTCAAGTCTCAGAATCTTACGATCCAAAACTAGTCCCTTCGATTCTACGTTTTCGAGAAGACTCCTTCACGAGCGATCGTTGCAACGGTCGATTATTAACGGAACCAAATCGTGGGGCCACGTTGCGTGTTAACCTCGTCCCCCCCTATTTCCAGCCGTGGGGTCCCGTGGTAGTTAACGCGCACACGATTTCAGGACTCCAAAGAAGCACACATCATAAATCTTTCGCCCCCTGATTCAACCGTGGGACCCAATAATTAAATTACCCACAATTGATCTGCTGATCCGTAGACAAAGTTTCCTAGTATAGAAGTCACAACCACGTAACTGGGAAAAAAAATCATGTCGGAAATCGAACGCGCTCGCGAGTGCGCGCGTATTAGCCATGCCCCTACATTTTTTTTTCTCATAGAATCTAAGTTTATGCGATCCTAGTAGTTATGATTCTATGATTCACGATCCTACCAATGAATCTCCAATCCGATTCGAAATCTTAATTCCGATAACATTGGACTATCGGGATATGCCATCGTGGATCCGATCCGACACAATAAATGCATCCGGATACCCTCGTATTATATGCAAAATACGGATCAACCTAAACGTTTTGAATCGAGTTTGCCAGATCCAAGTGAACAATAGAAATCGAATCCGAACAATCGCGCTCGCCGCCGGTCGTCGTATCACAACAGTCGCCGCAACACAGGGCGGTAGCACCGGCGCGGAAAACGTTTTCCTCGTGACCACCGAGGAGGGCGAACCGCAAAAGCGACCACATGCACGCCATCATCCCCTCCCCTCCCCTCCCCCGTGCACCCGAATGCGGCCAAGCCATCCCACCCCATTCGGTTCGGGGCCCACCCGTCAGTCGACCCTGCCTGCCAGCCGTGCGGCCGGCCCCGCCGCTTTATCCACACCGACACGTCGGCCCCTGGGGCTCCACCCGTCATCCGCCACGCCACGCCCCCGCCGGCGACTATTTCTGGACCCTTCTCTTTCCCAAGGGCCAAAGTGCCAAAGCCTCCCCCCCTCCTCCTCCTCCCCCTTCGCGCCCCTCCCCTCGAATCATTCGCCTCGCCGCGCCGCCGCCCGCCGATCCGATCCGGCCCGCGCGCCGCCGTGGCCGCCCCAGGGTTCCGGCGACCCCCCATGGTGCAGCTCCCCAGCATGGGCAAGCGCCAGCACGCTGATTCGGCCGCCGAGCCGGTGGTGTCCACGCCCGCCGTCAAGATGGAGGCGGACGACTTCCGCGACTTCGACCTCGGCCCGCTCGGCAAGCGCGCCAGGCCGGCCCACCCCTCGCCGCCCCCGGCCCTGGCCCCGCAGCAGGTAGATCCGACTTCGCCGTGCTCCTGCTCTATCGTTTCCTCCGTCCGTTCGCGCGGGTACCGCGCGGAGGTCCTACTTGCTCGGTGTCGAGCCGGATTGCTTTGTGCTGTTTTTCTGCGCTGTGGGGAACTGGCGAGTCCGTTGGCGTGGCGTTACACGTTTCACGTTTCACGTTTGACTATAACTAGGGTCTAGGGCTGTTGATTGAGAAACAGAGGTGGCCGCAGTGGAGAGTGATCTGCGTAGACTAGTTCAGTGGTGCCGATTGATGTGGCAGCTGGTGTTGTTAGAGGGTTTCCTTTTTGCGAGAACAAGGGGCATTCACGCTAGTAGCATTCATTCTCAAACCATTGAGATTGAGGGATTTAAGTTGAATCCTGTCGATGCCCCTATGGTGAAACAGGGTCACAGACTCACAGCCTGCTTGTGTAGGTTGCTCTCTGTGTAGAGGCTGGTATTGCTCTGTGGCTGAGAGGCGGAGAAAGCTCAAGGTTTACATTTTATAGGTTTGCTGTGGAGGGCAGATGGGTTGGGTTCGATTTCATTTTCTTTTATGGATGTTCCAAGGGTGGGGAACTGCTTGCTTCCTTAGCAGATTTGGAAATGTTTCAGGGACCATCAGAAGTGTATTTAGAGAAAGAGGCGGCCCGTTAGAAGTGGATGATGCAGTTGTTGGTCAATTATCTGGCTAAGCTGCAAGTTGCTAAGCAAAATCCTTCATAGAGTTTACATGGGACACAGTAGGAGCTGCTAGTGTTCAAGGTAGATGATGTCTGTGTGTAATAAGGCAAGAAGATGTGAATATCTATGCCAGCCAAAAGAAATGGATCAATATTTGGCCTTTCAAAATTTGTCGGGGTGCATGCTTGCTTGTTGTTGCACAAACTATTGCTCTTTTGAGGTGTTTGTGATATCCGGATTCTCATTAATTTACCGTTTAAATGTTTGTTAATAAAGTATGATTGATTGGTATATTTATAGGATCAACAGATTTGGGATTTATATTTTGCATGCCCACACAAATTGCAGGACATGTATCACAATGTGCTTGATGAACCTAGCCCATTGGGTCTTCGGCTGAAAAAAAGTCCATCTCTCTTGGATCTGATTCAGATGAGGCTTTCTCAAGCAAATTCCGATGCAGGACAGTCCTCTACGGACAATGCTGAGCCTTCTAAGAAGAAAGACGTTAAATCTGGTACATCATCAGCTAGTGAACGGTTGAAAGCATCAAACTTTCCTGCAAATGTATTGAGAATCGGTACATGGGAGGTAAGGAAATCTTTGTTAGCTGAAATATACTATTTCTGATAATTCTGCCAGAACCTGTGTTTTAGTACTGTGCTCTCTTCTATTTGGACTTATTTAGGCTTGATGTTGGCAATGCTATACTGAGGTACAGTTGGTATATTGAACACTTATGATCTTGTAAACTGTTGCTGTGATGATTTTATATGTCGGTAAAACTTTCATCTAATACACATATAATTGCAATATTGGTTCTTGTTTGTAGCGTCGAGTCTTAGTGAAATGGAGATGTATTCCTGTCCAATTTGGTAGTGTTTTCGCTCCAGCAGTCAGTCAGTTGCCCAAAATCCAGTATCTGTATGTTGATGATTCCTACAGTACATATTAATTAGTGTTGAGTTGCATACATAACAGCCTGGCTAGACAATCTTTGGTCTTAACTGTCTTAATTTGATTTTATCTCTGAGCAGTATATATCGAGATATGAAGGTGATTTAGTGGCAAAATGTTACTTCGCGAAGCATAAGCTTGTATGGGAAGTTCTGGAAGGTGGTCTCAAGAGTAAGATAGAAATTCAGTGGTCAGATATAACTGCTTTGAAGGTAACTTTGCCTGAAAACGGTCAAGGATCCTTGGATGTGATGGTGAGTTTATCCAGAAGACGCATTCACGTATTATTCTTATTTCTGTTTCTTTCTTATAACTTTAATACCTTCTTTTCTGAGGACTTTCCATTTCTTATGCTTCTACAGTTGGCTCGACCACCTCTCTTTTTCAAAGAAACGGATCCTCAACCAAGAAAGCATACATTGTGGCAGGCTACTTCAGATTTCACTGGTGGACAAGCAAGTATGAACAGGTGAATGATTATTCAGTCTTTGCGCTATATAGTGAGAGTGAAACTTCATATGCAAAGTGTTAATTCGGGGGGATGAAGTATGTATGTTACTGATCATAGTGATTATTAGTTTTGACTTCGGTCTACCTTTTGGAAGTCTTGATGCATTTGCAGGACATGCTTTATGCTTCCCAGGACTTTCTGTAGCAGATGACCTGATATTTATTCACCTCTGTAGTTCCATAGTATTTATTACTTGCTTAGCCTCCCTAGTCTTTTGATGCCTTCATCTAATACCATGACTCTTTCATACAGGCATCATTTCTTGCAGTGCCCTTCAACCTTGTTAGGCAAGAATTTCGAAAAGCTTGTCCAGTGTGATCAGCGGCTATATCAGTTGAGTCAACAAACAGATGTCATCTTGGACTCTTCAGTTTTTGAACCCAGATGCTCTATATTTGAGGATCCTGTGGAATTGAAGTGCCATGACTTTGCTAATCTAAAAGATGAACGTGAAGATCTGCCTGGGTTTTCTGGGTCTGTGTCACCATGTGCGGGTTCATCTATGTCTAGTAAGAACGACGCAAATGATTGTTTTGGGAAGCAACCAGAATTTGTCGGTCAGGCAATAAACCCAGGTACGTGAAAGTCAGTGATTCCCTCCTGCACCACCTGCTGTTACATCGATGTACTGCTTGCAGAACAGAAACATCAATAACTTGAAAGTATGTGGGCAATCATGTGCATGGAGTCGACCTTCAAAATTTTCTCACGATTAGCACATGCTTTAGTAGTTATTGATTAATGCGTCGCAACCTCTTCCTGATTTTAGTTGAAATATAACAAGGAATATATGCTAACCTGTACACGTTCAACTTCTATTGTTGATCACTTGATCACTTAGCAGTTAGAAGGCCTTTCACATGCACATCTACCTTAATCTTTCTAATCCTATATGTGTTCAATCTTCAATGTACCAGGAGCTAGTGCTGTAAATGCACAAGCAGTCAGCAGAAGTGTAAATGGTGTAGCTCAAGAATTCAATATCCCAAACTGGTGGAGTCAACTGAAAGTGCCTGGGCTTAGACCGTCAATGTCAGTGGATGATTTGGTCAGCCACCTAGGAAATTGCATCAGCGAGCAGATCACTTCAGGCAATCCTTCGTTAGCCAACAATGACGTCCCTACCAAAGAATCACTGGAGGAGATTGCGCAGTACCTTCTTGGTGACGCACAGGGCCCACAGGCACCGGCCTCCGATGAGCGACTGATGGCAAGGGTGGACTCACTTTGCTGTTTGCTTCATAAAGACACAGCACCGACAGCCAAGCCGAAGCCCGAGCCGAACGACAGCGGCAGCATTGGCGGGGAGGACTCGGAAGGTTCAGATGATGAATTCAGCTCAGCGTCAACGAGGAAAACCACTGATGCCAATCAGCCACCAGCTATGTCCCGAAAGGACTCGTTTGGAGACCTGCTGATGAACCTCCCTCGCATCGCCTCGATACCGCAGTTCCTATTCAAGATACCAGAGGATTCTGAGAACTGAAGAAGCTGCATGGCTTGCTGCAAAGATGAAGGAAAACCGCCTGTAAAAATTGTATCTGAGCAATAAGTAGGCCCCCTTCGTTTGTTCTGATTCAGCAAGCTGCCCTACTAGTGCCCAGTCGCCAGTTCCCCGCCCTGTAAATGTGACCCATTAGGTTCTTTCAGCTGTGTTTGGTGATGCAAATGGGCAGCCGGAGATTGTTTCGTTGGTTCTTTTAACTCGAGACTTGTGATTTCATTGTGCAAGATCAAGTGCTAAAATTGTTCATAATAATCTCGTGAAAAGTTTCTGCAGTGTCTTCCATTGGTTTTCGGTATGGAATGTCATGGTCGTTGAGGGCATGTGGCTTGTAGTCTATCGAATAGACTAGATCGAGCTGACCTTCTCAGCGGTTGAATTGTTTTATCTTGTCCACGATGAACTGGCTGAATATTCTCAGAGAACACACAAAGTTGTCTCTTAGTTTATGTCTAGCAGATTCCCTTAAAAATGGAGAAATTTCTGTTGTGAGGAATTAAGACCTCCACCTGGAAGAGAATTTCTGTAGCACGGGCTGCATGTAGCCCGTTATTTTGAAAAATTCGAAAAAACCTATTTAGAACTTAAAAAAAATCAAAAACAAATCCGTAGAAACTTGTATGAATTCTGCACGTACGTGTAAATTTCATTTGAAAATATTGTAATATATAGTCTGCACAAAAATAACAAATTTTCGACCCCAAAACAAGAAAAAAAGACCCATTTAAAATCAACTAATTGTCAATTTTCTTCCATGGCGTATTAAAGTATAATGATATGAAAATTTGCACAAATGTCCATAAAAATTCAATCCCCCCTTTAAGGGTTTCTCTCCTCTGGCGACGACGACTTCGGTTCCCATCGTCTAGAGACCTTGTTCCATCAATTTTCCCAGGCGTTCGCACCTGAGATCCGATCACTGTGATTGCGAAATCATAGGAAACTTCTCCCTCCCCCTCGCGGTTTTGTGAAGGTTTTGGAGGTCTCGCCGAGAGTAGTCCGATCTAATCGGGCTAGGTTTTTTCTTATTCATCGGCAGCTATGGCGACAACGACTTCAAGTTCTGGTAGCAAGGATGATGATGTGGATCGAATGATGGCCGAACTGGGGTTAGCAGAGGATGATCTTGACGACCTGATAGTGGAAGATGAGGCTGACCTGCCGGATGATACAACTCGCTGGATGGTGGTAGCCAAAGTCCATACTGACAAGAAATATAGCCATTATTGGTTCTATAAACAGATGAGGGCGGCTTGGAATCTCGCAAAACCAGTGAATATCAGACCCCTAGAGGATAATCTGTACACCTGCCTTGGTGATTGGGAGAGGGTCACGGAAGAGGGGCCATGGCACTATAAGGGAAACACACTTGTGATCACTCCATACGATGGTATCTCAAAGCCGACGAGTGTGCCTCTTGAGACTCTGGATATCTCGGCCTAGATACATGATTTTCCTGATGGATTCTTCCCTCTTCTCCCACCTTTGGCTGGCAAAATTGGTGAGTTTGTATATGCGGAACCTCGCTCCCAGGATTTCGAAGGCAACTTTGTCCGTGTTAAAGTTAAGATTAATGTTCATAAACCTCTGAAGAATGCTCTGTCTGTGATCAGAGGAGGCCGACGCCAAATCTTTTTCACCCGCTATGAACGCTTGCCAGATTGGTGTGCGTTCTGTGGCCACCTTGGTCACCTGTTTAAGGAGCATGGGATGGGATTCACCCCCCGGAATCCCTCCACTTGAAGAACTTAAGAGAGGGCTGGTACAAAGGAGCGGGACATGGTCCTGGCAAAGCAAAGGTTCCTGACACTCATGCCACGCCTAAATCTACATTTGATAGTGCTCCGAAAACTGTACAAACTGAAAAGCTTGATGCCCAGATGACTAATGTAGAGCTTGACAAGAAGTGGGCAACTATGCATGAAACTGTAGAGCAACAGGCTACATAATCTGTGGCTAGTAAGGATATTATTCCTGGAGTAGGATCGACAGTTGAACCCTCTGATATTCCTCCTAGCCCACCTCCCAAGAAGGATGCGAAAAGATCTAAAACTAACACCGGAACTAAGTCAATGGATCGGCAGTCAAAAAATCCTAATGCACCATCGATGGGCGTCCCCGAGATGCACCACCATGCACAATGACTCTCCTGTGTTGGAACTGTCGCGGGTTGGGTAACCCCGCGACAATTTGAGAGGCTCGTGATTTTGCGAGCAAGTTTACCCTCGCCGTTCTCTGCCTCGTTGAAACAAAAAGCAGTAAATAGCGTGCGGAAAGTTGAGTCTTTATTTTGGTCATAATAAATCTTTTGCTATTGGAAGCACGGGCCATAGTGGCGGCCTGGTTCTTTTCTGGAATGATGAGATCAATTTCGAAGTGAAGGGATCCTCGAGATATCACATTGACACAGTTGTTGCTGATTTTGGCCCCTCTCCTTGGAGGCTCACATGTGTTTATGGAGAGGCCCATGTTCCGGATAGACACAAAACTTGGGATATGTTGCGTTCCATTGTTGTTTCTCCGATACCTCCATGGGTTGTGCTGGGAGATTTTAATGAAGTCTTGAATCACTATGAATATGAAGGTGTCGGATCTCGAAGCCAAACCCATCTTGATGGCTTTGGAGATGCTCTTGATGTTTGTGGCCTTATGGATTTAAGCCATGTTGGTATCCCTTGGACTTTCAAGAATGGTCTTCGTTGTTTCCTTCCGCAACCGCGGCACATCAAAACTTGGCACTCGGGGGCTCGCCGAAGCAGCCACCCCCCCCCCCCGAGTCGTCCTCCGCAACCGCGGCACATCAAAACTTGCCACTCGGGGGCTCGCCGAAACAGCCACCCCTCGAGTCGTCCTCCGCAACCGCGGCACATCAAAACTTGGCACTCGGGGGCTCGCCGAAGCAGCCACCCCCCGAGTCGTCCTCCGCAACCGCGGCACATCAAAACTTGTTACTCGGGGGCTCGCCGAAACAGCCACCCCCCAAGTCGTTCTCCGCAACCGCGGCACATCAAAACATGGCACTCGGGGAATCGCCGAAACAGCCACCCCCGAGTCGTCCTCCGCAACCGCGGCACATCAAAACTTGGCACTCGAGGGCTCACCGAAGCAGCCACCCCCCGAGTCGTCCTCCGCAACCGCAGCACATCAAAACTTGGCACTCGGGGGTTCGCCGAAACTGCCACCCCCCGAGGCGCCCTTCGCAACCGCGACACATGAAAAAATTTACACTCAAGGGCAAGCCGCGGCAAACGTCCCTCGCAATTACAACGCAGACGACCCCCCGCGACGCGAACAAGACAGAATGGAATATACACCACCAAGAAGAAGCATACACAACGAAGGGAAGCACCTAATCTTTAGGCTCCAACTTCGCCTTAATAAGTGGAACCAGATGGCGGTCGTTCTCTTCACAAACTCGCCTCACAACCTGGCGCGCAGGTTCATCTACAGCCATATAGTGCTCGTTCATCGGATGACCCCTACCGCCTGGAGGACCCGCCACCACCTGAGCAAAATCCACCCTTGGCCAATGACTATGGACCAAGCCTAAAGCAGCTCGGGCTCCAGCACGAATCTGATGATCCATCACTCGACGTAACTCGGCAGGCTGAGAAAATATGCGACAGAGCCTCTCAAGGGACGAAGGAACCACCTCCAACGGATAGAACTCAGCATGGATACCACCCAATACCCGCTGGCAGTATTTGAGAGCATCCGGTACCCGCTCAACTCGGAGACGAAGCAAAGCAAACGCTCGAGCACGAGCCCCATCTGCCTAAAAGGGATTGCTCGCCTGCACACTAGGGTCATTAAGCCGCGACATCTCCGACTGAACGACCCTCTCTTCATCCCGAGTTCGCCCTGCCAGCACTTCGAAAGTCAAGAACTACGATCAAGACAGAGACGGCAAAACCCACTAAGCGGAATCAAGCAACCAAGCAGAGGCAAGACTCACCCCGCAGGAGGTCGGACAACTTCACCACCCACGAAGCAAGACTCTCAACCACGGCCTCGGCACGCTCGCGACGAGTACGCTGAACGGCTACGGATCCCTTCAGTCGAACAATCTCACGCTCAGCGTCCTTCAGTCGCAAGCAAACAGACTCGTACGCACCCTCGCGAGCGTCATCCTTCAGCGAACTCCACGGACGAAGAACGGCCGGAGTGGCCTACCGCAAGACGAACAAAACAAAGAAATCAAAAAACAGCAAGAGGAACAGCCAAGCAGTCACTCGGATAAATGTAGAAAAAAGATCAACCATCACAATGGAGTCACAAATTACAGAGACAGTTTCAAAGCGACGCAACACTACTCCCCCTCACCTACGACAGGGGGACCCTGAGCATCCACAACCTGCTGTAGGCGACGAGCCAGCTTATCGGCTCGGTCATCCTGCTCATGAGAATAGTCCGGGATGGTCTCAACCAAGGAATCATCAAAGGAAACCCCATGCTCTATAAGGACGACAAGGGCCGTGGAAGAACCACTCACCACGCTCTCTGCAACCAGTTCCACCATACGTCTCCCATCAGGACTGAATGCAGCCACCCGAGCGCCCAGGCCATTAGGCACCTCTGAACCCTCCGGCATAAGATGTTCGTGCGCAAGCCCCACAAGATTGGAAGCCCAGGCGCAGACGTCCCCGACCACCGAAACAACCTCTGCAACAGCATCCACAACACCTTGGAGAGCTCCAGACCCTGACGCAGCAGTTTCCACCGGCTTCGCACCTACAACAGCTGCACCAAGCAAAGAAACGTCACCAGGGGAAGACAGTAGGAACAGCAAGACCAATGGTTGAAAACCAACACTTACACACAAGCGAGTCCGCCAAAGAGCGAAGACGTTTGCCCTCGACCGCTTCCACCCGCGCATGCGCGTCCTCAGCCTGGCGAAGGCGAACCAGCTCCTCATGTTGACCGTGCAACTCCGCCTCCTTGGAAACCAAGACAGCCTTGAGAACGGAAACCGTCTGTTCCTCCTTCTCGGCTTGCTTCTCGGCTACCCAGCGACGATCTACAAGGCAAGACAACACTCAGAACATAAGACGAAGCACCCATAGCTCAGCAGCGCAAAAACAAAAAACTCACCATCCATAGCAGACAAAGCATCCTGGGCAGAATCATGGGCCCGTTGCCAACGCTCAGCATCAATCATCAAACGCTCACAGTGTTGGAAAACAGGCTACAAATACCAGGCAATCAGGTGTCAGGGAAAGACAAGACTACAAGCAACTGCAAATAGTTACTTCTAGCCTCGGCGGCTACTCCCATCGGGAGCACTGACGTGCCCCCGATGATAAAGTAACACAGACATGAATCACCTTACCAGCTTGGAGACATGGTCGAAAACACGGGCCTTGTCTTCAATCGCCAGATCAAGACGGCCAAAGTACGAATACCCAAGTTCAATCGGCTTGGGCAAAAAAGCAACAACACCAGGCGCCTCAGAAGAAGGCACACCAGGAACTACACCCGCAGCCGAAACGGCAAGAGCCGCCGTCGGCCCAGATTGACTAGCGGCAACCGAGAAGCCCTCAAGATGTTTGGCTGCCGCCCCAGAACTCATCGACTTCAGATCAGTAGCAGCTGCGCTGGTGCACGAAGCAGCCGGAGTAGGCGCAGCACTACAAAATAAGCATTGTCAGACGCAGGAACAAGGAAAAAAGGAACGGGCACAAATCCAGCAGACTCTTACCCGACACGCGCAGCACGAGGACGCCCCAGCCTCCCAACCCTGACCCTCTTGGGAGGAGGGGCCGGAGCAGCAGCCGAAGGGGAAGGACCAGCAAAAGGAGTAGCAGGTGAGACATCATCACCTAACGCAGCATGATCTTCAGCATCCAAGGGGCGCGACCGCTTCACAAGAAAGGGACTCGAGTCCTCACTATCTCCAGTCTCCACTAGAACAATCTCAGCATCAACAGCCGGCGCAGCATTATCAGCCGCGGAAGCATCAGGCTCTTCACGAATATCGGCGTCTTCCTGCTGCGGAGGATTACATGACACCGGAGCATGGCCCTGCAAAGGCAAGCAATGTCAACAACAAAACAAAACCAAGCACTCGTCCAAACAAATGAATGAACACATGCACCAACCGGTGGCGGAGAATGATCAGAAGCATATGGAAGGACAAGGCGCATCTCGGAAACACTCGAGCACTTGGTCACATGCTGGATACGAGCCAGCAAGGCATCACGTTCTAGCTCTTCAGGCGAGCATCTCGTCGAGTCACCGAGTCCCTCGTACTGCCACATAGGGCAAGCTCGATGCTGCAACGGTTGAACTCACCTCCCCACAAAAACAGAGATAAGCTGACCACCAGTCAAGTTATCCTTCAACACAGAAATCCTCTCCAAAAACGGAGTCAGCTCGGACGACTCCACCTCGGTCAAAGAATGAGACCATGAAGGCTGCCTGACCACCCGCGTGCCCGGATTGAAGGAAGCAAGACCAAATTGCTGACCAACAACTAAGCGATCCTTCAGATAAAACCAGCCTCTTCGCCAGCCACTAACGGAATCGATCTTCTCCAAGTCAAAGTATGAATGTTTATCCCCAATGGAGATACCCACTCGACCCACAACATACTCAGAGTTCGTCCTTTTTACATTAAAAAGGCGCCTCCAAAGACCCCAATGGGGGTAAATCCCCAGGAAGGCCTCGCAAAGAGTGATGAAATACGCAATGTGCAAAATCCCATTGGGAGTCAGGTCATGCAACTGGAGCCGATAGGAATACAGCAAGCCCCGAACGAAAGGATGCATCGGAAGAGCAAACCCACGGTGGAAGAAAGCCTAGAAGCATACCCGCTCGTCCGCCGCCGGCACTGGAATCGACTCATCACCAGGAAGACGGACATCGCCCGCCACCACCATCCCATCAGCAACCAGCGCCTCCAGATCTCCAGCCCCGAACGTGGACCGCTCCCACTTGCCGGACATCTTGGCCGACTCGACAGCAGCACGGGGGCGCTTGGACATAGATCTCACAGCAGCACGCAGAAGAGAAAAGACGAAGGCTCAGGAACACGAAGGAAGCAGAGAAAGAGGAGGAAGGCAATGGCTGGGTAAAACATACAATTTACCCAACCACATGGTATTTAACTCAAAGAGCCTAGCAAGAAGGGCCACCATGCAATCTTTTTTGCCCAGTAAAACGTGGCACGACCCCATGCAGAGGCGAAAAGTATAGAAAATCCAACCGGCGCAATAACAACGCCGCCCACTACGCACGCAAAAAGAGGACAATGATCGCGCGACGCGAAAATTTCGGCGGGACAGCGCCAAGTCATTTCCCACGACAGACCGCAGCGGTCAAAAAATTGTAGAAGACCACGCCAACGTCATATAACAACAAGGCGTACTGATTACGCCATCAAGACCCAGAGATTCCATCTTTCAGATCTTTTCCCCAAGGAAGAAAAACATCTTACTCCCATCGGGCGAGTACATCATAAGAGTCCCGGGTGCTCCCTCACCTAAAAGTCAGCAAAGTGCTCGAGTGACCACTCGCACTCACGAAGAGACACAGGTGCTCCCTCAACCCGACGCAAAGACAAACATGCATTCGCCAAGATCATACGGCGCTAAGAGTCTCAGGTGCTCCCTCACCTCAAGAGCCGAAACGGCATTCGAGTGATTACTCGCGAAAAACCCCCCGACTGAGCACTCGAAACAAGCTCCTCGGGTGAATGAGTGAACAGCTCGCTTGATGTTTTGTTCCAAGCGGGTGCAATGCTATAATGCTCCGCGCCTCAAAAACACACATTCCTGGAACACGATACACTGTGCCCAGATGCCACGCAAGATTAGCGTGTAGGTAAGACCTCGCTGCGAAGTACGGCCGGGCTGGGACTTGCCGAAGAGCGATTTCACTCCCAACCTTTCCCGTGCGCTGCGCATGATAGAAACGCCGGGCGGACGCGCCTTAGGCTATGCACATTACTGGCGGCAAATGAACACCGTAAGACCTGAAGCGGCCGGACTTTTGCTCGACACCAGTGTTCCAAGCTCACGTCGAGGGACGTGGGTTTGATTGGGCTACTGTGGTATTTTCCCTAGTGCAATTCACCAAGGCTCGACCCGTCGACTTCTTGGGCCCTTTCAGCTTAGCATCCCTCGAAACAGGTTTTGTCATGGCCACCATACTGCCAGCGACCCGCGGATGAACCGCGCATACTAATAAACCGACAAATGAATGTACTCGAGTCCCTGCGCGACTCTTCGAGTCCCCCAGGCACTCGGGGGCTACTAACGAGGGGGTGACCCCACGACTCCTACGGATAAGCCTACCTGGTGTCCATGAAGACAAAAGGCCCATGAAGATACAGCCTCGGCCCGCTAGTTGGCACCGACGTAGGAGTCCACGACTCACAAGGAAGGTGCGAAGACCTGCCGTACGGAGCAAGCTAGGGTTAGGAAAGCTTACCTGTAAACGTAGATGAACTCCCCGAGACCTAGCCCGGTATATAAGGGCTAGGAGGGGCGACGCCAAAGACATCTAATATCACCTGTAACCCTAGCCTTGAGCGCTCGAGCCTTGGCCTCCACTGTAATCGCATCTCTCCCATCAATAATATCGAGCAGGAGCGAGCCTTCCTGTTTTCCGACGAGCTATCGTCCAACCTGTGCATCTCATGACTAACCCAGGGTCCCTGACCATGGGATTTGCCGGGGTTGATCCCCGCCAGTCCGTTTGATCACGGATAACATAATCATTGCTTATGAATGTCCGCATTTTATGAAGAGAAACAAGTCGTTGAAGCATCGCCACTGCGCTCTTAAATTGGACATGATGAAGGTGTACCACAGGACTGAATGGTCGTATTTGAAGGACATTATGCTAAAACTTGGATCCTCAGAGAGTTGGGTATCTCTCATCATGAGTTTGGTTACGTCTGTGTCATACTCAGTTATGCTTAATGGTAAGAAATTGTAGAGTTTCAACCCGTCTCGAGGTATAAGGAAAGGAGACCCTATATCTCCCTATCTGTTCTTGTTAGCACCGGAGGGACTCTCAGGCCTGATCAAAACCAGAGATTCGTCATCAAAACTTTTTGGTTTACAAGTGGCGCCCTCGGCCCCTCGAGTAAACCATTTTTTATTTGCGGATGATGGCCTGCTATTGTTCAAGGCCAACGGAGAAGGAGCAACGGAGATGTCAAACTTGATTGAATCCTATTGCCAAGCTTTGGGGCAAAGAGTTAACTATAACAAATCTTTTGTCTTTGTTAGCAAGGGCTGCCCTGAATCAGCTAGAGAGAAAGTGAAAGGAATTCCTGATGTACACACTGAAACTCTCAATGAGAGGTACCTTGGGTTACCCTCGGATATTGGATCATCTACTTAAAAGATAGAGTGGGGCAAAGTTAAAGGATGGATCAAGATGACGATCTCGTGTGCCGGCTGATACGCCCAAAATGCATCACTATTTTGTATCATAATTTACCACTATTCATTGATATATTTCACATTATGATGTCTTTTTCTCATGGTGGTTTGGCTTGTTTCACACAATTTATAACTTTTCGGTGCCGAAACAGCAGACTTGGGAATCAGCGGGGAAAAGTGCACATAGAGTGGACATATCAACACATCTCCAAATGGCTTGAAATTTTCTCAGAACTATTTCAGAAGAAATAAGGAGGGCACACAAAAGATCAGACGGAGGGGGGGCACCTGGCTGCCTGGGTGGGCCCCACCCCCTGGCCTCTCCTTCGGCATACATACTCTTCGAAACCTAATTCTTCGGAGGGGGGGGGGGTTAGATCAGAAGTTCCGGTGCCGCTCCGAGGCGGAAACCACCAGAGAAGAAAAGACCTTTCCGGAGGGCAGATTCCGCCGGGGAGAACTCCTCCCGGAGGGGGAGATCGTCCTCATCGTCATCACCATTGTCACGTGCATCATCGAGATCATCATCACCATCATCCCCAACACCAGCACCACCTCCATCTTCATCCCATCTCACTTTGCCATTGCAATCCATGTTGTACCTTGCACTATTCATCCCCTTTACTTTACCGATGCTGATTACTACTTTGTGGTGAATGCTATTAAAGTTTTGTTGGAGAATTATCGTTATGACCAGTTTGTTCACCATATATTTCTCACCTCTGACCGTGATCTCTTTTATGTCTTATGAGTAGTCACTTTAGTTCTTGAGGACATGGTAGAATTCTTGTTGTTACTAGTCATATGATGTTGAAGTAATATGTCTTGGTTTGATATTTAAGTTGTGGTGTTCTTCTTCTAGTGGTGCTATGTGAACGTCGATTACATAGCACTTCGCCTTTTTAAGGACCTAGGGGAAGCCATTGTGTATAAAGAATGCTTACGGTGGGTTGCCGGAGTGACAGAAACCTGAACCCCAATTTGCACGCTTTTTCACAAGGGAGTATTGGATCGTAGAGTTTATTGCTATGGTTAGGTTTACCTTAATTTCTGTTCGGGAACGGGGAAGAAAAAAATATTTTTTCATAACCTACGATTCCCAAACCCAACACCTGTGTTATGGCGATGCAAGTAACGAATGGAAATAGGTCACATACCAGTATGTAGTCCGTTAAGCAGGAAACGTTCCTGCGTGAACGTGGTTGATGTAGTCGTACCCGCTGATCCTCGTTGCGGCGGAGATCCTCGACGACCCCAGAATCCACCGGGTCCTTGTAGACCGATGATGGGATTACATCCCCGTCAGAACGTTGTCGGTGAAGACGTCGCGATACGGCCACGACGATGAAGGAGCACCACAAGTGTAGCACCTCGCGGGATTACACACGTACGGTGTACCTGACGCCCCTTCGGGCTCCGAACCAGAAGAGCAGCGAAAAGAAGATGGATTAACATCCCAGCAGCACGACGGTGTGCCTATAGTGAAGAAACCTCCAACCCAGTGCAGACTCCAAACAAGGGGAGTCCGCTCAAAGGAAGGAAAAAAGGGAGAGAGATCTACAGAATTTATCTGTATTTTTCTGAAATTTTCTGTGTAGAAAAAGGGGCACCCTCCACATCTATATATGGAGAAAGACTGAGATGCAATACCTGTCAACTAGCAATGTGGTACTAAAAAATACCACATGTGCTAGTTTGCACATGCGTGGCCGCATGTGGCCGTGGGTGGCCGGTCAAGGCCATGGCGTGGTGGCCTAGTGGCCACATGGGGCCCATGGCCCATGGCGCCCCCACCCTTGCACCATTTTTTTCTTTTTCTTTTCTTTTATTTTAAATAAAAAAAATAAAAAAACATTTATTCCTTTTAATCATTTTAATTTTATTTTAATATTGAATTCATTATTAAATAATAAAACATATCTAAATAACTTTCCAAACAATTCGGAACCATGGAAATTTTTTCGTCTCCCCTCCAACATGATTTCAGAGTTCTCTCTTATTTTTTCGGTGATCCTGAATCTATCCTTAATGCGTCGAATACCCTTAAGTGTGACACCCTACGGTCCGGAAAACAACAGACATGATCAAGACACTCTCTTGACCAATGACCGTCAGTTGGACCTGGTTACAATCCTAGATGGCCCATGCGCTTCCATCGAATGAACTTCATTTCTGTTGGACCCGTTAACGTTGAGTCATGTTCCCTTTGTCCTACGGTACTTTATTTGTCCAAGGTTTGATCGTCGGTATCCAATATACCTAGTTCATCCTCGTTACCGACAAACATGTTTACTTGTTCCCGTGATATTACAACTCCATGACCTAGTCACATGATTACGCAATCTTTATGATGTAATATCACCGAGTGGGCCCAGAGTACCTATCCGTCACTCGGATGGACAAATCCCGCTTTGATCTATTTGCATACTCATCAACATATATATTTCGGAATACCCAAAGTACACCTTTATGGCAAGCATATTTTAGTCAGGCGATGGATGCAAATCAAAGCATCCTAATAGATAGCAATTACCTATGATCATTACAGTCAAAGGATCTGGTCACTACGTTATAGTTATCGCAATGTTGAACTTATGTGACTCGATCACATTGCAACAATTCTGGTGGGTGTATGTCCATCATATCATTCTCCCAATGATACAACTCCATTGTCAATAGGCGGTTCGTACCTCATGATCAGGAAACCTTGATCATCCGATTTTCCAATGGACTAGTATACTAGAGTTAACTAGGGACCTGGTTGTTTTATACCACACGTGTATTAATGTTTCCACTTAATATAGTTATATCATAGTATAAAACTTATTATGAACTAATAGAATATGCCAATAAACATATTTATTTGCATCTAGGGCACAATCCCAACAATCTCCCACTTGCACTAGAGTAAAAATAATCCAGTTGCATTTTTCTATGGATCATAACTCCATACCATGTATATGGTTATAGATCATGTTTTCTTGTGGAAAAGGTTGTATCAACGGTCTGGGTACCATTTAGATCAGTATGTCTTTTTCAAATCATCAATTTCACCTAGTTTGACATTACTTCATTATCCATTATAATGATGAGGTATATATATATATATTTGGCGGTAGAGCGAGACTTCGTTTGTTGTGTTTTAGTAATGACGTCTGTTGGGTCACGCGGACTTTCCCATAGTCATGCACACTGAAACTCACTCAGTCAAAAGTCGAATTTCTTAAGCCAGAATATAACTCTTGCCACTTCTAAAGCAGCCATATAAATGTAGATTTAATCCTTAGTGCACTGCATGCAAATTTGATGTCTAACCATGTTTCTTTCAACTTAGGCATTTATTAGTATGATATCCCATTTTTCTAGGTCAGTGTCAGAACTTGAACCAGCTTAGCATTTATGTTCAAGTTCACTATCCTTTACAAATTAGAGATGTATTCTCGGTTCTCTCCAGACACTGAAGGATAAACTTAACTCTTTGTTCAATGATTTAATTAGAAATCATATCATAACATGTTCTTATTACTAAGGACTTGGATCACATTACGTCGAGTACAAAACTCTGATTTTATATGAAAGAACCTATTGTTGGGGTTCGCAGCAGAAAACACAAAATTTTCTAACTAGCGTTCCCATAACCCAAGATCTAGCTAGCCGTATTACCGTAACGGAAAATAGTGCGGAAATAACATACCTAGGGGTGTAGTCCGTTGTGCGGGAAACGTTCCTGCAAACGTGGTTGATGTAGCCGATCAAGTTTCACAGCCCCCTGGCTGTGTTGAGCAACCGGATGGGTGTAGTGCCACACGTGTAGCACCTCGTAGTACTCGCACACATACAAGACTCGATGACGACCTCCGTTCTCCGATCCAGCGAAGGTGGCGGAAGCAGACCTCCGGAACCAGAGTTGCAGCAGCACGACGGCGTGCGTATAGTGGAGACATCCCCAACCCAGTGCAGACTCCAAACAAGGGGAGTCCGCTCATCGGAGGAAGAAATAGGGAGAGAGAGATCTACAGAATTTATCTGTATTTTTCTGGAATTTTCTGTTTTGAAAAACGGGGACCCTCCACATATATATATAGGGGCAAACGGGGTGCGCGGGCACTTAGCTAGGCGAGGTGGTACTATTACCACCACCCTAGCCGTGCCTTGCATGCACATGGCCGTGGCCATGCATGCGGCCGGCGGCGCACAAGGCCAAATGGCCAAGTGGCCTTGGTGGCCGTGGTGGCACATGGGCCCCATGGCCCATGGCGCGACCCACCCCTTTTTTTTTCTTTTTTCTTTTTTCTTTCTTTCTTCTTTCTCAAAGAAAAAAACAAAACTCAAAAAGAATAATATTCCATTAATTATTTAAATTATATTTTAATATTTAATTCATTAACTAAATAATAAAACATATCTAAATAACTTTTCGAACAATTCGGAACCACGGAACTTTTCCGTCTCCCCTCCGAACCGATTTCAGAGTTCTCTCTTATTCTCCGGTAACTCCGATAGTTCTGAAAAAGTTCTCCGATTTCATCGAGCCCTTAAGTGTGTTACCCTACGGTCCGAGAACACTCCAGTCATGACCGAGATGAGGCTACGGTCAATGATCATCAGCGGGACCTGGATGCCCATAATGACCCCTGTGCATTCCGAATATCAACACCGATTGGACCTTACGTCGTATAGCATTCCCTTTGTCAGCGATACTGGATTGTTCCGAGATTCGATCAACGACATCCTATGTCTGGTTCAACCTCGTTCTGAACAAATCCTTATTCAGTCGTTCCCGTGATATTCATCCCCGTGACCTAGTCACACGCTGTGCAGCTTTATGGATGGAATCTCACCGAGTGGGCCCTGAGTATCTATCCATTACATGGATTGACAAATCCCGCTCTTGTAACAATACTCCTCAACATATCTCCACGGAATACCCAAGATACAACCGTTATGACCCGCATATTTCAGTCAGGTGGTGGGATGTAAGTCAAAGCATCCGGGAAGATAGCAATTATGCACGTACTCACGGTCAAAGGAACGATCTACCACGTTCTGTAATTACAACACTGAACCTTCATAAGATTTGATCATGATGTAATGCTTACTTTGGGTAATGTTCATCACGTCACTTAATCAGTGAGGTGACCTCATAGTTAAGAGACTTAATTGTCCGTGATCGCGAAACCACGACCATCATGTTGACCATGAACTAGTTATCGATGTAGAGGCTAACTAGGAACTCTGGGGGTTTCTATACCACACCTGCATCATTGTTTCACTGACACAGTTCTAGCACGGTATGAAACTGGTTATGAACTTGCTTAGATATATTGGAATAATCATATATTATTTGCCTCTAGAGCATATATCCAACAATCTCCCACTTGCACTAGAGTGCTAATAATCTAGCCGAATTTTTCCGATCATAATCATCTTATCACATAAGTGTTCATTGATCATGCATGCTCATGGAAGAGGTTTCATCAACGAACTGCACCAATTCAGATTCGTATGTTTCCTTTGCAACTGGTACAGGTAAAAAACTCTTTTGACATACCACTCATTATCATATAATGGTTGGATATAAGTTTCGGGGGAGAGTGAGACTATTATTTCATAGTATCCTCCAATGATCTCTTGGTTCAGTCTTTAGAAGACTCATCCTTAGTCATATATACTGGGAAATACACTCAACCAGAAGTCCAATACTTCTAACGCTAAACTTTTATCCATACGACTACTTTCTTAAGTAGTATTATGTTTGTAGTGCCGTGAATTTTGCTCACATTTCTTTCATGTCTTTGGTGATGTCTCTAATTCCATATAGACCCATAATATGACTTGCAATTGTAATCTTGCATTACATTCAAGTCTATTATCCTTTCTATATTTTAGAGAATAGTCCTCAGTATTCCTCATATACTGAATGCATGGACTTTATTCAGATTCTGTGTTTTACTCCTAAAGCACATCGGAATCTGTTCTTCTTCCAAGAACTTTTGAGTCATTCTGTTGTTGGATTCACAATGCATGTTATATGGTAGAATCATATGTCAAGCACATATAAGATCACATGTCCAGTACATGGTGCAGCTCTATTCTTCCATCAAGACATTGCTTGTGATATTTGGATTTCATCCATTATATAATTTCTAGCCACTAGAACCTGTTTCTTGTCTTAGAAGATTATTCCAACCTTCACTTCGTTTCATTATCCGTATCTTAATCTACTCATATAGATTTCAACGTGTAATGTGTTGGTATTTCACATAAAAGAAGATTCTTGCAATCTTGTATTTTATTTGCCTTATGGTCTATATATATCATAATGCACATATTTATATAAGACGATTCTCTATATACACAATCAATGCATATCCATATATATACATATGAGATCATTCTTCACACATATCAATGCATATATGTTTGAGACAATGATCATGCTCCCACTCAAATATATCCATCATATACTCATATATTTGTGGTTCAGCTTTCATCAAGTCATTTTATTGTTCACTATGTCTCACATAATGACAAAGCTTCCAAAGCTCCCACTCAGAAAATGCCCGTCTGCATTCCAAGTTTCCGGGAAGTCTTCAAAGCTCCCACTCAGTTTCATGAAACTGCAGGCCCACTCAATATTTTTGGTCATCACAAAATCACTTGATCAAATCAAGATTGAGGGTTCCTGTCTTGAGGTACTATAGTCCATCCTTTTAACGAAATAACCTTCGTCATGCCCATTGCAATTCTCTTTCAAATTCCAAATTTGACTGAGATGCAATTTCAGGCTATGGTCCATCGTAGTGTAAATGAAATATTTTATTGATTAAAGCATTCCTACGTTTCCATAGTCAATCACCATTGAACTTTGGTCATAACCAAATAATGCCTTATGCCCATTACATTATTCTCAATAACTCTCCAGTTTGTCGAGAATTTGAAATAATCGATTTATTTCACAGGACGTGAGCCATCCTATATGTAACTCAATATTATTTCATTTCTCCTCGTGTTCTAGGCTGCCATCATTCCTTTGTGTTTCAAGCAATGTTATTCCCTATTGTTTTATTAAGAAGACTCATGATTATTGTTCTGTACAGAACGTATTCATGACAACCTTCTAAATTCAACAATGGCTTCAACTCATATACCAAGATCAATCATCTTTGGCATATCCTTCCTTATATAGCGTCATTACAGCGGAACACGCTTCCGTTGAAATACTCTGATATTCTGAAGGCAAGGTCCAATACCCCGGTCAAAGTTTCCATTATCTCCCATTGGATCCGTGTCGAGAGACTTCTTCTCGCATTACCAATCAAGCAACACACATTTTGCTATTCGGGGAGAATATGTAATTTCAATTGCTCGTAGTTTTATTACAAAGAAATTCTTTCTTTTAAGAAACCTTATAACACCATCAGTTATGGAGCTATCATGTCTCGTTAGATTCAGGATGGTTTCCTATTCATGAAGTGGGTGTTTTAACTTAATGAATTAAACAACCTTATTCGACAATAACTATAGTGCTAGGGGAAAGAACGTTTAGACCATACTACGATTTAGTATGACTACGAATGGTTTAAGTAGTCTAGCACTTTCAACTTCCATCGTAGTTTGTGGTACAACTTCCACAAGTTTCCCATTATGTCAATATCAATACTTATCACTTCGGATCGTAGCATAGTGATATGTATCCTTGTATTCTCACTTCTCACTGTGATTCCTGAATCTCAGTTTTATGATCTCAATTGAATACAACTTTCAATTAATCATATGAAGTCTTTAATGATAACTCACGTGCCCATTTAGTACATCATTTATGTATAATGATTGGCACAAGTTCTACTTGCTAGAACCTTGTCATGGTTATATTTATTGCAGAGGTTCATAGATCGTGTATCTAATCCATCTCATGCAATCAAGTTATGATTTTCATTCGATAATGAACTCACAAGTTAATAGATCATACATTTAATGAATTCATCAGTTATGAAGTCAACTCATGTAATCAAATCTTTGACTTGTTATAATCAAGACAACTTTATCATTAAACATTGAATATTTCTTGACAATAATAGCAGTATTATAAATGCTTTCTATCATATCATAAATCAAGACGTAATCAAAGTATAAGCACACTTTTATTCATAAATATGGAACAACTGACTTGTCTCATTACATGAATAACTTTGTCTCGCGAGATGCAAGACACACAACTAAGTGTTCATACTATAATGATTATATAAGATTTATCTAATACTGTAAGTATCTCCTATGATAGATGTCTCGGCGGAATCCATGCTGGCCATCAACTGACTTGATATCCATCAATCCTCGATTTCACCTCTTCCCGTCCATGCAACGGCAGGTCCTGTTTTCATAAAACAGAATAAGTATCAGATACTCATTTACTGCAACTGTTGTATAAGGGAATAAACATTTATAAAGTATATCAAGTATATACCTTCTCCATCAACAACTTCTCCTTCAATGGGTTCAACCTCCAGGTACTAAAGTCTATCCATGAAGTCAGAGAACTCGAGGCTTTCACCTCTGCCGACATAGCCATGGACATGGTCTGTATAGCTCGGTGGAAGCGAGTGTAACACCGTGTATATCGCAGACTCATGTGTGGTTTCATAGTCAAAGTCATCTACGAGGCTCAGATGTATCTCATGCATCTTGGCCAAGTGTGCCTTCAGGCAAGAGCCTTCTTCCATCTTTGTAGAGAGAAACTCACTTTCTAACTCAAATCTGGCAACTCTAAACCGATGCAAGTTTGATGACTTCAGCTCATCGATCATATCATATGTATCCAAATCAGCATACTCCTCACGCAAAGGTTGCGGAATGCCGGTTTCTATGGCATATGTCCTTCGACGATACTGATAATCAATCGCCGCTTGTGCATCCTTGTCGTTTGCTGGAGGGTTTCCCACATGCTTTTTAGTTAAGAATGAAAGGTTGATTCTCTTGAGTACGGTTCTAAGGCGTAAGTACCAACTAATGAAGTTTGACCCATTTTCTTTAAGTCTTTCACCATGTAAGAAGGAAACCATTTCAAGGTACTGGGTATTATCCATTTTCTACAAACATAATTGCAAGGAACACAATTAAGACTAGTTCACAACAATGAGTTCATATAATCATATTATAAATGAGCTCGCACTAAAACAATTCATCCCTAGGAAGTTTTAGTGATTACATGATCCAGATTCACTGCCCGACCTCGAATATCACACGGCAGACGGGTCAGTTTCAAAGGTAGACAACAACTTGTGCGGTCACATTATCTTATATGTACTGTGACTCATGCTCGATCTTTCTATCTCTAGTATTTCGAGGCCATATCTGCATATGCTAGGCTCGCCAAATTAACCACCATGTTATATGCTGCTCAGCAAGGCCATATCTGCATATGCCAGTCTTGCCGAACCCAACCTCATGCGAACTCCATTGAATATGTAGGACAACTCCGGTATGTATGGAGCATCAAGCCATATGGGAGAACCTTCCAGGCGGTGCACACTTCGGTAGAATACTTGTGTTTGGCTTTGTTAAGGGATCATCTTATCACATGCTACCGTCGTGTATCCTATACTAGCAAGTTTTAAGATGTCTGAGCTATGGCAACACTAAGTCTACAGTGTCTCCATTTTAGTTTGTTTTATGATGACGATTACTACTTACTAGTAACACATAGCAAAGCTATCGCTACATCACAAACAAACGAATGATAGCCCCCACTTAGAAATACAAGGTTTAGACGGTCTATTTGTATATTGCAAGTTTTACGTGGCTGCTAGGGCTTTCATAGTTAAACAGGTTTTAACCTACGAGTCAACCACAACGTCAACCATACGATTGTCTCTATTACACCCCGCACGGGGCCCTCCGTTGCAAATGCCACATCCGCTAAAGTAGAGAGACAGAAACCCCCACCAGCCACTTTATACGGTACAAGCCGTATGTCAAGCGTGGAACCAGTCTCGTGTAAGCGTACGCGTAAGGTCGGTCGGGGGCCGCTTCATCAAACAATGCCGCAGATGTGAACAAGTACACGTGGGAGGGTAACAATCATACAATCAATGCCCACATCCCCGATGTGTTCTATCCGTACATTAATACTAAGCATAGCCCTAGCTCATGAAACCACTGTTGGGGTTCGCAGCAGAAAACACAAAATTTTCTAACTAGCGTTCCCATAACCCAAGATCTAGCTAGCCGTATTACCGTAACGGAAAGTAGTGCGGAAATAACATACCTCGGGGTGTAGTCCGTTGCGCGGGAAACGTTTCCGCAAACGTGGTTGATGTAGCCGATCAAGTTTCACAGCCCCCTGGCTGTGTTGAGCACCCGGATGAGTGTAGTGCCACACGTGTAGAACCTCGTAGTACTCGCACACATACGAGACTCGATAACGACCTCCGTTCTCTGATCCAGCGAAGGTGGCGGAAGCAGACCTCCGGAACCAGAGTTGCAGCAGCACGACGGCGTGCGTATAGTGGAGACATCCCCAACCCAGTGCAGACTCCAAACAAGGGGAGTCCGCTCATAGGAGGGAGAAATAAGGAGAGAGAGATCTACAGAATTTATCTGTATTTTCTGGAATTTTCTGTTTTAAAAAACGGAGACCCTCCACATCTATATATAGGGGCAAACGGGGTGCGCGGGCACTTAGCTAGGCGACGTGGTACTATTACCACCAGCCTAGCCGTGCCTTGCATGCACATGGCCGTGGCCATGCATGCGGCCGGCGGCGCACATGGCAAAATGGCCAAGTGGCCTTGGTGGCCGTGGTGGCACATGGGCTCCATGGCCCATGGCGCGACCCACCCCTTTTTTTTCTTTATTCTTTTTTTTTCTTTCTTCTTTCTCAAAGAAAAAAACAAAACTCAAAAAGAATATTATTCCATTATTTATTTAAATTATATTTTAATATTTAATTCATTAATTAAATAATAAAACATATCTAAATAACTTTCCGAACAATTCGGAACCACGAAACTTTTCCGTCTCCCCTCCGAACCGATTTCGGAGTTCTCTCTTATTCTCCGGTAACTCCGATAGTTTCGAAAAGGTCTCCGATTTCATCGAGCCCTTAAGTGTGTTACCCTACGGTCCGAGAAAACTCCAGTCATGACCGAGATGAGGCTACGGTCAATGATCATCAGCGGGACCTGGATGCCCATAATGACCCCTGTGCATTCCAGATATCAACACCGATTGGACCTTACGTCGTATAGCATTCCCTTTGTCAGCGATACTGGATTGTTCCGAGATTCGATCAACGACGTCCTATGTCTGGTTCAACCTCGTTCTGAACAAATCCTTATTCACTCGTTCCCGTGATATTCATCCCCGTGACCTAGTCACACGTTGCGTAGCTTTATGGATGGAATCTCACCGAGTGGGCCCTGAATATCTATCCATTACATGGATTGACAAATCCCGCTCTTGTAACAATACTCCTCAACATATCTCCACAGAATACCCAAGATACAACCGTTATGACCCGCATATTTCAGTCAGGTGGTGGGATGTAAGTCAAAGCATCCGGGAAGATAGAAATTATGCACGTACTCACGGTCAAAGGAACGATCTACCACGTTCTGTAATTACAACACTGAACCTTCATAAGATTTGATCATGCTGTAATGCTTACTTTGGGTAATGTTCATCACGTCACTTAATCAGTGAGGTGACCTCATAGTCAAGAGACTTAATTGTCCATGATCGCGAAACCTCGACCATCATGTTGACCATGAACTAGTTATCGATGTAGAGGCTAACTAGGAACTCTGGGGGTTTCTATACCACACCTGCATCATTGTTTCACTGACACAGTTCTAGCACGGTATGAAACTGGTTATGAACTTGCTTAGATATATTGGAATAATCATATATTATTTGCCTCTAGAGCATATATCCAACACCTATGATAGAGGCATAGAGGATCTAGCACATCCATTAATTTCATTTAACCATTATTTAACCACTGTTCTTATACTGAGATTAAATCGATACTTCTCTTGGCTATACAAGTAAGAACTACCTTCTTGACTTGTCCCATTCCGAACTCCTTCAGAATCTTATCCAGGAAAGTATTCCGACTCAATGTTATTAAACACATTAATCTATCTTAAAAGATTTAATGTTTAATACTTATTCATCTTCATTTATGAAAGATTCTAATAATCATTAATACCAAGTACACCATTTATAATATGTTATCCATATATGAGAGTGTTGTCATGCTCCCACTCAAATATGTCATGCACATATTAAGTTCAGGATAACACTCACATAGCTCACACTCAAATATGTCAGTCACATATAAGACTAGGATAATATCCACATAGCTCCCACTCAGATATGTCAGTTACATATAAGACTAGGATAATACTCTCATAGCTTCCACTCAAAATATGTCGTCCATATAGCAAGTTTAGGAAACTATTCAGCTCCATCTTAGTTTCATGCAAATGCATGTTTCCTTGATATTCTGGCTCAGTTCAAAATCCTTTGATCACCAATCAAATCGAGAATTCAGGTGACGAGACACTTGTATCCATGTGTTTTCCAAAACCTTCTTGTTGTACCATTTACAACACTTCTTCAAATGCAGTACTTGAGGAAGTCATGGTATTGATAACAATTTGGATCAATCATAGTGAATATCCCATTGACTCAAGCATCGCTACATATTGTAGTCAACCTTTTGAATTTGTCAGAAACATTCTTTGTGACAAAGATCTTGATGTATTCTTTGATGTTCACATTTCTTCCTTATAACTTTGAAGTTATTGAGAATATCAAGTAACCTCTTTACTCCATAAGATTCAAGTAATCTTAAATGTAACTCAACATAGGATTTCATGACGCATAGTCATATCTCGTACTTAGGTCCATCTTCGTAGTTCGTAGGTATGTCTTGTTCCATTAACTTGACAAGTGAATCATGAATATTCTTTTGCACAAGGGAAAATATGTATTCTTGAATCCTACTTAAAAGCTTTAAACGAAACATCATGATCATTATCATTAGTTTCTCCTCTAATTTTAGAGATTTTCTTCTGGAATATATTCCATTTAGGATACTCTGATATCTAGAGGCAAGGTCAATTACCTTGGTTGAATTTTCATTTTCTTCCATTAACCCATCCATCAAGAACACTTCTTGATAAACACCAAACTTGGCAATACAGGTTTTGCTCCTTTGGTTCTAGTTGTGTAAGATGCATCCATAGTTGTCTAAGGATACACTACAAAGATAATTTATCATATAAATTAGGCTTCCTAGAAACCATGACACACCATAACTTATATAGTGTTGGTTTCTATGAACTCAGATGGTTCCCTATGCTGAAGTGAGTGTTTGCATATTAAATTAATAACTCTAAACAATAATAACATAACTCGGTAAGAGATAACTTAGACCATACACTATTCAATAGAGTATGATTATAATGTTTAGGCATATCAACAATATTGAAGTGTTCCAAGCATTGTAATTTGTGGAACAACTTTCGCACAAGTCTGTATGCCCAAGGCTAACTTAAAACATTTGTCACTTTGATCCAATCATAGAGACTTGCCTTTCTTGTTAATTTAATATCCATATTCATTCTAAAATCCCTTTGATCATATCAAATTATTTCAGACTCGTGTTTCATTAGTGAATACACATTTTCATCTAAGTCCACATCTGAAGTTCATGAAATAATGAAATTCACTACATGCTGAAATATGATACATCACTATGTATCATATACAACAATCAACGCAAACTTTGTTTTACCAGAATGCGAGGTTTCAGTCATCAAACCTAGAGAGGGTTGGTTTGCCTGTGCCAAGAGATCAAGTATTTGAAGACTCCATTGTTGGAAATATGCCCTAGAGGCAATAATAAAAATGTTATTATATATATTTCCACGTTCGTAATTAATGTTTATATTTCTGTGCTATAATTGCAATGACCCTGACTATGAGATTCAGAAGAAAACTCACTTGCATGTGTGGAAATGTAAACACCAAGAGTTCCTGGTGTAGCCTCTAAGACCATCTCATGTGCTAACTGATGATTACGTTTTCTTAATCATGGACATTGTTCTTGTAACAAGGATGTCAGTAGCAATGGGAACATATTGTTAGCAGAACAATGATGTTGAACCGACCCCAGTATTGAATGATATACTTAGAGATCACATCGTAACAACGTTATAAGTCATATCATGAAATGTTATCATATACGTAATTCCTTAGACCATGAGAGTATCGAGTTGCTTCACACAGGAAGACATGCTTTGGTTCTTAGATGAATCCTCCCGTAAATGGGAAGTAGTAAAATAAGTTCTGGGTATGTCAGATGGTGTGGCTAGTGACTGTGATAGTTCAAGAATGGGATTTGCTCCTTCACGATGAAGAAGATATTCACTTCGGGCCCACTCGGTATGAAGGTATCCATTATAGTCTGGCCAGATGCATTGTGATTTAGTCACAGGGATACCGGAATACGATAACGAGAAAAGGGACAAACGAGCAAAGAGGATAACGAGTGGCTTGTGTTCAAGAAGTTGTTACACATGGGTGCCAAACATCTCTCCTCTAACTTTTTCATATATCACAAAGCAAAGGGAATGGTACATGAATAAACATAATGGTTCACTCGAAGTTTCTTCGTGTATGTGCGGGAGTCAACATGGGTGTCCATGGCTCCGCTGTTGATTATTGGCTATTGACGAAAGGCTGTTGGCCTATGTCCGGAAGATGTTCTGAGTCATGTCCGCATTATACCGAACCTATTGGGTCACACACTTAACGAGCAGTAGTCTGTTAGAATACTGGAATGGTAGAAGGTTTAGTGGAAGCAAAGCAGAATAGTTCATACGGGTACCGGAAGTAGTTCCGGGGATTTATGAAATAGTTCATAAGGGCACCAAAAGTAGTTTTGGGTATTTAAGGATATGTCCGGATCACTCTGGAGTAGTCCCAGGTGGTTCCGGAACATATGAAAATGGTAATGGGAAAGTTTACGATCAACCGGAATAGTTTCGGTGATCGGTGGACAGTTTAAACAATATGTTGTGTTCACCGGACATAATAACCTTTGCCCGGATGGCTCCGAAACCCATTTAGATGGCTCCGGAACATTCGTTAGAGGTTCCGGAAGGTATTGGAAGTGCTCCAAAAGTGTCCGGAATGTCCCGAAACAGTCCCGGTAGGTCCCGGAAGGTCTTGGAAGCTTCTAGAAGGTTCCGGAAGGTTCCGGGCAGTACCACCCACTTCCCTGCGCCCCTGGCCTTGGGGAGCAAGCCACCTAGGCTGCCCTGGCCGGCCAGGTGGTGGGGGCGCACCAAAAAGGGGTGGGAGATCCTCCAGGTGGGATTTCCAAATACCATTATGGAAGGTTTCCGGTGGGAAGGTATGTGTAGGTTTGGAAGGCTTGGGAGTCCAAGTTGGACTCCCAAACCTCCTTGAGCTGCGCCCTAGGCCCCTTGGCCACCTATATAAGGTGAGCCAAGGGTGGGGGAAGAGACACACAATCAATCCCCAAGGCCTATGCGCCACCCTCCCTCCTCTAAACCCCGTTGCTCCACTTTTAGACCCCGGTTTAGACGCTGTTCTAGATCGGAATCCGTTAGGGTTTTCTCCCTCTAGTTTTCTCGGTGGCGTTCATCTCTGGACGGCGGAGCGCTGCTGGATTGCTGCTACGGGATGTGTGGATACTAATGGAGGGGTCGTACCTTCGACCCTTCTTCGAGGAGCTTGTTCATGGGACTTGTCCGTGGGACTAGATCACAGGACTTGTTCATGGGATTGATCGAGGGACTGTTCGTGGGAGAACTTGCGAGATCTACTTCCACTACGTCCACGAGCTTCACCAACTCTACTTCCGCTACATCGGTTGGTGAGCCATGACCTAAAACCTTGTATGCAATCTTCTTGGATGATCTTGGGTTCTTGATTCGTAGGCCGAATTTTTTTGTTTTCTACTACGTTACCCAACAGTGGTATCATGAGCGATCCTTGATTAGATGCATGTTTAGGTAGATCATATGTTGATATGAGGCATTGATTTTCTTGTTTGCTTCCCTATCATGTGATCTTTTCTTTGCTCGACGGCATGATGTGATTTTGCTACAAGGTTTGAGTTTTACCATGATCCTTCTATGCTGCTCTTAGTATGCTGGTTGCCTTGATCATGGACTACATCAAATTCCTTGGATCTCATACTAGTCTTGCTATAGAAAATTTTACATGAACGGGCTTGTGGATTTTATGAACTCAAATCCACACGGGGGTCACGCGTTTAACGAAGTTTGGCTTGTGGCATTAGTTGCTACACGCACCCCGTATGTTAAACTAGCAACAAAAGAAGTATCGTGTTTTGTTTTGTCTAGGGTTTCTCGTTTGCCTTGTAAACCTGCTTAGCAACCACGATAAAATTTGCAACAACTCGTATAGATAGCGATCTAACTCGTTTTTGCAGAGAATGCATGTGATGTGGTATAGCCTTCAAGATTTGCAATGTGTTTGTATGAGATGCTATATGTTATGTAATATTTATTCGCGACCTGCGTGTCGTGGTACGGCATGATGACTGGAGTCATATGATTGTCACTTAATTATGGCCTGCGTGCCAGAACTGTTTATTAGCTCGAGGCAAAGCAATAGATAGATGCAAGGTGATGATCTACGATGCGGAGGTGGACCCCGACGCACATGCCGGAAGCCGTGGTGATGTTCCCGGCGCCAAGGAGAAAGTTGGTGAACGCGGTGACTTCTACCACGACGGCGTGAAGACTACGAAGACTTCACGAAGCAAAGGGCTATATCATATCACATAATTTTATGAACTGCATGTGATGTTTATCCCTTTGATGCACCCTTGTTTGATGCGCGGTAGTCGTGTTTTATTAGGGTGATCTCTCGCAAAACAATATTAAGTTGATAGTGTTCTTCCAACTGTAGCACCGTCTACACTATGTTTCACATCGGAGCAGGTCATGTCACATGGGTGCACACGTGTGTGACGCATAAAAGGCGGGTGTGTTAAAAGAACACACAGCGCATTACACTTGGTTGTCTTGACGGTTTGGATAAAAGTTTGCTACCGGAACACGCCCATCGAAAGATGAACAAGAATCACATGTGTTGTGATTGGCAAGTTGGCCTACCGGTCCAATCTAAGTCATCAGTGATGTCACATCAATGGCGGACGATTGGGTCGGATCTTGAATCACTTCAGCATCAATTACGAGAGATAGTGATCTAAGTGGGAGCGCACTTAGTAATTAAATTGATTAATCACAAGTGCAACTTAATTATGAACAAAGTCTTAGTATTTGCATTATCGTTGTAGAATAATGGCTCGCGTTACCACCTTCCCAATTGATTTTGATTAACTGTATTATCTGGTAAAAACTTTACGATTGGTACCGTATTGTGAGGACTATCCTCAATAGTGCCGAGAAGGACCATGTCCTATCGCAATTTTTTGATGCTCTCCCGCTGATGCTATGGATGATGTGACTTACGTCCATAATCCAAAAATGCTAGAATTCCACCACAGCTAAGTGCATTGTCTTCACCACCATGAAACCCGAACTTCGAAAAGTTTGGGATAGTTATGTTATATTCATGGAACTGAAAAATTGTTTTCAGTGGTAAGACAATTAATGTTGGATATAATATATCTAGTACAATGTATGATTGTAAGCATTATTGAAAATATTCACTGTGCTCTTAACGAAACTGATAAGTGTGGGATCCAGAAGAACACTGATCATATGATGATGAGGATTAAGGGAAAGGAAGTTCCATAGGGTGTTAGTAAGACTTACATGCCGGAAAGTCCATGGCATGCGCCACCCTTGATCATGTGTGATCTTCTGTGAGTAGGAGTGACATTGGAAATAGAACTATGATACGTATAAAGGCAAAACGAAAGAAGACTGGAACATCCAGCTCAGAAATGAAATTTATACAGAGTTATAGATGAATTCATAGCTGCTCAAGAGATGTAATTCTTGGGAATCATGATTAAGCAGTTAATTGTGGATTCTGTATATTGTGATTAAACTGTTGATCATCGGAATATCACTTCAATTGCATATCGTTGCAAGTTGATGCAAGAAATACTATGGCTTTTATGACTAGCTAATGATGAGTTTTGACACGCTCGGGAACACGGTAAAAGGTTTACTATACCGTGTGTTGACTCTATGATTATCTTCATAATTTATTTTAGAGTTGAGTAAATTGTTACTACACTTTGGCCTTGTTGCAAAACATCATTTTGAATCATGTTTGTTGCAAGAGAGTTGTTCAAAGCTATGAATAACGTAAAGGCCATACTTCCATTATGAATAGGTTGTATGTTATGAATCTTGATAATAATACTAAACATCCATAACACTGACGCTAAACATCGCAAGACTGACAGAAATACCACATAGATGTGGCACTGCCGTTTATCACAAGTGACATAACATGCATGAAGAATTTCCATAAGTGATGGACTTTCGAGTCATATGACTACGAATCACTTGACGCTTGCGATCTTTGTCTCGAAGTAATGTGACTAAAACACCGTTGATAGGCCATACATGAACGGGCAACTAAACCATTGGTAATCATACATGATGATGTGTGTAGTCCAATAAGTGTAGTTGTGTGCAGTGGATTCCCTATCTTCACTCATGAGTTGAAGTAGATATGTGGATATCTGTTCAATAGAGACATACGTCTGAAATCTTTGAAATGTTCAAGGAATTTTAGAGTGAAATAGAAATTCATTGTAACGAGAAAATAAAGCTTCTGAAAATTAGATTGTAGAAAGTAATATTTGAGTTACAAGTTTAGCGAACGTCTGATGAGTTGTGAAGAGTGTCATAACTTGCGTCTCCCGGAACATCACTATGAGTAAGATGTTCGAGAGATGTAATCAAGCCATGTATGACACGGTAAGATCAAATATGACGTTTATCAATTTGCCATTATACTCATTAAAAGTTATGCGTTAGTGACTACGGCTTTTACACTGAAAAGAGCATCAGCAAATCTGTTGAAATGACACCATATTAGATGTGGTATGGACTGTTAAAACCATGTTGTCATTTCTTAAAATTTGGGTATATGAGGCATATGTTTGACATACTCAAAACCCCAAATCAGATAAGTGCTACTTTGTTAAGGTTATGCCAAAAGTTTTGGTATTCCTCTATCACTACACAAAAGCAAAACTGTTTGTTGTTAAGAACGGTGTGTTTTGAAGAAAAATAGTTTCTTACAAAAGAGTGAGTGGGAGGAAAGTGCAACTTGTCAAAGATTGTTGAATCTTCAGAGAAGTGCGCAGCTGAACCACACAGGTTAGACAAAACTCGTACAAACATTCATGATATGTAAAACGAGATATTGTTGTTCGACAATGATAAACCTGTGATATACAAAGAAGCGTTGATGGGCCCTGACTCCGGGATTTGGCTAAATGCCAAATAATCCGAGATAGTATCCATGGAAGTAAGTCAAGTTTTGAACTTGGTAGACCCTCCGAAAGACTAAAAGTCTGAAGAATATATATATGGATTTATAATTGATTCGGATGAAATTGTTTTATCCATAAAGCTCAACTCGTTGGAAAATTGCTTTCTAGCAAGTTCAAAGGTTGACTACGGCGAAATAGTGTCGACCGTAGAAATGCTTTAGTCATTTCGGGTTATACTAGCAATTACTACATATCTCATTTATAGGATATGGTAGAATGAACGTCAAAAACAAAGTTCCTACACGGAAATATAACAAAGGACGTATACGTGATACGACCGGAATGTTTTGTCGATTCAAAGGATGCTAAAATAGATGCAAGCCTTGGATATCCAGTGATGGACTGAAGCTAGCATAATGGAGTTGGAATTTTCGTTGTGATGAAATTGCGAAAAGAGTTTGTTTTCATCAGGAATAACGAAGATGCTTGAATGTTCAAGAAAGTAAGTGGGAGCTGAATAATATTTCTAAAACCTTATGTAGATGACATATTGTTGATTGGAAATGATATAAATTTCTTGACACGAATAAGGACTTCGTTGGAAATAGTTTTCAGTTGAAGAATTTGGGCTGATATAGCATTAGGATTGAGCACAATGATCTATGTAGATAGTAAGTGCCTGATCATGCTAAGACCAACATTACATGTTGACATGATACTAAAGTAGTTTAGTATGAAAACGCCAAGAAGAATGTTCTTGCCGAGGTCACGGTGAAAAATTATTTGCAGATATCAGTGTTCATGAACACAGATAAGCAAAAACACGTGAATTGAATTCCACTCACCTGTGTGTTTGGATTAATCATGTACACCATAATATGTAAAACGACCAGATATGTCCAACGCTCCAAAAGGTTGTGAGCAAGATACCAAAGTGATCAATATGTTGATCATTGGACAAACAATGAAAAGTTAAACTTATGATAGATAAGATTTGTTTCTCGGAAAATGGAGAGAATGAAGAGCTTGTTGTAATGGGTTACACCAGCTGAATTTTTGATGTAAATAGTTACACCAATTCAGTCTTCATACTTACTCCGACCGATTTTCGATTTTAATTGGGATTATGTGTTTCACACGTAAGGGTGGCGCAGTATGAAGGAACTTTGTCAAGTTCGATACTGTGGCAAATTCTATAACACTGGCTAAGTATATTGTTGCTTAAAGAAGTAACAAGGGAGGGTATTTTGAATCATCAGTTCATTTATGAACATGGTATGGTTTCCAAGATGCTTAAAGCTCATGGAACATTTATGAATGATTTCATGACTTATTCTAAAGGAACCAAGGTCCTGCCAAATGATTCAAACATATACAAAGCTAAACTGATAAAATTAGTGAATTTTATGATAGCGTGAAAACGCGAAGATATGCAAGATACAAACGGGCCTGAAACATCAGATCCGATGATGAAGTCTATACCACAAATGAAGCATGTATTACACCGGTATGCCATAGGTGTAAAATGCTCAAGCACTGATAATATTATTGACTCTAGTGCAAGTGGGAGACTGTTGGAAATATGCCCTAGAGGCAATAATAAAATGTTATTATATATATTTCCACGTTCGTAATTAATGTTTATATTTCTGTGCTATAATTGCAATGACCCTGACTATGAGATTCAGAAGAAAACTCACTTGCATGTGTGGAAATGTAAACACCAAGAGTTCCTGGTTTAGCCTCTAAGACCAGCTCATGTGCTAACTGATGATTACGTTTTCTTAATCATGGACATTGTTCTTGTAACAAGGATGTCAGTAGCAATGGGAACATATTGTTAGCAGAACAATGATGTTGAACCGACCCCAGTATTGAATGATATACTTAGAGATCACATCGTAATAACGTTATAAGTCATATCATGAAATGTTATCATATACGTAATTCCTTAGACCATGAGAGTATCGAGTTGCTTCACACAGGAAGACATGCTTTGGTTCTTAGATGAATCCTCCCGTAAATGGGAAGTAGTAAAATAAGTTCTGGGTATGTCAGATGGTGTGGCTAGTGACTGTGATAGTTCAAGAATGGGATTTGCTCCTTCACGATGAAGAAGATATTCACTTCGGGCCCACTCGGTATGAAGGTATCCATTATAGTCTGGCCAGACGCATTGTGATTCAGTCACAGGGATACCGGAATACGATAACGAGAAAAGGGACAAACGAGCAAAGAGGATAACGAGTGGCTTGTGTTCAAGAAGTTGTTACACATGGGTGCCAAACATCTCTCCTCTAACTTTGTCATATATCACGAAGCAAAGGGAATGGTACATGAATAAACATAATGGTTCACTCGAAGTTTCTTCGTGTATGTGCGGGAGTCAACATGGGTGTCCATGGCTCCGCTGTTGATTATTGGCTATTGACGAAAGGCTGTTGGCCTATGTCCGGAAGATGTTCTGAGTCATGTCCGCATTATACCGAACCTATTGGGTCACACACTTAACGAGCAGTAGTCTGTTAGAATACTGGAATGGTAGAAGGTTTAGTGGAAGCAAAGCAGAATAGTTCATACGGGTACCGGAAGTAGTTCCGGGGATTTATGAAATAGTTCATAAGGGCACCAAAAGTAGTTTTGGGTATTTAAGGATATGTCCGGATCACTCTGGAGTAGTCCCAGGTGGTTCCGGAACATATGAAAATGGTAATGGGAAAGTTTACGATCAACCGGAATAGTTTCGGTGATCGGTGGACAGTTTAAACAATATGTTGTGTTCACCGGACATAATAACCTTTGCCCGGATGGCTCCGAAACCCATTTAGATGGCTCCGGAACATTCGTTAGAGGTTCCGGAAGGTATTGGAAGTGCTCCAAAAGTGTCCGGAATGTCCCGAAACAGTCCCGGTAGGTCCCGGAAGGTCTTGGAAGCTTCTAGAAGGTTCCGGAAGGTTCCGGGCAGTACCACCCACTTCCCTGCGCCCCTGGCCTTGGGGAGCAAGCCACCTAGGCTGCCCTGGCCGGCCAGGTGGTGGGGGCGCACCAAAAAGGGGTGGGAGATCCTCCAGGTGGGATTTCCAAATACCATTATGGAAGGTTTCCGGTGGGAAGGTATGTGTAGGTTTGGAAGGCTTGGGAGTCCAAGTTGGACTCCCAAACCTCCTTGAGCTGCGCCCTAGGCCCCTTGGCCACCTATATAAGGTGAGCCAAGGGTGGGGGAAGAGACACACAATCAATCCCCAAGGCCTATGCGCCACCCTCCCTCCTCTAAACCCCGTTGCTCCACTTTTAGACCCCGGTTTAGACGCTGTTCTAGATCGGAATCCGTTAGGGTTTTCTCCCTCTAGTTTTCTCGGTGGCGTTCATCTCTGGACGGCGGAGCGCTGCTGGATTGCTGCTACGGGATGTGTGGATACTAATGGAGGGGTCGTACCTTCGACCCTTCTTCGAGGAGCTTGTTCATGGGACTTGTCCGTGGGACTAGATCACGGGACTTGTTCATGGGATTGATCGAGGGACTGTTCGTGGGAGAACTTGCGAGATCTACTTCCACTACGTCCACGAGCTTCACCAACTCTACTTCCGCTACATCGGTTGGTGAGCCATGACCTAAAACCTTGTATGCAATCTTCTTGGATGATCTTGGGTTCTTGATTCGTAGGCCGAATTTTTTTGTTTTCTACTACGTTACCCAACATCCATCATACCATTCATGACTTTAAACGGTAGTGTCATTATTAAGTTTGGATAATTCTTGGCATTACAATATTTCTAATAAATGATCAAACTGCTATCATCAATATAAGAATAACTCATTCATAACCGTAATGTGATCATAAAAGGAGGACAACTGACTTGTTTCTCACTAATATGAATAATTTTCTTCGCAAGGTGCAAGACACACTAATAAAGTTCACATTCAAACGATCATAAATTTTTTCATATAATTAATCAAATGATAGATGTAGAGGAAGAGTGTTATCGACCATCAACTATTTTGATTACCGTCAGCACACATTGTCACCTCATCCCTTCCAAGACACTCTATAAGAAGTAAGCATCGAATACTTAATCAACCACAATTAGTGTTTTGTGGGGAAAGACATTTATAACTCGTATATCAAATATAATTTCTCCGTCAATGACTATTCCTGCATTGGTTCTACCTTAAAAATTCTTAACTTTAGCCATGGACTCATGAAAGGTGAATGATTCTCCTTCATGGCATAGTCTAGACACGGTCTTTATAGCTGGGAGGAAGCGGATGCCACTTTCCAGTTATTGCAAAGTAACCAGTCATTTATTAGTCCAAGTTGTACACAAGGTGTTCATGTATCTTATAAATTTTCCTAGTGACTTTCTTAGCAGGTTGTTCGTTCCACCATGGTTGAAAGAAACCCCCTCCATATACTAATATTCCCTTACTCTGATTTGTGACCTAGTGCTTTCAAGTTCACCTAGCACGTCATACATGTTAGTTAACATGCATTTAGAATTCAGATTCCATAGAATGAAGTATGGTGTATTGGACAGTCATTCATAAGTGACGGTGAGTACGATACTCATCATCATCTTCCTCAATTACGGAGTTATCAGGTGTATCTCCTAGAAGTTATCGTATTAGGTTTAGTAAGTCATTTCTAATGAGTATGTCTCAAATGGTGTTTGTACCAATAAATGAAGTAAGACCCATTTACCTTAAGTTCTACATCACACTAAAAGAGCCATAGTTTTAAACATTCGGGGTATAACATTATCTACAATGATATTGCCTAAGACATGAAGACTAAGTTCATGATAGGAGTTCATGTTTTAAGACAATTCTGTAACTCCCACTCAGACAAACAATCCTCATAGTTTGATCTAAGTGATTACACGACCCTTGAGAACTATACCTCCCCCGTGTGTCACGGCTATCCTCAAGGTAGGCCATCATGCCAATCGCATCATCCATGTGACTCATGCTTGATCTTTTGATCTTGTGTCCCGAGGCCATATCTGCATATGCCAGGCTCACCACAATAACTTTAGTGATTATATGCCGCGTATGCAAGGCCATGTTTGTGGACATGCTAGGCTTTCTCCACCCATCTCTTGTGAACGTTAATATGTTTGACACCCGTGTGACACGTGATGCCTCCATAATGAAGAACTTTCCGGATGGTGCTTCACTAAGGAAGGACACTTTGTTGGATTAGTGAGGGATCATTCTATAATGCTACCGTCGTATATCTAATATAAGCAAAACATGATGCAAAAATATAAATCATACTAACTATGATGCCCCCCAAACTTCAAAAAAAAAACTATGATGCCCCCCTACAAATTAAAGTTTAGACGCTTCTACTTTATATTTTGCAAGTTTTACGTGGCTGCTAGGGATTTCGAGAAAGAACTGTTTCTATGCCCACAAATATAGAACCACAAGAATTCAGCAATTGTATCTATTACACCCCTGTCGGGGCCCTTGTGACGCCCCCAAAATCAACCCGTGTACAGTAATCATACACGCAGGGTACACGGCTGAGATTAGGGTGCCACGGTGAGAATATCACAGCACAACACTAAAGACAAAAGGATAAACAAATATGTTACAATAACAGGGATCACAAGGATCCGAATACATAAGTCATACAAGCCATAATATCTGAGTACAGACATAGTTAGTCAAGTTTTGCCTTAAGAAGGCTAGCACAAATGACGTCAGAGATACAGATCGAAAAGGCGAGGCCTCCTGCCTGGGATCCACCGAACTACTCCTGGTCAACGGGGAACTCGACATCGTAGTAGTCGCCTCCGGGGTACTCCTGCTCCTGGGCTCCAACTTCGGCTGCAGCGGCCGATCAGGCAAAGCGAAAAAGGGGAAATAAAGCAAAAGTGAGTATCTAGCATACCCGCGAGTCTTACGTCCGCTACTAAGCATTATGCATTGTATCAACGGAAAGAAGAGGCTGTATATAGTGGACTGCAAGATAGAAATCAGAATAAGGGTAAGAAGCTAGGCCTAACGAAGACTAGCATCTTCCGACGATGTCTTTGCGCATGAGGTAAGAATCAGCCAACAGTTTATATAAAGCATAAAGTAACAACGCAGCAGAAGTTGCTGCAGCATTGTATAATAATAAGTTGTAATAATTAACAATGCCTCCGAGTTCCCTCCTCGACTCCCCTGCGAGGAAGCAAACCCGGAACCATACAGTTTAATAGTAATAGTTTGTAGTGGTAAGATCCAGCTTCAGCATAAACCGTCCTGTTACCGTGGGCACGGCTATTCGAATAGATTAATCTTCCCTGCAGGGGTGCACTTGTGTTATGCTACACGCACGGATCTCCAGGGTGGCGGGAACCTTGTTAGGGAACGCTCCACCGAGGCTATCCGACACTTCGTAGCCCATCTTTCAAACTCAACAGAGAGGCCATCCGCCGGTCTAAATCCTAAGTACGCCGGGACTTGGACCCCAACCCAAACGTACTCCTGCATGGTGCGTGGCTGGCCGGTGAAGTTAAAGCAAATCCAAATAAGACACCACCGCGCGAGCAAATAAGACAACACCACTTCCCGGCGCAGGCCGCGGTACTGCTGACGTTTGAAGAGTCCTCGGACGACACTACGAAGCAGAGGAGCCCATAACTCGTAATTCCCACGGGTAGGTAGTGCGTACATGGCATATAGCCAACTCAAGACATTCACTGAATCATTAGTCATTTTATTAACTTGCGGGACAACCGTTATCGTTGCCTCGACTTAACTGACCCGCGGACAACGACAGCAGCCAGGACCACCAGTACATCGGTGCCTGCCCTGTCGTCCCACCAAGTCACTGCGGTTACCAACAAGGTGAACCGTCTCCTTACCTTGTCTCGCGTGTGCTCCTGGAGGAGCTCGACTTTCGTGGTTTGGTAACTCTCCGGCCAACGATCAGGGGCCAAGCACACCGGTACACTGGTCGTACCCTCCCTGTCGTCCCGTCGCAATACCTCTCGCGGGCACCGTTGGGTCGCCCGACTTCTTACCTGAAGGACAACCATTGCTCAGGTACCTAGAGCGGCTATACCGAGTCAGCAACGAGTGGAGTACAAGGATTACTCCTTGATAGCTCACACTTGATGGTGGCTCGGCAGAGCCGAGGTAGGGGCCTGAGGCGGTGTCTGCATTGTACCGTACCTATGCAGTTATAATATTTGTACCCGCGTTCACTCCCCTGAGTGATCACGACCCGCTATCTAATCCTAGCTAACAATGCGCAGGGCTCACTGCTGAATATTGCATAATAATAATAGGCAGCATAGGATAAGGAAGGCACATCAAGGGGCGACAATGACAGATTATGCAATTGAATAGGTAAGCAACGTAGCAGCAGCAGTAACAATGCCTAGTGCAAGAAAGTACGGAAAGATAGGCGATATCTGGGGAAGAGAATGGCTCTGCTTGCCTGGAAGCTCGACGGTAGGGGTAGGGTCGTCGACGAAGTAGTCGTACTCAGCAGCGGTGTAGTCGACGGCAGCAGCGGGGTCTACCGGAGATAAGGGGGGAAGAAACAGTAAATACACAGCAATATTATACAAACAGATGCATGACATGACAGATGAAATGTTAACGGTGTTCTAACGCAGTGCAATGCACGTTGCTCGGAGCGGCAATTCATCCGGGGATGAACGGCCAGCTCTAGGTGATTATCGGACAAGGCGTCCGAAGGGGGGAGATATCATGCCGGAGGTGTCGTGGACATCTGACACATGTGTGGGTGGTGTATCCGGGTTAGTTGATCTATTCCGAACAACTTTCGTGTTCGAAATAAATTCATCCGGGTACTTTAGCAGTACCGGACAATTTATCGGACAGTCGGTCCGGAGGGGGACGGTTCGATGTTCGTTGTGTTAGAGGGGTGTGACAGACATACGGATAGCGTATTCGTATTTTTTATATTTTTCTGATCAATTTTCATGTATAAAGTTTTTGAATCTGAGTTACGGTTTAAAAGTTATTCAAATTCAAAGTTTAAATCATTTGAAAATAATTTCTGAATTTCTTTTACTATTATAACAACATTATCCAAAACATTATCCAAAACAGTGCCTGACATGTGGGACCCACATGTCAGCCTCTGTTTATCTATAAAACATTTTAATAAATCAGAAAAGGCACTGGGCCCACATGTCAGTGACTCAATTTATCTAAACTCGTTTTAATTATTAACCTGACAGTGGGGCCCAACTGTCAGTCTAACAGTTATTAACTAACATTTTTATTTAATCTAACAGGGGGGCTAAGTGGGGCAGGCCCACCTGTAAGCCTCACATGGGGGTTATTTATTTAAGAAATAAGCTAACAGGGGGGGTTAGGCCTAATCAAAGATTAGCAGGGGCCTGGGCCCATATGCCAGTGGCACTGGCCACAGGGCGCGCACGCCGGCGGCGACACAGAGCACGGCGGTGAGGCTCCCGTCCGGCACGAGCCACCAAAGCGCACGGGGTTTGGACCTACGGCACCAGCGTGAGGAGATGAATCCATTACAACCATTTGCGTGGGGTATACTGGACCATGGCGATATCTACGACGAGGGCCGGCGGCCGGACTACTGATGATGGAGGCGGCGAGCTAGAGAAGGGAGGGGAACGGAGCTGCAGCTCACCCTGGAGGCACGCGATGGCCCAGTGGTGGCTTAGGAGCTGCAGTGGCGCCGGAGTCGCAGACGTACGCCGGCGGCTGTCGATGGAATCCGAGCCCGATTCGCACAACGTGCAGCACCACGGCTCGAGCTGCTCCTCAGGATCGAAGGAGTCGACGAAGTTGGACCTCCCCGGCGTCTCGGAGCGAAGAATGGTGGCCCGAGGCCTCGCCGGCGCCGGGGCCGTGCTGCCAGCGTGCGGACAGAGGAGAGATGCGGGGGGGGGGGGGGAGGCGCGAGGGGGAGGGGAATGGAGGAGGGCTTCATCCAGGGGGCAGGCGGCGTCCTTATCCCCTCCACGAGGGAGTAGGTGGAGGAGAGGGGGGGCATCTCGGCAGCTCCCTGGCCACGGCGCCATTGACATGCACAGGGAGCAGGTGGGGGTTGGTGGGAGGTAGGAGAAGGCCAGCCGGGTGGGCCTTTGCCCCTTGCGACGAATAGAATGTTCTGCTTTCTTTTTCTTTAGTTCTTTTCTGTTATTTCCTTTACTGTCTGTAATTGTTTTACCCACATTTATTTTTGTAAAAATGTGGAACTGGTCCAATTATTATTGTTACCCATTACTGAGGTGCCACAAAAGTTTTTGGATTTTTAATAACACTTTTGATAATTGTTTGCAATTTAGAAATTGCAAATAGTGCTGCTTTGCTACTGGTTATATTTGTTTGCATTTTTCAGTGGCTCAATAAATCACCACAACCACCTGGGCATGACCCAATGATTATTAGTGATTTAATAAAAGTGGTCCCATGATTTTAGGGCAAAGTTTAATTGCAACATATTTTTCATAGCAACCAAAAGGCATTTCTGAATATGATCAAAAGCAAAGTTGATCATGTCATGGTTTGCATAGTGATTAGCAACAGTAATTGTCATTAGCAAAAGGATTACTGTTACAGACAACTGAGGGTGTTACAAATCTCCCTCACTACAAGAATTCTTGTCCCGAGAATTTAAGTGGTAGCGAGGAAAAGATCGGGGTATTCATCGCGAAGGCGATCTTCGCGTTCCCAAGTGGCTTCATCTTCAGAATGATTCGACCACTGGACTTTGAGGAACTTGACGGTCTTGTTGCGGGTTCGACGCTCAGACTGATCGAGAATGCGGCTCGGATGTTCTCGATAAGTCAAGTCTTGCTGCAGCTCAATCATATCATGTTCCACTTCGCGGATAGGATCCTTGAAGCAGCGACGGAGTTGAGACACATGGAAGACATCGTGGACTTGGGAGAGGTTCGGCGGCAATTCCAATCGGTATGCCACGGGTCCACTCCTGGAAAGGATACGAAACGGGCCAATGTAGCGAGGAGCCAACTTGCCCTTGATACCAAAGCGATGAGTGCCCCTCATGGGAGTGACACGGAGGTAAGCGTATTCACCAGGTTGATACTCCATTTCCCGGTGTTTGCGGTCATAGTTGCTCTTCTAACGAGACTGGGCGGCCTTGAGATTTTCTTGCACAATGCGAACCTGATCTTCAGCTTGTTGGACAAGATCCGGTCCGAAGTAGGGTCGTTCCCCAGTTCCTGACCAATTCAGGGGGGTTCGACACTTACGTCCGTATAGAACTTCGAAGGGGGCCATCTTCAAGCTAGCCTGATAGCTATTGTTGTACATGAATTCCGCGTACGGGAGAGATTCCTCCCATTTCATGCCGAATGAAAGGACACAAGCACGAAGCATGTCTTCCAGCACTAGATTGACTCGTTCAACTTGGCCTTGCGATTGGGGGTGATAAGCGGTGCTGAGAGACAGACGAGTCCCGAAGGCTTCCAGGAAACTATTCCAGTATCGTGAGGTGAAAAGGATGCCACGGTCTGAACTGATCTCCAGCGGAATACCGTGGAGTGACACAATCCGGGAGATATACAAGTGTGCTAACTGACTAGCAGTGATCGTCTCCTTGACCGGCAGGAAGTGAGCAATCTTGGAGAATAGGTCGATGGCGACAAAGATGGCATCGTTACCTTTCTGTGACTTTGGAAAACCGGTGACGAAGTCCATCTCGACTTTGTCCCACTTCCAATCAGGAGGAGGGAGTGGTCGCAACCAACCAGCAGGTTTCTGATGTCCGGCTTTGACGCGACTGCAAACGTCACATTGAGAAACATAGCGGGCGATGTCTTGCTTCATGTAAGGCCACCAGTACCGCTGACGAAGGTCTTTATACATCTTGGTACTACCAGGGTGGATTGACAAGGGAGAATTATGGGATTTCTCCATGATATCCGGACCACAATTAATGATGGCCGGGCTCACAGGAACTACTAAGCGGCCCTTGAAGTACACAGCATCACCATCATTTGCATCAATGGTAAAAGGGGAGGGCTTCCCTGCTGCGCTATCCTGCTTGATCTTCACAATGTCAGGGGCCAGAGATTGTCTACTCTTGATGAGGGCGTCGAGTTTTGACTCGAGAACCAGGTTGTTAACGTAACCTTGAGGAACAATCTCGAGGTTCAGCTTGCGAAGCTCTTCATACAGATGTGGTTGTTGTACCTGAACTTCAAGTTCAGAACAGTAAACCTTGTGGCTCAAGGCATCGGCCATCACATTAGCCTTGCCAGGGGTATACGAAATATCCATGTTGAAGTCGGCTATTGTCTCGAGCCATCGTTGTTGACGAAGATTCAGGTCTGGCTGAGTAAACAGGTACTTCATACTTTGGTGATCGGTGTAGACCTCGCAACGATTACCGACGAGGTAATGTCGCCACAGCTTCAATGCATAAATTACTTCTACCAATTCAAGATCATGTGTTGGATACTTGTCTTCGTGAGCACGCAACTGACGAGAGCCATAAGCAATCACTTTGCGCTCTTGCATTAGGACACAGCCTAATCCTTGACGAGACGCGTCGCAATATATCACGAAGTCCTTCTGAGTATTGGGGGGAGCGAGCACCGGGGGAGAAGTTAGCTTGTCCTTGAGCGCTTGGAAACTTTCTTGACATTTATCTGTCCACTCAAACTTGACGCCTTTGTGAAGCAGACTAGTCAGAGGCCTGGCAATCTTGGAAAAATTCTCGACGAAACGGCGGCAATAGCTAGCGAGCCCGAGGAAACCGCGGACTTGCTTGACGGTCTTGGGAGGAGTCCAGTCAAGAATAGCCTGGATACGTTCTGGGGTGACGGCAATGCCATCCTTGGAAATCACATGCCCAAGGTAGGTTACTTCGGGAAGCCAGAACTCACACTTAGAATACTTAGCGTAGAGTTTGTGTTCTCTAAGCTTCTCCAATATAAGACAAAGATGTTCAGCATGTTCTTCTTCATTCTTGGAATATATCAATATATCATCCAGATAAACCACGACGAACTTGTCGAGGTACTCCATGAAAATACAATTCATCAATCTGGAGAAGGTGGCTGGAGCATTGGTTAAGCCAAAGGACATGACGGTGTACTCGTATGAACCATAGCGAGTAATGAAGGCAGTCTTCAGAATGTCCTCATCACGGACTCGGATTTGGTGATAACCCAACCTCAAGTCGAGTTTAGAAAACACCTTGGATCCGACAAGTTGATCATACAGATCGTTGATCCGGGGAAGTGGGTATTTGTTCTGGATGGTGGCTTGGTTAATGGGCCGATAATCTTGGACCAATCGGTTTGTCCCATCGCTCTTCTTGACAAAAAGCGAAGGTGCTCCCCAAGCTGAGGAACTGGGGCGAATGAATCCCTTCTGAAGTGCCATGTCGATTTCCTCCTTAAGTTCAAGGAGTTCATGTGGCGGCATCTTGTAAGGACGCTTGGCAATAGGGGTGGTGCCGGGCTTCAAGTCGATGAAAAATTCGACTTCTCTGATCGAGGGTATTCCGGCAGTTCTTCTGGGAAGACGTCAGGAAAATAGCGAATGACTGGAATGTTCTCGATGCCTTCGAGGGGGGCGGCATTCAAAGCATTCATCATAAATATCTGTGTTTCAGCATTACGGGTAACTCGGGTGGTGTGGTTAACAATCTCGCCGGAGGGGTGAAAAAGTTGGACAGACTTGGTTCCACAATAAAGTGCGGCATCGTGAAATTTCAACCAATCCATTCCCAGAATGAGGTCTATGGTGGAAGACGTCAGGATGATGGGGGAAGCAAGGAATTCAATTCCTTCAATTTCAACGATGGTTTCGGGCACTATCTTGGTGGTTCGGCATTGGCCTATCGGGGTGCGAACAACCATCGGTGGGTTCATCTTTTCCAACGCGAAGTTATGCGACAATGCAAATGCTTCCGACAAGAATGAATGCGATGCTCCTGTATCAAATAAAACAGTAGCAGGTACAGAATTAACGAGAAGGGTACCCATCACGGTACCGGGTTGTTGCTGAGCTTCTTCAACATTGATGTTGTTAGCATGTCCACGAGCATAAGCAGCAGACCCAGTATTATAGTTGGGGGTCCTGTTGTTTCCACGACCATTTCCACGGCCAGCGGGGTGAACTACCAGTTGCTTCTGTTTCTGGGGGCACTCTCTGGAAAATGCCCAGGTTGGCGGCACGTGAAGCATAATCCATCCTGAGGACGAAGGGGGGTAGCATTGGGTGGTGCAGGCAGAGCTCTTAGCATCTGCGGTGGCGGAGGCAGACGGGGTGCAGCATAAGACAGCCTTGGAGCAGGGACCGGTGAATGGGTCACACTGGTAGGGAGCCAGATACGACGCTTCTGCGTTGCGCCCGAAGATGAGCCAACGTCACGATAACGCTTCAGAGAGTTCTTGTGCTCCATCTGGGCAGTCTCGACGGTGATAGCCTTGTTCACCATGGTGGCGAAGTTGGCGAAATCATGAACGGCAAGAGCGAGCCTGAGGTTTGGATTGAGGCCACAACGGAACTTCTGCTGCCTGCGAGCATCAGTGGTGATCTCTTCTTCCGCATAGCGAGAGAGGTTGAGGAACTCGCGCTGATAGGCTTCAACAGTCATGTCGCCCTGAGTGAGGTTGCGGAATTCTTCCGCCTTACGATCCATGATCCCCTGAGGAATGTAGCGGGCGCGAAAGGCAGACTGAAATTCATCCCAGGTGATGACTTCTCCGACTGGCAGCGAACGCTTGTGGGTGCTCCACCACTGAGCAGCGGCGCCTTTCAGATGATAAGACGCAAAGTTCACATAGTCGGCTGGATCGACATTAGCAGACTCCAGCTCGTGCGTGATGTCGCGAAGCCAGTCATCAGCATCCAACGGCTGAACAGTGTTGCGGAACATAGTGGGGTTGAGGCGGGTGAAGTCGTGCAGAGTCACGGTGGCATGCTGAGGGTGGTGCCCATTCTGATTCGGCTGGGGGAACTGAGCCATGACATTCTCCATGAACTGATGGTTCAGCTCGAACTGCTGCATCATCCCGGCCATGTAATCTGGCGGCGGAGGTGGGTCGTTGGCACCACGCCCACGACCACGGCCACCACGACCAGCCATCCTGCTAGAATTTAACAGGGGTATTTCAGCGATGAAAATTTAACGAGATACCGGAATCAAGCCTGAAGTAAAGCGACAACGAAGAGGAGGCGCGGATATATATAGGAGTAGTCATATAAGACATAGACATTCACACACAGAGTCAATCGAAAATCGGGCAGCGTAACGTCGTAGAAATTAAGGAAAAAGGACTCACTAGGCGGCGCGCAGACCGCGGTAAGGATTACACGACGCGACATAGATTCCACTATGTCAATCACGCCGCAAGAAAACTGTTGGCCACAGGAGTTAATGCCAGAGGACGCGCGGCCTTCCTAGAATGAGAATGGGATCCGCGGTCCGGGACCTGGGGTAGAACTCCTGCGACACGACTCAATCAATGGGGAAGCACCAAAAACGCCGGGTGGAATCAAGAGAACGTGATCCTAATGTCAGAGTTTGTAAAACTTACCAGCAAGGATAATAGAGCAGAGTCCCAGAGCATAGGTAAGGAGAAAAGGATCCTAATACCATAGATATCACACGTAGTGACATCGATGTGGGCCCGTAAGCCAAATATTAAGTTAGCAAAATAGTTTTTCAAAGTCTAGACTCAACTTCGACCAAGTAGTGGTGGGGTGGCTTCCTACAGGCAGTCGGCTCTGATACCAACTTGTGACGCCCCCAAAATCAACCCGTGTACAATAATCAGACATGCAGGGTACACGGCTGAGATTAGGGTGCCACGGTGAGAATATCACAGCACAACACTAAACACAAAAGGATAAACAAATATGTTACAACAACAGGGATAACGAGGATCCGAATACATAAGTCATACAAGCCATAATATCTGAGTACAGACATAGTTAGTCAAGTTTTGCCTTCAGAAGGCTAGCACAAATGACATCAGAGATACAGATCGAAAAGGCGAGGTCTCCTGCCATGGATCCACTGAACTACTCCTGGTCAACGGGGAAATCGACGGCGTAGTAGTCGCCTCCGGGGTACTCCTGCTCCTGGGCTCCAACGTCGGCTACAGCGGCCGATCAGGCAAAGCGAAAAAGGGGAAATAAAGCAAAGGTGAGTATCTAGCATACCCACGAGTCTTATGCCCGCTACTAAGCATTATGCATTGTATCAACGGAAAGAAGATGTTGTATATAGTGGACCGCAATATAGAAATCAGAATAAGGGTAAGGAGCTAGGCCTAACGAAGACTAGCATCTTCCGACGATGTCTTGCAGCATGAGGTAAGAATCAGCCAACAGTTTATATAAAGCATAAAGTAACAATGCAGCAGAAGTTGCTGCAACATTGTATAATAATAAGTTGTAATAATTAACAATGCCTTCGAGTTCCCTCCTCGACTCCCCTGCGAGGAAGCAAACCCGGAACCATACAGTTTAATAGTAATAGTTTGTAGTGGTAAGATCCAGCTTCAGCATAAAGCGTCCTGTTACCGTGGACACGGCTATTCGAATAGATTAATCTTCCCTGCAGGGGTGCACTTGTGTTACGCTACACGCACGGATCTCCAGGGTGGCGGGAACCTTGTTAGGGAACGCTCCACTGAGGCTATCCGGCACTTCGTAGCCCATCTTTCAAACTCAACAGAGAGGCCATCCGCCGATCTAAATCCTAAGTACGCCGGGCCTTAGAACCCAACCCGAACGTACTCCTGCACGGTGCGTGGCTAGCCGGTGAAGTTAAAGCAAATCCAAATAAGACACCACCGCGCGAGCAAATAAGACAACACCACTTCCCGGCGCAGGCCGCGGTACTGCTGACGTCTGAAGAGTCCTCGGACGACACTACGAAGCAGAGGAGCCCATAACTCGTAATTCCCACGGGTAGGTAGTGCGTACATGGCATATAGCCAACTCAAGACATTCACTGAATCATTAGTCATTTTATTAACTTGCGGGACAACCGTTATCTTTTCCTCGACTTAACTAACCCGCGGACAACGACAGCAGCCAGGACCACCAGTACATCGGTGTCTGCCCTGTCGTCCCACGAAGTCACTGCGGTTACCAACAAGGTGAACCGTCTCCTTACCTTGTCTCGCGTGTGCTCCTGGAGGAGCTCGACTTTCGTGGTTTGGTAACTCTCGCGGCCAACGATCAGGGGCCAAGCACACCGGTAAACTGGTCGTACCCTCCCTGTCGTCCCGTCGCAATACCTCTCGCGGGCACCGTTGGGTCGCCCGACTTCTTACCTGAAGGACAACCGTTGCTCAGGTACCTAGAGAGGCTATATCGAGTCAGCAACGAGTGGAGTACAAGGATTACTCCTTGATAGCTCACACTTGATGGTGGCTCGGCAGAGCCGAGGTAGTGGCCTGAGGTGGTGTCTGCATTGTACCGTACCTGTGCAGTTATAATATTTGTACCCGCGTTCACTCCCCTGAGTGATCACGGCCCGCTATCTAATCCTAGCTAATAATGCGCAGGGCTCACTGCTGAATATTGCATAATAATAATAGGCAGCATAGGATAAGGAAGGAACATCAAGGGGCGACAATGATAGGTTATGCAATTGAATAGGTAAGCAACGTAGCAGCAGCAGTAACAATGCCTAGTGCAAGAAAGTACGGAAATATAGGCGATATCTGGGGAAGAGAATGGCTCTGCTTGCCTGGAAGCTCGACGGTAGGGGTAGGGTCGTCGAAAAAGTAGTCGTACTCAGCAGCGGTGTAGTCGACGGCATCAACGGGGTCTACCGGAGATAAGGGGGCAAGAAACAGTAAATACACAACAAGCTTATACAAACAGATGCATGACATGACAGATGAAATGTTAACGGTGTTCTAACGCAGTGCAATGCACGTTGCTCGGAGCGGGAATTCATCCGGGGATGAACGGCCAGCTCCTGGTGATTATCGGACAAGGTGTCCGGAGGGGGGGGATATCATGTCGGAGGTGTCGTGGACATCCGACACATGTGTGGGTGGTGTATCCGGGTTAGTTGATCTATTCCGAACAACTTTCGTGTTCGAAATAAATTCATCCGGATACTTTAGCAGTACCGGACAATTTATCGGACAGTCGGTCCGGAGGGGGACGGTTCGATGTTCGTTGTTTTAGAGGGGTGTGACAGACATACGGATAGCGTATTCGTATTTTTTATATTTTTCTGATCAATTTTCATGTATAAAGTTTTTGAATCTGAGTTACGGTTTAAAAGTTATTCAAATTCAAAGTTTAAATCATTTGAAAAGAATTTCTGAATTTATTTTATTATTATAACAACATTATCCAAAACAGTGCCTGACATGTGGGACCCACATGTCAGCCTCTGTTTATTTATAAAACATTTTAATAAATCAGAAAAGGCACTGGGCCCACATGTCAGTGACTCAATTTATCTAAACTCATTTTAATTATTAATCTGACAGTGGGGCCCAGCTGTTAGTCTAACAGTTATTAACTAACATTTTTATTTAATCTAACAGGGGGGTTAAGTGGGTCAGGCCCACATGTAAGCCTCACATGGGGGTTATTTATTTAAGAAATAAGCTAACAGGGGGGTTAGGCCTAATCAAAGATTAGCAGGGGCCTGGGCCCATATGCCAGTGGCACTGGCCACAGGGCGCGCACGCCGGCGGTGACACAGAGCACGGCGGTGAGGCTCCCGGCCGGCACGAACCACCAAAGTGCACGGGGTTTGGACCTACGGCACCAGCGCGAGGAGATGAATCCATTACAACCATTTGCGTGGGCTGTACTGGACCATGGAGACATCAACGACGAGGGCCGGCGGCCGGACTACTGATGATGGAGGCGGCGAGCTAGAGCTCGTACCCGAGCTAGAGAAGGGAGGGGAATGGAGCTGCAGCTCACCCTGGAGGCACACGATGGCCCGGTGGTGGCTTAGGAGCTGCAGTGGCGCCGGAGTCGCAGACGTACGCCGGCGGCTGTCGATGGAATCCGAGCCCGATTCGCGCAACGTGCAGCACCACGGCTCGAGCTGTTCCTCAGGATCGAAGGAGTCGACGAAGGTGGACCTCCCCGGCGTCTCGGAGCGAAGAATGGTGGGCCGAGGCCTCGCCGGCGCCGGGGCCGTGCTGCCAGCGTGCGGGCAGAGGAGAGATGCGGGGGGGGGGAGGCGCGAGGGGGGAGGGGAATGGAGGAGGGCTTCATCCAGGGGGAAGGCGGCGTCCTTATCCCCTCCACGAGGGTGTAGGTGGAGGAGAGGGGGGGCGGCTCGGCAGCTCCCTGGCCACGACGCCATTGACACGCACAGGGAGCAGGTGGGGGTTGGTGGGAGGTAGGAGAAGGCTGGCCGGGTGGGCCTTTGCCCCGTGCGACGAATAGAATGTTCTGCTTTATTTTTCTTTAGTTCTTTTCTGTTATTTCCTTTACTGTCTGTAATTGTTTTGCCCACATTTATTTTTGTAAAAATGTGGAACTGGTCCAATTATTATTGTTACCCATTACTGAGGTGCCACAAAAGTTTTTGGGTTTTTAATAACACTTTTGATAATTGTTTGCAATTTACAAATTGCAAATAGTGCTGCTTTGCTACTGGTTATATTTGTTTGCATTTTTTAGTGGCTCAATAAATCACCACAACCACCTGGGCATGACCCAATGATTATTAGTGATTTAATAAAAGTGGTCCCATGATTTTAGGGCAAAGTTTAATTGCAACATATTTTTCATAGCAACCAAAAGGCATTTCTGAATATGATCAAAAGCAAAGTTGATCATGGCATGGTTTGCATAGTGATTAGCAACAGTAATTGTCATTAGCAAAAGGATTACTGTTACAGACAACTGAGGGTGTTACAGCCCTCCATTGCAAACGTCTTTGCATCGCTAATGTTAGAGAAACAGACACCCCAAAGCCACTTATATGGTAGAAGCCATATTTCAAGCGTGGAACCAGTCTCGCGTAAACGTGTAAGGTCGGTCGGGGCCGCTTCATCAGGACATTGCCGCAATGTTAAACGAGTACACGTGGGAGGGTAACAGTTGGAGAATTGATGCCACATACTAGATGTGTTCTATCCGTACAATTGATCTACGCATAGCCTTGCTTATGATACCACTGTTGGGGAACGGGGCAGAATACAATAATTCTTCTTAACCTACGATTCCCAAACCCAAGACATGTGCTATGCCATTGCAAGTAACGGATGGAAATAGGTCATGTACTAGTATGTAGTCCATTAAGTGGGAAACATTCCCGCGTGAACATGGCTGATGTAGTCGTACCCGCCGATCCTCGATGCAGCGGAGATCCTCGACGAATCCAGAAGGCACCCGGTCCTTGTAGATCGATGACGGGATTACATCCCCGTCGGAACATTGTCGGTGAAGACGTCACGATACGGCCCCGCTGATGAAGGATCACAACAAGTGTAGCGCCTCGCGAGATTATACACGTATGGTGTATCCGCTGTCCCTCCGGGCTCCGAACCAGAAGAGCAACGGAAAGAAGATCGATTTGGATCCCAGTAGCACGACGATGTGCGTATAGTGGAGAAACCTTCAACCCAGTGCAGACTCCAAACAAGGGGGGTCCGCTCAAAGGATTGATGACCCACAAGTGTAGGGGATCTATCGTAGCCTTTTCGATAAGTAAGAGTGTCGAACCCAACGAGGAGCAGAAGGTACAGACAAGTGATCTTGAGAAAGGAATAACTGCAAGCACTGAAAGGTAACTTTTTATGGGTTTTCTGGTATAATAAACAAGGAAATAAAAGCAATGAAAATAAATGGTTTTGAGGTGCCTCAAGTGGTCCAATCCTTTTGAACACAAGGGATAAGCCGAGAGATCAAACTTATTAGAGCTAAAAAATTCCTGAGGACACACGGAAGAGGTAGTCATGTGCTTTCGTCATATTCTGTCTAGTACTATGTTTTGTGTTGATAAGTGTTGTATGGGTGGACCTATGCTAGCGCACCTTCTAGACTAAGATAAGTACACTCTTATGATTAAACCTCTTGCAAGCATACGCAAATACAAGAGAGAAATTAAGGCAAAGCCTAACCATAGCAATAAACTTTAGGATCCAACACTCCCTCGTGCAAAAGTGTGCGAACTGGGGTTCAGGTTTCTGTCACTCCGGCAACCCACCATAAGCATCCTTTATACACAATGTATTCCCCTAGGTCCTTAAAAAGGCGAAGTGGTATGTAGTCGACGTTCATATAACACCACTAGAAGAATAACACCACAACTTAAATATCAAACAACACATATTACTTCAACATCATCTGACTACTAACAACTAGACTTCTCCCATGTCCTCAAGAACTAAAGGAAATACTCACAAGACATAAAAGAGATCATAATCATAGGTGATAAATATATGATAAACAATCTGGTCATAACAATAATTCTCCAACAAAACTTAATAGCGTTCACCACAAAAGAGTAATCAACACCGGTAAAGTAGAGGGGATGAATAGTGCAAGTTAAAACTCGGATTGCAACGGCGAGATGAGATGGGATGAAGATGGAGATGGTGTTGGCGATGATGGTGATGGTGATGATGATCTCGATGATGCCCGTGACGATGGTGATGACGATGAAGACGGTCTCTTCCTTCGGGAGGAGTTCTCCCTGGCGGAATCTGCCCACTGGAAAGGTATTTTCTCCTCTGTAGGTTTCCGCCACGGAGCGATGACGGAAATCCGGAAACTCTTCTTTTTTTGGGATTTTTAGGTCAAGAGGGTCAAATAGGCCAAATGGGCGCACCGGAGGTGGGGCCTACCCCCCCCCCCCCAGGCGGCCACCTGGCGCCGCCTAAGGGGGGGCGCCACCAGGGTGCCTAGAGCCCTGGTGGCCCCCTCCGGCAAGTCTTCGCTATATCTTCAGAAAGTTCCTCCCCGTGAATTTTAGGTCATTTGGAGATGTGCTGATATGGCCACTCTACGTGCACTTTTCCCCTTTGATTCCTGCGTCTGCTGTTTTGGCACCGGAAAGTTGTAAAACAAGACAAAACACTATAAGAACATCATCATAATATGAAATATATCAATGAATAGAGGTAAATTATGATGTAAAATACTGATGCATTTTGGACGTATCATGGATGAAAATCAAAGCATCCTAATAGATAGCAATTACGTATGATCATTACTGTTAAAGGATCTGGTCAGTATGTTATAGTTATCGCAATGTTTAACTTATGTGACTAGATCACATTGCAACACTTCTGGTGGCTGTATGTCCATCATATCATTCTCCCAATGATACAACTCCATTGTTAATAGGCGGTTCGTACCTCATGATCAGGAAACCTTGATCATCCGATTTTCTAATGGACTAGTATACTAGATTTAACTAGGGACCTATTTGTTTTATACCACATGTGTATTAATGTTTCCGCTTAATACAGTTATAGCACAGTATAAAACTTATTATGAACTAATGGAATATGTGAATGAACATATTTTATTTGCCTCTAGGCCACATTCCCAACAATTTCTCTCTTGTATTTGCGGATGCTTGCAAGAGGTTTAATCGTAAGAGTGCACTTGTCTTAGTCTAGGTGGTGTGCTAGAATAGATTCACCCACACAACACTTACCCAAATAATACATAGTACTAGACGGAGTATGACGAAAGTAACTTGACTACCTCTCACGTGTGTCCTCAGAAACGCCTTAGTATTTATAAGTAAAATCTTTCGGCTTATCCTTTGTGTTTAAAAGGATTGGGCCACTTTCTGCACCTCATCCTCATTTACTTGCCTTTATTTATTTGTTGCCTATTACGAAAATCCATAAAAATTTACCTCTCAGTACTTGAAGTTATTCCTTGCTCAAGATCATTTGTCATTACCTTCTTCTCCTCGTTGGGTTCGACACTCTTACTTATCGAAAAGGCTACGATAGATCCCCTACACTTGTGGGTCATCACCGGCAAGGAAGTGTTAATCAAGTCTGTTGCTCAAGCTATGCCCGTTTACTCTATGACTTGCTTCAAGCTCCCTAGAGTGTTGTGCGAGCACCTAAGTAAACTCAGTAGGCAATTCTTTTGGAGAAGTAAACAGGGAAAAAGGAAACCACACTTGGTAGCCTGGAGTTCGATGATACAAGCTAAGAAAGATGGTTTCCTGGGTTTTCGAGACTTAGAGCTCTTTAATATATCCCTACTAGGACGTCAAGCATGGAGGATCCTTACAAACACTACCTCTCTGAGTGCACAACTGCTCAAAGTTGTTTATTTCCCAGACTCTAACATCATGGAGGCATCTTTGGGACCTCATCCTTCTCAGATTTGGCGAGGTATCCTTGAAGGCCGTGACACTCTTTCTCATGGTCTTTTCAGGCGAATTGGAGATGGAACAGCTAGTTCGTCTTGGTCTCAAAACTGGATACCTAGGGACTCCAATATGAGGCCGATCGTTTGTCTAACCCCAGATAAACCTAATCTTGTGTCTGAACTTATTGATGCTTCTGATGCTCGGTGGAATGAAGAACGATTGCGCCAGTGTTTCTTGCCCAACGATGTTAATGCTATCTTGGCCATTCCGTTGTGCACTCAAGCCATGGTCGGTTTCTGTTCATGGCACTATGAATGGAAGGGGGAATTCTCGGTTAGGTCTATGTATAGGCTCCTAGTAATTCTTAAGACCGAGAGAGAGAATGACCTGGCCGGAAGAAGTAACACATCAAATCCTAGTGCGGAAGAGTTGGGCTGGAGATCAATCTGGTCAGTTAAGGTGCTTGCTAAGATCAGAACTTTTCTTTGGCGTTCGACAAAGCACACATTAGCCACGGATGATGTTAGAAAGCATAGAAATATGGTTACCGAGGAAACCTGTCAATTTTGTGGTGAAACCGACTTGTGGAGGCACTCTCTGGTCGACTGCACCATGGCAATGTGCGAAGTTGTGGCTCTTTAACCTTATTGAGGCATTATGACATGCTGATTTTGTGTCCTTTGCGATGACTCTGTGGGCCATTTGGACGGCTTGGCGCAAAGCTATCCATGAGAGCATATTTCAAAGTCCACTGGCCACTCATACTTTTGCTGAAAGATTTGTGCGGGAGCTCGACATGATCAACCATCTGGACTCAGTGGCAAGGAGTAAATCCCCTCATAAAACTTGTGCGGGCTCAAAGGTAACCTCTAGAGGAAAGCCTTGTACTCGGTGGACAAAACTTTGTCGTAATGAACAAGGCACTTTTCTGGGCTCTTCTGCAATAATCGTTCATGGAATCACAGACCCAGCAACAGCCGAAGCAATGGCCTGCCGGGAGGCTCTAGCTTTTGCGGAAGACCTGCTCCTCCAGAAAGTTATACTTTCATGTGACTCCAAGACTGTTGTTGCGGTCATTGCAGAAAACTCTGGAGGAAACTTTGAAAGGGTGCTTAAGGAAATCAACAACAGAAGATGCAATTTTTTGAGTTGCAATTTTGTGTTTGAAGGACCCTCCTCCAACATCCAAGCTCACGAGCTAGCAAAGTTTGCTAGTAATCTGTCAAAGGGTCGCCACGTGTGGATTATCAATCTTCATGACCCGTCTCGTATACCCTTTTGTTCCAGATTTGAGCAGTAGAGCTCGTGTAAACACCTCAAAAAAATTCAATTTGTTTTGAATTGTTTAAGCATTTTTTATGATTTTTTAAAAAAGCATTTTTCGACCTGCACCCATGTTCCTTAAAATTTTCCTCGCTTGCCTTTTTTAATCCACACAACGTCTCAGTCTATCCTCCTCCCTCCCGCACCGTCTTGGGCGAGATTTTGGTGCACTATTTTTTTTGTCTTGCCTTGTTGTCTCCGGGCTCGTCGTTATTTCTACCGTGGGTGCTCCTCTCATTGTCCTGACCATGAGCGCATACTCCCTCCATTCGAAAATATTGAACTAGAACTATATCCAGTATTTTCAAACGGAGGTAGTACAAAGAAATAACTAACTTTAAATTAAAACCATGATATTTAATATGGATAAAGGGAAACATAATTTACCTGAACATAAAACCATGGCCGACGCCATCGCCTTCTGTTCCACACCATGTCTTCATGCCACTAGAAGAATAAAGAAGAAAACACCATGCCTCATTGCATTAGAAGAATAAGGTAGAAAATCCATTCAGACGTAGAAGTGTCTAAACTGTGGTTTGTGAAGAATGAATTTCACATACATTCTCAACTCTATCACACATGTATATCGCATTTTGTAAGCATCTATTAAATTATTTTTGTAGATCATCTATCGTAGGCAATACCTAGCCCATGAACATCATCTAGTGCTCGGCAATGCTCGTTGGCCGCATGGAGAAAAAGAAGAAATAAAGAAGAGGTGACTCGGGGGGTGAACCCTAGCCGCCTCCTCCACCTTCCCCCGCCTCCTTCTCCTCCTCCTCCTCCGCCACCAGAAGGAGATCTCGCTACTCCACCTCACGTGGAGGGCTGGTGCGCTCGGGGCGACGCCCCTGGATGATGACATTCGGCGTGGCTTGAGCGGCGGGTTGCACATGCGGGTGCAGATGGGTCGTCCCTTGGTCGTGCGGACGGCGCGGGGCGGTGGTCGTCGCTGCGGAGAGTGGCCACTCGCTGGCCACTGTGGCGCCATGGAGGTGCTCTCTTCTTCGCCGATCTTCTCAGATCCGCACCGGCTTCGTTTCCCGGCGGTGTTGGTCGTCTTCCTCGAGTACTAGCGCCATGGATCTTGTGGGAGGGCTTGGATCCAAGGGAAACCCTTCGTTGGCTTGGCGGCTACATTGAAGTCGACGCCTTTGGTGTCGATCGCCTTCCTGAAGGCTTCGGTAAGGATCCTCCCCGGCCCACCCCTTCCCCGAGCTTGGGTGAAAATCTGTGGTCCCCTTCTTTGGTCGACGGCGACACCGTGGTGTGGCGCTCCTTCCTAAAGGCCTCGACTGGGATCTGCTAGGCGGTTGGGGAGTAGTAGTGGCTTAGTGGTAGAAATGCATCTTTGATTGGTGGCTCTCGTCCGGTGTGATGCATTTCCGATGCCGACGCCGACGCCCGTTGATATAGGAACGACGAAGACACGACGGAGGAGGCGAAGATGGACATGATTCTGGAGATCGGATGTTCGACCCAATTCGGGCGTCTGACATTTGGCGACGAAGACGGCGGCCTCGTATACAGAACACCTCCGAACAAAGACGGACTTCCGATGAAGTTCGTACGTCCGACATGGGTCGGAAACCCAAACCCGCCAAGACAGAGAGATGCACGTCCCAGACGGATTTCCAACACGATTCAGACGTCCGACGTGACGGACGTCCGACACACTTCGGACATCCGAAACTGCCTGCACGCAGATTGGACGGGCTACGGCCCATGTATCCTTAGTTTTATCTTCTAGCTTATAAATAGAACACCCCCTACGAATTTTAGGGTTAGTTTAGGTCAGAATTAAAGCTTGGGAACTATTAAGTTGTATATCTTGGTGAAGCTTTCCTCCGGGGTTGGCGATGCCGTTTTTCCAATAAAGATTGCCGAGAAGGTTCTTGTGTTCATCAAGGATTGTCGTGTTTTGGTTTGAGGCATGGTGAATTCCATCAGTTGCTTGCTGGATTCGTTCCTGTTCTTCAGGTTGTGTTCATCACGTTATTGGAAGGATTTCTATCCAGGTTGCTCGCTGTGAAAGATCGGGACAAACTCAAGAGGATCTCACCCCGGTGATCGGATCATCAGGTGTCTCCCTCCTTATGATGTTGGTGACAAGCCGGTTGAAGTCAAGCCTCTTATTGATGTAAGGAAGGATATTGCAGCATGTGATACACTTTCAGTTTGTGTTGAAAAAGGTGTGCAGACCGATGATAGTGGTGATGTTCGTGACTCGGTGCATATGGCGACGAGGTTCGACGACCCCAGTTTTGTTCGAACACGTCTGCGATGTTTTGTTGGAGTAGCCGTGCGTGTGCACAAAGGCAAGGATGGATGTGTCCATCAGTTGTGTGGCCCGGGCATTACTAAGTTGCAGGGTCGTACAGAGAATGTTCATGTTCAGCAACAAAGGGCACCATCAAGAGTTGAAAATAAGAAGGTGGTGGCGCCAAAGTCAAACTCATGTGGAGAAGAAAGGAGACGCTCAGTGTTGTATCAAGTCCACTGGTGCAGACGTGTGATGTTGTTGATATGACGCCAACCTTTCAAGCAGACCTCACGCGTTGGGGACAACACTTTTTAAAGGGGGGGAGGATGTTATGGACACGGCGAAGACAGAGGGAGGAGGCGAAGATGGACATGATTCTGGAGATTGAACGTCCGACCCAATTCGGGCGTCCGATATTTGGCGACGAAGACGGCGGCCTCGTATACAGAACACCACTGAACAAAGACGGACTTCCGATGAAGTTCGGACGTCCGACATCTGATGGCGTGGAAGTGGTAATGGCTTCTCGCCCTTTGTTGGTTACCCCAAGTGGAAGGTGAGATGTAGGATAGCAGAAAATTTCCCCTATGTGGAGGATAGGGTTTGTCTCCCGTAGGACTCCAGCAGATGATAAGTAGGTGTCAGCGGCGCAACTGACGTGGACCTGCACACAATACAATTAACTTTGCTCCCAACGAAGTTCAGAGAGGTTATCAATCTCTCCAATCTCAAAGTGTAAACCCAAAGCAACAGACAACAGCATTAAAAATAACTTTCCGTAGAGTAAACAATCCTTGCAACCGCGGTTACAAGCATCGTTGTTTTCCCCCTTGTGGCCACAGCACATCCCCTAGACTCATGTTTCTGTCACTCAAGTGTGTCATCAGGGGGCATGTACCCACAATCGAGCATAACGTTCCCTCTTGGAGTCACTACCTACCACTTGGTCAAAGCAATAAATAGCAACGGAGAACATGCAAGAATTACTTCGGAACAAAAATACAAAAGATAACAACCAATTATATTACTCTATCGCAATCTGAACATAATCTCATAATCCATCAGATCCCATCAAAGTCAGCATAACAAAAGCAGAAAAGATTACATATGTGCCTCGATCATGTAGGGCAGCTCACGAGGTCTAAACCATGAAGAACAAAGAGGGGAGGAGAACATCACATAGCTACTGATCACGGACCCATGGTCCAAGGTAAACTACTCACGTCACATCCAGGAAGCGTCCATGGTGGAGGAGAAACTCCCGGAGGTCGATCCTCCCTCCGGCAGGGTGCCGGGAATGGTCCTGACGGTGCTCCCAATCTTGGAAGCGCGGCGGCGGTGGAACAGAGCCGAGTTTGCGAAATAGGGTTCTGTCTTCGGAGTTACCCCGTGACGGATATTAAATAGGCGAAGGGGGGCAGCCAGGGGGGCCACCAGGGGTCCAGGCGCCCCCCCCCCCCCCTGGCGCGGCCAGGCCCTTTGCCGCGCCAGGTGGCCGCCTGGCACCTGGTGGTGGGCCCCTGGCCCTCCTTCGGGGCACTGGAAGCTTCCGATACGCTGATTTTTTATCTGATTTTTCCCGGATTTTTGGAGCACTTTTTAAATGGGGAAAACTGAAATAGAAAAACAGCAAAAAACAGGAACTGACACTGGGGTGCACTGAGTTAATAGGTTAGTCCAAATATGATCAAAAGTGTATGCAAGTGTATCAAGATCATAGCAATATCACACAAAACATGCATGGAACGAGCAGAAATTATCGATACATTTGAGACGTATCAACATCCCCAAGCTTAATTCCTGCTCGTCCTCGAGTAGGTAAATGATAATAAACATAATTTCTGTGGTGACATGCTAGCAACCATATAAGGAATTTGAAAAGTAAATCAATCAAGGTATGTGATTCAATTCAAGTCATAACATGCAAGAGTCTATATTAGCATTGAAACAAGTAACAAAAGAACATTAGGTGCAAGAGCTCTCGCTGTCCGTGACTCGAATGTCTAAAAATGGTGTTTGCGTGCAAGAACGGGATAGGGAATACGAGAAAAAGTATTTTTGTTGAGAACTCAATCTACTAAAGTTTCACACTTGGTCTTCTTTGGAATCTTATCTTGACTCGTCCCCAGACCACTAGTCAGGTACAAGTCAATTTGGTCTACTCCTTTTCGATACTTTGAGCACTCATGCAATGGATTAGCGTAAGCACGAGAGTTGACACTTAGGATGGCAAAGAGAGAAGTATGGTGGAGGAGGAAGACAAAAAGGGTGAGAAAGGCTCACATCAATGAGGACAATCATAGGCGAGAAGGCCAAATGATAGATATGATGTGAGGAGTAGGGATTGCCATGCAACAGATGCATGTATGAGCTGAAAATCTCTCCAATGGAACTAGTGGGGGTGCATCTAACTTGCTCGCTCATGAAGACCTAGAGATCTTTTGAGGAGGCTCATCCTTGGAATATGCAAGCCTAGTTCTATAGTGTGAGGGTCCTCACATAGCTATATGCATGAATGATCATCTCTATGGAGTACAAGGATAAGAGGGAGTACTAGTGTGGATCATCTAACTTGCCCCTTTCTCTTTTTTTATTTCTTTTTCTCTTTTTCCTATTTTTTTGTATTTTTTGGTGGCCTCAATGGCTCTTTCTATTTAACTCTCATTTTTCCTCTTTGGGATCTTTTATTTTTTCCACTTTGAGATCTTTTCCTCACTTAAGGGAAACACTCTAATTTACAAGAGGGTATAGAAGATCTTTCACACTTTACAAGGTACTCAAATCATAAAGAAGATGTAGCTATCATGATGTATGCAATGTATGCCGCTGCCAGTGTAGCAAGAACATGTATGACATGAAGATCAAGTCATGAAGAGGTGGATGTTGCATGGCAATATATCTCGGAAAGGCTATGGAAATGCCTTGATAGGTAGGTATGGTGGCTGTTTTGAGGAAAGATATAGGGAGGTTTATGATGACATAGCATATCATGCCAAGGGTTTGGAAGTACCAGAGAAGGTGGATGCCAACTCTCGGAGTGAGAAGGAGGCAATGCACGACACAAGAAAGGCTAGAAAATATGAGGAGGTGGAAGTGTCAAATTTCAATACTTACATTAGTCCGAAGAACTCATGCACTTATTATCGGTAACTCTCAATCTACTAAGGAGGTTCACAAAGAGACAAGTACCCCGAGGAGGAGTGTATGGGGGTTTGGTTATCCTTGCGCATCCTCGACTCATGGTACGTGAGTGTACTCTAATATACGACCCCTCAGAAGAGTAGTGATCCATCTAGTAGCTAGAGTTATCAACTAGTTTTGTAGGTTTTGAAAATAAACACGGATTTCCCAAAATACGACACCTATCACTAATAGGCTAGAGCTCTTGACACCAAAAGTTCAAACATTACTCACATCAATACCTCAAAACTATTGCAAGTTACTACTTCCTCCGATCCATATTACTTGTCCTAAAATTGATGTATCTATCACTAAAATGCATCTAGATACGTCCATTTTAAGACAAATAATATGGATCGGAGGGAGTACTAAATTTAAATAGCAACCTCAATTACCTACTCTCAAGACAAGACACAACTCAGTGCAACAACCAACTCTCTTAACAAGATAAACATGAAAACTAAAGAGAGTTCCAGCAACAAATTAAACAAAATCCAAGGCTCTTGCTAAAGACAAACTAAGACTTAGCTACGAAAAGATAAAGAACACACAACAGCAAAAAGATAGGCATGAAAAATCCTATGATGTGTTCTAGATTTTGAAAGTGGAGCGTGTTTCTCTCCCACACAAAGTAAGACGGGGTCTAACTTGTTATGAATAGCAAGCAATGCTAAAGAAAACTAAAAATAAAACCTAAGAGCGAGACGCTCCGAGCATAGCACATAAGGCATGAAGTTATAAAAATATAGTGAGACGAAGGACGAACTGATGATTGTTGATGGAGAAAGGGATGCACGGGGGGCATCCCCAAGCTTAGACACTTGATTCTCTTTGAATATTTATTGGGGATGCATGGTGGCATCCCCAAGCTTGAGCGCCTGACACTCCCGGATCTTCTTTCATCATCTTCCATCGCACACTTGAAAACTCCCTTCATACATAACTCATCATAAGCTGATTAGAGATGTTAGTACCCTTAATAAAATAATTTTTCCCTACCGGATATAAAGATATTCTTGAAGAGCTACTGTTTCTCAAGATTGACAAAAGGTTTTTGCAAAGAAAAAGCAAGCTTAAGGTATGCAAAAGTTAGGAGAGACAAAACGTGGCAGAATTTGTGAAAAACAGAACAACGGGTAGTAAAGAATTTTTTAGGGGTACTTATGCAACTCAAATCAAAAAGCTCAGGACATACGAAAGTTCCGCGATTGTATCTCACGCTGTGTAAAAAATTCAGGTCAAAAAGATGAACTGGTGATTGATCCGATTTTACCCGTCACGAAGACAGAATCTGTTTTCTGGACAGCATGTCACAACTTTCGCTTCCCTTGTCATATGAGGCTATAACTTGGCACAAAGCTTGAAAATAAAGATACAGTGATGTTGCTACAGTAGTAACAATCATCAAGACCACTAAAAACAGAAGTTAAAATATCTTGGGTTGCCTCGCAACAAGCGCTTTCTTGTACGCCTTTAAGCTAGGCATAAAGATTATAGAAGATACTCACATAAGAATAAGAATTTGGAGCAAAAGAGAGCATCAAGAAGCAAATATGAGACACATTTAAGCCTAACCCACTTCCTATGCATAGGCATATTATAAGAAAATAAATCAAAGAAGCAAAAAGAAACCAGCATAGGAAGGTGGAACAAGAACATCTTCAAAACTTTCAACATAAAGAGAGGAGTTTTAGTAATATGGAAGTTTCTACAACCAAACTTCCCTCTCTCAAAATAATTTTCAGTAGTATCATGAACAACATCAAGAATATAACTATCACATAACTCATGTTGTTCATGACCTACAAGCACACGTGTATAGTTTTCAACACGGTCTTTAGGATTGTAAGATAAATGCAACCCATCACATTGAGCCTTGATAAGAGCACAATTCTCTGGAATATGAGTTGGAGATTTCAAAAGGATAATAGGACAATCAAGTGTGGGTGCAATAGCAAAAAATTCATGCTTAACATGAGGAACTATAGCAAGTTCATCTCCGTAAGCATCATCCATAGTGGCATCACGGCCATAAGCATAGAAGGCATCAACTTCATCAAAAAGGGATATTTCAAAAGAATCCATGGGATCATAACACTCATATAAGGTAAGAGTCAAAGAGTTACTCTCATTAGAAGGTAGACGTGGATGGCTCCATTCTTCCTCCTTTTGTTCGTCACTCTCCTCCTCTTTTTCATCCAAGGAGCTTTTAGGTTCAACAATTTCTTCTTCCATAGAGTCCTACAAATCATTAGTCTCTTCCTTTGGGGGATAGATTCTCTCAAGATGATCAGTAATATAATAATTTGCATCGTAATTTTCCAAACAATAGTTAAGTATAGCAAGACTCTCATATTTTTCAGGGGCATCATCAATATTTTTAAGAAGAGAAGTAATTTCATAGGCGCCCTTATAATCAACAAATTATTCTATTTCCTCTGCATCATAAAAATCATAGTTTCTCTTAGCATAAGAAGCTAAGGTTTCATCATCATTGTACTCACATTGGAAAGCAAGGTGTTTGTGCCTCATAAAGCAACAAGATTCATCCCTGCAGAAAGATATATTATATATTGAGCACAAGTTTCTAGCATACTCATACAACTGATGTATTTGTTTCCATAAGTGTATCCCCTTTTGAGACAAGCGGTGTTCCTTGTACCACTTTTGTTGATCCTCGGTGAATCCTCCATGCCAATAAGATCGGGTTTCAAAGAAGTCAGACATTGATTGGCAAGTAAGGAACTAGACATAATATTCTTTTTGGATTTTTGATAAAGGACACTAAAGATAAAAACTGAAAGGTAAACTAACAAGACTAAAAAGCAAAATGTAAAAGGTAGTGGGAAACTCCCCTATCTTATCACTCGGAGTCCCCGGCAACAGCGCCAGAAATTTGCTTGATGGAGTGGAAGTGGTAATGGCTTCTCGCCCTTCGTTGGTTACCCCAAGTGGAAGGTGAGATGTAGGATAGCAGAAAATTTCCCCTATGTGGAGGATAGAGTTTGTCTCCCATAGGACTCTGGCAAATGATAAGAAGGTGTCAGCGGCGCAACTGACGTGGACCTGCACACAATACAATTAACTTTTCTCCCAACGAAGTTCAGAGAGGTTGTCAATCTCTCTGGTCTTGTTGTTTACAAAGGATAAAAAACACAGGATAATGATAATGATAGCAACTGAAAGTAAATACTGAAAAGTAAATGAGTGTGTAAACAGTAATGAGAATATGGATCGGGGTCCCGTGATGTTCACTAGTGATGTCTCTCTCCCAAAAGACGATAAGACTGCTATGCGAGGTAAACAAATTAAAGACGGGCAATTGACAGGATTATAAACGCACCGCAATTCTAACTATGCTACAAAAGAAAGGAAGAGGCTCAAAAGCATGGGCAGTACGCCAAAATAAGTAGACCGAAATCCATCTGCATCTACTACCAATCATCCACCTTGAGATATCTATCCAAAACATCTCGCTGGTATTAAGTTGCGAGCCCCACCCAAAGTGTAAACCCAAAGCAACAGACAACTGCATTAAAAAGAACTTTGCGTAAAGTAAACAATCCTTGCAACCGCGGTTACAAGCACCGTTGTTTTTCCCCTTGTGGCCACAGCACATCCCTAGACTCATGTTTCTGTCACTCAAGCGTGTCATCAGGGGGCATGTACCCACAATCGAGCATAACGTTCCCTCTTGGAGTCACTACCTACCACTTGGCCAAAGCAATAAATAGCAACGGAGAACATGCAAGAATTACTTCGGAACAAAAATACAAAAGATAACAACCAGTTATATTACTCTATCACAATCTGAACATAATCTCATAATCCATCAGATCCCATCAAAGTCAGCATAACAAAAGCACAAAAGATTACATATGTGCCTCGATCATGTAGGGCAGCTCACGAGGTCTAAACCATGAAGAACAAAGAGGGGAGGAGAACATCACATAGCTACTGATCAAGGACCCATGGTGCAAGGTAGACTACTCACGGCACATCCGGGGAGCGTCCATGGTGGAGGAGAAGCACCCGGAGGTCGATCCTCCCTCCGGCAGGGTGCCGAGAAGGATCCTGACGGTGCTCCCGATCTTGGAAGCGCGGCGGCGGCAGAACAGAGGCGAGTTTGTGAAATAGGGTTCTGTATTCGGAGTTTCCCTGTGACGGAGATTAAATAGGCGAAAGGGGCAGCCAGGGTGGACACCAGGGGTCCAGGCGCCCCTCCCCTGGCGCGCCTGGGCACCTGGTGGCGGCCCCCTGGCCCTCCTTAGGAGCACTGGAAGCTTCCGGTACGCTGATTTTTATCTGATTTTTCCCGGATTTTTGGAGCACTTTTTATATGGGGAAAAACTGAAATAGAAAAATAGCATAAAACAGGAACTGGCACTGGGGTGCACTGAGTTAGTAGGTTAGTCCAAATATGATCAAAAGTGTATGAAAGTGTATCTAGATCATAGCAATATCACACAAAACATGCATGGAACAAGAAGAAATTATCGATACGTTTGAGACGTATCAACATCTCGGACGTCCGACATGCCGACGCGATTCAGACGTCCGACGTGACGGACGTCCGACACACTTCGGACGTCCGAAACTGCCTGCGCGCAGATTTGACGGGCTACGACCCATGTATCCCTAGTTTTATCCTCTATCTTATAAATAGAACACCCCCTACGAATTTTAGGGTTAGTTTAGGTCAGAATTAAAGATTGAGAACTATTAAGTTGTATCTCTTGGTGAAGCTTCCCTCCGGGGTTGGCGATGTCGTTTATCCAATAAAGATTGTCGCGGAGGTTCTTGTGTTCATCAAGGATTGTCGTGTTTTGGTTTAAGGCGTGGTGAATTCCATCACGTTGCTTGCTGGATTCGTTCCTCTTCTTCAGGTTGCGTTCGTCGCGTGATTGGAAGGATTTATATCCAGGTTGCTCGCTGTGAAAGATCGGGACAAACTCAAGAGGATCTCACCCCGGTGATCGTATCATCAGGTGTCTCCCTCCTTATCATGTTACTCCTTATCACCCGCTGTGTGGTTACTCGTTGCTTGTTGGTCTGTTTCGGTTGATTCTCCTCTGACAGCTTGGGCACCATGGTTCTGGGTTTCGGGGAACCAATCTTTCGGCGACCGGTGTGGCACCCATCGAGCCTGGGTGAAGGGTAGTTGCCCTTTGCGGTGGTAGAAATAAATCTTGTTTGGTCATGTGGGTGAAATTTGCGACACAAAGCAAGCGCGATGGTGGTTTGCTGGTGATGACTTTGCGGTGGATGTCGGTTTCGATGCTTCGAGCTCTTTCCCGGGGTTGTCGTGCCTTGAGTCTTAGAGTGTGTTCCGTCTTTGGACAGATTTTGACATAAATATAATAGTTTCTGCTATTTACTAAAAAAATGTAATTTACTAGAAAACATATATATGACCATTTATTTCTAAGGGCTGACTAGTGACAAATAAGTTCTTCGAGAAAAATATTTGAATCAGCCGATGCTTGATCTGAACAGAACCCGAATGACTTTCTTTTCCCTTCTACGATCTACCGTTCATTATATTTCTTCCATGATATGAATTGAACCGCCCATAACCATCTGCTTCCGCCTCTCGTGTTCGACGACGCCCACACGTGCTCATCGACAGCACCCGCACATTTGAATAGTCAATCTTGGACTCCCTTTTGATGACAACATTGATGTTAGTCTGAATCACTCCCATCCGAAACCTTGCCGAAGTCCCCATACCTCATTCTTCTCACCACAACACTACCAGTTTTCCCTCAGAATTGTGTCACCTCTTCTATTTGAATTGATTTGGCACCAAATCAAAAACCAAAAAAATTACATAGATTTGCTTTATTTTTATATGCTCAATGGATTTGTGTGATGCAGTCATTAAAATGGACGACGTTATAACTATGCTCTACAAAAATAATTACCTTTTTGTGAAGAAAAACCTTGAGACGAAGGTTGGACGTCATTGAACACCACTTTTTTCTTTCGGTTTATTTATTTAGTTTTCACGGTTTTCTTTGGTATAACTTTTACCAAATTTCTTCTTTATTGTCTTTTCTCTTTGTTTTTTTTTGTTTTCCTTGGTATTTATTGTGTTTTTACTTACCTTTGCATTGTTTTTTCATATACATGATGACCATTTTTATATCAAAAATGCTAGAGATACGGGGTAATACGGGGTTTCACGGGCTTCTCTTCCGTAATCATTAACTGTCCCCCCCCCCCCCCCCGCCCTCAATTTAACTCGGGTGGGGCCATCCCTCTCCATTGGTCCAATCAACTCTTTCTAATCCTTTCGTAAAACGTGGTAGTAATCCCATGTGTATAACATTGCTCTTTCTATATACAGGTTTAATGTCAACTAGATCATTGGGGGCGCGCGTTGCCGCGCCCGTCTATTATGGCTCTTATAATTGTTAAGCATATAAAGTGATACTATTTCTTAGATCCAATGGGCATGTAGTTGGTTAATTTTGAATCTCAAGTGTATGAGATTTGAATTAGGGTGGTTGATGTATTGATTCTGGCCTCTTTTGGCTCCTAATGGAACTCTCTCGCAAAAGTTCACATTACAACATGTACAAAATTGAAATTTTGAGGGGAAACAAAGGAGCGTATGTGAAAATAAAAATAAAAATAGGCTGTATAGATACTACAAAAAAATATACGAGTATTATTTAAACAATATCAATGGATTCTACCATTGTTGATAGCCCGCAAGACCTTCTACGTTTTAGTCTAACAAATAAACATTCTGGCAGAAGCCCCGGCCAACAACGAAGCAGTACACTCAAATATGCATCTCTTCTCGTCAAGTTTACAAAAGATGAGGATAGTGTGACCCCAGAACCAAACTGAGAGTCGCCTTATCCATTATTAAAGTGTATATCTACAATTTTATCTTAGGACTTACGCTGCCTTATCCAATGCTCTGTCCTTGCACTTTAATAATCAATTTAGTTGTTTTCACATCAAACACAACTGAGTGTGCTATATGTCACAATATTTCAAGAGCAGGCTTATCCTTATTGCAACTACCTGAAGAAACAAAAAAAAATGGCAGGTTAGATTTTCAGATTTAACCACATTTGGTGCGAGATAATTTGGCATCACATTGAGAAAAATAGACTTTGGATCCCGTAGTAGCTAATGTATTACCTTCAGGAAATAGTAAAATATCCTAATATAGTTAAAATGATTTGGAGAAAGATAATCCGCATGATGAGAAAAGGTTCAATATTTATGCTAATAAATAATGCAACTTAAAGTTAAGATGCTGGTAGTGTCCAATATTAGTTTGCTACAACTACCTATATTAGGAAATGGAGGGAGTACTTGATTATTTGCTGACTCCTACATGTGAAATTGGTTCGATTTTAGCCGACTAATAAGAAATCAATGGAATAAAAATATAGGAAAATAACACATGAACAATATTAAAAGGACATGGGAAATACTACTTAGAGGTCAAATGAAATATTAATGTTTGCACCTGAAGAACTCCAGAATGATATCCTTTTGCTGGAAATAATTTGCTGCTCAGTTGCTACCTTGACATCCCTCCGAAAATATAACGTTGTCACTTATTTAATTTAAAACATAAAATTAACTATTAAGTTCATAATTTAGTACTATTGATTTCCCTAGGAGTTATATATACCATCCATTTATTTTACGTGTCAAGTAATAGAATGAAAAAAAACTTCATGCACATGTCAAATTTCCTTCAGTAAAAGCCGATAAATGAAGTACAAATCCATGATGCACGCTAGATTCTGTAGAGCACTAACCAAAAATTCAGAAGCGAAGAGAAGTGATAAGTTTGTACCAGTAAATGTGAAGAAGCATAACTTGCTTTATGGCCTAAGACCACAAGTGGCCAGCCTTTATAAAGACACCCCGAGTGCATGTACTTAACTTGTTAATCTGTAGAAAAAGATATGAAATATATTTACTTGGTGGTCAAAAACAACTAAATAAGGATTCATATGATTTGACTTTGCAGATAAACATTTTCAGTGGTATTTTATCATACATGTGGTCGGATATTTAATCAAAATGTTAAGATACAAGAAGAGAAAGAAAACACCATTTGATCTGCAAGCAAAAAATATTGTTTAGAGAGTGCTACTGCAATAGTTGAATAATTCGTCCAGACTTGAACCAAGGAGATTAATGGTCATGAGCGTGACTGCCCATCCACTCGAAACCACTTCAAATGACAAATCCATAATTAAGTTTGAAATTAAACATTAACTTAAAAGAAATAATTTTGTTTTATTAAAAGGAGGTTGTTGTATTGCTAATAATTACCATCCTTGCCGAGTAGTATATGGTTTTGAATCATATTGATGTTGGTCATCGTTTGGTTTAATAGATTTCTACTAAATTGTATGATGATAGGAAGATTCATGTATAAACACTTCCAGATGCTAGCAATAGCAGGGGCAATAACATGCCTGAACACTTATGCTGATACAAAAATATGTGCTCAAATTCTGAAATAATGGTGCCACTTCATTGTTTTTTTTATAATATTTTTTTAGTAAATTACAAAAATAATACACTTTTTTGAAAATTAGCAAAAATATTACAGCATCGGCCAAGCCTAGGCCGACAAGGCCCAATCGGCCAGGCCTAGGCCGACAAGACCCCTCCCCGGCTGGACCGTGCCAATCGGCCGCTGGCGCCATGCACTCGGCCCAGCCCAGGCCGAGATGCCACCCCCACCCCTGTACGGGCGCCAGGGAAACCTTAGTAGCTAGCTCAAATACGGGGTCGATTTGATCCATCCATCACGCTAGCTCACGTACGGGGTACGGTCGCCCCTGTTGTGCCGCGCCGACCCGCCCGCCCTACCGCGGCGTACGCCGCGATGGCCGCTCACCGGACCTCGCTGGTCACCGGCCGCTCATGCCGTGACCCGGACGAGTTGCCGCACTCCGGCATGCCTCGCGTCGTGCCGATCGCGCCCTTCGCGCTCACCGCCCGCGCCGCCCAGAGCCAGGAGATGGTTGGCCGCCGCTGCCGCGTCCTGAGCCCCTAGCTCGGTCAACTCTTCATATCTAGTCGGCCTGGGCCGGGCCAAGTGACTTATCGTCATGGGATGGGCCGACTGCATGGCGCCAGCGGCCGATTGGTGCGGTCCAGCAGGGGAGGGGGTCCTGTCGGCCTAGGCCTGGACGATTTGACATTGTCGATACATGCATGCAAGTAGATTGCTGGTACATGTGCAAAATTTACCTTTTTTTGTTGATACATGCAAGTAGAAATTTTGCATAATAAAACATAAGTTAGAAAATGCTTCTATTTTCAGTATATATTTCCATCTTTCTGCAATTATTTTACCAGTGGTTGTGTCTATCACAAAGTACTCTATTAGAGACAGAGCCTATGTACCGGGCTGCCCCTTTTGGGATACATTGCTGGTGTACATAGGTATTCTTGTCCTGTGTAAATGTTCTGCACAAGGAACAAAATTGATGCACATCAATTATATCAGGACTATTTTACATAATATTTGATGCATCCTCATCCAAAAAAAGATTTTGATTCTTGACTGAATGTTCTGAATAGCGAACTACTGTGTATTATGTAGCTTTTTCAGCGTTTCAATAGCTTGCATAACACATAATAATTTTTAGAGAGTCAAGGGCACAACCCAGTAGCAATATCACACTTTAATCCACAACGGACATTGCTTGTTAAAAAAAATGTAGCTTTTCTTTGCACCATCAAAGAAAGGGTGTACAATCACTAAAATCAACCACCTTGATGTACATCACAAGCAATATAATTGAGAACACTAACATAGCGATAATGGAGTTGGTCTTAGTATATTGATATTCACAAACATCCCTTTTATTTGGAATACAACTTACCTACGAAAACTCACATAAGCATGGCATTAGATCTATTGAGGTGCAGATAACACACACTTCACACTGTCCGGATAAGAGAATTGCATCTCCATTCAACAGGAAATCGGTGCCTGGTTTTGTATAAGTTGCCGAAGGTTGTTACTCCACAAGAATATGGGACATACCCCACCAAAAGAAAAAGAACATGTGACATGTCAAGTAGATCATGTATGCTTTCAAACTGAAATACCTATCGATGTAGTCTACCACTTCTTTCCTAGCTAGCACACAAAACGTGAATGGCCATGAACACATTTACCAGCATCCAAAAATTCCATGGAGGCTGTCGTCGATATGTGACGGCAGATGCCATGGGGATGGCTAAAGTGAGGGGAAGACACGAGGGAGGAAATGTCGATGGTGCCGGAATCGGGTTGGGCACAAGCACAGTGAAGACACCACGATGTACCCAGGTTCGGGGCTCTCCGGAGAGATAACACCCCTACTCCTGCTTGTCTCTTGTATATCAATGAAGGGACTACAATAACTGCTCTTCTATCTTCTCAGGGGAAGGAGTACACCGCCGCCGTGGGCAAGGTCCTCTCCTGCTTCCCTGAGGAGTGACTACGGGCAATGAATGAACTAGAGGGGGAATGAGTTAATGAGATCTCGGGTGTGGCGTCCCTCGCGCAGGAGGGGGTACCCTGGCTCTTATAGTGTGAGTCCAGGGTACTACGGTAACTTCATCGCCGAATGGACCCATCCGTCATCCTCTAATCGGCCTGGGCCCACCGACTGCTCCTCTCCGGGTGACCCGGAGCCTACGAGTGGCGGCCCATGCTGCTACCTCGTAGAACCTAGGAGTGAACAGTGGAGCTAGGGGGTGCGGTCTTGTCGGCCTGTCCGCGGAATCGGCGGGGAGGTCGACACCGTATCTCCAGCAAATCCTCGACACGACCTGGCCTTCCTGCCACCCAGATATCTCGGGATATGGCATTTATGACCTCGTAATCATACCCCCGACTGGGTGGTAGGTTGCTCCGATTGCGCCTGGACCGACTGGTGGTTCCTGGTGGGGTCGATTGCTCTGGGCAATCGGCCTTCTAGGAATCGGCCTCGGTCCAGCTGCGGACCAATCGGGTGATCATAATTGGAGAAGGGTGGCCCGATTGCGCCTGGGCCGACTGCTGGCGCTTGGTATGGTCGATTGCCTTGGAGCAATCGGCCGTACCTCTGCCCAGCTCGGCCCAGCTGCAGCCCAATTGGTCCATCCTTGTCTTGAAAGCTTGCTTCCGCTTGGGTTAGCCTACCCGGGTACCAATCCCCTGACAGTAGCCCCTAAAGCTGTAAAGGTCCCACGGTCGCTTGACCGCGGGGCCTTTGCAGTTTTTCAATCTCTGCCTTGACGTTCTCCGACTGCTGTGGCCTCTTCGAGTGCGTCATTCCGAGTTCGTCGGCTGAGTCGGAGATCACACTCGGTTGACCAAATTTCCATCTGATTGGACGTGGTTCTCTCTTAATTCATGTCTTCACTTTTTTGAGAAAGATCTCTTTCGCCGATTTCCCTCCAACGGTTACTTCCGATTCGCCCGCGACGTGATCAATGAGCTGGGACCCACGACCCCCGCGCGACGTGACATAACTGCAGGGCCTGACCCCCACGTCGCACGCCTCGCCTCTTGCACCGGGATCCTTTGCGCTGGTCTGCCGGTTGGCCTCCCTGTGCCCTAAGCCACACCGGGCCACACAGCCACAGGGTCATCCCACTCTCCCCCCCCCCCCCCCGCCGCCCATATAAACCACTGGGGGGGCTTCGCCTCTTCCTTCTCCCAAACACTTCCTTCAACCCCTAGCCTTCTCTCCTCTGCGCCCTCGCCGCTCCACGTGATTCTCCCCACCGCCGGTGCCTGCGTCTCGCGCCTGCTCCGGCCACGGGCTCGTGTTCTCCGCTGCTTCCGCCGCCACCGCAGTCGCTCTTCTCCGCAGCTCTCGTGCTCCGCCTCCCTCTTTTTTCTCCTCCGTTCCTCGCCGGCGACAACCATGGCGCCTCGACGAGATGTGTCGCAGGCGAGCCGCGGATGCTGGAAAGGATCTCAGGCCACCGCCGCCGCCGTCGAGTCTCTCGTCCGCGCCCGGAAGATGCCCGCGGGAGTCGAATGGCGGATTCCCAGCAAGACCGAGGTCGTCCCCAGCGTGCGCACGGGCGAGAGGGTCGTGTTCCTCGCTCACTTCGAGCGTGGATTCGGCCTTCCCGCTAGCGCCTTTTTTCGCGAATTCCTCGATTTCCACCGACTGCAGCCTCACCACCTCGCTGCCAATTTCATCATGATCCTCTCCGGGTTCGTGACACTCTGTGAAGGGTACCTCGGCTGCCGTCCGAGTGTCGCTCTTTGGAAACGCTTCTTCAACCTCCGAGCTCACAACGCTCGGACGGGTGCTGTGGTGGCCTCCACCATCGAAGGTGGCAAGCCAACGTACCCGACTGACATGACCGACTGCGGCAGTTGCCTTGTCGCAGCCGGCAAGTCGAAGTACACGAGCCCCGAGATCATCCAATCCTGCAAGAATTGGCAGACCTCGTTTTTCTACGTCAAGTCCCCTGACCAAGGCCCCGACCTCCTCAATCTGCCCGAGTTCTCTCTCGCCCGGCCGATTGAGAAACATCAGTGGTCGCTGAAGTACGGCGTCGGAGACTGCGATGTCGATGCCCAGGCTGCCAGGGTCACCCAGCTGGAGCAAGAAGGACTCCTTCCCACCGACTTGGTAGCTGCGTGGCTTCACGCTCGGATTCTTCCCCTGCAGCGCCGAGTTCATCGTCTCTGCGACGTGTCGGGACCTCGAGATCCCACTCGGATCTGCACGTGGCGGATGAAGACAGAAGACCTTTGCACCCGAGTGAAGGCCATCACCTCTAGCGCCTTGCCTGACCCCTTCCGCTTCGGGCTTGATTATCTCGTTCGCCAGCGAAAGCCGCCTGTGGTATGCTCCGATTACACGCTCTTCCGATTGCTTTCTTTTCCGATTGCTCTGACTGCTTATACCTCCTCAGCACTTTATTCAGTCCAACCTCATGGAGGACGGCCAGGAAACTGGCGTGTACGCCCCTGATCGCACGGAAGAGGATCCCACCGACCTCGAGTACAACGGCGAGACTCCTTCCGCCGAGTCCAGTGGGAATGATGAAGACGATGAGTCTTCCGGAGAGTCCTCCGACCCCATGGATGCTGATGATGATGACGCCGAGCGCACCAACCCTCCGACGACCAACACTCGGCCGCCAGCTCAAGGGGGTACGCCTGACCCTTCCCTTGAGCAATTTTTGGCTGAGTGGAGTGATGATGATAGTGTCTCAAAGGGTAATGGTTCCGATGCAGCTCCTCGAGCCAGGCCTCCAAAAGTGCCGGACAAGCGCACCTCGGCCGCCGGCTCCTCCTCTGGTGTGGCTTCTAGCCAAGTTGCCAAGGCCAAGCCGACTGCCAGCAGAGGAAAACAAGTCCGAGAGGCGACAAATCGGAGGCCGACCGTCCAGGCGCCACTAAACGTCGCTCCACTTCGCTGCCGAATGCCCACGGGCGCACCCAGGACAATCGGGTACGCTCTTGCCTTTATGCCTCCTGCTTCACTATCTTTGCTTTTACTGATTCCTCTCCCTTTCTTCTTTCAGGGAGCCGATTGGGCTTGATGACGTTGACACCGACATTCCCATCTGTGCCCAACCCGTCATCTCGCCCGCTGCCTCTGCTGCTGCCGTCCACAAACGGCCGGTACCCGCTCATCGCTCCTCCAAAGATGCCGAGCGCGCTGCCAAGAAGGCCCGACTCGCGGCGATTTCGAAGACCTCTTCTTCCACTCTTGCATCCCCAACTCTCGAGGATGCAGCAGACCGGGTGGCTCCTGGTGGTGGAGGAATGCAACCGGCTGACCCGATTGCTCCGTCTCCACCGCGCCGCTCCAACCCGGCTTCGCCTGCCGCGACTTCCCCTGCTGCGATGACCGCCTCTGATACGCCGGTGGTGACAACCCCATCGCCGATTTTGGTGTCGGCACCACCAGTTGCCTCCATCGTTCCGCCTGCCGTACTACCTGATCCACCGACTGTGACGATCCCGCCGCCAATCGTTGCTACCACTTCTGCTCCGACTCGCCCGGTTGCGCCGCCGCCGCAATCGGGTGAGTCTGGTCCTTCACCAACATCCGTGCCGCCAGTCCTCACCACTACAGCTTTCGCCATCGTTCCTACTTCAGCGCCACCGCCGATTTCCTCTCCCTCCGAGATTCTTATGCGCTCGGTGGATCACTTCCGAGCCGAGTATTCTCGCGCCCGTCATGTCGGCGCTGAGCCCGACGCTTCGCCTCGTCCTCGGGATCCCGTGACGAGCACTCTGAGCCGGGTGAATGAGTTCGCCGAAGCCCTTGCTCGGGACCTTCAACAGCTGACCTCTCACCATTCGGTAAACTCTTTAACCTTTCCTTCTGTACCTCTGTTTTACTTCGGCAATTTTTCTTCCGGTGGGTGCGTGCAAGCGCACCCAGTGGGTGTAGTCCCCGAGATTCGGGCCGATTGGTTACAATCGGTTCGGATCTTTAGCATTTTTTGCTTTATCGTTTGCCTTCCTCAATCGGTAGACTTTCTTCCGGTGGGTGCGCGCAAGCGCACCCACTGGGTGTAGTCCCCGAGATTCGGGTCGATTGGTTACAATCGGTTCGGATCTTCAGCATTTTTTGCTTTATCGTTTGCCTTCCTCAATCGGTAGACTTTCTTCCGGTGGGTGCGCGCAAGCGCACCCACTGGGTGTAATCCCCGAGATTCGGGCCGATTGGTTACAATCGGTTCGGATCTTTAGCATTTTTTGCTTTATCGTTTGCCTTCCTCAATCGGTAGACTTTCTTCCGGTGGGTGCGCGCAAGCGCACCCACTGGGTGTAGTCCCCGAGATTCGGGCCGATTGGTCACAATCGGTTCGGATCTTTTTCACTTGTTGCTTTATGTCTGACTCCGTCTTGCTGTTCTTCACAGGCTGTCAGGGAAGAGAAAAGAGTTGTCTTCGAAAAACTCCTGGAAGCTTATGCTGCCAGCCTTCGAACCCTCGCCCAGGCCCAGCTGCAGGTTAATAACCAATCGGCTGAAATCACTAAGCTAAGAGGTATCCTCTATCTCACCGTTGTCTCTTCTTCACTTGGCAACTGCTCTGGTATTGAAATCTTCGCGCTCTCTTGTAGCTTCTATTCCTATGGTAAATGATCTTCAAGGCCGAATTGCAGAATTGGCTACAGAACTTAGCCAACAAGGTCCAGCCCTTGATAAAGCCACCGGGGAGGTAACTCGGCTGCAGGGGGTAGAGAAGGATTTGAATCGGACTATTCAAAGCCTCCAATCTGAAATGGCTGCTTTTGAGAAGAAACATCTGGCCGACATCGCCGCAGTGACAGCTACTGGGGATGGGCTTCTTGCTGAACGGGATGCTGCCGTCGCCGCCCGAGTTGCTCTGCAATCTGAAAGGGATGAAGCAATTTCTGCCCGAGACTCCATTCGCCAAGATCAGGACGAGCTTGTCGCCAAATTCGAAGAACTGGAGAAGCGCAGCTACGAGGAGACCACCCGAATGCGCCGCCGAGCCAAGGGCTTCTGCGATACATTAACCGAAATGGACCTCCTCCTTGGCCGTGAGTCTTCCTTGCTGCCGAGTGCACTTTACGGTTGCTTTCTTCTCTTATCTTATTACTCATGCCCTTCCTTCTTGATGCAGAAGCTTGGCCCGAATCTGAAGCGGCTGCTTATGCAGCTGTCGCCAAGTCCCGAGAGGATACCATCGCCGCTGGAGGGACCTGTGACCGTGCAGATAACGTCTGGACTCGGCACGAATATCTGATCGGCGCCCAAGCCCGCATTCCTATTATCCAGGGAATTGCCCTATCCTCTAAGCTTGGAATTCTAAGGATTGCTGAAGCACTGTGGTCGCCGACTGAACTTAAGGCCGGATTGCAGAAGATGAAGAATGCTGCTGACTCCTCTGCCGAGACCCGTAAGGCAGACACTCAAGATGACGAGGATTCTGACCAAGGGGACACTCCGAATGCCACCACTGAGCAGACTCGGACTCTTCTTAAGGCTATCCCACGTCGGATCGACGTTCTGCTGAATTCGGCCGGAAGGACTGGTGCGGAGACCGCTCTTCAAACTGTGTTGTCTTGGTACCCTCAAGTGAAGCTCTCCCGATTGCACAGCCTTCGAGACAATGCCTCTGACCTTCTTGACAAAACCTACGCTAAAGTCAATCGGCTAGCCAGCACGATGGTGAATTGGTTTTCTCCCTACGAGTATACTCCATATCTCGATCAGGGAGGGAACCCGCTCCCTTCCTTTACCATCTCTGGCCTGGCCGAGGAGCTCTCCGACAGCGGCTCATCCCAGACGTCTCCGAAGTCTAAACAGGCAGGTGCTGCAACTTCTGAAGCTCAATCGGACCCGTCTGCGCCACCTTCTAGCTCAGTGCCTCCGACTGCTTAAGCTATGCTATCTTTAATTTGTATTCCGACTGTCCTCTTGTAAGACATATTTTTAATTCTGTCGACACCTACTGGGTGTGACTTGGATGTAATGACATTATTCGGCCTCGGGCCTATTACTTTTGATGCAATCCGATTGCTTGTTTGTCACTTTTGCATGTGCGATCGACTTTGCGTCTTTGTCGGTTTCCTTTATCGGCTACACTTGGGGATGTCTGCTGTGTCGACCTTGCTGCCGTTATGCGGTCCGCAATCGGATCAACAGTAGACATCCGGCCAAGGTTCGATAAGCTTTTTTTTTTACACGACAAGATTTTTACCGCAAAGGATTCTGCAAGAGCAAGCACCGATTGCTCGCTACCAGATCTGATGTCCTGATTTGCAGCGCAGTCGGTGACTCCGTCCTGTCGACTGCCCTTGATGGACTCTTTCGGATTGTTTCCCGGGAATTTGTACTACCGACTGCCTCAATCGCCACCCTCCTCGATGCCACAAACCTGCTAGTGATTTGTACTCGAGCTAAGTGTTCGATTGAAGGTCAGCCTGCAGTCCCCGTGCCTCGATGGCTTATTTATTTGACTTCGCGGTGGGCCGGTCCCCGAATGTGCTACGCACATCTCGGGTATGACTGACCGTTGCGGATTGAGGCTAGCTCTTCGAATGAAATTATACAAAAGTATTCGAATGCTCATTTTCAGAGACATGATAACTTTTTACTGATTGTTTGCCGAATGGCTTACACAAATTTCGGCCGTTCAACTATAGAATGGACACAACAACTCGGCGTTCCACGGCCGCTCCGTCTCTACTCCTGACATGTCCTTGTGCCGAGTGCCCTTGGTGCAGTCGATCAGATAATAGGAATTGTTCTTGAGCGCTCTGCTGACAACAAATGGCCCTTCCCATGGTGAGGATAACTTGTGCTGCCCCTCTGACTTCTGGATTCGGCGTAGCACCATATCTCCCTCTCGGAAAGCGAGAGGACGAATCTTCTTGCTGTGGTAGTGCCTCAACTTCTGCTGGTAGACTGCTGACCTAGACAAGGCCAACAGACAAGCTTCTTCTTTGAGGTCGATGCCGTCTTCTCTTGCCAATATTGCTTCTTCTTCTGTGTACAGGGCGTGCCGAGGTGAATCAAACTCAATGTCGGAAGGGATGACTGCTTCTGAGCCATACACCAGGAAGAAAGGAGTGAATCCAGTCGACCTGTTTGGAGTGGTCCTCAAGCTAAGAAGTACTGCTGGAAGTTCGTCAATCCATGCTCCGGGTGCCCTCTCAAGTGGCTCTACCAATCTGGGCCTGATACCCGATAGGATTAGTCCATTTGCCCTTTCGACTTGACCATTGGACTGTGGGTGTGCCACAGATGCTAGATCGAGCCGAATGTCTTGCTGAGACGCATATCGGGCCAGCGCCCCCTTTGCGAAGTTTGTGTCGTTGTCGGTGATGATGCTGTTAGGTACACCGTATCTGCATACGATGTCGGCCACAAACCGAACCACAGTCGGCCCATCCAACTTTTTGATTGGTCTTGCTTCAATCCACTTGGTAAACTTCTCGAATGCCACTAGGAGATGTGCCATGCCACTCCGAGCTCTCTTGAATGGTCCGACCATGTCCAAACCCCAAACTGCAAACGGCCAAGCTATTGGGATGGTCTTCAGTGCCGATGCTGGCTGATGACTCTTTGCCTTGAATCGCTGACAACCCTTGCAGTGCTTCACCAGATTTTCAGCCGCTGCGAGTGCAGTTGGCCAGTAGAAACCATGTCGGAAAGCCTTGTTGGCGATTGCCTTTGCTGACGCGTGATGACCACATTCACCTTGATGGATGTCTCTGAGAAGCTCCAAGCCTCTGTCCTCTTCAACACACCTCTGAAGGATACCAGTTGCACTCTTGCGCATCAGCTCATTGTTGATTATTGTATACGCCCAAGATCTGCGGCTGATCTGCTTGGACTCTGCTAAATCTGGTGTGAGGATCCCATCTGCTAAGAAATCTCTAATCGGTTGTGCCCATGACGGCGCACTGACGACCACCATTACGGCCGCATGCTGAGGTGGGACTTCCTCTTGGATCTCGGCCTCTTGACCACTGGCCTCCTCGATCTCGGCCACTAGGACGTCTGCCATTTCGATCTCTACTTCTGAACTGCCGACTACGGCGTCTGGTACACATTCGGCAGCCCCTGGTGCTGACTTCTCGTCTGGAGCTGGAGATTCATCATTACACTCGGCAATTTCTGATGTCACTGGCTCTTCGGAGGTTGTGCCTTCTAGTGCGGCCTCTGCTTCCTTCCCTTTGCTCTTCTTCTTCTCCTCTGCAGCCCCTGGCTCGTAATCGGCAGCCCCTGGTGTTGTTGCCGAGACACCCTGGGCGCTGGACTGCTTCTTCATGGTTGCAGGTTTGGCCGGTTGAACTTCTTTTGCCTTTCTGAGTGCTTCAAGATCGGTCTCCGAGATAAAAAAAATGGACTCGGACTCTGGGGATGGAATGATAGATGGCTTCTTGATATGCTCCAGAGATACGCCTGGTGGGATTGATTGCCTTGTGGAACCTAGCTTGGACAATGCATCTGCTGCTTCGTTGTTTGCTCTCGGCACATGATGGAACTCGCAACCTTCAAAATATCCGCTGATCTGCTGCACTAGGAATCGATAGCTTGCCATGTTAGCATCTTTTGCATCCCAGGTGCCCGAGCACTGTTGTACCACCAGGTCGGAATCACCAAAGCACTCGATGTTCCGAATACCGATTTCCTTGGCAAGCTTGATACCATGCACAAGGGCTTCGTACTCGGCGACATTGTTTGATGTTGCGAACTGAATCTGAAGCACGTACTGCAACTGATCTCCTCTTGGGGAAGTGAGTACCACCCCAGCCCCTAGGCCATTCTTCATGTTGGAGCCATCAAAGTGCATTTGCCAGCAATCCGACATTGGGAGCTGCGGCATGTACTGAGTTTCAGCCCAGTCCACCAAGAAATCGGCCAATGCTTGCGACTTGATTGCCGTCCTAGGTTCATACTGGATGCCATGACTGGCGACTTCAATTGCCCATTTTGCCACCCTTCCGGTTGCATCTCTGCTTCCCATGATGTCGGCTAATGGAGCCGAACTGACAACTGTGATCAGGTGAGCTTGAAAGTATGGCTTCAATCTTTTGGCTGCCATGTACACTCCATAGCACATCTTCTGATAGTGAGGGTAGTTCTGCTTGGATGCCGAGAGTACTTCGCTGATGTAGTACACTGGGCGTTGGATTTCCTGTGCCTTGTCCTTCTCGGGCCGCTCCACCACCATGACTGCGCTGATCACCCGATTGGTTGCCGCAATGTATAACATCATTGGTTCCTTCTCAATCGGGGCAGCCAGGATTGGTGCCATGGAGAGCATGCGCTTGAGTTCTCGGAATGCTTCGTTTGCTTGAGGGGTCCATGTGAACTTCTCGGTCTTCTTCATCAGCTGGTATAATGGGATTGCCTTTTCACCCAGCCGACTGAGGAATCGGCTGAGAGATGCGAGGCAACCGGTGAATTTCTGCGCCTGCTTCAGGGTCTTGGGCTGCTCCATGCGCTCTATTGCAGCTATCTTTTCGGGGTTGCATTCGATTCCTCTCTCGGAAACGAGAAACCCCAACAGCTTGCCGGCTTGGACCCCAAACACACACTTCTCCGGGTTGAGCTTGATCTGATAAGTTCTCAAATTCGAGAATGTTTCTCTGAGATCATCTAGCAATGTGATCCCCTTTGCCGACTTCACCACCAAATCATCCACGTATACATGGATATTCCTACCGAGTTGGGAATGTGTGCACCTCTGAATCGTGCGCTGATAAGTGGCTCCTCCATTCTTCAGACCAAAAGGCATGGTGATATAACAATAGGCCCCAAAAGGGGTTATGAATGCAGTTTTGATCTGATCTTCCACCGCCAACTTGATTTGGTGATATCCAGCAGTAGCATCCAGAAAGGACAACAGCTCGCAGCCGGCCGTAGAATCAATCACTTGATCAATACGGGGCAGAGCAAACGGATCTTTCGGGCATGCTTTGTTCAGACAAGTATAATCTATACACATACGCCAAGTCTTGTTCTTCTTCATGACGAGGACTGGATTTGCCAGCCACTCGGGGTAAAACACCTCCATGATGAAACCTGCCGCTTGCAGCTTCGCAATCTCTTCACCGATTGCCCTTCTCTTGTCCTCAGAAAAACGTCTCAGGGGTTGCTTGACCGGCTTCGAGCCTGGCCGAATGTGCAGCTTGTGCTCGGCGAGTTCTCTCGGAACACCAGGCATGTCTTGTGGAGACCATGCAAAGATGTCCCGATTCTCACGGAGGAACTCGACGAGCTCACTTTCCTATTTATCGCTAAGTCCAGCTCCGACTACAACGAACTTGGTTGAGTCGGAGGGATCTAGAGCGATCTTCTTGCTGTCCTTGACTGACTGAAAAGCCGATTCCTCATCTACTCTCTTTGCTGGGCCAACCGGAAGTGGATTCTTGCTCTGTGCTTGCGCCATTGCAATGACTTTGCCGAGCTGGCACTTCTCCGTCTCCACCACTAGGGATTCAGCCAAACTGCTGCCAGCGGATGTGCACTCGAGGGACTTCCTGAAGTCTCCGGTGACTGTGATGACACCGTTTGGCCCCGGGATCTTCATCTTCAGGTATGTCTGCTGTGCATTGATCATGAACTTGGCAAATGCTGGTAACCCCAATAGGGCATGGTAAGGACTGCTGAGGTCGGACACCTCAAACCAAATCGGCTCTCTCCTGAAATTTTCTTCCGTGCCAAATATGACATCCAGCCGAATGCGACCCATGGGGGTGCAAGACAGTCCAGGAACAATCCCATGGAATGTCGTCCGACTGCGCTCCAGGTCCCGCTCTGTGAGCCCTAGCTTGAGCATTGTATCTCTGTACAGAATGTTGATTGTGCTTCCTCCATCAACTAGCACTCGAGAAAACTTGCATGAAAATCTTGGTCCTGCAACCAGAGCGTCCACTACCAGCGGATAATTGCCTGGATTCGGCAAAATGGTGGGATGATCTGCTCTGTCCCAGGATATCGGACATTCGGACCAGTGCACAAATTGGGGAATCGGCGGCATAGTGGCATTGACTTCTTGGGCTCGGGCTCTCCGACTACCCTTGTCTGTGGACTCGCTGGTAAAAATCATGTAAGCCGCATCCTGCTGCGGATACTGGTTCTGTTGCTGAGGTGGTCCTCTGTTCTGGGGTGGTGGTGGTGGTGGTGGTGGTAAAGCTTCTCCCTTTGCAATCCTTCTCACGAAGTCACACTGCCGAGTGGTGTGCGCAGACGGCCTCCCAGGCGTGCTGTGCAATTTGCATGGTGCGTCCAACATATCCTCGAATGTGTATTTGGGCTTCATCTGCCCTGGGGGCCTCACATTTGGTCTCATCTTCCGACTGCCTCCTGCAGCCGCTGGATCTTCCTCATTTTGAACAACGGCCACCTGCCGACTGCCATACTGGGAATCAGGCTGCTCGTCATTGCGCTTGCCGTTGTTCTGCTGGTTGTTGTTGTTGTTGTTGCGATTGTTCTCTCTTCTTTCCTTCCGACTGAGGCCTTGGTTCCCTATGTCCGACTGCGGAGCCCCTGGTGATTGGATCACACCTCCAACTCCGAGTTGGATAGGGCGCATCGCAGAATCGGACATAGCGAACACATTTGCCACTTTCATAAGCTCAGCGAGCGACGTGAAGTCTTTGCGGAGCAGCTTGTGCTTCAACATTGAATCAGCCAGGCATCCATCAGTAAAATACTGAATGGCCTGGATCTCATGGACTCCTTCGCATGAATTCTTCAGCTTGATCCACCGAGATAGGTAATCTCGGAGGGGCTCGTCCTTGCCTTGCACACACAGAGCTAACTGCCGTGGGAGGTTGGGCCTCTCATACGTGCTTGTGAAGTTGTGAATGAATGCGGTCGTGAAATCCTCCCAGCAATTCACATTGTCCTTGGGCAAACTGTTCAACCACGTCCGCGATGAGCCTTGCAGCATGAGAGGTGCGTAGAGGACTGCTACACGCCGATTGCCTCCTGCAATGCGGACTGCCGTCAGGTAGTCGGACAGCCAATCTTCCGGTTTCACCGAGCCATTGTACTTGGGAGTGTCTCTCGGTAATGTGAAGCCTTTCGGGAATCTCTCCGTCCGAATGCGGTGACCAAAACATGATGGGCCAGCTTCTCCTTCTTCATCTTCCTGAGCTTCCTTCTCCAGGAGCTCAATGCGATGCCTTGCGTCGTTCTGGCCGATTTGGCGAGGGCCAAGTCGGGTGCTGATTGCTGGTCTTGGCGCCGATTGCTGCGGCATGTCATGGCGCCTGCTGTTAACAGCTGGCTCTTCCATTCTTCTGCTTGCTGCTGGGGGTGGCCGATTGCTTCTGACCTTGCTGTCATGCCGAGACGGTGCAGGTTGATGCCTGTGCTGGCGCGATGCATTCGGTCGCTGGCTAGCTCCCGCATTCGGCCTCACAGTTCCTCTTGATGCCTCTGGCTCAGCATTCTGATTGCCCATTGCTACAAGCCTCTGCTCCTTTGCGGCCGCTATCAGCTCACGCATTCGGCGCGACTGTTCGCGCCGCTCATCTCCTTCCAATTCTTCCAGCTCGAGCGCTATCTGCTCGGCGGCTCTCAAATTCTTGTCCGGTGTGCTATATGTTGGCCTCTGGATGAATGCCGACTGCGCTGGCTGCTTCGGTTGCACCGGCCTTCTCGGACGCTCCGGCTGCTCAGCTCCTGATAGCTGCTGGTTGACTGCTCTTCCTCGGCTTCTCAGGTCTTCCAGGACTGCGGGCTCAATCGGCCGGCGCGGTCCTGCATGAGCTGCGTTGTACTCCCTTGTGATGGCTCCTAGCCGACGCTCTTCTGCCAACACTTGCTCAGCCCTGCGAGCCAGAGCGAGCCGTGCTGTTTCCAGCTCGGTGTGCACCTGCTCCGGATCACCATTCCGATTCACAGGTGTGTATAACACATCCCGCAACGCACTGGTGCCGATTCGCTCTGCCGCATCAGCTACTTCCTTGGCCTTCCTTGCTGCGCTTGCCGGATCACGGTTGGTCGACGAAGATGCTCCCGCCATCATGACCGCGGCGTGAAGTCGGCCCTCCTCTCGGCCAGGTGCTGCGATGCAGCCCCTGGTCGAGAGCGGATCTGTAGCACACGAGAAGATGCGGATGTCTTTGGGATATGCCTCAGGGAAGCTGCCAATGAGGAGACGATGACTTCCCACTTGCAGCGACACTCCGGGCGGCAAGGGTGCTCCAGCCCTGTACCGCGCCGAGTAGTCCACTACATAATCGATTGCCCCACGCCTTAGAATCAGGCCAGAGGCGTGGCTACCGCCGGATGCAGAGGAAAATCCCATCCGGATCTTGACTCCAGTCGACGCCTCGGTCTGCCCCATGGTGGGCGCCAACTGTCGTCGATATGTGACGGCAGATGCCATGGGGATGGCTAAAGTGAGGGGAAGACACGAGGGAGGAAATGTCGATGGTGCCGGAATCGGGTTGGGCACAAGCACAGTGAAGACACCACGATGTACCCAGGTTCGGGGCTCTCCGGAGAGATAACACCCCTACTCCTGCTTGTCTCTTGTATATCAATGAAGGGACTACAATAACTGCTCTTCTATCTTCTCAGGGGAAGGAGTACACCGCCGCCGTGGGCAAGGTCCTCTCCTGCTTCCCTGAGGAGTGACTACGGGCAATGAATGAACTAGAGGGGGAATGAGTTAATGAGATCTCGGGTGTGGCGTCCCTCGCGCAGGAGGGGGTACCCTGGCTCTTATAGTGTGAGCCCAGGGTACTACGGTAACTTCATCGCCGAATGGACCCATCCGTCATCCTCTAATCGGCCTGGGCCCACCGACTGCTCCTCTCCGGGTGACCCGGAGCCTACGAGTGGCGGCCCATGCTGCTACCTCGTAGAACCTAGGAGTGAACAGTGGAGCTAGGGGGTGCGGTCTTGTCGGCCTGTCCGCGGAATCGGCGGGGAGGTCGACACCGTATCTCCAGCAAATCCTCGACACAACCTGGCCTTCCTGCCACCCAGATATCTCGGGATATGGCATTTATGACCTCGTAATCATACCCCCGACTGGGTGGTAGGTTGCTCCGATTGCGCCTGGACCGACTGGTGGTCCCTGGTGGGGTGATTGCTCTGGGCAATCGGCCTTCTAGGAATCGGCCTCGGTCCAGCTGCGGACCAATCGGGTGATCATAATTGGAGAAGGGTGGCCCGATTGCGCCTGGGCCGACTGCTGGCGCTTGGTATGGTCGATTGCCTTGGAGCAATCGGTCGTACCTCTGCCCAGCTCGGCCCAGCTGCAGCCCAATTGGTCCATCCTTGTCTTGAAAGCTTGCTTCCGCTTGGGTTAGCCTACCCGGGTACCAATCCCCCGACAGAGGCACTACAAATATTTACCTTATTGGACCAATGAGAGAAATAGGTTGCAGCCATATCGATATCACAATTTTTTTAACCTCATCACTCTGCAAAATTTGGAATCCATGCACACCAGTCCACACATGGGCGAATTGCATACAGAAAGCTGGGGAAAAAAAGGAAATATCAGACTCCAGATTTGTCAATCCCAGTCCGCAAAGCAAGCAATACCCAATTATGAATAAGGCTAAGAGAGGAGGGGTTGGGAAGGGATGCAGATCTTGGACGGTTTGAGAAAGACCTCCGAGCCTTGGAGACGGCGGACATCCCAGTCGAGCATGTCCTGGATCACCCCACGGCAAGGGCCTTGTTCGCCTTCTTCCGTTCCCCGCGTCCCTTGCTGCTTCAAGCCCCATGCCTCATCGTCGCTGGAGATAGAAAGAGAAAGAGAGGGAGAGAAATTGAGAATACCAGAAAAAATTTATCAATCTCCTAGTAGATACATAGGGGGTGATATCATGTTAACTAAGAGAATCAAAAGGATAAAAGAACAAAGGGAATCAGATTGATATTTATCTCGAAGGGCCCAGATTGATAATTATGTATAAGACTTGATTATGAAGGATAAGATCTTCCTAGAGACTGACCCTATAATCTCATTATTGTCGATTCGATAATTGTTCCTACACATAGGTATTAAAAGGGGTAGATAAGCAGGCACTGTAGGAAAATAAAGAAGAAATTATCCAAACCGATTAGATTGAAGAAGGTTGGAGGAGGATTTGGAAGATAGAGTCCTTCCATCTTAGATCCACACCAAGCTTCCAGCTTATCTCTCCTTCCCGTCGTCCGCTCTCTCTTCCCTCGGCGCAGTCCCATCTCCCATCACATGCAGATCCAATGAAAGACGAAACTGCCGGCGTAGTAGATGATCGACGAGAGGCTATGACGCTGCAGCCTGGCGTGGAGTGGATATGTCGGGGGAGGGGGAAGGCGAGGGAGCGCGCTTTTGATGCTAAACGGGCCTCGTGCGATCTACATGGCCCAATCAACCAGGTTGCTGGAAAAAAGTTACGGGAGTAGCGTCCCCCCGATGACGTTGGCGCACTTAGCGCGCTAGAGGAGGATCGGACGGCCAATGACGTGAAGATCGTAAAAATGGACAGCTCTAAAGGATGGTGGCTTGAGAAGGCTCGAAAATGGTCCAGTTTTACTGTTCTAAATTTCCATACACTCATTTTTTATGTATACACCAAAAATATTTTGCATATACGTCTTTCACATTTTGGAAATGCATAATTAATGTATTTTTAACATGTTTTTTTAATACCTTTCCATAAACATTGTAAAAAAATTATATACATCTAAAACATTTTATATAGTTCTAAAAATACATTATTAATCTTTTCTTAAACATATATATTTTGATGTCTATTTTAATGCATATTTTACATATATTTACTGTATACATCACTTTGTATACACACGTTTAGCACTATAGAAAATTCTATAAGAAAAATAGCAGAGCGCCCACTAATCCAAGCGAGCTTTCAAATATTTGTTTCACTTTCATTTTGAAGGGCACTTCTAAGGGATTAAAGACCGTATCAACAACAGGTGTTTCATTTTGGGACTTCTCTATACAGCGCCGCCCGCATGCGGATATTTCCCGTGCGGCGGCCACTTTCTACCTTAATCTTGATTGTATTGTACTAATTATTCTATTTATTACGATTTATATACAAGTACTCAGCACCGCTCTCTCTTTCGTATAATAAAAAAGTGCTAGCTTTTCTAACGTTAATTTTTTGAAATGTTTTATCTTTCAAACCGTTTAGTCAATTGACGATCCGTTTTCACCATTAGCTTTCTTGTGACGAGATCTTCGAAACTAGATCCCATGTCAGTATGTTTTGATAAACTTTTTTTTCATCAGTACTTGCCACATTACTGTTCTACTTACCTGATACTCCCTTTGTTCCAAAATAACTGTCTTGACCTTAGTACAACTTTGTACTAGAGGTAGTACAAAGTTAAGACAGTTATTTTGAAACAGAGGGAGTAATTATTTATATAGTTACCAGATTATACCAACTTAGTTGATAAACTTTTTTTTCATCAGTACTTGTCAAATTATTGTTCTACTTACCTCATAATTATTCATATAGTTGTCAGATTATACCAAATTGGTTGTTAAAACACTATACTCTAACATACACAGAAGAAAAACTTGTTTTGTGGTATACTCGTCATGTTATTTATACTCAAATGTCATAAATGACTTGTTGTGCTTGAACGATTGATTGTCGGTTTAATTATGTTTGGTTGTCGTATTCTTTACATCTAATTGATATGTTGGTTTATTGTTCTTGGCAGTTTTATCAGGTTGAGTTGTCAATGTATTTTATCGGGTTGTAAACTAAGCTTACGTGTACGAAACTATTCCCCGGTAACTATGTACAAACATTTGTGGTAACACTTCAGGTAAAAATGGCAACTAGGTTGACCTAATCTGGCAGCTGACGGTGACGAAAAAATTTCATCAAAACATATCAGTATGGAATCTTATTTTGAAACCCTCGTGAAAACAAACCCAACGGTGAAAACGGAACGCAAATTGGATTAACGGTTTGTAAGATAAATCTTTTCAAACATTCGGAAAACGCATTTAATGTGATGATGTAAGCATGATGTAACATGTCTTTGCATGCAATCCTTCCAAAATAGCCGCGGCACCATCCCATGCATATGCGGCGCCTTAGAGCATCTCCAGCCGTTCGACCCCCCAAGTCGTTTTTTGGCGCTATTTTAGCGCCGCTTGGGGGGCGCTCGGGCGGCGAAAGTGGCTTGAGGCGACGGCCCCCCCAGCCGCGGCCCCAAGACCGCCTCCCCAAGCGGCGAGATTCGACGTAGATTCCCCCGAGCGCCAGGAATCGGTGCAGATTCATCCCGGGTTCGGCTCTGTTTCGGCGCAAATTCGTTTACTTTCGGCTAAATTCAACGCAAACATGGAATGTCAGCTCAAATTCGGCGCAAATTCGACGCAGCTCGGCGCACAACATGTAGTACAAATACATAGTTCGACACAAAATACTAAAAATAGTACAAGTCAAATTAGGCATTGCCTTTGCGCATCCATAGACGATCCACTAGATCTTCTTGCAGTTGACGATGCACTTGCGGGTCCCGGATCTCCTGACGCATGTTGAGGTAGGCTGTCCAATCTGGCAGTATCTCGTGATCAACAACTGCAAGAGGCCCCTGGTTGAGATATGGTTCAGAGTCATACACTGGATTCTCTTTCTCGCTCTCAATGATCATGTTATGCAAGATGACACAACAATTCATCACCTCCCACATTTGATCTTTCGACCAAGTCTGAGCGGGGTACCGGACAACGGCAAATCAAGATTGAAGCACCCAAATGCCCGCTCGACATCCTTTCTGCAAGACTCCTGGCACTTGGTAAAGTTGGCGTACTTCCCTCCTAGCACAAGGTTTGAGATAGTCTTCACAAATACTGGCCATCTTGGATAGATGTCATCAGCTAGGTAGTATCCCTTGTTGTACTGGTGCCCATTGACCTTGAAGTTCACCGGGGGAGCATGACATTCGACAAGCCTGGCAAAGACATTTGAGCACTGCAGGACGTTGATGGCATTGTGTGTTCCTGGCATGCCAAAGAAGGAGCACAAATCCAGAGGTCATGTGTAGCAACTGCATCAAGTATCACACTGCAGTGACCTTTTGCACCCTTATACATCCCCTGCCAAGAAAATGGGCAGTTCTTCCATTCCCAATGCATGCAGTCGATGCTTCCAAGCATCCCAGGAAATCCTCTTGCTTCATTCTCTGCTAGGATCCGTGCAGTGTCTTGAGCATTAGGTTGTCGCAAATACTGTCCTCCAAAGCAGCCCACCACTGCTCTGCAAAACTTGTACATATAATCAAGGGCGGTGGACTCTGCCATGCGTGCATAGTCTTCCTGTTGATCACCGGGAGCTTCGTATGCAAGCATCCTCATGGCCATTATGCACTTCTGAAGTGAGGAGAACCCAACTGTGTCGGTGCAATTTTCTTGCAAACGAAATAGATGTCGTACTCTCGGAGTGAATTGACAATGCGAAGAAAGAGCTTTTGGCCCATACGATACCGGCGTCGGAATATCTTCTCGCCGTGCAGGGGAACATCAGCAAAGTAGTCGGAATAGAGCAAGCAGTAGCCCTCCGAACGTCGTCTCTCTTTTGCCTTCCGGCGACCCATCTTGGAGTCGCCTCGCTGCGGCGCCGTTTTGGCGGCGAACAGGTCGCCCAGGGCGGCGAGCATCAGGAGGTGCTCCTCGTCCTGGGCGCCGGTGGCAGCCTCTTCCTCCATCAGCACGGCGAACATCGCCTCGTCGTCGGAGTCCATCACGGCGTGTGGTTCAGGCAATTCGCCGAACACTTGGGGCGCGGGGCGGGCGCGACCAGGCGCCGGTGTGCTTGGCTGAGCACCGCCGGCCCTTTTGCGCCACCGGTGTGCTGGGTCGGGAAAAGACAGCGGGGCGAGCAACGACCCTTTTGTGGCGGGGCAGCGGCTGCCTTGCGGTGGCACGGCGCCGGCAGCGGCAAGGGTGGTGGAGAGAGAGGTGGCCGATTTTGGACGATTTGCCCTGACAGTGTGTCACTCGGCGCTTTTCGCTTCATCCGACGCCCCCAAGCGACCCCCAGCGCGCCAGGTCGGCTTGGAATCGCCGGACTCAATTTTGGCTCAATCTGACGCTATTTGAGCCCTTGGGGACGCAACTGGGCGAATTCGTCCGTCCGGCGCAATTAGCGCCGGCTTGGGGGTCTCTTTGGGGCGTGGCTGGAGATGCTCTTAGTATAGCTTTTTCCTTCATTTTGTAGATATATTACGGAAACTAGGTTATTACGGGCCATATTTGGCATGGAGGTTTCCACTTTCAAAATAAGTCTCGGCTTGGTACAAAGCTGAAGCACTTTTTTCAAAACAGAGGGAGTAGTATATATTTAGAAATTTGGAAGCATAAAAAAACATGTGGAAAAAATCATTTAAAAATTGAGTTTTTTTTTCTTTTGAGCATCACTTTATTAGGGAGTTCGTATCGTGTAGATTTGTTTTAAAAGAAATGGACCTTTTTCTGAGAAACGGCCTGGCCCTATCTAAGCATGTGAGGTAGGGCCATGTTCAGAGCACATGTAGATATAAAATAGTGAGGAGGTCATAGTATATGCCATCGATCTGTTGTCATGGTCCATTTCTGTTGAAGGAGGTCATTTCCTCTCTTTGTTTGAAAAATTGTTTGTCCAACTGTACATACATGCATGCATACATAAATGGTAGGTGACCTGACCAAGCGATTCCATCTATGAACCATAGCAACAGGTTAAGCTCAGCGCGATCGTGCGGGCTGACTTTACTCAAGCTGTCAACTAACCAACCAATTCCATATGTGAACCATAGCAAAAACCTTTACCAGCCGCAGAGATACAATCTACAATTGATTACATGGTGAGAAAGTTGCTTTGAGCAAGCCCAGGATAGAGAAGCGTGGTAATCTGAGCAAGTGACCTGACCAAAGGTTTTAAACTGGAATGTTTCTCCAAAGCTGCCAAGACAAAAAAAAAAGGTGAGATGGAGTGTGGAGCGCATTGTTGAGTAAATAAATGAAGTGAACCATTGAGGTTGCTGCTAGAAACCTCGTTTACATAAAATGGTGTAAGAAGCATACCATGAAGCATCGCCTTGATTCCCTTGGAGAAATCCTCGAAGCGACCCAGCACTGGCCTGATGCCGCATGACTGGGACACGCACAGTTCCATGTAGAGTGATGTCTCGAGGGTCACCAACAGAAGGCGGCATACCCTATCGGTCTCGCCGCCAAGGACGCTCGGTCCATTTGCCTCCAGTACTTCGGTGATGATAGAAACCACTTGGTCCTGGAAAGAGCACCACAACTGTGATCAGGAAAGAGTACACTCACACAGATGAAACAGTGTTCACATCTCTTGTGTATATTTGACCACGGTACATATGAGATTGGAAAGATGGCCCGCAGAATTTCCTATCACTCGTTTTTGAGCTGGAGTTTAAACAATGATGACGGTCCGTCCCTCCATCAATGGTGTCAGCAGGATCGCACTTTTAGGATTGGATTCCATGTCATAGATTCTACGATTACGTTACTTTTCTATTTTTCATGTACTCCAGAGTGATGCTAGTATGGTTTATCACTCGGCACTTAATTTGTTTGACTAGTGTTATTAATAGTTTGAATGGCTCTTTTTATTCAATGTCATTGAATGCTAAGACTAGAACAATGATTTCAATGACCTTGTCAATTCTTGACCATTTTTTACTTCAAAATTAAATATGATCAAATTAACTTTGATTCTTCCATGCCTCAAAGCCATTATGTCTACACCTAAAATTAATAAGACTGAAGTCAATACTACACCAAGCTCTATGACATCCATTTGCTACTTGTTTATAAATAAAGTACTCCCTTCGTCCTAAAATAAGTGTCTCAACTAATTTTAGTACAAAGTTATACTAAAGTTGAGACACTTAATTTGGGACGAAGGGAGTATATGTCGTTAATCATTCCCTGCAACTTCTAGACACCTTTTCTAAGCCTTCACAGCTGGGAAGGTTTAGTTAATTTGCAATAAGATGCGGGGATGACATGAGGTAAAACGGATAGCTACTTGAAAGATTTAACCTGCTGAACTAGAATAATGGAATACGGTTACTACCTGTTTTCATAATACCAGGTTTAGATGTATCTTATACAACCCCTTATTTGGTTATTCCCTTCACGGTTTAGATGTATCTTATGCATCTTTATGCTAACAAAAAAAATTATGCTACAAATAATCACAATAGTTTTAATATGAACAGCAATGGCCTAGAGCAATATCAATATTTACCTGCAGACCATGAAGAATATCTGGCATCGGAAGTTCAGGAAAATGTGCAAGATCAACAAATTCTAATTCTTCTGCCCTTTTTACTGCCTCTTTGGCTTGACTGCACAGGAATTTCAGAATAAGAAAAGCTATTCTGTAAATCTGCAAAGCTACCATCTCGGTAAAACGGGTTTGTTTCGCAGAACCAGAATCTCCACTGCTTTTATCTCTGATCACCAGAGACAATGCTGCACTGGAAGGAGCAGAAATAGCTGCAGTTGAAAGACTACTGCTCGCAGCAAATCTGAACCAGCCATGTTTGGTCCTGATTTGTGGTGGATCTTCATGAAGTACCACTTCTTCTTTACCAATAGGAGGGCAACAAAATGACGGGTTCCAGTTTGAGGAGTCGCCAGTCCTTGCACTTCCTCTGCTAATAAAAGCAAGCAGGTGGATAATAATCTCTCTTAATTCGGAATCAACTTGCATCATACCAGTGTCCCGTGGAAATGGATATTTGGCCAAAACACACAGAAGTGAGAGGATATTCTCAGTTAAACTGAGAGCTGAAAGTGATGTCTGCGACTGTTGCAACACCGCCCTTTTCTTGTTTTGATGTGTATTAACACTTTGGGCAGACAGATAAGAGGACATCAGCGGAACTTGTCCTGAAAGGAAGCTGATAGTACTGTTTGCAACACTGTTACGAGATATATCATCATCCATACAATGGTTAAGAGAGGCGACTATAGCAAGAGCCAAACTCCACATATTCACATCCTTCGCTTGGCTGCTCAAAGAATTTCTGAAACAGGATTCATTCAGAGACAACTGACTCAGAAGTACCTTCAAGAAAGCAAAAATATTTGCAGACTGAAGCATTTTAGCACCATCCTTCGTCCGTCCCAAGGTCAAGAGGAAATTCAAAATTACTTGAGTAGACAATATTGCACCATTCTGACATTTATGCAGTATAGCCTGGAGACGGAAATGCTTTTGTAGAATTGGTAACCACGCATTGTGGGGTATAAAGTCCTTCAACAGTAAGTCCATTGATCCAACAGCGAGATCAGAATATTCCCTATTCTCAGCCAGTTTGCAGAGTACAGGTAACAACCTTGAACTTATAATGGCTGATTCACCAAACAGATTAGCATCACCTGATTCATCTTTTATGTCATCCTTGCCATGAATGAACTCAAGTAAAGACAAAATCAGAATAAGGAGGGACTTCACTGGTTGCTTAAGAGCAGGACTTGATGGCACGAGATCAACTAAAAATGATATGCTGGCACCTGAGGTTCTCATAAGAACTACAATAACTGGATAGAGATGAGCAAAGTTCTTGGTTTGCTTAGCTTGGTGAAACAAGAACCTGGTAAGAGTAAGCAGTAAGTCCACTTGCCCAGACAATTGGGGAAACAAAACCTCATTTGTATCAACTTCAGGAAATAGTGAATCAACAGTTGACTGCAAATATTTGCATGCACATCTAATTGCCGATTGTGTAGCTGATGCGGGAATCCCTGCATCAGGTATGCTGGATTTATTACTGGAACTTGTTCCATTGTAGACAGATAGAAATGTTATGAAGGACCTTAATGTACAAAGCTTTGCATCAGCATGACACTTCATCAGATTTGCTTTATGCATAATATCCAGCATTTTTTCAGCTACTACTTTGGAGGGTTTCCAATCTGAATGATTCCAAAGTTCAACTCCAAGATCATCGCGAGTGTGTGCAATATCAAACAAAACATTGTCATTGTCTGCTGGGAAGGCACTATGTGGTTGCTCTGAAGCATTGTGCTCAAAAAACTTAAACTCCAGAAGGAAACACAAGAGCTCCTGAAAGGGGCCAGCAGTAATCTGACGACCTTTGAGTTCTCCATGTATATGATAGTAAATATCATTGATTACCAAACTGGCAAGTTCTTGCTCACCACTGTAGCCATGCAGGGCATATTGTGACAGCAGAGCTATGAATGCACGGTGTTGTAACAATTTACTGGAGATTAGCTGAATCTTCTTCACTGCCGAGAAAGACAAACTGGCAGTATCACCAGTAGATAACTTCATTATTAGACGGATGATGCAAACACATGAAGCTACCTTGGCACGATGAAAAAGCTCCTTCTGGTATCCGTTGCTTGACAAATGATTGATAAAATCTTCCAGGAAGGCACTATCAAACCATTCACATACTATGTTGGTTGGACAAGATGCAAAAGGTTCTTTTTGCTCCTTCGTGCCATCTGCAACAGGGTTAGAAGGTTTTGCTTCCACAAGTAATCTTCCTTTCAAGAACAACTCATGTGACACGATCTCAAAAAATTTAGCCTGGCAGTAATACCTCGAAGAAAACCTCTCATCAACAGTGTCAATACTGTCAACAGGACAACAATCAAAGGTAGCACGAATACAGCGTGATAAGCTCTCCCAAAACGTTTTAGAATTTCTCAGCTTATCTAATATGCATATGAACTGGACACCACTTTCCCACAATGCCTTGAGTAGGTCAAGAATACTGAGTAACAAAGAAGGAGATCTATTCATGTACTCAGTCGAATTCACAATATATCCCAACATTTGCTCAACAAGTCTAGAATTACTTCCTGGACTGTTGAGAGCAGAAGAACCATTGGTCTGAGGATTTGCAAGATTATTATGATCAGCTTGTATCATTGCATCCTCCGCTGTCAGCGAAACAAAAAGAGCAGGCTGATAGCGAGCAACAGAAGTCAGAAGGCTGAATACAGCCACAATTAAACACTTATTAGTGTTCTCTTCCTTGTCAAGAATGTGGGAAATACTGGCTTGCAATCTCCAAATCTCTGAACCATCAACAATAAAGCTACCATTTTCCATGAGTTGAGGTTGGACTCTGTGAGCAGTGAAGCACAATATTGACAATGCTCTAGCTGCGGCAACTTGTAGAGCCAAATTCTGAAAGGCCATTGACGATATTGCAACTGTGACAAAAGGTAAGGGCTTCAGTGAAGATGACAAAACCATAGTAACAAAAGGAGCAACTGGCATCAACTCCTCTGGTAAGTTGGAAAGCATGAAAAATATAATATCAAGTCCACAGCAAAGAACAAGCTGTATATCTTCAATATCTTCAACACCATTACAGAAGCTGCCACGCGATTCCAGTAACTGCATGGATGTGCACACAATAAGCCAAATAACATTGTGGATAGAAGAATCATATAGTAGCATTTGCCAAATGATGCCACCAAGCTTGGACGAGAATGGTTTGACTTGAATACAACTCTTCACCAATTCAAACACCTTCAGGGTTGCCTTCCAGCGACTATACTTCTTGTGTTTCCAGTTCATATGATTGACCATGATGTATTGAATTGAAAAAACAATGAACGGTGATATCATGTCATCAGCAGCAGCCCCTTTCTGCAAAACCTGAATAGCAAAATCAAGCAATGATGTGGTAAGTGAAGAACAGTCTCCATTTTCCTCAGAAGCAGCAAAAAGCATTCTAGCTAGTGGACCAGAAAGTAGCCAATCACTTGACAGGTCCTTTAATTGTGAACTGAAGATGCCGCACTCTGACGCCACATCAAACACACGGTATGGAACACACTTCAGAAATTCGGTTAACACACGAAATGTTTTTGACATTATACTGGCATTATTACCATCTTGCTCATATTTGAAAACTGACGAGCAAAATATTTTAACGACATCAATGCTGATATGTTCTCCAATTTGCCCCAAACTCTTTGATTTTTGAACAGCCGGCGACTTGTCAGCATGCAGCAAAGCAGAGCACAGGTCCTGATTTGACGATACCATCTGATACAGCAAGTCCATTATATCGCAGGCTTCCACATAATTGCATGAATATAGATCTTGTGCCAAAGTGATGAGAAACATGTAAACACCTGAATGTGGGAACTCCCAACGAACTAATGCAACATTGTCTTCAAGAACTTTCAAAATGTAACCACGTGTTCCACGGGGTAATGTAATGCCTTCCATACCAGGAATGCTGATTGGATGATGAATTTCAATTTGATCACAGTAGTTCACACTATCAGGGACACCAACAGGGGTCTCATACAGTGTTGTTAGCCCATTCATCCTCTCTAGGTAATTGTATACACATTGTGCAGGCCATGTCCCATAACAAACAGCTGATAAGAAGCGAAGCAGATTAGTTATTTGGAAAGGATACTCTTTCTCCACCATTTGAAGAACAGATCTGATTGGACCATCAACACAACTATGTTTGTCCCAGAATTGCATACAGAGTGATTCCTCTCCACCATAAACTTCGTATACTATATTCAGTATCACGCCCAGAGAACTGTCTTCTGTCTGATAAGAGATCTCATATGAAGCAATGAAAGCTGAAATGAAAGTTCTCAGTACACCACGAAAACCAGAAACAGGACCATCTGACTCCCTGAAGATGCTTGAGGAAAGAACTCCAAGTAAATAATTGAAGGGTGCAAGCTCAAAAGCCCGCTGGGCATAGGATGCATGATCAATTTCCAAGTTGGCATTATTTCCTGGAAGAGAGAGGAGCAAGCAGTGAAAAACAGCCCAAGCAAGGAGTAGTGGTCCTGATTCCACTGTAAATTCAGGCAATCTTGATACTTCAATATCCATCTCAAGAATTTCAGCGACAGAATACTGGGAATACCCTCCACTGAAAGAAACTTCATCGTGCACCATTCGGAGGAGATTTTCGAGGTCCAAAGTTTCAATGAGAATAAGGAGCAGCTGAGCTTTAGCATAATGGAATGATCTTTTTGCTTCAACAGACATGGCAAATTTTCCAACATCATAAGAGCCAGAGAGCATATCACTAAACAGTGAGCACAAAGCTATCCACAGCCCACCATTGCACCTTGAAAAGTTATCACAGATATGAAGGAACAGGATGTCCAGAACCAAGTTAATTTCAATCAAACTTTCTTCCAGCCAAGAAACCATCAAATCAGCTGCTGATTTCACCGAAACCGCGGACGCGAGGGAATCTTTGATGATGGACAGCAACCTCCTCTCCATCTCTTCGCTGGCCAACAGCGAGGCCTCCTGCTTTATGGCGTCAGCTGAATCAGAATCATCATCTGTGCATGTGGCGTGAACAAAGATTCTCCGAATGCACTTGAGCAAGCATTGACGCTCAAGGTAGTATTGCAGGGACACCAGCCGAAGGAACTCTTGGGAGCCAGCGTCAGGGGCCGCCGGGGCGCTCTCTGAAGCTCTTTTCACCAGGATGTACGACTGCACCTCGTCCAAGTCGAGGGACTTGCTGGCGCGAAGCGCGGCCTCCTTGAGCTCGGGCTTGACGGCCAGGCGGTGCTCCCCGACGGCGACGTGGGCGGCGTCCAGCGCGGCCCTCGAGGCGCCGTTGGGCTTCCCGAACATCGAGATCGCCCCGCGGAGCCACGCATGGTGGCCCTTGATTCGCTCCGCCTGCAGCACGGGAGACGGCGGTTAGATACGGCCGCGAGGGTTTGTGGGCGAGGAGGACGGAGGGCGGGGAATGGGGAAATGCCGACGGGGTGCTTACGAGGGCGTCCGAGATGGCGGCGGAGGGGGAGGCCGCGGCGCGGTCGAGGTCGTCGCAGAGGGCGACGAAGGGGTCCCACCACAGCGAGGCGGATACGGTCTTGGTGCCAGTGCCAGGGCAGCCGCCGCCGACGGAGGTCGATGCGGGGGCACCGCCGCTCGCCATGGCTGGGGAAACCCTAGGTTCGAAATCCCGGCCTCACCGGTGCGTTTTGAGTGCGGATGGGTGGGAAGGGCAAAAACCCTCGCTTCCTAGTTGGAAGTACCACAGTCTGAATTTTGCAGCCCAAAACCCTCCTCTCTTTTTTTTTTGTTGACAAAACCCTCTTAACGATTCACTGTGTGTCTAAAACAAATATTCACGAAAATAAAATGCAGCCGCTTTGATTTGACGAAAATAAAAGATGGGCGAACGCAACGGCTGTTCATATTTTTATTTGGTTATAGATATATTTGATTTGAAAAACAAAGGTAAGATTTATTTATTTATGCGATTTTAAGGTAAGAAATTTTAAAATGATGTGCTTGAAAAAGTTGAGATACTCGAGGTTTGATATGTTAATTAGACGCTTAACAACTTCGTCTGCGATCGAATACGCTAGTAAATCGCACCATATGAACATAGAAATTAGAAGGGGGAGGAAATACAACAATATGTCCTGAGATTGCACGTGTGTGATGGATATTCAGGTATGCGTTCTCATGTTTGCAAGATTATGTTCGGACGTGCTAAAATATGTACTCAATTGTAGCATGATGGTCATCTTCATTGTCATACATGTTAGATTAAACATATTTCATACGCCTCATGGTTCTTTATAGCTATAATTTGATTTCCTGATGCATTCTATTAGATGACATCAACTTTGTTGTTCGCTGGGTGTGTGATGCCATTTGATTTTGCAATGGTCTTCAATCCCATAGATTGTTGTTCTCAAAGATAATAGACAACGTATGTGAGGTTGACCATGAAATTAATTGAGATGAAACTATGTAGAAAATTTCAAGAACAACTCGAACTCTGGCCTCTCAACCACCTAACATCTAGCTATCGAATGAACGACTGGAAAGACGCCGCTTCTAGACGCGTGTTTGCACCGACCGAACACCCAACCGGGAAAGACGCCTAATTCCTCTCAAACCACTTACTTCGACCATCAATAGCTCTTCAAGATGCCTCACACACAATCACCTCTTATTTCCCCCTCTTCGCCTATGTACGGTCTTTTTCATGTCCACACAACCAATGCATGAGTAAAAAATAATCATGTACCCGCAAAAACGCAATACGACGGGATCACATGTCACGATTGAAGAAACTTGGGTTGAAGCTGTGCGAGTCGTGGTCAACATCGGGTTGCCAGTTGAGAACGAAGCAAAATAAACTCTAAAATGTTGTGCCCTGGATCTACTCATCGCTCTAATATGGTTGTGCATTTATTTTATTCAGTTTACATGGTTCTTGGTTTGTACAGTATTGGTACTTCGGTAAATATAACATTAAATTAAATTACAATTTGATTTGATATATACAAAATTATTTCGGTATGATTTCAGTACATACCACAATAACCAAAGTTCATGCAAATTTGAAAACGATATATTTTTCTTTGTTTAAGGAGGTGTTTAGCAAAAAAAATAAGAGAAAAAATGGGCGTGCTTAACAGGGATATGACTTCTGTACAAGCTTCTTGAGCCTTAGGTCTCCCCGTAACTTATTCATTGGTCTGAATGAGCAGATCACAACTCTTTTTAAATTTTCATGACGTGTAGTCACTATCCAGCCAGTGTATACAAATGATGGTAGCAAGTTTAGTAACTTTTTTTAAAATACGCACAAGCATGCGTATCATATATTAAAAGGAGTTGGGAAAAAATCCCAAATTCACAGGAGTACCACGCCCAGCTCCTTCTCACATAGGAAACCGAGCACACCACCCAACTCCACCCAAACACACAAACACCTAGCTCGCAATGACCCGTCGATTCGCCTCTCCGAGAGCCCCCTTGAGGAGTCCCACGCGCCTTAATCCTGGATCTTCCGTAAAACCATTGACGAGGACGGCGTGGCGCCCTCAAAAACAATCTTGTTGCGGTGCTTCCAAATCTCCCATATACCCAGCATGCAATCGCCCTGGTCGATTTCCTATCCTTAATCCACCTATCACACCGGGCAATCTAGTCCCACAAGTGCTCACCTACGTGTGGCACCAAGTCCAGACGGCCGACCGACAAGAGAGTCCCGTGCCAAACCGCGCGGGAAAAGATGCAACCCACCAGAAGGTGGAAGATGTCCTCCGGGTGCTGGTCACACAATGGGGCAGGCCTCCGGGTGCGGCAAAACTCTCCTAGCCAGCCTATACGTCGTCCAACATCTATCCTTGAGGGCCAACCATGCAAAGAAATGACATCGCAATGGGCCCCTCGATCTCCACGTAAACTCCGCCATAGGCGAAACCTCAAGGCCGACGAACCACGCTGCATAGGCCGACCGCGCCGAGAAACGACCCTCCGCCTCCCACAACCAAGCAATCTTATCTTATCTGGGATGCCGATCATAAGGTGCACCTTCTGGACTCTGGGCCATAACATGAGAAACTTCTGCAGCTCGTCCGCTCGAAGGTTTGGCCCAAGGCATCGCGCCCACCGATCACCCTACAGGGCCAAAGCCACCGACATCGAGGCACACACTCTACCGGGAACCCGCGCGTAGAGCAAAGGGGCTATCTCGCAAACTCAGAGGCCACCCAACCATCGGTCCTCCTAGAAGATCGTGAAGGCTCCATCCTTAATCGTCGCTCTGCATGCCGCCCGAAAGATGCCCACGGACTCCGGGAGGACTGAGATATGAAATTACGCCCAAGGTCTCTCCACATCAGCCCGTATAAGCCAAGGTCAACGCGCCTACGGCACATTGTTCAGCCAACGGAGGTCAGGCACTCCGAGGCCACCGGCCCAAACTAGTCTGCACACCACCTCCCAAGCCACCCGCACAGCTATCACCCTTCGCCCAAGCACTTCCACACCACAGGAAACCTCTATAGATTTTGATCATGGCCCCAATCGTCTTAGCTGGGAGGTCCAGCGTGAGCATCACATGAATAGGGACCGCACACAGTACCAATTTGATGAGGAACTGCCGACCACTCTTCGGAAGCAGCGCCGCTCGCCAGTGGGGGAGGCACCCGGCTAGGCGATCCACCAAACTCTGCAACTGCGCCGTCGTGGGCTTCCTCGGAGTGAGGGGCAAACTCAAGTACTTGCAGGGAAAGTCAACAGTCGGGCACCCAAGAGAGGTGCAAACCGAGGCGATCTCCTCAGAAGTGCATCGAATGGGGGTCTCGACAACAAGTTTAATAACACCTCGTCTACTAACCTCGTGAAGAGTAGAAATAAATGTCTGGCGAATGTTGAACAATGCAATCAAGATAAACTCGCGTAATCAATGATGGACGTCACAACAGGGCGGCGCCGCATCCGGGACTTACGGTGCGGCGGCTCACCCTTTCCTGTGTATGTACTAGTACTAGCAAAGTAGTAAAAAGGGTTAGCTTTTGTATTATCAAATTTATTTATTTTTAAATTTATCTTGCAAACCGTTAAGTCAATTGACGATCCGTTTTCACCATTAGCTTTCTTGCGACGAGATCTTCGAAACTAGATCACATGTCAATATGTTTTGAAAAACTTTTTTTTCATCAGTATTTGCCACATTACTGTTCTACTTACCTGATAATCATTTATACAGTTGCCAGATTATATCGAGTTGGTTGTTAATTTTTTCTTCATCAGTACTTGCCACATTATTGTTCTACTTACCTGATAATTATTCATAGAATTGCCAGATTATACCAACTTAGTTGTTAAAACACTATACACTAACATACATAAATGAAGAACTTGTTTTGTGATATTTGTAGATGTTTCTCTTTAAAATCACCTAAATAAACACTCATACTTGTCATGTTAATTATACCCCGAATGTAATAATGACTTGTTGTGATTGATCGATTGGTTAGCGGCTTAATTATCTTTGATTGCCGTATCCTTTACGTCTAATTGACATGATGATTTATTGTTTTTGTCAATTTTATCAGTTTGAGTTACCATTTTATTTTATCGGGTTGTATCCTAAGCTTAAGTATACGAAACTATTCCCCCGGCAACTACGTACAAATATTTGTGGCAACAGTTCATGGTAAAAATGGCATTAAGGTGAACTTATTAATCTGGCAACTGACGGTGACGAAAAAAATTCATCGAAACATATCAATATGGGATCTTGTTTCGAAGCCCTTGTGAAAACAAACCCAACGGTGAAAACAGAACGCAAATCAGATTAATGGATTGTAAGATAAATCATTTTAAAAATTAAAAAAACGCATTTAATGCGATGATGTCAGCATGATGTAATTGATATTTGCATGCAATCTTCTTTGCCAAAGCCGCCACACAATAGCACCAACATGCGGCGGTTCTCTATAACTTTCCCATCAATGATTGTTGTAGGATTGTTCGCTCAAGAAATATAAATATTTTTTAATTCAGTTAATGTTAAGTTTTTTAGTATACAAACTAATAATTTAAAATAATAACAAAAATTCATACCACACCGAATATAGGAAACCATAAAAGCAATAAAATTGGCTCAGTTCGGTTTATTTTTAGCACGGTTTCAATAAAAATGCACAAGTGACGGTCCATCACACAACCACTTACCAACGGGCACATACATCAAAAAATCACTTTACAAAGCATTGTGTATTGAACAAATCAAAATTGGATACCTCAGTTGATTGAAAGAGCATCCACCCCTATAAAGCTTAGTGAATTAAAGGATTCTGAATGCAAGCAACTTTCAGAAGTTCATATACTCACATGAGATGTTAGCTCAACTACATCAACCACCTAATACAAACTAAATCAATTGTATTTCACACACCACCACCACAACCTACTCCAAGCTTGCTCGTGATTTCTAACATATTTTACAACAGAGCACATCAATACAACAATGATGCCAACCATTCAGGTACATTTAAATCACTCCATGTTTCATACCGTCACCACACACATTGCCCCAATTTTACGTTGGAGCTCTCGACAAGAAATAGAATTGCCACACACATAGAAGCCATGAGCTCTGGCCATTGCTTCCGAGATTCACAAGACCTGGTACGAGAATCTAGAACCAAGAATGCAGTTTTGAGATTCCATGTGATCGGAAGTAAATAGGGGGTTAGATAAGTCAAGTGTTCTATGCTTACCAGCCTGTAGAAAGGGCTTTATTCCTGGAGAGCTTTCACGCGGGAGGTCAGCTCTCTGACCTGATTCGTGAGTCGCTCATGGTTGCTGAAGAAATCAACAAACACCTGCCTTTCCCTCCCCACCTCATGGGCGCGATTTTCAAAGATCTGCAAATTTGTTTATGATATGAGGTCTAGAGGCACATATATACAGGAGAGACAAATTATTATTATTATTCAGAACTCTTTAATAAGTCTTTTAAGTCCTCTCTTCTGCCAAAGTTGTACTGGATGAAAACAAATAATTTCCCAACTTGTGTTGCCCAACTTGAAGAAACTTTCAGATGAAAGATAACGGCACACATATCGATTCCAATATATAACATGTCGATTCCAATAATCTGAAGGATGATAGCAAGTAACAACTAACAAGTGCTAGTGTGCTACTACCTTTATCTTTTGGGTGCGAGCCTTGGTTACTTCTTCAACAGCAACTTCAACTTGAGCATTGGCATTTTCCATATCATCAAGTGCTCGCATCAGTGGCTGTAACAACATGGATGTGATGAAATACAGGATAAAGAATAAATAACACAATCTATGGCTCAAAGAGTGTACCCAGGGTGTCAATACTGGTTCTGCAGTTGTTGACGATGCAAATAGAAGCTGTTCAACTGTTTGAATCAGAGTGCACCTGCAGAATTGATAAGTGTGAAATGACTCCTATGGGATGCGTATTAATTGGCACACTACAAAGTGAACATGCAGGATACAGCAGATTGAATAACTTTGCATATCACGAATTTTGTAGTATAAAATAGATCACGCTGGCACACCAGGCACCATGCTCATTGGCAGCTTGGCTTCATGTAAGGAAAATAGCATCCAACCCAGTGGTTTGTTGGATCTTTTTGGAGGTCAGCATTATTGTTTATACACCAAACTCAGAATGTGTCGTTCATGCAAGAAGGGGCGCTAAAAGCAATCATATTTCAGAAAATGAAATGAGGTAGTGCCTTTGTTGTAACTTACAGCTCATTGATACATCTTTTCCTGTCAGCTGGAAGAGTATTTTCAAGTTCAGACTGAAGAGAAAGCAAGTCAGATTGAAGTGCCGATATCTGCTGAACTAAAGCATGTGCTGACATGTATGTTGGTACCGCTGCTTGGGAATCTATAGAAAAGAGTAGGCAACATGAAGGATAGGAGAATAAAAAAATGAAACTGCGTACTGATTGGAGTCAACTGCTTACTTGAATGAATACATAGTAGATCTCGCACTGCATGGAGGAAAGTGTCACGGTCATCAATTGCTCCTTGTTCACGTACCTCAGACGCAGCTTGAATTAATGAATTGCAATGGCCCTAAAATATGAAGTAAACACCCCCAAAAAACAGAGTTCTTATGAATGCAGTAAGAATGAAACATGAATAAACACTAAAGAAGTGAGGATATGAATAAACAGTAAATAAGTGAAGACATGAATAAGCACTAAAAAAGCAATGACAAAGAAGTCTGCAACATCAGAGATTACTTACCAGACGGGTGTTCACTGCCGATAGGTAGCTATGTAGCTCAGATTCAATGACTCTAAGCAATGCGTGGGCACTAGCTATGTGCTTCCTTTCAAGTTGGCAAGCAATCTTCAGAAATTGGTGTCTAGCAAGCTGATTAACCAAGTGGCTGATGAACTGTAAAATAAACAAAATGCCAAAATTATAAGAAGAGAAGTGTGGGAACGTATAGTAATATAATAGGAAGTCTAGTCAACACAAGAACATATAAATAAACAGTTTGTTGAAAACCAAAATTGAATAAACATGTAAACATCACTACTTCAACTAACTGTAAAATGTCATCTGCTGAAGGTGATTGGCGTGTATCGGTGCACAGTACCAAACAGGCAAACACATTGGCATTTAATTGACCAGTAGACCACCTTCTGCACGCAATGAAAAACCCAACAGTAGTACAAAACCAGTTTTTCTAACGCACATCACTAATCTATAATACCTAAATAGTTCATCCCCACTAACATATTTCTCTTGACATGCAAGCTATCCACGTCATCAAGTAGGTCCACCATGTAAAAACTATTTACCATCAACTCTTCATGCACATGCTCTCATTAATTATGTATGCGCATGCAACATATCACAAATAAATATTAAAAAAATATGCACTCAACTTCACGATTTATAAATATATTTTTTATAGAAAATCAAATTATAAGTTACCTCGCATTTTTTATCTATGCGACAATTTTTTTATGAATGCACATCTGTAGTTGCTATCATTGTTTTAGGTTTAGACAAAAGTGGATATGTTTCAACTGTCTCTACTCAACGTTCTTTTCATCTCATATCATCTCACCGATATATTGCTAAGGTAATAAATTAACAAAACAAAAATCACACATATTTTTGGATTTTTCATCAAAATTTCTAAGATTCTTACTTTAAGCAATATTTTCTTTCAAAAAAAATATAATCAAATTATAATACATTTCAAGAATTTTCTCATGTTTTAAAATATCAAAGTATTTATTAATAGTTCCCGCAACAACGTGTGGGGTATCATCTAGTTAAATCTAAAAGATAGCACCAAAATGTTGTGTGATTGTCAATCCATCGTTTTATTTCATGCAATTGCCTTCGAATCGCTCCAGAGATTTATAACCAAAAGGCAAAATATGGAATATAATTTTTACACAGCTAGAGAGTAAAATCATAGTCCTGAATGGGAAGCTAAGTCACATCTTAGGTTCATAACACTAGAGGGTATACTACAAATAAGAAAATACAGAAACAGGACACATTGAAGATTGTAGAAATGACATATACTCTGAGAATGTGCTTACCGTTTTCTGCCTGTTGATATAGTATTCCTGGCGCATGACCTTCAAATCGTAATCACCTACGAATTTGGGTGTTCAGAAGCATGTTAGAGAAAAAATAAATCTTACAGAACAACACTAAAAATATAAATGCTTTGTGCAAACCTTGCAAAATATATGTGCCTTGAAGTTGAGCAAGTTCTGAACAAAGGCATGGTATGGTCTGGAGGAGAGAACAAGTAGATAGATCAAACATACAAGCTTATGCCATGGAAGAATTATCATATGCCAAAAGAAGAACTGTGGCATGATTGATGCACCGCAGAAAGAGTTCTTATTGGCATCAATGCCCTCTAAAATGCTAAAAATGTATTTTGGTGAGATGGTGCTCTGGACAAGAACTAATCACACTTCCAAGATATTCCCTAAACAACAAAAGTTAGCTCCAAATATGAGCACATAGATTACTCCAAGGGAATAGTCAATTTCACAATACGACCATACATCTTTGAAATGGAAATTATAATACATTTTGTAGTTTCTAGTCCTGCAAGAGGTAACTCAACTCTTAAAGTACTACATGGATTTGGGAAAATTGCAAAAACAACACTAGTTGTCAGGGTTTGAAACCTCCGCAAACTAGTCTGTTGCCGAACGCTTCGTTGAACTCCAATACATGTTGATATTCAACAAACAAACCTATACATTCTGCTGTTAAATTTGTGTTGTTCATCTAAGAAACAACATATTCTGCATGGTGTAGCGTTAAAGATTTAGAACTTCAGTTTATCAGATTGAGATTTAACTTAGTAACAAAATGCATTTGTAATGATGGAACTGTGTTTGTTTACATACCTCAGATATGAAAGGCTGCACCTTCTGAGTAAGAGTCGAGAGTTCACCAGCAAGCTCAGAACTTTTTCTCCTGAAGAAAAAAGACAATGATAATAGGTAACCGAGATAAGACAGATCCTTCTTACTCTTCAGATATTATGTCACAGTTACATACAAGGAACACATCTAAAAACAGATGGGATCGCAATCAAAGATCAGTAACATAACAATTACCTAAGAGAATGGATATCCCTATGTATGTGAGCCTCGTCGGAGGATACTTGTGATTTTAAAATTTGGAGTATGGCCTGCTGTTTAGCATTCTCAACCTGTGCTTCAATCCATTGTCTTTCACTTGTAGCAAATCTGTTAATAATTAGAGTAAGTCCACAGACTAGATTAAATGACTGCTAAAAATAAGTCAAAGCTGGAAATGGACACTTTTAAGCATTCAACAGCTTAACACTGAAGAACATACAATGGCAATGCAATTCCACAAATACACATATACGAACGAACCGCCAGCAAATACAAAATGCAGCACACAGATGGAGAAATTGCAGCTATTTATTAGTTCAACGCCTCAAAGAGGTATGACTAATGTCCGCTTCCATTGCAACTGGTCATGAGATCTGGTCTGGTAAAGACACCTTGGAATGTTACCTTGTTTGGCTACCTGCTTTCAGTGGAGGTTTTCTAGATAACAGAAGAATAGTTCGTAATAGTTACCACAAAAGGTTATATTTTTGAACTTCAATATGATTCTCGGCAATTGTTTTCCCACATCAGTTTTGGACTTTTGACCACACAACACTGCAAAAGCAAACTAGCCCTAAAGGGGGTATCAGGTGCAAACATGAAAACAGTTACGTGCACCATTGGATAATGATGGATATAAGAGATTTAGTGGACCATGAGGCAGTGAGTGCTCTGGACCTATGGTAAACGTTTCCACGGGTCATTCACACATCTATATGACCACAAAATTTCTCTGATCTTCTCAAGCCATCACTCATATAGCAATCCACATGAAAGCACACATGTTGCACCTAGACATGAGTTTTCACGTGATACATCACGTGATTATAGGTAACGTACATCAAGATAGCAAGAAGGATTAAGAAAAGCTATGAAGATGAAGACACCTACATCGAACGGAGTCGTTGCAACTCAGCCACGCGTTGGTGGTGATGAGATTTTTCAGAATCTCCTGCATACAAGAACATGGCTGTTATAACCTGCTCATTTCTAAGCACTACTATCATGTTGTTACAGTATTACAGTATAGCTATGACTTTTTCAGAAGTTCAAATAACACCTTCATGGGAGATCAACTACACACAATTTACTGCAGAATTTTTTTTACCTCTTGTCAAGCCATTTGTGATGTCATCAAGACTCACCCAGGAACATTTGGATTTTCCCTCCTCAGCAACAAGTCGAAATGGCCCCTGATAACATAACAGAACAAACATGAAACAACTAAGCAGTTCAAAGTGGATGTGTGATACTAAAGCGAGAGAAAAGGTATGGCTGTAACACAGATGTGCAATTATGCAACACATTGGCTCTGGAAATTCAAGGAGATGATAATAAGTCCTCGAAATCTGGTGGCGAAAGCGAGACAAAAGGCTTTGTTGTTGTTGTTGTTGTTGTTGTTAGATTTGCAATGAGAGATGGGAGATAGCAAGATAGTAGGAGTTTGAAATTTAAAGAAAGTGAGATATTTAGTGAAGAACAAGGTTCACTGGTTGCCCGCTCTGGAACAAACAGAAGTTAGCTGGTTTGTTGGAAACAATGGCAACCACAAAGAATTTACCTTCTCAAATTGCTTCGAGAACCACCGGTTTAGCTCCTTTGTACAAGCCAAATCTCCAATAACATAAGGATGGAAGTCTGAATATGCCAAGTATATGCTCTCCTCTGCATATGCATATCATGAATATTAATCAAACTATATAAAATTACACGATACAATGTTAATTGTATGCACAAGTTTGAGTGTATACCATCTCCTGAATGATAATGGGCCAACTCTTGGGTTGTAGCAGTAATTCTTCCAAGAACTGCATTCATCTGAAAGTTAGCAAAAACACCAAATCAAGATTATTGAACAAGTACTTCTTGGAAAGCATTCTGAATATCCCCTATAACAGGTAGAGATCCAAAGCAGCTAATCGAGTTATTTATATGAACCAAATAAAGTGCACACAGCAACTACCTAGCTCTGTTTCAAAATATTTAGGCAAGGGCACACACTGGAAATAGAAGTATAACCACCCTCTTCATTTCTCCAACGAACAGTTTTTTTGAAACAGTTCTCCTGAGGCCATGGAAGGTGTACGAGATAAATCATGGTGTGTTACAAAAGAGGAGATGCATTTTCACAGCACACTAGGAAACATGTTATGTATGCATGTTATTAGTTAAACCTTGCTGTAGAATAACAGTCAGTTTTGAAGGTGTTGTGTGTTTTGGGTGTTTATCCTCTCGGTGTCCACCTGGAAGGGTGTTGTTGTACGAACATAATAACGAACCAAAGTTCCTACCATCAGAATAAAAAAGAAGTTCCACAGTAAAAACCAAGGTCAAAGAGCATGATGGGGAACAAGGAAGAAGGCAACATGCCGTTTATCCTGTTGTTGCATACTAATTCAATCAAAAGTAAAAACATGGTAACAACGTGAATACAATCGTTAAAGATGCAAGAGAATGAAAATTACCTCCAAGTTTCTGGATGAAAGTATCTCATCTAATGATATAAGTTGCACGCTAACTGCAGACATAGCTGATACACGTGCTCGTCTGCCTTGAATAAGTGAAGATGCTTGCCCCGCGAGCATATCGAATTGTGCTTGCTGCCGCACAAGCTGCTTCTGCAACTCAAAGACTTCAGCTCTATATGCTAGTTTTGCTTCTCTGCAAACAAGCAAACAAAATAACCCTCAGTAAAAGCACATAAGAGTAGGAAGAAATATTTTATTCTGTAATTGGTAATTGCACCTAACTAGTATTTGACAGCAAATGGCACAGCAGAGGAAGGTTCAAAGGCAAAAATTCAAGCAGATAAGACTGATATTCTGTTGTGGCTATAACCAGACGTTATGGGCTTATGGCTGAGGGCCTAAATGCATCAGACTAACATGACATGAGGCAGCCAGCACCCTTCAGCATTAGGAAGGCAGCAATTAATTGCCCTTTCAGTAATGAAATATTTGGCCTGTCCTAACTTCTAGGGATAAAATCATTTATTAGTTCTTGGAGTTGTCTGGTTAGTCTTTTACAAGGATGTGTCACTTGTGTCCCTTTGTGCATCAGGACATCAGGTGGGTAGGGAGATTAAGCTTTGAATAGAATAAAGACGTTCATAGTATCTTTTTCTCTTTTTCAGTCAGGCATCAGAAGCCTAAGCAAGCGGCATGGTCGTTTAGGCAAGGGCTTGTGCGCTATCCTAGATCCTCACAACCCAACCAATCCAAGTGTCCTATTAAGCTTCATGTTTAATATATGTTTAATGATTCACTCGTCATCATCTCATAGTCCTGGCCTGGATTATCAGGAGCAAATTTCCCACTAGAATTTGGTGTGGATCATTTCAACAAGTATATGCGCATCAAAGAAAATGCAGCAATAATTCAAGCATGACATGGCGTCCACTATTAGTTTATAGAAATGAAAGTTCGAGCATACCGAATGTCAAGAATAGTTTCTTCTGCTTCGAATACAGCCTCTTGGTTGTCCTTCTTGCTTGAAAAGGCTGAGATACTATCAAAAGCAGAGTCCAAATCCTCACCCTGAGCAAATAAACATGGCATTGCAGAGTTAAAGGTTTACAATGGAGAAATAGGTGTGTATAATGCATACAAAAGCTGCTGCGTGAAGACAATATCACAGGAGACTGCTAACGACTCACTGACATGATAGATGGGTGCAAACTCCAAAGATCAACAATAATTTAATTTATGTCTTCAACTGAAATGTTTACAAGCAGGGTTTCAGATCTTGGATGGGATCAATTGGACATGTTTTGTATCTTCCAATAACCACCGAGAATTGACCAGTTTCTAGTTTATTTCCAAGTTATAGTAGAGGTACTATTGGTATTTTATTTGATAACAGACACGATATACTATGCCATCTGGCATCTTCAACTCAAATCTAAGGTCGTAGGACATCCTTAGAGATTATAGAAATATTAAAACTAGACAGCACAAAAATATCCCAGTGGGTGGATGTACCTCTAGCAACCTTCCCTCTTCTACGAGTTGCTCGTACCTGCCAGCCATGAAAAATGTAGTCAAGCACATATAATTCAGGCGCCAGAAGGCCCAAAAGTCATCAATGCAAGTGCAATTCTATTTGGTAACTGCATACTGATAAACACATTCAGCTATTGATAACCACAAAGTGCTATCAAATTAACAAATTTTGAAGCACCAAAATGTCCCAAGTATGATACAGCAAAAAAAATCAAGTTTTCTTCATAGAAGGCCAGGATATAGTTAACACAACTTTCCTTAATCAATTATAACTAAAAACCTATCCTTAATTACTTTGTATAAGAAGTCCACTGTTGAGTGGTTTAAAAGTCAATCATTTAAGGGCAATTATCAAACGACAAGAAGCGTATGATACACGACCCATGCTTAGTCAAACTGCATAGTCCGTCCCTCGCGAGGATGAGAAAATACCGGCATTTCCCAGCTAATCCCCCAAAATTCCACTCCCTGCGACCCGAGCCCACCGCAAGAACCCTAGTGCACCGTAGCTACCCGAGCAGGCCGCAGAAATTCCCGTGCAGATCAGCTCCGCAAGCTCCCCGAATCTGGCACTCCATGGCCCTCCAGTTTCAAGCATCGCGCCGCAGGCTGACCCGTGGAGGCAGAACGAAAGCGTGCGCTTTCCAGTGAAGCCCTCGCCGGCAGCAAGGGCCAAATGGAACCGGGAGACGGGAGAGAAGTGCCGGAGAGAGAGAGGGGAGAGGAGGAGGGGGCGGCAGGTTTGGGAGTTGGGACTCACTGCGAGAGGTGGGACGGTGAGAGGACGTTGGAGGGGCGGAGGCAGGAGCAGATCCAGGCGAGCAGCGGGCGCGCCTCCTCGTACTGGAAGGGCCACTCGAGCGCGTCCGCGTCCAGCGGGTCCTCCCCGTCGAACCCAAGCTCCGTCAGCGCCGCGCACAGCGCCGCCCCGCTCATCCTCGCGAGCTCGCCGCAGTGCCACGAGGCGCGCTGTCCCGCGGTGGTGGTTGCGGCTGAGGTGGTGGTGGTGGTGGGTGGGGACGGCCGCGGCCGGCAGCTGGAGGAGTAGAGCAGTGCGTTCGAAACAGCACGGGGAGATCTACCGGCGCGTGCCTTCCCAATTCTTCTCTCGAGCTAGAGGGCCAGATTTTTTTTTTTGAGGGGTGCTAGAGGGCCAGATAGTTGGGCGCAATCGAGGTCCAGATTGGCCCAGCATGCGCTGGACGGTAGGATGGTACAGCCCATCTAATTGCACATACCCACCCAACACCCCTAAAAAAACATACCAACCCACCGGTACCGGATCCAGCTTCAGTGACTTAAGTCACCGTGACTTGAGTCATTGACATGTGGGTCCAACAGGTGGCTGGCCCACCTGTCATACACCCTAAATCGCCGAAGAGCCCATATCGGTACCCGTGCGAGGACGGCTTATCCTCGGACGGTACAACAGTGGGCGCAACGGCTGATGTACTTTCTTCGGCTATTGTTATCCCGGGTTTAATCAATCCAACAAAGTTGAAGACTGTTGCTTGTAGAGAAGGCCAGGCACTAGCTAAGGATCTTACTTGGGGGAGCTAAAACAACTGGCCAAACCAGTGAAGGCGGCGGCCGCACGAGCTACAACGTCATCAAGCTGGATACCCCGACTCCAAGATCACATGAAATGTAATGTAGATGCAGCTGTAAGAAGGGATGGAGCCATTGGGGTCATCTGCAGAGATAGAGAGGGCAATTTTCAGGGAGCATCAACAATTACATTAAGAGATGTATCGGACCCCTGACTCTTGAGTCGATGACGATCAGAGATGCCCTTGCTTTATCTGACGATCTATATATTCGGAAGGTACAAGTTTCTTTGGATCGCAAAGTGGTTGTTGATGAAGTTAAAAGTGGTTCTTATGTTGAGCACGGAATCATCATTCATGAGATTATAGATAGATCAAAGTCTTTTATTTCTTGTTAAATAGTCTATGAGTCCAAAACCTCTAATGTTGAGGCTTACAATCTCGCTAAACATGCTTTATCACTGGAGTTTAGCCGACATGTTTGGTTGGGCCAACCCAATAATCTTTTGGTCATCCCTATAAATATTTTGACAACTTAGTACCTGTTCGGATTACATCCACTACGCAACTCCGCTCCGGGAGCAAGAGGAGTGGCCTCAAACGAATTCACTCCTGGAGCGGGCAACACAAAGCGGAGTAGCCCGTAGTACATTTTTCTTGAGTTGGTTAAACGCTGCTCCACGCATTCCAGAGTACTCACAATTTGGAGTAGAGTTGTGAATCTGGAGGGTTGCCGAACATGATTTTAATAAAGATTAGCAAGATTTAATTAAAAAACTAGTTTTTTTAAGGTTTTCTGTATTAAAATCACAAAAAAAATACAAAGTTGTAGACCCTTACAAGCACACAGAAAAACAAACATAGAGGACCATGTTGGAATTCGGAGTAGAAAACAAAAAAAATCGGTACTACGAAACCAAGTCCCAAGAACAGATCTAGATAGATGCAAACACAGTTAGCGATCTTGTTACCTTAACAACCGTTCAAACGGTAGTTCTCTCGCAGCGGAAGAAGTTGATGGAGAGTTGGGGAAGATTGACGCGGTGCGATCCCTCGAACAGATCTGATCCATGTGACACCCCACAAACAAATCTACTCCTCAGAAGAAGATGCAGAAGTCCCTCGAACAAAGATCGAACGCACGATCTCTCTACGGTTGATCCACACGTACGGTGTGGAAGATCCGGTAGGGCTCCGCCGTCCAGAGCTCGGCGCCTCCGGAGTAGAGAGGAGGGAGGAGCAGCCCTTCGGGGCTATGGAGGAGATTGGATCTACAAGAGAAAGAGAGAGGGGCAGCCCTTCGGCAAAAATAGAACAAGTTGTGTGTTGAAGGGGTGCCCCCATCTCCTCTATTTATAGGGGAGGGGGAAGGGGAGCCACCTTGGAGGAGGGGGCAGCCCTAGGGGTTGCACCCTAGGGCTGCGCCAAGCGGGAGGGGGGAAGCTTCCTGGAAGCTCCCCTCTTGGGCTCCTTTGGCCCATGTGCTCCCTCCCCACTTGGGCCTTCCAAGCGAGAGGGAGCCCATTGATATTAAATTCATTAAATTAATTTCAAAACCTTTTCGAAATACATAATAAATGAATATCACATATATCTAGACCAACTCGAAACTTTTCCGGCCCTCCAGTTTTCTCAAAACTCTTCCCGGTACCTTACCGGGTCCCCGAAACGATTCTGGTTTTCTCTCCGGTTAAATCTCAATCACTCCGAAACTTTTCCGGTGTGTTATACTCGTGCTCCTATCACTCTACTACTCAACAAATCTTCCACCCTTAAGTGTGTGACCCCATAGGTTCGGTAGAATACGGACATGAACCGGAAACTGACTTTCCTCGGATCAATAACCAATGGCGGAGCCATGGACACCCATAATAGTCCCAGCACCTACACGAATATGAATTCGAGTGAACCATAAGCTTAACATGCCAGTCCTATTTGCTTCACGATACTATACAAAACCTGAGGTGAGATCTTTTAGGTATCCGCATGATTAACCATTAACCATTATACCAAGTCATCCTCCTTCTTGTTTTGTTTCATTTTTCTCGTTTAGTATTCTGGTATCCCTTGTGATCAATTCACAGTGTCTGGCCAGACGATGTTGGATGTCGTAATACCGAGAGGGCCCAAAGAAGTATCTCTCCATCGTTAGAGGAGCAAATTTCCAACTCGAATCGTTAAGTCCCTTGACACACTTTCAGGTGTGAGTGATCAAAGCCGTTATTGCCACGCCTGTTACGGTGGTGTTGGGACAGTGTCAAAACCCACCCTCCGGTATGAAGTTACGAAACATTCTTATGGTCATGAAGGACACATGCATATTAACTTTAGATGATTTTACTTATAACATGGAAACGATGTGATCTCAAAGTAAATCATACAATTGGGTCGGTTCAGCACCCTTGTTCTGGCAACAATGTGCTCCCATGTGTTACCAGCATTTCCAATGCCCTATGAACAGGAAAACATGTCATCCATAACACACGAGTTAGTCCTAGAGGCAGACTAAGAACACTTTGTGTTTATACTCTACACCTGCATATGGGTTTTCCTTCGAAGGCAGTTAACATGCTACTTGGCAAACCTCCGCATAGGTGATGGCTTCTCGCCCTTCGTTGGTGAGCCCCAAGTGGAAGGTGTGATGTAGCACAACAGCAAGTTTCCCTCGGTGAAGATACCAAGGTTTGTCTCCAGTAGGACTCCAGAGATGATAAGTAGGTGTCAGCGGCGCAACTGACGTGGACCTGCACACAGACACAGATAACTTTGTTCCCAACGAAGTTCAGAGAGGTTGTCAATCTCTCCGGTCTTGTTGTTCACAAAGGGTAAAACACAAGGGATAATGATAGCAATTGAAAGTAAAAGCAGAAAAGTAAAGATAGCGTGGAAACAGTAATAAGGATATGGACCGGGATACATGATGTTCGCTAGTGATGTCTCTCTCCCAAAAGACGATAAAACTGCTATGCGAGGTAAACAAATTACAGAAGGGCAATTGACAGGATTAAGAACGCACCGCAATGCTAACTATGCTACAAAAGAAAGGAAGAGGCTCAAAAGCACGGGCAGTACGCCAAAATAAGTAGACCGAAATCCAACTGCATCTACTACTAATCATCCACCTTGAGATATCTATCCATAACATCTCGCTGGTATTAAGTTGCGAGCCCCACCCAAAGTGTAAACCCAAAGCAACAGACAACTGCATTAAAAAGAACTTTGCGTAAAGTAAACAATCCTTGCAACCGCAGTTACAAGCACCGTTGTTTTCCCCCTTGTGGCAACAACACATCCCCTAGACTCATGTTTCTGTCACTCAAGCGTGTCATCGGGGGGCATGAACCCACAATCGAGCATAACGTTCCCTCTTGGAGTCACTACCTACTACTTGGCCAAAGCAATAAACAGCAACGAAGAACAGGCAAGAATTACTTAGGAACAAAAATATAAGAGATAAAAACCAAATATATTACTCTATCACAATCTGAACATAATCTCATAATCCATAAGATCCCATCAAACTCAGCATAGCAATAGCAGAAAGATTACAAAAGTGTCTCGATCATGTAGGGCAGCTCACGAGGTCTAAACCATGAAAAACAAAGAGGGGAGGAGAACATCACATAGCTACTGATCACGGACCCATGGTCCAAGGAAAACTACTCACGAGACATCCGGGGAGCATCCATGGTGGAGAGGAGACTCCCGGAGGTCGGCCCTCCCTCCGGCAGGGTGCCGGGAAGAGGTCTTCTGGTGCTCCCGATCTCGGAAGCGCGGCGGCGGCGGAACAGAGGCGAGATTGCGAAATAGGGTTCTGTTTTCGGAGTTTCCCCGTGACGGAGAATAAATAGGCGAAGGGGGGCAGCCAGAGGTGGACCAGGGGCCCCAAGCGCCCCCCTGGCGCGGCCAGGGGTGGGGCCGCGCCGAGTGGCCGCCTGGGCCCCCCTGGCTCCCCTCTGCCCCCTCTCGGGCTCTTCGCGAAGCTTCCTGTACGCTGATTTTTCCTGTATTTTTTCCGGAATTTTTCTGGCACTTTTTATATGGGGGGAAACTGAAATAGAAAAACAGCAGAAAACAGGAACTGGCACTGGGGTGCACTGAGTTAATAGGTTAGTCCAAATATGATCAAAAGTGTATGAAAGTGTATCTAGATCATAGCAATATCACACAAAACATGCATGGATCAAGCAGAAATTATAGATACGTTTTGGACGTATCAATAGGCCATTGCAGTTATAGCATAGACATATAAACATTAATAATGAACCTGGAATTGTAATAATATAATTTATTATTGCCTCTAGGGCATAATCCAACAGTCTCCCACTTGCACTAGAGACAAAAATCTAGTTGCATGGTTTACTCAGACCAATGGAATTTTGGTCTTCATGCTCGCTTGTGGTATAGACTTCTTCACTGAGCTTAACGCTTTTAGGCTCGTCTCAATCCTGCTTATCTTAATGTACCCCTTCATCCTTTATGAAGTATTTAAAGATAGGGCACTATCGTTAAACATGTTTGGACTACAGTGAGCTCTTAGCTTACTTTGGTTTGATCATGATGCTCATATCAAAATATGGTTTCTGTAGATCAAGCGTTCGGAACTATGTCAATCACTATGATGGTGTTCCTGATCCAAATACCCTCCTATGCAACTACTAGAGTTGCCATGTTTAACGTCTACGTTGTAGAAATCCCGCTATGTGCCTTGGCTTGAAAAACAAATTTCAACATCCTATTTTGCTACTTAGCTATAGACCGAAAAAGAAAAAAATACAAATCATTATGAAACTTTCTTTCATATATTTGTAATGAACTCTTTAGTTTTCCTCATAGAACCTTTCTTCATCCGATGTACTTCAAGAGAACTAATCTACTATTTAGATTACTTTGGTGCTTGTTGCACTTTCAGGATATCCAATACCTTAGTGCTTTATTTTGCTAAAAAAAAATTCTCAATCACTCATATGTTATTCACATATATGATTAGAATCGTGCTCCCACTTAATTCCATATCTTATATGATTATTGATGAAATAATAACTTTTATAACTTCATCAAAAACTATTACTCCGTCTCTGTGATATTTTCTTCAACTATGGACTGATCTTTGAAGCATTCTCACTTTTACTAATATCGTATAGATCATTAAATCCTTTCAGGTTGTATCATGCATACACCCTTTGTTTAATTTTCTCAGAAGGAAAATCCATATGTCATACTTCAAAAGTATGCCGCGATTATCAGTAATTTTCCATATGAACATTTGCATCACTACACATATTGTAGTCAACCTTTTGAACTCTATCGAAAAACTTATTTTACGATAAGTTGAGCAATATCAACGATTAAGCTGTTGGAAATATGCCCTAGAGGCAATAATAAAATGTTATTGTATATATTTCCACGTTCGTAATTAATGTTTATATTTCTATGCTATAATTGCAATGACCCTGACTATGAGATTCAGAAGAAAACTCACTTGCATGTGTGGAAATGTAAACACCAAGAGTTCCTGGTTTAGCCTCTAAGACCAGCTCATGTGCTAACTGATGATTACGTTTTCTTAATCATGGACATTGTTCTTGTAACAAGGATGTCAGTAGCAATGGGAACATATTGTTAGCAGAACAATGATGTTGAACCGACCCCAGTATTGAATGATATACTTAGAGATCACGTCGTAACAATGTTATAAGTCATATCATGAAATGTTATCATATACGTAATTCCTTAGACCATGAGAGTATCAAGTTGCTTCACACAGGAAGATGTGCTTTGGTTCTTAGATGAATCTTCCCGTTACTGGGAAGTAGTAAAATAAGTTCTGGGTACATTGGATAGTGTGTCTAGTAACTGTGATAGTTCAAGATTGGGATTTTCTCCTTCACGATGAAGAAGATATTCACTTCGGGCCCACTCGGTATGACGGTATCCATTATAGTCTGTCCAGACGCATTGTGATTCAGTCACGGGGATACCGGAATACGATAACGAGAAAAGGGACAAACGAGCAAAGAGGATAACGAGTGGCTTGTGTTCAAGAAGTTGTTACACATGGGTGCCAAACTTCTCTCCTCTAACTTTGTCATATATCGCGAAGCAAAGGGAATGGTACATGACTAAACATAATGGTTCACTCAAAGTTTCTTCGTGTATGTGCGGGAGTCAACATGAGTGTCCATGGCTCCGCTGTTGATTATTGGCTATTGACAGAAGGCTGTTGACCTATGTCCGAAAGATGTTCTGAGTCATGTCCGCATTATACCGAACCTATTGGGTCACACACTTAACGAGAAGTAGTATGTTAGAATACTGGAATGGTAGAAGGTCTAGTGGAAGCAAAGCATAATAGTTCATACGGGCACCGGAAGTTGTTCCGGGTATTTATGAAATTGTTCATAAGGGCACCATAAGAAGTTCTGGGTATTTAAGGATATGTCCGGATCACTCTGGAATAGTCCCAGGTAGTTTTGGAACATATGAGAATGGTACTGGGGAAGTCCTGGATCAACCGGAATAGTTTCCGGTTAATCGGTGGACGTCCCGAAAACGACCGACGAACCGACGCAGGGCATCGGGCAGGCTAGACCGTAACCCGAATCGTCCCGGAACCTATCCAGATAGTTCCAGAACGTCCGAAAACGGACCCAGAAGGTCTTGGAAGTGTTCCATAAGGTTCCGAAATGTCCCGAAACCATCCCGGAAGGTCACGGAATGGCCGGGAATGGTCCCGGTGGGTCCTGGAAGGTCCTAGAAGCTCTGGAAGCTTCTGGAAGGTTCCACAAGGTTCCGGAAAGTACCATATGCGCCCCATCATCCTTAGCCTTGGGGGGCAAGGCACCCCAAGGGGGCTGGCCGAAATTTGGGTGGTGGGGGGCGCCACATGTGGGAGTCCTCCTTGGACTCAGACTCCCCGGTGGGAAGGTCTCCCTTTGGGAGGAGGAGTCCCAGGGGGACTCCACCACCCATTATTGCGCCCCAAGGGACCTCCTGGCCACCTATATAATGAGGGGAGGGGTGGGGGCGCGGCAAACTTGATCCCCAAGGCCTATGCGCCACCCTCCCTCCCTCTAAACCCCGTTGCTCCACAACTAGACCCCGGTTTAGACGTTGTTCTAGATCGGAATCCGTTAGGGTTTTCTCCCTCTAGTTTTCTCGGTGGCGTTCTTCTCTGGACGGCGGAGCGCTGATGGATTGCTGCTACGGGATGTGTGGATACCGGTAGAGGGATCATAACTTTGATCCTTCTTCGAGGAACTTCTTCTTCTTCCTCGGAGATCTGTTCGAGGGAACTGCTCGAGGGATTCGTTCATGGGATAGATCGTGGGACGAATCGTGAGACGCATCACGATATCTACTTCCACCTGCTTCATCAACTCTTCTTCCGCTGCAACCGTTGGTGAGCAATGGCCTAAACCTTGTATGCCATCTTTCTTGGATGATCTTGGGATCTTGATTCGTAGGCACGAATTTTTTTGTTTTCTACTACGTTTCCCAACATAAGCTATCATCTATGTTCATATCTATGAAAGTCAAATCCACTCTAATGATCAGGTATCCTTAGGAGGGTTTTACCAAGTTCTCAACTTGATTTAGATGGATGGCTTTCATATAGTTTTTATGATTTTTAAGCCATACAGTGGAGTTAGTGCTCGTCATGGTTTCTTGTAGTTCACAGGTTTATCACACTATTGAACCACCTTGGTCCAACGTGAATTTACAAAGCTGTGTGATACATCATAAGACTTGATCATTTCATCTCTTGAACACATTTCAGAGTTTCATCATTCCTTTTCATCAAATGTAGGAACTTCTGGTTTGGTCACAGAGTTTATCTCTAGAACGAATTTATGAGTTTCATTCTGTAGAACCAAATGATTCAATGTAATCATTATCAAGCTATTAGTACTCCCACTTAATTGCTTCAAGAGAGCAATTTTCTCAGGAAAAATCCCATGTCCCGTGATAAACATTTTTCCCGGGTATAGTAGTGGAAGTGTTGTTCGTAACATGATGTTTCTACAATACTTATATTCGGGATCGAGTATATTCTAAATACATCTCCGAAATTATGAAACAAAAATTGGAGTTATTATCCATGCCGTATTCTTATAGGGCATTGTTTCATATGACGACGCTCTATTTAGTTCGTAAGTGGTTTCTCAAAAGCGTTAAGCGGTATAGTAAATGGGAGTGTGGTTTAAGTTCATCACCGACCTTACCATGTCATGCTGGAATTCAGGGTAGAAAACAATTTTAATTCCAATATGTCATATAGGGCTTGGTTATGCGTCAAGATACTCCGTAGCTATACGGGGTTTCAGGTGACGCTAGTTTATGAACTGACTTCATACACTCAATGATGTTTGCTAAAAATTTTTAACTCATTTATTTTACGATCAGATCGTCAAATATTTGATCTATGTGCTATGATGATTCTCTTAGTGTTGAAAAAGTTTTGAACATATTCAAAATTTCATATATTATGTCTTGTCTAAATATCGGTATATCCATACAAGTCATTATCACAAAGTTTTATGTAAAATATTGTTTATTGGTTCTTCACACATCGATATGTGTTATTACCAATAGTTTACTAAACACTTGAACAATTCATTTAATCAATGATTTTGTCTATTAGAAAAAACATTGCATGTGTTAAATGACTCAAAGTCAAGAGATTGAATGACTTCATCGATATGAAGCTTCCGCATGCGCTTTGTTCTAATGCGACTAAGTCATTTATGCTATAACAATTTTAGCATTATCATCACATAACTTAATTTATTTAGCAATCAAGAAAATAGACATAACATCAAGATTTCAACTTAAATAATTCACCACGAAGGGTGACATTCAGAGAGTGATAATTTTCGAACAACCATTATTCAAAACGTGGATAACACATCCACCGTGCAGACGACATAATACGATATTAATGTTTTTACACGACCTCTGAATTAAATAACTTTTATTCAAACTCTAATATAAATCTTGATAGACGAACGCCGACGGCCTTGGGTGGCTTGGGCACCACTTCCGACGCGGACTTGCACTTCATTCGTTCTTCTCCTTTGGCTTCTGAGAATTCCCTCTACCGATTTGCGAACCATTAGCAATCGATATGGTATCAATTATACCTATGAAGATGAAATAATGAAATTGTCTATTAACTTAGTATAACTTATTTATACCTTTGGTGATCAGACCACTTTTCAGATCTCCCAGATACTTCTTGCAATTCCTCTTACAATGCCCTTTATTCTTGCAGTAGTTGAAGGGAATATGCCCGAGAGGCAATAATAAAGTGTTTATTATATTATTCCTTGTTTATGATAAACGTTTATTTCTCATGCTAGAATTGTATTAACCGGAAACGTTGATACATGTGTGTTTAATAAACAAACAATGGTTCCTAGTAAAGCCTCTCTTTTAACTAGCTCGTCGATTAACAGATGATCAAGGTTTCCTGATCATGAACATTGGATGTTGTTAATAACGGAATCATATCATTAGGAGAATGATGTGATGAATATATACCCAAACTAAGTATAACAATACGATCAAGTCATTTAGTTTATATTGTTATATCTTGCATTCGAAGTAATCTTGTTCCTTAGACCATGAGATCATGTCAATCACTAATACCAAAAGAATATTTTAATGACATCAAACGTCACACCGTAACAGGGTGACTATAAAGGTGGTGTTAGGTATTCGGAAAGTATTAGTTGAGGCTCATGGATCAAGAATGGGATTTGTCCATCCAAAATGACGGAGAGATATACTCTGGGCCCTCTCGGTGATATCACATTGACACCGCTTGCAAGCACGTGACTAGGTCACAAGAATGTCATATCACAGAACGAGTAAAAGAGTACTTGTCGGAAACGAGATCGAACAAGGTATGGTTGATACCGATGATCGGATCTCGGACAAGTAAAATATCGCGAGACAAAGGGAATTAGTTACGACGTTGATGGTTCACACGATCACAAGATTCATCGTTGAATATATAGGAGTCATCACGGATCTCCAGATCCCGCTGTTGATTATTGATCGGAGAGGTGTCTCAATCATGTCTGTATTATTCGCGAACCGTAGGGTGACACACTTAAGGTTTGATGATGCATTTTGTGAGGATAAGGAATATTGAAGAATGTTTTGGACAGCACCGAAATTGTTTCGGGTAAAATTGAAATAGTTCAAGGGGTTTTTGTCGGATGGTTGTTAATAGAATTAACAAATGATTCGAGGTGCAATGTGCAAATGTTTGTTAATAGGATTAACAAATATTAAATAAAGAAATAGAATTTTTTTATTTATTTATTAAAGAAAACCTTTAGATTTCCCAAGTGGACAATTAAGGGAGCATGGGTGGGTGTGAGTGTGGCTTCCACTCACATCAAGAGGGGAAGAGGTGGAGACACCATGAGTTGCCCCCCCCCTCTTGGGCTGCCCACTCCTCCCCTATAAAAGGAGGGTGAGGGCTTCCCCTCCCATACACTTGCCTCACCTCCCTTCCTCTCCACCCGATGCTCCATACCATGGTCTTCCGCTTGGCGAAGCCCTGACCGTGGGATTCTTCACCGCATCACGTTGTTGTGCTGCTGGATTTCCGGGGATCCTCTACTTCCGCTGCCCCGCTGGATCAAGGGAACGGAGGTCGTCATCAAGCTGTACGTGTGACCGAGCACGGAGACGCTCAGCGTACATCATCGCGATCTTGAGATCGGCAAGTGAACCACTACATCATCCACGAGATTTGATCTCGTAAAGTTTTAAGTCTTCGAGGGTGAGTTCTTCTATGACATCCTACTCGTTGCTTACATCTCCTAGATTAGATCTTGGCTTGTTGGTTGTTTATGCGTAGGATTTTTTTTGTTTTCCTTGCTACGAACCCTTCGGTGGTATCAGAGCCTCGTCTATGCGTAGATGGTTTGTACGAGTAGAACACATATGGATGTGGGCGTTGATGATCATGGTTTTGCCTCCTTTTGTATTTTGGATCCTAGTGGCATAGTGGGATGAAGCGGCCCGGACTAACCTTACATGTCCGCGTACATGAGACTTGTTCCACGACTGACATGCAACTTGTATTGCATAAGTGGCTGGCGGGTGTCTGTCTCTCTCACTATAGTTAGGACCTAATCTACAACGGGTTGTTAAAAATATGTTTTATCAACGTTGTGGTTTATGTTCGTAGGTATGAACGGTTCTATCTTCGTAAACCCAAGCCACGTAAAATATGCAAAAATAAATTAGAGACGTCTAACTTGTTTTTGCAGGGCATGTGATGTGATATGGTTAATGTTACAAATTTGATGTATGAGATGATCCATTTTGTAAGTTATTGACATACCGGCAGGAGCCATATGGTTGTCTTATTATTTATGGCCTGCGTGTTGTATATCATATCCATGTGATATGTTGTAATTTGATGGACAATCAAGATGGAGGTGCCATGGACCTTGGTGCCACGCCGGTGGGATGATGAAGATCATACCATGATGCACAAGATGGAGATCAAGTGCAAGAAGGACCATATCATATCACATTATCCATGCATGTGATGTTAATCCTTTTATGCATCTTATTTTGCTTAGACCGCGACGGTAGCATTATAAGATGATCCCTCTCAATTAATATCAAGATAATAATGTGTTCTTCCTTAGTATGCACCGTTAAGAAAGTTCGTCGTTTCGAGACACCACGTGATGATCGGGTGTGATAGACTCTACGTTCGCATACAACGGGTGTTTTCAAGCCTAGCATGTACAAACATGGCCTTGAAACACACGCAATACAATGGTTCTACTTGGCGAGCCTAGCATGTACAGACATGGCCTCGGAACACGAACCAAAAGGTAAAGCATAAGTCATATGGATGATATGATGAACATGTCGATGTTCGCCTTTGCAGCTACATCATCTCACGTGATGATCGGTTTTGGTGTAGTGAATTTGGTTTGTGTAATCACCAAAACGACTAAGAGGGATGTTGTTTTTGAGTGGGATTTCATGGGATATTTTTTTTGAATTAACTTGAACTTAATTTATCATAAACTTAGTCTAAATAGTCTTTGCAAATATGTTGTAGATCATGGCTGCACCTACCTTCAATTTCAATATGTTCATGGAGAAAGAAAAGCTAGCGAACAATGGTAGCAACTTTACCAACTGGGCACTTAACCTGAGGATTCTCCTAACCGCTTGCAAGAAGCTCTATGTGCTTGATGCACCGCTAGGTGACCAGCCCGCTGATGATGCTTCTGATGTAGATAAAAATGTTTATCTGACTCAAAAAGAAGACCACATTATAGTTCATTGCGGCATCCTTTATGGATTAGAACCAGAGCTGCGAAAACGTTTCGAGAACAGCACTGCTTATGCTACAATGGGAGAATTGAAAATGATTTTCGATACCCATGCTGCAGTTGAGAGTTATGATGCTTCAGAAAAGTTCTTTAGCTGCATGATGGAAGAGAACAGCTCCATCAGTGAGCACGTACTCAAAATGTCTGCGTACGCTGATAAGCTCATAGCCTTGGGAATAACGATTCCCAATGAGCTAGGGATACATCGTGTTCTTCAATCTCTGCCACCTAGTTACAAGAACTTTGTGATGAACTATAATATGCAAGGCATGAAGAAGTCTCTTCCTGAGCTTCTCTCGATGCTTAAAACTGCTGAAGTGGAGATCAAGAAAGAGCATCAAGTGTTGATGATCAATAAGACCACTAGTTTCAAGAAAGGCAAACCAAAGGGCAACTTCAAGAAGGTTGGCAAGTCTGTTTCTACACCTGAGAAGAAAACCAAGAATGGTCCTAAGCCTGAGACTGAGTGCTTCTATTGCAAGGGCACTGGCCACTGGAAGCGAAACTGCCCCAAATATCTGGCAGATAAGAAGGCCGGCAAAGTGAACAAAGGTACATGTGATATACATGTTATTGATGTGTACCTTACTAGTACTCGCAGTAGCGCCTGGGTATTTGATACTGGTTCGGTTGCTCACACATGTAACTCGAAACGGGAATTGCAGAATAAGCGACCACTAGCAAAGGATGAGGTGACGATGCGCGTCGGCAATGGATCAAGAGTTGATGTGATCGCCGTCGGCACGCTACCTCTTCGTTTACCGTCTGGATTAGTTATAAACCTGAATAAATGTTATATGGTGCCTGCGTTGAGCATGAACATCATTTCTGGATCTTGCTTAATGCAGAGTGGTTATTCCTTTAAGTCCGAGAACAATGTTTGTTCGATTTATATGAATAATATCTTTTATGGTCACGCACCTGAGAAGAATGGTTTATTTCTTTTGAATCTTGATAGTATTGATACACATATTCATAGTGTGAATGCCAAAAGAATCAAGTTAAATGATGATATTGCTACTTACATGTGGCATTGCCGCTTAGGTCATATTGGTGTTAAACGCATGAAGAAGCTCCATTCTGATGGACTCTTAGAATCACTTGATTATGAATCATTTGAAACGTGTGAACCATGCCTTATGGGCAAGATGACTAGAACCCCGTTTTCAGGTTCTATGGAACGGGCGACAGACTTACTGGAAATCATACATACTGATGTGTGTGGACCAATGAGTGTATCGGCACGCGGTGGATATCATTATTTTGTCACTTTCACAGATGATTTGAGTAGATATGGATATATTTACTTAATGAAACACAAATCTGAGACGTTTGAAAAGTTCAAAGAATTTCAGTGTGAAGTTGAAAATCATCGTAACAGAAAGATTAAATTTCTACGATCTGATCGTGGAGGTGAATATTTAAGTTACGAGTTTGGCATGCATATGAAACAATATGGAATAGTTTCACAACTCACACCTGCCGGAACACCACAGCTTAATGGTGTTTCCGAACGTCGTAATCGTACTTTATTGGATATGGTTCGATCTATGATGTCTCTTACAGATTTGCCACTGTCATTTTGGGGTTATGCACTAGAGACCGCTGCATTCACTTTAAATAGGGCACCATCTAAATCCGTTGAAACGACACCGCATGAATTATGGTTTGGAAACAAACCTAAGCTGTCATTTCTAAAAGTTTGGGGCTGCGATGTTTATGTGAAGAAGCTTCAACCTAATAAACTCGAACCCAAAGCGGAAAAATGCATCTTCATAGGATACCCTAAGGAAACAATAGGGTACACCTTCTATCACAGATCCGAAGGCAAGATTTTCGTTGCCAAGAATGGATCCTTTTTAGAGAAGGAGTTTCTCTCGAAAGGTGTGAATAGTAGGAAGGTAGAACTCGATGAGGTTATTGAACCTTCTCTTCTTGGAATGGCGAGTAGCGCAGCAACGGAAGTTGTTCTAGTGCCGACTCCGTCAGTTGAAGAGGGAACTAATGATCAAGATCATGAAACTCCAGAAGAGGAAACTACCGTGCTTCGCAGGTCAACTAGGGAACGTACAACTCCTGAACTGTATGGGAATCCCGTCTTAAACTTCATGGTAGATGGAAGTGATGACCCTGCGACGTATGATGAAGCAATGATGAGCCCAGATTCCAACACATGGCTTGAAGCCATGAAATCCGAAATGGGATCCATGTACGAAAACCAAGTTTGGACTTTGGTGGACTTACCCGATGACCGTAAGGCCGTTGAGAACAAATGGATTTTTAAAAAGAAAACTGATGCTGATGGTAATGTGACCGTCTATAAAGCTCGACTTGTCGCAAAAGGTTTTCGACAAATTCAAGGAGTTGACTACGATGAGACCTTCTCACCAGTAGCGATGCTAAAGTCAGTTAGGATTATGTTAGCAATTGCTGCATTTTTCGATTATGAAATCTGGCAGATGGATGTCAAAACGTCATTCCTGAATGGTGACATTGAGGAAGAGTTGTATATGATGCAACCCAAAGGTTTTGTTGATCCTAAGGATGCTGACAAGGTATGCAAGCTTCAACGTTCCATTTATGGACTGAAGCAAGCATCCCGGAGTTGGAACCTCCGTTTTGATAAGGTGATCAAAGAGTTTGGATTTGATCAAACGTACGGAGAAGCTTGTATCTACAAGAAAGTGAGTGGGAGCTCTGTAGCATTTCTAGTACTGTATGTGGATGACATATTGTTGATTGGAAATGATATAGAATTGTTAAAAGGTGTAAAAGGTTATTTGAGCAGTAGTTTTTTTATGAAAGACCTCGGTGAAGCAGCTTATATATTAGGCATCAAAATCTACAGGGATAGATCAAGACGCTTAATTGGACTTTCGCAAAGTACATACATTGACAAGATTTTGAAGAAGTTCAGAATGGATAAAAGTAAGAAGGGGTTCTTACCAATGTTGCAAGGCAAGACGTTGAGTAAGACTCAATGTCCAGTTACAGCAGAAGATAGAGAGGAAATGAATAAGATTCCATATGCTTCAGCCATAGGTTCTATCATGTATGCTATGTTATGTACAAGACCAGATGTGGCACATGCTGTTAGTTTGACTAGCAGGTACCAATCTGATCCAGGTTTGGAACACTGGGCGGCTGTCAAGAATATCCTTAAGTACTTGAGAAGAACTAAGGATATGTTTCTCGTGTATGGCGGTGAAGAAGAGCTCGTCGCAAGAGGTTACGTCGATGCTAGCTTCGTCACTGATCCGGATGACTCTAAGTCACAATCCGGATACGTATTTATTATGAATGGAGGAGCAGTAAGCTGGAGGAGTTCCAAGCAATCTGTGGTAGCGGGATCATCAACAGAAGCGAAATATGTTGCTGCCTTAGAGGCAACAAATGAAGCAGTTTGGATGAAGGAGTTCATATCCTAACTAGGTGTGGTTCCGAGTGCTTTGGATCCAATGATTATCTATTGTGACAACAATGGTGCCATTGCCAATGCTAAGGAACCAAGGTCTCACAAGAATTCCAAGCATATCAAGCGCCGTTTTCACTCCATCCGTGATTATGTCAAGGATGGGGATGTGAAGATTTGCAAAGTACACACAGATCTGAATGTGGCAGATCCGTTGACTAAAACTCTCCCAAAGGCAAAACATGATAAACACCAGAACTCCATGGGTGTTAGATTCATTACTATGTAATATAGATTATTGCCCCTAGTGCAAGTGGGAGACTGAAGGGAATATGCCCCAGAGGCAATAATAAAGTGTTTATTATATTATTCCTTGTTTATGATAAACGTTTATTTCTCATGCTAGAATTGTATTAACCGGAAACGTTGATACATGTGTGTTTAATAAACAAACAATGGTTCCTAGTAAAGCCTCTCTTTTAACTAGCTCGTCGATTAACAGATGATCAAGGTTTCCTGATCATGAACATTGGATGTTGTTAATAACGGGATCATATCATTAGGAGAATGATGTGATGAATATATACCCAAACTAAGTATAACAATACGATCAAGACATTTAGTTTATATTGTTATATCTTGCATTCGAAGTAATCTTGTTCCTTAGACCATGAGATCATGTCAATCACTAATACCGAAAGAATACTTTAATGACATCAAACGTCACACCGTAACAGGGTGACTATAAAGGTGGTGTTAGGTATTCGGAAAGTATTAGTTGAGGCTCATGGATCAAGAATGGGATTTGTCCATCCAAAATGACGGAGAGATATACTCTGGGCCCTCTCGGTGATATCACATTGACACCGCTTGCAAGCACGTGACTAGGTCACAAGAATGTCATATCACAGAACGAGTAAAAGAGTACTTGTCGGAAACGAGATCGAACAAGGTATGGTTGATACCGATGATCGGATCTCGGACAAGTAAAATATCGCGAGACAAAGGGAATTAGTTACGACTTTGATGGTTCACACGATCACAAGATTCATCGTTGAATATATAGGAGTCATCACGGATCTCCAGATCCCGCTGTTGATTATTGATCGGAGAGGTGTCTCAATCATGTATGTATTATTCGCGAACCGTAGGGTGACACACTTAAGGTTTGATGATGCATTTTGAGAGGATAAGGAATATTGAAGAATGTTTTGGACAACACCGAAATTGTTTCGGGTAAAATTGAAATAGTTCAAGGGGTTTTTGTCGGATGGTTGTTAATAGAATTAACAAATGATTCGAGGTGCAATGTGCAAATGTTTGTTAATAGGATTAACAAATATTAAATAAAGAAATATAAATGTTTTATTTATTTATTAAAGAAAACCTTTGGATTTCCCAAGTGGGCAATTAAGGGAGCATGAGTGGGTGTGAGTGTGGCTTCCACTCACATCAAGAGGGGAAGAGGTGGAGACACCATGAGTTGCCCCCCCCCTCTTGGGCTGCCCACTCCTCCCCTATAAAAGGAGGGTGAGGGCTTCCCCTCCCATACACTTGCCTCACCTCCCTTCCTCTCCACCCGCTGCTCCATACCATGGTCTTCCGCTTGGCGAAGCCCTGACCGTGGGATTCTTCACCGCATCACGTTGTTGTGCTGCTGGATTTCCGGGGATCCTCTACTTCCGCTGCCCCGCTGGATCGAGGGAACGGAGGTCGTCATCAAGCTGTACGTGTGACCGAGCACGGAGACGCTCAGCGTACATCATCGCGATCTTGAGATCGGCAAGTGAACCACTACATCATCCACGAGATTTGATCTCGTAACGTTTTAAGTCTTCGAGGGTGAGTTCTTCTATGACATCCTACTCGTTGCTTACATCTCCTAGATTAGATCTTGGCTTGTTGGTTGTTTATGCGTAGGATTTTTTTTTGTTTTCCTTGCTACGAACCCTTCAGTAGTGACACTCAGAATCTTTAGTTGGGCCAGTCTTGGTCTTTACCTGAGCTTTGGTCTTACCACCGCTCTTGGCATTTCTGTATTTGCCCTTCTTCTTGAAACTGGTAGTGTTCATCACAACCAACACGTGGCTTGGATCCTTCTGCGTAGATGCTTCCGCAGTCTTAAGCATAGCGAACAATTCGTCTGTGGTGTTGTCAATCCCATTCATGTTGTAATTCATGATAAAGCCGTTGTAAGATGGAGGGAGTGACGCAAGGAGAATGTCAGTGCCGAGTGTCGTTGGGATCACAAATGCAAGAGCGCTTAGCCTTTGTGCGTAACCAACAAGTTTGATCACGTGCTCACTTAACGAGTCACCTTCTGCCATCTTGCATTCCCACGACCGCTTCATTATCTCGTAATGTTCAGTCCTAGCTTGCTTCAGATACAGAGCGTTCAGTTTTGTCACCATGTCAAAAATGGTGAAGTTTCTCAAAACGTTTCTGAAGCTCAGTATCCATGCATGTCCGCATCAAGCATTGTACTGCGGTGTGGTCATCCACTTTAGTGACATAGACGTTCTTATCGTCCTACTATGCATTCTCTATGGGAGTTGCTGGAAGAGATGTTATGAGAACATAGTCCTTTTTAAGCAACTTTGAGGACAAACCCAAATTGCGGAACCAGTCCGCATATTCGCCTCTATTTGCAGCAAGCATTTCTTTTTCAAGCATCGGTCCTAAGCTAAAAGCATTGTTGTTAGGGGCCATCTCTCTACAACGATATAAACAGATTGATTTAGACATGGTTCAAAATTAATTGCATTAATCTTAACAAGTTTAACCTAATGCTCCCACTAAAACCAATATCTCTCAAAATCGATCTTAGGGTAATCAAGATCTGGATCCATACACCTGCCACCAGTGTAACACTCAGCCATGGAGGAGATCAACCCGGTAGGTCTAACAAAACCAATCACAACTAGTTTGTGACTTTTGTATTAGTCTTTCGACACTTGTGCTCCGAGCTCAGATCGGATAAGCTAGAACATCAAGACAACCAAGCGCTATTGTTGTGGAGACAACTCAATCCACCCGCCTCTTTGTTACCTTTCCGTTGGTACTCGTGTGACACGAAGCACCGCGGGTGACGTTTATTACAGACGGTTGCACGGTTGGGAGAGCACGAACTTCTTGATATTTTAAGAGAGACCATCCTATTAAAATTACGACTAGTGGGCAATCAAAACAGGCAATGAAAAGGATTAACATCACATGCAATTTAATGTGTGTGATATGGTATAACCCTTTTCTTCAAGAAGCTCCAAGCACCATGCTTTTCTTTCTTCATCTTCTTTTGGCGGAGAGCATCACCTCCATGCACGACACATCGTCAAGCACCATGACGTATGATCATCATCTTCATGTAGATACTACAACTATTGCTAGCATTTATTCTACTAAAAGAAAATTACATGAACTTTGGCACGCAGGCCGAATAAATGACAATCATATGGCTCCAGCCATCATGTCGTACCATGACATGCAAGTCATGCAAATTTAACATGTACAAAGTATAATCATCTCATACAACTTTTATCATGACGAAGACTATACCACATCACATGTTCCTGCAAAAACAAGTTAGACGTTCTTCTACTCGTTCTTTGCATCTTTTACGTGGCTACTAGGGTTTGCAAGGCAAAGTGTTTTGCTAGCTGCGTAACCACATAAAGCACAATCTTCAAGTTGATAGATTAACACTCGGGGTGTATCAACCATGAGACTACAATTTAATCTCATGACCCATACTGAACAATCGTCAATACGCGTGATCCCCGTGCTAGATCAACAATTCTAACACGCCCCTTTTGTTACACAATTTCTCCACACTAAAAGCAAGACCCAAATCATCTTCGCGCGACCAGCATACTCAGGAGCAGCATAGAAGGACCCCGAGGGGCAATATGTTTGTAACAAAATCAAGCAATACAGGAGGGATCAACTTGTGCAATTAGAGAGGAAGCAACTACAAGATTTAGTTTAGATCTATTATCAAAAATCGCACACAATGAAAATTTTGTGCAATGCCGTTCATCACCATGAACTCTAGATCGAACCTGCATCTATTACTAGAACTAGCTCTGATACCACTGTTGGGATTCAGAGTAGAAAACAAAAAAAATCGGCACTACGAAACCAAGTCCCAAGAACAGATCTAGATAGATGCAAACACAGTTAGCGATCTTGTTACCTTAACAACCGTTCAAACGGTAGTTCTCTCGCAGTGGAAGAAGTTGATGGAGAGTTGGGGAAGATTGACGCGGTGCAATCCCTCGAATAGATCTGATCCGTGTGAGACCCCACGAACAGATCTACTCCTCAGAAGAAGATGCAGAAGTCCCTCGAACAAAGATCGAACGCACGATCTCTCTACGGTTGATCCACACGTACGGTGTGGAAGATCCGGTAGGGCTCCGCCGTCCAGAGCTCGGCGCCTCCGGAGTAGAGAGGAGGGAGGAGCAGCCCTTCGGGGCTATGGAGGATATTGGATCTACAAGAGAAAGAGAGAGGGGCAGCCCTTCGGCAAAAATAGAACAAGTTATGTGTTGAAGGGGTGCCCCCATCTCCTCTATTTATAGGGGAGGGGGAAGGGGAGCCACCTTGGAGGAGGGGGCAGCCCTAGGGGTTGCGCCCTAGGGTTTCCTCCTCCCTAGGGCTGCGCCAAGGGGGAGGGGGAAGCTTCTTGGAAGCTCCCCCAAGGCGCCCTCCCCTTTTGGGCTCCTTTGGCCCATGTGCTCCCTCCCCACTTGGGCCTTCCAAGTGAGAGGGAACCCATTGATATTAAATTCATTAAATTAATTTCAAAACCTTTTCGAAATACACAATAAACGAATACACATATATCTAGACCAACTCGGAACTTTTCCGGCCCTCTGGTTTTACCCGGTTTTCTCAAAACTCTTCCCGGTACCTTACTGGGTCCCCAAAACGATTCCGGTTTTCTCTCCGATTAAATCTCAATCACTCCGAAACTTTTCCGGTGTGTTATACTCGTGCTCCTATCACTCTACTACTCAACAAATCTTCCACCCTTAAGTGTGTGACCCCATAGGTTCGGTAGAATACGGACATGAACCGGAAACTGACTTTCCTCGGATTAATAACCAATATCGGAGCCATGGACACCCATAATGGTTCCCACACCTACACGAATATGAATTCGAGTGAACCATAAGCTTAACATGCCAGTCCTATTTGCTTCACGATACTATACAAAACCTGAGGTGAGATCTTTTAGGTATCCGCATGATTAACCATTATACCAAGTCATCCTCCTTCTTGGTTTGTTCCATTTTTCTCGTTTAGTATTCCGGTATCCCTTGTGATCATTTCACAGTGTCTGGCCAGACGATGTTGGATGCCGTAATACCGAGAGGGCCCAAAGAAGTATCTCTCCATCGTTAGAGGAGCAAATTCCCAACTCGAATCGTTAAGTCCCTTGACACACTTTCAGGTGTGAGTGATCAAAGCCGTTATTGCCACGCCTGTTACGGGTGGTGTTGGGACAATGTCAAAACCCACCCTCCGGTATGAAGTTACGAAACATTCTTATGGTCATGAAGGACACATGCATATTAACTTTAGATGATTTTACTTATAACATGGAAACGATGTGATCTCAAAGTAAATCATACAATTGGGTCGGTTCAACACCCTTGTTCTGGCAACAATGTGCTCCCATGTGTTACCGACATTTCCAATGCCCTATGAACAGGAAAACATGTCATCCATAACACACGGGTTAGTCCTAGAGGCAGACTAAGAACACTTTGTGTTTATACTCTACACCTGCATATGGGTTTTCCTCTGAAGGCAGTTAACATGCTACTTGGTAAACCTACGCATAGGCCATTGCAGTTATAGCATAGACATATAAACATTAATAGTGAACCTGAAATTATAATAATTCAATTTATTATTGCCTCTAGGGCATAATTCCAACATACCATGACCATCTAGAACATCCTAAAACGACCATAACACATGAATATCTCCGGAGCCCTGTGTCATCATCCTAGAAACTTGAGAGAAGATCCCTACAACAGAAAGATCTACAACCAGACACAAGCAGGTCATCATATTCAACCACGGTGCAATTGCCGCCACGCTGCTTCCTCTTTCCTTGACACCATCGCTGGGAAGGCATGGATACCAATCCAACACTCCTGCAACAGCCGTCGCCATCTTTGGCTTTGAGTAGCGCGAAAAGTGGCCCTTCCAGAAGGAAGAGAACTCGAGTCATCCGACCGGTCCATCACCGCGGTCGGGCCATCCGCCCGGGAAAAGCAGGATCTCCCTCCAGCATCAGTGCAGAGGAAGGAGAAGAACAACAACATCAAATTATACCGACACGGAGAAGAAGGGTCTTCATCTCCATGCATCCATCGCCCATCTGAGGACCCAACCGGCCAGAACCGATGGACCTCCAGACACCATAACCCGCGACCTCGACGAGATCCGGGGATCCACCACTCCGCTGGTTCCTAGACGAAGGCCAAAGCCTCGCTTGACCGCGAACGGAGCCCGGAGAAATTTATTCCAACGCGACACCACCGCAACGGCCTCGGCAGCGTCTCCCCGAACCCTAACCCTACCACGCACCCGCCAAGCGGACAGACCCGAGGTTCCCCCTCCCTCCCGTCGCCGGAGCGGCCGACGGAGAGAGAGGGAACCGGCGGCATCGCCGACGGCACGCAAGGGAGCCCTCGTGCTCAAGATCACCTGTGCGATCCAAGGAACCCGGAGCGAACCTGTACGCGTCTGCGTGTTACTTCTAGAGCCCTAAAAAAACTAGCTAATGATCTGGGACTTACGCAAATCCTATTATCTTCTGGCTGCAAGCCACTGATCAATGACATTGCGAGCGGGAAAGGTGGACCTCATGCGTTTATCATCAAGAAGATCAGGCCGAGGCAGATAAGTGTTATTTCATGTATGAAAATCGCCGAGGAAATTATGATGTTCATAATCTACTTAAGTTTTCTGTCAGTCTTGCTAGGGGCCACCATCTATGGCTTATGAATCCCCGTGACCCTCTTTGTATCTCCCAAACCTTGATTTTTTTGCACGTTTTTTTTGAATGGATCCCAACCCTTGATTTAAATGAATAAAGAGGTAGTATCAAGTTTCTCAAATTAATTTTAAAAAAAGTTTCTCAAATTAGAAAAATGTACCCGTACGAATCTTCTTCGTGGCGTGAGATCTTGGCGTCGCACGAGTTGCACGCAACCGCAACCGCAACCCCACACCACTCGCCACTATTAACCACTGCTCTGCTTCCATTGACCCAAGCCAAACAACCAGTCCCCACGTCGCCGGCCGTCCGAACCACAGCCTACACACCCTCCGGAGCCGCCGCCGCCGCCGCCTCGAGCCCGCGATGTCGGGCGCGTCCCGGCCCCTACTCGGGGTCCTGCTCCTCGCCCTCGCCGCGGCCGTCTCCGCGGCGGGGGAGTCGTGGCGGGCGGAGCAGCAGCGGGACCGGGTGCCGCGGGTGCCGGGGCAGGGCTTCAACGCCAGCTTCGCGCACTACGCCGGCTACGTCACCGTCAGCGAGGACCGCGGCGCCGCGCTCTTCTACTGGTTCTTCGAGGCCGCGCACGACCCGGCCTCCAAGCCCCTCGTGCTCTGGCTCAACGGAGGTACTAGTACTACTACTCACCGCCGGCCGGCGCGCTCTCGCGATCTGCTCCTTAAATCTCGTGATAATATGTTTGGTTGTTAGGGCTTTAATAATTTGTTGGCCGTCAGTGCCGTCTGTAGTCAGTCACTGCACGACGGGCCCTACTTCTGCCAGAAAATTGATGCTAACATATATCGTCAGTTTACTGCTGTATAGTGCTGCGTGTTTCTATCTTCGGATGCAGAGGCGTAGGAAGATGTAAAAAATTACTGCTACTGCCTTATGGTGTTAGCTTAGCTAATTGCAATATTTTGTTAATGTGTCCACAAATTTATCTACCGAATTAACTTCTCCTTACTGATTATAGTTCATTTTTTAATAACAGTATTATAAATGGGTTGGGAGTATAATGGTGAATTATCACGTCTCATTTTCCAGGGCCTGGTTGCTCGTCGATTGCTTTTGGACTCGGTGAAGAAATTGGGCCTTTCCATGTCAATGCTGATGGAAAGGGCGTGCATATGAATCCTTACTCTTGGAACCAAGGTAATGCTTATCCAACAGAAGCAAATTTATATTTGTGATGAATATCACCACTTTCATTTCTTTAAATTTTAGATGCTGCTATATTCTTTTCTGGTTCCGGTTCTGGTTCTGCAAATGTACGATGTTAGCAGTAATAGCTAAGCCTTTTTCTCTTAAAAGTTAAAAGGCAACCCTTTTGTTATTCCTCTTTTGTTGGGAACAAGGCCCTTAGTAAATATTTTGACCAGAAGTTCCTAAATTAGCCAACTCTAATAATAGGTTTGTGTTGCTACAAGTAACAAGAGGCTTGCTAATGGACCACAGCATTTGTGATAAGTGAACTGCTTTGCTTTGGCCCATATGTATCATCATTGCAATTGAGTTTTGAAAGAGCTTTACCATGTTTTCTGTATTATAAACTGAGGATTAGCTGTGTTGTATTCATTCATGGAAATTATGTTCTTTTTCCTTCTAAAGAATTGAAAGCTAGCGAACTCAAGGCTGAGTCTGCCCCATATTTCGGTAGAGTACTGAAAGCTGATTGGTTGCTAAACTAGAAGCTCGGCTTTCTTGGCACACATCATTGCTTGCAATTGGCCATGAAATTTGACCAGCTGGTGTATGGAAAGTGCCAGATCTGATTTGACAAAGCTTGAATGTACCACTCATGCAAAACAAGTACCTTCTACATTTTACTATTGGATTCTCACCTTCACCACTGACTGAGTGCACAAAACTCAACTGCTTGCCTGTGTTTAGTACTCCCTCCGTTCCATATTAGTTGTACTAAATCAGCGACAACTAATATGGAACGGAAGGAGTAGTATTTGTTTTTTGATGAATTGTATTCTTGAATTGCTACTTCTACACGTATTGGGGTATAGCCTTAGTTTTCGGTCTTACAGGACTTTTTTCTTTCTTTCATATCAGTACCCATTTTCTTTTGCTAAACTTCTTTGTGCTGTTCCTTGCACTCCATCTTGGTTTGGAAGATATGTATTTTAACAGTTTCTTAATATTATTTGCAGTTGCAAACATCTTGTTCATTGATTCGCCAGTTGGTGTTGGTTATTCATATTCAAACACCTCTGCTGATATTTCAAGCAATGGGGATGAAAGGACTGGTACTGCAACCCCTTTCACTCTGTCTATCTCTATCATATGATTTCCATGAAATTCATATCCACCAAAATAATGATATATTATTGTTGGTTTCCACTTATTGTTATTCTCACTATATTGTAGCCAAGGATTCATTGGTGTTCCTAACAAAGTGGCTCGAACGATTTCCTCAATACAAGGAGCGTGAATTTTATTTAACTGGAGAGAGTTATGCTGGTCCGTAGAATCTTTGTGGGCCTTTGTTTCTTTATATGCAGTCCACCGCTTCTTTCTTTCCTTTTTCTATATGGAAAGTTTCTCAAACTCATTTATGACTCTGGTTTTGTTAGGACACTACGTTCCTCAGTTGGCCCAAGCCATAAAGAGGCACCATGAGGCCACTGGAGACAAATCAATCAATCTAAAGGGCTATATGGTATGGCTTTGGTAGTTGCATTTTGATTACTGAATCCCATCATGTATTTTGATTGTTCAGGATAGTTCTATGTTTTTGCTGGCGAGCCACGGACTAAAATGCCTTTGGTGTACCTTACTAAACATAAGTCTAGATACATCCATATCTAGAGAAATCCGAGACAAGTAATTTGGGACAGAGGGAGTAGGTTTTAGTAGGTTTATGCCACAGACTAAACATAATATGAATTCTATTTTGATAGTTTATGCTTTTGTACCTTACTAGCTATTTGTTGGTAGAGTTATGGAATTTACAGGGGCAACAATCAGATTACCATCAAGTTCACTCAACCTTTTTTTTTGGTATCTAATGTCATTTCTTACAGGTAGGAAATGCATTGACTGATGATTTCCATGACCACTATGGAATATTTCAATACATGTGGACCACTGGCTTGATTTCTGATCAAACATACAAGCTACTGAACATTTTCTGTGACTTCGAGTCCTTTGTGCATACATCTCCACAGTGCGATAAGATTCTTGACATTGCTAGCACTGAAGCTGGGAACATTGATTCATATAGCATCTTCACACCTACTTGTCATTCATCTTTTGCCTCCACAAGGAATAAAGTGGTGAAAAGGCTTCGGGTATGTTTTGAAGCTCCTGCAACTCAAGTCGTGCTAAACAAACAGTGTAGCGTTTTACCTGATACTTTAATTGTTATATAATTGACTCAACCATGCCTTTCTATCTGAAGAGTTGCTAAATATTATGCACCATTTTTGTAAAGAAAATCTTAGGAGTTCTGCACTTTGGCATGAAAATTGACTTGTATGGACTAAGCGGGGAATGTTGCTTTGATCGTCCATATAAGTGCAGACCATGTTTCAAATTTTTTTTTTGAAAGATAAGGGATCTCATCAACAAATTCATCAACAGAACCATGAATGAGAATACTTGTACTATACCATACTTCATATCATGTCCCTTACACTTATCGCCCGTAAAATAAATCCCCCCTGCAAAAAGAAATGCTTCATGAATTCACACGTTTTCTGTACATCTGATATTCTGATTCATATCATGATGTGTTTTGATAGTCTGTTGGAAAAATGGGAGAGCAATATGATCCGTGCACTGAGCAACATTCAATTGTATATTTCAATCTGGCTGAGGTGCAGAAGGCACTTCACGTTAATCCGGTTATTGGTAAATCTAAATGGGAGACCTGCAGGTAATGTATTGAGCAGCTTTTTAGCGATTGAATTGATTTTTACCATCCTTACGACATAAGTTTGTCAATTGCGTTGCTATCATAAATTTGTTTGAAAATCGTATTTTCACAATTGTAGGAATATTACTCAAATTATCAGTAATTAATTTTATTCCATGCTCCATACAGTTGGGTTGTTCAATGAATTCTTATCCTGAATAATTATGATCAGTCTTCTTTTAATTACATTGTTATGTTTATGCTTTGCAGTATTAAGGGCGTGTATAGTGGTTGAGAAGGCAACATTCTCTTTCCCTCCCGTCGTCTAGAGATGATAATTAATATGTTATATACCATCAGTTATCTCTCAGTATTATTTATCTTTAGCAATCAGTGTTCGCATGTCTCTAAATTTATGTGGTGATTAAATTTTAACTAAAAAAACATGTGACTTAAGAGATGGCATCTAGAGGTTATTCTTAGTAACTGTAACCGGAAAACGCAAACACCAGTGACATGTAATGACAATAAGCAGATCTCCTAACATATTTCCCATTCTTGTTTACTATTTTAACAGTTTGTACTATTAACATTCTTTGCAGTGAAGTTATTAACACCAACTGGAGGGATTGTGAAAGATCTGTTCTGCATATCTATCATGAACTTATTCAATATGGACTTCGTATATGGATGTTCAGGTAATTTCTAACTCGCTGAAGTCTTTACCCAATCAGGCACTCAAAGGTGGCTCTATACCAAACTATGCTCATGCCGTAGATTAAGGATTCAGTTAGTTTATTTCCCCAAAACATTTAACATTTTGTCACCGCAGAGAAGTGGGTTTATAAGATGGTTGTGTGGAACCTAGTTCAGTGTCAATTATTTTTATCAGTTTCTGTTCACATTAAACATGTTTGTGTAATTTTGACCTACCATAAGATGCTGGTAAAACCTTTGCTACTTTTCCCACTCTTGTGTACTTTAAACATCAATGTGAGAATGGCTTGTGTAAATGATGGGGTAAACATATAAGCATCTTTTGTTTCGATTGTTTGTTTACTTTGTCCAGTGGAGACACAGATGCAGTGATTCCAGTAACATCAACTAGATACAGTATTGATGCTCTCAAGCTTCCAACAGTGACTCCGTGGCATGCTTGGTATGATGATGACGGCGAGGTATAGGCTTCTTCTTGATTAAAACAAACATGATTCCATGAATATTCAATAGCCTGAAGCTTTGTGGTTTGCTACGTGCATAATATTTTCATCCTCAGACCATTATATGTTTTGGCCTTGGTTAGGTGTCTATGTGGATTGTGGAACCTCTGTCCTTACAGTCTAGTCATGCATTACTGCAAGTAGAGTAAATTTAGCAGCCATAATTTTGATTTCTAGTTTGCCCATAGGCTGTTGCAGGCATGATATTTCATTTTGATTTTTAGTTTGCCGTGGGGTAACTTACTATATACACATGGACCATGGTGCCGTGTTCCCTTTTCAACTAGGATAGGTTGTATTCAGTGTACCATTATAATGCAACATTTGTTATTCTCCTTTATCTTTTGTCACTTGCTCCATATCAATAGTTATTTGGATATTCGTCCTGAATATGTTCATCGATTCTGAACTCTTCTGTGTTTAAACAGGTTGGTGGCTGGACCCAAGGGTACAAGGGTCTCAACTTTGTGACTGTAAGGGGTGCGGGTCATGAGGTTCCTCTCCATCGTCCCAAGCAGGCTCTTACGCTCATCAAATCATTCTTGGCTGGGAGCCCAATGCCCGTGCTTTCTGATCTACACAGTGATATGTAATATATCGGCCACCATTGGTTTCAGACACTACCAGCATCATGAAATTTCAGCTCACCAAGGCAGTCTGTAGTTGAATCTCCAGGCAGAACTTTCACACTATAAGGATGGCCGTAGCTGTTGTCATTTGTAAGCGCTATTAGCACCAGGGAACAGAATTGTGGGAAGTTTTCTTGCCACAAATTGACACTGCCTGTTAAATTATGTGAAACTGAAGATAAATCTAAATCGACTTTAAGCATCTCCAGTAGTATCCTGTATGCCATGTGTAGTAAGTTACATACAGTATTCTTTCCTTTTTCGTAAGATCTGGTTGCTGATGTGATGTCTAGGCTCAGATAGCAGCAGCACAGTTGTTGTCTTACATCTGTGCTGGCTGCATCCATTGCAAAATGACTCCATGTTTCAGGGAACTTGGGGTTATCATGAACTGTGTTAATTGATCCACGGTTATCAAACTGCAAATTCATTCCACCATTTCAGTCTATCCAGAGTGTAAAATGGCAATCACTGTTCACTGGAATAATCGCACATGTAGCAGCTGATGAAAAGAACTTCAGTGGGTTCCAGATGCAGATCCTGTTTGTAGCTTTTAGATAGCTTCACATGTGCTGATCATCAATGCTCGATCTAGTGGTACCAAATTGTTGGAGTTGCCGACTGATGCTCATCTATGAGCACAAGGTAAGAGGTGAACTATCATGGTTTTGACTTTTGAACCTTGATTGATGTTAGTTCTTAGCAAGCTGTAATGGAACATAACCCATTCCGGTATCTCTGTAAATTATTGTCTCCATATTATGATATTCTATCTTATTTCCCAGTCCTGTTTTTTTATTGAGTCGGAGGGAATTAATTTGCTTACCTTTAACCTTTGTAAGATAAAATCTTCAGCCTGTACAACCTTTTTCTTCTCCGGTCTATATTTGGTTTGTCCATTCTCAAATGTTACAATTACTAGCATCAGCTGCTATGTAAACATTAGCTTCTAAATCTGCACACTTGCTAAGGCTTCTACAGATGAACACAAGTTTCCACCAGGGCTTTCCAGAAGAACTTGCAACTTTAATGTGGCTACTGTGGCTCATCAAAGTAAGATTTGCAATTCTGATTATGTTATTGTTTTCTCATCCATTGAGGTTTTAATGTTGCAACTTTAATGAAACACACATCATACTCCACCAAGAAATAAAGCTTAGCCTCTTTGTCCTTTTACTTTCTTTTTCATATTGGTCTCAGTTTTTTTCTGGGGGGGGGGGGGGGGGTAAGCACTTCGAAGAATGGAAACTACTTTTATCACAAATCATTGGTTGTGTACCTATGTTCACAAATCTTTTTCTCTCGGTAATAATGCCATTGTGTATGTTAACCAGTAAGCACTCAGTTTAACTAAGTATGCTTTAATATGAGAAACAAAAAAAAGTGTAATTCAACATACGAGTCTGAATTCTTTGTTCATTTTGTGCACTAGTTCAACCATCTCCAATTTCAAAGTACTTGTGTGGAAGGCACAAGCCTGTTTATTGAAAGAGACCACTCTAGCTAGTGTGTGACAAAAGAGTTTTCTTGATTTTGTTCAGAACTGCTGCTATGCTGAGATATTTCCCAATGCTTTGTTCCTATCAAGTATCTATCGTATAGTTTGACCTTCATATCCCCCGCGAGGCTGCGACGGGTTCACCTTCCACTTGTGTAACTTTTTCTCAGTGTGTTTCCAGGATTCTGTGAAATGTAAATGTCATTCAGCATGACGTGTCAACGCTGGACCTCCTGTAATCTTGTCATTTTGACCTGCGGTTGCAACATACATTTGGTAAGTTAGGCAAAACTCTCAAGCGTGCCGTTTTGCAATTTTCCCAGCATAAAGTTGTTGCAGGATTGTGTGATCCTCTCAGCATAGCAGACGAGTTGCATTTTTTAGCACCGCTGGTGAGACTGGTTTTTTTACCAGACCTGTAGAAATTTCTCCCTGTAGTAATTTTTGTATAAATTTTCAAATAACGTTTTCTACAAAGGTAAAAAAGGAAACTCAGCAGAATCAAAGTTACAACAAGGGGTGGCGATACTGAATTTGAGTAGGAGAAATTTTGCAAGAGATAAATCTTTCCAAATTCTTTTGAAACAGCCCCCTGGCTGATGTGATCATGCCTGCTTTCTTGATATGAGACTTGAGATGACACATAGTGATAGCCTCTGATAGGTCAGTGCGGGTGTTACTGTCGATGTGAAAGATAATACACTTACATGCTAGTGTTAGGTTTGTGGCTATAACTCACACAATAGACTAGCTAGAGCCTAAACAAAAGTAGTTTGATCTTGTGCCTTCTCTTTTCCTCTCGGAGTTGGCCACCTATGAGCAAAGATTTTTATCCGATCAATCATCTGGTAAGTTCAGCTACGTACCTATTTTGTTTATCATACACGTCTATTCACGGTTACTTACCCATCCTTCTGTCATGCAAATGAACTTTCGCCTATCTTCAGCACTTTCATTTTTTTCCTCCCATGGCCTCTTTGATTCATACGAAAAAGTAGAGGAAAACCTAAAACTATTCATACATTTGATTCAAAGGGAAGGACCATAGGGAAATTAAAAGTTCTTTTCCTTTGGAATAAGTTTCGTACGAAAAATGAAATAGTTTTGGGGCCTCTTTGATTCACAAGATTTCTAAAAAGCAGAATAGAAAAAACGTAGAAATGAAATGGCATATAAGATTATTGTGGGCGTTTGATTGCATGCAAGGAAAACGTAGGATTCCTCAGATGAGGTTGGAATGGATGTAATTTTTTTCTAAGAAAATTAGTACAAACGAAGCCCAAGTTAAAGTTTGTATAGTTTGCAATCCTACAAATCAAAAAACCAATATAGATCTTTTTTTTCAAAGAATCAGAATCCTCCCAAATTTCTTTAGAAATCCTTTAAATTGTAGTTTTTTGAAGGATTATAATCCTTAAGATTTTTTCCTGCGTTGGTTGTTTGATTTGTACTCCCCCCTTTTCTTTCTAGTCCGCATATAAAATTTGTCTGAAGTCAAATTATAGAGTTTGACCAACTTTATAAAATATATATTCCCATTTACAATACAAAACCAATACTTGTGGATGCATCATGACATTAATATTATACTATATAGCTTTAGCATTGTATATGTTGATTATTTTTTATATAAATTTGATCAATTTTTGTGTAGTTTGACTTCAAATAAATTTTATACGCGGAGTAAAAAACCCCGGAAGGAGTATGATTTAATAATATATAACTATTCCTATGCAATCATTTGTACTACAATCCATAAATAATCTAGCATCCACTCAATGCAAAATCTCTTGAAAGAAAATCATTTGCTTTTCCTCAAATAACCTAAAATCTTATATGACTCAAATGACATTTCAATCACGTGTTCTTTCTATTCCCGCGTTTTTACAATCCTATGAATCAAAGAGATGCACTAAAACCTCTTTTTTTTTACATTCCTATGCACAAAGAATGAGACAAAGGCAATAAGTAGCATAATATTTAACTTAATTCTATTTTGCACATGGTTTAAACTTAATTTGACCACACATTTTAAGATTCATGCGTTTTTTCATTACTGCAAATCAAACACAGAATTTTGTGAATTCTTATGTTTTCACAATCCTTGTGTTTTGCATATGCAATCCTATCATATTTATGTGTCCTTAGACTTGACCACCTATGAGAAAAGATTTTTATCGACAACTCATCTGGCAAGTTAACATCATCATAAGGTTTTCTAGGGTACGCACAAAGTAGCCAGTACTGGTTGCCTAGGTCCCTACACCTGTCGTGTGCCTTCGTGGAACATTTTAACTTTCCATTAGCTAGCTAGGTGAAGGGAAATTCAGCTACCGCAAAGTTAGGGAATGATAACACTTCACGTGACTGGAAAAACAATCTGGGTCAATCGAATTAATTTGAACCGTTAGATAAAAAACGAACGCGAAGATTGCATCTTCCTCCTCCAACCATCTTCCTCCCACTTCTTCCCTAAATCGCCGGGATGCTATCGATCGGGTCACCTGCCTTCGCCTCCTATGGTTGACAGTGCTACCATGCCTACCTCACCTCTCCCCTCTCCCTAACGGCCACCCACCGCCGTACTAGCCTCACCCTCGACCATCAATCTTGACGCCGACAAACATGCACCTTCACCCCTAAGATAAACATCGAATGATGCTCTTCGATGAACCGTGTCCTCACATCTCTAAGGCTTTGTTTGTTTGAATTTTTGCTTCTGCTTTTGCAGCTTTTTATTTTTACAGAAAGGCACAAACCCTTCTAAATAGGGGCTTTTAGCTTTTTTTTTGGTTTTTTTTATCAAAGTGAAGAAGTTGCATAAGCAGAAGTAAAAGCCCAAACAACACAACCTAAGATAGATCCAGGGACTTCTTCTTCGACGAGCGACAACTCCTTTTCCTTTCCTTTCGGTGGCTGAAATCCATTGAACCCGTTTTTTTTCCAGGCAACTATCATTTAACTATTATGGCAAAGTTATCATCATGTTCTACTCACACCGTCACACATGATGTATGTTATCCATTGTCCTGTCATGTAAATGCAAATGCAAAAAAGGTAAAGCGATAATGGAGGGAGTGGAGAGTGGAATCCCACCACCTCCTCGTCCCGCCTCCCGCCGGCGCTACTGCTAATTCGCCTCGTCTCCGTGGCCTTAGGACCATGGTGACGCGGTAGATTTCGGTTGTTGTCGGTGGGAGGCATCGTTTTTAGATGTTTCCTCTAATTTTTTTTAGGGTTTGTGTCTTGCTCAGAAAGATGAGATGATGGCGGATTTGAAGATAAAATAAAGGTCTCCCCGTCTATCCCCCATTTCGGTGGTGTGTCTAGCATCATCGGTGGGCGTGTGGAGGTGTGTCTTGGGCAGATTTATCCTTGGTGGATTTGCTCGAAGTTCGTCATAGTTCGTCTGTGTTTGCGTGTCTTCAGATTTGATCCTTCCGATCTACGCTACTCTTCAACGGCGGCGGTTGCTGTTCTGGTGCGTTGGTCCTACGGGACCTTAGAACGACGACTTCCCGACTGTCTACTACAACAAGTTTTGCCCAACTCCGGCGAGGGAGGGGCGATGACGGCGGAGCGCCTTCGGCTCGCTTCAGTGATTATAGTCGTCGCTAGGTGGTCTACGAGTCTAAATGTAAATTTTATTATTTTTAGTATTCATTGTACTACTACCTCCGATCCATATTAATGGGCACACACTTAGTACAACTTTGTACTCCCTCCGATCCATAATAAGTGTCGCTCATCTAGTACAAAATTTGTATTAGCTTAATACAAAATGAGCGACACTTATTATGGATCGAAGGGTGTATTAAGTGTGTGCCCATTAATATGGGTGGGAGGGAATACCATGTTTAAAGATGAATAGATCGAAAGTTTTCTTCGAAAAAAATATATGCAAATGCAAAATATACTTCCACCTACCACTCTAACTCTAGCCTCTAGCCGATTAGGCCTTGATTGATTTTATTTACCAAGCGTGCCGTGCTGGCTCCATGCATGCGCGCTAGGCAGCTGCCGACACGTGCCGAGGCCCAAGGCTCTAGCCGATCTGCGATTTGTCGTTGATTTGATTTGCTTTCTCACGAGATCGCGTCACGCCACCCTCTTCTTCCGTCCTTTCGGTCCCTCTCGTGCTCGTTGGCCCATGTCGCCGTCGCAGCGGACAGCCGGACAAGGCTCCCCAACCGCACCCACCGCCGCGGCCGACGATTCGCCGCATCACACCACACGCGACGGCTGTGTGCGTGACACAACGCGGCAAAGTTGCTAACAGCAATATACAATGGGAGATGAGATGAGATGATGGAGGTGTACTGACCGACGTGCCGTGGATTAGCAGAGCACGACTTGCGTGCAAATTAATTAAAGGCAAATTGAGTGCTACTCTCTTCTGTACCATAATATAGTACTCCCTCGATTTTTTTGTTTATTCTGCATATTAAACTTGATTGAAGTCAAATTTTATAAAATTTAACCAAGTTTATAAAAAATAATATAAACATTTATCATAATAAATTCAAAGTTTATAAAGCTTGATTTTAACCAAACCTAATACGCGAAATAAATAAAAACAGAGGAAGTATCGTTTCTCAAGTTACTAACTATAGCACTAACACTGCTAGACCCCGTTATGTTCATTTGCCTGCGTCCTTTTTGTTTGATTATGTTGCCAGGTACAGGTGATCATTTTCGAAGATCGAGCTAGACGAGCATCTTGCACGTCAGCATTTTGTGCTTCCCGTGGTCGACACCACGGAGTATGGAGACTGCAGCCAGGCACCACCTTCTTATAGCAACTCTAGCAGATACGATTAAATGTGGGTACGCTATATCTGGTTTGTGGGTCGCCGTAAATCGGATATGCAGTACGAAATTTATTTTGGCAGATCAGGTACTACATCCTCGAACAACATATTTACAAATTTAAATAAAGTTTCTTGGGGTAAACAGAGCTTAGCCGGAGGCCGGAGCACGCAAACACATAAAGGAAAACATAATATTTCGTCACCGGAGGTTGCCGATGATCTTCGTGGTAGTACATAGTCCGTAGAGTTGCGAAGGAGCTCACGGCTTCAGAACGAAGGCGGACACTAGGTATTCCTCATAGACGTTGTCGTAATCAGGGGCGGCGTCAGGCCCCAGGCAGCCAGGGCGCTGGCCTGGGGCGTGGTAAAAGTTTTTTTCGTTCAGTGCAAAGGGATGAACAATAATATGTGTTGTAGACGCACTGTAGCAACGTTGTTGCCTGGGGCGTTGGCCAAACGTGGCTCCGCTACTGGTCGTAATGAGCCCTGCCGGCGGCGCGAAGTTCCTCTGCACCCTCGGTCGATAACTATGTCTAAGTTGGTAGTGCGGAGAGCTTCCTCGACGGTGCACAACTTCGTGGTTATCGACACAATCTTTTCGCCGAGCTTTGCGGTGCGGATCCACATGCACTTGACTTCTTCGTTGCTACCTCCGCGGGCGAAGAACCAGCTTTGCTCCCTGGAGCCGCCGGCCCCGCCGTTTGCACTTCCTCCAGTGGATCCTGATATGGGGTGGCCCGATCTTCTCAGTAAGCGAACGGTGAATATGAGGGCGATGATAGATAACTTGTATGTAGCCGATGAACTCTCCTCGCTAGATCCCTGTTGCCAATGCGACAACTCTCTACCCTTTGGATATTCACAACTTCACACACTTGCGCAACGTAGCCGTCGACCACGAGACGGTAATTTGCAATCTACTAATTCCCAGTGGAACAACAGATCACACAAAACTTGCAGTAGCAACACTTCAGATCGATACGAATTGAAGTATATGATTCAAGATGAAAGCTTGGAGCTATTCTCAAGAACTAGGGTTTATCTAAACGTGGTCTAACCTAGAAACTCGTAGGGGGTCCTATATTTATAAGCTAGGGTGTCCAAACAGGGATACATGGGCCGCAACCCTTAATTCTACGCGCAGGCATCGGGCAGGTCGGACGGTCCGACCAGTAGCTCGGACGGTCCGGCCTCAGGACGGACGGTCCGACCTAAGCAGTAAATGCTACTGATGTTTGGCGTCATAAGTCGGACGGTCCGGCTTGGTACTCGGACGGTCCGGGCCGAGGTCGGACGGTCCGACTTGCAATCCGGTCGTCCGACGTCTTCAACAATTCCTCCTTTTGCTTCATCTTCTCGCAACTCTCTCCTCGTGCAACTTGCCCTTGTTCCTTCTCTTCCTCTTGTATAACTCCTTGGTACCTGATAACACATATATACGAGGACTTAGGCAGTATAAAATTCTCACGAAGTAAAACATCAGATTCTATGAGGAATAAGTTCATCTGTTGTTCTAGTAGCTTTGCACGAGCTCTTGTAATAGGTCCAATTCTGATTTCATTGGACTTAATCATCATTGGTTCTTCATTAGGTGTTGGAGGTGCAAGGGTAGTAGGGATGTCCTCATCAGATCCTCTGTTTGCGCCACGGTTCGGACCTGATCCCTCACCGGACGCCTGTAACACTCTCACTGTCAGATGAACAGTAATCACCATTACTGTTCCCCAGCACTGTTCAAAACTTTTGTTTGATCAACTGGTCCAGTTCAAATTCAAATTACCCTTTGATATTGTTGCAAGCAAAGTGAACCATGGGCCTTGATCATCATGGATGAAAACAAAGTCCAAGCCATTTGAAATAAAATTCAAACAAACCCTAAAATGCCTTTTGATGAATATTAAAAATAGGGTGACAATAAATCTTTTCCAAAAATCTTGGAACCACTTTTATAAAATCCCAAATAATCATTGGACCATGCCAATATGGTTTTGGGTATTTATCATGCCACTGAAAAATTCAAACAATTATTAACAATAGAAAAACAGCACAAAAAGCCATATTAAAATAAACAACAATATTCAAATGAATTTATTTAATCACCAACCTTTTTGTGGCATTGCTACATGTGGCAATGCAAATAATGGAGCAAGTTACAGGTTTTACAAAAATTCTAAAGCTAGAAAAACAAAATAAACAAAAGGCAGTGGCTAACAGAAATTACAGAAGGTTAAATAAAAGGAAAAGAAGACTCACGACCTTGCACAGGGTCAGCCCAGTCAGCCCACCCGCGCAGCCCACCGGCCCACCCCAGGTCGTCTCCCTCCCCTGTTCCCGTGTGTGCGTGGAGGCCATCCCACGGCCGGCCACGCCGTGGGCACGCCGTGGCGCCCATCGGCGGTTAGCCGGGCGGGATAAGTCCCCCGCGGCCACCCCGCGCCTGGTGGAAACCCTAGCCCCCCACCCCCTCGCAGATCTCGCTGCCCCTCCCATCTCTGCCTCACTCCTCACGCGAACCCGTTGCCGTCGTCGCCATGGACCAGTGCGTCGCCGTGGCCACCGTGGCCCCCTTCGCCTGAGACCTTGTCCCCTAGGACCGCTGTGGACGTCTTCGTCACCTCCCGCAAGCAATCGACCCCGGGCGCCCTCAGGACGACGTCGACTTCATCGTCTTCGACCACGGCAGCCGGCAAGCTCCGACGAATTCCGTCGCCATGATCACTCCCCGAGCCCACTGACCCCTCCCTTGCAACCACGGTGAGCCCAGCTCCCATTCCCCTCTTCTTGCGCTCGATTTGGTGCCCGTTTGCCACCTCGCCGCCGAGGCCTAGCTCCGGCCGCCGCGGCCTTCGTCGTAGCCGCCGCCACGGTTGTCCCCGTCGTCCGTGGGGTACGGCAACGGACGCGCGCGGAACGCCGCATTCGATTCCCCCTCATACGCCCGCCTTTTGGTCGCCGGAGTGTGCCAAGGTGGCCTCGCCGCCGGGGCTCTGGCCAAGGTCGCCGCCGTGGCCACCTGGGGCTACCCCCCCCCTTAATCCCCTCCCTCCAGTAACAGTGGGGTTACCCCGCTGACAAGGGGGCCCCACCACCCCCTAACCCCCTAATTAACAGAAAAGAAAACCCCCCACACACTAACTGTATGACAAGTGGGACCGGTCACTAATTAAATTAGTTTAATTAAAAACCCCTGAGACTTACATGTGGGTCCTAGGCCCTGTTAAGTTAATTAAATTTTAATTAAACTGCTAGTGTATGACATGTGGGTCCAGGGTAATTTAAATTAATAAATTTTTTTATTTGACTGTGAGGCTGACACGTGGGTCCCATATGTCAGGTTTGACCAGTCAAACTGTTGTGGATAATGTTACTGTTTTATTAATAAAAATAATTCCAGAAAATCTTTTAAATGATTTAAAACTTTGAATTTGAATATCTTTTAAACCGTAAGTCAGATTCAAAAACTTTATACATGAAAGTTGATCGGAAAAATATAACGAATACGGATACGCTATCCGTATGTCTACCCCACCCCCCTAACACACCGATCATCGACATTCCCCCCTCCGGGCTGTATGTCGATAATTCCCGGTACCGATAAAAAGTACCCGGATGAATTTATTCCGAACACGAAAGTTGTCCGGAATGGTTCAACTAACACGCATACACCCCCGTTATCTTTGTCGGATGTCCACGACACCTCCGGCATGAACCCTCCCCCCCTCCGGAAACCCTGTCCGGTAATCACCCGGAGCTGGTAGTTCATCCCCGAATGAATTCCCGCTCCGAGCAACGTGCATTGCACTGCGTTAGAACATCGTTAACATTTCATCTGTCATGTCATGCCTATGTTTGTATATTATTGCTGTGTATTTACTGTTTCCTTCCCCCTTAATCTTCGGTAGACCCTGCTGCTACCGCCGACTACACCACTGCCGGGTACGACTACTTCGTCGACGACCCGACCCCTACCGTCGAGCTTCTAGGCAAGCAGAGCCATTCTCTTCCCCAGATATCGCCTACCTTTTCCGTACTTTCTTGCACTAGGCATTGTTACTGCTGCTGCTACGATTACAATCCTATTCAATTGCATAACCTGATTTTGTCGCCCCTTGATGTACCTTTCTTATCCTATGCTGCCTATTATAATTACGCATATATTCAGCAGTGAACCCTGCGCATTGTTAGCTAGGACTAGATAGCGGGCCGCGATCACTCAGGGGGTGAACACGGATACAATATATACCACTGCACAGGTACGGAACAAAGCAGACCCCGCCAAAGGCCCCTATCTGGGTTATGCCTAGTCACCTCAAGTGTGAGCTATCAAGGAGTAATCCTTGTACTCCACCCGAGGCTGACTTTGTCTTGCCGCCATAGGGTCCTGAACAGCGGTTGTCCCTAAAGGTAAGAAGTCGGGCGACCCAACGGTGCCCGCGAGAGGTATATCGTCGGGAACAATAGGGAGGGTACGACCGACGTTACTGGCGTGCTTGGCCCCTGCTCGTATCTCGCGAGAGTTACCAAACCACGAAAGTCGAGCTCTACCAAGAGCACACGCGAGACAAGGTAAGGAGACGATTCACCTTGTTGGTAACCGCAGTGACTTGGTGGGACGACAGGGCAGGCACCGATGTACTGGTGGTCCTGACTGCTGTCGTTGACCGCGGGCCGGTTAAGTCGAGGCAACGATAACGGTTGTCACGCAGGTTAATTAAAATGCTAAATGGTTCGGCGGATGACTTGAGAGACCCGTTGGTCTGTACGCGCTACCTTCACGTGGGATAAGGAGTTATGGGCTCCCCTGCGTCGTAGTTTGTCTGAAAGCTCTTCAGACGTCAGCAGTACTGCGGCCTGATCGCCGGGAAGTGGTCTTGTCTTTTTGCTGCAGCAGGTGTGTTTGGATTTGCTTGTGCTTCACCGGCCAGACTCGCACCGTGCAGGAGCGTGCAAGGGTGAGGGACCTAGACCCCTTGGCGCATAGGATATAGTCCGGCGGATGGCCTCTCTGTTGAGCCTAGGATGGGTTGCGTCGTGTCGGATAGCCTCGGTGGGGCGTTCCCTAACAAGGTTCACGCCACCCTGGAGATCCGAGCGTGCAGGCTGAACAGTAGTGCACCCCTGCAGGGAGTTTAATCTATTCGAATAGCCGTGTCCACGGTAACAAGACGCTTTATGCTGAAGCTGGATCTTACCACTAGAAACTATTACTATTAAACTGTATGGTTCCGGGTCTTCTTCCTCGCAGGGAGTCGAGGAAGGGAACTCGGAGGCATTATTATTATGGTTAATCATTACAACTTATATTATACAATGTTGCAGCAACTTCTGCTTCATTGTTACTTTATTGCTTTAGATGAACTGTTGGCTGATTCTCTTCTCATGCTGCAAGACATCGTCAGAAGATGCTAGTCTTCGATAGGCCTAGCTCCTTACCCTTATTCTGATTTCTACCTTGCAGTCCACTATATACAGCCTCCCCTTTCCTTTGATACAAATGCATAATGCTTAGTAGCGGACGTAAGACTCGCGGGTATACTAGATACTCACCTTTGCTTTATTTCCCCTTTTATGTTTTGCCTGATCGGCCGCTGTAGTCGACGTTGGAGCCCAGGAGCAGGAGTACCCCGGAGGCGGATACTACTACGTCGAGACCCCCGCTGACCAGGACCAGGAGTAGTTTCGGAGGCTCCCAAGCAGGAGGCCTTGCCTTTTCGATCTGTATCTCTGATGTTATTTGTGCTAGCCTTCTTAAGGCAAAACTTGACTAACTATGTCTGTACTCAGATATTATGGCTTGTATAACTTATGTATTCGGGTCCGCGCGACCCCATTTATTGTAACATATTGGTTTATCCTTTTGTGTTTAGTGTTGTGCTGTGATATTCTCACCGTGGCACCCTAATCTCAGCCGTGTACCCTGCGTGTATGATTACTGTACACGGATTGATTTTGGGGGCGTCACAAGTTGGTATCAGAGCCGACTGCCTGTAGGAAGCCACCCCACCACTGCCTTGTCGAAGTCGAGTCTAGACTTTGAAAAACTAATTTTTCTAACTTAATATTTGGCTTACGGGCCCACATCGATGTCACTACGTGTGATACCTATGGTATTAGGATCCTTTTCTCCTTACCTATGCTCTGGGAATCTGCTCTCTTATCCTTGCTGGTAAGTTTTACAAACGCTGACATTAGGATCACGTTCTCTTGATTCCATCCGGCGTTTTGGTGCTTCCCCATTGATTGAGTCGTGTTGCAGGAGTTCTACCCCAGGTCCCGGACCGCGGATCCCATTCTCATTCTGGGCAGGCCGCGCGTCTCTGGCATTAACTCCTGTGGCCAACAGTTTTCTTGCGGCGTGATTGACATAGTGGAATCTATGTCGCGTCGTGTAATCCTTACCGCGGTCTGTGCGCCGCCTAGTGTGTCCTTTTTCCTTAATTTCTACGACGTTACGCTGCCCGATTTTCAATTGATTCTATGTGTGGATGTGTATGTCTTATATGACTACTCCTATATATCCGCTCCTCCTCTTTGTTGTCGCTTTACCTCTTACTCGTTTCCGGTATCTCGTTAAAATGTTCATCGCTGAAATACCCCTGTTAAATTCTAGCAGGATGGCTGGTCGTGGTGGTCGTGGTCGTGGTCGTGGTGCCAACGATCCACCTCCGCCGCCGGACTACATGGCCGCAATGATGCAGTAGTTTCAGATGAACCAAGTATTTATGCAAGGAGTCATAGATCAGCTCCAGAACCAGAATCAGAACCAGAACCAGCACCAGAACCAACCGCCTGTGGTTACTCTGCGGGATTTCATGCGTCTCAATCCCCCTCTCTTCCACCAACCGGAACAGCCGCTGGATGCTGATGATTGGCTTCGTGACATCACTCGTCAGCTGGAGTTCGCTAATGTGAGCGCTACTGATTATGTCAACTTCGCGTCCTATTTCCTGCGTGGTCCCGCTGCTCAGTGGTGGGACACCTACAAGGGCTCGCTAGCTGAAGGGACTGTCGTCACCTGGAATGACTTCAAGACTGCCTTCCGCGCTCGTTATGTCCCCCAGGCGATTATGAACCGTATGAAGGCCGAGTTCCGCAACCTCGTTCAGGGCAACAAAACTGTCGAGGCATACCAGAGGGAATTCCTCCGCCTCTCCCGCTATGCTGCAAGTGACCTTTCGAATGATGCAAGTAGGCAAGAGAAGTTCCGTGATGGGCTCAACCCAGATCTCCATCTTGCACTGGCTTTGCACGTCTTCCCCGACTTCGCCACCATGGTGAACCAGACTATCACTCTTGAGACCGCTCAGCTTAAGTTCGGTGGTTCGCCGAAGCGCCCCCGTGATGCTGGCTCATCTTCGGGCACAGCACAGAAGCAACGCGTTTGGCTTCCACACAGTCTTATGCGTCCAACTGCCCCTGCACCAAGGCCGTCGTATGTTGCACCTCGTCTGCCTCCGCCCCCGCCGAGACAGCCGAAGACTGAGACTGCACCCCTCCGTCCTCAAGATGGCCTGTGTTTCAAGTGCCGTCAGCCAGGCCATATTTCCAGAGACTGCCCTCAGCGACAGAATCAACTGGTAGTTCACCCTGCTGGCCGCGGAAATGGTCGTGGCAACAATGGGACCCTCAACTATAATACTGGGTCAAATCCTCATGCTCGTGGTCATGCTTACAACATTGATGTTGAAGCATCTCAGGAACAGCCCGCTACTGTGATGGGTACACTCCTCGTTAACTCAATACCTGCTACTGTTTTATTTGATACAGGAGCATCACATTCATTTATGTCTGGAGCATTTGCTTCTAAGCATGGCATTTACCACGAGAAGATGCATACCCCCTTAATAGTCCGGACTCCCGGTACCCAGTGTCGTGTCGACATGGTTGCACCTAACCTCACTGTCGAGATCGAAAGATTTGAGTTCATGGTTTCTTCACACATTCTGAAAACCTCCACCATCGACCTTATCCTTGGCATGGATTGGCTGAAAACCCACAATGCCGCACTTTACTGTGGCACCAAGGTCATCCAACTTCTTCATCCTTTTGGCGCGATTTTGAGTCACACTGCCATTGTGTCGATGAATGCCAAAGCTCGTATATATGCTCTGAATGCCTTGAATGTCGCACCTCTCGAAGGGATTGAGAAAGTCCCAATCGTTTGTGATTTTACCGACGTATTCCCAGAAGAACTGTCGGGGATACCCCCGATTAGAGAAGTCGAATTCGTCATCGACTTGAAGCCTGGTACCGTCCCTATTGCCAAGCGCCCATATAAGATGCCACCTCACCACCTCCTTGAATTGAAGAAGGAGATCGACAGGGCCCTCGAGAAAGGCTTCATCCGTCCAAGTTCCTCTGCTTGGGGAGCACCTTCGCTCTTTGTCAAGAAGAGTGATGGCACGAACCGTTTGGTCCAAGATTACCGACCCATCAACCAGGCCACGATACAGAACAAGTACCCCCTCCCTCGGATCAATGATCTTTATGATCAACTTGCTGGATCCACGGTGTTTTCAAAACTCGACTTAAGGTTGGGTTACCATCAGATCCGAGTCCGTGATGAGGACATCCCGAAGACCGCATTCATTACTCGCTATGGTTCATACGAGTACACTGTCATGTCCTTTGGCTTGACGAATGCACCAACCACCTTCTCCAGATTGATGAACTATATATTCATGGAATATCTCGACAAGTTTGTCGTGGTTTATCTGGATGATATATTAATATACTCCAAGAATAAAGAAGAACATGCTGAACATCTTCGTCTTATACTGGAAAAGCTTCGAGAACACAAACTCTACGCTAAGTATTCTAAGTGCGAGTTCTGGCTTCCTGAAGTGACCTACCTTGGTCACGTGATTTCCAAGGATGGCATTGCCGTCAACCCAGAACGTATCCAGGCTATTCTTGACTGGACTCCTCCCAAGACTGTCAAGCAAGTCCGAAGTTTCCTCGGCCTTGCCAGCTATTGCCGCCGTTTCGTCGAGAACTTCTCCAAGATTGTCAGGCCCCTGACTAACCTGCTTCACAAAGGCGTCAAGTTTGAGTGGACAGATAAATGTCAGGAAAGTTTCCAAGCCCTCAAGGACAAGCTCACTTCTCCCCCAGTGCTAGCTCCCCCTGATACTCAGAAGGACTTCGTGATATATTGCGACGCATCTCGTCAAGGATTAGGCTGTGTCCTAATGCAAGAGCGCAAAGTGATTGCTTATGGCTCTCGTCAATTGCGTGCTCACGAAGATAAGTATCCAACACATGATCTTGAATTGGCAGCGGTAATTTATGCATTGAAGCTGTGGCGGCATTACCTCGTCGGTAATCGTTGCGAGATCTACACCGACCACCAAAGCCTGAAGTACCTGTTTACTCAGCCCGACCTGAATCTCCGCCAGCAGAGATGGCTCGAGACAATAGCCGACTACAACATGGGAATTTCTTACACCCCTGGCAAAGCTAATGTGGTGGCTGATGCCCTGAGCCGCAAAGCCTACTGTAGTGAACTTGAAGTTCAAGTACAACAACCGCTTCTGTATGAAGAGCTACGCAAGCTAAACCTTGAGATTGTTCCTCAGGGATATGTGAATACCCTTGTTGTTGAGCCGGACCTCGACGACACCATCAAGTGGATACAAACCTGTGACTCTGATGTCGAGAAGATCAAGAAGTATATCGCTAGAGGAAAGCCATCATGCTTCACTGTTGCTGATGATGGTACATTGTATTTCAAGAATCGTTTAGTGGTCCCTAGGAGTAAGCCCAATCTAAACTTGACCCTGCGCGTCATGAAAGAAGCTCATGATACTCCTTTGTCGATTCACCCTGGTAGTACCAAGATGTACCAAGACCTTCGTCAGCGGTACTGGTGGTCTAACATGAAGCAAGACATCGCTCGATATGTTGACGAGTGTGACGTTTGCCGTCGCGTCAAAGCAGAACATCAAAGACCTGCTGGTACTCTGCAACCACTCTCTATTCCTGAATGGAAATGGGACAAGATTGAAATGGACTTCGTCACCGGATTTCCCCGATCACAAAAAGGTCATGATGCGATCTTTGTCGTCATCGACTGATTCTCCAAGGTTGCTCATTTTCTGCCTGTCAAGGAGACGATCTCTGCTAGTCAGTTGGCAGACTTGTATGTTTCCAGAATTGTTTCCCTCCATGGTATTCCGTTGGAGATCAGTTCCGACCGAGGAAACATTTTCACCTCGAAGTTCTGGGATAGTTTCCAAGAAGCTATGGGCACTCACCTAAATTTCAGCACCGCTTATCACCCCCAGTCGCAAGGACAAGTCGAACGAGTCAACCAAGTGCTTGAAGATATGCTCCGAGCTTGTGTCATCTCATTCGGTAAGAAATGGGAGGAATCTCTTCCATTTGTTGAATTCTCGTACAACAATAGCTATCAAGCTAGTCTGACGATGGCACCCTTTGAAGTTCTCTATGGACGTAAGTGTCGAACCCCTCTGAATTGGTCAGAAACTGGAGAACGAACCCTCATTGGTCCGGACATTATTCAGCACGCCGAAGATCAGGTTCGCGTTATTCGTGAACACCTGAAAGCTGCTCAGTCTCGTCAGAAGAGCAACTATGGTCGCAAGCACAAAGAAATGGTCTATCAACCTGGCGAATACGCGTACCCTCGTGTCACTCCGATGAGAGGCACTCATCGTTTCGGAATCAAAGGCAAGTTAGCTCCTCGCTACATTGGCCCGTTCCGTATTCTTTCCCGGAGTGGACTAGTGGCATACCGTTTGGAATTTCCGCCGAACCTCTCTCAAGTCCACGATGTCTTCCACGTGTCGCAACTCCGACGCTGCTTTAAGGACCCTATTCGCGAAGTGGAACATGATATGATCGAGCTGCAACAGGACTTGACTTATCAAGAACATCCAGGCCGCATTCTCGATCAGTCTGAACGCAAGACCCGCAAAAAGACAACGAAGTTTCTCAAAGTTCAGTGGTCGAATCATTCTGAGGATGAAGCCACTTGGGAACGCGAAGATCGTCTCCGCGATATATATAGCCCGATCTTTTCCCCTCTACCACCTAAATTCTCGGGACGAGAATTCTTGCAGTGGGGGAGATTTGTAACACTCTCACTGTCAGATGAACAGTAATCACCATTACTGTTCCCCAGCACTGTTCAAAACTTTTGTTTGATCAACTGGTTCAGTTCAAATTCAAATTATCCTTTGATATTGTTGCAAGCAAAGTGAACCATGGGCCTTGATCATCATGGATGAAAACAAAGTCCAAGCCATTTGAAATAAAATTCAAACAAACCCTAAAATGCCTTTTGATGAATATTAAAAATAGGGTGACAATAAATCTTTTCCAAAAATCTTGGAACCACTTTTATAAAATCCCAAATAATCATTGGACCATGCCAATATGGTTTTGGGTATTTATCATGCCACTGAAAAATTCAAACAATTATTAACAATAGAAAAACAGCACAAAAAGCCATATTAAAATAAACAACAATATTCAAATGAATTTATTTAATCACCAACCTTTTTGTGGCATTGCTACATGTGGCAATGCAAATAATGGAGCAAGTTACAGGTTTTACAAAAATTCTAAAGCTAGAAAAACAAAATAAACAAAAGGCAGTGGCTAACAGAAATTACAAAAGGTTAAATAAAAGGAAAAGAAGACTCACGACCTTGCACAGGGTCAGCCCAGTCAGCCCACCCGCGCAGCCCACCGGCCCACCCCAGGTCATCTCCCTCCCCTGTTCCCGTGTGTGCGTGGAGGCCATCCCACGGCCGGCCACGCCGTGGGCACGCCGTGGCGCCCATCGGCGGTTAGCCGGGCGGGATAAGTCCCCCGCGGCCACCCCGCGCCTGGTGGAAACCCTAGCCCCCCACCCCCTCGCAGATCTCGCTGCCCCTCCCATCTCTGCCTCACTCCTCACGCGAACCCGTTGCCGTCGTCGCCATGGACCAGTGCGTCGCCGTGGCCACCGTGGCCCCCTTCGCCTGAGACCTTGTCCCCTAGGACCGCCGTGGACGTCTTCGTCATCTCCCGCAAGCAATTGACCCCGGGCGCCCTCAGGACGACGTCGACTTCATCGTCTTCGACCACGGCAGCCGGCAAGCTCCGACGAATTCCGTCGCCACGATCACTCCCCGAGCCCACTGACCCCTCCCCTGCAACCACGGTGAGCCCAGCTCCCATTCCCGTCTTCTTGCGCTCGATTTGGTGCCCGTTTTCCACCTCGCCGCCGAGGCCTAGCTCCGGCCGCCGCGGCCTTCGTCGTAGCCGCCGCCACGGTTGTCCCCGTCGTCCGTGGGGTACGGCAACGGACGCGCGCGGAACGCCGCATTCGATTCCCCCCTACGCCCTCCTTTTGGTCGCCGGAGTGTGCGAAGGTGGCCTCGCCGCCGGGGCTCTGGCCAAGGTCGCCGCCGTGGCCACCTGGGGCTAACCCCCCCCCCTTAATCCCCTCCCCTCCAGTAACAGTGGGGTTACCCCGCTGACAAGGGGGCCCCACCACCCCCTAACCCCTTAATTAACAGAAAAGAAAACCCCCCCCCACACTAACTGTATGGCAAGTGGGACCGGTCACTAATTAAACTAGTTTAATTAAAAACCCCTGAGACTTACATGTGGGTCCTAGGCCCTGTTAAGTTAATTAAATTTTAATTAAACTGCTAGTGTATGACATGTGGGTCGAGGGTAATTTAAATTAATAAAAATGTTTTATTTGACTGTGAGGCTGACATGTGGGTCCCATATGTCAGGTTTGACCAGTCAAACTGTTGTGGATAATGTTACTGTTTTATTAATAAAAATAATTCCAGAAAATCTTTTAAATGATTTAAAACTTTGAATTTGAATATCTTTTAAACCGTAAGTCAGATTCAAAAACTTTATACATGAAAGTTGATCGGAAAAATATAACGAATACGGATACGCTATCCGTATGTCTACCCCACCCCCTAACACACCGATCATCGACATTCCCCCCTCCGGGCTGTATGTCGATAATTCCCGGTACCGATAAAAAGTACCCGGATGAATTTATTCCGAACACGAAAGTTGTCCGGAATGGTTCAACTAACACGTATACACCCACGTTATCTTTGTCGGATGTCCACGACACCTCCGGCATGAACCCTCCCCCCCTCCGGACACCCTGTCCGGTAATTACCCGGAGCTGGTAGTTCATCCCCGAATGAATTCCCGCTCCGAGCAACGTGCATTGCACTGCGTTAGAACACCGTTAAAATTTCATCTGTCATGTCATGCCTATGTTTGTATATTATTGCTGTGTATTTACTGTTTCCTTCCCCCTTAATCTTCGGTAGACCCTGCTGCTACCGCCGACTACACCGCTGCCGGGTACGACTACTTCGTCGACGACCCGACCCCTACCGTCGAGCTTCCAGGCAAGCAGAGTCATTCTCTTCCCCAGATATCGCCTACCTTTTCCGTACTTTCTTGCACTAGGCATTGTTACTGCTGCTGCTACGATTACAATCCTATTCAATTGCATAACCTGATTTTGTCGCCCCTTGATGTACCTTTCTTATCCTATGCTGCCTATTATAATTACGCATATATTCAGCAGTGAACCCTGCGCATTGTTAGCTAGGACTAGATAGCGGGCCGTGATCACTCAGGGGGTGAACACGGATACAATATATACCACTGCACAGGTACGGAACAAAGAAGACCCCGCCAAAGGCCCCTATCTGGGTTATGCCTAGTCACCTCAAGTGTGAGCTATCAAGGAGTAATCCTTGTACTCCACCCGAGGCTGACTTTGTCTTGCCGCCATAGGGTCCTGAACAGCGGTTGTCCCTAAAGGTAAGAAGTCGGGCGACCCAACGGTGCCCGCGAGAGGTATATCGTCGGGAACGACAGGGAGGGTACGACCGACGTTACTGGCGTGCTTGGCCCCTGCTCGTATCTCGCGAGAGTTACCAAACCACGAAAGTCGAGCTCTACCAAGAGCACACGCGAGACAAGGTAAGGAGACAGTTCACCTTGTTGGTAACCGCAGTGACTTGGTGGGACGACAGGGCAAGCACCGATGTACTGGTGGTCCTGACTGCTGTCGTTGACCGCGGGTCGGTTAAGTCGAGGCAACGATAACGGTTGTCACGCAGGTTAATTAAAATGCTAAATGGTTCGACAGATGACTTGAGAGACCCGTTGGTCTGTACGCACTACCTTCACGTGGGATAAGGAGTTATGGGCTCCCATGCGTCGTAGTTTGTCCGAAAGCTCTTCAGACGTCAGCAGTACTGCGGCCTGATCGCCGGGAAGTGGTCTTGTATTTTTGCTGCAGCAGGTGTGTTTGGATTTTCTTGTGCTTCACCGGCCAGACTTGCACCGTGCAGGAGCGTGCAAGGGTGAGGGACCTAGACCCCTTGGCGCATAGGATATAGTCCGACGGATGGCCTCTTTGTTGAGCCTAGGATGGGTTGCGTCATGTCGGATAACCTCGGTGGGGCGTTCCCTAACAAGGTTCACGCCACCCTGGAGATCCGAGCGTGCATGCTGAACAGTAGTGCACCCCTGCAGGGAGTTTAATCTATTCGAATAGTCGTGTCCACGGTAACAGGACGCTTTATGCTGAAGCTGGATCTTACCACTAGAAACTATTACTATTAAACTGTATGGTTCCGGGTCTTCTTCATCGCAGGGAGTCGAGGAAGGGAACTCGGAGGCATTATTATTATGGTTAATCATTACAACTTATATTATACAATGTTGCAGCAACTTCTGCTTCATTGTTACTTTATTGCTTTATATGAACTGTTGGCTGATTCTCTTCTCATGCTGCAAGACATCGTCAGAAGATGCTAGTCTTCGATAGGCCTAGCTCCTTACCCTTATTTTGATTTCTACCTTGCAGTCCACTATATACAGCCTCCCCTTTCCTTTGATACAAATGCATAATGCTTAGTAGCGGACGTAAGACTCGCGGGTATACTAGATACTCACCTTTGCTTTATTTCCCCTTTTATGTTTTGCCTGATCGGCCGCTGCAGTCGACGTTGGAGCCCAGGAGCAGGAGTACCCCGGAGGCGGATACTACTACGTCGAGCCCCCCGCTGACCAGGACCAGGAGTAGTTTCGGAGGCTCCCAGGCAGGAGGCCTTGCCTTTTCGATCTGTATCTCTGATGTTATTTGTGCTAGCCTTCTTAAGGCAAAACTTGACTAACTATGTCTGTACTCAGATATTATGGCTTGTATAACTTATGTATTCGGGTCCGCGCGACCCCCTTTATTGTAACATATTGGTTTATCCTTTTGTGTTTACTGTTGTGCTGTGATTATCTCACCGTGGCACCCTAATCTCAGTCGTGTACCCTGCGTGTATGATTACTCTACACGGATTGATTTTGGGGGCGTCACAACGCCATGGAATTTATCGACGAAGTTGGCTAGTATACGCCGCAGAGATAAGAAATTGTGGCGATGGGGAGGGAAACGGATGAGAGATGGGAACCTAAAGCGCCGAGCGATCGGTAGATATAGCGGCCGAAGAGCTGTTTTGCGGGTCGCTCGCAAAAAATTTACGGGCCAGGGAAAATTTGGTGGTTCTGTTTTGGCCCGAAGACGCGCCCGTCCGCCAAAAACCCCGCGTATATAAGGCCCGGCGACGGGATGGCGCATATGATAGAGTTGCTCTTACGCGTCTAAGGGAGGTTCTGCTCCGTGCGAAGAGGGATCCTCTACTCAGTATCAGGGTAGGATGTCGTTCTCCTCCTATCAGGAGGTGCCAAAAGCCTAAGCTTATGGGAGTACGTGTTCTCATCAACTTTTCATTCATGCTCTCTTTGTTCGAGTTTTTTTTGCTTTTTATCATTCTTTCTTAAAACACAAAAACAACAAAAAGATTTTGTCAGAACCCTCTGTTAGGTAATGTGCTAGGATCAAAGTCATCTTGCATCATGTTAAACATTTCAAAAGAAGTCATTGAAATCAAAATCAAAAGCAAAATGGGAGAAGGAACCCCCCCAGATGAATTAATTCAAAAGGCCAGATAAAAATCTTCTCCAAAAATTCATGTTAGATTTTTGAAAAGTCTTATAAATGAGTGTGATCACATATCAAGTGATGTGGGACCCACCCCATGCTCATGGATTTTTCAAATATTCAAACAGAGCCTTGGAATTAATCAAAAACCCCTATTTGATTTAAAGTTCAAATAATTTGAATTTTAAAAATGTTCAAACTTTACAAGTGGCTAGCCTAGTATATTGTGATGCCACATAAAAAGTTTCAGCATTTTATAAAATGGTTTGCTATTTTTATCAGAGCCAAAACAAATATACAGAAAAAGAAAGGAAAGATTAAAGAAAAAATTAAAACAGAAAGGCCTACCTGTGAAGGGGCCCAACTTATCGCCCCCGGCCCAAGCCCACCTCCCCTTCCCTGTCGTCTTCCTCAAGCAGGGGCACGCACTGCTGCGTGCCAACCATGCCGAGGCCGCCGACGTGCCTAGCCACCTCCTGCTTCCTCTCGTCCACGTAGTCGCGCCTGGAGACGTCTTGGAACCCACCGCATCCATTCCCCCCTCTCCTGTTCGTCTCTCCCTCTCTCTCGCCGGAATCGGAGACGCCCGAAGCTTGCGCCAGAACGCGCCGCCGCACCCGCGTGGCCACTGGCCCCATCGAGCTGCCACAAGATGTCCAAAACGCGCGCCGTGCTCGTCTTCGTCGCCGTGCAGGAGTAATCGGGCTCGGAGCCACTGTAGCCGCCGCAATCGTCGTCGCCATCTCGTCAGAGCCGCGCGCGCCATCGTCAATTCTATCGCCACTTGCGCTCCTCTGTCCTCCCCGACCTCGTCGTCGCACTCAGGGTGAGCAGCAGCCCATTTCCCCCAACTTTTTGCCTCCCTGTTTCACCTCTAGCTCGATCCGCCATGGGAGCCGATCAAGGTTGCCGCCGCGGTTGACCATACGCTCGCTCCCGTGCGCCTTCGTCCTCACCAACGTGTTCGTGGTACTCCCGGAGTCCCCAGAAGTTGAGCAAGCTACTCCGCGCGTTGAACCGTGCACCATAGCACCACTCGCGTCGTCGCCGTGCCTCGGACCTCCGCCGGGAAGCTCGCCGCCGTCTCCCCGGACCTCCCCGTGGTCGCCTGCTTGCAGTAGGTGACGCGCGCGCGCCTGGGCTGCCCCCAGGTGGTCTCAGTGCTTCAAGCCGTCGACGGGAGCACCCTCCCCGTGTGCGCCGCCGTGGCCAGGCCACCGGCTTCAAGCCGCCGGTGGGTTAGTCCTTAACCCCGTGCTAAACACCCCCTGGTGACACTGACAGGTGGGCCCCAGCCCCTTAATCCCCCTCAGTTTAATTTAATTAAGCGGGGTTAACCCCACTGTGACTGACAACAAGACCCCACATGTCAGCCCCCTTGGTGACGCCAGCATTGCATCAACATGATGCAATAATTGGAATAAAAACATTAAAGTAAATCCAGAAATTCCAGAAAAGGCAAAAATTACCCCAAACTTTGGAAATTCATAGAAAATTCATATTAACTCCAAATTTAACAAATAATATATGAAAAATGATCAGGAGAAAATAAGCTATCCAAATATCCAACTTTCAACCATGTTTGAGTTGAATTTTAAATGTGACCAGTAGCATTTGCTATTTGGTTTAAATGGAATTAAATCAATTTCTTTTCAAATGCTTTTGCAATTTGAACCATATCAACATACCACATTATACTTGAACTTCAGAGGCATATCATACACATTTTCAAAATGGTTTAACTTGATCAAACAATGTCAATTATAACTTGGCTAAAATGAATTCAAATTGGAGTTTGAATTTGCAATTCATTTGCAATATACTCCATTTAAATGGAATTGCCTCACACATCAGAAACATATACATCAAGTTTCAACCTTCAATCATGTGATTTTGCATTGTATTTACTTTGCTACCTTGTTTGTTGTTTGTCGAGTAGAGGTGGAACCGGAACAGGAGGCTGCCCCCTTCGTTGAAGACCCCGAACCCGAACGTCGTCAGCAAGGCAAGCAAAACCCCATTGATCATGTCGATAAAATCCCACTTCCCTCTCATGTCTCGCTTATGCATTGTATAGGATGATTACCATGCTACGTTTCTACCGCATAGATGAACCCATTCCTTTGCATGACCTATCATTTGTCACAGTAGTAAGCAAACCACAATCCTAGCAAATGTAGGAGTTGATTGATATCATGTGACCCCTACAACTGTTACTGCTTATTGCATGCTTAGAGTGATACAATGATGTTACTGTTATGTGAGTCGGGATAGTAGCAATCATGATGTTAGTGGAAATGTGTTGGTGAATCTACCCTAATACAAGGTGAACGATGAGAGGTTGTGTAGGAGTACACGGTGGGTTGTCTCGTTGAACACCGCCCTAAGTCCGAGTTCTTGTGTGGTGATCCAAGATGAAGAGTACAACCACACATTGGGCTCACTGACCCCTCTCAACTTATTAACTCATCCCTTTCGATGTCCAGATGTCGCAATAGTTCGGAGTTCTGGTAGGTCTGTGGCCTGGCTGCTAAGTGAGAGAACGGATCACCCGAGACCGGCTTATGCACCACGCACACATCATCTGGGTCCACTTCGGTAAACCGGCCGGGTTCACGATAGTGGTAGCCAACCCAGGTAGGCGGCTTTCTCGGACTAGATCGGCTATGAGGTAACAGTTGTGGTGAGCATCCTCGCTGACATCCCTTGAATGGTGTCGAGATCAAAGGTGGTAACTGATGATCATGTGTGTGTAGCGGTACACCCCTGCAGGGTTAACAAAACTATTCGAATAGCCGCGTCCGCGGTTATGGACTGCTTGGAAAGCTTAGCTTGATTATTAGACAACTTGAACTGGATACTTCTAAAACACACCAAGATAAGTGTGAGTACTATGGCGTGCTTTCTCGTGGGGAAGTCGAGGAAGGCACCATGGTGGTGTAATTGGTTGGAGAAAGTAGTGGACTCGTGTACGCTTCTTACCTCAAGTCTGGTACTCGTAGTTCAGGACTAGCCAAGTCAATTCTGGCACTTCTGCAAGTGAAACCCCACCTCCCTTTACCTTGATACATGTGCATGAGTAGTATAGCTCCTATGTAAGTCTTGCTGAGTACGACTTTGTACTCACGTTTGCTTAATCTATGTTTTAGATGAACCCACTGACCCCGAAGGTGGCTTCTTCATCGAGCTCGACGACTGAAGATCAAGCTAGTATAGTCCCAGTCAGACGACTGGTTCCCTCGTGGAGGGCTTGTGTTTAAATAAGGCTTCTTAAGCCATTTGTTAAACTTGTCTGTACTCAGACCTACTTTGCTTCCGCTTGTTTGTTGTAATGTTGGATCACATGCTTGTGATCTCTGTGTGCACTCTGTGAGAGTTATCAATAAAATGTATACTTTGTAGAGAATTGCAATGATACCTGCTATTCATACAAGGCATGTGTGCTGCGTGTATGTTTATAACATGCATGTCTTTGTATGGGTTTTCGAGACCTTAGTTGTGATCTGGCTGGAGGTCTTTCATACACCAAGTGGCCCTTAGATGTGCGCAGCTTGGGGCATCGCGATGCGATTGCTCGAGACTCCGTCTCGTGCACACTTTGTGGTATGATTGAGCCCGCCCTAGACCTCGACTAAGTGATCGGGATGGAGTAAGTCTATGTAAGAGTTATGAGATAGTCGATAGTATGGTTGAGGCGACTTGTCTGTGAATATGGGAGTTCATCACCCATATCATTAGACTTGTGTGCGGACGATGAGGACCTATCTCAGTTGATCATCCGGCCTGGATGGGATGCCCCTCACGTACGATGCTTTCCGAGAACGTTCTGTGCTTGGCCTTGTCTGCTTAGACAAGTGGGTACGGTTCTCGGCTCTTCATATAACTATGTCGTAGCGGGACTTGCATACGCTAACCCCGGGTCCCGACAGATTTTTCAATTTTTTTTATTTTTAGCCTTTGAAAATTCCAAAAATATTTCTTTTTCTTGTTAGTGTGCTTCTGTTTGCAGAGTTCAAATCGCGTCCGTGGTGGCACTTGCACATTATTATTATTTTTATATCATTCGATCGTGCAAGTGACAAAGCAATAATGACAAAGATCGACAAAGTGGACGTGATAAGGGAAATTGGTATGAACTCTATTTGTTTTCATTTTTGTATATATGTCTATCCGTATGATATAGTGCTATCTTGTCATGACAAATAGCTGTATGGATAATGTTATCTTAGTAGTTCATTTTTTTCATGATGAATATCAAATAGCTAGAGTTCACAATGTGTTATTGAAATGTGTACATGTGTTGTTTTACTCATTGTTTAGTCTGGTAAAGTGGTATCCTCCTTCAAAGAATTTATTTGAATTGACTCGACACATACTTACACATATTTAATACTGGAAAGTCTATTTGCCTTGGGGATATTTAATTTCATAATACCGATATCACTTTCATGACCGATTCAATGTTGTTTTGTTACTCTCCATGATTATGACCGTTATTACTCTCTAGTTGGTCGTTTCCCCGTCTTTTTCTAGCCTTCACTTGTACTAAGCGGAATGAATGAGTGTGCATACAAAATCTTTGAAACCAGTTATACCATAAGAGTCCACTAAATCTTTCTACATATGGTATTTAGTTGCCATTGTTAACGAAGACTTTCATGTACCACCTGTAAACCTTGAAATAAGCATTTGTTTTGTACCGTACAAGCCCACGGAGCGGTGAGGGTAGTTAGTATCTTTCGTGCTAATTTTTTTTATTCAATGTCAAAGTTTATTCTTGTCAAATTTATGAGACAGAGACTGGTTTAGAGAATACTCAGTTCTAAATGGTTATAAAAACTCCCCTCGGTTGGCTGAATATATTGGAGGGCACTCGCGGATGCGGCTAGCCATGGATTGTGTTTGGTTGGTGGAGGGAGAGTGTAAGCAAAAATAAAAAGAATGAGAATCACCATTAATGTAGTTGGCATGGAAGATACTGAAAACCTCTGTCATAACTCATAAACCGTTGACCGGCAATGAGCTCTGGTACATGTTAAGTCTTTGCTTACTTTCAACGACTTTCAATTTTGTCTTCAAAAGCCACCGTTCTAGAGTGACCATCTTAGAATCAAACAAATATCTTAATACACGTTTCTAGTGTATAACTAATTATAAAAAATAGAAAAATCTCAGAGCATATAAGATGTTTACAAGGAATTTGCCATCAATTCATTGGCCTATTTGCTTCATATATTTCTTCTAAAATGAAAAAGTTCACCTTCCCTATATATTTGCCCAAGGGGTTTTATATTTTGTGCTAGATTACTTTAATGATAAATGAAACTATTTTGTTTACCCTTATCCACATATTGTTCTGAAATCTGGTTGTTGCCAATAAGTTAGGGAAGAGTGTGAAGAACCTATTTATAGAAGCTTCGTCAAACTTTTCCTAGAGCTTCAAGAGCCTCTCATATTCTCGGTGCACTATCCATTTAAGAACGCGTCCTAGGGTTGTAAATTGTAGATCGTACCGTGTGTGTAGTTAGAATAAATTGAGGTAACAATTCTTAGACAGTTTTAAAATATGTAGGTATTCTAAAACGACAACCATACAAATTAGATTGAGATATTTTCACACCCATTATATATTACATGAACTCAATTTGTAGTACCACATCAACTTAAAAATAGTTATTTCATAGTTGTGTGAAAAAAGAAGATTGTTTGGAAGCAATGTTTTTTGAAAACCTAAAGTATTTCGATACTATGGGTTTCAATACTGCAAAAATATCAAAGTTTTATCGATGCCATGATTTATAATACTACACTTTTAACTAAAGCCAAACACCTTAAAATATTTGAAACCATAGTTTTTCAAAATTCTATAATTTTCCTGAAATATAACTTTAAAGTACTGCACTTTGCAACCAAACACACACCAAATGCTCAAAACAAAACACCAATAATAGAAACCAAAGCCCTTTCAGGTGTTGCCATATCATAGTGTTTTTTCCTTCTGTCAAAGCCAATCTAGACCTGACGACAACAACACGTGTTATGAACTACTAGCACAACTTGGCATGGATAACCACTTAATTAACCAGTCCAGCACGATGTGTGCAATCTCCTGCGGTTTCACATATGAAATCATGCATCTTTGACGAACAATTAGACGCGTGCTTTGACTAATATCATCATCATCTCATGGATAAACAAACAAATAAAACCAGCATCCATGGGTTTGACCTGCTTCTCCAACTCCAACCGAGATCATCAATCCATCACCAAAGCAAGTTGTACACGTACGCAGCCTCGACCAAAGTCAAACATTTGGCGTTTTGGCGCCAAATCCAGGCGCACGCGGCCGGGTTAAGTTAGGCAGCCACCATGGCGCCACGCCTCGTCTCCACGCTCCAGCTGCTTCTCCTCCTCCTCCCGAGCTCCCCATAAAACCCCGGCATTGTAGCAGACGTAGCTATCAGATGATCGCCGGTGCACTGTGCACGCACGTCCACCTCATCGTCACGGCCACCACTGTCCTGTCGGCCCCAATGGCCAAGTTGCTCTCCGTCCCAATCATCACCGTCATCGTCATCCTCCATGTCGTGCCGATCGCTGTCTCCGCCGCCGCCGCCGCCATGGCAGCAGGTGCAGCAGCGCCAGTGTTGCCCGGCGACCGGTCCGCGCTCCTGGCTTTCCTCTCCGGCGTATCGGCCGACCCCGGCGGCGCGCTTGCCGACTGGGGCCGCTCGCCGCGGTTCTGCAACTGGACCGGCGTTGCTTGTGGCCGCGGCCCGGCCGGCAGGCGGCGCGTCACGCAGCTCGTGCTCAGCGGCCGCGGGATCCGCGGCGTGGTCTCGCCGGCTCTCGGGCGGCTTTCCTTCGTCTCGGTGCTTGATTTGTCCGGCAACGCGTTCGCCGGGGAAATCCCTGAGGAGCTGGCCGCGCTGTCGAGGCTGACGCAGCTGAGCCTGACGAACAACCTGCTCGAGGGCGCCATCCCCGCCGGCATCGGGCTCCTCCGGGAGCTCTACTACCTCGACCTCAGCGGCAACCGGCTTTCCGGAGGCATACCGGACACGCTCTTCTGCAACTGCTCCGCGCTGCAGTACATAGACCTCGCCAACAACTCGCTCGCCGGCGACATCCCCTACGCCGGCGAGTGCCGCCTCCCCAGCCTCCGGTACCTCCTCCTCTGGTCCAACGAGCTGTCCGGCCCGATCCCGCCGGCGCTGTCCAACTCTGTCATGCTCGAGTGGGTCGACTTCGAGTCCAACTACCTGTCCGGCGAGCTGCCGTTGCAGGTGTTCGACAGGTTGCCGCGGCTCCAGTACCTCTACCTGTCGTACAACAACCTCTCCAGCCACGACGGCAACACCAACCTCGACCCCTTCTTCCACTCGCTGAGCAACTGCACTCGCCTGCAGGAGCTCGAGCTCGCCGGGAACGGCCTCGGCGGGAGGCTGCCGCCGTTCATCGGCGAGCTCTCGAGCGGCTTCCGACAAATTCACCTTGAGGACAACGCCATCTCGGGCTCCATCCCGCCCAACATCTCCGGCCTCGTCAACCTCACATACCTCAACCTCTCCAACAACCTCCTCAACGGCTCTATCCCGCCGGACTTATCGCGCTTGCACCGTCTAGAGCAGCTGTACCTCTCCAACAACCTCCTCTCCGGCGACATCCCCCGGTCCATCGGTGAGCTCCCGCACCTTGGCCTCCTCGACCTCTCCGGCAACCGCCTCGCCGGCGCCATCCCGGACACGTTCTCCAACCTCACGCAGCTCAGGAGGCTGATGCTGCATCACAACCACCTCGCCGGCGCCATTCCGCCCAGCCTCGGCGACTGCGAGAACCTCGAAATCCTCGACCTCTCCTATAATGGCCTCCAAGGCGACATCCCGGCGCTCGTCGCCGCCATGAGCAATCTCAAGCTGTACCTGAACCTGTCGAACAATCACCTGGAGGGCTCTCTCCCTCTTGAGCTCGGCAAGATGGACATGATCCTCGCGCTCGACCTGTCGTCCAACGAGCTCACCGGCACGATCCCGTCACAGCTCGGCGGTTGCGTCGCGCTCGAGTACCTCAACCTGTCCGGCAACGCGCTGCGTGGTGCGCTCCCGGCGGCCGTCGCGGCGCTGCCGTTCCTGCAGGCGATCGACGTGTCGCGGAACGGGCTCTCGGGTGCCCTGCCAGAGTCCCTGGAGGTGTCCACGTCGCTCCGGGACGCGGACTTCTCGTATAACAATTTCTCCGGCGTGGTGCACCGCGCCGGCGTCCTCGCGAACCTGTCCGCGGCGTCGTTCCGAGGCAACCCCGGGCTCTGCAGCACTGGTGATTTCCCCGGCATTGCGATATGCGGCGCGCGACGTGCGGATCGCCGGCGCACAGTTCTCCCCGCCGTAGTCGGCATCATCGCGGCCGTGTGCGTCATGCTGCTCTGCGCCGCCGGGTGCAGGTCCATGGCGGCAGAGAGAGCGACGCGCCGGTCGACATGGTTCGCTGGCGTCGAGGACCAGGCGGCGGAGAGGGAGCACCCGAGGGTATCGTACCGGGAGCTCTCGGAGGCCACGGGTGGCTTCACTCAGTCCAACCTGATCGGCGCCGGGCGGTTCGGGCGCGTCTACAAGGGGACGCTCCGCGGCGGCGCGCGCGTGGCCGTGAAGGTGCTCGCGGACCCCAAGGGCGGCGGCGGCGGCGAGGTGTCCGTCAGCTTCAAGCGCGAGTGCGAGGCGCTCCGGCGGACGCGGCACAAGAACCTCATCCGGGTGATCACCACCTGCAGCACGGCCAGCTTCAACGCGCTGGTGCTGCCGCTGATGCCGCACGGCAGCCTCGAGGCGCACCTCTACCCGCACGACGGCGACGACGGCGGCGGGCTGGGCTTCGGGCAGCTCGTCAGCATCGCGAGCGACGTGGCCGAGGGGATGGCCTACCTCCACCACTACGCGCCGGTGAGGGTCGTGCACTGCGACCTCAAGCCCAGCAACGTCCTGCTCGACGACGGGATGCGCGCCGTCATCTCGGACTTCGGCATCGCGCGGCTCGTCGCCGGCGCCGAAGCCGAAGCCAGCAGCACGAGCGACGGCGACGACTCAGCTCCGTGCAACTCCATCGCCACCGGGCTGCTGCAGGGTTCAGTCGGCTACATCGCACCCGGTACGTGACAACCACATACGTTTGTGCATGCATGCATGCATATTCGATGTGACATTAATTATGTCACATTAATCTTGCGATTAACGACTAATTTAATTGGTTTAGAGTACGGATTAGGAGGGCATCCATCGGCGCGGGGCGACGTGTACAGCTTCGGGGTGCTGATCCTGGAGCTGCTCACCGGGAAGCGGCCGACGGACGTGATCTTCGACGAGGGGCTCACGCTGCACGACTGGGTCAGGCGGCACCATCCGCACGACGTCGCCGGCGCCGGCGCCCACGCGCCGTGGCGCCGGCGGGACGGCGCGGCGGCCGACACGGCGGCGGTCGTCGAGCTGATCGAGCTCGGGCTCGCGTGCACGCAGCACTCGCCGGCGCTGCGGCCCACCATGGTGGACGCCTGCCACGAGATCACCATGATCAAGGAGGACCTCGCAAAGCACGCCGGCGCCGGAGACGGTGACCGGTCGTTCTCGACCACCAAGGACTCGTTCTTCTCCAACTCCGGTTAATTAACAAACGCAATTGCAGTAGCACTCGCGCCACGTACGTATGTTGACGTCAAGAATGAACTCATTGCCGATGAATCCAGAGCTAGTTAGTTTAGTTCCTCGTGGAGCATTGGTGATCTCTCGGCTCTCCGGAGGCTGTAACCGCGACGCCATTAGTTTATCGATGGTTGGGGGTCGCCTACTACTACTAACGACTAGTGCTAATTCTTTGAGTTGTTAATTCTGCAATGGTGATGACACTCGATGATGATTAATCCATCCAATATCCATGCAGCAAGCAAAAGCATGCATGCCGGACTCCATTAGCCAGCCGTCCATGTGTGATCATCATCGCCAGTAGTACATGCAAGACAAAATGATCTTGAGTTAGGTCATTATTCAGGTGCTCTCACGACCAAGTTGACATAAAACACAAGTTAATTAACACCTGCGTGTGCACAAAGTCGGCACTGTTCGTTGCATCTATCTGATCTGATGAGCACCAGCAATGTAGTAAGTAGTTTAATGTTGTTTTAGATTCGACAAGAACTTCCATACACACTCTCTGTCAGGTTATTTAGGCTTTTAGGTCGGCACGCTTGCTAATTAATTAAGCTTTAGTTAGTCAGATTCAGGGTATGCAGCAGAAAGGGATCGACGCACTGCTTCTGCCCAAGAAAGAACACCACTTGAAACATTTTACTAGTGTGTTATGGGGTCTTTGAGTCTTGAGTTTTGACCTGAATATGTAAAAGCAAAAAGGGATTCAGGATATTGGTATGAAATCCACAGCTCTATCTGGAGATGTCAAAGTATGATCTTTGTGCGCGTTTGTGTGTGTATGTATGTTCAGACTAAGTTTGTGACCCAAACATCATTAACAAAGGTGAGTAGCTAGTAGTATCTGACACAACATTGGAATATTGACCATGCATTCACAATACATCGTAGTAAGATATTTTGGGGGTCATTGCAGGCAAAGCGGCAATAAGCAAAGGTTGATGTGATGGTAATTAACGCTAATTAAGTGGTTTTTGGTTCATCTTGCATTCGCCAGACTGCTCATGTCTGACGCATTTGATTTGTCCGGTGTTATTTTTCTCCCATCCTCGCTTTAAAAATAGGAAAAGGGAGTAGAGTGATAACCATGCAAGTATGCTCTCATTTTAATTAGACTTGTACACCTGACAAATTATCTATAACAATGTTCTTCTGAAAAGGGATGTGATGCACACAATCGTTTAACGGGTGAACCATATTTTCCTACGGATCCGAACGCGCTTGATGCCGCCAGATTCGAATCGAACGATCACTTCACGTCCCGCTCCAACTGCCTTTGATTTTGGGTAATGGTAACGCCCGAACATCAGGGCCGAGAGGAATCGCCCGAACGCAACATCTATCGTTGATATGGTTGTACTAATCACTGCGCGCGAACGGTGATGACGTCAGCAAAATAAATTAGTTCGATCTGCATGTATACGTCCGAACGGCTGGGTTGCCACTAGTACGTACACATTAGTGCAACTTTTAGCATTTTTAAACTTTAAAAATTTTATCTCTTAAATAAAAATTCCGTTTTCACCATTAAGTCCGTCGCGACGAGATCTTCGAAACTAAACCCCATATTGGCATGTTTCGACAACTTTTTTTTTCGACCAAAAATTGCCATGCTATTCACACTGAAATTGCCATGTTGTTTTTACTAAATTTGTCATGATTTGTTTTATCTGTTTTTCGCTAGATTTTAAAGCTACCATTGTTTTTCAGATACTTTTCACTCATCGGCAAGCACCCCGGAGAGCTGCGTAGAGTAGATATCCGCCGGCCGGGAGGGGGTGTGGGGGGTTATGATGGACGGCATGGCGGGGTTCCCATTGTTTTTTCAACAGTTTTTTACTCATCGGCTAGGACCCTGGAGAGTTGCGTCAACGACCAGTGTACCCCGGACAGATATCCGGCGATCAAAAGGGGGGGTGGGGGTGACGGTGCGCGGTATTATGGGTTCTTGGGATATATATGTGTCGGAGAGACTCTCCGGTGCACCTCAACTGCGGTAACTCTTATTTATAAGACATGGCAATTCTTATTGTGTTGGACATGACAATTTTCAGTAGAACATGGCAAAATTTTCATGGTTCCAATTCTTATTCGTAGGATATGACAATTCTTATTCATAGGACATGACACTTCTTATTCATCAGACATGGCAATTCTTATTGGTAGGACATGTCAATTCTTATTCATCAGACATGGCAATTCTTATTCATCAGACATGACAATTCTTATCCACCAGACATGGCAATTCTTATTCACCAGACATGACAATTCTTACTAGTAGGCCATGGCAATTCTTATTGGTAGGACATGACAATTCTTATTCATCAGACATGACAATTCTTACTGGTAGGACATGGCAATTCTTATTGCTCGAACATGGCAATTCTTACTAGTAGGACATGAAAATTCTTATTGGTATGGGGATGTGGTTTGACGTGGAGCGATTTGTCGGTGTTGTGGTGTTGCGGTGGCGGCGAATCTACCATACAACAACGACAATTTGTAGTAATACATCGATGATCCTAGAGAGATGCGACGACAACTCGTGACCCAAAAAGATATCTGATGTTGGGGGTGTTGATGCGCGGTAACTCTTATTTATAGGTCATGGCAATCCTTATTGTGTTAGACATGACAAATTTTTAGTAAAACATGGCAAAATAGTTGAACATGACTATTTTTTAAGTATAACATGGTAAATTTGTGACGGTTACTAATATGACATGGAAATTCTTACTAGTAGGACATGCCAATTCTTATTGGTAGGACATGGCAATTTTTGTTTGTACGACACGGCAATTCTTGTTCGTACGACATGACAATATCTTTTTTGTTTGAGAACGTAATTTTTTTTGTGCGAGATGGCAATTATTGTTTGTCGGCTATGGCATTTTTTATTTTACGTGACATGTCATTCGTTATATATGGGACATGGTAATTTTTATTTGTATGACATGACAATTCTTATATTGCGGAACATGAACATGACAAATTTGTCACTGATAATAGAGGTGGCAGTGGCAGCGAGCTACGATGATGGAGATGACGACGGTGGAGAGCTACGACGACAACGACAACGGCAAGTTGCGGCGATAACGACGAGCTACGGTGATGACGTCGGCTAGAAGCTACGGCGACAGTGTCGAGCTAGAAGCTACGGCGACAGTGTCGAGCTAGAAGCTACGGCGACAGTGTCGAGCTACGACGATGACGGCGAGCTGCGGAGACAACGGCGAGAGCGGCAAGTCGCGCGAGCTGCAGCGACCGACCGACAACGGCGTCGATAACGAGGACGGCGAGCTGCAGCGAGCGACAATGGCGGCGAGCTACAACGACGACGGTGGCAAGCGACGGCGAGCCACGGCAAGCGACAGCGACGACGGCGGCTGCGAGGCGCAGCTCGCAGCGCGAAATGAAGCCATGCATACATGCAGTTCGGGCTGCAATGACTTTCCAATCAAACGAAATCGGTGGCTGAATGGATTGTACAACAGCTAGCCCGAAGTGTGGGCATTATCGGTGTCCTTGATTTTTGGGTGATCACATGTTTAGCTCGATCCCATGATCCCCTATGCTTGATCTACTCGATCCAGTGGTTCTCTCACTGTCTCACGTCTCAACGTGTGGGAGGGAACTGGTGTTATGAGATGCCTTTTTAAATTTTGATAAAATAATACGCCTTCTTCGATTGGAATTACTTATCGCTAATTTTAACAAGTAATTTCAATCAAAGGAGGTAGAAAAGTTGGGGAGTCGAAGCGGAGAGATCCGGTGCCTCGAGTACTATTAGAGCATCTCCAAGAGCTTGTCTATATGGATGTCTAAAGGCCATTTAGACGACCGTGGCCTAAAAAGAGGCCTCCAGCAGCTCGTGTAAGCGGTCGTCTAAGCATACACATCGTCCAACCGAGCCTCCACGACGTCTATCCATAGACGATGTGAGCCATCGTCTAAATCCCAACTGAAGCCGTGATTTTTCCCTCCCGCGGAGAGCAGGAAGAGGGGGCCGTCGTGCTGCGCCACCGCCGCGAGGACGCCGTCGTTCTGCGCCACCGTCGCGAGCCGACGTATGCCGTTTTTTTATCCCGTGGAGAGAGGGAACGGCTGGATCCACCGCTGTCGTTGCTGCTGGGCTCGGGGGAGGGGTGTTGCGCAGAGGGGAACACGGGGGAGGGCTGGGTCCAGCGGCCGGGGGAGGGTTGTGTCCAGCGGCCTGGGGAGGGCTGGGTCCAGCCGCCGCACTCGGGGAAGGGGCGCTGCCCAGGGGGGAGCACGTGGACGGCTGGATCGAGCCGTCGCCGCCGTGCTCGGGGCAGGGCTGGGTTCAGCCGCCGCACCTGGGGGAGGAAGGCTTCCTAGGGGAGGAGCATGGGCGGCTGGGTCGAGCCGGCGCCTCCGCGCTCGGGGAGGGCTGGGTCGAGCCGGCGCCGCCGCGCTCCGGGGAGGGATGGATCCAGCCGGCGCCGCCGCGCTCCGGGGAGGGATGGGAGAAGCTCAGGGGACGAGGGGCTGGGAGGAAGCATGGGCGGCTCGGTCCAGTTGGGTGCACGGGGATGGCCTCTCCTCTGAATATATTCAGTCTGAACTCTGAAGATGTTCAGTGCTACTAAACAGCACACCTCAAATTTGTTCAGTGTTATTTACTATATTTATAAATTTGCAGATAAAATTTAGTTAAATAATTTGCTGAAGAAGACTTGTGAATTTTGCAGATGGAATCTGATGATAGTTTTCTCAACATGATGAGCTTTGGTGTCTCAGCCCGGGTGCCGGATAGTCCACTTAGGGAGCAAGAATTGCCAATGTCTTCAACTCAAGAATCATCTGCCTTTGGTAAAACAAAAGGAAATAGAGCCGTTGGAAGTAGTTACAAAATAATATTATAATATAAAAGAGAGAATATAGACAATGTCTATATAGACAATCTGCTGCAAAACTGAACGTGTATATGAAATAATCTTTTTAGACTATTGTCCATATGAGCATATAGACATCCACATATAGACATGCTGTTGGAGATGCTCTTAGCATCCACTAAGGCAAGAAGATCTATGCTGTGACTAGATACATGTTAGATAATTTGTATATCTTCATGTTGAGGTAGGTTTTGCATTCATAGATCTAATCGATTGTTCTTTTGCTATAATCTCTTTTGATTTATTTTTATCTAAAATATATTAGAGACTTTTTTACCAAAAATATATTATTACAGGTATAAGTTGAACCCGCAGCTTTAACATCAAAGACCAGATCCTACAATCCACTAGAACATCATGTCAATTTTTATAAATATCGTGCTAATATACACATTACGGACGGATAATTTATTCATTAGTCCTATTTACAAGGGTTGTGAGCAACTAAACACGCTCATACATGCTTTGGTGTGTTCTCAACAAATATTCTCATTTTACATTCATATGCATGCAACAACGAGAAAATCCTGCTATTTGCATGCATACTGTGAACAACTTGGTGAAATTCATCCATGTGTCCAAGACAAGTAGTGCCATAGAGATAGAGCGCGAATGTTCGCTCTTTATAAATTCCGTTATTAGTTTATCCATGGTTGTGGGTACTAACGGGTAGTGCTAATTATTTGAATTATCAATTTCCAAAGGGAAAAGTATATTTTTCATCACTAAACTCTTTTAAAAGTATAAAATTGGTTCTTCAATTTAAAAAAAATCTAGAATTGACCCCTTAATTTTTAAAATCGATTACTTTTAGTCCCTTGTGTCGCTTTAGATAAAAAAAATTCAACGTGGATTGTTATAAAAAAAAGAGAGTGAATGAAGTTTGCACGCTCTCTAGGACCCTCACAGCGCTCACCTTCGTCACTTATGTCGATGTCTCGTTAACGCAGAGTATCAACACTGCACAATTGTCCATGCTAGCTGCGTCATATGCATATTGTACCTTGTCGATGGTAGGCGACGAAGGTCATGGCAGTGGATAATCTCCCCCCGCTTCTTTTTTATTTATTTATAGCAATCAACGTCGATAGAAAATTATATGAAGAGGCACGAGGGACTAAAAATAATCGATTTTAAAACTTAAGGAATCAATTCTATATTTTTTAAAGTTAAGGAACCAATTATATACTTTCAAAATAGTTTAGGGATCAAAAATATACTTTTGCCATTCTCAAATAGACTGACACTTGATGATGATTAATCCACCCAATATCCATTTAGCAAGCAAAGCATGCATGTCGGACTCCATTAATTAGCCGGGCATGCGTGATCATCATCGCGAGTAAGTACTATTTATACAACACAAAAGGATCTTGAGTTAGGTCATTATTCAGGTGCTCTCACGATCAAGTTGACATAAAACACAAGTTGATTAAAACGTGATGCGTGTAAACTCTGTTTGTTGCATCTATCTGATGATCGATCGGTCGGTTGTGCGGCCTTTCACCACCAACAATGTAGTTTAATGTTGTTGTGTAGATTCGGCAGGAACATTCAAGGAAGATTTGTACCTCAAACATTTTACTAATGTTATGGGTTCTTGACCTGAATATATAAAGTAAGAGGACTTCAACATATTAGTATAAGATGTACAAGTTTATCAGAATGCCCTATGAAAGTATGATCTTTGTGCGTACATGTGTGTATGTTCAGACTTAGTGTATGATCGAAAGGTCTTTAACTTAACTGGAAGTTCAGTAGGATCTGATACAACCTTGGAATATTGACAATGCAATGACGACACATCATATTAACCTACTTTCAGGGTCGTTGCAGGCAAAGCAGCAATACACAAAGGTTGATGTGATGGTGATTAACACCAGCTGAGTGACGTTGTCGTTCATTTAGCATCTGCGTATACATCTGACGCATTACATTTGTCTGATGTTCTTTTTCGTTCAAAAGATCCTTCCCTCCACGTTTTAAAGAGAGGGAAAGGTAGTAGAGAGTGTCGAACCATTCAAAGAACGCTCTAACGATCTTATCTTAATTAGATTTGTTCCTACTAATTTTGAATCTGGATTTTTTTTCTTAGTCTCAGGTTAGTATGCTTAATGCTCGGTCACTATGTTTAATCTCAGGTTAAACTAACCTCCATGGTCAAACTTTCCCCACGGTCACCCATCCTAGCACTACTCCAGCCCAGCACGCTTAACTTCTCGGTTCTATTCAACTCCCACTCCAGCTCACCTAGCAGGCACTTGTAGATATATCTATCATATAAATCCTATTGAACCATGTTGATGTTCATGGGTGTGCTAAAATTTTCATTTTTTTTTGAAACTTTTTCGATGGGACCATTAACATATTTTAAACTTTTTTAAAAAAAATTGAATTTTTTTAATGTTACTAGCTAAAATTTTCAACTTTTTTTGGAACTTCCCGATCGGTCCTCTAGCCTATTTTGAATTTTAAAAAATAAAAAATTTTATTTTTAAAAAATTCAATATTTTTTCTGTTACTAGTGGCGCATTTCATACAAAATGCGCCACTAGTAAGTTCAAAAAAAAATTCATTTTTTTTTTCATTTTTGTGGCCTCCAGATATTCAAACGCGTGTAACTTTTTTCTGTTAGGTTTTTGAGGATTCTAAAAATGTTCAACGGGTTACACCCTTTTGAATTTGGATATAACTTTTCGAGTAGATGATTTTTCATATAAAAAACTTTTTCATCGGAGGTCGTATGCAAAAGTTAAGCCAATTTTACAAAATTCTCGAGAGATTTTGCAAAAAAAGTCGAAATTCATATTTGTAAATTTTCCTAACAACTAGACCACATACCATATGGGAAACTTTTTTTTTACATTTCTTTTATTTTCTTTTATTTTTTTCAAATTGAAAAGGCGGTCCAAGGGGGGGGTGTATTTGGGAATTTTCCCGCACAGTTTTTTCTTAGTAGTGCCGCTTATGCAAGATGCGCCACCCCTAAGAGCTTATGGGTGGCGCATTCTGAAAATGCGACACTATCCAGAATGCGCCACCCATAAGCTCTTAGGGGTGGCGTATTTCCAAAATGCACCACCTATAAGGTTCTTAGGGGTGGCGCATTTCTCCAGATGCGCCACGTATAAGGGTATCTAGGTCTGGCCCACTCTTAGGGGTGACGTATTTTGGAAAATGCGCCACCTATAAGAGCTTATGGGTGGCGCATTTTTACTAGTGCGCCACCCCTTACAACATAGTGGCGCATTACATATAAAATGCGCCACTAATAAGATTTACATGTATAGCTATTTCTTTAGTAGTGTTGTGTGAGTGAGGGTAGATTGAAATTTTGCAGAATTACTATGGACCAGTTCTTTTCAGCTTCTACAACGTCTTTAAGTAATAAAAAGGCTCCAACCGATAACTCATTTAAGCGTCCTTTCCCTAAATCATTCACATGAAAGTAAGGCATAAACTAATAGGACAATTTCAATTGAGTCCCTAGTTGTGTCTCACTGGTGTGATTTGCCCTTACTTTCGGAAACTCCCTTATGAAGGAACTCCTTGTTTTCAGCTCAGTCAAATCCAATAAAATTCTAGAAGAATTTCATGATCATGTATGTCTCGAATGTGCAAAAAGATGAGGTGCCATAGTGCAATATTTTCCCTTGAAAAATATTTGAACTTTATGTACTAAACCTTCCAAAAATAGTATCATAATTTTAAACTTAAACAATTGATCTAATTTTTTTGGATGTTCTACGCATCAAAGGACACCCGTAAACCTCCAAGGGGAATCCATTTCACCCCATGTAAATTCAATCTTATTTTTTCATCATCATCATGCTTTTGTCATCTATGTGTAATTAATTGAAACAATCGCATACCTATACCTAGTTGGTTCTTATCCATGGGTTTTGCCCCTAGTTTTCAGCTCTGCTCGACTTTGCCCTTAGATTTAGCTTAGAAGTCATCTGAATGCCATTTTTAACCGTTAATTTTAAAAATCCATAACAAATTCATGTCATATATATGCATGTCATTTGCTTTCTTCACAAAAGTATTATTTAAGCAACATGAGGTTATTAATGTTACTCATTTTATTAAACCTAAAAAATATCTAAATAACACTAATCTAAGATTCGAATCCGGATAAACTGGTTCGGCACTTCGGCTACAAAAAAACCTAATGATCAAGCTAGGTTTATCATCTAAGATCGGTTAAAAGCCAGCAGATTATAGACCTTGAGCTTACATAAGAGACAGACAGCTAATTACTACTCCGGAGATTAACCTTGCACCCACACATGATTACGAGCCTCCTACTCCAAGCCTTAATTAGCCTTTCGAGACGCTAATTAGTCGCATCCGATCAGATTAGATTTCCCCCGTGAGACCGGCCGTGTCCAAAGTCCAAACTTACCCGGCCGGCCCCATGTTTCAGCCAGACATGCATGCGCCACGTATCACCATCACGTTCGCGCTGCCAGTGCAATGTGTGATTAACGGCCGCCGCCCGACGGCAAGTTAGGCAGGCCGCCGGCGATCGATCATCTCATTCTCATCTGTGCTTCTTCTTCTTCTTCTTCCCCGCCCTTTAAAACCCCGCGCTGTGCAGCCAACGTTGCTATCACCAAACCCATTTGCTCCCTAGCTAACTAGCTCCGATGTGAGCTTGAGCTCCAGGGCCTTCATCTATACCGAACCTACCCCCAGCACCCACCCATGGCGGCCATGCCAGCAACAGTCTTCGTCGCGTCCACGTTTCTCCTCTTCCTCTTCCACGGTGCAGCCTCGGAGGAGGGCGACCGTTCCGCGCTCTTGGCCTTCAAGTCCGCCGTGTCCGGCGACCCCAAGGGGGCGCTCGACGGCTGGGGAGCCTCGCCGGACGTGTGCAACTGGACGGGCGTCGCTTGCGACAAGGTCGCGCGGCGCGTCGTCAGGCTGGAGCTGAGAGACCAGAACCTCTCCGGCGAGGTCTCGCCCGCGCTAGGCAACCTCTCGCACCTCAGGGTGCTCAACCTCTCCGGCAACCTCTTCGCCGGCAGCGTCCCGCCGGAGCTCGGCAACCTCTCGAGACTCAATGTTCTCGACGTGTCGTCCAACACGTTGCTCGCCGGGACGGTTCCGCCGGAGATCGGCAACCTCTCGAGGCTCAGCTCCCTCGATCTCTCCGGGAACGCCTTCGCCGGTCCCGTGCCGCCGGTGCTCGGCAAGCTCTCCCGGCTGAAGCTGCTGAGCCTCGCCGACAACCAGTTTCAGGGCCCGATCCCGCTGGAGCTCACGCGTGCCCGGAGCCTGGAGTACCTCAACCTCGGCGGGAACAACCTCTCCGGGCACATCCCGGCGGCCATCTTCTGCAACGTTTCCACCCTGCACTACATCGATTTATCGTCCAACAATCTGGACGGCGCGATCCCCATCGGACCGGACTGCTCTCTCCCCAACCTGACGTTCCTCGTGCTGTGGTCCAACAACCTCGTCGGCGGCGTCCCGCGGTCGCTGTCTAACGCGACGAAGCTCCGGTGGCTGCTGCTGGAGTCCAATTACCTCGACGGCGAGCTGCCTTCCGACGGCACTTTCGGTGGCATGAGGAACCTCGAGCTTCTGGCCCTGTCGTTCAACTACTTCAGAAGCCCGCGGAACAACACCGACCTCGAGCCGTTCTTCGCCTCGCTTGCCAACTGCACCGCCCTGCGGGAGCTCGGCGTCGCAGGGAACGACCTCCCCGGCATGATACCTCCGGCCGTCGGCCGCCTCTCCCCCGGCCTCACGCAGCTCCACCTTGAGTTCAACCGCCTCTTCGGCCCGATCCCGGCGAACCTCTCCGACCTCGCCAACCTCACCACCCTCAACCTCTCTCATAACCTCCTCAACGGCTCCATCCCGCCGGACTTATCCCGCATGCAGCGGCTCGAGCGGCTACACCTCTCAGACAACCTGCTCTCCGGCAACATTCCGCCGTCCCTCGGCGCCATCCAGCGGCTTGGGCTCGTTGATTTTTCCCAGAACCGTCTTACCGGCGCCATCCCTGACACGCTCACCGACCTCAAGCAGCTGCGTGAGCTCGCGCTGCATCATAACCAGCTTGCCGGCGCCATTCCTCCGAGCATCGGGCAGTGCGTGAACCTGCTTAAGCTCGATCTCTCAAACAACATGCTGCGGGGAGAGATCCCAGCTGGCTTGTCGGAGCTGAGCGGTTTGCAATACCTCAATCTCTCCGGCAACCTGCTGTCCGGCGCGATCCCGGCGTCCATCGGCGGGATGGGCATGCTGCAGGCGCTCAACCTGTCGTCAAACCGGCTCTCCGGCACGATCCCGCTAGAGCTCGGCAATTGCGTCGCGCTCGAGTACCTCGACGTCTCGGCTAACGCGCTGGGAGGCGGTTTGCCGGACACCGTCGGCTTGCTCCAGCTCTTGCAGGTTCTCGACGTGTCCTGCAATGGCCTCACGGGGGGACTGCCTCCGTCTTTGGAGAAGATGGCGTCTCTGCAACGTGTTAATTTTTCCTATAATGGCTTCTCCGGCGAGGTGCCGAGCGGCGGGGCCTTCACGGGCTTCCCCGCGGACGCGTTCCTCGGCGATGCCGGGCTGTGCGCGGGAGCGGCGTCGAAGGCGCCTGTCTTGGCAAGGTGCGGTAGCCTGAAGCGCAGGGTGCTCCACAACCGGCGTGTGGTGGTTCCCGTCGCCGTCACGGTCGCGAGCTTCACGGTGGCTATCATTGGGCTCGCCGCTTGCCGCGCCGTGGCAAGGACGGCGAGCGTGGGAAGAGACGGGAGGCGATCGACACTGCTTGCGTACGACATCGGCGAGCCGAGCGAGAGGGGTGACCACCCGAGGATCTCGCACCGGGAGCTGTCCGAGGCGACGGGCGGGTTCGAGCAGTCGAGCCTCATCGGCGCCGGGCGGTTCGGTCGCGTGTACAAGGGAACGCTCCGAGACGGCACAAACGTCGCCGTAAAGGTGCTCGATCCGAAGACCGGAGGCGGCGAGGTGTCCCGGAGCTTCAAGCGCGAGTGCGACGTGCTTCGGCGGACACGGCACAGGAACCTGGTGCGCGTGGTCACCACGTGCAGCCAGCCGGACTTCCACGCGCTCGTGCTCCCGCTGATGGCCAACGGCAGCCTCGAGAACCGTCTCTACCCGCGCGACGGCATCCCCCGCCATGGCATGGACATCGCACGGCTTGTCGCCATCGCCGGCGACATCGCCGAAGGGCTCGCCTACCTGCACCACTACGCGCCCGTCCATGTCGTGCACTGCGATCTCAAGCCCAGCAACGTGCTCCTCGACGACGACATGACGGCCGTTGTGGCCGACTTCGGCATCGCGCGGCTGGTCAAGGACACCGGCGACCACCACGACCACATCACAGGCTTTGCTGATCCATGCAACTCCATTACCGGGCTGTTGCAAGGTTCCGTGGGCTATATCGCACCAGGTAAATTACAGTCGAATAACAAAATTAAACATAGCACGAAGAGATGCATGTGGCGGAGGTTCGAGGATCTTCTCTTAACGTTTTCATGTTGTTCTTGGTTGTGTGGTTGCAGAGTACGGGCTAGGAGGCCGGCCTTCGATAGAAGGCGACGTGTACAGCTTCGGCGTGGTGCTACTGGAGTTGATCACCGGGAAGCGACCGACTGATGTGCTCTTTCAAGAGGGGCTCACGCTGCACGATTGGGTCAGACGACAGCGGCTACATTCGCACGACATCACCGCCGTTGTCGCGCAGTCATGGTTGGCGGAGGCGATGATCTCGGCAATACAGGTGGACGACATCGTGGTTCAGCTAGTCGACCTTGGGATCGCGTGCACCCAGCACTCGCCGCTGTTGCGGCCTACCATGGTTGAAGTGTGCCATGAGATCGCTCTCCTTAAAGAGGACCTTGGCAAACGCGGTGGTGCAGCAGTGTCAGTAGCGATGACGGCCAGTGAGGGGTCGTGCTCTACCACAGATTCATCATTCTGACATGTAGTTGCGCAGTCAAGATTTATAATAAAATTAGGAGTAGCTAGCTATTCTCTATGGATGTACTTTTTTTTACGTTAACTATGGATGTAGTTAGTTTGTCAATTTAGCTAAACCTCAATAGCCTGAAATGTATTTTAGGTTCAGTTGGTTTCTAAAGAAATGAAGCTGGAGCGGCGGTTATGAGCGGAAACCGCCGATTCTATGGGGAAGAGTGTCTCGGTGTCTTTCTTAGGCGTATGGGGGTGCATATTCATTTGATAAATTCCGCCTCGGTGTCAATCTTAATGGTCGGGGTGCAGGTTCGTTGGCGCCGAAAACTTGATGCTGTCAGAACTAGAGGGATTGCCGGGGACAACGGGTAGCACATCGATGGGGGAGATCAAGGGGGGAGGGGCGGCGAGGCAGGTTCTGTCGATCGCATGTAGGGAGGGATTGGGGAAGGAGAAAGAAAAGACAAAGGTTGAAGAAGGCCATTTGGCCGTTGGTTTGGCATCTAACAACTGAAAATAGATCAGCTAATTAAAAAGTTCAGTCGATTGACACTAGCCTATTCCTTAGTTTACAATCTTTGTATTGATCTAGTTAGTTTGTACACTATATATATTTAGTTCATTAGATTCTACATATTTATATTATACAGTATATATTTGATGTTGTAGCTCTAGGTGAACTTTTCTATAAATTTGATTGAATTTAAACTTTAAAAATTGGAAACGAGAAAATCTGAGTACTTCAATTATTTTAAACAAAGGGAGTAGTTAGTTTGTACATGATATATTTACTACGCTTAATTTTTTTAATTATTTGCGTCTTCAATCTTTTCAATTTAGTAAAAAATATATATAATTCAACTCAAAAAATATAATTTTAACATGTGAATAACTAGAAAATTTCAATCATAAATATAAAAAAGATAAATAACAAGTAACTATAAACAATAAAAGTTTATTATTATAAATGATTAAACACAAAGTTTAAATATATTCCTTGAGTAATTTAAATTGAAATACAAACTTATACAAAAATAAGTATTTAACATATAACATTTAATAATAAGATATACCTTTTTGTTGCCACATGAGTATAATTTTAAATCATGTCTTATTAAAATTTCTAGGTCATATTTGTTTACATGAGGCCGGTTGTCGTGTAGCTCATAACATGACAGTTTTTTCTTGATAGTACAATATAGCAAAACCAAAAAGCGGAGGCATTGTTGATAGTATGTTATATGAATGTTACTGATTATTTGGAGCAGAAGATAGATAATAAAGTTAATTATAAATTTATAAACATGATGATTTTGTTTCAATCTAGCTTTTCAATAAAAACTCATCATCATTTTAGAAAGCTGGAACATATGGTATTAGTATGTGAGATGCGTTTTTCGCATGGGGCCTTTTTCCACTCTTTGTGTATGGTGTGTTTATATGGGCTACTTCTTACGTGAGCTGCGTTTTCCATTTTGTTTTCAAATCTATCTGTGCACAAGGTGTGCTTATATGGGACATTGTATTTGTGTATGTTGTATTTTTTTTATCGCTGTTTACCGCGTGTCCTTTTGATTTGTGCATGAATTGTGAATTTATGTTTGTACATGGTTACTTTTTCTATTGGGTTGTGGTTTTTTGTTTGTGGGTTTATTCTTTTAGATTGGAAGCTCATACATCTGCGTATATGTATATGTTGGTTATTGCAATTTGGTGAATACTTTCAAAACCTCAAAAAATAAATTGTGATCATTTTAAAAGATTGTAATACTTTGAAATTTATTTTCATTTTTCATATTTTTTGAATATTTGAAAATCGAATTTATGAATATTTCCCAAATTTTTGAACATTTTAAAATATACTTTTCTTAGTAAAAATGGATGAATGAATCATTTGTATACAAATGGATGAATGAATCTTTTGTGTTAGCTAGTTTTATGTTCACCTTGCACGGTTCCATGCACTTGTTTTAACACATAATCTGTCCAATCTAGTTATTTGTCCATCGTTGATACACATTTTGATCGATTCCACCCACTCGCTCGATTGTATGTTCATACTTAATATGCAATTTGCCCGACTTGATTGCATGTCCTCTTTGACACACAACTTATCTCTACTCAGTTACATGTTCTTCCTTGGATGAAAACTCAATCGACTCAGTTGCATATCTATCATCGACACACAACTTGCCTCATCTAGTTGCATGTCCATCCTCAACCCGAAACTCAACTAACCCAGTTACATGTTAACCTTCAACATGAAACTCGCCTCAACCTAGTTGCATGTACATCCTTCGATATGCAACTTATCCCCACCCAGTTGCATGTCCATTTTCAACACATAACTGAATCCAACAAGTTGCATATCCAACCTTAACACGCAACTCGCGTCCATGTAGTTTCATGTCCATCCTTGACTTGAAACTCAACTTATCCGTTTGCACGTCTACCTTTGGCATGCAATTCGCCGGCCTCAACTAAGTTGCATGTACACACTTGACTAAAAACTCAACCAACAGGGTTGCATGTCCATCCTCAATATGTAACTCAATGAACTGAGTTGCATGTCCATCCTCAATATGTAACTCAATGAACTTAGTTGCATGTCCATCCTCGACACATAACTTGCCCCCGACCCATTTTCATGTCCATCCTCAATATGCACCTCAAATAGATGATTTGTATCCCCACCCTCGACATGCAAATCACCTCAACCCAATTGCATGTCCATTCTTGATCTGAAACTCATCCTACCCAGTTGCATGTCCATCATCGACATACAAATTATCCTCACTCAGTTGCATATCGATCATTGACATGCGACTCAACATACCCAGTTGCATATCTATCTTTGACATGCAACTCGCCTCAACTAAATTGCATGTACATCCTTGACTTAAAACTCAACCGATCTAGTTGCATGTACATCCTCGACATGCAGCTCAACAAACTAAGGTTCATGTACATCCTCGACGCAAAACTTTCCCCCGACCAATTTGCATGTTCACACTCGACACACAACTCAATCAACTGAGTTGCATGTCCAACCTCGACACGAAACTCACCTCAACCCAATTGTATATCCACCCTTCATCCAAAACATCGACCACAACGACGACTACATCACAGGCTTTGCTGACCCGTGCAATTCCATTACCGGATTGTTGAAGGTTCCGTGAGCAACATCGCACCAAGCAAATTACGGTCAAATAACAAATTAAACATAGCACGAAGAAATGCATGTGACTGAAGTCTGATGGCTTATTAAGTCTATGTACTATAGTACATCTTTTCAGGGAAACCCCGAGTGGCCTGTGTTTTGCTGGAATGTTAATCCATTTTCGTTCCGGCCAATTTACACTCGGTATGTCCAATTTTTAGCAAAGGCACCCGAGATTTTCCAGCTACATTTTTTAGAATGCCGATGATTAAAAGGTTTGTGGCAATATGTGACAGCAGGGATGGTCGAGTGAGCCTCGTGATATGCACAAATACGAAACTTGTGCATCCTACTTGGCTCGCTTGCTCCATCCCTGTGGTTACTAGTATGTGTCAAATCTAAGTATGAGGCACAAATCAAATTAATTTCATGATCAATTTGTCCTTTCTTAGGAGTTAATGATGTCTGGATCGTGGTGCCATGTATATTTGCCAGCATGGTTTGCTTCATCTTTTATACTAGAAGTATACCCCGCGCGTTGCTGCGAGAATTGCTATGACAACTATATGCATAAATAAAAAGTACAAAAGTATGATACATCAAGTTGTCTAAGTGAAGATGCAACAGAAACATGTGTGTATTAAAAATTATTAGGATGGACAATAAAATAATTAAAATATAGTTGATAAGGAGATTGCTTATAGAGATTAATAAATATATTAGTTGAGATGAGATGGACAATTGATTGGCTAAGAAATGGATGATGTGGATAGCTTGCATCTGAAAAGAGACAATTTAAATGACCTAAGTGGGTGACATGGATAATTGATTGGCTAAGATAATAGATGATGTTGATAGCTTGCATGTTGAGATATACAACTTAAATGATCTATAGTGGGATTTTTTTATAAGAAGTATAGATATCCCCCTCTTTTTTTCATTGTGTTGCATAAATATTTTAGTTAATAACATAAACTTTACATTTGTAGGTCCGGGATAGTAGAATCTCTGCTAACCTCATCTCTTAATATGCGTAATAAATGTTTGGAGTCACTGAATAATTTATGTTTTGATCAGTGTTTTTTGAGAGAATTCAGTGAGCTGTACATCTCAAAGCATCTTCGGGGTGGTGAGGCAACAAACGGAGAATGCACAACACCCCCTGGTGATGCCCAAGTTATCCGTGACTTGGGCATGGAGTAGGCCACACTCTGGTAACTTTCCGCTTCTTCAAGAGTGATGTTAACCCAATTGTGCTTCGCTTATACCTTTCTCACAATCAATGAGTGATCGAAATACTATGTACTGATTAATGTGTGTCATGCGCACAACAATAAAATTGTGTGATAAAAATTGTGTTATATGTCCTTCAATTACATGTATTTATTATATGTTTTGAAAGTATTAAATAAAAATAAAAATAACCAAATCAGTTATTATAGCGAAGGATACGGTCCAAGCAAATTGAATGTGTGCAATGAAGATAACCATATAAACGAGTAAGAAAACATAAGCCTGTGCAATGCAACTATGAATGCACACGCATGTGCATAACAATTCATGAGGGAAGCATACTATGAGTGCACAAGTCCCAACATCAACAATCGTGTGCACTGTAAGACCTATTCGCCCACAGTTGTCCATATGGAATCGTCAGGGATATATGCATATTTCGCACATCCGACAAACTGAAATTGTGGCGATTATGTCACAATCGCACAAAAGTGATACTTACAAAATTGTGGGGGACAAGCACGTGATCGCAGACGATTTTTCTGTCCGTCGGTGATGGACCCCCTTATCGCCCACCCACTCGGGCACACGGTTCCGAAAGTCGTATGAGAAGGGGGTAAAAACCCGTGTACATAGCTTCGCACGGTCCTAGCGCATGATATGAGATAATTTGACTTCCCTACACCTACAGAGAAGTACCTCGCGTAACCAATTAAATGAGTTCTTTTTTATTCATTAGGCTTGTTTAGGAGGGTTGCGGGCACCAAACACGCTCATACATGATTTGGCGTGTTCCTAGCAAATATTCTCAGTTTACATGGATATGCATGCAACCATAAGTTATGCTACTTGTATGCATATTGTGAAGAACTTAATGAAATTCATCCACGTGTCTAAAAGAAGTCGTGCCATAGAGATAGGGCACGGACATGAGATATTCAAAGATGAGCCCAGGCTCATATGCTCCTGCACAAGAGATCCTCGCAAATATATTCAAAAAAAGTTTGAAAAATTCCAAATTTTATTATGATAACAGATGCTTAGGGGGTAGATGTTCGTGTAAAATTTGAGCTTTTTTCAACATCTAGGAAGCTTGCGGCAAAAAGACAAATTCAGCTGGAAATAGTGCATGAACAGTGTCGTTCAAAAAAACTGTAAATTTGTCTTTTTTCGCGCACTCTTCAGATGTCAGAACTTCTCCAAAATTTAAATGAACATCTCGCATGTAATCATCTTCCACTACAAAGAAAAATTGGAAAATTTTAAGTTTTTTTATATTTTTTAAATTTTTTTAGTCTTCCCGAGTGCAGACGCACCCGGGCACCGAATCACCATTTCCACAAACATTCACTTTTACAAATTCATTTTTAATTTATCCATGGTTGAGGTCGAGCTATTAAATTGCATCCGCTATGTCCGCTATTGCGGGCGTAATAGCGATATTATCACGAGTGCGAATTTCTGAAGGCCGAGCTACACGTAGCCCTTTATTTTGAAAAAATCGTAAAACATATTTAAAATTTCTGAAAAAATACGAAAAAAAATCTACGAAAACTTATATGTATTCCGTATGAACATGTCAAATTTGGCTTGAAAACATTGTAATATGAAGTCTGCACAAAAAAAACAAAATTTCAGCCCAAAACCAACAACAAAAAGGCCCATTTAAAATCAAATATTTGTCTTTTTTTCATACGCCACATGTGAAAGTATAATGGTATGAAAATTTGCACATATGTCATATACATGTGTATATATATTCATAAAAAAATTCAATGCTTTTTGAATAATATAAAATACATTTTATGACTTGTTCAAATTAAAGGGCTACGTGTAGCTCGGTCTACGTTAGCATTATCCGTATTATCACACCTTACCGATGTTATTCACAATATCGCCCACTATATTTTTTTCTATTATGTTGTTTAATTTATTTGTAAAAAAAATCTTGCTTGCATGATTGCACAACCAAATATTGTTCATTCTAGATTATGTTCTTATATAAATGATGATTGCTTAAATTAAATGTCATATGTTTTGTCAATGGTTACGAAACAATCTCAAATCTATGTGTGTTTTTAATTCGATATGTGTACATAGCGCCCGCAGTATCGCTCGCATTAAGCTATACTGATCCCAATCCGCAAGATATCCGATATTTAAAAGCTTGGTTGAGGGTGATTAGTGCTAATTCTTTGAATTGTTAATTCCCAAAAGGAGATAACACTCGATGATGATTAATCTGTCCAATACCCATGTAGCAAGCAAAGCATGCATGTAGGACTCCATTAATTAGCCGGCCATGTGTGCTCATCGTTGAGTTAGGTCATTATTCAGGTGCTCTCGCGACCAAGTTGACAGAAAGCACAAGTTAATTGAAACATTCTACGTGCAATACAAAGTCCGCATTGCATGTATCTGATGATAGGTCGGTCGGTCATGTGGCCTTTCACCACCATCAATGTAGTTTAATGTTGTTGTGTAGATTCGACACTAACATCCAAGAAAGATTGTACCTCAAACATTCGATAACAACTTCCATTGGCAGAAAGCGGTCAACACACTACTTCATCTTAAGAAAGTTTGTTACCTCAAACATTTTACTAATGTTATGGGTTTCTGACCTAAATGTATAAAGTAAAAGGACTTAAGCATATTAGTATAAGATGTACAAGTTTATTAGAACACCGTATCAAAGTACGATCTTGTGCGTAAGTATGTGTGTTCAGACTTATTTGTGACCCAAATGTCACTAACTTAACTGGAAGTTCAGTAGGATTTGATACATCATTGCAATATTGACAATGCAATCACAACACATCATATTAACCTACTTTTGGGGTCGTTGCAGGCAAAGCAACAATAAGCAAAGGTTGATGTGATAGTGATTAATATTTCCTCCGTTTTAAAATAACTATGTCAACTTTGTACTAGTTTTAATATAAAGTTATACTAGGACTAAGACAGTTATTCTAGAACGGAGGAAATAATAATTAAGTGACTCCTTCGTACACTTCGCATCTGCTTATACATCTGACACATTTGATTTGTCTGATGTTCTTTTTGGTCCAAAAGATACTTTCGTCCTTGTCTTTAAGAAAGGGAAAAAGTAGTAGACTGTTGAACCAAACAAGGAAAGCTCTAATGATCTTATCTTAATTACATTTGTTCCTTCTTATTTATTTATAGTTACGTAAAACTACCATGCTTATCACTTCTACTCATTGTGTGTGATGCTAGATTGAACTTTGTAGTATTACGATGGGTCAGTTCTTTTCAGCTTCTATAACGACTTCAAGTACTAACAAGAAAGCTTCAGCCGACAACTTAGTTTTTATTGATTTCCTTTACGTCTTTCCCCTACATCCTTCACATGAAAATAAGCCATAAAATAATCCACTTCATTAATACAAACGTTTAATATATTTTCTTTTGGAGTCATCCTATCTCCATTGCTCAATCATTTGCACGAATATGGAGCTGAGGAGATGGCCACGTCAATTTTTGTAATTTTTTCATGCTAACATAAAGGAGCATGAACGCCTCACAATTAAGGGCACGCGACTAGCACGGTGGCAACCTCTGATTTTTTCCACTTTTCTACTTTTTAATATGGACAAATATATTCAAAAATGATATTAATATTGCATTTTAGATACATGAAATTTTTACAAAAATACCTTTTCCTTGTTTTCAGTGGATAGAAAAAATCTGCCAAAAAAGTTTAGACACAGGCCAAAATTCCTTTTTGTTCAATTTTGTCGGCAATATTAATTTTTATACTATGTAAAATTATTTTTTCAACCATGATTTTTTTTCATGTAGCATGGAATTATTGTTTTTGAATCATGAACATTTTAAATTTTATAGCATGGAAATTTTGGTTTTAAACCATGGGAAATTTAGTTATCATGGCATAGCTAATTTAGTTTATAAACGATAGTAAAATTTATCTTATCAACCTTGTTAACCTTAGTTTACAAACCATAGCAAATTTAGATTTTGGATAATGGCAAATTTAATTTATAGATTATGCATTTTAGCTTTTCAACCATGGTAAGTTTAGTTTGCGAACCATGGCAATTTTAGTTTACAGATCTTGGAAAATTTAGAATTTGGACCATGGTAAATTTTAGTTTTAGACCATGGCAATTTCAGTGTTTGGACCATGACAAGTTTTTTTTTGCAGCATATCAACTAGTCTATTCTTTAGTGACCACGTCCTTCGTATTGAACGGGGCTCCATCTAAATCTTCTCAAACGACACCATATGAACATAGAATCAGAAAAATCATAGTCTATCATTTATTATTCTACAACCGTAAAGAGGGAAAGTGATTGTTGTTAAGAACAACACTTTTCTTGAGCAAGAGTTTCACTTGAAAGGGATAAGTGGAAGGACATCGCATTTCAATAAATTTAGAGAATCTCCCAATGATATTATGGGGGATAATCCAGCCATGAATCCTAAGGTTGAAGAGCCTGTGAATGGATAAAAACCCAGTCAAGATTGTTACCAAATCACGAGCCTAGCAATGGAGAAAATCCAGTCAAGATTGTTATCAAATCACGAAGGTCTAGCAGTATTCGGTCGACACCCTCATAGTTTTTGTTACAGGAAGATTTCACTTTCGGGATTTTCTGGATTTTTCTATTGGAGCTAAATTCTCTGGAATATTTTTCTTGCCTCGATTTAGATCATGCATTTTGCAACTTCTATGTGTGCTTAAATCTGTTCAGATCAAACTAGATATATCATCCCCTGCCAACAACACTTCATATATTTAAATTTCAAATCATTCACTATTGGGATAATATTTATTCTACTCAAAAATAAATTCCCTATTTAAACCCCCTTACGAAGGAACCCTTTTTTCAGCTCAGTCAAATCTAATAAAGTTCTAGTAGCATATCAGGATCATGTATGTCCCAAATGTTCAAAAGTATGAGATAGTTCAATATTTTTAGTGGTAAATATTTAAACTTTCTATCCTAAACCTTCCAAAAATAGTTTTATAATTTTAAACTTGGATATTTGACCTATCTTTTGGATGTTCTACGCAACATAGGGAACCTACAAACCTCCAAGGGGATCCATTTGACTCCATTTAAATTCAATGCTAATTGTGTCCATATTAGGGCATGGCATGTGTCGATGTTGTACACCCTCACCATTGCTCCCCATTCTTTCCTATATTGCCTAAGAATTACTAGAGACATGGCCATGCCAAACCCTTTCCATCACCACCCGCTGCTCTTGCCTCTATATATAGTTATATACTCACAACCCTACGAAATATTTTTATGTGATTTTTTTTCGCCACCACTTTCCGATCCAACGGGGGGTTGATCTTCTAGAGCCTCTCCATCAACCCTTGTTGATCCTATGATGATGTAGTGGTAGTCCACTCTCGGACCTAGAGGTTTTTACCAGTAGCTTTGAGTTATATCTCTCTCTTCCTTCAAATGTAAATTTTTGATCTTGGTTGTGGTCCTGGAATTTGTTAATGGGTTTGAACTATGTCATGTATACCCTTCTATTATTTTTGTGGTGAATTGGATCTTTCCTCTTGCTATGCGTTTCTTTATGTTGGATTGGATCTTTTGGAAATCTATGAGATTATGTGATACATATCTAGTATAATTCCCGAAGAAATCAGTAGTGACTTGGGATGACTCTATGTATTAGGGTTAGAATGATAAAGATCAGTGGTGATTGATCATTGTAACTTTTGGAATTACCTGAGGTGACATTGGGAGGTGATCTATGGATTTATTTATCATATATACCTAAAAGAGTGATCCCCACTAACTTATTTATCTTAACATGCAAGCATGCCACGTCACCACACATTTATGGATGGAAAAGCTCACCTTAACATGCAACCATGCATGAGACAAGACACACCACCACATGCAACCATGCATGAAAAATATTTTTCATTATAGTCTATAAATATTTTATTAGTATACATAATAAAATATAATAAGGTGTATGTATTTTTAAAATTTTGGCTCATGTTTTATTAATCTAAATATTTAAAACTCACATAATTATATTTTGCTGAAATATATAACGACCGATTTCCGTAGCAACGCGCGGGGTATCATCTAGTTTTAATAAAGAGAGCTTCCTCTATGATTTTATTTATAGAAACCATAATGTATTTATCTTACAGACTAAACCAAACCTAAGAACCACAATAGGAACTGCATCATACACAAGGATTACATATCCATACTCGCATCAAGTGAACCCGAACCTGAAGAAGCCTTAAAACCCTTCAGTAAATCACAAGCCGAGATCTTCAAGAGGTTGTGCTTAACTGCAATGGTGTCTACCGTTGCATTTAACTCGTGAAACTGGTAACAAACAGAACGTGACCTATGGATTAATATTAGAAGGTCAAACTAACATGTGTGCCTAGCCATACCTGTGCTATCTCATCCTACTTTTATTTGATAAAATAGAGAACCACACTTCTTAAGGATATATCATGTCTTATTACTATGTTAATCATCTTGAGTGTTGATATTAATGAAAGTGTGAATCTTGGGCCTTGTTTTCATGTATTGAACCCCCTTTTACACTATTGTGCTACTTATTACATAATTTTTTATTTATTCATATTATAAGAATATACTTTTATGACCCATATATATTACTCATTTATCATATTCATCGAACTAGTGCACATATAGAAGTTGACAACTACATTAGGTTTGTTGGGGACTCAAGAGATTACTCGTATCGTGATTGCAAGGTTGTTTGAAAGGAAATACTTTCAATATACATCTTTGTTGAATTATAAACCTTGTATCATTCACTTTAGAAAAATTCTATTGCTCTACAATCATTTACGTTCGGAGGCTTACAAGTCAACAAAAATAAAAGTGTGTAGTAGACATCACTACTTTCTCCGATCTCTTTCTGAAGGGTGTTGTCTGCATGATGATTGGGCCTTCGAAGAGAGGTAATCTTCTTCATATGTCATTGTCATCATGCTTTCCACATCAATGTGTAAGTAATTGAAACAATCATATTCTTATTTCTAGTTACACGTAGCCTCGGGAGCTACTCTCATCGGGAGCGCTGTCGCACACCCGAAATACAAAGCGAGCAAAAGACCAAAGCACTCACCTCATTCACCCAGTCCTCATGCAAACCTCCACCCGAGACGACGAATGTCTTTTCCTCGATAATAGCAGGATCCGGCATGGCCGCAACTTTTTCAGTCGTTGCCTCGGTCGACTAAACGGATGGCCCAACTCCCTCGGACTGAGTAGCCTCCGTCATTGCCTTAAAAAAATCCTATTAAACCTTGTTGATGTCCATGACCTTTTCTTAATCGACATTTTTCTACCATTCAACTCCAGCCCCAGCACGCTTAACAATTAGTTATTGATATATGTATCATATCAATCCTATTAAACCTTGTTGATGTCCATGGGTGTGGTGAAATTTTGAACATTTTTTTGTCAAACTTCTCAGTCGGTCACCTATCACATTTTGAACATTTTTTCAAAAACATTTTTTTGAAACAAAAAAAAATTGAATTTTTTTCTATTACTAGTGGTGCACCATGGGTGTGGTGCGCCATTACTAAATTTTGAAAAAAAAGATTTTATTATTTTGAATTTTGTTGGCGGGAAGATCATTACTAGTGGCGCACCTAGCAAATAGTGCGCCACTATTAAGTTTGATTTTTTTCAAATATTTTTGCCTCCAAATCTTAAAAGCACCGTAACTTTTTTCTATTAGATTTTTGAAGATTCTATAAAATTGATAACGGGCATAGCCCGTCAAATTCGAATATAACTTTTCGTGTACATTCTTTTTCATATAAAAACCTTTTTCATTGAAGGTTGTATGCAAAAGTTAGGGCCATTTTACCAAAACACGACGGCATTTTTCAAAAAAAGTCGAAATTCCTAGCAAAAAAATCATGAAAAGTAAAAAATCCTGACGTGTGCGTTAGGTCATAAAAACATTGCTGGTAGTTCGACTCTGTAAGCCCTCCTTGGCCTGAGTCCTGATAGTCACTATTGAGGTTTATGCCACTAGAGCAATTTACTGAACTCGATCACACGAGCGTTCTAGGCCCTTTATGTCGAAAATCCCCAAACATGGCCACCATATGGAGTGGTGTTGGTACGGCATATTTATGATCATATAAAACTCGTATGGTGACACGCACCTGCAACTATGTCGACTCTGAGTCCCTGCGCGACTCTATGAGTCCCACGGGCACTCGGGAGCTACTGACGGGTTCCGACGATGAGGATACCCGGTGCGTGTTAATACTGGTGGCCCACTAGAAGCTTCGTCAGGCCCAACTTCAGCCCACCAGGCCCAACCAAGGCATCGTTGGCTACACCGACATGGAGACCAAGACTTGGCGTACAAGACAATCTAGAATAGGAATCCTCCTGTAACCCGAGATGGACTCCCTAGGACCTAGTTTAACATATAAAGGCTGGGAGGGGCGGCGTCTCAGGATAATTCAATCTCATCTCGTAACACCCTTGGCTTGCGCAATCTCGTCGGAATCAATCGAGCCGGAGTAGGGGTTTTACCGTACGAGGGCCCCGAACCTGGGTAAAATCCCGTGTCCTGTTAGCCGACGAGATCACCAGCGATGCACCTCTCTTCCTTCACGAAATCCAGGGTACCTAACCATGGAATTAGCCACAGTCCACCCACGTCAATGGGATTTTCCTCTAGTTTTTTATTCTACTTAATTTTCCTTAGATGTCTTTTGATGATGTCATATCGATGCTATTTGACTGTTACTTACAAAATTTCATAACAAATTTATATGAACTCAAAAAATAATGCAAATATGATATTAAAATATCCCAAAAAAAACATATATTTGCATGTCATTTGCGTTCATGACAAAATTATTATTTAAACAACACACGGTTATTAATGTTATTCATTTTATTAAACCTAAAAAGGTCTAAACAACACGAATCTATGACTTGAATCTGAATAAACTGGTTCGACTAACTATAAAAACTTAATCATCTAAGAGCATATTCAATAGATGATGTAGATATAAAAATAACGACCGCTTATATCATCGAGGCAAAAAATGTTGCTTCAACAGATGGTGTGAATGCAAAAAAAAAGTTACATCAGCTCGGAGAAAAAAAAAGCTGGGAGACAAAAAAATTACTTCAGTGCCCAGGTGCATCTGCACCCGGGGAGACAAAAAAAAGCTCAAAAAATTCCAACAATTTTTGTGGTGGAAGAAGCTTACGTGTGAGATGTTCGTGAACATTGTAAAGAAGTTCACACATCTGGGGAGCTCGCGTCAAAAAAGACAAGCCTCGAGCTCTCTAGATGTCGAAAAAAGCTTAAATATTACACAAACATCTAGCCCCTAAGCATCTTCCATCACGAAAAAAATTGATTTTTTTTAGCTTTTTTCATATATTTTTTGAAGAGTTTCTTGTGCAGGAGTGTATGAGCCTAGGCTCAGGTTTGAATTAATCAATCACCTGGGCTTGGTGATGCAAAATACAACACCAAGAGATGCAAATTTACATCAGCTGAGCTTCATGATGTAAACCCAGATGCAAAATTTGCAGCCATGCATGGCTGCCAAATACCAGAGGAAACTTAACGACACCCTCCCTCTCGCCCACCTGCCTCCTTCCGCGAGGGATTTCTGCCCAAACTCGCCGGTGCCCGACCGTCAATCAATCCTCAACCCTCCACGTACCCTGGCGAGCTCCACCGCCTACACGCCCGCTCCCTTCACTCTGCCTTGTCCACCACCGCAACAAGTAGCAGCGGCTCTGGCGTCCTTGGGTCCCCTCATAGCACCATCGCCCTCCGTGTCGCCAGCTCTGCTACCAGCAGTAGCAACTCCGATAGGTCCAACAATGACCCGTCACGATGCCTGGCTCTACCTTCGTGTGGTGATGCGAGTGCTCCTCCCGCCGAGCCGTCGGCCACCCCGAGCCGCCACTACCGCACACAAATTCAGTTTCAACTGTAGGTTTAGTTTGGGCATGGTCGTCCAACTTTACGTCATCAATATACATCATCAGTTGAAGTATTCATTTTACATCACCAATATACATCAAAATTGGCTATTTTTGTAATAAGATGTAAAAAGAGCTTTTAAAACATTAAATTGTGCATCACCCGTAGCAGATGAGCAAGTAGACCACTACTAGACCTTGAGCTTAGCAGCTCGCATGAAGTGACGAACCAAAACCATGTACCCCACGCGCACGTGATTACGTCCACCGCCGTCGTCATCACCCGCCTACTCAAATCCCCCCTAATTAGCCTTTTGAGACGCTAATTAGTCGCATCAGATCAGATTAGAGATCCCGTGACGTGAGACCGGTCGTATCGATCATCTCATTCTCATCGCTGCTTCTTCTTCTTCCCCGCCCTTTAAAACCCCGAGCTGTGAAGCGACCGTTGCTATCACCAACTCGTTTGTCCCCTAGCTCCGACGTGAGCTTCAGCTCCAGGCCTCCAGGCTCCAGCTACCTACCCTCAGCACCCGCCCATGGCGGCCACGCCAGCCACAGTCTTCGTCGTATTCACGTCTCTCCTCTTCCTCCTCCACGGTAAACCCACCGTCGGCGGCGCCTCGGAGGACGACGACCGTTCCGCGCTCTTGGCATTCAAGTCCGCCGTGTCCGGCGACCCCAACGCGGCGCTCGCCGGCTGGGGCGCCTCGGCCGACGCATGCAACTGGACGGGCGTCGCTTGCGACAAGGTCGCGTGGCGCGTCGTCAGGCTGGAACTGATAGACCAGCAGCTCTCCGGCGAGGTCTCACCCGCGCTCGGCAACCTCTCGCGCCTCAGGGTGCTCAACCTCTCCGGTAACCTCTTCGCCGGAAGCGTCCCGCCGGAGCTCGGCAACCTCTCGCGCCTCAGGGTGCTCAACCTATCTACCAACCTCTTCGCCGGCGGCGTCCCGCCGGAGCTCGGGAACCTCTCGAGACTCAAGGTTCTCGACTTGTCTTCGAACACGTTGCTCTCCGGGACGGTCCCGCCGGAGCTCGGCAACCTCTCCAGGCTCAGCTCCCTCGATCTCTCTGGGAACGCCTTTGCTGGGCCTGTGCCGCTGTTGCTCGGAAAGCTCTCCGGACTGACGCTGCTGAATCTCGCCGGCAACGGGTTTCAGGGCTCCATCCCGCTGGAGCTCACGCGTGTCCAGAGCCTGGAGTACCTCAACCTCGCCGAGAACAACCTCTCCGGCCACATCCCGGCGGCCATCTTCTGCAACCTCTCCGCCATGCATTACATCGATCTGTCGTCTAACAATCTCGACGGCGCGATCCCCATCGGACCGGATTGCTTCCTCCCCAACCTGACGTTCCTCGTGCTGTGGTCCAACAACCTCGTCGGCGGCATCCCGCGGTCCCTGTCCAACGCGACGAAGCTCCGGTGGCTGCTTCTGGAGAAGAATCTCCTCGACGGCGAGCTGCCGTCGGACGGCACGTTCAGCGGCATGAGCAACCTCGAGATTCTTGACCTATCGTCCAACAACTTCAGAAGCCCGCGGAACAACACCGACCTTGAGCCGTTCTTCGCCTCGCTTACCAACTGCACCGCCCTGAGGGAGCTCGACGTCGCAGGGAACGACCTCGCCGGAACCATCCCGCCTTCCGTCAGCCGCCTCTCCCCCGGCCTCGCGGAGCTCCACCTTGAGTTCAACCGCCTCTTCGGCCCGATCCCGACGAACCTCTCCGACCTCGCCAACCTCACCACCCTCAACCTCTCGCATAACCTACTCAACGGCTCCATCCCGCCGGACTTATCCCGCATGCAGCGGCTCGAGCGGCTACACCTCTCAGACAACCTGCTCTCCGGCAGCATCCCGCCGTCCCTCGGCGCCATCCACCGGCTCGGGCTCGTCGATTTTTCCCAGAACCGGCTAACCGGCGCCATCCCTGACACGGTCACTGACCTCAAGCAGCTGCGTGAGCTCACCCTGCATCACAACCAGCTTGCCGGCGCCATTCGTCCGAGCATCGGGCAGTGCGTTAACCTTCTAAAGCTAGATCTCTCACACAACATGCTGGAAGGCAAGATCCCAGCTGGTTTGTCGGAGCTAAGTGGATTGAACTACCTCAAGCTCTCCGGCAACCAGCTGTCCGGCGCGATCCCGTCGACCATCGGCGAGATGCGTATGCTGCAGGTGCTCAACCTGTCGTCAAACCGGCTCTCCGGCAAGATCCCACTAGAGCTCGGCAACTGCGTCGCGCTCGAAGACCTCGACGTCTCGGCCAACGCGCTCACGGGGGAGTTGCCTTCGTCGCTGGGAAAGATGGCGTCGCTCCGGCGTTTTAACTTTTCCTACAACGGCTTCTCCGGCGAGGTGCCGAGCGGCGGGGCCTTCGCGCGGTTCCCCGCGGACGCGTTCCTCGGCAATGCCGGGCTGTGCGTGGGGACGGCGTCGATGGCGCCTGGCTTGGCTAGGTGCGGCAGCACAAAGCGCAGAGTTCTCCACAAGCGGCGGCGGCGGGTGGTGTTGCCCGTCGCCGTCACGGTCGCGAGCTTCACGGTGGCAATCATTTGGCTCGGCGCATGCCGCGCAGTGGCGAGGACGGCAAGTGTGGGACGAGACGGGCAGCCATCGACGCTGATCGCGTACGGCGGCGGCGAGCTGAGCGAGAGGGGGAACCACCCGCGGATCTCACACCGGGAGCTCTTCGAGGCGACGGGCGGGTTCGAGCAGTCGGGCCTCATCGGCGCCGGGCGGTTCGGGCGCGTGTACGAGGGGACGCTCCGCGACGGCACGCGCGTCGCCGTCAAGGTGCTCGACCCGAAGACCGGCGGCGGCGAGGTGTCCCGGAGCTTCAAGCGCGAGTGCGACGTGCTTCGGCGGACGCGGCATCGGAACCTGGTGCGCGTGGTCACCACGTGCAGCCAGCCAGACTTCCACGCGCTCGTGCTCCCGCTGATGACCAACGGCAGCCTCGAGAACAGCCTCTACCCGCGCGACGGTGGCCCGAGCCGTGGCATCGACCTCGCACGGATGGTCGCCATCGCCGGCGACATCGCCGAGGGGCTCGCCTACCTGCACCACTACGCGCCCGTCCGCGTCGTGCACTGCGACCTCAAGCCCAGCAACGTGCTCCTGGACGGCGACATGACCGCAGTCGTGGCCGACTTCGGCATCGCGCGGCTGGTCAAGGGCGCCGACAATGACCACGATTACAGCACCGGCTCCGCTGATCCGTGCAACTCCATTACCGGGTTGTTGCAAGGTTCCGTGGGCTACATCCCACCAGGTACGTAATTTAGACCGTCGAACACTTTTTTTTTAAAGGAGGTTAACTTCGGTTTCTGCATCAGAATGATGCAAGCATTCATCATAGTCGAGCACCTGACATAGCACGAACAGATGCGTCTGACCGACATTCTTTTCCTAACCTTTTCATGGTGTTCTTGGTTGTGCGGTTGCAGAGTACGGGCTAGGAGGCCGGCCTTCCACAGAAGGCGATGTGTACAGCTTCGGCGTGATGCTACTGGAGCTGATCACCGGGAAGCGGCCGACTGATGTGCTCTTCCAGGAGGGGCTCACGCTGCACGACTGGGTCAGGCGGCAGCGGCACCACCCGCACGACATCACCGCCGTCGTCGAGCATTCATGGTTGGCGGAGGCGATGTTCTCGGCGGTACCGGCGGACGACATCATGGTCCAACTGATCGACCTTGGGATCGCGTGCACCCAGCACTCGCAGCTGTTGCGGCCTACCATGGTGGAGGTGTGCCATGAGATCGCCCTCCTCAAGGAGGACCTCGGAAAACACCGCGGCGTGGCTGCGTCGGTGGTGATGACGACCGGCGAGGGGTCTTGCTCCACCACGGATTCGTCATTTTGACACGTGGTTGGGCATATAGTTAAAACAGTGACTGATTTTCTATGCATCTAGTTTTTCTTTTCTGTGGGATGACTATGGATTATCTATGGGATCTAGTTAGTTTGTACACGATATATTATTTCGTTAGATTCACTATGAAATATATTTCATACTATATATTTGATATCGTAGTTCTTTGCGAATTTTTCTATAAATTTGATTGAACTTACAAGGTTTCACTTTGGAAAATCTTAGAACTTCAAAACAAACGGAGGGAGTAGTAGTTTGTAGACACTTTTTGTAACAAATTCGGAAAATATATGCCTTATTTCAAAAAATAAATTTAAAACTATGACATCGTCGATCTTCCTTAGTCCGAAGAGGGCATTTCCGATCTAACGTAGACGTAAGAGGGCTTTTCGGTGGTAAAAGGTACTCTTTAGCTTCGCGTAGGCCGACGAGTATTCTTTGGCTTCGCTTAGGTCAAAGAGTCTTTTTTTTCTCTCTGTACTGGTTTCACTGACAGTACATTGATTTCCTTCCTTAACCCTCGACATTATCTTTTTATTTTACCGCCGCTCGCATCTGTGATATGTCCATCATTCCCTAAGGTAAACCAGAAAGATCTCTTCGGCCTACGTATGACCGAAAAGGTTCTTTCAGCCTAAGGGGGGCCGATGGGGTCATAGTTTTTTTTTTTGAAATAAGGGAAATAATTTCTGAATTTGTAACAAAAAAATAGTTTATTCGAATCTAGTTTGTACACGATATATTTACGATGCTTAATTTTTTTGAATTGTTTGTCTCTTCCACCTTTTAAATTTACTTTAAAAGATATATAATTGAACTAAAAAATGTATGATTGTGTTTTAACATGCGAATAAATAAAAAAAATCAATCATAAAATATAAAAACATAAATAGCCGATATTATTTATTATATATGATTAAACACAAAATTTAAATATGTTAATATTGAGCAATTTAAATGGAAATACAAACTTATACAAAATAAGTATTTCACATACACGGTTTAATAATCCGATACATTTTTGTGTTGCTTCATGAGTATGAATTTAAATCTTATCGTATTACGATTTTCTAGGTAATATTATTTATATGAGAATGATTTGTAGCTCATAGCATAAATATTTTTGTTGAGATATTGTTACATTACGGCGAAAACAAAAAATAAAGACACTATTAAGAAGATGCCTTATAAATATTACTAATTATTTGGCTCACAACATAGATAATAGAATTACTTCTAAATTTACAAACAATATTATTTTGTTTCAATCTTGATTTTTAAAATAAAAACTCGTCGTGATTTCGGAAAGCTGGAACATATGGTATTATATGTATGCTATTTTCCATTTAAAATGGTACTATTGTTTTGTATAAAATTAGAAAATTTAATCACATCTCACAATAAGTATGAAGCATGTTTAAAAAAAATATTAGGATTCAATCTTGTTTGTTGCTCTCTAAATTTATTTAAAAAATAGACTTGTGTTAATTTGAAATTTGTTTTGTCACACAAATTGTATTAGTTTTCCCCTCACATATTTTGATTGAGATTTAAAAACATGTATACATACCCTCGAATATGTGAAGTAAAAAACTGGACAAAGCTAATCTTCATGTTAGATTAGGATATGCGCATGTATATATAGCGTGGTTTCCTTTTTGTTAGATATCATAGGTACCTTGGTAGATGATTCTAGAGCATACGAGTTCACCATACATCTCAATAAAGTGTATGAGACGTGGCAAGTGGCATGAACTCAGATTACCCCGTCCAACTATGTTATTGGCATTGTTATTCATTTCTTCGTTTTTCATGAACAAGCTTATTTCTTAGTTGTATCATGAACAAGCATGACACGGTAATATCGACAAGGATATCAAACTATAAACGCATTAATCATATACCGTAATGGTCTTGCATCGACGTCATAGTTCTTGCGTCATCACGAGAGGAGAGCCTAGAACCCTAGTCGTTGAGTTTCAGTCCACACCCAACCAATCGCGTGGAGCTCGCACGGGCACCGGTATAATTTTGTACGATTGATCTCATCTGGTGAATTGAATAGAGCACGACCGCAAGCGGATAACAACCACAAAGCAGGGACGGAGCCAGGAATACTAGTAGAGGGGGGCCAAAACAAGAGGAAAAAGATTGGAGGGGGACAAATACATAAAACTAGAGAATCTGGAGCTAAAATACAAGTGTTTCTTCAAAGAAACAAAATACCATGGGGGAAGCCATGGCCCCTGCTCGCCCACCCCTGGCTCCGTCTCTGCCACAAAGTAAACTTACTTTGATCACTTGATTGAGAGATGCAACCAAAGCTTGCATGCACAAAATTCATCGAGAAGGGGTGCTTTCCTAGAAGTATTCTTTTGATGTTTCTTCTTATCGGGAAGCCACACACTTTATCCCTAGAAAAAGATGCACTACACAGAGATGATGATATTTTTCAACCGATAGTATAGTTTTGTGGAGAATAAAAAAGATGAAAGTAGAAGCAATATCTTAGAATTCAATGAGGGGATTGTTGGAAATATGCCCTAGAGGCAATAATAAAATGTTATTATATATATTTCCACGTTCGTAATTAATGTTTATATTTATGTGCTATAATTGCAATAACCCTGACCGTGAGATTCAGAAGAAAACTCATTTGCATGTGTGGAAATGTAAACACCAAGAGTTCCTGGTTTAGCCTCTAAGACCAGCTCATGTGCTAACTGATGATTACGTTTTCTTAACCATGGACATTGTTCTTGTAACAAGGATGTCAGTAACAATGAGAACATATTGTTAGCAGAACAATGATTTCGAACCGACCCTAGTATTGAATGATATACTTAGAGATCACATCGTAACAACGTTATAAGTCATATCATGAAATGTTATCATATACGTAATTCCTTATACCATGAGAGTGTCGAGTTGCTTCACACAGGAAGATGTGCTTTGGTTCTTAGATGAATCTTCCCGTTACTGGAAAGTAGTAAAATAAGTTCTGGGTACATCGGATAGTGTGTCTAGTAATTGCAATAGTTCAAGACTGGGATTTGCTCCTTCACGATGAAGAAGATATTCACTTCGGTCCCACTCAGTATGACGGTATCCATTATAGTCTGGCCAGACGCATTGTGTTTCAGTCACGGGGATACCGGAATACGATAACGAGAAAAAGGGACAAACGAGCAAAGAGGATAACGAGTGGCTTGTGTTCAAAAAGTTGTTACACATGGGTGCCAAACTTCTCTCCTCTGACTTTGTCATATATCGCAAAGCAAAGGGAATGGTACATGACTAAACATAATGGTTCACTCGAAGTTTCTTCGTGTATGTGCGGGAGTCAACATGGGTGTCCATGGCTCTGCTGTTCATTATTGGCTATTGACAAAAGGTTGTTGACCTATGTCCGGAAGATGTTCTGAGTCATGTACGCATTATACTGAACCTATTGGGTCACACACTTAACGAGCAGTAGTCTCTTAGAATATTGGAATGGTAGAAGGTTTAGTGGAAGCAAAATGGAATAGTTCATACGGGCACCGGAAGTAGTTCCGGGTATTTATGGAATTGTTCATAAGGGCACTAGAAGAAGTTCTGGATATTTAAAGATATGTCTGGATCACTCTGGAATAGTCCCAAGTGGTTCTGGAACATATGAGAATGGTACTGGGGAAGTCCTGGATCAACCGGAATAGTTTCCGGTTAATCGGTGGACGTCCCGAAAATGACCGACGAACAGACACAGGACATCGGGCAGGCTAGACCGTAACCCGGATCGTCCCGGAACCTATCCAGATAGTTCCGTAACGTCCAAAAACGGCCCCGGAAGGTCTTGGAGGTGTTCTAGAAGGTTCCGGAATGTCCCGAAACCATCCCGGAAGGTCCCAGAATGGCCGAGAATGGTCCCGGCGGGTCCTGGAAGGTCCTGGAAGGTTCTAGAAGCTTCTAGAAGGTTCCACAAGTTTCCGGACAGTGCCATATGCACCCCAACACCCTTAGCCTTGGGGGGCAAGGCACCCCAAGGGGGCTGGCCGAAATTAGGTGGTGGGGGCGCCACAAGTGGGGAGGAGTCCTCCTTGGACTGAGACTCCCCGGTGGGAAGGACTCTGACGGGGATCAACCCCGGCAAATCCCATGGTCAGGGACCCTGGGTTAGTCATGAGAGGCACAGGTTGGACGATAGCTCGTCGTCAAACAGGAAGGCACGTTCCTGCTCGATATTATTGATTGGGGAGATGCGATTACAGTGGATGCCAAGGATGGAGCGCTCAAGGCTAGGGTTACAGGTGATATTGGTTGTATTTGGTGTCGCCCCTCCTAACCCTTATATACTGGGCTAGGTCTCGGGGAATTCATCTACGTTTACAGGTAAGCTTTCCTAACCCTAGCTTGCTCCGTACGGCAGGTCTTCGCACCTTCCTTATGAGTCGCGGACTCCTACGTCGGTGTCAATTAGCGGGCCGAGGTTGTATCTCCATGGGCCTTATATCTCCATGGACACCAGGTAGGCTTATCCGTAGGAGTCGTGGGGTCACCCCCTCGTCAGTAGCCCCCGAGTGCCTGGGGGACTCGAAGAGTCGCGCAGGGACTCGAGTACATTCATTTGTCGGTTATTGGTATGTGCGGTACATCCGCGGGTCGTTGGCAGTCTGGTGGCCATGACAAAACCTGTTTCGAGGGATGCTAAGCTGAAAGGGCCCAAGGAGTCGACTGGTCGAGCCTTGGTGAATTGCACTAGGGAAAATACCGCAGTATCCCAATCAAACCCACGTCCCTCGACGTGAGCTTGGAACACTGGTGTCGAGCAAAAGTCCTGCCGCTTCAGGTCTTACGGTGTTCATTTGCCGCCAGTAATGTGCATAGCCTAAGGCGCGTCCGCCCTGCTTTTTCTATCATGCGCAGCGCATGGAAAAGGTTGGGAGTGAAATCGCTCTTCGGCAAGTCCCAGCCCGGCCGAACTTCACAGCGGGGTCTTACCTACACGCTAATCGTGTGTGGCATCTGGGCACAGTGTATCGTGTTCCAGGAATGTGTGTTTTTGAGGCGCGGAGCCTTATAGCAATGCACCCACTTGGAACAAAATATCAAGCGAGTTGTTCACTCATTCACCCATGGAGCTTGTTTCGAGTGCTCAGACGGGGGGGGGGGGGGGGGGTCACGAGTAGTCACTCGAATGCCATTTCGGTTCTTGAGGTGAGGGAGCACCTGAGACTCTTTAGCGTCGTATGATCTTGGCGAATGCATGTTTGTCTTGTGTCGGGATTAGGGAGCACCCGAGACTCTCGTGAGTGCGAGTGGCCACTCGAGCACATTGCTGACCTTTAGGTGAGGGAGCACCCGAGACTCTAGTGAGTGCGAGTGGTCACTCGAGCACATTGCTGACCTTTAGGTGAGGGAGCACCCGGGACTCTTATGATGTACTCTCCCGATGGGAGTAAGATGTTTTTCTTCATCGGGAAAAAGATCTGAAAGATGGAATCTCTGAGCTTTGATTTCTGTTGGTTTTCTTCGCCGCTTGTCAGGATAACGATGCCTCTGTTTGATAGCTATCAGGGATTCGTCGCCAGTGAACCGTCACGTCTTCATGACCGGTCATAATGATGACCGCTGTGGCGTGCGGCAGGCGCTGGTTGAGTTTCCGATACGCGCATTTCCAATTGACGCGTCTCACGCACAGTGCGTCCTGTGGGAAAGCATCTTGGTCTTGGAATCTGAGACGTCTGCGATGTTTGGTCTTTGAATCAATTGTTGTTGTCGTCTCGGCTTCCCCGCGCTGGGAGATTTTTGATCTTATAAATAAGCCTGTCTCTTCCACAACGTTTCACCTCCATCCGTCTTGCTGCTTTGCCTCTTCTTTCTTCTCTTGTTCCTCTCATGGCTCCCAAGCGGGGTGTTGGCCGTGGCCGTGTTCGTTGTGGCTGTGGTGGTCGTACACCACGCTCATGCCGTGGTGGTCGCCATGGTACGGCGCCAGTGCCTTCCTCTTCTCTCTTGGAGGAGGGATTCTGGCGCTATGACTTTCTTTTACGTGTTCGTGGCCAGAGTGCCAATCGCGTTCTTCTTCCCTCTCCTTTTTCTGCCATTGTTTCTGAACGGGGCTTGGATGGTTTGCTTCTGCATCTTCAAGGGAGCTGTCGATCTCCTTCTTATGTTGACTTGGAGGTTGATAGCTCCCTCTTGATTTTTCTTGGCTCTGGTTGGAGTTTGTTTGCTCGGCGGTTGAATCTGCGAGATGGCGATATGTTTAGCTGTCGTTTTGACGGTGAAAGCACTGTCACTGTCCGCGCGTTCGATCCGAGCGAAAATAGCATGGGTCCACACTGGCAGGAGTCGAGTGATGGCTTCTCGCCCTTCGTTGGTTACCCCAAGTGGAAGGTGGAGATGTAGCACAACAGCAAGTTTCCCTCGGTGAAGATACCAAGGTTTGTCTCCAGTAGGACTCCAGAGATGATAAGTAGGTGTCAGCGGCGCAACTGACGTGGACCTGCACACCAACACAGATAACTTTGTTCCCAACGAAGTTAAGAGAGGTTGTCAATCTCTCCGGTCTTGTTGTTCACAAAGGGTAAAACACAAGGGATAATGATAGCAAGTAAAAGCAGTAAAGTAAATATAGCGTGGAAACAGTAATAAGGATATGGACAGGGATACGTGATGTTCACTAGTGATGTCTCTCTCCCAAAAGACGATAAAACTGCTATGCGAGGTAAACAAATTACAGAAGGGCAATTGACAGGATTATGAACGCACCGCAATGCTAACTATGCTACAAAAGAAAGGAAGAGGTTCAAAAGCACGGGCAGTACGCTAAAATAAGTAGACCATAATCCAACTGCATCTACTACTAATCATCCACCTTGAGATATATATCCAGAACATCTCGCTGGTATTAAGTTGCGAGCCCCACCCAAAGTGTAAACCCAAAGCAACAAACAACTGCATTAGAAAAAACTTTGCGTAAAATAAACAATCCTTGCAACCGCGGTTACAAGCACCGTTGTTTTCCCCCTTGTGGCAACATCACATCCCCTAGACTCATGTTTCTGTCACTCAAGCGTGTCATCGGGGGGCATGAACCCACAATCGAGCACAACGTTCCCTCTTGGAGTCACTACCTACTACTTGGCCAAAGCAATAAACAGCAACGGAGAACATGCAAGAATTACTTAGGAACAAAAATATAAGAGATAGAAACCAAATATATTACTCTATCACAATCTGAACATAATCTCATAATCCATCAGATCCCATCAAACTCAGCATAGCAACAGCAGAAATATTACAAAAGTGCCTCGATCATGTAGGGCAGCTCACGAGGTCTAAACCATGAAGATCAAAGAGGGGAGGAGAACATCACATAGCTACTGATCACGGACCCATGGTCCAAGGAAAACTACTCACAAGACATCCGGGGAGCATCCATGGTGGAGAGGAGACTCCCGGAGGTCAATCCTCCCTCCGGCAGGGTGCCGGGAAGAGGTCTTCTGGTGCTCCCGATCTCAGAAGCGCGGCGGCGGCGGAACAGAGGCGAGTTTGCAAAATAGGGTTCTGTCTTCGGAGTTTCCCCGTGACGGAGAATAAATAGGCGAAGGGGGCAGCCAGAGGTGGACCAGGGGCCCCAGGCGCCCCCCTGGCGCGGCCAGGGGTGATGCCGCGCCGGGTGGCCGCCTGGGCCCCCTGGCTCCCCTCTGGCCCCACTCGGGCTCTTCGCGAAGCTTCCTTCACGCTAATTTTTTATCTGAATTTTCCCGAATTTTTCTAGCACTTTTTATATGGGGGAAAACTGAAATAGAAAAACAGCAGAAACAGGAACTGGCACTGGGGTGCATTGAGTTAATAGGTTAGTCCAGATATGATCAAAAGTGTATGAAAGTGTATCTAGATCATAGCAATATCACACAAAACATGCATGGAGAAAGCAGAAATTATCGATACGTTTTGGACGTATCATCGAGCAGCGACAACTCCACAAGGTCGAGGAGTCCTACGCCTGCATCTTCTACAGCTCCGTCTTCTGGCGACTCCTCGGGTGGTGGTGGTGAGCCGTCTTCAACTGCTTCCTCCTCTGGCTCTAAAGAGGACCTCGATGTCAAGCCACCGGTTAAACGAGCGCGGCAGGCGACCTTGTAGAACTGGAGGCGGCGGCGTCATCTTCGCCGGCAGCTCGGGCGGAGCAGGAGAAGAAGCTGGTGGAGCATCGTCTTCAATTGCTCCGCAAATAAGTCGAGCTTCACCTTTTGTTATGTCATTGACATCGTGAGCATACTGCTTCGACTCCTCCTTTGTCTGTGATGATGCTTGCTGTCTTAGTGCCAATTATCCCGGCATGGGCGCGCATGTAGAAGTCATAATTCCTTGGTTGATTGATGTTGTAGGCTTTATTGTAACTAGGTTAGTGCGCGATGTAATGAGGATTTCCTTCGAGTGATCAGATCTGCCTTCTATCCAATGTACTTTGAATTTTTTTACTGAAAATGATCCTTGTGATGTAAACTGTGCTTGAGCCTTTGGAGTGGAATTTATCTTTGGTCCTTTATGCAACCGAAAACTGTGTTCAAGTCCTTGGCGGTCAGGAGCTGTCTTCGATTTCTTTGTAACCGAGAGCTGTGTTCGAGTCATTTGCGATCGAGAGCTGTCTTCGAGTCCGTCCAAACTTTGCACTGTGGGTTCTATCGGGTGCGCGACAGCGCTCCCGATGGGAGTAGCCCCCGAGGCTACGCTTGAGTCGGAGGGTCGAGCGTAGGCTGAAATTTATTTCCCTTGTCGTTAGTTGCTGTCTTTTATCGGGTGCGCGACAGCTCTCCCGATGGGAGTAGCCCCCGAGTCTTTAGGTGATCATTGGCGATCGGGTGAAGACTAAATGAGTCTGTGTCCTGTGCTTCCTCCAAAGTTTCTTCAGAGTACTTGGTGCTCCATCTGATTGTGGCCATGTCTTTCGAGCCTTGCTCTCAGCAGGTGGGGCTGGCCGGGTATTTTTGCTTGGGCTTTTTAAGCTTCAGACTGTGCGAGCGGTTCTCGGGAGGAGGTGGTACTCGAGTCCCCGAGTGCTTAGATGTAGAGGTTGCGTGAGCGACGATAGCGTTTCTCGGGGGAGTTTTTGTGCTCGAGCCCCCGAGTGTTTGTGTTTAAGATCACTTGAGTGGCGATAGCGTCTCTCGGGGGGATTTTATTCTTGAGCCCCCGAGTGCTTTGAGATGGCAGTATTTGGGAGACTTTTTCTTTATTGCGGTCGAGCAGCTACATGAGTTACCAGTCATGTCTTCCCGATGGGGACTATGGATAGAACAGTCGCAAGTTTGCTACGTTCCATGGATTGCCCACGTCCTCGTCTGTCTTCGGGTTCTTCAGCCTGTAGGCGCCACCTCCGATGACTTCTGAGACTATGAATGGTCCTTCCCATTGGGGGGTAAGTTTATGGACCTTATCTTGTATCAGCCGTAGGACTAGGTCACCTTTGTTGAAGGTTCTAGTGCGCAAGCGACTGCTTTGGTAGGTGCGTAGCTTGTCCTGGTACCCCTCTGATTTTGCCAAGGCTGTATCTCTTGATTCGTCAGCCGTATCTTTGTCATCTTGCAGTGCTTCTTCTGCTTCTTCTTCTTCGTATCCGGTGACCCGAGGTGCTCCGAACTTGAGGTCATGTGGTAGGACTGCCTCTGCCCCGTACACCATGAAGAAGGGTGTGTACTGGGTCGCGGTGTTTGGTGTAGTTCGTAGGCTCCATAGCACCGCGGGGAGTTCTTCTACCCAGTTGCCGGCGGCTTGCTCGAGTGGTGCGAGGAGCCGTTTCTTGATTCCCCCGCATACAAGGCCGTTTGCTTTTTCCACCTGGCCGTTGGACTGCGGGTGCGCGACTGATGCATAATTGATTTTGATGCCCAGTTCTTCGCAGAAGTTCTGGAATTCTGCGGCTGTGAAGTTCGTGCCGTTGTCCGTGATGATGTTGTGTGGCACTCCGAACCTGAAGATGATCGATTTGATGAAGTTGACAGCCGTGAGGGTTGTGGAGCTGGTGATGGGCACTGCTTTGATCCATTTTATTGAACTTGTCGACTGCGACGAGAAGGTGTGTTCTTCCGCCCTTTGATGATTTCTTGAGTGGGCCCACCATGTCGAGTCCCCAGGTGGTGAACGGCCAGGATAGTGGTATGGTCTTGAGCTCTGAGGCGGGAGCGTGTGGCCTGTTGGCGACTTTCTGGCAGGCGACACAACGTCGCACGATTTCCTCTGCGTTTTTCATGGCTGTGGGCCAATAAAACCCGGCTCGGAATGCTTTGGACACGAGTACTCGACTGCTCGCATGGTGTCCGCAGGTGCCTTCGTGGATTTCGAGCAGTAGGGCTTTGCCTTCCTCTTCGTCGATGCACCTTTGGAGTATCTGGGTGATGCTCCGCTTGTATAGTTCTTTGTTGATCACCGGGAATGCCTTGGATCGTCGGCTGATGCGTCGTGCTTCGGCCACATCTTGCGGTAGCGTGCCTTCGATTAGGAATCGGAGGAACGGTTTTGTCCAGACGGGTCCTTCGAGCTCTGTCGGAGCTGTGCTGTCGGGTGTGCTGGTGCTTGTGCCTTCTGATGGGGTTGTTGCTGCCACCTGCGCCAGGTATGTTGCGTCCTTGCCGTCCACGACTGCTTCAGGTGCTGCTGCCTCTTCCTTGATGGATCTCCGGCTGATGCTTTCGAGAAAGACGTCGGGTGGTATTGGTCCTCGGGTCGAACCGATGTTCGCGAGTTCGTCCGCTTCTATGTTGTTGGCCCTGGTGATGTAGTGGAGCTCGCACCCGTCGAAACTTCCTTCGAGTGCGTTGTAGAGCTTCTGGTAGGCCGCCATGTTGTCGGCTATTGCGTCGTAGTATCTCATCGTCTGCTGGACGACGAGATTGGAGTCCCCGTAAATTATGAGGCGAGTGGCTCCGCATGTTTTGTCCATGCGCATGCCATGGAGGAGTGCCTCGTATTCTGCTTCGTTGTTGGAGGCGTGACTAAAGTTGATCTGGAGGACATATTTCAGCTTTGTTCCTTTAGGGGAGATGAGCAAAACTCCAGCCCCAGCTCCTTGTTGTCTCTTGGAACCATCGAAGAACATTGACCATGAACTTGATAGGTCTGGGGGGCCTGGTGTTTGAACCTCCGTCCACTAGACCAGGAAGTCTGGGAGTACTTGGGCTTTGATGGCTGTTGGGTGCTTGAACTGCAGGTCCCGTGGGCTGAGCTCAATGTTCCACTCGGCGACTCGTCCAGTCGCTCCAGGGTTGTTGAGTATGTCAGCGAGTGGTGCGCTGCTCACGATTGTGATAGGGTGCTCGTCGAAGTAGTGGGACACCTTTCTTGAGGTCATGACGATGGCCAGTAGTAGCTTCTGATAGTGCGGGTACCGCTGCTGGGATTTGGTCAGGAGCATGCTGAGGTAGTAGATTGGTCTCTGGATGCTCTGGACCTTGCCTTCTTCTGCGCGTTTCGACAACGAGCGCTGTGCTTACTACACTGTTACGTGCTGCCACGTAGAGGTATAGCTTCTCTCGTTCCTTGGGTACCGCCAGGATTGGTGGGGTCGAGAGTGTCTTTTTCAGGTCCGCGAATGCTTGGCGGGCTTACTCCGTCCACTCGATTTTCTCTCCTTTCCTGAGCAGCTGATAGAAAGGCAGCGTGCGTTCTCCCAGCCTGCTGATGAAGCGGCTTAGGGCTGCGAGTTTTCCAGTGAGCTGCTGTACTCCTTTGACGTCGGTTGGTTCTTGCATTCGGGTGATGGCTTGGACTTTCTCAGGGTTTGCCTCGATTCCTCGGGCGGAGACCATATAGCCAAGCAGCTTCCCCGCCAGTACGCCGAATGCGCACTTCTTTGGGTTGAGTTTGATTATGTACTTGTTGAGCACCGCGAAGGTTTCGCGCAGGTTGTCGAGTAATGTGGCTGCTTTGTAGGTCTTGATGACGATGTCGTCCACATAGACTTTCACGTTTCTTACGATTTGCTCCTTCAGGCAGGCCTGCATCATTCGCTGGTAAGTGGCGCCTGCATTTTTGAGCCCGAAGGGCATGGTCCTGTAGCAGAATACACCATAGGGGGTGATGAACGATGTGTGCTCTTCGTCTTCTTCCTTCATCCTGATCTGGTTGTATCCTGAGTAAGCATCAAGAAAGGAAAGCAGATCGCACCCTGCTGTCGAGTCGATTATCTGATCGATTCTAGGCAGGGGGAAGTGGTCCTTCGGCCAATGCTTGTTGACTGGTCCGTAGTCGACGCACATGCGCAGCACGGTCGTGTCTTTCTTGGGCACCAGCACTGGGTTGGCTATCCAGGTGGCTTTCTTCATTTCTCGGATGAACTGGGCGTCGAGTAACCGGTTGACTTCCTCTCCGATTGCTCTGCGCTTGGGCTCCGAGAATTGTCTCAGCGCTTGCTTCACCGGCTTCGTGTTTTGCTTGATGGGTAGGGCGTGTTCCGCGAATTCGCGTGGTATCCCAGGCATGTCGGCTGGGCACCAGGCGAATATTTCTCACTCGTCTCGAAGGAAAGCGACGAGAGCCGTCGCCTGCTCCTCTGGTAGGTGGGCGTACACGCAGACTGTTTTGTCCGGGTCCGTCGGTGCACTTGGTGAGTGACTGTGTCGCTATCGATGTTGAAGTCGCGTCGATCCGTACTCCTTGGATTCGCTTCGGTTCACCAATGGAAAGGTACTCTTGTCCGTCACCATGGCTATTTCTCTGAGTTCTTGTTCGGCTCCGAATGTGTCGGAGATTCTGTGGAAGTCACGATCACATTGATCTGACTTGATGAAGCTTCCGTTGATCGTGAGGACTCCTGCTGATCCTGGCATCTTGAGCTTGAGGTAGGCGTAGTGTGGGACCGCCATGAACTGCGCGAATGCTGGCCGTCCCAATATGGCGTGGTACTGCGATTGCCAGTCGAGTACCTCGAACTCGAGGACGTGCTTTGCGAAGTTGCGTCGGTTGCCCAAGACAACTTCGAGTTCGATGACTCCGAGGGATGTGGCTGCTTCTCCTGGGACTACCCCGTGTAACTCGGTGCTCGATTTTCTCCATACTGATCGTGGGATCAGCATCTTTTGCAGGGTGCTGGCGAAGATGATGTTCATGCTGCTGCCTCCGTCCATGAAGACCCTATCCATGTCGTACCCTCCGATTTGTGCATCGAGCACCAGAGGCGCGTGCCCCGGTCTCGGGACTGCGGGTGGTGGTCGTCCTGTGAGAACGTGATGCTGGTCTGCGTATCATGTAGCTGGTAGACTTCGACTATGTTTATGATCTCGGCTGCTCTAGCCTGCAGGGTGTAGGCGTCGCGTTGTGCTTGCGGTACTCTTCCTTCTTGTATCATGAGCACCTGTTCTTGCAGCGGGCTGTGACGTCCTTCCGGGCTTGAGGGAGGCGATTGTTCGGGTCACCGGTTGCGCCTGTCTTCTTTCTGCTTCTCCTTCTTGAGGTCGTCGGCTAGCTCGTTGAACAGGCGGCAGTCTCTCAAAGTGTGACCTGACCTGACGCGTCCCCAGTCATCCTCGAAGCTGTGGATCGTGCAGGGTCCCGCGAGCTGCTCTCTAGCCGTGAGTTTGCTAGATCCGGCGTGCCTCTTTCTTCTTGAGATTCTGAAGATTTGCTCGTGATCCTCCGGGTGTTCGTGGAAGCGAGGGTCGGTTTCGATTCCTCGAATCATGTCTTGGTTCTTGATGAGGTTGGAGAATTCATCCGGCCTTCGATCTGGGTCATAGTACTCGCCCACAGGTGTCTCGGAGTCGCTGTCCTGGTTGGCGGCAGGTGCTCGTGCGACGGTGTGTCGTCGAGTGGTCGTTGGTTGTACGGCTGCGTGACGTGGCTCGTTCGTTGGAGCCTCGCCGTAGATCTCCCGTGCGCGCCTTTTGGGTCGTCGATTCCTTCTTCCTTGGTGATGGTTCTGCTGATCGCTGGTTTTGATCTCGTAGTCGTCGTCTTGATGTGCGGCGGGTGCTCGGGCAGAGGTGGGTTGTCGAAAGGTTTGTGGGTCCTCCGCTGCGTGTCGCGGTTCGTCGAATGGAATTCCTTCGTAGAGGCCCCTCGCCGTTCTTCTGGGTCGTCGATTCCTTCGGCACTGACGCTGCACTTGGCCGTTACCGTAGTGTCGGTCTTGGCACAGCTGTAGCCCGAGCGGTCTTGATAGGGTGGCAGAGATGTCTGTCGTGATCTTGAATCCTTCGAGTGGGCTAGATCTGGTTCTTGCCCTTGAGTTGTAGCTTGCTGAAGACGGGACCGTCGAGATCGTGATCCCAACCTGTGTAGTTCCCACAGACGGCGCCAATTGACGGGGATCAACCCCGACAAATCCCATGGTCAGGGACCCTGGGTTAGTCATAAGAGGCACATGTTGGACGATAGCTCGTCGGCAAACGGGAAGGCACGTTCCTGCTCGATATTATTGATTGGGGAGATGCGATTACAGTGGATGCCAAGGCTGGAGCGCTCAAGGCTAGGGTTACAGGTGATATTGGTTGTCTTTGGTGTCGCCCCTCCTAGCCCTTATATACTGGGCTAGGTCTCGGGGAATTCATCTACGTTTACAGGTAAGCTTTCCTAACCCTAGCTTGCTCCGTACGGCAGGTCTTCGCACCTTCCTTGTGAGTCGCGGACTCCTACGTCGGTGTTAATTAGCGGGCCGAGGTTGTATCTTCATGGGCCTTCTGTCTCCATGGACACCAGGTAGGCTTATCCGTAGGAGTCTTGGGGTCACCCCCTCGTCAGACTCCCTTTGGGAGTAGGAGTCCCAGGGGAACTCCACACGTCCCAGGTCGGCCAGGACAGCCCCCTGGCCCCCTATATAATGTGGGGCAAGGGTGGTGGGCGCAAGACAACTTAACCCTAGCCCCCCTGCGCCACCCTCCCTCCTCTAAACCCCGTTTCTCCACCTTTTAGACCCCGATTTAGACGTTGTTCTAGATCGGAATCCGTTAGGGTTTTCTCCCTCTAGTTTTCTCGGTGGCGTTCATCTCTGGAAGGTGGAGCGCTGCTGGATTGTTGCTACGGGATGTGTGGACACTAATGGAGGGGTCGTACCTTCGACCCTTCTTCGAGGAGCTTGTTCGTGGGACTTGTTCGTGGGACTAGATTGCGGGACGGTTCGAGGGATCGATATCCTCGCGGTTGGGAGGTCATTGAAATTGCTAGCTGCGGGGATCTGCACCGACGGTCTTCACCAACTCTACTTCCGCTACATCGGTTGGTGAGCCATGACCTAAAACCTTGGATGCAATCTTCATGGATGATCTTGGGTTCTTGATTCGTAGGCACGATTTTTTTTGTTTTCTACTGCGTTTCCCAACAGTGGTATCAGAGCGATCTATGAGTAGATGCATGTTTAGGTCTAGATCATATGTGTGATATGAGGCATTGATTTTCTTGTTGCTTCCCTGTCATGTGTTTTTTTCTGTGCTTGATGGCAAGTTGAGATTTTGCTACAAGGATTGAGTTTTCCATCGATCCCTCTATGTTGCTTTCAGTATGCTGGTTGCCTTGATCATGGTCTACATCAAACTCCTTGGATCTCATCTTAATCTCGCAATAGAAAATTTAACATGGAGGGGCTTGTGGGTTTTATGAACTCAAATCCACATGGGTGTCACGCGTTGAACGAAGTTTGGCTTGTGGCATTAGTTGCTACACGCACCCCAAACGTTAAACTAGCAACATTGAAGTATCGTGTTTGGTTTGTTTAGGGAACAACGTTTGCATGTAACCTGCTAATCAACCACGATAAAAGTTGCAACAACCCGTGTAGATGGCGATCTAACTCGTTTTTGCAGAGTATGCATGTGATGTGGTATAGCCTTCAAGGTTTGCAATGTGTTTGTATGAGATGCTATATGTTATGTAATATTTATTCGTGACCTGTGTGTCGTGGTACGGCATGATGACTGGAGTCATATGATTGTCACTTAATTATCGCCTCCGTGCCAGAACTGTTTATTAGCTCGAGGCAAAGCAATAGATATATGCAAGGTGATGATCTACGATGCGGAGGTGGACCCCGACGCACATCCTGGAAGCCGTGGTGATGTTCCCGGCGCCAAGGACAAGTTGGTGGACACGGTGACTTCTACCACGACGACGTGAAGACAATGAAGACTTCACGAAGAAAAGGGATATATCATATCACATAATTTTATGAACTGCCTGTGATGTTTATCCCTTTGATGCACCCTTGTTTGATGCGCGGTAGTCGTGCTTTATTAGGGTGATCTCTCGCAAAACAATATCAAGTTGATAGTGTTCTTCCAACTGTAGCACCGTCTATACTATGTTTCACACCGGAGCAGGTCATGCCACATGGGTGCACACGGCGTGACGCATAAAAGGCGGGTGTGTTAAAAGAACACACATCACATTACACTTGGTTGTCTTGACGGTTTGGATAAAATTTTGCTACCGGAACACGCTCATCGAAAGATGAACAAGAATCACATGTGTTGTGATTGGCAAGTTGGCCTACCGGTCCAGTCTAAGTCATCAGTGATGTCACATCAATGGCGGACGATTGGGTCGGATCTTGAATCACTCCAGCATCAATTACGAGAGATATTGATCTGAGTGGGAGCACACTTAGTAATTAAATTGATTAATCACAAGTGCAACTTGATTGTCAACAAAGTCTTAGTATTTGCATTATTGTTATAGAATAATGGCTCGTGTTACCACCTTCCCGATTGATTTTGATTAACTGTATTATCTGGTAAAAACTTTACGATTGGTACCGTAATGTGAGGACTATCCTCAATAGTGTCGAGAAGGAGCTTGTCCTATCGCAATTTTTTATGCTCTCCTGCTGATGCTATGGATGATGTGACTTACGTCCATAATCCAAAATACTAGAATTTCACCACAACTAAGTGCCTTGTCTTCACCACCATGAAACCCGAACTTCGAAACGTTTGCGATAGTTATGTTAAATTCATGGAACTGAGAATTGTTTTCAGTAGTAAGACAATTGATGTAGGATATAAGATATCTAGTACGATGTATGATTGTAAGCATTAGTGAAAAGTTCATTGTGCTCTAAACAAAACTGATAAGTGTGGGATTCAGAAGAACACCGATCATATGATGATAAGAATTAAGGGAAAGGAAGTTCCAAAGAGTGTTAGTAAGACTCAGACGCCGGAAATTCCATGTCATGCGCCACCCTTGATCATATGTGATCTTCTGAGAGTAGGAGTGACATTGGAAATAAGACTATGATACGTATAGAGGCAAAACGAGAGAAGACTGGAATACCCAGCTCAGAAATGAAAGTCATACAAAGTTATAGATGAATTCATTGCTAGTCAAAAGATGTAATTCTTGGGAATCATGATTAAGCGGTTAATCTTAATTCTTGTATATTGTGATTAAGATGTTGATCACTAGAATATCACTTCGATTGCATATCGTTGCAAATCTATGCAAGAAATACTATGGCCTTTATGACTAGCTAATGATGAGTTTTGACACACACGAGAACACGGTAAAAGGTTTACTATACTGTGTGTTGACTCTATGATTATCTTCATAATTCATTTTAGAGTTGAGTAAATTGTTACTACACTTTAGCCGTGTTGCAAAACATCATTTTTGAATCATGTTTATTGAAAGAGAGTTGTTCAAAGCTATGAATAACATAAAGGCCATACTTCTATTGTGAATAGGTTGTATATTATGAATCTTGATAATAATGCTAAACATCCATAACACTGACGCTAAACATCGCAAGACTAACAGAAATACCACAAGTGTGTGGCACTGCTTTTGTCACAAGTGACATAACATGCATGAAGAATTTCCATAAGTGATGGACTTTTGAGTCATATAATTATGAATCACTTGACGCTTGCATACATTGTCTAAAAGTAATGTGACTAAAACACCATTTATAGGCCATGTATGAACGGGCAACTAAATTATTGCAAATCATACATGATGATATGTGTAGTCCAATAAGTGTAGTTGTGTGCAGTGGATTTTCTATATTCACTCATGAATTGAAGTAAATATGTGGATATCTGTTCAATGGAGACATACGTCTGAAATTTTTGAAACATTCAAGGAATTTTAGAGTGAAATAGAAATGTATTGTAACAAGAAACAATGCTTCTGCAAATTAGATTGTAGAAAGTAATATTTGAGTTACAAGTTTAGCGAACGTCTGATGAGTTGTGAAAAGGTGTCATAACTTGTGCCTCCCAAAACACCACTATGAGTAAAGTGTTTGAGAGACATAATCAAGCCATGTATGACACGGTAAGATCAAACATGACGTTTATCAATTTTCCATTATACTTATTAAAGTTATGCGTTAGTGACTACAGCTTTTACACTGAAAAGAGCACCATCAAATCTGTTGAAATGACATCATATTAGATATGGTATGGAAGTGTTAAAACCGTATTGTCTTTTCTTAAAATTTGGGTACATGAGACATGTGTTTGACATTCTCAAAACACCAAATCAGATAAATGCTACTTTGTTAAGGTTATTTCAAAAGGTTTGGTATTCCTCTATCACTACACCAAAGCAAAAATGTTTGTTGTTTAGAATGGTGTGTTTTGGAAGAAAATATTTTCTTGCAAAAGAGTGAGTGGGAGGACAGTGCAACTTGTCAAGATTGATTCAGATAAGTGCGCAGCTGAACCACACAGGTTAGACAAAAATCGTACAAACATTGATGATATGTAAACGAGATATTATTGTTCGACAATGATAAACCTGTAATATACAAAGAAGCGTTGATGGGCCCTGACTCCGGGATTTGGCTAAATGCCAAATAATCTGAGATAGTATCCATGGAAGTGAGTCAAGTTTTGAACTTGGTAGACCCTCCGATAGACTAAGAGTCTGAAGAATATATATAAATGGATCTATAATTGATTTAGATGAAATTATTTTATCTATAAAGCTCAACTCGTTGGAAAGATGTTTTCTAGCAAGTTCAAAGGTTGACCACGGCGAAATAGTGTCGACCGTAGAGATGCTTTAGTCAGTTCGGGTTATACTAGCAATTACTACATATCTCATTTATAGGATATGGTAGAATGAACGTCAAAACAAAGTTCCTACACGGAAATATAACAAAGGACGTATACGTGATACGACCAGAATGTTTTGTCGATTCAAAGGATGCTAAAATAGATGCAAGCCTTGGATATCCAGTGATGGACTGAAGCTAGCATAATGGAGTTGGAATTTTTGTTGTGATGAAATTGTCAAAAGAGTTTGTTTTCATCAGGAATAACGAAGATGCTTGAATATTCAAGAAAGTAAGTGAGAGCTGAATAATATTTCTAAAAAAAATCTTATGTAGATGACATATTGATGATTAGAAATGATATAAATTTCTTGACACGAATAAGGACTTCATTGGAAATAGTTTTCAGTTGAAGAACTTGGGCTAATATAGCATTTGTATTAAGCACAGTGATCTATGAAGATAGTAAGTGCCTGATCATGCTAAAGACAACACTACATATTGACATGATACTAAAGTAGTTTAGTATGAAACGCCAAGAAACATGTTCTTGCCGAGGTCATGGTGAAAAGTTGTTTTCAAAAATCGGTGTTTATGAACACAGATAAGAAAAACACGTGAATTGAATTCCACTCACATGTGTGTTTGGATTAATCTTGTACACCATAATATGTAAAACAACTAGATATGTCCAGTGCTCCAAAAGGTTGTGAGCAAGATACCAGAGTGATCAAGATGTTGATCATTGGACAAACAGTGAAAAGTTAAACTTATGAAAGATAAGATATGTTTCTCGAAAAAATGGAGAGAATGAAGAGCTCGTTGTAATGAGTTACACCAGCTGAATTTTTGATGTAAATAGTTACACCAATTCATTCTTCATACTTACTCCGACCGATTTTCGATTTTAATTGGGATTATGTGTTTCACACGTAAGGGTGGCACAGTATGAAGCAAATGTGTTAAGTTAGATACTGTGGTGAATTCTATAACAGAGGCTAAGTATATTGTTGCTTACAGAAGTAATAAGGGAGGGTATTTTGAATCATAAGTTCATTTATGAACGTGGTATGGTTTCCTAGATGTTTGAAGCTCATGGAACATTGATGAATGATTTCATGACTTATTCTAAGGAACCAAGGTCCTACCAAATGATACAAAACATATACAAAGCTAAACTGATAAAATTAAAGAATTTTATGATAGCGTGAAAAACGTGAAGATATGCAAGATACAAACGGGCCTGAAACGTCAGATCCGTAGATGAAGTCTATACCATAATTGAAGCATGCATTACACCAGTATGCCATAGGTGTAAAGTGCTCAAGCACTGACAATATTATTGACTCTAGTGCAAGTGGGAGACTGTTGGAAATATGCCCTAGAGGCAATAATAAAATGTTATTATATATATTTCCACGTTCGTAATTAATGTTTATATTTCTGTGCTATAATTGCAATGACCCTGACTGTGAGATTCAGAAGAAAACTCATTTGCATGTGTGGAAATGTAAACGCCAAGAGTTCCTGATTTAGCCTCTAAGACCAGCTCATGTGCTAACTGATGATTACGTTTTCTTAATCATGGACATTGTTCTTGTAACAAGGATGTCAGTAGCAATGAGAACATATTGTTAGCAGAACAATGATGTTGAACCGACCCTAGTATTGAATGATATACTTAGAGATCACATCGTAACAACGTTATAAGTCATATCATGAAATGTTATCATATACGTAATTCCTTAGACCATGAGAGTGTCGAGTTGCTTCACACAGGAAGATGTGCTTTGGTTCTTAGATGAATCTTCCCGTTACTGGAAAGTAGTAAAATAAGTTCTGGGTACATTAGATAGTGTGTCTAGTAATTGCGATAGTTCAAGACTGGGATTTGCTCCTTCACGATGAAGAAGATATTCACTTCGGGCCCACTCGGTATGACGGTATCCATTATAGTCTGGCCAGACGCATTGTGATTCAGTCACGGGGATACCGGAATACGATAACGAGAAAAAGGGACAAACGAACAAAGAGGATAACGAGTGGCTTGTGTTCAAGAAGTTGTTACACATGGGTGCCAATTCCAAACTTCTCTCCTCTGACTTTGTCATATATCGCAAAGCAAAGGGAATGGTACATGACTAAACATAATGGTTCACTCGAAGTTTCTTCGTGTATGTGCGGGAGTCAACATGGGTGTCCATGGCTCCGCTGTTCATTATTGGCTATTGACAAAAGGTTGTTGACCTATGTCCGGAAGATGTTCTGAGTCATGTACGCATTATACCGAACCTATTGGGTCACACACTTAACGAGCAGTAGTCTGTTAGAATACTGGAATGGTAGAAGGTTTAGTGGAAGCAAAATGGAATAGTTCATACGTGCACCGGAAGTAGTTCCAGGTATTTATGGAATTGTTCATAAGGGCACTAGAAGAAGTTCTGGGTATTTAAAGATATGTCTGGATCACTCTGGAATAGTCCCAGGTGGTTCTGGAACATATGAGAATGGTACTAGGGAAGTCATGGATCAACCGGAATAGTTTCCGGTTAATCGGTGGACGTCCCGAAAACGACCGACGAACAGACACAGGGCATCGGGCAGGCTAGACCGTAACCCGGATCGTCCCGGAACCTATCCAGATAGTTCCGTAACGTCCAAAAACGGTCCCGGAAGGTCTTGTAAGTGTTCAAGAAGGTTCCGGAATGTCCCGAAACCATCCCAGAAGGTCCCAGAATGGCCGAGAATGGTCCCGATGGGTCCTGGAAGGTTCTGGAAGCTTCTAGAAGGTTCCACAAGTTTCTGGATAGTGCCATACGTGCCCCAACACCCTTAGCCTTGGGGGGCAAGGCACCCCAAGGGGGCTGGCCGAAATTAGGTGGTGGGGGCGCCACAAGTGGGGAGGAGTCCTCCTTGGACTCAGACTCCCCGGTGGGAAGGACTCCCTTTGGGAGTAGGAGTCCCAGGGGGACTCCACACCTCCCAGGTCGGCCAGGACAGCCCCCTAGCCACCTATATAATGTGGGGCAAGGGTGGTGGGCGCAAGACAACTTAACCCTACCCCCCCTGCGCCACCCTCCCTCCTCTAAACCCCGTTGCTTCACCTTTTAGACCCTGATTTAGACGTTGTTCTAGATCGGAATCTGTTAGGGTTTTCTCCCTCTAATTTTCTCGGTGGCGTTCATCTCTGGACGGCGGAGCGCTGCTGGATTGCTGCTACGGGATGTGTGGATACTAATGGAGGGGTTGTAGCTTCGACCCTTCTTCGAGGAGCTTGTTCGTGGGACTTGTCCGTGGGACTAGATTGCGGGAAGGTTCGAGGGATCGATATCCTCGCGGTTGGGAGGTCATTGAAATTGCTAGCTGCGGGGATCTGCACCGACGGTCTTCACCAACTCTACTTCCGCTACATCGGTTGGTGAGCCATGACCTAAAACCTTGGATGCAATCTTCATGGATGATCTTGGGTTCTTGATTCGTAGGCACGATTTTTTTTGTTTTCTACTGCGTTTCCCAACACCTTATCCCTAGAAAAAGATGCACTACACAGAGATGATGATATTGTTCAACCGATAGTATAGTTTTGTGGAGAATAAAAAAGATGAAAGTAGAAGCAATATCTTAGAATTCAACGAGGGGATATGGTGAGGGGATGTCAGGTGGGATCTACCTGTCATACGTAACCCCAAGCAAGAGGAAGGCGGGCTCACTGAAGGCATTCCCGGCAACGGCAGGGGCATCTGAGGGTATTGCTACCACCGGGGTGGATTTGCGTGTTGGTGGGAGGTTGCGTACGTCCCCGGTGATGATGGAACCGACGACAGCGTCGATCCCGTACGACAGTGCTCAGAGTTGATGTCTTACTCGGATCCGATGGTGGAAATAAGTGGAGTGTTGCAAGTCAATTTTTTGCCAAGTCGATCATGTATGGTGGAACAAAGTTGATCTCGTACCAATGCAACCTGTGGATCGGATGTACTGAGCAAGTCAATTTTGTGCCGCCAAGTGGAGTGCCCATCAACGAGTATGAGTCTACTGTTATGCAAGATCTTTACAAGGAAAAGAGCAAGAGATACGACTCTAAAGCGTTTACTTTGCATCATTGCTACTCGAAGCTTGATGGACATGAGAAATGTACAAGAAGAAACCTCGAACCCCCATCAAAGAGGCAAAGGCTCAACAACAATGTTCATGATGATGACTTGGTAGAGAACCATCCACTCTTCATGAGCATCTGGATGGAACAAAAATTGCAAAGTATTTTAAGAGTAATGGCGGTGTTGGAGCATAAACAAAAGATTTGATTGCAATGGTGGATGTGAAAAGGGTATTGGCGGCCGAACGAAAGGAAAAGATGACGTGTTTCTTTGAGATGAAGTCGATGTGGGAGGAGAAGTGGAAGAAAAAGGCGGCGGTCAAGGAGAAATGGCTTGCAATGGAGGCCGAGGAAAAGGAGAAAACAATTGAGATTGAGGAGCAAAGCTTGCAATGGCAACCGAGAATCAGAGAAACACGAGGGTGACCGAGGAATGTACAATCAGGTGGATGGATCCTAGCAAAATGGACGAGAAGGAAAGGCAATACTAGGAGCTCACTCGTGTAAACATCTTGGTTACGATTCGTGGTGACGGCGACAATGGTGGGAGCGGCGCTGGTAGCGGTGTTAATGGCGGCGGCAACAATGGTCCTACCAACGGTGATGGCGCGAGGATGTGAGGCCCATTTGGACTATGATGGCTTTGGATCCATCATGTGTAGGTGGTTTTTTGAAATGTACTTTCATTCGATGCCTGTTGACATAAATTATGGTTATGTTTAGTTGTTCGATGGATTCAATGAACTTTATATATGCTCATAGTTTAATTGTGATATGATGCATTTAAATTGGCTATATTTGTTTTGGATTGTGATGAATTTGCTTTAATTGTTTGAGCAAACGTTTTAAACAATTGGGAAAAGATAGTAAACAATTGATCCCTTAAAATTTTGGAGAAACGGGATAGGGGGGAGGGTTTGGACTGTTAGAATAGGGTATCTGCTAGGGATACACTAATCTAAGGCATTTTGTCTAAATATGTTTTTTTAGTTTAACTGAAACTACTTACCAGTAGAACGGAATGGTGAAATTTCTAATTTCAGGCCCAATACAAGTAACACTGCATTAAGGTATCACCGGTTGCGTGGGATGGGATTATGACAATCTCTCATCTGTCTCACAACTTTTGACAATTATTATTGTTTGTTTGGCCCGTTTTCTCTACTTTTGTGCGTAATTTTTCTGTGGTGGATTAAAACGAGACCAACGTAGCACAGTTCAACAAGCAAACTTCTTCTGCCGTGGATTAAAACAAGCCCATCGTAGCACAGTCCAACATGCAAACTGAGCCTTAGCACAGTTCATCTTTGAAGGTCATGCTTCTAATACGGAAACTCATAACTTAGCTAAATTCTCTACTAGCCTTGCTCCGGGTGGCCACGTGTGGCTACCTATTCCTCATGACCCAAATTGTATCCCTCTAAATATTATCTTTGAGCAATAAAGTTGTGGCAAAGCCATAAAAAAATATGGGCATTTGTACTCCCCTCAGAAAGGCATGTGTAGAATTCTCTAGAACACTGACAAAATAGGCATGTACAGGCAAAGTGCATCTTTTGCCGATTTTGCCCTTCCCACATCATTGCCAATAGGCAGTCAGAAAGTACTTGAACGCCAGTGTTATTGCTCGTTCTTCCACCCCACCCAACGATGATTACAAGTCCAGAAATGTCTATACATATCAGCGAATTATTTTACAGAAGTGGTAAACATCATATCGCAGAAGCGTCGTAATCACAAGTAAAACTCTAGTTTCCGGAAAAAGGGCAAATATATACAGGCGTGCTTAACTGAAGTTGGGACTCAGAAGAACTCATGCCGCAATGAGTTTCTGGATGTCCTTCTGCAAGAAAATAATTCATGCCAACAAGAGTATGAGCAGCAGAAAATATCATAAGATTTTTTTTTAAACAAGCCTTGTTGATTTCCATTAAAGAAACCGCCACAAAGTTATCAACAAAATAACTTTTGAAAGTGTTCTCTGCAATATTGTGAACTAAGAGAGGATTAAGGAATGTGTCCCTCGATGAGATGCAAAATGTTGTCATTCCTAAATTGAGCATTTTAAAAAGTACTGAGTATATTAAGCAAAGCCAGCTTATGAAGGGTGCAATCTAGTGGCAAAATGGGCCGAAAGCAACTTCTAAGTGACGGACTATGGTTTCCCAGTCTAGTGGTGACATGAAATATAATTACAGGTTATATAACCCATCCATCACTGCAACTTAGTTATTGTACCAAACTGAGCACCATAAGTCCTTTTGACTAAGTGGGCTTTATTTCAGGACTCGCATCTTCAGTTTAGTCTAACTTCTGAATCACAGTCCTACGAAAGGCAGAAAAAAATCGACACGCTTTCCAAGCCCAGCCTGATTGCTTGTGGCTGTGACCTGCGGATGCCCCATCGACTATGCGAGCAACTGTCATCAGGGATTTACATAATTCCATCAGTTAAGCTTATGTGAATTTTAGCACTACCAAGGCTCTATGCTATAACCTATTATAAGAACTTGGAGCATGTGCCATCTGGACCATTCATGAAGGTCTAAGGTTCCCCAAGAACCTCAACACCGTTGTAGAAACGTTGGAGTTAGTATTCTGTTGGTCAGGCTAGTTTTAGCTGGATGCCCACACCCGCAAGATCACGGGACTGTTTTTACATATGGACAAATGAGGATATGTTCATTATCCTTGTAGAGCCACATGCCAACATATGCTGGGGAATCTTAGAAACAGAGATCATGAGAAGGATATAAAGTCACAGAGAATCTTCACGCACCTCCATTTGGAATGGTGAAGTTGTTGGTGGGTACCTCTCGACAACTTTGCCATTTTTGTCCACTAAGAACTTCTCAAAGTTCCACTTCACTAGATCACCCAAAAATCCTCCAGCACTCGACTTAAGGAACTTATAAATAGGGGCTGTAAATGGTCCGTTGACATCAACCTGCCATTGTATGCATATCCAATTAATTGTGGCAAGTAGCTGGAAATACTGGATGCAATGCATTGCTTCTTAAACCAGTCCATACCTTATCAAAAATAGGAAATTCAGCTTTAAACCTTGTACAAGCAAACTGTTTTATCTGTGGATTTGATCCAGGTTCTTGAAAACCAAATTGATTGCACGGAAACGCCAGAATCTCAAATCCTACAAAAAAAATGAAGAAAAAAAAGCATGTTCATGCCACGACAAAAAGAGATTTTAGAAATTTGAATGAAGTGTTTCTCCAGTAGTTGTTGGTCAGTTTCTTATACTCTTTGGATAGTTTATTAATCCAATCAGAAGAGGCATTTTTTTATTTTTTACTCAAAATCATAGGTGTTATTCAGAGGATAAAATCCAGTTTATATTTCATCACTAGCAACTGGAGGATGTGTCCTCAAGAAAATATGAAAAACTGGCATCATCTTGAACCAATGTTGGTGACGCTGAAGTCCCCATATTAATATTTCTTTTATTGGAACAGAAAGTTTATTGAAAGCAGATGGTTTGAAACTAAACCTGCCTGGGATAGTATCTGGGTGGTTATGAACCCTGAAAACTACTCGCTTGATCATAGTTCATAGATAATTAACATAGACTGCTTCCACAAGTTATTAAGGGTTTAAGAATCTCCATGGCACTGGGGCGATCATTTAGAGCAAGAGCACCAGCTAAAACTCATAAATGAGAAGAGGTCTCTCATGCCATAAGCAATGTCTAGCCCAGTGAGAAAAAAGCATAAACTAGAAATACATATTACCTTGAGTCTTGTACTTCTCGTAAAGATGAGATAGCTCAGTGTAATTTGCTGTTGTAAGCCCACTGCATTTCACAGAAGAATGTGAGGTTCCATGCACAATAATGAATAATTTAATGCTCGGTTTAGGAAAAAAATATTAAGAAAATTACCACTGAGAGGCAACATTAACAATCAACAGTGCCTTTCCCTTGAACTTGCTAAGAGAAACATCTTTTCCATCAATATCCTGAATAACAGAGAAATATTTCTTCAGGCATGAAAGTTAAAAATGGACATGTTTAATCACCTCACAAAAGTACACTCATTTATTCATAAATTTTGTATCAATAATTAGATATATAAAATGATGCTATATTACAGTTATGGGAAAATCACTAGGGAAATAGAAGTATCACAATAATAAAATATCTAAATTCCCAAACCACATGAGGAAAAAATAGGAACACACTACAACCCAGGTCAAAATGGGCCACAGACAAATTCATGAAAGTTAAATTTTACTCCTAAACCAAATTGTGCCCCTCATAATTTCTCGTATTATCTCTTATCATTTACTTAAACAGTGAGTCCTCCATGTCCAACTTAAGTCTGCAAACCAACTACGCTAATATATTTATGCAATGTACTAATACATAGATGGTAAATAAATCTACAACGGGTAGGACTGCATATATTTCCTAAATCCGAATAAACCTTTCATACATTTATTTCAGTTAAGAGAAAATCCTGAAATATGTTACTAGCTCACGTTAGGACATTACTGAAAACGGGAATGATTTCCGCAGTGTCCTCTTAAAGCTTAACTAAGATGCAGAAAGTTTTTCTATCTTAAGTATGTCACTGATAAGACAAGTTAATTATGTACAAGTTATGCAAATCTAGAAAATTATTTATTATCACATCCCGACAAAATAACAAAAGATTATACGAGTTAAAAAGATCTCCCTCGCATGCACTTCACATGGAAGAATGCTTGACCACCCTATAACAAAAATAGCATACTTTTCATCTACTACTAAATTAAGAAAATTCAGCACATAGGTCAACCTCAAGTTCCAACACAATGCACCACTAGTAGGCGGTAACTAATGCCGTAACACTTCAACTTGCAAACAAAGAACTTCAACTTGCAAACAAAGAGCTTGTACCTACATTAACCTTATTTGGCTAATTTCAAATTCAGCAGCACAATGAAACATTATTTTACCACCTTGCACCTACCTCAATAATTAAAAAAGCACAGCATCAACTACCAAATGTCACATGAGCATTTAACACGTCATCGTACCAACAATTGAAACCTGTTACCCTCTCGGTAGCCCATGTTAAACCACTATGATTCTAGCAAAATATATAAATCTCCAAATGCATTGTCCTGAATAGGCCAATTTCAAGTGCGGCCAACAACGTCATAGAGCATTGCAAGGCAACAGCACATCCCACCTACACAAGGACGCTGCATCAAACACCTAACGCCGCCACAAGGGACAGAAACGGTATCATCCAAATTTACGCAAATCTCACCCCACGAGTACAATTCCATCCATGGCGCACGGTCGCCCCGCCTCACACGCGACCAAGTACGAGGCCACCGACAAAGCGCCATTCAGAGCAATCGCGAAATAAGTACAGTATACGAGGAGACAGAGCCGTTCACCTTGACGGTGAAGTCGTAGATGCTCTTCTCCGTGGCGGCGGCGGCGTAGGCGACGCCGGGCGGCCGCCTGCGCCGACGCGGCGCCGCGACGGAGACCGCCGCCGACGACTTTCCCCAGGCACCGGAGTGGGCCGCCGGGACGCGCGCGAAGGCGCTGGCGGCCCGGGGCAGCCGCGAGGCCTGCGCGGCCGGGTGGAGGCGGGTGAACGCGGCGGCCGCCGTGGAAGAGGCCATGGGTATGCGGGTGTGGGTGTGGGTGTGCTCGCGCGTGGGGACTGGGGACAGAGTGGCGGTGCTGGGCGGGCGCGTGTGGTGGGTTGCGCGGTAGCGGCGCCGGATTGGTTCGCGGCGATTCTGGTTAAGCACGGAGGGTGCTTGTGCGGATAGGCCCTTGGTTTGCTATGTATTTGCAGATGGTTTTCTTCATTTCTAAGGGCACCTCCAAGGGAAACCACAAAACTTTTACAAAATGTTTGGATCTTACGCTTGGGATCATTTTGATCATTTTTTTTCATTCAATGAAGATCCTTATATGTTCATGGATCAGTTCGGATATCTGTTTTCCGTAAATCAGGGCCTACCATGGGGATTTGGGGGAGGGGGGGGGGGGGTAGGACATGACATTTTCAACGTTATCCAATCATGCGACATCTTTTCTTTCTCTCTCTCATGTATTTTGTCCTCTTGATCCATCTATCCCACCATTTTGAACGAATTTAATGTTTATGGTTGGATGGTTCATTCCTTAACATATCCGTGAATGCATTCAGACACGGTCCACGGATAAACAGTGTGTTCTTTTTAGAGGATACCTTAATGCACCTTTTCCTTCGCAAAGTATTACAAGCTATTCTCTTCGTACCGTAATGTAGTTTATTTCGTGAGTTATGTATAGCTTTAGAAGTGATTTTACATCATGGGACGAAGGGGGTGTCAATTTATGGATAAAAGAAATTAAAAATATTAAATATAGTATCACTTAAAATAATACTCTATTTTTTTCGTTTAGAATTAGATGACACTCAAATGGATGTATCTAGAAGTATTTTTGTGCTAGATACATCCATTTCAACAACAAGTAATTCTGGGTGAAGGGAGTATTGAGGAAGCATGAAGCCACATCTGTTTGTGTAATATTACTTATGCTCGACTTTCATTGACATAGCCGAGAAAAGTTGAAGTGTCAGATGATAAGGATTGAAAAAGGTTCACGCTCTGCTTTATATATATAACAAAGATCATACAACCCATCACATACAACTTGATACCACAACATACACAACCAAAGCAAGATACAACCGGTGTAGAAGAACGGCTAAACACAAAGTGAAGTTGTGCCCGACGAACCGAATACCTCAAGGCGGCACCTTCAAGAAGGGAATGACATCGAATTGTCGTAGTAGCTTTCTAAGGCGTACAATATCATGTTTAACATACAGACGTACTTGATTCACCTTTAAAATGCATGTAAATCGACTTTATAATGGTGAAATTGATCAATCCAGAAATAAATATAGTTTTTCTAAACGAGGAAGGACTAGTAAGAGCAACTCTAGCAGATACGGTAAATATTGAGTTGCTATTTTCGTTTGCGGGTCGTTGCAATTTGAAAATGGCACACCAAATCACGCGCGGTAGAAAAGATGTGCTAAATCATATGGCATATATACATATTTGAAATTTAAAGTTTCCCGTGATACAGGCAAGGTTAGAACATCGCCGAAGCTACTAAAAGCACGAACAAAAACATCTAATATTTTGTCACCAAAGGTTCGTCGGGGTACTAGATAGGCCACTCATGGCGGCTCCTCAAGGGTTGGGCTGGAAGCGAGCGCACGCCGCTATGGCGAAGCCGTACACCCTCTGGGCGATGGTGGTGCGACGGACATCATCGGTGATGTGAAGTGTGTTGGTGTCACATCGCTTTCTTTCTTCTCCCTCCATTTTCTTCACTACTACGGCTTCTACACATAAATAAAAGAAGCATTGTGGAATAGTGGCATTTCGTTAATGGCTAAAATGTTCTTACTTAAAGGGTTGCCGCAAAACCGGCAAACTCAGAGCGGTCTCTGAAAGCGAATAGGAGCATAGCGGCATCATCCAAGTCAAACACGTCTCCTCAGTCAAGGGTCTTCTCGCGCAAAGAAGATCAAAAACATAACGACTGATTTCGCGATGTGAGATAACGAGCGAGCTAGAGGAACTACGTCCAAGGTTCATCCAGGGCCTTCTTTCTTCTGCGGAAGAACATCATCGTCGAAGAGGTGGAGCAAGCGGGACGGCCATCGCGACCGACGCCGTTTCTTTTATGATCGGAACCGCCTTTCACACCAGACGTCATCTAATCGATTGTTCGAGTTGGCTACTCTACGCGATGGAAAAAAATGTGAGGACAGCCGTTGTTTTGAATTAACACTGAGAATTTTGAGAAGAGCAGAGGGGGTGTGCGGAAAAGAGCCTGAGTTTTGGCTGGTGGCAGTACTGGTGTCGTGGTGTGGGCAGCGGACACGTGAAGCGCTGTGCGCTGGGCGTGTGTCGGTCTTTTTCGGCGCGAGCTGGACCAGCCAAACGCCCGAGTTGCCGGAAATCTTTTATCCGCTTCCCTGCGGACTAGCAACTCCCCGGACTATGGCCTCCATTATTTGAGGCGCTGGATGATGCACATCGTCGGCCGGCGGCGACGGGGATGCCACCGGAGTAGTCGTTTTGAAACATTATCTCAGTGGTTGTCGCGCCGTTTTGTGTTCCATCTGCCATGCTTTTGTTCGTACACGTGGCCGCGTTTTTTTTTCTGAGAGAACACAGTACAATCCAGACGCTCACATACACGAGTATACACTCACCTCTATGAACGCACACACGCACATCTTACCCCTATGAGCATCTTCGCAATACGTGGCCGCGTTTTGAACGTCCATATAAATTCTCTGGCTTAAGTTCGATTTACAGAAAAAACGCATGCATGGATTAGTTCATGAAGTATCAATCTATTTATATCACAGAACGCGTTCCAAATAGTTTTTTTTTGCGAAGAACACTTTCGATCTATTCATCTTCAAACATGGTAGTACAATGAATACTAATAATAATAAAATTTATATTTAGACTCATAGACCACCTAGCGACGACTACAATCACTGAAGCGAGCCGAAGGCGCGCCGCCGTCATCGCCCCTCCCTCGCCGGAGTTGAGCAAAACTTGTTGTGGTAGACAGTCGGGAAGTCGTCGTGCTAAGGCTCCGTAGGACCAACGCACCTGAACAGCAACCGCCGCCATTAAAGAGTAGCGTAGATCGGAAGGATCAAACCTGAAGACACACAAATCGCAGACGAACTATGACGAGCTTCGAGCAAATCCACCAAGAATAAATCTGCCGAAGACACACCTCCACACGCCCACCGATGATGCTAAACGCACCACCGGATGGGGATAGGTGGGGAGACCTTTATTTCATCTTCAGAAATCCGCCACCATCTCATCTTTCTGAGCAAGACACAAACCCTAAAAATTTTTAGAAAAAACATCTAAAAACGATGCCCTTCCACCGACAACAACCGAAATCTACCGCGTCACCATGGCCCTAAGGCCACGGAGAAAACATCTAAAAACGATGCCCTTCCACCGACAACAACCGAGATTTACCGCGTCATCATGGCCCTAAGAGCATCTCCAGTCGTTCGCCCCCCAGGACGATTTGCGGCGCTATTTTTAGCGCCGCTTGGGGGGCACTTGCGCGGCGATAGGTCCTGGGGGGGGGGGGGGCGGCTACTCAGCCGCGGCCCCAAGATGACCCCCAAGTATCGGCCAAATTCAAACAAAAAACGATCAAACGCATTTAATTTAGAGGAAGTTCGACTGAATTCATAATATTCGGGCGATTTTTACATAAAAGATAAAAAAAACTACGCTAGCCTACTGATCGAAGAAGAAGGAGTAGAGCGCCTCCATTGACGACTCCGAGCCGCCTCCTCCTCCAGCAGCGCCGCCGGCTGCACCGCCATCGTCGCCGTCGCCGTCGCCGTCGCCGCCATCCTTTGGCTCCGGCTTGACGTCGGCCTGCGCGCCACAGGTCCCGCCGCCGATGGAGCCCCTCCTCCTCCGAACCCGCAGTGGCTCCTCCTCCTCGTCGTCAGTGCCGTCGAGGACGATGAACGGCGGCGACGGAGGTCGTGGAGGCGCCCACTTGCTGCGGCTGCTGCTGCCCTCGTCGCGCTTCGCCTGCTCGGCGCGCCTCGCCAGCTCGGAGCGCCGGGCTTCCTCGGCCCGTTTCATGGCCTCGACCCGATCCATCTCCAGCTGTTGCAGGCGCACCTGCTCGGCCAAGTAGTCTCGCCTCGCCCAGTCCATCTGGAAGGCGAGGCCCTCTTCGTCGTCGCTGTCGACGGCCGGCGGCGGAGGAGGAGGCGGCGGGGCAATGTCCTTCTTCTTCTTCCCAAGGACCTTGCCGAGGAAACCACGGCGCTTCGCCGGGGAGTGCTCCTTCTTCACCTCCAGTTTCACCTCGGTTTTCACCGGGGCAAACTGTGGCGTCGAGAAGGCCGGCCCCGACGATTGGGAGCCGGAGTTGCGCGAAGGAGCGCCGGAGGAGGACGACGAGCCGCCGTCGTCGCGGGGCATCGACGCCCACAGAGGAGTGTCGCGGGTGTAGGATCGACGGCCCAGGCCGGCGCCGTAGCCCATGTTGGGGTAGTCGAGGCGCGGCGAGTTGCCTTCGTCAATGTGGCGCATGACGAACTCGAGCGTCCGCCCCGACGCGCTCCACCAGCGTGGCCGCCCGTCGCGGTTGTACCGGCCTTCCACGATGGCCATGCCATTGGTAGAGGCCCGTGCCTGGGCACGCCGGAGCTTGAAGTACTGCTCCCAGGCAGGCGTATTGTTCGCCGCGTTGCCTGGGTTGGCGCGCTCCGCCGCAGTCATCGTGGCCCGCACTGCGTCCACCTCCCGACGGAAGGCGGCCGTGCCGATCAACGGCACCGGAGGTACCGGCACACCGCCGGCGGACAGCACCCACGAGTGGGGCGGCCTGGTGTCCGGCGGGCACAGGTAGCCGGCCTGCGCGAGGAGGAGAGCCTCCATCTGCGACAGGCTCCGGGTACGGAAACCGTTGCGGGCGAGCTCGTCGTCGGCCATGGCGAGAGAGGAGAGGAGAGGAGAGCAGAGTGCGCGGCGAGATGGCGAGAGAGGAGAGGGCGGCGAGGAGCAGAGAGGGCGAGAGAGGAGAGTGCGCGGCGAGGCGCCCCGGTGAGCCCCTTTTATAGCGGGGGAAGAACGCGAACAGACGGCGGCGCGGTCGTCGGACCGTTGGGTTTCTCGGCGACCCGCATTGATGCCCTCTGCGCCGATTGGACTCGTCACCGGCGCCGCATTGATTCTCTGCGGCGGCGACAGGTGCGGGGAAGCCGAGGCGAGACGATGACGACGACGCGTGTTCACACGCCGACAGGTGGGGCGCGGCGCGAGGACGCGCGAAATCGCGCGAACTTTCCTTCCCATTCGCGCGCTTTCCTTTCATCCGGCGACCCCAAGCGCCCCCCAGCGCGCTGGGTTTGGGTTGGGATCGCCGGACTCAATTTTGGCCCAATCCGGCGCTATTTGGGCCCTTGGGGGCGCGGCTGGGGGAATTTCCTCCCCACGGCGCTAGTTTCGTCGTCCTGGGGGCCTCTTGGGGGCGCGGCTGGAGATGCTCTAAGTCCACGGAGACGAGGCGGATCAGCAGTAGCGTCGGCGGGAGGCGGCTGACGGCGGCGGCGTGGTAACCTAAGCGGACGCGTTCCAAATAGTTGAGTCTGAGTATTTACAGATGATTTGAAGATCCGTATTGAAAAAGATGCCCTAAACTGCGAACGTCTCCTGGCTGATCTTAGAGCTCGATAGATGCCACACCGTCTAATCAGGCCATGCTGCGGTCAGTGTGCCTACCGTGGTGATCGTCTGTGTTGCTGTATGGGTCGCTTTTGTTGTATGTAGTCAATGTGTTTTTATCAAACTAGACGGGGTTGCTACAGATGTAAAAACATGTTGATGATTTCATATCAATTCTGATTAATTAACTATATATTAGATATTAATTTTATTTCAAATTGATTTATTAAGAATTGATTTGCAGCGTTGGTTATCAAGATGATTCGATAACAGTAATTGCAAAGCTATTGTGCACTATATACGAAAAAATAAAATATTACTTGCAAAGAAAAAAAATATGCGACCATGCATCTCGTTATACATGGAAGGCATTTTTTGCGAAAGGTCCCAAGGCAATATATTAAGTATAACGATTCCTTACTAACACATCCATATAGAAAAATAAAATTAATTTAAATCCTTGGAAGGGGGTAAAGTCTTCGTCCACGGACGTCGCGCCTTGAGCATAGCTCGATGCCGCCTGTGGACCTTCAGCTTAGTGGAGCAAACTTTTTGAAACTCATAATCTCTTAGAAGTAGCGGTTGGGAAGTCGTCGATATAATCCAGGAGACCCAACGTTGCAGATCGCAGTCCCAAAGAAATATTGAGACAAACATTGACCGAATCCAGAAGGATCCATCGGGAACCTAAACCAACTGGTCAGGACCCGGAATCTGAGTATGCAATTCTAGCTCTATTCGATCATATGGAAAGTTGAGATTCGTACGCAGGGGCACACACGCCACACAACAGATGGGGCCTCGGTATCATATACTCTCGGAGAGCCTGGAGTGTGGATGACATTCTCACAATGACCTACTTTTTTCACGAAAATGGGTATTTATCATTCCCACACAAGTCTAGAGGTCGTTGGATGGTGAACTCCCAAACACATAGATGAGTTGCTTCACCCCATATAACCGATCGAACACTAGCAAGCGCATAACAAAATTTCCAACCCGGTCACTAAGTCGTGGACTCGCGCGGGCACGATGCTACAACGGTTGATGCTATGCAACTGAGCCGCTCCTAGTGCATGTGTCGCTCTTATGTGAACTGAGCCGGAGCGTCATCACCTGGTGTGGTGTGATGAACTCCCGATCTCCTAGAAGACAAAGAAACACTCCTCTATACGAAAGTCTGCTAGTGAGTACAAAACTAAGCTCTCGATGCCCACACACAATATGCATGATATAAACATACACTCAACATGCTTGTCATATGTTGGAAGCAACATGTAACACAACGTGAACTCTATGATTCAAAGCATATATTCTAAAAGCTCTATTGAGCAAACACAGTGTAACAGCCCAGATTTCACAAAAATTAAAAATTTTGTTTTCGGTGTGAATTGTTTGATTGTCTGATTTGTTTGCGGCGTTTGCATCCCCGATTTATCGATCGGTGATTATTCCCCCCCTCTTATCTCGTACCGGACGGAGACGTACCGTTGCCACCCTGACACTCGACCTTTGCGACACCGGGTTGCACCCGATCACCGTCGCGAAAACCGCACGAGACCAGCCGTAGCCAACGGAACGAAAAATCCCGTTTAATAAGTAAACGGGATATTTTGTAGCACGCTGGAAATTGTTCTCGAAATGGTTCCGGCGCAAGGTGAACACCGCCGGCTCGACGCGCTGATCGCGCAATTCAAAGTTTTACCCGAATCGGAGGTCCTGCGGACCCCCGACGGTCAGAAACGTAAACACTGCGCGCGCGAGAGAAAAAACGGGGATGTTTTTGTAAACTGCCAGCCATCTGGGCTATATAAAGACCACCACTCCCCCACCTCTTTCTAGGGTTTACCCTAGCAAAAATTGCAGCCACCCCCCTGAAAAACCTCAGGTCTGCCAAATTTAGACCCAAAATTCCCGAAACCCTAGAGCCTAGTCTCTCTCAGCCGTCTGATCCAGAGATCAGTGGCTCACAGGCTGCCACGTCACCCGGAGGATCCAGCGAGCCAGCCTCGGGCGCCCGGGCCCCGCAGGGCCACCGTCGGGCCCGCCAGGCCCATCGTGCCGCGCCGCCGCCCGTGGTGGTCGAGTCCGTCGCGCCGCCTCTCCTCCGGCCGGCGAGACGCCGTGGCCGAGCCCCTGCAGGCCGCCTCCTCGCCCCTCTGCGCCTCCCTCTTCCTCTCCTCACCCCAAGCTCTCCCTTTCCTCCTCGCAGAGAGCTCCAAGCACCATGGACGACGACAAGCTCCTCACCCGCGCCTCGGTCTGACCTCGCCGCGCCGCCCAAGCCTCGCCGGCGTTCGGATCTGCCGTCGCGCCCCCTGATCTGGCCATCCCTGCCTCCTCGCATGACCCCGGGCCCCCGCCTGCTCGCCGCCAGCCGCGCAGGTCCGGCGAGACCTCGCCGGCGCCGACATCCCCACGGGATCGGGACACCCAGGACCCAGCGCGCCCCGCCGGGCCACCCCAGCGCCACGTGGGCCGGAGCCACACAAGCGGCCCAACTCTCAGCAGCAGCCCACTGCTATCTGACGCCTAGGGCGCCCCGTGCTATTCCTCGCCCAACGCCACTTGGGCCGAGCTCACGCTGGTGAGGCGCCTCCCTTTTCTTCTTTTTATTTTTTTTTCTTCTGTTGGGCTGGCTCTATGAACAGTTCGGCCTAGTGTCTGGTTAAGTTTTTTTTCCGGATATATTAAATGGCAGATTGCGGTGTAATTTTGCGATGCCCGTATCTTTTAGGCCGTAGCTCGGATCGCGACGCGTAAAACATGAAACTTGCTTAGAATTTTGTCTAGTTTAATAAAATGTGCTCTTTTGCCTTGTTTGACTTTATTTACATGTTGTTTACTTGCTAATTACATCGCATGCCACTGCAAAGTGTTTGTTTAATAACTTTTTAACCGTTGCTCTGTTTAAAATGTTTCTTATATGTAACTTGACTAGAATTGCATGTAGATTGTGTTTATGATGCTCTTTCTTGATAATAAAAATAATAAAATATGTTTAGGGGAAGAACAGTACCAAATGCAATAATTATCGTGGGGTCCGTAATAGTTGCCGTGTACAGGATTTACCTCCCACTTAAAGTGACTAGATTAGATAGTTTATTTATGCTCCACCTCTTGCCATGTTTGTGTGCTATGCCATGCTTGAGTGAGATGCCATGTTAATAACCTTTGCTCACCTTGTGTAGCTAAACAACTTGAACCTTTCTAAACGTGTGGTATCGTCGTGTGTGACGAGTACTCCACTTAACCTGTTAGTAATTGCTCTCGACGGTAGGTGCGATGTCTCGTGTTGCCTTCTTGTTGATGCTTGCTCGTGTTTGCCTCGTAGTAATAGATGCGTGCTCGTTGATTGCTTTCCAGTGTTTACCGTCTTGTGTGCTTCCGCGGGTACCTCTCGGAGACGATGCGAGCTTGCGATCAACTACACCTTCTGAACCCGAATTATCAACAGGCAAGGACTATACATTACTTATGATCCATTCTATTTCAACCAGCGGTTTGCATGCTAGTCTAGGTTAGGTTCGATGTTTGATCCTACCACATGTTTACAGCCTTTTTCAAACCGATACAGCCATGTCCCCTCCCATCAAAACTTGTACTGCTATGTTACTATTGCTCGTTGCTCAGCCCCTGCTTAGTATGCATGCTTAGGATGCTACGATGTTACCCTGTTACTCATTGGTTTGGGCTATCACATTATTATATTGTTGTTGATGATATGATTATTATAATGTTGACTATATCTGGCGAAGGATGGAAGGTCTAGTCTATCCCGCCCCGACGCTTTGTTCCATTCGAGTCACCTAGGATTCGAGTTCCGGGTATTGGTTTTAAGACTGAGCGTGCCTAACCGCGTGTGGGATTTTATGGGGTCCCCTTTTCTTACCTATCTAGCTTCAAACATTTCTAGAGGTGGCCCAAGCTGATTTACCATTTGAAAACCATGCATATATGTCTATCGGGTCGCTCCTAGCAGATATCCTTTCAAACAACCCGGACCAGCGGAGACATGGTTTCCCTGTTGGTCCACCTTTGACCGACGAGGGCCCGAGGCCTCACGTGAGGCGTCTCGGTAACCCAAACCCTGTTGAGACGGAAGAGTCCGATCCGAGAGCGTGGCCAGCTTTTGGATTGGGTGTCGACTCCCCGGGGGCCACCCGGATTTGTTCGTTGTTAGTTAGAGGGACCTGTCATTTCGGATCTCTTGGAACTAAATCATAAAATGGTTGCCTGTGATGGGTAGCAACTGAGAGAGATGGGCGTGCATGGGGAGCCTTGTAATGGGCAGTTGGTACACCCCTGCAGGGTTAAATCTTTTCGAGAAGCCGTGTCCACGGTTATGGACAACTTGATACCTACTCCTTGTTCATAGACAACCACAACTGATATAATCTTAATATAACTTAATCAACGTGTGTGTGCCTTGACTGCTTCTTCTTCGTCGGGATGCGAAGAGGAGGACAAGGATAGGATAGGTGTTATGCTGTCGTAAGTAGGTGGATAGCAGACTTGTTGGAGGCGATTCCTCATCGACTGCTTGGCTTCTTATCTTATTCTCTAGATCGTTAGCCACTTCATGAATGCTAGTGCGGCAGCAACCTCACCACTTAGCCCATCCTTACCGTAAACTACTAGTTGTCCTAGAATGACGAGTGATGAAGTCCTTGCTGAGTCAGTTGACCACTACAGTTGGATGCTGAGTACTTCTGTACTCATGATACTACCCCCAAACTCTTTTCAGGGTTCTCGATCGACAACATGTATGGTGATCGACGTTTCACGTGGAGACTCTACGACGACTAGTTAGGCGGATCCCGGCGGAGGGCCTGGACCCGTACGTGTGGTTATGGGATCGATGTTTTTCTCTTTGCCACTAGGCATTTGTTTGTAGTCTGTACTCAGACATGTATATTCCTTTGTTGTATTGTATTAAGGCATTTGTATGCCGATTGTATGAGATGTTGTATCCTTGTATCTGTAATGTTGTGATATCATGTTGGAAATCCGGGCATATGGCATTGTCATATGTCGCGGTGGGACCGGTATGTGCTTCGTCCCCGGATCTGGATGGAAACATTTAGATTTGGAACAGTACCGCATATCGGGCCTTACACATAGCAATGATAGTACACACAAAGGTCACATGACCTAACATTACAACAAGCATCAGAAAAAATAAATCATGTCTTAGAAAAGACAAGTTTAACAAAATGGCTTAAGAAGCCTAGAAGAACATACAACGACCCTCCAGAGGAATCGGGTTGCTATCTGGGACCCTCAAACTGTAGTCAACGTCGAGCTCGAGGTAGAAACCACCATCTGGGTCAATGGTCTTGTTTGTAAAACGTAGATTAATGCAACATGAGTACAAAGGCGCACTCAGCAAGACTTACATCAGAACTATACTATTCATGCTCATGTACCAAGGTAAAGGGGTAAGTGGGGTTGTAATTATAGTAATGACATCTTTGACTTTTGAATAACCTGAACTACGACTACGAGAGTTGAGATGAGAGAGCGCACACAAGCCCATCTATCCTAATTTCCAAAGCAACACACCACCATGGATTCTTCCTCGACTTCCCATGAGGAAGCAATCCAAAGCACTCACACTTACCTTAACAGTTTAAGAGTAACCATTGAATCTATAATACTATAATAGATCATCCCCATTATCTTATTTATCTCAACATGCAAGCATGTCACATCATCACACAATTATGAATGGATAAGGCCCACCTCAACATGCAATCATGCATGAGACAAGACTTACCACCACATGTAACCATGCATGGAAAAATAGTTTCCATTATATTACCATACTAATATTCAATAAATATTTTACAACTAAACATAATCAAATGTTCAACGCCATACAATTATGGATGGGATAAGGCTCACCTCAACATGCATCTATATATGCATGAGACAAGAACCACCTCCATATGCAACGATGCATGGAAACATACTTTTCATTATATTACTATACTTATATTCAATAAATATTTTACAACTAAACATAATCAAATATTCAAATATAATAAGTTGTATGTATTTTAAAATTTTGGTTCACATGTTATTAATCTAATTATTTAAAATGCTTATAATCAAATTTCACTGAATTCTCTCCACATGAAAGCATGTCACATCATTATTAAAAATCCATCCTACCATATAACATGAATGCATGAAAATTCCCATTCTATTATATATCTATATTAAACACATATATTAGTTCAAAAAATCTATTTCATATATCAATGTTTCATTTAACCAAAACATCATTGAAATATATTGCGAAAATTCCCCGCAACAACTGGTAATCATCTAGTTTGTCTAATAATCAAGGACAAATTTCCAAGTAGTCCATAACCACAAACACGACTATCTAAATAGTTCATTAACCCTACGAGGGTTGCTACACACATGTGTCATCACTTAGCGCCCAACTCATCACCCTTCAAGCGGATGTCAGGCGAGGATAATCACCAATGCACTTACCTCACAACACTGTTTTTTTATCCAAGAGGCACTTCGTGGGCTTCTTCCTCTTTCGTAGTTCGGTCGAAGCGACAATTGTTACCCAATCATATGTGACGCAGCCGAAATGCCACCCCGAAGGATGGTTTGACTTTCTCAAGGGCCACCCATGGTAAATCATGCAAACCCACACGCCTCGCCTCCATTGCACGATGACAAATGGAAAGATCAAATTAAATGTAACTTCTGGACCGGATTGGGGGTGAGTTAATAGGCCAAGCGGGAATCCTTGGGCCCAACATGCGGTAGTACTCTTTGTCTTGGATTGTCACACAAGAACTCGGTCATACGACAGTGTAAATGAGACAACCCACTGTGTACTCCTAATCAACCTCTTATCGTCCATCTTTTGAATTAAAGTTAACCACACACTGTTTCACTAAAAAAATACATGAATATGAATACTACTATCACTGATTCCTCACCTAAGATGGCCTAATGATTCCAGGATCCTAAGCATAGCATAAGCACAACATGGATGAAGTGTTGGGATACGGGGCAGAAAACACAAATTTTTCATACCTACGGTACCCGAACCCAAGATCTATGATATGGCGATGTAAAGTAACGGAGGGAATCGGTGTTCATACCTTTGAAGACCGAAAGAGGGAAACGTTCTTGCGACCGTGGCTGGCGTAGACTCGGAACTACGACCTCCCTGTCGTGTAGAAGACCACCACCGGCGAGGATGACTCCCGATAAACCTCCAGCGACGAAGTAGCACCACAGGTGTAGTGCCTCGAAGAGATTATACACGTACGGTACAATCGATGTTCCTCCCGGGCCCCGAACCAGGCGAGCAGCGGAAGAACGACGGCTACGGATCCCGACTCCAGCAGAACGACGGCCTGCCTTATGGTGGAGAACTCCAATCCTGGTGCAGACTCCAAACAAGGGGAGTCCACTTCCGAGAAGGAGAAGGAGGAAGAAGGAGATATTGGTGTGTTGGAAAAAGGGGGGTCTAACCCTCCTTATATAGGCCAAGGGGGGTGCTATCCTCCTCCCCTCCCCCATGTGGGACTAAACTCCCAAGGGGGGGGGGGAGTGCGCCGGCCAACGGGGGTGGTGGGCCCCACCCTTGACGCCAAGCCCAAGGGGGGAGACCCCCTCCTCCCTTAATGGGCCCCATGGGCCCATTTAGCCTTTTTCCCATTTTTTTAATTTTTTAATATGTTTTAAATATTTAATTCAGATAATTAAATAATAAAACATTATTAAAACAATTAAACTTTATTTTTGAACTATTCAAAAATGTCCGGAAACCATTCCGTCCTCCTCCGGAACTATTCCGGTGATTCCTCCTATTTCACCGATTGATCCCGTAACTGTCCTATGCATCGATTGCCCTTAAGTGTAACACCCTAACGGTCCGGGAAACAACAGACATGGTCGAGACTCTTCTCATTGACCAATGACTAGTCAGTTGGACCTGGTTACAATCCTTGACAGCCCCTACGCTTCCATCGAATGAACTTCGATTGCTTTTGGAAACCGTTAACGATACGACGTAATCCCTTTGTGCTGCGGTACTTTGTTTGTCCAAGGTTTGATCGTCGGTATCCTACATACTGTGTTCACATCTCGTTCACAACAAACAATTTCTCTCGTCCATGATCATTTCATCTCTTGTGACCTAGTCACGTCCTTGCAAGGTGTTGATGCAATATCACCGAGTGGGCCCAGAGTACCTGTCCTGTTCACAAGGACTGACAAATCCCGCTCTTATCTATTAACATACTCATCAACCATCTATTTCGGAATACCCAAAGTGCACCGTTATAGCCAGCATATTTCAGTCAGGCGGTGGGATACAAATCAAAGTCTCCTCATAGATGACAATTACGTATGATCATTACGGTCTAAGGACTAAGCCATATGTTACAAAGTCATAGCAACAGACATGGTCCGGGAAACAACAGACATGGTCGAGACTCTTCTCATTGACCAATGACTAGTCAGTTGGACCTGGTTACAATCCTTGACAGCCCCTACGCTTCCATCGAATGAACTTCGATTGCTTTTGGAAACCGTTAACGATACGACGTAATCCCTTTGTGCTGCGGTACTTTGTTTGTCCAAGGTTTGATCGTCGGTATCCTACATACTGTGTTCACATCTCGTTCACAACAAACAATTTCTCTCGTTCATGATCATTTCATCTCTTGTGACCTAGTCACGTCCTTGCAAGGTGTTGATGCAATATCACCGAGTGGGCCCAGAGTACCTGTCCTGTTCACAAGGACTGACAAATCCCGCTCTGATCTATTAACATACTCATCAACCATCTATTTCGGAATACCCAAAGTGCACCGTTATAGCCAGCATATTTCAGTCAGGCGGTGGGATACAAATCAAAGTCTCCTCATAGATGACAATTACGTATGATCATTACGGTCTAAGGACTAAGCCATATGTTACAAAGTCATAGCAACGCTGAACTATGTGACTCGATCACATTGCAATACTTTAGGTGGGTGTACGTCCATCACATCATTCCCCTTAACGATATGACCTCATTGTCAATGGACTTAAGTGTCGCCATGATCAGGAAAGCTTGATCAATCAATTGCCCAATGAGATAGTTTACCCGAGTTAAACTACGGACCATGTTTTATACTACACCTGTATTAGTATTTCCAAGTAATACAGCTATAACACAGTATAAAACGTATTATGAACAAAACGAATATGTGACAAATATCTTTATTAATTTGTCTCTAGGGCACATATCCAACATGAAGGACCACATAATGATGTCAAGCAACTCCTAAGTATGCTAGGATTGTGGTAAGTTTTTTTACTATGACAATGATTAGGTTATGCAAAGGAATGAATTTATTTAGAGAAAGAATCTACAATAACTTGATCAACCCCAATCAATGCATAAGCAAAAGTAGGAAGAAACAAGAGAAAACGACTCATCTGGCTACCTTTGGGAACAAGTCGGTTTTCATCGGCAGGCTTTTGACACCATACTTTGCGTAGACATACATTTGTAATGCCCATTTTTAGAAGAAGAAAATGTCATTTTGTTACAAATTGAAACGCTTGCATGTCAACCGCCATCAATAATTAAATGGGTGAATCATTATGTAGTTGAGTTGGTCAGAAGGATAGTGGTATCCTCAATTGATCAGAGTTTAAGTTTCAAATTTAACATTAGTGATTGTATTTTTTTGGATTTATTTTAATTTTTCAGCAATGTCCTTTCGGTGAGTGAAGATGTCTTCATCAACTATGAAGCCCTTGTGATGACTTCGTTAATGTCAAGATGATGCATCAGCTTAGTATTGCGAAGATGCTCATAAAAATATGATGTGTGTGTATGCGTTTATAAGGATGGGTATGCTCAGACCATGGATAATAGTATAGCTAGTTGTTGACTATAAAACGTCATGTCATCTATAGCCAAGCTTATTACCAACAAATACAATAGTTAAATATAAATACGTACTATGAAATACTTTATCTATAAATAAAACACATGTTTTTTTTCCACAAAGTACATACCGCCTTCGCTCGCGTAGCATGTTTCTCTTTTCCCTTATCTCCTCTCCTCTCCTTTAACTAAATGGAAATATAATATTTCAATGCTTACAACCAGTTATTATACTTGTTGTTGTGTATTGTACAGTGTTTTGAAAAAAGATCAAGCTGCTACTTTTCCAACATCTTAAACCACATGACAAACCCCGGCCACCCGCACGGACCGGCTCCACGGCACCGATGCCTCTGCCGCCCCCCGCCACCGCACTCTCCTTCGCCGACGTCGGCGCCCTCCGCCGTTCGTACGTGCGCCTCATCGCCCTCTCCTCCACGCTCCGCCACCTCGACCAGCTCCTCGCCGTCTCCCTCGCATCCGGCCACTACCCGCTCGACCCAGCCCCGGTGACCTCGCTCCTCCTCCGCTACGCCTCCCTCCGCGCCCCTCCCGGCCACCTCCTCCGCCTCTTCCGCTCCTTCCCCGACCCCGACCGGTTCCTCCGCAACGCCCTCCTCCGCTCCCTCCCGTCCCTCCGCCCCGACCTCCTCTTCCCTTCCCCCGACTCCTTCTCCTTCGCCTTCGCCGCCACCTCGCTCAACTCTTCCTGCTGCCACCGCCGCCACACCGTCCCCCCTTCCGCCTCCGCGCGCGCGCTGCACGGGCTCGCCGTGGCCGCGGGGTACGCGGGGGACACGTTCGTGGCGTCGGCCTTCACCAAGCTCTACTCCACGCTGTCGAGAGGCGATGACGCACGCAAGGTGTTCGACGCGGTGCAGTCCCCGGACACGGTCCTTTGGAACACGCTGCTCGCCGTGCTGTCCGGTTCGGAGGCCATGGAGGCGTTCGTGCTGATGGTAGGGGCAGGATCGGCGCAGCCTGACATGGCCACACTGTCGTCCGTCCTGCCGGCGGCAGCAGAGGTTGCAGATGTGACCATGGGAAGGTGCTTGCACGCGTTCGGGGAGAAATGCGGATTGGCGCAGCACGAGCATGTCGTGACGGCGCTGATCTCACTGTATGCCAAGTGTGGAGACATGGAGTGCGCACGGCGTCTGTTTGACGGGATGGCGTCGCCGGATTTGGTTGCATACAATGCCTTGATCTCGGGCTACTCGGTTAATGGCATGGTTGGATCGTCGGTGGAGCTGTTCAAAGATCTGGTGGCCTTGGGCTTGAGGCCAACCTCGAGCACGATGGTGGCGCTGATCCCGGTGCACAGTCCGTTCGGGCATGAACAGCTTACTCGGTGCTTACATGCGCATGCTGTCAAGGTTGGGTTTGATGCCAATGCTCTCGTATCGACATCGCTTACCACTCTGTACTGTAGGTTAAACGATATGGATTCTGCAAGGAAAGCTTTTGATGCAATGCCTGAAAAGACCATGGAATCATGGAATGCCATGATATCTGGGTATGCCCAGAATGGTTTGACAGAGATGGCCGTTGCACTCTTCCAGAAAATGCAGGCGCTCAATGTGCGGCCGAATCCGCTCACCATCTCAAGCACTCTGTCGGCCTGTGCACAGCTTGGAGCTTTGTCGCTGGGAAAGTGGGTACACAAGATCATCGCCAAGGAGAACCTCGATCTCAATGTTTATGTCATGACAGCGCTCATTGACATGTATGTGAAGTGTGGAAGCATTGCTGAAGCTCGCGGCATCTTCGACAGAATGGACAACAAGAATGTGGTCTCCTGGAATGCGATGATCTCCGGATATGGCCTCCATGGTGAAGGTGCTGAAGCTTTGAAGCTCTACAAGGACATGCTGGATGTGCACCTTCTTCCAACAAGCTCCACCTTCCTGTCAGTACTCTATGCGTGCAGCCATGGAGGATTGGTTGAGAAAGGGCGGACAGCCTTCCGGTCAATGACCGGTGATTACGGGATCACTCCAGGCATTGAGCACTGCACTTGCATGGTGGATCTTCTCGGCCGAGCTGGCCGGCTCAAGGAGGCTCATGACCTCATCTCAGAGTTACCCAAGAGCGCCGTTGGACCTGGCGTGTGGGGTGCTTTACTTGCTGCTTGTATGGTTCATAAGGATGCCGACCTTGCAAAATTGGCTTCCGAGAAGCTGTTTGAACTAGAGCCTGAGAACAGCGGCTACTATGTGCTGCTCTCCAATCTGTACACATCAAAGAAGCAGTATTCTGAAGCAGCTGTGGTGAGGCAGGAGGCAAAGAGCAAGAAGCTGGTGAAAACACCAGGGTGTACTCTAATCGAGATAGGTGACAAACCACACGTCTTCATGGCTGGTGATCGTGCCCACCCACAGTCAGACGACATCTACTCGTACTTGGAGAAGCTAACTACAAAGATGATTGAGGCTGGGTACCGACCCGACACGGAGGCAGCATTGTACGACGTCGAGGAGGAAGAGAAGGAGCATATGGTGAAGGTGCACAGCGAGAAGCTGGCCATCGCCTTTGGACTACTCAATACGGAACCTGGGACAGAGATCAGGATCATCAAGAACCTTAGGGTGTGCCTGGACTGCCATAATGCCACCAAGATTATATCCAAGGTGACGCAGAGGCTGATTGTGGTTAGGGATGCGTCGAGGTTTCACCATTTCAGAGATGGAGTTTGCTCCTGTGGTGATTACTGGTGATGCACTGGGATTTCCTCTGATCTCTTAACTGAAGATTAGTTGATTCTTTCAAGTTATTCCTCTCTGGAGAGCATTTACTGAGCTAAAAATATGTGTGACCCTCGGGTGCCAATTTTATGGGGCTAGGGGAAGTGTCAGAACCTACTCATAACCAGCCCATTTCATTTCAGTATACTCATAACAAGAGCCAAGGTTTTAACCCAAGGCACAGACTCTCTCGCCTGTATACAACAATTCTACCAGCTCTTGGAGATGCACAACTGCTTCAGCATACAGTCGTTCACAAAAAACATAGTAGTACTGAAAATAGAACCCTTGTCATGGATCGTAAATTGTAATATTCAATTGCCAATTGGCATAACATGCGAGCTGCAGAATAATTTGTCTTTTTCTACAAGTATGGTTATAGTGTTAACCAACATTGCTAGAAGCCAGAAGAGAAGCTTTGCTAGTACTTGATTTCCTGGTAACAAATCATTACTTCACAATAGATTCACGAATAAAGTTGTCAAGGGAAGCTCTTTTGCCTAGAATGTTGAATGAACTGCAGTATTTCAGCATTGGCTATCTTAGGTTTGCTGCTGAGTTGCATCATCTTGGTCATGGCAGAATCTTCTTCAGCCGATGCGTGCCATTCAGGATTTCGAGACGTGTATTCTGCCTGCTCCCATCGGCCAAGGATATATGTTAGTGTTCATTAAGTAAATTGGATAAATTCAAATCATGTTAAACAGTAATCCTAGTCCTAGTAGGCTTAAATCACCATGTCTTGCAAGTAAAATGATGAAAGGACAGTTACGTAACTTGAGCGACGAAGTAATAATATTCATGACAAACAGGAACTCTGCCAAGCTTTAGGGACAAGATAATTAACTTATGAAGTGCATGAGAATTTAGTACATTTGTTCCTACCTAGTTCCTCAGTGCTTGCCCGCTTGAGGTCAGAATCCAGATGTCATTCAGTACATATAACCGTGTGTTCTAGCATGCACTGGAGGCAAACAAAGGTTCTTCATGAATCATGAGCTAAGATGAGCCTAGCCCCAACAACTTTGTTAGTGTTGATAGGCTACAGCCTTGTGACTACAGGTCAGCAGGCAGCAGCATATTTACATCAACAGTGTGTTCTGACAGTACGCTTTGGCACAGTCTGAAACTCTGAATATCTCATGTCACCATGTAGCTTCAACACGAACAGCCTTGCAATGTAAAAAGTATAATGTTGTGCCAACCACTTGCCAGTTATACTCATCATCTCAGGTTTTATTATAAACTGACCTTATAAGTTAGCCTCGTCGTTTCAGGGTTCATTCCAAAATTTGAGCTATATCCCCTCGGAACCCGACACCACGCTCCACAGTCTACACAGCACTCCATACTTATTCTGGACCTATTTCCCTGCCACAAGATCTGAGTGTACACAGGAGATACCAAGAGAAATTCTCCTGGATAATCAATAACTCGATATGGACGGAATCAGGTGTGAAAAATACGACTCTGTGGACTTTGTTAGACAGTTAGAGAACATCCGATTCATCCATTTTCATGTCCCACAGAGCTGCGCCCAGGTAGCTTGACTAGTCCTCTTTCCTGCATCGATCTCCTGATAGCCAGAGACTTATCCCACCTCCCGTATGAGGTATACAAGTTGGACATCAGCACATAAAAATCGGGCGTGTCAGGATGAAGAGCCGTCATCCTATTGATAGCTTCTTCTCCAAACTCTAATCTGGAATGGAGCTTGCACCCATGGAGAAAAGCTCCCCAGACACTAATGTCTGCTTGCATTGGCATATTCTGTATGAACTCCAATGCCTCCTCCAGATTTCCGGCACGGGCCAGCACATCAACCATACATGCATAGTGCTTCATTGAAGGAGTTATGTTGAAATACTGTGACATGCTATCAAAGCACTCCTTTCCCACAGTAACCATCCCAGTGTGGCTGCAAGTGGAAAGGATACTTGTGAACACTGCATCATTTGGTTGGATATTGTCCTTCAGCATTTCATTAAAAAGCTCGATCGAGCCAGCAGAATCGCCCTGCATGCCATAACCTCCAATCATAGCACCCCAAGTGACAGAATTGCGGTCATTCATCTCATTGAACACCCTCTGAGCAGATGGGACATCAGCACATTTGTTGTACAGGTTCAGCAGAGCAGTGTTTACGTAAATGTTAGACAGAAACGCGCCTTTGACAGCATAAGTATGGAAGCATTTACCGATAAGTAGATCGCCCAAACAAACACAGGCTGACAAGGCGTTCACTACGGAGATGGCATCAGGAGAAGAACCCTGCACCCTCATCTGACTAAATAGTACTAGAGCTTCATTGCTCATGTCATTCTCAACATAGCCAGCGATCAGTGAGTTCCATGTGACAACATCCTTGTTCGAAATTCTTCCAAACATGCCGTTGGCCTCTGACACCGCTTTACACTTTGCATACATATCGACAAGCGCATTCATCACCACGTCATTCTCAACCACACCCAACTTAACTGACATCCCATGAATCAACCTTCCTAGAGACAAGTGTCGCAACTGAGCAGAAGCTGATAGAACAGTTGCTATGGTCACCGAATTAGGAACAATGTGCACAAATTTCTTGTCAGAGAACAGAAGTAAGGCATCAAGAGGGCTCCCATTCTGTGTATAGCCCACGATCATCGTCGTCCACAGAACAAGATCCATAAAACTGAGGTCATCAAACAGCCGCCGAGCATCCTCTACCTCTCCGCACTTGACATACATATCCAGCATCGCTGCAGTAATGAAAGGGTTAAAGGCCATGCCAATTTTTATCACTGAACCATGAATCCATCTCCCTTGGTGTAAAGTACCGAGCATGGTGCAGGCCGCGAGCACGCTCGCCATCGTGTACTCGCTCGGCGGCACGCGCTCCTCCCTCATCTCATTGAACAGCGCCAGTCCTTCTTCGGCGAAACCGTTCTGAAGGCAACCGCTGAGCATGGATGTCCACGACACCACATTGCGGGCACGGATCCTGTCAAACACCTTGCGTGCGTTCTCCAGGTCGCCGCATTTGGCATACATGTTGACCAGGCAGTTCATCACGAACCCGTCGGCGCCGCCGACCTTGACGGCGTCGCAGTGCAGCCGCCTGCCGTAGCGGAAGTCGGACGACCTGACGGAGGCCTTGAGCACGAGGGACAGCAGGACGACGTCGCCCTGGTGCGGCACGGGGCAGCGCCGCCGCATGTCCCGGTGGAGCGCTACGACCTCCGCGTGGCGCCCCGCGGCGGCGTGCCACCCGAGCGCGACCCTGTAGGTGTAGGCATCCGGGCGGGGGGTTTCGTCGAGCACCCTGCGCGCGGAGGCGAGGTCGCCCAGCGCCGCGTAGCAGCTGAGCAGCTTGGTGCGGGCGCGGAGGGCGCGGAGGGCGCCGTGCGCGAGGAGGCGCGCGTGGAGGGCGCGGAGGGCGGGGAGGGTGGCGCACGCCGGGAGGAGGCGGTGGAGGGGGCCGCCGTGAGGCGGGTGCTCGACGCAGTGAGCGTCCGGGCGAGCGCCGGGCGGGAACGGTGCGCGCATTGGGCGTGTCCCGGGCTTCTCCGGTTCTTCTGTCTGATGGATTGATTGCGGTGCGGGAGGGAAGCCCACGAGGTAATGTAGTGCCAAGGCCCAGTTTGGCTTGTTTCCCTTTGCCTTCTGATTTTATTTTGTTGGGCCACTAAGTATTTGAAAGTACTTCGAAGGTACAGTAGTACTTGGGTAGGTTATTTTTGGTGCGTTCAGAAGTAGTTATATTTCAAATTTTGAGCGCATCCGTGAGAAGCAAACTATGACTGTGCGCCAATTAAATCTGCGACTACACGATAAGAAAAATTGTAGTTGCGCGTGAACTAAATACGTGGTTGTGCATGTGGCTAAGCGTGAACTAAATCTGTTGGAATCTACAGTAGCAAATTCCTAAATACCGATGTTGATAAAAGTGTCAAACCTTTTGCAAGGCATTGGGGCTACCCAGCGGCAGTGGTACACAAAAACATGGTTGTCCACACACAACTGAGCGATGACGACAATCTATTTTTCACCGTCCGGCCTGTGGTGTACTCTAGGTCGAAGCGCACCACTAGGTTTGTCTTCTTGCTCAGGATCTCTTCGAAGAGGTCGAGTATTTGCTTCATGGGGGTGGGTTTAGCGGCGATCGCTTTAGACTTCATGTCGGCGATGTGCACCATTGCAATCGAGGAGAGGGACGCAAGAGACAGATGTGGTTGTTCTTGGGTGTGGTCATTGAAACTGTAAGTGAAAGGGAGAGTAACGGGGGTGTGGGTGTATGGGAATTTAGCTTTTATAAGATGCATCCATAAGCCCCTCTTATCCTTAAGAATCCACCACGCCCATCAGAGTATAAGAGCCACATTCATGTGTGAGGACACCAGAATAGCCAAACCCCCTTAGTCCTTAGGGAAGCATACATCACCCCACTTGGTCGTATGGTATTTTTGGCGCTCATTGGCCCCTGCCGGAAGAAGCATATGCTAGATACTTGTCGTTGGATCTACGAACCCCTTATGTCGGAATATACAACCCCATCATATACAAGAAGAGTGTATAGAGGCAAGTTCTGATGAGCACATATTTCCCCCCTTTGAAGGTGAACTTTCTGCACCATGGCTTTGCCTTGGATACAACACACCCCATAAGCGGGTCAAACTCCCAGATCGAGATCTTAGAATCACAGAGCGTCATCCACAAGTTGGAGACGGGTAAGGAGGACAATTAAGGTTGGCTGGTATTCAATGTTGATCAACATGTGAATACCGCATGGCGACCTCATTCTTATGAAAGTTTATCTTAAGGCCCGACATGACCTCAAAGTAGTGTAGAAGAAATTTGAGGTTGATGATATCAAGCTTCGACCTCTCTACCACGATCATGGTACCATCTGCATAGTAGAGATGGGTCACACCACCTCCATGGATAATATAACTAACCACACCAAAGATGTGTTCGACCATCCTCTCTTTATCCAACATGGCCGCGAGGGTGTCAATCGCAATGTTGAAAAGGAGGGGGTAAACAATGCCTCTTCCTCACCCAACAAGACCTAAAATAGGGCCCCACCTCCTCATTAACATTAATAGTGGTGCTAGAACTCATGGCCATTTGAATGATCCAACAACACCATCTACCATCGAACCCCCTTATGATTAACAAACTGGAAAAGGAAGGACCAGTTTGGAAAACTATAAGACTCCTGGAAATCTAGCTTAAGGAACACATCCTTGGTGCTGAATCTTAACATCATTAACAATATCATGAAGCGCTAAGATCCCATCATGAATACACAGCTCCTTAATAAAGTCAACATGGTAAGGATATGTGAGGCATTACACTACTAGGGCAAACCCCATCGCATAGAGATTAGCAAAGATTTTCTTAAGGACATTGATCGCGATCGCCATAAAGTGTTGGATGTATGCCACCCCAACTAGTTTGGGGATCAGGGTAACCACACTGAAGTTTAGACGAGGCATGTCCAATTTACCAATGTAGAATTATTGCAACATTGGCATAATCACCGCATGAAGATGCTCCAAAACTTCTGGAAGAACATGATAGAGAGGTCATTTAGACTAGGAGATGAACTATGATTCATCTTCATAATCATTCAACCTACCTCTTTAGGCAAGAATGAGAGGGTGAGGTCAGCATTCTTGTCAGCTGACACCCTCGCCTCTATTGACCAAAAGTCCACGACTAACGCAACTTTGGAACATGGCTCCATTGTGAAATCTTTTTATAGAAGGGATAGATGTGGGCGATGATAGACCCGACATCATGCAAGAGTACCACTCCCTCCCGAAGGCACTGGATGGTTACTCCTTTGTTGAAAGCATTATAGGCTTCCACACCAATATTTACAGGGACATAGTTTCTCCAATGAAAATTAAAATCTAATGTTTTTAAAGGAGAATTACCCTAACATCTATATTTTGCATAGGTTGTTAAAAGAATGTATTTTCTATCTCAAACATAATGGAGACTATCACTTGAAGATTATGTCTCTATGGAGATGAGGTGACGAGGGGCATGACCAAGACGGGGATGTGGTGACAATGCTTTAGACACTTGTCCGACACCACTAGTCATAGACTCGTTGTCCATCCACTCCATTAACATAGTCAAGGGTGGGGACGCGACACAAGAGCCCTTAACTACATGCATGAGAATAATAATTGGGCATGTGAGAAAACACAATCGATAGAGGGGAAATGACAATGTGTTGCGCTGCATCGACTGTGATGGGCTCCATCTTGGAGATGTTCCCATCCAGGTCGATGTCCAAGGCCCTGTCGTTGAGAATCATCACCTGGCCCCGGATGTCGCTACCTCCAGGTGTGGAAATGTACGTTGGCCTAGGTCCCATCTTAAATAAGGCCAATTTGTTTTCATATATAAATATATTACAAAATATAATTTGTAAAATTTAATGTGTAGGGGGCATTGGCCCCCTCCCCTGAATTCCATCATGTTATACTTATTAAATGGATCTTATTGGTGGTGCCGCTGAACTTGGCCTCCAAAACTTTGGTTCCCCATCAGGCGAGGGTGCTCCACACGTGGAGTGGTAGTGATCGACGAGGGAAGCGGTGAGTAGGGAATGCAACGACAGTGAGTGTCAGTGATAATTCTGGCAGGTCGACCGGTAGGGTACCCCGAGCTAGATGAACAAGAGTCGATGGTAACAGGGATTCAAAGTTACCCAGATCCAGGCTATTCGAGGAGATAAAACCTACTTCTTGCTTGGTTTCCATTATATCATTATATTGGAGTGTATGCACAATACAATGTTCTAAGAGATTGTTGATTGAGTTCTACGAGCCTAGCGCCCTCGATTTATGTACTACATTTGGGGGGGGGGGGGGGGGGTCCTAGGCCACTAAGAGGTATACCTTCCATCCCATGAGGTCAAATCGAAATGATGAGAGATCCATTTTATGGGACACCATCTGTTGCCATTGAACCGATCAAGGTGCCATTTTTGCCGGGCTTAACTCAAGCCTTGTAAAGACTTCATACGTTATCTGCTTTTATTATTAATCAAAAAATTACGGCGGGGCCTTGCCAAACTGTTTAACCCTAAAAAATGCCCATCCGAGGTGAATTTAGATCACCTTTTGTTCTTGTGAGTGTAAAAAGAATGTAGCCAACTTGCTCCCCGCCTTCGGCCGTCGGGCCTCCCCGAAGACTCAAGGACAGCTCTGTCGCCACCCTTCCGCTCCATCTTTCTTTGTTTATCTTTCTCCCTCACCTCTGGCAACGAGCCCCACAGCCGATTGCCGCCGTGTTGTTGCTCGCAATCGACCAGGCCCCTGTTCTTCCATCCAATCACGGCACTCCCTTCCCCGTTCCGCGGCATGGCAGTATCGGGCCGGATCCACCACCGGTGCTCCGATCGAGAACCGCTGACGTGATCCCGATCAAACATACTTAACTATTTATCAGTGATTAAGCGTTGAAAGACAGAGAAGCTTGAGAGCGGAGGATATGCATATGCCATGTGAGAAATGAGCATGCGTCATCATGAGTCATAAGGACGTATGAACACCATGTGTTTGCACATACTGATAGCCTTACGTATACGACAGGTATACAGTCACCCATCACACGAAGAGACTATTGACGCGTTCACAAAGGAGACGCGCCCTCTGATGTACGTACACTGGTGTCTTCACATACAACATACAAGAAGCTGCCAGTAAACTATGATGGCGCTGCCGTGTTACACAGTTTTCACCAACCTTTTTCTCCAAAAATAATATAAACCACCTACCTTCGCTTGCAAGGAGGAAGACCTGTAGCAAGAAGTAGCGATAAAATATAACCCTCGACCCTATCGAAGCAGATAGAAATGCACAGTAGAATGCATAAACTAAATGACAGCCGGTCATGCATGATCACTGCACTGGAATCACTAATTATACCGGCCGAAATTTTGTCCGTTCCCTTGCAGGAATAGCGCGACTGAGCTAGCGACTCAGTCCGACATTGAATCTTTCACGAAGTTTTACAGATTCCCACCTTACGAACAACAATGGGGATATTCTTCTTCTGCAGAATCTCTACTATCTGAAATTATCTCACGCGGTTGGCAATTAATTAACTAGAGTACATGCTTCAAATGCATACTCCAACGACGGCGTCTCACTTCTCACTCTACAGCACCAGCACAGCACTGGCACAGCACAGGGCGTGCGTCAGTGTGGTGTGGAAAGGGCGATCCAGTCGAAGCCGGCCCGGATTCATTAATAAGTATAACAAAAAACTAACTAAACGTCTAGACAGCGTATTAGCCATGATTCGGTCGACGGCTAGTTCATCATAGCGACAGGTAGCTAGCTAGTATCCCAACAACCCCCATGTAAGTAGGAGTGAGCACTGGATCTACGCTAGCTATCTAGGCCATGCATGCACAGCAAAGACCACACCTTTTCCCCCTCCCTCTGGCCGCCGCACAAATCGATCACAAAGACACAATCTTTTTCTCCTTTTTTTCTTGAGATCGAGACGCCATCTTTGCACCTGGGGTGTGTGGTGGGGTGGCAAAATCATCTTTCCCTCCAGTCTCCATAATTTGACAATTTGACCAGGGAAAGGCATGCATGTGGAGCATATTTCATGTAGCATGTATGGCACGAAAGCAGCGGAGGGTAGCCCGTAAGCCACGAATTTTGACCGCGGTGGCTCTGCGTGCGGCGCGGCGTCTAGATCATCGGCGTTTCCGTGAGTGAGTGAGTGGAGTGTGGTCCGTCCAGTCGACGGAGTGACGCCGGCGGAGCGAGCTAGCAACTCCACCAAACGTCCGGGACGGGACCCATGCATGCATGCGTATGCCCGCTGTTCATCCATAGATTTTCAGGCACGTAGCTATCTAGCTAGCTAGGGTTTGCCGTTTGGTAGGAAAATACCAAGCGTCGATCACCTTGATTTTTTCAGCAGAAACTCTTACACGTACACCACACGGTAACTGCTTTTCTTTATGTATAAGAGAGTTTATTCTGTTGACGGAAGAGGATTAAGTAGTCGACAAGTTGCACTTCGGTCTCATATAGTAGTACCAGGCAGGCGAAAGCTTGACGAACCCACGGGAAAACGTCGCCATACGCAACGGACGAAGGGAGGGGCACACTGAGCTGAAACCCGTGTGCGATGTCCATGAGCTTTTTTTAGGTGCCCGTGTCTACGTGTTACCATCTCAAGCAGTGGACGCTAGATCAAAGATAAGGCCGGCAGGCTAGGTTCAAGATAAGTCCGTTCCTGTTGAAGTGATCTATATAGTAGTTTGAAAGGCGCTTCCGTTCATTAACGGATGTTTTGTTTCTAGTATGCAGAGATCAGCTGAAATGCACGCTCATCATCCACTAATGAAGAAGCGCCAAGAGGTCGAGCACAAAGCTCGGATTAGGCCAAGCTACCTACTGCAAAGAAAGGAAAGCGACCCTCTCCCTCACTCTAATTAGCAACTGACAGTTTTACGCCTTGGATGAGCAAACTGAGACATATCACATATGCCCTTTCCCGGCGCTTCAAGCTTCAAGACGACGAGTAGTAGCCTGATAAAAAAGATCATGCTAACCTGAAGGTCAACCTATATATGCTCCTTCTATTTCTGATGAAAATTGATCATGCTAGGTAATAACCGAGCATCTATACGAGACATAAGTATGTAAGAATAGGTGTACTGACTCTCACCAAACTCAGACATTATTGGCTGCATAGTGACACTGTGATACACGTACGTACCTACACTGAAGCATCTGCTTTCAACATGTTCAGTTATATTATTACTAGTTCTATACATTGGTTGTCGTCAACGCCAAGCAACGCATGCACTGGAGAGGAGGATACGAGCTGAATTGGCATGGCTCGTATTTTTCACAGCCAGCTGCCTAATTTTCGGACACAAGAGGACTTCTGCTTGACAGGCTCTCTTACTTAAGAAAATCAGAAGGAGAAAAGAATAGGAGAGAAACCCAAACCATTGGGCAAAATCATGACTACACACTTCGACAGCTTGCTTTACACGCACAGTACTGATGGGTAGACAGAGTGTTGTGATTCGAAAGCGAAAATATATATAGAAAAGAGTGTAAAGAGAAATCTGAGCAAAGCTAGTATAGCTCATATCATATCATGCATTTATGTTGCATGCAGTAGGAAAGGGAAATCTAACCAGTCAGGCAGGCTTGTCCCATCGCCCCCGCAAAAAATATATCTTTTGCCCTAAATGATCTTTCGTTCAGCTGAAGTACACCACTTATCCTTTAAAAAAATTATTTTCACATCTGATCCCTTCAATTTTCTGTTAATCCTTAACCGTCATCTTTACACGTATATCAGCCAAACCATTAGACGTTTTAAGGTGTTGGCTAATAATTAAATGAAATTCAGAGAACAAAACGGCTAACTGTTTGTAGTTTTAGTAGTCAACCATGCGTCGTCTTTGACTGCCTACTAGACATCTTGACCTTTCAACACTCAAAACGTATAACGGTTTGGCTGCTATACATGTAAATGTGTTGGCTAATTATTACACAAATTCAATGGGGTCAGATCAGATGTGAGAATAAGTTTTTCAGAGGGTCAGTGGTGTACTTAAGCTGAATGAAAGATCATTTAGATACCAAAAAAAAGTATCTTGTCCCATTGAGACAGTCCCCACGAAGGACTGATCCATGTTAGAGCAACTCTATTAGAGTCGACAAATTCTCGTACTGCAAAAGTGATATGGGGTTCGCCCTAAATATCAAATGCAGTACGAAAATCAATTCAGTAGAACAGATACGCCATCCAACACGCCATATTTCAAATATATAAAAACTTAATCTTTTTCGGGTACATATAACGCCGGAACTTCGCCAGAATTTAAAAAGACGTAAAAAGGAAAAATTGTCGAGGGCGTCGCCGGATCCATGGCGGAGTTCATCAACATGAATGAGTAGTTTTTCTCCTCCCACACGTCCTCCAACCGCGTGACGGCGCCGTCCTCGCCCGCCACCTTCGTCGTGTACAACTCATGCTCTGCATCGCGGAAACGCGAGGTGGACGGCCAGACAAGATTGCATAACTCATGGAACCGCGCCCAAGAGCCGTTCCCTGTATGGGAGAGGACATCGCGGACCGAGCTGGGTCGACCGGAGGAGGCACGGAGCCGTGGAAGGATCCCTCTGCGTCTTTGTTGGTCTTGTGCTTCATCGGCGGCGAGCCGGTCCTGCCTCCGCAGGTGCTACCTTCTCCCTGAGCCATCTGTATTGCTCACCGAAGAGGGAAGATGATGCATCGGTGGAGGGGGGAGAGAATGCAAGACAGTAACCATATACCCCCTCCCGCCGCATCGTAGATATAGCGATGGGGAGGGGATTTTGGTAGAACCTGAGAACCGTCGAAATGATATGAAAGCAGGCAAATGATCATCTTGAAAGAGGGGAAGAAGTTGATCTTTTCGCTAAAAGTAAGGGGATATGTGGTAGAAATATGGCAGACCTTGGCCTCCCAAGGATATCTTTGGTTCCTCTCAACAAAAGGTCTACATTGAGGGCTCTAGCTAGTTCTTTGGATGTTCCCTATTATACATTACAGAGAAGGTTCAAATGTGGTGAAATAAGGCACCACACGAGCAGACTCAAGTCCTCTCTGTAACCAAAGAACAAGATATCAAAGCTCAATTTTTGCATTTTGATGCACGATTGATCAAACAAAAACAACAAATGTTATGTCTCCAACATTCTTGGACTTAACTACAGGCCTCCACTATTGAGGAGAATCGATCATTTTAAAATGCAATCATAAGGCTTATTAGGGAAAAGATGCTCATACTAAACGTGTTTCTAGCTATCCACAAAATCCCAACAATGAGAGGCTAATGGAAACCAGAAAATACGACAAGTTTGGCCAAAGAGATGATTCGCAAGGGAAAGGAACTCAATGTAGTTAGAAGGATCCCAGTTGACACTCAGTAACAACCGAACTCAACTCCAAAGAAGTTTAGCCAACACACTACTACAGAGAATATGACCGGTTTCCTCGATCTCCCCACAAAGAGAACAAGAAGCACTGGCACAATCATGCCTTTTGATAATTTGGCCACTCGTACGAAGCCTCAAGCGAATAGCTTGCCACAAGAAGATCTTAATCTTACTATGGTTGTAAGCCTGCGACACAAACTTAAGACGTCTGATGGCCATGGACCATCCAAGAATACAAACATTTCATAGAAAACTTGCGCGAGGTTGAGTGAGGCGACACCACTGTGTCCTTTATCTTCAAAAGATAAGGGAAGCTAGCAGAGAGAGCATGCCAACTATCCAACTCTATTGGAGACAAAGCACGATGTAAACCAAGATCCCAATTATTCCTCCAGGGCTCTCAAATGGAGATCTCAAGGAAGAGCATTACAAGAAGAGGACTGGGTAAGAAGAACACAGGAGACCATCCCTAGCCACCAATCCAGCAAGAATCTAACCGAAGACCCATAACGAACATTATACTTAACTTGGGATCTGAATTTGTCATGAACTTTAACTAGACTAGATCCTTCCAAAAATGAGAACCCTCATGCGGAGAGGAAAACAAAGGATTGTCATTAGGGAAATGTTTAGCTCTTCGGATTCCTCTCAACAAAGCCCTAGGCTGGTCTTGAAGGATTTCCACCACTATTTCATCAAAAGTCATTTATCCACGCTGGAGGTATTAATAATTCCTAGCCATCAAGGTTTTTATACTTACGCGTTGACTTGTACTATTTAACAAGCCTGTTTTTTCCTTATTGTCAACAACATTCCAGTAACAAGAGCTTTGGTGCTTACCGAAGCCATCATGAGTACCCGCAAACAAGCGATAAAATCTCATGGTAAACATAGGGATCGAAGAAAGATATGTGTAGTTCAAGACACTCTTCTCGCTATAGTATTAAACGACCACACCAAGAGGCAACCCGGTTCCCCATCTTCAAGATGGTGGAGAAGAAAATCATAGTCGTTAGCTTGAAGAGGGCTTGCCTCGTTACCGGCGAGGGTGTGGTGTTCGTGACGGCCCGCTCGAAGCACTACTCGCTGGAGACAACACTCAATAGGGAAGGAACCAAGCTTGCTGGTAAGGTGGTTAGCAATGTGAGCCTGTTCGGCTGGGCCACAACCCAAAACCATAACCTCACTTTTGTGGAGGTTAGTTTTAAACCCGACATAACCTCAAAACAAAGTAGAAGAAATTTTCAATTGGCCAAACACAATTCATCTTTCTCAATGAGAATCCTCGTCAACATACCGCAGGGTATGCTCATCACACATCACCATTGGCAAAAGAAAAAAGAAGCAAACCTCACCGTTAACATACATTGTTGTATGCCCATTACATATCAACTGCATGACCTTATGGACGTATCGAGGGTCAAAAGCCTTTAACCAGAAAACATCACTAAGAAGACCATCTGAGACAATCATACAATTTGTAGGAGTCGAGCATGAGCGTTATAACTTTCTTTCACTAGATCAAAAATCATGAACCATTTCATATTTCCTTCGTTCTCAATTAGATGACTTTCATTTTTATACATGCCTAGATACACATATGGATAAATGAAAATCATCTAATTTAGAACGAAAGGAATACAACGCAAGAATAACATTTAGAATAAAATAACTTTTAATAAGAGCCGAGAGGGCGTTAGTAACAAAAGTCTTGGAAGGGAAGTTAGCAAAGTAATTGACCAGGGCCGTGGAATGACATTTCAAGTCCTCTTCCAGTGAACTTCCGGTAAAAAAGAAGAGAACGACTCCAGATAGATATCCCCCAATAATTCAAGATACCACAACGATGTACAGTAGAAAAGTGCGCATTGGCGGAGGAGAAGTCAGGGGAAAACGTGTGTACTCTGTCGTCATTGTCCTCATTCTTTTACCCCTGGAGACTGTGACACACACCAAATCATGTCCGATCAAATCCATTTTACTTTTACACCGTCTTCACCGGCCCAGATGCTTTACCTTCTTCGCCGGTCATCGATTTTACACGGCCGTTGCGTCGCTCTAGACACCGCAAATGCCACCAACCGCGCGCGCCATGGTTCTATTTAAACCCATCGGAGCGCTCGTTAGAAACCAAACCACCACGCCGACCGCCGACGACTGCCAACGTCACTAGATAGCTCACACGCACACTAGCTGGCTAGCTTAGCTCGGTTGGCAATGGCGGCGATGGTGGAGGTGCTCTCGTCGGAGCTGGTCGTCCCGGCCGAGCCGACGCCGGGGGGCAGCATCTGGCTGTCCAACCTCGACCTCGCCGGGAGGAGAGGCTACACGCCGACCGTCTACTTCTTCCGCCCCAACGGCGACCCGGGCTTCTTCGCGGCCGACGCCATGAAGGACAGCCTCGCCAGGGCGCTGGTAGCGTTTTACCCGCTCGCCGGCCGCCTGGGCCTCGATGGCAGCGGCCGCGTCCAGGTGGACTGCACCGGCGAGGGCGTGGTGTTCGTGACGGCCCGCTCGGAGCACTACTCGCTGGAGGAGCTGATGAACGAGTTCGTGCCTTGCGGCGAGATGCGGGACCTGCTCGTGCCGCCCACGCCGGCGCCCAACCCGCCGTGCGCGCTGCTGTTCGTGCAGGTCACCCGCCTGCGGTGCGGCGGCGTGGTGCTCGGCCAGGCCATGCACCACTCCATCGTCGACGCCCGCGGCGCCGCGCACTTCTTCGAGACGTGGGCCAGCATCTCCCGCGGCGCCGGCGCGCCGGCCGTGCCGCCGTGCTTCGACCACACGCTGCTGGCGGCGCGCCCGGCGCGGTCGCGCGCGGTGCTGTACGAGCACCCGGAGTACAAGCCGGAGCCGGAGCCGGTGGACCCCGTGTCGGCGTCCACGTACGCGAGCGCCATCGTGACGATGAGCAAGGGGCAGGTGGGCGCGCTCAAGGCGCGGTGCCTGGGCGCGTCCACGTTCCGCGCCGTGGTGGCCCTGGTGTGGCAGTGCGTGTGCCGCGCCCGCGCGCTGCCGCCGGCGGCGGAGACGCGGCTCTACTCCATGGTGGACATGCGCGCGCGCCTGGACCCGCCGCTCCCGGCGGGGTACTTCGGGAACGCGGTGATCCGGACGTCGGTGACGGCGACGGTGGAGGAGGTGGTGTCGGGGCCGCTGGTGCACGCGGCGAGGCTGGCGCGCGCGGCGACGAGCCAGGGGGACGAGCACGCGAGGTCGCTGGTGGACTACCTGGAAGGGGTGGACACGATGAACCTGCCGCGGAGCGGCATCTCGCGGGCGCACCTCCGCGCCATCAGCTGGATGGGCATGTCGCTGTCGGACGCCGACTTCCGGTGGGGCGCGCCGGCGTTCATGGGGCCGGCCCTCATGTACTACAGCGGCTTCGTGTACGTGATGAACGCGCCGGGGAAGGACGGCGCGCTGGCGCTGGTGCTGTCGCTGGAGCCGGAGTGCATGCCGGAGTTCAGGAGGGTGTTCGCCGACGAGCTGGCTCGCCTCGAGCTCTGATCATATATCGAGCACCCCTACGTATGTAGACTACGTACACACAGCTGCCATGCATGCATGCATGCGCGCGCGTACGCTCGCGCCGTGGTTAATTGGCTGGCTCTTCGTTAATTACTGCAACTACACCGCGTATATACGTTGAAGTACACTCCTACATGTGAAAGTGTGGTATACTATGTGAATATGAAACACGTACGTCCGGCTGGTCCAATGTGGAGTAAGCCATGCATGCATATAGTTTGGATGCCGCCATCTTACTGGCCAGTGTAATAAGAAGACTCGAAAAATATTGGACTTGGATTACTTGGGCATTATGTGTGATCTCTTTAGCTAAGCCGAGTGTCTCGTGCGGATTGCTGCGTCTAAGCTGCCGTATATCGCTCCTTTACACACGTCCCTCATACTTTGAGAGCTCTAGGAAATTATTGTATACCCAACTTTTACGTACATGTACCATGTGATCTAGGACTCCTTGCTGGGGTGCCCCTTTTCTCGTGCCTTCTTGAGATCGATCTTGACGTTGTCCTGCGACGTTTGGGCATCATAGTGCCCGGTGAGTGCAAGCGGCCAAGCAAGCACCCTTGCCATCACGCATCGGCAACGGAGTGGACAGTGGAGTGGGTGTGCTCCTCGATCGCAAAATTAATCGTCGTGGGAAATGAGGATCGCCGGCCGCATGGAAAGCAACCATTGGTGTTTATCCAACCAACGGCGACAAACGTGGAGATCATGATTCATATCCTGCATTGGTGGCCTGTCCATTTGCGATATGAAGATATGTCCGGGATGGGATGCAATCCCCTAAAGATCTGGCCGCGCGTTGATGGAAACTAGACGGTCGGTTGAGGAATATCGGCCGGAGTGGCAAGCGTTTGACCTAGGAGTTGCCAAGGTGATTGTGTTGCCTACTATTTGGCCCATTTGGCAATACTGCGGAAGGACTTGACTCATTCCGTAGCTAAGTGTGGTAGTAAGATGCAGGCTTGTTTTTTTTTTGCGGGAAAAAAAAAAGTTTATTCCATGATCATAGGCAGGGGCGGAGCCAGGATTTAAACATAGGGGGGGCGAGTGTTGACGATCACAAGTATAATATGATATGGATTTTAAAATTGACAAATAAACACATATGTTTGGCTATTTCTTTTAATCAAGATATTGCTCTACTGTCACCGTTCACCAATACCTCGATCGAAATTTTTGGCACTAGCACAGATTTGAGATTGAGGCAATTGGCCTGAAGAAATATCTTCGTTTTCAATTAACAAAGTGCATATCCAAACAAAAGCAAAAAATGAGGCTACATCATAGCAATACGGTGTATATACCTTGCCTAATTATCTGGCTGTGTGTGTACGTACACAAGCGACCAAGGACGATCAGCGGCAGCCGGCAGCCGCCGTATTCGCCGCTACTTCACTGCTTCGACAAGCCGACAATCAAGTCCAAGTTCAACGAGTTGGGACCGGCGGCAGACGCCATACCGCCATGGCGGCGAGATAGATAGATAGATCGATCGATCTGATCGTGAAGCGAGAGCAAAACCGAACGACGAGGCAGCCAAGATCTATTCGTGGATATCTATTCATCCAAGGGGGGGGGGGTCTAGCCCCTGCTAGCCCCCCCTTGTCTCCGCCCCTGATCATAGGGATACAATTCCGTGGCACAAGTTCCGTTATACACGATGGAACTCCTTGCAACCACACTGCAGTACAAGACTCGGTGCGGCTATAAGAGGCCAAACAATCTGCAACCTTATTTTGACTTCTAGTAATTTTCTTCGGAATGAACTCCCTTTCCTCCATAAAAGACTTTATTTCAGCAACTAGATGGCCATATAAGGATTTGGACAAACTTGTATCGACGAGTGACGATAACGCAACTGAAGAATCTGATTGAACCCAAACTGGTAGAGCGGAGTGCTGCAGGGCCAACGCCATACCTTGCATTATTGCATGAATTTCCGCCTCCAGTGCATCCTTGCAGTTGAAAAGAATCTTGTACGCCGAGAAAATGATAGAGCCATCATGACGGCGCAACAACATCCCCATAGCTGCCGACCCATCCAATGGCTGGAAGGATCCATCGACCGACAGTGCAACATAACCTACCGGCGGCGGGGTCCAGGGTTCTTCCACCGGAGGAGATACATGCCCGGCTTCTGTTTCCTGGGCCACGTTCATCTTTCCCTTGATCATTTGCTCAGTAGTATATTGTCCCGATAATCTCAGTGACTTCAAATAGCTGTCCAAAAAAGCAACCGACGCCTCCACCGGCGTGTATTGTTTGCCATGAGTAACATCTGAGCGCACACTCCAAATGCGCCAGCAGAGAAGGATGACCATATCACGTCCTTGTGCTGAGCACGCAGCAAGTACGTGTAGGAGCCAGTCAGGACCTGAATTAACAAGGCACTCACGTGGTGGCAGAATCCACACACACCGCATTGCCTCCCATAGTGATATCGCATGTGCACAGGAGATAAGAGCATGGAATGAGTCTTCACTTTCAATACCACACATGGGACAAGTGCCTCGGCTGCTGATATGTCTATAGACCTTGCACTCATTTGTCGCCAAAGCTCCCGAGCAGGCCTTCCACGCTGCAATACGCATCTTGAGAGGGACCTTAGATTGCCAAAGTAATTTCCACAATTTACGATCACCATCCGGAGACAAGCTGGACGCCCCACCTGCAACGTTCTCCTCCTTTGCCGAGGTCGCCAGGTGATAGGCGCTCCTTACAGAGAAAGACCCATGCTTCCCAGGGTGCCAAGCAATGAAGTCCTCCCTTCTATTCGGTGAAGCTTTAATCTTCAGAATTTCAATGATATCCATCTCCCAAAAATGATCCCTGAGTCGTTGTAAGTTCCATGCTCCAGTTTCCTCCAAGAAATCTGACACACGGTTAAAACGACAGTTTCTCTTAGGAGTGATTGGTCTACAATCGTGTCCCCGGGGGATCCAAGGGTCCCGCCACGTACAGATATTCGACCCATCGCCAGATTATACCTCTCTTCACAAGTTCTAGCCCATGGCTGATTCCTTTCCAGACCTCAGAAGAACGTCCAGAGAACACCGTATCAAACAAGTTTCCAGTGGGATAATACTTTGCACGCAGCAGCGAACGCAAAGGCTTCCTGGAATGTCAATTAACCTCCAAGCTTGCTTTGCCAACAAAGCTTGGTTAAACGCACGCATATCTCGAAAGCCCATCCCACCTTTTGCTTTGGGTAGGATCATCTTCTCCCAACTTAGCCAAGCCATCTTTCTCTTGCCATTTTCCATGCCCCACCAGTACTGTCTCATAAGCCGAGTCAAGTCATCACAAACAGAAGCCGGAAGCTTGAACACGCTGTTAATTGTTAGTTGCATGGTACCAAACGAGGCTCTTCAAAAAAAATTGTGTCCATCATACCACTAACTTTGTTTTTTGTATCTTGTTTTAGCGGGATGTAATCCTTCAGCTAATGAGTACTCCCTTCGTATCGGAATATATGTTGTTAGGTTTCCTTCATGTGACAATTTTCAGTTATCTATATTTCGATGTGGAGGGAGTAGAATTCTACTAAGTTTCCCCAAAGGAAAGTGGAATAAAGGAGTCCGTCGTTGTGCTAGCCATGCCGCTCATGCGTATGTATGTAACGTATGTATGCATGTAACATACGTACGTACGTGCACCTACCAAGATCTTGCCGATCGACGGCGTCGTCGTCTTGTCTAGCTACTTTATTTTGTTGCACTGCCTCGCGCACACGTAAGCATGCACGTGGACAGATCAAAGCCATTTTGAGCACAAAGCCAAGCATCTTCTATACGTACTAACAACTAAAGAAAACAAAAGGACAGCTTATATATATTCTCTCTTTTAATTTATTGCGGAAAAGCAGAGATTCTGTATGCCTTTTTCGTCGTCTGAAATTTAATAGCTAGGCACGCCTTTTTCCTCTTGAAAATGGTTGTATTATGGCCTTTGAAACTACGTTTGGACTCTTGTTCCATGACAATGTAATAATTTAGTAGTATCTCCTAATCTAGGTAGAGCACACATTTTCCACAATCTAGCTATAAATACTGCTACCATTTTGAATGTTAATTCAGCAGGTATACTAGGATGGTTTTAATATTTGATAAGTGTAATACTCATTCCGATCCATATTAATTAACGCACACTTAATACAACTATAGTATAGTTGTATTAAGCGTGCGTCAATTAATATGATTCGGAGGGAGTACTTAATTCGCAAAAGGAAGAAGAAGAGAGAAGTGCAATGCTTGGACAACTATGTGGAGCTATAGACAAAACTGACGAATTGGGCAGGTGGGTAGCTAGGGTAGGCACACATCCTCCCCCAACATGAGGGGTCAGGTGGAAGAGAGGGACGGTTTTGTACTGGCCTGCTTCGACGACGTGGTCGGGGAGAACTTCACGTCCCAGTTCCCACTGTAAAACAGGCACATCCTACTAATTGCAAGGCTTTATTAATTATAACTAACTTCTACCAACCCCCGGTCCTTTTGTTCTAGTCGGAATCAAATCTTTGACTGTTGTGCATGATTGGCTGCACTAGCTTAGCTAGTCTTCCTCTTCACTCCCAAGAAAGCTTGACCATGCATAACACACCATTTCTCTTTCTATCAATGAATGATACGCAAGCCCTTGTGTGTTCTTGAAAAAAATAACACACTATTTAAAATCATAGTAAAACTGTAATAAAACCCTCCTCTGGTAATATTGGAGGAAAGGAGGAGACATAAAAACCGAGTTAAGAGCAAGGTTAATAATATCACCAGCAGTTGGCTATATAAAGTTGATACGTCATGTATAGCTAACCTAATAGCTAATATGTATAATAACTACTCCCTCCGTTCCGGTTTATTAGACCCGTAAGCAGCATAGGCATGTCCCTTTTATAAGGCCCCGTCTTGGGAAGTTGCGTGCATGCATTCTTTTCATTGGTTGCATGAGAAATTATTGTTGTTAGTCTCATTGCTAGAAAATAAATACACCACATGCAATTTTTTCATTGGCTACATGTAAAAACTAGCATATGAGAGAGTGCATTGGGAATGACATAAAGTGATTAATGTGAGCAAATTACTATATACCTTGGTATAAGAGAAATGGTCTTTGGGCCCAATAAACCGGTACGGAGGGAGTAGTTACTACTCTATTTTTTGAAGCTTGTGCTACAGCCGACTGTTAATCTTTGTTTGATTTTTATTAGTTCCTTCGATCTATAATAAGTGGCGCTCATTTTGTACTAAGATAATACAAACTTTGTAATAGATGAGTGACACTCATTATAGACCCTAGGGAGTATTTGTTTGTTTTTAATTTTTATTCTTGTTCTCATCATATCTTTCCCTCGTTTTTTCTACATTTTTAAATACACATTTAACATTTCTTAATATGCATTGAATTTTCTATGGATACATGTTGAACATTTTTTGAATAACTGGAAAATTTGTCAAACGCACGTTTAACATTTTAAATCACACAATGAACATTTTGCAATATACTATGAACATTTTTTTCTAAAGGTTGAACAATCATTTGTTTGCGTTTCATGAATGATTTTGAAACTTTTCATGAAAAAAAATCTTATTAGTGAACATTTCTAAACGTTATGATAAAATCTTACATAAACAATTTTTGAACATGCAAGAATTTTGAAAATATAGTGAACATTATTTAAAACCTATGAGTCTTTTTCATATAAATTTATGGGCGCTACAAAAACAAGCGAAAATCCAAAACCAGAAGAAATCATTAGTATAGCCCATTGAATCTAAGCTACTACACCGGCTCCATTCATAAGCGATGCTTCTCGCGGACTGGACCAACGCAGTAGCAGTTGTGAGAGCTATACGTCGTTTCACGTGAGATGATGGCTTAGCCGGATGATTACACACTGCTTCGTCAACAGGTGCATCAGTGACATTCAAGTGCTCGAGAAACAAGGTGGAGCTAGCTTCCCACGACAGCCAGCTCCACCCCCAGCCTCCTTTGTGAAACTGAATGTTGACGCGGCAGTATCAAGACATGGCTCATTTGGCGCATCTGGAGTCATGGGCTGGCACGAAACGGGATTCTTCTTCGAGGCTTCGGTACTTGTGTTTGATCACATTACTGATCCAACGACTGAACGACTCTTGAGGCCCTAGCTGTCTTGAGATCTCTATGTACAGGACGACATCAAGCAGGGAGCTCTTGCTGCTCCCTACAACCCTATCATCAGAGAAATTTTGATTAGATCTTTTAGTTTTAATAATTGTAATTTCATTCATGAATTCAGAACCTCCAATAGGAAAGCTTACAATCTAGCTAGACATGCTTGAACTCTCGGGACTGGCCGACACGTAAGGTTAGGTCAATCGGAAGAAAAAATTTCGTCCCCGTGCAAACGGTGACAATTTGAATAAAGTCTAGCAGATTGCCTCAAAACAAAAAAGTGAGATGATAACTTCTCTTGCATCAATTGGTCCATTTCTATCTTTGCATGCAGCGATTGAGTGAGCGAGGTCGCCACAACTTCTTCTTCTCCTCTTTATCTTCTCTCGATCTCTTTTCTCTCTTGTTTTTGTCATATTTTTGTAAAACTTTTGAAATATTTTTTCATATTTTTATTATTCATTTGAGAAAGTTTTTTCAAATACATTTTAACACTTTTAAAATACATGTTTATCATTTTATAGTACCTTTTAAACAATTTCAATGCATTTTCAATATTTATTATTTGGTACATTTTTCAATTACATTGTAAACACATTTTATGTACATGTTTAATATATTTTTAATACTTTAATAACATTCCTAAATACATTTTAAACATTCTATTATTTTTTACTCCCTCCGATCAATAATAATTATTGCTCATTTTATACTAAGTTACTACAAAATTTGTACTAAATGAGACACACTTATAATTGATCGGAGGGAGTATATTTTAAAATAATTTTCTATAATTTTTTACTTATACGTTTATCCTTGTCTGTAATACTTTGAAATATGTTTAAATAAATGTTCACCATTTTACTATTGAGTTACATTTTAAAATACATGTTAAACACTTTTTGCACACATCTTTAACATTTTTATATTATATATTAAAAACTTTTAAAATATATTTTCAATATTAAATTTTCATACCTTTTTAATACATTTTCATTACTTTTTCACATACATATTTAGGATTTTCTAAAACTTTTCTAATGTTCTTACAATAAATTTCAACATTCTATTATTTTGGTACATTACAAGATACTTTTCATAGCAAGTAAAAAAAAATCAAGGTAAAAGGAAGTTGACCAAGAAGAAAAGAAGTAGAAGAAAATGAGAAGAAAGGGGGCACTTTCCACCAGATTTAAAACAAAGTGGCATCTGCTTGGGCGCGGACTTAACGGGCACTTCAACTTCATTTTTATTGAGCGGTGACAGTTCAACTAGATAAACTCTTGTCGTGGGTAAAGCAAGAGATTGGAACGCCCTGTAGAAGTGTATTGCAAATGTCACTTTTTACCGGGTGTTGATAATTGATGTAATGTACGCGTGTTTTTTTCGTAATTAAAGAATTTTTAGTCGTTTTTTCATCCGGCACATGAGGATTCAAGGTTAGATGTTTATGTTTTGTTTTAGTAGACCCGTTTTTAAAAATAATTTATCTCTTAAATTGTTCACTTAAATCACGAACATTTTTCACCATTCTATTTCTCACGCCGAGATATTTAAAAGTAGCATGTTGATAGATTTCGACGATCTTTTATCCGGGTGACAGCAACAGGCGTAGCCATAGACACATATATAGATTTAGTTGACGCACAACCACAACGCCGCAGCCATAGGCAAAATCGTAGATTACTTCACGCTCATCCACAATTTTACTTCTCGCGCAGTTACAGATTTAATTGATGTGCAACCACATTTTGCTTCCTTTGGATGCACCGAAAACATGGCATGTAACAACTTCTGAATGCAACAAAAGTAACCTTAGCAGGTACCTAGAAGGGTTTTCCGCGATGCGAAAGTTTTTTTTATTGCGGTTGCCTGTAGTGATATCCCGTTTGTTAAAGATGCAAGTTCTGCGGAAGCAGGGGGCTGAGAGATGGTCTCATCCTAGCTAATGAGTTGGGCCTCAACAAAATTGTGGTGGAATCAGACTGCATGGAAGTGGTGGAAACAATGATGTGTGGAGGCAACTCACTTGGCCCGGCAGCTGCGATCTTCGAATAATGTTCTTTTCTAGCAAACAATTTTAGCTTTATTCAGTGTCAATTTTATCCTAGGAAAGCTAATATGGTAGCAGATCTTCTTGCTAAACATGCTGAATCCACTAGAACTATAAGGTGGAGTGAGGAACCGTCCGGTTTCCTCTTGGATGTATTGGCAAACGATGTAACTTTATTATCACATGCAATATAGAGGCAATGAGGACCCCCCTACTGATATAAACCTAAAAAATAAATAGAAGGGATACCCATCAACGAGTCGCTCTCCCATAGAAGTCACTAGGAGCTCAAATTACAGACGTGCATAAATCTACAGGGCGGGACTGTTTCTCGCTGTATGTGAGACAGTAGCAAGCCGTGTCTTTTTTGTTTTTTGTAGGGGTAGCAACTAGCAAGCCTCGTCTTAGAAGATGGATAGTGAACTGGTCAATTACCTTTCGTCAGGATGATGTCGTGATCATCTCATGCAATTCTTTTTATATATTTTATTTTTAATTAATTATTCCTGATTATATTTCAGTAAAGTTAATAATATTAAAAACTTATAAGATAATATAAAAATAGTTAATCATGAGTTTACAAAATGTTAAACGCGTATAAAAATCTCCGAAGTATATAATATATATGTAAAAATAATCATGTATTTAATATCTTAATATGAATAATTTTATTTACTGATGAAAACATAAAATTCAAATATAAATGAAAAATAGACATGAAACATATGTTTGAAATAATATTTATTATATATTGGGAAATGTAAATTTGTATAATAATGTTCCTAATGTTAATATGAAATTTATAACGTGTATGAAAAAATAAACATGAAAACATATATTAAAAATGATATAATGTGTTAAAAACTGTTGAACGTGTATTAAGCTATGTCCCGATGTGCAAGATATTTTTACAATATTTATGAAAAAATAGATACTAAATTTATATTGTAAAAAGTATTAATCATATATTTAAAAAATATGATATGTATTATGTATATAAAAATTTTCCCTTGATGTAGGCAAAAGTTGTAAGCGTAAAAAAATAGACAACATGTTAAAAATAAAATGTAAAAAACCTGGTTAAACTAAAAACAATAAAACGACACAAGAACAAAAAACATAAATATAGAAAAAATATTTAAAAAAAATAATTTTAATGAAGAACATAAGACCAAAATATTCAATGAAAATCCAAAAATATATACTACAATACTACAAAAACCAATTAAATAGTAAGAAATCTAATGTTACAATGTTGGATTGGACCAATGGCAACTCCTAGTAAGAATGGGCACGGGCGAGATATAGTTGCTGCCTAATCTGCATGCAAGTGGTGGGTGGTTGCGATGCATGCATGTGCTAAACAAATGCTGCAGCCAATGATACCATCTTATGACACTCATTTAACTTTTATGTACCTCACTGTAAGCTTGCAATGTTAATTCCGGTTACACGTGTTCAACCGTAAAGAGTATGCTACTATGCTTCAAGATGTTGATCTTTAGGGGTGTGTGCAAGATGGCATCTCAGTTGTCATTAACAAGGCCAGACAACCTTCATACAAGAAAGATAGCAGCAGCGTGTCAGCGGCTTGTTCCTGTACTGGTGATAATGATCAATCGCTCAATGTCCAAAGACTTTGATATAATTCTAATGACATATACATCTCAATATGCAATCATGTATTCGAAAATTCTTACCTTAACGTGCAATCGTGTATGCAAAATGGTTAAAGATTTTAATTATATTACACAACTTATATCTAGTTAAAAAATAATTATAAAATAATCATATATATATAGTCACTCTTTTTTTATAAATTAAAATATTCAAGTTTACGATAAGATCTCATTGAAACATATTTTTAATTTTTTTGCTGCAACACATGAGATATTATCTATTTTTTATATATTTGAGATGATTTGTATCTCGTGGTGAACCTTCATTCTTATACGATATTCAAACATTTTTCAAAAATAAATAAATCCATCGCTGTTGAAAAGATGCAACTCAAAAAATACACCTATCGACTTTAATAGCTTCAAAAGCGGTTCGACAAAACATCCACCTTACTTAGAGCACCTACACCCGAACCCTAAATCCGTCCCAAATATTCAAGCGGCATGCCCGGTCGTAACTTAGGCCATTTTTTGCCACCCAACTACAAGGGATACAAACGGTTCAAATATTGTTGCTGATCGGCACCCCTCATATTCATTCATATGTGGAACGAACATGGGAACATCTGGGCGCACCAGCATCGTCGAACTAGTGGAAATGGTCCGCCTAAAACCTATCAGTCTGATGGGCAACGAACCTTTAGTTTAGGTGCAGACGCATTCATGGCATTTCTTCGCTGTGCCGCCCGATGGAGGCCATTCGTCTTATTATAATCATGGCGACGAGGCAATCCTCTCCTATTTGCATCAATCTCGTCCTCCTTCATCTCCTCTTGTTACCATCCCCTTCACCTCCCCTCCGTCACTACCGAAAATGGACCCAAAACAGCTCCACCTAGGAGCTAGCGCTCTGCATTGCCATCCGCCGCTCGCAAATGGGCCGAGGCGGGAGCTCCTCCTCCGAGTCGATGGCTTCCCATGCACAGTCTGGATCCCTCCCACACCCAGTCGTCCAACACCTCCTGGTCCCGCACCTCTCGGGAGGCGTTGGGTGCTTCTGCCGGTTTGGCAATTGTAGCCGGAGACGATAGACCGCTCCTACTGTCTCTCAAAGAAGAGGGCGGCGGCGAAGGCCTCATCGATCCGCTCCACCTGATCCGTGTCGAAGGCACTTCCGATCGACATCGACGATGATGCGGATGTTCGAAAGGCCATCCGACGGCCTGTCACCTCAGTGGAGACGAACTCCCACCGCCGAGGGCGCAAGAATGCGGTGGAACTCGTACGGAAATAAAGGAGTCCAAGCGGGCGACCGCGCGGAAGGCGGCGACAAAGATGAAGGTTGCACACCTTGCAAAGGCCCTGGTGAGTGCGGCATGTCGTATCGCGAGCATCATGTCCCCCTCCGAGAGCGGCATGATGGACGACGATGACGATAATGACTCACCTCAAGGCGCCATGGCGGAGATGGTATCGCTGATCGGCGTATATAGGTTTCATTAAATCTAAATCAATGTTTAGTGAGTCTATCCTTATAAAATTGTACCAAGCGGTGCTTTTTGATCGGTTTTTATATATGCTTATAAACCTCCTAATCAAATAAGAATGATCTAGCTTGTTTGGATGATTTTTGCAAGGATTTAGGACGGACGGTTGTATGATGTGGTTGTGGACAACTCCTTATGGGGACTTCTCGATTACCATCGCCCAAAGCGGTCGGAGGCGTCCATGAATTTTGAGGGATGATATTTGCATATCCTTAGACCTTTTGCATCTGTTCGGACCAATTATATCACCCAAAGCGAACATGTATCCATTCGTAGGTCGATTCGTATATTCGTTTTTCCGCAAATCTAATATAAATAGGGGGCCTTTGTGGGAGTCCGAACCGCTGACACATCCTTTTCGGATACCCAGGTCTCACCCAAAGTCCCTTCATACCAAAAATCCTCTTCATGCGCGAAGCCATGGTCACGCATTCATGCATGGGGGTTGATGGCATTGGATGTTGGACGAGCACATGCGCGACTGGCTAATGCGGTCGAAGTTGAGGCCCAGCCAGAGTCGATGCGAGCGGTCACTAAAGAAACGGGTGACGCGCCGATCGAGAGCTCCGGTTCCGCGTCTGTTCAATGCCAGAGACTCAACGAGACAACTACATGTTCATCGTCTGCCGGTATTAAACACGCGTGACGGTCGAAAAATCTACTTCGGTGCTCCGCATTCTAACTGGGTGATCTGTTCCCCTAGTCGGCGCTCGCTCTAGGCTCTTGTGGATAGAGGTCGGTTCACTGATCAAGCAACGACGATTGCGGATAACAGCTGTCCCCAACAGCTCAGATGCAGTGATGGCACATGTGGCGATTACAGACAGTAGCTCTTCTCATCGGAGAGTTGCGCGACGGCTAACTACTGCGTACAACCGTTGTGCTCGACACACGCGGAGCACCTACGTGGGCAGTCCCTTCATGCTTCTAGCTCGTGGCGGAACCGGGCTGCTCATTGCACGACGGCTATGGACAAGTGCTTGCCTGTTGGGTTTGCCTTTTTTCTTGGGTTGGTGACGTGGTTGATCCACGGCAAATCCCATAGTGAGTTGTGTCTAGTTGATTTATGACCCATCTTTTATGGGTGCTTTTGTCTGGGTTATATATAGATAGTCAGGTAAGGGTTTACACGAGTCCTAATTGATTACAAATTGGAGTCCTTATCTTATACTTCAAGTCTTCGAGTTGGGCTTCGTCTCTTGTTCTAGGCCAGTCTTCATGCGCAGCAGGTACCCGTAGGGTATGCCCACGTCAGTTGGCATCCTGCATCTTCATCGCCGCAAATGCCAGGGATGAGGCGCCTTGGTACAGAAGACCGGTCTCCTGCACCTTCTTTGTTGAACACCTCAAAGCTGCACTGAGCTTCTTCGCCACACGACCGCCATAATCCGGGAGCTTCTATATATGTCAACAACCTGGAACGGTCGAAAGCAGCTGCAAATCATGGAGCTCACAATCTTCGTGGACGGGCATTGATGTAGTTTTCGAATAGGTTAAAGTCCAATTTTTATGAACCTCGTTCGATTTACATAAAAATACGTTCGATTTATGTAAATTATACCTAAATTATTCATTTGAATTCATGCACGATTTGATTAAATTATTAGCAAACTTTTATGATTAAAGTTGGATGACCGTCTTTCACATCAGTACCTATAGACCGACCATCTGGTTCATGAACGAATGCGGTGTTTGTTCTAAATATGAGCATTAAAACCGAGTGCAAACTTTTAGTGGACGAGCCACACGCAGGACGTTATCGTTGCCATTCGCATGCACTTTGGGATTCTCACGCCATCAAATCAGTATCAGAACTTGTCTCCTCTACATTTCCAGGATACACGCTGTGGAGAGAGGGTAGTGTATGCGTTTGGTACTTCTGTCGTCCAGTGCACTTTTTGGTCACCTGTTTGAATAGTCCACTAGCCTAGTACTACCTAGCTAGACTCTAACTTGCCCAGGATTACGTATGAGATGCATTATTACCCTGCCGACTCAGCCAAACTATCTTAAATTACATCCATTTTAGAGTATTAGAATGGTTAACAAATTTAATGATGGATAATTTTTGTGGTTGTTCTAATTTTAAATAAGGTTACAATAATTATTTGTAAGGTTTTACCCGGCAAGTTTATTATTATTATTATTATTATTATTATTATTATAATTATTATTATTTTGTGAGGTTCCTAATTATCTTATTACATTATAATATCTTTGTTAATTTATGGTTGATGTAATCAAAATTTCCAGTACGTAATGTGAGTTTGTTTTTTGTTGATTATAATTTTAATAAACATAGTGCTTATTCTGTCTAGTCAAATAGGGTACTTGTTGATTTCTTCCTCCCAAGCTTTATGGAGCCTTGTTTCTGGAAAAAAATTGAAAATCATATTTAATAGTTTAAAAATATATGAAAAAATATACGTACAAATATTGAGATGTATACTACGTTTCTGTATTGTTTCATGATGAAATAAGCTTCGCTGTTATCTGTATAAAAAAATAAATCATAGACTTTTATAATTAATAGTGCATGTGATAGAAAGAATTTTTTTTGTGTAGCTTGAAATTTATTCATGAACTTTGTAGGGGATGTACTATACTTTCCTAGGTTCATGTGCAATCTTTTCAGAATATTTTGATAGTTTGAAATATAGTTTTTTGTATTTTTCAAAATTCCATGCTTGAAGGAGCTGAGAATTGGAATGAAATTTTCTGCTTATAATTTTATGATAGACAAGTTATTGGTTGTTTTTAATTTTAAATAAGGTTGTATGATAGTTGTAAGGTTTTACCTGGGAAGTTGCTAATTATCCGATTGCATTGTAATCTCTACGTAGAATGGTGCTTGATGTTACCGAAATTTTGGTAGCTTATCATGATTACACAATTCTATAGTGTGAGCTCGTTATGTCTTTAAATTGTCCGATCAAAATATGGTGCTTGTAAAAAAAATGATAATCTACATTTTACTAATGACAAATCATATGCCATTAAAAGTATATTTTATCCCATTAAATCAGTTGTCTGGCAGGTGTGCTAGGGTTTGGTCGTGTTCATTCCGGCTTGTACTACTGGGTTATCTCACTAAATCATAAAATTCATGCAATAGTTCCCATGCTCAATAGCTAATAACAATCCCATGCACAATTAGCTGGACTGAATAAAATATGAATTCACACCGGGTGTTTTGGTCACGTGAAGACATGCACACAGTCCCATGAACAACTAATGTGTACTTTTCACCAACTGACCGGTGTCCTCTCTCATAAATACTAGTACTACCTATAGCCAGTACCTATTGCACCTATCAAAGCCGAAATACATGCACTGGCCAGCCTCTACGGGAGACAAGAGCCTGGAATACAGGGGAGCACCGATCCCAAAACCATGTAAACGGACTGGATAAAGTCTCATGTGGTGCCCGTCCACCATTAGCATTTTCCGCATTAAAACCCCGTTATCTACTTTTGGGGGTCATGGTCGTCACGACGGCGACACCCATGATGTAGCTTTCCTTAAAAAAGGGAAAAGAAAACTATCACGCTGTAGCCTGTAGGACCATGTACGTTAAGCATTCAGGGAGCACGGAGGAGGAAGGTCGCGAGAAAAGGGCAAAGGCATGGACGGCCGGTCAGTTGGTGGTGGCCGGCGGCACGCGCCACGTTTAGCTCATGAACGCAGGCGGCCGTCGAACTCGAATCAATCTTTGGTCTTTTGTTTAGGGTCACACAACACAAGCCGGCCGGTCAGTCAGTTGTTCCTTTCAGCAGTCAGCACTCAGCAGCACAACGTATATTCATTCCTTGGGTAGAAACTTCATATTTGACTTGTCCCGGCGCGACACTCTTTCACCAACTCTTGGTCTTGGACCGAGGCACCATCCATGTAATGACCATATGCTTGGTACGGGTGACATGAGTTGAGTTGAACAGCATATTTTTTGTGGAGACCCATTTGACGCATCACGCTCACGAAACAGGACATCCAACCAATTTGGCTACCCACAAAGACCTACACACTGTCGAAGAAAAGAACGCCATCGATGTTAACAACAAACGGCCATCGTCATCGTCTTCACCTCTATCTCATCAACGTTATCGTGGACAAGCAGTCAAGAACCCTCTCACTTCAAGCAACAACACACGTTCGTTCATTCGGCCAAAGACGTCGAGGACGAGGAAACTTCAACTTTTAGGACGAGTTTTGCAGAACAAAGAAGCGCCTTGCACCAACATAACTCCATTTGTTCATCGTCTAACATCATCACCGCCGCATCGCCTCATGCCGCTCCAACTTCGACTTCATGCTCAGGGACATGCATGTCGAATGTTTGTTGACAAAGATCATGCCTCGACCCCACTCCCCTAGCCACCATCTCATTGTTGCCACACGAATCACAATATACACTATCGAAACCTCCATCACCGTCGATCGGGCATATTTTGACCGCTATGACGAGCATACCCAGCTCCAGGAAAGCACGAACGGGGAACATGATCTTCAAAACGGCACCCCAAAGAGGGAAAAAGACGGTGAGCTACCTGATCCTGCACTGGGATCTAGACTTTCACCCGAAGAACATGACCCACGCTTGAGGACCGCAACCACCCTCAACAAGGCCCCGAAGGAGGACAACGACACCCACGAGCACCACGGCTGTTGGCAACCAGTACCAGGAATCCTTCGTTCGAGCCTCTGCACTACTCAACCGCCTCATGCAATTGAATACAATAACCAGCTCGCCAACCAGCTGAGCCATGCACCACTAGAACAACGACAACGCCAACGCCACGCTAGAGCCACCACCTCCCTCGCCTTCACCATTCACTGAAGCGATATATCTGGATGGATCCAACGACCACCATGTGCTGCCACTAGATTGAACCCATGTCACTCACCACCGTTGCTATGCCAGATGAGCTACTAGCAGAGCCACAACCACTGGAAATCGGACTGGGGAGGAAGAATCACGATGCGAGAGAAATGACACACATATTGGGATGAGCCCGACCCTCTGCCACCATGAGCAAGCGCCTCCGCGAGGCCCAGGACATTCCCGCCACAACACAACCTCGTGGGCGGACGCGCCACAAACTGCTGCTCACACTACTGATGGCAGTCTGCTTATAATCGATGGCAAAGGGCTTTGCCGTCTGCCGGCGGACGGCAAAGCACTCGTCAGCCATTTCTTCGGCAAAGAGGTGCTTTGCCGTCTGCTTATAATCGACGGACGGTAAAGATTTTACCGTCAGGAATTTTAGTAAGGCAGACGGCAAAGTACAAGTTACACATGTTTGTTATAGGTGGGCCCGATAAAACTTAGAGCAGACGGCAATGGATTTTTTTAATTGAAAAAAGTAGCCGCCATTTCTGTTCTGGTTCTCGCGCTGGCTGCCCGTTTATGTTCTGTTACACATGTTCTGTTGTAGGCCCGTTTCTATTCTGTTTCAAGTTCTGGCCACCTGTTCCTGTTCCGGCCAACGGCAGCGGCAACAATCCGCAAGCTGGGAAGCTCATCGACAGGGAGCTAGCCGGGGTGAACGAGGAGAAGTTAGTGAACCACCGCGCCGGGTGTTCTCGCCTGCGTTGGTGAGAAGAAAACCACAGCGGCTGGCGGCTCAAGGAAGGAGGCAGGGCGCGACCGGTGCAGCAGGGTACGGTCGGCGAGGCACGACCGGCGAGGCGCGTACAACGGGAGTTGCGGCCTGTGGGAGGTGCTCCCGATGGGAGGTGGTGCTGGTGGGATGCAGGTTAGTCGGGGTCGGCGAGGCGCGGGCGACGAGGCGCGACCGGCGGGAGCTACGACTGACGGGAGGTGCAGCGGACGTGAGGCGGGGCCGGTGGGAGGCGACGGCGGCGGCCGACGGGAGGTGCGGCAAGGCCGGCGGGAGCTGTGGCCAACAGGAGGTGCGGAGGACATGAGGTGGGGCCGGTGGGAGGCAGTTGAGGCAGGGGCGGCGGTAGGCAGATGGCTCCAGGCCGTTGAGAGGAAGAGGTTGCTCGAGGGGAGGTAGGAGGCGCGCAGGTCAGGAGATAAGGAGAGGAGAGAGGGTGGGCTCGTGGTAGGGAAGAGATAAGGGAGAGAGAGAGGGGTAGCGTGGGTGGGTGGGTGGGTGGGACGGTGGGGGTGAGCCGGTGCGATGTGGATCGTGCATTGTTGGGGTTGGCTGCCCCTGCCATGTCACTGATCCGTGGGAGAGGGATTGGACCAATAGAAATAAGTATATATTTTGTGTTTGTTTATTTTATTAATTTGGATATAATAAATATGTTAAAGTTTGTTACTCCCTCCGATCCATATTAATTGACGCACACTTAGTACAACTCTTTGTACTAAGTGTGCGTCAATTAATATGGATCGGAGGGAGTATTATTTTTGAAAAAAATCATGTATTCTAGGAATCATAAGCTAACACCATGTTAAATTGTACATTTTTTTTGACCTCGTTTGCATTTTCTAAAAACTTATAAAGGGATAAATTATTTTCCAACGGCTGTTTGGAAAATATCTTTGCCATGAGCTTATTAAAAACAGCACGGCAAAGAGATGGGTTTGCCATGCGTGAAAAAAAATAGACGACAAAGATACTTTTTGTCATGCGTGAAAAAAAAACCAAATGACAAAGATCCTCTTTGCATGTGTAAAAAACAAAACAGACGGCAAAGACCATCTTTGCCATGTGCGAGAACAAAACAGATGACAAAGTTGGCTTTGCCATCATTCAATCTTTGCCGTCTGCAGCTGATCTCTTTGCCGTCCGTCCCGAGTCCCGACAAAAAGTAGTGACCCATGACAACTAACACACGCTTCGTCGAGCGATGCCACCACTAGCCTAGGTATACCGCCTCGACGCACGAACTTCATCCGCACAAAAACCACATAAAATCCCCACCACTTTTTAGGAATGGCCCCCAGCACCATCATGGTGTGAGACCCGACGGAACGAGAGAGGTCGTCTTCTCGGATAATTTTAGCGGTTGTAAATGAACAATATTCTCACCTTTGGATAGATTACAAACCCTTCCCTAGCTCATGTCATCGAAGTGTGCAGCAATGAGATTCGTCGATAACATTAAGATTAAGTCATAACCACTTTTGTTTGCACTTTGACACAAAATAATACACTTTGGTCATTAACAGGTAACCTAACCCTACAAGATGACATGAACTATATGTATACTAGATGATGCCCCGCACGTTGTTGCAAAACTTTTTTGCAAAATATTTCAGTAAAAATATTTAGTTAAATGAAGCATGTATATTTAAAATAATATTTTTAAAAATAATATATGGATTTAATATAAATATCATAATAAAATAAAAATTCTTATGCATGTGGGTTTTTATTATGCATAGTGGCATATTAAGGTGAGTCTTTCTCATGCATATTGAATGATGAGGTGGCATGCTTGCATGTTGAGAGGAATATGCTAGTGAAGGATGATGTGACATGCATGATGAGGTAAAATGTGTGCATGTTGAAAGAATTGGTAGTAATAGGGAGCAACTTTTTAAGAATGTAAGATATCTGTATAAATCAATGTATAAATGAATAGGGCATTCGAGACATTTTGGAACAAGCTAACATACAATTCCATGCAGAAGTCGACGTGGTTCGTGCTACTACGTACGTACTTACTAGGTACTACACCTCGAGGCGGGTGAGCTCGTCGGCGAAAATCTTGGTGAACTCCGGCATGCTCTCCGGCTCGAGTGAGAGCGCAAGCATGATGGCGCCGTCTTTTCCCGGCGCATTCATCACGTACACGAAGCCGCTGTAGTACATGAGCGCCGGTCCCATGAACGCCGGCGCACCCCATCCGAAGTCGGCGTCGTTGAGCGACATTCCCATCCAGCTGATGGCGCGGAGGTGCGCACGAGAGATGCCGCTCCGTGGCAGGTTCATCACGTCCACCCCCTCCAGGTAGTCCACCAGGGACCTCGCGTACTCGTCTCCCTGGCTCGTCGCCGCTCGCGCCCGCCGGGCGCCGTAGGCCACCGGGTTGGACAGCACTTCTCCCACGGTGGTCGCCGTCGACGTCCGGATTACCGCGTTGCCGAAGTACCCCTGCGGGAGCGGCGGCGCCAGACGTGCCCGCATGTCGACCATGGAGTAGAGCCGCGTCTCGGCGTCCAGGGGCAGCGCCCGAGCGCGGCATGCGCATTGCCACACCAGCGCCACGACGGCACGGAAGGTGGAGGCTCCGGCACAACGCGACCTGAGCGCGCTCACCTGCTGTTTTGTCATCGTGATGAGGGCGCTCGCGTAGGTGGCCGCGGTGGCTGGGTGCACCGGCGTCGGCTCGGGTTTGTACTCCGGGTGGTCGTACAGCACCGTGCGGGCGGAGCGGGCGGCGAGGAGCTTGTGGTCGAAGCATGGCGGCACAGGCCCGTCCTTGGTGGAGCCGTTGGACATGCTCGCCCACGTCTCGACGAAGAGCGCGGCGCTCCGGGCGTCGATGACCGAGTGGTGCAGTGCCAGGCCGAGGACGACGCCACCGCAGCGCAGGTGGGTGACCTGGGCAAGCAGCAGGACGCACGGCGGGTTCGGCGCCGGCGTCGGGGGCACGAACAGGTCACGCATCTCGTCGCACGGCACAAACTCGTTCATGAGTTCCTCCAGGGTGTAGTGATCCGAGCGGGCGGTGACGAAGACGGCGCCCTCACCGGTGCAGTCGATCTGGACACGTCCGTCGCCGTCCAGCCCGAGGCGGCCGGCCAGCGGGTAGAATGCAACCAGAGCCCTGGCGAGGCTGTCCTTGACGGCGTCGGCGGCGAAGAAGCTCGCCGGATCACCGTTGGGACGGTAGAAGTAGACCGTAGGCGTGTAGCCCCGGCGCGCGGCGAGATCGAGGTTGGACAGCCAGACGGCGCCCCCCGGCGTCGGCTCCGCCGGGACGACCATCTCCGTCGTCAGCATCTCCACTTTCGCCATTGTGCTTGTGGCTCGTGATGGAGAGTTGTGAGTGCGTGTCTACGTACTGCTGCTGCCTGCGTCGTGTTCGGCTGGATGGCAGTGCGTGCGTTTGGTGGTGTTTCATTGTGGGCTCTTCGGCTGTGTTTATATAGAGAGGCAATTTTAAAGCAAGGCGTGCTCGTTTGACTGAGAACGTTGTGTGCAAACTTCCTGGAAGCCTCTCTATGATCACCTAATAATATGGGGGCACATTTCGCTCACCTAAACGGACAGTTGCCTAAAAAAAATTCAGGTTCGATCAATTTCAATCACCAGATGGAAGGAAGAAAGAGCCGTTGCTCGTCTACAAAGAAAGTATGCCTTGATTTATCTTTACGAGTGCGGAAGTGCGGTTCATCGAAAAGCATCATGATGGTGTCTGTCTTAAAGATCAAGGGTGCAGGTTCGTCGATGTTGAGATTAAAGGTTACCGGAATTTAGAGGCATGATTGGAAAGGCTAGCACGGCGGTGAGCGGCTGTTGGGAGGAGGGAGGAGGGCGGAGCAGCAAGGCAGGCGGTCCGACAGGTAGCACCCCGGTGGTTGAAGAAGAAGATCAAGAAGAAAGATGGTTCAAGGAGGAATATGCAATCTGGTGCGTTCCTTTTTGAACCAACTGTTCAAAATTGATCTAACAGTAGGATCGATGCTTTGGGGCTCCTTGGTTCCTATTAAGGTTAGGATCTTCGGCTCACTGCTCTTCCGTGACAGGTTGAACACCATGACGAACCTGCAGCGCAAGACTATATCCTCCAACTCCTCATGCCCGAGATGCGACCACTAGCTGGAGGGCGCCACACACACCGTTCTTTACTACCCGGAGGCAGAGCAAGTATGGCTCCTCCTCGGCCTCAGCCGGCCATCGGGTGACCTCGACGACATATGGGACACTCGCACATCTGTCGGCCTCGACATCAACATCTAGCCCACAACAGCTCTCTCCATTATGTGGAAGATCTGGGACTCCATGAATGCATGTGTATTCCGTAACGACGCTCACTCTCCTAAGACTACCGCCCACAACATTGTCTCCGATCACTCCCTGTGGGTGCATCGTTTTAGGGGCATTCACTCTAGGGCAGATGCTGCACTTTGGAGCAACTACCTCACCTCTGCGGCTTGTATCTGAAGTAGACGTTACATTCGGACCCATTGTGACCTCTTAACGGCGGCTATAAGCGCTGCCTTTGGGCCCCTTTGTAACTCTTTAACTGTTGCCTTGAGGTTATTTGGGTAATATATTCAAGTAGTGATGCTCTTTCTTTCGATGATTCCTCAAAAAAAAAAAGATTAGAATGATCCAAATATTCTTTTCAGGTGCATGACATCTAACCGCGTCCTGAGTTAACCGCGTTTTCTGGGGAGGTAGAATGAATCTTACACTGAAAATAACCTTTGGTGATAGTCTTCGAGAATAAAATTTCTTACGCCGAAGTTGTCGAAAGCATCAGTCAAATACTACGGTACTCTCTCCTATACGCTAACACTTGATGATGGAATCGACTAACACTTCTACTATCCTTACCAACCCCGTCCACTACGCTAGCTTTAATAAATGGAAGCTGGACCTGGACTAGGTTAAAGTCCATGAAATGGCGAGCAACTCTGCGTGTCAAGGAATCGATCAAAGTGGTATGAGCTTCGTTCTTTTATTGTGGGCGGCATCGTATGTTTTGCACGTGCCTCATACTGCATGATTAGGTGGTCTGCATGTTTTGAAACGAAAATCATTTGCTGCACTCGCCTTTGAAAAGTCTTAGCCGCGGTAGTTAGCCCCATTCATGCATACTCCCAACTCCAGCGGAAGATTATAGTACTAGCGCATACAAAAATATAGGGAGTCGCTGAACGGAACCCTTCAAATAGAGGGCCCGTGCTGAAAATTGGCTAGCTAATAATACTATCTTTGGTAATCCTTAAGTTTATTAATTAAGCAGTGCCAAAGATATAGATACACAGTACGTAGAAGATATGCAGTAAAATCTAACCCCTCCATCCCAAAATACTCGTCGAAAGAATGAATGTACCTAAACATACCCCCCCTCTCTGCTTGTAAATTCGGTTTGGTTCATAGTAATATATTCAGGTAAGGGGGGGGGGGGGTTCCCCTCCCGGTGAAAATTAAAAAAAAAATCATTCTAGATATATATTTTTACTATTTTTCTTAAAGTGTTTTCGGACGTATGGAGTATCTAATTTGAGTTAATGCCCACGTTTTTAGACGGAAGAAGTAATGCACATACGAAATGAAAATTTTGATGTAGTTATGGTTTATAATAAGCATGCAAAACAATTTGATTGAAAAGTAAAAACATTACACCCGATGACATTGTAATCAACCTTGACGGTGTCCTTTCCTCGACGGTATTTGAGGTCTTGTGGGTGCTAGCTAGGTCGGCTGGTGTGCCTTTTCTTGGGCGTGTTGTATCGGTTTTTACTCGGGTTTTTTCTATTAATTAAATGATCAACTCTCTTCTTATTAATAAATAAAAATGGCAAATACTTTGCCTCGTTTCAAAAATTTCTTATATTTTCCAGTCGACATGAAATGATTGTCAAAGTTGCAAGTGGGGAGACCTTGTCCATATTTAAAAAACATATATTTACTTATATATAAGCGAATTTTTTTATTTGTGGATAAGCTCTCCTAGCATACGGTAACAACACTCGGATTGTGTTACAGATGCATTTTAATTTCAAGAAAAAACTTAGGCTGAAAAAAATGTGACCTGGAAAAACTTACACTAAAAAAGGAGTAGGCTAAAATCTATGGAATCATTAGCAACTCTGTGTGTCAAGTAATGGATCGAGTGGTGTGAAGTAACACTCGTTCTTCCGGTGTACGCGGAATCGTATCTTTGACTAGGCACATACCTCATACTCGTACATGATTAACCGTACTCTTCTTTGAAAAGTATTTACTCCACGCTTATTTGATACAGTACGTAAGTAGGAGCCGCAGTAGTTTTGTGAGGGATTTTTTTTCCAGGGATAAGTAGGAGCCGCAGTAGTTAGCCTACAGTTCCCTCTGAATTCCGAAGTAAGATTACTACATAAACGAAGGCGGAATTGATCGATGAACGAAACCCTTGTTGAAACTTACGGTTCACCATGAAGCCTGAATAAAACATTCTAGTAGTATTAACGTTAAGAGGGCTTAAGTCACAACAATAATATATAGTTGCTGCTTTCATCAGAGAAATTCTATTCTGCACATGGAAGCATATGGTAAATGATATTTCCAAATGTTAAAAAAACTGGAACAAAAATTTGACATGTACATTTAAATATTTCATGTGCGCACATCAAGTTTCATGGAAATCTGGCATTTTTTATGACCTCTGCAACAGATAAAAAATATCTCATGAACAACCTTTTTACCAACATTTTTTGTCTTCTTACGCACGGCACAAAATATGTCAATTTTCGTGAAATGACTATGTAAACACAAAACGTCAAGATGAACACCCAAATTGTTGTTTCAATTTTTTTTGACATTTCAAATGTATTTAAAATTGTATTTTAAAAACCAAGAGCATATGTTCCCGGTTGCAAAAACACCACGTCCCCTCCATTGATCCTATATTTAATAAAAACTGCGGCGACACTTGCTAAATCTCTTTCAAGGACACCACTCTCCCATGAATCTATTTGAATGAACCTAGAAGAGAAAATCGACAATGAAATTGAAGGAGGATTATGAGATATCTAAGCATATATAAGTGTTCGTCGAGAATTGCTTTTAAGAAATCCCCACTTTCTGACATTGGCAATTACCTGAGGGATAATTGCCATGTTTGGAGGATCCTTTTCGAGTTTCCAATTCTTTATTCGAAACTTGGGCTCTTCTAATATTGATTTATTTTCCTGGCTTTATTTTTTATTTATTTCATTTCTACTTTCCCTCTTCCCCTACCCTTATCCTCTAGGTAAAGCGTTTATATCAATAGAGAACTTTGATTCATGCATGAGGCTATCTACCGCGGTAAGACTTTTCAAAAGCGAGTGCAGCAAATACACTTTTTTTTGCGGTTTTAGCAAATACACTTTTCAAAGAGAAGAGACCACCTAATCATGAACTAGTATGAGGCACGTGCAGAAGAGAGCATTCCGCCTACAATAAAAGAAGGGATTTTTTACGGTACATCATACTACTCAATATAATTGGTAGTATTAAATTGATCCAACGGCTGATATGGACAGTCTTAGATTTTGGTGTAAGGATAGATTGGTAATTTTCTTTTTGGAATTGACTTGTCCATTCCATGTATTAACATTATATTCTAATAAATGTAATTAAATCAAGTAATCACAGCCAAGCCAACGCAAGCCTTCTTCCTCCGCGCTGCGGTTGGTCCTCCGGCATCGAACGCCGCCTACACACCCCTGCCTGCCTTCGCCCCCTTTCACGCAGAAGAACGAGCACCTTGCACAACTGTTTAGTCCCTAGCCACAATCTCTCAATCGAATGCATCATCAGCTCCGCAAGTTCTTCATTGTCCTCCTCGCCCTATTGCCGAAACTGACATTCAAACCTGAAGCTATGTTGGCAACGTCGCTGAAGGTTCATCCGGGCTGAAGTTTGATATTCTCTCACTTTGTGTGAAAGCGCTGGAACATATCAGTACTAAAAACTGCCACATGACGAAGGTATGCCACTCCAATGGATTGGACTCTTAGCGCACAACGAGACCTGACGGCCGGTGCACGACGTATGATCTAGGTAGTCCGGCCAACATCGGCCAGCGGATGGTGACTTTCCACGACAAGATCATGCTCCACCGCCAAGCGGCAGCTTGTATGGTGCTCATCACGACAACGCTGCAGTTGACGCGCACTTCCTCTGGGATGATGAAGGTGTGCGGAAACGGGATGCATAATTAATTACTGTGAAGTGTCCAAAATGCCCCTGGTTCATCTATATACTACTAAAAATTCACAGTAGTATTGCCTCATCTGGGCCGTCCCCTCCATAGAAATAAACGGCTGAAATTTTTTTGATGTACTGTAAAGGGTCTCTAAAAGAATGAGGCTCTACTCTTGGTAGGACTTGACCGATTACTTGACACGCAGAGTTGCTCACTATTTCATGGACTTAGTTCAGCAGGCATTTATTAAAGCATGAACGGAGTTGGTAAGAATAGAAGGTAGATGGTGTTCAAAAAACAAAAAAGAGTGTTAAAAGAAAGGAAGATGAAACCACATTAAGGCCGCGCTTTGATTGGTTGTAAGTAATACGGGGGTGTTTATTTTACACTTGTAAGTTACGGGGCGCTGAACAAAATCAGGATGGAAATAAAACGACGAGCGGAGGTCTGTAATTTAATTTTTACAGGTGTATTCAGACTTGAGAGGGAAAACAACAATCCAATCAGGGCCTAAGTGTTAGTCGATTCAATCATTAAGTGTTAGCGCATATTTAACTAATGTTTTCCAAAACTTCGGCGTAAGAAATTCTCTTTACCGAAGATTAAACAGAAAGGTTCTTTTCAGTGTAAGATTCATTCTAGCTTTACACAAAACGCAATTAAGTTAGGACGTGGCTAGAGGCGTCTAAAAATATATTTGGATCAATCGAATCAATTTTGAATAGTTACTAGAGGGAAGATATGCATGTTACCGCAAATGTGAAATGACATACGAAACTGGGCGCGGCAAAATAGATGTGCTAAACTAAATGACATATATATACAAAATTGAAATTCAAGGTTTCCCGATGTACAACCTACGCCGAAACATCACCGGAGTTTACAAAAAAAAGACTACTTCGGACACTCTAAAAGGTCGCTGGCTCACTTCTTTTGCGGGCGGTCCATGTAGTAGTAGTCTAAGGTGAAGCCCTTCAAGACCTCGGTGAGCTCCATCTTGTCCTCAGTCGCCGCAAGGCACTCGGTTGCGTCTTCCTCACCGGCTTGGACGGCTTTCTTGGCGGCCACCAGTTCCTGTTCCGCCATCTGGTGGCGATGCGTCGCCGATCAGAGAAAGTGGTCAAGCGCATGTAAACGCGCCCACCCGCTCTGACCATCCTAAAGTTCGATGATCTTCATTTTTAACACCGGCGAATGTGCACCTTCCATCATTAAGATAGACGTCAGCATGATGCTCTTTGATGAATCGCACTCTCGCATTTCTAAGATAAACCCAGAGGATCCTTTATTACAAACGAGCGATGGTTCTTTCTTCCATTCATTCGGTGATTGAAATTGATCGAACCTAAAAATCTTTTCAAACGACAGTCGCCTAGCTATTGTTGTTAACTTAATCTATGTTGAAACTTGAAAGATCGTTCGGTAAGTCTAAGTCCGGTTTCTCTGATCCTACTACGTACGGGCTTCCAGGAACGTTCTCAGTCAAACAATATATCCCACACGCTTATACATCTTGTTTGCAAGTTGTCTCTATATAAGCACGCCCAAAGAGCCCACAATGAAACACCACTACAAGACAGGCACTGCAATCCAGCCGAACACGAGGCAGGCAGAAGCAGTACGTAGACGCATTCCAAGTCTCCAACTCTCCACCACGAGCCGCAAGTACAATGGCGAAAGTGGAGATGCTAACAACGGAGATGGTCGTCCCGGCGGAGCCGACGCCGGGGGGCGCCGTCTGGCTGTCTAACCTGGACCTCGCAGCGCGCAGGGGCTACACGCCCACGGTCTACTTCTATCGTCCGAACGGTGACCCGGCGAGCTTCTTCGCGGCCGACGCCGTCAAGGACAGCCTCGCCAGGGCTCTGGTTGCATTCTACCCGCTGGCCGGCCGCCTCGGTCTGGACAGCGACGGACGTGTCCAGATCGACTGCACCGGCGAGGGCGCCGTCTTCGTCACGGCGCGCTCGAATCACTACACGCTGGAGGAGCTCATGAACGAGTTCGTGCCGTGCGACGAGATGCGCGACCTGTTCGTGCCCCCGACGCCGGCGCCGAACCCGCCGTGCGTCCTGCTGCTTGCGCAGGTCACCCACCTGCGCTGCGGTGGCGTCGTCCTCGGCCTGGCACTGCACCACTCTGTCATCGACGCCCGGAGCGCGGCGCTCTTCGTCGAGACGTGGGCGAGCATGTCTAACGGCTCCACCAAGGCCGCGCCTGTGCCGCCATGCTTCGACCACAAGCTGCTCGCCGCGCGCTCAGACCGCACGGTGCTCTACGACCACCCGGAGTACAAACCGGAGCCGACGCCGGTGCACCCGGCCACCGCGGCCACCTACGCGAGTGCCCTCATCACGATGACCAAACAGCAGGTGACCGCGATTAGGTCGCGTTGTGCCGGAGCCTCCACCTTCCGTGCCGTGGTGGCGCTGGTGTGGCAATGCGCATGCCGCGCTCGGGCGCTCCCGCTGGACGCCGAGACGCGGCTCTACTCCATGGTCGACATGCGGGCACGCCTGGCGCCGCCGCTCCCGCAGGGGTACTTCGGCAACGCGGTCATCCGGACGTCGACGGCGACCACCGTGGGAGAAGTGCTGTCCAACCCGGTGGCCTACGGCGCCCGGCGGGCGCGAGCGGCGACGAGCCAGGGAGACGAGTACGCGAGGTCGCTGGTGGACTACCTGGAGGGGGTGGACGTGATGAACCTGCCACGGAGCGGCATCTCGCGAGCGCACCTCCGCGCCATCAGCTGGATGGGAATGTCGCTCAACGACGCCGACTTCGGCTGGGGTGCGCCGGCGTTCATGGGACCGGCGCTCATGTACTACAGCGGCTTCGTCTACGTGATGAATGCGCCGGGAAAGGACGGTGCCATCATGCTTGCGCTGTCACTCGAGCCGGAGAGCATGCCGGAGTTCACCAAGATTTTCGCTGACGAGATGACCCGCCTAGAGGTGTAGTACCTAGTATTTAGGAGTACGTACGTAGTAGCACGAACCACTCTCGACCGCCCTATTCAATTATTTTATTGATTTTATACATGTAATTTATGTCACCTTGTAGTCTTGTACTAGATTGTTTTTTTTTTCGGGTAATCATGGAGTTTTATGCCATATCAATAGATCGAGTTACAATCCGTTAATACAAGATCAAGAATGAAAGATGGGCCTCGTTGAGCGGTGCTGCCAGCCGTGCGAGTAGAATTAGCGGTGAAACTCTGTTATGTGATCAAGCTATTTTTAACCGATTTATAAACTCTCTTTCTCAACCATGTGGTTTTAAATCTGCTTGACCAGGTTACAAACCGACGTAATGTAGTGAAGCATCCAACGTAGAAGAAAGAGCTCTCGCCGAGTCCGATTGTGCGAGAAGAAGAAAGTAGTATCAGCTGCTAATTTAATAAACATAAGGATTACCAAGATAGTAGTATTAGCTGGACGTGACGTTTTTGCATCCTGGAGCATATGTTCCTGATTTTTTTAAAGATTAAACATGTTTGAAATGTTAAAAAATTTGCATCAACATTTTTGGGTGTACGCTCTTAACATTTTATGTGTTCACGAAGTTGCTTCAGGAAAAATCGATATATTTTGTGTCATGTGTAGGAAGTAAGAAGACAATTTTTTTTTTGCTGAAAAGCCCGACCATCGCTGGAGGAAGCCGTCAGGCTAAGCCCGGACGCCTGACCACGGTGGCAGAGGATCCCCTCCTTCTCGCGCGCGAGGGTGGCGCGGGACACCAGGGCGAGGGAAAGTTCGGCCTCAAATACTGATCCACAGCGATGGCTCACTCCCGGCGACGAGTGATGGCGTGTGGCTAGTGGTGGACCTTTTGCACGCGGCCGCGGCACGGCGGCACCTCGGATCGGCAGCGGCGGAGTGGAGGGCTTTGGTGGACTGCCTGGTTGCGGACGTGGCCGGCCTTCAGGTCCGATATGGTCTGAACTGGAGTGGATTGCTCCATTTAAAAAAAACAAGACCATACAAAAAAAGTACACCCTTCGATTTATAATAAGTTTCGTTCATCTAGTACAAAGTTTGTATTATCTTAGTACAAAATGAGTGACACTTATTATGGATCGGAGAGAGTATCAAATTTCCACAAAAATTGACGCACGCACATAGAATGTTGGGGTTTACATGCCAAATTTTAGCTTCGCTTTTTCAACATTTCAAAATATAATTTCCTGAAGGGAAAAATATATGCTCTCATTTTTCAAATTAAATTCCTCTAACAAGCCAGTTTGTAGGAGCCAACCAAGCGGGCTCTCAGTTTCAGCAAGGGTCTCTATTACTCCACTAAAATACTAGGATGAGTAGGTCAAGCTACAATCCAAGTAGGACAGATATGGTAGGCAGGCGCCACAACAAGGTGGGTCAGGTGGGAGAAGAAAAGGGATACAATTTGTAGTAGCATCTCACAGGAAACTAGCCAGGTATGGGGCAAACGCTTATTTTTTGGGTGTTGAGGCAAACAATTTCGTGTGTACCAAGTACACTGCCAATTAACTATCCAAGTACCAACCCCCACCATGTGCCGTAGCATGTCGGAATCCAACACTTTGACTATGTCTATGGTAGCTTATGCATGAATCTTTGAGCGAGTACCACATGCTTAGTTGCAATAGCTTGGACTTGCTTATTTCCAACGCAAGGTTGATCTAGACAATTACGCAAGGTGAATAGCTGAACTTAATTCTCAAATTTCGACTCTTTCTAATTCTATTTGCTAGTTTTTATGCATTTAGTTGTTTTTGTTAAGCTAAATGACCAATAATGTGAAAAGCACTATTGATGATGTAGTTTGATCCAAATATTGAAAGTGAATGCATTTGGTTTGAAAGGTTTATATTGAAATTCCAAACCTTTGGTCTGAATGTTCAACCTTGCTAGTTTTACATTATTTTTAAATAATCATAAAATTACAATGCACAAATTAAAAATAAAACTTCACAATGAATGGTAGAAGTTGCAAACAAGGGCAATATTTGGACATTTAAGCATGCAAACAACACAAATTTCATACTCTGAACATATTTAGTAGTTGAAACCCTAATCTATCACTAGTTATCGTGATATTTGAAAGTAAGTCAAAGTCGTCATCACTCACGAGGACCGGACGGTGTGGGGATCATCGTGGCGCGTGATGTGGGCCTCGTCGTCGGTGTGGCTAGGGCTGCTGAATGTGTACTCCGGCTTCTCCCGCTCCTCCGGCGCCAGCTTTTGCTGGTACTCGCAGGCCGACTATGGGGACAAGCTTCACGGTGACCGCCCCAAGCTCACATGCCACCTTGTCGGCAAGCATGTGTCCGACGCCACCAGGATGCCGCATCAGGCAATGAGTTCAGCCTCCTCGACCCTGAGGGTGTGCTGCAAGCCGAGAACGGAGTAGGTGTGCCTACGACTGCTTCCACACCACATGGTGGTTGGAGGCAACAACTAGGGTTTGGGTTGAGGTGGGGGACGCGCGCGAAGAGCAGAGGAGGCGAGGTGAGGGGAATTAAGGTGAAGAGACTGGAGTGACACTGCAAGGGAAATGGACGGGAAGCTGACATGAGTGAAGCGACACGAATCCCTATGTATAAAACCAGGGTGGTCCATACCCCCCCGTGCGTGAAATGACCGATGATGTAACTACTCATGCATGAGGAAGAACACACGGGCATTTGTGATAGCGCCGCGTGTCACAGAGGGTTATCCCACATGTCAATAACAACGACCGCTAATGGTCAAACACGTCGACCAATGACATGCCCCCCCGTTTGGTTATTCGAGTGGGTGGGCAACGCGATGGATGGGAAAAGTGAGCAACGTTAGATGGGTTGAGAAAACTAAATACAACTAAGCATGGAGGGGCACAAAATATAAAACCCTTCAATTTAATTATTTGTGGAAAAAATTTCAAAAAAATTTATACAATTGAATAGATTTGCACCAAATATTGTGGAGTTCTAAATACTAATGTTATATAGAGAGGAAACAGATCACTCTAGAACTTTGCGATTTCGCTTGACTCCCAAAAGACCATCAACATTTTGCAAGGCACCAACTTTTTACGAAAAAATAATAAATTTGATGGATATTTTTCCATATTTATGTCGTGGCATATTAAGTGGGTATGAGTAGCGTGTCACACGAGTGTTATTGTGTTAATAACTCATTGGATGTTTTTTACAAATAATATAATATAATTATAATATGAAGTTGGATAGCAGCAAAGGGTGTGGGCATAAAATCCTTGAGAAGAGAAGATAATTTCATAAGTAATTTCAATATTAGATTTTCCACGAATATAATTTATTATACTACGCCATTATATTATTTTGGAGGTCATATCACGAACATAATAATAACTAACAAATCTAGTCGTGCGAATACACATCGGTCACATTACTAGTTGTGTATTAAATTAAGTAATGTGGGGGATAAAATGAAATAGTTACATGAGATTAGAGTACACATTTGACATTTTTGACCGTGCTAAAGTGGACGCATGCTCTTGCATTTGCATGAGACATCTGGATTTAAATAGATAAAAACATTTTCCTTCCTAATCTGCGACGTACATTTCTCTTACCCACGCTCTCTCACACACACAAACAACAAATGATGCTTCCTTCATCATATAGTATAAGATTCTTTTGCGAACTGAGTAATGCAAGAATTGATTCGTAAAGGAAAATACTAGTGTGATAAGTAGGTTGAGCTAAAATGAAGGTAGGGTAGGCAGACGTGGCTCGCGACAAAGTGGTTCAGGTAGGAGAAGAAAAAAGAGACAATTTATAGTAGTCTGCAGCTTAAACGTCACGAGAGACTACGTATGGTTCGTGTCATGTTCCTGGAGACGCACCCAGTAACACAGGTATGGGAAACAATCATATTCTTTGGAAGTGGAGGCAAACAATTCCGTGTGTGCCAAAAGCACTGCTAATTACGGAGTAATTAACTACGTACCGTGTGTACCAACCCCCGTGTTCTTGTGTCATGTTCCTGGAGTAGTAGTTTTGTCACGATCAAACATTTGACCATGTCTATGAGGCTGCTCATGCATGCATGCATGAATCTTTGAGCGAGTGCATGATTGATTGCAGTAGCTTGGACCTGGCCGGTCTACTTCACTCCCAAGCAAGGTTGGTTATAGCTGAACTGAATCTCCTCCGGTGGCTAGATTGGAGAAAAGGACGGGGAGACGAGAAGCGCGCATGCATGTGCAAGATTGGCATATTTTAGTCTCCCAGTTACAGTAGTAGTTGAGTTTTAAGCTAGGTGTTGTATACTGTATATGGTGTGCGTATACTTAGGTTACGACTCTGTCTGCACACTAATTAGTTGCGGGTTTTGGTACTCGGCCGCCGTCGTCACATATGGCCATATGGGATTAATCAAAGAGGGCATATGTTTATATATGTAGCTATGGAAAGGTCGAGTCGAGTGCCATGACCAAAAGACAAAAGGCTCAAAGGTTAATGCTGATCAGAAAATTCCACCAAAAGTCAAAGTAACATGTGGAAGACATTGTTTATAAATAGACGAAAAGTATTAATGGTAAGCGCCCCGCAAAGCCTGTAGCCTCTCTAAATTATCATGGGATCATATTCGATGGCTTCGCTTTGTAAAGTCACAACGTGACTTATCTGTTCGCATTCAGGGACAAATCAGATCCTACGATCCTAAGGGGCTAACCGCATTTTTTTTAAAGATTGTTCTATGGTATACTTTTTATTAAATAAAGTATGTTACAATTAATGAGGGGGAAGCAAAAGAAAAATAAAATACATAAGGGGAACCTAAATCAACCTATATCAAATTTTCACAATATGAAAACTAAAGTTATAAATGAGTGTCTATCCAGGTCTGAAACAAAGCAACATGCTTGTTTCCCACGTTATGACTGAAACGTTGGAGCCTGATTGAATCCAAATTTTCAACTGTCTAATGCTATCCCCTAAAACAAATGCCATCCGTCCTGAGACAGGAGTGACCAGTTCCTTGCCGGTTTGGCCGGCACCGGCGTGGCGACGCCCGCGGGCGCCATCGTTCCTTCCTGAAGGGCGTCGGATATCCTTTGACCCTCACCCCTCTGCATACCGGGGGAAACCCTAGGATCTATCCGGGCAGCAGCGGCGTCATCGTCGTGTTCCTTCATGAAGGTGTTGCTTGGTATGCGGTGGTCCGAAGTGCTTGGCATGCGGCGGATATCTTCAGTGGGCGCAACGGTTGCGGATCATCATCGTTTTCGTCGATCCGACTCTGTTGTCATTTGTTTCTTTTCATTTCTCTTTTTTTTGGGCGTGCTTGTGTTGTCTGCCCGGCAGTGGTTCTTCGTTTGTATCGGGTGTTTGCTATATCTATATAGCGAGGCGAAAGCCTTCTTTCGGCGGAGTCAAATCTATTTTCAGGCAACTTTTCTTGGAGGAAAAAGATCTAATAATGTATTTCCTTCGTAAACTAATATAGAATGTTTTAGATCATTAAAATAATGATCTAAAACGTCTTATATTAATTTATGGAGGGAGTATTTGATTTGGTTCACTCCCGCCCTCCCCGGCCCTTTTCCTTCTAAACTAATTTAGTTTTTGTATGTCCCTTGAACTGCAAGTTGAAACTATAAATTTAATCAAGTGACATAATTGGCCGTGGTTACAGGATTTGGAAATACTTCTGAGCTTTGGGGTTTGACTAATACAGTATGTGATCAGTATCCATCCCTTCATTTGCTGGTCTCATCAAAGTGTGCAACACGTTCATCATCGATGTCAAATATCCAACTACCCAGTGGCAAATTTGCAGTCCAACATATCTAGTTTTGGCTGATGCCCGGCCTCTCCTCTCACACAGAAGCTCCCAACAGAAAATGTCAAATAGACCTTGGTCATGGCTTATAATAAGCACACAAGACATTTTAATTGACCAAATGAAATATTTTAATTACATTTCTCATATTTTTTCAACAATGTCCACACTAAATAATTGTCAAAATTGCATAAGGAAGACCTTGTCTATGTTTAAACCACGCATATTTCGTCGTGCATAGAAGAATTTTATGAAGCAACTCTCTATTATCTTACCATAAGGCAACACCAATCATGAAGCTTTGGGGTTTGTTTGTTTCGGGTTATGTTCAGCTTTTGTTTAAGCTTTTGGTCGGACGGCCTGTTCGAACGTTGTCCAAGCATATTTTATAATTCAATCGGAAGAAGCAAAGCCGATTCAAACCTCTAGGCGAATCGACACATTTTATATTCAGTTCATAGGTGAAGCGAATATGGGGACGTCTGAACACGCTTAGGTACGTCCGTTATATCGGATCTGGCCTACAATGATTCATCCCGACCCCACATAAATATGATCTCATACTAGCCACTTCAGTCCACTCCTCTTTGCTCCACTCTGTCCTCAATCACCTTTCCAACAATCTCTGAACTTTCTGGTATGAGCACCTATGACCCGACCGATGGGAAGGTGATGGCGCGAGCCCGCCATGCGAGGCAGATGGTGCAGGAGATCACGACAGCCCTTCATTCCCCGTGGCTCAGACGTCCACCATACATGGACCCGACGATGGAGACAGAGTTTCGTCGCCAAAAAATTAGATTAGGTCATTCTACGTTTCTTGTAATTGTATGGATTTAAGATTTCTTTACCGATGTATTCAGTTGTGGAATAAAAAAAATTAAGGTGTGGCTGATCACTGTTCGTGGACGCATCCGAACGCGTTCCTGGACGTATGGGGTTCGGATTAGCCAAGTCCAGTTGTAAATGCTCGAAGACCCTCTTATCATGTGCAAGAGACAAACATACCAACATGCTCGTTTAACTTATAGTGGTTATACTGAGTTAAAAATTTAAAGTTACAAACAATAATAACATGTATAATTCTTTTAGCGTTTGGCACGTTGAAATTACAGCCAAATTATATTTCTATGATATATATAGTGAAGCTATTCATCACCCAGGGTACAAAATAATTTATTCTTCACCCGAGGTAATTTTATGAGCCTTTCATTTAAAAATTACATTTGTAATACAAATAGTTATATTAATATAGATTCACTACGTAAATTTTGACATAAGAAACAAAAACATTGGTCATAAGATCAAAAAAATTACATTTTATGTATATTTTACACCATCATTTTTACGTTTGTAATTTTACGTAACATAAAATATATTTTACGGTGATTATATTTTTTTACGTTCTCTTTTTACGTATGAAATAAGACAAAATTTATGAAACATAAAATTACGGTGCATTGATGACAAAACAAACAGGGGTGAAGAATAACTATTCCTCATCCAGGGTGACGAATTACGGTGCATTGATGACAAAACAAAGTTTATGGTTTCTATTCAGGTAGTTGCCCATGTCCTGCAATATCCATTTGATCAGCTTCTGAGATATTGAAGTCAAATTTCGAGTCACATTCTTTTTTAATTTCTTCAAATTTGTTGTCCATTTCCATCCGTATTTCATTCAATATTTCTTCTTTTAATTCATTTTTCATTATTTTTGAAAATTCTTCAAACCTTTTGTCTAATTCTTGGTCTATGTATTCGCTATCCAAAGGGTCAATTCCCTTTAGAAGGCATTCTTTATATGTATGATATTTTGGGGAACATTCTTCTTTGATATTCTTTGAACCTGATGGTTCTGCTTTTCCGGCTTTCGGTGTTGGTGGGTTTGATATATTATCATTGGTCCTTTTCCTTTGAATATATTCTTTGGCCTTTGGATCTATATAGTAATTTTCTCCTATTATTTTTCTTGCCCACATTAATGCTTCATTTATATTATCATATTTCTTGAATGTTACATCTTCGCCTTTCTTTCTTGCATCTATTTTTTCAACCATAACATCTTCCCATGTCATATATATTCCTGGTTTATTTCCGTCAAATAGGATGTATAGTGCTTCATCCTTTTGACCTTCAAATTTCTTTGGGACTTCAATTTTTGCTGATTTTGGTAAGACTTCATTCATCTTGTTAAAATATTCAGCAAGGCTATTGAGGATTGATAGCATATATCCTTTGTCTTCTCTTTTATTGGCATATTGATACCAGAAGTTATCAAGTATGCATATCATCAATCTGGATATGACTCTTCGGCTTGAAATTGAATGTATTTGCAGGAAATATTTTCAATTTATTCTCATCTCCAAAGATGAAGCATTCATTCCCAGTTGGGAGTAGTCCTCTCTTCATTTCTGTAAAATTGATGCACGAGAAAATATGTCAGGCAAAGTATTATCCTTTCCCTTAATATGCTCAAAATTTACTCTATATCCATTTCCAGCTATGGTATCTTCAAATAAGACCCATCTTCTAGTCGAGCTTTTCTTACTATTAATTTGATTATAATATCTACATATTGCTTCGCAATCAGTTCGCACTGTAAATTCTTTAAATCCGAGGTATAATCTGAAAGCATTTATTGCATTGACTACTGCAAGAATTTCTCTATCAATATTATTTACCGTCTTTAATTTATAACTTCCTGAAGCGTATCTACAGATCTTTTCTTCTGCCTTAGGGGAATATTTATTTGGTTTCTGTTTTAATATAGCACCCCATCCTACCTTAGATGCATCGGTTTCAATAATAAAATAATTGTCATCTAAAGGCAATTCCAAAGGCTTTAAATTCTTGACTTTTTCTTTAATGGCCTTTACTAATTTTATATCTTCAGAGTTAAAGTATCTTTGACCATTCTTTCTTAATTTAGCATATAGAGGTCCTGCTAACTTTGCTAAGTTATCTATATAATTTCTTGCATAGTTTACAATTCCTAAAAATTGTTGTAAAACCTTTTTATCACTCATATTATCAGGAAACTGTAAAATTTTCTTTGCAATATGTTCTTGTAAATATATTTTCCCTTCTCCTATTTCATGCCCAAGGAAATTGATTTTCTCTTTGCAAATTTCCATCTTCTTCTTTGATAGTATTAGCCCATTTTGCTCTACCTTTCTAAAGAAAACTTCAAGATGAGCTATATGTTCTTTGTATGATTTTGAAAAAACTAACAAATCATCAACATATACCAATATAAATGCTTGATTTTCATTAAATATATTTTGCATTTTTCTTTGAAAAAGTGCAGGTGCATTCTTTAGCCCTAATGGCATTACTAGCCATTCATAGTGGCCTTGCAGACAGGTAAAGGCTGTCCAAGGAATAGATTCCTCTGACATCTTAACTTGCCAAAACCCTGCTTTCAAATCAAATTTAGAGAAATATCTGCTCCCTTGTATTCTATTGATCCATTCTTGCTTATTAGGTATATTATATGCATCATCTACTGTGTTGTCATTTAGTCTTTTGTAATTAATTACCATTCTAGATTTTCCTCTAACTTCTTCAGCATGATTTCTAACTATAAAGGCAGCAGATCGATGAGGACTTCTGCTTTCTCTAATTGCTTTTAATTTTAGTTGCTCTTCAATATGCATTTTAAACTCTTCAATATCTATAGGTGTAGCTTCTATTGGTCCCGACTTAATTATATAGTCTGGGTTTATAATGTTTATTTTGCAAACTATGGAGTTCTTATCCCAATGTTTCATTGGTATTTCTCCAATAATTTGTATATTCTCTAGTCTTTGTACAATTTTGTCTATATCTTTTTTGGATTTAATATCTCTATACCAATTTGGCGAGAATGATTGTAATCCTATACATTCTGTATGTGTATTTTCTATATGATATTCTTCTATGGTCTCACTAAGTTCATCTTCTTTGCAGAATTCCGGGGAATCTGTGCAATATTCCTCTTCTAAATTAGATATTTCTACATTTTGTGTAGATTTTCTTTGCTTTCGTACGTCTGATATGTATGGGAGATTATCTTGAAATGGGATAAATGTAACCCCCTCTTCATGTATAATTGTGGTTTGTACAGATTGTTGTAAAAATCTTAATCCTATTATCATGTCATCATTTATTACTGACAAATCTCTTATTGTAATTTCATCTATGATATATTTTGTGCCATTTATATAGGCTTCGATATTATATGCTAGTTGGTTATGGATTTTCTTTATTCCTGACATATCTGTGGATACTTCGGCTATCTTGTCGTCTATAGTTTTGACTATTTCAGGACATCTCACAAAGTATTTATCATGAATGATATTCTTTGTGCAACCAGTATCTAGTAGTGCTAATATTTTATAAGAAATGTTTGGCTTTAGCACTATTCTGACTGGGATTCTTATCCCTAGAACTTCTTTGAATGGTAATCGCACAATATATTTGTTTCCAAAACTAGTTATAACATCTTTTAATTGTATTAGCTTATCTCCTTTTTTATCTCTTACTGTGACCATTTGTTCCTTCATTTCTGTGCCTTCAGTAGCCATATTTTCATGTTCTTCATTATCTTTTTCTTTCAGATTTTCTTCTAGCTTATCTTTTAATATTTCTAACTCCTCTTCTAGTTTATTTATTCTATTTTCTAGATATCTAACTCTTCTATTTAATATATATTCATCTGGTTCTAATTCTATTTCCTGTCTCCAACCTTGATTTTTTGCCTTTAAGCAAGAGGCACAAGCTTGCTTTAAACATAGGTTACATGTGGACCTATTCTCTTGGCTTGGGTAATATATGCAAAAAGCACATTTAATATTATAGTCACCCTTTCCTCTAATCCAGTCATGCTCACAATCTACTTGGTTCATCATTTCAATTTTTAGGCCTGCTAATTCATCTATTAGATCTATCTCATCACTGCTTGATTCTTCTTCTAAGACTTCATTTTCTATTTCATCTGTCTCTATGATTGAATATATTGACTCATCATCTTTTATTTCATCATCACATACTAGAATATTTTCGTTGACGCTGTCTATAATTAATACTCTTTCTTGCTCTTCATATTTACTAGAGTACCTTTTTTGATCCTTATTTGGACAAGTTTTACTCAGATGGTCAGGTGAGTTGCATATAAAACACCTACAAGTTTTATCATAAGATTTTCTAGGATTATATCTTCTTACATTTCTCTTATGTAAGAAAGGGGCTCTATTATCAGACCTTCTTAGGAAATATCTTTTCTTTGTTCTGAAATTTCTATTATCTCGCATTTGGGGTTTATAATGTTTCTTGCTTCTATGCCTTTCTTCCCCATATGTGAGTGGTATTTGGACAATGTTATTACATAAATTGTAATCTGATTTCTTCATAGACCTTTGAGCTTGTATGTCTGTACATACCTTTCTTAAATGTTTAAAAACATATGTTATGGCTTGTGATATGTTTAAAACAGTTCCTGCTGTTTCCTTCTTGTATTCTTCAAATATTATAGATCCTAATGGATCGTGCAATTTATTAAAATATCTTTCAACTACACCTTTATTAAAACCTTGCTTAGCGGTTGTAGCATTATATAAGTAGTGTTGAGAAAACTCTTTTATGCCTTTCCAACTAGTTAGCGTTAATTTTTCTATTTCTCTTAACCTTTCATTTTGTAAAGATGTATGTCCTAATTCTGGATCTTCTGCTATAATCATATTTGATATAACATTTGCAAAGTTATTTGGATTACTTCCGGCTCTTTTTAATTCTTCATATTGATTAGGATAAGTCTCTACCCATTGTTCCCATAGAACTTTTACTGACTCTCCTAATAATGTCTCAAGATATGTTAACATGTCTTCAACCTTAGTGCCTATACTATATTGGTTTTGTATATATTTTTGCGCGATTAGCCCTTTCCAAATGCTAATTATATTTGGCCAATCTATAGGGTCATGTGCGGCTAAATTCAATATCGCACCATCATTTCTAGTATTTTGAAATTGTACCGGCTTTTCAAAATCTCTTCTTCGAGAACCCATGTATTTATATTGTCCGGGAATATATGTAGGTTGATAGTCATCTTTCTCTGGGGGGCCATTTTCCAGCTCATCTGGTTGGTCTCTCTCTTTCACCTTCTCTTTTTACTGAACTATCACCATATCCCTTTCTTCTTTTATTACTATTTTCTACTTCCATGGCCTCCATAGCATTTTCTAAATTGTGTAGCCCAACCTCATCTAGGGAATTATAAAAGTCACTATTTTGTTCCGAATCATCATAATATTCATCTTCTATCAACATTTCTCTCATTAATTCCTCTTCTTCCTCATTGCTTTCTAATAATAACTTATTATTTATATCCCATTGCTCTTCTTCACTAATAACTTCCTTTTTATGACTCTCAACAATATTCTTACCTTTGTTTATATTGTTATTATTTTTATTGTTATCAATGATATCAATATTATTACTACTATCTCCTTTCTTGTCTGGTACTGAGGTGGTGTTTGGCTTGGTTGAACTAGTACCGGCAATTTTTTTCTCATTTTTTAATTTCTTTATTCTTGCAATTTCTCTAATGATAAACAATTCTCTTTCTCTTATCTTTGGCCAATCCTGTGTCATAGAATTACTATATTCCCATTCTATATGTTTTAGTTTATTTTCCCAATGAATTATTTCATCATCTAAATTAACCTTTTCCATAAATTCGGTCGCTCCTTTATTCTTGTCATCACTAGTTTCTGATTCTGATATAAGAGATTCCGTATCTTCTATGGATGCGGATTTATAATTCATAAACCTTATACTGCTACTACCTTCACAATTTTGGTAGCTTATGTAATTTTCAGGTTGTTTTAACTCCTTCTTTTCTATTAGTTCACCTATCTTCCATTCCTCTCCCGCTCTTTCTTCGGAACCAATTTTAAGAGGATTCATAAATTGTATACCTTTAGACTGCATGCTATGAATTACATCATTTACATTAACTCTATATCTAGAATTGCGTCTATTAGTGAGTCTTTATATAAATTCTATGCTTACCAACAAATTTGTACCTTTAAAATCTTCATATCCTTTGGTTTGAAAACCAAAACTCATTTTTTCAATAAATTCTTTTACATGCATCATTAGGTCTGGGGCTATGTATGTTATTAATCTATTTTCATTCATATCACCTTCCATAAAGCCTAATGCTGCTTTATCTACTGAATCCCATCTTCTATCCAGTAGTGTTATTAATACTTTAGCTCCTAATTTCTTTCTTGTCATGCCCTTTATACCTATGATATACATACCTTGATGAATGTATTTATAACCACAATATTTAAGATCATTTTCAATATTCTTGCTTACAATTCTTAAATCTACTGGGTGTGTTAACACACTCAGTTCTAATTCTCTGGATATTCTGTATAAACCACTCTTACTTTCAAACATACCCATATGATAAACCTGTTGTGGCTTTATTTTTCTTAAAGTATCCTTTTGATATCTTTCTAGGTCTCTTTGTATATCGACAACTTCTTCTAAACTTTCAATATCATCAGCCTTGCATGATAGTCTATGCTTTATGGCCAGCGGTCTCGAGTCTTGCCTTACTAATTGGAGGTTTCTGTCTCTTCTAAAGAGGCTGTTAGATACGACCATTTTTCTGAGTTAATATTCCTTGATGTGGCTACTATTCCTGATGATGCTAGCACAATATCTTTGTTGCTTCGTGTACTGTTTAGTTTATCCAAAACCTGGATTAATAATTGGAGAATAGTATTATTTTGTCTTATTATTACTTTGGAGTCTTCTTTTGGTGATTCGTGATCAGAGAAACCGATAGGAGGAGATAAATATTTGGTTACTTCTTTTAGTGCTTGATTATATTCGGACATACAATTATGAAAGGATTAAACCTTTTATTTCTAACGCCAAGTTTTTGATATCTGAAATATCTTGTTTTATTTCGATCGTTGGCGACAATTCTTTACTTTTACTTGGATGGTGGACTATATTTTTTCCAATGGATAAAACTTCTTCTTTAATATAGTCGTTATTCTTACAGACAATATTTTGTTTCACTTTTGCTTCCTCTAGCTTATGCAAAGCTAGATCAATTTTATTATTCAACGCCGAATACCTTTCTATGAGTTTTTGGTATTCTTTGAATAAACTATCAAATTTTTGATCTAGTTGATCTTGCCTCTTTCCCCACGATATAAGAAAATTATATATGAGATCGACGATTATATTTAGCTGACTTTGAGAAGTATGCCAGATATGTTCTTCAGAGGGATTTATTCTGCACCTTATATTAATATTTTCTTTAGTATTTATAATTCTACCTGTGCTAACTTCTAAGTTTAAATATTTTAATCTTTCAATGGTTAAACCTGGACCTGATACCAACAATATAGATGACTATTAAATTTTTATTATTATTTTACTAATATGGGTTAGGTGTGCACGGTGGAGTATGTGTGTGTATGCTTTTTATCTTCAATAGTGTTTTTACTATTCACTATTGGGTACACTATTTGAAATAGTATTTTACTATTCCCACTAATATTTAATTTTTTGCTAATATTTGCGCGATAATTATGATATAATGCAGGATCTTATTAAGGCTGGCGAGGCCAACAGCACGAACGACTATGTACGCGTATGTGTAAAGTCCTACTCGGTACTCACCATATTTTTCATTATGTTGTTTCAGATGTAGCTAATTACGTTCACTTGATGGTTTTATATGCAAATTTATGGGGTAAATTCCTATCGTCTTCCCAGGCAGTTCCACCCGAAGGGAACACTTCTCTACGGCCAGAGGGTTCTCATTCAAACACCACACTAGGCTAAACAGAGAACTACCGGCAGAGGTTTCTCCTATAGGATTCTTAGCATAAGAATTCATCCCATAAATTCATAAATAAAAAGACCAAGTGAGACAAGAAACTACATCATTTCCACCACATAATTTACATATGGTTTTCCCTTTCGGGAGGCCCCGAAGGGATTACACAAACTAGGAAATTATCTTAATATTAGCTTCGGTGGAGATCTTACAATGTTGATATTATGGTGGCTATCTTACAAGAGAGGAAGTGATGCTACTATTACAAAAATAGTGCTCTTGGCTAGCTCTTCTCAGCTCTGGTGCTCGTACTCTGAGTGTTTTTCCCATGTCTCTCCATTGAGCCCAACGTCTCCTTTTATAGCCGAGGATGGCTGCAAGGGAGACTTTGAGAGCCTGCCTCCAATTATTTATTTTACACACGGTAGCAATCACACGTGTCCTACTAGGATACATGCGTGTCCTTCTAGGGTATGGATAAGTTCGAGAGACAGTGCCCGACAAATATCAATCTTCAGGAATCTTCGCTTTTTTCACATGGGCATTGTCTCTCGGTGAATAATCAGCTTGCCTCCATTGTCTTCTAGCATATGAGCAACATGCAGACATTACTCACATTGCTCACACCATTGGCTTGCTCTTCAACTCATGGCTGTATGCGCACATGAGAAATCACTTGGATGCAACGCCTGCTGTTGATATATATTTTTATTATTATTATTATTTTTGGAGGGGTCCACCCTGCCCATTTATTTGATATTCCATATCAAATATTAAGAATTATGTAGACTTATATCATAATTTATAAATATTCAGTTATCAATATTCGGGTTAGGGGTATATGTCCTCCGCGCCCGATACCAACAATATAGATAACTATTAAATTTTTATTATTATTTCACTAATATGGGTTAGGTGTGCACGGTGGAGCATGTGTGTGTGCTTTTTATCTTCAATAGTGTTTTTACTATTCACTATTGGGTACACTATTCAAGGCACTATTTAAAATAGTATTTTACTATTCCCGCTAATATTTAATTTTTTGCTAATATTTGCGCGATAATTATGATATAATGCAGGATCTTATTAAGGCTGGAGAGGCCAACAGCACGAACGACTATGTACGCGTATGTGTAAAGTCCTACTCGGTACTCACCATATTTTTCATTATGTTGTTTCAGATGTAGCTAATTACGTTCACTTGATGGTTTTATATGCAAATTTATGGGGTAAATTCCTATCGTCTTCCCAGGCAGTTCCACCCGAAGGGAACACTTCTCTACAGCCACAGGGTTCTCATTCAAACGCCACACTAGGCTAAACAGAGAACTACCGGCAGAGGTTTCTCCTATAGGATCCTTAGCATAAGAATTCGTCCCATAAATTCATAAATAAAAAGACCAAGTGAGACAAGAAACTACATCATTTCCACAACATAATTTACATATGGTTTTCCCTTTCGGTAGGCCCCGAAGGGATTACACAAACTAGGAAATTACCTTAATATTAGCTTCGGTGGAGATCTTACAATGTTGATATTATGGTGGCTATCTTACAAGAGAGGAAGTGATGCTACTACTACGAAAAGAGTGCTCTTGGCTAGCTCTTCTCAGCTCTGGTGCTCGTACTCTGAGTGTTTTCCCGTGTCTCTCCATTGAGCCCAACGTCTCCTTTTATAGCCGAGGATGGCTGCAAGGGAGCCTTCGAGAGCCTGCCTGCACTTATTTATTTTACACACGGTAGCAATCACACGTGTCCTACTAGGGTACATGCGTGTCCTTCTAGGGTATGGATAAGTTCGAGAGAGAGTGCCCGACAAACATCAATCTTCAGGAATCTTCGCTTTTTTCACATGGGCATTGTCTCTCGGTGAATAATCAGCTTGCCTCCATTGTCTTCTAGCATATGAGCAACATGCAGAGATTACTCACATTGCTCACACCATTGGCTTGCTCTTCAACTCATGGCTGTATGTGCAGATGAGAAAACACTTGGATGCAACGCCTGCTGCTGATATATTATTTATTATTATTATTATTATTATTATTATTTTTGGAGGGGTCCACCCTGCCCATTTATTTGATATTCCATATCAAATATTAAGACTTATGTAGACTTATATCATAATTTATAAATATTCAGTTATCAATATTCGGGTTGGGGGTATATGTCCTCCGCGCCCGAATAATTGATAGCAATATCAATCTAAATTCGGAATATTTGCAGGTGGCTGTTTATGGTTTCTATTCAGGTAGTTGCCCATGTCCTGCAATATCCATTTGATCAGCTTCTGAGATATTGAAGTCAAATTTCGAGTCACATTCTTTTTTAATTTCTTCAAATTGGTTGTCCATTTCCATCTGTATTTCATTCAATATTTCTTCTTTTAATTCATTTTTCATTATTTTTGAAAATTCTTCAAACCTTTTGTCTAATTCTTGGTCTATGTATTCGCTATCCAAAGGGTCAATTCCCCTTAGAAGGCATTCTTTATATGTATGATATTTTGGGGAACATTCTTCTTTGATATTCTTTGAACCTGATGGTTCTGCTTTTCCGGCTTTCGGTGTTGGTGGGTTTGATATATTATCATTGGTCCTTTTCCTTTGAATATATTCTTTGGCCTTTGGATCTATATAGTAATTTTCTCCTATTATTTTTCTTGCCCACATTAATGCTTAATTTATATTATCATATTTCTTGAATGTGACATCTTCGCCTTTCTTTCTTGCATCTATTTTTTCAATCATAACATCTTCCCATGTCATATATATTCCTGGTTTATTTCCGTCAAATAGGATGTATAGTGCTTCATCCTTTTGACCTTCAAATTTCTTTGGGACTTCAATTTTTGCTGATTTTGGTAAGACTTCATTCATCTTGTTAAAATATTCAGCAAGGCTATTGAGGATTGATAGCATATATCCTTTGTCTTCTCTTTTATTGGCATATTGATACCAGAAGTTATCAAGTATGCATCGCTGGATATCATCAATCCGGATATGACTCTACGGCTTGAAATTGAATGTATTTGCCGGAAATATTTTCAATTTATTCTCATCTCCAAAGATGAAGCATTCATTCCCAGTTGGGAGTAGTCCTCTCTTCATTTCTGTAAAATTGATGCACGAGAAAATATGTCAGGCAAAGTATTATCCTTTCCCTTAAGATGCTCAAAATTTACTCTATATCCATTTCCAGCTATGATATCTTCAAATAAGACCCATCTTCTAGTCGAGCTTTTCTTACTATTAATTTGATTATAATATCTACATATTGCTTCGCAATCAGTTCGCACTGTAAATTCTTGAAATCCGAGGTATAATCTGAAAGCATTTATTGCATTGACTACTGCAAGAATTTCTCTATCAATATTATTTACCGTCTTTAATTTATAACTCCCTGAAGCGTATCTACAGATCTTTTCTTCTACCTTAGGGGAATATTTATTTGGTTTCTGTTTTAATATAGCACCCCATCCTACCTTAGATGCATCGGTTTGAATAATAAAATAATTGTCATCTAAAGGCAATTCCAAAGGCTTTAAATTCTTGACTTTTTCTTTAATGGCCTTTACTAATTTTATATCTTCAGAGTTAAAGTATCTTTGACCATTCTTTCTTAATTTAGCATATAGAGGTCCTGCTAACTTTGCTAAGTTATCTATATAATTTCTTGCATAGTTTACAATTCCTAAAAATGGTTGTAAAACCTTTTTATCACTCATATTATCAGGAAACTGTAAAATTTTCTTTGCAATATGTTCTTGTAAATATATTTTCCCTTCTCCTATTTCATGCCCAAGGAAATTGATTTTCTCTTTGCAAATTTCCATCTTCTTCTTTGATAGTATTAGCCCATTTTGCTCTACCTTTCTAAAGAAAACTTCAAGATGAGCTATATGTTCTTTGTATGATCTTGAAAAAACTAACAAATCATCAACATATACCAATATAAATGCTTGATTTTCATTAAATATATTTTGCATTTTTCTTTGAAAAAGTGCAGGTGCATTCTTTAGCCCTAATGGCATTACTAGCCATTCATAGTGGCCTTGCGGACAGGTAAAGGCTGTCCAACGAATAGATTCCTCTGGCATCTTAACTTGCCAAAACCCTGCTTTCAAATCAAATTTAGAGAAATATCTGCTCCCTTGTATTCTATTGATCCATTCTTGCTTATTAGGTATATTATATGCATCATCTACTGTGTTGTCATTTAGTCTTTTGTAATTAATTACCATTCTAGAATTACCTCTAACTTCTTCAGCATGATTTCTAACTATAAAGGCAGCAGATCGATGAGGACTTCTGCTTTCTCTAATTGCTTTTAATTTTAGTAGCTCTTCAATATGCATTTTAAACTCTTCAATATCTTTAGGAGTAGCTTCTATTGGTCCCGACTTAATTATATAGTCTGGGTTTATAATGTTTATTTTGCAAACTATGGAGTTCTTTTCCCAATGTTTCATTGGTATTTCTCCAATAATTTGTATATTCTCTAGTCTTTGTACAATTTTGTCTATATCTTTTTTGGATTTAATATCTCTATACCAATTTGGCGAGAATGATTGTAATCCTATACATTCTGTATGTGTATTTTTTATATGATATTCTTCTATGGTCTCACTAAGTTCTTCTTCTTTGCAGAATTTCGGGGAATCTGTGCAATATTCCTCTTCTAAATTAGATATTTCTACATTTTGTGTAGATTTTCTTTGCTTTCGTACGTCTGATATGTATGGGAGATTATCTTGAAATGGGATAAATGTAACCCCCCCTTCATGTATAATTGTGGTTTGTACAGATTGTTGTAAAAATCTTAATCCTATTATCATGTCATCATTTATTACTGACAAATCTCTTATTGTAATTTCATCTATGATATATTTTGTGCCATTTATATAGGCTTCAATATTATATGCTAGTTGGTTATGGATTTTCTTTATTCCTGACATATCTGTGGATACTTCGGCTATCTTGTCGTCTATAGTTTTGACTATTTCAGGACATCTCACAAAGTATTTATCATGAATGATATTCTTTGTGCAACCAGTATCTAGTAGTGCTAATATTTTATAAGAAATGTTTGGCTTTAGCACTATTCTGACTGGGATTCTTATCCCTAGAACTTCTTTGAATGGTAATCGCACAATATATTTGTTTCCAAAACTAGTTATAGCATCTTTTAATTGTATTAGCTTATCTCCTTTTTTATCTCTTACTGTGACCATTTGTTCCTTCATTTCTGTGCCTTCAGTAGCCATATTTTCATGTTCTTCATTATCTTTTTCTTTCAGATTTTCTTCTAGCTTATCTTTTAATATTTCTAACTCCTCTTCTAGTTTATTTATTCTATTTTCTAGATATCTAACTCTTCTATTTAATATATATTCATCTGGTTCTAATTCTATTTCCTGTCTCCAACCTTGATTTTTTGCCTTTAAGCAAGAGGCACAAGCTTGCTTTAAACATAGGTTACATGTGGACCTATTCTCTTGGCTTGGGTAATATATGCAAAAAGCACATTTAATATTATAGTCACCCTTTCCTCTAATCCAGTCATGCTCACAATCTACTTGGTTCATCATTTCAATTTTTAGGCCGGCTAATTCATCTATTAGATCTATCTCATCACTGCTTGATTCTTCGTCTAAGACTTCATTTTCTATTTCATCTGTCTCTATGATTGAATATATTGACTCATCATCTTTTATTTCATCATCACATACTAGAATATTTTCGTTGACGCTGTCTATAATTAATACTCTTTCTTTCTCTTCATATTTACTAGAGTACCTTTTTTGATCCTTATTTGGACAAGTTTTACTCAGATGGTCAGGTGAGTTGCATATAAAACACCTACAAGTTTTATCATAAGATTTTCTAGGATTATATCTTCTTACATTTCTCTTATGTAAGAAAGGGGCTCTATTATCAGACCTTCTTAGGAAATATCTTTTCTTTGTTCTGAAATTTCTATTATCTCGCATTTGGGGTTTATAATGTTTCTTGCTTCTATGCCTTTCTTCCCCATATGTGAGTGGTATTTGGACAATGTTATTACAGAAATTGTAATCTGATTTCTTCATAGACCTTTGAGCTTGTATGTCTGTACATACCTTTCTTAAATGTTTAAAAACATATGTTATGGCTTGTGATATGTTTAAAACAGTTCCTGCTGTTTCCTTCTTGTATTCTTCAAATATTATAGATCCTAATGGATCGGGAAATTTATTAAAATATCTTTCAACTATACCTTTATTAAAACCTTGCTTAGCGGTTGTAGCATTATATAAGTAGTGTTGAGAAAACTCTTTTATGCCTTTCCAACTAGTCAGCGTTAATTTTTCTATTTCTCTCAACCTTTCATTTTGTAAAGATGTATGTCCTAATTCTGGATCTTCTGCTATAATCATATTTGATATAACATTTGCAAAGTTATTTGGATTACTTCCGGCTCTTTTTAATTCTTCATATTGATTAGGATAAGTCTCTACCCATTGTTCCCATAGAACTTTTACTAACTCTCCTAAAAATGTCTCAAGATATGTTAACATGTCTTCAACCTTAGTGCCTATACTATATTGGTTTTGTATATATTTTTGAACGATTAGCCCTTTCCAAATGCTAATTATATTTGGCTAATCTATAGGGTCATGTGCGGCTAAATTCAATGTCGCACCATCATTTCTAGTATTTTGAAATTGTACCGGCTTTTCAAAATCTCTTCTTCGAGAACCCATGTATTTATATTGTCCGGGAATATATGTAGGTTGATAGTCATCTTTCTCTGGGGGGCCATTTTCCAGCTGATCTGGTTGGTCTCTCCCTTTCACCTTCTCTTTTTACTGAACTATCACCATATCCCTTTCTTCTTTTATTACTATTTTCTACTTCCATGGCTTCCATAGCATTTTCTAAATTGTGTAGCCCAACCTCATCTAGGGAATTATAAAAGTCACTATTTTGTTCTGAATCATCATAATATTCATCTTCTATCAACATTTCTCTCATTAATTCCTCTTCTTCCTCATAGCTTTCTAATAATAACTTATTATTTATATCCCATTGCTCTTCTTCACTAATAACTTCATTTTTGTGACTTTCAACAATATTCTTACCTTTGTTTATATTGTTATTATTGTTATTGTTATCAATGATATCAATATTATTACTACTATCTCCTTTCTTTTCTGGTACTGAGGTGGTGTTTGGCTTGGTTGAACTAGTACCGGCAATTTTTTTCTCATTTTTTAATTTCTTTATTCTTGCAATTTCTCTAATGATAAACAATTCTCTTTCTCTTATCTTTGGCCAATCCTGTGTCATAGAATTACTATATGCCCATTCTATATGTTTTAGTTTATTTTCTCAATGAATTATTTCATCATCTAAATTAACCTTTTCCATAAATTCGGTCGCTCCTTTATTCTTGTCATCACTAGTTTCTGATTCTGATATAAGAGATTCCGTATCTTCTATGGATGCGGATTTATAATTCATAAACCTTATACTGCTACTACCTTCACAATTTTGGTAGCTTATGTAATTTTCAGGTTGTTTTAACTCCTTCTTTTCTATTAGTTCACCTATCTTCCATTCCTCTCCTGCTCTTTCTTCGGAACCAATTTTAAGAGGATTCATAAATTGTATACCTTTAGACTGCATGCTATGAATTACATCATTTACATTAACTCTATATCTAGAATTGCTTCTATTAGTGAGTCTTCCTATAAATTCTATGCTTACCAACAAATTTGTACCTTTAAAATCTTCATATCCTTTGGTTTGAAAACCAAAACTCATTTTTTCAATAAATTCTTTTACAGGCATCATTAGGTCGGGGGCTATGTATGTTATTAATCTATTTTCATTCATATCACCTTCCATAAAGCCTAATGCTGCTTTATCTACTGAATCCCATCTTCTATCCAGTAGTGTTATTAATACTTTAGCTCCTAATTTCTTTCTTGTCATGCCCTTTATACCTATGATATACATACCTTGATGAATGTATTTATAACCACAATATTTAAGATCATTTTCAATATTCTTGCTTACAATTCTTAAATCTACTGGGTGTGTTACACACTCAGTTCTACTTCTCTGGATATTCTGTATAAACCACTCTTACTTTCAAACATACCCATATGATAAACCTGTTGTGGCTTTATTTTTCTTAAAGTATCCTTTTGATATCTTTCTAGGTCTCTTTGTATATCGACAACTTCTTCTAAACTTTCAATATCATCAGCCTTGCAGGATAGTCTATGCTTTATGGCCAGCGGTCTCGAGTCTTGCCTTACTAATTGGAGGTTTCTGTCTCTTCTAAAGAGGCTGTTAGATACGTCCATTTTTCTGAGTTAATATTCCTTGATGCGGCTACTATTCCTGATGATGCTAGCACAATATCTTTGTTGCTTCGTGTACTGTTTAGTTTATCCAAAACCTGGATTAATAATTGGAGAATAGTATTATTTCGTCTTATTATTACTTTGGAGTCTTCTTTTGGTGATTCGTGATCAGAGAAACCGATAGGAGGAGATAAATATTTGGTTACTTCTTTTAGTGCTTGATTATATTCGGACATACAATTATGAAAGGATTAAACCTTTTATTTCTAACGCCAAGTTTTTGATATCTGAAATATCTTGTTTTATTTCGATCGTTGGCGACAATTCTTTACTTTTACTTGGATGGTGGACTATATTTTTTCCAATGGATAAAACTTCTTCAATAATATAGTCGTTATTCTTACAGACAATATTTTGTTTCGCTTTTGCTTCCTCTAGCTTATGCAAAGCTAGATCAATTTTATTATTCAACGCCGAATACCTTTCTATGAGTTTTTGGTATCCTTTGAATAAACTATCAAATTTTTGATCTAGTTGATCTTGCCTCTTTCCCCACGATATAAGAAAATTATATATGAGATCGACGATTATATTTAGCTGACTTTGAGAAGTATGCCAGATATGTTCTTCAGAGGGATTTATTCTGCACCTTATATTAATATTTTCCTTAGTATTTATAATTCTACCTGTGCTAACTTCTAAGTTTAAATATTTTAATCTTTCAATGGTTAAACCTGGACCTGGTACCAACAATATAGATGACTATTAAATTTTTATTATTATTTTACTAATATGGGTTAGGTGTGCACGGTGGAGTATGTGTGTATGCTTTTTATCTTCAATAGTGTTTTTACTATTCACTGTTGGGTACACTATTCAAGGCACTATTTGAAATAGTATTTTACTATTCCCACTAATATTTAATTATTTGCTAATATTTGCGCGATAATTATGATATAATGCAGGATCTTATTAAGGCTGGCGAGGCCAACAGCACGAACGACTATGTACGCGTATGTGTAAAGTCCTACTCGGTACTCACCATATTTTTCATTATGTTGTTTCAGATGTAGCTAATTACGTTCACTTGATGGTTTTATATGCAAATTTATGGGGTAAATTCCTATCGTCTTCCCAGGCAGTTCCACCCGAAGGGAACACTTCTCTACGGCCACAGGGTTCTCATTCAAACGCCACACTAGGCTAAACAGAGAACTACCGGCAGAGGTTTCTCCTATAGGATCCTTAGCATAAGAATTAATCCCATAAATTCATAAATAAAAATACCAAGTGAGACAAGAAACTACATCATTTCCACAACATAATTTACATATGGTTTTCCCTTTCGGGAGGCCCCGAAGGGATTACACAAACTAGGAAATTACCTTAATATTAGCTTCGGTGGAGATCTTACAATGTTGATATTATGGTGGCTATCTTACAAGAGAGGAAGTGATGCTACTATTACGAAAAGAGTGCTCTTGGCTAGCTCTTCTCAGCTCTGGTGCTCGTACTCTGAGTGTTTTTCCCGTGTCTCTCCATTGAGCCCAACGTCTTCTTTTATAGCCGAGGATGGCTGCAAGGGAGCCTTCGAGAGCCTGCCTCCACTTATTTATTTTACACACGGTAGCAATCACACGTGTCCTACTAGGGTACATGCGTGTCCTTCTAGGGTATGGATAAGTTCGAGAGAGAGTGCCCGACAAACATCAATCTTCAGGAATCTTCGCTTTTTTCACATGGGCATTGTCTCTCGGTGAATAATCAGCTTGCCTCCATTGTCTTCTAGCATATGAGCGACATGCAGAGATTACTCACATTGCTCACACCATTGGCTTGCTCTTCAACTCATGGGTGTATGCGCACATGAGAAAACACTTGGAAGCAACGCCTGCTGCTGATATATTATTTATTTATTATTATTATTATTTTTGGAGGGGTCCACCCTGCCCATTTATTTGATATTCCATATCAAATATTAAGACTTATGTAGACTTATATCATAATTTATAAATATTCAGTTATCAATATTCGGGTTGGGGGTATATGTTGCCTGGAAAAGAAAATTGGTATGTGTTACTAGTATTGTATACTACAATATGAATTAAAAAGACAATTATGTGTTAGAGCATCTGCAACGCCAATCCTTAAAACAAACATTGTATTTGTCTGTAATTGGTTCGGATCAATCCGCGAACACTGACAAATCAAACATCCAAGAATGAGGAGGAAGAAAATTAAATGTGTAAGTACGACTCATCGATATTTCAATTTAATTATTGGTGGAAAACTTCTCAGAAAAAAAATTGTTGAATAGATTTGCACCAAATATTGTGGAGTTCAATGAGAAGCAACAAATCACCTCTAGAACTTTATGATTTTGCTTGACTCCCAAAAAACCACCAACATTTTGGAAGACACCAACTTTCCAAAAAAATAACATATTTGATGGATATGTTTCCATATTTATGTCGTGGTGAATTAAGTGGGTATGAGTAACGGATCACACGAAGGTTATTGTGTCAATATATCATTGGTTATTTTTAATGATAATCTAATATAAAATCATTAAAATATTATGTAGTTGAATAGCAGCAAAGGGTGTGGGCATAAAATTCTTACGAAGACACGTAGGGATTGCTGATCGGTGTGCGTGAGAGAGAGTGGGCGAGAGAAATGTACGTTGCCTAGGAAGGAAAATAATTTATCTATTGAAATGCAATAGCGAAGTTATAAGCCCAAGTTCGATACTCCTACAAAAAAAATTGAGGATAAATAATCCTACATTTTGACGGCGAACTTTCTACTATGTGAACATTTGCTCCGTCCGCCCGCGGTTTTGACTGGACCCTGGAGTGAAGAGTTGGAATCGTTATTACCAACTCACAAAGCTACTAGCTCACAAAAGTTTCCCAGCTTAATTTTTTCCCCGCCGCATCTAACTTGGTAAAACCTATAGTTTATGTGTCTTTAAAAAGAAACCATGCATACGAGAAGCTCACTTGGACTGCATAATTTCTAAGCTCTCATGTATGTTTATGAGTTCAAACCTCAAAGTTGCACACTTCTTCGTCATCTGCGAGTGAATGCAAAGCTGTTGCGCACTTGGACTACAACCGCAGCTATCGAAGACTTGGAATGTTGGAATCAAAGTCAAAAATATGAGAATTCTTGCCAAGTCCATGTACCGCTAGCTACCAACCATGCCTCGGCAAGAAAGTTGGTGGAGAAGTATCATATGGCACACACGACTCGCTGATTTCTACAGTGGCGCCGTGTGCTGACTGCAGAAGTAGTTAGTGTGAACCCCAACATAAAAACTATTTTGATGGTAAAATGCGTTCTTAACTTAATCGTGCTGCGCGCCACCAAACTTGCCGGCCATTTAAAACCTTTCCCACGCACTTCCTGCTCTATGCACTGAAGATGTTAATTTTCCACGAGTGTTCCTCAGCGCAGATGTTAATTGTCTCTCCATTTGTTTTTTATTCCGCTTATTAGTGTTAAAAAAATCAAACTATACAAACTTTAACCAAATTTATTTGAAATAAATAAATTCAACATCTATAATATTAAATAAATATAATGTAAAAATAGATTTGATGATGAATCTAATGATATTGGATTTCCTTATGAATGTTATTAGTATAAATTTGGTCAAACTTTGAAGAGTTTGGATTCAGACGTTTCTGATACACAAAGCAAAACGAAACGGAGGAAGTACTAGTGAAAAATAACGCCAAATCAACATTTTATGTCTATCTTTCTCCTTGTACAAGTCCACCTCCTATTTTATGTCTGTCTTTTAAATTTAACCAATTTAGTGCAAGTTATGTGCCGTAAAGAGTATACTAGATTTAGATTCACATTTGAAAGACATATAACATATATTTTATTGGTCAAATACTTGATCAATATAGACACAAAATACAAGAGGACTATGTTAACACATATTCGTACGTATGCTACACCATGCATTTTAAAAAAGTGTATTTATAAACACGTTTTAGTATGCTTGTTCATTCACTTCAATACATATGTGGTACACATTGAAATATTCAAAATATCTTATATTTTGAACAGAGGGAGTACTATAAGTCTATAATGATTGTAACCTTCTTCTCATTTTCCATTTTATTTTATCCTTTTATGGAAAGCTTCTACCGAAACATAAATCTTACATCTACTATTCTTAAGAAGTTGATCCCCACTACTACCAATTCTCTCTACATGCACACTATCCACCTCATCATGCATGCCACATTAATTCTTTTTACATGCACACTATCCACCTCACCATGCATGCCACATCATCTTTTATTTATTTTATATCTAAATAGCTAGCACCCACTAACTATTTTAGAAGACATGCAACTATGCCACCTCATCACTCTATTAAGCTTTAGAAATTAATTGCATGTGTGCATGTGTCTTTCATACAAAAGTTTATTATTTCACACTTTTGCGAGTTTTTTAATCTTTCTACCCATAACTTAGTGCACATATGATGTGACAAAACATATGCAATATACCATTAGTTCCAATATTCATGTTTATAGAAGCAAATTTCATCAAAATATAATGCAATCAATTCCCGCGGCAACGCGCGGGGTGTCAACTAGTTTAAAAAAAAATTGGTCTCAATTCTCTCAGCATGTAAAGTGTCCACCTCAACATCCCCACTAAGCCACTATCTCTATTATCTTAACGTGCACACATGACACCTCATCAAAGACCCACCACAATATGAATGAGATAAAGATTTTCATTAATAGTTACCTGATGCACAAATCCATCTCACCACACATGCCACCACATCAAGCCTCAGTACGACATGCATGAGATTGTTTTTTCATTGAATCATGTCATTTATATTAAATAAATATTTTCAACTACACAATAATCAAATACAATATATAATAATATTTTTAGTTTTAATTTATATATTATTATTTTAACTATTATGCTTCATACAATCAAAATATATTGCAGTTGATTCCCACAGCAACGTGCGGGGTATCCTCTTGTTGTATATGCTTTCATGGAGTGACAGAGACTGTAAGTAGATTCAAATTATCAACATATAGTAAGTAGATTCAAATTATAGGTTTCTTTGTTTTTTATCGATCTTGAAAGGACATTAGAAGTTTCCTAAAAATGGGTGTATGTTATTTCACACAAAAAAGGATTTATGTACCAGTACTGTAACATTGAAAAGACTGAGAAATAACCAGTACTATATCACCCAGATATCCAGCACAAATGGCCAGATGTCGTCAAGGTGGCTGAATGGTGTGGCGAGCTCCAAATGTCGTCAATGGAGGAGGGTGTCTGGAGCTGAAGTGCATCCCATATGCATGTAGAATCCGGGCACTCAAGAAAGATGTGAGATGTGTCCTCGCGAGGAGCAACACAACACATGCAAACAGTGTCGAAGACGATATGCTTGCGGAAGTTTGGCCTTCGAGTTGAGTTTGTCCTTGAAGAGTAGTCATCCAAAAACTTTTACCTGGATGTGAACGCTTGAGTTTCATATGACATTGTCGTGGATCTCGTGGACCGGCGGTCCGACGAGGAGGTTGTAGGCGTTCTAGGTGGAGAATGGAAGTCCATGGGTGATCGAGGAAGCTTTCGTCGGCAGTGCTGTTGTGCTCAAAATTCTTCAACAAAGACAACACAACATCAAGTTCTACGGAAGCAACAGTGGTAAGGCAATTTCACATATTAGCTAGCAAACCAAAGTGCATAACATATGAAACCAAGGTAGTAGGGTTTAAGGTATGAAAAAAGATGAAGAAAAGCTATGGATAAAGGTTTGTGTTGGACCCTAGTATCAAACGAAAAATAATACTTCCTGCGATCCATAATAACTGTAGCTCATTTAGTATAAAATTTGTATTAATTTAGTACAAAATGAACGACGCTTATTGTGGATTGGAGGGAGTAATAAACTGATCGTTGTTTGTGAAAACAAAGGAGATTTTTTGAAGGAAGGGTAGTTGGTGATTTACACTATAAGAAGTGAACTATAAACTGAATTCTGCGTGACTTGACTTGTAAGAACGCAGATGATCTGATTTCTTTTTGCCTGACGTGTGGTGTGGTTACTTGCAAACTGTAACAAAATGAGAAATTTCCTGGAAGTATTGAAAAGTGAATATGCTCCTGCGCGTTGCTATAAAGGAGAAGAGAGAAGAAGAGAAAACATATAGTATGGCCTATTGCACTTACGAAGGTGGTGTAGTCAATAAGAATATGAACACGGCCGGTAGGAGCGTCATACTCAAACAGGCAAAGAATTGGCACTTTAAAAACATGTGAGACCTCACCTCACTAAACTTTATTCGGTCTTCCACTACCTTCCCCGGGTCTCCATTTCCTTTACCTCACAGCAGCTGAGTTCCCATGGTTCTGCCTATAAAAGCAACCCAAAGCACACATCATCCAGGCACAGCAGCACTACAAGCACTCGCAAGTCCAAAGGACAATCGAGCACGCACAACACACGAGACACACGAGGCACACAACAATGGCAACTGTCCAGGTGTTGTCGTCGGAGATGGTCGTCCCGGCGGAGGCAACGCCGGGAGGCGCCGTCTGGCTTTCCAACCTGGACCTCGCCGCTCGCCGGGGTTACACGCCCACGGTCTACTTCTACCGGCCCAACGGCGAGCAGGAAGGCTTCTTCGCAGCCGACGCAGTGAAAGATAGCCTGGCCAAGTCTCTGGTGTCGTTCTACCCGCTGGCCGGCCGCCTTGGGATGGACGGCTCCGGGCGTGTCCAGATAGACTGCACCGGCGAGGGTGCGGTCTTCGTCACCGCGCAATCGGATCACTACACGCTGGAGGAACTCATGAACGAGTTCGTGCCGTGCGACGAGATGCGCGACCTGTTCGTGCCCCCGACGCCGGCGCCGAACCCGCCGTGCGTCCTGCTGCTGGCTCAGGTCACGCACCTGCGCTGCGGCGGCGTCGTGCTCGGCCTGGCCGTGCACCACTCCGTCGTCGACGCCCGGAGCGCGGCGCTCTTCGTGGAGACGTGGGCGAGCATTGCCCGCGACTCCACGAAGGACGCTCCCGTGCCGCCATGCTTCGACCACAAGCTTCTGGCCGCGCGCTCGCCGCACACGGTGCTGTACGACCACCCAGAGTACAAGCCCGAGCCGGCACCCGTGCACGCGGCAACTGCGTCCACGTACGCGAGCGCCCTGATCACGGTCAGTAAGCAGCAGGTGAGCGCGCTCAAAGCGCGGTGCGCAGGAGCCTCCACGTTCCGCGCCGTGGTCGCCCTAGTCTGGCAGTGCGCGTGCCGCGCGCGCGAGCTGCCGATGGATGCCGAGACGCGGCTCTACTCCATGATCGACATGCGCCCGCGCCTGGCGCCGCCGCTCCCGCAGGGGTTCTTCGGAAATGCGGTGATCAGAACGTCGACCGTCGCCACCGTCGGGGAGGTGGTGTCTAACCCGGTCGGCTATGGCGCTCGGCGGGCGCGCGCGGCGACGAGCCAGGGAGACGACTACGCGAGGTCCCTGGTGGACTACCTGGAGGGTGTGGACGTGATGAACCTGCCACGGAGCGGCATCTCGCGCGCGCACCTCCGCGCCATCAGCTGGATGGGCATGTCGCTCTCCGATGCCGACTTCGGCTGGGGCGCGCCGGCGTTCATGGGGCCTGCGCTCATGTACTACAGCGGCTTCGTCTACGTGATGAACGCGCCGGGCAAGGAAGGCGCCGTCGCGCTCGCGCTATCGCTGGAGCCAGAGAGCATGCCGGAGTTCAGGAAGGTGTTCGCCGACGAGCTGGCCCGCCTCGAGGTGTAGTACTGTACACCTATATATGCAGTAGTAGCACGACCGTGATCGACGTTCGTTGCATGCATGGATTGTATGAACTATATTGTTTTATTCTCTTCATGATCAGTTTACTCGACTATCCTATTCAACTGCGGTCTCTATTATTCTTAATAAGTTGATCTCTACTATTATCAATTCTTTTTATATGTACACTACCCACCTTATTATACATGTCACATCAATTCTTTCTACATACACACCATCTATTTCATCATACATGTCACATCAGCGTTTAATTTCTCAAGCATTTAAAGAAACAATTACTAGCGATTTTTTATCCCGTATATATACTTTCATACACAAATTTATTATTCCACATTTTTACAAGTTTCTTATCTTTCCATCCATAACTTAGTGCATATATTATATATCATGTGACGAAACATATGCAACATACCATTAATTTCAATATTTATGTTCATACAACAAAAAATCATCGAAATAACATGGTAAATTCAGCACGTGTATGACAATTAATAATAGATGTAACGACCCCCCACATCTCTGGAATAGCAATCTTGGCCTCCGACTCCATATGATCTCATAACGTAATGAGGCTATTAATTGCACACATGCGGCGCCGCCGGTTCCCTCTCTCTCCGTCGGCCGCTCCGGTGGCGGGAGGGAGGAGGAACCTCGGGTCTGTCCGCTTGGCAGATGCGTGGTAGGGATAGGGTTCAGGGAGACGCTGCCGAAGCCGTCGCGGTGGTGTCGCGTCGGAATAAATCTCTTCGGGTTTCGTTCGCGGTCAGGTGAGGCTTTGGCCTTTGTCTAGGAGCCAATGGAGTGGTGGATTCCCGGATCTTGTCGAGGTCGCGGGCTATGGTGTCTGGAGGTTCATCGGCTCTAGCCGGTTGGGTCCTCAGATGGGCGATGGATGCATGGAGACGAAGACCCTTCTTCTCCCGTGTCGGTATGATTTGCTGCTGTTGTTCTTCTTCTTCCTCTGCACTGATGCTGGAGGGAGATCCTGCTTTGCCCGGGCGGATGGCCCGGCCGCGGTGCTGGATCGGTCGGATGACTCGAGTTCTCTTCCTTCTGGAAAGGCCACTTTTCGCGGTACTCAAAAGTAAAGATGGCGACGGCTGTTGCAGGAGTGTTGGATTAGTATCCATGCCTTCCCAACAATGGTGTCAAGGAAAGAGGAAGCATCATGGCGGCAATTGCATCGTGGTTGAAGATGATGACCTGCTTGTGTCTGGTTGCAGATCTTTCTGTTGCAGGGGTCTTCTCTCAAGTTTCTCGGATGATGACACAGGGCCCCGGAGATCTTCATGTGTTATGGTAGTTTTAGGATGTTCTAGGTGGTCATGGTCCTCTATGTTTTTTTTTCATTGTGCTTGTAAGGGTCTACAACTTTGTATTCTTTTGTGATTTTAACACAGAAAACCTAAAAAATGCACACATGAGACGTAGAGGCATACGAAACTAAGCCACCCCGTCCGTGCGGCGGCGCTGCCCCCGCACCGGACAGCCCGACCCTCTCCTCTAAGGCCCCCACGCCTCCTCATCCCTCCCGCCGCTGCCGGTAACGTCGCTGGGCAAAGCCCTGACGGCCCGGCGGTGGCGGATCCTCCTCAGCCGCGATCTGGTGCGGGGCGGCACCGCCAATCCGGCCGATTTGATGGCACTAAAGCGAGTTGGCGGTGGCCTATGTGTCTCTGCGTGAAGGCGGCGACGGCGATGGCGGCGGCGTTCAGCAGCGGCGGTAGGCGTGCCCGATCTGAGCCTTCGGGCTTGGACGGGTAAACTTGCACGTACGATCTGCTGCTTCCCGTTCGCCTCGGATGGATCTTGGAGGCACTCTTGGGCCAATCACGTGGCACGTGGAGACCTAGGGTTTCGTCTCTGGGCATGGTGGTGGTGGCGTCCTCTTCCGCCGAAGGGTGTCGGCCTGGCTGGATGGGTTGGATCTTTGATCCATCATCCGGTACCGGCGGCGGTCCCAGGGTTACTCTTACGCCAAGACGAAGAACTACCGCGCGCCTGTCCTATTTGATTTGGCCAGAGTTTCGGATTCCGAAAGGCTCCGTTGGTGATCTCCCACTGGCGTTAATGCCTAGAGATTGCTGGATCGGGTGGTATTCGGCTGTGCCAAAAAATCGGGAAAATCCATGGTGAAGTCAGAGGGAGAATGTCATGGAAGTTGTGATCGGAGGACTGGCAATGGTGTTCGGAGCCTTTGCGTTGATGGGGAACTGGCTCAGAGTTTCAGGAATCGTGGCAACAGTATGTAGAGGGGGCGACAACACATGTGAAGTTCAAAGTCCTACCTTTCAGGATGTACATCCAAGGTCTGGCCTTAATTGGTTCTGCCTGGCAATGGTCTTGCTGAAGACATTGTTTTGAGAGAGGGGACTATCTTCAGGGTGAAAACCCAAAGTTTGGCCTTAATTTGTTGTGTCTAGCACTGACCTTCTTGAAGGCGTTGCTTTTGAAGAATTGGAAATCAGGTGTTGGCTTGGCGGTGGTTGTGTTGCGGCTGCTAGGATTGTAACTCTTTAGTGGGACTATTCTTTTTATTTCTCCTCTTTTTCTTTTGGTTGGCTGAGTGCATCCGTAGTGCTTTTTGGGCATTGTGTAGTTGGTATAATTGGTATCTTTTCTATATTAATATATTCTCCTTTTCCAAAAAAACGATGTCTAGCATAGTACTAGGCGAAATGTCATGATGTATCTTATCATTAGAACTTTGGTGTATTTTATTTTATTAGTTGAACTCAATGAATTTGCATCTTATCGGTTGAACTCAATGAATTTGTATTTTATCATTTAAACTTTGTATTATAGTATGTCGTTCAAGAGCGAAGAGGAGGTGGAAGCATTTCATGGTCACCAAATTGAGGATGGCAAGGGCATTTGAACAACTCCTGTTGAGAGCACCATAGAAGAAGATAAAACCCTTCGTTCATTGGATTGAGGAAGAAAGGACGAAGCACTGTTTTGCGATGAGCATCATCTCAGCCGTCGATATGAGTAAAATTAATGAGTTGGATTTTGACAGGCCTGGTAAATCGTCGACTGTGCTAAAGCAAGGAAAGTCTTCTTATCTAGTGAAGGATGCTCGATGGTATGTCGCGAGTGATAGAAAAGAGGTTAAGCTGCATTGGGTAGGATCCACTAATTTTTTATTGTGTCGCAAGTTACGAGTTCTACAACCTGAACTCAAGGAGTAGTTCTTGTATCTTACCATTTGAACTATCTGTTGTTGTACTTTTAATTAAGAAATTTCATTCATGTTAGTTGAACTATGTAATATTGTACTTTTATTTTATATATTACATTATTGTTGGTTCCAGTATGTAAGATATGTTTTTTCATATTTTTGATGAACTATGTGATATTGAAAATCACATAAAGATAAAACACAATTATGAATAAATACTACATAAAGATAGAACACAATCCTGAATAAAGGATACGTAAAGATACAACACAATCATGAATAAATAATATGTAAAAATACACTATAATTATGAATGGAACTACATAAAGTTATCATCACTACTCTAGTAACATGGTTCTTCCGCAAATATTCACGATTGCGGCCAAATGTGACCTGAACTAACTTATCTAGTATAACCTCTTCACTGGAAGAGTAGGATTCAATGATTCAGCACTTTTATCTGATCTCTTGCTCTTCAAATTGGATTTGTTCTTGGGTGGCATAAACTCTTCATTGTAAGAATTGAATAACCTTCATTACTGTGCTTCAATGATGCAATACTCTTACTTGATATGTTGGTCTGAACCAGTCCGTGAACACTGAAAACCGAACATCTAACGCAGGATGAGTAAGCAAATTAAAACTGTAATTTAATTATTGGAGGAAAATTACTCAAAAAATATACTGTCGAATAGATTTTCACTAAATATTGTGGAGTTCAATAGAGAAGCAACATATCACACTATAGACCATCAACATTTTGGAAGACACTAATTTTTACCAAAAAATAACATATTTGATGAATATTTTTTTTACATTTATTTCGTGGCGAATTAAGTGGGTATGAGTAGCGGGTCACACGAGTGTTATTCTGTTAATAACGCATTGTTTTTTTACAAATAAGCTAATATAATCACATTAAAATATTATGAAGTTTTTGAAAGATTGGGAAGCGTCGTACTCATCAGGAGCCGCGTGTGTGTGTTTATATATGCTGGGGTGCCAACCCCTGACTTGGCGTACAAACCATGGATACAGAGATAGAGAACAATATGTGAGGGAGAGATAAGAATCCTAACAGAATACAGTTGAGATTATATCTAGCTACTGTTTAATTCTAACACCCTCCCTTAATCTCAACTATCCAAGATTGATATTCTTCTTTAATTCTTCAAACAACTTGCCTGGCAATGCTTTGGTGAAGCCATCTGCAACTTGATCCTTAGAAGGAATAAACCGAATCTCCAGTTTCTTGTCTGCAACTCTCTCTCGTACAAAGTGAAAGTCAATCTCAATATGCTTTGTTCTAGCATGAAACACTGGATTACCAGAGAAATAGGTAGCACCCAAATTGTCACACCATAAGCATGAGATTCGACACTGCTGAATTCCTAGTTCCTCAAGTAAAGACTCCAACCAGATAATTTCAGCAGTTGCATTTTTCCAGTGATTTATATTCTGCTTTTGTGCTTGACCTTGACACTGTTGCCTGTTTTCTAGCACACCATGAGTAGAGATTAGAGCCAAAGAAAACAGCAAATCCCCCAGTCGACTTTCTGTCATCACTGCAACCTGCCCAGTCTGCATCAGAGAAGGCACTCACAGGTGTAGAATTAGACTGATGGAACTGAAGCCCTAAACTTGCAGTATGTTTTATGTACCGTGCTATTCTCTTTACTGCTGTCCAGTGAACTGTGGTAGGTGCATGCAAGTATTGACAGACTTTGTTAACAGCAAAGGAGATATCTGGACGTGTCAAGGTTAAGTACTGTAAAGCACCAACTGCACTTCTATACTTTGTTCCTTCTTCTTCAGTGAGTGGCTCACCATCATATGCCGAAAGCTTTTCTGATGATGACAACGGTGTAGGAGACGGTTTGCAATTCTTTAGACCCATACGAACAAGGAGCTCACTGGCATACTTTTCTTGTTTCAACACTAGACCGTTCTGAATTTTCTTGACTTCAATACCCAAGAAGAAGTGCAGATCACCAAGATCCTTTAGAGCAAACTCTGAGCTCAAATCATGAAGGAGAGCATCTGTAGCACTTTGTGAAGAACTAGCTGTTGGGATACGGGGCAGAAAACACAAAATTTTTCACACCTACGGTACCCGAACCCAAGGTCTATGCTATGGCGATGTAAAGTAACGGAGGGAATCGGTGTTCATACCTTTGAAGACCGAAAGAGGGAAACGATCTTGCGAACGTGGTTGGCGTAGACTCAGAACTACGACCTCCCTGTCGTGTAGAAGACCACCACCGGCGAGGATGACTCCCGGTAAACCTCCAGCGACGAAGTAGCACCACAGGTGTAGTGCCTCAAAGAGATTATACACGTACGGTACAATCGATGTTCCTCCCGGGCTCCGAACCAGGCGAGCAGCGGAAGAAAGACGGCTACGGATCCCGACTCCAGCAGAGCGACGGCCTGCCTTATGGTGGAGAACTCCAATCCTGGTGCAGACTCCAAACAAGGGGGGTCCACTTCCGGAAAAGGAGAAGGAAGAAGAAGGAGATTGGTGTATTTGGAAAAGGGGGGTCTACCTCTCCTTATATAGGCCAAGGGGGGGTGTGATCCTCCTCCCCTCCCCCATGTGGGACTAAACCCCCAAGGGGGGAGGTGCGCCGACCATAGGGGGGATGGGCCCCACCCTTGGCGCCAAGCCCAAGGGGGGAAACCCCCTCCTCCCCTAATGGGCCCCATGGGCCCATATAGCCTTTTTCCCATTTTTTAATTTTTTTAATATGTTTTAAATATTTAATTCAGATAATTAAATAATAAAAACATTATTAAAACAATTAAAATTTATTTTGAACTATTCAAAATGTCCGGAAACCATTCCGTCCTCCTCTGAAACTATTCCGGTGATTTCTTCTATTTCACCGATTGATCCCGTAACTGTCCTATGCATCGATTGCCCTTAAGTGTAACACCCTAACGGTCCGGGAAACAGCAGACATGGTCGAGACTCTTCTCATTGACCAATGACTAGTCAGTTGGACCTGGTTACAATCCTTGACAGCCCCTGCGCTTCCATCGAATGAACTTCGATCGCTTTTGGAAACCGTTAACGATACGACGTAATCCCTTTGTGCTGCGGTACTTTGTTTGTCCGAGGTTTGATCGTCGGTATCCCACATACCGTGTTCACATCTCGTTCACAACAAACAACTTCTCTCGTCCATGATCATTGCATCTCTTGTGACCTAGTCACGTCCTTGCAAGGTGTTGATGCAATATCATCGAGTGGGCCCAGAGTACCTGTCCTGTCACAAGGACTGACAAATCCCGCTTTGATCTATTAACATACTCATCAACCATCTATTTCGGAATACCCAAAGTGCTCCGTTATAGCCAGCATATTTCAGTCAGGCGGTGGGATACAAATCAAAGTCTCCTCATAGATCGTGATTACGTATGATCATTACGGTCTAAGGACTAAGCCATACGTTACAAAGTCATAGCAACGCTGAACTATGTGACTCGATCACATTGCAATACTTTAGGTGGGTGTACGTCCATCACATCATTCCCTTTAATGATATGACCTCATTGTCAATGGACTTAAGTGTCGCCATGATCAGGAAAGCTTAATCAATCAATTGCCCAATGAGATAGTTTACCCGAGTTAAACTACGGACCATGTTTTATACTACACTTGTATTAGTATTTCCAAGTAATACAGTTATAGCACAGTATAAAACATATTATGAACAAAACGGATATGTGACAAATGTCTTTATTAATTTGTCTCTAGGGCACATATCCAACACTAGCAACTATAATGTCATCAACATATATAAGCACAAAGATGCTAACACTCCCTTTATTATATATAAATAAGGAAGTGTCGGCCTTGGATGCAATGAAACCAAGTTGCTTCAACTGAGAGCTTAGTCTGGAATACCAGGCTCTAGGTGCCTGCTTTAATCCATAGAGGGCTTTTTCAAGTCTGCACACAAAGTTCGGTGTTTTGCTGTCCTCATATCCTGGTGGTTGTCTCATGTAAACCTCCTCTTCCAGAATACCATGCAAGAACGCATTCTGAACATCTAGTTGCCTCAAACTCCATCCTCTGGAAACTGAGATGGCCAACACAAGCCTTATAGTTGCAGCTTTCACAACTGGACTGAATGTGTCCTCATAGTCAATTCCATAGCGTTGCTTGAATCATTTTGCAACCAAGCGAGCTTTATATCTGTCGATAGAGCCATCTGCCTTCTTTTAATTCTATAGACCCACTTGCAGTCTATTATATTTTTGCCTTTCTGCTCTGGCACAAGATGCCATGTTTTGTTTTTCAGAAGTGGAAAGTATTCATCATCCATTGCTTTCTTCCACCTTGGATCACCAAGTGCATCATCCAACCTTGTAGGTTCTCCTGAAATACACAACATCCCATAACGTATAGTGCCATCAGTTCGAACTTTTGGATTTCGTATGCCTTGTTGTAGCCGAGTCATCACTCGTGAGGGATTAGCTACTATCTGCTGCACAGGAGAGGCCATAGAATCTCTACTCACAGCTTATCCGGATGACGTCGGTGATTCCAAAGAATGCACAGCCGGTCCTTGGTCGCTGGAGAATGAATGCTCTCCAGTTGCAGAAGATCATGCAGACGCATCTGATGAGCGGGGCGAGGGGGCAGCGCGTCCTTTCCGTGTCACTTCGGTCGGTGTTGCCGTCTGGCTCGAGGGAGATTCCCTCCCGGGATTCGTGAAGGCTGGCGACGCCTGAAGTCTGGCAGGCGGCCGATCCGAGGCGGATCTCTGGCGCCTGGCTGGCGAACCATCCGAGGTGGATCCGTTCCCAGGATCCGATGTTGATCGCCTCGCAGGTGTGGCAGGTGCTGGCGGATCGGTCTCGAAGTCTGCAGCTGCTCCCTCTTCTGCAGGCACATGAAATAATACCTCATTTTCACCGTTTTCTTCATGATTCTTATTATTATTTTCACCATTTTCTTCTGCAATTTCTTCAGAATCCTGCACATGCAAAGATGGAACACTGGGAGAAACATTATCATGAGTGTTAGTGCAATTGTCGCCCCCGTAATCAGAACCATGGAGATGTGGTGGAAGGAGGAGAATTTCTTTGCGAAGAAGAGCACCGGCGTTTGGGTGAAGTTTTTCAAAGGGAAAGACACTCGTCAAAGACAACATCTCGTGAAATGTAGACTCGGCCAGTGGATACGTCAAGACATTTTACTCCTTTGTGAAGAGGACTATAACCTAGGAACACACATTGTTTTGACCGGAACGCAAGTTTTCGTGTGTTGTATGGGCGGAGATTAGGCCAACACGCACAACCGAAGACACGGAGTGCTTGATAATTAGGAGTAGTTCCGAGGAGACGTGTGACTGGGGTATCATATTTGATGACTTTACTAGGGAGTATGTTGATGAGATATGTGGCAGTTAGAAAGGCTTCATCCCAAAATTTCAGTGGCATGGATGCTTTGGCTAAAAGAGCGAGTCCAACATCAACAATGTGGCGATGTTTTCTCTCGGCTGACCCATTCTGTTGGTGTGCATGAGGACATGAGACATGGTGAACTATGTCGAGTTTCCGAAAGAAAGCATTGAGTTTTTCATATTCACCTCCCTAGTCAGTTTGCATGGCTATGAGTTTGGTGTTGAGTCTTCTTCCAACAAGGTTTTGAAAATTAAGAAAGACTTGAAATACTTCCGAGCGTTTCTTAAGGAGATAGATCCAGGTAAACTTACTATAATCATCAATAAAACTTACATAATATGAGTGTCTTCCTACTGACGTAGGGGCTGGACCCCACACATCTGAGAATACAAGTTGCAGTGGGGATGTAGAGACACTAGTGGAAATAGGGTAAGATAATTGATGACTCTTTGCTTGTTGACATGGATCACATACTGACTCAATACTCGACTCATGAGAATAAGGGAGATTATTTTTACTAAGAACATGCTTGACAATTGTAGACGATGGATGACTTAGACGACTATTCCACTTTGCTGATGACGGCTTGATGGCTGCAAAGACTTGTTTATTGGACGCATACGATGATGATGAAATAAGCGGGTAGAGTCCTCCTATGCATCTTCCTTTAAGAAGCGTTCTCCTCGTGACCATGTCCTTGATAAAAAAAGAGTAGGGATGGAATTCAATAAAGACACGATTATCACGAGTAAATTTGTGAACTGAGAAAAGATTTTTTGAAGCTTGTGGAACATGTAATATTTTGTTGAGATAAAGATTCTTATTCGGGGTATTAACAATTGAACTACCAACATGAGTTATGATCATACCAGCTCCACTTGCAGTGTGAATTTGATCATGGCCGTTGTACTTTTCCTTCATGGTGAGCTTGTCAAGCTCACCCGTGATGTGGTTTGTTGCTCCGGTGTCTGCATACCAGTTGGTGTCGACGCCGTATGAAGTTGATGCAGCATTAACACTCTTTTGTGGGGGTTCATCATCTTCATAGCGCCACCAACATAAACGTGCTCCACCAGCGTGATACCTGTAGCAGATTTGACACTCTGGATTGTCACGGGGCTGCTGTTGCTGTTGTTGTTGAGGAAGTCGCCCGGGATTGTTGCCACCAGTGCCACGACCAGGAGGGGAAGACTGGCTCCCGCGCCCGCGCCCTCTACCACGGTTTTGACCGTGGCCGCGATATGCCGCGTTAGCAGATGAGTTGAATCCACCATTGGGGCCATCACCCAGCATCTCCAGGCGCTGATCAAACGCTGCAATTTGGGCGCACAGGTCATCGACGGTGATGGTGCACTTGATGGCGCCGATGACTGCAACGACCGGATCGTATTCCCTATCCAGCCCGGCGAGGATGTAGTCCACCATCTCGGCATCAGGGACAGGCCTGCCGGCAGCGGCAAGCTCATCTCCGAGACTCTTGATCTTTGCGATGAAGGTGGAGCTTGATGTGTTGCCCTTCTTGGTGTTGGCAATAGCGATCCTTAAGTTTGTAATCCTGGACTACGACTGAGATGCAAAGAGTGTGGTGATCGCAGTCCAGAGATCAGAGGTGCTATCTTTACCAATAACCTGGGCAAGAATCTCTTTTGACAGAGAATTGAGAAGGAAGCTGAGGACTTGTTGATCCCTTGACAGCCATGGCCCGTAGGCCGGGTTTGGCACCACGGACGCCGTCTTGTCTTGCTGCTGCTGCTCCACCGTCTTGGGGGGGGGGCGGCGTCGGTGCCATCCAGGAGACCGGTGACCTGCGCTCCTCGCAGGGCCGGCATGACCTGGGCCTTCAAGAGGAGATAATTCCCTCTGGTGAGTTTCTCGGCTGGTGGTGCTCCCAGATTGAGAGTTGCCGAGGTTGAAGATGACATGGTGACGACGATGATGGTAGATGGGTTTGAGGTAGATGTTGGGGAAGAGGTTGGCTTTGTATACCATGAAAGATTGGGAAGCGTCGTACTCATCAGGAGCCGCGCGTGTGTGTTTATATATGCTGGGGTGCCAACCCCTGACTTGACGTACAAACCAAGGATACAGAGATAGAGAACAATAGGTGAGGGAGAGATAAGAATCCTAACAGAATACATTTGAGATTATATCTAGCTACTGTTTAATTCTAACAGTTTTTTTTTGTGATATAAAATATTATGAATTTGGATAGCAGGAAAGCGTGTGGGCATAAAATTCTTGAGAAGACAAGAGAGTTTCATAAGTAATTTCACTATTAGGTTTTCTACCAATATAATTAATTATAATATAGCATAATATTATTTTGGAAGTCATATTACAAACATAATGACAACTAACAAATTATATAGGTCGAGCTAAAATGAAGGTAGGGTAGGCAGGCGTCGCTCGCAACAAAGTGGTTCAGGTAGGAGAAGAAAAGAGAGACAATTTGTACTAGCCTGCAGCTTAATTAGACGTCACAGGAGACTACGTACGGTTCGTGTCATGTTCCTGGAGACGTACCAAGTAATTAATTAACACGGGTATGGGAAACAATAATTTTCTTTGGAAGTGGAGGCCAACAATTCCGTGTGTGCCAAGCAATACTAATTATCCATTAATTAACTACTGTACGTACCAACCCCCGATCTCGTGTCGTAGTTTGTCACGATCAAACATTTGACCATGTCCATGCGGTTCATGCATGCATGAATCTTTGAGCGCGCGAGTGCATGATTGATTGCGGTAGCTTAAACCTGGTCCACTTCACTCCCAAGCAAGGTTGGTCGCACACAATTAAATTAAGTTCCATTAGCTGAACTTAATAATCCTCTTGTTGCTAGATTAGATAAAACTAGAAGTGGAGGGAGAAGATCAAGTTAAACGTGCAAGATTGTGATGTTCTAGTCTCCCAACTAGTGGAGCATAAAGCTACCTATCGTATATATGCCGTGCATGTACTTAGATTTTTTATGACTGCGCCCGCACATTAATTAGATATGTTAATTGTTGGCACCGTTAGAAAATTCTCTCTTTCTCTGATCATGGTCGCGACCTCAAGCCTACTGTGTAGTTATACTAGTTATCAGGGATATTCAATTCGGCTCTAGGATGCACGTGCTCAAAAGAAGCATATATCGAGCAGGAAGTGTGGGAAAAAAGGGTAAAGAAGTTGAAGTCTGGTCAATTGGTGGGTGAGCACCAGATTACGTCATGAACGCTATGCTTTGAGTTCTCCTACTCTTCCAACAACCCCTGGACTAGAGCACGTTCAGTTTTAGGTTTTGGTAATACGTATTACAGGCTTACATTAGCTGTTCTCATCAAAGTTTGCAACATCTGAGCTCATCATCGATGTCATGGAGACAAAGTGTTTGGCAGAGGAAGCAATGCCCATAGTCAATAAACATCGTAGCCAAACTTGTCTCAGTTTTATCTTACAACAAAAAATCAATAATAATTGGTTAGCTTTCAGAAAACTATTTTTTTTTGGAAAAGGTTCAGAAAACTAGTTTGATTGATCAAGTCAAAGGTATTGTGATTAACTGTCTCATGTGACCTTTGCACTATATCATATTTACATGAAAATAATTGTAAAGCATTGTTCTGAAACATCATCAATATGTGTTTACAAATAGACGAAGAGTATTTTAAGAAGAGCGCTCCGCAAAGCCTGCATCCTCTCTGGATTACCACGGGATCCATATTCAGTGGCTTTGCTTTGTAAAGTCACAGCGTGACGTCGACTAAGCCCTTCCCGTTCAGCCTTTGTATTACCTTTCTATAAAATGCTCTATTTGAAATATGGGCACTCCCAATGCTTGTATCTTAACGCGTAATCATAGGCATTTTGCTTATGTGGCATACTATTTAATGAAGAAAGAGAGGGAAGCTGTATCTTAGCTAAGATACAACCTTTGCACATGGCCATATGCAAAAAGCATGATTAGACCAATCACATTTATGCATGTAGCTAAAATCATTAAATAAGATACAACCTCTAAGAAACAATGCATTGTGGGGGTTGTATCTTAAGTTTTTATTGCTCCTATGATATTGTGCTAAGAAACAATGCATTGGGAGAGCCCTGATATTGCCATGTCATCTATAGTCATCATTTATAGTCATTCATACAACAAGATTAACTATAAGATTGGCTATAAAACTATTTTTTTATCTTCTCTCTATCTCTTTCTTCACATTTATTGTAGTTTCCTAGGAACACGCATATAGCCAGACTATTGCATTAGAGCTCACTCACCTTACTTTTTCATGTCTCTTTCTTCCCCATAAGAGCATGGTTAATAGTATAGCCAGCTGCTGGCTATAAGGAGATGACATATCATCTATAGCTAACCTTATAGTCAACAAGTACAATAGTAAGGCTTGCATCATAACGGAGTGGGGTAACCAATATAAGGATACTCTCCTCTCAGCTGACCAACAGCTTGTCTCCTACTTCTACTTCACGGGATCTCCGATCACATAGAGCAGGTTACCACTGTGGACAACTCAAACGGTGGGTCTCAAACCCATCTCCTTCGATGCATTATCTATCACATTACGTGATAGACCCTTTGTGAAGGGATCTGCCAGATTTTTAGATGTTTGGATATAATCCAATGTAATAACTCCGGAGTTTTTCAATTTTCTGACAGATTTCAGTCTCCTCTTCACATGTCTTGATGACTTCATATTATCCTTAGAACTGTTTATTTTGACGATCACAGTTTGATTATCACAGTTCATCAGGATAGCGGGTATTGGTTTTTCAACCACAGGTAAGTCCATCAAGAGCTCACGAAGCCACTCTGCTTCAACAGTGGCTGTGTCTAATGCTGTGAGTTCTGCTTCCATAGTTGACCTCGTTAATATGGTCTGCTTGCAAGACTTCCAGGAAACAGCGCCACCACCAAGTGTAAACAAATACCCACTTGTGGCCTTAATCTCATCAGCATCAGATATCCAGTTGGAATCACTATAAACCTCAAGTACCCTAGGATACCCAGTATAGTGAATCCCATAGCTCGCAGTGCCTTTCAAATACCGCATAACTCTCTCAAGTGCATGCCAATGATCATCTCCCGAATTTGACACAAATCGGCTCAGTTTGCTAACAGGAAACGAGATGTCAGGCCTCGTGGCACTCGCCAAGTACATAAGCGAGCCAATAATCTGAGAGTATCTCAGTTGATCTCTAGCAATCTGTTTATTCTTACGAAGTAGCACGCTAGGATCATATGGTGTTGGAGAGGGCTTACAGTCGCTATACCCAAAACGACTTAAGACCTTTTCCACATAGTGAGACTGAAGCAGAGTAATCCCACCATCATCATCTCTTAGTAGCTTGATGTTCAAGATAACATCAACTACCCCCGGATCTTTCATCTCAAAACAGCGAGATAAGAAATCCTTGACCTCCTTGATTAAATCGAGGTTGGTTCCAAAAATCAATATGTCGTCGACATATAGACAAAGAATGACTCCCTCGCCCCCACCATGGCGATAGTACACACACTTGTCGGCCTCGTTTACAACAAAGCCTTCAGCAGTTAAAGTAGTTTCAAACTTTTCGTGCCACTGCTTAGGAGCTTGCTTAAGGCCATACAACGACTTCAATAACTTACACACCTTGCCCTCTTGACCAGGTAATCACTACTGGAAATGCTCAGTTTGCCATGTTTCATGCCCTTTGCCGTCTGCATGTAAATTTCCTCGTCCAACTCTCCATTGAGGAAAGCTCTCTTAACGTCCATTTGATGAACGAGAAGACCGTACGAGGCAGCCAATGAAAGTAGCACCCGTATAGTGGTCAATCTGGCCACTGGTGAGTAAGTATCGAAGAAGTCTTCACCTTCTTTTTGAGTATAGCCCTTGGCCACAAGCCTTGCCTTGTACTTCTCAATGGTACCATCAGGCCTAAGCTTTTTCTTGAACACCCACTTACATCCTACAGGTTTGCACCCATAAGGACGTTAAGTAATTTCCCAGGTTCCGTTAGCCAAGATGGAATCCATCTCGCAACGAACAGCTTCCTTCCAGTAGTCAGCATCAAGAGATGCATAGGCTTCTGAAATAGTGCTGGGTGTGTCATCCACGAGGTACACAATGAAATCATCACCAAAGGACTTTGCAGTCCTCTGTCTCTTGCTCCTTACAGGAGTTTCATTTTCATCCTCCTCAGGATTATCAACGTGTTCTATCGAAATGGTAGTTTCAGGAATCTCAGTTAAATCCTGACCAGATAAAGTAGGAATCTCCTGGTTTGATGAGGTAGGCATATCCTTCATAGGAAATATATCCTCAAAGAAAGTCGCATCATTCGACTCCATAATTGTACCAACACGCATGTCGGATACCTAAGATTTTACTATCAAAAATCTATAGCCAATGCTATGAAAAGCATAACCCAACAGAACACAATCTACGGTTTTTGGTCCAAGCTTGCGCTTCTTGGGGATCGGTATATTGACCTTTGCCAAACAGCCCCAAGTACGTAAGTAAGAGAGTTTCAGCCTTTTCCTTTCCCATTCCTCAAATGGGGTAACGGTTTTTGTCTTTGTGGGAACTCGGTTTAGGACATGACATGCAATCATTAGCGCCTCCCCCCCCCATGCCTTGGAGAGACCCGAAGTATCTAACATGGCGTTAACCAAATCAGTTAGAGTTCGGTTCTTTCTTTCGGCCACCCCATTTAACTGAGGTGAATAGGGAGGCGTCCACTCATGTATTATGCCATGTTCCGCACAAAACAAATCAAATTCATTGGAAAAGTATTCTCCACCACGATCAGACCTAAGCCGTTTAATCTTTCGATCAAGTTGGTTCTCTGCTTCAGCTTTATAGTTTTTGAAGTAAGTTAAAGCCTCATCTTTAGATTTCAGAAGATACACATAACAATATCTAGTAGAGTCATCAATCAACGTCATGAAATATTTCTTTCCACCTTTTGTCATCACACCATTCATCTCACAGAGGTCTGAATGTATAAGTTCCAGTGGTGCCAAGTCTCTTGCCTCTGCAGTCTTATGGGACTTGCGAGGTTGCTTAGCTTGAACGCATACTTGGCACTTGGAACCCTTGACAGTAGGAAACTTCGGAATTAAACTCATATTAGCTAGCCGCGTCATGCTACCAAAGTTAATGTGACAGTGTCGAGAATGCCAAACATTGGACTCATTATCATAACAAATGTGATTGACAACTTTGGTGCAAATATCTGACAAAGATAGGCGGAACAAGCCTCCGCATTCATAGCCTTTCCCAATGAATTGTCCATACTTGGAAATTACAACTTTATTGGACTCGAAAACCAACTTAAAACCATCTCGACACAAACGTGAACTGCTAACGAGATTTTTATTGATGGAGGGCACATGATGAACGTTCTTCAATCGCACGATTTTCCCCGAAGTAAACTTCAGATCCACCGTACCGACCCTACGAACAGTAGCATATGACCCGTTCCCCATCAGCACGGGGGAAGTCCCTGTGACCTGATAAGAAGAAAACATAGAGGCGTCAGCACATACATGAACATTGGCACCAGTATCAATCAACCAATCAGGAGACTGACATAATGAAATAATTGTAGGGACGTACCCAGAGTCTTTCATCTCCGTGTCAATGACAACATTGGCGGTCTTGCCGCCATTCTCAGGTCCGCGCTCCTCATAGCGATTAGGGCAGCTGGAGGCCCAATGCTTTTCACTGCCGCAAACATGGCACACTCCCTTCTTCTTATTAGGATTCTTCTTGAAGTTGGTAGGCTGTGACGGCTTGTTCTTTTTATCGAACTTGCCTTTTCCACCAGATTTATTCTTGAAGTTGAACTTGTTGGGTTGGTAGTTCTTTTTATGTACCATATGGGCACTTGAACCACCCTCAGGAACTCGACCGCGTGTATCCTTTGCTCTCGCCTTCTCTTCAACATCAAGAGTCCCAATGAGATTCGCAACGCAAAACTCTTGCCTCTTGTGTTTTAAAGAAGTAGCAAAGTTGTTCCACGAATGTGGAAGTTTGGCAATAATGCCTCCGGCAACAAACTTGTCCGGAAACACACACTTGAAGTGCTCAAGTTCTTTGGCAAACGACTGTATCTCATGCGCTTGTTGAACAACAGAGCGCTCATCAGTCATCTTGTAGTCATAATATTGTTCCATGACATACAACTCGCTGCCAGCGTCCGAGGCCCCAAACTTGGCCTCGAGCGCATCCCACATGTCCTTGCCGTTATCAAACGACATATATGAATCCACAATGGAATCATCAAGAATACCAAGGAGGGCACCCTTAAAGAGAGTATCGATCTTCTCATAAGCCTTCTGCTGTGCAGGAGTAAGATCGCCCTCGGGGTTGCCCTTGGTGGCGTCATAGCATTGCATGGACTGAAGCCAGTACACTGCTCTCGTGCGCCACCGCTTATAGTGCACCCCCTTGAAAGGCGGCGGCTTCATAGACGCAAGTAAGCCAGATGCAGTAAATTGCCTATAATCAGGTTTTTGGATTGTTGAATATATTAGCAATTTAGCATATGATTCAATCCACGAAATAGACAAACAATCCATGGCAATAATGAAACAGATCAAACTAGCCATGCGATCTACTAAAACAGTAGACAACGAGATCACATCTAAAGAAATTACTAGGAACACGACATGCAACATGATCTCAAACACAGAAGAACAGATCACGTACGGTGTAGCGGGTGTGGAGCCGCTGGTGTTGGTGTCGCCCATGTCGTTGATGGAGAGGCTGCCGACGTCCGGGAAGAAGTCGTCGTCGGAGAAGTAGTCGTCGTCGCTGTCAGCAGTCGCGCGAGTGCGCTCCCCAAAAACCTGATCGCCCCCCTCCCGTACAGGATCTCGAGAGGAGGAGTTTCGGAGACCTGCTGTCCCTTCTTGCGGTGCGCGCCGGAAGAAGGGATGGAGAAGACTTGAGCGGCGGCGCAATGATCTGGAACGAGGAGGAGGAACCATATGGAGGTGCGGCCAGGATAGGGTTTGCGCTGTTTATATAGACGCAGCGGGATAAGCGTACGCATAGCTTTGTCCTCGGCTCGGCTCGGCTCGCGCGTCGTGACGAGGCGAGGCGAGGCGAGCGAGGAGGTGGAGCGCGCGTGTAACACTTCTCTTCTCAAGCTCTTACAAGTGCTAGTGGAGCTCACCTTATAAAGAGGTGTAGCTCTCCCTCCACTAGCGTGGTGATACTAAACTTCCCACCACTTGCTATGCATGAATGAACAATTTTTTTTTCAGATTTTACAAAGTGCTTTGGGCCAAAAGCCCACTCAAGCAAATAGATAAAATCCAACAGGGGCAAACAAGAACAAGAACACACCGAGCAGAAGGAAGGAGAAGCAAAAACATGGAGGATTCTGTCAAGCCCAACGGCGGCTCCGGCTGCAGCCCAGCAGCGAGTCTCGTGCTGAATGGTGGGTGGTGCGGGTAATAACAAGGAAACAAACTAATATGATTTGAACATTGCCGATTTTTTCTTGTCACAAGGTCAGCACACATGCATGTTAGCTGCACCAAGATTTGCTGCTTACTCATGTGCTTTGTACGTGGGCCGCTTGCCATATGCATGGCAGAAATATTTCTAGTTCCAGAATTTTTTTACTTCTAGATATATTTATTTTTTCTAAAGTATTTCCAGACGGAGAGAGTATCTAATTTTCGCTAATACCCACATTTTTAGACAGAAGAAGTAATGCGCATACGAAACCAAAAATTGCAGTCAAATGTGCATCTAGTTATGGTTTATAATAAGCATGCAAAACAATTTGATTGACCAAGTAAAAACATTTCACTTAATTTTCTTACATTTTCCAACATATCGACATGAAATAATTGCCAAAGTTGCAAGTGGGCGACCTTCGAGCCACTTGTGACATCTACGACTTTTTATCTGATGTAAACGTTGCCTTCTGGGCACTTGTAACCTCTTAACTGCTATGAATGCTGCCTTCGGGCCCCTGTGTAACTCCTTAGCTACCGCCTTCAAGCCATAGTTTTAAAAACCGGACCGAACTGGCGGTTGGACCAGAAAAAACAGGAACCGGTGATCCAATTGGTTTTTTAAGCGCATCAGACCGTTTCAGCAATCGAACCAGAAAAAACCGGCTGAAACGGTCGATTTTCACAAAAAAAATGAACCGGGCGGTTCACAAAAAACCGCTGGTTCGATGTTATTTCCTGAAAAGCCCGTCAATCGACTCATTTTCATGCAAACAACCTAGGGTAGAATCAAAAAAGGAAGAAAACACCTTTTTATTAGGGTTTTGGCAGAAGTGGGAGAACTTTTCTTGATTTCATACAAAGACAAGCCTTATAGGGCGCGGATGTCCTCTCTAGCATTATTTTATTGATAATTATTGATAAAGTATATACTCCCTCCGATCCGGGAGTATTATTTTATTACTTAAAAATCGACAGTCGAACTGATAAACCGGTGGTCCGACCGGTAAAAACTTGAACCGGCAGCCTCATCGGTTCGATTACCGGTTCGGTTTTTTAAACTATGTTTTGAGCTATTTGGATTATATATTGAGGTAGGGATGCTCTCCCTCCCGGTGATTTCTCAAAAAAAAAAGACTGATCCCAAATATTCTTTTCAAGTGCATGACACCTAACCGCGTCCTAAGTAAACCGCGTTTTCTATTAAGCTAGAGCGAATCTTACACTGAAAATAACCTTTGGTGTTAGTCTTCTGGAATATAATTTCTTTACGCTGAAGTTTTCGAAAGCATCACTCAAATAGTACTCCTATACGCTAACACTTAATGATAGAATCGAATAACACTTAATGAGGTGCCATCTACTCCTTCTATCCTTATTACCAAACCCGTCCACGCTTTAATAAATGGAGGCTGGACTAGGTCAAGTGGTACTCCCTCCGTTTCTTTTTACTCCGCATATAAGATTTGGTCAAAGTCAAATTTAATATAATTTAACCAAATTTATATTAAAAAGTATCAACATCTACAACATCAAAGTTATATCATATGAAAACTAATGCCATGATGCTTCTTATGATATTGGTTTCGTAGTGTGAATGTTAATAGATTTTCTATAGAAGTGAATAAATTTTAACAATTTTGACTTTGACCAAATCTTATATGCGGAGTAAAAAGAAACGGAGGGAGTATATAGTAGTAGAGGAAAGTGGACTTTTGGAGGACGTGCTCTAGGGATCACTTTATTTTAAAAAAATCGAAAATTATATTAAAACGTTTCCAAAAATGCGAAAACAAAGTCCCATGGAAGCTTATATGGTTTTCGCACTAGCGTGTAAATTTTCATTTAAAAATATTATGATTTGTAAGCTGTGGAAAAAAGGAAAATTCCAGCCCAACAATAAAGAAAAACGGCTCATTCTAAAAATCATATTTGTCTTTTTTATATGCCGCATGTGAAAAGAAAATGTTTTGATATTTGTATGGATATGTATTATATGTGTGTATGTTTATTCACAGAAAAAATTAGAATTTTTGGCCATGTTAAAAATCAAATTTGAAAAGGGCTTCCTGGTGCCCGAGCTCCAAAGGCAATGTCCGTAGAGCCTCGTTCTTTTATTATGGGCGGAATCCTATCTTTTGCAGGTGATTTATAGTACTCCTTTCGATCCATATAAGTGCCGGTCATCTAGTATAAAGTTTGTACTAGTTTAATACAAAATGAACGACACTTATTATGGATCGGAGGAAGTACTACATATGATTAGGTGGTCTCCTCTTTGAAAAGCATTTGCTGCACTCGCCTTTGAAACGTCTTAGCCTCGGTAGTTAGCCTCGTGCATGTATACTCTGAACTCCAACGGAAGATTATAGTAGAGTGGTTGAACGGAAGCCTTGCTGAAATAGAGAGCCCGCTTGGTTGGCTGCTGAAAATTGGCTAGCTAATACTTCTTGCCATTGCTCCTCCTTCGTCTAGGTAAAATTTCTATATCAATAGAAAATAATTGGCTTGCTAATACTTCTTGCCATTTCTCCTCCTTCCTCTAGGTAAAATGTCTATATCAATTCCAAAAAAAAAGTCTAAATCGATAGATAAAAATTGGCTAGCTAATACTTCTTGTCATTTCTCCTCCTCCTTCCTCTAGGTAAAATGTTTATATCAACAGAAAAAAAATTAGCGGTATGAATCAATATTACTCCACTAAAATACTAGGATGAGTAGGTTGAGCTCAAATCCAAATAGACAGGCAAAGTAGGCAGACGCCACAACAAGGTGGGTCAGGTGGAGAAGAAAAGGGCCACAGTTTGTAATAGCATGTCACAGGAAACTAGCCAGGTATATGGGGAAAACACTTCTTTTTTAGGCGTTGAGGCTAAACAGTTTTTTGTGTGCTAAGTAATGATAATTAACTAACTAAAACCCCATCTGTGGTGAGATGGTTAAGAAGACTGTGGTATCCCAGCTCACGAGAGATCAAACCTAGATTTAACTATTTGGTGTTTCATTAAAGATGAATACTCTTTCAGTAAGAGGAGTCGTTTCCGTCGACAGCGAGACGACTATGATGAATTTGTTAAATCTCAAGACTCGTCAAATCAAGTTCAATCTTTTGGAAGTGCTTATAATAATAACATGTGTGTGTGCATTTATAAGGATAAGTGTATATATGTGTTTGTGAGCGTTTGCATCTATACTGTACACCTCAAAAGAAACTAAGTACCAACCCCCATCTTGTGTCGTAGCATGTCGGAATCAAACACTTGACTATGTCTATGTAGCTCATGCATGAATCTTTGGGTGAGTACCACATGCTTAGAGAAATTTTAGCAGATGCTCTATCCTGCCGTTGGTCTATAGCTCTATATATATACGGATTTTTTAGCGTGTTGCGTTGTCTGAACGAATTCGCCAAATCCCGACCGATCCTTAAAAAATATACAGGCGACCCAATTTTTTTTCCTTCGAGCCGCTATATGTACGGGGCGGGGGGGGGGGGGTGGGTTCAGGTTCCCGTCTCTCATCCACCTCCCCTCCCCCGCCCCCTCCCTCCGCCGCGTAGAGTAGGCCACTCCGACGAAGAATTTGTTGGGAATGTGCCCTAGAGGCAAATAAAATATGTTTTATCGAGCATATTCCATTAGTTCATAATACGTTTGATACTATGCTAGAACTGTATTAAGCGGAAACATTAATACATGTGTGGTATACAAACAACCAGGTCCCTAGTTAACCCTAGTATACTAGTCCATTGGGCGATTGATGATCAAGGTTTCCTGATCATGAGACAATGGCGTCTGTTGACAATGGAGTCGTATCATTGGATAATGATATGATGGACATACACCCACCAGAAGTGTTGCGATGTGATCAAGTCACATAGTTCGACATTGCGATAACTATAACGTAGTGACCAGATCCTTTGACCGTAATTGTCATCTATGAGGAGACTTTGATTTGTATCCCACCGCCTGACTGAAATATGCTCGCTATAACGGTGCACTTTGGGTATTCCGAAATAGATGGTTGATGAGTATGCAAATAGATCAAAGCGGGATTTGTCAATCCGTGTGACGGATAGGTACTCTGGGCCCACTCGGTGATATTGCATCATAAAGTTTGCAAACGTGTGACTAGGTCACGGAGTTGTAATATCACTGGAACGAGTAAACTTGTTTGTTGAGAACGAGGACGAACTAGGTATAGTGGATACCGATGATCAAACCTCGGACAAGCAAAGTACCATAGGACAAAAGGAACAGGCACACGGTTAACGGATCCAACAGCGATTGAATTTCATTCGATGGAAGCGCAGGGGCTATCAAGGATTGTAACCAGGTCCAATTGATTAGTCATTGATCAATGAGAGTTGTCTCGATCATGTCTGCTGTTTCCCGGACCGTAGGGTGTTACACTTAAGGGTACTCGACGCAGTAAGGATTGATTCGGGATCACCGGAGAAATTGGAGAGAACACCGGAATTGTTCCGGTGATGACCGGAATTGTTCCGATGAAGGCCGGAAGCTGTTCTGGGTATTTTGAAAGGTTCAAAATATATTTAATATATATTTTATTATTTAATTATCTGAATTAAATATTAAAATGTATTTAAATATAATTAAAAATGAATTAAAAGGCATATGGGCCTCATAGGGCCCATTAGGGGGAGAGGGAGTCCTCCCCCATGGGCCATGGCGCCATGAGGGGGCCCACCCCCCTTATTGGTGCGCCACCCCCCTCCCCTTGGGATTAGTCCCACATGGGAAGTTGAGGGGAGGTGGCACCCCTCCTTGGCCTATATAAGGAGGGGTAGGGGTGCCCTTTTAATAAAAAAATGAATTTTTTGAGAAAAGTTTCTCATCTCTCTCCCTCCTTTCTCCTTCCTCTGAGTGGACTCCCCTTGTTTGGAGGCTGCTCTGGGTTGGGGATTTCTCCACTATACGGACGCCGTCGTGCTGCTAGAATCGGGATCCGAATCCATCTTCTTTCCGCTGCTCTACTGGTTCGGAGCCCGGAGGGACGTCGGGTATATTGTATGTGCATAATCCCGCGAGGCACTACACTTGTGGTGCTACTTCATCGTCGTGGCCGTATCGCGAGGTCTTCATCAGCAACGTTCCGACGGGGACGTAATCCCGTCATCGGTCTGCAAGGATCGGGTGGCTACAGGAGTCATCGTGGATCTGCGCGGCATCGGGGATTGCCGGTACGACTACACCAACCACGTTCATGCGGGAACGTTTCCCGCTTAACGGACTACATACTGGTATGTGATCTATTTCTGTCCGTTACTTGCATCAGCATAGCATAGGTCTTGGGATTGGGTATCGTAGGTCAAGGAAAAAATTGTGTTTTCTGCCCCGAACCCCGACAGTGGTATCAGAGCAAGGCTATGCGTAGATGTATTGTACGGATAGAACACATCTAGTATGTGGGCATAAATTCTCAATTATTACCCTCTCACGTGTACTCATTTAGCGTTGCGGCACTGTTTGATGAAGCGGCCCCCGACCGACCTTACGCGTTTACGCGAGACTGGTTCCACGCTTGACATATGGCTTGTACCATATAAAGTGGCTGGGGGGGTGTCTGTCTCTCTGCATTAGCGATGCGAAGGTGTTTGCAATGGAGGGCCCCGACAGGGGTGTAATAGAGACAATTGCGGGATTGGTGTTGTGGCTTGTTTTCGCAGGATAGAAAGCGGTTCTTTTCTCGAAACCCCTAGCAGCCACGTAAAACTTGCAAAAGATAAAGTAGAAAGGCGTTTTCAACTTTAATTTGCATGTCGGGGGGAATCATGGCATGTATGATTTATGTTGCATCCTGTTTTGCTAATATGTTAGATATACGATGGTAGCATAATAGGATGATCCCTCACTAATCCAACAAAGTGTCCTTCCTTAGTGAAGCACCATCTGGAAAGTTCTTCATTATGGAGGCATCACGTGTCACACGGGTGTCAAACATTTTTACGTTCACAAGAGATGGGTGGAGCAAGCCTAGCATGTCCAGAAACATGGCCTTGCATACGCAGCATATACTCACTAAGGATATTGTGGCGAGCCTGGCATGTGCAGACATGGCCTCGGGACACAAGAGACCGAAAGGTCGAGCATGAGTCACATAGATGATGTGATTGGCATGATGGCCTACCTTGAACAACATACTGAGGGTCGTGTCACACGGGGGAGGTATGTTCTTCAAGGATCGTGTAATCACTTAGAACAAACTATGAGGGATGTTTGTCTGAGTGGGAGTTCCAGAATTGTTTTTGAAACATGAACTCCATATTATGAACTTAATCTTCATGTCTTTGCAAATATCATTGTAGATAACGTCATACCAATGTTTAGAACTATGGCTCTTTTAGTATGATAGAACTTAAGATAAATGGGTCTTACTTCATTGATGTGTACCAACACCATTAGAGACATACTCGTTAGTAATGACTTGTTAAACATAATACGAAGAACTGCTAGGAGATACACCTGATAACTCCGTATTCAAGGAAGATGATGATGAGTATCGTACTCACCGTCACTTATGAATGACTGTCCAATACACCATACTTCATTCTATGAGTCTGAATTGTGAATGCATGTTAACCAACACGTATGACGTGCTAGGTGAACTTGAAAGCACTTGGTCACAAATCAGAGAAATGGAATATGAGTATATGGACGGGGTTTCTTTCAACTATGGTCGAAGGAACAACCTGCTGAGAAAGTCACTTGGAAAATGTATAAGATACATGGAACACCTTGTGTATAACTTGGACTACTGAATGACTGGTTACTTTGCGATAACTAGGGAGTTACATCCGCTTCCTCCTAGTTACAAAGACCATGTCTGGACTATGTCATGAAGGAGAATCGTTCACCTGTCATGAGGTCATGGTTAAAGTTAAGAACTTTAAGAGTAGAACCAATGCAGGAATGGTCATTGACGGAGAAGGTATATTTGATATACGAGTTATAAATGTCTTTCCCACGAAACACTAATTGCGGTCGATTAAGTATTCGATGCTTGAACTTACTGCTTGAGAGTGGTTTGGAAGGGATGAGGTGACAATGTGTGCTGACGGCAATCAAGATAGTTGATGGTCGACAACACTCTCCCTCTACATCTATCAATTGATTAATATATGAATAAATTTTATGATCGTTTGAATGAGGACTTTATTAGTGCGTCTTGCATCTCGCAAAGACAATTATTCATATTAGTGAGAAACAAGTCAGTTGTTCCCCTTTTATGAATGATATCTATTATGGTCACATTACGATTATGAATGAGTTATTCTTATATTGATGATAGTTGTTTGATCATTTATAAGAAATATTGTAATGCCAAGAAATATCCAGGCTTAATAATGACACTACAGTTTAAGTCATGAATGGTATGATGATGTCTTAAGATACTTGATCTCTTGACATATACAAACCATGCTTTTGAGGTGAGATGACTAAAACCTCGCATTCTGGTAAAACAGATTGTGTACTGATTGTTGAGTGTCATACATTGTGATGTATCGTATGTCAGCATGTGGTGAATTTCATTATTTTGTGAACTTCATATGTGGACTTAGATGAATATATGTATTCACTAATGAAACATGGGTCTGAAATAGTTTGATATGATCAAAAGGGATTTCAGAGTAAAGATGGATATTAAATTAACAAGAAAGACAAGTCTCTACGATTTGATCAAAGTGACAAATGTTTTGAGTTAGTCTTGGGCATAAAGACTTGTGTGAAAGTTGTTCCACAAATTGCAATGTCTTGAGACACTTCAATATGATTGACGTGCATGAACATTGTGATCATATTCTATGAAAAAGTGTATGGTCTAAGTTATCTCTTACCAAGTTACGTTATTATTGTTTAGAGTTATTAATTTAATATGCGAACACTCACTTCAGCATAGGGAACCATCTGAGTTCGTGGAAACCAACACCATATATGTCATGGTGTGTTGTGGTTTCTAGGAAGCTTGATTTATGTAAGATAAATTATCTTTGTAGTGTATCCTTAGACAACTATGGATGCATCTTCCACAACTAGAACCAAAAGGAGCAAAACTTGTATTGCTATGTTTGGTGTTTGTCAAGAATTGTTCTTGATAAATGTGGTAATGGAAGAAAAGTGAAAGTTCAACCAAGGTAATTGACCTTGCCTCCAAATGTCAGAGTAGTGCAACGGAATATGTTCCGGAAGCAAGGCTCTACAATAAGAGGAGAAACTAATGATGAAGATCATGATGTTTTGAAGGGAGATTTTACTGAGAAAGGTAGGATTCAAGAATGTATATTTGCCCCTGGTGCAAAATGATATTCATGATTCACTTGTCATGTTAATGGAACAAGACATTCCTACGAACTACAAAGAAGCGATGGTGGACCTAAGTACGAGATATGACTATGAGTCATGAAATCCTATGTTTGAGTTACATTTAAGATTGCTTGAATCTTATCAAGTAAGGAGGTTACTTGATATTCACAATAACTTAAGAGTTATGAGGAATAAATGTGAACATCAAAGGGACGTCAAGATTGGTTTGTCACAAAGATTGTTTCTGACAAATTCAATGGGTTGACTACAATGTGTAGCAATGCTTGAGTCAAAGGGATATTCACTACGATTGATCCAGGATTGTTATCAATACTGTGACTTCCTCAAATCCTGTATTTGAAGAAGTGTTGTAATTGGTACAACAAGAAGGTTTTGGAAAACATATGGATACTAGTGTCTCGTAAACTGAATTCTCGTTTTGATGGATGATCAAAGGATTTTGGACTTAACCAAAATATCGAGGAAACATGCATTTTGCATGAAACTGAGTGGGAGCTGAATAGTTTCCTGAAACTTGATATATGTAGACGACATATTTTGAGTGGGAGCTATGGGAGTATTATCCTAGCCTTATATGTAAATGACATATTTGAGTAGGAGCCATGTGGTTAGCATCCTGAACTTAATATGTGTCTGACATATCTAAGTGGGAGCCATGTGGATGTTATCCTTGTCTTATATGTGGCTGACATATTTGAGTGGGAGCAATATGAGTGTTATCCTATAACTTAATATGTGCATGACATATTTGAGTGGGAGCATGATAACATTCTCATATATGGATAACATATTACGAATGGTGCAGTTGGGGATAATGATTATTTGAATCTTTCATAAATGAAGATGAATAAGTATTAAGCATTGAAGATCTATTAAGATAGATATGTGTTTAATAACATTGAGTCGTAATACTTTCCTGGATAAGATTCTGAAGGAGTTCAGAATGGGACAAGTCAAGAAGTGGTCCTTACTTGTATATCCAAGAGAAGTATTGAGTTAATCTCAGTACAAGAACAATGGTTAATGGTTAATGAAAGAAATGGATGTGATGGATCCTCTATGCCTTTGTCATAGGTTCTTTCATATAAAACCAGAGTTATGTACTCGACGTAATGTGACCCAAGTTCTTAGTAGTAAGAACATGTTGTGATATGATTTATGACTAAATCATTGAACAAAGAGTTAAGTTTATCCTTCAGTGTCTGGAGAGAACTGAGGATACATCTCAAATTTGTAAAGGATAGTGGACTTGACCATAAATGTTATGCTGGTTCAAGTTTTGACACTAACCTAGAAAATTGAGATATCATACTAATGAATGCCTAAGTTGAAAGAAACATGGTTAGACATCAAAGTTGCATACAATGCACTAAGGATTGAATCTACATTGATGTGGCTGCTTTAGAAGTAGCAGGAGTTATATTATGGCTTAAGAAGTTCGACTTCTGATTGAGTGAGTTTCAAGTGTGCATGACTATGGGAAAGTCCGCGTGACCCACCGGATGTCATTGTTGTGACACAGCAAACGAAGTCTCATTTCACCGCCAAATATATATACCTCATCATTATAGTGGATAATGAAGGAATGTCAAATTAGGTGACATTATGATTTGCAAAAGGACATACGGTTCTGAATGGTACCCAGACCGTTGATACAACCTCTTCCACGGGCAAGCATGATCAATAAGGAGTTATGATCCAGAGAAAATGCAACTAGATTATTTGTACTCTAGCGCAAGTGGGAGACTGTTGGGAATGTGCCCTAGAGGCAAATAAAATATGTTTTATCGAGCATATTCCATTAGTTCATAATACGTTTGATACTATGCTAGAACTGTATTAAGCGGAAACATTAATACAGGTGTGGTATACAAACAACCAGGTCCCTAGTTAACCCTAGTATACTAGTCCATTGGGCGATTGATGATCAAGGTTTCCTGATCATGAGACAATGGCGTCTGTTGACAATGGAGTCGTATCATTGGATAATGATATGACTGACATACACCCACCAGAAGTGTTGCGATGTGATCAAGTCACATAGTTCGACATTGCGATAACTATAACGTAGTGACCAGATCCTTTGACCGTAATGATCATACGTAATTGTCATCTATGAGGAGACTTTGATTTGTATCCCACCGCCTGACTGGAATATGCTGGCTATAACGGTGCACTTTGGGTATTCCGAAATAGATGGTTGATGAGTATGCAAATAGATCAAAGCCGGATTTGTCAATCCGTGTGACGGATAGGTACTCTGGGCCCACTCGGTGATATTGCATCATAAAGTTTGCAAACGTGTGACTAGGTCACGGAGTTGTAATATCACGGGAACAAGTAAACTTGTTTGTTGAGAACGAGGACGAACTAGGTATAGTGGATACCGATGATCAAACCTCAGACAAGCAAAGTACCATAGGACAAAAGGAACAGGCACACGGTTAACGGATCCAACAGCGATTGAAGTTCATTCGATGGAAGCGCAGGGGCTATCAAGGATTGTAACCAGGTCCAATTGATTACTCATTGATCAATGAGAGTTGTCTCGATCATGTCTGCTGTTTCCCGGACCGTAGGGTGTTACACTTAAGGGTACTCGACGCAGTAATGATTGATTCGGGATCACCGGAGAAATTGGAGAGAACACCGGAATTGTTCCGGTGATGACCGGAATTGTTCCGATGAAGGCCGGAAGCTGTTCTGGGTATTTTGAAAGGTTCAAAATATATTTAATAATATTTAATATATGTTTTATTATTTAAATATCTGAATTAAATATTAAAATGTATTTAAATATAATTAAAAATGAATTAAAAGGCATATGGGCCTCATAGGGCCCATTAGGGGGAGAGGGAGTCCTCCCCCATGGGCCATGGCGCCATGAGGGGGCCCACCCCCCTTATTGGTGCGCCACCCCCCTCCCCTTGGGATTAGTCCCACATGGGAAGTTGAGGGGAGGTGGCACCCCTCCTTGGCCTATATAAGGAGGGGTAGGGGTGCCCTTTTAATAAAAAAATGAATTTTTTGAGAAAAGTTTCTCATCTCTCTCCCTCCTTTCTCCTTCTTCTGAGTGGACTCCCCTTGTTTGGAGGCTGCTCTGGGTTGGGGATTTCTCCACTATACGCACGCCGTCGTGCTGCTGGAATCGGGATCCGAATCCATCTTCTTTCCGCTGCTCTACTGGTTCGGAGCCCGGAGGGACGTCGGGTATACTGTATATGTATAATCCCGCGAGGCACTACACTTGTGGTGCTACTTCATCGTCGTGGCCGTATCGCGAGGTCTTCATCAGCAACGTTCCGACGGGGACGTAATCCCGTCATCGGTCTGCAAGGATCGGGTGGCTACAGGAGTCATCGTGGATCTGCGCGGCATCGGGGATTGCCGGTACGACTACACCAACCACGTTCATGCGGGAACGTTTCCCGCTTAACGGACTACATACTGGTATGTGATCTATTTTTGTCCGTTACTTGCATCAGCATAGCATAGGTCTTGGGATTGGGTATCGTAGGTCAAGGAAAAAATTGTGTTTTCTGCCCCGAACCCCGACAGAATTACATGGCGTCCTGTGGGCGAGGAGGTCCCGACTGAGGCGTAACCTCCTGTGGCGGCGGTTGGTGGCTTGCTATCTCATCTCCCGCACGCCGGTGATGGTGTTCTTCCGCAATGACAACGAGGCCCTAGACAAACCGTGCGAGAGGTACCTTCAGCTTCGCCGTACACCATAGCGCTTCACATCGCTAATGATGTTCGGCAAGACGTCATCAATGCCTTCATCCGTCGAGAAGATCGCACAGTCAAACGCCTCATCGAGTTCTAGGTGGTGTGGGACTTCGCCATGGTGGAGTATAACATGGTGTGCCCCGCTTTCAGCCAATCTAGTACCCCGGCGATTGGTGGCCTATCTACTACCCAGACGACTCCTTGTGACCTCCGGTGATGTAGTAATTAGGTATGTTTTCTAGCTTTTAGTTGCTCCAGGGATGTTCCGGCCTTGTTTGCTCCGTGGAGAATGGAAATTTGAAATATGTATATATGTCGTACGATTTAGCATATCTGTTTTTCACCACGCGATTTGATGTCCCATTTCACATTTACAACAATCCACAAATAAAAAATAGCATCTCATTTTATGTCGTATCTGCTAGAGTTTCTTTTACTAGTTACTAGTAGATTTGTAGTAGCTTCGACCTGCTCTACTTCATTCCAAAGCAAGGTTCATTCCAAAACCTATTTATAACTAACTCTCGTAGCACTCAAGTAAGAGCCACTAAAACATAATCGACCAGACAAAGCCCATAATAGCTTGTGGCTGCACACGTAAGCTTCTAGTTAGTAGTAAGCATGCACGTGCAACACACATATGAAAAATTACAAGAAAATTATATTTTAAGTACTACTTCTTCCATCCCATAATCTAAGACCATTTTGCAACGTATGGTAATCTATAAAATGATCTTATATTATAAGACGGAAAGTTATTTGTAGCAGATTATTGATATGTTCAATAAATTTTTTTTGAAATATCTTAATAATTGGAGTATTAAACTTGCAAAACTATCATGATTGATTTTTTTAAACTGTTGCGACCGTATAAAAAGATTGCAGCCACAGTGCCAAATTAGACAGACCAAATAAAATACAAAATGGAACAGCGTCTCATGCTAAATATAAATCAAATGACCAAAAAATATATCAGTAAAAAAGAAAACAAAAAAATCTCCTTGCTATATCTATACTACAATAACTACTTCTAAACCGACAATAATGAGGGCACAAAAGTAATTAGTATAGCTATAGTGTTGAGATGAAGTAATTACTAATTATACCTATAATTATCACTCACTGTCGGAGTAGGAGAAAGGGCCACTTCCATTGCTAGTTTCTTAGCATGTTCATATATGTTTCTGGCATTTTGCTTACGTGGTACTCTGTCCGTTTTTATTTACTCTGCATATTAGAGTTGACTAAAGTCAAACTTTATAAAGTATGATCAAATTTATATAAAAAAATATGAACATTTACTATAAAAAAATCTATATGATGTGATCAATAATAAATCTAATGGTATTGATTTGTTATTTTATATGTTAATATTTTGTTTATAATTTTTGTCAAAATTTACAAAGCTTGACTTTGACTAAAGCTAATATACAGACTAAATAAAAACGGAGGGAGTATGATACTTAATGAAGAAATAGATGGAAGTTATATCTTACCTAAGATACAATCCTTATACGTGGTTATATGCAAAAAACATTGTTAAACCAATCACATGTATACATGAGGTTAAAATTATTAACTTAAATATAATCTTTAAGAAACAATGTACTATGCTAGTTGTATCTTAAATTCTTATTGCTTCTATGATAATGTGCTACTCCCTCCGATATATGATAATGTACATTACGGATCGGAGTACACTTATGATAATGCATTGAAAGAGCCGTTGACTGATTTTTCTAAGTAACTAGGTACTCTATGATCCAAGTACAAATTCCATAGTTAAGCTATATAATACTCCCTCCGATCCATAATAAGTGTCGCAAGTTTGTACTAAGCTAGTATAAACTTTGTACTAGATGAGCGACATTTATTATGGATCGGAGGGAGTACTTATTAGACTACTAGTGTGATAAGTAGGTCGAGCTAAAATGAAGTTAGGGCAGGCAGGTTAGGCAGGCGAAGCTCGCAACAAAGTGGTTCAGGTAGGACGGTAGGAGAGAAGAAACGAGAGACAATTTGCACTAGCCTGCAGCCTAGACGTCACGGGACGGGAGACTACGGTTCGTGTCATGTTCCTGGGGACGTGCCCAGTAACACAGGTATGAAACAATCATATTCTGTTGGAAGTGGAGGCCAACAATTCCGTGTGTGCCAAGCACAACTAATTAATTAACTACTGTACGTACCAACCCCCGTTCTTGTGTTGTTGTTTGTCACGATCAAACATTTGACCATGAATCTTTGAGCGAGCGCATGCGACCTGGTCTACTTCACTCCTAAGCAAGGTTGATGGCACACAATTAAATTAAACTAGATGATGCCCCGCACGTTATTGTAGAACTTTTTTGCAAAATATTTCAGTGAAAATGTTTGGTTAAATGAGGCATGTATATTTGAAATAATAACTTTTGAACTAATATATGAATTTAATATAAATATAATAATAAAATAAAATTCTCATGCATGTGGGTTTTTATTATGCATGATGGTGGCATAATGAGGTGGGTCTTTCTCATGCATGCTGGATGATAAGATGACATGCTTGCATGTCAAAAGATCACAAAGGAAAATGAACTTGAAACCTCTGAACAATAGTGCGCATAGCTAAGAGTGTGAACGTCCTGACCGAGGCCGCATCTACCCGCGGCTATCTCATCGTTGCTGTTTTGCTCGCGATCTGCGCAATAAATCATTGTCCCAGCTGGGATAATCGGAAAAGAACTAATACAGCGTACGCGTACTGAGAGGTTTGGCTGTTTTTTCAACGCTGCTGGACCCACAAACGCAATGTAGGGTCCGCGCCTGCTGTAATTATTTCTACGGTAACAAATTTGTGGCTCCAAACAATCCATCTCTTCTGTTAGGCTAGGATACTTTTTGTGCAGAGTCTGATGTGCACTATTTACCACCGACAGCCGAAACTTTTCATTTAATGTGAAACACTGGGACTACATTTGTTTGAAATCTCCTAATGATCATGCAGATATTCAGCATGTTCTTTACAACTAGAGCCTAAGCTCACACGTACTTTTATTAAAAAGCGTCGACGCATAAGCCTGCCTAGTAGACTAATTACATTCTAGAAATGATGCCCGCAAGCTTGGAACAAGACGATTGCGAGCGTCAGAACACATATTAAAACAATGGTCCGCCCCTCTGTGTGTTGCCGCTCAAGAGATAGTTAGTAACCTGTTTGTAAACCAGGCTGACAGTACACTAATAGTAAAACTTACCATATAGTTGGGACACTTCGTAGACGATTTGCAGGACACCTTGGGCACTTGTTAAGTTGAAGCGGTGGAGGGAGCGCCCGTTGCCTACGTGAACTAGCTGAATCCTGGGACATTTCTTCAAGCTGGAGCATGCAAACTTCTGGTGGACTGACGTTGCGTGGTGGAGCAGCAAGAATGATACCATCAGGACTCCTCGCGGCCTCGCATTTATAGACAGTAACAAATATTTACGTTACACAGTGTTTTGGTACGTTGGGCTGCAACGGTCGGGAAATGTCGCAAAAGTCTTCAGTGGGCTCCTTGTGTCTCAGTTTTTGCAGGTACGGTGCAGATGAGAATACGGCATGCAATGACAAATATGAAGCCCCAGGATGAAATATACATGTACATGTACCTTGCGGCCCCATGACTAAGAACCAGTACTACGGTGACACACTAGTGGACAGACCCCCATATTATCCCGGTTCATATGGGCCTTCGGTCCCGGTTCCATACCCGGGACCAATAACTCGGGACCAATGATGATCCCGGTTGGCCCACGAACCGGGACCGAAGAGGCTCCACGTGGCCTGGCGCGCAGCGAGGGGGGGAGGGGTCATCGGTCCCGGTTGATAGGAAGAACCGGGACCTAAGAGGCTCCACTGCCCCCCTTTTTAACCCTATTTTCTGATTTTTTTTTCATTTATTTATTTTCTGTTTTGTATTCAATTAAATGGTACCATATATATATATATATATTAAAGCAACAATGAAGGAACCACAATATATATTACACATTATCGTCACGAATATATCATATACACCATCTCATTCCTCGTGCTTGGTCGAACATGTATTACACAAACGGTACTCACACGAGTTCGATCTAATTTACATCGGTCCTTGGCCGCTTGTCTTCCAAAAAATGAGGGTGAAAGAACTCTCCGGTCGGAGCTATGACATGGTCTAATAAGAATCCGGCGATTTCCTCTTGAATTGCTCGCACGCGTTCTCGTGGTAGAAGACCGTCCCGCATTCGTTCGATCTAATTAAAAGAAAGGGATCAATATATATGAATGAAACTAAACACAATTAAAGTATTGAATGTTGTTTATCGTACTTCAATTTTCCTTATGTTTCGGGTTGCGGCCGTCTCTTTGGTCGTCTGGCGAATGAACTCGCAGACATAATATCCACATAAGTTATTCCCGGGTCCCTGTCTCAAACACTTTACGAGAACGGAGAGCAATGAATATTATAATCAGCATGATAATTATACTGAAACTAGAATCAAAAAGATGCACGGATCTAGCAAGTAGTACTTACATTCAGTGATTCAAATGTAAGCTTTGCCGGAAGACCCGGTGTTTTGGCGGTGAACCGTTTCCAAACCCTCTGGAGGCATGCTTGCATGTCCTCCCATGATTTCATAGATTTGCGTCCCGGGTCCATGAATTTTACTACTCCTTCGTCCGGAACAATGATCAACAGAATAAAGTGGAAGCTGCACATGCATAAAGAGTCAATTATACGCTTAACACCGAGCAAGCAAAATAGAATGTGTGCGAGACAGTAACACTCACTCGAAGTTGTAAGGAAATAGTATTTCCCTTCTTGTGCCGAAATACGTCAACGATTGCAACAAGTTGTTCTCTGTCTGGTTGGGCTTCTCTTTGAGAGTTCTTTCATGAACGAACTGGCAGTCAACGAACCCAATGTCATAGATTTGTCCTTTCTTGCATTCGAGAATCTTCATTCTGCATATATAATTAGTTTAGTGATGAGTGTAAGATTGTACATGAAACGAATGAACTGAGCTAGAAAGGCTTGATCACTGAAATTAATGGTACTTACAGACAATATGCACTGACGATAGATTTGTCGATGGCTCTCCATTGTAAAACTGAAATAATTCTGAGAATTCAATCAGATCGAAGCCTTGTCCATGCCCGTAATGCTCGTTCTAAAATTTAGCGTAGATCCAGTTTTCGGATTTAGCAGAATTTTCCATGTACCAGTCATGCAATTTTCGCATCTTTGTTGGTAGATCCTTGACTAACTCGGGTTTGACGAGAGGATACCCGTGTTGGTATTGGTATGCCGGTACGAATTCCTCGTCGTTCCCGAACTCATCCAGACGGCTCAGGTAATCAGTAATAGACAATCCTACTGCCTGGGCTTTTGCTCCGTACTGTCTTATAAACTCCGGATCTTTGTTCGGATCATACGCATCGACCTGATGCTGCTGGGGGCGCGGCCAAGTGTGCACTTCGAGCGGTTCGATCGATTGTTCTTTCTGTAGTCCGAGCTGGGCAATCTCTTTTCCGACTCTCCGCTCTTTTGCCTCAGCCGACTTTGTAATAGAGCGTTCATAGTCTGATGTGAGCGGTATGGGGTTGTGAAGCTTCTTCTTCAGTTTCGCGCACGCGGCGTGCTCTTTTGGGGTGCGCGGGAACAATGGCTCTATCGGCTTCTTCTTGTTGGCCACATCAATCTTCCACTTTTCATAAGACATTTTTACGGACACGTCCAGTTCCTCAGGTGTCATCTCTCCGGGTAGCTTCTTCATATTCTGATGAGGAACTTTTGGGAGGGGTGATCGCTTACGTTTCGGTGATTTCTTGCTGCCCCTACTAGTATAGGTACGCTTCCGCTTCTGGCTCTGAGGCTCAGGAGATGGAGCCGGCTGAGGCGACGGTGGATACGGCTGAGCCGGAGAGTGGTGAGGCGGTGAAGGCGATGGTTGCGGTGAAGAATGGTCACGTGGCGGCGAAGGTGGATTGCTCTTCTGAAGAGTGGGTGACCTTGGCGGCACATAATCTGGAAGCACGATGTGCTCCTTTCGCCATAGAACACTCCCCTTTTTTGCTTCTCCTAGTTCTTTCAGCTCCCCATCTTCACCTGCAGGGTGGTCCAGCTTCAGCTCCTCATAATCATCCATCACATCATCCACCATGACGACAGCGTACCCTTCTGGAGTCGGGTTGCAATGATAAGTTGGTTTCTCCGGGATTGATAGGGCCATGCCGACCGCCACCGTCACCTTTAAGTTCATCACTTGCACCTTAAGCTCACAATGTGTGCTCTCCGTGGTATAATCCACTGGGTAGCGTTTAGGAGCAGCCGTTGTCAGTGCATCATCATCATCCTGCTGGAGCTGCGTGGAAGCTTGCGAGCTTTTTCGATTCGATGGGGCGCCGGTAGCATCGAATCCAGTTTCTAACAAGAGTTGTTGAGGTTGACCGCCACTTTGCTGGCTAAGTCTGCCGATCAGCTCCTCCGCCCGCTTTAAGCCTTCTTCTACATTACGCAGCCGCTCTTTGGTAGCCGTTTTCTCAGCCTCATTCGCCACTTTCTCTCTCTCAGCCGCCGCTTTCTCAGCTGCCTCCCTTTCCTTCCTCCTCTGATGGCTTTTATCTGGATATTTCTTGCTTTCCGAAGGGAAGGCAAGTTTCCAACACTTGGAGCCTGGCGTGCCTCGTGCTCGTCCTGGGTGTTCTTTATTTTTTAGGGCGCGTGTGAGCTCGTCGTCCTCTCTATCGGGAATGAACCGTCCCTCTTCAATATCACGTACTGCATCTCTAATATCATCGATGGGCAGCAGGGGATCATCTATGTGTGACTGGTTATATATTGCCTTCCCATCTTGGTCCAACGTGCCCCCATGGCCGTAAAACCAGTTTCTTGTCCGTTCGTTCCATGTTGTAGGCTCTGGAGTGATCCCGGCATCAAAATACTTGGCCTCAATTGCCTCCCACCTAGGCATGCAACCGGCGTAGCCAGCAGGCCCCATTTTATGGTGGTAAATCTTCTTAGCGGCATTCGTCTGATTTACTTCAGACCTTTGCTGCGCGTGCTCCGATTTCTTGTACGCCACAAAATCATCCCACTGCTCTCTTATCTTACCATAGTCGTGTTCGAAATCCGGAGTCTTGTCTAACTTGACAAATTTTAGGTACAAGTTTTTCTTCCAATTCTTGAATTGCTCGGCCATCTTGCTGAGAGCAAACTTCTTGACTCTAGCCTCTAGCTCCAGTCTAGCTGCCGCCTCCTGAGCTGGATTATCCACCTCTGGCATCCGCAGGAGAAAATTATGCATGAGCATGTTCCAAAGCCTGTCTTTCATGGTGTCGCACACAAACGAGATTGTAGGGTCCTTTAGCTGCATCCATTCTCGAATGGTGATCGGGATGTTGTCCCTCACAAGAATTCCGCATGCCTTCACAAATTTTTTCTTGACATCATCCGGAGCTAACGGTTCGCCGTCTGGACCGACCTCTTCGATCCTATACCTCACATTGTCAGCCAACTTTTTGGTTGGGCCTCGTTTCGGTCTTGCGGAGGAATGGCCGGATCCGGATCCGGAGGGCTAAAAGAAGAAAGAGTGTTAATATATGCATGTACATATACAACTGCATTTTAATTAACAACATTTTAATCAACCTCGCCGGTGTTTTCGAGATTAAAGGTTCCGCCGGAGGCGGAGCCGGAGCCGACTTGTCTCCCGTCCGATGCTTCTTCTCGGTGGAGGGACTCGTCTCCCTCACCGGAATCGTTCAGAAACCGGCGGGTGACATCTTGACCTTCATTGTCGTTGATCATATCGTGAAGCAAGTTTTCCTCATTTTCATCTCTATGAAATATTGGATCCATAGTATCTGCAAATTAAGAATTACAAGCTATTATAATGAAAATCGTAGGCGGCAGCGGTGTAGTCAACGGTAGCAGCAGAGTCGACGTCGTAGTAAGCTCCGCTGGGGTACTCCTGCTCATGGGCCACGAACATTTTATATATATAGTTCCACGATCAATTTGACTAGCAAAGCGCAGAGTCTACCGGAGATTAAAGGGGGGGAGAAACAGATGAACCGGAGGGGAAAGTTTTACCGGCTCCGGTCGTCTGGCAAACAGATGAACCAGAGGGGAATGTTCCACGTTCGGTATGTTAGAGGGGTGCGGTGGGGGTATGGGTATCGTATCCGTATTCGGTGATCCGTTCTGAGCAACTTTCGTATACGAAAGTTTTTCATCCGGACAACTTTTATCGGTACCGGGAATTATCGACAGACGACCCGAAGGGGGGGGGGGAATGTCGATGTTCGGTAAGTTAGAGGGGGGTGGTAGACATACAGATAGCGTATTCGTACTCGTTATATTTTTCTGATCAATTTTCATGTATAAAGTTTTTGAATCTAAGTTACGGTTTAAAAGATATTCAAATTCAAAGTTTAAATCATTTAAAAAGAATTTCTGAATTTCTTTTAATTATTAAATTCCAACATTATCTAAAACAGTGCTGACATGTGGGACCCATATGTCAGCCTCTGTTTATTAAATATTCAGTTGACGTCCTCGCCGGCGCCACTGAGATATTCTTCCGTTGACGTCCTATAATGAAATTGCTATACTTTTTTTTTCAATCAACGACCCTGACGACATCGACGACCTCGCCGGCGCCACCCCCGCTGTGAGCGTCTCACCATCCCCCCTCTCCTCTCCTTTTTTTCATATGTGCACAAGTACTCATTTCATCAGAGATCTACAAAGAGTTTTGCAAGATTCCACACCTAGCTATCACCGGCCATGCCCCCCCTCCCCCGTTTTGACCGCATTTTGAAATCGGTGCTTAAACAATTCAAAAAAAATCAAAAAAATATAAAACATTTGCGTTGCATCCTAATTTATGTCCTAGTAACCATACAAACCAACAAACTTGGAATAATGCAAAACTATTAAAAAAGTCTTCTCAAAATGGGCTATCGAGTATGAAGGTTCATGGCTTTCAAGCCAAATGGCCGAAGTTATACCTCATTTCAAAGGATAGTTTCCCCAAATGATCTCATATTTTGCATATGTGTGTATATTTGAATGGCCAACAAGTTTGCCAAAGGAAGTTTTCATTTCCGTTGCACGAAAAATCCATTTTTCATTTTCCGAGTGCCGAAAGTAGGGTCTTTTTGTGAAGGATCTACCAAATATTTGATGTCAATTTGAACCAACCAATTTTTTTATTATACTAGACCATATTTTATTAACAATTTACAAAAGTTTCTATGTAAAATGTTTCTTATGCACCTCTGCTGAAAAAGACAAATTGCCGCCAATTCAGCTGGAACGGGGTGAAATTTGAACTACAAGTGCTTGATAGATTGCTCTTTATTTTTTCAAAAAAACATTTCCAAGTGCACAAGTACTCATTTCATCAGAGATCTACAAAGAGTTTTGCAAGATTCCACACCTAGCTATCACCGGCCATGCCCCCTCCCCCGTTTTGACCGCATTTTGAAATCGGTGCTTAAACAATTCAAAAAAAATCAAAAATATATAAAACCTTTGCGTTGCATCCTAATTTATGTCCTAGTAACCATACAAACCAACAAACTTGGAATAATGCAAAACTATTAAAAAAGTCTTCTCAAAATGGGCTATCGAGTATGAAGGTTCATGGCTTTCAAGCCAAATGGCCGAAGTTATAGCTCATTTCAAAGGATAGTTTCCCCAAATGATCTCATATTTTGCATATGTGTGTATATTTGAATGGCCAACAAGTTTGCCAAAGGAAGTTTTCATTTCCGTTGCACGAAAAATCCATTTTTAGTTTCCGAGTGCCGAAAGTAGGGTCTTTTTGTGAAGGATCTACCAAATATTTGATGTCAATTTGAACCAACCAATTTTTGTATTATACTAGACCATATTTTATTAACAATTTACAAAAGTTTCTATGTAAAATATTTCTTATGCACCTCTGCTGAAAAAGACAAATTGCCGCCAATTCAGCTGGAATACATCACAAAAAAATCACCAATGGTTCAATACATTATTACACATGTTTCCTACATTGCTTATGATCGCTTCTTGGGCCGTAACTACGGAGCATCTTCATTGCTTAATGGGATAGTTGGGTCAGTTTTCACTGTGAATGGAGGAATTTCATCAAACTTATCGTAATCTTCGGACTTGTCTGTCTTGTCCTCGACTCCCACGATGTTTCTTTTTCCTGAAAGAACTATGTGACGCCTGGGCTCATTGTCTGATGTATTCGTATCCTTGTTTTTCCTTTTTTTGGTCTAGAAGTCATGTCCTTCACATAGAAAACCTGAGCCACATCTTTGGCTAGGACGAATGGGTCGTCTGTGTGACCAAGATTCTTGAGATCCACTGGTGTCATTCCGTACAGCTGGTCGACCTTTACCCCATCTACATTCATGTTGACCCAACTGCACCGAAACAAAGGAACCTTAAAAGTAGGTCCATAGTCAAGTTCCCATATCTCATCTATGTAACCATAGTATGTGTCCTTTGTACCATCCTCGTTTGTTGCATCAAAGCGGACACCACTGTTTTGGTTGGTGCTCTTCTTATCTTGGGCGACCGTGTAAAATGTATTCCCATTTATCTCGTACCCTTGGAAAGTCAATACAGTCTCAGACGGTGTCGCGGCCAGCAAGTAGAGTTGATTTCCAATAGTGGTGTCATGCATGAGACGTAATTGCAACCAAGTGCTGAAAGTCTCCATGTGTTTGACTTGAATCCATTGGTCATCCTCCCCCGGGAACTTGGAGCGTAGAACATTCTTGTGTTCCTCGATATACGGTTGAACGAAGATAGAACTTTGTAGAACTGTGTAGTGTGCTTGAGTCAAAGAATGCCCGTCCTGAAATATCTTTGCTTTCTTTCCTAGCGTTCCTTTTCCACTCAGTCTCCCCTCATACCGCGATTCAGGAACACCAATCGGCTTAAGGTCAGGAATAAAGTCAACAAAGAACTCAATGACCTCCTCTGTTCCATAGCCCTTGGAGATGCTTCCTTCTGGCCTTGCACGGTTACGAACATATTTCTTTAAAACTCCCATGAACCTCTCGAAGGGGAACATATTGTGTAGAAATACAGGACCTAGAATGGCAATATCGTCGACCAGGTGAACCAGCAGATGCGTCATAATATTGAAGAAGGACGGGGGGAACACCAACTCAAAACTGACGAGACATTGGACCACATCCTTCTGTAGCCTTTCCAGACTTGCAGGATCGATTACCTTCTGAGATATTGCATTGAGAAATGCACATAGCTTCACAATGGGTACTCGAACATTTTCTGGTAGAAGCCCCCGCAATGCAACCGGAAGCAACTGCATCATAATCACGTGGCAATCATGAGACTTGAGGTTCTGGAATTTTTTCTCTGCCATATTTATTATTCCCTTTATATTTGACGAGAAGCCTGCCGGGACCTTGATACTTCTAAGGCATTCAAAAAAGATTTCCTTCTCTGCTTTGGTAAGAGCGTAGCTGCTTAGACGCCCTTTATCAGTATGCCTGTGGTATGGGTCTTTCATACGTTGCTGGTCCTCCCGTGCTTCTGATGTATCTTTTGACTTCCCATACACGCCCAGGAACCCTAGCAGGTTCACGCAAAGATTCTTCGTCACGTGCATAACGTCGATTGAAGAACGGACCTCTAGGTCTACCCAATAGGGTAGCTCCCAAAATATAGATTTCTTCTTCCACATGGCCGCGTGTCCGGTAACGACGTCTTTCGGAACAGATTGACTGCCAGGACCCTTTCCAAAGATTACTTCTAGGTCATTCACCATACCAAATACATCAACACCTTTAGGGAGCTTAGAATTTTTCCGGTGATCTGCCTCACCGTTGAAATGCTTGCCTTTCTTTCTCACGATATGATTGGGCGGCAGAAATTGACGACACCCGAGGTACACAACCTTCTTACATTTATCCAAATATATACCTTTAGTCTTATCTAAACAGTGCGTGCATGCATTGTATCCCTTGTTTGACTGTCCTGAAATGTTACTAAGAGCGGGCCAATCATTGATGGTTACGAAAAGCAACGCTCGCAGGTCAAATTCCTCCTGTTTGTCCTCATCCCACACGCGTACACCTGGTTTGGCCCACAGCTCCAAAAGTTCATCGACTAATGGCCTTAGGTACACATCAATGTCGTTGCCGGGTTGCCTCGGTCCTTGGATGAGCACTGGCATCATGATGAACTTCCGCTTCATGCACACCCAAGGAGGAAGGTTGTAGATACATAGAGTCACAGGCCAGGTGATGTGACTGCAGCTCTGCTCTCCAAAAGGGTTCATGCCATCTGTACTTAGACCAAACCATAAGTTTCTTGCTTCATTTTTAAAGTCTGAGTGGCCTCTCTCGATTTTTCTCCACTGCGTCCCATCAGCGGGGTGTCTCAACTTCCCGTCTTTCTTACGGTCTTCTTTGTGCCATCGCAGCAACCTGGCATGCTCCTTGTTTCTGAACAGACGTTTCAACCGTGGTATTATAGGAGCATACCACATAACCTTAGCAGGAACCCTCTTCCTCGGGGGCTCGTCATCTCCCTCAGCATCACCAGGGTCATCTTGTCTGATCTTGTACCGACTCGCAGTGCATACCGGGCATTTATCCATACTCTCGTACTCACCGCGGTACAGGATGCAGTCATTAATGCATGCATGTATCTTCTGCACATCTAATCCTAGAGGGAAGATAACCTTCTTTTCTTCGTGTGTTGTCGCGGGCAATTGATTATCCGGTGGAAGCTTTGAATTCATTATTTGCAGTAACTTCTCAAATCCGGTGTCAGAACAACCAAAATCTGCCTTCCATTTCAACAGTTCCAGTGTGGTACCGAGCTTTGTGCTGCCATCTTCGCAATTTGGGTACAAGGGCTTTTTGTGATCCTCTAGCATGGTCTCCAACTTCTCCTTCTCTTTTCCTGTTTCACAGTCTCGCTTTGCATCAGAGATGACCCGACCAAGACCATCAGCGGTCTCATCCGATTCCCGTTGTTCTTCTTCATTGTCACCTCGAGGAGCTCCATCTTCTTCATTGTCTTCCATTGCAATGTCACCGAATTCTTCAGGGGACATAGGATAGCTATCATCATCCTCCTCTTCTTCATTGTCTTCCTGCCTAACCCCTCTTTCTCCGTGCTTGGACCAACAATAATATCCGGGAATGAAACCTCTCCGAAGCAGGTGGCCTTGAAGTGTTCTCGAGGAAGAGTACTCTGCCACGTTCCGACAGTCAATACAGGGACAAGGCATAAAATTATCCACTTTATTTGCATTAGCCACATTGAGAAATGTATGCAGGTTTGTAATAAACTCGGACCCGCGTCGATCGCTGTACATCCATCGCATCCATGCTTCGATCTGCGTCATATAATTAACCATTACAATAACTTTGTGAATAGTGAAAAGACCACTATATATGCACACGTGCAGTATTTTTGTATCAGTTACAGATGGAGAAGATAAGGTTGCTAACCTCGGCCGAGGATACGGTGTTCTGAGGACCTAAGTGTGGCTCGGACATTTCGTCGAACACCTGGTGTGCAATCAAAGGAAAAAAATTCTAGCACCCACCCCACCCCAACACAATCCTGAATTTTTTTGAGGCAAAATGGCAAAGTGCTGGTTGGGGGCTTATATAGCCAGGGCAACAGTCCCGGTTTTTGCCAACAACCGGGACCAATGCCTCGCAGTGCGCCACGTGTTGGTAGCCAGAGCATTGGTCCCGGTTTGTGGCAACAACCGGGACCGTTGCCTCACATGAACTGGGACCGTTGCCCATTCCAGACGAACCGGGACCGTTGCCCGGCATCGGTCCCGGTTCTGAAATGAACCGGGATCGATGCCTTTTTTGGGCTGGACGAAAGGGGGGTCTGTCCACTAGTGACAGCTGCCCATGGCAGATGCCGCCCATGGCAGCCGAAGATTTTCCGCATAGCTAAGAGTGTGAACGTCCTGACCGGGGCGACATCTACCCGCGGCTATCTCATCGTTGCTGTTTTGCTCGACTTTACCTCACCACTAGTTGTGTTAGCGTGAAATATACAAGACCAAATGAAAGTACTTCCTTTTGGAGCATATTTGGAAGCCGACCCAAAATCAATGTCGCTGCTTAGTTGGGCCAATGATTGACCATTTTTTTCCTTTTTCCTTTTTCGTTTTTCTTTGTTAATTCATTTTCTCTTTTTTAAACTTTATTATTCATTTTGCAATATGATTAAAATTTGAGATATTTTTTGAGTACCAAAAAATATTAATGTTTATATACTGTTTGCTATTTTTTTAAAAGGTTCTGGAATTTCAGAAAATAATTCTGTTTTTTTTATTTTTTGTCCACCAATTTAAGAAATGTGTGCACTTCAAAAAAATATGGATAAATTTAAAAAAAATGCATGGTTTGCAATTTGTCTAAAATATCAATTGTTGGGAATATCTTTTTTTTTGGAAAATGTGTTCAAACTTATGCATTAAAAAATTTAAAAGTACGTCGGACATTGTAAGCACATTGTGTCACGTTCAGCTAGTATTTTAGGGTATTTTCACACACAAAAATGATATAAAATTCAGAAAATATCAGAAAGCAATGAAATTTTGCATGAATGTTTGCCACGATGATGCGAGTGTGTCGACTTTTTCTGGTTCCATTTGATGGATGTGGTAAAAAAAGTGCTCTGAGAATAGCCCTTCTGACCTAGTTGAACTACCACCTTTGAACATGGTATATTTTTTTGTTATGCATAGAATGATACCAAATTTCACCAGTAGGTGGAAATGCTTATGGTAATCCATCATGCAAAATTTAAACGAATGCGGACAACGCATGCACGTTGCGTCACGTCCGTCTAGTATTAGGTTTTTTTACCGGAAAACCCCTAGAAAAATCATATTATGTCAAAAATCAATGAGTGTTTTCATGAATTCTTGCCATGGTGGTGCGAGTGTGTCGAAAATATTTGGTTCCATTTCATGGATGTGACAAAAGAAGGGCTTTAAGACTAGTCCTTTCGGCCTAGTCGAACCACCACCTTTGAACATGGTGTATTTCCTGTCGTGCATGGAATGATCCCAAATTTTATCGGTATGTGGGCATGCTCATGCTAACCCGCCATGCAAAATTTGAATGAATTCGGACACCGTATGTACGTTGTGTCACGTTCGGCTAGTATGTTATGTTTTTTTCACCGAAAAATCCTAGAAAATCATATTATATCAAAAATCAATAAAAATTTCCATGGATGCTTGCCATGGTGATGCGAGTGTGTTGAAAATATGTGGTTACATTTCATGGATGTGACAAAAAGTGCTTAAAGACTAGTCCTTTCGGTCTAGTCGAACCACCACTTTTGAACATGGTGTATTTTTTGTCATGTATGAAATGATATCAAATTTTACCGGTAGGTGGGCATGCTCATGGTAACCCGCCATGCTAAATTTGAATGAATTCGGACATCACACGCAAGTTGCTTCTCGCCCGGCTAGTATTTTAGTTTTTTTTCATCAGAAAATCCTACAAAATACATATTATGTCAAAAAAAAACAATGAAATTTGCATGTACGCCTGCCACGGTGATGCGAGTGTGTCAAAAATACTTCTTCCATTTCATGGATATGACAAAAAAAGTGCTTTGAGACTAGCCATTTCGACCTAGTCGAACCACCACCTTTGAACATGGTATATTTTCTGCCATGCATGGAATGATACCAAATTTTACCGGTAGTTGGGCATGCTTATGATAACCCTCCATGCAAAATTTGAAAGAATTCGTATACCGCACACATGTTGCGTCAACGTTCGGCAAGTATTTTAGGTTATTTCCAAAAAAATCCTAGAAAATTCATATTATGTAAAAGACAATGAAATTTTACATGAATACTTGCCATGCTGATGCGAGTGTATGGAATTGTTTTGGGTCGATTTGATAGATATGAAAAGGTGCTTTGAGACTGGTCATTCTGACCTACCCAAACCATCATCTTTAAATATGGTATTTTTTTTGCAATGCATGAAATGATATCAAATTTTCTTAGCAGGTGGGCATGCCCATGGGTACCCTCCATGCAAAATTTAAATAAATTCTAAAAATTTACGCACGTTGCGTCACCTTGGGCTAGTTGTTTAGGGATTTTTTCACCAGAAAAACTCTAGAAAATTCATACAATGTTAAAAATAAAAAATTTGGTTCGATTTGATAGATGCGAAAAAATATTCTTTGAGACTGGTCATTCTGACCTACCTGAACCACCACTTTTATACATGGTGTATTTTTTTCCATGATGGAATGAGATAAAGTTTTACGAGCAGGTGGGCATGCCTAAGGTTACCCTTCGTGCAAAATTTGAACGAATTCAGACATCGTTCGCATGTTGCGTCACACTCATCGGTATTGTACGATTTCTGACTGGAAAACCCCTAGAAGATTCATAAGATGTCAAAAATATTTACAACACGGACCTTTTAAAGAAAGAAAGTAAACTCGTTATTTATTACACACTACAATGTACTGTTTCGATTTTTGAATTATTTGAAGAAAAAATAGGTAACAAGATTTTTAAAAATGTGAACCAAATTTTTTTGTTCACATATTTTTAAATCGATAAACAATAAAATTTGGTTCACATATTTTTAAATCTGATTTCCTTTTTTTCAAATAATTCAAAAGCAAGTGTTTAAATAGGTGTATGCTCTTTGTGATCGAGAGATGCCTGCACATATTTTTTTTGGACGGCGCACAACTCGTGTCCAGATATATAATAAAACTAGATGATACCCCACGCGTTGCTGCGGGAACTATTAACAAATACTTTGATGTTTTAAAACATGAGAAAAATTATAAAATATATTATAATTTGATTATAAATTCATTTTCGAAAAAGTATTGTTAAAAGTACAAATCTAAGATAATTAGATGAAAATCCAAAAATATGTGTGAATTTTTGCTTTGTTAATTTATTACCTTGACAATATATCGGTGAGATGATAAGAGACGAAAAGAGGTTGAGTAGAGACGGTGGAAACATCTTCACCCTTGACTAAACCTAAAGCAATGATAACAACTACAGATGAGCATTCATCGACAATTTGTCGCATAGAAAATAACATGCGAGGTAACTTATAATTTGATTTTCTATAAATAAATCGTGGAGCTAAGTGCATAATTTTTTTAAATGTTTTTTTGTGATGCTTGGAGAATTAAATGGGAGCATGTGCATGAAGAGTTGGACGTTGATAGCAACTATAGATGTGCATTCATAGAAAATTTGTCGAATAGAAAAATAACATGTGAGGTAACTTATAATTTGATTTTCTAAAAAGAAATCGTTTATAAATCATGTAGCTAAGTGCATAATTTTTTAAAATATTTATTTGTGATGCATGGAGAATTAATGGGAGCATGTGCATGTAGAGTTAATGAAAATTAGTTTTTGCATGTTGGACCTACTTGATGATGTGGATAGCTTGCATGTCAAGATAGATAGTTTAGTGGGGATGAACTATTTAGGTATTATAGATAAGTACACTAAAAATGCTTTCAAATCACTCCGAAAAAAAAATGCTTTCAAATCTCGTAGTCAATGCATGGCCGTGGCCCTATCCATGCCTACACTTGTTTACTTGTCTGAATAAATATAACAAAAGAAAACAACACTTTAGCACAATGTACGAGCTAGCCAGTTGGTTCGTGCGCCTTTAAACAAGCCAGAGGTCGCAAGTTGGCAATATTTTTGTAAGATGTGAAAGGTCCGTATTATCGGAATCCTATGAGATGGTTTCATATGCTAGCAAATAAGACCCAGCTGGATGATGCTTCTGTTTAATAAAATAAAAGAGTGGTATAAATATACAATCCTTTAAAGAAAAATGTGTATATATAAAATGTGAAAGATCCATATTACCCGAATCCTAGAGGCCAGGTTTCTTATGCCAGCAAATAAAAAATCTCAAAATAAGACCCAGCTGGATGAATGGCACGTGGCAATATATTTTTATAAAATGTGAAAGATCCACACTATTGGTCCGAAGAACAACACGTTCACGTCGGAGCATACAAGACGTCGATGTCGGTGGACGGTGGCTGATTGTACTCCTCGTCGAGGACTACACTGTCCATGGTATATATGCCCGATATGCATGCATGCATGCATAAAATACATGTATCACGTGTGTAAACATGTACTACTACTAGCTTGGTTGATCAATTGATTCAATTCCAGTATTCCCATGCATGCCTAGTGCCTGGAGGGATCCGAGGGCACCATGAACTACGGATATGTAACCTGTATGCCTCTAATTAAGCCAAGAAGGATTAGTGCGCTCAGCTGTTCGCAGCAGTTGGTCCGGCCACAATATTTGGTGCGCCCGGCAAGAACCCGACAGACCGGCAACGTGTCATGTGGTCATCATGGACGAGCAATCAATCGGCGTTTAGTATGGTGATCGTCTCCGTACGGTCGCCGTGTCGAGGTACGTCCGCCATTAACGAGGAGTTGGTCCGGCTGTTCACGGCGAGTCCTTGGTGCACGGCCTCCGTGAATGTGCTCTTCATAGGTGAAAAGTGGATCGCCTTCGCGTCGTCTCCAGGCGACACGGGAGGCCATCCATCGCGCCTCCAGGAATTTCTCCCCTCCTCTACTTCGCATCGCCATTGCCAGAGGGGACGCCGTCGAAGCCGGGCGTTCTTAGGAAGGTGGCGGCGGGGCGACCTTCTACCGCCTGATGGCTCATCCCATGGGCATCAGTCACTCAACAGTGCGACCTCGTCTCTGTGCAGCGGGGAAGCGGACGGAGGGTTGGGGGAGGACGAACCTGGATGAGCATGCTCGGCGGATTGGATCGGGGGGCGAGGGGGCAGTGCTTCCATGAATAAAGGAGGCCGACCCTAGCGGTTCTTCGTTCTTGTGCTGTCGGTCGCATCCGATTGGGTCGCCGATGAGTTCCGGATTTCTTCACCAATGATATTCAAGAATTGGCATAGTGCTTTTGGAACCCTGGATTGGAGAGCATTCGGTCAGCTGCGTCCACGAACATCATCCCATGTGGCTTCAAGTGGCGTGTTGTGAAGCTTCATTTTTTAGCTGACATCGTGGGACATGTTGAATTGTGGTTTTTATGGTGTTGGCAGAGGCGGTGAATGTCAGGACGACCTCGTTTGGAAGACCTGAAGATTATGGCAGAGGCGAGATCCATGGTGTCGAGTGTTCGACGACTTGCAGCAGCAGCCTCGGCAAGCGGGGGTGGCAATACAGGTGGACTGCAATTTGGTGGTGCTCTTCGAGCACCGAGCTGAGCCATGATTTTCAGGGTGAAACCCCCAAGGTCTGGTCTTCATTTGTTGAACCTGGCAATGCCCTTGCTGAAGGCATTATTTTAAAAACTTGATCTTTCTTCGGGGTGAAAACCCAAGATTTTCGATTGGGCGACGACAACGCTTAGAGCATCTCCAAGAGCCTTTGTATATTGGATTGCTAAAAACTTGTTATAGCAAGAGGAGACAGAAGGTTTACAAAGCCAAGATTTTTTTTGCTTTGCTAGCCTTTGTATAATAGCAACCCAGAACATGAGTATAGCAAGGTGGCCTCTGCTTGCGAGTAGAGGCGGCGGCGGTGCTTCGGACGGTGCAGGGGCGGACGGTCATGGCCGCGGCGGCGACAACGTCCCCGTTGGAGGTGTTGGGGACGGCAGTAGAGTCGGCGGCCGCGGGCCTCGGTGGCGGCGCCAACCCTAGGCACCGCTGCGCCTTGGGCTTGGCCGGGACCGCGCCGGGAAGGGGAGGAGGAGGATCGCCGGGAAGGGGAGGAGGAGGGAGCGGGCCGTCCGTGGCCTCCATGGCTGCGGCGGCGGCCGGAGACGGCGGCAGCGAGGTCGCGGCTGGGGAAAGTCCCGCGCGTGGTGGACTGGTGGTTGGCTCTCCCGCGCGTGGTTTCAGTGCATACAAAGTGTTCTTTCACTTTGCAAATATACCAAGTGTGGGTGTAAATTTAGCTAGCTTTGTAAAATAATTGTATTAGGGACAACTTATACAAAGGCTGTTGGAGCAACGTTTTTGACCCAAATTGCTATATTTTCAGTTTTTACAAATCCTAGCCAAATATGCAAAGGCTCTTGGAGATGCTCTTACACATTGTTTCCTTTCTAAAGACATTGCTTTTGAAGAACCTAGTTGTAGCATGGGTGTGGCATTCGATGATGGTTAGAGTGCTTCTGTTACGAGTGGTTAGACATCGCGACGGAGTCTTTTTTTTATCTCTGTCCTTTTTATTTTGTTCTAGGCTGTGTGCATCGCTGGTGTATTTTAACATCTTGTTATTACAGAGGTTGTGTGCAATTAGTATCTTCGCGATATTAATATATATTTTTTCATAGAAAAAAAATTCATCGATGAGTCTTAGCGCGCGGTCGGCCACCAAAGTCATTTTGGGCGCGGTCGCCAACTCGCCATGGACGTGATTGAGAGAAAAAAACCTAAGTTAGGTATGAGTCCAAAAAAAGGTTTACATTCGGAAATAGCTACTCCCTCCGATCCATAATAAGTGTCACACATTTTGTACTAAGCTAGTACAAACTTTGTACTAGATGAGCGACACTTATTATGGATCGAAGGGAATACTAATTACGATTGAAAGCTGCTTCGAGATTATATATGCCACGTGTCGTTCATTCGGCTGGTTCTTATTTGCTAGCGTATGAGACCTGATTTCACAGCATTTATTTTCCTATTTAGTAGGGAGGATGTATCGAAGAATGGCTCATGTGATATTCTAGTCTCCCGACGAGGAACATAAAGCTAGCTACCGTTGTGGTGTGCATGTACTTAGATTATTTTATGACTGCGTCTACACATTAATTAGATGTGCCCTCGTTATGTGTAGATTAATCAAAGAAGACACATCAGCAAATTAATCACCTACCCCTAAAAAAAAGCAAATTAATCACCTTACTTACTACTCCCTCCGATTTTGAATCATTTTATCTCCCCTAAGTCAGCCAATCTGGTGAAAGAAGGTTGAAGTCCAGTCAATTGGTGAGTAAGCACCAGATTACGTCATGAACGTATGGTCCGTCAAATTAGTCTTCGGTTTGAGTTTTCCTCAGCTCTTCCAACAACCCTGGACTAAATCTAATGATAATTGTTTCATATTATGGATGTTGATAGATTTTTCTATATAGTTGATCAAACTTTATGAAAATTGACTTTGACCAAACTTTATATGCGAAGTAAAAAGAAACAGAGCGAGTACTACCAAACATGCCATTGGAATAGTTTTGCCATAGCTTGGCTAAAAGTATCAGTTTTAGCTTTTGGTAATACGGATTCCAAGCTTACATTAGCTGTTTTCATCCAAGTTTGCGACATCTGTCATACTGAGCTCATCACCGATGTCATGGAGACAAAAGTAGTTGGCAGAGGAAGCAAGGGCTCTAGTGGCGAAGTCGGCTAGTTCAAGGAGCCGGCCGGGGCAAAGTCTATCCACAATGACGTTGTACAGAATCTGCCCGAATAAACATCAATACTAATCATGATTTCTTTATTTAGTATTGATTGGTTGGCAGATACGCAGATCGCCGGAAGATAGCTCTGCCCCTAAGAGCATGGTTAATAGTAGAGCCAAATGTTGGCTATAAGCTATTTTATAATTTATCTTATAGCCAGCATATACAGTAGTTAGTTATAAAAATGTATTACTTTTATTACATATGATCCACATTTCACTTTTACAAACTGCTTAGGAGCACGTGCTAGAGCTGACTATATTAGCTAAGAGCCCGCTTACCTTTTCTCTCATCTTCTCTCTTATCCACCTAAGCAAAAATATATTATTTTATCTCTTATAGCATGCTGACTCACCCTTATTGTACTTGCTCTAAGCAATGCCCATACGTAATCTTCTATATTACTAAACTTTCTAGGAGTTGAAGGCCTCTTATTCAATATAGGTCTCATATTGCAATTAGATTGGCAATTTTAATTTGGTCCAATCCCTTGGTTGTGTGATGTATTATTTTCGTTTTATTTAAGTGAAACAGTTTTTCTAACTATGCTTTTTGGTTACAAACTTATTGTATAATTGTTGCTACAACATAGATTTAAACTATATTATACTTATATTTTTTGACGAGCAGTTTATAAATTTTTCCTCTTGCAATAATTTATTTCAGCTATATATTACAACCACTCTAAAATTTTATAAGATATTTTAGATCACTACAACAATGGTCTAAAACGTCATATAAAGGTTTACGGAGGGAGTATATACTAAAGAATGATTGCTAAAATATATCATTAATAAATGATCTTAATAATTTTATGGTGTAGCAAAGCGCGCTTTTACTTCTAGTAAACATCAGGGCTCTCCCAATGCATCATTTTTTAGCACAATATCATAAGAGCAATAAAAACTTAAGATACAACTACCTCAATGGATTGTTTCTTAGAGGTTGTATCTTATTTAATGATTTTGGCTACATGCATACATGTGATTGGTCTAGCCATATCTTTTGCATATGGCCACGTGCAAGGGTTGAAGATACAAACTCACTCTCTTTCTTCATTAAATACTATGCCACATAAGCAAAATGCCTATGATATCGTGCTAATATACTAGCATTGGGAGTGCCCTCATAGCCAAACTTGTCTCATTTTATCTTACAATAAAGGTGAAACGATAATAATTGGTTAGCTTTCAAAAAACATTTTCATTGATCAAGTAGTAAAACTATTGTAATTAATTGTCTCATGTAACCTTTTCACTATATCATATTTACGTGAAAATAATTGTTGAAGACATTGTTCTGAAACATCACCAATATGTGTTTACAAATAGGCAAAGAGTATTTTAAGAAGAGCGCTCCACAAAGCTTGCATCCTCTCTGGATTACCACGGGATCCATATTCAGTGGCTTTGCTTTGTAAAGTCACAGTGTGACGTCGACTTAGCCCTTTCCATTCAGCGTCAAATCAAAACCAACGGTCCTAATGGACTCATAAGATAAAACTAATCACATATTTGTGTTTTTGAAATGAGGTAAAATGATCGAAACATCTGAAATAATTGAAATACTTTTGAAATCATTGTTAACTATTTGAAAACATCAATCATTTCATAAACATAAACTGTAATTATTGTAGCAGTAATCAACCGCACTACTCACTAAAGGCTGACTAACCTTGCTATGTGAAATATCACACTGTGACTTAGCCCCCCCCCCCCCCCCCCCCTCAAAAAATTAAGTATGCAAACCAGATTCAAATGCCTTGTGTGACTAATATGTCTGAAATAATTAGAACTTGTGTTTCTAAAATGAGTGAACCATTAATTGTGGCTGGATGTTCACGACTGTGTTATAGTAAGCACCTCTGCATAATTGTGTGAAACTAATAACCGAAATAGTAAATCTATATCTTTTATAAGACAAAACCACACTAAGATGCATTTAAGGTGTCTATCTCAACATGCAAGTTATCCACCTCACCCACTATTGTATCCAATCATTTAACCATGGCATCCACTAACAAATTCAACTAACATGCATTTGTGGTATCTATGTAAACATGCAAGCTATCCACAACACTCATTATTGTATTTAAAAATTTATCTATGTCATCCATTTTCATTTACATGAATTTTATACCCTTCCAATTTACATTGTAGAGTTCTTATAAAAATTTCCGCTGCAACGCGCGGGGTATTCATCTAGTTACTTACTATTTGTTATACCAAATTAGAAGCACAATATCCAACCACGTATGTCAAACCGTCACATTGCCACCAAGAGTGTTGTAGGATTCCAACCATAACCGTGTGTATAAGCCTCGTGGATCACTATCATAATTTTGGTGACCCCAAATGCTCTATTTGAAATAGTATGTATGTTGTAAACCACATCGATGGATGAGTACGAAACTTTTTTGCACAAGATATCTTCTAAAACCACCAATTCTCTCCGTGTACATGATATAGTAGGCCCTACTAATTCTATGTAACAAGAACATGTAGCAATATGTTGTGCGTACCCATCAAAAAAAATTCCTACACTTACGGGCATTCAGGGGCTTTTACGGGCATGTTTAGTTTTTCCAATGATTTGATTTGTCTAATGAAGGGGGATGGGCCCCACCAGGTTAAATTCAGGAATGGGGGGGGGGGGGGGGGTTAAGTTAACGAAGGAAAGCCTGTAAAACCTGTGGCTAGTCCGTATGTGTACCATTTTTCAAGTGTTACTCTGGTCACTTGATGCGAAGGACGAAGGAACTACATGAATAATATCTAAGTAGCATCAAGTAACCGAGGAAGACGGTAGAGTATACATAACATTAAAAGAAAAGAAAACACAACACATTCAACACGACAATGTATTAAGTTGTTTGGATCATTTTTATCATTCAACACGGCAATTTATTAAGTTGTTTGGATCATTTTTATCATTCAACACGACAATGTATTCACCCGCGGGCCTTGGTCGTTGACAGGGTGACCCTGACCCAAGAACATGACATGAAGTCATGAACTACAGAGACGTATAGTTAAATAGGACGATGAGTAAACAGATCAGGATAAAACAGCATAGCGAACGGCGACGTGCTAGGTTCTACACGTCGAGGCGGGCCAGCTCGTCGGCGAACACCTTCCTGAACTCCGGCATGCTCTCCGGCTCCAGCGACAGCGCCAGCGCGACGGCGCCTTCTTTGCCCGGAGCGTTCATCACGTACACGAAGCCGCTGTAGTACATGAGCGCAGGCCCCATGTACGCCGGCGCGCCCCAGCCGAAGTCGGCATCGGAGAGCGACATGCCCATCCAGCTGATGGCTCGGAGGTGCGCACGAGAGATGCCGCTCCGTGGCAGGTTCGTCACGTCAACCCCCTCCAGGTAGTCTACCAGGGACCTCGCGTAGTCGTCTCCCTGGCTCGTCGCCGCGCGCGCCCGTCGTGCGCCGTAGGCCACCGGATTGGACAACACCTCCCCGACGGTGGCGACGGTCGACGTTCTGATCACCGCGTTGCCGAAGTACCCCTGCGGGAGCGGCGGAGCCAGGCGTGCCCGCATGTCGACCATGGAGTAGAGCCGCGTCTCGGCGTCCAGGGGCAGCGACCGTGCACGGCACGCGCATTGCCACACCAGCGCCACCACGGCACGGAAGGTGGAAGCTCCGGCACAGCGCGACCTGAGCGCGGCCACCTGCTGCTTGGTCATTGTGATGAGGGCACTCGCGTAGGTGGCCGCGGTGGCTGGGTGCACCGGCGTCGGCTCCGGTTTGTACTCCGGGTGGTCGTACAGCACCGTGCGCGGCGAGCGCGCGGCCAGAAGCTTGTGGTCGAAGCATGGCGGCACAAGCGCGTCCTTGGTGGAGTCGCGGGCAATGTTCGCCCACGTCTCCACGAAGAGCGCCGCGCTCCGGGCGTCGACGACGGAGTGGTGCACGGCCAGGCCGAGCACGACGCCGCCGCAGCGCAGGTGCGTGACCTGCGCCAGCAGCACGACGCACGGCGGGTCCGACACCGGCGTCGGGGGCACGAAGAGGTCGCGCATCTCGTCGCAGGGCACGAACTCGTTCATGAGTTCCTCCAGCGTGTAGTGGTCCGAGCGCGCGGTGACGAAGACCGCGCCCTCGCCGGTGCAGTCTATCTGGACACGCCCGTCGCCGTCCAGGCCGAGGCGGCCGGCCAGCGGGTAGAACGCCACCAGAGACCTGGCAAGGCTAACCTTCACAGCGTCGGCTGCGAAGAAGCCTTCCTTCCTGCCGTTGAGCCGGTAGAAGTAGACCGTGGGTATGTAACCCCGGCGCGCGGCGAGGTCCAGGCTGGACAGCCAGACGGCGCCCCCCGGCGTTGCCTCCGCCGGAGCGACCATCTCCGTCGACAACACCTGGACAGTTGCCATTGTGTGTCTCGTGTGCTGTACGTACGTGCTCAGTTGTCCTTGGACTTGCGAGTGCTTGTACTGCTGTGCCTGGATGCTGTGAGCTTTGGGTTGTTTTTATAGGCGGAACCATGGAAGACCCTGGGCAGATAGTGGAAGACCAAATAAAGTATGAGGTGAGGTCTCACATGTTTAAAGTGCCAATTCTTTGCCCGTTTGAGTATGACGCTCCTACCGGCCGTGTTCATATTCTTATACCCTTCGTAAGTGCAATAGGCCATATATGTTTTTTTTTTCTCTTCTCCTTTATAGCAACACTTCCAGGAAACGTTTCATGTTCCATTCTTAAAAATTTGCTTCCCACTATTACCAATTCTCTCAACATGCACATTGTCCACGTCAGCATGATGCCACATCATTAATTTCCACTACGTCATGCATTCTATATGCAACCATAAGACATGCAACATATAGGCTTCCACATCCTCCGTGCAAAATATGATTCTTCATGTCCCCACTAATATACATATTTAAATAAAATATTTGCTACGTAATAGTTTTGTATTAGCAGGACATGGGTTGCATTGTTTTCCTTGCCATAGAGAAGAATTTTTTTTAATCATCAAATAACATACTAAGATTCTATATTATTATTTTGCCACAAACTGGTCATATTGAGAAAGTTGATTACAGAGTTACATTATATGCACGTCTTTATTTTTCTAACTTCATTTTCTCATTTAAATTTTTTATCACACTAACATCCTGCAGCAACGCGGCGGGGTATTGTCTAGTTTTGTTCAGTTTGCATGCACACGTCAAGCATCAGACCATCTTCTTTTTTTTGCAGGGAAAGCAACAGACCAACTTACCCACAAAAAAGAAAAAAAATCAGATCATCTGCGTTCTTACAAGTAAAGTCACACGGAATTCGGCATATAGTTCAGTTCTTCGCGTAAGGGCATGTACAATGGTGATATCTTAGTCTTATCATGCTGATGTGAAGGAGAGAGAATTTGAAAAAAAAACTTTGCCTTCTTTTATTTAAGAGATGATCTCTTAGACTTAATTCTCTCACCACAAATTTAGAAACCTCTAGCTATTATAACTAAACTAAGATAGAACCGATTATATATCACTTTTTTGTCATATCTAAATTACACGACGAAGCTAAAATAAAACATTCTTATCATTTATCAACCATTTTACATGCCCTAAACCACCACGTACAACCCGCACCCCCCTTCAAAAATTCTCCTTTGTTTTCACAAACAACGGTCAATTTACTCTTTTTTTGGTTTGATACTTGGCTCCAGCATAAACCTCTATCCGTAGCTTTTCCCCACCTTTTCCCCCGTAACTTAAACCCTACTACCTTGGTCTCGCACGTTATGCAGTTTGCTTTGCTAGATAATTAATATGCGAAATCTACTTACCACTATTGAGAAATTCAAATCTGAGCCCAGGCTCATATGCTCCTCTACAAGAAATTTTTGAAAAGACATGAAAAAAGCTCAAAATATCCAAATTTATTATGTTAAAAGATGTGTAAGGGCTAGATGTTTGTGTAAAATTTAAGATTTTTTGGACATCTAGGGAACTCATGAAAAAAAAAGAAAAATTCATTCCGAAATAATGCATGAATAGTATCGTTTAAAGAAACTGTTAATTTATATTTTTTCCCACGAGCTCTTCAGATGTCCGAACTTTTTCAAATTTTGCACGAACATCTCAAGCGTAAGGATCTTCTACCACAAAAAATAAATTGATTTTTTTAGCTTTTTTCATTTTCATTTTTTTATTTTTTATCTCCCCGGGTGCAGATGCATCAGGGCACTGAATCGACGACCCCGCTGTTGTGTTGTTTTTGTTGAAGAGTTTCGAGCACAACAACACCGTCGACGAAAGGTTCCTCACCCATGAACTTCTATTATCCACCAAGAATGCCTACAACCTCCTCATTGCACCGCCGGTCCACGACATCCACGCCAACATCATATGAAACTCGAATGTTCTCATCAAGGTAAAAGTTATTGCATGCATATATATACTCATGATTTTAATGGGTAATGTTACATTATAAATGGGCCTTGGGCCCATATATGAGATATTCTTTTAGAAAATCTTACAGGCTCGTGTGTGCTTTCATAACAGGATGGAAAGTTTAGTCCCCATCACATTAGTGAAGGAAAGTTGAGACCTTATAATTGATTTTCTTTCACATGCTATTGAAGTTTCAGAAGAGGAAAAGGTTGCCGAAATAAAATTATCGTTGCTTTCGGCGATCTCATCCCATTGATCGCATGCACGACTGTACGAGCTGAGAGAGCATGCCTCTAGAATACTATCATTTTTATCCTACATCGGAGGAAGGGCAATTAGTTCTTTTGGAATCTTAGACCTTCAGAAGGCTAACAAGGATGTTGTTGCCGCCATCAGAACTTTGACCTGGCTAACTAGAGGGTATAGGGTCTGTCTGGTATGGAGCCCCGAGCAATCCGGCCAAAAAATGGCATTGAATACATCGCTGGCCTGGCCAATCTCGATCCAAATAGAGACTCTACTATTTTTGCCACTCTTTTCCTTTTTAGAACTGAAAGATCTAGCCTTAGCTATTGTGTTCATCAACGATGGCAATCAAGAAGGTCCACCAGTCTTATTACCAGGGTTTACCATCGATTTATATTGGTAGTTTTATTTCTACTTCTCTAACAATTTGGTCGTGTGCATCACTGATGTCTTTAGTAGCTCTTGAGATCGTGTTGGTACAACGATCAAGTATAATTGATATCTTCTTGATATTAATATATTCTCTTTACTGAAAAGAGAAACCACATAATTTGAAATAATTTTGTTCCACAATATTCATAAGAAAAATACAGGAACTTATGAGCCATAGATCTTTTCTATAATAGAAAATTTGTTATTTTCTCTAAAAAGTATACTGAAAAATTTGTCCATACGAATTTTGTGTGATATTGTTTTTCCGAATTCCAAGAATGATTCATTTGAAGTTCTTTTGATCAAACGAACTGTAGGTGTGTGTTGTGGATAATGATGATAGAAAACTTATGAATTATACTGCTGACATGCCTATATGTTGATACTGATATTTCCATATTGGTATTATCCTCTAATTTGTGCAAGCACATGCCTAGTTACCAACCACTGAGCCGTCACTTCCATGGACATCTTGTGCTCGCTCTATGTTTGGTGCCTACTATGCCCAGGCGCTATCAATGATCATGCCTTCGAGCTCGAATACAATTACAAAACTGCAATTGATTTCACCTTCTGAAACTAACTAGGAAGACTAAGATTATCAATAGAAAAAATATCCTCTATTTCTAAGGTAGATATATAAACCAATTTTTTGCTGGTATATGTGAATGTGAAGCCAAGAAAATTTGAACTAATCAATCACTTGTTCCGTTGTTCTGCCTCAAGCCTTCCAGTGTCAGCAAGTATCGCTCCTTGCATAATCTTCCATCAATGCTCATCTATGTATCTAACCAATCGCCTGCCAAGTATATAATTAAGGTAAAGACTATATGGATAAATTCGTATATCCATCGAGTGCATCAGGTTTCGATTGTTGTTTCTATCGTTGCGCATAACATTTTATATCACATGTAACATGTACATTATTGTTTGTAGTCAAACTAATAATCAGTATCCACCATATTTACTTGAATGATGTTTCCATTCAATTAGTATTATGTTTAAGAACACTCATGGAATTTGAGCTATCAGTTGTGAGGTCAATTACATCAAATAGCCAAGCATCAATTTACACAAAAACCTAATGCCAAGCAGAGCTTACACACATTTTTTCTGCTTTGATATTGCTTAACAAGGCCTACCGCTTGGTTACACAGTCTTAATCATCTATATTCATTTCTTGTTCTGAAAATACACCACCTGAAGCACTTGAAACTAGTCCCTCCGATCTTTTTTTACTTTGCATATAAGGATTGTCCGAAATTAAACTTCGTAACTTTGACCAACTTCATAGAAAAATATATCAACATTCATAGTATGAAATTAATATCATTAGATGTATCATGATTTTAGTTTTCATATTGTTTAACTTTAGTATTGTGGATGTTGATCTTTTTAAATATAAATATAATCAAACTTCACAAAGTTAAATTTTAGATAAATCTTATATGCGAAGTAAAAAGGACTGTAGAAAGTATAGGTTGAATGAAGAATCTTCTTCCGTGATAAATTTGGTATAACCTCCTAATCTGAGTATAAATTAATTCCACACTTTAGTGGACTAAAGATTCTTCATTCAACATATACTTTTTCGAATTAATTCCTTTTGTGAGTAGAAAGGAACAGACGACCAATCCACAAAAGGCCGGGGCAGGTAGCAAGGGGCAGACATCGCAACAAGGTTGGACTTTTCTTAATTTCATTTCTTTTATGTGCGGGCTTAACGAAGGTACTACTATATAATGCCAAATGATAATTTTAGCCAAGGCTTGCGTGACATCAAGATCCTCATTATCTATTTATTATTAAATTATTATATGGATTGTTATGTACTATAGACTTGCACGAGTTAATTGCACAAAACCACAATATTAAGGAATATGATTGTAGAAAACACACTTTTTTATTTATTTTTACAAAAATCACTAATTTTAAGACTATTTTTTGCAAAAATCATAGAATTGCTTCATTTAAGTATGTTTATAACAAGTGGAACCTGCTTGTAAGGATGACGTGGGACCAATCATAATTTTATTTTGCAAAAAAACTCCTCACAAATTAAAAAAAAAGCTATCAGGCCCTACCTTGGCCTCTTCATCTCCCATGGTGAACGCCAGCGGCCGCTGGTGCACGCGCCACGCCCGTGTCGGCCCGTGCGCCGCCCACGCCACGATGGTACGCCGCCCGCACCTTCCCGTGCGCCATGGTGGTGCGCCGCGCGCTAACGTCGCCCGCGTCGGCCTGGGTGCCTACCGCGCCATTGCCTCACGGTGGTGTGCTCACCGTGCGTCGGCCGCGCCATGGTGGTGCGCCGACTGCGCCACACCCGCCTTTGCCATTCGACAGTGGTGCGACGCCCGCTCCGCCCCGTCTACGAGGAGGGAGGTCGTGGTTGTGGCCTGGCCTCCGTTTACGAGGATGACGGCCGGCGACCTTGTTGCTCCAGCGATGGATCTGATTTCTTAAAAAAATATCATCCTTACAGGTACGTCATACCTGTCATAAACTGATTAAGATGAGCTAAGCAAGTGATATGCGATTTTTGCAAAAAAAACTAGTCTGAAAATTAGTGATTTTCGTAATAAAATAAACGAAGAAATGTGTTTTCTATAATCCTCTCCCTCAATGTCATGGTTTCGTGCAATTAACTCGGCTTGCACGGTTAAATTTTATCGTTTGTTGCACACAGACAAGAGGCACTAGTGATGACTGTATTAGTTTCGAAGGTGCTCATAATGATAAGAAGCACGTACGTGCGTTAAGAGATGAACATTTGTACATTTATGTAAACATATATATACGATTGTACTATGTTAAAAAAATGGATTATCATGGCCAAAGGCTTAATTGTGAACCAACGAAAAGTATCCTTACTTAGACGTATAAGTTAGTTGTCAGGTCATGGTCGCCACCACCATTTCATGAAAGCGTGGAGAATTTATCTTTAGGTAGAACCGTAGAAGCCTTCCGAATGGAGGAGGAGAAGATAAAAATAGAAAAGGAAAAGAAGGATACAATCATTGTACTAGTACGTTTTTAAAAAATTGCATGTTGTAGCGTACAAGAAATGCATCTTGTAGCATACGGATATTTGACTTAAAAAAAAGCATACAGATATTTAATCATGGATTTGATCAATCTTCTTACACTTATATGTACCAAAAATTATATCGTTTGAAACCTGCTTCAAATGTGAATCTAATATTATACTCTTTGTGGCACGTAACTTTTGCATTAGGTTACTCGTAAAAAATAGACATAAAATAAAAGGTGGCATACAATTAAGTTGCCGTCCTTTTTGTAATACAGATTAAACGTGGGCAATTAACGTCTGCGCTGAGGAACACTCGTGGTTATTTCGGTGCATGCATAGAGCAGCGAGTGCGTGGGAAAAGTGTAAAGGAATAGATGGGCGGCCAGTTTGGTGGCCGCGCACCACGATTAATCTATGAACGCATTTGACCATGGAAATATATAGTCTTTATCTTGGGGTTCACACGAGCCACTTCCTCAGTTAGCACACGGTGCCGCGGTAGAAATCGATCAGCAAGTTGTGCCATCTGATACTCTTGCACCAACTTTCATGCGGAGGCAAAATCCGGAAATCAAGTGATCTGATTGGCAGTGGTAGGCCTTGGCAAGAATTCTCATCTACTTTCTCTGAAAATTAATATAAGGTGTTTTCGATAACTAGTTTAGTTATTATTTAAGACATCTTATATTACTTTATAGAAGGGGTATTGGTTTTGGTAATACAGATTCCAATCTTCCAAGTCTTCGCTAGAGCTGAGGTCATTGAAGTGCCCAACAACTTTTGATCTTGACAGTAGATTCCAAGCCTCAACTGGCTTATGACGCCGAAGTGTGCAACTTTGAGCTCATCGTCGATGTCATGCAGACTGATGATCAAGTCGCGGACAACTAAAGCGGCCCGCATAAGCGGGGTCATAAACATACAGCAGCTTAGCAAATGTGCAGTCAAAGTTTCTTTTTATAGACGCATAATTAAACTATAAGTCTAACCAGGTTACATGCGGAGGATCGAGCTGGAAAACATTTGTGAGCTAGCTTCGTGATTTGGTGATGCAGATTCAAACTCTTCACTTCATGGTCGCATCGAAACCGCGGGCGGACGGAGTGATGTTCACACAGTAGAAAGTTTGACGTCAAATGTAGGAGTGTTGAACTTGGGCTTATAATAATTTCACCAACCCTACTTCACCTAGCTAGCTGAGGCTGGCCCCAATGGGGAGTAACTTAGCAGTAACATAGAGTCCAACTCAGCATTTTTGCTTATGTGGCAATGAGTTAATAAGGAGAGAGATGGTTGTATTAACTTAGCTAGTTACTAGCTCTTTGAGTAACATCACACATACCAAGACAATATGAGTCTATAATCTAATAAATGAAGTCTTATATGACACTACATATATGTTACTACCCATTGTGGAGGTAGTAACATAGACTCAAAATCCGTGTATGTTACTAGTCTAAGTTACTCCCCGTTGTGACCAGTCTGATGAGGATGGTAATGGGAAGAGCGCCTTCCCAGCAAGGCAACAAGGAGACACGCAGTATTTAATCAGCTAGTTGGCTCAAGAAAACTGAAGAAGCCCCTAAGCCTATATTTTGGGGTATGTCTACATCTCAATCGATTAAAATTTAACAAAGTTTCAATAAAGTGATAGAACATGTAAAAAGAAAAAAAAAATAGTTTTTTTGCACGAATTTTCGCATACAATCTCATGAATATAGCATTGACTGAGACTTAGTTAAAACTTAGTCGACTGAGATTTAGCAATCCCCTATAATTTAGGTGCCAAATTGGGTTGTTGTCGTAGTAGCAAACTTGGGCGACCAACTGGGCTTCCGTGCTTACAAGAACTCTAGCATATGAAGCTTTCGTATTCATAGAAAGCATTTGCTTACAACACAACTTCCGTAAAAAAAACTTCATAGGATTAAAAAAATCATCATGCACATCTCAAAATTTGGTTACATACTGTAAACAAAATTATTGTATTTACTATAGAAAACGGAAAAAAATATTAAAAAAATAAAAACATAGTAGAGAAAATAAAGTAAAACAAAAAAGACAACAAAAAAGGAAATACTCCCTCCGATCCAAATTAATTAACGCAAACTTAGTATAACATTATACTAAAGTTATACTAAGTGTGCGTCAATTAATATGGATCGGAGGGAGTAGATAAAAATGAAAAGAAAGTGAGGGAGAAAAAGTAGGGGATGGATTGGATCTAAAAATCATAACGAATGCATATTTCGGTGACAAAATGCTATGAAGAGAGTCGAATGGGAATCACCATTTTGTCGATGCCAAATTTTCTCTAATTGTCTGAAATAAATTCTTATATAATCGTTGTGACCTCGAGGGGTCGGACAATTGTTGAAGGGTTACTGTTTAGGTACATATGTCGACATATGAATCCATCCCTACATCTATGTAATATGCTATGCTTGTGATGTTCCATGAAACATCACCATATCCATTCTAGTGCCTGCATGCATATTTCGGTTTTGATAGCCCTTCTGTTTTTCATTTTACAATGGCAATTACATCTACAAGTAATACTCTTGTATCTTTGCAAGTAATAAACTATTTCACCGTAGTTACTACATGGTCTATGGTGAATGAGGATCAAAGAGGTGTTCAGTAAGATTAAAGGGAAGTAACAAAGGATCGGATGACAAGGAAGAGAGAGATTGCCATTATACACAAACATTCATAGGGAAATGTTACACCTTAACATACAGTACACATAGACTGCCATTGTAAAAAGTCAAGCAACATACTCCCTCCGTTCCTGTGCATAGGGCCTATCTTCAAAAACTATTTGTTCCACTTTAACCTAATATTAAGGCCTGTAAATATTAAATGCAGTTTAATTAGCACACAATGCATGGCTGCTCCTTTTTGTTCACACACGTATGCAATCAATTTTCTGCTTGCAACTAGTACTTCATCGCATAATTCGCAATGTGAAAATTAGTACTGATGGAAGCTGATTGGAGGGAAGGTTAGCCAATAGATTTTTACCTTGGTCCCGCTGCGATTTATAAGAGGCCTAACACACCGGAACGGAGGGAGTAACGTGATAGAACCAATAATAAATTCACAACAACGCAAATAATTGCATTGATGGGTGTGTTTTGTAGCCTGCATTATTTTTTGCCTCCTCATAAATCATGCTTAATTAAGCCTATCAGAGGTGATACAAGGCGAAAACCATGTTGTGCAATTTCTTTGATAGCCTACATGATGCTTGCCTACATTATGAAAGGATTTATGCCATGCGTTCGGTTGCCTGTGGTGATGCATTACATTGTGTCTGGTTGCATACATGCGTCCTGAAGTGGCCTGATTAAGAGCTAGTGGTTACACATGAATAGAGGTTATGAACCTTGATATCCGAGGGCTCCCTTTTCTCTGCCCTAGATCCTTGAATGCCCTCGATGGACGAGCCATCGTTGTGTCTCCTTCCATCAGCCATGGATGTGGAGATGCAGGAGGGAAAAGTCAGAGCTTTATGTGTGGAAAGAATGAAAGATAGCGAGAGGTAGAAAATTTAGTCCGCAGGGGAATGCATAGCGTAAAGTTCTCCCCCAGCTATGGTTTTCCTTATTAGAGCAAGAGAGCTGACTATGCGGGCTATAAGGAATTAAATAATATATTATTGCTTAGTTGGAAGAGAGAGAAGAGGAGAGAAAAGATAAGCGGGCTAGCTACTAAGAGCATGGTTAATAGTATAGCCAGCCGCTGGCTACAAAAAGATGCCATGTCATCTATAGCTAACCTTATAGTCAACAAGTACAATAGGAAGACTATAAAGAGTACTACTTTAGCAATATATGGCCCACATGTCTATCTTACAAAGTGCCTAGGAGCACGTGTTGCAGCTGGCTACTAATTAGTAGCCCACTTCTCTTCTCTCTCCTCTTCTCTCTCTTCCAACTAAGCACAAATATACTATTTAATTCCTTATAGCCAGCTGACTAGGCACTATTGTACTTGCTCTAATTAGTAGTCAGCTGCAACACGTGCTCCTAGGCACTTTGTGAGATAGACATGTGGGTCATATATTGCTAAAGTAGTATTCTTTATAGCCTTCCTATTATACTTGTTGACTATAAGATTAGCTATAGATGACATGGCATCTCCTTATAGCCAGCAGCTGGCTATACTATTAACCATGCTCTTAATGGGAGAAATATGGAGGGGCGACGATTTGGTTGGTAGATTTTTTCCCCGGGATAGGATCGTTGGACCACAACTTCTCTACAAGAACTACTTTACACCAGACCCAACATACCATGAAGGATTTTTTCAACGTTGTTTTTCGAATGAGCAAAAAATTGTTCTTGCGCATTGTGAATGTCGTCGAGGAGGCTGATGACTACTTCAAGCAGAGGAGGGATTTTTTGGGAAAAATTCCTTCTCTCCTCTACAGAAATGCTTGATTGTTGTCAAGATGCTTGCTTATAGTAAAGCCATAGATGCCATTGATGCTAAAATCCAAATGGAAGATAGAAGATGCATGCGTACCATAGTTAATTTTTTCCGCGTCATGGTGAAGGTATTTGGATCGGAGTAACATAGAGAACCAACTATCGAGGACACGAAAATTTGCTTGCAATTGGAGCATCAAGAGGTTCCGAGGTATACTCGATTCAATTGATTGCGTGCCTAGACAATGGAAGAACTTCTCAAAAGGTTTACGCGATAAGTATCAAGGATACACTAAAGAGGCCACCATTATACTTGGAGTAGTGGCATCACATGACATGGGACATGTATGGTAAGTTTTCTCACTAGTAGAAAACAGGGCTTCGGTTCAGGCCTCTCCAGCCGATTTGTCCCGGTTGTGCCACGAACCGGAACCCATGGGGGTCATACGTCCCGGTTCGTGCGCCCGGGGGGGCGGCCGGGCCTCGTGGAGCATTGGTCCCGGTTCGTCTGGGGGCATATGTCCCGGTTCTAGACAAGAACCGGGACCAATGGGCGTCGCTCCTGGCCCACAACCACTAGTCCCGGTTTGTGGCTCAACCAGGGACGAAAGGTTGGCCATTAGTACTGGTTCCAGCTACAAACCGGGACTAATGATTTGGCTATATATACCCCTCGCCGGCGAGCAGAGCACTCCACTGGTGCTCTGTTTTTTCGAGGAGGGCAAGGGGAGGGCTTTGTGGTGCTCTAGCTCACCTCTTATGCACATGAGGTGTTCGATGAAATGCCCGAGCCACATTACTTAAGCTTTCTCCTCTCCAAACTCGACTTCCAAGCTCCATTTTTCTTAAGATTTGTCCAGATTTAGCGGTCCATCACGTCCCATCCCCGTCTTCACCACCGTCGATCGCCCGCGCCGATCTCGTCGCCGGCACCACCGTGGTGAGCCTCTTGTTATTATCTTCTTTATAAAAGAAAAAAAAAATCTTACTTGTATGATTAGATAGATAATTGTCTAATTGTCTTACTTGTATTATTGCTTGTTATTATATAGTGCGATGGTTTTGGTATCCGTCCCCGTCGGCCCTCGTCCTCTCTATGATTCGGATGTGGTATATATTATCTTTTATAACTATTTGTTTCATTTAGTGTTTATGGTAATTATGCCGACACCAACTTGACATAGATGTATTTATCTAGGAGGTATATGAACGGGATATTACATACGACCCTCTTGTCGAGAGGTTAAATTTAGTTGAAGAAGAAAACGAGTATTTAAAAGAAAAATTAAAAAAGAGTTGAAGAAGAGAAGAAAAGAGTTGAAGAAGAGAAGATGATATTGGAGTTGCATGTTGCGGATGTCGTAGAAGGTCACAAGATCAAGATGGATGCAATGCGCTTGAAGATTAGAAAGTTTAGAAAATATGCCATTCATAGCGAGGCTTGGTATCATTATGCCGTTGGATCAATTGTTACCTTGGTTGCGATTATGATCGCATTTGTTGTTGCATTGAAATGTTTTACATAGTTTCAATGTATGGTTTAATTAGATGCTCTAGAGAGCTATATGTTGTTCAATGAGAACTATGTATGTACTTTGGATTTAATGTGATGATAACCTTCTATTAATTTGGTCACTTATATCATGATGTTCTGTAATAATGGTTTTTGACACACTTAATGCACGCAGATGAACCGACAATGGATGTATGGTGACAGACACACCTCCGAGTACATTGAGGGCGTGCATGATTTTCTCGAAGTGGCTGAGGCAAACAAGCAGAATGGTTTTATGTGTTGTCCATGCTCTATATGTGGGAATACGAAGTCTTACTCTGACCGGAAAACCATTCACGCCCACCTGCTTTATAAGGGATTCATGCCACACTATAATGTTTGGACCAAGCACGGAGAAATAGGGGTTACGATGGAAGACGACGAAGAAGAAGAGTACGATGAAAACTATGTGCCCCCTGAATACGGTGATGCTGCAACGGGGGAAGCTGAAGATCAAGAGGAACCGGACGATGTGCCTGATGATGATCTCCGCCGGGTCATTGTTGATGCAAGGAGACAGTGTGAAAGTGAAAAGGAGAGGCTGAAGTTCGATCGGATGTTAGAGGACGATCACAAAAAAGGGTTGTACCCCAATTGCGAAGATGGCAACACAAAGCTCGATACCGTACTGGAATTGCTGCAGTGGAAGGCAAAGTATGGTATACCTGACAAGGGATTTGACGATGTACTAAAAATATTTAAGAAGAGGCTTCCAAAGGATAACGAATTGCCCGACAGTACGTACGCAGCAAAGAAGGTCGTATGCCCTCTAGGATTGGAGGTGCAGAAGATACATGCATGCCCTAATGACTGCATCCTCTACCGCGGTGCGTACGAGGATTTGAACGTATGCCCGGTATGCGGTGCATTGCGGTATAAGATCATACGAGATGACCCTGGTGATGTTGACGGCGAGCCCCCCAGGAAGAGGGTTCCTGCCAAAGTGATGTGGTATGCTCCTATAATACCACGGTTGAAACATCTGTTCATGAACAAAGAGCATGCCAAGTTGATGCGATGGCACAATGAAGACCGTAAGAAAGACGGGAATTTGAGACACCCCGCTGATGGGTCGCAGTGGAGAAAAATCGAGAGAAGTACCGGGCTGAGTTTGGAGATGACCCAAGGAACGTATGGTTTGGTTTAAGCGCGGATGGCATTAATCCTTTCGGGGAGCAGAGGAGCAATCACAACACCTGGCCCGTGACTCTATGTATGTATAACCTTCCTCCTTGGGTGTGCATGAAGCGGAAGTTCATTATGATGCCAGTTCTCATCCAAGGCCCTAAGCAACCCGGCAACGACATTGATGTGTACCTAAGGCCATTAGTTGAAGAACTTTTACAGCTGTGGAATGGAAACGGTGTACGTGTGTGGGATGAGCACAAACAGGAGGAATTTGACCTCCATGCGTTGCTGTTTATAACCATCAATGATTGGCCTGCTCTCAGTAACCTTTCAGGACAGACAAACAAGGGATACCATGCATGCACGCACTGTTTAGCTGACACCGAAAGTATATACCTGGACAAATGCAGGAAGAATGTGTACCTGGGGCATCGTCGATTTCTTCCGACCAACCATCAATGTCGTAAGAAAGGCAAGCATTTCAAAGGCGAGGCAGATCACCGGAAGAAGCCGGCCATGCGTACCGGTGATCACGTACTTGCTATGGTCAGTGATTTACACGTAATATTTGGAAAGGGTCCCGACGGACTATCTGTTCCGAATGATGACGAGGGACGCACACCCATGTGGAAGAAGAAATCTATATTTTGGGACCTACCCTACTGGAAACACCTAGATGTCCGCTCTTCAATCGACGTGATGCACGTGACGAAGAACCTTTGCGTGAACCTGCTAGGCTTCTTGGGCGTGTATGGGAAGACAAAAGATACACCGGAGGCACGGGAGGACCTGCAACGTTTGCACGAAAAAGACGGCATGCCTCCAAAGCAGTATGAAGGTCCTGCCAGCTACGCTCTTACCAAAGAAGAGAAGGAAATCTCCTTTGAATGCCTGCTCAGTATGAAAGTCCCGTCTGGCTTCTCGTCGAATATAAAGGGAATAATAAATATAGCCGAGAAAAAGTTTCAGAACCTAAAGTCTCATGACTGCCACGTGATTATGACACAACGCTTCCGGTTGCATTGAGGGGGCTTCTACCGGAAAACGTTCGATTAACCATTGTTAAGCTATGTGCATTCCTCAATGCAATCTCTCAGAAGGTGATCGATCCAGAAATCCTACCAAGGCTAAGGAGTGATGTGGCGCAATGTCTTGTCAGTTTCGAGCTGGTGTTCCCACCATCCTTCTTCAATATCATGACGCACGTCCTAGTTCATCTAGTCGACGAGATTTTCATTCTGGGCCCCGTATTTCTACACAATATGTTCCCCTTTGAGAGGTTCATGGGAGTTCTAAAGAAATATGTCCGTAACCGTGCTAGGCCAGAAGGAAGCATCTCCATGGGCCATCAAACAGAGGATGTCATTGGGTTTTGTGTCGACTTCATTCCTGGCCTTAAGAAGATTGGTCTGCCTGAATCGCCGTATGAGGGGAGACTGACTGGAAAAGGCACGATTGGAAGGGACTCAATAGTATGCAGGTACGGACATTCTTTATCTCAAGCACACTACACAGTTCTACAGAACTCTATCTTGGTGGCCCCGTATGTCGATGAACACAAGAACAGTCTGCGCTCCAAAAACCCAGAGGAGTGTGACGACTGGATTACACATGCATGAACACATCAGGACTTTCGGTGATTGGTTGGAAACACGTGTTAGAGGTGACAACACTGTTTCTGATGAGCTATTCTCGTTGTCTAGGGGACCATCTTCAACTGTATTGACTTACAAAGGATACGAGATAAATGGGAATACATTTTACACGATCGCCCAAGATCAAAAGTGCACCAACCAAAACAGCGGTGTCCGCTTTGATGCAGCAACCAAGAGGGTAAAGGACACATATTATGGTTACATAGTGGACATATGGGAACTTGACTACGAACATGATTTTAAGGTCCCTTTGTTTAAGTGCAAATGGGTCAATCTGTCAGGAGGCGGGGTACAGGTAGACCCACAGTACGGAATGACAACAGTGGATCTGAACAATCTTGGGTACACAGACGAACCATTCGTCCTAGCCAATGATGTGGCGCAGGTTTTCTATGTGAAGGACATGTGTACCAAACCGAGAAAAAGAAAAGATATGGAAGCGAATACATCAGACGATGAGCCAAAGTGCCACATAGTTCTTTCAGGAAAAAGAAAAGATATGGAAGCGAATACATCATACGATGAGCCAAAGCGCCAAAAACTGGTGTCAACACATGCCCCCATGTTTTTCGGCAAAACTTGTATGTTTAACACACTAATATATCCATGCTATATATATCATGTTTGTATATTAAGTGTCATGTTGTAATTAATATTTTGCAGAAACTATGGACGGTCGTCAAAGAAACTTAGAACAAGAAGAGATGTTGGGGGAAATCATCCGCGAAGGACCGTTGTTGGTGGGCGAAATCGTCCGGGTAGGAGGTGATGTCTTCCAATTTCTGAACGACACCGATGGTCTGGAAGAAAAGGGTGAAGCAGGCTCCGGTGATCGTACAATGGAGGTGGAAGGACATGCTTATGATGGCTCCTGTGAGCGAACGGAGGAAGGAGTTGTTGGAAAGTCCGGCGAGGTATATATAATAATTAAGCCTGTGCTGACTAGCTAATTGATGCATTAATTGTTTTGGACTGTGTACACATATTAACTCTCTTCTTTCTTCTTTTCTAGCCCTCCGTATCCGGATCGAGCAAAACTTCGGTAACGAGACGAGGCCCAAAGAAAAAGTTGCGCCCGGATGAAAGGTTCACGATCACCGGCATCAATAGAGATGGCCAACCGATTGAACCCAGCCGGACCAAAGATGCATTTTCTGCTCAGTGTGGGGTTCTTGTTAGGGACATGATCCTGATCAGCATCCAGCAATGGAATAAGCCGAAGGCCGGAGACCCTGAAGTGTCTTTTGTCACCGATAGACAGAAAGATGATCTTTGGACCGCGCTGAAGGCAATTTTCACCCTACCGGAAGAGGAGCGTCCGGAAAAGCCAGTTACAGAGAAAAAGGTCAAGACTCATGCTCTTAAGAAGATGGCAGAGCTATTCAGGAGGTGGAAGAATGAGTTAAAAACAACGTTTGTCGACAAAGAGAAGACTCCAACATTCACCGGCCGATTTGAGAAGATAAGAGAACAGTGGCCCGCATTTGTGGCCCACAAGACATCGGAGAAGAGTAAGAAGATGTCAGCGATAAACAAACTAAATGTTGCCAAAGAAGAAGCATCACCATTGCACGGGGTCAGGTGGCTACCACAAAGCCCGACTGTTGTGGGAGAAGGCTGAAAAGGACCTTCTTGACAAAGGGATCGTACCAGTGACATTGAATTGGCCAGAGCGTGCAAGGAATTGGTTCTTCGGGGTTGGGGGAACCTTGCACCCTGAAACAGGGAAGTGTTTTTGGACGAACGAACAACTGAGAGTACCGATCACCAAGCTTCAGGAGTTAATCGCCGAAACGGAGGCAGGGACGTTCATTCCCGACAGAGAGAACGATGAGCTCACAATGGCCCTCGGGAATCTTGAGCACCCAGGACGAACACGAGGCACGACAGGCTCCCTTCCGTGGAAGCATGGGTTTCCCGACGCATGCGGTTACAAAAGCAGGGAGAGAAAGAGGAAACAGGAGCAAAGCGAAATACAGAACCTGCATGCAAGAGTACAAGCGCTAGAGGAGAGGCATCGAGCTGACGAAGCTACCCTAGAATCTACCCCGCCATCTCAGCGGAGAAGCAGCGTGACTTCCACCGAGGTCATTGCGCAACCTGATTTGACGGCTTCCAGTTACCCCGTGGATGAAATCACGGAGTCTCAAGAATGCCACCTTAAGAAGCAATTGATGCAATTCAAACCCACGGTGGCTATCGGCCATGTAGCACCTCGTCGACCCAACGAAACTTTTCACTGTCTTCCGATTCCACAAGGCTATGCTGTTGTGATGGTCGATGAAATAATGGAGGGATATGAGGAGATCGAGCTTGACTACCCTACCGGCGAAGGGGAAAATCTCCTGCAGAATGCTCTGAGGACTTCATGTCTATGGCCGAAGGAATTCATCAAACTTCCGAACTGGACGACACATACGCCTCCTCCTCCTCCGGCGAGTAAGGGCCCGCCTCCTCCTCCGGCGAGTAAGGGCCCGCCTCCTCCTCCGCCGGCAAGAGATCAGGGCACGCCTCCTTCTCCGCCTCCTCCTCCGGCGACTAATCAGTGCACGCCTCCTCCTCCGCCTCCTCCTCCGCCTCCTTCTCCGCCTGCGTCGGCGCGTCCGAGCAGCCCGTCTCCTCCTCCGCCTCGTCAGCAAAAGAAGAAGAGAGCCGCCACCGGCGCTCCGGCTGCTCCGGCGCCTCTTAAGCAACAAAGGAAAATAGCAGCCGTCGCTCCGGCTTCTAGCAGTACAACCAGTGGTGGGAGGCGATTCCAATACGGTCCATCATCTCTCAAGCCTCTTGAGCCGTTACCATACAAGAGGAGCGATGAGGAAAGCGCGAAGATCTCTAAAGGCGAAGTGGATGCCTTTTTTAAAAAGAAAAATCCACCTCCGAAGGAGAAGAAAGATGAGGTGAAATTGAAGCGCACTTTGGATGCCCTGAAGCGACCAGCACCGGCTCCGCTGGATGACAACCATGTCCGCGCTCTTAAAAAGAAAGTGCAAGAAACGCGCCGGTCCGGAAGCACTGCAACTGACCAAAGGAGAGAACAACAAATTGCAAGAGGGGAAAAAAATTCCCCAGCTTGGCGAACAGGCGAAACAATTGTGCCCCCCGCTGCAGGTGTCTAGTGATATCGTCGTCGCAAATCTGCCGGCCGGGATGGTGCTCGGTACCAATCCTGGTGATTACCTTCCAGACGATATACAATTTGATTCACTCCAGGTGGACGAACTCAAATTCCGGCACGGGTATCCTCTCGTTAGACCTGATCAACAGCTACCAACGATGATGCGAAGATTCCATGAGTGGTACATGGACACTTGCAAGAACTCTGGGTTGGATAATGTGTTGCTTATGGTTAAAGACAAGCACGACCTCCTTGGAATTGACACGTTGTGTGTTCCATTTGAGGAGTTATTCCAGCTTTACAATGCAATGGCCATCGATAAAGTAATCGTCACTTGCTACTGTCTGTAAGTACTACTTCTTTAATTAAGTCTCTATATATAGCTCAGCTCTTTCATTGCATGTACATATAATTCACTATATCATGCAGATTGAAGATCGTCGAATGCAAGCAAAGAGAAATCTATAATATTGGGTTCATTAACCTAAATCTCTTTGATGAATGGGCGATGGAAAAGAATCCCAAACAAGCCGAGGCCAACTTGCTACAATCGTTGCTTCAACATCAAAACAAAGAAAAAATAATCTTTTCTTACAACTTTGAGTGAGTGTTATACTATGCATATTCGGTTTTCCTTTATTTACTCGAGGTTATAGTAATGTAATTGATGAGTTATGCATGCGTGCGCAGCTTCCAATTTATTCTCCTAGAGATTAAGCTTGAGGAGGGACTAGTAACCGTGGTAGACTCAAGACGAAAAGATGCCAAGACGTATGCGATCATCACTTAAATTCTTAAGAAGTAAGTGCAATCGATCATTATCGTAGCATTTCGGCAACTTTGTTCATTTCCTGATATTAGGTAATAATTTTTTCTATGTCTGAAGGGTTTGGATAACGTTCACCACAAAATCTCCGGGACTGCCGAAGGAGCTGAAATTTACACGCCCGAAAGTAAGTACTACTAGCTAGTTCCGCGCATCTCCCATTAATTTGATTCTAGCTAGTTTCATCAATACCATTTATATAATGCTTGATTATCAGTTTGATTGGCCTCTATTTCTCGTAAAGTGGTTGTGGCAGCAAGAAGGGACTAATCTTTGTGGATACTACGTATGCAAGTACATCTACAACGCTACGATCTCTAAGCAGGGCGGCTACTCTAAAAAAGATTTTGATGTGCGTAAGCAATAATATTCACAATTTTATTTTATTACCATCATTTGTGTTGAGTTTCATTCATATATATGTATTGACCCCCTTCTTCGAATTAGCATTGGGAGCTGCAGGAAGAACTCCTACCACAAGATCGCATAATAGCAATTCAAGAGGAATTGGCGGGATTCTTTCTTGAACACGTCATCAGGAAAGAGGGAGAATACCATATGGAACTTGATTTCAGATGTTAGGGTATTGTAAGAGATCTTATATTGTATATATGTAGCCAGTAGCGTCGGATAGATATACGAAAACTTGTTGTTCGAACAATCTCACTTCTCTCTGTATATGTTCATGACGATCTTCTGTACTTAATGGTTTAATTCCTTCATTTGCTTACTAGCTAGCATGTCGAGTCCTCTCTATACGTATAGTACGTAGCGTTGACCAAGCACGGAGATAAGAGAGGAGACCTCTCTCTATTAGCTACAATATATGAAACCCCTAAATTAACCCTACAAAACCCCCATCCCCCCTCTCAAAAAAAACAAAACCCCAGACACGGAACTGCTGACGCGTGGAGGCATTTTGGTCCCGGTTGGTGCTACCAACCAGGACAAAAGGCCCTCCTACCCGGGCAAGCCGCAGAGGCCACGTGGAGCCCCATCTGTCCCGGTTCATGGGCAAACCGGGACTAAAGGTTTTGGGCATTAGTAACGACCCTTTAGTCCCGGTTCCGGAACCGGGACAAATGGCCCTCTAGAACCGGGACAAATGGGCCTTTTTCTACCAATGTCTTCATCCTTAGTCCTTAGTCTTAGTCCTCTATTTATTTCCCATTTCAATTCGATTCGAATCGATTTGATTAGATCCGATTCAAATCGAATCAGATTGGACCTTCGTTACTCATGCTACATTGCCCTATCTAGGTGGTAGACTATGCCCTATTTAGGTGGTAGATTGTGCCCTATTTGAACGGTGTTTATGAAGACTATTCTCAATGAACGGTGTTTATGAAGACTATTTGATCCCAGAGGTAGGAAACAATGCCTCTTTTCACAAATGCAAAAATGTGCTAGGAAGGATGTCAAAAGGATATTCAGAGTTCTCCAAACTCGTTCGAGTATTGTCTGTCGAGCTGCAATGATATAGGAACCGAAGACACATTGATAAATGATGATACATTGTGTTAGCTTGCATAATATGACTATAGAGGATGAGAACGAACAGCGATCCACACGCATGATTTTAAGAATTAGATCTATCCCCCAAAACAAGATATGCATCATGTTACGGATTTTCTAAAGATGCATTGACGACTTCAAGATCAACATGTATACGTGCAACTACCCACGTTGAAAATTAATGAATTTTATGTTTTAATTGTGTATTTCAAATAATTTATGTTTGAACTATGTATTCTGTATGCACGAATAATTTTTATTTGTGTGTGATATTTCTTATTATTTGTAGTGATAAACATGTATGTATTTATATAAATTTAAGGTTTTAAACATAGTGAATGTGACAGCACAGTAGGACATTTAACGACGGGCCATCGCTGATGGTCTGAGCTTAGACCTCCCGCAATGGTACTATCTTAAGGTTAGTATCATGCATATGATAATAGTGTATGATACTACGTCCATAATGCATAGTATCATAGCTTAGTATCATAAGCAGTAGTATTTATTGTCATGCAAGACACATACTAGCTTAGGATTTATTATGATCGATATCATATTATGATACTCAACCCTTTCCTTCTTTATTTAATTCAATGCCACATCACCAAATTTGCTTAGTTGGCATGCATGATACTAGTTATGATACTCCCATTGCGGCAGGTCTTAGGGGTTTAGACTATTCATAGTGGGGGTAACATGAGTGGTAACATCACATATATCTAGGCAAAATAGACGATGTGACACATAATTAACGAGGAAAGAGAGGCATACTAAGATAGTTACTAACACTATGAGTAACATTATCACGCATATAAAAGAATATGAGTCTACAACATAATAAACAAAGTGTTGCATGATACCATATATATGTTACTCCCTTCGATCCATAATAAGTGTCGCTCATTTTGAGCGACACTTATTATGGATCGAAGGGAGTACTACTTACTATAGAGGTAGTAACATAGACTAATAACATATGTCATGTTAGTAGTCCAAGTTACTCCACATATTCTAATTTTTGACTACCTATAGTGAGAATAACATCACATATATCTAGATAAAGTAGATGTTGTGGCAAATAATTAATGAAAAAAGAAAGACATGTGGTAATTGAGGTAGTTACTCATAGCATGAGTAACATCACACATACTAATATGGGATTAGTCTATAGTCTAACATCACCATAAAGGTAATAACATATATCATGTTACTAATCTAAATTACTCTCGATATGGCTAGTTTTAGCCAACAGGCGCAAAAGTTAATCGAACGAGAATGGTCACTCGTTCAAGAGTTTAGGCAACGACAAATGGTGATAAAAGTGTTGACCGAACGAGAGTGGTCACTCGTTCAAAAGTTTAGGCAACGACAAATGGTGATTATCACATGACAAGTGCAACAAGGCAGCTGATATACTACGGGACATGGACCACACAGAGCAATAACGACGGATGGCGATCGAACGAGGAGGGGTCGCTCGCTAGAAGCGGTAACATCTGTGCGATGAAGACGCGCTAACAACGTTGTCGAGACACACGCAGTGATGGCAATCAGAGCAACATTTTCAAAAAATAAAACATTCAAGCAAAAAATGCACTGTATCAGGTTTTGCTATCAAACATCAATGATAACGAAACAAACAGAAAACAACGTTCACATGCAACAAAAGCAAAAATAAAATAAAAACGAAATGAAGGAAGTTGGAACCTAAAGCGAACCACCAACCCATGCACTAGTAGAAAATGGGGCAACCATCTAAGCCTTTAGTACTGGTTCCCTTCCGAACCGGTACTAAAGGGGTCATTTGTACCGGTTCGGGGGCGAGGAGCTTTTTTACCGGTTCATTAGGGGTTTTCGTACCAGTTCGAGTTAGGAACCGGTCCTAAAGGTTTTCGGCCAAAATTTCAGACGGTGGATAGGGCCAGGGCTGGACCTTTGGTACCGGTTCATGTGGAGAACCGGTACTAAAGGGTGCCTCCATATGATCCCTGTCCCCTGCCCACCCGATTCATCCTTCATTTCTTCCTCTCTCTTTCACATTTCTAAATTTTTTGCACCTCTCACACTCCAACAAATCTTCATTTTTTGTCCACCATTTTAACAAGATTAACGACATCCATCTATCCAAGGGTTAGCAATATCATCCTTTCTTCCGGCGTTCCTAATTTAGCTCATTTCTTTGCTAGTTTAACTCGTATTATTTTTCTAGTGCTAGCAAGGTGTTCGATGAAATGCCTAAGTTAGGGATTTTCTTTTCTTTATATGAAATTTGAGCTGAAATTATATTATGTTTTGTAGGTTTTAGTATCATCCCCGTCCTCACCGCTGTCGATCGCCAGCGTCGTCCCCTAGCCGACACCGTACCACCTCGATGAGCCCCTTCTTTTTATAAAAAAACTTAGTTTTATGTGATAAACTTGAATATTAATTAAGTTGGTCGCTCATATATCCATGATGTTGTGTAATTAATGATTTTTGATATACATATATAATGCAGATGAGTCGGCAATGGATGTACGGTGACCGGTGCCATCCCGACTTCATTAAAGGCATGCATTATTTTCTCAGCGTGGCTGAGGCAAACAACCGGTCGAATGGTTTCATCTATTGTCCATGTAATTCCTGTAAGAATATGAAGGATTACTCTACCTCAAAGACCATTCACGTCCACCTGCTGAAGAACGGTTTCATGCCCAGCTATAATTGTTGGACCAAGCACGGAGAAAGTGGGGTTATATTGGAAGACAACGAAAAAGAAGAGGATAGTGACAACTATCCTATTTTCACTGAAGACGGTGATAGTAGAATGGGGGAAGACGAAGCTGAAGAAGAGTCCATTTTTGATGAGCCGATTTCTTATGACCCCGATGACAATTTGGTTCGGGCCATTCTTGATGCGAAGATAAACTGCGGAAGTGAAAAGGAGAGGTTGAAGTTGGAGAAAATGTTAGAGGATCACAACAAACCGTTGTACCCAAATTGCAAAGATGGCCAGAAAAAGCTGGGTAGCACGCTGGAATTGCTGCAATGGAAGGCAGAGAATGGTACTCCTGACAAGGGATTTGAAAAGTTGCTGAAAATAATAAAGAAGATGCTTCCAGGGGAGAACGCATTGCCCTCTAGTACGTACGAAGCAAAGAAGGTTGTCTGCCCTCTAGGATTAGAGGTGCAGAAGATACATGCATGCATCAATGACTGCATTCTCTACCGCAAGGAGTACGAGAATTTGAATGCATGCCCGGTATGTAGTGCATTGAGGTATAAGATCAGGCGAGATGACCCTGGCGATGTTGAGGGCGAGTCCACCCCCAGGAAGAGGGTTCCTGCGAAGGTGATGTTGTATGCTCCTATAATACCACGGTTGAAACGTTTGTTCCAAAACAAAGAGCATGCCAAGTTGTTGCGATGGCACAAAGAGGACCGTAAGAAAGATGTGATGCTGAGACACCCCGCTGACGGGTCGCAGTGGAGAAAAATCGACAGACAGTTCAAGTCATTTCCAGATGACGCAAGGAACTTAAATCTTGGTCTAAGTACAGATGGCTTTAATCCTTTCGGGGAGCAGAGCTCCAGTCATAGCACATGGCCAGTGACTCTATGTATCTATAACCTTCCTCCTTGGTTGTGCATGAAGCGGAAGTTCATTATGATGCCAGTGCTCATCCAAGGTCCGAGGCAACCAGGCAACGACATTGATGTGTACCTGAGGCCATTGGTTGAAGAACTTTTACAGTTGTGGCGTGAAGAAGGTGTACATGTGTGGGATGAGCACAAAAAGGAGGAATTTGACCTGCATGCCTTGCTTTTTGTAACCATCAATGATTGGCTTGCTCTTAGTAACATTTCAGGGCAGTCAAACAAGGGATACAATGCATGCACACACTGTTTAGGTGAGACTGACAGTATATATTTGGGAAACAAGAATGTGTACCTGGGGCATCGTCGATTTCTTCCAAAACAACATCACGTAATAAAGAGAGGAAAGCATTTCAGAGGTGAGGCAGATAACCGAACGAAGCCTACCCGCCCTACTGGGGATGTTATATATGATATGGTCAAGGATTTAAAAGTGATCTTTGGAAAGGGTCCTGGCGGACAATCTGTTCCGCATGATGTTGACGGACACGTACCCATGTGGAAGAAGAAGTCTATATTCTGGGAGCTACCCTACTGGAAATTCCTAGAGGTTCAGTCGGCAATCGACGTGATGCACGTGACGAAAAATCTTTGCGTGAACCTGCTAAACTTCTTGGGCGTGTATGGGAAGACAAAAGATACACCAGATGCACGGCAAGACCAGCAAAGTATCCACGAAGGAAACAACCTGAATCCAGAGAAGTATCAAGGTCCTGCCAGCTACGCTCTTACCAAAGAAGAGAAGGAGATCTTTTTTGAAGTACTGAGTAGCATCAAGGTCCCGTCTGGCTTCTCGTCGAATATAAAGGAAATAATAAACATGTCAGAGAAAAAGTTTCAAAACCTAAAGTCTCATGACTGCCACGTGATTATGACACAATTACTTCCGGTTGCATTGAGGGGGCTTCTGCCGGAAAATGTTCGAGTACCCATTGTCAAGCTATGTGCGTTCCTCAATGCAATTTCTCAGAAGGTGATCAATCCACTAACTCTACAAATTTTACAGAAGGATGTGGTGCAATGTCTAGTCAGCTTCGAGTTGGTGTTCCCACCATCCTTCTTCAATATTATGACACATCTCCTAGTTCACCTGGTCAAAGAGATTATCGTTCTCGGTCCTGTATTTCTACACTACATGTTTCCCTTTGAGAGATTCATGGGAGTCTTAAAGAAGTACGTTCATAACCGTGCTAGGCCAGAAGGAAGCATCTCCAAGGGCTATGGAACAGAGGAGGTCATTCAGTTTTGTGTTGACTTTATTCCTGACCTTAAGCCGATCGGTGTTCCTGAATCACGCTATGAGGGGAGACTGGGTGGAAAAGGCACGCTAGGGAAGAAAGCAACAACGTGTATGGACGGACATTATTTCACTCAAGCACACTACACAGTTCTACATAATTCCATCTTGGTGGCTCCGTACATAGTGGAACACAAGGATATCTTACGCTCCGAATACCCGGAGCAACGTGAAGATTGGATTGATGGAGAACACATGAAGACTTTCGGCGGTTGGTTGCAAACACGTCTCATGAATATCACTGATGAAGAACAACTATACTTGTTGGCCAAGCAACCATCTTCGACTATATCGACTTTTCAAGGGTACGAGATTAATGGGAATACATTTTACACGTTTGCCCAAGATAAAAAGAGCACCAACCAAAACAGTGGTGTCCGCTTTGATGCAGCAGAGGGCAATGGGAAGAAGGTCACATATTATGGGTACATAGAGGAGATATGGGAACTTGACTATGGACCTAATTTCAAGGTCCCTTTGTTCCGGTGCAAATGGTTCAACATGAAAGACGGGGTACAGGTAGACCCGCAGTACGGAATGACTACAGTGGATCTCAAGAATCTAGGGTATGACACCAAACCATTCGTCCTAGCCAGTGAAGTGGCTCAGGTTTTTTATGTGAAGGACATGTCTACCAAACCTAAAAAAAGAAAAGAAAGGCAAGAGTACACATCATACCTTGAGCCAAAGTGCCACATAGTTCTTTCAGGAAAAAGAAACATCGTGGGAGTAGAGGACAAGACAGACATGTCAGAATATTATAATAAGTTTGATGATATTCCATCCTTCAAGGTAAAAACTGACCCAAGCATCATCTTAAATAATGAAGATTTTCCATGGTTGCGTCGCAATCAGAAGAAAGGGAAACACACGAAGAAAACTCAGAAGACTAGCTAGATAGTGATCATAACTTGTGTATCTCAATATGAAATCACTTTTGTGTAATGATGTTACTGTATGTAAGATATTAACAATGGAGATGTAGTCTTTCATGGGCTTGCGTCATGGCCTACCGTGGCCCCTGCCTGCGCTACCCTCAGTCCCAGCCCACGCGTGCTCACCCGCCGAGGTTCGAGTATCGCGACCCCGATGCCAGCGACGACGACATCGGCGACTCCAACATTCGAATCTAGCCATGTGTATCTTAATTTTCAGTTGAGCTATGTACTTTAATTCGAGTTCAATCGTAATAAAATTTTATTCCCGCACATCCAGAGACAAAGAGCGAAAAAGAGAGAGAAAGGACAAGGGGCAGGGGTGAAAAAAGTGCATGTGCACAAGTGTTGGAGAAAAAGAAATACAAAATAAATAAATAGAAAAGCTGCGCCACGAGAGATTTCGAGAAAGAAACCGAAATAGAAAAAAAAATAGAAAAGAGAAAGAAATAGAAAAGAAAAAGAGAAAGAAACAGAAAATAAAATAAAATGAAATAGAAAAGAGAAAGAAACAGAAAAAAAAGAAATAGAAAGGAAACAGAAACAGAAAAAAAAAGAAATAGAAAGGGCTGGACCTTTGGTACCGGTTCGTCCCTACAACCGGTACCAAAGACCTCTTTGGTACCGGTTTGGGGTTGGAACCGGTACGAAAGGTCCTTTCCTTCCCCAAATCGACCCCGCGCGAGCCACTTCTCACATCTTCTCACACTGCTGCACGAAGATGCCGCCGCCGCCTCCTCCCTCCTCGAGCACGAGCTCGCCGCTGCGCCCCCCCCCCCCCCCGAGGAGAAGATCGCCGCCGCCACCTCCCTCCCGTGGACGCCCGTCGCCGTGCCTGCGAGCTAGCGCAAGCTCACCGGCGGCTCGCCCATCCGGCCTGCTTCTCCCTCCTCACGCCCGCGGCCGCGACGTCGCCCAAATCCTTGTGAGCATCCCCGCCTCCCTCGCCCTGTTCCCGTGTAGCGCCCGTTCGTTCTAACCCACGGGGTCGAGCTCATCGTCGACGCCCGTGCCACTGCCGCCGCCGCACTCGACGCCGTCGCCGTTCCGACGAGCCCCTGTCGATGCCGCCACCACCAAACAACGCCCCTTCCTCTCCTCATTCGATTGGGCCCAATGCCACCCGCAACGCCCTCGCGTTCGATCGTCGATGTCGGTGCCGGCGCCGCCGCTTCGCCGCCACCGCGCGCGAGGTGTTCTTCGAAATGTCTGGCCGGTGAAGTCGGGGACGTGGGCGTCGACAACGGCCCTGCACTGCTGATACGTCCAAAACGTATCTATAATTTCTTCTTGCTCCATGCATGTTTTGTGTGATATTTCTATGTTCTAGATACACTTTCATACATTTTTATCATATTTGGACTAACCTATTAACTCAGTGCACCCCAGTGCCAGTTCCTGTTTTCTGCTGTTTTTCTATTTCAGTTTTCCCCCATATAAAAAGTGCCAGAAAAATTCGGGAAAATTCAGATAAAAAATCAGCGTGGAGGAAGCTTCGCGAAGAGCCCGGGAGGGGCCAGAGGGGAGCCAGGGGGCCCAGGCGGCCACCCGGCGCGGCCCCACCCCTGGCCGCGCCAGGGGGGCGCCTGGGGCCCCTGGTCCACCTCTGGCTGCCCCCCTTCGCCTATTTATTCTCCGTCACGGGAAAACTCCAGGAGAGGAACCCTATTCCGCGAACTCGCCTCTGTTCCGCCGCCGCCGCGCTTACGAAGATCGGGAGCACCAGAAGACCTCTTTCCGGCACCCTGCCGGAGGGAGGATTGACCTTCGGGAGTCTACTCTCCACCATGGATGCTCCCCGGATGTCTCGTGAGTATTTTTCCTTGGACCATGGGTCCGTGATCAGTAGCTATGTGATGTTCTCCTCCCCTCTTTGATCTTCATTGTTTAGACCTCGTGAGCTGCCCTACATGATCGAGGCACCTTTGTAATATTTCTGCTATTGCTATGTTGAGTTTGATAGGATCTGATGGATTATGAGATTATGTTCAGATTGTGATAGAGTAATATATTTGGTTTTTATCTCTTATATTTTTGTTCCTAAGTAATTCTTGCATGTTCACCGTTGCTGTTTATTGCTTTGGCCAAGTAGTAGGTAGTGACTTCAAGAGGGAATGTTGTGCTAGATTGTGGGTTCAATCCCCCCGATGATACGCTTGAGTGACAGAAACATGAGTCTAGGGGATGTGTTGTTGCCACAAGGGGGAAAACAACGGTGCTTGTGACCGCGGTCACAAGGATTGTTTACTTTACGCAAAGTTCTTTTTAATGCAGTTGTCTGTTGCTTTGGGTTTACACTTTGGGTGGGGCTCGCAACTTAATACCAGCGATATGTTCTGGATAGATATCTCAAGGTGGATGATTAGTAGTAGATGCAGATGGATTTCGGTCTACTTATCTTGGCGTACTGCCTGTGCTTTTGAACCTCGTCCTTTCTTTTGTAGCATAGTTAGCATTGCGGTGCGTTCATAATCCTGTCAATTGCCTTTCTGTAATTTGTTTACCTCGCATAGCAATTTTATCGTCTTTTGGGAGAGAGACATCACTAGCGAACATCACGTATCCCGGTCCATATCCTCATTATTGTTTCCAAGCTATATTTACTTTACTGCTTTTACTTGCTATCATTATCCCTTGCATTTTATCCTTGTGAACAACAAGACCGGAGAGATTGACAACCTCTCTGAACTTCGTTGGGAACAAAGTTATCTGTGTCTGTGTGCAGGTCCATGTCGGTTGCGCCGCTGACACCTACTTATCATCTCTGGAGTCCTACTGGAGACAAACCTTGGTATCTTCACCGAGGGAAAACTGCTGCTGCACTGCATCTCAACCTTCCACTTGGGGTAACCAACGAAGGGGCGAGAAGCCACCAAGAAAGCGCACTTGCTTGCCCCCCTGCTCTGTGACGATGGTAGACACCGGTCTCACGCCGCTTGTAGACGACGGGGAATATGGTCACGCGTCGTCGACGCCGGTCTCACGCCGCTTGAAGGAGAAGGGCACGACCTCGCCGTACGCGCGTCCATGGCCGCCCACCGGCTCACGCCGCTTGTACCCTTTGGTACCGGTTGGTGTTCGTCGGCTAGCACGGCGCCGACGTGAGGAGGAGTGCCGAGTGGCAGGAAGTGATAGGGAGAGGGAGGCTAGGGCAAGCAGCGGCTCGAGGGCATGTCCGGGAGGGAGGTGGTGCATGTATCTCTTGCGACATAGAGAGAAGAGCGAGAGGAGCCCCGAGTGTTAGGGTTAGGGTTATTGCTTTCTTCATTTCAATTGTTATCCATCTAGCAATCTGTTATGATCATGACATGATGAATGAATTAATTGCTTTCTTAATTTTTTAGTGACATTGAGCTATGAAGGACGACACCTTTGTCCGAAATGAGGATCAAGAAGAAGCCGTGCAGAGAATGATATTTGAGAGTGCCCGTGGGCCGGAACCCGATGGAGATGACTTTGAGCTCACACAATTTCTGTACGATGTCGGTGAGGGACTTGAGTCTGAAGAGATTAGAAGAGAGAACGAAGTGTCCATAACAAACTCCGGCGAGGTGTATATTTATGTATCAAGTCTATGTTCATCAGTAGATGCATTCATTTATTTGTGTTGCACTTATTAATGAATCATTTTTATTTTAGCCTTCTGGATCATCGAGCAAGTCTGTTAAAACAAAACGAGGCCCGACGCAATTGCTAAAGGGCGAGGGTAGGTTAGCCCTCGTCGCATTTAAGGATAACGGTGAACTGGTGCATCCCAAAGAGCACTGCCGCAAATTTATAAATCAAGCTGGAGTTCTTGTTAGGGACCATGTACCGATCATCATTCAATAGTGGCATAAGCCGAAGAACGCGGGGACTGAAGCTAGTTATGTCAACGACGCGTTGAAAATTTTTCTTTGCGACAATCTACTGACACGCTTCAGCCTACCGGAAGACATGACGGAAGGCCAGAAGAAGAAACTCAAGGAATGGACTCTCAAGAAGATGGCCATGCAATTCCAGACATGGAAGAAAAATTTATGGGACAAATATAAGCATGAAGATCCAGTATTCAATGATAATCTAGTGAAGATAAAAGATCACTGGCCCGCATTTAAGAGGTATAAGCAATCGTCTACTCATGTGTCCCGATCGGTCACAAATACGAAAAATGCTTCAAAGAAGGAATTTTTCCATCATTTGGGGTCAGGTGGCTACAAGACTGCCATTCCGAAGTGGAGAGCGTTTGAAGATAAACTGATGGATGCAGGAATCACTCCACAGACATGGGACTGGCCCGACCGGTCCAAGCTCTGGTTGTTCGCGCATGGGGCAGGGTTGGACCCAAAGACAGGGAAGATCGTTGCGCAGGGGAAATGGAAGGACAAAATTGAAGCAATCACGAAGAAGCTTATAGATGCAATTGAAAAGGTCAGAAAGGGAGAGTACATTCCCGATAGAGAGAATGACGAGCTGACACTCGCTTTGGGAAATCCTGAACACGTTGGACGGGTTCGAGCTCGCCCAGGTCTCACCAAGAAGGAAGCATGGCCGGAGTGCACTGACACTTATAGAAGCCATTCGCGAAAGAAGAAGAAGGAGTCAGACAGGTTAACGGAACTGTTAAATAGGGTGGAGGCGCTTGAGAAAAATCAGAGGGAACCTGATCAGCCGCTGTTTATACAGGATCCTCAAGCCGATGCCGCCCCATCTCAGCGAAGAAGCAGTGTGGGTTCCTCGCATCTTGACGAATGTGGAGGAAGCTACCCCGTGGATTATGTCACGGAGAAGACAGATTGCGAGCTACATATGTTATTCAGGAACGTGTCCGTTAAGGTGGCGGTCGGCTATGTTTACCCAAATGAAGATGGAGCAACGCACCATCATATGCCCATTCCACCTGGCTGTGTTCGTGTCGGGGTGGATGAAGTTGTTTCGGGTTTTGAAACATTGGAGCTTGATTTTCCTAGAGGTGACGATGAGAAGACAATGGCCGATGTCAAGCACGGTTTCACCCTATGGCCCAAGAAATACATCGTCCTTTTGCAAAGGCCACCGACTCCTCGTACCATTCCACCTGAGCAGGAAAGGCCACCGACTCCTCTTCGTAGCGGTCCACATGAGCAGCAAAGGCCATCGACTCCTCCTGGTAGCAGTCCACATGAGCAGCAAAGTCCACACCTACCTGAGAGGGACCCCAGCGTTAGTCCGCCATCTCGAGATCCTCCGCGTAAGACAGCGTCCTTCAAGCGGAACGGTACGCCGCCTAGGAAGAGACCTAGAAAGGAGAAACCACTGCCGCCTATTGAGAAGTTACCTTGGGAAAAAACTATCGAGAAAAACATGGAAACCTGTAAGTCCGAGCTGAAAGCCTTTTTTGCTAAGAAAGTGCCAGAGATTCCTTTTAAGAAGACTCTAGATCCGGTGAAAGTTGTGCGTACCGTTGAGAATCTATATGACCCTATACCATCGCCGCCATCTGACTATAGGTGTTCTATTAAAAAGTCGTATGACGAGATGATGAGGGCTAAAAAACCCTCTCAATCGGGTGTCACAGCGAAAAAAGGGAAACAACAAGTGCACCAGCTCGGACAACAACCCGTCCAATCGGTCCCCCCTCTCATGGTGTTTGACGAGAAGGCCGTTGAAAGTTCTCGACAATCCATCGATTACCCCTTAGATGAAGTAGCATATCAATTTGTTCAAGGGAAAGATTTGGTCGAGAATCTCAGGAAGCTACCAACAAGTATGCGTAATTTGCATACGTGGTACAGTAATGCCACAAAGAGAGGGATCGAGTGTATCATGGTGCGAGTTAAGGAAGAGCACTACTTCCAAGAATACTCTGTGAGCGTTGACTTCAGCGAACTTTTTCAGTTATACAATCTCCGGGCCCTCGACAAATCTATCATCAGTTGCTATTGTCTGTAAGTGATTTATTTATGTAATTTGAGAAGTCTTTAGCTCAGCTCGTTCTTTGTCTGCAAATTATAATCTTTTGTGCGCTATATTATGCAGATCGAAGATGCTCGAATGCAAAAGAGATGAAATCAAGCACATTGGGTTCATTGACCCGAATACAATGCATGAAATAACCATAGAGGATCCCATCTATAACAGGGATACACCGGAGACTTTGCTAAGGTTTTTGAAGCGACAACGTGACAAAAAGATAATACTTTGGCCTTACAACTTCAAGTGAGTGTTACTGTCTTATAAGACATTTCTCTTTTACTCACGAGATGTTCAAATTTTAACTGATGACTTATATATATGGCACTGCATATTTAAACGTGCGCAGGTTCCACTTTATTCTTATCGTTATTGATATGTACGAAGGAAAAGTTGAAGTCTTTGACTCAAAAAAACAAAGAGCCTATACTATATAAGACGGCTTTTCTTATGCTCAAAAAGTAATTTTAATTCTTATCGGGTTTTTTCGTTAATTTCCTAATATCAACTAATTGATAACTTTTTTATGCATTTTCTTTTGTCGGGCAGTGTATGGGAAACGTTCATCAAGGAAGATCAGTCCCATGAATGGAAACCGAAGCTGACATGGCGTTTGAACAAAGTAAGTAGTACTACCTAGGTCCACACACCTTTATCATACTTGATTATTGTTTGATTGAATTATATTCTTGTACAGAAATGCCCGCAACAACCACAGGGGACTAATCTATGTGGATACTACGTTTGCAAGAACATCCATAAAATTGTCAGCGAGCGAACAAATAATGAAAGAAATAAAGAGGTACGAAAACAATATTCACAAATTTATTTTGTTATCATATATAAGTTGTGCTTAGTTTCAGTAATAATTGTTTGATTGTGATTTGATATATATATACACACACACATAGCTCATGTATTCATTTGTATCTCATTCTTTTATAGTTGGCAAGAAAGCGGGACTAGATATCAATCGAGGAACGCTTCAAAGCAATTAGCGATGAATTGGCGGGATTTTTCCTTCGGGACGTCATACCGCCATTCGGAGAGTTCCACTATGAATGAAGATGTACATGTAACATATAGTTTGACTCGGAGATCGAGTACCACTATGCTACATGTAATAGATAGTATGCCTCGGAGAGTACCACTATATATGCATGAAGATCGATCTTCATGCATACGTACTACTTAATTTGCGATCTTATACAATTACATGTGTTATATTATATGCACCAAGTTGCTATGCATCACCTTTATCTTCATGTACTACCTAAACCCAAACGCGTAGCAGGCGCATCGACGCGATATGAAACGGTCCGATACCCCTAAACCCCTCCCTAAGCATCGACGCGATATGAAACGGTCCGATACCCCTAAACCCCTCCTTAAAATCCTAAACCCTGAATTAACCTACCGGTTCGTATTACAAACCGGTACCAAATCTCCTTTGGCCTGCGCACTCTTCTGGACGCCCACATGGAGGCTCCTTTAATACCGGTTCGCAAGGAACCGGTATGAAGGGGGGGCTTTTGTACCGGGCCTCTCAATGAGCGATTTTCTACTAGTCACATGCACGATGACCATTGCCGGGTTGCTTCAATCGACCGTCCGGCGTGGCCACGGTGCAGTACCGTACTCAGATAGACAGGGACATGAAATTCACGTCACGGCCGATGATTGCTTGGGTGAGGGAAAATTATCATCATAGGACACACATAGGGAAGAGATGGAGAGAATTATTCGAATGTCCCGAGCCCGAGGCCGGGATTTTCTACTCACGGGAGGATTCCTGCCTGGCAAATGAGCCTAAATTCGTCCAGATCCACCACAATATCTACTGCCGAGACATTACCATTCCGTCATTATCTCAACCTCATGCCACTACCCCTGCTGCCATTTTAAACGGAACAATAAAATATTTGAAGTCGAATATATTAAATTTAGCTTTTTAAATGTCCATGGACACGATCAGGTGTATCCGCGGACTGTGATCAATCATCTTTAAATTTTCGTTTTCACAATCGGATTTTTCAATTACGAGATTCAAATTCATACAATTACATGCAATATAAAACCTAATTTTAATTTTCATTGGCAGTGTTCCTGCAGTGCCGGTGTTCCCATGTTCGGGGGCTGGCTGCGCCTCCGGGATTGTCCGTCCCAGCTCCGGGGTAGCGCCAACGATGTGGTTGTGCCTTCGACGACAGCGTGCAGACGCCAAACAGGACCGCACCGCTTCCGACGATGCAGCGACAACGCTCTTCACATTGGATACAAGCGTCACTTGGGTGAAAACTATGGATTTACGGTGGATCGAGGTCAACCGTTGTCGGTCGTTCTCCTTCCTAGTAGTAGTGGAGGCAAGATTCAATGACGCCCCAGGAATCTCTTGCGTATTGTAGCAATTTGCTACAGTACCTGATATAGTGAAGGAATGAGACTGGTCTCATGATCCCAGGCAATAGCCCGGGCTGCCTGGGGCGATGATGCTGCTGATGCTTTCGATCACGATGGAGCGCAATGCGGATGTCCATCTCCTCCTTCAGCCAAATTGGAACGAGGTCCCGGTCCATAAATCGGACATGGAGGACTTAGATCCACTGCCCGCCATGTCGGAGAAGGTCAGAGAACACTAGAAGGGAGCTTGGGGGTGGAGTGAAATTATATGGAGAGAGTGGAGTGGAGAGTGACCAGGGTTTGATTCGAGGAGCGGATGGGTACGAATATATTTGGGGTCGGAGTGGGCCAAGTTGGTCGGATCTGACATGGCAAACATGCCCGGTAGTGCTCGAACCACCCCATACATGTCCCATATTTGAGACGTATATGAGAAGTGTCGGTCAACCCAGGCGTTTGAGGTCGGTATGACGCATCCGCCTGGATCACTATTTTTGACCGGTCAATGACCAGCTCGTCTGCCCGATCATATAAAAATGATATGAGAATCTCGGCTCTATATAGTCTCACAGGATAGGATCCAGGAATGTTTGAGAAGATCGCACAGGGACGTCGACCCGGTCGGTGTGGAGAGACCAGAGGTAGAAAAATCCCATCAACGGCCAATTGCACCCCACTCTTAGTATCACGTGCGACAATTACATCCTTTTCTCCTAAGAATTTTGGTCTTTTTCGTAAACATATAAAGTCTACGCATCTTTTGGTCGATAGGTAAAAAAGACTAACATAAAAAAGAGAAAGAAAGGGATTTAACATAGTACACAAACATCCAGTCCAAAATCTAGCCATTAAAGGCAAGGATACGAAACCCAAAGCAACTAGGTCGCGTCACAACCAACGTCAGACACGTCCATCGCGGGGCCTCGATTCCAAGACTGAGAAAATCAATGAACCCTCCACCTTCAGTGCCTACAGGGGTCGGAAGGTGGGTTGCAAGACATGGCCGACATGAGGAAGAGGCCTTGGAGGAAGCGTCGATGATGAGGGGGTGACCCCATGACTCCTACGGATGAAGGTACTCGGTGCGTGTCAAGACCAAAAGCCTGTTGGAAGCTTCGGCTGGACCAGGCTCGGCCGACATGAAGCACCGACAATTGCACCGACCTAGGAGTCCACGGCATCACGGATACATAGACTTGACAGCCAAGGCTATCTATATTACGAAACTGCCCTTGTAAACCTAGACGGACTCCTCGAGACCTAGCCTAGTATATAAAGGTTGGAAGAGAGGACGTCTAGGGCATCCAATCTCACCGCAACAACTCTGGCCTAGAGCGACTCTCGCCTTGACCACCACTGTAATCACAATCATCATAATACAATCGAGCAAGAAGTAAGGGTTTCACCGATCGAGGGCCCTAAACCTAGGTAAATCCATGTCTCCTGTTAGCCAACGAGATCGCCAACCTCGCACTCTTCTCTCTACGATCTAAACCCAGGGTACCTTACCATGGGATTTGCCGAGGCCGATCCTCGTCAATTGGCGCCGGCCGTGGGGACGACGCAGGTTGGAGTGATCTCGGCGGTCCCAGCATCCGCAACCGAAAACTCGGCGACTTCGACAACGGTCCAAGCAAGGATCGATTTACTCAAAGGCTTCAAGCTCATGGCAAATTTTCCGATCTCGCAGTTCGGCGCACTCGACCAACATGCGGGTCAAGCTCAAGCCTTCGGAGGCTATCGAAGCTACCTCCAACAGCAAAGAAACCGCCGATCCAAAAGACATACTCAAGTTGCAGTCGCAAAACCTCATACGGCGTCACCCGCCAGAAATTCAAATCGAGATCTCAAACGACCAAGCACCAACCGCAACATCGGCCCGTACCATCAATCGAGCACCCTCGGGAGTAGCCGCTCCTAACGTCGACTCGACCACCCGGCCGGGCAACTATTACGATCCCGCCAGAAGACCAGATGAGTTTGCCAAGATGATCCGAGACCACATGATCCACGACATAATCGAGTTGGATCCCAGATTCCACTCTCGCTCAAAGGACCACTCGAGGAAATATCGAATCATCGGGAAGAAGCGACGCTACAACCCTAACGACCTTACGCCCAGGGAGCAGTTGGACGAGGTATGCACGATCCACTGTTTCAAAGACGACGAAGGATGTCTCAGGTCGAGTCACACACTCGCGGAATGTCGGTTTTTCATCGATCTCTCCAACAGGCTGAAGGAAGATAAGCAACGTCAAGCCAATAAGACTCGCGGAGCAGCTGCAGCACCAACACCTGATGGCTTCTCACCCCTCGTTGGTTACCCCAAGTGGAAGGTTGAGATGTAGCCTAGCAGCAAGTTTCCCTAGGTGAAGATACAAAGGTTTATCGAACCAACGGACTCCGAATTCTGCAAGTAGGTGTCAACGGCGCCAGAGATTAATTTTTCGGATGGAGATGAGGTTGACGTGGACCTGCACACGCAACAAGTAACTTTGCTCCCAACGTGTACAAAGGGGTTTTCAATCCCTCTGGCATTGTCGTTTACAAAGGATCAAACGCAAGAGGATAATATTGATAGTGGTAATAGCAACTGAAAGTAAAAGAAGAAAATAAAGTGGTGGTGTAAACAGTGGTGGAAATATGGACCGGGGTCCCATGATGTTTGCTAGTGATGTCTCTCTCCCAAAAGACGATAAAATAGCTAAGTTGGGTAAACAAATTACAGCTGGGCAATTGACAGAATTATAAATGCACCGCAATGCTAATTATGCTACTGGAAAGCTAGAGGCTCAAAAGTATGGGCAGTACGCCAAGACAAGTATAACGAAATTCATCTAAATCTACTCATCCACCTTGAGATATATATCTAAAACATCTCGCTGGTATTGAGTTGCAAGCCCCACCCAAAGTGTAAACTCAAAGCAATAGACAATTGCATTAACAAACTTTGCGTAAGGTAAATAATCCTTGCAACCGCGGTTACAAGCACCATTGTTTTCTCCCTGGTGGCAACATCACATCCCCTAGTCCCATGTTTCTATCACTCAAGCTAGACATTGTGGGGCATGAACCCCACAATCATGCATAAACCCTCCCTCTTGGAGTTACTATCTACTATTTGGCCAAAGCAATAAAAAGCAACGGAGAACATGCAAAAATTACTCAAGAACAAAATATAAAAGGTAAACCAAAATATAAATCGTCACAATCTAAACATAATCTCATACTCCATCGAATCTCATCAAACACAGCATAGCAACAACAGGAAAATTACATAGATGCCTTGATCATGTAGGGCAGCTCACAAGGGCTAAGAATTGAGGCACAAGATTGGAGAGAAGACAAAACATAGCTACTGTTCATTGACCCATGTTCCAAGGAGGACTATTCATGGCACATCCGGGAAGCGTCCATGGTGGTGGAGAAGCTGCCGAAGGTCAATCCTCCCTCCGGCAGGGTGCTGGGAAGAGGTCTTCTGGTGCTCCCCATCTTGGAAGCGCGGCGGAGAAACAGAGAGGAATGTCACGATGTGGGGGGTCTCTCAGAGGGTTTTCGGAACGAGGGGTAAAAATAGGTCGAATGGGGGTGCTAGAGGTGGGCAAGGTCGCCCAGGCGTCCACCTGGCGCGACCAGGGGGGTGGCCGCGCCACCAGGGCGCCTGGGTGCCTGGTGAGCCCCCCCCCCCCCCCCCGCCCTCCTTCGGGGATCTGGAAGCTTCTTGTACGCTGATTTTTTATATGATTTTTCTGGAATTTTTGGAGCTCTGTAAGTATGGGTAAAAATCTGCAACTTACACACATCAGCAGACAGAAACTGGCACTGGGTACATTGAGTTAGTAGGTTAGTCCAAATATGTGTAAAAAATATAAAAGTGTAGCAAAACACATAGCAATGTCACATAAAAAAGCATGGAACAAGCAGAAATTATAGATACGTTCGAGACGTATCAACACCCAACATGGACGACCATTACCCACCAGCTCGCGGGAAAATATGCATGATCCAAGAAGGGCGCTCGTCAAAGAAAAAAGAGGAAGCAAACACCCTCCAAGCCTACACTGCAACCACGATAAAAGAACCTTACTAGTTACTACCTCTGCGACTCGGAATTCAGCATAACTTTCTCACAAAGGGACCACACGCTGGCAATCCGAAGACCAGGGAATGCCCCACTGGTCCTCAAGGCTCAGATAGGAGGTTATGAGTTATGACATGCCACGAGTGTTCATGGCTGTAGGAAGCAGCATGAATATCATTTTCTCCGATACTCTCCGCAAGATGTTGATACGTCTCAAACGTATCGACTTATCCAAACACTTTTGCTATTGTTTTGGCCTCATTCTTGCATGATTTGAATGGAACTAACCCAGAATGACGCTGTTTTCAGCAGAGTTGCCTGTATGGCTTTTTGTGTGCAGGAAAATGGATTTTAGGTGTCCCGGAAAATTCCAGTAAATAATAGAGAAAATCCACACACCGGGAGGAACCAGATGTCACAAGAGGGGCCAGAGGGGGGCTGCCCCTGGCCCACGAGGCCAGGTGGCGCGGCCAGGCCCCTGGCTGTGCCAGGAGGGCGCCTGGGTGGGTCCCACCCCCTCTGGTGCCCTACCTCGACTCCTATTTTTACCCGAGACGGAGCAACCCCAGAACATAAGTTGTTTTGCCAATTCTCGTCGCGGAGCCGTCGCCACCCTCTGTTCTTCTCCGGGAGAGCTAATCTGGGGGATGTTTTGGTCTCCGGTGAGGGGGAATCGTCGCCATCGTCATCATCATCGCCACTCCATCACCCTTCCATGACTCCTCCTTTCATGTGTGAGTAATTCTTTGTTGTAGGCAAAGGGGATGGTAGGGATTGGATGAGTTAGATCATGTAATAGTTCATCAGATTGTTGGGGGCATGTTGCATATCATCTACTATGGTGTTTATCATCTTTGTTACTACTTGTTGTTCTTCATGCTTGCCACTTTGGGTCTGAGTGCCATGATTTCAGATCTGAACCCTATGTGTTTTCAAGAATATATTTGTGTTCTTGATCCTATCTATGAGTTGTATGCACCTATTATAGTCCGGAACCGGCGGTCCCAATGGTGACAGCTTGGGACACCAAAGGGGATGGACTATAATTTGAGGATTCCATGTATCCATTGATTGTTAATGCTTTGTTCCGGTGCTCTTTGACAGGAACACCTTAATCTCCATAAGTTCTTTTTGGCCCCGTTTGTAGCGGGATGGTAGGACAAAAAATGTTGTGCAAGTTCTTATTGCAAACACGTACAAATACCTTGGGATACATGCATAATGTTTGATATTAGCCTAGATGATCATTACTTTTTTGTGTGTCTTACCCCAAGTAAATTACATGTTATGTCTCATCCATGCAGCGCCAAACCATCTGTCTCCCTAGCCTATAGTGTTTTAATTCTGCTGGTCACAAGTTACTTTACTTTTACCGTTTTACTTTCGTTGCTTTGCAACCACTATTGTCATTGCCACCATCACTTCCATATCACCGTGACTACTAATATCTCGTTGCCAAACAAATATCTTTCAGATGCGGTTGAATTGACAACTCAACTGTTAAAGCTTATAAATATTCTTTGGCTCCCCTTGTGTTGAATCAATAAATTGGGTTATCTTACCCGCGAAGACTATCGCGATCCCCTACACTTGTGGGTCATCAGGACTGTTTTTTGGTGCCGTTGCCGGGGAGCATAGCTTTATTTACAAGTCTACTTGGAGTTAATTTTCTTGCTGTAATTTATCCACTATGGGTAAGAAAGGAGACCCCAAGGTTCCGATTTTACCATCCACTACAAGAAAAGGTACCGTTCTTAGCACTAGTGATACGCTTGATTCATCCTCCATTATGAGTAAGTTTGTTTCACCACCACCACATGCTGCTTCTACTGAGTCTGTTACTGTGTCCGATACTTTTGATGATGCTTCTACTACTTTTGATGAGATTGGTTCACTTAGTCGCTTTGTCGAACCTCAAATTACTAAGGCTGCAAAACAGCCCGGGATTGAAATTCCCGTTACACGTTATCCTATTTGCAGATCCTCTGGTTACCCAGACTTGAGTGGACTTAAGGAAAGAATTTTTGATGATGATTATATTGAGCTTGATGATGATTTATCCATGGTGAATTCTTTTTGGTTTCTGTTGTGAAGGTCCTTTAAGGACATTTAAAACCAAGTTTGAGCCCAAATATTCGTAAGATACCCTTCCATCGGCTCGAAGTGCGGGACTCACACTTTAAGTAATCGATCGATAACCTTCGTGTGGATAATATTGTTTGTGAAGCAAGTTCAACATCAATGTTGTGCGCTGGATATTCAAACACCGTAAAAACCTTTCATACATGTATTAGGGCCACATAGAGTTGTGTGAGGTTACGCAAACCTTCCTTGCATTGTTTTCGATGATGCATCGGTCCTTGAGGCTCGCTTGGTCTACGCATTTGACCAACACCGAGAAGGGCAACTCATGGTGAATCTATCTTGATACATTTGAAAGCAATGTTTTTTTAAGTCTAATGCTTCATAAGATTCCCACCCATCGGCTCAAAGTGTGATGAGAATATGCCCAATTCCAAGTTATTTAGCCACGACTTTCTCATAGGAAGGCTTTGAATGGAGATTTGAGAAGACCGTCAACCAAGCATGGATGTGTGCCTTTTAAAAGCCACCCCAATTTTAGGATTTCCCAGCCTTCTCTTGGCATCATCGTTGATCTGCCTCGTCTCTTATGGCCTTAAGGCCATGGAGGCATGATGAATCTTAATCTTTATTGGTGGAAGGGCTCCTGCTTCATTTTAGATTTCCTTAATCTTTAATTTTATGGTTTGTGTCCTGCTTAGAAAAGCGGGGCGGCGATCGCTTTGTAAAGATGAAATAAGGTTCTTCTCACTTAGCCCTTCATCTCGGTGGTGCGTCTCGCATCGTTGAATGGTATATGGAGGTGTGTATCCAACGGATCTCGCAGGGATTAGACCAGTGTTTGTCTTTGGTGGACCGATCTTCGTTCGTCTGCCTTCGTTTATCTACGGATTAAACCATTTCGATCTACGTTTCTCTTCATAGATGTCAATTGTTGTTCTAACTAGATGATGTCCCGCGTTGTTGCGGAACCTTTTTTAAAATATTTCAGTGAAAATATTTGAAACAATAACTTTTGAACTAATATATGGATTTAATATAAATATCATAGTAAAATAAAAATTTCCATGCATGCATGTTGCCTGTGGGTTTTTATTATGCATAGTGGCATATTAAAGTGGGTCTTTCTCATGCATGTTGGATGATGAGGTGGCATGCTTGCATGTTAAGAGAAATATGCTAGTGGAGGATGATGTGGCATGCGTGATGAGGTGGAGTGTGTGCATGTTAAGAGAATTGATAGTAGTGGGGAGCAACTTCTTAAGAATGTAAGATGCGCTGGTAATTTGGATCCTTAGTACAACAATTTTACGATGATCTATTACAACAAAGTTTGCCCGATTTCCGTAAAGAATGAGCGATGACGGTGGCACATCTTCGACTCACAACAATGTTTATAGTCGTTGCTAAATGGTCCACCAATATTAATACATTTTTTAGTATTTCTATTGTTTTTATATTGCCATAATATTTAATGAACGGTAAGTATAGAAATGTGACAGAAATTTGAGAACATTGTCGACGAAGCATGGTCGCATGCCTTTTATTAAAAGCCACCATCCCGTGCACCAGCTGATAACTCGTACAGGCTATGCGTGACGGCCCCCGACAATGTCTCCTCCAGCACCTTCCCAACTCAGCGGAGCTGACGCTACGGCGGAGCCATTCCACGTCTATGTGGGGTACGACTCCCGCGAGGACATCGCATACCGCGTCTGCCGGCGCTCACTCCTGCGCCGCTCCTCCTTGCCGCTGGAGGTCATCCCGATCGTCCAGCAGGAGCTCCGCGAGGCCGGGCTGTACTGGCGGGAGCGCGGGCCGACGGAGAGCACGGAGTTCTCCTTCACCCGCTTCCTGACGCCGCACCTCGCTGGCCACCGCGGGTGGGCGCTCTTCGTGGACTGCGACTTCCTCTTCGTCGCCAACGTCGCGGAGCTGGCGCGCATGGCGGACCCTCGCTACGCCGTGCTGTGCGTGCACCACAACTACGCGCCCAAGGAGGCCACCAAGATGGACGGCGCCGTGCAGACGGCGTACCCGCGCAAGAACTGGTCCTCCATGGTGCTCTTCAACTGCGGCCACCCCAAGAACCGCGCCGCCCTCACGCCGGAGGCCGTGAGCACCCAGAGCGGCGCGCACCTCCACCGCTTCGCGTGGCTGGACGACGCCGACGTCGGCGAGGTGCCCTTCCCGTGGAACTTCCTCGTGGGGCACAACCGCGTCGACCCGGCGGACGTCGACGGGACCTCGCCGCGCGCCGTACACTACACCTCCGGCGGGCCGTGGTTCGAGCGGTACAAAGACTGCGAGTTCGCCGACCTCTGGGTCCAGGAGCGCGACGCCTACGAGTCGGAGGTGAAAGCCACGCCATCGACAGCAGTACCGCCGTCATTGTCCCCGGTTACCGTGGACGCATATGATACTTCGTTGTTTTCTGTCCGAGAGTGAACGAACTGTCGAGACTGAGCTGTTTTGTTGTTTTCCATGTCGCGCATGTGCCCCTGTTAAGATACTATGTGACGTTCTACTCTCATGTGCAATAAATAAGGTGACCCATGAGGGCCAAGGTGAAATATATCCTAATTTATGGTCTATCAGAATTCAGGATTAGTTTACCAACTTAATAATTAAGTGTGGCTAGATCTTAATCGATTGGGATTTAATCAAATCCCAACCAAAATAACATAACACGTAAAATACATTAATAGACGAATCTTAATGTAAAATCTTACAGATATAGCATCGATTGAAACATAACTAAGTTTTAATCGGTTGAGATTTAACAAGATTGTAATAATAATCATGTGCTAATAAATAATCGTTATTAATGAACAATCGTGTTCATCATCGAACATGTGTTTTTTTTATAATTTTTTGTCAAAAAAGAAAACTATCACCTCTGTAATGTCAAAAAAGAACACCTGTGAAAAATGTTATCAAAAAGGACCATTGTACATTAGCGGCTCCCTCAGCAGACGACACGTGGCACGTGCTGCCACCGTCTCTGACGGCAGGTTGCCACGTCATCACGTGCCGCCGCTAGTGGTGATGGCACGTTGCAACGTAACTACGTGTTGTCACTAGTGGTGGTGGCATTTTGCCACATGTTGCTTGGCGAACGTGCCACACCAGTGTACGGTGGTCTTTTCTGATAATATTTTTCACATGTGATCCTCTCTAACATTAGGATGGTAATAGTGGTCTTTTTGACAAAAAAATTCTCTTTTTTGTACGAATCCAACTTTTCTCATCTTTCTTCCGTTTGCTTGTAAGGTGTAACTAACGCCTCTTAAAGGTGTTTTTCCACCTTGTGTATATATTCACCACATCAATTGACCAAGCTCATCACCTTCAAATTGATCATGTTTATTGTGAGTCGATGGCGAAGAGGAAACACGGATAGGTAGCTAGGAATGTATGTGATTTTGTTTCTTCATTGCAACACATATACATTTTCTTAGTATGGTATAAATGGACTATTAGGTTGCCTAGAAATAACATGATAATTTCATATAACCAGTTATTGGCTGTACTATTAGTCATAATCTCATGGTGAACTATACTTTTGCTTTCTACTACCCTTTGTGATTGCTCTGACCTCTATCAGAACCTATGTCCAGCCATCTTTGGGAATAGCCTTATCTTAGCGGAGAGTCCACTTGATGATAGTGTGTGCAAGGACAGATTGTCAATAAATAGTACTCCCTCCATATCTTAATACAAGATGCCTTCTTATACTATAACAGTGTCACGGACATATTGATCATTAACTTCTATATATGCATACTAGAAGCGGACAACGCGCTTTGCTGCGCCGCTTTTCTTACAGTGATTGTGAACTCCATTTGTGTACATATACTGATAGCATGCCGCTGAACCAACAAACTTTGGATTGAGAGTGGCTGAATAGATTACCAACGAGACTTCTTTTAAACCATGCGTCACCTAGCCCTAGGCAAGACCATTCTTATCGCCCCCTCCTCTCCTCTTGAGTGGAGCTATTGAAAGTGTGAGCCAATCCAACACCTTGAAGTCATTAGATGTCTCGAGAGGTATAAAGGCATAAATAGCAGCCATGTTTGATGTTCATCTGTGCTAAATACCATCATCGGCAGACTCTGCAAAAGTAAAACCCACAAGGCCACCAGCACCACCGATTCTTCTATGAGCTTTGTTTCATATTTAAGAAAAAAAATCTACAGTATTGCCTCAATTTTTTTTGATAGATTTGATCCATAAAAAGTTGATTGTTTTGATGAAGTGAACATAACAAATTGAATGAACATGAAAGTAACAAATTGCGGTACATACCAACTTATACATGTTAGTTGCACATGTTGTACATAATACACAATAAGACTCATCAAAACTAATTTATTCTTCAACTCATCCACCACTCACCATACATTTTAGCGCATCAGTTCCCTAAAGAGATGAGTTTCATTTGCCTACACCAAGTCAAAGCACAAGACAGTTATCATATCCATCATTTGAAATAACCTGTGATTTCTATATTGTCATGGATTTTGATGCCATGTTTTCTCCAAACTTTGTTTACTTCTAGGGTATTGTAGCTCTTATTCGTTAAGCATCTGAGATATTCAATGAAGACAAGATAATTAGCTTAAATAGATGAAAAACTTTCGTCTTCATTTTTTCATTTTCGGAAGTGCATTTATTTTCTTACAAATAAGCAATTATATGAGTGGACAACTTAAAAAGAGCATACTTGTCCAAGAATTTGTGTAGCAAGACATACATTGTGCATCCTTTTGCGAATAAACATCTGCAGTTGTCAAAAGAGCACAAGTAAATGCACAATTTTTTACAATTTAATAGTTCCTGAAGTCAAAATAGATCATCTGTATAAAACTAAGTTTAGGTGTAGCTAAATCTGGTGCATACTTATAATTGTGGTATACAGAGATTCTCATGTATAAAACTGGTGCAAGTACATAATATAAATCTGAGCAAATTTAGTTTATAAATTATTAAATATAAACAGACTGTATAGACCTGAGCCATTAAATAGCATTCCCGATCAAAAATACCTATATCAAGGCAGAAAATGAAGTGTTGCATTTACTCATATTAGAGATCGAGTCTACCGCTTGATTAAAGAATACCAAAATCAAACGTCAAAAGTGCATAAACATGCAACAATAGTATCCTCACCTTACGTAAACTCATGGCTTTATACTTCTCTTGAGATACACAATTGCCTAACACAATACATGAAGAACCCGATAGTTACCATTTGGTTTCAGGGATACCATACCATTTAGCAAAGAAAGTCCACACACCATTTTTAGAAGCTTTAGAAATCTTATCATTAAAAAAAATACTTCACATAGGATTTGTGACATATGACAAAACTGTCATATATAGTCTAAAGGGGTTTTCAAATCTTGAAACATCATCTTCGTAAATCTTCAAAGGAAAATGTGTACAACAAAAACTAAATCATCTAGATTATGGATTAACCCTGATATATCCTTACTGTCAGACCCTAGCAGTTTTACATATTTGTAAATGACTCAAATGAAACATACATGCAACTTTCTTGCCAATGTTGAATTGTGAATGGTGATGCACACTTATCATAACATGTCTAGCTGCATCTGAGACCCTTGCTCTAAAACGATGGCAGTGTCAACTCAATCAGATAAATGAGTATCAAATGTATATACAACTAATCTATGGTGGTCTCGGTCTCACATGCTAGTTCCTCATTTAGGAATAAGAAACAACTCTCCGTAGAAGCTTGTGAACAATCTTTTCTAAAACTTGGTGCCCATACATATTTTTAATTGTTGCATATTAAGGTATGAGATTCCTAGGCTCACTGAAACAATGAAACATATCTACCCCTGGATATAAATGGCATGCACGGAAAATGTTCTCCACTGGCAGCAAACCTCACTGGACATACCTGCGTCCATATAAGAAGAAATTTATCATGTACCAAATTTGAAAATAAAGGAATCTCAAATAATGAAGTTGACACAATATGATGACATGTCTTAACTAATAACATCATCCTTTGCTTGTAAGAATTAAATAGGGGACTCGTGCAACCTTGAGAGTACGATCGGCGGTGAGAACTTCAGCCGCTAAAACTTGTTATTTTGCTGCTGACCAGCCACTGCAACTCCTTGTGTTGCTGCCATGACCCTATCACCAAACAAAAACAACAACACATTATCATTATGGATGAGGGCTAGTATATCATAGACAAATCATGTATCTAGTAGAAAAATAGCAACCATTTCTTACGCATATTCACGTTTCTCAGTCATCTCTCAATAGCACACATGCCATATAAACTTTGACCAAATCTGAGACACTTTAAAATAATAAAAAATTGCTCATTGGAAAAATCTCTTTAACCAATATTAGATTATAAGATTGAGTGACCTCACTGGGAAAAGAACATGCTTCATGGCTAAATCGCCTGGCGATACAAAAATCAACTCTTGTGCACGTGCAAGTGCAACCATCTAGGAATCACATGTCTACATATAAACTCATTCTAAACTGAGTATCACTAAAGTAATGCATGATTAATCAGTACAAAATGCAAAGTGGATGGACAAAATGTACACTATGAAAGTCTCCATACAATAGTCTCATTATTTATAAGCAAGTAGTGTGGTTGCAGACTGTAGTGGAGCCTACCTTATTGATACAACTTGACAGGTGAAAGCATCATTTTTAACTCTGGTTGTATCAGATTTAGAAATCACATGTTGGCTCTGAAGTTTCATTTTCATCTCCAGCACAATCAATTAGTTCATCAACAGTTTGCATCCAGAAAGAAAGATACAAACAGCAGGCTGAATAAGAAAAACACGAGCAGGAAAAAGAAGGCATACCAGTCCGACCAGAGAGAATGGCGCAACGAACAAAGGAGGAGCAACATGCATGAGCAGGAACAAATCGAAGCAGGCCCTCAACCAACGACGACCAGGGAACCACGGCGTAGATTGGCATGACCAAGAGTACGGATGGACATCTCCATGCTGTACGGGCTATTCTTGTTCAGTCAAAACAAATCGACAAACAACCATCCATACATATATATCAGCACCAAAACGGTAAAATTATATATGCAAATTCTCAAATACGTACTAAACTGATCAATGAGTGCTGCGCACGAGCCCCATCGCCGGACCTCGAGCTCCTACGCCAGGCCGCTCCTCGAATCCCAGCGCTCCTTAGCCACCGCCGCGTGTCTGCCTGTCCCCGTTCGAACCCAGCCGCCAGATAATAATGAGCAACAAGATAAAAAAAATCTAACCTAAATCAACAGACAACAACAACTTCGATGCAGAAGCAACCACTCGGGCAGGCAGAAGATGACCATTTTCAGGTACAACAACCGGCGTACTCTCTCACACCATTGGGGCACAAAACCAGAATCGGCAGCCCAACCAGGGATACCAAATCCCACCAGCCAACAAAGCACATAACATTAGGCAAATCATCGCCCATCCGGAAGACCCAACATTCAACGCCAAAGAGAAATAAATTCTTCTCGCGTGCACAGTGTACTAAATTTAAATCATGTGTAAAGGTGGCATATGCCGCTTTGCAAGCGTCTTTGCATTGGAGCAAAACACACATACACAGATGATGGTTATACCCACAAGAAGAATGTAGAAAGATAAATGGACTCATAAAATGCTTGGAAGCACATGGTGAGGGGACACATTGTGAGCAATAATTGTCTGAAAATGAAAATAAAGAATCTGTGTGAGTCACACGATTTTCTGAACATTGGAAAAAAATAAAGTTTGACCCCATGGAAAATAAATACTCCTAGAAACAGTTTTTTAAATACTCCTAGAAATTAGATACTCAAGCTTCTTTTAACTGAATACTCCTAAAAATTAGATACACATAAGTTTGGTCCCATCTCCCATGTGCACTGAACTGTATGGCATAGTGGCCAAGGATAATCGGTTGAGTGGCCATGGAAAATCTTGAGAGCAGAGGCTAGCACACGCGAAGTAAGTGGAGATCGGAATGTGATTCCTTAACACCAGAGTATGCCGGCCATAATAACCAAACTTCTTTTATAGGTTAAGCACTCCGCTTCAAGCCATTCGTACCCCACATTTGGATTGTATAACTTCATGTGTTGGTTTGGCACAACAACCAGGTCCCTTTCCTGTCTTGATTAAAATGAGAACCCAACCAAATGCAAATCGTAAGATTCATTCCATTCTCTTCCCCTCTCATCGAATCCACGATTTCCCCTCCAAAGAACACCAAATAGATGAGCACATAGATGAGGAACAGGAACATACCACGAATAGGCAACGACCGACAGCAAAGGCAGGTACGAAGCTCCTCCGACGCGAGCCTCACCAGCGGCAAGCAAAAGGAGAGAACAAGACAAGACTGGATCCGGCACGGATCGGAGCAGGCACCCATCCCCTCCTCACCCCTGGAAGCGGCGACAGAAAGGAATGCCGCGTGGCGAAGGAGAAGCCTCCAGCCGCCACAGCACCCCCCGCCAGCGAAGCGCCCGCCCTCCAGCCGCTACGACACCCCTCGCCCTCGCCCCCACGCCCTCCAGCCGCCACGCAAACCATGCCCTCCAGGCTCCAGCCACGATCCAACCGCGACTCCCAGACCGGGCCCTCAATACAGAAAATAGCGTTGCGTGGGAAAAAAAAGACCCACAGCTCAGGAGGTTGACCAAGTCAAAATCAGAACTCTAAAGGGTAAATTGAGAACGATGTGGTTGATACGTTCATGAATACTTACTGAACACAATGATGGGATGATAGAATTCTTGAATAAACAACACTCACCTGTACGTGGTTTGCGATCTTTCTCAACTAAAGCAAGATGAGGTGAAACTAAGATCACAATTGCAGAAAAACAGAAATCTACACCATATATCCACCACTACAAAACAAAACAAAAACATTAACAACGAAAGGAAATGAGGTACTTAGTATGTGGTAACCCAATTTCTCAAGAAACCATGCAAATTGGTTATTACCACCAATACGATAATAGAATAGATAAACCCTTGTTCCCAGCTGAAAAAACAAGGGTTGGGTTTTACAATGATGCAATTAAGAATAATGGGGATTCTATTATCTTATAATGCTTAGCATCGACTATCCTCCATGATGTGCCATGCTTTTAGTATCGCTCTCAACCATGAACGATTCACCACCAGGTCCGCCACCACCTGTAGTAGCCAACATACACATTGACTATTGAGCACCCTTGTTAAAGTTTTGACATGCAACTCCCTCCGAAGGCATAATACTGTTAGGTGTATGGTGTAACACCCTCAGATCCAGTACAGTAATCCCTACAGTGATTCCACTGTTTAAGGCTCATTACTGTTGATGATCAAGCCATGATCACCTTTGATCATAGCTCTGTCACTTTCCAACCCAGATAAAATTTTCAAATTGGGTAAATTATAAATTCTCTCCAAGACTTGTGAATTCCTGTCCATCATTTGATCATGGTTAAACCAAAATCACCCTAGTCATTTGCATAATCTCAAGTCAATGATAATCATGAAACCCATAAGGTTGGATTATCCAAATTGCCATAAACTTTAAAATGGAAATGAAAATCTTTGTCAAACCAAAATTTGTGGAACATATTAAATAAAATGCCTAACAATCTTAGGCCATGATAATGTAGTAATGGATATTTTATTAAAGTGATTTAGTAATACGAAATAAAAAATAAATGCTTGGCAATTATTGAATTGCCATGGTAATTATAATAAACAAGTGGATATAATAATTGAACTAAAAATTATGCAATCATTTTTATTAAATGCCTAATAATCATTAGGCCATAATAAAAGTGAATTAGGGTTTTATTGTAATGTTTTAATAATGTAGATAAATAAAAACAGTAGAAAAATAATAGCTTTTACCTCATATTAAATAATTTAAAGGTCTAAAGGATTTTATTTTTGCCCCAATCTTTTTGTGGTATTGCTATACTTTGCAATGCTAATTATGGAACATGTTACACATTTTACAAAATATAAAAAACTAATAAAATAATTACAACAGAAAAGAAAAGAAAAAGAAATAAGAAAAAACCTAACCTACGCCTGGGGCGAGGCCCACCCCGGGCCCAGCCCCCGCTCTCTTCTCTCTCCCCTACCCCCAACCACCCCTCACCTGCCCCCTCGCCGTGGCACAGCATGGCCATGGCCAGGGCGTCGGCCCCCCCTCTCCCACCTGCTCCCCCTCCCCTCCACCTGCTCCCCCATGGCAGATAAGGAGGCCACCTCGCCCCCCCCCCCCCCCCCGAGCCCTAGATCGAGCCGAGTCCCCTTTCCCCTCCCACTCTTCTTCTTCTTCCTTGGGGCCGTTCGAGCCCGTGGCTGCGCCGCCGTGGCTCGCATGGCCACCGGCCACCACGGAGCGCGCCGCCATGTCGGGTACGTGCGTCGACCTCGTCTTCGCCACCCTGCAAACGGAATCGAGCCGAGACGCTTCACCCACGCCAAATCGCCGCCGTCTTCAACCCTGGGATGCCACGCGCGCCGAGCAAATTCGCTCGCCTCCGACCTCCCCGGCCTCCCTGACCGCGGCTTCGAGCTCCCCGGTGAGCTCTGCCTCCATTCCCCCTTTCCCCCTCGTGAATAGGTCGCCGTAGCTCCTCCCTTGTCGACGTCGTTGTCGCGGCCGCCATGGATGGCAGCAAAGCTCCCCGCGCCACCCACTGCTGTTGCTGCTGGGCAGTTTGGACTGGCCGCCCCCCCCCCCAACGTGCACGCACACGTGCGCGTGGCCACACCCTCCCTCCTGCGCCTCGCCGCGCCCCCCTGCAACGGACCTCACCGGAGTTCGGTCGTCGCCTGCGACCACCGTGGCTGACCTGTGAAACCCCCCCTGTTCAGATGTTGATTAACACAAACCCCCCATGTTTAGACACTTACAGGTGGCCCCCACAAAGTTAACTCTTTGTTTTAATTAAAAATGAAAACTGTTAGTACATGTGTCAATGACACCTTGGCCCCACGCACTGTTTAGTTTAATAAATGATTTATTAAAAGATAGGCCAATGACATGTGGGCCCTGGCTCTCTTTTAATTTTAATAAAATGTATTATAAATACTGTGAGGCTGACATGTGGGACCCCATGTCAGGTTTGACCAGTCAACAGAACTTTTGGATAATGTTCTATTTTAATAATAAATAAATTTCAGAAATTGATTTAAAATGTTTAAAACTCTGAAATTCAATAACTTTTAAACCGTAACTCAGATTCAAAAACTTTATACATAAAATTTGATCAGAAAAATATAACGAATACGGATACGCTATCTGTATGTCTACCACCCCCCTCGAACTTACCGAACATCGACATTCCTCCTTCGGGCCGTCTGTCGAAAATTCCCAGTACCGATAAAAACTGCCCGGATCAAAATACTTTGTATACGAAAGTTACTCAGAACGGATCAACGATTACAGATACGATACCCATATCCTCACCACACCCCTCTAACATACCGATCATCGAACTGTTCCCCCCTCCGGTGGCACTGTCCGATAGATTGCCCGATAACCGTTAAACTGTCCGGTACTGTTAGAGTACCCTGATGAATTTATTCCGAACACGAAACCTATTCAGAATAGTTCAACTAACCCGGATACACCACCCACACATGTGTCGGATGTCCACGACACCTCCGGCATGATATCTCCCCCCCTCCGGACACCCTGTCCGGTAATCATCCGGAACCGGTAGTTCATCCCCAGATGAATTTCCGTTCCGAGCAAAGTGCATTGCACTGCGTTAGAACACCGTTAACATTTCATCTGTCATGTCATGTTTGTATATGCTTGCTGTGTATTTAATGTTTCTTCCCCCCCCTTAATCTCCGGTAGACCCCGCTGCTGCCGTCGACTACACCGCTGCTGTGTACGACTACTTCGTCGACGACCCTACTACTACCGTCGAGCTTGCAGGCAAGCAGAGCCATTCTCTTCCCCATATATCGCCTATCTTTCCGTACATTTCTTGCACTAGGCATTGTTACTGCTGCTGCTACGTTGCATACCTATTCAATTGCATAACCTGTTCTTTGTCGCCCCTTGAGGTACCTTCCTTTAATCCTATGCTGCCTATTATTACTTATGCATTATTCAGCAGTAAACCCTGCGCATTGTTAGCTAGGTTTAGAATAGAGGGTCGTGATCACTCTGGGCGTGATCGCGGGAACGATATATTACAACTGCAACAGGTACAGATCAATGCAGACGCCCTAGAGAACCTACAACGGCGAGACTCTGCCGAGTCGCTTCGAGTTTGGCTTACGAGTGGAATGGACTCGTATTTCACTCTCGTCGGCTCAGTAGCGTAGCATCACCGGGATGATACGAGGTTTACCTCTTTAGTTCATTCCGCTGATGTCTCTGTCAAACCTTTTTAAGTGTGCCATCGAGGGTGATACCTCCTGGTTTCACTTAATGGTAGGAACTCGAACCAACTGGTGTCCTTAAAGGTAAGAAGTCGGGCGACCCAACGGTGCCCGCGAGTGGTATTGCGACGGGACGACAGGGAGGGTACGACCAGTGTACCGATGTGCTTGGCCCCTGATCGTTGGCCGCGAGAGTTACCAAACCACGAAAGTCGAGCTCCTCCAGGAGCACACGCGAGACAAGGTAAGGAGACGGTTCACCTTGTTGGTAACTGCAGTGACTTGGTGGGACGACAGGGCAGGCACCGATGTACTGGTGGTCCTGGCTGCTGTCGTTGTCCGCGGGTCGGTTAAGTCGAGGCAACGATAACGGTTGTCACGCAGGTTAATTAAAATTCTAAATGGTTCAGTGAATGTCTTGAGTTGGCTATATGCCATGTACGCACTACCTACCCGTGGGAACTACGAGTTATGGGCTCCTCCGCTTCTTAGTATCGTCCGAGGACTCTTCAGACGTCAGCAGTACTGCGGGCTGATTGCCGGGAAGTGGTGTTGTCTTATTTGCTCGCGCGGTGGTGTCTTATTCGGATTTGCTTCAACTTCACCGTCCAGCCACGCACCGTGCAGGAGTACGTTCGGGTTGGGGTCAAAGGCTCGGCGTACTTAGGATTTAGACCGGCGGATGGCCTCTCTTTTGAGTTCGAAAGATGGGCTATGAAGTGTCGGATAGCCTTGGTGGAGCGTTCCCTAACAAGGTTCCCGCCACCCTGGAGATCCGTTCGTGTAGCGTAACACAAGTGCACCCCTGCAGGGAAGATTAATCTATTCGAATAGCCGTGTCCACGGTAACAGGACGCTTTATGCTGAAGATGGATCTTACCACTAGAAACTATTATTATTAAACTGTATGGTTTCGGGTTCTCTTCCTCGCGGGGATGTCGAGGAGGTGAACTCGGAGGCATTGCTAATTATTACAACTTATTATTATACAATGCTGCAGCAACTTCTGCTGCATTGTTACTTTATGTTTTATATAAACTGTTGGCTGATTCTTACCTCATGCTGCAAGACATCGTCGGTAGATGCTAGTCTTCGTTAGGCCTAGCTTCTTACCCTTGCTCTGGATTTCTGTCCTTCAGTCCACTATATACAGCCTCTTCTTTCCGTTGATACAATGCATAATGCTTAGTAGCGGACGTAAGACTCGCGGGTATACTAGATACTCACCTGCTTTATTTCCTTTACTGTTTTGCCTGATCGGCCGCTGCAACCGACGTTGGATCCCAGGAGCAGGAGTACCCCGGAGGCGCCTACTACGACGGCGAGTTCCCCGTTGACCAGGAGTAGTTCGGTGGATCCCAGGCAGGAGGCCTCGCCTTTTCGATCTGTATCTCTGATGTGATTTGTGCTAGCCTTCTTAAGGCAAAACTTGACTAACTATGTCTGTACTCAGATATTATGGCTTGTATGACTTATGTATTCGGGTCCGCGTGACCCCCTCTATTGTAACATATTTGTTTATCCTTTTGTGTTTAGTGTTGTGCTGTGATATTATCACCGTGACACCCTAATCTCAGTCGTGTACCCTGTGTGTATGATTACTGTACACGGTCTGATTTTGGGGGCGTCACAAGTTGGTATCTGAGCCGACTGCCTGTAGGAATCCCCTAACCACTCCTTGGTCGAAGTCGAGTCTAGACTTTACAAAACTACTTTGCTAACTTAATAGTTGGCTTACCGGCCCACATCGATGTCACTACGTGTGATATCTTTGGTATTAGTATCTTTTTCTCCGTACCTATGCTCTCGGACTCTGCTCTCTTATCCTTGCTGGTAAAGTTTTAATAACTCTGACTTTAGGTTCACGTACCTCCTTCCTTCCGGAGAGCACTGCCTTCCCGATGATCGCCTGATTCACCTGAAGATTCCGAAGATTACTCTGCGATAAACTCCGAGAACCTACGTGTTCATCGCCTTTGCAATCCCCTGCCACCGATAAGTCCGTGTGGATAATTGCATCCACCTCCCGATATGAAAGTCATAATTCCCTTGTACTTAAGCATCGAATTATTCCGATGCTTCCATCATCTGATGCCTTTGCATTCTTTCTCCTTCTGGTTGAGTGCCGATACTCACACCAGATTCTTTGCGAACCACCCGACCTTTGGTGGATTATTATCCGAATAATCTTACATGGCTTCTTCCATGTGTCAATTGGATTCATCGTGTGAAATACCCTCCATGCCCCTCGATGATTTGCGTTATCGTCAACAACCTCCCTTGTCTCCGTGCCAGTACAACTTGGTCGTGTATATCGTGCTCTGCTTTCCCTTGGGAAAGATATACACCTAATACTTGTGTATCATAACATTTTCCTTTCCATTGGTCTGCTTAACCTTTCTTGTAGTGTATACTATCTAAGCAGTGAAATTCCCTGCTTATGTAAACATTTTGGTGTGCTAAATTGTCTGTACAACTAGTTACGATTGTTGATGACTTTTCGGTGACCACCGATGGACGAGAACTTTGCCAATTGGTCCGCCTCGTCTTAACGAGCAGGAAAATGGTTCTCTTCGTTCCTCGCCCTTGGCACTGATGATGTTGCCGACGTAGTTGACAAATTGTTCTTTGACAAACCTTGCATCGTGCTCGCGTGGAATGTCGCCACCCTTCTTACCTTCTGTGGGCCCATAACCCACTGTTCCACAGGACCGAAACCTGACTCTTGTCCTCTACCTTGTGATATTCCGTCCGATATCAGACTCAGTGATTGTGTCTGATGATCGGGACCCCTTTCCCATCTTCCGTCATCGGCATCGAATACGTGCCTAACCGCTTAAAACTTCTCACGATGTACTTCCCTGATGTTAAACTCGGAAGGACTTTGTACCCCATACCCTTGAACAACCCCTTTTGATGGATCTTGTATCGATCCGACCCCCTTAAGCTTTACCTCTTAACCTGTTCGTAAGTACGATGAAGCCCTCGAAGAAAGAATAAAAACTCATCGAGATGCACCGATACAGAGAAGTGAAGGCCTCAACGTGAAGGATTAATTTCTTCGAGTAGGACAATAGGAACCAGAAGATTTGTTAGAAGGAGAAACCGAAACTCTACCCCTAACACTACTTTTAATTCTCGGGACGAGAATTCTTTGTAGTGGTGGAGATTTGTAACACCCTCAGATCCAGTACAGTAATCCCTACAGTGATTCCACTGTTTAAGGCTCATTACTGTTGATGATCAAGCCATGATCACCTTTGATCATAGCTCTATCACTTTCCAACCCAGATAAAATTTTCAAATTGGGTAAATTATAAATTCTCTCCAAAACTTGTGAATTCCTGTCCATCATTTGATCATGGTTAAACCAAAATCACCCTAGTCATTTGCATAATCTCAAGTCAATGATAATCATGAAACCCATAAGGTTGGATTATCCAAATTGCCATAAACTTTAAAATGGAAATGAAAATCTTTGTCAAACCAAAATTTGTGGAACATATTAAATAAAATGCCTAACAATCTTAGGCCATGATAATGTAGTAATGGATATTTTATTAAAGTGATTTAGTAATACGAAATAAAAAATAAATGCTTGCGAATTATTGAATTGCCATGGTAATTATAATAAACAAGTGGATATAATAATTGAACTAAAAATTATGCAATCATTTTTATTAAATGCCTAATAATCATTAGGCCATAATAAAAGTGAATTAGGGTTTTATTGTAATTTTTTAATAATGTAGATAAATAAAAACAGTAGAAAAATAATAGCTTTTACCTCATATTAAATAATTTAAAGGTCTAAAGGATTTTAATTTTGCCCCAATCTTTTTGTGGTATTCCTATACTTTGCAATGCTAATTATGGAAATTGTTACACATTTTACAAAATATAAAAAACTAATAAAATAATTACAACAGAAAAGAAAAGAAAAAGAAATAAGAAAAAACCTAACCTACGCCTGGGGCGAGGCCCACCCCGGGCCCAGCCCCCCCTCTCTTCTCTCTCCCCTACCCCCAACCACCCCTCACCTGCCCCCTCGCCGTGGCACAGCATGGCCATGGCCAGGGCGTCGGCCCCCCCTCTCCCACCTGCTCCCCTCCCCCCCACCTGCTCCCCCATGGCAGATAAGGAGGCCACCTCGCCCCCCCCCAAGCCCTAGATCGAGCCGAGTCCCCTTTCCCCTCCCACTCTTCTTCTTCTTCCTTGGGGCCGTTCGAGCCCGTGGCTGCGCCGCCGTGGCTCGCGTGGCCACCGGACACCACGGAGCGCGCCGCCATGTCGGGTACGTGCGTCGACCTCGTCTTCGCCACCCTGCAAACGGAATCGAGCCGGGACGCTTCACCCACGCCAAATCGCCGTCGTCTTCAACCCTGGGATGCCACGCGCGCCGAGCAAATTCGCTCGCCTCCGACCTCCCCGGCCTCCCTGACCGCGGCTTCGAGCTCCTCGATGAGCTCTGCCTCCATTCCGCCTTTCCCCCTCGCGAATAGGTCGTCGTAGCTCCTCCCTTGCCGACATCGTTGTCGCGGCCGCCATGGATGGGAGCAAAGCTCCCCGCGCCACCCGCTGCTGTTGCTGCTGGGCAGTTTGGACTGGCCGCCCCCCCCCAACGTGCACGCACACGTGCGCGTGGCCACACCCTCCCTCCTGCGCCTCGCCGCGCCCCCTTGCAACGGACCTCGCCGGAGTTCGGTCGTCGCCTGCGACCACCGTGGCTGACCTGTGAAACCCCCCCTGTTCAGATGTTGATTAACACAAACCCCCCCCCCATGTTTAGACACTTACAGGTGGCCCCCACAAAGTTAACTCTGTTGTAATTTAAAATGTAAACTGTTAGTACATGTGTCAATGACACCTTGGCCCCACACACTGTTTAGTTTAATAAATGATTTATTAAAAGATAGGCCAATGACATGTGGGCCCTGGCTCTGTTTTAATTTTAATAAAATGTATTATAAATACTGTGAGGCTGACATGTGGGACCCCATGTCAGGTTTGACCAGTCAACAGAACTTTTGGATAATGTTCTATTTTAATAATAAATAAATTTCAGAAATTGATTTAAAATGTTTAAAACTTTGAAATTCAATAACTTTTAAACCGTAACTCAGATTCAAAAACTTTATACATAAAATTTGATCAGAAAAATATAACGAATACGGATACGCTATCTGTATGTCTACCACCCCCCTCTAACTTATCGAACATCTACATTCCCCCTTCGGGCCGTCTGTCGAAAATTCCCGGTACCGATAAAAACTGCCCGGATCAAAATACTTTGTATACGAAAGTTACTCGGAACGGATCAACGATTACAGATACGATACCCATATCCTCACCACACCCCTCTAACATACCGATCATCGAACTGTTCCCCCCTCCGGTGGCACTGTCCGATAGATTGCTCGATAACCGTTAAACTGTCCGGTACTGTTAGAGTACCCGGATGAATTTATTCCGAACACGAAACTTATTCAGAATAGTTCAACTAACCCGGATACACCACCCACACATGTGTCGGATGTCCACGACACCTCCGGCATGATATCGCCCCCCCTCCGGACACCCTGTCCGGTAATGATCCGGAACCGGTAGTTCATCCCCAGATGAATTTCCGTTCCGAGCAAAGTGCATTGCACTGCGTTAGAACACCATTAACATTTCATCTGTCATGTCATGCATCTGTTTGTATATGCTTGCTGTGTATTTACTGTTTCCCCCCCCCTTAATCTCCTGTAGACCCCTCTCCTGCCGTCGACTACACCGCTGCTGAGTACGACTACTTCGTCGACGACCCTACTACTACCGTCGAGCTTGCAGGCAAGCAGAGCCATTCTCTTCCCCAGATATCGCCTATCTTTCCGTACATTTCTTGCACTAGGCATTGTTACTGCTGCTGCTACGTTGCTTACCTATTCAATTGCATAACCTGTTCTTTGTCGCCCCTTGAGGTACCTTCCTTTAATCCTATGCTGCCTATTATTACTTATGCATTATTCAGCAGTAAACCCTGCGCATTGTTAGCTAGGTTTAGAATAGAGGGTTGTGATCACTCTGGGCGTGATCGCGGGAACGATATATTACAACTGCAACAGGTACGGATCAATGCAGACGCCCTAGGGAACCTACAACGGCGAGACTCTGCCGAGTCGCTTCGAGTTTGGCTTACGAGTGGAATGGACTCGTATTTCACTCTCGTCGGCTCAGTAGCGTAGCATCACCGGGATGATACGAGGTTTACCTCTTTAGTTCATTCCGCTGATGTCTCTGTCAAACCTTTTTAAGTGTGCCATCGAGGGTGATACCTCCTGGTTTCACTTAATGGTAGGAACTCGAACCAACTGGTGTCCTTAAAGGTAAGAAGTCGGGCGACCCAACGGTGCCCGCGAGTGGTATTGCGACGGGACGACAGGGACGGTACGACCAGTGTACCGGTGTGCTTGGCCCCTGATCGTTGGCCGCGAGAGTTACGAAACCACGGAAGTCGAGCTCCTCCAGGAGCACACGCGAGACAAGGTAAGGAGACGGTTCACCTTGTTGGTAACTGCAGTGACTTGGTGGGACGACAGGGCAGGCACCGATGTACTAGTGGTCCTGGCTGCTGTCGTTGTCCGCGGGTCGGTTAAGTCGAGGCAACGATAACGGTTGTCACGCAGGTTAATTAAAATGCTAAATGGTTCAGTGAATGTCTTGAGTTGGCTATATGCCATGTACGCACTACCTACCCGTGGGAACTACGAGTTATGGGCTCCTCCGCTTCTTAGTGTCGTCCGAGGACTCTTCAGACGTCAGCAGTACTGCGGGCTGATTGCCGGGAAGTGGTGTTGTCTTATTTGCTCGCGCGGTGGTGTATTATTTGGATTTGCTTCAACTTCACCGGCCAGCCACGCACCGTGCAGGAGTACGTTCGGGTTGGGGTCCAAGGCTCGGCGTACTTAGGATTTAGACCGGCGGATGGCCTCTCTGTTGAGCTCGAAAGATGGGCTATGAAGTGTCGGATAGCCTTGGTGGAGCGTTCCCTAACAAGGTTCCCGCCACCCTGGAGATCCGTGCGTGTAGCGTAACACAAGTGCACCCCTGCAGGGAAGATTAATCTATTCGAATAGCCGTGTCCACGGTAATAGGACGCTTTATGCTGAAGCTGGATCTTACCACTAGAAACTATTATTATTAAACTGTATGGTTCCGGGTTCTCTTCCTCGCGGGGATGTCGAGGAGGTGAACTCGGAGGCATTGCTAATTACTACAACTTATTATTATACAATGCTGCAGCAACTTCTGCTGCATTGTTACTTTATGTTTTATATAAACTGTTGGCTGATTCTTACCTCATGCTGCAAGACATCGTCGGTAGATGCTAGTTTTCGTTAGGCCTAACTTCTTACCCTTGCTCTGGATTTCTGTCCTTCAGTCCACTATATACAGCCTCTTCTTTCCGTTGATACAATGCATAATGCTTAGTAGCGGACGTAAGACTCGCGGGTATACTAGATACTCACCTGCTTTATTTCCTTTACTGTTTTGCCTGATCGTCCGCTGCAGCCGACGTTGGAGCCCAGGAGCAGGAGTACCCTGGAGGCGCCTACTACGACGCCGAGTTCCCCGTTGACCAGGAGTAGTTCGGTGGATCCCAGGCAGGAGGCCTCGCCTTTTCGATCTGTATCTCTGATGTGATTTGTGCTAGCCTTCTTAAGGCAAAACTTGACTAACTATGTCTGTACTCAGATATTATGGCTTGTATGACTTATGTATTCGGGTCCGCGTGACCCCCTCTATTGTAACATATTTGTTTATCCTTTTGTGTTTAGTGTTGTGCTGTGATATTATCACCGTGACACCCTAATCTCAGTCGTGTACCCTGTGTGTATGATTACTGTACATGGTCTGATTTTGGGGGCGTCACATATGGTTAGACATTTTTTTAAAGTACATGAAAAACTAACGTGATTTAACCCTTTTAACAATAATAAATGACATGGTTTTGTTCATACTCTAAATTCTACGGGATAAAATTCTTGATATTCAACAATTCTGTGTGAAATATTGTTGCAGGAAATACATTGCATGATTCCGAAACGTTCTCCCATTCAAGGAACAGAGCAACAGATGAAAACAATGTTTTAAAATTAATTTGATGCAAGTCTGTAACCAGATACATAGGAGTAAAATGAAGATCCTCTGAAATAATTGGTTATCTAGTTGGGAAAATTTCACTATGTGAGGTATTTGAATTAACACATGTGTGCATGGTGTATCACCAAGAAATCTTCAAACATAACATCTCGGATGGACAATATATGAGACATAGATTCCATAGAAGCAATCTGACACAATGGTTATCTCTATGCATTGCAATATGACTGCAATCGATCAGAGCAATAATAAAATACATAAATTGTGGATCTTGGGGAATACCATGGCAAGAGAGGAACTTACTTTACAAACACGACATGTAGATCTGGATGGAGAATCTATTTCGAAACCACCAAAAGGCCAATGAAAGGAGAACCGATGAAACCATATGGAAAAGAATCGTCTTCTGTGAGGAGCCAAGAGGTAGCCTGCACCTCTGAATATACACCGAAATAACTGTGACGATGCTCCCCTTTCTCTACAACTTTCCATGCTCGGCGCTGCCGCCATCTCGCTAGTTATCATGGACACATGGAAATCCAACTTTCTCATAGAGGATTCAGATCTGCAAGATGAAAGTGGTTCCATATTACATATAGCCCAAGGGTGCGGTAGCGACAGAGGAAACAATGCAATAGCAGCTCCACGAATAATCCACCAGAAAATTGGCACATCCAATCAATAATAATAGAAAAGCCAAAATCCACGTGCATAGGAAAGGAAAAGAGAGGGGAAGAAAGGAGTGAGCCAGACCCAAATTGCAAGCGCGGTTGCCGGTGGCTGGATGCGTGGATGATCGGAGGAGGGTCTGGCAAGGTAGGCCATGTCAGGATCCACTGAATCCCGGTGACAGGGCGGTGCACGGAGCTCGTCCGACGACGAGCAGGAGCTCCGCTCCATTAATGGAGAAACAGCTACTGGAAAGGAAAAAAGATAGGTTAGTGATGGCGGGTGGTGGGGGAAAAGTAAACTGGGGCGCGGGGCATCGGCGCTGCTCCTCACCGGCGCAACGGCTTGTGGACGGGGAAGCCTGAGGCGGCGGGGTCGAGGCTCTCGTGAGCGAGACGCTAGTTTCAGTCGTTTCTCCACGGCGGCGCAAAGGATGGGACGGGAGAACGGGCGGTGGCGGCTGGGAGAAATTGGACAAGATGGGGAAGAGGGGCACGTGGAAGAAAGAAGTTATTGGAAGATTCACGAGCCCACACCCAGCTTGCGCCTGCTGACGGAGTCAAAATCGACAGTACAGATCCAAAATTGAAACCTCATTTATTCTTAGGGAGCATAGTGATATAAAGGATATATATGCAACCACTAAATGAGCAGAAACATTTACATACATTATCAAATTTTGTGTACCTTTCATGCAACTAGTAAATGTGCCTTATAAAATATAAACATATGATGAAAAGCAACAAAAATGAGACTAACAAATCAGAAAAGCAAAATAACAATTTGATAGGCTCTTAAGACGGAAAGGAGGAGTATGTATTATCATGTAATTAATTAAGCCCAAGGCCCAAGGCGCAAAGTGGAATTCCTGATTGGACTGTTTTGACATTGCCTTTGGCAAACTGTTTTTATTGCCATTGGCTTCCTCATATGAACATGAGAGCAAGTATAATAAGGTCCAGTCAGCAGACTATAAAGATTAGAATACTATATCTTTGCTGAGTTGGATGAAAGAGAAAAGGAGAGAGAAGAGAAGCGGGCTCTTCGTGAAGAGTCAGCTCTAGCAAGTGCTCCTAAGAGCAAGTACAATAAGGTACAGTCAGCAGGCTATAAGGATTAAAATACTATATCTTTGCTGAGTTGGATGAGAGAGAATAGGAGAGAGAAGGAAAGCAGGCTCTTCGTGAAGAGCCAGCTCTAACACGTGTTCCTAGGTGTTCTGTGAGAATGAAAGGTGGGCCATATATACTTAAAGTAGTACTCTTTTGTAGCTAACTATTGTACAAGCTAGCTATAAGATGAGCTATAAGATGGCTTATAGCCATCATTTGGCTATACTATTAACCATGCTCTAAACACTTTATGAGGATGAAAAGTGGGTCATGTATTGTAAAAGTAGTATATTTATATAGCTAACTATTGTACATATTGGCTATAAGATGGACTATATATGAGATGGCAAAGTCTTGTAGCCAGTAGTTGGCTATATTATTAACCATGCTAGGCTGAAAACGCATAGCTTGAAAGTTAGTAAAAGCTCATCATAAATATTTTGTTAGCAACACATCGTCATAAATAGACCATTTATAAGAAAAGAAAAAGGGAAATTAAATGGTTGGTCCCTGGTGGTAACAGACAATACAACAACAAGATCTACAAAATCAAGCAACGACTAGTGATAGGGATGGTCACGTCTGCACCTACATGTGATTCCAGTGTCCTCCACTCCTCCTTGTACAATTATTGAGAAACTGGCACATCAGTACTCGTTCCTATTTCGTTTGCTCGCGAGCTGGAGCACAGTACTGGTAGGTTCCGATCTAGTGTAAGTTTTATTATCGTCTCACTGCATCTCTATTTCGGCTAAAGACAGGGCCTCCAGATCTGTGTGCACGTGCAATCCTATCGCTTTATAAAAATTTAGTCAAAGTCAAGTATAACAAAGTTTAACCAATTTTATATTAAAAAGTAAACATGTACAACATCAAAGTTATATCATATAAAAACTCATGTCATAATGCTTCTAATGATATTGGTTTCATGGTGTGGATGTTAATAGATTTTTCTATAAAAGCGATCAAACTTTATTAAGTTTGACTTTGACCAAATCTTATATGCAGAGTAAAAAAACGGAGTGAGTACTATGCAACAGTACAGAGGAATTGCAACACACACGTCCATAAAGGTGTCTTCAATATGAACATAGTTTACTAAAGTCCAGAATGGTTGTAAAACGCTAAGTGAATATAAGCAAAATAATTTAATGAAAAATCTAAAAAAAATGAATGTGATTATTTGTTTTGTTAATTTATTACCTTGACAATATATCAGCAAGATGATATTAGACAAAAAAACATTGAGTAGAGACAACGACACATCATTTTGGCTAAACCTAAAACAATGATAGCAACTACATATGTGCATTCATAAACCGATTGTGGCATATAAAAATAAAATATGAGGTAACTAATAATTTGATTTTAATAAAAAAAAGTCACTTCTGAATGGTGAGGTTGAGTGCATTTTTTATATATTTATTTATGATAGGTTGCATGCGCATGCAGATTTAATGGGAACATATGCATGAAGTGTTAGTGGAAAGAAGTTTTGCTTGATGAACCTACTTGATGATGTGGATAGTTTGCATGCCAAGATAAATAGGTTAGTGAGGATAAACTATTAAATATTATAGATGTGAGTACGAGTAAAATATAGTTGTACAGATGGTTTCAACGATGAGTTTATGCTCTTCAGTAAAAACGCAAAATCTCTGATCAGTATATCGACGTGCGCATGCGTTGTGACCTTACTGAAGATGGTGGATTGAAGCTTTGCTTTGGGAATAAGAACCTAGAATTCAATATTATGTTGGACTCGTCATCATCGGCGCACGTGCGGTGATTCATTTTTTAAGGCGTAGCCTAGGAGTTGTATATTTTTTGTTTTGATGTCATCTTGTAACATAGGGTTAGTGGCTATCTGGTGAAGTTACTATCGCGACTCATGTGTCAACGGGTTTTCCTTCCATTTTATTTTCGGATCAATGTTTGTTCAGATGTTGGATTTTGCATTCTTAATAATACGTGGCTGTATGCATCATCCTGATGCAGTAGAAACGGGGAATTATCCTCTTTTTAGAAAAAAGAAAGAAATATGAGTAAAGTAATAAATCATTTTTTTCTCCGTGCATGGCTGCATGTGGTGGTGGGTATTTTTCCATGCATCGGTACATGTTAATTAAGGTGAGTCTTATTTCATCATAATTGTATGATGTGCATGCTTTTTTTATCTTTTCACTGTATCTTTATCTTGGCTAAAGGATGGCCTTCAGATCTATGTGCATGTGCAATCTTTCGTTGTACATAACTATTATGCTATAGTACAGTATGTTGAGGAAATTGCAGCATATACGTTCACGAGGGTGTCTCCAATGTGGACATGAAGTCATTTGTAAGAAAATCGAGTATGGCTGTAAAAGGCTAAGTGAGTATAAATCAAAGTTTTAAATAGCCAGCCATAGTTTCGTGGATTTTTAAGAGCTCTGTTGCTAAATCTATATAGTTTTTACGCTAAATTGAAAATGGGGCTAATAGCTCGCTCTTCCTCGCTATAACATTAAATTCGAAGTCATTTAGCCTGCTAAGCCACTATACAAAACCGATTTTATGTCTTATTATGACCTCTTGTTAATTATATATATGTTGCATTGATGCAAAACTTGATTATTGAAGTAGAACATCTGATTGGTACCCGGGTTTGATGGTTGAACATGTTTATATTTTAAGTATATATGATATATCATATATGTTTCGTGATAGTATACCTATTGCTTTTTATTTATTAAAGAAAATGCTAAATGGGGCTTAGTTTTGCTATAGCCTTTCATAGCTTCTGACCGAGCAACCGCTAAATGGCATAATCTGCTATTTAAAATATTGATATAAATAGAATAATAAAATAAAAAATATTTTTCCATGCATGATCAGTGTATGTGGTGGCGGGTTTTGTTTCATACATGGTTGCATGTTAAGGAGGGCCTTATCAGTTATCACATCATAATTATATGATGATGTGCCATGTTTATATGTTGATGTATAATTATATAATGTAAAGTGAATATAAGTAGAATAAAAAAATATTTTTCTCATGCATGGTTGCTCCTACCAGTTCCTACTTGCTTTGTATTCGCTTCCTCCGCGATGGACGTTGCCGTTGCAGCACCCCTGTATCTGCTAATACCTTGCTGGAACTCACACATGCACTAGTGGACAGACCCCCATACTATCCCGGTTCATATGGGTCTTCGGTCCCGGTTCCACACCCGGGACCAATAACTCGGGACCAATGATGGTCCCGGTTGGCCCACGAACCGGGACCGAAGAGGCTCCACGTGGCCAGGCGCGCAGCGAGGAGGGGAGGGGTCATCGGTCCCGGTTGATAGGAAGAACCGGGACCGAAGAGGCTCCACTGCCCTCTTTTTCTGCCGCGGCAGGATTTTCTGTTTTTTCCATTTATTTATTTTGTGTTTTGTGTTCAATTAAATGGTACCATATATATATAAAGCAACAATGAACCACAATATATATTACACATCATCGTCACGAATATATCATATACACCATATCATTCCTCGTGCTTGGTCGAACATGTATTACACAAACGGTACTCACACGAGTTCGATCTAATTTACATCGGTCCTTGGCCGCTTGTCTTCCAAAAAATGAGGGTGAAAGAACTCTCCGGTCGGAGCTATGACATGGTCTAATAAGAATCCGGCGATTTCCTCTTGAATTGCTCGCACGCGTTCTCGTGGTAGAAGACCGTCCCGCATTCGTTCGATCTAATTAAAAGAAAGGGATCAATATATATGAATGAAACTAAACACAATTTAACGCAATAAATTAAAGTATTGAATGTTGTTTATCGTACTTCAATTTTCCTTATGTTTCGGGTTGCGGCCGTCTCTTTGGTCGTCTGGCGAATGAACTCGCAGACATAATATGCACATAAGTTATTCCCGGGTCCCTATCTCAAACACTTTACGAGAACGGAGATCAATTATTATTATAATCAGCATGATAATTATACTGAAACTAGAATAAAAAAGATGCACGGATCTAGCAAGTAGTACTTACATTCAGTGGTTCAAATGTAAGCTCTGCCAGAAGACCCGGTGTTTTGGCGGTGAACCGTTTCCAAGCCCTCTGGAGGCATGCCTGCATGTCCTCCCATGATTTCATAGATTTGCGTCACAGGTCCATGACTTTTACTACTCCTTCGTCCGGAACAATGATCAACAGAATAAAGTGGAAGCTGCACACGCATAAAGAGTCAATTATACGCTTAACACCGAGCAAGAAAAATAGAATGTGTGCGAGACAGTAACACTCACTCGAAGTTGTAAGGAAATAGTATTTCCCTTCTTGTGCCAAAATTCGTCAACGATTGCAACAAGTTGTTCTCTGTCTGGTTGGGCTTCTCTTTGAGAGTTCTTTCATGAACGAACTGGCAGTCAACGAACCCAATGTCATAGATTTGTCCTTTCTTGCATTCGAGAATCTTCATTCTGCATATATAATTAGTTTAGTGATGAGTGTAAGATTGTACATGAAACGAATGAGCTGAGCTAGAAAGGCTTGATCACTGAAATTAATGGTACTTACAGACAATATGCACTGACGATAGATTTGTCGATGGCGTCTCCATTGTAAAACTGAAATAATTCTGAGAATTCAATCAGATCGAAGCCTTGTCCATGCCCGTAATGCTCATTCTGAAATTTAGCGTAGATCCAGTTTTCGGATTTAGCAGATTTTTCCATGTACCAGTCATGCAATTTTCGCATCTTTGTTGGTAGATCGTTGACTAACTCGGGTTTGACGAGAGGATACCCGTGTCGGTATTGGTATGCCGGTACGAATTCCTCGTCGTTCTGGCCGGTCTCGAACTCATCCAGACGGCTCAGGTAATCAGTAATAGACAGTCCTACTGCGTGGGCTTTTGCTCCGTACTGTCTTATAAACTCCGGATCTTTGTTCGGATCATACGCATCGACCTGATGATGCTGGGGGCGCGGCCAAGTGCACACTTTGAGCGGTTCGATCGATTGTTCTTTCTGTAGTCCGGAGGGCTAAAAGAAGAAATAGTGTTAATATATGCATGTACATATACAGCTGCATTGTGACGCCCCCAAAATCAGACCGTGTACAGTAATCATACACGCAAGGTACACGATCGAGATCAGGGACTCACGGTGAGATATCACAACACAACTCTACAAATCAAATAATACAAGCTGTTTAATACAAGCCAGGGGCCACGAGGGCTCGAATACAACAGCTCGAGAGAACAAAGTCAGCGGAAGCAAAAGTATCTGAGTACAGACACAAGGGTACAAGGTTGCCTTAAGAAGGCTAGCACAAAAATCAACACTCGATCGAAAAGGCAAGGCCTCCTGCCTGGGAACCTCCAAACTACTCCTGGTCAAAGGGGAACTCGACGTCGTAGAAGGCATCGGGGATCTTCATGTTGCGGTGGTCGGCATCGGGGATCTCCTGCTCCTGGACTCCAAGGTCGACTGCAGCGGCCGATCAGGAAAAACAGTAAAGGAAATAAAGCAGGGTGAGTATCTAGTATACCCGCGAGTCTTACGTCCGCTACTAAGCATTATGCATTGTATCAACGGAAAGAAGAGGCTGTATATAGTGGACTGGAAGACAGAAATCCGGAGCAAAGATAAGAAGCTAGGCCTAACGAAGACTAGCATCTTCCGACGTTGTCTTGCTGCATGAGGTAAGAATTAGCCAACAGTTTATATAAAGCATAAAGTAACAATGCAGCAGAAGTTGCTGCAGCATTGTATAGTAATAAGTTGTAATAATTAACAATGCGTCCGAGTTCACCTCCTCGACATCCCCGCGAGGAAGAAAACCCGGAACCATACAGTTTAATAATAATAGTTTGTAGTGGTAAGATCCAGCTTCAGCATAAAGCGTCCTGTTACCGTGGACACGGCTATTCGAATAGATTAATCTTCCGTGCAGGGGTGCACTTGTGTTACGCTACACGCACGGATCTCCAGGGTGGCGGGAACCTTGTTAGGGAACGCTCCACCGAGGCTATCCGACACTTCATAGCCCATCTTTCAAACTCAACAGAGAGGTCATCCTCCGGACTATATCCTATGTACGCGGGGCTTTGGACCCTAACCCCGACGTACTCCTGCACGGTGCGAGGCTGGCCGGTGAAGTTAAATCAAAGCAAATACAAATCACACTGCCGCGGCAAATAAGACAACACCACTTCCCTGCGCAGGCCCCGGTACTGCTGACGTCTGAAGAGTCCTCGGACGACACTACGAAGCAGAGGAGCCCATAACTCGTAATTCCCACGGGTAGGTAGTGCGTACATGGCATATAGCCAACTCAAGACATTCACGGGACTATTTAGTATTTTAATTAACCTGCGTGACAACCGTTATCGTTGCCTCGACTTAACCGACCCGCGGACAACGACAGCATCCAGGACCACAAGTACATCGGTGCCTGCCCCTTCGTCCCACCAAGTCACTACGGTTACCAACAAGGTGAACCGTCTCCTTACCTTGTCTCGCGTGTGCTCTTTGAGGAGATCGACTTTCGTAGTTTGGTAACTCTCGCGGCCAACGACCAGGGGCCAAGCACACCGGTACACTGGTCGTACCCTCCCTGTCGTCCCGTCGCAATACCACTCGCGGGCACCGTTGGGTCGCCCGACTTCTTACCTTTAAGGACACCAGTTGGTTCGAGTTCCTACCATTAAGTGAAACCAGGAGGAATCACCCTCGATGGTACACTTGAGCTGGCTCGACTGAGACATCAGGGGGACGAACTAAAGAGGTAAACCTCGTATCATCCCGGTGATGCTACGCTACTGAGCCGACGAGAGTGAAATACGAGTCCATTCCACTCGTAAGTCAAACTCGAAGCGACTCGGCAGAGTCTCGCCGTTGTAGGTTCCCTAGGGTGTCTGCATTGATCCGTACCTGTTGCAGTTGTAATATATCGTTCCCGTGATCACTCCCAAAGTGATCACGACCCTCTATTCTAAACCTAGCTAACAATGCGCAGGGTTTACTGCTGAATAATGCATACGTAATAATAGGCAGCATAGGATTAAAGGAAGGTACCTCAAGGGGCGACAAAGAACAGGTTATGCAATTGAATAGGTAAGCAACGTAGCAGCAGCAGTAACAATGCCTAGTGCAAGAAATGTACGGAAAGATAGGCGATATCTGGGGAAGAGAATGGCTCTGCTTGCCTGGAAGCTCGACGGTAGCAGTAGGGTCATCGACGAAGTAGTCGTACTCAGCAGCGGTGTAGTCGACGGCAGCAGCGGGGTCTACCGGAGATTAAGGGGGGAAAAGCAGTAAATACACAGCAAGCATATACAAACAGATGCATGTCATGACAGATGAAATGTTAACGGTGTTCTAACGCAGTGCAATGCACGTTGCTCGGAACGGAAATTCATCTGAGGCTGAACTACCGGCTCCGGGTGATTATCGGACAAGGTGTCCGGAGGGGGGAGATACCATGCCGGAGGTGTCGTGGACATCCGACACATGTGTGGGTGGTGTATCCGAGTTAGTTGATCTATTCCGAACAACTTTCGTGTTCGAAATAAATTCATCCGGGTACTTTAACAATACCGGACAAATCATCGAACAGACGGCCCGGAGGGGGGGGGGGAACGGTTCGACGTTTGGCATGTTAGAGGGGTGTGGTGGGAGTATGAGTAACGTATTCGTAATCGTGGATCCGTTCTGAGTAACTTTCGTATACAAAAGTTTTTCATCCGGACAACTTTTATCGGTACCGGGAATTTTCGACAGACGGCCCAAAGGGGGGAATGTCGATGTTCGGTAAGTTAGAGGGGGCTGGTAGACATATGGATACCGTATCCGTATTCGTAATATTTTTCTGATCAATTTTGATGTATAAAGTTTTTGAATCTGAATTACGGTTTAAAAGATATTGAATTTCAAAGTTTAAATCATTTTAAAAGATTTTATGAATTTATTTAATTCATTTATTCAAACATTATCCAGAATAGTAACTTTGACTGGGTCAACCCTGACAACAGGGACCCACATGTCAGTGACCCATTTTAATAAAACAATTTTGTTAAGTAAAATGGTGGGGGTGGCCCACATGTCATACACTCTATGTAATTAAATCATTTAAATATTTTATTAAATCCAAAATATCTAGGGGGGGCCATGTGTCATACACCCATATAATTAAACAGATCTATTTAATCTAGCTAATGGCCTTGGGCCCACTGTAAGTCTCAGGGGGTATCTCTGTTTTTTTTATTTAGCCGGGGGTTATCCTTAATTCCTTTTCACGGGGGATTAGAGGCAGGCATCCCATGCCGGCGAGGGGCACGGCGAGGCCGGACGGCGAGGGAGCCGCGACGGGCAAGGGGCATTGTGGCCGCGCGGCGAGGTTACGGCCGCGAGCGGGCGCGCACGAGGGAGCACGAGCGCAGCCATGGCAAGCGGCGACAGGCATGGGGCATGCGTCCAGAAAGGCACGGCAGCGGCCGGAAAGACGACGGTGGGGGATGCTACGGCGGAGGTCAGGCGAGGGGAGAGAGAGGAATCGAACGAGGGCTCACAGAAGCGGCCGTTGGCGAGCTCGGGCGGGGTCGAGGACGACCGGTGGTGGAGATCGACGGCCATGGATGCGGCGGCCGTGGGCGAGTCGGTGACGATGGTGTCGCACGGAGGGCTTGCCGGCTCGATTCGCTGCGCACCGAGACGAAGTCGTCAACGAGCAGCCACCCAGACACCATGGCGGGGGACGGAATGGCAGGTGGCCGCGGTTGTTCACCGGCGCGCACACATGGCGGGCTCGGGCCAGAGGAAGAAGAAAAGGGGATCGAGCACGGAGGGGGGGAATGGAGTGGTCTCCGATCCACAATTCACGGGGGGGCCTTCTTATCCTCCATGGGGGAGCAGGTGGCACTACTGGAATCTGCTAATTTGCCATGCGCTGACCTCTTTGCCGTCTGCATATTATCGGGCGGACGGCAAAGACCCTCTTTGCCGTCAGCTGATACTTTGCCCTCTATTTTTTATTCACTCATGGCAAAGAGAGTCTTTGCCGTCTGTTTTTCTTTCACTCATGGCAAAGAGGTTCTTTGTTGTCTATTTTTTGTTCACACATGGCAAAGAGGATCTTTGCTGTCTGTTTTTTTTTCACTCATGGCAAATAATTCTTTGCCGTCCACTTTTATTTTGGTAGACGGCAAAGATTGGCTTTGCCCACCGTTTTTATTTTTCTCATGGCAACGAATATTTCTGAACAAGTGTAGAAAAACTTACTTTGATCATTTTTTAATTTTTAGAAAATGCAAACAATGTCTGACCAATATGAAATTTCACATGGTATTGGTCCATGATTACTAGAAGACTTGGAAATTTTTTAAGAAAATTTACTACATTTTAACACATTTATTTTGCTAAATGACTAGGTGTAAAGAAGCACAAAATCTCTCTCGATTCCTATTGGTTGGGCTTTCTTCACATGGATCAGTGACGTGGCATTAAATCTCACACCACCACCGGCTCCTTCTTATCCTCTTTGATCTCTCTCCACCACGCACATGTGCACGCACCAGCAGCCCCATGTGCGCACGCACAAGCAGCGCCAAGGACCTCTGCCTGAGACCGGCGCATAGAGCTCGCCGGAGTCCAAGCCACCGTAGCACTTCCGCTCTTCGTGCCTTCCCTTTACATTCCTCCTCCCCTCCCGTTCCCCTTCCCCTTCACCTGGCTCTCCCCCTCTCTCTCAGATCTCCGTCTCTCTTTCCTCACGGACATGGCCGCCGCCGTGTTCCTCGTCTTCGCCATACAGAACTGCTCCGAGCCGCGTCCATGGGAGAATCGCCCCTAGCCCCTCCACGGGCAGTCACCCGGAAGCTCCCTCCTTCGCCCCTACCTTGCTCTGTGGGTGAGGTCGCGACGGGCGGCGCCCATACCATTCCCTGTCGGACCAGCCCGCAGAACTCCGGCGAGTAACGGCGGCCATGGCGTGAGCGCAACACATTCCATCATCCATGCTACGAGGGCTCCGGCGAGGTGCGCCGGTGTGGTGCTCCGGCAAGCTGCATCTGGTGTTCCGGCGCAGCTGAAGCTACATTTTTTTATTTAATAATCAAATCTTTGCCGTCTGTCGATACGTACCCCATGGCAAAGCAATGTCAGACCCACCTATTAACCCATTACCTATATTTTTTACCTTGCCGACAGCCAGAAAAAACCCGGACTGTAAAGCTCGTTGCCGTCCGCCGATTTAAAACAGACGGCAAAGCACCTCTTTGCCGGAGAAATGGCTGACAAGTGCTTTGCCGTCCGCTGACAGACGGCAAAGGTCTTTGCCGTCCGCCGTTCCTATGTTTGCCGACTGCCATGGCAGACGGCAAACGACAGAATTCCAGTAGTGTGGGAGAGGGGGGGGGGGGCGGCGCCCTGCTCCCTGCGCCATGGCGCTGTGCAAGGTGGGGGAGGGGGAACAGGGAGAAGGGGTGGGCTGGGGGTTGGGCCCGGGGTGGGCCTTGCCCTGGGTGGGGTATAGGGGTTTCCCTTTTTTTTGTTTCCTTTTTCTTTTTGTTCTATTTCGTTCTGTTTATTTGTTTCGCTAGTATAGGATTTTATAAAAAGGTGATACCTTTTGAAATAATCCTATTACACCATACAGTGATGCCACAAAAAGTTTTGGCCCAAAAAAACCATTTTAATTTTTGTTATTTATTTTAAAATGTTAAATGGTGCCTTTTAGCTACTGTTTTTATTTGTTTCTATTATTTAAACATAGCAATAAAATACCAATGCTAATTTAATATGGCTTACTGACTTTTAGGCATTTAATAAAAATGGTTATATAAATTTTGGATCAACTTTATTTTCCACTTGTTTATTATAATCCCATGGTAATTTTAATATTTCCCAAGCTATTGTTTTATTTCATAACATTACTAAATCACTTTAATAAAATATCCATTGCTATTTTAACATGGCACCGTGTTTGCTAGGCATTTGTAAATATATTCCACAATTTTGGTTTAACTGTGATTTCATTTTCATTCCACTTTCCAAAACAATATTGATGACCACACAACATTGGTTCCATATTTATCATTGACTTGTGATTATTCAAATAGCTAGGAGTTGACTTGGTTTAGGTAATTGCAAGATGGTTATCATTCACCCACAATTTCCTTGGAGCAAAATTCTAATCCACCTTTATTTGAAAATTTTATCAGGGTGGTAATCCGACAGAGCTATGATCAAAGGTGATCAAGGCTTGATCATCAACAGTAATGATCACTAACAGTGGAATCACTGTAGTGATTACTGTTACTGATTTTGAGGGTGTTACAATTCTCCACCACTACAAAGAATTCTCGTCCCGAGAATTAAAAGTAGTGTAAGGGGTAGAGTTTCGGTTTCGCCTCTTAACAAATCTTCTGGTTCTTGTTGTCCTACTCGAAGAATTTAATCCTTCATGTTGAGGTCTTCATCTCTTTGCATCGGTGCATCTCGATGAGTTTTCATCCTTTCCTCGAGGGCTTCATCATACTTACGAACCGGTTAAGAGATAAAGCTTAAGGGGGCTCGGATCGATACAAGATCAATTAAATGGGGTTGCTTAAGGGTATGGGGTACAAAGTCCTTCCGAGTTTAATCTCAGGGAAGTACATCGTGAGAAGTTTTAAGCGGATGGGCACGTATTCGATGCCGATGACGGAAGATGGGAAAGGGGCACCGATCATCAGGCACAAGCACGTAGTTTGTTATCGGACGGAATATCACAAGGTCGATGACAATAGTCAGGTTTCGATCCTGTGGAACGGTGACTTGGAGGGGTGGCATATTACGCGATCACAATGCAAGGATTATCAGAGAACAACTTATCAGCTATGTCGGCAACAACATCAATACCAGGAGCAGTGGACATTGAGAACCATTTTCCTGCTTGTTAATACGAGGCGGACCAATTGGCAAAGTTCTCGTCCCGGTGGCTACCGAAATGTCATCAACAATGGCAACAAGGTGTTACTGACGAGGTTGCACACCAAGGTGTTTACATAAGCAGGGAATCGTCGCTGCTCAGATAATTTATATCACAAGAAAGATTAAACATACCAATGGAAGGTAAAACATGGTTGTTTGATCAAACAGACCAACGGAAAGGTAAATGTCATTGTCTGATCAACAGACCAATGGATGGGAAAAGTGATGATACACAAGTATCACGTGTATAACCTTCCCAAGGGAAAGCAGAGCACGATATATATGATCAAGTTGTATTGGCACGGAGACAAGGGAGGTTGTCGACGATAACGCAAATCATCGAGGGGCATGGAGGGTATTTCACACGATGAATCCAATTGACACATGGAAGAAGCCATGTAAGATTATTCGAATAATAATCCACCAAAGGTCGGGTGGTTCGCAAAGAATCTGGTGTGAGTATCGGCACTCAACCAGAAGGAAAAAGAATGCAAAGGCATCAGATGATGGAAGCATCGGAATAATTCAATGCTTAAGTACAAGGAAGTTGTGATTTCCAGATCGGGAGGTGGATGCAATTATCCACACGGACTTATCGCTTGCATGGGATTGCAAAGGCGATGAACATGCAGGTTCTCGGGAATTCATCGGAGAGTAACCTTCGGAATCTTCAGGTGAATCAGGCGATCATCGGGAATGCAGTGCTCTCCGGAAGGAAGGAGGTACAAGAACCTAAAGTTAGGGTTAATAAAACTTACCAGCAAGGATAAGAGAGCAGAGTCCCAGAGCATAGGTAAGGAGAAAAAGATCCTAATACCATAGATATCACACGTAGTGACATCGATGTGGGTCCGTAAGCCAAACATTAAGTTAGCAAAGTAGTTTTGCAAAGTCTAGACTCAACTTCGACCGAGGAGTAGTTAGGGGCTTCCTACAGGCAGTCGGCTCTGATACCAACTTGTGACGCCCCCAAAATCAGACCGTGTACAGTAATCATACACGCAAGGTACACGATCGAGATCAGGGACTCACGGTGAGATATCACAACACAACTCTACAAATCAAATAATACAAGCTGTTTAATACAAGCCAGGTGCCACGAGGGCTCGAATACAACAGCTCGAGAGAACAAAGTCAGCGGAAGCAAAAGTATCTGCGTACAGACACAAGGGTACAAGGTTTCCTTAAGAAGGCTAGCACAAAAATCAACACTCGATCGAAAAGGCAAGGCCTCCTGCCTGGGAACCTCCAAACTACTCCTGGTCAAAGGGGAACTCGACGTCGTAGAAGGCATCGGGGATCTTCATGTTGCGGTGGTCGGCATCGGGGATCTCCTGCTCTTGGACTCCAAGGTCGACTGCAGCGGCCGATCAGGCAAAACAGTAAAGGAAATAAAGCAGGGTGAGTATCTAGTATACCCGCGAGTCTTACGTCCGCTACTAAGCATTATGCATTGTATCAACGGAAAGAAGAGGCTGTATATAGTGGACTGGAAGACAGAAATCTGGAGCAAAGGTAAGAAGCTAGGCCTAACGAAGACTAGCATCTTCCGACGATGTCTTGCAGCATGAGGTAAGAATGAGCCAACAGTTTATATAAAGCATAAAGTAACAATGCAGCAGAAGTTGCTGCAGCATTGTATAGTAATAAGTTGTAATAATTAACAATGCCTCCGAGTTCACCTCCTCGACATCCCCGCGAGGAAGAAAACCCGGAACCATACAGTTTAATAATAATAGTTTGTAGTGGTAAGATCCAGCTTCAGCATAAAGCGTCTTGTTACCGTGGACACGGCTATTCGAATAGATTAATCTTCCCTGCAGGGGTGCACTTGTGTTACGCTACACGCACGGATCTCCAAGGTGCGGGAACCTTGTTAGGGAACGCTCTACCGAGGCTATCCGACACTTCATAGCCCATCTTTCAAACTCAACAGAGAGGTCATCCTCCGGACTATATCCTATGTACGCGGGGCTTTGGACCCTAACCCCGACGTACTCCTGCACGGTGCGAGGCTGGCCGGTGAAGTTAAATCAAAGCAAATACAAATCACACTGCCGCGGAAAATAAGACAACACCACTTCCCGGCGCAGGCCGCGGTACTGCTGACGTCTGAAGAGTCCTCGGACGACACTACGAAGCAGAGGAGCCCATAACTCGTAATTCCCACGGGTAGGTACTGCGTACATTGCATATAGCCAACTCAAGACATTCACTGAACCATTTAGTATTTTAATTAACCTGCGTGACAACCGTTATCGTTGCCTCGACTTAACCGACCCGCGGACAACGACAGCAGCCAGGACCACCAGTACATCGGTGCCTGCCCCGTCGTCCCACCAAGTCACTACGGTTACCAACAAGGTGAACCGTCTCCTTACCTTGTCTCGCGTGTGCTCTTTGAGGATCTCGACTTTCGTAGTTTGGTAACTCTCGCGGCCAACGACCAGGGGCCAAGCACACCGGTACACTGGTCGTACCCTCCCTGTCGTCCCGTCGCAATACCACTCGCGGGCACCGTTGGGTCGCCCGACTTCTTACCTTTAAGGACACCAGTTGGTTCGAGTTCCTACCATTAAGTGAAACCAGGAGGAATCACCCTCGATGGTACACTTGAGCTGGCTCGACTGAGACATCAGCGGGACGAACTAAAGAGGTAAACCTCGTATCATCCCGGTGATGCTACGCTACTGAGCCGACGAGAGTGAAATACGAGTCCATTCCACTCGTAAGTCAAACTCGAAGCGACTCGGCAGAGTCTCGCCATTGTAGGTTCCCTAGGGTGTCTGCATTGATCCGTACCTGTTGCAGTTGTAATATATCGTTCCCGCGATCACTCCCAAAGTGATCACGACCCTCTATTCTAAACCTAGCTAACAATGCGCTGGGTTTACTGCTGAATAATGCATAAGTAATAATAGGCAGCATAGGATTAAAGGAAGGTACATCAAGGGGCTACAATGACAGGCTATGCAATTGAATAGGATTGTAATCGTAGCAGCAGCAGTAACAATGCCTAGTGCAAGAAATGTACGGAAAGATAGGCGATATCTGGGGAAGAGAATGGCTCTGCTTGCCTGGAAGCTCGACGGTAGCAGTAGGGTCATCGACGAAGTAGTCGTACTCAGCAGCGGTGTAGTCGACGGCAGCAGCGGGGTCTATTGGAGATTAAGGGGGGAAGAAACAGTAAATACACAGCAAGCATATACAAACAGATGCATGTCATGACAGATGAAATGTTAACGGTGTTCTAACGAAGTGCAATGCACGTTGCTCGGAACGGAAATTCATCTGAGGATGAACTACCGGCTCCGGGTGATTATCGGACAAGGTGTCCGGAGGGGGGAGATACCATGCCGGAGGTGTCGTGGACATCCGACACATGTGTGGGTGGTGTATCCGAGTTAGTTGATCTATTCCGAACAACTTTCGTGTTCGAAATAAATTCATCCGGGTACTTTAACAATACCGGACAAATCATCGAACAGACGGTCCGGAGAGGGGGGGACGGTTCGACGTTTGGCATGTTAGAGGGGTGTGGTGGGAGTATGAGTAACGTATTCGTATTCGTGGATCCGTTCTGAGTAACTTTCGTATACAAAAGTTTTTCATCCGGACAACTTTTATCGGTACCGGGAATTTTCGACAGACGGCCCGAAGGGGGGATTGTCGGTGTTCGGTAAGTTAGAGGGGGGTGGTTGACATACGGATAGCGTATCCGTATTCGTAATATTTTTCTGATCAATTTTGATGTATAAAATTTTTGAATCTGAATTACGGTTTAAAAGATATTGAATTTCAAAGTTTAAATCATTTTAAAAGATTTTATGAATTTATTTAATTCATTTATTCAAACATTATCCAGAATAGTAACTATGACTGGGTCAACCCTGACAACAGGGACCCACATGTCAGTGACCCATTTTAATAAAACAATTTTGTTAATTAAAATGGTGGGGGTGGCCCACATGTCATACACTCTATGTAATTAAATCATCTAAATATTTTATTAAATCCAAAATATCTAGGGGGGGCCATGTGTCATACACCCATATAATTAAACAGATCTGTTTAATCTAGCTAATGGCCTTGGGCCCACTGTAAGTCTCAGGGGGTATCTCTGTTTTTTTTAGCCGGGGGTTATCCTTAATTCCTTTTCACGGGGGATTAGAGGCAGGCATCCCATGCCGGCAAGGGGCACGGCGAGGCCGGACGGCGAGGGAGCCGCGACGGGCAAGGGGCATTGCGGCCGCGCGGCGAGGTTACGGCCGCGAGCGGGCGCGCACGAGGGAGCACGAGCGCAACCATGGCAAGCGGCGACAGGCATGGGGCATGCGTCCAGGAAGGCACGGCAGCGGCCGGAACGACGACGGTGGGGGATGCTACGGCGGAGGTCAGGCGAGGGGAGAGAGAGGAATCGAACGAGGGCTCACAGAAGCGGCCGTTGGCGAGCTCGGGCGGGGTCGAGGACGACCGGTGGTGGAGATCGACGGCCATGGAAGCGGCGGCCGTGGGCGAGTCGGTGACGATGGCGTCGCACGGAGGGCTTGCCGGCTCGATTCGCTGCGCACCGAGACGAAGTCGTCAACGAGCAGCCACCCAGACACCATTGCGGGGGACGGAATGGCAGGTGGCCGCGGTTGTTCACCGGCGCGCACTCATGGCGGGCTCAGGCCAGAGGAAGAAGAAAAGGGCATCGAGCACGGAGGGGGGGAATGGAGTGGTCTCCGATCCACAATTCACGGGGGGGCCTTCTTATCCTCCATGGGGGAGCAGGTGGAGGGGAGGGGGAGCAGGTGGGAGAGGGGGGGGGGGCGGCGCCCTGCTCCCTGCGCCATGGCGATGTGCAAGGTGAGGGAGGGGGAACAGGGAGAAGGGGTGGGCTTGGGGTTGGGCCCGGGGTGGGCCTTGCCCTGGGTGGGGTATAGGGGTTTCCCTTTTTTTGTTTCCTTTTTCTTTTTGTTCTATTTCTTTCTGTTTATTTGTTTAGCTAGTATAGGATTTTATAAAAAGGTGATACCTTTTGCAATAATCCTATTGCACCATACAGTGATGCCACAAAATGTTTTGGCCCAAAAAAAACCATTTTAATTTTTGTTATTTATTTTAAAATGTTAAATGGTGCCTTTTAGCTACTATTTTTATTTGTTTCTATTATTTAAACATAGCAATAAAATACCAATGCTAATTTAATATGGCTTACTGACTTTTAGGCATTTAATAAAAATGGTTTCATAAATTTTGGATCAACTTTATTTTCCACTTGTTTATTATAATCCCATGGTAATTTTAATATTTCCCAAGATATTGTTTTATTTCATAAAATTACTAAATCACTTTAATAAAATATCCATTGCTATTTTAACATGGCACCGTGTTTGCTAGGCATTTGTAAATAGATTCCACAATTTTGGTTTAACTGTGATTTCATTTTCATTCCACTTTCCAAAACAATGTTGATGACCACACAACATTGGTTCCATATTTATCATTGACTTGTGATTATTCAAATAGCTAGGAGTTGACTTGGTTTAGGTAATTGCAAGATGGTTATCATTCACCCACAATTTCCTTGGAGCAAAATTCTAATCCACCTTTATTTGAAAATTTTATCAGGGTGGTAATCCGATAGAGCTATGACCAAAGGTGATCAAGGCTTGATCATCAACAGTAATGATCACTAACAGTGGAATCACTGTAGTGATTACTGGTACTGATTTTGAGGGTGTTGCATGCATTTTCATTAACAACATTTTAATCAACCTCGCCGGTGTTTTCGAGATTAAAGTTTCCGCCGGAGGCGGAGCCGGAGCCGGCTTGTCTCCCGTCCGATGCTTCTTCTCGGTAGAGAGACTCGTCTCCCTCATCGGAATCGTTCAGAAACCGGCAGGTGACATCTTGACCTTCATTTTCGTTGATCATATCGTGAAACAACTTTTCCTCATTTTCATCTCTACGAAATATTGGATCCATAGTATCTGCAAATTAAGAATTGGAGGCTAATATAATGCAAATAATCAAAGTTTTAATCAATTTAAATCATTTAATAATCATCCCTCTTAGGAGAAGGCTACATGTAGAATTCACCAGATAATATGGGCATAGTATGATGGACTCATAAACCTTAAGGTGTCAGCGACAAAGGATTTTATGAAGGCTTTCACTATCATGACACACTCAGAGTGACCACGGCCCGCTATCTAATCCTATTAGCTAACAAGGCGCAGGTTCCACTGCTATATATAATATTTATAATAGGATGCATAGGATATAGGAAGGGTACAACAAGTGGCGACAATGACAGGCTATGCATTGGAATAGGAAAGTAACGTAGCAGCAGCATATGCCTAGTGCAACAGATAAAAATAGACAAGTAGGCGATATGTGGGAGAGGGGAAGTGGCTCCGCTTGCCTGGAAGCTCGACGGTAGGGGTATTGTAGTCGACGACGTAGTCGTAGGCGGCAGCGGTATAGTCAACGGTAGCAGCGGGGTCTACCGGAGATTAAAGGGGGGAGAAACAGTAAATACACAGCATGACAGATGAAATGCAAACAACGATCTAACATAGTTCGATACAATAAGCTCGGAGCGGGAATTCATCCGGGGATGAAATACCGGCTCCGGGTGATTACCGGATAGGGTGTCCGGAGGGGGGGTGATGCCGGAGGTGTCGTGGACATCCAACACACGTGTGGTTGGTGTATCCGGGTTAGTTGATCTATTCCGAACAACTTTCGTGTTCGGAATAAATTGATCCGGGTACTTTAACAGTACCGGACAAATCACCGGACAGACGGTCCGGAGGGGGACGGTTCGATGCTCGGCATGTTAGAGGGGTGTGGTGGGGGTATGGGTATCATATCTGTAATCGTTGGTCTGTTCTGAGCAACTTTCGTATACAAAGTTTTTCGATCCGGACAACCTTTATCGGTACCGGAAATTATCGGCAGACGGACCGGAAGGGGGGTGTCGGTGTTCGGTGCGTTAGGGGGTGTGGTAGACATACGAATAGCGTATTATTATTCTACACATTTTTCTAAGCAAAATTGATATAGTATAAATTATTTTAATCCGAGTTACGGATTAAAAGATATTAATTAAACAAGTTTAATTCAATTTTTAAATCATTTTCTATTTCATTTAATAATTAACCAAAATAAATAATAATCAATTTTTAATTAGCTGACCAGTGGGTCCCACTGTTCAGTGGCTTATAATTAAACTAATTTAATTAGAGTTAATTAAACAGGGGTGGCCCCACATGTAAGTCTAACCTATGTTAATTAAACATTTTTAATTAAGTTAAGTGGGCTCTGGCCCACATGTCATCTACACAATAGTTAGACTAATTAACCAAAATTAATCTAAATGGGCAGGGGCCCACTAGTCAGGGGCTGAGGGGGTTTTCTATTCCTGTTTATTTTTAATAGGCTATTAGGGGGGCACTGGACCCACTAGTCATAGGTTTAGGGGGGGGGTTCAATTAGGCCTTAATTAAACCGCTGACAGAGCGGGCCCGCCGGGCAGAGACCCATGGTCTCGCCGGTGACGACAGCGGCTCCGGCGAGGTCGCCGTTCTCGCTGTGAGGGACGGGAGGAGGCGCTGTTGGGCTGGTTCGACGAAGGGGGCCAGCACGCGTCGAGTGGTGGGGGTGGGGCCGTCGGGGAGTGGTCGGAAGCACGCCGGCGTCATGCGAGGCGGCGGTGACGGTGACGGCGGCGGTATTGAGCTAGGCGGAGCCGGAGCACGGGACAACGAGGGCGGCCGTTCGGTGTACAGAAACGAGCGGGGAAGGAGGCCAATCGAAGCCACGCTCACCATGGAGCACATCGAGGAGGCAGGGGCACGGGGCGGCGAGGCGAACGGCGGCGAATTTCTCGTCGACGTTGCCGGGGCCGAGGAAGATGACGGCGTCGATCCGCGCGTGTGGTGGCTCCCGGGCTCCTCTCCTCTTGCGGCGGGGCACGGGGCGGCGAGGCGAACGGCGGCGAATCGGGCAGCCTGCCGGCGTCCGTAGAGGAATTCCGCGCGTCGATGAGATTTGGTGGAGTTGGGGGAGGAAGCAGAGATGCGCGCGTATATAGTAAGGGCCATCGGTCCCGGTTGGTAGAACCAACCGGGATCAAAGACTCAACGGTCCCGGTTGGTGCTACGACCCGGGATCGTTGGGCTGGGCGGGGAGGGACGTGGTGCTGCCACGTCGCACCAGGGTCATCGGTCCCGGGTCGTAGCTCCAACCGGGACCGTTGACACTTTGGTCCCGGTTGGTGCTACCAACCGGGATCGTTGACCCTTTTTATGCAATCTTTTCGTCTTCCCGCCCTTTTCAAATTTATTTTCTTTTTTAATTAGTTAGGTGTTTCAATTTAAAAAGATTTTTTGTTTGGAATTTGAAAAAACTTTTAAGAGCAAAAGTGCTTCAATTTAATTAACTAATCCAAAAACATTTTTTGTTTTCAAAAATATTTATTTAACTACACTGTTTTACTATTTTAACTATACAATTTTACTATTTTCAATTAAAAATGCATTTTCAAATATTTATTATATTTCATTTTTCTAAACTTATTTCAACTCAAGACTTTTGTTTCCATTCAACATGCACCATTCAAAGCCACATAATAAAATTTCAACCCTTTCTGACTTCATTTGCTATTTTTCATGCATTTAATGATTTATTTTGAGCTAAATGACCTTGAAATTGGAAAGCACTAAAACTGAACTCATAAAAGGATGAAACTTGGCATGGTATCATCATTTGATCCATATAGCATGTGTGCAAAAGTTGAGAGTATTACGACAAAAACGGGACGCACTTCGTGTACAAACTGGACCATCTCTTTCAAAGTAAGAGGGTTTGAGACGAAAACTCATCTGTTTCAATGGCATTTCATTTTTCTAAACTTATTTCAACTCAAGACTTTTTTTGCATTCAACGTGCAACATTCAAAGACACATACTAAAATTTGAACCCTTTCTGACTTCATTTGATATTTTTCATGCATTTAATGATTTATTTTGAGCTAAATGACCTTGAAATTGGAAAGCACTACAACTGAACTCATAAAAGGTTGAAACTTGGCATGGTATCATCATTTGATCCACATAGCATGTGTGCAAAAGTTGAGAGGATTACGACAAAAACTGGATGCACTTCGTGTACAAACTGGACCATCTCTTTCAAAGTACGAGGGTTTCAGACGAAAACTCATCTGTTTCAAAGGAATTTCATTTTTCTAAATTTATTTCAACTCAAGACTTTTTTTGCATTCAACATGCAACATTCAAAGCCACATACTAAAATTTTAACCCTTTCTGACTTTATTTGCTATTTTTCATGCATTTATAAATTTATTTTGAGCTAAATGACCCTGTAATTGGAAAGCACTTCAACTGAACTCATAAAAGGTTGAAACTTGGCATGGTATCATCATTTGACCCACATAGCATGTGTGCAAAAGTTGAGAGGATTACGACAAAAACTGGATGCACTTCGTGTACAAACTGGACCATCTCTTTCAAAGTAAGAGGGTTTCAGACGAAAACTCATCTGTTTCAAAGGAATTTCATTTTTCCAAACTTATTTTAACTCAAGACTTTTGTTTGCATTCAACATGCAACATTCAAAGCCACATACTAAAATTTCAAACCTTTCTGACTTCATTTGCTATTTTTCATGCATTTAATGATTTATTTTGAGCTAAATGACCCTGTAATTGGAAAGCACTACAACTGAACTCATAAAAGGTTGAAACTTGGCATGGTATCATCATTTGATCCACATAGCATGTGTTCAAAAGTTGAGAGGATTACGACAAAAACTGGATGCACTTCGTATACAAACTGGACCATCTCTTTCAAAGTAAGAGGGTTTGAGACGAAAACTCATCTGTTTCAAAGGCATTTCATTTTTATAAACTTATTTCAACTCAAGACTTTTTTTGCATTCAACATGCAACATTCAAAGACACATACTAAAATTTGAACCCTTTCTGACTTCATTTGATATTTTTCATGCATTTAATGATTTATTTTGAGCTAAATGACCTTGAAATTGGAAAGCACTACAACTGAACTCATAAAAGGTTGAAACTTGACATGGTATCATGATTTGATCCACATAGCATGTGTGAAAAAGTTGAGAGGATTACGACAAAAACTGGATGCACTTCATGTACAAACTGGACCATCTCTTTCAAAGTACGAGGGTTTGAGACGAAAACTCATCTGTTTCAAAGGCATTTCATTTTTCTAAACTTATTTCAACTCAAGACTTTTTTTGCATTCAACATGCAACATTCAAAGACACATACTAAAATTTGAACCCTTTCTGACTTCATTTGCTATTTTTAAGTCATTTAATGATTTATTTTGAGCTTAATGACCGTGTAATTGGAAAGCACTACAACTGAACTCAGAAAAAGGTTAAAACTTGGCATGTGTGCAAACTGGACAACTGAAACAGTGGTGTCACATCATGTTCAAACTTGGCTAATTGCAAACATCACAAAAAAAACCACCAATGGTTCAATACATTATTACACATCACTTGTTTCCTACATTGCTTATGATCGCTTCTTGGGCCGTAACCACGGAGCATCTTCATTGCTTAATGGGATAGTTGGGTCAGTTTTCACTGTGAAGGGAGGAATTTCATGAAACTTATCGTAATCTTCGGACATGTCTGTCTTGTCCTTGACTCCCACGATGTTTCTTTTTCCTGAAAGAACTATGTGACGCGTGGGCTCATTGTCTGATGTATTCGTATCCTTGTTTTTCCTTTTTTCGGTCTAGAAGACATGTCCTTCACATAGAAAACCTGAGCCACATCTTTGGCTAGGACGAATGGGTCATCTGTGTGACCAAGATTCTTGAGATCCACTGTTGTCATTCCGTACAGCTGGTCGACCTTTACCCCATCTCCATTCATGTTGACCCAACTACACCGAAACAAAGGGACCATAAAAGTAGGTCCATAGTCAAGTTCCCATATCCCATCTATGTAACCATAGTATGTGTCCTTTGTACCATCCTCGTTTGTTGCATCAAAGCGGACACCACCATTGTGGTTGGTGCTCTTCTTATCTTGGGCGACCGTGTAAAATGTATTCCCATTTATCTCGTACCCTTGGAAAGTGAATACAGTCTCAGACGGTGTCGCGGCCAGCAAGTAGAGTTGATTTCCAATATTGGTGTCATGCATGAGACGTAATTGCAACCAAGTGCCGAAAGTCTCCATGTGTTTGACTTGAATCCATTGATCATCCTCCCCCGGGAACTTGGAGCGTAGAACATTCTTGTGTTCCTCGATATACGGTTGGACGAAGGTAGTACTTTGTAGAACTGTGTAGTGTGCTTGAGTCAAAGAATGCCCGTCCTGAAATATCTTTGCTTTCTTTCCTAGCGTTCCTTTTCCACTCATTCTCCCCTCATACCGCGATTCAGGAACACCAATCGGCTTAAGGTCAGGAATAAAGTCAACACAGAACTCAATGACCTCCTCTGTTCCATAGCCCTTGGAGATGCTTCCTTCTGGCCTTGCACGGTTACGAACATATTTATTTAAAACTCCCATGAACCTCTCGAAGGGGAACATATTGTGTAGAAATACAGGACCTAGAATGGCAATCTCGTCGACCAGGTGAACCAGCAGATGCGTCATAATATTGAAGAAGGACGGGGGGAACACCAACTCAAAACTAACGAGACATTGGACCACATCCTTCTGTAGCCTTTCCAGACTTGCATGATCGATTACCTTCTGAGATATTGCATTGAGAAATGCACATAGCTTCACAATGGGTACTCGAACATTTTCTGGTAGAAGCACCCGCAATGCAACCGGAAGCAATTGCGTCATAATCACGTGGCAATCATGAGACTTGAGGTTCTGGAATTTTTTCTCTGCCATATTTATTATTCCCTTTATATTTGACGAGAAGCCTGCCGGGACCTTGATACTTCTAAGGCATTCAAAAAAGATTTCCTTCTCTGCTTTGGTAAGAGCGTAGCTTCTTAGACGCCCTTTATCAATATGCCTGTGGTATGGGTCTTTCATACGTTGCTGGTCCTCCCGTGCTTCTGGTGTATCTTTTGACTCGTCACGTGCATCATGTCGATTGAAGAACGGACCTCTAGGTCTACCCAATAGGGTAGCTCCCAAAATATAGATTTCTTCTTCCACATGACCGCGTGTCCGGTAACGACGTCTTTCGGAACAGATTGACTGCCAGGACCCTTTCCAAAGATTACTTCTAGGTCATTCACCATACCAAATACATCAGCACCTTTAGGGAGCTTAGGCTTTTTCCGGTGATCTGCCTCACCGTTGAAATGCTTGCCTTTCTTTCTCAAGATATGATTGGGTGGCAGAAATTGACGACACCCCAGGTACACAACCTTCTTACATTTATCCAAATATATACCTTTAGTCTTATCTAAACAGTGCGTGCATGCATTGTATCCCTTGTTTGACTGTCCTGAAATGTTACTAAGAGCGGGCCAATCATTGATGGTTACGAAAAGCAACGCTCGCAGGTCAAATTCCTCTTGTTTGTCCTCATCCCACACGTGTACACCTGGTTTGGCCCACCGCTCCAAAAGTTCATCGACTAATGGCCTTAGGTACACATCAATGTCGTTGCTGGGTTGCCTCGGTCCTTGGATGAGCACTAGCATCATGATGAACGTCCGCTTCATGCACAACCAAGGAGGAAGGTTGTAGATACATAGAGTCACAGGCCAGGTGCTGTGACTGCAGCTCTGCTCTCCAAAAGGGTTCATGCCATCTGTACTTAGACCAAACCATAAGTTTCTTGCTTCATCTGTAAAGTCTGAGTGACCTCTCTCGATTTTTCTCCACTGCGACCCATCAGCGGGGTGTCTCAACTTCCCGTCTTTCTTACGGTCTTCTTTGTGCCATCGCAGCAACCTGGCATGCTCCTTGTTTCTGTACAGACGTTTCAACCGGGGTATTATAGGAGCATACCACATAACCTTAGCAGGAACCCTCTTCCTCGGGGGCTCGTCATCTCCCTCAGCATCACCAGGGTCATCTTGTCTGATCTTGTACCGACTCGCAGTGCATACCGGGCATTTATCAATACTCTCGTACTTTTCACCGCGGTACAGGATGCAGTCATTAATGCATGCATGTATCTTCTGCACATCTAATCCAAGAGGGCAGATAACCTTCTTTGCTTCGTGTGTTGTCGCGGGAAATTCGTTATCCGGTGGAAGCTTCGACTTCATTATTTGCAGTAACTTCTCAAATCCGGTGTCAGAACAACCAAAATCTGCCTTCCATTTCAACAGTTCCAGTGTGGTACCGAGCTTTGTGCTGCCATCTTCGCAATTTGGGTACAAGGGCTTTTTGTGATCCTCTAGCATGGTCTCCAACTTCTCCTTCTCTTTTCATGTTTCACAGTCTCGCTTTGCATCAGAGATGACCCGACCAAGACCATCAGCGGTCTCATCCGATTCCCGTTGTTCTTCTTCATTGTCACCTCGAGGAGCTCCATCTTCTTCATTGTCTTCCATTGCAGTGTCACCGAATTCTCCAGGGGACATAGGATAGCTATCATCATCCTCCTCTTCTTCGTTGTCTTCCTGCCTAACCCCTCTTTCTCCGTGCTTGGACCAACAATAATATCCGGGAATGAAACCTCTCCGAAGCAGGTGGCCTTGAGGTGTTCTCGAGGAAGAGTACTCCGCCACGTTCCGACAGTCAATACAGGGACAAGGCATAAAATTATCCACTTTGTTTGCATTAGCCACATCGAGAAATGTATGCAGGTTTGTAATAAACTCGGACCCGCGTCGATCACTGTACATCCATCGCATCCGTGCTTCGATCTGCGTCATATAATTAACCATTACAATAACTTCGTGAATAGTGAAAAGACCACTATATATGCACACGTGCAGTATTTTTGTATCAGTTACAGATGAAGAAGATAAGGTTGCTAACCTCGGCCGAGGATACGGTGTTCTGAGGACCTAAGTGTGGCTCGGACATTTCGTCGAACACCTGGTGTGCAATCAAAGGAAAAAAATTCTAGCACCCACCCCACCCCAACACAATCCTGAATTTTTTTGAGGCAAAATGGCAAAGTGCTGGCTGGGGGCCAGGGCAACGGTCCCGGTTTTTGCCAACAACCGGGACCAATGCCTCGCAGTGTGCACGTTGCACACTGCGAGGCATTGGTCCCGGTTGTTGGCAAAAACCGGGACCGTTGCCCCAGTTGAACCGGGACCGTTGCCCTATACAGACGAACCGGGACCGTTGCGAGGCATCGGTCCCGGTTCTGAAATGAACCGGGAGCAATGCCTTTTTTGGGATGGACGAAAGGGGGGTCTCTCCACTAGTAATGGCATCTTATCGCCCCGATGCTTTCCTACACCACCGTACCACCTCTTGTCCACCTATCGTGCGCCCTCCCCCCTTGAATGGATTACTTGAACACTTTATTGAGTCAATCAACCATTCATGAAGTCCACCATCACTATTTGAAGTAGTTGTACTTCCTCCATCACGGTTTAGAAGGCACAGTTAAATTTGCATGTGTTCTCATAATAGACAAGGTTTAAGGTGCGCAGACAATTATTCTTATTAATTAGTATTACTATTTCACTCATATATGCACGCATCCTCTTAATTCTTTGATGCATGCATGGTGTGAATGTATTTATTAATGCTACATCTGCTACATCTCACAACCAATCGGTGACTACCTTAGTCCCAGAGATTTTCCAAGTGTGCCTTCTAAACCGTGACGGAGAGAGTATCACCTTTGGATTTTGCATGCTTTCTTTGGTATGCCGGGGTCTTACAATGATATCAATGTGTTGCGGTGCTTTTCATTGTTTGCTCGATTGATTAAAGAACAAGATATTACGTACAAACTATACTGTCAGCAGGCATATGTAAACGGAAATGATACGCACCACATGTGTGGGTGGAGTGCTTCCACCCACACGTTTTTAGATGGCAATTTCAGTTATGTATAGATGACAATTATGAGCCAAAATTGCCATGTTGAAGCAAAAGTTGCCATGTATGTTTCAACATGAAAATTTGGCTCATAATTGTCATCTATACATAACTAAAATTGTCATCTAAAAACGTATAAGAGAAAGCGCTCCGCCCACACGTGTGGCAACTATCGGGGTCCTAAGTAAAACATGGCCTAATATCTGGTTGATGGCATATATCTTCTTTGAGCGACCTTCATCAAGACCATCTCTGACCAGTTGGTAAAAAAAACTCTTTTCTTGAAAGACAAGAGCTAAGTATGTGAAGAGTGCATTTGGGGTACCCAGAAAAGAAAATGCACCAGCGAAAGCAATAAAATGTGGTACCAAAAACATAAATTTCACCAGGAAAAACGACGGTAAAAAGCAAAAGCAAGAAGATGCCTTCAGTTTAGGTTGAATAAGGGGACAAAATCCGGAAAGTGCAAATCGAGCACGCGGTCATATGCACCCACTAATTCAAAAAAGCAAAAAAAATGCAAACCAATTCGAAAAAAACCCGAATTTTTGTGAAAAGCAACATGCTCATGCATGTGACATCAGTGCAAAATTTCATGGTATTTCGACATTCGATTTGTGAAAAGCAAGTCAACACGAAATTCTTGATAAATAGTGTCGTTTTCCAAAAAACCCCATAGTCCCAAAATTTGTAATTTTTATCGAGGATTACTCGAATGTTCAAACTTCACGGAACTTGGCATGGATTTCGCACACATGACCATCTTGCATCATACAAAAAACTGATTTTTTTTGTTTTTTTTTTACTTTTTGAGATGATGTTCGTATTGCTAGTAGGTGCAAATGCACCTACGGTCAAAACAGCCGCGTCCTACAAAATCTCTGTTTTAAGTTTTAACCCTTTTTTGTCAAGTTTAACATAATATGACTTATGCAAAAAAAGGAGCATGATCTAACTTTAAAAAAGGCTAAATATTTAAAAGTTCTAATTACAGTATAAACCGGCAAAGACCACGATGTTGCTATCCCGAGCTGTCACCCCGATTCGAAGAGCTTTGGCGTTCTTTCGGCGAAGACGATGCACATTTGTATGTCATCGTCAAGGTGTTGCGGAGGACGGTCGCGGGGAGCACATCCTCCGGATCAACCGATGCACGCGGCCCGGTGCCTCGCCAATGTCCCCTATGGTTGCCCTCTCCTTCACCAGTTGCCGCTCGCGGCGTGCGGTCCGCACCTCGGACTCAGACGTCCTTGTCCTCGTCTGCGCCCGCGCGGCGATAGCACGAGCATCCAGCAGAGGCCGTGGATGCCCTTCGAAGGTGCGATGGATGGGCCGAACATGCGGCGTACCTCGAGCGTTGTGGAGCGGGCGAAGCTGGGCGCCGGATTGGACATGTCGGTTACGTCGCCCTCACTGTGTGAGCTCTCGCTGCCGCCGCCTGGATCCAACCACGATCGGCGGAGCGCGATGCAAGGGGCGAGCTCCTCCACGTCGTTCGACTACGCATCTTGAAGCATGCTCTCATCGTTGAAGTCCGCGATGTTGTCGTCGCTCGACATTGAACTGAAGGAGACGAAAAGAGTGGACTTACATTCTTAAGAAGTTGTTCCTCACTACTACCAATTCTCTCAACATACACACACTTCACCTCATCATGGATGCCACATTACCCTACACTAGCATATTTTTCTCAACATGCAAGCATGCCACATCATCATCCAACATGCATGAGAGAGACCCACCTCAATATGCCATTATGCATAATAAAACCCACATGCAACATGCATGAGAATTTTTATTTTATTATGATATTTATATTAAATCTATATATTAGTTCAAAAGTTAATGTTTCAAATATACACGCTTCATTTAACAGAAAATTTTACTGAAATATTTTGCAAAAAAATTCCGCAACAACATGCGGGGCAACATCTAGTTCATCCAGTTTAAGGATATTCATGATGTCCATGCAGACCATAATTGGTACGTTTAACGTGGTGGATGCGCCCGATCGCCTTCCGCCCTTCTCATATAATTTAGATTAAATTGAACATGAGGGTACTGAACAGCTCAATGTTTGAGATCGATTTATAGCGCTTATTTGAATGGTACTCCTTTCATTTTGGTGTATAGGGCTTAATAGAAATTGCATCACAACCAAGGTGATGACTATTGTCTACAAGAGAGTACTATCAACCTTTAATTATCATAATTAGAATGACACCAAACAACGTTGAAGCTTAGACCTCCCGCAATGGGAGTATCATAGCTAGTACGTATCATGCATGCCAACTAAGCAAATTTAATGATGGGGCATAGAAGTAAATAAAAAAAGAGAGGGTTGAGTATCATATTATAATATCGTATCATAATAAATGGTAAGCTAGTTTGTGTCTTGCATGGTAATAAATACTATTACTTATGATACTATGTTATGATACTATGCTTTGTAAAAGTAGTATCATGCACTAGTATAGTATGATGTGCATGATACTAACCTTAGACCTCCCGCAATGGGTAGTATCATAACCTAGTATCATGCACATGATACTAGTGTATGATACTACATCAATAATGTATAGTATCATATCTTAGTATCATAACTAGTAGTATTTATTGTCATGCAAGACACATACTAGCTTAGCATTTATTTTGCTACGGTATCATAATATGATACTCAACCCTCTCTTTCTTCATTTAATTCTATGTCATATCATCAAATTTGCTTAGTTGACATGCATGATACTAACTATGATACTCCCATTGCGGGATGTCTTATAATACTATCATTGCGGGAGGTCTTACAAAATTAATTTTTGTTATGCATGCACATAAAAAAAGTGGATGCGGTCATGTTCACATTTGCATGCAGATAATATACTAATAATACAAGTTGGCTAAGCTCCAGCCTCTTTCATGTGTTCGAAGCTTTGGGTTTCATCTCTCCTGCGTTGACACGTTTACTGGTTTTTATTCCTACTTTGATGATAGTTTTCTGCCTATTCTTTCTGCTCTGAACCGATGGGATCACGGCTGCCAATTTTTGCTAGGTTTGTTTGCTCTTCGTTTTCTGCTATTTTCCTTTTTTACCTTGGATTGAATATTAAAGCAGCTAAGCTAGGATCCTTCTTTTAATTTTGAATTTTTTTATGGGCTCTGACAAGTTCACACATGCAAAGCAATAGATAGTGTCTGGATAAATAATAATAATGGATCCATGGTAATCACATATGAACAGTAATCCAATAGTACGCAATGATGAACAGTACTTGTGACAAAATTCCAGCGAGATAAAAAAACTAAGATTTTTATACATAAATAATGAGAGACCTTGTGCACGCGACATTTAATTTAACTGACTATGCCAAAGATTCCTTTTTCCTTTTCAAAATTTTAGCTAAGACAAGGATTTTTTTTTCTTCTTCAAATTTTTAGCTTCTTACAAAACGACTTGTGTCAAGGCATTTCTAAGTTTGTGCACGACACATTTAATTTAACTGACTACGTCAGAGATTTCTTTTTTCTTTTCAAATTTTTAGCTAAGCCAAGGGTGTTTTTTCATCAAATTTTCAGCTTCTTGCTGATACGTCCAAAAGTATCTATAATTTCTGCTTGCTCCTTGCCTCTTTTGTGTGATATTGCTATGATATTGATGAACTTCCATACACTTTTGATCATATTTGGACTAACCTATTAACTCAGTGCACCCAAGTGCCAGTTCTTGTTTTCTGCTGTTTTTCTATTTTAGGTTTTCCCCATATTAAAAGTACCAGAAAAATTCCAGGAAAAATATAGGAAAAATCAGCGTACCGGAAGCTTCGCGAAGAGCCCGAGAGGGGCCAGAGGGGAGCCAGGGGGGCCCCAGGCGGTCAGAGGGTGTGGCCCCACCCCTGGCCACGCCAGGGGGGCGCCTGGAGCCCTTGGCCCACCTCTGGCTGCCTCCTTTCGCCTATTTATTCCCCGTGACGAGAAACCCTCACGGACGGAACCCTTTTTCGCGATCCCTCCTCTGTTCCGCCGTCGCCGCGCTTCCAAGATCGGGAGCACCAGAAGACCTCTTCCCGGCACCCTGCCGGAGATAGGAATCACCTCCGGGAGCTTCTCCACCACTATGGATGCTTCCCGGATGAACCGTGAGTAGTCCACCTTGGACCATGGGTCTATAATCAGTAGCTATGTGATGTTCTCCTCCCCTCTTTGTTCTTCATGGATTAGACCTCGTGAGCTGTCCTACTGATCGAGGAACATATGTAATCTTTCTGTTGTTGCTATGTTGAGTTTGTTGGGATCCGATGGATTATGAGATTATGTTCAGATTGTGATTGAGTTATATATTTGATTCTCTTATTTTATATTTATGTTCTTGAGTAATTCTTGCATGTTCTCCGTTGCTGTTTATTGCTTTGGCCAAGTAGTAAGTAGTGACTCCAAGAGGGAGCGTTATGCATGATTGTGGGTTCATGCCTGATACGTCTCAAACGTATCTTCTTTTCCAAACACTTTTGTTATTGTTTTGGCTTCATTCTTGTATGATTTGAACGAAACTAACCCGGACTGGCGCTGTTTTCAGCAGAGCTACCAGTGTTATTTTCTTTGTGCAGGTTTCTGGATATTTAGGTAGGCTGGAAAAATCCAAAAATATATATATAAAAAATCAGCGTTCCAGAAGCTTCCGAAGGTCCAAAGGGGGGCCATAGGGCAGCCAGGGGGCAGCCAGGAGGGTGCCTAGCGCGGCCCAGCTCCTGGCCGCTTCACCTGCCCTCCTGGCTTGGTCCCATGTCCCCCGGTGCCCTAATTTGGCCCTATTTATTCTCCCGACGCAGAAACCCCAGAACACAAGTCGCTTTTCCAATCTACGTCACGGAGCCGCCACAACCCTCTGTTCTTCTCCGGGAGAGCTAATCTGGAGGCTGCTTTGGCCTCCGGTGAGGGGAAATCATCGCCATCGTCATCATCATCGCCTCTCCATCAACCCTCCATGACTTCCTCTCTCATGTGTGAGTAATTCCCTGTTGTAGGCAAAGGGTAGGGATTAGATGAGTTAGATCATGTAATAGTTCAATCAGATTGTTGGGGGCATGTTGCCTATCATCTACTTGGTGTTTATCATCTCTGTTACAACTTGTTGCTCTTAATGCTTGTCACTTTGGGCCCGAGTGCCATGATTTCAGATCTGATCACCCTTTTGTTTCTTGAGTTTGTGGTGTTCTTGATCCTATCTATGAGTTGTATGCACCTATTATAGTCCGGAACCGGCGATCCCAATGGTGACAGCTTGGGACACCAAAGGGGATGGACTATAATTTGGGGATTCCATGTATCCATGAAGTGTTAATGCTTTGTTCCGGTGGTCTTTGACAGGAGTACCTTAATCTCCCTAAGTTCCTTTTGGCCCCGTTTGTAGCGGGAGGGTAGGACAAAAGATGTTGTGCAAAGTTCTTATTGCAAGCACGTATAACTACCCTGGGATACATGCCTAATGTTTGATATTTGCCTAGATGATCCTTTATTTTCTGTGAGCCTTGCCCGTGTTAGAATCTATTACATGTTAGTTCTCATCCAAGCAGCGCCCAACCATCCATCTCCCTAGCCTACAGTGTTTTCTTTCCTGCTGGTTACTAGTTGTTTACTTTTGCTGTTTTACTTTTTGTTGTTTCACCACCACCATCACCACTATTATCACCACCACTACTACCACCGTATCACAGTTGCTACTAATAACTTTGTGCAAGAAAGTGTTTATTTCAGGTGCGGTTGAATTGACAACTCAATTGTCAATGCATGCACGTATTCTTTGTGTCCCCAACTGTCGAATCAATAAATTGGGTTATCTTGCCCGTGAAGACTATCTCGACCCCTACAGTTGAGGGTTATCAAGTATTGTTTTCTGGCGCCGTTGCCGGGGACCATAGCTCTATTTACAGGTCTACTTTAAGTATCCTACCTGCTGCACGCTATCCACTATGGGTAAGAAAGGAGACCCAAGGTTCTGATCTTACCATCCCGTACGAGACGAGGTACTGCTCTTAGTACTAGTGCTAAACTTGATTCACCTTCATTTATGAGTCAGTTTGATTCACCTCAGTTACATGCTACTTCTGCTGAGTCTGGCAATATGTCAGATACTTCTGATGATGCTTCTACTACCTTTGAGACTACAGGTTCACTTGGTTCTTTTATTGAAGAACAGATTGCTGCTGCTGCCCGATTCTCGGGTGTTGAGATTCCTGTTACCCAAACACCTATTGGAAAAACTCATAACTTTGCTGGCCTTAAGGAGAAACTCCTTGAAGATGATTATATTACGCTTGATGATGATTTTTGCAGGGAGCTTAATGAATGTGCTGATTCCGACCCTACTACTATAAAGAAGTTGCTAGCAAAGCAATCCCTGAAGAACAAGTTTACTCTTGATCCTACTTTTTCTACGTCTCCTATATGCATCACTGATCCTGATTATGATTTCTCTGTTGACCTTTCACTTATATCCACGGTTGAAGCTGATCCCTTTAATGGCAGAGAAAATGATGATGCTATCGAGCACCTGACCAAACTCACTGAGTTGGGTGGCTTGTTTACTACTGATGAAAGGATCCGGAACTTTTATGTGACCAAGCTTCTTCCTTTTTTCCTTGAAAGGAGATGCTAGAGCATGGTATGATGCATTACCATGTGGTTCCATTCAAAGTCCTCAAGATATGGCTATATCTTTCGTTGATAAGTATTTTCCTGCTCATATGCAACATGCTGCTTTGCAAAGAATTTATAACTTTAAACAGTTGCAGGATGAGCATCTCCCTAAAGCTTGGGGGAGATTTTGCAGTTTGCTGAAGGCTAGACCGGGACATGAGATCCCTAAGAATGAATTACTTGATATATTTTATGTTGGTCTAACCGATGGGTCTAAATCTTATCTAGATAGTTGTGCTGGTTGTGTTTTCAGGCAAAGAACACCGGACGATGCGGAAGAATTGATGGGAAAGATTGCCAAAAACCATGAAGATTGGTCCGTGCCTGAACCACCTCCACCACCAAAGAAGAGGGGCATGCTTGTCTTAAGCCCCGAGGATATGCAATAAGAAAAGAAGTCTATAAAAGCGAAAGGAATTAAAGCTAAAGACGTGAAGAATATACCCCCAATTGAGAAGCTGTGTGAGCATACCACTCACCCACCTATGGTAGAGGTACACTCTCTTTTAGATTTCAATGCAAGTGACATCCCTAAAGGTAAACCTCCTGACCAATGTTTAGATGAGCTTGATAATTTTATTATGAAGCAGAGTCACTTCAATGAGAAGGTACAAGGTCAGTTGCATGATAATACTCTTGCTATCAAAAGTTTTCTTGATGTTCTAGGAAGAACAGTTAATGATGTTAAATGTCTTGTGAAGCATTTTCATATTGGTTCAAACTCAGCTTGAACAAATTTCTAATGTGCAAAAAGATTTGCTTGCTAATAATGCCAAACAGGACAATTTACAAGCTTATGGTATAAAGACCCGGGGTGGAACACACACCCAGGACCCTCTCTATCCAGAAGGGCATCCAAAGAGGATCGAGCAAGATTCTCAAGTGCAGGAAGAAGAAATTGTTAGCTCTCCAAAGAAGAAGAAGAAGAAACTCAAGGAAGCTGACAGTTCCAATGATCCAATAGAAGAAGAAGAACAAGTTTTTGATCCAAACAACATATCTACTTCAGATGCTGAGACTGAAGACGGTGCTGAACCTGAAAAGATGCTGAAAAGAATGATCCACCCGAGGTTCGTGAAGAAGAAGCACCCGATAAGCGCAAATAAGTATACTAGAGAAGACTTTCTTGCAAGGAGACATGGGAAGGAACGAGAACAATGGGTACAGAAACCCATGCCTTTCCCAAGATAGTCCGTCAAAACCAAAGAAGAGAGCACTACAACAAGTTTTGTGAGTGGATGAAACCTCTTTTTCTTCAAATCCCTTTGACTGATGCTATTAAGTTACCTCCTTACTCTAAATATATGAAAGATATTGTTACTAATAAAAGAAAAGTCCCTAATGAGGCAATATCTACTATGCTTGCTAACTACTCTTTCAGTGGAAAGATTCCTGAGAAGCTCGGTGACCCAGGTATACCCACCATTCCTTGCTCCATAAAAATTAATTATGTTAGAACTGCTTTATGTGATCTTGGTGCATGAGTGAGTGTTATGCCCTTTTATCTCTATAAAAGACTTTGTTTAGAGAAACTAATTCCTACAGATATCTCTCTCTAGATGGACGACAAGTCCACGGCCGTCCCGATCGGTATTTGTGAGGATGTTCCTGTTGAAGTTGCCAATTGCTTAATACTTACTGATTTTGTTGTGCTTGACATGCCCGAGGATGGGAGCCTGTCCATTATCCTTGGTAGACCTTTTCTTAACACCGCAGGTGCTGTATTGATTGCAATAAAGGGAAGGTTACCTTCAACGTGAATGACAAAGAACACACGGTATTTTTCGAAGAAGATCAACAAAAGGCATGGCCTTAACTCCATTGAGAATATCGAGACCATGAAGATTGGAGAATGGGATTGTCCACTACATGTATACCATAAATACAAGACAATTAGGGTGGGGACAATGTCCATTAAAGTGAGAATGCAATGATCACTTCATAAGAGGCGAGACTTTATGTGATATATACCACAAGTTTGTTGGTAAGACTTGATCAACCTTGCTAACTAGCATGTTTTATATAGGTAAAAAGTTGAGCTTGTTATGTTTTCATTTCCTTTAGATTTTATTCTCCTTGCTGTACCCAAGTTTTTGTGTTTAAAGCTTCACTTGTTCTAACTTTTGTCTCAAGTTCACGAAAGTTTTTGCATCTTTTTGAACTTTGAAAAATTCTCTACAGTAAAGTTGCCCAGAAAATTCCAGAAAAATCAAAATCAAAATTTCCAGGTAAAAAGCCATCAGGAGGCACCTGAGGCTGACCAGGGGGTCCACCCCTGGCCCAGGAGGCCAGGTGGCGCGGCCCAACTCCTGGTAGCGCTAACCACCCTCCTGGGGCCCACAGGCACCCCCTGGTGGCCTCTCTTCCCTCACTCTCTTTCCTCCCAAAAATTCGTGTTCTTGCTCTGGTTCTGCTGTTCTTGCTGTTCTTGAGCACGGAACCTCGATCTCCTTCTACAACCACTCATTTGAGCTGAAATTTGGAACAAATACTCTCTGTTATGTGACTCCCTCACCCCTCCAATTAGTTTTCTAGTTGGTGGCTTCATTAGTGAGTATTTAGTGGTTCTTGGTGTTGTTTAGTTGAGCTAAAATGTTTGTGTAGAAATTTATTTTTCAAGTTTTGTTGCTAGTTTGATCCTTGGTAAAGTAAGTAGAATGTTTTGCCCAAACTAGTTTTTCTTAAATCTTCGTTTTTGTGAATTTTTAAAAATTTCAGAAATGGAGAGGCTAGGAAAGTGGCTTGGGAAGAAGAAACCCGAGCGCTCCAGCCGTGTTACGCGTTCCGCAGCTTCACCTTCGACCACGAGGGTGAGCTACAATGAAGATATCGTACCCATAGATATGATGGACGCGTCACCCGCGAAAGCCATGGCATTTCCATGCGAAAATTTCATGGAGGATGACGGTATACAAGAAGAGTTCTATGCTCTGTGTGCCAATGCAGGTTTGACACGTCTTGTTACGAGCCGTGTACCACAGTACGAGACACTTACCGCTATTTTTCTTAACAGTTTCAGGTTTTTTTCTGACAATGATACTGTGGTGTTTCGACTTTATGAAAGATTGCTGACCATGCCTATGAGTATATTTTGTGAAGCTTTAGGTTTGCCAGGCTTGGTCGAGAAGAAGAAGAGGAAAAATGTCCAAACTGTTGCACTCAACACCCTCCTCGACTCATTCTGTAACACTGAAGTGACGGCATCCAACTGTCAGAAGATTTCCAACATTATGTTCCCTCACCTCAGGTATTTCGCCTATTATATTGCTAGAGGAGTGTTGGCTCGAGACAACACGAGCAACACTTCTACGCCTGATACTGCTATCATGGCGAATGCCCTCTCAGGGAAGCACGAGTATCATGTGGGTTCTCTTATTGCGAAACGCCTTGCTACTAATAGTAACAAGGTGGACCTCTTTGGTGGCGTCTATGCCACACTTCTTTTGCAGTTTCTCCAAGGAGAACCGCGCCCAGATGATGCAATCTTTCCTTTTGTTAGTCTTGACTTGGCTTCCATGAAGAGGCATTTCTTTTTTACTATACACTTGATTATATTTTGCGGTTTAAAGACGGTGTGGCACGCACTATCCGTCTACCTGCACCACTTGTGTTTGATTTTTCTCGCAGGAACGGATTTCGTTTTTCAGTGGCCGAGTTTGAGGAGATCACGGGGAGATACCAGTTTCACAACCCCACGGAGGGGGTTGAGCCAGATGAGGGGGAGCACGTGGTATATCCACCAGTTCAGGAGGAGACCGTCACCCCCTGGGGTGAAGGGTCTTCCTCTGGATAGGGGGCGGGACCTTCTTCTTCCACGTGGGAGGAGCCCAGGGCTTCGGTGTACGCACCGGAGGACGCATACGACCCATGGACATACCAGTACTACCCTGGAGCAGGAGGCTCCTCGGGACCGCAGTAGACGAGCCCAACTTAGGCCAGAAGCCTAAGCTTGAGGGAGTACGTGCTCTCCTCCCCTTTCCATTGTATCTACCGTTGGTTCGCTTTTATCTTTTTGAAGTTTTTGCCTATTCCTCTTTGTTCTTTTAGTTTGCAAAATCCCAAAAAGATTTCTCCTTTCTTTTGCTTTCATTAAACCTTAAAAAAACCAAAAATATGTTTCCTTTGCTCTTTAGTTTGCTTTGTTTCAGAGTTCAGCTCGAATCCGTGATGATTATAATTTCCTACGCTCGATCGTCCAAGTGACAAGGCAGTAATGACGAAGATTGACGTAAGGGACGCAACAAGGAAAGCCGGTATGAACTCTTTTTGTTTCTACTTTTGTACATATGCCTGTACTTATGATTAGAGGCCAGCTTGTAGCGACATAGTGCTATGTTTACAATGCTTTCCTAGTAATTCATGCTTTCTTTGTGGTTAGTCTCAAATAGCTAGAGTTTATAATGTTTTGCTTGAAATGATTGACATGCATTGCGTTGTTCATGGTGTGGCATATTGAAGTGGTATTTCCCTCCGAGGGATTCTTGGATTGACTTGGCACATGTTCACGCAAGTTAAGACTAAATTTTTTGTTCTGCCTTGATGATCTTTTTACTTCAGAATGAGCTATATCACTTTCATGCCCGATTCAATGTTGCTTTGTCGCTTTGCATGATTATGATCAGTATGCTCTCTGTTTGGTCGCTTCCCCGTCTTTTGCTAGCCTTCCTCCGGCACCAAGCGGAATTCTGCTTGTGCTTCCAAACTCCTTTTCAAACCAGTTGTTCCATTTGAGTCCGCCATACCTACCTATATGTGGTATTTACCGGCCACTCTTAACTTAGACTTTCTTGTGCCACATCTCGAAATTTATTCAAAAGCTTCCTCTTTGTAACCGTACAAGCTCATGGCGCGGTGAGGGAAAATCAGTATCTTTCATGCCAAAAATATTTTGACGGAAGTTTTAACTAATCAATAAAAAAAAATATGAGAGTTACACCTCCCCCATACTTGATGATGGAGTGAAATGGACCAAATGCTGCTTATGATAGATGGAACGATATCCTCCTTCCATCCTTGAGGCAAAATAAAAAGTTTCTTAGACCATCAAAGGATTTATGGATAAGGGAACACGTGTAAGCAAATGGCATTAATATGGTTGGCACGGGAGATATTGAGAGACCTTTACCGTTCACCGTTGACTGGAAAGTTGCACTTCTCAAAAAGAGTTTTATCTCCGTTTTCAAAACCAAGAGCTCTGGCACATGTTTAGTCTTTGCTTCCTTTCACGGGTTCTCAACCTTACCATCAAAAGCCACGGTTCGAGAGTCTCCACCTTCCTTTTTCCAAAGCACAAACTATGAGAGCATAATTGTCATTCTTAGTGTAACATGCATTGTCCCAAAGTATCACATTGTCTTCTGCATGCTTGTGATGTTTCTTACTTTGAGTTCTGAGTTCTAGTCTCCTTTAAAAATCCGGAGGAGTTTCTGCATTTATGTTTTGCTTCACTCATGGAGGCTAGCGATATACCACTCTGATATGTTCATGCTATGTGCATTGTGGTCTTAAATTGATTCTCAGCAACATATTATTTACTTTTTGTTTATTTGTGACTGATTACATGAAAGAAGGATTGCTCCGTGCATTGTCCTTGTAGCATGGTGTTAAAACTTGCTAAACTCTTTCGTAGTGCATGCTTATATACATCTAATGAAGCAAAAGAGTTTGTCAAAGTTTTCTTTGTCGCGTCTAGTTCATTGAACTGAATTGCTTGAGGACAAGCAATAGCTAAGCTTGGGGGAGTTGATACGTCTCAAACGTATCTACTTTGCCAAACACTTTTGCTATTGTTTTGGCTTGATTCTTGCATGATTTGAACGAAACTAACCCGGACTGACGCTGTTTTCAGCAGAGCTATCAGTGCTATTTTCTTTTCTGCAGGTTTCTGGATATTTAGGTACGCTTGAAAAATCCCAAAAAATATATAAAAAATCAGCGTTCCAGAAGCTTCCGGAGGTCCAAAGGGGAGCCACAGGGCAGCCAGGGGGCAGACAGGAGGGTGCCTGGCCAGGCCCAGCTCCTGGCCGCGCCACCTGCCCTCCTGGCCTGGTCCCACGTCCCCCGGTGCCCTACTTTGGCCCTATTTATTCTCCCGACGCAGAAACCCCAGAACAGAAGTTGCTTTTCCAATCTACGTCGCGGAGACGCCACAACCCTCTACTCTTCTCCGGGAGAGCTAATCTGGAGGCTAATTTGGCCTCCGGTGAGGGGAAATCATCGCCATCGTCATCATCATCGCCTCTCCATCAACCCTCCATGACTTCCTCTCTCATGTGTGAGTAATTCCCTGCTGTAGGCAAAGGGGGTGGTAGGGATTGGATGAGTTAGATCATGTAATAGTTCAATCAGGTTGTTGGGGGCATGTTTCCTATCATCTACTTGGTGTTTATCATCTCTGTTACAACTTGTTGCTCTTAATGCTTGTCACTTTGGGCCCGAGTGCCATGATTTCAGATCTGATCACCCTTTTGTTTCTTGAGTTTGTGGTGTTCTTGATCCTATCTATGAGTTGTATGCACCTATTATAGTCCGGAACCGGCGATCCCAATGGTGACAGCTTGGGACACCAAAGGGGATGGACTATAATTTGGGGATTCCGTGTATCCATGAAGTGTTAATGCTTTGTTCCGGTGGTCTTTGACAGGAGTACCTTAATCTCCCTAAGTTCCTTTTGGCCCCGTTTGTAGCGGGAGGGTAGGACAAAAGATGTTGTGCAAAGTTCTTATTGCAAGCACGTACAACTACCCTGGGATACATGCCTGATGTTTGATATTTGCCTAGATGATCCTTTCTTTTCTGTGAGCCTTGCCCGTGTTAGAATCTATTACATGTTAGTTCTCATCCAAGCAGCGCCCAACCATCCATCTCCCTAGCCTACAGTGTTTTCTTTCCTGCTGGTTACTAGTTGTTTACTTTTGCTGTTTTACTTTTTGTTGTTTCACCACCACCATCACCACTATTATCACCACCACTACTACCACCGTATCACAGTTGCTACTAATAACTTTGTGCAAGAAAGTGTTTATTTCAGGTGCGGTTGAATTGACAACTCAATTTTCAAAGCATGTACGTATTCTTTGTGTCCCCAAGTGTCGAATCAATAAATTGGGTTATCTTGCCCGCGAAGACTATCTCGATCCCCTACAGTTGAGGGTTATCAAGTACTGCTTTCTGGCGCCGTTGCCGGGGACCATAGCTCTATTTACAGGTCTACTTGAAGTATCCTACCTGCTGCATGCTATCCACTATGGGTAAGAAAGGAGACCCCAAGGTTCCGATCTTACCATCCCGTACGAGACGAGGTACTGCTCTTAGTACTAGTGCTAAACTTGATTCACCTTCAGTTATGAGTCAATTTGATTCACCTCAGTTAGATGCTACTTCTGCTAAGTTTGGCAATATGTCAGATACTTTTGATGATGCTTCTACTACCTTTGAGACTACAGGTTCACTTGGTTCTTTTATTGAAGAACAGATTGCTGCTGCTGCCCGATTCTCGGGTGTTGAAATTCCTGTTACCCAAACACCTATTGGAAAAACTCATAACTTTGCTGGCTTTAAGGAGAAACTCCTTGAGGATGATTATATTACTCTTGATGATGATTTTTGCAGGGAGCTTAATAAATGTGCTTATTCCGACCCTGCTACTATAAAGAAGTTGCTAGCAAAGCATTCCCTGAAGAACAAGTTTACTCCTGATCCTACTTTTGCTACGTCTCCTATATGCATCACTGATCCTGATTATGATTTCTCTGTTGATCTTTCACTTATATCCACAGTTGAAGATGATCCCTTTTATGGCAGAGAAAATGATGATGCTATCAAGCACCTGACCAAACTCACTGAGTTGGGTGACTTGTTTACTACTCAGCGAGATGTTCTGGATAGATATCTCAAGGTGGATGATTAGTAGGTAGATGCAGATGGATTTCGGTCTACTTGTCTTGGCGTACTGCCCATGCTTTTGAGCCTCTTCCTTTCTGTTTAGCATAATTAGCATTGGTTTGCGCACATAATCCTGTCAATTGCCGAGCTGTGATTTGTTTACCTCGCATGGCTATTTTATCGTCTTTTCGGAGAGAGACATCACTAGTGAACATCATAGGACCCCGGTCCATATTTCCAACACTATTTACACCTTCAATTTACTTTCAGTATTTACTTTTCCGTAGCTATCACTATCATTATTATCCCGTGCATTTTATCCTTTGTAAACAACAAGGCCGGAGGAATTGAAAACTCCTCTGTACTCGTTGGGAGCAAAGCTATCTGTTGTGTGTGCAGGTCCAGGTGAAGTAAGCAACCTTAGGTTGTAAACGACGCCATTGTTCACTTCACCACCTTCTTGTATCTGTTGGAGTCCTCCTGGACGATACTCAACCTTAGCATCTTCGCTAAGGGAAATTTGCCGCTACGCTACATCTCACCTTCCACTTGGGGTAACCAACGAGGGACGAGAAGCTATCTCGTGTATCTAGCAAATTTATGGCACCGTTGCCGGGGACTTCGCTCTTCAAGATAGGGGAGTTGCACACTATCTTTTATCTTTGCTTTTTAGTCTTGTTAGTTTACCTTTCAGTTTTTGCTTTAGTGTCTCTTATTAAAAATAAAAAATAGTTACTTTGCTAGTAGTTATCATTATGTCTGGTCCTTTTGCCTTTGGTGAAGCAGAAGTGCTCACCTTTAAACAAAGAGGTGGTGAAAGTCTGAAAGATGCCTGGTATAGGATTAATGATTCTCAAAAAAGAGCCACCAAGAAGCAAACTACTACTATCCTTCTTAGAAAATTTTATGTTGGAATTACTTCTTGGAATAGGTTTATTCTAGATACTGCTATCAATGGGAATTTCATAGAAGCCCCAGTTTGGGAAGCTCTTAGTGTTATGGAAAATCTATTTGGAAATCTCCGTGTTGCTAGCATTCAAGAGGACATTACCCTAGTTCATATTATGAAAAAACTTGAAAAGATAGAGCTAGAGATGCCAAGCATTAATAAAATAAGTGAGTTGGATCGTAAGGTTCAAGGGAATTTGAATAGATTATATAGCTCCATGCATAAAATTTTCAAAACCTTGTAGACCATCAAATCCCATGACCTGGACCATTTTAGTATTGATAGGATTGAGGAAATCATTGACACTCTAGGAACTACTTTCTCCTCAATCAAAACCAAAAAGGTGCAAACTCCGAAAAAGAAGGAACCTAGGTTCGTTTACGTTCCAAAGGCTCCTCGTTCCAAAAATAATCTATCTGACGAGGGGGTGACCCCACGACTCCTACGGATAAGCCTACCTGGTGTCCTTGAAGACAAAAGGTCCACGACGATATAGCCTTGGCCCGCTAATTGGCACCGACGTAGGAGTCTGCGACTCACAAGGAAGGTGCGAAGACCTGCCATACGGAGCAAGCTAGGGTTAGGAAAGCTTACCTGTAAACGTAGATGAACTCCCCGAGACCTAGCCCAGTATATAAGGGCTAGGAGGGTCGACGCCAAAGGCATCCAATATCATCTATAACCCTAGCCTTGAGTGCTCCAGCATTGGCATCCACTGTAATCGCATCTCCCTCATCAATAATATTGAGCAGGAACGTGTCCTCCTATTTGCCGACGAGCTATCGTCCAACCTGTGCCTCTCGTGATAACCCAGGGTCCCTGACCATGGGATCTGCCGGGGTTGATCCCCGTCAATTGGCGCCGTCTGTGGGAACTACACAGGTTGGGATCACGATCTTGGCGGTCCCGTCTTCTGCAAGCCACAACTCAAGGGAAAGGACCAGATATAGCCCAATTGCAGGATTCAAGATCACGGCGAACATCTTTGCCACCCCATCAAGATCGCTCGGGCTACAGCTGTGCCAGGACCGATACTATGGTAACGGCCAAGTGCAGCGTCAGCAGCGAAGGAATCGACGACCAAGAAGAACGGCGAGAGGCCTCTACCAAGGAACTTCACTCGACGAACCGCGACGCGCAGCGGAGGACTCGCAAATCTTTCGACAACCCACCGCCGCCCGGGCACCCGCCGCACATCAAGACGATGACTACGAGATAGAAACCAGCGATCAGTAGAACCATCGCCAAGGAAGAAGGAATCAACGACCCAGAAGGCGCGCACGGGAGATCTACGGCGAGGCCCCACTGAACGAGCCATGTCACGCATCCGTGTAACCGACGGCCACTCGACGACACGCTGTCGCACGAGCACCTGCCGCCAGCCAGGACAGAAACTTCGAGACACCGGTGGGCGAGTACTATGACCCAGATCGAAGGCCAGATGAATTCGCCAACCTCATCAAGAACCAAGATATGAGTCGAGGAATAGAAACCGACCCTTGTTTCTACGAACACCCGGAGGATCACGAGCAAATCTTCAGAATCTCAAGAAGGAAGAGGCACGCTGGATCTAGCAAACTCACGGTTAGAGAGCAGCTAGCAGGACCCTGCACAATCCACAGCTTCGAGGATGACTGGGGACGCGTCAGGTCAGGTCACACTTTGGGAGACTGCCACCTGTTCAACGAGCTAGCCGACGACCTCAAGAAGGAGAAGCAGAAAGAAGACAAGCGCAACCGGCGACCCGAACAATCGCCGCCCTCAAGCCCGGAAGGACGTCACAGCCCGCTGCAAGGACAGGTTCTCATGATCCAAGAGGGAAGGGTGCCGCAAGCACAACGCGACGCCTACACCCTGCAAGCTAGAGAAGCCGAGAGCATAAATATAGTCGAAGTCTACCAGCTACATGACGCGGAGACCAGCATCACGTTCTCACAGGACGACCATCCACCCGCAGTCCCAAGACCGGGGCACGCACCCCTGGTGCTCGATGCACAAATCGGAGGGTACGACATGGATAGGGTCTTCATGGACGGAGGCAGCAGCATGGATATCATCTTTGCCAGCACCCTGCAAAAGATGCTGATCCCACGATCAGCATGGAAGAAATCGAGCACCGTTTTACACGAAGTAGTCCCAGGAGAAGCAACCACATCCCTCAGAGTCGTCGAACTTTAAGTTGTCTTCGGCAACCGACGCAACTTTGCAAAGCACGTCCTCGAGTTCAAAATACTCGACTGGCAATCGCAGTATCACGCCATATTGGGACTGCCAGCATTCGCGCAGTTCATGGCGGTTCCACACTACGCCTACCTCAAGCTCAAGATGCCAGGATCAACGGGAGTCCTCATGATCAACGGAAGCTTCATCAAATCAGATCAATGTGACCGTGACTTTCACAAAATCTCCGACACATTCGGAGCCGAACAAGAACTCAGAGAAATAGCCATGGTGACGGACAAGAGTACCTTCTCATTGGTGAGTCGAAGCGAATCTAAGGAGTACGGAAGCGACTTCAACATCGACAGCGACACAGTCACTCACCAAGTGCACCCGACGGACCCGGACAAAACAGTCCGCGTGTACGCTGATGCCCCACAGGCGTAAGGGATCGAGATAGTCTTCGTGGGTAAGTTAACCCAATTTATTGATTCGACACACGGGGAGCCAAAGAGTATTTATAAGCTTTGACAGTTGAGTTGTCAATTCAACCGCACCTGAAATATACTTGCTTGCAACAATAGATAAGTGGTAACGGTAATATGATAGTGATGGTGGCAACAGCAAAAGTAAACAGCAAAAGTAACTACTAACAACCAGCAGGATTGAAAACAATGTAGGCTAGGGAGATGGACGGTTGGGCGCTGCATGGATGAGAGTGAACATATAATAGATTCTAACACGGGGCAAGGCACACAGAAAAGCAATGATCATCTAGGCAAATATCAAACAATAGGCATGTATCCCGTAGGTAGTTGTGCGTGCTTGCAATAAGAACTTGCACAGCATCTTTTGTCCTACCATCCCGCTACGAACGGGGCCAAAAGGAACTTATGGAGATTAAGGTGCTCCTCTCAAAGAGCACCGGAACAAAGCAATAAACTCAATGGATACATGGAAGCCTCAAATTATGGACCATCCCCTTTGGTGTCCCAAGCTGTCACCTTTGGGATCGCCGGTTCCGGACCATAATAGGTGCATACAACTCATAGATAGGATCTAGAACACAAATATATTCATGAAAACACATAGGGTTCAGATCTGAAAACATGGCACTCGGGCCCAAAGTGACAAGCATTAAGAGCAACAAGTTGAAGCAAAGAAGATAAACACCAATCTAGATGATAGGCAACATGCCCCCAACAATCTGACGAACTATTACATGATCAAACTCATCCAATCCCTACCATCCCCTTTGCCTAAAGCAGGGAATTACTCACACATGTGAAGAGAAGTCATGGAGGATGGATGGATTGGTGATGGTGATGACGATGGCGACGATCTCCCCTCTCCGGAGGCCAAATCAGCCTCAAGATTAGCCCTCCCGAGGAAGAACAGAGGGTGGCGGCGGCTCCGCGACGGAAACTGGAAAAGCGACTTCTGTTCTGGGGTTTTTCCGTCACGGGGATAAATAGGAGTCTCGGTAGGGCACCAGAGGAGGGGGGAGGCGCCCAGGCGGCCAGAGGGCGCGGCCCCACCCAAGGTCGCGCCAGGGGGGCGCCTGGGCCCCCCAGGGCTCCCCTCTGGTCCCACTTCTGGCTTCTGGCTCCTTCGGGTGCGTGGATTTTCTGGGAATTTTCTGGAACGTCTAAAAATCCAATTTCCTACACACAATAAAACCATACAGGCAGCTCTGCTGAAAATAGCGTTAGTCCGGGTTAGTTTTGTCCAAATCATGCAAGAATGAGGGCAAAACAATAGCAAAATTGTTTGGAAAAGTAGATACGTTTGAGACGTATCAACTCCCCCAAGCTTAGCATATTTCTTGTCCTCAAGCAATTCAGTTCAACGAACTTGACGCGACAAAGAAAACTTTGACAAACTCTTTTGCTTCATTAGATGTAAATAAGCATGTACTACGAAAATAGTTTAGCAAGTATTGAAACAATGCTATAAGGACAATGCATGAAGCAATTCTTCTTTCATGTGATCAGTCACAAACAACTAAAAAGTAAATAATCTGCTACTGAAAATCAAGACAGGATCACAATGCACATATCTTGAACATACTTGAGTGGCACTTCGCTAGCCTCCATGAGTGAAGCAAAACATAAATGCAGAAACTCCTCCGGAGTTTTAAAGGTGACTAGAACTCAGTATTTCAGACTAGCAATAACACAAGCATGCAGAAGACAATGTAATACTTTGGGACAATGCATGTTACACTAAGAATGACAATTATGCTCTCATAGTTGGTGCTTTGAAGAAAGAAGGGAAGACTCTCGAACCGTGGCTTTTGATGGCAAGGTTGAAAACCCGTGAAAGGAAGCAAAGACTAAGCACGTTCCAGAGCTCTTGGTTTTGAAAACAGAGATAAAACTCTTTTGAGAGGAGTAACTTTCCAGTCAACGGTGAACGGTAAAGGTCTCTCAATATCTCCCATGCCAACCATATATAATGCCTTTTGCTTACACATATTCCCTTATCCATAAATCCTTTAATGGTCTACGGAACCTTTTATTTTGCCTCAAGGATGGAAGGAGGGTATCGTTCCACCTATCATAAGCAGCATTTGGTCCATTTCACTCCATCATCAAGTATGGGGAGGTGTAACTCTCATATATTTTTTCTGTTTGACTAGTTAAAACTTCCGTCAAAATATTTTTGGCATGAAAGATACTGATTTCCCCTCACCGCACCATGAGCTTGTACGGTTACAAAAGGGAAACTTTTGAATAAATTTCGAGATGGCACAAGAAAGTCTAAGTTAGGAGTGGCCGGTAAATACCACATATAGGTAGGTATGGTGGACTCAAATGGAATAACTGGGTTTGAAAAGGAGTTTGGAAGCACAAGCAGAATTCCGCTTGGTGCGAGCGAAGGCTAGCAAATGACTAGGAAGCGACCAACTACAGAGCAATAACTGTCATAATCATGCAGAGCGACAAAGTAACATTGAATCGGGCATGAAAGTGATATAACTATTCTGAAACAAAAAGATCATCAAGGCAGAATAGACTTTTTAGTCATAAGCATGTGTGAACATGTGATGGCTTCTCGCCCTTCGTTGGTTACCCCAAGTGGAAGGTTTGAGATGTAGTGCAGCAGCAGTTTTCCCTCGGTGAAGATACCAGGGTTTGTCTCCAGTAGGACTCCAGAGAGGATAAGTAGGTGTCAGCGGCGCAACTGACGCGGACCTGCACACAGACACAGATAACTTTGTTCCCAACAAAGTTCTGAGAGGTTGTCAATCTCTCCGGTCTTGTTGTTCACAAAGGATAAAAACGCAAGAGATAATGATAGCAAGTAAAAGCAGTAAAGTAAATATAGCTTGGAAATAATAATGAGGATATGGACCGGGATACGTGATGTTCACTAGTGATGTCTCTCTCCCAAAAGACAATAAAATTGCTATGCGAGGTAAACAAATTACAGAAGGGCAATTGATAAGATTATGAACGCACCGCAATGCTAACTATGCTACAAAAGAAAGGAAGAGGCTCAAAAGCACGGGCAGTACGCCAAAATAAGTAGACCGAAATCCATCTGCATCTACTACTAATCATCCACCTTGAGATATCTATCCAGAACATCTCGCTGGTATTAAGTTGCGAGCCCCACCCAAAGTGTAAACCCAAAGCAACAGACAACTGCATTAAAAAGAACTTTGCGTAAAGTAAACAATCCTTGTAACCGCGGTTACAAGCACCGTTGTTTTCCCCCTTGTGGCAACATCACATCCCCTAGACTCATGTTTCTGTCACTCAAACGTGTCATCGGGGGGCATGAACCCACAATCTAGCACAACGTTCCCTCTTGGAGTCACTACCTACTACTTGGCCAAAGCAATAAACAGCAACGGAGAACATGCAAGAATTACTTAGGAACAAAAATATAAGAGATAAAAACCAAATATATTACTCTATCACAATCTGAACATAATCTCATAATCCATCAGATCCCTCCAAACTCAGCATAGCAACAGCAAAAATATTACAATGGTGCCTCGATCATGTAGGGAAGCTCACTAGGTCTAAACAATGAAGATCAAAGAGGGGAGGAGAACATCACATAGCTACTGATCACGGACCCATGGTCCAAGGAAAACTACTCACGAGACATCCGGGGAGCATCCATGGTGGAGAGGAGACTCCCGTAGGTCAATCCTCCCTCCGGCAGGGTGCCGGGAAGAGGTCTTCTGGTGCTCCCGATCTTCGGAAGCGCGGCGGCGGCGGAACAGAGGCGAGTTTGCGGAATAGGGTTCCTCTTCTGGAGTTTTCCCGTGACGGAGAATAAATAGGCGAAGGGGGCAGCCAGAGGTGGACCAGGGGCCCCAGGCGCCCCCCTGGCGTGTCCAGGGGTGGGGCCGCGCCGGGTGGCCGCCTGGGCCCCCCTGGCTCCCCTCTGGCCCCTCCCGGGCTCTTCTCGAAGCTTCCTGTATGCTGATTTTTCCTGTATTTTTCCCGGAATTTTTCTGGCACTTTTTATATGGGGGAAAACTGAAATAGAAAAACAGCAGAAAACAGGAACTGGCACTGGGGTGCACTGAGTTAATAGGTTAGTCCAAATATGATCAAAAGTGTATGAAAGTGTATCTAGATCATAGCAATATCACACAAAACATGCATGGAGCAAGCATAAATTATAGATATGTTTTGGACGTATCAACATGTGCCAAGTCAATCCAAAAATTATCCGAAGGGAAATACCACTTCAGTATGCCAAACCATGAACAATGCAATGCATGTAAATCATTTCAACAACACAATATGTACTCTAGATATTTGAGACTAGCCACCAGGAAAGCATGAACACTGGGAAAGCATTGTAAACATAGCACTATCTCGCTACAAGCTGGTCTCTAGATCATAAGTACAGGCATATGTACAAAAGTAGAAACAAGAAGAGTTCATACCGGTTTTCCTTGTTGCTTCCCTTTCGTCGATCTTCTTCATTACTGCCATGTCACTTGCACGATCGGACGTGGGAAATATTATCAAATGCCATCACGGACTCGAGCTGATCTCTGAAAACAAAACAAACTAAAGAGAGAAAGGAAATCTTTTTGGGTTTTTTAAAGGTTAAAAGAGAGCAAAAGAAAAGAGAAAATCTTTTTGTTGTTTTTGCAAAGAAAGAAAGAAAGAAAAACGGGCAAAAACATCGAAAAGATCAAAGCGAATAAAATGGAAAAGTGAGAAGGGCATGTACTCCCCCAAGCTTAGGCTTTTGGCTTAAGTTGGTAGTAGCTAATGTCCCCAGGAGCCTCCCGCTCCAGGGTAGTACGGGTGAGTCCAAGGGTCGTATGAGGCTTCCGGCGCGTACACCGAAGTCCTCGGATCCTCCCACGAAGAAGGATCCGCGCTCCAAGCAGAGGAAGACCCTTCACCAAACTGGGTGTCGACGGTCTCTCCCTGGAAAGGTGGGAACTCACCATGCTCCTCCTTGTCGGGCACAACCCCCTCCATGGGGTTATGAAACTGATGCTGGACCACGAACTCATCGAACTGGATAAAATCAAAGGACCATCCGTTCCTGCGAGAAAAATCAAACAAAAGAGGTGCAGGTAGACGGATCTTGCGTTCCGTGGTGGCTCCGAAACGCAAGATATAATCAAGGTTACCAAACTCGGAAGTCATGGTAACGAACTTATGCCTTTTCATAGCAGCAAGATCAAAACTTAAATAAGTAAAAGGCTTATCATCGGGGTGTGGGTGCCATTAAGAGACTCTAGGATAAGTGTGGCGTAAACGCCACCAAATAAATCTCCCTTGTTACCGTTCATAGCAAGGCGTCGAGCAATTAAGGCACCCACATTATAATCAAACCTCCCTGAGAGGGCGGTTTCCAGGATAGCAATATCCGGCGCAGATATGTTGCTCGTGTTGTCACGAGCTAACACCCCTCTAGCAATATAATACGCAAAATACCTGAGGTGTGGGAATAGGATGCTGGAGATCTTTGACCGATGAATATCCCTTGTATCCATGCTACAGAGAGAGTTGAAGACGGTTCTCAGCTCGGAGGGCTGAGAGCTCATCTTCGCCGTCAGTCCCACGTTCAGCACACCTATTATTTCACAAAACTTTTCCAAAGGCATGGTCAAAAGATCATTGTAAATTTTAAACTCAACAGAACCAGCAACAAGGTTATATCTAAAACTCTTAATGAAACGGGAGGTGAGTTTTTGATACTGAGCAACACGGCACGTTGCGAGCCGCGTTAGACCTGCATTAGCACAAAGATTATAGAACTCCTCCTTAATTCCTGCAGCTTCAAGGAATTCATCGCACGGGAAAGTCATTGCACGTGCTGGATTTGTGTCCTCAAACAACTCTAAGGGCACATGATCTTCGTTGTAGCTCACCCTAGCAGTCGAGGGTGAAGCTGCAGCTCTTGTAACTCGATCGGAGCGCTCGGGCCTTTTCTTCCCAAGCCACCCCTTTGCTCTTCCTAGTAAACTCATTTCTGAAATTTTTGAAAAATTACAAAAACAAGGATTTAAACAAAGTGAGTTAAGGCAAACTACTCAACTCACTTACCTAAGGCATAAACTTGCATCAAAACTTGGAAAATAAAATTCTACACATGCATGCAAGCTCACATAAACAGCACCAAGAGCTACTAAATACTCACAAATGAAGCCACCAATCAAAAATCTAATTGGAGGGGTGAAGGAGTTACATACTAGGGAGTATTTGCTCAAAATTTCAGCTTGAATGGTGGGCTGTAGAGATAGATCGAAAATTTCCTCCAAGAACAGCAAGAACGCAAGAACAAAGTGCAGAACTCGTGTTTTTGGAGAGAGAAGAAGGGGGAGGAAGAAGACATACCTGGAAGTGGGGCCTGTGGGCCCCAGGCGCCCTGTGGGCGCGGCCAGGGGGCAGGCCGCGCCAGCTGGCCGCCTGGGCCACTGGTGGCCCCCCCTGGTCAGCCCCAGGTGCCTCTGGGTCACTCCCAGCATGGAAATTTTTATTTTTATTTTTCTGGAGTTTTTCTGAAAACCTCACTGTTGAAAATTTCTCGGAGTTCAAAAAGCTGCAAAACTTTCTGAAAACTTAAAGCAGTGATTAGTATTGTGAAGCTTCAAAAACACAAAAACTTGGTACAGTAAAGAGAATGAAAGCTAAAGCAAATGAAAACATAACAAGCTTAACTTTTTACCTATATAAAACAAGCTCACTAGTAAGGTTGATCAAGTCTTACCAACAAACCGGCGATATATAGAACAAGAAGTCTCCCCTCTTATGAAGTGATCATTGCACCTTTACTTTAATGGACATTGTCCCCACCATAATGGTTTTGTATTTTTGGTGCACATGTAGTGGACAGTCCCATTCTCCAATCTTCACGGTCTTGATATTCTCTATAGAGTTAAGGCCATGCCTTTTGTCGATCTTCTTTGGAAAATACACCGTGTGTTCTTTATCATCAACGTTGAAAGTGACCTTTCCTTTATTGCAATCAATGATAGCGCATGTGGTGTTAAGAAAAGGTCTACCAAGAATAATGGACATGCTCCCATCCTCGGGCATGTCAAGCACAACAAAATCTGTAAGGATCAAACAATTAGCAACTTCAACGGGGACATCCTCACAAATACCTATTGGGACAGTTGTTGATTTGTCAGCCATCTGAAGGGAGATATCTGTAGGGATTAGTTTCTCTAAACAAAGCCTTTTGTAAAGAGAGAAAGGCATAACACTCACTCCCGCACCAAGATCACATAAAGCAGTTCTGACGTAATTATTCTTTATGGAGCAAGGAATGTGGGTATACCTGGGTCACCGAGCTTCTTAGGAATCTTGCCACTGAAAGAGTAGTTAGCAAGCATAGTAGATATTGCCTCATTAGGAACTTTTCTTTTATTAGTAACAATATATTTCATATATTTCGAATAGGGAGGTAACTTAATAGCATCAGTCAAAGGAATTTGAAGAAAAAGAGGTTTCATCCATTCACAAAATTTATTATAATTCTCTTCTTCTTTAGATTTGAGGGACTTACCTGGAAAGGGCATGGGTTTCTGTATCCATGGTTCTCTTTCCTTCCCATGTATTCTTGCAATGAAGTCTTCTTTTGAGTACCTCTTTCGTTTATCGGGTGCTTCTTCTTCTCTTACCTTGGGAGAATCATCCTTCTCAGCGTCTTTTTCTTCAGGCTCGGCATCGTCTTCTGTTTCAGCATCGGAGGTAGGTATGCTGCTGGGATCAACATCTGGCTTTTCACTTTTGATAGGATCATCGGGATTGTCAGCCTCCTTGTGTTTCTCCTTCTTTTTCTTCGGAGAGCTAACAGTCTCGTCTTCTTCTTGTACTTGAGAATCTTGCTCGATGCTCTTCGGATGCCCCTCAGGATAGAGTGGGTCCTGGGTGTGTGTTTCACCTCTAGTTTTGATGGCATAAGCTTGTATGTCCTGTTTAGCATTGTTAGCAAGCAAATCTTTTTGCACATTAGAAATTTGTTCAAGCTGAGTTTGAACCATATGAAAATTCTTAACAAGACATTTAACATCATTAACTGATCTTTCTAGAACATCACATAAACCTTTGATAGCAAGAGAATTATCATGCAACTGACCTTGTAACTTCCTATTAAAATGGTCTTGCTTAACAATAAAATTATCAAGCTCATCTAAGCATTGGTCAGGAGGCTTACCTTTAGGGATGTCACTTTTAGTAAAGTCTAATAGAGAGTGTACCTCTACCAAGGGAGGGTGAGTAGTAGGCTCACACAACTTCTCAATAGGCGGTAAATTCTTCACGTCTTCGGCTTTAATACCTTTCTCCTTTATAGACTTCTTTGCTTCTTGCATATCTTCGGGGTTCAGAACAAGCATGCCCCTCTTTTTCGGTGGTAGAAGTGGTTCAGGGACGGACCAATCTTCATAGTTCTTGGCAATTTTGCACATTAGTTCTTCTGCATCGTCCGGTGTTCTTTCCCTGAAAACACCACTAGCACAACTATCCAGGTAGGATCTGGATTCATCGGTTAAACCAGCGTAAAATATATCAAGCAGTTCATTCTTGGGGACTCCATGTCCCAGCATAACCTTAAGTAAATCACAAAACCTCCCCCAAGCTTTAGGGAGGTGCTCATCTGCAATTGTTTAAAGTTGTAAATTCTTTGCAAAGCAGCATGTTGCATATGAGCTGGAAAATATTTATCAACAAATAATTGGACTAAGTCCTGGGGACTCTTAACAGAACCATAGGGTAGTGCATCATACCATGATTTAGCGTCTTCCTTCAAAGAAAAAGGAAAAAGCTTGGCCACATAGAAGTTTCGTATCTTCTGATCAGTAGTGAATAAGTTTCCTATCTCAGCGAGTTTGGTCAAGTGTGCTATAGCATCATCATTTTCTCTGCCATAAAAGGGGTCAGCCTCGACTGTAGATAGAAGTGAAAGATCAACAGAGAAATCATAATCAGGATCAGTGATGCATATAGGAGACGTGGCAAATAGAGGATCGAGAATAGCTTTGTTCTTCATGGAGTGCTTTTTGACAAACTCCTTAACAGCACCAGGGTCAGAGTCGACACACTCTATGAGTTCCCTGCAAAAATCATCATCAAGAGTAACATAATTATCGTCAAGGATTCTTTCCTTGAGTTCATCTAAGCACGGGTAACCAAAGGTTTTGCAGGTAGGAATATAGGTAGCAGGGGTCTCGGTCTTGGATTTTGCTGCAGCCTTAGCAGTCTGAGTTTCAATATAGTGACCAAGAAAAATAGCATCATCAAGAGTAGTGGAAGCATCATCAAAATTATCGGACATAGTGACAGACTCAATAGAAGCATCATGTAGTGGTGGTGAAGTAAACTTACTCATAACAGAAGGTGAATCAAGTGTAGCACTAGTGTTCAGAACAATACCTTTTCTTGCACGGGATGGTAAAATCGGAACCTTGGGGTCTCCTTTCTTACCCATAGCGGATGATGTGCAGCAGGTAGGATACTTCAAGTAGACTTGTAAATATTGCTATGCTCCCCGGCAACGGCGCCAGAAAACGCTGCTTGATGCCCCACAGGCGTAAGGGATCGAGATAGTCTTCGCGGGTAAGTTAACCCAATTTATTGATTCGACACACGGGGAGCCAAAGATTATTTATAAGTTTTGACAGTTGAGTTGTCAATTCAACCGCACCTGAAATATACTTGCTTGCAACAATAGATAAGTGGTAACGGTAATATGATAGTGATGGTGGAAACAGTAAAATTAAACAGCAAAAGTAACTACTAACAACCAGCAGGATTGAAAACACTGTAGGCTAGGGAGATGGACGGTTGGGCACTGCATGGATGAGAGAGAACATATAATAGATTCTAACACGGGGCAAGGCACACAGAAAAGCAATGATCATCTAGGCAAATATCAAACAGTAGGCATGTATCCCGTAGGTAGTTGTGCGTGCTTGCAATAAGAACTTGCACAACATCTTTTGTCCTACCATCCCGCTACGAACGGGGCCAAAAGGAACTTATGGAGATTAAGGTGCTCCTCTCAAAGAGCACCGGAACAAAGCAATAAACTCAATGGATACACGGAATCCTCAAATTATGGACCATCCCCTTTGGTGTCCCAAGCTGTCACCTTTGGGATCGCCGGTTCCGGACCATAATAGGTGCATACAACTCATAGATAGGATCTAGAACACAATATATTCATGAAAACACATAGGGTTCAGATCTGAAAACATGGCACTCGGGCCCAAAGTGACAAGAATTAAGAGCAACAAGTTGAAGCAAAGAAGATAAACACCAATCTAGATGATAGGCAACATGCCCCCAACAATCTGACGAACGATTACATGATCAAACTCATCCAATCCTAACCATCCCCTTTGCCTACAGCAGGGAATTACTCACACATGTGAAGAGAAGTCATGGAGGATGGATGGATTGGTGATGGTGATGACGATGGCGACGATCTCCCTGATACGTCTCAAACATATCTACTTTTCCAAACACTTTTGCTATTGTTTTGCCCTCATTCTTGCATGATTTGGACGAAACTAACCCGGACTAACGCAGTTTTCAGCAGAGCTGCCTGTATGGTTTTATTGTGTGCAGGAAAATGGATTTTTAGACATCCCAGAAAATTCCCAGAAAAATACCAGAAAATCCACGCACCCGATGAAGCCAGGAGCCAGAAGTGGGACCAGAGGGGAGCCCTGGGGGCCCCAGGCGCCCCCCTGGCACGGCCAGGGTGGGGCAGCGCCCTCTGGCCGCCTAGGCTGCTCCCCCTCCTCTGGTGCCCTACCGAGGCTCCTATTTATCCCCGTGACGAGAAAACCCCAGGACAGAGTCGTTTTCCCAGTTTCCGTCGCGGAGCCGCCGCCACCCTCTGTTCTTCTTCGGGAGGGCTAATCTGGAGGCTGATTTGGCCTCCAGAGAGGGGAGATCGTCGCCATCGTCATCACCATCACCACTCCATCCATCCTCCATGACTTCTCTTCACATGTGTGAGTAATTCCCTGCTGTAGGCAAAGGGGATGGTAGGGATTGGATGAGTTTAATCATGTAATAATTCGTCAGATTGTTGGGGGCATGTTGCCTATCATCTAGATTGGTGTTTATCTTCTTTGCTACAACTTGTTGTTCTTAATGCTTGTCACTTTGGGCCTGAGTGCCATGTTTTCAGATCTGAACCTTATGTGTTTTCATGAGTATATTTGTGTTCTAGATCCTATCTATGAGTTGTATGCACCTATTATGTTCTGGAACCGGTGATCCCAAAGGTGACAGCTTGGGACACAAAAGGGGATGGTCCATGATTTGAGGATTCCATGTATCCATTGAGTTTATTGCTTTGTTCCGGTGCTCTTTGACAGGAGCGCCTTAATCTCCATAAGTTCCTTTTGGCCCCGTTCGTAGCGGGATGGTAGGACAAAAGATGTTGTGCAAGTTCCTATTGCAAGCACGCACAACTACCTACGGGATACATGCCTATTGTTTGATATTTGCCTAGATTATCATTGCTTTTCTGTGTGCCTTGCCCCGTGTTAGAATCTATTATATGTTTACTCCCATCCAAGCAGCGCCCAACCATCCATCTCCCTAGCCTACAGTGTTTTCAATCCTGCTGATTATTAGTTGTTACTTTTTGCTATTTACTTTTGTTGTTGCTATCATCACTATCATATCACCGTTACCACTTATCTATTGTTATAAGCAAGTATATTTCAGGTGCGGTTGAATTGACAACTCAACTGTCAAAGCTTATAAATACTCTTTGGCTCCCCGTGTGTCGAATCAATAAATTGGGTTAACTTACCCCGCGAAGACTATCTCGATCCCTTACGCCTGTGGGGCATCACTCCCCTCTCCGGAGGCCAAATCAGCCTCCAGATTAGCCCTCCCGAGGAAGAACAGAGGGTGGCGGCGGCTCCGCGACGGAAACTAGAAAAGCGACTTCTGTTCTGGGGTTTTTCCATCACGGGGATAAATAGGAGTCTTGGTAGGGCACCAGAGGAGGGGGGAGGCGCCCAGGCGGCCAGAGGGCGCGGCCCCACCCCTGGCCGCGCCAGGGGGGCGCCTGGGGCCCCCAGGGCTCCCCTCTGGTCCCACTTCTGGCTTCTGGCTCCTTCGGGTGCGTGGATTTTCTGGTAATTTTCTGGGAATTTTCTGGAACGTCTAAAAATCCAATTTCCTGCACACAATAAAACCATACAGGAAGCTCTACTGAAAACAGCGTTAGTCCGGGTTAGTTTCGTCCAAATCATGCAAGAATGAGGGCAAAACAATAGCAAAAGTGTTTGGAAAAGTAGATACGTTTGAGACGTATCATACGCCCACCTACCAGAGGAGTAGGCGACGGCTCTCGTCGCTTTCCGTCGAGATGAGTGGGAAATATTCGCCTGGTGCCCAGCCGACATGCCTGGAATACCACGCGAATTCGCGGAGCACGCCCTACACATCAAGCAAAACACGAAGCCGGTGAAGCAAGATCTCAGACGATTCTCGGAGCCCAAGCGCAGAGCAATCGGAGAGGAAGTCAACCGGTTACTCGACGCCCAGTTCATCCGAGAAACAGAGAAATCCACCTGGATAGCCAACCCAGTGCTGGTGCCCAAGAAAGACACCAACGTGTTGCGCATGTGTGTCGACTACGGACCAGTCAACAAGCATTGCCCGAAGGATCACTTCCCCCTGCCTAGAATCGATCAGATAATCGACTCGACAGCAGGGTGCGAACTACTTTCCTTTCTTGATGCGTACTCAGGATACAACCAGATCAGGATGAAGGAAGAAGACGAAAAGCACACATCATTCATCACCCCCTATGGCGTATTATGCTACAGGACCATGCCCTTCGGGCTCAAGAACGCAGGCGCCACATTCCAGCGAATGATGCAGGCCTGTCTGAAAGAGGAAATCGGAAGAAATGTACAAGTCTATGTGGACGACATCGTCATCAAGACCTACAAAACAGCCCCACTACTCGACGACCTGCGCGAAACCTTCGCAGCGCTCAACAAATACAGAATCAAACTCAACCCAAATAAGTGCGCATTCGGCGTACCGGCGGGGAAGCTTCTCGGCTATATGATCTCTGCTCGAGGAATCGAGGCAAACCCTGAGAAAGTCCAAGCCATCGCCCGAATGCAAGAACCAACCGAAGTCAAAGGAGTACAGCAGCTCACTGGAAAACTTGCAGCCCTAAGCCGCTTCATCAGCAGGATGGGAGAACGCACGCTGCCTTTCTATCAGTTGCTCAGGAAAGGAGAGAAATTCGAGTGGACGGAGGAATCCCGCCAAGCATTCGCGGACCTGAAAAAGGCACTCTCGACCCCACCAATCCTGGCGGTACCCAAGGAACGAGAGAAGCTATACCTCTACGTGGCAGCACGTAACAGTGTAGTAAGCACGGCGCTCGTTGTCGAACGCACAGAAGAAGGCAAGGTCCAGAGCATCCAGAGACCAATCTACTACCTCAACATGCTCCTGACCAAATCCCAGCAGCGTTACCCAAATTATCAGAAGCTACTACTGGCCGTCATCATGACCTCAAGAAAGGTGTCCCACTACTTCGACGAGCACCCTATCACAATCGTGAGCAGCGCACCACTCGCTGACATACTCAACAACCCTGGAGAGACTGGACGAGTTGCCGAGTGGAACATTGAGCTCAGCCCACGGGCCTGCAGTTCAAGCACCCAACAACCATCAAAGCCCAAGTACTCCCAGATTTCCTGGTCGAGTGGACGGAGGTTCAGACACCAGGCCCCCCAGACCTATCAAATTCTTGGTCAATGTTCTTCGATGGGTCCAAGAGAAAACAAGGAGCCGGGGCAGGAGTTGTGCACATCTCCCCTAAAGGAACAAAGCTAAAATATGTCCTCCAGATCAACTTCAGTCACGCCTCCAACAACGAAGCAGAATACAAGGCACTCTTCCATGGCATGCGCATGGCCAAAACGTGCGGAGCCACTCGCCTCATAATCTACGGGGACTCCAATCTCGTCGTCCAACAGACGATGAGAAACTGCGACGCAATAGCCGACAACATGGCGGCCTACCAGAAGCTCTACAACGCACTCGAAGGAAGTTTCGACGGTTGCGAGCTCAACTACATCACCAGGGCCAACAACACAGAAGCTGACGAACTCGCGAACATTGGTTCGACCCGAGGACCAATACCACCCGGCGTTTTTCTCGAAAGCATCAGACAAAGATCCATCAAGGTACAGGAAGCAACACCTGAAGCAGTCGTGGACGGCGAGGACGCAACAGACCTGGCGCAGGTGGAAGCAGCAAGCCCATCAGAAGGCACAAGCACCAGCACACCCGACAGCACAACTCCGACAGAGCTCGAAGGACCTGTTTGAGCAAAACCGTTCCTCCAATTCCTAATCGAAGGTACGCTACCGCAAGACGTGGCCGAAGCACGAAGCATCAACCGGCGATCCAAGGCGTTCACGGTGATCAACAAACAGCTATACAAGCGCAGCATCACCCAGATACTCCAAAGGTGCATCGACGAAGAAGACGGCAAAACCCTACTGCTCGAAATTCACGAAGGCACCTGCGGGCACCACGCGAGCAGTCGAGTACCCGTGTCCAAAGCATTCCGAGCCGGGTTCTATTGGCCCACAGCCATGAAAAACGCAGAGGAAATCGTGCGACGTTGTGTCGCCTGCCAGAAATTCGCCAACAGGCCACACGCTCCCGCCTCAGAGCTCAAGACCATACCACTATCCTGGCCGTTCTCCACCTGGGGACTCGGCATGGTGGGCCCACTCAAGAAATCATCAAAGGGCGGAAGGACACACCTGCTCGTCGCAGTCGACAAGCTCACTAAATGGATCGAAGCAGTGCCCATCACCAGCTCCACAGCCCTCACGGCTGTCAACTTCATCAAATCGATCATCTTCAGATTCGGAGTGCCACACAATATCATCACGGACAACGGCACGAACTTCACAGCCACAGAATTCCAGAACTTTTGCGAAGAACTGGGCATCAAAATCAATTATGCATCAGTCGCGCACCCGCAGTCCAACGGCCAAGTGGAAAAGGCAAACAGCCTTGTATGCGGGGGAATCAAGAAGCGGCTCCTCGCACCACTCGAGCAAGCCGCAGGCAACTGGGTAGAATAACTCCCCGCGGTACTATGGAGCCTACGAACTACACCAAACACCGCGACCCAGTACACACCCTTCTTCATGGCGTACGGGGCAGAGGCAGTACTACCACATGACCTCAAGTTCGGAGCACCTTGGGTCACCGGGTACGAAGAAGAAGAAGCAGAAGAAGCATTACAAGATGACAAAGATACAGCTGACGAAGCAAGAGATACAGCCCTGGCAAAGTCAGAGGGGTACCAGGACAAGCTACGCACCTACCAAAGCAGTCGCTTGCGCACTAGAACCTTCAACAAAGGTGGCCTAGTCCTACGGCTGATACAAGAGAAGGTCCATAAACTTGCCCCGCAATGGGAAGGACCATTTATAGTCTCAGAAGTCATCGGAGGTGGCGCCTATAGGCTGAAGAACCCGAAGACAGACGAGGACGTGGGCAACCCATGGAACGTAGCAAACTTGCGACTGTTCTATCCATAGTCCCCATCGGTCAGACATGACTGGCAACTCATGTAGCCGCTCGACCGCAATAAAATAAATGTTGCCCAAATACTGCCATCTCAAAGCACTCGGGGGCTCGAGCACACGCTCCCCCCGAGAGACGCTATCATCGCCTACGCGATCTTAACCAAAGCACTCGGGGTCTTAAGCATAAAATCCCCCTGAGCGACGCTATCGCCTACGCGATCTTAACCAAAGCACTCGGGGCTTAAGCATAAAATCCCCCCGAGAGACGCTATCGCCTACGCAATCTTAACCAAAGCGCTCGAGGGCTCAAGCATAAAATCCCCCCGAGAGACGCTATAGCCTACGCGATCTTAACCAAAGCACTCGGGGGCTTAAGCATAAAATCCCCCCGAGAGACGTTATCGCCTACGCGATCTTAATCAAAGCACTCGGGGGCTAAAGCGTAAAATCCCCCCGAGACGCTATCGCCTACGCGATCTTAACCAAAGCACTCGGGGGCTTAAGCATAAAATCCCCCCGAGAGACGCTATCGCCACTCAAGCGATCTTAACCAAAGCACTCGGGGGCTTAAGCAAGAGAGTTTTCAGCCTACGTTTGACTCTACAACTCGAACGTAGCCTCGGGGGCTACTCCCATCGGGAGCGCTGCCGCGCACCCGATAGAACACACTAGAAAGTTAAAGTCAGTGCATCACGGGAGGAGTCGAAGACACTTCACGCTATCAGATAAGGCCGAAGACATTTCGCGCTATCAGATGGAATCGAAGACATTTTCCGCTATCAGAAGGAGTCGAAGACATGGCATCACAGAGTCGAAAACACAGTTTATAGCAAGATCTCAACCACAGCTTGAATTCAACCATAAAGGTATAAAAGGACTCAACTTCATTTGGATAGAAGGCAGCTCCTGTTACAAGAGGGAATTACCCAAGGAATTAAGACTTCTACATGTGTGCCCATGAGGGGTAATCGACTCTAGTACAAGGGCATCACCACAGACAAAGGAAAAAAGGAAGCTAGCAGAGGATGTCAATGACATAACAAAAGGGTGAAGCTCGACTTATTTGTCGAGGCTCCACCAGCTTCTTCTCCTGCTCCACCAGCTTCTTCTCCAGCTGCAGCTGCACGCCTTATTCTCCGGCTGCACAGCTTCTTCTCCGAGTTGCGGGCGAAGATGAGGCCGCCTCCAGTTCTACAAGGTCGCTTGAAGCGCCCGCTTGATCGACGGCTTGACATCGATGTCCTCTTCGGATCTGATGGAGACGGCATCACCACCTGAGGAGTCGTCAGAAGACGGAGCTGTAGAAGATGCAGGCGTAGGACTCCTCGACCTTGTGGAGCTGTCGCTGCTCGACTCCTGCCAGTGCGGATCCATGTTGTTGCCGCTCGGGTCGAACGCGCGGACAGTGACAGTGCTTTCGCCGTCAAAACGACAGCTGAGCATATCGCCATCTCGCAAATTCAACCGCCGAGCAAACAAACTCCAACCAGAGCCAAGAAAAATCAAGCGGGAGCTATCAACCTCCAAGTCAACATAAGAAGGAGATTGACAGCTCCCTTGAAGATGCAAAAGCAAGCCATCTAAGCCACGTTCAGAGACAATGGCAGAAAAAGCAGAGGGAAGAAGAACGCGATTGGCGCTCTGGCCACGAACGCGTAAAATAAAATCATAGCGCCAGAATCCCTCCTCCAAGGGAGAGGAGGAAGGCATTGGCGCCATACCATGGCGACCGCCACGGCATGAGCGTGGTGTACGGCCACCACGACCTCGACGAACACGGCCACGGACAACACCTCGCCTGGAAGCCATGAGAGGAAGAAGAGAAGAAGGAAGAGGCAAAGAAGCAAGCTGGATAGAGGCGAAACGCTGTGGAAGAGAAAGGCTTATTTATAGAACAAAAATCTCCCAGCACAGAGAAGCCAAGACGACAGCAGCAATTAATTCAAAGACCTAACGTCGCAGACGTCTCAGATTCCAAGACCAAGATGCTTTCCAACGGGATGCACTGTGCGTAAGACGCGTCAATTCACGCGTGTATCGGAAACTCAACCAGCGCCTGCCGCACGCCACAGTGGTCCTCATTATGACCGGTCATGAAGACGTGACGGTTCACTGGCGGAGCATCCCTGACAGCCATCAAACAGAGGCATCGTTATCCTAACAAGCGGCGAAGAATACCGGCAGACATCAAGAATGATTTCTTAAACACATTTTTCAAATATATTTAAACTCCCATCGGGAGCGTACCCACTCAAAACCGAGCCTCAGGTGAGCAGCCGCCTAAAAAGTCAGCAATGTGCTCGAGTGACCACTCGCACTCACGAGAGTCTCAGTGTCGGGACCCGGGGTTAGCGTATGCAAGTACAGTTAAGACATAGTCACATGGAGAGCCGAGAACCGCACCCACTTGTCTAAACAGACAAGGCCAAGCACTGAACATTCTAGGAAAGCATCGTACGTGAGGGGCATCCCATCTAGGTCGGATGATCAACTGAGATGGGTCCTCATCGTCCGCACACAAGTCTAATGATATGGGTGGTGAACTCCCATATCCAAAGACAAGTCGCCTCAACCATACTATCGACTATCTCAAAACTCTTACATAGACTTACTCCAGCCCGATCACTTAGTCGGGGTCTAGGGCGGGCTCGATCATACCACAAAGTGTGCACGAGACGGAGTCTCGAGCAATCGCATCGCGATGCCCCAAGCTGCGCACATCTAAGGGCCACTTGGTGTATGAAAGACCGCCAGCCAGAACACAACTAAGGTCTCGAAAACCCATACAAAACATGCATGTTATAAACATACACGCAGCACACATGCCTTGTATGAACAGCAGGTACCATTGCAATTCTCTACAAAGTGTACATTTTATTTATAACTCTTATAGAGTACAAACAGAGATCACGTACATGTGATCCAACATTACAACACAGAACGGAAGCAAATTATGTCTGAGTACAGACAAGTTTAACAAATGGCTTAAGAAGCCTTATTCAAACACAAAGCCCTCCACGAGGGAACCAGTCTGCTGACTGGGACTAGACTAGCTTAACTTCAGTCGTCCAGCTCGATGCAGAAGCCACCATCGGGGTCAGTGGCATCATCTAAAACATAGATTAATCAAAGGTGAGTACAAAGTCGTACTCAGCAAGACTTACATAGGAGCTATACTACTCATGCACATGTATCAAGGTAAAGGGAGGTGGGGTTCACTTGCAGAAATGCCAGCTTTGACTTGGCTAGTCCTGAACTATGAGTACCAGACTTTGGGGTAAGAAGCGTACACGAGTCCACTACTTTCACCAACCAATTACACCACTATGGTGCCTTCCTCGACTTCCCCACGAGAAAGCACGCCATAGCACTCACCCTTATCTTGGTGTGTTTTAGAAGTATCCGGTTCAAGTTATCTAATAATCAAGCTAAGCTTTCCAAGTAGTCCATAACCGCGGACACGGCTATTCGAATAGTTTTGTTAACCTTGCAAGGGTGTACCGCTACACACACATGACCATCATTTACCGCCTTTGATCTCGACACCATTCAAGGGGTGCCAGCGAGGATGCTCACCACAACTGTTACCTCACAGCCTATCTAGTCCAAGAAAGCCGCCTACTTGGGTTGGTTACCACAATCGTCAACCCGGCCGGTTTACCGAAGTGGACCCAAGCGATGTGTGCGTGGTGCATAAGCCGGTCTCGGATGAGCCGTTCTCTCACTTAGCATCCAGGCCACAAGCCTACCAGAACTCCGAACTACTGCGACATCTGGACATCGAAAGGGATGAGTTAATAAGTTGAGAGGGGTCAGTGAGCCCAATGTGTGGTTGTACTCTTCATCTTGGATCACCACACAAGAACTCGGACTTAGGGCGGTGTTCAACGAGACAACCCACCGTGTACTCCTACACAGCCTCTCATCGTTCACCTTGTATTAGGGTCGATTCACCAACACTTTTCTACCATCATCAACATGATCACTCCCATCCCGACTCACATCACAGTAACAACATGGTATCATACTAAGCATGCAATAAGCAGTAACATTGCAGGGGCCACATGATATCAAACAGCTCCTACAGTTGCTAGGATTGTGGTTTGCTTACTACTGTGACAAAATGATAGGTCATGCAAAGGAATGGGTTCATCTATACGGTAGAATCGTAACATGGTGATCATCCTAAACAATGCATAAGCGAGACATGAGAGGGAAGTGGGATTTTATCGACATGATCAATGGGGGTTTGCTTGCCTTGCTGACGAGGTTCGGGTTCTGGATCTTCAGCGAAGGGGGTGACCTCTTGCTCCGGTTCCACCTCTACTCGTCAAACAAAGCACAAAGTAGCAATCAATATGAATGCAATGCTCAAGCACATGATATAGTGTTAAAGCTTGGAGTATAAGTTTTGATGTGTGAGGCAATTCCATTTAAGTGGAATATATTGCATTTTTAAATGCAAATTCAAATTCCACATTTGAATTCAACCTTAATCAAGTTATATATGATATAGTTTGATCAATTTGAATTAACTTCAAATGTGTATGATATGCCTCTGAAGTGTGGTTGATTTGCATCATAAATCCATGGTCCAAGTGGCAAAATCATTTGGTTTGAATTTGAATTAAATTCAAATAAAGCAAATGACATATGCTACTGGTCCCATTTTAAATTCAACTCAAACAGAGTTGAAAGTTGCATATTTGGAAAGATAATTTTCTCCTGATCATTTTTCATATATTATTTGTCCAATTTGGAGTTAATATGAATTTTCTATGAATTTCCAAAGTTTGGGGTATTTTCTGGAATTTCTGGATTTATTAAACTATTTTTCTTTTCTGGAAATTCATTTACTGCGTCACTGTGACATCAGCATGACGTCAGGGGGTTTGACCCGAGTCAAACTGACAAGGGGTCCCACTGGTCAGCCTCTGTAGGGTTAAACCCGTGGTTAAAATTTAATTAACAGAGGGATTAGGGGCTGGGGCCCAGTAGTCAGTGGGTTTAGGGTGTGATTAGGGGTGGGTTAGGGTTAACTCGCCGGCGGTTAGCCGCCGGTGGCACGGGCACGGCGGCGTGGTCGCCGGAGTGAGCTAGAGGCCACGGGAGAGCACGGGGAGAAGTACATTCGACTCAGCAACGTCTCGCGCATCGTCTGGAGGCAACGGGGGTCCTCGGGGTGGTCGAGAGCGACGACGGCGACGACTCCGGCGGCAGCAAAACGGCGGCGAGGTCGTAGCCGAGGCTAGGGAGCACGGTTTGAGGCGTTCTTGGTTGCGTTCGCAAGCTGGCACACGCGGAAGTCAAACGCGTGCACTGGGAGTCCATGACAAGCACTGGAGCGAGGAGGTCGACGACCATGGCGGCGACCTTGCTCGGGATCCATGGCGGATTCGGTTGTGGGGCAAACGAGGCGCTACAAACTTAGGGGAAAGGTGAGGAAGCTCACCCTGAAGCTAATGGAGAAGACGGTGAGGCCGGGGATGCTGTGTAACCGGAGAATTTGACGACGGCGACTCACGGGTCCGGCGAGCTCTCGGTGAGGCTGGCGTCGTCCACGGGGGCTCCTCGGTCCAATTGATCGGCCACGGTGATGAAGACGGCGATGGCGGACGTCCTGGACAAGCTGGGGCGACGAGTGGAGGCCAGTGGCCGCGGTGGCGCACGGCGGCGAGCTACGGGGCGCTCGGGTCTTCGCTGGTTTCGCACGGGAGAGAGGAGGAAGAGGGTTCCAGGGGGGGGAAAGAAGTGGATGAGCACGGGGGTTCTCCACGACGCTAGAAGGCGGCCGGGGAGGCAGGTGGAGGGCTGCGGGGCGTCGCGGTGGCGTCGGTGGCGTCGGTGGCTTTCCACCGAGCACCTTGGGGGCGCGGGGAGGAAGACGACAGGGGAGGGTCCAGGTGGGCTGGGCCGGCTGGAGAGGTGGGCCTCGCCCCTGGCGGGAGGTAAGTTTTTTCCTTTTTCCTCTGTTTAATCTTTCCTTTCTTTTTCTGTAATTTGTTTTGGCTCTGATAAAAATACCAAACCATTTTATTAAATGCTGAAAACTTTTACATGGCCTCTTAATAATATAGACTAGCCACTCATAAACTTTCAACATTTTTAAAATTCAAATGATTTGAATTTTAAATCAAATAGGGGGATTTCTTTAATTCCAAGGTACTGTTTGAATATTTGAAAAATCTATGAGCATGGGGTGGGTCCCACATCACTTGATATGTGATCACACTCATTTATAAGACTTTTCAAAACTCTAACATGAATTTTTGGAAAATATTTTTATCTGGCCTTTTGAAATAATTCATCTGGGGGGTGTTCCTTCTCCCATTTTGATTTTGAATTTGATTTCCAAGATTTCTTTTGAAATTTTGACATGATGCAAAGGTACTAGCTAACCCTAGCACATACCTAACAGAGGGATCTGACACTCGGGTGCTCCCTCAACCCGACACAAGACAAACATGCATTCGCCAAGATCATACGGCGCTATAGAGTCTCAGGTGCTCCCTCACCTCAAGAGCCGAAACGGCATTCGAGTGACTACTCGCGAGGAACCCCCCCCCCCCCCCCGTCTGAGCACTCGAAACAAGCTTCACGGGTGAATGAGTGAACAGCTCGCTTGATGTTTTGTTCCAAGCGGGTGCAATACTATTAGGCTCCGCGCCTTAAAAATACACATTCCTGGAACACGACACACTGTGCCCAGATACCACGCAAGATTAGCGTGTAGGTAAGACCCCGCTGCGAAGTTCGGTCGGGCTGGGACTTGTCGAAGAGCGATTTCACTCCCAACCTTTTCCATGCGCTGCGCATGATAGAAAAAGTCGGGCGGACGCGCCTTAGGCTATGCACATTACTGGCGGCAAATGAACACCGTAAGACCTGAAGCGGCAGGACTTTTGCTTGACACCAGTGTTCCAAGCTCGCGTCGAGGGACGTGGGGTTTGATTGGGCTACTGCGGTATTTGCCACTAGCACAATTCACCAAGGCTCGAACAGTCGACTCCTTGGGCCCTTTCAGCTTAGCATCCCTCGAAACAGGTTTTTTCATGGCCACCAGACTGCCAGCGACCCGAGGTTGTACCGCGCATACAAACGACCGACAAATGGATGTACTCGAGTCCCTGCGCGACTCTTTGAGTCCCCCAGGAACTCGGGGGCTACTGACGAGGGGGTGACCCCACGACTCCTACGGATAAGCCTACCTGGTGTCCTTGAAGACAGAAGGTCCACGAAGATACAACCTTGGCTCGCTAATTGGCACCGACGTAGGAGTCTGCGACTCACAAGGAAGGTGCGAAGACCTGCCGTACGGAGCAAGCTAGGGTTAGGAAAGCTTACCTGTAAACGTAGACTAACTCCCTGAGACCTAGCCCAGTATATAAGGGCTAGGAGGGTCGACGCCAAAGGCATCCAATATCATCTGTAACCCTAGCCTTGAGCGCTCCAGCCTTGGCATCCACTGTAATCGCATCTCCCTCATCAATAATATCGAGCAGGAACGTGTCCTCCTGTTTGCCGACGAGCTATCGTCCAACCTGTGCCTCTCATGACTAACCCAGGGTACCTGACCATGGGATTTTCCGGGGTTGATCCTCGTCACTATCCATTGCCAAAGGAGTTGAAACTGTGAAGACTTTGGAAGAGATACCTCTCTTTAAGATAAATGAGACTCCAATTGATTTTCCGCCTTTTGCTTTTATTCCTAGAAGTATCTTTATTAGGCCTTTATTTGAAAGACCTCTCAAGAGTGGTTGTATTATTGAAGAGCTTTTTGATGATCTTGATGATGGTTCAATTGATACAACTTGATCTATTTGCATTAAGCCTAGCTAATGGCTTTAAAGAAGCGCTTTCGGGAGGCAGCCTGCAACGAATTTAGGTTTTCCTTTTTTCTTTTCTTCTGTTTTTAGTGGTCTTGATGATTGTTACTACTGTAGCAACATCATTGTATCTTTACTTTTCAAGCTTTGTGCCTTTTATAGCCTCATGCGACAAGGGAAGTGAAAGTTGTGACATGCTGTCAAGAAAACAGATTCTGTCCTCGTGACTAGAAAAATCAGAGAAAAATCCCATTTCATCTTTTTGAGCTGAAGTTTTTACACAGCGTGCTATATACAATTATGAAACTTTCGTATGTTCTGAGTTTTTTTATTTGAGTTGCATAAGTATTCCTAAAAAATTCTTTACTACCTGCTGGTCTGTTTTTCACAGATTCTGTCCTGTTTTGCCTTTTCTTCGTTTTGCAAACCTTAAGCTTGCTTTTTCTTTGCAATTTTTTTTTCGCAATCTTGAGAAACAGTAGCTCTTCAAGATTATATTTATTTCCAGTAGATAAAAATTATTTTATTATGGGTAATAACCTCGCTAATCAGATTATGATGAGTTATGTATGAAGGGAGTTTTCAAGTGTGCGAGGGAAGATGATGAAAGAAGATTAAGAAGTGTCAAGCGTTCAAGCTTGGGGATGCCCCCATGCACCCCCAAGAAATATTAAAGGAGATTCAAGCGTCTAAGCTTGGGGATGCCCCCGTGCATCCCCTTCTCCATCGACAATTATCAGTTCATCTCTCGTTTCACTATATTTTTATCACTTCATGCGTTATGTGCTATGATTGGAGCATCTCACTCTTAGGTTTTATTTTTAGTTTTCTTTAGATTTGCTTGCTGTTCATAACAAGTTAGTACCCAGCTTTCTTTGTGTCGGAGAGAAACACGCTCCACTTCCAAAATTTAGAACACAACATAGGACTTTTCATGCTTATCTTTACTGTGTGTGTTCTTGATCTTTTCGTAGCTACTGTCTTGTTTTGCTCTTAGTTTTCATGCTTATCTTTTCAAAGAGCTTTTTGTTTAGTTTGTTGCTGGAACTCTCTTGAGTTTTCATGTTTATCTTGTTTAGAGAGTTTGCCTGTTGCACTGAGTTTTGTGTCTTGACTTGAAGTAGGTAATTGAGTTTGCTATTCTTTTTGTAGTAGTAACTTGCAATAGTTTTGAGGTGTTGTTTTGAGTAATGTTTGGACTTTTGTTGTCAAGAGCTTTAACCTATTAGTGATAGATGTCGTATTTTGGGCAATCTGTGTTTATTTTCAGAACTTACAAATTAGTTGAGAACTCTAGCTACTAGATGGATCACTACTCTTCTGAGGGGTCGAATATCAGAGTACACTCACGTACCATGAGTCGAGGATGCGCAAGGATAACCAAACCCCCGTACACTCCTCCTCGGGGTACTTGTCTCTTTGTGAAACCTCCTTATTTGATTGAGAGTTACCGATAATAAGTGCATGAGTTCTTCGGACTAATGTGAGTATTCGAAAGTTGACATTTCCACCTTCCCATATTTTTCTAGCCTCTCATGTGTCGTGCATTGCTTTCTTCTCACTCCGAGATTTGGCGTCCACCTTCGCCGGTACATCCAAACCCTTGGCACGATACGCTTTGTCATCATAAACCTCCTTATATCCTTCCTCAAAACAGCCACCATACCTACCTACCAAGGCATTTCCATAGCCTTTCCGAGATATATTGCCATGCAACTTCCATCTTCTCATGACTTCATCTTCATGTCATACATGCTACTTGCTTGATCGATGAGCCGCATGCTAGTTGGGCCTTGCCCTAATCATTGCTACATGACGCGCTAGTATCATTGCATATCCTGCTACACTAGCAGAGGCATACATTTGCATACATCATGATAGTTACATCTTCTTTATGATTTGAGTACTTTGTAAAGTGTGAAAGATCTTCTATACTTTTTGTAATATATAGATTGTTGCCCCTAAAGTGAGGAAAAGATCCCAAAGTGGACAAATTAAAAGATCTCAAAGAGGACAAATGAGAGATAAATAGAAAGAGCCATTGAGGCCACCAAAAAAATAGAAAAAAAATAGAAAAAAAAGAAAAAAAAATAAAAAGAGAGAAGGGGGCACACTACTATTCCTTTTGAGAGATCCACACTCGTACTCCCTCTTATATCTTGTACTCCATAGAGATTATCATTCATGCATATAGCTGTGGGGACCTTCACACTTTAGAACTTGGCTTGTATATTCCAATGATGAGCCGCCTCAAATGAGCTCTAGGTCTTCTTGAGCAAGCAATTTGGATGCAGCCCCACTAGTTCCATTGGAGAGTTTTTAGCTCACATGTGCATCCGTTGCATGGCAATCCCTACTCCTCACATCATACCGATCATTTGGCTTTCTCTCGCCTATGATTATCCTCATTGATGTGAGCCTTTCACACCTTTTTGTCTTCCTCCTCCACCATATTCTCTCTTTGCCATCCTAAGTGTCAATTTTCTTGCTTACGCTCATCCATTGCATGAGTGCTCAAAATGTTGAAAAGGAGTGGATCATTTTGACTTGTACCTGGCTAGTGGTCTGGGGATGAGTCAAGATAAGATTCCAAATAAGACCAAGTGAGAAACTTTAGTAGATTGAGTTATCAACATAAAAATACTTTTTCTCGTATATCCCTATCCCATTTCTTGCACGCAAACACCATTTGGAGACATTCGAGTCACAGACAGCAAGAGCTCTTGCACCTTTATGTTCTTATGTTGCTTGTTTCAATACTAAATATAGACTCTTGCCTGTTATGACTTGAATTGAATTATATGCCTTGTTTGCTTTACTTAAAAGTTCTTATATGGTTGTTAGCATGTCACCACAGAAATTATGCTTGTTATCATTTACGTACTCGAGGACGAGCAGGAATTAAGCTTGGGGATGTTGATACGTCCATAACGTATCTATAATTTCTGCTTTCTCCTTACCTCTTTTGTGTGATATTGCTATGATATTGACGAACTTCCATACACTTTTGATCATATTTAGACTAACCTATTAACTCAGTGCACCCCAGTGTCAGTTCCTGTTTTCTGCTGTTTTTCTATTTCAGGTTTCCCCTTATTAAAAGTACCAGAAAAATTCCGGGAAAAATATAGGAAAAATCAGCGTACCGGAAACTTCGCGAAGAGCCCGAGAGGGGCCGGAGGGGAGCCAGGGGGCCCAGGCGGCCAGAGGGCGCGGCCCCACCCCTGGTCGGGCCAGGGGGGCGCCTGGAGCCCCTGGCCCAACTCTGGCTGCCTCCTTTCGCCTATTTATTCCCCGTGGCGAGAAACCCTCACGGACGAAACTCTTTTTCGCGATCTCTCCTCTGTTCCACCGCCGCCGCGCTTCCAAGATTGGGAGCACCAGAAGACCTCTTCCTGGCATCCTGCCGGAGGGAGGAATCACCTCCGGGAGCTTCTCCACCATCATGGATGCCTCCTGGATGAACCGTGAGTAGTCCACCTTGTACCATGGGTCTATAATCAGTAGCTATGTGATGTTCTCCTCCCCTCTTTGTTCTTCATGGATTAGACCTCATGAGCTGCCCTACATGATGAAGGCACATATGTAATCTTTCTGCTGTTGCTATGTTGAGTTTGTTGGGATCCGATGGAATATGAGATTATGTTCAGATTGTGATTGAGTTATATATTTGATTCTCTTCTTTTATATTTATGTTCTTGAGTAATTCTTGCATGTTCTCCGTTGTTGTTTATTTCTTTGGCCAAGTAGTAGGTAGTGACTCCAAGAGGGAGCGTTATGCATGATTGTGTGTTCATGCCCCCCCCCGATGACTAGCTTGAGTGACAGAAACATGAGTCTAGGGGATGTGCTGTTGCCACAAGGGGGAAAACAGCAGTTGTCCGTTGCTTTGAGTTTACACTTTGGGTGGGATTCGCAACTTAATACCAGCGAGATGTTCTGGATAGATATCTCAAGGTGCATGATTAGTAGGTAGATGTAGATGGATTTCGGTCTACTTGTATTGGCGTACTGCTCGTGCTTTTGAGCCTCTTCCTTTCTGTTTAGCATAATTAGCATTGGTTTGCGCACATAATCTTGTCAATTGCCCAGCTGTGATTTGTTTACCTCGCATGGATATTTTATCGTCTTTTGGGAGAGAGACATCACTAGTGAACATCATAGGACCCCGGTCCATATTTCCAACACTGTTTACACCTTCAATTTACTTTCAGTATTTACTTTTCCATAGCTATCACTATCATTATTATCCCGTGCGTTTGATCCTTTGTAAACAACAAGGCCGGAGGAATTGACAACTCTTCTGTACTCGTTGGGAGCAAAGCTATCTGTTGTGTGTGCAGGTTCAGGTGAAGTAAGCAACCTTAGGTTGTAAACGGCGACATTGTTCACTTCACCACCTTCTTGTATCTGTTGGAGTCCTCCTGAACGATACTCAACCTTAGCATCTTCGCTAAGGGAAATTTGCCGCTTTGCTACATCTCAACTTCCACTTGGGGTAACCAACGAGGGACGAGAAGCTATCTCGAGTATCACTTACGAAATGACTTGTGTCAACACATTTGTGAATTGGTTCAAACTAAATTTATGGCATGTGCTACAGAGAATGCAACAACTTTTATCCTGAATTATTTTTCACGAGCCATGCCTTTCAACACAGAGTCCATATGCACTGCTTTGACTAGCTACATATTTCATTTTCTCCACAACTTCTTTATCTTCACAACTCACCAAAAATCACTTATCTCCTGCATGTCGCTCGCCGCCTCAAGTGTATTCTTCAAATCATGAGGAACTACCTTGCTAAGTGTGAAGAAATTAACGTGGAATTGACTCAAGATACATACGACAATTGTATGGTATCAAGTGTCTCATTCCCTATAAGGTGGGTAGCGCCATCGCCCAAACACCTCAGGATTTGTTGTTCCTCAGCTTCCTCAGGATTTGAAATCTTCATTATTGATGATTTCCGTGTTTGTCCTCAACAGCGTTCACCTATAGTTATTGTTCTTCAGCTTTTGCTTCTTCATCTAGGTGAACGTGATCGGACCCGTCCCTCTGTGCTCACTTATCTAATTTGTCTATCTCATATGCGTTCATGCGGAAATCTTGTAATCCTCAGGCTGAGACCATTAGTCTTCATCATCAGCCTGAGACCATTTGTCTTCATCCTCAGCCCTTGTCCTCAAGTTCCTAAAATCAAGGATTTACAGTTGCAACTGTCTTCAATTTGTTGCGATTTTACCGCACGTCGTGCTTATCCACCATTAGGATATCCACTAAGGATCCCAACAATCAGGGGCAATCTGGTCCACAAATTTCGCAACCCCTCAGATTTCACCCCTCTATAAATAGCACTCTACCCCCCCCCCCCCCGGTCATTTCCCCCCACCGCTTCTCTCACTCTCGCGCCGCCCTTGAGCTCCTCAAGTTCTCGTGCTAACGTCGCCGGAGTTCGCCGTCGCCGGGGACGAAGACTCGTGGTTCCTCAGCATTCGCCTCAGTTCTGGTATGCCTATTCCTCAGTGGCTTATTCCTCAGTGTCTCATTCCTCAGTACTGTTGTGTCCTCAGGCCATTTAATCCTCAAATGTACTGCTAGATTTATGAGACCTATTCCTATGCCTCATTCATTTGCTTTCCTCAGCCTATTCCTCATGAACGCATATAACCGTACCCCACTTCCCTCGCAACTTAACTCTGTCACAGGTACATGTCTGCTGAGGAATCGTATGGTTCTCATAGTCTCACTTCATTTGCAGCTCAGCTGGAACGAACCATTCCTCAGTCTCCACCACTGAAGAAAATGGCTCCTCGGCGTAAGCTCACTGATACTGCTAAAGACCTACCTCCTGAGCTCTATGAGAAGCTGAAGACTCCCGAACGTGAAACTGCTGATGATCGTAAGAAAAGGGTCCAGAAGATCACAAGAGAATGGGCCAAGCGTTGGGTGGCATATCAATGGCTTAATCCTCAACATGAGGAAATGTTTGCTGTCAATCCGCCACTGAAGACCTTGGGTATCAAGGCTCGACCTCCACCTGCACCAGACGTCACTCCTTATCCCACAACAATGCACACCCCGGATGACTTTCCTGAGGCATATGAGAAATACCTCTAGCGCAGTCGCAGCCGTGTCAAGGATCTGGTCCGTGACTTGACTGCATCAATACAGATTCCGCCTCAGGATCAGTCTCAACCCAGGCCACAAACTCCGCCTCAGCACCGCAAAAAGGCTCCTGGCATGAAGCCCTCCTAGAAGTCATCAGTTAAGCCTCAAGTTATTGGTTCCTCATGTCAACGCACGGATGGTGCTGCTCCCTCCTCACGGATTCGCACTGATGAATTTGGTAATACACCTGAGGCCTCAACCACAATGCCTCCGTCTCAGCTGAAGACCAAAACTATCCTTAAACGCGGCCCACGCCCCTCACCAAAGAAAACTGCTATGCGTGGCGCCATTCATCATACTCCTCAAACCTCTGATGATGAAGATGAATTTGAGGATTTGACCGGCTTCGTCGCCAATGAAGCTGATAAGATTGAATATGTGCGTGTTGCGGCCAGACGCAAAGCTGAAGCAACGGGTTCAGAAATCCCGCTTCTCCTTGATCCCAAGAAGATCTTGGAGAACATCGAAATTTGGTCTGTCAAGCCTGACACTCCTCTTGATGATTTGTACATTCCTAAAGACATCAAGTTCTATGTTCAACAGTTCCTCATAAATGAGATTCATCAACGCGATCTTCAGAAACAGTTGAAGGCCAAACTGAAGAAAGTCCTCAGTGACTTCAAAAAGAAACCTATCACTGATGTTACTCCTCAGGAGTTTATAGAGCATCAATGTGATGTTCAACGCCTCAACACTGAGTGTGCTGCCGACCGTGCTTATATAGGCAAATCCAAGGAACGGATATCTCAGCAGATGGCAAAGTGATGAAGCTTCGACAGCCTGCTTCCTCAGTACCCCTTGCTGCCTCTCCCAAAAGCCTCAAGCGCCTGCCTGAACCCAACCCTCAACTCCACCTGCTGCGAAGAAGCCTACTGTTGAGGACCCCATTGATGCTACACCACTTTCCTCAGCTCCTCCGGCATCAAAGGCTGCTGAAACTGAAGCTGAAGCCGAGCACAACACAAATGCTCCTCCTGAAGCAGAAAACAGTACAAATGCTCATCCTGAAGCCTCAAAGGATGGCTCTGAAGACAAACAGGCAACATCACCTCGTCTTCCCAAGGACCTCAACACGTTTGTGCCTGAAGCCTCAACACCTCCGCCTCAACCTCAAGCCTCTCTTCAGATTGAAGTGCCTCAAGCGCCTACACCACCTCAAGGCCCCGTTCAAGCTCGGTCCTTGTGTCCGAAGCAGAAGCAACCATTCTTCCGTGACCTTGAAGCTGATGATACCCCAAGCTTTGATGCTACTGATTTCTCCAATGTCATGAGTTTCTTCCAAGAGGGGATTCACAATCCATATCATTCTGCTCCACCTCGAAAGCTGTTGAGATTCTGGACTGCCACTCAGAAGAACTATTATGCTTCAGTTCTCTATAAGAAAAACAAACTGTTTCCTCACAAGCATATTCCTCTAATGGATATGGAAGCCCTTCCCTGCTTCAACAGTGTGCTTCAGGATCTACATCATGCCAAGCTGCTTCAGTTCTTCTCCGGATGCATCCACTGGAACGAAGAGCTTGTACTTCAGTTTTATGCAACTTTGTATGTTTCAGGAGATCCTCTGGATATCACCACCTGGGTCCTCGAGTGGATGACTGAGCATCATCACTACACCATCACTGTTCCTGAAGCAATTTCCATTCTTGAGTTGCCTCAGTGCACTTCCCCAACTACTTTCTCCTATGGGTCTCAAATTCCTCGGAATGACCTGATGAACATGCTTATGAAGCCTCAGGCACCTGAAGCCCCTGCTCGCACAAAGTTTCCAGTTTCTGAGCTTCTGTATCTGCCAAGTACACTGTATCGGATTCTGGCGAAGACCTTCTACCCCATTAAAGGCTATGAATCCTCTGCTGAAGAAGTCATTGGCATCATGAAGAACATACTCCACAACCTCTGCATGTCTGGGCCAATCAACGTTCCTGACTTCTTCTTCAGAACTCTGGTGGATGCAGCACAGAATCCTCATATCCTGAAGCCATACGCGCCATGGATCATGAAGCTCATCCGAGCCACGACTGGTATTGATTTCCAACCTGATCATCCGAATCATAGGACCTATCTGCCGCCTGTCGAAGTGCTTCAGCATACGATTGCTTCAAATGATAAGGGCAAAGGAATATTCTATGAAGAAGTTCTCCCGACCAATTCCCTTGGTGGAAACATTCGTCATCCTCAGTCTCGCACTACTGATGAAACCAGAACTCATGCCTCTACTGAGGATACGACTCAGGCTCGAGTGATGACTGAACGAGAGCTTCTGATTAGTCTTCATCAGAAGGTTGACCGAAATCATGACTGGATGAAGCGTCAGTTTTCTGAAATACTCAGCTACATGGCTCAGACGCATTCTTCAGTGAAGAAAGTGCATCAGTATACTCATCATACATATCAACATCTCGATGCCTTGATGAGAGAAGTAATCACCCCTGAAGACCTTGCAAAATTGGGTCTTCAAAAGCCTCTGATTCCTGCAATCAGACCCCCGAGGCAATTCAGACGCTGCACAACTCCTCCTCCGGCCATGGACTCCTATTCTTCAAACCAAGAAATGACTGTTGAAGAAGCCGAAGACACAGCTGCCTGCCCTCACACTGCAACGGATTGCCTCAGGCGTGACTCACATCAGCCTTGAAGCATCTTCAAAAGGGGTGTTAGCTTATGTTTTTCCCTTTTTGTTCATTTTATGACAAAGGGGGAGAAATATGATAGTCTTCAAGCGGGTTTTAGTTAGGAGGTTCTTCAGTTACAACTCTCGTTCTTCCGATTTTTTTTGTAACGAGTTGTAAACTGTTATTTTGGTGTTTGCCTGATACTATTCCTCAGTTACCTCATGCTATTTCCTCAAGTTTATCATATATGCATGTGATTGTCTTTGCAAACACCTCTCTCAGTGCGTTGTTTAAATTCCTCAAACACTTCATAACATGCACTGCTTCAAAAATGTCTTGATATAGGGGGAGCTCCTCATATACCTCAAAATGCTTTTGATATTAAAAATTCTTCAACTCATATGCATATCCTCAGGGGGAGCTTCATTATATCCAGCTTAATGATAGAAATGTTCTTCAAAGTTTTTATTCTTCAAACTCATAATTTTATCCCCGTTGAAGCTTAACCTGATTGTCATCAAATCACCAAAAAGGGGGAGATTGTAAGTGCATCAAGTGCCCTCCCCTTGAGGTTTTGGAATTTGATGACAAAACGGTTAAGGGACTGATGTGTTTATGAGTATACACAGGAGAACAGTCCCTGATGAGGTTTTTAACCACCAATGTCGACCCCCCAAAATGTTGAGGAACATTGGAGAAATCGGTGCGTTTCCTGAACAATGAAGTTGCGCGAAATCCTGAGGAATCAGGATCCTGAAGCGTTCGGTTGAAGCTGAAGCTGAGGACGATCCTGAGGACGTTCGCGCTGAAGACGAAGTTGAAGCGTAGTCTTCGCTAAGACTTTTTTATACTTCTTGAGTCGTAGGAAAACACCGCGCTGTTGGAGGGGTTGAAGAAAACGAGTTCCGAAGGTCTGAGGAATTGCTCAACTAGGAATCCTGAAGAAAAACCCTGAGGAAATCTCCTGCAGTAGAAGTTCAGTCCTCGGGTGTCTGTGTCAGAACCCCAACTAGGGTAAGTGCTAGGGTTGCTTGTGTCTTTTGCAACATGTGAAAATTTCAAAAGGAAATTCAAAAATGGGGAAAAGAAAATCCCTAAAGAATTTAATTAAATGGCCAGACAAAAATTTCTTCCAAAAATTTCCTCTGGTATTTTTGAAAAGTCTTATAAATATGCATGATCACATATAAAGTAAAGTGGGTCCCACTGCATGCACCAAGATTTACCAAAAATTCCAAATAGGGCTTGGAAATTAAATTTGACCCCTATTTGACTTGAAATTCAAATGTATTGAATTTCAAAAATGCCCAAATCCTAAAAGTGACTAGCTACTGGTCACCTGGTATTTATAAAATTAGTTGGGAATTTTTATAAAATGTTTTGGTATTTTTACCAAAGCAAAACAAAAGGCAGAATAAAAGGAAAACAGAAGAGAGGAAGTTACCTGGCGCCCTGGGCAAGGCCCACTCACCTGTTGGCCTCGGCCCAGCCCACCCGGGCACTTGTCGTCTACCTCCCCTCCCCCCCCCCCGAAACAGCTCGGTGGAGGGTAGGGGGGCTTCGACGGCCACCTCGATGGCCAGGGGCCTTCTAGGCCTCCTCCTCGCAACCGAGCACGCCACGGAGCTGCTCACACACCCCGCGCACCTTGCCCCCATCTCTGGTTCCTCTCCGCCACTGCTCACCTGAAAACTCGAGCGCCCCCGTAACCCTAATAGAGCGCGACCATGTCCCGGCGTGGCCACTGGCCGTACTAGCGCGCACCGCTGTGTCCCTCTTCCTCGCCGTGGACGCCCTCGTCGATCCCTGCATCCAATTCGAGCCGGGAGCCTTCGAAAACGACGCGAGCCACGAATCTTCACCGCCGCTGCAGAAAGTCCGACGAGAAATTGCTCGCCACCGCTCCTCCTTCGGCCTTGCTTCGGCCTCCATCGCGTTTGGGTGAGCTCCACGCCCCGATTCCCCCTTTCCTTTGCTCCTTTCGCGCCGTATTTCTCCTCGACGTCGAGGACAGTACTCCGGCCGCCGCCTCCAGCCGCCGACGACGAGCTTCCAGTGCTCCCCGGTGACGCCGCGATGCCCAGGATGGAGCGCGCGTCCACGAGCAACCGTTTGGTGGTCACCGCGTTTCAAATGGGCGTCGGAGCCGCCTTCTCCAGTGGGCGCCGCCGCACGGGATGGTCACCGCCGGCTAACCGCCGACGGGCCCGATTAGATTAGGGGGCTAATCCCCCTGTTAGTTGACCCTTGGGTCACTGACTGGTGGGCCCAGCCCCCCCCTAATGACCCTATTTACTTTAAACTAAACCGGGTTTAAAACCCACTGCAACTGACAACCTGGCCCCACTGGTCAGCCCCCCTGCTGACGTCATGCTGATGCATGGCTGATGCATTAAACAGAAAACATTTTAAAAAGAATTAAAAGAATTCCAGAAAATTCCAGAAATTGTTATAAACTTCAATAAATCATAGAAAATTTATATTAACTCCAAATTAAACATATAATATATGAAAAATTATCAGAAAAATGCAAGGATTAAGAATATGCAATTTGTTTTCATGTTTGACCATTTTAAAATGGGGCAACAGTAGCAAGTTTGCATATGGCTTAATTTGAATTTGAATTTGGAGTTTGAATTTGCAATTCTTTTGCAATACACTTCAATTAAATGGAATTGTCAACACATCAGTACCATGTACATCATGTTTTCACAACTTATCATGTGCTTGACCATCGCAATTATATTTATTCCTTGATTGCCTTGTTTGCTCGATAGAAGTGGAACCGGAACCGGAGGCCACCCCCTTCGTTGAAGACACCGTGTGTGAACCTCGTCAGCAAGGCAAGCAAACCCCATTGATCATGTCTATAAAATCCCAATTCCCTCTCAGTCTCGCTTATGCAGGTTTAGGAGATCACCTTGTGTCGATTCTACCGCATAGTTGAACCCTTATCCGATGCATGGCCTATCATCTTGTCACAGTAGTAAGCAAACCACAATCCTAGCTGACATAGGAGTTGATTGATATCATGAGGCCCCTGCAACTGTTACTGCTTACTGCATGCTTAGAGTTTATAATGAGGATGCTTTTGATGTGAGTCAGGATGATAGTGAACATGGTGTTGATGAAAGTGAAACTGTGTCGGTGAATCCACCCTAATACAAGGTGAACGATGAGAGGCTGTGTAGGAGTACATAGTGGGTTGTCTCGTTGAACACCGCCTTAAGCACCGAGTTCTTCTATGGTAATCCAAGACAAAGAGTACAACCACACATTGGGCTCACTGGCCCCTCTCGGCCTAGTACCTTGATCCGTGTTGACGTCCAGGAGTCACATTAGTTTGGGCCTTCCATTTGACATATGCATAGAAAAAGAGTGAGTGGAAATGTTGCATCATCCTAGATATGTGGGTGGATCTGTGAGACAGTGAAACCATCTGTCAAAGGTGGCGTCTCGGTTGCCTACATTGTCTGGGTCCGTATCATTGATCCGGCCGGACTCTCGAGCGGTGACAAACCCAGATAGTCGACTCCTTGAATAGACCGGTTGTGAGCGAAGTGTCGTGGTGAACATCCTCGCTGTCACCTCTTGAACGGTGGCGAGACCTGGCGGTAACTGATGGTCATGTGTGTGTAGTTTACACCCTTGCAAGGTTAACAAAACTATTCGAATAGCCGCGTCCGCGGTCATGGACTACTTGGAAAGCTGTGCTTGATTATTAGACAACTTGAATGGATACTTCTAAAACTCGCAAGATAAGCGTGAGTGCTATGGTGTGCTTCCTCGTGGGGAAGTCGAGGAAGTATCCATAGTGGTGTATTGGTTGGAGATTTGGTAGTGGACTCGTGTACGCTTCTTACCTCAAGTCTGGTACTCGTAGTACAGGACTAGCCAAGTCAAAGCTGACATTTCTGCATGATGAAACCCCACCTCCCTTTACCTTGAAACTTGAGCATGAGTAGCGTAGTTCTGATGTAAGTCTTGCTGAGTACGACTTTGTACTCACGTTTGCTTATTCTATGTTTTAGATGAGAACCCGGACCCCGATGGAGTCACCTTCGTGAAGCTCGACATTGACTAAGTTAGCATAGTCCCAGAAAGTAGTCTGGTCCCTCGTGGAAGGGTGTGTTTGTTTACAAGGCTTCTCTAAGCCATTTGTTAAACTTGTCTGTACTCAGACCTAATTTGCTTCCGTTGTATGATGTAATGTTGATCACAGACATGTGATCTTTGTATGCTCTATATGTAAGTCAATAAAGAAGTACTTTGGAGAGTTTTGTGATGATACCTGTTGTTCATACTAGGCATGTGTGCTGCGTGTATGTCTATAACATGCATGTCTTAGTATGGGTTTTCGAGACCTTAGTTGTGATCTGGCTAGCGGTCTTTTATACACCAAGTGGCCCTTAGATGTGCACAGCTTGGGGCATCGCGATGCGATTGCTCGTGACTCTGTCACGTGCACACTTTGTTGTATGATCGAGCCCGCCCTAGACCCCGACTAAGTGATCGGGCTGGAGTAAGTCTATGTAAGAGTTAGGATTCAATCGATAACATGGTTGAGGCGACTTGTCTATGAGTATGGGATTCACCACCCATAAGCATCTAGACTTGTGAGCGGACGATGAGGACCCATCTCAGATGATCATCCGGCCTGGATGGGATGCCCCTCACGTTCGATGCTTACCGAGAACGTTATGTGCTTGGCCTTGTCTTCTTAGACAAGTGGGTACGGTTCTCGGCTCTCCATGTGATTGTATCGTGACTGGAATTACATACGCTAACCCCAGGTCCCGACAGACTTGGTATCAGAGCAGGACTTTCTGTAGGCTTATCAAACCTTTGGTCGAAGTCGAGTCTAGCATTCTATAGTTATATAGTTACTCTGGGTATAAGGGAACAACGTAAAACTTCTTTTTCTCCTTACCCTCATCGATCTGAGTTCTGAGTCACCCTTATCTTTTCTACGGGATTATAGGACTAGGCTCATCTATGCCTTACTAGAACATCTCGTTGAGTGCTTCCTTGTAGCCGTAGGATTGTTGTGGTCGTCCAGAGTCTCCGTGTTTTGAGTTCCTTGAGGAAGTTCTGTCCAATCTCCTCGAGGTTGTCTTGTTTTCCATCCCGGTGTAGCCGTTATGCTGCCCGATTTATCCCATGTTTCTTTGAATCCTTGCCTTTGCATTACAATCTTTCCGCCTAAATCATGTCCTCTTGTCTTTGATTCCATCATATAACCTGTTCTGATTGTTGATTTTTATCACACAGGATGTCAGGTGGAACTCGTAGTGCTGTTCGTCGCAATCGAGACCGTGATCGGAATCGAAGTGATGATGCACCTCCACCATCGCCTTCTGCGGCGGAAATCATGATTGAAGCTGAGAAGAATCGACGTGATCAAACACGCCTTCTGGAGCTCATCGAGCAGAATACCTCACGTCATTGCAATGTGGTTGTGAGCATTCAGGACTTCATCCTCCTCAAGCCACCGGTATTTCAATGTTCTTCTGAGCCCCTTGAAGCTGATGGTTGGCTCCGTTCCATCGAGCGTAAGCTTGATACTGCACATGTTGCTCCTGATGATCGAGTTATATTCGCGGCATACTTTCTGGAAGGTGCTGCTGCTGAATGGTGGGAGAACTATGTTGCGATGCAGCCTGATGGTCATCTAGTAACTTGGCAGGAGTTCCGTGATGCCTTTCGAGGATACCACCTTCTAGATGAGTTGATGGAGCGCAAGAAGGAAGAGTTCTGCAATCTGACTCAAGGAGAGATGTCCATTCATGAGTATGTGAGAGAGTTCAATCGTATTGCTCGTTATGCCCAAGATGAGATCACCACCGATGCCAGAAAGCAGGCAAGGTTCCGCAAGGGACTTAGCCCCATCCTTCGTCATGATCTGAACCTCCTTGAATTTGCCACCTTTGAGGATTTAGTCAACAGATCCTTCAAAGCTGAGCATGGAAATGAAATTTTCGAGGAGTCTCGCAAGCATGCTCTTGAGCTTGCTCCTTCTAGTTCAGCCCCTCAGAAACGCAGATTATGGATTCCAACTCGTGCCATACCTCAAAACTTTCTTCAAAGACCACCATCCAATATATGTCGTCCACCTCAACACATTGTTCCTCCCAGGAATGATGGTGTGCAATCAAGTAATCCTGCTCCCAGCAATTCAGGAAGGATGTGTTTCACATGTGGTCTAACAGGCCATTACTTCCGACAATGCCCTACAGTGTTGGTGGCACCACGTCGACCTAGTCACAAGCCTCCAAAGAAATCCACCACCAAAACCATCCCAGCAAAGCTTTCAGCCACAAGTAGTGGTTGTGTGAACCAAATATCAGTTGAGGAAACCACTGCTGCTTCTGACGTCATTCTTGGCACACTCCCAGTCAATCATGTTCCCGCCTCCGTTCTTTTCGATCCAGGAGCTTCTCATTCATTCATGTCGGAGAGTTATGCACTTCGTCATGAGTTCCCCTTTGAAGAAATGTTTTCTCCAATGATCATTCAAACTCCTGGTTCCAAATGGCAAACTAATAGAGTAAGCCATGGAAATCAAATTGCAATTGAGGGTTTAGTATTCCTTGCTTCACATATAGCCCTCAAGTCTTTGGACATTGATGTCATCCTAGGCATGGATTGGTTATCAAGGCAGAATGCTTTCCTTGATTGTAAAGCCAAGTCAGTTAAACTCACCCATCCTTCAGGCCAGATCATTGACTACACATCACCCAGCTCTAGAATCCAGATGCATACTTTGAATGTGCTTCCCCTTCCTGACCTTGAAGATATTCCGGTGGTTCATGACTTCCCGGATGTATTTCCTGAAGAGCTGTCGGGCATGCCACCCGACAGATGTGTAGAATTCATTGTAGATCTTTCCCCAGGAACCGCCCCAATTTCTAGACGCCCATACAAAATGGCCCCACGTGAGTTAGATGAGCTTAAAATCTAACTTGAAGCTTTGTTGGCAAAAGGCTACATCCGCTCTAGCTCATCGCCATGGGGTTGCCCCGTTCTGTTCGTAACGAAGAAAGATGGAACAGAAAGGATGTGCGTAGACTATCGCCCGCTAAATTTAGCGACGATAAAGAACAAGTACCCACTGCCCAGGATCAATGATCTTTATGATCAATTTGCAGGATCCTCTGTCTTCTCCAAGATGGATTTGAGATTAGGCTATCATCAAATCAAGATCTGAAACGAGGACATTCCCAAGACGGCTTTCACTACTCGTTATGGTCTTTATGAGTTCACCGTCATGTCCTTCGGTCTAACCAATGCCCCCACCACTTTTTCACGCATGATGAACTCGATCTTCATGGAGTATTTGGACAAGTTCGTCGTGGTTTACCTCGATGACATCCTTATATACTTGAAGAACGAAGAAGAACATGCCGAGCATCTAAGGCAGGTATTGATGAAACTTAGAGAGCATCGCCTGTATGCTAAATTCTCCAAGTGTGAATTTTGGCTACCAGAAATGACCTATTTAGGCCACGTGATTTCTGCAAAAGGCATTGTTGTCAATCCCGAGAGAGTTCAGGCCGTCCTTGACTGGACTCCACCTGAATCGGTTAAGCAAGTTAGGAGTTTTCTTGGCTTAGCAAGCTATTGTCGCCGCTTCGCCGAGAACTTCTCCAAAGTTGCAAAGCCTCTGACTGAACTCCTCAAGAAAGATAAGAAATTCGAATGGACCAACAAGTGCGAGGAAAGCTTTCAAGAGCTAAAAAGAAGATTGACTTCTGCACCCGTACTTGCGCCTCCAGACACCAAGAAGGATTTCGAGATCTTTTGTGATGCTTCACGACAAGGGTTAGGATACATACTTATGCAAGATAGACATGTGGTAGCTTATGCTTCACGCCAGTTGCGTCCACATGAAGAGAACTATCCTACCCATGATCTTGAACTCGCTGCCGTAGTTCATGCCCTGACCACTTGGCGACATTACCTACTTGGTAATCGTTGTGAGATTTATTCCGACCACCAAAGCCTCAAATACATTTTCACCCAGCCATATCTTAATCTCAGGCAAAGACGCTGGATTGAGTTGATAAAAGATTATGACTTAGGAATTTCTTACACCCCAGGCAAGGCCAATGTCATAGCTGATGCACTAAGTCGTAAGTCGTACTGTAACAACCTCATGTTACAACAGTATCAACCACTTCTTCATGAGGAATTTCGAAAGCTCAACCTCGAGATTGTTCCTCGTGGATCTCTTTTCAACTTGGTGGCGAAACCAACCCTTGAGGATCAGATCATAGTTGCCCAAAGGCGTGCACGAGGTGTTCGCCGGATCAAGGAGAACATTGCTAGCGGAGTTGCTAAATGTTTCTCCACAGATAGTAAAGGAACGGTATTCTTTGAAAATCGTTTGGTAGTACCTAAGAATAGGGATCTAAGGCAACTCATCCTCAGAGAATCCCATGACACACCCCTCTCAATTCATCCCGGTAGCACAAAAATGTACCGAGATCTACGCCAGAGATTTTGGTGGACCAGGATGAAGAGAGACATTGCTCGATTTGTTGCTGAATGTGATGTTTGTCGTCGCATTAAGGCAGAACACCAAAGACCTGCTGGTACACTTCAACCTTTGCCTATTCCAGAGTGGAAATGGGACAAATTCGTTATGGACTTCATCACCGGCCTTCCAAAAACCCAGAAAGGAAATGATGCCATCTTCGTGGTCATTGATAGACTTTCCAAAGTTGCTCACTTCCTTCCGGTTCGCGAGTCTATAACTGCTAGTCAGTTGGCGGACTTGTACGTCTCTAGAATTGTGTCTCTTCACGGTGTTCCTTTGGTAATCAATTTTGATCGTGGTAGCCTTTTCACCTCTAGATTCTGGGGAAGCTTTCAGAATGCTATGGGAACTCATCTATCCTTTAGTACCGCTTTCCATCCTCAGTCTAGCGGTCAAGTTGAAAGGGTAAATCAAATCTTGGAAGACATGCTCAGAGCTTGTGTTATCTCTTTCGGAAATAATTGGGAGAAATCTCTTCCATTTGCCGAATTTGCTTATAACAACAGTTTCCAATCTAGTCTGAACATGGCTCCTTTTGAACTCCTTTATGGACGACGATGTCGAACACCCCTAAACTTGTCAGAAACCGGTGAAAGACAATTCTTTGGACCGGATATGATCAAGGAAGCAGAAGAGCAAGTTCGCATTGTTCGTGATCGATTGAAAGCCGCTCAATCTCGTCAGAAAAGCTACTATGATCGTCATCATAGGCAAGAAAGCTACAATCTGGACGAGAAGGCTTACCTTCGGGTTACTCCTCTGAAGGGAACCCAAAGATTTGGTATCAAAGGCAAGTTGGCCCCACGTTACATCGGACCTTTCCGCATTCTCGCTAAACGTGGAGAAGTTGCCTACCAACTTGAACTACCTCCGCACCTTTCCCGAGTACATGACGTATTCCATGTGTCACAACTCAGGCGTTGCTTCAAGGACCCCATCCGCGAAGTCGACCATGAAACGCTTGATCTCCAAGATGACCTTTCTTATCGAGGGTACCCTGTTCGTATTCTTGATTCAGCAGAGCGTGTCACTCGTCGTCAGAAGATCAAGTTTCTAAAAGTGCAATGGTCACATCACTCCGAGAAAGAAGCAACGTGGGAAAGAGAAGACCGCCTCCGTGCCGAGTACCCCTCCTTCCTCCCGACGACTTCTGAATCTCGGGACGAGATTCTTTTGAGTGGGGGCGAGTTGTCAGAACCCCAACTAGGGTAAGTGCTAGGGTCGCTTGTGTCTTTTGCATCATGTGAAAATTTCAAAAGGAAATTCAAAAATGGGGAAAAGAAAAGCCCTAAGGAATTTAATTAAATGGCCAGACAAAATTTCTTCCAAAAATTTCCTCTGGTATTTTTGAAAAGTCTTATATATATGCATGATCACATATAAAGTGAAGTGGGTCCCACTGCATGCACCAAGATTTGCAAAAAATTCCAAATAGGGCTTGGAAATTAAATTTGACCCCTATTTGACTTGAAATTCAAATGTATTGAATTTCAAAAATGCCCAAATCCTAAAAGTGACTAGCTACTGGTCACCTAGTATTTATAAAATTAGTTGGGCATTTTTATAAAATATTTTGGTATTTTTACCAGAGCAAAACAAAAGGCAGAATAAAAGGAAAACAGAAGAGAGGAAGTTACCTGGCGCCCTGGGCAAGGCCCACTCACCTGTTGGCCACGGCCCAGCCCACCCGGGCACTTGTCGTCTACCTCCCCTCCCCCCGAAGCAGCTCGGTGGAGGGCAGGGGGGCGTCGACGGACACCTCGATGGCCAGGGGCCTTCTAGGCCTCCTCCTCGCAACCGAGCACGCCACGGAGCTGCTCACACACCCCGCGCACCTTGCCCCCATCTCTGGTTCCTCTCCGCCACTGCTCGCCGGAAAACTCGAGCGCCCCCGTAACCCTAATAGAGCGCGACCATGTCCCGGCGTGGCCATTGGCCGTACTAGCGCGCACCGCTGTGTCCCTCTTCCTCGCCGTGGACGCCCTCGTCGATCCCTGCATCCAATTCGAGCCAGGAGCCTTCGAAGACGACGCGAGCCACGAATCTTCACCGCCGGCTGCAGAAAGTCCGACGAGAAATTGCTCGCCACCGCTCCTCCTCCGGCCTTGCTTCGGCCTTCATCGCGCTTGGGTGAGCTCCACGCCCCGATTCCCCCTTTCCTTTGCTCCTTCTGCGCCGTACTTCTCCTCGACGTCGAGGACAGTACTCCGGCCGCCGCCTCCAGTCGCCGACGACGAGCTTCCAGTGCTCCCCGGTGACGCCGCGAAGCCCAGGATGGAGCGCGCGTCCACGAGCAACCGTTTGGTGGTCATCGCGTTTCAAATGGGCGCCGAAGCCGCCTTCTCCAGTGGGCGCCGCCGCACGGGATGGTCATCGCCGGCTAACCGCCGGCGGGCCCGATTAGATTAGGGGGCTAATCCCCCTATTAGTTGACCCTTGGGTCACTGACTGGTGGGCCCTGGCCCCCCCTAATGACCCTATTTAGTTTAAACTAAACCGGGTTTAAAACCCACTGCAACTGACACCCCGGCCCCACTGGTCAGCCCCCCTGCTGACGTCATGCTGATGCATGGCTGATGCATTAAACAGAAAACATTTTAAAAAGAATTCCAGAAAATTCCAGAAATTGTTATAAACTTCAATAAATCATAGAAAATTTATATTAACTCCAAATTAAACATATAATATATGAAAAATTATCAGAAAAATGCAAGGATTAAGAATATGCAATTTGTTTTCATGTTTGACCATTTTAAAATGGGGCAACAGTAGAAAGTTTGCATATGGCTTAATTTGAATTTGAATTTGGAGTTTGAATTTGCAATTCTTTTGCAATACACTTCAATTACATGGAATTGTCAACACATCAGTACCATGTACATCATGTTTTAACAACTTATCATGTGCTTGAGCATCGCAATTATATTTATTCCTTGATTGCTTTGTTTGCTCGATAGAAGTGGAACCGGAACCGGAGGCCACCCCCTTCGTTGAAGACACCGTGTGTGAACCTCGTCAGCAAGGCAAGCAAACCCCATTGATCATGTCTATAAAATCCCAATTCCCTCTCAGTCTCGCTTATGCATGTTTAGGAGATCACCTTATGTCGATTCTACCGCATAGTTGAACCCTTATCCGATGCATGACCTATCATCTTGTCACAGTAGTAAGCAAACCACAATCCTAGCTGACATAGGAGTTGATTGATATCATGAGGCCCCTGCAACTGTTACTGCTTACTGCATGCTTATAGTTTATAATGAGGATGCTTTTGATGTGAGTCGGGATGATAGTGAACATGGTGTTGATGAAAGTGAAACTGTGTCGGTGAATCCACCCTAATACAAGGTGAACGATGAGAGGCTGTGTAGGAGTATACAGTGGGTTGTCTCGTTGAACACCGCCTTAAGCACCGAGTTCTTGTATGGTAATCCAAGACAAAGAGTACAACCACACATTGGGCTCACTGACCTCTCTCGGCCTAGTACCTTGATCCGTGTTGACGTCCAGGAGTCACATTAGTTCGGGCCTTCCATTTGACATATGCATAGAAAAAGAGTGAGTGGAAATGTTGCATCATCCTAGATATGTGGGTGGATCTGTGAGACAGTGAAACCATCTGTCAAAGGTGGCGTCTCGGTTGCCTACATTGTCTGGGTCCGTATCATTGATCCGGCCGGACTCTCGAGCGGTGACAAACCCAGATAGTCGACTCCTGGAATAGACCGGTTGTGAGCAAAGTGTCGTGGTGAACATCCTCGCTGTCACCTCTTGAACGGTGGCGAGACCTGGCGGTAACTGATGGTCATGTGTGTGTAGTTTACACCCTTGCAAGGTTAACAAAACTATTCGAATATCCGCGTCTGCGGTCATGGACTACTTGGAAAGCTGTGCTTGATTATTAGACAACTTGAATGGATACTTCTAAAACTCGCAAGATAAGCGTGAGTGCTATGGTGTGCTTCCTCGTGGGGAAGTCGAGGAAGTATCCATAGTGGTGTATTGGTTGGAGATTTGGTAGTGGACTCGTGTACGCTTCTTACCTCAAGTCTGGTACTCGTAGTACAGGACTAGCCAAGTCAAAGCTGACATTTCTGCATGATGAAACCCCACCTCCCTTTACCTTGAAACTTGAGCATGAGTAGTGTAGTTCTGATGTAAGTCTTGCTGAGTACGACTTTGTATCACGTTTGCTTATTCTATGTTTTCGATGAGAACCCGGACCCCGATGGAGTCACCTTCTTGAAGCTCGACATTGACTAAGTTAGCATAGTCCCAGAAAGTAGTCTGGTCCCTCGTGGAAGGGCGTGTTTGTTTACAAGGCTTCTCTAAGCCATTTGTTAAACTTGTCTGTACTCAGACCTAATTTGCTTCCGTTGTATGATGTAATGTTGATCACAGACATGTGATCTTTGTATGCTCTATATGTAAGTCAATAAAGAAGTACTTTGTAGAGTTTTGTGATGATACCTGCTATTCATACTAGGCATGTGTGCTGCGTGTATATCTATAACATGCATGTCTTAGTATGGGTTTTCGAGACCTTAGTTGTGATCTGTCTGGCGGTCTTTTATACACCAAGTGTTGGGGTTCGCAGCAGAAAACACAAATTTTTCTAACTAGCGTCCCCTTAACCCAAGATCTAGCTAGCCGTATTACCGTAACAGATAGTAGTGCGGAAATAACATACCTCGGGGTGTAGTCCGTTGCGCGGGAAACGTTCCCGCAAACATGGTTGATGTAGCCGATCAAGTTTCACAGCCCCCTGGCTGTGGTGAGCACCCGGATGGGTGTAGTGCCACACGTGCAGCACCTCGCAGTACTCGCACACGTACGAGACTCGATGACGACCTCCGTTCTCCGATCCAGCGGAGGGGGCGGAAGCAGACCTCCGGACGGAGCTTCGGCAGCACGACGGCCTCCGATTCTAGCAGAGAGGTCTCAATTCCACTACAGGCTCACACTAGGGAGCCCACCGTGGAAGAGACCAGAGAGGGGAGGAGACCGGAGAAAACCGATCTCAATTCGGAGTTATATTTATTTTCTCACGAATTTCTGTGTATTAATTATGTGCACCCTGCCTGTCTTTATATAGGCTGGGGAAGGGAGTCAACCCACCTGCCCTAGCAATGTGGGACTAAACCCTTTGCTAGGGGGTGGCCGGCCAAGGGGGGAGAGGGGGCGCACCCCTCATGGGCCCTAGGGCCCATGGCGCCTCCCCCCCCCTTTTTCTTTTCTTTTTTCTTTTCCCTTTAATTCCTTAATGGGCCTTTTTCTCCACTAAGGCCCATAGCACATATTAATTAGAAATAAAATGATTTTAATTATTAATTCAATTAATTAATAACTAAAAAATATTATCTCATCTCCCGGTGCTCCGGAAACTCTTTCGGCTCACTCCGAACTTGTTTCGGTTCAATACGGTACTCCTCCGATATTGTCTCCTTTATTCCCTGGTTGCTCCGATGGTTCCGAAAAGGTCTCCGATTTCATCGAGCCCTTAAGTGTGTTACCCTACGGTCCGAGAACACTCCAGTCATGACCGAGCAGAGGCAACAGTCAATGATCATCAGCGGGACCTGGATGCCCATAATGACCCCTGTGCATTCCGGATATCAACACCGATTGGACCTTACGCCGTATAGTATTCCCTTTGTCAGCGATACTGGATTGTTCCGAGATTCGATCAATGACATCCTATGTCTGGTTCAATCTCGTTCCGAACTAAATCCTCATTCACTCGTTCCCGTGATATTCATCCCCGTGACCTAGTCACACGCTGCGCAGCTTCATGGATGGAATCTCACCGAGTGGGCCCCGAGTATCTATCCATTATATGGATTGACAAATCCCGCTCTTGTAAACAATACTCCTCAACGTATCTCCACGGAATACCTAAGATACAACCGTTATGACCCGCATATTTCAGTCAGGTGGTGGGATGTAAGTCAAAGCATCCGGGAAGACAGTGATTATGCACGTACTCACGGTCAAAGGAACGGTCTACCACGTTCTGTAATTACAACACTGAACCTTCATAAGATTTGATCATGCTGTAATGCTTACTTTGGGTAATGTTCATCACGTCACTTAACCCGTGAGGTGACCTCATAGTCAAGAGACTTAATTGTCCATGATCGCGAAACTACGATCATCATGTTGACCATGAACTAGTTATCGATGTAGAGGCTAACTAGGAACTCTGGGTGTTTCTATACCACACCTGCATCATTGTTTCACTGATGCAGTTCTAGCACGGTATGAAACTGGTTATGAACTTGCTTAGATATATTGGAATAATCATATATTATTTGCCTCTAGAGCATATATCCAACAGTCTCCCACTTGCACTAGAGTGCTAATAATCTAGCCGCATTTTTCCCGATCATAATCATCTTATCGCATAAGTGTTTCATTGATCATGCATGCTCATGGAAGAGGGTTCGTCAACGAACTGCACCAATTCAGATTCGTATGTTTCCATTGCAACTGGCATAGGTCAAAAGCTCTTTTGACATACCACTCATTATCATATAATGGTTGGATATAAGTTTCGCGGGAGAGTGAGACTATTATTTCACAGTATCCTCCAATGATCTCTTGGTTCAGTCTTTAGAAGACTCATCCATAGTCATATATACTGGGAAATACACTCAGCCATAAGTCCAATACTTCTAACGCTAAACTTTTATCCATACGTCTACTTTCTTAAGTAGTATTATGTTTGTAGTGCCGTGAATTTTGCTCACATTTCTTTCATGTCTTTGGTGATGTCTCTAATTCCATATAGACCCATAATATGGCTTGCAATTGTAATCTTGCATTACATTCAAGTCTATTGTCCTTTCTATATTTTAGAGAATAGTCCTCAGTATGCCTCTCTATACTGAATGCATGGACTTTATTCAGATTATGTGTTTTACTCCTAAAGCACATCGGAATCTGTTCTTCTACCAAGAACTTTTGAGTCATTCTGTTTGTTGGATTCACAATGCATGTTATATGGTAGAATCATATGTCAAGAACATATGAGATCACATGTCCAGTACATGATGCATCTCTATTCTTCCATCAAGACATTGCTTGTGATATTTGGATTTCATCCATTATATAATTTCTATCCACAAGAACCTGTTTCTTGTCTAGAAGATTATTCCAACCTTCACTTCGTTTCATTATCCGTATCTTAATCTACTCATATAGATTTCAACGTGTAATGTGTTGGTATTTCATATAAAAGAAGATTCTTGCAATCTTGTATTTTATTTGCCTTATGCTCTATATATATCATAATGCACATATGTATATAAGACGATTCTCTATATACACAATCAATGCATATCCATATATATACATATATGAGATCATTCTTCACACATATCAGTGCATATATGTTTGAGACAATGATCATGCTCCCACTCAAATATATCCATCATATACTCATATATTTGTGGTTCAGCTTTCATCAAGTCACTTTATTGTTCACTATGTCTCACATAATGACAATGCTTCCAAAGCTCCCACTCAGAAAATGCCCTCTGCATTCCAAGTTTCAGGGAAGTCTTCAAAGCTCCCACTCAGTTTCATGAAACTGCAGGCCCACTCAATATTTTGGTCATCACAAAATCACTTGATCAAATCAAGGTTGAGGGTTCCTGTCTTGAGGTACTATAGTACATCCTTTTAACGAAGTAACCTTCATCTTGCCCATTACAATTCCCTTTCAAATCCAAATTTGACTGAGATGCAATTTCAGGCTATGGTCCATCGTAGTGTAAATGAAATATTTTATTGATTAAATCATTCCTACGTTTCCGTAGTCAATCACCATTGAACTTTGGTCATAACCAAATAATGCCTTATGTCCATTACATTATTCTCAATAACTCTCCAGTTTGTCGAGAATATGAAATAACCAATTTATTTCACGGGACGTGAGCCATCCTTAATGTAACTCAATATTATTTCATTTCTCCTCGTGTTCTAGGCTACCATCATTCCTTTGTGTCTTCAAGCAATATTATTCCCTATTGTTTTATTAAGAAGACTCATGATTATTGTTCTGTACAGAACGTATTCATGATAACCTTCTAAATTCAACAATGGCTTCAACTCATATACCAAGATCAATCATCTTTGGCATATCCTTCCTTATGCAGTGTCATTACAGCGGAACATGCTTCCGTTGCAATACTCTGATATTCTGAAGGCAAGGTCCAATACCCCGGTCAAAGTTTTCATTATCTCCCATTGGATCCGTGTCGAGAGACTTTTCTCGTATTACCAATTAAGCAACACAAGTTTTTGCTATTCGGGGAGAATATGTTATTTCAATTGCTCGTAGTTCTATTACAAAGAAATTATTTCTTTTAAGAAACCTTATAACACCATCAGTTATGGAGCTATCATGTCTCGTTAAAACCAGGATGGTTTCCTATTCATGAAGTGGGTGTTTTAACTTAATGAATTAACAACTTATTCAACAATAACTATAGTGCTAGGGGAAAGAACGTTTAGACCATACTACGGTTTAGTATGACTACGAATGGTTTAAGTAGTCTAGCACTTTCAACTTCCATCGTAGTTTGTGGTACAACTTCCACAAGTCTCCCATTATGTCAATATCAATACTTTTCACTCCGGATCGTAACGTAGTGATATGTATCCTTGTATTCTCACTTCTTACTGTGATTCCCGAATCTCAGTTTTATGATCTCAATTGAATACAACTTTCAATTAATCATATGAAGTCTTTAATGATAACTCACATGCCCATTCTACATCATTTATGTATAATGATTGGCACAAGTTCTACTTGCTAGAACCTTGTCATGATTATATTTATTGCAGAGGTTCATAGATCGTGTATCTAATCCATCTCATGCAATCAAGTTATGATTCTTCATTCGATAATGAACTCACAAGTTAATAGATCATACATTTAATGAATTCATCAGTTATGAAGTCACCTCATGCAATCAGATCTTTGACTTGTTATAATCAAGACAACTTTATCATTAAACATTGAATATTTCTTGACAATAATAGTAGTATTATAAATGCTTTCTATCATATCATAAATCAAGACGTAATCAAAGTATAAGCACACTTTTATTCATAGAGATGGAACAACTGACTTGTCTCATTACATGAATAACTTTGTCTCGCGAGATGCAAGACACACAACTAAGTGTTCATACTATAATGATTACATAAGATTTATCTAATACTCTAAGTATCTCCTATGATAGATGTCTCGGTGGAATCCATGCTGGCCATCAACTGACTTGATATCCATCAATCCTCGATTTCACCTCTTCCCGTCCATGCAACGGCAGGTCCTGTTTTCATAAAACAGAATAAGTATCAAATACTCATTTACTGCATCTGTTGTATAAGGGAGTAAACATTTATAAAGTATATCAAGTATATACCTTCTCCATCGACAACTTCTCCTTCAATGGGTTCGACCTCCAGGTACTGAAGTCTATCCATGAAGTCAGAGAACTCGAGGCTTTCACCTCTGCCGACATAGCCATGGACATGGTCTGTATAGCTCGGTGGAAGCGAGTGTAACACCGTGTATATCGCAGACTCATGTGTGGTATCATAGTCAAAGTCATCTACGAGGCTCAGATGTATCTCATGCATCTTGGCCAAGTGTGCCTTCAGGAAAGAGCCTTCTTCCAGCTTTGTAGAGAGAAACTCACTTTCTAACTCAAATCTGGCAACTCTAAACTGATGCAAGTTTGATGACTTCAGCTCATCGATTATATCGTATGTATCCAAATCAGCATACTCCTCACGCAAATGTTGCGGAATGCTGGTTTCTATGATACCCTTGGCTATGGCATATGTCCTACGACGATAATGATAATCAATCGCCGCTTGTGCATCTATGTCGTTTTCTGGAGGGTTTCCCACATGCCTTTTAGTTAAGAATGAAAGGTTGATTCTTTTGAGCACGGCTCTAAGGCGTAAGTACCAACTAATGAAGTTTGACCCATTTTCTTTAAGTCTTTCACCATGTAAGAAGGAAACCATTTCAAGGTACTGGGTATTATCCATTTTCTACAAACATAATTGCAAGGAACACAATTAAGACTAGTTCACAACAAGAGAGTTCATATAATCATATGAGCTCACACCAAAACATTTCATCCCTAGGAAGTTTTAGTGATTACATGATCCAGATTCACTGCCCGACCTCGAATATCACACGGCCGACGGGTCAGTTTCAAAGGTAGACAACAACTTGTGCGATCACATTATCTTATATATACTGTGACTCATGCTCGATCTTTCGATCTCTAGTATTCCGAGGCCATATCTGCATATGCTAGGCTCGCCAAATTAACCTCCATGTTATATGCTGCTCAGCAAGGCCATATTTGCATATGCCAGGCTTGCCGAACCCAACCTCATGCGAACTCCATTGAATATGTAGGACAACTCCGGTGTGTACGGAGCATCAGGCCATATGGGAGAACCTTCCAGGTGGTGCACACTTCGGTAGAATACTTGTGTTTGGCTTTGTTAAGGGATCATCTTATCACATGCTACCGTCGTGTATCTTATACTAGCAAGTTTTAAGATGTCTGGGCTATGGCAACACTAAGTCTACAGTGTCTCCATTTTAGTTTGTTTTATGATGACGATTACTACTCACTAGTAACACATAGCAAAGCTATCACTACATCACAAACAAACAAACGATAGCCCCCACTTTGCAATACAAGGTTTAGACGATCTAGTTGTATATTGCAAGTTTTACGTGGCTGCTAGGGCTTTCATAGTTAAATAGGTTTTAACCTACGAGTCAACCACAACGTTAACCATACGATTGTCTCTATTACACCCCGCACGGGGCCCTCCGTTGCAAATGCCACATCCGCTAAAGTAGAGAGACAGACACCCCCCTAGCCACTTTATACGGTACAAGCCGTATGTCAAGCGTGGAACCAGTCTCGCGTAAGAGTACGCGTAAAGTCGGTCGGGGGCCGCTTCATCAAACAATGCCGCAGATGTGAACAAGTACACGTGAGAGGGTAACAATCATACAATCAACGCCCACATCCCCGATGTGTTCTATCCGTACAGTAATACTAAGCATAGACCTAGCTCATGATACCACTGTTGGGGTTCGCAGCAGAAAACACAAATTTTTCTAACTAGCGTCCCCTTAACCCAAGATCTAGCTAGCCGTATTACCGTAACAGATAGTAGTGCGGAAATAACATACCTCGGGGTGTAGTCCGTTGCGCGGGAAACGTTCCCGCAAACGTGGTTGATGTAGCCGATCAAGTTTCACAGCCCCCTGGCTGTGTTGAGCACCCGGATGGGTGTAGTGCCACACGTGCAGCACCTCGCAGTACTCGCACACGTACGAGACTCGATGACGACCTCCGTTCTCCGATCCAGCGGAGGGGGCGGAAGCAGACCTCCGGACGGAGCTTCGGCAGCACGACGGCCTCCGATTCTAGCAGAGAGGTCTCAATTCCACTACAGGCTCACACTAGGGAGCCCACCGTGGAAGAGACCAGAGAGGGGAGGAGACCGGAGAAAACCGATCTCAATTCGGAGTTATATTTATTTTCTCACGAATTTCTGTGTATTAATTATGTGCACCCTGCATGTCTTTATATAGGCTGGGGAAGGGAGTCAACCCACCTCCCCTAGCAATGTGGGACTAAACCCTTTGCTAGGGGGTGGCCGGCCAAGGGGGGAGAGGGGGCGCACCCCTCATGGGCCCTAGGGCCCATGGCGCCTCCCCCCCTTTTTCTTTTCTTTTTTCTTTTCCCTTTAATTCCTTAATGGGACTTTTTCTCCACTAAGGCCCATAGCACATATTAATTAGAAATAAAATGATTTTAATTATTAATTCAATTAATTAATAACTAAAACATATTATCTCATCTCCCGGTGCTCCGGAAACTCTTCCGGCTCAGTCCGAACTTGTTTCGGTTCAATACGGTACTCCTCCGATATTGTCTCCTTTATTCCCTGGTTGCTCCGATGGTTCCGAAAAGGTCTCCGATTTCATCGAGCCCTTAAGTGTGTTACCCTACGGTCCGAGAACACTCCAGTCATGACCGAGCAGAGGCAACAGTCAATGATCATCAGCGGGACCTGGATGCCCATAATGACCCCTGTGCATTCCGGATATCAACACCGATTGGACCTTACGTCGTATAGCATTCCCTTTGTCAGCGATACTGGATTGTTCCGAGATTCGATCAATGACATCCTATGTCTGGTTCAATCTCGTTCCGAACTAAATCCTCATTCACTCGTTCCCGTGATATTCATCCCCGTGACCTAGTCACACGCTGCGCAGCTTCATGGATGGAATCTCACCGAGTGGGCCCCGAGTATCTATCCATTATATGGATTGACAAATCCCGCTCTTGTAAACAATACTCCTCAACGTATCTCCACGGAATACCTAAGATACAACCATTATGACCCGCATATTTCAGTCAGGTGGTGGGATGTGAGTCAAAGCATCCGGGAAGACAGTGATTATGCACGTACTCACGGTCAAAGGAACGGTCTACCACGTTCTGTAATTACAACACTGAACCTTCATAAGATTTGATCATGCTGTAATGCTTACTTTGGGTAATGTTCATCACGTCACTTAACCCGTGAGGTGACCTCATAGTCAAGAGACTTAATTGTCCATGATCGCGAAACTACGATCATCATGTTGACCATGAACTAGTTATCGATGTAGAGGCTAACTAGGAACTCTGGGTGTTTCTATACCACACCTGCATCATTGTTTCACTGATGCAGTTCTAGCACGGTATGAAACTGGTTATGAACTTGCTTAGATATATTGGAATAATCATATATTATTTGCCTCTAGAGCATATATCCAACACCAAGTGGCCCTTAGATGTGCACATCTTGGGGCATCGCGATGCGATTGCTCGTGACTCTGTCACGTGCACACTTTGTTGTATGATCGAGCCCGCCCTAGACCCCGACTAAGTGATCGGGCTGGAGTAAGTCTATGTAAGAGTTAGGATTCAATCGATAACATGGTTGAGGCGACTTGTCTATGAGTATGGGATTCACCACCCATAAGCATCTAGACTTGTGAGCGGACGATGAGGACCCATCTCAGATGATCATCCGACCTGGATGGGATGCCCCTCACGTTCGATGCTTACCGAGAACGTTATGTGCTTGGCCTTGTCTGCTTAGACAAGTGGGTACGGTTCTCGGCTCTCCATGTGATTGTATCATGACTGGAATTACATACGCTAACCCCGGGTTCCGACAGTCTGAGACGTTGTTCTTCAGGACACTGAGGTAACTAACTTCGGTTGAGGAGTCTGGAGATCGCCAGTGCGACTCTTCTGAAAATCATGAGGAGAGAGAATACTTTGACCGTGCCACCTGTTGCGTGGTGAGAGGCTAGAACTTGTCTAGCAACGGTCATTTCCGAGGGCATGAGAGTAATTGCATGCATGGGCATTTATGTCCTTTCATCTCGGGTTGCTCCGCGGCTATAAATTGTTGGGAAACGTAGTAGAAAACAAATATTTCGGCCTACGAATCAAGAACCCAAGATCATCCAAGAAGATTGCATACAAGGTTTTAGGTCATGGCTCACCAACCGATGTAGCGGAAGTAGAGTTGGTGAAGACCGTCGGTGCAGATCCCCGCAGCTAGGAATTTCAATGACCTCCCAACCGCGAGGATATCGATCCCTCGAACCGTCCCGCGATCTAGTCCCACGGACAAGTCCCACGAACAAGCTCCTCGAAGAAGGGTCGAAGGTACGACCCCTCCATTAGTATCCACACATCCCGTATCAGCAATCCAGCAGCGCTCCTCCATCCAGAGATGAACGCCACCGAGAAAACTAGAGGGAGAAAACCCTAATGGATTCCGATCTAGAACAGCGTCTAAACCGGGGTCTAATTGTGGAGCAACGGGGTTTAGAGGAGGGAGGGTGGCGCATAGGCCTTGGGGACAAGTTGTGTTGCGCCCCCACCCCTCCCCCACATTATATAGGTGGCCAAGAGGCCCTTGGGGCGCAATAAGGGGGGTGGGGAGTCCAACTTGGACTCCCAAACCTTCCCACACCTTCCCACCGGAAACCTGCCATATTTGGGTTTTGGTATTCCCACCTGGAGGAGGATTCCCTCCCCTTGGTGCGCCCCCACCCCCTTGGCCGGCTAGGGCAGCCTAGGTGGCTTGCCCCCCAAGGCTAGGGGTGCAGGGGAGTGGGTGGTACTACCCGGAACCTTCCATGACCTTCTAGAAGCTTCCAGGACCTTCCAGGACATACCGGGACCGTTTCGGGACATTCCGGACACTTCTGGAGCACTTCCAGGACATTCCGAGACCGTTCTCGGACGTTCCGGAGCCATCCGGATAGTTTCCAAGACTATCCGAGTTACAGTTTAAGCCACCCGATGACCGCGAAGGTTGTCGGGACGCCCAGCGATTATCCGGAAACTATTCTGGTTGATCCAGGACTTCCCCAGTACCATTATCATATGTTCCGGAACCACCTAGGACTACTCCAGAGTGATCCGGACATATCCTTAAATACCCAAAACAACTTTTGGTGCCCTTATGAACTATTTCATAATTCCTCGGAACTACTTCTGGTACCCGTATGAACTATTCTGCTTTGCTTCCACTAAACCTTCTACCATTCCAGCATTCTAACAGACTACTGCTCGTTAAGTGTGTGACCCAATAGGTTCGGTATAATGCAGAAATGACTCAGAACATCTTCCGGACATAGGTCAACAGCCTTTTGTCAATAGCCAATAATTAACAGCGGAGCCATGGACACCCATGTTGACTCCCGCACATACACGAAGAAACTTCGAGTGAACCATTATGTTTATTCATGTACCATTACCTTTGCTTCGTGATATATGACAAAGTAAGAGGAGAGAAGTTTGGCACCCATGTGTAACAACTTCTTGAACACAAGCCACTCGTTATCCTCTTTGCTCGTTTGTCTCTATTTCTCGTTATTGTATTCCGGTATCCCCGTGATTAAATCACAATGCGTCTAGCCAGACTAGAATGGATACCGTCATACCGAGTGGGCCCAAAGTCAATATCTCTTCATCGTGAAGGAGCAAATCCCATTCTTGAACTATCACAGTCACTAGCCACACCATCTGACATACCCAGAACTTATTTTACTACTTCCCATTTACGGGAGGATTCATCTAAGAACCAAAGCATGTCTTCCTGTGTGAACCAACTCGATACTCTCATGGTCTAAGGAATTACGTATATGATAACATTTCATGATATGACTTATAACGTTGTTACGATGTGATCTCTAAGTATATCATTCAATACTGGGGTCGGTTCAACATCATTGTTCTGCTAACAATATGTTCTCATTGCTACTGACATCCTTGTTACAAGAACAATGTCCATGATTAAGAAAACGTAATCATCAGTTAGCACATGAGCTGGTCTTAGAGGCTAAACCAGGAACTCTTGGTGTTTACATTTCCACACATGCAAATGAGTTTTCTTCTGAATCTCATAGTCAGGGTCATTGCAATTATAGCACAGAAATATAAACATTAATTACGAACGTGGAAATATATATATAATAACATTTTATTATTGCCTCTAGGGCATATTTCCAACATAAATAGCCACCCCCAGCCCCATTTGTGGGTTGGCTGCTCCGAGAGAAAAACTGACACTTGTCATTTGAGAGCAACCCACCTCTGAGGAAACTGAAGAACCTATGTGAGGAAAACCACCAGCCTGAGTAGTTGAGCATTTCTGAGGAAGTCGGTTCGAGTGATCCGAAGCTTTTTACTCTTGAAGACTGTGATCTTCCAGCCGGTGTAGAAGTCTTCAGTCTGAGGAAGTCAAGATGAAATTGTGACTTCCCTGAGTGACTGAGTCTATGAAGGTTTCGGGAGTCTACCTTGAAGACTCACCTGAGTTATTGGACGGAGTCTGAGGACTCTAGTTCAAGGAGAACAAGGTGAAGACTATGTCTTCTGAGTTGAATCTCAGCCTCTCCAACCAGACGTAGAGTTGTCACAGCAACTTGAACTGGTCTACCAAACCAATGTCTTCAATCTCTGGTGCTATCTCTTCAACCTTTTAAGCTTCAGTATTTGCTATGTTGACTTCTTATGCTTCAGCTCTCCCTTTGCTCTTTGTCTTCATACTATGCATCTGAAGCACTTCTGCTTATCTGAATTGATTTATTTCTGTTGCGTTATGATGAGCTGCCCTAATGATTACATTCTGTGAAGTTTTATTTCTTCATGATTTTGGTTACTTCTTCAGCTTCATGATTGCTTCAGTCCTGAAGAAAACCAAAATCTGGTAGTAAAATTGAAAATCTCCCATTCACCCCCCCTCTGGTCGATATATTGCACTTTCAATTGGTATCAGAGCAAGGTACTCCCTTGTTCTGTGTGATTCGGTTTAACCACCTGGAGTTTTAGTTATGTCGACCTCAGGTACAATGAGCGTTGCCTCAAACTGCCCCATCTTCGACGGGACAGACTATCCATACTGGAAGAACAAGATGAGGATGCATCTTGAAGCCATTGACAAGGATCTGTGGGATATTGTTGATCAAGGCATTCCTGAAGCAAATCTGATGACTGCTCCTGAAGTTGTCAAGAAGAACTGGCAGCTTGATGCAAAAGCTCGAAGCATCATTGGTGGTCATCTCAACAAGGCTCAGTTCAACCGTATCAGTGGTCTGGATACTGCAAAGAAGATATGGACAAGACTGTCTAAAGTCAATGAAGGAGTCTCTGCTCAACGAGACTCACGGGTTGATACACTCCGCAATCTCTTCAACAGGTTCAAGAGGCTGGACAATGAGCACGTGCAACAAACCTTTGACAGACTCACTGACATATCCAATGAACTTCAAGCACTGGGTGCCGCTGATATCACAGATCATGAAGTTGTGAAGAAACTACTGAGGTCACTGGATGACTCATTTGAGTTCCTATCGCAGATGATTCAAGAAAGGCCTGACTTCAAGACTCTGTATCCAGCGGACATTCTCGAGCGCCTCAATGCTCATGAACTGAAGCTCTCTGAAAAACGAGATTTATACAGCTCCACGCCTAAGGTCCGCGCGCTAAAAGCTAGAGCACGAAGAATGTCCTCTGATGAAGAGTCTGAGGCTGATATTGATGATCCTGAAACTCTCATCTGTGAACTTTCTCTCCTCACCAGAAAGTTCCAAAGATTCACGAAGAAGAATCGCTTCGGAAATTCCTCAAGATCGTCCTCAAGAAAAAGCAAAGATGATGACTCTGTCGAAGCAAGAAAGAGAGTCTGCCACAAGTGCAAGAAACCTGGGCATTACATCGCTGAGTGTCCTCTATGGGAAAAGGAAGCTAGACTGAAGAAGAAGAAGAAGAAGAAGAAGAAAGGGAAAGATGACAGTTCTGATGAAAAGACTAAGAAGAAATCCTCAAGATCCTCAAAGTCTGCTAGATACAGGAATAGCAGTTCCCGTAAGGCTCGCGCATATCTCGGAAAAGAATTGGACTCGGAAGAATCTGGTTCCAACCATGATGTTGAGGAAGAAGAATCTGAAGAATCTGAGGGTGTGGCCGGTCTGGCTCTTGCCACGACGCTTGTCTCAAAGTCAATCTTCAGCACTGAGGAATCTGGTCTATCACATGTTGATGATGAAGCTGAAGACACAACCCCTTCCTTCTGCTTCATGGCCAAGTCCTCCAAGGTATCTTCTTACTCATCATCAGATGATCCCTCTGATGAAGAACCTGATGAAAACTATGCTAAACTTGCTAAACTTGCATCTAAGAAACAACGTGCACTTGAAAAGATTCAGATCTCACTAAACAAGAGTGATGATATGTTGGTTGAGGAAATGACGAAGACTCAAAAGTTGACTGATGAATCAAAAATTCTTCAGTCAAAGTTTGATGACTTGTTCAATCGTCATGAGGCACTCCTTACCGATCATGAAAAGCTGGCTCATGAGTTCCTCATGAGGAAACAAGAACTTGAACGCGTAAGCATGTCTCATGACGATCTGAGGAAAGAAAATGATTCACTCCTCTCCCAACAGATCATCATGCCACAAGAAGGATTTAATCCTCCCTGTTTAAAATGCATTGAACATGATCGTATCATCTCTGTGCCTAGTTCCTCAATGTATTCAGACTGTTATTTCTATTGCTTCTGTGGTATCTAACCCCTCATCTGAGGATACCATAGACATTGCTGAAGAAAATGCTAGGTTGAAGAGTCTACTGGAAACCGGCATGTTCAAGAGTCTGAAAGGACATCAGACCCTTTGTGACATCCTCAAGAAACAGATCCTCAACAGGAACCCAGGGAAAGAAGGTGTCGCATTCACTCAGAAAATCAACCCTGATGGGTCTTACTGGAAACCTGAACAATATCCAGAGACCACTTGGGTTCGGGCAAAGACGCCTCCTCCTGATCCCTATACTTTATCTGGTTATGATGATGTTTCTTCAGATGTGATGATTGAGTCTTTTGACTCAAACTATAAACTGTTTAAGAATGGTAATGGTGAGGTGTTTGCCAGATACATCGGAACTAACTGCAGGAACGGTCCTCCAGTCAAGCAGATCCGGGTTCCGAAGGACCTCATCACTAACCTTCCTGTGAATGCAGATGCAAATGAGCTGAGGATATCATCTGAGGACGATACCTCAAAAGGAAATGACTATAATCATGTATCTGCTAACCATTTTGTTCACAGGGAAGCTCCTCATAAGAATGCTTATTCATTTGTTTATCCTGATGCCACCATCTCACACCCCCATTAGGTATCATCACCCTCATCAGTCCTCATGTGCCTCAAGACCACCCATTAAGATGTGGGTGGTTAAGAACTAATCATCCTTGCAGGGACATGTCCTGAGGCAATTACAAATTCTGCAGATCATATGCCCAGGACAACATCATTTGAGTCAGTTGAAGGATATTTATATTGTTTGGTTTCATAGAATCAATCCTGAGGAACATCCTGAGGAATTAATTTTGAGGAACCATAAATTCCTCAAACTGAGACTGGCTCATAACTTGCTGTATGAGATACTAATTCCTTTGCAGGGAAAGACTGAATGGGTGATGGACAGTGGATGTACAAATCACATGACTGGTGACAGAAGCCTTCTTATGGAATCATCACTGAGTCCTTCTTCAAAGAAAACCATCACCTTCGCTGATAAAGGTAAAACTAAGGTATTGGGTCTCGGCAGAGTGGCTATCTCTCGAGACCAACACATTGATAAAGTCATGCTTGTTGAATCACTTGGATACAACTTGATGTCTGTATCTATGCTCTGTGATCTTGATCTCGTTGTTCTCTTCGGAAAATATGGTTGTGTTGTCTATATGGTTAGCGATAACTCCATTGTCTTCAGTGGAGTTAGGAAAGGTGATCTGTATATTGTAAGAAACCCAATGTAAGTTACTTCAAGGTATTCGGTGCACCTTGCTGGATTCGTGATCCTCATCACCAGTCCAAATTTGCACCCAAAGCATGTGAGGGTTTCATGCTTGGTTATGGTATCAACTCGCACACCTACAGATTCTTCAATATTAGTCATTATAAAATTGTTGAGACTGCAGATGTGCGATTTGATGAATCTGATGGCTCCCAAAGAGAGCACCTGCCACATGATTTAGATGAAGCACCACCTGAAGAACAGATCAAGAAGATGGGTGCTGGTGATATCATTCCTGTGGATCATCCTGAAGAAATCCACATACCTCCTGCTCCTGAAGAACATCCAAATCCTGATGCAAATAATCCTGATGACGATCCTGATCCTGAGGCTCCTGATACCCCTGAAGCTCCTGAAGCACCTGAAGCAGATGCAAATGAATCTGACAACAGTGACGAAGATGCGCCTCAAGATCATCCTCCTCGACTTCCTCGTGTGGCAAATGAAGTTCAAGTGGACAGAATCCTCGCTGACGTCAACCTACCAGGTCCTCTTACCCGTGCAAGAGCTAATCGTATAGCTAACTTTTGTGGGCATTTCTCGTTTGTATCAATTTCAGAGCCCACCAAAGTCACCGAAGCATTCCAAGAAGCGGAATGGATTCAGGCAATGCAAGACGAACTTCTTCAGTTCAAACTGAATGATGTTTGGGAATTAGTCAAACGTCCTGATCCTCGAGTTCACAATGTCATCGGCACGAAGTGGATCTACCGCAACAAACTCGATGAAGATGGACAAGTCATCAGAAACAAAGCTCGTCTCGTAGCTCAAGGATATACACAAGTCGAGGGGATCGACTTCGGTGAAACCTTCGCTCCTGTTGCTAGACTTGAGTCCATTCGTATTATGCTTGCATTCGCTAACCATCATAATATCAAGTTATATCAAATGGATGTGAAAAGTGCTTTCCTCAATGGTAATATCGAGGAAGAAGTATATGTTGCTCAACCTCCAGGTTTTGAAGACGCAAAGAAACCTGATATGGTGTACAGATTGAAGAAATCCCTCTATGGACTGAAGCAAGCCCCTCGGGCTTGGTATGACACACTAAGGGACTTCCTCATCAGCAAGGGCTTCAAATCTGGTTCCCTCGATCCAACTCTTTTCACAAAACGATATGATGATGCATTATTCATATGTCAAATTTATGTTGATGACATAATATTTGGATGCACTAACAAGAAATACAGTGAAGAATTTGCATTCTTGATGAGTGAACAGTATCAGATGTCCATGATGGGCGAACTGAAGTTCTTCTTAGGGCTCCAAATTCGTCAACAACGCAACGGCATCTTCATCTCTCAGGAGAAGTACCTCAAGGAGTTCCTGAGGAAATTCGGGATGAAAGACTGCAAGGGCATCAAGACACCGATGCCTACAAATGGACAACTTGGCCCTGATGAAAATGGCAAGGACTACGATCAAAAGGTATACCGCTCCATGATAGGTTCTCTGCTATATCTATGTGCATCTAGGCCTGATATAATGTTGAGCGTTTGCATGTGTGCCCGATTCCAAGCGGCACCTAAGGAATCGCATCACCAAGCGGTGAAACGAATTCTTCGATATTTGGATCACACCCCGTCGCTAGGCTTATGGTATCCAAAAGGCACACAGCTGGATCTCGTTGGGTACTCAGACTTAGATTATGCTGGAGATCGAGTGGATCGGAAGTCTACCTCAGGAACATGTCATTTCCTCGGACGTTTTCTTGTGTGCTGGTCATCGAAGAAGCAGAACTGTGTATCCCTCTCCACTGCTGAAGCTGAATACATTGTTGCTGGTGCTAGCTGCTCACAGCTTCTTTGGATGAAGCAAACTCTGAAGGACTACGGCATCAACCTGAAGAAAGTACCACTACTATGTGACAATGAGAGCGCCATCAAGATATCTCAGAATCCTGTACAGCACTCGAGGACGAAGCATATTGAGATTCGGTATCACTTTCTTCGGGATCATGTATTGAAGGAAGACATCATCATCAGCCACGTGAAGACTGAAGACCAACTTGCTGATATATTCACTAAGCCTTTGGATGAGAAGTGATTTAGCACTCTGAGGTGTGAGCTAAATATCTTAGATTCGTCAAACGTCCAGTGAATGGACACACATCCTAACGCTTAAACAATATTGAAGAATCCTGATGTACAACACACGATGCGTCGTACTCCTCAAATCATGAGGAAATACCTTGCTAAGTGTGAAGAAATTAACGTGGAATTGACTCAAGATCCATACGACAATTGTATGGTATCAAGTGTCTCATTCCCTATAAGGTGGGTAGCGCCACCGCCCAAACACCTCAGGATTTGTTGTTCCTCAGCTTCCTCAGGATTTGAAATCTTCATTACTGATGATTTCCGTGTTTGTCCTCAACAGCGTTCACCTATAGTTATTGTTCTTCAGCTTTTGCTTCTTCATCTAGGTGAACGTGATCGGACCCGTCCCTCTGTGCTCACTTATCTAATCTGTCTATCTCATATGCGTTCATGCGGAAATCTTGTATTCCTCAGGCTGAGACCATTAGTCTTCATCATCAGCCTGAGACCATTTGTCTTCATCCTCAGCCCTTGTCCTCAAGTTCCTAAAATCAAGGATTTACAGTTACAACTGTCTTCAATTTGTTGCGATTTTACCGCACGTCGTGCTTATCCACCATTAGGATATCCACTGAGGATCCCAAAAATCAGGGGCAATCTGGTCCAAAAATTTCGCAACCCCTCAGCTTTCACCCCTCTATAAATAGCACTCTACCCCCCCCCCGGTCATTTCCCCCCACCGCTTCTCTCACTCTCGCACCGCCCTTGAGCTCCTCAAGCTCTCGTGCTAACGTCGCCGGAGTTCGCCGTCGCCGGGGACGAAGACTCGTGGTTCCTCAGCATTCGCCTCAGTTTTGGTATGCCTATTCCTCAGTGGCTTATTCCTCAGTGTCTCATTCCTCAGTACTGTTGTGTCCTCAAGCCATTTAATCCTCAAATGTACTGCTAGATTTCTGAGACCTATTCCTATGCCTCATTCATTTGCTTTCCTCAGCCTATTCCTCATGAACGCATATAACCGTAGCCCACTTCCCTCGCAACTTAACTCTGTCACAGGTACATGTCTGCTGAGGAATCGTATGGTTCTCATAGTCTCACTTCATTTGCAGCTCAGCTTGAACGAACCATTCCTCAGTCTCCACCACTGAAGAAAATGGCTCCTCGGTGTAAGCTCACTGATACTGCTAAAGACCTACCTCCTGAGCTCTATGAGAAGCTGAAGACTCCCGAACGTGAAACTGCTGATGATCGTAAGAAAAGGGTCCAAAAGATCACAAGAGAATGGGCCAAGCGTTGGGTGGCATATCAATGTCTTAATCCTCAACATGAGGAAATGTTTGTTGTCAATCCGCCACTGAAGACCTTGGGTATCAAGGCCCGACCTCCACCTGCACCAGACGTCACTCCTGATCCCACAACAATGCACACCCCGGATGACTTTCCTGAGGCATATGAGCAATACCTCAAGCGCAGTCGCAGCCGTGTCAAGGATCTGGTCCGTGACTTGACTGCATCAATACAGATTCCGCCTCAGGATCAGTCTCAACCCAGGACACAACCTCCGCCTCAGAACCGCAAAAAGGCTCCTGGCATGAAACCCTCCCAGAAGTCCTCAGTTAAGCCTCAAGTTATTGGTTCCTCATGTCAACGCACGGATGGTGCTGCTCCCTCCTCACGGATTTGCACTGATGAATCTGGTAATACACCTAAGGCCTCAACCACAATGCCTCCGTCTCAGCTGAAGACCAAAACTGTCCTTCAACGCGGCCCACACCCCTCACCAAAGAAAACTGCTATGCGTGGCGCCATTCATCATACTCCTCAAACCTCTGATGATGAAGATGAATTTGAGGATTTGGCCGGCTTCGTCGCCAATGAAGCTGATAAGATTGAATATGTGTGTGCTGCGGCCAGACGCAAAGCTGAAGCAACGGGTTCAGAAATCCCGCTTCTCCTTGATCCCAAGAAGATCTTGGAGTACATCGAAATTTGGTCTGTCAAGCCTGACACTCCTCTTGATGATTTGGACATTCCTAAAGACATCAAGTTCTATGTTCAACAGTTCCTCATAAATGAGATTCATCAACGCGATCTTCAGAAACAGTTGAAGGCCAAACTGAAGAAAGTCCTCAGTGACTTCAAAAAGAAACCTATCACTGATGTTACTCCTCAGGAGTTTATAGAGCATCAATGTGAAGTTCAACGCCTCAACACTGAGTGCGCTGCCAACCGTGCTTATATAGGCAAATCCAAGGAACGGATGTCTCAGCAGATGGCAAAGTTGATGAAGCTTCGACAGCCTGCTTCCTCAGTACCCCCTGCTGCCTCTGCCAAAAGCCTCAAGCACCTACCTGAAGCCCAACCCTCAACTCCACCTGCTGCGAAGAAGCCTACTGTTGAGGACCCCATTGATGCTACACCACTTTCCTCAGCTCCTCCATCATCAAAGGCCGCTGAAACTGAAGCTGAAGCTGAGCACAGCACAAATGCTCCTCCTGAAGCAGAAAACAGTACAAATGCTCATCCTAAAGCCTCAAAGGATGGCTCTGAAGACAAACAGGCAACATCACCTCGTCTTCCCAAGGACCTCAACAGGTTTGTTCCTGAAGCCTCAACACCTCCGCCTCAGCCTCAAGCCTCTCTTCAGATTGAAGTGCCTCAAGCGCCTACACCACCTCAAGGCCCCGTTCAAGCTCGGTCCTTGTGTCCGAAGCAGAAGCAACCATTCTTCCGTGACCTTGAAGCTGATGATACCCCAAGCTTCGATGCTACTGATTTCTTCAATGCCATGAGTTTCTTCCAAGAGGGGATTCACAATCCATATCATTCTGCTCCACCTCGAAAGCTGCTGAGGTTCTGGACTGCCACTCAGAAGAACTATTATGCTTCAGTTCTCTATAAGCAAAACAAATTGTTTCCTCACAAGCATATTCCTCTAATGGATATGGAAGCCCTTCCCTGCTTCAACAGTGTGCTTCAGGATCTACATCATGCCAAGCTGCTTCAGTTCTGCTCCGAATGCATCCACTGGAACGAAGAGCTTGTACTTCAGTTTTATGCAACTTTGTATGTTTCAGGAGATCCTCTGGATATCACCACCTGGGTCCTCGAGTGGATGACTGAGCATCATCACTACACCATCACTGTTCCTGAAGCAATTGCCATTCTTGAGTTGCCTCAGTGCACTTCCCCAACTGCTTGCTCCTATGGATCTCAAATTCTTCGAGATGACCTGATGAACATGCTTATGAAGCCTCAGGCACCTGAAGCCCCTGCTCGCACAAAGGTTCCAGTTTCTAAGCTTCTGTATCTGCCAAGTACACTGTATCGGATTCTGGCGAAGACCTTCTGCCCCATTAAAGGCTATGAATCCTCTGCTGAAGAAGTCATTGGCATCATGAAGAACATACTCCACAACCTCTGCATGTCTGGGCCAATCAACGTTCCTGACTTCTTCTTCAGAACTCTGGTGGATGCAGCACAGAATCCTCATATCCTGAAGCCATACGCGCCATGGATCATGAAGCTCATCCGAGCCACGACTGGTATTGATTTCCAACCTGATCATCTGAATCATACGACCTATCTGCCGCCTGTCGAAGTGCTTCAGCATACGATTGCTTCAAATGATAAGGGCAAAGGAATATTCTATGAAGAAGTTCTCCCGACCAATTCCCTTGGTGGAAACATTCGTCATCCTCGGTCTCGCACTACTGATGAAACCAGAACTCGTGCCTCTACTGAGGATACGACTCAGGCTCGAGTGATGACTGACCGAGAGCTTCTGATTAGTCTTCATCAGAAGGTTGACCGAAATCATGACTGGGTGAAGCGTCAGTTTTCTGAAATACTCAGCTACATGGCTCAGACGCATTCTTCAGTGAAGAAAGTGCATCAGTATACTCATCATACATATCAACATCTCGATGCCTTGATGAGAGAAGTAATCACCCCTGAAGACCTTGCAAAATTGGATCTTCAAAAGCCTCTAATTCCTGCAATCAGACCCCCGAGGCAATTCAGACGCTGCACAACTCCTCCTCCGGCCATGGACTCCTATTCTTCAAACCAAGAAATGACTGCTGAAGAAGCCGAAGACACAGGTGCCTGCCCTCACACTGCAACGGATTGCCTCAGGCGTGACTCACCTCAGCCTTGAAGCATCTTCAAAAGGGGCGTTAGCTTCAGTTTTTCCCTTTTTGTTCATTTTATGACAAAGGGGGAGAAATATGATAGTCTTCAAGCGGGTTTTAGTTAGGAGGTTCTTCAGTTACAACTCTCGTTCTTCCGATTTTTTTTGTAACGAGTTGTAAACTGTTATTTTGGTGTTTGCCTGATACTATTCCTCAGTTACCTCATGCTATTTCCTCAAGTTTATCATATATGCATGTGATTGTCTTTGCAAACACCTCTCTCAGTGCGTTGTTTAAATTCCTCAAACACTTCATAACATGCACTGCTTCAAAAATGCCTGGATATAGGGGGAGCTCCTCATATACCTCAAAATGCTTTTGATATTAAAAATTCTTCAACTCATATACATATCCTCAGGGGGAGCTTCATTATATCCAGCTTAATGATAGAAATGTTCTTCAAAGCTTTTATTCTTCAAACTCATAATTTTATCCCCGTTGAAGCTTAACCTGATTGCCATCAAATCACCAAAAAGGGGGAGATTGTAAGTGCATCAAGTGCCCTCCCCTTGAGGTTTTGGAGTTTGATGACAAAACGGTTAAGGGACTGATGTGTTTATGAGTATACACAGGAGAACAGTCCCTGATGAGGTGTTTAACCACCAATGTCGACCCCCCAAAATGTTGAGGAACATTGGAGAAATCGGTGTGTTTCCTGAAGAATGAAGTTGCGCGAAATCCTGAGGAATCAGGATCCTGAAGCGTTCGGTTGAAGCTGAAGCTGAGGACAATCCTGAGGACGTTCGCGCTGAAGACGAAGTTGAAGCGTAGTCTTCGCTAAGACTTTTTTATACTTCTCGAGTCGTAGGAAAACACCGCACTGTTGGAGGGGTTGAAGAAAACGAGTTCCGAAGGTCTGAGGAATTGCTCAACTAGGAATCCTGAAGAAAAACCCTGAGGAAATCTCCTGCGGTAGAAGTTCAGTCCTCGGGTGTCTGAGACGTTATTCTTCAGGACACTGAGGTAACTAACTTCGGTTGAGGAGTCTGGAGATCGCCAGTGCGACTCTTCTGAAAATCAAGAGGAGAGAGAATACTTTGACTGTGCCACGTGTTGCGTGGTGAGAGGCTAGAACTTGTCTAGCAACGGTCATTTCCGAGGGCATGAGAGTAATTGCATGCATGGGCATTTATGTCCTTTCACCTCGGGTTGCTCCGCGGCTATAAATAGCCACCCCCAGCCCCATTTGTGGGTTGGCTGCTCCGAGAGAAAAACTGACACTTGTCATTTGAGAGCAACCCACCTCTGAGGAAACGGAAGAACCTATGTGAGGAAAACCACCAGCCTGAGTAGTTGAGCATTTCTGAGGAAGACGGTTCGAGTGATCCGAAGCTTTTTACTCTTGAAGACTGTGATCTTCCAGCCGGTGTAGAAGTCTTCAGTCTGAGGAAGTCAAGATGAAATTGTGACTTCCCTGAGTGACTGAGTCTGTGAAGGTTTCGGGAGTCTACCTTGAAGACTCACCTGAGTTATTGGACGGAGTCTGAGGACTCTAGTTCAAGGAGAACAAGGTGAAGACTATGTCTTCTGAGTTGAATCTCAGCCTCTCCAACCAGACGTAGAGTTGTCACAGCAACTTGAACTGGTCTACCAAACCAATGTCTTCAATCTCTGGTGCTATCTCTTCAACCTTTTAAGCTTCAGTATTTGCTATGTTGACTTCTTATGCTTCAGCTCTCCCTTTGCTCTTTGTCTTCATACTATGCATCTGAAGCACTTCTGCTTATCTGAATTGATTTATTTCTGTTGCGTTATGATGAGATGCCCTAATGATTACACTCTGTGAAGTTTTATTTCTTCATGATTTTGGTTACTTATTCAGCTTCATGATTGCTTCAGTCCTGAAGAAAACCAAAATCTGGTAGTAAATTGAAAATCTCCCATTCACCCCCCCCCCTTTGGTCGATATATTGCACTTTCAAGTTATTGTTCTAAAAGGGTTGATATTATATCATATTATATCAATGGAAATATTATGTATGTATAACCATGCTCATGAGTCCATCCGATGCATGGTGCACAATTGTTTCGACTATGTAATCAGTCATCATTTCTATCTGGTTCAAGAATTTGGTTGAAAGAGAGATAATATTGTTCAAGTGAGAATTTTAAGAATCTCTAATGATAAATATGATGATAATCTATTTGATTATTATGCAACCTCGTAGCTCATGTTGGTATCTTTAGATGGAATTGTGAACCCACTAGACCTCCTGTTGTACATCTATTCATCCATCATCATATTTAGTTAAATTCAAAAAAAACAAGACTATCAACTAGCTATATTTTTTTGCAAAGTTCATTTAAGAAAACAGTAATATTCCTTTCCTTTACTTAATGTACTCCTTCCGATACATAATAAATGTCTCTCATTTTGTAGTAAGCCAATGGGTCGTTGGAAGAACAAAATTTACCATGATTAGGGAATTTAGGAGTCATTGAATTAAAACTTTTCTGGGTCTTCTCATTATTGATAGAGACATACATATAGACTTGTCCACACGCCGTGCCTTTGTCCGCTAGTAGTTTTTAAAGCTCCTAGAATCGAGAAGGTGGAGTGCGGCCAGAGTAAGTTTAGGAAGAGAAGGAGATTAATTAGGTGACTTAATGACTTACGAGACTTAACATATGAAAATAAATATTTTTTGCTTACAAACCTAACCCACTGGAATGGATGGGGTATTTTTTTACCGATCAATAACCGAAGGTTCAACCCATCATATCTATATCTATATCTATACCTAATAATAAAGGGAGGTGCGTTTCTCCTTTTTTTTCGTCCGTCACGTATATTTTATAGAAAAGTCCCTGCTATTTCTGGAAATTAACCCGCACTACAATAAATAAGTGAAAAAGAAACGTTTCGCTGCTCCACTTGGCCCGTCTAACGCTGCACTTTGAAAGAAATTCGGCCCATCTGTGATTGTCACCTCACTGAAGCAGGATAAACAAAAACGCTTCGCTGTCGCATTTGGGCCTTAGCCTTTTTCCGAACTGCTGGGCCAGTTTCGTCATCGTGCGCACACACACAATTATATTGTACGAAAAAATATATTTCACTTTTTTAAAAATTGTTTGCAATTGAAAAAATATACTCCCTCCGATCCATAATAAGTGTCGCTCATTTTGTACTAAGCTAGTACAAACTTTGTACTAGATGAGCGACACTTATTATGGATCGGAAGGAGTATTATTTACTAATAATTCACACTATAAAAAGTTTATGTGTGACCAATTTAACACATTGAAGTGTGCCAATATTTTAACGCATTTTTAAAGTGTGAACTATTTAATAAATATGTTATAGGTTTTTACACATTTTTATATATGATTTTTAAAAAATATATTTTTAATGCAAATCTCTTATAAAAAATGATGCAAAAAATAATGAAAATATATGAAAATGTTCCAATGAGGGAAAATAGTTTTAAGTGCGAGCATTTTTTTAAATTTTACAAAATTTGAGTGTGAATAGTTTTAATTTTTTTTTTGCTACGAACCTTTTAAAAGTTTAATGCACAAAATATTTATTTTTCAGGCGAAAAATAAAAGTAAGAAAAAGGAAAAAAATACTAAAAAAATATTTGTGAGATTGAATGTGGAGCAATTTAAGGAACGATTCTTCATAATTTAAGTAATAAGAAAAAAACATATGCGAAAACCATGTATTTGGCCCAGTTGAAATTAAAAATTCAACATTAAGAAAAAAAATAGGGTTATAGGCTAGCTGGTAGTATGTTGCTTCCAAAGTAAAAAATAAATTTATTTCGATTACCAATAATAAAATTAATTTATTTTCTCTATTATTCTTTCATTATTAGTTCTATACATGATCACTCTACTATTCTTTTTGTTAGGACTTATGGTAAAAAATAAACAAAACACTTGTGAGATGTACCACATGAAAAATTGGTGGTCAATGGAGCTTTCATACATATGGATATGTTGTAGCTCTTTTCTACGTCGAACTAGCCGATCGATGAGGCTACCAGTAACAATAATTACATCATCACATAGGCAAGGCTCGACACATCCTAACATGGTATACTAGGAAGTAGAATTGGAGAGGAATGGACGATGGTGAATAATACATTCGTTGAATCGCGGTTGGGTTGACCATCATGTATCTCATTCGACAAGCCTCAACACATTCAATACTATTAATTGATATCATACTGACATTATGTTTTTCCGTTGCAACGCACGGGCACTTTTCCTAGTAAACTCAATATAAAAAGAACCCTGCTATACCTACGAAAATGTGTCTAACGCTCGTACGACGCTGCTTTAGATCCATCCTATCAGCAGGGTGGATGCAAGCCTACGGATGGATTAGTACGTCGTACGTGAATCCGACGTAAAGTGTCGGTCGTGAATCAATTTGGATATAAAAAAGGCAGCAGTAGATGCTCTCCCACCTCATGGACGAGGACGAGACATATGCGACAGTTTGTACGCCACGACCGACCACCGTCCAACGATGTGGACGTCACATAGGCATCCACATGCATTTGATTCGGGTGTATGGCTCACCAGTACGTGCTAACTCATGTATATCTCACTCTCCTTTGTCGTTGGCTCGCGTCCTTGTTGAACTGTAGCAGTCCGTAGCCACCCTGTAATATCAGCATTGGTTCAGTTGCCGTTTGAGTACATTTGTCTTTATCGATCGAGGTAATACTTCCACACCTATAGAGATCTGCAGACATGTGCGATCATGCACGTTGCCGTACATACATATCATAGTACAGAACTAGCGGACGGTGAAATTGACAACATTAGGGCTTGTTTGGTAGGCCGGAATCCACTTAATTTTCTAGGATAGAAAATCCCCGCCTAAGGACATCATAATAATTTTTCCTATCTCTCTATCTACATCCGATGAAATTTGCTGCTTTGGCAAAAAAAATCGTTCAACCAAATGGGCCCTTAGTGTAGCTAAGGCCAACTTCAACCATACAGATCTCAAGCGTTCCCAAACATTTTGATTGCGTGATTCGGATTTGATTGGTCATTCAACAGTGTGCATCAAATGTTTGTGGACTAATACCAAATCTAGGGTTATTTGTGGCAAAAAATTTTAGCTATGCACACGTGCATGTATAAATTTATTTCATTGAATTGAAAATATATTTTCATACACTATATATTACGTAGCATATATTTTTTGTAGAATTGGTTAAATATAGATCAATTTATTATAGGTCAAAGTTTCAATAAATTTATGGTAACATGTGTCATGGGGATTTCATGTCAATAGTCATGATTTAGGAATTATGTGGAGCAGGATGCACAGTGAATGATTAGTGAACGGGATTCACAAAAGGAATTTACCCAGGTACAAACCCTTTTTTCTAGAGCTAATATCATACTTTTATTTAGAGCTAATATCATACTTTTATCGAGTAATTTTTTTAACAAGCATTGTATGATAAAGTACAAGGGAAGTAGTGTATATGTCTTAATCTCCTGCTAGCTTGTGCAAGGGCGCCCCAACTTCGCCATGGGTGACTAGGATGGTAAGGTTGGTTATAGTGGTGGTAACTTAGGTAGTAAAATTAAATATTTCAATATAAATTTGTTTATGTGACATGTAGTTAATGAAAAGGAAAATGTTTATAGTAACATAGGTAGTTACCGTAACATCACACATACTAAGATAAAATGAATCTATAACCTTATAAATAAGTTGTTGCATTACATCACATATATGTTACTACTTATTACTCATTGTGATGGTATTAACATGAACTATTTAAAAACATGACATAAAAATGTTACTATGCTCATCCATATTACTTGTAGCTCAAACGGATGTATCTAGATGTATTTCAATGCTATGCACATTCATTTTAAAGAGTGGCCGGTGATGATGACGCTACATTTTTTTTGTTACAACGGACAACGGGAAAACCTATCACTGGCCCTAATTTTTTGCTACAACCAATAATGATGAAATATGATTAATGATGATGTACTGCGAATTTTGTCATAATCGCTACACAAAATGCTACTACCAATGATCGAATTACTGCCATGGCAAATATGATATGTAATACTCCCTCCGATTCGATTTAATTATCGTGAAAAGACACTTGGCCAAGTGAAAATACATAGTACAGCTCTGACACTTAATTAGCATCAGAGGGAGTAATATTTTGTCACATTTTTGCTGCGACAGTGCTAAAATTTGAAGAACAATATACATAATAATTTTTTATTGCATTTATGTATCATGAAAATTACAATCGATCTGCATCTAAAAAATTACATCAATATGTATAAATTACTATTATTTTCTTTTACGAAGGGATACATAGTAATCTAAACCGTTAAATATTCGTGATCCACCGTTCTGAACTGACTGCTAGCTCTGCCCGTTCTGAACTGACTGACCAACGTGTGCATACGAAATACGTTACACGCACATCGCATGAGCTACACGTACCCACCATTAACCCGAATCACCTGGCCGTTAATCCACCCGGCGGCGTCACCACAGAGGAAGCCGACCACCGGCGCCACGTCCGCCGGCTCGCCGATGCGCTTCATGGGGCACTCGTCGGTGACGGCCCTCACACGCTCCTCGGACTTCCCGGCGTAGAACATGGGAGTGGCCACCGGCCCCGGCGCCACGCTGTTGGCCGTGATCCCCGTCCCGGCGAGCTCCTTGGCCAGCACCTTGGTCATCGCCTCCACGGCCGCCTTGGTCGCCACGTACGCGCCGTATCCTGGCCGGAGCGACCCCACGTTGGACGACGAGAAGGTGACGATCCGACCGCCGCCGCCGCGCACCAGCCGCCGCGCCGCCTGCCGGCAGCACAGGAACGCGCCGCGCGCGTTCACTCCGAAGGCTCGATCCCACTGCTCCGGCTCCGTGTCCGCGATGGCCGGGTACGCCGCGTCCTGGAACCCGGCGGCCGCCACCACGATGTGGAGGTCGCCGCCGAACGCCGACTGCGCCGCGTCGAACAGGCGCTCCACCTGCTCGGGGTCCGACACGTCCGCGCACACCGCGACGGCGCGAGGCCCGGAGCTGCCTGCGGCGGCGGCGTTGAGGGAAGCGACGAGCTGGTCCGCCGGTGCCGGGTCGCCGATGTAGCCGACGACGATGCGAGCGCCGAGGGACGCGAGGTGAGCGGTGACAGCGGCGCCAATGCCGCCGGCACCACCGGTCACGATGGCCACGCGGCCGTGCAGCGGCTGCTGGTGGCCGCTGGAAGCTGCGAGGGAGGAGACATCTGTGTGCTGCGGTGCACTGTCCATTGAACAATCACGGCATGCGGTGCGAAGCTGCAGCTGCGCCATCCCTTCCGATATATAGCCGGCTTGTACAATAGTGACAAAAGTGTACTATTTTTATTATATATGACCCACATTTCACTCTCACAAACTACCTAGGAGCACGTGCTAGAGCTGGCTATTACCTAAGAGCAAGTACAATAGAGCTGACTGGACGGGCTATAAGGAATAAAATAGTATATTGTTGCTTAGTTGAAAGAGAGAGAAAAGAAGAGAAGAGAAGCGGACTACTAATTAGTAGCCAGCTGCAACACGTGCTCGTAGGCACTTTGTGAGATAAACATGTGGGTCATATATTGCTAAAGTAGTATTCCTTATAGCCTTCTTATTGTACTTGTTGACTATAAGGTTAGTTATAGATGACATGGCATCTCCTTATAGCCAGCAGTTGGCTGAGTGCGGATTTTTGGAGGCCAAGCTACACGTAGCCCTTTATTTTGAAAAGATCGAAAAATATATTTAAAAGTTTTGAAAAAATCTGAAATTTTTTCTGTGAAAACTTATATGTATTTCATATGAACATGTCAAATTTTGTTTGAAAATATTGTAATATGCAGCCTACACAAAAAAAACAAATTTTCAGCCCAATAACAACAACAAAAAGCCCATTTAAAATCAAATATTTGTCTTTTATTCATACGCCACATACGAAAGTATAATGGTATGAAAATTTGCGCATATGTTATATACATGTGTATGTGTACTCATAATATTTTTTTAATACTTTTAGATAATGTAAATATATTTTATGACTTGTTTAAAATAAAGGGCTACGTGTAGCTCGGTCTACGTTAGGCATTTTTGGCAGCTGGCTATACTATTAACCATGCTCTAAGAGCCCGCTTACCTTCTCTTTCTTCTTCTCTCATCCACCTAAGCAAAAGTATATTATTTTATTTTTTATAGCCTGCTGACTCACCATTATTTTACTTGCTCTTATAAACTCATGTGTGGGTAAGCGTCGCAGGTGCAATAAATTAATGTTGAGAGCTCACATACACGCCTACATGTTCATTTTTTTAAATGCACATACGCACGCTTTATTTTTATTAGCACCTTTGCAGACTGGCATATTATTTTCAGATTAACGAAATCATCACTTTATTTTAAAAAAATGTCTCCTTTCTCTGTTTTGAAGACAGAAAATAGGTGAGTTACCCCAAAATCTCATGTCGGCACCAATTTATAAAATCTCCGCACGGCCGCGACACACTCTTGAAATAACAATCCTATTACCAAACGTGCTACCACGATACAATTTTTAAAATCAATGGATCAATACGTATGCAATGAAATTTTCATAAACGCTAGAAATACAATTCATAAACCCACTCCCTCTCTTTGTTAGCTACTCCCTATACGTTCCATATTAATTATCGTTGAAATGGATGTGTCTAGCATTAAGATACATCCAGTTATGCGACAGTTAATATAGAATGGATGGAGTATATGGATGTGTCTAGCATTAAGATACATCCATTTCTGAGAGATTTATGCTTCATTAAATATATTTTCATATCATATATACCTTTTATTGTAAATATTCATCTTCTTTTCTATAAACTTAGTCGAATTTTGTAAGGTTTCATTTTGATCAAACCTAGTATGGAGAGTAAATGAAAAGAAATATGAGAAAACAGTAGTATTGAAAAAATAGTGAGACTTGAGACATGAATGTTGGCATAGATTTATATTAGATTTACTTGTATCTAATTAAATAATAAAATGTCTCATGTATTTCATTTAACTAGCAAGGTGGCCCTCGCAAATGCGAGGGCTAGCCCTTTTGTGCATTGAAAGTATATTTTCTCTTGTTCTTATCTCATGCAAACAATTTTATAATCTCATTTACACCCTTTCATTATATTATAAATAAAAATGAATTATGTAGCTTTGATATAAAAATTGGGCACCAAGCTATGAGGACACCAACCAAATTAACCTACAATATGCGAACCCCTAGTTAAGTTGCCGTATGTTATCTCGAGTAGGTGTGCAATTCTAAGCCATTTTGTTATTTTTTGTATGGCTATACAGAGCAATACATTTTTGTTCATATCCGGCCTTCTTGCATGGTTCATCCTTACATATACAAATGGATCCTTATTTTGTAAAATAAAACAAATAAATGACCAGTAAATTGTAAAGCCCTCGATTTCACAAATCAATGCTCATTTATGTACTCTTATATCAACTCTCATGTTGGTGCCAAATCACTCAACAAATTAATTCTCATATCAATCCTAGGAACTTTCTATGTTGCCAATAGTAGGAATTGTGTAGCGTAGCGAGCATGTGATTATAATAGGGTCGTTTAAACTGGCTATAATTTATTAGGGTTCCAGCCGCCCTCTATTTTGATACACGATAGTATTTGTTTCATCCATTTTCTCTATCAACATTCATGCTACCTCAATCTCTACTTTTCAATCACGTCAATCATTCACTATTGTTTTTTAATTTAATGGTTAGTGGGTGTGTGCACTCCCGTGAATTGTTTGAGATTTTCGTAGTGCTAGCATCATACAAAAATTATCTCAACTAATTGTTCCATTATATGATATAAAAACTATACAAAATTCTATTTTAGAGCCTAGACGGCATGGAATACTTTTGTAGAAAAATTTTATTTTTCTACAAAAATATATTTATATTAATTATGTCATTGATAATGTATATTTTTCTACTTAATAAAATCATTGATAATGTATTTTTCTGGTTCGAACGGGATCATGTATGTTGTTTAATCCTTTGTGCATTTATAAAAAAAAGTCTCGTGAGGCATAAGCTTTTGGTAGAATATTTATATTAATTATGTCATCAAATTGAGAATATTTTTTACAATAATCATCAAGTATCTTGTCTTTTTTTGAAGTTAAGTATCTTGTCTTTATATAATAATTTATGGTATACGCTTATTTCTCATTAATCAATTGTCTACTCTGTTCTGTAATAATAATTTTGTGTACAACAAAATTAATTTTTCTTAGGTAGTCAAGGTTATCTATAGTTTTTTTATGTATTTATTTTTTATAAGTAAGACACATTACAAAAACTTAACTCCATCTTTTTCTTGCTATATGTATTAATAAATAATTTGTTTTTTCTATTAAAACACATCCAAGTGACGGGCGGCCGTGAAAAGCACTAACCACTCCCGTGTGTTTAAGCCACAACTCTTCCAAGCATCTTTTTTTCTGCAATCACCTTTACCGTTGGGCCCATTAAAATTCTTTGACATGATGTATATGTACGTGTTAGGCAATCAATCTACCATGTGTTTTTTTCTTAACTATCAACCAATGGATATACGTGACAAACACAAACCATCCTCAAACAAACAGGTACATGTACGTAAGTTTATAACTCTTCATCCTGGCCGCTGTTTCTAAATCTAACCGTACAAATAATTCCGATGATGTGGACTAATATGGTGGCTTTATTTTAGACTCGTGTTTTACTTTTAGTATATAATAGATTTAAATGTAAATCCCATTTACTTCCTCCGTTTCAAAATAAATGTCTCAACTTTGTACTAGCTCTAGTACAAAATTGTACTAAGGCTACGACAGTTATTTTGAAACGGAGAAAGTACATGCATATCATCCTATTTATTTAAATTTTATTTAAAATGTGTTTGAACGTTCGAGGTATACGGTCAAATGATTAACTTTTATATTCTTTTCTGCCAACAAGTTCGAACCAGTGATAAAGGGATATTATATCTATTTCGAGGATCCATACGTACTTATTTAAGTGATAAGTATATGTTGAAACTTTTTTATCGATACATATATTTAAATGATAAGTATTTTCGATCGGAGGAAGTACAATTTTTGTTTTCTTTAAAATTTTTGTTTGTTTATAGTTTTGAACAGTCTTCGATATTATTTTTTCCGTTCTAAATTAAACGACTTTTATTAGTATATATGTGTATCTTTCCAAAAAAAAGTATATATGTGTATCTAGATATTTATGCAAATAAAAGTCATCTAATTTCAAATCGGAGGGAGTATATCTTATCTCTTTCATGCGGCAATGGGCCGCCGGGAGCGGCATGCATTTGGCGGCATTGTTAATGCGTTGGCATGCCGGGGGCTGTAACGCGTCGGCTGCATGTGCTATAGATTGCTCAGACGCTACACGTAGTACACCACCCATGCACCGCTCTCATCGACATGCACCATGCAACAACATGGAACCTCCATCTCTATCCACCCCCACATCAAATGACGATCCACGCCATACACAGGAGCTAGACAACGACACAACACACGACTTGCGAACCCACAGATCGATCGATCCACGGTCCGTTTTGTCACAGGCCTAAGCGAACACGACGCGAAACAGTAAAAAGAGACGTGCACGACGGACTAGCACTTGCATAATCATCAAGCTAGCTCCTGGTACAACGCCTCCCTGAACCTAGCCAGGCTCCCGGGCTCCATGGCGACCACGACGTCCAGCCGCCCGCCGTCGTCGGGGCCGGGCACGAGGTACACGAGGCCGCTGAACTGGAGGTATGCCCTGCCCATGAACGCCGGCCGGCCCCAGCCCAAGTCCGCGCCGTAGATCGGCAGCCCCTGCCAGCTTATCACCCACAGGTCCGTCTCCGGCATGACCCACTCCCCCTTGCGCAGCCCCGACGCGTCCGCCGCCTGCCGCTGCTCCAGGTGGTCCACCAGCGACCGGACGTACTCGTCGTCCAGCCGGGCGGTCGCGCCGGTGACCTTCCCCGCGACGGCGTCCAGGGGCCCGGACACGACCTCGCCGACCTTTGCCGCCGCCGACGCGCGGAAGATGGCGTTGCCGAAGTAGCCCCGAGGGAGCGGCGGGCGCACGCGGGAGCGCGCGTCGGCGGTCATGTACAGCCTGGTGAACTCTGTCGAGGGTAGCCCGCGCGCCTTGCACGCGCACCGCCACACGTGGGCGACCACGGCCTTGAAGGATCTGGGACTTGCCCTCGCCGGCGCCGCCCTTGAGCGCGTCGATCTGGGACTTGGACATGGGGAGGATGGCGGAGCCGAACGGGACTCTTGGCATTGGCTCGCCGCCGCCGCCACCGCGCCGGGGGTACTCGGCGTGGTCAAAGCGCACGGATGGAGGTGAGCGCGCGCGGAGGAGCGTGCGGTCGTGGCAGGGGCTCGCCGCGGGCACGCCGACGTCGCCCCTCGCAATGGCGGCCCAAGCGCTCACGAAGTCGAGCGCCGCGAGGCCGTCCGCAGCCGTGTGGTGGATGGCCGCGCCGAGGCACACCCCGCCGCACTTGAAGGACGTCACCTGAAACATGGCCAAGATGCCGGCGAGGCCGCTGGCGTCGGCCGAGGGGACGAGCGTCCGCCGCAGCTCGTCCGACGGGGCGAAGTCGCCGAGGGCGTCGAGCGTGTAGTCTGCCCGCGCAGTGACGAAGAGAACCCCTTCGCCGCTGCAGTGGATCTCAGGGCGGCCTGCGTCTTCCTGCGCGAGCCGGCCGGCGAGTGGGTAGAACGGGACGAGCGCCCTGGACAGTGCGGCCTTGAGGACGTCCGGTGAGAAGGAGCCATGACCGAAGCTTGGCCGGTAGATGTAGACGGTGGGCGTGTGGCCCCTGGCCACCAGGAGGTCGAGGTTCGAGAGCCATACCCCGTGCTTCGGCGTCGCCTCGTTGGGCGTCACCATGCAGGATTCGAGGATCTCCACCGCCATTTTCTGCCTGAGGAGTGAGGAGTGAGGACTGAGGACTGAGCTGTTAAGACACGGAGATGCCGATGGGTGATGGGCTAGTTGGTGCTCGATTCTCTTCTGAGCTTCGACGATTTCTTAAGCATGGGAATATGTTGGAAGTTGATACCGAATTGTTGCAACAACAAAAAAAACTGAGGGATATATACCGAATTGTTGCAACAACAACAAAAAACTGAGTGATACCGAATTGTTGCAGCAACAAAAAAAAAGGAAATTGATAACTTTTATATGTGTGGTATGAAGACATGTAATATTTCGATGGATGTGGGCGTGGCAATTTATATCTCTTATAAAGCAAAACCCTACTAAGATGCATTTAATGTGTCTATCTCAACATGCAAGCTATCCACATCACCCATTATTGTATTAAATCATTTGTCCATGTCATACACTAACAAAACATAACTAACATACATTTGTGGTATCTATTTTAACATGCAAGCTATCCACATCACCCACTATTGTGGTCAATAATTTATCCATGTCATCCATTTTTATTTACATGGATCTTATACCTTTCTATTTACATTGTAAAGTTCTCATAGAAATTTCCGCTGCAACGCGCACGGGGCATTCTTCTAGTTTCAATTGATAACACATGGTAATTTCAGTGCAAAGACATATTGATAACACGTGGTAATTTTGGTTTTATCTTTTAGAATTTTTTAGATGATCATTTTATCTTTAAAAAGCATCATCTCTCGGCTCTGATCATAAAAAATGAAACAGGAAAAACAGAAAAAAAATGTTAAACAAGTAAAAATGAAGAGGTGGAAACACACATAAAATGAAACAGAATAGAAAAAATGAAATGTGGGCCGGCCCACCTTGCACCTTTCGCTGGCGCGCTTCAGCTATACCACAGCGAGACCCTAAAAAAACTATACCGCAGCGAGTGAACGTTCACGGCAGCAAATAGGGTTCATCAAGGCAGGCAGCCAGGGCGAAGAGGGCACCCACCCACGATCAGTGAAATAATTAGTTAATGGGTACTCGTTGCAACGAACACCCTCACCCTTTCGCGGTTAATAAGTGGCACACTATACGTGCACCATTTGTCGCAATCTAAAGGTTACTTTTTTATTGGCACTGGGTGTGCCTCTTGGGAAGCAAACATGTGTTCCACGAGAGGTATGCTCGTGTCTCTATGAAAAAAATGCATTATTATTTTTAAATTTTTGCCTCCACGAAAGGCACAATCATATCTCTCATAAAAAAACAAAATTCATTTTGTCACGTAAAAACGATTTTTCTCTCCAAAATGTAAGAATAACCACGTGCAAGCCGGAAAGCCAAAAAAACATTTGAACATCGAAAACGCGCACACACAATTTAAAGAAATTATGAGAAAGTGCTCAGAATGCGACACGTGGTATGCTCTCAGCACATCAAAAGATGATCCTTGTGGGAGCTTCCAAAGGAGCACTCTCTAATTATTTTCTCTTCACGATCAGACCCACAAGGCAGAAATGTGTTCTCCTTGCGAGCTGAGAATGGGTCTGATAAGGCTTGGAAATGCTATTCCGCGCTCACTATTTTAAAATTGTAGATAAGTCCATTTAACGTCCCGAACTAGGGCTGAAATACTGGAATATGAGTCGAGTCGATTCAACTCCAAATTAAGTATTGGCTCAACTAATGTAACTTGCGAGGTAGCTTGTTTAATTAAGCTCATTATAAATATGAACATCAAAGCCTTCGAGTATAGCTCGATGGTTTCTTGGTACCGTGGTTCCTAGAGGAGGATATGGTCACCGCCGTGAATATGGATGGTCTTGTGCGCATACAATGCCTAGACTTGATCTGACACATGAAAAAGATAAGGCGACATGCGAGGAACCATGGGTAGAGGTGATCGATGGTGGGAGAGGTGATTTGAGATGCCACACATTGTGGTGCCTGCCGACCGAAGAGGAAAATGTAGCTGCATCAGGGGGATATTGCCTCTGCCCATCATGGGCTCACAAGGAGGGGTTATGAAACGGGATGACATAAGGATCGAGGCTCAAGTCTCTCCTCGATGCATCAATAAGAGAGAGTAGGGAAATGTTTAGGTCTTGGTAGGTGGTTTTTCGAGGAGAGTTAGTCTTGGACCAACTGAATGGTGAGGTGAGATGGAATGGGCTAAAGTGTCGGGCGCCCGTCACTACTTTTTACCAAGTTTGACGAGTTAAACGAGTAGGGGAAATCTTTTTTTTGTCATCTTAGGTTTTTTTCATTTTATTATGTGACTCTAGTTAACTTGACATTTCACTTTTGTCATTCTTAACTTTTGAAAGTGACAATTGTGATGCATTATCAGAAGGTAAGAGTGAAATAAATGAAATAAATATTTTTTTTTGCAAATAATGGTAATTGTGATGCATTATCAAACGCTAATAGCAGAAAAGTGAAACGTCGAAGCTAAAATAACATAAGTAAAATAGACAAAAGCTAGAGTGATAAAAGTAGAGTTTTTTCAAGGGACATGGATAATCTGCACACATGGGAGCATATGCTCCCAGTTTTTAAAATACATTTTAAATATATTTCGAAAGTCAAAAAAATTGGATCAAAATTTTTGGATGTACACCTTGACGTCTTATGTGTTCATGAAGTCGTTTGACGAAAAACCGATATATGTTGTGTTATATGTAAAAAAGGCAAAATTTTGTTGTTAAAAAGGCCTTTCATGAGACATTTTTTTGTCTTTTTTACAGTGGTCATAAAAAATATTGGATTTCCATGAAACTTGGTGTGCACACATGGAATGTTGACATGTACATGCTACATTTAATTTTAATTTTTTTGATATTTGAAAATATCATTTTCAAAAACCAGGATATGCTCCCCTGTGTAGAATCGAATATCTCTTTTTCAAGCAAGTACTCCCTTCGTATCGAAAAATAGGTAGTTGAAGTGTACTAGTTGTAGTACACTTCAACTATCTATATTACTGTAGGAAGGAGTACTCTTTAACTCGACTTATCTAACTGGTTCTTTAAACAATCTTGCATTAAAATTCAGCTCAACTCATTAGTCACCAAATTCAAGTTAGGTAGAGCCAAGTAATAAGCTACTCCCTTCATCGCATAATGTAATTTACAACCTTACCATTTATTTAGCTCGTCGGTTATAAGCTGTAATTTTAGCCCTTCGCGAAGAGAGTAGCTCTGGCTCGGTTTCTACGGAAAAAAAAAACAAAAAAAAAGCAAGTTCAGTTGCCTGAGAAGAGGTGAGATGACCGACCGACGGGAGACATGATGTAGCGTGTTTATGAAAAATTTAGGAGCCCAATTAAAAGCGAGCTGATTCTTGCAGAGTCCGTCAATCACATGTCGCGCTTTTCGGACGCACAGCCACAGTTATAGTCATACACATAGCCATAATTCAAACCACAATCATAGTTTTCAGTTACAACGCCTGTCATAGTCATAATTTTTAGCTATAGTTCAAGCCACAACGCAATTTTCATCCATAATTTTCAGCCATAGTCCTGCCACATCCACAATTTTCAACCATAGACTAAGCCACAACAATAGTTTTCAGCCATAGTCCTAGCCACATCCATAGGTCCGTGCACAGCCACATGAGCAGCCACAGGTATAGCCACAGTCGCGCGCGCAACCACAATTTTTGCTTCGCGCGAGATGCAATCGAAACGCGACATGTGACGACTCCTAAGCGCATCAAAAGTAACCTCTGCGAGGTCGTGCGAGAGGGTGCCCGCTAACTAGTTGCTCTCGCAGAGTCCTCGAAGCGAACTAGCAGTTCACTAGCGATTGATCGATACAACAAACCATCGGATTCGTTGTCGATTCGTCTTCAGCATGAACCCCATCAGTCTTTTAGTTGGAAAAAAAACTCAGTTTATTATGAAAAAAATATAAATAAAAAAATGGCATGCGATTGAATTTTGCTAAGTAAAAAGGTTCACATGACAAATATGTATAGACACACGAAAAATAGTTACAAAAAAGTTATGAAAATGCCGCGAGACTATATGAAACACTATTTAAATATTGAAATTGCTATTGGACCAAAAGAAAAAGATACAAATTGCAAATTTATCATGATATTTTTTTTGGAAAGGAAAACCATTTTTAATGAAATTTGATATGGTCCAAAATTAAATTTATCATGCTATAGAAATTATCTGGCATGATCCAAATCTGAATTTGCTCAAGGCTTGGTTTTCCATGATCCAAAACAAAAAAATTCATCCTTCAATTATTTTTGCCATGCTCTAAAAATAAATTTGGCATGATGTAAAAACTAAACTTGCCATGGTCAAAAACAAAATTTGCCATAGTACCAACACAAATAATGCCATGAAAAAAAACTAAACTTGATCCCAAAAGTAAAGTTATCATGTCAAAAGTAGATTTGTCATGGTTTATAAATAAAAGTTGCCGTTATTACAAAAGAAATCAAATTGCCAATATTCATAAAAAAAGCCATCAAGTGAAAAAGGAAAAATATTATAAATTTGCGGTGTATTAAAAACATTTCTTAGATTTTCCTTTTACATATTTTACTATCTTTGATAGAAAAGGGAAAAGTAGGAAGAACTAGGATTCAAACCCAGATCCACAAGTGGAGTACAGAGGGGATAACCACTACTTTTGTTGGATTGGCGTTTGCGCTGGTATAATCTTAGATCGAACAAAAAAAAAACTAACATCGCACTTTTCTTTATTCCATGATTTGTGCAAAAAGAGAATGGACAACCAAGAAGCAGTCAAATTTTTTTACGTTTGAACGGAACAGACGTGGCATCCGTTTTAAGGAATAACATTGAAAATCCACTAATGACCCGCCAACTCCTTTGAGAAATTCTCTTTGGAGGTATGAATGACATCCGCACCAACCTTTTTTCAAGTAGCCACCTGTAACCAATCCATTGTAACCTTTTATTTCTACAGAATTAAGGCACCCACAATTAGCTCCACTAGGGAGAAACACATATTCTTTTTAGTGGAAGGGAGAAATGTGTCTTCGATGATGTGCAATAACCCATAAGGATTTGTTCGGTTATTCCTCTTCCCAAAAGGATTGATGTGGAATAGAAGAGGAATTAGCTGGAATTTCGATTTACAAAAGATTTAATCCTCTTCAAACCCTATCAGTCCCTTTCAAAACATACCAAAACGAAAAAATCCTAAAGCACCTTGGGAACGAGTCGTAAAGCACTTGGTAAAGTCCTTGTGCATATCGTGTCATTGTTTCCGTGTGTGATGCACTTTATCAATGGAGGTTTTAGCAGATAACATCACTTGTTGGGCTCTTTTTTTATGTAGAACCACAACTCTTGATTTTTTCTTGCTGAGAACATCACTATTTAAGGTAACTATTTGTAGAGAACAAATAAAACACTATAAGCTTGTTTGACCCCAAATTAGCAAGCTGGGCCCACCCGTACCCGTCAGGACCTCAATTTTTATTTTTTTCAAATTTTGTGGGCTACTTCTAGCAACTATTTTGTGTTTTTAGTTTATGATGTATTGATTTGAAAAATAATAAAACTATGCAATGGAAACATACACAAGACAGAGCTGTCTAAACCATATCATACAAAGATACATTTGTTTGAACCATACAATATTACTAAGGGGATCTTACTCAGTGAAACAGAATGGATCGGGTCCATCGGTGGGTCGTGTGTTGGCTGGCTGTTGTCGTCGTCGCCGTTGTGAATCCTTGACTGGACGAGGCCAAAGCTCAGTTCGATTTGATCAAACCTGAACAGTTTGGTTCGGCTGTAAAGCCTACTCAACCACGTCGCAGCCATGGTGACGTTCTGATGGGTAGGCCTAGCTTGATTCGTGTGTTCTATGCAAATAATTACCCTATATAGTGGTGTTCTCTGCAAAAAATATTAAGAAATGTGGTTTTACAAAAAAAGTCTCAACAAATATTGTTATCTGCTAAAACCTCTTATTGTGTTTGCTGCTTTGTAAAACGAACAGATGCGAAGAAGGACACGCGGGGTGTGTTTGGTAGCATGCATGAAGGATGCATAAGGGCAAAAGTTCCTTATCCGACCCACTTTTCGGTGTTTGGTAGGGCGCATGAGCTCAACTCACCATGTATCAAGTGATGCAAAAAACAACACATAGCATGCATGAGAAGAGAACGGGCCAACAGTTGTTCGCTACTCAATATGCATCGCGTGATCCATCCCACTGATTCCCTCCCCGACCCACCCAGCCGCTCCCAACCCCCCCTCTCGAAAAAAAGAGACCCCATTCTTTCCCAACTTCATCCCGTCCCTCTGCTCTCGCGACATGGCGCTCGACGCTTGCACGAGCACGCCTCCCTTCGGAGGCCCCCCTAGCCCATGAATTTTCTCGTCAACTTGATGAATTAATTTTAAGATATAGGACTTCCCTATTAGAACAGGTTGCTCAAAGGGGTCACCTGTTCTTCCATCAAATATTCTGCTTTTTCCCGGGTACTCGGGTTCAAATACCCATGGATTTTTTGTTTCTTTACTGGCTTCATATAATTCTGAAAAAACAAGTTTTCTTGAAGCCTCTTGCTCATATCTCCGCCGTTCCACGTCGCCCCTGGCCGGTGCCGCCCTAGTTCATCTCCCGTCGATCTCCTCCTCAGACTGCCTCCCCTTCTCGTCGCCGTCCCAGATCCACATCGCCGCCGCAAGCTGGCCCAGATCCACATCGCCGCCGCAGGCTACCCCTCTCCTCATCGACCTGAACTACGAATCCTCCACCCCTCGTCCTGGTGGACCTCGCATCCGTCGTGGCCCTCGCCGCAACCATCGCTCCCCCCCCCCTCTTGTTCCCCTTCTGTCTCCTTCCTTTTCTCCCATGGTCCCTTTCGATTTAGATATAGTTAAAATATTTTACTAACATTTTTGTGATTATATTGGGATGTTTTATTTCTTACAATATTGATGAACTGTTGAAATATTGATGGATTATTGGATTGCTGCCAAAAACTTCATTCATGCAGCATACCTAATACAAGCTACCAAATACTCTACATTCTCAGCTCAGCATGTATGTTCAGATGCAGCCTATCAAACAATGTCTTGACTCAGCATGTTTCATCACTTACATCGTTACTAAACAAGAGCAAATGTATGTACTCAACATGTGTTACAGGGGACAACCATGCTAGAAAGGGAATGCAACCAAACACACCCACAAAGACTGACAAAAATTCCACTGCATCGACGACGGGACAGGAGGCAGCGGCGGCTGATGGAGTGGGGCGACGAGTGGCTCGCCCCGGACAAGCTGCAGCACGTCCTCGCCTGCCTCCTCATCGCGCTCGCCGCCGCGGCGCTCGCCGGCCGGAGCTCGCGCCCCTTCCTCCACCGCCACGCGCTGGCCGTCGGCTGCGCCGCCTCCCTCGCCGTCGGCGCCGCCAAGGAGGCCGCTGACGAGACCCGCCTCTTCGGGTCCTCCGGCGCCTCGCTCAGGGACGCCGCGGCCGACCTCCTGGGCGTCGCCCTCGCCGCGGTCCTCGTCTCCCTCGCCCGCCGCCTCCGCCGACGGCGCCGCGACAAGGACGCCACGGACGGCGGCATCTCCATGGTCTGAGCACTCACCTCACCTTTCCCGAGTCAATGGGTCATTGGGCCTGATTTTCTTTCTCGGCCCGCGTCGCGAGGCCTTTGAGGCCCTTCTCGTGTGCGTGACCTTCCCACCGTCGCTCCGCCGATCTCTCCGACCAGCGCCGCAAAGACCACCCGCCATGGCGCTCCTCGCCGCCGTTCGCCGCCTTCCCCGGGGCCTCCGACTGCTAAATCCTCACCGCTTCAGTACCACCACTCCCTCCTCCACCTTTTTCGAGGTCTCAGAGAGCTCTCCCCCCGTCTGGGAGCGGCAGTCCCCGGTCCGCTCCCCGCCGGACGACCGGTTCGCGGCGTGGGTCACGCGCCTCCGCCCGGGCTTCACCGCGACCGACCTGGCCGACGCCATCAACTCCGAGCAGGACCCGGACCTGGCGCTCGCGCTCTTCCGCTGGGCCGCGCTCCGCCCGGGCTTCCGCCACGCCCCGGCCTCCTACATCGCCGCCCTCAACGCCGCCTCCTCCGGCAAGCGCCCCGTCGCCGCCGAGAACCTCATCCACGACGTGCTTGCGGGGGCCTGCGCCCCCGACCTCCAGCTCTTCAACGCCTGCCTCCGCTTCTGCTGCGACCGCCGCAGCCTCTTCCCAATCGCCTTCGACATGTTCAACAAGATGCGCGCGCTCCCGGCCTCCGCCGCCTGCCGCCCCAACGTCGAGACCTACACGCTCCTCCTCAGCACCGTCGTCCGCCGCGTGCGCCGCCCGCCGGCGTCGCTGGTCTACCTCCACGCCGTCAGATCCCTCTCCCGCCAGATGAAGGCCACGGGCGTGGTCCCGGACACCTATCTGCTCAACCTGATCATCAAGGCCTATGGGCGCTGCCTCGAGGTAGACGACGCCCTCAAGGTGTTCCGTGAAATGCCTCTTTATGGCTGTGAGCCGAATGAGTTCACCTACGGCTACATTGTCAAGGCCATGTTCCAGAAGGGCAGGAGTGATAATGGATTGGTGTATCTGAAGGAGATGAGGGAGAAGGGGTTCGTGCCCAGCGGCGGCGTGTACATGTCAGGGGTGGCCGCACTAGCTCTAGAGTGGAGGTTTGAAGAATCGAGAGAGGTGCTCTTGGATATGCTGGATAGCAAGAGGAAGCCAGATATGATCACTTACAGGACGCTGCTGGAGGAGCTGTGCCGAGCTACGCGGACAGAGGATGCATTCGAGCTGCTGGAGGAGCTGAAAGCGAGGAAGCGAGGGGCATTGGACCAGAGGATGTACTCGGAGTTGCTCGATGGCCTGCACTGGATTTCTCAGCCACTACCGAGTAGTCTTCCTCGCCGTGACAGGGGCTCTGAAGATAGGGGTTCTGATGGCTGAAATACTTCGGTCCATTGCATGTCTTAGTGCTATCCATTGGCAAAATCAGTCATAGAAAGTCTAATTCATGAATTGATGCAGAGGGAGCCACCTTCTCCGGGATTATCTAGTTGACTCCAGCTTGCAGAATTACTGAAACTGTCATGATTTGATCGATGCACAAAATGTCTTTGCTGGAGATGTTGGATCAGAAAATTTGCTTCCTGCTGGTGGCACGGGCTGTTTGGGTGATAGCTGCTTAACTTCTCAATAGCAAGTTCAGAAATAAATCACGTATGGCATTTGGGAAAGTTTGTTCCAGGTATCATGTATGATATGAACAGCTATCTACGCAACCAAACCAAATTGTAGCAGCGTGATGCGTTCTTAGTTCCTTTTGCTGGTAAAGTTTAGTTGTAGAATACCTAGTGCTTACGAGAACTTGTGAGAAGTTGCTCTTTATTTTCTCTATCTGGTTTTGATAGCACAATCTGTATTGATTGTGATGTAGAAGCTCGTTCATGATGGAGCAGTTTGAGCTATTTATCTATGAGAATAGTGTGTATTATGTGCTTGCCATGTTTATTTTTTCTGAAATAATATGGCCAGATATTTGTGTTTTTTGTCTAGCCCTCAGAATAAACATATCTTGAAAGGTGTACATATACTTGTGCCGGAAAATTTCAGATTTTAAAAAAATCTTCAAAACATGCTTTTTTTATTTCTTTTCTAAAAATGCCCAAGTGACCTGACCTCATTTTTCAGCGTTCATCAACCCTCGAAGTGACGACCAATATTCAGTGGCGTTGGTCCAGTTCGTTCCATCACCTTCTTCCTCGCTGGTAGCTCCTGTCAAACCTTGACTAACCAGACGGGTCTTGTGTGGTGTGCCACTCACTGCAAGTTGCAACTGCCACAGCCGGAAAAGTCAGTCTAAGAACAGTACTGGGACGGAGTCGGCGAGTTATCCTTCCGTTCCAACAGAAGACCACAACTACACAAGCAAAGGAGCACCGGAGACAGCAGCATCCACCGGAGGAGGAGGGGAAGATGGCGCTGAGTTCGCGGTGCCGTCGGTGCCTGCTGATCCTGCGCGCCGTCCTCCTCCCGCCGATCGGCGTCTACCTCCGCCACGGCTGCTACTCCGTAAGTACGCAGCGCACACCCAAGGATCCAAGTCCCCATGTTTCATCTTTGCCGCTTGCTGTTGCTGGTGCAGATGGAGCTATGGTTCAGCGTGCTGCTCACCGTTGCAGGATATTACTTCTGCCTTCTTTTCATTATGGACGCCCCCGTCACGGGCTACGGGGAGAGCTACCTCGCTGTCGCCAGTGTTCTCTGCCTCGCCTACCTCTTCAACAACAGCAACGACGTCGACGACGAGGAGGAGGAAGGCGACTCCGCCTACTGCTCCCTCGCCTGACTGACCAACCCATCTTTTGCTAGTTCGAGGTGAACCACTCAATATAAAAGTGGCCAAAGATGGTTTCATAATATGCCAAATATGTATTGTGACCTTGTTATACATCAGCAATAAGATCGTATCATGTTCTTGTGAACTTGTGAGAAGTCCGTTTATTCTTTTTCCCGAAGGGGTAGATTCTCCACTCGATGGTTCATTTGGTTACCTGATTTCCGCGAGGATCCCTTCTTTTTTCGAGGGCCTGAAACTCACGTGGAAACTAACGCCGGGGAAATCAAACGCGACATTTGGAAGACCCGACCCACGGGGCATGCCAACCCGAAGTCCTCTCTTTCCCTTGGTGGAGCTCCCAGCCTACCTAGTCTTGGAAAAATCAACCCACCATTGTCTCCCTCACGTGAGGCCAAAATCACTGTTTTGACCTTTAAAGATTAACACGATATAACCCTACGTATAAAAAATATTTGGATCTAACCCTTTTCGGTCACGCCATGCATCTTAGCGTTTGCGTTACACGGAAGACGCCATGGACTTTGGCGTTTGCTCTTGGCCCACCACTTAGTCGTTGCTTGTGCTTCATCCGTTGACTGTCCGACGTGGCGAAGGGGGAAACACCAGGGTCTATGGCGTTTCCCCCTCAATACTCTTGTTTGATCTCTTATGCCAGTTTTTTACTCCTTAAGATGATCTCAAATAAAAAAATGAGCAACATAAATATTCTTCAGATTGAAAGAGGAAGAATATTCATGTTGAAGGCGTTAGCATTTAAGGTCAATTTAGGGGCTAAAAGGCTAGTGCAATGTATCAGACAATTTTTGGTTCATCGCGACAATTTTTATCCTTTAGATTGTCTGAAGAAAAAATCTTCAACATAAATATTCTTTTCATTGACAAAAAGAAGACTTATTGTGTGTAATATCTTTTCATTTGAGATAACCTTAGGGACAGAAAAACTGGCGCAATGTATCAGACATGATTGTTTGAGACCGAACGCCACTTGATGGTAATTTATATACACCTTAGATCAATATAAACATCATTTATATCACAGCCAAACTGAATGCACAACACACAAGTGTGTAAATTTTTAGGATGAAATACATTGAAATGAGGGTTGTGCAAAAAAGACATATAATACCAAAAGATAGTGATATTCTTCGCAACGTGTTCTTGAGAATATTGGCTTGATACGTTGATTGTTCCTTCGTCAATTATCAACTATTCTGAGATGATGCATTCCCATCCACCCAGGTTTAAGGCATGGTACTTGCAATTTGGGGTTTGTTGCACCTATTAAATTGTGAGGGGTTCCCTTACAGTCTTTCCATTAAAAAAATGTTCTGAGATAGACAAATTACTATCACATAGACAAATTACTAAGCCATCATGTGAAAATTTGGTATGTTCTAAGAAAAGAATAAAGATTGAGCTTGTTGTAAATATGAAGACTTTTTAGTTTGGTTGTCATATAAATAATGCTTATCTTGATCTAGGATCATCGTATACAAACTACTATCAAAGAACGTACAGTTTCAGGCACTAGACCCTAATATGACTTCAAATGCAAAAACATTGAACATGAGAAGTCTCGCCTTATAAATGAAGAGTATTCATGTTAAAGACTTTTTTCATTTGAGGCTATCTTAGGCATAATTGCACTGGTTTTTCAATACATAAAATGACCTCAAAATAAAGTTTTCAACATAAATATTCTTCGTCTTGTTAATCTAAAAAATATTTATGTTGTAGACTTTTTCATTTAAGGTCATCTTACGGACTAAAAAACTAGCGCAAGGAAACATGAGTGTTCAGGGGGAAATGCCATAGACCGCAGTGTTTCCCCCTTGCCACGTCGGATAGTCAATGATCGAGGCACAAATGACGACTAGATGGTGGGCCAAAGGCAAACGCCAAAGACCTTGGCGTTTACCGTGCAACGCAAACGCCACAACGGGTGGCGTGACCAAAAAGGATTAGATACAAACATTTTTTACATGTAGGGTTATATCGTACTAATCTTTTTTTCTAAAGATCAAAACAGTGATTTTGGCCCTCGCGTGACCCTTGCCTCCTCGTGAAACTGCCTCCCTCGCCTACTACCTTCCGAACTCTCATTCTCCTCTTCCCCTTTCTTTTTACCACCAAATAATCTTTCCCGGTGAGGAGATCTTCCACGTAGAAGGAGATCTCATGTGCTTGTGAAATTCCACTATCAGGATTTAGCATCCTGGGCTTTCTCTCCCTAGCCTCAAAACAAAGCCTAAATGCAGTATGTTTGTAACTTATTTTTTTCCCGGTTAAGCAAAATCAATTATTTATTAGTACCTTACATGTGCCATGTTAATAATGTCTGGCTTATAGAATATATCTGGCTCTCAGGAAGCATGGGTGACAAAATAAAAACTTTACTATAGCTACATGCAGGTTTTATAGGTTCTTACGGGGATGAGGTGAATACTTGGGATTTATCATGATATGGGTCCCACGATTGAATTCACTCGTAGAGAGAATCAATGAGATTAGGACACCTAATCCTATAACTTTGCTTTGTATGGGGAGCCCCATAAGTGTAACATATTTGCAAAAGCAAGAGCTTTCATATAACCACACACATTTTTTTTACGAAAAGTTATTACAGAGATAGGTGGAGACTTGGGATTTAGCATGATTTGGGCCCATGGTTGAATTCATGGAGAGAGAATCAATGAGATCAGGACACCTAATCCTGCAACTTTTGTCTTTACGGGGAGCCCCGTAAGTGTAGCATATTTGCAAAAGTAAGAGCTTTGATATAACCACGGGTAAATTTTTTTACGAAAACTTCTTACTAAGATGAGGTGGAGACTTGGCACTTAGCATGATTTGAGCCCCATAGTTGAATTCATGGAGAGAGAATCAATGAGATTAGGACACCTAATCCTGCAACTTTCGTCCGAATGGGGACCCCCGTAATTGTACCATTTTTGCAAAAGAAAGAGCTTTGATATAACCGCGCGTAGGTTTTTATGGAAAAATCTTATGAAGATGAGGTGGAGACTTGGGATTAGCATGATTTAGGTCCCATGATTGAATTCACAGAGAGAGAATATATGATATTAGGACACTTAATCCCATAATTTTCATCCGTAGTTGGAGCCCCGTAAGTGTAGCATTTGTGCATTTTTGCAAAATAAAGAGCTTTGTTATAGCTACTGGTAGTTTTTACGAAGATGAGGTGGAGACTTGCGATTATCACAATTTAGGTCACATGGTTGAATTCACAGAGATAAAATCAATGATATTAGGACACCTAATCCCATAACTTTCGTGCGTAGGGGGGCTCCGTAAGTGTAGCATTTTTGCAAAAGAAAGAGCTTTGCTAAGACCGCGGGCAATTTTTATGGAAAGTTCTTACGTAGATGAGATGCAGAATTGGGATTTATCACGATAGGGCGGCAAGGTTGAATTCATGTAGAGAGAATCAATGAGATTAGGACATCTAATCCTGTAACTTTACTTTCGTCCATAGGGGGGCGTAAGTGTAGCATTTTTTGCAAAAGAAAAAGTTTTCCTACAACTGCAGGCAATTTTTATGAAAAGTTCTGACGAAGATGAGGTGAAGACTTGGGGTTTGGCATCATTTGGGCCCTACGGTTGAACTCACGGAGATAGAATCAATGAGATTAGGACACCTAATTCCATAACTTTCGTCCGTAGATGGAGCCCGGTAAGTGTATAATTTTTACATTATTTGCAGAAAAGATCTTTGCTACAACTACAAGCAGTTTTTACGGAAAAAGTCTTACGTATATAACTTTGAGACTTGTGATTTATGATGATATGTGTCCCATGGTTGAATTCAAGGAGGGGAAATCAATAAGATTACGACACCTAATTCCATAAATTTCATGCGCAGGGGAGCCACATATGTGTAGCATTTTTTTAAGAAAGAGCTTTGCTACAATTGTGGGCAGTTTTTACGAAATGTTCTTACAAAGATGAGGTGGGGACTTAGGATTTTTATTGTGATTTAGGGCCCAGGTTGAATTCGAGGAGATAGAACCAGCGAGTTTAGTACACCTAATCCTATAACTTGCATTCATAATTGGAGCCTCGTAAGTGTATTAATTTTTCAAAAAATAGCTTCGCTACATCTACGGGTAGTTTTGGCGAAAAAAAATACGATGATGAGGTGGAGACCTGGGATCTATCACGATTTGGGTCCCACTGTTGAATTCATGGAGAGAGAATCAATGAGATTAGGACACCTAATCCTATAACTTTCGTCCGTAGGGGCAGCCTCGTAATTGTACCATTGTTTCAAAAGAAAGAGCTTTGCTACAACTTCAAGCAGTTCTTATGAAGACTAGGTAGAGACTTACGATTTATCAAAATTTGATTCCACGGTTGAATCACAGAGAGAGAATAGATTAGGACACCAAATCTCATAACTTTCATCCTCTGGTGGAGGCCCGTAAGTTTATAATTTTTGCAAAAGAAAGATGTTTGCTACATCTACCAGAAATTTTTAGGAAAGTTTGATACGAAGATGAGAGAGAGAGAGAGGGGGGGGGAGAGAGAGAGGGAGAGAGAGAGAGGGAGAGAGAGAGAGAGAGGGAGAGAGAGAGAGAGAGAGAGAGGGAGAGGGAGAGGGAGAGGGAGAGAGAGAGGGAGAGAGGGAGGGAGGGAGAGAGAGGGAGAGAGAGAGAGAGAAAGAGGGAGGGAGAGAGATATGAATACATGCAATTTTTACTAAATGTTCTTACAAAGATGAGGTGAATACTTGGTATTTATATTACCTAAATAGTTCATCCCCACTCACCTATTTATCTTGACATGCAAGCTATCCACATCATCAAGTAGGCCCACCATGTAAAAACTCCTCTACTAACTCTTCATGCACATGCTCTCATTAATTTTGCATTAGCATGCAACTTATCACAAAAAATAATAACTTTTCTATGCACTCAACTTCATAATTTATAAGCAATTTTTTATAGAAAATAAAATTATGAGTTACATCACATTTTATTTCTCTATATATTTTCAAGTAACTAAATTAACAAAACAAAAATCAAACCCAATTTTGGATTTTTCATCAATTTTTTTTGATTTTTTTAATTTAAACAATATTTCTTTCAAAAAAGGATTGTAGGTCCACCATGTAAGAACTCCTCCACTAATTCTTCATACACATGCTCCCATTAACTTTGCATGTGCATGCAACTTATCACAAATAAATAAATAAAAATTATGCACTCAACTTCATAATTTATATTTGTTATAAAAAATTCAAATTATGAGTTACATCACATTTAATTTCTCTATATATTGTCAAGTAGCTAAATTAACAAAACAAAAATCAAACTCAATTTTCGATTTTTCATCAAATTATCTTAGTTTTTTTTACTTTAAACAATATTTCTTTCAAAAAAGGATTTATAATCAAATTATACTATGTTTCATAAATTTTACATGTTTTAAAACTTCAAATTCTTTCTTAATAGTCCCCGCAGCAACGCGCGGGGTATCATCTAGTTTATCACGTTTTAGGTCCCATGAGATAGACTCAATTAGAAGTAGGGTTTATCTCCTTGAAGAGTCTGAACCTTGGTAACTTCGTGTCTCTGTTACCATCGACTATCGACTCTTGATCACACAACATCGACTGGCCCATTTAATAGGAGCAGTGCACCCCAGTCCCCACCCCCACTCACCACGGCAGAATGGTGTGTCGGTGCCACACAACGACGTCAAGCTACCACACGACTAGCAGCTCAGCCCCAACGAGGGTGCCAATGCCACAATTGCACGTCGCGACTGCCTACGCCCCCTCTCCGCTGCGGTAAGGTGGCAAGGACCGTATTGGGTCCTCCATCGCCTAGGCATCGCGGCCTCCAGATCCGGGGGTCCCCGCCCCTCGTGATTGAGGTTGAGGAGTGCGCCCCGTCGCCGTCGTGCTACGTACCGCCGGGCTACGACGAGGAGGTCGCCTTCAAAAAGGTCCTTGAAGAGTTGGAACGCGATGAGCGCAAGAAGTGGTCGGGGCTCACGAACATGCTGGACGTGACGTTCGTGGAGCCCGACGCCATCGTCTACGTGCCTCCGTCGCGCCCGCTGTTGCCACCAACACAACGTTGGTACGAGGATCTGCCACCGCCTCCACCACCCGCTGATGACCACAGGCTCAGCTTCACGAGTTCATCCGCGGCCTCGTGGGGACGCGCCGGACTTTCGACTAGCCGACGTCCGCGTTTTAGCCTTCGAAGCCATCAACGCTGCCTTCGTCGTCCCCTCTGCCCCCACCATCACCGTTGTCGCCCCTGCAGGGTTACTGACCCCACGTCGTGCCCTCCGCTAACCGCCGACCGATTAGAGGCCCAGCTTCACGAGTTCATCCGCGACCTCGTGGGGGTGCGTCGGACTTTTGACTAGCCAACGTCTGTGTTCTAGCGTCCGAAGACCGTTGCCGTCCCTGCAGAGTTACTGACCCCACGTCATGCCGTGGTCGCTGCCTTGTTCATCGACCTCTGCGGCGACGACGACGGGGACGTCGATGACGAGTAAAGGCCGGGAACATGACTGTGACGACCGACAGCGAGGATCGATGCTATCTAGGATTTTTTTATTTTTTTATTGTATAATTAAGTTTTTCGAAACTTTTCGAACTGAAAAAAAATCTTATCTACTTACCAATCGTATGTGATCCAAATAGACATGACGTAGACATCGGATTCAAACGAGAAAAAGTGAACCAAATGCGGATCCGTTTGAATCACGCCCTTCAAGTTGCCCTTATATTTTGCTGCTCAGTATGCAATTTGGAGCATGAGACGTGAGCTGACCTGCAAAACTGGACCAACAGCGTTGCCGTGCGTGGCAGAGCTTCCAGCCAACCCTACCCGGACAAGTCGCGAGGCTTCGCTAATCGCTAGTCGCTATCCCCTGCCCGCGTCTCCGTCCTCCAACCCAACCGAGTCGCGCTCTCCCCCACAGAAAGCCGGGGGGAGTCGCGCACGCAAAATCCTCCCGCAGTCCCGCGAGAGAAGAGAACCACCCCCGCTTCCGTCTCCGGCGACAGCGGCGGCGAGCGAGATGGGGATGTGCTCGTGCTGCTGCCGGTGCCTGGAGATCATGTGCGCCATCCTCCTCCCGCCCCTCGGCGTCTGCCTCCGCCACGGCTGCTGCTCCGTACGCCACCAACCATTCTCCATACCCCATCTTCATACATCAATTCACCAGCTAATCACCATGTGTTTGCTGTCTGCTTCCCCTGTTTTCTGGAGCAGATGGAGTTCTGGATCAGCGTGCTGCTCACCATCCTCGGCTACCTGCCCGGCGTCCTCTACGCCGCATACGTCATCTGCTCCGTCGACCCCGACCGCGTCCGCCGCCACCCCAACGACCACGACGACTACTACTACGTCGCCTGAGCAGCACCCACCCTCCCTCCCTCCCCTGCCGTCTGGTGTGGTTTTTCCATGGGATCGATTAGGTCAGTGGAATCAGACCAGTCATGTTCCTGCCCCTTGTATATGCACACTTCCGACAGATTATATATATACTTGAAACCGGATCCAGATTTGCTGGTACCGTGAATTGCATTTATCGTGTATGACTGTTTATACTTGCCTAGTTCATCTGTGAGTGATTGTTGTGATTTCACCTTTGCTGTGATGATGCTTAGAAACAATAGTAGATTCTATCCTAGATCCGTTTCAGACAACCTTGTGTTCCGACGAATCGGTACATAAACTAGAGGATCAGACCTCCTATAAGTTCTTAGCTGTGCTTGTAAACCAGATGATGTATCAGGGATCAAAGTGAGGGACACAATACTAAGCCTTTGCACACGATTTTCGCAGAATCAAATCATAGATGCCTTTGCAAATTGTGAGAATCTTGATCTGTCGTCATTCCGAAGGACCTCCGGGTTTCCTTCTTCAACCTAAATTTGGAGGAAATAGAGAGTTAGATAATATGCTAACTTGATGAGCCAAGTGCATTTAATGATTTTGAACATGGTGTAATCATGCTGCTGCAGATGTCCGGTAAAATACGTCTGATTTACGTTACCGTTAGTCCATTTCCGTCAAGTATTTTATCGCATCCAGATTTTGACTTTTCGGGCACATCTCAATTTTCATTACTAAGAGGTTACAAAAGCATAATGGCATGACTTACCAGCTGGCCTTGATCAAGAACTAGAATGTTGTCCATCTTCATCACCGTTGAAATGCGATGGGCTATGGTGAGGACCGTCATGCCTTTGCATTCAGCAGCAATAGTTTTCTGTAGCAGGGATGCTGTCTGATTATCAACATTGGCCGTGCACTCATCAAGGCAAAGTACCTGTAAAATCATAAGCAAATTTAACTTATTTGAACTTAACATCACAAGCTTTTGCCACTGATGGAAGTTGCAAAAAGTTCCACAATACCAACGTGGTACATATGTCATTGCAATGGTAAACTAGTTTACCTTTGATGATTTTAGGATGGCACGGGCGAGACATAGGAGTTGTCGCTGGCCTACTGAAAAGGATCCACCACTTTCTTTCACATGAATATCGAGACCTCCTATTGATTCTATCTCTGCCTTCATATGGCATTTTTCAAGAGCCTCCCATATCCCGAGATCTGTTGTTATACCGAAAGGGTCTAGGTTTTCCCTGTTTGTCAATTAAAAATTAGAATGCTGGGTCTGTTTATATTTCCCTAAATGTTCAACCAATGCAACCATAAAATAGTACTCCCTCCGTTCAGTATTACTTGACATGGTATTAGTTCAAGCTTGGTTTAAACTTGAACTAAAGTCATGTCGAGTAATTCCGAACGGAAGGGAGTAGAAGCCAAGGAAGAGAGAAATAAGAGCAGCTAATAGTTTACCTCAATGAACCATCAAACAAAAACGGACTCTGGGGTACTACTGCAAAATGTCCACGAAGATCTCGGACAGCAACTTTGGCCACATCAAAACCGTCTACTAAGATGCGACCATTGCAGATTGGAGTTAAACGGAAAAGTGCATTCAGTATACTGGATTTTCCTGCTCCGGTCCTTCCTATTATTCCAACCTAATAAACCAGGGCAATTTAATGGTTGTTTTCTGAATGATTCAACAAGAGTGGAGACATTTACCGTACCTGCATGCCAGATGCGATATGGAATGTGATGCCATTCAAAGCCGGTGGTAAATCCGCTTTGTACCTTAGAGTTACATGCTCAAACTCAATCTTCCCTTCTGTTGGCCAACTTCTGTGAGGAGGTTCTGATCCCTGGAGTTCTTCTTGAGGTATACCGACATACTGCAAGCATTATTGAATTATTAGAGCCAAACATGCTTGTCACCAACAGCCAAAATGTTTTCGTTTTTTACCTCAACAACCCTCTCAACAGAGATCATTTCCTTTTCCGTCTCTGTAAAAGTGGTTAAGAAGCTATTCAACAGTGATACAACAGGTGCTGCATACGATAGCGCAAGACCCACCTGCAGTAAATTTTCTTTATCTTATATATAGTTCAAATATAGCAATATTATTAACAGGAGCAGAAAAAAAAGGTGGAGTTGGTAATTTTTTCTCTGTGATACTTACCAGTCCAGGTGTGCCAAAGTTAACAGGAGAGTTGCTATGGAAGCCAACAACGGACATCACAGCGATGAACAAAATGATCAACCCTGCCAACAACTAAAGTGATCTGCTAGTTACTGCATTGACTGCACAATAGGCCTAACTGATAGATAAAGAATCATGATTTCATAACAGGAGATGAAGTTTCAAACGAACTGTACCTGGAGTCTTAGCGAGAGCCACAGGCTAGCAGTAAGCTCAGAGTAGGATGTTTTCTGATACAGTGTCAGATGTTGGATGAATCTCTCTAAGAAAAAACCCTGTGTATTTTAGTGTCAATATCGTATCAACATTTGAATCTCTCTAAGAAAAAACCAGTGTCAGGTAAGGGTTCTGGTATCTTTAATGTCATTTTCAATAGTCTCGGTGTAATTAACATACCTCTTTTTGAAATGCTCTTATTGTTGATGAACCATCAAGTGTCTCTGTAAAAGATGAATAGATAGGTGAACGAGCAACACTGTCAAGTCGTCTTACTTCACGTGATGTCGACCTGTAATAGAACTGCACAGAATATTAATTTATTTCACCAAGTACAGCATATGTAATAGAACTACAGTAAAATAAAGAATCAGATCCCACATTGCAAATGTATTTAGGCTAAAAACATGAGTCGTGCGCAACTAAACATGTGCTCCTTACAGTCTGTTTTCAGTTTTGTAGAAGGCTCTCCTGAAACACATGTTATGCAATAGAACTTCATAGTTGATACCATACGAGCCAAACAGTTTATCACTACATAACATGCATTAAGAATGTTTGAGTAATGAACTTTAATGAACTGGACAAATGCGGAGGACCAAAGCCTTAGTGAAAAAAAGGACTGAAACTAAGGAAATGAATAATAGTACCTGCACTTTGCTGTAGATAAGCCAGAGAGGAACTAAGATGAGTAGGAATGTAACCTGTGTGGGAACATTCATGAGTTACAAGCTAAGTGAATTAGTTTATTTGAATATAATATTGGCTCACATTAGAATTATAGTAAAACTATTGCATATTTACCTGTGAATAACACAAAACAACAAGAGTGCCAAGCAAGCTGAAGAAGTTGGCCACAAATATATTGAGGATAAATGGAAGCGAATCATCAACAACATAGAGGTCTGACGATAATCTGGAAGTTCATAAAGTTCATGAAGGTAATTTATATATTCCAGAGCTTACTGTAGACTCTTGACATATACTCCCTCCGTAAAGAAATATAAGAGCATTTAGATCACTACTTTAGTAATCTAAACACTCTTATATTTCTTTACGGAGGGAGTACTAACCTATTCAGTATCCGTCCACTGGGATTTTGGTCAAAAAATGAAACTGGGGCACCGATTAGACTGCCAAGAAGATCAGAGTGTATCTGAACTGCTGCACACAGACCACCATATGCAAAAGAAAATGCCCTTCCCAATGTGAAAAAAGAGTTGATTATGCCAAACACAGCAAGGATAGTCTGCACAGATCAACATCTTGACTCAGCATAAATGCACACCAGATCTCATTAATTTCACACACATGGTGGAGTATCCAGTTCTAGATAAGAACATGTTTGTGATAATAACTGTTCAAATTCAGTAGACTTGGATAGAGAGCATTCTTACCAGATAAAATATTGTGTTGTTAGTACCTGAGCTGCTATCCACCCAGTAAGTTAACCAAAGATCATTGCCATTACGAGATGCTTGCATTAAAAATGCACTCACAATTATTAGAAATACCATTGACCATCCCGCAAATGTTGCATATTTTCTGTAAAAAATAATCATTTTGAATTAGGTGTAGTATGAAGATTAAGAAGCTTTCATATTTCATTATTTAATGCAGTAAACCATCAATTTTGCAAAACTACTCACTTGTACACAATAAGCTCAACCATGCCTTCTTTCCTGGCCTCTGCTTCAGTCTGATCTCTTTGTTTCTCCAGATCAATCACTGAATCATTGTCAAGCACATCTTTAGTCTCGAGTTCAGAGGAGGTGGCTGCTCCTTTATCTTTTTGTGAAGTTGCTGCGGCAGCACATGAATTATCTGGATTACATATTCTTGCGTATGGAGTTGTCAAGAAACAGTCCAACGTCCCAAACCACTTAACAAATCCATTAGCCATAACCACAATCATATCTGCAGCGGAAATAGCCTGAAGAAAAAAAAAGGAAAGATTGTTGCTGTTTTAGCGGCAGCTGTCTTCATTTTCTTGCTATCAAATCAAATGCTTGTTTCATGCATACAGTTAATTAGTGCCAGGTAGTGTCTTAAATCCGATATTTATATTTATAAAGAACATGCTACAATCTGTTTAGGTGAGTCCAAAATTCGATTACCTGGAGATTATGGGTGCTTAATAATCGTGTTTTTCGTTTCATTTGTGGTCCCACAATGGCTTTTTCCAGGATCCATGAAGCAACTTGTGAGTCAACTGCACTAAGTATATCATCAAACAGGTATACATCAGAGTCATGATACAAAGCCCTGCAAGTATACGATCACGATGTTAATACAAAAACTTTGGACTTTCCAATCTCAACTGGATTATTATTTTTAAATGTGACCTTGCTAATGCTAGACGGGCTCTCTGTCCACCGGATAAGTTGAGACCTTTCTCTCCAATGTGTGACATATCTCCCCCAATCATTGTTGAGATGTCAATATCAAGGGTACATGCTTGTATTACTTCTTCATATCTGCATGAAAATGTTGCAACACGGAAAATAATTAAGTGGTTTTTAATAAATTCAGCTTTTAATAAAAATAAAAAATACCACCATTAGCAAAATAAGTGGTTTTTATTTGTAAAGCTAACATTTAAATAACCTACCTCCTTGTATCAAATCCTTTTCCAAGCAAAATGTTATCGCGTAACGAACCAGATAATATCCAAGGTACCTAAACAATGAATGGCATTTTTAAGTTTTATGCAGTTCAACTGCGAATCTTAAGTAATTCCCAAATCATAAAGTACAACCTGTGGTACATACGCAATTGAACCACATGGGTTAATAGAACCACTGATGACAGACATTTCTCCAATGATAGAGTTCAGCAAAGACGACTTGCCTGAACCAACCTGAAAATGGACATAAGATTGTTTTTTCTTCCATTTAACAGAAAATAACTGCAATAGCCACAACAGTTGTACAAGAGTGGTTATTTTCATTCCTCATGGGAAATTAAGTTGCTTAAGAGAAAGTCTTGTGAAAGTTCCCTATCCAACTATGAGTATCGAAATCAAAAGCAATTTTGTATTATAGAAGTGTCAGAGGAAGGATAAAAGTGGAGGAAAAAAAGTGTGGCAATTAACATTTAAGAAGGTGTCACTGGTAGTATTGCAAATTCTAATATGATTTTCAGCCAGTAATACAGTTCGCCAAGATATTGTTTCACCAGTGAAAAGAACAATATTGCTTTATCTCCATCAAAGAAAATACACTACTACTGTAGTAGGAACCATACAATTATAAAAATTACCTCGCCTACGATTGCAATGAAGAGTCCTTTTTGTAGCTGCAGAGATATGTCTCTGAGAATTATGTGGGGCTCAATAGTGGAGATACTAGACCAAGAACAACATAGGTTCCTGATGATAACAGCTGTGGGATCATAGATTGTTTCAGTATTCTTGTTAAAGTCATCCTTTACTATGTCAGTTGAGACAGTTGACTCAGAAGAGCAATGTTCTGGAGTAGACAAATAGTTGCCCAGTCTTCTGCTAGAGATAAAAGACTGCAATACAGAGAGTACATATAAGGTTTACAGCCGTAGAGATGCATCTAGCATTACAATAACAGATGGAAATCATTTAATTTACATCAATCATTCCATTAATAACCCATGGCAATGAGTTTAAGGGGGATATTAATGTATTGAAGAGTGCGACACAAGTGAAGACCTGCAAGAAAGAATCCATGTGAGGAAATTTGTCACAGCAAGGGCATGTTTGAAAAATATAATTTAACATACCGTGGCAGCATCCAATGAGTGGCCCATTATTGCAAATATGGAAAAAGTGAAAAGGGAGAACAGTGTTGGTGTGGTTGCCCAGAAGTAGACACACCATGCATCCAGATATTTTCGAGTCTATCAGGAAAAGAAACACCTGTAAGTTCCAGTGCCAAAAAATGCAACTTGCTAGACAATTTAAAATGGTAACGAGCAATTGCACACCGCAAGATGCTTCACTTCTAATTCTCTTCTTTTATTCAAGCGTTGAGTGAATAATTTGTCCCAGCTGTACATCTTCACTGTTCTAATGTGTGCTAAGAGTTCTCCTGCACAACTTATCCTGTCCACAGAAAAACAGCAATGGGCATTTTTTTTCAATTACTCAAACTTCAGTGTCCATTCATATTATTCAACTTTGACAATAGTTTGTGCAAATGAAATATAAATATAAATATATATCTTATGGTGTTCTAAAATGTGAAGGGGAAGGAGACAATATGAGAACATAACCAAAAAAAGGATTGTTTCTTTGTTCTACGTTAGTAAGAGGAATTGCTTATATCACCTCTCATCTTTTTGTTTCATCATCTTCTCTGTGGCAGCAGCAATCCTTGTAGAAATTGATTTGTTCACTGTATAATATGACAGTGTTTTGATGATATATATTTTGAACATAAATCTTGAAGTAATGATTAGCATGTTGTAGTGCAATATTTATGGAATCTCAGTTGCTTTAAGATGCACAATTTTTATGTGTTAGCGCTAGCATAGGAGCGTTTCTCTGTCAATGCTCCAGATAAAAAGAGACTGGATTAAGTAAGAGGCCGAAGAGTGATCTACATGTAACATAAATCGGATGCATGACCTGGCAAATCTCTCAAGATATACAGAAACCTAGTTCATAGCAAACAATTAAAAGATAGCAATACCTGGTATTAGTATGATTGTTATTGCGAGTCCAGATAGGAACGCATAATTGACTTGTGTATACAGTAGGTAAAGAGCAAGTCCAATCTGCAGTGGGAAGCTAGCCAAACACAAAAGCGTGCAATTGAATAATGCAGTACAAGCATGCAGTTCCTTAATAGCCAAGAATTAGTAGAGAATGAAATACCTCCAAGCATCGTGAAGATTATTACATATGTTTACTGTGCGGTCAACATCAACAGACATGAAGGTCTGAATCTCTCCTTCAGAAAACCTAGAACGCTCAGATAGACTGAGACATAGACACTGTTTTTAAAGGTGCATACAGTTGAAAAAGAACAAAGGTAAGTCAAGTAATATTTGAATGATGCTTCAAGTCTCTAGTGGACTTTGTTACAAAATTCGTTGATAAATTGGAAGAAAAAACATTCTACAGCAGCAACCAGAATAGAAGATATGCTACAGCAATTCTACAATTTCACATGATTGGTCTATAAACAAGCATGAACTATCATACAAATTACTTGTTGGCTCTGTAGTGAAAAGCAGAGATCTAGTTGTCTTAGGTGACCTAGTGTTTTAGACGGTAATTTCTACTCCATCCGTCCTATAATATAAGATCGTTTTTCAGACTATGTTAGCTTGAAAAACGATCTTAAATTGTGGGATGGAGGGAGTATCATCCTTGGGACGTGCACAGTAGCCAAGATGCATAACATCTTAGTAGTATGTTCTCATGACCATTTTAATTAACTATTGTACAATGCAAGCAGATTGCAATGTTCTGTGCTTATTTATTTTTCCTTTTGACAAAATGATAGTACATATTATCATTTCCCTAGTACTCCCTCCATCTTAAAATAAGTGTCTCAACTTTAGTACAACTTTACACTAAACTTAGTACAGAGTTGAGACACTTATTTTGGGAAGGAGTGAGTACATATTATGGATGGGCATACCTTCCGGTAAACTATTCCCATCATGCTTGATCGCAACATCAACTTGAGCTTTGCAAGACGAAAGGAGTACTGGGTATCTAAAAATGACCTAGCAAAACAAGAAACAGAAATTGAGTAAATTTTAGTTACTAATGAGATTTGAAAAGATACACAAGTGGGTAACGACCACTTCTTGGAAATAACTGTCCAGCATTTATGTTGCTTCACTGTTTAGCATGGTAATTACGGCAAGTAAAAAACCACACTCATAATACAACAAGAGGTTAGAAATCATAACTGGTAAAGTCATCTTTATGATCATACTTATTCCCATTCAGGACGAAACCAATTTAGCTAAGTAGCGATAAAATGAACATGTTACACCAGTACAAATGTACGGCATGATGCAGCATTCTTCAGAAGATAATATGAGAATACCACAATGACTACCACATAGTATATCAGTGACTATTACACAGATTGGAACTTTGTAACTGAAGTTAATTTTGTTCAAAACGTGATTGAAGGCTTACTGTGGACCTTGATAAACTCAATACCTAAAATGGACCCACCACTGGAGTTGAAGTATCAAAAATAAAATTTTCATCTTCATAAACTGTGACTATCTTAACACACATTTCACTTATAACTCATCAGTATCTAAGACTCAGTCAAAAACAATATGAATTAAAAAAAAAACACCTAAAATGGACTCGGCACTCGAGGGGGAGTATCAAAATAAAAATTTCATTTTCATAAGTTGTGATTATCTTTGCTGCGGTCTTCCCTTATAACTCGTCAGTATCTAAGAATCAATTAAGAATAATGTGTCTAGACAATTTAGAAAACACACACAAAAAAGAAATACTTCATCAGTTTGGGGGTAAAACAAAAATCAAAAGGAGGTTCTGCGGAGATGCAAAGGCACAAATAATTTGTGGTGAGAAGATTTACTTGATAATTGAAGTCAAACCTAGGGAAATGGCAATAATATATCCATCCATGCCAACAGAACCTGATGAAAGAAATTTAGAAAAATACTTGAAGACGTAAATTGGTTTATTAAATTGCTAAAAAAGCACAAATAAACCAGCATAATGGATGCTACTTTAATAAGAAAAACTATTCAAATAACCTGTTATTTTAGAAGACACCATGTAGTTTATTTACAATGAATCCCATACATATTATGCAATGCTTCTACAAGAACTACCAACAGAATACTAGGAACTGCTTAAAAAAAGCTTGTGAGAATGCTTGCTGATTGTCTTTGGTTTTCCTGAATTATCCATGTGAAGCAAACTAAGGAAACACTTGAGCAAACTGCCTATAGTGCAAGTTTTAGTGCTGAATGAATACGGTACGGAGTAGTTATTTTCCTCATAAAAAATATTAGTAAGCCTTGGAAACTTTTAGGAAACAACACCTTCTTGAATAAGTCTTATGAACTTGTTGAGTAGCAGTGGGCTTACAAAACTGATACTGTCATTTATCACCTGCGTGAATAGAAATCATGGTATTGTATTAGAAAACAAAATAGTCTGAGCATGCAAGGTTTTATCCAAATTATAATTTTGTGAGCATTCATTCAACAAGGTAGAATTATTAACTTTGTATAATTTCTGCATTACAAATATATTGATTTCTTTCAAAAAATTACAACCATGCACATTTAATTCATATATAAAACATACATTTACTCAACTTCATCTATAATAATTTTAAAAAGGTACCTTTAACATGCCCAAACGTAAGTAGGTCCATCCATAAGCGTAAGACATAGTTCTAAGTAGAGATGAATCAGCATGATAATTTTGATATTCCGCAGTCCAGGAAGACAGAAACTTGTCGTAACAGGAAGCAGCTCCGAGCTCAGTAGGCAATTCAAGTAGATCTGTGAAGTCAAGTTGTCTTCTGATACCAATGTCCATCATTGGATTAACAGACTTAAAAGTTAACAGTTCCCAGATATTGTGGTGCTTTTTTACCTGATGATAGGACAAAGCATATAGAGAAACTCAGAACCCGGACTATGTAATTTGGTTAATACGAAGGAAATACCAGCGTTCGCATTACAAATAATCAAAGTAAACACATGTGGCACTCTGCAGCTCAAGAAAGTTGTGCATGCAATTAGGAGATGCATATATTTTTTCCCACACCAAAGGTTTACATGACATATTGGCATGGTTTTTTAGAGGAACATGTTTGCGGGTCTGGATTATATGTTGGCAGAACCTTAATGTTTATTTGACTATTCCTGCCATGTCAGCACAAATGCACAATACCAGTCAAATCTTAAGCTTTGTCAAGCAATACAATTACCTCCCCACCAAAAAAAATGCATTACAATTACCAATTGCAGTTTTCAACTATTTAGGCCTGAGCTCAAAACAGGGATGCCGTTTGTACTGCACAAATCATTTGTGCTCAAAACAAAGATGTGACATATTCATATAACATGAGAACTTAACATTGACTTGACAAGTGTAAGAAAAGTAGAAAACTATGCAATTAATCAACAGAAAATGCACAAAAGGAGCCCAAAAAGGTGATTACAAAAACTTCATACCAAGTTTGTATTTTCAGCCTCAGAATTTTCATTGTTCGGAATGAGGGGAGCCTCGATAGAGTTCACTTCTCTGAAAGAGAACAACACAGCACCACAAAGCTTTACAGGAATAGTGAGGAACAAGCTCAGTATGATTTATAACTACAAATAACAACACCGGTAAGTTATTCAACAGAGTAGCTAGCTCGCTGTGCTTGGCAAAAGAAAAGTGTAGCATGCCTAGATTAAAGTAAATCCTTGAATTAAGAAATGCAAGAGGAATAGAGGATGCAGCATGCAGAGATCCAAAACAAATTATAGTTGTAGTTTTTCTTTGCCTCATTTAGCAACTGCGCACACAAAATGGAGCATGGAAATCTTATGTTAACTTCTAACACAAGATTATTTTACATTTAAAGTCAAACTGGCACTTGTGCTACTGTTTAGCTTCAGCAGCTGCTAAAACATAAAAAACTAATTTTAAACATGAAAAACAATAAGAGCTATAGGTAATTACGAACCAAGTACCTTTTGTTGCCTAATTTGCACACTGTAGATATGACAACAAGAAAAAGTCCAAAAGTAATTGATGTAGAGAATGAGACGATCTCCGTAAAATATGCCATACCCTGTAATGAGTACCAAAACAGAGCAAAAACTAGATGCTTATTTTGTGTGTAACTGCCATTTCATGCCAATTATATGAAACTTGCAGTAGCGTGCCAACTAAAGGAACACTACAATGGGCAGAGAAATTATGGGTTATCATAGTACAGCACAAGATCGTAAAGAAAGACTAGAAATGAACAGACGATTTATATGTTGACATAATACATCAGAAGATCATACACGAGAGTGCCATAACTGGCATCCATAACAAAGAGGCATTGCGCAAGAGTTAAAAAAAAGCAGATTGTTGTAAGTAAAATGGAATACCTTTATCACTGTAAGCGTGTATTGCAAATGAGGTATCTCTAGAAGAATCTTCAACATCCAACAGATGCATATGATTGGGTTGCAGAGTATTTCGGACCAAGGCCCATTGGCAGAGACAAGAACAGCTACCTATTCAAAGGACAGACTATAATAGCTGAGAAGGAAGATCATGCAAATTGTTATTGTAGCGGTTCTCTTACCCATGCAAGAAACTGGGAGCACCTGAAGAATGATTCGTGATTTGGAACATCTATCCCTTCAACTTTCTTGTTCACAAGCACAATTAGTCCAAGCAAAGAAAGGCAGGCTGCAAAGCTAGGTACGCCGAACACAAACAACTTCTCTGGTAAACGTCTCCTGATGTTCTGAATCAGTAGGCCAAGTTACTGTAGTTAGACGAACATGGCAAACAGAAATAACAGAGTATAAAATGAATAGCAATGCTAATTGAGGTCTAAGTAATCATCGTTGCGAACAAGCAAATGCCACTATTGTCGACCTTTGCTTTTCCAGGTTCTTGGAATGAAAGACCCTAGAAATCTAGAATGAGAATACGCTAGTACCTCTGTCAGTATCATGTTATACCATGAGCTGCTTAAAACTCTCGCTAATGGTGCTAAACCTCTGCAACGTTTAAGCGACTCTCAGATCTCTACTTATTGAAACAGAACCTATTTGTTCATCAACTAGAAACATCAAAGAGATCATTAGCTAGGAATTCTGGCTTGAACACTCCAATTGGTAGAGGAACAACCGCCAACACAGACCTGCAGCGAGTTCTGAAATAGATGCAGGCGCACAATACCCAAAGGTAGACCTAACAATTTTTAACACCAGCATATTATAACTGAACCCCAGTTTCAACCAATTGTTTTTTAGAAAGTAAACGGAACATTCTACTAGAGTAGTAGCGGAGAGAGTACAAGCTCTGTGTATAATAAATAGCTGTTACCATCCAACAATCCTATAATTTTCAAAAAGACAGTAACACCTTGACAATGACAGGTCCAACTAATAATTTATGTTTGTCTCATCACAAGTTCACTGCCTTCATGCTTTGGATTTTTTTCTTCTCAAACTCGATGGCCCAAATGCAAGCAAACTGAACTGAACTTAATTAGACATGTTTAGTCTGATAGTACGAAGTAAGTTACCAGAGCAGAGCATGCAATCAGTTCTGGGCCGAATTTTACTAGTTACCTCAGCTCTGGGCGCGTTCCTCTTGGCGATGAAGAGCGCTGCGACGGCCACCGCGGCGACCGCATTCCCGCCGAGCCCCAGCACCGTGCGACGCAAAGGAAAAGTTAAGGAAGGAAGGGCAAATGAAGCAGTCTCAACGAAGTGCAGAGCCACTCGCACCACGAAGAAGAAGAAAAAAAGGATATAAGTCCGCAAAGCAGGGGGCGAAATGCATCCCGTCCCAGACCTGCACCAAAATCGTTCCCAAAACATTTATACATACACCGGCTACCGCACTCGCAAGGAAAAAACGAAATCGAAACCGGCGCGTGCGAGGCTGGGGGTTGAGGTTGAGGGATCGCGTACCGTGGGATCGCCGGGGCAGAGGAAATCCATGGCGGCGGCGCGAGCGGGAGCGCTTTTGGATTCGGACCGGGCGCGGAGGGGAGCGGAGGAGGGGAGGAGACTGGCCGTGGAGCGTATCGCCGTCGTCGACTGAGGTCTCTCCTCCTCCCGCACATTTAGTGCGCCGTGGAGCGGAGGAGGGGTTTTGGTGCAGCCTTTTGCCGTCGCTGTGTTCCGCTCTGCCGCTGAGCGGTGGGGCCGACGCGAGGCGGGGCCCACGTGTCATGTCATGGGGGAGTGTAGGTAGGTGGCTTCGGCTGCGACAGCGTGAGAGAAGCGAAAGCCGCGGCCGCACTAGCGAGAGAGAGAGAGGCGAGTGGGTGGGCTTTGCTTTTGTCAGTCAGCTTTTCCCTTTTCGGGCTTTCGTTGTGACCCACTTCATGTGTGCTGTGTGAGTGTGGTGGTGGTGGGGGGGATGAGGAGGACAAACACTAGCGTCTAAGCCCAACACACACATCCGCACGAGCTACCCATCTCGCTCAGCACATACGACGGCCCGACATGCTAAGTTTTTTTCTCTTTTTTGTTTCTAAGACCACGTGCGAGAATCACTATTTAGCGGGCATCCTTCCGCGTGCCACTTTGGTACGCTTCGAAGCCGTCACGTATCGCGCTTTGATTCTGTCACATGTGAAGCAACAACTGTGCCTGAATTTGTGCCTGCGCTGTGGCTGTGCGGAAACTATGTTGAATTTGTGTCTACGTTGTGGTTGAAAACTGTGGCTGATGAAAACTATGGCCGCACGAAAACTATGGCTGAATATATGCATGTGGTTGCGTGCTATGCGTCTAAAAACGTGACACGTGTCGATCGCGGAGGAACCAAAGGAAAACACCAAAACGCACCCAAACGCGCCTAGAGCGCGCGTGTGATTGACCCAACGTGCTAGGTAGATCAGTCCAGTAAGTAACTAGATCCTTAGGGCAACTCCAACGGCGCGACGCAATTGTCCGTTTTTGGTTCGTTGGCTTTTTTTAGGTCGCAACGCACAAACAATTTGGCCCATCGAGGCGACACAAACGGACCGGTGTCCGTTTTTGGTTCGCCGAGACCCAAATCCGCGTTCGATTTGGGTCTGCATGAACGCGCTATGTCCTCCCCTTGTCCGTCCGGCCCGCCTGTCTGCGCCCCACTCTTCCCGCCCTCCAATTCTCAATTCCTCTCCCACGCTCTCGCCATGGCCGACGTCGGTATCATGAAGACAATGATCGCCGACGGTTCCACTTACATTCATGTTGAGGATGATGGCCAAGAAAGCCATGCCGATGACCATGATTGTGATGCCGAAGACTATGATGTTTATCTCAGCCCTCCTCGTCCCGAGGATCATGCCCAAGACACACATAGGCCGCAAGTGAATCCCCAAATGGACATTGTCGGCGAGCCATTGTTTGAAGATGAGCTCACTGAACAAGCGAGCAAGCAAAATAAGATGGTAAGCCGAAGGACCCAAGCATTGACACAGCTTGAGGACTTGATGATTGTGAAGGCTTGGATCACATGTAGCATTGATGCCATCACGGGAGCCAAGCAAAGTGGCAAAATCTTCTACAAGAGGATGCATGCTTGGTATCATGAGCATCGAAAATATGGCAAGAGCTTTGAAAGTGATCGAAGCGCAATTTCTTTGGAAAAAAAGATGGCAAACAATTCAAACGGAGTGCAATAAATTTTGTGGTGCACTTGCTCAAGTCAAAAAACGTCCTCCAAGTGGAGCCTCCATGGAAGACATAGTACATTTCTTGCACACGCCCTCCATGTGTCGGGGGATTGCTCAAGGGGGTACGCCTGACCCTTCCCTTGAGCAATTTTTGGCTGAATGGAGTGATGATGATAGTGTCTCAAAGGGTGATGGTTCCGATGCAGCTCCTCGAGCCAAGCCTCCAAAGGTGCCAGCCAAGCGCACCTCGGCCGCCGGCTCCTCCTCTGGTGTGGCTCCCAGCCAGGTTGCCAAGGCCAAGCCGACTGCCAGCAAGGGCAAACAAGTCCAAGAGACGACAACTCGGAGGCCGACCGTCCAGGCGCCGCTGAACGTCGCTCCGCTTCGCTGCTGAATGCCCACTGGCGCACCCAGGACAATCGGGTATGCTTTTATCTTTATGCCTCCTACTTCACTATCTTTGCTTCTACTGATTCTTCTCCCTTTCTTCTTTCAGGGAGCCGATTGGGCTTGATGACGTTGACACCGACATTCCCGTCCGTGCCAGCCCCGTCATCTCGCCCGCTGCTTCTGCTGCTGCCGTCCACAAGCGGCCGGTACCCGCTCATCGCTCCTCCAAGGACGCTGAGCGCGCTGCCAAGAAGGCCCGTCTTGCGGCGACTTCGAAGACCTCTTCTTCCACCCTTTCCTCCCAAACTCTCAAGGGCGCAGCGGACCAGGTGGCTCCTGGTGGTGGAGGAACGCAACCGGTTGACCCGATTGCCCCGTCTCCACCGCGCCGCTCCAACCCGGCTTCGCCTGTCGCAACTTCCCCTGCTGCAATGCCTGCATCTGATACGCTGATGGTGACGACCCCATCGCCGATTTTGGTGTCGGCACCACCGGTTGCCTCCATAGTTCCACCGGCTGTACTATCTGACCCCCCGACTACGACGATCTCGCCGCCAGTCATCGCTACCACCTCTGCTCCGACTCGCCCGGTTGCGCCGCCGCCGCAATCGGGTGCCTCCGGCCCTTCACCAACATCTGTGCCACCAGTCCTCACCACTGCAGCTTTCACCATCGTTCCCACTTCAGTGCCACTGCCGATTTCTTCTCCCTCAGAGATTCTTATGCGCTCGGTGGATCAATTCCGAGCCGAGTACTCTCACGCCCGTCATGTCGGCGCTGAGCCTGATGCTCCGCATTGTCCTCGGGACCCCATGACGAGCGCTCTGAGCCGTGTGAACGAATTCGCCGATGCCCTTGCTCGGGACCTTCAACAGCTGACCTCTCACCATACGGTAAACTCCTTAACTTTTCCTTCTGTACCTCTCTTTTACTTCGGCAATTTTTCTTCCGGTGGGTGTAGTCCCCGAGATTCGGGCCGATTGGTTACAATCGGTTCGGATCTTTAGCATTTTTTGCTTTATCACTTGCCTTCCTCAATCGGTAGACTTTCTTCCGGTGGGTGCGCGCAAGCGCACCCAGTGGGTGTAGTCCCCGAGATTCGGGTCGATTGGTTACAATCGGTTCGGATCTTTAGCGTTTTTTGCTTTATCGTTTGCCTTCCTCAATCGGTGGACTTTCTTCCGGTGGGTGCGCGCAAGCGCACCCACTGAGTGTAGTCCCCGAGATTCGGGCCGATTGGTCACAATCGGTTCGGATCTTTTTCACTGTTGCTTTGTGTCTGACTCCGTCTTGCTGTTCTTCTCAGGCTGTCATGGACGAGAAACGAGATGTCTTCGAAAAACTCCTGGAAGCTTATACTGCTAGCCTTCGAACCCTCGCCCAGGCCCAGCTGCAGGTCAATAACCAATCGGCTGAAATCACTAAACTAAGAGGTATCCTCTATCTCACCGCTGTCTTTTCTTCATTTGACAACTGCTCTGGTACTCAAATCTTCGCGCTCTCTTCTAGCTTCTATTCCCATGGTAGGTGATCTTCAAGGCCGAATTGCTGAATTGACTGCAGAACTTAGCCAACAAGGTCCAGCTCTTGACAAAGCCACCGGAGAAGTAACTCGGCTGCAGGGGATAGAGAAAGATTTGAATCGGACTATTCAAGGCCTCCAATCTGAAATGGCTGCTCTTGAGAAGAAACATCTTGCCGACATAGCCGCAGTGACGGCTACTAGTGATGGACTTCTTGCTGAACGGGATGCTGCCGTCGCCGCCCGAGGTGCTCTGCAAGCTGAGAGGGATGAAGCAATTGCTGCCCGAGACTCCATTCGCCAAGATCGTGATGAGCTCGTCGCCAAGTTCGAAGAACTGGAGAAGCGCAGCTATGAGGAGACCACCCGAATGCGCCGCCGAGCCAAGGGCTTCTGTGATACACTGACCGAAATGGACGTCCTCCTTGGCCGTGAGTCTTCCTTGTTGCCGAGTGCACTTTTCGGTTGCTTTCTTCTCTTATCTTATTACTCATGCTCTTCCTTCTTACCGCAGAAGCTTGGCCCGAATCTGAAGCGGCTGCCTACGCAGCTGTCGCCAAGTCCCGAGAGGATACCATCGCCGCTGGAGGGACCTGTGACCGTGCAGATAACGTCTGGACCCGGCATGAATATCTGATCGGCACCCAAGCCCGCATTCCTATTATCCAGGGAGTTGCCCTATCCTTCAAGCTCGGAATTCTAAAGATTGCTGAAGCACTGTGGTCGCCGACTGAGCTCAAGGCCGGACTCCAGAAGATGAAGAATGCTGCCGACTCCTCCGCCGAGACCGTAAGGAAGACACTCAGGATGAAGAGGATTCTGACCAAGGGGACACTCCGAATGCCACCACTGAGCAGACTCGGACTCTCCTTAAGGCTATCCCACGTCGGATCGACGTTCTGCTGAATTCTGCCGGTCGGACTGGTGCGGAGACCGCTCTTCAGACTGTGCTGACTTGGTACCCTCAAGTGAAGCTCTCCCAATTGTACAGCCTTCGAGACAATGCCTCTGACCTTCTTGAGAAGACCTACGTCAAAGTCAATCGGCTAGCCAGCACTATGGTGAATTGGTTTTCTCCCTACGAGTATACTCCGTATCTCGACCAGGGAGGGAAACCGCTCCCTGCCTCTACCATCTCTGGCCTGGCTAAGGAGCTCTCCGATAGCGGCTCATCTCAGACGTCTCCGAAGTCTAAACAGACTGGTGCTGCAACTTCTGAAGCTCAATCGGACCCGGCTGCTCCACCTTCTAGCTCAGTGCCTCCGACTGCTTAAGCTATGTTATCTTTAATTTGTATTCCGACTGTCCGCTTGTAAGACATATTTTTAATTCTGTCGACACCTACTGGGTGTGACTTGGATGTAATGACCTTATTCGCCCTTGGGCCTGTTACTTTTGATGCAATCCGATTGCTTGTTTTTTACTTTTGCATGTGCGATCAACTTTGCGTCTTTGTCGGTTTCCTTTATCGGCTGCACTTGGGGATGTCTGCTGTGTCGACCTTGCTGCCGGCATGCGGTCTGCAATCGGATCAACAGTAGACATCCAGCCAAGGTTCGATAAGTTTTCATTTTTTACACGACAAGATTTTTACCGCAAAGGATTCTGCAATAGCAGGCGCCGATTGCTCGCCACAAGGTCCGATGTCCTGATTTGCGGCGCAATCGGTGACTTTGTCCTGTCGACTGTGCCCTTGGTGGCCTCTTTCAAATTGTTTCCCGGGGATTTGTACTACCGACTGCCTCAATCGCCACCCTTCTCAATGCCACAAACCTTTTAGTGATTTGCGCTCGAGCTAAGTATTCGATTGAAGGCCAGCCTGCAGTCCCCGTGCCTCGATGGCTTATTTACTTGACCTCGCGGTCGGCCAGTCCCCGGGTGTGCTACGCACATCTCGGGTATGACTGAGCGTTGCCGATTGAGGCTAGCTCTTCGAATGAAATTATACAAAAGTAATCGAATGCTCATTTTCAGAGACATGATAACTTTTACTAATTGTTTGCCGAATGGCTTACATAAATTTCTGCCGCTCAACTATAGAACGGACATAACAACTCGGCGTTCCACGGCCGCTCCGTCTCTGCTCCTGACGTGTCCTTGTGCTGAGTGCCCTTGGTGCAGTCGATCAGATAATAGGAGTTGTTCTTGAGCGCTCTGCTGACAACAAATGGCCCTTCCCAAGGTGAGGATAGCTTGTGCTGCCCCTCTGACTTCTGGATTCGGCGTAGCACCATGTCTCCCTCTCGGAAAGCGAGAGGACGAATCTTCTTGCTGTGGTAGTGCCGCAACTTCTGCTGATAGACTGCTGACCTAGACAAGGCCAACAGACAAGCTTCTTCTTTGAGGTCGATGCCATCTTCTCTTGCCAATCTTGCTTCTTCTTCTGTGTATAAGGCGTGCCGAGGTGAATCAAACTCAATGTCGGAAGGGATGACTGCTTCTGAGCCATACACCAGGAAGAAAGGAGTGAATCCAGTCGACCTGTTTGGAGTGGTCCTCAAGCTGAACAGTACTGCCGGAAGCTCGTCAATCCATGCTCCGGGTGCCCTCTCAAGTGGCTCTACCAATCTGGGCCTGATACCCGATAGGATTAGTCCATTTGCCCTTTCGACTTGACCATTGGACTGTGGGTGTGCCACCGATGCCAGATCGAGCCGAATGCCTTGCTGAGATGCATATCGGGCCAGCGCCCCCTTTGCAAAGTTTGTGCCGTTGTCGGTGATGATGCTGTTAGGTACACCGTATCTGCATACGATGTCGGCCACAAACCGAACCGCAGTCGGCCCATCCAACTTCTTGATTGGTCTTGCTTCAATCCACTTGGTAAACTTGTCGACTGCCACTAGGAGATGTGTCATGCCACTTCGAGCTCTCTTGAATGGTCCAACCATATCCAAACCCCAAACTGCAAAAGGCCAAGCTATTGGGATGGTCTTCAGTGCCGATGCTGGCTGATGACTCCTTGCCTTGAATCGCTGACAACCCTTGCAGTGCTTCACCAAATTCTCAGCCGCTGCAAGTGCAGTTGGCCAGTAGAAATCATGTCGGAAAGCTTTGTTGGCGATTGCCTTTGCTGACGCGTGATGACCACATTCACCTTGATGGATGTCTCTAAGCAGCTCCAAGCCTCTGTCCTCTTCAACACACCTCTGGAGAATACCAGTTGCACTCTTGCGCATCAGCTCATTGTTGATTATTGTATATGCCCAAGATCGGCGGCTGATCTGTCTGGACTCTGCTAAATCTGGTGTGAGGATCCCATCTGCTAAGAAATCTCTAATCGGTTGTTCCCATGACGGCGCACTGACGACCACCATTACAGCCGCATGCTGAGGTGGGACTTCCTCTTGGATCTCGGCCTCTTGAACACTGGCCTCCTCGATCTCGGCCACTTGGACGTCTGTCATTTCTATCTCTGCTTCTGAACTGCCGACTGCGGCGCCTGGCACGCATTCGGCAGCCCCTGGTGCCGACTTCTCATCTGGAGCTGGAGCTTCATCATTGCACTCGGCAATTTCTGATGTCATTGGCTCTGAGGTTGTGCCTTCTAGTGCAGCCTCTGCTTGCTTCCCTTTGCTCTTCTTCTTCTCCTCTGCAGCCCCTATCTCGCAATCGGCAGCCCCTGGTGCTGTTGCCGAGACACCCTGGGCGCTGGACTGCTTCTTCACGGTTGCAGGTTTGGCCGGTTGAACTTCTTTTGCCTTTCTTAGTGCTTCAAGATCGGTCTCCGAGATAAAAATGGACTCGGACTCTGGGGATGGAATGATAGATGGCTTCTTGATATGCTCCAGAGATACGCCTGGTGGGATTGATTGCCTTGTGGAGCCTAGCTTGGACAATGCATCTGCTGCCTCGTTGTTTGCTCTCGGCACATGATGGAACTCGCAACCTTCAAAATATCCGCTGATCTGTTGCACTAGGAATCGATAGCTTGCCATGTTAGCATCTTTTGCATCCCAGGTGCCCGAGCACTGCTGTACCACCAGGTCGGAATCACCAAAGCACTCGATGTTCCGAATACCGATTTCCTTGGCAAGCTTGATACCATGCACAAGGGCTTCGTACTCGGCGACATTGTTTGATGCTGCGAAGTGAATCTGAAGCACATACTGCAACTGATCTCCTCTTGGGGAAGTGAGTACCACCCCAGCCCCTAGGCCATTCTTCATCTTGGAGCCGTCAAAGTGCATTCGCCAGCAATCCGACATTGGGAGCTGCGGCACGTACTGAGTTTCAGCCCAGTCCACCAGGAAATCGGCCAATGCTTGCGACTTGATTGCAGTCCTAGGTTCATACTGGATACCGTGACTAGCGACTTCAATTGCCCATTTTGCCACTCTTCCGGTTGCATCTCTGGTTCCCATGATGTCGGCCAATGGAGCCGAGCTGACAACTGTGATCAGGTGAGCTTGAAAGTACGGCTTCAATCTCTTGGCTGCCATGTACACTCCATAGCACATCTTCTGATAGTGAGGGTAGTTCTGCTTGGATGCCGAGAGCACTTCGCTGATGTAGTACACTGGACGCTGGATTTGTTGTGCCTTGTCCTTCTCGGGCCGCTCTACCACCATGACTGCACTGATCACCCGATTGGTTGCCGCAATGTATAACATCATTGGCTCCTTCTCAATTGGGGCAGCCAGGATTGGTGCCGTGGAGAGCATGCGCTTGAGTTCTCGGAATGCTTCGTTTTCTTGAGGGGTCCACGTGAACTTCTCGGTCTTCTTCATCAACTGGTACAATGGGATTGCCTTTTCACCCAGCCGATTGAGGAATCGGCTGAGAGATGCGAGGCAACCGGTGAATTTCTGCACTTGCTTCAGGGTTTTGGGCTGCTCCATGCGCTCTATTGCGGCTATTTTCTCGGGGTTGCATTCGATTCCTCTCTCGGAAACGAGAAACCCCAAAAGCTTGCCAGCTTGGACTCCAAACACACACTTCTCCGGGTTGAGCTTGATCCGATAAGTTCTCAAATTCGCGAATGTTTCTCTGAGATCATCTAGCAATGTGATCCCCTTTGCCGACTTCACCACCAAATCGTCCACGTACACATGGAGATTCCTGCCGAGCTGAGAATGTGTGCACCTCTGAATCGTGCGCTGATAAGTGGCTCATCCATTCTTCAGACCAAAAGGCATGGTGATATAACAATAGGCCCCGAAAGGGGTTATGAATGCAGTTTTGATCTGATCTTCCACAGCCAACTTGATCTGGTGATATCCAGCAGTAGCATCCAGAAAGGACAACAGCTCGCAGCCGGTCGTAGAATCAATCACTTGATCAATACGGGGCAGAGCAAACGGATCTTTCGGGCATGCCTTGTTCAGGCAAGTATAATCTATACACATACGCCAAGTCTTGTTCTTCTTCATGACGAGGACTGGATTCGCCAGCCACTCGGGGTAAAACACTTCCATGATGAAACCTGCCGCTTGCAGCTTCGCAATCTCTTCGCCGATTGCCCTTCTCTTGTCCTCAGAAAAACGTCTCAGGGGTTGTTTGACCGGCTTCGAGCCTGGACGAATGTGCAGCTTGTGCTCGGCGAGTTCTCTCGGAACACCAGGCATGTCTTGTGGAGACCATGCAAAGATGTCCCGATTCTCACGGAGAAACTCGACGAGCTCGCTTTCCTATTTATCGCTAAGTCCAGCTCCGACTACAACGAACTTGGTTGAGTCAGAGGGATCTAGAGCGATCTTCTTGCTGTCCTTGGCCGACTGAAAAGCCGATTCCTCATCTACTCTCTTTGCTGGGCCAACCGGAAGTGGATTCTTGCTTTGTGCTTGCGCCATTGCAATGACTTTGCCGAGCTGGCGCTTCTCCGTCTCCACCACTAGAGATTCAGCCAAACTGCTGCCAGCGGATGTGCACTCGAGGGACTTCCTGAAGTCTCCGGTGACTGTGATGACGCCGTTTGGCCCCGGGATCTTCATCTTCAGGTATGTCTGCTGTGCATTGATCATGAATTTGGCAAATGCTGGTAACCCCAATAGAGCATGGTAAGGACTGCTGAGGTCGGCCACCTCAAACCAAATCGGCTCTCTCCTGAAATTTTCTTCCGTGCCAAATATGACATCCAGCCGAATGCGACCCATGGGGGTGCAAGACAGCCCAGGAACAATCCCATGGAATGTCGTCCGACTGCGCTCCAGGTCCCGCTCTGTGAGCCCTAGCTTGAGCATTGTATCTCTGTACAGAATGTTGATTGTGCTTCCTCCATCAACTAGCACTCTAGAAAACTTGCATGAAAATCTTGGTCCTGCGACCAGAGCGTCCACCACCAGCGGATAGTTTCCTGGATTCGGCAAAATGGTGGGATGATCTGCTCTGTCCCAGGATATCGGACACTCGGACCAGTGCATGAATTGGGGAATCGGCGGCATAGTGGCATTAACTTCTTGGGCTCGGGCTCTCCGACTGCCCTTGTCTGTGGACTCGCTGGTAAAAATCATGTAAGCCGCATCCTGCTGCGGGTACTGGTTCTGCTGCTGAGGTGGTCCTCTGTTCTGGGGTGGTGGTGGTGGTGGTGGTGGTGGTAAAGCTTCTCCCTTTGCAATCCTTCTCACGAAGTCACACTGCCGAGTGGTGTGCGCAGACGGCCTCCCAGGCGTGCTGTGCAACTTGCATGGTGCGTCCAACATATCCTCGAACGTGTACTTGGGCTTCATCTGCCCTGGGGGTCTCACATTTGGTCTCATCTTCCAACTGCCTCCTGCAGCCGCTGGATCTTCCTCATTCTGAACAGCGGCCACCTGCCGACTGCCATACTGAGTATCAGGTTGTTCGTCCTTGCGCTTGCCGTTGTTCTGCTGGTTGTTGTTGTTGTTGTTGTTGCGACTGTTCTCTCTTCTCTCCTTCCGACTGAGGCCTTGGTTCCCTGTGTCCGACTGCGGAGCCCCTGGTGACTGGATCACACCTCCAACTCTGAGTTGGATAGGGCGCATCGCAGAATCGTACATAGCGAACGCATTTGCCACCTTCATGAGCTCGGCGAGCGACGTGAAGTCTTTGCGGAGCAACTTGTGCTTCAACATTGAATCAGCCAGGCATCCATCAGTAAAATACTGAATGGCCTGGATCTCATGGACTCCTTCGCATGAATTCTTCAGCTTGACCCACCGAGATAAGTAATTTCGGAGGGGCTCGTCCTTGCCTTGCACACACAAAGCTAACTCCCGCGGGAGGTTGGGCCTCTCATACGTGCTTGTGAAGTTGTGGATGAATGCAGTCGTGAAATCCTCCCAGCAATTCACACTGTCCTTGGGCAAACTATTCAACCACGTCCGCGCTGAGCCCTGCAGCATGAGAGGTGCATAGCGGACTGCTACACGCCGATTGCCTCCTGCAATGCGGACTGCCGTCAGGTAATCGGACAGCCAATCTTCCGGTTTCACCGAGCCATTGTACTTGGGAGTGTCTCTCGGCAACGTAAAGCCTTTGGGGAATCTCTCCGTCCGAATGCGATGACCGAAACAGGATGGGCCAGCTTCTCCTTCTTCATCTTCCTGAGCCTCCTTCTCCAGGAGCTCAATGCGATGCCTTGCGTCGTGCTGGCCGATTTGGCGAGGGCCAAGTCGGGTGCTGATTGCTGGTCTTGGCACCGATTGCTGCGGCATGTCATGGCGCCTGCTGTTAACAGCCGGCTCTTCCATTCTTCTGCTTGCTGCTGGAGGTGGCCGATTGCTTCTGACCTTGCTGTCGTGCCGAGATGGTGCAGGTTGATGCCTGTTCTGGCGCGATGCATTCGGTCGCTGGCTAGCTCCCGCATTCGGCCTCACAGTTCCTCTTGATGCCTCTGGTTCAGCATTTTGATTGCCCATTGCTACAAGCCTCTGCTCTTTGGCGGCCGCTATCAGCTCACGCATTAGGCGCGACTGTTCGCGCCGCTCATCTCCTTCTAACTCTTCCAGCTCGAGCGCTATCTGCTCGGCTGCTCTCAAGTTCTTGTCCGGTGTGCTATATGCTGGCCTCTGGATGAATGCCGACTGCGCTGGTTGCTCCGGTTGCACCAGCCTTCTCGGACGCTCCGGCTGCTCAGCCCCTGATAGCTGCTGGTTGACTGCTCTTCCTCGGCTTCTCAGGTCTTCCAGGACTGCGGGCTCAATCGGCCGGCGCGGTCCTGCATGTGCTGCATTGTACTCCCTTGTGATGGCCCCCAGCCGACGCTCTTCTGCCAACACTTGCTCAACCCTGCGAGCCAGAGCGAGCCGTGCTGTTTCCAGCTCGGTATGCACCTGCTCCGGATCACCATTCCTGTTCACGGGTGTGTATAACACATCCCGCAACGCACTGGTGCCGATTCGCTCTGCCGCATCAGCTACTTCCTTGGCCTTCCTTGCTGCGCTTGCCGGATCACGGTTGGTCGATGAGGATGCTCCCGCCATCATGACAGCGGCGTGCAGTCGGCCCTCCTCTTGGCCAGGCGCTGCGACGCAACCCCTGGTCGCGAGCGGGTCTGTAGCACACGAGAAGATGCGGATGTCTCTGGGATACGCCTCAGGGAAGCTACCAATGAAGAGGCGATGACTTCCCACCTGCAGCGACACTCCGGGTGGCAAGGGTGCTTCAGCCCTGTACCGTGCCGAGTAGTCCACTACATAATCAATTGCCCCACGCCTTAGAATCAGGCCGGAGGCGTGGCTGCCGCCTGATGCAGAGGAAAATCCCGTCCGGATCTTGACTCCAGTCGACGCCTCGGTCTGCCCCACGGTGGGCGCCAACTGTCGTCGATATGTGACGGCAGATGCCATGGGGATGGCTAAAGTGAGGGGAAGACACGAGGGAGAGAATGTCGATGGTGCCGGAATCGGGTTGGGCACAAGCACGGTGAAGACACCACGATGTTCCCAGGTTCAGGGCTCTCCGGAGAGATAACACCCCTACTCCTGCTTGTCTCTTGTATATCGATGAAGGGGCTACAATAACTGCTCTTCTATCTTCTCAGGGGAAGGAGAACACCGCCGCCATGGGCAAGGTCCTCTCCTGCTTCCCTGAGGAGTGACTACAAGCAGTAAATGAACTGAGGGGGAAGTGAGTTAATGAGATCTAAGGTGTAGCGTCCCTCGCGCAGGAGGGGGTACCCTGGCTCTTATAGTGTGAGTCCAGGGTATTATGGTAACTTCATTGCCGAATGGGCCCAGCAGTCATCCTCTAATCGGCCTGGGCCCACCGACTGCTCCTCTCCGGGTGACCCGGAGCCTACGAGCGGCGTCCCATGCTGCTACCTCGTAGAACCTAGGAGTGAACAGTGGAGCTAGGGGGTGCGGTCTTGTCGGCCTGTCCGCGGAATCGGCGGGGAGGTCGACACCGTATCTCCAGCAAATCCTCGACGTGACATGGCCTTCCTGCCACCCGGATATCTCGGGATATGGTATTTATGACCTCGTAATCATATCCCCGACTGGGTGGTAGGTTGCTCCGATTGCGCCTGGACCGACAGGTGGTTCCTGGTAGGGTCGATTGCTTTGGGCAATCGGCCTTCTAGGAATCGGCCTCGGTCCAGCTGCGGACCAATCGGATGATCGTCTTTGGTGAAGGAAGGGTGGACCGATTGCGCCTGGGCCGACTGCCGGCATTTGGTATGGTCGATTGCCTTGGAGCAATCGGCCGTACCTCTGCCCAGCTCGGCCCAGCTGCAGCCCGATTGGTCCATCCTCGTCTTGAAAGCTTGCTTCCCCTTGGGTCAGCCTACCCGGGTACCAATCCCCCGACACCATGAATATGTTCATTCTTGTTCATTGTTATGCCTTATGTTTGATGAATCTTGTAGGTATCCCTTGCTTTCAAAACATACAAAGTGTCCAATGATAATAAACCCTTTAGCTTGTCCCATTGTTGGGCCAAACTCAAGGATGAAAAAAAATGGAACGAATATGTTGCATCACAAAAGAAAGATGATATCAAGGATGGTGTGGACATAAGTGAGAGGCCAAGGGGGCACAAAAACGCAAAGAAGGAAGTAAGAGTTGATGCATCAACACTTGCCATACAAGAGACCTTGAAGGGTTTGATTAATCAAAAGGAGGCCATCTCAAGCAAGAGAGAAGAGAGGGAAGAAATGAAGAGGCAAAATAAAGAAGAGGCCAACGAGACCTTCTTTGAGTTGACCAAAAAAAATCTTAACATCAAAGAGCTCAATGCTCAAGCTCGAGCCATGGAGGCCGCGGCAAAGAAAAGCACGGTCGACAACGAAAAGAAGATGGATATGGAGATCATGACGATGAACATGAGCACTTTGACGCCGAAGACGAAGAAGTGGTTCGAGAGGAGAAGATGGTGTTGCTTGACGAGTGATGTTCTACAAGGCCGAGGGCCTCTTTTTGGCACAAACTGTATGGCTTGGGCACATCCTGACCTTAATTATTTGTATGAATTGTATGATAATTTATGTAATTAAAAGATGATAATTTATGTATAAACACCATCGTGATTTTGATGCTAAATAATAATATTACCTTCGATCCATATTAATGGACTCAACTTTGTTTAGATTTGTATGTATCTAGTTAATTATTTAGACTAGATGCATGTGTATCTAGACAAAATTAAGTCCATTAATATGAATCAGAAGGAGTAAAAACTTTGACCTGATAAAAGTCTGTGCTAAGGGCTCTCCCAATGCATTGTTTCTTAGCACAATATCATAGGAGCAATAAAAATTTAAGATACAACACTCACAATGCATTGTTTCTTAAAGGTTGTATCTTATTTAATGATTTTGGCTTCATGCATAAATGTGATTGGTCTAATCATGCTTTTTGCATAGATACAACCTCACTCTTTTTCTTCATTAAATACCATGCCACATAAGCAAAATACCTATGATTTCGTGCTAAGATACTAGCATTGGGAGTGCGCTAAGATACAAGCTTTGCACGTGGTCATATGCAAAAAGCATGGTTAGACCAATCATATTTATGCATGCAACCAAAATCATTAAATAAGATACAACCACTAAGAAACAATGCATTGTGAGGGTGGTATCTTAAATATTTATTGCTCCTATAATATTGTGCTAAGAAACAATGCATTGGGAGAGCCCTAAGGGCACTCCCAATGCTTGTATCTTAGCACGTAATCATAGGCATTTTGCTTATGTGGCATAGTATTTAATGAAGAAAGAGAAGGAGGTTGTATCTTAAGGCTGGTCACAATGGGGAGTAACTTAGACTAGTAACATACACAGATTTTGAGTCTATGTTACTACCTCCACAATGGATAGTAACATATATGTAGTGTCATATAAGACTTCATTTATTAGATTTTAGACTCATATTGTCTTGGTATGTGTGATGTTACTCAAAGAGCTAGTAACTAGCTAAGTTACTACAACCATCTCTCTCCTCAATAACTCATTGCCACATAAGCAAAAATGCTGAGTTGGACTCTATGTTACTGCTAAGTTACTCCCCATTGGGGCCAGTCTAACTAAGATACAACCCTTGCACGTGGCCATATGCAAAAAGCATGATTAGACCAATCATATTTATGCATGAAACTAAAATCATTAAATAAGATACAACATATAAGAAACAATGCATTGTGGAGGTTGTATCTTAAATTTTTATTGCTCCTATAATATTGTGCTAAGAAACAATGTATTGGGAGAGCCCTAATACACACATGCAGTAGTAGCAAGAGGGGATCAAGAGGCGAATGTTCCTATAAAATAAACAAGTCCTTTTTTTAGAGAGAGAATAAACAAGTCCTTTGAAGGTTGAGTTCGTTCGTGCTTTGGGATAGCTAGCTAACAGCGGTCGTGGGTTGGTTTTAATACGACGGGAAAGGAACGTAAGGCACTGTTACTAAAATCGAAACAGTCGCCAGTTAAGGAATTAATTTGAATTTTATGGGTAGAATTTACTGCAGAAATAAGCGAAACAGACGCCATAAATATAGGGGCTATAAATCACAAAACCTGCGTATCCTCCATCGTGACATCCATGGCCGCAGCTGCTCTTCTCCGCTACCTGGTTGTGCTGCTACCCCTCGTGGTCAGTTGCCTCGGGAGGCCCGTCCAATCGTCGTCGGCGCCGTCGTCGGTGGATGGCATCACGGCTATATACAACCTCGGGGACTCCATATCGGACACCGGGAACTTCATCCGGGAAGGCGCCGTCGGGTTGATGAAGCTCTCCGGGAAGCTCCCCTACGGCTCCGCCATTGGCGGCCCCACTGGGCGCTGCTCCGACGGCTACCTCATGATCGACTTCCTCGCCAAGGATCTCGGGCTGCCGCTGCTGAGCCCGTACCTCGACAAGGGCGCCGACTTCACGCACGGCGTCAACTTCGCCGTCACGGGCGCCACCGCCCTCGACACGGCGACCCTCGTGAGGGCCGGGATCAACATGACCCACACCAACAGCTCCCTCGGCGTCCAGCTCCAATGGTTCAAGGATTTCACGGCCAGCACCGCCAAAACCCCTTCGGAGGCGCGCGAGAAGCTCGCGAGCTCACTGGTCTTGGTCGGAGAAATCGGCGGGAACGACTACAACTACGCCTTCGCCATGAACAGTCCTCGCCCCAACGGCGGCTTCTTCGAAAACGTCGCGCAAATGATAACCGGCGCCGTGGAGTCGCTCCTCCTCGTCCCGCAGGTGGTCGGGTCCATCACCGGCGCGGCCAAGGAGCTGCTCGACATGGGAGCCACGCGGGTGGTGATCCCCGGCAACTTCCCGCTCGGCTGCCTGCCGAGCTACCTGAAGGCGGTGAACGAGACGGACCGGGCGGCTTACGACGGCAGAGGCTGCCTCATCGTGCTCAACGCCTTCGCGCAGACGCACAACGCGCTGCTGCAGAAGGGCATCCTGGAGCTGCGCCGGCAGTACCCGTCGGCGACGATCTCCTACGCCGACTACTTCTCGGCCTACGAGCAGGTGCTCAGCGGCGCTTCCAAGACGGGCTTCGACGCGGCGGCCGCGACCAAGGCGTGCTGCGGCGCCGGCGGTGGACCGTACAACTTCGACATTGACAGGATCTGCGGCTCGCCGGGGACGGCGGTGTGCGCGAGGCCCGATGAGTACCTTAGCTGGGATGGCATCCACCTGACGCAGCACGCCTACAAGGTCATGACCGAGCTGCTCTACCACGGAGGTCTCGCGTCTCCTCCGCCGGTCAATTTCCCGAGCCTGTAGATCGCCGGTGGTTTGTTTCGAGTTTCTGACACCATGCAAATGTGTTCGCCCGCCATTCGAATTTTCTTTTCCTTATCGAATCTTGTGAGTGGTTGCGGATGATTTAGAACATATCTAGCCGTTGCGTCCGAGAAGACATTATAAAGAAAGTGGATTATAAACTCTCGGGATGTCCCAGTACCCATATGAATAGTAAATTTGAAAAAAAAACAGAAATAAAAATCAAAAAATTCTGAAACTCTGAGACATCAAACATTTGATGTTCTTGCAAAGTCTCATCCACAAAACCATTCGAGATGCCTCCACACAAAAAAATCGGTGCTCAAAAGTGCATGCACTGTTCATGAACTTTGAACAGAGGTTTTTTTTGTGAGGGCTCCTCGAAGAGTTTTTGTGGATGAAACTTTGCAAGAACATCAAATGTTTGATGTCCAAAAGTTTCAGTTTTTTTTATTTTCACCCCCCCCCAACGACTTACATTTCAGTTCGGAGGGAGTAATAGATAGTGTTTCATCGTCAGCTATTTTGTTCAACTTCTCCCTGGCTACCCCCCATGCTCTCGCTGCGTAGGTCAAACCCTATGTTTGTCGTTGCCACTAGAGCAATGGAGTCCTGGTTTGACTAGAATCCTTGAATTTGATAGTCAGATAAAAAAGATTTAGCTTTGTTGGCGGAGTGGATTGTAAACGGAGGGAGCTACTGACCGAGCGCCAAGGCTAAGGCCAATTATGTCGGTGCTACAAGACGGATGGACACGATATGCAAGGAAGCATCGACGCTTCGATGTAGCACCCGGTGCTGCAAGCCGGAGTCACTGCGACGGTGAGCGGTGGTGGAAAACTAGGCGCGATACTTCTGACGACGATGAACATGTTGAGTTTGTGACCAAAGAAGAATGCACCAGAGGGGGCAAATTGGTTCGAGAGATTGATGCGGTACTGCTTTGACCCATCCAATGATCGCGAGGGACCCAATGGTCATAGTTTAATGTCTAATGACCATACGGTATATGTACACCAGTTCTACCAAAAAATAATGGAAAAGTATTATATTCAACCGACTGATTTCGCTGGGTTCGTAAGCCACGTCGCCCGAGCAACACGTGTCCTGTGGGCCTGTACGCCTCTTCCCCACCATCTTATCCTTTCACCGAGCTCCTCTCGTACACGCGTTCTTCCACCTCGTTCTTTTCTCCTCCCCATCTCTGCTTCCTCACGTTTGAGAGGAAGGAGCTCCCATGGCGACCCAAACAATCTTGTAGAGGAACGACGGCGACCGGCTCCTGCTCCCTTGCTCCATCCTTCAACGCGATGTTGCCCAACGCCTGCTCCCTTGCTGCATCCTCCACACGACGCCGCCCAAGCTCGTCGCACCGGTGCTGCATTCAACGCTCGTCGGTGATGCCGGTGGTGCGATGTGGAGGAGTAGGGGGATACCGGTGCTGCACCGAAGCCCTTATCGATGCTTCCGGCGGTGCACCGTAGCATTCGCGCCGCTGCATAGACGCACAGGTGAGGCGACATTCTTTCTATACGCAGGAGCTACGATGCGGCGCTCGTCGTTGCCGCCGGAGCTTATATGAAGCTTCATCGGGGTGCATTGGTGCTGCATTGGAGCTTCGCCGCGCCTCCGAAGCTGCAATGAAGCGTGGACGTGGCTGCAATGGATTGAGTGTTGTCGGGGTTCTCTACGCTGCAATGGAGCTCCACCGGCGACGCTCATCGTCGGTGCCGTTGGAGCGTCGGCCGTTTCAAAGCAGCATCGGCTGCAGGCCGGAGAGGGCACACCGGCCATCGTGGCACATCCATCCTGCAATCTCCACCGTTCTGCAATCGCCGGTGCCGGGAGAGCGGCGGCGATGTTGCAAAGCAACATTGAATGCAAGCCGGAGAGTGTTTCGTCCGCTGCGATGGGCGATGTTGCAAAGCAGCGAAGACGGAGAAAGTGTGGCTGCAAAGAAGCATCGATGGAGAGCTCTGCATGAGAGGTGGCAATGTGCACTAAAGATGATGGCGCTGTAGCTGCAAAGAAGAGTCACCGAGGTGAGTGGAGGCAGGCCGCTGGTGCTTGTTTTGATTTTAAAATTGAGATGCTTCTGCAGTCAAGAGACGAGGAAGTTCGATCACAACGATGACGAAGAAAATAAAATGGTTGTGGTTCATCCTATTGGAACAGATCAAACGGTTGGCTAGGCGGCTTATCTTTTCCAAAGATAAGCCGGCTGACGCCTAGCGGAGGCCAAAAATAATGGGTAGTATATAATTGATCCAATGGTTATTATTGATTCTTCAATTTTGGGATTTAGGACATTTTGGTAATTTGATTGTTAAGGTAGATTTGTATTTTTTAATCTTTTCTTAATAATAAATGAAGGTGGGTTTTTTGTTCGGTCATGGCATTTTGCAGAAAACCCTTTCGTTTTACTAAATCAACCTGCAGTCTAGAGTTTCTGGCAAAAAAAAAACAACATCGTGCTGCCTCGCATATAGGCTTCCTAGGCCTAACCCCATCTGGGCGTATCGCCTGGGCAACAAAGCTGGCCCATATACTGCGGCTCTGTTTTTTTCTTTGTTTCCGTAATTTTTTCTGTGTTAGCAAAAAAAATGCAGGAAAGTAAACGCAGTCGCTCGCTTGCTCGCCCTTCGCATAAATTTAAAATGTGTTTCAGATTATTTTTTAAACAAGCATTTTATAAATTGTTTGCACTTCAAAATAATAATTATTTTGTATGAATTCACACTAAAAAGTTTCTGTGTGAACAATTAAACACATTGAAAGCTCCAATATTTTAACGCATTTTTAAAGTTTGAAATATTTAATAAATGTGTTCATGATTTTTTATGCAATTTTTCATGTATGATTTTTTTAAAATATTACTTTTTGATGCAAACATCTTAGAAATTTAATGCAAAAGAAGAATAAAAAATAAATGAAAATTGTTCCGAAGAGAGAAAGTATTTTTAAGTGTGAGCATTTTTTTAATTTAAAATTTTTAAGTATGAATATTTTTTTGCGCTAAGGACTGGCTCAATTTGTTCTAATATCCACACAACCATCGCGACGGGATCCTCCATTTCTTGGTGTGCCAAACATTTATCATTATAATTTGGATCAGTATTTATTAATTCAGTGTACAAACAATGGGGATTTCGTCTTCGGGATTTAAATCACGAATCACTACGAGTTTAAGATTTAAAATATTTTTTTATTTTCTCCTGTTGCAACGCACGGGCATGTTTGGTAGTGTTATATAATTGTGATGCAATTAATCTCACATTATTGAAAAAATGTAGTGATAAACATTTTTTTAGGATTAGACGGACACATAGACGATCCCATCTTCTGAACTCTAACTTGTTCTTTTTTTGAACGATTTGTAAGTGTGAATAATATTTTTTAATCTTCAAATAATAATACTCCCTAAGATCCATATTAATGGACTTAAGTTTGTCTAGATACACATGCATCTAGTCTAAATACTTAACTAGATACATACGAATCTAGACAAAGTTGAGTTCATTAATATGGATCGAAGGTAATCTTAAAATTCATAAATATTATTATCTATCATTTAAAAATAGAATGCATTAATATTTTTTCAATGTGCAAACAATATTGTAGCTTAACGAACATTATTTGAAAACGTGATTTTTCATAAATAATGTATAGTATGTTTTTTTGTTCTTCTGAGCGGTTCATAGATGATGTATGTAGGCAACGCTACTTGACTCACGCCCAAACATCGCTATGAACGTGAGATTGTCGTTTCCAGGTTTGTGTCATTTTTTATTCTCTTAACATAAAAAAGGTTTGTGTCATTTTTAGTAGGTTGAGTCTATTAAGGAAGTTGTAAACAACTGCCAACCTTCAGGCTTTATGGAAACATTTTTGTAGATTACATAAAACTCACGATCAATTCCATAGGTAAGAAGGAAACTGCATGTTTATTCCATCGACAAGAAATTAATTACCCTTTCAATCATTTCAGGAAACCAGTCGGCGCTTTATTTTTGACAAAAATAAATATTGTTCTACCGAATATGTCCTAGACCATAAAATATACGACCAAAAGTTGTGTGTAGTATAGTTAAATCTAGGCCATCCAAATTTAAAAATAAACGGCTATAATTCGTTTGATGTACTGTAAAAGGTCTCTAGTTTAATGTCTAATGACAATACAATACATGTACACCAGTTCTTCAGTTAATTAATAAATCATTACATCTTAATTATTTTGCAGTTAAATTGTTTTGAAGAAGATAGTTGCTATATTTGACATATTTTCGATTTTTTTACATATTAACACATATCTAAAGTTATATAGTTTAGATTAAAACATGTTTAGTTATAAGAAAACTTTAAATTTCAGAGCCCCATTTGCATTTCGCATCGGAGCCAGAATTCCTGGAGACACCACAAAATTCACAAAAAAACTCTTAAACAACTGCCTACCCTTCTAGCTAGTTTCATTCATTTGTGTGGCACCACAAAATTCATACATCAACACCTACCGCCAACACTCACAAAACTCAAAAAGGAAAAGGAAATTCAAATGGCGGCGATCTACAGGCTCAGGAAATTGACCGGCGGAGGAGACGCGAGGCCCCCGTGGTAGAGCAGCTCGGTCATGGCCTTGTAGGCGCGCTGCGTCAGGTGGATGCCATCCCGGCTAAGGTACTCATCGGGCCTCGCGCACACCGCCGTCCCCGGCGCGGCGCAGATCCTGTCAATGTCGAAGTTGTACGTTCCGCCGCCGGCGCCGCAACACGCCTTGGTCGTGGCCGCCGCGTCGAAGCCCGTCTTGGATGCGCCGCTGAGCAACCGCTCGTAGGCCGAGAAGTAGTCGGCGTAGGAGATCGTCGCCGACGGGTACTGCCGGCGCAGCTCCAGGATGCCATGCTGCAGCAGCACGTTGTGCATCTGCGCGAAGACGTTGAGCGCCATGAGGCAGCCGCTGCCGTCGTAAGCTTCCCGGTCCGGCTCACTCACCGCCTTCAGGTAGCTCGGCAGGCAGCCGATCGGGAAGTTGCCGGGGATCACCAACCGTGTGGCTCCCATGTCGAGCAGCTCCTTGGCCGCGCCGGTGATGGACTTGACCACTTGCGTGACGAGGAGGAGCGACTCCACGGCGCCGGTGATCATGCGGCCGACGTTGTCGTAGAGGCCGCCGTTGGCCAGAGGACTGTTCATGGCGAAGGCGTAGTTGTAGTCGTTCCCGCCGATCTCTCCGACCATGACCAGCGAACTCGCAAGCTTCTCGCGCGCCTCCGAAGGGGTTTTGGTGGTGCATGCTGGCCTTGAAATCCTTGAATCGTTGCAGCTGGACGGCCAGGGAGCTGTTCTTGTGGGTCATGGTTATCCCTGCCTTCGCCAGGGCCGCCGTGTCGAGGGCGGTGGCGCCCGTGACGGCGAAGTTGACGCCGTGCGTGAAGTCGGCGCCCTTGTCGAGGTACGGGCTCAGCAGCGGCAGCCCGAGATCCTTGGCGAGGAAGTCGATCATGAGGTAGCCGTCGGAGCAGCGCCCAGTGGGGCCGCCAATGGCGGAGCCGTAGGGGAGCTTCCCGGAGAGCTTCATCAACCCGACGGCGCCTTCCCGGATGAAGTTCCCGGTGTCCGATATGGAGTCCCCGAGGTTGTATATAGCCGTGATGCCATCCACCGACGACGGCGCCGACGACGATTGGACGGGCCTCCCGAGGCAACTGACCACGAGGGGTAGCAGCACAACCAGGTAGCGGAGAAGAGCAGCCGCGGCCATGGATGTCACCACGATGGAGGATACGCAGGTTTTGGTGTGGAGAAGATTGTGATCATAGCCCCTCTATTTATGGCGTCTCAGGTCAATTCTTCCCATAAAATTATACTACTTAGATAACTTTGTTAATCAGGAATTGGTTAAATAGCAAGAAGTTTCCTGCTATTTCTAGTTAACAGAGAGTTAGAGGATTTGCTAGATTTTACGATATACTAATCATGATAGTGTTAAGAAAATAAAAAGACTTATCAAGCCTGCATCTGTGATCAAGCCGAGAGTGGACAAATCCATCCATCAGTCAAAAATCATTATAATGCCTCTCACCGAATTTCTACAATAGCACACCGAATTTCAGGAAAACTGTGCAATTTTTTGAGTAACTCACAAAAAGAAACAACTAAATCTTGAGACAAAAGTATGGACATAAATATGATGAGAAATTGTCCCAATTTTATTACCATTTTCATCGACTTCGCAAAGCTATACGTCACTTGCCAGTTGTGGTGGGACCATGTTTCTCCCTGGTCCGCATCATTCCTCTCGCACTTTCTTCTCGCCTCTTCTCATCCATAGTCTTCCTCAATAGTAACTTGACCTGGCCGATATCCCCTACTGGTGTTGATTTGTGCTTGAATTCATGGTGTCTGTTGTCGTTGAATCCATTCAGATTTTATCGAGTGGGGTACTTGGGAAGATCGGGAACGAAGCGGTGACATAACTAATTAGGGTCATGGCCTTATCAGGAGTGAGCTTTGGATAGGTTCAAGCCATGCAATATATTATACTGGGAAGGAGCTTTGTCGATCAGAGAAGGTTGACCGGCCCAAAACAGTGTGATAAAAGAGAGAGAAAAGTATAACCTTGGCCCCAAAAACTGGGGGGCCCTAAAGTTTGGGGGGCCTTTGCGGTCGCGCAACCGCATAGGCCCATGGATGACCTTGAGCCCTTGAGGGTAGGATGAAGAACCAAACATGCCTTACTGGCAAGGGCGTTAACCACTGAACTACAATTATGTTTTGATCTTTTATTTCTTCCTTTAAAATTTACTCATAGTTACATAAACATATAATGCAAGAAATTGGCATTACTAACTCCTAAACATATGAAACATTTTACAACATTCAGTATCATCAAAACAACTCTCCATATTCTTGCGGCATCCAGATTGTCATTTTTTTACTTCAAAGTACTAACAAACAAGAAAGTTAGACAATAGTGGGCAAACATGGAGTCCTTTTGTATCTTGATAACAAATACCAACAAAAGTTGGTTCAAAATTATTTAGTTTTCTAAAAGTATAATATATGAGCTTCAGATAAACTTTTCTATTTTGCTATACATGGATATGTGATAAAGTCAATTGCCAACAAATAAACACAATTTGTAATAGAGGGAAGAAATAAAAGGTGCATAAAGTGAGAATAATCTACTTAGAAACAATGAACCACCTCCATCGAAAGTGTATGTTGAGCATCGCGTGACACTTGATAACTCATGCATGCATAAATTTAATTGTAACATTGTATTTCAACAATAATGGTCTATTTAACAACATAAACCAGATAACCACATTGGAATTCAAGCTAGTAATAGCGGTGGTTTTTTTAATAGAAAACATAACAGATTGGCCAAACTAAGTTCTATTGTGGTACGACATAAAAGGAGAATTACGTTTTCTTGGAAGATATGTTTATTGTACTATGGGGACATGGAGACTCATAAGAGCAGTTGGCAAAAAAGGGAAAAATCTACACAGATATGTGAATAGTTGTTTTACTTGATATGATTCTTTGTCCAAATATTAAACCAAGAAGTATGCATAAATGAAAGAGTATCTCAATGACAAGTAATGAAAGAAAATATGTAAAGAAAATCAAGGAAGTTATTTCGTAAATAATTGCACAATCTAGGGTAATCTATAATACCTAAATAGTTCATCTCCACTAACCTATTTATCTTGACATGCAAGCTATTCACATCATCAAGTAGGTCCACCTCTTTTCCACTAACTCTTAATGTACTCCATCACAAATAATTATAACTTATTTAAATCCACATGCGCATGCAAGCCATCACAAATAATTATAACTTATTTATGCACTAAGCCTCACTATTTAGAAGGACTTTTTTAATAGAAAATCAAATTGTGATTTAGCTCACATTTTATGTTTCTACACGACAATCTTTTATATGAATGCACATATGTAATTGCTATCATTGTTCTAGGTTTAGCTAAGAGTTGTCTCCACTCAAGATTGTTTTCGTCTCATATCCTTCCGCCAATATATTCTAAAGGTAATAAATTAATAAAAAATCATACTCATTTGTAGTCTTTCTTAGTTTTCTACACTAAACAATATTTCTTTTCAAAGAGATTTAGTAATTAAATTATACTAAGTTTCATAAAAACATTTATATTTTAAGACATTAAATTATTTGTTAAAAGTTCCCGTAGCAACGCGCGGGGTATCATCTAATATAGTTAATCAACAAGTATCAATAGTATTATAATTTAAATATAAGGCGGACACTACGGCTCGAATTATCGGAGTACCTAAAGCATCCGTCCCCTACCTAGTCGTCTGATCGAGTACTCAAACAGTCGCCTGATATGTTTGCTACATCATATCGGTCTTCGCAACAAGAGGCTTGTTGCGCTCGAATCTCTTGTTGCAAAGCCGTCTGAACCATGTTTTCTTCAATAGATATCGGCTCCTACCTCGGTTGGTCCTCGCCTCCCCTCGATCTGCAACACGTTGCCTGTTGCGCATCCGGTTTGCAACAAGGGATCAGTTGCAAACCTGACTCGTGCCCCGCGCGTGTCCAGAGCCGTCCTATCAAGGGGCTCAATCGAGAACATAATACGCGCTGGCCTTTGTAACAAGCAGATTATTGTGCTTAGGTCAATGCAAGATGACACTTGTTGCAAATCCATCCAATCCAAAAAAGCGCATGGTGACCTCTGCTTCCCTCTGTGAAGGTCATATCCTTTATTATTTCTCATTAAAAGAGTTACTCAATCATTGAGTCATCCTATCTCTATTCCAACTTCTTTATCTTCCACTTGGCTGGCATTGCGTGTTGGAGAGATCCAGTTGAATATGCATGATCATAACCTATTGTAGTTGACAATCATCTATGTGGTGAATGAGTTGGGTATTATATAAACCACCATCTTCCTTTATGTTTGATGGAAACTGTTTGCTCTAAAAATATCCTATCGAGTATCATCAATCATTAAATACTAAATGATAGTTGAGTTATATGAAATTTGCTAAACATAAAGCTCTGTTATAGACTGTTTTGGAAAATATGATGGATTTGGCGTGTTGGTGATGCGAAATCTTTGATTACTTTCGGAAAAACTTCCCTCCGAGAGGTGGAGATCGAAGCCTTCGTCAACACCAACACACCGTAGTTCATCAACATCATCTCATCTCCAAACTCTAGTTCATCTCTTGTAACCAATCTTTTTCTCAAACCTCAGATTGGTATCTGGGGTGTTCTTGTAGTGTTTATTGCAACTTATAGTCGATGCTATTGGGTTTTGTTGATGAAAAATTGATATGTTAAGATTGTTAAACATATATTTATACCCACTGATATGTTAAGATTATTAAACATTTTTTGATTCAATGTTATGAAAATTTTCCAAAATTAACAAACAAAAACACTATATAATTTGTTGTTAAATGTCACAAACATTTTTTTGAAATGGACAAACATTTTTAAATGTAGACTATATAACATTTTTAAATTTATTAATTCACGAACACCTTTTTGAACGCGTCGACATGTTTTTAATGAAATAAACATATTTTAAACTAGTTGATTTCCCATGCATTGCATGGTAACTTTGTTTAAAATGCCTAAATAGTTGCTAAAAATAACTAAATCTAATCAAATAAAATAAAGCTTAGAGATCAATAAAAACACATCCAAAAATTTAATAAAAGCTTTTGAATTACTGTGCAAAATATCATTTTGAACAAAAATGTGAAGAACGACTATCACGCATTTATGAAGTGGCATCTTTACATATATAGACTAATGCAAAAAAGATTTGTAATTTGTAAGTTTGCTTATGTGGCATATTTTGTATGGCCTAGTGGGAAAGAAGACTTAAATGCATGGATTAGTGGAAACGTTAAGGTGGACATTTTGCATGTTAAGAGAATTGAAACCAACTTCTTAAAAATTTAAGATGCTACAAACATATTATTAAAATTGAGCAGTCATTTCTTTTAATTTATGAAAATGTTTTGAATTGATGAACATTTGAATTCAAATCATTTTTTGAGTTCAGGAAAATTCTTGAATCGACTGAAAAAATTATAATTCTTGTAATGTTTCTCAATCCCTAACATTTTTTCAATTTATGAAAAATTTATTAATTCATGATCCCATATTTATTGTTGCATAAAGGCATATGTCTACCACCGACACACTTCTAAATACATTAATTACAATGACAATTAATATGAAGTAAAGGAAGTATAACTTTTTTATTTGTAAACTTATTATTAATATCTTGAAATTTTCTCAATTCACACGTTGATTTTTACTCATGAATTCATGAATATTTTAGAAACTCGCAAATATTTTTAAAAATAAAAATCCTGTCAGTGAACCTTTTAAAATTCGCAAACATTTTTATTTTTTTATTTTGTGAACATCGTTTTAGCTCATGATCCTATTTTAGTTTCACAAATATTCTTTGCATTCATGAATATTTCTTGAACACATATATTTATATTATAGGAAAAAATCGAGTTCATAGATATTAAAAAAACTAAAAAGCATAATAAATCAATAAATAAATAAAATAGAAATAAGTATAAGAATCAACGGTTCTGAAACAAACCGTGAACGTACCCCCAGATGCTACATATCGCATATTTATGAGTCGCATTGTCTTCTCGCCTTCAAGCGCTACAACCCCGGTAAGCTTATTTTGTACTCCCTTGGATTCATAATATAGACTGGGCGGTAGAAGTTTTCTACTGTACTCTATCGTTTTTAATTTCACTTTCCATATTTACCCTTTTTATAATGATTTTATATAAACAATCTCAATTTGTTACAGATAAATTCTCAATTTATTTTCCTTTTGTCTTTCTGTACTTATTTTTAATTTTCTTGTTCATCACTTTACTTTAAATGAATGAATTTTTATTTCTATGTTTTAAAATTAAAATGTATACAATTAATGTAAGTTAATAGTTTCATTGGGTTTTAACTTCATTGCAGATTTCAAGACTCATCATCGCGGTGAAAAATATGGACATTGAATATTTCTAAAGATGTTCTAGGTGCATTTAAAAGTTGTCCATTGTCTCAAAAAAAATCATAATGTATTTAGGAAATATACTATGTGTATTTTATAAATATTTCATCACATTTAAAAAATATTCATGCACTTAAAATTGTTCACCATGCATATCAAGATTATTTACTATGCTCAATAACATGTTCATCGCATATTTCGAAATGATGTAAGGTTCGTTTTAAACTGTACATTATTATTTAATTTTTTTGTAATGTATTTACAAAACATTGATCGTGTATTTTTTAAAGTATCATGTATTTAAATAAATCATGTTTTACCAATAGTTTATCATGTATTAACAAAATGTACATCACGTACATACAAATGGTCATCGTGTATTCTTAAAACGAAATTCAAGCGTGTATTACAAGAATATTCATCGAATATATGAAAAATGGTCATCTCATATTAAGAAGTTCATCATGTATTGAATAGTCTTCATCGTGAAATACAAAAACTGATCATTGTGTACTAAAAAAATTATACATCGCATATTTTAATATATGAATGTATTTACTAAGGAAGTTCATGTATTTTTTATAAAATGTTTATGTAGTTTGAATAAAGTATTCAAATATTTGTTTAGTACGTATATAATAACATTTACATATTGCACCCGTCAGACCTTTATAATTTAGTAATTATAGTTTTACTTAATAATAAAGTAACTATGAAATAAACCAAAAACTTAGTATTTCTTAGAAAAAACAATAATTATATATAAAAGTGGAAAAATAAAATAAAATAATTCTAGTTTTTAGTGCCTAATTTCTTTTGATTAATTCCATTAATGGAAATTTGGTACTGTAAATCATTCACGGACTTTTTCGTTTGTAGCCTATCACAAGCTAGTGATGAAAATAGCTAAGCTCAAAGTGCAGCGGCCCAGCCAAGAGGACGGCTAGGCGATTGCAGGCTACTGCTAAAGGTGACACATAACACCACCCATCTACTTTTGCCGAGGCGTTTTCTTCATGGCATTTTTTCATCAAGTCGGTATATAGATTAATTTTGGCTACAAAATAGTACAGAATAGATTAGGTTGAGAGCGACACCGTGCAAACAGATACTGCACCGGATCGGGCATCACGATCTACCTTGTGGAAATCAAAGGTACCATCCAAAGTATACAACTTCACATGAAGGCTGGCTAGGTGATCCTTGCCAACCGAAGCTATCAGGAAGCAGGGAAAATGTCAAAAAACGATGTTTATCAGATCTGTAACTCGGTTAAAGACAACTGGAAGCATCCCCTTATCGATTGTTGCATTTCAAAATGTGTGTGGGCTTTGATGGAAGAGGATCTACTTGAAGCTCTTGTGTCGAATAGATATGAGGACCCATGTTGTCGTTGGCTTTCTTGGTCCAAAATACATTTAAAGGGGATGATCTAGATGAGATCCTTGTCACGCTATGATCGATCGGTGGATGAGGCGCCGCGATATCCGTGATCATGAGTTCCAAAGCCCGTTGGGCATACAAATTCTTAAAAGCTCTCGGAGAGATTCCAGCTCATGCATCTCAACAAGGGACCTGCATGCAATTTACAGAAGTTCAACCGCTTCTACCTTGCTAACCCCTAATTCGGCAGAAGTTAAAATTAATGTGAACGCGATTGTGTCGATGGATGGGAAGCGAGTTATGGCTACGCCGGTGTGTCGCGACAAGTTGGGCAACTAGGGTGCTTTCCTGGTTGTCATCAATGGCATCGTTGATGCCTCTCCACTGGATCTTGCTCGTGTGATGAAGGACTAGCTCTTGGTCAAGAGGAGATTATGGATATCTTTACTGAAATCCCATGCAAGTATGCAGCAATTTAAAAGAAATCAAGCAGCAAGCCATCTATTGAACATTAGTTTCATGTTCAAAGGGAGAAAACAGAACTTCCGAGCACATACTTTCACTAAAGCATCCTCTTCTTTTGAGTTTGGTCGCCATGTTTGGCTTTCTTCTCTACCAGACTTCACAAATTTACATGTTAACATTTTGAGTTAATAGAGGATGCTTAAACCCCTAAAAATCAGCCATTTCTCAAGAAACAAAAAAGCCATTTGTCGCCTCGTCCAAATCGGTTTCTATTGCTGCGAATAACACATATGGATGAATGTTATTGAACTGGCCCAATAGTGTATTTTAAATTATTTTGATTATTTCTCGATTTTGTTGTAGAACAATTCTTCCTTTGAATTTTCCGGTTTATGTTTTTTCTTTCATTTTCCCTCTTTTTTCTTTCTTCCTTTTTTATTCTTCTGTTGACTTTCTTCGGGTTCTTTTATTTCTTATTTTCCTTGTTTTATTTATTTTATTTTTCACTTTTGAACACTTGTATACCTTTTGCACACAATGTATATTTTTCATATACACCAGAGGAAATTGTTGTATAACTTTAATATTTATAAATACATAATTGACAAAAAACAATGTCATCTTGTATATATATATATATATTAAATTTTATAATGTCTTTAAATATTTAATAAAAAAATGGACATATTTTTTATGTCTATTTTTTCATGTATGTTTTAAATTTATCGTGTAGGTCGTTTTGTAAAGAGCTTTGCTACACAAACATAAGGTTACAGAGCAAGGAAGCTTACGTAAAGACAGGACAGGTTTTAAATGGAGGGAGATTGGAGGACTCCCAGGCCCACTTTAAAATTCAAGGAGGTCTTTTATTAGTTAAGAATGAATGTTACGGAAGGAACATAACTAATTTTCAATGGTGTAGCATTTTTTTGCTTAAAACACATGATTATTTTTGTAATGTATGTTTTAATCTCTACATTTTCTCACACGTGATGTACATTTGTTATATACATCAAGGATATTTTTTATACACCTTTAGTATTTTCTAAATAGAAGATTGACATTTATTATGTTCTTACGTACATTTCTTGGAACACATGAACTTTTTTTGTCGAGAACTTTTCTCTTAACTGTATCAACATTATTTTAACAACATTAACATTTTTTGTACATTGTTTAATTTTGTCAAAATTATATGTTTTCTAAAATAAATATTGAATTTAAGTTTTGAAATGTATGTAAGACAAATTCTTAATTTTTAAAATTTAATTATGAATATAATATTTAAAAAGTATAACAAAAGGAAAAAATGCATGATATCAGCCTTACAAAAGATAATAGGTCAGCCTAGTAACCGGCTTCCAGAGGCAACGCAAACTATTGTCTGGCGACAACCCAGACATAGGAGAGAACCTAATTGAAGAGTACCCTTTGGGCAGCTGCCGCAAAGGTTACTTCTAGTGCGCTGAGAGCGTGTCATAAGTCGCGTTCTGAGTGCTTCATTGAGATATTTTTTATTTCATGTACGCATTTTTGGGGTTTGGATGATTTTCATTAGTTTTTCGGTTTTGCGCATCTTTTTATTATTTTTACAACGGAAATTTACTAAAATATTTTTACGCGCAAAAAAAAATACCTTTTTTATTTTTTATTTTACGAGAGGCAGTAACAACAAATAGAGAGAAAATACATATTCAACCTGGAAAAGGTAAGGTGAGGATATTTTTTATTTGATTAGGAATGGTTATTACTTTTTTTATTAACCTAGGTAAGATTAGATTGCAAAATAGTCATACTGCAAACCAAAGGAATATAAAGTCTTGCACAAGTCATAAGAGAATCGTCCTTAGCTAAACGATGTCAATAAAATTTGTGGAAATCTAACCCAGCTCACCCTTTACTCCATCTTAGAACGAAGTTGGGTTTCTATTTGGAAAAGGCTTCTATTCAGCCGGCTGATTTTTCTTACGCGTCCGCCTTCTGCTCCACCGTTGGATCAACTTATCACACAATTTCTTCTAGCGTGCTTATTCTTTGTAGCTTTTCTTGCCTTAATTTTTCGCACGTGTGTTGTTCCTTGTAGTCTTTTTTTTTTGCGCGTGTGTTTAGAGCTTTATTATTTTTGGCGCGACGTATTCAAAGCAAAAATGAATCTTTGCAACAAGGTGCTTGTTGCAAAGCTTTTGAGCGCAATAAGATAAACGTTGCAAACATCTTTGAGTAGTTTAATTTTTTTTTGTTTTGCAATAAGGTGGGTGTTGCAAACTCATTAAACGCCACAAGTCTGTTGTTGCAAAGGAGCTTCGCAACGTCATTTGTGTTGCAAAGAGGTTTCACAACATTGTTAGTCGTACAAGCACTGAGTTATAAAAAAATATGTGCGTACAAATAAAATTTTGCAACAAGCATCTTGTTGCAAAGAATGTTCTACGTGATACGCTAAATCGAATGGCGCCCGTGAAAAAAATTTGCGTACAAAAAAGCTTCGCAACAAGCATCATGTTGCAAAGACGCTTTGGAACAAGTATTCTGTTGCAAAGAATATCCTTGGCATCTCTAAATATACACATCTCCTAGGCGTACGATGCGTGCTAATCCAACGGCATTCGAGCCGGCGGATCCTTTCAAAGGATCAGCCGGCGGACCCCCCTAGCGAACGTTTTTCAATTGGGAAAAGATTCCTGTCAACCGGTTGATTACAGTGAATCGTCCGCCGCCTCGGACATGCGCCACGCGTCCCATGTGGGGTCCATCACCGCTTATCTTTTTCTTTCTTATCTCCGTCGCTAATCACCCGAGCCATTCGTTTTCTCTTTTCTTTCCTTCGTCTTCCAAAATCTTCTCATCCAAGACCTTGCCCGAGAAGAGAAGCCTTCCATGGCCGATGGACGATGCAGCGACAAGACGATGCTAGATGTCGGCGGCGCAGGCGCTGGAAGTGCCGGACTGCACCGCTCAAGGACCCTGCCTTCGAGTTCACCAACGATTTCATCGTTGCTCGCCGCTGTTTTGAAGGAATGCCAGCGTCCATGGTTGTCACCTCCTCTAGATCAGATGTCACCATTGATGTGGTTGTAACAATAGATCTTGCAACATGATTTTTATTGCATTTGTTTATTAAATATGACCTTTGTTACAAAAAAATTGTATAGAATTTTTCTCAACACGATTTGTGTTGTAAAAGATTTTTTTATTCTTTGGTACAAATGCTTCTGCAACACAAGCTTTTCTGAAAATTGGTTGGATTTCTTTGCAACAGAGGCTTTGTTGCAATGGTCCGACCGCAACAGAGTCTGTTGCAAAGCTCGTTTGTCTCAGATGCGCACGTTTGTAAAGAAATGGTTGGATTTTTTTGCAACAGAGACTCTGTTGCGATGGTCCGACTGCAACATAGTCTCTGTTGCAAATCTCATTGTCTCATATGCGTGCGGTTTGCAAAAAAAATGTTGGATCCCTTTGCAACAGGGACTCTGTTGCAATGATCCGACCGCAACAGAGGCTCTGTTGCAAGGTTCGTTGACTCGGCTACGCGGGATCGGATGGTTCTCGTTTACTGCATCGTGCGGTTCTACTGGCGGCGGAAGTTTTATAATCTACACCCGGCGGACGCGTAGCGTTCCCCTTTCTATTTTCTCCACTTGGGGGCGGGGGAGGTGGAAGATAGGCATATCTCTGCCAACTTCAGAGAGATTGCTCGCCGCCTCCTTGTAGTCACTCTTTTTCGAGAAATCCAACTCCATCACCAAAGTGGCAATCCTTTGACAAGCTAAGCAGCTCCCTCAACTCACTATTAGTGCCAAGCGGGAAAAAATGGCACATTACAGAAACAAAACACCTCATGGTGATATGTGAGGACCACACAACTTCCTCCCTTGTCTTTTGCTTTAGGCATTGCACCATCTGCATTTCCCTTGATCCACCCTCCATTTGAAGGGATCGCCAGATGTCCCTTCACTTGGGTTTTACGATATCTTTATCGTGGGTGAAGATTGTAGTTGTTCATCCCAGACTTAACATCACTGGATTTGGAGAACATCTTCCAATATGTCACTAACACTTATCTATCCACCAAGGCATAAGACCAACTCTAGGAGAGTCGTCATATAAGTCTTGTCGTCATATTAACCACTATTATAAGGATTTTGGTCAAAAAACTATAAGAGAGTCGTCATCTTGTCATGAATCGTCAAACAGAGTGTCGTTCATATTTGGTCTTCGAGTCGCCATATTGAGGCACGCTTCATTCTTAAATTCACTATGCTTCCTAAGTATGGAGGCACCAGAATCAATTGAGCACTCAATTTACGCTTTGCAATCCCGATTTTGACTTGGTCCATGCCTGGTCTGTGGGCCGTTTTATTCGCTCTCAGCGTGTTGGTCGTGTGAGTTTTCTATTTTGAGGGCCCAGGCTATCGGAGGCAAGGCTGGAGGGCGCGGTTTCGCATGGCGGCTGGAGGGTGGCGTGGCGGTTGGAGGGCGTGGGGGCTTCGAGGGAGGGGGTGGCGTTGCGGCTGGAGGCTTCCCGTTCGCCACACATTGTTCCTTGGACCCTCATTACGAGCGAACCGTCGCTCCCTGGGCACTGGGCGTGAACATTCGGTCGCACTGGAAGAACGCTCGCGCGAACCAGCCAGCTTTGCTCGCTCCCAAATCCCAGGGCAACCCAGTTCCACAGTGGACCATCAGGCTATTTGGTGGGCTTTTATAATTATCTCTACTTATAAAAACAAATAGCAATCCCCCCAAAAAATAAAGCAACGGTTTAAAAAATCTAAAAACTATGAAAATTGAATCATGTATATAAAAACACATGTATATATGAATGAAAATAACAGAAATATTTGATATACAAATTATATATTAGTTACGTAGAATGGCAACTGCAGTGTATATAACATGGCAAATCGTTGTAGCTTTTGCCTTTTGTTGTCACACGTGTGTTGGGAAGTTGCCACTCGTATCTACAGCGATTGCCATTCAAAACCGTTCGCTCTTGTCATGCCCGGGAGCGAACGTTTGCTCCCTATGATTACCCAACTTTATTTGCCATGAAGATGAATGTCTTTTGCCATGGCAAAAAATAAAATTTAGTTGCCACGGCAAGAGATTATCTTCAATTACCATCTCAACCAAATAAACTGCCATGAAGATGATTGTCTTTTGTCATGGCAAATATTAAAATTTAGTTGCCATGGCAAGAGATTATCTTTAATTGCCATGTCAATATAATTTTATTTGCCATGAAGATGAATGTCTTTTGCCATGGCAAAAAAATAAAATTTAGATGCCATGGCAGGAGATTATATTTAATTGTCATCTCAACTAAATTTTATTTGCCATGGAGATTATTGTTTTTTCCCATGGCAAAAATTAAAATTTAGTCGCCATGGCAAGAGATTATCTCTAATTGCCATGGAAACCAAATTGTATTTGCCATGAAAAAAATTAAAATTTAGTTGCCATGGCAAGAGATTATCTTTAATTGTCAACAAAATTGTATTTGCCATGAAGATGAATGTCTTTTCCATGGAAAAAATTAAAATTTAGTTGCCATGGCAAGAGATTATCTTTAATTTTTAACAACTACAATTGCCATGGTTCTTGTAAAAAATAAAATTTTGTCACATTTTGACAAATGCCATGTCCAAAAACTCTTTATTTGCCATGGTACGTAACTAAAAATGCCATGAGACGGTCAACGGACATCTAAAGGAGTTGTAAAAAAAGAAACTAAAAAAGGGTGCTTTGCTTTAGGTGGGATTCGATCCGACCCCCCCCCCCCCTCACATTAGAAATCACAACGACCTACCACTACGTCAGTCCTATCAGTTTGTTGAACAGCTTGTTCGCGCGCTATTCGTATGACGCGAACTTGTTTAAAATGCTGGCTTGGCTTGCCAATTGCTCTACGATCCGTGCAAAACCGATCCGATGGTTGATGACAAGGTCGCGCAAGGTGATGTCTGAGCGACTGTTCGCTCTGTATCATTAGGGTTGTTCCTTTGTGTCGGTGCCTGCGGTGGAAAGGAGGAGATGGTTGGCTGCTCCGATGCGCAACCGATTCAATTCTTCTTCTGGTCTATTGCTTGCCTTGCTTGCTGGCGAGGTTCGTTTTTGCGAGATTCAGGCGTCGTCATTTGCTGCCTGTCCGAGTGGTTCGTGCTGCATTGAAGTTGATCTTCGTTGTTGCTTTAGATCTGATTTTTGTTGGCTTGTTGCTCATATATGCTCTGTTTTTCTGTATGGCAGAGCTTGATGGTGTTAATCTGTATTAGGGATGCGGGAAGGACATGGATGATGTGTTGATGCGTTCTTCTTGTGTAGGCGTGGTATGCCTTTTTTTCTCCCCTTTATTTTCCATGGATCGATTTGTTTCTAGTGATTAATTTGAATGTACGATTTTGTTGGGTTTGTGCTGATATGTATGGATGGATGGCTATGGATTTGTTTTGACGGAGCAAGAACAACCCATACGGCTTGGAGGCGCTGATTCGTACTTCTTCCACGCAAAGCACAGGCACTATGTGTTGTGATTCCCTGGTCATCGTTGGTTGAGAGGCGTTGTTCTTGCTCACGCCTGCTGCTACCTTCTTCCTCTGATGCGTCCTTCTCCTACCACAGCACGGTATGCCCTCCTTTTCCACGTCTTGTTATTTTTTTTTTTGGTTCATCTTGGGTATGTGTTGGATGTAGGCTGGGCTAGAAGATAAGGACGTGTTGGTCATGTAAGATTTCTAGCTACTGCAGGTTCCTTGGTTGGTTGTGCTGGTTTGATTGTGATTGTTGTTAGTTTGTGCGATTGTAGTTGTTCTCAGTTGGTGGGGATTGTTCAGGTTGGGGTTGATGATGGTCATTGAGTATATTTTAAGGATTTTTTTAAATGCTAGCATTATGAAATAAGATATTTATGTATCTTTTAGTGATGCTTGTTATGGGTGATTTCTTAACCAAATGATTAAAAGGTACGCATAGATTATAATTTGGGTCTTCGTTGTGTTATAATCTCCGAATTTTTATATCAGTGTGTTGAAGCTGTGATTAATTTTTTCGTAGCTAGCCAAGCAACCAGCTCCACACATATATGTGCTAAATTATGTTAGAAGTTATAAGATTTTTTGTTGTACCCCCGTTCAGACAAACCAATTTTTAAATAGTAAAGTATAAACTATAATGAACAGTAGCAAGGTCTACAACGACATTGGCGGTTTGAACTAGATACTATGTGGACACAAGGCTCAGTGTTACTTAATGTATACAACAAAACAAGTTATGTTTAATTTGCTAGGTCATTCTAGAAAGTGTTCTTGAGAAATTATACCGTTTTGGTATAATTGGTTTACATTTGTTTAGTGCTTTCTTTGGTTGATTTTTTCATCAAGAATTCACTTTCTTATGCAGGACCATGGCGGCTACTACAAGTTGAAAACAAGCCTCTACTCCTGCACCCCATTGTCCCTAAACGGACAAATCAGAGCAAAATCCTTTGACTATTTATGCTATGCACGTTTTTTGTCTCTTTAAAATTTAATATTCTAATCCATTTAAGATTTGTTTCTAGTTTTCCTGAAGTTGATTGCTTGCTAAAGTTTTAACGGTAATCCTTTTTCCTGGCCAGCACCAACATGCGACTATTGGCATGCGGTTGATTGATTGACCAAACTGATGTTCTAGCATGTTTAAAACAATTTGCTAGGTTACTACATGAAGGGTGTCAAATTGCATTATCCTCCTTACGTTTTATGTGATGACAAATCACTCTTGAATTTTGTTTTCACTAGAACATTTGTAGTGCTGCATCACATGGTTCAATTTTAACAGTGTGGTATGCCGGTTGGTATGGTCTAAGCATTTTGTTTCAAGAAAAGTATATAAATAAGGAGTGCACAGATAAAAAAAGGGTTCTTGGGTCTTGTCACATGGGAGGATACTCCTAAAATGCAGTACTTAAATATTGCGAGTATTATTCAGGTTTATATGTATTTATGTGTTTTCTTCGTAGTCTGCTTATTTACTTATGTGTTCTCTACCGAATATTGTCATCAATTTAGATGTTCATTCGCGAGATAGCAGTTGTCGAGGCATTCAACTTACGCTCCTTGAATGCATGTACATAACTACATATTGTAGCACAATTCAATGGGATCGTGGCAGTCATGTTACTACAGTCCTCAGGGAGCCTTGGAAACTCTTTGGCAATTTAATACGTGCTTTAGGTGTTTTTTTTCATTTGGATTTTACATGTTCAAGTTTTTTCCCTCTTGCAGTAATCTGAAGTGGTGTTGTTTACTGAAACTAATGTTGAGAATTTGAGAGGTGTTGAAGGTCGAGCTGCTTCTGAGATACTTTTATGCCTCCGCATTTTCATGTGATAGAATTTAGGAGTATATCTCACCTCATTGTCTGACTCATGGCACTTCGCATTTTTCATTACCTCTGGTTGTATAGGTTTTTGATGCAGGCAAAAACAAACTAACAAAAATTATGAAGTCTCAAGTACTACAAATGCCTCGAGGGATCATTCTCGCGTGGTGTGGTGGCCCACACGACTTAACATGCTAAAATACATGGGACACAAGGGAGGTGAAAGTGAGATTCAGGTGGTTCAATCAGCAAAATTAAATGTAAGTGGATCATATAGTATACTCCTGGAGTAGTTGGATTTCTATTTTGGTGACAATATTTCATTTTCAAATAATTTAAAATAAACTTTTACTAATTGTCAAGATCTTGCTTGCTACAAGAACATGAGATACAGTATTGTACATACAAGTATTTTTTATTTTAACATTACTAAGCCTTATGCGCCCAGTTCATGCTACTTGCTTGAACTGGTTACAGTGTTTTCCTGGCAGTCTGAGGTTCATCCCAAGAAATCATTTACTGTTTGCAATGCAGCAAATTTGGTGCCACCATAACATGTATTAGTGATTGAATAGATGTTCCCTTTTAAAAAGTTATGTAATGTCAGGGTGCAGCTTCATATGCTAATTTATACTTCTTGAGTGTGTATCGTCGATTCACCCAGACTAGAATCTTGTGTGATTATCGGCCATAATAGATTTTCGTTTTTATCTCATAACATATGCATCTTGTGAGTGTCCACTACGAATTCAATTAGCTTTCCTCTTGCTTAGGTGTTGTGAAGTATTCCTGATTGCTCATCATGGTTCTGGTGCCATGTCAACAGTTCTGAGTATGTAAAACATGAGATGATAAAGGTTGTATAAGAGGTATTCCCCGTTCCTAAACTCTTATGTTTTTAGTTTTATGTGATGCAGATGACTTATTTTTATTGGACATAACAATTTATCAGTGAATGGATCGTATTGAGAAGAGAGGAAAGGTAAATACGAAAGCAATAGCTGGGAGGTTTAGTTTCAAATCGTATAGTAGACATTGTGAAAAGGTATTTTTGTTCATATATTTGTGTAATGCTGACTGCTGGAAGCATTGAACCTTGGGTGAATAGTACATCCATAGTAATACACATTGTATTAATCTATTCTATGGCCTTCATTAGTTCCAAGTCATATAGAGTTGTTCCCTTAAAAAAGTCATATAGATGTGTTAGTTGTTTCGCAAAATTTATGTTTTTGTTGGCTCTGCCTTCTTTTATAAGTAGTTCAAAATACTATAAACTGTCTAAAAATACATTGTCCTTATTCTACTCCCTGCTGAGATATAGCTTTTCATAGCTTTATCAAAATTAGATGAACATATTCTACTGCCTAATTTACTTGAGCTTTTGCTAGGTTAAGTTGAAGCATATCAACTTAGTAAAGTGAAGTAAACAAAGTTCGCACTGTGTGGTCTCTGGAGCGGCATGGTATAAACATCTTGAACTTGTATTGCTTCCTCCACAACTAATTAGGTTGACATGACCTTGCACCTGATCTGGTTATGACTTGTGTGGATTGTGGCCGTATGTATCTCTTGATATTTTTTGGTGTACTTTGTGCCACTTCATGTATGTCATGTTTCTGTTATGTATGTGGCCATTCAAGTTGCTTATTCAACTTAACATTAGTGGAGTTTTGATAAGGACCCTACAATTGCTTATTCAGCTGCAACACCTAACTAAGCTCAATGTAAAGAATGAGAGCTCAAGTAGTCTGCAAACCAAAAAAATATTAAACAACCTAATGCACCCGACCTCACCACAAGCATTTTGACCAAACGGCCCAGAAAAGCGCAAATGTCCGCTTTCAGTATGTAGTTATGTGTAAACTACATGTGTTGTGAATGAAATTTCAGGTGGGGCCACCTCATGTGGGATGCAAAGGAGGTTGGAGAAAAGAAAATGTCTGGTTGATGAGTGGGCTTCACCATTATAGAGAAAGCAAATATGAAGGCCCTGAGTTTACTTGCTGCTTTTCAGAACTTCATAATTTTTAGAGTGCAATTCATAACTATTACTATGAGGACTGTTTTTTGCACATACAACAGCCTCGTGCGTGTTAGGGTGTGAGACAAATTCCCTTGGAGACAAGAGTCAAGAAGGTACACGAGCTAGGCAGATAGCCCACACAAGAGTCAAGAAGGTACAAGAAGGTACGTGGCTGCGAGATCACCACAACTCCAGTGATAATCAAATGACATATCATTAGCTGTAACTCGGAAGAAATGAGATGAACAGTAGACATACTTTTTTTGTTTTTTGCGGGGAACAGTAGGCACACTTGCACGGCTAGTAACCCCAAAGCTTGTTTGCATTCGTAGCTTGGTAGCTTAGCCTCCCCCGCGCAGGTGACAACGATAGCTACCTCTGGTCTGGATACATCCACCATGTTTTTTTATATGTATGCTATAAATTAGTTGATTTTTAGCTTGTAATTAGCTACATAATGTTTTACTACCAAAACATCAGAAATATTTTCAAACCAGATATATTACACTCATAGGACTAATTCATAGAAGATGTAGTTAAAGATGTTTTAGATTATTGTGCGCTCTGTCCAGTTGTTGTTTTTTCTTCACATGCACGATGTTGTTAATATCGTTATTAAGCTATGTTTAATTATTTTGGTTAAATTTTTGGAAGGGTTGGAGTAAAATTTTCACAACAACTATTTGCGGATGTTGTAGATCAGTTTTAGGTATTTCTAAGGGATCTCCAACATTAATCCCTAAGAGGGACGGCGTACCTGTTCACAGACAGGGGATCAGTCCGCGGATACTGAAACGGGAGCCATTCATCCAATCCTAACCGCAAATGTCCACTAGATTTCAATCAAAATTTACTGGAGTATGATAAATTCGAACGAAATCTATTAAAATCCGTATATAATTTACATGTCCGGAGTAATTTTGTCTTTGGGAATGATAATACTACGAGATTTTGGGAAGATTCGTGTCTGGGGGAGACGCCGTTAGCCTTACAATACCCGAGACTTTATAATATTGTACAACGTAAAGAGGCGTTCGTTGGTACAATTTTTGGATTTGTTCCTTTAAACATCCAGTTCAGGCGCACACTGATAGGTCAAAGGTGGGATGACTGGCTACATCTTGTGCGTCGGTTGATGGAGGTCAACATATCTGATGGGCCGGATACACTGAATTGGAAACTCTCGGTCTCAGGAGTATTTTCTGTAAAATCAATGTATGTGGATTTGATTAATAATGGTTCCCTCCCTAAGTCACTTCATATTTGGAATATCAAAGTCCCATTAAAGATAAAGGTTTTCATGTGGTTTGTTCATAAGGGAGTCATTTTGACTAAGAACAACTTGGCAAAGCGTAATTGGGTTGGGAGTCAACGATGTTGTTTTTGTGATCAGGATGAAATGATTCAACATCTTTTTCTCAAATGTCCATTAGCCAGGTTATTGTAGCGTACAATACAAGTGTCCTTTAATATTAGTCCTCCTGTTAACTTAGCTAGTCTGTCTAGCTCTTGGTTGAATGAGATTGAGCCAAAGACAGCCGCACGTATTCGCGTCGGAGTATGTGTGTTACTTTGGGCCATTTGGAACTGTCGGAATGATATTGTATTTAACCGTAAGAACATTACCATATTTTTGCAGGTTATTTTCAGGGCGTCTGACTGGATCCGTATGTGGTCCTTACTGAGCCGCGCGGAGACCAAGGAGCATTTGGATACTAGGTGCAACCGATGGGAGACGATCGCATGGGATACCTACAACCGGTTTGGATGGCGGTCTGTTAATAGGATTGGTGTTTAGTCATCTTTTCCTATTTATCGCAGGTTGTAACGGATTTTCTTCTCCTGCGCGAGAATGGAGACATATGATCTGTGTAAGACTTATCTTAAACTTGATACTTTGCTTAATAAAATGGTTGTGTGCATCGATTGATGCAGAGGCCGGGGTACACCTCCTTTTCTAAAAAAATGAATAGAAGAAATATGCTTAAATAAAAATAGAAAACTAATCGGATTCCATGTCCGTCTTCGCGCCGTTGAGGTCTAGATCCATCTACTCGTTCAGCTCGGCTAGCTCCTCTCGTCATCCAGGTCGTCAAAGATCTCGTCGATTCTCGCATGTTGCTCGCGGATGCGACGACCGTTTGCTTGCACCTCGCTCTCCGAATGAATGGAGTCGAGGATCACCTTTTGTTTCACCGTGACGAGATTCACCAAGACGGTCGCCTCAATGGTGTGCCTATCCTGGATTTCCTGGGTGAGTTGACGCCGGTGTGTCGGAGTAAACTCCTCATCTTCCTGCTCCACCTCCTCGTCCTCCTCATCAACATGATCCTTCTCCCCCTCATCTGCGTGACCTCGCTTCTCCTCGCCCTTCTCTTCCTAGTGTGGCGGTTCGTCGTCCTTCCCGGCCATCCACTGAGCCTCCTCCTCTTTTGCCTGGAGATCCGCACGCCTTGCCGGAGTGAGCATCTGCGAATGAGTTTGAGCGCGGATGAGTTTGGGCGTGGATGAGGTTGGCTACAGAGCCTCACCACGCCGTTCATATAGCCGCGGGAAGGTGGGCAGGCCACCGGCTTCAGTGGAGACCTGGGGGAGGGGGTAAGATTCTCGTCCACCATGTTTGCATTGAAGAGGCATTGTCACTTCAAAGTCATTTTGTCACGTCTTCGGCATTGAACGTGCATGGTCAACGTGGAGCTGGTGACATCGTCATCGCTTCGGAATTGTTCCATCGCGTCTCCCCACATTGAATATGCACGGACAACAGAGTTCTGATACTTCTGATCCATCTCGTCTCATCTCTCCTGCATTGAACGTGTGCACGAAGCTCTAGCCGAAGCCCTCCAATAGCATCTCTGGCATTAAATACACACGACAACAGAGTTCTGATGCTTCCAAGCCATCCCGTCGCATCTCTCCTGCATTGAACGCGTGCGCGAAGGACAAAGCTCTCATCGGAGGTTTTCAGTACCATATCTTCGGCATTGAACGACATGGTAACCTCTTCGCGCGTGGAGAGGTTTGTTTGTGTAGCAGAATTTTGGGTGGGACCTGGGTTTCGGATGAGGACGTTTGGACGGTCTGAACTCCCGCAAAACCCCTCCGGTTTGGGTTAACTTTTGCACACAAAAAAGAAATACAGACCGGCATGTGGAAGCATACATGACCGCGTTGGATGGCAAAAGTTATCTGAACTACCCAGTCCAAACGGATGCAAAGGGTTTGAGGTTGACGTTGGAGATGCCCTACTACGTTAAATTACTTTTACATGTAAAATGTGCTTAATATTGGTACGCACATGCAAGTTCTAAGTTGATAAAAATTTAGTATACATAATTTTTGGGGTTAGTACTAATGTTTGTATGATAATATGTGAACTCTCTTGACTTGTTAATGTTGATATGTTGATGTTGATGGATATTTAAAAAAAAAATAACACGTTATATATTTCTGCAAGGATATCCATCATCAAGTTAAGGTATAAATAATGTCCCGTAATATTTTTCAACCTAATGGGTAAAATTTGTGTGAGTGATGATACTGATATTTTAAGTTATCGAATAGTATGTTAAAAATAAATTCTTATAAAATGTTGTTATGTTATCATTTTGTTAATTTTTAATTTTTAATTAAATGTCTAAACATTATATGTAGTCCAAAAATTATATCAGACAATTTTTACACGGTACTTTATTTGTTTGCAACTTACAAAATTATTTCTAGGATTAAGTAAATAATTCGCAAAAGCCCTTTAGGATTAACAAATTTCCCAAAATTATTTCAGGGTTTTATAATTTCTAAAAACCAACTTTTTAAATCCTACATGCTCTTTCTAGAATATAATAAAATTTTAATTTCAAATAATCAATGAAAAAAATAGCGCGTTATAGCGTCGCTAATAGCACGCTATAGCGTTTCGGGCAATGCCTCGCTAAATGAATCTGAGTACAATTTTTTGATTATAGCACGCTATAGCACGAAATAGCACGCTAATAGCATCTTTTTAGGGTCACGTTATTTTGTCATAGCACGCTATTTTTTACATTGCAAATAATTGAGGAATTCATGTTATCCTACATTTTTATTTATTAACTTAAAAATGGAAATTACTTTATTAATTGTATTTTTGGAGAATTCATATTATCTCCTCTCATGGAATTATCAAAAATATTTAAATAGCATTTAAATGCAAAAAATCCAAAGTCAAACAAGAATTCAATAATGAATATGGTCCCACAATAAATTAAAATTCATTTTATTATCGGTACAAAATTTAATTGTGCTTTCACTAAATGTGAAAAGGGATAGAAGAAAGAAAATTCATTGTTTTGAATGTGAATAAACCTCACAACCAAGATTTTCATTATGGATAAATGATTATCCAATTTTAATAAATGCTTTGCAAAGGTTTAAATAAGGACTCGAAAAGATTTTATTGCCCAGGAAAATCAAAACAATTCACCCAACTATTTTTCTTTAACATTCCAAAATTTGAAATTTTTCTAGGATGTTTACAATATGTTACTTTAAAACTTCCGAAATAAAAAATATGATATCAACATTAAGATACTTGAACATAGATAATTTTGCGGCATAGTACAAGAGAAATTGAATGCACATCTAAACAATGAAATTAAAGTATTACAACTGAAATTATGATACAAAACAATGCTTCGGATTATTGTACAAACACTAAATCATCATCACTATTTCCGCTAACATATTTTCCCAAATATCTTTACAATTGCATCCAAGTGTCACCTAGACTAGCTTGCCTAGCATAAACTCTTCACTAGAAGAGTAATCATCATCGCTTAGCTTTAATGATGCAACACTCTTATCTGATATACTGCTCTTCAAGCTTGCACAACCCTTGGACTTGTTCTTTTAGCTTGATCCACTTGTTGATGATGCAACAAGAACCTTGTTCATTGAGCTTGCGCCACTGGGATGATGCATCAGTTGACTACGATTTTCCGTTAACAATAGAAATAGGGTCCTGTAATAACTTCACCCATCTATAGCTAAAGATTTTGCTGTTCAAATTTTTTTCATTCGTTGTCTACCTCTGCAAATCACAAATAGCAATAAAACAAAATTAGAATGACCAATAAATGGACTAACTAAGTCAAAACTGAACTATAAATTACCTTAATGTGGTCCTCATATTCTTTCTGTGGGAACGTATTCTGGGAGTGCCTATAAGAATATGTGAATTGTTTAACCTTCGCACCATCATATATATGAGTTTAGCATATCTTTCACCTTCCACGCAACCGCAAAAATTTCTTGTCGAATTTCCTATGTACTTACAGGACACACCTCCAAAAGCCCGCATGCATCAAAAAAGGTCTTAGCCAACTTTTGGAATTGAATTTCACTAGTAACTAGATCATCGAAAGGGACACTTGGAGCCCCCCTAAAACCCAACTTCCTTCCTACGAAACCTCTCAAAACTAAGAAGGACATCAATGAAGTAAACATGAAGGAGATGTTACCAGACATGACCGATTAAATGGCTAAGGTATGATGCATAACACAACAAGCGGAGAGGGTTTTATGGAGCCACCAAAACAACAGAAATGTGAGAACATTTGGTGGCAGAAAGAAATGGCGAGAAAGAGGATGATGAGAAGAATATAGGCTGGAAAGGGTTGGCAGGAAAGGGGCTACTGAGAAGAAAATGGGCGAAAAAGGGTTGGCAGGAAGATAAATGGTGGGAAAAAGCTGCAAAGAGAAAATGGGTGGGAATGTGTTTCGTACAAATTGCTTGTGAAGACATTCAGTGGAAGTTTTATAGATTTGGTAGTTTTGCCGATAAGGATAAATTAGACGAGAACTGCACTTATTTGAGAATCAACAACTACAACAACAACAAAACCATTCAACGCAATACTAACTTCGTGGAATAATACGTATGATAAAACAATGTAGTATTGGAATGAGTGCAATTATTATTTTCTTCCATCAGACAGGCGGCGATGCCTCAGGGCTACACGAGCCTGTTGCACAGCCCATGGCAGCAAGGAGCCACGTCATGTCATAACATCATCGACTGTGGCGGCTGGGTCCCATTTTCCCCTTTTGGTCAAACTACGCAAGAAGAAACGTAAGACCTTCCGCAATCAAAGTATCATAGCTAGTATCATGCATGTTAACTAAGCAAAATTGATAGTGTGGTATATAATTAAATGAAGAAATAGAGGATTGAGTATCATATTATGACACCGTATTATAATAAATTCTATGCCAATATGTGTTTTGCATTGCAATAAATAAAACTATCTACTATAATACTAAGCTATTAATAGTACGCATTGCGAAGATAGTATCATACACCAGTAATATATGCATGATACTAACTTCTAATGCTATTAATTGTGAGAGGTCTAATAGAAAGGATGTTGTCGCGACATGTCCCTACCGTCGTTGGTTGTAACGGCAAGCGACACATGACATTTATCGGACAAGTCATTAGATATATTTTTCATTGTTACTAAAAGGTTGTCTTTTCTGCCGGTCGGTACGGTGGCACAAGTGATCCATATTATTAAAAAAATCCAACATACCAAATACGTATAAATCATTCATTATTTTGAGAGTTAATGAGAAATATATTCATTCACGAGTCTCGAAAAAGGGACGAACTTAATTTGAGTGCATCCGGCCAGCAACTTTCCAACGATTCACAACATCATCCAATACTACTCACAATCGCAAGCTGGCTTCGTTTTGCAATCATGTACCACACCACACGTGCTGGTGTTTCTCGGTTCCCCAAACTAAACTCATGATTTTGATTGATAGTTGTAAAACTCGTGCAACACGAATACCAAACACACTTTTCTCGAAAAATAGATTGCCCACCAGCTTTCCACAAAACATCATCAGTTCATCACCACAAAAGTTTCAATTTTTCTTCTTCTCAAGTTTAAGCAAAACATCATCGCCACACGTGCTGACCACATTTGCAATCGTATCCCAATCATGTGGCACACATGCCGTCGATCATTTCTTCATGAAATCAGTGCGACACGATCGCCAACCCCCCGTTGTCTTTCCGTATGCGAAAGAAGTAAAGTTATCAAAGATCTTCGAGCCCCTTTGTCCAAAACAGCAAAATAATTAGCCACAGTAAACAATGACCTGGATCGCTTAAGCGAAATCCCATATTTTCCTCGTTCGACAAGAAGAGCAGGACACACATCACGCACCAACAAGGTCAAATCCACACTATTCGTCCTCCCGCTCTCTGTCTCTGAAAAAAAGGCAAGGTCAAATCCACGACGGTGCGTCATGGATATTATTGCTGGCGTGTAAAGGCCAATCAAGTGAGGACACAACGACAACCAAAAAAGCTGGCGGAATTGAACTGAATTGACCAACGGCCAAAGCAAAGCAAACAGGGAATGCTTTTGGGTAAAGGCTAGTGAGTGGTACCGTGGTCGAGAGAACAAAAGTTTGGCGCCTGCTCACACTGCTATAGCTGCTGCTCGCTTTGGCTGTGCAGGGCCATGGTGATGGTGTGCTAGAGGGGTCTTTTTGTCTCTTGCTAGAGCGGCAGCGCTGCGGCCATGCACCCCGAGTGGGGAGAAAACGGGGCAGGCATGGTACCAGACCACTAGCCAGTAGCAAGATGAAAGACCACTAGCCAGTAGCAAGATGAAATGGGTGCAAACGCGTGGGCCAAACCATGGTAGATAGAAGTCTGTTTGGTTGTCCGGGTGGCCTCTGAGTGTATTGCATGGGGGGACCTGGCTGAGGATGGCCTGGTTGAGCCGGTGCAAACTTTGACTGAGATGAGTGTTTGGTGAGATTGTACCATATGGATGTATCAGTGCAAGTTTTTCCTAATCTTGCTGAAATTGGGGCGGCCGGCGAGACTTGGAGCAGTGGAAGAAGTAGCAAGGTCCACGGCGGGGCGCCGGCGAGGTCCACGGTGGTGGGCGGCCGAGCTCCATGGCGAGGGCGGCGCCAAGTCCATGACGAGGGTGAGGTCCACTGCAGGGGCACCGCGAGGTCCACGGCGAGGACGTCGGCGAGGTCCGTGGCAGTGGGCGGCCGAGGTCCACGGCGAGGGCGAGGTCCATGCGCCGCGAGGTCCATGGCGAGTGCGTCGGCGAGGTCCGTGGCGGGGGCGGCGAGATCCACGGCGAGGGCAGGGGCGGCCGGCGGGATCGATAGCAGGGGCGGCCCTTGTCCACGGCGAGGGGGGGCAGGCGAGATCCACGCAGGGGGAGGGGGCGGCTGGCGGGATCTAGGGCATGCGGGAGAAACCGCTCGATAGCGGCGCTGGTGCCGGCTCAGCCTGGCTCAGGGAAACACAGCGAACTTGCGTGCGAGCTCAGCCTAGCTGAGAGCCCTATATTGCATCTGTTGGGCCTGGCCCAAAAAAAGGTGCAGCTTACCAAACACTAAAAATTTGCATGGTGGGTGCAATACAAATGCGAGCCGGACAACCAAACACGCCCTTTGCGTATGTGAATTCATGCAGTTGACAAGATCGAAATCATTACAGGGTATTCTTCACGCTTTGGTTTTGTAGGACTATGAAAAGATAGGAACATTGAAGAAGTTTGATCTCCTGTAACAACTTGCCTCATCTACGGGGTTGTTGATGGTGAAGATCCAGGATGCCGACCCAAAGAGAATGGCATCCCGGCAGACCGTTGCGCGTGCGGTCTTCCACCGCGAGGCCGAAGTATGAAGCGATGATCGACATTCGGGTTTCGTCAGCATGCTCTACCGAAGCAAAACTCTTGCACGTCAAAGTCGGTCGACGGGCAGCCCCTTCGATGAGGAGAGGTGCTTTTGATAATGGCCAACAAAGACCGCCACTGCACGAGGCTTCCTGAGGAGAATAGTTGTCCACAATTGCGTTTGCTCGATCGGCGAACCATCCTGTATCCCACAAGATCCTAGAGTTTGTCGTTATGGCGGATGTGGAGAAAGAAGAAAAGGAAACAGGCATTATGTGGTGTGTTTCACGGTTCTGCGAGTATCCGTTTAAATAGCCGATACCGGCTATAGGAGTGAAGGAGTCGGTTTGAATGTGGGTCGTCGTGTTGTCTTTCTCAGCCGCCACGCTGTTTTAATATGAGCAGGCGATGGATGGGTAGTCGTCCCATCACATCTCTCATGTATTTAGCAAACAGTCGTTAATCCCTCCAGTGAATAGTCACGTCTACACTGGCTGAGCATAAGTACTGACCACATTGGCTGATTGCGGATGCGTTCGGCAGCATTCAATGCCAGCAATCTACATGAAATGTGTAGCCGCCGCTTCACGCATAGAGAGGATATTTTGCGCGGAGGTTTTTTTGGGTGGGACTGTTTCTGCTATACGGACTTTCGCAAAGCCTTCTTCCTACTGTTTGGATTAGACTTACGGAAAAGAAACAGGTAAAGCAACCTATAAACGGATACACGATTATATTAGATAGTAGTAAAACCGATCTAAACATTTTAATCTGAATGGATACGGAAAGTTTAAACCTTATGAACTTCATCGAGAGTAATTAATATATCTACACCCTCTGTTTCTTTTTACTCCACATATAAGATTTAGTCAAAATCAAACTTGATAGAATTTGCTCACTTTTATAGAAAAACCTATTAACATCCACACTATAAAACCAATATCATTAGAAGCATCGTGACATTAGTTTTCATATGATATAACTTTGATGTTGATATTTTTTAATATAAATTTTGTGAAACTTTATTAAATTTGAGTTTGACCAAAATTTATATGCGAAGTATAAAGAAACGGAGGGAGTATACATGTTACGAGGAGGTGGCACGCCGTTGGGACATATCTTTCTCGAAAGCATAAAACGTCTGGTCTAGCCGCGTGCTTGATTGTACGCAAAAGGCTCCGTGATCTTGGCCTCCTCACTTTTACGTATGCATGCATATGCGTGCGTGCTAGCCAAAAGAGTCGTCCACTTTGCACTGCCGACGTCGCAGCATGCAACCGCCAAGATTCGCGTACGTACGCCCGGCCTCGCGTGCAGAGCAGACGACACACAGGAACAGGATCGTCAGGCAGAGGACGTACGCGGGAATCTCATCGTGGAATACTAGTCTGGGTTACGCAGCCTGCATGCATGCTTACGTTGGTGACGGTGCAAGCTTTGCCTGTATCGATCGTGGAATAGTACGACCGTGGTTGTCTCTGCGAGCTGCCGATACCGATACCGATATTGTGGACCTGAGCTGATCGTCGCACGTTGCCTGTGCGTGCTCGTGGGTCGTGGCTAGTCTCCAGACATGAGACACCGGCGTGCGTGCATGTTCGCCTCCCCTGCACAGAGGCAGGCAACGGCAACGCTTACCAGCAGGTAACGATTCTGGTCGTCGTGAAGCTGATAGCCTGATTGCATGGTCACATATATAGCACACTGCGAAGTGTGATTCGAGGGACGGATCAGGATAATTTCTGAGCGGATGGACATATTAGTTGGGTTGCCTAAGGGCATCTTCAACACAAACTTCGAATCCAACATCCGAATGTGTTCTTTGGCTCTCGTTCCTTCTTACTCCATCCCGGCTATAACGGTCGGCTCTAAAGCCTTAGATATCTCCAACAGCAGTCTAAATGGACGTGTATATGAATTTTACACAATATGACCTCAAAACTGCTCTTCGGCAGCTCGTCTAAATGGATGTGTAAATATACACATCGTCTAAATCAACCTCGGCAATGTCTATATATGGACGATGTGAAGACGTTGTCCAAAGCTCATCTGTGTAAAAACTAGAGACATTCTGTATGTAGACGTTCTGCTGCAAAATTGAATGTGTATATCAAAAAAAATCGTTATAGACCATTGTCTATATGAACATATAGACATCCAAATTTACACATGTTATTGGAGATGCTCTTATGGGATATCCCATCCAAGGAGCAAAAACCATGAGTTGACGACGTAGCGGGCAGCGGCAAGTACACCCGACCGGTATGATGGATGATGCCTCGGATACCGGGTCGGCATCCGCGCCTGAGCCCGTTCACCCGACAGAGAGGCGACGAGGTGATGTGCTCCTTCTTGACAGATAGGATTTGCGGCAGCGAGGGATGGGCCTACTTGACGACACGTTGGAGAGGAGAAGGTGGCGTCAAGCCACTGTCGTAGAGGAGCGACCGCTGGATCATGTATTCCATCTGCGCCGCAAACTCCTCGTCCGTTTGGGCGGGATCGGCGAGGAGACTAGGCTAAGGTGGTCGCTACGACAGCTGTTGCAAGGCCTGGTCCTCCTCGTCATTGGAACAGATGAGGATCTCGTTGTCGAAGTGTCGTCGCATAGTAACAACAGATGCCATAGGGATGGATAAAGAGAGGGGAAGACTCGAGGGAGAAATGTGTCGATGGTGCCGGAATCGGGTAGGGCACAAGCACGGTGAGAGACACCATGATGTACCCAGGTTCGGGGCTCTCCGGAGAGATAACACCCCTACTCCTGCTTGTCTCCTCTATATGAACGATCTCTCGAACTACAATAACTGCTCCTGGAGTTGTATCAGAGGAAGGAGAGACCTGCCGTGGGCATGGTTCTCTCCTGATTCTCTATGCGAAATAACTGCGGGTAGTAAATGTGAAAGGGTCGTCCCTCTCGCGGGAGGGGTACTCCGGGCTCTTATAGTGTGAGCTCGGGGTACTACGGTCATTTCATTCAGCGGCTGGCCCCAGCTGTCATCCTCTCATCGGCTGGGGTCCACCGACTGCAACTCCCCGGTGATCCGGACTAGTCATACGGCTGCCCATACTCTAGCTCGTAGGCTATGATGAATGAACAGTGGAGCTATGATCTCTGGTCTTGTCGTCCTGTCCGCGGAATCAGCGGAGAGGGTGACAATTCTCCTCTGACAGATCGGCGAAGTGACTTGGCCTGCTTCCACCCGGATCTCTCGGGATCACGCATTTATGACATTGTACCAGGAGCCCCGATCTGGTCCAAGGTCAACTCTTGAATTGGTGAAGGGCGAGCCGATTGCGCCTGGGCCGACTGCTTGCATTCGGCATGGTTCGATTGCTTGTGGGCAATCGGCCATGCGACTGCCTAGCTCGGCCCAGCTGCAGCCCAATCGGCCCCGGTCTTGTCTTGAAAGATTGCTTTCGCCTGGGTGACCCTACCCAGGTATCGTTCCCCCGACACGAAGGACATGCGCGTCTTGAAGGAGGAAGGGTCCGAAGATCGACCGTGCCACCTCCACGATCCCGATGGAGATCCATCTGCATTGCTGCCATCAGTTGGCACGGAGAACCAAGACTTCATCATGAAGATCGGCGTGGTGGATAGAGCGGAAAGGAAAGGACACGAGCGGAGCGAGGCACGATTGGGGGTGTAGATTATGCCGGAGCCATACTTAAATACACTAGGACGACTTCAATACGGCTAGAGTTGGCTCATCAATCGTCGTGTGCATCTCCGGCATCGAACGTGTTAGAGAATCGATATGCAAAAAAACAACGAGAAAAACGAAACCCAACACAGGTAACACAAGGATTTAACGTGGAAAAATGCTCCGAGGAGATAGGTAAAAATAACGGGCACCGGCCAACAATCTTGAACTATCAAGGAGAGGTTACAAAGCGCCGAATGATTTACAACTTGATCAACTATCATGTGCGGCGGCTTACAAGAGGTATATATAACATGTGTGACCTAGGCCAATACTTATCCCGACGACAGGCCTTCGCTCTACTCCGTCAAACGTTAGCCTTTTTTCTTATATATGAATTTGCATCACAACTTTAAATAAAATGAGCACGAAGAACAGAGCCGCTTCAGTGATCAGTCATGTCGTTTTGACTGGCATCAATATTGATGACTTGTATCCGCTGTGGAGCGGACTGGATGGCATGAATGCACGTCAACAACTTCACGCATAGGGAGGGTTTTGGTGCTGAAGGCTCTCGTGTGTGCCAGGGGTGACATGCGTGGACGTGTCGGCGGTCTAAACCCTCGCAAAGCCCCCAAGTTTGGGTTGGATTTGCGGGAAAATGTACATGCGAACCGGCCCACCAACAGATACAAAAATTGCATTGAAAAATAAAAGTTTTTTAAACAATCCAATACAAACAGATATGAAAGATTTAAGGATCGGCTTTGAAGATTATCTGACACACTAATAATCTCTTTGTTTGACCTTGTGGGGGTGAGGACCATGTCCCCTAGAAGCAATCATGCTCTCCCAGTGACCATCTAGATATCATCACCAGCGCTAATGTAATGATGGACAATTGAAAACAAAAACGAAAAGGTGTGATGATCGTGCACCATCATTGGCGCGGTGGTCCAACGCAAATCACTCCCATGTAAGTGATCAAGATAGAGATTAGCTCTTTTGGTCTCTTCCAGCAGCAAGCTATGATTGATTAATTAGCAAGCCGCTCTCCGTTGGCTGGCCATGTGTTGTCAAAGGCTACGACCCTATGACTCGTCGTCGTGCGTGCATGCTGCTGCAAAGGGCTTTGTACTTATGTTACGTACGTGTTGGTGTTGGCAATGTGTGCCAAACTGGCCGCGTTTAGATCTTAGCGGCTTGTCTCGTCTCTGGCCAAAAGATACCGATCAAAACCGTCGAGTTTGACGAGATCTGTCTTTTGCTGCTCATTTCCATCTGTTAAGGCAGGCCGCTTCGTAACCTTCCTGACTCGTCTGTCTGCGTCTCGTACGCCCCTCACGTCCTAATTTTTAGTTTCACATTGGCTGCCCAAGAGCGTGTTGAGGTGCTTATAAGGGGACTAGCATAAAACAATTGTCTAATAGCAAAGTTGAAAGAGGTTATGATCGTGCAAGCTGTCTTCTAGTGGTATACGTGTAATATCATGAAAATCACTTTTATGTTAAAGACACGTATATCACCCAAAGACAGCCTACACGTGAGCGGTCTGTACCGATTTTACTACTATTTTTATTTTTAGTTATTTTATTCTTTTGTTACTGCCTGTCTTTGTCTCTACCATGGCCCACGCCCTTTTAGTCTCATCTCAAATGATTGTTTTATAGCAGATTTAGAAATGCCTCTTCATATAAGGTCGATCATACTTAAACGGTACAATACCTCTCAGGATAAGATATGTCTCGCTAAAGTCTGACCTCTCATATGATGAGATATATTCTAACTTTGCTATAATTATTGTTTTTAACATAAAATCACTTCGCTATGAGATTCTCAATTTGCACTTGGGACGCAGACATGTGGGACAAGGAGGGCATCGCTCGCGTCCGATGCGCGTCCGTTTTGTGTCCGCACGGAACTAATTCAACCTCAAATTTGAATCGAAAATAGGTCGCGATAGACCAAAAACGGACACTTATCCATTTGCGGCGCCCCGTTTGGCCACGGTTTTCATCCGCACCGACCCAAACAGATGGCGACGGACAAAAAGGGGATAAATAGGTCGCGCCTTTGGAGATGCCTTATATTTTCGTATGTGGTGTGATGCTCACGTATCCATAATGTTAATAGACAAGGTCTGGTATGTCCATATGTTCAGCATTGTACGTACGTACACTATATGATCAAACGTACGTATCAAAAACTATTAACATGGATCTAGTTTTAAATATCTCGGTGCGAGTAATTCAGCGATGAAAACGGTTTGTGCATGGTTTATGACATAAGCATTTAAATATTGAATTTAAGAGAAAGTGAAAACATAAGCGACAAATGACGTGCATGCGACATACCACTTGTTAACTACCGGAAGTAAGTGTATTAGCTGGAAAGGGTACTGATTTGGCTACTCATAGTCACAAGTTGGCTTCGTTTTTCAATCATGTACGACACGTGCTGATCTTTCTTTGTTTCCAGTCATGCACTGAAACACAATACTTAGCACGTTGTCTTGTTGTATGCAAAGGAAGTGATGGTACAGTATTGAAGAATCGGTGAGCACTTTTAGACCAAACAAAATTACACTACTAAGGTGCGTTTGGTTGCTTTCTCCAGGCTGAGCAGAGCCTAGCCGAGGAAAAACGGATTATTATTTTTGGATGTTGTGAGGTAGTTTGGTTGCCAGCATGATGGTTGGTGGAGTTTATGGCTTACATGCGCATATTATTTGGTTACGGCGGTTTCTCGCATGGGCTGTGAAAAGAGCGTGGAGTCTCGCTCACCAAAGACGCTTAAACCCCATCATGTTTTGCTGAAGCCTGGCTCGAAAGTGCTTTAAACATCGTGCCATGTAGGTAATTAGCGCCCTATTATTAGGTTGTTCGCATCGCATCAAAATATTCTCTTTATATGCAGCGTACCAACTTTCACGCAAGGCAGCTAAACGCGTCCCCTAGTTAGAGAGTACTCCCTCCATAAAGTTTTATAAAATGTTTTAAATCACTATTTTAGTGATCTAAAACGTCTTATAAAACTTTACAATGGTATTAGTAAACAATGACCCAACCTATATCATCTCCCTTAAGCAAAATCCCATCTTTTCCTCGATTGGCAAGAGCAGGACACACATCACGCATCATCACACACCAGCAAGGTCAAATCCACAGTTCACACCACCTCTCTTTCTCTCAAGAAAGGCAAGGTCAAATCCATGAAGATGCGTTTCCCATGGATATTGCTGGCGTGTAAAGACCAATCAAGTTTGGACACAACAACAAACATCCACCACCTTTGATCAAAAGCTGGCAGAATTGAACTGAATGGACCAACGGGAAAAGCAGAGCAAACAGCGAATGCTTTTGGGCAAAAGCTACCGGTTGCTAAGTTTTGGTGAATTTCGAGCGACAAAAGTTGGCGCCTGCTCGCAGTGTAGTGTAGAGCCCTCCTTTTGTCTCTTGCTAGAGCGGCAGCGCTGCAAATATGCACCCCGAGTGGGGAGAAACCGGGGCAGGTCTAGTACCACAGCAATAGCAGAAATCGGTGCAAATCGCGTGCTGCACAACCTATGTCTACTGGTTGGATAATTATTCTTTCACTTAATATTGGAATTTGATCATCGTCATATTGTATAGTTTGAACGCGCTATCGGTATTATACCACAAAATCAAGGACGGACAATTTACGCTTATACATTGTTAGATGAAGCTCAAGAAACACAGTGTATGAGGCGACATGTGCCTATTGAGAAAGCCTACTTTCGTCGGAACATGTGCCTATTCTGAGTCGTTGAAAGCGATGAAACTGAAAAACTTGTAGGAATCCGATTATCTAGGATTTAGTATTTATATTAAAACTATTATTATACTAGGGATATTTACATAGTATCCATGTATGAATATGTGTTGTGAACCGAGGAAAAATAAAGCGCATATATTAAGGGGACAATGTTGGATTGTCATTCCCCGTGTTCGTGGAGAGATACTATGTCTATTTTAAGGATCGTGTTAGGATGCCCATAGGGCTTCTATTATTAAAAATATATTATTTATTTTAAAGATATGGGTATTATATAGGAGTATTTTGTTTTCTAAATTGATCGTCTGTATCACCACATTAGAATCACCAACTAAAATCATTAGGGTGCATTTGAACTTAGTGTTGGACATAAATTCCAGTCAAAGCTCTTGGTACAATTCTTTTGTTTTTCTTATGTTGTAGAAAGCCTTTTGTTCTAGATTCCTCCCGTTTTCCGTTTTTTCGATATTATTCAAGAGGACACGACACTCAAATCTTGTTCTTTTCTCTATTTATCCATTTTGGAATCATGCGAATGAAAGATGCCTTTAAAAACCTTACAAATTTTACTAAGCTCGTTGTTCGACCGTGTCAAGTACACGGACGGCAGCGTCAACCTTGTACATTCTTCTCCATGCAACATAGTAGAGGGTCTTGGGCTTTCATATTTAACGGCAAAAACAAGTTCGTTTTACCTACCAATTCGACTGCCACAATCATGGATGATAGAGCGTAAGGACAATGCAGAACAATCAGCGTGTCCCAAAGAAGAATTTTTCCAGCGCCGGTTATTTTCCTCCCTTATAAATACTCATGCTACGTGTGATGGCGATCTTTTTCTTATCGAGCCTTTGGTGGCGACTCACACTTGTTGCGGCTTGACTACGTGCTTGTGTGGACATGATTTTCACTTCCGTGAGAACTCACGTCCAGACGACCATGTTATACATGTAGTTGATGGGATCATTGGAATGATAGCGACAATCGTTGTTGATGACTTAAGCTTCGGGGTGAAAACCTTATGTATGACTCTAATTAGTTGAAACACAATGGCTACCTCTTTGTGTTGTAACCTTGTTCAATGCTCGGGTTTGCTCAAACTTTAATTTTCAAGGAGAAAACTCATATTTGACGATTTAAAAAGTTCCTCCTATTCTCGTGATTTATTTGGAGCACTAGAATTCGAAGAGCTTTCTCAGCTAGTACAATAGCAAGACCTCGCGTATTCCTAGAAGGAGAGGCAGCATCAAATATATCTTTCTCGAAAAGAAGACTATCCTTGCGTACTGTAACAAGCAGCGTGCTTGATTGTAGAAAAGCTTACACGCATCGGCGTCATGTATGCTCTCCTCCCTTTTACTCCTTCCCAGAGCGCACCAAGGAAGACAAAAGCCTCCTTCACTTTCTACTGCTCACGTACTACGTCGCAGCCTGCACTGCAGCAGCTGCCACTGCCGCGCCAAGATTCGCCTGCGAGCGCGCAGAGAGAGGGAGAGAGGCGCACGCAGCAAGCATGCGTTGGTGCTGCTGCTGCACTGCTGCGGGCTTTGTCTTGCTTTGCTGCTCTCTGGATTTTGCCATGCCAAAGCAGCCAAGCTATAGGGCATAGGCACGAGCAGCGGCACGTACGGGCGTGGATGAATGTCTCTGCAAGCTGCCTCTCCTCCTCCGATACCGATACGATGCTCTATGCATGATCTGACCGCGCGCGTTGTCAGGTCTTGAAAGAGCCGCGTCGTCATCGACCGTTCGTGTGTGTGTGCGCGTGTGCATGGCCGCCTCGTCTGGACGGAGGGCAGGCAACGCCACCAGCAAGCACCAAGGCTTATCATCGTGAGATCGTTATCGGTTTAAATCTTTCGCATCCGTTTAAAACCTTTCGCGTCCGTTTAGATTAGATAGTTCAAACTATTTTCGTTATCCAATGCTATGTTGTATTTATCCATGCGCCATTTCGTATATTATTTTTTCGTAAATATGATTCAAACTTGGTGCTTTGTGGGTTCTACATCGTTGAAACGTCCTTATCCGATACCCCCGCCCCATCACAAAATTCTCCGTGCCAAAAACCTCTCAAAGCGCGAAGCGATTAACATGCATGCACGTCGGTCAGGCCGCTCCAAAGCAAACGTGACTCGTCTACTAAAGCGGTGCCTTCGTACCTGTCCAATGACGGAAAGGCGCCCGGTGAGCCAATCCACCTGTATTGAAATCACCAACATATATTTAAGTACGGCCCCCGACATCGACGTCCCAAACCGCACCTCTCTTCGCTCTATCCAAAACCCCCGATCTCCACAATGAAGTTCTTATTCTCCATTCCGGTCGATTGTGTCAGTGGAAACAGATCCCCATCAAGATCCTAGAGGTGGCGCCGGAGAACTTCGCACCCTTCCTCGTACATAGCACCCGGGTCTTCGATAATGAGTCCTCACTTTGTCTGGCGATGAGGACGATCAGGTGTCGCAACAGCCGATGCAACCCAGTTTGCTCACCGAGGTCGCCAAAACGGACGAGGAAATCGCGGCGCACATGGACTACATGATTGAGCTCTCTCCCCTCTACGATAGCGACATGGTTACACCGTCTCCTCTTCGAGCCCCGTTAAGGAGGAGCGCTCGCATGTCCGATCCTTCAAGTCGGAGTGCATCGCCTCGCTACCCCCGATCCACCATAACCGAGACGTCTAGATCGGACGCCGCGTCAAACCCGAACCGACATTGCCGCCCCGATCCACCGCAATCTTGCCATTCAGATCGAACGTCGAGTTATGTATACTCCGTGGACATATATATACTCCGTGGGATCGAATTAGGTAAGGACCGTGCCTCCACAGCCGTTGGTCCCCTGAAGGCAATCATGTTCTCCCAATGGCCATCTAGTAGATATGATCACCCGGGCTAATTAATGTAATCATGGGCAATTGAAAACAAAAAGGCGTGATGATCATGCACCATCATTGGCGCCGTGGTCCAACGCAAATCACTCCCAGGAAATTAAAGCGATTAGGATAGAGATCAGCACTTTTCTCTTCCTGTAACAAAGCTATGATGGACTCATTAGCATGTTAATTAACCAAGGCAAAAGATACGACCCTACGGACTCGTGGGGCATACGGGGTCGTCGAGACGGCGCGCGTGCTGCTGCAGCAGAAGGAATTGGACGCATGTTACGTACGTATGTGTTGGTGTTGGTGTTGGCAATGCATGCGTGCTAGGAGCCAAGGTTAACTGGGTGCTTTCAGATCCTAGCGGTTTGTCACGTCCGTGGCCGAAAGATGCCGGAATCCGTAGAGTTTGACGAGATTTTTGTCTTTTGCTTCGTAATTCCCATGTGCTACATTTCCCGTGCGTGCTGTGATCCTCGCGTACTACGTACCCATGATGTATGTAATCCAGTGGTGTCAAAGAAGAACGTCTGGTATGTTCAGCACAACAGTATATCAGAACATCGTTACATATTTCTTGCATGCCCGATCGCTTCTTGTCACGTGATACTAGTGCACGGAGGTGTGGCATCACGTAGTACAAGTTAGATCACAGACCACACACATGGAAGAGTTGGCGGCCTGGCTCCCAAGTCCCAACTGCGGCGTGAGGACTGAGGAGAGGCTCCCAAGTCCATGATTACCAGCAGCGACTGCGGGATCCGAAAGGGAGGTTCGTGTTCGTGGAGGACACACACACACCTTGCTTTTACTTCGTTTTCCTTGTCCCCCCTCGTGCCGGTGGATCCGTGACTCGGCCAACATCACCAAAGCCCTAGCTACTAGCTAACTAAGGTGCCTACGATGCAGTAGAGTTCATGTACGTACGCACGTAGTAGTAGCTGCCACCATGAACTCTCTCATCTCAACTCATCAACGCCCATTTGAGAGAGTGGAGTGGCCCGGAGCCGGAGGGGTTTAGCGACTGACTCAACACATACAATTAGAACACCACGGACGAGAGACAATGGAGGACACGGGTGGGTCATGGGGGCCAGGAAGTGGCAAAGTGTCTTCGTGTTGGGGACGAGGAGGGCAAGAAAAAAGCAGCCACTGTGCTGTGCTCCGGCGTGCGGTGTGCCTCTCTTTGGCCTTGTGCGCAACACTGTGCGTGTGCGTGAGGTACTGCCCTTCGTTTTCGTAAAAGCCACCGTGTCTCCGTGTGGGTATATTTCCGTGTGTAGTCGGCCCCCTGCATATTCATCACAATACCCATCATCCTGGTTCCAATTCCCGATAGAAACATGAGGCGCTTTTTCATCAGCACTTTTATAGATAAAAGGCTATTGTCCGACTTTATAAATAAAGCCATAACCGGCCCAACAGGTTCACAACAGCCGCAACAGTTAAATACGACGATACAAACCACTGGGAAGAAGTTCAGACGAGGCACTTTTATCTCATTTTGCATGCAAAGTTATGGTGGTGACGGCAGCAGCCACGGCTCAACAGAACTGGCCAGAGGTGTTTTACTAAGTTCTTTTTTTTTCTAACTATAATTTCTCTTATGACATGGATTACAATCATAGATCGGTACATGCACACACACACACACTCACACCATCACACACATGCATTAGTTAGCATTTATTTGGTTTTAAAGTGTGCCACGGTAGTAGTCTGGTTTACCCTTAGTTTTTGAAGGTGCTCATCCCCCCACCCCCCAACCCACCCCTAAAAATGAATTCCGATGGTGGTTATGCCCTTCCCTCGCACACTCCGATTGGACGAAGTTGCTTTTTTTTTACCGTCATCTAGGTCAAGGATACTCTCGATAGGTGCTAGATGGGGGTATGTCCCTTACACGTGGGACCCACAATTTTGCAAAATTACGAGTATTTCTCAACCATGTGATTCATTTATGATTCATGAAATTCGATTTAGAGACGATGACATACGGTGGAGCGACACAATGTTTAGGCAATGCCATGGCGACGATGACCTCAAAACTTTTCATGATGCATAAAAAAAGAAGGATGAAGACGTACGTACGCACGGCTCAACAAAACTGGCCAGAGGTGTTTTACTAAGTTTTTTTTCTACCTATAATTTAATTTCTCTTTGGCCTTGTGCGCGACACTGTGCATTCGCGTGAGGACTGGCCTTCGTTTTCGTAAAGGCCACTGTGTCTGTGTGGGTATTTCCGTGCGTAGTCGGCCCCCAGTCATTAGAGCATGGTTAATAATATAGTCAGCTGTGGCTATAAATCCTTGTCATGTCATCTATAGTCTATCTTATAGTCAACTAATTAGTTAGCAAAGTGTATTACTTTTATGATATATGATCCACATTTCATCCTTACAAGGTACCTAGAAACACATGCTAGAGCTGACTCTTCACCAAGAGCCAACTCCCTTTACTTTTTCATGTCTCTCTCCTCCACGTAAGCAAAAATGCCATATAGGCGGGCTATAAGGGGACGCGGAGCAAATGATCCCGAGCTCATATGAGCTCGGGTGAACAGTAAAAACGAAAAAAAAATCAAAAAAATCTGAAATTTTTTGTGGCGAACATTTGATAAATTTTTGACATGCTTGCAAAATTTCATCACAAAATAACATCCGTGTATACACAGCAAAGAAAATAAAATCGATGCTCCAAAATGTTATTTTTTATAGCATTTTGGAGCATCGATTTTGTTTTTTTTAATGTGTATTCCACAGATGTTATTTTGTGATGAAATTTTGCAAGCATATCAAAAATTTGTCAAATGTTCGCCACAAAAAAAATCAGATTTTTTTTTTGATTTTACTGTTCATCCCGAGCTCATATGAGCTCGGGTTCACTTGGGTACTTCCCGCTATAAGCCCGCTATTGAACTTGCTCTTACAATCCCCTGTTCCAATTCCCGAAAGAAACATTAGGCGCTTTTTCATCAGCACTTTTACCCCACTTTGCATGCAAAGTAACCGTGGTGACGGCGGCAGCCACGGCGCAACAGAACTGGCCAGAGGTTTTTTACAAAGATTACTTTTCTTCCATGTAGTTTCTCTTATGACATGGATTACAATCGTAGATGCACACATTCGCACCATCACACACATGTATTAGTTGGTATTTATTAATTTTTGAATTGTTACGCAATTTTAGGGTTCACCACATAAGCCACATGCGTCAATAGGCTCAGCCCAAGAGCAACATCGATTTATCTCAAGCCTTGAGCATCCTCCTCTGATAAGACTAGCATGACATAAGTCGTGTTATGTCTTCTCTCACAATCGGTGTGAGACTAAACCAAACATGAGTTGTGCCACGTAGTCCGGTTTACCCTTAGTTTTCAAAGGTGCTCATCCCTCCTCCCTAAAAAATGAATTATGGTGGTGGTTATGCCTTTCCGTCGCACACTTCGACTGGTCGAATTTTTTTACCATCATCTAGGTCAAGATTACTCTCGATAGATGCTATATGGGGGTATGTCCCTTACACTGGGACCCACAAATTTACGAAATCACAACATATTTCTCAATCGTGTGATTCATTTATGATTCGTGCAATTCAATTTAGATACGATGACATAAAGTGGAGCGACACGATGTTGAGGCGAAGCCATGGTAACGATGAGGGCAAAACTTTTCATGATGCATAAAATGAAAATCGTTGCGCGGTGCAACGACATTAGAGGCATGGCCAGTGATTGTGACGCACTATTAAACTTCGTTTTAGAAATTGACCTCTCATCATTGACGCGCCTAAGACCATAGGTCAGTAATGGCATCACTGTCGGGTCTTTCATGACCCGCCGGCGATGAGGCTATTTTGCCTCGATTAAAGGCATACCATTGATCGTCTTAAAAACTAGTTGGTCAGTGATGATGTGATCCCACCACCCTAAATGTCCTAAAATGGAACAATTATCATCAGCGAATGGCTACTAAAACTACCTTGTCTGTGTTGTCCATTTAAAATCAACCATTCACATTTTCGGCAGGTCAATGTTGTTGTGCGCGAAGTCCGCTATAAATTATTCTCATTGCTACACCTCCTTCCAAACCATCACGCTACCTGAGCTCTCTCCGGTTGGTTTTCACTGTCTTCGTCCATGTGTTGCCACTCCTCTCCCTCCCATCAACCTTCCTCTTATCCCTTCCCTACCTCCCACCAATGATCCATGGTGATAGTGCCCTCTTCGGTGCATGGTGGCCGCCCCAACGTTGTTGCATCGTACACTACCGCTGCTCCCATGCCATCTCGTGGGGCGCACTCTCGCCGAACATCATATTCTCCTCGCTTTTTCTCTTATTGTGTACTTATTGCATATACGGCCCCACAACATATACCATGTCGTGTGAATTCAGGTGTCTCATCGTAGATCCACTATGGTGGTGGTACGAAATTTTGATGAGATGTTTTTTCATATATTCAATTTCCAATATCATCTGAAATATCAAATATATATAATACTAAATATGTCGAATGATGTATTCAATAATATGTATTTAGTATTCTAAATGAGTAAATGAAGATATTATTCTCTATATATTCGATTAAAATTTGTAAACTTTGTCTTTAATATATATATTGTGTAATGAAGAGTCTAGATAGAAAACAATGTGGTGTACGCCTTCTGATTAATCAGTCTCTTTACGAACATACCCAACAGCTCCAACTCGTGCCTGTGCGTAAAGGGTTTCACGTCACAAACTAAAAAAGAGAGAATTCCTTATTTGGCCTATTTTTAAAATCCACTTCCTTTTGAGACCCCAAAACTTTCGTTTCTTCTTTTTTTTGACCCTCAAATTTCATTTTGTTCCTTATGTGACACTTTTTGTCAGATTTGGTTCATAACGGTGTTCGGTTTGATATAGAAAAACATAACACATTGTATCACATTGCCTCTAGATTTGAATGTAAATAACTTGGTCACATACTGCACTAAGGGTAAACTGTTAATCTATATCTCTTATAAAACAAAACCCCACTAAGATGCATTTATAGTGTCTATCTCAACATGCAAGCTATCCACATCATCCACTATTGTAGCCAATCATTTGTCCATGTCTTCTACTAACAAAACCCCATGCATTTATGATATCTATCTCAACATGCAAGCTATCCACATCACTCACTATTGTAGCCAATCATTTGCTCATGTTATCCACTTTTATTTACATGCATCTTAGGGCATATTTGGATTGATGCCCCAATTTGCCCAACCAATTTTTTGGCGTTGATCGAGTGTAAGGAACACGTTTGGTTGATACCCAATATTTTGGTAAGCTTTGGCTAGCCCAACTTTCCCAGTTCATTTTTACGCTAATGGATGGCAAGACGCGGGTGGATGAAAGCTGCACCAATTTTTTGGTGAGCCCATGCATTGGCAGGGCTAGGGTAGGCTCAATCCACACAGAACCTTATACCCTTTGAATTTACATTAGAGTTCTTATAGGGATTTCCGCAACAACGCGCGGGATATTCTTCTAGTTTTATGTAAGACTTAACACTGTTCCTAGAAGAAAAAAAAACTAACCATCCGTCCACACGCGCACGGTCTATGCTATGTCAACGGTGGCGAGGCAGGAGAGCAATGGTGGCGCTACGCCACAGTTCTCTTCTTCCTTTTCTAGAGCTCGAACCTTAGGTAGGTTGGGTGCGCATTCAAGTCGTGTGAAGCGACAGAAACCGACCGGTCCTTGTAAATACGTCCGGTCGGTCGGTCGCTCGGTCGGCCGGTCGGTTTCCTGCTCATTCATGATGTAGTATCTGCCTCTGCGCACGACCTCCTCCTCCACTGCTCAAAAAAAACTGTTGCCAATTCATGGCGATCCCGTTGCTGTTGCAGGTAGTAGGATTCGAGCTGGAGCTTCTGCTGCAGTGACCGCCTATTCATGGCCATGGCCGATGGGGCAGCACGCACGCTGCTGTTCCTCGCACACCCCATATAGGCCAGGTCACTGTACCAAACAAACGGAAATCCCTCCGCCCCGTTTCAGAAATTAACGAGGCTGTTGTTGTTCACGACTGATGTTTCCTGCAACAGCCCACACCATTTCTACGGATCTGAATGTATTATTATTATTTTTAGTGTTCACTGTACTGCTATGATGAAATGAATACTCCATCCGTTCTAAAAAAAATGTACTTCTAAATTTTTGGGAAATTCAAACTGTTTTACATTTTAATCGAGTTTACATAAAATTATACTGATACTTATGAAACTAAATAATTATACAATAAAATTATACTTCATAACGAATCTAATTATATTGATTTATGGTATAAATATTGATATATTTTTTATATAATCTCCCAAATCAATTGATAATGTATCTATTTGTGGATTGGTTCAAACTAGTTCACATATATTGATACGGGAACCAGTCAACCAACCGTAACCGCTAAAGATCATCTGACGTTCAATCAGAATCAGGTAAAGTGGAATAAATTCATTTAAATTCGGATGTAATTTACATAAATCAAACACATTTTATGCAGACCAGACGATGTTCATAAATAGCGAATTTTAACCTAGTCTAAACCTAAGTGGCACTCGTACACGACGGCTTTGTGCATTTTAGTTATGCAGAGGCCGGGTGTACTTACTTAAACTTTGAGTAATAAAGCCCTTTATCCAAAAAAAAGTGGCACTCGTACACGACGGTCGTGAGCTCCATGATGAGTTGCTTCGGTGCTTCTCCGGATCATCTGCATATAAGCTCTCGGAATTGACACTGAAACACGCCGGCAGGGCACGGAGTTCCTCAAGCCATCGTCCATATTCTACTCTTCCTTCGAGTTCGTCCATCGTATGGACGTCGCCGATAGACGTGAGGTCCGCGATTGATGTGGGCTTGCTGTCTCGTAGAGTGTCAATTTTTGCTAGATGAAGTTCGCGATCTTCGCTGCCATAGCCAACGCACTCGCCATGTCACCGTAGATTTGGCTCTTAGCCAACCTATGTTGCTTGACGAGGGTTCATGTTGTACCATTGGTCCTTCTACGCCTTTCGGAAAGATGAACCCGACAGCGGCGTTGGCTGCTCCTTGATACATCTTTAATGTATCTATAACTATTTTTTTATTTTATGTTATTATATTATCACTTCCATGTACTTTTGATATAATTTTATCTACTACTAATATAAAAAGCACCAGAGGGGCTGGACCAATTGATCTTGTACGTCCAATGCTATTCATCTAACGAACCATATTACACCCATGTTGTATGGCACAACACGCCTAAACACTTCTTCTTTCTTTATTTATCCCATAAATCAAGTGTAATTACATGTATAATTTCCTTTATTGCTGCCCATAAATCCTCCATTTTAATAAGGCGTCATCCTTAATTTTCTTCCTTATTTATCGCATGCAAATGCAGTGCACAAATCGACTGCTCCTTTTTATTTCTCATGTCGGTTCGTTTAATTAATAAATCCAAAGGCGTAGAAGAACGCAACGGATGACAGCATGACATCACACGCGAAAGATTGGTCGGAGGAATCATTTCTTTAGCCAAGGAAAAAAAAATCCAATCCATCCAGCTGAAAAAAAGTCCTTACAAAAAGGGCTGAAGCGAACCCAATCCATCCAGTGGAAAAAAACCTTTAAAAAAGAAAAAACATTTTCACGTGTGAACTGGAGGCGGGCGAGCGAGTCGTTCGATCCTTTTTAGCCAGGCTGTACATACGTGTGTGCACGTGTATGTGTATGCATTTGGGTCCTTTGAGCATGCGTATGTATACACACACCCAAACGCTCGATCAGGCGCCATTCCTTTTGCACTCGCTCGCGAGTCGTTCTTCCTTCCTTTGGCAGATGGTAGCATGTCTTCAATGCTGAAAAAGAGAAGTAATATGTCTCCAAAGCTGTAACCCACCGAGTCTAAAGATGATCTTAATATGCGATATGAATTTTCTCAATGAAGCTTCAATTACAGATTAAGTACATTCAGTATAATTATACTCAAGATTCTTTGTCTGGTTCTTTGATTATAATCTTAACCACTGTATTTGATTGGTGTTACTATAATTTTTCAAACGGGCTATATGCAAGTCAGATTGATTTTTGTGTGTGTAAGTGATTTCATCAAGGAGCTTGAGGCGCGGCACCATCGCTCGCGGGGGACGCTAGCAAGACCACGACCAGGAACAAGCTACACTCAGCGGACGATGGTTCGAGCTGGGAGTCGGGGGGGGGCTATAGTTATAATTTTAATTACAATTTAACTTCAGATAAATCTAATATGCAGAGTAAAAAGGACCAATGAATAAAAGGTTGCTAGATCAGGTTTTTTCATGCTCAACTAATAAAAATGTAGTGGTGCACGCCACTTCTTTTCTTGTAAAATTAAAATTAAAATTTCATACTAACGAAAACTATATGTGCATTAGTCGAGACGCCTCACTCCCGAGGTAGTAACGGTGGTGAGGGAGTACAATGGCGGTAAGCCTCCACAGTTCAAGGTGGTGCGTCGAGACCATCGGTGGCGCTTGGCACGGAGCGACACCGCGATCTCGGTGACCCAGGTTCGCAAGCTCAACCCACGGTGCCGGTGGTGAGGTGAGGTGCAGCATCACCCATATAACGTCTTCGGGTTGGAAGATGTGGAGGTCCTCGGGGGCGTGGGTGGCACTGGTTGAGTGGATGGAGAGGCTGGAACAATCTAATGTGGAAACACAACCTGTTTTTTGAAGAGACCGATAGTAACGATATGTATTTTTGTTTTACGTATTTACGCATAAAGATTTTATGTTATGTTTTCACGCATATCAGTAAGAATATAATTTTAACCTATTAGTTTTAAAATAACCTTGCTGAAAAAAAAATTGTACAAACTTTTACCAGAAAATAATATTATTAGTTAAAACGTGCATTGCACGTGCAAACTTACTAGTAACAATTTAATGGACTAACATATTGACCCAATGCCTAATATTAGTTCGAGTTTTCAACATGTTTTTATATTTGAAGAAAGTCCTATTTTCCGAACATAAAAATAATATTGAGATTTTTCTAGATTTTTTCTGGAACATATGAAGCATCGGGAACCTCGAGGGACCTCCAGTCGGTGTGCTAGGAAACCACACGACAGTCTGAGGGGCTCTGTGGGGTTCCATCTGCCCATGTGGCGGCCCCTAATAACACACTTTAGGGTTGTTTCTGCAGCCTATATTCACTATATATTCCGATACCTTGGAATTTTCAAAGAAACATTTGCTTCCGCCGCCACACGCTACTGGACCTTGACAAATCAATATGGAGGCATATTTTGACGTGTTGCCGAAAGGGGGGTCGGTTACCGGAGGCTTCTTCATCACCTTTGATGCGTCCGTGGTGTTGTGTGGGTAGTTTTCTTAGGACCTTAATTAGGGTCCCATAGCTGAAACTATATGTCCCCCTCTCTTCTTTTTTGTATTTTTAATACCATATCCCCTCTTCTATCCTGTGAGTTTGGGATCAATCTAATGCACTTATTTTGGTGTGTTTGTTGGGACACAATGAATTGTGGCTTTACGGATCATATTGTTGATGGTATCTAATTCAATGTTTTGAGGTTTATATATGTGTAATTTCACAAGTGGTTGCTATGGAGGCAAAAATCATTGTTTTAACCTTTCGAAGAAAGATTAGCACGTTATGACCCTATGTGCATTTTTTTTGGATCTAGCCCTTTTTGTGTGACACCCGAGACGCCACAGACTTTGGCGTTTTCCTCTGGCCCACCACTTAGTCAGTGCTCGTGCTCCATCCGTTGAATGTCCGACGTGGCGAAGGGGAAACGACGCGGTCTATGGTGTTTCCCCCCGGATACTCACGTTTGATCCCTTATGCCAGGTTTTTAGTACTTAAGATGATCTTAAATGAAAAAAAATCTTCAACATGAATAATCTTCAGATTGATAAGACAGAGAATATTCATGTTGAATACGTTATCATTTAAGGTCATTTTAAGGAATTTGCTATGTTATGAGAGAATTCGGTATGTTCTGAGGGGAGAATAAAGATTGAACTTGCTACAAAAATGAAGTTTTTTTTAGTTTGGTTGTCATATAAATGATGCTTACCTTGATCTGAGATTATCAAAGGGCTTACAGTCCCTAATATGACTTCAAATGCAAACACATTGAACATGAGAAGTCTCCGCCTTGTCAATATGAAGAATATTCATGTTGAATACTTTTTTCGTTTGAGGCTATCTTAGAGATAAAATTATTTATCGCAAAGACCAAACAGTGTCTGACACATTGCATTGATTTTTCAGTACGTAAAATAGCCTCAAATGAAAAAGTTTTGAAAATGAATATTCTATGTCTTGTTAATCTAAAAAATATTCATGTTGTAGACTTTCTTATTTAAGGTCATCTTAGGGACGAAGAAACTAGCGTGAGGGATCAAACATGAGTGTCCGGGGGGAAACGCCATAGACCGCGGCGTTTCCCCCTTGCCACGTCGGATAGCCAACGCTGGAGGCATGAACGACGGCTAGTTGGTGGGCTAGAGGAAAACGCCATAGACCGTGACATTTCCCGTGCAACACAAACGCCACAGTATGTGGCACGACCAAAAAGGGTTAGATCTGAACATTGTTTGCACATAGGGTTATCTCATGCTATTATTTTTTCTAAAGGTCAAAACAATGGTTTTTGCCGCTATGGAATCTCGGTCTATTTTCATTATATTTGCTACAACCTTCTGTTATTTTGCTACTATTATGCTTTAGTATAAATCAAATACCGTTGCTTTGAATCTTGTGATTAGGAAGACAAGGGGATTGACAACCCTCCTGCCATCTGTTGGGTGCAAAATGTGTTTTTTTAATGTGTATGCATTGTTTGACTTGTGAGGACTAGGAGCTTCTACTAGTTCAATAACCTCGATTCTTCATCGAGGAAAACTTGCTGCTCTCTAAAACATCCTTTCCACTTGGGGTTTTCCAACTAGACATCAAGAAAATTTCGGACATTGTTTTCGGGGAGTCTTCTTAATTGACAATGAGGTACATTCAGAGAATCACATCTGTTGTTTTGTTGAAAGCTATTTTTCCTAATTACTTATGCTTGCTCTCATCTTTGCTTGCTGTAAATACAAAAAGTCTTTCTTTGCTACTTACAAACACGTCTACCGCTGAAAATACTAAGTTGTGTGATTTCTTTAGTACAAATAACACTATTTTTATTGGTACTCCTATTACTCCTTCCGCTACGAATCATATGAAATGAAATCTACTTTAATCTAGTCATGAAAGATCGGTACTCTAATAGTTATAGTGAGAATGCCGCTTCACATTTAAACACTTTTTTTTCTTCAAATTTGTGACATGCAAAAACCAAGGACGTTGATAGAATGATAGACACCACACGTCAGGTGCGAGGGGCTAGTACCGAACGTTTTTGTTCGGTACAATCCATCCACCTGCCGAACGATTTTGTTCGATGCAATTGCACTAGCCGCTCCAACGCCGTGCACGTACAGCTTCGTGCATGCAGAGCTTGCCCTGCGCGCGCAGCTCGGCTGCCAGTTCGCAGCAACCGCCGCCGTCGTCGCTGTTGCTTGCCGTCGCTCGTCGTCGCCGTCTCGCCGTTATTGCCGTAGCTTGCTGCCACCATCGTCGTCGTCGCTTGCCGCCGCTGTCGTCGCCGTCTCGCCGTTATCGCCGTAGCTTGCCGCCGTTGTCGCTCGTCACCACCATCGTTGTCATCGATGTAGCTCGCCGTCGTCGTCGCTCGCTGCAGTTCGCGCGACTTGCCGCTTTCGTCGTTGTCTCCGTAGCTCGCCGACATCATCGTAGCTCGACACTGTCGCCGTAGCTCCTAGCCGACGTCATCATCGTAGCTCGCCGTTATCGCCGCAACTTGTCGTTGTCGTCGTCGTCGTATCTCGTCACCGTCGTCACCTTCATAATTGTAGCTCGCTGCCGCTGCCGCCTCCATCGTCGATGGCAAATTTGCCATGCTCATGTTCCGCAATATAAAAATTGACATGTCGTACAGATAAGAATTACCATGTCCCATATATAACGAATGCTATGTCACGTAAAATAAAAAAAATGCCATATCCGACAAACAAGAATTGTCATCTCACACAAAAAAAAAGAATTACATTCTCAAACGAATTTTTTTTGTCATGTCCTACAAATAAGAATTGCCATGTCGTACAAACAAAAAATGCCATGTCCAGTGAATAAGAATTGCCATGTCCTACTACTAAGAATTTCCATGTCGAATGAATAAGAATTGCCATGTCCTACGAATAAGAATTGCCATGTTCAATGAATAAGAATTGCCGTGTCCTACTAGTAAGAATTGCCCTGTCCAGTGAATAAGAATTGTCGTGTCCTACTAGTAAGAATTGTCATGTCTGATGAATAAGAATTGCGATGTCCTACGAATAAGAATTGTCATGTCTGATGAATAAGAATTGCCATGTCTCATGAATAAGAATTGCCATGTGCTACGAATAAGAATTGCCATGTCTGATGAATAAGAATTGTCATGTCCTACGAATAAGAATTGCATGTCTGATGAATAAGAATTGCCATGTCTTACGAATAAGAATTGCCATGTCTTACGAATAAGAATTGCCATGTCTGATGAAAAAGAATTTTCATGTCCTATGCATAAAATTTACCATGTCTTGCAAATAGAAATTGCCATGTATCCCAACCTATTGGATTGAAAACCTATTACAGCATTGGAACCATGGCAATATTGCCATGTTGTACTAAAAATTGCCATGTCAAACAAAACAAGAATTGACATGTACTACAAATAAGAGTTGTCGCGCATCAACCCCCCTCACAACGTCGGATATCTTCTCGGGGTTCACGAGTCATCGTCACAACCCTCTAGGATCCTCGATGCATTACTACAAATTGTCGTCATCAAATGGCAGATTCACCGTCACCGCAACACCACAACACCGACAACTGCTCCAGCCCCAACCACATTCTCATCTCTCGCCGTCGCAGTTGAGGTGCGCCGGAGAATCTCCCCAACGCATATGTATCCCAAGAACCCGTCATACCGCGCACCATCACCCCACCCCCCTCTTGACCGTCGGACATCTTTCTGGGGTACACTGGTCGTTAAACCCCCTCCCCCTCCACACACACCCCTCCCGACCGGAGGATATCTACTCTACGCAGCTCTCCGGGGTGCTCGCCGATGAGTGAAAAGTATCTGAAAAAAGGTAGCTTTAAATCTAGCGAAAAATAGATAAAACAAATCATGGCAATTTTAGTACAAACTGCATGACAATTTCAGTGTGAATAGCATGGCAATTTTTGGTTGAAAAAAAGAGTTGCCGAAACATGTCAATATGGGGTCTTGTTTCGAAGATCTCGTCGCGACGGATTTAATGATACAAACGAAATTTTGAATGGATATTTTATTTGAGAGATAAAACTTTTTAAAGTTTAAAAAGTCTAAAAGCTGCAATAATCTGTATGGCAAACCAGAACGACACGGACCGAACTAAATTAATTTCCTGACCGCGCGCAGTGATTAGTGCAAACAAATTAGCGATAGATGTTGCGTTCGGGCGGGAGGAAGCTGTCCGAACGTCAGGTGGCTACCATTATCCAAAACCAAAGGTTGTGGAAAAGGACATAACTAAATAAAAAAAATCACTTTTTCCTCGATAGATAGAGAGAAGGAATGGTTGCCGTCTCTGCCAAAGAATAGTACATATTTGATTCATGGGGCTAAATGTAAGGATGCATTCATTGAGAAATACGTATTTTCCTCGTGCTAAAATCATACCATTAAGGAATCAAGAATTTTGGATCATGTGATTGTTGAATGCATGACGAGTTAACCTTACCGCCAGAAACCAAGAACTTGGGATGATGCATGGTCGATGATCAGTCAACGCGTGCTTGTGATCCATCCTGCAATTAAACAACTTTGGGCAGGCAGATCGTCGAACGGCCCCGCCTCCAAATCTGTCTTCCGTTTCCATAGAAATTCAGAAGCAACTGAGATGAGATGAGAAAATGGGGTAAAGAAAAGACCAGTAGGCGTGCGGCGTGCTACCGGCTACCCCTCTACTCTACTCCAAAGTACTCTATAGACAGAGAGAGAGAGAGAGAGATAGCCCCCTCACCCCGCAGTAAAGAGGGCCGGCCGAGTTTAATTCCACCATCCCTCTCCTCACCAAACCAAACCAAACCAAACCATCTCTCCCTGCGCTGCTGCTGCTGCTGCTGCTGCCCGTGTGCGTTTCTCGGGACTACGACCTCTCTGCTCTGCTCTGCTCCCTGACCCTGTGTAGAGTAAATAAAACAGGTCAAGAACCGGCGCCGCAGGAGGAGGAGGAGGCGTGAGATGAAAGCCAGAGGCGCACGCTGAGCCGCCGCACAAAAGCTGTCGCCGGCCGAGTGTGTGTAGAGAGAGCAGTAGCAGCAAGTTCGTCAGTTCCTCTTCGCCGCCATGAAGTTCATGAAGCTCGGCTCCAAGCCGGACGCCTTCCAGGCCGACGGCGGCGACTCCAGGTGAGCCTTCCACCCTCCTCCTCCCCTTCGCCATTTGCCAGCTTGCATCTCCTGCTTCTTCTTCTTCTTCTTCCTACCTGCCTGCTGTGCGATCCAACAGAATGCACCGTCATTCAGCAGCGTTTGATGCATCCTCTAGCTGCTCCCGTGTTCTTGGCTTACATCACCAGCCTAGAATAGATTTGTCCTCGGTTGGTGGTCTTTCGATCTATGCCAATCTCCCTATAAAACATCCTTTCAAATGTGCACATCTCTTCTCCCCAGCATGCATTCTTCATCATTTCCCCCTGAAAAAAGGACACCATTTTCCATTGTTTGCGTTACATTACATGGAGCCGTAGTAGTTTCTACCATCCGATCTTGAGGGGCTTACGTTCCATTTGACCAGAGCAGCGAGGCGAAAAGGCTGGCCCTTTTGGTGTATGTATGTACAAGCAAAACGTGGGCGTAGCAGTTGCTGCGATATGGATCATAGGATTCTTTTCTTTTCTGCTCTGTTAGTTGGAGTTGGACTACTACTCTAGTCTAGTATATTTTTACCTGTAAAGTTGTGTGCGGATGCTGATCGAAATGCTGCTTTGCTTTGCTTTGCATTGCACATGGCCACGCCCACCGGATCTTGGACTCCCCAATTCTTTTCTCTTCCGCTCCGGCCGTATCTCTACGTCTCCACCCCAACAAGAATGTTTCTCAGATATACAATGCTCTTTGGTTGCTGAATCGGCTTTTCGTACTTTAGAATGGCTATTGTAAGCATGTTTTACTGTCAGAATACATTGATTAATAACCTGATGAAAGTGTCAAAAGTGTCTCCCTGTGACTGTAGTTTTCAACGGGTTCTTCATTCATGCTCTCATGGTCTGCTAGCTACATTCTCAGCGAGTGGTTCAACAATTATTATGTATCAGTGCTAACTCTGAACTGAACAGATCATCCTCGCGCAGGTACGTGCTGTCCGACCTGCCCTCGGACATCGTCGTCCACGTCGACGACGCCAGCTTCTACCTGCACAAGGTAATTTAATCCAACCAACCCTTCTGCATTTAACCTGTATTGTATATCTCAAGCCATGGATGGTCTTGAGCTCGAGGTAGAAGAGAACAATGCATCCGCCAAGGTACAGCTAGGAGCACACCGCGAGATGCCGCTGTGTTTTCAAACATCTTTTGGTCAAGCTGCCACTTGTAATTTGGATCCACGCTGCCGCCGCTCAGAATCTTTCCATGAGTTCCTCTAGATCGGCTTTCCATTTCCTACTTTAGTTTCTCTAATTGCACGTAGTGCCTCGCAATTGAATATGCCCATTTGCTGCATCTCTGCTCGAATCAGACACAGAACGCTACAGCAGATCAACAATTTCCCACTGTTCAATCAATCAATCATGGCTGCTCAAGAAATTCGAAAAATCATTAGTTAATTAACTCTGTAATTGTTATATTAACATGGAGTATTTTTTACAGTTTGCAGCATGATGTATATTAACAGATACTCATGGAGTATTTTTTACAGTTTCCTTCCGTTAATAATAACTGGTGTGATTTTGATTGTGTTTCCAGTTCCCTCTGCTTTCCAAGAGCAGCCTGCTGCAGAGGCTGATCGTGGAGGCGAGCCAGGGCGGCGCCGACGAGGTCCGCCTCCGCGGCCTCCCCGGCGGCGCCAGGGCCTTCGAGGTCTGCGCCAAGTTCTGCTACGGCATGGTGGTGACTCTAAACCCGTACAATGTGGTGGCCGCGAGGTGCGCGGCGGAGCACCTGGGCATGACGGAGGACGTGGACAAGAGCAACCTCGTGTTCAAGATCGAGGTGTTCCTCAACTCCGGCGTCTTCCGGAGCTGGAAGGACTCCATCATCGCGCTGCAGAGCACGGTGGCGCTGCTGCCGTGGTCCGAGGACCTCAGGCTCGTGGCGAGGTGCGTCGACTCCATCGCCGCCAAGGCCACCGCCAGCCCCGGCAGCGTGGTGTGGTCCTACACCTACAACCGCAAGGCCGCGTCCTCCGACGAGATCGTCGAGGCTCGCCGGTTCTCGTCGTCGGCGCCGGCCGTGCCGAGGGACTGGTGGGTGGAGGACCTGTGCGAGCTGGACGTGGAGCTCTACAAGCGCGTCATGGTGGCGGTCAAGTCCAGGGGGGATGGCGTGCCTCCCGATGTCGTCGGGGAGGCTCTCAGGGCCTACGCCGCGAGGTGGCTCCCGGGGAGTTGCCGGCGTGGTGACACGCCGGCCGACGACGACGACGCCTGCGCCATGGAAGTGCTCGAGACCATCGTATGGCTGCTGCCGTCGGACGGCGGTGGATCGTCGCCGTGCGGCTGCTCGTGCCAGTTCCTCCTGAACCTGCTCAAGCTCGCCGTCCTGGTCGGCGCAGGGGAGTTGCTGCGGGAGGAGCTCATGGACAGGATCGCCCTGCAGCTTCACGAGGCGTCCGTCAGCGATCTCCTGATACCGGCGAGGCCGCCGGCGCAGACCGCCTACGACGTCGACCTTGTCGAGGCGCTCGTCGGCCGGTACATGCGGCGTGCCGGAGTCGACGACGTTGACACGGAGGAGGACGCGTTCGAGACGGGCGTGGAGGCAGAGGACTCTTCCTTGCTGGCGCTCTGCAAGATCGTCGACGGGTACTTGGCCGAGGTCGCCGCCGACCCGAACCTGCCGGTGTCGAGCTTCGTCGGCCTCGCATCGTCCATGCCCGAATCGGCCAGGCCATCGCACGATGCCATGTACACCGCCATTGATGTCTTCCTCAAGGTACATTACGTCTCTCGATCTCAATCTAATGTTTGTGTGACAAGAATCATAAATGTTTATGCTCTGATGATCTTGACATGGAAAATTGATGTTTTTGTCAGGAGCACCCGAATCTGGGCAAGGTGGAGAAGAGGAGGATCTCAGGGCTGATGGACGTGAAGAAGCTGTCCAAGGAGGCGAGCATCCACGCGGCGCAGAACGACCGGCTCCCGCTGCGGGTGGTGGTGCAGGTGCTCTTCTTCGAGCAGATGCGGGCGGCGGCGGCGGGGAGCGCGAGCACGGCGCTGCTGCTGGCCGACGGCAGCGCGCGGCTGGAGCTGGAAGAGGACGACGAGGACTGCTGGAAGAACCGCGCGCTGGCGCTGGCGCTGCCGGAGCCGCCGACGGCGTCGGCGGCTCTGAGGAAGCAGATCGGGAGCATGAGCCTGAAGCTGGTCGGCGAGGACCGGCGCCGCGCGGAGGACGCCGGCGGGGGAGAAGGACGGCGGCTGGCGAGGAGCGCCAGCATCGCGAACCAGAGCAGTAGGATGTCGCTGTCGTCGCGGTCGCGGCGGATCTTCGACCGGCTGTGGGTGGTAGGGAAGCCGCCGGGACCCGGCGAGGTGGTGAGCAAGAGCTCCGACACGTCCGGGAGCTCGCAGAGCCCGCGGTCGTCGGGGAAGCCGCTGGGGTCCTCCAACAAGTCGTCCGGCGGCTCGTCGTCCAGGAACCGGCGCTACTCGGTATCGTAGGCCGGCGCTAAGGGAGGAGGCTGGCTGTACAGAGGGGTGTCCATGGTCTCGGTCGCCGTCGCTGTCGCCGGCGCCGGACCGGTGGACGCCGCCGACGGGTCAACTGGTGCATGCTAACTTGGATTCGGGGCTCTGTTTTTCCGGAGAATGTATTGATCCCAAGTGCTCAAGCGATGGTCAGCTAGAAATTGGAGTAGTGAACTTTATTATTTTGACTGATCTTCACATCATCAGCTGGTCTATACTTTTCTGCTATTAGAACTTTGGGTGTGGCTATATCTTGGTCGACTGAGATTTGACTAAGTTTCAATAATGTCATATAACATGTACGAGAGAAAACAAAAAAAATCGAAAATAAAAGTCGATTGAGACCTAGCCGTTCATTAAGGCAAATTCGATCTTTTGCCACATCTTACTTTGCAATTTGATGATTTGCCTCCTTGAGAATGACAAATGGAGCCCGGGTCCATCCGTCATTAAGACAACCCGTGACAAATCATTAAATGGCAAAGTAAAGTGGGGCAAATCATTAAATCCCCCGTTGATTAAAGGGAGTGACTAAGGCGCATGATATTTTGTTTGTTCGTTTGAGGCTGATACTTTGTTTAGTGGCCTTTCAATGGTAAAAAAAAAGGTGTGTAGTAGCGATATTTTTTAATTCGGGTTGTGTTTTTTTTGCGTAGTCACGTATTAGTTTGTATATATTTTTAAAATATTTTTTTGATAAGATAAATAATGATAATTTAAGTGTTTCTGTATTTTTATTGAAAATTTAACATTTCGGGAAGAAAAAAACCCAGTCAGGCCTAGTTGCAGCTGGTTGGTGGACATGAACTGACAAAAAAAAATCGGAACCACTTACGACTTGCTGGTGGACTTGCAACTGAGAACAAAAAGTCAAACCCAGTTACGACTCGTTGGTGGGCTTGCAACTGAGAAATTTTTTGGACCCAGTTGCGACTCGTTGATGGATTTTCAACTGAGAAAAAAAGTCGGATCCAGTTGTGACTCGTTGGAGGACTTGCACCTGAAATAAAAGATTCTCAAAAAAACTAAGAAGAAAAAAGTCGGACCGAGTTGTGACTCGTTGATGGACTTGCAACTGAGAAAAAACAGTCGGACCCAGTTGCGACTCATTGGTGGACTTGCAACTAAGAAAAAATCGAACCCAGTAAGTCACCTATCGACTTGCAATTAGATTGTTTTGCCAACTCTGTTGCAAGCCGCCTATCGACTCGCAACTAGACTTTTTTGTGAACCTAGTTGCAAGTCATCCATCAACTAGCGTCAGAACTTTTTTCATCAACCCAGTTGTAAATCCTCTATCAACTCGTAATTGAACATTTTTTTTGCAAAACTCAGTTGCAAGTCGCTCATCATCGATCACAACGATTCGCAATTGGATATTTCCAACCCAATTTTATGTCATCCATCGACTCGCCAAAGGAATTTTATACAAAATTCAGTTGTAAATCGCTCATCGACTCGCTATGAATTTTTTTTGCTAACCCAATTGCAAAAATTGCCCATCAAAAATCCTTTTTTGTTTCAATTGCAAGTTCTACCTCGACTGGATCGTGAGTTCTTGAAAATCATATTTAAAAGCTTCATAAAAAATTATTTTTTGTACGTGAAGACATGGATATGGACAAATTGGTTGATGTGCGTTAAAATAAAGATGAAATTAAAAAAAATTATATCTTCAAAATATATACAAACTAACGATTATTTTGGAACAACTATTTAAAAAAATCATTTTGATCCCTGTCATCTGAAGCGCAAACATATTTATTTTGCATATAGAATGAATATCAAGAAAAAGATAGAAACACTTAAATTTTTATTATTCATTTTATCCAAAATTTTAAATAAAATTAAATTTATCAAAATATATACGAACTAACCCGCGACTATAGACCTAGCAAAAACCCAACTCGAATCAAAGAACAGATAAATGAAAAAAAACTGACATTATGCTACATGATCCCTAGTGGCTCCTTAAAAGTCTAGCCTCTTCACTCAGGGTAATGGTTGGGTTAGTACTGTAGCTTTTTTTTCTTGGCTATTTTATACTGGGTTTTGGATGTTTTTTTCTTCTTCAAATCATGCTTACATTTTCCATATTATTTTTTACTATATAAGAATTATATATTCTGCACATGCTGAATATATTTAAAATATATGATGAACATTGCTTTAACATATCTTCTGATGTCTATATTTTTCTCACACACTGAATTTTATTGTGTATACAACAGAAACAATTATTTATACATGTTCATAATTTTTTTTAAATAAACAATTTATGTTTTACGAAAAATATGTGTTCATGCATGTTGTATAGTTTTGTATGTATATGAAACATTTTATTATACAAATTTCATATTTCCTGTAAGTGCATCAAGTGCCCTCCCCTTGAGGTTTTGGAGTTTGATGACAAAACGGTTAAGGGACTGATGTGTTTGTGACTATACACAGGAGAACATTCCCTGATGAGGTGTTTAACCACCAATGTCGACCCCCCAAAATGTTGAGGAACATTGGAGAAATCGGTGCGTTTCCTGAAGAATGAAGTTGCGCGAAATTCTGAGGAATCAGGATCCTGAAGCGTTCGGTTGAAGCTGAAGCTGAGGGCGACCCTGAGGACGTTCGCGCTGAAGACAAAGTTGAAGCGTAGTCTTCGCTAAGATTTTTTTTACTTCTTGAGTCGTAGGAAAACACCGCACTGTTGGAGGGGTTGAAGAAAACGAGTTCCGAAGGTCTGAGAAATTGCTCAACTAGGAATCCTGAAGAAAAACCCTGAGGAAATCTCCTGCAGTAGAAGTTCAGTCTTCGGGTGTCTGAGACGTTGTTCTTTAGGACACTGAGGTAACTAACTTCGGTTGAGGAGTCTGGAGATCGCCAGTGCGACTCTTCTGAAAATCACGAGGAGAGAGAATACTTTGACCGTGCCACGTGTTGCGTGGTGAGAGGCTAGAACTTGTCTAGCAACGGTCATTTCCGAGGGCATGAGAGTAATTGCATGCATGGGCATTTATGTCCTTTCACCTCGGGTTGCTCCGCAGCTATAAATAGCCACCCCAGCCCCATTTGTGGGTTGGCTGCTCCGAGAGAAAAACTGACACTTATCATTTGAGAGCAACCCACCTCTGAGGAAACTGAAGAACCTATGTGAGGAAAACCACCAGCCTGAGTAGTTGAGCATTTCTGAGGAAGTCGGTTCGAGTGATCCGAAGCTTTTTACTCTTGAAGACTGTGATCTTCCAGCCGGTGTAGAAGTCTTCAGTCTGAGGAAGTCAAGATGAAATTGTGACTTCCCTGAGTGACTGAGTCTGTGAAGGTTTCGGGAGTCTACCTTGAAGACTCACCTGAGTTATTGGACGGAGTCTGAGGACTCTAGTTCAAGGAGAACAAGGTGAAGACTATGTCTTCTGAGTTGAATCTCAGCCTCTCCAACCAGACGTAGAGTTGTCACAGCAACTTGAACTGGTCTACCAAACCAATGTCTTCAATCTCTGGTGCTATCTCTTCAACCTTTTAAGCTTCAGTATTTACTATGTTGACTTCTTATGCTTCAGCTCTCCCTCTGCTCTTTGTCTTCATACTATGCATCTGAAGCACTTCTGCTTATCTGAATTGATTTATTTCTGTTGCGTTATGATGAGCTGCCCTAATGATTACATTATGTGAAGTTTTATTTCTTCATGATTTTGGTTACTTCTTCAGCTTCATGATTGCTTCAGTACTGAAGAAAACCAAAATCTGGTAGTAAAATTTAAAATCTCCCATTCACCCCCCTCTGGTCGATATATTGCACTTTCAATTGGTATCAGAGCGAGGTACTCCCTTGTTCTGTGTGATTCGGTTTAACCACCTGGAGTTTTAGTTATGTCGACCTCAGGTACAATGAGCGTTGCCTCAAGCTGCCCCATCTTCGACGGGACAGACTATCCATATTGGAAGAACAAGATGAGGATGCATCTTGAAGCCATTGACAAGGATCTGTGGGATATTGTTGATCAAGGCATTCCTGAAGCAAATCTGATGACTGCTCCTGAAGTTGTCAAGAAGAACTGGCAGCATGATGCAAAAGCTCGAAGCATCATTGGTGGTCATCTCAACAAGGCTCAGTTCAACCGTATCAGTGGTCTGGATACTGCAAAGAAGATATGGACAAGACTGTCTAAAGTCAATGAAGGAGTCTCTGCTCAACGAGACTCACGGGTTGATACACTCCGCAGTCTCTTCAACAGGTTCAAGAGGCTGGACAATGAGCACGTGCAACAAACCTTTGACAGACTCACTGACATATCCAATGAACTTCAAGCACTGGGTGCCACTGATATCACAGATCATGAAGTTGTGAAGAAACTACTGAGGTCACTAGATGACTCATTTGAGTTCCTATCGCTGATGATTCAAGAAAGACCTGACTTCAAGACTCTGGATCCAGCGGACATTCTCGAGCGCCTCAATGCTCATGAACTGAAGCTCTCTGAAAAAAGAGATTTATACAGCTCCACGCCTAAGGTCCGCGCGCTAAAAGCTAGAGCACGAAGAATGTCCTCTGATGAAGAGTCTGAGGCTGATACTGATGATCCTGAAACTCTCAGCCGTGAACTTGCGCTCCTCACCAGAAAGTTCCAAAGATTCACGAAGAAGAATCGCTTCGGAAATTCCTCAAGATCGTCCTCAAGAAAAAGCAAAGATGATGACTCTGTCGAAGCAAGAAAGAGAGTCTGCCACAAGTGCAAGAAACCTGGGCATTACATCGCTGAGTGTCCTCTATGGGAAAAGGAAGCTAGACTGAAGAAGAAGAAGAAGAAAGGGAAAGATGACAGTTCTGATGAAAAGACTAAGAAGAAACCCTCAAGATCCTCAAAGTCTGCTGGATACAGGAATAGCAGTTCCCGTAAGGCTCGCGCATATCTCGGAAAAGAATTGGACTCGAAAGAATCTGGTTCCAACCCTGATGCTGAGGAAGAAGAATCTGAGGGTGTGGCCGGTCTGGCTTTTGCCACGACGCTTGTCTCAAAGTCAATCTTCAGCACTGAGGAATCTGGTCTATCACATGTTGATGATGAAGCTGAAGACACAACCCCTTCCTTCTGCTTCATGGCCAAGTCCTCCAAGGTATCTTCTTACTCATCATCAGATGATCCCTCTGATGAAGAACCTGATGAAAATTATACTAAACTTGCATCTAAGCAACAACGTGCACTTGAAAATATTCAGATATCACTAAACAAGAGTGATGATATGTTGGTTGAGTAAATGACGAAGACTCAAAAGTTGACTGATGAATAAAAAATTCTTCAGTCAAAGTTTGATGACTTGTTCAATCGTCATGAGGCACTCCTTACCGATCATGAAAAGCTGGCTCATGAGTTCCTCATGAGGAAACAAGAACTTGAATGCGTAAGGATGTCTCATGACGATCTGAGGAAAGAAAATGATTCACTCCTCTCCCAACAGATCATCATGCCACAAGAAGGATTTAATCCTCCCTGTTTAAAATGCATTGAACATGATCGTACCATATCTGTGCCTAGTTCCTCAATGTCTTCAGACTCTGTTATTTCTATTGCTTCTGTGGTATCTAACCCCTCATCTGAGGATACCATAGACATTGCTGAAGAAAATGCTAGGTTGAAGAGTCTACTGGAAACCGGCATGTTCAAGAGTCTGAAAGGACATCAGACCCTTTGTGACATCCTCAAGAAACAGATCCTCAACAGGAACCCGAGGAAAGAAGGTGTCGCATTCACTCGGAAACTCAACCCTGATGGGTCTTACTAGAAACCTGAACAATATCCAGAGACCACTTGGGTTCGGGCAAAGACGCCTCCTCCTGATCCCTATACTTTATCTGGGTATGATGTTGTTTCTTCAGATGTGATGATTGAGTCTTTTGACTCAAACTATAAACTGTTTAAGAATGGTAATGGTGAGGTGTTTGCCAGATACATCGGAACTAACTGCAGGAACGGTCCTCCAGTCAAGAAGATCTGGGTTCCGAAGGACCTCATCACTAACATTCTTGTGAATGCAGATGCAAATGAGCCGAGGATATCATCTGAGGATGATACCTCAAAAGGAAATGACTATAATCATGTATCTGCTAACCATTTTGTTCACAGGGAAGCTCCTCATAAGAATTCTTATTCATTTGTTTATCCTGATGCAACCATCTCACACCCCATTAGGTCTCATCACCCTCATCAGTCCTCATGTGCCTCAAGACCACCCATTAAGATGTGGGTGGTTAAGAACTAATCATCCTTGCAGGGACATGTCCTGAGGCAATTACAAATTCTGCAGATCATATGCCCAGGACAACATCATTGGGTCTCGGCAGAGTGGCTATCTCTCGAGACCAACACATTGATAAAGTCATGCTTGTTGAATCACTTGGATACAACTTGATGTCTGTATCTATGCTCTGTGATCTTGATCTCGTTGTTCTCTTCGGAAAATATGGTTGTGATGTCTATATGGTTAGCGATAACTCCATTGTCTTCAGTGGAGTTAGGAAAGGTGATCTGTATATTGTAGATTTCTCTGAAGGTCCTCAGGTCTCTACATGCCTCATGGCACGAGCCTCAGAGTGCTGGCTATGGCATTGAAGACTCAACCACGCTGGAATGAGGAATCTCCAGAAGCTGGTACTGAAGAAACATGTCCTCGGAATTGAGGAAATCAGATTCACGAAGGACCGGCTATGTGGTGCTTGCGAAGCTGGAAAGATGACCAAGGCCAAGCATCCTGCCAAGACCATCATGACTACTACAAGACCTCTGGAATTGCTTCACATGGATCTATTCGGTCCTCCAAAGTATTCAAGCTTTGGAGATAATATGTATGGTCTTGTTATTGTTGATGACTTCTAACGATACACTTGGGTGCATTTTCTTCTCTATAAGTCAGAAACCCCAGCAATCCTCAAGCGCTTCGCCCTGCGAGTCATGAACAACTACAACCTGAAGATCAAGCACATTCGAAGCGACAACGGCACTGAGTTCAAAAACTTCGGTGTGGAAGAATTCCTCGATGACTTGGTAATCACTCATGAATTCTCTGCGCCTTACACTCCTCAGCAAAATGGAGTTGTTGAGAGGAAGAACCGAACCCTCATCGAGATGGCTCGCACGATGCTGGCTGAGTACAATACTCCACTCAAGTGGTGGGCTGAAGCAATCAACACTGCATGCCACATCGTCAATCGAGTGTATCTTCACAAGTTCTTCAATAAAACATCATACGAGTTAATGGTCGGTAAGAAACCCAATATAAGTTACTTCAAGGTATTCGGTGCACCTTGCTGGATTTGTGATCCTCATCACCAGTCCTAATTTGCACCCAAAGCATGTGAGGGTTTCATGCTTGGTTATGGTATCAACTCGCACACCTACAGAGTCTTCAATACTAGTCATTATAAAATTGTTGAGACTGTAGACGTGCGATTTGATGAATCTGATGGCTCCCAAAGAGAGCACCTGCCACATGATTTACATGAAGCACCACCTGAAGAACAGATCAAGAAGATGGGTGCTGGTGATATCATTCCTGTGGATCATCCTGAAGAAACCCACATACCTCCTGCTCCTGAAGAACATCCAAATCCTGATGCAAATAATCCTGATGACGATCCTGATCCTGAGGCTCCTGATACCCCTGAAGCTCCTCAAGCACCTGAAGCAGATGCAAATGAATCTGACATCAGTGACGAAGATGCGCCTCAAGATCATCCTCCTCGACTTCCTCGTGTGGAAAATGAAGTTCAAGTGGACAGAATCCTCACTGACGTCAACCTACCAGGTCCTCTTACTCGTGCAAGAGCTAATCGTATAGCTAACTTTTGTGGGCATTTCTCGTTTGTATCAATTTCAGAGCCCACCAAAGTCACCGAAGCATTCCAAGAAGCGGAATGGATTCAGGCAATGCAAGACGAACTTCTTCAGTTCAAACTGAATGATGTTTGGGAATTAGTCAAACGTCCTGATCCTCGAGTTCACAATTTCATCGGCACGAAGTGGATCTATCGCAACAAACTCGATGAAGATGGACAAGTCATCAGAAACAAAGCTCGTCTCGTAGCTCAAGGATATACACAAGTCGAGGGGATCGACTTCGGTGAAACCTTCGCTCCTGTTGCTAGACTTGAGTCCATTCGTATTATTCTTGCATTCTCTAACCATCATAATATCAAGTTATATCAAATGGATGTGAAAAGTGTTTTCCTCAATGGTAATATCGAGGAAGAAGTATATGTTGCTCAACCTCCAGGTTTTGAAGACGCAAAGAAACCTGATATGGTGTACAGATTGAAGAAAGCCCTCTATGGACTGAAGCAAGCCCCTCGGGCTTGGTATGACACACTAAGGGACTTCCTCATCAGCAAGGGCTTCAAATCTGGTTCCCTCGATCCAACTATTTTCACAAAATGATATGATGATGCATTATTCATATGTCAAATTTATGTTGATGAAATACTATTTGGATGCACTAACAAGAAATACAGTGAAGAATTTGCATTCTTGATGAGTGAACAGTATCAGATGTCCATGATGGGCGAACTGAAGTTCTTCTTAGGGCTCCAAATTCGTCAACAATGCAACGACATCTTCATCTGCCAGGAGAAGTACTTTAAGGAGTGCCTGAGGAAATTCGGGATGCAAGACTGCAAGGGCATCAAGACACCGATGCCTACAAATGGACAACTTGGCCCTGGTGAAAATGGCAAGGACTACGATCAAAAGGTATACCGCTCCATGATAGGTTCTCTGCTATGTCTATGTGCATCTAGGCCTGATATAATGTTGAGCGTTTGCATGTGTGCCCGATTCCAAGCGGCACCTAAGGAATCGCATCACCAAGCGGTGAAACGAATTCTTCGATATTTGGCTCACACCCCATCGCTAGGCTTATGGTATCCAAAAGGCACACATCTGGATCTCGTTGGGTACTCAGACTCAGATTATGCTGGAGATCGAGTGGATCGGAAGTCTACCTCAGGAACATTTCATTTCCTCGGACGTTCTCTTGTGTGCTGGTCATCGAAGAAGCAGAACTGCGTATCCCTCTCCATTGCTGAAGCTGAATACATTGCTGCTGGTGCTAGATGCTCACAGCTTCTTTGGATGAAGCAAACTCTGAAGGACTACGGCATCAACTTGAAGAAAGTACCACTACTATGTGACAATTTGAGCGCCATCAAGATATCTCAGAATCCAGTACAACACTCGAGGATGAAGCATATTGAGATTCGGTATCACTTTCTTCGGGATCATGTATTGAAGAAAGACATCGTCATCAGCCACGTGAAGACTGAAGACCAACTTGCTGATATATTCACTAAGCCTTTGGATGAGAAGCGATTTAGCACTCTGAGGTGTGAGCTAAATATCTTAGATTCCTCAAACGTCCAGTGAATGGACACACATCCTAACGCTTAAACAATATTGAAGAATCCTGATGTACAACACACGATGCGTCGTACTCCTCAAATCATGAGGAACTACCTTGCTAAGTGTGAAGAAATTAACGTGGAATTGACTCAAGATACATACGACAATTGTATGGTATCAAGTGTCTCATTCCTATAAGGTGGGTAGCGCCACCGCCCAAACACCTCAGGATTTGTTGTTCCTCAGCTTCCTCAGGATTTGAAATCTTCATTACTGATGATTTCCGTGTTTGTCCTCAACAGCGTTCACCTATAGTTATTGTTCTTCAGCTTTTGCTTCTTCGTCTAGGTGAACGTGATCGGACCCGTCGCTCTGTGCTCACTTATCTAGTCTGTCTATCTCATATGCGTTCATCCGGAAATCTTGTATTCCTCAGGCTGAGACCATTTGTCTTCATCATCAGCCTGAGACCATTTGTCTTCATCCTCAGCCCTTGTCCTCAAGTTCCTAAAATCAAGGATTTACAATTACAACTGTCTTCAATTTGTTGCTATTTTACCGCACGTCGTGCTTATCCACCATTAGGATATCCACTGAGGATCCCAACAATCAGGGGCAATCTAGTCCACAAATTTCTCAACCCTCAGCTTTCACCCCTCTATAAATAGCACTCTACCCCCCCGGTCATTTTCCCCCACCGCTTCTCTCACTCTCGCGCCGCCCTTGAGCTCCTCAAGCTCTCGTGCTAACGTCGCCGGAGTTCGCCGTCGCCGGGGACGAAGACTCGTGGTTCCTCAGCATTCGCCTCAGTTCTGGTATGCCTATTCCTCAGTGTCTCATTCCTCAGTACTGTTGTGTCCTCAAGCCATTTAATCCTCACATGTACTGCTAGATTTCTGAGACCTATTCCTATGCCTCATTCATTTGCTTTCCTCAGCATATTCCTCATGAACGCATATAACCGTACCCCACTTCCCTCGCAACTTAACTCTGTCACAGGTACATGTCTGCTCCGGAATCGTATGGTTCTCATAGTCTCACTTCATTTGCAGCTCAGCTTGAACGAACCATTCCTCAGTGTCCACCACTGAAGAAAATGGCTCCTCGGCGTAAGCTCACTGATACTGCTAAAGACCTACCTCCTGAGCTCTATGAGAAGCTGAAGACTCCCGAACGTGAAACTGCTGATGATCGTAAGAAAAGGGTCCAGAAGATCACAAGAGAATGGGCCAAGCGTTGGGTGGCATATCAATGGCTTAATCCTTAACATGAGGATATGTTTGCTGTCAATCCTCCGCTGAAGACCTTGGGTATCAAGGCTCGACCTCCACCTGCACCAAGCGTCACTCCTGATCCCACAACAATGCACACCCCGTATGACTTTCCTGAGGCATATGAGAAATACCTCAAGCGCAGTCGCAGCCGTGTCAAGGATCTGGTCCGTGACTTGACTGCATCAATACAGATTCCGCCTCAGGATCAGTCTCAACCCAGGCCACAACCTCCGCCTCAGCACCGCAAAAAGGCTCCTGGCATGAAGCCCTCCCAGAAGTCCTCAGTTAAGCCTCAAGTTATTGGTTCCTCATGTCAACGCACGGATGGTGTGATACGTCTCAAACGTATCTACTTTTCCAAACACTTTTGCTATTGTTTTGACTTCATTCTTGCATAATTTGGACGAAACTAACCCGGACTGACGCTGTTTTCAGCAGAGCTACCAGTGCTGTTTTTCTTTTGTGCAGGTTTCTGGATATTTAGGTACGCTGGAAAAATCCCAAAAAATTATATTAAAAATCAGCGTTCCGGAAGCTTCCGTCAGGCCAAAGGGGGGCCACAGGGAAGCTAGGAGGGTGCCTGGCGCGGCCCACCCCCTGGCCGCGCCACCTGCCCTCCTGGGTGGGTCCCACACCCCCTGGTGACCTACCTTGGCCCCTATTTATTCTCCCGTCGAGGAAACGTCGAAACAAGAGTCGCTTTTTCGATCTACGCTGCGGAGCCGCCGCAACCCTCTGTTCTTCTCCGGAGAGCTAATCTGGAGGCTGAATTGGCCTCCGGTGAGGGGGAAATCATCGCCATCGTCATCGTCATCACCTCTCCATCACCCATCCATGACTTATCCTTTCATGTGTGAGTAATTCCCTGCTGTAGGCAAAGGGGATGGTAGGGATTGGATGAGTTAGATCATGTAATAGTTCAATCAGATTTGTTGTGGGCATGTTGCCTATCATCTACTTGGTGTTTATCATCTCTGTTACAACTTGTTGCTCTTATTGCTTGTCACTTTGGGCCCGAGTGCCATGATTTCAGATCTGATCACCCTTTTGTTTCTTGAGTTTGTGGTGTTCTTGATCCTATCTATGAGTTTTATGCACCTATTAGAGTCCGGAACCGGCGATCCCAGTGGTGACAGCCTGGGACACCAAAGGGGATGGACTATAATTTGAGGATTCCGTGTATCCATGAAGTGTTAATGCTTTGTTTCGGTTCTCCGCTGTAGGAGACCTTAATTTCCCTAAGTTCCTTTTGGCCCCGTTCGTAGCGGGAGGGAAGGACAAAAGATGTTGTGCAAAGTTCTTATTGCAAGCACGTACAACTACCTTGGGATACATGCCTGATGTTTGATATTTGCCTAGATGATCCTTTGTTTTCTGTGAGCCTTTCCCAAGTTAGAATCTGTTGCATGTTCGTTCTCATCCAAGCAACGCCCAACCATCCATTTCCCTAGCCTACAATGTTTTCTTTCTGCTGGTTACTAGTTGTTTACTTTCGCTGTTTTACTTTTGCTGTTCCACTATCACTATTACCACTATTATCACCACCACTACTACCACCGTATCACAGTTGCTCCTAATACTTTCGTGCAAGCAAGTGTTTATTTCAGGTGCGGTTGAATTGACAACTCAATTGTCAAAGCCTGTACGTATTCTTTGTGTCCCCAAGTGTCGAATCAATAAATTGGGTTATCTTGCCCGCGAAGACTATCTCGATCCCCTACAGTTGAGGGTTATCAAGTACTGTTTTCTGGCGCCGTTGCCGGGGACCATAGCTTTATTTACAGGTCTACTCGAAGTATCCTACCTGCTGCACGTTATCCATTATGGGTAAGAAAGGAGACCCCAAGGTTCCGATCCTACCATCCCGTACGAGACGAGGTTCACTTGGTTCTTTTATAGATGAACAGATTGCTGCAGCTGCCCGACTTTCGGGTGATGAAATTCCTGTTACCCAAACTCCTATTGGAAAAACTCATAACTTTGCAGGCCTTAAGGAAAAGCTCCTTAAGGATGATTATATTATACTTGATGATGATCTTTGCAGGGAACTCAATGAATGTGCTGATTCCGACCCTGCCACTATAAAGAAGTTGCTAGCAGAACACTCCCTGAAGAACAAGTTTACTCCTGATCCTACTTTTGCTACGTCACCTATATGCATCTCAGATCCTAATTATGATTTCTCTGTTGACCTTTCACTTATATCCACAGTTGAAGCTGATCCTTTTTATGGCAGAGAAAATGACGATGTTATCGAGCACCTGACCAAACTCACTGAGTTAGGTAGCTTGTTTACTACTGATGAAAGGATCCGGAACTTTTATGTGACCAAGTTCCTTCCTTTTTCTTTAAAAGGAGATGCTAGAGCATGGTATGATTCACTACCATGTGGATCCATCCAAAGCCCTCAAGACATGGCTATATCTTTCGTTGATAAGTATTTTCCTGCTCATATGCAACATGCTGCTTTACAAAGAATTTATAATTTTGAACAGTTGCAGGATGAGCATCTCCCTAAAGCTTGGGGGAGATTTTGCAGTTTGCTGAAGGCTAGACCGGGACACGAAATCCCTAAGAATGAATTAATTGATATCTTTTATGCTGGTCTAACCGATGGGTCTAAATCCTATCTCGATAGTTGTGCTGGTTGTGTTTTCAGGCAAAGAACACCGGACGATGCCGAAGAACTGATGGGCAAGATTGCCAAAAACCATGAAGATTGGTCCGTGCCTGAACCACCTCCACCACCAAAGAAGAGGGGCATGCTGGTCTTAAGCCCCGAAGATATGCAAGAAGCAAAGAAGTCCATAAGAGAAAAAGGTATTAAAACTCAAGATGTAAAGAATCTACCTCCGATCGAGAAGCTGTGTGAGCCTACCACTCACCCACCTACGGTAGAAGTACATTCTCTTTTAGACTTCAATGCAAGTGACATCCCTAAAGGTAAACCTCCTGACCAATGTTTAGATGATCTTGATAATTTTATTATGAAGCAGAATCACTTCAATGAAAAGATACAAGGTCAGTTGAACGAAAACACTCTTACTATCAAAAGATTGCTTGATGTTCTAGGTAGAACAGTTAATGATGTTAAATGTCTTGTGAAGCATTTTCATATGGTTCAAACTCAGCTTGAAAAAATTTCTAATGTGCAAAAAGATTTGCTTGCTAATAATGCCAAACAGGACAATTTACAAGCTTACGGCATAAAGACCCGGGGTGGAACACACACCCAGGACCCTCTTTATCCAGAAGGGCACCCGAAGAGGATCGAGCAAGATTCTCAATTACAGGAAGAAGAAATTGTTAGCTCTCCAAAGAAGAAGAAGAAGAAAAAGAAACACAAGGAAGCTGAAAATTCCAATGATCCTATAGAAGAAGAAGAACCAGCTGTTGACCCAAACAGTATATCTACCTCCGATGCTGAGACTGAAGATGGTGCTGAATCTGAAAAAGATGCTGAGAAGAATGATCCACCCGAGGTTCATGAAGAAGAAGCACCCGATAAGCGCAAAAAGTATACAAGAGAAGAATTCCTAGCAAGAAGACACGGTAAGGAACGAGAACCATGGGTGCAGAAACCCATGCCTTTCCCAAGCAAGTCCGTCAAAACCAAAGAAGAAGAGCACTACAACAAGTTTTGTGAGTGGATGAAACCTCTTTTTCTTCAAATCCCTTTGACTGATGCTATTAAATTACCTCCTTACTCTAAATATATGAAAGATATTGTCACTAATAAAAGAAAAGTCCCTAATGAGGCAATATCTACTATGCTTGCTAACTACTCTTTTAGTGGCAAGATTCCTCAGAAGCTCGGTGATCCAGGTATACCCACCATTCCTTGCTCCACAAAAAATAATTATGTTAGAACTGCTTTATGTGATCTTGGTGCAGGAGTGAGTGTTATGCCCTTTTCTCTCTACAAAAGACTTTGTTTAGAGAAACTAATTCCTACAGATATCTCCCTTCAGATGGCCGACAAGTCTACGGACGTCCCTATCGGTATTTGTGAGGATGTTCCTGTTGAAGTTGCCAATTGCTTAATACTTACTAATTTTGTTGTGCTTGACATGCCCGAGGATGGGAGCATGTCCATTATTCTTGGTAGACCTTTTCTTAATACCGCAGGTGCCGTTATTGATTGCAATAAAGGGAAGGTCACCTTCAACGTAAACGATAAAGAACACACGGTGTATTTTCCAAAGAAGATCGACAAAAGGCATGGCCTTAACTCCATCGAGAATATCGAGACCGTGAAGATTGGAGAATGGGATTGTCCACTACATGTATACCACAAATACAAAACAATTATGGTGGGGACAATGTCCATTAAAGTGAGAGTGCAATGACCACTTCACAAGAGGCGAGACCTTTTGCTCTATATGCCACCGGTTTGTTGGTAAGACTCGATCAACCTTGCTAGCTAGCAAGTTTTATATAGGTAAAAAGTTGAGCTTGTTATGTCTTCATTTCCTCTAGCTTTTATTCTCCTTGCTGTACCAAAGTTTCTATGTTTAAAGCTTCACTTGCTCTAACTTCTCTCTCAAGTTCACGAAAGTTTTTGCAGCTTTTTGAACTTTGAAAATTTTGCTACAGTGAAGTTGCCCAGAAAATTACAAAAAAATTATATTTGAAGTTTCCAGGTAAAAGGCCACCAGAGGGCACCTGTGGCTGACCAGGGGGGGCCACCACCAAGCCAGAAGGCCAGGTGGCGCGGCCCAGCCCCCTGGCCGCGCCACCCACCCTCCTGGGTGGGCCCCATGCCCCCTGGTGGCATCTCTCCTCTCACTCTCTCTCTTTCTGCCCGAAAACTCGAGTTCTTCCTCTGGTTTTCTCGTTCTTGCTGTTCTTGAGCTCGTACCTTCGATCTCCTTTTCTAGCCACTTGTTTGAGCTGATTTCTTGAACAAGTGCTCCCTGGTATGTAACTCCCTCACCCCTCCAATTAGTTTTCTAGTTGGTGGCTTCTTTAGTGAGTATTTAGTGGTTCTTGGTGCTGTTCAGTTAAGCTTAAAAGTTTAAGTAGAAATTTATTTTTCAAGTTTTGCAGCTAGTTTGAGCCTTGGTTAAGTGAGAAGAATGTTTTGTCCAAACTAGTTTTGCTTAAATCTTCGTTTTTGTGAATTGCTAAAAAATTCAGAAATGGAGAAGTTAGGGAGGTGGCTTGGGAAGAAGAAGCCCGAGCACTCAAGCCGTATAACACGTTCCGCAACTGCACTCGGTTCTCCGCTGTAGGAGACCTTAATTTCCCTAAGTTCCTTTTGGCCCCGTTCGTAGCGGGAGGGAAGGACAAAAGATGTTGTGCAAAGTTCTTATTGCAAGCACGTACAACTACCTTGGGATACATGCCTGATGTTTGATATTTGCCTAGATGATCCTTTGTTTTCTGTGAGCCTTGCCCAAGTTAGAATCTGTTGCATGTTCGTTCTCATCCAAGCAACGCCCAACCATCCATTTCCCTAGCCTACAGTGTTTTCTTTCTGCTGGTTACTAGTTGTTTACTTTCGCTGTTTTACTTTTGCTGTTCCACTATCACTATTACCACTATTATCACCACCACTACTACCACCGTATCACAGTTGCTCCTAATACTTTCGTGCAAGCAAGTGTTTATTTCAGGTGCGGTTGAATTGACAACTCAATTGTCAAAGCCTGTACGTATTCTTTGTGTCCCCAAGTGTCGAATCAATAAATTGGGTTATCTTGCCCGCGAAGACTATCTCGATCCCCTACAGTTGAGGGTTATCATGGTGCTGCTCCCTCCTCATGGATTCGCACTGATGAATCTGCTAATACACCTGAGGCCTCAACCACAATGCCTCAGTCTCAGCTGAAGACACTGCTGCCTGCCCTCACACTGCCACGGATTGCCTCAGGCGTGACTCACCTCAGCCTTGAAGCATCTTCAAAGGGGCGTTAGCTTCAGTTTTTCCCTTTTTGTTCATTTTATGACAAAGGGGGAGAAATCTGTTAGTCTTCAAGCGGGTTTTAGTTAGGAGGCTCTTCAGTTACAACTCTCGTTCTTTAGATTTTTTTTGTAACGAGTTGTAAACTGTTATTTTGGTGTTTGCATGATACTATTCTTCAGTTACCTCATGCTATTTCCTCAAGTTTATCATATATGCATATGATTATCTCTGCAAACACCTCTCTCAGTGCGTTGTTTAAATTCCTCAAACACTTCATAACATACACTGCTTCAAAAATGCCTGGATATAGTGGGAGCTCCTCATATACCTCAAAATGCTTTAGATATTAAAAATTCTTCAACTCATATGCATATCCTCAGGGGGAGCTTCATTATATCCAGCTTAATGATAGAAATGTTCTTCAAAGTTTTTATTCTTCAAACTCATAAGTTTATCCCCGTTGAAGCTTAACCTGATTGTCATCAAATCACCAAAAAGGGGGAGATTGCAAGTGCATCAAGTGCCCTCCCCTTGAGGTTTTGGAGTTTGATGACAAAACGGTTAAGGGACTGATGTGTTTGTGAGTATACACAGGAGAACAATCCCTGATGAGGTGTTTAACCACCAATGTCGACCCCCCCAAAATGTTGAGGAACATTGGAGAAATCGGTGCGTTTCCTGAAGAATGAAGTTGCGCGAAATCCTGAGGAATCAGGATCCTGAAGCGTTCGGTTGAAGCTGAAGCTGAGGACGATCCTGAGGACGTTCGCGCTGAAGACGAAGTTGAAGCGTAGTCTTCGCTAAGATTTTTTTTACTTCTTGAGTCGTAGGAAAACACCGCACTGTTGGAGGGGTTGAAGAAAACGAGTTCCGAAGGTCTGAGGAATTGCTCAACTAGGAATCCTGAAGAAAAACCCTGAGGAAATCTCCTGCAGTAGAAGTTCAGTCCTCGGGTGTCTGAGACGTTGTTCTTCAGGACACTGAGGTAACTAACTTCGGTTGAGGAGTCTGGAGATCGCCAGTGCGACTCTTCTGAAAATCACGAGGAGAGAGAATACTTTGACCGTGCCACGTGTTGCGTGGTGAGAGGCTAGAACTTGTCTAGCAACGGTCATTTCCGAGGGCATGAGAGTAATTGCATGCATGGACATTTATGTCCTTTCACCTCGGGTTGCTCCGCGGCTATAAATAGCCACCCCCAGCCCCATTTGTGGGTTGGATGCTCTGAGAGAAAAACTGACACTTGTCATTTGAGAGGAACCCACCACTGAGGAAACTGAAGAACCTATGTGAGGAAAACCACCAGCCTGAGTAGTTGAGCATTTCTGAGGAAGTCGGTTAGAGTGATCCGAAGCTTTTTACTCTTGAAGACTGTGATCTTCCAGCCGGTGTAGAAGTCTTCAGTCTGAGGAAATCAAGATGAAATTGTGACTTCCCTGAGTGACTGAGTCTGTGAAGGTTTCGGGAGTCTACCTTGAAGACTCACCTGAGTTATTTGACGGAGTCTGAGGACTCTAGTTCAAGGAGAACAAGGTGAATACTATGTCTTCTGAGTTGAATCTCAGCCTCTCCAACCAGACGTAGAGTTGTCACAGCAACTTGAACTGGTCTACCAAACCAATGTCTTCAATCTCTCGTGCTATTTCTTCAACCTTTTAAGCTTCCGTATTTGCTATGTTGACTTCTTATGCTTCAGCTCTCCCTCTGCTCTTTGTCTTCATACTATGCATCTAAGCACTTTTGCTTATCTGAATTGATTTATTTCTGTTGCGTTATGATGAGCTGTCCTAATGATTACATTCTGTGAAGTTTTATTTCTTCATGATTTTGGTTACTTCTTCAGCTTCATGATTGCTTCAGTCCTGAAGAAAACCAAAATCTGGTAGTAAAATTGAAAATCTCTTATTCACCCCCCCTCTGGTCGATATATTGCACTTTCATTTCCTAAATATTTTTTGTCTAATTTTTTCATTAACATTATTCAGTTTTCATATACACACTAAACATTTTTGTACATGTTAAACTTTTTTTATACAAGTTTAACTATTTGAATACATACTGTACAATTTTTGTATACATCAGGTAAACAAATTTAAAAACAATTCACCTTTTTGTGATACATCAGTTACAATTTTTAAATTGTTTAAAATGATGTCTACTTTTTTCCAAACACCATGTACACTTTTGTATATGCCAGCAATATTTTTACATGTATATTTTTTTAAATGCAATAGTTTTTCTCATACACAGAAACATTTTGCTATGAACATTTAACATATTTTTCTTATACCGTAGCAATATTTTTACATGTTTATAACTTTTTAAAATACAATGTTTTTTCTTATACACAAGAAACCTTTTTCTATACACATTTAACATTTTTTGAATTCATGATTAATTAACTCTATAAAAAAAGTTGTAAGTAACTTTTGTAATGTACTCCCTTCTATTCATAATAACTAGAAGAATATCCCGCGCGTTGCGGCGTAAATTTTTATATGAACTCTACAATGTAAGTTGGAAGGGTATAAATTCATGTAAATAAAATAGAATGACATTGTGGATAGCTTGCATGTTGAGATAGATACCACAAATGCATGTTAGTTGAATTTGTTACTGGATATCATGGTTAAATGATTTAGATACAATAGTGGGTGATGTGGATAGCTTGCATGTTGAGATAGATACCACAAATGCATTTTATTTGAGTTTTGTTAGTGCATGACATGGACAAATGATTGGATACAATAATGGGTGATGTGGATAGTTTGCATGTTGAGATAGACACCTTAAATGCATCTTAGTGGGGGTTTGTCTTATAAGAGATATAGATGTGTGAAAGATATGCGTCATCTATAGATAAAGCGATGGATGGGTCGGTCCAATATAAGTTGTAGTGATGCGGTTTTAGGGGCTTCTATTTTTTCTATTTTTTGTGATTTATATATATTTTGAATATTTGCTTTTATTTTTATTATTATTTTCTATACACATGTCTATTTTAGACTATACCATGTAATTTTTTTATATACACTTGGAATATATTTTTCAGAAACATTAAATACTGTTTAAATAGATGTGCCATTTTTTCTTAATTACATGGTTTAAAAAAATATTGGATACATGTTAAACATATTTAAACACATGTTGATTTTTCTTCTGTGAAATGAAATAATGTTTTAAGCTAGTAGATATTTTTTGCCTTGAGAAATATTATTTTAAAATATTGAGACCATACTATAAAAATGTATAAATTATTGTTTTCAATGTCAAGTCCATGTATTCCTGCATTGTCTGAAACATTTGTTTTAGTTACACAAACATTTTTTTGTATGATATTTTTGTAGAGAAGTCTTAACTATTATTTTGACAAGCTAAACAATTTTCACAGGTCACTATTTTTCAAAATTCCTTCAACATTTAATACATGTTTGTGAATATTTGTTAAAAAATACATAATTTTTTTATAAGTGTGCTATGAATATTTTAAAAAGTGATTTGATTATTCTAAATATATGTATTTACATATTTAGAAAATATATGAAAAAGAAACAAAACCAAAAGTACAAAAAAAATCAAAAGATAAACAAACTTATATAATGTAAAAATTGTTATTGAACATTTATAAAATGCTACGTACCTTTCTGGAATGGTGGGAAATATTTCCTTAAACTTACGTGAACATTTTTCTTACATTTATAAACATTAATTAAAAGTATCATGAACCATTTAAAAAAACGTTGATCATTTTTAAAATGGTAAGACACAGTTGTATACTTACCTGAGAATATAACGAACATTTTCAAGCTTATTAATTTTTTTTAATATCACAAACATTGTTTTTGAATTGTACGAACATTATCTAAAAATTGAACAATTTTTTTTACGTTGCAATAACATTTGAAAATGCACGTTAGTTTTCTAATTAATTTATAAAGAATTAAGTATATGTATTTAAAATATTTATAAAGAGAAAAATATATATAAAAAGAGAACCAACCAACAATAGAAACGAACGAAGAGCTTTCGACTGGCTAACCGAACACTTCAATCCTTGAGGCAAGTTATTGTGCGGTCTCACGTGAGGCATCGAGAAATGCGGCAGCTAGTGCCACTGGCTCATATACGGCAGAAAAGCTGGCGTCGATGGAGCGGGATCTTCACTATTGGGACAGGAAAAAAAATTGAAAGAGCCTATAGGTTGATCGAGGAGAGCATGGAGTGAGCTAGAAGCACTTATGAAGGCAATTCCTACAGTGCACATGAGGATGAAGCCGAAAGAATTAGCATTGATGATCGAAATTCTTCTAGAGTAAGATGAGGTGTACTGGTCAGTGGTCACACAAGGGCCGAGTCAGCTGGTTGCGCAAGGGGGACCAGAAAACGTCCTATTTCCATAATCATATTTTATACCTGACTCTTTACCTTTGTCGATCTCCCAAACTTCAGTATTGCGTTGAATTCTTTCAAGGAGTTTCCATTTAGCATCAATTTTTTCGTTTGTGAAAAACCCATAGAGCAAACATCGAGCAAGTCTTTATTCTATCGAGAGAGCCTCGCATAAAAATTAGTAATAATTATATCTTTGGGGAGCCCATGGTTAGGATATTTTAGCATTAAAATTTTCAGTCTCCCTCAAGTTTGAGTTATGCTCTCTCCGTCATGAGGATAGAAATTATAAACATAATTCCTATTCGCATGGACCTAATGAAGAGAATAAAACTTGGAGTAAAAGAGAGACTTGATCTCTTCCCAATCCAGCAGGTGAGAATCATCTAATAGCCTATACTATTCCAATGCTTTTTCTTTCAGTGACAAGACAAATAATTTCCTCATGACTCCATCTCTTGTCAAACCTGAAATCTTAAACAACTCACAAAGTTTTATAAGTTTCAACAAATGAATACTAGGACGGACTTTTTCGTCCCCTTCATAACAATCATTCATAACTATTCAGTTATCCCAAATGGTATTGTGAATGGGATACAATCAATAGGTGGAGGAGACTTCTCTACCACGGGTGTGATAAAGCGGCTTCCACCAAGCCGCGAACTAAGACTGCAGCTTTTCATAAGCCTTACTAGTAGAAACAAGAAATGGAAATATTTAATTGCAAGATCTAAACATATACCTTCAAACGTTTAACTCCCCGGCAACGGCGCCAGAAAATAGTTTGATATCTACGCACGCTTCTATTCTTGTAGACTACGTTGGGCCTCCAAGCACAGAGGTTTGTAGGACAACAACATTTTTTCTCAAGTGGATGACCTAAGGTTTATCGAACGTACGGAAGTGGAGGTTGAAGATGGTCTCTCTCAAACAATGATCCAATTAAGAAACGAGAAGTCTCTTGTGTCCCCAACACACCTAATACGACTCAGAGTTGTATAGGTGCAATAATTCGGCGAAGAGATGGTAAAATATGGGTGATAGGTGTGACAATGCAAGGTAGTATAAATCTGTAATAAAAATTACAGCAAGGTAGTAAGTGACAAAAGTGAGCACAAAACAGTGTAACAATGGGGAGAAACAAGGCCTAGGCTTCATACTTTCACTAATGGCAACTTCCAACAACATTAACATAGTCTAATCATACTTTCATAGTCTAATCCACTAAAACATGCAATGAAGACTTACTCGGAGGTCATTCCTTTGTGATCAAGAGAGAACGTGAATTATGTAGGGCTAAAAAATCACACCTCAGAGTTCATAGTTCTCATCTATGGATTTCCCAATGTCACTGCGACCATCCAAAGAGAGTACCACAATCACCACAATATTTCTCAAGAATAGTCAAAGACAAGAACAAGAGACTCTCAATCTTTAATCAATTCACAATAGAAGAAATCACTCATTAAAATATCTTCTAATCTATGTCCAATAAACCGTTGTCACCTTGGTCTCGAAGATTATAGTAGATATAGACAAGTGAGTACATCAAATCCAATACATAGAAGAAGGGATCACCCTAGATTAACATAGCCTATGATCACAATCAAGATCACATCATGGGAGAGAGAGTTAACCACATAGCTACTATAGAATACCTCAACCCCGAGGACGAACTACTCACACATCATCATGAGGAGGAAGCAACGTCGATGGAGGTGAATCCGGGGGGACTTCCCCGTCCGGCAAGGTGCCGGAGCAGGAATTCTGGTCCCTCGGAACTTGTTGGCGATGGCGGTGGAGATCGGAATCGCTTCTGGAAAAAGAGTAGCGGAATCAAGGTTTTCTCCACGGGGGTAAAAATAGGTCCAAATGGGGGCCTCAGGGGAGGTCGCGCCACTTGGCCGCCTGGCTAAAAAATTAATGGCAAGATCCGCGGATACCCTCCAGTCCCTCTCAAAAAGTTACCACCCCTGGACGTGGTACTATGCGATCATATGTCAACAAACTGATTGATAAAGTGAGCTATAGTTCGGATGAGGAGCTTATTTGAGACAATATTTCTCATGTTGATGTTTAATGAATATTGCAGATCCCATTAAACCCAATGATGACCGAACACCGGGTAGCGTGGATCGGAGCTATACTCGATCAGGCACCTCCTCAGTCCTATCGGCGTATTACAGGGAGTTTGAACACCGTCATAGCTCAATTTTACATAGAACGGTTGTGAAAGGAAGTGAACGTATAAATCCAATGTGGAAGGGGATGGAGACTCAAGATCCTAGGAAAAATCAAGAATTTTGCATGGAAAGTGCTTCATGTAGCATTCCCGTTCCTTATTACACTAGCAAATCGACACATAAAATGTCCCACTCAATGTCCATTTTGCTCACATCTTGTATTTGTTTCCTTGAGCAACTAATAAGGTATGACAAGAACTGGGATTACAGAACCTGGTGAGTGAGGTAGTTGTGAAGGACAGGTCTAGGGATATCACGTTGGAGATCCTGGCAAAAAAGAAGGAGATTCAGGAGGCATCCCAGTGGCAGAACTGATGGCGGTAGTTGCTTGGTATATATTGTGGAAACACCGACAAATTGTGAAAGGCTTGCAAGTTCCGTCATCGGAGTAAACTGCGTTGGCTATCAGAGTTCTAGCTACAATTTTCTTATGCTCACTGACACCAAAATTTTAAAACATGAAAGTTGATCAAATGTGCAAAAGGCCAGATCGTGGAGTAACCAAAATAAACGTTAATGCATCGTTTCATCAAGAGGCTCTCCCATGCTCAAGTGGTATTGTTGCAAGGGATGACAAAGGAGATTTCTTATCATCAACAAATTGGTTAATAGCACATGTTAGTTTCGTTGACTCGGCTGAGCTCTTAGCAATCAGAAACTGAATTTATTTTGCCGCTCACATTGGATGCATTGATGTTGTGATCGAAGCATATTGCATGCATGTTGTTGAGTTGTCCAGGATGTTGATTATCTGGGGCGGGACGCATCGGTGTTTCTTGAATGCAAAAGTTTGGCACTTGATTTTGGCAGAACCGCATTCAAGCATCACTTCATAGAGACAAATAAAACAACGCATGCATTGACAAAAGAAACTCGTTTATTGGTAGTTCTTCTAATGCTTGGGAAGATAATATCCTTTATTTATTTTTCTCTCTCTACTGTAAACAATATGGCCAAGATATGAGAAATAAAGTCTTATTACCGTGAAAAAAAAGACAAAGCCATTTTCGGTATTGTGTCCCGACAAATGAAAAAAATAGCGCGTTGTAGCATTGTTGTAGCGTTTTGGGAAAAAATTACTCGTTAAATGAACCTATGTACAATATCTCCCTAATAGCACGCTATAGCGCGAAATAGCACGCTAATAGCATATTTTTTAGGGTCACGCTATTTTGTCATAGCACGTTATTTTTTACATTGGTCCCGACTCCCGAATCAGTCCCTCGATTTGAATGTATTTGGTTTATGATTCAAACATTATGATTAGTAACCCAATTTAGAGTGGTGCTACTTTTGCATAAAACTATAAACCAAAGACGAGCCTCTTCCTAAACTAAAATAGAAAAACAAACATGGCAATCTCAGAAAAAATTCAACATTTCCACCACACACGTCCCAAATCTGTTTCTCCTATTTATTTTTTGCAAAAAAAAACAATATCTTAAGGGCAATGTGACACATCGGCCGATGAATCAATTTAAAAGAATAGACGATCGTTAGATCCGGTGTTATTTTTTTGCCTCATAAGTCTTTTGCAACAAAGACAATGTTGTAGAGTCCTTTATAACAAAATGTTTTGCAATATAGATGATGTTGCAACAAAAAATATCTTCACTGTTTTTCAACTTTAGTTTTGTTGGAGAATAAATTTTCACAACACAGATGATGTTGCAAAAAATATTTGCATTTATTTTCAAATTCACTTGTTTACCACATGAATGTTGTTGCGGAAAGAGACTTTTCAGAACATAGGATGTTGAAGGAAAAATTACAGTTTTTTTATCTTTACTATTTGCAACAGGGTTATTACTGTGATTTTTTTACAACATAAATCTTGTTGCAGAAGGACCGTGATGTATTCTTATCCATTCATAAGAAAGATAGAAAAAAATCTGAATAAACACACGCAAACACATGTCGCATAGGGGAACCGATCCACCGGCTGAACCAAAGCGTTTCCCATATATTAAGATTAGAGGATACCCCACACGTTGCCGCGGGAATCAATTGCAATATATTTTAATTGATTTGATTTGTATAAAATATATATAGTTTTAACAATAAAATACCAAAAGTACAAAATATATGTAATGTGTTGTGTTTTATTATTGTATCGCTAAATTTTTATTAAAAATAAGTGATATAATATAATGGAAAAAAATCATGCATGTTGAAAGAGCACATTTGATGAGGTGCCATGTGTGCTGAAATGGGTATGTGTATGAGATGAACTAATAATGAAGAGCTTGTTCTCATATATATACTATGTGGGCCTTTGATGAGGTGGCATATGTGCATGTTAAGATAATTGCGGTAGTGCAGATCAACTATTTAGGTATATAGGATTCCATCATATTACAAATGTAACTCTTTCTTTTGTTGCTTGAATTACTTGCATTACTTTTTTTTCGCGAATACGCAAAGCTTGCGTATCATTTCATTGATAGAAGGAATCAAAATGAGTACATAATAGGATACAACACATGACACGAACACATTCATGAGAAGGCGTGATCATGGAACCCAAAGCAGAGAGACAAAGGATGCTCAGCCCGAACAAAGAAAAAGACCACAGCTAAATCCATCATTCCTAAAATCTAACACCGAGGACGCCGCGAGCAAGCAAGATAGCGCCTTAAAGAAGGGGAGCGACGTCAAGGCTCCGCCGCCATCTGATCCGAAACCGGACCAAGGGTTTCCCCCGGTGCTCGAAGAGGGGCACAAATCTAGGCCATGGCAGCGCCTCCAAGAAGGGAAACGACACCCGCGAGTACCGTCGCTACCAGCATCGACAAGTCGAGCAGGGATTTACTCAAAACACCAAACCATTACAATCAACGTTAAACTCAAAGGCATTAACACTAAAAATAACTCAAAGCCATTACAGATGTAACTCTACAAACAATAAAAATTACAAGAGAGCCCCTGGGAGTCCATCATCTTCAACCTCGGGACAGGGGTGGATCCAGCATAGGTCGTGGGTGTACAGATGTACACCAATTTTTTTTTACAAAAGAATTCTCATATATACGTACTATCTCTGTTCATTAATATAAGGGAGTGACTAGGGCTCATGCGCATGTGACTTAACTAAGTCACATGCGCTGACGTCAACCCGCATGTTTTTTTAAGTAGGCTTTTGTTTGTTTGTTTGAGGCGGATAGTTATCTAATGGGCTCCAATGGACAAGAAAAAAAACACTATCATACAAAAACATTTATTACAATAAGTGTAAAAATGTCAATTTTAAAAATTGTAAGTAAATGTCGGAACGGTTGCGACTCGTTGGTGAACTTGCAACTGAGAAAAAAAAGTCAAACCAAGTTGCGACTTGTTGGTGGACTTGCAACTAAAAAAACGCAGTTGCGACTCGTTGTTGAGGAGCAACTGAGAAAAAAAGTCGGACTCAGTTGCGACTCGATGGTGGGCTTGCAACTGAAAAAAAATCGGACTCGGTTGCGACTCGTTGTTGGACTTGCAACTGAGAAAAAAATCGGACCTAGTTGCGGCTCGTTGGTGGACTTGCACTGAGAAAAAAAATCGGACCCATTTGCGACTTCTTAGTGGACTTGCAACTAAGAAAAATATGGAACCCAACTGCGACTCGTTGGTGGACTTAGAAATGAGAAAAAAACTCGGACGCACTTGCGACTCGCTGGTGGGCTTGCAACTGAGAAAAAAAGTCGGATGCAGTTGTGAGTCTTGGCGGACTTAGAACTTAGAAAAAATCTGACCCAGTTGCGAGTCGTTGGTGGACTTGCAACTGCGAAAAAAACTCAGACCCACTTGCGAATCATTGGTGAGCTTGCAACTGAGAAAAAAAATCGGACCCAGTTGCGACTCGTTGGCGGACTTGCAACTTAGAAAAAGTTCGGACACAGTTGCGACTCGTTGGTGGACTTGCAACTGAGAAAAAAATCGGACATAGTTGCGGCTCGTTGGTGGACTTGCAACTGAGAAAAAAATTAGACCCAGTTGGGACTCGTTGGTGGACTTGCAACTGAGAAAAAAAATTGAACCCAGCTGCGACTCGTTGCTGGACTTGCAACTGAGAAAAAAACTCGGACCCACTTGCGACTCGTTGGTGGACTTGCGACTGAGAAAAAAAAATCGGACCCAGTTGCGACTCGTTGATGGACTTGCAACTTAGAAAATAATTGGACTCAGTTGCGACTCGTTGGTGGACTTGCAACTGAAAAAAAAAACTCAGACCCACTTACGAATTTTTGGTGGGCTTGCAACTGAGAAAAAAAAATCGTACCCAGTTGCGACTCGTTGGCGGACTTGCAACTTAGAAAACAATCGGACGCAATTATAACTCGTTGGTGGTCTTGCAACTGAGAAAAAAATTTGAACCCAGTTGCGACTCGTTGGTGGATTTGCAACTAAGAAAAATAAGTCGAACCTAGTAGCGACTTGTTGTTGGATTGAAACTGAGAAAAAAATTTGAAACCAGTTGTGACTCGTTGGTGGAATTACAGTTGAGAAAAAAAATCTACAAAAAAACAGTGGGAACCATCGACGAAAAAAGGACAACCTATAAACAGCACATGATAAAAACAAAAAAAAACAACCAAAAAAGTTGAAACAGTTTGCGCTCAACTCCCGTACGACAAACAATCTAAATCAACCGTCAATCAACTCTTGTATAGTTTTTGAAAACAGAAAATCACACGACAGCGAATTCATATGTAACTTTGATATTTCGTGTGTACATGCGTTTTCACAATTTCGTATTAAAAAACTTTATTCTATGTTAAAAAGATGTTCAGTGAGTATTAAAAAATATTTGTCAAATAAAAAAAAGTGAACACTAAAAATGTTCATTCTACATAAATATTTTCAACTTATATAAACTAAAAATCAACTAAAAATGTTCTGAACTATTAAATTTATTTTTAAGTATTTAATTAAATATTCACCATATATCTTGAAAAGTTATAAAAAATGCAAACAAAATAAAAATGCATTAAAATATGAAACTAGAAAAGAAAAAACGTAACAAAAGAATAACCAAAAAAATCAAAACAGAAAAAAGAATAGGAAGAAAAAAGTGGCCGGCCCACCTCTCTAGGCTGCAATCTTCGCGTACATGTTTTAAAAAAACAGGATAAGCACATTTGGTTTGTAATTTAAGAGAAAAAAACAACTTGCATGTGACTTACCTAATTCTCATGTACATAAAAATTAGCAAAGCTGTAATATAAGACATTTTAGCTAGCTAAGTTAGATTTCTAAAACATCTTATATTAAGAAACGAAGAGAGTATATGACAAAAAAAATCTAGTGTACATGCTTGGGAAAAAGGCAGCAACGTGTGTGCCCAATAGGCCAATAGCCCATCGGAAGCAGCGGAGGCGGGGAGCAGCCCACTGGGCAGCAGCTCAGGAGTATGTTCTTCTGAACAAAATGGAGATTCAACTCTTGAATGATTTTGGTTGGGCAAAAAAAAATTGAACACCCAAAGATGAATTTCTGGATCCCACTGCCTCAGGATCCGGAGCCGGCACAACCCCAAGAATGAAACTCATCAAAGCCGTCGCTAGAATCGCCGAAGAACAACACAATATATCCTTTGTGAGGCTACTCAACTAACCACATAGTACCTACCTCAAACCACATTGCACTTGTGTTAAGCTATCTAAAAAGTAAAAACACACGTACTTCAGAGAAGAACCGCAACGAAAGCAAGGCTAACTTGTGAGTAATCCTACGTTAAACAAGAAAAGAAAAACTTGTGAGTAAATCATTAATTGCTTTTTCATCCCTCTCTCCCTCTCTCAACCGTCCAAGGTCGGCAGTAGCGCGTACATTTCTCCTCTCCCTGGCACCGTCTGTCATTCACACCGTCCATCAGCCACCTACAAGCACTCCCCTCTGACTGACGACGGCGACCCAGGAGGAGATGAGCAGAGCATTCGCTCACTCCTCCGTCTTTCGCAGTACCGGCAATGGCGTCGCCTTCCTAACCGCCGCCGACGTCGACGCCACGGGGCCGGGGGGTCTCTCTCGCCGGGGGTTGGTCGATCCGTCCGACGACTCGGCATCCATTCTTCAGCAGCATCTTCAGCGGGAAAGCAAAGGGGTCACATTCAGTTACCTGTAACGGCAGCGGGGATCAGCAGCCGCAGAGCGCCTGCAACGTCGCTGACCCATGCGTTGCGTCCAGGTCTCATCCTGGCAGGCACGCCTTTATCGTTCTCACGCACGCGGGGTTGATTCAAATTCAATCACTGGTCACTGGCTAGTGGTTGCAGTACTGGCCGGTGTTGGCATGAGGTCTTATTTTGCCGGCTCATGCATGCATGGCTGTGAGAGACTCTGACCGGGCTGTGGAAACGCTCAGCCACGAGGTAGACATGTATGCGTCCAAGAAAATCTGTCTGAGTTTACTGCGGAATCTTCGAGTTAATTGCAAAAAACAACCACAATTTGGGCGAGTATTGCAGAAAACACATATGTTCAGATTTTCTACGAAAAACACTATCTTTTTTACTATTTTTTTTGCAAATACCACAGATCATCCAATTTGCTTCATTTAAGTACGATTATGACATATCGGGCCCGTCTGTAAGGATAGAGTTTTATAGAAAGCGACACTTCAGCAGGCGCTCCAGGTGCGCCGGCATGTGGTGCTCCATGGCGTGCACGAACTCGGCGAACCCGGGCGGGTCGCCGCTGGGGATGGACGCTAGCGCCACGCCGTCGTCGTCTTCGTTGCCTGCGGCCGTCGTCCCCGCGGTGATGCGCCGGTAGATGAAGTCAGGCACGACGATGATGGCCGGGACGCCGTGCGCGGCGCCATGGGTGTGATGTGGCCCTGCGCCGGGAACGGTACGAGCACCACGGCGGGCGGGGGTCCTGCTGCAGCTAACCGACGGTGGGCTACTCCCTCTGCAGCGGGGGGCGGGGGGGCTGGCACGGCTGGGGAGGAGCGGCGCTGCTCTCTCCCTTCGCTGGCAAGGGCGTGAGCGGGCGCGGTGGCCGGCCGGTCGCGGCGAGCGCGCGTGGGTGGGGCAGGGCGGCGCAGGGGAGAGGCGGCGGGGCGATGCGTGCAGGGAGAGAAAGGAAGAAGAAGGGAATTGCTTTTTTCTAAAAAAATTAGTGATCTTTCTGCAAAATTTTATTCTTACATGTAGGTTTCACCTGTCAGAAACGGGGTTAAAATGAACTAACCACCCGATCTGTGTTTTTTGTAAAAAAAATAGCAAAAATTTAATGATTTTCGCAAAGATTCTAAAAATGTATGTTTTCTGCAATACTCGCCTGAATTGTCGTGGTTTTTTGCAATTAACTCCGGAATCTTCACTTGTTTGTATGTGGAGTGTGTTGTTTGTATTTCTGAACCGGAACGTGGGTGCATCTTATCCCCGAAAGCTTCATTTTCACGAGTGTACTGTGATCCAAAATTGCAGGAAATTCTCAAGGGTGTCGTGCTACGATCTACTGTACAATGGAGGTGTCACGGTGTCAGGTGTGTGTATCACTCTACTGTTAAAGTAGCTACAATGAACATGTGGATCTCAGAGACTGACCACGCTGTGGAAACGTGCAGCCACGAAATTTGCATTGCCGGAAGGAAAACCCAAGAGTTGAGCGGCAAGGAAAAGCTTTACTGCAGAATCTCTGTTCTAGTATGTTGGTGTGTGCAAGCCACTTAGTCTGAACGGAAAATGGGGGCATCCTTTCCCCGAAAGCCACCTTATCTGTGATCCAAAATAGCACTCCAATCTGAATCTGCGGAGTAGAAGGGAATCGTCAAGGAAGGTACATCACTCTACCGTTTTGGCTCTAGCATAAGAAAAGAAAACCCCAATACTATCTGTTGTAACCTAGTTCGGCTCTACTGAAACTTTCAACTCTCGATACTTTTGACCGGAAAATGTGGAATTCTCTTGGTGTTCACCTTTAACAATCAACTCTAGGCTCGCAATATAGGACTGCAAGCTAAAAGGTCATCCAAAGCTTTCAACATGGCCAGTGATAGGCGCCGGTCGACCGGCGCTAGTTAGACGCCGGTCAGACCGCAGCCGTCTGATCTCCGCGATTTAACGTTTTAGATTCGCGCGTGCTCCTTTGCATACGACTGCAATATTTACGGTACATTTGCAACTTTTTTTAGTATATGGATGCAACATTTTTTATTTTTGGTATTTTTTGCGGAAAAAAATTCTGTTAATAAATTTTAATCGCTGGTGTTAGCATTTTTTACTATCGGTTGCAACTTTTTTGGTACATGGATGCAACAAAATTTATTGTGTGCATTTTTTATTTAATTTTTTTCACTGTTGCAACAAAAAGTCTGATAAAAAAATTATGTATCATATTTACCATCAATTCGTGGCAGCAAATTTAATCTACGGTTGTAGCTTTTTTTATAGTGGTTGCAACAAAATTCAAGACCCATCATCACCGATCACACTTCATCTTTTTTGTTGTAGCAAAAATCATTAGTAACATTTTTATATCATGCTACCAAATGAATGCGCTTAACAATAAAATACTACTAAGTACATCCGTTTAGCAAAAAAGTAACATAGATCAATATAAAACATTACTATAATAGTAGTTCAGATATTAACATTTTATACTACGGTTGCAACATTTATCATGCGTCAGATACAACAAAAGCGAAAAAATAGACACAAGTAGGCCTTGGACCGATCGGCACTAAGCTTTGGCCGGTCGGCCGGCCACCATCATTAACCTTTCAACATGGAGTTTATGATCTAGAAACTATACCCACCGCCCTTTTATCCAACAACAATGGGAGTTAGTGCGACACTTACAGAATAAGAGATGAAATGGGCACTTAGAGCAAAAGTACAGCAAGTGATTCAAGGGGATAACAATAGTCAGTTTTTTCATTTAATCACGAATGAAAATCACAGGAGATTTTTTTTACAACTAGAACGAGATGAAGGCACTATTAGGGGACACGAGAACCTAAAATTATATATTCTTGAATTCTACAAAAAATCTATTTGGATCGTTAGAGGAGAATTTTGTCTCTCTGGAAGAGCATATGGTTGGGGATTTACCTCAATTAAAATTCTACAAGAAGTGTTGGGATATTATTAATGGCGATCTTTTACCTGTATATATGTTCCATGATCTGTTCTTAGGCCAGTAAAAAATTTCGCCTTAATTTTGGTAGTATCACGTTGCTACCAAAGAAGGAGGAGGCAATTCACAGTGAGCAGTTCAGACTGTTATGTCTATTCAATGTGAGCTTTAAGATTTTTTCTAAAATTGGCACTAATAGAGTACGCAAATTGGACATACAGTCGTACAACCTTCTCAGACGACATTCAAGCTAGGGCTACGCATTCTAGAGGGATTAGTTGTTCTCCATGAAACACTTCACGAATTCACTTGAAGAAACTAGATGTAGTTATATTCAAAGTTGATATTGAGAAAGCATACGAAAAGGTCAAATGTTCTTTTTTTGCAACAAGCCTTGAGTATGAAGGGTTTTTCATGAAACCTGAAGGAAACAGGTCAAATCTTTTACACAAAAAGGTTGTGTTGGGATCAAAGTCAATTATGACATAGGTCATTATTTTCAAACGCACAAGCTTCAATATTGTGGCTGATAAGCTTGCGGTTCTAATTGGTCGGGCCAAAGAATACACTAGTCTTACCACTATAATAAAGCACATCTTATATATTTCCTTGTTACTCCATCCATACCATCAAGGCCCCTAAATCTATAATAAGGGTTTAACACAAGCACAAAACACGTCAAACATAATAAGATCACATCTAGGTTATTGGATTCCGGAACAACCACTATCGCCGCTAGAATGAGTCTTTGATGCGTAGGTTTTTCCTAACCCTATCGGAGCCGGACTGGCATTATCGATGAAAGCCACGAAGTCTTCATGCACGTACCCCTAAGCACCAACGCGCCAAAGTCACAGTCATCGTCATCATTGAACTCTTGAATTGGTCTGAAGTGTGTACGATGCGAAATCCTAACCTCACCGCACAATGAGATGGCAATAATCTACGTTGAAGCTTCATCAACTACACCAAACTTATGAAAAATCAAAGCCTCGAAGACCAGCTTGAAGAAGAAGAAGTACCTCGATCAGCCCGAGCACCATCCCGCAAGGACGAAATCTCTAATCTAAACCACTAACAAGAGTCGAGGTATCAGATCCCCCCTTCTCCTCCACTGGCCTTTTCTACGGCGAGCATAGAGAAGATGAATGCACGTCTTACCTGGCAAAGTTGAATGGGGGAAGTTTGGAGAACCGAGTACATACCTCTGGTCTCTGTATTAGATCAACAAAAGCGGTACAACGAATTCTTAAATGGTTCATTGAAGCAGTATTTTTACTGCTTCCATATTTTCAAAGGCATCTGCATCAAGTCATGCACCGTACTTGCATTTTTACTAACACGTTTGCCCAATTTGTTATTAATAACGGAAAAAAGGGAACTCGTACGCTTGAGCCAAATCCAAATGCATGCTGCGTAAATGTACCGGAGGCGCACCGCAACCTGAGCGCTAATGAATGAGTGGAGAAACGTGCGCATCGGGTCACCCAGAGTCTAGAGTCTAGACCATGTCAACACACCATGGATGAAAACATCAAAAGTCCCTAGTTTTTTTTACACGAGGTGAGCTAGCTTTTGGTAAACCCCAGCCAGTGAGACAGTGAGGCCGAGAGACAAAAAGTACTAAGTTTGAAAGTCTCGTTGGAATGGGAAATCATTCCCGCCGGCTGACCGGCCTAGACGCTTCAGCCGGTCGCCTCTTTCCTCCAGTATGCAGAACCCAATATACAGCATGCAGTACGCAGATCATGGCCGCGTTCTTGCTGCAGTCCGACGCCATGGCCATGGTTGTGCTCTCGCTGCAGTTCGACGCCATGGTCACGCCCTCGTGCACGCCCATGGAAAGCATCATATCCGCCATGGCCATGGCTTGAGGAGTTCGCCGTCGTGCTCCGGGACCTAGCCGACATCATCCCTCTGCCCAGATCCGACGCCTCCCTGACCAGCCGCGCCCGTTCCGGTCCTTTCTCGGCGAGCCCGCACCTCCCCGTGCCCCCACGTCGTCGGCCATGGCCGCCATGGCCATGAGCAGCTCCGTCCACAACCATCATTTTTTTTGCTACAACCATATCATATTTTTGTTACAACCATATCATATTTTTGCTACAAAGAAATAAACTGGTGTTTTTGCTACAACACACAATGTACAGGGAATAGCTGAGTATGTAATGTTGCAACCAGCGAACCATTTTGTTTCTACTGTTTTATGTTTTTGCTACTACCGGCCAAGATATTTTCTACAACGCCACTGCGGAGCTATGACCTCGACGGCGGCGACGATGAATTTTGTTGCAACCGTTATTTTTCTGCTACAACCGTTGTATGTTTTTGTTATGCATAATGTTGCAACTATTTAAATTTTTACTTCCATCGATGTGTATTTTTTCTACTATTGTTAAGAGTTTTTGTACAACAAAAAAAGTTATAAAGTGATTAGCGACGACAGATTATGCTTTTTGTTGCAACCGATAGTAAAAAATGCTACCACCAGCGATTAAATTTTTTACCACAATTTTTGTTGTTGCAAAAAGCACAAAAAATAAAAAAAATTACATCTGTGTATCAAAAAAGTTACGAATGTGGTGCAAATGTTGCAATGGTACTGCAAATATTGCAGTCATATAAAACGAAGTGATACGCGCGAATCTGATCCATTAAATCATGAAAATCGGGCGGCTGCAGTCTGACCCGCGCCTAACTAGCGTCAGTCGGACAGCGCCTATCACTCACCCGTTGGAATTGATCCGCTACGAGACCAGAGAGGGAGATCCGATCTCCTAGAGAGTCAGAGGCGTGATATCTTTCTCACACGCGGGCTCCCTCTATAAATACGTGCAAAACGCACAGGCAGAGGCAGGGCATAACCTTGTTCTCATCTTCAGTTTCTCTGCCTGGCTAGTTGATTGATACATTCACCTACCGGCCGGGGGGAAATCTCTGCGTTTCGCCGGGACGCACGTACGCTCGCCGGCCAGGAGGATCGGCATCATGACCGTCGGCGGCGAGGACAGGGCCACGGCGACGGGGCAGGGGCAGACGGTGTGCGTGACCGGCGCCGGCGGGTACATCGGGTCGTGGATCGTCAAGCTCCTCTTGGAGAAGGGCTACGCCGTGCGCGGCACCGTCAGGAACCCCGGTACGTATCTACTGCGCCGGCGGCGGCGTACGGAGGGGGATACTGTTTGGTTGGTTGAGGTGTTCTGATGCGTCGTGTGAATTGTTGCAGACGACGCCAAGAACGCGCACCTGAGGTCTCTCGCCGGCGCGGCGGAGCGGCTGGTGCTCTGCAAGGCCGACCTTCTCGACGGCGACGCGCTGCGCCACGCCATCGCCGGCTGCCACGGCGTCTTCCACACCGCGTCGCCGGTCACCGACGATCCCGTACGTTTCTTTCGTTTTACCCTCTTTTTATGGGAAAAAGTTAATACAGTAATAAGGACATTGCTGCATTCCCCATTGGAGGATTGGTATATTTGGGATGCCATAAACTCTCCTAAGGAATTATTTCCATCAAAAGTTATTTGTTTTTCCGTTACTGTTCTGGCTGGAACGGGCAGCTGTACTCCACACGCACAAGAGACTGCATGGCCTGCATGCGTATGAATTATTGAATTATTATTGGCGTGGCGTCTTGAATCTTTGATGTGTGTGCAGGAGGAGATGGTGGAGCCGGCGGTGAGGGGCACGCGGTACGTCATCGACGCGGCGGCGGAGTCCGGCACGGTGCGCCGCGTCGTGCTCACGTCCTCCATCGGCGCCGTCGCCATGGACCCCGGCCGCGCCCCGGACGCCGTGGTCGACGAGTCCTGCTGGAGCGACCTCGACTTCTGCAAGAAGACCAAGAACTGGTACTGCTACGGGAAGACGGTGGCGGAGCGGGAGGCGTGGGAGGCGGCGGCGGCGCGCGGGGTGGACCTGGTTGTGGTGAACCCGGTGCTGGTGCAGGGCCCGGCCCTACAGCCGGCGGTGAACGCCAGCCTCACCCACGTGCTCAAGTACCTCGACGGCTCCGCCAAGACGTACGCCAACGCCGTGCAGGCGTACGTGCACGTCCGCGACACCGCCGCCGCGCACGTCCTCGTCTTCGAGTCCCCCGCCGCCGCCGGCCGATACCTCTGCGTCACCGACGGCGCCGTGCTCCACCGGGAGGACGTCGTCACCGTCCTCCGCAAGTTCTTCCCCGAGTACCCCATCCCCACCAGGTCAGTCTCACAGCGACGAGGTAGCTTGGCTCTTAGCTAGTCCTGTTCATCAGTCCATGTCGTTCGATCCAACCATGTCAACACACGTGATAACGCCTGCCTCATGGTGTCGCGTTGAAGTCATAAATTGATTTTGATGACAGAGACAGTCATGTCACCGATATGAGTAGTCCTTTAAGAAGTTCGTTTGTTGCAATATGAAGTTACTATTTGATTGAATCGCAGGTGCTCCGACGAGGTGAATCCAAGGAAGCAGCCGTACAAGATGTCGAACCGGCGGCTCCGTGAGCTGGGCCTGGAGTTCACGCCGGTGGCGCAGTGCCTCTACGACACCGTCGTCAGCTTCCAGGAGAAGGGCATCCTCCCGCTACCTCCGGCCCAGGCGCCGCCGGCCATGAGAGAGATGAACTGAGAGAGTACTACTAGTGCTTTTAATTGAGAAGCGTCCACCCCGTGGATGGATGATGCCTATAGCTGCTATAGCTCTGTGTTGACATGTGTGGCATGTTGGTCTCAGCTTGCTATTGCTCAAAGAAACGATTGAAGCAGCAGCAACAACAATTTGAACTTTCAACTGGCATGCAGTTCTGTTCTATCCACGCTAAACTAAGGAAATCTCAAACGCTAAACCGCAAATCAAACACATTAAATGATCATGAAGATTTGATCATTCAATCCGATGCAAAAATAAAGCATGCATCACATTTTCATAGATCTAGATGTTTTTTTACATATTAGAAATTGCTCTAATCTAAATCTTCATCACCTGTCGGGTGATCACGACGATTAAACAAAGTATACGCCTAGGGGTTGTACCTCGGTTTCGTGGGCTTCACGGCATGGAGACCTCGACGAAGTGCGCACTACGATTTCTTCTTCATGCTATGGTATGCGTAGATCCTTCACCTCCGACAGGAATTGCTTTTGTCCGCCATTGCCTCTTGTCGGTTGGGACATGTCCTTGTCATCATCCTGGCGTGGGCCAGGCCTATTGGCATTGGTTCCGAGCTTCGCGGCTCCTTTATGGATCTAGCATGTCCGGTAGGTGTGAGTGGTCGTTTTGTTGGTGGTTTCAAGAATTATCTCCACCCTTCCTTTCTTGGAAAGCCTTTTCCTTATCACCGCCACCCTGACGTTGAATCCGGAAACGTCCCCGTTGTTATTGTGGAGCTTGTTCTTCCGGTTACGGTGTGGCTTTTCATTACCATCTCGCACTTCTTATGTTTCGGGATCGTCGTGTTTTTTTTTGCGATACGTGTTGGCCTTACTTCATAGCGAGTCAGTTGTTTTCCCTTACGTGGAACTTAGTTTGTTGGGGGCACGCGCCACGCTACAGTAGCGCCAAATGAAAATGACTTCAAATGACGTCTTTCCATCCGTCACGAGGATTTTCATCAAAAAAATCATAAATTTTGTAGTGAATGTCAGGGCGATGCTAATAAGCTCATAATCATTTCTGAAGCAATTATGAACTCTAGATTTGACACACTTGTTTTAGCATGTCCGGATGTCAGAATGATATCAATGTATTGTAGCGGTCTATCGTTTGCTTAAGGCCCCTTTGTTTGGGCTATAGATTCCTGAGAATCACTATAGCTATGGATACTTGGAATCAATTGTGGTAGTGGATTCCTAAGAATGAGAAGCTGGTTGTTTGTTTACTTTGTTGTTGGATAACTGTAGGAACGGTAGAAAGATGTTATCAACAGCCGGAAATGCAAATAGAACAAAACAAGAGCTGAAGATATGATTCAAGATAGATAAAAATTTATATGTGAAAATACGTACAAGACACAGTCACTTTGATTGGCAATAAGCATACACCATACGCGCGGTCGCGCGGATCACACGATGCATCCAGAAAGAGCTAGATGAAAGAACTTGGTGGAAACGATTAAGCTGCAAGAAAACAAAAACTGAAACCGGTAGCAGCCGGGCCCGATGCACTGCATGCGAGACTTTTTCCAGTCATGCTGGCTCATCGGCAGGGCCCGTGGAGCTATGGAGCCTAGCGGACGAGGTCGAGGCACTCCCAGACGCCGGCGTCGCCGTGCTTTGCCTACTCCTCTAGCCTCAACACGCGCACCTCCTCTGTCGCTGCCGTCGCGGTCGCCATGGAGGAGCGAGGCGTCGGTTCAGGAGGGGCGATCTTCGTGTTCTGCCTGCTCCTACAACCGCAGCAAGTGCGCCTCGTCACAGTCGCGACCGCCATGTGGAGCGTGATCTTTAAGATCTTTGGAAGGTGATGACATGTTCCGCGATCATGCATAACATGATTGTAAAGCATGAGTGTGAAGATGTTGTTGAAGGTCTGGATTTGACAAAGTGGGTGATCCTATTCAATATTCATATCAGAATCCAGCTATATTTAACGAATTTATCTAAATGCATCAACAAATTCGACATCATGCAACTCGTGAGCTTCTTAAAAAAGACATGATTGCGCATTTATAGATTGTTAAAGTAGACAACAAAAACATAAGTGCGAGTTGAATTGCGATATTTAGATTTAAAATTTATGTGTTGCGAACTGTCTAGAATCCTTTAATGCTCTCCCGATTTAAGGCATGTGTGAGGAATTCCAAACGTGGTAATAAGAGGCAGATTCTTCTGTCTAAGTAGAAAATACAATCTCCCCCCCCCCCCCGCCACCCCTCTCCGTTCCTCCCCCTCGCCGCCGCCCAAGGGCGGTGCCGGGCAAAGCCTAGCCGTAGCCGGCGGCGGTGGGGCATCCGCGTCCTCCTGCGCGCCCGGCCCCCCGGGTAGGAGCGTGGCGCTGCGGCCGGGCGCCACAGCGGCGTGGCTGGCTGAGGCGGCTCCGGGGCCTCTGCCCCCCCCCCCCCCCCCCGCGGCGGGCGTGCCGGGCCATCCAGGGCTGGCGATGGCGCAGCCTGCAGGCTGCCGGCGCGGCCAGATCTGGGGCCGGCGGCGCGGGCCGCGGGCGGCATGGCCTGGCCGTCCCCAGGTGCTCCGGCGGCTGGTGGTCGGTGGGAAGTGTGCTGGTGGCTGTGTGGTGGGGTGGTGGTGGTGGTGCGTGTTCAAGGGGACGACGACGGATCTTGGTGCGGCAGTCAAATCTGGCGGCAGCGCCTTGCCGGTCTGGCTCGTGGGACGACGCGGGTTGAGGCGGCTCCTGCAGGACTGCGGCAGCTCAGGATGGCGGCAGCGCAGGTGGCGCAAGGTGGTGGTTGCAACCCGCCTTCTCCTGGATCTGACCGACGATGCGCGGGGCTGGGCGAACGCCGCCGCACGCGCCTTGGGGATGGGCCAGATCTAGGGTTCGTGCTCGGGCGGGCCATTTCGGAGCCCGGGGCGGATCAGATCTTGCTCTCTGGGTAGGCGCAGCTGGGCTTGGCCCGGGAGGTGCTCGCGGGCGTTGGTCGTGCTCGCCTCGCGGGTACGGTGGTCGCAGGTGGTGGCCGTGGTAGCGGATCGTCGGGTCGCGGATCGGTACCGGTGACCTCGGACTTGGCATCGCGAGAGCTGGCTCATTCGAGTGGCTTGGGCAGGCTCTCCGGTGGCCGTCGGTAGCCTAGGAGTTGCCTCCGCCCAGATCACTGGAACTGGCTGGGGACGCAGGTGTGGGTGCTTCCTCCGCTGATGGAGGCGCCTACCCAGACTCTAGGGCTGATGCGGGGCGGAGAGGTGATGGATGATCGTCACTCTTCCCACCGGGGTCGAGGGTGCTGTGATGGGGCTGACATGCGGTATCTGGCGACATGGATGCCGGGGCGGCGGCCCCGGAAGGGGGTCCACATGGGTGCTTTCCGGCAGGCTTCATTGTGGTGGTGGTGGCTCTCCCCCGGGTTGTGTGGACAACGGGTGGTGGAGCGGTGGGTAGCCCGGACAGGCCTCTTCGGGGGCGGTGTCCTGATCCGGATCTAGGGCTATCCTCCGCGTAACCTCAGCCTGTGCATTCGGTTTTTTCGGTTTATACGGTTTTCAGTTTATACGGTTTGTATACATCAGTTTATACGGTTTTGTACATAGATACGGTTCGGTTTCGGTAATAACCATTTGTTATCGGTTCGGTTTCGGTAATAACCAAATTAACCAAAGTTGACGCGAATTCGAAGTCATCAAAAAATTTATTACATCTACTGGAGTTGGTCCTGTGGTACAAGTTGAAGCTTGATACATCTACTTTAGGCTCATATCATTTTTAGATTTGTTGTTGTTTTGTAGGTGCCAAAGGGGGTAAAGCCGCAACATTCAGCCACAATAGCATTGTGCATTGGCAATAGCAGTGTAGCACTGAAGGCAGCAGCCGGGAAGGGCACGGGGTGGTGGCGCCCAGAACGGCCAGAGGTGCTTGGGCACGGGCGTGGTGTCAACGGCGAGGCAAGGGCGTGCCCAGGGAGGGCACGGGTTGCCAGGGTCGGCCGGCGCAGGCGCGGGCGCGGGCAGTGGGCGGGCGGCCACGCGCTGGGCGCGGGCGCGGGGCGGTGAGCGCGGCGCAGCGAGCTCAAGCCCACCGGCGGCCTGGTGCGGTGGCGGACGTACGGACGGACTAGCTGCTCCGCGCGAGGCGTCGACTCCTCGAGGGTCCTGGGTCCCGGCTACTGCGTTTGAGGTAGGGCACCGCCGTGCCTGAGCAATAGGGCGCTAGACGCTGGTGGAGCACAGGAGCAGGGCGCCGCTGCCGCTTTTCACGTGCGTGAGGGCCAATGGGGGCGAGGCGCCGAGGCATGAGTGTGTGAGTACGGGACGGGAGTGGGACTAGGGTTGGACTTGGAGACTTGAAGTTGGGCTGGGCCTGCCTGAGGAGTGGAGTGGAAATGACATTGGGCTGGCCGGCTGGGCTTCTTTCGGTTTTTTATCGGTTAATCGGTTTTTCCTGTTTTAAAACCTAAATAACCGAACTCCATATGGTTTTGTATTTTGAAAATTGAAACCTAAACCGAAAACTGATAAAACCTAAATTTCGGTTTTTTCCGTTCGGTTTTTGGCTTCGATTCGGTTTTGCACAGGGTGAGCGTAACCCTCTGGCGACATCGGTGACACGGGTGAGTTGCCGAGCGAAATCTCCGGGCCTTGGCGCCGACGGCGGCGACATCCGTGGGTGCCGCGCTCTTCTTGAAGACGTCGTCGTGGATCTGCTCTCCGTGTCAAGGCTCCAGGTGAAGACCTATGTCCGTTGGACTCGGCAGCGACGACGCTTTGCGTCGTGCTCCCTCTTGAGGGCATTGTCGTGGAGCTTAGGTGTGCTAGGGTGTTATGTGCGTGTGTTTAGTTCGTCTGCTGTGCTCGTAGGTGCATTCGTGTGCCGAGTATTTTAGGATCGACTTTGTAAGAGGCTGCCTCACCATCCTGTATCGTTCGGACGTGTACTCTGTTATGTTCCTTTATCTATAAAGGGGGACGAAAGCCCGGATAATGCTAATGTAGACCGAGCTACACGTAGCCCTTTAATTTGAACAAGTCATAAAATATATTTTACATTATTCAAAAAACATTGAATTTTTTTATGAATATACATACACATGTATATGACATATGTGCAAATTTTCATAACATTATACTTTCACATGTGGCGTATGAAAAAATGTCAAATATTTGATTTTAAATGGGCCTTTTTGTTGTTGGTTTTGGGCTGATTTTTTTTTTTGTACAGACTATATGTTACAATATTTTTGAACGAAATTTGAAATGTTCGTGCGGAATACATATAAGTTTACACAGAAAAAAATTGGATTTTTTCAAAAAATTTAAATATCTTTTACGATTTTTTCAAAATAAAGGGCTACGTGTAGCTCAGCCTCCAGAAATTCGCACTCGGCGAAAGCCTGCTTTCTGAATTCCAAACGTTCGATTTGATCCGTCTAGAAAATGAGGGATATAGTTGAAGACCTAAAAATTGTTCGAACATATGGAGATTTTTTTTCCGATATGAGCCATGTTGAAGATGATCTAACCTTCACTTTGCTGAAAAGGAAAAGAAAAGAGCTATCGTCTCACAAAAATCAGTAGTGAATAGTGATTCATAATCAGGAGCACACCGTTCCATTTCAAGTTTTCACCTCCTTCCTTTTAGTTTGGAGATAACAGAAGAGAACTACTACTGTACATGCCAATTAAAGTTCAAATTGTTGCTGCTGTTCCAACCGTTCCTTTGAGCAACAGCAACAGCTACTAGCTGACAACAACATGACACGCATGCCAACACATACTTCATAGCTAGAGACATCATCCATCCATGGCGTGGACGCTTCTCAATAATCAATCAAAAGCACTAGTATCTAGTTGTAGTATTCTCTCAGTTCATCTCTCTCATGGCCGGCTGCGCCGGGGCCGGAGGTAGCGGGAGGATGCCCTTCTCCTGGAAGCTGACGACGGTGTCGTAGAGGCACTGCGCCACCGGCGTGAACTCCAGGCCCAGCTCACGCAGCCGCCGGTTCGACATCTTGTACGGCTGCTTCCTTGGATTCACCTCGTCGGAGCACCTGCGATTCAATCAAATAGTAACTTCATATTGCAACAAACGAACTTCTTAAAGGACTACTCATATCGGTGACATGACTGTCTCTGTCATCAAAATCAATTTATGACTTCAACGCGACACCATGAGGCAGGCGTTATCACGTGTGTTGACATGGTTGGATCGAACGACATGGACTGATGAACAGGACTAGCTAAGAGCCAAGCTACCTCGTCGCTGTGAGACTGACCTGGTGGGGATGGGGTACTCGGGGAAGAACTTGCGGAGGACGGTGACGACGTCCTCCCGGTGGAGCACGGCGCCGTCGGTGACGCAGAGGTATCGGCCGGCGGCGGCGGGGGACTCGAAGACGAGGACGTGCGCGGCGGCGGTGTCGCGGACGTGCACGTACGCCTGCACGGCGTTGGCGTACGTCTTGGCGGAGCCGTCGAGGTACTTGAGCACGTGGGTGAGGCTGGCGTTCACCGCCGGCTGTAGGGCCGGGCCCTGCACCAGCACCGGGTTCACCACAACCAGGTCCACCCCGCGCGCCGCCGCCGCCTCCCACGCCTCCCGCTCCGCCACCGTCTTCCCGTAGCAGTACCAGTTCTTGGTCTTCTTGCAGAAGTCGAGGTCGCTCCAGCAGGACTCGTCGACCACGGCGTCCGGGGCGCGGCCGGGGTCCATGGCGACGGCGCCGATGGAGGACGTGAGCACGACGCGGCGCACCGTGCCGGACTCCGCCGCCGCGTCGATGACGTACCGCGTGCCCCTCACCGCCGGCTCCACCATCTCCTCCTGCACACACATCAAAGATTCAAGACGCCACGCCAATAATAATTCAATAATTCATACGCATGCAGGCCATGCAGTCTCTTGTGCGTGTGGAGTACAGCTGCCCGTTCCAGCCAGAACAGTAACGGAAAAACAAATAACTTTTGATGGAAATAATTCCTTAGGAGAGTTTATGGCATCCCAAATATACCAATCCTCCAATGGGGAATGCAGCAATGTCCTTATTACTGTATTAACTTTTTCCCATAAAAAGAGGGTAAAACGAAAGAAACGTACGGGATCGTCGGTGACCGGCGACGCGGTGTGGAAGACGCCGTGGCAGCCGGCGATGGCGTGGCGCAGCGCGTCGCCGTCGAGAAGGTCGGCCTTGCAGAGCACCAGCCGCTCCGCCGCGCCGGCGAGAGACCTCAGGTGCGCGTTCTTGGCGTCGTCTGCAACAATTCACACGACGCATCAGAACACCTCAACCAACCAAACAGTATCCCCCTCCGTACGCCGCCGCCGGCGCAGTAGATACGTACCGGGGTTCCTGACGGTGCCGCGCACGGCGTAGCCCTTCTCCAGGAGGAGCTTGACGATCCACGACCCGATGTAGCCGCCGGCGCCGGTCACGCACACCGTCTGCCCCTGCCCCGTCGCCGTGGCCGTGGTCTCGCCGCCGACGGTCATCGCGGTGGAGCACAAGGAGTTTCCCCGACCGGAACGGTAGGTGAATAGAGCAATCAAGAGAGGGACTGAAGATACGTTCAAAAAAAAAGAGAGGGACTGAAGATGAGAACAAAGGTATGCCGGAGCGCCTGCCTCTATCTGTGCGTTCGGCACGTATTTATAGAGGGAGCCCGCGTGCGCGTTTGGTGGACTCGCCGGAGAGAAAAACTGACGTCTTTGGCAGATCGGATCTCCTTTCTCTCTCGACCTCACTGTCACTGGCTGGGGTTTTACGGTTTACCAAAGGCTAGCTCAGCTCATCTCAAAAAGAAAAGGGGAACCACTAGACATCTACTGGTAATATGCATCCATCAGACTAGTCATGTGCTGTTGGATAGGATGGAAGATGGACGTCTGATCTGTTGCTAGGCCTCGCGCGAGATTAGTTATCCCCGTCCGCTAATTGAGTACTTCCTTCTACGCAACTGTTCCAAAATTGATACTGGTTAAGGCTAATTACGTGGGATTTTTCCAAATTTGTAGGAAACAAAATTCAGGTTTAAGGAACCTCATAACTCTTGAAAAACTAGATCCACGCCATGTAGTATGCTTCCTTATATTAAGCATTAAATTAATCAAGTGTATCTTATTTTTGCTTCCTACCAAGAACAGTTTGCTTATATAGAGGCTTCGAAGACAAAGGAACATTGCTTCCATCTAATATTTTGTTTCCATAGTAGACAATATGTGTTTGGAACTTGTTTTGGAGGAGCATTAAATTGCTTCCGAGTGAAAAATATCTATTTCCATCAATAGGGCTATCTTCGAAACAAAATAGAGTTTGCTTCCAACAAAGCACATCCATTTCTAGGATAAGTATTTTCGAACGGAGGTAGTATTTGTTTCTATCGCCATTGCTTCCAAGTTCCAACAGAGAATTTAACTTGCTTCTACAGTGAAATAGCCTTTTCTTCTAATGATGAGCAGAATTTTGCTTCCATATACAACATAAATATGTTACATGGTTAGGTTGTGCCATCTAGACATAATGCCACTGTGGTCTAGCACAATAGCGTGACACATGCACGGGGGACACGCCAGCGAGACCATATAACCATGCCTGATGGGTTGATGCATACTTGAACATGGGCATTGTCGAGTAGACGGATGTTTCCAAGGAGCAACATCTAGGAGATCGGAGGGCGGCTACGAGCAAAGACGATAGTGTTGACGAGGAATGGCATGAGCTTGTTGATGACCTCACCATCAACATCCGCTTGTAGGCAATTATCATGCAGTGGTAAATCATCTCCTGGAAGTACATAAGAAGACAAAGACCTTTTTCATGTCTGTATTTAGGTTGCAGTAAGAAAGCAAATGTACTATAGTGTGTGCAGAATGAACATATATGTTTATGAAAAATTAATGAAGCATACAAAATGAGGATGGAAGCATATCAGGACATAAGTAGAAGCGATTACTATGTAATAACGAATCATTGAAACAATGAGAAAATAGAATAGAAGCATTTAATTATAAGGAATAAATAATCTCTTGGCTATCTTGCATGTCACTCATCCCTTAGGAAGTCATGGAAATGGAAGCATATGGTTACATAAATTAAGAAGCATGGTTGTAGTGCGGCACACTGGTTATATATAAGAAGCACATATAGGAGACCTAGGAAGCATGGATTAATTCTAGAGAAAAATATGTTGCTATCAGAACATAGTGTGACGTATTAGAAGCATCTTGTTATGAAACAAAATAGCATGTTTGCTTCCAAGACCCGGGTACTGAAATTTGTGATGTACAAATAAGTCTCGTCAACCTTATTGGGGTCATGGCTTCATGAACTAAATTTGTGCACAAACATGAAATCAGCACATGTCCATAGAAGCTTGGCTCAGCAACCATAGAAGCAAATTAAGTGTGATACTGAAACCTCCGTTTGTAGGATACATGCAAAAGAGGCTACGTATAGGTGACATAAACGTGAGCTAAAATGGAAGCATGAAACAATGAAAATTGAAGCAAACTAGTATTGTGGAGACTGGAGAACAAGGGGATGGATTTTTTATGTCACCAAGAAACAAATAAATCGAGTTCGTATAACCCGTGGAAGCGAATTGTATAGAGTTCAGAAGCATCGATATTGCAATTTGGATGCTACATAACAAAGAAGCATTCAATGGTACCTCTGGAACAGAACTAGGCTTTGATGGAAGCATGGAATTTTGAAATTGTATAGAAAAGTAATATTACCACCAAGATTGGGATTCATATTATTACGAAACATATGCATAACATTATGGAAGCACAAAATGGTTAAGAAGCATCGTCAACATGGTGTAGTTACGTACATACTAGTAATTGGAAGCATGGATATATTTTTTAAAATCCCTAAAATATGTTGCCGCAAAAATTATGAATCACATGTGCATCATTTATATAGAACATGCAAATATATTAGTCCAGGATTTAGTCATACATTACACAATAGTGTGGACAAATTTGGACCCAGTGAAAGGGAATAGACCAATACGAACATAACGATGTCAAACAACACTCAGAACATATGAATATGTTAGAAATTAGAGTGGGGAATATCAAGATATTTAGGAATTAGGACTCGATACCTAGGTCAGATGAGAACTGTGGCTACGCAGGAGGGGGCCGAGGGAGCGGCGAATTCAACAACTTTACTGGCGCAGTGACTTGCGAGACGAAGCTCCGCTGTATTTTACGGGAGACCACATGGCTTGAAGCTCGACGGAGATCACCGGGGAGTGATGGCGCTGCGAGCTTGTTGGTCGTCGGCGTCACCGTTCAGATCCACCTCCTTTGATGGCTCATCGGCGTGGTGCGTCCAACGGGCACATGGGCGGGAGCTGGTTCATGCCGGAGAGCTGAGGGCTGCGAGGGATTGACGAGGTCGGCGGCACGGGAGCCAGCAATGGAGATGAGGAGCGACTGGTTGGGATTGGGGCAGGCGAGGTTAATGCGGGAGGGATTGTAGTTGAGGCTCGTGGCAAGAAAATTGACGGGCTCTTTTGAAAATGAGTCGAGTGTAAGAAGCACTCCGGCCCGTGAGATCTAAATCGAATCAATGGCGTGCAACTGGTCTGGCGAATTGGTTCCATCAGACGTCTGCCACAAAGTGTTTCCCAAAAGAAAAGGAAAAAAAACACCAAAATTTACTACTTACTATAGCTTTCTTTTAGGGTAAAAATTTACTACTAGCTACTAGTACTTTTCATGTTTTCATCCGTCTATGGTGTGGTGTTGACGGTTTGACAGGGTCTAGGCTCGGCGCGCACGCTTCTCCGCCGATTAGCGGCCAGGTTGCGGTGCGGCTCCGGTACATTTGCGCTGGATGCATTTGGAATTTGGGCAAAGCGTACGTGTTCCTTTTTCTACTTATCAAGAAAACGTGCTAGAGAAAATGAAAGTACGGTGCATGATTCGATGATGTTGATGTTTCTGGAAATGTGGTTGTAAACATACTGTTTGTTTGATTGAACCATTTTACTGTGCGCTTTGGTTGGTGTAATCCAGAGACGGCAAATCTACACTGTCTCTGTTCATGATCGTCGACGGCTAGGGCGAGACCACGTCCCCTCCAGGTTCTGTCTGCCAGAACCTGGATTCGTCTCCTCTATACCTGTCGTTTTGGCGGTTGATTACGTCGCGTGGGAATTCTAGTACCTCGACTTGGGTTACTAGTTTAGGTTAGGGTTTTTCATCCTCTCAGGTCGTGCTTGATAAGATCAAGGTGATTCTTCCTCAAGTTCATCTTTCGAGCCTTGATCCTTCGTGAGTTTGACGTAAGCGTCGACAGAGATTCTTCTTGTCCCCTTGCACGGGGAGGTTAGGGTTTCTCATCATGCGCGTGTTATGCTAAGATCTAGTGTCGGACACTTCCTATCGATCCAAGAGTTCAATGATGACAATGATCGTGATTACAGGGCGTTGGTTCTTAGAAACACGTGCACGGAGACTTTGCGGCTTTCATCGATAGGGCAGGAATGGCTCTGATGGGATTAGGCAGCAACTATGCGTCAACAACTCGTTCTAACGGCGGTAGAGGTTATTTGACAATATAAGGATCTTGATGTAATTTTTATTGTGTTTGGGGGTTCTTTGTGCTTTTGATGAACTTTTATAATAGATTTATAGGTTCTATCGCAAATGAAGTATAATCTTGATAAAATTTGTAACTTATTCGAAGTACTTTTTGTATTATAGCTTCGAATGTGTATATGTTAGTCGTTTTCTAGTTTCATTTCTTGAGCCAAAGAGAAATATAATTGAAATATGAATTCATGTGTGTTCCTATTTTATCATTTTAATATGCATTGTATATACTAGCTAGTAATAATTGATTTGTTTGCGTTAACAGTAGAGTGGCACCTCCATTGATGGTTTTCTTGCCGTTTTGGATTACAGTTCACCTGTTAAAACAAAGCTTTCGGGAAATAGGTGCCCCATTTCTCGTCATACTAACAAGGTTGCACACAAAAATAATATTTTGGAAGTTTAGCGGTAAACTCATCATTTTTTCTTCCATGAATATATGTCTCGTGGTTGTATGTTTCCACAGCATGCATGTGTCAGTCGTCAAGCTAGCAAAAGATGATGATGCCAACAACGTCTATCACTAACCAGTGATCAGTGGCGAACACTCAACATGAACAGTCTCAGACGCAAGAGTCAACGATGAAAGATTACATTTGCACACGATGCATGTGGGTTTGGATGGTTGTGGCAAACTAGTGTGCATGATCGACGTTGATGTTTCTAGGAAGAGGATTGTAGTACGCACTTCATTGAACCATGTTGGTACGTTTTGCAGCGCTTGGTGGGCATGTTTTACAATATAATCTGTAAAATGAGTCTAAAATCACATTTTTTTCTATAATAACAAGGAAACATGAAAGATATGATGAATGGAATAATTCTAGTATTTTATCTGACCGGCTTTAGAAGCCACATATATTATAATTCATTAAACTTCTATCACAATAGCTTATAGTTTAGTTTGACACGTTTCTCCATTAAGTAGGTTGTGGTGCCTCTTGAGTATATTTGTGTCGGATGCATTTGGATTTGGGAAAACGTGTTAGCAAAATGGTTAGTAAGGTGGATGATTGATTTTGATGTATGTGGAGAGATGGTTATTATAACCTTGTGTGATTGAACCATCATGTCATGTTTTTATATCCCTTTGTGAGCAAGTTTTACAATATAGTACCTACGTTCCAAAATAATTGAACTTCTAGGTTTGTCCTACATCATACTAATTTACATTCGAGCACGTCTATAGAAAAATATATTAACACGTTGAATACCAAATTAGTCTCATACGATTTTTTATGAAATATATTTCCGCACTATGTGTATGCAGTGTTGTATATTTTAGCGCATTCTTCTGTAAAGTTGATCAAACTTATAAATTTGACTTGGAACAAACCTAGAAATTTAATTATTTTAGATGTGGTAATCTGCATAAATGAGTCTAAATTCAACTACTCAATAGTAACAAGGAAACAAAAAATTACTCTAATGCATGTGAGCCCGGGATTAGAATCTCCATGTCTATAGTATACTTTTTTGTACCGGTAGGTTTGATGTTTTGTCCTGCCATGTTTTACGAGCCACATAGATTATAATTTGTAGTGTGACAATCACGATAGATTTTAAGTTCAACACAAAACTTTGAAAATTATGCCTTGTCCATTTCATTAAGTGTATTTGGACACATTTGTGCATATAATTAAATGTTTGATTGTGTGTCCCGAATGAAATTATGTGAGGTGCCATTATTAGCATGCACCTTACCACTCAATGGTTTATCACATGAATACTCAATTGCGCAGTTGCGGACCAAGCCTCGCCCCCTCTCAGCCTCAGTCTTCTCCTTCCCATTTTGTGTACCCACTTGGTGGGCATGTTCCCCTCCCACATCATTCTTTCCCTTCGATGTTTGTAGGTTGAACCCCACACCGACGTTCCTTCCCCATAGTTACAAACCCGCCACCTCTCACTTCATCGACATTGTAGTCGTTACCTTTCAATGCATTGTCGCTACTACCGTCTACTTCGCTTCCCTTCTCCCATGTCTTCCCTTTGTTTCCAAGTAAGTTTTGGTTACTTGAATGCAATATTACCTTAGTCTTGGTCATCTTGGTGGTCGTCGGTAAAAGGGATATATTTATTCACAACCCTTGCCCCTCGCGACTATGAGGCCACCACTAGTTTCCGCTATTAAAAGCATCGTGGGCATGGTTTCTAGATGATAAACTCCATGCATGTTGAAAGCTTTGCATGACCTTTTAGATTGCAGTCCTGTATTGGATGCCTATGGTTGATTAATTCCTAGAGTTGAGCACCAAGAAAATTTCACATTTTCCGGTCAAAAGTGTCCAAAGTTGAAAGTTTCACTAGAGCCTGACTAGGTTACATCACATAGCTTTGGAGTTTTCTTTTCTTTTAGCTTGGAGTGTTTCGTCTCTTGCGCCAACGCCAAACTCGACTGAAATCTGAAAACACACACTCCTATGTTCCTCTTACTGTATGCTCTAGCCAGTTTAATAAGCTCTTGATTTTCTGCCTTTCACAGTACAGTGATATACTACCTCATTGACGATTTCTTGCTATTATTTTGGATCACGGCACACTTTGAAAAGGGAGCTTTCGTGGGAAAAGATTCCCACATTTTCCGTTCAGACACGTATACTCCTCGTGGTTGTACGCTTTCGAGCTAGGTCAACTATGTATACGGTTTTTCTTCCAAGGGTATCACGTGTCTGGATGCTATCGCAGCGTGGTCAGTCTCGCACAGCCACTAGAAGCTGCTTTAGTAGCAGAGTGATACACACACCTATACTGTAGTGTACGAACCCCTTGAGCTTTCAGGGATAATGGCATCACACAGACATTTAAATATTTTGTAAGGACGTCTCTCACGATAAACCCCTAAAACGATTTAAAGATCTGTTTGAACCGATTCACAAACACTGATGTGAAAACAGATCATCCAACCGTACTACATCCATCCGTCAATGGTGATAGGCTCCATCTACATGCTCTCCCACATGGCTCTAGAACTCACCGTCACGACGAAAGTGTAGAAAGGAAGAAGAAAAAAAGGAGTGCGGATAATGCAGACGATGAGAGCGTCGGTTCAATGCCGGCTTGAATGCAAGGTGCAAGAGTGGGCTTCTCGGCTGCCACGCCTGTTCAATGCCGGAAGACGGACGAAAGGGCTGCAGGTTTCTGTTCGACAGATAACAGTCCCATTGTCAGTCTCCGGCAGTGAACTGGCGTCAAGACCAGAGCTCGCGACCAAAGTGTGTCTCCGGCATTGAATAGGCGCGGAGGCCGGAGCTGCAGCTCCAGTGAGCAGTCTCTTCCTTCGGGGCTGGCATCCAATGAGCGGCAGCGATTGCTCAAACGACATGAATGTGCGGCGAGCGCTTCACACGCGGGGATGAATTTTGACGCAGAGGGCAATCGTGTGGGGCGGGTTTATCAGGATGGGACGTGTTTAGTGTTCGGAATCCCACAGAGCTTCCTTGGTTTATGTTAGATTTGCGGGAAAACGGATTGGTGGACCAGTCTACGAACGCGTTGAACGATTAAATTGATCTTGATAACTCGAACTGAATGGATGCGGGAGATTTGACGATCCGCATCGTATGTCGAAACTCGTCAATGACGCCCCCCCTCCTCTCTCTACACGAAGTCAGAATGGGCCAATCTGGATCGGTTCGACGAGTCCGAGCGTGTCCAAGCCTTCTCTATCCACTCTAGATTCTAAGTTTTGAGTGAAATTTGAAATTTATCGGTCAACCCGAATGAATAGGACTGGTTTGACGGGATATGATTTTATGACCGATCACCAACCAGCCGATCGGTTCGGAGTATCGGAGTATGAGATGCCCCACGTTGCGGTTCAGACGTACTCCAACTTGCGCACACACACAAACGAACACAACTCAAGATTCCGCAGTAAACACGACAGTTTTTCCTGAACGCATACAAGTCAGACCCTGCCATGGCCATGCGTTCCTCCAGTCGTCGTACGCAGCCAGCAAAAGACGACCACACGCCATCCATGCCCAACAACAACGCCCAGTACTCCTACAGTACTAGCCAGGGACCAGTGATTTGAATTGAATCCATGATCCATCCCGCGTGCGTGAGAACGCCAGAGGCGTGCCTGCCGGGAAGAAGAGCCCTGGACGCATGGGTCAGCGACGTCGCCTCCCGAGGCTCTCTGCGGCTGCTGATCACCGCTGCCGTTACAGGTAACCGAATGTGACCTCTTTCCCCCGCTGCTGCTTTCCTGCTGAAGGTGCCCAGTCGTGGGACGGATCGACCAACCCCGGCGAGAGAGACCGTGGCGTCGACGTCGGCGGCGGTTAGGAAGACGACGACGCCATTGCCAGTACTGCGTAAGACGGAGGTGTGAGCGAATGCTCTGCTCATCTCCTATTCTCCTGGGTCGCCCTCGTCAGTCAGTGGGGAGTGGTTGTTGGTGGCTGATGGACTGGGTGACTGACAGACAGTGCCCAGGGAGAGGAGGAAATTCACGCGCTGCTGCCGACCTTGGACGGTTGAGAAAGAGAGGAAGAGAGGAAAATATAATTAATGATTATTCACAAGTTATTGTTTTCCTTTTTAACATTGGATTACTCACAAGTTTTACGGTTGCTTTTGTAGCGGTTCTTCTCTGAAGTTGGTGTGCTTTTAGATACCTTAACACACGTGCAAGCTTCGAGGTAGGTATTGTATGCGTCATGCGTGTGTGGTTTGTTGAGTAGCCGCACAAATAAGAGCATTTCCAGCCGCGCCCCCAAGAGGACCCCAAAACGGAGAAAGTAGCGCCAGGCGGACGTATTTCGCCCAGTCGTGCCCCCAAGACCCCAATTAGCGCCGGATAGGACCGATTTTGAGTCCGGCGAACCCAACCCGAACCCAGCGCGCTGGGGGTTGCTTGGGGGCGCCGGACGAAACGAAATCCTCTTCCTGGCCCACTGGCAGGCCAAGCCGACCCAAAAAGGGACTTCTCTCCCCCACCTCTCCCCACCGCCCTTTCCGTCGCCAGCCGCCGCGCCGCCGCTAGATAGCCGTTTCTACCGCCCAAAACACGCCGCTGCTTCTCCCACGCCTCCCCTCTTCCAAGTCCGCCCCTAGTTCACCGGCTTTTGGCCGGCGCGGAACGCCAGGCCGAGAACGTCGACGCAAAATCGCGGCCACCTCGCGCCCCACCTGTTCGACGAATTGCGTCCCCGAGATGGACTCCGACGACGAGGCACTCTTCGCCGCGTTGATGGAGGAAGAGGAGAACGCCGGCGCCCAGGACGACGAGCACCTCATGATGCTCGCTACCTTGGCCGACCTGTTCGGTGCCAACAAGGAGGCGCACCGAGGAGGTTCCAAGATGGGTCGCCGGAAGGGAAAGGAGAGGGGCCGTTCGGAGGGCTACTGTTTGCTCTACTCCGACTACTTTGCCGATGTTCCCCTGCACGGCGAGAAGACATTCCGGCGCCGGTACCGCATGGGCCGAAATCTCTTTCTTCGCATTGTCATTTCACTTTGAGAGTACGGCAGCTACTTCGTTTGCAAGAAAGATTGCACCGGCACAGTTGGGTTCTCCTCACTTCAGAAGTGCACAACAGCTATGAGGATGCTTGCATACGGAACTCCTGGTGATGAACAGGACGACTATGCACGCATGGCCGAGTCCACCGCCCTTGATTGTTTCTACTGATTTTGCAGAGCAGTAGTTGGCTGCTTTGGAAAACAGTACTTGCGAGCACCCGATGCAGAAGACACTGCTCGAATCCTAGCAGAGAATGAAGCAAGAGGATTTCCTGGGATGCTTGGAAGCATCGACTGCATGCATTGGGAATGGAAGAACTGTCCATTTGCTTGGCAGGGGATGTACAAGGGTGCAAAAGGTCACTGCAGTGTGGTACTTGAGGCGGTTGCTACACATGATCTCTGGATTTGTCACTCCTTCTTTGGCATGCCAGGAACACACAATGACATCAATGTCCTGCAGTGTTCAAATATCTTTGCCAGGCTTGTCGAAGGTCATGCTCCTCCGGTGAACTTCGAGGTCAATGGGCACCAGTACAACAAGGGATACTATCTGGCAGACGGCATCTATCCAAGATGGCCGATATTTGTGAAGACTATCTCAAACCCTGTGTCAGGGGGGAAGCACGCCCATTTTGCCAAATGCCAGGAGGCTTGTAGGAAGGATGTCGAGCGGGCATTTGGGGTACTACAGTCTCGATTTGCTGTTGTCCGGTACCCCGCTCAGACTTGGTCGAAAGATCAAATGTGGGAGGTGATGAATTGTTGTGTCATCTTGCACAACATGATCATTGAGAGCGAGAAAGCGGAGCCAGTGTATGACTCTGAACCATATATCAACCAGGGGCCTCTTGTAGTTGTTGATCACCAGATACCATCAGATTGGACAGCCTATCTTAACATGTGCCAGGAGATCCGAGACCCGCACGTGCATCGTCAACTGCAGGAAGATCTAGTGGATCATCTATGGATGCGCAAAGGCAATATCTAGTTTGATCTATTTTTTTGTATTTGTGCCGAACTATGTGTAATATCATGTTGTATGCCGAATTTGCGCCGAACTGCGCCGAATTTGCGCCGAAATGCGCATATATTTCCATGTTTGTGCTGAATCTATGCAAAAATAATAATTTGCGCCGTTTTGGGTCGAATTTTGGCCGAATCTGAGCCGGCCCCGCCAGTCTTCGGGGTCGCCTTGGGGGCGCGGCTAGGAGGAAACTCGTCCCAACCCGTTTTCGCCGCCGAAGCGCCCCCAAGCGGCGCTAAAATAGCGCCGCAAAACATCTTGGGGGGGGGGGCGAATGGCTGGAGATGCTCTAAAAGCATCTCTATCAGGAACGCCAAAAATTCAGCCAGATAATCAATACGTGGTTCTGCTATGGTTCAAATAAAACATCCATTCACCAAAATTTTTGTATATATATGGGTTGACGACGGGATAACGCATCTGATAAAGTTTTTATAAGGATTTGAGCCGTTCTTCGACGATTCTAGCGATGACTTTGATTTTTCTGGGATGCTGGTTCGACATAATTGAAGTGTTGATGACATCTGACACCTCATCCACCGTCAACAAGGTTGTGTCGGCTCCCGCACGGAGCGGTGCCGACACTGAAATTGAAGATGATGAACTCATGGGGGCTTTCCTATTTGTTGTTGTTGTGTGTAGGTATACTTTTTTAATATTGGAATCTTAATATGTTGTTCCATTTCTGCAAAAAAAGGACAAAATAAATTGGGTCATGCATGGGAGAAATATCGAACTGCTACTGAGATGGCATGTTTTTTGTTTTTCGTTTTGATTTTGATTTTGGAAAAAAAAATACTCGTTCCATTTTGTGTGTGAAAATAGCATAAATGCCCAAATTGGGCTACAATTGAAAGTGTTTGAACCATGAATGAACAAAAACATTAGGAGCTAGAGAGTAGAGACTGACTCGGAAGACAATGCTAGAAACTGAAGGCATATGTTCAGCTTTCAGAAAAGAACTTGTCGGCTAACGGCCCTCTAGTGGAAGAGATCAAGTCCCTGCTGGCTGGAACGGCACATAAAATATCATGGATTTCTCGCGCTGCGAATGGGGCTGCTCATGGTCTAGCTAGGCTGGGTGTTGGGCAATTGAGTGCCCAGGTGTGGGATGTGACTCCACCGGAAGCTATCCTTAGTTGTATCTCGGATGAGATTGTATCTGCGTACGTTTAATTAATGCAATTTGTTTCCGTTCAAAAAAAGAAAGATATTATGAGCCCAACGTCCGCCAATGTGAATTGTAGCCTCGGATCTGTAGGAGCTATTTCTTTCGAGTTAAATGCACCATTCATATATCAAGTTGTCTTCAATGCTCACTTTAGTACATCAATACGCAAAATATATCAATTTACTCTCTAAACTTGTTTCGCGCGCTTAGTTTGATATAAATGCAGGCCAAAAAACTTTTATTCAGGAAATCTAAAATTTATTAAAACAATCAATATTTCCTGGGAAAAATGTCTTTTCCCAAGAAAGAATATTTTTCGACTGACAAAATCATTTTTTCCCAAAAAATTAAAAATTGAAACGATAAAATAGTTTCACCCAAAAAAATTATATACCCAGAAATAATTAGTTTTGGCCTGAAAATAATTTTTTTACACGAAAATTCCAGACAAAAAATGAATAAACCTGAAATATTTTCCCTGTATTTTTTTGGGTAAAACATATTTTATTTCGTGGAAATGAGTTTTTTGGTTCGGCTTTTTTTCTGGGTAAAAACATTTATTTTTTTGGGGGGGGGGTTTATTTTCAGGTAAAAATTAAATTTTAGGGAAAACTTGGGTATTTTTGGGATATTTTGTGACAAAAAGGTTTTTTGCCTGCATTTGTATCAAACTGAGCTCGAGAGACAAGTTTAGAGAGCAATTTGATACGTTTTGTGAGTTGATGTAGTAAAATGAACATTGGGGACAATTGGATGTATGGATGGTGCATTTAAGTCATTTATCTCCTATTTTGGAAGTAAAGGGCAGACAACACAGGGCAATTATCAAGGATATTCGTAAGCGGACTAAATTTTTTTGAGCTACGTTGTTATGTATGTACGTATGTAGGTAGAGTGGCGAATGACACCCACACTCTTGTTAACTTCTTGCTTAGCCTTCCTCGAGGTCGTCCAAACATTATGACCGAGCAATAAAAAGGAGGCAAGTTTCTATAAAAGCCTATTTTCCCCCTATTATCTGTCTCGCAATAGGTGAGTGTGCTATGGGCTGGCTCAGTTCGTGTTCCTGTGGAAGTGGGTTTTACGCACCTTTTGATAAAATGGCATATAATTTTTTTGGAGCACATGAATAATTTTAAAATCTCATAAAAAATCAAATATTAAATATAAACAAAAAATATACTGCGATGAAAATATTCAAATTCAGAATGAACATTAAAAATATATTAAAGTAACATTAAATGAAAAATAACACGAGCTTGCATGATTATTAACTGGGTCATTTAACGAGTCCTTGAGGCGAGATGGGTTTGTGTGTCGCTGCAGGCGAGAAAACATATTAATCACTGTAGGAATTGACCTAATTTTCTAAAATAAGTAAATAATTTTAGGCCAATTTTCTAATAAATAAATCAAATTAATAATTTTATATGAGGCCCATTTTCTAATAAATAAGTAAATATTTTTTTTGAGGCCCATAGCTTAGTAAGGACAATAGTCATCCTTCAAAGTTATTTTTAAGGGCAATTGTCATTAGAAGTTGGTAGGCGTTCTTGTATCATTTTAAACACTAATAATATTTGTTTCGTTCTACAATAAATACTACTCCCTCCATTTTAAAATAAGTGTCTCAACTTTGTACTAATTTTAATACAAAGTTATTGAGTTGAGACACTTATTTCAAAAAGGAGGAAGTACTACGCTTCTAATTAAAAATGAATGTAGTAGTCTAAGAATAATCTCTAGGAGATTCCATATTCCAGCCTATCGCTCCGAACAATCCATAAAAAAGTATCCCATCCTGGCAATCTGGTAAATCGGCTGCGGCAAATCCTATTTGACGCTTGTGGGCATCACTAGGACGTCCAGTCGCTAAAGGCGTTCTTGTCGACGTTGCAGTTGGGTTGGCCCATGTTTGGATATAGTTATTTTCTTTTTTGCGTTTTTTTCTCTTTTGTTTTTCAGTTTTGGATTTGTTTTTTAAGTTTTTTTTATAATTTCTCACAATATATGGTGATTTTTTGAAATATATGATGATCATTTAAAAAATGTTTACTAACTTCTTGTCAGAAGATGATGAACTATTTTTAAATACACATTGATTTTTTTTATATAAGGAAACATATTTAATATACAATGAACTTTTTTAATATACACTAAATATTTTTATATTATATGATTAATTTTTAATACCCACTAAATAAAAGAAAATATGCACTACTCCATCCGATCCATATTAATTGACGCATACCGTACTTGGTAAATTTTTATGCGTCAGTTTTGTCTTTCTGAAAAACCGACCAAAATACAGAAATTTTAAAAAAGAAAAGAAAAGGTGCATTTTCTATGGGCCCGTTCAATAGTGCGTTCCTTCAGCGAATCTGCGGCTTCTTTCGTGCCGGAGGATCTCACGAGCGTCCTGCGCAGACCGCCGCTCGTCTCAGGCTTCCCGGCCATCGACCTCTTCCATCATGGAAGGACAAGAGGCACTGACCGCACAGTGCTCGCATCTCTCAGATCAGATGTCGTCTCGCTGCCCCGCCGCGTTTCCACCCCTCCTCCCTCGGCGGCGCATCCGCCGTGAGCCCCACGCCGCCACACGGGTCCTCTCGCCGGGGAACCTCAGGAGCCCCAACCCCGCGCGACTCAATACGAGATCGCATCGGTATGCAGAAACACCTGATCAGCACACCGCCACATGAGACATCGATCTAGCACAGGTACAGCAAAGTTGCGTTTCACACAAAGACATGATATTCTGGATACCAAGTACAGTACTCCAAGGCATATATAATACCAAGAAGTGGCTGATGATTTCTCCCTTTCAGTTTCAGCCAAAGCCACCAAGGCAAAAAAAGAAAGAAGAGCAAAGCAGCCCCAATCCATGATCCAGCTTACATGATCCCCATGCCAGGGCAGTCACACACACACACAGATCATCTAGTTACAAATCACCACAGCATAAACCCAGCAGCCAGCCTAGCCTAGACTACAGTCAGAACCTAGTAGATGAATCTGACTGTACACCCTACGACGTTCCTCGCTATACACTACACACTTGTGTGCAAGTCACAAATGTCAGGATGAGCTGCCGCAGGAGGAGCCCGGTTTCGCCTGCTTCGACGACGAAGAAGGCACGCTGGCGGACCTCACGTCGGTCAGCTCCTTCACGACGTCGACCATGGACGGTCGCCGGCTCGGCTCCTTGGCTGCGCACCTGAGGGCCAGGCGCAGGACCTTGCGCACCTCCTCCATCTCGACCGTGCCGTATACCTCGTCAAGGAGAGCCGGGTTGCAGACGGGCCCTATCTGGTCCGCACCGTCCATGGCGTGCGCCACCCAGCCAACGATGTCCATGTTCTCTGGGAACGAGGGGTCCACCGCCGTTTTCCCAGTGATCAGCTCTAGCAGGACGACGCCGTAGCTGTACACGTCGGTCTCAACGCCGTTTCTGGTGGAGAACGCAAGCTCTGAAAAGAACCACATAGCCCGTCAGGTATCGGTTTGTCAGCTAAAAATTGTCAGGATGTCATGGTTTCTAAGAAAGGTATCTACACAACTGCATGCTTTGATGATATAAGCAACATATGATTGATGACATTATCTGATGAAAACACTGAGAGATGCGGCTGGTGCTATGGAACTGTACTGCAACTTGTAATTCTTCTAATTCCATACATCACATTAGATAGCTAGATATCATATTCATGGAGTACGATTCACTCATAAAAAAATGGTCTGTATCATGCATTGCATACCTGGTGCCATATATCCAGTGGTGCCAACGATCCCAGTGGTCTGTAGGGCAACAGAGCACTCATCCATAATCTTTGCTATGCCAAAATCTGAGATGCGCGGCACCATGTCCTTGTTCAGCAATATGTTGCCTGGCTTAATATCTCGATGAATGATCGCAGGGACAGAGTCATGATGAAGATATGCCAGACCATGTGCAGTTCCAAGAGCTATGTTATAACGCATGCTCCAGTCCAAATTCGGCGTCCGAGTCCCATGCAGGACATCGTAAAGGCTGCCATGCTCCATAAAATCATACAGTATGAACCCACAGTTACCTCTCACCCAAAATTCCTTCAGCTTTATCAAGTTCCTGTGCCGAACTTTACCGAGTGTCTTCAGCTCTCTGATCATGCTTTTGTATGAACTGCTGCGTGCGGAAACTGCAAGCTTCTTTATGGCATAGACTTCCCCCGAACTCAATATTGCCTTGTACACAGTCCCATGAGCACCTGTACCTATGACGTACTTTTCATCAAAGTTTTCTGTCTTTTCAATAATATCATTCAGTTTAGAAGAAGGGCCTTCAAGCAAATTACTGATTGTCTCCTCGCCTTTTGTCTTTGAATCCCGAGTCTTTAGAAAGACACAGCAGAGGATAAGTACCACTAGTGCTCCAATGAACAATGAACCGAGAACAATAAGAGCGACCTTGAATCGACCGTGTACTCCTTTTTTCCTCCCTGATGATCCTCCACAAGGTTTCAACACATCAGATATCTTGCAAGAAGAATCGCTGTCATGGCAAGAGATGCAAAGACCAGAATTTCCATCAAAGGAGCTTGACTTGGAGTCCAGAAATTTCAGAAGATATTTTGGCACCGGTCCACTGAACCTATTATAGGAAACATTCAGGGAGTGCAATGAATGCAGAGTTCCTAATGCGCCTAGGCCTCCAGTGAGGTTATTGAGTGACAAATCTAAACTTTGCAGTTCCACCAAATCGCCCAATGGTGCTGGAATATCACCCACCAGCCCATTGCTGCTGAGATTCAATGCAATGCCTAGTTTGATCAAGTTCCCTAACGACGAAGGGATGCTACCTCCAAGAATGTTGCCACCGAGTTGCAGCTCAATAAGCATACCCAACTGCGAAAGAGAGTCGGGTAAGCCTCCACTGAACTTGTTCTCCTGCAACCGTAGTTGAGACAGAAGCTTCAGGTTGCTTACTGTCGTGAGCGCCGAACCATGCAGAGAGTTGAAACTCAAATCCAGAATATACAGCTTGGAGCAACTAGAAATCTGCACTGGAAGTGCACCCTGTAGACTGTTATGTGAGAGGTTAAGATGTCCCAAACTCACCAAGTTTCCAATCTCAGGTGGAATTGGACCAACAAGTTTGTTTGCCGACCAGTTTATCATTGTAGTATTTATGCATTTGCCCAAGCTTGCTGGAATATCTCCACTTAAAGAATTATGACTCCAATCCATATAATCCAGATTTCCACAGTTTCTAAAATGTGGAACGGGCCCAGTAAGATCATTGTTTTGCAGAATGATTCGCTCCAAACTTGGGCAATCTGCAACATTGGATGGGATGCTACCATTGAGAAGATTGAAGCCCAAATCCAACACCCTGAGTCTTTTCCTTGAACAAATGTACGGAGGTATTCCACCGGTAAAACTGTTGTTGGTGAAATCAATTTGCAGTAAATCGCTATTAACACCAAAACCAGGGGGTATGACTCCAGTGAAGAAATTATCGAACAATGTGATGTTCTGCAATAACTTCAATTCAGCTAACTTAGGAGGTAGTTTCCCAGTAAAACTATTACTGTAAATAAGAACGCTTTGAAGGTACCGGATGCTCCAAATATCCTCAGGAAACTCCCCGGTCAGGCGATTTTCAAACAGAAAGAGCTTCTGTAAGCGTCTCAGATTAGCCAGCTCTTTAGGAACAGTGCCCTGGAGCATGTTACCATCCAACTCTAGCCAGTCCAGCAACCGACAGTTACCAATCTCAGGAGGGATTGGGCCAGACAAGGAGTTCTGAGAAAGCACAAGCTTGGAGAGGTTGCTCAATAGGCCGAGAGAAGCTGGAATTTGGCCAGAGAAACTGTTGTTGACAAGTGCAAGTTGTGTCAAGCTACTGCAATTCCCCAGCCATGATGGAATACCGCCCCTTATATGATTGAATGACAATACGAATATCTCCAACTTGCAGTTCTCGAAACTGAAATCGATCTCTCCGGTCAAGCTGTTTGCAGTGGCATCAAAATATATCAGTTCTTTGACATAGCTCAAGGTTTTTGGAAGACTCCCGCTCAAATGATTATCCATGAGATAGAGCTGCTCTAACTTGGTGCAGTTGCCTATTGAATCTGGTAGACCTCCAGATAATGCATTCTCTTGCAACCAAAATGATCTAAGACTTGTCATTTCACCAACTGATGAAGGGATAGAACCACTGAGTTTATTCTGATGGAGGTAAACGTCCTGCAGAAACTGGTTCTTGAACAACCCCTCTGGTATTTCCCCACTCAGGGAGTTAGTGTACAACAAGAGTGATGATAGTTGCTTGAGGTTGCCAAGAGATTCTGGTATTTCACCGGAAAAGAGGTTCTCAGAAAGATCCAACTCAGTAAGCATGGTACAATTTCCCAATTCCTGAGGGATCGAACCAGATATTTTATTCTTTGTCAAAATGATGACTTGTATGTACTTTAGAAGTCCTATTTGAGCTCCCAGTGAACCAGAAACTCCAGATGATGATAGGTTAAGAGAAACCACACTGTTCCTTTCATCACAGCTAATTCCAATCCAGTTACATGGAGTTATATCAGAAGCATTCCAACTTGATTTTATGGAGCTAGGCAATATGAGATTTTTGGACAGAGCAAGAAGGGCACGGCCATCTGAATTCAAACTCCATGATGAGGAAACCAAAGTGAAGAAGAGAAAAAGGCGATGCCACAATACCAGCCCCATTTCGTTCCTGCAAATGTTTGTAAAGAAGTTAGTAGAAGATTATATGTTTTCTCCAGTTGATAGGAAAACATAACAAAATAATTGACGCCCAGAATTGTCTCACAAATATTACATTCTGAGCACAAAATAGCAACAAATTTTGCAATCCCTATTCAAGCCTCTCATACTTTTGAAGGAACTATGCTGTGTGCTATTGCCTGACATACCATGTACACTCTGATTTTATATTTTACAGAAAGAGGTAAAAAACCATTGTGTACATCCTAAAAAGAGTTTTCTCTAGAAAACCATATCTCAGTGTGAGTTGTGTTCCATGGTTTATGCCTTTTATCTTTTCAGCATAATTAAGATATATATTTATAAATAGCATGCACTGGTTGTGGATAATCAGTCAATATCCTGAAGCACTAGAATTGCTTAATAAACATCACCCTGTCTGTTTCAACATACGTATTAGCAGCGCGAATACGTCAGCAAGCTGAAGAATAAATTTGAGCGACCATGTAAAGCCAGGCCGCCCTGCCAAGCACCATCAACATATACTATGGTAGTGTAGCAGCGCAAATGGGTGGAATATTCGCAAGGTGTGAAAGCAAGCCGCTAAACACCATCGATTGGAGAACCAATTCATAGTTTAGACAAGTTTTTTTTTGTTATGAGGGTGACTTCATTAGACAAATTTAGACAAAGCAGCAGAGAAGGGAAACTTCCCACTCTGCACGTCCAAAACAGAGCCCATCGTTTTACCCTCTCCTGGTTGACTCATTTATTTCCGCGAAAGCTCCCATGAAAACCGTAGGAAAGAGAAAGAGGTGAAGCATGAAAGCAACCTAAAACAAGTTTCCCGAAGAAGCTGAAGAATGATATAACTATGGACTGATGAGGGGAGAAAAGATGGTGGATGACAGGTCTTCCCAAGCAAGCAAAATCAGTGTTGAGCTCCGAGTAATCTGGGCGAATTATGATTTGAATTTATAGGGAGAAAAGACAGGCATCTAATTCGACATTTGAGATGGTGAATGGACACTCCGAACAGAAAATTCTCTATCGATTGTTGTTCAGAGTCGGACCTAATCTGCGCTGTCGATTGTCCAGACCTCGTCGCCGCAGAAATGGAGCTGGCAGCCCGGAGCCGGAGGCATCTCCAAGGAGGAAATCAGTAACTTTGATTTTACGTATAGAACAGTTTGACCGCAAGCAAGAAGGGTGGGTGGCATTGAAGACAGCTTGTTTCAGCAGGCGAGAAAGAAGCAGCAGCGTCGTTCATACTCTACTCGCTTGGCAAGCCCGGGCTCTGGCTCCGGCATTGCCCCGTAGCCGAAGACAAGATTCTAACAAAAATGCGAGAGCAAGAATGGAGAAGTGATGTGAAGGAGAATGCGCTGGCTGGATGGATGGATGAATGAACAGGCGGCGAAGCATCGGCCGGCGGTTCCACCACAGGAACCAAACATTTCAGCCCCACCAACCGCGGAGACGGTATAATGACCGTAGAAAGAGGAGGGAGAGAGAGAGGAGGGGAGCGCGTACCGTGACCGTCCGGCGAGCAGCAGGCGGATCTCAGGCGGCTGGGAATGGAGGCCGGGGAGCGGCGTGCTAATGGGCTGTGGGAGCGTCCATGGACCACGGCGAGGGAGGGCGGTGGCAGTCGAGCATGTGAGGGAGATCGAGAGAGTGGGAGCGGGGGTGCCGACGTCTGTGGTCTGTGCACGCAGCGACGGGCATTGGTACTTTGGTAGTTGCGGCAGTGAGTGCGAGTGGGACAGGGACGTCCACACGGGGCGGCAGTTCACACGCACGTAGCATCCATCCGCGAGACGGGTGGGGAAGGAACACTACCCCGACGTTCGTTCCCACACGGACACGGGCGTGCTTGCTCTGCTTGGAACGGTGGCGTCAAAGGGCGCCGGGGTGGCGTTCACACCGGGCTTTGGCTGGCTGAGCTTGCTTTCTGCGTTAAAAGTGTTCGGATTAGAATGAGGAGGGAACGGGGAGCTCTGCGCCGACCTCCGTTCTCGCGTTTGGTCCATGCGTGTCAACCCATGGTCATGGACGACGTTTGTTTTGCTTGGGGGGTGCTTGGTGGCTGGTGCGGTAGGCGGCAAAAGAGATGGTGGCTTTTTTTTTTGGCCGTGTTACGCGTCCGCCCGCTCATCTTCGAAAGGATCCGCCGGCTCCACTACCGTCCGACTAGGATCCAAGATGCGTATGCACAGAGATGCTAAAGAAATATTCCTTCGCAACGGGAGGCTTGTTGCGAAGCTCCTTTGCAACAGAATGCTTGTTGCAAAGTTTTTTTGTGCGTAGAGATTTTTCACACGCGTCGTTGGATTTAGCGTGTCGCGTAAAACATTCTTTGCAACGAGAGGCTTGTTGCGAAGCTCTTTTGCAACAGAATGCTTGTTGCAAAGTTTTTTTGTGCGTAGAGATTTTTTTGTGCGCAAAGATCTAAGTATTTTTTTTCTCGATCGCACGCACCTGAGACAACGAGCTTTGCAACAAAGGCTCTGTTGCGGTTGAACCATTGCAACAGTGCCTCTGTTGTGAAGGTATCTAAGTAAAAAAAAATTCAATCACGCGCACATGAAACAACAACCTTTGCAACAGAGCCTTTGTTGCAAAGGGATCCAAAGCATTAAGCGACAAGCTGAGAAACCCACGTGGACACGTGGCGAGCGCAGAAGAAGCCCGACGCGTAAGACGTTATCCGCCGGCTGACTGTAACCTTTTCCCTTTTTTTTATCTCAAACCTCAAAGATGTGAGGGATAAAATGTCCCACGACACGATGCTACGCGGTGCATGAAAAGCGACCGAATCGCCGGGAGGTGGTGCCGTAAGGAGCCCTCCAAAGCCATTGAGGCGAGGAGGCGATTCGATCGGAGGGTTGCAGTGAAATGGCGAAATGGGTGGCGCGGAGGGCGAGGAAGTTCGGCTGCGATCCGATGAAGCTCGCGCGATCGAGGGAGGTAGTAGGTTGGTTCCCACATGCTTGTGCTTTGGCGAGGAAGGCGGTGGAGGTTTCGCGTCGCGTGAACATCGAGGAGAGGGCGGGGATATTTGGCGGTTAGACTTTGTATCCAATAGAAATGTTGTCGTGGGCGATGAAAGAGAAGGATTCACTGATCAGATCCCAACGGTGGAGGTGGTGGGAGTTTAGGTGCGGTTCGAGCATCCCGATGACCCCGAGGAGGTCTTCATGGTGGTGGTGATGGAGGTTCATGAGTCGTGCTCCCCGTTTATGCCAATTCAGATCAACAATCATGTTGCTCCAATACGCACACAACTTTACATGAGCAAGGTGACACTAACTCTCATGTCGTTCCCTTGCTTTCCTCGTCGCTCCGCTCGGATTCAAGCATTGGCCCGCTCCACGAAGTCTGAGTAGGTTGTTCTTCGGCTGGTAGTCGCTTCTGGATGCTGGTTGGAGAGGAGTCTGATAATGATTTTGCCGACAAGAGAGCGGGGTCGCCTCTAGACTCTAATAACTCATTCTCTCCTGCCAAATACTTACACTCTCCTTCACGAACTAGTACCAGGGCTGTTGAGGGGCCTATGCGAGCTACCCCCAAAATACTAGGGGTGCCCAATTTGGAAAATTCCTCATATGGGCCTATCAACACATTTTGCCTCTTGGTGGAGAGGGGGAGAAGAACTTTATGTAGAAGAGTTTAAATCTACTTTGCACCTTCTTCTGTTAATGAGAAAGGCATGGGCTATGATGTTAGTGGACACGAGATCATGGATAAGGAGGGGAGGAAGAAATGTTCCTCACCCTGAATCGGTGACGACGATCATGGCTGGCAATAAGGGGAAAGGAGGGTGACAAGAAATAAATATAGAGAATCAAAGTTTTCAGTACCAAAGAAAAGCTAAAGATAGAGGTAATAACTTTGTATATAGAGGCAATGTCAATCTTAACTTTAGGAACAAAGAGACGGAGGGGTAGAAAGATAGTGGGAGCAGGTGAATGTGGGAGGAAATCAAGCATAGAGTTGTAGTCTGAAGTGGTTCGATCTAAACAGAAGGTTGAGAGTTTTGGTGGACATCCGGTTGGTGCATATCTAAATGCTAGAAATAAAGGCCTGAACAATTACAAGGCCATGGTTTTTTGACGGGAAACTGTAGGGTAAAGCACCCCCACAACAAATTATTAAATAATAGAATATTTACAAATTTACAAAGGAGCACATCCCCAAATAAAATACATCAAGGAGGCAAGTAGTCTACCATCTAAGGGTATCATCCTTGAACTTATGTTTAATCCTGTAACCTAACAGAGTCATGTGATGTATGAAGCCCATGCACCACTTAGCAAAGGTAGACCTCTCATGTTTGAAAGCTTTTGCATTCCTCACCATCCAGATGTTCCACCAATCTGTGAAGACTACCTCTGATAAGAAAGGTTTACTAAACCTAAATCTTCCCGTATCAGCTATCTGAACCATGTCAGATCCATTGTTCCAGTCAATCCAGAGGTAATTCCATATCCTAAAGTTGAAGTTGCAATGGAAGAATAGATGATCTATGGTCTCTATGCTCATAGTGGGTAAAATGACACATTGAGGACCATCTTCTATGTGCCAGTGTCTCCTTTGCAGCATGTCTTTGGTATTGATCCTGTCCATAATGACCAACCATGTAAAAGCCTTTATTTTGAAAGAACAACAAAAATTCCAAATCCAAGAAGGAAGAGGGTTTGCAACAATTGGTTCATGAACATGTAGATAAAATTTCTTGGTAGCATACTCCGCTTTCTTACCAAACCTCCATGACCAACCATCTTGTAGATTTTCTCTAGCCTGGTATTGCAGAAGCATGGTCTGAACCACCTCCAGTTCATTAAATGTTTGCGCAGGTAGAGGCATATGGAATAAGGAGAACAGATTGGTGCAAGCCAACACCTCATGGGTGGACATGAGATTGTCCTTGACAAAGGAAAATAACCTTCCCAATTTCGGAGACATGATAGCATTTGTGTCATCAAGCCAACGCTCAGACCAAAACAAGAATGTAGCACCACCACCAAACTTACATCTTGAGTTCTTGACACAACCAAAAATTTCTCCATGAATTTGCAAATATCCTTCCACCAGAAAGAACCACACAAATCAGTTGCATGTGGTACCCTTTGGTGGTAGTATGTATTCCAAATCAACTACACCCATGGTATATCCTATTTTTTATAGAATTTGTGGAGATGCTTAATCAACAGAGCTTCATTTTGAAGATTGAAATTCCCAGTCCTCCTTCCCTTTTGGGTCTGCAAACCAAATCCTAGGAAACCAAAGATTTGCTTAAGCCTGGGCATTTGGGTACTCGTACCCTAACTGTAACACCGTCATGTCTTGTAACAGTAATCACTGTTGATGGAACAGTAATCACCTTGCTACAGTTAAATCACTGTGCTTGATCTTTGCCTTGTTCATCCTTAAATTCAAACAAACCCAAAAGCCTTTTGATGAATATTAAAATAAGTGGAAATAAAACTGTGTCCTAAAATTATAAAACCACTTTTGTTAAATGCACAATATTCACTGGTCCATGGTAAGCCAACTTGGAGTATTTATTATGCCTCTGGAAAATTCAAACAATTCATACACAAGCCATAACAACACTATTTGAAAATTTCTTAATAAAAATATATATCACAAGAGTTTATAAAAGTACCAAACTGTTTGTGGCACTGTCTTAATGTGCAATACTAATTTTGGACTATGTTGCATATTTTACAAAAATGCAAAAGTATCTAAAAGAAATTAAATACAGAAAATATAAAACAAAACAAAGAAAGAAAAGGGGGAAAAGGGCAGGGACCTAGCTAGCCCACTGGCTAGCCCATTTCCCCCTCCCATCCCGTTGTGGCCCAGCCCAGCCCACCTGGGGCCTTCCCCTTCCTCGCTACAGGAGAGACAGGGCGCGTGGCAACCATCCCCCGGTGCCACGCCGGCGAGCCCCTCCGTGGTGACCATCCCGGCCCCCGGTGGCCTACAAGAGCGGCCGAGCCCCCCCTCGACGGAAACCCTAGCCGCCCCCTCCATTTGTCCCCTCCTCGCCGCTCCCTTTGCTCTGGAATGGGCCACCCCGGGCACAACTGTGGCCGCGCCGCCGTACTCCACCGCGGCCAACGAGCCCCCTCGCCCGTCCGAGCAGTCCCCCACGCTCGTCGTCGCCGACCTCGTGTGCGCACGCAAGGAATTGAACTAGGAGGCCGCGCCAACGACGCCCTCGTCCTCGACCTCGCCTGCGGCTGACACCGCCGCGCGACTCGATTCGCCGCCTGTGAGGCTCCCTCGAGCCCGCTGCCCCCGCTACTCGCTCCAATGTGAGCTCTCCCTTCCTTACTTGTCTTCACGTGCTCGATTTCATGCCGTAGTCGCCTCCCCGTTCACGCCCGACAACCGCAGCCCGCCATGGCCGGGCCGAGCTTTGCTCGCCCGCGCCCAGTCCGCGCTCTGGCCGCGCCCAGTCCGCGCTCTGGCCGCGCCCCCTTCCTTGCGCAGCGCGTGCGCGTGCCCTCCCGCCCGCGAGTCACTGCGTCCAACCTCGCGTGCTGCTCCGCCCCTGGCCAGAGGCCACTGCCATGGCCGCGCCGCCCCCTGTGCTGCCTCTGCGCCCCGCGCCCTGCCTTGCCTCGTTCACGCCCTGCGTGCCTGGGCCGCACCCCGCGGATGGCCTCGCTGCGCACCGCGACCACACGCCGTGGCCACCTCGCCGGCATGGCCTTGCCACCGCGCTGGGCTCACTCCGGTGAGCACTGTGTGCTAAACCGTGATTAGACCCTAATGATGTTTAGCAAAATAACCCCCACTGTTTAATAACTTGAGCAAATGACAGGTGGGCCAACCCCTTTTAAAATATCTCTGGTATGAAATAAAACTGTTTAGTTAACTATCTGTGTATGACACCTGGGCCCCATCTGTCAGATTATTATTTAAAAGAATTAATAGGAATTCCAGTCTATGACATGTGGGTCCTATGATTATTAGATTTAATTAAATTGTTTTATTATGCAATGTGGGGCTGACATGTGGGACCCACTGGTCAGTTGACCAGTCAACCTTACAGGTGGGTCCCCTCTGTCAGGTTTGACCAGTCAACCCTCTATGGATAATGTTAGGATTTATTAATAAAAGAAAATCTAGAAATTGACTTAAATTTGGAAATTCAATCTTTTAAACCGTAAGTCTGATTCAAAAACTTTATACATGAAAATTGATCAAATTTTTTTTAACGAATACGGATAAGCTATCCGTATACCAACCACATGATGCGCGAGGTGATGATAGTGATTTCTCGCCCTTCGTTGGTAAACCCCAAGTGGAAGGTGTGATGTAGCACAGCAGCAAATTTCCCTCAGTAAAGATACCAAGGTTTGTCTTCAGTAGGACTCCGGAGATGATAAGTAGGTGTCAGCGGCGCAACTAACGTGGACCTGCACACAGACACAAATAACTTTATTCCCAACGAAGTTCAGAGAGGTTGTCAATCTCTCCGGTCTTGTTGTTCACAAAGGATCAAACACAAGGGATAATGATAGCAACTGAAAGTAAAAGCAGAAAAGTAAATGAGCGTGGAAACAGTGATGAAGATATGGACCGGGATACGTGATGTTCACTAGAGATGTCTCTCTCCCAAAAGACGATAAAACTCCTATGCGAGGTGAACAAATTACAGAAGGGCAATTGACAGGATTATGAACGCACCGCAATGCTAACTATGCTACAAAAGAAAGGAAGAGGCTCAAAAGCAAGGGCAGAACGCCAAAATAAGTAGACCGAAATCTAATTGCATCTACTACTAATCATCCACCTTGAGATATCTATCCAGAACATCTCGCTTGTATTAAGTTGCGAGCCCCACCCAAAGTGTAAACCCAAAGCAACAAACAACTACATTTAAAAAAGCTCTTTGCGTAAAGTAAACAATCCTTGTAACCGCGGTTACAAGCACCGTTGTTTTCCCCCTTGTGGCAACAACACATCCCCTAGACTCATGTTTCTGTCACTCAAGCGTGTCATCAGGGGGCATGAACCCACAATCGAGCATAACGTTCCCTCTTGGGGTTACTACCTACTACTTGGCCAAAGCAATAAACAACAACGGAGAACATGCAAGAATTACTTAAGAACAAAAATATAAGAGATAAGAACCAAATATATTACTCAATCACAATCTGAACATAATCTCATAATCCATGAGATCCCATCAAACTCAGCATAGCAACAGCAGAAAGATTACAAAAGTTCCTCGATCATGTAGGGCAGCCCACGAGGTCTAAACCATGAAGAACAAAGAGGGGAGGAGAACATCATATAGCTACTGATCACGGACCCATGGTCCAAAGGAAACTACTCACGATACATCCGGGAAGCATCCATGGTGGAGAGGAGACTCCCGGAGGTCGGCCCTCCCTCCGGCAGGGTGCCGGGAAGAGGTCTGCTGGTGCTCCCGATCTCGGAAGCGTGGCGGCGGCAGAACAGAGGCGAGATCGCGAAAAAGGGTTTTTTCCCCGATGGTTTCTCGTCACGGAGAATATATAGGCGAAGGGGGGCAGCCAGGGGGGCCACCAGGGATCCAGGTGCTCCCCTGGCGCAGCCAGCCCCTGGGGCGCGCCACCAGGGCGCCTAGGCCCCTGGTGGTGGCCCTCTGGCCCCACTCAGGTTCTTACGGAAGTTTCTTCTGCGCTGATTTTTTATCTGTTTTTTCCCGAATTTTTGGAGCACTTTTTATATGGGGGAAAACTGAAATAGAAAAACAGCAGAAAACAGGAACAGGCATTGTGGTGCACTGAGTTAATAGGTTAGTCCAAATATGATCAAAAGTGTATGAAAGTGTATCTAGATCATAGCAATATCACACAAAACATGCATGGAGCAAGCAGAAATTATAGATACGTTTTGGACGTATCAACATCCCCAAGCTTAATTCCTGCTCGTCCTCGAGTAGGTAAATTATAACAGCATAATTTCTGTGGTGACATGCTAGCAACCAAATAAGAACTTTGAAAAGTAAAGCAATCAAGGTTAGAGATTCAATTCAAGTCATAACATGCAAGAGTCTATATTAGCATTGAAACAAGTAACAAAAGAACATTAGGTGCAAGATCTCTCGTTGTTCGTGACTCGAATGTCTCCAAATGGTGTTTGCGTGCAAGAATGGGGATAGGGAATACGAGAAAAATATTTATTTGTTGAGAACTCAATCTACTAAAGTTTCACACTTGGTCTTTTTCTGGAATCTTATCTTGACTCGTCCCCAGACCACTAGCTAGGTACAAGTCAATTTGATCCACTCCTTTTTCAATATTTTGAGCACTCATGCAATGGATGAGCGTAAGCACGAGAGTTGACACTTAGGATGGCAAAGAGAGAAGTACGGAGGAGGAGGAGGAAGACAAAAAAGAATGAGAAAGGCTCACATCAATGAGGACAATCATAGGCAAGAGATGCCAAATGATAGATATGATGTGAGGAGTAGGGATTGCCATGCAACGGATGCACATATGAGCTAGGAAGCTCTCCAATGGGACTAGTGGGGGTGCATCTAACTTGCTCGCTCATGAAGACCTAGAGCTAGTTTGAGGAGGCTCATCCTTGGAATAGGCAAGCCAAGTTCTATAGTGTGAAGGTCCCCACATAGCTATATGCATAATGATCATCTCTATGGAGTACAAGGATATAAAGGGAGTACTAGTGTGGATCTCTCAAAAGGATAGTAGTGTTGCCCCTTTCTCTCTTTTTCTATTTTTTTGTATTTTTTTGTGGCCTCAATGGCTCTTTCTATTTTACTCTCATTTGTCCTCTTTGGGATCTTTTATTGTGTCCACTTTGGGATCTTTTCCTCACTTAAGGGCAACACTCTATTTTACAAGAAGGTAAAGGAGATCTTTCACACTTTACAAGGTACTCGAAATCATAAAGAAGATGTAGCTATCATGATGTATGCAATGTATGTCGCTGCCAGTGTAGCAGGAACATGTATGACATGAAGATCAAGTCATGAAGAGGTGGAAGTTGCATGTCAATATATCTCGGAAAGGCCATGGAAATGCCTTGATAGGTAGGTATGGTGGCTGTTTTGATTAAAGATATAAGGAGGCTTATGATGACAGAGCGTATCATGCCAAGGGTTTGGATGTACCTGCGAAGGTGGACACCAACTCTCGGAGTGAGAAGAAGGCAATGCACGGCACGGGAGAGGCTAGCAAAATATGGGAAGATGGAAGTGTCAACTTTCAATACTTACATTAGTCCGAAGAACTCATGCACTTATTATCGGTAACTCTCAATCTAATAAGGAGGTTCACAAAGAGACAAGTACCCCGAGGAGGAGTGTACGGGGTTTGGTTATCCTTGCGCATCCTCGACTCATGGTACGTGAGTGTACTCTAATATTCGATCCCTCCAAAGATTAGTGATCCATCTAGTAGTTAGAGTTCTCAACTAGTTTTTGTAGGTTTTGAAAATACACACGGATTTCCCAAAATACGACACCTATCACTAATAGGCTAAAGCTCTTGACACCCAAAGTTCATACATTACTCACATCAATACCTCAAAACTATTGAAGTTACTACTAGAATTAAATAGCAACCTCAATTACCTACTTCCAAGACAAAACACAACTCAGTGCAACAACCAACTCTCTTAACAAGATAAACATGAAAACTAAAGAGAGTTCCAGCAACAAAATAAACAAAAGCCAAGGCTCTTTCTAAAGACAAACTAAGACTAAAACTAAACATGGCAGTAGCTACAAAAAGATAAAGAACACACAACAGCAAAAAGATAAGTAGGAAAAATCCTATGATGTGTTCTAGATTGGAGTGGAGCGTGTTTCTCTCCCACACAAAGTAAGATGGGGTCTAACTTGTTATGACCAGAAAGCAAAACTAAAGAAAACTAAAAATAAAACCTAAGAGCGAGACGCTCCAAGCATAGCACATAACGCATGAAGTGATAAAAATATAGTGAGACGAAGGACGAACTGATGATTGTTGATGGAGAAGGGGATGCTCGGGGGCATCCCCAAGCTTAGACGCTTGAGTCTCCTTGAATATTTATTGGGGATGCATGGGGGCATCCCCAAGCTTGAGCGCTTGACACTCCTGGATCTTCTTTCATCATCTTCCATCGCACACTTGAAAACTCCCTTCATAAATAACTCATCATAAGCTGATTAGAGAGGTTAGTACCCTTAATAAAATAATTTTCCCCACTGGATATAAATATATTCTTGAAGAGCTACTGTTTCTCAAGAGTGCCAAAAAGTTTTTGCAAAGAAAAGTCAAGCTTAAGGTTTGCAAAAGTGAAGAGAGGAAAAACGTGGCAGAATCTGTGAAAAACAGAACAACAGGTAGTAGAGAATTTTTTCGGGGCACTTCTGCAACTCAAATAAAAAAACTCAGAACATACTAAAGTTTCACAATTGTATAGAGCATGCTGTGAAAACAATTCAGATCAGAAAGATGATCTGGTGATTTTATTCGAATTTTTCTGTCAAGGGACATAATCTGTTTTCTGGACATCATGTCACAACTTTTGCTTCCCTTATCATAAGAGGCTATAACTTGGCACAAAGCTGAAAAATAAAGATACAATGATGTTGCTACAGTATTAACAAACATCAAGACACAACAAAAGCAAAAAGAAACCTAATTCGTTGTGGGCTGTCTCCCAAAAGCGCTTTCTTTTATGCCTTTAAGCTAGGCATAAAGATTTTAAAAGGTGCTCTCATAAGAATAAGGATTTGAAGCAAAAGAGAGCATCAAGAAGCAAATATGAAACACATTTAAGCCAAACCCACTTCCTATGCATAGGCATCTTGTAAGAAAATAAATCAAATAAGCACAAAGAACCAACATAGGAAGGTGGAACAAGAACATCTTCAAAACTTTCAACATAAAGAGAGTAGTTTTAGTAATATGGAAGTTTCTACAACCAAACTTTCCTCTCTCAAAGTAATTTTCAGTAGTATCATGAACAACATCAAGAATATGAATATCACATAAATCATATTGTTCATGACCTACGAGCACACGTGTATTATTTTCAACACGGTTTTTAGGATCATAAGATAAATGCAACCCAACATATTGAGATTTGATAAGAGGAAAATTCTCCGGAGTTGGAGATTTCAAAAGGATAATAGGACAATCAAGTGTGGGTGCAATAGCAACAATTTCATTCTTAACATAAGGAACTATAGAGAGTTCATTTTTGTCAGCATCATCCATAGTGGCATCTCGGCCATCAACAAAGCATGTATCAAAATTTTTAGAAAGGGATATTTCAAGTGAGTCCTCGGAATCATGGGATTCCTCCTCAAAGCAATCATTGGCCTCTTCTTGGGCAGCAAACATTTTATTTTTAAAATCCTCAATATAAGAATTGTAAGTATAATTCTCGAAGCAATAATCAAGAACTACAAAGTTTTCAGACTCGAAAATAGTATCGTGATACTTTTCAATCAAGGAAGCAATCTCATAGGCACCTTTAAAAGCAACAAACTCTTCAATCTTTTCAACATCAAAGTAATCATAAACACCTTTAGCATAAGAAGATAAGATCTCATTTTCATTAAACTCACATTGGAAAGGGAGGTGTTTATGATCTATATTAGAACATCAAGTAAAATCATAAATGTGGCACAAAAGTTTAGCATGGCAATAAGAAACATGTATTTGATCCCATAAGTGTTTCCCTTTCTGAGATAGGCGGTGCCTCGTATAATGAGCATGCTCATCCAATGATTTTCCCTCAACCAAGTCGGCTGGGTTTTTAGCGCGAGAACAAATTGTTCGAAGACGATCCAAGTGAAACATGTCCATCCTACCATATTTGGGTGGTTCATCACCCATGGTGAGGATAGCATAAATAGGCAAAGCAAGACAAAGGCAAAAGGTAGCAACTATTTTTGTGGTTTTTCATAAAGGACACTGAGATAAAAACTGAAGGGTAAACTAACAAGACTAAAAAAACAAAGGTAAAGGGTAGTGTGCAACTCCCCTATCTTAGCACTCGGAGTCCCCGGCAACGGCGCCAGAAATCTTGCTTGATGCGCGAGGTGATGATAGTGATTTCTCGCCCTTCGTTGGTAAACCCCAAGTGGAAGGTGTGATGTAGCACAACAGCAAATTTCCCTCAGTAAAGATACCAAGGTTTGTCTCCAGTAGGACTCCGGAGATGATAAGTAGGTGTCAGCGGCGCAACTAACGCGGACCTGCACACAGACACAAATAACTTTGTTCCCAACGAAGTTCAGAGAGGTTGTCAATCTCTCCGGTCTTGTTGTTCACAAAGGATCAAACACAAGGGATAATGATAGCAACTGAAAGTAAAAGAAGAAAAGTAAATGAGCGTGGAAACAGTGATGAAGATATGGACCGGGATACGTGATGTTCACTAGTGATGTCTCTCTCCCAAAATAAGATAAAACTGTTATGCGAGGTGAACAAATTACAGAAGGGCAATTGACAGGATTATGAACGCACCGCAATGCTAACTATGCTACAAAAGAAAGGAAGAGGCTCAAAAGCATGGGCAGAACGCCAAAATAAGTAGATCAAAATCCAACTGCATCTACTACTAATCATCCACCTTGAGATATCTATCCAGAACATCTCGCTGGTATTAAGTTGCGAGCCCCACCCAAAGTGTAAACCCAAAGCAACAGACAACTGCATTTAAAAAAGCACTTTGCGTAAAGTAAACACTCCTTGTAACCGCGGTTACAAGCACCGTTGTTTTCCCCCTTGTGGCAACAACACATCCCCTAGACTCATGTTTCTGTCACTCAAGCGTTTCATTAGGGGGCATGAACCCACAATCGAGCATAACGTTCCCTCTTGGGGTTACTACCTACTACTTGGCCAAAGCAATAAACAACAACGGAGAACATGCAAGAATTACTTAAGAACAAAAATTTAAGAGATAAGAACCAAATATATTACTCAATCACAATCTGAACATAATCTCATAATCCATCAGATCCCATCAAACTCAGCATAGCAACAACAGAAAGATGACAAAAGTGCCTCGATCATGTAGGGCAGCTCACGAGGTCTAAACCATGAAGAACAAAGAGGGGAGGAGAACATCACATAGCTACTGATCACGGACCCATGGTCCAAAGGAAACTACTCACGATACATCCGGGAAGCATCCATGATGGAGAGGAGACTCCCGGAGGTCGGCCCTCCCTCCGGCAGGGTGCCGGGAAGAGGTCTACTGGTGCTCCCGATCTCGGAAGCGCGGCGGCGGCGGAACAAAGGCGAGATCGCGAAAAAGGGTTTTCTCCCTGAGGGCTTCTCGTCACGGAGAATATATAGGCGAAGGGGGGCAGCCAGGGGGGCCACCAGGGGTCCAGGCGCCCCCCCTGGCGCGGCCAGCCCCTGGGGCGCGCCACCAGGGCGCCTGGGCCCCTGGTGGTGGCCCTCTGGCCCCACTCAGGTTCTTCCGGAAGGTTCTTCTGCGCTGATTTTTTATCTGATTTTTCCCGAATTTTTGGAGCACTTTTTATATGGGGGAAAACTGAAATAGAAAAACAGCAGAAAACAGGAACTGGCACTGTGGTGCACTGAGTTAATAGGTTAGTCCAAATATGATCAAAAGTGTATGAAAGTGTATCTAGATCATAGAAATATCACACAAAACATGCATCGAGCAAGCATAAATTATAGATACGTTTTGGACGTATCACCACACCCCTCTAACACACCGAACATCGAACCATCCCCCTCCGGACCGTCTGTCCGATGAATTGTCCGGTACTGTCGAAGTATCCGGATGAATTTATTCTGAACACGAAAGTTGTTCGGATTGTTTCAACTAGCACGGTTACACCATCCACACATTTTTCGGATGTCCACGACACCTCCGGCATGATCCCTTCCCCCTCCGGACACCCTATCCGGTAATCACCCGGAGCTGGCAGATCATCCCCGGATGAATTTCCGCTCCGAGCCTGATACATCGTACTGCGTTAGAACACCGACATCGATACATTTGCCATGTCATTAATATGTTTGCATTGCTTGCTTTGTATTTACTGTTTCTCCCCCCTTTTATTCTCCGGTAGACCCCGCTGCTACCACCGACTACACTGCTGCCGGGTACGACTACTTCGTCGACGACCGTACCCCTACCGTCGAGCTTCCAGGCAAGCAGAGCCATTCTCTTCCCCAGATATCACCTACCTTTCCGTACTTTCTTGCACTAGGCGTTGTTACTGTTGCTGCTACGTTACAATCCTATTCAATTGCATAGCCTGATTTTGTCGCCCCTTGTTGTACCTTCCTTATCCTATGCTGCCTGCTATATCTATATATTATATTCAGCAGTGAGCCCTGCGCATTGTTAGCTAGGATTACATAGCGGGCCGTGACCACTCAGGAGAGTGACGCGGATGCAACTTATTACAACTACACAGGTACGGTACAATGCAGACACCGCCTAAGGCCCCCTAGCTCGGCTCTGTCGAGTGATGACCCACAACCGTAAGGGATCTATTGCAGCATTTTCGATAAGTAAGAGTGTCGAACCCAACGAGGAGCAGAAGGTAATAGCAAGTGACTTTGGCAAGGAGATAACTGCAAGCACTGAAAGATAACTTTTTAGGGGTTTTCTTGGTATAAGCAACAGGAAAGTAAAACGAGCAAAGTAAAAGACACTGGAGAGTAATGAGTGGCCCAATCCTTTCTGAGCAAAGGAGAGGCCTAGCAAATGAACTTATAAAGGCTAAAGTGTTCTTGAGGACACATGGGAGAGGTAGTCATGTGCTTTCGCCATATTATGTATCGGTACTGTGTGCTGTGTTGATAAGTGTTGAGTGGGTAGATCTATGCTAGTACACCCTCTAGACTAAGATAAGTGTACTCTTATGATTAAACACCTTGCAAGCATCCGCAAATACAAGATAGTAATTAAGGCAAAAGCCTAACCATAGCTATACGATCGGTGATCCATTGTCCCCTTGTGCAAAAGCGTGCAAACTGGGGTTTAGGTTTCTGTCACTCCGGCAACCCACCGTAAGCATTATTTGTACACAATGTATTCCCCTAGGTCCTTGATAAGGCGAAGTGTTGAGTGTTCGACTCACACAACACCACTAGGAAAATAACAACACAACTTAAATATCAACCAACACATATTACTTCAACATCATATGACTACTAACAACTAGACTTCTCCCATGTCCTCAAGAACTAAAGTAACTACTCACAAGACATAAAAGAGATCATGATCAGTGGGGATAAATAGATGATAAACAATCTGGACACAATAATATTTCTCCAACAAAACTCAATAGCATTCACCACAAAGTAGTAATCAACGCCGATAGAGTAGAGAGGATAGATAGTACGGATTACAACACGAGTTGCAATTGTGAGATGAGATTGGATGGAGGTGGAGATGGTGCTGATGATGTGGATGATGTTGATGATGATCTCGATGATGCCCGTGACGATGGTGATGACGATAGTGACGATCTCCCCTTCCGGAAGGTGATCTCCCCGGCGGAATATGCCCGCCAGAGATGGCTTTTCTTCTCTATAGGTTTCCGCCACGGAGCGGCGGCGGAACTCCGTAAACTCCCCTTTTTAGGATTTCTGATATATGAGCGATATATAGGCCAAAGGGGGGAGCCGCGAGTGGTCCCAGGGGCCTAGGCGCCCTCCCGGCGCGGCCAGGGTGGGGGCCGCGCCAGGTGGCCGCCTGGGCCCCTTGTGACCCCCCTCTGGTCGCTCTTTTGCGTGTCTTCGTGATCCTTCTGGAAAATAGCCTCCGTCGATTTTCAGGTAATTTGGAGGTATTCTTCTTCAGCAACTCAGCGTCCACTTTTTACCGCCGAATCCTGCGTCTGCTGCTTCGGCACCGGAAAGTTGCAAACTGTGTAAAATAGGCCAAAACAACATAAGAATAGCATCATATCATGAAATATATCAATGAATAAGAAAGAATTACTATATAAAATAGTGATGCATTTTGGACGTATCAACTCCCCCAAGCTTAGAACTCGCTTGTCCCCAAGTGAATACTGAGCTCGGTAAACCTTTCCACAAGTTTAGAGAGTGAATTGTCGATAAATACAATACGAACAAGAAGCATCAAGGTTCCTTCATCAAACTCAAGCATCCTCAACAACAACCTCAACTCATAAGGCCCTTATGAGAAAGTAATAACAATTATAATCAAAAGTAGGGCTGAGGAAACTTATCAAATTATGGCAAACATATCCTTGGTCAAAGGACAACTAATAACTTTTACTGTTGCTCTTTCTTTTTAATGAAACAATTTGAAGCTTTTGAAAGAACATGTTATTAGTCATGAAGTGTAAATGCTAACACAAAGGAAGATGCTTTCTTGGCAAAAGATTTCGCAAACAACTTACTTATCAAAAGATAATGTCAACAAGGATATGGCATGGCAAAATTTAATGCAGATTTATAAGGATGAATCCTCATCAACATCAAATGTTTGTTCTCTTAGGAAAAAGAAGGAAGTGGGACAACGGACTCAACATGAAGGTGGATGAAAGGCCTTGTTAAGGGCAAGCAGGGAAAACTCATGTGCTATCCTTAAATCAAACAGAATAAAAATAGATTTTGGGGCGGTGCATAGTTTGTCAACGAATGCTAATAGATAACTCAATTACTTCTCAACATGGACAAGTTTCGAGGAACGGCTCCCAAGTGGGGACGATCACATCCCCTTAATCTCCTTTGTTTATCACTGCCAAAGTTTCTGATTTCTCATAGACCAAGCGTGAAGGAGGGTTTGTTTGTTATATTATCTTTCGAGCTGGGCGCACCCATGCCAGTTCCTCCTCGTATTATGGGTTTGCAGATTAGACATGCAATCCCGGGGTAAAACTTGTCCAACTTAAGAAGATCATGAATTACCTACTACTTCCTCATGAGCCAAACAAGAGGCACAAAACAGAAGATTTTGAACATTTAAGGATAACACATAAATTCTATACTTATAGGAGTGGTAGGGGAATACCACGAATAGGAAGGTATGGTGGACTCATATGGAAGGTATTGGTTTCAGGGTATGGATGCACAAGCAGAAATCTACTTGGCAAAGAGTTTGGCTAGCAAAGGCTTTGCGAGAACAGAAAATTGATGCTAATTTAGATGCAAAACATATAACGCATAAACATTAAGGTAAGCATAACACATCAAGTTGTCTTCCTTGTCAACATAACACTTCAAGCATAATAACATAAAGGTTTTGGATATGTCGCTACTTGAGAAAACATGCATGTTGTCATGACCAAAGCTATGTTTGCCAAAATTAAATAAAGTTTTCAAAGCCATACCTGAAATACGGTCAATACTCCCCATAAGAATCGTCATATGAGGCCGATTGCACGAAGAGAATACCGAGTGCAGCGAAGGAACTAATAGACTTCTCATTAATATTCCATTATAGACGACTCCACACTCACGGATACAATCTCTCCACAGACAGAGTGATAGACCTCGATGCAAACACCTATTTCATATAATAACTTCCCTAGACATGATATGACTCTACTTGACTCTAAAAGACTAAGATAAAGATAAAGATACCGGGCACTCCCCAAGCTTGGAACAAGCTGAGGGGATGCCATTACCCAAGGAGATTTCACTCCTCATTCTTGTTCTTCTCAGTCAGGTACTCCTTGGAGAAGCGCTTCCATGGTAGCTCCTCTCCAGTCTCGAAGGACATTCCCGTCTCCAGGATCCTGCACTCAGCACCTAAACCCATGCGCAGAAACTTTAGTTCATACTCACAGTTCTGGTTGTGCAGATCATAGATTTGTGCTTGGAGCCCGTAAACTTTTTCTTCTAGTGCGGACAAACTTGACCACATCTCCTTCATCTCTTTCTTATGGGAAGCCTCGATCTCGTTCCTGATGTCGAAGTTGGCTTCAACACCACGCTGCACCATCTTCTTGAACTTGAAGACCTCATGTTCCATCTCCTTCAGCCGCTCCTCGGTGCTCCCCTCCATGACTGGTCCCTTCAGATCTTCTGTTAGAACCCCAACTAGGGTAAGTGCTAGGGTTTCTTGTGCCCTTTGCATCTTGCAAAAATTTCAAAAGAAATTCAAAAATGGGGAAAAGAAAAGCCCTGAGAAATTTATTTAAATGGCCAGACAAAAGTTGCTTCCAAAAATTCCTCTGGTATTTTTGAAAAGTCTTATAAATATGCATGATCGCATATAAAGTGAAGTGGGTCCCACTGCATGCACCAAGATTTTTCAAATATTCCAAATAGGGCCTGGAAATTAATTAAATACCCTATTTGATTTTAAATTCAAATTATTTGAATTTCAAAAATCTCCAAAACTTGGGAGTGGCTAGTTATGTGTCATATAAGTCCAAATAAAAATTTTGGGGTTTTTATAAAATGTTTTGGTATTTTTTTATCAGAACAAACAAATGAAAGAAAAACAAAAATAGAAAGAAAAATAGAAAAGGCAAAAAGGCCAGCCCAGCCTACCTGGCCCACCTGGCCCAGCAGAGGCGGCCCAGCCCAAAGGGGCAGGGTCGTCTTCTCCACCAGGCCAGGCAGGCAGGCAGCTCACCGGCGAGCCGGCATGGCTACCAGGCAGCTACGTGGCTGCCCCCCTGGCCTTACCTGGCGACGTGGAGACGCCTGGAAGCCGCCATCCCTTTCCCCCTCCTCTCTGGAACTCCTCCCCCTCTCCCTTCGCCATTCTCTTCGCCGCCCGTAGCTCCTCGTCGCCGGCCTTCGTGTGTCTACGTGGCCACCGTGCCCCTCGAGCTGCGCCGAGCTGTCCAAGGAGATCCCCGCGGCCGTCTTCGTCTTCGCGCCCGGTCAATTTGCGCCGAGAGTCTTCAACGGCGACGCCACCTCCAACATTCCATCGCCGGCCGCCGCGAGCTTCGTCGACGAATTCCGGCGCCACCAGTTCGTCCCCGGCCTCCTCGAGCCCGCCGTCACGCTCCTGGTGAGCTAAGCTCCATTTTACCCTGTCCAGTGCCCCTCCCCGTGGCCTCCTTCACCGTCGTCATTTCTCCAGTGCTCCGGCTGCCGCGGATCTTGACGCCGTCGAGGCCTCAGGCCTCCCTTGAGTGCCCTGAAGGCTCTAGGAGACGCGGTCGAGCGAGGGCTTCCGTTTGGAACCCCCAGCTCCCGCTCCCGTGCCCTCTGTTCGAGCGCCGCCGGTTAACCGCCGGTGGGCGGTTTAGATTAGGAGTTAATCCCTCCCCTAATCCCCTGTTGCACCCACTGACAGTGCCCCCACCCCCTAATCTAATCAGGATTTAAACTTAAACCACGTGATTAACCCCTGAGAGACTGACATGGGGGCCCCAACAGTCAGACCACCCCCCACGTCATGCTGATGTCAGCATGACGCAGTAAACCTTTTTCCAGAGTTTTAATATATTCCAGAAATTTCAGAAAATGGCCAAAACTTCAATAAATCATAGAAAATTCATTTTAACTCCAAATTGGACAAATAATATGTCTAAAATTATCAGAAAAATACAAGGATTATGAATATGCAATTTGTTTTCATGTTTGACCATTTTAAAATGGGTGAACAGTAGCAAACATGCATATGGATCCTTTTGAAATTCAAATTTGGAGTGATTTTGCAACACACTTAATTTGAATGGTTTCATCCACACATCAGAGACATTACTTCAACTATACCACATCACTTCATGATCAACATTTTCAAATGAACTTTCATGCATTCAAATGCATTTGAAATTCATCGATAAATCAAATGGAGTTTGAATTTGCATTTCAAATGCAATATACTCCTTTTAAATGGAATGCTCAACACATCAGTACCTTGAAAATCACCATTGCAATCTTATTCATGTGATTGTGCATTGTACATTATGTTGATCCTATGATTGTCATGTTGCTGATAGAAGTGGAGCCGGAACCCGAGATCACCCCCTTCGTTGAAGACCTCGTGACTGAACCTAGTCAGCAAGGCAAGCAAACCCCCATTGATCATGTCGATAAAATCCCACTTCCCTCTCATGTCTCGCTTATGCATTGTTTAGGATGATCACCATGATAACGTTTCTACCGCATAGTTGAACCCATATCCTTTGCATGACCTATCATCTTGTCACAGTAGTAAGCAAACCACAATCCTAGCAGATGTAGGAGTTGGTTGATATCATGTGGCCCCTGCAACTGTTACTGCTTATTGCATGCTTAGTGGTACCATGAGGTTGCTTTTGATGTGAGTCGGGATGATAGTGAACATGGTGTTGATGAAAGTGAAATGTGTTGGTGAATCTATCCTAATACAAGGTGAACGATGAGAGGCTGTGTAGGAGTACACAGTGGGTTGTCTCGTTGAACACCGCCTTAAGTCCGAGTTCTTGTGTGGTGATCCAAGAAGAAGAGTACAACCACACATTGGGCTCACTGACCCCTCTCATCCTAGTACCTCACCCCGTCCGAACCCCAGGAGTCGCAGTAGTTCGGAGTTCTGTTAGGGCTGTGGCACGGTCTGCGAAGTGGATGAACGGCTTTTCAAGACCGGCTTGGGACGTTGCACACATCGTTTGAGGCTGTACTGGAACCTCGGCCGGACTTCCATACGGATCCCCCTCAGATAGGCGACTCTCTGGACTAGACCGGAGCTGTGGGCGAAGTGTTGTGGTGAACATCCTCGCCGACACCCCTTGAATGGTGTCGAGGCCAAAGGCGGTAACTGATGGTCATGTGTGTGTAGTAGTACACCCCTGCAGGGTTAACAAAACTATTCGAATAGCCGCGTCCGCGGTTAAGGACTTCTTGGAAAGCTTAGCTTCATTATTAGATAACTTGAACTGGATACTTCTAAAACACACCAAGATAAGCGTGAGTGCTATGGTGTGCTTCTCGTGGGGAAGTCGAGGAAGTAACCATAGTGGTGTAATTGGTTGAAGAGATGTAGTGGACTCGTGTACGCTTCTTACCTCAAGTCTGGTATTCGTAGTTCAGGACTAGCCAAGTCAAAGCTGGCACTTCTGCAAGTGAAACCCCACCTCCCTTTACCTTGATACATATGCATGAGTAGTATAGCTCCTATGTAAGTATTGCTGAGTACGATTTTGTACTCACGTTTGCTTAATCTATGTTTTAGATGAACCCACCGACCCCGATGGTGACTTCTACCTGAAGCTCGAAGAATGAAGACTCAGACCAAGACCAAGCTAGTGTAGTCCCAGTCAGACGACTGGTTCCCTCGTGGAGGGCTTGTTTTTAGATAAGGCTTCTCTAAGCCATTTGTTAAACTTGTCTGTACTCAGACCTACTTTGCTTCCGCTTGTCTGTTGTAATGTTGGATCACATGCTTGTGATCTCTGTGTGCACTCTGTAAGAGTTATTAATAAAGATGTATACATTGTAGAGAATTGCAATGATACTTGTTGTTCATACTAGACATGTGTGCTGTGTGTATGTTTATAACATGCATGTCTTTGTATGGGTTTTCGAGACCTTAGTTGTGATCTGGCTGGCGGTCTTTTATACACCAAGTGTCCCTTAGATGTGCGCAGCTTGGGGCATCGCGATGCGATTGCTCGAGACTCCGTCTCATGCACACTTTGATGTATGATCGAGCCCGCCCTAGATCCCGACTAAGTGATCGGGGTTGAGTAAGTCTATGTAAGGGTTATAATACAATCGATAGTATGGTTGAGGCGACTTGTCTATGAGTATGGGAGTTCACCACCCATATCATTTAGACTTGTGTGCGGACGATGAGGACCCATTTCAGTTGATCATCCAGCCTGGATGGGATGCCCCTCACGTTCGATGCTTTCCGAGAACGTTCTGTGCTTGGCCTTGTCTGCTTAGACAAGTGGGTACGGTTCTCGGCTCTCCATATGATTGTGTTGTAGCGAGGCTTGCATACGCTAACCCCGGGTCCCGACATCTTCCTTATATAACATTCAATTTTTTATCAACCCTTTGTCCTAAAACAGCTCCAACAGCAAAATCACTAGCATCACACATAATTTCAAAGGGAAAACTCCAGTCAGGCGGTTGTACTATAGGAGCGGTTATTAAAGCTTTCTTAAGAACTTCGAAAGCCTCCTTACAATCTTCATCAAATACAAAAGGAACATACTTCTGGAGAAGATTAGTGAGGGGTCTCGAGGTTTTAGAAAAGTCTTTAATAAATCTTCTATAGAAACCAGCATGACCGAGAAAACTACGAATACCTTTAATGTCCCTTGGATAGGGCATCCTTTCGATAGCTTAAATCTTCGCCTTGTCCACTTCAATTCCCCTCTCGGAAATCTTGTGGCCAAGCACGATCCCTTCGTTAACCATGAAGTGGCACTTTTCCTAGTTTAGAACTATGTTTGTATCCTCGCATCTCTGCAAAACTTTATTAAGATTGTGGAGATAGTGGTCAAAGGAAGTTCCATAGACGGAGAAATCGTCCATGAAGACTTCCACAATCTCCTCACAGAAACCATGAAATATTGCAGACATACATCTCTGAAAAGTAGCAGGGGCATTGCATAAACCAAAAGGCATACACCTATAAGCATAAGTACCATAAGGACAAGTGAAGGTGGTCTTCTCTTGATCGGTAGTGTTAACATGAATTTGAGAGAAGCCTGAATACCCGTCAAGATAGCAAAAGTGGGTGTTTTTGGACAGCCTCTCAAGCATCTGATATAAAGGGTAGTGGTCCTTCCTAGTTGCTTTGTTCAACTTCCTGTAATCAATACACATTCTATATCCAAGAATAATTCTCTGAGGTATTAGTTCATTCTTATAATTAGGGACTACAGTTGTCCCTCCTTTCTTAGGAACACAATGAACTGGACTTACCCACTTACTATCAGCTATGGGGTAGATAATACCTGCGGCTAGAAGCTTGAGGATTTCGGTCCTCACTACATCCATCATCTTTGGGTTCAACCGTCGTTTATGGTCAACAACAGGTTTAGCATCGGGCTCGAGGTTGATAGTATGTTGACAGATAGATGGACTAATTCCCTTAAGGTCATCAAGGGTATAGCCAATTGCACCACGGTGTTTACGAAGTGATACGTCCAAAATGCATCACTATTTTATATAGTAATTATTTCTTATTCATTGATATATTTCATGATATGATGCTATTCTTATGTTGTTTTGGCTTATTTTATACAGTTTACAACTTTCCGGTGCCGAAGCAGCAGACGCAGGATTCAGCGGTAAAAAGTGGATGCTGAGTTGCTAAAGAAGAACACCTCAAAATTACCTGAAAATCGACGGAGGCTGTTTTCCAGAAGGATAACAAAGACACGCAAAAGAGCAACCAGAGGGGGGGCACAGGGTGCCTAGGCGGCCACCTGGCGCGGCCCCACCTCTGGCCGCGCCGGGAGGGCGCCTGGGCCCCCTGGAGCTCTCCCGGCTCCCCCCTCTGGCCTATATACCCCTCGTCGCCCAAAAAACCTAAAAAGGATAGAGTTTCCGGAGTTCCGCCGCCGCTCCGTGGCGGAAACATACAGAGAAGAAAAGCCATCTCTGGCGGGCAGATTCCGCCGGGGAGATCACCTCCCGGAAGGGGAGATCGTCGCCATCGTCATCACCATCGTCACGGGCATCATCAAGATCATCATCAAGATCATCCCCACCATCAGCACCATCTCCATCTTCATCCAATATTGTCTCACAATTGCAACTCGCGTTGTAATCCGTACTATCTATCCTCTCTACTCTATCGGTGTTGATTACTGCCTTGTGGTGAATGCTATTGAGTTTTGTTGGAGAAATATTATTGTGTTCAGATAGTTTATCATCTATTTATCCCCACTGATCATGATCTCTTTTATGTCTTGTGAGTAGTTACTTTAGTTCTTGAGGACATGGGAGAAGTCTAGTTTCTAGTAGTCATATGATGTTGAAGTAATATGTGTTGGTTGATATTTAAGTTATGTTGTTATTTTCCTAGTGGTGTTGTGTGAGTCGAACACTCAACACTTCGCCTTATCAAGGACCTAGGGGAATGCATTGTGTTTAAAGAATGCTTACGGTGGGTTGCCGGAGTGACAGAAACCTGAACCCCAGTTTGCACACTTTTTCACAAGGGAACAATGGATCACCGATCGTATTGCTATGGTTAGGCTTTTGCCTTAATTACTATCTTGTATTTGCGGATACTTTCAAGGAGTTTAATCATAAGAGTGCATTCATCTTAGTCTAGAGGGTGCACTAGCATAGATCCACCCACCAAACACTTATCAACCCAACACATAGTACTGATACGGAATATGGTGAAAGCACATGATTACCTCTCCCGTGTGTCCTCAAGAACACTTTAGCTTTTATAAGTTCAGTTGCTAGGCCTCTCCTTTGCTCAGAAAGGATTGGGCCACTCGTTACTCTCCAGTATCTTTTACTTTGCTAGTCTTTACTATCCTGTTGCTTATACCAAGAAAATCCCTAAAAAGTTATCTTTCAGTGCTTGCAGTTATCTCCTTACCAAAGTCATTTGCTACTACCTTCTGCTCCTCGTTGGGTTCGACACTCTTACTTATCGAAAACACTGCAATAGATCCCATTACGTCGTGGGTCATCATGAAGTATCTCCAATAATCGCTCTTCTTCATATCCTGAAAGGTTAGAGTTGATAATAACAGGATATACTTTCTTTTCATCTAAATAAGCATACTTGAGCGTATCAGGAAGAGGTTTGAGATCAAACACCGGGTCTTCTTTTGGTTTGGATAGAATTCCTAAAGGTTCAACCGGAAGGTTGTGCTTCAGGATAACAGGTTGTCTCAAGAAGATTTCATCAATTTCATTTCTTTCCTGCATATGAGTATCATTCTCGTGGTCCTCCATGTATTGCTGCAAAGGATCATTAGGGGGAATAGCAATAGAAGCAATACTTTCAGTAATTTTATCATCATTAGGTAATTCAGTACCACGAGGCTTCTTAGAGATCCTAGAAAAGTTAAATTCATATGGCTCACCATTGAATTCAACAGAAACTTTACCTTTCTTGCAATCTATAATAGCTCCACAAGTTCTGAGAAAAGGTGTACCAAAAATAATAGGACAAAAACTATCCTGCACTGAACCAAGTACGAGAAAGTCGGTAGGATACTTTACCTTTCCGCATAGGACTTCAACATCTCTCACAATCCCAATAGGAGAGATAGTAGCTTTGTTTGCAAGATGAATAGTAGCATCAATCTCTTCGAGTTCACAGGGTGAAATCTCACCCATGATCTCTTGATAAAGCGACTAAGGAATCGCGCTAGCACTTGATCCCAGATCGCATAGCCCGTAATAATTGTGATCTCCTATTTTAACAGATACAACTAGTGTACCTGAAATTGGTCTTTTATTCTTGGCTGTGACAATATTAGTTGAAACAACACAAAAATTTATAATAGAATCTGAAACATCATTAGTAACTAAATCTTTAACCATAGCAACTTCAGGATCGACTCTGATCTGGTCCTCAGGTTCGCCTGTTCTCCTCTCACTTTTATTTATCATGCCTGCCACAAAAGAGTGTTCCCTTATCCTTGAAGGAAAAGGGGGCTGTTCATATATAACTGCAGGCAAAATAGGATCAACAACGTGAATATCAATAGGCACTTCTTTGAAAGGCTTATGGTACCGATCCTTCTTCATCTTAGAAGAATCAACATGAGAGGCAAAGTTCTTACAAAAATCAATCATTAGATGGGAATCCAGACCAATCTTAGAGCAAAAGGTATTAAAATAACCAGTTTTCACATAGCTCTCAATATAATCATGCTCATAATTTATAGCAGGTTCAATACCTGTATCAATTTCCCAATCTTTAGTATTCTTCTGGATCCTTTCGATGAGATCCAATCTTTCTTCAACGCTCTTTGTCTGAAATACCCCGCTAGAGGAGGCATCCAACATTTCCTTATCCTGACGAGAAAGCCTGGCATAAAAATTTGTAAGTATAATATCTTCGGGGAGCTTATGGATAGGACATTTGAACATTAGGGATTTAAGCTTCCCCCAAGCTTGAGCGATGCTCTCTCCGTCGCGAGACCTAAAGTTATAGATGTAATTCCTGTCTCGATGAACTTCATGAAGAGGGTAAAACTTTGTATAAAAGAGAGACATAAGCTCTTCCCAATTAAGAGAATGTGAGTTATCGAGGAGCTTATACCAATCTGAAGCTTTGTCCGTAAGCGATATGGAGAATAATTTTTTCATAACGAACTCCAGTGACACACCTGCAAGCTTGAATAATGAACATAATCGTGATAAATATAGCAAGTGTTCACCTGGATGTCTGTCTCCTGCATAGCGATTAGCTAAGACATAATCGATGATACCATATGGTATCTTATAAGGCACAATTTCAGCAGGGTCAGGAGTGACTACCTTAGTAGTGCGGCGACTCCCCAAGAACAACGATCCAAGAGTAGGGGTGTCCATAAGGACAAAAGCAGCAACAGAAAAACTAAAAACAAAAATATAAAAACTTCCTTACCAGCTTCACTTACTAATAGCGCTACGCTCCCCGGCAACGGCGCCAGAAAACGGTACTTGATGACCCACAACCGTAAAGGATCTATTGCAGCGTTTTCGATAAGTAAGAGTGTCGAACCCAACGAGGAGCAGAAGGTAATAGCAAGTGACTTTGGCAAGGAGATAACTGCAAGCACTGAAAGATAACTTTTTAGGGGTTTTCTTGGTATAAGCAACAGGAAAGTAAAACGAGCAAAGTAAAAGACACTGGAGAGTAATGAGTGGCCCAATCCTTTCTGAGCAAAGGAGAGGCCTAGCAACTGAACTTATAAAGGCTAAAGTGTTCTTGAGGACACACGGGAGAGGCAGTCATGTGCTTTCGCCATATTACGTATCGGTACTATGTGCTGTGTTGATAAGTGTTGAGTGGGTGGATCTATGCTAGTACACCCTCTAGACTAAGATAAGTGTACTCTTATGATTAAACACCTTGCAAGCATCTGCAAATACAAGATAGTAATATCAACCAACACATATTACTTCAACATCATATGACTACTAACAACTAGACTTATCCCATGTGATTAGGCAGCTCTGTTCGTTAGCTTTCCATCAAGCTTGAGTTTGCCTTAATCGGAGTTCATTTGCAGAAGTTGTGGCAGTTCAGGGTTTGCCTGTTTTATTTGGAGTTCATCTGTTGTGTGGCCTGGGCTCCCTGGTTCTGCCAGGGCGGTAGTACCGCTCTTGGAGCGGTAGTACCGCGCCACGGTAGTACCGTGGGCAAGTACCGCACTCACTACCGTAAGTCCACTGGACTTTGCGGTAGTGGGCATGGTACTGGCCCCTGGTAGTACCGTGGGGCGGTAGTACCGCTCCCAGTGCGGTAGTACCGTGCCACGGTAGTACCGCGGGCAAGTACCGCACTCACTACCGTAAGTCCACTGGACTTTGCGGTAATGGGCACGACACTGGACTTCGGTAGTACCCTGGGGCGGTAGTACCGCTCCCAGTGCGGTAGTACCGTGCCACGGTAGTACTGCGGGCAAGTACCGCACTCACTACCGTAAGTCCACTGGACTTTGCGGTAGTAGGCACGGCACTGGGCTTCGGTAGTACCGTGGGGCGGTAGTACCGCTCTCGGTGCGGTAGTACCGCACCACGGTAGTACCGCTCTCCGAGCGGTAGTACCGTGGTTGGTGGGCTGCCAACGGGTTCCAACGGCTGGATTCGTGGGAGACTATAAAAGGGGGTCTTCTTCCTCCTTTGTCACCACCCGTTTTGTGCAAGTTCTTCCCCCCATTGTTGACCTCTTTGAGCTTGCTTACTCTCTTCCCCTCCTATGATTCTTGATCCTTTTTGAGGGAAAAGAGAGAGGAGGTCTAGATCCACATTCTCCACCAAGCATCTCTCCTCTAAGTGAGGGGAACCTTGTGGATCTAGATCTTGGAGTTCTTGGTGTTCTCCTTGTTCTTCCTCTCATATTCCTCCATAGCTTTTGTTGCTTTGGTGGGATTTGAGAGTTGGGGACTTGAGCACTTCGTGTGCTCTTGCCATTGCATTTGGTGCATCGGTTTTGAGTTCTCTCCGAGGATTCTTTGTAGTGAGTGAAGTTGAGAAGATAGCTACTCTTGAGTGCTTTGGCACTCTAGAGCTTGTTCCTCGTGGGTGCGTTGGCACCTAGAGGCTTGTTGTTACGGAGCTCAATCATTGTGGTGGAAAGCTGCGGGACGCTACGGGAGCCTCCAATTCGGTTGTGGAGATTGCCCCGAGCATTTGTACGGGTTCGGTGACCGCCCCAAGGGTTGCCATTTGTACGGGTTCGGTGACCGCCCTCAAGTGTCCTAATAGTGGAATCACGGCATCTTGCATTGGTAAGAGCGTGAGGAGAAATAGGGTGGCCCTCGTTGGCTTCGTGTGAGCATTGTGCTCCTCACCCTCTCCAAATGGAGACGTACTTCTCGCAAGAGAAGGAACTTCGGTAACAAATCCTTGTCTCCTTCGGCTCCACTTGCGGTTATCTCTACCTTTACTTTGAGCAAGCTTATTACATTGTTTATCTTGTGCTTGCTCATATTATTGTACATTGCTTGTCCCATAGGTTGTTCTTCTAGACAACCTATTTACTTGTGCACCTACTTTGTGATAGCCATAGTGCTCTTGTCATATATCTTGCTATCACATAGTTGTTTATCTTGATTAGTATAAGTTGTTGGTGCACATAGTTGAGCCTAGCTTATTTAGGTTTCTTGCTTGGCAAATTAAATGTTAAGTTTTATTCCGCATTTGTTCAAGCCGAAACCGTAATTATTTTAAACGCCTATTCACCCCCCCTCTAGGCGACATTCACGTCCTTTCACTACTCACAAGACATAAAAGAGATCATGATCAGTGGGGATAAATAGATGATAAACAATCTGTACACAATAATATTTCTCCAACAAAACTCAATAGCATTCACCACAAAGTAGTAATCAACATCGATAGAGTAGAGAGGATAGATAGTACGGATTACAACACGAGTTGAAATTGTGAGATGAGATTGGATGGAGGTGGAGATGGTGCTGATGATGGGGATGATGTTGATGATGATCTCGATGATGCCCGTGACGATGGTGATGACGATAGTGACGATCTCCCCTTCCGGGAGGTGATCTCCCCGGCGGAATCTGCCCGCCAGAGATGGCTTTTCTTCTCTGTAGGTTTCCGCCATGGAGCGGAGGAGGAACTCCGTAAACTCCCCCTTTTTAGGGTTTCTGATATATGAGCGATATATAGGCCAAAGGGGGGAGCCGGGAGTGGTCCCAGGGGCCTAGGCGCCCTCCCGGCGCGGCCAGGGTGGGGGCCACGCCAGGTGGCCGCCTGGGCACCCTGTGGCCCCCCTCTGGTCGCTCTTTTGCGTGTCTTCGTGATCCTTCTGGAAAATAGCCTCCGTCGATTTTCAGGTAATTTGGAGGTATTCTTCTTCAGCAACTCAGCGTCCACTTTTTACCGCTGAATCCTGCGTCTGCTGCTTCGGCACCGGAAAGTTGCAAACTGTGTAAAATAGGCCAAAACAACATAAGAATAGCATCATATCATGAAATATATCAATGAATAAAAAAGAATTACTATATAAAATAGTGATGCATTTTGGACGTATCACCGAGTCACCTTCAAGTGTGAGCTATCAAGGAGTAATCCTTGTACTCCACTCGTTGATGACTCTGTATAGCCGCTCTAGGTACCTGAGCACGGTTGTCCTTAAGGTAAGAAGTCGGGCGACCCAACGGTGCCCGCGAGCGGTATTGCGTCGGGAACGACAGGGAGGGTACGACCGACGTTACTGGCGTGCTTGGACCCTGCTCGTATCTCGCGAGAGTTATCAAACTACGAAAAGTAGAGCTCTACCAAGAGCACACGCGAGACAAGGTAAGGAGACGGTTCACCTTGTTGGTAACCGCAGTGACTTGGTGGGACGACCGGGCAGGCACCGATGTACTGGTGGTCCTGACTGTTGTCGTTGACCGCGGGTCAGTAAAGTCGAGGCAACGATAACGGTTGTCACGCAGGTTAATTAAAATGCTAAATGGTTTGGCGGATGACTTGAGAGGCCGCAAAGGTCTGTACGCACTACCTTCACGTGGGATAAGGAGTTATGGGCTCCCCTGCGTCGTAGTTTGTCCGAAATCTCTTCAGACGTCAGCAGTACCGCGGCCTGCGCCGGGATGTTGTGTCTTCTTCGCTCGAGCGGTGTGTATTTGGATTTGCATTTGCTTCACCGGCCAGCCATGCACCGTGCAGGAGCGTGCAAGGGTGAGGGTCCTAGACCCCTTGGCGCATAGGATATAGTCTGGCGGATGACTTCTCTGTTGAGCCTAGGATGGGTTGCGTCGTGTCGGATAGCCTCGGTGGGGTGTTCCCTAACAAGGTTCACGCCACCCTGGAGATCCGAGCGTGCAGGCTGAACAGTAGTGCACCCCTGCAGGGAGTTTAATCTATTTGAATGGCCATGTCCACGGTAACAGGACGCTTTATGCTGATGCTGGATCTTACCACTAAAAACTACTACTATTAAAATGTATGGTTCCGGGTCTTCTTCCTCGTAGGGAGTCGAGGAAGGGAACTCGGAGCCATTATTATTATTAATCATTACAACTTACTATTATACAATGCTGCAGCAACTTCTGCTCCATTGTTATTACATTCATGCTATTGAACCGTTGGCTGTTTCTCTTCTCATGCTGCAAGACACGTCAGAAGATGCTACTCTTCGATAGGCCTAGCTTCTTACCCTTATTCTGATTTCTACCTTGCAGTCCACTATATACATCCTCCATTTTCCAATTGATACAAATGCATAATGCTTAGTAGCAGACGTAAGACTCGCGGGTATGCTAGATACTCACCTTTGCTTTATTTCCCCCTTTATGTTTTGCCTGATCGGCCGCTGGAGTCGACGTTGGAGCCCAGGAGCAGGAGTACCCCGGAGGTGGATACTACTACGTCGAGACCCCCGCTGACCAGGACCAGGAGTAGTTTCGGAGGCTCCGAGGCAGGAGGCCTTGCATTTTCGATCTGTATCTCTGATGATATTTGTGCTAGCCTTCTTAAGGCAAAACTTGACTAACTATGTCTGTACTCAGATATTATGGCTTGTATAACTTATGTATTCGGGTCCGCGCGACCCCTTTTATTTTAACATATTGGTTTATCCTTTTGTGTTTAGTGTTGTGTTGTGATATTCTCACCGTGGCACCCTAATCTCAGCCGTGTACCCTGCGTGTATGATTACTGTACACGGATTGATTTTGGGGGCGTCACAAGTTGGTATCAGAGCCGGCTGCCTGTAGGAAGCCACCCAACCACTACCTGGTCGAAGTTGAGTCTAGACTTTGAAAAACTATTTTGCTAACTTAATGTTTGGCTTACGGGCCCACATCGATGTCACTACGTGTGATATCTATGGTATTAGGATCCTTTTCTCCTTACCTATGCTCTGGGAATCTTCTCTCTTATCCTTGCTGGTAAGTTTTAAAAAATATGATATTAGGATCACGTTCTCTTGATTCCACCCGGCGTTTTGGTGCGTTCCCCATTGATTGAGTCGTGTCGAGGAGTTCTACCCCAGGTCCCAGACCGCGGATCCCATTCTCTTTCTGGGCAGGCCGCGCGTTCTCTGGCATTAACTCCAGCGGCCAACAGTTTTCTTGCGGCGTGATTGACATAGTGGAATCTATGTCACGTCGTGTAATCCTTACCGCGGTCTGCGCGCCGTCTAGTGTGTCCTTTTTCCTTAATTTCTACGACGTTACGCTGCCCGATTTTTGATTGATTCCGTGTGCAGATGTGTATGTCTTATATGACTACTCCTATATATCCGCGCCTCCTCTTTGTTGTCGCTTTACCTCTTACTCATTTCCGGCATCTCGTTAAAATTCTCGTCGCTGAAATACCCCTGTTAAATTCTAGCGGGATGGCTGGTCGTGGTGGTCGTGGTGCCAACGATCCACCTCCGCCGCCGGACTACATGGCCGCGATGATGCAGCAGTTTCAGATGAACCAGGTGTTTATGCAAGGAGTCATAGACCAGCTCCAGAATCAGAACCAGAATCAGAACCAGCACCAGAACCAACCGCCTGTGGTTACTCTGCGGGATTTCATGCGTCTCAATCCCCCTCTCTTCCACCAACCTGAACAGCCGCTGGATGCTGATGATTGGCTTCGTGAAATCACTCGTCAGCTGGAGTTTGCTAATGTGAGCGCCGCTGATTACGTCAACTTTGCGTCCTATTTCCTGCGTGGCCCCGCTGCTCAGTGGTGGGACACCTACAAGGGCTCGCTAGTTGAAGGGACTGTCGTCACCTGGAATGACTTCAAGACCACCTTCCGTGCTCGTTATGTCCCCCAGGCGATTATGAACCGTATGAAGGTCGAGTTCCGCAACCTCGTTCAGGGCAACAAAACTGTCGACGCATATCAGAGGGAATTCCTCCGCCTCTCCCGCTATGCTGCAAGTGACCTCCCTAATGATGCAAGTAGGCAAGAGAAGTTCCGTGATGGACTCGACGCAGATCTCCAGCTTGCACTGGCTTTGCACGTCTTCCCCGACTTCGCCACCATGGTGAACCAGACTATCACTCTTGAGACCGCTCAGCTTAAGTTCGGTGGTTCGCCGAAGCGCCCCCGTGATGCTGGCTCATCTTCGGGCACAACACAGAAGCAACGTTTCTGGATTCCGCACAGTGTGTATCGTCCACCTGCGCCTGCACCAAGGCCGTCGTATGTTGCACCTCGTCTGCCTCCGCCCCCGCCGAGACAGCCAAAGACTGAGACTGCACCACTCCGTACTCAAGATGGCATGTGCTTCAAGTGCCATCAGCCAGGTCACTTTTCCAGAGACTGCCCCCAGCGAAAGAATCAACTGGTAGTTCACCCTGCTGGCCGTGGCAACAACAGGACCCCCAACTATAACACTGGGTCTTCTTCTCACACTCGTGGTCATGCTAACCACATTGACGTTGAAGAAGCTCAGGCACAACCCGCTACAGTGATGGGTACCTGATACGTCCAAAACGTATCTATAATTTTTGCTTGCTCCATGCATGTTTTGTGTGATATTGCTATGATCTAGATACACTTTCATACACTTTTGATCATATTTGGACTAACCTATTAACTCAGTGCACCACAGTGCCAGTTCCTGTTTTCTGCTGTTTTTCTATTTCAGTTTTCCCCCATATAAAAAGTGCTCCAAAAATTCGGGAAAAATCAGATAAAAAATCAGGGTAGAAGAACCTTCCGGAAGGACCTGAGTGGGGCCACAGGGCCACCACCAGGGGGCCAGGCGCCCTGGTGGCGCGCCCTAGGGTCTGGCCGCGCCAGAGGGCCGCCTGGACCCCTGGTGGCCCCCTGGCTGCCCCCTTCTCCTATATATTATCCGTGACGATAAACCCTCGGAAGCAGAACCCTTTTTCGCGATCTCGCCTCTGTTCCGCCGCCGCCACACTTCCGAGATCGGGAGCACCAGCAGACCTCTTCCCGGCACCCTGCCGGAGGGAGGGCCGACCTCCGGGAGTCTCCTCTCCACCATGGATGCTTCCCGGATGTGCCGTGAGTAGTTTCCTTTGGACCATGGGTCCGTGATCAGTAGCTATGTGATGTTCTCCTCCCCTCTTTGTTCTTCATTGTTTAGACCTCGTGAGCTGCCCTACATGATCGAGGAACTTTTGTAATCTTTCTGCTGTTGCTATGCTGAGTTTGATCGGATCTGATGGATTATGAGATTATGTTCAGATTGTGATAGAGTAATATATTTGGTTCTTATCTTTTATATTTTTGTTCTTAAGTAATTCTTGCATGTTCTCCGTTGTTGTTTATTGCTTTGGCCAAGTAGTAGGTAGTAACCCCAAGAGGGAACGTTATGCTCGATTGTGGGTCCATGCCCCCTGATGACACGCTTGAGTGACAGAAACATGAGTCTAGGGGATGTGTTGTTGCCACAAGGGGGAAAACAACGGTGCTTGTAACCGCGGTTGCAAGGATTGTTTACTTTACGCAAAGTGCTTTTTAATGCAGTTGTCTGTTGCTTTGGGTTTACACTTTGGGTGGGGCTTGCAACTTAATACCAGCGAGATGTTATGGATAGATATCTCAAGGTGGTTGATTAGTAGTAAATGCAGTTGGATTTCGGTCTACTTATTTTGGCGTTCTGCCCATGCTTTTGAGCCTCTTCCTTTCTTTTGTAGCATAGTTAGCATTGCGGTGCGTTCGTAATCCTGTCAATTGCCCTTCTGTAATTTGTTCACCTCGCATAGCAGTTTTATCGTCTTTTGGGAGAGAGACATCACTAGTGAACATCACGTATCCCGGTCCATATCCTCATCACTGTTTCCACACTCATTTACTTTTCTGCTTTTACTTTAAGTTTCTATCATTATCTCTTGTGTTTGATCCTTTGTGAACAACAAGACCGGAGAGATTGACAACCTCTCTGAACTTCGTTGGGAACAAAGTTATTTGCGTCTGTGTGCAGGTCCGCGTCAGTTGCGCCGCTGACACCTGATACGTCCAAAACGTATCTATAATTTCTGCTTGCTCCATGCATGTTTTGTGTGATATTGCTAGGTTCTAGATACACTTTCATACACTTTTTATCATATTTGGACTAACCTATTAACTCAGTGCACCCCAGTGCCAGTTCCTGTTTTCTGCTGTTTTTCTATTTCAGTTTTCCCCCATATAAAAAGTGCCAGAAAAATTCCGGGAAAAATACAGGAAAAATCAGCGTACAGGAAGCTTCGCGAAGAGCCCGAGTGGGGCCAGAGGGGAGCCAGGGGGCCCCAGGCGGCCACCCGGTGCGGCCCCACCCCTGGCCGCGCCAGGGGGGCGCCTGGGGCCCCTGGTCCACCTCTGGCTTCCCCCCTTCGCCTATTTATTCTCCGTCACAGGGAAACTCCGAAGACAGAACCCTATTTCGCAAACTCGCCTCTGTTCTGCCGCCGCCGCCGCGCTTCCGAGATCGGGAGCACCAGAAGACCTCTTCCCGGCACCCTGCCGGAGGGAGGGCCGACCTCCGGGAGTCTCCTCTCCACGATGGATGCTCCCCGGATGTCTCGTGAGTAGTTTTTCTTGGACCATGGGTCCGTGATCAGTAGCTGTGTGATGTTCTCCTCCCCTCTTTGTTCTTCATGGTTTAGACCTCGTGAGCTGCCCTACATGATCGAGGCACTTTTATAATATTTCTGCTATTGCTATGCTGAGTTTGATGGGATCTGATGGATTATGAGATTATGTTTAGATTGTGATAGAGTAATATATTTGGTTTTTATCTCTTATATTTTTGTTCCTAAGTAATTCTTGCATGTTCTCCGTTGTTGTTTATTGCTTTGGCCAAGTAGTAGGTAGTGACTCCAAGAGGGAACGTTATGCTCGATTGTGGGTACATGCCCCCCGATGACACGCTTGAGTGACAGAAACATGAGTCTAGGGGATGTGTTGTTGCCACAAGGGGGAAAACAATGGTGCTTGTAACCGCAGTTGCAAGGATTGTTTACTTTACGCAAAGTTCTTTTTAATGCAGTTGTTTGTTGCTTTGGCTTTACACTTTGGGTGGGGCTCGCAACTTAATACCAGCGAGATGTTCTGGGTAGATATCTCAAGGTGGATGATTAGTAGTAGATGCAGTTGGATTACGGTCTACTTATTTTGGCGTACTGCCCGTGCTTTTGAGCCTCTTCCTTTCTTTTGTAGCATAGTTAGCATTGCGGTGCGTTCATAATTCTGTCAATTGCCCTTCTGTAATTTGTTTACCTCGCATAGCAGTTTTTATCGTCTTTTGGGAGAGAGACATCACGAGTGAACATCATGTATCCCGGTCCATATCCTTATTACTGTTTCCACGCTATATTTACTTTCCTACTTTTTACTTTTAGTTGCTATCATTATCCTTTGTGTTTTACCCTTTTTGAACAACAAGACCGGAGAGATTGACAACCTCTATGAACTTCGTTGGGAACAAAGTTATCTGTGTCTGTGTGCAGGTCCACGTCAGTTGCGCCGCTGACACCTACTTATCATCTCTGGAGTCCTACTGGAGACAAACCTTGGTATCTTCACTGAGGGAAACTTGCTGCTGCGCTACATCTCAACCTTCCACTTGGGGTAACCAACGAAGGGCGAGAAGCCATCAAGCGAATTTCTGGCGCCGTTGCCTGGGACTCCGAGTGCTAAGATAGGGGAGTTGCACACTACCCTTTACCTTTGTTTTTTAGTCTTGTTAGTTTACCTTTCAGTTTTTATCTTTAGTGTCCTTTATCAAAAATCCAAAATATATATATATGTATATTATGTCTAGTTCCTTACTCGCCAATCAATGTCTAACTTCTTTGAAACTAGATCTTATTGGCATGGAGGATTCACCGAGGATCAACAAAAGTGGTACAAGGAACACCGCTTGTCTCAAAAGGGGATACACTTATGGAAACAGATACACCAGTTGTATGAGTATGCTAGAAACTTGTGCTCAATATATAATATATCTTTCTGCAGGGATGAATCTTGTTGCTTTATGAGGCACAAACACCTTTCTTTCCAATGTGAGTACAATGATGATGAAACCTTAGCTTCTTATGCTAAGGGAAACTATGATTTTTATGATGCAGAGCCAATAGAAGAATTTGTTGCTTATAAGGGTGCCTATGAAATTACTTCTCTTCTTAGAAATATTAATGATGCCCCTTACAAATCTGAGAGTCTTGCTATACTTGACTATTGTTTGGAAAATTACGATGCAAATTATTACATTACTGATCATCTTGAGAGAATCTCTCCCCCAAAGGAAGAGACTAATGATTTGCAGGACTCTATGGAAGAAGAAATTTATGAACTTGAAAGCTCCTTGGATGAAAAAGAGGAGGAGAGTGACGAACAAAAGGAGGAAGAATGGAGCCATCCATGTCTACCTTCTAATGAGAGTAACTCTTTGAATCTTACCTTATATGAGTATTATGATCATATGGATTCTTTTGAAATATCCCTTTTTGATGAAGTTGATGCCTTCTATGCTTATGGCCGTGATGCCACTATGGATGATGCTTACGGAGATGAACTTTCTATAGTTCCTCATGTTAAGCATGAAAGTTTTGCTATTGCACCCACACTTGAGTGTCCTACTATCCTTTTAAAATCTCCAACTCCGGAGAATTTTCCTCTTATCAAAGCTCAATGTGATGGGTTGCATTTATCTTATAATCCTAAAAACCGTGTTGAAAACAATACACGTGTCCTTGTAGGTCATGAACAACATAATTTATGTGATAGTTATATTCTTGATGTTGTTCATGATGCTACTGAAAATTACTTTGAGAGAGGAAAGTTTGGTTGTAGAAACTTCCATGTTACAAAAACACCTCTCTTTATGTTGAAAGTTTTTAAGTTGCTCTTGTTCCACCTTCCTATGCATGTCACTTTGTGCTTCTTTGATTTATTTTCTTACAATATGACTATGCATAGGAAGTGGGTTAGGCTTAAATGTGTTTCATATTTGCTTCTTGATGCTCTCTTTTGCTTCAAATTCTTATTCTTATTAGAGCACCTTTTATAATCATTAAGCCTAGCTTAAAGGCATAAAAGAAAGCGCTTTCGGGAGGCAGCCCGCAACGAATTTAGGTTTTTCTTTTTGCTTTTGTTGTGTCTTGATGATTTTTACTACTGTAGCAAACATCATTGTATCTTTATTTTTCAGCTTTGTGCCAAGTTGTAGCCTCTTACGGCAAGGGAAGTAAAAGTTGTGACATGCTGTCCAGAAAACAGATTCTGTCCTCGTGACCAGAAAAAATTCAGAAAAATCCCAGTTCATCTTTTTGAGCTGAAATTTTTACAAAGTATGCTCTATACAATTACGAAACTTCCGTATTTTCTGAGTTTTTTTATTTGAGTTGCAGAAGTTCCCCTAAAAAATTCTTTACTATCTTCTGTTATGTTTTTCACAGATTCTGCCACGTTTTGTCTCTCCTAACTTTTGCAAACCTTAAGCTTGATTTTTCCTTGCAAAAACTTTTTGGCACTCTTGAGAAACAGTAGCTCTTCAAGAATATCTTTATATCCAGTGGTGAAAAATTATTTATTAAGGGTACTAACCTCTCTAATAAGCTTATGATGAGTTATGTATGAAGGGAGTTTTCAAGTGTGCAATGGAAGATGATGAAAGAAGATCCAGGAGTGTCAAGCGCTCAAGCTTGGGGATGCCCCCATGCATCCCCAACAAATATTCAAGGAGACTCAAGCGTCTAAGCTTGGGGATGCCCCCGTGCATCCCCTCTCCATCAACAATCATCAGTTCGTCTTTCGTCTCACTATATTTTTATCACTTCATGTGTTATGTGCTATGCTTGGAGCGTCTCGCTCTTAGGTTTTACTTTTTTTAGTTTTCTTTAGCTTTTCTTGCTGTTCATAACAAGTTAGATCCCGTCTTACTTTGTGTGGGAGAGAAACACGCTCCACTTTCAAATTCTAGAACACATCATAGGATTTTTCCTGCTTATCTTTTTGCTGTTGTGTGTTCTTTATCTTTTCATAGCTACTGCCATGTTTAGTTTTAGTCTTAGTTTGTCTTTAGCAAGAGCCTTGGCTTTTGTTTAGTTTGTTGCTGGAACTCTTTTTAGTTTTCATGTTTATCTTGTTAAAGAGAGTTGGTTGTTGCACTGAGTTGTGTCTTGTCTTGAAAGTAGGAAATTGAGGTTGTTATTTAATTTTAGTAGTAACTTGCAATGGTTTTGAGGTATTGATGTGAGAAATTTTTTGAACTTTTGGTGTCAAGAGCTCTAGCCTATAAGTGATAGGTGTCGTATTTTGGGCAGTCCGTGTGTATTTTCAAAACCTACAAAACTAGTTGAGAACTCTAGCTACTAGATGGATCACTAATCTTTGGAGGGATCGAATATTAGAGAACACTCACGTACCATGAGTCGAGGATGCGCAAGGATAACCAAACCTCCATACACTCCTCCTCGGGGTACTTGTCTCTTTGTGAACCTCCTTATTAGATTGAGAGTTACCGATAATAAGTGCATGAGTTCTTCGGACTAATGTAAGTATTGAAAGTTGACACTTCCACCTTCCCATATTTTGCTAGCCTCTCCCATGCCGTGCATTGCCTTCTTCTCACTCCGAGAGTTGGTGTCCACCTTCGCCGGTACATCCAAACCCTTGGCATGATACGCTCTGTCATCATAAACCTCCTTATATCTTTCCTCAAAACAGCCACCATACCTACCTATCAAGGCATTTCCATAGCCTTTCCGAGTTATATTGCCATGAAACATCCACCTCTTCATGACTTGATCTCCATGGCATACATGTTCCTGCTACACTGGCAGGGACATACATTGCATACATCATGTTAGTTACATCTTCTTTATGATTTTGAGTACCTTGTAAAGTGCGAAAGATCTCCTTTACCTTCTTGTAAAATAGAGTGTCGCCCTTAAGTGAGGAAAAGATCCCAAAGTGGACACAATAAAAGATCCCAAAGAGGACAAATGAGAGTTAAATAGAAAGAGCCATTGAGGCCACACAAAAATACAAAAAATAAAAAATAATAAAAAAATAAAAAGAGAGAAAGGGGCAACACTACTATCCTTTTGAGAGATCCACACTAGTACTCCCTTTATATCCTTGTACTCCATAGAGATGATCATTATGCATATAGCTATGTGGGGACCTTCACACTATAGAACTTGGCTTGCATATTCCAAGGATGAGCCTCCTCAAACGAGCTCTAGGTCTTCATGAGCGAGAAAGTTAGATGCACCCCCACTAGTTCCATTGGAGAGCTTCCTAGCTCGTATGTGCATCCGTTGCATGGCAATCCCTACTCCTCACATCATATCTATCATTTGGCATCTCTTGCCTATGATTGTCCTCATTGATGTGAGCCTTTCTCATCCTTTTTGTCTTCCTCCTCCGTACTTCTCTCTTTGCCATCCTAAGTGTCAACTCTCATGCTTACGCTCATCCATTGCATGAGTGCTCGAAATATCGAAAAGGAGTGGATCAAAATGACTTGTACCTGGCTAGTGGTCTGGGGACGAGTCAAGATAAGATTCCAAAGAAGACCAAGTGTGAAACTTTAGTAGATTGAGTTCTCAACACAAAAATTACTTTTTCTCGTATTCCCTATCCCCCTTCTTGCACGCAAACACCATTTGGAGACATTCGAGTCACGGACAGCGAGAGCTCTTGCACCTATTGTTCTTTTGTTACTTGTTTCAATGCTAATATAGACTCTTGCATGTTATGACTTGAATTGAATCTCTAACCTTGATTGCTTTACTTTTCAAAGTTCTTTTATGGTTGCTAGCATGTCACCACAGAAATTATGCTGTTATCATTTACCTACTCGAGGACGAGCAGTAATTAAGCTTGGGGATGTTGATACGTCCAAAACGTATCTAAAATTTCTGCTTGCTCCATGCATGTTTTGTGTGATATTGCTAGGTTCTAGATACACTTTCATACACTTTTGATCATATTTGGACTAACCTATTAACTCAGTGCACCACAGTGCCAGTTCCTGTTTTCTGCTGTTTTTCTATTTCAGTTTTCCCCCATATAAAAAGTGCCAGAAAATTCCGGGAAAAATACAGGAAAAATCAGCATACAGGAAGCTTCGCGAAGAGCCCGAGTGGGGCCAGAGGGGAGCCAGGGGGCCCAGGCGGCCACCCGGCACGGCCCACCCCTGGCCGCGCCAGGGGGGCGCCTGGGGCCCCTGGTCTACCTCTGGCTGCCCCCCTTCGCCTATTTATTCTCCGTCACGGGGAAACTCCGAAGACAGAACCCTATTTCGCAAACTCGCCTCTGTTCCGCCGCCGCCGCGCTTCCGAGATCGGGAGCACCAGAAGACCTCTTCCCGGCACCCTGCCGGAGGGAGGGCCGACCTCCGGGAGTCTCCTCTCCACCATGGATGCTTCCCGGATGTGCCGTGAGTAGTTTACTTTGGACCATGGGTCCGTGATCAGTAGCTATGTGATGTTCTCCTCCCCTCTTTGTTCTTCATGGTTTAGACCTCGTGAGCTTCCCTACATGATCGAGGCACTTTTGTAATATTTCTGCTATTTGTATGCTGAGTTTGATGGGATCTGATGGATTATGAGATTATGTTCAGATTGTGATAGAGTAATATATTTGGTTTTTATCTCTTATATTTTTGTTCCTAAGTAATTCTTGCATGTTCTTCGTTGCTGTTTATTGCTTTGGCCAAGTAGTAGGTAGTGACTCCAAGAGGGAACGTTATGCTCAATTGTGGGTTCATGGCCCCCGATGACACGCTTGAGTGACAGAAACATGAGTCTAGGGGATGTGCTGTTGCCACAAGGGGGAAAACAACGGTGCTTGTAACCGCGGTTGCAAGGATTGTTTACTTTACGCAAAGTTCTTTTTAATGCAGTTGTCTGTTGCTTTGGGTTTACACTTTGGGTGGGGCTCGCAACTTAATACCAGCAAAATGTTCTGGATAGATATCTCAAGGTGGATGATTAGTAGTAGATGCAGTTGGATTACGGTCTACTTATTTTGGCGTACTGCCCGTGCTTTTGAGCCTCTTCCTTTCTTTTGTAGCATAGTTAGCATAGCGGTGCGTTCATAATCCTGTCAATTGCCCTTCTGTAATTTGTTTACCTCGCATAGCAGTTTTTATCGTATTTTGGGAGAGAGACATCACTAGTGAACATCACGTATCCCAGTCCATATCCTTATTGCTGTTTCCACGCTATATTTACTTTCCTGCTTTTTACTTTTAGTTGCTATCATTATCCTTTGTGTTTTACCCTTTGTGAACAACAAGACCGGAGAGATTGACAACCTCTCTGAACTTCGTTGGGAACAAAGTTATCTGTGTCTGTGTGCAGGTCCACGCCAGTTGCGCCGCTGACACCTACTTATCATCTCTGGAGTCCTACTGGAGACAAACCTTGGTATCTTCACTGAGGGAAACTTGCTGCTGCGCTACATCTCAACCTTCCACTTGGGGTAACCAACGAATGGCGAGAAGCCATCAACACCTACTTATCATCTCCGGAGTCCTACTGGAGACAAACCTTGGTATCTTTACTGAGGGAAATTTTCTACTGTGCTACATCACACCTTCCTCTTGGGGTTTACCAACGAAGGGCGAGAAATCACTATCATCACCTCGCACATCAGTACCCTCCTCGTTAACTCAATACCTGATACTGTTTTATTTGATACAGGAGCATCACATTCATTCATGTCGGAAGCATTTGCATTATCGCATAACTTTACGCTTGGGAAGATGAACACACCGATGGTTGTTCGCACCCCGATAGGCCAATGCCGAACCACCATGATGGTGCCCAATACCGCCGTTGAAATCGAAGAAGTTGTATTCCATGTGTCCCCCATCATTCTGAAGTCTTCCACCATATACCTCATCCTGGGAATGGATTGGTTGAAAGTCCACGATGCCGCACTGTATTGTGGTACCAAGTCTGTCCAACTTTTTCACCCCTCCGGGGAGATTGTTAACCACACCACCCGAATTACCTGTGATGCTGAAACACATATCTATATGATGAATGCTTTGAACATCTCACCTCTTGAAGGAATTGAGCAAGTTCCGGTTGTTTGTGATTTTCCCGACGTCTTCCCAGAAGAACTGCCGGGAATACCCCTGATTAGAGAGGTTGAATTCGTCATCGACTTGAAGCCTGGCACCGTTCCTATTGCCAAGCGTCCCTATAAGATGCCACCTCACCACCTCCTTGAACTGAAGAAGGAGATCTACACAGCACTCGATAAAGGCTTCATCCATCCCAGATCCTCTGCTTGGGGAGCACCTTCGCTCTTTTTCAAGAAGAGTGATGGAACGAACCGTTCTGTACAAGATTACTGACCTATCAACCAGGCTACGATACAGAACAAGTACCCACTTCCTCGGATAAATGATCTGTATGATCAACTTGCTGGATCCAAGGTGTTTTCTAAACTCGACTTGAGGTTGGGTTATCACCAAATCCGAGTCCGTGAAGAGGACATTTCGAAGAACACCTTCATTACTCGCTATGGTTCATACGAGTACACCGTCATGTCCTTTGGCTTGACGAATGCCCCAGCCACCTTTTCCCGATTGATGAACTATATATTCATGGAATATCTCGAAAAATTTGTCATGGTTTATCTGGATGATATCTTAATATACTCCAAGAATGAAGAAGAACATGCTGAACATCTTCGCCTTATACTGGAAAAGCTTCGAGAACACAAACTCTATGCTAAGTACTCTAAGTGCGAGTTCTGGCTTCCCGAAGTAACTTACCTTGGTCATGTGATTTCCAAGGATGGCGTTGCCGTCAACCCAGAACGTATCCAGGCTATTCTTGACTGGAATCCGCCCAGGACTGTCAAGAAAGTCTGAAGTTTCCTCGGCCTTGCCAGCTATTACCGCCGATTCGTCGAGAACTTATCCAAGATTGCCAAGCCTCTGACTAATCTGCTTCACAAAGGCGTCAAGTTTGAGTGGACTGATAAATGTCAAGAAAGTTTTCAAGCTCTCAAGGACAAGCTCACTTCTCCCCTAGTGCTTGCTCCCCCTTATACTCAGAAGGACTTCGTGATATATTGCGACGCGTCTCGTCAAGGGTTAGGCTGTGTCCTAATGCAAGAGCGCAAAGTGATTGCTTATGGCTCTCGTCAGTTGCGTTCTCACGAAGATAAGTATCCAACTCATGATCTCGAATTGGCAGCGGTAATTTATGCATTGAAGCTATGGCGACATTACCTCGTCGGTAACCGTTGCGAGATCTACACCGATCACCAAAGCCTGAAGTACCTGTTTACTCAGCCCGACCTGAATCTCCGCCAGCAGAGATGGCTCGAGACAATAGCCGACTACAACATGGGAATTTATTACACCCCTGGCAAAGCTAATGTGGTGGCCGATGCCTTAAGCCGCAAAGCCTACTGTTCTGAACTCGAAGTCCAGATAGAGCAGCCACTTCTGTATGAAGAGCTCCGCAAGTTGAACCTTGAAATTGTTCCGCAGGGACATGTGAATAACCTTGTTGTTGAGCCGGACCTTGACAGAACCATCAAGTGGATACAAACATGTGACTCTGATGTCGAGAAGATCAAGAAGTATATCGCTAGAGGAAAGCCATCATGCTTCACTGTTGCTGATGATGGTACGTTGTATTTCAAGAATCGTTTAGTGGTCCCTAGGAGTAAGCCCAATCTAAACTTGACCCCGCACGTCATGAAAGAAGCTCATGATACTCCTTTGTCGATTCACCCTGGTAGTACCAAGATGTACCAAGACCTTCGTCAGCGGTACTGGTAGTCTAACATGAAGCAAGACATCGCTCGGTGATACGGTGAGGATAGTTCTCTCACTCCCCGTTGGTTACCCCAAGTGGAAGGTGAGATGTAGCGTAGCAGCAAATTTCCCTCGGTGAAGATACCAAGGTTATCGAACCAGTAGGACTCCAATAGATACAAGAAGGTGACAACGGCGCCAACAATTAGGCGGTTGACGTGGACCTGCACACAGCAACAAATAACTCTGCTCCCAACGAGTACAGAGGAGTTTTCAATTCCTCCGGCCTTGCTGTTTAAAAAGGATCAACGCAAGAGATAATAATAGTGGCAACTGAAAGTAAAGACTGAAAGTAAATTGAGGGTGTAAACAATGATATGAAGATGGACCGAGGTCCCGTGATTTTCACTAGTGATGTCTCTCTCCCAAAAGACGATAAAAGTGCTAGCGAGGTAAACAAATCACAGTTGGGCAATTGACAGGATTATGAAGGCACCGCAATGCTAACTATGATGCAAAGAAAGGAAGGGCTCAAAAGCAATGGGCAGTACGCCAAAGTAAGTAGACCGAAATCCATCTGCATCTACTACGAATCATCCACCTTGAGATATCTATTCAGAACATCTCGCTGGTATTAAGTTGCGAATCCCAACCAAAGTGTAAACTCAAAGCAACAGACAACTGCATTAAAAGAACTATGCGTAAAGTAAACAATCCTTGCACCCGCAGGTACAAGCACCGTTGTTTTATCCTTGGTGGCAACAACACATCCCCTAGTCTCATGTTTCTGTCACTCAAGCTAGACATCGAGGGGATGAACCCACAATCGAGCATAACGCTCTCTCTTGGAGTTGCAAATAAAATACTTGGCCAAAGCAAATACCGCAACGGAGAACATGCAAGAATTTACTCAAGAACAAAATATAAGAGAGAAGAACCAAATATATTACTCATCACAATCTGAACATAGTCTCATAATCCATCAGATCCCAACAAACTCAGCATAGCAACAACAGAAATTACATAGGTGCCTCGATCATGTGAGGCAGCTCACGAGGACTCGAAAGTGGAGGCACAAAAGAGGGAGAGATAGATCACATAGCTACTGGTCACGGACCCATGGCCCAAGGGAAACTACTCACGGTACATACGGGAGGCGTCCATGGCTATGGAGGGTCTCCCGAAGGGGGTAGCTTCTCCCGGCAGGGTGCCGGAGCAGCTTCTCCAGGCAGCCCCGATCTAGAAACGGCGGCGGCGGCGGAACAGAGGCGAGATCGTGAAAGAGGAGTCCGTCTTAGGGGTTTCCACCCCGAGGGGTAAATATAGGCGAAGGGGGTGTCGAGGGGACCCGCCAGGCAGCCAGGAGGCCTCCTGGCGCGGCCTAGGGTGGGTCCGCGCCAGGGACCCTCCTGGCCTCCTGGTGGTGGCCCTCCTTCGCTCCTTTGGTGTTTTCGGAAGCTTTCGTGACGCTGATTTTTTATCTGATTTTCCGGATTTTTTGGAGCACTTTTAATGGCCGGAAAACCTGAAATACAAAAACAGCAGAAAACAACAACTGGCAACTGGGTGCACTGAGTTAGTAGGTTAGTCCAAATAGGTTCAAAAGTGTATGAAAGTTCAAGCAAAACATGGCAAATTCACACAAAACATGCATGGAACACGCAGAAATTATAGATACGTTTGGGACGTGTCACTCGGTATGTTAACGAGTGTGACGTTTGCTGTCGCGTGAAAGCAGAACATCCAAGACCTGCTGGAACTCTGCAACCACTTTCTATTCCTGAATGGAAGTGGGACAAGATCGATATTGACTTCGTTACTGGTTTTCCCAGATCGCAGAAAGGCCATGATGCTATCTTTGTCGTCATTGACCGCTTCTCCAAGGTTGCCCACTTTCTGCCAGTCAAGGAGACGATCTCTGCAAGTCAGTTAGCAGACTTGTATGTTTCCAGAATTGTGTCCCTCAATGGCATTCCGTTGGATATCAGTTCATACCATGGCAGTATTTTCACCTCAAGATTTTTGGATAGTTTCCAAGAAGCTATGGGCACTCATCTGAATTTCATCACCGCTTATCACCCCCAGTCGCAAGGACAAGTCGAACGAGTTAATCAAGTGCTTGAAGATATGCTTCGAGCTTGTGTCATTTCATTCGGTAAGAAATGGGAGGAATCTCTTCCATTTGCTGAATTTTCGTACAACAATAGCTATCAAGCTAGTCTGCAGATGGCTCCCTTCGGAGTTCTCTATGGACGTAAGTGTCGAACCCCTCTGAATTGGTTAGAAACTGGGGAACGAACCCTCATTGGTCCGGACATTATTCAGCATGCCGAAGATCAGGTTTGCGTTATTCGTGAACACTTGAAAGCTGCTCAGTCCCGCCAGAAGAGAAACTATGATCGCAAGCACAAAGAAATGGTCTATCAACCTGGCGAATACGCGTACCTTCGTGTCACTCCGATGAGAGGCACTCATCGTTTTGTAATCAAAGGCAAGTTAGCTCCTCGCTACATTGGCCCATTCTGTATTCTTTCCCGAAGTGGACCAGTGGCATACCGATTGGAATTGCCGCCGTACCTCTCCCAAGTCCACGATGTTTTTCACGTGTCACAACTCCGACGCTGCTTCAAGGACCCTATTCGCGAAGTGGAACATGATCTGATTGAGCTGCAACAGGACTTGACTTATCAAGAACATCCGAGCCTCATTCTCGATCAGTCTGAACGCAACACCCGCAACAAGACAACCAAGTTCCTCAAAGTTCAGTGGTCGAATCATTCTGAAGATGAAGCCACTAGGGAACGCAAAGATCGTCTTCGTGAGGAATACCCCGATCTTTTCCTCTCTACCGCTTAGATTCTCGGGACGAGAATTCCTATAGTGGGGGAGATTTGTAACACCCTCATGTCTTGTAACAGTAATCACTGTTGATGGAACAGTAATCACCTTGCTACAGTTAAATCACTGTGCTTGATCTTTGCCTTGTTCATCCTTAAATTCAAATAAACCCAAAAGCCTTTTGATGAATATTAAAAATAAGTGGAAATAAAACTTTGTCCTAAAATTATAAAACCACTTTTTTTAAATGCACAATATTCACTGGTCCATGGTAAGCCAACTTGGAGTATTTATTATGCCTGTGGAAAATTCAAACAATTCATACACAAGCCATAACAACACTATTAGACAATTGCTTAATAAAAATAAATATCACAAGAGTTTATAAAAGTACCAAACTTTTTGTGGCACTGTCTTAATGTGCAATACTAATTTTGGACTATGTTGCATATTTTACAAAAATGCAAAAGTATCTAAAAGAAATTAAATACAGAAAAGATAAAACAAAACAAAGAAAGAAAAGGGGGGAAAAGAGCAGGGACCTAGCTAGCCCACTAGCTAGCCCATTTCCCCCTCCCATCCCGCTGTGGCCCACCCCAGCCCACCTGGGGCCTTCCCTTTCCTCGCTACAGGAGAGACAGGGGCGTGGAAACCATCCCCCGGTGCCATGCCGGCGAGCCCCTCCGTGGCTACCATCCCGGCCCCCGGTGGCCTACAAGAGCGGCCGAGCCCCCCCTCGTCGGAAACCCTAGCCGTCCCCTCCATTTGTCCCCTCCTCGCCGCTCCCTTTGCTCTGGACCGGGCCACCCCAGGCACAACCGTGGCCGCGCCGCCGCGCACCACCGCGGCCAACGACCCCCCTCGCCCGTCCGAGCAGTCCCCCACGCTCGTTGTCGTCGACCTCGTGTGCGCACGCAAGGAATTGAACTGGGAGGCCGCGCCAAAGACGCCCTCGTCCTCGACCTCGCTTGCGGCTGTCGCCGCCGCGCGACTCGATTCGCCGTCTGTGAGGCTCCCTCGAGCCCGCTGCCCCCGCTACTCGCTCCAATGTGAGCTCTCCCTTCCTTCCTTGCCTTCACGTGCTCGATTTCATGCCGTAGTCGCCTCCCCGTTCACGCCCGACAACCGCAGCCCTCCATGGCCGGGCCGAGCTCTGCTCACCCGCGCCCGCGCCCAGTCCGCGATCTGGCCGCGCCCCTTCCTTGCGCAGCGCGTGCCTGTGCCCTCCCACCCGCGAGTCCCTGCGTCCAACCTCGCGTGCTTCTCCGCCCCTGGCCAGAGGCCACGGCCATGGCCGCGCCGCCCCCTTTTCTGCCTCTGCGCCCCGCGCCCTGCCTTGCCTCGTTCACGCCCTGCGTGCCTGGGTCGCACCCCGCGGGCGGCCTCGCTGCGCACCGCGACCACACGCCGTGGCCACCTCGCCGGCATGGCCTTGCCACCACGCTGGGCTCACTCCGGTGAGCACTATGTGCTAAACCGCGATTAGCCCCTAATGATGTTTAGCAAAATAACCCCCCCACTGTTTAATAACTTGAGCAAATGACAGGTGGGCCAACCCCTTTTAAAATATCTCTCGTATTAAATAAAACTGTTTAGTTAACTATCTGTGTATGACACCTGGGCCCCATCTGTCAGATTATTATTTAAAAGAATTAATAGGAATTCCAGTCTATGACATGTGGGTCCTGTGATTATTATATTTAATTAAATTGTTTTATTATGCAATGTGGGGATGACATGTGGAACCCACTGGTCAGTTGACCAGTCAACCTTAGAGGTGGGTCCCCTTTGTCAGGTTTGACCAGTCAACCCTCTGTGGATAATGTTAGGATTTATTAATAAAAGAAAATCCAGAAATTGATTTAAATTTATTTAAATTTGGAAATTTAATATCTTTTAAACCGTAAGTCTGATTCAAAAACTTTATACATGAAAATTGATCAAAAAATGTAACGAATACGGATAAGCTATCCGTATCCCAACCACACCCCTCTAACACACCGAACATCGAACCATCTCCCTCCGGACCGTCTGTCCAATGAATTGTCCGGTACTGTGGAAGTATCCGGATGAATTTATTCTGAACACGAAAGTTGTTCGGATTGTTTCAACTAGCACGGTTACACCATCCACACGTTTGTCGGATGTCCACCACACCTCCGGCATGATCCCTTACCCCTCCGGACACCCTGTCCGGTAATCACCCGGAGCTGGCAGATCATCCCCGGATGAATTTCCGCTCCGAGCCTGATACATCGTACTGCGTTAGAACACCGACATCGATACATTTGCCATGTCATTCTCTTCCCGTACCCCTACCGTCGAGCTTCCAGGCAAGCAGAGCCATTCTCTTCCCCAGATATCGCCTACCTTTCCGTACTTTCTTGCACTAGGCATTGTTACTACTGCTGCTACGTTACAATCATATTCAATTGCATAGCTTGATTTTGTCGCCCCTTATTGTACCTTCCTTATCCTATGCTGCTTGCTATATCTATATATTATATTCAGCAGTGAGCCCTGCGCATTGTTAGCTAGGATTAGATAGCGGGCCGTGACCACTCAAGGGAGTGACGCGGATGCAACTTATTACAACTTCACAGGTACGGTACAATGCAGACACCGCCTAAGGCCCCTTAGCTCGGCTCTGCCAAGCCAACTTCAAGTGTGAGCTATCAAGGAGTAATCCTTGTACTCCACTCGTTGATGACTCTGTATAGCCGCTCTAGGTACCTGAGCACGGTTGTCCTTAAGGTAAGAAGTCGGGCGACCCAACGGTGCCCGCGAGCGGTATTGTGTCGGGAACGACAGGGAGGGTACGACCGATGTTATTGGCGTGCTTGGCCCCTGCTCGTATCTTCCGAGAGTTACCAAACTACGAAAAGTCGAGCTCTACCAAGAGCACACGCGAGACAAGGTAAGGAGACGGTTCACCTTGTTGGTAACCGCAGTGACTTGGTGGGACGACAGGGCAGGCACCGATGTACTGGTGGTCCTGACTGCTGTCGTTGACCGCGGGTCAGTAAAGTCGAGGCAACGATAACGGTTGTCACGCAGGTTAATTAAAATGCTAAATGGTTCGGCGGATGACTTGAGAGGCCGCAAAGGTCTGTACACACTACCTTCACGTGGGATAAGGAGTTATGGGCTCCCCTGCGTCGTAGTTTGTCCGAAAGCTCTTCAGACGTCAGCAGTACCGCGGCCTGCGCCGGGAAGTTGTGTCTTCTTCGCTCGAGCGGTGTGTATTTGAATTTGCTTTTGCTTCACCGGCCAGCCACGCACCGTGCAGGAGCGTTCAAGGGTGACGGTCCTAGACCCCTTGGCGCATAGGATATAGTCTGGCGGATGGCCTCTCTGTTGAGCCTAGGATGGGCTGTGTCGTGTCAGATAGCCTCGGTGGGGCGTTCCCTAACAAGGTTCACGCCACCCTAGAGATCCGAGTGTGTAGGCTAAACAGTAGTGCACCCCTGCAGGGAGTTTAATCTATTCGAATAGCCGTTTCCACGGTAACAGGACGCTTTATGCTGAAGCTGGATCTTACCACTACAAACTACTACTATTAAACTGTATGGTTCCGGGTCTTCTTCCTCGCAGGGAGTCGAGGAAGGGAACTCGGAGGCATTATTATTATTAATCATTACAACTTACTATTATACAATGCTGCAGCATTTTCTGCTCCATTGTTATTACATTCATGCTATTGAACTGTTGGTTGTTTCTCTTCTCATGCTGCAAGACCCGTCAGAAGATGCTAGTCTTCGATAGGCCTAGCTTCTTACCCTTATTCTGATTTCTACCTTGCAGTCCACTATATACAGCCTCCCTTTTCCATTTGATACAAATGCATAATGCTTAGTAGCGGACGTAATACTCGCGGGTATGCTAGATACTCACCTTTGCTTTATTTCCCCCTTTATGTTTTGCCTGATTGGCCGCTGCAGTCGACGTTGGAGCCCAGGAGAAGGAGTACCCCGGAGGCGGATACTACTACGTCGAGACCCCCGCTGACCAGGACCAGGAGTAGTTTCGGAGGCTCCTAGGCAGAAGGCCTTGCCTTTTCGATCTGTATCTCTGATGATATTTGTGCTAGCCTTCTTAAGGCAAAAGTTGACTAACTATGTCTGTACTCAGATATTATGGCTTGTATAACTTATGTATTCGGGTCCGCGCGACCCATTTTATTGTAACATATTGGTTTATCCTTTTGTGTTTAGTGTTGTGCGGTGATATTCTCACCGTGGCACCCTAATCTCAGTCGTGTACCCTGCGTATATGATTACTGTACACAGATTGATTTTGGGGGTGTCACACTAACCGAACCGAATTAACCAAATTGTCGGTTATTTTGACTAGCGGGTTAGGGTTCGGTTTTCATTTTCTCCTTATTCAGTTATCGGGTTTGGGTTCGGTTCTCACTCTTCAAAACCCGAAATACCCATATTAACCATATTTATATACATCATGTTGTGCGATTGTGTTTTTCTCATAAAAAAATCTAGGCCTAGCAGATGTAAGGAATTAATATGTAATTCTAAAGCAATAACAATAATTTAGAAAATACACAAAGCTAGTTCAAGGTTCTTTCATGAATGGTTTGACTAAGAACATAAAGTGTTAAACTAAGTTCTATATAAGTTTAGGAAAAAAACACAATTTTTGGGTAATTTGGGTACCTGAATTACCCGAACTAAATGTTTGGGTAATATGGGTTCGGTTATTTTTCTGGTAGATAGAATTTCGGTCCTCATTTTTTCCTAACCGAACTACCCATAAACCGAACTACCTGAACCGAAATGACCAAAATAACCGAATGCCTAGGGTGAGATTTGCTAGAGTTTTGGCCGTACTTTCTGCAAAGACACTGCCTCTGTATTCTTTCCAATTGCTTGATGATTCCAACAGGAATATGGAGAGAGCAGAGGAAATAAATGGGCATTGAGGATATGATAGAGTTAAACAGCCACAATTTCCCTCCCTGGTTAAGAAAACATGAACTAGCTATGAGCCTCCTTTCCATGCAGTTCACCAAGGGAAGGAAGTCCACCATCCTGGGTTTGGTGGTGCCCACAGGGAGGCCCAGCTAGGTGAAAGGTAGAGTTCCAACTTGGCAACAAAAAACTGCAGCAAAATTAGCTATGTGTGCATCATCAATTTGATAGGTATCATGGAAGATTTGTGATAATTGATGTCCATGTTGCTGGAATTCCTGATATTTTTTATTCCTGGTTAGATTCCTTCTCTGGATTTGCAACAAAAATGGTCAGATATCGGACATCTAATTTTCAAGTTCGTTCTCGTCTGTCCAAGTCAACATTGTTAAGAGAATCAAGAATAATCAGGCTCATGGCCTTGTAGTTTGGTTAGAAGTAATGGCAACAGGAGGGTCATAGGAGACGTCTCTGACGAGATTAGACAAGTTTTGATTGTTGATTGTAATTCCATCACGGTGCAATTTCTCCCGTGATTCTAAAAAAGAAGTAAAAAGGATTAAAAAAATCCATAAACAAACAAGCATAGTACAAAGAAGATGAGCAGAATCTTCACATAAGAAAACACGAAATAATAAGGTGTGTGAACGATTCTTGTTGATGATGGTACAATGATTGATCAAGACACACAAGCAATGTCTTATGAAATGAGTACAATTTAGAAAATACATCATAAGTAAATACGTAAAACTATAAACCATACTTCCTGAGATAAGGACTTTTTTTTTGAAGAGATAGTATAGACACAGACGTTTACAACTACATACATAAATTCATCCCTAGTTATAAACGTACACATGTATTCTATGAGTACTTTTGACAGACTGATCCATATTCGGGAAGTCTAAAGATTTAACGTAATCACCACAGATCACATCTCGTTGTCGATGAAAACATCTCCACCGCTTACAGAGTATTCATCTTATGTGAGATACTAAAGTGGTAAACTTGAATTTAATCTTTGATAGATACTACCTTTGTATTGAAATGTAAGACATTTTTCTTTTCTTTTCAATAGGGCATAAAAAACATCTTGCATTTTGTTACGGAGAGAGTGAAAGATACATAATTCTTCTAATCATTCCACCATAAATAGGTTCTTGACGAACACCCTTGGTTGGCATCGACATTGACAACCACAGGAAAACGAGGATAAAGCCGGCAAGGTTGTAGTCTATACGACGCTATCGCCACCGTTAGAATTACGCTGCTAATAACGACACGTAAATAAAAGTAACACGAAGAACCTAGACCAGACTTGGAGCAGTTGGTCTGGTTTTGTCCACTGCATCGCATACAAAAGGTGGTGAAGACTGAAGACGGAAGAGGAACACCATGCGCCACGAGAGAACCACTCTATCTCTGTTTGTTTAATTACTATTTGTATACTTTGATCATCATCGCAGCCGGCAAAGTGGCTATCTTTCCTTAATAGAAAAGTGTGCAAGTGCCGACGGAAGCACTAACGACATGGGCATTGTTAATCACATGGTTAAGCTAGGACGGCATCATTTTGTCCGTCGTGCGTGCGATGTCATGTCACTATGTCAGTGACACCTACGTACAACGTGCCTCGCTCTTTCTTGTTAATTAACGACGAAAGTGTGTTTGAGGACGGTAGCCCAGGCTGCTCCAAGAGCAGCAATTGCCACGCTGACCACTTGGCAGTTGGCACGAGCGCGACTCGATCTTGGTCGCGCATGTGCTCTGTCGCCATGACGGCCTCAAGGGAAGAACTTCATCATCCAGGGCTGATGAGGGTGCGCGCAGACCCGACGAGCCAGGGACATCGAGAAGAATAGTCGAGGCATTATCTCAGAAATCAGAAGCAGGCCGTTGAACTTTTTTTTTATGTAACGTCTGCTTATTCTTGCATATTAGATTTTTTTTAATATATTTTGTAAATGATTTGCAAAAAAATCATTATTTGTTATCATAATTCATCCATTATATATCTTCCTAAAGGATAATATCAATACCATTAATTCATTCTTTGTGGGATTTTTTTTACTTTTTGTTCTTCTTTAATTAATTAATTTATTTCCAATCTTATCTTGTGCCTTAGGTATCGGCTTAGTTTTTATTTTGTTTCCGATCAAATGTAAGTATCCGGTGTGTTTCTGTTTGTCGCGAGGGCTGACTTTATATTTATTTCAATATTTTTTGTAGCTTAAATATAGTTGCAAGTACTCTACAATAAGTGTCTATTATACTAGACTGCGAAAATTATACTATTATATGCTTATTTTTTTCATATTAAAAATAATGTAATTTCCATGAAAAATTTGAGTCTAATTATTTTTATGGTTTAGGTTTTATTTTTTAGTAAAGGGTAATATAAATGTGTCAAATTTATTTTTCTTAGAAAGCTTTATTATTTTGGTTATTTTAGTTTTTATTGCAAAAAAATTAAGGGTAATATCAATGCCTTTCATTCATTTATTCTGGTAAAACTTCTTTTTTATGAAAATTTCACTGTTAAATGCTTAAACCTGCATATTATAAGAAGCTACAATTCATGTGTAAATTGTGTGCAAATTTTGTCATTTTTCCAATTTTTCAAAGGGTTATACCAATATCACTAATTCATTCGTCTTTAGAAAATTGCATTTTTTGGTTCATTTTATGCTTTTGTTTTGTGTCTTGCCACATATCAATTCAATTTATGTTATGTTTCAAACCAAGCCCAACTATATGGTGGGATTTTGTTTTATGGTTGCATATGGTCGACTGCTCCTCCAAAAAAACATGCGATACAATTTGGTCCAAATAAAATTTTATTTTCCTACATGTTTCTTTGCATCTTGAATGATGCACACGAGTATTAAAATTTCATGCGGGCGGCAAATAAGATGTACCAAGACCTTGCAATGCTCATTGATATGATCGATGGTGAAACTGGTGACTGAGAAGACATTGAAAACATCATCCTCTCGAGGAGGACATGGCGATGGATGCGTTCCTTCCCCGCGCTTAGTTAGGGCGCAAAAGGAGCATGCGCTTGGGAAATCATATATCTCAAAGTAGGAGGTTACACCTCTAATGTAAACGATCTAGAAGATGATGCACCTCTGAAGTGGTTATTGGTGGGAAAATTTCTACATTGATCTTTGTGTCATATTAATATGATCTCCAGTGCCCTACGCCAGCTTAGGTAACCCTAGGGGCTTAGTGTTTTGTCCTTTGGGGGGAAACATGTTTTGTAGCAAAGTTCAAGACTAAGTGCGATAGTGATCGCATTTGAAAAGGATCAGCCTGGCATATCAACAAGCATGTAGTGATCTTGGATGAATTCGAGGCACTCATGAGGCCGTTCGAGCTGGGCTTTGGTCGCTTGCAGATATGGTTTGAGGGTTGTGAATCTGTCATATATATAATCAGAGAAACGATGCATGCGGTTAGCAATTACGTAACAAGTTGACAAAATGCAACCATTATTCAAATCGATCCGATGGGGGGTTTCCTAAGTGCTCATGGAACTATTGATGTGAAGAAGTCCATTCACAGATGGAATTTGATGATCCGACGAAGAGGAATAAAAGGGATTGGTACGACATAGAATATGAGAAGGTTCCTCATTATTCCTTCCCTCGCGACCGTCTGGGACACTCTGATCTTTTCTTTCCAAGGACAGGTGCAAGGGATAAGAATGGTGATCTTCCCTTCAAGTCTGGTCTATAGGGCGTCGAAAGATCAAAAGAAGCCAACACAGATGATAGCACTGCGAAGGAGATACATGATAAACACTAGTGTATCTCGCTCCTCGAGCTCTCACCAACAACAAGCAATGGAGGTCACCTCTGTGATCAAGAATTCTGCACATAACCAACGTAAGGAAGACCCTCAACTAAACAAGGTCTATAGATCGGTGTTACAAACCCCCGCCTTAACTGTTACTCAAGGTTGCGGGGAAGTTGGTCATATACGTGGATCGGTCTCACCCTACGAGTACTCATATCCATTCAACTAGGAAAGTTCAACTCTGTATTTCATATATGCAAGACCCATCTATCATACCTGCATGATATACCTTATTTTTTAGTTTTTTGAATGTCAGCAAGAGGGTTGCCAAATTCATTGATTAGGATTTTTTTTAAGAAAATGCATGTACCCAACTTCTGGGTCTTTTCCACAAGGAGGTGGTGCACCCACTCACTCATAAGTAGGATGGTCCTGGGCCTTGTTTTATTTATTTATCAATAGATTGAATCCTAGGTTAAAAAAAGTGATTGGTCCAAAAACATAAAATGTAGCTAGTCCCTTTTGGAATATGTTGAACAAATATATTCCATAAAATAATTTTTATACCTAAAATTTGGAAAGCATTCATCGCATGTTGTATGAATATTCATGCAATTCAAAAAAAAATTCACGCAAATTTAATAAATCTTGATAGCATTCAAAAAATATAGTGTTCGTCAAATTTGTAAGAAGTTCATGTGATTTTAAGTAAAATCTTATGTTATGTTTTAATTTTTCTTACACAATGTTAAAAAAACATTCACTTAACTACAATATTTATTTTGTACCATTCACAAAAATGTTTACTGGTTTAAAAAATATGTTTGTCTCATGTATTTAAGAATGTTTATACAATATAACAAAATGTTCATGTAATTACAAGGATTGTTTCATACCATCAGAAAAATTGAATCAACATTTATGAAAAATATTCATAGATTTAAAAACCATACCATAGTTTTGACAATTTTAAAAGAAACTTTTCATAATTAAACAAATCATACCATAAAGTATGTTTAAAATGCATTTAAATTGTTTAACATGTATTCCATAATATGTTCAAGCTTCTATTTTAATAAAATATTCAACATATATTAAAAAATGTTCAACATGTATAAAAAAATCGATGGTATACAAGAAATTTATAACTTGTATTAAAAAATGGTTATGTAATTAGAAAATAACAACAAAAGAAAACCGAAGAAAACAAGATTAAAGAAACATAAAAACTCTCTAATAAAATCATACAACAGGTTTTTGAGGGGTAATTTCAAAACATGTACTCCCTCCGTTTCAAAATAACTGTCCTAGCGAAGGAGTATATAATAATATATATATTTTTCAAAACTGCTTTACGATCCGATCCATAACGGTGAACATGTCTTTCTGCATCATATTTTCCGTCCGCATGCGGCAAATAGATAGAATAGGAGGCGTTGCTGAAGCCCCTGCAACGGCCGGGTAGATATGTCGGCAACATGCGCCCTGCGTTCTGGGCTTTGTTTATTTGTCGATCGTCACTGGAAGATGGGATTTTTTCATTTTTGTCTTTTAAGATTTTGTTTTACATTTTCATTGTTTTTTCTATATATACTGAACATTTTTTAATATCTGGTGAATATTATTTAAATACACAATGGACAATTTTTGGTATACAATGAATACTTTCCATTTCACATTAATGTTTTTGAATATGCTATGATTTTTATTTATATCCACTGAACATTTTTAATATATGATGATTTTTTAACTATATATGTAGATTTTTTCTATTAAACACAGTATTGTTTTCAATATACGATGAATGTCTTTTATTATAATTTAATATTTTTATAAAACACATATTGAACAAAAATTTTTATTAGAGTTTTAAATATCTATCTCATATAAAATCATCTTCATTTTATGTGAGAAGCCAGTTAAAAAACTAAAGAAAACATATCGTTGACAACGTGGGTGGTCATTTGCCCTGGCTTCAAAAGCCTGCTCTATTTACCGGCGACAAATTTGGATGGTTGTTTATGTATGCTGGATTGCTGGTAGCAACTTCTATGCGAGTGTTGCCTACAGGGAGTGTGTACAGGGCTGGTCTAGTAACCACATGGTCTTATTATGTTGATGTCACATGTCTGTGTTTATAATTTTTTATATTTTTTCAAATTAATAAATGTATAAGTTATGATAAAATAAATTAGTTATTTTCTAAAAAAATCATCATTATAAAATGTAAATGTATTGTACAAAAATGCATATGTACATGTACAAGCGGGTAATATTGTATGCAAATGGTCTCTCAACGTTTAAAACTTGTTTGTCCCATAAAATTACAGTTCACATGTTTCAAAAATTATACGCGGCATAAAAATATATTATAAAATGATAACAAATGTCTATGCAATTAAAAAAACGTATGGTACGCTTTTACAAAATGTTCATGTGTTTAAAAAATATATGTATCCAATGTATAAAAATATTTCACATGGTTAAAAAATGTTTTGTATCATATAAAATATGTTTCAACATGTATTTACAAAAATGTTCAAAGAAAGTATTTGAAAAAAATGATTATCATGTATTTGAAAATATTAAATGTAGGTAAGAAAATATTTGAGATGTATACGATATACAATGTGTATAAAAAGTATACATCAAAATATATGTTGAATTTTTAATTGTATATTTGGAACCAATTATTGCAAAAATATGTGCATGGTCCATCTTCAATGCATATTTTTGTGTCTAATAATACCAGAAAATGCAATTGGACGAAGCATCAGAAGAAAGTTATGAAGAAAAATTAACAAGCCATGCAAGTTAGCATCATCTATACTTCTACATTGGATCTTACCTTTTATTACAACTTCATACAAAATAAATCTCAAGTATTGTTTTCCCTTTTCTGGGTGATATTATTTTATAAGCTAATAAGCCATTAGAGAGACATGCCAATAAATATATACGCATATAATGTCATAGAATTTGGACATTATCTTATATGAATCTGGTAATTACCAAGTTGTAGTCATCCTTCCAAACAAAGTGTACAAGATTGTTTTCTGAAATGTTGTGTACTGAAAGAAATGGTGTCATCCATCTTACATAGTCATTATTGCTAGCGAACTTGAAATTTTGGGTTGCCAACGCGTCGAGTATGAGCATATAGGTCTTCTCTGTGCTCATATTTAGAAGGTCAATTATAACAAAGCTTTCTCAATAATTCTAATCACTAACATTGCAACTACATATTGTATAACTTGACTCTAATTTCAGGTTATGACTTGCTTAAATCTCTCACACATACGGGAAAAACATTTGGATCTTCGAGGTTATGTGTGCATCTCATCTCGCTACGCAGTGTTTCGGTTCATTTTTATTTTTGTGTATCATCCCCATGCAAAGTTTGAGTCAAAAAATTGATCTTTATCAAAAAAGAAAAGACAAACTAGAATAACCTTACTAAAATGGTATTTGCATGTTCGAAGCTGTGGAGTAAATCATATATTAACATGTACTACATCAATCTACAAAAAAGGTCTTATATTTTGGTACGGAGGCAGTATTAGCTAGCCCGCAAAAAGATATGTCTATGAGCTAAAATGTACTTTTATATCCAAAAATATAACATTTGTGTGCAGGTCATTGATAGAAAAATTTGTGGTCCACCGTCCCCAAGTGATTATTCTTGTATGGTTTTAGATTACTCAAAGATTCCATCTGATCTTTTCCTTGACCCGGACACCAAGCTAGAGTCAATTAAATTAAAGTTCTGACTTTTAGAACAACAATTCGTAACTGATGTCCACATATATTTCACAAAGTGTGCATCAGTACGCATCGATCATTTTTGTATTATCCTTCTTATTAAAGCAGCAACAATTAGCCTATTTAAAAAATTTGGGGGGAGGGGGGGGGGGGCACTGTGGATGTGCCTGCCTGTTTTCCAAGTTCCTTATCATTTTGTCTTGCCTGCAGATTTCCAACATTGTTTTTTTCTTTTGCCTTTTTAGGCTGATCGCAGTGGGAAACATTGCAACCATCCGTGCACATCGCTTCCCCGTTCAGCAGGAGCGCATCATCCCACCGTAACGCCCCATCTGTGTTTACCTCACCATGCCGCCCTATTGCCTTGCCGGAGACGTGGTAGTATAGAAGGGTCCTAAGTTAACCTTCCCAATTCCCTTTGTAAGGAGGGAACCGAACTGTCCCAATTTCAAACAAGTACCCGCATAAAAAATAAGGGACCCTGTGCAATGAGTGAGCCCAAAAATAATTATCACTTACTTTTTAATTTATGTATTCAATAAAGGATCCTTTGAAACATTTTCTAAGACACTAAACAACGTCGTAGAAAATGCACGGGCATTGTGACGGACAAATGTGTCCCCTAAAATCTAGCTAGGTCGTCACTAAAGTTGCCTGGGGGACGTTGATCCATCTGCATTTACTACCATTACTCCACCCAAAAAACGCTATCCAACATGCATCTCAAGGTATTAAGTATGCAAAAATAGAATAACACAATGAGTAAGAATACATAATGTAAAAATTAAGAAGTCAATTAATAGGACAAAACCCCTATCGTTTTACCCTTAGTGGTAATAATACAAACGTTCCTTGGACCTCTTTATCACTAGGTTAGATCACCACAAGATTGAACCCACTACAAAGCAGTTCCTAAAAAACCATCGAATTTGGTCAAAATGATAGATAGATCGGAGAGCATGCAAAGCTATTACATTATACAACAAATAAATCCTCACAAGATTCAGTTGAAATCAATGAACAATCTAATCCTAAAGAGACAATTCATCATGTCTGAACAAACATAACAAAAATTACATCGGATTGATCCTGATCATACAAGAAGATCATGGGAACATGGTATTGAAGATCCCAGAAGATAGAGTCACCTAGCTACTACTATAGATCCTAAGATCCCGATGAAACTACTTACGCATCATCATGGAGATACGAAGGTTGATGAAGAAGACTCCGAAAATGGCTTCCCCTTCGGTGGAGCTCCGAAAAAGGTCTCCAAATGGGGTATTACTGAAACAGGAACTTGTGACGGTGATAACATTCTTCTTAAGATATGGCGGCAAGTTTTTTATTTCTAACGATGTAAGGCGGTGTAGGTGGGACCCACACGTCCAAGTGGCACGCCCTACCCACAGGGTGTGAAGGGTGTCCATGTGGGCCCCATGCTGCTCGTCTTGACCTCTCTCGAAGCTTCCATAGGTTTATTATTGCCCGAAAAAATTGTATTAAATTGACAAGTTATTGTGACCTCCATAGATATTGATTTCCCGTGAAACTAAAAACAAGAAGAAAACAAGAACAAAAATTGAGCACTAAATTAGTAGGCTAGTCCATAAAAATAATACATAAATTAATATAAAAATACACAGAAGTGATAATATAATAGCATTAAACAATAAAAAGTTATAGATACAGTTGAGTCATATCACTTGCAAGATCTATCATCGCTGTTGCATCCCCAATCTTGAAAGCCCGAGACCACACACCCGCGTCGCAACCCGAGCGATCCACTCGCGGGAGGCCTGTGCCATCCTTCGAGACAGATCTTGCCTGCGCGCAACCGAAGGTTCAAGGCGGTATAGATGTGTCACCATCCTTCCCTCTAGAACATGTCGAAGTAGCGCCCCATCATCATTGTGCTCGAAGCCTACTGAACTTCACTGGGTGGTGCCTCTGGTTGCGGCGAGATGAGAAAGGGGAAGGTTGGGAGAAAACTAGTCGCGCTAGGGCTCTTGAGTCTCCAGGGAGGGCGATGCGGGGATGGTGGGGCGTGCCTTGTGTGTTACTTGACCTAAGAGGGAAGACTTAGCTAGGTCAATTAAATTAGAAGTTCCGACTTTTAGAACAAAACCTCTTGCGCATGTATATACAAGATAATTATCCATTCTTATTAAGTAAACTTAGCTAAGGTCCATATCCAGAATTTATTTCGTGAACGTTCTGTCTTTTTTAGGACTTCTTCTTTTCGCCTATCTTTATCCAAATCCGCACAATAAAACAAACACTTTTTTCAGAGACGTGGTCTCGTTTTTCTTGCGGGAACCACTTGTATTACTCAACTCATAGGGGGGTTACAATCAAAGTCATTGATGTCAATGGCATCAGAGGGTACAAATCATGTGCATGTCATGGTTCTACCCTCTACACGTTCACGGGTGAAGTTTGCCAAAAGATCATTGACTTTGTTTTGTGATCGATGAACATGAGAAATACTAGTTCTCCGGAGACTCATCAAATGTTTGATCTCTCTAATGAAAGTTGAGTAAATAGATCTATCTTTGTCGCAAGCACTAATCATCTTGACAGCACATGAATGTCCAGTTCGATGGTGATGGGAAGTTCAGACCGCATGTGAGCTTATGACAATCCTTCCATAGAACCTTCGAATTCGGCTAAAAGGGCATCTCGATAGGAGGATAATTTCGGCATGCAGAGATGTGCCCTCGTTGACATAAACTATTATTGTTCCAGTTTATCACTTATTAGTTGTTACCTTGGGATACTTTTCTTTGTATTAGAGCATCTTCAATAGCTTGCCTTTTTCAGGTCTATGATCACACCCGTAAACCTAGATAAAAGATGAAATTCTGTTAGGTCTAACAGTTCAAAAGTTTAATTGCGCCCTTGAAAAATCAATAGAGGTACCCACAGAGAAAAATAGAGGGATTACTCCTTTTTTTCTGTGGGCAGAGGGAGCACTGCCTTTTTCTGGTACCATTGTTCATGGGGATGGCGGGCATTGTACGGGGAAATAGTAAGACAGTGGATTTTTGGAGCTTGATTTTGAAAATATTCAAAAATCATATTTTAAGTTTTATAAAAATCTGAATAAAATCGCATGTGAATGTATAGATGTGTACTACATCCGTGTTAAATTTCATGATGAAATACTCTTTGGTGAGAGTTGTGCAAAAAAATACTTTTTATGATGAATATGACATTCTAGAAAAGCATGTTTTTGTTTTTTTTGCACAGCTCGCACCAATGCGTGTTTTGACATGAAATTTTACACGAATGTAGTATATATATATATATATATATATATATATATATATATATATATATATATATATATATATCTGTGTGTGTGTGTTTGTTCACATGTGATTTTAAAATAAAATAAAAATATTTTTTTGAATGTTTTCAAATTCGAGCTCCATCCATTAGGCCTTGTTTGGTTATAGGGAAATTAATCCTGGAGTTAATCCATTCAGGGTCTTGTGTTAGCTCTGGTGGATTTCTTCCACGGGTAGAAGACAATTCTTCCGTGGAATAAAGTGGATCGGATCACAATCCACTATGACCCACGTGGAATTTTCTCTAACCAAACAAGGTCTTAAGGATTTTTGATTAATTACCTTGATGAACCAAGTTGTGTGAAAGGGCATCCACATAAGATCGGTCTCCCTTTCCCTCAAAAAAGAAAAAGAAAAATACCAATCTTCTCAAAACGGAACCTATGTTTACCGGAGAGGAGTTCTGTAAATAAGTGATATACAAGTGCATACCAGTGTCTGAAGTACTCCCTCCGATCCATATTAATGGACTTAAGTTTGTCTAGATACACATGCATCTAGTCTAAATACTTAACTAGATACATGCGAATTTAGACAAAGTTGAATCCATTAATATGGATCGGAGGTAATAATAAGATTAACGGCTTTGAGAAACAAGCCTTAACACACCCGCACGACAAAACGTTATTGCCCAGGTGGTTGCGGATGTGAAACCTAGTATAGTCTGCTTGCAGGAGTCTAAGTTAGAAGTTGTAACTCTGGAGATTGTGCGGCATTGCATGGGAAATAAATTCGAGAACTTCTTTTATCTGCCGGCTTTGGGAACTAGAGGTGGAATTGTGCTTGCGTGGGATGCCACGGTGGTCACCCTCTCCAACTCGCATCACACTGACCATACGTTAACGGCTCTGGTTCAGCCCCCGGGTGGCTCGCCTTGGTGGCTCTCGGGCGTGTATGGTCCTAATCTGGAGGCCGACCAGATCAATTTCCTCACTGAGCTTTGTGACATTCGGGACTTACATGCCGGTCCGTGGGCTGTGATGGGAGACTTTAACCTCATCCTTAACCCAGAGGATAAGAACAATCTTGCGGTGAATAGAAGGATGATAAACCGTTTCCGGGCAACGCTAAATTGCCTCGAGCTTAAGGAGCTCTATCTCAATGGTAGACGCTACACTTGGTCAAATGAGAGGAGAAGCGCCACCCTGACCAAGATCGACCATGTGCTCTCCAATGTCGAGTGGGATGACTTGCATCCTTATTGCTTCCTGGGGGCCCTTGGGACGGCAGTGTCGGATCATTGCCCCCTGCTACTAGACCTAAATGCGGAGGTGAAGTTGGGCCGACGATTCAAGTTTGAGGCCTTCTGGCCTAGGGCGCCGGGTTTCATGCAGACGGTGACTGCGGCCTGGGCCTCGGTTCCCTCTAGGGGAAGCCCCTTCGTGGTCTTTGACTCGAAGCTGCGAGCCACGTCTACGGCGCTGAAACGGTGGAGTGCGCAATGGATAGGGAATATCAACTTGCAGGTTGCAATCGCCATGGAAATCATTAGCCGGTTTGACAAGGCGGCAGACTCCCGTATGCTGTCGGAGAAGGAGTGGGAGCTTAAGCGGACGCTCAAACACAAGTTGCTTGGCCTCTGCTCCCTGCAACGGTCGATTGCGAGGCAGCGATCTAGGCTACTATTCCTGAGGGAAGGGGATGCCAACACGGAATTCTTCCACCGCCATGCGAGACATAGACAACGGCGCAACACAATTACCACCCTAACTAGGGATGGGGAGGTCTTCACCGGGAAGAAGCAGGTCGCGGAACTTGTGGATGCATACTACGATGGTATCCTAGGCACGTCTACCCAGCGTGTGCATGCGCTCAATCTTGAGGCACTCAACCTCCCTCGCCGGGATCTGGGGCACTTGGAGCTCCCCTTCTCTAAGGAGGAAGTTGAGAAGACGATCAAGGGTATGCCGATGGATAAGTCGCCGGTCCCGGATGGCTTTACCGGGAGGTTTTATGCCACATGCTGGAACATAATCAAGGACGACTTCATGCGCGCGCTGGGCGCTTTCCACCTGGGGGATTTTCGTGGCCTACACGCCATCAACAAGGCCCTAGTCTCGCTGTTGCCAAAAGTGGACGGTGCGGTGGACATCCGGGATTTTCGACGGTTAGCTTGGTGCATAGTGCGATCAAGATCTATGATAAGGTTCTCGCTTCAAGGCTGGCAGGGGACCTGCCGCAGCTCGTCGGCGCCCACCAGAGTTCTTTTGTCAAGGGGCGCTCGCTACACGACAACTTCATGCTTGTGCAGTACACGGCTAGGAGGCTCCATGTCACCAAAAACCCCACGGCGATGCTCAAGTTAGACATCACCAAGGCTTTCGACTCAGTGCAGTGGCCGTTCCTGTTGGAAGTTTTGAGGCGGATGGGTTTCGATCATCGGTGGATCTCCTGTATCTCTGGATTGCTCAGCACCTCGACTACTAAGGTGATGGTCAATGGTATAGCTGGGGAGGCTATATTCAACTGTCGTGGCCTACGGCAGGGTGACCCCCTATGCCCCATGCTGTTCATTCTCATCATGGAGCCCCTACACCAACTTTTCAACTTGGCCGCGGATCGCGGGTTGTTAGCCCCACTGACCGCGTCTGGTATGTGGCATAGGGTCTCGATTTTTGCGGATGACGTCATGCTCTTCACCAAACCCGTGGAGAGGGAGTTGTGGACCTGCAGGGCCATTCTTGAGGTTTTTGCGGAGGCCTCGGGCCTGCGAGTCAATGGCGCCAAAAGCGCGTCATATTGCATTAGTTGCTCGGCGGATCAGAGAGCGCTCGTCCAGCAGGTTCTGAGTTTTTCTCCAGGCCAATTCCCGTGCAAGTATCTCGGCCTGCCCCTTACCCTCTGGAAACAATCGGCTGCGCAGCTCCAAGGACTAGTGGACCAGCTAGCCCACCGCCTTCTGACCTGGCGGGGCTCGGCTCTGGCCAAGAGTGGGAGACTCACCCTGATCAAATCGGTTCTTACTGCCATCCCGGTTCATTCGATGATGGCACTCGACCTCCCCATAAAAACGATTGAGGACATGAACAAAGTCATTAGAGGCTTCTTATGGTGCGGGAAAGAGGAGGCAAAAGGAGGAAATTGTGCGGTCGCTTGGGACACTGTTTGCTCGCCAAAGTGGACTGGTGGCTTGGACCTCCCGGAATTGAGGTGGATGAACATCGCGATGCAGGCTAGGTGGCCTTGGCTCCATCGGGTAGATGAGTCCAGACCATGGAAGGACTTAGAGATCCCTGTACCGGTGGAGTCGTTGAGACTCTGCCAATCGGCAGCTCAAACTACCCTTGGGGATGGATCCTCCTCCCTCTTTTGGGAGGATCGTTGGCTGAAGGGGATGCGCATCGAGGATTTCGCCCCACGCATCTACGCTCGAATTCCGGCTGAACGGCGGGTGTACCTAACGGTGGTCGCAGCGGTGGAGGAGGGCAGCTGGCCGATGGACATTGACCCAAACTTGGACCCGGAAGCCTTGCATGAGTTCTTAAACCTGTGGACTAGAGTGGCAGAGGTGGAGTTGGACCTGACTACTCCTGATAAATTGACTTGGGCCTGGGAGCGCAGTGGAAAGTTCTCGGTGCGCTCGGCATATGTGGCTAAGTTTGCGGGCCGAGAAACCAACCCAGCTGCCGAGTTCATCTGGACGTCTAGGGCACCCTTGCGCTGAAAATTCTTTGTGTGGCTCGCCTTAAAAAATAGATGTTGGACCTCGGACAGACTGGCTAAGAGGGGCCTGCCTCACCAGGATGCCTGCCCCTTCTGTAGTCAGGGCGAGGAGTCGATCAGCCACATCCTGGTGGCGTGTGTCTTCGCTAGGACAGTTTGGTTTATGGTGTGCGGAGCATTGGGGAGGCCGGACTGGGTGCCGCCACCGCCGACGTCCCTGAACGAGTGGTGTGAGACTCAGGTTAGCGGGACTGGCCTCAGCAGGGACATTAGGACCCTCTTGGCCTTGGTTCTCTGGGAGCCGTGGAAACACCGGAATAAGATCGTATTTGACGGGGCGGTTCCTTCCATCCCGGAGATGCGGAGGAGGATATCGGAGGAAGGGTGAGCTTGGGTGCAAGCGGGGCTGATCAAGGAGGGCATGGAGGCTGTCCTCAATGCGGTGGCTGGGCGGGCAAATCGCGAGAGATCTGCTTCCTAGTTTAGCTTAGTTAGATGGGTGGAGTGTATTTGTGGACGGATTTGTAACAACAATGTGGAGGGGTTTCCCCTTTTTTCTATCTATTAATCGATGAAGCACATGCTATGCGCATCCGAGAAAAAAAATAAGATTAATGGCTTTCATGCATTATGAGTTTATGACGCACAGCTTATGTATTGTGCTCCCGTGTCATGTCAGCATCAAAGATGGTGGATGCATGTGCTGTCTATAGTGGTCTAGTACTATTGGCAATTGGACATTATATTATATGCCATGCATCATTCCGCTGCCTATAAATAGCTTACCCTCACGCCTTATCTCCATCAGTCGACCTGCTAGCTCTTCCCTGTCTTGGTCTTCTTCTTCTTCTTCCTTCTATATCTTCTTCAAGCTTGCTTAGATCCAGATCAATGGCTTCCAAGCTTTACATGGCGGCCGTGGCCCTCTGCGTCATGCTGGTCCTGTCGTCCATGGGGCCGTCGGCCATGGGACAGGTAGATTGTAACGCACTCTGCACTGATGCCTGCTCATGCAACGGTGGTAGCTGCCGGACCTGCATCGAGGACGCGTCCTGCGAAGGCGTCTGCAACCCCGCCTCCTTTTTCATCTCGATATGCCAGACCTGCAAGGACACGGCCAAGCTGACGTGCGTCACCGAATGCACCACCGGCTGCTCGCTCATATAAGGTGCCGGCCGCCGCAGTGGTGACCTGTTCATGGTTCCCTTATCATATTTTCCCGTTCAAAGTGTTTACTCGCAGTAAATTGTAATACGAATAAGTAAATGCAGCCGGGCAAGGTCGTGGCTATGCATGCATGTTGTGCTAGCTTGATCCTCACCCCCCCGGGAGGAAGCTGCTGCCTTTTCGCCGGCGTTCTGTTTTTTCAATTTGTTGTGCTCGTTCGTTTTCAGGCATCATTGTTAATTGCACTTCCCTTATCATATTTGTTTTTGTAATTTCTTCCTCACGAACGGTGCGCATGGCCCGTACGTATGCGACCCTGCCATGAATGTGCTCTTTGGCCACCTTGCCAGAGCTAAAATGAAAGATCTAGAGAAAATATCTAAAGAATTCTGATTTCTTTTGTGAACAAATAAGCTCGTCCGCCTTCCACTCGTCCTTCTATTCCTCCTCACCATCATAGTTATCCTCCTCGTCCTCATGCTCCACCTCCTTCTGCTGCTCTGTGGCCTCCCCCGCCTCCATCCATCGTGCCTCCTCCTGCTCCGCCAGGAACTTCGTTCGTCTTGCTAGAGTGAGCATCTTGTAAGTGGTGATCTTAGAGCGGAACATGATGATTGGAGTGACACCGGTGAGATTGATCGAAGATAAGAGTTTAGGTGCGGAGACTCGCCGCACCGCTTTATATAGCCGTGAGCAAAAGGACGACGGACAGCCAACTTCAATGTCGTCGGGATAGGCTTCTCAGCCGACACGTCTGCATTGAAGCATTGCCGTCGCTTCGAATCCGCCCGGCCATGTCTCCGACATTGAACAAGCACAAACAATGTTGTGCTGACGTCATCGTCGTCGCTTCGGAGTTGTCCCATTGCATCTCTCCGGCATTAACGCGTGAGCAGGGAACGAAGCTTTGACCAAAACCTCCAACCGTGTCTCTCCGGTATTAAATGTCCTCGCTCAGCCGCCAACCGCTTTGTGGGTGGGGATGAATTTTGTGTGGGGGGCATTTGGGTGGGGCCAGGGTGTCAGGACATGGGCGATGATTTTTTGTGCGGAGGGAATTGAGTGGGATCAGGGTGTCATGACAGGGGCGTGTTTGCGGTCTGGACTCTCACAAAGCCCCCCCCCCTTTGGTTTCGATCAGATTTGCCGGACGAATAGGTGGACCAACCCGCAGATGAATACAGGGCCCCGTTGGATGGCAAAAGTAGTCTGAACAACCTAGTTCGAACGAATACGAGATGTTTGAGGGTTCACATTGAAGATGCCCTAAGAACACCAAACAATCTTCGATTGTGCATTCATGTCATATGTATAAACCAAATAGATACATAGATATATGTTACAACAGATTATGTCTTACTGTCATCTATTACAATTAATATACTCACAAGTATATAATGATTTTAATTCATTAAGTGTGACTAAGAAATCGCTTCAAGCAAGTTAAATATACCTTTTTTATAAAGATATAATCTTGTAGGTAACAACAGGCAAGTGTCCCTTATACTCATCACCCCATTGTATTTGCCATGAGTATGCACTTAATGTTAAGTGGAGGAAAAATTATCATGCCTTGTAGAATGCAAGGTCTTTTCCCCGCAAAAAAGGATAGAAAAGAATGCAAGGTCCTTAGAGAGATATTGATAAATAAATTAAAATTTTGTAAGCACTGAGGCATATCTCGATGGGAAGAATGCCCAATTAAATTTCTATCCTTTTAAGATAAGCACTGATGATTAAATATAAACTGATTTAATTCCTGAAGAACCTTGCACTGTACAAAATATCATTAGGATGGTAAGAGCATGTACAATTGGTTGTCCCATATCCATCCAAACATCTAGGTGGCCTGTTCGGATGTTCTATTTTGCCACCACAATCAGATCTGGCAAAGCCATCTCAAATGTTCGGGCTAACTGGCAACCTCATATCCAGTCCATATTTAGGGTAGATATAAGAACGCCCGGACGCGCCCTGGTATGTTTGTCACTTCGAATTGGAGGAACACGCGTGCCTCAAATGTGGTAGAAAGATCCTTACCCTAGCCCGACCCATCCTCTTCCTTTTTTTTGATCCGCCTCGTCTACACAGTCTCCGCCGTTGCTCCTCCTTCATCTTTGCTCCGTCGTCTTTCCCAACCAAACAACGCTGCCAACGAAGATCCCTACTCACATCATTGTTGTTGTGCCGCGTTTGTACAAGTTCTCCACCCCTATTTGTGTAAAGTCCTCCGCACATACACCCCGTGCTCTATGTGCATGATGAAGTATCTGAGTAGTTTAGTTTTTTTTGTCAATTGTAGGTCATCGATGGCTTCCTTGTCCTATAGTGATGAACTTTATGAATTTATTTTCAATGAGTTCATTGACTTGTTGGATTTGGAAGAGGACAATGAGATGCTTCTGTTTATGAGCAGTCGAGAGGAATTAGAGAAGGAAGAAAGGCATGTACTATAATTCAAGGGTCAATACAAGGGGAGTAGAGTTGTTCCTCGGGATAGGATCACTTGCGCATGACTTATTTACAATGTCTACTTCAAACCAGACCCAATATCTCAAAATGGTTTCTTTCATCGACGCTATCAGATGAGAAATGTATTATTCTTTCAAATAGTGAATGCTATGGAGGAGGCTGATGACTACTTTAATCCAACGAATGATTGTTGCGGTAAAGAAGATTCGGATAGAGAAGAGCACATTTTTGAAGGTCAGGGTGCAATTTGCAAGCACTGTGGTGAATGTATTTGGACCAGAGTATCTGAGAGAACCAATTGTGGAGGGCACAGAAATATTATTGACAATAGGAGAATTAAGAGGATTCCTAAAGACGTATATAAGGGGTTGGATTAGCTCAATCTAATTGTAGATGTCCTAAAGGGTTCACCACCTCTTAGTGGGACATATAATATTTTCACAATAAAAAGAAACAATGGCGCTAGCTAAGTGACAAGTTCTGACATTTGAAACGGAATCTTGTATCTATAATAATTGTCTAACTAACTCCATAGAATAAAAATTGGAACATGGTGGGCGGCTAAAGTCTACCATACGATCATACATATGTTTGTCCAAGTTGATTGTATGTTGATGTGAAACCGGAAGTAGTAAGTAAATTATCTAAGATGAATGATCCATACAGTAAACCATAAGCATAAGAGTTGGCTAATTCAATAGAATAATTACCCCAAAATAATTGGTACTATACCATGGCGCATATATAGACACGCTTGAGTTTTACCAAGAGGGGTGATAATCTATATTTACAAAATGCACGACAATTTTCAGACACGGACCAAGTCTGTAAGATGCAACTTGCGGACCAAGTCTGTAATACACAACTTGCATAGTTACTATATATAATCATGGCTAGTATCTCTGTTTCAACATATACTTTGATTTTTACCTTTCCCACTACCCATGTTTCAAAACTATAGCTTCAGTTGACCACAAATCTTCAAAAATAAAAAGGCTATTAGAACTTACGTGTGCACTAGCTCGGTGTATGGATTATGCTTCATTATCATCCAGAACACAGTGAACCGTTCACCAATGGCATGTAACTTGGTGGGAATAGACAGGGAGGTGTTTACCTCTCATGGAGTCATGGATGTTGGTTTAGTGTATGGATTTGTCATGCAATGAAGTATGTGGCCTTCTTTCTATGTCCAACTATGTCATGGCTATTATTTCTTGAGTTTTGAATTATTAGGGTTGTGTGCATCTTGTTGTGCAAAGGTCAGGTTGATACTCACATCGATTGTATTGTTCAATATTTGAGTCAATAATATTACCTTATATCAGAAAATAAAATGCATTCCAGATTAGAACAATCTTGATAAAATGTTATATGAATGTCTAGATTTTTGTAATAAATCGTACAGATGCATTGGTAACCAATGTGTACACAAATCTTACATTCAAGTGCATGTCACCGTTACCAAGTTTTCGGATCCAATGTATCAATGTGATTACTAATGTGAGGTTATTGAGTACTCTAGGAAGAATCCTCAAAAGAAGGCTGGAAGCTCCTGCAATTACATTAATAAAAATATTGTTGATTCAGTTAATGAGGGAAATTGGAACATAAACTAAGTACAAACACAAAAGATGCTACAAAAGAAACTGGAGCTTACAGGCAGGTTTAGACAAGCATGAAAATACTCTAGGATTTAATTTTTCCTTCACGGAGATGAAGGCCGAGCTAGAGTTGATGAAATTTGAAGTTCTGACTTTTAGAATTGAACCTTTTACCCATACAGAAGATTCTTTCAATTTTTATTAAGTAACTCATCTAAGGTACACGTACATATGAAGAGTTTGTTCCTTCTGGTTCTGTCTTTCCTGCATATTTGTGGAAGTTCTACATTTCGTATCTTTATCTGAATCTGAATATGAACATCAAATATTGTTCTATCTAAATTTACATTTCACCCCATTGTCTAAATCTGCATGACAACATCATCGACCATGACCATCTAAAAGCATGAAATTCATGATGTGTGTAGCTCACCCCAATATGTGATTCCACCTCTAATCTAAACATGTCAACAAGACTTATCCTCTAGAAAGTTTGTGCCGAAAACACATGAGACTTCGACCATGGTATCTCCATGTCTGAAGCTTAGTAAGTCACATGGAACTCAAATGCTCCTTTATGAACAATAAAATAAAAAAGATCAAAATTAAAGAAATTGATTTATTTTGCAATACACATTGATTATTTTTCTTTCTTTATACAAATTTTTGTGATGTAATCGCATTCATAAATGTACGCGCAAAACTAATAAAATTAACAGTCCCAACTACAATCACAAAGTATGCATTTTATTCACAGAAATTTGCATGCATATAAAACATTCAACAATGTTTCTTGCCAAAAAAACCAGCACTTTTTGAAAAATTATTTTACTCCATACTACTTTTTATTTATTTTATGATCACAAAGATGCATTTAAACCAGAACAAAAAAGTCTAAGGACCGTTACTATACAAAATTCTAACATTCATGTAGACGTTACCGATGCAATCACGTTATCGGAGTACAAAATTTAGTGGTCCAATATCCGTTGAACTGTCAACTTGATATGGAAAGATGCCGAAATGGTTGTACAATGAGTGATTATTCTTGTAAGGTTGTTTGATTTACTCGAAGTTCCTTTTTCAATCTTTTTCTTGACCCGGAGCGGAGACCAAGGTAGGATAAATTAAATTAGAAGTTCTGACTTTTGGTATAGATCTTTGTACACATATACACAATCCTTTCCCATTTTCATTAACTAAACTCTGCAACGGTCCCGTTTAGAGTAGTAATGCCTTATCCTTCTTGCTTAGCTGGAGATACTCTGAAGTTCTTTGTTTTGTGTTTCTTTATCACAATTAGCAATCATCGCAATTAGCACTCTGAAGTTCTTTGTTTGTGTTAGTTCTGGAGCGGAGCAGATTGGAGTGAACGATTCGTTCCCGCTGGGAGGGGGCTACGAGCGATCGATTCTGATGTCTTTAATGTAGTCGTCCGCGTTTAGTAAAATATTGCATAAACACCTATCTAACACAACTACTATTGCTATTTTAACGGTTATGATCATTTACTCTTTGCTAGGAGATCTGGTTTTGAATCCTAGGATTCTTGTTTTTAGCGGGTTTTTATATAGTGAAAATATGCACTATAAAAAATATTAAAAATAAGTTTTTTAAATAAATGGCAATTTAAAATGAAAAGTATTTTTTCCTTTTTTCATTTAATGGTAAATTTTCCATGCGGCTTTGCGTAGAACAACTAATTTCTGTGAAATTTTCCATGAAAATTTTGTGCTAAGGTAAGTTATTTTTGGTGAATTTTGCTACGCTCTGCCATGCTAAAAAGCTCATGCTTTGAAAAAAAACAATAAACTATCAATTGCCTTCAATGTTCTACAATTTTTCATGCTTAGTATGGCAATTACCATGTGGCTAAAGAAAAGAAAAATACCATGCTCCATGATCTGAAAAACTGCAGTAAACCAATTGTCATTCATGATCTACACTTGTCATGCTTAGTATGATAATTGCCATTTGGCAGAAGAAAAAGAAAATTCCATGCTCCATGATCAACAATTGAAATGTCAAAAAAATACATTTGCCACACTACATAAACTAGAATTTCCATATTCAATTTTTTTTATCATCCTGCATAAACTGAAATTGCCATGTCTAAAGAAAACCATTTGACATACTGCATAAAGTAGAATTGCCATATCCAAAGAACATTTGCCATGCTTATGTAACTAAAATTGCCATGCTATATACTACAAATGCCACAAGTGTTGGAAAACGTAGTAGAAAACAAAAAAATTCGGCCTACGAAGCAAGAACCCAAGATCATCCAAGAAGATTGCATGCAAGGTTTTAGGTCATGGCTCACCAACCAATGTAGCGGAAGTAGAGTTGGTGAAGACCGTTGGTGCAGATCCCCGCAGCTAGGAATTTCAATGACCTCCCAACCGCGAGGATATCGATCCCGCGTACCGTTCCACGATCCGTTGCGCGATCTGTCCCGCGAACCGTCCCGCGATCTGTCCCGATCAAGTCCCACGAACAAGTCCCTCGAACATGATCTCCGAGGAAGAAGAAGGACCTCGAAGAAGGATCAAAGGTATGATCCCTCTACCGGTATCCACACATCCCGATGTAGCAATCCAGCAGCGCTCCGCCGTCCAGAGAAGAATGCCACCGAGAGAAGCTAGAGGGAGAAGAGCCTAGCGGCGTCCGGACTAGAACGATCTAGCCCGAAGAGAATTAGAGGCGCGTGGGATTTAGCTGGGGCAGCCTTGGGGCTTTTCTGGTGTGTCTTTGGGGCTACCCCTGCCCCTGAATATATAGGTGGAAGCCTGGGGTCGCAACTTGGGCGAGGGTTCTCCCCAAAGTCGGTTTTGGCCACCAGGAGGAGTCCAACACGGATTCCCCACCGAAACGCCGCGGACCCCGGCGTCCTGGTCCAAAACGCCAGGGACCCTGGCGTCTGGGCCTTGGACTCAAGGAAAGTCCTTTTCCTTCCGAGTTACGACCTTGTGGACCTTCCTACTTGGTCTAACGTCGGTTTCCGCGGTTTGGAGAGTTCCTTAACCCTCCGGATACTTCCATAAGCTCCCGGGAACCTTCCGAAACCTCCCGGAACATTTCCGGAAGTCCCGGAACAATTTTCCCGATGTTCCATAACCTTTCCACAACTATTACCGAATGTTGCAAAACCTTCCGAGACTATCACGGATGTCTTGTTACCACTTCAAGGCTCTTCTTGAATGTTCCGGAATCATTCGAGACCGTTCTCAAATATTCTAAAACCATTCGGCACCACCTAGAACACTTCTAGTGCTACCCGGAAACACTTCCGGTTCCACCCGAAACAATTCCGGTACCCTTTCTCTTTTCATCTCCTAGTTCTCTAACAGATTACTACTCGTTAAGTGTGTGACCCAATAGGTTCGGTATAATGCGGACATGACTCAGAACATCTTCCGGACATAGGTCAACAGCCTTTTGTCAATAGCCAATAATCAATAGCGGAGCCATGGACATCCATGTTGACTCCCGCACATACACGAATAAACTTCGAGTGAAACTTTATGTTTAGTCATGTACCATTCCCTTTGCTTCGTGATATATGACAAAGTTAGAGGATAGATGTTTGGCACCCATGTGTAACAACTTCTTGAACACAAGCCACTTGTTATCCTCTTTGCTCGTTTGTCTCTATTTCTCGTTATTGTATTCCGGTATCCCCGTGATTAAATCACAATGCGTCTGGCCAGACTAGAATAGATACCGTCATACCGAGTGGGCCCAAAGTCAATATCTCTTCATCGTGAAGGAGCAAATCCCATTCTTGAACTATCACAGTCACTATCCACACCATCTGACATACCCAGAACTTATTTTACTACTTCCCATTTACGGGAGGATTCATCTAAGAACCAAAGCATGTCTTCCTGTGTGAAGCAACTCGATACTCTCATGGTCTAAGGAATTACGTATATGATAACATTTCATGATATGACTTATAACGTAGTTACGATGTGATCTCTAAGTATATCATTCAATACTGGGGTCGGTTCAACATCATTGTTCTGCTAACAATATGTTCCCATTGCTACTGACATCCTTGTTACAAGAACAATGTCCATGATTAAGAAAATGTAATCATCAGTTAGCACATGAGCTGGTCTTAGAGGCTAAACCAGGAACTCTTGGTGTTTACATTTCCACACATGCAAGTGAGTTTTCTTCTGAATCTCATAGTCAGGGTCATTGCAATTATAGCACAGAAATATAAACATTAATTACGAACGTGGAAATATATATAATAACATTTTATTATTGCCTCTAGGGCATATTTCCAACAATAAGTTCAAAAAAAATACATTTGCCATGCTATATACTACAAATACCATGTTCAAAAAAAATACATTTGTCATGCTATATATATACTAAAATAGCATGTCAAAAAGAAACATTTGCGATGCTAGGTAACTAAAATTATCATGCTATATATACTACAAATGCCATGTAAAAAACATTTTCCATGTTGCGTAACTTCATTTCACCCCGTTGTCTAAATCTGCATGACAAGATCATCGACCATGACAATCTACAAGCATGAAATTCTTGATGTGTGTAGCTCACCCCAATATGTCATTCCACCTCTAATCAAAACATGACAACAAGACTTATTCTCTAGAAAGTTTGTGGCGAAAACATATGAGACTTCGACTATGGTGGTGCTCTTCAAGTACCATGTCTCTAGTTTCGGGGTGAAACCATAGGCCCGACCTTCTTTGGTTTGTAGCTGGCAGTGGTGGTTATGCTTCCTTGTTGAAGGTCTTGTCTGGAACTTACCCACACTTTCTATTTTGAGTAAAAACTCACAATTTGGTCTATGCGGTTGGATATGGTGATGATTACGTCCATACATCGTTTCCTTGCTGAAGACATTGATGTTGGGAACCTTCTCGTCGTTGAGGTATTGTTAACGACGAGGTAGTAGTTGATGTTTCATTATTGTAGTGGATCTTTTTCCTTGTCTTGGCCCCTATGGATTGCATGGGTGCATCCTAGTCATGCAAAGCTGATGTGTACTCGTTGTGTATGTATTCCCTTGGTGCGATAATATGAGTAAATGAAAATCACCCTTTATCAATAAATGTCAAGATTACTTTTTAGGATTTCTGAACTTGTCAGTGTAGTGTTCATCTGATGTGTGAGGTTTGTACTCATTCTGATTGTATTGCCTTAATGCAATATTTGAGTCAATAAATTTTCTTTATGCAAAAAAGAAGAAGCAGTCTTCACTAGAACAATTTCACTCAAATGACATCTCCATGTCTGAAGCTTAGCTCCTCTATGAACAGTAAAATAAAAAAGATCAAAATTAAAGAATTTGATTTATTTTGCAACACATTGATTTTATTTTCTTTATGCAAATTTTTGTGATGAAATCACATTCATAAATGTACGCGCAAAACTAACAAAATTAACAGTCCCAACTACTATCACAAAATATATATATTCTTCACAAAAATTTGCATGCATATAAAACATTCAACAATGTTTCTTGCCAAAAAAACAGCACTTTTTGAAAAATTATTTTACTCCATAAATTATTTATTTATTTTATGATCAAAAAGATGCATTTAAACCGGAACCAAAAAGTCTAAGGGACGTTACTATACAAAATTCTAAAATTCATGTACACGTTACCGATGCAATCACGTTACCGGAGTACAAAATTTAGTGGTCCAATATCCGCTGACCTGTCAACGTGATATGGAAAGATGCCGAAATGGTTGTACAATGAGTGATTATTCTTGTAAGGTTGTTTGATTTACTCGAAGTACTTTTTTCAATCTTTTTCTTAAACCGGAGAGGAGACCAAGGTAGGATGAATTAAATTAGAAGTTCTGACTTTTGGTATAGATCTTTGTACGCATATACACGATCCTTTCCCAGTTTTATTAACTAAACACTGCAGGGGTCCCGTTTAGAGTAGTAATGCTCTAAAGTTCTTTGTTTGTGTTTCTATATCGCAATTAGCAATTATCGCAATTACCACTCTGAAGTTCTTTGTTTGTATTAGTTCTGGAGCGGAGCGGATTGGAGTGAACGATTCGTTCCCGCTGGGAGGGGGCAACGAGCGATCGATTCTGATGTTTTTAATGTAGTCATTTGCGTTTAGTAAAATATTGCATCAACACCTATCTAACACATCTACTATTTTTATTTTAACGGTTATGATCATTTACTCATTGCTAGGAGATTTGGGTTTGAATCCTAGGCTTCTTGTTTTTAGCAGTTTTTTATATATAGTGAAAATATGCACTATAAAAATCTTAAAAATAAGTTTTTAAAATATATGACAATTTACAATGAAAAATATTTTTTCGTTTTTCCATTTGATGGTAAATTTGTGATGCGGCTTTGCACAGAACAACTATTTTTTGTGAAATTTTCTATGAAAAAATCGTGTTAAGGTAAGTTATTTTTGGTGAATTTTGCTATGATCTGCCACGCTAAAAAGAGCATGCTCTGAAAAACACAATAAACTATCAATTGCCTTTCATGTTCTAGAACTTTCCAGGCTTAGTATGGCAATTGCCATGTGGCTAAAGAAAAGAAAAATATCATGCTCCATGATCTGAAAAACCGCAGTAAACCAATTGTCATTCATGATCTACACTTGTCATGCTTAGTATGATAATTTCCATCTGGTAGAAGAAATAGAAAATGTCATGCTCCATGATCAACAATTGGCATGTCAAAAGAAAAATACATTTGCCACACTACATAAACTAGAATTTCCATGTTCAATTTTTTTATCATCCTGCATAAACTGAAATTGCCATGTCTAAAGAAAACCATTTGACAAACTGCATAAAGTAGAATTGCCATATCCAAAGAACATTTCCCATGCTTATGTAACTAAAATTGTCATGCAATATACTACAAATGCCACATGTTGAAAAAAAATACATTTGCCATGCTATATAAATACTACAAATACCATGTTAAAAAAATACATTTGTCATGATATATATATATATACTAAAATAGAAGGTCGAAAAGAAACATTTCCCATGCTACGTAACTAAAATTATTGTGCTATATATACTAGAAATGACATGTGAAAAAACATTTGCCATGTTGTGTAAATTAATTTGCCATGCAGCATAAACTTCATTTGCCTTATCCAAAAAAATACATTTGTCATGCTCCCTTAAAAAGAGTTGTTTTACTATTATTAAAAAATGCCATGTTTTATAACCTACAATTGACGTGCTTATTATGATAAACTGAAGAAAACAATGACATGCTTTATAACTGTCAATTGCATGCTTATTATGATAAATTGAAGAAGAAAAATGTCATGCTCCATGAACTACAAATTGCCATGCTATTGGACCTTCCATGTGTGAGAAAAAAACTACCATGTATAATTTTTTATTGTAAAAAGTTAGCATTTATAACGAACAATTTTTTGCATGTTTTTATCTCTTAAAAAAAGGATGACATGGGTTTCGAACCCTAGTCTATATATACTACAAATGTCATGTAAAAAACATTTGTCATGTTGTGTAACTTCATTTTCCATGCAGCATAAACTTCATTTGCCATGTCCAAAAAAATACATTTGACATGCTCCCTTAAAAAGAGTTTTTTTAGTATTAAAAAAATGCCATGCTTTATAACCTACAATTGCATGCTTATTATGACAATTTGAAGAAAAAAAATGGCATGCTTTATAATCGTCAATTGCATGTTTATTATGATAAATTGAAGAAGAAAAATGCCATGCTGCATGAACTACAAATTTCCATGCTATGTGACCATCTATGTGTGAGAAAAAAAACTAATTTTTATTGTAAAAAGTTACCACTTATTACGAACATTTTTTTTGCATGTTTTTATCTCTTAAAAAAAGAAACAAAGGAAGGATGACATGAGTTTCGAAACCTAGTCTATAGTAGGATACAAATACACTAGTGCAACCTCTGCATTATGTGTGTTTGTCTAGTGTAAAGGTGTTCACGTAACCTATTATTCCACGCGAACTGATGTATTAACTGACGTTGCATGTTCTCACTGCTTCAAGATTCGTGTGATTGATCAAACGGTAAAAAATGTGTTAGCGCGAGATGACGAGGGAGTTGACGTTCGCTCTGTATGATTTACCTATATTTTTCTTAAACGTATTTCTCCAACCCATTGACTTCAAATAGGCTATGTTGTATCAAGCAAACTAGAACTTTTTCAGAAAGCATCATGAAAGGAGTATCAATTTCATAGAAAGGAAGGTCAATCAACTGAGCAACAGCCAAAAGCATACAATGCTAGCTTATTCCATAGCCAACCGTGAAAGAAAATTTAGTCAGCAACATCCACCTTCACCGGCTTTCTCACCCTAAAAACAAACTTGTCGCCTCTAAGCATGTTAGCGTGGCTCCTCATCGATCTCACCCTCATCGAAGAAGGCGGTAGTGATGTCTTTGGATATTTGAGCTACACCATTGAAACTATGAACGTGTTTATATTAGTAGTCTGCATTGTTTTTTGGTTTCCGTTTGTGTGATTTAGTTGGACTTGACTGGATGAAAAACAAGGTTAAAAACATGTTACGCACACATGCGTCAACGCCTCCTACGGTGGAGGCGTGGATCCGGACCTACGGACTAATGTTCGGCAAGGAGTGGATGGCGTTCACTCCTGCTGCCTTAGTCGGGTGGTCGTGAAGTGGATGGTAGGCGGAGTCTAGGGACACGGATGTTGGGGCGGCAGACTCAGGTGTTGGTTCGCATGTTTGGCTCTCCGGCATGCCTCATTGCGAAGGTGGTGGCTTTCTTCTTGGTCGTCTGGATGGAAAGAGGTGGAGAGGCGGGTGGCTCTAACACTCCTTGTCTCTGGCAGTGGTGGTGCCTCGATCTAGGCATGGAGTTTCGATCTCGTTGGGTTTGCCTTGAAGGCCTGGTGGTGGCACGGGGGTGTTTCAAGAGAATTCTTTGCGCTCTATTGCCGATGATGGCGACGCCCGCAGGCACCGCTCTCTTCTTGAAGACATTATCGAGGGGCTCCCTTTGTGGTTGGGTTCCGGGTGAAAACCTTTGTCCACGTGGACTAGACAGCGATGATGCTTTGCCGGTCTCCCTCTTGAGGTGTTGTCGAGGAGCTTAGGTGTATAGGGCATAGCGTGATGTGGTTTTCAGTTCGTCATGTTTTCTCTTTCATATCTTGGGATCGGCTGTTTGAAATATACCTCACCAGTGATTATTCTTGTGAGGTTGTAGTGTACCCAAAGTTCTTTCTTCAACCTTTTCCTTGACTCAAAGCCGAGACCAAGCTAGGTCAATTAAATTAGAGGTTCTGACTTTTGGGACAGAACCCTGTACACGCAAAGAAGATGCTTTCTCATTTTTATTAAGTATTAACTCTGCTAGCTCTAAACTAAAATTAGAGGCAACAATATCATTAACTGAACTGAAAGTTCTGACTTTTGAAACAGAATCTTACATGTAAATGAAAAATATTTCTCTCTTGGAAAAAAAAAGCAGCACATGGTACATGGTACTCGTTCAGCTGGAAGTTCATGTACCGTGTTGTGTTGCTGCAAAATGGCAAATAAGAAACGACAATATTTATATCCCTTTCCCTCGATCTTGATGCCACAGGCACCACCCCGCGGACGCAGCTGAAGTTGGCATTCTTTTCCCTCGAGCGATGGTTGTTGGCACCTTCGGCGCACCATCAAGATGGCTGGCGATTGAAGGGGCATATGGAACCAATCGTATTGTTCTGTGTTATTTTTAACACAAGAGAGGAGACTTAGCTAGAGTTGATTAAATTTAAAGTTCTGACATTCAAAACAGAACCTCTTACGCATACCAGATGCCTTTTCCATTTTTATTAAATGTAGCTGAGGTCCGTATTCTAAAAGGTTTGTTCCTTACCACTCTATCTTTGATCTTTCCTAGAGATTTCCGAGTGCTGGGTGGCAAAATCACTAATTAAAGGTTACTCCTTGCAGTGAGCATTTCTATCATTTTCGTGATTGATAAATACTTGTTCTGTAAAGAAATATAAAAGTGTTTAAATCACTACAATAGTAACCTAAACCCTCATATGAAAACCGGATAGAAAAGAGCATACGCATAGCAGCATTCTTCAACACCGAAACTACTATGTGTACCATGATTGACGATACAATCAGTGTACGATTCTCAATCCGGGCCGCTACGCTGCCCTGTCTGTTACGTGTGGATGGTCATATACTGCTATCGTATGAAAATCAGATAGAAAAGGTCATACGCATAGGAGGGTTCATTCCCCATAGAGGGAGGGAGTAGCACATTGCATGTCCATTACTTATCGCAATTTGGAATTATTTTTGTAGATTCCATTTTTTTACAAAAAATATCAACAAAAACGAGCATTCAAATCATGAACCCTTCTAACCGTTAGATTGCTCACATCGAGGTCTTTGAAAGTAGATTCCATGTTAATAGATTTTGACAAAAAAAATCGCGAAAAACACGTATGTGTTTCCACAAGAGGTATGATCATGCCTCTCGGGAAAAAAAGAAAAGCACTTTATCCTTCTACGAGGCACGGGCACAGAAACAAACATGTGCTTCCACGAGAGGGACGATCGTGCCTCATAGGAAAAACACATTTTTCTTTTCTTTTTAAGAGGTACGGGGCGTGCCTCTCGCCAAAGAAAACATGTGCCTCCATGAAAAACACGTTCGTGCTTTAAAAATTCATTTTCTTTTGTTTTCGGGAGATGCGACCATGCCTCTTGTGGAAGAAAAGCTGCGCCTCCACAAGAGGAACCATTGGATCTCTATTAAAAATTAAAAAATTTGCATTTTTCATGTATTTTTTATCAAAAAAAATTCTCCAAAATATAAGAAAAACCACGCGAAAACCAAAAAAACATCTAAACCCCACAAATTCGTACACAAAAATAAGAAAATGAAATCCCAAGGAAGTGCTCAGCACGCGACACGTGGTGTGCTCTCAACCCAAAAAATGACACTTTCGGGGGCTATCGGAGTAGTACTCTCTAATCGGTTGCTCTCGCTTTGTGGGCGTCAAATATTTCAGATAATAGTTAGCGTTTATTCGCAAGTAGGCCGCAAAAACTAAACCTATGATCAAAGACCGCTGCTGCATTTCATCGATGCGGGATTCTATTTTTTGTGGGCGCGACCACCCAGAGCACCCTTTCAGGAAAGTCAAGACGAACAATAGTATGAGGGAAACTTCAATGGTTGATGCATTTCCTATATCCGTCTTTGTTTGGGTTCCCGTAGATCAAAAAACACGATCCACCGCGCAGATGCAAACGAACGGTTGTTCGCTCTCGTATCCGCCTTGATACGTTTCTGAAACAAATTCGGACGGGAATACATCCGAGCTAACATAGCATGGATGAAAATGTCGTCTTCCTTTGTTCTTCCCTAGCCCACCAGTCTTCTTCCCCCGACCCCATCCAAAACAACCTCGACCCCCGCGACCATGTTGTCTCATCACCGCCACCCAGACCCACCGTTACCCCCTCGAACACCACAGGAGGACGTTTGCCGTCTTGTAGCTCGAGGCCTGCATTGTCGTAGGAACACAACCGTAGGCTCCCATTATCATTCGCACACCACTGACCTTCATGGTATCCACTGGAGGACGCGGAGCTCGCCAGCCCGAAGGAAGGGTGCTTCACCAATACGTTGAGGCTCTCCACGGGCGCACGGAAGGTGTTAGACCGTTTGCAAGGTCGAATCTCGTCCACGACCGCCCATGTCCAGCGAAGTACAAACTTGACTCACATCAGTCGGAAGGATCATGGTGGACAACTCGGATGAGTTTTTTTACAGTAACATCATGTTCATCATCGTCTAAAAAATCGCCCGACAATGATAGTGAGGTTGTGGTTGCTACACTACTCGTGAATGAACACATTGCGAGGCGACGACCAATGTTCAATGGATCGATATTGGTTCATGCTCCTAGGTTGACTCGCAATATAGAAAATGACCTTGTCATTCCATTTAACGATTATTTTCATCAGACGGATCCACTATTCCGTGCAAATCTTTTTTGGCACCGCTTCCAAATGGGGAGACCATTGTACAACCATATTCGGGAGAGGGTTATGGTTATTACCTCAAATACAAGTATGATGCATTTGGAAGTGTTGGCTTCATATTTTATCAGAAAGGCACCACCATTGTTTGGATGCTTGCATATGGGTGATCTAGTTGACGAGTACATATGCATGAGTGAGTCCATATGCCTTTAGCGTTTATACAGGTTCTACAAATATATGGTTAGAGTGTTTGGTCAACAGTACTTATGAGCACAAAATGTTGATGATACAAACCGATTGTTATTGATAAGTGCTTCGAGAGGCTTTCCGGAGGTGCTTGGAAGCATACATTGTATGCACTAAGAATGAAAGAACTGTCCATTTGCTTCATAGGACAATATAATGTACCTGTTGATGGTTGCATTGTCATACTTCAAATTGTGGCCTCACAAAATCTTTGGATTTCACACACTTTTCTCTGCATGATATATTCACACAATGACATCAACGTGCTTCATCGCGCTTTGATTTTCTTGAGACTTTTTGAAGAAAATTGCCCAAAGCTAAAATACGAGATCAATGAACACCAGTACAACAAGGGACACTACCTAGATGATGGTATATATCCTCCATGTTCTACATTAGTCAAGACAATATCCAAGCCCCATGGAGAAAATCAAGCTAAGTTTACCAAAAAAACAAGAGTCCTAGGAAGGATGTATAGCGTGCTTTTGATGTACTTCAATCCCGATGTGTTATTGTTCGACATCATGTTAGGACCTGGAGTACTGAGACTATGCGGAAGGTGATGAATACTTGTGTGATCATGCACATAATGATCATAGATGATGAGCATGATGACATCATTTATGATGAAGGATGGGATTACCAACGTGATTTGGTTGAGCCTGAGGGCGGCCGTCAAGAAATATGAGGTAGAGCAATTCACTTTCAACATCATGATGATTTTGTTGAGCACATGTGGGCTCACATAGAAAATCAATAGTTGTGTTTGCTCTTTTCCAATTTACTTGGTACAATTTTAAATTTATTTAGTAAACGATGTAGTTTTTATATTTGATTATAATAAACTATATGGGATTATTTTTTAATATTGATTTAGATTGAAATGTATAATATATTCAAAATGCAAAAAAAGGACTCAGCGAACCAAATGGGTCGCTCCCGTTGGATCCTATGACCTAGGATGCACGGAAAGGAGCCAGACTTTAGTCCGCTTGCCAATTCAAATATATAGAAAGCAAACACAATGCATGTCTGTTTGGATCATATGGTAGAGTTTCCCTGCCTAGTTAGAAAAACTAGAAGAATACCCCGCGCGTTATAGTGAAAATCTCTATAAAAACTCTACAATGTAAATTGAAAGGGTATAAGATGTATGTAAATGAAAAAAGGATGGCATGGACAAATGATTGGTACAATAATGGAGATTTGTTAGTGGATGACATGGACAAATGATTGGCTATAATAATATAGATAGCTTGCATGTTGAGATAGACACCATAAATGCATCTTAGTGGAGATTTGTTAGTGGATGACATGGACAAATGATTGGCTATAATAATATAGATAGCTTGCATGTTGAGATTGACACCATAAATGCATCTTATTTAGGTTTTTTCTTTATAAGAGATATAGATTAGAGCATCCCAATGCGGATCCTCAAATCTTTCGCATATGTTTGGATTGGATTGTTCAGATCAATTTTTCTATCCAATGCAGTCATGTATCCATCCACAGATCGGTTCGCCTATCCGTTTTCCCACAAATCTAAAACAACCTGAGGGAGCTTTGCGGTAGTCCGGACCACAGACACATAGGATTCCGATACCCCTCGCCCACTCAAATACCTTTCCCGGCTTAGTTTTTTCCACACTCTGCCCCTACTCCACTCTGTTGCTTTCCATGTGCACCCTCCTTGCCCCCACTACCCCTATCTTCTTTGGTCGCCGGCCAGCATTACCAAACCTCTGCAGCATCCAGGAGTGTGACTACCTCTTAGTACCGTGTTACTAACCACCTCTGATCCACCCACAGCCAGGTACGCTGCGCTTCCTTGTCGTCGCCGTCCATGATGGATAGCATACTCTTGAGCTTTTTTTACTATCCCGTTGTTCATATAGATCATGATGGCAGTATACTCGATGATGGATGACGAGTTGTTATGCGATGCTTGGTCGTTCGTGTCTGCGAACTTCCTAGGCAGGAAGCAAGCGGGCGGGAGCTTTTAGGAAAGCTTTCATTCTTGGTTTCATGAGAAAAAGCACAACGGATACTAGTCTTTGCACTTGAACTTGATCCATGACCGCAATACCAAGTCGCTAGCCCATCGGTGGTACACTATCTACAACTTCATTAACAAGTATCACTGTGTGGTTAGTCAAGTGAATTATACGATGCAACCGGGCACCCCGACTATGAAGATCACTGAACGCGATGCCGTGATGTATCAGATAAAAGATGGCATGTCGTTTACATGGATGCATTGTTGGCTTAATTTGAAGGGTCGAATAAACTCGACCGGACGCCATATATAGCCTCGATCAGTTGCGCTTCCACACGCAAGGGAGTCCCATACCACCCCCTTGATGCATGAACAGAAGGAGGACCCCGCTGAAGGGTTCGTTGCATAGAAAACAAAAAAATTTCTACGATTGCAACTGCCAAGATCACATCTAGGAGATAACTTGTAACGGTTTGAGAAGGACTCACCCTCGAAGACCAAAAAGCTTTAACGAGAACGATTCTCGTGGGTGATGTAGTCGATCACTTGCCGACCTCAAGGTCGTGATGAAGATGGGCGCCACAAACGGGCAGCGCCTCCGTAATCGGTCACACGTACGGATCAGCGACGACCTCCGCCCCTTGCTCCAGTTGGGCAGCGGAAGTAGTGGATCCTCGGGAACTACAGCAGCACTACAACATAGTGGTGGTGGTGGTAGAGAAGATCTTGAGCAGGGCTTCGCCTAAGCACCGTACTCGTGAAACTGGATCAGCTAGCAAGGGGAGGAAGATGCCAACCAAAGGGCATATGAGAGATGGAGGAATTCGTGTGTAGAGGGGTCTCCACCCATCTATATATAGGAGGGGGAGGCAGCCCCCAAGGGGTAGCACGCCCCAAGAGGTGCCCCCACCTCTCCCCTCATCATGTGGGTGGACTCCCCACTCACAAAAACAAAGGGTCACACATTATTCCCATAACTTCCATAATTCTCCACTCAAAATTCCAAGAGTTTATCACATTAAAACACTTTTAATTATCTTGTTTAATGTCACTCAAATTAATGAACACTTCATTCAATGAGTACTTCATTGATGAACACTTCATTCAATGAACACATTAACAATTATCCCCTTGCACTATTTTGATATACCGAAACTATTCCAGCAGTTTTATCAAAACAGTCCATGTGTTGTCCAGTATATTCTTTGGCGTTCCGTATCCACTCAAACGCGTCAACGAATCCTTAAGTGTGTCACCCTACGGTTCGTGAATAAAATGGACATGACAGAGACTCTTCTCTGATCAATAATCATCAGCGGGATCTGGAGATCCATGATGACTCCCACTTACTCAACGATGAACTAGTGATCGTGTGAACCAAAACTCCGTAACCAATTCCTTTTGTCTCGCGATATTTTACTTGTCCGAGATCCGATCATTTGGTATCATCCATACCTAGTTCGATCTCGTTACCGACAAGTACTCTTTACTCGTTTCGTGATATAACATCCTCGTGAGCCAGTCACGTGCTTGCAAGCGATGTCAATGTGATATCACCGAGAGGGCCCAGAGTATATCTCTCCGTCATCTGGATGGACAAATCCCACTCTTGATCCACGAGCCTCAACTAACACTTTCCAAGTACCCAACGACACCTTTATAATCACCCTGTTACGGTGTGACGTTTGATGGAATCAAAGTACTCTTCCGGTGTCAGTGATTGACGTGATCTCATGGTCTAAGGATTAGGGTTACTTCGTGAAAGTTTGATACAGCAATAGAAACTTGATGACATGATCGTATTGCTATAACTACTGTGGGTGTATGTTCATCACATCATTCTCCAATGACATGACCTTGTTATTAACAACATCCAATGTTCATGATCAGGAAACCTTGATCATCCGTTAATCAACAAGCTAGTATAAAGAGAGGCATTACTAGGAACCTTTTCTCTGTTTATTAAACACACATGTATTAACGTTTCCGGTTAACACAATTATAGCATGAAAATAAACATTTATCATAAACATGGAATAAGATAATAACCACTTTATTATTGCCTCTCGGGCATATTCCCTTCAGTCTCCCACTTGCACTAGAGTCAATAATCTAGTTTGGTACTTGCGCATCCAACACCTATGGCATTCAGTTGTTATCCATACGCATTGCTAGTGGTAAACCTAATCTCCAGATCTGACACTTCAGGTCCGTGTGTATTTTCATTTCTTTGCGTCTCTACGCATCACTCATTCACTAATGAGATGGCATTGCATAAATTTGGTCCTCCGGTGAGACCTTAGTCCCTTGAGCTCAAAACATGTTGAATCTATTGTCGTACAATAGATCTTCATAGTATTAGCTCGCTTGGAACTACACCTAGTTTGTCAAACAAACTTCTTGACACAAATGCCCTCCTTTGCTGCTGCTAGAGCAGTCATATACTTAGCCTTTCCTTGTAGTATTCGTTATAATGTCTTAACTTTGGAACTCATCCAAATCCATTTGGAACTATTCCAAATCTATCATGGAACTTTCTTCCATTACATTTTGCCACCTTAACATACCGCCAAAATTGAGATAAATTTAGATTGTATCTTGCGACAAAACTAGTATCAATGTAACACTTTACAATGAACTATTGTCCAACATACATAATATATATTCTTAGTCCTTCCAAAGCACGTAAGGATATCTTTACTATTGTCCAATGATCATCTTATGAATCATTCTGGTATATGCTCATAACATTTAGAGCATAGGACATTCTTGGAATTGTACATATCATGGTGTACATGATTGATCAAATCATTCATGTGATTTTACTCACCAAGTGTCAAAACACTTGAATCTCGCTTCAACCTTTTCCATGCGGCAAGAACTTTTCTCGTCGTTTCCATATTGAACTTATTCAATATTTCATATATGTACTTCGGCCCAACCATATTAGCACCTCAATCTATCTATATAGACCATATTAGCCCAATATACTGGTTTTGCCCAAATCTTCCATTAAAATCAAATTTTCAATGAAACTTCACCCGTGTAAATAAAATATACATCATTTCCAATCAACAATATGTCTTCTACATAATGTATTAGAAATATGTCTCAGCGCTCCCACTTAATTTCTTGCAAAAGCAAGCATCTTCACCGTCTCTGATGAAACTAAACGTTTTAATAATTTCATCATGATGAAGATTCCAACTCCGTGAATTCTTATTTCAACCATTGAAATTTGCATGCTATTTTAGCATCCTTTGAATTAACAGAACCCTTTGGACCGTGTCCTGTACACGTCTTAGGTAACCATTCTATTAGAAGAACGTTGTTCTGTTTGTTCAACTACCATATACCAAAACTAGCATATGTAGTGGTTGCTACAATAATCCGTCCAGACTAAATATCGTTATGAAAGATCAAATCTTGTCATAGCCAACTCTTTGAACATAATCGTAAACCATTTTAACGATATGTCGAATATTTCATAGATGTGAGAACATCCACGTATGTTTCTTTATAGATCCAAACACGGTATCTAGAGGGTCTTCCAAGTTCAGAAACTTGGTTTCTCGTGTATGGAACTATCACGGATTTTATAGCTTCTAGCCATTTTGACGGAGTCAGGGCCCATCATCGCTTCTTTGCATGTAGTCGGTCCATTATTATCAAATAACAATGATTCAATCTCAAATCTTACTATTTGATCGATTATCCCAACTACGCAGTTCAATAGGAACTTAGATCGCCGTGACCACAACCTTTGGGACACGGGAGCCAAGAGCATTGCGGCCGCTTCCGGGACACTTTCCGGCGCTGCGCCACTTAGCACATAAAGCTTAGGTTCAACAACCTAATCGAAGTTCTACTGTCCTCCCACTTAACTTTTCGCAAAAATTCCTTCTCAAGAAACTTGATGCTCTTAGCCACAAAAAAACTTTTGTCTTTAGTGTTCTGGAGGAATACCCAACGGTTACTTTGGGATAACCTACAAAGACGTACTTTATCCGACTTTGGTTGTAAACATTTTACATATGCCTTGCATACCAAAATTTAAGAAAAGACAAATTGGGTTTTATCCCATTCCATAACTTATATGGTGTCATTTCAACGGATCTCGATGGCGCTCTTTTCAGTGAAAAGCGGTAGTCTCTAAAGCTTAATCCTTAAAATATAATGGCAATTTTATAAATAACACCTTTGATCCTTACCATGTCAAACAAGGTTTGATTACATCTCTCGAACACTCCATACTCCTATGGTGTTTCGGGAAATGCAAGTTTTGGAACGATTCCTAAACTCTCAGGCATTTGCTAAACTTTTAACTCAAAAATCTTCTTTTATGATCCAATCATAAACTCTTATTTTCTCGTTACAATGATTTTCACTTCATCTTGAAATTTATTTGAACATTTTCAAACATTTCATACTTCTTCCTTATCAAGTAAATATACACATATATTCACTCAAATCCTCGGTTAAAGTATATGAAGTTATAAGACCCACCACACACGGCTACACATAATGAACTATACACATCAACATGTATAATGTCCAATAAGTTAGTCGTCCGTCCTTCTTTGGCCTATGAACGGAGTTTCAATCATTTCTAGGAAATTCTTACAAGCGTCAGTTGATTCAAAATCAAAAGACTCCAAAATTCCACCAACATGGAGTTTCTTCATGTTATCTTTCCAATATGATTTAAACGGTGTTTCAATCATCTCTAGAAATTTCTCACAACCGTCAATTGATTCAAAATCAAAAGACTCCAAAATTCCATCACCATGGAGTTTCTTCATGTGTTTCTTTCCAATATGATTCAAACGGTGGTGTCACTCATAAGTGATCTTCTAATCATTTGTCTTGCGACATGTTTAGCATCAGTTATTATGGATGTGATTTCTCCAACAAGATTTATAGAGTTCATCCATCTTCTATGAATATGGTGATAATTTGAACAACTATTGTTCGTATAACACCAGAACAGAATAACAATTATTCAAATAAATCTTGAAGGCTAGGTTTAATTCCAACGATAAACACTTTATTTTGTTCTTGATGAGAATCATTCCATATTCATTTGCTAGTTACTCAGGCCATTGCAACTCTTGTATTGCGTTGTTCCGTATGACACTTCATACCAACCAATCAGTATCCAATACTCAAGAATCACACTGTTTAACAAGCAATGAATATACCCATAACATGTATATCATCTATATACCCGAGCTGGACATTTCCAGTCTTTTCCTTTTTCTTTTCGCCAAAATATTTTTCAGATCCTCTTTCAGCAATTCCTTTCCTTTTTAGAAGAATTTATCAACATCACTTGTGGCACCATTCATATGACACATAATCCAAAGTGTGTTAGTCAAATACTAACACCCTTTGATTCTCACTTTGATGTAGATCACCGTCATCAAATGTTTGGTGTTCTTCCAAATTCCATTCTTTAGTAATCTTATAGTGTAGTAAACATTTTACCTACATCTTCCATTCATCCTATCATGACAACTTTCATGACAGAACTACCATAGCTCATAGGGACAAACTGTGAGTACAATATTAGTTCCCAAAACCTTTTTGGGAGATTAGGACACATAGTGTCTCCAACCTTCACAAATTCTCATACAATATGAGAACATGTTTCTCACTAAATTTTACTCTATCACATTGCAACTAAACATTGTTTCAGATATCGCTATATCTTCCACACATGATAGTTTCTGAAACAATCATTTCAGCTCCTAGATAACCTTGATAATAACAAACAACATTTGAATATCAAGGATCATGGAGGCAAGTGTGATACTTAGACACTAACACTGGAATTGTTACTCTCGATTTAATACACATTATTAAACTTCATGGAGCAAGCAAGGTTTGCTAAAGTTTGCAATAAGACTTTAAACTTTAGATTGACACTCAAACAATACGGTACCAGTCCGTAAAGTTAAATATCCAGAATTCTATAGTTCTATTATCTCAATTATAGCTAAGCGCAAAGGTAGTAAACAAATGCCAATGACTACAACGAACTATGCAAATTCACTTTGATTTAGTTCATGATAAAATGAGTTCATCTAACTCCCACTCAAAAACAACATCCCTCGAGTCGTCTTTGGTGATTACACGAACCAAATTCACTACACCACGACCGATCATCACGTGAGGCGGTGTAGCTGCAATGGCGAGCATCTCAATATGGTTCATCATATCATCCATATGACTCGTGCTTAACCTTTCGGTCCATGTTCCGAGGCCATGTCTGTACATGCTAGGCTCGCCAAGTAGAACCTTAGTATTTGCATGTGTTTCAAGGCCATGTCTGTACATGCTAGGCTTGAAAACACCCGTTGTATGCGAACGTAGAGTCTATCACACCCGATCATCACGTGGTGTCTCGAAACGACGAACTTTCTTAACGGTGCATACTAAGGAAGAACATATAATTATCTTGATATTAAGTGAGAGGGATCATCTTATAATGCTACCGAAGCGATCATGATCGTAACTAAGCAAAATAAGATGCATAAAAGGATAAACATCACATGCATGGATAATGTGATATGATATGGTCCTTCTCGCATTAGATCTCCATCTTGTGCGTCTTGGTATGATCTCCATCATGCCACCGGCGCGGCACCAAGGTCCATGGCGCCACCACCATGGTCGTCCTTCTCCATTACAATATATCTCATGGATATATCTACAGCACGCAGGCCTTAAAAAGGAAAAACACAACCATATGGCTCCTGCCGGTTGTTTACAATAAATCTCATTTCATACAACAATTTTGTAACAATGACCATATCACATCACATGCCCTGCAAAAACAAGTTAGACGCTTCTAAATTATCTTTGCAAATTTTACGTGGTTTTGGGCTTCCTAGGAAAGAACCGATCTTACCTACGGACAAGAACCACAACGTTGATTCGCTAGTTGTTTCTTTTCGTCCCTTTCCAGGGCCCTCCGTTGCAAATGCCATATCACTAATGTTAGAGAAACTGACACCCCCAAAGCCACTTTATACGGTACAAGCCGTATGTCAAGCGTGACACGCAATCTGCGCTTAGGGCCGCTTCAATCCAACATTGCCGCAATATGAACAAGTGCACAAAAGAGGGTAAAAACTAGAGGATCAACGCCCACATCTCTATGTGTTCTAACCGTACAAAGCATCTACGCATAAACCTGGCTCTGATACCACTGAAGGGTTCGTTGCATAGAAAACAAAAAATTTTCTACGATTGCAACTGCCAAGATCACATCTAGGAGATAACTTGTAACGGTTTGAGAAGGACTCACCCTCGAAGACCAAAAAGCTTTAACGAGAACGATTCTCGTGGGTGATGTAGTCGATCACTTGCCGACCTCAAGGTCGTGATGAAGATGGGCGCCACAAACGGGCAGCGCCTCCGTAATCGGTCACACGTACGGATCAGCGACGACCTCCGCCCCTTGCTCCAGTTGGGCAGCGGAAGTAGTGGATCCTCGGGAACTCCAGCAGCACTACAACATAGTGGTGGTGGTGGTAGAGAAGATCTTGAGCAGGGCTTCGCCTAAGCACCGTACTCGTGAAACTGGATCAGCTAGCAAGGGGAGGAAAATGCCAACCAAAGGGCATATGAGAGATGGAGGAATTCGTGTGTAGAGGGGTCTCCACCCATCTATATATAGGAGGGGGAGGCAGCCCCCAAGGGGTAGCACGCCCCAAGAGGTGCCCCCACCTCTCCCCTCATCATGTGGGTGGACTCCCCACTCACAAAAACAAAGGGTCACACATTATTTCCATAACTTCCATAATTCTCCACTCAAAATTCCAAGATTTTATCACATTAAAACACTTTTAATTATCTTGTTTAGTGTCACTCAAATTAATGAACACTTCATTCAATGAGTACTTCATTGATGAACACTTCATTCAATGAACACATTAACAATTATCCCCTTGCACTATTTTGATATACCGAAACTATTCCAGCAGTTTTATCAAAACAGTCCATGTGCTGTCCAGTATATTCTCTGGCGTTCCGTATCCACTCAAACGCGTCAACGAATCCTTAAGTGTGTCACCCTACGGTTCGTGAATAAAATGGACATGACAGAGACTCTTCTCTGATCAATAATCATCAGCGGGATCTGGAGATCCATGATGACTCCCACTTACTCAACGATGAACTAGTGATCGTGTGAACCAAAACTCCGTAACCAATTCCTTTTGTCTCGCGATATTTTACTTGTCCGAGATCCGATCATTTGGTATCATCCATACCTAGTTCGATCTCGTTACCGACAAGTACTCTTTACTCGTTCCGTGATATAACATCCTCGTGAGCCAGTCACGTGCTTGCAAGCGATGTCAATGTGATATCACCGAGAGGGCCCAGAGTATATCTCTCCGTCATCTGGATGGACAAATCCCACTCTTGATCCACGAGCCTCAACTAACACTTTCCAAGTACCCAACGACACCTTTATAATCACCCTGTTACGGTGTGACGTTTGATGGAATCAAAGTACTCTTCCGGTGTCAGTGATTGACGTGATCTCATGGTCTAAGGATTAGGGTTACTTCGTGAAAGTTTGATACAGCAATAGAAACTTGATGACATGATCGTATTGCTATAACTACTGTGGGTGTATGTTCATCACATCATTCTCCAATGACATGACCTTGTTATTAACAACATCCAATGTTCATGATCAGGAAACCTTGATCATCCGTTAATCAACAAGCTAGTATAAAGAGAGGCATTACTAGGAACCTTTTCTCTGTTTATTAAACACACATGTATTAACGTTTCCGGTTAACACAATTATAGCATGAAAATAAACATTTATCATAAACATGGAATAAGATAATAACCACTTTATTATTGCCTCTCGGGCATATTCCCTTCACCCGCCACCGCCGGCGTCCTCCTCGAGCAATGGCGGAGGGAGGGGACGATTGACCCCAGCGTCTAGGATTGGAGACCCTCCCGAGTCGCCCTAGCGGGGGCGGGCATAAGTGGAGATTTTGTTCTATCTTCAAGTATTTGTGTGTGTGTGTGTTACGTTACAGTAACATACTATGTTACTATAATCTTTTCTTTTTCATTAACTACTTTTTCACATATGTAAATATGCTTTGGAATATGTTATGTTACTTGTTAAGTTACTTTCACTATGGAGTAAAATCCAACGGCTTATGCATTATGAGGATGGAACTAGTGAGTGGGCATTAAGTAGTACTATTGGCCGCACCATGTCATCATACTCCGCTGCTTACAAATACCGTCGCCCTCTCGCGTCTTATTGCCATCGGCTGTCTGACCTGCTCTACCGGCCTGCTCTCTTGGTCTCCTTCTTCTTCTCTCTTTCTCAATGGCTTCCGCGCTCAAGACCGTCGCCGTCGCCCTCTGCGTGGTGCTTGCGCTGTCGTCCATGGGACAGACGGCGATGGCTGTTTGTGCCACGAGCTGCGCCGCCGCGTGCTCCTGCGACGCCACGGCTCCCTGCCGGCCCTGCATCCAGGAAGCGGCATGCACCGGCATCTGCGGCCCCACCTCCACTGTTCCCTCAAACTGCCAGGGCTGCAAGGACACGGCCAAGCTAGCGTGCGAAGACGAATGCATGTCCGGCTGCTCGTTCGGATAAGGCGCCGCCGCCGGCAGTACTCAGGCGGTGGCCGGACGGCCGCGCGCGCGTCGTTTTATGTTTTCGATCCCTTCCGAGTCGTTTTACTGATATTGTATCGTATGAATAAGCCATTGCAGCCGGGCAAGGTCCGACGACTCCTCGTCCTCGGGAGAAGCTGCTGCCTGGTTGCCTCAGTGTTGTGTCGTATTTTGTTATGTTTTTATTTCCTTCGTTGGTTCGTGTCACTGTAAATTGCATCCGATCTCTCCTGTCAGAAATATTGCATCCAGCATTATGTGCGATTACCGTCCGGGCATACATTTCTGTCTATCTTCATACGGTGTACATGGCCCGTATACGGTGTGCACTAAAAAAACCTCAACATGACTGTAAGTGTTTTACGGTACTCCTACATCAAATTAATTATGACCATTTATTTTTTTGATTTGGATGGCCCAGATTCAACTATACTACACACAATTTCTAAAATTGGAATTGTTGGTGTTGAAAGGGTTTGAGGAGGAATACAAGGTGTAGTGATGAATTATATACGGCTCGTCATGGAACGAGCTGTGTGCTTGAAAAGAATTGAGTTGCCTGCCAAACTCCTATGCAAGAAGTGCACCGTCATATCACCAAGATTTCTGGTGGATGAAGCTAGCAAGCACCGCATTAGAGCAGCTCACATATGAACGGTGTCCTCATCCGCAGACATAATAATCTGATGTTTTTTAAAAAAAGGAGAATATATTAATATCAAAATAATACCAATTACACCTGACCACTGCAACTACGCACTGCCCTGATGATGGTACAGTCAATAAATAACCCTCAAGGATAGTGATGACGGGCTTATTAATCTGGTCAGTTGTGCCTAGTTGTAGCGAAATCCACTCTTACTGCAGCTGGATTGATGTGCTAGAAGAAATCGATCGAATTGCTGCTATATATTGTGCATTGGGCGCAGACAGTTGTAACCATTTCTGTTTCTGATTACTGATAGCCAGAAAATGATTTGTGAGCGGATTATATGGACTGCATACTTGTTTCGGCTGCTAGAGGCCAGGCCATAGCTTAAAGCCTTAAACCATTGAGGTGCAAGGCTTGCAAAATAATCCCTTCGTCCCATAATATAGTAACGTTACTATATTAGGGGACGGAGGGAATATGTGTGAGCATTTGCACCCCATTTCACATTTGAGCATTGATCTCTTGCCCTTTTGCAATCAAATCCGACTTCATCTTTTATTCTCTTGTGGATGGATATAAAATGGTAAAAAGGGATTCGCCAGTTTTTCGCGATTGGTTTTGTTGGAAGCAGAAATAAAATATTTCCAAAGAAAAGAAAGCTCGGTGTAGAAGGTATTGGACAGGTTCAAGTACGTGACGAGTCGCGAACGTGTTGCGTGCCTACGCGTACGAACGTAGGAGTACAAAAGTACGTAGGTACGGTACGTTCTCAGTTTTGTCCCACACGGCTCGCGGGGACGCGACCAGAGTCGTTTATAAACTGGCGCTCGCGATTGACGGGCACCAAGCGGCATGCTTGGTTAAGCGATATCATTGCGATTAGCACGAACGATTATCGACGAACAAATCCAGCCGCGAAAAAAAAACGAAGTTGGGCCGAATCGTCTACTAGGGAATGGAAATGCTGCGCGGAAAAAATCGGACTTTTACCACAAAGCCTCGACTATGGAACGCTGCGCGGAAAAAAAACCGGAGTTTACCAAAAGCCTCGACTATGGAACGCTGCGCGGAAAAAACCGAAGTTGACGGAAAGCCTCGACTCGACTAGGGGAACGCTGCGCGGAAAAAACCGGAGTTTACCAAAGCCTCGACTATGGAACGCTGCGCGGAAAAAACCGAAGTTGACCAACACCTCAGACTACTAGGGAACGATACCACACCGACATGGTTGTGGTGGCATTTTTTATTTTCCTTCGGTTTTGCAACTTTTTTGGTTGCTGGCCCGATTTAAAACTTAAAAGGAACTTAAACTTGGGTTGCCATATGAGGGCCTCGGGGCATTTTCAACCTCGATCTTCAAAAATTTCGTATTCGTTTGAACCAGATTGTTCGCACCATTTTTATTATCTAACACGGATCGATTTGGATATTCATTTTTACGCAAAATCGAGGGAGCTTTGCAGGAGTTTCGATCACCGACACGGCATCATCCGACACCTATGTTCAATTCAAAATCTTTCTGCATCAAAAATTTATTCGCGCAAAGCGATGGCCATGCATTCTTGCTGATCGGCCGCTTCAAACCGAACGTGTCCGCTCACTGGTGTCAGCAAACCGGTCATTGGAACGGTTACCGGCGTGCTGGCCGAGAGTTTCGGTCTCTGCGTTTGTTCAATGCCAAAGACACGCGATAGGATGGTTATCCGTTCAATTTAAATTGGTTGTCCGTTCGTTCGCCTGACGGCATTGAATAGACACTGTGGTCGATAAACCTACTCCAACGCTCCACATTCAAGCCAGTATTCAACCGGCACCCTCATCGTCCCTCTATTGAAACCTGGCCATGCACTACACTATCTGCACTTCTTTCATTCTTCCTCCGTGCTACACTTTCACCATGACGATGAGATCTAGAGCTTATCGACGAAGCAGAAGCACGAGTTAGCTCGCCTAATCGACAACTGGAAAGCCAGGCGTGCGTGTCACATAGAGGTCGGCTTGTCGTCAAGCTCGCCGGAGTTGACTGGTGATGAGACAACGAGGGAGGAGGTGTTAGATGCCAAGACCGAGCCCTTGCCCGCGCCGATCCGTGCTGTCATTACCATGAACTAGGCGCGGGGCCACTTCAACGTCGTCATGGTTGAGGAGCAGCAGCCGATGTCGCTGTTGCTTTTGGCTTTTCGACGGGCGGTGGAGTAGTAGAGGTACAATATGGACCTCTTGGATAATCACCGGAAGGCGGAGAGCCAAATTTATGGTGATATGCCGAACGCATCAGCCTTGGCGGCGGAGACCACAAACTTCATCGAGCAACAACGGGCGCTCTATGAGTCCGCTCGTCGCGGTCGCGTAAGCTACAATGGGTTCCTGGAGGAGGCAAGCGCAGAGACGTCACATTCGATCACGGACGACAACGTAGGAAGCTCAGTCTCGTAGACCTCGCGCGCATTGGGCATCTCCAACGCTAATATGTCCACATCGATGGTGGATCTCACTATTACCGGCAAAATCATACCTTATTGCCACAAACATGCCAAAAGGATAATATTCACATGACATTGGTTGGTAGCTTACTCACTTATATGCTTTAACTAAATATAGGTATACATTATAAAATCTAAATACACATTGATATCCAAAATATACGGCTGTCTAGATTGTGCCTAGGGCCCTTAAGCACCACCTAGGCGCTAGCCAAAGTTCTACTGCCTCGTTTACCCCTAGTGTTTTTCCAACCTTGTCACCGGCAACATCCAGACGACAAACGCCGACTCGAAGGAGGAGTAGACTGCAGGGGCTCCTTTGCTCGACCGCCATGTTCCAATGTCAATTCCGGGAACATCTATGTCGATGACCACAAAAAGAACCAAGTAGCTTCAATTCATGGAGCTCCGGGTCGTCGTGCACTGCACTGGTGTAGTTTAAACTACTTTAAAGTTTTTTTTAAGAAAAACCTCTGATTTACATGAAATGCAACTGGTTTATGTAAGTTATATTCGAATTTGAATGAATTTCGTTTGAGTTTGTGTGAATTTGTTGGGTTTTGGTTGAACTGTTGGAATATTTTGCGACTATGGTTGGATGATTTGCTCCCGCGTTAATAATCGGCTAAGGAACCCAAACTCAAGGCTAACAAAAAGAAATTGTTCCGCTATTTTTTGTTAAATTTTACTATATTCATTTATATCTCTAAAACGGAAGTCGAAGGAATTATAGGGGACAATGCATCGCGGTATTGGCAACTTTTAACCACCTGATCAACGAAGGGACGTATGTTTTTCTTCCATTGTAATGGCCTTTTAGCTATAATTATTAAAGAGAGACAATTGACCGAAGACCAGAAAGAAATCTATGGGCTAACTGCCTTGATTATTAAAGGAAGGGATTTATGGACTAATACATGGATCTGGTGGAGCGGTGCTGGAAGAGGCTTCCACCACCACCCTCTTCTTCGAGTAGTCTACGATCTCCAAATGCAATTTCCTATCTGGAACGAGCACCCAGCGCCACCCAGGAGGTGCGGGACCAGGCGGTGTAGGATGACTGGGCAGGGGCGGCGCCTGGACAGTGCCATGGGAAGCCATCCACGTGAAGGAGGATCTCCCGCCCCAATCCATCCGCGAGCGGCAGATGGCACAACGCGGGTCGTCAAACGACGTGGAGCTGTTCTCAGATCTGTTTTCGACCATGGTAGTGTGGAGGGATGCGGACAGAGAAAAGCGGAGATGGAGGAGGAAGAGACAGATGCGAACGGGAGAGGATTGACTCGCCGGCAGCGTTATAAGGAGATTGCCCTCTACCGGTGGGAGGGGGTACGCTAAAGGATATCATGAATGCGTTCACACTTAAAACCGAAGCATTGCCACCCGTCAGACTGACATGTTTTAGGCGGACCCCTTTCATCAGTTTGATGTGGCCAGATTAAGGGTTGCGCCATGAGCCAATACCAATGAAAGGAAATGAGAAAGGCATGCTTGTTTGCACATAAAATCTTATTAAATTTAAATATACATTATTTTTTCCCGTTGCAACGAACGGGCATTTCTGCTAGTAAATGGTAGAAAGGGACTCACCAGTTATTCTAGTGATGTGGTTGGAAGCTGAAAAAGAAGTTTTGGAGGAAAAGAAAGCTGGGCGTTCTTTTGAAAAAAAAACATTTGAATTCACCGATTAAAAAATAAAAGAGTTCGAGCTGAAAGTCCAAATCCTATAATTGACTTCAATCATACTCTATATTCATGATGCATACGTTGTCGTGGATGATGCAGAGTGTACATGTACGTGCTGGTGTTTTTCTTATATGGAGAATTCGTGGGGATAACGTCTCGGTAAATTGATGGAACTGATTTGAAAGAGCCCTTCTATAAATAAAAACTCGGGAAATATGAAATATAGAGTACGCATTTGAAGGTAGTGGGCCAACATTGGCCCAGTAGGCGGTTCGTTATACCGCGGGAAATACGTAACGTCTTGCGTACCGGGACAGGTTCTCATTTAGTCCCACACGGCTCACGGAGACGCGGCCAGAGTCGTTTATTACCCTGCGTCCGTGCTTGTAGTTCACCAAGCGGCAGGCTTGGTTAAGCGATGACCCAAAAAAACATGTATAAATACCTTAAAAAGGATTAAGATGTATAATAATCGACAACCAAATCCGGCCGCGACTAGGGAACGGTACGCGAAAAAGAAAAGGAAGCTGCCAAATCCGGCCGCGGCTACGGAGGGGGCTCTCTGCCTGCGTGGAGAAAAGCAAAGTTGAACGAATCCTCGACTAGGGAACGATCCCACACCGACATGGTTGTGGAGGCATTTTTTCCATTTTCTTTCGGTTTTTTGCTAACTTGGCCCTATTTGAAACGGTTAGGATATCTTCAATGCGGATTCTTAAATCTCCTGCATCCAGATGGATTGATATGTTTGGATCCGTTTTGCCGTTCAACGCGATTTTGTATCAGATCGTCGATTGGTTCGCCTGATTGTTTTTTTTGTAAATATGATACAAACTGAGGGGGCTTTGCGGAATTCCAAACGCCAGATACGTAGAACATCGACACCCTAACCCACTTAAATCCCCCGGGTCCAGTTTTTCCCCACTTCATCGCTGCTCCTCCTCGTTGCTCTGCATCCACACCCTTCTCGCCCCACTGTCTTGTAATCTTCAGTTGCCGTCCATCATTGTTGGGCCTCCGCGGCATTTAGCACCGTGCATACCGTCTACTTTTGCATTGCCATCCACCTCGGATTGGTTCGCAACCAGGTACATTGCGCTTCCTTTGTCGTCATCGTCCATGATAAATACCATGCCCGATAGGTGTTTGGTCAAATGATATTGAGCTTCTTTGACAGTTCCATTATTCCTTTTAGATCACAATGGCAACATACTCGGTGATCGAGGACGAGTTATTGTGCGAAGCTTGGTTGTCGATGCCTGTGAATTTCCTAGGCATGAAGCAAGCAGGTAGCGGGTTTTGGGAAACCGTCTATTCTTGGTTTCATAAGCAAAAGCACAACTGATACTACTCTTTGTACTTACACATGATCCATAACCGCAATGCCAAGTCGTTAGCTTGTCCGTGACACATTACCTACAACTTCATCCATAAGTACCGTTGTGCAGTTAGTCAAGTGAATTGTACGATGCAATCGGGAAACCCAACTATGAAGATCCATGGATGCGCTAATATGTCGTATCAAAGAAAAGAGGGCATGTCGATTAAATTGTTGCACTCTTGGCTTAAACTGGATGAGTGACTTCTATCGAATGGCTTTTACTGTTCCAAGAAAAGAAAATTAAATTGAATTCAATGAAAAGATAGGTCTCATAGTGCTCCCTTCGTTTTAACTGTTTCTTGTGTTCTTCTTCAACGACTAGGAAGCGATTACGTCAAAATTCATGTTTATAGAAAAGATAGGTCTCCTAGTACTCCCTTCGTTTCAAATTGTTTCTTGTCTTTTTCTTCAACGACTAGGAAGCGATTACGTGAAAATTCACGTTCATAGAAAAGATAGGTCTCATAGCACCCGTTCGTTTCAAATTATAAGATATTTTAATTTTCTTCTAAATAATGTGTGTTTTAGTGTGTGTTTTTATTCATAGTCCATGTTAAAGTATCCAAAACGTCTTATAATTAGAAACTAAGGTAGTACTATGTAACACCCCCAGTGTCATGCTTCAGTGATCCCTCTTGTTAGGTAGTACTCGTACTATGTAACACCCCAATGTCATGCTTCTGTGATCCCTCTTATAATTAGAATCTAAGTAGTACTATGTAACACCCCCAGTGTCATGTTTCAGTGATCCCTCCTGTTAATGAGTAATCACTATGATTAACCTTGCTTTGATCATCTTTGAGTCAAAACAAAATTCAAAATCCTTTTGGTTGTTATTAAAAACAATGTGGGAAAATAAAATTAAACCAAAAATTGTGCAAGCAATTTTATTAAATGTCTAAATATCAGTAGGTCATGTTAAAAATTAAATAGGGTTTTATTAAAATATTTTACTAGTGTAATTAAATCAAAAGAGTAGCAAATCAACACCATGTGACCTTTTAATGTTTAAATGGGATTTAAATCAATTTTTAAAAATGTGCCAAACTTTTGGTGGCATCACTATGTGGTGCAACAAGAATATTGGAACTAGTTTCACTTTTTTACAAAAAGCCAATACTGTAGGAGATATGCCCTAGAGGCAGTAATAATAGTTATTTTGTATCTCCAAGTTTGTAATTAAAGTTTATGTTCCATGCTATAACTGCAATGATTCTCGAGTCTTCCATAACCACGAAGCTTAGAGGGAAACTCATTTGCACGTGTGGTATATTAAGCAGTAAAATGTGTTCCTAGTCATGCCTCTATGACTGGCTTAAGTGTTGCATGATGGTCCTGTTTTCCTGATCATGGGCATGAGTATGTCGGCAACTTTATGGGCACAATGTTAGAAGAACACTTGTGTTGAATCGACCCGAATTGATGTTATGCTATGAGATACATTCGTCACAAGTAAATGGTTAATAACACAAAGAAAGATAATGTGTGCATAATTCCTTAGACCATGAGAGCATCGAGTTCCTTCATTCTTGCTTCGTGAACTTTGGGGTTTGTTAAACGTCATCCGTAACTGGGTGGCTATTACGGCGGCTTACGGGTTCACGGAAAAGTATGACAAGGAACGAGATAGCTCAAGATTGGGATTTTCTCATCCGACGATGGATAGATATTCTTTGGGCCCTCTCGATGTTACGGTATCCATCATCGTCTGGCCAGACACAATGTGATTTGATCACAGGGATGCCGTAACACGGAAACGAGAAAAGAGAACAAAACTGGTAACGAGGTAACTGGCATAGTGGACAAGATTGTTGATTCACGGGGATGCTGATAAGTCTCACCTCGGGTATTTGTAACATATCGCGAAGCAACAAGAATAGCACACGGCAACTACAGGTTCACTCGAATATTCATTCGTATGGGTATAGGGATCAATATGGATGTCCACGGTTCCGCTATTGATCATTGATCGGAAAGTGTTCTGGGTCATGTCTATACTTCATCGAACCTACAGGGTCACACGCTTAAGGGTCATCTATCTGTTGAATACTAGATAGGGAGTCTGAGATAAAGTCACAGAAAAAGTTTCGAAGACGGCGGAAAAGTTCCGAGAGAGAGAAAGCCGAAAAGTTGTTTCGGAGCTGCCGGAAATGCGTTGGTTACTTTTCGCTGATGAAAATCCTTGATCCGGAAATGTTTCGGAACACGTCCAAAATTATTCTGGGGGGTGCTGGAAATGTTCTGGGCCTAAAGAAATTTTTTCGGGTTTTTCGGACGCGAAAATAATTGGTTTCATGAATAGTGGAAACACTATTTGGTTGCTTTTTGGAAAGCCACCTTTTGGGGCTTTTCCCAAAAGATCTAGGAGATGACATGGAAGGGTGGGAACCCCTTTTTTGGGGGTCCCACAAGGGGTGGCCGGCCAAGGAGAGCTCCTCCATGGAGCTCCACTTACCTCCCCATTTTGCCCTTTATGTGAGACATAAAGCTTGGACATTTTGGGTTTTTCAAGTGGCACCCTACCCCTTGCCTTTTCCTATAAATAGAGGTGGAGAGGGGCTCTCCACACTAGATCTAACTCTCATAAAAATGCCATGCATGATCTGGTTTTCTTATCTCCCTCCCACGAAATAGTTTCGTAGAGCCGAAAGGCTGTCTGGGTTCCGGCAGGAACTAGTTCTGGACGGCGAAGCCCTGCCGGATAGCTGACACCGTATGTGTGCAACCTGGTAGAGAGGTCGTAGTTTCGATCTTAGTTCAGGTGTGCCTCCCGAAGGGCTGTCCGAGTGATTGTCCAAGATTCTGAGTGTGCCTCCCGAAGGGCTGTCCGGGGAGCATACGGAGGGGAACATCCTCGCGGTTGGGAGGTTGTAAATCCTAGCTGCGGGGGTCTGCACCGCCGATCTTCATCGACTCTACTTCCGCTGCGCTACGAGTCGGTAATGATCAGATCAAAAACCTTGTATGCATCTCCATAGTGATCCTGGGCGTGTTCGTAGTGCGGAAAATTTTCGTTTTCTGTCTCGTTACCCAACAGTGGCATCAAGAGCCGTGCTATGCGTAGATGCAGGTCACGATCTAGAATACATAAGAGATGTATGGGTATTGCATAATATAATTTTGTAGTAGATGAGATCTATTGCTAATAATTATTTATGCGAGTAGCAGATGAAATCTGTTACCCGATGTTCTTGTTGCTTCCCTGGAATTTGCGTATTTCTGATCTTGATTAACGGCATGGTGTAGTTTCAAAGTTCTGGCAATCCGCGATCCTGATTGATCAACGAAGTGCTATCAGTTCATTGAATTCCACCATAGTTAAAGAAAGATGAAATTTCACAGACTAAAGGGCAATGCAGATATGATCTGCACGGGGGTCACGCGTATGACGAAGTTCAGTATGAGGTTCGAGATTTTATTATCTCGTTCTTCATACACCCCGCAAAGTTAATCTAGCGACTTGAATAATCATACTTGAAAATAAACGTTGGTATCTGCAGTTTAAGACAAACCTTAGAAGCCACGTAAAATAAAATCTTGCATAAACCGATTAGAGGCGTCTAACTTGGTTTTGCAGGATGGCATGTGATGTGGTATAGCAGTTCTCATATTAATTTGATTATGTATGAGATGACTATATAATGTAAATTAATTAACATGACCTGCGTGTCATGATTCAGCATGATGGCTGGAGCCATATGATTGCCATTTTAATGACCTGCGTGTCAACCTTATATAATGCACTAATTTTATTAGCTATAGAGATAGCAATATTATCTGGTACATCGACAAGGTGGTGGAAATCTTCGGAAGGTGAACACCGACACAAATGCTGAAGACGAAGAAATAAAAGAATTCTCCGTCAGAAAGGGCTATACCATATCATGCTATTATGAATTGCCTGAGTTGTTTATCCCTTATGATGCACCCTTTTTGATTGCGCGGTAGTCGCTATTTATCAGGGTGATCTCTCACTTAAAAATATCAAGTAGTTTGTGTTCTCCCAAGTGTAGCACCGTCTACAACACGTATCTTTTCGGGGTGCGCCATGTACACATGAGCACGAACGATTTGAGAGGTGTAAGGCGGGTGAAGGTCAGACCTCACTGCAAGATCACTTGGTTGACTTGACGTTCAGGCAGGACAGTCCTGAGCTCGGAACACATGCATCGAAAGATGGACAAAAGTCACATAGAGATGTGATTGGCAAGTTGGCCTACCGATTGAAAATGACGTCATCAGTGATGAACCCGTCAATGACGTCAAATTGAAATACGGATCTTGAATCACTCACAATCAATTATGAGAGATATTGATTTGAGTGGGAGCGCACCTTAGAATAAAATTGTTTATTCTCTAGTGCAAATTAATTATGAACAAAATCTAAATGAAACTTGTGTTTACCGTTGTAGATCTCATGGCTCGCAACACACCGTTCAGCTTAGGCCCAATGTTAGAGAAAGAGAAGTTAGCTGCAAATGGAAACAACTATGCGGACTGGGTCCGTACCCTGAGGATTGTCCTCAGGAGCGCTAAGAAAGTGTATGTACTTGACACGACTCTTCCAGCTAAACCGGTGGAGACTGCCCCGGAAGATGAACAAAATGTCTGGGCCACTAAGGAAGATGACTACAACTTAGTGCAGTGCCTCATGCTAGCTTGCATGAGTCCAGAGCTTCAAAAACGTTTTGAATTCCATGACGCCCGTAATATGATCCGGGAATTGGATGCTCTGTACAAGCAAAATGCACGGTCTGAACGTTATGATATAACAAAGACCATGATGGATTGCAAGATGGCTGAGGGCAGTTCAGTTGGCGAACACGTGGTCAATATGATTGGCTACGCTGAAAGGCTTAAAACCCTGGAATTTCCAATTCCACCAGCCCATATGATGGACATGTTGCTTGCTTCACTCCCCCCGTCTTACGACGGTTTTATCATGAACTACAACATGAATGGGATGGAGAAGACACCGAATGAGGTGCTCGCCATGCTGAAAACTGCGGAAGGAGGACTGCGGAAAAATCGCAAGCAAGTGTTGCTTGTGAATAAAACCGCCAGTTTCAAAAAGAAAGGCAAGTCCAAGAAGGGCAAGGGCGCCGGTAAGACCGTCTCCCAAAGCAACTCTAAGGGCGGAGCCAAGACTGAAACTGAGTGCTTCTACTGCAAGGGCACAGGACACTGGAAGAGAAACTGCAAGAAGTACCTGGCAGATAAGAAGTCCGGAAACACCGGAAAAGGTATAACTGTAATACATGTTAATGTCATTGACGTTTTGCTTGCTAGCGAAAATTCTAAGTCTTGGGTATTTGATACCGGATCGGTTGCTCACATTTGCAACTCGATACAGGGGCTTCAGAAGGTCCGCAAGCTAGCAAAGAATGAAGTCATCATGCGCGTCGGCAACGGCGCTGGGATCGCAGCTCAAGCCGTCGGCATGATGCCTCTACGTCTCCCTTCAGGATTTATCTTAGAACTAAGTAACTGTTATTTTGTTCCGGCATTGTGTAGAAACATTATCTCTGGATCATGTTTGGTACACGATGGGTATTCCTACAAGTCTGAGAACAATGGTTGTTCACTTTATTGTATGGATATGTTTTATGGATTTGCACCCATTGTTGGGGGCCTTTTCATACTAAATCTTGAATGTGGAAAAGATGTCTTTAACGTAAATGCTAAACGCCTTAAGAAGGCTGAAACCACCACCACTTATTTGTGGCACTGTCGTCTTGGCCACATCGGAAAGAAACGCATGCAAAGACTCCACAAAGATGGAGTTTTACCATCATTTGATTTTGAATCATTTGACACATGTGAGGCTTGCTTAATGGGGAAAATGACCAAGACGCCGTTCATGGGTCATCCTGAACGGGCGAATGAATTGTTGAAAATAATACATAGTGATGTATGTGGTCCAATGAGCACAACCGCACGGGGTGGGTATTTCTACTTCGTGACTTTTACTGACGATTTAAGTAGGTATGGATATATCTACTTGATGAAGCATAAGTCAGAAACCTTTGAAAAGTTCAAAGAATTTCAGAATGAGGTAGAAAATCATCGTAACAAAAGGATTAAGTTTCTGCGATCAGATCGTGGGGGCGAATACCTTAGTCATGAGTTTAGCCAACATCTGAGTGACCGTGGAATCGTTTCACAGCTTACGCCTCCCGGAACTCCACAGCGAAATGGAGTGTCGGAACGACGTAACCGAACCCTGTTAGACATGGTAAGGTCGATGATGTCTCTTACAGATCTGCCGATATCCTTTTGGGGTCACGCACTAGAAACTGCCGCTTACACATTAAATAGAGCACCGTCTAAGTCTGTTGAGACGACACCATACGAGTTATGGCACGGGAAGAAACCCGGTTTGTCGCATCTCAGGATTTGGGGTTGTGAGGTATACGTGAAACGTTTACAACCTACCAAACTCGATCCCAGATCAGACAAATGTTACTTTGTAAGTTATCCAATAAAAACAATTGGGTATTCCTTCTACCACCCGTCCGATAACAAAGTGTTTGTTGCCAGAAATGGACAATTTCTTGAAAAAGAGTTTCTCACTAAAGAGGTGAGTGGAAGGACAGTACTACTTGATGAGATTATTGAATCTTCGGCAACCGTTAATATGGCCAAGGAACCGGAAGAAATTCCGCAAATTATCCATACAACCGAGCCGGCAGTTGTTGCATGTGATGCGGAAACTTCAGACAAGTATGTGACTGAACCGCGCAGATCAGGTAGGACCATCGTGCCACCTGAGTGGTTTCATAACGAAATCTTCATCCTTGAAGACGATGAACCTGTGCACTACAAGGAAGCAATGGCGGGGCCCAACTCGAGGGAATGGCATAAAGCCATGAAATCCGAAATGGAATCCATGTACGAAAATCAAGTTTGGAACTTGGTAGAACTTCCAGAAGGCGTGAAGCCCATTGGTTGTAAATGGATTTTCAAAAGAAAGTCAGACGCGGATGGTAACATTACTATCCATAAAGCTAGACTTGTCGCGAAAGGATTCACGCAAGTTCCAGGAGTGGACTATGACGAGACTTTCTCGCCCGTAGCTATGCTTAAGTCTGTACGGATATTACTAGCAATTGCTGCTTATTTCGATTATGAAATATGGCAGATGGATGTCAAAACGGCTTTCCTAAATGGAAATCTCAAAGAAGATGTATACATGATACAGCCTGAAGGTTTTGTCATTTCTAAGGATGCTGGAAAGGTATGCAAACTTCAGAAGGCCATTTATGGTCTGAAGCAAGCATCAAGGAGTTGGAACATTCGTTTTGATGAAGTGGTCAAAGAGTTTGGCTTCATCAGGAATGATGAAGAATCTTGTGTTTACAAGAAGTTTAGTGGGAGCGCAAAAGCATTTCTAATCTTATATGTGGATGACATATTGTTGATTGGAAATAACGTGAATTTCCTTAGCGAAATAAAAGACTCATTGAAGAAGAGTTTTTCAATGAAAGACTTAGGCGAAGCGGCATACGTATTGGGCATCAGAATCTATAGAGATAGATCAAAACGCCTAATAGCGCTTAGCCAAAGCACATACATTGACAAGGTGTTGAAAAGGTTCAACATGGAGAACTCCAAGAAAGGCCTACTCCCCATGTCACCTGGCACAGTACTGAGCAAGAATCAGTGTCCTCGGACTCTCGATGAGCGAGTACAAATGAATGATGTTCCATATGCTTCGGCAGTTGGTTCAATTATGTATGCCATGCTATGTACAAGACCAGATGTTTCCTATGCGCTAAGTGTTAGCAGCAGGTACCAAAGTGATCCAGGATTGGAACACTGGGCCGCAGTCAAAAATATTCTTAAGTACCTCAGAAGGACCAAGGACTTGCTCCTTGTGTACGGAGGTGATGAAGAGCTCATTGTAAGTGGTTACACTGATGCTGGCTTCATGACTGACCCAGATGACTTCAAATCTCAATCAGGCTATGTTTTCATATTGAACGGTGGCGCAGTTGACTGGAAAAGTTCCAAACAAAAGACTGTGGCGGATTCTACGACAGAGGCGGAATATGTTGCAGCTTCAGAAGCCTCCAAGGAGGCGGTATGGATCAAGCAGTTTCTTGAAGACCTTGGTGTGGTTCCAAGTGCTCTGGACCCGGTGGAAATCTATTGTGATAATAGTGGCGCCGTGGCTCAGGCAAGGGAGCCATGTTCTCACCATAAGACAAGACATATTGAACGCAAATATAAACTCATTCGATATCATGTCGAAGAGGGTTTAGTGAAAGTACGCAAAGTTCACACGGATCTGAATGTGTCAGACCCGATGACAAAGCCTCTACCACGAGCAAAGCATGAGCAACACCGAATAGCCATTGGTGTTAGGGAAGCCATGTAACTAGATTATGACTCTAGTGCAAGTGGGAGTCTGTAGGAGATATGCCCTAGAGGCAGTAATAATAGTTATTTTGTATCTCCAAGTTTGTAATTAAAGTTTATGTTCCATGCTATAACTGCAATGATTCTCGAGTCTTCCATAACCACGAAGCTTAGAGGGAAACTCATTTGCACGTGTGGTATATTAAGCAGTAAAATGTGTTCCTAGTCATGCCTCTATGACTGGCTTAAGTGTTGCATGATGGTCCTGTTTTCCTGATCATGGGCATGAGTATGTCGGCAACTTTATGGGCACAATGTTAGAAGAACACTTGTGTTGAATCGACCCGAATTGATGTTATGCTATGAGATACATTCGTCACAAGTAAATGGTTAATAACACAAAGAAAGATAATGTGTGCATAATTCCTTAGACCATGAGAGCATCGAGTTCCTTCATTCTTGCTTCGTGAACTTTGGGGTTTGTTAAACGTCATCCGTAACTGGGTGGCTATTACGGCGGCTTACGGGTTCACGGAAAAGTATGACAAGGAACGAGATAGCTCAAGATTGGGATTTTCTCATCCGACGATGGATAGATATTCTTTGGGCCCTCTCGATGTTACGGTATCCATCATCGTCTGGCCAGACACAATGTGATTTGATCACAGGGATGCCGTAACACGGAAACGAGAAAAGAGAACAAAACTGGTAACGAGGTAACTGGCATAGTGGACAAGATTGTTGATTCACGGGGATGCTGATAAGTCTCACCTCGGGTATTTGTAACATATCGCGAAGCAACAAGAATAGCACACGGCAACTACAGGTTCACTCGAATATTCATTCGTATGGGTATAGGGATCAATATGGATGTCCACGGTTCCGCTATTGATCATTGATCGGAAAGTGTTCTGGGTCATGTCTATACTTCATCGAACCTACAGGGTCACACGCTTAAGGGTCATCTATCTGTTGAATACTAGATAGGGAGTCTGAGATAAAGTCACAGAAAAAGTTTCGAAGACGGCGGAAAAGTTCCGAGAGAGAGAAAGCCGAAAAGTTGTTTCGGAGCTGCCGGAAATGCGTTGGTTACTTTTCGCTGATGAAAATCCTTGATCCGGAAATGTTTCGGAACACGTCCAAAATTATTCTGGGGGGTGCTGGAAATGTTCTGGGCCTAAAGAAATTTTTTCGGGTTTTTCGGACGCGAAAATAATTGGTTTCATGAATAGTGGAAACACTATTTGGTTGCTTTTTGGAAAGCCACCTTTTGGGGCTTTTCCCAAAAGATCTAGGAGATGACATGGAAGGGTGGGAACCCCTTTTTTGGGGGTCCCACAAGGGGTGGCCGGCCAAGGAGAGCTCCTCCATGGAGCTCCACTTACCTCCCCATTTTGCCCTTTATGTGAGACATAAAGCTTGGACATTTTGGGTTTTTCAAGTGGCACCCTACCCCTTGCCTTTTCCTATAAATAGAGGTGGAGAGGGGCTCTCCACACTAGATCTAACTCTCATAAAAATGCCATGCATGATCTGGTTTTCTTATCTCCCTCCCACGAAATAGTTTCGTAGAGCCGAAAGGCTGTCTGGGTTCCGGCAGGAACTAGTTCTGGACGGCGAAGCCCTGCCGGATAGCTGACACCGTATGTGTGCAACCTGGTAGAGAGGTCGTAGTTTCGATCTTAGTTCAGGTGTGCCTCCCGAAGGGCTGTCCGAGTGATTGTCCAAGATTCTGAGTGTGCCTCCCGAAGGGCTGTCCGGGGAGCATACTGAGGGGAACATCCTCGCGGTTGGGAGGTTGTAAATCCTAGCTGCGGGGGTCTGCACCGCCGATCTTCATCGACTCTACTTCCGCTGCGCTACGAGTCGGTAATGATCAGATCAAAAACCTTGTATGCATCTCCATAGTGATCCTGGGCGTGTTCGTAGTGCGGAAAATTTTCGTTTTCTGTCTCGTTACCCAACAAATACTAGGTAAACAAAATAGAAACAGAAATGAATAGAGAAAAGAAAATAACAAAGTGGCCCACCCCTCATGGTGCACCAAGTGTGCAGTGCAGCCGAGCCCATCACCCCAGCCCACCTACCCCTTTCCTCTCCCTGTGATGTTCATCCCGTCGTCGTGGCACCATCGCCATGGTGCTCGGCAGTTGCACGTCGCGCGATGGCCGCCACCGAGGTGCAACTACGCCACCATCACGCGTATATAACCCCCCGCGCACCCCGGTGAACCCTAGCCAAGTTTCCCCCTTCCTCGCGCCGCCTTCGTCCTCCTGGTCTCCGCCCGAGCCCGCCACCGTCTCCATGGCCGCGCACTCCCGTGGCCAGTGACCTCCCCACGTCGAGCCGCCTTGTCCTGCCGCTCCACCGTCGTCGACTTCGTCTCCACGCGAGCGGAATCGAGCAGAGAACACTCACACCAAGCACTACATCGCCGTTCCCCTCCGCAGCCCCGCCACACGCCGTCGTCAATCTCGCCGCCGTCGAGCCTCCCCCGCGCCCTCTTAGCACACCTACAGGATCACAGTGAGCGTGCCCGTCTTCCCCATCTTCTCCCCGGCTCCTACTTGACACCGTAGTGGCATTCGCCATTGGAATCATGGCCGTACCGCCGCCGGCGAGCTTTTTCCTCGTGGTCTAGCTCATGCTTTTGGACGTCCGGTAGCATGGTCGTGTCGCGCTGTCGCGCAGAGTAGATTTCCGTAGCACGTGCTCGAGTTCCCGCACTAGAACCTCGTCGTCGTCGCGCCCGTGCCTGTTGACATGGATTTTGACCAAGATAAAACAAATGTATAAACCGCATAAAATATAAATTCAAAACTAAAAAGAATATGTCTTGTAATGAGAAGAATCAATTATAAAATATATAATCAATCGCTCGAAGTGAGGACTAAAAAATAGGCGTATGATAAATTTGTGAATGCCGATGTTGCTAATGATAAAAAAAGGCATCAATAATTATAATGTGACAAATACATAAATACGCATCAGATTTCGTGCTAAATATATAGGGGGCACGTGATTTGTATGCATGTCGCCGATGGTAGAGTTTTTGTATCTAAAATCCTGCCAGCATAGACGGCGCTGCTATTGACAAAATATCGCGAACTATAACAAAATTTCAATGAATGTATAGCCAATATAATTGATGGCCAAAGCAAATTAACATCCCACTCATTTGGCCAGCACGTACATGAATTATGCGCTAGTGCACACCAAGCTAGCTAGCGTACGTGCATGGCCCATGCAGCCCCGATCCCTTCCAGCAGGTAGGAGGAGGAGGTCAGCTTATAGTAGTAAACAACATACATGCATCAAAGCTTTAAGCCCATGTATGCAGACATTAATTAAGTTAATTATGGTTGAGCCCAAGCCCAAACGTTTGCCATGCCTCGGACTAAAATATCTGCACGTATGCAGCAAGTCTACGGAAGGGAAATTGAATCATTCGTTGGTCGTAACCGGCCACGCGCCCACGTCCTGCCACGATCAGCACAATGGCGACGTGATTAAACACAAAGTTTGGCGCCCACGGGGATGAAAAGGCAGCGCTGCACAGCCCCTCTCGTATAAATACCCCCCGGCTCGCTCCTCATAGACCCTGATCACTATCCATCCGTTCGCCCCCGGCCTGGCTCATTACCCCCGCTCATACTCTCATCCGGCTGCTGCTCTGCGTCTATACGCTGCCGCTGGAATCCACAAACACGGTTCTGACTGCAGAAGGTGAGAAGGTGGGATTCATGGCTTTTCCCTAGCCTTTGGTTTGGCCATGAGTACAAACCAAAGAGCATCTATCTATATCTTCTTCTACAATCCTTGGTTTGGCCATAGGTACAAGCCAAGAAATCTCTAAAAATCTGCCAAAATGCATGTTCAATCCTTGGTTTGGCCATAGGTACAAGCCAAGGAATCTCCAAAATCTGCCAAAATGAATGTTCAATCCTTGGTTTGGCTATAGGTACAAGCCAAGGAGTCTCCAAAAATCTGCCAAAAAAGCATGTCTAGTCCTTGGTTTGGCCATAGGTACAAGCCAAGGGGTCTCAAAAAATCTCCTAAAATGCATGTTCAATCCTTGGTTTGGCCATAGGTACAAGCCAAGAAGTCTCCAAAAATCTGCTAAGATGCATGTTCAGTCTTTGGTTTGGCCTTGGGTACAAATCAAAGAGCTTCATCATATATACTAAAATTTATGCACTTAGTTTGGCCATTGTGGTACAGACTAAGTATATTGCTCTAAAATGCATGTTTAATCTTTGGTTTGGCCTTGGGTACAAATCAAAGAGCTCCATCATATATAATAAAATTTATGCACTTCTTGTTCGGTTACGCTACGGCATTTTATGTCTCGCTAGTAGTAATACAAACATGAAGAAAATAAATCTTCATCTTGGTTATGCTGCCCGTCGGCGTCATTCGCTACGCGGTGTTAGTATTAATACAAGTGAAATCAATCATAATAAAAATATGCCTTGCATCATATTATAGGCTAAGTCAAAGATTATAAAATCATCTCATAACAAAAGAGTCCCTTTGTTTACGCTACGGGTGTGTACCATACTGGTGCTACATGATGCTGGTAGTAATCCAAGTGAGACATCAAATATGCATACCCATATAGTGTGCAAATAATCCAAAAATCAGCTCCAAAGATAAATCTACAAACAATATGTTTCTTGATATAAGCCAATTAAATTGATGCATGCATTCTCCATTTACTTTTAATAATAGTGCATGCGCAAGATATGACATATAGGCTAAAATAATGCCATCAAATGAGATCATAACTCAAAGAAGACTAGAATGCTCCCTCAAGTACGCCGGCGTCGACGATGGCGAGGAGGACTTCTTAGTTTTATTTCATCTTTTGTAATAGTCATATGATGTAATCCTATGTAATAGAAATGTTGGAATTCTTAATCAGGGGTTTTCTCTTCGGAGATGTAATTAACAGAATTTTTGTATGTAAATGTAAAAGTTCTGGAAATAATGTACTCACAATGTTTGATTTCATTTACGCATATACGCATTTAAATATATTCATTCTGTATCAATGACGCGGACTCGTATTTTCCCTACGCCGCCATTTTCCCGTCATCAGTGCCACTGACTTCCGCCCCGCTCGCCGCCGTTGGTGCTCCGGCACGTCTCCAGTGAGCCCAGCACCACCAGTCGACGGAGCGTACTTCCAGCTCTCCAACGAGCCCAACCGCGTCTCAAACGGCCGCTGAAACTCCCCGTCTACTGTCGTCGCCGGTGACCCCATGATCCACTGCCCGGTGGGTCCAGCATGTTAGATGGATTAATTAGGGGTTAATTAAACTCCTATGGGTCACTTACATGTGGGCCCTGCCCTTTAATTGAGTCTCTGATTAAATTAAAATGGTAATAACCCTTCAGCCCATTACATGTGAGCCCATGCCCTTAAGTTAACCCCTGGATTAATTAAATGGACTAATTATGTCTCTATCTCAATGACAGCTAGGTCTCACTGCTTTTGGAATTAAATAAAATGTTTTATAAAAATGTACTGAGTATGACATGTGGGACCCCATTGTTATTTAGATTTAATAAATTGTTTTTTAAACATGTGAGGCTGACCAGTGGGACCCACTGGTCAGGTTTGACCAGTCAAAATAACTGTTCTGGATAATGTTTGAATAAATGAATTAAATAAATTCAGAAAATAATATAAACTTTAAAATTGAATATCTTTTAAACTGTAAGTCAGATTCAAAAACTGTATACATCAAAATTAGTCAGAAAAATACAATGAGTACGGATACGTACCCATACCCCCACCACACCCCTCTAACACACCGCACACGAGACATTCCCCCTCCGCTTGCGCTGTCCGGTAATCGCCCGGAGCCGGTAAAATTGCCGGTTAAAATCTCGTTTCGTCTGCAACGTGTAGCACCGCGTTAGTTCACCCCTAGTATAACATATTGTCATGTCTTGAATTTATATTGCTATTATTGATGTGTATTTATTGTTTCTTCCCCCTTTATTCTCTGGTAGACCCCACTGCTACCACCGACTACACCGTTGTCGAGTACGACTACTTCGTCGACGATCGTACCCCTACCGTCGACTTTCAGGCAAGCAGAGCCATTCTCTTCCCCGGATATCTCCTATCTTTTTCGTACATTTTTTGCATTAGGCATTGTTACTGCTGCTGCTACATTTCAATCTTATTCAATTGCATAGCCTGTCATTGTCGCCCCTTGATGTACCTCCTTTATCTTATGTTGCCTATCAACTATATATTATATTCAGCAGTGAGCCCTGTGCATTGTTAGCTAGGTTTAGAATAGCGGGTCGTGATCACTCTGGTGAGTGAACGCGGATTACAAATTTTTATAACTGCAATAGGTACGGATTAATGCAGACGCCCTAGGGAACCTACAATGGCGAGACTCTGCCGAGTCGCTTCGAGTTTGACTTACGAGTGGATGGACTCGTATTTCACTCTCGTCGGCTCGGTAGCGTAGCATCACCGGGATGATACGAGGTTTACCTCTTTAGTTCATTCCGCTGATGTCTCTGTCGAACCTCTTTAAGTGTACCATCGAGGGTGATTCCTCCTGGTTTCACTTAATGGTAGGCACTCGAATCAACTGGTGTCCTTAAAGATAAGTGGTCGGGTGGCCCAACGGTGCCCGCGAGCGGTATTGCGTCGGGAACGACAGGGAGGGTACGACCGACGTTACTGGCGTGCTTGGCTCATGCTCGTATCTCGCGAGAGTTACCAAACCACGCAAAGTCGAGCTCTACCAAGAGCACACACGAGACAAGGTAAGGAGACGGTTCACCTTGTTGGTAACGACGTGCTTTGACGGGACGACAGGTCAGGCCCCGACGTTATTGGTGGACCTTGTTGTTGTTCGTTGTCCGTTGTGTTGTTAGTCAGACAGCGATAACGGTTGTCTGCGAGATAATAATAAAATGCTAAATGGTTCGGTGGATGACTTGAGAGGCCCGTTGGTTTGTACACACTACCTTCGCGTGGGATAAGGAGTTATGGGCTCCCCTGCGTCGTAGTTTGTCCGAAAGCTCTTCAGACGTCAGCAGTACCGCGACCTGCGCCGGGAAGTGGTTTCTTCTTCACCGGACGGTGTATTTGGATTTGCTTTTGCTTCACCGGCCGGCCACGCACCGTGCAAGAGCGTGAAGGGTGAGGGTCCTAGACCCTTGATCGCATAGGATATATATAGTCCGACGGATGGCCTCTCTGTTGAGCCTAGGATGGGCTGCGGCGTGTTGGATAGCTTTGGTGGAGCGTTCCCTAACAAGGTGCCCGCCACCCTGGAGATCCGAGCGTGCATGCTGAACAGTAGTGCACCTCTGCAGGGAGTTTAATCTATTCGAATAGTCGTGTCCACGGTAACAGGATGCTTTATGCTGAAGCTGGATCTTATCACTACAAACTATTACTATTAAAGTGTATGGTTCCGGGTCTTCTTTCTCACAGGGAAGTCGAGGAAGGGAACTCGAAGGCATTATTAATTGTTATATAATTACAACTTACTATTATACAATGCTGCAGCAACTTCTGCTGCATTGTTACTTTATGCTTTATATAAACTATTGGTTGTTCTCTTCTTGTGCTGCAAGACTAGTCAGAAGATGCTAGTCTTCGATAGGCCTAGCTTCTTATCCTTATTCTGATTTCTACCTTGCAGTCCACTATATACAACCTTCCCTTTCCATTTGATACAAATGTATAAATACTTAGTAGCGGACGTAAGACTCGCGGGTATGCTAGATACTCACCCTTGCTTTATTTCCCCCTTTTTGTTTTGCCTGATCGGCCGCTGCAGTTGACGTTGGAGCCTTGGAGTCCAGGAGCAGGAGATCCCCGATGCCGACCACCGCAACATGAAGATCCCCGATGTCGTTTACGATGTCAAGTCCCCCATTGACTAGGAGTAGTTTGGAGGTTCCCAGGCAGGAGGCCTCGTCTTTTCGATCTGTTGTGATTTGTGCTAGCCTTTTTAAGGCAGATCATGTGTACTCGGTGTCTGTACTCAGATACTATTGCTTCCGTTAACTTTGTATATCTCGAGCTTTTGTATTCGAGCCCTCGTGGCCCTTGGCTTGTATTAAACAGCCTGTATTTTTTATTAAACAACCTATATCTTACCGTGAGTCCCTAGTCTCGATCGTGTACCTTGCGTGTATGATTACTGTATACGGCTTGATTTTAGGGGGCGTCACATACTACTAAATATTACTCCCTCCGTTCCAAAATAATTGTCTTATTTTGGAACGGAGGGAGTACTAACCAACCTGCAATTCAAATTAGTCTCAGAAAATCGAGAACTACAATTCAACGCCCTATGTATCTTCCCTAATGCGCTTAACTACTTCTTGGGTGCAGAGAAGCTGAAGCCCTCCTTGGACAGCGTCTGGATATAGTATTCAGCTGCATTTGATCAGGTGTGTACATGTATGCCAATATGTTTCGTAGCACAATATTGTTGTTCATGTAAGTAACTGAGAAGACAAGAATTATGGGACGGAGTGAGTATATATATAATAACAGCAGATTTCCTTGATTAATGAATATTCCTATAGTTCATAACAAAAGAAGCAAGAACCAAAGTCACCAGAAAAAGCTCACGGTGAACCAACTCCTGTAGTACCACATTTCGTACAGGTCGCACTCAGGTAGCCATGAATGACGATGATAAAAGAATTGAAGCTCTACCTCCAGCTACCACATGCCTCCAACTCCAAAATCTGGAGACGATCTGAAACTTTCTCACATGTTTAACCAACGTAAACTGTACAATGCTTTTGGTCTGGGCGACCAGCAGTTCTCCACTCTACTGTGGAAGTGTATATGTTTAAACTACATTTAGGGCAGCACCATGGACCAGTGCTGCCCCCCGTTTACAGTACCAGCAGGTCGGGGTCTCAAGATCCTTCCAGTTCTATCGATTGTACTTGGGCCTCCTCGGCGGTTTCAGCTTCCTCGGTATCTTTGTCGATCTTTGGCGGACTAGATGGAGCGCTGCTTGAAGGTGAATCTTCTCCACTATCTGTGCCGTTGTCAGACAATTCAGCAGTGGCTGCGCCACCTTCTGAACCTGGGGGGTCTACCGACGGCGTATCGGAACTTGCTGAGCTCTCGGCCGAGTTCTCCTCTGCATCTTCGTCGAGTTCATCTTCTTCAGAGTTTGAGCCTGTGGATTCATCTTCTTCCGAGGACAATGTATCAGCAACAGCACCTTTGTCGCCCTCAAACTGCGCTGCAGAAGAGCGTGCAGATGCATCCACGGAGGATTCAGCTTCTGGCAAGGAAATCTGGATAGATTTGCTATCTGGAATGTTATGTTCAGGCGTGCCATTGCTGATCTCAGTTCTCTGCTTCCCTTCTGATGCAGCATCCATGATGTGACTGCTCTCGCTTGATGGCTCAGAAGCATGAATCGATGCGTTCGCATCAATCTCCGAAAATATAACCTATCATTATCAGGCAGAAGTAATGCATTACTATGTATAAAGGTAAAGTACACAAGTGAATAAAGCTATAAAATGCAAGGATTATCTGGTTACCTCAACTCTGAAATCCACAGGAAATCGGTGTTTCGTGTCCCACAGAATGTCAATCTGGTCCCTATCAAGTAACAAAAGATTGTCCTCAACAAAAGCCGTGCTAAACATAACTCTGAATACCATCACTTCATGTTTAAAGTCCTCGTCCAGGTTGATGCACTCCATGACAATGTCTCCTCGAACAGGACATCGGATATTAATCTTGATTATCTCACTGTCTTCCTGAAATTATAAACAAAAACAGTATATTAATGTTTTCAGCTCAGCTATTTAATCTTAATGATATCTTGCCAGGATCAGTACAGACATCGGTAGCAACTTCCATGTCAAAAACAAACTGGTTATATGAACTGATGCAATATTATGCGCTTTCAAGTTTGAACTTATTCAGAACCTTTATAGAAAACAAATTGAACTATGTGTAAACCAATAATTTCTCCAGATAACCAAGGATAATCTTAAGTATTTATTTTTAAAAGGAAAAACTCTAATTAATAAACTTTTCATTCTTTCACCTATCTAACTTCAATCATTCAACTCTCCAAACCAGATAAATTATATAATTATGGTGGTATTCAAATAAGCTGACTTTTGCTGACGTGGCATAATTGACAGCATCACGTGTGCTGGGCAAAGAACTAGAAAAGGTATAAATTGCACTTAACCAACAGTCAGTGCAACAAGGATTGTTTTAACCTTTTTGGTCACGGGTGTGATTTGAGTGTTTTGCAGGGAGAAAATTAGGCAGTTTAGGAGGTCAACACAGAAATAGACGACTTAATGAGTTCAAGGGCATAATATAAAAAAAATCCTTTTGAAAATAGATCAGTAATGAACTAATGATGTTCAACTTATAACCCTACATTATAGACAAAAACCACAGCCCTACTGTTACAGATTATTGTGTAATTTCTGCTAACAAAACAAACTTATACCTGTGTGTAAAGCTGGACAAAATCATCTGTTTTCGGAGTTGAAAAGAGAACTTTGGTACTACTATCAGAAGCCAGGGGATCTGGGCCATAAATTCGAAATATTGGCCTACATCCCCCTTGACCATCAAAATTTGGTACCTTCCTGATGATTGCACAGTTCAAGTTCAGCATCCTGTCAGCAGGAGGCCACAGTTCTGGTGCTTTGTGCCGTCTTGACACATACTTCAAGTATCTCAAATGAGAAGGTGCTGGGTCCAGTGGTGAGTAGAGCTCAACCAGCCCATGTGGTGCATATTTGTGGATCGTCTCCAACGCCTTCTTCTCATCTTTGCTCCTTTTAAGGTAAACCAGTAGGGCTGCCAATGCGAAAGCAAGGATGGGCCATCCACCGTGTTCTGAATGTATAAGCACGTAGTTATCTTGGCTTAAGGAGAGCCAGCTTTCACTAGACCTAAGAAAATGGTGAATCATATCCAAGGGGAGCAAAGGACACCCCTCATAGTTACGTGGATAACCCATCGCACTCATATCATAGTCTGAGAAAATGTGGGCAGTTTGGTTGTTCTTCTTTCCTCCCTCAAAGTTGAAAACCATTAATGAATTGATGGAGTAGCGGGCAAGTAGCTGTTTTAAGATGCCTCCAATGTGTGGTTTCAATTCGTCTTCTTCAAGCATATCCGTGGAGAAACAGTGGTCAAATACTGGAAAGAAGAGAGGTTATCAAAAGTTAGCATCTAAAAGGTGATAATGAGAGCAATCTCAGTTCTGCAATTAATACGTGAGATCACCGGAAACATACAAAACATGACCAGTGGTAGCAGGTGAGCATTTCCATATATAAAAGTAATGTGAACAAAGCATGTACCCACTTTGAAACATTTCAACTTAATAATGAAACACCCATGCATACTGAGAAAAAAAATGTAGTTAGCATGCATATGCTACACAAGTGGATGACTAACAGAAAGGGAAAAACGATACTAGTTTGAGACAGTTCAATTTATAGGAAAACAAGAAACCTTGTCGAATTGTAAGCCAACTTACTCAGCCAACTGATAAGTTTTCTGAGAAAATGACCTAGTGAAGTAATGAGAAACAGAAATAATTCCAAGATGTACATAAGTTTATTTCCCAGCAAAAAGGAGAAAACAAATAAATACAAAGTATTGTTCATGCCAGGCACGGACCTACGAGCTTTAAAGCTTACAACTGCTCGTGGCTTTGAAATTTGACCTGACCTGGGCCATCTACGAATAACTCATAAATCAGAAGGAGCATCCCATGCTCTCAAGCATAGGAACCCATATTCGTGTCCTAAGAACATAAAGCCCTCGAGCTACCTCATGCTCAAGCATTGTTGAAATTTTCCAATGGATCCGTATCGCACTGAACGAACACCCAATGGACGGGAAAATAAGGAAAAACATGATAAAGGACAACCAACTAATCCAATGTATTCTAAAGTGTTCCTGTTACGGTCAAATGCATAAAGTTCAGCAACAGCTAAGCAATGGGCTTCCTGAGCAGCCTCTCCCAAGTCAAAACAAGAAGGCAATGCCACCACGATAGCACAAAGTCTTTGACGCAATCATCCCCACTGATATAAAATTCTATAAACAATAGCCCACACGGTTTTTTTTCTCACGGATTAACGAGTGCAAAAAAGAGGAACACAGCAGGTCGTGCTGGTCGCAGAGACTAAACCCTTGGAGGTTCGGGACGAAGAACCGCCATGATACACGCAAGGGGAGCGAGATTTTCCTCGTGCGACGCGTTGGTTGCAGGAGCAGGAACAGGTCCATCCAACCCGAGGGCGGGGTTTCACCCAGACGGACCCAGTAAAAAGATAGCGAAAGGAAAAGGTGGGGGATTCGAGGCGTGGGCACGCACCGAGAATGTTGGCGGAGATCTCGACGAGCCCGGTCGGCGGCCGCCGGTTGAACAGCCGCCGGAAATACAGCGACATCTGCGGCGGCGGCGGCGGCGCCTCGCGGGGGCCGACCCGGGACGCTCAATTCGGAAATGCTCCGGGCAGCGGCGTCGGGCAGAGCGGGCGCGGGCGCGGGCGACGAGGGGGTGGGGGAGACGAGGCGGGGAGGAGGAGTAGCTCGGGCTCGGCGGCGGGTATATGGAATGGATTTGGGAGGGGAGGCGAGGCAACAACTGGGTATTTTCCTCCCGGCGATTGGTTTTTTTCCCTCGGAGGAGGAGAGGAAGGGGAAAAGGAGAAAATATTAAAAGAAGAAGGTTTGGTTTGATTTGGTTTGGTTTGGTTTTGTTTAACAGGTCGTCGCGGGCGCGTGCTCGCTCGGTTGGTTCGACTGGTCGTCTCGTCTCGTCACTCGTGAGCTTTGCAGGGAAGGCAAGATTTCCGAGCGGGGCGGGGCCCACCTGCCCCTTTACAAAGGGGGCTAGGGTTTGGAATTTGAATGTTGTTGTTGGGTGAATGAGTGGCTCTTTTGCTTTTTTTGCTTGCGGGGGGTGTCGGTGGCTCTTTCCTCTTCTTTTTTGGAACAACGGCTGCATGGAATAGCTTTCAACTCACATTTGTACTACTTAAATCCACACACTTATACTTTAAAGTAGCACATGCACTTCGGTTTATAGAAAAATTTCATATCATTTTGCATTACTATGCGGGGAACTAAAAGTATTTATCTTTATTCGATAATTCTAAGTTTATGCTTTTTTTTTAAACAACTATTTTTGTTACATAATTTTCGAAAGCCCATTCGTCGTGTTCCTGCCTGCCTTATTATAAGAGAAGGTGCAATGGTGCAAAGCTTCGTGCCCCAATATGGACGGAAGAAAGGTATGTGCTCGCTAGTCTTTTGATACGGGACGACATACGTAAAAAAACGTGGACTATGGATTGGGTTCTTGATTTTTGAGGAGGTAAATTGTAAAAATTACCAAAAATACAGCGAAAAATGTTTCTTTGCTGGAACTATTGGAATGTGGGTTGATTCACAACAAATGTGTCCGTGCCTCGCAACGTTAGAACTAAACATCACACATCATTCTTCATTTATTCCCCCTCTCACAAAGCCAGGTCCACATCTTTCATTCAACACATGATCCATTTATATTGTGGTTGATCCTATTTTCCATCCTCTATCTCTCTCTTCCTTATTCTATTTATAATTGCATGAACTAGAAAAGAAAGTTGCAATTTTAAATCTAGTATCCAAAATAAGCATCAACATACTATAAATTGAAGAAATGAATGTTTGAAGATGCATGCTTTGGCTTGCTAAATAATCATGTATTTTGTTGCAAGCGTTTCAATATAGCGCACCCCGCCAAAAATGTTGCAGCGTCCCAACTCCCACACGAAATGGTTTAGTTCATTTCATTTCTTTAACTCTCTCTCACTATCTCTCTCTCTCTCTCTTCTCTCTCTCTCTCTCGAGCCCACGAGTATGTATATAGTCAACTTTTTTGGTTTAATTCGAAGCACCAACATCAAATCTTTTAATTCATTTTCTTTAGGTCCCTTCTTTTCCATTAGCCCACACACTTTAAATTAGGCACGACACCATCCCCACTTTCTTTTAATTCATTTCATCCTTCCTCTTTTAATTACTTCCTCCATTCCTAAATATAAGACGCATAGTTTTTGTAAAAATTCAAATTTGTTTACCTTTGACCGGATTTGTTGATAAATATATTAGTACAAATTATATTAGAACAATATTATCATATTCATCTTGAAACGTATTTTCATATTGTATTTATTAAATATCATATATGTTGATGTTTTTTGCAATAAATTTGGCCAAAGTTACAAAAGATTGATTTTTTAATAAAATCCATACACCTTATATCAAGGAACGGATGGAGTACTTTCCAAGGCATCATCGAAATTTCTTCCTTATTTAGTTCTTTTCCTTTTGCACATATATTTTCATAATAATGAAATTAATACTACGTGTTTGTGACATTTAAAAAATTAATACAATGCATAAAAAATTCGCTTAAATTTAAAAAATTGTTTCATATATACAATTTTAAAAGGTATTTTTAACATTTAATAAAATATTCACGCATTTCAAAAATAATTATGTGAAATTCATAAAAGTGTAAGTATTTTTTAAAACGTCCTCATAGTTTATAAAATGTTTGATAGCATTAAAATACATTGATTATTATGGCAAAAATGTTTAAAATGTATTAAAAACAAGACATATAATTCAAAAAATGTACATCATGTATTTAAAGATGTTCACCGTGTATAAAAGGGTTTCATGTGTATTGGTAATTGCAAAAATAGAAAATAAAAAGAAAAGGTTAAAACTACATATGTTGGTTTGGTTCCACCAGTAAACAGTGCAGATTTTTATTTTTACTAGATGATACCCCGCGCGTTGCTGCGGGAATCAGTTGCAATATATTTTGAATGATTGAGTACATGAAACATGAATAGTTGAATTAATAGTATATAAATTAAAGTATAAAAATATTTTTTATGTATTGTATTTTTTTATTGTGTAGTTAAAAATATTTATTAAATATAAGTAATGTAATATAATGGAAAAAATTCACACATGTTGAGTGAGTTGGCAGGTGTCATTATATTGATGTATGCATGAGATCAACTAATAACGAAGAACTTGTCCTCATGCATATTGTAGCGAGTCTTTGATGATGCGACATGTATGCATGTTAAAAGTGATGTAATATAATGGGAAAAAAATCCATGCATGTTAAGGGAGGTAGCATGTGTCATTAAATGAATGTGTGCATGAGATCAACTAATAATGAAGAACTTGTTCTCATGCATATTATGGTGGGCCTTTGATGAGGTGGAATGCTTGCATGTTGAGATAGATAAGATAGTGGTGATGATCTATTATAGTATTATAGATTAGGAGGTCCGGAATTCCTAAGAATATCATGTAATTTTTGCCAACGTTAATGGGCCGAGGCACTGAGGCCGAAACGGAAAACATACAGGATGTGAGGCCCATGTTAGGGTGTGTTTAGTTTAGGGGATAGATTTTAGTGGATATGGGTACTTTACTAGGATTTTGCCATACAAGAATGTACATTAGTAGCGCGGGTTGTAGGACACGCGTTGTAGGTGTACTTTAGCAGCGCGACCCTCAAGGTTGCGCTGCAGGAGATTGAGCATTGGCAGCGCGGGTCTTCGAATCATGCGCTGCTAATTTGGCTACCACGGACCGGATTTTTTGGGCCCACATCTCAGTAGCGCCTCTGCGTGCACACGTTGTAGATGCCCTTGTCATCTACAGCGTTGTGCCACCGTCCTGCGTTGTAGATGGTATACTGATACGTCCAAAATGCATCACTATTTTATATCGTAATTCATCCTTATTCGTTGATATATTTCACATTACGATGATGTTCTTATGTTGTTTTGGCCTATTTTACACAGTTTGCAACTTTCCGGTGCCGAAGCAGCAGACGCAGGATTCAGCGGTAAAAAGTGGACGTTGAGTTACTGAAGAAGAATACCTCCAAATTACCTGAAAATCGACGGGGGGTATTTTCCAGGAGAATAACGAAGACTCGCTGAAGAGGAGACAGAGGGGGGCCACAGGGGCCCCAGGCGGCCACCTGGCGCGGCCCCACCCCTGGCCGCGCCTGGAGGGCGCCTAGAGCCCTGGGGCCACTCACGTCTCCACCCTCTGGCTTATATACTACTCGTTACGCGAAAACCCTAAAAAGAGAAGCTTTCACGGAGTTCCGCCGCGGCTCCATGGCGGAAACCTACAGAGAAGAAAAGGGCTCTCCGGCGGGCAGATTCCGCCGAGGAGATCACCTCCCGGAAGGGGAGATCATCGCCATCGTCATCACCATCGTCACGGGCATCATCGAGATCATCATCAACATCGTCCCCAACATGAGCACCATCTCCACCACCATCCAATCTCACCTCACAAGTTTATCTTGTTTTGTAATCCGTACTATCTATCCTCTCTACTCTACCGGTGTTGATTACTACTTTGTGGTGAATGCTATTGAGTTTTGTTGGAGAAATACCATTATGTCCAAATTGTTTATCCTATATTTATCACCTCTGATCATGATCTCTTTTATGTCTTGTGAGTAGCTACTTTAGTTCTTGAGGACATGGGAGAAGTCTAGTTGTTAGTAGTCATATGATGTTGAAGTAATTTGTGTTGTTTGATATTTAAGTTGTGTTGTTATTTTCCTAGTGGTGTTGTGTGAGTCGAACACTCAACACTTCGCCTTCTTAAGGACCCAGGGGAATACATTGTGTATTAAGAATGCTTACGGTGGGTTGCCGAAGTGACAGAGACATGAACCCCAGTATGCACACTTTTGCACAAGGGACTAATGGATCCTTGTGTTGGGAAACGTAGTAGAAAACAAAAAAAATCGGCCTACGAATCAAGAACCCAAGATCATCCAAGAAGATTGCATACAAGGTTTTAGGTCATGGCTCACCAACCGATGTAGCGGAAGTAGAGTTGGTGAAGCTCGTGGACGTAGTGGAAGTAGATCTCGCAAGTTCTCCCACGAACAGTCCCTCGATCAATCCCACGAACAAGTCCCGCGATCTAGTTCCACGGACAAGTCCCATGAACAAGCTCCTCGAAGAAGGGTCGAAGGTACGACCCCTCCATTAGTATCCACACATCCCGTAGCAGCAATCCAGCAGCGCTCCGCCGTCCAGAGATGAACGCCACCGAGAAAACTAGAGGGAGAAAACCCTAACGGATTCCGATCTAGAACAGCGTCTAAACCGGGGTCTAATTGTGGAGCAACGGGGTTTAGAGGAGGGAGGGTGATGCATAGGCCTTGGGGACAAGTTGTGCTGCGCCCCCCACCCCTCCCCCACATTATATAGGTGGCCAAGAGGCCCTTGGGGCGCAGCTCAAGGAGGATTGGGAGTCCAACTTGGACTCCCAAGCCTTCCAAACCTTCCCACACCTTCCCACCGGAAACCTGCCATACTGGGTTTTGGTATTTCCACCTGGAGGAGGTTTCCTTCCCCTTGGTGCGCCCCCACCCCCTTGGCCGTCCAGGGCAGCCTAGGTGGCTTGCCCCCCAAGGCTAGGGGCGCAGGGGAGTGGGTGGTACTGCCCGGAACCTTCCGGAACCTTCCATGACCTTCTAGAAGCTTCCAGGACCTTCCGGGACATACCGGGACCGTTTCGGGACATTCCGGACACTTCTGGAGCACTTCCAGGACCTTCCGAGACCGTTCTCGGACGTTGCGGAGCCATCCGGATAGTTTCCAAGACCATCCGAGTTACAGTTTAAGCCACCCGATGACCGCGAAGGTTGTCGGGACGCCCAGCGATTATCCGGAAACTATTCCGGTTGATCCAGGACTTCCCCAGTACCATTCTCATATGTTCCGGAACCACCTGGGACTACTCCAGAGTGATCCGGACATAACCTTAAATACCCAGAACTACTTCTGATGCCCTTATGAACAATTCCATAAATCTCCGGAACTACTTCCGGTACCCGTATGAACTATTCTGCTTTGCTTCCACTAAACCTTCTACCATACTAGTATTCTAACAGACTACTGCTCGTTAAGTGTGTGACCCAATAGGTTCGGTATAATGCGGACATGAATCAGAACATCTTCCGGACATAGGTCAACAGCCTTTCGTCAATAGCCAATAATCAACAGCGGAGCCATGGACACCCATGTTGACTCCCGCACATACATGAAGAAACTTCGAGTGAACCATTATGTTTATTCATGTACCATTCCCTTTGCTTCGTGATATATGAAAAAGTTAGAGGAGAGATGTTTGGCACCCATGTGTAACAACTTCTTGAACACAAGCCACTCGTTATCCTCTTTGCTCGTTTGTCCATTTTCTCGTTATCGTATTCCGGTATCCCCGTGACTGAATCACAATGCGTCTGGCCAGACTATAATGGATACCGTCATACCGAGTGGGCCCAAAGTGAATATCTTCTTCATCGTGAAGGAGCAAATCCCATTCTTGAACTATCACAGTCACTAGCCACACCATCTGACATACCCAGAACTTATTTTACTACTTCCCATTTACGGGAGGATTCATCTAAGAACCAAAGCATGTCTTCCTGTGTGAAGCAACTCGATACTCTCATGGTCTAAGGAATTACGTATATGAAAACATTTCATGATATGACTTATAACGTAGTTACGATGTGATCTCTAAGTATATCATTCAATACTGGGGTCGGTTCAACATCATTGTTCTGCTAACAATATGTTCCCATTGCTACTGACATCCTTGTTACAAGAACAATGTCCATGATTAAGAAAACGTAATCATCAGTTAGCACATGAGCTGGTCTTAGAGGCTAAACCAGGAACTCTTGGTGTTTACATTTCCACACATGCAAATGAGTTTTCTTCTGAATCTCACAGTCAGGGTCATTGCAATTATAGCACAGAAATATAAACATTAATTATGAACGTGGAAATATAATAACATTTTATTATTGCCTCTAGGGCATATTTCCAACAGTCTCCCACTTGCACTAGAGTCAATAATATTGTCAGTGCTTGAGCACTTTACACCTATGGCATACCGGTGTAATAAATGCCTCATTTGTGGTATAGACCTCATCTTCGGATCTGACGTTTCAGGCCCGTTTGTATCTTGCATATCTTCGCGTTTTCACGCTATCATAAAATTCACTAATTTTATCAGTTTAGCTATGTATATGTTTGAATCATTTGGTAGGACCTTGGTTCCTTAGAATAAGTCATGAAATCATTCATCAATGTTCCATGAGCTTCAAGCATCTAGGAAACCATACCATGTTCATAAATGAACTGATGATTCAAAATACCCTCCCTTGTTACTTCTTTAAGCAACAATATACTTAGCCTCTGTTATAGAATTCGCCACAGTATCTAACTTTAACACAGTTCCTTCATACTGTGCCACCCTTATGTGTGAAACACATAATCCCAATTAAAATCGAAAATCGATCGGAGTAAGTATGAAGACTGAATTGGTGTAACTGTTTACATCAAAATTCAGCTGGTGTAACTTGTTACAACGAGCTCTTCATTATCTCCATTTTCCGAGAAACATATCTTATCTATCATAAGTTTAACTTTTCACTGTTTGTCCAATGATCAACATATTGATCACTTTGGTATCTTGCTCATAACCTTTTGAAGCACTGGACATATCTGGTCGTTTTACATATTATGGTGTACATGATTAATCCAAACACACGGGTGAGTGGAATTCAATTCACGTGTTTTTGCTTATCTGTGTTCATCAACACCGATTTCTGCAAACAACTTTTCACCACGACTTTGGCAAGAACATGTTTCTTGGCATTTCATACTAAACTACTTTAGTATCATGTCAATATGTAGGGTTGGCTTTAGCATGATCAGGCACTTACTATCTTCATAGATCACTATGCTCAATACTAATGCTATATCAGCCCAAGTTCTTCAACTGAAAACTATTTCCAATGAAGTCCTTATTTGTGTCAAGAAATTTATATCATTTCTAATCAACAATATGTCATCTACATAAGGTTTTAGAAATATTATTCAGCTCCCACTTACTTTCTTGAATATTCAAGCATCTTCGTTATTCCTGATGAAAACAAACTCTTTTGGCAATTTCATCACAACGAAAATTCCAACTCCATTATGCTAGCTCCAGTCCATCACTGGATATCCAAGGCTTGCATCTATTTTAGCATCCTTTGAATCGACAAAACATTCCGGTCGTATCACGTATACGTCCTTTGTTATATTTCCATGTAGGAACTTTGTTTTGACGTTCATTCTACCATATCCTATAAATGAGATATGTAATAATTGCTAGTATAACCCGAACTGACTAAAGCATTTCTACGGTCGACACTATTTCGCCGTAGTCAACATTTGAACTTGCTAGAAAACATATTTCCAACGAGTTGAGCTTCATGGATAAAACAATTTCATTCGAATCAGTTATAGATCCATTTATATATTCTTCAGACTCTTAGTCTTTCGGAGGGTCTACCAAGTTCAAAACTTGACTTACTTCCATGGATACTATCTCGGATTATTTGGCATTTAGCCAAATCCCGGAGTCAGGGCCCATCAACGCTTCTTTGTATATCACAGGTTTATCATTGTCGAACAACAATATCTCGTTTTATATATCATGAATGTTTGTACGAGTTTTGTCTAACCTGTGTGGTTCAGCTGCACACTTATTTGAAGATTCAACAATCTTGATAAGTTGCACTGTCCTCCCACTCACTCTTTTGCAAGAAACCATTTTCTTCAAAACACATAGTTCTTAACAGCAAACAGTTTTGCTTTTGTGTAGTGATAGAGGAATACCAAAACTTTTGGCATAACCTTAACAAAGTAGCACTTATCTGATTTGGGGTTTTGAGTATGTCAAACATATGCCTCATATACCCAAATTTTAAGAAAAGACAACATGTTTTTAACAGTTCATACCACATCTAATATGGTGTCATTTCAAGAGATTTGATGGTGCTCTTTTCAGTGTAAGAGCCGTAGTCACTAATGCATAACTATAATAAGTATAATGGCAAATTGATAAACATCATATTTGATCTTACCGTGTCATACATGGCTTCATTACATCTCTCGAACACTTTACTCATAGTGGTGTTCCGGGAGACGCAAGTTATGACACTTCTTCACAACTCATCAGACGTTCGCTAAACTTGTAACTCAAATATTACTTTCTACAATCTAATTTGCAGAAGCGTTATCTTCTTGTTACAATGAATTTCTATTTCACTCTAAAATTCCTTGAACATTTCAAAGATTTCAGACGTATGTCTCTATTGAACAGATATCCACATATCTACTTCAACCCATGAGTGAAGATAGGGAATCCACTGCACACAACCACACTTATTGGACTACACACATCATCATGTATGATTACCAATGGTTTAGTTGCCCGTTCATGTATGGCCTATCAACGGTGTTTTAGTCACATTTCTTTTAGACAATATATGCAAGCGTCAAGTGATTCATAATCATATGACTCAAAAAGTCCATCACTTATGGAAATTCTTCATGCATGTTATGTCACTTGTGATAAACGGCAGTGCCACATCTATGTGGTATTTCTGTCAGTCTTGCGACGTTTAGCGTCAGTGTTATGGATGTTTAGTATTATTATCAAGATTCATAACATACAACCTATTCATAATGGAAGTATGGCCTTTACGTCATTCATAGCTTTGAACAACTCTCTTGCAACAAACATGATTCAAAATGATGTTTTGCAACAAGGCTAAGTGTAGTAACAATTTACTCAACTCTAAAATGAATTATGAAGATAATCATAGAGTCAACACACGGTATAGTAAACCTTTTACCGTGTTCCCGAGCGTGTCAAAACTCATCATTAGCTAGTCATAAAGGCCATAGTATTTCTTGCATCGAGTTGCAACAATATGCAATCGATGTGATATTCCGGTGATCAACAGTTTAATCACAATATACAGAATCCACAATTAACTGCTTAATCATGATTCCCAAGAATTACATCTCTTGACCAGCAATGAATTCATCTATAACTCCGTATGACTTTCATTTCTGAGCTGGTTATTCCAGTCTTCTTTCGTTTTGCCTTTATACGTATCATAGTTCTATTTCCAATGTCACTCCTACTCACAGAAGATCACACATGATCAAGGGTGGCGCATGCCATGGACTTTCCGGCATGTAAGTCTTACTAACACACTATGGAACTTCCTTTCCCTTAATGTCATCATCATATGACCAGTGTTCTTCTGGATCCCACACTTATCCGTTTCGTTAAGAGCACAGTGAATATTTTCACTAATGCTTACAATCATACATTGTACTAGATATCTTATATCCAACATTAATTGTCTTACTACTGAAAACTATTTTTCAGTTCCATGAATATAACATAACTATCCCAAACTTTTCGAAGTTCGGGTTTCATGGTGGTGAAGACAATGCACTTAGCTGTGGTGGAATTCTAGCATTTTGGATTTTGGACATAAGTCACATCATCCATAGCATCAGCGGGAGAGCATCAAAAATTTGCGATAGGACATGGTCCTTCTCGGCACTATTGAGGATAGTCCTCACAATACGGTACCAATCGTAAAGTTTTTACCAGATAATACAGTTAATCAAAATCAATTGGGAAGGTGGTAACGCGAGCCATTATTCTACAACGATAATGCAAATACTAAGACTTTGTTCATAATTAAGTTGCACTTGTGATTAATCAATTTAATTACTAAGTGCGCTCCCACTCAGATCAATATCTCTCGTAATTGATGCTGGAGTGATTCAAGATCCGACCCAATCGTCCGCCATTGATGTGACATCACTGATGACTTAGATTGGACCGGTAGGCCAACTTGCCAATCACAACACATGTGATTCTTGTTCATCTTTCGATGGGCGTGTTCCGGTAGCAAACTTTTATCCAAACCGTCAAGACAACCAAGTGTAATGCGCTGTGTGTTCTTTTAACACACCCGCCTTTTATGCGTCACACACGTGTGCACCCATGTGACATGACCTGCTCCGATGTGAAACATAGTATAGACGGTGCTACAGTTGGAAGAACACTATCAACTTGATATTGTTTTGTGAGAGATCACCCTAATAAAACACGACTACCGCGCATCAAACAAGGGTGCATCAAAGGGATAAACATCACAGGCAGTTCATAAAATTATGTGATATGATATAGTCCTTTGCTTCGTGAAGTCTTCGTAGTCTTCACGCCGTCGTGGTAGAAGTCACCGCGTCCACCAACTTTCTCCTTGGCACCGGGAACATCACCACGGCTTCCGGCATGTGCGTCGGGGTCCACCTCCGCATCGTAGATCATCACCTTGCATCTATCTATTGCTTTGCCTCGAGCTAATAAACAGTTCTGGCACGCAGGCCATAATTAAGTGACAATCATATGACTCCAGTCATCATGCCGTACCACGACACGCAGGTCGCGAATAAATATTACATAACATATAGCATCTCATACAAACACATTTTAAATCTTGAAGGCTATACCACATCACATGCATACTCTGCAAAAACGAGTTAGATCGCCATCTACACGGGTTGTTGCAACTTTTATCGTGGTTGTTAAGCAGGTTTACAAGGCAAACGAGAAACCCTAGAAAAACAAAACACGATACTTCTTTTGTTGCTAGTTTAACATACGGGGTGCGTGTAGCAACTAATGCCACAAGCCAAACTTCGTTAAACGCGTGACCCCCGTGTTGATTTGAGTTCATAAAATCCACAAGCCCGTTCATGTAAAATTTTCTATAGCAAGACTAGGATGAGATCCAAGGAATTTGATGTAGTCCATGATCAAGGCAACCAGCATACTAAGAGCAGCATAGAGGGATCATGGCAAAACTCAAACCTTGTAGCAAAATCACATCATGCCGTCGAGCAAAGAAAAAATCACATGATAGGGAAGCAAACAAGAAAATCAATGCCTCATATCAACATATGATCTACCTAAACATGCATCTAATCAAGGATCGCTCAAGATACCACTGTTGGGAAACGTAGTAGAAAACAAAAAATTTCGGCCTACGAATCAAGAACCCAAGATCATCCAAGAAGATTGCATACAAGGTTTTAGGTCATGGCTCACCAACCGATGTAGCGGAAGTAGAGTTGGTGAAGCTCGTGGACGTAGTGGAAGTAGATCTCGCAAGTTCTCCCACGAACAGTCCCTCGATCAATCCCACGAACAAGTCCCGCGATCTAGTTCCACGGACAAGTCCCATGAACAAGCTCCTCGAAGAAGGGTCGAAGGTACGACCCCTCCATTAGTATCCACACATCCCGTAGCAGCAATCCAGCAGCGCTCCGCCGTCCAGAGATGAACGCCACCGAGAAAACTAGAGGGAGAAAACCCTAACGGATTCCGATCTAGAACAGCGTCTAAACCGGGGTCTAATTGTGGAGCAACGGGGTTTAGAGGAGGGAGGGTGATGCATAGGCCTTGGGGACAAGTTGTGCTGCGCCCCCCACCCCTCCCCCACATTATATAGGTGGCCAAGAGGCCCTTGGGGCGCAGCTCAAGGAGGATTGGGAGTCCAACTTGGACTCCCAAGCCTTCCAAACCTTCCCACACCTTCCCACCGGAAACCTGCCATACTGGGTTTTGGTATTTCCACCTGGAGGAGGTTTCCTTCCCCTTGGTGCGCCCCCACCCCCTTGGCCGTCCAGGGCAGCCTAGGTGGATTGCCCCCCAAGGCTAGGGGCGCAGGGGAGTGGGTGGTACTGCCCGGAACCTTCCGGAACCTTCCATGACCTTCTAGAAGCTTCCAGGACCTTCCGGGACATACCGGGACCGTTTCGGGACATTCCGGACACTTCTGGAGCACTTCCAGGACCTTCCGAGACCGTTCTCGGACGTTGCGGAGCCATCCGGATAGTTTCCAAGACCATCCGAGTTACAGTTTAAGCCACCCGATGACCGCGAAGGTTGTCGGGACGCCCAGCGATTATCCGGAAACTATTCCGGTTGATCCAGGACTTCCCCAGTACCATTCTCATATGTTCCGGAACCACCTAGGACTACTCCAGAGTGATCCGGACATAACCTTAAATACCCAGAACTACTTCTGATGCCCTTATGAACAATTTCATAAATCTCCGGAACTACTTCCGGTACCCGTATGAACTATTCTGCTTTGCTTCCACTAAACCTTCTACCATACTAGTATTCTAACAGACTACTGCTCGTTAAGTGTGTGACCCAATAGGTTCGGTATAATGCGGACATGACTCAGAACATCTTCCGGACATAGGTCAACAGCCTTTCGTCAATAGCCAATAATCAACAGCGGAGCCATGGACACCCATGTTGACTCCCGCACATACACGAAGAAACTTCGAGTGAACCATTATGTTTATTCATGTACCATTCCCTTTGCTTCGTGATATATGACAAAGTTAGAGGAGAGATGTTTGGCACCCATGTGTAACAACTTCTTGAACACAAGCCACTCGTTATCCTCTTTGCTCGTTTGTCCATTTTCTCGTTATCGTATTCCGGTATCCCCGTGACTGAATCACAATGCGTCTGGCCAGACTATAATGGATACCGTCATACCGAGTGGGCCCAAAGTGAATATCTTCTTCATCGTGAAGGAGCAAATCCCATTCTTGAACTATCACAGTCACTAGTCACACCATCTGACATACCCAGAACTTATTTTACTACTTCCCATTTACGGGAGGATTCATCTAAGAACCAAAGCATGTCTTCCTGTGTGAAGCAACTCGATACTCTCATGGTCTAAGGAATTACGTATATGAAAACATTTCATGATATGACTTATAACGTAGTTACGATGTGATCTTTAAGTATATCATTCAATACTGGGGTCGGTTCAACATCATTGTTCTGCTAACAATATGTTCCCATTGCTACTGACATCCTTGTTACAAGAACAATGTCCATGATTAAGAAAACGTAATCATCAGTTAGCACATGAGCTGGTCTTAGAGGCTAAACCAGGAACTCTTGGTGTTTACATTTCCACACATGCAAATGAGTTTTCTTCTGAATCTCACAGTCAGGGTCATTGCAATTATAGCACAGAAATATAAACATTAATTATGAACGTGGAAATATAATAACATTTTATTATTGCCTCTAGGGCATATTTCCAACACCTTGATCATATTGCTGTGGTTAGGCTTTGCCTTAATTTCTATCTTGTATTTGCGGATGCTTGCAAGATGTTTAACCATAAGAGTGCACTTATCTTAGTCTAGAAGGTGTGCTAGCATAGATCCACCCACTCAACACTTATCAGCACAACACTTGTTATCGATACGGAGTATGGCGAAAGCACGTGACTACCTCTCCATGTGTCCTCAAGAACGCTTTAGTCTTTATAAGTTCAGTTGTCAGGCTTATCCTTTGCACAAAAGGGTTGGGCCATTTGCTGCTCCTCATTGCTATTTACTTTGCTTGCTTTTATCTTATCATTGCTTATATCGAAAACCCCTAAAAAGTTATCTTTCAGTGCTTGCAGTTATTCCTTGTCCAAAATCACCTACCAGTACCTTTCGCTCCTCGTTGGGTTCGACACTCTTACTTATAAAAAACGCTACAATAGATCCCTTTACGTTGAGGGTCATCAATCTACGTTTTATGGCGCCGTTGCCGGGGAGCATAGTGCTATTGGTAAGTGAAGCTGGTAAGGAATTTTTATATCTTTGCTTTTATTTTGCTGTTGTTGTTCTTTGTTCGTATGGACAACCTAGCTATTGGATTGTTTCTTATGGGGAAACGCCCCACATCTATGGTGGTTGTACCTTCCCCTACTGAAATTGTTCCTTATAAAATACCAGCTGGTATTATCGATTGTGTCTTGGCTAATCGTTATGCAGGAGATAGACACCCCAGTGAACACTTGCTATATTTATCACAACTATGTTCATTATTTAAGCTTGCAGGTGTATCAAAGGAGTTTGTCATGAATAAATTGTTCTCCGTATCGCTTATAGATAAAGCTTCCGATTGGTATAAGCTTATCGATAACTCTCATTTGCTTGATTGGCATGAGCTTATGTCTCTTTTATACCAAGTTTTATCCTCTTCATGAAATTCATCGAGACATGAATTATATCTATAACTTTTGGTCTCTTGATGGAGAAAGCATCGCTCAAGCTTGGGGGAGATTGAAATATATAATGCTCAAATGTCCTATTCATGAGCTCCCCAAGGAAACTATACTTACAAACTTTTATGCCAGACTTTCTCGTCACGATAGGGAGATGTTGGATGCCTTCTCTAGTGGGGTATTTCAGACGAAAAGCGTTGAAGAAAGATGGGATTTTCTTGAAAGGATCCAGAAGAATACCGAAGATTGGGAAATAGATAAAGGTATTGAACCCACTATAAATTATGAGCATGATTATATAGAGAGCTATGTGAAAACTGATTTCTTTAATACCTTTTGCTCTAATATTGGTCTTGATTCCCATCTAATGATTGATTTTTGTAAGGACTTTGCCTCTCATACTGATTCTTCTAAGAAGAGGAAGAGTCAGCATCATAAACCCTTCAAAGAATTATCTATTGATATTCATGTTGCTGACCCTATTGTGCCTGCATTTATATATGAAAAAAACCTTTTCTCGTAAGAATAAGGGAGCACTCTTTTGTGACAGGCATAATGAATAAGAGTGCGAGAAGAATTGATGAGCCTGAGGAACAGATTAAGGTCGATCCTCGAGTTGCATTGGTTAAGGATCTTATTACTAATGATGCTTTAGATTCCAATATAAATTTTTGTGCTGTTTCCACTAACCTTGTCACAACCAAGAATAAGGGCCCAATTTCAGGTACTCCAGTGGTATCTGTTAAAATAGGAGATCATAATTATTATCGGCTATGCGATTTGGGATCGAGTGCTAGTGTTATCCCGTATTCACTTTATCAAGAGATCATGGGTGAGATTTCACCTTGTGAACTTGAAGAAGTTGATGTTACTATTCATCTTGCAAACAGAGCAACTATCTCTCCTATCGGAATTGTGAGAGACGTTGAAGTCTTATGCGGAAAGGTAAAGTATCCTACCGACTTCCTAGTACTTGGTTCAGTAAGGGATAATTTTTGTCCTATTATTTTCGGTAGACCTTTTCTCAGAACTTGTGGAGCTATAATAGATTGCAAGAAAGGTAAAGTTTCTGTTGAATTCAATGGTGAGCCATATGAATTTAACTTTTCAAAGTTCTCTAAGCAGCCTCGTGGTACTGATTTACCTAGTAATGATAAGATTATTGAAGATATTGCTTCCATTGCTATTCCTCCTAATGATCCTTTGCAGCAATATATGGAGGACCACGAGAATGATTTGCATATGCAGGAGAGGAATGAGCTGGACGAAATATTCTTAAGACAACCTGCTATCCTAAAGCACAACCTTACAGTTGAGCCTTTGGGAATTTTGTCTCAACCAAAAGAAGATCCAGTGTTTCATCTTAAACCTCTTCCCGATTCGCTCAAATATGCTTATTTATATGAAAAGAAAGTATATCCCGTTATTATCAATTATAACCTTTCAGGGTATGAAGAGGAGCGACTATTGGAAGTACTTCGCAAACATCGAGGTGCAATTGGCTATGCCCTTGATGACCTTAATGGGATTAGTCCGTCTATTTTTCAACATACCATCAACCTTGAGCCTGATGCTAAACCGGTTGTTGATCATCAACGACGATTGAATCCGAAAATGATGGATGTTGTAAGGACTGAGATTCTCAAGCTTCTAGCCACAGGTATTATCTACCCCATAGCTGATAGTAAGTGGGTAAGCCTGGTTCATTGTGTTCCAAAGAAAGGAGGAACAACTGTAGTTCCTAATGATAAGAATGAACTAATACCTCAGAGAATTATTATTGGGTATCGAATGTGTATTGATTACAGGAAGCTGAACAAGGCAACCAAGAAGGACCACTACCCGTTGTCGTTCATCGACCAAATGCTTGAAAGGTTATCCAAAAATACTCATTTTTGCTACTTAGATGGTTATTCTGGCTTCTCTCAAATTCATGTTAACACTGCTGATCAAGAGAAGACCACTTTTACTTGTCCCTGTGGTACTTATGCTTACAGGCGTATGCCTTTTGGTTTATGTAATGCCCCTACTACTTTTCAAAGGTGTATGTCTGCTAACTTTCATGGTTTTTGTGAAGAAATTATGGAGGTATTCATGGACGATTTCTCCGTCTATGGAACCTCTTTTGACCATTGTCTCCACAACCTTAATAAAGTTTTGTAGAGATGTGAGGAGACGAACCTGGTGCTTAACTTGGAGAAGTTCCACTTTATGGTCAACGAGGGAATTGTTCTTGGCCACAAGATTTCCGAGAGGGGGATTGAAGTGGACAGGGCCAAGATCGAAGCAATTGAAAGGATGCCCTATCCTAGGGACATCAAAGGTATTCGTAGTTTTCTCGGTCATGCTGGTTTCTATAGAAGATTTATTAAAGACTTTTCTAAGACTTCGAGACCCCTCACTAATCTTCTCCAGAAGGATGTTCCTTTTTTTTTATGAAGATTGTAAGGAAGCCTTTGAAGTTCTTAAGAAAGCTTTAATGACTGCTCCTATAGTACAACCACCTGATTGGAATTTACCTTTTGAAATTATGTGTGATGCTAGTGATTTTGATGTTGGAGCTGTTTTAGGACAAAGGGTTGATAAGAAGCTGAATGTTATATCTTATGCTAGCAAAACCCTTGATAGTGCTCAAAAGAATTATGCTACTACTGAGAAGGAATTCTTGGCAGTAGTGTTTGCTTGTGACAAGTTTAGGCAGTATATTGTTGATTCTAAGATTATTGTTCATACTGACCATGCTTCCATTAAGTATCTTATGGAGAAGAAGGATGCCAAACCAAGGCTCATCCGATGGGTACTCATTCTCCAAGAATTTGATTTGCAGATTGTCGATAGGAAAGGAGCAGACAATCCGGTGGCGGATAATATTTCAAGGATGGAAGATATACCGCATGATCCCATTCCAGTCAACGACAGTTTCCCAGACGAACAACTAGCTGTTGTTAAAGTACAATCTCTCTCCGACCCATGGTTTGAAGATTACGCTAACTTTATCGTTGCAAAGTTTTTGCCTCTAGGTTTAACATTTCAGCAAAGGAAGAAGTTCTTTCATGATTTGAGGCATTACTTTTGGGATGACCCACATCTTTTCAAAGAAGGTCCAGATGGAATCGTGAGAAGATGCGTACCGGAACACGAGCAGAGGGACATTCTCAAACAATGTCATGATAGTCCATATGGAGGACATCATGCCGGTGAGAGGACCTCACATAACGTTCTTCAATCAGGTTTTTATTGGCCCACTCTCTTTAAAGATGCTAGAAATTATGTTTTATCTTGTGATAAGTGTCAGAGAGTTGGTAATATTAGTAGGAGGAATGAGATGCCTATGAATTACTCTCTAGTGATTGAGCCTTTTGATTGCTGGGGTTTTGATTTTATGGGTCCTTTTCCTTCCTCTCACAAGTACACTCACATTCTAGTTGCTGTTGATTATGTAACCAAGTGGGTAGAAGCAATCCCCACTGAAAGTGCTGATCACAAGACATCTTTGAAAATGCTCAAGGATGTAATTTTTCCTAGGTTTGGAGTACCCAGGTACCTCATGACTGATGGGGGTTCGCACTTTACACATGGAGCTTTTAGAAAAGCTTTAGCCAAGTACGATGTTAATCATAGAATTGCTTCACCGTACCACCCCCAAACTAGTGGGCAAGTTGAGCTCACCAATAGAGAGATCAAGTTGATCTTACAGAAGAAAGTCAATAGAAATAGAAAGGATTGGTCAAATAAGTTAGGAGATGCTTTGTGGGCGTATAGAACTGCTTACGAAAACCCCATGGGCATGTCTTCCTATAAGATGGTCTATGGCAAGGCTTGCCATCTGCCATTAGAATTAGAACACAAAGCTTTCTGGGCTATTAGAGAGCTTAATGATGACCCGAAATTAGCTGGTGAAAAGCGTCTCATGAACCTGACTTCTCTAGATGAGTGGAGAAGTGAAGCTTACGAGAGCGCTAAAATGTTCAAGGAAAAGGTAAAGAAGTGGTATGATAGGAGGATTCTGAAACGTGAATTTAATGTTGGTGATAAAGTTTTGTTGTTTAGATCCCATTTCAGGTTTTCTCCAGGTAAACTACTTTCCAGGTGGGAAGGGCCATTTCATATTGAGGAAGTCTACCGCTCGGGTGCGATCAAGATTAACAATTTCGAAGGTACTAAACCTCAAGTGGTGAATGGGAAAATACTTAAGCATTACATAGCAGGAGATCCTGTCAATGTTGATGTGGATTTGGTATACACAAAGTCTCATGAAGAACATGTAGCAGCCCTGTTTCAGACACCAGCAGAAGCAGAATAAGGAAAGGTATGTATTACGGTAAGGAAACGTCGCGAAACTGTCTTGAAAGTTCCAGATTATGAATTTTTGCAAAATATAGAAAATTTGAGGCCTAAGAGGAGCCGGAGACCAGCTCCAGGGGGGCCAGGCGCCCCCCTGGCCGCGCCGGGAGGCCGCCTGGGCACCTCAGAGCCCGTCTCCGACTCCGCTTTGACCTGTTACCTTACTTTTTGTGCAGAAATTTTTGCTATATATTTGCCCGGATCGTTCCGGCAGCGTATCTCGCGATTTCGTGTGTTTTCTTTTTGAGTTGTTTTCTGCCAGGACTAAGAGTTGAGTAGTAGAGATGTCTTCTTGTGGTTCGAGCGGAGAGGACTTCTTGGGATGGCGTCTACGTCAGGTCCATAAGGACCTCAATCAAGGGAAGCACGTCGATTGGGCTATCGAAGAAGAAGCTGCGCAAGACAAGCGGAGATGGAGCGCGCCGTGAGGGAGGAAGTCAAGACTATCACCGCACAACAGAAGGGAGGCCAAAGCAATCCCATCATGGTGGATCTGTCCAACCTCATTACAATCTTTCTTCTAACCTTTCATGGCCCTCCACTTCACCTGAAGATCAACGTATGCTTTCCACCATCTCCGAGGCCTACCGCATCACCAACCAACTCTGTGAAGATTTCCGTGTGCTACAAGTACAGGTGAAAGTCTTGGAGTCAGAGAACCGAACCCTTCGCCGTGTCATCAGGGATCTGAAGAAACAACCACAACAAGATGAAGAGTAAATATCCTCGGGTAATGGCATCCCCTTAGCTTGTTCCAAGCTTGGGGGAGTGCCCGGTATCTTTATCTTTATCTATGTCTTGTAGAGTCAAGTAGAGTCATATCATGTCTAGGGAAGTTATCTTATAAAATAGGTGTTTGCATTGAGGTCTATCACTCCTTTTTGGAGAGTTATGTATCCGTAAGTGTGGAGTCGTCTATGATGGAATATTAATGAGAAGTTTATTGGTCCCTTTGCTGCACTCGGTATTCTCTTCACGCAATTGATGGCGGTGAAGTTAATAGGTTTAGTGGGATTTCCTCCCCTGCTAACCGCGCCAATAAACGATTCTTGATAAACCACAAGCCTAGCGGATTAATTGTAGCTTTTCGATAAATAAGAGTGTCGAACCCAACGAGGAGCAGAAGGTGCTGATAAGTGACACTGGATAAGGAAAGGCTGCACACACTCAAAGGTAAATATTTAGGGGTTTTTGGTTTAATCAACAGAAAAGTAAAAGACAAGCAAACTAAACAGGGTAACTGAGGAGTAGCAAGTGGCCCAATCCTTTCACAAGGATAAGCCTAGGAACTAAACTTATAAAAGCTAAAACGTTCTCGAGAACACATGGGAGAGATAGCCAAGTTACTTTCACCCTACTCCGCCTAGTAATATGTATTGTGTTGATAAGTGTTGGTGGGTGGATCAATGCTAGTACACCTTTGATACGTCCCAAACGTATCTATAATTTCTGCTTGCTCCATGCATGTTTTGTGTGACTTTGCCATGTTTTGCTTGAACTTTCATACACTTTTGATCATATTTGGACTAATATATTAACCCAGTGCACCCAGTTGCCAGTTGATGTTTTCTTCTGTTTTTGTATTTCAGGTTTTCCGGCCATTAAAAGTGCTCCAAAAAATCCGGAAAATCAGATAAAAAATCAGCGACCCGGAAGCTTCCGGAATCACCAAGGTAGCGGAGGGGGGCTGATACGTCCAAAACGTATCTATAATTTCTGCTTGCTCCATGCATGTTTGTGTGATATTGCTATGATCTAGATACACTTTCATACACTTTTGATCATATTTGGACTAACCTATTAACTCAGTGCACCACAGTGCCAGTTCGTGTTTTCTGTTGTTTTTCTATTTCAGTTTTCCCCCATATAAAAAGTGCCAGAAAAATTCCGGGAAAAATATAGGAAAAATCAGCATACAGGAAGCTTCGCGAAGAGCCCGAGTGGGGCCAGAGGGGAGCCAGGGGGGCCCAGGCGGCCACCCGGCGCGGCCCCACCCCTGGCCGCGCCAGGGGGCACCTGGGGCCCCTGGTCCACCTCTGGCTGCCCCCCTTCGCCTATATATTCTCCGTCACGGGAAACTTCGGAAAAGAGAACCCTTTTTCGCGATCTCGCCTCTGTTCCGCCGCCGCCGCGCTTCCGAGATCGGGAGCACCAGAAGACCTCTTCCTGGCACCCTGCCGGAGGGAGGATTGACCTCCGGGAGTCTCCTCTCCACCATGGATGATCCCCGGATGACTCGTGAGTAGTTTCCCTTGGACCATGGGTCCGTGATCAGTAGCTATGTGATGTTCTCCTCCCCTCTTTGTTCTTCATGGTTTAGACCTCGTGAGCTGCCCTACATGATCGAGGCACTTTTGTAATCTTTCTGCTATTGCTATGCTGAGTTTGATGGGATCTGATGGATTATGAGATTATGTTCAGATTGTGATTGAGTAATATATTTGGTTTTTATCTCTTATATTTTTGTTCCTAAGTAATTCTTGCATGTTCTCCGTTGCTGTTTATTGCTTTGGCCAAGTAGTAGGTAGCAACCCCAAGAGGGAACGTTATGCTCGATTGTGGGTTCATGCCCCCCGATGACACGCTTGAGTGACAGAAACATGAGTCTAGGAGATGTGCTGTTTCCACAAGGGGGAAAACAACGGTTCTTGTAACCGCGGTTGCAAGGATTGTTTACTTTACGCAAAGTTTTTTTTAATGCAGTTGTCTGTTGCTTTGGGTTTACACTTTGGGTGGGGCTCGCAACTTAATACCAGCGAGATGTTCTGGATAGATATCTCAAGGTGGATGATTAGTAGTAGATGCAGTTGGATTTCGGTCTACTTATTTTGGCGTACTGCCCGTGCTTTTGAGCCTCTTCCTTTCTTTTGTAGCATAGTTAGCATTGCGGTGCGTTCATAATCCTGTCAATTGCCCTTCTGTAATTTGTTTACCTCGCATAGCAGTTTTATCGTCTTTTGGGAGAGAGACATCACTAGTGAACATCACGTATCCCGGTCCATATCCTTAGCACTGTTTCCACACTCATTTACTTTTCTGATTTTACTTTCAGTTGCTATCATTATCCTTTGTGTTTGATCCTTTGTGAACAACAAGACCGGAGAGATTGACAACCTCTCTGAACTTCGTTGGGAACAAAGTTATTTGTGTCTGTTTGCAGCTCCGCGTCAGTAGCGCCGCTGACACCTACTTATCATCTCTGGAGTCCTACTGGAGACAAACCTTGGTATCTTTACTGAGGGAAATTTGCTGCTGTGCTGCATCACGCCTTCCACTTGGGGCTCACCAACGAAGGGCGAGAAGACTACACCCGTCAACTCTCGCGACATCAGGGGCCACCAAAGGGACTCCAGAAGGGTCCTTGGCGCGGCCCCACCCTAGGCCGCGCCAGGGGGGCTCCTGGCTGCCCGGTGGGTCCCCTCGACACCCCGTCCGCCTATATTTAGCCCTCGGGGGGGGGGGGGGGAACCCCTAATATCGATCTCTTTTCCGTGAACTCTCCTCTGTACCGCCGCCGCCGCCGTTTCAAGATCGGGGCTGCCTGGAGAAGCTGCCCCGGCACCCTGCCGGGAGGAGGAACCCCCTCCGGGAGACCATCCATAGCCATGGACGCCTCCCGGATGTGCCGTGAGTAGTCCCCCTTGGACCATGGGTCCGTGACTAGTAGCTATGTGATGCACTTCTCTCCTCTTTGTGCTTCCACTTTCGAGACCTCGTGAGCTGCCTCACATGATCGAGGCACTATTGTAATTTCTACTGTTGCTATGCTGAGTTTGCTAGGATATGATGGATTATGAGACTATGTTCAGATTGTGATGAGTAATATATTTGGTTCTTCTCTTTTATATTTTGTTCTTGAGTAAATTCTTGCATGTTCTCCATTGCAGTATTTTGCTTTGGCCAAGTAGTTTGTTGCAACTCCAAGAGGGAGCGTTATGCTTGATTGTGGGTTCAACCCCCTGATGTCTAGCTTGAGTGACAGAAACATGAGACTAGGGGATGTGCTGTTGCCACCAGGGATAAAACAACGGTGCTTGTACCCGGGGGTGCAAGGATTGTTTACTTTACGCAAAGTTCTTTTAATGCAGTTGTGTGTTGCTTTGAGTTTACAGTTTGGGTGGGATTCGCAACTTAATACCAGCGAGATGTTCTGGATAGATATCTCAAGGTGGATGATTCGTAGTAGATGCAGTTGGATTTCTGTCTACTTACCTTGGCGTACTGCCCATTGATTTTGAGCCCTTCTTTTCTTTGCAGCATAGTTAGCATTGCGGTGCCTTCATAATTCTGTCAATTGCCCAGCTGTGAGTTGTTTACCTCGCTAGCACTTTTATCGTCTTTTGGGAGAGAGACATCACTAGTGAAAATCACGGGACCCCGGTCCATCTTCACATTATTGTTTACACCCTTAGTTTACTTTCAGTTGCCACTATTATTATCTCTTGCGTTGATCCTTTGTAAACAGCAAGGCCGGAGGAATTGACAACTCCTCTGTACTCGTTGGGAGCAAAGTTATTTGTTTCTGTGTGCACGTCCTGTCAACTCCTTAGCCAGAAGCTAGTTTCTGGCGCTGTTGACACCTTCTTGTATTTCTGCGAGTCCTACTGGAGACAAACCTTGGTATCTTCACCGAGGGAAGTTTGCTGCTACGCTACATCTCACCTTCCACTTGGGGTAACCAACGAGGAGTGAGAGAACTATCCTCACCGTATCAAGCTAATTTCTGGCGCCGTTGCGGGGGACTCCAGTCTACAAGATAGGGGAGTTGCACACTATCTTTTATCTTTGCTTTTTAGTCTTGTTAGTTTAGCTTTCAGTTTTTACTTTTGTGTCCCTTATAAAAAATACCTGCTGCTACTATTGGTTCCAATGAAAACACCAAGTTGTGTGACTTCACTAGTCACAACAACAGTGACTTTATCTGCACTCCTATTGCTCCACCTGCCACTTCAGCACCTTCTTATGAAATTAAACCTGCTCTGCTTAATCTTGTTATGAAAGATCAATTCTCAGGTGCTGGAGAGGACGCTGCCTTGCACTTAAACAATTTTATCGAGCTCTGTGATATGCAAAAGGACAAGGAAGTGGATGGAGACATCGTCAAGCTGAAGCTTTTTTCCTTTCTCTTTGAGAGGAAGAGCCAAGGAGTGGCTGCAATCCTTACCCAAGAACAGTATCAATTCTTGGAGTAAATGCAAAGATGCTTTTATAGGGAAGTACTATCCCCCTGCTAAAATTATTCAATTGAGGAGTAACATTATGAATTTTAGGCGATTGGATAATGAACACGTTGCCCAGGCATGGGAACGTATGAAGACGCTTGTCAAGAACTTCCCCACACATGGGCTGACTACCTGGATGGTTATCCAGACTTTTTATGCAGGCTTGAACTTTACCTCGCGGAACCTGCTAGATTCGGCCGCGGGAGGAACTTTTATGTCAACCACACTTGGTGCTGCCACAAAGATACTTGATGAGATGATGCTGAACTACTCTTAGTGGCACACCGAAAGATCTCCAACTGGTAAGAAGGTAATTTCTGTCGAGGAGATCTCCTCTCTAAATGAAAAGGTTGACCTTATCATGTCTCTACTTACCAAGCAAGCTCCTATTGATCCTCAGGATGTTCCTTTAAATTCTTTGGTTGCTCAAGAGCAAGTAAATGTAAATTTTGTCTCTAGAAACAACTTCAACAATAATGCTTATAGGAGTAATTTTGGTAGCAACAATCCTAGGCCTTTCCCATCCAACAACTATGGGAGCAACAACACTTAATCTAGCACCAAAAACTCCACCTTTGAACTAGAGACCTTGCTCAAAGACTTTATCACTGCCCAAAAAGCCTTCAACAAGAGTGTGGAAGAGAAATTAGATAAATTATATATCCTCTCTTCGAAGGTAGACAACATAGCCCATGATGTAGAGATGCTGAAGATTAGAACTTCTCCCCCCGAGGAGAGGAAGACCACTTCTATGAATGCCATCCAAGTCCAAATTAATGAAAACATTAGGATGTTGGGAAAACTTAAAGAGAGATGGGCCAGAGAAAAGGAGGAAGAAGAGAGAATTAAGATCCTTCCTACCTACCACACAGTAGCCACTATCCAAGTAGTTGAGGATGTCCAAACTGTTAGCACCCATCACACCCCTAGTCCCACTGGACCTACCAATGGTGATGCTACCACCTCAACCATAGATGAAGAAACCTCTATGAACATAGAGGGTTTCAAACAAGTGAGCCTAAATGATATCACTACCTCCTTGATAGATAGTAGTGACCTAGACTTTGACAACTACACTTTACCTGAAGTTGTTGGTTTCCTACACAAGATGTCTAAAGACCCCCACACTAGCACACTTAATCTTGCCTTCACAGAGCATATCACCAATTCTCTAATCAAAGTTAGGGAGGAGAAGCTTAGACTAGAAGCCTCCATACCTAGGAAGCTAGAAGATAGTTGGGATCCTATGATAAAAATCAAATTGAATAACTTCTCTTGTTATGCTCTTTGTGATGTTGGAGCAAGTACCTCTGTTATGCCCAAAAGAATGTATGATATGCTTGAATTGAAACCTTTTGATCCCTGTTCTTTTGGTGTTCGTCTTGTTGATTCTTCCGTAAAGAAGCCGTTGGGGAAGATCGACGATGTTCTTATCATTGTCAATGACAATTATGTTCCCGTTGATTTCACTATTATGGACATTGAGTGTGAGCCCTCTTGTCCAATTATTTTTGGACGTCCTTTTCTTCGCACAATTGGTGTTGTTATTAACATGAAAGAGGGGAATGTCAAATTCCAATTCCCTCTCAAGAAAGGGATGGGACATTTCCCTAGGAAAAAGATTAAGTTACCTTTTGAGTCCGTCACACGGGCTAGTTATTCTCTTGAAAAGACTTGATCTTCTGCTTTAAGCCTAGCTAATGGCTCTAAAGAAGCGCTTTCGGGAGGCATCCCACAACGAATTTAGGTTTTTATTTTTGTTTTTCTTCTGTTCTTAGTGGTCTAGATGATTGTTACTACTATAGCAACATCATTGTATCTTTACTTTTCAAGCTTTGTGCCTTTTATAGCCTCATACGACAAGGGAAGTGAAAGTTGTGACATGTTATCCAGAAAACAGATTCTGTCCTCGTGACTAGAAAAATTATGTAAAAATACCAGTTCATCTTTTTGAGCTGAATTTTTTACACAGCGTGCTCTATACAATTACAAAACTTTCGTATGTTCTGAGTTTTTTTTATTTGAGTTGCAGAAGTACCCCTAAAAATTCGTTTCTACCTGCTGGTCTGTTTTTCACAGATTCTGTCCTGTTTTGCCTTTTCTTCACTTTGCAAACCTTAAGCTTGCTTTTTCTTTGCAAAAACTTGTTGGAAATCTTGAGAAACAGTAGCTCTTCAAGGTTATCTTTATTTCCAGTAGAGGAAAAAATATTTTATTAAGGGAACTAACCTCTCTAATCAGTCTACAATGAGTTATGTATGAAGGGAGTTTTCAAGTGCGCGATGGAAGATGATGAAAGAAGATCTTGGAGTGTCAAACGCTGATACGTCTCAAACGTATCTACTTTCCAAACACTTTTGCTATTCTTTTGGCTTCATTCTTGCATGATTTGAATGAAACTAACCCGGACTGACGCTGTTTTCAACAGAGCTACCAGTGCTGTTTTCTTTTGTGCAGGTTTCTGGATATTTAGGTACGCTGAAAAATCCCAAAAATATATATAAAAAATCAGCGTTCCAGAAGCTTCCGCGAGTCCAAAGGGGGGCCACAGGGCAGACAGGGGGAAACCAGGAGGGTGCCTGGCGCGGCTGATACGTCCCAAACGTATCTATAATTGCTGCTTGCTCCATGCATGTTTTGTGTGACTTTGCCATGTTTTGCTTGAACTTTCATACACTTTTGAGCATATTTGGACTAATCTATTAACCCAATGCACCCAGCTGCCAGTTGCTATTTTCTGCTGTTTTTCTATTTCAGGTTTTCCGTCCATTAAAAGTGCTCCAAAAAATCCGGAAAAATCAGATAAAAAATCAGCGACCCGGAAGCTTCCGGAATCACCAAGGCAGCGGAGGGGGGCCACCACCAGGATACCAGGAGGGTCCCTGGCGCGACCCCACCCTAGGCCGCGCCAGGAGGCCTCTTGGCTGCCTGGTGGGTCCCCTCGACACCCCCTCCGCCTATATTTAGCCCTCGGGGTGGAAACCCCTAATATCGATCTCTTTTCCGCGAACTCGCCTCTGTACCGCCGCCGCCGCCATTTATAGATCGGGGCTACCTGGAGAAGCTGCCCCGGCACCCTGCCGTGAGGAGGAACCCACAATCCGGTATCCGTCGGGATCCGCCTAACTAGTCGTCGTCGAGTCTCCGCGTGAAACGTCGATCACCATACCTGTTGTCGATTAAGAACCCTGAAAAGAGTTTGGGGGTAGTATCATGAGTACAGAAGTACTCAACATCCAACTGTAGTGGTCATCTGACCCAGCAAGGACTTCATCACTCGTCATTCTAGGACAACTAGTAGTTTACGGTAATGATGGGGTAAGTGGTGAGGTTCCTGCCGCACTAGCATTTATGAAGTGGCTAACGATCTAGAGAGTAAGGTAAGAAGCCAAGCATTCGATGAGGAATCGCCTCCAACAAGTCTTGCTATCAACTACTTACGCAAGCATAACACCTATCCTATCCTTGTCCTCCTCTTCGCATCCCGACGAAGAAGAAGCAGTCAAGGCACACACACATTGATCAAGTTATATTAAGATTATCTCAGTTGTTCTTGTCTATGAACAAGACGTAGGTTCCAAGTCGTCCATAACCGTGGACACGACTTCTCGAAAAGATTTAACCCTGCAGGGGTGTACCAACTGCCCTTTACAAGGCTCCGCACGCACGCCCATCTCTCTCAGTTGCTACCCATTATAGGCAACCATTTTATGATTTAGTTCCAAGAGATCCGAAACGACAGGTCCCTCTAACTAACAACGAACAAATCCGGGTGGCCCCCGGTGAGTCGACACCCAACTCAAAAGCCGGCCGCGCTCTCGAATCGGTCTCTACTGTCTGTCGCAGGTTTGGATAGCCGGTTAATCACACATGGGAAACCGGGTCCTCAGCCGGACAAGGTGGGCCAGCAAGGGAACTATGTCCTCACTGGTCCGGGTTGGTTTGAAAACTACTGGCGGCCGACCAGCACACACACGGTTTCAAATGGTAAATCAGATTGGGCCACCACTGGAAATGTTTGAAGCTAGGTAGGTAAGAAAAGGGGACCCCATAAAATACCACACGCGGTTAGGCACGCTCAATCTTAGAACCAATACCCGGAACTCGGGTCCTAGGTGACTCGAATGGAACAAAGCGTCGGGGCGGGATAGCCTAGACCTTCCATCCTTCGTCGAATATAGTCAACATTATAATAATAATCATATCATCAACAACAATATAATAATGTGATACCCAAACCAAGGAGTAACAGGGTAACATCGTAGCATCCTAAGCATGCATACTAAGCAGGGGCTGAGCAACGAGCAATAGTAACATAGCAGTACAAGGTTTGCTAGGAGGGGACATGGCTGTATCGGTTTGAAAGAGGTTGTAAACATGTGGTAGGATCAAACATCGAACCTATCCTATACTAGCATGCAAACCGCTGGTTGAAATAGAATGAATCATAAGTAATGTATAGCCCTTGCCTGTTGATAGGCCGGGTTCCGAAGGTGTAGCCGATCGCAACTCGCATCGTCTCCGAGAGGTACCCGTGGAAGCACACAAGAGGTAAACACTGGAAAGCAATCAACGAGCAAGCATCTATTACTACGAAGCAAACACGAGAAAGCATCAACAATAAGGCAACACGAGACATCGCACCTACCGTCGAGAGCGGTTACTAACAGGTTAAGTGGAGTACTCGTCACACACGACGATACCGCACATTTAGAAAGGTTCAAGTTGTTTAGCTACAGGTGAACAACAAAGTTGTTAACATGGCAAAGCACAGAAGCATGGCATAGCACACAAACATGGCAAGAGGTGAAGCACGAAGTAATCTATCTATACTAGTCAATTTAAGTGAGGCACAACCTAAACATGGCATACACTAAGTGCCGCACAACAATTAAAGGATTTGGTATTGTTCTGTCCTAAACCATATTTTAGGTTGGTTAACAGCAGCAAACAATAGCATAAACACAAATTACACGAAAAACTAATCAAGTTACATATAAGAAACATTTTAATCCGAGCAACGGTTTAAAAGTTATGGCAATTACAGTTTACAGTGGTATGGCATGTAATTAGCAGTTAAACATCATGTAAACAAAGTCAAACATGGAAAAAGAGCACATTTTAATAATCTACACAGAATTCTAAGCAACTTTCATGTTTAAAGCGTCGCGATCCGAGCTACCGTTAAAAAGATACAGGCACCGCAAAAATAATAACACAATCTGCAATTTAATTAAAACCAGAAAAGGAAAAAAAACTACTCGGGCCGGCCCAACTATGCAGCGCAGCAACAAAAATAAAAAAATAAAAAAGGGGCGCTCACCAAGTGGGCTCGACACACTGGCTGGAGTGGGGAGGAGGCCGGCCTGGGCTGTGGCGGCCTGGGCCTCGCAGCTGGGCCGCGACGCTTGTGGCCCGTGGGGGCGTCGGCTGGAGGCGGCTCGTGCCTCCCGCACGAGATGCACCACGGCGGCGCTCGCCGGGGAGCCGGGTGGCTCCGACACCGCTGGTTGAAATAGAATGAATCATAAGTAATGTATAGCCCTTGCCTGTTGATAGGCCGGGTTCCGAAGGTGTAGCCGATCGCAACTCGCATCGTCTCCGAGAGGTACCCGTGGAAGCACACAAGAGGTAAACACTGGAAAGCAATCAACGAGCAAGCATCTATTACTATGAAGCAAACACGAGAAAGCATCAACAATAAGGCAACACGAGACATCGCACCTACCGTCGAGAGCGGTTACTAACAGGTTAAGTGGAGTACTCGTCACACACGACGATACCGCACATTTAGAAAGGTTCAAGTTGTTTAGCTACAGGTGAACAACAAAGTTGTTAACATGGCAAAGCACAGAAGCATGGCATAGCACACAAACATGGCAAGAGGTGAAGCACGAAGTAATCTATCTATACTAGTCAATTTAAGTGAGGCACAACCTAAACATGGCATACACTAAGTGCCGCACAACAATTAAAGGATTTGGTATTGTTCTGTCCTAAACCATATTTTAGGTTGGTTAACAGCAGCAAACAATAGCATAAACACAAATTACACGAAAAACTAATCAAGTTACATATAAGAAACATTTTAATCCGAGCAACGGTTTAAAAGTTATGGCAATTACAGTTTACAGTGGTATGGCATGTAATTAGCAGCTAAACATCATGTAAACAAAGTCAAACATGGAAAAAGAGCACATTTTAATAATCTACACAGAATTCTAAGCAACTTTCATGTTTAAAGCGTCGCGATCCGAGCTACCGTTAAAAAGATACAGGCACCGCAAAAATAATAACACAATCTGCAATTTAATTAAAACCAGAAAAGGAAAAAAAACTACTCGGGCCGGCCCAACTATGCAGCGCAGCAACAAAAATAAAAAAATAAAAAAGGGGCGCTCACCAAGTGGGCTCGACACACTGGCTGGAGTGGGGAGGAGGCCGGCCTGGGCTGTGGCGGCCTGGGCCTCGCAGCTGGGCCGCGACGCTTGTGGCCTGTGGGGGCGTCGGCTGGAGGCGGCTCGTGCCTCCCGCACGAGATGCACCACGGCGGCGCTCGCCGGGGAGCCGGGTGGCTCCGACACCGCTGGTTGAAATAGAATGAATCATAAGTAACGTATAGCCCTTGCCTGTTGATAGGCCGGGTTCCGAAGGTGTAGCCGATCGCAACTCGCATCGTCTCCGAGAGGTACCCGTGGAAGCACACAAGAGGTAAACACTGGAAAGCAATCAACGAGCAAGCATCTATTACTATGAAGCAAACACGAGAAAGCATCAACAATAAGGCAACACGAGACATCGCACCTACCGTCGAGAGCGGTTACTAACAGGTTAAGTGGAGTACTCGTCACACACGACGATACCGCACATTTAGAAAGGTTTAAGTTGTTTAGCTACAGGTGAACAACAAAGTTGTTAACATGGCAAAGCACAGAAGCATGGCATAGCACACAAACATGGCAAGAGGTGAAGCATGAAGTAATCTATCTATACTAGTCAATTTAAGTGAGGCACAACCTAAACATGGCATACACTAAGTGCCGCACAACAATTAAAGGATTTGGTATTGTTCTGTCCTAAACCATATTTTAGGTTGGTTAACAGCAGCAAACAATAGCATAAACACAAATTACACGAAAAACTAATCAAGTTACATATAAGAAACATTTTAATCCGAGCAACGGTTTAAAAGTTATGGCAATTACAGTTTACAGTGGCATGGCATGTAATTAGCAGCTAAACATCATGTAAACAAAGTCAAACATGGAAAAAGAGCACATTTTAATAATCTACACAGAATTCTAAGCAACTTTCATGTTTAAAGCGTCGCGATCCGAGCTACCGTTAAAAAGATACAGGCACCGCAAACATAATAACACAATCTGCAATTTAATTAAAACCAGAAAAGGAAAAAAAACTACTCGGGCCGGCCCAACTATGCAGTGCAGCAACAAAAATAAAAAAATAAAAAAGGGGCGCTCACCAAGTGGGCTCGACACACTGGCTGGAGTGGGGACGAGGCCGGCCTGGGCTGTGGCGGCCTGGGCCTCGCAGCTGGGCCGCGACGCTTGTGGCCCGTGGGGGCGTTGGCTGGAGGCGGCTCGTGCCTCCCGCACGAGATGCACCACGGCGGCGCTCGCCGGGGAGCCGGGCGGCTCCGACACCGGATGAGGATGGCGCGGTTGGAGGCGGAGGCGACGGATCCAGGCGGCTCCTCGCCTGATCCGGGTCGTGGCGCGGTTGATGGCTTCTCGCCCCTCGTTGGTTACCCCAAGTGGAAGGTTTGAGATGCAGTGCAGCAACGAGTTTCCCTCGGTGAAGATACCAAGGTTATCGAACCAGTAGGACTCAGGAGATAAAAGTAGGTGGCTGATGACGGCTTCTCGCCCTTCGTTGGTAGGCCCCAAGTGGAAGGTGTGATGCGGTACAGCAGCGAGTTTCCCTCAGTAAAGATACCAAGGTTTGTCTCCAGTAGGACTCCAGAGATGATAAGTAGGTGTCAACGGCGCAACTGACGCGGAACTGCACACAGACACAGATAACTTTGCTCCCAACGAAGTTCAGAGAGGTTGTCAATCTCTCCGGTCTTGTTGTTCACAAATGATAAAACGCAAGGGGATAATGATAGCAACTTGAAAGTAAATGCAGAAAAGTAAATATAGCTTGGAAACAATAATGAGGATATGGACCGGGATACGTGATGTTCGCTAGTGATGTCTCTCTCCCAAAAGACGATAAAAATGCTATGCGAGGTAAACAAATTACAGAAAGGCAATTGACAGGATTAAGAACGCACCGCAATGCTAACTATGCTACAAAAGAAAGAAGAGGTTCAAAAGCACAGGCAGTACGCCAAGGTAACTAGACCGAAATCCATCTGCATCTACTACTAATCATCCACCTTGAGATATCTATCCAGAACATCTCGCTGGTATTAAGTTGCGAGCCCCACCCAAAGTGTAAACCCAAAGCAACAGACAACTGCATTAAAAAGAACTTTGCGTAAATTAAACAATCCTTGTAACCACGGTTACAAGCACCGTTGTTTTCCCCTTGTGGCAACAGCACATCCCCTAGACTCATGTTTCTGTCACTCAAGCATGTCATCGGGGAGGCATGAACCCACAATCTAGCACAACGCTCCCTCTTGGAGTCACTACCTACTACTTGGCCAAAGCAATAAAGAGCAACGGAGAGCATGCAAGAATTACTTAGGAACAAAAATATAAGAGATAGAAACCAAATATATTACTCTATCACAATCTGAACATAATCTCATAATCCATCAGATCCGATCAAACTCAACATAGCAATAGCAGAAATATTACAAAGGTGCCTTGATCATGTAGGGAAGCTCACGAGGTCTAAACAATGAAGATCAAAGAGGGGAGGAGAACATCACATAGCTACTGATCACGGACCCATGGTCCAAGGAAAACTACTCACGAGACATCTGGGAAGCATCCATGGTGGAGAGGAGACTCCCGGAGGTCAATCCTCCCTCCGGCAGGGTGCCGGGAAGAGGTCTTCTGGTGCTCCCGATCTTGGAAGCGCGGCGGCGGCGGAACATAGGCGAGTTCGCGGAATAGGGTTCCTCTTCTGGAGTTTTCCCGTGACGGGGGATAAATAGGCGAAGGGGGGCAGCCAGAGGTGGACCAGGGGCCCCAGGCGCCCCCCTGGCGCGGCCAGGGGTGGGGCCGCGCCGAGTGGCCGCCTGGGCCCCCTGGCCCCCCTCTGGCCCCTCCCGGGCTTTTCTCGAAGGTTCCGTCACGCTGATTTTTTATCTGAATTTTCCCGAATTTTTCTGGCACTTTTTATATGGGGGAAAACTGAAATAGAAAAACAGCAGAAAACAGGAACTGGCACTGGGGTGCACTGAGTTAATAGGTTAGTCCAAATATGATAAAAAATGTATGAAAGTGTATCTAGATCATAGCAATATCACACAAAACATGCATGGAGCAAGCAGAAATTATCGATACATTTTGGACGTATCAACATCCCCAAGCTTAATTCCTGCTCGTCCTCGAGTAGGTAAATGATAACAAGCATAATTTCTGTGGTGACATGCTAGCAACCATAAAAGAACTTTGAAAAGTAAAGCAATCAAGGTCAGAGATTCAATTCAAGTCATAACAGGCAAGAGTCTATATTAGCATGGAATTAAGTAACAAAAGAACAAAAGGTGCAAGAGCTCTCGCTGTCCGTGACTCGAATGTCTCCAAATGGTGTTTGCGTGCAAGAAAGGAGAATAGGGAATACGAGAAAAAAGTTTTTTTGTTGAGAACTCAATCTACTAAAGTTTCATACTTGGTCCTCTTTGGAATCTTATCTTTACTCGTCCCCAGACCACTAGCCAGGTACAAGTCAATTTGATCCACTCCTTTTCGATATTTTGAGCACTCATGCAATGGATGAGCGTAAGCACGAGAGTTGACACTTAGGATGGCAAAGAGAGAAATATGGTGGAGGAGGAAGACAAAAAGGATGAGAAAGGCTCACATCAATGAGGACAATCATAGGCAAGAGATGCCAAATGATAGATATGATGTGAGGAGTAGGGATTGCCATGCAATGGATGCATATACGAGCTAAGAAGCTCTCCAAACTATATGCATAAAGATCATCTCTATGGAGTACAAAGATATAGAGGGAGTACTAGTGTGGATCTCTCAAAAGGATAGTAGTGTTGCCCCTTTCTCTCTTTTTATTTCTTTTTCTCTTTTTTCTATTTTTTTCTATTTTTTTGGTGGCCTCAATGGCTCTTTCTATTTAACTCTCATTTGTCCTCTTTGGGATCTTTTATTGTGTCCGCTTTGGGATTTCCTCACTTAAGGGCAACACTCTATTTTACAAGAAGGTAAAAGGAGATCTTTCACACTTTACAAGGTACTCAAAATCATAAAGAAGATGTAACTAACATGATGTATGCAATGTATGTCGCTCCCAGTGTAGCAGGAACATGTATGACATGAAGATCAAGTCATGAAGAGGTGGATGTTGCATGGCAATGTAACTCGGAAAGGCTATGGAAATGCCTTGATAGGTAGGTATGGTGGCTGTTTTGAGGAAGGATAAAGGGAGGCTTATGATGACAGAGCGTATAATGCCAAGGGTTTGGATGTACCGGCGAAGGTGGACACCAACTCTCGGAGTGAGAAGAAGGTAATGCACGACACGGGAAAGGCTAGCAAAATATGGGAAGGTGGAAGTGTCAACTTTCAATACTTACATTAGTCCGAAGAACTCATGCACTTATTATCGGTAACTCTCAATCTAATAAGGAGGTTCACAAATAGACAAGTACCCCGAGGAGGAGTGTATGGGGGTTTGGTTATCCTTGCGCATCCTCGACTCATGGTACGTGAGTGTACTCTAATATTCGACTCCTCAGAAGAGTAGTGATCTATCTAGTAGCTAGAGTTCTCAACTAGTTTTGTAGGTTTTGAAAATACACACGGATTGCCCAAAATACGACAACTATCACTAATAGGCAAGAGCTCTTGACACCAGAAGTCCAAAAATTACTCACAACAATGCCTCAAAACTATTGCAAGCTACTACTAAAATTAAATAGCAACCTCAATTACCTACTTTCAAGACAAAACACAACTCAGTGCAACAACCAACTCTATTAACAAGATAAACATGAAAACTAAAAAGAGTTGCAGCAACAAACTAAACAAAAGCCAAAGCTCTTATTAAAGACAAACTAAGACTAAAACTAAACATGGTAGTAGCTATGAAAAGATAAAGAACACACAACAGCAAAAAGATAGGCAGGAAAAATCCTGTGATGTGTTCTAGATTTTGAAAGTGGAGCGTGTTTCTCTCCCGCACAAAGTAAGACGGGATCTAAATTTTTATGAACAGCAAGCAAAGCTAAAGAAAACTAAAAACAAAACCTAAGAGCGAGACGCTCCAAGCATAGCACATAACACATGAAGTGATAAAAATATAGTGAGACGAAGGACGAACTGATGATGGTTGATGGAGAAGGGGATGCACGGGGGGGCATACCCAAGCTTAGACGCTTGAGTCTCCTTGAATATTTATTGGGGATGCATGGGGGCATCCCCAAGCTTGAGCGCTTGACACTCCTGGATCTTCTTTCATCATCTTCCAACGCACACTTGAAAACTCCCTTCATACATAACTCATCATAAGCTGATTAGAGAGGTTAGTACCCTTAATAAATAAAATTTCTCCACTGGATATAAAGATAATCTTGAAGAGCTACTGTTTCTCAAGAGTGCCAAAAAGTTTTTGCAAAGAAAAAGCAAGCTTAAGGTTTGCAAAAGTAAGGAGAAACAAAACGTGGCAGAATATGTGAAAAACAAAACAACAGATAGTAAAGAATTTTTTAGGGGCACTTCTGCAACTCAAATCAAAAAACTCAGAACATACGGAAGTTTCGTAATTGTATAGAGCATACTGTGTAAACAATTCAGCTCAAAAAGATGAACTTGGATTTTTCTGGATTTTTTCTGCTCACGAGGACAGAATCTGTTTTTTGGACAGCATGTCACAACTTTTACTTCACTTGCCGTAAGAGGCTATAACTTGGCACAAAGCTGAAAAGTAAAGATACAATGATGTTGCTACAGTAGTAAAAATCATCAAGACACAACAAAAGCAAAAATAAAAACCCTAAATTCGTTGCGGGCTGCCTCCCGAAAGCGCTTCTTTAAAGCCATTAGCTAGGCATGATGCAAAAAGAAGAATGAAGTTTTATCAAGAGAAAGAGAATAACTAGCCCGAGTAACGGACTCAAAAGGTAACTTGATTTTCTTTCTAGGGAAGTGTTCTATCCCCTTTTTGAATGGGAATTAGAATTTTATATTCCCCTCTTTCATGTCAATAACCGCACCAACGGTGCGAAGAAAAGGACGTCCCAAAATGATTGGACACAAAGGTTCACCCTCTATATCCACAACAATAAAATCAACGGGAACATAGTTGTCATTGAAAATGATAAGAACATCGTTGATCTTACCCAAAGGTTTTTTTATGGAAGAATCAACACGACGAACACCAAAAGAACAAGGCTCAAAAGGCTTCAATTCAAACGTATCAAATATTCTTTTGGGCATAAAGAAGGTACTAGCTCCAACATCACATAAAGCATAGCAAGAGAAGTTATTCAATTTAATTTTGATCATAGGGTCCCAACCATCCTCTAGATTCCTAGGTATGGAGGCTTCTACTCTAAGCTTCTCCTCCCTAGCTTTGATAAGAGCATTTGTGATATGCTCCGTGAAGGCAAGATTAAGTGTGCTAGTGTGGGGGTCTCTAGACATTTTGTGTAACAAGCTAATAACTTCTGAGAGGGTGCAACTATCAAAATCAATATCACTACTATCAAAGGTGGTAGTAGTGTCATCTAGGCTCACTTGTTTGAAACCCTCTATGTTCATAGGAGTTTCTTTTTCTACGGTTGAGGTATGAGCATCACCATTAATAGGTCCAACGGGACTAGGAGTGCATTGGGTGCTACTAGTTTGAGTGTCCTCAACAATTTGGATAGTGGAAACTGTGTGGTGTGTAGGAAGGCTCTTAATTCTATCCTCTTCCTCTTTTTCTCTAGCCCATATTTATTTAAGTTTAGCCATCATCCTAATATTTTCATTGATTTGCAACTGGATAGCATTAATAGGAGTGGCTTTATTCTCCTCAAGGGGAGAGGTTCTAATTTTGAGCATCTCAATATCAAGGGCTAAGCTTTCTACCTTCAAAGAGAGATTATCTATTTTAGATAATTTATCTTCTACATTTTTGTTGAAGGCTTTTTTGGTAGTGATAAAGTCTCTAAGCATGCTTTCTAATTCAGAAGAGGGGTTCTTGTTGCTAGGGTAAGTGTTGTTGTTCCCATAGTTAGATGGGAACGGTCTAGGATTGCTAGCAAAATTTCCCCTATAAGCACTGTTGTTGAAGTTGTTTCTAGCAATAAAGTTCACATCTACTTGTTCTTGAGCAACCAAAGAATTTAAAGGAACATCATGAGGATCAATAGAAGGTTGCTTGGTAAGTAGAGACATAATTAAATCAACTTTTTCATTGAGGGAGGTAATTTCCTCGACAGAGTTTACCTTCCTACCTGTTGGAGCGCGTTCGGTGTGCCATTGGGAATAATTGGTCATCATCTCATCGAGAAGCTTTGTGGCAGCACCAAGTGTAGTTGACATAAAGGTTCCTCCCGCGGCCGAATCTAATAGGTTCCGCGAGGTAAAGTTCAAGCCTGCATCAAACCATGTGTAGGGCATTTCTTAACAAGATATTTCATTCGTTCCCAAGCTTGGGCAACGTGTTCATTATCCAATTGCTTGAAATTCATAATATTGCTCCTCAATTGGATAATCTTAGCAGGAGGGTAGTACTTCCCTATAAAAGCATCTTTGCACTTATCCCAAGAATCTATGCTATTTCTAGGAAAAGATTGAAACCAGATTTTAGCATCTCCCCTTAAAGAGAAAGGAAAGAGCTTAAGCTTAACAACATCACCTTCCACTTCTTTATACTTTTGCATATCACATAACTCAACAAAATTATTCAAGTGTAAAGCAGCATCATCTCCAGCACCAGAGAATTGATCTCTCATAACAAGTTTTAGCAAAGCAGGTTTAATTTCATAAGAGGTAGCTGAAGTGGCAGGTGTGGCAATGGGAGTGCAGATAAAGTCTTGGTTGTTGTGACTAGTGAAGTCACACAACTTGGTGTTTTCAGTGGAACCCATAGTAGCGGCAAGTGTGGCAGATTTTTTTGTAGTTTTTGATAAAAGACACACAGATAAAAACTGAAATATAAACTAACAAGACTGAAAAATAAAGGTAAAGGGTAGTGTGCAACTCCCCTATCTTAGCACTTGGAGTCCCCGGAAACGGCGCCAGAAATTGCTCTTGATGACGGCTTCTCGCCCTTCATTGGTAGGCCCCAAGTGGAAGGCGTGATGCGGTACAACAGCAAGTTTTCCTCAGTAAAGATACCAAGGTTTGTCTCCAGTAGGACTCCAGAGATGATAAGTAGGTGTGAGCGGCGCAACTGACGCGGACCTGCACACAGACACAGATAACTTTGCTCCCAACGAAGTTCAGAGAGGTTGTCAATCTCTCCGGTCTTGTTGTTCACAAATGATAAAACGCAAGGGGATAATGATAGCAACTTGAAAGTAAATGCAGAAATGTAAATATAGCTTGGAAACAATAATGAGGATATGGACCGGGATACGTGATGTTCGCTAGTGATGTCTCTCTCCCAAAAGACGATAAAAATGCTATGCGAGGTAAACAAATTACAGAAAGGCAATTGACAGGATTAAGAACGCACCGCAATGCTAACTATGCTACAAAAGAAAGAAGAGGTTCAAAAGCACAGGCAGTACGCCAAGGTAAGTAGACCGAAATCCATCTGCATCTACTACTAATCATCCACCTTGAGATATCTATCCAGAACATCTCGCTGGTATTAAGTTGCGAGCCCCACCCAAAGTGTAAACCCAAAGCAACAGACAACTGCATTAAAAAGAACTTTGCGTAAAGTAAACAATCCTTGTAACCGCGGTTACAAGCACCGTTGTTTCCCCCCTTGTGGCAGTAGCACATCCCCTAGACTCATGTTTCTGTCACTCAAGCATGTCATCGGGGAGGCATGAACCCACAATCTAGCACAACGCTCCCTCTTGGAGTCACTACCTACTACTTGGCCAAAGCAATAAACAACAACGGAGAGCATGCAAGAATTACTTAGGAACAAAAATATAAGAGATAAAAACCAAATATATTACTCTATCACAATCTGAACATAATCTCATAATCCATCAGATCCGATCAAACTCAACATAGCAATAGAAGAAATATTACAAAGGTGCCTCGATCATGTAGGGCAGCTCACGAGGTCTAAACAATGAAGATCAAAGAGGGGAGGAGAACATCACATAGCTACTGATCACGGACCCATGGTGCAAGGAAAACTACTCACGAGACATCCGGGGAGCATCCATGGTGGAGAGGAGACTCCCGGAGGTCAATCCTCCCTCCGGCAGGGTGCCGGGAAGAGGTCTTCTGGTGCTCCCGATCTAGGAAGCGCGGCGGCGGCGGAACAGAGGCGAGTTCGCGGAATAGGGTTCCTCTTCTGGAGTTTTCCCGTGACGGGGGATAAATAGGCGAAGGGGGGCAGCCAGAGGTGGACCAGGGGCCCCAGGCGCCCCCCTGGCGCAGCCAGGGGTGGGGCCACGCCGGGTGGCCGCCTGGGCCCCCCTGGCCCCCCTCTGGCCCCTCCCGGGCTTTTCTCGAAGCTTCCGTCACGCTGATTTTTTATCTGAATTTTCCCGAATTTTTCTGGCACTTTTTATATGGGGGAAAACTGGAATAGAAAAATAGTAGAATCCAGGAACTGGCACTGGGGTGCACTGAGTTAATAGGTTAGTCCAAATATGATCAAAAATGTATGAAAGTGTATCTAGATCATAGCAATATCACACAAAACATGCATGGAGCAAGCAGAAATTATCGATACGTTTTGGACGTATCAGTGGCAACGTCGCCAGAAATTGCTTCCTGACTAGGGTGTTGTCGTGGACCTGCACACAGCAACAAATAACTTTGCTCCCAACGAGTACAGAGGAGTTTTCAATTCCTCCGGCCTTGTCGTTTACAAAGGATCAACGCAAGAGATAAAAGGTGCAAAGGAAAGTAAAAGCTGAAAGTAAATCGAGGGTGTGAACAATAATGTGAAGATGGACCGGGGTCCTGTGATTTTCACTAGTTATGTCTCTCTCCCAAAAGACGATAAAAGTGCTAGCGAGGTAAACAAATCACAGTTGGGCAATTGACAGGATTATGAAGGCACCACAATGCTAACTATGCTGCAAAGAAAGGAAGGGCTCAAAAGCAATGGGCAGTACGCCAAGGTAAGTAGACCGAAATCCATCTGCATCTACTACGAATCATCCACCTTGAGATATCTATCCAGAACATCTCGCTGGTATTAAGTTGCGAATCCCACCCAGAGTGTAAACTGAAAGCAACAGACAACTGCATTAAAATAACTTTGCGTAAAGTAAACAATCCTTGCACCCGCAGGTACAAGCACCGTTGTTTTATCCCTGGTGGCAACAACACATCCCCTAGTCTCATGTTTCTGTCACTCAAGCTAGACATCAAGGGGCTGAACCCACAATCAAGCATAACGCTCTCTTTTGGAGTTGCAAATAAAATACTTGGGCAAAGCAAATACCGCAACGGAGAACATGCAAGAATTTACTCAAGAACAAAATATAAAAGAGAAGAACCAAATATATTACTCATCACAATCTGAACATAGTCTCATAATCCATCAGATCCCAACAAACTCAGCATAGCAACAACAGAAATTACATAGATGCCTCGATCATGTGAGGCAGCTCACGAGGACTCGAAAGTGGAATCACAAAGGGGGGAGAGATTCATCACATAGCTACTGTTCACGGACCCATGGTCCAAGGGGGACTACTCACGGCACATCCGGGAGGCGTCCATGGCTATGGATGGTCTCCCGGAGGGGGTTCCTCCTTCCGGCAGGGTGCCGGGGCAGATTCTCCAGGCAGCCCCGATCTTGAAACGGTGGCGGCGGCGGTCCAGAGGGGAGTTCGCGAGAAATAGATCGATATTAGGGGTTTCCACCCCGAGGGGTAAATATAGGCGAAGGGGGGCATCGAGGGGACCGACGAGGCAGTCAGGAGGGTCCCTGGCGCGACCCAGGGTGGGGCCGCACCACCTGCTCTCCTGGCTGCCTGGTGGTGGCCCCCCATCCCTCTCTTGGTGATTCAGGAAGCTTCTGTTGCGCTGATTTTTTATATATTTTTCCCGGAATTTTTGGAGCACTTTTAATGGCCGGAAAACCTGAAATACAAAAACTGCAGAAAACAGAAACTGGCAACTGGGTGCACTGAGTTAATAGGTTAGTCCAAATAGGTTCGAAAGTGTATGAAAGTTCAAGCAAAACATGGCAATGTCACACAAAATATGCATGGAGCAAGTAGAAATTATAGATACGTTTGGGACATATCAACATCCCCAAGCTTAATTCCTGCTCGTCCTCGAGTAGGTAAATGATAACAAGCATAATTTCTGTGGTGACATGCCATAGAACCAAATAAGGACCTTTAAGTAAAGAAATCAAAGCATGCAATTCAATTCAAGTCTTAAGAAGCAAGAGTCTATATTAGCATTGACACAAGCAACAAAAGAACAAAAGGTGCAAGAGCTCTCGCTGTCCGTGACTCGAATGTCTCCAAATGGTGTTTGCGTGTAAGCAAGGGACTGGGAAGAAAGAGAAAAAAGGTTGTTGAGAACAACTATCTACTAAAGTTTCACACTTTGTCTCCTTTGGATTCTTATCTGGACTCGTCCCCAGACCACTAGCCAGGTACAAGTCAAACCGATCCACTCCCTTTCGACATTTTGAACACTCATGCAATGGATGAGCGTGAGAAAGAAAGTTGACACCTAAAATGCGAAACAGAAAGAAGGTGGAGGAGGAAGACAAAAATGTGTGAAAGGCTCACATCAATGAGGACAATCATAGGAGAGAGAAGGCCATATGATAGATATGATTTGAGGAGTAGGGATTGCCATACAACGGATGCACATGTGAGCTAAAAGCTCTCCAAGGGAACTAGTGGGGGTGCATCTAACTTGCTTGCTCAAGAAGACCTAGAGCTCGTTTGAGGAGGCTCATCATTGGAATATACAAGCCAAGTTCTATAGTGTGAAGGGTCCCCACATAGCTGTTGATAAGCCTACCCGGTGTCCCCGAAGATAGAAGGCCCATGAAGACTCGCTTGGACCCGCCTTGGCCCGCTAATTGGCACCGACGTAGGAGTCTACGACTCACAAGGAAGGTGCGAAGACCTGTCGTACGGAGCAAGCTAGGGTTAGGAAAGCTTACCTGTAAACGTAGGTAAACTCCTCGAGACCTAGCCCAGTATATAAGGGCTAGGAGGGACAACGCCAAAGGCATCCAATATCTTCTGTAACCCTAGCCTTGAGCACTACAGCCTTGGCATCCACTGTAATCGCATCTCCCTCATCAATAATATCGAGCAGGAACGTGTCCTCCTGTTTGCCGACGAGCTATCGTCCAACTTGTGACTCTCATGACTAACCCAGGGTCCCTGACCATGGGATTTGCCGGGGTTGATCCCCGTCAATTGGCGCCGTCTGTGGGAACTACACAAGTTGGGATCACGATCTCGGCGGTCCCGTCTTCAGCAAGCCACAACTCAAGGGCAAGGACCACATCTAGCCCACTCGAAGGATTCAAGATCATGGCGAACATCTCTGCCACCCCATCAAGATCGCTCGGGCTACAGATGTGCCAGGACCGATACTACGGTAACGGCCAAGTGCAGCGTCAGCAGCGAAGGAATTGACGACCCAGAAGAACGACGAGAGGCCTCTACGAAGGAATTCCACTCGACGAACCGCGACGCGCAGCGGAGGACTCGCAAATCTTTCGACAACCCACCGCCGCCCGGGCACCCGCCGCACATCAAGACGATGACTACGAGATCGAAACCAGCGATTAGCAGAACCATCGCCAAGGAGGAAGGAATCGACGACCCAAAAGGCGCGCACGGGAGATCTACGGCGAGGCCCCACTGAACGAGCCATGTCATGCAGCCGTGCAACCGACGACCACTCGACGACACGCCATCGCACGAGCACCTGCCGCCAGCCAGGACAGCGACTCCGAGACGCCGGTGGGCGAGTAATATGACCTAGATCGAAGGCCAGATGAATTCGCCAACCTCATCAAGAACCAAGACATGAGTCGAGGAATCGAAACCGACCCTCGTTTCCACGAACACCCGGATGATCACGAGCAAATCTTCAGAATCTCAAGAAGGAAGAGGCACGCCGGATCTAGCAAACTCACGGCTAGAGAGAAGCTAGCAGGACCCTGCACGATCCACAACTTCGAGGATGACTGGGGACGCGTCAGGTCAGGTCACACTTTGAGAGACTTCCGCCTGTTCAACGAGCTAGCCGACGACCTCAAGAAGGAGAAGCAGAAAGAAGACAAGCGCAACCGGCGACCCGAACAATCGCCGCCCTCAAGCCCGGAAGGACATCATAGCCTGCTGCAAGGACAGGCGCTCATGATCCAAGAGGGAAGGGCGCCGCAAGCACAACGCGACGCCTACACCCTGCAAGCTAGAGCAGCCGAGAGCATCAATATAGTCGAAGTCTACCAGCTACATGATGCGGAGACCAACATAACGTTCTCACAGGACGACCATCCACCCGTAGTCCCAAGACCGGGGCACGCGCCCCTGGTGCTCGATGCACAAATTGGAGGGTACGACATGGATAGGATCTTCATGGACGGAGGCAGCAACATGAATATCATCTTCGCCAGCACCCTGCAAAAGATGCTGATCCCACGATCAGTATGGAAGAAATCGAGTACCGTGTTACACGGGGTAGTCCCAGGAGAAGCAGCCACATCCCTCGGAGTTGTCGAACTTGAAGTTGTCTTCGGCAACTGACGCAACTTCGCAAAGCACGTCCTCGAGTTCGAAGTACTCGACTGGCAATCGTAGTATCACGCCATATTGGGACGGCTAGCATTCGCGCAGTTCATGGCGGTTCTACACTACGCCTACCTCAAGCTCAAGATGCCAGGATCAACGGGAGTCCTCACGATCAACGGAAGCTTCACCAAATCAGATCAATGTGACCGTGACTTTCACAAAATCTCCGACACATTCGGAGCCGGACAAGAACTCAGAGAAATAGCCATGGTGACGGACAAGAGTACCTTCCCATTGGTGAGCCGAAGCGAATCTAAGGAGTACGGAGGCGACTTCAGCATCGACAGTGACACAGTCACTCACCAAGTGCACCCGACGGACCCGGAAAAAACAGTCCGCGTGTACGCCCACCTACTAGAGGAGCAGGCTACGGATCTCATCGCTTTCCTTCGAGATGAGTGGGAAATATTCTCCTGGTGCCCAGCCGACATGCCTGGAATACCACGCAAATTCGCGGAGCACGCCCTACGCATCAAACAAAACACGAAGCCGGTGAAGCAATCTCTGAGACGATTCTCGGAGCCCAAGCGCAGAGCAATCGGAGAGGAAGTCAATCGGTTACTCGACGCCCAATTCATCCGAGAAACGAAGAATGCCACCTGGATATCCAACCCAGTGCTGGTGCCCAAGAAAGACACGCACATGCTGCGCATGTGTGTCGACTACGGACCAGTAAACAAGCATTGCCCGAAGGACCACTTCCCCTTGCCTAGAATCGATCAGATAATCGACTCGACAGCAGGGTGCGATCTACTTTCCTTTCTTGATGCCTACTCAGGATACAACCAGATCAGGATGAAGGAAGAAGACGAAGAGCACACATCGTTCATCATCCCCTATGGCGTATTGTTCTACAAGACCATGCCCTTCGGGCTCAAGAACGCAGGTGCCACATACCAGCGAATGATGCAGGCCTGCCTGAAAGAGCAAATTGGAAGAAATGTACAAGTCTATGTAGACGACATCGTCATCAAGACCTACAAAGCAGATACACTACTCGACGACCTGCGCGAAACCTTCGCAGCGCTCAACAAATACAGAATCAAACTCAACCCAAAGAAGTGCGCATTCGGTGTACCGGCGGGGAAGCTGCTCGACTATATAGTCTCTGCCCGAGGAATCGAGGCAAACCCTGAGAAAGTCCAAGCCATTTACCGAATGCAAGAACCAACCGACGTCAAAGGAATACAACAGCTCACTGGAAAACTCGCAGCCCTAAGCCGCTTCATCAGCAGGCTGGGAGAACGCACGCTGCCTTTCTATCAGCTGCTCAGGAAAGGAGAGAAATTCGAGTGGACGGAGGAAGCCCGCCAAGCATTCGCGGACCTGAAAAAGACACTCTCGACCCCACCAATCCTGGAGGTACCCAAGAAACGAGAGAAGCTATACCTCTACGTGGCAGCACACAACAGTGTAGTATGCACAACGCTCGTTGTCGAACGCACAGAAGAAGGAAATGTCCAGAGCATCCAGAGACCAATCTACTACCTCAGCATGCTCCTGAACAAATCCCAGCAGCGGTACCCGCATTATCAGAAGCTACTACTGGCCGTCATCATGACCTCAAGAAAGGTGTCCCACTACTTCGACGAGCACCCTATCACAATCGTGAGCAGCGCACCACTCGCTGACATACTCAACAATCCTGGAGCGACTAGACGAGTCGCCGAGTGGAACATTGAGCTCAGCCCGCGGGACCTGCAGTTCAAGCACCCAACAACCATCAAAGCCCAAGTACTCTCAGATTTCCTGGTCGAGTGGAAGGAGGTTCAGACAACAGGCCCCCCAGACCTATCAAGTTCATGGTCAATGTTCTTCGATGGGTCCAAGAGACAACAAGGAGCCGGGGCAGGAGTTGTGCTCATCTCCCCCAAAGGAACAAAGCTAAAATATGTCCTCTAGATCAACTTCAGTCACGCCTCCAACAACGAAGCAGAATACGAGGCACTCCTCCATGGCATGCGCATGGACAAAACGTGCGGAGCCACACGCCTCATAATCTACGGGGACTCCAATCTCGTCGTCCAGCAGACGATGAGAAACTGCGACGCAATAGCCGACAACATGGCGGCCTACCAGAAGCTCTACAACGCACTCGAAGGAAGTTTCGACGGTTGCGAGCTCAACTACATCACCAGGGCCAACAACACAGAAGCTGACGAACTCGCGAACATTGGTTCGACCCGAGGACCAGTACCACCCGGCGTTTTTTTTCGAAAGCATCAGCCAGAGATCCATCAAGGTACATGCAGCAGCACCTGAAGCAGTCGTGGACGGCGAGGACGCAACAGACCTAGCGCAGGTGGCAGTAGCAAGCCCATCAGAAGGCACAAGCACCAGCACACCCGACAGCAAAACTCCGACAGAGCTCGAAGGACCTGTCTGGGCAAAACCGTTCCTCCGATTCCTAATCGAAGGTACGCTACCGCAAGACCTGTCCGAAGCACGACGCATCAGCCGACGATCCAAGGCATTCACGGTGATCAACAAACAGCTATACAAGCGCAGCATCACCCAGATACTCCAAAGGTGCATCGACGAAGAGGACGACAAAGCCCTACTGCTCGAAATCCACGAAGGCACCTGCGGGCACCATGCGAGCAGTCGAGTACTCGTGTCCAAAGCATTCCAAGCCGGGTTCTATTGGCCCACAGCCATGAAAAACGCAGAGGAAATCGTGCGACGTTGTGTCGCCTGCCAGAAATTGGCCAACAGGCCACACGCTCCCGCCTCAGAGCTCAAGACCATACCACTATCCTGGCCGTTCGCCACCTGGGGACTCGACATGGTGGGCCCACTCAAGAAATCATCAAAGGGTGGAAGGACACACCTGCTCGTCGCATTCGACAAGTTCACTAAATGGATCGAAGCGGTGCCCATCACCAGCTCCACAGCCCTCACGGTTGTCAACTTCATCAAATCGATCATCTTCCGGTTCGGAGTGCCACACAACATCATCACGGAGAACGGCACGAACTTCACAGCCGCAGAATTCCAAAACTTTTGCGAAGAACTGTGCATCAAAATCAATTACGCATCAGTCGCGCACCCGCAGTCCAACAGCCAAGTGGAAAAAGCAAACGGCCTTGTATGCGGAGGAATCAAGAAGCGGCTCCTCGCACTAATCGAGCAAGCCGCCGGCAACTGGGTAGAAGAACTCCCCGCGGTACTATGGAGCCTACGAACTACACCAAACACCGCGACCCAGTACACACCCTTCTTCATGGTATACGGGGCAGAGGCAGTACTACCACACGACCTCAAGTTCGGAGCACCTCGGGTCACCGGGTACGATGAAGAAGAAGCAGAAGAAGCATTACAAGATGAAAAAGATACAGCTGACGAAGCAAGAGATACAGCCCTGGCAAAATCAGAGGGGTACCAGGACAAGCTACGCACCTACCAAAGCAGTCGCTTGCGCACTAGAACCTTCAACAAATGTGACCTAGTCCTACGGCTGATACAAGAGAAGGTCCATAAACTTGCCCCCCAATGGGAAGGACCATTTATAGTCTCAGAAGTCATCGGAGGTGGAGCCTACAGGCTGAAGAACCCGAAGACTGACGAGGACGTGGGTAACCCATGGAACGTAGCAAACTTGCGACTATTCTATCCATAAGTCCCCATCGATCAGACATGACTGGTAACTCATGTAGCCGCTCGACCGCAATAAAATAAATTTTGCCCAAATACTGCCATCTCAAAGCACTCGGGGGCTCGAGCACCCACTCCCCCCGAGAGACGCTATCATCGCCTACGCGATCTTAACGTAAGCACTCGGGGGCTTAAGAATAAAATCCCCCGAGAGACGTTGTCGCCTACGCGATCTTAACCAAAGCACTCGGGGGCTTAAGCATAAAATACCCCCGAGAGACGCTATCGCCTACGCGATCTTAACCAAAGAACTCGGGGGCTTAAGCATAAAATCCCCCCGAGAGACGCTATCGCCTACGCGATCTTAACCAAAGCACTCGGGGGCTTAAGAATAAAATCCCCCCAAGAGACGCTATCGCCTACGCGATCTTAACCAAAGCACTCGGGGGCTTAAGCATAAAATCCCCCCGAGAGACGCTATCGCCACTCAAGCGATCTTCACCAAAGCACTCGGGGGCTTAAGCACAAAAATCCCCCCGAGAGACGCTATCACCACCTACGCGAGCTCACTTAAAAACTCGGGGGCTCAGGCATAAGCATTCCCCGAGACACGCTACGGCCCTATTCAAAAACACCAAGTTAGCAATCTTCAAGTCTTCACCCGAACGACAAACAACCAAGACTCGGGGACTACTCCAGAGTACGAAAAGTTTTAAGCCTACGTTTGACTCTACAACTCAAACGTAGCCTCGGGAGCTACTCCCATCGGGAGCGCTGTCGCGCATCCGATAGAACACACCAGAAAGTTAAAGTCGGAGCACCACGAGAGGAGTCGAATACATTTGACGCTATCAGATGGAGTCGAAGACATCTCGCTCTATCAGATGGAATCGAAGACATTCTGCGCCTTCAGAAGGAGTCGAAGCAGTGCATCACACGAGTCGAAAACACAGTTTATTGCAAGATCTCAACCACAGCTTGAACTTCAACCATAAAAGTATAAAAGGACTCAACTACATTTGGATAGAAGGCAGCTCCTGTTACAAGAGGGAATCACCCAAGGAATTACGACTTCTACATGTGTGCCCATGAGGGGTAATCGACTCTAGTACAAGGGCATCACCACAGACAAAGGAAAAAAAGGAAGCTAGCAGAGGACGTCAATGACATAACAAAAGGGTGAAGCTCGACTTATTTGTCTATGCTCCACCATCTTCTTCTCCTGCTCCACCAGCTTCTTCTCCAGCTGCAGCTACACGCCTTCTTCTCCAGCGGCGTAGCTCCTTCTCCGAGTTGCCGGCGAAGATGAGGCCGCCTCCAGTTCTACAAGGTCGCTTGGCGCGCCCGCTTGATCGACGGCTTGACGTCGATGTCTTCTTCGGAGCTGATGGAGACGGCATCACCACCTGAGGAGTCACCAGAAGACGGAGGTGTAGAAGATGCAGGCGTAGGACTCCTCGACCTTGTGGAACTGTCGCTGCTCGACTCCTGCCAGTGCGGATCCATGCTGTTGCCGCTCGGATCGAATGCGCAGACAGTGACAGTGCTTTCGCCGTCAAAACGACAACTGAGCATATCACCATCTCGCAAATCCAACCGCCGAGAAAACAAACCCCAACCAGATCCAAGAAAAGTCAAGCGGGAGCTATCAACCTCCAAGTCAACATAAGAAGGAGATCTACAGCTCCCTTGAAGACGCAGAAGCAAGCCATGTAAGCCACGTTCAGAGACAATGGCGGAAAAAGCAGAGGGAAGAAGAATGCGATTGGCGCTCTGGCCACGAATGCGTAAAAGAAAATCGTAGCGCCAGAATCCCTCCTCCAAGGGAGAGGAGGAAGGCATTGGCGCCGTACCATGGCGATCACCACGACATGAGCGTGGTGTACGGCCACCACGACCACGACGAACACGGCCACAACCAACACCTCGCCTGGGAACCATGAGAGGAAGAAAAGAAGAAGTAAGAGGCAAAGAAGCAAGGTGGATAGAGGCGAAACACTGTGGAAGAGAAAGGCTCATTTATAGAACAAAAATCTCCCAGCACAGAGAAGCCAAGACGACAGCAGCAATTAATTCAAAGACCAAACGTCGCAGACATCTCAGATTCCAAGACCAAGATGCTTTCCCACGGGACGCACTGTGCGTGAGACGCATCAATTCACGTGCGTTTCCAACGCGCGTATCGGAAACTCAACCAGCGCCTGCCGCACGCCACAACGGTCATCATTATGATCGGTCATGAAGACGTGACGGCTCACTGGCGGAGCATCCCTGACAACCATCAAACAGAGGCATCGTTATCCTGACAAGTGGCGAAGAATACCAACAGACATCAAGAATAATTTCTTAAACACATTTTCCAAATATATTTAAACTCCCATCGGGAGCGTACCCACTCAAAACCGAGCCTCAGGTGAGCAGTCGCCTAAAAGTCAACAATGTGCTCGAGTGACCACTCGCACTCACGAGAGTCTCGGGTGCTCCCTCAACCCGACGCAAGACAAACATGCATTCGCCAAGATCATACGGCGCTAAGAGTCTCGGGTGCTCCCTCACCTCAAGAGCCGAAACGGCATTCGAGTGACCACTCGCGAAGAACCCCCGTCCGAGCACTCGAAACAAGCTCCGCGGGTGAATGAGTGAACAACTCGCTTGATGTTTTGTTCGAAGCGGGTGCAATACTATTAGGCTCCGCGTCTAAAAAACACACATTCCTGGAACACGATACACTGTGCCCAGATGCCATGTAAGATTAGCGTGTAGGTAAGACCCCGCTGCGAAGTTCGGCCGGGCTGGGACTTGCCGAAGAGCGATTTCACTCCCAACCTTTTCCATGCGCTGCGCATGATAGAAAAAGCCGGGCGGACGCGCCTTAGGCTATGCACATTACTGGCGGCAAATGAACACCGTAAGACCTGAAGCGGCAGGACTTTTGCTCGAAACCAGTGTTCCAAGCTCACGTCGAGGGACGTGGGTTTGATTGGGCTACTGCGGTATTTGCCACTAGCGCAATTCACCAAGGCTCGACCAGTCGACTCCTTGGACCCTTTCAGCTTAGCATCCCTCGAAACATGTTGTGTCATGGCCACCAGACTGCCAGCGACCCGCGGTTGTACCGCGCATACAAAAGACCGACAAATGGATATACTTGGGAGCTACTGACGAGGGGGTGACCCCACGACTCCTACGGATAAGCCTACCCGGTGTCCCCGAAGATAGAAGGCCCATGAAGACTCGCTTGGACCCGCCTTGGCCCGCTAATTGGCACCGACGTAGGAGTCTATGACTCACAAGGAAGGTGCGAAGACCTGTCGTACGGAGCAAGCTAGGGTTAGGAAAGCTTACCTGTAAACGTAGGTAAACTCCTCGAGACCTAGCCCAGTATATAAGGGCTAGGAGGGACAACGCCAAAGGCATCCAATATCTTCTGTAACCCTAGCCTTGAGCACTACAGCCTTGGCATCCACTGTAATCGCATCTCCCTCATCAATAATATCGAGCAGGAACGTGTCCTCCTGTTTGCCGACGAGCTATCGTCCAACTTGTGACTCTCATGACTAACCCAGGGTCCCTGACCATGGGATTTGCCGGGGTTGATCCCCGTCAATGCATGATGATGATCTCTATGGAGTACAAGGGATAGAAGATGAAGTACTAGTGTGGATCTCTCAAAAGGAATAGTAGTATGCCCCCCTTCTCTCTTTTTTTTCTTTTTTCTTTTTCTCTTTTATTTTTATTTTTTTGGTGGCCTCAATGGCTCTTTCTATTTAACTCTCATTTGTCCTCTTTGGGATCTTTTGATTTTGTCCTCTTTGGGATCTTTTCCTCACTTTAGGGGCAATACTCTATATTTTACAAGAATATAGGAGATCTTTCACACTTTACAAAGGTACTCACATAAAGAAAATGTAACTATCATGATGCAAATGTATGCCTCTGCCAGGGTAGCAGGATATGCAATGATACTAGCGCGTCATGTAGCAATGATTAGGGCAAGGCCCAACTAGCATGCGGCTCATCGATCAAGCAAGTAGCATGTATGACATGAAGATCAAGTCATGAGAATGTGGATGTTGCATGGCAATGTATCTCGGAAAGGCTATGGAAATGCCTTGTAGGTAGGTATGGTGGCTGTTTTGAGGAAAGATATAAGGAGGCTTATGATGACAGAGCGTATCATGCCAAGGGTTTGGATGCATCGACGAAGTATGCGCCAACTCTCGAGGTGAGAAAGGGCAATGCACGGTACCGAAGAGGCTAGAAAAAGTATAGGTGGGTGGAAGTGTCAACTTTCGAATACTCACATTAGTCCGAAGAATTCATGCACTTATTATCGGTAACTCTCAATCTAATCAGGAGGTTCACAAAGAGACAGGTACCCCGAGGAGGAGTGTATGGGGGTTTGGTTATCCTTGCGCATCCTCGACTCATGGTACGTGAGTGTACTCTAATATTCGAACCCTCCAGAGGTTAGTGATCCATCTAGTAGCTAGAGTTCTCAACAGGGGTTTTTTGGTTTTCGTAAAACACACGGATTGCCCAAAATACGACATCTATCACTAATAGGCAAGAGCTCTTGACACCATAAGTTCAAACATTACTCTAGTCAATACCTACTTTCAGTCAAGACACATAACTCAGTGCAACAGGCAAACTCTCTAACAAGATAAAACATGCAACCTATATAAAGTTCAACCTAAGACAAAAGAAAAGCTCTAGAAAAACTAAAGCACTACAACTAAACAGAACAGCAGCTAAGAAAAGAAAAAGAACAGCTCACAGCTAAAAGAATAAGCAAGCAAATCCTATGAGGAGTTCTAGTTCAAGCGGAGCGTGAATCTCTCCCACACAAAAGAGTAAGTTGGGGTCTAACTTGTTACTTCAGCAAAGAAAGCAAAACAAACCTAGAAAAGTAAAGAGCGAGACGCTCCAAGCAAAGCACATAACGCATGAAGTGATAAAAATATAGTGCAACGAGGGACAGACTGATGATTGTTGATGAAGAAAGGGATGCATCGGGGGCATCCCCAAGCTTATACGCTTGAGTCTTCTTGAATATTTATTGGGGGTGCACATGGGCATCCCCAAGCTTGAGCGTTTGACACTCCTGAATCTTCTTTCATCATCCTCCATCGCGCACTTGAAAACTACCTTCATACATAACTCATTGTAGGCTGATTAGAGAGGTTAGTACCCTAATAAAATAATTTTACTCTACTGCAAATAAAGATTTCCAGGAAGAGATACTGTTTCTCTTGCCTGCCCAAAAAAGTTTGCAAAGAAAAAGCAAGCTTAAGGATTGCAAAACTGCGAAAAGAAAACCGGGGCAGAAGATGAGAAAAACAGAACATCAGAGAAAGGATAACTTTTTCAAGGTACTTCTGCAACTCAAATCAAAAAAGTTTGAACAGACGCCTAAAAGGTAATTGTATGGAGCATGCTGTCAAAAAATTCAGATAAAAAAGATGATCTGGTGATTTATTGAGAACTTTTCCGTCAAGCAGACAGAATATGTTTCTGGACAGCAAGCACCAACTTTTGACCTTTCTTGCAATCTGAGGCTAAACTTGGCACAAAGCTTGAAAAGTAAAGATACAATGATGTTTCTACAGTAGTAACAATCATCAAGGCCACTAAGAACAGAACTAAAGCAAAAAGAAAAACCTAAATTCATTGCGGGCTGCCTCTCGAAAGCGCTTCTTTAGAGCCATTAGCTAGGCTTAAAGCAGAAGATCAAGTCTTTTCAAGAGAATAACTAGCTCGTGTGACGGACTCAAAAGGTAACTTAATATTTTTCCTAGGGAAATGTTACATCCCTTTCTTGAGAGGGAATTGGAATTTGATAGTTCCCTCTTTCATGTCAATGATAGCACCAACTGTGCGAAGAAAAGGACGTCCCAAAATAATTGGACAAGAGGGCTCACACTCAATGTCCATAATAGTGAAATCAACGGGAACATAATTGTCATTGACAATGATAAGAACATCGTCGATCTCCCCCAAAGGTTTCTTTACGGAAGAATCAACAAGACGAACACCAAAAGAACAAGGATCAAAAGGTTTCATTTCAAGCATATCATACATTCTTTTGGGCATAACAGAGGTACTTGCTCCAACATCACGAAGAGCATAACAAGAGAAGTTATTCAGTTTAATTTTTATCATAGGATCCCAACCATCTTCTAGCTTCCTAGGTCTGGAGGCTTCTAGTCTAAGCTTCTCCAACCTAACTTTGATTAGAGCATTGGTGATATGCTCTGTGAAGGCAAGATTGAGTGTGCTAGTGTGGGGGTCTCTAGACATCTTCTGTAGGAAACCAATAACTTCTGGTAAAGTGCAGTTGTCAAAGTCTAAGTCACTTCTTTCTATCAGGGAAGTAGTGATATAATTTAAGCTCACTTGTTTGAAAGCCTCTATGTTCAATAAGGTTTCCTCTTCTAAGGTTGAGGTGGTAGCATCTTCTCCTGCTCCTGAGAATTGATCTTTCATAACAAGGTTAAGCAGAGCAGGTTTAATCTCATAAGAAGGTGCTGAAGTGGCAGGTGGAGCAATAGGAGTGCAGATAAAGTCACTGTTGTTGTGACTAGTGAATTCACACAACTTAGTGTTTTCATTGGAACCCATAGTAGCAGCAGGTATTTTTGGTATTTTTGATCAAGGACACAAAAGTAAAAACTGAAAGGTAAACTAACAATACTAAAAAGCAAAGGTAAAAGATAGTGTGCAACTCCCCTATCTTGTAGACTTGAGTCCCCGACAACGGCGCCAGAAATTTGCTTGATGGCTTCTCGCCCCTCGTTGGTTACTGATACGTCTCAAACGTATCTACTTTTCCAAACACTTTTGCTATTGTTTTTCCCTCATTCTTGCATGATTTGGACAAAACTAACCCGGACTGACGCTGTTTTCAGCAGAGCTGTCTGTATGGTTTTATTGTGTGCAGGAAAATGGATTTTTAGGTATCGCAGAAAATTCCGGGAAAATTCACAGAAAATCCACGCACCCGAAGAAGCCAGATGCCAGAAGTGGGACCAGAGGGGAGCCCTGGGGGCCCCAGGCGCCCCCCTGGCGCGGCCAGGGGTGGGGCCGCAAAGGGAGGCCGCCTGGGCGACTCCCCCCTCCTCTGGTGCCCTAACGATGCTCCTATTTATTCTCGTGAGGGGAAAACCCCAGAACAGAAGTCGTTTTCCCAGTTTCCGTCGCGGAGCCGCCGCCACCCTCTGTTTTTCTTCGGGAGGGATAATCTGGAGGCTGATTTGGCCTCCGGAGAGGGGAGATCGTCGCCATCGTCATCACCATCACCAATCCATCCCTCCTCCAAGACTTCCCTTCATATGTGTGAGTAATTCCCTGTTGTAGGCAAAGGGGATGGTAGGGATTGGATGAGTTTGATCATGTAATAGTTCGTCAGATTGTTGGGGGCATGTTGCCTATCATCTAGATTGGTGTTTATCTTCTTTGCTTCAACTTGTTGCTCTTAATGCTTGTCACTTTGGGCCCGAGTGCCATGTTTTCAGATCTGAACCCTATGTGTTTTCATGAATATATTTGTGTTCTTGATCCTATCTATGAGTTGTATGCACCTATTATGGTCCGGAACCGGCGATCCCAAAGGTGACAGCTTGGGACACCAAAGGGGATGGTCCATGATTTGAGGATTTCATGTATCCATTGAGTTTATTGCTTTGTTCCAGTGCTCTTTGACAGGAGCACCTTAATCTCCATAAGTTCCCTTTGGCCCCGTTCGTAGCGGGATGGTAGGACAAAATATGTTGTTCAAGTTCTTATTGCAAGCACGCACAACTACCTACGGGATACATGCCTAATGTTTGATATTTGCCTAGATGATCATTGCTTTTCTGTGTGCCTTGCCCCGTGTTAGAATCTATTACATGTTCACTCTTATCCATGCAGCGCCCAACCATCCATCTCCCTAGCCTACAGTGTTTTCAATCCTGCTGGTCATTAGTTGTTACTTTTGCGGTTTACTTTTGCTGTCGTCACCATCCTTATCATATTACCTTTACCACTTATCTTTTGTTGGAAGCAAGTATATTTCAGGTGCGGTTGAATTGACAACTCAACTGTCAAATCTTATAAATACTCTTTGGCTCCCCTTGTGTCGAATCAATAAATTGGGTTAACTTACCCGCGAAGACTATCTCGATCCCTTACGTTTGTGGGGCATCAAGCAGCGTTTTCTGGCGCCGTTGCCGAGGAGCATAGCAATATTTACAAGTCTACTTGAAGTATCCTGCCTGCTGCACATCATCCGCTATGGGTAAGAAAGGAGACCCCAAGGTTCCGATCTTACCATCCCGTACAAGAAAAGGTACTGTTCTGAATAGTAGTGCTACACTTGATTCACCTTCTGTTATGAGTAAGTTTACTTCACCACCACCACACGATGCTTCTACTGAGTCTGTCACTATGTCCGATACTTTTGATGATGCTTCCACTACTCTTGATGATACTACTTTTCTTGGTCATTATGTTGAAACTCAGACTGCTAAGGCTGTAGCAGAATCCAAGACCGAGACCCCTGCTACCTATATCCCTACCTGCAAAACCTTTGGTTACCCGTGCTTAGATGAACTCAAGGAGAGAATCCTTGATGATGATTATGTTACTCTTGATGATGATTTTTGCAGGGAACTCAAAGAGTGTGTCGACTCTAACCCTGGTGCTGTTAAGGAGTTGCTCAAAAAGCACCCCATGAAGAACAAAGTTATTCCTGATCCTAAATTTGCCACATCCCCTATATGCATCATTGATCCTGATTATGATTTCTCTGTTGTTCTTTCACTTATATCTACAGTCGAGGCTGACCTATTTTATGGCAGAGAAAATGATGATGCTATAGCACACTTGACCAAACTCGCGGAGTTAGGCAACCTATTCACTACTGATGAGAAGATACGAAACTTCTATGTGGCCAAGATTTTTCCTTTTTCTTTGAAGGAAGATGCTAAATCATGGTACGATGCACTACCCTATGGTTCCATTAAGAGTCCTCAGGACTTAGTCCAATTCTTCGTTGATAAATATTTCCCAGCTCATATGCAACATGCTGCTTTGCAAAGAATCTATAACTTTAAACAATTGCAGGATGAGCACCTCCCTAAAGCTTGGGGGAGGTTTTGTGATTTACTTAAGGTTATGCCGGGACATGGAGTCCCCAAGAATGAACTGCTTGATGTATTTTACGCTGGTTTAACCGATGAATCCAGATCCTACCTGGATAGTTGTGCTAGTTGTGTTTTCAGGGAAAGAACACCGGACGATGCAGAAGAATTAATGTGAAAAATTGCCAAGAACTATGAAGATTGGTCCGTTCCTGAACCACTTCTACCACCGAAAAAGAGGGGCATGCTTGTTCTAAGCCCGGAAGATATGCAAGAAGCAAAGAAGTCTATAAAGGAGAAAGGTATTAAAGCCGAAGACGTGAAGAATTTACCGCCTATTGAGAAGTTGTGTGAGCCTACTACTCACCCTCCCTTGGTAGAGGTACACTCTCTATTAGACTTTACTGAAAGTGACATCCCTAAAGGTAAGCCTCCCGACCAATGCTTAGATGAGCTTGATAATTTTATTATTAAGCAAGATCATTTTAATAGGAGGATACAAAGTCAGTTGCATGATAACTCTCTTGCTATCAAAAGTTTGTGTGGTGTTCTAGAAAGAACAGTTAATGATGTTAAATGTCTTGTTAAGCATTTTCATATGGTTCAAACTCAGCTTGAACAAATTTCTAATGTGCAAAAATATTTGCTTGCTAATAATGCCAAACATGACATACAAGCATATGGCATCAAAACTAGGGGTGGAACACACACCCAAGACCCACTCTATCCTGAGGGGCATCCAAAGAGGATCGAGCAAGATTCTCAAGTACAAGAAGAAGACGAGGCTGTTAGCTCTCCGAAGAAAAAGAAAAAGAAGAAACACAAGGAGGCTGACAATCCCGATGATCCTATTATAAGTGAAAAGCCAGCTGTTGAGCCTAACAGCATATCTACCTCCGATGCTGAAACAGAAGACGGTGCCGAGCCTGAAGAAAAGGACACGGAGAAGGATGATTCTCCCGAGGTAAGAGAAGAAGAAACACCTGATAAACGCAAGAAGTACTCTAGAGAAGACTTCATCGCAAGAAGACATGGGAAGGAAAGAGAACCATGGATACTGAAGCCCATGACCTTTCCAGGTAAGTCCCTCAAGTCTAAAGAAGAAGAGCATTACAATAAGTTTTGTGAATGGATGAAACCTCTTTTTCTTCAAATTCCTTTGACTGATGCTATTAAGTTACCTCCCTATTCGAAATATATGAAAGATATTGTTACTAATAAAAGAAAAGTTCCTAATGAAGCAATATCTACCATGCTTGCTAACTACTCTTTCAGTGGCAAGATTCCTAAGAAGCTTGGTGATCCAGGTATACCCACCATTCCTTGCTCCATAAAGAATAATTACGTCAGAACTGCCTTATGTGATCTTGGTGCAGGAGTGAGTGTTATGCCTTTTTCTCTTTACAAGAGGCTTTGTTTGGAGAAACTAATCCCTACAGATATCTCTCTTCAGATGGCTGACAAGTCAACAGCTGTCCCCATTGGTATTTGTGAGGATGTTCCCGTTGAAGTTTCTAATTGTTTGATCCTTAGAAATTGTGTTGTGCTTGACATGCCCGAGGATGGGAGCATGTCCATTATTCTCGGTAGACCATTTCTTAACATCGCAGGTGCTATTATTGATTGCAATAAAGGAAAGGTCACTTTTAACGTTGATGATAAGGAACACACGGTGTATTTTCCAAAGAAGATCGACAAGAGGCATGGCCTTAACTCTATAGAGAATGTTGAGACCGTGAAGATTGGAGAATGGGACTGTCCACTACATGTGCACCAAAAATACAAAACCATTATGGTGGGGACAATGTCCATTAATGTAAAGGTGCAATGATCACTTCATAAGAGGTGAGACTTCTTGTTCTATATATCGCCGGTTTGTTGGTAAGACTTGATCAACCTTACTAGTGAGCTTGTTTTATATAGGTAAAAAGTTAAACTTGTTATGTTTTCATTTGCTTTAGCTTTTATTCTCTTTGCTGTACCAAGTTTTTGTGTTTTTGAAGCTTCACAATACTAATCACCGCTTTAAGTCTTCAGAAAGTTTTGCAGCTTTTTGAACTCCGAAATTTTTTCAACAGTGAAGTTTTCAGAAAAATTCCAGAACAATAAAAATAAAAATTTCCATGCCGGGAGTGACCCAGAAGCACCTGGGGCTGACCAGGGGGGCCCACCAGTGGCCCAGGCGGCCAGATGGCGCGGCCTGCCCCCTGGCCGCGCCCACAGGGCGCCTGGGGCCCACAGGCCCCATCTCCAGGTGAGTCTTCTTCCTCCTCCTTCCTCTCTCTCCAAAAACACGAGTTCTGCACTTTGTTCTTGTGTTCTTGCTGCTCTCCGTACAGAATTTCGATCTCTCTCTACGACCCATCATTTGAGCTGAGATTTTGGGCAAATACTCCCTGGTATGTAACTCCTCCACTCCTCCAAATAGATTTTTCGTTGGTGGCTTCAATTGTGAGTATTTAGTAGTTCTTGGTGCTATTTAGATGAGCTAGCATGCTTGTGTAGAAGTTTTTTTTTCGAAGTTTTGATGCAAGTGTTTGCCTTAGGTAAGTGGGTTGAGTAGTTTACCTTAACTCACTTTGTTTAAATCCTTGTTTTTGTAATTTGGCAAAAAATTCAGAAATGAATTTGCTAGGAAGAGCAAAGGGGTGGCTTGGGAAGAAAAGGCGCGAGCGTTCCGATCGAGTTACAAGAGCCGCAACTTCACCCTCAACTGCTAGGGTGAGCTACAACGAAGATCATGTGCCCTTAGAGTTGTTTGAGGACACAAATCCAGCACGTGCAATGACTTTCCCGTGCGACGAATTCCTTGAAGCTGCAGGAATTAAGGAGGAGTTTTATAACCTTTGTGCTAATGCAGGTCTGACGCGGCTCGCAACGTGCCGTGTTGCTCAGTATCAAAAACTCACCTCCTGTTTCATTAACAGTTTTAGATATAACTCTGATAATGGTTCTGTTGAGTTTAAAATTTACAATGATCTTTTGACCATGCCTTTGGAAAAGTTTTGTGAAATAATAGGTGTGCCAAACGTTGGACTGACGGTGAAGATGAGCTCTCAGCCCTCCGAGCTGAGAACTGTCTTCAACTCTCTCTGTAGCATGGATACAAGGGATATTCATCGGTCAAAGATCTCCAGCATCTTATTCCCACACCTCAGGTATTTTGCGTACTATATTGCTAGAGGGGTGTTAGCTCGTGACAACACGAGCAACATATCTGCGCCGGATATTGCTATCCTGGGTACCGCCCTCTCAGGGAGGTTTGATTATAATGTGGGTGCCTTAATTGCTCGACGCCTTGCTATGAACGGTAACAAGGGAGATTTATTTGGTGGCGTTTACGCCACACTTATCCTAGAGTCTCTTAATGGCACCCCACACCCCGATGATAAGCCTTTTACTTATTTAAGTTGTGATCTTACTGCTATGAAAAGGCACAAGTTTGTTACCATGACTTCCGAGTTTGGTAACCTTGATTATATCTTGCGTTTCGGAGCCACCACGGAACGCAAGATCCGTCTACCTGCACCTCTTTTGTTCGATTTTTCTCGCAGGAACGGATGGTCCTTTGATGCTACCTAGTTCGATGAGTTCGTGGTCCAACATCTGTTTCATAACCCCATGGAGGGGGTTGTGCCCGACGAGGAGGAGCATGGTGAGTTTCCACCTTTCCAGGGGGAGACCTTCACCAGTTTGGTGAAGGGTCTTCCTATGCTTGGAGCACGGATCCTTCTTCGTGGGAGGATCCAAAGACTTCGGTGTACGCACCGGAAGCCTCATATGACCCTTGGACTCACCAGTACCACCCTGGAGCAGGAGGCTCCTGGGGACATTAGTTACTACCAACTTAGGACAAAATCCTAAGCTTGGGGGAGTACGTGCCCTTCTCACTTTTCCATTGTATTATCCGTTTTATTTTTGTTCGCTTTGATCTTTTCGACGTTTTTTCCCGTTCTTCTTTCCTTCTTTCTTTGCAAAAACAACAAAAAGATTTTCTCTTTTCTTTTGCTCTCGTTTAAACCTTTTAAAAAACCCAAAAATATTTCTTTTCTCTCTTTAGTTTGCTTTGTTTTCAGAGTTCAGCTCGAGTCCATGATGGCATTTGATTATATTTCCCACATTCGATCGTGCAAGTGACCAGGCAGTAATGACGAAGATCGACGGAAGGGAAGCAACAAGGAAAACCGGTATGAACTCTTCTTGTTTCTACTTTTGTACATATGCCTATACTTATGATCTAGAGACCAGCTTGTAGCGACATAGTGCTATGTTTACAATGCTTTCCCAGTGTTCATGCTTTCCTTGTGGCTAGTCTCAAATAGCTAGAGTACATAATGTGTTGTTGAAATGATTTACATGCATTGCATTGTTCATGGTTTGGCACACTGAAGTGGTATTTCCCTTCGGAGAATTTTTGGATTGACTTGGCACATGTTCACACATGTTTATGACTAAAAAGTCTATTATGCCTTGATGATCTTTTTGTTTCAGAATAGTTATATCACTTTCATGCCCGATTCAATGTTGCTTTGTCGCTCTGCATGATTATGACAGTTATTGCTCTCTAGTTGGTCGCTTCCCAGTCTTTTGCTAGCCTTCGCTCGCACTAAGCGGAATTCTGCTTGTGCTTCCAAACTCCTTTTCAAAACCCAGTTGTTCCATTTGAGTCCACCATACCTACCTATATGTGGTATTTACCGGCCACTCCTAACTTAGACTTTCATTTGCCATCTCGAAATTTATTCAAAAGCTTCCCTTTTGTAACCGTACAAGATTGTGGTGCGGTGAGGGGAAATCAGTATCTTGCTTGCCAAAAATATTTTGACGAAAGTTTTAACTAGTCAAGAAAAAAATATATGAGAGTTACACATCCCCCATACTTGATGATGGAGTGAAATGGACCAAATGCTGCTTATGATAGATGGAACGATACCCTCCTTCCATCCTTGAGGCAAAATAAAAGGTTCCGTAGACCATCAAGGGATTTATGGATAAGGGAATATGTGTAAGAAAAAGGCACTAATATGGTTGGCATGGGAGATATTGAGAGACCTTTACCGTTCACCGTTGACTGGAAAGTTACACCTCTCAAAAGAGTTTTATCTCTGTTTTCAAAACCAAGAGCTCTGGTACATGTTTAGTCTTTGCTTCCTTTCACGTGTTTTCAACCTTGCCATCAAAAGCCACGGTTCGAGAGTCTCCCCTTCCTTCTTCAAAGCACCAACTATGAGAGCATAATTGTCATTCTTAGTGTAACATGCATTGTCCCAAAGTATTACATTGTCTTCTGCGTGCTTCTGTTATTGCTAGTCTGAAATACTGAGTTCTAGTCACCTTTAAAACTCCGGAGGAGTTTCTGCATTTATGTTTTGCTTCACTCATGGAGGCTAGCGAAATGCCTCTCAAGTATGTTCAAGCCATGTGCATTGTGATCCTGTCTTGATTTTCAGTTGCATATTATTTACTTTCAGTTGTTTGTGATTGATCACATGAAAGAAGAATTGCTTCGTGCATTGTCCTTATAGCATTGTTTCAATACTTGCTAAACTCTTTTCGTATTACATGCTTATATACATATAATGAAGCAAAAGAGTTTGTCAAAGTTTTCTTTGTCGCTTCCAGTTCGTTGAACTGAATTGCTTGAGGACAAGAAATATGCTAAGCTTGGGGGAGTTGATACGTCTCAAACGTATCTACTTTTCCAAACACTTTTGCTATTGTTTTGCCCTCATTCTTGCATGATTTGGACGAAACTAACCCGCACTGACGCTGTTTTCAGCAGAGCTGCCTGTATGGTTTTATTGTGTGCAGGAAAATGGATTTTTAGGTATTGCAGAAAATTCCGGGAAAATTCACAGAAAATCGACGCACCCGAAGGAGCCAAATTCTAGAAGTGGGACCAGAGGGGAGCCCTGGGGGCCCCTTGCACCCCCTTGGCGCGGCCAGGGGTGGGGCCGCAAAGGGAGGCCGCCTGGGCGACTCCCCCCTCCTATGGTGCCCTATTTATTCTCGTGACGGGAAAACCCCAGAACAGAAGTCGTTTTCCCAGTTTCCGTCGCGGAGCCGCCGCCACCCTCTGTTCTTCTTAGGGAGGGATAATCTGGAGGCTGATTTGGCCTCCGGAGAGGGGAGATCGTCACCATCGTCATCACCATCACCAATCCATCCCTCCTCCATGACTTCCCTTCATATGTGTGAGTAATTCCCTGTTGTAGGCAAAGGGGATGGTAGGGATTGTCTGAGTTTGATCATGTAATAGTTCGTCAGATTGTTGGGGGCATGTTGCCTATCATCTAGAGTGGTGTTTATCTTCTTTGCTTCAACTTGTTGCTCTTAATGCTTGTCACTTTGGGCCCGAGTGCCATGTTTTCAGATCTGAACCCTATGTGTTTTCCTGAATATATTTGTGTTCTTGATCCGATCTATGAGTTGTATGCACCTATTATGGTCCGGAACCGGCGATCCCAAAGGTGACAGCTTGGGACAGCAAAGGGGACGGTCCATAATTTGAGGATTTCATGTATCCACTGAGTTTATTGCTTTGTTCCGGTGCTCTTTGACAGGAGCACCTTAATCTCCATAAGTTCCCTTTGGCCCCGTTCGTAGCGGGATGGTAGGACAAAAGATGTTGTGCAAGTTCTTATTGCAAGCACGCACAACTACCTACGGGATACATGCCTAATGTTTGATATTTGCCTAGATGATCATTGCTTTTCTGTGTGCCTTGCCCCGTGTTAGAATCTATTACATGTTCACTCTTATCCATGCAGCGCCCAACTATCCATCTCCCTAGCCTACAGTGTTTTCAATCCTGCTGGTCATTAGTTGTTACTTTTGCTGTTTACTTTTGCTGTCGTCACCATCATTATCATATTACCTTTACCACTTATCTTTTGTTGCAAGCAAGTATATTTCAGGTGCGGTTGAATTGACAACTCAACTGTCAAAGCTTATAAATACTCTTTGGCTCCCCTTGTGTCGAATCAATAAATTGGGTTAACTTACCCGCAAAGACTATCTCGATCCCTTACGTTTGTGGGGCATCAGTTACCCCAAGTGGAAGGTTTGATGTAGCACAACGGCAAGTTTCCCTTAGCGAAGATGCTAAGGTTTAGATTGTCTCCAGTAGGACTCAAGAGATACAAGTAGGTGGTAAAGTGAACAATGGCGCCGTTCACAACCTAGGTTGCTAACTTTATCTGGACCTGCACACAGATACAAATAACTTTGCTCCCAACGAGTTCAGAGGAGTTGTCAATTCCTCCGGCCTTGTTGTTTACAAAGGATTAACGCAAGAAATAATAATGATAGTGATAGCAACGTAAAAGTAAATACTAAAAGTAAATTGGTAGTGTGAACAATAATGTGAAGATGGACTGGGGTCCCGTGATTTTCACAAGTGATGTCTCTCTCCCAAAAGACGATAAAAATTCTAGCGAGGTAAACAAATCACAGTTGGGCAATTGACAGGATTATGAAGGCACCGCAATGCTAACTATGCTGCAAAGAAAGGAAAGGCTCAAAAGCAATGGGCAGTACGCCAAGGTAAGTAGACCGAAATCCATCTGCATCTACTACGAATCATCCACCTTGAGATATCTATCCAGAACATCTCGCTGGTATTAAGTTGCGAATCCCACCCAAAGTGTAAACTCAAAGCAACAGACAACTGCATTAAAAGAACTTTGCGTAAAGTAAACAATCCTTGCACCCGCAGGTACAAGCACCGTTGTTTTATCCCAGGTGGCAACAACACATCCCCTAGTCTCATGTTTCTGTCACTCAAGCTAGACATCAAGGGGCTGAACCCACAATCAAGCATAACGCTCTCTCTTGGAGTTGCAAATAAAATACTTGGGCAAAGCAAATACCGCAACGGAGAACATGCAAGAATTTACTCAAGAACAAAATATAAAAGAGAAGAACCAAATATATTACTCATCACAATCTGAACATAATCTCATAATCCATCAGATCCCAACAAACTCAGCATAGCAATAGCAGAAATTACATAGATGCCTCGATCATGTGAGGCAGCTCACGAGGACTCGAAAGTGGAAGCACAAAGGGGGGAGATATTCATCACATAGCTACTGGTCACGGACCCATGGTCCAAGGGGGACTACTCACGGCACATCCGGGAGGCGTCCATGGCTATGGATGGTCTCCCGGAGGGGGTTCCTCCTTCCGGCAGGGTGACGGGGCAGCTTCTCCAGGCAGCCCCGATCTTGAAACGGCGGCGGCGGTACAGAGGGGAGTTCGCGAGAAAGAGATCGATATTAGGGGTTTCCACCCCGAGGGGTAAATATAGGCGAAGGGGGCATCGAGGGGACCCACGAGGCAGTCAGGAGGGTCCCTGGCGCGGCCCAGGGTGGGGCCGCGCCACCTGCCCTCCTGGCTGCCTGGTGGTGGCCCTCCTTCCCTCTCTTGGTGATTCCGGAAGCTTCTGTTGCGCTGATTTTTTATATAATTTTCCCCGAATTTTTGGAACACTTTTAATGGCCGGAAAACCTGAAATACAAAACAGCAGAAAACAGAAACTGGCAACTGGGTGCACTGAGTTAATAGGTTAGTCCAAATAGGTTCAAAAGTGTATGAAAGTTCAAGCAAAACATGGCAAAGTCACACAAAACATGCATGGATTAAGCAGAAATTATAGATACGTTTGGGATGTATCAGCGGTCGACGGCGGGGTGATAACCCTCAACTGTAGGGGATCAAGATAGTCTTCGCGGGCAAGATAACCCAATTTATTGATTCGACACTTGGGGACACAGAGAATACGTACATGCTTTGACAATTGAGTTGTCAATTCAATCGCACCTAAAATAAACACTTGCTTGCACAAAGGTATTAGTAGCAACTGTGATATGGTGGTGGTAGTGGTAATGATAATAGTGGTGATAGTGATAGTGGAACAGCAAAGGTAAACAACTAGTAACCAGCAAAAGGAAAACACTGTAGGCTAGGGAGATGGATGGTTGGGTGCTGCTTGGATGAGAACGAACATGTAACAGATTCTAACTTGGGCAAGGCTCACAGAAAACAAAGGATCATCTAGGAAAATATCAAACATCAGGCATGTATCCCAAGGTAGTTGTACGTGCTTGCAATAAGAACTTTGCACAACATCTTTTGTCCTACCCTCCCGCTACAAACGGGGCAAAAAGGAACTTAGGGAGATTAAGGTACTCCTGTCAAAGAGCACAGAAACAAAGCATTAATAACTCATGGATACACGGAATCCTCAAATTATAGTCCATCCCCTTTGGTGTCCCAAGATGTCACCATTGGGATCGCCGGTTCCGGACTATAATAGGTGCATACAACTCATAGATAGGATCAAGAACACCACAAACTCAATAAACAAAAGGGTGATCAGATATGAAATCATGGCACTCGGGCCCAAAGTGACAAGCATTAAGAGCAACAAGTTGTAACAGAGATGATAAACACCAAGTAGATGATAGGCAACATGCCCCCAACAATCTGATTGAACTATAACATGATCTAAATCATCCAATCCCTACCATCCCCTTTTCCTACAGTAGGGAATTACTCACACATGAGAGGAGGAGTCATGGAGGGGTGATGGATAGGTGATGATGATGACGATGGCGATGATTTCCCCCTCACCGGAGGCCAATCCAGCCTCCAGATTAGCTCTCCGAGGAAGAACAGAGGGTTGCGGCGGCTCCGCGACGTAGATTGGAAAAGCGACCTCTCTTTCAGGGTTTCCTCGACGGGGGAATAAATAGGGCCAAAGTAGGGCACCGGGGGGTGTGGGACCCACCCAGGAGGGCAGGTGGCGCGGCCAGGAGCTGGGCCGCGCCAGGCACCCTCCTGGCTGCCCCTTGGCTGCTCTGTGGCCCCCCTTTGGCCTGGTGGAAGCTTCCGGAATGCTGATTTTTTTATATTTTTTTGGGGTTTTTCCAGCGTACATAAATATCCAGAAACCTGCACAAAAGAAAACAACACTGGTAGCTCTGCTGAAAACAGCGTCAGTCCGGGTTAGTTCCGTTTCAAATCATGCAAGAATGAAGGAAAAACAATAGCAAAAGTGTTTGGAAAAGTAGATACGTTTAGGACGTATCAACTCCCCCAAGCTTAGCTATTGCTTTTCCTCAAGCAATTCAGTTCAACGAACTGGACGCGACAAAGAAAACATTGACAAACTCTTTTGCTTCATTAGATGTATATAAGCATGTACTACGAAAGAGTTTAGCAAGTTTTGACATCATGCTACAAGGACAATGCACGAAGCAATCCTTCTTTCAGTAATCAGTCACAAACAAACATAAAGTAAATAATATGTTGCTGAAAATCAATTTAAGATCACAATGCACATAGCATGAACATATCAGTGTGGTATTTCGCTAGCCTCGATGTGTGAAGCAAAACATAAATGCAGAAACTCCTCCGGACTTTTAGAGGAGACTAGAACTCAGAACTCAGAGTAAGAAACATCACAATCATGCAGAAGACAATGTGGTACTTTGGGACAATGCATGTTACACTAAGAATGAAAATTATGCTCTCATAGTTGGTGCTTTGGAGAAAGGAAGGTGGAGACTCTCGAACCGTGGCTTTTGATGGCAAGGTTGAAAACCCGTGAAAGGAAGAAAAGACTAAACATGTGCCAGAGCTCTTGGTTTTGAAAACAGAGATAAAACTCTTTTGAGAGGTGCAACTTTCCAGTCAACGGTGAACGGTAAAGGTCTCTCAATATCTCCCATGCCAACCATATTAATGCCTTTTGCTTACACATATTCCCTTATCCATAAATCCTTTGATGGTCTACGGAACCTTTTATTTTGCCTCAAGGATGGAAGGAGGGTATCGTTCCATCTATCATAAGCAGCATTTGGTCCATTTCACTCCATCATCAAGTATGGGGGAGGTGTAACTCTCATATTTTTTTTCTTGACTAGTTAAAACTTCCGTCAAAATATTTTTGGCAAGCAAGATACTGATTTCCCCTCACCGCACCATGAGCTTGTACGGTTACAAAGGAGAATCTTTTGAATAAATTTCGAGATGGTGATGACCCTCAACGTAGAGGGATCTATTGCAGTGTTTTCGATAAGTAAGAGTGTCGAACCCAACGAGGAGCAGAAGGTAGTAGCAAGTGACTTTGGTAAGGAGATAACTGCAAGCACTGAAAGATAACTTTTAGGGGTTTTCTTGGTATAAGCGACAAGAAAGTAAAGACGAGCAAAGTAAAAGATACTGGATAGTAAAGAGTGGCCCAATCCTTTCTTAGCAAAGGAGAGGCCTAGCAACTGAACTTATAAAAGCTAAAGTGTTCTTGAGGACACACGGGAGAGGTAGTCATGTGCTTTCGCCATATTCCGTATCGGTACTATGTGCTGTGTTGATAAGTGTTTGGTGGGTGGATCTATGCTAGTGCATCCTCTAGACTAAGATGAATGCACTCTTATGATTAAACACCTTGCAAGCATCCGCAAATACAAGATAGTAATTAAGGCAAAAGCCTAACCATAGCAATACGATCGATGATCCATTATTCCCTTGTGCAAAAGTGTGCAAACTGGGGTTTAGGTTTCTGTCACTCCGGCAACCCACCGTAAGCATTCTTTATACACAATGCATTACCCTAGGTCCTTGAGAAGGCGAAGTGTTGAGTGTTCGACTCACACAACACCACTAGGAAAATAACAACACAACTTAAATATCAACCAAAACATATTACTTCAACATCATATGACTACTAGCAACTAGACTTCTCCCATGTCCTCAATAACTAAAATAACTACTCACAAGACATAAAAGAGATCATGATCAGTGGGGATAAATAGATGATAAACAATCTGGACACAATAATATTTCTCCAACAAGACTCAATAGCATTCACCACAAAGTAGTAATCAACACCGATAGAGTAGAGAGGATAGATAGTACGGATGACAACACGAGTTGCAATTGTGAGACAAGATTGGATGGAGATGGAGATGGTGCTGATGATGGGGATGATGTTGATGATGATCTCGTTGATGCCCGTGACGATGGTGATGACGATGGTGACGATCTCCCCTTCCAGGAGGTGATCTCCCCGGCGGAATCTGCCCGCCAGAGATGTCTTTTCTTCTCTGTAGGTTTCCGCCACGGAGCGGCGGCGGAACTCCGTAAACTCCCCCTGTTTTAGGGTTTTTGGATCACGAGGGGTAAATAGGCCAGAGGGGGGAGCCAGGAGTGGCCCCGGGGGTCCAGGTGCCCTCCCGGCGCGGCTAGGGGTGGGGCCGCGCTAGGTGGCCTCCTGGGCACCCTGTGCCCCCCCTCTGGTTGCTCTTTTGCATGTCTTCGTGATCCTTCTGGAAAACAGCCTCCGTCGATTTTCAGGTAATTTGAAGGTGTTCTTCTTCAGCAACTCAGCGTCCACTTTTTACCGCTGAATCCTGCGTCTGCTGCTTCGGCACCGGAAAGTTGCAAACTGTGTTAAATAATCCAAAACAACATAAGAATAGCATCATATCATGAAATATATCAATGAATAAGAAAGAATTACTATATAAAATAGTGATGCATTTTGGACGTATCAACTCCCCCAAGCTTAGACCTCGCTTGTCCCCAAGCGAATACTGAGCTCGGTAAACCTGTCCACAAGTTTAGAGAGTGAAGTGTCGATAAATAGAATACGGACAAGAAGCATCAAGGTTCCTTCATCATACTCAAGCATCCTCAACAGCAACCTCAACTCATAAGGCCCTCATGAGAAAGTAATAACAATTATAATCAAAAGTAGGGCTGAGGAAACTCATCAAATTGTGGCAAACATAATCTTGGTCAAAGGACAACTAAAAACAATTTGAGGCTTTTGAAAGAACATGTTAATAGTCACTAAGTGCAAATGCTAACACGAAGGATGATGCTCGGTTAGGCAAAAGCTTTCGCAAACAACTTACTTATCAAAATATAATGTCAGCAAGGATATGGCATGGCAAAACTTAATGCAGCTCTATATGGATTAATCCTCATCAACATCAAATGTCTGTTCTCTTAGGGAAAAGAAGGAAGTGGGAAAACTGACTCAACACGAAGGTGGAAGAAAGGCCTTGTTCAGGGCAAGCAGGGAAAACTCATGTGCTATCCTTAAATAAAACAGAATAAAAATAGATTTTGGGGTGGTGCATAGTTTGTCAACGAATGCTAATAGATAGCTCAATTACTTCTCAAGATGGACAAGTTTCGAGGAACGACTCCCAAGTGAGGACGATCACATCCCCTTAATCTCCTTTGTTTATCACTGCCAAAGTTTCTGATTTCTCATAGACCAAGCATGAAGGAGGGTTTGTTTGTTATATTATCTTTCGAGCTGGGCGCACCCATGCCAGTTCCTCCTCGTATTATGGGTTTGCAGATTAGACATGCAATCCCGGGATAAAACTTGTCCAACTTAAGAAGATCATGAATTACCTACTACTTCCTCATGAGCTAAACAAGAGGCACAAAACAGAAGATTTTAAACATTTAAGGATAACACATAAATTCTATACTTATAGGATTGGTAGGGGAATACCACGAATAGGAAGGTATGGTGGACTCACATGGAAGGTAATGGTTTCAGGGTATGGATGCACAAGCAGAAATCTACTTGGCAAAAAGTTTGGCTAGCAAAGGCTTTGAGAGAACAGACAATTGATGCTAATTTAGATGCAAAACATATAAGGCATAAACATTAAGGTAAGCATAACACATCAAGTTGTCTTCCTTGTCAACATAACACTTCAAGCATAATAACATAAAGGTTTTGGCTAAGTCGCTACTTGAGAAAACATGCATGTTGTCAAGACCAAAGCTATGTTTGCCAAAATTTAAATAAAGATTTCAAAGCCATACCTGATATAAGGTCAATACTCCTCATAAAAATCTTCATATGATGCCGATTGCGTGAAGAGAATACCGAGTGCAGCGAAGGAACCCATAGACTTCTCATTAATATTCCATAATAGACGACTCCACACTCACGGATACAATATCTCCACAGACGGAGTGATAGACCTCAATGCAAACACCTATTTCATATAATAAACTTCCTAGACATGATACGACTCTACTTGACTCTAAAAGACTAAGATAGAGATAAAGATACCGGGCGCTCCCCCAAGCTTGGAACAAGCTGAGGGGATGCCATTACCCGAGGAGATTTACTCCTCATTCTTGTTCTTGTTGATTCTTCAAATCTTTGATGACACGACGAAGGGTTTGGTTTTCCTTCTCCAAGATCTCCACTTGCACCTTTAGCACACGGAAATCTTCACACGGTTGATTGGTGATGCGGTAAGCTTCGGAGATGGTAGAAATCGTACGTTGATCTTCAAGTGTAGGGGCCATTCCTGAAAGGTTAAGAGAAAGATCATAATAAGGTTGGACACTCCCCACCATGATGGGGTTGCTTGATCTTCCTCCTTGTGTTGATGGACCCCCTGGTTGTTGGGCGGTGATAATCTTGACTTCTTTCCTCACGGAACGCTCCATCTCCGCTCGCCTTGCAGCGATTTCTTCTTCTGTGGCCCAATCTACGTACTTCCCTTGGTTGAGATCTTTCTGAACTTCACGTAGACGTCGTCCCATGAAGTCCTCTCCACTTGAGCCACAAGAAGTCATCTCTAACAATAGCTTTTTACCCTGGAAGAAACAGATTGAAGAGAAAACACACGAAATCGCGAGATACGTTGCCGGGACGATCCGGGTGAATATATAGCAAAAATTTCTGCAACAAAAGGAAGGTAACGAGCCAAAGTGGGTCGGAGACGGACTCCTGGGTGCCCAGGCGGCCTCCCAGCGCGGCCAGGAGGTAGGGCGCGCCAGGGGGGCGCCTGGGCCCCCTGGAGCTCATCTCCGGCTCCACTTAGGCCTCGAATTTTCCTAATTTTGCAAAAACTCATAATATGGAACTTTTATGGCGGTTCGCGATGTTTCCTTACCGTAATACATACCTTTTCTTATTCTGCTTCTGTCGGTGTCTGAAACAGGGCTGCAACATGTTCTTCATGAGTTGTTGTGCGTATTATACTTACATCAACATTGACGGGATCTCCCGCCATGTAATGCTTGAGTCTTTGTGTAACACCCTCAGTGTCTGGAACAGTAATCATCATCACTGTTGACCATCACTGTTTGTTAATCACTTTTATCCCCTGTCCTTAATCAAACTTTGCTTCTGCTCTTTTCAAACCATGCTGGTTGGTAATCAAAACCCAAAGCCCAATGCATCTTGCTCATCAAGAAACCAAACCCTAGTTGAAACTGCTTTGAATGAAAATTAAAACAAAAGTGTTCAAATAAAGTCGTTCCATAAATCCTGGAACCACTTTTGTAAATTGCCAAAAATCATTAGAAGCATATTGGACTAACTTTGGTAAATTATAAAGCTTTAGAAAATTGTGAACAATTATAACAGCAGTACCTAAATTCCATTTTAGCAATTTTAAATCTAATTAAAATATTCATTGAATTTTAAAATGAACCAAACTTGTTGTATCAGCTCATTGTGGTATTGCCCTAATTTAGAAACCACTGACACCTTTTATAAAAATGTTTTAGCATTTAAATTAATTGTTTCTAGCAGTAACAGAAAACAAAAAGGCAAAGAAATAAATAATAATAAATAAATAAAAAGGGATGCTATACCTCGCCCTAGGCAAGGCCCAGTCGGCCCAAGACCCCTTCCCCCACCTGCCCCCATCACCTGCCCCGGCGCCGTGGCGAGCTCACCGTGGCCGGGAGCTCTGCCGGCCGCCCCCACCTCCCCTGGAGCGCCGTAGTGGATAAGGGTGACGCCCCTGCCCTGTAGACACCCCCTCTCCTCCATTTCCCCTCCTCCTCACCTCTCTCTCGCCCGAGAAAATTTGCCCGAGCGCCGCCGTCGCCGTTGCCATGGCCGCACGCGGCCAACGGCCACTACCACCTACACCACCGTGTCCAACCTCTGCACCGTCGTCGTCTTCGTCGACTACACCAGCAAATCGAGCCCGGGGAGCAGCACAGCCGTCGCCGCGTCTTCTTCCCCAACTTCGGCCGCCGTGCGTCTCGGAGGAAATTCGCCGCCGTCGAGACGCCATCGAGCCCACTGCCACCACTGCTGCACTCGCGGTGAGCTCCTCTACCTCCCCCAACTCCCCGCGTAGCCCCTCGTGCACTGAATCGGCCGACGCCATTGGAGCCGTGGCTCCGTCGCCGCCGACGTGTTCTTCCCCGCGGCCTAGATCATGCTTTTGGCGCGCTGTGCACGTCCTCGTGTTCGCCTTGCTCCCAGGAACACCACCCCATAGCGCACGCTCGAGAGCCCCCTCCGTAGAAGCGTTTCCGACGAGGCCCGAGCGCAGGCGGCCGTCTCCCTCGTCGCCGGCGTCACTCAGGCAACTCCACCTCCGTGCCACCGCTACCAGACGCCTCCCCGTCGCCTCCCCGTTTGATTGGGGCTAACCGCGCCCCCTCCCGAGCCCTGTGGCGTCGCCACCGTCAACCTCGTCGCCGGCGAGTCGCCGGTGAGGTTCCGGTGTGGCTGCCCGGTGGGTCCTCCCGTTCAGGTTTTCTGTTAGTGGCTAATGAGCCACTGACAGTCGGGCCCCACCCCCTGCTAATTGTCTCTGTTAAGACAAATATAAAATAACAATTAGTTTAGTATGTCTCACTGACATGTGGGCCCTGGCAATTAAGTTAACTACTGGATTAATAAAACAGATTAATTGGTACTGAGACACTCATATGTGGGCCTAGTGCCTTTTATGATTTATTAAAATGTTTTATAAATAAACAGAGGCTGACATGCGGGTCCCACATGTCAGACACTGTTTTGGATAATGTTGTTATAATAATAAAAGAAATTCAGCAAATCATTTAAATGATTTAAAACTTTGAAATTCAATAACTTTTAAACCGTAACTCGGATTCAAAAACTTTATACATGAAAATTGATCAGAAAAATATAACAAATACGAATACACTATTAGTATGTCTATCACACCCCTCTAACACAATGAACATTGAACCGTCCCCCTCCGGACCGACTGTCCGATAAATTGTCCGGTACTGTTAGAATGTCCGGATGAATTTATTCCGAACACGAATGTTTCTCAGAATAGATCAACTAGCACGGATACACCCCCTTAGGTTTTTCCGGTACCCACGACAGCTCCGGCTTGATCCTTCCCCCCTCCGGACACCTTGTCCGGTAATCACCCGGAGCCGGTAGTTCATCCTCAGATGAATTTCCGTTCCGAGCAACGTGCATTGCATTGCGTTAGAACACCGTTAACATTTCATTTGTCATGTCATGCATCTGTTTGTATATGCTTGATGTGTACTTACTGTTTCTTCCCCCCTTAATCTCCGGTAGACCCCGCTGCTGCCGTCGACTACACCGCTGGTGGGTACGACTACTTCGTCGACGACCCTACCCCTACCGTCGAGCTTCCAGGCAAGCAGAGCCATTCTCTTCCCCAGATATCGCCTATCCGTACATTTCTTGCACTAGTCATTGTTACTGCTGCTGCTACGTTACAATCCTATTCAATTGCATAGCCTGTTATTTTTGTCGCCCCTTGATGTACCTCCTTTATCCTATGCTGCCTATTATTATTATGCATTATTCAGCAGTGAGCCCTGCGCATTGTTAGTTAGGATTAGATAGAGGGCCGTGATCACTCAGGGGAGTGAACGCGGATACAAATATTATAACTGCATAGGTACGGTACAATGCAGACACCGCCTCAGGCCCCTACCTAGGCTCTGCCGAGCCACCATCAAGTGTGAGCTATCAAGGAGTAATCCTTGTACTCCACTTGTTGCTGACTCTGTATAGCCGCTCTAGGTATCTGAGTAACGGTTGTCCTTCAGGTAAGAATTCGGGCGACCCAACGGTGCCCGCGAGAGGTATTGCGACGGGACGACAGGGAGGGTACGACCAGTGTACCGGTGTGCTTGGCCCCTGATCGTTGGCCGCGAGAGTTACCAAACTACGAAAGTCGAGCTCCTCCAGGAGCACACGCGAGACAAGGTAAGGAGACGGTTCACCTTGTTGGTAACCGCAAAGACTTGGTGGGACGACAGGGTAGGCATCGATGTACTGGTGGTCCTGGCTGCTGTCGTTGTCCGCGGGTCAGTTAAGTCGAGGCAACGATAATGGTTGTCACGCAGGTTAATTAAAATACTAAATGGTTCAGTGAATGTCTTGAGTTGGCTATATGACATGTACGCACTACCTACCCGTGGGAATTATGAGTTATGGGCTCCTCTGCTTTGTAGTGTCGTCCGAGGACTCTTCAGACGTCAGCAGTACCGCGGCCTGCGCCGGGAAGTGGTGTTGTCTTATTTGCCGCGGTAGTGTGATTTGTATTTTCTTTGATTACTCTTCACCGGCCAGCCTCGCACCGTGCAGGAGTACGTCGGGGTTAGGGTCCAAAGCCCCGCGTACATAGGATATAGTCCGGCGGATGACCTCTCTGTTGAGTTTGAAAGATGGGCTACGGAGTGTCAGATAACCTCGGTGGAGCGTTCCCTAACAAGGTTCCCTCCACCCATGAGATCCGTGCGTGTAGCGTAACACAAGTGCACCCCTGCAGGGAAGATTAATCTATTCGAATAGCCGTGTCCACGGTAACAGGAAGCTTTATGCTGAAGCTGGATCTTATCACTACAAACTATTATTATTAAACTGTATGGTTCCGGTTCTTCTTCCTCGCGGGGATGTCGAGGAGGTGAACTCGGAGGCATTGTTAATTATTACAACTTATTATTATACAATGCTGCAGCAACTTTTGCTGCATTGTTACTTTATGCTTTATATAAACTGTTGGCTGATTCTTACCTCATGCTGCAAGACATCGTCGGAAGATGCTAGTCTTCTATAGGCCTAGCTTCTTACCCTTGCTCTGGTTTTCTGTCGTTCAGTCCACTATATACAGCCTCTTCTTTCCGTTGATACAATGCATAATGCTTAGTAGCGGACGTAAGACTCGCGGGTATGCTAGATACTCACCTTTGCTTTATTTCCCCTTTTTCGCTTTGCCTGATCATCCGCTGCAGCCGACGTTGGAGCCCAGGGGTAGGAGTACCCCGGAGGCGCCTACTACGACGTCGAGTTCCCCGTCGACCAGGAGTAGTTCGGTGGATCCCAGGCAGGAGGCCTCTCCTTTTCGATCTGTATCTCTGATGTGATTTGTGCTAGCCTTCTTAAGGCAAAACTTGACTAACTATGTCTGTACTCAGATATTATGGCTTGTATGACTTATGTATTCGAGTCCGCGTGACCCCCCTTTATTGTAACATATTGGTTTATCCTTTTGTGTTTAGTGTTGTGCTGTGATATTCTCACCGTGGCACCCTAATCTCAGCCGTGTACCCTGCGTGTATGATTACTGTACACGGATTGATTTTGGGGGCGTCACAAGTTGGTATCAGAGCCGACTGCCTGTAGGAAGCCACCCCACCACTACTTGGTCGATGTTGAGTCTAGACTTTGAAAAACTATTTTGCTAACTTAATATTTGGCCTACGGGCCCACATCGATGTCACTACGTGTGATATCTATGGTATTAGGATCCTTTTTCTCCTTACCTATGCTCTGGGACTCTGCTCTCTTATCCTTGCTGGTAAGTTTTACAAACTCTGACATTAGGATCACGTTCTCTTGATTCCACCCGGCGTTTTGGTGCTTCCCCATTGATTGAGTCGTGTCGCAGGAGTTCTACCCCAGGTTCCGGACCGCGAATCCCATTCTCATTCTGGGCAGGCCGCGCGTCCTCTGGCATTAACTCCTGTGGCCAACAGTTTTCTTGCGGCGTGATTAACATAGTGGAATCTATGTCGCGTCGTGTAATCCTTACCGCGGTCTGCGCGCTGCCTAGTGAGTCCTTTTTCCTTAATTTCTACGACGTTACGCTGCCCGATTTTCGATTGACTCTGTGTGTAAAAGTGTATGTCTTATATGACTACTCCTATATATATCCGCGCCTCCTCTTCGTTGTCGCTTTACTTCATGCTTGATTCCGGTTTCTCATTAAATTTTCATCGCTGAAATACCCCTGTTAAATTCTAGCAGGATGGCTGGTCGTGGTGGTCGTGGTCGTGGTCGTGGTGCCAACGACCCACCTCCGCCGCCAGATTACATGGCCGGAATGATGCAGCAGTTCGAGCTGAACCGTCAGTTCATGGAGAATGTCATGGCTCAGTTCCCCCAGCCAAATCAGAATGGGCACCACCATCAGCACGCCACCGTGACTCTGCACGACTTCACCCGCCTCAACCCCACTATGTTCCGCAACACTGTTCAGCCGTTGGATGCTGATGACTGGCTTCGCGACATCACGCACGAGCTGGAGTCTGCTAATGTCGATCCAGCCGACTATGTGAACTTTGCGTCTTATCACCTGAAAGGCGCCGCTGCTCAGTGGTGGAGCACCCACAAGCGTTCCCTGCCAGTTGGAGAAGTCATCACCTGGGATGAATTTCAGTCTGCCTTTCGCGCCCGCTACATTCCTCAGGGGATCATGGATCGTAAGGCGGAAGAATTCCATAACCTCACTCAGGGCGACATCACTGTTGAAGCCTATCAGCGCGAGTTCCTCAACCTCTCTCTCTATGCGGAAGAAGAGATCACCACTGATGCTCGCAGGCAGCAGAAGTTCCGTCGTGGCCTCAATCCAGACCTCAGGCTCGACTTGCCGTTCATGATTTCGCTAACGTCGCCACCATGGTGAACAAGGCTATCACCGTCAAGATTGCCCAGATGGAGCACAAGAACTCTCTGAAGCGTTATCGTGACGTTGGCTCATCTTCGGGCGCAACGCAGAAGCGTCGTATCTAGCTCCCTACCAGTGTGACCCATTCAGCTGTCCCTGCTCCAAGGCCATCTTATGCTGCACCCCGTCTGCCTCCGCCACCGCAGATGCCAAGAGCTCTGCCTGCACCACCCAATGCTACCCCTCTTCGTCCTCAGGATGGATTATGCTTCACGTGCCGCCAACCTGGGCATTTTTCCAGGGAGTGCCCCCAGAAACAGAAGCAATTGGTAGTTCACCCCGCTGGCCGCGGAAATGGTCGTGGCAACAACAGGACCCCCAACTATAATACTGGGTCTGCTGCTTATGCTCGTGGACATGCTAACAACGTCAATGTTGAAGAAGCTCAGCAACAACCCGCTACCGTGATGGGTACCCTTCTCGTTAATTCCGTACCTGCTATTGTTTTATTTGATACAGGAGCATCGCATTCATTCATGTCGGAAGCATTTGCATTTTCGCATAACTTCAAGTACGAAACGATAAAACCCCCGATGGTTGTTCGCACCCCGATAGGCCAATGCCGAACCACCATGCTTGTGCCAAACGCCACCATTGAAATCGAAGGAGTTGAATTCTTTGCTTCGCCCATCCTCCTGAAGTCTTCCACCATAGACCTCATCCTGGGAATGGATTGGTTGAAATTTCACGATGCCGCACTCTATTGTGGCACCAAGTCTGTCCAACTTTTTCACCCCTCCGGCGAGATTGTTAACCACACCACCCGAGTTACCCGTAATGCTGAAACACATATCTTTATGGTGAATGCTTTGAATATCTCACCTCTAGAAGGAATTGAGAACGTTCCAGTCGTTCGCGATTTTCCCGACGTCTTCCCAGAAGAACTGCCGGGAATACCCCCGATCAGAGAAGTTGAATTCGTCATCGACTTGAAGCCAGGCACGGTTCCTATTGCCAAGCGCCCTTACAAGATTCCGCCACATGAACTCCTTGAACTTAAGGAGGAAATCGACAAGGCACTTCAGAAAGGATTCATTCGCCCTAGTTCCTCAGCTTGGGGAGCACCTTCGCTTTTTGTCAAGAAGAGCGATGTGTCAGAACCCTAATTTAGGTTTGTGCTTTTCTATGTTTGCATTTTTGCATCATAAAAGAAATTGCAAAAAGAAAAGGAATTGGGAAAAAGAAAAGCCCCAAAGCATTTTAAATAAAAAGGTCAGACAAAAATCTTTTTCCAAAAATGCTTTGAACATTTTGAAAAGTCTTATAAATGGGCATGATCACTTTTCATGTGAAGTGGGTCCCACTCCATGCTCATGGATTTTTCAAAAAGTCCAAAAGGGTCTTGGAAATTAAATTAAATGCTTATTTGAATTGGAATTCAAATAATTTGAATTTCAAAAATTCCCAAAACTTGGGGTTGACTAGTACTAAGTCACCTAGAGTTTATAAAATTATTTGGGGGTTTTTATAAAATGCCCTAGTATTTTATTTAAAGGGCAAAACAAATAACAGAAACAATAAAAAGAAAACAAAAGGCAGAGCCTTACCTCCCGCCTAGGCGCCAGCCCACCTGGCCCAGCCCAGCCGCACCCCCTTCTCTTCTTCCTCCTTGCCAGAAGGAGCACTGGACGCGCCGTGCAGTGCGCATGGACGCCAGCTCCTGCTCCTGGCCACGCAGGGCCTCCCCTTCCTCTATCTTCTCACGCTGGAGACGCTGGAGAAGCCCAGCTTCACTTTCCCCCTCTCTCTAGCCCGTTCCCCTCCGTTTCCGCGCGCAATCGCAGCACCCCGCCGGCCACCGTAGTGCACCGCCGTGGCCAACGACGACGATGGACTCCTCCTTCGTGTCCAAACGCTCCGCAGACGTCGTCCTCGTCGAACCCCGAGCGGAATCGAGCCCCGAAGCACCGGAGACGTCGCCCCCTTCTCCAGTTTGCCGCCGGCCGCCGACGACCTCCAAGACGAATTCGCCGCCGTACTGCTTCCCCCGCCCCCTACGTCCCCTCCATCGTCTCTGGTGAGCTCCCAGCTCCATTCCCCCCCATCTGTGCTTCTCCCCGTGCCCGCTGTGTTGGTCTCGCCGTATCCAGACTCCGGCCGCCGCCTCCGTCGTCGAAGCCGTGGCCCCGAGCGCCCCCTTGACCCCTGCCTAGCCCGAGCAGCTGCGCGGCAACGAGAGCTTCCTCCCCGTGCCCTCCCTTTCTTCTCCCGTGCCCGATTTCCTTCTCCGGCATGAACTACGGCTGGCAACAGTAGAGTCCGGCGAGCTTCTCCATTAGCGCACCTTAACCCTGCTGCTAATCCCTCCCCTCTCTCGCTGACAGTGGGCCCCAGGCCAAAGTTAATCAAGGTTTAATTTTTAACAGAGCTAACTAACCCAGTGAGGCTGACAGGTGGGACCGCCCTGTCAGTTGACTGGTCAAACCCCCTGACGTTAGCATGACCTAGTGATGACGCTGTAAATCCTAAATAAATCATTTATTCAGTAAATTCCAGAAAATAAGCAAAACTTTGAAATTGAATAACTTTTAAACCGTAACTCCAAATTCAAAGTGTAATATAAGAAAAATTATTAGGAGAAAATTCTCTATCCAAATAACCAACTTTCAACCATGTTTGAAATGTTTACAATAAGAGATCAGTATCATTTTTCTACTTGGCTCTTTTGTATTAAATCAATTAAATTACTTTGAACATTTGAAATTCAACCAATGCAATGCAAAGGTGATCACTTACACTTCAGAAGCTTTTCACACACTTGATCACATGGGTTACAATGAACAAACTTTAGCAAATGGAAGTCGACCAAATTTGAATAACACTTGGAGTTTGAATTTGAATTCACTTTTCAAATCAACTTCAATTAACATGTGGCAATTCAAACATAGGTCACCTCAGCACCTTGCCATGCTTTGTTTTGCATACTGAATGTGCATTGTATTATCTTGATTGTGCTTTACTTCCAGTGCTTCGGTGATTGCATCTTCTCGGTAGAGTTAATCTCGGAGACGAGTTCAACCTCACGTCAGAAGAGTGTTACATCGTGATCGTCAGCAAGGCAAGCACCCCCTGTTTGATCATGTCGATAAAATCCCAGTTCCCTCTCATTCTCGCAAATGCATGTTTAGGATGTTACCATGATACGTTCTACCGCTAGTTGAACCCATTCCTTTGCATGACCTATCATTTTGTCACAGTAGTAAGAAAACCATAATCCTAGCAGATGTAGGAGTTGGTTGTTATCTTGTGGCCCCTGCAACTGTTACAGCTTATTGCATGCTTAGAGTTGTTACCTGAGGCTACTTTGTTGTGAGTCTGTCGGGACCCGGGGTTAGCGTATGCAAGCCTCGCTACAACACAATTATATGGAGAGCCGAGAACCGTACCCACTTGTCTAAGCAGACAAGGCCAAGCACTGAACGTTCTCGGAAAGCATCGAACGTGAGGGGCATCCCATCCAGGCCGGATGATCAACTGAAATGGGTCCTCATCGTCCGCACACAAGTCTAAATGATATGGTGATGAACTCCCATACTCATAGACAAGTCGCCTCAACCATACTATCGATTGTATTATAACCCTTACATAGACTTACTCCAGCCCGATCACTTAGTCGGGGTCTAGGGCGGGCTCGATCATACATCGAAGTGTGCACGTGACGGAGTCACGAACAATCGCATCGCGATGCCCCAAGCTGCGCACATCTAAGGGCCACCTGGTGTATAAAAGACCGCCAGCCAGATCACAACTAAGGTCTCAAAAACCCATACTAAGACATGCATGTTATAAACATACACGCAACACACATGTCTAGTATGAACAACAGGTATCATTGCAATTCTCTACAATGTATACATCTTTATTAATAACTCTTACAGAGTGCACACAGAGATCACAAGTCTGTGATCCAACATTACATCAAACATGCGGAAGCAAAGTAGGTCTGAGTACAGACAAATTTAACAAATGGCTTAGAGAAGCCTTATCTAAACACAAGCCCTCCACGAGGGAACCAGTCGTCTGACTGGGACTACACTAGCTTGGTCTTGGTCTGAGTCTTCATTCTTCGAGCTTCTGTTAGAAGTCACCATCGGGGTCGGTGGGTTCATCTAAAACATAGATTAAGCAAACGTGAGTACAAAATCGTACTCAGCAAGACTTACATAGGAACTATACTACTCATGCACATGTATCAAGGTAAAGGGAGGTGGGGTTTCACTTGCAGAAGTGCTAGCTTTGACTTGGCTAGTCCTGAACTACGAGTACCAGACTTGAGGTAAGAAGCGTACACGAGTCCACTACATCTCTTCAACCAATTACACCACTATGGTTACTTCCTCGACTTCCCCACGAGAAAGCACGCCATAGCACTCACACTTATCTTGGTGTATTTTAGAAGTATCCAGTTCAAGTTGTCTAATAATCAAGCTAAGCTTTCCAAGAAGTCCTTAACCGCGGACGCGGCTATTCGAATAGTTTTGTTAACCCTGCAGGGGTGTACAGCTACACACACGTGTCATCAGTTACCGCCTTTTGCGTGTCACCGTTCAAGAGATGACAGCGAGGATGCCACCACAACTGTTACCTCATAGCCGATCTAGTCCATGAAAGCCGCCTACCTGGGTGGGCTACCACTATCGTGAACCCGGCCGGTTTACCGAAGTGGACCCAGATAATGTGTGCGTGGTGCATAAGCTGGTCTCGGATGAGCCGTTATCTCACTTAGCAGCCAGGCCACATACCTACCAGAACTCCGAACTATTGCGACATCTGGACATCGAAAGGGATGAGTTAGTAACCTGAGAGGGGTCAGTGAGCCCAATGTGTGGTTGTACTCTTCATCTTGGATCACCACACAAGAACTCAGACTTAGGGCGGTGTTCAACGAGACAACCCACCGTGTACTCCTACACAGCCTCTCATCGTTCACCTTGTATTAGGGTAGATTCACCAACACTTTTCTACCATCAACATCATGATCACTACCATCCCTAATCACATAACAGTATCATCAAGGTATCACTCTAAGCATGAAATAAAGCAGTAACAATTGCAGGGGCCACATGATATCAATCAACTCCTACATCTGCTAGGATTGTGGTTTTGCCTACTACTGTGACAAATGATAGGTCATGCAAAGGAATGGGTTCATCTATGCGGTAGAAACGTGGCATGTTAATCATTCTATACAATGCATAAGCGAGACATGAGAGGGAAGTGGGATTTTATCGACATGATCAATGGGGGTTTGCTTGCCTTGCTGACGAGGTTCGGTAACGGTGTCTTCAACGAAGGGAGTGGCCTCCGATTCCGGTTGCACGTCTATCAGCAACATGACAATCATAGGATCAACATAATGTAAAATGCACAATCACATGAATAATATTGTAATGGTGATGTTCATGGTACTGATGTGTTGAGCATTCCATTTAAAAGGAGTATATTGCATTTGAAATGCAAATTCCAACTCCATTTGATTTATCGATGAAATTCAAATGCATTTGAATGCATGAAAGTTCATTTGAAAATGTTGATCATGAAGTGAGGTGGTATAGTTGAAGTAATGTCTCTGATGTGTGGACGAATCCATTGGAATTAAGGGTGTTGCAAAATCATTTGCAAAATCACTCCAAATTTGAATTTGAAAAGGATCCATATGCATGTTTGCTACTGTTCACCCATTTTAAAATGGTCAAACATAGAAACAAGTTGCATATTCATAATCCTTGTATTTTTCTGATAATTTTAGATATATTATTTGCTATATTTGGAGTTAGGATGAATTAATTATGAATTTCCAAAGTTTAAATGAATTTCTGGAATTTCTGTATTTTCTCTGATTTTCTTTTAATACAATTTCTGTTTACTGCGTCATGCTGACATCAGCATGACGTGGGTGGGCTCTGGCCAGTGGGGCCCTGTTGTCAGCCTCAGTGGGGTTAAACCTGTGGTTAACTAACTTAACCAGACAGTTAAGGGGGCATTGCCCCACCTGTCATTGGCCGTGGGAGGGGGTTAGGGGGTGATTAGCACGCGGGTTAGGGGGCCTAATGGCTAGTCGTCGCCGGCGACCCCTGTGCTCGCCGGAGCACCGCCGGGTTTGCTAAACAGGGCACGGGGAGGGGCGTTGGGGGCACGGGCGAGTTGCTCTTCGCCTCGCGCGTCTGTAGGGGCCAACAGGGGGTCACGGCGGGCTCTGTGGCGACGGTGGCGTCGGCCATGGCGGCGGCCGGACCTCTGGCTTCGACGGTGAGGAGAAAAACGGCGCGGAAGGAGGAAAGGAAAGGGTTAATCGATCCGCAGGCTCACCGTGGACGCAACGGCGGGGTCGAGGACGCCGGAGGAGCATCGGAGGGAGGGAGATCGCTCGCCGGAGTTCGAGGACAGCGGCAGAAGGATTCGAGGCAGACGTCGCGCACAGAGCTTCCCCGCTCGAATCGAAGGGCCGGGGTGACGCAGACCTTCACGGCGGTCGTCGTGGACAACGTGGTGCGGCGGGAGCAGGCCGGTGGCCGCGCGGGCGCACGTCGGCGGCGAGAAGAGCTCCTCGGGCTTGCGCGGAACAGACGAGAGAGAGAGGGGGAAGACGAGCTAGCGAAGGGGGAGATGGACCTGGGGGTCTCGAGGCGCCTCAGGGTGGGCTAGGTGGCCAGGGGAGCAAGCTGGAGGTGGCACGGCGTCGAGTCATGCCCTCCACGCAGCTCCCTGTGTGCTGCTGGCCGGCGAGGTAGAAGACAAGACGCTGGAGTGGGCCGGACCAGAGGAGTTGGGCCTCGCCTGGTGCGAGAGGTAAGGTTTCTCTGCTCTTTTCTTTTTATATTTTCTGTAAATTGATTGACCTAGCTAGGCATTTTATTAAATGCCAATATTTTTTATATGGCCTCATAAAAGCTAGAGCTAGCCACTTATAAAATTTGAGCATTTTTAAAATTCATATAATTTTAATTTTAATTCAAATAGGGTTTTATTTAATTTTCCAAGGCATTGGTTGAGAATTAAAAAATTCCATGAGCATGGGATTGCTCCCAAACCATTTTTAAAATGATCAGCATCATTTATAGGAATTTTCCAAATACTCAAATGATTTTTGGAAAAAGATTTTTATCTGTCCATTTGATTTAAATTCTCAGGGCATTTCTTTTCCCCATTTTTGAATTTTCTTTTGAATTTTTGCATGATGCAAAGGCCTATGCTTAACCTATCACATACCTAACTTGGGGTTGTGACAACTCGCCCCCACTCAACAGAATCTCGTCCCGAGATTCAGAAGTCTGCGGGAGGAAGGAGGGGTACTCGACACGGAGGCGGTCTTATCGTTCCCACAAAGCTTCTCTCTCAGAGTGGTGTGACCATTGCACTTTCAGAAACCTAATCTTCTGACGACGAGTGACACGCTCTGTGGAATCAAGAATACGAACGGGGTATTCTCGATAAGAAAGGTCATCTTGGAGATCAAGCGTTTCATGGTCGACTTCGCGGATGGGGTCCTTGAAGCAACGCCTGAGTTGGGACACCTGGAATACATCATGTACTCGGGAAAGGTGCGGGGATAGTTCAAGTTGGTAGGCAACTTCTCCATGTTTAGCAATAATGCGGAAAGGTCCGATGTAACGTGGGGCCAACTTGCCTTTGATACCGAAACGTTGGGTTCCCTTCAGAGGAGTAACCCGAAGATAAGCCTTCTCATCCAGATTGTAGCTCTCTTGCCTATGATGACGATCATAGTAGATTTTCTGACGAGACTGGGCTGCTTTCAATTGATCACGAACAATGCGAACTTGCTCTTCTGCTTCCTTATCATATTCGGTCCAAAGAATTGTCTTTCACCGGTTTCTGACCAGTTTAGGGGTGTTCGACATCGTCGTCCATATAGGAGTTCAAAAGGAGCCATGTTCAGACTAGATTGAAAACTATTGTTATAACAAAATTCGGCGAATGGAAGAGACTTCTCCCAATTCTTTCCGAATGAGATAACACAAGCTCTGAGCATGTCTTCAAGAATTTGGTTAACCCTTTCGACTTGACCGCTAGACTGAGGATGGAAAGCTGTACTAAAGGAGAGATGAGTTCCCATAGCATTCTGAAAGCTTCCCCAAAATCTAGAGGTGAAAAGGCTACCGCGATCAGAATTGATTTCATAAGGAACATCGTGAAGGGATACAATTCTAGAGACGTACAAGTCCGATCAGCTGGCTAGCAGTTATAGACTCGCGAACCGGAAGGAAGTGAGCAACTTTGGAAAGCCTATCTATGACAACGAAGATGGCATTGTTTCCTTTCTGGGTTCTTGGAAAGCCGGTGATGAAGTCCATACCGACTTTGTCCCATTTCCACTCGGGAATAGACAAAGGTTGAAGTGTACTAGCAGGTCTTTGATGTTCTGCCTTAATGCGACGACAAACATCACATTCGGCAACAAATTGAGCAATGTCTCTCTTCATCCTAGTCCACCAAAATCTCTGGCGTAGATCTCGGTACATTTTTGTGCTACCGGGATGAATCGAGAGGGGTGTGTCATGGGCTTTCTTGAGGATGAGTTGCCTTAGTTCCCTATTCTTAGGTACTACCAAACGATTTTCAAAGAATACCGTTCCTTTGCTATCTGTGGAGAAACATTTAGCAACTCCGCTAGCAATGTTCTCCTTGATCCGGCGAACACCTCGTGCACGCCTTTGGGAAACTATGATTTGATCTTCAAGAGTTGGTTTCGCCACCAAGATGAAAAGAGATCCACGAGGAACAATCTCGAGATTAAGCTTTCGAAATTCCTCATGAAGAAGTGGTTGATACTGTTGTAACATGAGGTTGTTACAATACGACTTACGACTTAGTGCATCAGCCATGACATTGGCTTTGCCTGGGGTGTAAGAAATTCCTAAGTCATAATCTTTTATCAACTCAATCCAGCGTCTTTGCCTGAGATTAAGATCTGGCTGGGTGAAAATGTATTTGAGGCTTTGGTGGTCGGAATAGATCTCACAACGATTACCAAGGAGGTAATGTCGCCAAGTTGTTAGGCCATGAACTACGGCAGCGAGTTCAAGGTCATGGTTAGGATAGTTCTCTTCATGTGGACGCAACTGGCGTGAAGCATAAGCTACCACATGTCAATCTTGCAGAAGTATGCATCCTAACCCTTGCCGTGATGCGTCACAATAGATCTCGAAATCCTTTTTGGTGTCTGGAGGTGCAAGTACGGGTGCAGAAGGCAACCTTCTTTTTAGCTCTTGAAAACTTTCCTCTTACTTGGGAGTCCATAAGAATTTCTTATCTTTCTTGAGGAGTTCAGTTAGAGGCTTTGCAACTTTAGAAAAGTTCTCGACGAAGCGACGACAATAGCTGGCTAGGCCAAGAAAACTCCTAACTTGCTTAACCGATTCAGGTGGAGTCCAGTCAAGGACGGCCTGAACTCTCTCGGGATTCACAGCAATGCCTTTTGCAGAAATCACGTGGCCTAAGTAGGTCACTTCTGGTAGCCAAAATTCACACTTGGAGAATTTAGCATACAGGCGATGCTCTCTAAGTTTCATCAATACCAGCCTTAGGTGTTCGGCATGTTCTTCTTCGTTCTTCGAGTATATAAGGATGTCATCGAGGTAAACCACGACGAACTGGTCCAAATATTCCATGAAGATTGACTTCATCATGCGTGAAAAAGTGGCGGGGGCATTGGTTAGACCGAAGGACATGACGGTGAACTCGTAAAGACCATAACGAGTAGTAAAAGCCGTTTTGGGAATGTCCTCGTTTCGAATTTTGATTTGATGATAGCCTAATCTCAAATCCATCTTGGAGAAGACAGAGGATCCTGCAAGTTGATCATAAAGATCATTGATCCTGGGCAATGGGTACTTGTTCTTTATCGTCGCTAAATTTAGCGGGCGATAGTCTACGCACATCCTTTCTGTTCCATCTTTCTCGTTACGAACAGAACGGGGCAACCCCATGGCGATGAGCTAGGGCGGATGAAGCCTTTTTCCAACAAAGCTTCCAGTTGGGTTTTAAGCTCAGCCAACTCACGTGGGGCCATTTTTTATGGGTGTCTAGAAATTGGTGCGGTTCCTGGGGCAAGATCCACTATAAACTCTATACATCTGTCGGGTGGCATGGTTTAAGGATTTTGGTTACTGGATGGTTTTCCTGAGGATGAGTATGGCTTACTAGGGCTACAACAGATATGTCAGAGTAACAAAATACCCCAACACGACGGTTAGTGTGGTTCTTCTAGCTAGAAGAAATCTAAAGTGGGAGAAAGAGCTGCAAATGAAACACTATAGGTTTCTAGAGCAAAACCTACAACAACTCTATGGAACTGTCGGGCATGCCACCTAGAAGTTCTTCTAAAAGGACAACCGAAAAGGATAGAAGGATTTTGCAAATGCATCAGATTATGTAGAAACCTGGGATGACTTGGACAACATAATGGCTGTAATTGTAAGAAATGTCTTTTCTTGCAATGTAGAAACATCACTTACATAATACGATGTAAGAAATAAGCATTACAACAATGCTAGGAAACCAGACACAACTTTCCTACGGCTACAAGGAAGCAAACAACGAGATGTTCTAATCAGATAGAGGTGAGCCTAGTCCTATCTTCCCGTAGAATAAGATGAGGGTGACTCAGAACTCAGATCGATGAGGGTAAGGAGAAAAAAGAAGCCTTACATTGTTCCCTTATATACCCAGAGTAACTATATAAATATAGAAGGCTAGACTCGACTTCGGCCAGGGCTGATAATCCTACAGTCAGTCCTGCTCTGATACCAAGTCTGTCGGGACCCGGGGTTAGCGTATGCAAGCCTCGCTACAACACAATTATATGGAGAGCCGAGAACCGTACCCACTTGTCTAAGCAGACAAGGCCAAGCACTGAATGTTCTCGGAAAGCATCGAACGTGAGGGGCATCCCATCCAGGCCGGATGATCAACTGAAATGGGTCCTCATCGTCCGCAGAGAAGTCTAAATGATATGGGTGATGAACTCCCATACTCATAGACAAGTCGCCTCAACCATACTATTGATTGTATTATAACCCTTACATAGACTTACTCCAGCCCGATCACTTAGTCGGGGTCTAGGGCGGGCTCGATCATACATCGAAGTGTGCACGTGACGGAGTCACGAACAATCGCATCGCGATGCCCCAAGCTGCGCACATCTAAGGGCCACCTGGTGTATAAAAGACCGCCAGCCAGATCACAACTAAGGTCTCGAAAACCTATACTAAGACATGCATGTTATAAACATACACGCAGCACCATGTCTAGAATGAACAGCAGGTATCATTGCAATTCTCTACAATGTATACATCTTTATTAATAACTCTTACAGAGTGCACACAGAGATCACAAGTCTGTGATCCAACATTACATCAAACATGCGGAAGCAAAGTAGGTCTGAGTACAGACAAGTTTAACAAATGGCTTAGAGAAGCCTTATCTAAAAACAAGCCCTCCACGAGGGAACCAGTCGTCTGACTGGGACTACACCAGCTTGGTCTTGGTCTGAGTCTTCATTCTTCGAGCTTCGGTTAGAAGTCACCGTCGGGGTCGGTGGGTTCATCTAAAACATAGATTAAGCAAACGTGAGTACAAAATCGTACTCAGCAAGACTTACATAGGAACTATACTACTCATGCACATGTATCAAGGTAACGGGAGGTGGGGTTTCACTTGCAGAAGTGCCAGCTTTGACTTGGCTAGTCCTGAACTACGAGTACCAGACTTGAGGTAAGAAGCGTACACGATTCCACTACATCTCTTCAACCAATTACACCACTATGGTTACTTCCTCGACTTCCCCACGAGAAAGCACGCCATAGCACTCACACTTATCTTGGTGTATTTTAGAAGTATCCAGTTCAAGTTGTCTAATAATCAAGCTAAGCTTTCCAAGAAGTCCTTAACCGCAGACGCGGCTATTCTAATAGTTTTGTTAACCCTGCAGGGGTGTACCGCTACACACATGTGTCATCAGTTACCGTCTTTTGCGTGTCACCGTTCAAGAGATGACAGCGAGGATGCCACCACAACTGTTACCTCATAGCCGATCTAGTCCATGAAAGCCGCCTACCTGGGTGGGCTACCACTATCGTGAACCCGGCCGGTTTACCGAAGTGGACCCAGATGATGTGTGTGTGGTGCATAAGTCGGTCTCGGATGAGCCGTTCTCTCACTTAGCAGCCAGGCCACAGACCTACCAGAACACCGAACTATTGCGACATCTGGACATCGAAAGGGATGAGTTAGTAAGCTGAGAGGGGTCAGTGAGCCCAATGTGTGGTTGTACTCTTCATCTTGGATCACCACACAAGAACTCGGACTTAGGGCGGTGTTCAACGAGACAACCCACCGTGTACTCCTACACAGCCTCTCATCGTTCACTTTGTATTAGGGTAGATTCACCAACACTTTTCTACCATCAACATCATTATCACTACCATCCCGACTCACATAACAGTATCATCAAGGTATCACTCTAATCATGCAATAAGCAGTAACAATTGCAGGGGCCACATGATATCAATCAACTCCTACATTTGCTAGGATTGTGGTTTTTCCTACTACTGTGACAAATGATAGGTCATGCAAAGGAATGGGTTCATCTATGCGGTAGAAACGTAGCATGGTAATCATCCTATACAATGCATAAGCGAGACATGAGAGGGAAGTGGGATTTTATCGACATGATCAATGGGTGTTTGGTTGCCTTGCTGACGAGGTTCGGTAACGGTGTCTTCAACGAAGGGGGTGGCCTCCGATTCCGGTTGCACGTCTATCAGCAACATGACAATCATAGGATCAACATAATGTAAAATGCACAATCACATGAATAAGATTGTAATGGTGATGTTCATGGTACTGATGTGTTGAGCATTCCATTTAAAAGGAGTATATTGCATTTGAAATGCAAATTCAAACTCCATTTGATTTATCGATGAAATTCAAATGCATTTGAATGCATGAAAGTTCATTTGAAAATGTTGATCATGAAGTGAGGTGGTATAGTTGAAGTAATGTCTCTGATGTGTGGATGAATCCATTGGAATTAAAGGTGTTGCAAAATCATTTGCAAAATCACTCCAAATTTGAATTTTAAAAGGATCCATATGCATGTTTGCTACTGTTCACCCATTTTAAAATGGTCAAACATAGAAACAAGTTGCATATTCATAATACTTGTATTTTTCTGATAATTTTAGAGATATTATTTGCTATATTTGGAGTTAGGATGAATTAATTATGAATTTCCAAAGTTTAAATTAATTTCTGGAATTTCTGTATTTTCTCTGATTTTCTTTTAAAACAATTTTTGTTTACTGCGTCATTTTGACATCAGCATGACGTGGGTGGGCTCTGGCCAGTGGGGCCCTGTTGTCAGCCTCAGTGGGGTTAAACCTGTGGTTAACTAACTTAACCAGACAGTTAAGGGGGCATGGCCCCACCTGTCATTGGCCGTGGGAGGGGGTTAGGGGGTGATTAGCACGCGGGTTAGGGGGCCTAATGGCTAGTCGTCACCGGCGACCCCTGTGCTCGCCGGAGCACCGCCGGGTTTGCTAAACAGGGCACGGGGAGGGGCGTTGGGGGCACGGGCGAGTTGCTCTTCGCCTCGCGCGTCTGTAGGGGCCAACAGGGGGTCACGGCGGGCTCTGTGGCGACGGTGGCGTCGGCCATGGCGGCGGCCGGACCTCTGGCTTCGACGGTGAGGAGAAAAACGGCGCGGAAGGAGCAAAGGAAAGGGGTAATCGATCCGCAGGCTCACCGTGGACGCAGCGGCGGGGTCAAGGACGCCGGAGGAGCACCGGAGGGAGGGAGATTGCTCGCCGGAGTTCGAGGACAGCGGCGGAAGGATTCGAGGCAGGCGTCGCGCACAGAGCTTCCCCGCTCGAATCGAAGGGCCGGGGTGACGCAGACCTTCACGGCGGTCGTCGTGGACAACGTGGTGCGGCGGGAGCAGGTCGGTGGCCGCGCGGGCGCACGTCGGCGGCGAGAAGAGCTCCTCGGGCTTGCGCGGAATAGACGAGAGAGAGAGGGGGAAGACGAGCTAGCGAAGGGGGAGATGGACCTGGGGGTCTCCAAGCGCCTCAGGGTGGGCTAGGTGGCCAGGGGAGCAAGCTGGAGGTGGCACGGCGTCGAGGCATGCCCTCCACGCAGCTCCCTGTGTGCTGCTGGTCGGCGAGGTAGAAGACAAGACGCTGGAGTGGGCAGGGCCAGAGGAGTTGGGCCTCGCCTGGTGCGAGAGGTAAGGTTTCTCTGCTCTTTTCTTTTTATATTTTCTGTAAATTGATTGACCTAGCTATTTAAAATAGCTAGGCATTTTATTAAATGCAAATATTTTTTTATATGGCCTCATAAAAGCTAGAGCTAGCCACTTATAAAATTTGAGCATTTTTAAAATTCAAATAATTTGAATTTTAATTCAAATAGGGTTTTATTTAATTTTCCAAGGCATTGTTTGAGAATTAGAAAATTCCATGAGCATGGGATTGCTCCCAAACCATTTTTAAAATGATCAGCATCATTTATAAGAATTTTCCAAATACTCAAATGATTTTTGGAAAAAGAATTTTATCTGGCCATTTGATTTAAATTCTCAGGGCTTTTATTTTCCCCATTTTTGAATTTTCTTTTGAATTTTTGCATGATGCAAAGGCCTATGCTTAACCTAGCACATACCTAACTTGGGGTTGTGACAGAGTCGGGATGGTAGTGATCATGTGAATGATGGTGGTAACGTGTTGGTGAATCTACCCTAAACAAAGGTGAACGATGAGAGGCTGTGTAGGAGTACACAGTGGGTTGTCTCGTTGAACACTTCCTTAGGCCCGAGTTCTTGTGTTGTTATCCAAGACCAAGAGTACGACCACACATTGGGCTCACTGACCCCTCTCGGCCTAGTACCTCACCCCGGACCAGTCCAGGAGTCGCAAGTAGTTCGCCCTTTAACGATCTCATGCAGGTGGAACCAAGGTAAGTGGTTGGCGTAGGTTGTGGGCACGTTGAATCAAGTGATCATGATCGAGTTGAGCTTGATGGCGGTCACACAACGTTGGAGTCCGCATCGGAAAAATCGGCCGGATTCCGATTGTGGTCCCAACTCAAATAGGCGACTCCCTAGGACTAGAGATGGTGCCGTGTGTGAAGTGTCGTGGCAGCATCCTCGTCGGTACTCACTTGAAGGGTCCATCCCCAGGCGGTAAATGATGAGGCGTGTGTGTAGCAGTACACCCCTGCAGGGTTAATGAACTATTTGAATAGCCGTGTCCGCGGTTATGGACTACTTGGAGACCTTTACTTGATCATAGATAACTTGAACCGGAGACTTATAAAACTTGCCAAGATAAGTGTGAGTGCTATGGCATGCTTCCTCGTGGGGAAGTCGAGGAAGTATACATAATGGTGTATTGGTTGGAGACTTGTTACTTGGACTCGTGTATGTTCCTTACCTCATTCTGGTATTCGTAGTACAGGACTAGCCAAGTCAAAGCTGGCACTTCTGCAAGTGAAACCCCACCTCCCTTTGCCTTGATACATGTGCATGAGTAGTTTAGTTCCTATGTAAGTCTTGCTGAGTACGACTTTGTACTCACGTTTTCTTATTCTATGTTTTAGAGACGAGACCACTGACCCTGATGGTGGCCTCTACCTCGAGCTCGACGTGGACCAAGTCGTATAGTCCCAGACAGCAGCCTGTGCCCTCTAGAGGGTCGTTGTATTTTCTTTCAGGCTTCTTAAGCCATTTATTAACCTTGTCTTTACTAAGACATAATTTGCTTCCGTCGATGCTTGATGTAATGTCGGATCACATCCATGTGATCTCTTCTTGTAATATAACTACTATGTCTGCTCTGTTTAGCAGAAGTTATAAAGACTATGAGTTTGTAGAGTTCATGTTGTGATTACCATCTATTTATACTAGACATGTGTGCTGCGTGTATGATTATAACATGCATGTCTTAGTATGGGTTATCGAGACCTTAGTTGTGTTCTTGCCGGCGGTCTTTTATACACCAAGTGGCCCTTAGATGTGCGCAGCTTGGGGCTTCGCGATGCGATTGCTCATGACTCTGTCACGTGGCACACTTTGTTGTATGATCGAGCCCGCCCGAGATCCCGACTAAGTAATCGGGCTGGAGTGAGTCTATGTAAGGGTTATGATTCAATCGATAACATGGTTGAGGCGACTTGTCTATGAGTATGGGATTCACCACCCATAAGCATTTAGACTTGTGAGGGGACGATGAGGACTCATCTCAGTTGATCATCCGGCCTGGATGGGATGCCCCTCATGTTCGATGCTTACCGAGAGTGATCTGTGCTTGGCCTTGTCTGCTTAGACAAGTGGGTACGGCTCTCGGCTCTCCATGTGATTGCATTGTGACCGTAATTACATACGCTAACCCCGGGTGCCGACAGACTTGGTATCAGAGCAGGACTGCTTGTAGGATTATCAAACCATTGGCCAATGTCGATTCTAGCATTCTATAGTTATATAGCTACTTGGGTATAAGGGAACAACGTAAGACTTCTTTTTCTCCTTACCCCATCGATCTAAGTTCTGAGTCAACCTCATCTTATTCTACGGGAAGATAGGACTAGGCTCATCTATGTCTTTAGTAGGACATGTCGTTGATTGCTTCTTTGTAGCTGTAGGAGTGTTGTGGTATTTCTGAGCTATCATTCCATAGTGTTTCTGTGGAAGTGATGTCCGTTATTCTGTAGGTTGTCTCAATTTCCATCCCGGTACAGCCGTTATGCTGTCCGTTTGTGACTTCGATGCTGTTGCCTTATAGTCTTGTTATCTTAGCATAGAATTGTGTCCTAAATCCTATTCTGTTTGTTGATTCTTATCACACAGAATGTCAAGTGAAAATCAAGGTGTTGACCCCAGTCCCGGTAACATAGACGATTAAGAACCTCCACCACCAACCTCAACGGCAGAAATCATGTTGGAGGCTGAGCAGAATCGTCGTGATCAGACACGTCTTCTCGAGCGTATTGAGAAGAACACTTCTCGTCAGCATCATAGTGTTGTCCCCATCCAGGACTTCATTCTCCTCAACCCGCCAGTATTCCGATGTTCTTCCGAGCCCCTTGATGCCGATGATTGGCTTCGTTCCCTCGAGCGTAAGCTTGAGACAGCCCATGTTGCTCCAGGTAATCGTGTGCTATTTGCGACATACTTTCTGGAAGGTGCTGCTCTTCAATGGTGGGAGAATTTTGTAGCAATGCAATCAGTTGGTCACGTGGTGACTTGGCAAGAGTTTTGTGATGACTTCTGAGGTTATCATATACCGGATCAGCTGATGGAACGCAAGAGAGAAGAATTTTGCAATCTGACCCAAGGAAAGATGACTGTTCATGAGTATCGGACTGAGTTCACTCATCTAGCACGTTATGCCCAAGAAGAAGTATCCACCGACGCCAAGAAACAAGCAAGGTTCCGCATGGGACTTAGCCCCGTCCTTCGTCATGACCTGAATCTTCATGAGTTCGTCAACTTCAGGGACTTGGTCGACAAATCTTTCAAGGCCGAGTATGGAAATGAGTTGTATGAAGAGTCTCGCAAGCGTGATCGTGAGTTTGCACAATCTTCTGGCCCAGTTTCTCGGAAACGCTGTGTATGGATTCCCTTCAGTGACGTCAGTCGTGCTGTAAGTGCTTCTAGACCACCAACCACCATATATCGTCCACCTCAACCCAATCTTCATCCTTGGAATTTTGTTGGACAATCAAGTGCTCAAGTTGTTTTCATTCCACGTGGTGTTTGTTTCCAGTGTGGACAATCAGGTCACAATGTTCGAGAGTGTCCCCAAAATCATGTAGCCACCACACCTAATCCAAAGCAAGCCTTTCGTCGTGGTAAGCCACCACCCAAGACTTCCAATGTCAAGCCTCCTGTTTATGAACATGGTTATGTGAATCATGTATCCATTCTAGATTCCCACAAGTCAACCGGTGTTGTACTCGGAACCCTTCCGGTCAATTCCACCCCAGCTTCGGTTCTTTTTGACCCAGGAGCATCTCACTCATTCATATCCCAGGACTTTGCACTGTCACATGACATCTCTTTTTCGATGTTATCCACCCCCTTAGTTGTGCAAGCCCCTGGATCCAGATGGCACACCACCATGGTGAGTCATGAGAATGAAATTGCAATTGAGGGTTTAGTATTCCTTGCCTCACTTATAGCCCTCAAATCTTCAGACATTGATGTGATCTTAGGTATGGATTGGTTATCAAGACAGAATGCTGTCCTTGATTGTAAAGCCAAGTCAGTGAAACTAACCCATCCATCAGGCCAGACAATCAAGTACACCTCACCAAGCTCTAAAACCCAGGTGCATTCTTTGAATGTGCTTCCTCTTCCAGACCTTGAAGATATTCCGGTGGTTCGTGACTTCCCGGATGTCTTTCCAGAAGAGCTGCCAGGCATACCACCTGACAGATCTGTAGAGTTTGTTGTAGATCTTATCCTAGGAACCGCCCCAATATCCAGACGCCCATATAGAATGGCCCCACATGAGTTAGCTGAGCTCAAAATCCAACTTGAAGCTTCGTTGGCAAAAGGCTTCATCCGCCCTAGCTCATCGCCATGGGGTTGCCCCGTTCTGTTCGTAACGAAGAAAGATGGAACAGAAAGGATGTGCGTAGACTATCGCCCGCTAAACCTAGCGACGATAAAGAACAAGCACCCACTGCCCAGGATCAATGATCTTTATGATCAACTTGCAGGATCCTCTGTCTTCTCCAAGATGGATTTGAGATTAGGTTATCATCAAATCAAAATCAGAAACGAGGACATTCTCAAAACGGCTTTTACTACTCGTTATGGTCTTTACGAGTACACCGTCATGTCCTTTGGTTTAACCAATGTCCCCGCCACATTCTCGTGCTTGATGAATTCGATCTTCATGGAGTACCTAGATAAATTTGTTGTAGTTTATCTTGATGACATTCTCATCTACTCGAAGAACGAAGAAGAGCACGCAGAACATCTTAGGCTGGTATTGATGAAACTTAGAGAGCATCGCCTGTATGCTAAGTTCTCCAAGTGTGAATTCTGGCTACCAGAAGTGACCTACTTAGGCCACGTGATTTCTGCAAAAGACATTGCTGTCAATCCCGAGAGAGTCCAGGCCGTCCTTGAATGGACTCCACCTGAATCGGTTAAGCAAGTTAGGAGTTTTCTTGGCTTAGCAAGCTATTGCTGCCGCTTCGTCGAGAACTTTTCTAAAGTTGCAAAGCCTCTAAATGAACTCCTCAAGAAAGAGAAGAAATTCTGGACTCCCAAGTGCGAGGAAAGCTTTCAAGAGCTAAAAAGAAGATTGACTTCTGCACCCGTACTTGCGCCTCCAGACACCAAAAAGGATTTCGAGATCTATTGTGATGCCTCACGGCAAGGGTTAGGATGCATACTTCTGCAAGATCGACATGTGGTAGCTTATGCTTCACGCCAGTTGCGGCCACATGAAGAGAACTATCCTACCCATGATCTTGAACTCGCTGCCGTAGTTCATGCCCTGACAACTTGGCGACATTACCTCCTTGGTAATCGTTGTGAGATCTATTCCGACCACCAAAGCCTCAAATACATATTCACCCAGCCAGATCTTAATCTCAGGCAAAGACGCTAGATTGAGTTGATAAAATATTATGACTTAGGAATTTCTTACACCCCAGGAAAATCCAATGTCATGGCAGATGCACTAAGTCATAAGTCGTATTGTAACAACCTCATGTTACAACAGTATCAACCACTTCTTCATGAGGAATTTCGAAAGCTCAACCTCGAGATTATTCCTCGTGGATCTCTTTTCAGCTTGGTGGCGAAACCAACCCTTGAGGATCAGATCATAGTTGCCCAAAGGCGTGCACGAGGTGTTCGCCGGATCAAGGAGAACATTGCTAGCGGAGTTGCTAAATGTTTCTCCACACATAGTAAGGGAACGGTATTCTTTGAAAATTGTTTGGTAGTACCTAAGAATAGGGAACTAAGGCAACTCATCCTCAAAGAAGCCCATGATACACCCCTCTCCATTCATCCCGGTAGCACAAAAATGTACCGAGATCTACGCCAGAGATTTTAGTGGACTAGGATGAAGAGAGAAATTGCTCAGTTCATTGCTGAATCTGATGTTTGTCGTCGCGTTAAGGCAGAACATCAAAGACCTGCTGGTACTCTTAGACCTTTGCCTATCCCCGAGTGGAAATGGGACAAAGTCGGTATGGACTTCATCACCGGCTTTCCAAAAATCCATAAAGGAAATGATGCCATCTTCGTTGTCATAGATAGACTTTCCAAAGTTGCTCACTTCCTTCCCGTTCGTGAGTCTATAACTGCTAGCCAGTTAGCGGACTTGTATGTCTCCCGAATCGTGTCACTTCACGGTGTTCCTTTGGAAATCAATTCAGACCGTGGTAGTCTTTTCACTTCTCGATTTTCGGAAAGTTTCCAGAATGCTATGGGAACCCACCTCTCCTTTAGCACCGCTTATCACCCGCAGTCCAGTGGTCAAGTAGAAAGGGTCAATCAAATTCTCGAAGACATGCTCAGAGCTTGTGTTATCTCTTTCGGAAAGAAATGGGAGAATTCTCTTCCTTTTGCGGAATTTGCGTATAACAATAGTTTTCAATCTAGCTTGGGCATGGCTCCTATTGAATTTCTCTATGGACGGAAATGTCGAACACCCCTAAACTGGTCAAAAACCGGTGAAAGACAATTCTTTGGACCGGATTTGATTCAGGATGCAGAAGAGCAGGTTCGCATTGTTCGTGAGAAATTGAAGACAGCCCAGTCTCGTCAGAAAAGCTATTATGATCGTCATCATAGGGAAGAAAGCTATAATCTGGATGAGAAGGCTTACCTCCGGGTTACTCCTCTGAAGGGTACCCATCGCTTCGGTATCAAAGGCAAGTTGGCCCCACGTTATATCGGTCCCTTTCGCATTCTCGCCAAACGTGGAGAAGTTGCCTACCAATTGGAAATACCCCCTCACCTCTCCCAGGTTCATGATGTCTTCCACGTCTCTCAACTCAGGCGTTGCTTCAAGGACCTCATCCACGAAGTAGACCACGAAACGCTTGATGTCCAAGATAACCTTTCGTATCGAGAGTACCCTGTTCATATTCTTGATGAAGCCGAGCGTAGTACCAGACGTCAGAAGATCAGATTCTTCAAAGTGCATTGGTCACATCATTCAGAGAAAGAAGCTACCTGGGAACGAGAGGATCGTCTACGAGCTGAGTACCCCACCTTCCTCCCGACGACTTCTGAATCTCGGGACGAGATTCTTTTGAGTGGGGGCGAGTTGTCAGAACCCTAATTTAGGTTTGTGCTTTTCTAAGTTTGCATTTTTGCATCATAAGAGAAATTGCAAAAAGAAAAGGAATTGGGAAAAAGAAAAGCCCCAAAGCATTTTAAATAAAAAGGCCAGAAAAAAATCTATTTCCAAAAATTCTATGAACATTTGGAAAAGTCTTATAAATGGGCATGATCACTTTTCATGTGAAGTGGGTCCCACTCCATGCTCATGGATTTTTCAAAAAGTCCAAAAGGGTCTTGGAAATTAAATTAAATGCCTATTTGAATTAGAATTCAAATAATTTGAATTTCAAAAATTCACGAAACTTGGGGTTGACTAGTACTAAGTCACCTAGAGTTTATAAAATTATTTGGGGGTTTTTATAAAATGCCCTAGTATTTTATTTAAAGGGAAAAACAAAAAACAGAAACAATAAAAAGAAAACAAAAGGCAGCGCCTTACCTCCCGCCTAGGCGCCGGCCCACCTGGCCCAGCCCAGCCGCACCCCCCCTTGTCTTCTTCCTCCTTGCCAGAAGGAGCGCTGGACGCGCCGTGCACTGTGCATGGACGCCAGCTCCTGCTCCTGGCCACGCAGGGCCTCCCCTTCCTCTATCTTCTCACGCTGGAGACGCTGGAGAGGCCCAGCTTCACTTTCCCCCTGGGTTAAGGGCGACACTAGTTAGAAAAATTATTGTTTTCTGCTGCGAGACCCAACAGTGGTATCAGAGCTAGATCTATGCTTCGTTTTGCTGTGCGGATAGAACACATCGGGGATGTGAGCGTTGATTCTACGATTGTTACCCTCTCACGTGTACTTGTTATATATGTGGCATTGTTTGATGAAGCGGCCCCGACCGACCTTACGCGTACGCTTACGCGAGACTGGTTCCACGCTTGACATACGGCTTGAACCGTATAAAGTGGCTCTAGGGGGTGTCTGTCTCTCTTACTTTAGCGGATATGGAATTTGCAACGGAGGGCCCCGTACGGGGTGTAATAGAGACAATCTATAATCAGCGTTGTGGTTCAATGTTCGTAGAAACGGTTGATCTATGAAAAGCCCTAGCAGCCACGTAAAACATGCAATATACAAATATAGAGGCGTCTAACTTTATATTGCAGAGGGGGCTATTGTTGTTTGCTTGATCTTGATGTAGTGATAGCTTTGCTATGTATTACTAGAAAGTAGTAAACGTTCATCATGATGAAACAAACTTAAATGGATACACTGTAGACTTAGTGCCACCTAGATAATACATCTTAAAACTTGCTAGTATAGGATACACAACGTTAGCATTAAATAAGATGATCCCTTATAAAAATGCCAAACATAAGTATTCTACCGAAGTGTGCACCACCTGGAAGGTTCTGTTTATGATAGGCAGGACGTGACAATCAGATGTCATACATACATTAGAGTTCACATGAGGTTGGGCCTGGCAAGCCTGGCATATGTCGATATGGCCTTGCTAAGCAGCGTATAACACTAAGGTCAATTTGGCGAGCCTAGCATATGCAGACATGGCCTCGGAATACTAGATATCGAAAGATCGAGCATGAGTCACATATAGGATGTGATCGCACAAACTAGTTGTCTACCTTTGAAACTAACCCGTCGGCCGTTGTGATATTCGAGGACGGATAGTGAATCTGGATCATGTAATCACTAAAACTTCTTAGGGATGATTGTTTTAGTGTGAGCTCATCTATAATATGATTATTATGAACTCATTGTTATGAACTAGTCTTAATTGTTTTCCTTGCAAATATTTTGTAGAAAATGAATCCAAATGAACATCGTGAATTGCTTTCTTTCATGGGTGGTGATAGACTTAAAGTAAATGGGTCAAACTTCGTTAATTGGTATCTACGCCTTAGGACTTCACTCAAGAGAGTAAACATCTTGTTCATAATAGAAAGCCATGTGGAGATCCTCCAGATAACAATGGAGATGAACAAGAAATGATGGATTACTATGTTCGTCGACAGAAATACTTTGTGGTGAAGAATGTTATGGAACACTCCATGTCAAATGAGTTGAGCAATCTGTTTAGGGAAACTAGTGCTTATGAAATGATAGACACGCTAAAGTCATTGTTTATACGTCAGTTCAGAGTGGCCAGATTTGAGATAGAAAAACAGTTTATTTCTACAAAGATGGATGAGCACACCTTCCTGAGAGCCCACCTAGACAAGATGCATAGGATGTATCTGAGCCTTGTGGAAGACTTTGACTATGGGACAACAAATGAATCTACCACAGAGGAGTTTGCGATAAACACGGTGCTACATTCACTTCCACCGAGTTATCATGAATACGTTATGTACAGAACAATAATCATGAGTCTTCTTAAGTGAAACAAAAGGGACACTGCTCATAAATTACGGGGGATTGATGGTTACCTAGGAAATGAGGAGAAATGAAATCATATTGAGTTGCATATGGGATGGCTCACATCCTATGAAATAAAGTAGTTATTTCACATTCCGAATAACCAGGAAGTTATTAAGAATGAAGCAACACACAACGACATGATTTTGCACATAAAATATGTTATGGCTAAATTCAAGAATGATTGATTACGGAAGCGTATTAATGCTAAATCAATATGGGTATTTTCATTCACGAAGACTATGAAGGGACCATAGCTTGAAATTGCATCACATTGAAGTTGAGGAATTTGAAGAGAAGTAGCAATTGGCATAAACGAAAGAATGTTTCGATAAGATGGACCATAGTACCTCGAGGCAGAAACTCTCAAACCTTGATTTGATCAAGTGATTTTGAAGTAATCAAAATATTGAGATGGACTGCAATTTCATGAAACTGAGTGGGAGCTTTGGAGACTTCCTGAAAACTTGGAATGCAGAGAGCATTTTCTGAGTGGGAGCTTTGGGAGCAATATTATTATGTCTGACATAATTAGAATAGAAACTTAATAAAAGCTTACTAACAGATATATGTCGGATATATTTGAGTGGGAGCACAATGTCCATTTCATATATATATACGATGATATATGTGAAAACAATCTCATATATATACGTTGATATACATGGAGATTAAGGCTAATAAGATGAAAGGATTACGAGAATTTTATATGAACGAAATACAAATGTGTCACACGCTAAAATCTATAAGGATAGATTAGGACACGTGTAATGAACATGAAAAGGATTGGAATGATATACTAAACAAGAAAAGGTTCTTGTGGCTAGGAATTATATAAAAGATGTAAAACCTTAATATAACAAAATAATGTTTCAATGGAAGAATAGGATGCACTTTGTCTCAAGACATGTGATCCTATATGATCTTTGACATATGATTCTACCATAAAATGGAAGTTGTAAATCCAATAACAGAATGACTCAAAAGTTCTTAGAAGAAGAACAGGTTCCGATGTGCTTGGTTGGCAAAACACAGAACCTCAGCAAAGTCCAAACATTCAGTATCTGAAGAGAAACTGAGGACAATACTCTAAATGATAGAAAAGATAATAGACTTGAGTGTAATACTGGATTACGATTGCAAGCTTTATTATGGGTCTATATGAATTAGAGATATCACCAAAAGGAATAGAAGGAAATGTGAGCTATAATTTCACGAACCAAAACTCTACAGAATATAAATATCTACTTAAGGAAGTAGAAGGTTGAATAAAGTTTAGCGTAAGAAGTTTAGACTTCTGGCTGAGTGTATTTTTTAGTATACATGACTATGGGAGTCCTAGGGACTAAAACCATTTTGTCATTAGAGAATACTGTAAAATAAGAAGTCTCACTCTCCCTCCAAACTTATAATTCAAGCATTATTAGATAATGAAGGGTATATCAAGAAATTTGACCAATACCTGTTGCAAAGGAACATACAAATCTGAACGGGTACAGATCGTTGACGAAACCTATTCCATGAGCAAGCATGATCAATAAACACTTATATGATAAGATGATTATGATCGAGAAAATATGCAGCTAGATTATTTGCTATCTAGTGCAACTGGGAGACTGTTGGATATATGCTCTAGAGGCAAATAATATATGATTATTCCAATATATCCAAATAAGTTCATGACCAGTTTCATACTGTGCTGGAACTGTGTCAGTGAAACAATGATACAGGTGTGGTATAGAAACAACCAGAGTTCCTAGTCAGCCTCTCATGATGACTAGTTTATCGTCAACTAATGATTGTGGTTTCACAATCATGGACAATCAAGTCAATTGACGGTAAGGTCACCTCATTGAATGAATGACGTGATGAACATTACCCAATGCAAGCATAGCAACATGATCAAATCGTAAGAGTTCAGTGTTGTAATTACAGAATGTAGTAGCCTGTTCCTTTGACTGTGAGATCACGCATAATTTCTATCTTCTAAGGATGCTTTGAGTGCATTAACCGTCACACTGAAACATGGTGACCATAAAGGTGCATCTTGGGCTATCTGATGGGATATGTTGATGAGTGTTGATTCAAGAGCGGGATTTTTCAATCCATATAATGGAAAGATACTTGATGGCCAACTCGGTGAGATTGCATCCATAAAGCTGCGCAGCGTGTGACTAGGTCACAAGGATGAATATCACGGAACGAGTGAATAAAGATTTGTCGGTAACAAGATAGAACTAATGCATTGGATGCAGTTGATCAAATCTTGGACTAATCTAGTATCGCATGACAAAGGGAACGGTGTACAATGTGAACGGTCCAATCGGTTACTTCCGGAATACACAGGGGTCATTATGGGCATCCAGGTACCGCTATTGATCATTGGCTGTAGCCTTTGTCTCGGTCATGACGGGAGTGTTCTCGGACCGAAGGGTAACACACTTAAGGGCTCGATGAATATCGGAGACCTATTCGGAACTATGGGAGTTACCGGAGAAGAGAGAAAGACGTACCGGAAAAGTTCCGTGTTGGTCCGAAGGTTGTTCGGAGTGAGCTGGAAGGAGTTCCGGATCATCGGGAGATGAAGTAATATGTATTATTTATTAATTAATTGAATTAATAATTGATAATATTTTATTTATAATTAAAAAGTGCAATGGGCCAGCTTTGGGAAAGAAGCCCATTAGGGGAATAGAGGAAAAAAGAAAAAAGAGAGAGAGGGAGGCGCCATACGGAAGAGTCCGATCCGAGAGCGTGGCCAGCTTTTGGATTGGGTGTCGACTCCCCGGGGGCCACCCGGATTTGTTCGTTGTTAGTTAGAGGGACCTGTCGTTTCGGATCTCTTGGAACTAAATCATAAAATGGTTGCCTATAATGGGTAGCAACTGAGAGAGATGGGCGAGCATGCGACGCCTCGTAATGGGCAGTTGGTACACCCCTGCAGGGTTAAATCTTTTCGAGAAGCCGTGTCCACGGTTATGGACGACTTGAGACCTACTCCTTGTTCATAGACAACAACAACTGAGATAATATTAATATAACCTGATCAACGTGTGTGCGTGTGTGCCTTGACTGCTTCTTCTTCGTCGGGATGCGAAGAGGAGGACAAGGATAGGATAGGTGTTATGTTTGCGTAGTAGTTGATAGCAAGACCTGTTGGAGGCGATTCCTCATCGAATGCTTGGCTTCTTATCTTACTCTCTAGATCGTTAGCCACTTCATAAATGCTAGTGCGGCAGCAACCTCACCACTTACCCCTTCCTTACCGTAAACTACTAGTTGTCCTAGAATGACGAGTGAAGTCCTTGCTGGGTCAGATGACCACTACAGTTGGATGCTGAGTACCTCTGTACTCATGATACTACCCCCAAACTCTTTTCAGGGTTTTGATCGACAACAGGTTTGGTGATCGACGTTTCACGTGGAGACTCGACGACGACTAGATAGGCGGATCCCGGCGGAGGGCCTGGACCCGTGTGGTTATGGGATCGATGTTTTTCTCTTTGCCAGTAGGCATTTGATTGTAGTCTGTACTCAGACCTGTATCTTCCGCTGTTGTATTGTATTTAAGGCAGTTGTATCCCAATTGTATGAGATGTTGTATCCTTGTATCTGTAATGTTGTGATATCATGTTGGAAATCCGGGGCATATTACTTCGTCATATGTCGCAGTGGGACCGATATGTGCTTCGTCCTCGGATCTGGATGGAAACATCTAGATCTGGAACAGTACCGCGTATTGGGCCTTACACCCCCCATCCGTGCTTCTCCCCGTGCCCGCTGTGTTGGTCTCGCCGTATCCAGACTCCGGCCGCCGCCTCCGTCGTCGAAGCCGTGGCCCCGAGCGTCCCCTTGACCCCTGCCTAGCCCGAGCAGCTGCGCGGCAACGAGAGCTTCCTCCCCGTGCCCTCCCTTTCTTCTCCCGTGCCCGATTTCCTTCTCCGGCATGAACTCTGGCGGGCAACAGTAGAGTCCGGCGAGCTTCTCCATTAGCGCACCTTAACCCTGCTGCTAATCCCTCCCCTCTCTCGCTGACAGTGGGCCCCAGGCCAAAGTTAATCAAGGTTAAATTTTTAACAGAGCTAACTAACCCAGTGAGGCTGACAGGTGGGGCCGCCCTGTCAGTTGACTGGTCAAACCCCCTGACGTCAGCATGACCTAATGATGATGCAGTAAATCCTAACTAAATCATTTATTCAGTAAATTCCAGAAAATAAGCAAAACTTTGAAATTGAATAACTTTTAAACCGTAACTCCAAATTCAAAGTGTAATATATGAAAAATTATCAGGAGAAAATTCTCTATCCAAATAACCAACTTTCAACCATGTTTGAAATGTTTACAATAAGGGATCAGTAGCATTTTGCTATTTGGCTCTTTTGTATTAAATTAATTAAATTACTTTGATCATTTGAAATTCAACCAATGCAATGCAAAGGTGATCACTTACACTTCAGAAGCTTTTCACACACTTGATCACATGGGTTACAATGAACAAACTTTAGCAAATGCAAGTCGACCAAATTTGAATAACACTTGGAGTTTGAATTTGAATTCACTTTTCAAATCAACTTCAATTAACATGTGGCAATTCAAACATAGGTCACCTCAGCACCTTGCCATGCTTTGTTTTGCATATTGAATGTGCATTGTAGTATCTTGATTGTGCTTTACTTCCAGTGCTTCGGTGATTGCATCTTCTCGGTAGAGTTGATCTCGGAGACGAGTTCAACCTCACGTCAGAAGAGTGTTACATCGTGATCGTCACCAAGGCAAGCACCCCCTGTTTGATCATGTCGATAAAATCCCAGTTCCCTCTCATTCTCGCAAATGCATGTTTAGGATGTTACCATGATACGTTCTACCTCTAGTTGAACCCATTCCTTTGCATGACCTATCATTTTGTCACAGTAGTAAGCAAACCACAATCCTAGCAGATGTAGGAGTTAGTTGTTATCTTGTGGCCCCTGCAACTGTTACAGCTTATTTCATGCTTAGAGTTGTTACCTGAGGCTACTTTGTTGTGAGTCGGGATGATAGTGATCATGTGAATGATGGTGGTAACGTGTTGGTGAATCTACCCTAAACAAAGGTGAACGATGAGAGGCTGTGTAGGAGTACACAGTGGGTTGTCTCGTTGAACACTGCCTTAGGCCCGAGTTCTTGTGTTGTTATCCAAGACCAAGAGTACGACCACACATTGGGCTCACTGACCCCTCTCGGCCTAGTACCTCACCCGGACCAGTCCAGGAGTCGCAAGTAGTTCGCCCTTTAACGATCTCAAGCAGGTGGAACCAAGGTAATTGGTTGGCGTAGGTTTTGGGCACGTTGAATCAAGTGATCATGATCGAGTTGAGCTTGATGGCGGTCACACAACGTTTGAGTCCGCATCGGAAAAATCGGCCGGATTCCGATTGTGGTCCCAACTCAAATAGGCGACTCCCTAGGACTAGAGATGGTGCCGTGAGTGAAGTGTCGTGGCAGCATCCTCGCCGGTACTCACTTGAAGGGTCCATCCCCAGGCGGTAAATGATGAGGCGTGTGTGTAGCAGTACACCCCTGCAGGGTTAATGAACTATTCGAATAGCCGTGTCCGCGGTTATGGACTACTTGCAGACATTTACTTGATCATAGATAACTTAAACCGGATACTTATAAAACTTGCCAAGATAAGTGTGAGTGCTATGGCGTGCTTCCTCGTGGGGAAGTCGAGGAAGTATCCATAGTGGTGTATTGGTTGGAGACTTGTTACTTGGACTCGTGTACGTTCCTTACCTCATTCTGGTATTCGTAGTACAGGACTAGCCAAGTCAAAGCTGGCACTTCTGCAAGTGAAACCCCACCTCCCTTTGCCTTGATACATGTGCATGAGTAGTTTAGTTCCTATTTAAGTCTTGCTGAGTACGACTTTGTACTCACGTTTTCTTATTCTATGTTTTAGAGACGAGACCACTGACCCTGATGGTGGCCTCTACCTCGAGCTCGACGTGGACCAAGTCGTATAGTCCGAGACAGCAGCCTGTGCCCTCTAGAGGGTCGTTGTATTTTCTTTCAGGCTTCTTAAGCCATTTATTAACCTTGTCTTTACTAAGACATAATTTGCTTCCGTTGATGCTTGATGTAATGTTGGATCACATCCATGTGATCTCTTCTTGTAATATAACTACTATGTCTGCTCTGTTTAGCATAAGTTATAAAGACTATGAATTTGTAGAGTTCATGTTGTGATTACCATCTGTTTATACTAGACATGTGTGCTGCGTGTATGATTATAACATGCATGTCTTAGTATGGGTTATCGAGACCTTACTTGTGTTCTTGCCGGCGGTCTTTTATACACCAAGTGGCCCTTAGATGTGCACATCTTGGGGCTTCGCGGTGCGATTGCTCGTGACTCTGTCACGTGGCACACTTTGTTGTATGATCGAGCCCGCCCGAGATCCCGACTAAGTAATCGGGCTGGAGTAAGTCTATGTAAGGGTTATGATTCAATCGATAACATGGTTGAGGCGACTTGTCTATGAGTATGGGATTCACCACCCATAAGCATTTAGACTTGTGAGCGGACGATGAGGACCCATCTCAGTTGATCATCCGACCTGGATGGGATTCCGTTCACATTCGTTGCTTACCGAGAGTGATCTTTGCTTGGCCTTGTCTTCTTAGACAAGTGGGGACGGCTCTCGGCTCTCCATGTGATTGCATTGTGACCGGAATTACATACGCTAACCCCGGGTCCCGACACGATGGGACAGACCGATTGGTCCAAGATTATCGGCCCATTAACCAAGCCACCATCCAGAACAAATACCAACTTCCCCGGATCAACGATCTGTATGATTAACTTGCCGGATCCAAGGTGTTTTCTAAACTCGACTTGAGGTTGGGTTATCACCAAATCCGAGTCCGTGATGAGGACATTCCGAAGACTGCCTTCATTACTCGCTATGGTTCATACGAGTACACTGTCATGTCCTTTGGCTTAACCAATGCTCCAGCCACCTTCTCCAGATTGATGAATTATATTGTCATGGAGTACCTCGACCAGTTCGTCGTGGTTTATCTGGATGATATATTGATATATTCCAAGAATGAAGAAGAACATGTTGAACATCTTCGTCTTATACTGGAGAAGCTTCGAGAACACAAACTCTACGCTAAGTATTCTAAGTGTGAGTTCTGGCTTCCCGAAGTAACCTACCTTGGACATGTGATTTCCAAGGATGGCATTGCCGTCACCCCAAAACGTATCCAGGCTATTCCTTACTGGACTCCTCCCAAGACCGTCAAGCAAGTCCGCAGTTTCCTCGGGCTCGCTAGCTATTGCCGCCGTTTCGTCGAGAATTTCTCCAAGCTTGCCAGGCCTCTGACTAATCTGCTTCACAAAGGCGTCAAGTTTGAGTGGACAGATAAATGTCAAGAAATTTTCGAAGCGCTCAAGGACAAGCTAACTTCTCCCCCGGTGCTCGCTCCCCCTGATACTCAGAAGGACTTCGTGATATATTGCGACGCGTCTCGTCAAGGATTAGGCTGTGTCCTAATGCAAGAGTGCAAAGTGATTGCTTATGGCTCTCGTCAGTTGCATGCTCACGAAGACAAATATCCAACACATGATCTCAAATTGGCAGCAGTAATTTATGCATTGAAGTTGTGGCGACATTACCTCGTCGGTAATCGTTGCGAGGTCTACACCGATCACCAAAGTCTGAAGTACCTGTTTACTCAGCCAGATCTGAATCTTCGTAAACTACGATGGCTCGAGACAATATCCGACTTCAACATGGATATTTCGTATACCCCGGGCAAGGCTAATGTGATGGCCGATGCCTTGAGCCGCAAAGCTTACTGTTCTGAGCTTGAGGTTCAGGTGCAGCAACCACTTCTGTATGAAGAGTTTCGCAAGTTGAACCTCGAGATTGTTCCTCAAGGTTACGTCAATAACCTGGTTCTCGAGTCAAGCCTCGACAACCTCATCAAGAGTAGACAATCTCTGGCCCCTGACATTGTGAAGATCAAGCAAGACATCGCAGAAGGAAAGCCCTCCTCTTTTACCATTGATGCCAATGATGGTGATACTGTGTACTTCAAGGGCCGCTTAGTAGTTCCTGTGAGCCCGGCCATCATTAACTGTGGTCCGGATATCATGGAAGGAGCCCATAATTCTCCCTTGTCAATCCACCCTGGCAGTACCAAGATGTATAAAGACCTTCGCCAGCGGTACTGGTGGCCTTACATGAAGCAAGACATCGCCCGCTATGTTTCTCAATGTGACGTTTGCAGTCGCGTCAAAGCCGGACATCAGAAACCTGCTGGTTGGTTGCGACCACTCCCTCCTCCTGATTGGAAGTGGGACAAAGTCTAAATGGACTTCGTCACCGGTTTTCCTAAGTCACAGAAAGGTAACGATGCCATCTTTGTAGTCATCGACCGATTCTCCAAGATTGCTCACTTCCTGCCGGTCAAGGAGACGATCACTGCTAGTCAGTTAGCACACTTGTGTATCTCCCGGATTGTGTCACTCCACGGTATTCCGATGGAGATCAGTTCATACCGTGGCAGCCTTTTCACCTCACGATACTGGAATAGTTTCATGGAAGCCCTCGGGACTCGTCTGTCTCTCAGCACCGCTTATCACCCCCAGTCGCAAGGCCAAGTTGAATGAGTCAATCAAGTGCTGGAAGACATGCTTCGCGCTTGTGTCCTTTCACTCGGCATGAAATGGGAGGAATCTCTCCCGTACATGGAATTCTCGTACAACAATAGCTATCAGGATAGCTTGAAGATGGCCCCCTTCGAAGTTCTATACGGACGTAAATGTCGAACCCCCCTGAATTGGTCAGGAACTGGGGAACGACCCTACTTCGGACCGGATCTTGTCCAACAAGCTGAAGATCAGGTTCGCATTGTACAAGAAAATCTCAAGGCCGCCCAGTCTCGTCAGAAGAGCAACTATGACCGCAAACACCGGGAAATGGAGTATCAACCTGGTGAATACGCTTACCTCCGTGTCACTCCCATGAGGGGCACTCATCGCTTCGGTATCAAGGGAAAGTTGGCTCCTCGATACATTGGCCCGTTCCGTATCCTTTCCAGGAGTGGACCCGTGGCATACCGGTTGGAATTGCCGCCGAACCTCTCCCAAGTCCATGATGTATTCCACGTGTCGCAACTTCGTCGCTGCTTCAAGGACCCTATCCGCGAAGTGGAGCATGATATGATCGAGCTGCAACAAGACTTGACTTATCGAGAACATCCGAGCCGCATTCTCGATCAGTCTGAACGTCGAACCCGCAACAAGACCATCAAGTTTCTCTAGGTTCAGTGGTCGAATAATTCTGAAGATGAAGCCACTTGGGAACGCGAAGATCGCCGTCGCGATGAATACCCCGATATGTTCCTCGCTACCACTTAAATTCTCGGGACGAGAATTCTTGTAGTGGGGGAGATTTGTAACACCCTCAGTGTCTGTAACAATAATCATCATCACTGTTGACCATCACTGTTTGTTAATCACTTTTATCCCCTGTCCTTAATCAAACTTTGCTTCTGCTCTTTTCAAACCATGCTGGTTGGTAATCAAAACCCAAAGCCCAATGCATCTTGCTCACCAAGAAACCAAACCATAGTTGAAACTGCTTTGAATGAAAATTAAAACAAAAGTGTTCAAATAAAGTCGTTCCATAAATCCTGGAACCACTTTTGTAAATTGCCAAAAATCATTAGAAGCATATTGGGCTAACTTTGGTAAATTATAAAGCTTTAGAAAATTGTGAACAATTATAACAGCAGTACCTAAATTCCATTTTAGCAATTTTAAATCTAATTAAAATATTCATTGAATTTTAAAATGAACCAAACTTGTTGTATCAGCTCATTGTGGTATTGCCCTAATTTAGAAACCACTGACACCTTTTATAAAAATGTTTTAGCATTTAAATTAATTGTTTCTAGCAGTAACAGAAAACAAAAAGGCAGAGAAATAAATAATAATAATAATAATAATAATAATAATAAGGGATGCTATACCTCGCCCTAGGCGAGGCCCATTCGGCCCAAGACCCCTTCCCCCACCTGCCCCCATCACCTCCCCCACCTGCCCCGGCGCCGTGGCGAGCTCACCGTGGCCGGGAGCTCTGCCGGCCGCCCCCACCTCCCCTGGAGCGCCGTAGTGGATAAGGGCGACGCCCCTGCCCCGTAGACACCCCCTCTCCTCCATTTCCCCTCCTCCTCACCTCTCTCTCGCCCGAGCAAATTTGCCCGAGCGCCGCCGTCACCGTTGTCATGGCCGCACGCGGCCAACGGCCACTACCACCTACACCACCGTGTCCAACCTCTGCACCGTCGTCGTCTTCGTCAACTACACTAGCAAATCGAGCACGGGGAGCAACACAGCCGTCGCCGCATCTTCTTCCCCCAACTTCGGCCGCCGTGCGTCGCGGAGGAAATTCGCCGCCGTCGAGACACCATCGAGCCCACTGCCACCACTGCTGCACTCGCGGTGAGCTCCTCTACCTCCCCCAACTCCCCGCGTAGCCCCTCGTGCACTGAATCGGCCGACGCCATTGGAGCCGTGGCTCCGTCGCCGCCGACGTGTTCTTCCCCGCGGCCTAGATCATGCTTTTGGTGCGCCGTGCACGTCCTCGTGTTCACCTTGCTCCCAGGAACACCACCCCATAGCGCACGCTTGAGAGCCCCCTCCGTAGACGCGTTTCCAACGAGGCCCGAGCGCAGGCGGCCGTCTCCCTCGTCGCCGGCGTCACTCCGGCAACTCCACGTCCGCGCCACCGCTACCAGACGCCTCCCCGTCGCCTCCCCGTTCGATTGGGGATAACCGCGCCCCTCCCGAGCCCTGTGGCGTTGCCACCGTCAACCTCGTCGCCGGCGAGTCGCCGGTGAGGTTCCGGTGTGGCTGCCCGGTCGGTCCTCCCGGTCAGGTTTTCTGTTACTGGCTAATGAGCCACTGACAATCGGGCCCCACCCCCTGCTAATTGTCTCTGTTAAGACAAATAGAAAATAACAATTAGTTTAGTATGTCTCACTGACATGTGGGCCCTGGCAATTAAGTTAACCACTGGATTAATAAAATGGATTAATTGGTACTGAGACACTGACATGTGGGCCCAGTGCCTTTTCTGATTTATTAAAATGTTTTATAAATAAACAAAGGCTGACATGTGGGTCCCACATGTCAGGCACTGTTTTGGATAATGTTCTGGATAATGTTGTTATAATAATAAAAGAAATTCAGAAAATCATTTAAATGATTTAAAACTTTGAAATTCAATAACTTTTAAACCGTAACTCAGATTCAAAAACTTTATACATGAAAATTGATCAGAAAAATATAACGAATATGAATACACTATCCGTATGTCTATCACCCCCCTCTAACACAACGGACATTGAACCGTCCCCCTCCAGACCGATTGTCCGATAAATTATCCGGTACTGTTAGAATGCCCGGATGAATTTATTCCGAACACGAATGTTTCTCAGAATAGATCAACTAGCACGGATACACCCCCCTTAGGTTTTTCCGGTACCCACGACAACTCCGGCTTGATCCTTCCCCCCTCCGGGCACCCTGTTCGGTAATCACCCGGAGCCGGTAGTTCATCCTCAGATGAATTTCCGTTCCGAGCAACGTGCATTGCACTGCGTTAGAACACCGTTAACATTTCATCTGTCATGTCATGCATCTGTTTGTATATGCTTGCTGTGTATTTACTGTTTCTTCCCCCCTTAATCTCCGGTAGACCCCGCTGCTGCCGTCGACTACACCGCTGCTGGGTACGACTACTTCGTCGACGACCCTACCCCTACCGTCGAGCTTCCAGGCAAGCAGAGCCATTCTCTTCCCCAGATATCGCCTATCTTTCCGTACATTTCTTGCACTAGGCATTGTTATTGCTGCTGCTACGTTACAATCCTATTCAATTGCATAGCCTGTTATTTTTTCGCCCCTTGATGTACCTCCTTTATCCTATGCTGCCTATTATTATTATGCATTATTCAGCAGTGAGCCATGCGCATTGTTAGCTAGGATTAGATAGAGGGCCGTGATCACTCAGGGGAGTGAACGCGGATACAAATATTATAACTGCACAGGTACGGTACAATGCAGACACCGCCTCAGGCCCCTACCTCGGCTCTGCCGAGCCACCATCAAGTGTGAGCTATCAAGGAGTAATCCTTGTACTCCACTCGTTGCTGACTCTGTATAGCCGCTCTAGGTACCTGAGTAACGGTTGTCCTTCAGGTAAGAAGTCGGGCGACCCAGCGGTGGCCGCGAGAGGTATTGCGACGGGACGATAGGGAGGGTACGACCAGTGTACCGGTGTGCTTGGCCCCTGATCGTTGGCCGCGAGAGTTACCAAACTACGAAAGTCGAGCTCCTCCAGGAGCACACGCGAGACAAGGTAAGGAGACGGTTCACCTTGTTGGTAACCGCAGAGACTTGGTGGGACGACAGGGCAGGCACCGATGTACTGGTGGTCCTGGCTGCTGTCGTTGTCCACGGGTCAGTTAAGTCGAGGCAACGATAACGGTTGTCACGCAGGTTAATTAAAATACTAAATGGTTCGGTGAATGTCTTGAGTTGGCTATATGCCATGTACGCACTACCTACCCGTGGGAATTATGAGTTATGGGCTCCTCTGCTTCGTAGTGTCGTCCGAGGACTCTTCAGACGTGAGCAGTACCGCGGCCTGCGCCGGGAAGTGGTGTTGTCTTATTTGCCGCGGCAGTGTGATTTGTATTTTCTTTGATTTAACTTCACCGGCCAGCCTCGCACCGTGCAGGAGTACGTCGGGGTTAGGGTCCAAAGCCCCGCGTACATAGGATATAGTCCGGCGGATGACCTCTCTGTTGAGTTTGAAAGATGGGCTACGGAGTGTCGGATAGGCTCGGTGGAGCGTTCCCTAACAAGGTTCCGGCCACCCTGGAGATCTGTGCGTGTAGCGTAACACAAGTGCACCCCTGCAGGGAAGATTAATCTATTCGAATAGCCGTGTCCACGGTAACAGGACGCTTTATGTTGAAGCTGGATCTTATCACTACAAACTATTATTATTAAACTGTATGGTTCCGGGTTTTCTTCCTCGCGGGGATGTCAAGGAGGTGAACTCGGAGGCATTGTTAATTATTACAACTTATTATTATACAATGCTGCAGTAACTTCTGCTGCATTGTTACTTTATGCTTTATATAAACTGTTGGTTGATTCTTACCTCATGCTGCAAGACATCGTCGGAAGATGCTAGTCTTCGATAGGCCTAGATTCTTACCCTTGCTCTGGTTTCTGTCATTCAGTCCACTATATACAGCATCTTATTTCCGTTGATACAATGCATAATGCTTAGTAGCGGACGTAAGACTCGCGGGTATGCTAGATACTCACCTTTGCTTTATTTCCCCTTTTTCGCTTTGCCTGATCGGCCGCTGCAGCCGACGTTGGAGCCCAGGAGCAGGAGTACCCCGGAGGCGCCTACTAAGACGTCGAGTTCCCCGTCGACCAAGAGTAGTTCGGTGGATCCCAGGCAGGAGGCCTCGCCTTTTCGATCTGTATCTCTGATGTGATTTGTGCTAGCCTTCTTAAGGAAAAACTTGACTAACTATGTCTGTACTCAAATATTATGGCTTGTATGACTTATGTATTCGGGTCCGCGTGACCCCCCTTTATTGTAACATATTGGTTTATCCTTTTGTGTTTAGTGTTGTGCTGTGATATTCTCACCGTGGCACCCTAATCTCAGCCGTGTACCCTGCGTGTATGATTACTGTACACGGATTGATTTTGGGGGCGTCACACTTTGCCCATTCACAACTTGAGGTTTGGTGCCTTCAAAATTGTTAATCTTAATTGCACCAGACCGGTAGACTTCTTCGATATGAAATGGCCCTTCCCACCTGGAAAGTAGTTTACCTGGAGAAAACCTGAAACGGGATCTAAACAATAAAACTTTATCACCAACATTAAATTCACGTTTCAGAATCCTCCTATCATGCCACTTCTTTACCTTTTCCTTGAACAGTTTAGCGCTCTCGTAAGCTTCACTTCTCCACTCATCTAGAGAAGTCAAGTTCATGAGACGCTTTTCACCAGCTCACTTTGGGTCAGCATTAAGCTCTCTAACAGCCCAGAAAGCTTTGTGTTCTAACTCTAATGGAAAATGGCAAGCCTTGCCATAGACCATTTTATGGGGAGACATGCCCATGGGGTTTTTGTAAGCAGTTCTATACGCCCACAAAGCATCTCCTAACTTTCTTGACCAGTCTTTCCTATTTCTGTTAACTGTCTTTTGCAAGATCAACTTGATCTCTCTATTGGTGAGCTCAACTTGCCCACTAGTTTGAGGATGGTACGGTGACGCAATTCTATGATTGAAATCGTACTTGGCTAAAGCTTTTCTAAAAGCTCCATGCGTGAAGTGTGATCCTCCATCAGTCATGAGATACCTAGGTACACCAAACCTAGGGAAAAATACATCTTTGAGCATTTTCAAAGATGTTTTGTGATAATCACTCTCAGTGGGGATTGCTTCAACCCACTTGGTCACATAATCAACAGCAACTAATATGTGAGTGTACTTGTGTGACGGGGATCAACCCCGGCAAATCCCATGGTCAGGGACCCTAGGTTTCGTGTAGGAGGAAAGACAGCAACGTGGCCTGCGCGTTGGTAGGATTCGGAGGTGACTAGCGACACATGGGGCCCGATTTACCCAGCTTCTGGCCCCCGGAGGGAAAACCCTACATGCTGCTTGTCTGATCTTGTATTGATGATGATGTACAGGGGTGTCGTGAGGGCTTTGGTGGAGAGATATCTGTCTAGTCCTATGCGTGGGGTTTGGGTGATGAGTTGTGATCTGTCTAGAGAGGTGCCCCTACCTCGCTTTATATAGATAGCCAGGTAGTGTTTACAAGAGTCCTAGTCGATTACAAGCAGGAGTCCTTGTCTTGCGGCTCAAGTCTTCGGCTTCACGTCTTATTCCATCATGTCGGTGTCCACGAGTGGGCCCCTGGTGGGCCACCGGCCATGACACGCACCAGGTACCCTCTCGTAGAGGAGTCGTGGGGTCACCCCCTCGTCAGTAGCCCCCGAGTGCCTGGGGGACTCGAAGAGTCGCGCAGGGACTCGAATCTGCAGTAGCCGCCGTAGTGCGTGTCGGTCATTTGCTGATGAACGGCCGAAGATGTCGTGAGTACGCTCCCGATGGGAGTATTTGGATGAAGCATCAAAATTGCAGTCCGGTTCGTCTTATTGTTTCATCGTCGGGTGGACAGAAGTTGCCCAGTCGAGTGGTCGTCGGGTGCGCGTCAGCGCTCCCGATGGGAGTAGCCCCCGAGGCTATGTGCGACTCGTAGAGTCAGGCATAGGCTCAAGTTGTTTTCAAGCTAACCCCATCGTTCTTGTCATCTGCACGAGTAGTGCTCGTCGGGTGCGCGTCAGCGCTCCCGATGGGAGTAGCCCCCGAGTCTATGTTCGACTGCTTGCAGTCGAGCATAGACTCAAGACTTCTTCGTCGTCGAGTAATTTTCATCCGAGGAAGTGCTCGACTCGGTTCTTGCGTCGTAGGCGTGAGTTGTTGTAGGGATCGGTCGTGGTCGAGGAGGTTGACATCACCTCGTCATGAGGGCGCCTAGCCCCCGAGCATCTGCTGAGAAGGAGAAAAAGGTGCAACTGTATTAAGATGTACTTGCGCGATATACAAAAGAATTGTAAGGTACGTGATTTGTAGACATTGCACTTTTGTCGAGTGGAAAATGTAGCATCATATAAAGTTCATGCGTGTCTTTTCATGAGTAGGCCCTCCAGCAGCAAACTCCTGCCGGGTAACAGGGACGCTATGACAGACTTGTTGAACCCGGAGATAAGAGCGGCCTTTTGGTACCCAGCCTCACTATAAACGCGAATAAACACATATAAAACTGAGCATGATCCAAATAATGATTTTGTAGACTTCAGATGTTTGTGCGCGACAGCGTAGTCGTTTTTGGCGACTGATCGAGAATGTATAGAGGTTTTGGAATCATAGCATAAGGATGTAAAGAAAACTTAGCTGTAGGATCGGCGCAGCGGATGATGTCGAAGATGAGCAGTCGAGCAGTCGACGATGAGCAGTCGACGAGGCGAGAACGGAGTCGATGTGATGGCGACTGCGACGTTCAGCCCCCGAGTCCGCGAGCCCCCGAGTGTTGAGGCGGCGAAGTTGCATGGTGAAGTCGTCGTGATGAATTTATCCGGCGAGTGATGAGAGGACTCGATGCGGCGATTCCTGCGCGATGAAGCTCGGTACGGGAGAGCCCATACAAAGGAGCTCGGCGCAGGATGATTCGTGTGCTTGGAGTCGACAGTGCGGCAAGTGACCGAGAAGGACACGGCGCGCCTGGCGGATTCGACGTGATGGAATTTTGCGGCGTGTATCCGCACTGGAGCCGATGAAGTTGATGTCGTTGTTGATGTCGAAAAAGTGCCAGCCCCCGAGCATCGAGTGCGCGTTGTGATTCGTCCGTGGTTGATGTAGAGGACGGAGTCGATGCCGCGGCCGTGGTCGATGCCTTGCCTGTAGACGTGCGCAGCTTGATTCCGCAATCTGTTGCGGCGACGGTTTCGGCTGCGTTTTTTCTTTTCTTCTTCTTCGATCTGGATCTTCATAGTGAATCATTGTTGATGTAGTCGCCGAGTCGTTGAGTTGTCGATTGTCCGTCCTGTGCTGTTGTTGTAGCGGCTTGAGTCGATGTAGAAATCTTGGCGAGTCATCCATGGCATGTCGAGTTGGGGTAGATCCAAAATTCGCGATTGGAAATTCGCGATCTCGCGTAGATCCAAAAACGCGTTGCAGTGCGAGAGCCGCTGATGGAGATCTAACCGTTGGAATTTTCGGAATTGTTTTGTGCTGATGAGGGATTGTATCCCGCATGCTTGCACCGGAGGGATCTTCAGGTTGATGTCCGAGATAATGACAGGATTTTATTTGCTGGAGTCGCGCGGAGTTCTGTCATATTTCGAGAGTGCTTCAGTGCGCGGGCTACCGAGGGAGATCCAGCCGTTGGAATTTTCTGAAATTTCCACATATTTTCGAAAATTGGATTTCGCATCTTTCCACCGAAGGGATCGTCGAGATGAGCTCCGAGTCGCCGTTGCGAGTGCCCGCAACACAGACGTTTTTTTTGTCCTGTAGGCTGCGCGTGAGCGCTTTTGTTGATGTCGATCTTCGAGTGGCGCGCTCGAAAATTTTCTTGTTTTCTCCGTGAGCTTGATGTAGATCTTGATGTAGTTGTTGAAGAAGCCGAGATTGCGAGGAACCCAACTTGAATAGATCCTTCCGAAGTCGCCGGATCGTCGATTGCCGATGTAGGTTTGAGCCGCCGATCTGTGATTCCAACGCGCATGTCTTTCCCACAGACGGCGCCAATTGACGGGGATCAACCCCGGCAAATCCCATGGTCAGGGACCCTAGGTTTCGTGTAGGAGGAACGACAGCGACGTGGCCTGCGCGTTGGTAGGATTCGGAGGTGACAAGCGACACATGGGGCACGATTTACCCAGCTTCAGGCCCCCGGAGGGAAAACCCTACATGTTGCTTGTCTGATCTTGTATTGATGATGATGTACAGAGGTGCCGTGAGGGCTTTGGTGGAGAGATATCTGTCTAGTCCTATGCGTGGGGGTTTGGGTGATGAGTTGTGATCTGTCTAGAGACGTACCCCTACCTCGCTTTATATAGATAGCCAGGTAGGGTTTACAAGAGTCCTAGTCGACTACAAGCAGGAGTCCTTGTCTTGCGCCTCAAGTCTTCGGCTTCATGTCTTATTCCATCATGTCGGTGTCCTTGAGTGGGCCCCTGATGGGCCACCGGCCATGACACGCACCAGGTACCCTCTCGTAGAGGAATCGTGGGGTCACCCCCTCGTCACTGTGCGAAGAAGGAAAAGGACCCATGAAATCTAAACCCCAGCAATCAAAAGGCTCAATCACTAGTGAGTAATTCATAGGCATCTCATTCCTCCTACTAATATTACCAACTCTCTGACATTTATCACAGGCTAAAACATAATTTCTAGCATCTTTAAAGAGAGTAGGCCAATAAAAACCTGATTGGAGAACCTTATGTGCGGTCCTCTCACCAGCGTGATGTCCTCCGTAGGGACTATCGTGACATTGCTTGAGAATGTCCTTCTGCTTGTGTTCCGGTATCCATCTTCTCACGATCCTGTCTGGACCTTCTTAGAAAAGATGAGGGTCATCCCAAAAGTAATGCCTCAAATCATGGAAGAACTTTTTCCTTTGCTGAAATGTTAAACCTGGAGGCAAATACTTTGCAACGATAAAATTAGCATAATCTACAAACCAAGGATCGGAAAGAGATTGTACCTTAACAACGGCAAGTTGTTTGTCGGGACCCGGGGTTAGCGTATGCAAGCTTCGCTACAACACAATCATATGGAGAGCCGAGAACCGTACCCACTTGTCTAAGCAGACAAGGCCAAGCACAGAACGTTCTCGGAAAGCATCGAACGTGAGGGGCATCCCATTCAGGCCGGATGATCCACTGAGATGGGTCCTCATCGTCCGCACACAAGTCTAATTGATATGGGTGGTGAACTCCCATACTCATAGACAAGTCGCCTCAACCATACTATCGATTGTATTATAACCCTTACTTAGACTTACTCCAGCCTGATCACTTAGTCGGGGTCTAGGGAGGGCTCAATCATACATCAAAGTGTGCACGAGACGGAGTCTCGAACAATCGCATCGCGATGCCCCAAGCTGCGCACATCTAAGGGCCACTTGGTGTATAAAAGACCGCCAGCCAGATCACAACTAAGGTCTCGAAAACCCATACTAAGACATGCATGTTATAAACATACACGCAGCACACATGTCTAGTATGAACAGCAGGTATCATTGCAATTCTCTACAAAGTATACCTCTTTATTAATAACTCTTACAGAGTGCACACAGAGATCACAAGCATGTGATCCAACATTACAACAGACAAGCGGAAGCAAAGTAGGTCTGAGTACAGACAAGTTTAACAAATGACTTAGAGAAGCCTTATCTAAAAACAAGCCCTCCACGAGGGAACCAGTCGTCTGACTGGGACTACAATAGCTTGGTCTTGGTCTGAGTCTTCATTCTTCGAGCTTCAGTAGAAGCCACCATCGGGGTCGGTGGGTTCATCTAAAACATAGATTAAGCAAACGTCAGTACAAAATCGTACTCAGCAAGACTTACATAGGAGCTATACTACTCATGCACATGTGTCAAGGTAAAGGGAGGTGGGGTTTCACTTGCAGAAATGCCAGATTTGAATTGGCTAGTGCTGAACTACGAGTACCAGACTTGAGGTAAGAAGCGTACACGAGTCCACTACATCTCTTCAACCAATTACACCACTATGGTTCCTTCCTCGACTTCCCCACGAGAAAGCACGCCATAGTACTCACACTTATCTTGGTGTATTTTAGAAGTATCCAGTTCAAGTTGTCTAATAATCAAGCTAAGCTTTCCAAGCAGTCCATAACCGCGGATGCGGCTATTCGAATAGTTTTGTTAACCCTGCAGGGGTGTACCGCTACACACACGTGTCATCAGTTACCGCCTTTTGCGTGTCACCGTTCAAGAGATGACAGCGAGGATGCCACCACAACTGTTACCTCATAGCCGATCTAGTCCATGAAAGCCGCCTATCTGGGTTGTCTTCCACTATCTTGAACCCGGCCGGTTTACCGAAGTGGACCCAGACGATGTGTGCGTGGTGCGAAAGCCGGTCTCGGATGAGCCGTTCTCTCACTTGGCTACCAGGCCACAATACCTACAGAAATCCGAACTACTGCGACATCCGGACATCGAAGGGGATGAGTTAGTAAGCTGAGAGGGGTCAGTGAGCCCAATGTGTGGTTGTACTCTTCATCTTGTATCACCACACAAGAACTCGGACTTAGGGCGGTGTTCAACGAGACAACCCACCGTGTACTCCTACACAGCCTCTCATCGTTCACCTTGTATTAGGGTAGATTCACCAACACCTTTCTACCATCATCATCATGATCACTACCATCCCGACTCACATATCAGTATCAACATGGTATCGTTCTAAGCATGCAATAAGCAGTAACAATTGCAGGGGCCACATGATATCAATCAACTCCTACATTTGCTAGGAATGTGGTTTTGCCTACTACTGTGACAAATGATAGGTCATGCAAAGGAATGGGTTCATCTATGCGGTAGAAACATAGCATGGTAATCATCCTATACAATGCATAAGCGAGACATGAGAGGGAAGTGGGATTTTATCGACATGATCAATGGGGGTTTGCTTGCCTTGCTGACGAGGTTCGGTAACGGTGTCTTCAACGAAGGGGGTGGCCTCCGATTCCGGTTGCACGTCTATCAGCAACATGACAATCATAGGATCAACATAATGTACAATGCACAATCACATGAATAAGATTGTAATCGTGATGTTCATGGTACTGATGTGTTGAGCATTCCATTTAAAAGGAGTATATTGCATTTGAAATGCAAATTCAAACTCCATTTGATTTATCGATGAAATTCAAATGCATTTAAATGCATGAAAGTTCATTTGAAAATGTTGATCATGAAGTGAGGTGGTATAGTTGAAGTAATGTCTCTGATGTGTGGATGAATCCATTGGAATTAAGGGTGTTGCAAAATCATTTGCAAAATCACTCCAAATTTGAATTTGAAAAGGATCCATATGCATGTTTGCTACTGTTCACCCATTTTAAAATGGTCAAACATAGAAACAAGTTGCATATTCATAATCCTTGTATTTTTCTGATAATTTTAGACATATTATTTGTCCAATTTGGAGTTAGCATTAAAACGTTATTGAATTTCAAAGTTTAATCTATTTTCTGGAATTTTCTGAATTAATTTCAAAGTAATTCCTTTACTGTGTCAGCATGATGTCATTGTGACATCAGGGGGGGCTGACTGGTGGGCCAGGTATGTCAGTGACACAGGGCTTAATTAACCTCTGTTTAAAATTAACCCAGGGTTAATTAACATCCTGGGCCCACATGTCAATGGCCCAGGGCTGGGTTAATTAGGGTTAACCCCGCCGGACACGTGGGGTCACCGGCGGGAGGTCGCCGGCGACCAAAAATGCGGCGACGTTGCTCGGATTCTCTGATCCCGTGCATCATTCGATGCGCTGAGACCACGGGAACGTAGCCCGTGCTCTCGCGCGTCGTCTGGTGCACGCAGTCGGTCTCGGGGGTGACCTGGGCGACGATGGCGACCTCACCGGCGGCAACAGGAGCCCGGAGAACATGCAATCGTCGTCACAGGGCACCAAAAGGGCCAAGCTCTAGTGCATTAGAAGCGTAGGAATAAGTCGGAGACGACTGACAGGCTTGGAGGCTCACTTGCTTTACGGGTGCCCGCCGACGAGCAGCGTGGCGGCTCTGTTTTCCGGCGACATGGCAGAGGTGGCTAGGGGATGAACAGGGCGCCGTGGGTTTAGGGGAAAGGATAAAGAGCTCACCACGAGCGCGATGATGCAGCCAGTGCGCTCGGGGAGACCTCAACAGCGGCGAATCGACGTCGACGATCTTCGGCTGTCGACGGCGAGTTGAGGAGGCTGGCGTTGTCTCGGGGTCGAATAGGCTCGCCAGCTTCTGCAGGGTGACGAAGTCGTCGATGAGGAGCACGGGGGACACGCTGGTTCGGTCTCTAGGGAACGGTGGCCGCGTCTGCCATGGCGGTGTGCTCCGGCGATCTCTCTGACCATGGCGAAATCGAGCGAGGGAGGGAGAAGAGATGGTGCTGGAGAGGGGGAAAGGGGTCACGGCTGCGAGGCGATCCTCCAGGACACAAAGAAAGGGCACGGAGCGGCCTGGAAGTCCCTGGACGTCGCGGTGGTGTCGACCACGCCCTCGGCTCGACAGCGAGCTGCTTGAAGAAGACGACACGGGAGGTAGGTGGGCCTGGGCCGGCTGGGGAACAAGTTGGGCTGAATCCCAGGTAGGCCCCTTTTCTATTTTCTGTTTCCTTTTCTTTTCTGTAATTGTTTTGTCTTAGCTAAAAAAATAGCTAGACATTTTCTAAAATGCTACAAATTTTTATGTGGCCTCAATATATATAGAGCTAGCCACTTATAAAATTTGAGCACTTTTAAAATTCAAATAATTTGAACTTTAATTCAAATAGGGTTTTAAATTAATTCCAAGCTCCTGTTTTGAATATTTGAAAAATCCATGAGCATGGGATTGCTACCGCATCACTTTATATGTGATCCCACTCATTTATGGGACTTTTCAAAATTGCAAAAGGAATTTTTGGAGCAACTTTTTATCTGGCCATTTGAAATAATTTCTTAGGGCTTTTCTTTTCCCCATTTTTGAATTTCGTTTTGAATTTTTCACATGATGGAAAGGGACTTGCTATTCCTAGAACATACCTAGCTTGGGGTTGTGACAACTCGCCCCCACTCAAAAGAATCTCGTCCCGAGATTCACAAGTCTGCGGGAGGAAGGAGGGGTACCCGGCACGGAGACGGTCTTCTCTTTCCCACGTGGCTTCTTTCTCTGAGTGATGTGACCATTGCACTTTCAGAAACCTAATCTTCTGACGACGAGTGACACGCTCTGCGGGATCAAGAATACGAATGGGGTATTCTCGATAAGAAAGGTCATCTTGGAGATCAAGCGTTTCATGGTCGACTTCGCGGATGGGGTCCTTGAAGCAACGCCTGAGTTGGGACACATGGAATACATCATGTACTCGGGAAAGGTGCGGGGGTAGTTCAAGTTGGTAGGCAACTTCTCCACGTTTATCAAGAATGCGGAAAGGTCCGATGTAACGTGGGGCCAATTTTCGTTTGATACCGAAACGTTGGGTTCCTTTCAGAGGAGTAACCCGAAGGTAAGCCTTCTCATCCATATTGTAGCTCTCTTGCCTATGATGACGATCATAGAAGCTTTTCTGACGAGACTGGGCTGCTTTCAATTGATCACGAACAATGCGAACTTGCTCTTCTTCTTCCTTGATCATGTCCGGTCCAAAGAATTGTCTTTGACCGGTTTCTGACCAGCTTAGTGGTGTTCGACATCGTCGTCCATAAAGGAGTTCAAAAGGAGCCATGTTTAGACTAGATTGAAAACTATTGTTATAAGCAAATTCGGCGAATGGAAGACACTTCTCCCAATTCTTTCCGAATGAGATAACACAAGCTCTGAGCATGTCTTCCAAGATTTGATTAACCTTTTCGACTTGACCGCTAGACTGAGGATGGAAAGCCGTACTAAAGGAGAGATGAGTTCCCATAGCATTCTGAAAGCTTCCCCAAAATCTAGAGGTGAAAAGGCTACCGCGATCAGAATTGATTTCCAAAGGAACACCGTGAAGAGACACAATTCTAGAGACATACAAGTCTGCTAACTGGCTAGCAGTTATAGACTCGCGAACTGGAAGGAAGTGAGCAACTTTGGAAAGTCGGTCAATGACCACGAAGATGGCATCATTTCCTTTCTGGGTTTTTGGAAAGCCGGTCATGAAGTCCATACCGACTTTGTCCCACTTCCACTCTGGAATAGGCAAAGGTTGAAGTGTACCAGCAGGTCTTTGGTGTTCTGCCTTAATGCGACGACAAACATCACATTCGGCAACAAATCGAGCAATGTCTCTCTTCATCCTAGCTTACATCGTATGTAAGTGATGTTTCCATGTTGTAAGAAATTGTCTTTTTCTTGCAATTACAGCCGTTATGCTGTCCGAGTCATTCCAGGTTTATCTCATAATCTGATGCATTTGCAAACTCCTTGTTTCTGTTTCAGATGGCAGATCTTCTCCCTCGGCAGATTGTTCGTTTGACCAGGTGCCTCGGTGTGCGTGGCCATCCCGCCACGTTGATCGAGCTGATGTCCTATGTGGGATATCGATGGTATCCTGAGTACACCGTCGAGGAGCAGTTCCACGACTTCAACCAGACCCAGTTCCACTGCATTGTCCGGATCTACCCGCACCACATTGGAGTCACTCAGCCTATCCACTTTGGACATGGCATTGGCATGACAGAGAACATGGCTGTGCAGGATGCTGCATACTCATGTATTACCCTGCTGAGAGAGGAACACACTATGCTGAGAGAGACCTCATTCCGCTATATCCCTGCTGCACTTCCAGGAGAAGAGGGATATTACACCGGACTCTACTCAGATCACTCTGCAGAAGATCCAACACTTCAGATGACTGCTAGGTTTGCTAGTGATCGAGATCGTGATGCACGCGCTCTCCGTTTTGAGCTTCACGCCACTCGTGTTCGTTTGTATCGAGCACTGACACTCTTGGCACCCTTCGTGAGCGTTGGATCAGTTGAGTATGATGCTATCTACCCAGTGAGGACTCAGATGCCTTCTCGAGTTGCTTGGCCCGAGATTGGAGGCATTTTTCCACCCCGTGGTCCTTTGCTTCCACCCTACGCTGGACCTAGGCCCCATCCTTGCCCAAATGGATATCAGGGTCCACAGGCCTCCGTGTTTTCCGATGGTCAACTTCAGCTACCGGGATACGCGGGTAACTTTTACGAGGACTACTATGGAGATGGAGATGAGTGAGACTGCTTGTGGTCTTACTTAGTAAGGATGTAGTAGTATCTTAGTATATTGTACGCAAGGTGTCTAAGTTCCAGAGGCTTAGATAAATAATGTATAGGAAGTCAGAGTGCCTCTGAAGGATGTATCATCTTCATCACGTTTGTATTAGCTTGGTGCTTGTACTAAAACGATGTATGGTTTGTATGACAGCTTGTGAATATATGGCTTGTATGCTTTATCACCATGTTGTCAAGATGATTACTTCCTTTGCTCTGTAATCCTTCCAGTACTTCAATACCTTGTTTAGACTCTCCCAATCAACTCTGTTTGACTTTGGTTTTCACTTCAGGATGTCTCAAGGAACCCGTGGCCAGCTTGGTCGTAACCAGGGTCGTGGGAATGTTCAGGAGGAAGGCAACCTTCCACCCCCACCCACAATGGCTCAGGTTCTGGTGGAGGTTGAGAGGAACCGCCGAGACTCTCACCATCTGCTGGAAGTCATTGCTCGCAACACCACTCAGCAGCGCAACGAGTTGGTGTCCCTGAACGACTTCATCCGACTTCATCCCCCGGTTTTCAGTTACTCCACCGAGCCCCTTGACGCCGATGACTGGCTTCGCAGCATCGAGAGGAAGCTCCAAGAAGGCCATGTTGCAAATGGCGACAAGGTCAGCTATGCCACCTATCACCTTGAAGGTGCAGCTAGCTCTTGGTGGGAGAACTTCCTGAATATGCGTCCCGTTGGACCGCCCGCATCTTGGGATGAATTCTACACTTCCTTCCGTGAGCACCACATTCCCAAGGGTCTTATGGACCGCAAGCGTGAGGAGTTCTGCAACCTCACCCAAGGCCGAAGGACTGTTGACGAGTTTAGTCGTGAGTTCAACCGACTTGCTCGTTATGCTACTAAAGAAGTCTCCACCGACGCAAAGAAGCAAGAAAGGTTCCATCGTGGCCTAAACTCTGGACTCCATCATGAGCTCAACCTACATGACTTTGCCACCTTCCAGGTCCTTGTCAACAAGGCCATCAAGGCAGAGGACATGAACACCCCCAACGACTTCCGCAAACACCCTAGAGACGATGGATCATCCAGTTCAGGCTCCCAGAAGCACAAGATCTGGATCCCAAATAGTATGTTCCGCTAGAACAACCCACCGAGGCCATCCTATGTGGCGCCTCGTCCACCAACTCAGTTCCACCCAGCTCCACCAAACAACCCAGCTCCACGCACTTTCTTTGGAGCATGTTACAAGTGTGGTCAGGCTGGCCACTACTCTCGTGATTGTCCCCAGAACCAGTTACAGAATCAGAATGCTCCACCCCGTGCCGGAGGCAACAACAATGGTCGTGGCAAGCCCCCCCAGAAGGTCTACACCGCCAAACCCGCTCCTCCCGCCACTCGTGGACGTGTGAACCAGATTGCCGCCGAAGAGACTGACGACACCACTGACGTCATTCTTGGTACGCTCCTAGTCAATTATGTTCCTACTTCCGTTCTTTTCGACCCAGGAGCATCTCATTCATTCATGTCGGAAAGTTATGCACTTCGTCATGAGTTATCTTTTGTTGAATTATCCACCCCCATGATTATTCAAACTCCAGGGTCAAGATGGAAAACTAATAGAGTAAGCCACGGTAATCAAATTGCAATTGAGGGTTTAGTATTCCTTGCTTCACTCATAGCCCTCAAATCTTCAGATATTGATGTCATCCTTGGCATGGATTGGCTATCAATACAGAATGCCTACCTGGATTGCAAAGGAAAATCCGTGAAACTAACCCACCCTTCAAGCAAGACCGTCAACTATACCTCACCCAGAACAAGAACCCAAGTGCATTCGTTGAATGTACTTCCCCTTCCCGAACTTGAAGATATTCCGGCGGTTTGTGACTTCCCGGATGTCTTTCCTGAAGAGCTGCCGGGCATGCCACCCGACAGATGTGTAGAGTTTATAGTGGATCTTTCCCCAGGAACCGCACCAATTTCTAGACGCCCATACAAAATGGCCCCACGTGAGTTAGCTGAGCTTAAAACCCAACTGGAAGCTTTGTTGGAAAAAGGCTTCATGCGCCCTAGCTCATCGCCATGGGGTTGCCCCGTTCTGTTCGTAACGAAGAAAGATGGAACAGAAAGGATGTGCGTAGACTATCGCCCGCTAAATTTAGCGACGATAAAGAACAAGTACCCACTTCCCAGGATCAATGATCTTTATGATCAACTTGCTGGATCCTCTGTCTTCTCCAAGATGGATTTGAGATTAGGTTATCATCAAATCAAAATCCGAAACGAGGACATTCCCAAAACGGCTTTTACTACTCGTTATGGTCTTTACGAGTACACCGTCATGTCCTTTGGTTTAACCAATGCCCCCGCCACTTTCTCACGCATGATGAATTTGATCTTCATGGAGTACTTAGATAAATTTGTTGTGGTTTATCTCGATGACATTCTCATCTACTCGAGGAACGAAGAAGAACATGTCGAACACCTAAGGCTGGTATTGATGAAACTTAGAGAGCATCGCCTGTATGCTAAATTCTCCAAGTGTGAATTTTGGCTACCAGAAGTGACCTACTTAGGCCACGTGATTTCTGCAAAAGGCATTGCTGTGAATCCCGAGAGAGTTCAGGCCGCCCTTGACTGGACTCCACCTGAATCGGTTAAGCAAGTTAGGAGTTTTCTTGGCCTAGTCAGCTACTGTCATCGCTTCGTCGAGAACTTTTCTAAAGTTGCAAAGCCTCTAACTGAACTCCTCAAGAAAGATAAGAAATTCCTATGGACTCCCAAGTGCGAGGAAAGCTTTCAAGAGCTAAAAAGAAGATTGACTTCTGCACCCGTACTTGCACCTCCAGACACTAAAAAGGATTTTGAGATCTATTGTGACGCATCACGGCAAGGGTTAGGATGCATACTTCTGCAAGATCGACATGTGGTAGCATATGCTTCACGCCAGTTGCGGCCACATGAAGAGAACTATCCTAACCATGACCTTGAACTCGCTGCCGTAGTTCATGCCCTAACAACTTGGCGACATTACCTCCTTGGTAACCGTTGCGAGATCTATTCCGACCACCAAAGCCTCAAATACATTTTCACCCAGCCAGATCTTAATCTCAGGCAAAGACGCTGGATTGAGTTGATAAAAGATTGCGACGTAGGAATTTCTTACACCCCAGGCAAAGCCAATGTCATGGCTGATGCACTAAGTCGTAAGTCGTATTGTAACAACCTCATGTTGCAACAGTATCAACCACTTCTTCATGAGTACTTTCGCAAGCTCAATCTTGAGATTGTTCCTCATGGCTATCTTTCTACCTTGGTGGCGAAACCAACCCTTGAGGATCAAATTATAGTTGCCCAGAAGCGTGCACGAGGTGTTCGCCGGATCAAGGAGAAAATTGCTAGCGGAGTTGCTAAGTGTTTCTCCACAGATAGTAAGGGAACGGTATTCTTTGAAAATCGTTTGGTAGTACCTAAGAATAGGGAACTAAGGCAACTCATCCTCAAAGAAGCCAATGACACACCCCTCTCGATTCATCCCGGTAGCACAAAAATGTACCGAGATCTACGCAAGAGATTTTGCTAGACCAGGATGAAGAGAGACATTGCTCAATTTGTTGCCGAATGTGATGTTTGTCGTCGCATTAAGGCAGAACATCAAAGACCTGCTGGTACACTTCAACCTTTGTCTATTCCCGAGTGGAAATGGGACAAAGTCGGTATGGACTTCATCACCGGCTTTCCGAAAACCCAGAAAGGAAACAATGCCATCTTCGTTGTCATAGATAGGCTTTCCAAAGTTGCTCACTTCCTTCCAGTTCGCGAGTCTATAACTGCTAGCCAGTTAGCGGACTTGTACGTCTCTAGAATTGTATCCATTCACGGTGTTCCTTTGTAAATCAATTCTGATCGCGGTAGCCTTTTCACCTCTAGATTTTGGGGAAGCTTTCAGAATGCTATGGGAACTCATCTCTCCTTTAGTACAACTTTCCATCCTCAGTCTAGCTGTCAAGTCAAAAGGGTTAACCAAATTCTTGAAGACATGCTCAGAGCTTGTGTTATCTCGTTAGGAAAGAATTGGGAGAAGTCTCTGCCATTCGCCGAATTTGCTTATAACAATAGTTTGCAATCTAGTCTGAACATGGCTCCTTTTGAACTCCTTTATGGACGACGATGTCGAACACCTTTAAACTGGTCAGAAACCGGTGAGAGACAATTCTTTGGACCGGACATGATCAAGGAAGCAGAAGAGCAAGTTCGCATTGTTCGTGATCAATTGAAAGCAGCCCAGTCTCGTCAGAAAAGCTACTATGATCGTCATCATAGGCAAGAGAGCTACAATCTGGATGAGAAGGCTTACCTTCGGGTTACTCCTCTGAAGGGAACCCAACGTTTCGGTATCAAAGGCAAATTGGCCCCACGTTACATCGGACCTTTCCGCATTCTTGCTAAACGTGGAGAAGTTGCCTACCAACTTGAACTACCCCCGCACCTTTCCCGAGTACATGATGTATTCCATGTGTCCGAACTCAGGCATTGCTTCAAGGACCCCATCCGCGAAGTCGACCATGAAACGCTTGATCTCCAAGATGACCTTTCTTATCGAGAATACCCCGTTCGTATTCTTGATTCCGCAGAGCGTGTCACTCGTCGTCAGAAGATTAGGTTTCTGAAAGTGCAATGGTCACACCACTCTGAGAGAGAAGCTACGTGGGAAAGAGAAGACCGTATCAGTGTCGAGTATCCCTCCTTCCTCCCGCAGACTTCTGAATCTCGGGACGAGATTCTTTTGAGTGGGGGCGAGTTGTCACAACCCCAAGTTAGGTATGTGCTAGGGTTATTAAGTCACTTGCATCATGTTAAAATTTCAAAACAAATCTTTGAAATCAAAATCAAAAGCAAAATGGGAGAAGGAAACCCCCCCAGATGAATTAATTCAAAAGGCCAGATAAAAATCTTCTCCAAAAATTCATGTTAGATTTTTGAAAGGTCTTATAAATGAGTGTGATCACATATCAAGTGATGTGGGACCCACCCCATGCTCATAGATTTTTCAAATATTCAAACAGTGCCTTGGAATTAATTAAAAACCCCTATTTGAGTTAAGATTCAAATTATTTGAATTTTAAAAATGTTGAAACTTTATAAGTGGCTAGTCTATATTATTATGAGGCCATATAAAAAATTTCAGCATTTAATAAAATGCCTAGCTATTTTTTGCTAAGAAAAACAAATTTACAGAAAATAAAAAGAAAGCAGAAAAGGGAAAGAGGACTTACCTGGGAGCAGCTAAGCTAGCTCCCCGCAGCCCACCTGGCCGGCCCAGCCCAGCCTCCCCACTTGGCGTCTTCCTCCCCACGCCCCGAAGCTGCTCGGTGGAATGCATGCAGCACTCCACCGACGCAGCCGCCGAGCCCGGCCACGCAGCTGCTTCCCCCTCGTCCCTTTCGCGTTCCGTGGACGTCTGGAAGACTCCACGACCCACTCTCCCCTTCCCCAGCTCATCCCGTGCTCTCCCACTGCGAGACCCGACGACCACCGAGCGCCACCGTCGCCATAGCTCCGAGCCCACGCGGCCAGTGAGCTCCTCAGGGCAAGACAAGGTGTCCGACGTGCTCCCCGACGACGACTACCTCCTCTGGCAGAAGGAATCGAGCGCCAGAGCCCTGTAGCCGACGTCCCCTTCTTCGTCTTCGCCTCCAGCCACCGCGCGCCATCGACGAATTCGTCACCGTCAAAGCACCCCCGACCTCGCCGTCGCGTTCTTTGCAACCGTGGTGAGCAGGCGCATCGATCCCCTCTGTTTTCCCCTTCCATTTCGTCCTCTACCACGGGCTGCCATGAGAGCCGGAGCATGTCGCCGCCATGGTTGACGTTGAGGTCGCCCCAGTGCTCCATCGACTCAACCATTGCGCGCATCATCATCCTGGTGTTCTTGTGCGTCGAACGAGCCCCCGTTCGCCTCTCCCCGTGCCTATTTTGCGAGTGCGGCTCCAAGCCGTAGCTCCGGTCGCCGCCAAGGTTGAAGACGGTGTCGCCTGGAGCCTCCCCGACGACGCCCGAGTAGCGCAGGCGATGCGGCTCGTCACGGGCCATCTTCTGGTGCCCTTGGCGCATCGAATGGTGACCTGTGCCGCCGTCTGGTACAGCGCCGCCGCATCTGTGACGCCGGCGTTTAGCCGCCGGAAGGCCCGCTGACGTGGCCAAGATTAGGGCTTAACCCCACCCGGGTTAAGTGACCCTAGGTCACTGACACTAGGCCCCAATGGCTTAATTAAGCCACTGGTTAATTTAAACAGCCGGGTTAGTTAACCCAGCCACTAACAGGCCGACCCCACACGTCAGCCCCCCCCCCCCCTGACGCCAGCATGAAGTCATGCTGACGCCATAAATGAATTTCCAGAAATTGAAATGATTTAAAGAATTCCAGAAAATCCAGAAAATAGCTCAAACTTTGGAAATTCATAGAAAATTCATATCAACTCCAAATTGGACAAATAATATATGAAAAATGATCAGGAGAAAATAAGCTATCCAAATATCCAACTTTAAACTTTGTTTGAGTTGAATTTAAAATGTGATCAGTAGCATTTTCTATTTGAATTAAATGGAATTAAATCAAATTCAATTCAAAAGTTTTTGCAACTTGAACCATGGCAACATGCTACATTTCACTTACACATCAGAGGCATATCATACACATTTCAAAATGTTTCAAATTGATCAAACAATGTCACATGTAACTTGGCTAAGTTTGAATTCAAATTGGAGTTTGAATTTGCAATTCAATTTGCAATATACTCCATTTAAATGGAATTGCTTCACACATCAAAGCATATACATCAAGTTTCAACCTTCCATCATGTGATTGTGCATTGTATTTACTTTGCTACCTTGTTTTCTGTTTGTCGAGTAGAGGTGGAACCGGAGCAGGAGGCTGCCCCCTTCGTTGAAGACCCCGAACCCGAACCTCGTCAGCAAGGCAAGCAAACCCCCATTGATCATGTCGATAAAATCCCACTTCCCTCTCATGTCTCGCTTATGCATTGTTTAGGATGATTACCATGATGCGTTTCTACCGCATAGATGAACCCATTCCTTTGCATGACCTATCATTTTGTCACTGTAGTAAGCAAACCACAATCCTAGCAAATGTAGGAGTTGATTGATATCATGTGGCCCCTGCAATTGTTACTGCTTATTGCATGCTTAAAATGATACCATGATGATACTGTTATGTGAGTCGGGATGGTAGTGATCATGATGATGATGGTAGAAAAGTGTTGGTGAATCTACCCTAATACAAGGTGAACGATGAGAGGCTGTGTAGGAGTACACGGTGGGTTGTCTCGTTGAACACCGCCCTAAGTCCGAGTTCTTGTGTGGTGATCCAAGATGAAGAGTACAACCACACATTGGGCTCACTGACCCCTCTCAGCTTACTAACTCAACCCTTTCGATGTCCAGATGTCGCAATAGTTCAGAGTTCTGGTAGGCTTGTGGCCTGGATGCTAAGTGAGAGAACGGCTCATCCGATACCGGCTTATGCACCACGCACACATCACTTGGGTCCACTTCGGTAAACCGGCCGGGTTCACGATAGTGGTAGCCAACCCAAGTAGGCGGCTTTCTCGGACTAGATCGGCTATGAGGTAACAGTTGTGGTGAGCATCCTCGCTGGCACCCCTTGAATGGTGTCGAGATCAAAGGCGGTAAATGATGATCATGTGTGTGTAGCGGTACACCCCTGCAGGGTTAACAAAACTATTCGAATAGCCGCGTCCGCGGTTATGGACTGCTTGGAAAGCTTAGCTTGATTATTAGACAACTTGAACTGGATACTTCTAAAACACACCAAGATAAGTGTGAGTGCTATGGCGTGCTTTCTCGTGGGGAAGTCGAGGAAGGCACCATAGTGGTGTAATTGGTTGGAGAAAGTAGTGGACTCGTGTACGCTTCTTACCTCAAAGTCTGGTACTCGTAGTTCAGAATTAGCCAAGTCAAAGCTGGCACTTCTGCAAGTGAAACCCCACCTCCCTTTACCTTGATACATATGCATGAGTAGTATAGCTCCTATGTAAGTCTTGCTGAGTACGACTTTGTAATCACGTTTGCTTAATCTATGTTTTAGATGAAACCACTGACCCCGAAGGTGGCTTCTTCATCGAGCTGGACGACTGAAGATCAAGCTAGTCTAGTCCCAGTCAGACGACTGGTTCCCTCGTGGAGGGCTTGTGTTTAAATAAGGCTTCTTAAGCCATTTGTTAAACTTGTCTGTACTCAGACATAATTTGCTTCCGCTTGTGTTGTAATGTTGGATCACATGTTTGTGATCTCTGTGTGCACTCTATAAGAGTTATCAATAAAAATGTATACTTTGTAGAGAATTGCAATGATACCTACTGTTCATACAAGGCATGTGTGCTGCGTGTATGTTTATAACATGCATGTCTTTGTATGGGTTTTCGAGACCTTAGTTGTGATCTGGCTGGCGGTCTTTCATACACCAAGTGGCCCTTAGATGTGCACAGCTTGGGGCATCGCGATGCGATTGTTCGAGACTCTGTCAAGTGCACACTTTGTGGTATGATCGAGCCCACCCTAGACCCCGACTAAGTGATCGGGCTGGAGTAAGTCTATGTAAGAGTTATGAGATAGTCGATAGTATGGTTGAGGCGACTTGTCTTTGAATATGGGAGTTCACCACCCATATCATTAGACTTGTGTGCGGACGATGAGGACCCATCTCAGTTGATCATCCGGCCTGGATGGGATGCCCCTCACGTACGATGCTCTCCGAGAACGTTCTGTGCTTGGCCTTGTTTGCTTAGACAAGTGGGTACGGTTCTCGGCTCTCCATATGACTATGTCTTAATTGGACTTGCATACGCTAACCCCGGGTCCCGACAGACTAGATACCAAGTCTGTCGGGACCCGGGGTTAGCGTATGTAAGCCTCGCTACAACACAATCATATGGAGAGCCGAGAACCGTACCCACTTGTCTAAGCAGACAAGGCCAAGCACAGAACGTTCTCGGAAAGCATCGAACGTGAGGGGCATCCCATTCAGGCCGGATGATCCACTGAGATGGGTCCTCATCGTCCGCACACAAGTCTAATTGATATGGGTGGTGAACTCCCATACTCATAGACAAGTCGCCTCAACCATACTATCGATTGTATTATAACCCTTACATAGACTTACTCCAGCCCGATCACTTAGTCGGGGTCTAGGGCGGGCTCAATCATACATCAAAGTGTGCACGAGACGGAGTCTCGAACAATCGCATCGCGATGCCCCAAGCTGCGCACATCTAAGGGCCACTTGGTGTATAAAAGACCGCCATCCAGATCACAACTAAGGTCTCGAAAACCCATACTAAGACATGCATGTTATAAACATACACGCAGCACACATGTCTAGTATGAACAGCAGGTATCATTGCAATTCTCTACAAAGTATACCTCTTTATTAATAACTCTTACAGAGTGCACACAGAGATCACAAGCATGTGATCCAACATTACAACAGACAAGCGGAAGCAAAGTAGGTCTGAGTACAGACAAGTTTAAAAAATGGCTTAGAGAAGCCTTATCTAAAAACAAGCCCTCCACGAGGGAACCAGTCGTCTGACTGGGACTACACTAGCTTGGTCTTGGTCTGAGTCTTCATTCTTCGAGCTTCGGTAGAAGCCACCATCGGGGTCGGTGGGTTCATCTAAAACATAGATTAAGCAAACGTGAGTACAAAATCGTACTCAGCAAGACTTACATAGGAGCTATACTACTCATGCACATGTATCAAGGTAAAGGAAGGTGGGGTTCACGTGCAGAAATGCCAGCTTTGACTTGGCTAGTCCTGAACTACGAGTACCAAACTTGAGGTAAGAAGCGTACACGAGTCCACTACTTTCTCCAACCAATTACACCACTATAGTGCCTTCCTCGACTTCCCCACAAGAAAGCACGCCATAGCACTCACACTTATCTTGGTGTGTTTTAGAAGTATCCAGTTCAAGTTGTCTAATAATCAAGCTAAGCTTTCCAAGCAGTCCATAACCGCGGACGCGGCTATTCGAATAGTTTTGTTAACCCTGCAGGGGTGTACCGCTACACACACATGATCATCGGTTACCCTCTTTGTACTCGACACCGTTCAAGAAGTGTCGGCGAGGATGCTCACCACAACTGTTACCTCATAGCCAATCTAGTCCGAGAAAGCCGCCTACTTGGGTTGGCTACCACTATCGTGAACCCGGCCGGTTTACCGAAGTGGACCCAAGTGATGTGTGCGTCGTGCATAAGCCGGTCTCGGATGAGCCGTTCTCTCACTTAGCATCCAGGCCACAGACCTACCAGAACTCCGAACTATTGCGACATCTGGACATCGAAAGGGATGAGTTAGTAAGCTGAGAGGGGTCAGTGAGCCCAATGTGTGGTTGTACTCTTCATCTTGGATCACCACACAAGAACTCGGACTTAGGGCGGTGTTCAACGAGACAACCCACCGTGTACTCCTACACAGCCTCTCATTGTTCACCTTGTATTAGGGTAGATTCACCAACACCTTTCTACCATCATCATCATGATCACTACCATCCCGACTCACATAGCAGTATCAACATGGTATCATTCTAAGCATGCAATAAGCAGTAACAATTGCAGGGGCCACATGATATCAATCAACTCCTACATTTGCTAGGATTGTGGTTTTGCCTACTACTGTGAAAAATGATAGGTCATGCAAAGGAATGGGTTCATCTATGCGGTAGAAACGTAGCATGGTAATCATCCTATACAATGCATAAGCGAGACATGAGAGGGAAGTGGGATTTTATCGACATGATCAATGGGGGTTTTCTTGCCTTGCTGACGAGGTTCGGTAACGGTGTCTTCAACGAAGGGGGTGGCCTCCGATTCCGGTTGCATGTCTATCAGCAACATGACAATCATAGGATCAACATAATGTACAATGCACAATCACATGAATAAGATTGTAATGGTGAAGTTCATGGTACTGATGTGTTGAGCATTCCATTTAAAAGGAGTATATTGCATATGAAATGCAAATTCAAACTCCATTTGATTTATCGATGAAATTCAAATGCATTTGAATGCATGAAAGTTCATTTGAAAATGTTGATCATGAAGTGAGGTGGTATAGTTGAAGTAATGTCTCTGATGTGTGGATGAATCCATTGGAATTAAGGGTGTTGCAAAATCATTTGCAAAATCACTCCAAATTTGAATTTGAAAAGGATCCATATCCATGTTTGCTACTGTTCACCCATTTTAAAATGGTCAAACATATAAACAAGTTGCATATTCATAATCCTTGTATTTTTCTGATAATTTTAGACATATTATTTGTCCAATTTGGAGTTAGGATTAAAAAGTTATTGAATTTCAAAGTTTAATCTATTTTCTGGAATTTTCTGAATTAATTAAAACGATTTAATTCCTTTACTGCGTCAGCATGATGTCATTGTGACATCAGGGGGGCTGACTGGTGGGCCAGGGATGTTAGTGACACGGGGCTTAATTAACCTCTGTTTAAAATTAACCCAAGGTTAATTAACATCCTGGGCCCACATGTCAGTGGCCCAGGGCTGGGTTAATTAGGGTTAACCCCGCCGGACACGTGGGCTCACCGGCGGGAGGTCGCCGGCGACCAAAAACGCGGCGGCGTTGCTCGGATTCGCTGCTCCCGTGCATCATTCGATGCGCTGAGACCACGGGAACGTAGCCCGTGCTCTCGCGCGTCGTCTGGTGCACGCGGGCGGTCTCGGGGGTGACCAGGGCGACGATGGCGACCTCACCGGCGGCAACAGGAGCCCGGCGAACATGCAATCGTCGTCACAGGGCACCAAAAGGGCCAAGCTCTAGTGCATTAGACGCGTAGGAACAAGTCGGAGACGATGGACAGGCTTGGAGGCTCGCTTGCTTTACGGGTGCCCACCGACGAGCAGCGTGGCGGCTCTGTTTTCCGGCGACATGGCAAAGGTGGCTAGGGGATGAACGGGGCGCCGTGGGTTTAGGGGAAAGGATCAAGAGCTCACCACGAGCGCGATGATGCAGCCAGTGGGCTCGGGGAGACCTCAACGGCGGCGAATCGACGTCGACGATCTTCGGCTGCCGGCGGCAAGTTGAGGAGGCTGGCGTTGTCTCGGGGTCAAATTGGCTCGCCAGCTTCTGCAGGGTGACGAAGTCGTCGATGAGGAGCACGGGGGACACGCTGGTTCGGTCTCTAGGGCACGGTGGCCGCGTCTGCCATGGCGGTGTGCTCCGGCGATCATTCTGACCATGGAAAAATCGAGCGAGGGAGGGAGAAGAGATGGTGCTCGAGAGGGGGAAATGGGTCACGGCTGCGAGGCGATCCTCCAGGACACAAAGAAAGGGCACGGGGCGGCCTGGAAGTCCCTGGACGTCGCGGTGGCATCGACCACGTCCTCGGCTCGACAGCGAGCTGCTTGAATAAGACGACACGGGAGGTAGGTGGGCCTGGGCCGGCTGGGGAACAAGTTGGGCTGAATCCCAGGTAGGCCCCTTTTCTATTTTCTGTTTCCTTTTCTTTTCTGTAATTGTTTTGTCTTAGCTAAAAAAAATAGCTAGACATTTTCTAAATTGCTACAAATTTTTATGTGGCCTCAATATATATAGAGCTAGCCACTTATAAAATTTGAGCACTTTTAAAATTCAAATAATTTGAACTTTAATTCAAATAGGGTTTTAAATTAATTCCAGGCTCCTGTTTTGAATATTTGAAAAATCCATGAGCATGGGATTGCTACCACATAACTTTATATGTGATCCCACTCATTTATGGGACTTTTCAAAATTGCAAAAGGAAGTTTTGGAGCAACTTTTTATCTGGCCATTTGAAATAATTTCTCAGGGCTTTTCTTTTCCCCATTTTTGAATTTCTTTTTGAATTTTTCACATGATGCAAAGGGACTTGCTATTCCTAGCACATACCTAGTTTGGGGTTGTGACATTGTTCGTTTGGAAAACTGTCGTTGACTGGGATGGGATCATGCGGTATATCTTCCATCCTTGAAAGATTGTCCGCTACAGGGTTGTCTGCTCCTTTTCTATCAACAATCTGCAAATCAAATTCTTGAAGGAGAAGTACCCATCTGATGAGCCTTGGTTTGGCATCCTTCTTCGTCATAAGATACTTAATGGCAGCATGGTCAGTATGAATAATAACTTTAGAATCAACAATATAATGCCTAAACTTATCACAAGCAAACACTACTGCTAAGAATTCCTTCTCAGTAGTAGCATAATTATTTTGAGCACTATCAAGGGTCTTACTAGCTTAATAAATAACATTCAACTTTTTGTCAACCCTTTGTCCTAAAACAGCTCCAATAGCAAAATCACTAGCATCACACATAATTTCAAAGGGCAAATTCCAGTCAGGCAGTTGTACTATAGGAGCAGTTATTAAAGCTTTCTTAAGAACTTCGAAAGCCTCCTTACAATCTTCATCAAATACAAAAGGAACATCCTTCTGGAGAAGATTAGTGAGGGGTCTCGAGGTCTTAGAAAAGTCTTTAATAAATCTTCTATAGAAACCAGCATGACCGAGAAAACTACGAATACCTTTAATGTCCCTTGGATAGGGCATCCTTTTGATAGCTTCAATCTTCGCCTTGTCCACTTCAATTCCCCTTTCGGAAATCTTGTGGCCAAGCATGATCCCTTCGTTAACCATGAAGTGGCACTTTTCCCAATTTAGAACTAAGTTTGTATCCTCGCATCTCTGCAAAACTTTATTAAGATTGTGGAGACAGTGATCAAAGGAAGTTCCATAGACGGAGAAATCGTCCATGAAGACTTCCACAATCTCCTCACTGAAACCATGAAATATTGCAGATATACATCTCTGAAAAGTAGCAGGTGCATTGCATAAACCAAAAGGCATACGCCTATAAGCATAAGTATCATAAGGACAAGTGAAAGTGGTCTTCTCTTGATCGGCGGTGTTAACATGAATTTGAGAGAAGCTAGAGTACCCGTCAAGATAGCAGAATTGGGTATTTTTGGACAGCCTCTCAAGCATCTGATCAATAAAGGGCAGCGGGTAGTGGTCCTTCCTGGTTGCCTTGTTCAGCTTCCTGTAATCAATGCACATTCTATATCCAATAATAATTCTCTGAGGTATTAGTTCATTCTTATCATTAGGGACTACAGTTGTCCCTCCTTTCTTAGGAACACAATGAACTGGACTTACCCACTTACTATCGGCTATAGGGTAGATAATACCTGCGGCTAGAAGCTTGAGGATTTCGGTCCTCACAACATCCATCATCTTTGGGTTCAACCGTCGTTGATGGTCAACAACAGGTTTACCATCGGGCTCGAGGTTGATAGTATGTTCACAGATAGATGGACTAATTCCCTTAAGTTTATCAAGGGTATATCCAATTGCACCTCGGTGTTTACGGAGTGTCTCCAATAATCTCTCTTCTTCATATCCTGAAAGGTTAGAATTGATAATAATAGGATATACTTTCTTTTCATCTAAATAAGCATACTTGAGCGTATCGGGGAGAGGTTTGAGATCAAACACCGGGTCTTCTTTTGGTTTGGATAAAATTCCTAAAGGTTCAACCGGGAGGTTGTGCTTCAGGATAACAGGTTGTCTCAAGAAGATTTCATCAATTTCATTTCTTTCCTGCATACGAGTATCGTTCTCGTGGTCCTCCATGTATTGCTGCAAAGGATCATTAGGGGGAATAGAAAAAGAAGCAATACTTTCAATAATTTTATCATCACTAGGTAATTCGGTACCACGAGGTTGCTTGGAAATCTTAGAAAAGTTAAATTCATATGGTTCACCATTGAATTCAACAGAAACTTTACCTTTCTTGCAATCTATAATAGCTCCACAAGTTCTGAGAAAAGGTCTACCAAAAATAATAGGACAAAAACTATCTTGTACTGAACCAAGTACGAGAAAGTCTGTAGGGTACTTTACCTTTCCGCATAGGACTTCAACATCTCTCACAATCCCAATAGGAGAGATAGTGGCTTTGTTTGCAAGCTGAATAGTAACATCGATCTCTTTGAGTTCACAGGGTGAAATCTCACTCATGATCTCTTGATAAAGCGAATAAGGAATCGCGCTAGCACTTGATCCCAGATCGCATAGTCCGTAATAATTGTGATCTCCTATTTTAACAGATACAACTGGTGTACCTGAAATTGGGCTTTTATTATTGGCTGTGACAATGTTAGTTGAAACAGCACAAAATTTTATAATAGAATCTGAAACATCATTAGTAACTAAATCTTTAACCATAGCTACTTGAGGATCGACTCTGATCTGGTCCTCAGGTTTGTCTGTTCTTCTCTCACTTTTATTTATGATGCCTATCACAAAAGAGTGCTCCCTTATTCTTGAAGGAAAAGGGGGTTGTTCATATATAACTTTATCGATTTCCCAACCTTCAGTATTCTTCTGGATCCTTTCGATGAGATCCCATCTTTCTTCAACGCTCTTTGTCTGAAATACCCCGCTAGAGGAGGTATCCAGCCTTTCCTTATCCTGACGAGAAAGCATGGCATAAAAATTTGTAAGTATAATATCTTTTGGGAGCTTATGGATAGGATATTTGAACATTAGGGATTTCAGTCTCCCCCAAGCTTGAGCGATGCTCTCTCCGTCGCGAGACCTAAAGTTATAAATGTAATTCCTGTCTCGATAAACTTCATGAAGAGGGTAAAACTTTGTATAAAAGAGAGACATAAGCTCTTCCCAATTGAGAGAATGTGAGTTATCGAGGAGCTTATACCAATCTGAAGCTTTTTCTGTAAGCGATACGGAGAATAATTTCTTCATAACGAACTCCAGTGACACACCTGCAAGCTTGAATAATGAACTTAGTTGTGATAAATATAGCAAGTGTTCACCTGGATGTCTGTCTCCTGCGTAGCGATTAGCTAAGACATAATCGATAACACCAGATGGTATCTTATAAGGCACAATTTCAGTAGGGGCAGGAGTAACTACCTTAGTTGTGGGGCGGCTCCCCAAGAACAACGATCCAAGAGTAGGGGTGTTCATATGGACAAAAATAGCAACGGCAAAACTAAAAACAGAAATATAAAAACTTCTTTACCAGCTTCACTTACTAATAGCGCTACACTCCCCGGCAACGGCGCCAGAAAATGTAGCTTGATGACCCTCAACGTAGAGGGATCTATTGCAGTGTTTTCGATAAGTAGGAGTGTCGAACCCAACGAGGAGCAGAAGGTAGTAGCAAGTGACTTTGGTAAGGAGATAACTACAAGCACTGAAAGATAATTTTTTAGGGGTTTTCTTGGTATAAGCGACAGGAAAGTAAAGACGAGCAAAGTAAAAGATACTGGATAGTAAAGAGTGGCCCAATCCTTTCTTAGCAAAGGAGAGGCCTAGCAACTGAACTTATAAAAGCTAAAGTGTTCTTGAGGACACACGGGAGAGGTAGTCATGTGCTTTCGCCATATTCCGTATCGGTACTATGTGATGTGTTGATAAGTGTTTGGTGGGTGGATCTATGATAGTGCATCCTCTAGACTAAGATGAATGCACTCTTATGATTAAACACCTTGCAAGCATCCGCAAATACAAGATAGTAATTAAGGCAAAAGCCTAACCATAGCAATACGATCGGTGATCCATTGTTCCCTTGTGCAAAAGCGTGCAAACTGGGGTTTAGGTTTCTGTCACTCCGGCAACCCACCATAAGCATTCTTTATACACAATGCATTCCCCTAGGTCCTTGATAAGGAGAAGTGTTGAGTGTTCGACTCACACAACTCCACTAGGAAAATAACAACACAACTTAAATATCAACCAACACATATTACTTCAACATCATATGACTACTAGCAACTAGACATCTCCCATGTCCTCAAGAACTAAAGTAACTAATCACAAGACATAAAAGAGATCATGATCAGTGGGGATAAATAGATGATAAACAATCTGGACACAATAATATTTCTCCAACAAGACTCAATAGCATTCACCACAAAGTAGTAATCAACACCGATAGAGTAGAGAGGATAGATAGTACGGATGACAACACGAGTTGCAATTGTGAGACAAGATTGGATGGAGATGGAGATGGTGCTGAAGATGGGGATGATGTTGATGATGATATCGATGATGCCCGTGACGATGGTGATGACGATGGTGATGATCTCCCCTTCCAGGAGGTGATCTCCCCGGCGGAATCTGCCCGCCAGAGATGGCTTTTCTTCTCTGTAGGTTTCCGCCACGGAGCGGCGGCGGAACTCCGTAAACTCCCCCTGTTTTAGGGTTTTTGGATCACGAGGGGTAAATAGGCCAGAGGGGGGAGCCGGGAGTGGCCCCGGGGGTCCAGGCGCCCTCCCGGCGCGGCCAGGGGTGGGGCCGCGCCAGGTGGACGTCTGGGCACCCTGTGGACCCCCTCTGGTTGTTATTTTGCGTGTCTTCGTGATCCTTCTGGAAAACAGCCTCTGTCGATTTTCAGGTAATTTGGATGTGTTCTTCTTCAGCAACTCAGCGTCCACTTTTTACCGTTGAATCCTGCGTCTGCTGCTCCGGCACCAGAAAGTTGCAAACTGTGTAAAATAAGCCAAAACAACATAAGAATAGCATCATATCATGAAATATATCAATGAATAAGAAAATAATTACTATATAAAATAGTGATGCATTTTGGACGTATCAGATGGCACATGAAAGTCTAAGTTAGGAGTGGCCGGTAAATACCACATATAGGTAGGTATGGTGGACTCAAATGGAACAACTGGGTTTAAAAAGGAGTTTGGAAGCACAAGCAGAATTCCGCTTGGTGTTGGAGGAAGGCTAGCAAAAGACGGGGAAGCGACCAACTAGAGAGCATAACGGTCATAATCATGCGGAGCGACAAAGCAACATTGAATTGGGCATGAAAGTGATATAACTACTCTGAAGTAAAAAGATCATCAAGGCAGAACAGACTTTTTAGTCTTAACATGCGTGAACATGTGCCAAGTCAATCCAAGAATCCCCCGGAGGGAAATACCACTTCAATATGCCACACCATGAACAATGCAATGCATATCAATCATTTCAAGCAACACATTATAAACTCTAGCTATTTGAGACTAACCACAAAGAAAGCATGAACCACCGGGAAAGCATTGTAAACATAGCACTATGTCGCTACAAGCTGGTCTCTAATCATAAGTACAGGCATATGTACAAAAGTAGAAACGAAAAGAGTTCATACCGGCTTTGTTTGTTGACTCCCTTCCGTCGATCTTCGTCATTACTGCCTTGTCACTTGCACGATAGAACGTAGGAAAGTATACAAAAATGCCATCACGGACTTGAGCTGAACTCTGAAAACAAAGCAAACTAAGGAGCAAAGGAAACATATTTTTGGGTTTTTTAAGGTTTTAACGAAAGCAAGAGAAAGGAGAAATCTTTTTGGGTTTTTGCAAACGAAAAGAAAGAAGAACGGGCAAAAACTACAAAAAGATAAAATCGAACCAACGGAAGATACAATGAAAGGGGAGGAGAGCACGTACTCCCCCAAGCTTAGGCTTTTGGCCTAAGTTGGGCTCGTCTACTGCGGTCCCGAGGAGCCTCCTGCTCCCGGGTAGTACTGGTGCGTCCATGGGCCGTAGGGAAAGCCGGGAGCATACACCGACGTCCTGGGATTCTCCCACGCGGAGGAGGAAGGTCCCGACCCCCATCCAGAGGAAGACCCTTCACCCCAGGGGGCAACGGTCTCCTCCTGGACTGGTGCATACTCCTCGTGCTCCTCCTGAACGGGTGGATACACGACACGCTCCTCCTAATCTGGCTCGGCCCCCTCTGTGGGGTCGTGATACTGGTATCTCCCTGTGATCTCATCGAATTCGGCTACTGAAAATCGATATCCGTTTCTGCGAGAAAAATCAAACACAAGTGGTGCAGGTAGACGGACAGTGCGTGTCACACCATCTTTGAACCGCAAAATATAATCAAGTGTAAAGCGGTCAGAGGCCTTAGTAACAAAGAAATGCCTCTTCATGGAAGCCAGGTCAAGACTAACAAAAGGAAAGATAGCATCATCTGGGCGCGGTTCTCCTTGGAGAGACTGCCAAAGAAGTGTGGCATAGACGCCACCAAAAATGTCCCCCTTGCTACTGTTAGTAGAAAGGCGTTTCGCAATAAGTGAACCCACATGATGCCCATTGTTCCCTGAGAGAGCATTTTCCATGATGGCAGTATCAGGCATGGAAGTGTTGCTCGTGTTGTCTCGAGCCAACACTCCCCTAGCAATATAATAGGCGAAATACCTGAGGTGAGGAAACATAATGTTGGAGATCTTCTGCCGGTTGGATGGCCTCACTTCGGTGTTGCAGAATGAGTCGAGGAGGGTGTTAATTTCAACAGTCGGGATATTTTTCCTCTTCTTCTTCTCGACCAAGCCTGGCAAACCTAAAACTTCACAAAATTTACTCATAGGCATGGTCAGCAACCTTTCATAAAGTCGAAACACCACAGTATCATTGTCAGAATAAAATCTGAAACTGTTAACAAAAATAGCGGTGAGTGTCTCGTACTGTGGTACACGACTTGTAACAAGCCGTGTCAAACCTGCATTCTCACACAGATCATAAAACTCTTCTTTTATTCCGGCATTCTCCATAAAATCATCGCATGGAAATGCCATGGCCTTTGCGGGTAACACATCCAACATCTCTACGGGTATGATATCTTCATTGTAGCTTGCCCTTGTGGTAGAAGGCGAAGCTGCGGAACGCGTGACACGGCTAGAGCGCTCGGGTTTCTTCTTCCCAAGCCACTTCCCTAGTTTCTCCATTTCTGAAATTTTTAACAATTCACAAAAACGAAGATTTAAGAAAAACTAGTTTGGGCATAACATTCTACTTACTTAACCAAGGCTCAAACTAGCAGCAAAACTTGAAAAATAAATTTCTACACAAACATTTAAGCTTAACTAAACATCACCAAGAACCACTAAATACTCACTAATGAAGCCACCAACTAGAAAACTAATTGGAGGGGTGAGGGAGTCACATACCAGGGAGCACTTGTTCCAAAAATCAGCTCAAACAAGTGGCTAAATGGAGAGATCAAAGGTACGTGCCCAAGAGAAGCAAGAACAAAGAAACCAGAGGAAGAACTCGTGTTTTTGGGAAGAAGGAAAGAGAGTGAGAGGAGATATGCCACCAGGGGGCATGGGACCCACCCAGGAGGGTGGGTGGCTCGGCCAGGAGCTGGGCCGCGCCACCTGGCCTTCTGGCTTGGTGGTGGCCCCCCTGGTCAGCCAAAGGTGCCCCCTGATGGCTTTTTACCTCAAAACATTGAATATATATTTTTTGGAATTTTCTGGGCAACTTTACTGTAGAGAATTTTTCAAAGTTCAAAAAGCTGCAAAAACTTTCGTGAACTTGAGGCAAAAGTTAGAACAGGTGAAGCTTTAAACACAAAAACTTTTGTACAGCAAGGAGAATAAAAACTAAAGGAAATGAAAACATAACAAGCTCAACTTTTTACCTATATAAAACTTGCTAGTTAGCAAGGTTGATCAAGTCTTACCAACACACCGGTGATATATAGTGCAGAAAGTCTCGCCTCTTATGAAGTGATCATTGCACTCTCACTTTAATGGACATTGTCCCCACCATAATTGTTTTGTATTTGTGGTATACATGTAGTGGACAATCCCATTCTCCAATCTTCACGGTCTCGATATTCTCAATGGAGTTAAGGGCATGCCTTTTGTCGATTTTCTTTGGAAAATACACCGTGTTTCTTTGTCATTTATGTTGAAGGTAACCTTCCCTTTATTTCAATCAATAATGGCACCTGCGGTGTTAAGAAAAGGTCTACCAAGGATAATGGACATGCTCCCATCCTCGGGCATGTCAAGCACAACAAAATCAGTAAGTATTAAGAAATTGGCAACTTCAACAGGAACATCCTCACAAATACCGATCGGAACGGCCGTGGACTTGTCGGCCATCTGAAGAGAGATATCTGTAGGAATTAGTTTCTCTAAACAAAGCCTTTTATAGAGAGAGAAGGGCATAACACTCACTCCTGCACCAAGATCACATAAGTCAGTTCTAACATAATTATTCTTTATGGAGCAAGGAATGGTAGGTATACCTGGATCATCGAGCTTCTCAGCAATCTTGCCACTGAAAGAGTAGTTAGCAAGCATAGTAGATATTGCCTCATTAGGGACTTTTATTTTATTAGTAACAATATCTTTCATATATTTTGAGTAAGGAGGTAATTTAATAGCATCAGTCAAAGGAATTTGAAGAACAAGAGGTTTCATCCACTCACAAAACTTGTTGTAGTGCTCTTCTTCTTTGGATTTGACGGACTTGCTTGGGAAAGGCATGGGTTTCTGTACCCATGGTTCTCATTCCTTCCCGTGTCTCCTTGCAAGGAAGTCTTCTCTAGTATACTTCTTGCGCTTATCGGGTGCTTCTTCTTCGCGAACCTCGGGTGGATCATTCTTTTCAGTATCTTTTTCAGGTTCAGCGCCGTCTTCAGTCTCAGCATCGGATGTAGATATGTTGTTTGGATCCACATCTTGTTCTTCTTCTTCTATAGGATCATTGGAATTGTCAGCTTCCTTGTGTTTCTTTTTCTTCTTCTTCTTCTTTGGGGAGCTAAAAATTTCTTCTTCCTGCACTTGAGAATCTTGCTTGATCCTCTTTGGATGCCCCTCTGGATAGAGAGGGTCCTGGGTGTGTGTGCCCAAAGTAGCCGGAAACGGAGAACGGTGGCCCGTTCCTTGATCCGGATTCATCGACCCAGAATCAGATTCGGGAACGGTGGTCGATTCAGTACGATTCGATGCGGATTCGGTGTTTCCGCAGCAGGATCGTCGTTTCAGGTTCGGCGACTCGACAGTCTCGGTTCATGAATCGATCGAGTAAGCAAAAGGTCAGCCCTATTAACCACGAACTCCTCGTTCTCCTCTCTGCGCCTGGTCTTTTCCACTCCCCTAAATAACTCCTCGTTTTTCTCTCCAATTACTTCAAGGCTGCTAATAAATTTTCCGTTGGGGAGGAGTTGATTTATCTTAGTCTTCATGGATGTGTTTCCTGTATAAGTACTCCCTCCCAGCCAGTTCCTCCCAGTCCCAGACTCCCAGCATCCAGCGACCAGAGGCGCATGCAGCACAGCAGCAGTAGGAATTCAGATTGAAAACCATCCATGCTTCAGAAGACTTGATTGCTCGAGGATCCAAGAGTCCAGTGACATTCAGGCATTCAGTTTTCAGATTCAGGTACACCTATCTACATCATTCAGTTCATTAGAAATATGATCTTGCCTTTGAGTTACAGTTTTGTGAGTAAGAAAGTAATATATAGATGAAACTGTTCATTATTCAGAGATTGCAATGGCGTTTGGATCGAAACGTAAGTTAGTAGATCGCAGTGACGTCGAGGAGGAGGAGGCCGATGATATTGATCTCATCAATTCCGGTGATGAGAACAATAGCGCTGAGGACGCCTCTGATGAAGAATGTGAATCTGCCGAGCATGGTTCTGCAAAACCTGCTAAATCCCTTCTAGATGAGGTAGTTTTTCTTGATGCACCTAAAGGGAAGAACTCTGGTGGATCAAGACGCTGGCGATGCAAACATTGTGTTAAGAAATACACAAGTAGTTATACAAGAATTCGTCAGCACTTCTTTGGTGTTGCTCCTGGCAAGACAAAACAAATCGCTCGCTGCTCTGTCTCAAATGATCGGGTCAAGTATAAGAAAATATATGATAAGGTATATGATCATGATTTTTATGAGAAAATTTATTATGGGTCTGTTTTGATCATTTCTCTGTTTTACCATGCAAAAACCACATCAATTGGCACCTATATGACTCTTTCTCTGTTTTGATTTACAGTATCACCAACCTGAGAAAGTACAAGCTTCAGGCTCAGTTCCTAAAAACCAATTAGTAGAAGCTTTTGCTGGGGTGGAAAGAGATGTAGTGGACATGCAAATAATGTTGTTCCTTTGTGCAAATGGAATTCCATTCAATGTGTTGAGAAGTCCACAATACTATGAAATGGTAGCAGCCATCCAGAGAGCGCCAAAGGGATACAAACCTCCTGCCTATGAGAAGGCTAGGACTACTCTTCTAGATACATGTAAGAGAAAGGTGGAGAATGATTTGGCTCCGGTTAGACAAACATGGTAAGCCTCAAGTATTTAGCATTTGTAATCATCTGTTTTTTCAAAAACATTAGATAGCTTTAAGGCTTAATGTATTTATTCTATATAGGTATTCCCATGGTGTCTCCGTTGTTTCTGACGGATGGAAAAATATGAAGAACCATCCATTAATCAATGTCATAGCATCGAATAGCCGTGGTTCAATGTTTTTGTATGCGGAAGACTTCTCTGGACAAGAGAAGTCAGGTGAAGCCATTGCACAATTCTTACTGCAAGCCATTGAGGAGATTGGCCCTTCCAATGTCCTTCAGGTCATCACTGATAATGCATCTAATTGCAGATCTGCGGGTGAAGAAATTCAGAAAGTATGTTTCTCATAGTTTGGTACATTGATTTTAGTAATCACGTATATCCAATTGTGTTTCCCTTTTATATTTATACAATTAATTTGAGGATACAATTAAATTATTTCAGATAAATTCAAAGTACGTACAGATTAGATGATCCAATTAATATAATTGTGTTTCTCTTTTCTATTTGACATGTGCATAAGCATATATTTTGGTCTCCATGTGTGGTTCACACACTGAATCTAGTATTCAAAGATTTTGCAAATAAGTTTGCTTGGATGGTTGATACATACCAGACTGGGAAAGCAATTGTGAAGTTCTTTAGGAACCACCAGCACTTTCAAGATCTCTTTAGACGTAACTCCAAGTTGGATCTTTTGAAGGTCTCAAAAACAAGATTTTCTTCTCATTATATTTTGCTTAAGAGGCTAATGGATGTTCGAGAGGCGCTCACAACTACCATCGTCACAAGCAAGTGGAAGGAATTGGTGAAGGCTTGTGATGTACAAACAAGAGCAGCAGCAAATGCAATTGCCCAAAATATCATTGATGAGACATTTTGGGATGAGATTAAAGTCATCCTTGATATCACAAAACCACTATTCATGGTAATCAAGTTCAGTGACGGAGAAGGTCCGAAATCTGGTGATATATATGAAAAAATGGACAATATGCTTGGCGATATGCAGGAAGTCATGACAAGGGAAGATAACCCTCACAAAGAGGATTGGTTGGAGGTAAATTCCATTATTCTTCATCGGTGGGGAAAGATGAACTGGCATTTTCATTGCTTAGTGTTTGCTCTTTCTCCTAAGTATTATGATCAAGCCTATCTTGCAACTCCTGCTCCTGGTGGTGGTCAAAGGAAACCTCCAAATGATGACAGTGAGGTTATGGAAGGTGTTATAAAGGCTCTATACAGAATTGCAGAAGATAAAAAAGAGTATGCCCTTTTACGTGAGGAGCTTAACGCCTTTATAATGAAGAAAGGATTGTTTGCATTAGACGCCGTTCAAGCTGATGCAGCCACGATGAATGCCATAGATTGGTGGTTCACTTATGGCTCACAAACTCCAACTTTAAGTGAGGTGGCAAAGAAAGTCTTGTCTCAGCCAATAAGCAGCTCCTCTGACGAAAGAAATTGGAGTACCTACTCATTCATACATAATGTAAAGAGAAACAAGCTGAATGCAACGACCGCCGATAAGCTTGTTTATATTCATGCAGACGAGCGTCTGAAGAGGAGGTTTTCAGAGGGCTACAATTCAGGTCCACATTATAAGTGGGATGTTGAGCCTGAGAATGATTTACAGGAGGATTCAAGCTTGAAGCTTGAGCAGCTGGATTGGGATAGCTTGGAGGATGAAGTAGCTGATGCCGAACCACCACGCAAAATTCGGAGGACTTGAAACACTAGGAAGTGACCGGTAATAAATCTGAACTCTTCAATATATTAACTCCAATGTTTACATTCTATGGTCACTACTAGTTCTCTTTTGGTTGAAGGTACATGGTGAGTTGATCTGTTGGTGAAAGTTTATTGGTTGGAAAGGAAACCTGGAAGATGAGTCACTTGGGTGCTGCTATTGAAGTGATTGTGTCTGTTACCTTAGTCAATCCGTTTTCTTGTGTGCTACTTTGGTTAAGTCAAGTATTTTGTTAAGTACTTGTGCTGAAGTTTAAATTAAATACTTATCAGTTTCATTCATATGGTTGATCCATCGTCGTACCGGATTCATCGTCCCCGCTAGTAAAGGTTCACGTTCCTCGATCCATGGCACCGTACCGGGTTCATCGTACCGGAATTGATTGGATCGCGTTTCCGCTTTAGAAAATTCGTTCGAGAGATGTATACCCCCGCTGTACCCTGTTTTTTCCAGCCTCCGACTCTCGTCCCTCGTTCCCGTTCCTCGTTCCCACCGTACCGGAAACATGGCAACTATGTGTGTGCCACCCCGGGTCTTTATACCGTAAGCTTGTAAATTGTCCTGTTTGGCATTGATGGCTTCTCGCCCCTCGTTGGTTACCCCAAGTGGAAGGTTTGATGTAGCACAACGGAAAGTTTCCCTTAGCGAAGATGCTAAGGTTTACATTGTCTCCAGTAGGACTCAAGAGATACAAGTAGGTGGTAAAGTGAACAATGGAGCCGTTCACAACCTAGGTTGCTAAATTCACCTGGACCTGCACACAGATACAAATAACTTTGCTCCCAACGAGTTCGGAGGAGTTGTCAATTCCTCTGGCCTTGTTTTTTACAAAGGATTAACGCAAGAGATAATAATGATAGTGATAGCAACGTAAAAGTAAATACTGAAAGTAAATTGGTAGTGTGAACAATAATGTGAAGATGGACTGGGGTCTTGTGATTTTCACTAGTGATGTATCTCTCCCAAAAGACGATAAAAATGCTAGCGAGGTAAACAAATCACAGTTGGGAAATTGACATGATTATGAAGGCACCGCAATGCTAACTATGCTGCAAAGAAAGGAAGGGCTCAAAAGCAATGGGCAGTACGCCAAGGTAAGTAGACTCAAATCCATCTGCATCTACTACGAATCATCCACCTTGAGATATCTATCCAGAACATCTCGTTGGTATTAAGTTGTGAATCCCACCCAAAGTGTGAACTCAAAGCAACAGACAACTGCATTAAAAGAACTTTGCGTAAAGTAAACAATCCTTGCACCCACAAGTACAAGCACCATTGTTTTATCCCTGGTGGCAACAGCACATCCCCTAGTCTCAGGTTTCTGTCACTCAAGCTAGACATCGAGGGGCTGAACACACAATCGAGCATAACGCTCTCTCTTGGAGTTGCAAATAAAATACTTGGCCAAAGCAAATACCGCAATGGAGAACATGCAAGAATTTACTCAAGAACAAAATATAAAAGAGAAGAACCAAATATATTACTCATCACAATCTGAACATAGTCTCATAATCCATCAGATCCCAACAAACTCAGCATAGCAACAGCAAAAATTACATAGATGCCTCGATCATGTGAGGCAGCTCACGAGGACTCGAAAGTGGAAGCACAAAAGAGGGAGAGATAGATCACATAGCTACTGGTCACGGACCCATGGTCCAAGGGGAAATACTCACGGTACATACGGGAGGCGTCCATGGCTATGGATGGTCTCCCGGAGGGGGTAGCTTCTCCCGTCAGGGTGCCGGAGCAGCTTCTCCAGGCAGCCCCAATCTTGAAACGGCGGCGGCGGAGGAACAGAGGCGAGATCGCGAAAAAGGAGTTCGTCTTAGGGGTTTCCGTCACGGGGGGTAAATATAGGCGAAGGGGGCGTCGAGGGGACCCACCAGGCAGCCAGGAGGCCTCCTGGCGCGGCCTAGGGTGGGGCCGCGCCAGGGACCCTCCTGGCTCCCTGGTGGTGGCCCCCCTTCGCTGCTTTGGTGTTTCCGGAAGCTTCCGCGACGCTGATTTTTAACTGATTTTCCTGGATTTTTTGGACCACTTTTAATGGCCGGAAAACCTGAAATACAAAAACAGCAGAAAACAGCAACTGGCAGCTGGGTGCACTGGGTTAATAGATTAGTCCAAATAGGTTCAAAAGTGTATGAAAGTTCAAGCAAAACATGGCAAAGTCACACAAAACATGCATGGAGCATGCAGAAATTATAGATACGTTTGGGACGTATCAACATCCCCAAGCTTAATTCCTGCTCGTCCTCGAGTAGGTAAATGATAACAAGCATAATTTCTGTGGTGACATGCCACACAACCAAATAATGACTTTTAAGTAAAGCAATCAAAGCATGCAATTCAATTCAAGTCTTAACAAGCAAGAGTCTATATTAGCATTGACATAAGCAACAAAAGAACAAAAGGTGCAAGAGCTCTTGCTGTCCGTGACTCGAATGTCTCCAAATGGTGTTTGCGTGCAAGCAAGGGACTGGGAAGAAAGAGAAAAAAGGTTGTTGAGAACAACTATCTACTAAAAATTTCACACGTGGTGTCCTTTGGATTCTTATCTGGACTCGTCCCCAGACCACTGGTAGGGTACAAGTCAAACTGATCCACTCCCTTTCGATATTTTGAGCACTCATGCAATGGATGAGCGTGAGCAAGAAAGTTGACTCCTAAAAGGCGAAACATAAAGAAGGTGGAGGAGGAAGACAAAAAGGTGTGAAAGGCTCACATCAATGAGGACAATCATAGGCGAAAGAAAGCCATATGATAGATATGATGTGAGGAGTAGGGATTGCCATACAACGGATGCACATGTGAGCTAAGGTAAGCTCTCCAATGGAACTAGTGGGGGTGCATCCAACTTGCTTGCTCAAGAAGACCTAGAGCTCATTTGAGGAGGCTCATCATTGGAATATACAAGGCAAGTTCTATAGTGTGAAGGTCCCCACATAGCTATATGCATGATGATGATCTCTATGGAGTACTAGGGATAGAAGATGAAGTACTAGTGTGGATCTCTCAAAAAGAAATAGTAGTATGCCCCCTTCTCTCTTTTTATTTTTCTTTTCTCTTTGTTTTCTATTTTTGTATTTTTTTGGTGGCCTCAATGGCTCTTTCTATTTAACTCTCATTTGTCCTCTTTGGGATCTTTTAATTTTGTCCTCTTTGAGATCTTTTGATTTTGTCCTCTTTGGGATCTTTTGATTTTGTCCTCTTTGGGATCTTTTCCTCACTTTTAGGGGCAATACTCTATATTTTACAAGAATATAGGAGATCTTTCACACTTTACAAAGGTACTCACATAAAGAAAATGTAACTATCATGAAGTATGCAAATGTATGCCTCTTCCAGTGTAGCAGGATATGAAATGATACTAGCACGTCATGTAGCAATGTTTAGGGCAAGGCCCAACTAGCATGCGGCTCATCGATCAAGCAAGTAGCATGTATGACATGAAGATCAAGTCATGAGAAGGTGGATGTTGCATGGCAATGTATCTCGGAAAGGCTATGGAAATGCCTTGTAGGTAGGTATGGTGGTTGTTTTGAGGAAAGATATAAGGAGGCTTATGATGACAGAGTGTATCGTGCCAAGGGTTTTGATGCACCGGCGAAGTATGCGCCAACTCTAGAGGTGAGAAAGGGCAATGCACGGTACCGAAGAGGCTAGAAAAAGTATAGGTGGGTGGAAGTGTCAACTTTCGAATACTCACATTAGTCCGAAGAACTCATGCACTTATTATCGGTAACTCTCAATCTAATCAGGAGGTTCACAAAGAGACAGGTACCCCAAGGAGGAGTGTATGGGGGTTTGGTTATCCTTGCGCATCCTCGACTCATGGTACGTGAGTGTACTCTAATATTTGAACCCTCTAGAGGTTAGTGATCCATCTAGTAGCTAGAGTTCTCAACAGGGGTTTTTTGGTTTTCGAAAAACACACAGATTGCCCAAAATACGACATCTATCACTAATAGGCAAGAGCTCTTGACACCATAAGTTCAACCATTACTCTAGTCAATACCTCAAAACTATTGCAAGTTACTACTACAAAGAGAACAACAACTTTAACTACCTACTTTCAGTCAAGAGACAGAACTCAGTGCAACAGGCAAACTCTCTAACAAGATATAACATGCAACCTATAGAAAGTTCAACCTAGGAAAAAATAAAATCTCTAGAAAAAAAACTAAAGCACTACAACTAAACAGAACAGCAGCTAAGAAAAGAAAAAGTACAACTCACAGATAAAAGAATAAGCATGCAAATCCTATGAGGAGTTCTAGTTCAAGCGGAGCGTGAATCTCTCCCACACAAAAGAGTAAGTAAGCTGGGATCTAACTTTTTACTACAGCAAACAAAGCTAAATAAAACTAAAAACGAAACAAAAGCTAAGAGCAAGACGCTCCAAGAAAAGCACATAACGCATGAAGTGATAAAAATATAGTGCAACGAGGGACAAAATGATGATTTTGATGGAGAAGGGGATGCACGGGGGCATCCCAAAGCTTAGACGCATGAGTCTCCTTGAATATTTGTTGGGGATGCATGGGGGCATCCCCAAGCTTGAGCGCTTGACACTCCCGAATCTTCTTTCATCATCTTCCATCGCGCACTTGAAAACTCCCTTCATACATAACTCATTGTAGACTGATTAGAGAGGTTAGTACCCTAATAAAACAATTTTTCCTCTACTGCAAATAAGGATTTCCAGGAAGAGCTACTGTTTCTCAAGATTTCCAAAAAGTTTTTGCAAAGAAAAAGAAAGCTTAAGGTTTGCAAAAGTACGGAGAGACAAAACGTGGCAGAATCTGTGAAAAACAGAACAGCAGATAGAAACGAATTTTTTAGGGGTACTACTGCAACTCAAATCAAAAAACTCAGAACATACGGAAGTTTCTTAATTGTATATAGCACGCTCTGTAAAAATTTCAGCTCAAAAAGATGAACAGGTATTTTTCTGTAATTTTTCTAGTCACGAGGACAGAATTTGTTTTCTGGACAGCATGTCACAACTTTTACTTCCCTTGCCGTATGAGGCTAAACTTTGGCACAAAGCTTGAAAAATAAAGATACAATGATGTTGATACAGTAGTAATAATCAGCAAGACCACTAAGAACAGAACAAAAGCAAAAATAAAAACCTAAATTCGTTGTGGACTGCCTCCCGAAAGCGCTTCTTTAGAGCCATTAGCTAGGCTTAAAGCAGAAGATCAAGTCTTTTCAAGAGAATAACTAGCCCGTGTGACGGACTCAAAAGGTTACTTAATCTTTTTCATAGGGAAATGTTCCATCCCTTTCTTGAGAGGGAATTTGAATTTGGTAGTTCCCTTTTTCATGTCAATGATAGCACCAACTGTGCGAAGAAAAGGACGTCCCAAAATAATTGGACAAGAAGGTTCACATTCAATGTCCATAATAGTGAAATCAACGGGAACATAATTGCCATTGACAATGATAAGAACATCGTCGATCTTCCCCAAAGGTTTCTTTACGGAAGAATCAACAAGACGAACACCAAAAGAACAAGAATCAAAAGGTTTCAATTCAAGCATATCATACATTCTTTTGGGCATAACAGAGGTACTTGCTCCAACATCACAAAGATCATAGCAAGAGAAGTTATTCAATTTAATTTTTATCATAAGATCCCAACCATCTTCTAGCTTCCTAGGTATGGAGGCTTCTATTCTAAGCTTCTCCTCCCTAACTTTGATTAGAGCATTGGTGATATGCTCTGTGAAGGCAAGATTGAGTGTGCTAGTGTGGGGGTCTCTAGACATCTTGTGTAGGAAACCAATAACTTCTGGTAAAGTGCAGTTGTCAAAGTCTAAGTCACTTATTTCTATCAGGGAAGTAGTGATATCATTTAAGATCACTTGTTTGAAAGCCTCTATGTTCATAGAGGTTTCATCTTCTAAGGTTGAGGTGGTAGCATCTTCTCCTGCTCCTGAGAATTGATATTTCATAACAAGGTTAAGCAGAGCAGGTTTAATCTCATAAGAAGGTGCTGAAGTGGCAGGTGGAGCAATAGGAGTGCATATAAAGTCACTGTTGTTGTGACTAGTGAAGTCACACAACTTAGTGTTTTCATTGAACCCGTAGTAGCAGCAGGTATTTTTGGTATTTTTGATTAAGGACACAAAAGTAAAAAATGAAAGGTAAACTAACAAGACTAAAAAGCAAAGGTAAAATATAGTGTGCAACTCCCCTATCTTGTAGACTTGAGTCCCCGGCAACGGCGCCAGAAATTTGCTTGATGGCTTCTCGCCCCTCGTTGGTTACCCCAAGTGGAAGGCTTGATGTAGCACAACGGCAAGTTTCCCTTAGCGAAGATGCTAAGGTTTAGATTGTCTCCAGTAGGACTCAAGAGATACAAGTAGGTGGTAAAGTGAACAATGGCGCCGTTCACAACCTAGGTTTCTAACTTCACCTGGACCTGCACACAGATACAAATAACTTTGCTCCCAACGAGTTCAGAGGAGTTGTCAATTCCTCCTGCCTTGTTGTTTACAAAGGATTAACGCAAGAGATAATAATGATAGTGATAGCAACGTAAAAGTAAATACTGAAAGTAAATTGGTAGTGTGAACAATAATGTGAATATGGACCGGGGTCCCGTGATTTTCACTAGTGATGTCTCTCTCCCAAAAGACGATAAAAATGCTAGCGAGGTAAACAAATCACAGTTGGGCAATTGACAGGATTATGAAGGCACCGCAATGCTAACTATGGTGCAAAGAAAGGAAGGGCTCAAAAGCAATGGGCAGTACGCCAAGGTAAGTAGACCGAAATCCATCTGCATCTACTACGAATCATCCACCTTGAGATATCTATCCAGAACATCTCGCTGGCATTAAGTTGCGAATCCCACCCAAAGTGTAAACTCAAAGCAACAGACCACTACATTAAAAGAACTTTGCGTAAAGTAAACAATCCTTGCACCCGCAAGTACAAGCACCGTTGTTTTATCCCTGGTGGCAACATCACATTCCCTAGTCTCATGTTTCTGTCACTCAAGCTAGACATCGAGGGGCTGAACCCACAATCGAGCATAGCGCTCTCTCTTGGAGTTGCAAATAAAATACTTGGCCAAAGCAAATACCGCAACGGAGAACATGCAAGAATTTACTCAAAAACAAAATATAAAAGAGAAGAACCAAATATATTACTCATCACAATCTGAACATAGTCTCATAATCCATCAGATCCCAACAAACTCAGCATAGCAACGGCAGAAATTACATAGATGTCTCGATCATGTGAGGCAGCTCACGAGGACTCGAAAGTGGAAGCACAAAAGAGGGAGAGATAGATCACATAGCTACTGGTCACGGACCCATGGTCCAAGGGGAAATACTCACGGTACATACGGGAGGCGTCCATGGCTATGGATGGTCTCCCAGAGGGGGTAGCTTCTCCCGTCAGGGTGCCGGAGCAGCTTCTCCAAGCAGCCCCGATCTTGAAACAGCGGCGGCGGCGGAACAGAGGCGAGATCGCGAAAAAGGAGTTCGTCTTAGGGGTTTCCGTCACGGGGGGTAAATATAGGCGAAGGGGGGCGTCTAGGGGACCCACCAGGCAGCCAGGAGGCCTCCTAGCGCGGCCTAGGGTGGGGCCGCGCCAGGGACCCTCCTGGCTCCCTGGTGGTGGCCCCCCTTCGCTGCTTTGGTGTTTCCGGAAGCTTCCGCGACGCTAATTTTTTATCTGATTTTCCTGGATTTTTTGGAGCACTTTTAATGGCCGGAAAACCTGAAATACAAAAACTGCAGAAAAACAGCAACTGGCAGCTGGGTGCACTGGGTTAATAGATTAGTCAAAATAGGTTCAAAAGTGTATGAAAGTTCAAGCAAAACATGGCAAAGTCACACAAAACATGCATGGAGCAAGCAGAAATTATAGATACGTTTGGGACGTATCAGGCATTATTAGCAAGCAAATCTTTTTGCACATTAGAAATTTGTTCAAGCTGAGTTTGAACCATATGAAAATGCTTCACAAGACATTTAACATCATTAACTGTTCTACCTAGAACATCAAGCAAACTTTTGATAGCAAGAGTATTATCATGCAACTGACCTTGTATCTTCTTATTGAAGTGATTCTGCTTCATAAGAAAATTATCAAGCTCATCTAAACATTGGTCAGGAGGTTTACCTTTAGGGATGTCACTTGCATTGAAATCTAAAAGAGAGTGTACTTCTACCATAGGTGGGTGAGTGGCAGGTTCACACAGCTTCTCAATTGGAGGTAGATTCTTCACGTCGTTAGCTTTAATACCTTTCTCTCTTATGGATTTCTTTGCTTCTTCTAAAAAATAGTAGAAGCATCATCAAAAGTATCTGACATATTGCCAGACTCAGCAGAAGTAGCATGTAACTGAGGTGAATCAAACTGACTTATAACCGAAGGTGAAGCAAGTTTAGCACTAGTGCTAAGAGCAGTACCTCGTCTCGTACGGGATGGTAAGATTGGAACTTTAGGGTCTCCTTTCTTACCCATAGTGGATAACGTGGAGCAGGTAGGATACTTCGAGTAGACCTGTAAATAAAGCTATGGTCCCCGGCAACGGCGCCAGAAAACAGTACTTGATAACCCTCAACTGTAGGGGATCGAGATAGTCTTCGCGGGCAAGATAACCCAATTTATTGATTCGACACTTGGGGACACAAAGAATACGTACAGGCTTTGACAATTGAGTTGTCAATTCAATCGCACCTGAAATAAACACTTGCTTGCACAAAGGTATTAGTAGAAACTGTGATATGGTGGTGGTAGTGTTAATGATAATAGTGGTGATAGTGATAGTGGAACAGCAAAGGTAAACAACTAGTAACCAGCAAAAGGAAAACACTGTAGGCTAGGGAGATGGATGGTTGGGCGCTGCTTGGATGAGAACGAACATGTAACAGATTCTAACTTGGGCAAGGCTCACAGAAAACAAAGGATCATCTAGGAAAATATCAAACATCGGGCATGTATCCCAAGGTAGTTGTACGTGATTGCAATAAGAACTTTGCACAACATCTTTTGTCCTACCCTCCCGCTACAAACGGGGCCAAAAGGAACTTAGGGAGATTAAAGTACTCCTGTCAAAGAGCACCGGAACAAAGCATTAACACTTCATGGATACACGGAATCCTCAAATTATAGTCCATCCCCTTTGGTGTCCCAAGCTGTCACCATTGGGATCGCCGGTTCCGGACTATAATAGGTGCATACAACTCATAGATAGGATCAAGAACACCACAAACTCAAACAAAAGGGTGATCAGATCTGAAATTATGGCACTCGGGCCAAAGTGACAAGCATTAAGAGCAACAAGTTGTAACAGAGATGATAAACACCAAGTAGATGATAGGCAACATGCCACCAACAATCTGATTGAACTATTACATGATCTAACTCATCCAATCCCTACCATCCCCTTTGCCTACAGTAGGGAATTACTCACACATGAGAGGAGGAGTCATGGAGGGGTGATGGAGAGGTGATGATGATGACGATGGCGATGATTTCCCCCTCACTGGAGGCCAATTCAGCCTCCAGATTAGCTCTCCGAGGAAGAACAGAGGGTTGCGGCGGCTCCGCGACGTAGATTGGAAAAGCGACCTCTCTTTCGGTGTTTCCTCGACGGGGGAATAAATAGGGCCAAAGTAGGGATCCAGGGGGTGTGGGACCCACCCAGGAGGGCAGGTGGCGCGGCCAGGAGCTGGGCCGCGCCAGGCACCCTCCTGGCTGCCCCCTGGCTGCCCTGTGGCCCCCCTTTGGCCTGGTGGAAGCTTCCGGAACGCTGATTTTTTATATATTTTTTTGGGATTTTTCCAGCGTACCTAAATATCTAGAAACCTGCACAAAAGAAAACAGCACTGGTAGCTCTGCTGAAAACAGCGTCAGTCCGGGTTAGTTTCGTTTCAAATCATGCAAGAATGAATGCAAAACAATAGAAAAAGTGTTTGGAAAAGTAGATACGTTTAGGACGTATCACGGGGTTCCGAGGGAGGCGCGACGAGCTTCCCAGGCGCCATGGCCATGGCGCCTTCGGCCAGCGGCTGGCGTCCTACGAGGCAAAGCGGGGAGGGAGGAGTTTAGAGAGGGAGAAAGAGGAGAAGGGAGAGGAGAGGGAAGGAGGGAGAGGAGGCGCGGCTCCGGCTGGGGCTGCTCCGGCGGCTCGCCGTGGTCGGAGTGGAGGTGGTGGCGTGCTGCGGGCTGGAGAGAGGAGAGACAAGGTGATGACGTGGCACATCCAGGGCCGTCAGATCGGCCGATCTGACGGTCCAGAACCCATTGGGCTGGATCCCAGATCTGGATTTAGGGTTTGGTGCGAAAATGGGGCTATTTTTGGGCAAAGTGGAGGGGGTGGCTGCAATTTTGTGGCTAGGGAAACCCTAGAAAGGGGTGGGATTGTGGTGGTCTTTATATAGCCAAGGTGGTTGGCAGTTTGCAAAAACATCCCCGGTTTTTCTCTCGCGCGCGCGGTGTTTACGTTTCTGACCGTCGGGGGTCCGCAGGAACTCCGATTCGGGTAAAACTTCGAACTGCGCGATCAGCGCGTCGAGTCGGCGGCGTTCACCTCGCGCTGGAACCGTTCCGAGAACACTTTCTGGCACACTATAAAAATAACCCTTTTAATTATTAAACGGGGTTTTTCGTTCCGTTGGCTGCGGCTGGTCTTGTGCGGTTTTCGCGACGATGATCGGGTGAAACCCGGTGTCGCAAAGGTCGAGTGTCAAGGTGGCAAGGGTCGGTCTCCGTCCGATACGAGATAAGAGGGGGGTAAATAATCGCCGATCGATAAATCAGGGATGCAAAAACCGCAAACAAATCAGACAATCAAACAATTCACACCGAAAACAAAAATTTTATTTTTTGTGAAATCTGGGCTGTTACAGGATGATTCGTAGTAGATGCAGTTGGATTTCGGTCTACTTACCTTGGCGTACTGCCCATTGCTTTTGAGCCCTTCCTTTCTTTGCAACATAGTTAGCATTGCGGTGCCATCATAATCCTGTCAATTTCCCAGTTGTGATTTGTTTACCTCGCTAGCACGTTTATCGTCTTTTGGGAGAGAGACATCACTAGTGAAAATCAAGGGACCCCGGTCCATCTTCACATTACTGTTTACATCCTTAGTTTACTTTCAGTCTTTACTTTCTGTTGCCACTATTATTATCTCTTGCGTTGATCCTTTACAAACAGCAAGGCCGGAGGAATTGACAACTCCTTTGTACTCGTTGGGAGCAAAGTTATTTGTTGTTGTGTGCAGGTCCACGTCAAGCGCCGTGACACCTTCTTGTATCTCTTGGAGTCCTACTGGTTCGATAACCTTGGTATCTTTACCGAGGGAAATTTGCTTCTACGCTACATCTCACCTTCCACTTGGGGTAACCAACGAGGAGTGAGAGATCCTCACCGTATCAGCGGCCCAGCCCCAGGCGGCACCACCTGCCCTCTGATACGTCCAAAATGCATCACTATTTTATATAGTAATTCTTTCTTATTCATTGATATATTTCACGATATGATGTTATTCTTATGTTGTTTTGGCTTATTTTACACAGTTTGCAACTTTCCGGTGCCGAAGCAGCAGACGCAGGATTCAGCGGTAAAAAGTGGACGCTGAGTTGCTGAACAAGAACACCTCCAAATTACCTGAAAAACGACGGAGTCTGTTTTCCAGCAGGATCACGAAGACACGCAAAAGAGCGAGCAGAGGGGGGCCACAGGGTGCCTAGACGGCCACCTGGCACGGCCCCACCCCTGGCCTCGCCGGGAGAGCGCCTGGACCCCCGGGGCCACTCTCGGCTCCCCCCTCTGGCCTATATACTCCTCATCATCCAAAAACCCTAAAAGAGGGAGAGTTTCCGGAGTTCCGCCGCCGCTCCGTGGCGGAAGCCTACAGAGAAGAAAAGCCATCTCTGGCGGGAAGATTCCGTCGGGGAGATCATCTCCCGGAAGGGGAGATCATCGCCATCGTCATCACCATCGTCACGGGCATCATCGAGATCATCATCAACATCATCCCCATCATCAGCACCATCTCCACCTCCATCCAATCTTGTCTCACAATTGCAACTCGTGTTGTAATCCGTACTATCTATCCTCTCTACTCTATCGGTGTTGATTACTACTTTGTGGTGAATGCTATTGAGTTTTGTTGGAGAAATATTATTGTGTTCAGATTGTTTATCATCTATTTATCCCCACTGATCATGATCTCTTTTATGTCTTGTGAGTAGTTACTTTAGTTCTTAAGGACATGGGAGAAGTCTAGTTGTTAGTAGTCATATGATGTTGAAGTAATATGTGTTGGTTGATATTTAAGTTGTGTTGTTATTTTCCTAGTGGTGTTGTGTGAGTCGAACACTCAACACTTCGCCTTATAAAGGACCTAGGGGAATGCATTGTGTATAAATAATGCTTACGGTGGGTTGCCGGAGTGACAAAAACTTAAACCCCAGTTCGCACACTTTTGCACAAGGGAACAATGGATCACCGATCGTATTGCTATGGTTAGGCTTTTGCCTTAAATACTATCTTGTATTTGCGGATGCTTGCAAGGTGTTTAATCATAAGAGTACACTTATCTTAGTCTAGAGGGTGTACTAGCATAGATCCACCCACTCAACACTTATCAACACAGCACATAGTACCGATACGGATTATGGCGAAAGCACATGACTACCTCTCTCGTGTGTCCTCAAGAACACTTTAGCTTTTATAAGTTCAGTTGCTAAGCCTCTCCTTTGCTAAGAAATGATTGGGCCACTCTTTACTATCCAATATCTTTAACTTTGCTCGTTTTTACTATCCTGTCGCTTATACCAAGAAAACCCCTAAAAAGTTATCTTTCAGTGCTTGCAGTTATCTCCTTACCGAAGTCACTTGCTACTACCTTCTGCTCCTCGTTGGGTTCGACACTCTTACTTATCGAAAACACTGAAATAGATCCCTCTACGTTGAGGGTCATCAAGCTACGTTTTCTGGCGCCGTTGCCGGGGAGTGTAGCGCTATTAGTAAGTGAAGCCGGTAAGGAAGTTTTTATATTTCTGTTTTAGTTTTGCTGTTGCTGCTTTTGTCCTTATGGACACCCCTACTATTGGATCGTTGTTCTTGGGGAGCCGCCCCACAACTAAGGAAGTTACTCCTGACCCTGCTGAAATTGTGCCTTATAAGATACCATCTGGTATTATCGATTATGTCCTAGCTAATAGCTATGCAGGAGACAGACATACAGGTGAACACTTTCTATATTTATCACAACTATGTTCATTATTCAAGCTTGCAGGTGTGTCACTGGAGTTCGTTATGAAGAAATTATTCTCCGTATCGCTTACAGACAAAGCTTCAGATTGGTATAAGCTCCTCGATAACTCACATTCTCTTAATTGGGAAGAGCTCATGTCTCTCTTTTATACAAAGTTTTACCCTCTTCATGAAGTTTATCGAGACAGGAATTACATCTATAACTTTAGGTCTCGCAACGGAGAGAGCATCGCTCAAGCTTGGGGAGGCTTAAATCCCTAATGTTCAAATGTCCTATCCATAAGCTCCCCAAAGATATTATACGTACAAATTTTTATGCCATGCTTTCTCGTCAGGATAAGGAAACGCTGGATACCTCCTCTAGCGGGGTATTTCAGACAAAGAGCGTTGAAGAAAGATGGGATCTCATCGAAAGGATCCAGAAGAATACTGAAGATTGGGAAATCGATAAAGTTATATATGAACAACCCCCTTTTCCTTCAAGAATAAGGGAGCACTCTTTTGTGACAGGCATCATAAATAAAAGTGAGAGAAGAACAGGCGAACCTGAGGACCAGATCAGAGTCGATCCTCAAGTTTTTATGGTTAAAGATTTAGTTACTAATGATGTTTCAGATTCTATTATAAATTTTTGTGTTGTTTCAACTAACATTGTCACAGCCAAGAATAAAAGCCCAATTTCAGGTACACCAGTTGTATCTGTTAAAATAGGAGATCACAATTATTACGGGCTATGCGATCTGGGATCAAGTGCTAGCGCGATTCCTTATTCGCTTTATCAAGAGATCATGAGTGAGATTTCACCCTGTGAACTTGAAGAGATTGATGTTACTATTCATCTTGCAAACAAAGCTACTATCTCTCCTATTGGGATTATGAGAGATGTTGAAGTCCTATGTGGAAAGGTAAAGTATCCTACTGACTTTCTTGTACTTGGTTCAGTACAAGATAGTTTTTGTCCTATTATTTTTGGTAGACCTTTTCTCATAACCTGTGGAGCTATTATAGATTGCAAGAAAGGTAAAGTTTCTGTTGAATTCAATGGTGATCCATATGAATTTAACTTTTCTAAGATTTCCAAGAAGCCTCGTGGTAGTGAATTACCTAGTGATGATAAAATTATTGAAAGTATTGCTTCTATTGCTATTCCCCCTAATGATCCTTTGCAGCCATACATGAAGGACCACGAGAATGATACTCATATGCAGGAAAGAAATGAAATTGATGAAATCTTCTTGAGACAACCTGCTATCCTGAAGCACAACCTTCCGGTTGAACCTTTGGGAATTCTATCCAAACCAAAAGAAGACCCGGTGTTTGATCTCAAACCTCTTCCCGATACGCTCAAGTATGCTTATTTAGATGAAACGAAAGTATATCCTGTTATTATCAACTCTAACCTTTCAGGATATGAAGAAGAGCGATTATTTAAAGTACTTCGTAAACACCATGGTGCAATTGGCTATACCCTTGATGACCTTAAGGGAATTAGTCCATCTATTTTTCAACATACTATCAACTTCGAGCCCGATGCTAAACCTGTTGTTGACCATCAACGACGGTTGAACCCAAAGATGATGGATGTTGTGAGGACCGAAATCCTCAAGCTTCTAGCCGCAGGTATGATCTACCCTATAGCCGATAGTAAGTGGGTAAGTCCAGTTCCTTGTGTTCCTAAGAAAGGAGGGACAACTGTAGTCCCTAATGATAAGAATGAACTAATACCTCAGAGAATTATTATTGGATATAGAATGTGTATTGATTACAGGAAGTTGAACAAGGCAACCAGGAAGGACAACTACCCGCTGCCCTTTATTGATCAAATGCTTGACAGGCTGTCGAAAAACACCCACTTTTGCTATCTTGACGGGTACTCTGGCTTCTCTCAAATTCATGTTAACACTGCCGATCAAGAGAAGACCACTTTCACTTGTCCTTATGGTACTTATGCTTATAGTCGTATGCCTTTTAGTTTATGCAATGCCCCTGCTACTTTTCAGAGATGTATGTCTGCAATATTTCATGGTTTCTGTGAGGAGATTGTGGAAGTCTTCATGGATGATTTCTCCGTCTATGGAACTTCCTTTGACCACTTTCTCCACAATCTTAATAAAGTTTTGCAGAGATGCGAGGATACAAACTTAGTTCTAAACTGGAAAAAGTGCCACTTCATGGTTAACGAAGGGATCGTGCTTGGCCACAAGATTTCCGAGAGGGGAATTGAAGTGGACAAGGCGAAGATTGAAGCTATCGAAAGGATGCCCTATCCAAGGGACATTAAACGTATTCGTAGTTTTCTCGGTCATGCTGGTTTGTATAGAAGATTTATTAAAGACTTTTCTAAGACCTCAAGACCCCTCACTAATATTCTCCAGAAGGATGTTCCTTTTGTATTTGATGAAGATTGTAAGGAGGCTTTCGAAGTTCTTAAGAAAGCTTTAATAACCGCTCCTATAGTACAACCGCCTGACTGGAGTTTGCCCTTCGAAATTATGTGTGATGCTAGTGATTTTGCTGTTGGAGCTGTTTTAGGACAAAGGGTTGATAAAAAGTTGAATGTTATTTATTATGCTAGTAAGACCCTTGATAGTGCTCAAAAGAATTATGCTACTACTGAGAAGGAATTCTTAGCAGTAGTGTTTACTTGTGATAAGTTTAGGCAGTATATTGTTGATTCTAAAGTTATTATTCATACTGACCATGCTGCCATTAAGTATCTTATGACGAAGAAGGATGCCAAACCAAGGCTCATCAGATGGGTACTCCTTCTTCAAGAATTTGATTTGCAGATTGTTGATAGAAAAGGAGCAGACAACCCTGTAGCGGACAATCTTTGAAGGATGGAAGATATACCGCATGATCCCATCCCAGTCAACGACAGTTTTCCAGACGAACAACTTGCCGTTGTTAAAGTACAATCTCTTTCCAATCCTTGGTTTGTAGATTATGCTAATTTTATCGTTGCAAAGTATTTGCCTCCAGGTTTAACATCTCAGCAAAGGAAGAAGTTCTTCCATGATTTGAGGCATTACTTTTGGGATGACCCACATCTCTTCAAAGAAGGTCCGGACGGGGTCGTGAGAAGATGCATACTGGAGCACGAGCAGAAGGACATTCTCAAGCAATGTCACGATAGTCCCTACGGAGGACATCACGCTGGTGAGAGGACCGCACATAAGGTTCTCCAATCAGGTTTTTATTGGCCTACTCTCTTTAAAGATGCTAGAAATTATGTTTTAGCATGTGATAAATGTCAGAGAGTTGGTAATATTAGTAGGAGGAATGAGATGCCTATGAATTACTCACTACACTAGTGATTGAGCCTTTTGATTGCTGGGGTTTTGATTTTATAGGTCCTTTTCCTTCTTCGCACAAGTACACTCACATATTAGTTGTTGTTGATTATGTAACCAAGTGGATTGAAGCAATCCCCACTGAAAGTGCTGATGACAAAACATCTTTGAAAATGCTCAAAGATGTAATTTTCCCTAGGTTTGGTGTACCTAGGTATCTCATGACTGTTGGAGGATCACACTTCACGCATGGAGCTTTTAGAAAATCTTTAGCCAAGTACGATGTCAATCATAGAATTGCGTCACCGTACCATCCTCAAACTAGTGGGCAAGTTGAGCTCACCAATAGAGAGATTGTCAGAACCCTCTGTTAGGTAATGTGCTAGGATCAAAGTAACCTTGCATCATGTTAAAATTTTCAAAAGAAATCTTGGAAATCAAATTCAAAAGCAAATGGGAGAAGGAACCCCCCCCCCCCCCCAGATGAATTAATTCAAAAGGCCAGATAAAAATCTTCTCCAAAAAATCATGTTAGATTTTTGAAAAGCCTTATAAATGAGTGTGATCACATATCAAGTGATGTGGGACCCATCCCATGCTCATGGATTTTTCAAATATTCAAACAGTGCCTTGGAATTAATCAAAAACCCCTATTTGAGTTAAGATTCAAATTATTTGAATTTTAAAAAGTGCCAAACGTTATAAATGGCTAGTCTATATTATTATGAGGCCATATAAAAAGTTTCAGCATTTTAGAAAATGGCTAGGTATTTATTTTTGCTAGCCAAAACAAATGTCAGAAAAGAAAAACAGAAAAGGAAACGGAAAAGCTTACCTGGCGCCCAGGCGAGAGAAGCCCACCCAGCCCAGCCGGCCCACCAGGGGCAGCAGGGTCTTCTTCCCCGTCCCGCGCCTCCAAGCTGCTCGGTGGAATGCCACCGAGCCAGCCGTGGACGCCACGTCGCCGTCGAGGACCTTCCAGGCCTCCCCGTGCCTCCTTCTCGCGCTTGGAGACGCCCCGGAGCACGCCTCCTCCATTCCCCCCCTCCTGGCTCGCTCTCCACCCCGCCCTCGCCGATTTATTCCTCCACCGAGAGCATCCGCCGTTCGCCGCCGTGAGCAACCGCAGCCAACGCCAGAGAGAAACCCCGAGACCGTGTCCCCCTCGCGCTACGTCGTCGTCCACGCCAAGCCGTTGAAGATGGTGACCTAATTGATCAAGGAGCCGCCGCAATCGCCGTTTCCTTCTCGCCGGAGCCGAGGAAGATCGACGTCGAATTTGTCGCCGTCGAGCCGCCTCAGCCTTCGCCGCCACCTCCGTCGAGTTCCTGGTGAGCTCACGGTCAAACCCCCTCTGCTTGAGCCCCCAATCCGTGTCTCCTTCGTGTTCTGCCATGGAAGCCGGAGTACCTCGCCGCCACGGTCGTCATCAGCAAGCAACCGCTACGCAATCGAAGCCGAGGCCATGTCAGTTGCACTCGCGGTGCTCCACTGCGTCGAACCACCCCAGCCCCGCTCCCAGGAGCGCCTCCTAGCGAGTTTCACCTCACGGGCGTGCCACGGTCTTTGCCTTCGCTCGTCGCCGGCGTCATTCCGGTGGCCCCCGAGGTCGCCTGGACCTTCACTGCGACGTGCGACTGCACGGGCTGCAATTTGGTACAAGAGGCGCACCAAATGGTGGTCGGGAAACCCCTTCCCTGTGTGCGCCGCCGCGTACTGGTTCCACCGGCCGCTAGCCGCCGGCGAGGCCTTCTAATTAGGGGCTAAACCCCCCTGTTAGTTGACCCCAGGTCAATGACAGGTGGGCCCCCCAGCCCTTAACCCCTCTGTTATTTTTTAAACAGAGAGGGATTAACCCCACTGTGGCTGACCACTGGACCCCGCACGTCAGACCCCCCCCCCCCCCTGACGTCACCCTTGCGCAAGCCTGACGCAGTAATTCGAATAAATGTTTATATAAATCCAGAAAATTCCAGAAAAGGGCTGAAACTTTGGAAATTCATAGAAAATTCATATTAACTCCAAATTGGACAAATAATATATGAAAAATGATCAGGAGAAAATAAGCTATCCAAATATCCAACTTTCAACTTTGTTTGAGTTGAATTTAAAATGTGATCAGTAGCATTTGCTATTTTATTTAAATGGAATTAATTCAAATTCTTTTCAAATGCTTTTGCATTTTGAACCATGTCAACATATCACATTATACTTGAACTTTAGAGGCATATCATACACATTTCAAAATGGTTCAACTTGATCAAACAATGTCAATTGTAACTTGGCTAAAATGAATTCAAATTGGAGTTTGAATTTGCAATTCAATTTGCAATATACTCCATTTAAATGGAATTGCTTCACACATCAAAGCATATACATCAAGTTTCAACCTTCAACCATGTAATTGTGCATTGTATTTACTTTGCTACCTTGTTTGTTGTTTGTCGAGTAGAGGTGGAACCGGAATAGGAGGCTGCCCCCTTCGTTGAAGACCCCGAACCCGAACCTCGTCAGCAAGGCAAGCAAAACCCCATTGATCATGTCGATAAAATCCCACTTCCCTCTCATGTCTCGCTTATGCATTGTATAGGATGATTACCATGCTACGTTTCTACCGCATAGATGAACCCATTCCTTTGCATGACCTATCACTTGTCACAGTAGTAAGCAAACCACAATCCTAGCAAATGTAGGAGTTGATTGATATCATGTGACCCCTGCAACTGTTACTGCTTATTGCATGCTTAGAGTGATACCATGATGATATTGTTATGTGAGTCGGGATGGTAGTGATCATGATGATGTTGGTGGAAAGGTGTTGGTGAATCTACCCTAATACAAGGTGAACGATGAGAGGCTGTGTAGGAGTACACGGTGGGTTGTCTCGTTGAACACCGCCCTAAGTCCGAGTTCTTGTGTGGTGATCCAAGATGAAGAGTACAACCACACATTGGGCTCACTGACCCCTCTCAGCTTACTAACTCATCCCTTTCGATGTCCAGATGTCGCAATAGTTCGGAGTTCTGGTAGGTTTGTGGCCTGGCTGCTAAGTGAGAGAACGGCTCACCCGAGACCGGCTTATCAACCACGCACACATCACTTGGGTCCACTTCGGTAAACCGGCCGGGTTCACGATACTGGTAGCCAACCCAGGTAGGCGGCTTTCTTGGACTAGATAGGCTATGAGGTAACAGTGGTGGTGAGCATCCTCGCTGACACCCCTTGAATGGTGTCGAGATCAAAGGCGGTAAATGATGATCATGTGTGTGTAGCGGTACACCCCTGCAGGGTTAACAAAACTATTCGAATAGCCGCGTCCGCGGTTAAGGACTGCTTGGAAAGTTTAGCTTGATTATTAGACAACTTGAACTGGATACTTCTAAAATACACCAAGATAAGTGTGAGTGCTATGGCGTGCTTTCTCGTGGGGAAGTCGAGGAAGGCACCATAGTGGTGTATTTTATATGGGCGTTTGGAAATTGGTTGAAGAGATGTAATGGACTCGTGTACGCTTCTTACCTCAAGTCTGGTACTCGTAGTTCAGGACTAGCCAAGTCAAAGCTGGCACTTCTGCAAGTGAAACCCCACCTCCCTTTACCTTGATACATGTGCATGAGTAGTATAGTTCCTACGTAAGTCTTGCTGAGTACGACTTTGTACTCACGTTTGCTTAATCTATGTTTTAGATGAACCCACTGACCCCGAAGGTGGCTTCTTCATCGAGCTGGACGACTGAAGATCAAGCAAGTCTAGTCCCAGTTAGACGACTGGTCCCCTCGTGGAGGGCTTGTGTTTAAAAAAGGCTTCTTAAGGCATTTGTTAAACTTGTCTGTACTCAGACATACTTTGCTTCCTCTTGTTGTTGTAATGTTGGATCACATACTTGTGATCTCTGTGTGCACTCTGTAAGAGTTATCAATAAAATGTATAATTTGTAGAGAATTGCAATGATACCTACTGTTCCTACAAGGCATGTGTGCTACGTGTATGTTTACAACATGCATGTCTTTGTATGGGTTTTCGAGACCTTAGTTGTGATCTGGCTGGCGGTCTTTCATACACCAAGTGGCCCTTAGATGTGCGCAGCTTGGGGCATCATGATGCGATTGCTCGAGACTCCGTCTCGTGCACACTTTGTGGTATGATCGAGCCCGCCCTAGACCCCGACTAAGTGATCGGGCTGGAGTAAGTCTATGTAAGAGTTATGAGATAGTCGATAGTATGGTTGAGGCGACTTGTCTGTGAATATGGGAGTTCATCACCCATATCATTAGACTTGTGTGCGGACGATGAGGACCCATCTCAGTTGATCATCCGGCCTGGATGGGATGCCCCTCACGTACGATGCTTTCCGAGAACGTTCTGTGCTTGGCCTTGTATGCTTAGACAAGTGGGTACGGTTCTCGGCTCTCCATATGACTATGTCGTAGCAGGACTTGCATATGCTAACCCCGGGTCCCGACATACTTGGTATCAAAGCAGGACTGACTGTAGGATTATCAGCCTTGGCCGAAGTCGAATCTAGCTTGCTATAGTTATATAGTTACTCTAGGTATATAAGGGAACAACGTAAGTCTTATTTTTTTCTCCTTACCCCCTTCGTTCTGAGTTCTGAGTCACCCTCATCTTATTCTACGGGAAGATAGGACTAGGATCACCTCTGTCTGATTAGAACATCTCGTTGTTTGCTTCCTTGTAGCCGTAGGAAAGTTGTGTCCGGTTTCCTAGCATTGTTGTAATGCTGATTTCTTACATCGTATTATGTAAGTGATGTATCTACATTGAAAGAAATTGTCTTTTCTTACAATTACAGCCGTTATGCTGTCCGAGTCATTCCAGGTTTCTTCATAATCTGATGCGTTTGCAAAATCTTTCCCTCTATTTCGGATGTTCTTCCAGAAGTTTTTCTAGGTGGCATGCCTGACAGTTCCATAGTGTTTGATGTAGGTTTTCTTCTAGAAACCTATAGTGATTCATTTGCAGTTCTTCCTCCCACTTTAGATGTCTTCTAGCCAGAAGAACCATACAAATCATCGTGTTGGGGTACTTTGTTACTCTGACATATCTATTGTAGCCCCTAGTAAGCCATGGTCATCCTCAGGAAAACCATCCAGTAACCAAACTCCTTAAACCTAGCCACCCGACAGGTGTGTAGAGTTCATAGTGGATCTTATGCCAGGAACCGCACCAATTTCCAGACGCCCATACAAAATGGCCCCACGTGAGTTAGCTGAGCTTAAAACCCAACTCGAAGCTTTGTTGGAAAAAGGCTTCATCCTCCCTAGCTCATCGCCATGGGGTTGCCCCGTTCTGTTCGTAACGAAGAAAGATGGAACAGAAAGGATGTGCGTAGACTATCGCCTGCTAAATTTAGCGACGATAAAGAACAAGTACCCATTGCCCAGGATCAATGATCTTTATGATCAACTCGCAGGATCCTCTGTCTTCTCCAAGATGGATTTGAGATTAGGTTATCATCAAATCAAAATCCGAAACGAGGACATTCCCAAAATGGCTTTTACTACTCGTTATGGTCTTTACGAGTACACCGTCATGTCCTTTGGTTTAACCAATGCCCCCGCCACTTTCTCACGCATGATGAATTCGATCTTCATGGAGTACTTAGATAAATTTGTTGTAGTTTATCTCGATGACATTCTCATCTACTCGAAGAAAGAAGAAGAACATGCCGAACACCTAAGGCTGGTATTGATGAAACTTAGAGAGCACCGCCTATATGCTAAATTCTCCAAGTGTGAATTTTGGCTACCAGAAGTGACCTACTTAGGCCACGTGATTTCTGCAAAAGGCATTGCTGTGAATCCCGAGAGAGTTCAGGACGTCCTTGACTGGACTCCACCTGAATCGGTTAAGCAAGTTAGGAGTTTTCTTGGCCTAGCCAGCTATTGCCGCCGCTTCGTCGAGAACTTTTCTAAAGTTGCAAAGCCTCTAACTAAACTCCTCAAGAAAGATAAGAAATTCCTATGGACTCCCAAGTGCGAGGAAAGCTTTCAAGAGCTAAAAAGAAGATTGACTTCTGCACCCGTACTTGCACCTCCAGACACCAAAAAGGATTTCGAGATCTATTGTGACCCATCACGGCAAGGGTTAGGATGCATACTTCTGCAAGATAGACATGTGGTAGCTTATGCTTCACGCCAGTTGCGGCCACATGAAGAGAACTATCCTACCCATGACCTTGAACTCGCTGCCGTAGTTCATGCCCTAACAACTTGGCGACATTACCTCCTTGGTAATCGTTGTGAGATCTATTCCGACCACCAAAGCCTCAAATACATTTTCACCCAGCCAGATCTTAATCTTAGGCAAAGACGCTGGATTGAGTTGATAAAAGATTATGACTTAGGAATTTCTTACACCCCAGGCAAAGCCAATGTTATGGCTGATGCACTAAGTCGTAAGTCGTATTGTAACAACCTCATGTTACAACAGTATCAACCACTTCTTCATGAGGAATTTCGCAAGCTCAATTTTGAGATTGTTCCTCATGGCTATCTTTCTACCTTGGTGGCGAAACCGACTCTTGAGGATCAAATCATAGTTGCCCAAAGGCGTGCACGAGGTGTTCGCCGGATCAAGGAGAACATTGCTAGCGGAGTTGCTAATTGTTTCTCCACAGATAGCAAAGGAACGGTATTCTTTGGAAATCGTTTGGTAGTACCTAAGAATAGGGAACTAAGGCAACTCATCCTCAAGGAAGCCCATGACACACCCCTCTCGATTCATCCCGGTAGCACGAAAATGTACCGAGATCTACACCAGAGATTTTGGCGGACTAGGATGAAGAGAGACATTGCTCAATTTGTTGCCGAATGTGATGTTTGTCGTCGCATTAAGGCAGAACATCAAAGACCTGCTGGTACACTTCAACCTTTGCCTATTCCAGAGTGGAAATGGGACAAAGTCGGTATGGACTTCATCACCGGCTTTCCGAAAACCCAGAAAGGAAATGATGCCATCTTCGTTGTCATAGATAGGCTTTCCAAAGTTGCTCACTTCCTTCTAGTTCGCGAGTCTATAACTGCTAGCCAGTTAGCGGACTTGTACGTCTCTAGAATTGTATCCCTTCACGGTGTTCCTTTGGAAATCAATTCTGATTGTGGTAGCCTTTTCACCTCTAGATTTTGGGGAAGCTTTCAGAATGCTATGGGAACTCATCTCTCCTTTAGTACAGCTTTCCATCCTCAGTCTTGCGGTCAAGTCGAAAGGGCTAACCAAATTCTTGAATGTCAGAACCCTCTGTTAGGTAATGTGCTAGGCTCAAAGTAACCTTGCATCATGTCAAAATTTCAAAAGAAATCTTTGAAATCAAAATCAAAAGTAAAATGGGAGAAGGAACCCCCCCCCAGATGAATTAATTCAAAAGGCCAGATAAAAATCTTCTCCAAAATTTCATGTTAGATTTTTGAAAAGTCTTATAAATGAGTGTGATCACATATCAAGTGATGTGGGACCCACCCCATGGTCATAGATTTTTCAAATATTCAAACAGTACCTTGGATTTAATGAAAAACCCCTATTTGAGTTAAGGTTCAAATTATTTGAATTTTAAAACTATTGAAACTTTATAAGTGGCTAGTCTATATTATTATGAAGCCATATAAAAAAATTCAGCATTTATTAAAATGTTTAGCTATTTTATTTAGCTAAGACAAAACAAATGTCAGAAAAGAAAAACAGAAATGGAATCAGAAAGACTTACCAGACGCCCAGGCGAAGCCGGCCCATCCAGCCCACCCGGCCCAAAGGGGCAGCGGGGTCTTCTTCCCCGCCCCGCGCCTCCAAGCTGCTCGGTGGAATGCCACCGAGCCAGCCGTGGACGCCACGTCGCCGCCGAGGACCTTCCAGGCCTCCCCGTGCCTCCTTCTCGCGCCTGGAGACGCCCCGGAGCACGCCACGTCCATTCCCCCCCTCCTGGCTCGCTCTCCTCTAATGACCCCCTGGGTCACTGACCAGTGGGCCCAGTGGCTTAATTAAGCCACTGGATTGAATTAACCCAGCGGATTAAATCATCCAGCCAATGACAGGTGGGACCCCCTTGTCAGCCCCCCCCCTGACGCCAGCTTGACGTCAGCCTGACGCAGTAATGAATTTCCAGTATCAAATTGAATTAAAGAAATTCCAGAAAATACCCCAAACTTTGGAAATTCATAGAAAATTCATATTAACTCCAAATTGGACAAATAATATATGAAAAATGATAAGGAGAAAATTATCTTTCCAAATATGCAAATTTCAACTATGTTTGAGTTGATTTTAAAATGGGACCAGTAGCATACGTCATTTGAATTATTTGGAATTTATTCAAATTCAATTCAAATGCTTTTGCAACTTGGACCATGGAATTATGCTATAATTCAACTACACTTCAGAGGCATATCATACACTTTTCCAAAAGGTTCAAAATGATCAAACAATGTCACATGTAACTTGGTCAAGTTTGAATTCAAATTGGAGTTTGAATTTGCAATTCAATTTGCAATATACTCCATTTAAATGGAATTGCTTCACACATCAAAGCATATACATCAAGTTTCAACCTTCCATCATGTGATTGGGCATTGTATTTACTTTTCTACCTTGTTTGTTGTTTGTCGAGTAGAGGTGGAACCGAAGCAGGAGGCTGCCCCCTTCGCTGAAGATCTAGAACCCGAACCTCGTCAGCAAGGCAAGCAAACCCCCATTGATCATGTCGATAAAATCCCACTTCCCTCTCATGTCTCGCTTATGCATTGTTTAGGATGATTACCATGATGCGTTTCTACCGCATAGATGAACCCATTCCTTTGCATGACCTATCAATTGTCACAGTAGTAAGCAAACCACAATCCTAGCAAATGTAGGAGTTGGTTGATATCATGTGGCCCCTGCAATTGTTACTGCTTATTGCATGCTTAGAATGATACCATGATAATACTGTGATGTGAGTCGGGATGGTAGTGATCATGATGATGATGGTAGAAAAGTGTTGGTGAATCGACCCTAATACAAGGTGAACGATGAGAGGCTGTGTAGGACTACACGGTGGGTTGTCTCGTTGAACACCGCCCTAAGTCCGAGTTCTTGTGTGGTGATCCAAGATGAAGAGTACAACCACACATTGGGCTCACTGACCCCTCTCAACTTACTAACTCATCCCTTTCGATGTTCAGATGTCGCAATAGTTCGGAGTTCTGGTAGGTCTGTGGCCTGGATGCTAAGTGAGAGAACGGCTCATCCGAGACCGGCTTATGCACGACGCACACATCACTTGGGTCCACTTCGGTAAACCGGCCGGGTTCACGATAGTGGTAGCCAACCCAAGTAGGCGGCTTTCTCGGACTAGATTGGCTATGAGGTAACAGTTGTGGTGAGCATCCTCGCCGACACTTCTTGAACGGTGTCGAGTACAAAGACGGTAACCGATGATCATGTGTGTGTAGCGGTACACCCCTGCAGGGTTAACAAAACTATTCGAATAGCCGCGTCCGCGGTTATGGACTGCTTGGAAAGCTTAGCTTGATTATTAGACAACTTGAACTGGATACTTCTAAAACACACCAAGATAAGTGTGAGTGCTATGGCGTGCTTTCTCGTGGGGAAGTCGAGGAAGGCACTATAGTGGTGTAATTGGTTGGAGAAAGTAGTGGACTCGTGTACGCTTCTTACCTCAAGTCTGGTACTCGTAGTTCAGGACTAGCCAAGTCAAAGCTGGCATTTCTGCAAGTGAACCCCACCTTCCTTTACCTTGATACATGTGCATAAGTAGTATAGCTCCTATGTAAGTCTTGCTGAGTACGACTTTGTACTCACGTTTGCTTAATCTATGTTTTAGATGAGACCACTGACCCCGAAGGTGGCTTCTTCATCGAGCTGGACGACTGAAGATCAAGCAAGTCTAGTCCCAGTTAGGCGACTGGTCCCCTCGCGGAGGGCTTGTGTTTAAATAAGGCTTCTTAAGCCATTTGTTAAACTTGTCTGTACTCAGACATAACTTGCTTCCGTTTGTGTTGTAATGTTGGATCACATACTTGTGATCTCTGTGTGCACTCTGTAAGAGTTATCAATAAAATGTATAATTTGTAGAGAATTGCAATGATACCTACTGTTCATATAAGGCATGTGTGCTTCGTGTATGTTTATAACATGCATGTCTTTGTATGGGTTTTCGAGACCTTAGTTGTGATCTGGCTGGCGGTCTTTCATACACCAAGTGTCCCTTAGATGTGCGCAGCTTGGGGCATCGCGATGCGATTGCTCGAGACTCCGTCTCGTGCACACTTTGTGGTATGATCGAGCTCGCCCTAGACCCCGACTAAGTGATCGGGCTGGAGTAAGTCTATGTAAGAGTTATGAGATAGTCGATAGTATGGTTGAGGCGACTTGTCTGTGAATATGGGAGTTCATCACCCATATCATTAGACTTGTGTGCGGACGATGAGGACCCATCTCAGTTGATCATCCGGCCTGGATGGGATGCCCCTCACGTACGATGCTTTCCGAGAACGTTCTGTGCTTGGCCTTGTCTGCTTAGACAAGTGGGTACGGTTCTCGGCTTTCCATATGACTATGTCGTAGCGGGACTTGCATACGCTAACCCCGGGTCCCGACAGAGATCAAGTTGATCTTGCAGAAGACAGTTAACAGAAATAGGAAGGACTGGTCAAATAAGTAAGGAGATGCTTTGTGGGCGTATAGAACTGCTTACAAAAACCCCATGGGCATGTCTCCCTATAAAATGGTCTATGGCAAGGCTTGACATTTGCCATTAGAGTTAGAACACAAAGCTTTCTGGGTTGTTAGAGAGCTTAATGCTGACCCAAAGTTAGCTGGTGAAAAGCGTCTCATGAATTTGACTTCTCTAGATGAGTGGAGAAGTGAAGCTTACGAGAGCGTTAAAATGTTCAACGAAAAGGTAAAGAAGTGGCATGACAGGAGGATTCTGAAACATGAATTTAATGTTGGTGATAAAGTTTTATTGTTTAGATCCCGTTTCAGGTTTTCTCCAGGTAAACTACTTTCCAGGTGGGAAGGGTCATTTCATATCGAAGAAGTCTACCGGTCTGGTGCATTTAAGATTAACAATTTTGAAGGCACCAAACCTCAAGTTGTGAATGGGCAAAGACTCAAGCATTACATGGCGGGAGATCCCGTCAATGTTGATGTAAATATAATACGCACAACAACTCATGAAGAACATGTTGCAGCCCTATTTCAGACACCGACAGAAGCAGAATAAGAAAAGGTATGTATTACGGTAAGGAAACATCGCGAACCGCCATAAAACTTCCATATTATGAGTTTTTGCAAAATTAGGAAAATTCGAGGCCTAAGCGGAGCCGGAGAGGAGCTCCAGGGGGCCCAGGCGCCCCCCTGGCGCGCCCTACCTCCTGGCCGCGCCGGGAGGCTGCCTGGGCACCCAAGAGTCCGTCTCCGGCCCCACTTTGGCTCGTTACCTTCCTTTTGTTGCAGAAATTTTTTCTATATATTCACCCGGGTCGTTCCGGCAATGTATCTCGCGATTTCGTGTGTTTTCTTTTCTACCTGTTTCTGCCAGGAAATCCTTTAGCTAGACCTAGGTGCCATGGCTTCCCCAAGTTCCCCCAAGGACAAGTTCGTCATCAACGTCATCAACCCTTACCTCGCTGAGGTGAACAAGCACCCCCAGATCCTTCGTGTGGAGGACGGTGTTCTCCACAAGGAAGATCTGAAGGGACCAGTCGTGGAGGGGAGCACCGAGGAGCGGCTGAAGGAGATGGAAAATGAGGTCTTCAAGTTCAAGAAGATGGTGGAGCGTGGTTGATATGTCCAAAACGTATCTATAATCTCTGCTTGCTCCATGCATGTTTTTTGTGATATTGCTATGTTCTAGATACACTTTCATACATTTTTGATCATATTTGGACTAACCTATTAACTCAGTGCACCCCAGTGCCAGTTCCTGTTTTCTGTTGTTTTTCTATTTCAGTTTTCCCCCATATAAAAAGTGCCAGAAAAATTCGGGAAAATTTAGATAAAAAATCATCTTGGAGGAAGCTTCGCGAAGAGCCCGGGAGGGGCCAGAGGGGAGCCAAGGGGGCCCAGGCGGCCACCCGGCGCGGCCCCACCCCTGGCCGCGTCAGGGGGGCGCCTGGGGCCCCTGGTCCACCTCTGGCTGCCCCCTTAGCCTATTTATTCTCCGTCACGGGAAAACTCTAGAAGAGAACCCTATTCCGCGAACTCGCCTCTGTTCCGCCGCCGCCGCGCTTCCGAAGATCGGGAGCACCAGAAGACCTCTTCCCGGCACCCTGCCGGAGGGAGGATTGACCTCCGGGAGTCTCCTCTCCACCATGGATGTTCCCCGGATGTCTCGTGAGTAGTTTTCCTTGGACCATGGGTCCGTGATCAGTAGCTATGTGATGTTCTCCTCCCCTCTTTGATCTTCATTGTTTAGACCTCGTGAGCTGCCCTACATGATCGAGGCATCTTTGTAATATTTCTGCTATTGCTATGTTGAGTTTGATAGGATCTGATGGATTATGAGGTTATGTTCAGATTTTGATCGAGTAATATATTTGGTTTTTATCTCTTATATTTTTGTTCCTAAGTAATTCTTGCATGTTCTCCGTTGCTGTTTATTGCTTTGGCCAAGTAGTAGGTAGTGACTTCAAGAGGGAACGTTGTGCTAGATTGTGGGTTCATGCCCCCCGATGACACGCTTGAGTGACAGAAACATGAGTCTAGGGGATGTGCTGTTGCCACAAGGGGGAAAACAACGGTGCTTGTGACCGCGGTCACAAGGATTGTTTACTTTACGCAGAGTTCTTTTTAGGGACAATTGCATTTTTGCCCCTAGTTTTGCCAGCCCGTGGGTTTTGCCCTTACTTTTCAGCTCTGCTCAGTTTTGCCCTTAGATTTGTCCCTCGGGTCATCCGAACGCCCTTTGACCGTTTGACCAATACTTAGAAAATGTATAACAAATTCATATGAACTTAGAAAAATGCAAATAAGATATTTAATTATTCAGAAAAGCATTTCCTTTATGTGTGTATCATTTGCACATATGAAAATATTAATTGTTAACCTACCCAAGGTCACAAACGTTCTTAACATTATTAAAAATAAAAATGTGTAAACAATAAAAAAATCATGAATAAAAACGGCATGCAAGTTTAGGTGATGTCTGCTGACCATTTTGATATCTTATTTGAGATTTTTTGAATTCACATGAACTTGTTATGAATTTTAAAATTAATGGTCAAAGTCATTTGAAAATGCATAACAACTTCATATACCAGAAGAATGCAAATAAGATATCAGAATGTTCAGAAGACATCACCTACATTCGCATGTCATTTTTAATCATGAAAATGTATTGTTTATACCCTTTAATGTTTAATAATGTTAATAACATTAATAACCTCAAGTAGTTTAAATATTATTTTGTTCGTGAATGCTAATAACATGCAATTACAGGTAATGCTTTTTTAAACATTTTGATATCTTATTTGCATTTTTCTGAGTTCATATGAATTTGTTATGCATTTTCAAAGTATTGGTCAAACGGTCAAAGGGCGTTCGGATGACCTTAGAGACAAATTTAAGGGCAAAACTGAGCAAAGCCGAAAAGTAAGGGCAAAACCCACGGGCCGGCAGAACTAGGGGCAAAAATGTAATTGTCCCTTCTTTTTAATGCAGTTGTCTGTTGCTTTGGGTTTACACTTTGGGTGCGGCTCGCAACTTAATACCAGCGAGATGTTCTGGATAGATATCTCAAGGTGGATGATTAGTAGTGGATGCAGATGGATTTCGGTCTACTTATCTTGGCGTATTGTCTTTGCTTTTGAACCTCGTCCTTTCTTTTGTAGCATAGTTAGTATTGCGGTGCGTTCATAATCCTGTCAATTGCCTTTCTGTAATTTGTTTACCTCGCATAGCAATTTTATCGTCTTTTGGGAGAGAGACATCACTAGCGAACATCACGTATCCCAGTCCATATCCTCATTATTGTTTCCACGCTATATTTACTTTACTGCTTTTACTTGCTATCATTATCCCTTGCTTTTTATCCTTGTGAACAACAAGACCGGAGAGATTGACAACCTCTCTGAACTTTGTTGGGAACAAAGTTATCTGTGTCTGTGTGCAGGTCCGCGTCAGTTGCGCCGCTGGCACCTACTTATCATCTCTAGAGTCCTGCTGGAGAGAAACCTTTGTATCTTCACCGACGGGAAACTGATGCTGCACTACATCTCAACCTTCCACTTGGGGTAACCAACGAAGGGGCGAGAAGCCATCAAGCAAGTTTTCTGGCGCCGTTGCCGGGGACTCCAAGTGCTAAGATAGGGGAGTTGCACACTACCCTTTACCTTTGTTTTTTAGTCTTGTTAGTTTATCTTTCAGTTTTTATCTTTGTGTCTTTTATCAAAAACTATAATAAAAATCTGCCACACTTGCTGCCACTATGGGTTCCACTGAAAACACCAAGTTGTGTGACTTCACTAGTCACAACAACCAAGACTTTATCTGCACTCCCATTGCCACACCTGCCACTTCAGCTACCTCTTATGAAATTAAACCTGCTTTGCTAAACCTTGTTATGAGAGATCAATTCTCTGGTGCTAGAGATGATGCTGCTTTACACTTGAATAATTTTGTTGAATTATGTGATATGCAAAAGTATAAAGAAGTAGAAGGTGATGTTGTTAAGCTCAAGCTCTTTCCTTTCTCTTTAAGGGGAGATGCTAAAATCTAGTTTCAATCTTTGCCTAGAAATAGCATAGATTCTTGGGATAAGTGCAAAGATGCTTTTATAGGGAAGTACTACCCTCCTGCTAAGATTTCTTGTTAAGAAATGCCCTACACATGGTTTGACTACTTGGATGGTTATCCAGACTTTTTATGCAGGCTTGAACTTTACCTCGCGGAACCTGTTAGATTCTGCCGCGGGAGGAACCTTTATGTCAACTACACTTGGTGTTGCCACGAAGCTTCTCGATGAAATGATGACCAATTATTCCCAATGGCACACCGAACGCGCTCCAACAGGTAGGAAGGTAAATTCTGTCGAGGAAATTACCTCCCTCAATGAAAAAGTTGACTTAATTATGTCTCTACTTACCAAGCAACCCTCTATTGATCCTCATGATGTTCCTTTAAATTCTTTGGTTGCCCAAGAACAAGTAGATGTGAACTTTATTGCTAGAAACAACTTCAACAACAATGCTTATAGGGGAAATTTTGCTAGCAATCCTAGACCGTTTCCAGCCAACTATGGGAACAACAACACCTACCCCAGCAACAAGAACCCCTCTTCTGAACTAGAAAGCATGCTTAGAGACTTTATCACTACCCAAAAAGCCTTCAACAAAAATGTAGAAGAGAAATTAGCTAAAATAGATAATCTCTCTTTGAAGGTAGAAAGCTTAGCCCTTGATATTGAGATGCTTAAAATTAGAACCTCTCCCCTTGAGGAGAATAAGGCCACTCCTATTAATGCTATCCAGTTACAAATCAATGAAAATATTAGGATGATGACTAAACTTAAAGAAAGATGGGCTAGAGAAAAAGAGGAAGAGGATAGAATTAAGAGCCTTCCTACGCACCACACAGTTGCCACTATCCAAATTGTTGAGGACACTCAAACTATTAGCACCCAATGCACTCCTAGTCCCGTTGGACCTATTAATGGTGATGCTAATACCTCAACCATAGAAAAAGAAACTCCTATGAACATAGAGGGTTTCAAACAAGTGAGCCTAGATGACACTACTACCACCTTTGATAGTAGTGATATTGATTTTGATAGTTGTACCCTCTCAGAAGTTATTAGCTTGCTACACAAAATGTCTAGAGACCCCCACACTAGCACACTTAATCTTGCCTTCACGGAGCATATCACAAATGCTCTCATCAAAGCTAGGGAGGAGAAGCTTAGAGTAGAAGCCTCCATACCTAGGAAGCTAGATGATGGTTGGGACCCTATGATCAAAATTAAATTAAATAACTTATCTTGCTATGATTTATGTGATGTTGGAGCTAGTACCTCCGTTATGCCCAAAAGAATATTTGATATGTTTGAATTGAAGCCTTTTGAGCCTTGTTCTTTTGGTGTTCGTCTTGTTGATTCTTCCGTAAAGAAACCTTTGGGGAAGATCGACGATGTTCTTATCATTGTCAATGACAACTATGTTCCCGTCGATTTTATTGTTATGGATATAGAGTGCGAACCTTTATGTCCAATTATTTTGGGACATCCTTTTCTTCGCACTGTTGGTGCGGTTATTGACATGAAAGAGGGGAATATAAATTTCCAATTCCCATTCAAAAAGGGGATGGAACACTTCCCTAAAAATAAAATCAAGTTACCTTTTGAGTCCGTTACTCGGGCTAGTTATTCTCTTTCTCTTGATAAAACTTGATTCTTCTTTTGCATCATGCCTAGCTAATGGTTTAAAGAAGCGCTTTCGGGAGGCAGCCCGCAACGAATTTAGGTGTTTCTTTTTGCTTTTTTTGTGTCTTGATGATTGTTACTTCTGTATCAACATCATTGTATCTTTATTTTTCATCTTTGTGCCAAGTTATAGCCTCTTACGGCAAGGGAAGTAAAAGTTGTGACATGCTGTCCAGAAAACAGATTCTGTCCTCGTGACCAGACAAAATCCAGAAAAATCCCAGTTCATCTTTTTGAGCTGAAATTTTTACACAGTATGATATATACAATTACGAAACTTCCGTATGTTCTGAGTTTTTGGATTTGAGTTGCAGAAGTATCCCTAGAAAATTCTTTACTATCTGCTGTTCTGTTTTTCACAGATTCTGCCACGTTTTGTCTCTCCTTACTTTTGCAAACCTTAAGCTTGCTTTTTCTTTGCAAAAACTTTTTGTCACTCTTGAGAAACAGTAGCTCTTCAAGATTATCTTTATATCCAGTGGGGAAAAATTATTTATTAAGGGTACTAACCTCTCTAATCAGCTTATGATGAGTTATGTATGAAGGGAGTTTTCAAGTGTGCGATGGAAGATGATGAAAGAAGATCCAGGAGTGTCAAGCGCTCAAGCTTGGGGATGCCCCCATGCATCCCCAATAAATATTCAAGGAGACTCAAGCGTCTAAGCTTGGGGATGTCCCCGTGCATCCCCTTCTCCATCAACAATCATCTGTTCGTCCTTCGTCCCACTATATTTTTATCACTTCATGCGTTATGTGCTATGCTTGGAGCGTCTCGCTCTTAGGTTTTATTTTTAGTTTTCTTTATATTTGCTTGCTGTTCATAATAAGTTAGATCCCGTCTTACTTTGTGTGGGAGAGAAACACGCTCCACTTTCAAAATTTAGAACACATCATAGGATTTTTCCTGCCTATCTTTTTGTTGTTGTGTGTTCTTTATCTTGTCATAGCTACTGCCTTGTTTAGTTTTAGTTTTAGTTTGTCTTTAGCAAGAGCCTTGGCTTTTGTTTAGTTTGTTTCTGCAACTCTTTTTAGTTTTCATGTTTATCTTGTTAAGAGAGTTGGTTGTTGCACTGAGTTGTGTCTTGTCTTGAAAGTGGGTAATTGAGGTTGCTATTTCATTTTAGTAGTAGCTTGTAATAGTTTTGAGGTATTGATGTGAGTAATGTTTGAACTTTTGGTGTCAAGAGCTCTTGCCTATTAGTTATAGGTGTCGTATTTTGGGCAATCCGTGTTTATTTTCAAAACCTACAAAACTAGTTGAGAACTCTAGCTACTAGATGGATCACTACTCTTCTGAGGGGTCGAATATTAGAGTACACTCACGTACCATGAGTAGAGGATGCGCAAGGATAACCAAACCCCCATACACTCCTCCTCGGGGTACTTGTCTCTTTGTGAACCTCCTCATTAGATTGAGAGTTACCAATAATAAGTGCATGAGTTCTTCGGACTAATGTAAGTATTGAAAGTTGACACTTCCACCTTCCCATATTTTGCTAGCCTCTCATGTGTCGTGCATTGCCTTCTTCTCACTCCGAGAGTTGGTGTCCACCTTCGCCGGTACATCCAAACCATTGGCATGATACGCTCTGTCATCATAAGCCTCCTTATATCTTCCCTAAAAACAGCCACCATACCTACCTATCAAGGCATTTCCATAGCCTTTCCGAGTTATATTGCCATGCAACTACCACCTCTTCATGACTTGATCTTCATGTCATACATGTTCCTGCTACACTGGCAGCGACATACATTGCATACATCATGTTAGTTACTTCTTCTTTATGATTTTGAGTACCTTGTAAAGTGTGAAAGATTTCCTTTACCTTCTTGTAAAATAGAGTGTTGCCCTTAAGTGAGGAAAAGATCCCAAAGTGGACACAATAAAAGATCCCAAAGAGGACAAATGAGAGTTAAATAGAAAGAGCCATGGAGGCCACCAAAAAAATACAAAAAAATACAAAAAAGAGGAAAAAAAAGAAATAAAAAGAGAGAAAGGGGCAACACTACTATCCTTTTGAGAGATCCACACTAGTACTCCCTTTATATCCTTGTACTCCATAGAGATTATCTTTTTGCATATAGTTCCATTGGAGAGCTTCCTAGCTCGTATGTGCATCCGTTGCATGGCAATCCCTACTCCTCACATCATATCTATCATTTGGCATCTCTTGCCTATGATTGTCCTCATTGATGTGAGCCTTTCTCTTCCTTTTTGTCTTCCTCCTCCACCATATTTCTCTCTTTGCCATCCTAAGTGTCAACTCTCGTGCTTACGCTCATCCATTGCATGAGTGCTCAAAATATCGAAAAGGAGTGGATCAAATTGACTTGTACCTGGCTAGTGGTCTGGGGATGAGTCAAGATAAGATTCCAAAGAGGACCAAGTGTGAAACTTTAGTAGATTGAGTTCTCAACACAAAAATATTTTTTTTCTCGTATTCCCTATCCCCCTTCTTGCACACAAACATCATTTGGAGACATTCGGGTCACGGACAGCGAGAGCTCTTGCACCTATTGTTCTTTTGTTACTTGTTTCAATGCTAATATAGACTCTTGCATGTTATGACTTGAATTGAATCTCTAACCTTGATTGCTTTACTTTTCAAAGTTCTTTTATGGTTGCTAGCATGTCACCACAGAAATTATGTTGTTATCATTTACCTACTCGAGGACGAGGAGGAATTAAGCTTGGGGATGTTGATACGTCCAAAACGTATCTATAATTTCTGCTTGCTCCATGCATGTTTTGTGTGATATTGCTATGTTCTAGATACACTTTCATACATTTTTGATCATATTTGGACTAACCTATTAACTCAGTGCACCCCAGTGCCAGTTCCTGTTTTCTGTTGTTTTTCTATTTCAGTTTTCCCCCATATAAAAAGTGCCAGAAAAATTCGGGAAAATTCAGATAAAAAATCAGCGTGGAGGAAGCTTCGCGAAGAGCCCGGGAGGGGACAGAGGGGAGCCAGGGGGCCCAGGCGGCCACCCGGCGCGGCCCCACCCCTGGTCGCGCCAGGGGGGCGCCTGGGGCCCCTGGTCCACCTCTGGCTGCCCCCTTCTCCTATTTATTCTCCCTCACGGGAAAACTCTAGAAGAGGAACCCTATTCCGCGAACTCGCCTCTGTTCCGCCGCCGCCGCGCTTCCGAAGATCGGGAGCACCAGAAGGCCTCTTCCCGGCACCCTGCCGGAGGGAGGATTGACCTCCGGGAGTCTCCTCTCCACCATGGATGCTCCCCGGATGTCTCGTGAGTAGTTTTCCTTGGACCATGGGTCCGTGATCAGTAGCTATGTGATGTTCTCCTCCCCTCTTTGATCTTCATTGTTTAGACCTCGTGAGCTGCCCTACATGATCGAGGCATCTTTGTAATATTTCTGCTATTGCTATGTTGAGTTTGATAGGATCTGATGGATTATGAGGTTATGTTCAGATTGTGATAGAGTAATATATTTGGTTTTTATCTCTTATATTTTTGTTCTTAAGTAATTCTTGCATGTTCTCCGTTGCTGTTTATTGCTTTGGCCAAGTAGTAGGTAGTGACTTCAAGAGGGAACATTGTGCTAGATTGTGGGTTCATGCCCCCCGATGACACGCTTGAGTGACAGAAACATGAGTCTAGGGGATGTGTTGTTCCCACAAGGGGGAAAACAATGGTGCTTGTGACCGCGGTCACAAGGATTGTTTACTTTACGCAGAGTTCTTTTTAATGCAGTTGTCTGTTGCTTTGGATTTACACTTTGGGTGGGGCTCGCAACTTAATACCAGCGAGATGTTCTGGATAGATGTCTCAAGGTGGATGATTAGTAGTAGATGCAGATGGATTTCGGTCTACTTATCTTCGCGTACTGCATGTGCTTTTGAACCTCGTCCTTTCTTTTGTAGCATAGTTAGTATTGCGGTGCGTTCATAATCCTGTCAATTGCCTTTCTGTAATTTGTTTACCTCGCATAGCAATTTTATCGTCTTTTGGGAGAGAGACGTCACTAGCGAACATCACGTATCCCAGTCTATATCCTCATTATTGTTTCCGCGCTATATTTACTTTACTGCTTTTACTTGCTATCATTATCCCTTGCTTTTTACCCTTGTGAACAACAAGACCGAAGAGATTGACAACCTCTCTGAACTTCGTTGGGAACAAAGTTATCTGTGTCTGTGTGCAGGTCCGCGTCAGTTGCGCCGCTGGCACCTACTTATCATCTCTGGAGTCCTGCTGGAGACAAACCTTGGTATCTTCACCGAGGGAAAACTGTTGTTGCACTACATCTCAACCTTCCACTTGGGGTAACCAACGATGGGGCGAGAAGCCATCAGTGGTGTTGAAGCCAACTTCGACATCAGGAACGAGATCGAGGCTTCCCTTAAGAAAGTGATGAAGGAGATGTGGTCAAGTCTTTCCGCACTAGAACAAAAACTTTATCAGCTCCAAGCACAAATATATGATCTACACAACCAGAAATGTGAGTATGAACTAAAGTTTTTGCGCATGGGTTTAGGTGCTGAGTGCAGGATCCTGGAGACGGGAATGTCCTTCGAGACTGGAGAGGAGCTACCATGGAAGCGCTGCGCCAAGGAGTACCTGACTGAGAAGAACAAGAATGAGGAGTAAATCTCCTCGGGTAATGGCATCCCCTCAGCTTGTTCCAAGCTTGGGGGAGTGCCCGGTATCTTTATCTTTGTCTTAGTCTTTTAGAGTCAAGTAGAATCGTATCATGTCTAGGGAGTTTATTATATGAAATAGGTGTTTGCATTGAGGTCTATCACTCCGTCTGTGGAGAGATTGTATCCGTGAGTGTGGAATCGTCTATATTGGAATATTAATGAAAAGTCTATTGGTTCCTTCGCTGCACTCGGTATTCTCTTCACGCAATCGGCATCATATGACGATTCTTATGGGGAGTATTGACCTTATATCAGGTATGGCTTTGAAAACTTTATTTAATTTTTGCAAACATAGCTTTGGTCTTGACAACATACATGTTTTCTCAAGTAGCGACATAGCCAAAACCTTTATGTTATTATGCTTGAAGTGTTATGTTGACAAGGAAGGCAACTTGATGTGTTATGCTTACCTTAATGTTTATGCTTTATATGTTTTGCATCTAAATTAGCATCAACTGTCTGTTCTCTCAAAGCCTTTGCTAGCCAAACTCTTCGCCAAGTAGATTTCTGCTTCTGCATCCATACCCTGAAACCATTACCGTCCATGTGAGTCCACCATACCTTCCTATTCGTGGTATTCCCCTACCACTCCTATAAGTATAGAATTTATGTGTTATCCTTAAATGTTCAAAATCTTCTGTTTTGTGCCTCTTGTTTAGCTCATGAGGAAGTACTAGGTAATTCATGATCTTCTTAAGTTGGACAAGTTTTATCCCGGGATTTCATGTCTAATCTGCAAACCCATAATACGAGGAGGAACTGTCATGGGTGCACCCAGCTCGAAAGATAATATAACAAACAAACCCTCCTTCACGCTTGGTCTATGAGAAATCAGAAACTTTGGCAGTGATAAACAAAGGAGATTAAGGGGATGTGATCGTCCTCACTTGGGAGCCGTTCCTCGAAACTTGTCCATCTTGAGAAGTAATTGAGCTATCTATTAGCATTCGTTGACAAACTATGCACCGCCCCAAAATCTATTTTTATTCTGTTTGATTTAAGGATAGCACATGAGTTTTCCCTGCATGCCCTTAACAAGGCCTTTCTTCCACTTTCATGTTGAGTCAGTTTTCCCACTTCCTTCTTTTTCCTAAGAGAACAGACATTTGATGTTGATGAGGATTCATCCATATAGAGCTGCATTAAGTTTTGCCATGCCATATCCTTGTTGACATTATCTTTTGATAAGTAACTTGTTTGCGAAAGCTTTTTCCTAGCGAGCATCTTCCTTTGGGTTAGCGCTTGCACTTCATGACTATTAACATGTCCTTTCAAAAGCTTCAAATTGTTTGTAGTTGTCCTTTGACCAAGGTTATGTTTTCCATAATTTGATGAGTTTCCTCAGCCCTACTTTTGATTATAATTGTTATTACTTTCTCATGAGGGCCTTATGAGTTGAGGTTGCTGTTGAAGATGCTTGAGTTTGATGGAGAAACCTTGATGCTTCTTGTCCGTATTCTATTTATCGACACTTCACTCTCTAAACTTGTGGACAGGTTTATCGAGCTCAGTATTCGCTTGGGGACAAGCGAGGTCTAAGCTTGGGGGAGTTGATACGTCCAAAATGCATCACTATTTTATATAGTAATTCTTTCTTATTCATTGATATATTTCACGATATGATGCTATTCTTATGTTGTTTTGGCTTATTTTACACAGTTTGCAACTTTCCGGTGCCGAAGCAGCAGACGCAGCATTCAGCGGTAAAAAGTGGACGTTGAGTTGCTGAAGAAGAACACCTCCAAATTACCTGAAAATCGACGGAGGTTGTTTTCCAGCAGGATCACGAAGACACGCAAAAGAGCGACCAGAGGGGGGCCACAGGGTGCCCAGACGGCCACCTGGCGCGGCCCCACCCCTGGCCGCGCCGGGAGGGCGCCTGGACCCCCGGGGCCACTCCTGGCTCCCCCCTCTGGCCTATATACTCCTCGTCTTCCAAAAACCCTAAAAGAGGGAGAGTTTCCGGAGTTCCGCCGCCGCTCTGTGGCGGAAACCTACAGAGAAGAAAAGCCATCTCTGGCAGGCAGATTCCGCCGGGGAGATCACCTCCCGGAAGGGGAGATCGTCGCCATCGTCACGGGCATCATCGAGATCATCATCAACATCATCCCCATCATCAGCACCATCTCCACCGCTATCCAATCTTGTCTCACAATTGCAACTCGTGTTGTAATCCGTACTATCTATCCTCTCTACTCTATCGGTGTTGATTACTACTTTGTGGTGAATGCTATTGAGTTTTGTTGGAGAAATATTATTGTGTTCAGATTGTTTATCATCTATTTATCCCCACTGATCATGATCTCTTTTATGTCTTGTGAGTAGTTACTTTAGTTCTTGAGGACATGGGAGAAGTCTAGTTGTTAGTAGTCATATGATGTTGAAGTAATATGTGTTGGTTGATTTTTAAGTTGTGTTGTTATTTTCCTAGTGGTGTTGTGTGAGTCTAACACTCAACACTTTGCCTTATCAAGGACCTAGGGGAATGCATTGTGTATAAAGAATGCTTACGGTGGGTTGCCGGAGTGACAGAAACTTAAACCCTAGTTCGCACACTTTTGCAGAAGGGAACAATGGATCACCGATCGTATTGCTATGGTTAGGATTTTTCCTTAAATACTATCTTGTATTTGCGGATGCTTGCAAGGTGTTTAATCATAAGAGTACACTTATCTTAGTCTAGAGGGTGTACTAGCATAGATCCACCCACTCAACACTTATCAACACAACACATAGTACCGATACGGATTATGGCGAAAGCACATGACTACCTCTCCCGTGTGTCCTCAAGAACACTTTAGCTTTTATAAGTTCAGTTGCTAAGCCTCTCCTTTGCTAAGAAAGGATTGGGCCACTCTTTATTATCCAGTATCTTTTACTTTGCTCGTTTTTACTATCCTGTCGCTTATACCAAGAAAACCCCTAAAAAGTTATCTTTCAGTGCTTGCAGTTATCTCCTTACCGAAGTCACTTGCTACTAACTTCTGCTCCTCGTTGGGTTCGACACTCTTACTTATCGAAAACACTGCAATAGATCCCTCTACGTTGAGGTTCATCACCCTCCTGGCTGGGTCCCACACCCCCTGGTGCCCTACTTTGGCCCTATTTATTCTCCCGACGCAGAAACCTCAGAACAGAAGTCGCTTTTCCAATCTACGTCGCGGAGCCGTCGCAACCCTCTGTTCTTCTCCGGGAGAGCTAATCTGGAGGCTGCTTTGGCCTACGGTGAGGGGAAATCATCGCCATTGTCATCATCATCTCCTCTCCATCACCCCTCCATGAATTCCTCTCTCATGTGTGAGTAATTCCCTTGTTGGATATGTGTCGGGACCCGGGGTTTGCATATGTAATTCCAGTCACAATTCAATCATATGGAGAGCCGAGAGCCATACCCACTTTTCTAAGCAGACAAGGCCAAGTACAAGACACTCTTGGAAAGCTCGAACGTGAGGGGCATCCCATCCAGGCCCGGATGATCAACTGAGATGGGTCCTCATCGTCCGCTCACAAGTCTAAATGATTATGGGTGGTGAAATCCCATACCCATAGACAAGTCGCCTCAACCATATTATCGATTGAATCATAACACTTACATAAACAGACTCCAGCCCGATCTCTTAGTTGGGGTCTCGGGCGGGCTCAATCATACAACAAAGTGTGCCATGTGACAGCGTCACGAGCAATCACATCGCGATGCCCCAAGCTGCGCACATATAAGGGCCACTTGGTGTATAAAAGACCGTCGGCGAGAGCACAACTAAGGTATCGAACCCCACACATGACATGCATGATATAAACATACACGCAGCATGCATGCCAAGTGTATAACAACAGGTAACACAACATGAACTCTACAAACTCATAGCTTTATTGCATCTGCTAAACAGAGCAAATATAGTAGTGTTACAAGCAGAGATCACATCACTGTGATCCAACATTACATCATACAACAACGGAAGCAAATTATGTCTTAGTAAAGACAAGGTTAAAAAATGGCTTAAGAAGCCTTTAAGAAAACACAACGACCCTCCAGAGGGACCAGGCTGCTGTCTGGGACTACATTACTTCGTCGACGTTGAGCTTGAAGGGGGAGGCCACCATCAGGGTCAGTGGTCTCGTCTCTAAAACATAGAATAAGCAAACGTGAGTACAAAGTCGTACTCAGCAAGACTTACGTCAGAACTATACTACTCATGCTCAGATATCAAGGTAAAGGCAGGTGGGTTTGTAATGCAGAAAGCTTTGACTTGGCTATCCTGTACTACGACTACATAGAGTTGAGATGAGAGGCGCACACGAGTCCATCTAATCTTGATCACCACATCAATACACAACCATGGATCCTTCCTCGACTTCCCCACGAGGAAGCAACCCAAAGCACTCACACTTATCTTGCGATTTTTAGAGTATCCATTTGAGTTGTCTAATAATCAAGTAAAGATCTCCAAGTAGTCCATAACCACGGACACGGCTATTCGAATAGTTCATTAACCCTGCAGGGGTTTACTTCTTCACATACGTAGCTACCACTTATCGCCTAGAACTCGTCACCTTCAAGCGGTGTCGGCGACGATAGTACCACGACACTTACCTCACGGCTCCAACTCTAGTCCAGGGGATCGCCTATCTGAGTTGTACTCCAACCGGGAATCCGGCCGGGGTTTCCGTTCAGGACCCATACGATGTATGGACGGTCCGACAAGCCCACCTCGACGGATGGTGTTGCGCTTGCCTAAAACCGTGCTACGTTATGAAAGCAAAATAGAAGAAAATTAACCCATGCGAATCCTGGACCATAGTCGGGGTGAGTTAATAGGTTGAGAGGGGTCAATGAGCCCAACATGTGGTAGTAATCTGTGTCTTGGATCACAACACAAGAACTCGGGGCCTAGTGCAGTGTAAATGAGAAAACCCACTGTGTACTCCTACACAGCCTCTCATTGTTCACTTATATTAGGGTGAATTCATCAACACGTTACCACCTTGTTGCATGTGTTCACTACCATCCTGATACATCACCCAGATGGATCAACTTCATTGCAAACAACTCTAGCATGGCATAGCATAACATGGATGAAGGGCCACATGATGAACACAAACAATCTTGTATCTGCTAGGTTGAGGTTTGCTTAATACTGTGGTAGCAATCATAGGTCATGCAAAGAATGGGTTCAACTAGCGGTAGAACGGTAACATGCGAATCACCTAATCATGCATAAGAGAACAAGAGGGAAATTGGGTTTTTATAGATATGATCAAAGGGGGTTTGCTTGCCTTATTGTCGAGACTCAGGGGTGCCACTCTTCGGAGAAAACAGGGACTACTTCCGGCGATGGATCTATCGAGAAGAAGAAAACACCGAGACAAGAAAAGTATAAACATCACATTGCAATGCACATTCAAGAAATGAATCATGGCATGGTACTGATGTGATCAAGGTTCAATTTTCACATGTTAAATTGAAGTTGATTTGAATAAGAAATTCAAATTCAAACTCTAAATGTTGTTCAAATTAGCCAAAGTTGCATTTGCTAATGTTTGGATATGGTAAACCATTTTGTCATGTGTATGATATGCCTCTTAGGTGCATGTGATAAGTTTGGCATTGCAAAGATTTAATTTGAAATGATTTAAACATTTATTTTAAATTATTCCAAATAACCCAAATAGCTAAATGCTACTGGTTCATCATCATAGATGTGTTTTTCATCTATGAAAGTATGATATTTGGAATCCTTGAATTTTTCTGAAGATTTTTCATATATAAATTATTTGATTTGGAGTTATGGATTAAAAGTTATTGAATTTCAAAGATTTAACTATTTTCTGGATTTCTGTTAAATAAGAAAATGATTTATTGCGCAAGGCTGACGTCATCATGACATCATGGGGGCGCTGACCAGTCAACCTGACATGCGGGGCCCAACTGTCATTGTCTCTAGGGTTAACCCCGTTTTAATTAAAACTAACAGGGGTTTTAGGGGGTTAGGGGCCCACCTGTCAGTGGGTGATTAGGGTGGGGTTAGGGAGTGGTTAAGGGCCCTAATGGCCTAACCGGCCCGCGGCTAACCGCCGGTGGCCAAACCGCGGCGGCGCCCACTGGAACTGGCGGCTCCGGCCACGGGAGGCCACGAGGAAGGTGTCGTTTGGCTCCTCTCGAACGCGCGCTTCACGTGGACGCCAAGGGGAGGCCAGGGGGACGCCGAGAGCACGCCGGTGAGCAAGGGGACGCGGCGGCCGAGCTCGGGCTCGTCGGAGCTGGCGACGGAGTGCTTTTGGAGGAGAACGGGGAGGCTGGGAGGGAAGAAGAGCTCACCCTGAGCACGCGGGAGGGGGCGAGGAGACCGGAGGGGCAGCGGCGGCGGTGCAATTTGTCGGAGAGAGGCCACGGCGGCCGGAGCTCCACGGTGAAGCTCCCGTCGTCTACAGGGCGCCCGGCTCCAATTCCTTCAGCGCAGAGGGGCTTCGCGACGTCGTGGATCGCCTTGACACGTTGGCTTGGTGAGGGGTGGCCGGTGGGCACGCAGGTGCACGGCGGCGGACGGCGGGTGCGCTCGGGTCCTCGCGGGATCTCGCCGGGAAGAGAGGGGAAAGGGTCCAGGGGAGGGGGAATGGAAGGGGGCTGCTTGGGGGCGTCCACGGCGCCGGATAAGGGAGAGGGGGCAGCCAGGCAGCTGCCTGGAGTGCATGCCGTGGCCGCCGGCGATCTGCCTGCCTGCCTGGCTCGGGGAGGAAGACGCCCTTGCCCCTGGGCTGGGCCACCTCCCTGAGTTGGGCTGCAGGTAAGTGGGCTTTACCCCTTTTCTTTCTATTTTTCTTTTATTGCTTCTGTTTTATTTGTTTTGCTCTGGAAAAAAATACCAAAGCATTTTTAAAAATCCCCAAATATTTATCTTGGACATATGTGACATAGTACTAGCCACTCCCAAGTTTTGAGGATTTTTGGAATTCAAATAGCATTTTAATTTAATTTCCAAGCCTCTGTTTGAATATTTGAAAAATCATGAGCATGGGTTTGACTCCAAATCATTTTTTAAATGATCATACTCATTTATAGGACTTTTCAAAATTGTTTGGAGGAATTTTGGAAAAACTTTTTATCTGGCCTTTTATTTAAATTCTTTTTGAGGCTTTTCCAAATCCCCAATTCTTAAACCAAGAATTTAAACATGATGCAATTATTTCTAGTAATAAAAGCACATACCAAAACTAGGGTTGTGACAACTCGCCCCCACTCAAAAGAATCTCGTCCCGAGATTCAGAAGTAGTCGGGAAGAGGGTGGGGTATTCAACTCGAAGATGATCTTCTCGTTCCCAGGTGGCTTCCTTCTCAGAATGGTTGGACCACTGCACTTTGAGGAACTTGATCTTCTGACGTCGGGTGGTACGCTCAGCTTCATCGAGGATACAGACGGGATACTCTCGATATGACAGATTTTCTTGGAGATCAAGTGTTTCGTGGTCTACTTCGCGGATGGGGTCCTTGAAGCAACGCCTGAGTTGAGATACGTGGAAGACATCGTGAAGCTGAGAAATATGCGGCGGTAGTTCAAGTTGGTAGGCAACTTCTCCACGTTTACCTAGAATGCGAAAGGGGCCTATGTAACGTGGGGCCAATTTGCCTTTGATACCAAAGCGATGGGTTCCCTTCATAGGGGTAACCCGGAGGTAAGCCTTCTCGTCCAGCTCATAGCTTTCTGGCCTATGATGACGATCATAGTAGCTTTTCTGACGAGACTGGGATATTTTCAATTGCTCACGAACAATGTGAACCTTTTCTTCTGCTTCCTGGATCATATCCGGTCCAAAGAATTGTCTTTCACCGGTTTCTGACCAGTTCAATGGTGTTCGACATTTTCGTCCATAGAGAAATTCAAAGGGTGCCATGCCCAAGCTAGATTGGAAGCTGTTGTTATAAGCAAACTCGGCGAATGGAAGAGATTTCTCCCAACTCTTTCCGAATGAGATAACACAGGCTCTGAGCATGTCTTCGAGAATTTGATTGACTCTTTCTACTTGACCACTTGACTGGGGATGAAAGGCGGTGCTAAAGGAGAGATGGGTTCCCATAGCATTTTGAAAACTTTCCCAAAATCTAGAGGTGAAAAGACTTCCACGGTCTGAATTGATTTCCACAGGAACACCATGGAGAGAAACGATCCGGGAGACATATAAATCCGCTAACTGACTAGCAGTTATACTCTCGCGAACAGGAAGGAAATGAGCAACTTTGGAAAGACGGTCAATGACCACGAAGATGGCATTGTTTCCTTTCTGAGACTTTGGAAGGCCAGTGATGAAATCCATACTGACTTTATCCCATTTCCACTCAGGAATGACTAAAGGTTGAAGAGTACCAGCATGTCTTTGATGCTCTGCTTTCACACGACGACAAACATCGCACTCAGCAACAAATTGAGCGATTTCTCGCTTCATCCTAGTCCACCAAAATCTCTCGCGTAGATCTTGATACATCTTAGTACTACCAGGATGAATCGAGAGAGGGGTGTCATGGGCTTCCTTAAGGATCTGCTGCCTTAGACTCCTATTCTTCGGAACTACCATCCTATTCTCGAAGTACACAGTACCCTCATTGTCTAGGGTAAAACATTTTTCCTTATCGCTAGCAATGTTCTGTTTGATATGTCGGATACCTCGAGCACGTTGTTGAACAGCTTTGATTTGATCCCCAAGAGTTGGTTTCACAATCAAGGTGGAAAGGAATCCATGAGGAACAATCTCGAGATTGAGCTTTCGAAATTCCTCATAGAGAAGTGGTTGATACTGTTGTAACATGAGGTTATTACAATACGACTTACGACTTAGTGCATCAGCCATGACATTGGCTTTGCCTGGGGTGTAAGAGATACTCAAGTCGTAATCTTTTATCAACTCTATCCAGCGTCTTTGCCTGAGGTTAAGATCTGGCTGGGTGAATATGTATTTGAGGCTTTCGTGATCGGTATAAATTTCACAACGATTACCAAGGAGGTAATGTCGCCAAGTCTTCAGGGCATGAACTACGGCAGCGAGTTCAAGATCATGGGTAGGATAGTTCTCTTCATGTGGACGCAACTGGCGTGAAGCATAAGCTACCACATGTCGATCTTGCATAAGTATGCATCCTAACCCTTGCCGTGAAGCATCACAATAGATCTCGAAATCCCTTTTGGTGTCTGGAGGTGCAAGTACGGGTGCAGAAGTCAATCTTCTTTTTAGCTCTTGAAAGCTTTCCTCGCACTTGGGAGTCCATTGGAATTTCTTATCTTTCTTGAGGAGTTCAGTAAGAGGCTTTGAAACTTTAGAAAAGTTCTCGACGAAGCGGCGACAATAGCTTGCTAAGCCAAGAAAACTCCTAACTTGCTTAACCGATTCAGGTGGAGTCCAGTCACGGACGGCCTGAACTCTCTCGGGATTGACTGCAACACCTTTCGCAGAAATCACGTGGCCTAAGTAGGTCACTTCTGGTAGCCAAAATTCACACTTAGAGAACTTGGCATAAAGGCAATGCTCTCTAAGTTTCATCAATACCAGCTTAAGATGTTCTGCGTGCTCTTCTTCATTCTTCGAGTAGATGAGAATGTCATCAAGATAAACCACAACAAATTTATCTAAGTACTCCATGAAGATCGAATTCATCAAGCGCGAAAAAGTGGCTGGGGCATTGGTTAAACCGAAGGACATGACGGTGTACTCGTAAAGACCATAACGAGTAGTGAAAGCCGTCTTGGGAATGTCCTCGTTTCTGATTTTGATTTGATGATAACCTAATCTCAAATCCATCTTGGAGAAGACAGAGGATCCAGGAAGTTGATCATAAAGATCATTGATCCTGGGAAGTGGGTATTTGTTCTTTATCGTCGCCAGATTTAGCGGGCGATAGTCTACGCACATCCTTTCTGTTCCATCTTTCTTCGTTACGAACAGAACGGGGCAACCCCATGGCGATGAGCTAGGGCGGATGAAGCCTTTTGCCAACGAAGCTTCAAGTTGGATTTTAAGCTCAGATAACTCATGTGGGGCCATCCTATATGGGCGTCTGGAAATTGGGGCGGTTCCTGGGATAAGATCTACAATGAATTCCACACACCTGTCGGGTGGCATTCCCGGCAGCTCTTCTGGAAAGACATCCGGAAAGTCACAAACTATCGGAATATCTTCAAGGTTAGGAAGGGGATGCTCATTCAACGAATATAGCTGGGTTTCTGAACCTTGAGATGTGAAATGGACTATCTTGCCAGAAGGATGAGTGAGTTGGACTGATTTAGTGTCACAATCAATCTTGGCACGGTGTTTGGACAACCAATCCATACCTAAGATGATATCGATATCTGAAGATTTGAGGGCTATGAGAGAAGCAAGGAATACAACATACTCAACAGCAATCTCATTGTCATGACTTACCCTACTGGTACGCCATGTGGATCCTGGAGTTTTAATCATGAAAGGGTTAGGCAACTCCTCAAATGAAATGTCATGCAGGAGTGCGAACTTTTCAGACAAAAAGGAATGAGAAGCTCCAGAAACAAATAGAACAGAAGCTGGTTTAGAGTTGACAGGAAGTGTACCGAGTACAACCTTAGTATCCTCTTGGGCTTCTTTGATGGTGGCATGGTTCACACGTTCGTATTCAACAATAGCGGACTTGGCTTTGGAAGGCTTTGGTGGCTTAGCTTTGGCTTTATGTTTTGGACGAGGAGGAACATTCTCTTGCAATGAACACTGTCGTGCAATGTGGCCAGGATTACCACACTTGTAGCACAAACGGGTGTTAGGTTGTGGAGTTTGTATGGCAAGCTCTCTACTGCTTTTCTGGGCTTTCTTGCTTTGTGGAGATGGTCTTGGAATCAAGTGCGAAGGAAGGGCACTAGTTGGGATCCAAATTCGACGTTTCTGAGAACTTGAACTAGAAGAGGAAGCAAGATCACGATCACGCTTGCGAGACTCTTCAAAGACCTCGTTTCCATGCTCAGCTCTGAATGATCTATTGACAAAATCCTCGAAGTTGACGAATTCAAGGAGATTGAGATCATGACGAAGGACAGGGCTAAGTCCCTTGCGGCACCTTGCTTGCTTCTTGGCATCGGTTGATATCTTCTCAGGGGCATAACGAGAAAGACGATTGAACTCAGTCTTGTAATGATGAACAGTCATGTTTCCCTGAGATAGGTTGCAGAATTCTTCCCTCTTTCTTTCCATCAGCTCATCCAGAATGTGGTATCCTTGGAAGGCATCACGGAACTCCTGCCAAGTCACTACTGACCATCAGGCTGCATTGCAACAAAACTTTCCCACCATTCACCAGCAGCACCTTCCAGAAAGTATGCCGCGAACATCACACGATCATCTGGAGAAACATGCGCCGTCTCAAGCTTACGCTCGATGGAACGGAGCCAATCATCGGCATCAAGGGGCTCAGATGAACATCGAAAAACTGGCGGGTTCAAAAGGATAAAATCCTGGATGGATATTACCGCATCTCGCTGGAGAGAAGTATTCTTCTCAATGAGCTCCAAAAGGCGTGTTTGATCACGTCGATTTCGCTCAGCCTCCATTATGATTTCCGCTGCAGAAGGCGGTGAAGGAGGATCATCATCACCACTTTGATTACCGTGACCAGATTCAACACATCTAATTCCACTTGACATTCTGTGTGATAAAATCAACAATCAGAGTAAGATTTATGATGGAATCAAAGTAAAGATGATATAATTTAAGAGCGGACAAGATTGTAATCCAAAAGCATTGGAATCACTGGAAACACGGGACAAATCGGACAGCATACCGGCTGTACCGGGGTGGAAAAATGAATCAATCTGCAAGAATGATCAGAACCTTCTCAAAAGGCTCGAAGGGATGGTGACTCTAGACAACCAAAACATTCCTACAGCTAAGGAGAGTCAAACAACGAGATGTTCTAGTATAGACATAGAAGAGTCTAGTCCTATCTTCCCGTAGAAAAGATGAGGGTGACTCAGAACTCAGATCGATGAGGGTAAGGAGAAAAATGAAGCCTTACGTTGTTCCCTTATACCCAAAGTAACTATATAACTATAGAATGCTAGACTCGACTTCGGCCAAGGTTTACTAATCCTACAGGCAGTCCTGCTCTGATACCAAGTCTTTCAGGACCCGGGGTTTGCATATGTAATTCCAGTCACAATTCAATCATATGGAGAGCCGAGAGCCATACCCACTTGTCTAAGCAGACAAGGCCAAGTACAAGACACTCTCGGAAAGCTCGAACGTGAGGGGCATCCCATCCAGGCCCGGATGATCAACTGAGATGGGTCCTCATCGTCCGCTCACAAGTCTAAATGATTATGGTGGTGAAATCCCATACCCATAGACAAGTCGCCTCAACCATATTATCGATTGAATCATAACACTTACATAAACAGACTCCAGCCCGATCTCTTAGTCGGGGTCTCGGGCGGGCTCAATCATACAACAAAGTGTGCCACATGACAGCGTCACGAGCAATCACATCGCGATGCCCCAAGCTGCGCACATCTAAGGGCCACTTGGTGTATAAAAGACCGTCGACGACAGCACAACTAAGGTATCAAACCCCACACATGACATGCATGATATAAACATACACGCAGCATGCATGCCAAGTGTATAACAACAGGTAACACAACATGAACTCTACAAACTCATAGCTTTATTGCATCTGCTAAACAGAGCAGATATAGTAGTGTTACAAGCAGAGATCACATCACTGTGATCCAACATTACATCATACAACAACGGAAGCAAATTATGTCTTAGTAAAGACAAGGTTAAAAAATGTCTTAAGAAGCCTTTAAGAAAACACAACGACCCTCCAGAGGGACCAGGCTGCTGTCTGGGACTACATTACTTCGTCAACGTTGAGCTTGAAGGGGGAGGCCACCATCAGGGTCAGTGGTCTCGTCTCTAAAACATAGAATAAGCAAACGTGAGTACAAAGTCGTACTCAGCAAGACTTACGTCAGAACTATACTACTCATGCTCAGATATCAAGGTAAAGGCAGGTGGGTTTGTAATGCAGAAAGCTTTGACTTGGCTATCCTGTACTACGACTACATAGAGTTGAGATGAGAGGCGCACACGAGTCCATCTAATCTTGATCACCACATCAATACACAACCATGGATCCTTCCTCGACTTCCCCACGAGGAAGCAACCCAAAGCACTCACACTTATCTTGCGATTTTTAGAGTATCCATTTGAGTTGTCTAATAATCAAGTAAAGATCTCCAAGTAGTCCATAACAGCGGACACGGCTATTCGAATAGTTCATTAACCCTGCAGGGGTGTACTTCTTCACATACGTAGCTACCACTTATCGCCTAGAACTCGTCACCTTCAAGCGGTGTCGGCGAGGATAGTACCACGACACTTACCTCACGGCTCCAACTCTAGTCCAGGGGATCGCCTATCTGAGTTGACCCCAATCGGGAATCCGGCCGGGGTTTCCGTTCAGGACCCATACGATGTATGGACGGTCCGACAAGCCAACCTCGACGGATGGTGTAATAGCCCACATGTAATAAGTGCAAACACCATGTATTTTACTTTCTCTGTTGGACTTGTAACTTGGCATGGTGGAGGTTTATATCATTTCATGTGATGATTTAAATTGGCATGGAGATTGGAGTCATGTTGGGTTGGTTTCTTTTGCATCCAAAGTGGTTCAAGAGGGGCAGTCATGGAATTTTCCTTGCCACATGCTCACTCCTCTTGATCCCAAACTTGGCCTAGCCATTTCATTTCATATGGCAAGGGTTTTAAAACCCTCAAGGCATTTTTGCCACCAACAAAAACAGTAGCCCTAGTTCAAAGTGTTTTGAATTCAAAAACAGGGCCACATTTTTGTTGTTGCCAAAATTGGCCAAACCACTTTTGAAAAATCTAGAAAAATGCAAGGATTAAGAATTTCAAACTCATGGAATTTTGAACCTTTTATTTTTCTCTCAAAAACCCTTCAAAGTCCTTTTCTATTTAATTTTAAATAGAAAAAGGTACTGTTTTGCTTGTGGAGAATTTTCACTGCATGCAAAAATGATCAAACCAATTTTGGATGATCAAACATCCTTTTAGGGGATTTATAAAATATTTGGAATATTTTTATGACCCCTAATCCTTTCCTTTTTCTTTTATTTCTTCCTGCTGCTCTTTTTCTTTTGGAAAACGGGCTGCTTTTCCTTTTTCTTCTCCCCTCCAGCCCAACTGGGCCGCTTGGATTCAGCCCACCAGAGCGCGCCGTCCCTTTTCTTTTTCCCTTCGCCCCTCTCTCACTGCCACCGGGGCCCGCGTGTCATCCCCTTCCTCTCTCTCGCTTTTCCCTGGACGCACATGGCGCCGTGGGGAGACGCCTGGACCTGCTGCGTCCACGTCGCCTCCCCCTTTGCCTATAAGAGCCCCCCTCCTGGTGGCCTAGGGTTTAGTTTTTCCCCTCGGGCTGCGCCGCCGCCGCCTCCTCCGTTTCTTCGCTGTTCCGGCCGATTCCGCCATGGACAGGAGGTCCATGGCTTGAACTCCGCGCAGCACGTCGCCTTCGTCCATGACGCCGTCAGCCCGCGTCCAACACGACCTCCTCCGAGCCGCTCGACCCCCTCTTGCCCCGCTGTGAGCTCCACCTCTTCTCCCCTGTTTCTGCAAGAATCCTGTTCCGCCGTGTTTTTCCGTCGAGACGCAGCTCCGATCCGTAGCGCGGCGAGCTCGTCTTAGCCGTAAAATGGATTCACGGCACATCCAGCTCCGTCCTGCAGCGAGCAGCGAAGCCGTGGTGCCCTGCAGAGGATGGCGTCGACGCCGGAATTCGTCGCGCGAGGAAGCTGTCGCCTGAACCTTCGTCAGACAGCAGAAAGCCATCTTCGTTCTTGTTTCAGACCACGCCACCTCCTCCTTTCGCCGCCGAGCAGTGCGCGCCGCGTCCATGGCGTGTCCATGCGTACGCGTGCGTGCCCCGCGGGTGTCCAGTACGTGTACAGTGCAGCCATGGAGCCCTTCCTGTACGCGCACGCCGCTCCGCAAGTTGACGTTTTTCTGAACCGAAGTGCAGGACGGCGCCGCCTCCCTTTTCCGGCGAGGCTAGCATCCTTTTTGCGTGGTCTCCGGTGAGGTTCCGGCGCCTGTTGTGATCCTGTTTGTCCCATCTAGATGTCCCCGGCGACAGATGTACGCAGTGGATGCGGGGGTCGCCGGAAGAGGTCGCCGCGCAAGCCTGACAGAGCAGCAGCTGCGTTTCAGTGAACAGCTTCAGAGAACCTTTGTTCTCTTTAAGTTGCTCGCGAGCCCCCTTTGGTCACAAGTCGAACGGTAGCCGAGTTGGTCGAGCACCCGTTGCTGCAGCGCGAGGTCGCGGGTTCGAGTCCCCTTCGGCGATTTAAACCCCCATTTTTGCTCCGTTTGGAGTTGGCGTGCGAACCACTGGGCTCGGCCCATTTGCCTTAGCGCAGCAGGGGGGCAGCAGCAGTGGGCTGCTGTTCGAAACCGGCCCAAGTGGCCTGGACTCCCCGTTTCTTTATTTTTATTTTTATTTAGTCTTTTCTTTTCTGTTTTAATTCATTTAGGATTTGAATTTCAAATTCAAATCTGTTTTTGCCCAAGTTTTCAAACAGAGGCATCCCATATATCAATTTGGGGTAGTTTGAGCTACTGATTGCAGTAGTGATACTCATTTTTGCATCTGACCCCTTCTAAATATTGGAGTTGTGTCATTTTGCAAATAAACCCCCTGTTGCTTTTATTTAATTTTGGAAATTGGTTCAACTTGCAAATTGCCCATATCATATATGATTTTGGGTAGTTTTGCACAAGGAGTTGCATGGTGATAATGTTTTCATCAACTGAACCTTTTCAAAATTCATGAGGTGCAATTTTGCACTCAGCCCCCTGAACTTCAGTTGAATTTGCAACTGCTTTTGCAAATTCAAATGGAGGCATGTCATATATGTTTTTGGGGTGTTTTTCTGCAAGGATTTCAGCAGTGATGTTTTATTGTTGAGTTGAGCATTTTCTTTTAGACAAGGTGTGATCACCTGGTCCAGAAGCTTCAGGTCTGTCTGTCTACAACACCTCAGCTTCAGTGCATCTGAGATGTTGTTCATCTGATCTTGCCAAGGCAGTTCCATCCTATCCTTTCTTCAGTCAGCCTTAACATATTGTCATATGCCATGGGCTGACCTCCAACAATTGTTGCACCTTCTTAAGTGTCAATTTCACCGACACTACTCCGTCTCCGGAATCATTGTTTTACTTTCATGTTATTTAAATTCCTGTAATGCTTTGTTGTTCATGTCATGCTATTTACACCTAAGCTAAGGCTCAGACCAAAGCCATTACAATGTAAATAAAATGCATATGAAAGTGATGACTTGTCGTCATCACCTTCATTTAAACTTGACTAGACAGGGTCATATCATGCAAATAAAAACCTGATCATGCCATCCTTGTTTGAGTTACTGCAGTCGCTTACTTGTGTGCCTTTTCCTGCCGGTACCTTACGTTAGCACCTGAGACCGCCGAGGAGACTTACGTGGAGCTGTCCGACACCGAGCCCGAGGGTACCGTGAGTGCTGCTACGACTACCTTACCAGGCAAGGGGGAGATCTGTGTCATTACTTTATAACTTTCTGCTCATGCCTAGCTGTAGATCTAGAACGTTATTGCTTGATCCTATCTACATTATATGTCATGTTTAAACCCATACAGCCATGATCCCCACATCCCAGCAAACCGTTGTTCTGCTAAGTTACCGCTGCTCAGCCATTGCTTAGTATGGATAGAAAACTTACTGCTTACCCTATATATTTATGGTTGGGATATCATGCTATAAAAGAAGTTGGTTGATATTTATTATTATTAAATGATGTTAATTTGTAATCGACGAAAGGTGGAAGGCTGGACTATTTCCCTTCTGGTGTTTTGTTCCAGTTGAGTCACCTAGGACCCGAGTTCCGGGTATTGTGTTTCTTGATGAGCGTGCCTAATCGTGTGTGGGGTTTTATGGGGCCCCCTTGTCTTACCTACTTAGCCTCGTACATTCTAGTGGTGGCCCGAGCTGATTTACATTTGCAATGTGTGTGTGCTGGTTGGATCCCCAGTTGTTTCCAAACCAAACCAGGGCCAGGAGGACATAGTTGCTTGGCTGGCCCACCTTGTCCGGCTGAGGACCCGGTCTCATAAGAGAACTAACCGGTTATCCAAACCTGCGACAGACGGTAGAGACCGATTCGAGAGCGTGGCCAGCTTTTGAGTTGGGTGTCGACTCACCGGGGGCCACCCGGATTTGTGCGTTGTTAGTTAGAAGGACTCTGACGTTCCGGAGTTTCAGGCGCTTACCTAGCCAAGTGGAAACCGGACGTACATGCGACGTCTATAATGGACAGTTGGTACACCCCTGCAGGGTAAATCTTTTCGAAAAGCCGTGTCCGCGGTTATGGACTACTTGAGACCTACTCCTTGTTCATAGAATAACATCAATGTTAAACATGCTATAAAACTTGACAAACCGTGTGCGTGCCTTGGTTGTCTTTCTTCGTCCAGGGGGACCGAGAGGGAAACGAGGTTGTGTTATGTTTGCGTAAGTAGGTGGATAGCTGACTTACGACACGTTGTCACCGCTACTTCTTGGATATCATCTTTATTCTGATAGAACGTGTAGCCACCATATATGCTAGTACGGCTGCAAACTGTCTCTACCTTTACCTTACCTGTAGCGTTAGTTATTCCGTAATGATATGTTCTCACCCCCGTTTACTTTTCCGCCTTTACCGCTTTGCCTGATCGGCCGCTGCAGTGGACTACTACCTCGACCCCAGCACTGGACGATACTACGTGGAGGTGTCCCCGGAGGATGACGACGAGTACGACTACTCCGACCAGTAGGATCCTTTAGTTGGGCTCAGACGTTCCCGTGGGTGGATTTATGTGTAGCCCTCTCTAGGGAAATTTGGATCTTGACCGTACTCGGTCCATACTTGCTTCCGCTTGGTGTATTGATGCGATGTACTCATGATATTGTTGTATTAGACAGTGGCGTTGTATGCCCTGCTCTATTTATCTCTACATGTATTTCCTTTCTTGTAGAGTTGTGTTTTCTATACCTGTTGTCGAGAATCGGGCAGCGACACGAGTGCGAGTGTCGTGCGCCGGTGGCGTTTGATGCGCTTCTAACTCCGACCGGACGCGAAAGCGACTAGTTAGAGTTAGTACCGCATCAGGGGCCTTACAGATGGTGCTGCGCTTGCCTAAAACCGTGCTACGTTATGAAAGCAAAATAGAAGAAAATTAACCCATGTGAATCCTGGACCATAGTCGGGGTGAGTTAATAGGTCGAGAGGGGTCAATGAGCCCAACATGTGGTAGTAATCCGTGTCTTGGATCACAACACAAGAACTCGGGGGCCTAGGGTAGTGTAAATGAGACAACCCACTGTGTACTCCTACACGGCCTCTCATTGTTCACTTATATTAGGGTGAATTCATCAACACGTTACCACCTTGTTGCATGTGTTCACTACCATCCCGATACATCACCCAGATGGATCAACTTCATTGCAAACAACTCTAGCATGGCATAGCATAACATGGATGAAGGGCCACATGATGAACCCAAACAATCTTGTATCTGCTAGGTTGAGGTTTGCTTAATACTGTGGTAGCAATGATAGGTCATGCAAAGGATGGGTTCAACTAGCGGTAGAACGGTAACATGCGAATCACCTAATCATGCATAAGAGAACAAGAGGGAAATTGGGTTTTTATAGATATGATCAAAGGGGGTTTGCTTGCCTTATTGTCGAGACTCGGGGGTGCCACTCTTCGGAGAAAACAGGGACTACTTCCGGCGATGGATCTATCGAGAAGAAGCAAACACCGAGACAACAAAAGTATAAACATCACACTGCAATGCACATTCAAGAAATGAATCATGGCATGGTACTGATGTGATCTAGGTTCAATTGTCACATGTTAAATTGAAGTTGATTTGAATAAGAAATTCAAATTCAAACTCTAAATGTTGTTCAAATTAGCCAAAGTTGCATTTGCTAATGTTTGGATATGGTAAACCATGTTGTCATGTGTATGATATGCCTCTGAGGTGCATGTGATAAGGTAGGCATTGCAAAGATTTAATTTGAAATGATTTAAACATTTATTTTGAATTATTCCAAATAATCCAAATAGCTAAATGCTACTGGTTCATCATCATAGATGTGTTTTTCATCTATGAAAGTATGATATTTGGAATCCTTGAATTTTTCTGATGATTTTTCATATATAAATTATTTGATTTGGAGTTATGGATTAAAAGTTATTGAATTTCAAAGATTTAACTATTTTCTGGATTTCTGTTAAATAAGAAAATGATGTATTGCGCAGGGCTGACGTCATCATGACATCATGGGGGCGCTGACCAGTCAACCTGACATGCGGGGCCCAACTGTCATTTTCTCTGGGGTTAACCCCGTTTTAATAAAAACTAACAGGGGTTTTAGGGGGTTAGGGCCCCACCTGTCAGTGGGTGATTAGGGTGGGGTTAGGGAGTGGTTAAGGGCCCTAATGGCCTAACCGGCCGGCGGCTAACCGCCGGTGGCCAAACCGCGGCGGCGCCCACTGGAACTTGCGGCTCCGGCCACGAGGAAGGTGTCGTTTGGCTCCTCTCAAACGCGCGCTTCACGTGGACGCCAAGGGGAGGCCAGGGGGACGCTAAGAGCATGCCGGTGAGCAAGGGGACGCGGCGGCCGAGCTCGGGCTCGTCGGAGCTGGCGACGGAGTGCTTCTGGAGGAGAACGGGGAGGCTGGGAGGGAAGAAGAGCTCACCCTGAGCACGCGGGAGGGGGCGAGGAGACCGGAAGGGCAGCGGCAGCGGTGCAATTTGTCGGAGAGAGGCCACGGCGGCCGGAGCTCCGCGGTGAAGCTCCCGTCGTCTACAGGGCGCCTGGCTCCAATTCCTTCAGCGCAGAGGGGCTTCGCGACGTCGTGGATCGCCTTGACACGGTGGCTTGGCGAGGGGTGGCCGGTGGGCACGCAGGTGCACGACGGCGGACGGCGGGTGCGCTCGGGTCCTCTCGGGATCTCGCCGGGAAGAGAGGGGAAAGGGTCCAGGGGAGGGGGAATGGAAGGGGGGCTTCTTGGGGGCGTCCTTGACGCCGGATAAGGGAGAGGGGGCAGCCAGGCAGCTGCCTGGCGTGCATGCCGTGGCCGCCGGCGAGCTGCCTGCCTGCCTGGATCGGGGAGGAAGACGCACTTGCCCCTGGGCTGGGCCACCTCCCTGAGTTGGGCTGCAGGTAAGTGGGTTTTGCCCCTTTTCTTTCTGTTTTTCTTTTATTGCTTCTGTTTTATTTGTTTTGCTCTGAAAAAATACCAGAGCATTTTTAAAAATCCCCAAATATTTATCTTGGACATATGTGACATAGTACTAGCCACTCCCAAGTTTTGAGGATTTTTGGAATTCAAATTATTTGAATCCAATTCAAATAGCATTTAAATTTAATTTCCAAGCCTGTGTTTGAATATTTGAAAAATCCATGAGCATGGGTTTGACTCCAAATCATTTTTAAAATGATCATACTCATTTATAGGACTTTTCAAAATTGTTTGGAGGAATTTTGGAAAAACTTTTTATCTGGCCTTTTATTTAAATTCTTTTTGAGGCTTTTCCAAATCCCCAATTCTTAAACCAAGAATTTAAACATGATGCAATTATTTCTAGTAATAAAAGCACATACCAAAACTAGGGTTGTGACAATATGTGCCCTAGAGACAAATTAATAAAGATATTTGTCACATATCCGTTTTGTTCATAATACGTTTATACTGTGATATAACTGTATTACTTGGAAATACTAATACAGGTGTAGTATAAAACATGGTCCGTAGTTTAACTCGGGTAAACTATCTCATTGGGCAATTGATTGATCAAGCTTTCCTGATCATGGCGACACTTAAGTCCATTGACAATGAGGTCATATCGTTAAGGGGAATGATGTGATGGACGTACACCCACCTAAAGTATTGCAATGTGATCGAGTCACATAGTTCAGCGTTGCTATGACTTTGTAACGTATGGCTTAGTCCTTAGACCGTAACGATCATACGTAATTTTCATCTATGAGGAGACTTTGATTTGTATCCCACCGCCTGACTGAAATATGCTGGCTATAACGGTGCACTTTGGGTATTCCGAAATAAATGGTTGATGAGTATGTTAATAGATCAGTGAGGGATTTGTCGGTCCTTGTGACAGGACAGGTACTCTGGGCCCACTCGGTGATATTGCATCAACACCTTGCAAGGACGTGACTAGGTCACAAGAGATGCAATGATCATGGACGAGAGAAGTTGTTTGTTGTGAACGAGATGTGAACACGGTATGTAGGATACCGACGATCAAACCTCGGACAAACAAAGTACCGTAGCACAAAGGGATTACGTCATATCATTAACGGTTTCCAAAAGCGATCGAAGTTCATTCGATGGAAGCGCAGGGGCTGTCAAGGATTGTAACCAGGTCCAACTGATGAAAGGATCCGGAACTTTTATGTGACCAAGCTTCTTCCTTTTTCCTTGAAAGGAGATGCTAGAGCATGGTATGATGCACTACCATGCGGTTCCATTCAAAGTCCTCAAGATATGGCTATATCTTTCGTTGATAAGTATTTTCCTGCTCATATGCAACATGCTGCTTTGCAAAGAATTTATAACTTTAAACAGTTGCAGGATGAGCATCTCCCTAAAGCTTGGGGGAGATTTTGCAGTTTGCTGAAGGCTAGACCGGGACATGAGATCCCTAAGAATGAATTACTTGATATATTTTATGCTGGTCTAACCGATGGGTCTAAATCCTATCTAGATAGTTGTGCTGGTTGTGTTTTCAGGCAAAGAACACCGGACGATGCGGAAGATTTGATGAGCAAGATTGCCAAAAACCATGAAGATTGGTCCGTGCCTGAAGCACCTTCACCACCAAAGAAGAGTGGCATGCTTGTCCTAAGCCCCGAAGATATGCAAGAAGCAAAGAAGTCTATAAAAGAGAAAGGAATTAAAGCTAAAGGCGTGAAGAATCTACCCCCAATTTAGAAGTTGTGTGAGCCTAACACTCACCCACCTATGGTAGAGGTACACTCTCTTTTAGATTTCAATGCAAGTGAAATCCCTAAAGGTAAACCTCCTGACCAACGTTTAGATGAGCTTGATAATTTTATTATGAAGCAGAGTCATTTCAATGAGAAGATACAAGGTCAGTTGCATGATAATACTCTTACTATCAAAAGTTCGCTTGATGTTCTAGGAAGAACAGTTAATGATGTTAAATGTCTTGTGAAGCATTTTAATATGGTTCAAACTCAGCTTGAACAAATTTCTAATGTGCAAAAAGAATAGCTTGCTAATAATGCCAAACAGGACAATTTACAGGCTTATGGTATAAAGACCCGGGGTGGATCACACACCCAGGACCCTCTCTACCCAGAAGGGCATCCAAAGATGATCGAGCAAGATTCTCAAGTGTAGGAAGAAGAAATTGTTAGCTCTCCAAAGAAGAAGAAGAAGAAAAAGAAACACAAGGAAGCTGTCAATTCCAATGATCCAATAGAAGAAGAAGAACAAGCTGTTGATCCAAACAGCATATCTACCTCCGATGCTGAGACTGAAGACGATGCTGAACCTGGAAAAGATGCTGAAAAGAATGATCCACCCGAGGTTCGTGAAGAAGAAGCACCCGATAAGCGCAAGAAGTATACTAGAGAAGCCTTTCTTGCAAGGATACATGGGAAGGAACGAGAACCATGGGTACAGAAACCCATGCCTTTCCCAAGCAAGTTCGTCAAAACCAAAGAAGAAGAGCACTACAACAAGTTTTGTGAGTGGATGAAACCTCTTTTTTCTCAAATCCCTTTGACTGATGCTATTAAGTTACCTCCTTACTCTAAATATATGAAAGATATTGTTACTAATAAGAGAAAAGTCCCTAATGAGGCAATATCTACTATGCTTGCTAACTACTCTTTCAGTGGCAAGATTCCTGAGAAGCTCGGTGACCCAGGTATACCCACCATTCCTTGCTCCATAAAAAATATGTTAGAACTGCTTTATTCTTGGTGCAGGAGTGAGTGTTATGCCCTTTTCTCTCTACAAAAGACTTTGTTTAGAGAAACTAATTCCTACAGATATCTCTCTCCAGATGGCCGACAAGTCCACGGCCATCCCGATCGGTATTTGTGAGGATGTTCCTGTTGAAGTTGCCAATTGCTTAATACTTACTAATTTTGTTGTGCTTGACATGCCCGAGGATGGGAGCGTGTACATTATCCTTGGTAGAACTTTTCTTAACACCGCAGGTGCTATTATTGATTCCAATAAAGGGAAGGTTACCTTCAACGTGAATGACAAAGAACACACGGTGTATTTTCCGAAGAAGATCGACAAAAGGCATGGCCTTAACTCCATTGAGAATATCGAGACCGTGAAGATTGGAGAATGGGATTTCCACTACATGTATACCATAAATACAAGACAATTAAGGTGGGGACAATTTCCATTAAAGTGAGAGTGCAATGATCACTTCATAAGAGGCGAGATTTTCTGCGCTATATACCACAGGTTTGTTGGTAAGACTTGATCAACCTTGCTAACTAGCATGTTTTATATAGGTAAAAAGTTGAGCTTGTTATGTTCTCATTTCCTTTAGCTTTTATTCTCCTTCTTGTACCTAAGTTCCTTTGTTCAAAGCTTCACTTGTTCTAAATTTTGTCTCAAGTTCACGAAAGTTTTTGCAGCTTTTTGAACTTTGAAAAATTCTCTACAGTGAAGTTGCCCAGAAAATTCTAGAAAAATCAAAATCAAAATTTCCAGGTAAAAAGCCATCAGGAGGCACCTGAGGGTGACCAGGGGGTCCACCCCTGGCCCAGGAGGCCAGGTGGCGCGGCCCAGCTCCTGGCCGCGCCACCCACCCTCCTAGGGCCCACAGGCACCCCCTGCTGGCATCTCTTCTTCCACTCTCTCTCTCTTTCAACCCAAAAACTCATGTTCTTGCTCTGGTTTCGTGTTCTTGCTGCTCTTGAGCACGGAACTTCGATCTCCTTCTACAACCACTCGTTTGAGCTAAAATTTGGAACAAATACTCTCTAGTATGTGACTCCCTCACCCCTAGAATTAGTTTTCTAGTTGGTGGCTTCATTAGTGAGTATTTAGTGGTTCTTGGTGCTGTTTAGTTGAGCTTAAATGTTTGTGTAGAAATTTATTTTTCAAGTTTTGTTGCTAGTTTGAGCCTTGGTAAAGTAAGTAGAATGTTTTGCCCAAACTAGTTTTGCTTAAATCTTCGTTTTTGTGAATTGTTAAAAATTTCAGAAATGGAGAGGCTAGGAAAGTGGCTTGGGAAGAAGAACCCGAGCGCTCTAGCCGGGTTACGCGTTCCGCAACTTCACCTTCGACCACTAGGGTGAGCTACAATGAAGATATCGTACCCATAGAGATGTTGGACGCGTCACCCGCGAGAGCCATGGCATTTCCATGCGAAGATTTCATGGAGGATGCCGGCATACGAGAAGAGTTCTATGCTCTATGTGCCAATGCAGGTTTGACACGGCTTGTTACGAGCCGTGTACCACAGTACGAGACACTCGCCGCTATTTTTGTTAACAGTTTCAGGTTTTATTCTGACAATGATACTTTGGTGTTTCGACTTTATGAAAGATTGCTGACCATGCCTATGAGTACATTTTGTGAAGCTTTAGGTTTGCCAGGCTTGTTCGAGAAGAAGAAGAGGAAAAATGTCCAAACTGTTGCACTCAACACCCTCCTCGACTCGTTCTGTAACACTGAAGTGAGGTCATCCAACCGTCAGAAGATTTCCAATATTATGTTCCCTCACCTTAGGTATTTCGCCTATTATATTGCTAGAGGAGTGTTGGCTCGAGACAACACGAGCAACACTTCTACGCCTGATACTGCTATCATGGCGAATGCCCTCTCAGGGAAGCACGAGTATCATGTGGGTTCGCTTATTGCAAAACGCCTTGCTACTAATAGTAACAAGGGGGGCCTCTTTGGTGGCGTCTATGCCACACTTCTTTTGCAGTTTCTCCAAGGAGAACCGCGCCCAGATGATGTAATCTTTCCTTTTGTTAGCCTTGACTTGGCTGCCATGAAGAGGCATTTCTTTGTTACTAAGACCTCTGACCGCTATACACTTGATTATATTTTGCGGTTTAAAGACGGTGTGGCACGCACTGTCCTTCTACCTGCACCACTTGTGTTTGATTTTTCTCGCAGGAACGGATTTTGTTTTTTCGTGGCCAAGTTTGATGAGATCACGGGGAGATACCAGTTTCACGACCCCACGGAGGGGGTCGAGCCAGACGAGGAGGAGCACGTCGTGTATCCGCCCGTTCAGGAGGAGCACGTGGTATATCCACCATTTCAGGAGGAGACCGTCACCTCCTGGGGTGAAGGGTCTTCCTCTGGATGGGGAGAGGGACCTTCCTCTTCCACTTGGGAGGATCCGAGGACTTCAGTGTACGCACCGGAGGGCTCATACAACCCTTGGGCTTACCATTATCCCGGAGCAGGAGGCTCCTCGGGACCGCAGTAGAAGAGCCCAACTTAGGCCAAAAGCCTAAGCTTGGGGGAGTACGTTCTCTCCTCCCCTTTTCCATTGTATCTACCGTTGGTTCGCTTTTATCTTTTTGCAAGTTTTTGCATGTTCTTCTTTGTTCTTTTAGTTTGCAGAAACCCAAAAAGATTTCTCCTTTCTTTTTCTTTCGTTAAACCTTAAAAAAACAAAAATATGTTTCCTTTGCTCTTTAGTTTGCTTTGTTTCAGAGTTCAGCTCGAGTCAGTGATGATTATAATTTCCTACGTTCGATCGTGCAAGTGACAAGGCAGTAATGACGAAAATCAACGGAAAGGATGCAACAAGGAAAGCCGGTATGAACTCTTTTTGTTTCTACTTTTGTACATATGCCTGTACTTATGATTAGAGACCAGCTTGTAGCGACATAGTGCTATGTTTACAATGCTTTCCCAGTGGTTCATGCTTTCTTTGTGGTTAGTCTCAAATAGCTAGAGTTTATAATGTGTTGCTTGAAATGATTGACATGCATTGCATTGTTCATGGTGTGGCATATTGAAGTGGTATTTCCCTCCGGGGGGTTCTTGGATTGACTTGGCACATGTTCACGCATGTTAAGACTAAAAAGTATGTTCTGCCTTGATGATCTTTTTACTTCAGGGTGAGTTATATCACTTTCATGCCCGATTCAATGTTGCTTTGTCGCTCTGCATGATTATGACTGTTATGCTCTCTAGTTGGTCACTTCCCCGTCTTTTGCTAGCCTTCCTCCAGCACCAAGAGGAATTCTGCTTGTGCTTCCACAATCACCTTTCTAAACCCAGTTGTTCCATTTGAGTCCACCATACCTACCTATATGTGGTATTTACCGGCCACTCCTAACTTAGACTTTCTTGTGCCATCTCGAAATTTATTCAAAAGCTTCCCCTTTGTAACCGTACAAGCTCATGGTGCGGTGAGGGAAAATCAGTATCTTTCATGCCAAAAATATTTTGACGAAAGTTTTAACTAGTCAAATAAAAAAATTATGAGAGTTACACCTCCCCCATACTTGATGATGGAGTGAAATGGACCAAATGCTGCTTATGATAGATGGAACGATATCCTCCTTCCAACCTTGAGGCAAAATAAAAGGTTCCGTAGACCATCAAAGGATTTATGGATAAGGGAACATGTGTAAGCAAAAGGCATTAATATGGTTGGCATGGGAGATATTGAGAGACCTTTACCGTTCACCGTTGACTGGAAAGTTGCACTTCTCAAAAGAGTTTTATCTCTGTTTTCAAAACCAAGAGCTCTGGCACAAGTTTAGTCTTTGCTTCCTTTCACGGGTTTTCAAACTTGCCATCAAAATCCACGGTTCGAGATTCTCCACCTTCCCTTCTCCAAAGCACCAACTATGAGAGCATAATTGTCATTCTTAGTGTAACATGCATTGTCCCAAAGTATCACATTGTCTGCTGCAAGCTTGTGATGTTTCTTACTTTGAGTTCTGAGTTCTAGTCTCCTTTAAAACTCCGGAGGAGTTTCTGCATTTATGTTTTGCTTCACTCATGGAGGCTAGCGAGATACCACTCTGATATGTTCATGCTATGTGCATTGTGATCTTAAATTGATTCTCAGCAGCATATTATTTACTTTTTCTTTGTTTGTGACTGATTACATGAAAGAAGGATTGCTTCGTGCATTGTCCTTGTAGCATGGTGTCAAAACTTGCTAAACTCTTTCGTAGTACATGCTTATATACATCTAATGAAGCAAAAGAGTTTGTCAAAGTTTTCTTTGTCGCTTCCAGTTCGCTGAACTGAATTGCTTGAGGACAAGCAACAGCTAAGCTTGGGGGAGTTGATACGTCTCAAACGTGTCTACTTTTCCAAACACTTTTGCTATTGTTTTGGCTTCATTCTTGCATGATTTGAACAAAACTAACCCGGACTGACGCTGTTTTCAGCAGAGCTACGAGTGTTGTTTTCTTTTGTGCAGGTTTCTGGATATTTAGGTACGCTGGAAAAATCCCAAAATATATATATAAAAAATCAGCGTTCCGGAAGCTTCCGCGAGTCCAAAGGGGGGCCACAGGGCAGCCAGGGGGCAGCCAGGAGGGTGCCTGGCGCGGCCCAGCCCCTGGGCGCGCCACCTGCCCTCCTGGCTGGGTCCCACACCCCCTGGTGCCCTACTTTGGCCCTATTTATTCTCCCGACACAGAAACCCCAGAACAGAAGTCTCTTTTCCAATCTACGTCGCGGAGCCGCCGCAACCCTCTGTTCTTCTCCGGGAGAGCTAATCTGGAGGCTGCTTTGGCCTCCGGTGAGGGGAAATCACCGCCATCGTCATCATCATCGCCTCTCCATCACCCCTCCATGACTTCCTCTCTCATGTGTGAGTAATTCCCTGTTGTAGGCAAAGGGGATGGTAGGGATTGGATGAGTTAGATCATGTAATAGTTCAATCAGATTGTTGGGGGCATGTTGCCTATCATCTACTTGGTGTTTATCATCTCTGTTACAACTTGTTGCTCTTAATGCTTGTCACTTTGGGGCCGAGTGCCATGATTTCAGATCTGATCACCCTTTTGTTTCTTGAGTTTGTGGTGTTCTTGATCCTATCTATGAGTTGTTTGCACCTATTATAGTCCGGAACCGGCGATCCCAATGGTGACAGCTTGGGACACCAAAGGGTATGGACTATAATTTGAGGATTCCGTGTATCCATGAAGTGTTAATGCTTTGTTCCGGTGCTCTTTGATAGGAGTACCTTAATATCCCTAAGTTTTTTTGGCGCCATTTGTAGCGGGAGGGTAGGACAAAAGATGTTGTGCAAAGTTCTTATTGCAAGCACGTACAACTACCCTGGGATACACACCTGATGTTTGATATTTGGCTAGATGATCCTTTCTTTTCTGTGAGCCTTGCCCGTGTTAGAATCTATTACATGTTCGTTCTCATCCAAGCAGCGCCCAACCATCCATCTCCCTAGCCTACAGTGTTTTCTTTCCTGCTGGTTACTAGTTGCTTACTTTTGCTGTTTTACTTTTGCTGTTTCACCACCACCATCACCACTATTATCACCACCACTACTACCACCGTATCACTGTTGCTACTAATACCTTTGTGCAAGAAAGTGTTTATTTCAGGTGCGGTTGAATTGACAACTCAATTTTCAAAGCCTGTACGTATTCTTTGTGTCCCCAAGTGTTGAATCAATAAATTGGGTTATCTTGCCTGCGAAGACTATCTCGATCCCCTACAGTTGAGGGTTATCAAGCGCTCAAGCTTGGGGATGCCCATGTGCAACCCCAATAAATATTCAAGGAGACTCAAGCGTCTAAGCTTGGGGATGCCCCCGTGCATCCCCTTCTTCATCAACAATTATCAGTTCGTCCCTCGTTGCACTATATTTTTATCACTTCATGCGTTGTGTGCTATGCTTGGAGCGTCTCGCTCTTTAATTTTCTAGGTTTTTTTTTGCTTTGTTTGTTGTAGTAACAAGTTAGACCCCAGCTTACTCTTTTGTGTGGGAGAGATACACGCTCCGCTTGAGCTAGAACTCCTCATAGGATTTGCATGCTTATTCTTTTAGCGGTGAGTTGTTCTTTTTCTTTTCTTAGTTGTTGCTCTGTTTAGTTGTAGTGCTTTAGTTTTTCTAGAGCTTTTCTTTTGTTTTAGGTTGAACTTTCTATAGGTTGCATGTTTTATCTTGTTAGAGAGTTTTCCTGTTGCACTGAGTTTTGTGTCTTGACTAGAAGTAGGTAGTTGAAGTTGTTATTCTCTTTGAAGTAGTAACTTGCAATAGTTTTGAGGTATTGACTAGAGTAATGTTTGAACTTTTGGTGTCAAGAGCTCGAGCCTATTAGTGATAGATGTCATATTTTGGGAAATCCGTGTGTTTTTCGAAAACCAAAAACCCCTGTTGATAAATCTAGCTACTAGATGGATCACTACCTTTGGAGGGTTCGAATATTAGAGTACACTCACGTACCATGAGTCGAGGATGCGCAAGGATAACCAAACCCCCATACACTCCTCCTCGGCGTACTTGTCTCTTTGTGAACCTCCTGATTAGATTGAGAGTTACAAATAATAAGTGCCTGAGTTCTTCGGACTAATGTGAGTATTCGAAAGTTGACACTTCCACCCACCTATACTTTTTCTAGCCTCTTCGGTACCGTGCATTGCCCTTTCTCACCTTGAGATTTGGCGCATACTTCGCCGGTGCATCCAAACCCTTGGCACGATACGCTCTGTCATCATAAGCCTCCTTATATATTTCCTCAAAACAGCCACCATACCTACCTACAAGGCATTTCCATAGCCTTTCTGAGATACATTGCCATGCAACATCCACCTTTTCATGACTTGATCTTCATGTCATACATGCTACTTGCTTGATAGATGAGCCGCATGCTAGTTGGGCCTTGCCCTAATCATTGCTACATGACACGCTAGTATCATTGCATATCCTGCTATCCTGGCAGAGGCCTACATTTGCATCATGATAGTTATATCTTCTTTATGTGAGTACCTTTGTAAAGTGTGAAAGATCTCCTATATTCTTGTAAAATATAGAGTGTTGCCCCTAAAGTGAGGAAAAGATCCCAAAGAGGACAAACGAGAGTTAAATAGAAAGAGCCATTGAGGCCACCAAAAAATAAAAAAAATAAAAAAAGAGAAAAAGAAAAATAAAAAGAGAGAAGGGGGCACACTACTATTCCAATTGAGAGATACACACTAGTACTTCATCCTATATCCCTTGTACTCCATAGATATCATCATCATGCATATAGCTATGTGGGGACCTTCACACTATAGAACTTGGCTTGTATATTCCAATGATGAGCCTCCTCAAACGAGCTCTAGGTATTCTTGAGCAAGCAAGTTAGATGCACCCCCACTAGTTTCCTTGGAGAGCTTTTAGCTCACATGTGCATCCGTTGCATGGCAATCCCTACTCCTCACATCATATCTATCGTATGGCCTTCTCTCGCCTATGCTTGTCCTCATTGATGTGAGCCTTTCGCACCTTTTTTGTCTTCCTCCTCCACCTTCTTTCTGTTTCGCCTTTTAGGTGTCAACTTTCTTGCTCACGCTCATCCATTGCATGAGTGCTCAAAATATCGAAAGGGAGTGGATCAGTTTGACTTGTACCTGGCTAGTGGTCTGGGACGAGTCAAGATAAGAATCCAAAGGAGACCAAGTGTGAAACTTTAGTATATAGTTGTTCTCAACAACCTTTTTTCTCTCTTTTTCCCAGTCCCCCGCTTGCACGCAAACACCATCTGGACACATTCGAGTCACGGACAGCGAGAGCTCTTGCACCTTTTGTTCTTTTGTTGCTTGTGTCAATGCTAATATAGACTCTTGCTTGGTAAGACTTGAATTGAATTGCATGCTTTGATTGCTTTACTTAAAAGTCCTTATATGGTTGTGTGGCATGTCACCACAGAAATTATGCTTGTTATCATTTACCTACTCGAGGGCGAGCAGGAATTAAGCTTGGGGATGTTGATACGTCCCAAACGTATCTATAATTTCTGCTTGCTCCATGCATGTTTTGTGTGACTTTGCCATGTTTTGCTTGAACTTTCATACACTTTTGAGCATATTTGGACTAATCTATTAACCCAGTGCACCCAGCTGCCAGTTGTTGTTTTCTGCTGTTTTTGTATTTCAGGTTTTCCGGCCATTAAAAGTGCTCCAAAAAATCAGGAAAAATCAGATAAAAATCAGCGACCTGGAAGCTTCCGGACTCACCAAGGTAGCGGAGGGGGCCACCACAGGGACTCCAGAAGGGTCCCTTGCGCGGCCCCACCCTAGGCCGCGCCAGGGGGCCTCCTGGCTGCCCTGTGGGTCCCCTCGACACCCCCCTCCGCCTATATTTAGCCCTCGGGGTGGAAACCCCTAATATCGATCTCTTTTCCGCGAACTCGCCTCTGTACCGCCGCCACCGCCGTTTCAAGATCGGGGCTGCCTGGAGAAGCTGCCCCGGCACCCTGCCGGGAGGAGGAACCCCCTCCGGGAGACCATCCATAGCCATGGACGCCTCCCGGATGTGTCGTGAGTAGTCCCCCTTGGACCATGGGTCCGTGACCAGTAGCTATGTGATGTACTTCTCTCCTCTTTGTGCTTCCACTTTCGAGACCTCGTGAGCTGCCTCACATGATCGAGGCACTATTGTAATTTCTGTTGTTGCTATGCTAAGTTTGCTGGGATCTGATGGATTATGAGACTATGTTCAGATTGTGATGAGTAATATATTTGGTTCTTCTCTTTTATATTTTGTTCTTGAGTAAATTCTTGCATGTTCTCCGTTGCAGTATTTTGCTTTGGCCAAGTAGTTTGTTTCAACTCCAAGAGGGAGCGTTATGCTTGATTATGGGTTCAGCCCCCTGATGTCTAACTTGAGTGAGAGAAACATAAGACTAGGGGATGTGTTGTTGCCACCAGGGATAAAAACAACGGTGCTTGTACCCGCGGGTGCAAGGATTGTTTACTTTACGCAAAGTTCTTTTAATGCAGTTGTCTGTTGCTTTGAGTTTACACTTTGGGTGGGATTCGCAACTTAATACCAGCGAGATGTTCTGGATAGATATCTCAAGGTGGATGATTCGTAGTAGATGCAGTTGGATTTCGGTCTACTTACCTTGGCGTACTGCCCATTGCTTTTGAGCCCTTCCTTTCTTTGCAGCATAGTTAGCATTGCGGTGCCTTCATAATTCTGTCAATTGCCCAACTGTGATTTGGTTACCTCGCTAGAACTTTTATCGTCTTTTGGGAGAGAGACATCACTAGTGAAAATCACGGGACCCCGGTCCATCTTCACATTATTGTTTACACCCTTAGTTTACTTTCAGTTGCCACTATTATTATCTCTTGCGTTGATCCTTCGTAAACAGCAAGGCCGGAGGAATTGACAACTCCTCTGTACTCGTTGGGAGCAAATTTATTTGTTTCTGTGTGCACGTCCTGCCAACTCCTTAGCCAGAAGCTAATTTCTGGCGTTGTTGGCACCTTCTTGTATTTCTGCGAGTCCTACTGGAGACAAACCTTGGTATCTTCACCGAGGGAAATTTGCTGCTACGCTACATCTCACCTTCCACTTGGGGTAACCAACGAGGAGTTAGAGAACTATCCTCACTGTATCAACCTTGTAGACTAAGATAAGTGTACTCTTATGATTACACACCTTGCAAGCATCCGCAAATACAAGGTAGTAATTAAGGCATAAGCCTAACCACAGCATTACGATCAAGGATCCATAACTCCCTTGTGCAAAAGTGTGTGAACTGGGGTTCAGGTTTCTGTCACTCCGGCAACCCACCATAAGCATCCTTTGTGCAATATGTATTCCTCTAGGCCCATGAAAGGTGAAGTGTTAAGTGTTCGACTCACATAACACCACTAGAGAAATAACAACACAACTTAAGTATCAAACAACACATAACACTTCAACATCATATGACTACTAACAACTAGACTTCTCCCATGTTCTCAAGAACTAAAGTAACTACTCACAAGACATAAAATACATCATGATCAGAGGTGATAGATGGGTGGCAAAAAATCTGGACACAATGATATTTCTCCAACAAAACTCAATAGCATTCACCACAAAGTAGTAATCAACACCAACAGAGTAGAGAGGATAGATAGTACGGATTACAACACAAGTTGCAATTGTGATATGAGATGGGACGGAGATGGAGATGGTGCTGATGTTGGGGATGATGTTGATGATGATCTTGATGATGCCCGTGACGATGATGATGATGATGGCGACGATCTCCCCTTCCGGGAGGTGATCTCCCCGGCGGAATCTGCCCGCCGAAGATGGCTTTTCTCCTCTGTAGGTTTCCCCCCGTGGCGGCGGCGAAACACGGAAACTCTTCTCTATTTAGGGTTTCTACCCCAAGGGGGGTCTTATAGGCGAGAGGGGGCACCGAGGGGGGCCACCAGGCATCCAGGAGGGTGCCTGGCGCGGCTAGGAGGGGGTCCGCGCCAGGCACCCTTCTGGCTGCCTGGTGGGTTGATGTCCGCGCACACTTCTATTCTTGTAGACTATGTTGGGCCTCCAAGCGCAGAGGTTTGTAGGACAGCAGCAATTTCCCTCAAGTGGATGACCTAAGGTTTATCGAACTCAGGGAAGTAGAGGTTGAAGATGGTCTCTCTCAAGCAACCCTGCAATTAAGATACAATAAGTCTCTTGTGTCCCCAACACACCTAATACAACTAGGAGTTGTATAGGTGCACTAGTTCGGCAAAGAGATGGTAAAATACGAGTGATAGGTGTGGAAAACCAAGGTAATATAAATCTGTAATAAAAAGTGAAGCAAGCAAACATGTGACAAAAGTGAGCACAAACGGTGTAGCAATGGTGGAAACAAGGCCTAGGCTTCATACTTTCACTAGTGGCAACTCTCAACAACATTAACATAGTCTAATCACATGATATTTCCATAAAACATGCAATGGAGACGCACTCGGAGGTCATTCCTTTATGGTCAAGAGAGGATGAGAATTATGTAGGGCTACAAAAGCACACCTCAAAGTTCGTAGTTCTCAATCTATGGATTTCCCAATGTCACCGCGGCCATCCAAAGAGAGTACCACAATCACCACAACATATCTCAAGGATAGTCAAAGACAAGCACCAAGAGACTCTCAATCTTCAATCAACACACAAAAGAGGAAATCACTCATGATAATATTCTTCTAACCCATGTCCAATAGACCGTTGTCACCTTGGTCTCAGGGATTATACTAGATAAGATCAATTGAGTACATCAATCCAATACATAGAGGAAGGGGAAATATCATGGGATCACCCTAGATTAACATAGCCTATGATCACAACGAAGATCACATCATGGGAGAGAGAGAAGAAGACATAGCTACTGGTAGAAACCTCAGCCCCGAGGGAGAACTACTCCCGCTTCATGGAGGGAGGAAGCAACGTCGATGGAGATGAATTCGGGGGCACTTCCCCATCCCGGCAGGGTGCCGGCACAGGAATTCTGTCCCCCCAAAACTTGATGGCGATGGCGGCGGAGATCGGAATTGCTTCTGGAGAAAAGGGGTCCGGAATCAGGGTTTCCTCCACGGGGGTAAAAATAGGGCCAAAGGGGAGCACCATGGGGGCCACAGGGCAGCCAGGAGGGTGCCCGGCGCGGCCTAGGGTGGGGCCGCGCCAGGGACCCTTCTGGAGTCCCTGTGGTGGCCCTCCCCTCCTTCCTTGGTGATTCCGGAAGCTTCCGGGGCGCTGATTTTTTTGTATATATTTTCCGGAATTTTTGGAGCACTTTTAATGGCCGGAAAACCTGAAATACAAAAATAGCAGAAAACAGGAACTGGCAACTGGGTGCACTGAGTTAATAGGTTAGTCCAAATATGCTCAAAAGTGTATGAAAGTTCAAGCAAAACATGGCAAAGTCACACAAAACATGCATGGAGCAAGCAGAAATTATAGATACGTTTGGGACGTATCAACATCCCCAAGCTTAATTCCTGCTTGTCCTCGAGTAGGTAAATGATAACAAGCATAATTTCTGTGGTGACATGCCACACAACCATATAAGGACTTTTAAGTAAAGCAATCAAAGCATGCAATTCAATTCAAGTCTTAACAAGCAAGATTCTATATTAGCATTGACACAAGCAACAAAAGAACAAAAGGTGCAAGAGCTCTCGCTGTCCGTGACTCGAATGTATCCAGATGGTGTTTGCGTGCAAGCAGGGGACTAGGAAAAAGAGAGAAAAAAGGTTGCTGAGAACAACTATCTACTAAAGTTTCACACTTGGTCTCCTTTGGATTCTTATCTTGACTCGTCCCCAGACCACTAGCCAGGTACAAGTCAAACTGATCCACTCCCTTTCGATATTTGGAGCACTCATGCAATGGATGAGCGTGAGCAAGAAAGTTGACACCTAAAAGGCGAAACAGAAAGAAGGTGGAGGAGGAAGACAAAAAGTTGTGAAAGGCTCACATCAATGAGAACAATCATAGGCGAGAGAAGGCCATATGATAGATATGATGTGAGGAGTAGGGATTGCCATGCAACGGATTCACATGTGAGCTAAAAGCTCTCCAAGGGAACTAGTGGGGGTGCATCTAACTTGCTTGCTCAAGAAGACCTAGAGCTCGTTTGAGGAGGCTCATCATTGGAATATACAAGCCAAGTTCTATAGTGTGAAGGTCCCCACATAGCTATATGCATGATGATGATATCTATGGAGTACAAGGGATAGAGGATGAAGTACTAGTATGGATCTCTCAAAAGGAATAGTAGTGTGCCCCCTTCTCTCTTTTTATTTTTCTTTTTCTCTTTTTTCTATTTTTTTGTATTTTTTTGGTGGCCTCAATGGCTCTTTCTATTTAACTCTCATTTGTACTCTTTGGGATCTTTTGATTTTGTCCTCTTTGGGTTCTTTTCCTCACTTTAGGGGCAACACTCTATATTTTACAAGAATATAGGAGATCTTTCATACTTTACAAAGGTACTCACATAAAGAAGATATAAGATCATCAAACTAGATTAATTATTTTCTAATCTAGATTAATTATTGCTAAACTTTATTAATTATTGCTAAACTTGATTAATTATTCCTAAAATTGATTAATTATCACTAAACTTGATTAAATTAGAGAGAAAGAGAGAGCCGTTCCACTTGGTCCAGCCGATTTGGCTGGACGGGTGCGTTCCGCATCTGGAGGGAATATTCCCTTATGAGGAACCATCTCGTTCCATTCCTTGTCCCAACCGAACACAAGAACGAGCTCCAGGTGCGGAACGGTTCCATTTCGTTCCACCTCGTTCTAGAACCGAACACCCCCTTATTATCGGTAACTCTCAATCTAATCAGGAGGTTCACAAAGAGACAAGTACCCCGAGGAGGAGTGTATGGGGGTTTGGTTATCCTTGCGCATCCTCGACTCATGGTACGTGAGTGTACTCTAATATTCGAACCCTCCAGAGGTTAGTGATCCATCTAGTAGCTAGAGTTCTCAACAGGGGTTTTTGGTTTTTGAAAAACACACGGATTGCCCAAAATACGACATCTATCACTAATAGGCTCGAGCTCTTGACACCAAAAGTTCAAACATTACTCTAGTCAATACCTCAAAACTATTGCAAGTTACTACTACAAAGAGAATAGCAACTTCAACTACCTACTTCCTAGTCAAGACACAAAACTCAGTGCAACAGGCAAACTCTCTAACAAGATAAAACATGCAACCTATAGAAAGTTCAACCTAAAACAAAATAAAAGCTCTAGAAAAACTAGAGCAATACAACTAAACAGAGCAGCAGCTAAGAAAAGAAAAAGAACAACTCACAGCTAGAAGAATAAGCATGCAAATCCTATGAGGAGTTCTAGTTCAAGCGGAGCGTGTAACTCTCCCACAAAAAAGAGTAAGCTAGGGTCTAACTTGTTACTACAGCAAACCAAGCAAAAACAAACCTAGAAAAGTAAAGAGCGAGACGCTCCAAGCATAGCACATAACGCATGAAGTGATAAAAATATAGCGAGATGAAGGACGAACTGATGATTGTTGATGGAGAAGGGGATGCACGGGGGGCATCCCCAAGCTTAGATGCTTGAGTCTACTTGAATATTTGTTGGGGATGCATGGGGGCATCCCCAAGCTTGAACGCTTGACACTCCTGAATCTTCTTTCATCGCACACTTGAAAACTCCCTTCATACTTAACTCATCATAAGCTTATTAGAGAGGTTAGTACCTTAATAAATAATTTTTCCCCACTGGATATAAAGATATTCTTGAAGAGCTACTATTTCTCAAGATTGCCAAATGGTTTTTGCAAAGAAAAAGCAAGCTTAAGGTTTGCAAAAGTTAGGAGAGACAAAACGTGGCAGAATCTGTGAAAAACAGAACAGCAGGTAGTAAAGAATTTTTTAGGGGTACTTCTGCAACTCAAATCAAAAAACTCAGAACATACGAAAGTTCCGTGATTGTATAGAGCACGCTGTGTAAAAAATTCAGCTCAAAAAGATGAACTGGTGATTTGAAAAAAAAATCCCGTCACTAGGACAGAATCTGATTTCTGGACAGCATGTCACAACTTTCACTTCACTTGTTGTCGTCGTTTAGTAACAACAGATGCCATAGGGATGGCTAAAGAGAGGGGAAGACTCGAGGGAGAAATGATGTCGATGGTGCCGGAATCGGGTTGGGCACAAGCACGGTGAAGGACACCACGATGTACCCAGGTTCGGGGATCTCCTGAGAGATAACACCCCTACTCCTGCTTGTCTGCTTGCTATAAATGATCTCACGAACTACAATCAATGCTCATGGAGCTGCTCAGAGGAAGAAGAGACCTGCCGTGGGCATGGCTCTCCTCTGCTTCTCTAGGAACTATTGTGTGAAGTAAATGCGAAATGGGGCGTCCCTCTCACAGGAGGGGTACCCCGTGCTCTTATAGTGTGAGCTCGGGGTACTACGGTCATTTCAGTCGGGGGTTGGCCCCAGCTGTCATCCACTCGTCGGCTGGGGTCCACCGACTGCAAATATCCGGTTGATCCGGGCTTGTCAAGCGGCTGCCCATGCTGTAGCTCCTAGGTAATGATGATGAACAGTGGAGCTACGCCCTCTGGTCTTGTCGTCCTGTCTCCGTATTCAGAGGAAAAGGGTGACAACACTCCTCTGACAGATCGGCGAAGTGACTTAGCTTACTGCCACCCAGATCTCTCGGGATCCTGCATTTATGACCTTGTACCAGAGGCGTCCGACCTGGACAAGGTCAAATTCTCAGCCGGTTGAGGAGTCGGCCGATTGCGCCTGGGCCGACTGCTCGCATTCGGCATGGTCGATTGCTTAGGAGCAATCGGCCATGCGACTGCCTAGCTCGGCCCAGCAGCAGCCCAAACGGCCTCCTCCTTGTCTTGAAATATTGATTTCGTCTGGGTGACCCTACCCGGGTATCATTCCCCCGACACTTGTCATATGAGGCTATAACTTGGCACAAAGCTTGAAAATAAAGATACAATGATGTTGCTTGATACGTCCAAAACGTATCTATAATTTCTGCTTGCTCCATGCATGTTTTGTGTGATATTGCTATGATCTAGATACACTTTTGATCATATTTGGACTAACCTATTAACTCAGTGCACCCCAGTGCTAGTTCCTGTTTTCTGCTGTTTTTCTATTCAGTTTTCCCCCATATAAAAAGTGCCAGAAAAATTCCGGGAAAAATACAGGAAAAATCAGCGTACATGAAGCTTCGAGAAGAGCCCGGGAGGGGCCAGAGGGGAGCCAGGGGGCGCCTGGGGCCCCTGGTCCACCTCTGGCTGCCCCCTTCGCCTATTTATTCTCCATCACGAGAAAACTCCAGAGGAGGAACTCTATTCCGCAAACTCGCCTCTGTTCCGCCGTCGCCGCACTTCCGAGATCGGGAGCACCAGAAGACCTCTTCCCGGCACCCTGACGGAGGGAGGATTGACCTCCGGGAGTCTCCTCTCCACCATGGATGCTCCCCGGATGTCTCGTGAGTAGTTTTCCTTGGACCATGGGTCCGTGATCAGTAGCTATGTGATGTTCTCCTCCCCTCTTTGATCTTCATTGTTTAGACCTCGTGAGCTTCCCTACATGATCGAGGCACCTTTGTAATATTTCTGCTGTTGCTATGCTGAGTTTGGAGGGATCTGATGCATTATGAGATTATGTTTAGATTGTGATAGAGTAATATATTTGGTTTTTATCTCTTATATTTTTGTTCTTAAGTAATTCTTGCATGTTCTCCGTTGTTGTTTATTGCTTTGGCCAAGTAGTAGGTAGTGACTCCAAGAGGGAACGTTGTGCTAGATTGTGGGTTCATGCCCCCCGATGACACGCTTGAGTGACAGAAACATAAGTCTAGGGGATGTGCTGTTGCCACAAGGGGGAAAACAACGGTGCTTGTAACCGCGGTTACAAGGATTGTTTACTTTACGCAAAGTTCTTTTTAATGCAGTTGTCTGTTGCTTTGGGTTTCCACTTTGGGTGGGGCTCGCAACTTAATACCAGCGAGATGTTCTGGATAGATATCTCAAGGTGGATGATTAGTAGTAGATGAAGATGGATTTCGGTCTACTTATTTTGGCGTACTGCCCGTGCTTTTGAGCCTCTTCCTTTCTTTTGTAGCATAGTTAGCATTGCGGTGCGTTCATAATCCTGTCAATTGCCCTTCTGTAATTTGTTTACCTCGCATACCAGTTTTATCATCTTTTGGGAGAGAGACATCACTAGTGAACAGCACGTATCCCGGTCCATATCCTCATTATTATTTCCAAGCTATATTTACTTTACTGCTTTTACTTGCTATCATTATCCCTTGCGTTTTATCCTTTGTGAACAACAAGACCGGAGAGATTGACAACCTCTCTGAACTTCGTTGGGAACAAAGTTATCTGTGTCTGTGTGCAGGTCCGCTTCAGTTGCGCCGCTGACACCTACTTATCATCTCTGGAGTCCTACTGGAGACAAACCTTGGTATCTTCACCGAGGGAAAACTGCTGCTGCACTACATCTCAAACCTTCCACTTGGGGTAACCAACGAAGGGCGAGAAGCCATCAAGCAAAGTTTTCTGGCGCCGTTGCCGGGGACTCCGAGTGCTAAGATAGGGGAGTTGCGCACTACCCTTTACCTTTGTTTTTTAGTCTTGTTAGTTTATCTTTCAGTTTTTATCTTTGTGTCTTTTATCAAAATTTACAAAAAAATCTGCCACACTTGCTGCTACTATGGGTTCCACTGAAAACACCAAGTTGTGTGACTTCACTAGTCACAACAACCAAGACTTTATCTGCACTCCCATTGCCACACCTGCCACTTCAGCTACCTCTTATGAAATTAAACCTGCTTTGCTAAACCTTGTTATGAGAGATCAATTCTCTGGTGCTAGAGATGATGCTGCTTTACACTTGAATAATTTTGTTGAATTATGTGATATGCAAAAGTATAAAGAAGTAGAAGGTGATGTTGTTAAGCTCAAGCTCTTTCCTTTCTCTTTAAGGGGAGATGCTAAAATCTGGTTTCAATCTTTGCCTAGAAATAGCATAGATTCTTGGGATAAGTGCAAAGATGCTTTTATAGGGAAGTACTACCCTCCTGCTAAGATTATCCAATTGAGGAGTAATATTATGAATTTTAAGCAATTGGATAATGAACATGTTGCCCAAGCTTGGGAACGAATGAAATCTCTTGTTAAGAAATGCCCTACACATGGTTTGACTACCTGGATGGTTATCCAGACTTTTTATGCAGGCTTGAACTTTACCTCGCGGAACCTGTTAGATTCGGCCGCGGGAGGAACCGTTATGTCAACTACACTTGGTGCTGCCACGAAGCTTCTCGATGAAATGATGACCAATTATTCCCAATGGCACACCGAACGCGCTCCAACAGGTAGGAAGGTAAATTCTGTTGAGGAAATTACCTCCCTCAATGAAAAAGTTGACTTAATTATGTCTCTACTTACCAAGCAACCCTCTATTGATCCTCATGATGTTCCTTTAAATTCTTTGGTTGCTCAAGAACAAGTAGATGTGAACTTTATTGCTAGAAACAACTTAAACAATGATGCTTATAGGGGAAATTTTGCTATCCTATACCATTTCCATCCAACTATGGGAACAACAATACCTACCCTAGCAACAAGAACCCCTCCTTTGAATTAGAAAGCATGCTTAGAGACTTTATCACTACCCAAAAAGCCTTCAACAAAAATGTAGAGGAGAAATTAGCTAAAATAGATAATCTCTCTTTGAAGGTAGAAAGCTTAGCCCTTGATATTGAGATGCTTAAAATTAGAACCTCTCCCCTTGAGGAGAATAAGGCCACTCCTATTAATGCTATCCAGTTACAAATCAATGAAAATATTAGGATGATGGCTAAACTTAAAGAAGGCTAGAGAAAAAGAGGAAGAGGATAGAATTAAGAGCCTTCCTACACACCACACAGTTGCCACTATCCAAATTGTTGAGGACACCCAAACTATTAGCACCCAATGCACTCCTAGTCCCGTTGGACCTATTAATGGTGATGCTAATACCTCAACCGTAGAAAAAGAAACTCCTATGAACATAGAGGGTTTCAAACAAGGGAGCCTAGATGACACTACTACCACCTTTGATAGTAGTGATATTGATTTTGATAGTTGCACCCTCTCAGAAGTTATCAGTTTGCTACACAAAATGTCTAGAGACCCCCACACTAGCACACTTAATCTTGCCTTCACGAAGCATATCACAAATGCTCTCACCAAAGCTAGGGAGGAGAAGCTTAGAGTAGAACCCTCCATACCTAGGAAGCTAGATGATGGTTGGGACCCTATGACCAAAATTAAATTAAATAACTTCTCTTGCTATGCTTTATGTGATGTTGGAGCTAGTACCTCCGTTATGCCCAAAAGAATATTTGATATGTTTGAATTGAAGCCCTTTGAGCCTTGTTCTTTTGGTGTTCGTCTTGTTGATTCTTCCATAAAGAAACCTTTGGGGAAGATCGACGATGTTCTTATCATTGTCAATGACAACTATGTTCCCGTTGATTTTATTGTTATGGATATAGAGTGTGAACCTTTGTGTCCAATTATTTTGGGACGTCCTTTTCTTCGCACCGTTGGTGCGGTTATTGACATGAAAGAGGGGAATATAAAATTCCAATTCCCATTCAAAAATGGGATGGAACACTTCCCTAAAAAGAAAATCAAGTTACCTTTTGAGTCCGTTACACGGGCTAGTTATTCTCTTTCTCTTGATAAAAGTTGATTCTTCTTTTGCATTAAGCCTAGCTAATGGCTTTAAAGAAGCGCTTTCGGGAGGCAGCCCACAACGAATTTAGGTGTTTTATTTTTGCTTTTGTTGTGTCTTGAAGATTGTTACTTCTGTAGCAACATCATTGTATCTTTATTTTTCAGCTTTGTGCCAAGTTATAGCCTCTTACGGCAAGGGAAGTAAAAGTTGTGACATGCTGTCCAGAAAACAGATTCTGTCCTCGTGACCAGAAAAAATCCAGAAAAATCCCAGTTCATCTTTTTGAGCTGAAATTTTTACACAGTATGATATATACAATTACAAAACTTCCGTATGTTCTGAGTTTTTTTATTTGAGTTGCAGAAATGCCCCTAATTTTTTTTTTACTATCTGCTGTTCTGTTTTTCACAGATTCTGCCACGTTTTGTCTCTCCTAACTTTTGCAAACCTTAAGCTTGCTTTTTCTTTGAAAAAACTTTTTGGCACTCTTGAGAAACAGTAGCTCTTCAAGAATATCTTTATATCTAGTGGGAAAAAATATTTATTAAGGGTACTAACCTCTCTAATCAGCTTATGATGTGTTATGTATGAAGGGAGTTTTTAAGTGTGTGATGGAAAATGATGAAAGAAGATCCAGGAGTGTCAAGCGCTCAAGATTGGGGATGCCCCCATGCATCCCCAACAAATATTCAAGGAGACTCAAGTGTCTAAGCTTGGGGATGCCCCCGTGCATTCCCTTCTCCATCAAAAAATCATCAGTTCGTCCTTCGTCTCACTATATTTTTATCACTTCATGCGTTATGTGCTATGCTTGGAGCGTCTCACTCTTAGGTTTCGTCTTTAGTTTTATTTAGATTTGCTTGATTTTCATAACAAGTTAGATCCCTTCTTACTTTGTGTGGGAGAGAAACACGCTCCACTTTCAAAATTTAGAACACATCATAGGATTTTTCCTGCTTATCTTTTTGTTGTTGTGTGTTCTTTATCTTTTCATAGCTACTGTCATGTTTAGTTTTAGTCTTAGTTTGTCTTTAGCAAGAGCCTTGGCTTTTGTTTAGTTTGTTGCTGGAACTCTTTTTAGTTTTCATGTTTATCTTGTTAAAGAGAGTTGGTTGTTGCACTGAGTTGTGTCTTGTCTTGAGAGTAGGTAATTGAGGTTGCTATTTAATTTTAGTAGTAACTTGCAATAGTTTTGAGGTATTGTTGTGAGTAATGTTTGAACTTTTGGTGTCAAGAGCTCTTGCCTATTAGTGATAGGTGTCGTATTTTGGGCAATCCGTGTGTATTTTCAAAACCTACAAAACTAGTTGAGAACTCTAGCTACTAGATGGATCACTACTCTTCTGAGGGGTCGAATATCACAGAACACTCACGTACCATGAGTCGAGGATGCGCAAGGATAACCAAACCCCCATACACTCCTCCTCGGGGTACTTATCTCTTTGTGAATCTCCTTATTAGATTGAGAGTTACCGATAATAAGTGCATGAGTTCTTCGGACTAATGTAAGTATTGAAAGTTGACACTTCCACCTTCCCATATTTTGCTAGCCTCTCCCGTGCCGTGCATTGCCTTCTTCTCACTCCGAGAGTTGGTGTCCACCTTCGCCGGTAATTCCAAACCCTTGGCATGATATGCTCTGTCATCATAAGCCTCCTTATATCTTCCCTCAATACAGCCACCATACCTACCTATCAAGGCATTTCCATAGCCTTTCTGAGTTATATTGCCATGCAACTTCCACCTCTTCATGACTTGATCTTCATGTCATACATGTTCTTGCTACACTGGCAGCGACATACATTGCATACATCATGATAGTTACACCTTCTTTATGTTTTGAGTACCTTGTAAAGTGTGAAAGATCTCCTTTACCTTCTTGTAAAATAGAGTGTTGCCCTTAAGTGAGGAAAAGATCCCAAAGTGGACACATTAAAAGATCCCAAAGAGGACAAATGAGAGTTAAATAGAAAGAGCCATTGAGGCCACAAAAAATACAAAAAAAGAGAAAAAGAGAAAAAGAAATAAAAAGAGAGAAAGGGGCAATACTACTATCCTTTTGAGAGATCCACACTAGTACTCCCTTTATATCCTTGTACTCCATAGAGATGATCATTATGCATATAGCTATGTGGGGACCCTCACACTATAGAACTTGGCTTGCATATTCAAAGGATGAGCCTCCTCAAACGAGCTCTAGGTCTTCATGAGCGAGCAAGTTAGATGCACCCCGCTAGTTCCATTGGAGAGCTTCATAGCTCGTATGTGCATCCGTTGCATGGCAATCCCAACTCCTCACATCATATCTATCATTTGGCATCACTTGCCTATGATTGTCCTCATTCATGTGAGCCTTTCTTATCCTTTTTGTCTTCCTCCTCCACCATACTTCTCTCTTTGCCATCTTAAGTGTCAACTCTCGTGCTTACGCTCATCCATTGCATCAGTGCTCAAAATATCGAAAAGGAGTGGATCAAATTGACTTGTACCTGGTTAGTGGTCTGGGGACGAGTCAAGATAAGATTCCAAAGAAGACCAAGTGTGAAAATTTAGTAGATTGAGTTGTCAACACAAAAAATTACTTTTTCTCGTATTCCCTATCCCCCTTCTTGCACGCAAACACCATTTGGAGACATTTGAGTCACGGACAGCGAGAGCTCTTGCACCTATTGTTCTTTTGTTACTTGTTTCAATGCTAATATAGACTCTTGCATGTTATGACTTGAATTGAATCTCTAACCTTGATTACTTTACTTTTCAAAGTTCTTTTATGCTTGCTAGCATGTCACCACAGAAATTATGTTGTTATCATTTACCTACTCGAGGACGAGCAGGAATTAAGCTTGGGGATGTTGATACGTCCAAAACGTATCTATAATTTTTGCTTGCTCCATGCATGTTTTGTGTGATATTGCTATGATCTAGATACACTTTCATACACTTTTGATCATATTTGGACTAACCTATTAACTCAGTGCACCCCAGTGTCAGTTCTTGTTTTCTGCTGTTTTTCTATTTCAGTTTTCCCCCATATAAAAAGTGCCAGAAAAAATTCCAGGAAAAATACAGGAAAAATCAGCGTACAGGAAGCTTCGAGAAGAGCCCGGGAGGGGCCAGAGGGGAGCCAGGGGGGCCCAGGTGGCAACCCGGCGCGGCCCCACCCCTGGCCGCGCCAGGGGGCGCCTGGGGCCCCTGGTCCACCTCTGGCTGCCCCCCTTCGCCAATTTATTCTCCATCACGGGAAAACTCCAGAGGAGGAACTCTATTCCGCAAACTCGCCTCTGTTCCGCCGCCGCCACGCTTCCGAGATCGAGAGCACCAGAAGACGTCTTCCCGGCACCCGGCCGGAGGGAGGATTGACCTCCGGGAGTCTCCTCTCCACCATGGATGCTCCCCGGATGTCTCGTGAGTAGTTTTCCTTGGACCGTGGGTCCGTGATCAGTAGCTATGTCATGTTCTCCTCCCCTCTTTGATCTTCATTGTTTAGACCTCGTGAGCTGCCCTACATGATCGAGGCACCTTTGTAATATTTCTGTTGTTGCTATGCTGAGTTTGGAGGGATCTGATGGATTATGAGATTATGTTCAGATTGTGATAGAGTAATATATTTGGTTTTTATCTCTTATATTTTTGTTCCTAAGTAATTCTTGCATGTTCTCCGTTGCTGTTTATTGCTTTGGCCAAGTAGTAGGTAGTGACTCCAAGAGGGAACGTTGTGCTAGATTGTGGGTTCATGCCCCCCGATGACACGCTTGAGTGACAGAAACATGAGTCTAGGGGATGTGTTGTTGCCACAAGGGGGAAAACAACGATGCTTGTAACCGCGGTTACAAGGATTGTTTACTTTACGCAAAGTTCTTTTTAATGCAGTTGTTTGTTGCTTTGGGTTTACACTTTGGGTGGGGCTCGCAACTTAATACCAGCGAGATGTTCTGGATAGATATCTCAAGGTGGATGATTAGTAGTAGATGCAGATGGATTTCGGTCTACTTATTTTGGCGTACTGCCCGTGCTTTTGAGCCTTTTCCTTTCTTTTGTAGCATAGTTAGCATTGCGGTGTGTTCATAATCCTGTCAATTGCCCTTCTGTAATTTGTTTACCTCGCATAGCAGTTTTATCGTCTTTTGGGAGAGAGACATCACTAGTGAACATCACGTATCCCGGTCCATATCCTCATTATTATTTCCAAGCTATATTTACTTTACTGCTTTTACTTGCTATCATTATCCCTTGCGTTTTATCCTTTGTGAACAACAAGACCGGAGAGATTGACAACCTCTCTGAACTTCGTTGGGAACAAAGTTATCTGTGTCTGTGTGCAGGTCCGCGTCAGTTGCGCCGCTGACACCTACTAATCATCTCTGGAGTCCTACTGGAGACAAACCTTGGTATCTTAACCGAGGGAAAACTGCTGCTGCACTACATCTCAAACCTTCCACTTGGGGTAACCAACAAAGGGTGAGAAGCCATCATTGCTACAGTAGTAACAATCATCAAGACCACTAAAAACAGAAGGTAAAAACTCAAACTAAAGATAACAAGGGTTGCCTCCCTAGAGCTCTTTCTTTATAGCCATAAAGATAGGCTTAAGATTTTAGTGATGCTCTCGTAGGAATAAGGAATAAGGGTTGAAGAACAAAAGAGAGCATCAAGAAGCAAATAACAAACACATTTAAGTCTAACATGCTTCCTATGCAAAGGGATCTTGTAGAGGAATAACGCATTGAAGCATAAAGATATTATCATAGGAAGGAAAAATAAGTGCAACTTCAAAACCTTCAACATAAAGAGAGGGAACTTGATATTATTAAAATATCTATAAGAATATGTTCCCTTCTCATAATAATTTCCAGTAGGATCATGAATAAACTCAACAATATAAGCATCACATAAAGCATTGTTACCATGATCCAAATGCAAAAGGGTACTCTTACTCTCCACATAAGCATAATCTTTCTCATTGGTAATAGTGGGAGTAGGACTATCATAAACAACTTGAACACTATAGATTAATTGTGTATTAGTAAGATGGTGTTCAACAAGGGAGTAATTCCCTCCATGATTATGACAAGTTTCATAAGGATAATTTCTCCTTATGTCATGGTACCTTTATAATCACTATAGATAGGAGTTATAACATTATCATAGTAGAGAAGAGCATTATCATTGCTAGCAACTATATTTGTAAACATGATGTCTTTATTCTTACTAGCAAAAGAATTATCAATTACCACATCACTAATGGGTAAAGGACTTGCAATCCTATCATCCCCAAGCTTAGAGCTTTCCATATCATCACTCTTAGAGTTGGTACCAAAAAGATTTTCAAGATCATAAGTAGCATTATCATCATTTTCCAAATCACAAAAAGTAACATGCATATCATAATCAAAATCATCTTCAATAGTGCCTACAGACTTAACATCAGGATAATAATGAATGCAATCAAGCTCACCGTCCTCCAAAAATTTCTGTCTATTAGGATAAAAATTGATGCGAGGGATATGCTCAGGCCAGGTTGATACCCATTCTTCTTCCTTCTTGCTCCTCTTCCTCCTCCTCTTATTTTTCTTCTTATTCACCTTAGGAGGGAGTGGTTGGATATGATGTTTCTCCACATATCCTGGTTTATTAGAAACAATAGGGGAAACTTGGGAGAAACTCTCCTTTTTATTAGTAGAGATATGAGAGACATTTTTATACTTTGGTAAAGTTCCCTCCTTTTTAATCTTACTTATGTAATCATTTTCATGGCAATTAGCAACACAATAGAGATGGCAATTTTGCAAAGTGTTGCTAATTCCTAAGGCATTAACATCTAGCCAAGAAGTCTTTTCTGATAACTCTTCACACATCAAAAATAACATAAGTTCATCATAAAGATCAGAAGTGATCATGTTATCACACAACTGATTAACAGTTATGCTTTGAAAGTTCATGCATTGAAAATTAAAGTGACCCTCTATGCAGCAAAGTTCACAAGTAAAAGGATAAAGGTCACACAATTCTCTAGCATTTTCATTTAAATCTTTGACCCAAGTGATTGTTCTTTCATGCTTATGTTGCTTACAATACTTCTTTTCTTCAATCATAGGCCTTTCACAAGGTCTATCCACTCCACAAAAATTAACATGCTTATATAAAACTTTATTTTCAGGAATTGGATCATGCATGTTGCAATCATCATGAACAATTTCGTTTTCTTTGCAAATCTCTTTAAAAGGTTCATGATGCTTGATCCAATTCTCCTTAGGCATATTAAGATGTGAAGCAAAAGATTTGAGGAAATCAACAAGGAGTTGAGAATCAAGCCCAAACTTAGCACTAAACTTATTAAAACTTGCAGTTTCAACAAAGGACTTAATGCAATCATACTCATAATTTATACCTGACTCTTTACCTTTGTCGATCTCCCAATCTTCAGTATTGCGTTGAATTCTTTCAAGGAGTTCCCATTTAGCATCAATCTTTTCGTTTGTGAAAGAACCCATAGAGGAAGCATTGAGAAAGTCTTTATCCTGTCGAGAGAGCCTCGCATAAAAATTAGTAACAATTATATCTTTGAGGAGCCCATGGTTAGGACATTTTAGCATTAAAGTTTTCAGTCTCCCCCAAGCTTGAGATATGCTCTCTCCGTCATGAGGATAGAAATTATAAACATAATTCCTATTCTCATGGACTTCATGAAGAGGATAAAACTTGGAGTAAAAGAGAGACTGTGTCTCTTCCCAATCCCGTAGGTGAGAATCATCTAGTAGCCTATACCATTCCAATGCTTTTCCTTTCAGTGACAATGCAAATAATTTCTTCATGACTTCACCTCTTCTCAAACCTGAAATCTCAAAGTTCTGTAAGTTTCAACAAATGAATACTAGGATTGATTGTCCCATCATAACAATCATTAATAATTATTTCAACTATCCCAAGTGGTATTTTGAACAGGATACATTCAGTAGGTGGAGGAGCCTTCACTACCACGGGTGTGGTAAAGCGGCCTTCCCCAAACAGCAAACTAAGAGTGCAGTTTTCCATAAGCATAACTAGTGAAAAGTAAAAACAAGAAACGAAAAGATTTAATTGCAAGATCTAAAGATATACCTTCAAGCACTCACCTCCCCGGCAACGGCGCCAGAAATAGCTTGATGTCTACGCACGCTTCTATTCTTTTAGACTATGTTGGGCCTCCAAGCGCAGAGGTTTGTAGGACAGCAGCAATTTCCCTCAAGTGGATGACCTAAGGTTTATCGAACTCAGGGAAGTAGAGGTTGAAGATGGTCTCTCTCAAGCAACCCTGCAATTAAGATACAAGAAGTATCTTGTGTCCCCAACACACCTAATACAACTAGGAGTTGTATAGGTGCACTAGTTCGGCGAAGAGATGGTAAAATACGAGTGATAGGTGTGTGATACGTCCCAAACGTATCTATAATTTCTGCTTGTTCCATGCATGTTTTGTGTGACTTTGCCATGTTTTGCTTGAACTTTCATACACTTTTGAACCTATTTGGACTAACCTATTAACTCAGTGCACCCAGCTGCCTGTTTCTGTTTTCTGTTGTTTTTGTATTTCAGGTTTTCCGGCCATTAAAAGTGCTCCAAAAATTCCGGGAAAATATATATAAAAAATCAGCGCAACAGAAGCTTCCGGAATCACCAAGAGAGGGAAGGGGGGGCCACCACCAGGCAGCCAGGAGGGCAGGTGGCGCGGCCCCACCCTGGGCCACGCCAGGGTCCCTCCTGACTGCCTCGTGGGTCCCCTCGATGCCCCCCCTTCGCCTATGTTTACCCCTCGGGGTGGAAACCCCTAATACGGACTCCTCTTTCGCGATCTCGCCTCTGTTCCGCCGCCGCCGTTTCTAGATCGGGGCTGCCTGGAGAAGCTGCTCCGGCACCCTGCCGGGAGAAGCTACCCCCTCCGGGAGACACTCCATAGCCATGGACGCCTCCCGTATGTACCGTGAGTAGTTTCCCTTGGACCATGGGTCCGTGAACAGTAGCTATGTGATCTATCTCTCCCCCTTTTGTGCTTCCACTTTCGAGTCCTCGTGAGCTGCCTCACATGATCGAGGCATCTATGTAATTTCTGTTGTTACTATGCTGAGTTTGTTGGGATCTGATGGATTATGAGACTATGTTCAGATTGTGATGAGTAATATATTTGGTTCTTCTCTTTTATATTTTGTTCTTGAGTAAATTCTTGCATGTTCTCCGTTGCGGTATTTGCTTTGGCCAAGTATTTTATTTGCAACTCCAAGAGAGAGCGTTATGCTTGATTGTGGGTTCAGCCCCTTGATGTCTAGCTTGACTGACAGAAACATGAGACTAGGGGATGTGATGTTGCCACCAGGGATAAAACAACGGTGCTTGTATCTGCGGGTGCAAGGATTGTTTACTTTACGCAAAGTTCTTTTAATGCAGTTGTCTGTTGCTTTGAGTTTACACTTTGGGTGGGATTCGCAACTTAATACCAGCGAGATGTTCTGGATAGATATCTCAAGGTGGATGATTCGTAGTAGATGCAGATGGATTTCGGTCTACTTACCTTGGTGTACTGCCCATTGCGTTTTAGCCCTTCCTTTCTTTGCAGCATAGTTAGCATTGCGGTGCCTTCATAATCCTGTCAATTTCCCAACTATGATTTGTTTACCTCGCTAGCACTTTTATCGTCTTTTGGGAGAGAGACATCACTAGTGAAAATCACGGGACCCTGGTCCATCTTCACATTATTGTTCACACCCTCAATTTACTTTCAGCTTTTACTTTCCTTTGCACCTTTTATCTCTCGCGTTGATCCTTTGTAAACGACAAGGCCGGAGGAATTGACAACTCCTCTGTACTCGTTGGGAGCAAATTTATTTGTTGTTGTGTGCAGGTCCACGACAACACCCTAGTCAGGAAGCAATTTCTGGCGATGTTGCCACCTACTTGTATCTCCTGAGTCCTACTGGTTTGATAACCTTGGTATCTTCACCGAGGGAAACTTGCTGCTGCACTGCATCTCAAACCTTCCACTTGGGGTAACCAACGAGGGGAGAGAAGCCATCAGTGTGGCAAAGCAAGGTAATATAAATCTGTAATAAAAAGTGCAGCAAGCAAACATGTGAAAAAGTGAGCACAAACGGTGTAACAATGGTGGAAACAAGGCCTAGGCTTCATACTTTCACTAGTGGAAACTCTCAACAACATTAACATAGTCTAATCACATGATATTTCCCATAAAACATGCAATGGAGACGCACTCAGAGGTCATTCCTTTGTGGTCAAGAGAGGATGAGAATTATGTAGGGCTACAAAAGCACACCTCAAAGTTCGTAGTTCTCAATCTATGGATTTCCCAATGTCACCGCGGCCATCCAAAGAGAGTACCACAATCACCACAACATATCTCAAGGATAGTCAAAGACAAGCACCAAGAGACTCTCAATCTTCAATCAACACACAAAAGAGGAAATCACTCATGATAATATTCTTCTAACCCATGTCCAATAGACCGCTATCACCTTGGTCTCGGGGATTATACTAGATAAGATCAATTAGGTACATCAATCCAATACATAGAGGAAGGGGAAATATCATGGGATCACCCTAGATTAACATAGCCTATGATCACAACGAAGATCACATCATGGGAGAGAGAGAAGAACACATAGCTACTGGTAGAAACCTCAGCCCCGAGGGAGAACTACTCCCGCTTCATCGAGGGAGGAAGCAACGTCGATGGAGATGAATCCGGGGGCACTTCCCCGTCCCGGCAAGGTGCCGGCACAGGAATTCTGTCCCCCCGAAACTTGATGGCGATGGCGGTGGAGATCGGAATTGCTTCTGAAGAAAAGGGGTCCGGAATCAGGGTTTCCTCCGCGGGGGTAAAAATAGGGCCAAAGGGGAGCACCAGGGGGGCCATAGGGCAGCCAGGAGGGTGCCCGGTGCGGCCTAGGGTGGGGCCGCGCCAGGGACCCTTCTGGAGTCCCTCTAGTGGCCCTCCCCCCCTTCCTTGGTGATTCCAGAAGCTTTCGAGATGCTGATTTTTTATAAAAAAAATCCGGAATTTTTGGAGCACTTTTAATGGCAGGAAAACCTGAAATACAAAACAGCAGAAAACAGGAACTGGAAACTGGGTGCACTGAGTTAATAGATTAGTCCAAATATGCTCAAAAGTGTATGAAAGTTCAAGCAAAACATGGCAAAGTCCCACAAAACATGCATGGAGCAAGCAGAAATTATAGATAAGTTTGGGACGTATCATGGGTCCCCTCACCTCCATCCTCGGTGATCCCCAGTCAATCTTCATAAAAACACTCCCCGTAAATTTTCATCGCATTTGGACTTGATCTGATTCAACAAGTTGGTGTCCAGTTTTCACCGCTGAATTCTGGTTCTGTTGCTTCGGCACCGAAAAGTTGTAAACTGTGTAAAACAAGCCAAAACAACATAAGAACAATACTTTAAAGTGGAATATATCAATGAATAGGATGAAATTACAATATAAAATAGTGATGCATTTTGGACGTATCAGCAATCGACCTTATGATGATTCTTATGGGGAGTATTGACCTTATATCAGGTATGGCTTTGAAAACTTTATTTAATCTTGTCAAACATAGCTTTGGTCATAACAACAAGCATGTTATTTTTCTCAAAGTAGCGACATAGCCAAAACCCTCTTTGTTATTATGCTTGTAGTGTTATGTTGACAAGGAAGACAACTTGATGTGTTATGCTTGTTTTAATGTTTATGCTTTATATTGCTTTGCATCCAAGTCATCATCAATTGTCTGTTCTCCAAAGCCTTTGCTAGCCAAACCTCTGTACTAAGCGAAATTCTGCTTGTACATCCATACCTTGAAACCGGTATCTTCCATATGAGTCCACCATACCTTCCTATTCGTGGTATTCCACTACCATTCCTAAAGCATAGATTTTTTGTGTTATTCTTGGATGTTCAAAATCTTCTGTTTTGTGCCCCTGTTTTAGCTCATGAGGAAGTAGTAGTTAACTCATGACCTTCTTAAGTTGGACAAGTTTTACCCCGGGATTGCATATCTAATATGCAAACCCCTAATACGAGGAGGAACTGGCATGAGTGCGCCCAGCTCACAAAAGATAATCACAACCAACAACCCTCCTTCACGCTTTGTTCATGAGAAATCAGAAAACTTTGGCAGTGATAAACAAAGGAGATTGCGGGGATGTGATCGTCCCCGTTTGGGAGTCGTTCCTCGAAACTTGTCCAACCTGAGAAGCAATCGAGTTATCTATTAGCATTCGTTGACGAATCATGCACCTCTCAAAACTTGTTTTCATTCTGTTTGATCTAAGGATAGCACTTGAGTTTTCCCTACTTGCCTTTAACAAGGATGTTAGTTCCTTTACTTTTGTGTTGAGTCAGTTTTACCTACTTCCTCCTTCCCCAAAGAGAACACACACTTGATGCTGATGAAGATTCATCCATATAATGTTGCATTAAAGTTTTGCCATGCCATATCATTGTTGACATTATCTTTTGATAAGTAAGTTGTTTGAAAAAGCACTTGCCAAGCAAACATCTTCCTTTGTGTTAGCATTTGCACTTCATGACTAATAGCTTGTTCTTTCAAAAAGATCCAAATTGTCTCTTCAAAATATAAAGACAAAGATCAAAGGTAAAGGCGTTTAATTGTCCCTTGACCAAAGGACTTGTTTGCCATGATTTGATGAGTTTCCTTAGCCTTACTTTTGATTATAATTGTTATTACTCTTTCATAAGGGCCTTATGAGTTGGAGATTGTTGTTTAGGATGTTTGAGTTTGGTGAAAAGATCATGATGCTTCTTGTCCGTATTTTATTTATCGACACTTCACTCTCTAAACTTGTGGACAGGTTTACCGAGCTCAGTTTTCGCTTGGGGACAAGCGAGGTCTAAGCTTGGGGGAGTTGATACGTCCAAAATGCATCACTATTTTATATCGTAATTCATCCTTATTCATTTCTATATTTCACATTACGAGGATGTTCTTATGTTGTTTTGGCCTATTTTACACAGTTTGCAATTTTCCGGTGCCGAAGCAGCAGACGCAGGATTCAGCGGTAAAAAGTGGACGTTTGAGTTGCTGAAGAAGAATACCTCCAAATTACCTGAAAATCGACGGGGGGTATTTTCCAGGAGAATAACGAAGACTCGCCGAAGAGGGGTCAGAGGGAGGCCACAGGGCCCCCAGGCGGCCACCTGGCGCGGCCCCACCCCTGGCCGCGTCGGGAGGGCGCCTAGAGCCCTGGGGCCACTCCCGGCTCCCCCTCTGGCCTATATACTCCTCGTTACGCGAAAACCATAAAAAGAGAAGCTTTCACGGAGTTCCGCCGCCGCTCCGTGGCGGAAACCTATAGAGAAGAAAAGGGCTCTCCGGCGGGCAGATTCCGCCGAGGAGATCACCTCCCGGAAGGGGAGATCATCGCCATCGTCATCACCATCGTCACGGGCATCATCGAGATCATCATCAACATCAGCACCATCTCCACCACCATCCAATCTCACCTCACAAGTTTATCTTGTGTTGTAATCTGTACTATCTATCCTCTCTACTCTACCAGTGTTGATTACTACTTTGTGGTGAATGCTATTGAGTTTTGTTGGAGAAATACCATTATATCCAGATTGTTTATCATATATTTATCACCTCTGATCATGATCTCTTTTATGTCTTGTGAGTAGTTACTTTAGTTCTTGAGGACATGGGAGAAGTCTAGTTGTTAGTAGTCATATGATGTTGAAGTAATTTGTGTTGTTTGATATTTAAGTTGTGTTGTTATTTTCCTAGTGGTGTTGTGTGAGTCGAACACTCAACACTTCGCCTTCTTAAAGACCTAGGGGAATACATTGTGTATTAAGAATGCTTACGGTGGGTTGCCGGAGTGACAGAAACCTAAACCCCAGTTTGCACACTTTTGCACAAGGGACTAATGGATCCTTGATCTTATTGCTGTGGTTAGGCTTTGCCTTAATTTCTATCTTGTATTTGCGAATGTTTGCAAGATGTTTAATCATAAGAGTGCACTTATCTTAGTCTAGAAGGTGTGATAGCATAGGTCCACCCACTCAATACTTATCAGCACAACACTTGTTATCGATACGGAGTATGGCGAAAGCACGGGACTACCTCTCCATGTGTCCTCAAGAACGCTTTAGTCTTTATAAGTTCAGTTGTCAGGCTTATCCTTTGCACAAAAGGATTGGGCCATTTGCTGCTCCTCAATGCTATTTACTTTGCTTGCTTTTATCTTATCGTTGCTTATATCGAAAACTCCTAAAAAGTTATCTTTCAGTGCTTGCAGTTATTCCTTGTCCAAAATCACCTACCAGTACCTTTCGCTCCTCGTTGGGTTCGACACTCTTACTAATCGAAAACGCTACAATAGATCCCTTTACGTTGAGGGTCATCATATACCTAAAACCAGGTCAGGCTGCCCCTCACTCACTCCCTCTCCTCCCTCTCTCCCTCTCCACTCGACGCCGCCGGAGCCGCCCTGCCACCGGAGCCCCTGACGGTCGCAGTCACTTCCGTCGTCCACCACCTGCTGCACCTGCTCGACGCCGCCTCCCTCTCCTCACTCTGCCCTCTCCACTTGACGCCGCCGGAGCCGCCCTGCCACCGAAGAGGTCGCAGTCGCTGCCGCCGTCCAAAGCACCATCGAAGCCCTCACCGGCACCTGCTGCCCCGCAGGTGAGATCTATCGCCTCCTTCCCCACTCCCGCATCCACCTCCACCGCCGTCCCCTTCTCCCCCTCCTCTGTTTGTGCCATTGTATTGCTTGGGTTTGACAAATTGCTATGGCTATGGATGCTCTGATGTATGGATTAGTGCCTAATTGCTAGGAAATTTGATGATGCTTTGTTGCTTAGACTTTGCAATTGCTAGGCATTTTTAATTAGTGCCTAATTGCTAGGGAATTTGATGGTGGTATGTTGTATATGCTCTGGTTCATGTGTATTTGCTATCCACTGAGCCTAATTGCATGTTTAAATTATTGCTAAGGAATTATTGTTCATGTGTATTTGTATATGGATCATTATTTATAGGATATGAGTGACCTATGTCTTGCCGGAATATTGATTCATCTCTGTTCCGGCAAATTTCACGCGCTCGATTTGTCGAGTTTTAGCAAATGTCATGCCAAAAATTTCTGTGGATTTCGACATGACTTGTGCTAGAAAAGTAGGACATATCGAGTTCCCGAGATTTGTTGAAACCGGAATTAAACGGTGTTCCGGCATCAAATTATTTTTAATCGTTAATTTTGCTATTTTTTTAAAAAAATAATTTCGTTAGTTAGTATAATTTTTTTCACTCGTACATTTTAATAAATTTTTGTATATTAAATAAGTTCTCGACGATGATGCCCAGTCCGCATTATTAAATAAGTTCTCGACGACGGATGCGAGCACCTACTTGATCAGATGCGCAATGTCCGGGACTGGGCTCCCCGGGCTGGCACTAGGATGTAGTAGTCGAGATGTATTAGTGATATTATTGTTGCATTAACTGGATTATTGGAAATGTATTAGTGATATTATATGATAAAATATTATTGTTGCATTTTTATTTGAGATTACCATTTTCTTTGTTTTGTTTTAAATGTCGATGATTAAAACCATTGTGACACAATGTGACACATTTAAATTATGAACACAGAAAATGACTAACGACGATAGAATTCCCGAGTGCGACTATTGTGGCGATGACTCGGGTCGGTGCGACAAATTTCCAGAGTTGGATGGGGAGGAAGAAAAATACTTCTCCATCACGCTTAGGGAGGGTTTCGAATTTCAAACGGTATGCAACTTCTGCGACATCTTCTTATTTAAGCATGCTTCACTTAGTTTTTGTTTTGACGTGTAATTTTTTAATAATCAACTAGCACATCCCTTGCTATGCAAGACCTCACGTCTGCGACTTTGTCAAAATCGATGAGTGACGCGAGAATGCCAAAAAAGATGTCAATATTATGACGAAACATGGTATAACTTTAAAGGTCGAGACCTTTAATGAACCAAATGGTAACTTTAATGAAACATGGTATAGCATTTTGGGTTGCCTCCAATAAGCGCTTTCTTTTATGCCTTTGAGCTAGGCATGAAGCAACAAAATCAAGTTTTGTCAATATCAAAAGAATAGCTTGCCCGTATAACGGACTCAAATGGTAACTTAATTTTCTTTCTAGGAAAATATTTCATGCCCTTCTTGAGGGGAAATTGGAATCTTATACTCCCTTCTTTCATGTCAATGACCGCACCAACGATGCGAAGAAAAGGTCGTCCCAAAATAGCTGGACATGAGAGAATGTCCGTGACAATAAAATCAATGAGAACAAAATTATTATTGAATATAGTATTCAATAATAATTATCTTCCCATTGATTTTATTGTCATGGACATTAAATGCGACCCATCATCTCTAATTATTTTTGGAAGACCTTTTTTTGGATCGTATGTGCTATCATTTACACGAAAGAAGGATTATAAGATTCCAATTTCCCCTCAAGAAGGGCATGTAATCTATAATCTATAATACTATAATAGATCATCCCTACTATCTTATCTATCTCAACATGCAAGCATGCCACATCACCACACAATTATGATTGAGATAAGGTCTACCTCAACATGCAACCATGCATGAGACAAGTCCCACCACCACATGCATGCATGAAAAATATTTTTCATTCCCTTACTATACTTATATTAAAAAAATATTTATAAATACACACAATCAAATATAGGAAGTTGTATGTGTTTTCAATTTTTTGGTTCATTTATTATTAATTTAATTATTTCAAATTAACGTAATTAAATTTTGTTGAAATATAAAACGACCAATTCCCGTAATCCCCACTAACTTATTTATCTCAACATACAAGTAGGCAACATCACCACATAATTACAGATGGGATAAGGACCACCTCAACATATGACCATGCATGAAAAAATATTTTTCATTCTCTTATTACACTTATATACAAAAAAAAATCAATAACTAAACATAATCAAAAATAATAAATTATAAGCATTTTTTAATTTTTGGTTCATTTTTTATTAATCAAAATATTTAAAATTTACATAATTAAATTTTGTTGAAATATAGAGCGACCAATTCCCGCAGCAAGGCGCGGGGTATCATCCAGTATTTCCCAATAAAGAAGGTGAAGTTAGTTCTTGAGTCCGTTATACGGGCTAGCTATGCATTCGATATTGATAAAACTTGATCTTGTGTTTCATGCCTAGCTAAATGGCATTAGAGAAAGTGCTTATTCAGAGGCAACCCAAAATATTTTTACTTTCATTTTTTTTATTTTTTTAGTGTATCTTGGTGTTTGTTACTACAGTAGCAACTCCATTATATTTTTATTTTCAAGTTTTATGCCAAGTTTTAGCCTCTAATGTTGGGGGAAAGAAAAGCTATGACTTGTTGGCAGAAAACATACTCTGTACGCTCTAGTGCAGTTTTTTTTAAATCACCAGATCATTTTTTGATCTGAGTTTTTTACACAGAAAGTCTTATACAATTTTCAACCTTTCATTAGTTTTGAGTTTTTTGATTTGAGCTACAGAAGTGCCTCCAAAAATCCGAGCGCCACAGACTGTCCTGTTTCCTCAGATTTTCGCCTTGTAATTGCATTCGCTTCTTTTGGGAGCTTTGTTCTTGGTTATTTGGGGGAAGAACCTTAAACAAAGTTTGGGAACAATAGCTAGGCGACAATTAAATATAGTTTTTCACCTCATGACCCATTAGATCCTTATGCAAAAGCTCACAATATCATCAACACGTCACAAGATGAACTCCTCATCACCGCCATCATCGCGACCACCGCCAAAACCACTTGTCGAACCACCGCCATGAAACCTTCGCACCGCATGGCCTCTACCCGTTTTCCTCCTTCGCTCCAAGATCTCCTTCCTTGCGATATCATGCCATTCTTTGGTGAGTTCGTCCATCTCGTTTGAGTTCATGATCATGATCTTGTTCTCCCCTTAAGAGAGTTTGGCCTTGGGCTTGTTCTCCTCAATGGCGGCCTTGCGCAACCCCTAATCCTTGAGTAATTGCCACTTTTCTTGCTTCTCTTGAGCATTATCCCCGACCAACTCCTTCTTTGCCTCTAATTTCTTGGCCACCACCATCTCGTTTGAGTTCACCATGTGATCTATATTTTTCCGCAAGCTTGATGCCTCCTCTTCCCTCTTGTTCTTCCCCTTGACCTTGTTGTTTCCATCAGGCTTGTCCTTGTTTCTTGGCGCATCATCTTCCATCATCTTCCATATTTGTGAATGTACCTCTTTTCAGTGGGGCTTCTTTGTCCCTCAACTTCCATCTCTCGCTATCTTTAAGCAATTTCCAACAATGCTCTAGTGCAAATTCCTTGCCCTTGGAAGCTTGCATGTCCTTGTACCTAGCGACCACAATTTTTTCCTACAAAAATCAACACAATGTCAAGCTATGTCACATTCAACAATGGCTACCACTTGGGATGTGAAAAAGGAACTCACATAATTGGACTCAACGGTACAATTTAGAGGCGCATTGGAGACTTGCTCCAAGCATCCACTCCAACGGCTACAAGCCGGCTTGATCACATACGAACGATCTTGGAATGATCTATAGGCGTGTGGCATCTTCGAAGGAATGTTCAGCATCGTTCAGAAGAGCATGTCCTTTGTCCTTTACCAATACCGCTTGTTTGTCGGTTTGGACATTACCAGACACGACATCTAGAGACACACTTTCCTTAGACTTGATCAAGACTTCATCTTTCAATTATGTGTAAATCTTTGACCTCTCGCGTATATTCGATTGCGATGCATCAAATACCCGTCCTCAATATCCTCCACCTCATCTTCTTTCTCACCGCCACCATCCACATCATCATCCATCTCGTTGTAGCCAAAATCATCGATCGAGACTTGATCGATGTCGATGGCGTTCTCATTCAACATGTTCGCAAAATCGATCACCACATCATGCAAACTAGAGCTACATAGTCGTCCCACAAGTCACGAAGATACTCACAATGATGGATAATGAAACAATTCGAAAAGGACAAAACGTCCAGACCTTGCGACCATTTCGTCGAACACCTAGGGGGCGGCGACGGGGGCGCCATCGGCGGTTCGGGTTGGAGAAGTTCTTATTGCGGTGGTTGGAGAAGGTCTTGCGGTGGTGGTCAGAGATGCTTTTGTGGTCACCCTCTTGCTTTTCACCCTGGCACCATCGGCTTCTTCACCGGCGGGGTCGAGTCGGTCTCGGCCGACATCAAAGCAGAGGCGGTGGCCGTGAGAGCGTTGCTCTGGACGAGGACGTTTCCCAACTGCTTGTGGGGAAGGGCGATGGAGGTTGCCCCCATCACGGGCGCGACAACAACGGTGACGCTCACCGGTTGACGGGTGGGGGTGGGACAATTGCGCGTCCACGACCTTGACGGTGATGAGCAACGGCTCAGAGGCGTGCATGGTGGCACAACTTGGCCGCGGTAAGGTCGGCGGAGCGGGCGGATAGAGATCAGCAGCGGCGGCAAAAGGGGAAAGCGGAAACTACCGCGCGGAAATGTTCGTCCCGCCAAATCTCGCGAATGATATAGGTTACCGTTGGGTCGGCCTCCCACCCCGTGTTTCTAAAGGTCGAGGAGACGTTTTCTTTTAAACAAGGAGGGTGAGATAAGGTTTATGTTCGGTTCACTTTTTTCGCATAAAATTGTAAATAACGGTTATTTTGCAGATCAACGCGATACAAGGGATCCTATGAGAAGAAGCTTCGAGAGTCTAGGTAGCCACCCGCTCTAGCAGCTCTCCTCCTCCTCGTTCTTTCCTTGGCCCCACCGGCGCGGCCAAGCAAGCATGTCGCCAGGATCCAACATCCCAGATCACCCCATCGCCCTGCATTCCGCTGATCCCAGCCGTCCATTCGCTCGGGGTATAGGGTTTATAGCTCCGCCTCGCACCTCCCTCACTCCCTCTCTTCCGTCCGCGCGGCAACAACGGCGGCTGGACAAGAAAAAAACAAAAAAAAACCCCACACACAGCACCGCACCAATTTCCGCCCACCTATCGATCCAAGCCCCGGATTTCAATCCGTAAAAATCCCCCGAGGAATCGGAGGAGCAGCGATCCTTCGCCCCGCCCGCTCCCAGAAATCTCCGCTGCTCGGCTGCCGGTCAGGCGCGACGTCGAAACCCTAGTGAGGAGGATGGCGGAGGTGTCCGCGGCGGCGCCGGCGCCGGAGGGCGTCCTGCACAGGAGGATAGAGTTCCACCTCGCCAGGAGGCCGCACGCCGCGGTGGCCGTCGGGGGAGGCGGGTTCCAGATGGAGACCCTCAACCCGGACGCCGCGGACGGGGTGGCGGCGGCGGCGGGTGCGGCCAAGAAAGAGGCGGAGGCGAGGAGGCCGGAGAAGGCCGATGTTCTGGGCTTGGATCCGGAGCTCACCGTCGCCAGGATCTACCTCGGGAGAATCGTGAGTGCTGCAACTCTAATTTTGGGGGCTTGTGCTCTTAAAGCTGTGATTTTGATGGGGGTTTTGGGCGATAGAGCTGTTATGCCTGGTATTTGGACGCCGGAGTCTTCAGTTCCGGTTTGTAGCATCACAGTGTGAATTTAGGCTCGTAGTTAGCCAAAGATGCACGTAATTTGCTTCATATAATTTTCATTTCGGTTTTCAGTACGGTGGGTGATGATATTCAGCTTGTGATGTCCTTCGAGCGCTGAAATTGGACTGCATTGCAGGGTGCTGGTCTGCAAAATCTTGGGAACACTTGCTACCTCAACTCGGTTCTGCAATGCTTGACGTACACGGAGCCGTTCGCAGCCTACTTGCAGAGTGGAAGGCACAAGTCTTCATGTAAGTGCTGTTGTAACTTGCAACTGTCCACTGGCTTAGCGACATGACAAATGAATTGACGTATGTTGCATCTGGCTTGTGGATTTCCAAGCTAGCAGTAAATTCATCTGCATATTATTGCATATTCTAAAGCAGTATAATCCTTGTAAAAGGTATACGGCTGGGATCTAGGCTGTACCAATGCCCACACTACTATTACTTGAATAGCAGTATCACTTCCAAAGACAACAATTACTACATTCTCAAGGCTCAAGGCTATTCCTTCCACACTGCTGGCGTTTTCACCAGTTCCTCCATCTCGAATCATCTTTTGAGTCGACAAACATGTGCAATCGCATCTCAAAGTTTGATCAGTCAACCGTTATCATCCACTGGAGAAGCTGTATAAAAGTTTGTCATTCTGTTTGTCAGATAATTATGTGGATGAGAACGGTTGGCTGATATATATGGATTGGTTATCCCTACCGATGCTTTGAGTCAGACCTGATGGTACAGGTATCAAATGCAATCTTATCACTGCATCGAGTAACCATGATTCAAAATTATTCCTAGCTTCTTGCCTTGTATGTTAAATTATCACCTATTCTCTGCATGTTAATTTTGTACTTTACGAAGGGTGGTACTTCTATTTTGATGTCGGCGACGTGTCTTGCCAATTTTGTCACCAAGGGATGCTTTACGTCAATAACTGGATATGCAATCTGGTCCATTAGCTAACTCATTGTTACCCCATTAGATAGCAAACATAATGCAAAAAAGTGTGCCATTTGCTCTATAGTAGAAACTTCAAACTTCCACTAGTAAAAACAACAGCTGATCTGTGAAGCAACTGAACCCCTACCACTATCCATTTTGCCTTTGTTCTATTTTTCTGTTGTAGCTAGCAGTAGTTTTGCGCCCTACCTACAAAAGTAGTTTGTTAATCACTATTGGTATGTCTTATGTAATCTCTGTTTGCTTCAGTTTTTCTTCACTGTGAGGCAATTCTCATACAACTGTTACTAATTCCTATTTCCCCACCATTTTAAGGTCGTACTGCTGGATTTTGTGCATTGTGTGCTCTCCAGAACCATGTTAAGACTGCTCTACAGTCAACTGGAAAGATAGTGACACCATCACAAATTGTCAAGAACTTGCGCTGTATCCTTCATATGCTCTAGCTGAATTGATTACCTCTTTTAGTCTCAAATTTCTGAAATTCTCCTGTCTATTCTTTATTGAGCATAAAAATGTGATTCTTTGACCACAAATAGGCATTTCTCGTAGTTTCCGCAATTCGAGGCAGGAAGATGCACATGAGTTGATGGTTAACTTGCTTGAATCCATGCATAAATGCTGTTTACCTTCTGGAGTACCGAGTGAGTCTGCAAGTGCTTATGAGAAGAGCTTAGTTCACAGAATATTTGGTGGCCGTCTAAGAAGTCAGGTACATCATGTGCATTCTTACATTGGAACTATCGATTTCTCGCGAAAACCCATTTCAGTTGTCATCACTGCTTTGCTGCATATATATGTGCCAGGTGAAATGCACAAAGTGCTCGCATTGTTCCAACAAATTTGATCCTTTCTTGGATCTCAGTCTTGATATTGGGAAGGCCACAACTTTGGTGAGAGCACTTCAAAATTTTACGGAGGATGAACTACTCGATGGAGGTCAGAAGCAGTATCAGTGCGAGCGCTGCAGGCAGAAAGTTGTAGCAAAGAAAAGGTTTACAATTGATAGGGCTCCAAATGTTTTGACAGTTCATCTGAAGCGCTTTAGCCCTTTCAGTCCTCGTGAAAAGATTGACAAAAAAGTGGATTTTCAACCTGCTCTAGACTTGAAGCCATTTATGAGTGATTCTAAAGTGAGTAACTAGTTTTGGACGGTTGAATTTTAACTTGATTTTCTCCCAGTTAACTTATTTTTAACGTTCTAATTTGCTATGATCATGTGTAGGGCGCAGACTACAAATACAGTCTTTATGGTGTCTTGGTTCATGCTGGTTGGAGCACTCAATCTGGTCATTATTATTGCTTCGTTCGGACTTCAAGTGGGATGTGGCACAATCTTGATGATAATCAGGTCTGGTATAAGATCAGAGTTTTACTTATTTTTAGTAGTTTATAAAACTTACTTCAGCGTGCTGGCCCATGTACCATTGATGAAAATATTACTTCTGAAACTATTGTTTTTTCCTAAAATGAAAATCTCCATAGTAAAGTCCTTCAGCTCCATCAATTTTGTGATGATCATTGCTATGAATGTTATCTTGATCTTTTCAGTAACTTGCATTGTATCACAAGGTAGAGTGTATGTACGTCATGTCTTATTGTCATAGTGTCATGGTATCCCTAATTTTACAGCATTCAGGGGTCAGTGGTCACAATCTATCAACCTTTTTGCTTGTTCTAATTCGTGATGGTCATAATCTATCAACCTTCTATCCTGTATTAGTATATGCTGAATGTATGTGATAAATTACTATTATGTATTACGCATTTACACTCCATTTGTTTGGGGAGTCCTTTAGCTAAATTTCTAATATAAGAAGTATGGTTTGGGGTTCTGTTCATTGCTGGAAAGGAAACACAACCAATCCTGAACCATATCGCTTGTTGAATTCTAGTTTTTGCCCTGCCTTTTGAGCACAACAAATATATTTTAGAACCCCCTTTGCTTGCCGAAGCATTTCTTGGATCTGTCAATTATGCCATAGCTGGAGTCCTACTCATAGTGCATTGCTGGAAAAGAAACAAAGCCAAATCCTGAGCCATATCAGTTGGTGAATTCCAGTTTTTGCCCTTAGTAATTTTTCAGCTCTTATTTTCCTTACTAATTCCTAAGGCCATCAACTTCAGGTACGCCAAGTTCGTGAGGCAGACGTACTGAAACAGAAAGCCTATATGTTATTTTATGTACGTGACAGAATTGTTAACACAATGGCGCGCAAAGACAATTGCACCCCCAATCTGCCTGTAAACAAAGTGATCCCTGGGAAGATTTCATGCCTCAATGGTGTAATCCGAAGTAGTGCAATGGAAGCAAAATCAAGTGGTCTGACATCTCCTTATGCAAATAAGAAGTTGCAGAGTATAAGCAACGGCCATTGTTCAACAAATGATGGCAAAACTGAAACTACTGCAGCCCCTCAAAACAGTGTCCTGCCTATCGCACAGAAAGCTCTTGAACCTCAAAATGCTTCAAGTAGTCATAAAAAGACATTTTCATCAGGTCAACCTGCAAGCAGCAACCAGACAATGGCTAGGATGTCACTGCAGGAGACAAAGGTTGGCGGTGCAGTTGCTAAGCTGGGAAATGATACTTCTATTGCCTCATCTATGGTCGGTAGTCCTGCTGGGCTGTCAGAGACAGATAAAAAAAATTCTTGCTCTCAAACATGTTCCAAGCCAAGCTCGAACGTAGTCAACACGATTACTGATTTTGCAGCGCAAACTTTCCAAACTAAGGTATCCTTTTGATGGTCACTGCTAGTTTTTCTCCGTTTCCAGTATTTCATTACTTATGTTATCTTATGTGACATGGCAGGATCCTATCGTTTCAAATGGTGTAATCCCTAGCACTAGCATTGGAGGTCCAGTTTCCAGTGAGAAAATTAAGGACTTGACAGAATCTCTCAAGCAAAATGACAGCATAGTGAAGGCTTTGACGATGAGCAAGGTATGCTAATGGCCAAGAGCCACCCTTTTTCTCTCACTTGTTAGAGAAATGTTTACTCGTTACCCATACGAACCAGTAAAATCGTGATTATGTTTCTCCCTTGCACACAAATAAAATCTAAGCTTCATCAGTTTTCTTAATGTGAGCTGACGGTTGTAATATTTTCTACACGTACATCTATGCAGAAGGAGAAAACCATCCTACCAGGACTTGAGCAAGTTGATGTTGGAAAACAGATCTCATCGCAAGTTTCCATGAAGGTGGTTCTGGGTGATACATGCAATGGTAGAATGGCTAAAAGGGTGGACTCGAAGTCAAGGAAACTTGTGAGATATCCAGTAATGAACTTGTGGCTGGGGCCAAGAAAACTGCAAAAGAAAAAGCATAAGAGAACCAAAAAGCGCGCTATAGTTGAGGACATGGCCAATGTTGATTGTTCTGGTGACAACAGCAGTGAGCAGCAGACATCAACGTCAGCAACTGTTCCGCCCAAAACTGCAGAACGTATATCTCGTAAGCGGAAACATTCCCATGCTAGTGTAAGTTCTAAGAATGACACCAAAACAGACAGGCAGCAGGTTGTTGGAGCAAGTAGTGCTGGTGCTGGTGACCATAACATGGATGTCAAAAACGGAAAGAGTGGAACTTCCACTAGCGCGGAGCTCCCAAAGTTGGGTTCAACCTCTTCTGCAAATCAAGCACATTCAAGCAACAACATAGATGCAAAGAAGGGATCCACCTCCCAACACGTTGTTATTCGTACAGAGGACTTGAGAGCCGAAGTTACAGGTTAGCAATTCTCTTTCCAGATGCATGCTTACTCATGTGTTACAAATACCCTGCTTTGCTTCCAATTTTATATCTGAAATGTGTTCCTTTCTTGCCCTTAAGTTCCATGCTGGGATGATGTTGCTGTCCCAAACACTGAGACTAGAGAGCACAAAAGTTCAGGGGGGAAGAAGAGCATTGGATATGTGCTGGATGAATGGTGAGTTGTTTGTGCTTCTCGATAAGATGCCTCATCACTGTTTCTGAATATTAATATTTCCTGGCCAAGTTGCAGCTGATATAGGAGACCTGAAGTATACTATTCATCTAATTATCTGTTTTCCAGGGATGAGGAGTACGACCGTGGAAAGGCCAAGAAGGTCAGGAAAGCAAAGGAAGATGATGACGATGGCACGAACCCCTTCCAGGTGGAGGCGAACTACATATCAGCGCGCAAGACGAAACAAAATTCCTACAAATCCAGACCTTGGGACAAGCCCGCCAGACCGAGTCGCTAGACTTGTTGAAAGATATGACGCCCCGAGACACCGTAGAAAGAAAGAGGAGTGTTGTTGTATCGCCGATTTTTTCAAAATATACCATCCGTTGTTTCTTTTTTCTTTTCTTTTCTCGTCATGCTTTTTCTGGCCTTGGTTCTTTTCTTCACCCTGTTGTTTGACTCGACGGCTCAAAATAGACAGAAGACCTCTTGATTGGGACCTGTATTTAATCATGAGAAATTCTTTGTAGCATTGTTTCTCCAGGCAGTAACATAGTTATGATTCATGAATAAATTTGGGTTTCTCGTTTCTCCAGCAGTGCAATTTATTGGTAGCACTGCAAGGCTATTTCTGTTGTGGTAGAAATTCAGGACGACTCTTGTTAACTGCTTTCAGTTTTCATATCTGTTGCTGCTGAATGTGCACCATGTTGATGTTATTTTTTACAATTCCTTGTTCTTCAGCAAAATACAGTTACTGATAAATATGGTTTCTTGTTTTTGTAACAATTTCAGTCACTGGTAGGTAGAAATGGAGAATCACTTTCGTAAAGCTGTTTGCAATTTTCATCTCAGTTGCCGTTAATGGCGTACGACGGTACAGGCCCAGTTCACAACATGGGGGTTGTCTATCTTTCAAGGGAAGTGACGGGTCGGACCATGCAGTAACTGCACTAGTATAACGGATAGTGGCATGAACTGGAGCGTGTCTCATGAATGAGCGCGCTATCTGGAGTCTTGATGGTGATGTCGACCCCAAGCTGAACCTGCCTGTTTATGATGTTCAAAACGAAACTTGTGCCCGATTTCACATGAATTTCGTGGGAAATGTAGCTCAGCACGGCGCAAATTCGGGTGAAATATAGTCATGCTCAAAGTGGGGAAGAAAGAACATCGCTGCAAGCACCTGTGATGCTGTAATCGCACATAAAACCATAAAGTAAAGGTCTGCTGTGGAGGACCTTTCAGCTCACGTCCTCGTTGCCGTTCGATTGCGATCAAACAATGACACTGTCTCTAACCGAAAAAACACACTCAAAATTAAATATTGACATTTTTCTCTCTCACATATACATTTTATCATAAAGATCATAATACAATTGTACAAATCACTTAAACACCGATATGTGATAAAACTGAAAAAATAGCAGATCGCTAGCCTTCGCGCACAGGAACAACACCCAAGAAAGAAAATTACAATCAAGATCAAAGAATCCTCTGAGCTTAACACTAACATCCATCACCTGCACCTGGTACCAGCAAAGCAGACGCCAAAGGAAAAACTGACAGATCACCACACCCGAGCTCGAGCGGCTCCATCACTGATATGCAACTTCGCGGACCTTCAAGGTGGTTCACCTAAAGCGAAGCCATTATCGTTGAACGAATCAGACCGTTGCAACACCTCGAACATGCCATCGAACTCCAGATCTGACACCCTACACGACTAAGACACGGAGGAAATCATACCTGCCATCCACCAACCACAAACCCAACACACGACCGTCTTCCAGATGCCTAAGCAAACGCCGTGTTGGGGGCGAACTGGATCTAGAGAAGATACATAGGGCTCAACATCGATTCCAGCCGATCTAAGATGCAAGTATTCGATTACAGATAAGCTTCTATGCCTCGGACGTAGCCGTGTACCAGTTTGCCAATTCCTCACACACACACACAACACCTACTTATCGACAACCAGGACCCGGTCCTCTTCTGCGTAGCGAGTTGATGGCCGATGGGCTCTCTTGTTGGGCCTTCCTTCCTGGGTGATGAACTGGGCCTTCTCCGGGGTTGGTGATGCGGGCCCGTCGCTAACATTCCCCTTCCCTTGTGGAACAGCTTGTCCCCAAGCTGGAGCGCGCGGAAAACGTTGATGGAGTTCTTCCAGGTCCTCCCAGGTTGCCAAGGAGTCTGGTTGATCAGACCATTGGACAAGTCCTTGTGGCACATCTTCATCCCCACGGCGACGAAAGCGACGTTGCAGCACACGAACTGGAACTGCAAATTGAGCTGCAGAGGTAGGCAACTCAGGTTGAACTTGACAGTGAGGGCCAAGCGCTAGCTTGAGTTGAGAAACATGAATCACTGGATGAATCTTGCTCGCTGGTGGCAGAGCCAGTCGATACGCCATAGACCCTACTCGTTCCAACACCTTGTAGGGACCATAGTATTTGAACAACAACTTATGATGAGCCCGAGGAGCGACAGAAGACCGAATATACGGTTGCAATTTCAAGAAGACAACATCACCCACAGAAAACTGACGCTCAGAGCGGTTTATGTCAGCCTAATGCTTCATGCGGTTACGCACACGCTCCAAATGTTGTTGCAACATGCGGAGCATCAACTCCCGATCATAGAGCCAAGAATCCAAATCCACCACTGGACAAGCATCATGAGGAGTCAAACCAAAAGTACGAGGGGAGTGTCCATATAGTACCTCAAACGGATATTTTCCATTGAGAGCTGAATGCGGGCTGGTATTATACCAGTATTCGGCCATGGACAACCATTGGGCCCACTTGAGCGGACATGCATGAGCAAAACAGTGAAGATAAGCCTCGAGACACTGGTTCACGCGCTCAGATTGACCATCGGTCTGTGGATGATGAGATGAACTAATGCGAAGCTTGGTACCTGTTAAGGCTGCCATTTCTCTCCAAAAGCGACTGGTGAAGATGCCATCACGGTCGGTGACAATGTATTCTAGCATACCATGCAACTTATGAATATGATCCATAAACACAGTGGTGACGGCAGCCACAGTAAAAGGATGCTGCAAGCCAAAGAAATATGCATAGCGGGATAATTCGTCCACCACTACGAGAACACAAATGAAACGCCCAGAACGAGGTAACCCTTCAACAAAATCCATTGTAATCATCTGCCAGAAACGATCAGGGACTGGTAGGGGTGCCAGCAGCCCCGGGTACTTGGCGCGGTCGTGTTTGGCATGCTGACAGACCACACACTCTTGAACAAATTGACGAACACGAGCCCTCATATGCTTCTAGTAAAAAATTTGTTTCAGACGGCGGAGAGTAACTGGAATACCGGAATGGCCACCAACAGGACTGGTATGAAAAGCATCAAGGAGTTTGAGAATAAGATTAGCAGTACTAGGCAACCACAGCTGATTCTTGTATCGGATCAGACCATCTCTGAAAGAAAAAGAGTCCTCATCTTCATGATGCACAGACAAGAGCACCAGTAAGTCCTGCGCAGTGTCGTCGTTCTGATAGGAGTCGATAATCTCCTGGATCTAGGAAGGCCGCTGACAGGAGACCGCCAGCGAGTGGTCCTCGGAATGTGGCCTGCGAGACAGAGCATCAACAGCTCAATTGTCGACGCCTTTTTTGTATTGAATTTTGAACTGAAGACCCAACAACTTGGTAAATACTTTTTGTTGCCAGGTAGTGTGCAGACGCTGATCTTCTAAATGAGCCAAGCTGCTGTGATCAGTGAGAATAAGAAACTCAGCATGCTGTAAATATGTTCTCCAGTGTTCTACTGCAAGAAGAATAGCCAAATACTCTTTTTTCATAAGTAGATAGGCCACGAGTACGGGGGCCAAGGACATGGCTGACATAGGCAACAGGATGACCTTCCTGTAGCAGCACTACCCCTACACCCGAATCACAAGCATCAGTTTCGATGACGAATTGGAGAGTGAAATCTGGTAGCGCTAAGACCGGAGCAGTGATCAGGGCTGACTTCAGAACCTCAAAAGCTGTCTGGGCTTCAGGTGACCACACAAAAGGAACAGATTTACGAAGAAGATTGGTCAGTGGTTGTCTGATCACACCGTAGTGACGCACGAACTTGCGATAATAGCCGGATAAACCCAAAAATCCACGGAGCTCCTTGAGATTAACAAGAACAGGCCAGTCCTTCACTACAGAAATCTTGCTAGGATCAGTTGCAACACCATCAACAGAGATAACATACGCCAAATAGGCAATACCGCGCTGAGCAAAAGCACATTTAGACCCTTTGACTTTCCATTGATGTTGCTGAAGTAACTGCAACACTTGACCCAGATCCCGGATATGATCTTCGATTGTTGCACTGTAGACTAAGATATCATCAAAGAACACAAGTGCACATTTGCGCAAAATCGGCGACAGAGTAGTATTCATAATAGACTGGAAGGTAGCAGGGGCTCTTGTGAGGCCAAAGGCCATCACATTAAACTGATAATGCCCTTCATGTGTGTGAAATGCAGTCTTGTATTTTTCACACGGAGCCAACCGAATTTGATGGTACCCCGCACACAGGTCCAATTTGGAAAACCATACTGCACCAGTTAATTCATCAAGTAGTTCATCGATAACCGGCAACGTTATTTGGACTTGAGTGTTAAGAGGTTCAAATGCCTGTAATCCACACAAAGACGCCATGTACCATCCTTATTTTTAACCATGATAATGGGAGAGGCAAAAGGACTAGAACTAGGAGAAATAAGACCCGACTGAAGCATCTGACGAACTTGCTTCTCAATTTCAGTCTTCAGTTCTGGGGAATACCTGTAAGGCCTGATATTGACAGGGCGAGCACCTTCAATCAGTGGAATATGATGATCACAACTCCTACGAGGGGGTAGGCCTGTTGGTGCTTCAAAGACTTCAGCAAATTGATCGAGCAGTTGCTGAAAAGGTTCTGGCAGAGGAACAGTAGATGAGTCGGCACTATCAGGGCGTACCAAATGCAACTCGACCACAGGGCAGTTAAATTGAGAAGGAAGATGGCCTTGGAGAAAAATATGTGCTCCCTTGTGCTCAAATGTTAACCATTTCTCACGCCAATTGACTTGCATAGTCCCTAGAGAATATAACCAATCCACGCCCACAATACCATCATAATGTTCCAAGGAGAGTACCTTAAAATCACATTGAAAGTCGTAGCCTCCTGACGTCCACTTATAAGCTGTCAAAACTGATTGACAAGACAGGGAACCTCCACCAGCGACACGCACCTTCTGCACACGAGGAATTGACTTGACACCAGGGAGATGCACTGCCAAACGGGCACTGATAAAATAATGTGAGCTACCAGAATCCAACAAGAAAACCACCGCATGCCCACCAATGATACATTCCAGACGGATAGCTGTACTTCCTGTAGTCGTTGTCTGAGTCTCAGCAGATAACAACATAACATCTTCATCACTCTCTTCAGAATCAGTATGATCAATTGCACAGAATTCTAACATCTCTTGCACTACATGCAGTTGCACTGTAGCATTACACTTGTGCTCCTTGCCCCAACGCTCACCACAAATAAAACAGAGGCCCTTGGCTCGCCTGTAAGCCTTGAGAGTGGCCACCTTGTCCTATGTCGCACTGGTTGCTCGGGCTGGTTCAAGTAATTTGGTGTCAGCTGAAGAATTTCTGAACTGCCTGGACGCTGAAGAAGTCGGCCTTCGAGAAAACTGAGGTGTCGAATACTCCTATTCCCCAATGCCAAGCTCTTCCTGCACAGATGCAATTGAATAGGTTGCATCTAGATCAGACGGTCGTTGCACTGCCAAAATCAACCGGACATCAGGTTTAAGTCCATCCACAAAACGAGTGGTGTAATGCAACATGTCAGGCTCAGGTTCATAAGCTGTTAACTGATCCATAAGTTTAGAAAACTAGAAAATGTACTCCTCGACTGAACCTTGCCGACGCAAACGATACAGACGCCTAACTAGTGACTGATGCTGGTTGCGACCAAATCGGTGTAGGACTTCAGCACAAAATTCTTCCCAAGATGATCTCACAAATTTGTGATGAACAAAAGATAACCACCGAGCTGCTGGACCCACAAACTGCATAGCAGCCACCGCAATCCACAAATCCGGATCCGTGTCGAACATTTCAAAATAATCCACACACCTGGTCTGCCAGAGCTTGGGATCGGTGCCATCAAACCTCGGAAAATCGATGGCTGGAGGGCGCCCATGGCTTGAATTCGTAGTCGAACTCGCGCACCTCTTCTCACGATGCAGGATACTGGAGAAGGACGAGCTGGGCCTTGAGGAATCACCAACGCCTCGGGCTCGGGGCGGAACATACGGGGTGCTTCCACCCCCCAGGCCGCGCGGTGTGGTCGATAAGTGCAGACCGTTGGCGAGAGGATCGGGTTCAGAAGAGGCGACTCCTTTGGCGGCGCAGAGCTCTTGGATCTGTTTGAGAAGCTCCGCCTCGGCACCATCCGTATACGCCTGCATGTCGTTGGCGAGGGTGCCGACTGCAGCGGTCACCGCTTTTTCCACGGCGGCGCTCACTGAGGGCGACACCACCGTGTCCACCGCGCGGCTGACCGTGGCGATGATGAGCTCGTCGAGCTCCTGCTGATGTTGTAGATGCGCCGCCTCGCCCGCTTGTTGGAGGGTCTCGAAAATCGCCTTGCCCTCAGAGGATAAATTCTCCATCAGTTCCTGCCGGCGGCGAGCCGCCGCTGCCGCGAGCCTGGTGTCGTGGGGTGATCCAGCGTGGGTGGTGGGTGGCTCTGAGTACCAATTGTTAGAGGCGAACTGGATCTAGAGAAGATACATAGGGCTCAACATCGATTCCAACCGATCTAAGATGCAAGTATTCGACTACAGATAAGCTTCTATGCATCGGCCGTAGCCGTGTACCAGTTTACCAAGTCCTCACACACACACACAACGCCTACTTATCGACAGCCTGCGTAGCGAGTTGATGGCTGATGGGCTCTCTTGTTGGGCCTTCCTTCCTGGGTGATGAACTGGGCCTTCTCCGGGGTTGGTGATGCGGGCCCGTCGCTAGCACGCCGTCGCAACGGTGAAGCGCGAGGACACAAGTCCACCACAAGGATGTCGCCGCCACGACATCCCCGCTTGAACAAGCTAGTGGCCTCGCTCGAGAGGAAAACGTTCTTTGTTAAGCGACCTAAATATTGCCATTCCCTACAGCTAAACTTGCCATCTTTCTACAACTAAAATTGCCATACAAAACGTCCGTAAATACCACGCTTCTCAGAAAATGCTCTCCAATTTTTTTATCCAAAGTAAATAATACGTATTGTTGAAAGAAACCCTCGGTAAAAGAAGGAAATCCTCTCCCCCACCCCCCCTAGTTCAATAACTGCAAGCGTAGTGAAGTAGCCGTCCGGACGACGAGATCCAAGGCCCGAGGCGACGATGATTCCATGTCTCACATATCATAGCGCCCCAGAAATCCCCGCCCAGATCTACTGGCAGGCCGAGACAGACAGGTACGTGTACGTGTACATGCCGCCAGATGAGTGAGCATTCGAATGTGCGCCTCGTGGACGCGAGTAAATGCATGGATATCGCTCGCGCCGTCACGCGTCCCCTGTGATCCATGGTTTTGCCCGCGCTGCTGCTGGCTGCTCCCGCCTCGTTGCCGGCTCCCAAGTCCATCCCGGCCACCCAAATTCCGTTAGAAATTGCCGTCCGTAACCCGGACAAAACCTAATTGGTTGCCGCCGCCAGGACGTAAGCAAAGCTTATACTACGTGCAATTGCCATCATCTAGTGTGTGCAGTGAGTGGATATACGCACGCCATCGCCATGTACGTAGTAGAGTATATAGTACATAAGAGTACGGCATTGATGGATCATCACGGATGCGTCCATAGCTGGCCAGGTAGGTGACCGGGTAGCACTGAATTTGGTGATGATATGGCCGTCCCTATGATTGCCCGACACGCAATGATCGATCCATCGACCCTCACCCAACCAATGCAAGATTGAATGGAACTCCGTATCCTACCTACTCTCCAGATTTTCAAACCATGCATGCACATCGATCTCGATCGATCGATCCGGGCTGTAGAATTAAATCTCGGTCGAGACAGCGTATGCATGCATGCACGTGATGCGTGTGGACGCACACATGGATGCAATGCAACTTGAGGTAGTAGTACGTATGTAGACCCAAGGAAATCATGGTACGTAGTAGTAGAAAACCTTCAAAAAAATTACTACGGTAGACGCAAGACAAAAGATAAAGAGCAATTCTAGCAGATACGTGACAAAAGATATAAGAGCAATTTTAGCAGATGCGTTATCCCGCCGTCGGACCGTATATATACGAGTTTTTTTTATGGACAGGTGATTTTTTTTATCAGAACAGATCCTTCATTTTTCATTCGGTCTGTAAAATTTATGCAGGCGGTTTGCAAAATCACCATCCGTGTGCAATATCTACGGTGCGGGAGAGTGGATAGGGTCTCCATCTCGCATTTGTTCCGCTCCCCGCCACTGCATCCCATTTCCCATTTCCCGTGCTCCGACGAGCAATCCAGATGGCTCTTGGCGGTTCCAGCTACCGCGGTTGCTGGGGAGGGCCACCGCCAGCCAAGCGGAGCCGGCACGACCAAGGGGCGGGAAGCCCCTACCGCCCCGCTCGTCCCCTCGCACCTTCGGTCGCTCCCCAGAGCTCCACACCGGCCCGTGCCCGCGACGCCCTGTCCCGTATCGGAAAGAGCGGGTGGGCGCGCTTCCATGCGCCCGACTAGCTCTTCTGACCCGCCACACATGGCGAGAAGGGCACAACCGAGCGCCTGGTGGCCGCTAAGGACGAGCTCAAGCTGGCGGAGCCTCCGCCTGGGATTACTACATGTACTGCCCGACAAAGAAGTGAGACGGCGACCTACCGGCGACTCCGAGTGACCTCCGGTGATTACGCTGTGTAGTTTTTTTATTCCGTCTTTTGTTAGACTCCGGCGATGTTCCGGCAGGATTTGTATCGCGAAAAACATTTAATTTTGTATATTTACATATGCCGTATAAAATTAGCGTATCCGTGCTACCCTACCCGATTTGGTGTGTCATTTCACGTTTGCAGCGATCCGCATACTGAAATGGCGTAGCTGCTAAGTTGTTCTAAGTAAGCCTGCTTGCATCTAGTGCAATGAATACGCAATCTATCTGTTCCTCAGAAATAAAAAACGTCATGCAGCTTATCCAGAATTTCCCATACATACATGCGTAGGGAGGGAGGGAGTAGTACTATATGAATGTAAGATCGATCGATCCATGCGTACGTGCGTACGTTGGCAGTCAAGATATGTATCCGGGGAGCGACCAATCTGCCGCAGCCCAGTGTGTACGTACGTACCCATGCCATGCATGCATGCGAACTGAAAATTTGAACCGTGGCGTCGGCGTACGTAGTGCTACGGATCGAGAGTTATTGGCTACGTGGCGAGAGAGTGATTTATGGGCGACTAAGCCGTTGCTTAGATGCATGGACGGGAGCGTGCCGTGCAGTGGTACGTGCTACTGTTAATTCAGTGGTGGAGTACTTGATAGCTAGATACTCGTAGGGATTTGTACGTGCTAGTATAGACTTTGTCATTTGTCAAGGAGATGCATGTAAAAGAGTACTAAATTTGTATTTGTTACTGTTGTCCTCGCCTGCCTTCATCCATCCTTGCTGCTGCTTACGGCTTACCATGCGTGCATGGACAGATTACAGTAGTGGGACCTTGATTAATTTGCTAGTAACAACGTATGAGTCACCATTTCAAACCCTCCTGCAGTTCCAACTCTAAACGGTTCAACAAGCGAGAGAAGAAAACAACTGTAAAAACAAGTAAACAATCTCATGTCTGAAGATATAAAAGAAAAATCATGTTTGGAAAGCGGAGATTCCGTGTGGTTCTCGTTCGAAATCTGCCACTCTCCACTGAACGCAGCTCGGGAGCTGGCTAGCAGTGTGAGTGTGACACGTACTTACTAGTACTACCTCCGACCCGTATTAATGGGCACACATTTAGTACAACTCTAGTAAAAAATTATCAAAAATTAAGAGTAGCAGTGTTGTCGTTAATTAATAATGCATGTGCCTGTGACCCGTACGCGCACGGTAGCGTGTTATTACCGCGATTAACAACAGGAGTTGTGCACTTGTTACCGTGCGTGACTTGCACTAGTACCGTAGTACGTACCGATCGACTACCGAGTCGTAGTATGTAGAATTACACGTACCGGCATTACGGCGTTTCTGACTCGACCGTGGAACGGAACTGCGATATGGAGTACGCGCGCGATCGACCAGCTAGCCGTGGAAATTCAAAATGGAACGGTCAACCGTTCCATTTCCCGTTTTCCCGTTATGGAGCTGTAACTTAACTACTTAACCCTAGATGTACATGCACGTACCGGTTACCGTCCATGCATCATGCATGCATGGCTTCCAGTTGTACCTAGCCAGATCCGGTTTTTGAATTCGCATGATGATCCCGGCGAAAGTAGTACCACGACTAGACGGCTAGTGATTAATTAGCCTTTCGGAGTGGCCAAGGTACACGCTCCACGGCCGGATCTCTCATTAGCCATCCGAGCACGGATTACCGCATGATTAATTCCGTCCTAGTACCGATTCAAGCACAAAATTACCCCATGAGTAGTAATCTCCTTTACACAGCTATAGTATATGTACTGTACCATGCACGAGAAATTGGTTTGTGTTCTTCTTGCAATCTTACACAAAGCTGTCATGTGTTACCACAAGTTGTTTTTGACATGATGTGTTACTACTAGCTAGAAATTGATAACCTGCCCGCCCTCTGCACGTCCAAACCCCTGCCTGCCCTGCACTGTCTCTCCCAATAATCTGGCCGTGCTTATCGAGTCCGTCGGATCCTCCATCCGACGGCTGTGAGGACATAGTCGCAGGCCCTAAAAATGCTCCTACCGCAGCTGCCTGCAAGTTTCCATTTCCAAGGAGCTGCAAGCCTGCAAAGCCGAAGCTACTCCTCCTTCCTAGCACAGCAGCAGCAGCAGTGCACGCACACGCTGCCCTGCCCTGCCACTGCCATGGTAGTACTCCCACTATTCCCCCTCGCAGAGCACGCAGAGCTGCACTGCACTGCCTCAGACCCCAAAAATTCCCTTCTCCTCCTTCTTCCCATTCAGCCGCTGTCACGCTGCCCCTGCTCTCCCCGGCCGGCGCACACGCACACGCACTGCCGCACTGTCAAGCCGCACGGCGCGTCAGTAACTCGCAGAATCACAGCTTCCATTTCAAAAACTGCAGGTGAAAATGGAAGCCCGCCACTGTCGAACTGTACCGCCTCCGCCGCCTTCACTGCGGCGCATGGGTTGCCCGCCCCCGCACTTAATTCCCCCGGCCGCCTGCGCTTTCAGTTAAGGTACCCGCTACGTACCGCTGGGACCATCCGTCGCCATTAGTTTAGCTCGCCGTTGCGATCGAGCTAGCCTCCAAAGTCGATTCATTGCTAGCTCCATCGGGCCGGCATTTAACCGCTTCATTTTTTGAATGTGTGCTGAGTTTTAGACTTGCCGCGCAGCCAGACAGACAGCCGCCCCGCTGCTCCGTGTGATAGATAGATGCTAGTACCCTGCTCCTATAAATACCAGGCGGCGTCGTCGTCGGTCGATCACCAACAATTCGAATTTTCCATCTCCCGCCACGCGCACCTTCCTAACGGAAGAAGCTCTGGTTATTGGGGTGGGGTGACGGTCGATGGCGAGTTTAGTTAGGGTTAGGGATGCCGGTCGTGGACGAGGAGTGGCGAAGGTGGAAGACATGGCGCCGCTGCCCTTGCCTCCGCCGCCGCGTCTGGCGGCGGCCGCGGTGTCTTCTTCGTCTCCGGCGTCCATCCGGGCTCTGTTGTCGAGGACCGCGGGCGCCGGCAGCGGGGCGGACTGCCAGCAGTCGCCGCGGTCGCTGCTGTCGCGTCTCCTGCTGCGCGGCGGGGGGGAACATCAGGGCGGGAACGGGGGAGGGTCGTTCGGGTGCCGGGTCAGGCTGCCGCGGCGGTACGGTAGTAGTGGTTCCTCCGTCGGGAGTAGCATCAGGGAGGAGAGGAAGGACGACGGCGCCGCCTCCGAGCAGTCCATGGACGACGTAGGCTCCGCAAGGGTGAAGGTCGTGGAGCGGGCGCCGGAGCTGCCCGCCGACACGCCCCGAAGATCTCTAGGTAATTGACGATCACTTGATGATCGTCTACAATTTGTAGGGTTAACTGATGATGTTCATGCTGATCGATGGAGTTGTGCTTGTGCATGCAGGGAGGAAGAAGCCGGAGGAGGAGGTCATGTCGATGAACCTCGGGCTGGGTGCGAGCCTGGTGCTGCTGCTGTCCAAGAGCGCGGTGGAGCTGAACAAGATGGTGGAGCTCCGCGCGCAGATGGAGGCGCTCGTGTCGGAGATCAGGCACGAGACCGTAGGGAAGAAGGAGAAGCAAAGCGGCTTTGCTCCTGCCGCCTCGTCCTCCTCCTCCCAGGAATCCACCGTGATCAAGGACCCCATCGCCCGCGCCGAGGACGCGCTGTCCGACAACAACTGCTCCGGCGCCCAGACCGCGGATCGGCGCCAGCTTCCCGCCGCCGTCGCCGCCATGGACCAGAACCGGATGGAGGCCGAGCTCCAGGTCGAGCTCGGCCGCCTGCAGACGCAGCAACGCGCCATGCACGCGCCTTTCCGAGGGCTCGAGGTACGTGCGTACGTACTCCGTACGATCCATGTTGCACGTACTCCATTGATGCATGCAGATGCATGCACAGCAACATTGCACCCCGAGATCGTTTGCTGACGGCGCACGCGTCTTGTCTTTTTTCCAGCTGCCGCCGCTGCAGGTGAGGACGAAGAGCGTGCACGTGTCCATCGACACGGCGTCGGGGAGCTGCGTCGTGGACGGCGGCAACATGGCGCAAGGGAACGCCGCCGACCTAGAGGATGAGTACGAGGAGCCCGAGGAGGATTACGAAGAGGAGGAGGAGGAGGAGGAGGACGACGACGGTGGCGCGGTGGTGGACGTGGACAGGAGCCCCCATCACGGCGGCGTGTCGGCGCGCGCGCTGGAGCGGCGGCTGCACGAGCTGCTGCAGCGGCGGCAGCAGGAGCGCATCGTGGAGCTGGAGGCGGCGCTGGACGGCGCGCAGCGGCGGCTCCAGGAGCGGGAGCGCGAGGTGGTGTGGTGGCGCGACGCCGCCAAGCTCGTCTCCCACCGCCGCGACGAGTCCCGCCGCCTCAGATGCGCCGCCTCCTAACTGCACCCGACGCGCGCATGCATGCAGGCGTGCGCCGTCAGTTGTCTCAGTTCACGTGTGCGTGGCAGCTCGCCGGCCAGTAATGGCGGGTCAGGATGTGCAGTGCAGTAGGGTGGTTTGTGGAGAGGGCTGCGCGGGTGAGGCCATGTAATAATAACTCCCGATCGATGGAGCTCAGTTTGGCGCGCGCGCGCGAGCTCGGAGATGGCGGGAAATGATGTGGGGATTGGGTTCGATCGGTGGGGGCCTGTGGCTTGTGGCGTTTGTAATGAATGGTTTCAGGGTTTTGTTTCAGAATCCGATGCTTCTTTGTTTCTGAACTCTGTTCTGTGTCCAAATTCTGCGAGGGAAACAGAGCTGGGGCCTGGTTCCAAAAATTCGGTCTGAATTCTGTTGCCGTGCCCAAATTCTTGGAGGGAAAAACAGGAGGGACCAGGTGACGTATGTACCCTGCATTATCTATCTATCTATCTATCCACAGCACGGATGGTTTGATTCTGATCGAATTTACTGGGGGGGCTGCGGTTTCAGTACAGCAGATTCGCAGCAGCAACGTCGCAGCTGCAGCAGGCATTGATTGGGCGGCAAAATGGCAAAGGCAAAGGCGATGAGGTGTTGGAAAAAACTGACATGTGCAGCTGCGGCGCAGCGGTAACAGTGGTAAGAATAGAAGAGAAGCTGCTCCCGGTGCAGTCTCAGACGGCAGGGACAGAGCGCGTGCACAAGCTCAGTCCCATGGATGTGGGTAGTGTTTTCTTCATTCAGCAGTGGCACTCCCTGCTGCGGTGCAGAATGCTTGTGTTTGTGGTTGATCGGTTGGATCTTGGATGTCTTTGTATGTTTTGTTTGAAAATGGAAACAGTAATTGGACTGGACTTCTCAAGTAGACATAAAAGAATTTTGTTGACATGTGTAGCACCAAATTCAAATGTTCTCCTACTATTCATGTATACTATTGTCTGTCAATGACAGAAGCAATCATTTGTAGAAGTTGTGGTGTGGTGTGATGAATGGTTCAAACTTCAGAGTCTTGTTTTCAGAAATCCGGGCGTGCTTGTTCTGAACCCTGTTGTGTTTCCAAATTCTGCGAGGGAAAAAAGGAAGCGGGACCTGGCTGCAGAATTGGTTCTGAAATGATCTGCTCATGTTCCAAACTCTGGGAGAAAAAAAAAAGAGCTGGGACCAGGTTAGTAGGAGCAGTACTAGCGGAGTACATTATCTCGAGCAGGAACGGTCTGATCCTGCCGATCGAATTTACTGGGGGCACTGCGGCTCAGCAGATTGGCAGCAGTCCAGCGCCATTATTCATTGGGCGGCAAAACGGAAAAGACGACGGGAAATTGGAAAAAACTGACAATTGATGAAGGGATGTAAGAATAGAAGCGAAGCTGCTCCCAGTGCAGTCGCAGGCTCGCTCGCAGGGGCAGAGGCACAGCGGCGCTCAGGCGCCTGCACAAGCAGCAGGCAAAACCTCAACTCCCATGATTTTTGGGAGTTTGGCGCTCGCTGGTTCGATGCGGAATGCGTGTGCACTATTGATCGACTGCAAGTTTTCGCCTCTCTGTTTCAAATGCAAAGGAACGCTCCGGTACATCCTTTTTTCAAAACTTTACAATTTCGAATAGTAGTACAATCAAGGATGAGGTCGCGCTTTGGGCGGGCGCTAAGCATTTTGGTACTTGGAGACCCAACCCAATAGCTAACTTAGTGCTTGCAACTATTATGATGGGAGAGTAACATTCTTTTTGTAACCAAGGGTGTGTTGTAACACAAACACCTAAATTATATTCTCTGCTTAATTAATTAAAGAGGCAAATTTTTTGCTTCAGTTTCAATAAAGAAAAATAAGGCGAAAAATAAAACCTGGCCGGATGCACACCACTTCACGAGGACTATTTTTTTTGTTCATGCACGTGTAAATAGTCTTTATTATCCTTTTTAAGTAAGTGTAACGTTCCAATCTATACTAGTATTTTTTTAGAAGACAATATACAACTACGTAGACACATTCATCCCTATGAATGTATACATGTATAACCTATTCTATGAACACCTCCGAGAGACTAATCTTGATTCGGCGAGTCTCCTCCCACACTCATAGGTTTCTCCCATTGAAAGGATATTCGCCTATAATGAGACACCAAAGCGTCAAACCTAGGGTTTGATCCCTGATGGGTTAGGAACACCACCGGGCCGGGGCGCGTCGCGGTGGTCGGGCGGCGCGGCTGGCCGGCATGCGGGCGCGAGGAGCTCCCGTGGGGCTGGTGGTGGTGTGCGCGGTTGGGGTCGCGGCGGCGGCGGCGGGCTTCGGCCGGTCCGGCGAGCGGCAGCTCTGGCGCGGCGCGGGCCGTGGGCGGCGCTGGCTACTCCGGTGGCGTGGTGGTGGAGGTGCTCGCTGGTCAGGTCGGTCGCCCCTGCAGCTCCGGGCACGGCTGGATCTCGATCTAGCGGGCCGGGCCGCGGATGGCTTGGGTCGCGGGCGGCTGCCCCTGCCGTGGCCTCTGGCTGGTGGGGATAGCGGCGCGGCGGTGGTGGTTGGGCCCTTCTATGTTGTGCGGTCGACGAGGCGTAATTGATAGGTGGAGGCCATGGTGGTGGTGGTAGCGGCGACTTTGTAACACCCTCAGAATCAGTAACAGTAATCACTACAGTGATTCCACTGTTAGTGATCATTACTTTTTGATGATCAAGCCATGATCACCTTTGATCATAGCTCTGTCAGATTCTCACCCTGATAAAATTTTCAAATTAGAGTGGATTATAGATTTGCTCCAAGAATTTTGGGAGATTATCAACCCACTTGCAAATGGTTAAACCAAAACATCCTTAGTCATTTGAATAATTCTAAGTCCATGATAGTTGTGAAACCAAATAGGGTTGGCTTATCCAAAATTGCCATGAAATTTAAAATGGAAATGGAAATCTTAGTTAAACCAACACTGTGGAATCTATTTATAAAATGCCTAGCAAACTTGGGCCATGTTAAAATAGCAATGGATATTTTATTAAAGTGATTTAGTAATGTTATGAAATAAAATAATTGCTTGGGGATTATTAAGTTGCCATGATAATTTTAATAAACATGTGGGAAATTTAAATGAACTAAAAATTGTGAAAGCAATTTTGTAAAAGGCCTAAAAATTAGTGGATCACTTCCATATGGTTTTGGGAATTTGTTAAGCTACAAAATAATTCAAACAAATAAAAACAGTAGCCAAAATCCCTTTTCATCAATAGAATAAATTAAAACAAATGGTTAATGAATTTATTTTTGCCCCAATCTTTTTGTGGTATTGCTATACTTTGCAATGCTAATTATGGAACATGTTACACATTTTACAAAAATATAAAAGCTAATAAAATAATTACAACAGAAAAGAAAGGAAACGAAAAAAACAAAAGAAAATGAAAAGACCTAAGTAGCGTCCAGGGCAAAGGCCCACCCCGGCCCAGCCCCTTCTGTCTCCCCCTCCCCTGTTTTCCCTCCCCTCCCCACCTACCCCGCCTGTCGCCATGGATAGGGAGCACGGGCGCCATGGCCCCCTCCACCTGCTCCATCTCCCCCATCTCACCTGCTCCCCCTCTCCTCGGGTGGATAAGAGCACCCCAAGCCCCGCGCCCCCTGCCCCTCCTCCATTCCCCTCTCCCTCGAGCTCCTCCATCTCCTTTTCTTCTGGACCGAGGCCGCCGCCGACCGCCGACGTGCGCCCGCGCGGCCACCGGCTAACCCAGCCTGCGCCACCGTGTCAGGAAGCACCGCCGTCGACGTCCATGCCACCTCGCCGCGGGAATCAAGCCGGGAGCCCCTCCACACCGCGCCACGCCGCAGTTCCCCTCCGCAGCCCCGCCGCTCGCCAGCGACAAATTCGCCGCGTTCGGTGCTCCGCCAAGCACGCTGCCCCCTCTACGCTACTCGTCGTGAGCTCCCCGCCCCGCTCGCCCCTTTTTCCCTTCGCTTTTCCACCTCCTTCGCCGTTTGCCGTGGAGCCACGCTCCGGCCGCCGCCATGCCTGGTCACATGCGCGTTCCCGTACGTTTCAGCACGCGCTCGTGGCACAGACACGCTCGTACTGGGCCGTAGACCCCATCCTGCTAGCCCCCCTCTATTTCGCGCGCTAGGTCGTCGCCTTTTTCTTCGCCGGATTCTGGTCGCCGCCTTGCTCAAGCGTGAGCTCTGCTCCGGCCAACTCCGGCCGCCCTACGACTACCTCCCGACGCGGCTCGTCGCGCTGCTCACATGGGTTCCACCCGCGCCCGATTTGGTGCCCCACGGCGTGCACATGCTCACCGCCGCCGTGTCGGGCTCGCCGTCGGCAGCACTGGCCATGGTGTGTGCCCTGCCAGTGGGCCAGCCCCAGATTTGATTAGATGGGCCTAATCCCCTGTTAATAATAAACCCACCCCCTATATGAATGACCAGTGGGCCCTAGGCCATTTGATTAAATTAATAACTGTTAGATTAATTCCCCCCCCACAGCCAATGACACCTGGGCCCCACTGGGTTATTAGTTTAATTTAAATGAATTATTAAAATGAGTCACTGACATGTGGGCCCAGTGCCTATTTTGATTTATTAAAATGTTTTATAAATAAACAGAGGCTGACATGTGGATCCCACATGTCAGACACTGTTGTGGATAATGTTGATTTATTAATTAAAAGAATTCCAGAAATTATTTTAAATTGAATAAAAATTAGAAATTCAATATCTTTTAAACCGAAACTCAGATTCAAAAAGTTTATACATGAAAATTGATCAGAAAAATATAATGAATACGAATACGCTATCCGTATGTCTATCCCACCCCCCTAACACAACGAACATCGAACCGTCCCCCTCCGGACCGACTGTCCGATAAATTGTCCGGTGCTGTTAGAGTGCCTGGATGAATTTATTCCGAACACGAATGTTTCTCAGAATAGATCAACTAGCACGGATACACCCCTCTTATGTTTGTCCGGTACCCACAACACCTCCGGCTTGATCCTTCCCCCCCCCCTTCGGACACCCTGTCCGGTAATCACCCGGAACCGGTATTTCATCCCCGGATGAATTTCCGCTCCGAGCAACGTGCATTGCACTGCGTTAGAACACCGTTAGCATTGCCTCTGCCCTGTCACGCATCTGTTTGTATATGCTTGCTTTGTATTTACTGTTTCTTTCCCCCCTTAATCTTTGGTAGACCCTGCTGCTGCCGTCGACTACACCGCTGTTGAGTACGACTACTTCGTCGACGACCCTACCCCTACCGTCGAGCTTCCAGGCAAGCAGAGCCATTCTCTTCCCCAGAGATCGCCTATCTTTCCGTACATTTCTTGCACTAGGCATTGTTACTGCTGTTGCTACGTTGCTTACCTATTCAATTTCATAGCCTGTCATTGTAGCCCCTTGATGTACCTCCCTTTAATCCTATGCTGCCTATTATTACTTATGCATTATTCAGCAGTAAACCCTGCGCATTGTTAGTTAGGTTTAGAATAGCGGGCCGTGATCACTCTGGGAGTGATCGCGGGAACGATATATTACAACTGCAACAGGTACGGATCAATGCAGACGCCGTAGGGAAGCTACAACGGCGAGACTCTGCCGAGTCACTTCGAGTTTGACTTAGGAGTGGAATGGACTCGCATTTCACTCTCGTCGGCTCAGTAGCGTAGCATCACCAGGATGATATGAGGTTTACCTCTTTAGTTCATTCCGCTGATGTCTCTGTCAAACCTCTTTAAGTGTGCCATCGAGGATGATACCTCTTGGTTTCACTTAATGGTAGGAACTCGAACCAACCGGTGTCCTTAAAGGTAATAAGTCGGGCGATCCAACGGTGCCCGCGAGTGGTATTGCGACGGGACGACAGGGAGGGTACGACCAGTGTACCGGTGTGCTTGGCCCCTGATCGTTGGCCGAGAGAGTTACCAAACCACGAAAGTCGAGCTCCTCCGGGAGCATACGCGAGACAAGGTAAGGAGACGGTTCACCTTGTTGGTAACCACAGAGACTTGGTGGGACGATATGGCAGGCACCGATGTACTGGTGGTCCTGGCTGCTGTCGTTGTCCGCGGATCAGTTAAGTCGAGGCAACGATAACGGTTGTCACGCAGGTTAAATTAAATTGCTAAATGGTTCAGTGAATGTCTTGAGTTGGCTATATGCCATGTACGCACTACCTACCCGTGGGAATTACGAGTTATGGGCTCCTCTGCTTCGTAGTGTCGTCCGAGGACTCTTCAGACGTCAGCAGTACTGCGATCTGATTGCCGGGAAGTGGTGTTGTCTTATTTGCTCGCGCGGTGGTGTCTTATTTGGATTTGCTTTAACTTCACCGGCCAGCCACGCACCGTGCAGGAGTACGTTCGGGTTGGGGTCCAAGGCCCGGCGTACTTAGGATTTAGACCGGCGGATGGCCTCTCTGTTGACTTTGAAAGATGGGCTACGGAGTGTCGGATAGCCTCGATGGAGCGTTCCCTCACAAGGTTCCCGCCACCCTGGAGATCCGTGCGTGTAGTGTAACACAAGTGCACCCCTGCAGGGAAGATTAATCTATTCGAATAGCCGTGTCCACGGTAACAGGACGCTTTATGCTGAAGCTGGATCTTACCACTACAAACTATTATTATTAAACTGTATGGTTTCGAGTTTTCTTCCTCGCGGGGATGTCGAGGAGGTGAACTCGGAGGCATTGTTAATTATTACAACTTATTATTATACAATGTTGCAGTAACTTCTGCTGCATTGTTACCTTATGCTTTATATAAACTGTTTGGCTGATTCTTACCTCATGCTGCAAGACATCGTCGGAAGACGACAGTCTTCCTTAGGCCTAGCTTCTTATCCTTGCTCTGATTTTCTACCTCGCAGTCCACTATATACAGCCTCTTCTTTCCGTTGATACAATGCATAAATGCTTAGTAGCGGACGTAAGACTCGCGGGTATGCTAGATACTCATCTGCTTTATTTTTCCCTTTTATTGTTTTGCCTGATCGGCCGCTGCAGTCGACGTTGGAGCCTTGGAGTCCAGGAGCAGGAGATCCCCGATGCCGACCACCGCAACATGAACATCCCCGATGCCTTCTACGACGTCGAGTTCCCCTTTGACCAGGAGTAGTTTGGAGGTTCCCAGGCAGGAGGCCTCGCCTTTTCGATCGTTGTTGTTTTTGTGCTAGCCTTCTTAAGGCAACCTTGTACCCTTGTGTCTGTACTCAGATACTATTTGCTTCCGCTGACTTGTGCTCTCGAGCTGTTGTATTCGAGCCCTCGTGGCCCTGGCTTGTATTAAACAGCTTGTATTATTTTATTTGTAGAGTTGTGTTGTGATATCTCACCGTGAGTCCCTGATCTCGATCGTGCACCTTGCGTGTATGATTAATGTACACGGTCTGATTTTGGGGGCGTCACAGACTTGCCGGCGATGGAAGGGAGTGACCGGGGAGGGAGGCGGGAGGCCTCCCGACCGCGTCGACGACGCGCCTGGAAGGGACAGACGGTCACAGCGGCGGTCCTAGTCTCCGATGAGGCTCCTCTGCTCGGTTCTGGTCAGTGTGTCCTTCAGCCCACCATTGGCATCGTTTCACCGCATGGCTGCATCCTTTAGTCGTGGTAACGGAGTGGTGTGGTCTGGGTCTTCGGGGCCGCGGCTTCGATGGTGGGAGTTACGGTGCTTGTGGGCGAGGCACGTGACTCGGGTGCGGGCCGGTTGTCATGGCCGTGTGGGTGGCATGGTGACCGGTGCTTCGTCGAGTGATGACGTTCTGGAGGTGGTGTGTGTGCCGGGGGGGGATCCCTGCTCGGCCTCGTTCGGGCCGACGGCGTCGGCGTCTGTGGGCGTCGTCACCTTCCTGAAGGCGTTGTCGCGGCTACTCTCCCACCTTCGGATTTGGCCGGGTGAAAATCTTGATCTTCGGATCGGGTGGTGGCGGCACGTCGGTGTCGCTTCCTTCCTGAAGGCACCGTCTTGGTGGTCATCGGTCAACAAGCGCAGTTTTTAATTGTCTGTCTCCTATTGTATCTAGCTTTGGGTGTGTTTGTATCGTGGTGTGACATCATGTTGTATTCCGATCTGTATGGTGATGACTTTATCTATAAAGCGGGGCGAATGCCTTTTTCGGTAGGAACACCACAGTTTTCCTAACCATCCCATCACAGGTGGATGATTTGCCTTAAAAGTTATAAACATTTTTTTTAATGTAAGTCATAAACTTTTGAAAATATGAAGCCTTTTTATCAACGATTTTTTGGTTTTTTACACATGACATAGATATGTTGATATTCCATCAAACGACTTCGTGAATACATAAAACGTCAAGACATACATCTAGAATTTTCAATCCGATTTTTTTGGACATTTCGAATGTGTTTAAACATGCATTTTAAAAATTGGAAGCATCCATATGAGATTTTTCACTTGTGCAGTAGAGATCAACACTACTGGTTGACGCGGATAAACCTGGTGTTTGATGTATATGTAGAGGAGATGTCGCTACAACAGGTTATGAGACAATTCGATCGACGTTAGTTGCTCAATATTCTACCACAGAAGGTGCCTATACTGAAACACATCCATAAGTAAGTTCATTCCTTAAGTTAGTAGTCCCAACCCTTGCAACCAACATGTAACCGACTTGTCAATCGTAGGATGAACAGCTCGGAGTCAACAGTACCTTCGTTGCTTGGCAGTTGGTCATTCAACCTTACATTAACGCGTTGAACACTGCATGGACAAATACCTGGGAGACACAAGACTAGCCTGGAAGATTTTGAGGCGTATCTGCAGAGTTAATAATGCGCAGCGAGGATCTACTTGCTTCAGGTGGCTCCGAACATTGCCCCCTGCCACGCCCGATATGTACCATGTTGTCTTTTTTTGCGGAAACTCAACACCATGCGCTAAGTATCATGTACTTCGTATGTATACTTTCTCTCGTAAAAGAAAAATATTTATACTTCGACTATAGGGTGACATCGCACTGAAGGCACATAATGAGGTAGATGCTTTTATGCGGCAGATTGAGAGTAGGAATTCTATCCCATACACATATCACATGTCCTAGTTGAGGCGTCTTGAGAACGATCTACAAGGTATTTAGAGCATCTCCAACACGCGCCCAACTCGCGGCGCACGCTAAAAACCCAGTTACAACGCCCGGTTTGGCTGTTTTAGCGCGGTGCGCTTGCTCCAGCAGCCGCCGCAAATTTTAGCGCGCGCGAGCGGCTTCAGCAGGCGCGCTAAAATGCAGCACGCCGACACTTGCCATATGTTTCATTTTTGACACGAAATGAATTTCAAAGATCAAAACAAAGACATGGCAAATCACACAAACAAGTTCATGACACAAAAGTTCATGCCCACAAGTTCAAATTTATGCCCACAAGTTCATGACACAAAATTTCACACCAATGAATTGCCCATCAACATTCAAGCCTCGTCATCGGTTTCATCTCATCTTCCTCGTCATCGGTTTCATCTTCATTCGTAGACGTTTCTTCCTCCTCTTCTTCTTCGCCGAAATTTGCTTTGGTCGCGCCGCATTTGGGAGATGGGCACGTGGCTTCATGGCGGGCGCCGGCGCGCCGCCACCGGCTGCCGAGGTCATACGTGGTGGCATGAAAAGGCCGCGCGCGACGTGGTTGCTTGGAGGATCTCCAGCCGAGGCATTGTCAAAGCTTCCCGCGCTAGGGTTTGCGGCGGCGGCCGAGGGGTCGCGGGAGTAGGAGGGGGTGAGGGGGTTGACGGCGGAGGCGTCCATCGGGTCGGCGGCGGCGCAGGCGGGCGAAGGTGGCGCGGCGGAAGGAGTGCGATGCGCGAGCGGGCAAGTGCGGCGCGCGGAAGGGGGCGCCCCAAATTAACAGCGCGCGATGCCGATTCGGAGGGCACGCCCAACTCTTTATGCCGCGCGCGCTCTTATTGCGCGCCCGCTGGAGCATCAAAAGCGATTGCACGCGCACTATAATAGAGACATTTGCGGCGCGGCGCTTATATAGCGCGTCTGTTGGAGAAGCTCTTAGACAACTATTAGTTGTACATGCTCATCTGATGTTGCTTATGGAGCTGAACATCTCCCACATGTGTCGCATACTGAAACGAGGCCAAGGTCTTCAACCCTACATCACTCCACGCATCGTCTGCATGCGCGTCCACATTACGTGCCACCTCCTTCGTCACAACATCACTACAAAAAAGTTGTTAATACATGATAATTTTTTGTATGACGTTCTAAGAAACCATCACAAATCGACCATCTGGGCCGAGACAGGTAGCTCACCCCGGCACCATCATTAGATGGACATGCATAACATATTAACATGTCACCACCTCCGTTCCAACTGTTGTAATTATATTAATTACATAAATTAGGGAAATCTCCGCTTTGTTAACCGCATAGCAGTTACATGCCTAGCAACGGACGCCTCATCTCCTCCAAAGGACGCGCCCCTGTTTTGCTTCCAAACCGACATCCATCCCGTCGGTTCTATTGTATATAATGTACTCTTTCTTCTGAGATCAATGCAAGGAATTCATTCGATCCTTCAATACCAACTAGGTAGCTTGTCCTGGCACCATCATCAGGTGGACATACGTAGCTTTGCACCTTCTCCGTTCCAGACTAGTAGCTCATCCTGGTAGCATCACATTAACTCGCGTGCCTCCTTGATGCTTATTAGTAATGATTCATTTTTATCTGGTTATGATAATGAGCACTTCAATGAGAACATCTATCATGATTATGGGTCTCAGCTTGTATTTCACTCTGCGACCATATTCCACGTATGAGACACATGTCAATGATGATGAGAATGTGTACGGCATATATTTACGCCAGCATCGTGGACCTGCTTCGCGGCTATCGCCTTCTGGTCCTCGGCAGAGGAGACCACATACCTGTCCACGCCAACAAGACTGATATGCTTAGCTACGTATGAGACATATTAATGTATACAAATTTTTATGAGACATATATGTATGCGATATAGTTACGTATGAAAAATATTTGTATGTGATTTATTTATTTATTTAAAAAACATATATTAATATTCCGAAGATACCAATTATGCAATTTATTTATGTATGACATATATTTATATCCATGTTGACTGAAAACTTGAACACAACATGCGCAAAGCAGAATGACGGAAAAAAGAATAGCGTAAAGCACAAAAAAAAAACAGGACGAATAAAGATGGACAAAAAGTAAAATTAAAAAAGGCCGGCCTGGTGTAAACCAAAAAGCCCATGCCATATATTTTTTGTCTTTTGTTTACGTGAAAGGGCTCATTTCAGCCCGATGAAAAACCGACCTGGATTGGAACTTTTCGACCTGGCCCAGGGCAACAGGCCCCTCTTCGGTCCAAGGCCGCAAAAGAATGCTGTCAGGCGCAGGTGGTGAGGCCGATAGACATATATTTTTCATTTTTTGTTAAAATTTAACAATTTTTGAATTTCTTAAGTAAGAATTAGAAATCCCAATTATAGATGCTCTAACCTAAGTCCTCAACTAGTCGTTCCCACTGCATAGGAGCTCTCTGAATTTGCGGCTAATGGTTTAAAAAGATGAAACATTTCCACGGGAGAAACTCTAGTGTGTACACACATGTGGTCAGGCCGGCCCAAAGAGAAAAATAAGCCATGTAGCCCGGTACTTTGAGCAATCCGTCCGGCCCACTATATATACAGTACATGCATCTACACAGACCAGAAGAACTGGTTCATTTCCCACTTCACTTCGTGTATTGGCCAGTTAAAGATATAGTTGGATGAAGAGTTTCAATCCAGCAGCTGTCGAGGAAGAGATGGAGGCCATGGTGCCGCCGCCTCCTCCATCCGGGGACGAGGTCGTCGACGATCCGGCGGTGGACGATCATCAGTCGTCGTCATCACCGGCGACAAAGCCTCGCTGGAAGACGACGACGGGCGGCGGCGTTGGAGTGGTCATCGGCGCCCTTGTGCTGCTTGCTTTGCTCGTCGGCACCAACCGGATCCACCTCCACGTTGCTGTAAGTGCACCTAGTACATGCACACACACATATCCACTGCACTAATGCATGCTATCGTATATGCTAGCTCCCCTGAACGGACCATTGAACCGTCCTAAATGTCTTCATGTATAACAGTATAAGGCTGGGCAAGCACCTCCCCAGAGTATTTTTGATTGATGATGTACTTATAGTTAGCAACAAGCCACAGTTTCTGGCAAAGCCATCCATTAGGTCTCTTAGAATTGCATAGGAGTAATGATTAATTATATGTTTAGCAATAGTTACCTGCCATAATTTCGACGCATCTACAGAGAAGCGGTTGATTGTACAAATTATATATTTTCTCCGTTTCGAATTATTTGTCATTTAAATGGATGTATCTACAACTAAAATAATATTACTACAACAATTTGAGCGATAAGTAATTTGGGACGAAAAGAGTAGGTTGCAAACATATATACCGGTTCTGCGCTATGATCAAACAAAGATAAAAGGATATTTAATAAGTATTGTACTTGCAACTGCCAGTATTTTACAGTAGTCAAGCCACCTTTGCGTAAGTGTGTAGCATGCTTTAGCCGTAATTAATCAACCTAGTAGCGACCGACTTACTAGATTAGCTTGTTAATCGAGCCTTCATTACGTAGGAAGTCGCACACCACTAAAGTTCTAATTACAGTCAATGGCATTGCCACCAACTTAAGATAGTACGTAGACATAGACATACAACTCATAAATTAATCTCAAGTACGTTCAAGTCACCAAGTTCTTATAGAAACATCAAATACGACGTATAGTTGTACACATATGCGCACACCACAATATGTGTACACTTCTGCGGAGCTTAAGATTCACAAAGTAATCACATACACAACGCTCTCCTACCAAATAATTAATAATCCAAGTAGACAATGCGTTTAATTGTTTTTTTTGCAGGGTGATAATATTTGTATTACTCGATTATTATTACCACGACAAAAATAAAAAATATGACTATTTTTTTTGCGGGGTGACAATGCGTTTATATATCTGACACTATTAATAATCCACATTATTCTGACATATGATATATTTTTGTGGGGACCTTGATGCAAAATTATGACTACGCACTTGGTACATATTAAAATAAGTCTACCATATTTGTTTTTCTTTAGCATTTATATAGTTATAATTTGGCACCAAATCTTCCAAGGTTGCATTTTTTGTAGCTTGATTTCTGTAACAAGTCAAATTTTGTCGCATCAGAACCTTTGCGAAATAATTACATTTTTTATGTTACGTCAGTGATAGTGGTCTTTTTTAACAAAAAATCTATGTTTTTAGGTTTAGGTTACTTACCATGTATACTGCATTATTATTATCACAATATATCTACTATTAAAGATGGTTTCACAATTATTTCGTCTGTTTCGCACGAAATAATTAATGTAAAATTTCTTTCCGCCATCTATATCTGGTCAACGGTGGCATGTAAATAATTAACTAAACAATTAATTTCATACACTAATTAGTTAATGTATTAATTTACGGAAAATATCATCGAGCTTTGGATAGATAAGTCATGTTAATTATTGAATGTATTATTATTTAGATGAGAGGAGCAAGTTAATTATAAAAAGTATAATCAAGCATTGTATGAAAGGATTACTAAAATATGTATGCTTCTGTTACAACAGACGGCTAGTTAGATAGTTACATTCTATTTTAAATCATTTTTTACAAAGTACAATAGCAGACACTTATACACACATAGCTAGTTACTCCCTTCGTAAAGTAATACTCCATCCGTTCCAAAATAACTGTCATAGCCTTAGTATAATTTTATAGTAGAGCTAGTACAAAGTTGAGTCAGTTATTTTGGAACGGAGGGAGTATAAGATATAGTAGATTACTATTTTAGTGATCTAAAACGTTTTATATTAGTTTGAAAAAGGAGTACATCCTAAATATGATATTGATGATGAAATTCATTTTCGATCACCCAATGTAACCCTTACTAACCGAGAAGAATCATGCTCAAGCTTATAAAACGTTTTATATTAGTTTACAGAGGTAGCAGAAATAGGATAACCTTGTTAATCTATACCTAATAATAAAAGGAGGTAGCTTTCTTAGTCCATTTTAACGTTTTACATAAAAGCCCCTCTCTTTTTAGGTAATTAACCCGCAGTCTAGAGTGTCCAGAATTAAAAAAATGATATTTTCATTAGATTCGCCTTATTGGGCCTGCCTGGGTGGGCTGGGGGTAGTTCTGATTTACAACACCCCCTCACCTATCCTTGCTGGGCCAAGGGCCTGCTTTACGCCTTTTTTCCTATTGATTTGAGAGGATAAAAAAGTAACTGCTGGACTGCCCTACTATCTCCTTTTATTTTTTTATTAATTAGTGGTAGTAAATAAATAAAGTAAAAAATGTAAGGTAATTTTTGTGTTCCTAACTTATAGATTTATTTTATTATAGCAATTAGAATTACTATTCTAAGAATTATTCCTTCCTAGATTAATTTAATTAATTGTATGATTATATAATTCAATTATATTAAATTGATTATTAATGCTACTATTTTGTACCTAATTTTAATGCCAATAGATAATTAAAATAAAATAAATAAATAAAGCATTAAAAATATTTAATATTTATCATAATGCTCGTTTTGTGGATTCGAACTGCAGACCTCCCGCTCCGCCTAGAAGTCAAATATAGCTGCGCTGCCTCATGATTACAAATAAAATAATTAATGTTTTGAAAGAAACCATTTTCTTATATATAATTTGGATGAATATTATTGGTCACCGAAGGACTATTTAATTACGAGGAAATTGAATGAATATATCTCCAAGAACAGAAAAATAAACACTAATTATTTTTTAGATAGTAAAAATAAAGATTGAAAGGACTATCAACATACGAAAGCTATTTTTTAAATAATATATTAGGGAAATTGCCCGTGCTATCAACAACCTTTATTTTAACATAGCTTTTCACTCGTGTTGGCGCTTATCCTCATTATCATTCCCACCGACGATGCCCGCGATATACACGTGATCTCAAAGATGTTCAAATGTTGTCAATTTCAAGGCAATGAGCTCGGACGCTACACAACACATCTATTATTGAACCACACCAGAAGGGGTATTGTTTAAACTTTGCAGACTAACCCGGTCGAGCTAGACGTTGAGTGTCGTCCTATGTGAGCTACTCCCTACCATTGCATATACACGACTACATATTTTGTATAGACATTAAAGTATGTAATGAATTACACTATCCAAAAACTGTGGCAAGCTAATAAGACATGGGAATTTGAAGCATTTTTTAAGGAATTCTTTTATGATAAAATTGAAAAACCTCATACAGTGCAGATGAGGTGAAAGTGTTTGAAAAAGGAAATATAAGATGAAATCCTACATATTGTTAGCGCATATAAACTATTTATTCCTCCATTTTAATGCATGGATAGTATTTTTTTTATTTTTGATCCAACCTAAAATAATTCTTATGGTCAAAAATACAAAGATAGTCCAAGCTAAAAAGAGATGAAAAAAAGTAAAGACATGTCTCATGATATTAGTACTCGGTCATTACCTGATAATTATGACTACAAAAAAATTGTATAGTAATGTAGTATTAAATGATACTCTTGATATTGTGGTGGCGTGGTGGATTTTCAACACAGCTAACATGATAATAAATATTACATTTTGCAAAAATAATGAATATGTACCACCTCATTTTTCAATAATTAAAAGCGGTATGGAAAATTACTTGTATTGCGTACTCTTGGAAATTAATCAACTATTATGCAAGCAAGATTCTCTCTCTGCATCTTTCATTGACACCAGCTCTCTCTGCATCTTTCATTGACACCAGCCAACAGTGTTTTAAACTTAGTCTTGCACTACCACGGTTCAGTCACAAACATCGTTGACGAGTTCAATGACTACATCGATCATCGTTGGTGAGAATGAAAAGGAAGATACATAAGAACAAATGGAACAAGTTTAAGTAATGTGGCCTTGAACACGAAAAATTCATCTTGATCGACCTTATTTGTAAGAAATATAAGTTTTTTCTTCGGTTGCAACGCACGGGCATATTTGCTATAAACTATTCATGTAAATTTAACTTAATGGTCCGTGCAACGCACGGATGAGCGAGCTTTGAATTTTTTGACGAAAAAAGTGTATGCTTTCGTTGCAACGCTCGGGCATTGTCCTAGTTATTAGTATAGCATCATGATTCATGCTAAAATAAAATCGTGTGCGTGTTAACTCTCTCTTCTGCACCACCAGGACTACTCGTTCCATCCGGTCATCGGCGGCGGCAGCTTCAGTCGGCATGGACGTGCTCCTGGCCGCACCCGCTCATCCATGGCGCCCCTCATACCCATACCCTTCAACTGCGGCAACGGCTCCTCGTCGCCGTCCCTCTGCCGCCGCCGCGCACCATCACCATCACCATCACCGCCGCCATCATCACAGAAACAATACTCTCCGGGCGTGCCGCCACCTTGGTGCCCGGACTACTTCCGCCACATCCACACGGACATGGAGCCATGGCGCCCAACGGGGATCACCCGAGACGCCGTGGAGCGCGCCCGACCCAACGCGGAGTTCCGGCTGGTGGTGGTGTCCGGCCGCGCCTACGTGCAGAAGTACCGCCGGTCGTACCAGACGCGGGACATCTTCACGCAGTGGGGCGTCCTGCAGCTGCTCGCCCGCTACCCCGGCCGCGTCCCGGACGTCGACATCATGTTCGGCGCCGGCGACACGCCCGAGATACGCGCCGCCAGGTACCCCGACCGCTCGGCAGCGCCGCCGCTCTTCCGGTACTGCAAGGACGAGGCGGCGGAGCTGGCCATCCTCTGGCCCGACTGGTCCTTCTGGGGCTGGCCGGAGGTCAACGTCCGGCCATGGGCGCGCTTCATGGAGGACATTGCCCGAGAGACCGCACGCCTCCCGTGGCAGGACCGGGAGCCCTACGCGTTCTGGAAGGGCAACCCCACCGTCTCGCCGGTGCGCGGCGACCTCTTCCGATGCAACAACGACTCCGCCGCCGGCAAGGAGTGGAACGTGCGGGCGTTCGCGCAGGACTGGAACTTCGCCCACCGCAACGGCTTCAAGAACTCCGACCTGTCGAAGCAGTGCCATTACAGGTACAAGATCTACGTGCAGGGGCGGGCTTGGTCGGTGAGCGAGAAGTACATCCTCGCCTGCGACTCACCGATGCTGGCCATCGCCACGCCCTACAAGGACTTCTTCTCGCGGGGGCTCGTCGCCGGCGAGCACTACTGGCCCATCGACCCGGCGCGCAAGTGCGCCGCCATCAAGTTCGCCGTCGACTGGGGCAACGCCCACCCGGCGCAGGCGCGGCGCATGGGCGAGGACGGCAGCGGGTTCGCGAGAGGGGACATGGACATGGAGTACGTCTACGAGTACATGTTGCACGTGCTCACGCAGTACGCCGCCCTGCTCCGGTACAAGCCCACCGTGCCGGAGAAGGCCACGGAGGTCTGCCTCGAGTCCATGGCCTGCCCCAGGGGCGGCCTCGAGAGGGAGTTCATGATGGAGTCCAGAGAACAGTACGTGTCCGGGTACGAGCCGTGCACGCTGCCGCCGCCGTTCACCGCCGACGAGGTCAGGGACACGGCCGCCAGGGAGGAGGAGGTGCGAAGCAAACTACTCCAGATGGAGGAGCACTAGGTGGGATTTGTGAACATGATTACTTTACTTGATTCAGCTTGAACTGTCGACAAGTTAAGCAAAATAACTACTCATCGGATTAGGAAGATCCAATATATATGCATGATGTAAAAGGAATAGAAAGTCTAGTTAAGACCCAGGATGAAGAATAAATAAATACATTTCTATGGAGCATTTCCTACATAAATTATATTTGTAATACAAATAGTTACACTAATATTGATTCATTATGTAAATTTTGGCATAAAAACAAAAATATAGGTGATAAGACCAAAAACATTGCATTTTATGTACATTTTACACTACCATTTACGTTTGTAATTTTACGTAACATAAAATAATTTTTGCGGTGATAAAATATATTTTTACGATCTCTTTTTACATATGAAATAAGATTTTTTAACGAAATGTAAAATTATGGTGCATTGATGTTAAAATAGAGAGGGGGTGAAGAATAACTATTTTTCACCAAGGATTACGAATAGTCAATCATGTAAAAGGAATTCAAGTACACTCTTGATGTCAAGATTTATATGGAGCGTCCACCTCGAATAAGGGCATCAACAATTTGTCATTTCTATTGCTATGATCCCGGTTGTTGACTTGCATCTAACGAAAATTAAGTAGTTGCATATTTCTTTCGTACTAAAAGCAAAAGGGCTCTTTGTTACGCCTAATAATTGTTAATTAGAACCATCTATCAATGGTGTGAAATTAATTTCAAAGAAATGACAAACGATTTGGTTCTGCAACCCTCCTCCCTAACCCTAACCGCCGCCACCAGGGCACCGCTGGGCAAAGCCGAAGCAGGGGATGAAGGCGAGGGCGAGAAGAGCCTCACACGGGTGTCCCGGTCTGTCCTCGTGTATTCAGTCCCCACCACATCAGCGAGAAGATCTGGTGGGGCGGCTCAACTTGGTGGCACGTATCAGTGCTCCTTCGATCGCGCGGTCGTCTTCCTTCCTAGCAGTGCATTGGTGGTGGAGGCTGGTGCTCCAACTTCGACATGCCAGGATGGCGTGGGGTGGCAACCGTCATTCCTGCTGGTGGAGGTCCGGGACACCTATGGAGGTTTCATGACATTGTTTCTTCTTCAGCCAGACTGACCCAATCCGACTCGCCAGTTTCTAACGGCGATCACGAAAGGGAGGCGTGACTGCCTGTGAAAACTGAGCCGACTCCGGTCTTGGTGGATGATGGCAGCATCTATGCATCATTGCCCTGTTGAAGGCATCATCATTCTAGTTCTCGTCTACGCTCGGGCTACTCCGGGGGAACCGTAAGATCTGGTTCTTTCGATTGAATGATGACGACGTTTGGCGTTGTTCTCCCTCCCAAGGACATAATTTTGGAGCTCCCGCTGGAGCGGTTAGGAGGTGGAGCGGGGTCATATCTACCGTGCCGATGACGATGGATCTCGGTGGCATAGAGCAACGTTGTCTCGGTGGCGTATGTGTCATGATGGACAAGCGCAAGGTGGTGGCGTTGTTTGGCGGCATCAACGGTTGGTCGGCCTTTCAAAAATTATGTGAATCTCTATCCGCGAGATTGGTCAGTGGTTAGATGATGGTCGTGGCTTCCGAAGCATGTGCATGCGATGCACGCTTTGGGTTTGCTGCATCGGATGTATGCTCCCGGTACATCATGTGGACGACTCAGCGATGATCCCAATTCTTGATGGTGGGGGCGTGATTGCATTTTCTATTGTCGAGTTTGTAGGTGTGAAGTGGTGGCTTTGAATTGTTTGATGTATGTTTTATCATAACTTTGTTGAATAATTTAATAGAGATGGATGTGTACATCTATTTATAGAAACAGGGGGTTTAAACCTCTTTTTCAAAGAAAAAATATATATTATTGGGTCTCTTTTAGAGTGAAGGCCAGCAGGCCCAACTTTAAATTAATAAAGCCACGACGGAAGTTGAGAACAGTACGATCCTACAGCAACCTAACAGGCACGCAGGTACCGACCACACGCTCAACAGAACGGCAAATATCAATACAACTACAGAAATAGTCATAAGCAAGTATCAATTGGTATTCTAGGCGTTATCATAATCCTTTGGTGTACATTCCCTTTGTTCACAATGATAAGATTTTTTTAATAGAATGCATATAAGCATGTTTTGGTTTGTTTATTCATTCATTTCAGTTCATATGTAGTTTATATTAAAATATCCAAAACATCTTATATTTAGAAACGGATGGAGTAACATATAACTAAATTAAATATGACGAGACAAAAACTTGATAAATTGCTCAGTTGTACAAAAAATATAAGTATTCATATAGTATAATTCTATATATATTGTGATCAACAATTATGCCATAAGTTCATTAGCAACAAGGCATAGTAAAAGGCATAATTTCACTTAAATACCAAGGAAAAAAAACACCACACAGCGATCAACCAAGTTAAAATTATCAATCCAATTTATAATGTGAGACTTAAGTTGAACGAGAGGCCGTCATTCCTAGAAAGATTAGTAATATATACTACCTCTGATCCTAAAAAAGTGTCGCAAGTTACACTATGAACTATAACTATCTTAGTTGTTTTTCCAAGACACTTTTTTAGGATCGGAGGGAGTAGTAGATAGATATATGGTTCAGGTCTAGACTGAATACGGTTGTATCAGCGTTTTTCAGAGTCAGGGTGATGAATTCCTTGCCGAAACTCACATGAACTGACAAGTTTTTTGTGGGAAATACCTGGTTATGGTAAGCAAGGCAAATGGTGTGCAACAAAACTGATCTTTTATAGCTCAAGAGCCAGAAACGCTTGTTGATCACATTAGGTAATCACCACTCTACAGTACATGAAGAAAACACATATATGTAATTACTACCCTGTTCCAGAGTCTAACAAAGCAAGAGGAAACTTTTATTGCAGGGGATCCCCGCCACCTAAACAATGCCGAGACGATGATAATGACCATTTTGTTTGGTGTCATATAATGTAATCAGCCTACTGAGCTGAGCTGCGGAATTGCAGGAAAGCCATGTCCTTGATGTCGATGGCGGCAGTCTCATAATTATCATTGTTTGTGAAGCACTTGCTTCTGATGGAAATAAGGCGTTGCAAAAATAAAACACACACACACAAAAAAAAAATCGACCGCTACACCATCTTTAGCTTCAAGAACAAGCATGCAGCCCACGACGACCTGGCCACGCTCGCGCAGTTTAATACCTTGCAGAGAGGCAGGGGAATTATGAAAGGGTGAAGATGGCAGATCAACCAATCTTCTCAACAGTCCAGCAGGTACGCTTCTACAAGGATCAGACCATTGTTGCCACCTTCTTGATGTCTAGCCTGTAACTTATTAAGCAGCAGCGGTGGCTGGTGGTTCAGATTTGGGGATATCTTGCACCGTCTCCTGCAACGACGCATTTATGTACTTCCAACCACGTTTGTTAACCCCGCTGATTCTTATTGGAGCGTCGGCCGCTTGCACGCCTGCAAGAGAAACACACATACAGGTTAGAACAACCCAAATGAGGGTATGGTAAATTCATGTTCGACGCGTGTGACAGGTTTCTACAAAAAAAAAAAATTTAGAAACGGAGGCATAAGATTTGCCCCATCAATTAATTAAAAGGGAGTAGAGTTTATCGATGTAACAACCGACACACGTACAACACGCCACATGACAATTACTCACGCACTAAAATTTCTCCTAGTTTCCTTGCTCCCGCCTTGCTCCAAAGTTGAGCCTCCATAAGGATGTTGTTGAGCAAGATTATCGGTGGCGCACTCTTGTGCCTGAAGACCCTACAGTTTCTTTCGTTCCAAATAGTCCAGGAGACAAGCATGGTTATAGAAGCCATGGCTTTCCGGTAAGGGGTGGTCACGCCAGTCCTGTTAGCCCACCACTCCATGACGGAGCCATCCGTGAGCCAAGTAGAAGTATCCATGTGGGCGAGCCCAAGCTTGATGATGATCAAATTCCACAGCCTGACGGTGAAGCGACATTTAAAGAAAAGATGTGGCCCAGATTCTGTCTCCCTCTTGCAGAGAGGGCAAAGCCTGCAATTTGGCCATCCACGCTTGGTCAATTTGTCGGCGGTCCAAATCCGATCTTGCAAGGCTAGCCAAGCAAAGAACTTGACCTTCGGCGGAGCCCAAGCCTTCCACACGATTTGCTCCATGAGAGAGAAGGTCATGCCAAAAAATTGCGCCTTATATGCGGAGGCCGCCGAGTAGTGCCCATTAGCTGAGTGCTTCCACACAATCTCATCCTCGGAATGCTCATCGAGCTGGAAGTCGTGCACAAGCATCCAGAGGGTGAAAAACTCCCTTATGTGATCAACCGAAACCATCATGGACGGATTTATCTTTAGAACCCATGCATTTTCCACGAGTGCCTCCCTCACATTCCAATTCTTCCTTGACGAAGCCTCATATATGAGAGGGGCGATCTCTTTGGGCTTGCGTCCTAAGAGCCATGGGGAGTTCCAAAATGGTGTTTTCGCACCATTCCCCACCGTGATGGTGGTGCAAGCATAGAAGAGATCAAGGTCCTCCTCATTGCACGGGTTTCCCATGCCAACCCAAAGCTTGGTTGGCTCCTTCCACTCAAACCATGGCCACCTCAATCTCAGGGCCCGAGCGAATTTGTCTGTGTTCAACACCCCTAGGCCCCCATATTCAGTTGGTTTTGTCGGATCCGGACCAAAGAAAGGCCCGCTCAAGCTTGTTAACATTTAGAAGCGTGCTCGGAGGAATGACTAGGGGTGCCATGAAGTAAACCGCTTGGGAAGTGATCACCGACTTGACAAGCGTCGTGCGGCCGATGGTGGTGATGTTTTTGCCCTCCCAGGTGACTAATTTCCCGGCCACCTTGTCCTCAAGAAATTGGAGGTCCATCTTCCTGAGCTTCCAGACAGAAAGAGGGAGCCCCAAATATCGCATGGGGAAGGAAGCCCTAGCTGCTGGCAAGCTTTGCAGGATGTTGTCTAATCTCATATGGTTGCATCGGATGGGCACCACCGAGCTCTTTTGAAAGTTGGTGCATAGGCCGGTCACTTCCCCAAAGTCTCTCAAAATTGCTGCAAGGTTGTCAATGTCCCTCTTTATAGGGGCCATGAAAGCGGCCGCGTCGTCCGCATAGAGGGAGGTTCTCACCATCGCATGACGACCTCGAATTTTGTGAAGTAGCCCCTTCCGAGTCGCCAGGTCAAGAATTTGGTGCAGGGGGTCAATTGCAATGACAAAGAGGAGCGGTGAAAGAGGATCGCCTTGGCGAAGACCTCGTCTATGAAGAATGGGGGGACCGGCAATCCCGTTCAAGAGAACACGGGATGATGCCGTGCATAGAAGTGCCGCCACCCAATTTCGGAACTTGCACGGGAACCCTTTTCTTTGCAGAAGGTCAAGGACGAACTCCCATCTCACCGAGTCAAACGCCTTCCGGATGTCAAGCTTGAAGAGTAGGGCGGGCGTCTTGCACTTGTGAAGCCGACGGGCAAAATTCCGAACGTACATGAAGTTATCATGTATGCTTCTCCTTTTGATGAAGGCGCTTTGGGCATTAGAAACAAGGTCGTTCATGTGCGGAGCCAGCCTCATGGATAACACTTTGGCAATAATCTTGGCGACCGCATGGATGAGGCTAATGGGTCTATAGTCAGCAATCCCCTCCGCCCCCTCTTTCTTGGGCAAAAGAACCACATTTGCAGAGTTTAGCCAATGAAGATTTGCCGTGTGCAGGGAGTCGAAGAGATGTATGACCCGCATGATATCATGTTTGATGACATCCCAACACTTCTTGAAGAAGATGCCCGTGAAGCCATCCGGACCAGGAACCTTGTCGCTTGGCATCTCGTTGATTGCCTTCCTAACCTCCTCCGCCGAAATGGGGTCCCCTAATTCCTCCAAATCGTGAGGTACGATGTTTAGCTCATCCCAATTGAAGTCTCTGTTGCTTCTCATACCCCTCCCCATGACCTCAGAAAAATGCTCATGGATGATCTTTTCCTTGACATCGTGGTCGGTCACCCAACCATGCCCATGTTTGATTCTATGGATGTGGTTCTTGCGTCTTCTCGCATTGATGCGGCGGTGGAAAATTTTTGTGTTCGCATCGCCCTCCTTCAAGTTTGTAAGTCTCGAGCATTGTTTCTTCCACGCCCTCTCAAGCACGGCCAAACTAATAACACGTCTCTTGAGATCAGAACGTAACTCCTGCTCTAGAGAAGATAAGGAGCGGAACTCTTGAGCCATGTCGAGTTGGAGAATCACTAGAAGGGCTGCTTGAAGGTGGACCTTGGCTTTGGAAAAGAGCCTCCTACTCCATTCAGAGAGGCGAGTGGCAGTTTTTCTAAGCCTCTGGAACAAGGCTTGACAGGGCTCTGAGTGGTCAATTTGTTCCTCCCAGGCCTTGCGTACCACCTCATCAAATTCGGGCATGGAAGTCCAAAACTTTCCAAAACGAAAGGTCCTCGGCCTCCTGGGCCCTTTATCATCAGCAAGAAGGAGCGGGCAGTGATCTGACAACGATGACGAGAGGGCATGTAGCACATGAGTGTTGAACAAAGTGTCCCACTCGGCATTTCAGAAGAAAGAGTCAAGCTTGCATAAAGTTGGATTCACCCTTTCATTGCTCCAAGTGAACCTCCGATTTTGAAGGTGAATTTCCTTAAGCTCGCAGGTTTGGAGGGCGGCTCGAAAGCGATTAATCCGACTTCTATTAACATTTCTTTTGTTCTTATCCCTTGCCCTATATATTTGATTGAAATCCCTAGAGGCTAGCCATGGAAAACCGGAGGGTGGCTTTTGACTCGCTAACTCGGCAAAGAAAGCATCTTTGCGTGCATGATCGGTTGGGCCGTACACAGATGTGAGCTTGAAGCTCACCTCGGAATCTCGAATCCGAACCATCGCGGAGAGGCAGTAGTTGGTGGTTGTGACGTTGGATATGTCGACAAGGTGGTCATCCCATAACATAAGGATGCCGCCTCTAGTCCCCTCAGCTGGGTGTGCCGCAAAATTACGTAGCCTACTGCCGCCCAGAGAGGCTGCCAAGTATTGATCCACAGAGGCCAACTTAGTCTCTTGGAGGCAAACGATGTGGCACGAAGATGCAGCAATGGTTGCACTGACGGCTGCACGGCGGTCCGGGCAGTTCAAGCCTCGAACATTCCAGCTCAGTGTGTTAATAGATTGTGCTAACTGAAGCAACCCTAAAGCATGGTCGAAAGCCAAGCAAAAACAGAGGGAGGATAATTGGATTATCATAGCTCCAGAACATGATACATGAGTATGGCCGTAGCCAGCTCCCAGCATACAAAGTGCTCCCAGACTTGTACAAAAGCCAACTAGGAATAGTACAACCAGAACCCCCAACTCTAGTACGTGCTTGTACTAACATGATAACTATGGCACCCTAATTAACAGAAAAGCACATCTCAAACACTTGTCAGTCCATCCTCTACTTCCAGAGCTGCTCCTCCACCATGCACCATGAGAGCCTCTTCAACCTCAGTCGCCTGGGCATTGTCGAGCTTGAACATGCCCCGCATGGCCATGATCACTTCTGTAAGAAGATGGTCTTTAAACATGTCCGTGAAAGAAGCAATCATCTCTGCCGTGACGTCTTTCCCATCTCTAGTAATGCCCAGACCACGGCAGACGAAATCCTCAGCCGCCTTTGCCACCGGAGTTGCCCTTGAGCGGCCAGCAGCTTTGAGCCTTGCGCTTGTTCTCTGCAACATGAAACCACCTGAGCGGGAGATGGTGACGCCCGCCAGGGTCTTGCGACGCGCCGTGGGTGGCCGGGGAGGTGGCGATGCAGGCCGTTGAAGGATGGCCTCCTGCCGCTGCATGAAGAGCGGTCCGAGGTCCGCATCAGCGACCACGACCACCCGACCATGGCCCGGGGATGGTGTGCGGCGCAGCGGTCCGAGGTCTACATATTTGAGAACAAGAGTGTTGCCTTCTAACTCAGTAAGCCTTGGTTGTGTCAGGTTTCTTCTACATTAAGCGTCCTAACAGTTTTTGCTGAAGACCAGACAACAACAACAACAACAATGCTGTGACTTGTGCAGACAGCAAGGAGAACATGAGAGAAAAAAAACTAGGGGTTACTGGGTCAGCAAAGAACTGAATGTTTTGGCGTGGCTTAGTGATGTAATGGATACATCCTTTAAACCTGATGAACTGTAATCTGCCCTGGGCTTCTTTACCTTTTCTTTCTAGGATAAGACATCACAATGTCCTAGAAATCATAAGTATGCATTGCTAAGTAATTTCAGTTACACTGCATATCCATGTTCATAAATATAAGATGTTTTAGATCACTATTTTAGTTATCTAAAACATCTTATATTACTTTAAATAGAAAGTATTTGCGTGAGGAAATATATTGGCGCCATACCTAAACGCTTTTCGCCGTGAAAACATCACAGTACTAATTAGCCAGGACACCATAAACCATTGGCCCTGTTTGCATACTCTAATTCGGTTAGAGGTTAGAGTTAGATTCTAACTCTAGACTAACCCTAAACTAACACTAACCATAGAGGTGTTTGGATGGTGGGGTTAGATTGGCAATAAATGTACCTTTTCCAATCATTTGACTACTTTATTCAGAATTTGATTGGTGAAGGTAGAGGGAAACTTCACTTTTTTTGGGTCCACCTAACTCTAACCCAAATAAGCACCTCTTGGGTGGATTAGATTTTTTGGGTGGGTTAGATGCATCTAACCAACTCTAACCCTTCTGTTTGGATGTTTTGGGGTTAGTTTGGTACAATCTAACCAACTCTAACTCTAACCCATGGAACCAAACAGGGCCATTGTGACAATGAAATCGGACAGATTCGAGCACAACCAAATTAATTCCGAGAGACAATCTGCGACCAGACCGAATCAGAGCCTAGTGCAGACAAATTCATAGGCTAATGTCCAGCAGAAGTAGTCCTCCATTCAGTTCTCTTACACTCCACCGAACCACAAAATTAACAGACAGAAACCAGGGGGGAGCGAGGCTCACCGGCCTTGTGCCGAATCCCCCACGCCTTCCCGTGCCGGCCATCCTGCAGCGGTAGCCACATCAGTACACACAGAGATCAAGAAACCACAGTGAATTCCATAGAGATTGTTATGGACGGACGATGGGGACCTTGTAGAGGTTGATCTTAGTATCTGGTAGGAGACGTCGCGCCAGGTGGTCTTGGCGATCCTGTAGCCGACGCCCTAGTCCGGCAGGAACTGCGCCACGTCGAAGAGGTTCTTCTTCTTGCTCCTCCTGGGCTTGGCTGCCGCCTCCTCCTCCGCCGTCGCGGCCGGTGTGATGACGCTGTGTAAGGCCCGATATGCGATACTGTTTCAGATCTAAATATTTCTATTCAGATTTGAGGACGAAGCACATACCGGTCCCACCACGACATATGACATAGCCATATGCCTCAGATTTCTAACATGATATCACAACATTACAGATAGAAGAATACAACATCTCATGCAATCGGCATACAACTGCCTTAATACAATACAACAGCGGAAGATACATGTCTGAGTACAGACTACAATCAAATGCCTACTGACAAAGAGAAAAACATCGATCCCATAACCACACGGGTCCAGACCCTCCGTCGGAATCCGCCTAACTAGTCGTCGTCGAGTCTCCATGTGAAACGTCGATCACCATACTTGTTGTCGATCAAGAACCCTGAAAATAGTTTGGGGGTACTATCATGAGTACAGAAGTACTCAGCATCCAACTGTAGTGGTCAACTGACCCAGCAAGGACTTCATCACTCGTCATTCTAGGACAACTAGTAGTTTACGGTAAGGATTAGGTAAGTGGTGAGGTTGCTGTCGCACTAGCATTATGAAGTGGCTAACGATCTAGAAAGTAAGATAAGAAGCCAAGCATTCGATGAGGAATCGCCTCCAACAAGTCTTGTTATCAACTACTTACGCAAACATAACACTATCCTATCCTTGTCCTCCTCTTCGCATCCCGACGAAGAAGAAACAGTCAAGACACACACACATTGATCAAGTTATAGTTATGATTCAGTTGATGTTATCTATGAACAAGACGTAGGTTCCAAGTCGTCCATAACCCTGGACACGGCTTCTCGAAAACATTTAACCCTGCAGGGGTGTACCAACTGCCCATTACGAGGCTCCGCACGCACGCCCATCTCTCTCAGTTGCTACCCATCACAGGCAACCATTTTATGATTTAGTTCCAAGAGATCTGAAACGATAGGTCCCTCTAGCTAACAACGAACAAATCCGGGTGGCCCCCGATGAGTCGACACCCAAATCAAAATCCGGCCGCGCTCTCGAATCGGCCTCTACCGTCTGTCGCAGGTTTGGATAGCCGGTTAATCACACATGGGAAACCGGGTCCTCAGCTGAACAAGGTGGGCCAACAAGGGAACTATGTCCTCACTGGTCCGGGTTGGTTGGGAAACTACTGGCGGTCGACCAGCACACACACGGTTTCAAATGGTAAATCAGCTTGGGCCACCACTAGAAATGTTTGAAGCTAGGTAGGTAAGAAAATGTGACCCATAAAATCCCACACACGGTTAGGCACGCTCAGTCTTAAAACCAATACCCGGAACTCGGATCCTAGGTGACTCGAATGGAACAAAGCGTCGGGGCGGGATAGCCTAGACCATCCATCCTTCGTCGAATATAGTCAACATTTATAATAATCATATCATCAACAACAATATAATAATGTGATAGCCCAAACCAAGGAGTAACAGAGTAACATCGTAGCATCCTAAGCATGCATACTAAGCAGAGGCTGAGCAACGAGCAATAGTAACCTAGCAGTACATGGTTTTTTGGGAGGGGACATGGCTGTATCAGTTTGAAAGAGGTTGTAAACATGTGGTAGGATCAAACATCGAACCTATCCTATACTAGCATGCAAACCGCTGGTTGAAATAGAATGGATCATAAGTAATGTATAGTCCTTGCCTGTTGATAAGTCGGGTTCCGAAGGTGTAGTTGATCGCAAGCTCGCAACGTCTCCGAAGGTACCCGCGGAAGCACACAAGACGGTAAACACTGAAAAGCAATCAACGAGCAAGCATCTATTGCTACGAAGCAAACACGAGCAAGCATCAACAAGAAGGCAATACGAGACATCTCACCTACCGTCGAGAACGGTTACTAACAGGTTAAGTGGAGTACTCGTCACACACGACGATACCGCACGTTTACGGTGGTTCAAGTTGTTTAGCTACAGGTGAACAAGGTTTTTAACATGGCATCTCACTCAAGCATGGCATAGCACACAAACATTATAAGAGGTGAAGCATAAACTATCTAATCTAGTCATTTTAAGTGGGGGTAAAACCTATACATGGCAACTATTACGGACCCCACGATAATTATTGCATTTGGTATTGTTTTGCCCCTAAACAATATTTTATTATTTTTATTAGCAAGCAAGAGCAACATAAACACATTCTACACAAAATTCTAGTCAAGTTACGTATAAGAAACATTTTTATCGGAGCAACGGTTAAAAAGTTATGGCAATTACAGTTTACAGTGGCATGACATGTAATTAGCAGGTAGACAACATGTAAACAAAGTCAAACATGGCAAAGGAGCACATTTTATTAAACTACACAAAAAACTAAGCAAGTTTCATGTTTAAATCGTCGCGATCCGAGCTACCGTTAAAAAGATATAGCTACCGCAAAGTTGCAAGAATAATCTGCCAATTTTGTTAAAAACCAAAAAAAAAACAAGTCTGTTGGGCCGAAACTGCCACTACTGGGCCTAAGCAGAGAGGGCGCTGAATAGGTACTACTAGTGGGCTGGCCCACTGCGCAAGGAAAAAAAACAGAAGGGAGCTCACCTCTTGGGCCGAGGCCCGGCTGGGGGAGGCTGGCCGCTGGGCCGCGGTCGGGTGCCGGTCCACCTAGTGCCGGTCCACGTGGAGGCTGGCGGCGCCGGTCACCGGTGGCGCGTGGCGCGGGGCTCCGGCGAGGAGGGAGCCGAGCCAGCGCGGGGGGGGGGGGGAGGCGGATCCGGAAGCCGCCGGTTGGATCCGAGGCAAGGCTGTCCGCCGGCGTGGATGGCGAGCGAGCTCGGGGCAGGCGGCCATGGCCATGGCGCTTCGGCGCGTGCTGCACACAGAGAGGAGGGGTGCAGAGGAGAGAGGAGAGGCGCGGCGGCGGCCTGTCGGTTGCCGGAGGCGGCGGCGGCTCCTCCACGGGACGATGGAGGCGGCGGCTTCGGGCAGGAGAGAGAGGAGGAGGTGGTTGGTGGGGAGTTCCTTGGGCCGTCGGATCGCGAGATCTGACGGTCCAGGATGGATCTGGCTCAAAATTGCTAGAAAAATGGGCAAACAGCGATATTGGGGCTATTGTGAGGGGGTGGGTTCAATTTTGTGCTAGGGAAACCCTAGAAAGGGGTGGGAGTGTGGTGGTCTTTATATAGCCCAGGTGGCTGGCAGTTTGCAAAAATATCCCGGATTTTTTCTCGCGCGCGCGGTGCTTACTTTTCTGACCGCCGGGGGTCCGCAGGACCTCCGATTCAGGTGAAACTTCGAACTGCGCGTTGAGCCGGCGGCGTTCACCTCGCGCTGGAACCGTTCCGAGACGGTGATCGGGCGAAACCCGGTGTCGCAAAGGTCGAGTGTCAGGGTGGCAAGGGTCGGTCTCCGTTCGATACGAGATAAGAGGGGGGAAATAATCGTCGATCGATAAATCGGGGATGCAAACACCGCAAACAAATCAGACAATCAAACAATTAACACCGAAAACAAAAAAAATTATTTTTTGTGAAATCTGGGCTGTTACATGCTGGTGCTCAGGGCCCTCGGGGTTGTCGGCGGCGCCAGCCCGAGGTATCGCCGGAGAAGACCGCCCGCGGTCCTCTGCGCCATGGAAGCCCGTAGGTTTCTGGCGTGGCCCCGAGAGGTCCCGTGTAGAGGTGGGGGCGAGCTCCGGCCGGTGGAGCGTGGTCCGGAGACGCGGCGGTGCCGGCGGTCGGCGGTGAGATAGGTTTTGCCGGCTGGCTTCGGCTGATCTGGGCCGCTCACTAAAATCATCATCAATAGGTGATGTAAGTATTTTACATAATTGAAAAGTAGTGTGAGCAAAATACACATTATTAGAAAAATAATTTTTTTATTATTAAAAAAATGTCTAATTCTAACAGAGGGTGTAAAATACTCCAATTACTATACCATAGTAATATGAAACTACTTCAATTACTATATCATTTCAAACATAGCAAGTTTATTTGAAGCAAACATAATTATAATATTTATTTATTTTCCAATGATTTTCCTTTAGTTCGAAAATACTTTGACTATTTTTAAAAAAATCCAATATGCAATGAAATAATTATGCAAATGAATACTTCTATTAACATTAAAAAATTGATTTTTTTGGCAATTTCCCCAATTCTAGTTGACGTATAATCGCTATTTTTGTGCACAATTAATATTTTTAGTAGTTCTTTAAGAGGTAAATTGTGGCATATATTTGGTTAAATGAGGCAAACGAATTAAAAATATATTAAATCAGAAATTTTCTATTTAAAATGTCATGAGGATAACTAGCGTTTTTAGGAAATGATCGTGCCCCTAGTTAGGTAGGAATGTAGGAACGTCTTTGTTCGCTTAAAAAACACTCAAACGAATGCTCAAGAGTCAAGAGTTAGCATGCGAAAATAGGTAATTTTGCATGCTATTGTATAAATATTTGCCGTCTTTTAAAGTAAAAAATATCATGTTATAACTTATAACTCTTTTACCATGATACCAATAGATTAACTGTCATGGATTTGCCATGATTACAACATGAAGAGGAAAAGTGATGAAAATTACCATGCTTAGAATTTTCCATGCTGAATGAAGGTAGTTGCCATGCTTCTTCAAAATAAAAGGTTAAAATTTTGTCATCAAATATGTTCGTTCAGATTGTCATTTTGAGTGAACCATTTATTGCCGTCAACTTCTAGTTTATTCAAAGGATGCGCGGAAGCGGGCACTTTAGAATTCCCGTGCACAATCTGAAGTGCCTGAGTGCATTCCCTCGAACAAATGATGACTTTCAAGAAGAAGAAAAACTTGGTTTGAAAGAACCTTGATAACTTTTTTTTAAGAAAAGGAACCTCGATAATCAATGGCAGCTAATTGAAGAGTACTCGTTCGCGGCCCGACCCAACGAGCACTTTTCTGGACTCACAACACGTCGCGTGTCGCATCCACATAGTTTTTTTAGAATTTCATTTTTTAAAATTTTGTGTGTGTATTTTTCGTGTTTAAAATTAGTTTTTTTCGATGGTTTTTTCGGCTTTTCGGATTTTCGCACGCCTTTTCTGTACGTTTTGGTGGAAAAAAATTCAATAAAAATAAAAAATAGAGACACGACCTTGACTTCACGAGCGGCGCGCCGCGTGCCTCTAAAAAGAGGAACGATCGTGTCTCTAAAAAAAGGAACGATCGTGCCTCTAAAAAAGAAGCACGAGTCGTGCATCTAAAAAAAGGGCACGACCGTACCTTCGCGTGCGTGCCTCTAAAAGGAGGCACGAGTCGTGCTTCTAAGAAAAAAAAGCACGAATTATGCTTCTAAAAAGGAGGCACGACTGTGGCTCTGTGAGAGACACGAATTAGCTTCCGCAGGAGACACGCCACGTGTCTCTAAGACACGGTCGTGCTTCTTTAAAAAAACACGAGTTGTGCTTTTAAAAAAGAGACACGACCGTACTTGTGCGGAAGGCATGTTACATGCCCCAAAACAAAGAAAACCACCAGATCGCACCACTTGGCGTACGCGGAGCGCCACTTGTCAAGCGTGGAGCGAGTCGACGTGTTCGTTGCTACGAGATAATTAGTGATTTCGTCGATAATCTTTTTTTTTAGAGAGATGAACTTTGATAAGTGGGCCAGATGTCTCGTACTTGTTTCGGCCCATTCAATACGTCTCCAATTCTCCCTGAAGCCCAGTAAGCTCATTCTCCTCCTTCAACAGATGCTCCTCCTACCGCTCAAAAAAAAAACAGATGCTCCTCCTGTTCGCAGCGCCGCACCACGCAACCTAGCCGCCCGGCGAGGAACACCGGCATCCAGGCGGCGGCAAGCGGCGAACGCAGGTAAGATCCTTTCCCTCCATTCCTGTCCTCAACAGCTGAATTGATTTTCTTTCCCCCCCCAAAAAACAAAGCGTTTCGTCCGCCGCCGCTTAGGCGAGCGAGCCGAGTGGAGGCGCTGTCTTAGACGACCCATTAGTCTCCGGCGACCCGTCCCGGTGGATCTACAGGGTGGACAGGGTGGGCCCGCACACCCTTGGATTTTTACTCCTGAAGATTTCCATTCGGATGCTACTGGCAAATCAAAGAGAAACATATGATGGAAAATAGATAATTTTGTGTTTGTTTGGGATACTAAAGTACTATATAAAGCAAATTGTTCAAGTTGATAAAAAAGTTGATGCAGTAGTAGCTGTACACCTGTACCCTATTTAGAGTGTGCTTCTTGGTTTGATGATTAATTACTTGTCCTGGAGACTGCTGCAATTTGTATCCTACTTATTGGTTCATTACTGGTTCTGCTAAATGATTTAGCAGGACAGCTTGGTGATCGTTAAATTAGAAGTCATAACTTGTTTCCTGTGGCTCACTGACCTGCATTTTATGGAAAGCCATCCTTAAATTAGAAGTCATAACTTGTTTCCTGGGGCTCACTGACCTGCATTTTATGGAAAGCCATCATTACCTTTTTTTTTCTTCTGTTATTCAGTTTTATGCTGCTGGTTCAGTTTGATTCAGTTTTCGCTTTAGAAGCCATCATTACCTTTGGAACCCTTTGGTTTGTAGGAATGGATTCCTATTCCTATGAAGGATAGGAATCAATCCTTCACATTTCAAAGGAAAAAAAAAACATTAGGCTTGCTTTGGTTTGGAGGAATATCATAGGAATTTTGTAGGATAGGATTCTTATAGGAAATTTTTCTTTAGAGCCCTTTGGTTCATAGGAATGATTCCTATTCCTACATAGGATTGGTTCCTATCCTTCACATTTCAAAGGAAAATAAAAAAGATCCTAGACTCAATGGAAAATTTCCTTTGGTGTGAACCAAATGACATCTCTTTTCCTATCCCTACTCATAGGATTGGAAATACATGTCATCTCAATCCTACAAATTTCCTATTCCTATGATAATCCTATCCTATGAACCAAAGGAGGCCTTAGCCTAGACTCAATGGAAAATTTCCTATCCTATGAGCTAAATGACATCCCTTTTCCCATAGAAAATGAGATGCATGTCATCTAATTTCCTATGGTTTTCCTATTCCTATGATATTCCTATCCTATGAACCAAAGGAAGCCTAAAGGTATGTTCATTCATTTTTGAGTACGCTGTGATAATATGGTTGTATCGTTATGTCTAGTGCAACTGGCAAAGGCTAACCCAACTCTAACCTACCACTGTACTTGTGTAAGCTCACAGAGCTTTCACTCTATTGTGTACCTTCTTCATGAATCTAGATGTAGCGGCATGGTATTATAATGCCTATTATTTGAGTGTCTTCATATGCTGTATGGAAATCAATTATGATTAAAATTTATGTATAGGCAGCTTCAGGATGGGTACTGAAGACTCTAAAGATTTGCTGAAGAATGCGGACTGGAAGACAGTGAGTGGCGAAGTTATTACTGAGTCAAGTCAGCCGGTTGCTAAGAAGCGTCTTCCAAAGAAAATCAGACAAGTCCCTGAGTGTTACTTTCTGCCTCGACGATCTTTACCTTCTGCATTGGCAATCTATGGCGCTGTTTGTGCTGCTGGAGTTGGTGCAGGGATGTTGCTTGAGGTTTGGATAAACAAAAAGATCAAAGGTATAATCCTGCATTTCATGGCCGAACCCTGGAGGAACCACTTACCTTAAGAAAACTACTCGATCCTGAAATTTGAGATCTTGGACTGTACCACAGAAATCATGAATGCATTATGCATATCAATTTTTCTTCCTCTATTATGTTTTCCCACTTCCTCTTACTTTTTTTGTTGCTTGCATGCAGAGGATGGTGGCGTTGTCTGGGAGATGGGCAAATGATGTTCATGGAATTTGAGTTGGTAACAATCTGTTTTGTGGTGCTCACGCTGCTTGAACTGTATCACAGAAATAAATACAGATTTGTTGTTTCAGACTATCTGTTGACTTGGTGAGAAAAGCAAACAATGTTGTCAGTGTAATTGACACAACCGTGTCCCTGTGTGTCTGGTTTGGCCGTACAAGCTGTGTTTAGGTACTTCAGGCTTTATCTGGAAAGCAAGCTGAAACCACCAAACAATACATTTGTTGTTGTTGTTTTGTTAGCCGATCGCCAGTACTGCAATGATAAGAATTATCTGAAACTTTGTCTGACGGTAGTTGCACATTGTGATCAATGTATTATTACCATGATTGATGTATCTCTGGGTTTGCGTTTTGTATCGCCATGTCATTAGAATCCTTTATTTTGTTTATATCATGAAGTAGGTAGAAATCGTGCTCTCCCTATAATATTGGCAGCAGAAAGTCTTTGGTGATAAATAAAGGAATGATATGAAAATTTGTGGAAGTAGTGCTATACCATTACCATGTATAGTTGGTTGGCCTATGCTGTCTCTAGTAGAGATTTCTCGCTGGAGAGGAAGACAGATGCTTACCATTCGCTCATTTTTCATATTTATCTGATGTAGTGCTACTTTGCAATCATCTGTCATACTCCCTCTGACCTATAAAGCTTGTCATGGTTTTAGTTCAAATTAATTTGAACTAAAACCATGACAAGCTTTATGGGACGGAGGAAGTATTTATCTTCTGTAGTGCTACTTTGCAATCATCTTCCTTATCATGCAATCTTTCTGACCAATAGCCAAATACAGCAGGAAGCATCTTATTAACTTATTGTTACTTAAAAAAATCTTACTTACTCATTGTCACTTGGAAAGCATTTGAGAAACTTGCGAGTAGTTTAATTTTTTATTAGGAAGAACAACACCAAAGGAACTTGCAAGAAAGAAAATCTCACATGAAACTTAGCATACATGTGTCCAGTTCTAGTGTCCTGTCCTGTTTCTTTCGCATCATTGAAATATCACTTCTATTATCCGAGCCGCCTTTGGCTATTTGGTCAGGATTTCACCAGTGCATCATACACGAAATCAACGATGAAGCATTAAAAGCAATGCATTTTTAAAGACAACATTTTTAGAAAAATTGGTGCATCGGTGTAATCCAATGTTGAAATCACGAATGTTACTGATTACTTTCATGACACCTGAACCGCCTGCAACTTTCGTTTCTCGAAAGCGCTGCTTTGTTGTCTGGAAATCAAAGAAAGAGTAAAGAATGTGGATCGAAGGTTGGATGCCGCCTGCGAAGTGGACACGTATGGTCCCGGATCTTGCCTAAACAAATGGATTGGCCATCAATGTTGCGATCAACAGATTTGATCAGCAGTTAATGCGTTGTGCCTAAACAAAACAAGCAAAAGCTTCCCGCACGCACGCACGTCCATGCCCATGCCCCTTGGATCTTCAGCTCTGCAGTCTGCACACGGAGAGCAGATGAGGAATGTGTCGCAGTTAATGCCACCTCGCCGCTGATCGCCGCTGAGGTTGACTTGGCGCCATCACCACCATCACCCCACTCCCCGTGCACTATCTCTTCTGCCTCCTTTCTTTAGTTAGGCTCACACTCATCCTTCTCCTCCATGGATGACAAGTCTCTTCTTCTTGCATGGATGATGATCGATGTATGTGGTATGTACTTCCTTTTGTCTTTTTACTTTGTGTATAAGATTTGTTTGAAGTTAAAATTTGTAAAATTTAACCATACTTATATTACAAAATATGAACACATACGATACTAAAGTTATACATTATGAAAATTAAGTTTGTGATGCATCTAATGATATTGATTTTGAATTGTGAATATTGATATATATTTTTATAAATTGATCAAACTTTACAAAGTTTGACTTCAACAAAAAAATTATGCAAAGTAAAAAAGGACTAGAGGGAGTATTACTGAGACATGGCGCATCTGCTCGGCAACTCAAATGCTCCCTCGTGATCAGTAAAATTGTAAATAAAAAAATTATTCTTAAACAAATGTTGAGGAATCATCTACGTACGTACGGATTTAAATGAATAAAAAACATTCTTAAATGCTCTGAATAAATAATAAATTTGCTACTCCAAGAAAATTATTTTTGGTAACATTTTGGAGCAATGATTTTTTTTTCCTGGAGCATTGGAAATGTCTCTTCTTTACGAAAATGTATAAGTATATAGAAAATTCATCCATGTTTGCCATCCAATTTTTTAATTATTTACAAGAAAATCTATTCCTGAAAAAGCTTTTGAGCTCGTGAGTAGAATGACATTTTCGATACTACTCCACACTCATGGATCAGGGTCAGATATCTACTACAGTTTTTTTTTTGCGAAAAGATATCTACTACAGTTGACATCACAAACAAATCATTTGCTCCATTTTGCACGTCGTAATTAGCAGAATGGCGTGTCAATAACGGGCTGGCCGGACAAACAGTTATAGGAGTCCAAACTACAGCAATTCTCAAAAACTACTACTATCTCCATTCTAAAATAAATATTTCAATTTTATTAGTACTTTGTGTTAAAATTAATATAAAATTGAAACATTTATTTTGAAATGGAAGTACTAATTTCCAAAAGTTGTTTCATGAGAGGCCATCTAGTCGAGCGCCAATTCGATGCTTTTATCTCGAACGTTTACTTTTACTACAAGCCTTGCTCTTGTCACTTTACCAAAGAATCCAAAGATGAGCGAGTATTTTGGTATTATAAACAGGAGGCATAGGATCCCCATGAAAACTAGCAAGATGCTGATAAACAATATTATCAGGTGACAAGACAGTAGAACCTTGGATTAGAGCCCCCACTTAATTGTGCTCTTATGTTTTCCCGCCAAAAAGAAGTGTGATCTTATTTTAACGGGAAGAACACGAGGACATATGATTCATGGTGGTGGGGCGGGGAGGATAAAGAATAATCTGTTGGTTCAGTTAGAAAAGGCGAGGATAATCCGTTGGTTAATGTGCTTTTTCTAGGCGGCTAATGAAAGAAGAACATTTTACATCTAATCTATAGAGAGCGAACATTCAATCTTTCATCAACTGACGTGATTATGTTTCGGTCACATTTTTTTTTCATAGATCACAAAGCAGAGAAAAGTGTCACATCAAAAAAAATCAATCCAATCGAAGCAGCCAGTTAGGGCACTAATTATCCACTTATCCCTTTTGTGCTTCATCTGAAAGACTTGTGTTTGAGTCCCAGTTTTCACCCTTTTCTCCTTTTTTATTAGAGATGGCAAATATATGTAAAAAATATCAAATTTTCGTTTTAAATATGTGGAAAATTCATAAAATAATAATGTTTCCTCCTTTTTCACTCGATGGCAATTTGAGTTCTTTTAAACATGGTACCTTTTTGTAACGACGACAATATTAATTTATAGAGCACACTAAATTTACTTTTATATGACAATTCTAGTTTTTGGGTCATGGCTATTTTAGTTTTTGTCATTGGCAATTTTTGTGCCGGTAGCATGGCAAATTTAGTTTTTACAACATTGCAAATGTACTTTGAACCATGCCAAAAGAAATCGAAGGATGGATTTTTTTTAGTTTTGTACCATGGAAAATTTAGCTTTGAGTTATTGCAAATTTAGTTTTGGATCATGGTAAGTTTGATATTTACAATATAGCAAATTTATTTCTAGGCCATGGAAAAATTCAAATGAATAGTTTTTCCTTTTCACAAATTGTCACGATAAATTTGTCATGTTTATTTTTCTTTGGTTAAATAGAAAATTCAATGTTTAAATAGAGTTTCATGTAATCTCACAGCAATTTCATAATTATTATTTTAATTTTTTCTTCTCGTGTAGCTATACATATTTGCCATGTGATTTTTTTTACATGGCAACATTTAAATTCATAACCATTTTTATAATTTACAATTTCCATTTTTCTTAATCACAATAAAACTTTTTTTATTGTTTTAAGATTTAAGATGCTTCTGTATTTCTGTAATGTGAGTATTAAAATGAGATTTGAAATTATGTACTGTTTCATAATGTCAATAAAAGTATATTTAAAAAAATCAAGAAAAAATACTTTACCTCTAAAAACATATTCTACCTCTGAAAAAAATATTCTACCTCTGAAAAAAAAATACTAAAATGCCAAGTTTCTGACATCTGTGGACCTTCAGTTGCAGCGCTTAAGCAAAGTCAAAAAAAGTGGACAGTATATAAACGCCAAAGAGTTGCACGAACTGAGCTCAGTTGATTTTTCCATTTGAAAATTGGCACGTAGCACCCGATTATAAAGGCGCGCACGTAGCCAAGCTAGTTCGCCTCGCCTCGCCTCCTCCATACTCTCCTCCTCCTGCCTTCTCCCGGCCGCATTTACTAGCTAGAACGATGGCCGGCGGCGACGGCGGCGGCGGGGGCGGCGGGGCGCAGGACGACTTCTTCGACCAGATGCTGTCGACGCTGCCGTCCGCGTGGGGCGACCTGGGCGCCGGCGGGAAGTCGCCGTGGGAGATCACCGCGGGCGGCGAGGACCTCGGCGCCTTCGACGAGTCGGCGCTGCTCGCGTCCAGGCTGCGGCAGCACCAGATCGGCGGCGGCGGCGGCGGGGTAGAGAAGCCGGTGATGCTGCAGCTGACCGACCTCCAGCGGCAGGGCCTCGGCGAGGAGAGCGGCGGCACGGGGTTCTCGCCGCTGCCGCTGTTCGCGGACCGGTCGCCCCCGCAGTCCCGGGAGGAGATGGACGGCGGCTTCAAGTCACCGAATGGCGCGGTAGGATTAGGACCCTTCTTCATCGCTGTTCTCTCTTCTCTCGTTATTTTTGTAGTGAAATTTTCCGTTGACATGGATTCGTTTTGTGCGGACGCGTGCATGCAGGGAGGTGACCACGCGCTGTTCAACGGATTCGGGGTGCATGGCGCCGGCGCCGCCGCGGTGCAGCCGCCGTTCGGCCAGGTAAGATCTTGCACCGATCAGGCGGAAGATCGTGGTCCTCTGCCGCGAACTGTGTGAAACACTGAAACATCACCCATTGACTCAATTACATGTCATTTGATGGATCGCAGGGAGGATCAATGTCGGGGCAGAGCTTCGGAGCAGGGCCGGCAGCGAGCGGAGGCACGACGGCGCCAGCTTCGTCGGGCGGCGGTGGCGCGGCTCCGCCGCGGCAGACGCGCGTGCGGGCGAGGCGAGGGCAGGCCACGGACCCGCACAGCATCGCCGAACGTGTATGCATGGCACTCCCACTCCCCACCATTCCTCCTCTGAATTTTAAAGTCCCCGACATGTTGGTGCACATCGAGACGATACGTATATGTTCTCCGCAATTACATATTGGATCTGCCGGGCCACTGATCTTTGACAATAGAAATCACTCCTATGCCATTGCCATGCATGTAATTTGTAACTAAATACTTGGTAGAAATTGGCAGTACGTACGACTTTTTGTCCTGAACTTTCTTGTGCTTGGCATAATATTCCATGCATGAACGCAGCTCCGGAGGGAGAGGATCGCGGAGCGGATGAAGTCGCTGCAGGAGCTTGTCCCCAACGCCAACAAGGTAATTCCTGCGTGTGAAATCCCCTCTCACCTCCATCATCTTCCTGCGTTTCGAATGGGATCTCGCCAATCAATCTGAAAGCCAGGAATCTCTCCCGGCGTGCTCGCCGGCCGGGGATGGACGGAATGCTCGTCCGTTTATGTGGCGTTGAGCAGTGAGGTTCGTACGGTAGCAGTGCAGAAATGGGCGGGCACGCCGGCGTCGCTCCTGTCTAGCTCACGGGTCACCGGGTGATGTGATGGGCAACACAGATGCGATACCGAACGTGTCGAGTCCACGGGGCTTGTTCGTGCGCGCGACTGGGAGAATTTTGGAATTTGGACTGAAATGAAGCCACTCTAGCAGCTTGCCTCTTGAGCTAGCTGAAGGAGAAGAATGTGGCATGGTGATGCAGTGAATGAATGGGCACATCACATGGGCGCATTCGATGCTCGATCTGCCATGGGTTTCTCCCCCGGTGCAGCATTTTTTTACGTGCCGCGGTCAATGCTGACGACGAGATTGTTGGTTGATTCGCAGACTGACAAGGCGTCGATGCTGGACGAGATCATCGACTACGTCAAGTTCCTGCAGCTCCAAGTCAAGGTACGTATTACGTGGTAGCTAGACACTGCTAATTTTTACTGGTTTTGAAGAGAGGAGGGTTAGGTTTTGTAAAGGTGACTGGAGCTTTGTGTCGCAGGTCCTGAGCATGAGCCGGCTCGGCGGGGCCGCCGGCATGGCGCCGCTGGTCGCCAGCATGTCCTCCGAGGTAATTAAGGAGCAACCCAAAACCCACTACGCGCATCCTGTCTATCAATGGATATTGACGTGGAATGTAATAATGCAGGCGAACAGCAGCGCGAAGAGCAGCAACGGCGGCGGGAACGGCGGTGCGGCGGCGGCGGTGGCGGCCGCCAAGGCGAACGGCGGAGGCGAGGGAGGAGGAGGCGGTGGCGGGATGCGGGTGACGGAGCAGCAGGTGGCCAAGATGATGGAGGAGGACATGGGCACGGCCATGCAGTACCTGCAGGGGAAGGGCCTGTGCCTCATGCCCATCTCCCTCGCCTCCGCCATCTCCTCCGCGACAACCACCACCACCTCCCCGGCCTCGCTCCTCTCCAGGCCCGTCATGCGCCACGCCGCCGCCCCGGCCTCCGCCAACGGCGCCGACGACGACGCCGCCGCCCGGCCCGTCAAGCCCGACGCCGGCGGGAAGCCGTGAGTGATCGAAGCTCACCGACCGGACCACCGATTGTGCATGCATGCATGCATGCACTATCCGAGCAAACTTGCCATGTATCGATCGATGTACACACTTCCGATTTTCTTCCTCCGAAAATCGAATATCTTCTTCTTCTCTGTGTTGCAAGCAACTCGATCTCTTGGTGCGCTTCAGCCAGCGTTGACACGACGCGATATCGATCTGACGCAATGTCAAACCGTTGACTCTGCTGCATTGGCATAGTATGCCTATAAAGGATAGGAATAGGATACGATGATCGAGAGGCGTTGAGATAACATTATGTATCACACACACTCTGTGGGATCGATCGTGAAGGAGATTACATTCCTCATTGGCATTAATGGCGTGATTAGTTGGGAGTAGAATGGTGGCGAGATGTGCAGGCTACTACCGCCGCACGACGTCGTCCGATCCGACCGTCCTCCTCGCCATGGGCTGGCCGGCTCAGGTAAACAAATGCGCCGGAATAATTAAGGGCGTGTCTTGTCCTCCGCACGACCATGGAGTGGTAGCAGGCGATGATTAAGGGAGGTGAATTGAGAATCAATCGGGGGACGCGAGGTGCGCCCACGTTGGTGCTGAACCGAACGAGTTCTTCCACATATCTTACATTCTTAAAAGTTGCTCCCCACTACTACCAATTCTCTCAACATGCACACACTCCACCTCATCTGCCACAACACTCTCCACTATCATATTTCTCTCAACATGCAAGCATGCCACCTCATCATTCAACATGCATGAGAAAGATCCACCTTAATATGACACTATGCATAATAAAAACCCTCATGCAATATACATGCATGAGAATTTTTATTTTATTATGATATTTATATTAAATCCACATATTAGTTCAAAAGTTATTATTTCAAATATACATGCTTCATTTAACCAAACATTTTTACTGAAATATTTTGCAAAAAAGTTCCGCGACAACGTCCGGGGCATCATCTAGTTTTTTAGAGTAACATGCATGGATGATCCCTAAACTTGTTGGGTGGGTGCCGATAAGGTCTCCGGCGGTAAATGCAAAGTCAATTGGGATCTTGTTTGCAAGCCTAAGAAATATGGTGGTCTGGGCGTGTTCAACTTGTATAAATTTGCCAAGGCGCTCCGCCTCCGGTGGCTCTGGTTTGAGTGGAAAGACCCCTCCAAACCTTGGATGGGGATGGGTACGCCATGCACTGATGACGACCGGGACCTCTTCGCGGCAGCCACGACCGTCACGGTGGGTGACGAGTGTACTGCCAAATTCTGGAATTCCTCTTGGCTTAATGGCTTGCGTCTCCGTGATGTTGCGCCTACCATTTTTGGGCTATCCAAGAAAAAAAAAACTGCTCGGTCCAGCAAGCTTTGGCAAACAATTCTTGGATCTACCACATTGATATCTCCAATGGGCTTACACGCGTCCATATCCAGCAGTTTGCCAACCTATGGAAGATGGTTGCCCCGGTCACCCTTTCGAATGGCACGATGGACTCTATTGTCTGGAAGTTCTCTAAGGATGGACTGTACTCTGCTTCCTCGGTTTACAAGGCGCAATTTAAGGGTCTAACCACGTCGGTTTTGGCTAATGTTGTTTGGAAGGTGTGGGCTCATCCGCGATGCAAATTCTTTGCTTGGCTTGTCCTTCAAAACATGATTTGGACATCTGATCGTCTTCTCCGTCGTGGGTGGCCAAACTGCGGCCTTTGCCCTCTCTGCAAGCAATGCCAAGAGTCGGCGGCTCACCTCCTCTTCCAATGCCGCTTCACCCTTCGTGTGTGGAACACCATTCTTTTGTGGCTTGGCATGCTCCAAATCGACACGGCCTCTTGGACAACTGCAGCTTCAGTGAGAGATTGGTGGACGGGGAATCTTCGTCTTCGTATCGGATCGCCTAAGGACCTAGCTTCTTTGATGATGCTCATCTCATGGGAGATTTGGTCGGAGCGTAATGCTAGGGTCTTCCGTAACACCGCTGCCAAGATCAAAGAGGAGTTGGCTCTGTGGACGTTGGCCGGTGCCAAGCACTTGAGTAATGTAATGCCGCGAGAGTAGTTCTTTCATTTTGCCGCTACGCGGCCTTGTCTAAACCTTCTTCTTAATTAATGAAATGGCAAATCTTTTGCCTTGTTTCACAAAAAAAAATGGTCCCTAAACTCAAAGACTGCTTTAATACAGTCCTTGAACTCGCGCATACGTCGTCAGTACGGTCCTTGAACTCATGCAACCGGTCCTGGGCTACGTATGGGCATACGGCTCGCGTACGCCGGTTGCTTGGGCGGCAGTTCCGTGGGAGGTGTGCAGCGGGTAGAGCTCTGTCTTCCGCCCAGAGACAGGCCATGTGCTCCTCCCGTGGATGTTGTCCATGGATGAGCTGACGTGCACTACTGTGAACACTTGTTAATGGCGATGATGATCGGAGATGGCAGCCATGGGGTGACGCCGGCCGCACTCCTATAGCTATCTTTCTCGACGTCGGAGAAGTGTAGCTGTGTTTTGGAGGAGTCCATGAATTTGAAGTGTTGCCGTCGGAACCATGCAATTGAGTGACGGCGGAAACGCTGGAGTTCAGTCAGTTTTATGTATCTTACAGTACTGAACTTCAGTGTTGCTGACAGTTTTATGTGCCTCTTTCGGTTGTTATGAATGTCAGCTATGCGCCCGCCAGTACTATGTTACTGTCAGTATAATATTCATCAGTCTTCCAATATTTGTGATTGAAATGTGCATGTAAAGTACTAAGACCAAGATGTAGGAGCAATTTGGGCATACATGTAACTAAATGTATCTCCATTTTGACAGATTGATTCCAATGTGCATGTACAATACTGAGACGAACATGCAGGAGCAATTTGGATATACATATATGTATTGTGAGTTTGTGACTATTGCATTTTGCAGAACTCGCGGAAAACGAATAGAACATCTCCATGACTGAATTTTGACAGCTTCTAACTGCATGTTGTTGTACTGACAGAACACATGTGTGAATTGTGAAGTGAACTTTTGCACTAAATTCTGACCAGTACAACAGTATTTTTGCACAAACATATATGACGCGATCTTAACAAGAAACCTTGCCACGTCGGGTTAATTTTGTGAGTAACCGTACATCAGCGCAGCCAGTTCATCTAGCCGTCGTATCGCCACCGACGGCGGATGCGGCTGCGAGCCCATTCGTTCCTTCGTCGTTCACGGGGCGCTCGGTTACCGGACCTGCCGATGATCATCTGGCGGCTGCTGCCGATCCAAGGTTGCAGCGCTTCTATTCGATTAGATGAAGGGGCGAGGAAGGATGATTCACATAATCGGAATCCTGGGGCATCACGAACGCAAAATCACAAAAGAATCGCTGCTGTTTCCCGCGAACAAGTCTACACTGACTTGGAGAAGCGGCGTATGCGAGTCGTATAACTATACGTAGCCCAGGACTGGTTGCACGAATTCAAGGACCGTACTGACAACGTATTTGCGAGTTCAAGGACTGTATTGAAGCAGTTTCTAAGTTTAGGGACCGTCTTGAACCTTGCCTGCAAGATTAGGGACCATTCATGCATTTCACTCTATTTTTTAGGTTTTTCTTCTTCTGGAAAACAAGTTCCATTATTCTTATTTTTGGCTTTGCTAATTCTAAGTTGCTTGAAATTACCCTTGATTTGCGAAACCCCGACCCAAAGACGGCGGCGCCACGGCAAGGTCGCACACATGAATGAAACGGAGCCGACGACAATGCAGCAAGGGCGTCGCAGGACTAAGTGATTTAGGTGTAGGAGGAATGTGGGCGCTCCGGAAAAATCTTTTGCGCGAAGAGGTTTAGAGGGATAGTCGAGAGATAATAATGATGAGACATGTATCCGTCGCGATACATCGGGAGGAACGACCGCGGATGCCCTAGCAATAGCCGCCGACGCGGACCTGCCGGCGTCTATCCGCCGCCGCCGTGAGCGGAGCAGGCGGATGATTCCCTCCTCGTTTCTAGTCCAGGTCGACTCTGGTGGCGTCCGCGACCTCGACGGGGAAGATGCCCTGACGGCCGGGGCGGCCACCCCTTCTCGATGGGTTGACGAGCTCCGTGTCGCCGGTTATACGACGGAGGAGGCCGGGGCGGTTATTCATATTCCGGCCTCTGATCCGGCGAGAGAGGAGCGCTAAGATGGTTTTTCTGGATCCAGCGTGGACATGGCCGCCGCCCAGTCATCCCGTGCAAGCTTCCATGCCATCGCATCCGCCGCAGCTTGCTGTTGCGGTGGTTCGCCCTTCTCCGCGATCTTACGCGGACGTTGTTGTTGCCGGTCCGATTGCGCCAATGGCGGCGACTGGAGGGCTGGCGACGTCGTCCTCTGCGGCTGCTGCACCACCACGGCAGGGTGCGCCGCTTGGAGCCTCGGCAGGGGCTTTCTACTTCGGCTCCCACAACCAAGGAATCGCGTCGTCGCATGGGCAGGCGTCCAATGCTGCCACTTTGCAAACCGCGGGTCCTCTAACTTTTGGTTCCATTGCCCAGGTGGAGTGTCGGCGCATGGGATCATCGCTCACCCTGGTCGCATCTGAGCCTTTGGTTTGAGGGTTTGTGGAGAAGCAGACGACATGACTCCGTCATACTTGGGCAGGCTGCCTCACCGGTGGTCAGCTCCGCGCTGATTCCGGTGGTGGAAGCATCGACTACGATGGTTGTGATCGAGGGAGCTACTTCACCAACACCGCTCCCTTCTGCAGCGCCGCATGAGGAGGTCTCGGCTACGAAGGTTGTTGTCGAGGGGGCTGTTGCACCGTCATCGCCGCCTTCCGCAGCATCAGACGAGGAGGTCTCGGCTACTAAGACTAGGGTCGAGGGGGTTACTTCACCGGCATCACCCCCTCCCGCAGTGCCGCATGGTCCAGGACCGTGTGCTCAGCCTAAGGCTCTGCCTAGGCGTAGCACACGTCATCCCGTCGCGGCGGATGGGTCTCCGGTGACGGACGAGGATGCGCTCTCAAAGGCGATGAGGCGCAAGGCGGCGATGTTGGACCCTACACCCGTAGGTACGTCCAAAAATAATAATTCATTTTTAGCTTTTTCATCTTCCAAGGTTTCTTCCAATCTAGCCAAAGTAGGAGTGAATTTAGGTATAAATGAAAATGAAATTATTTTCTCGACCAACGCTTTGAAGCATATGGAGTATGACCGACTAAAGGTATACCCAGATGCATCTAGTAGGTCGGTTACCACACCCTTAGAGGATGACGAAGCGAATTCCATTATTGATGGACAACTTCTACCACATCTTGTGGGTGAGGTGATAGAGGTGGGTATGGATGAGGACGAGCTAAGATCTATCTATGATCTGCATGCTTCCGGCCGAAAATCCAAATCCGCCAAGGACAAAAATAATAAAAAATGAGAAAGACTGCGAAACAACCAAAATATCCAATTGTTTCCCAATGAATGGCATCTTCATGAATAGCAGAGGTCTTACTGACTTGGCTAAACATTTGAATATTTCTCAGTATGTTCGGGATCATAATTTGGATTTTTTGGCTATTTCCGAAACCGGGAGGAGGGATTTCCCAGTGAGTGTCCTTGATCGCCTTTCAGGTGGCATGGACTTCACATGGCACTCTATCCCTCCTCGTGGTAGATATGGCGTCATTCTGCTTGGTGTACTTCCAGACTCCATGGAAGTTCTAGCTTATACGAGTGGGGAATTTCATATAAAATTCCACATTCGTAATAAAGCTGATGGATTCATATGGAGTCTGGTTGCGGTGTATGGTGCCGCTCAGGAGGAGTGTAAGGCTGCTTTTCTGCGTGAACTGGTGAACCTAGCAAATAATGATCCACATCCTATCCTAATAGGTGGAGGTTTTAATTTACTACGGTTCCCACATGAGAAAAGCAAGGGGAGATTTGATAATCATTGGCCTTTCTTGTTCAATGATGTCATTGATAGTTTGGACTTGAGAGAGGTACATATGACAGGTAGACGATTCACCTGGGCGAATAGTCTACCTGAACCGACATATGAGAAATTGGACCATGTACTGATGAGCACTGATTGGGAAGACAAATACCCATTAGTAACAGTACGCGCCCTTGAATGTATTGAGGATCTATCGGATCATGCCCCTATACTCTTATCAACCGGAACATTGAAACCAAACGTGCGACACCGCTTTAAATTTGAGCTGGAATGGTTGCTGCGTGATGGTTTCGATGATATGGTTAAAAGGGTGTGGTCAGCTCCGGTCCCGGGTAATAGTCCTGTTCGAAGATGGAACGCAAAAATCCGTAACTTGCGTAAATATCTTCGTGGATGGGCTAGACACACAACCAGGATTCTAAAAAAAAGGAGCGTTTGTGTACCATCATTGATGAACTTGACCGCGCGGCAGAAACACGGGTGCTAACCCAGCAGGAGATTAAGCTTAAAATCCAATCCAATGCGGAGGTGGCACGAATGCTGCGGAAGGAAGAGCTCAGATGGTACCAAAGATCAAAATCTAACTTCATTTTGAAGGGAGATGCGAATACGAAATATTTCCAGAATGTTGCCAATGGCAGACATAGGAAAAAAAGTATGCATGCTCTAAACCAGGATGAAAGTATGATTGAAGGTCAAGAACAACTTAAGACTTACTAGCTACTATAAAGGACTGTTCGGCGCTCCAACTGAAGATATCTTGTCCATGGATGAGACTCAGACGGAAGACATACCCCATGTCTCTAATGAGGAGAATACCTTTTTAAATTCCCCCTTAACAGAAGAGGAGATTAAAAAGGCGGTTTTCCAAATGGAGCATAATAAGGCTCCTGGGCCAGATGGCTTTCCTGCTGAGTTTTATCAACACTTTTGGGATGCCATTAAGACAGATCTTATTGTGTTGTTCCAATGTTGGCATGTTGAACAACTTGAATTGTTCCGTCTTAACTTTGGGGAAATTGTTTTTTACCTAAGGTTTTGGAGGCAGAATGGCACGATGGACTCTATTGTCTGGAAGTTCTCTAAGGATGGACTGTACTCTGCTTCCTCGGTTTACAAGGCGCAATTTAAGGGTCTAACCACGTCGGTTTTGGCTAATGTTGTTTGGAAGGTGTGGGCTCATCCGCGATGCAAATTCTTTGCTTGGCTTGTCCTTCAAAACAGGATTTGGACATCTGATCGTCTTCTCCGTCGTGGGTGGCCAAACTGCGGCCTTTGCCCTCTCTGCAAGCAATGCCAAGAGTCGGCGGCTCACCTCCTCTTCCAATGCCGCTTCACCCTTCGTGTGTGGAACGCCATTCTTTGTGGCTTGGCATGCTCCAAATCAACACGGCCTCTTGGACAACTGCAGCTTCAGTGAGAGATTGGTGGACGGGGAATCTTCGTCTTCGTATCGGATCGCCTAAGGACCTAGCTTCTTTGATGATGCTCATCTCATGGGAGATTTGGTCGGAGCGTAATGCTAGGGTCTTCCGTAACACCGCTGCCAAGATCAAAGAGGAGTTGGCTCTGTGGACGTTGGCCGGTGCCAAGCACTTGAGTAATGTAATGCCGCGAGAGTAGTTCTTTCATTTTGCCGCTACGCGGCCTTGTCTAAACCTTCTTCTTAATTAATGAAATGGCAAATCTTTTGCCTTGTTTCACAAAAAAAAAATGGTCCCTAAACTCAAAGACTGCTTTAATACAGTCCTTGAACTCGCGCATACGTCGTCAGTACGGTCCTTGAACTCATGCAACCGGTCCTGGGCTACGTATGGGCATACGGCTCGCGTACGCCGGTTGCTTGGGCGGCAGTTCCGTGGGAGGTGTGCAGCGGGTAGAGCTCTGTCTTCCGCCCAGAGACGGACCATGTGCTCCTCCCGTGGATGTTGTCCATGGATGAGCTGACGTGCACTACTGTGAACACTTGTTAATGGCGATGATGATCGGAGATGGCAGCCATGGGGTGACGCCGGCCGCACTCCTATAGCTATCTTTCTCGACGTCGGAGAAGTGTAGCTGTGTTTTGGAGGAGTCCATGAATTTGAAGTGTTGCCGTCGGAACCAAGCAATTGAGTGACGGCGGAAACGCTGGAGTTCAGTCAGTTTTATGTATCTTACAGTACTGAACTTCAGTGTTGCTGACAGTTTTATGTGCCTCTTTCGGTTGTTATGAATGTCAGCTATGCGCCCGCCAGTACTATGTTACTGTCAGTATAATATTCATCAGTCTTCCAATATTTGTGATTGAAATGTGCATGTAAAGTACTAAGACCAAGATGTAGGAGCAATTTGGGCATACATGTAACTAAATGTATCTCCATTTTGACAGATTGATTCCAATGTGCATGTACAATACTGAGACGAACATGCAGGAGCAATTTGGATATACATATATGTATTGTGAGTTTGTGACTATTGCATTTTGCAGAACTCGCGGAAAACGAATAGAACATCTCCATGACTGAATTTTGACAGCTTCTAACTGCATGTTGTTGTACTGACAGAACACATGTGTGAATTGTGAAGTGAACTTTTGCACTAAATTCTGACCAGTACAACAGTATTTTTGCACAAACATATATGACGCGATCTTAACAAGAAACCTTGCCACGCCGGGTTAATTTTGTGACTAACCGTACATCAGCGCAGCCAGTTCATCTAGTCGTCGTATCGCCACCGATGGTGTTGATCGAGGGAGCTACTTCACCAACACCGCTCCCTTCTGCAGCGCCGCATGAGGAGGTCTCGGCTACGAAGGTTGTTGTCGAGGGGGCTGTTGCACCGTCATCGCCGCCTTCCGCAGCATCAGACGAGGAGGTCTCGGCTACTAAGACTAGGGTCGAGGGGGTTACTTCACCGGCATCACCCCCTCCCGCAGTGCCGCTTGGTCCAGGACCGTGTGCTCAGCCTAAGGCTCTGCCTAGGCGTAGCACACGTCATCCCGTCGCGGCGGATGGGTCTCCGGTGACGGACGAGGATGCGCTCTCAAAGGCGATGAGGCGCAAGGCGGCGATGTTGGACCCTACACCCGTAGGTACGTCCAAAAATAATAATTCATTTTTAGCTTTTTCATCTTCCAAGGTTTCTTCCAATCTAGCCAAAGTAGGAGTGAATTTAGGTATAAATGAAAATGAAATTATTTTCTCGACCAACGCTTTGAAGCATATGGAGTATGACCGACTAAAGGTATACCCAGATGCATCTAGTAGGTCGGTTACCACACCCTTAGAGGATGACGAAGCGAATTCCATTATTGATGGACAACTTCTACCACATCTTGTGGGTGAGGTGATAGAGGTGGGTATGGATGAGGACGAGCTAAGATCTATCTATGATCTGCATGCTTCCGGCCGAAAATCCAAATCCGCCAAGGACAAAAATAATAAAAAATGAGAAAGACTGCGAAACAACCAAAATATCCAATTGTTTCCCAATGAATGGCATCTTCATGAATAGCAGAGGTCTTACTGACTTGGCTAAACATTTGAATATTTCTCAGTATGTTCGGGATCATAATTTGGATTTTTTGGCTATTTCCGAAACCGGGAGGAGGGATTTCCCAGTGAGTGTCCTTGATCGCCTTTCAGGTGGCATGGACTTCACATGGCACTCTATCCCTCCTCGTGGTAGATATGGCGTCATTCTGCTTGGTGTACTTCCAGACTCCATGGAAGTTCTAGCTTATACGAGTGGGGAATTTCATATAAAATTCCACATTCGTAATAAAGCTGATGGATTCATATGGAGTCTGGTTGCGGTGTATGGTGCCGCTCAGGAGGAGTGTAAGGCTGCTTTTCTGCGTGAACTGGTGAACCTAGCAAATAATGATCCACATCCTATCCTAATAGGTGGAGGTTTTAATTTACTACGGTTCCCACATGAGAAAAGCAAGGGGAGATTTGATAATCATTGGCCTTTCTTGTTCAATGATGTCATTGATAGTTTGGACTTGAGAGAGGTACATATGACAGGTAGACGATTCACCTGGGCGAATAGTCTACCTGAACCGACATATGAGAAATTGGACCATGTACTGATGAGCACTGATTGGGAAGACAAATACCCATTAGTAACAGTACGAGCCCTTGAATGTATTGAGGATCTATCGGATCATGCCCCTATACTCTTATCAACCGGAACATTGAAACCTTGAATGTATTGCGATGACTTAATAACATAGTGACTGAATCCTTAGACCGTGATGATCATACATAATTGCTATCTATTAGGATGCTTTAAGTGCATTAACCGTTACACTGAAACATGGTAACTGAAAAGGTGTATCTTGGGTATTCCAAAGTATATATGTTGAGGAGTATGAAATAGATCAGAGCGGGATTTGTCAATCCGAGTAACGGATAGGTACTCTGGGCCCACTCGGTGGTGTTGCATCAATAGCTTGCAAGCAAGTGAGTCACAAGAGATGTAATATTCACAGACGAGTAAACATGTTATGTCAGAGACGAGGAAGAACTAGGTATTGGATAACAACGATCATACCTCGGACAAACATAGTACGAAAGCACAAAGGGTTCAAGTCATATTGTTAACGGTTCAACAACGATGAAGTTTATTCGATGGAATCGTAGGGGCACATCAAGGATTGTAACCAGATCCCACATGATGGTCATTGGTCAGAGAGTGTCTCAATCATGTCTATTGTTTCCCGGACCGTAGGGTGTCACACTTAAGGGCAATCGATGCATTAAGGATTGATTCGGGATAATCGGTGAAAAGAGAGAAAACACCAGAAATGTACCGGGAGGTGTCGGAAGCTGTTTCAGATATTTTGAAAGGTTCAAAATAATATATATTAATGGTCAAATATGTTTTATTATTTAATTGACAGAATTAAATATTAAAAATGATTTAAATAAATAATTAAAAAGGTATTTGGGCCTTAAAAGGCCGAGGGGAAGGGGGAGCCTCCCCCTTGGGCTTGGCGCCAAGGGAGGGGCCCATCCCCCCTCCTAGCCGCACCACTCCCCCCGTTGGGGGTTTAGTCCCACATGGGGGAAGGGGAGTGGGTGGACCCCCTCCTTGGCCTATATAAGGAGGGGTGGGGTGCATTTTTCAACACAACATTGAGTTTCTCTCTCTCTCTTTCTCCGACCTAGAGCGGACTCCCCTGGTTTGGAGTTTGCACCTGGTTGGGGGTTTTACCATCATCCGGATACCGTCGCGCTGCCGGAATCGGGATCCGGATCAATCTTCTTTCCGCTGCTCTTTTGGTTCGGAGCCCGGAGGGACGTCGGTTGCACCGTACGTGTGTAATCCCGCGAGGCACTACATGTGTGGTGCTACGTCGGAGGTTCTTCAACACGACAGGGAGGTCGTAGGTTCAGAGTCTACGTCAACCACGTTCGAGGAACGTTTCCCTTTTTCGGTCTTCAAAGGTATGGACACCGATTCCTTCCGTTACATACATCAGCATAGCATAGATCTTGGGTTCGGGACTCGTAGGTAGGAAAATTTTGTTTTCTGCGCCGATCCCCAACAGTGGTATCATGAGCAAGGCTATGCGTAGATGTATTGTACGGGTAGAACACATCTAGGATGTGGGCATCAATTCTCCAATTGTTACCCTCCCACGTGTACTCATTTTAGCGTTGCGGCAATGTCCTGATGAAGCGACCCCGACCGACCTTACGCGTTTACGCGAGACTGGTTCCATGCTTGACATATGGCTTGTACCATATAAGTGGCTGGGGGTGTCTATCTCTCTAACATTAGCGACGTGAAGACGTTTGCAACAGAGGGCCCCGGCAGGGGTGTAATAGAGACGATTGCAGGATTGGTGTTGTGGCTTGTTTTCGTAGGATAGAAAGCGGTTCTCTCTCGAAACCCCTTAGCAGCCACGTAAAACTTGCAAAAGATAAAGTAGAAGACGTTTAACTTTAATTTGCATGTAAGGGGGGGATCATAGCTTGTATGATTTACAGTTTTACTTCCTGTCTTGCTAATATGCTAGATATGCGACGGTAGCATGATGATACGTCCAAAACGTATCTATAATTTCTGCTTGCTCCATGCATGTTTTGTGTGATATTGCTATGATCTAGATACACTTTCATACACTTTTGATCATATTTGGACTAACCTATTAACTGAGTGCACCCCAGTGCCAGTTCCTGTTTTCTGCTGTTTTCTATTTCAGTTTTCCCCCATATAAAAAGTGCCAGAAAAATTCCGGGAAAAATACAGGAAAAATCAGCGTACAGGAAGCTTCGCGAGCCCGAGGGGGGCCAGAGGGGAGCCAGGGGGGCCAGGCGGCCACCCGGCGCGGCCCCACCCCTGGCCGCGCCAGGGGGGCGCCTGGGGGCCCTGGTCCACCTCTGGCTGCCCCCTTCGCCTATTTATTCTCCGTCACGGGGAAACTCCGAAGACAGAACCCTATTTCGCAAACTCGCCTCTGTTCCGCCGCCGCCACGCTTCCAAGATCGGGAGCACCAGAAGACCTCTTCCCGGCACCCTGCCGGAAGGAGGGCCGACCTCCGGGAGTCTCCTCTCCACCATGGATGCTCCCCGGATGTCTCGTGAGTAGTTTTCCTTGGACCATGGGTCCGTGATCAGTAGCTATGTGATGTTCTCCTCCCCTCTTTGTTCTTCATGGTTTAGACCTCGTGAGCTGCCCTACATGATCGAGGCACTTTTGTAATCTTTCTGTTATTGCTATGCTGAGTTTGATGGGATCTGATGGATTATGAGATTATGTTCAGATTGTGATAGAGTAATATATTTGGTTTTTATCTCTTATATTTTTGTTCCTAAGTAATTCTTGCATGTTCTCCGTTGCTGTTTATTGCTTTGGCCAAGTAGTAGGTAGTGACTCCAAGAGGGAACGTTATGCTCGATTGTGGGTTCATGCCCCCCGATGACACGCTTGAGTGACAAAAACATGAGTCTAGGGGATGTGTTGTTGCCACAAGGGGGAAAACAACAGTGCTTGTAACCGCGGTTGCAAGGATTGTTTACTTTACGCAAGGTTCTTTTTACTGCAGTTGTCTGTTGCTTTGGGTTTACACTTTGGGTGGGGCTCGCAACTTAATACCAGCGAGATGTTCTGGATAGATATCTCAACGTGGATGATTAGTAGTAGATGCAGTTGGATTACGGTCTACTTATTTTGGCGTACTGCCCGTGCTTTTGAGCCTTTTCCTTTCTTTTGTAGCATAGTTAGCATTGCGGTGCGTTCATAATCCTGTCAATTGCCCTTCTGTAATTCTTTTACCTCGCATAGCAGTTTTATCGTCTTTTGGGAGAGAGACATCACTAGCGAACATCACGTATCCCGGTCCATATCCTTATTACTGTTTCCACGCTATCTTTACTTTTCTGCTTTTACTTTCAATTGCTATCATTATCCCTTGTGTTTTACCCTTTGTGAACAACAAGACCGGAGAGATTGACAACCTCTCTGAACTTCGTTGGGAACAAAGTTTTCTGTGTCTGTGTGCAGGTCCACGTCAGTTGCGCCGCTGACACCTACTTATCATCTCTGGAGTCCTACTGGAGACAAACCTTGGTATCTTCACCGAGGGAAACTTGCTGTTGTGCTACATCACGCCTTCCACTTGGGGCTCACCAACGAAGGGCGAGAAGCCATCAAGCGAATTTCTGGCGCCGTTGCCGGGGACTCCGAGTGCTAAGATAGGGGAGTTGCACACTACCCTTTACCTTTGTTTTTTAGTCTTTTTAGTTTACCCTTCAGATTTTATCTCAGTGTCCTTTATGAAAAACCACAAAAATAGTTGCTACCTTTTGACTTTGTCTTGCTTTGCCTATTTATGTTATCCTCACCATGGGTGATGAACCACCCAAATATGGTAGGATGGACATGTTTCACTTGGATCGTCTTCGATCAATTTGTTCTCGCGCTAAAAACCCAACCGACTTGGTTGAGGGAAAATCATTGGATGAGCATGCTCATTATACGAGGCACCGCCTATCTCAGAAAGGGAAACACTTATGGGATCAAATACATGTTTCTTATTGCCATGCTAAACTTTTGTGCTACATTTATGATTTTACTTGCTGTTCTAATATAGATCATAAACACCTCCCTTTCCAATGTGAGTTTAATGAAAATGAGATCTTATCTTCTTATGCTAAAGGTGTTTATGATTACTTTGATGTTGAAAAGATTGAAGAGTTTGTTGCTTTTAAAGGTGCCTATGAGATTGCTTCCTTGATTGAAAAGTATCACGATACTATTTTCGAGTCTGAAAACTTTGCAGTTCTTGCTTATTGCTTCGAGAATTATACTTCCAATTATTATATTGAGTATTTTAAAAATAAAATGTTTGCTGCCCAAGAAGAGGCCAATGATTTCTTTGAGGAGGAATCCCATGATTCCGAGGACTCACTTGAAATATCCCTTTCTGAAAATTTTGATACTTGCTTTGTTGATGGCCAAGATGCCACTATGGATGATGCTGAAAAAAATGAACTCTCTATAGTTCCTTATGTTAAGCATGAAATTGTTGCTATTGCACCCACACTTGATTGTCCTATTATCCTTTTGAAATCTCCAACTCCGGAGAATTTTCCTCTTATCAAATCTCAATATGTTGGGTTGCATTTATCTTATGATCCTAAAAACCGTGTTGAAAATAATACACGTGTGCTCGTAGGTCATGAACAATATGATTTATGTGATATTTATATTCTTGATGTTGTTCATGATACTACTGAAAATTATTTTGAGAGAGGAAAGTTTGGTTGTAGAAACTTCCATATTACTAAAACTACTCTCTTTATGTTGAAAGTTTTGAAGATGTTCTTGTTCCACCTTCCTATGTTGGTTTCTTTGTGCTTCTTTGATTTATTTTATTACAAGATGCCTATGCATAGGAAGTGGGTTCGGCTTAAATGTGTTTCATATTTGCTTCTTGATGCTCTCTTTTGCTTCAAATCCTTATTCTTATGAGAGCACCTTTTAAAATCTTTAAGCCTATCTAAAGGCATAAAAGAAAGCGCTTTCGGGAGGCAGGCCGCAACGAATTTAGGTTTTTCTTTTTGCTTTTGTTGTGTCTTGATGATTGTTACTACTGTAGCAACATCATTGTATCTTTATTTTTCAGCGTTGTGCCAAGTTATAGCCTCTTACGGCAAGGGAAGTAAAAGTTGTGACATGCTGTCCAGAAAACAGATTCTGTCCTCGTGACCAGAAAAATTCCAGAAAAATACCAGTTCATCCTTTTGAGCTGAAATTTTTACACAGTATGCTCTATACAATTACGAAACTTCCTTATGTTCTGAGTTTTTTGATTTGATTTGCATAAGTATCCCTAAAAAACTCTTTACTACCTGCTGTTCTGTTTTTCACAGATTCTGCCACATTTTGTCTCTCCTAACTTTTGCAAACCTTAAGCTTGCTTTTTATTTGCAAAAACTTTTTGGCACTCTTGAGAAACAGTAGCTCTTCAAGAATATATTTATATCCAGTAGGGAAAAATTATTTATTAAGGGTACTAACCTCTCTAATCAGCTTATGATGAGTTATGTATGAAGGGAGTTTTCAAGTGTGCGATGGAAGATGATGAAAGAAGATCAAGGAGTGTCAAGCGCTCAAGCTTGGGGATGCCCCATGCATCCCCAACAAATATTCAAGGAGACTCAAGCGTCTAAGCTTGGGGATGCCCCCGTGCATCCCCTTCTCCATCAACAATCATCAGTTCGTCCTTCGTCTCACTGTATTTTTATCACTTCATGCCTTATGTGCTATGCTTGGAGCGTCTCGCTCTTAGGTTTTATTTTTAGTTTTCTTTAGCTTTGCTTGCTGTTCATAACAAGTTAGATCCCATCTTAATTTGTGTGGGAGAGAAACACGCTCCACTTTCAAAATCTAGAACACATCATAGGATTTTTCCTGTTTATCTTTTTGCTGTTGTGTGTTCTTTATCTTTTCATAGCTACTGCCATGTTTAGTCTTAGTCTTAGTTTGTCTTTAGCAAGAGGCTTGGATTTTGTTTAGTTTGTTTCTGGAACTCTTTTTAGTTTTCATGTTTATCTTGTTAAAGAGAGTTGGTTGTTGCACTGAGTTGTGTCTTGTCTTGAAAGTAGGTAATTGAGGTTGCTATTTAATTTTAGTAGTAACTTGCAATAGTTTTGAGGTTTTGTTGTGAGTAATGTTTGAACTTTTGGTGTCAAGAGCTCTAGCCTATTAGTGATAGATGTCGTATTTTGGGCAATCCGTGTTTATTTTCAAAACCTACAAAACCAGTTGAGAACTCTAGCTACTAGATGGATCACTAACCTTTGGAGGGATCGAATATTAGAGAACACTCACGTACCATGAGTCGAGGATGCGCAAGAATAACCAAACCCCCATACACTCCTCCTCGGGGTACTTGTCTCTTTGTGAACCTCCTTATTAGATTGAGAGTTACCGATAATAAGTGCATGAGTTCTTCGGACTAATGTAAGTATTGAAAGTTGACACTTCCACCTTCCCATATTTTGCTAGCCTCTCCCGTGCCGTGCATTGCCTTCTTCTCACTCCGAGAGTTGGTGTCCACCTTCGCCGGTACATCCAAACCCTTGGCATGATACGCTCTGTCATCATAAGCCTCCTTATATCTTTCCTCAAAACAGCCACCATACCTACCTATCAAAGCATTTCCATAGCCTTTCCGAGATATATTGCCATGCAACTTCCACCTCTTCATGACTTGATCTTCATGTCATACATGTTCCTGCTACACTGGCAGCGACATACATTGCATACATCATGATAGTTACATCTTCTTTATGATTTTGAGTACCTTGTAAAGTGTGAAATATCTCCTATACCTTCTTGTAAAATAGAGTGTTTCCCTTAAGTGAGGAAAAGATCCCAAAGTGGACACAATAAAAGATCCCAAAGAGGAGAAATGAGAGTTCAATAGAAAGAGCCATTGAGGCCACAAAAAATACAAAAAAATAGAAAAAAGAAAAGAAAGAAATAAAAAGAGAGAAAGGGGCAACACTACTATACTTTTGAGAGATCCACACTAGTACTCCCTTTATATCCTTGTACTCCATAGAGATGATCATTATGCATATAACTATGTGGGGACCTTCACACTATAGAACTTGGCTTGCATATTCCAAGGATGAGCCTCCTCAAACGAGCTCTAGGTATTCATGAGCGAGCAAGTTAGATGCACCCCCCACTAGTTCCATTGGAGAGCTTCCTAGCTCGTATGTGCATCCGTTGCATGGCAATCCCTACTCCTCACATCATATCTATCATTTGGCATCTCTTGCCTATGATTGTCCTCATTGATGTGAGCCTTTCTCATCCTTTTTGTCTTCGTCCTCCGTACTTATCTCTTTGCCATCCTAAGTGTCAACTCTCGTGCTTACGCTCATCCATTGCATGAGTTCTCAAAATATCGAAAAGGAGTGGATCAAATTGACTTGTACCTGGCTAGTGGTCTGGGGACGAGTCAAGATAAGATTCCGAAGAGGACCAAGTGTGAAACTTTAGTAGATTGAGTTCTCAACACAAAAATACTTTTTTCTCGTATTCCCTATCCCCCTTCTTGCACGCAAACACCATTTGGAGACATTCGAGTCACAGACAGCGAGAGCTCTTGCACCTATTGTTCCTTTGTTACTTGTTTCAATGCTAATATAGACTCTTGCATGTTATGACTTGAATTGAATCTCTAACCTTGATTGCTTTACTTTTCAAAGTTCTTATATGATTGCTAGCATGTCACGACAGAAGTTATGCTGTTATCATTTACCTACTCGAGGACGAGCAGGAATTAAGCTTGGGGATGTTGATACGTCCAAAACGTATCTATAATTTCTGCTTGCTCCATGCATGTTTTGTGTGATATTGCTATGATCTAGATACACTTTCATACACTTTTGATCATATTTGGACTAACCTATTATCTCAGTGCACCCCAATGCCAGTTCCTGTTTTCTGTAGTTTTTCTATTTCAGTTTTCCCCCATATAAAAAGTGACAGAAAAATTCCGGGAAAAATACAGGAAAAATCAGCGTACAGGAAGCTTCGCGAAGAGCCCGAGGGGGGGGCCAGAGGGGAGCCAGGGGGCCCAGGCGGCCACCCGGTGCGGCCCCACCCCTGGCCGCGCCAGGGGGGCGCCTGGGGCCCCTGGTCCACCTCTGGCTGCCCCCTTTGCCTATTTATTCTCCGTCACGGGGAAACTCCGAAGACAGAACCCTATTTCGCAAACTCGCCTCTGTTCCGCCGCCGCCGCGCTAATATAGACTCTTGCATGTTATGACTTGGATTGAATCTCTAACCTTGATTGCTTTACTTTTCAAAGTTCTTATATGGTTGCTAGCATGTCACCACAGAAATTATGCTGTTATCATTTACCTACTCGAGGACGAGCAGGAATTAAGCTTGGGGATGTTGATACGTCCAAAACGTATCTATAATTTCTGCTTGCTCCATGCATGTTTTGTGTGATATTGCTATGATCTAGATACACTTTAATACACTTTTGATCATATTTGGACTAACCTATTAACTCAGTGCACCCCAGTGCCAGTTCCTGTTTTCTGCTGTTTTTCTATTTCAGTTTTCCCCCATATAAAAAGTGCCAGAAAAATTCCGGGAAAAATCAGCGTACAGGAAGCTTCAGAGCCCGAGGGGGGCCAGAGGGGAGCCAGGGGGGCCCAGGCGGCCACCCGGCGCGGCCCCACCCCTGGCCGCGCCAGGGGGCGCCTGGGGCCCCTGGTCCACCTCTGGCTGCCCCCTTTGCCTATTTATTCTCCGTCACGGGGAAACTCCGAAGACAGAACCCTATTTCGAAAACTCGCCTCTGTTCCGCCCCCGCCGCACTTCCAAGATCGGGAGCACGAGAAGACCTCTTCCCGGCACCCTTCCGGAGGGAGGGCCGACCTCCGGGAGTCTCCTCTCCACCATGGATGCTCCCCGGATGTCTCGTGAGTAGTTTTCCTTGGACCATGGGTCCGTGATCAGTAGCTATGTGATGTTCTCCTCCCCTCTTTGTTCTTCATGGTTTAGACCTCGTGAGCTGCCTACATGATCGAGGCACTTTTGTAATCTTTCTGCTATTGCTATGCTGAGTTTGATGGGATATGATGGATTATGAGATTATGTTCAGATTGTGATAGAGTAATATATTTGGTTTTTATCTCTTATATTTTTGTTCCTAAGTAATTCTTGCATGTTCTCCGTTGTTGTTTATTGCTTTGGCCAAGTAGTAGGTAGTGACTCCAAGAGGGAACGTTATGCTCGATTGTGGGTTCATGCCCCCCGATGACACGCTTGAGTGACAGAAACATGAGTCTAGGGGATGTGTTGTTGCCACAAGGGGGAAAACAACGGTGCTTGTAACCGCGGTTGCAAGGATTGTTTACTTTACGCAAGGTTCTTTTTAGTGCAGTTGTCTGTTTCTTTGGGTTTACACTTTGGGTGGGGCTCGCAACTTAATACCAGCGAGATGTTCTGGATAGATATCTCAAGGTGGATGATTAGTAGTAGATGCAGTTGGATTATGGTCTACTTATTTTGGCGTACTGCCCGTGCTTTTGAGCCTCTTCCTTTCTTTTGTAGCATAGTTAGCATTGCGGTGCGTTCATAATCTTGTCAATTGCCCTTCTGTAATTTGTTTACCTCGCATAGCAGTTTTATCGTCTTTTGGGAGAGAGACATCACTAGCGAACATCACGTATCCCGGTCCATATCCTTATTACTGTTTCCACGCTATCTTTACTTTTCTGCTTTTACTTTCAATTGCTATCATTATCCCTTGTGTTTTACCCTTTGTGAACAACAAGACCGGAGAGATTGACAACCTCTCTGAACTTCATTGGGAAAAAAGTTATCTGTGTCTTTGTGCAGGTCCACGTCAGTTGCGCCGCTGACACCTACTTATCATATCTGGAGTCCTACTGGAGACAAACCTTGGTATCTTCACAGAGGGAAACTTGCTGTTGTGCTACATCACGCCTTCCACTTGGGGCTCACCAACGAAGGGCGAGAAGCCATCACATGATAGGATAATCTCTCTCAATACCATGATTGTATTCTCCCTTAGTGGGCACCGCCTGGAAGGATCTCTTTATGATAGGCAGATCGTGACAGTCGGGTGTCATACATACATTAGCGATCGCATGAGGTTGGGTTTGGCAAGCCTAGCATATGCAGATATGGCCTTGCTGAACAGCCATACACTAAGGTTCGACTGGCAGGCTTGACATATGTAGATATGAGCTTGGGATACGGATGACCGAAAGGTTAAGCATGAGTCATATAACGGATATGATTGGCATGATGGCCTACCTAGGGAGATGTGTCGTCGGCCGTGTGATATTCGAGGACGATCATTCAAACTAGGATTATGTTAATCACTTAGTAAATTTGGAGAGATGTTTAACTAAGTGGGAGTTTTAGAATTAATTAAAATTGAACTCCAATTATGAACAAAGTCTAAATATGTGTTTTGCAAATAACCATTGTAGATGGCTGCACCTCGCCCCTCATTCAACTTAGGGTCATTCCTAGACAAAGACAAACTGAAAACCGATGGGTCAAACTTCACCAACTGGTTCCGCACTCTGAGGATTCTCCTGGTTCCCCTCAAGATGGCATACGTACTAGAGGCCACGTTAGGTGACGAACCACCAGCAGACGCTAGTCAGGATGAGAAGAATGTCTACCTCTCCAAGAAGGATGATTACAACCTTGTCCAGAGTGGAATGATTTAATCCATGGAGGCTGAGATGCAAAAACGCTTTGAGAGGATGGGTGCATATGAGATAATCATCGACCTCAAGGCCGTCTTTGCACCCCAAGCCAGGGTTGAACGTTATGAGGCTTCTGAAGCTTTCTTCTCAGCAAAGATGGATGAGCATAGTAGTGTTAGTGAGCACGTGGTCAAGATGTCTGGCTACGTTCAACGCTTGAATGCTCTGGAATGTCAGATTCCAGACAAACTTGCTGTTGATAGGGTGCTGCAGTCGCTGCCCCCTAGCTACAAAGGCTTTGTGTTGAACTACAACATGCAGGGGATGACTAAGACCCCTTCTGAGTTGTTCGCCATGATGAAAACTGCTGAGGTTGAGATCAAGAAGGATCATGTTGTATTCATGGTCAACAAGACCGTTGAATTCAAGAAGTCTGGCAAGAAGGAGAAGGGAAAGAAGGGAAGCCCGAAGAAGGGTGACAAGCCAGTTGTCACTCCTCGTAAGGCACCCAAACCTGGACCCAAGCCCGGCGTTGAGTGCTTCTACTGAAAGGGTGATGGTCACTGGAAACGCAATGTGACGCCCCCAAAATCAATCCGTGTACAGTAATCATACACGCAGGGTACACGACTGAGATTAGGGTGCCACGGTGAGAATATCACAGCACAACACTAAACACAAAAGGATAAACCAATAGGTTACAATAAAGGGGGTCACGCGGACCCGAATACAAAAGTTATACAAGCCATAATATCTGAGTACAGACATAGTTAGTCAAGTTTTGCCTTAAGAAGGCTAGCACAAATAACATCAGAGATACAGATCGAAAAGGCAAGGCCTCCTGCCTGGGAGCCTCCGAAACTACTCCTGGTCCTGGTCAGCGGGGGTCTCGACGTAGTAGTATCCGCCTCCGGGGTACTCCTGCTCCTGGGCTCCAACGTCGACTGCAGCGGCCGATCAGCCAAAACAGTAAAGGAAATAAAGCAGGTGAGTATCTAGTATACCCGCGAGTCTTACGTCCGCTACTAAGCATTATGCATTGTATCAACGGAAAGAAGAGGCTGTATATAGTGGACTGAAAGACAGAAATCCAGAGCAAGGGTAAGAAGCTAGGCCTATCGACGACTAGCATCTTCCGACGATGTCTTGCAACATGAGGTAAGAATCAGCCAACAGTTCACATAAAGCATAAAGTAACAACGAAGCAGAAGTTGCTGCAACATTGTATAATATAAGTTGTAATGATTAACAATAATAATAATGCCTCCGAGTTCACCTCCTCGACATCCCCGCGAGGAAGAAAACCCGGAACCATACAGTTTAATAATAATAGTTTCTATTGGTAAGATCCAGCTTCAGCATAAAGCGTCCTGTTACCGTGGACACGGCTATCGATAGATTAATCTTCCCTGCAGGGGTGCACTGGCGTGACTCTACGACGCTCGGATCTCCAGGGTGGCGGGAACCTTGTCAGGGAACGCTCCACCAAAGCTATCCGACACAAAGTAGCCCATCCTTCGGCAATCAACAGAGAGATCATCCGCCGGACTATATCCTATGTACGCCGGGCATTGGACCCTAACCCGAACGTACTCCTGCACGGTGCGTGACTGGCCGGTGAAGCAAAATCAAAGCAAATACAAATACACCGCTCGAGCAAGAGAAGACAACACCACTTCCCGGCAATCATCCCGCGGTACTGCTGACGTCTGAAGACCCTTGAACGAGACTACGATGCAGGGGAGCCCACACTCCTCGTCCCACGTGTAGGTAGTGCGTACAATCCAAAAGGCTACTCAAGACATCCGCCAAACCATTTAGCATTTTAATTAACCTGCGTGACAACCGTTATCGTTGCCTCGACTTAACCGACCCGCGGTCAACGACAGCAGTCAGGACCACCAGTACATCGGTGCCTGCCCTGTCGTCCCACCAAGTCACTGCGGTTACCAACAAGGTGAACCGTCTCCTTACCTTTTCTCGCGTGTGCTCTTGGTAGAGCTCGACTTTCGTGGTTTGGTAACTCTCGCGAGATACGACCAGGGGCCAAGCACGCCAGTAACGTCGGTCGTACCCTCCCTGTCGTTCCCGACGATATACCGCTCGCGGGCACCGTTGGGTCGCCCGACTTTCTTACCTTTAAGGACAACCGTTGTTCAGGACCCTATGGCGGCAAGACAAAGTCAGCCTCGAGTGGAGTACAAGGATTACTCCTTGATAGCTCACACTTGAGGTGACTAGGCATAACCCAGATAGGGGCCTTTGGCGGTGTCTGCTTTGTTCCGTACCTGTGCAGTTGTATATATTGTATCCGTGTTCACTCCCCTGAGTGATCACGGCCCGCTATCTAGTCCTAGCTAACAATGCGCAGGGTTCACTGCTGAATAATGCATAAATATAATAGGCAGCATAGGATAAAGGAGGTACATCAAGGGGCGACAAAATCAGGCTATGCAATTGAATAGGATTGTAATCGTAGCAGCAGCAGTAACAATGCCTAGTGCAAGAAAGTACGGAAAGGTAGGCGATATCTGGGGAAGAGAATGGCTCTGCTTGCCTGGAAGCTCGACGGTAGGGGTCGGGTCGTCGACGAAGTAGTCGTACCCGGCAGCGGTGTAGTCGGCGGTAGCAGCGGGGTCTACCGGAGATTAAGGGGGGAGGAAACAGTAAATACACAGCAATAACATACAAACATATGCATGACATGACAGATGAAATGTTAACGGGGTTCTAACACAGTACGATGCACGATACTCGGAGCGGAAATTCATCCGGGGATGAACTGCCAGCTCCGGGTGATTACCGGACAGGGTGTCCGGGGAGGAGGGTTCATGCCAGAGGTGTCGTGGGCATCCGACAAGGATAACGGGGGTGTATCCGGGTTAGTTGAACCATTCCGGACAACTTTCGTGTTCGGAATAAATTCATCCGGGTACTTTTTATCGGTACCGGAAATTATCGACAGACAGCCCGGGAGGGGGAAATGTCGATGATCGGTGTGTTAGGGGGTGAGGTAGACATACGGGTAGCGTATTCGTATTCGTTATATTTTTCTGATCAATTTTCATGTATAAAGTTTTTCAATCCGAGTTACGGTTTAAAAGATATTCATTTCTGAAGTTTTCAATCATTTAAAAGATTTAAATCATTTGAAAGATTTTCTGGAATTATTTTTATTAATAAAATAGTAACATTATCCACAACAGTTTGACTGGTCAAACCTGACCAGTGGGTCCCACTGGTCAGCCTCACATGTGATAAATAATTTTAATTTAATTAGAAAAATGCCAGGGCCCACATGTCATACACTGATATTATTATAAATTCATTTACTTTAAATACTTACAAGTGGGACCCAAGTGTCATTGACACATGTTATTAATAACATGGGTTTATTTCGTTAAACCTAATTATCAGCTTAATCAAGGGGTGGGGGCCACCTGTCAGTGACTGTTTAGTCACTAACAGTGGAACTGACCGGGGCGGCCCACCAGTCAGCCGCCCGGGAGTTCGCCGGCGACGAGGAACGCCGCAGCCGGCGGCGGGGCGTCCGATTCCGGCAACCAAACGGCACGGGGAGGGGAGGAATCGATTGAGGGCTCGACCGCGCATCGATTGGCGGTGGCAGTGGAGGCTGGAGTGGTCGGAGTGGCCGTCGGTGACGAGCCGTGGCGGCGACGCGGTCGGGTGTGGACGGGGATGGCCAAGCAAGCGCACCGAGCAGAATGGGAGGCGCAGGGAGTATCCACGCGAGGCGAGGAGCATAACAGGGCGGAGCTTGTGACCATTTGGTCACCGGAAGCCTGCCGGCGACGAGCTCGCGCGGCGGCGGCTCGGACACACGGAGGGCGTCGAGCGCGGCCACGGGGAGGGGTAGGGGAGGGCGTCGTTCAGTGCGGGGGGGGCTCACCGCGGTCTGTAGCCGTTAGAGAGGGCTCGGGGAGGACTCGTTGACGCCCGATTTGCGACGGCGAGCGGCGGGGCAGAGGAGGGGAACGGCAGCGCAGCGGTGCGAGGGGGCTCCCGGCTTCGATTCTCCTGGCTCGGAGACGAAGACGACGACCGCGCACCTGGTGGACACGGCGGCTCCGGCAACGGTGGCCGTTGGCCACGCTAGCGCGCAACGGCGGCGACGGTGCAGCGACGGCCGTGCGGTTTGGCTTGGGGAATGAACTCGGGGGAGCACGAGGGGGAACCAGGGGAATGGAGGGAGGCGCGATCCACCATTCACGGGGGGGGGGGGAGATATTTCTCCCGGGGCTACACTGTCGCGACCGCGCGCCGGCGTCGAGCTGGTCCAGCCACGCCATGGCCGGCTCGGCCGAAGGAACAGGACGGGGGAGGTGGGAAAAAAAGGAGAAGAGGGCCCTGGTGGGCCGATGGGGTGGGCCTCGCCTGCGGCGAGAGATAGATTTAGTTTTGATTTTATCTCTTTTCTTTTCTGTTAAATTCCGTGGCATTTATTTTGATGTCTTTTATATTTTAGTAAAACATGACACATGTACCATAATTAGTATGGCACCATACCAAAGTGCCACAAAAAGATTAGGGTTTTTCTAAACTCTTTGGGTATTTTAGTTTATTATAAAATGGGTAATTGGCCTGGAATTGCTACTGTTATTAATTGATAACAATTTTCAGTAGCCCAATAAATACCAATGATCACATGGGCATGGTCCAATGATTATTTGGGATTTTATAAAAGTGGTTCCAAGACTTTTGGAAAAGATTTATTGTCACCATTTTTTTTTAATAATCAGCAAAAGGCATTTTAGGGTTTGCTTGAAATCCATTTCAAATGGCTTGTACTTGTTTTGATTCCAGATGATCAAGGTCCATGATCACCATGCATTCAAGAACCTCAAAGTGGAATTTGAAATTTGAACTGTTCCAAGTTGATCAACAAAAGTTTTGAACAGTACAAATGAACAGTAACAGTGATTACTGTTCACTGACAGTGAGGGTGTTACACGCAACTGCCCCAAGTACCTAGAGGATAAGAAGGCTGGCAAGATTGTCAGAAGAGACAAAGGTATATTTGATATACACGTTATTGATCTTTTCTTAACAAGCGCTGGGAACAAATCCTGGATATTTGATACAAGATCTGTTGCTCATATTTCTAACTCCTCTCAGGGGCTACGGAATAGGCGACGCTTGATGAAAGATGAAGTGACGATGCGCGTGGGAAACGGCTGCCGGATTGAAGTGGTGGCGGTCGGCACGAAGCATCTTAGTCTCCCTTCGGGATTAGTTTTGATTTTGAATAAGGGCTACTATGTACCCGCATTGAGTCTAAACATCGTTAGTGGTTCTTGCTTGAAGCGAGACCACTATTCTTTTAAGTCGGATACAATTGGTTGTGCGATTTATAAGGATGATGTATTTTATGTTCACGCACCGGAGAAAAATGGCTTATTCATTCTTAATCTCGATTTTGATATACTTCATATTGATAACGTAGAGGCCAAAAGATTAAAACCTAGTGGCGAAGAACACATGACGATGTGGCATTGCCGACTTGGTCATATTGGTGAAAAGCGCATGAAGACGCTTCATGATGATGGACTTCTGGAGTCATTGGATTTTGGATCCCTTGACACATGTGAACCATGCCTTTTTGGCAAGATGACAAGGACTCCATTCAATGGAACAATGGAGCGTGCGAAAGACTTGTTAGGGATCATACATTCAGATGTATGTGGACCTATGAACGTCCCCACACGCAATGGTCTTCGTTACTTCGTGACCTTCACAGATGACTTAAGCAGATATGGGTATATCTACTTAATGAAACATAAGTCTGAAACCTTTGAAAGGTTCAAGGAATTTCAGAGTAAGGTCGAGAATCAACTCGGGAAGAAAATCAAGCACCTTCGAGGAGGCGAGTATTTAAGTCACGAGTTTGGCGATCATCTTAAGACTTGTGGCATCGTACCACAACTTACGCCGGCAGGAACACCTCAGCGTAACGGTGTTTCTGAGCGACGTAATCGAACTCTATTGGATAGCGTACGATCGATGATGTCTCATACCGACTTATCTGTGACATTCTGAGGGTATGCATTAGAAACTGCCGCTTACATTCTTAATAGGGCACCGTCCAAATCCGTAAAGACAACACCATTTCAGGAATGACATGGCAAGAAACCAAAGTTGTCTCACTTAAAGATTTGGGGTTCTGAGGCTTATGTTAGGAAACTTCAGCCTGACAAACTCGAATCAAAAGCGGATAAGTGCATCTTTGTGGGATATCCAAGGGAAACTGTTGGATACACCTTCTACAACCAGTATGAGGGCAAAACGTTTGTCGCCAAGACCGGATGCTTTCTTGAGAAAGAGTTTCTTTCGAAAGAATTGAGTGGGAGGAAAATAGACCTCAACGAGATGATTGACCAATCACTCCAAGTGGAAGAAATGGCAATGGAAGTTGTTCCGAAACCATCTTCCGTAGTGGGAGCTGAAGAGAACGGTCATCATGATATTCATAACGATCGTGACATACATGATGATCATGATCAAGATGAAGAGGATCCTATTGTACCCCGCAGGTCATCAAGAGCCCGAGTAAAAACTCAGTTTTATGGGCAACTTGTCAATGCAGTCATGTTAAATGAACCTGACGAACCTGCGAACTACAAAGAAGCAATGGAGGGACCCGAGTCCGAGAAATGGATGGAAGCCATGAAATCCGAGATAGACTCCATGTATGCCAAAAAAGTATGGACTTTGGTGGATATTCCCGAGGACCGAAAGGTCGTCGAGAATAAGTGGATATTCAAGAAAAAGACTGACGCAGACGGAAACGTATCTGTCTATAAAGCTCGACTTGTCGCAAAAGGTTTCCGACAAATTCAAGGAGTTGACCACAAAGAGACTTTCTCTCCCGTAGCGATGCTAAAGTCTATCCGTATATTGCTAGCAATTGCTGCCTATTACGATTATGAAATATGGCAGATGGATGTGAAAACCGCGTTCCTAAATGGCAACATTGAGGAAGAGTTGTATATGGTACAACCGGAAGGTTTTATTGATCCTAAGGACGCTGGTAAGGTATGCAAACTTCAACGATCCATTTATGGGTTGAAGCAAGCATATCGGAGCTGGAATCTTCGTTTTGATGAGGTGATCAAAGCTTTTGGATTTGTCAAAAATGAAGAAGAATTCTGTGTTTATAAGAAAGCGAGTGGGAGATCTGTGGCATTCCTAGTACTATATGTGGATGACATATTATTGATAGGGAATGATGTGAAATTTCTAGAGGGGGTAAAGGAATATTTGAATGGACAATTTTCCATGAAGGACCTAGGTGAAGCTGCATACATATTAGGCATTAAAATCTATAGAGATAGATCAAGACGCCTATTAGCACTGTTTGTTCATAATACGTTATATATTGTGCTCGAACTGTATTAAGCGGAAACATTAATACACGTGTGATGTATAACAACCTGGTCCCTAGTTAAACTCAGGCATACTAGCTCATTGGGCAATTAATGATCAAGGTTTCCTGATCATGAGAACATAATAGTCTATTGACAATGAGGGCATATCATTAGGAGAATGATGTGATGGACACACACCCACCTTAAGCATTGCAGTGTGATCAAGTCACATAAGTTCAGCATTGCGATGACTTAATAACTGTAACACCCCCAGTGTCTGTAACAGTAATCACTTTTACTGTGGACTAATCACTGTTGCCAATCACTGTTGCTAAATCATGCCATGATCAAATTTGAATCAAATCAAATCCAAAATGCCTTTTTGTTGATATTCAAAATAATGTTGCAAATAAAACTTGTCCAAAAATTATACAACCACTTTTATTAAATCACAAATAATCATTGGGTCATGCCCATGTGGTTATGGTATTTTATTAAGCCACTGAAAAATCCAAACAACTCAAACAGTAGCAAAAACAGTGGTATTTGGTCCATTTTTAATAATATAAAATATCAAATGATTTTATAAAAACTCAAAATCTTTTGTGGCACCTCATTAATATGTAACCCTAATTTACAAACATCAATTACATTTTACAAAAATGCTAGGGTTAATAAACCAATTACAGAAAAGAAATAGAACAAATAACAAAACAAAACAAAAAAAATGATATACCTCGCCCCAGGCGAGGCCTACCCGGCCGGCCTTCTCCTACCTCCCACCAACCCCCACCTGCTCCCTGTGCGTGTCAATGGCGCCGTGGCTAGGGAGCTGTCGAGCCGCCCCCCCCCTCCTCCACCTACTCCCTCGTGGAGGGGATAAGGACGCCGCCTGCCCCATGGATGAAGCCCTCCTCCATTCCCCCTCCCCCCTCGCGCCTCCCCCCCACCCCCCCGCATCTCTCCTTTGCCCGCACGCTGGCAGCATGGCCCCGGCGCCAGCGAGGCCTCGGGACACCATGCATTATTCGCTCCGAGACGCCGGGGAGGTCCACCTTCGTCGACTCCTTCGATCCTGAGGACCAGCTCGAGCCGTGGTGCTGCACGTTGCGCGAATCGGGCTCGTATTCCATCGACAGCCGTCGGCGTACGTCTGCGACTCCGGCGCCACTGCAGATCCTAAGCCACCACCGGGCCATCGTGTGCCTCCAGGGTGAGCTGCAGCTCTGAACCCCTTCGTTTTTGAGCTCTAGTTCGCGCTCCTATTCGAGTTGGCCGAAGCGGTGCTTCGGCCGCCGCGGCCTTCGTCGTAGCCGTCGCCCTGCTCCGGTTTAGCCCGCGTTTTTGGCATGAATGGATTCAGCTCGTCGCCTAGCACGCGTAGGATCAAGCGGCTGGCGATTTGGTGTACTGTGGAGTGAGCAAGGTCCTCGCCGGCTTCACTGTAGCCGCCGCCGGCGAGCACAACCTGGGCTGGCTCACTGACTGGTGGGACCCGCCCGTGTGGTTAGCACTAATGAAAGGAGATAACCCCCTGTTAACCCCTGCTAATTAAAACTGTTAAGTTAAGCCCTGGACATATGACAGGTGGGCCCCTGGCCTGTTTAAATAAATAAAACTGTTAGTTAACTCTCTGTGTATGACAACTGGGCCCCGCTGGGTTTTTATTTAATAAATTGGTTTTATAAAATGTTGAGTCTATGACCAGTGGGCCCAGAGGCTTTTCTGATTTATTAAAATGTTTTATAAATAAACAGAGGCTGACATGTGGGTCCCACATGTCAGGCACTGTTTGGGATAATGTTGATATAATAATAAAAAGAAATTCAGAAAATCATTTAAATTGATTTAAACTTTGAAATTCAATAACTTTTAAACCGTAACTCAGATTTAAAAACTTTATACATGAAAATTGATCAGAAAAATATAACGAATACGAATACGCTATCCATATGTCTATCACACCCCTCTAACACAACGAACATCGAACCGTCCCCCTCCGGACCGACAGTCCGATAAATTGTCCGGTACTGCTAAAGTACCCGGATGAATTTATTTCGAACACGAAAGTTCTTCGGAATAGATCAACTAACCCGGATACACCACCCACACATGTGTCGGATGTCCACGACACCTCCGACATGATATCTCCCCCCTCCGGACACCTTGTCCGATAATCACCCGGAGCTGGTCGTTCATCCCCGGATGAATTCCCGCTCCGAGCAACGTGCATTGCACTGCGTTAGAACACCGTTAACATTTCATCTGTCATGTCATGCATCTGTTTGTATAAGCTTGTTGTGTATTTACTGTTTCTCCCCCCCCCCTTAATCTTCGGTAGACCCCGCTGCTGCCGTCGACTACACCGCTGCTGAGTACGACTACTTTGTCGACGACCCTACCCCTACCGTCGAGCTTCCAGGCAAGCAGAGCCATTCTCTTCCACAGATATCGCCTATCTTTCCGTACTTTTCATGCACTAGGCATTGTTACTGCTGCTGCTACGTTACAATCCTATTCAATTGCATAGCCTGTTTTTGTCGCCCCTTGATGTGCCTTCCTTTACCCTATGCTGCCTATTATATATGTTATATTCAGCAGTGAGCCCTGCGCATTGTTAGCTAGGATTAGATAGAGGGTCGTGATCACTCAGGGGAGTGAACGCGGATACAAATATTATAACTGCACATGTACGGTACAATGCAGACACCGCCTCAGGCCCCCTAGCTCGGCTCTGCCGAGCCACCATCAAGTGTGAGCTATCAAGGAGTAATCCTTGTACTCCACTCGTTGCTGACTCTGTATAGCCGCTCTAGGTACCTGAGCAACGGTTGTCCTTCAGGTAAGAAGTCGGGCGACCCAACGGTGCCCGCGAGAGGTATTGCGACGGGACGACAGGGAGGGTACCACCAGTGTACCGGTGTGCTTGGCCCCTGATCGTTCGCCGCGACAGTTACCAAACTATGAAAGTCGAGCTCCCCCAGGAGCACACGCGATACAAGGTAAGGAGACGGTTCACCTTGTTGGTATCCACAGAGACTTGGTGGGACGACAGGGCAGGCACCGATGTACTGGTGGTCCTGGCTGCTGTCGTTGTCCGCGGGTCAGTTAAGTCGAGGCAACGATAACGGTTGTCCCGCAAGTGAATAAAATGACTAATGGTTCAGTGGATGTCTTGAGTTGGCTATATGCCATGTACGCACTACCTACCCGTGGGAATTACGAGTTATGGGCTCCTCTGCTTCGTAGTGTCGTCCGAGGACTCTTCAGACGTCAGCAGTACTGCGGCCTGCGCCGGGAAGTGGTGTTGTCTTATTTGCTCGCGCGGTGGTGTCTTATTTGGATTTGCTTAACTTCACCGGCCAGCCACGCACCGTGCAGGAGTACGTTCGGGTTGGGGTCCAAGGCCCGACGTACTTAGGATTTAGACCGGCGGATGGCCTCTCTGTTGAGTTTGAAAGATGGGCTACGAAGTGTCGGATAGCCTCGGTGGAGCGTTCCCTAACAAGGTTCCCGCCACCCTGGAGATCCGTGCGTGTAGTTTAACACAAGTGCACCCCTGCAGGGAAGATTAATCTATTCGAATAGCCATGTCCACGGTAACAGGACGCTTTATGCTGAAGCTGGATCTTACCACTACAAACTATTATTATTAAACTGTATGGTTCTGGGTTTTTCTTCCTCGCTGGGATGTCGAGGAGGGGATCTCGGAGGCATTGTTAATTATTACAACTTATTATTATACAATGTTGCAACAACTTTTGCTGCATTGTTACTTCGTGCTTTATATAAACTGTTGGTTGATTCTTACCTCATGCTGCAAGACATCGTCGGAAGATGCTAGTCTTCGTTAGGCCTAGCTTCTTACCCTTATTCTGATTTCTATCTTGCGGTCCACTATATACAGCCTCTTCTTTCCGTTGATACAATGCATAATGCTTAGTAGCGGACGTAAGACTCGCGGGTATACTAGATACTCACCTGCTTTATTTCCTTTACTGTTTTGACTGATCGGCCGCTGCAGTCGACGTTGGAGCCCAGGAGCAGGAGTACCCCGGAGGCGGATACTACTACGTCGAGACCCCCGCTGACCAGGACCAGGAGTAGTTTCGGAGGCTCCCAGGCAGGAGGCCTTGCCTTTTCGATCTGTATCTCTGATGTTATTTGTGCTAGCCTTCTTAAGGCAAAACTTGACTAACTATGTCTGTACTCAGATATTATGGCTTGTATGACTTATGTATTCGGATCCTCGTGATCCCTGGTATTGTAACATATTTGTTTATCCTTTTGTGTTTAGTGTTGTGCTGTGATATTCTCACCGTGGCACCCTAATCTCAGCCGTGTACCCTGCGTGTATGATTACTGTACACAGGTTGATTTTGGGGGCGTCACAAGTTGGTATCAGAGCCGACTGCCTGTAGGAAGCCACCCTACCACTACTTGGTTGGTGTTGAGTCTAGACTTTGAAAAAACTATTTTTCTAACTTAATATTTGGCTTACGGGCCCACATCGATGTCACTACGTGTGATATCTAGGGTATTAGGATCTTTTTCTCCTTACCTATGCTCTGGGACTCTGCTCTCTTATCCTTGCTGGTAAGTTTTACAAACTCTGACATTAGGATCACGTTCTCTTGATTCCACCCGGCGTTTTGGTGTTTCCCCATTGATTGAGTCGTGTTGCAGGAGTTCTACCCCAGGTCCCGGACCGCGGATCCCATTCTCATTCTGGGCAGGCCGCGCGTCCTCTGGCATTAACTCCTGTGGCCAACAGTTTTCTTGTGGCGTGATTGACATAGTGGAATCTATGACACGTCGTGTAATCCTTACCGCGGTCTGCGCGTCGCCTAGTGAGTCCTTTTTCCTTAATTTCTACGACGTTACGCTGCCCGATTTTCGATTGACTCCGTGTGTAAATGTGTATGTCTTATATGACTACTCCGATATATATCCGCGCCTCCTCTTCGTTGTCGCTTTACTTCATGCTTGATTCCGGTATCTCGTTAAATTGTCATTGCTGAAATACCCCTGTTAAATTCTAGCAGGATGGCTGGTCGTGGTGGTCGTGGTCGTGGTCGTGGTGCCAACGACCCACCTCCGCCGCCGGATTACATGGCCGCGATGATGCAGCAGTTCGAGCTGAACCGTTAGTTCATGGAGAATGTCATGGCTCAGTCCCCCCAGTCGAATCAGAATGGGCACCACCATCAGCACGCCACCGTGACTCTGCACGACTTCACCCGCCTCAACCCCACTATGTTCCGCAACACTGTTCAGCCGTTGGATGCTGATGACTGGCTTCGCGACATCACTCACGAGCTGGAGTCTGCTAATGTCGATCCAGCCGACTATGTGAACTTTGTGTCTTATCATCTGAAAGGCGCCGCTGCTCAGTGGTGGAGCACCCACAAGCGTTCACTGCCAGTTGGAGAAGTCATCACCTGGGATGAATTTCAGTCTGCCTTTCGTGCCCGCTACATTCCTCAGGGGATCATGGATCGTAAGGCGGAAGAATTCCGCAACCTCACTCAGGGCGACATGACTGTTGAAGCCTATCAACGCGAGTTCCTCAACCTCTCTCGCTATGCGGAAGAAGAGATCACCACTGATGCTCGCAGGCAGCAGAAGTTCCGTCGTGGCCTCAATCCAGACCTCAGGCTCGCTCTTTCCGTTCATGATTTCGCCAACTTCGCCACCATGGTGAACAAGGCTATCACCGTCGAGACTGCCCATATGGAGCACAAGAACTCCCTGAAGCGTTATCGTGACGTTGGCTCATCTTCGGGCGCAACGCAGAAGCGTCTTATCTGGCTCCCTACCAGTGTGACCCATTCACCTGTCCCTGCTCCAAGGCCGTCTTATGCTGCACCTCGTCTGCCTCCGCCACCGCAGATGCCAAGAGCTCTGCCTCCACCACCCAATGCTACACCCCTTCGTCCTCAGGATGGACTATGCTTCACGTGCCGCCAACCTGGGCATTTTTCCAGAGAGTGCCCCCAGAAACAGAAGCAACTGGTAGTTCACCCCGCTGGCCGCGGAAATGGTCGTGGCAACAACAGGACCCCCAACTATAATACTGGGTCTGTTGCTTATGCTCGTGGACATGCTAACAACATCAATGTTGAAGAAGCTCAGCAACAACCCGCTATCGTGATAGGTACCCTTCTCGTTAATTTCGTACCTGCTACTGTTTTATTTGATACAAGAGCATCGCATTCATTCTTGTCAGAAGCATTTGCATTGTCGCATAACTTCACGCTAGAAAAGATGAACCCACCGTTGGTTGTTCGCACCCTGATAGGCCAATGCCGAACCACCAAGATAGTGCCCGAAACCATCGTTGAAATTGAAGGAATTGAATTCCTTGCTTCCCCCATCATCCTGACGTCACCTCATTCTGGGAATGGATTGGTTGAAATTTCACGATGCCGCACTTTATTGTGGCACCAAGTCTGTCCAACTTTTTCACCCCTCCGGCGAGATTGTTAACCACACCACCCGAGTTACCCGTAATGCTGAAACACAGATATTTATGATGAATGCTTTGAATGCCGCCCCCCTCGAAGGCATCGAGAACGTTCCAGTCGTTCGCGATTTTCCCGACGTCTTCCCAGAAGAACTGCCGGGAATACCCCCGGTCAGAGAAGTCGAATTTGTCATCGACTTGCAGCCCGGCACCACCCCTATTGCCAAGCGTCCTTACAAGATGCCGACACATGAACTCCTTGAACTTAAGGAGGAAATCGACAAGGCACTTCAGAAAGGATTCATTCGCCCCAGTTCCTCAGCTTGGGGAGCACCCTCGCTTTTTGTCAAGAAGAGCGATGGGACAAACCGATTGGTCCAAGATTATTGGCCCATTAACCAAGCCACCATCCAGAACAAATACCCACTTCCCCGGATCAACGATCTGTATGATCAACTTGCCGGATCCAAGGTGTTTTCTAAACTCGACTTGAGGTTGGGTTATCACCAAATCCAAGTCCGTGATGAGGACATTCCGAAGACTGCCTTCATTACTCGCTATGGTTCATACGAGTACACCGTCATGTCCTTTGGCTTAACCAATGCTCCAGCCACCTTCTCCAGATTGATGAATTATATTTTCATGGAGTACCTCGACAAGTTCGTCGTGTTTTATCTGGATGATATATTAATATATTCCAAGAATGAAGAAGAACATGCTGAACATCTTCGTCTTATACTGGAGAAGCTTCGAGAACACAAACTCTACGCTAAGTATTCTAAGTGTGAGTTCTGGCTTCCCGAAGTAACCTACCTTGGACATGTGATTTCCAAGGATGGCATTGCCGTCACCCCAGAACGTATCCAGGCTATTCTTGACTGGACTCCTCCCAAGACCGTCAAGCAAGTCCGCAGTTTCCTCGGGCTCGCTAGCTATTGTCGCCGTTTCGTCGAGAACTTTTCCAAGATTGCCAGGCCCCTAACTAATCTGCTTCACAAAGGCGTCAAGTTTGAGTGGACAAATAAATGTCAAGAAAGTTTCCAAGCGCTCAAGGACAAGCTAACTTCTCCCCCGGTGCTCGCTCCCCCTGATACTCAGAAGGACTTCGTGATATATTGCGACGCATCTCGTCAAGGATTAGGCTGTGTCCTAATGCAAGAGCGCAAAGTGATTGCTTATGGCTCTCGTCGGTTGCGTGCTCACAAAGACAAGTATCCAACACATGATCTCGAATTGGCAGCAGTAATTTATGCATTGAAGCTGTGGCGACATTACCTCGTCGGTAATCGTTGCGAGGTCTACACCGATCACCAAAGTCTGAAGTACCTGTTTACTCAGCCAGACCTGAATCTTCGTCAACAACGATGGCTCGAGACAATAGCCGACTTCAACATGGATATTTCGTATACCCCTGGCAAGGCTAATGTGATGGCCGATGCCTTGAGCCGCAAAGCTTACTGTTCTGAACTTGAAGTTCAGGTACAACAACCACATCTGTATGAAGAGCTTCGCAAGCTGAACCTCGAGATTGTTCCTCAAGGTTACGTTAACAACCTGGTTCTCGAGTCAAAACTCGACGCCCTCATCAAGAGTAGACAGCCTCTTGACGCTGACATTGTGAAGATCAAGCAAGACATCGCAGAAGGAAAGCCCTCCTCTTTTACCATTGATGCCAATGATGGTGATACTGTATACTTCAAGGGCCGCTTAGTAGTTCCTGTGAGCCCGACCATCATTAACTGTGCTCCAGATATCATGGAAGAAGCCCATAATTCTCCCTTGTCAATCCACCCTGGCAGTACCAAGATGTATAAAGACCTTCGTCAGCGGTACTGGTGGCCTTACATGAAGCAAGACATCGCCCGCTATGTTTCTCACTGTGACGTTTGCAGTCGCGTCAAGGCCGGACATCAAAAACCTGCTGGCTGGTTGCAACCACTCCCTCCTCCTGATTGGAAGTGGGACAAAATCGAAATGGACTTCGTCACCGGTTTTCCTAAGTCACAGAAAGGTAACGATGCCATCTTTGTCGTCATCGAACGATTCTCCAAGATTGCTCACTTCCTGCCGGTCAAGGAGACGATCACTGCTAGTCAGTTAGCACACTTGTATATCTCCCGGATTGTGTCACTCCACGGTATTCCGCTGGAGATCAGTTCAGACCGTGGCAGCCTTTTCACCTCACGATACTGGAATAGTTTCATGGAAGCCTTCGGGACTCGTCTGTCTCTCAGCACCGCTTATCACCCCCAGTCGCAAGGCCAAGTTGAACGAGTCAATCAAGTGCTGGAAGACATGCTTCGCGCTTGTGTCCTTTCATTTGGCATGAAATGGGAGGAATCTCTCCCGTACGCGGAATTCTCGTACAACAATAGCTATCAGGCTAGCTTGAAGATGGCCCCCTTCGAAGTTCTATACGGACGTAAATATCGAACCCCCCTGAATTGGTCAGGAACTGGGGAACGACCCTACTTCGGACCGGATCTTGTCCAACAAGCTGAAGATCAGGTTCGCATTGTGCAAGAAAATCTCAAGGCCGCACAGTCTCGTCAGAAGAGCAACTATGACCGCAAACACCGGGAAATGGAGTATCAACCTGGTGAATACGCTTACCTCCGTGTCACTCCCATGAGGGGCACTCATCGCTTCGGTATCAAGGGCAAGTTGGCTCCTCGCTACATTGGCCTGTTCCGTATCCTTTCCAGGAGTGGACCCGTGGTATACCGGTTGAAATTGCCGTCGAACCTCTCCCAAGTCCACGATGTCTTCCACGTGTCGCAACTTCGTCGCTGCTTCAAGGATCCTATCCGCGAAGTGGAACATGATATGATCGAGCTGCAGCAAGACTTGACTTATCAAGAACATCCGAGCCGCATTCTCGATCAGTCTAAGCGTCGAACCCGCAACAAGACCGTCAAGTTCCTCAAGGTTCAGTGGTCGAATCATTCTGAAGATGAAGCCACTTGGGAACGCGAAGATCGCCTTCGCGATGAATACCCCGATCTTTTCCTCGCTACCACTTAAATTCTCGGGACGAGAATTCTTGTAGTGGGGTAGATTTGTAACACCCCCAGTGTCTGTAACAGTAATAACTTTTACTGTGGACTAATCACTGTTGCCAATCACTGTTGCTAAATCATGCCATGATCAAATTTGAATCAAATCAAATCCAAAATGCCTTTTTGTTGATATTAAAAATAATGTTGCAAATAAAACTTGTCCAAAAATTATACAACCACTTTTATTAAATCACAAATAATCATTGGGTCATGCACATGTGGTTATGGTATTTTATTAAGCCACTGAAAACTCTAAACAACTCAGACAGTAGCAAAAACAGTGGGATTTGGTCCATTTTTAATAATATAAAATATCAAATGATTTTATAAAAACTCAAAATCTTTTGTGGCACCTCAGTAATATGTAACCCTAATTTACAAACATCAATAACATTTTACAAAAATGCTAGGGTTAATAAATCAATTATAGAAAAGAAATAGAACAAATAACAAAACAAAACAAAAAAATTGCTATACCTCGCCCCAGGCGAGGCCCACCCGGCCGGCCTTCTCCTACCTCCCACCAACCCCCACTTGCTCCCTGTGCGTGTCAATGGCGCCGTGGCCAGGGAGCTGCCGAGCCGCCCCTCCTCCACCTACTCCCTCGTGGAGGGGATAAGGATGCCGCCTGCCCCCTGGATGAAGCCCTCCTCCATTCCCCGTCCCCCCTCGCGCCTCCCCCCCCCCCCCCCCCCGCATCTCTCCTTTGCCCGCACGCTGGCAGCACGGCCCCGGCGCCGGCGAGGCCTCGGGCCACCATTCTTCGCTCCGAGACGCCATGGAGGTCCACCTTCGTCGACTCCTTCGATCCTGAGGACCAGCTCGAGCCGTGGTGCTGCACGTTGCGCGAATCGGGCTCGGATTCCATCGACAGCCGCCGGCGTACGTCTGCGACTCCGGCGCCACTGCAGCTCCTAAGCCACCACCGGGCCATCGTGTGCCTCCAGGGTGAGCTGCAGCTCCGAACCCCTCCGTTTTTGAGCTCTAGTTCGCGCTCCTGTTCGAGTTGGCCGAAGCGGTGCTCCGGCCGCCGCGGCCTTCGTCGTAGCCGTCGCCCTGCTCCGGTTTAGCCCGTGTTTTTGGCATGAATGGATTCAGCTCGTCGCCTAGCACGCGTAGGATCAAGCGGCTGGCGATTTGGTGTACTGTGGAGTGAGCAAGGTCCTCGCCGGCTTCACTGTAGCCGCCGCCGGCGAGCACAACCTGGGCTGGCTCACTGACTGGTGAGACCCGCCCGTGTGATTAGCACTAATGAAAGGAGATAACCCCCTGTTAACCTCTGCTAATTAAAACTGTTAAGTTAAGCCCTGGACATATGACAGGTGGGCCCCTGGCCTGTTTAAATAAATAAAACTGTTAGTTAACTCCTTGTGTATGACAACTGGGCCCCACTGGGTTTTTATTTAATAAATTGGTTTTATAAAATGTTGAGTCTATGACTAGTGGGCCCAGAGGCTTTTCTGATTTATTACAATGTTTTTATAAATAAACAGAGGCTGACATGTGGGTCCCACATGTCAGGCACTGTTTTGGATAATGTTTTGGATAATGTTGATATAATAATAAAAATAAATTCAGAAAATCATTTAAATTGATTTAAACTTTGAAATTCAATAACTTTTAAACCGTAACTCAGATTTAAAAACTTTATACATGAAAATTGATTAGAAAAATATAACGAATACGAATACGCTATCCGTATGTCTATCACACCCCTCTAACACAACGAACATCAAACCGTCCCCCTCCGGACCGACAGTCCGATAAATTGTCCGGTACTGCTAAAGTACCCGGATGAATTTATTTCGAACACAAAAGTTGTTCGGAATAGATCAACTAACCCGGATACACCACCCACACATGTGTCGAATGTCCACGACACCTCCGACATGATATCTCCCCCCTCCGGACACCTTGTCCGATAATCACCCGGAGCTGGCCGTTCATCCCCGGATGAATTCCCGCTCCGAGCAACGTGCATTGCACTGTGTTAGAACACCGTTAACATTTCATCTGTCATGTCATGCATATGTTTGTATAAGCTTGTTGTGTATTTACTGTTTCTTCCCCCCTTAATCTCTGGTAGACCCCGATGCTGTCGTCGACTACACCGCTGCTGAGTACGACTACTTCGTCGACGACCCTACCCCTACCGTCGAGCTTCCAGGCAAGCAGAGCCATTCTCTTCCCGAGATATCGCCTATCTTTCCGTACTTTTATTGCACTAGGAATTGTTAGTGCTGCTGCTACGTTACAACCCTATTCAATTGCATAGCCTTTTTTTGTCGCCCCTTGATGTGCCTTCCTTTACCCTATGCTGCCTATTATATATGTTATATTCAGCAGTGAGCCCTGCGCATTGTTAGCTAGGATTAGATAGAGGGTCGTGATCACTCAGGGGAGTGAACGCGGATACAAATATTATAACTGGACAGGTACGGTACAATGCAGACACCGCCTCAAGCCCCCTAGCTCGGCTCTGCCGAGCCACCATCAAGTGTGAGCTATCAAGGAGTAATCCTTGTACTCCACTCGTTGCTGACTCTGTATAGCCTCCCTATGTACCTGAGCAACGGTTGTCCTTCAGGTAAGAAGTCGGGCGACCCAACAGTGCCCGCGAGAGGTATTGCGACGGGACGACAGGGAGGGTACGACCAGTGTACCGGTGTGCTTGGCCCCTGATCGTTGGCCGCGAGAGTTACCAAACTACGAAAGTCGAGCTCCCCCAGGAGCACACGCGAGACAAGGTAAGGAGACGGTTCACCTTGTTGGTAACCGCAGAGACTTGGTGGGACGACAGGGCAGGCACCGATGTACTGGTGGTCCTGGCTGCTGTCGTTGTCCGCGGGTCAGTTAAGTCGAGGCAACAATAACGGTTGTACCGCAAGTGAATAAAATGACTAATGGTTCAGTGGATGTCTTGAGTTGGCTATATGCCATGTACGCACTACCTACCCGTGGGAATTACGAGTTATGGGCTCCTCTGCTTCGTAGTGTCGTCCGAGGACTCTTCAGACGTTAGCAGTACCGCGGCCTGCGCCGGGAAGTGGTGTTGTCTTATTTGCTCGCGCGGTGGTGTCTTATTTGGATTTGCTTTAACTTCACCGGCCAGCCACGCACCATGCAGGAGTACGTTCGGGTTGGGGTCCAAGGCCCGGCATACTTAGGATTTAGACCGGCGGATGGCCTCTCTGTTGAGTTTGAAAGATGGGCTACAAAGTGTCGGATAGCCTCGGTGGAGCGTTCCCTAACAAGGTTCCCGCCACCCTGGAGATCCGTGCGTGTAGTGTAACACAAGTGCACCCCTGCAGGGAAGATTAATCTATTGGAATAGCCGTGTCCACGGTAACATGACGCTTTATGCTGAAGCTGGATCTTACCACTACAAACTATTATTATTAAATTGTATGGTTCTGGGTTTTTCTTCCTGGCTGGGATGTCGAGGAGGGGATCTCGGAGGCATTGTTAATTATTACAACTTATTATTATACAATGCTGCAGCAACTTTTGCTGCATTGTTACTTTGTGCTTTATATAAACTGTTGGCTGATTCTTACCTCATGCTGCAAGACATCGTCGGAAGATGCTAGTCTTCGTTAGGCCTAGCTTCTTACCCTTATTCTGATTTCTATCTTGCAGTCCACTATATACAACCTCTTCTTTCCGTTGATACAATGCATAATGCTTAGTAGCGGACGTAAGACTCGCGGATATGCTAGATACTCACCTTTGCTTTATTTCCCCTTTTTCGGTTTGCCTGATCGGCCGCTGCAGCCGACGTTGGAGCCCAGGAGCAGGAGTACCCCGGAGGCGACTACTACGACGTCGAGTTCCCCGTTGACCAGGAGTAGTTCGGTGGATCCCAGGCAAGAGGCCTCGCCTTTTCGATCTGTATCTCTGATGTGATTTGTGCTAGCCTTCTTAAGGCAAAACTTGACTAACTATGTCTGTACTCAGATATTATGGCTTGTATGACTTATGTATTCGGATCCTCGTGATCCCTGGTATTGTAACATATTTGTTTATCCTTTTGTGTTTAGTGTTGTGCTGTGATATTCTCACCGTGGCACCCTAATCTCAGCCGTGTACCCTGCGTGTATGATTACTGTACACAGGTTGATTTTGGGGGCGTCACAATAACATATTGACTGAATCCTTAGACCGTTATGATCATACATAATTGCTATCTATTAGGATGCTTTGAGTGCATTAACCGTTACACTGAAACATGGTAACTGAAAAGGTGTATCTTGGGTATTCCGAAGTAGATATGTTGAGGAGTATGAAATAGATCAGAGCGGGATTTGTCAATCCGAGTGACGGATAGGTACTCTGGGCCCACTCGATGGTGTTGCATCAATAGCTTGCAAGCAAGTGACTAGGTCACAAGAGATGTAATATTCACAGACGAGTAAACATGTTATGTCGGAGACGAGGAAGAACTAGGTATTAGATACCGACGATCATACCTCGGACAAACATAGTACCAAAGCACAAAGGGATCAAGTCATATTGTTAACGGTTCAACAGCGATGAAGTTTATTCGATGGAAGCGTAGGGGCACATCAAGGATTGTAACCAGATCCCACATGATGGTCATTGGTCAGAGAGTGTCTCGATCATGTCTACTGTTTCCCGGACCGTAGGGTGTCACACTTAAGGGCAATCGATGCATTAAGGATGGATTCGGGATCATCGGTGAAAAGAGAGAAAACACCGGAAATGTACCGGGAGGTGCCGGAAGCTGTTCCGGATATTTTGAAAGGTTAAAAATAATATATATATATTAATGTTTAAATATGTTTTATTATTTAATTGATAGAATTAGATATTAAAATTGATATAAATAATTAATTAAAAAGGTGAAAAGGTATTTGGGCCTTAAAAGGCCTATGAGGGGAAGGGGAGCCTCCCCCCTTGGGCTTGGCGCCAAGGGAGGGGCCCATCCCCCCTCCTAGCCGCACCACTCCCCCCCTTGGGGGTTTAGTCCCACATGGGGAAGGGGAGGGGGTGGAGCCCCTCCTTGGCCTATATAAGGAGGGGCGGGGGTGCCTTTTTCAACACAACATTGAGTTTCTCTCTCTCTTTCTCCGACCTAGAGCAGACTCCCCTGGTTTGGAGTTTGCACCTGGTTGGGGGTTTCACCATCATCCGGACGCCGTCGCGCTGCCGGAATCGGGATCCGGATCAATCTTCTTTTCGCTGCTCTTCTGGTTCGGAGCCCGAAGGGACGTCGGTTGCACTGTACGTGTGCAATCTCGCGAGGCACTACATGTGTGGTGCTACTTCATCGTCGGAGGTTCTTCAACACGACAAAGAGGTCGTAGGTTCAGAGTCTACGTCAACCACGTTCGAGGAACGTTTCCCTCTTTCGGTCTTCAAAGGTATGAACACCGATTCCTTCTGTTACATACATCAGCATAGCATTGATCTTGGGTTCGGGACTCGTAGGTAGGAAATTTTTTTTTTCTGCGCTGATCCCCAACAACGTCAATGATGAAATCGGACGCTTCTTCCAAACCAAAAAGGGATTAAGGCAAGGTGATCCTTTATCGCCAATATTGTTTAATATTGTTGCTGATATGTTAGCGATCATGATTGAACGCGCCAAGCTAGATGGCCAAATTGAAGGAGTAGTCCCACACCTAGTGGATGGGGGATTATCTATTCTTCAATATGCGGACGACACAATTCTTTTTATGGAACATGATCTAGATAAAGCAGTGAATCTGAAATTAATATTATAAGTATTCGAGCAGTTATCTGGACTGAAGATTAATTTCCATAAAAGTGAATTGTTTTGTTTCGGCGAGGCCCAAGATGCAGCAGCCCAATATGCCGAGATATTCGGATGCGAGCAAGGTCAATTTCCTATTAAGTATTTGGGGATACCCATACATTATAGGAGACTGACTAATGCAGAATGGAAGCACGTCGAAGAACGTTTGCAAAAAGGCTAGCTAGCTGGAAAGGAAAGTTGTTGTCCTTGGGTGAAAGATTGGGACTCATAAATTCAATTTTAACCAACATGGTACTGTATATGATATCATTCTTTCATCTACCTAAAGGGGTCTTACATAGATTGGATTATTTCCGATCGAGATTTTTTTGGCAAGGGAATAACGAGAAAAAGAAGTATCGATTGACCAGATGGAATGTCGTTTGCCGTCCGAAGGACCAAGGGGGGTTGGGTATTCATGACCTTCAGGTCAAGAACTCTGCTCTCCTTGGTAAGTGGCTATATAAGCTACTAACTTTGGATGCTGTTTGGCAAACGCTCCTGAAGCGAAAATACATCGGCACAAAAGCGTTATCTCAGGTTGTATGGAAGCCTGGAGATTCACATTTTTGGGCTGGTCTCATGGCGACAAAGAAAGACTTTTATCGCTTTGGGGTTTTCAAGATTAAGGACGGGTCGGAGATAAGATTTTGGGAGGATATATGGCTAGGAAATGCCACACTCCGAGATCAATATCCGGCTCTATACAACATTGTGCGACATAAGGGAGATACGTTGGCCACGGTCATGCAAGAGTCACCCCCTGTTGCATTCAGGAGAGACTTAATCGGTCCTAGACTAGCGTCTTGGAATGCCTTGCTAGAACAGTTAGCGGTAGTGCAGCTGTCACAAGGCCACGATGAGTTTTGATGGAATCTCAATAGGAATGGAAAATTCTCTGTGGATTCTATGTATAGGGCACTTGTCCAACCTGATATACCAGTCGATAATAATTATAAAATATGACAAATGAAGATACCTCTAAAGATTAAAGTCTTTGCATGGTATCTTCGAAAATGTGTCATTTTAATGAAAGATAATCTTGTCAAGCGCAACTGGCAAGGGAGTGAGAAATGTGTTTCATGTGCTCATGATGAGACAATAAAACATCTATTCTTCACTTGTAAGGTTGCACGTTCTATTTGGTCATCTATCCAGATGGCTTCAAACTTATATCAACCCACATCCGTTGCTAATATATTTGGCAATTGACTTAATGGGATAGATAATAAGCTTAAAACCATTCTCAGGATAGGAGCGCTTGCCATAATATGGTCGCTCTGACTACGTAGAAATGACAAGATCTTTTCAGATAAAAATTTCACTTGTTTGCAGGTTCTTTATCGATGCACGGGTATTCTCCGTTCATGGTCCATCTTACAACGGGTGGAATATCGAGGCTTTTTTATGAAGGCGGGTGCACGACTGAAAGCGGTGGCGAGGGATATTTTTATCCAACATGGGTGGCCGCATGATCTACGCATAGAGCTACCTTGAGTGATGATAGTTCTTTCATTTGTAACTTGTTGTACACTTTTTTTCTTTTTCTTTTGGTGACTTGCGGCTGTGTGCATCTTAGCTATGCAGAGGCCGTGTGTACTTACTTAAACATTTTGAGTAATAAAGCCCTTTATCAAAAAAATGTATGATAACATCATCAAGAGCGGAAGACGGAAGCAAGCGGTTAGACCAATGATAGACAAGAAAAGAAGGGATTTCAAGATTTCAATTGTGTGACCCAAAATATCAACACAGATGATTTTTTTGCATGCATTTGACTATTTTGTAAATGAGTAAAGGAAATCCAAGAATTTTTGGTCTGGAGTCGGATGTGGGATATGAGGACTTGACATTTTGATCGAAAAGGGATCGCTTTCATTGAATTGACATACCATACGGGATTTCGTCTTCGAGAAGTGAGGCAATAATTTCTTATAGGGCCACAATCTTTAAACAAATGGAACAACATGGAGTTTGGATTTGCCCCAAAAATCGTGGTTCTTTTTTTATACCCAACATGGAATTTGGATTTGCCACGATCGTGGTTCTTTTTTAAATATTTTTTCTGTTTTTTTACATTGTTTTTGCACCATAATGTAAGGAAAAACAACGTGAAAACTGAAAAAAAAATCCGAGAGAACGCTCAGCACGCGACACGTGACTCGTTGTCAGTCCAACAAAACGATCGCTGCACAGGCCTTCTAAAGAGCACTCTTCAATTAGTTGCTCTCCTTTCTTAGACGCGAAACACATCAAAATATAGCATTCTTCATAAATCGGACGAGGCATAGCCTCGCTTATTGCAGAACAAAAGACAACCTCGACTAAAAATATGCACGTAGTATTGCGGACCCAGTAGCAAGTTATTTTGTTCCTTTATTTTTGTTTCATTTTTCACTTTTGCTTTTATTTATGATTTAAAATATTTCCGGAAAAATATATTCCACAAATAATTACTTAAGTTTTGAAAATATGTATTCATAAAGTGTATAAAAAAGATTGTGCATATTTTCAAAACTGCTAACAAAATTCGAAAAGTATATTTCAATGCGTATTCGAAAAATGTATTTAAAGAAATAGTTAAAATTTATATTTGTATAAAATTGATTTCATGTCTACAAAAATATGTCAAATATATATGAAAAATTAGACATCATAAACATGTATTTAAAAACATATTAAATACATATTTGAAAATATATTTAATATATACAAAAAATGAATGTCATGATGAACAATTAGACATTAAAATATTTAATAAAATTTAATCATGTATTTTTTCTAATGATGTATACAAAATTGTTGTATGGAGAAAATGTGCATTGTGAATGAAAAAATAGACACTATTGATAAAAGGAAACAAAATAAAAAACCAATAAAAATAAATTTCTAAAAAGTCCTAACAAAAGAACAAAGAAAAAACACCAACAAAGAGAAAGAAAAATGAAAATCAACCTGAAAAGTCAAGAAAAAATATAGAACAAAAACCCAAGGTACAACAGTTAAAAGATAATAGAACATGCCCATTAACATCCATTACAGGAAATTTCTAAATAGGAACCCTGACGCCACAAATATGTGTACGTAGCGTGCAAAGTTCATCATTGTCGATGTAGACATCAGAGTTGACGTTTATCAATCTCACTCCATGTCCAGCTTTCTAACAAAATGTGCATTGTGAATGAAAAAAAAAGACACTATTGAAAAAACCCGATGAAAATATTTTTCTAAAAAGATATATCAAAAGAACAAAGAAAAAAACACTAACAAAGAGAAAGAAAAAGGAAAATCAAACCTGAAAAGGCAGAAAAAACTATAGAATGAAAACACTAGCTACGACAGTTGAATTTTGTTTAGAACATGCCCATTAACATCCATTGTAGGCAATTTATAAATAGGAACCCTGATGCCACAAATCTGTGTACGTAGCATGCAAAGTCCCTCATTGTCGATGTAGACATCAAAGTTGACGTTTATCAATCTCCCTCCGCGTCCAGTTTTGTATCATAGGAGCGAAGCAAGACGCACTGAACCATCTCGACTCATCATTGCCCCCATTAGAGCATCTTGAGCCGTTCGGCCCCCCAAGACTACTTTCGGCGCTATTTTTAGCGCCACTTGGGGGGCACTTGCGCGGCGATAGCTCTTGGGGCGAGGTTTCCCCCAGCCGCGCCCCCAAGGGCGGACCCAAGAAAAGCGGCGACGCGCACACAAGTTCAAATAGTTTTCTTCCCGCTTCAAAAAACAGCATAGTTCGGCGATCAACATGCCATGGTTCGGCAATCAACATGCCATGGTTCGGCGATCAAACGCGCCACAAGCGGCGTGATCTACGCGGGGAACAAAAAAAGTAGGCTGGCCGGCCGGCAGCTCTCAAAGGGGGCCGTCCAGGTCGACCGCAGAAGCCAGCGGCTCGCCGTATGTCTCAACCGGCGTAGACGGCGTGTCTGGTGTCGGCGGCGTGTTCTTGGGCGAGGCAGGCACGTCCAGCGCAGGCGGATCTGCGGGGGGCGCGGGCGGCGTGACAAAGGGCGGCGGCGGCGCCGCCATCTGGGCAAGATCTTGTCGCGTTCGGAGACGAGCCAGGCCCTCATCTGCGCGTCCACCGATCCCAAATCCATCGTCGCCATTGTCGAAAGGAAGGCGAGATCGGTGTTCCTCTTCTTGGCGGAGGCGGTGTTCCTCAGGAGGTCGAGCTTGGCGTCCTGCTTGCCCAACAGTTCGGCCCACCTCGCCCTGGACGTCTCCTCCCTGATCGCGGCGTTGCTTGCGGCGTCGGCGATGCATTTCTCGATGGCCGACTGCAGCCTTCGTCGCCTTGGCCTTCTTGTTGCCCTCGGCGAGACGCCCTTCGGACGTCGCCGGCGCCGGCGCGTCTGGGTCGTAGACGCCGTTCTTGGTCTTGGCGAGCATCGTGCGGCATTCCGCCCATTTGTCGCATTTCTCGATCAGCGTGAAGACGTGGATGAACTTGAAGTCCGTGCCGGTGTCATCTCGATACATCTTGAACATGCGCGTGTACTGCAAAAGACATGTCAGTATAGGCGAGAGCGCGGCGAGTTCGCGTCGAGATCATACATTCTGATCGGCGCTGGCGCCACTTTCCGGCCGGGCGTTCACCTCCTCTTGAACACCGTGCCACTTGTTGCACGACGTCTGGATCGCCGCCCAGTGGTTTGCCATGGCCTTCGCCCCGCGATCCATGTAGGTGGTGTTGAATTTGGGGTCGACCATCTTGCGCTCGTCGAAAGCTGCCTTGATCCTTATCCATAACGTGTCGCCGCTTTGGTTGAAACCGGTGATCGGGTCCATGCTCACCATCTTCCATGCCTCGGCGAGGCACTCGTCCTCCTTGGCCGTCCACTTGTACCGGCCCAAGGACGGCTCGCCGCTCTTCCTCTTCTTCTTCCCTTTGCCGCCCAAGTCCTCCGGCGGCGCCTGGGTCTCTTCTTCGACGTCAACCTCGAAGTCTTGCGTCTCCTCGTCGGCAGGCTGGCCGAAGTCGGTGTCCTGGCGATGTGAGCCTCGGACCCCGCGGCGATGATGTCCTCCATTTCCGTGGTGAACGGGATGGACTCTCGGCGCAGCAAGGACGGGGCAGCTGTGGCCGCCGCGTAGGCCGGCGAGTAGACAGGCGAGCAGGACGCCGACGTAGTCCGTGGTAGCGGGAAGGCGAGGTTGGGGTTGAAGCCGCTGTGGTCAGGCGACGCCGCCCAAGCCGACGGCGTGGAAGGCGAGAAGTTGCCGGCGGGGGAGGTGACACTCTGCTGAGTTTGGAGAGGGAACATTACCCCGCCGGAGCGAAGAGCCGCCGCGGCCGCAATTGCCTTCTTGGCCGCCACCGCCTGCGCGAGCGTCTCCTGGAGCTCACGCTTCGCCGCCACCGCGGCGTCTGCCGTCTCCTTCAGCTCCTTCGCCGCGGCTTCCTGGAGCTCCCTGGATTGTTGGACGAAGAGGCGGTTGCGGCGCTCGGTCGTCGACACAGAGCGCCGCGTTTGGTCGGCGAGCCACTGGCCGTCCGTAAAGCCCTCCGGCCTTGGTAGCGGCGCTCTCGGCTTCCTCGGCTTCTTGGGCGGCACAGGTGCGCCCTCGACGCGGCGAGGGGCCTCGTATTTCTTCTTCGGCGCCATGGGGAGATCTGGGGGAAATGGCGGGAGACGGAGCAAATGGCGGGGGAAGGGGGAGAAAACGGCGGGAGGGAAAGGCCTATCTCGCCGACAGAGCAGCCCCACGCGTCTTTTCGTTTCATCCGGCGCCCCCAAGAGACCCCCAGGGCGCTGGGTTTGGGTTGGGATCGTCGGATCCACTTTTGGCCCAATCCGGCGCTAAATGGACTCTTGGGGGCGCGGCTGGGTGAATTTCGTCCGCCCGGCGCGGAAAAAGGCGTCGTGGGGGCCTCTTGGAGGCGCGGCTGAAGATGCTCTTAGCTTCCAATTCTCAACCCTCTTGTCAAATTCGCCACACCACTGTTGAAACCCTATACACACCCTCAGAACAACCATGGCCTATTCAAATTCATCTTAATCTTTTTAAATTCCGTGATAGAGTACTTTTAAATTCTAATACTTTTTAAATTTTGTGGTTCTTTAATGTTTTTTCCTAAGCCGGAGTGCTCACCGACGGGTTTTTTTTAGGATCTAGCGAGTCAAGCAAGAAGCCTAGTCCAAAACAAACTCCGGAACCGATAGTGGCCTGTAAAAATACCCAAAGCCCACTTCCGAAGCTTTCCGGGCTCGCTGCCCGTGCCGCGCAACTCACCGTCGGCGCAGACGTCAGAGTTGACGTCTCTCGACCCCCCTCATAGAGAAGCCGGCCAAGGCGCACCGAACCATCCCAATTCCCAAATCCCGATTCCCCATCGCCCCCGTCCCACCCCCGATCCCGAATCCGCCGCGCCACCACCGTCGAAACCCTAGCCCCAGCCATGGCGCCCGCCGCCGGCGCGACCCGGGCCGTGGTCCTCCGCCTGGACGACCTGTCCCTCCCGCCGCGCTACCTCACCGTCGCGTCCCACCTCCCCGTCTCGCACCTCCTCCGCTCCCTCCCCATCCCCCTCCCATCCTCCTCCTTCTACCTCACCACCGACGGCCGCCCGCTCGCGCCCTCGGCCCCCGTCGCCTCCCTCGCGCCTTCCGGCTCCCTCCAGCTCCGCGTCCGCGCGCTCCGCGGCGGGGGCGGCGACGGCGGGTCCACCTGCGCCGAGTCCCGCGACTGCTACCTCTCCATGTACCTCGCCAAGAAGCCCGACAAGGCCGACCCCAACGAGGCCCGCCTCTCCCGCTTCACCTGCTGCGCGCTCTCCGGGGAGCCCCTCGCGGCCCCCGCCGTCGTCGACCGCCTCGGGAACCTCTTCAACAAGGAGGCCCTCGTCGAGGCGCTCATCCACAAGCGCCTTCCCAAGGCGCTCTCGCACATCCGCGGCCTCAAGGACATGATCCCCGTCCACCTGCACCCCAAGCCTGCCGCGGCCGACCAGGAGGTCCGTTTCCAGTGCCCCGTCACCGGGTTCGAGTTCAACGGCAAGTCGCAGTTCCTCGCTCTCCGTGGATGCGGCCACGTGCTGAGCGTCAAGGCCTTCAAGGAGGTGAAGTCGTCCTCGTGTTTGGTCTGCCATAAGGAGTTCGATGAGTCTGACAAGATGCCCATCAATGGGACCGAGGAGGAGGTGGCGGTGTTGAGGCAGAGGATGGAGGAGGAGAGAGGGAAGCTCAAGGAGAAGAAGGATAAGAAGCTGGCGAATGTCTTGAGTGGGAGTAAGCACCCTGCTGATGTGGTTGCAGACGATGAGAAGTTGGAGAATGGCAAGAAAGGGGAAGCTGCCCCAGCAAAGCGGTTTAAGGCTGTAGATCATGCGCCAGCTCATGCAAACAAGAAAGTGTATGCGTCGATTTTCACTTCGTCCAAGAAGTCTGATTTCAGGGAGACATACTCATGCCGGTCACTCCCCCTGGGAAGGAATTAAATCGATGTTGGAGAGATGCCAATGGCATGGAGGTGAACCTCTTGTACTGATTCAGTGATTAGCTTCATGCCATGGCTCGCCAAGGTCCGGTATTGTTGTGTTTAGTTGTTGGTGTTATCTATGCTTGATTGCTGTGTGGAGCTTTCTACTTTTCATTAGCAGAGAAGCGATATGTTTCTATGAATTATCTGTGAAATTTGTAATGGTTGAAACAATTAGCACATATAATTCGGTCCAGGCTTCTCTAGCAATTTGTCTGAGTAATGCCGCAGTTTTCACTTCCAGGGGAGCAATATGTTTTTCTAAATGACCGGCGGAAGATGTAATGGTTGAAACAGTTAGCACGTATCATTGGGTCCACAGTCTTCTCTAGCAATTTGTTTGAGTAATGCTGTAATTTACATGTATGCCTTGAATCGAAGGGTTCCTAGTGTTCATTGTTGCAACTTGCACTGTATCTTTCGCTATACAATCCTGTATACAATTTTCCTGAATAAAGCTGTGATTAATGTGCTTGCACAAGTGAACTCTCAAGATAAATCAAACTGTTTCTGTGATTTTCATTGTTGTAACTTTGACTGCACCATTTTATCGAACAGTATAAATGTGCATTCTGCTCGTTTTGATGTGTAGTTGTCCATGGAGTATGGATTGCGCACGCAAACAGTGAGCAGTAGAATATTAGCATGACACTGGCTGACTGGCAGTACACTAGTTGCTCCTTGGTTGCTTCTTGACATATGCTGTCACGTTAACCTTGGAAATGGTGCAAGTTCGCCTATTTTCCTTTGGGCTTTCTAGTTCCATTAGCATGCCATAAGACATGTTTATGAATAGTATACATTATATTTCTCGGCATACCTTTGATTGCATAAGACATGTTTACGAATGCCTATGGCTATAGTATCCGTTGTAATGTACATGAGTGAATGTACAGATTTGCTAATTGTGGATTTTATTAAAAGATCGAAAATAGCTTGGATATTTCTAGCTATGCCCTGTACACACACTGCCGAATAAGATTTCCCAAAGATTCAGAGGATGCCATGAATTTATTTAGGAATTAAGACATGAGTTGATTTTGCCATTTGGGCGTACAAGAATTTGACACCACAGTTGTCTAATTCTGTTCAAATGTAGAAGGAATGATGAAACAAGCTCGTATCAAGAACACATCCAGATGTATTTCATGTTAACTCGTGGTGCCTCCCTCAGTCTATTTGGACACATATTAATTTGTTATTCTTATTCCATACTTGTGTTATCTCTTATTATTTTTCTTAATATTGACAGATCACTAGGAATAGCTTCTGTGATAGCTGCTATAATTTTTTGGAACCTCACTGCAAGGCCACAATTTAAAACCTTGTTTGATGGATTAATGGCTTTCGAGAAGTGGCGTAGAGAAAATCAGTGTTTACAGGTTTTAATATATTCCAGTTGTTGGGGTATTGACTCAAAGACTCGTTGCAACTAGTCGACAACTAGTCATTTAATGTCGTTGAGTGTACCATACCACTGCACTGAAAATATGTTTGCACAACCTATGTTGTCCAGGAGTGGAACACATTTGCATATCAGATCCATAATTCAGAATAATCGGATGTGGACACTTCATAACTTGTTTCTTTTAGGAGTCAAGGACTAGGTGTCCAGTTGGGAGTGAAATACTGACTGACTAGTCGAATTTATAATCGTGATTTAGCAATGTTCAAAAAATCGTCCGATTCAGCGATGGGTCTGCCATAAGAAAAGAAGAATATCAGAGTACTACTCCCAGATTCAGATCTTGTCGCAGATTGCTACTATGTGTAGTTTCTCAGCCACCTAGTCTTATGGTATGCATTTTGTAAAGCACTTGACAAGCTGTATAATTACAGATTAAACTATTAACTCTGTGTACTCAGCTGCTTGTGTCGGTATAGTCTTCTCTATGCTATTGCTTATTTTGTTCGCGGATATATTGATTAGTGACAGCATGTGTTTAATCACATCCGAAATATATTTTGAGGAAATTATGGCATCGTTTCTTCTACTTGGAGGGTTTGGTAGTTTATAATGCTGGCATTGTCATAGAGATGCCAATATTCCTGTTGTCACAGCCTTCTCTCCTTGAAGGATTCCGCTGATGGTGCACCACCCACAAGTGGGTAAGTGGGTTCTTATATGTGGTAAGCATTCTGTAGCGAACTTTTTCGTTTGAGGCAATACTGCAGTGAATTTCTGCCTGCAACATAAGAGGAGAACGGGGCGGGAAACACAGAGAAGTGGTTATCCTGACAGTGATACCTGGATCATGGGTTTACTTGGACAAGTAAGTTTTTGATGATTTTACTCTGGACACATCCCTTTAAATTATTTTTAGCCTTTATAGGTTTCAGCATTTAATCCTAATATTATTATTTCCAGTTTAATCGTGTTATGCAAAAGATTGTCTTTAGTGGCAGCTTGCTTATCCCTTTATTTTGGTCATGCTCTGCCACTGCATCATCTGGTTTGTTAGGATGCAGTCTGATTACAAATGACTTAAAATATTGGTGCCTATTATTGTCTTGCCCATGTCTTCCACCTAACATTTCTAGATGGCTTGCATCAATGCTTCACATTGAATTCAATTGCATGAAGAAATACCGTAGAACCGTATCTTAGCAACGAATAAACACACCATTCAGAGATGATGGTAAATCTGGATACCTCGGCACTTGGTACAAGATCCAATCTTCTGATCAAATTATACCATTTTTTTCTCCTTTTATAGCAACGCCCTTAATTTCCACATCCATAATTTGTCAATTTCTGCATATGGAGATCCTTTAAATTTGTAACCGAGAACTGAGGTAATCTGGCCATAGCAGAGGAGTGGATCGCTTAGAAATACTAATGGAACCGAATTGCTCTTGTTCTGTTACAAATAGGATATTATTAAAAAACTGGTTCTTAATGGTATCTATCACCTACCAGATGGTAATGAGGTCCACATACATCTCTATTGCTATGTTCATCCGCGATGAATTTATGTTTTATTGAGTGGATATAACATTTCATACTTACATTTACATGCGCTCTTGCAAATTATCATGAGATGAGTTCTCCTATAATTCAGTAACGTTCATGCTGTATCATATTCTGTCGACGGAAAAGCCTAGCGGATAACCGGATGGGTATCTGAATTAGAAGGGACCCTGACATGATGGATGTACATGGTACATGGGAAAATGTGTCCCAACATCTTGGTGTTCCAGATTGAGCGATTCAGTCTAGGTAGTCTCCGTCACTTACGGTGGCACTTAATTTTTCCATCAATTTCCATTTCATTTAGCAAAGATTTACTGACATCTATATGAGCAGAAAAGCTAAGGTTCAGCACAGACCAGTGCCAAAACCACCTAGTGGCAATGGCAAAGCTGAGAAAAAAGGGAAACTAGCCACTAGTTAAGCGATAGCCTCCCAGAACAGAGGAATCTCGTCTCTGGCCATGGCTGTAATTGGCTCAGGTGAGCACCTTTTCCCCTCGAAAGTGCAGCTTGCGTTCCTTCCAGAGATTCCACAGCACATAAGCCACCGTGATCACCTGCTTGCGCGTGTCCTGTAGCTTACCCAGCCCCAGCATTTTCCGCCACCAGTCCTTGATGGTAGTCGATGATGAAGTGATGATGTCTGCCTTATCGTCTGATCTTTGGAAACCGTGCCAAACCTTCCAGGAGAATGGGCACGCGAGGGATAAATGAGCAGCTGTCTCCACAGCTTGATCACAGAGAGTGGAAGAATCGGACTGTGGCCATCCCCTGTCCATCAGTTGATCAGCTGTCCAATTCCTGTTCTGCAGCAACAACCAAAGGTAAAATCTAGCCTTTGGTTCCGCCTTAATCTTCCATTGGTCAATCTGTAGCGCGAACTGGATGTCGTAAGAGGAGGCGGCCGAGTAGCAGCCATCCGCCGCCAAAGACCCATTGAAATCGTGTCCAGAGTCATTGTTAGAGCAATCGGCTGAAGCAGCTCCCAGAGACAAATGAATTGGTCCAGGAGCTCCTGACTATCAATGTGGTGCAGACGCTTCATCCAGTGATTCCCTACGAGGCTACGAGGGCCTCCTTGACCTTCAAGTTCCTCAAGAGAGCAAGCACGAATAATCCCGGGGCGGTCATAGCAGGTGCGTTTCCCTGGAGCCATCAACCGGACCAGAACCTCGCTCGGTCGCTATTCCTGATGGAAATCTGAGTGCCGGCTGAAAATCACTGCCATCTGAGGGGTCACAGGGAATGGCAGTGCCTATCCAAGGTCTCTGGTTGTTGCTCCACTCATACCAAGCCCAATGAAGCCGAAGTACCCTGCTGTAGTATTCCGTGTTTTTGATTCCCAGGCCTCCCACCGTTCTCGGCACACATATATTTTTCCAGTTAACAAAGCATTTGGCTCCACTGGCCTCTTTGCCATTCCAGAGGAAGTTCCTACAGATCTTATTCATCCTCTTAGTCGTTTGTTTGGCGCAATGCAGGTAAAGTAGCAATAGAAGTCAGCAGGAAATTGATCAAAGGCAAGCGCCCCAGGCATAGCAAGCAGCTTCCCCAATCATGAGATGTGTCATCTAGAGGAGAGCCAGGTTTCTTTCTGGTGGTATGCTGATGTTGAACATGAAATATTCTTGGATACTAAAATTTCATATTTAATTGACATAAAATAGGCCTAATAGTTGTTACCTTGTGAATTAATATATGCATGTAATTTTGTGTTTGGTAACTTGTTCACTGGTCTGGAGTCTACCAGTTACTCAGTTATGAAGTTGTTATTAGATATGATCGCATTTATGCAGTTCTCTTATAATGTTATTTTCCACAGTAAAATGGCGGTACTCATACGAAGATAACGGTGTCCTTCAATTTTAGGATGGTCTTGGTCATATATGTGTGCCGGTTATTTTCTTCATCCTGTATATCCATGGATTTCCAGTTAGCAATGGTTGGCTGATACTCCCTCCGTCCCATTTATGGGCCGGAGGAAGTATTTGATATAAACAGAATACTATGTGAAAGGGGATGGGCTTCCATGCGGTGGATGCACATGTGAAAATGAGTCGACATCTTGGTGTTGCAACCTCAGATTGAGTTCTTCAATGAGATTCAGTCCAGGCATTGAAGAACAAAGATTTCAAGTTGTTCGATCTACATTTAAGGTAACCATGCTAAGCGTCCTATTCTCTTACTCAGGTTACCGCTCTATATTTATTAGTTAAAACCATCAGTTTGGCGTCCCTCTTTTGAACGTTTGTTTAATTAGTAGCAGTATTTTTTAAGTGTTTCTACCATATCGCTGGAGGTTTTAGCGACGTTCTTGATATTAGACTGTAATTGCTGCTAGTTTGGGCTTGGTAATTTTTCCTTGCTTAATCTCGAATATGGAATCTTCTAAGAGTGATGCATATTTTGTAGTGTGACATACCTGAAGTCCCCATGTAATACCTAAGGGGTTCATTAGCCTTATAGGAGTGGATCTCAGGAAAGGAGAAACTCTGAACTCAGCCCTATTTTTAGCACAAAACAAGGAGGGAATAGGGGATATATGTAGGCTAGTCGTAGAGATTCGACCGTTACACACAAATTTGCACAACCAAACACACTCACTCGGAGGTTCCAACCAAGGCCACATTTTCGATAAAGAAGATCCAAGGTTTTCTATCTACAGGCTTTGATGTGTCAATCAGCAGCTCTATTACAAGTTCCTGCCGTCTGCTTATTATTACTGCCATTTTTTCTCTGGGGACAGCTCCCAGATGCAAGGCCCTGATTATTGCTAACAACCTAGACTTTTCAGTCAGCTTGGACTCGGTGGAAGTGTTTTTTTCCTTGAATTGACACTAGATAGCTAGGCTCTATGGTAACTAGTTCTGGTGCTTCCTTGTCAGCAGATATTAGTTCATTAGAAACTTCTGTGTGCTTGTCATCAGAAGCCTTCAGTTTTCTGTTCCAAAGAAGCCTGTCCAATCTGGAGGGTTGAGATTGTCGACTGAAGCACTACCATTGGTCCATTGCCCAACGAAGTTGCAAGAGTACTGTATGAAGGATTTCCATCTTGTCAACCGTGAAAGAATTGTATACCACTTACACCGGTGAACCAGAGAGGACCGGGAGCACACTGACGACGAGGATCCTTACTTCCCTTATCACCCACTCCCATTCTAGTATTTTACGAGCAGAAAGTAAGGTCTTTACTTCATCTCATAGATCTGAACCTTGGTAAATATGTCTTATGTTTTCCCTCTGATCTACTCACCTAGCCGCAGCCGGGATACCCTTACAAGGGACCTCTTGAAATCATCCCCGATAGTGGTGACCCGTGCAGGTCTCGCTTGATGAAACCATGGATCAGATGATATCGTTTTCGAGCTCTGACATAATCTATACGCCAAGCCATATCTTCGTTTTGGTCACCGTGTGCTACATAGCCGATTCAATCGACCACCCGGCCAAGTGGAAACCTTGTTTCCAAGCCGAGTTGTTCAATTTGGAAATTTGAAGTATGTTGCGTACTTCCGCTGTGAGTTGATTGTCTAAAGTTTGGCGTCATGCCAGATCCAGAAACAGCCTATTATTATTTTTCAACCCACTAGAGTCACCCACCTTATCACTAATAATGAAGACCTCATGGTCATTGTGTAAGAAACCAAGGAGCTGGAGTACCCTGAGGAAGGTATGGGGATAGAGCTCATAGGCACACATTACTTCCTTTCTATGAAACTTGTGCAATTATAGCTTTATCCTTGGTGACTCTTTGGCAAAGAAACGTGTGTGGTCCTATTGATCAGTGCACACAAGTTATATCTTCAGTAATGTGTACAATTTTTAGATTATCTTTAACGTGTATTCTGAGGAAAGTTGTGCGGGCTACTCATACCATCGCAGACGCTTTCTTTCCTTAAATTGTTTGTATTGTTGACATCCTCTGCACACAATTTATTTTCTTGAACCGTGGCGAATGTTTAATGATTAACACAATAGTTTTTTGCAGCAATATATTATTTGATACATGCATTTCATATCAAGTAGGTCACAATATGAATCTGAACATATGGACACGAACACAATTCATATCAATTAACATAATGCAACATTGTATTTATATATAGATTGATCATTATTTGATCATGTCCATGTACCAATGCAAGTAGCAAAGTATATATATTTGACATCTAACAGCCATGACCAGCATCGAGGGTGTAGCATTACAGGTGCAGAAGAATTGGGTAGTTGATCTTCTTGAATAAGGAATAAGAGAAATGCTCACATTGTGTCCTGCTTCATGCGTGTAAATGGGTATGTCACAAACTACTTTAGTGAGTCCTTGTAGATCAGCCGATGGTAGAAGAGTGTGGGTTGACAACCCTCCTACATGGATCTAAAATTTATTTGAACCTGCACATGGATCTACATTGATGAAGTTAACTTCACATTTTTTTTGAACAATCACCGGGGGGGAAAGGCTCCCCACCTGAATATATTACTCAAAGAGTCTGAAGCCGAGGCCACATACCAGTTTACATTAGAGCAAGGGTCGAGAAGAGAGGTAGTTCCGCCAAGACATGGCGGCCTCAGTACAAGCTGGTGTCCTGAAACGGTGGATCCAAAGGGAGAAGTTAGATACAATGTTCCACATAATGGTCGCGGCGTCGTGGCGCTCCCCTCTGAAGACGAGAGCATTACGAGAATCCCACAGCTTCCACAGGATGGTGAGAGCGACAGAAGGCCAGATGAAGAGGTCCAGTCCAGGCGGAGTGCGAGCCTCCCAAATGTCCTCCAGGGTCGAGGGCGTGTCGATGCCAAGCAACAGCCAAATCTGGGCTGCCGCCGGGCAAGTAAAGGCAAGGTGAGTAGCATCCTTGAAGTGGTGGTCGCACGTCACGCAGGAAGCATCGGCGGTGATCGTCTTGCGAAAGAGGTTCGCGCGGGTGTTCAAACTGTCACGACAAAGCAGCCAACCAAAGACCTTAACCTTAATGGGAACCTAGGAGCTCCAGATGTGACGCGCGTGGCGGTCGACATCCCTGCCGGGCAGTAGCAAGGAGTAGGCGCCACGAGAGGAGAAGGCCGAACCATGGTGAAGAAAGCGATCATCCGACGCATCGCTGAGCATAACATCCTGCAGTAACAACAAAATAGCATCGAACTCCAAAGAGGCAGTTACAGTTAGGCAATCCCGAAGGTAAGCTGGCAAACCATTATGCATAACATGGCACACCCGAACATTAGCATTGGTGGCGTGGAAGAACAAGTGGGGGTAGGTAGTCGCGAGGGGTTGGCTTGTGAGCCAGGAGTCAAGTCAGAAGAAGGTAGAGGTTCCATCGTTGGTGAGGACGAAGGAGATGTTCTGAAGGGCGGGCATGTGGTCGTGCACGGTCTTCCATAGGAAGGAAGTGTTGGTCGGGGCGCGGTTAGAGTCGAGGGGGTATTGGGAGTGGAACCAGTCGACCCAAGGCGGGTGAGGCACAAGCAAGGTTTTGGCAGCGAATTTCATGAACAGACAGTGGTTTTGAAGTTGCAGGTTCTTAATGCCTAGCCCTCCTTGGTCCCATAAATTGGATTATAACACATTCTACGTACATGAAGTTAACAATTGCTCCCGTAAATTGTAGCCTTTGGTTGTAAACATGTAACAACATTTAATGACATAAAGTAATTATAAAAAGTTGGATTCATAATTAGGAGACGTCCGTCAATGTTAATCCGGAGTTCATGGTCCAGATTCACACCTTCAACGTGTTCAAATATCAATGGAATTCATGCACGCACATGTCAAATAAAACTTGTATCCCAATTAAACATTGACCTAAGGAGATTTTTCAAGGATACGAATGACGTATCAGTCTCATAGAAAGCGACGCCAAGACGGCAAGAGTTTTACATGCAAATTAACCACGCCACAGCCAACAAGGCCAGAACACACCGGCTGACGACTACTCGCTAACAACCCACCCTACCTGCCTACTCGGGAGCGTCCCGTCCTCCCTAAGCAAACCAGCTGCTCGCCAGTTGCTTCCCTCGGTGTAGATCAGTTGCAGGACCATGTCAGCGGAGGGAGTCGCCCCATCAAAGACCACGGCGTTGCGGTGCTTCCATAGGGTCCAAAGAGCCAGGGAGATCACCGTCCAAACCTCCTTTCGACGCGCACGCGGTGGGTGCAAGGAAGTCCACCAGTCGATCAGGCGCGCGTCGATCGATGGGAGCCATTCCGGCCTCCCCCATCTACTCGTCAGGGTCGCCCACACCTGCCTAGCCAGCACACAACCCAGGAGGACGTGATCAATCGTCTCGGGTGCCTGGTCGCAGAAAGGGCAAGCCGCCGGGTGTGGCATGCTCAGTTCTGGTGAGCCATGGCCATCTTGCCCTCAGTGCCTGGTTCATGAGCGCCAAATTGGGAATGCCGAGGCCGCCCAACTCTTTTGGGGCGCAAACCGACTTCCACGCCACCAGGCAGTGCCCACCGTGCGCGCTCCGCTGGCCCTTCCAAAGGAAGCCGCGACACACCTTCTTCGCCGTTGCGAGTGTCATGGCCGGCAGATCGAGCGCCAGCATGGTGTGGATTGGCATGGACGCCAAGGTGGATCGAATGAGCTCGAGTCGCCCCGCGCGAAATAGAAGGCGCGCCTGCCACGCCGGAAGCCGATCAGCCATGCGCTCGACCAGAGGTTGCAGCTGGGAGGCCGAGGGCTTGCGGAGCCCCAACGGCAGGCCAAGGTAGCGGGAAGGCCAGCCCAACACCTGGCAGCCCAATTCCGCCATAATGAGCCGACTCTGCTCCGGCGAGCAGCGGATCGGGTGAGCCGAGCACTTTGCCAGGTTAGTGCATAGCCCAGAAGCCATCCCAAAATCTCGCAGGATCCACGTGCAGTTGCGGAGTGACTCGACATCCGGACAGAGGAAGGTGACGACGTCATCGGCATATATCGATGTACGGTCTCCCAGGCCTACCGCTCCCAGTGGCGCCAGGAGGCCACTGTTAGTGGCGTGTCGAAGCAGGTAGTGGAGGCCCTCCATGACCAGCACAAAGAGCAGGGGGGAGAGAGGATCCCCCTGCCTCAATCCCCTCCGATGGAAAATCACCTCGCCGGGCATGCCATTTAGCATCACTCGCGTGGAGGAGGAGGCCAAGAGCCCAGCGATCCAGGCGATCCAATTCGCCCCACAACCGATCTTGCCGAGAATCTCCAGCAGGAAAGCCCAGTCCACCGTGTCGAATGCCTTGGTGATGTCCAGCTTGAGCATGACCGCTGCCCGCGAGGATCTGTGCAGCCGCCGAGCCATCCCCTGGACCATCATGAAGTTGTCGTGCAGAGAGCGGCCACAGATAAAAGCACTCTGATGCGGCCCCACGAGATCCGGGATCCTAACCGCAAGGCGGAGGGCCAGAACCTTGGCAACCAGCTTCGGGAAACCATGTATCAGGCTGATGGGCCGAAAATCACGGACATCCAGCGCGTCCGGCTTCTTGGGAAGCAGCGTGATCATGGCACTATTGATCGACGTTAGGCCACGGAAGTCCCTCCTACCGAAGGCCCGAAAAGCTTCCATGATGTCCCCCTTGATAATGGACCAGCAAGCGACATAAAACCTCGCCGGGAAGCCGTCGGGGCCAGGCGCCTTGTCTAGCCCCTGAGCACGGACCGCCTCCCAAACCTCAGCCTCCGTGAAGTCTGCCTCCAGGTGCTGCAGGTCCCAACTAGGCAACCCGATCGTCTCGAGGTCAAGCGTATGAAGCCGCTCGGGCGCGTGACCGAGCAGATCGGCGAAGAAGGCGTCGACGGCCTCAGCCATGGTGTCGTGATCCGAGGTGAGCACCCCATCAACCCTCAGCTTCTCAATATAGTTCTTCCGCCTTCTATTACTTGCATAGGCGTGGAAGAAACCAGTACAAGCGTCACCCTCCTTGAGCCAAAGCACTCGCGATCGTTGCCTCGCAATCGATCTCTCGAGGAAGGCCAGACCCAACAACTTGCGCTTGAGGAGGCAGCGCAGGTCCCTTTCTCCCGCCGAGAGAGGCCTCCTCTCCATGGCTATGTCCAAGCGGAGGATCACCTCGTTGGCGATTGCAATCTGCTGCTTGATATTTCCCACATAGCGATCGCCCCAACTTGCCAAACTGCAGGCGGTGGCCTTCAATTTCGCCGCCAGGCGCTTGAAGGGGTTTTGAATGTGGGTGTGCCCCTCCCAAGCCTGGCGCACCACCTCATGGAACCCATCAACCTTAATCCAGAAAGCCTCAAAGTGGAACCGCCTACCATGCCGAAGGTCATGCTCGAGCACAAGGTGGAGCGGGCAATGGTCAGAGGCACTAGTGCCCAGGGCCGTCAACATAGAGTAGGGGAAGAGCGCCTCCCAGTCCACCGACACCAAAACGCGATCCAGCTTGACCAAAGTAGGTTCGGCCCGCTCATTGGACCAGGTGTACCTTCGTCCGTTGAGGTAGATATCCTTGAGGTCCAGATCGGAGATGCATCTACAGAACCGACCCAGAAGCCTCCTATTCACCCTATCGTTGCTCTTATCAGACATGTCTGTGATGAGGTTGAAATCCCCGGCCACCATCCAAGGGCCCACGTGCAAGTCTCTAACATCCCGTAGCTCGCGGAGGAAATCCTCCTTGGCTTCATCCTCAGAGGGCCACACCACCACCCCTTGATGCGGGCTCGTCATCGAAAGAGAGCTACCCGCAACCGCTAAGCTACCATAGGGCACTAGGCCTCCACCTCTGTCGCCACGGTGGCCAGGGGTGCGATGTCCCCATGCCAGCCGAAGAGGCCAACAATCGCCGCGATATGAGCCGGGCTTAGAGCCCTATCGAAAAGGGCCAAGTACGCCTGCAGCGCCTCATCATCGATACCTTCCCCCTCGCGTGCAATACCCAGCTGCACCATGAGGGTGCGTTGATGGCGCTTGATCGACGAACCGTCTGCCAGCCGCCCCCTGATCCTGTTGCTGCGTTTGACCACTGAAGGGGGGGTACGTCTCTTGCGCTTGGAACGTGACGCCGCGGGTCTGGCAAGGATCGTCGAGACTGGCTTGTTACAACTCGCACGAAATAGCTGCATCGGCACACTAGGCTGCTGCGCGGCACGGGTGGGGGGCTCCGCGGGGCCCGCGGGCTTCGTCACCTCCGTAGACGGCGCAGAGGATAGGCTGACAGCGAACGTATCGAGGGCCCCTACCAATCCCGACCCGGCTGAGACCGACCCTGGGTGAGAAACGGACAGGCCAAACCACGCCTCGGGATCCTTCCCCTATAGAGAAAAGCAGGGCGTCCCGTCCAAGCCAGGGGCGAGGACAGCTGCCCGCCTCGGGCCCTCCGCCGAACAGGAGCTCCCACGCGGGTCCGCAGCCGTTGCAGATACAAAACGCGCGGCCAGGCCTCCAGCTGTCTTGCTGAGGAAGGGCGAAGACCGAGTCTCCCTGGACTGTAGCGGCTCCAAAGCAGTCTCCATCTGCAAAGCAACTGCAGTGATGGGATCGGGTCCACTGCCATGGTTAGCTCAACTTCGTTCCTGACCACACCGCTTTCCACGTCAGCCATCTTGGCCCTCGAGCCCTCCGAGGATCCCGAAGACTCTTCGCCGCGCCGCTCGCCGGCGCCGGGACCAACCGCTCGCCTCCATGGGGCGACCTCTCGAGGCAAATCCACCGCCACGCGCCTGTGGCCGGAGCCATCACCACGCCGGCCCTGCCGGCTGCCGCGGCACCGGGTACCGTCCACCAGGCCGCGGGCGCAGCTGAACCGCCGGCGCGGGTTGCGAGCACCGCCAGGGCCCGACGCGTCTGCGTCGGGGAAGTCGAAGCCGCCACCGCCAGCGTCGCCGTCGTCGCCCGAGGAAGGAGCGGAGCCGCGCTCCATGTTCTCCGTGCTCACCAGGTGCACAAGGACCTTGTACTCCAGGAACGCCATCTCCAGCGGCACCAAGGCCGCCGCCGGCAATGCCCCGCCCTCCGCGAGCTCCACCTCCATGTCTTCCGTCGGCTCCTCCAACAGGAGAAGCTTCTCCTTGGGGATCCGGGAGGGGTCATCTGTCCAGCCATAGACGCTGAAGCTGCCCATGTCCTCCCGGTTTGCCGTCGTCGTGCCGAGCCGCTCCACCCAAGCCGAAGAGCCGAGAATGGACCTCGCGGTAGTAAGGTTCCACGCGTGCGGGGGCACGCCCTCCATCTCGAGCTGGCCGCGGTAGAGGAACCGCCGCCGCTCGGCCTGAAGCTGCCTGTTCCACAGAGAGACGCGCAGCGAGAAACCACGACCGTGCACCTCGCCGGCCGCCAGCACTGCGTCACGCGCCGACCGCGAGTCGAACACCAGCAGGAAATCGGCCGGCCAGAAACGGTGCACCGAGAAAGCACCCTCATCACAGCGGCCCGCCGCGGCCATCGCCGCAGAGACCCGGTGAGCCGCCACCCGAGGACGAGAGCCGATGGTCACCGCAACCAGACTCCACCGGAGCGCCGCTTCCGCCGCATCGACCTCCTCCGAGCGGTAGACGACGCAGCTCTCCGAGCCCGGCCGCAGCGCCGGGGAGCCAGGTCGCCTGCGCCGACTCGACACGCCCTCGTCCGCCACATCGCCGACCGCCGGCAGCTCCGAGGGCACCCTCGCTGCGGGGGGGACAGGAGGGCCCAGGCGAGCGTGCACAGGGGTGGTACGCTGAGGCGCAGCGGCCGGCCGCTGCTCGGCCGAGCCCCGGGCGGCGGAATCCACGGCCGGACCCAGCCTGTCGCGAGCGCGCCAAGCCTGACGAGGGGGCACCGGAGGCGCCGCCCCGAGACCGACCGGGGGGCCGAGACGAGCCCGAGCAGGCAGAGGCGACGAGCGAGAGCGCGGTTGGCGGCACTCCCGGGCGACCTACGTTGTACCAACACACTTGCATCGAAAGATGCGACATGATTATTAAGCCACACAAGGTCTAAAATAGTGATATGTATTGCCAATCTTCAAGTGAACAGCATAGATGAATAACTCGGATTCCATTCGGTAAACTTTCGATAACACAATTTCATCTCAACACCGTCTTCAGACATACTCTGCTCCAAGCATGAAGATAACCTCATAAAATCCCTACGAATTATAAGAGACTCCAAGTTCTCTCGAACATGAATAATTAAATGGAAACAAGCCCATGTGTTCTTCATATTTTGAAGAAGGTGAGCCATTGATGATTCATCTGAAACCTTCAGAGCCTCTTCAAGTGATCCGGGAGAGAAAATTGAATGCAGGAACTTGAGTATACACAAATCTAAAAGTTTCATTCCAAAATATAGCAGTTTATCCATATAGGGAATTAGATCAAGTTAGTTATAGCATCTACAACACAAGATGCTTATCTAGACGCAAGCCTTCAAAAAGATAAACATAAAAGCAATATACAAGTCTAAGTATTTCGCTGCGTTAGTTGGCATCGATGTCAGATCTGACCCAAGGTTTTTATCAACAAACTGTTGATCTATTGGGAAATTATCCTAGCTCTCGGCGTTGGAGATGTCCTACCAACTGGGGTAAAAACGAGAAGGGACGGAGAAACAACTTGTCATTAACGGCCAAGATCCACGTGTGCGGCTCTAGGGTTTTCATCGATGTCTATGTACTCGGCCAGGATATTGGGGACAACAAGCGCGTAGTGATTCGCGCGTGAGATGGTAATTTGCTTCTAGGCGACCAAATGTTGCGCGAGCTCCGGGTGTCTCGGTTGCGTCTTGGACCGCGACAAAGTAGGGTTCAAACTGGATTTCGATAGATTATACTCTCTCCATTCCATAATAGATGACTTCCAAATAGATGAATCTAGACTACATTTAATTCAAGATACATCTATTTGCAAGTCATCTAATATGAAACGGAGGGAGTAGAACATATAATCATATGTCATTGGTGAGGATTGGATAAAGCGATTGGGTAGGGATGCAAATAGGATAAGTGGGAAAATGAGGGTTTCTTCGCTGAAGCAAGGGGGGGAGGCTTTTGGCGCTCCGATGAAACTTTTTGCATTTGGTTTGGATTGTCTTGTCATGAAAAATATGGCACGCAGTTCTTAAACGGAAAGCGTGTTTTATACTATGAAGAACGAGTGAATTTGTTTTTTTTCATCCGTGTGCTATCCTATAGGATTTTCAAACGTTTGAAAAGCGCCAAACGGATGTGTCAAATTTTTTGAAAAGTGCGACACAGAGGTGTCTTGTGAACTTAACACTAAAATATTAGTCAAACATGCTCTACAAATCAAGTCTCTGGAACATTTGACGTTGAGTCCATTTTCTATTTTGTAAGAATATATTGAATTTATACGCTTTTACCGGTCTAAATTCAATTTTAAATCGCTAATACTTTAAAAACAAGTAAAAATGCATGAAATGAGTTGATATTCTTATCATATCATTGTGAAGCGATCTAATGAACACAAATCAATTTTCATAAATTTCGCACAAACATTTTGTTGGTAACTACACACTTTTTAGTGTCCTTGATCAATTTCCATGTTTGAGAAAGCCCGAATGTGTTTAAGGGGAGGTCACCAAACACTAGTACAAAACAGGCCTTTGGATATGAGCAAAGGCCACGGCCCGAACACGAACCGGTTCTACTGGCCGAATTGCACCGGTTCGTGAGGATGGGCTTTAGAACCGGTTCGTGTGGTGGGCCCGAGCCCAACGGCAACCTGCCACCACACCTGTAGAACCGGTTTATAGTACAAACCGGTGCTAAAGGTGTGGCGGCAGATTGCCGTTGGGCTGGGGGCCCGCTAGAACCTTTAGCACCGGTTGGTGCTACCAGCCGGTTCTAGTGTCCCACCTATAGAACCGGCTGGTGCTACCAACCGGTGCTAAAGATACAGCTATGTATACTCCTTCTTCTCCAACATGAGCCGGCCAAGCTCATTCTCTGTTTTTGAAGCTCACTTCTCTCTTTGCTCGAGTTCATCCTCCATTTTGGCCAAGATTTGTGAAAATTTGAAGAAACCCTTCTACATCCAAGTGTTCACAAAGGTTAGCAGCTTTGTCCTCTCTCATTTTTGCTAGATTAGCTTGTGCTATGCTCTATATGTGTAGATTTGTGGACTTTAGTTTGGGAGCTAGCTATATAGTGATATGTGGAGTTTATTTGATTTATATGCACTTTGAGCTCAAGTTAATTAGTATGCATATTTGTAGTGATTGCTTAGTGCCTTCCCACACACGGACGTATAGTTACCACCGTCGATCGCCCCCATCGTCCCTCTTCACCGGCACCGCCTTGGTGAGCCTCTATATATGTGTTTCTTATTTTTTTATATAAGAAAATTTATTTGTATGATTTAGATAGATACTTGTCTAATTTTCTTACTTATATGATTCTTTGTTATACATAGTGCGATGGTTATGGTATCCGCGCATGTCGGCCCTCGTCCTGTCTATGATTCGGATGTGGTATATATATATTATATTTTATAACTATTAATTTGTTCCATTTTTCGTGTTTGACAATGATGACCAATTAAGTTGACATAGATATTTTTATCTAGGAGGTATGTGAACTGGAGATTGAAACTGACCCTCTGGTTGAGCGGTTAAATTTAGTTGAAAAAAAAAACGAGTATTTGAAAGAAAATTTGAAAAAAGTTGAAGAAGAGAAGATGATATTGGAATTGTATGTTGCCGATGTCGTCGGTGATCACAAGAACAAGATGGATGTAATGCGCATGAAGATTAGGAAAATTAGAAAATATGCCCTTACTAAAGAGGCTTGGTATCATTATGTTGTTGGAGCAATTGGTACCTTTGTTGCGATATTGATCGCATTTATTATTGCATTTAAATGCTTTAGGTAGATAGTTTTATGTTGATTTTATGATAATAAGTATGTGTATGAACTTTATGTATGATCAACTTTATGTATGATCAACTTTATGTATGAACAACCTTTATGCATGTATGATCAATTTATGTATATGAATTACTTGTATTAATTTTATCTTTTCGATGTTGTGCCATTATGAAGATGAGTCGGCAATGGATGTACGAAGACTGACGCTCTGGCGAGTTTATTAATGGCTTGCATAGTTTTCTGCAAGTGGACGAGGCTAACAAGCGGGATGGTTTTATGTGTTGTCCATGTGGTGTCTGCAAGAATAATAAGAGCTACTCTGACTCAAAAGATATTCACCTCCATCTGTTTAAGCATGGTTTCATGTCCGGCTATAACTGCTGGACCAAGCACGGAGAAAGAGGGGTTCTGATGGAAGAGAATGAAGAAGATGAGAATGATGACAGGTATCCTGGGTTCCAGCTGCCTGAATACGGTGGTACAATGGGGGAACAGAATGAAGAACAAGAGAAAGAACAAGAAGGTGAAGAAAAGGCATCACATGAGCACGATGATGAGCTTCGCCGTGTCATTGTTGATGCACAGAGAGGATGCGAAAGCGAAAGGGAGAAGTTGAAGTTCAATCGCATGTTAGAGGATCACAAAAAAGGATTGTACCCAAATTGCGAAGAGGGAAACACAAAGCTCGGTGCCGCACTAGAATTGTTGCAATGGAAGGCAGAGTATGGTATACCTGACAAGGGATTTGGGAAAGTACTGAAAATATTTAAGAAGAGGCTTCCAAAGGATAACGAATTGCCTGACAACACTTACGAAGCAAAGAAGCTTGTCTGCCCTCTAGGACTAGAGGTGCAGAAGATACATGCATGCCCTAATGACTGCATCCTCTATCGTGATGAGTACGAGAATTTGAATGAATGCCCGGTATGCGGTGCATTGCGCTATAAGATCAGACGAGATGACCCTGGTGATGTTGATGGCGAGCGCCCCAGGAAGAGGGTTGCTGCCAAGGTGATGTGGTATGCTCCTATAATACCACGGTTGAAACGACTGTTCAGAAACAAAGAGCATGCCAAGTTGTTGCGATGGCACAACGAAGACTGTAAGAAAGACGGTAATTTGAGACACCCCGCTGATGGGTCACAATGGAGAAAAATCGAGAGAATGGAAGAAAAGGAAAATGACAAGTTTACAAAGGACCCCAGGAACATATGGTTTGGTTTAAGTGCAGATGGCATTAATTCTTTTGGGGAGAAGAGCAGCAATCATAGCACATGGCCCATGACTCTATGTATCTACAACCTTCCTCCTTGGAAGTGCATGAAGCGGAAGTTCATTATGATGTCAGTGCTAATCCAAGGCCCTAAGCAACCCGGCAACGACATTGATGTGTACCTAAGGACATTAGTTGAAGAACTTTTACTGTTGTGGGATAAACCAGGTGTACGTGTGTGGGATGAGAACAAACAGGAGGAATTTGATCTACGAGCATTGTTGTTTGTAACCATCAATGATTGGCCTGCTCTTAGTAACCTTTCAGGATAGACAAACAAGGGATACAAGGCATGCACACACTGTTTAGATGAGACTGAAAGTATATATTTTCCCAACTGCAATAAGAATGTGTACCTGGGACATCGTCGGTTTCTTCCGACCAATCATCCCTTAAGAAAGAAAGGCAAGCATTTCAAAGGCGAGGCAGATCACCGGAAGAAGCCTGTCCGCCGTACTGGTGATGATATACTTGATATGGTCAAGGATTACCAGAGCAAGTAGTCTTTGGAAAGGGTCCTGGTGGAAAATCTGTTCCGCATGACGCTGACGGACACGCACCCATGTGGAAGAAGAAATCTATATTTCGGGACCTACCCTATTGGAAACACCTACATGTCCGCTCTGCAATCAACGTGATGCACGTGACGAAGAATCTTTGCGTGAACCTGCTAGGCTTCTTGGGTGTGTATGGGAAAACAAAAGATACACCGGAGGCAAGAGAGGACAAGAAACATATGAACGAAAAAGAAGGCATGCCCCCAAAGCAGTACGAGGGTCAAGCCAGCTACGCTCTTACCAAAGCAGAGAAGGAAATCTTTTTTGAATGTCTGCTCAGTATCAAGTTCCCGTCTGGCTTCTCGTCGAACATAAAGGGAATAATAAATATGACAGAGAAAAAGTTTCAGAACCTAAAGTCTCATGACTGCCACGTGATTATGATGCAACTGCTCCCGGTTGCATTGAGGGGGCTTCTACCAGAAAATGTTCGATTAGCCATTAAAAAGCAATGTGCATTCCTCAATACAATTTCTTAGAAGGTAATCAATCCAGAAAGTCTACCAAGGTTACAAAATGATTTGGTACAATGTCTTGTTAGTTTTGAGTTGGTGTTCCCACCATCCTTGTTCAATATTATGACGCACGTGCTGGTTCACCTAGTCGACGAGATTGCAATTCTGGGTCCTGTATTTCTACAAAATATGTTCCCCTTTGAGAGGTTCATGGGAGTCTTCAAGAAATATGTTCGTAACCGTGCTAAGCCAGAAGGAAGCATCTCCATGGGCCATCAAACAGAGGAGGTCATTGAGTTTTGTGTTGACTTTATTCCTGAACTTAAGCCGATTGGTCTTCCTGAATCGCGGCATGAGGGGAGAATGGGTGGAAAAGGAACGCTAGCATCGCGCCCAATAATATGTAGGGACGCAGAATCTTGGAAGAAAGCACACAATATTGTTCTACATAATTCTGCCTTGGTGGCCCCGTATGTCGATCAACACGAGAATATTCTACACTTAAAAAACCCGGAGCAGTCTGAAGTCTGGATTAAGAAGGAACACAATAGGACTTTCGGCTTGCAAGACCATCTCACGGGTAACGACACTGTTGAAGAGGAGTTGTACTTGTTGTCCGGCACACCATCTTTGACTATAATGACTTTCAAAGGGTATGAGACAAATGGGAATACATTTTACACGATCGCCCAAGATGAAAAGAGCACCAACCAAAACAGTGGTGTCCGCTTTGATGATGCAATCAACAATAAGCAAAAGGTCACATATTATGGTTACATAGAGGAGATATGGGAACTTGACTATGGACCTGATTTTAAGGTCCCTTTGTTTCGGTGCAAATGGTTCAATCTGACAGGGGTAAAGGTAGACCCGCAGTACGGAATGACAACAGTGGATGTCAACAATCTTGGGTACAGAGAGGAACCATTCGTCCTAGCCAATGATGTGGCTCTGGTTTTCTATGTGAAGGACACGTCTAGCAAAACGAGAAAAAGGAAAGATAAGGAAGCGAATACATCATACGGTGAACCAAAGCGCCACATAGTTCTTTCAGGGAAAAGAAACCTTGTGGGAGTGGAGGACAAGATAGACAAGTCAGAAGATTATGAAAAGTTTCATGAAATTCCTCCCTTCACAGTAAAGACTGACCCAAGCATCGTATTAAATGAAGAAGATTGTCCATGGTTACGGTGCAAAAAGAAAGGGAAACACGCGAAGAGATAGTATGCAGGGAATCCGAATGATTTGTATTCGGTCGATGAACTGAAAGATTTCTATGTGTAGAACAAAACACAAGGTTTCCCCTGCATACAGCCCGACGGTGACTCATGAATGCAAGCATATCAAAGCACCATCGGACGTATGCAGGGAATCCGAATGATTTGTATTCGGTCGATCGATGAACTGAAAGATTTCTATGTGTAGAACAAAACACAAGGTTTCCCCTGCATACAGCCCGACGGTGGCTCATGAGTGCATTTAATGATTTATTTTGTGCCAAATGACCCTGAAAATGGAAAGCATCTACAAATGAACTCATAAAACGTTGAAACTTGGCATGGTATCATCATTTGACCCATATAACATGTGTGCAAAAGTTGAGAGGGTTACGACAAAAACTGGATGCACTTCGTGTACAAACTGGAGCATCTCTTTCGAAGTGTGAGGGTTTTAGACGAAAACTCATCTGTTACAAAAGCATTTCATTTTTCTAAACTCTTTTGAACTCAAGACTTTTTGTGCATTCAATATGCACCATTCAAAGCCACATACTAAAATTTGAACCCTTTCTGACTTCATTTGCTATTTTTCATGCATTTAATGATATATTTTGTGCCAAATGACTTCAAAAGAATTACTAAAAACAAATAATCAATAAATATAAAGTATATATCTTTACGAACCGGTGCTAAAGGTCTCCACTCTTCCCGCTGAAAATTTGCCCGAAAAAATGAGTAAATTGGAGACCTTTAGCACCGGTTTGTGTTACCAACCGGTGCTAAAGGGTCTTTAGTACCGGTTCGTGATACAAACCGGTTCTAAAGGTATCCGCTATATAACCCCGCCTCCTCACGGGGCAAACCACCGCCGCCCAGATCGAAACTTGACGCCCCCAGGCTGCTGCGCTCCGCCGTCGTCATCGCCCTCTCCGCCAGGCCGCTGCGCTCCGCCGCCGTCGTCGCCCTCTCCACCGACGCCCTCTGGTGAGCTATCCCTCTTCCCCTGATGACCACCTCCCCGCCGAGTCCCTCGAGCGTCGCCGTGGGCCGACATGGTCGTAGCCCTCGCCGCCGACGCACGCCCGCGGCTTCTCTGTCGCCGCTGCACCACCGGAGGGCGTCAGTGGAGATCAGGAATTTGCTAGGATAATGAACATTTTTGCTAGGATAATGAACATTTTTGCTAGATGAATATGTTGCTATAGATGTATATGCCACTATGCAATTTTCTGCTAGATGAACATTTTGCTAGATGAACATTTTGCTAGCTATATGAACATTTCTGCTAGATGAACATTTTGCTAGATGAACATTTTTGCTATATGAACATTTTGCTAGATGAACATTTTTCTAGATGAACATTTTCCTAGATGAACATTTTTGCTAGATGAACATTTTTGCTAAATGAATTTTTTTGTTGTAAGCCTTGTAGTCAAGTATATATATGCTAGGCGCCAAAAATGTTTTAAAAAAACTTATGTATTGTTATATTGTGAGTATTGTTAGTACATATTGTTTATATAATGTTGTATATATTGATTTTAGTTTCATTAATACGTTTTCGGCGACATATGTTCTAAAAGACATATTTAGTATATATATTGTTCTAAATATCATTATTATATATATATATGAGATGTTCTACAATTTGAGCTATAGATCAATAGCTATTAACATGCAAATATTGAGATATTTTTAGTTGTAATTTTATTAGTTTCATTAGTGAGAATGCCGGGGCCTCATCCTCGTTACCGTCGCGCTCCGGGAGTTCTTGACGGGATGTGCAATGTCTGGGACTGGGCTCCGTCGGGATGGCATTGGGAGGTGGTTTCCGGGGTGCGTCGCTTAGCGAGGAATCCGGGTCTTGTCGTCGACCCGGATCTTCTTTGGTGGCGGTCGCGTGGGCCACAGTCGGTGCGGAGGGAGCCTGCCCCCGAGGAGGTTGTACGCCGACGTATCAGGGAGGAGGACGACCACGTCCGTCGCTACATGGTGGCGTTGGACGCCGGGTACTACAGTTTATGGCAGGTGCTTCAGGGATCTCACCCTAGCTACGAGTGGGTGATGGTTCCTTCTCATTGGGTGTCCACCGCCAGCCGGAGCCGACGTCGTTTACTGTTTTAGCTAGTGATATGTTATATATATATATATATATATATATATATATATATATATATATATGTACTAGCTCTAGTGATCGACATATATATTAGTGTTGCATATATGTGAACTAGATTATTCGAGATGTAAGCTGGATTATTATTCTAATATTATTGTTGCATGTGAACTTGATTATTTGAGATGTCATTTTCTATATTTGCTTATACTAAATTGTTTTATCTTTTTCTGCATCTCGTCGATATTACTTAAGCTATGGACAACGTGTTCAATAGCGGCAGAGAGCAAAAAGATGATATGTACGAATTTATCGCCGACGCCGGTATCGGTCCTCATGATGACGCCGATATCGGTCCTCATGATGACGCCGATATCGATGATGATGGCTCACGATATCTGAACGATTCCGGTGAGGGAATGTTTGACCAAGGAGAAGAACAAGATCTTCAATTAACAACAAAGTCTGCCGAGGTATATATATATAAATATATATAAGGCCTCTGGTGATCATAAAATTTACAAATAATTAATTTATCACTAATAATTAACAAATATTTCTTCTTCTAGAAACCCGGATCGAGCAAATCTTCTTCAAGCAAAGCAAAACGTGGCCCGGCCAAATTGCCGCGGGATGCTGTAAAGTACAACATCGATGAGATCGGTTTGAATGGCCAGCCGAATGCTCCGGAAGCTCACGTGAAGAAATGGATAGCTATATGCGGAGTAATTGTTAGAGATAACATCCCGATTAGCACTCAAGAATGGCATCAGCCAAAGGAAGGTGGAAACAAGAGTTTTGTCAGCGATAGAGCAAAAGAGTATCTTTGGGCTAAACTCTTATCATATTTCATCCTATCGGATTGGGCGACACCAGACGATGTATTGAAAGTCAAGCATGCTGCTCTTAAGAAGATGGGAGAACTATTCCGATCTTGGAAGGTAAAGCTATGGTCCAAATACGTCGCTAGTAATAAGAAGACTCCAATTTTCACTGGAGCACTAGCGAAGGTAGAAGCACATTGGGACCAATTTGTGGGGAACAACGAATCAGATGAAGCTAAACTTCGGTCGGAAATAAATAAGATTAATGCTGAGAAGCATAAGCTTTTCCATACCATGGGGACAGGTGGCTACAAGTCCGCGTCGCCTAAGTGGGATGCATTTGAGAAGAAGCTGATTGTTGCAGGGGTCACTCTAGTCACAATATATTTTCCACCCAGGTGCAGGAGTGGGTTTTTTGGGCATGGGGGAAAGTTGGACCCAAAGACAGGGAAGGTGATTATAAAGGAAAGTCTTAAAGGAGCCGATCAAGAGATACTAAATGCAATTGATGATGCTAGGAATGAGATTTTCATCCCCGAGAGAGAGAACGACGAGCTTACACGCGCCCTCAAGAATCCTGAACATCCGGGACGAACGCGAGGCGTAGGCGTTGTTCCATGGTATGAGGGGTTTGCGGAGTATAAAGATACTTACAAAAGCCGTGCAAGAAAGAAGAAGCTGGAAGCAGACCGTCTTTCAAAGTTGGAAAATGCTATGAAGGATATGCAGGAGCGACTATAGGCGTCACTTAGCCAGCAACCGCAACCAACTCAAGATCCACCTGAAGCAACTACCGTCCCATCTATGACGAAAAGCAGTGTGGGCTCCACGGGGGTCGATGATGGTCACTACCCCGTGGATGATATCACAGAGCAGAAACGTTGCGAGCTAATCTTCAAAATGAACAATATATCCATTAAGGTGGCGGACGGCTTTGCTTTAACGAATCCACCTGGAGCACTGCACCACTGCAATCCGATTCCACCTGGCTATGCTCGTGTCGGGGTGGATGAAGTTGTGACGGAATATCAAGAACTAAACCTTGATATTCATCGAGGTGAAGGGCAGAAGACCCTCATAGAAGCCAAACAAAGTGGTATCTATCTATGGAGAAAACAATGGATCATATTTCCAGCCATTATGTCAAGTCCAACGCGTTCGACATCAAGTTCACCACCACCCCTCGAGATGGAGTGCATCCCGACTCCGCAGCACCAGCCGAGTCCTGCACCCCTCCCCGAGATGGAGCGCAGTGCGACTCCGCAATATCAACCGAGTCCTGCACCATCCATCCCCGAGATGGAGCACAGTGGGACTGATCCGCTGCGACGTCAGCCGAGTCCTGCACCATCCATCCCCGTGGAGCGCAGCGCGACTCCGCCACGTCAGTCGATTCCACCACAACCACCCCACATCGCGAGTCCGCAGCGCCAACCGATCCCACCAGCTCCCCCAGTGATGGATAGAAGGCAAACACGACAATCAAAAATTAATCGACCTCCGCCGCGTCATAGGAGTCCACCGAAGAAGAAACCAAAGAAAGTTAAACCCCAGAAGAGTCCGCCGGTCTTACCCTGGGATAGGAGTGTAGCTGAAACCAAGGCCATAGTGGATGAAGCCGTGGCGAAGCACCTTGCACCAAAACCTCCCCCGCCACCGAAGGAGAAAATACCCGAGGTAATAGTACAACACTTCTTGAAGATGTTTGAACCCCCTGTTAAGACCGTGTTCTCGGACTACGAACGCTCTATTAACAAGTCATTTCTGCAAAAGGGTTCAAGAAGCAGCCACTCAGGCAGTAAAAAATGCGGAAAAACTGTTGCCCAGCTCGGAGAACAGACAATGCAACCGATAGCCCCGCTCAAGGTGAATACCAAGCAGCAGGAAGAGATAACCGACGAACAAAGAGCATTTGCTAGAGAGGCGGGTCTTACTATTGAACAATTTTTAAACCTTGATGATTTGTCCGGTGAGCCAGCTCCAAAAAGGAAATATGAAAAAGGGGAGCCTATGGTCACTGAAGAAGAAGAGAATCTATTATGAACGCAAATGCGCAACTTGCATAAGTGGTACATCACAGAAGCTATACCGTTCGAGATACCCGGCTTCTGGAATCCGATCAGGCGAGATTATTTCGACAATGGAACTGGTGACTTGTGGATTGCAAATGAAGAATTATTTTAGTTATTCCATCAATTGACACTCGACAAATCTATCGTCAGTTTGTATTGTCTGTAAGTGATTTCTTTCTAGCTCAGCTCGTACGTTATTGACTGTATTATCCTCACTATATATATTCTTTTGTGTGTGGTATTACGCATAATGAAGATGTACGAAATGAGAAAAGATGGATTCTTTGGCATTGGGTTCATTGATCCAAATATCATACATGAAGTAACAGTAAAACATAATACAGAATTCGCGGAGACCCTTTTGCTTAAAAGTTTGAGGGATCTACATGCAGAAGAACATATACTATTTCCTTACAACTTCAAGTGAGTGTCATTATTTTGTACTACAAATTATAGTTTTGTTTACTCGATATTGTTATATAAGTGATACCCGCTTACGTGTGCGCAGCTATCACTTCATCTTGATAGACATTGAAATGGAAAAAGGAATGGTTACAGTAATGGACTCACTACGTAAAGATATTAGTGAGTATATAGAAATTAGGAACTCATTCGTCAGGTAATTTTAATCATTATCACACATGTAGGCTTCTTTAGTGTTCACTTTAAGTTTCTGTTATATCAAGTAATTAACTCCTTTATTCATTTTATTTGACGACAGAGTTTGGGAAAAGTTCAAAAAACTCGAGCGCGATGAATGGAAGGAGAAGCTGACGTGGCAGTACGATAAATATGTGAGAGAACATTCGATTTAATTATATTTCTAGTTTCAATATACCATTATCATATATATGCTTGATTATTAAATATGTTTGAATTCTATTTTGTTGTGAAGTGTATGAGGCAGACATCGGGGACTGAACCTTGTGCTTACATCGTAATGGAGAACATTCGCTATATGACCGAAAAGATTAATCAAAGAACAATGATGGTACGTAAATACTATCTAGACTTTGTTCTTACCATATGTAATATATTCATATATTGATCATCTTCTTTAAATAATAAGATTTGGGAGAAGCGGGATAAACTCGACATAAATGATCGCATGCGAGCACTTCAAGAGGAAATAGCGGGATTTCTTCTTCGTGAAGTCATAAATAAGTCGACCGGAGAATTCCCTTACCATATGTAATAGGAAACTGGTGTGTTGTCCATACGATGTATACTGTATGTATATTCAAATGCCCTCCACTGTTGTGGGCTCGAGGCAAGCAAAGAGGGGCGGTGGTGAGGCACTAGTACTATATATGATGTATATATATGTTGGTGGTACGATAATTCTACTATATATGATGGTTCTAGCTAGCTACGAGATATTCTGCATGTATATATATATGCATTGTACATTATGTAATAGCGTAAAATAAACAGTAATCCTAAACCCAAAAGAAAAGAATTAATAAACCCTAAACTATTAAAACCAAAAAGAAAATAATTAAAAAAACATAAACCTCTAAACCTTTAGAATCGGTTTGTGTTACAAACCGGTGCTAAAGGTTTCCGAGCCCTCGCGCCCGACCTTCCACCACGTGGCTGGCTGCAGAGCTTTTAGAACCGGTTCGTGAGCAACCGATTCTAAAGGGGTTCACCCTCTATCACCGAACCTTTAGCACCGGTTGCCAAAACCGGTTCTAATGGCCTCCCAGAACCGGTTCTAATGACCTGTTTTGCACTAGTGAAAACTCATTGTTTCGCCAACTCAGGTTGTTTAGTAGGCTATTGCTTACCGTTTTAGAGTCATGAGGCGAATACCACATTTGAAAAACCACATGGTGCACTTACAGGAATTGTCAAAAATCATAGATTTAGTCAATCTAGGCTTGTTTGGTGGGCTCATGCTTACTTTTTCGAGTCACGTGACGATTTCAATGTTGAAAGAACCCTGGGATGCGCCTATAACAAGGTCAACAAAAATACTCACAGTTTTTACCGTTTCGTGGGCTAAATCACCGTTTTGGAGTATCGGAGTAATTTTCACGTTGAATGAACTACGAGGTGCACCTACAAGGAGTTCGCAATATCTCTTAGGTTTGGCCATTTCGGGCTCGTTTCATGGGTTATTAGGGCCGGTGTGTTTGGTTAGTTTCTCTCTCGGGTCTAGCTGGGAGGAGAAAAATGAACCAGGCTAAGCAGGGTCTGGTTGAGGAAATCAAAAAGAGAAAAGACTGACATTGTCAGGTTGTTTGGTTGCCCGTATGGTGGTTGGTGGGTATGTGGTCTGCATATGCGTGTTGTTTGGTAGCGATGGATTTCTGCATGCGGTGTGAGAGGAGCATTTAGCCTGGCATTGGAACTGATGGAATCTTTCTCACCTCGTGTTCCATTGGGGCCTGACTCGCTGAGAAGCTCAAAAAGATCGTTCCGCTGGAGCCTGACCTGGAGGTGCGTTAACATCGTGCCATGCATGTAAAAAGTGCCCCTGTTGTTTGGTTGCTCGTGTCGAAGCGAAAGATTCCTGACACATGCAGCGTACCAACCACCACGAGGGCAACTAAACACGCCATTAATCCCTGTTTTGGTGTCCCAATGCGATTACCATGTTGAAGAGATCCCATGGTTCATCTATAGGGAACTAATCAAAACTCAAAGTTTTGGTTGACTCGAGGCCGAGGAATCCTACGGTGCGCTTATAGGTAGGTCGTCAAAATTCCCATTTTGCTAGATTCGGGCCTATTACATGGGCTATTGCTCATTGATTTGGGGTCCCTTAGCGATTTTTACATTTGAGAAATCCCGAGTGCGCTAACACGAAGGTATCTAAAAAGGACAATTTAGGTCGATTCGTGCTCCTTTCATGTGCTACAACTCACCATTTTGGCGTATTGATGTGCTACAACTCACCATTTTGGCGTATTGCGATAATGTTCGCGTTTAGGGAACGTGGATGTGCGCTTAAAGGGGTTCTCAACATTCACAGTTTAAGTTGATTCAGACACATTTTTGTAGGTTATTAATCAGTTTTCATCTTTGGGGATTGCTGAATCTCAATCGACTAATATTTAACCAAGTCTCGACAAATGCTACATTCGTGAGATCGTGTATGAAGGTGTATGAAAAAAAACTATTTTTTATTTTACATATTTTTACCACTTGAGTGATACTTCGTTAAGTCTTAGTCGACTGAAATATAAACATACCCTTCATCTTTTAGTGTAAAATAGTAAAAAAAGTTACTTTTCATCTTCTAGTAAAGAAGGGTAAAAGATCTGGATTTTTTTTATGGGGCACATCTCTTTCTCTCCAAGATTTACAAGAAATCCATTCCGAATGTATAGTAAATGGGCCCCAATTTTATTTATGCGACTGCATGCATGCATATGGATCCATCCATAATGACACGAAATAATAAATTAAAAAGAGACCAATGCATGTGACAGACTGATAAAAGATGTTACATTACACACAGCTGCTGCAGCATGCATCTCTCACTCTCACTCACTCACTCACTCACACTCGCTCTCACTCCCGGTCTCTTCACACATGGCATGGCATGCAGTCGGTCGGGCATGCAGCTAGCCGGCCATGAGCACGGACCCGATGCAGCCACACAGTGCTCCATCTTCCGGCCAGCCATGGAGCCACGCCGAAAGGCCTGCGCAACATGTGTGTGCTGTGCGTACCCACTTATCGCCGGCATACTTGAATTAATAACTGGATTGATACACCTTAATCTACGCTTCGACAACAATGGCGACGGCGTCAGGCCTGATCGCCGCCGGCTGCTCCGGCCTGAGCATGTTGCGGTCGTCGCGGATCACGTCTTCGTCGGCCACCACCGCAGCAGCAGCAGCAGCAGCTTGCCCGCCGTCGACCGCCGCCGGCAGCACGTCGATGGGGTGCACCTCGGCGCCGCAGCTGATCCTCCCCTCGGTGGGCGCGCCGCCGCCCTGCTGCTTGGCGGCGCCGGCCACCTCCCTGACGTGCTCCGGCAGCTTCATCTCCTCGTGCACCAGCACCACGGCGGCGGGCTTCTTGTTCCGGTACGCCATGTAGAGCGCCATCTGCGCGATGCCGAAGACGAAGCCCAGCACGTTGGGCCCCGCCACGAACACGTCCTTCTTGAGCGCGCCGTACGCGAACCAGATGACCGCGCTGAGAACCAGGAAGAAGGACAGCGAGATGGGCATGAACTCCACGCTCTTGGTACGGATCACAAGCCTCTGCAAACCACACAAAACAAAAACAAGATTAGTTCACAAATCATTTTCATCAAAATCTACGATTAAATCAATGAATGAGCCGGGTACTTACGATGACGCTCAAGGGGGCGGCGAAGACGCCGAGCGCGACGGCGACGCAGATCCAGCCGACGACCTGGACGCGGAGGTTGCCGGCCGACGCGAGCATGGTGACGAGGGCGATGAGGCCGAAGAGGCCGACGTCGAGGCCGATGAAGAGCTTGGCGGTGAGGAGCCTGGCGCTCTTGGGGGCGTAGACGAGGTACATGGCGATGTAGAGGGTCTCGATGACGCAGCCGACGCTGTTGATGGTGAGCAGGAGCATGGAGCCGGGCTTGAGGGAGGCGTAGTACATCCACAGCAGGCAGCTGAAGAGCGTCACCACGTAGGGCGTCGACTGGAACCCCTCCGTCGACTTCTTACGGTACACACGGTAGAACGTCGGCCTGCAATTAGCACGTACTCATCAGAGACAGTTAAAATTAAGAATGACCATGCATCTACCAACACCAATAGTTTTACTGTTTATTTACTTGCACCTACCTACCTAGATTAAGTAAGTAAGTAATCATTGACGTAACCACAGGAGCTAAACTAACTACCAAGACATGTGTAGTATGCCGCACTGCACTGCACTGCACTGCACCCTACCTAACAGTCACATTCTCTTTTTACTCACTCTACTGGAGGAGTATACTATTACTATGTAATTAATGTACCGTACTAGCAATCTTGAGGGTTATGTTGTCTCCAGCTACAAGCGAACGAAATTGTGGAACAGTGTAAATGACAGTGACCGTTTTCCGTCAGTCATGTGTTCATCGACATGTGTCATGTGTGCTGTACGACGTACCGTGGTCCTCTTTTTGCCTAGTTAAATGATTTTTCAGTCTGAATATATATACAATATACAAAGACACTCACAGAACAAGATCGGGACATGCATGGATGCACACATACAACTATTTTTGTAAAGACTGGACAGGAAAACAGTTGGGTTGAGGGTGCTTACAGTGGCGAAAGGAACACCATTAGTGAGATGATGTTGCCTGCAGAACCAAGAACGGAGATGATGATGATTAGATCAGTTATGTGAACCAACACAACAATAAAACCATAGGAAAAGAGAGGGTGGATGCTGCCTGCTAGGAAAGAAAGAAGAGAAAAGAAAAGGAAAAATCAGTTGTGTGTACGCTTCTCCCGTGAGGGTACACACAAGATGCATGTCGGTTCCATTTCTTTCTTTGTTCGGGGGGTAACTACTTGATTAGCCCCTAAAAGCTTGGTTTGGCGCTTCCATTTATTCGGAACGCAAACGGTAGCTCATAGCTCGTTTGAAAGAGATGGGTAGAGCAAAGGCGAGGACCATGGATCCGGCTTGTAAGCAAGCCAGAATGGTGACCATATTTCCGAAAAGGCACAAGAAACAGAGCAAGATGCATAAATGTGGGACGGATGGATCCATGCATGCGGCATGTATGTGTGTACCTAGGATGCCGAAGGTGAAGGCCCAGGTGTGCTGCTCCATGTTCAAGAAAGCCATGGTAGACGATAGACGAGTAACTAAGGTACACAGAGAGATCCCAGCTAGCTCTGCCTCCCCTCTCCTCTTTGCTGCTCAATGGGCACAGCGGTCAGATAGTTTGATAGATAGGTAGGTCGAGGAGAGGGAGGAGGGAGCTGCGGTAGCTCAGCTGCGTTGGGGCTCTTGAAGAACCTCTTGAGGAGAGCAAGCCCTTTTATAGGGGAGCCGGGAGGCGGGGGAGGGATGGAGGAAGAAGGCAGCGGTTGCGTGGCCCGCCTGGGTCGCCCGCCGGTCCATGATTGCACACTAATTAGCAGGCTGCTTGTCCCGTGGCGCGCCTACGTGGTAGTACGTGTGTGTAACGACCAAGCGAGTGTACGTACGTACGCCCGTGTGCTGGCTAGCTGGGTGGAGTTGCGATGGAATTCGAAGCGATACACCACCACATTCTGCCTCCTCCGTTGCTCGCACGCCAAGAAAGCGAGCTGGCCGGCACCATGGTGTGTGATATGGTGGATGGGTCAATTAATTCATCATCAGCCCTAACGCCCCGTGACACGCCCAACACCGGACCCTGGGACTTCCGGCGGCGCGAGCAATTCCCGGCCGTTCGCTTGCTTGCGGCGCTCCGGAAAGAGAGGGAGGGAGAACGCGCGGCCGCCACCGCTCCCAGCTGGGCGGAGCTCACGTACGCCTACGCGCTACTTGTCGTGGTCGCCCGCCCCTTTTCCCCCTCTGCAACGGCCGGCCCATCCCGCCCCGCAGCAGCAGAGGCAAAGATCGATGGATCTCCATCTCCTACGTACGTACGGAGGGGAGAGAATGCGTTCGGCGTGGCGGCCAGTTGCAGGGGTGATGCATGCGAGCGCAAAGAACGTGTCCAAGAGAGAGGAGATTGGAGCAACAGGTAAGGCGTGATTGCGAGTGATGGGGAAGGGTACGTAGCTACCACCAGACACCCTAATCACCGATTCATCGTGCTAATTCACTTCAGGAAAACCAATTCATATTACTGTGCGTACAAACCAGCAGCCAACCAATTCGCGCGCGTGCCTTCTTTGTTGCGTTCCCCCTCCCGCTCTCTCGTTTTCTCCTCTACAATAAAATCAATCATTTGGACGCGCGCGACAAAGGTCGTTCGACTCGATCGGCGTCTCCGAGGCTTGACCCGAGCTTCAACGTCCGTCTTTTCACGCAACTATATAAGCGCCGAATATTCATGGTCGTTCTGGCTCCACGTACGTACTCCTACCTACGTAGTAGAGTTCAAACCTACGTTTTTTTCTTCTTCTTCTTCCGCAAACGTCGAGTTCAAGTTGGTTCAAAGTTTCATTCCCCTGTTTAAAACGCCGGCCCTGCTTGCTGGTGTTTGCAAATGGGAACTGAGCATGGCTTAACTGGTAAATCAGATTTCATGTACGTGGTGGAACCTAGCTACCCACTCGGGTCAAGTTCTAGGGGTTCAGACTTAGCGAGTTATTTACTCAATGATATGTTGTACCAGCCAACTACGAGGCGTCTGTAGTGACAACGTCAATCTTAATTATGTTCGGTTGGCTTGATCTTTCGTAAGTTCTTATGCTATTTTTCTTCGGTGCCATGACATGCCTTCAATGTGCTTACACAGGTGTACGTCGTGTGCGCATGTGTTTATCAGAATGAGTGTTTTTCCTTTTAAAAAATGTTTTCCAAATGCAATTTTCCATGTAAGCATTTTGATGACTATTCTAGTCAATGTAAAATTGATGTATGACAGAAATTTTTCTCTAGATTTAGAACGACTTGTCGATGGAAAGGTTGAGATGGAGACATGACTGTGTAGCTATACCCACTGGCGTCAAATCATGATTCTCAATCTTACGAGGTAGGGTAGATTCCAGATTATTCTTGCTCTATGTCAATTTTGGATTTTGGTTCATAGGCAACAAAATACCTTTTTCTTAATGTCAACTGTCAAATTAAATCTCAGTCTGATGTTTTGGAGTATCTTATATATAAAGGTGATTTTTTTTTTCAGTAGAAGAAGACGTATTCATACATCGAGGCGTTTGTGATGACTTTGTTAAATCTAAAACTCGTTAATTCAATCTCCCAGAACTGCTCATATTGGTAGGACGATGTGCACATGTATATTTATAGAAATGAGTGTATGCATGTATGTATTTATTTATGAGTGTTTGCTTATATCGCCTTTCTACATGTTTTATCAAATACCTGGAAAAAATATCAATTGTGAAAATCCTACTCATTTTATACGGTGTAGAACAAAATGACGTGCATTGTTTTTTATAGACAATATAGATGTAGATGCTTATAAATACATACATACATTCATTTCTAACAACTCACATATATATCCTAGTTCAAAAAAAAACTCACATATATATCCTATCGTCATTAGAATCTTCTAGAAAATGCTTATAAATACATACATATATTCATTTCTAACAACTCACATATATATCCTATCGTCATTAGAATCTTTTAGAAAATGCTTATAAATACATACACGCATTCATTTCTAACAACTCACATATATATCCTATCGTCATTAGAATCTTCTAGAAAATTGGTCCGACAAGTTTTAATTAAGATGTAGATAGGCCAATTAGCAGTTGAAAATCATTGTCAAAATAAAGTTGAAAATCAAGTTTGCGCTCCCTTTAGAATTTTATGTCCACGATAAGTTCGCTTTATAGATAAACGTTGCTTTCTAAGAGAATGCCATACTATCATTATGACAAATAGAACATAGATTATTCTTTTTCAGAGGTATACTCTTTCGTATAGAAGCAATATATAAGTGTATAAACACACATGGCGGGGTAGGGTACTCGTGTGTGTGTGTGTGTGTGTGTGTGTGTGTGTGTGTGTGTGTGTGTGTGTGCGTGAGAGAGAGAGAGAGAGAGTAGTATATAAACACACATATTCGTATATATATAAGTATCCCCAGAGACTAATCAGTTATACATGTATCTTATCACTAAGAGCATCTACAACTGATTTTTCGGATATAACAAATCCGTCCCTCTACGATCCACGGTCGTGCCAGGACGCGATCATATATGGTGCCGGATTGTTTTTATATGATGTGTCAGGCAATAACATGCCTTAGATTCAAATCATGAGATTCATGTAAACTCATGCATGTTGATCATATGAGTTGATATCACACGTAAATAATATTTGTTGTTAGCGAAAATACATAGTTAGAATATAAAGTTAATTTTAAGCATATAATTTAAAATATTAGTTCGTTGGTTTTCATCGTGGGTCGACATACGCTCCACAAGATCATTGTGACTCTTCCTCCTTTGATGTAGTCCTTGAAGTTCAAAACGTGCTCGATCTTCTGATCCATTTCCTATTGCATGGCCATAATTATCATCATTTCGACTTCTTTGCGTGAATCTAACGAATCAAAGAACTTCTGTGTATTATTTTATGAAGCTGTGTTGGTTCATACTCCTCGTCGAATGGATCATCAGAAGCCATAAGTTTTTCCTCCAAAACAATCGTAAAAAAGGGATCGAACAATGAGTCAAACACTCGGAACTTACAACAGCGATGTCCGATCCGACGATTGTATCCTTGACAGCGAGAATGGATGGGAGAAGTGTTGTAGCGGTTCTGCGATCTACGTACGATCGGGGTTTGGGGGCAAGGTGATTGCTGATCTAGGGCGGGTCGATGCAGACAAGAGGGAAGACAGGAGAGGAACAATGTCGAATCGACGAGGTCGAAGAGGGATTTGGTGCAACTTAAAGTGAGATTGAACTATGTGGTTCGATGTGATGCACGCATCCGAACGATCGTACCTCTCCATATTCACCCCAGATTTATGTTGGATATGAAGTACGCCGATCATTTTGAACGTATAGAATCGGTATAAGGCGTTCATCTAGATTAAAGAATTTAACCGACTAATGATTGAGTTTTTTTTTTGCGACTAATGACCGAGTTATTCGTCTAAATATGTATATATAGATTTTTTTTGCATAATATCTGGGCGTAGATGCTCGAATATGTATATCTGGTGCCAAATAGTACGAGAACCGGCGCGACCGGCAATGCGATGGGTAGACGGAATGCATGGCCATGCCCATGATACTGGTGTCCGCAACCTCGGCTTGCAACCGTCTGGGGCTGGTGCGCGTCCGGTTGCATCAGCACGGCGCGCGCGTATGGCCACGGCCGTGTGTCTGCCCGCCCCCGGTGTGTGTGCGTGCCTAACAAAAGCGGACCCCCGCGCAACGCGGTCATGTGACACAGCGTGCGGCCCTGTCCCGCGTCCACCACATCGCCGGGATGCCCGCCCGGCCATTGCGGTTCGTCCTTTGCGTAGTACGTCGCCGCCGGCGCAAAACGTATTTCCGGGGGGCGTGGGTTACCCGGCGCCGTACGAAAATTGCCGGGCACGCATCGCGGTTACGGTTTCAATCGAGCAGGAGGAGGAGGAGGAGGAGGTCGAAATCGCTTGCAGGTTTTCTCGCCACCTTTCCAGCCGAAATCAAACCAACCAACCGTCTGGCTGGCTCGCGTGACGCGCCAACTCTGGAGGGCTTTTGCGGTAAATCATTGGCTCCGACGCTCGACAAAACAAAAGCCATGGTCTGTTTCTCCACCAGGAACGGGTTCGCTTCGCTTCTGTTGTGGTTCGTTTCCAACCAAAGCCAAGTGAGCTTTGGCGTGCTGCGATGCGATGGGAGCCAGCTCCGGAGCTCTCTACCCACCCTACTACCCCGCGTAGTACGAGGACGTACGTATGCGTGCTGGCCATGGCCTTTTCTAGAAACGGAAGCGGGAGGTGTGAGCGGGTGCCTGCGTGCGGGCGAGGATGTCATGCGACGCACGGCCGTTCCCCCAATGATCAAGACCCTAATTTATGGCCCGGACAAGGACGTGACCTCTCCCTCTCTCTCCCTCGCGTGCATCACCACAAACCTAAAAACGAAAACACCGTGGTCAGTGCGCCAGAATTATTGTTTTGGCTAATTAATGGCCTGCCGATCCGCTCGTGCAACGTCGTCGTAGCGAGAAGAACGCATGGTATACAAGATACAACCAGTCCGCCATCTCTCGGATCGTTATCAGCTTATCATCGTTATCGTCGTCCCTCCGCCATACATGGCAACGTAGTAGATTTGTCAGGTCTCGCATTCGCCCACGTTTCACCTAATCATGCATGCCTGCATTGCATTTGCATGCCACATACACATTCCGTTTCCTCGATTCGTTTTTCTAGAACTATAAGGTTAGCGGCACGTAATACGGACGTTGTGGCGTGGGCAAAGCTGGAAGGGAAAATTTAGGACTCGGGAGAGACGATCCACGTTAGGCTGCGCGCTCCCATCACGCCTGTCTACCAGCACCAGCACCAGCGACGCCGTACCGTGACTCGCGAGAAGGACGCGCGTGTCCTGTCCCGCGCCCGCCCGTTCGCCTCAAACGACGCGCCATCCCCGTTCCGTTTCACATCCCGTTAGGGCAACTCAAAAGGCGTGGCTCAAATGAACCTCTCACGTGAGCGGTCATGTTTTGGTGCTATATAGCCAAGACCTGCCCGCTCACGTAAGAGTTCTTTTTTTAATTCTGTAATAAGACAACAATTCCGTGCACCCTTTCCTATAAATATTTTTGATCCATTTTTTATTGTCGAGGTGAGACTAAAAATGTGCGTTGTGATGTGAAGGGCGTGCTTGGATCGCAGACAGGTGGGCCAAGATGAAAATCGAGGGTGTCCACCTCGCGTTCGTCGCATGTCTGCACGGACCTAAATGTACGGTACATTTGAATCAAAAATGATCACGACGGATCTAAAAATAAACATTTATCCGCTTTACGGCGCCTCGTTGAGCCATGTTTTTTTCATAACGATCCAAACGATAGACAAAAATAAACAAATAGATCACGCCTTTAAAAATATCTTTCAAGCAAGGAGAGGACAAGCCCGTAGAGCCACACGTGTCTCCCCGGTGTCCTGCCGCCGTCCATTCCCTCTCTCTGCTTGAGCTTGTGCGGCGAACAAGGTCGGCCAGGGCTAAACAAACATGGACATGTGCATGCGGTCCACCGCCTGGATTCCGAGGCCTGACTCCCTGCGAGCGAGGCCTGCCCACTCCTCTTTTCGCCGCAGATATCTTTCATGTGAGCGTCTGCCAGTTCTGTGCAAGCTAGGGGGCGGGCACTAGCCAGGTGGCCATTGTTGGCCTCAGATCGATCCATGTGTGAGATTGCTGAAATTGCAGATCAGGCCGACGACGAGTCTCCCCCCAACCCACTGTTCAAGTTCAATGCACCATGTTCAATGATTCTGAGAGTGTGTGTGGGTGCGTCTTGGACGCGTAGTCACGTTTGGGAAAAGGACTGTGCGTGTAGAGTGACTGAGTGAGAGCGTGAGAGAGAGATTACAGTGGCCATATATGTGGTCGCGCGATGAAATGTATCTCATCTCATTTCTCATGGATGAACAGTCCCCGTCAGGAACGGCCCTTTCAAGCCGAGGAGAGAGGACGGAAAATCTGGCGTGAGAGCGTACTGCGCTAGGTCTAGGTGCTATAGCCGCTCCCTGCGCGCTCACTGTGCGCTGCGTAATTGAAAGCGCTCTCATGATGGGAACTGTGGCCATGGAACGCATTATTTAAGCACCAAACGCTTTCCATATTGAAGAAGCTGCAGCGGTCGACAGGTGGCCACGCGTGCTGCTATGTGCTCTGATTTAACTCCGAGTGGTTTCATCGGTTTGAAACTTCTCGCTTTCACCGTACGCGCTAACAACATTTTGGTACGAAACAACATCTCCTTCCCTATCTATGCTGGTGAACTGTTTACGTCCAAAAAGCTGCGTGTGGAAAGTACGCCATTAAGCAGCTTTATCATACTTTTTTAACACAGTACAAAGACGTATGTTCATACATTCGCATATGCACACTTTTATAAACGCATCACGCATTTTTTTATCTTTATGAGCACCGCCAAAAAACAACTGAACCATCATATTATCTTAAGATTGATAAAGTCATCATAAACGTTTTTGTACTCAACGAGAACATCTCCTCTCACTAAAAGCACATAAATAAATCCAAGAAAATGTTAACACCGATATCAAGCCTAGGACTTGAACTCTAGTGAATCGGAATACCACTGTTCTTCTAATTATCTAACCAATGGTTAATTCGCCAACATGTTTATCGTACCAAATAGAGTGTGACGTGTTTGTCATTCTTCGGTAGGAAGTTAACTCTTTTTTCACATGGTTTATTACTTTTGGATCACTCCTATGTTTCATTTGGATCGGTTAGCTTGGGTTAGCTCTTAATTATGGTCATATGTTAGTCATAATTAAATATTTTTATGGGTATGATCTTACTTGGCATGTGATGTTTGTGATGAAGGAAAATGTTGAACAGATCTGCTGAGCTAGTATTTATGGTCGTGTTGTTGATTGTATTTGTGTTGTTACTTTTAGCCACTATGATTTTACTTGCTGAAGGCGGCTTCATGGCACCGAAAAATGTCTCATGGCTCAAATGATTCATTGAAGCGACAAGACCCTGAAAGCAGCTTTTTTAAGTGTCAATAGAGGGACGTTCTATCACCCGAGGGAGGGTTTTCGATCACAAGACCTGATTCTCGTGTTGAAGGAAGGTGTTGGAAATGTTGATGTGATGTTATTACAGCGATTATAACGCGTAACAACATCACATCAACATTTCCAATGCACCCTCAAAAACCAAAGATCACTCTTAAAATACGTCACATTCATTAGCCAATGAAGTGTGGCTTCATCGGTTTGAAACTTCTCACTTTCATCGTACACGCTAACAACATTTTGGTACATAATCATCCTCCTTCCGCTGGTGAACTGTTTACATGCGAAAAGTTGTGTGTCAAAGTACACCATTAAACAAGTTTAACATACCTAATAGAGTGTGACGTGCGTCTCATTCTTCGGTCGCTAGTTAACTCTTTATTTTCACGTGATTTATTACCGTTGGTGCACTATATGTTCCATTTGGATTAGCCTATCCTAGGTTGGCATTTAATTATGATTATTTTTTTATTAGAAATTTGTTTTTTTATCAGTATGGTCTTACTTAGTGCATGTGGTGTTTGATATTTACGATGAAGGAAGATGTTGAACACATTTGCTGGACTGGTATTTATGTATGGTTTTGTTGTTTCTTTTTGCCAGTTTAGGCTTAATAGGTGAAGGCGGTTGCATGGCATCAAAATATCTCTCGAGGCTCAAATGATTCACCGAAGTCACAAGATCTTGAAAGCAGGGTTTTTTCAAGTATCACTAGAAGGATGTTGTATCAGTCGAGGATGATATTTTCCATCACAAGACTCGATTCTCATGGTGAAGGGAGGTGTTGGATCTACCGATGTAATGTTGTTACACGTTGTAATGTAGATGACTATGGACGCTATGATTACCCGCTAGTAATCCCGCACACCCTTAGAAAATAAAGATCTTACAAATGGGTCCCATGAACGATCATAAAAAGCCCTGAGTGATCACAACCTTTCATTTCTCGGGAACTCGACAACTTGGTAGATACTTATGGAACCGATGATGTCAACATGGTGAGTTTGTAATTTCGCATACATTTGTTACTAAAGTTAGAGTTTTCGGCTGTCTCGTTCCTGTTGATCACTATTTCGTATAATTAGTATGGAAACTATACAACGTTCAATATAGGTTTATATATCACTTGTCACTAGTACTATTTTTGATAAAGCAGTCCTAATAGGTACTATTTAGCATCTTTGTGAACAAATCTAAACTTACGAGCTAATCAAGTGGAAATATCCAAATGTCCTTATTATCACCTAATCTACACAATCTTCTAGAAGAGACAACATTTTGCAATAATACTATCTTTTAATTATATTTAAAAAATTTGGTTGACACCCATGTTGCGCAAATTAAACAAAAGATACTGTCAGAACCCCAACTAGGGTAAGTGCTAGGGTTGCTTGTGTCTTTGCATCATGCAAAAATTCAAAAGAAAATCAAAAATGGGGAAAAGAAAAGCCCTGAGAAATTTATTCAAATGGCCAGATAAAAATTTCTTCCAAAAATTCCTCTGGTATTTTTGAAAAGTCTTATAAATATGCATGATCACATATAAAGTGAAGTGGGTCCCACTACATGCACCAAGATTTTTCAAATATTCCAAAAAGGGCTTGGAAATTAAATTAAACTCCAATTTGAATTTAAATTCAAATTGTTTGAATTTCAAAAGTCACCAAAACTTGTGAGTGGCTAGTGGCTTGAACCCTAAGCCCACATAAAAGTTTTGGGGATTTTTAAAAATGCTTTGCTAATTTTGCTAGCAAGCCAAAACAAATTACAGAAAGAAAATAGAAACAGAAATTAGAAAAGGGCTTACCTGGCTTTTGGCCCAACTAGCCGCACCACGGCCCAGGCCCACCTCCTCCTCTCTTGTCCTCTTCCTCAAGTTGCTCCCTGTCGAGCAGAGAGCACGCAGCCGACGGCAGCGCGACGTCGGCGACGTTCTAGGCCTCCCCAGGCCCTGCCTCCTCGCCACGTTAGCGCCAGACCCTCCCCCCCCCCGTGCTCCTCCTCTCACTCTCTGTTCGTCTTCCCCCTCTCCTCCTCGCCATTCCCGTGCGGCCCGAGAACCCGCCGGAGCACGTCGACGCACCCACGCGGCCACCGTCTTCCTCGAGCTGCCCCGAGGTGTCCAGAAGACTCGTCGTGCTCGTCTTCGTCTCCCCAAGCGCGTAATCGAGCCCAGAAGACCCGAGGTCGTCGCCATCTTCAACGAGACGCCGCCGGCCGCCGTGAAGCTCGTCGACGAATTCGTCGTCTCCAGCCCTTCTCCAACCTCCTCGTCGGCTCCGTTCGCATCACGGTGAGCTCGCGTCGTTTTCTCCTCAAGTATTGGCGCCCCTCCCTTCTCCTAGCCCGATTTGCCATGAACGCCGAGAGGAACCGCCGCCATGAACGACGGCGACGCTGCTCCCCTTCCCTTCTGCTTCGCCCGTGACGCGCACCGTGATCCCCAACACCACAGCTTCGCAACGCCCCACTCCCCGGTCAAAAGCGCGCTCCAGAGCGTCCTCCCGACATCTCCAGAGCCACGGCCTCCGCCTCCCTCGACGCCGGCGACGCTCCGGTGACCCCCGAGCTCGCCTGTTGGTCCAGGGTGACGCCCGGGAGCTTCCTGGTTCGAATGGAGGCCACAACGTCCTTTTTGGCGCAGGGAATCGTCCTCCCGAGCTCGCTGGTCTCTCTGACCTCGCCGGCGACTCGCCGGAGTTGACCACAGCGACGTGGCAGTGATTAGGGTCCTAACCCCTGGGTTAGTTGACCCAGGTCACTGACCAGTGGGTCCCTGGCACCCCCTTAATACCTCTGTTAGATTAATCTAACAGGGATTTAACCCGGAGAGGCTGACCAGTGGGGCCCCTTGTCAGTTTGACTCGGGTCAAACCCCCCTGGCGCCAGCATGACACCACAGTGACGCATTAATCCCTTTTTCCAAATTAAAAGAATTCCAGAAATTACAGAAAATAGCAAAACTTCAATAAATCATAGAAAATTCATATTAACTCCAAATTGGACAAATAATATATGAAAAATTATCAGAAAAATACAAGGATTATGAATATGCAACTTGTTTTTATGTTTGACCATTTTAAAATGGGTGAACAGTAGCAAACATGCATATGGATCCTTTTCAAATTCAAATTTGGAGTGAATTTGCAAATGATTTTGCAACACACTTTTTTTAAATGGTTTCATCCACACATCAAAGACATTGTTCCAACTATACAACATCACTTCATGATCAACCTTTTCAAATGAACTTTCATGCATTCAAATGCATTTGAAATTCATCGATAAATCAAATGGAGTTTGAATTTGCATTTCAAATGCAATATACTCCTTTTAAATTGAATGCTCAACACATCAGTACCATGAACATCACCATATACAATTGATCATGTGCTTGTGCATTGTACCTTTTGTTGATCACTTTGTTTGTATTGTTTGCTCGGATAGAAGTGGAGCCGGAACCTGAGTTCACCCCCTTCGTTGAAGACCCCGTGACTGAACCCTGTCAGCAAGGCAAGCAAACCCCCATTGATCATGTCGATAAAATCCCACTTCCCTCTCATGTCTTGCTTATGCATTGTTTAGGATGATCACCATGATAACGTTTCTACCGCATAGTTGAAACCATATCCTTTGCATGACCTATCATCTTGTCACAGTAGTAAGCAAACCACAATCCTAGCAGATGTAGGAGTTGGTTGATATCATGTAGCCCCTGCAACTGTTACTGCTTATTGCATGCTTAGTGGTACAATGAGGTTGCTTTTGATGTGAGTCGGGATGATGGTAAACATGGTGTTGATGAAAGTGAAAATGTGTTGGTGAATCTACCCTAATACAAGGTGAACGATGAGAGGTTGTGTAGGAGTAAACAGTGGGTTGTCTCGTTGAACACCGCCTTAAGTCCGAGTTCTTGTGTGGTGATCCAAGAAGAAGAGTACAACCACACATTGGGCTCACTGACCCCTCTCATCCTAGTACCTCACCCCGTTCGAAACCCAGAAGTCGCAGTAGTTCGGAGTTCTGGTAGGGCTGTGGCACGGTCTGCGAAGTGAACGGCTTTTCAAGACCGGCTTGGGACCCTGCACACATCGTTTGAGGCTGTACTGGAACCTCGGCCGGACTTCCATACGGATCCCCCTCAGATAGGCGACTCTCTGGACTAGAACGGAGCTGTGGGCGAAGTGTTGTGGTGGCATCCTCGCTGTCACCTCTTGAACGGTGACATGCAAAAGGCGGTAACTGATGACACGTGTGTGTAGCGGTACACCCCTGCAGGGTTAACAAAACTATTCGAATAGCCGCGTCCGCGGTTAAGGACTGCTTGGAAAGCTTAGCTTGATTATTAGACAACTTGAACTGGATACTTCTAAAATACACCAAGATAAGTGTGAGTGCTATGGCGTGCTTTCTCGTGGGGAAGTCGAGGAAGGCACCATAGTAGTGTAATTAGTTGGAGAAAGTAGTGGACTCGTGTACGCTTCTTACCTCAAGTCTGGTACTCGTAGTTCAAGACTAGCCAGGTCAAAGCTGGCACTTCTGCAAGTGAAACCCCACCTCCCTTTACCTTGATACATGTGCATGAGTAGTATAGTTCCTATGTAAGTCTTGCTGAGTACGACTTTGTACTCACGTTTGCTTATTCTATGTTTTTGATGAACCCACCTACCTGATGGTGGTTTCTACCCGAAGCTCGAAGATTGAAGACTCAGACCAAGACCAAGCTAGTGTAGTCCCAGTCAGACGACTGGTTCCCTCGTGGAGGGCTTGTTTTTAGATAAGGCTTCTGTAAGCCATTTGTTAAACTTGTCTGTACTCAGACCTACTTTGCTTCCGCATGTTTGATGTAATGTTGGATCACAGACTTGTGATCTCTGTGTGCACTCTGTAAGAGTTATCAATAAAGTTGTATACTTTGTAGAGAATTGCAATGATGCCTGCTGTTCATACAAGGCATGTGTGCTGCGTGTATGTTTATAACATACATGTCTTTGTATGGGTTTTTGAGACCTTAGTTGTGATCTGGCTGGCGGTCTTTTATACACCAAGTGGCCCTTAGATGTGCGCAGCTTGGGGCATCGCGATGCGATTGTTCGAGACTCTGTCTCGTGCACACTTTGATGTATGATAGAGCCCGCCCTAGACCCCGACTAAGTGATCAGGCTGGAGTAAGCTATGTAAGAGTTATGAGATAGTCGATAGTATGGCTGAGGCGACTTGTCTGTGAATATGGGAGTTCATCACCCATATCATTTAGACTTGTGTGCGGACGATGAGGACCCGTCTCAGTTGATCATCCGCCCTGGATGGGATGCCCCTCACGTACGATGCTTTCCGAGAACGTTCTGTGCTTGGCCTTGTTTTCTTAGACAAGTGGGTACGGTTCTCGGCTCTCCATATGACTATGTCGTAGCGGGACTTGCATAGGCTAACCCCGGGTCCCGACAGATACAAAATTAAAATACAATGAAAATAGTAAAATGAAACAAAAAGGCAGATTGGCGTATTTTTAGATCATTAAGATTGTACATCTTCTTTTACTTCACATATTAGGTTTGTCTTAATTAAAAAAATGAAGGTTGACCAAATCTATGTTAGCAATATCAATATCTATTATATAAAATAAATATGATTGAAAATATATTTCACGATGGGTCTAATGATATTGATTTGATATTTTGAATGTTGATGTTAGTTTTCTGTAAGCTTGACAAAATTTTGCATTATTTGACTAATGACAAACCTAATATGAAAGTAAAAATATCGGAATGAGCATGACCAAACAACAGTATTACTCCCTCCGTTCCAAAATAAGTGTCTCAACTTTGTACTAGCCTTAGTACAAATTTGTACTAAGGTCAAGACACTTATTTTGGAACGGAGGGAGTATTAAAGTTCTACCGAAATTTAATCATTGGGAGGACAAACATTATTTTATATAAAGAAAGTTGTTTTTTTTAGGGAATATAAAGAAAGTTGTTCTTAAAAAAAAAATGCGGGGGCGCCTCCTCCAATCTCATAGTGTAAAGAAATCATAATGTCTTCCTATCTGGGAGGACAAATATGTGAATTTTAATACGGTAGGAGCTATATGATGAGTAGAGTTCAAACAATTGACAAAAGGTAGGGAGCATAAATCAGATGCAACACATCGGGAAACGGCTTTTATGAACATCTGGTGCAGGAAGCTTGGAGAGAACCTCCGATGTGTCTTAGCACGTTGATCCTACACTCAGGCGCAAAGAGGGCCGGTCAAATCGTCCACAACCACCTTAACTAGTTGTGTAGTCTAAATGCCACGATTTAGGCTACTACTATTGCTAATCTTGTAGTGACACCACGGACGGCTGACGACGTCCAACCTTAAGATAGCTGTGCACCAACTGCAAAGGTCCAGTGTCTCTTCACCATTTTGTTTGAGGAAGACAGTATAGAACGTAAACGTAAATATGTACATATATTTATTCTTATACATGTGTATACGTACATTCTGCTTCTATGAGCACTTTGAAAGATTAATCTTGATTCGGTGCGTTTTAAGATTTAACGAAGTTATTGTAGATGTCTCGTTGTCGATGAAAATATCTTCTTTCATTAGCAAAGTATTCACTCTCAAATGAAACAACAAAGAACCAAACCTAAGGTTTGAATAGGTTTCCAGTCTCATCTCTTCACCATTGATACGAGCTGATCGCACCACAATGCGAAAGTTAACCCTAGGTGACTAGTCCTTCGTTTCATCACCAACTTTGTATATTCTGTAAAAAAAAGTAGCCCTATTCCATTGGCCTCCGCCCTCTAGAAATCGAACTGTAATAAAAGCCAACAATGAAGCAACAAAATAGGTGTGTGTACCTTACCAATCGGTCCACCAAACAGACCTATTTCTATTTCTAGACGAAAGGTGTGTGTCCTTGAGCTTTATATTAGTAGCTCTAGCTGGTACGCCGGCTCTCCTTCGTCCAAGTGTGCGTTGATGAGGTGCCAACTTTCGAAGTGCTACGTGTGTTTCTTGCATAGGTTGGTGCAAAAATGGTACTGATGGCCAAATGAACACTTTGGCTAGATTTTTTTATTTTGGAGTCATTACCTTTCTTTGCAGGGACGCCGGCTTTATAAAGCAGGGGCCGTTTCTATCCCAAAAAGTAAAAGCAGGCCTTCCGTTGAGGGTGCAGACTTTTATTAGGGTTTACTGGTCACTGTCCCTTGAATCTGCTTGCATGTGTCCTTCTTGAGGCTTTTAGCTTAAGCATCCACACGCGTCTGGTCCAGAATAATCTGCACTGCACACCCACATGAATGTCTTGCGCCATAGACATCGTTTGATCAAACCATACGGAAGTGAAATAGGGCAGCTCTTGTCAACATCGGTTCGACCTAATTGCCAGCACCAATCTCTCCGATAAGTAAGCATGAAAATTTAACTGCTATCACAGAGACTCCTAAATCGATCATTCAATCAGACGTAATTGGAGCATAATTTACATATGTTAAATGATATTTTGTTGTTTAACTAACAAACTTAAAAATAACCGCGAACAATCATCTCTCATATGACTGATCGGACTGCCCGTGACACCTCTACCATTGTCCGTGTTGTTGTTGTCATCACCGTCCTTCTTTCAGCAGCGGACGAGAGTCGCGAGACCCTGCCCGACTATAGCCAATCGCTTGCAGCGAATCAGCTCCCACTCCTTCGCTGCATGAAGGGATGCCTCAACCAAGGATGACCGTGGCTTCGGAAAAGCAGCATTTCGACCCTCAACCTTGTCAGCAGCAACGGTCTTGCTTAGAGACCATTGCTCACCGATTTTACCAGGCTCTTGGTCTAGCGGGCGGAGGATTCAAGTAGGCGTCTCATCGAATTTGGCTAACGAGGCGCAATGCGCATTGTTGCGCCGCTTCTTTTGCCTAGCCTTCCTGATCGCCCTGACCTCTACGAAGACGATGGTCCGAGATGAGGGTCGTTACTGCCGTCACGGTTCGAGGTAGTGAAGGAGGTGGTCTATCTAAGTTGTAGTTGGATTAAAAACTTAAATGCCAAAGCTTGTTAATATTCTTTGTCTTCTATTGTGTTAATTAATAAATTGGGATTCTGTTACTTTTCTTGAAGACTATTAGGATCCTCTATACTTATGGATTATCGATACTTAGGGTCACTTCTTAAAAGAAGAAAAAAACGAAGAATCTATTTACAATATGAAACTGAATCACAAAAAGTTCATCAACGTTTCTAACGACGTGGATGGCAGCTCTCCACATATGTGCAATGTCACTACTTATGGTAGGCTGCCCCTTAGCATTGTCTCTACATCAATGCTTATTGAGACAATTCAATACTTCTATTTTTTAGCGTAAATATGCAATAGTTAACAGAAGACATTAAGATCACAAGGAGCAACAAATTTAAAAAGAACACAAAAAAAATGTAAACAATCATGAATTTGAAATTATTCACAAATAATATAAGAATGAAAAACCCGGCCCAAATAAAAACAAACAAAAAAGATATTATAAAGAACCTGAAGGGAAACTTCTAGAATCCTCAAAAACACCTAATCACCACTTGGGGGTACCCCTTGTGAAGGCAAGTCGCGCGTGTTTTTTGAGCGTGTCAAGTGACACGATTTGGTGTGTTTCGATGTTTCTCTTTAGTCCTTTTGAGATCGACACGTGGCGCCTTCTGAACGCACTACCGCAGACACAACCACAAACGCAGCCACAGGTACAACCACAGTTTCCACACAGCCACATCGCCGCCACAGACGCAACCATAGTTTTTGTGCAGCCACGCTTTTCCGTGCAGCCATAGATACAGCCACAGGCTCATCCACGTTTTTCGTGCAGTCACATGTGTAATCACAGATCATGGGCAGCCACTGTTATTATGACAACTTCGAAGCCCACCGAAAAAACGCGGACCTTAAACTAGTGAGGCCCACTGAGAACGAACGCAGGAATCCCGCGCCTTCCTTCCGGTCATCTTCATGCCGCGGCGCGCCCCATGTTTTATTTCCGCAAGTAGAATCGACGGCAAGGTTGAGATAGTACGCTGTAGAGGTCATCTTCCTTTCACCCTTCCGTATCGTTCTTCTCTGGGGCTCCACCCCTCCAAAACGGGTGCGCTGGAACGACCGTGTTGTGAGCTTGTGAAGGCGCGCGACAAGTGTATGGAGGGAGGGAAGCCAATGAATTTGTAGCTTAGCGGCGCGCGGCAGCGGCAGCGGCATATGCACGCGTGGACAAAGCGGCCAACGCTGTCCCCGCAAAAGCTGGAGCGCCCTCTCGATCCGAACGATCCCGTACCACTCACTGTTACACTCCCAGACGAGGAACCCCCACCCCGCGAATCTGGCTGCGTTGCATGTGAGCGGCCGGCCCCAGGGGCTTTAACTGGCGGTGGTATGCGGCGATGGCGAGGCGCCACGTTAGGGTGGCCTTGTTTGGATGGACCCGTGGCGGTGGGACGTTTGCAACGACCGCCCGGGTGAATGAATGCGGCGTGCCCCGGTAAAAGCAGGCATCGCCACGGGAGGGAGGGGACGGGGCGTCTCGTCCGTCCCACCGCGCGCGCCGCACGGAGCGCAGATCAACGATCGGTGAAAGGAGAGAGAGAGAGAGAGGGCGTCTCCTCGTGAGCGCGACTCGAGTCTGATGAAAAGCAATAGGACCATAGGACATAGGTGTGCAACAAACAAATTTAGGACAGGAGAGGTGTCCGGGTGTCAGCACAAGCACATGCGATGTTAACAAGGGGTTTTATGTGTGTGTGTGTGTATGAGAGAGAGGGTCGATTTTATTGGTTTCAAACATCAACAAATGAAGTATCAAGAGATACATATACAATGAGAACATATGTGATTTTTATGTAGTAGTTAGAATGAATATAGTCAATATCAATGCATACGCGTAGAAAAAACGCTGGTAAGTAGCAAAGTCATGAGATAGAAGTCATGCCTAAGAGAAACTGAAAAAATAATAAAGCGATCAAATTCGTAATCGGTCAACTACAATTATGATAATATTTACATCAATTATCTCATGACACCATAAAGATAACGAGATTCTTCAATATCAACGTCTTCAGAAAGAAAGCGTTCACCCTAGGTTTTCACCCCGAAGCTCGTTGAAGTCAATCAACTGTTGTCGTCAATCAGGTTATATATATCACATCACATTTGCCGAACACCTGATCTGAAGAGAGGAATCCTCATGAAAATCTTCGATGGCCACTGCAATCCGCATCGGTGTCATCACTGCGGTTCAGGGTGATCATTCTCGCCATAGTTGTCGAAGATGGAGAGCCTGATTTGACAAATCAACCAATCCAAGTTGCGTCGACGCAAGCACGTCCACCACAACACAACCATGAAGCATCCAAGCTCAACCCAGCCAAAGCCCCCGCCACCAATATTTGCCTTCATCTGTGACCGCCAGATCTAGTGGGGTAGCCACAATAGGAACCATTGGCTGGCCGAATCCGATTGGGATGACATGAAGCAAGAGAGGAGGAGGAAAGGGGAATCAACAGGAACCGATTTGAGTGATCATCGGATCACACCAATGACCATCGGGCTACCCGAGCCAATCTGGACGACGGGGCATAGGAGACGTCGACGTGCTCCATAACAAAGAGAGAGGCCGTGCACCACCAACTAGCCCGTCGGAGGCTACCGCCAACAACAGCTCGGAGGGGAGTTATAGATGGATATAGTTTTGGTAACACCTGCACACGAAACAGAGAAGTATTAGTTGCTTGTCTAGTTACCATGTTAAGAAGGGTTTACTGACATTTAAAAAAAAGGTTAACTGGTCTTTGTTTTTAAGAAGAAAAAAGGTAAAGTGATGTTGTGTTTGTCTGTCACTGCACGCGCATCATTTGTCGCGATCTAGAGGTTCTTTTTTTCTTTTTTTAGAGGCACTAGGCATGCTTATTGCGGAAGCAAACCTGTGCCTCCACGAGAGACATGATCGTGCTTTTTTTAGGCAAGGACAAGCCTGTTCTTTTTAAGTCACGGGGTGTGACTTTCTTTTGGAGGCACGGAGCGTGTCTCTCACGGAATAAAAGTTTGTGCCTCCCGTGCCTCTGTTTTTCTTTTCTTTTTCGAGGTATGGGTGTGCCTTTCGTGGAAGCAAACACGTGCCTTCACTAGACGCACGGTCGTGCCTCTCTTTTATTAACAAATCTTTTGAAAAAAAATCTGCCAAAATGCAAACGGAACCACGTGAAAATCAAATAGGGCAAAAAACCCGAAAAAACCATCTAAACATAAAAAATGTGTACACAAAAATAAAAAAATGAAATTTGAAGGAAAAGACACAGCACACAACACGTGATGCTCTCTCAACGCACCAAAGTGATGCTTACGGGGTCCTTCGAAAAATTACTCATCAGTTAGTTGCTCTCTCATCTCGCTATAAACGAGATATACTCCCGCTATTCAGGTCGATCTGGTAAATCAACAACACTGATACAATCACCAGCACCATCAAACACACCCAGGGATCATATATCTCGCTAATAGCGAGACACAAATAACCCTCGCGTAAAGGTAACCACAAGATTGGCCGCCTAGACATACGAGAGGCCATCGCCTTTTTTGTTCCATTCACTTTCTTGGTTTAAGTTTTTATTTATATTTTACTTTTCTTTATACTTTCCCATAGTAAATAATATATTGAAAACCCTCTACATAAAATATATAAAGAAAGTTAATGCGCATTTCAAAAACTTAAATGTGTATAGAAAAATGTATGAAAAAAGATGACCATTTATTTAATAAATATCGTTCAATCATTTAAAAAAATTAAATCTATAAAAAATATTTTCATCTATATGACAAATAAATAAAATATATAATGTGTTTGTGAAAAATGTTGATCATGAACTGAAAAAATGTTAAACATGTATGCCAAAAATGTTGATCATGTATTTAAAAATATTTGACCATGTATACAATATATACATATGAACACAGAAAATATACAATATATATGAAAATCATGATTTAACAAATGCGAAATGTGTATGAATAAAATGATGATCATGTATTTATAAAAATATTAACATGTGTATAAAATAATTGATCATATATACAAAAATATATATAATTCAAACTAAAAATATTGATCATGTATTTAAAAATTGTGAAATGTCTATGAAGAAATGTTGATCATATATTAACAAAATCTTGATCATGTGTTTAAAAGTTGCTAATCGTGTACTGATTTTTTTTGCTCATTTGTTTAAAATATGTTAAACGTGTATGATTAATATGTTGATCATATATTAAAAAATTTGATGATATGTTTAAAAGTTGTTTATCTTGTATTTAAAAATTGTTTATCTTGTGTTTAAAAAATGTTGAATGTGTATATCGAAAATGTACAAAAAACATTGAAAATAGTGGGAAATTCAAAACAAAGAAAAACAGTTTAAATTTAAAAAGAAAAAAAAGAAAACTAATAAAAATAAAAATAAAAAACCAAAGAAAAGAGTGAAGACAGAAAAGGAAATGTATAAAATGTAAAAATAAAAACCATAAAATACCAATGGATAAGGAATAAAAAGTAACATAAAAACAAATAAACGTGAACAAAACAAAAGCACTCACAAAACAGACCCACGACTCGTTAAAAAAACATAGCTTCGTTACACTACTAGACCGGTCCAGTCACCCCATCTTGAGGCGAGGGGAGCTTACCAAAATCACTAGTTAGGAAGTACTCGTCTCAGCAAACACTTCCACCTTTTTCGCGGTAGATAAGTGGCACAATGTACGTCTGTCACTTGTCCTGATTTGGAGGTTCCTTTCTTCCTTCTAAGAGGCATGTGTGTGGAGTGCGAATTTCTGGAGGCCGAGCTACACGTAGCCCTTTATTTTGAAAAAATCGTAAATCATATTTAAAAGTTCTGAAAAAATTCGAAAAAAATCTATGAAAACTTATATGTATTCCGTATGAACATGTCAAATTTGGCTTGAAAGTATTGTAATATGAAGTCTGCACAAAAAAAACAAAATTTCAGCCCAAAACCAACAACAAAAAGGCCCATTTAAAATCAAATATTTGTCTTTTTTTCATACGCCACATGTGAAAGTATAATGGCATGAAAATTTGCACATATGTCATATACATGTGTATATATATTCATAAAAAAAATCAATGTTTTTTGAATAATATAAAATACATTTTATGACTTGTTCAAACTAAAGAGCTACGTGTAGCTCGGTCTACGTTAACATTATCCCCATGTGTGTGCCTCTTCTGAAAACAAATATGTGTCTCCATGATATGCACGATCGTGCTTCTCTATAGAAAATCGTGGTTTTCTTTCTTTTAAAAAGCATAGGATGTGCCTCTCGCGGAAGCAAATCTATGGCTCTAAAAAGACATGATTTGTTCCATTTTAAGGCACGGAGCATGCTTCCAGCGAAAGCAAACATGTGCCTCCACGAGAGGCACAATCATACCTCTCAAATAAAACATGATTCATTTCGTTTTTTAGGCATGAGGTGTGCCTCTTGCGAAAACAAACCTGTGCCTCTTATAGAAAACACATTTTTCCTTTTATTTAGAGCCACAGGTGCCTATCACAGAAGCAAACTTGTATTTTTCTTTCTTTTTAGAGACAATGGGTCGTGCTTCACACGAAAACAAATCTATGATTCCACGAAATGCATGATCATGCCTCTCATAAAAATAAAAATAAATGCGTATTTTCCCGCTTATATTTTTTTACAAATTTTCTTATCTCCAAGATGTAAGATAAACCACACGAAAACCAAAAAGTCTAAAAAATGAGAAAAATGTCTGAAATCCAAAACACATAAGAAAATAAAATAAAAACGAAATTCTGACAAAATGCTTAACCCGCGACACATGATATTCCCTCCGCACTAACATTTTCGAAGCTCCCGAGCAAGTACTCACATTTTAGTTGCTCTCGAAGCTTACATCTCGCTTAATGTGAGAAATAGCTCCCGTGCAGTCACCCGCACATCCCGAATAGCTCTGGCTTGATCAGGTCGGTGCCGCTTACGGTTTAGGGCATGTACAATGATGCTATTTTAGGAGTGTCACATAGGATAAATGATGAGGTGAAAGAGATAGAAACGATAAGAAAAGGTTTGTCTTCTCTTGTTTAAGAAATCATCTCTTAGCAACAATCGTCTCACCATAAATTTAGGAATTACTAGTTACTAGTGATAAGACTAAGATATAACTCATTGTACACATTTTTTTTCCATATCTAAATTATATGGAAACACTAAGATGAAATAGCCTTATCAACTATCATTGTACATGCCCTTATGGGCTGGCTCGGTAAGGACACTTTTTTAAGTTCAAGGTAAGGACACATTTAAAGAGTGGTTTGTACGTTCTTTTGTTCGTTTTCTTCGTGTTTTTATTCTGTCAATTTTTGTCGTTTTTCGTTGTTTTTTTCTTATTTTCAATACGTGTCTATATTTTCATACATAATGTGCATTATATATATACGTCAAAAATATTTTTTTATATTTAATATATTTACATACTTAAAATATCAAATGTATGTTTTGGTGTCTAGCTTTTCATGTATGTTGTATATTTTGTGTATACATTAGTAATATTTTTAATACGCCTTTAACATTTTTTCCAATATATGATTGAATGTATACTTTTTTTCTTAGACATTGTACATTTGTCATATACATTAGAAACATTTTTTGCACATGTCAATCATTTTTAAAATACATGTTTAACGTTTTTTATAAATACATTTAAAAAAAACTTGTGACCATTTTTTCGAACATTCTTTTAAACTACATTATCAAATTTGTACACTGCAATAAGGATATAAGATTGATCGTTATCACCGAGCTACTGTTTTGCATTAAGCCAGGCATAATCATGCCCCTGATGTAGTATACATCATGCCTGCAGGATGACAAATTGGTATTTCCAATGCTGGTTCTAGAGGAAGATTGACTGCGGTTATAATCAGAAGATGGAGTACACTTTCCTCATTATGAATCTGAAAGGCTACTAAAATATCTGAAACTAACAGCACAATCCCTTGCAGACGAATGGCTATGGCATAGACAGTTTAAGAAAAGACCAAAACACGGTGGTTAGCTCAAGGGTGGTGCCACGCATGGATCTCGGGAGGCTTGGGGCGGATGGATGCAGGGTTGCAGACGGATGAGGATAGGTTGGCGGAGGAACGTGCGTGCCTGACAAAACGGCAATGTCAATTCTGCGCAGCCGTGGAAGCCAACCAGGTCGCGGAAGCCGCATCGCAGAGCAGTCATGCACAGTTCCAAGCGGAAGTACGGAAGCTCCGCTCATATATCCTGCAGGGGCGGTGAAGCCGAGGAGCGCTGATGGCACTGGATAGTGCTCGTCGTTGGCTACCCCAAGTGGATGGTTCAGATGTAGACAACAGTAATTTTTCCTTAGTGAAGATACTGAGATTATCGACCGGTATGACTCCAAGGATCAACAAGAAGGTCGTCAAACGAGCAAGGCGTCGTTTAAGATAAATTACTCACTTGATCTGGACCTGCACACAAAACCAAATAACCCTGCTTCCAACGAGTTTAGAGAGGTTTTAAATCTCTCCGGTCTTGTTGTTTACAAAGGATCAGAACACAAGGAAAATAATAGTGGTGATTGCAACGGAAAGAAAATAAAAGATATAAAGATGAACGGTGTAAACTATGGTGGAAATATGGACCAAGGGTCCCACGACTTTCACTAGTGATGTCTCTCTCCCAAAAGACAATAAACAACTATGATGGGTGAACAAATTATAACTGAGCAATTGACAAAATTATAAACGCACCGCAATCTAATTATGCTACAAGAAAGCTAAAGGCTCAATCATATGGGCAGTACGCCAAGATGAGTACACCGTTTATCCATCAGCATATACTCACTAATCATTCACCTTGAGATGTTTATCTAGAACATCTCGCTGATATTAAGTTGTGAACCCCAGCCAAACCGTAGGATCAAAGCAACAGACAATTGCATTAACGCTCTATGTGTAACATAAGAAATCCTTGTTTTCTCCCTGGTGGCAACAACACATCCCTTAGTCTCATGTTTCTGTCATTCAAGCTAGACATCGGGGGGCATGAACCCACAATCATGCATAACGCTCCCTGTTGTGGATATAATCCTGACAATAGAAAGAGGGGTATGAACGGAGCATGATCTACGGAAATGCAAACGGGTGACGCAGACAATTTTATCGAGTTCGGGACTCTCGCGGAGGAGATAAAATCCCTACGTCTCGTGCTTCCGGAGGAGCTTTTTCCTTATCTTTGTATGAACAAGATGATGTACATGAGTTCTTCCCGTGGGAGAGAAAGAGTGAGGTAGAGGAAGAAAAAAGAGACCCCCTTGGTGCCGTGGTGGGGGTGGCTTATATAGAGTGCGCCACCCCCCATGCCACTTAAATTACATAAATGGGGAATTAATGAGAGATTAGTGCCTAATAAATGCGACGGTTTCTAGTTCTACTTATTACATGAAGTAATGCTTGGAGTAGTAACTGTCGTGAGTAACTCCCCTTTTAATCCAGAGTTGCTACGTGCAGAGTAAATCCATCCGAGTTGGTGTGTCCGAGTTGGAGCATCCGAGTTGGACAATCCGAGTTGCAGCATCCGAGTTACAACATCCGAGTTGGAGCATCCGAGTTGGTGTATCCGAGTTGGAGCATCCGAGTTGGACAATCCGAGTTATAGCATCCGAGTTGGACCATCCGAGTTGGTGTATCCGAGTTGGAGCATCCGAGTTGGACAATACGAGTTGCAGCATCCGAGTTGGAGCATCCGAGTTGGTGTGTCCGAGTTGGAGCATCCGAGTTGGACAATTCGAGTTGCAGCATCCGAGTTAGAGCATCCGAGTTGGACAATCCGAGTTGCAGCATCCGAGTTACAACATCCGAGTTGGACCATCCGAGTTGGTGTATCTGAGTAACACGTGACTCGGTTATATGTCATGTTGTCTTACTCTTATTGTCTCGTTAAGGGTACCCCATGATATATGATACTTAAGGGTATGCCTTAGGTATGACCACGACAGTAGCCCCCAAGGCTCCGAGTAACTTCTTGAATTTACTCGGAGTCTTTAGATTAGAGATTTGTTGTATAAATCCTTCTAGTGGGAGAACTTCTTAGTGCACCCAATGGGTGTAGCCCCCAAGGCTCCGAGTAACTTCTTGAAGTTACTCGGAGTCTTTTGATTGGAGAGTTTTTTATTAATTAGGATAATTGATTTCATCAAAGGAGAGTGCTCTTCCTACTGATGACATATTCATAAGGTATATGAAGATTAAACTCAATAAGAGGCCCGGAAGGGCTTTACTAAAATTTGAACTTTTCCCTCGAATATAAGTCGGGCAAGTTAATGGAAAAATCTGGCGACACTCAAGCGTCTCTCGGAAGAGGTGGACTGAGGCCCCGGAGGGCGTGTCTCGGAGTAATAGGCCTTAAACTCCATATTAACCAAATTTGTAAAGTTTGATATTCTAAAGCATCATAAAATGAGCTTTAGATCATACCGCGTGGGATATCAATTCTTTACCCCCTACACCTTATCATACTAATAATCTGGCAATCTACGTCAAAGACGGATTACTAGCGAATTAACTGCTCGGAACTTTTCTCGAATAGGTAATGAATACAAGATTTTCCGTTTGCTGTGTATTTTGAAATATGACTGCATTCATGCATGTCACTTAGTCTCGAGTATTATCGGGTTCGAAACTGTTTCATGCTTGAGAAATAGCCTCTTTCAAAAATACTGCGAGTGACGACTTACTCGGTTTTGTTGAGTAATCGAGTGGTAACTTACTCGGTTTTTATTGGCTACCCACTGGGTGTATCCGAGTGATGCCTTACTCGACATGTCATTCTTCCGAGTGAAGATCTACTCGGGTTAATTTTCCTTCCGAGTGACGATCAGTGCACCCGCTGGGATAAGCCCCCAAGGCTCCGACTAACTACTGGTAGTTAGTTGGAGTCTTTTACTGGAGTTATCCGGAATTTCTTCGTCGTGCATGGACACGAAACATTTTCTCGAGTGTAGCCACTCGGAGTAAGTCTTTAGGTGAAGAAAAACATCACCCGTCTTCCATGAGTACGGGATAAAACTAGAGATATTTCCTTCGTTGGCCTGAAAGAAAAAGTGAACAGATAGAAGGTGAAAGTGAAAGCGGAACTTTAAACTTTGCAGAAATAAAGTGTAGAACTCAAACTTTGCAGATAATAATATGTCTAACTTGGTTTATTGTTCTCTCGTGTTTAGCCATTTAGCGGGTCGGCAGACCATTAGCTTTTGCTCTTGCCAACCAGACAGTTAGGTTGCGACTGGGTTGGAGACGAAGAGTAGGCGTTTAGGTACCGAGCGTGTATAGGCGTTTCACGAAGAATAGGAGAGAACCAAGTAAACAACTTGCCGACTGGCGGCGCAACTAATGGGTGGAGCAAAGAGCCACCAGCAAAGGTAAATCTGATTCTAATCTAAATTGTAGCCCCCGGGTGTGGCGTAGCCCCCAAGTGCGTTACAACCTTCGACGGCGGACCCGTCGGAATACGGGGAATATAATTTGTGTTTCATCGAGATGGACTCGGGTAAAGGCGAGAAGTGGTTCCCGGGTGAAACTTGGGAGAGTTGAACTCGCTAAAAAGTGTAATACGAAGTTTGGTTGTATGAGAAACTTAGTTGTTTCCGCGTTGGGAAAGTAATCGAAGTCGATGAAGCCTTGACACGACAAAGAGAAGTCCTCGAAAAAGTTCGTTGATTATGCTTGAGGTCGACTCGTTGCAGAAGAGTCGATGGAAGCTGAGTCATTGCAGAAGAGTCGATGGAGACCGAGCCATTGCAGAACAGGCGAATGTCAAATTTATCCGAATGAGCCTGCACGTTAGTTGTTCGAGTGCGAAATTCATCCGAATAACCAGGAACAATTGTTGTTCGTACATAAAATGTATGAGAATGAAGTATGCAAATTTACTTAGCTTATCGGAAAAACCAATGAACATATCTTCAGTCGAGCGGCCATGCGCTTGTTCAAGTTGATGAAGGTGCGTGTAGCTCATCCGCGCCATCGTGTTGCAGATGTAGTGCGTATCTCGTTCGTGTCGTGGCTAAGGCATGACGTCGGCTGAGCCAGAGCAGCAAACAAAGTTGATGTCGGACTTGTCGTGGATGAGAGTAGCCGTCCGAGTAGTGAATACAAGCGCCATCTGAGTCATGGATGCGTGCGTCGTCTAAGTAGATGCTGAGTCATTGTAGCTCGGGGAGGGCCGACGAGTTGGAGCAACTCGGGGAAGGCTGGAGGAGGTCGCCCGAGCTGGAGTGAGCCCGAGTGCGCCAGCTGCGCATTAAGGGTGCAGCGTCCCGTCTGCGTAGTTGCAGGTCGGAGGCAGTTTCAAATTGAGTTGAGGTCGGAGGCGCTGGTGGAGGAACTACAGCGGCCCTCGGCTCGTTTGAGTCTCGCCCGAATCGTGGCGCGCGAAGATCAGATGACAGGCGAGTTGAAGCGGCGCCGGGGCTCGGGGCATCGTGTTGCTCGCGGTGACCGCCGAGTTGAAGACGGGTCTCCACCGAGTTGAGCAGCGCGAGCAGCAGCTTATCGAGGATGTTGGAGACGCCACGTCCGAGTCGCTGGAGGGAGTCGGCCGAGTAGGAGGCACTTCGTCTGCGTCATGGCGTGGGAGGCTGGGGACGCCTCGTTCGAATCGTTGGCGGAGATGGCAGGCCGTGTAGTCGCAACAGCAGCCAGCAGTACCAGGAGCGGACATAATCAGCCGCGTGCAGCCAACGACGTGCCTGGCATGGTTAGCAGCGGGCAGAAGTGAAGAACAAGCACTGTTCATCCATCAAAAAATTGATTAGTACGTGTACATGTGCTTTGCAATTCCTGGATGACTTGATTTAGCGACCAAAGGAAAACATCTGAAGGTGTGACCCTTCAAAACCAAAGGACCACAAGGTGCACGCGGAGGCGGAGACGCAGATGTCCGCGCCGGATGGGTTTCCAGTTGGTCCCGTGCACCTCTTGCGCGTGCTACAGAAGGAGGCGGATGGGTGCCTGCCCGGGCGACGGCGTGGCGTCGAAGAGCTGCGCAAACTCCGCGTCATGCGGATCGGTGGGGTGTGCGTAGACTGCGCCTGATCGTGGAGGAGCACGGTAGCGCCACGCAACCACTGGATGGACGCGAAGTCGCCCAGGAAGGCCTTCTCGTTGGGATCATCCATCTTCGGAGTTCAAAGCAGATCACCGGAGAATCTCCTGTTCTTGGCAAAGACGGCGTGCATCAAGAATAACAGAAAATAGGTGTAAGAATAAATACAAACAGTTCGCATCATGGATCGGTAGACGTCAAGCCCTAAGGTGGGCGCCAACTGTCGTGGATATAATCCTGACAATAGAGAGAGGGGTATGAACGGAGCATGATCTACTGAAATGCAAACGGGTGACGCAGGCAATTTTATCGAGTTCGGGACTCTCGCGGAGGAGATAAAATCCCTACGTCTCGTGCTCCCGCAGGAGCTTTTTCCTTATCTTTGTATGAACAAGACGATGTACATGAGTTCTTCCCGTGGGAGAGAAAGTGTGAGGTAGAGGAAGAAAAAAGAGACCCCCCTGGTGCCGTGGTGGGGGTGGCTTATATAGAGTGCGCCACCCCCCATGCCACTTAAATTACATAAATGGGGAATTAATGAGAGATTAGTGCCTAATAAATGCGGCGGTTTCTAGTTCTACTTATTACATGAAGTAATGCTTGGAGTAGTAACTGTCGTGAGTAACTCCCCTTTTAATCCAGAGTTGCTACGTGCAGAGTAAATCCATCCGAGTTGGTGTGTCCGAGTTGGAGCATCCGAGTTGGACAATCCGAGTTGCAGCATCCGAGTTATAGCATCCGAGTTGGACCATCCGAGTTGGACCATCCGAGTTGGAGCATCCGAGTTGGAGCATCCGAGTTGGACAATCCGAGTTGCAGCATCCGAGTTATAGCATCCGAGTTGGACCATCCGAGTTGGAGCATCCGAGTTGGTGTATCCTAGTTGGAGCATCCGAGTTGGACAATCCGAGTTGGAGCATCCGAGTTGGAGCATCCGAGTTGGTGTGTCCGAGTTGGAGCATCCGAGTTGGACAATCCGAGTTGTAGCATCCGAGTTAGAGCATCCGAGTTGGACAATCCGAGTTGCAGCATCCGAGTTACAGCATCCGAGTTGGACCATCCGAGTTGGTGTATCCGAGTAACACGTGACTCGGTTATATGTCATGTTCTCTTACTCTTATTGTCTCGTTAAGGTTACCCCATGATATATGATACTTAAGGGTATGCCTTAGGTATGACCACGACAGTAGCCCCCAAGGCTCCGAGTAACTTCTTGAATTTACTCGGAGTCTTTAGATTAGAGATTTGTTGTATAAATCCTTCTAGTGGGAGCACTACTTAGTGCACCCAATAGGTGTAGCCCCCAAGGCTCCGAGTAACTTCTTGAAGTTACTCGGAGTCTTTTGATTGGAAAGTTTTTTATTAATTGGGATAATTGATTTCATCAAAGGAGAGTGCTCTTCCTACTGATGACATATTCATAAGGTATATGAAGATTAAACTCAATAAGAGGCCCGGAAGGGCTTTACTGAAATTTGAACTTTTCCCTCGAATATAAGTCGGGCAAGTTAATGGAAAAATCTGGCGACACTCAAGCGTCTCTCGGAAGAGGTGGACTGAGGCCCCGGAGGGCGTGTCTCGGAGTAATAGGCCTTAAACTCCATATTAACCAGATTTGTAAAGTTTGATATTCTAAAGCATCATAAAATGAGCTTTAGATCATACCGCGTGGGATATCAATTCTTTACCCCCTGCACCTTATCATACTAGTAATCTGGCAATCTACGTCAGAGACGGATTACTAGCTAATTAACTGCTCGGAACTTTTCTCGAATAGCTAATGAATACAAGATTTTCCGTTTGCTGTGTGTTTTGAAATATGACTGCATTCATTAATGTCACTTAGTCTCGAGTATTATCGGGTTCGAAACTGTTTCATGCTTGAGAAATAGCCTCTTAGGTATGACCACGACACTCCCTCTTGGAGTTACCATCTACTACTTGGCCAAAGCAATACAAAGCAGCGGAGAACATGCCAAAATACTCAAGAACTAAAACATAAAAGGTAAACCAAATATATTACTCATCACAATCTGAACATAATCTCATAATCCATTGGATCCCAGTAAACACATCATAGCAACACAAAAACTAATACATAAGTGCCTTGATCATGTAGGTCAGCTCATAAGGTCTAAGAATTGAGGCACAAGAGTGGAGAGAAAATATCATCTAGCTACTGATCATGGACCCATGGTCCAAGGTGGACTACTCAAGGCACATCCAGGCGGCGAGCATGGTGATGGAGGAGACTCTGAAGGTGAATGCTCCCTTCGGAAGTGTGCCGGGAAAGGGTCTTCTGACGATCCTGATCTCGGGATCGCGACGGCAACGGAACAGTGGTGAAAATCGTGTAACGGATGTCCTCCTGAGGGTTTTCGGAGAGGGAGAAATATATAGGCGAAAGGGGGGCTCGAGGGGAGGTCCCACCTGACCAGGCAGGTCACTGGCGCAGCCTCCCCCTGGCCGCGCCAGGTGGCCGCCTAGCAAGGAGGTAACCCCCCCTCCGGTCCTCCTTTGGTGTTCTAGAGTCTTCTAGCACGCTGATTTTTTATATGATTTTTATGGATTTTTCGAGTACTTTAATGATTGGCATTTTCCTGCAATGCACGGACACAACAAACATAAACTGGCAACGGGGCACTGAGTTAGTAGGTTAGTCCAAATATGTTGTAAAAGATATAAAAGTGTAGCAAAACATATAGCAATATCACCAAAATAAGCATGAAACGATAAGAATCATAGATACGTTTGGGACGTATCAAGCGCCTCAAGGAGGTCGCATCGTGCGTGGGGGGCCTCAAGGGGCTCACAACCTCCTAGAGGAAGAGCTCCGGGCACGAGAGGAGGCCGCCACGACCCGCGAGATGGATATCGTAGCCCTTAAGGAGGTCCTCGCCGCCCGTGAAAGCAAGGTCGCCGCACGAGAGGGCGAGGCCCTCCCCCATGAGGAGAAGCTCGAGAAAGACGCCTCCAAGCAGCGCACTGTGTGCGAGCACTTGGAGCAGTTGAAGAGCGAAGTCGCCACCGCCAAGGAGTCCCACGATGACTACCTTGCCAAGACCAACGCTGAGCTTCATGTGACAGAGAAAAGGCTGACGAAGGGGCCGATGGGAGGTTTAAGATGGGTCGCGCGCAGAGCACAACAAGGAGCTCGCGGCTCAAGAGGAGCGCTTCACGAAGGAGTGGAATGAGCTATGAGAGGAGATTGTCCAACTCAAGGAGGGACTCCACCCATCCTAGGCCAAGACTCGCGAGGGTTCCCAGGAGGGCATGAGCGAGGTGTCGGCCCTCTAGGCACGCACCCGCGTTGCTGCCGACTGCCTCAGGATCAGGGCGCCAGGCCCGACCGAGTGTATTGGCGGCATTAGCCACCTACAGATTCTCACCGACATCGTCGGGAAGCTAGAAGATGTGGTAGCGGAAGCTGACAGCATCATTGAAGCCAAGTGTTGGGATATCTTATCCATTGCAGCGACGCGTGTCTTCTCCAAACTCTACCGTGCCAACCCGTCCTTCGAGTTTGGCAAGGTCATAGTCGTCGTGCTCCCGGAGCAGGCCAAGCATCTCACCAAGGAGGTAACGGGGTACATGGTGGCGCTGCTCTAGGAGTACGCGTGGGGCGTCAACGACGAATAGGAAGATAACGATGATGATGATGCCTCGTCGGTTTAGGCCTTGTACTTGTTTCATTTGTGCATGAGTCATGCAGAACACCAGGGCGCTTGGGGAGAGGGGCCACCCCCTGGTGCCCCCTTCGGCCTATTTTTACCCCCCGTTTCGAAAACCCTCAAAGAGACCCCCGCATCATGATTTTCCTCTCTGTACCAACGCTGTCGTGCTTCCAAGATCGGAAGCACCAGAAGACCTCTTCCCGACACCCTGTCGGAGGGAGGATTGACCTCCGGAAGCTTCTCCACCACCATGGACGCTTCCTGGATGTGCCGTGAGTAGTCCCCCTTGGACCATGGGTACATGACCAGTAGCTATGTGATGTCTTCTCTCCAATCTCGTGCTTTAATTCTTAGCCCTTGTGAGTTGCCCTACATGATCAAGGAATCTATGTAATTTTTCATGTTGTTGCTATGATGATTTTGCTGGGATCCGATGGATTATGAGATAATGTTCTGATTGTGATGAGCTATATATTTGGTTATCATTTTATATTTTGTTCTTGAGTAATTATTGCATGTTCTCCGTTGCTTTTTATTACTTTGGCCAAGTAGTAGATAGTAACTCCAAGAGGGAGCGTTTATGCTTGATTGTGGGTTCATGCCCCCCGTTGTCTAGGTTGAGTGACAGAAACATGAGACTAGGGGATGTGTTGTTGCCACCAGGGAGAAAACAACGGTGCTTGTAACCGCGGTTGCAAGGATTGTTTACCTTACGCAAAGTTTGTTAATGCAGTTGTATGTTGCTTTGAGTTTACACTTTGGTGGGATTCACAACTTAATACAAATGAGATATTCTGGATAGATGATGGTACGATTTAACGCCCCCTCGTTGGTTACCCAAAGTGGAAGGTTGAGATGTAGACAACGGCAATTTCCCTTAGCGAAGATGCTAAGGTTGAGTGTCGAACCAATAGGACTCCAACAACGATAAGTAGGTGGTTCGGCAAGTGATGCGTCGTTTGAAGATATCACTTGCTTCTCCTGGACCTGCACACACAGCAAATAACTTTGTTTCCCAACGAGTACAGAGAGGTTGTCAATCCCTCTGGCCTTGTTGTTTACAAAGGATAAAACGCACGGGATAATAATGATAGTGATAGCAACGGAAAAGTAAATAAAGCAGTAAATTGATAGTGGGTGTAAACAGTATTGGAAATATGGACCGGGGTCCTATGATGTTCACTAGTGACGTCTCTCTCCCAAAAGACGATAAAATAGCCATGCAAGGTAAAAAATTACAGCTGGGCAATTGACAGGATTATGTGCGCAAACCAATGCTAATTATGATATAAAGAAAGGAAGAGGCTCAAAAGCATGGACGGTACGCCAAGACAAGTAGACCGAAATCCATTTGCATCTACGTACTAATCATCCACCTTGAGATATCTATCCAGAACATCTCGCTGGTATTAAGTTGCGGATCCCACCCAAAGTGTAAACTCAAAGCAACGGACAACTGCATTAAAGAACTTTGCGTAAAGTAAACAATCCTTGCACCCGCAAGTACAAGCACCGTTGTTTTTCCCCTTGTGGCAACAGCACATCCCCTAGACTCATGTTTCTGTCACTCAAGCTAGTCATCGGGGGGCATGAACCCACAAACATGCATAGCGCTCCCTCTTGGAGTCACTACCTACTACTTGGTAAAAGCAATAAACAGCAACGGAGAACATGCAAGAATTACTCTAGAACATAAATATAAAAGAGGAGAATCAAATATATTACTCAAACACAATCTGAACATAATCTCATAATCCATCGGATCTCAGCAAACTCAGCATAGCAACAGCAGAAATATTACATATGTGCCTCGATCATGTAGGGCAGATCATGAGGTCTAATCCATGAAGAACAAAGAGGGGAGGAGAACATCACATAGCTACTGATCATAGACCCATGGTCCAAGGTGGACTACTCACGGTTCATCCGGGAAGCATCCATGGTGGTGGAGAAGCTCCCGGAGGTGGTTCCTCCCTCCGGCAGGGTGCCGGGAAGAGGCCTTCTGGTGCTCCCGATCTTGGAATCGCGGTGGCGGCGAAACAGAGGAGAGATCGCGAAAAAGGGTTCCTGTCACGGGGGTTTCACGTCACGAGGAATAAATAGGCGAAGGGGGGCAGCCAAGGGGGCCACCAGGGGTCCATGCGACCCCCTGGCGCGACCCCACCCTAGGGCACGCTGGGAGGGCGCCTGGGGCCCTGGTGGATCCCCTCTGGCTCCCCTTGGTGATTCCCGAAGCTTCTTCTGCGTTGATTTTTTATTGGATTTTTCCCGAATTTTTGGAGCACTTTTAATATGGGGGAAACCTGAAATAGAAAAACAACAGAAAACAGGAACTGGCACTGGGGTGTACTGAGTTAATAGGTTAGTCCAAATATGATCAAAAGTGTATGGAAGTTCATCAATATCATAGCAATATCACACAAAAGAGGCATGGAGCAAGCAGAAATTATAGATACGTTTTGGACGTATCAACATCCCCAAGCTTAATTCCTGCTCGTCCTCGAGTAGGTAAATGATAAAAGCATAATTTCTGTGGTGACATGCTAACAACCATATAAGAACATTTAAGTAAAGCAATCAAGACATGTAATTCAATTCAAGTCATAACAGGCAAGAGTCTATATTTAGCATTGAAACAAGCAACATAAGAACATAAAGGTGCAAGAGCTCGCGCTGTCCGTCACTCAAATGTCTCCAAATGGTGTTTGCGTGCAAGAAAGGGGATAGGGATATACGAGAAAAAGTATTTTTGTGTTGAGAACTCAGTCTACTAAAGTTTCACACTTGGTCTTCTTTGGAATCTTATCTTGACTCATCCCCAAACCACTAGCCAAGTACAAGTCAAAATGATCCACTCCTTTTCGACATTTTGAGCACTCATGCAATGGATGAGCGTAAGCAAGAAAGTTGACACTTAGGATGGCAAAGAGAGAATATGGTGGAGGAGCAAGACAAAAAGGTGTGAAAGGCTCACATCAACGAGGACAATCATAGGCGAGAGAAAGCCAAATGATAGATATGATGTGAGGAGTAGGGGTTGCCATGCAACGAATGCACATATGAGCTAAGCTAAGCTCTCCAATGAAACTAGTGGGGGTGCATCCAACTTTCTTGCTCAAGAAGACCTAGAGCTCATTTGGGGAGGCTCATCATTGGAATATACAAGCCAAGTTCTACAGTGTGAAGGTCCACACATAGCTATATGCATGAATGATAATCTCTATGGAGTACAAAATATAAGAGGGAGTACGAGTGCGGATCTCTCAAAAGGAATAGTAGTGTGCCCCTTTCTCTCTCTTTTTTTTTGGTGGCCTCAATGGATCTTTCTATTTCTCTCATTTGTCCTCTTTGGGATCTTTTAATTTGTCCACTTTGGGATCTTTTCCTCACTTTAGGGGCAACACTCTATATATTACAAAAGGTATAGAAGATCTTTCACACTTTACAAAAGTACTCAAATCATAAAGAAGATGTAACTATCATGATGTATGCAAATGTATGCCTCTGCCAGTGTAGCAGGATACGCAATGATACTAGCGCGTCATGTAGCAATGATTAGGGAAAGGCCCAACTAGCATGCGTCTCATCGATCAAGCAAGTAGCATGTATGACATGAAGATCAAGTCCTGAGAAGATGGATGTTGCATGGTAATATATCTCGGAAAGGCTATGGAAATGCCTTGATAGGTAGGTATGGTGGCTGTTTTGAGGAAGGATATAAGGAGGTTTATGATGACAGAGTGTATCATGCCAAGGGTTTGGATGTACCGGCGAAGGTGGACGCAAACTCTCGGAGTGAGAAGAAAGCAATGCACGGCACAGGAGAGGCTAGAAAAATATGGGAAGGTGGAAGTGTCAACTTTCGAATACTCACATTAGTCTGAAGAACTCATGCACTTATTATCGGTAACTCTCAATCTAATAAGGAGGTTTCACAAAGAGACAAGTACCCCGAGGAGGAGTGTATGGGGGTTTGGTTATCCTTGCGCATCCTCGACTCATGGTACGTGAGTGTACTATAATATTCGACCCCTCAGAAGAGTAGTGATCCATCTAGTAGCTAAAGTTCTCAACTAATTTTGTAAGTTTTGAAAATAAACACGGATTGCCCAAAATACAACATCTATCACTAATAGGCTAAAGCTCTTGACACCAAAAGTCCAAACATTACTCAAAACAATACCTCAAAACTATTGCAAGTTACTACTACAAAAGAATAGCAACCTCAATTACCTATTTCAAGTCAAGACACAAAACTCAGTGCAACCGGCAAACTCTCTAAACAAGATAAACATGAAAACTCAAGAGAGTTCCAGCAACAAACTACACAAAAACTCTTTGAAAGGATAAGCATGAAAACTAAGAGCAAAACATGGCAGTAGCTATGAAAAAGATAAAGAACACACACAACAAAGATAAGCATGAAGAATCCTATGTTGTGTTCTAGATTTTGGAAGTGGAGCGTGTTTCTCTCCCACACAAAGAAATCTGGGTTCTAACTTGTTATGAACAACAAGCAAAGCCAAAGAAAACTAAAAATAAAATAAAAAGCGAGACGCTCCAATCATAGCACATAACGCATGAAGTGAAAAAAATATAGTGAAACGAGAGACGAACTGATAATTGTTGATGGAGAAGGGGATGCACGGGGGCATTCCCAAGCTTAGACGCTTGAGTCTCCTTGAATATTTCTTGGGGATGCATGGGGGCATCCCCAAGCTTGAGCGCTTGACACTTCTTAATCTTCTTTCATTATCTTCCCTCGCACACTTGAAAACTCCCTTCATACATAACTCATCATAATCTGATTAGCGAGGTTAGTACCCATAATAAAATAAAAAAAATCTCTACTGGAAATAAGGATATTCTTGAAGAGCTACTGTTTCTCAAGATTGCCAAAAAGTTTTTGCAAAGAAAAAACAAGCTTAAGGTTTGCAAAATGAAGGAAAGGCAAAACAGGACAGAATCTGTGAAAAACAGACCAGCAGGTAGTAAAGAATTTTTTAGGGATACTTCTGCAACTCAAATAAAAAAATCTGAACATACGAAAGTTCCGTAATTGTATAGAGCACGCTGTGTAAAAATTTCAGCTCAAAAAGATGAACTGGGATTTTTCTGTGATTTTTTCAGTCACGAGGACAGAATCTGTTTTCTAGACAGCATGTCACAACTTTCTCTTCCCTTGTCATATGAGGCTATATTTGGCACAAAGCTGAAAAGTAAAGATACAATGGTGTTGCTACTGTAGTAACAAACATCAAGACACAACAAAAGCAAAATAAACCTAATTCGTTGTGGGCTGCCTCCCAAAAGCGCTTTCTTTTACGCCTTTAAGCTAGGCAAAAAGATTTTAAAAGATGCTCTCATAGGAATAAGGATTTGAAGCAAAAGAGAGCATCAAGAAGCGAATAAGAAACACATTTAAGCCTAACCCACTTCCTATGCATTGGAATCTTGTAAGAAAATAAATCAAAGAAGCACAAAGAGACAAGCATAGGAAAGTGGAACAAGAACAACTTCAAAACTGTTGACATGAAGAGAGGTGTTTTTGTAACATGGAAGTTTCTATAGCCAAACTTTCCTCTCTCAAAGTAATTTTCAGTATTATCATGAACAACATCAAGAATATAACTGTCACATAAATCATATTGTTCATGACCCACAAGCACACGTGTATAGTTTTCAACACGGTCTTTAGGATCATAAGATAAATGCAACCCATCACATTGAGCCTCAATAAGATGTAACAACCCAGTTTTCACAAAAATTAAAAAATTTGTTTTCGCTGTGAATTGTTTGATTGTCTGATTTGTTTGCGGTGTTTGCATCCCCGATTTATCGATCGGTGATTATATTTCCCCTCTTATCTCCTACCGGACGGAGACCGACCCTTGCCACCTTGACACTCGACCTTTGCGACACCGGGTTTCACCCGATCACCGTCGCGAAAACCGCATGAGACCAGCCGCAGCCAACGGAACGAAAAAACCCCGTTTAATAATTAAATAGGATATTTTTATAGCGCGCCGGAAAGTGTTTTCGAAACGGTTCCAGCGCGAGGTGAACGCCACCGGCTCGACGCGTTGATCGCGCAGTTCGAAGTTTTACCCGAATCGGAGGTCCTGCGGACCCCCGGCGGTCAGAAACGTGAGCACCGCGCGCGCGAGAGAAAAACCGGGGATGTTTTTGCAAACTGCCAGCCACCTGTGCTATATAAAGACCACCACACTCCCATCCCACTTAGGGTTTTCCCTAAGCACCTAGCGAGCCTCCTAGATCTGGAAATACCCCAATTTTCGCAGTTTTAACCCCGAATTTTAGCAAACCCTAGCCCCAAACACTCCTGACCGTCAGATCAACTGATCCAACGGCCAAGGTGTGCCCAGCCTCCACCTACCTCCAGCCCGAGGAACTGCGCCGCCGCCTCCAGCCGGACTCCGGCAGCCGCGCCGAGCGCCTCCGGCCATCCTCCCTCTCCTCCTCTCCCTCTTCTCTTATCCCTCGCCCACCCCTTCTCTCCCCTCACCCCTCCTCTCTCTCTCTGTGCAGCAGCAGCCGCCATGGATGGCACGGCTTGGATCTCGAAGCTCGTGGCCGCCGGCCACCACGGCCTCACCGGCGTCGCCACGACCTAGATCCAGCCGGATCCGGCCCAGAGCCACCGCTGCCGCGCGTCCTGGCGCTCCTCTCGCCACCTTAGCCCGCTCCTCGTCGCCGGCGTCAACGGCCGCCGCCGCTGCTTCCAGCAGACGGGGACGAGGCGACCCCCTGCCTCGCGCGCGTGGACGGCCAGGTGGGCCGCGGCCCAGCCGCCCCCTCCAGCCTCAGCCCAGTCCGCCTCCAGGCCGAGTTGGGCCTCGGCCCAGCTGGGTGAGCGCCCCAGCCCTTTATTTTATTTATTTTTATTTTATTTTCTGTTGGGCCAGCCCAGTAGATTTTGGCCCGTTGCCCGTTTTTTTCCCTGGGCAGTTTTATTTAGCAGATTGTATTGTTTTTATTGCGGTGCCCGTATCTTTTCACCGGTAGCTCTGATGGAGACGCTTTCTACATGAAAGTTGCTCCGTTTTGCGCGTAGATTATTAAAATGTTGATTGTTGCCATGTTTGAACTTGTTTACATGTTTTTTACCTGCTAATTACACTGCTTGCCACTGTAAACTGTAACTGCAATAACTTTTTAACCGTTGCTCCGATTAAAATGTTCTTTATATGAAACTTGACTAGAATTGCATGTAGATTGTGTTTATTCTGCTCTTGCTTGCTAATAAAAATAATAAAATATTGTTTAGGGAAAAACAATACCAAATTCTATTTTTATCGTGGGGTCCGCAATAGTTTGCCATGTCTAGGATTTCACCCCACTTAAATTGACTAGCTTAGGTAGTTTATTTATGATTCACCTCTTGACATGTTTGTGTGCTATGACATGCTTGAGTGAGATGCCATGTTAACAACCTTTGTTGATCACCTATAGCTAAACAACTTGAACCACCGTAAACGTGCGGTATCGTCGTGTGTGACGAGTACTCCACTTAACCTGTTAGTAACCGCTCTCGACGGTAGGTGCGATGTCTCGTGTTGCCTTCTTGTTGATGCTTGCTCGTGTTTGCTTCGTAGTAATAGATGCTTGCTCGTTGATTGCTTTCCAGTGTTTATCGTCTTGTGTGCTTCCGCGAGTACCTCTCGGAGACGATGCGAGCTTGCGATCAACTACACCTTCGGAACCCGACTTATCAACAGGCAAGGACTATACATTACTTATGATCCATTCTATTTCAACCAGCGGTTTGCATGCTAGTCTAGCTTAGGTTCGATGTTTGATCCTACCACATGTTTACAACCTCTTTCAAACCGATACAGCCATGTCCCCTCCCAGCAAACCTTGTACTGCTATGTTACTATTGCTCGTTGCTCAGCCCCTGCTTAGTATGCATGCTTAGGATGCTACGATGTTAACCTGTTACTCCTTGGTTTGGGCTATCACATTATTATTATTATTATTGTTGTTGATGATATGATTATTATAATGTTGACTATATTCGACGAAGGATGGAAGGTCTAGGCTATCCCACCCCGACGCTTTGTTCCATTCGAGTCACCTAGGACCCGAGTTCCGGGTATTGGTTTTAAGACTGAGCGTGCCTAACCGCGTGTGGAATTTTATGGGGTCCCCTTTTCTTACCTACCTAGCTTCAAACATTTCTAGTGGTGGCCCAAGCTGATTTACCATTTGAAACCGTGTGTGTGCTGGTTGGCCGCCAGTTGTTTACAAACCAACCTGGACCAGAGAGGACTTAGTTCCCTTGCTGGCCCACCTTGTCCGGCCGAGGACCCGGTGTCCCATGTGTGATTAACCGGCTATCCAAACCTGCGACAGACGGTTGAGACCAGATCGAGAGCGCGGCCGGCTCCTGAGATGGATGTCGACTCACCGGGGGCCACCCGGATTTGTTCATTGTTAGTTAGAGGGACCTGTCGTTTCAGATCTCTTGGAACTAAATCATAAAATGGTTGCCTGTGATGGGTAGCAACTGAGAGAGATGGACGTGCGTGCGGAGCCTCGTAATTGGCAGCTGGTACACCCCTGCAGGGTTAAATCTTTTCGAGAAGCCGTGTCCACGGTTATGGACGACTTGAGACCTACTCCTTGTTCATAGACAACAACAACTGAGATAATCTTAATATAACTTGATCAATGTGTGTGTGTGCCTTGGCTGCTTCTTCTTCGTCGGGATGCGAAGAGGAGGACAAGGATAGGATAGGTGTTATGTTTGCGTAAGTAGCTGGTAGCAGACTTGTTGGAGGCGATTCCTCATCGATTTCTTGGCTTCTTATCTTACTCTCTAGATCGTTAGCCACTTCATAAATTCTAGTGCGGCAGCAACCTCACCACTTACCCCTTCCTTACCGTAAACTACTAGTTGTCCTAGAATGACGAGTGATGAAGTCCTTGCTGGGTCAGTTGACCACTACAGTTGTGTCGGGACCCAGGGTTAGCGTATGCAAGTCTAGTTAAGACATAGTCATATGGAGAGCCGAGAACCGTACCCACTTGTCTAAGCAGACAAGGCCAAGCACAGAACGTTCTCGGAAAGCATCGTACATGAGGGGCATCCCATCCAGGCCGGATGATCAACTGAGATGGGTCCTCATCGTCCGCACACAAGTCTAATGATATGGGTGATGAGTTCCCATATTCAAAGACAAGTCGCCTCAACCATACTACCGATTATCTCATAACTCTTACATAGACTTACTCCAGCCCGATCACTTAGTCGGGGTCTAGGGCGGGCTCGATCATACCACAAAATGTGCACGAGACAGAGTCTCGAACAATCGCATCGCGATGCCCCAAGCTGCGCACATCTAAGGGCCACTTGGTGTATGAAAGACCGCCAGCCAGATCACAACTAAGGTCTCGAAAACCCATACAAAGACATGCATGTTATAAACATACACGCAGCACACATGCCTTGTATGAACAGTAGGCATCATTGCAATTCTCTAAAAAGTATACATCTTTATTGATAACTCTTATAGAGTGCAAACAGAGATCACAAACATGTGATCCAACATTACAACATAAGCGGAAGCAAATTATGTCTGAGTACAGACAAGTTTAACAAATGGCTTAAGAAGCCTTATTTAAACACAAGCCCTCCACGAGGGAACCAGTCGTCTGACTGGGACTAGACTAGTTGATCTTCAGTCGTCCAGCTCAATGAAGAAGCCACCTTCGGGGTCAGTGGTTTCATCTAAAACATAGATTAAGCAAACGTGAGTACAAAGTCGTACTCAGCAAGACTTACATAGGAGCTATACTACTCATGCACATGTATCAAGGTAAAGGGAGGTGGGGTTTCACTTGCAGAAATGCCAGCTTTGACTTGGTTAGTCCTGAACTACGAGTACCAGACTTTAAGGTAAGAAGCGTACACGAGTCCACTACTTTCTCCAACCAATACACCACTATGGTGCCTTCCTCGACTTCCCCACGAGAAAGCACGCCATAGCACTCACACTTATCTTGGTGTGTTTTAGAAGTATCCGGTTCAAGTTATCTAATAATCAAGCTAAGCTTTCCAAGTAGTCCATAACCGCGGACGCGGCTATTCGAATAGTTTTGTTAACCCTGCAGGGGTGTACCGCTACACACACATGATCATCATTTACCGCCTTTGTACTCGACACCGTTCAAGAAGTGTCGGCGAGGATGCTCACCACAACTGTTACCTCATAGCCGATCTAGTACGAGAAAGCCGCCTACTTGGGTTGGCTACCACTATCGTGAACCCGGCCGGTTTACCGAAGTGGACCCATGTGATGTGTGCGTGGTGCATAAGCCGGTCTCGGGTGAGCCGTTCTCTCACTTAGCAGCCAGGCCACAGACCTACCAGAACTCTGAACTATTGCGACATCTGGACATCGAAAGGGATGAGTTAATAGGTTGAGAGGGGTCAGTGATCCCAATGTGTGGTTGTACTCTTCATCTTGGATCACCACACAAGAACTCGGACTTAGGGCGGTGTTCAACGAGACAACCCACCATGTACTCCTACACAGCCTCTCATCGTTCACCTTGTATTAGGGTCGATTCACCAACACTTTTCTACCATCATTATCATGATCACTACCATCCCGACTCACATAACAGTATCATCATGGTATCACTCTAAGCATGCAATAAGCAATATCATTTGCAGGGGCCACATGATATCAATCAACTCCTAAATTTGCTAGGATTGTGGTTTTGCCTACTACTGTGACAAATGATAGGTCATGCAAAGGAATGAGTTCATCTATGCGGTAGAAACGTAGCATGGTAATCATCCTAAACAATGAATAAGCGAGACATGAGAGGGAATTGGATTTTATCGACATGATCAATGGGGGTTTGCTTGCCTTGCTGACGAGGTTCGGGTTCTGGGTCTTCAACGAAGGGGGCAGCCTCCTGCTCCGGTTCCACCTCTACTCGACAAACAACAAACAAAGTAGCAAAGTAAATACAATGCACAATCACATGATGGAATGTTGGAACTTGATGTAAATGCTTTGATGTATGAAGCAATTCCATTTAAATGGAGTATATTGCAAATTGAATTGCAAATTCAAACTCCAATTTGAATTGAAACTTGACCAAGTTACATGTGACATTGTTTGATCATTTTGAACCTTTTGGAAATGTGTATGATATGCCTCTGAAGTGTGGTTGAAATGTAGCATAATTCCATGGTCCAAGTTGCAAAATCATTTGAATTGAATTTCAATTAATTTCAAAAAAATCAAATGACATATGCTACTGGTCCCATTTTAAGATCAACTCAAACATAGTTTAAAGTTTCATTTTTGGATAGCTTAGTTTCTCCTGATCATTTTTCATATATTATTTGTCCAATTTGGAGTTAATATGAATTTTCTATGAATTTCCAAAGTTTGGGGTATTTTCTGGAATTTTCTGAAATTCTTTAATTCTTTTAATTTCTAGAAAATGGTTTACTGCATCATGCTGACTTCATGCTGGCGTCAGGGGGGGGGGTTGACAAGGGGGTCCCACCTGCCAGTGGCTGGGTTAATTAACCCGGCTGGGTTAACTTAACCAGTGGCTTAATTAAGCCACTGGGCCCACTGGTCAGTGGCTCAGGGGGGTCCTTAGGGGTGGATTAGGGCTAACCCACCGGCGGTTAAACGCCGGCGACCTGGCCACGGCGGCGCACTCGCCGGAATGGGCTAGGGGCCACGGGAGGCTACGGGGAGGACACCATCGGGTGCAGCATCGTCGTCCGCGTCGTCTGGAAGCAACAGGGGGTCACGGGGAGCTCGGAATCGACGGCGGCGACGTCTTCGGCGGCAACAGAACGGCGGCAAGATCGTAGTTGTCGCTGTAGTGCACAGATTGAGCTGATTTGTGGCGCGTTCGAACGCTAGTACACGCAGGAGTCAAACGCGTGCACTGGAGCTTCACGACGGGCACGGGAGCGAGGAGGGCGACGACCATGGCGTCGAGGAGCTCGGGTTCTCATGGCGGATCCGGCTAGAGGAAGCAATCAAGGGGGAAAAGTTTGGGGTTTTGATCCCGAGCTCACCCTGAGTCTAACTGAAGCGACGGCTTGCTCGGGGAGGCTCTGGTGCTGCCGGAATTCAAGGTCGATCCGCGGCGGCCGGAGACGAAGACGACGAAGCTAGCGAGCTCGTGGAGGCGTCTGGCTCCGATTCCTTCTGCACGGTGGGGTTGTAGACGACGGCGGAGCGGTTGGACTTGGCGTAGCGGCCTCTCGTCGACGGTGGCCGCGTGAAGACGGCGGCGTGCTCCACGGATGCTCACGGGCGGCGATGAAATCGAGCGCAGGAGGAGAGGGAAGACGATAAGGAGGGGGGGAATGGATTGGGACGGCTGAGAGGCGTCTCCAGGACGTGCCTAGAGGGCTCGGGAGGCGCCAGGCAAGCAGGTGGCGTGGCGACCGTGGCATGCCGGCCACCGAGCTGCTTGCCGCCGTGCTGGAAGACGACAAGGAGCCAGGTGGGCTTGGGCTGCGGGAGAGGTAAGTCGGGCCGAGGTGGCCCAGGTAAGTGGGCCACTTTCCTGTTTTTCTTTTTCTTTCTGTTTTCTCTTCTGACCTTTGTTCTGTTTAGCTAAATAAATTAGCTAAACATTTTAATAAATGCTCATAATTTTTATGTGGCCTCATAAAACAATATACTAGTCACTCATAAATTTTGAACATTTTTAAAATTCAAATGATTTGAATTTTAAATCAAATAGGGGTATTTGAATAATTCCAAGGCACTGTTTGAATATTTGAAAAATCTATGAGCATGGGGTGGGTTCCACATCACTTGATATGTGATCACACTCATTTATAAGACTTTTCAAAAATCTAACATGAATTTTTGGAGAAGATTTTTATCTGGCCTTTTGAATTAATTCATCTGGGGGGGGTTCCTTCTCCCATTTTGCTTTTGAATTTGATTTCAAAGATTTCTTTTGAAATTTTAACATGATGCAGGAGTACTGGTTAACCCTAGCACATTACCTAACAGAGGGTTCTGACAAGTTAGATGCTGAGTACCTCTGTACTCATGATACCTCCCCCAAACTCTTTTCAGGGTTCTTGATCGACAACAGGTATGGTGATCGACGTTTCACGTGGAGACTCGACGACGACTAGTTAGGCGGATCCCGACGGAGGGCCTGGACCCGTGTGGTTATGGGATCGATGTTTTTCTCTTTGCCACTAGGCATTTTCTTGTAGTCTGTACTCAGACATGTATCTTCCGATGTTGTATTGTATTTGAGGCAGTTGTATGCCAATTGTATGAGATGTCGTATCCTGTATCTGTAATGTTGTGATATCATGTTGGAAATCCGGGGCATATGGCTATGTCATATGTCGCGGTGGGACCGATATGTGCTTCGTCCCCGGATCTGGATGGAAACATCTAGATCTGGAACAGTACCGCATATCGGGCCTTACATAAGAGCACAGTTCTCCGGAATGTAAGTTGGAGATTTCAAAAGGTTAATATGACAATCAAGTGTGGGTGCAATAGCAACAATTTCATGCTTAACATAAGGAACTATAGAGAGTTCATTTTTGTCAGCATCATCCATAGTGGCATCTTGTCCATAAGCATAGAAGGCATCAACTTCATCAAAAAGGGATATTTCAAAAGAATCCATAGGATCATAACACTCATATAAGGTAAGATTAAAAGAGTTACTCTCATTAGAAGGTAGACATGGATGGCTCCATTCTTCTTCCTTTTGTTCGTCACTCTCCTCCTGTTTTTCATCCAAGGAGCTTTCGGTTTCATCAATTTCTTCTTTCATAGAGTCCTGCAAAACATTAGTCTCTTCCTTTGGGGAGAGATTCTCTCAAGATGATCAGTAATATAATAATTTGCATCATAATTTTCCAAACAATAGTTAAGTATAGCAAGACTCTCAGATTTGTAAGGGGCATCATTAATATTTCAAAGAAGAGAAGTAATTTCATAAGCATCCTTATAAGCAACAAATTCTTCTATTGGCTCTGCATCATAAAAATCATAGTTTCCCTTAGCATAAGAAGCTAAGGTTTCATCATCATTGTACTCACATTGGAAAGCAAGGTGTTTGTGCCTCATAAAGCAACAAGATTCATCCCAGCAGAAAGATATATTATATATTGAGCACAAGTTTCTAGCATACTCATACAACTGGTGTATTTGCTTCCATCAGTGTATCCCCTTTTGAGACAAGCGGTGTTCCTTGTACCACTTTTGTTGATCCTCGGTGAATCTTCCATGCCAATAAGTTCTGGTTTCAAAGAAGTCAGACATTGATTGGCAAGGAAGGAACTAGACATACTATTATTTTTTTGGATTTTTGATAAAGGACACAAAGACAAAAACTGTAAGGTAAACTAACAAGACTAAAAAAGCAAAGATAAAAGATAGTGTGCAACTCCCCTATCTTGAAGAGTGGAGTCGCCGGCAACGGCGCGAGAAATTGCTTTTGATGGTACGATTTAACGCCCCCTCGTTGGTTAACCAAAGTGGAAGGTTGAGATGTAGACAACGGTAATTTCCCTTAGCGAAGATGCTAAGGTTGAGTGTCGAACCAATAGGACTCCAACAACGATAAGTAGGTGGTTCGGCAAGTGATGCGCCGTTTGAAGATAATCACTTGCTTCTACTGGACCTGCACACACAACAAATAACTTTGCTTCCCAACGAGTACAGAGAGGTTGTCAATCCCTCCGGCCTTGTTGTTTACAAAGGATAAAACGACGGGATAATAATGATAGTGGTAGCAACGGAAAAGTAAATAAAGGAGTAAATTGATAGTGGGTGTAAACAATATTGGAAATATGGTCCGGGGTTCTATGATGTTCACTAGTGATGTCTCTCTCCCAAAAGACTATAAAATAGCCGTGCGAGGTAAACAAATTACAGCTGGGCAATTGACACGATTATGTGCGCAAACCAATGCTAATTATGCTATAAAGAAATGAAGAGGCTCAAAAGCATGGGCGGTACGCCAAGACAAGTAGACTGAAATCCATCTGCATCTACCTACTAATCATCCACCTTGAGATATCTCTCCAGAACATCTCGCTGGTATTAAGTTGCGGATCCCACCCAAAGTGTAAACTCAAAGCAACGGACAACTGCATTAAAGAACTTTGTGTAAAGTAAACAATCTTTGCACCCGCAAGTACAAGCACCGTTGTTTTCCCCCTTGTGGCAACAACACATCCCCTAGACCCATGTTTCTGTCACTCAAGCTAGTCATCGGGGGCATGAACCCACAATCATGCATAACACTCCTGTAAGGCCCGATATGCGGTACTGTTCCAGATCTAGGTGTTTCCACCCAGATCCGGGGACGAAGCACATATCGGTCCCACCGCGACATATGACATAGCCATATGCCCCGGATTTCCAACAATGATATCACAACATTACAGATACAAGGATACAACATCTCATACAAGCGGCATACAACTGCCTTAAATACAATACAACAGCGGAAGATACATGTCTGAGTACAGACTACAAGCAAATGCCTACTGGCAAAGAGAAAAACATCGATCCCATAACCACACGGGTCCAGGCCCTCCGCCGGGATCCGCCTAACTAGTCGTCGTCGAGTCTCCACGTGAAACGTCGATCACCATACCTGTTGTCGATCAACACCCTGAAAAGAGTTTGGGGGTAGTATCATGAGTACAAAGGTACTCAACATCCAACTGTAGTGGTCATCTGACCCAGCAAGGACTTCATCACTCGTCATTCTAGGACAACTAGTAGTTTACGGTAAGGAAGGGGTAAGTGGCGAGGTTGCTGCCGCACTAGCATTTATGAAGTGGCTAACGATCTAGAGAGTAAGGTAAGAAGCCAAGCATTCGATGAGGAATCGCCTCCAACAAGTCTTGCTATCAACTACTTACGCAAACATAACACCTATCCTATCCTTGTCCTCCTCTTCGCATCCCGACGAAGAAGAAGCAGTCAAGGCACACACACACGTTGATCAAGTTATATTAAGATTATCTCAGTTGTTGTTGTCTATGAACAAGGGGTAGGTCTCAAGTCGTCCATAACCGTGGACACGGCTTCTCGAAAAGATTTAACCCTGCAGGGGTGTACCAACTGCCCATTACGAGGCTCCGCACGCACGCCCATCTCTCTCAGTTGCTACACATGATAGGCAACCATTTTATGATTTAGTCCCAAGAGATCCGGAACGACAAGTCCCTCTAACTAACAACGCACAAATCCGGGTGGCCCCCGGTGAGTCGACATCCAACTCAAAAGCCGGCCGCGCTAACGAGTCGGCCTCTACCGTCTAGACGAGGTCGGGTTAGCTACCCAAACAGAAAAGGGGACCCCATAAAATCCCACACGCGGTTAGGCACGCTCAGTCTTAAAACCAATACCCGGAACTCGGATCCTAGGTGACTCGAATGGAACAAAGCGTCGGGGCGGGATAGCCTAGACCTTCCGTCCTTCGTCGAATATAGTCAACATTAATAATAATCATATCATCAACAACAATAAAATAATGTGATATCCCAACCCAAAGAGTAACAGGGTAACATCGTAGCATCCTAAGCATGCATACTAAGCAGGGGCTGAGCAACGAGCAATAGTAACATAGCAGTAAAAGGTTTGCTGGGAAGGGACATGGCTGTATCGGTTTGAAAGAGGCTGTAAACATGTGGTAGGATCAAACATCGAACCTAACCTATACTAGCATGCAAACCGCTGGTTGAAATAGAATGGATCATAAGTAATGTATAGTCCTTGCTTGTTGATAAGTCGGGTTCCGAAGGTGTAGTTGATCGCAAGCTCGCATCGTCTCCGAGAGGTACCCACGGAAGCACACAAGACGGTAAACACTGGAAAGCAATCAACGGTGCACCACTATTACTACGGAGCAATACAAGATCAAAGAGGCAACACAGGGCACGGCAAAGCTATACGGATCTATCGTCGAGAACGGTTACTAACAATTTAAGTGGGGTATCGGTCACACACGACGAATACCGCACGTTTACGGTGGTTCAAGTTGTTTAGCTACAGGTGATCAATCAACGGTTGTTAACATGGAAACTCAAGCAAGCATGGCATAGCACACAAACATGGCATAAGGTGAAGCACAAAGTAAACTATCTATGCTAGTCAATTTAAGTGAGGCACAACCTAAACATGGCATAACACTAAGTGTCGCACGATGATTAAAGGATTTGGTACTGTTCTGCCCTAAAACATATTTTAGGTTGGTTAACAACAGCAAACAATAGCATAAATACAAAGTACACGAAAAACTAATCAAGTTACATATAAAGAACACTCCAAACAGAGTTACGGTTAAAAAGATATAAGCAAAACAAGTTTCGGCCACAAACTGCCAACATCACGAAGCACAGTTTAGAGCAATGTATAAACAGGATAAACAATGCAAACATGCTCACAAATGACTTGCAATTAAAGTAGACATGACATGGAAGGCATGGCAAAAAGAATCATGCAAAAAGGCATCATAGATCAAAAGATATTAAGCAAACAACATGGCATCGCAAAGTAACAGACTTAGAGAAAAACAGAGGTGGCTATCAAAAACAGCAACATAGCAACTTTGGAGCTAAAAATCTATATGACCAGCAAGCATATCATGGCAATGCAATACATGTAATGAAGGTAGACATGATTCTTAACAATATTCAATTGGAATCACTCAAATCCGATAAACGGTCGCGACACACTCGTCGACCGAAATTGCAATAAAATAACAGTTTCAGCAACAGCAGCACAATAACATCAGGATAGCTACTTTGGAGCAAGATTTAATACAGCTAAAGCACCCAAACATGGCAAGTTAAAGCATGGAATTGAAGTACACATGATTCTTAACACATAGGAGAAAGAATCAATGCAATAGGCCTCACGGATTTGTTACAATCATCATGCAAAGTTGCAACAAAATAATAACAGCAACACTTAACAGGAAATTGTAGCAGTTTAACGGCCTGATGCCCTGTTCAGCACACAATTACACAATCAAGATGAGCTCAAATGAAAATTCTCATAAAAGATGAATTAAAGTACACGCAATTCTGAGCAACTTTCGTTTTGGGGGCACGTTCATCGGAGCTACGGTTTAATCGCTATCAACGTTGCAAAATTGAAACAGCAGCATAAATATCTCAGACTTAGAAAAATTACAGGGCTCTAGGGAAAAAAAATAGAACGGGCCCTCACCCAGATCTTGGCCCAGATCTGGCCTGGAGAGGGGCGGCTGGGCCTCGTGGGCGCTGGCGCAGGTGGGCCGCCCTGGGCAGGCCGGCCCAGGCGGCAGTTGGGGTGGCCGGCCGGTCGTCCCCGTCCCGATCGGGCAGGACTGGCGGCGGCGGCGGCGCCTCCCGTCGACGGCTCGCCGTTACGGTGGAACGAGGAGGGCAGGAGGGGCGCGGACCTTGGGGCAGTGGCGGCCGGAACGCCGGATCCAGCCGGATCCGTGCGAGGCGGCGGCGCAAAGGCCATCCATGGCGCGGCGGTGCGGCGACCTCGCGCCGGAGGCAGACCTGCGGGAGGAGGCGAGATGGTCAGGGGTCGGTGAGGTCCAAGGAGGAGGGGAGGAGTGCGGGGAAGGAGAGGGGAGGCTGCGGCGGCTGGTCACGGCGAGGCTCGCCGGCGTGGAGGTGCTCCTCCATTGGAAGAGGCACGGCGACGGCGATCCAGCCCGACTCAGGCCCGAGGCGGGCCGCGGCGGCGGTGGGGAGGGCCCTGCGGGGCCCGGTTGGCTGGAGGTGGCTGTGGGAGCAACGTGGACGGCTGGGAGCCGTTGATCTCCGGATCGAACAACTGGGAGAGGCTGGGATCTAGGGTTTCGGGATTTGGGGTCTATAGCTGCGAAAATGGGGGTTATTTTCCAGATCTGGGGGCTGGTGGTCTTTATATAGGGTAGGTTGGATGGCTAGTTTACGTAAAAGCCCTCGGTACCCCTCTCGTGCGTCCGGTGAATACGTTCGTGACCGCCGAGCCTCCGTACGGACTCCGATTCTGACGAAATATCGGACCACGCGCTCAGCGCGTCGAGCCCGTCGATCGTACCTCACTGCGGTGACATTCCGACAAAATTTTTTGGTGACCCATAAAATAATCCGTTTATTAAATAAATGGGGTTTTCGATCCGGTGGCGATGGCTGGTCCTGTGTCGGTTGCGACGGTGCTCGGGTGAAACCCGGTGTCGCAAGGTCGAGTGTCAGGGTGGCAAGGGTCGGTCTCTGTCCGATACGAGATAAGAGAGGGGATAAATAATCGCCGATCGATAAATCGGGGATGCAGACACCGCAAACAAATCAGACAATCAAACAATTCACACCGAAAACAAATTTTTTTATTTTTGCAAAAACTGGGCTGTTACAATACAACACCACCAACAATGGATCTCGTCCCGAGATCCTGGACGACCCGGGGGAGAGGGGAAGGGGGAGAGAAAAGAGAGTCGACAATCTTAAACACCACCAACAAGGGACTCTGCTCCATGTCGACGTCGAACTTCGGTCGAGACAAAATTTCCGCAGAGAGACGACATCGTCGGAAAAACGAAACCGTCAGTGAAAAGAGGAAGAACGATCGCGAAAACCAGATCAAGGGATAGTGATTTTCGACGCAAGTCGTCAAAACACCGACAAAAGGATGGATGGCAATGGGTGACCCATATGATAACCGAAATCGGAGAAGCTAAAGGTACTAAAGGAATTCCCTTCTGAGCTCGGAATCGAGACAATACGCTGCAAGGAAGGCATTGTAATGGTTCCGAAACTCCACTCACTCGAGATCCTAAAGTTTGAAAGGGGATAAGGCGAGAGTAAAACACTTACGACACTTGTCCTGACCAGAGCATGGGTAAGGAGTAAAAAGAATCCTACTCTCCGATAACCAACTTATTAACTACAAAATAGTTTTTGTCTAGACTCGACTTCGGCCAGAGAGGGGATCCTACGGTCGGTAAGGCTCTGTTACCAAGTTGTAAGGCCCGATATGCGGTACTGTTCCAGATCTAGGTGTTTCCACCCAGATCCGGGGACGAAGCACATATCGGTCCCACCGCGACATATGACATAGCCATATGCCCCGGATTTCCAACAATGATATCACAACATTACAGATACAAGGATACAACATCTCATACAAGCGGCATACAACTGCCTTAAATACAATACAACAGCGGAAGATACATGTCTGAGTACAGACTACAAGCAAATGCCTACTGGCAAAGAGAAAAACATCGATCCCATAACCACACGGGTCCAGGCCCTCCGCCGGGATCCGCCTAACTAGTCGTCGTCGAGTCTCCACGTGAAACGTCGATCACCATACCTGTTGTCGATCAACACCCTGAAAAGAGTTTGGGGGTAGTATCATGAGTACAGAGGTACTCAGCATCCAACTGTAGTGGTCATCTGACCCAGCAAGGACTTCATCACTCGTCATTCTAGGACAACTAGTAGTTTACGGTAAGGAAGGGGTAAGTGGTGAGGTTGCTGCCGCACTAGCATTTATGAAGTGGCTAACGATCTAGAGAGTAAGGTAAGAAGCCAAGCATTCGATGAGGAATCGCCTCCAACAAGTCTTGCTATCAACTACTTACGCAAACATAACACCTATCCTATCCTTGTCCTCCTCTTCGCATCCCGACGAAGAAGAAGCAGTCAAGGCACACACACACGTTGATCAAGTTATATTAAGATTATCTCAGTTGTTGTTGTCTATGAACAAGGGGTAGGTCTCAAGTCGTCCATAACCGTGGACACGGCTTCTCGAAAAGATTTAACCCTGCAGGGGTGTACCAACTGCCCATTACGAGGCTCCGCACGCACGCCCATCTCTCTCAGTTGCTACACATGATAGGCAACCATTTTATGATTTAGTTCCAAGAGATCCGGAACGACAAGTCCCTCTAACTAACAACGCACAAATCCGGGTGGCCCCCGGTGAGTCGACATCCAACTCAAAAGCCGGCCGCGCTAACGAGTCGGCCTCTACCGTCTGGACGAGGTCGGGTTAGCTACCCAAACAGAAAAGGGGACCCCATAAAATCCCACACGCGGTTAGGCACGCTCAGTCTTAAAACCAATACCCGGAACTCGGATCCTAGGTGACTCGAATGGAACAAAGCGTCGGGGCGGGATAGCCTAGACCTTCCGTCCTTCGTCGAATATAGTCAACATTAATAATAATCATATCATCAACAACAATAAAATAATGTGATATCCCAACCCAAAGAGTAACAGGGTAACATCGTAGCATCCTAAGCATGCATACTAAGCAGGGGCTGAGCAACGAGCAATAGTAACATAGCAGTAAAAGGTTTGCTGGGAAGGGACATGGCTGTATCGGTTTGAAAGAGGCTGTAAACATGTGGTAGGATCAAACATCGAACCTAACCTATACTAGCATGCAAACCGCTGGTTGAAATAGAATGGATCATAAGTAATGTATAGTCCTTGCTTGTTGATAAGTCGGGTTCCGAAGGTGTAGTTGATCGCAAGCTCGCATCGTCTCCGAGAGGTACCCACGGAAGCACACAAGACGGTAAACACTGGAAAGCAATCAACGGTGCACCACTATTACTACGGAGCAATACAAGATCAAAGAGGCAACACAGGGCACGGCAAAGCTATACGGATCTATCGTCGAGAACGGTTACTAACAATTTAAGTGGGGTATCGGTCACACACGACGAATACCGCACGTTTACGGTGGTTCAAGTTGTTTAGCTACAGGTGATCAATCAACGGTTGTTAACATGGAAACTCAAGCAAGCATGGCATAGCACACAAACATGGCATAAGGTGAAGCACAAAGTAAACTATCTATGCTAGTCAATTTAAGTGAGGCACAACCTAAACATGGCATAACACTAAGTGCCGCATGATGATTAAAGGATTTGGTACTGTTCTGCCCTAAAACATATTTTAGGTTGGTTAACAACAGCAAACAATAGCATAAATACAAAGTACACGAAAAACTAATCAAGTTACATATAAAGAACACTCCAAACGGAGTTACGGTTAAAAAGATATAAGCAAAACAAGTTTCGGCCACAAACTGCCAACATCACGAAGCACAGTTTAGAGCAATGCATAAACAGGATAAACAACACAAACATGCTCACAAATGACTTGCAATTAAAGTAGACATGACATGGAAGGCATGGCAAAAAGAATCATGCAAAAAGGCATCATAGATCAAAAGGTATTAAGCAAACAACATGGCATCGCAAAGTAACAGACTTAGAGAAAAACAGAGGTGGCTATCAAAAACAGCAGCATAGCAACTTTGGAGCTAAAAATCTATATGACCAGCAAGCATATCATGGCAATGCAATACATGTAATGAAGGTAGACATGATGCTTAACAATATGCAATTGGAATCACTCAAATCCGATAAACGGTCGCGACACACTCGTCGACCGAAGTTGCAATAAAATAACAGTTTCAGCAACAGCAGCACAATAACATCAGGATAGCTACTTTGGAGCAAGATTTAATACAGCTAAAGCACCCAAACATGGCAAGTTAAAGCATGGAATTGAAGTACACATGATGCTTAACACATAGGAGAAATAATCAATGCAATAGGCCTCACGGATTTGTTACAATCATCATGCAAAGTTGCAACAAAATAATAACAGCATCACTTAACAGGAAATTGTAGCAGTTTAACGGCCTGATGCCCTGTTCATCACACAATTACACAATCAAGATGAGCTCAAATGCAAATTCTCACAAAAGATGAATTAAAGTACACGCAATTCTGAGCAAATTTCGTTTTGGGGGCACGTTGATCGGAGCTACGGTTTAATCGCTATCAACGTTGCAAAATTGAAACAGAAGCATAAATAGAACGGGCCCTCACCCAGATCTTGGCCCAGATCTGGCCTGGAGAGGGGCGGCTGGGCCTCGTGGGCGCTGGCACAGGTGGGCCGCCCTGGGCAGGCCAGCCCAGGCGACAGTTGGGGTGGCCGCCCGGTCGTCCCCGTCCCGATCGGGCAGGACTGGCGGCGGCGGCGCCTCCCGTCGACGGCTCGCCGGCGCGGTGGAACGAGGAGGGCAGGAGGGGCGCGGACCTTGGGGCAGTGGCGGCCGGAACGCCGAATCCAGCCGGATCCGTGCGAGGCGGCGGCGCAAAGGCCTCGGGGAGGCCGAGCTCGACGCGGCCATCCATGGCGTGGCGGTGCGGCGACCTCGCGCCGGAGGCAGATCTGCGGGAGGAGGCGAGATGGTCAGGGGTCGGTGAGGTCCAAGGAGGAGGGGAGGAGCGCGGGGAAGGAGAGGGGAGGCTGCGGTGGCTGGTCACGGCGAGGCTCGCCGGCGTGGAGGTGCTCCTCCATTGGAAGAGGCACGACGACGGCGATCCAGCCCGGCTCGGGCCCGAGGCGGTTCGCGGCGGCGGTGGGGAGGGCCCTGCGGGGCCCGGTTGTCTGGAGGTGGCTGTGGGAGCAACATGGACGGCTGGGAGCCGTTGATCTCCGGATCGAACGGCTGGGAGCCGTTGATCTCCGGATCGAACGGCTGGGAGAGGCTGGGATCTAGGGTTTCGGGATTTGGGGTCTATAGCTGCGAAAATGGGGGTTATTTTCCAGATCTGGGGGCTGGTGGTCTCTATATAGGGTAGGTTGGATGGCTAGTTTATGTAAAAGCCCTCGGTACCCCTCTCGTGCGTCCGGTGAATACGTTCGTGACCGCCGAGATTCCGTACGGACTCCGATTCCGACGAAATCTCGGACCACGCGCTCAGCGCGTCGAGCCCGTCGATCGTACCTCACTGCGGTGACATTCCGACAACATTTTTCGGTGACCCATAAAATAATCCGTTTATTAAATAAACGGGGTTTTCGATCCGGTGGCGACGGCTGGTCCTGTGTCGGTTGCGACGGTGCTCGGATGAAACCCGGTGTCGCAAGGTCGAGTGTCAGGGTGGCAAGGGTCGGTCTCTGTCCGATACGAGATAAGAGAGGGGATAAATAATTGCCGATCGATAAATCGGGGATGCAAACACCGCAAACAAATCAGACAATCAAACAATTCACACCGAAAACAAATTTTTTAATTTTTGCAAAAACTGGGCTGTTACAACTCCCTCTTGGAGTCACTACCTACTACTTGGCCAAAGCAATAAACAGCAACGGAGAACATGCAAGAATTACTCTAGAGCATAAATATAAAATAGGAGAATCAAATATAATACTCAAACACAATCTGAACATAATCTCATAATCCATCGGATCCCAGCAAACTCAGCTGCAACAGGAGAAATATTACATACGTGCCTCGATCATGTAGAGCATCTCACGAGGTCTAATCCATGAAGAACAAATAGGGAGGAGAACATCACATATCTACTGATCATAGACCCATGGTCCAAGGTGGACTACTCACGGTTCATTCGGGAAGCATCCATGGTGGTGGAGAAGCTTCCGGAGGTGGTTCCTCTCTCCGGCAGGGTGCCGGGAAGAGGTCGTCTGGTGCTCCCGATCTTGGAAGCGCGGCAGCGGCGAAATAGAGGAGAGATCGCGAAAAAGGGTTCCCGTCACGGGGTTTCACGTTACGAGGAATAAATAGGCGAAGGGGGGCAGCCAGGGGAGCCACCAGGGGTCCAGGCGCCCCCCTGGCGCGGCCGCACCCTAGGGCGCGCCGGGAGGGCGCCTGGGGACCTGGTGGGTCCCCTATGGCCCCCCCTCGGTGATTCCCGAAGCTTCTTCTGCGCTGATTTTTTTATTGAATTTTTCCCGAATTTTTGGAGCACTTTTAATATGGGGGAAACCTGAAATAGAAAAACAGCAGAAAACAGGAACTGACTGTCGGGGGAATGACACCCCGGTAGGGTCAAGAAGAAAGAAGTTTTTAAGGCATCGGGCACCAATTGCGCGCCTCAGATCCGCGCTGATTGCGCTCCTCAGTTCGGCCCCCGCCGACTGCTCCGGGCCGATTGCCGCAGTCGGCTGCCCGCGCATCCGGCCGGCACCGTGCTGGTCGATTTCCCAGAAGTCAACCGAGGAGACAAGCCGACAAGACAACTGAGTGACATCTTTAGTCATGTCAGGAATATTATAGTGGTTAGATGTCACATTACATCACATCAAGGGGTCATATCACTTGTACCTCTCTTTTGTCCTCTTCCCTTTGCCTCCATCCCATGAGTATCTTGGCACCCACTATATAAGGGGCAAGATAGCTAATCCCGTGGCTAGCTAGCCATTCATCACTTCAAGTAGTAGCTCGATTGGTAGCAGCGCAGCTCGGCCATGAGCCAAATATCTTAGTAGATACAGCTCAAGGAGCACCGCTGTACAGATATATGACTATAATTCAGACATGCAGGAGTAGAAGTTTTATCTTTACGAAGAGCCCTGGACCTGGGTATCTCGCCGTGTGCTTGTGCTTAGACCCGTCCGGAGCGCCGTCGTCTGCGCATTGTTCCCCCACTTTAGCCATCCCCATGGCATCTGCCGTCACATATCGACGACAGTTGGCGCGCACCCTGAGGCAAATGCAGCGACCGGAGTTCTGCTCCAGCGGGGATATTTTCTTCATCGAGCTTCTTCATCAGCGATTTCTTCGGCGCAGACATTTTTGGATCTGGATCGCAGTCATCCGGTGGCGGCGCGCCCGAAGGCTGCGCAAGCCGGCGGTTTCCTGTCGCGCCCGCGGCAGTGCTTCCCCGTCCGGTGCCCGTGGCTTCCCGCTGCGCGCTCCTCCTCCTCCAATGGCCCTCCGCTCCCAGCTTCGTCGGCTGCCTCCGCGAGCGCCTCCAGTGGCCTCCGCCTTCTCATCCTCCACGTTTCTTCCCCGAGCGTCCTCCGTCACGCCCGCTGCTGCCCAGCGCTGTCCTCCTTCGTGTGGCAGCCTGCGCCGCCGCGCCTCGTCCATCTCCGTCCGCCGGTGCGGAAGGCCGCCTCTGACTGCGAGCCTGCGCTGCTCCTCCGTCTCCGTCCCCTCGACGTCTTGCGCCCGAGCGGCACCGGCTGGGCCGGCGTCCCCTTCTTCTCCAGCCTGCGCCGCCGTGCCGCGCCCAGCTCCGTCCGCCGGTGCGGAAGGCCGTCGCTCACCGCGAGCCCGCTCGTGCTCCCTTGTCTCCAGCCGAGTTCCCTCGTGCTGCCTGTGAAAAATTCAGAAGAAGCAAAGAAAAGTTCAGAGAGAAGCTAGTCAAAATCTTCCTATACACTCCCCATATATTAGCCGTATACCACCATATATATTGGCCAGATTCCCTCCGCGTACGCCCGTGGCCAGTTGCAGCTCCGCCGGATTCCGTCCAACAGCCCGAGCCCAGCTGCTGCGGCACCCGGCCATGCACCGAGCTTCGCCCGCAGTCTGGCCGTGGCCCCTCCACCTCCGACGTCGGTCCCCGGCTCCCAGCTGCCATTCCGAGCTGAGGCCATCTGGCCTCACCGCCCGTCTCCTCCGGTTGCGAGCCGCGCCAAGCTGCCGCCCCTGGCTGCTCTGTCGCGAGCGTGCGCCCGCGCTTTCCGACTACGAGCCTCGCCCTCCGACTGCGTGTCCCTCATCCGAGCTGCGGCCCTCTGCTGCACATCCGCCTCCTCCGGATGGGGTTGGTCTCCTCCGCCGAGCTTCCGGCCGTGCTCGCCCGCGCCGAGCTTCCGCAGTCGCCTCCTCGTCCGCGCCGAGCTGCCGCAGCCGCCCGCCGACTCCCTCTCGTTCGAGTTCGGGTGCCCCCGCCAATTCCTCCTCCGGCCCGAGCTGTGCTTGCCCTCCCAGTCGGCTGCAAGCGGATTCGCATCCTCCCTCGACGTGGCCAACTGCGCCTGCGGCGCAGCCGCCCGAGCTCGTCGTATGTCGCCCCCGTCTGCAGCGGCCTGCCTCGCTGCAGCCGACTGCGCTCGCGTGCCCGTCCTGCGGATGGGTACAGGAAGAAATATCAGAGAAAAATCTCCCCCGTACACATCCTATTTACTAGCCAGATAATGGCCTAGTATGCTCCCCGTACATTAGCCATGCACCACATTGTATATTGGCCAATGGATCGGTTGCTCAGTTCGGCCGTGCCGACTCCTCTGCCCGCTGCTGGCACGCCCGGGCGGCCCTTCCCAGCTCAATCGTGCCGAGCTGTCCCTCGCCTCCGACTGCGCCTCCATCCAGCCGAGCAGGATGGCCGACCTGCGCCTCCGCTAGCCGCCGCGGCAGCTCGCCTCCGCCGTCATCCGCAGCCGAGTGCCCCTGCCGGCTACGCCTCCCGCGAGCGCTCAGCTCGCCCTCGCGCCGTCCTCAGCCATCAGCTCGGGCTGGCCGTCTGCGCCCTGCCGCCGTAGCCAGCTCGGCCAGGCCGGCTTATCCCGCATCGCCCATCAGCTCGGGGGAGGGCCAGCCGCCTGCCCCGTCCTAGCATGCTCCTCCCCGACTGCAGAAAATTCAGAGTTCAGAGACGAGAAGGATTCAAATAAAAAGAGAAGGACCAGCTCGGCCTAAAAAAAGAGGAGGAGATGGTTTGGGCCGATTGAGAAATTGGTATGCCGCAGTTGTTGTTCAGGCCGACTGCTCTGTTCGGCCAGTGGACTAGGTTCGCATCTGTTTGTGTTGGCTCGAGCATCCGATTGCAAAAAAAAAGTTTGGTCGGCCGGTGTCAATTCGATTGCGCTGACCGGTCAGATGATTGCGAAAAAAGAGTGTGGTTGTGACCCGGATGGCAGGCTATCCGCCGGAGCAACCACAAGGGATCACTTCCCCGAATGACTCGACGAGTCACTCGGAGGCTCGGATGATGAGCCTGCCGAGTGACCCGTCTGCTACATCAACAAAAGACATTCTGGATGACTCATTGATTCACCCGGAGGCTGCAGTTCCATCCAGTGGGTGTTCCGGCTACGCCAAGAAGTCAAGCCTGCAAGTTCATCTCGGTTGAGTGCGCCATGTCGGCAGCTCCCGATTGATTGCTCCAAGAGAGCTCATCTCGGTTGAGTGCGCCGTGACGGCGGCTCCCGATTGATTGCAAGAGAGCTCATCTCGGTTGAGTGCGCCGTGACGGCGGCTCCCGATTGATTGCTCCAAGAGAGCTCATCTCGGTTGAGTGCGCCGTGACGGCGGCTCCCGATTGATTGCTCCAAGAGAGCTCATCTCGGTTGAGTGCGCCGTGACGGCGGCTCCCGATTGATTGCTCCAAGAGAGCTCATCTCGGTTGAGTGCGCCGTAACGGCAGCTCCCGATTGATTGCTCCAAGAGAGCTCATCTCGGTTGAGTGCACCGTGACGGCAGCTCCCGATTGATTGCTCAAAGAGAGCTCATCTCGGTTGAGTGCGCCGTGACGGCAGCTCCCGATTGATTGCTCCAAGAGAGCTCATCTCGGTTGAGTGCGCCATGTCGGCAGCTCCCGATTGATTGCTCCAAGAGAACTCATCTCGGCTGAGTGCGCCGTGTCGGCAGCTCCCGATTGATTGCTCCAAGACAGCTCATCTCGGTTGAGTGCGCCGTGACGGCAGCTCCCGATTGATTGCTCAAAGACAACTCATCTCGGTTGAGTGCGTCGTGACGGCAGCTCCTGATTGATTTCTCAAGAGAGCTCATCTCGGTTGAGTGCGCCATGTCGGCAGCTCCCGATTGATTGCTCCAAGAGAGCTCATCTCGGTTGAGTGCGCCTTGTCGGCAGCTCCCGATTGATTGCTCCAAGAGAGCTCATCTCGGTTGAGTGCGCCGTGTCGGCAGCTCCCGATTGATTGCTCTAAGAGAGCTCATCTCGGTTGAGTGCGCCGTGACGGCAACTCCCGATTGATTGCTCCAAGAGAGCTCATCTCGGTTGAGTACGTCGTGTCGGCAGCTCCCGATTGATCGCTCCCAGTTGAGTATGTCAAGTTGGCTGCCCCTGGTCGACTGCTTCAAGCATGTGCATCAAAATAGAGGAACCCTCCGGATGACTCTGCGAGTCACCCGGAGGCTCGGAGGCTACACCCAGTGGGTGCGCTTGCGCGCCCCCACTGGAAAGAAGCTGCACCAAGGCACTCGTCGCCATCAACTACAAAAAAAAACAGGAGAAGATCCGAGCCGACTGCACGCAGTCGACCCGAATCTCGGAGGCTACACCCAATGGGTGCGCTGGCGCGCCCCCACCGGAAAGAAGCTGCACCAAGTGCAAACATCTCCACCGACAAGGAAGAAGACCCTCCGGATGACTCTCCGAGTCACCCGGAGGCTCGGAGGCTACTGTCGGGGGAATGCCCCCCCGGTAGGGTCAAAAAGAAAGAAGTTTTTAAGGCATCGGGCGCCAATTGCGCGCCTCAGATCTGCGCCGATTGCGCTCCTCAGCTCGGCCGCCGCCGACTGCTCCGGGCCGATTGCCGCAGTCGGCTGCCCGCGCATCCGGCCGGCAGCGTGCTGGTCGATTGCCCAAAAGTCAACCGAGGAGACAAGCCGACAAGACAACTGAGTGACATCTCTAGTCATGTTAGGAACAATATAGTGGTTAGATGTCACATTACATCACATCAAGGGGTCACATCACTTGTACCTCCCTTTTGTCCTCTTACCTTTGCCTCCATCCCATGAGTATCTTGGCACCCACTATATAAGGGTCAAGATAGCTCACGGTGGAGGGAGTTGAGCACTTGTGCCTCCCCTGGCTAGCTAGCCATTCATCCCTTCAAGTAGTAGCTCGGCTGGTAGCAGCGCAGCTCGGCCATGAGCCAAATAGCTTAGTAGATACAACTCAAGGAGCACCGCTGTACAGATATATGCCTATAGTTCAGACATTCAGGAGTAGGGGTTTTATCTCTACGGAGAGCCCTGAACCTGGGTATCTCGCCGTGTGCTTGTGCCTAGACCCGTCCGGAGCGCCGTCGTCTGCGCATTGTTCCCCCACTTTAGCCATCCCCATGGCATCTGCCGTCACATATCGACGACACTGACACTGGGGTGCACTGAGTTAATAGGTTAGTCCAAATATGATCAAAAGTGTATGGAATTTCATCAATATCATAGCAATATCACACAAAAGAGGTATGGAGCAAGCAGAAATTAGAGATACGTTTTGGACGTATCAATAGATATCTCAAGGTGGATGATTAGTGAGTAGATGCAGATGGATTTAGGTCTACTTGTCTTGGCGTATTGCCCACGCTTTTGATCCTCTAAATTTCTTGCTGCATAATTAGCATTGCAGTGCGTTTATAATTCTATCAATTGCCCAGCTATAATTTGTTTACCCAGCTTGGCTATTTTATCGTCTTTTGGGAGAGAGATATCACTAGTGAACATCATGACACCCCGGTCCATATTTCCACCATTGTTTACACGTCCACTTTACTTTCAGTTGCTATCACCACTATCATTATCCTCTTGCGTTTGATCCTTCGTAAACGACAAGGCTAGAGAGATTGAATACCTCTCTGTACTCGTTGGGAGAAAAGTTACTTGTGTCGTGTGGAGGTCCAGGTTAAGCAAGTGATTCTATTCAGACGGTGCATCACTTGCCGCACCACCTACTCGTCGACCTAGGAGTCCCACGAAAGACATAAACCTTGGTATCTTCACCAACAATAATGACTTTATCAGCACTCATGTTGCTCCACCTGCCACTTCAGGACCTTCTTATGAAATTCAACTGCTTTGCTAAACCTTGTTATGAAAGATCAATTCTCCGGTGCTGGAGATGATGTTGCTTTGCACTTAATTTTTTTTGTCGAGCTTTGTGATATGCAAAAGTACAAAGAAGTAGATGGTGATATTGTTAAGCTTGAGATTTTTCCTTTCTCCTTGAGAGGATGAGCTAAAGTGTGGCTTCAATCCTTGCCTAGGAATAGCATAGATTCTTGGGATAAGTGCAAGGATGCTTTTATTGGGAAGTATTACCCACCTGATAAAATTATCCAGTTGAGAAGTAACATTATGAATTTTAAACAATTTTATAATGAACACGTTCCCCAAGCTTGGGAACGCATGAAATCTCTTGTTAAGAATTGCCCTACACATGGTTTGACTACTTGGATGGTTATCCAGACTTTCTATGCAGGATTAAACTTTACCTCGCGGAATCTGTTAGACTCGGCCTCGGGAGGAACATTTATGTCAACTACACTTGGTGCTGCCACAAAGCTATTGCACGAGATGATGATAAATTATTCTCAATGGCACACCAAGAGAGCTCCAACAGGTAGGAAGGTAAAATCTGTTGAGGAGATCTCCTCTTTAAATGAAAAGGTTGACATGATCATGTCTTTACTTACCAAGCAAGCTCCTATTGATCCTCATGATGTTCCTGAAAATTCTTTGGTTGCTCAAGAAAGAGAGCAAGTTGATGTTAACTTTATTTCCACGAACAACTTTAATAATAATGCTTATAGGAGTAATTTTGGTAGCAATCCTAGACCGTTCCCATCCAACAACTATGGGAACAATAACTCTTATAATCACACTCCTAGAGATAGAGGCATTCCTAGTAATGAGAAACTTTTAGAAATAGAGAAGGCTATGAAGAATTACATGCACACTCAATATGAACAAAACAAAGCCTTCCCTAGACAACTTGAGAGCCTGAATAGTAAGATTTCTAGTCTCCAAACTAGGCTCGCCACTACGGAAACCCAAGCTTCCAATATGTCTCACACCCAGGCTACTTTGATAAATCAAATGGCAGCCAAACCTGAAGTGGTTTCGTCTCTAGAAGAAGAAGATAAGATTAAGAGCCTTCCTACACACACTACCATTTCGACCATACATGTTGAGGATCTCAAAACTTTTAGCACCCAACACATCCCTAGTCCCAATGGACCTATTAATGGTGATGCTAATACCTCAACGTTAGGACAAGAAGGTCCCATGAACTTAGAGACTACCAAAAGAATGCGCTTAGATGACATCACCACCACTTTAATTAATGGTAGTGATCTTGATTTTGATAATTGTAGTGTTTCTAAAGTTATCAATTTTTTGCAAAGAATGGCTAAAGACCCCCACACTAGCACACTTAACATTGCCTTCACTGAGCATATTACCAATGCTCTTATCAAAGTTAGGGAGGAGAAGCTCAAGTTAGATACTTCCATCCCTAGAAAGCTAGAAGATGGTTGGGATCCTATAGTCAATATTAAATTGAATAATTTCTCTTGCTTTGCTTTATGTGATGTTGGAGCTAGTGCCTCCGTTATGCCCAAAAGGATGTATGATATGCTCAATTTGAAACCTTTTGATACATGTTCTTTTGGTGTTCGCCTTGTTGATTCTTCCGTAAAGAAACCTTTAGGGAGGATTGATGATATTCTTATTATTTTGGGACATTGAGTGTGATACCTCATGTCCAGTTATTTTGGGACATCCTTTTCTTCACACCGTTGGTGCTATCATTGACATGAAATAAGGGACCATTAGATACCAAGTCCCCCTCAAAAATGGAATGGAACGCTTCCCTCGAAAGAAGATTAAGTTACCTTACGAGTCCGTTGATAGGGCATATTTCCCCGTGATTGGTTTTAGTGATTGATGCTATCAAGGAAGATAGTTCTCTCGCTTCTCGTTGGTTACCCCAAGTGGAAGGTGAGATGTAGCATAGCAGAAAATTTCCCCTATGTGGAGGATAGGGTTGGTCTTCCGTAGGACTCGAAGAGATACAAGAAGGTGGTTCGACAAGTGATGCGCCGTCTAAAAAGAATCACTTGTTTCTCCTGGACCTGCACACACAGCAAATAACTTTGCTCCCAACGAGTACAGATGAGTAGTCAATTCCTCCGGCCTTGCTGTTTACAAAGGATCAACACAAGAGATAATAATAGTAGCAACGGAAAGTAAAGACTGAAAATAAATTGAGGGTGTAAATAATGGTCGAAATATGGACCGGGGTCCCATGACGTTCACTAGTGATGTCTCTCTCCCAAAAGACGATAAAAGTGCTAGCGAGGTAAACAAATTACAGCTGGGCAACTGACAGGATTATAAACGCACCGCAATGCTAACTATGCTACAAAAGAAAGGAAGAGGCTTAAAAGCAATGGGCAGTACTGTCGGGGGGATTACTCACAGCCAAGACCCGGCCAGAAGATAAGCACCCAAAAGGAAGACTCAGCCAGAAGACAGGTCCTGAAGACTAGAGTCGGCTGACATGAGTCACCTCCATGAGTTGGCTGACATGAGTCACCTTCATGAGTTGGTTGACATGAGTCACCTCCATGAGTCGGCCTGATGGGGACTCTCCTCTACAAGAGTCGGTTAGACAGGGGACTCTCCTCTACAAGAGTCGGCCAGACAGGGGACTCTCCTCTACAGGAGTCGTCTAGACAGGGGACTCTCCTCCACGGGAGTCATCCGGACGAAGTAATCAATATGGAGTCCACCAAACTTGGAAGATACGAAAAGCTACAAGACTTAGAGTAGGACTCAGATTGATATCCGACTTGTAATACAAGATGAGACTAGTTTGTATCAGAATAGGACTCTACATGTAAGCCTCCCCCTTCCACCTTTATAAGGAGGGGTAGGGCGCCCATAGAGGCCAAGTTCCGCCAGAGTAGGCTTCCGCCAAAGTAGGCTCTCGATATGAGAGTAGGCTTTCGCCATGAAAGTAGGCTTTCGCCTGAATACACTGTAAGAGAGTCGGCGACATGTCGGCGACTCCCCGTGAGCAAAGGAATAAGACCTGGCCACAAACAACATGTAGGGTCTTTACCGGACGATGTTTCCCGGGGCCTGAAGCTGTATAAAATCACGTTTTCTCTCTCTGTGATGTTCTTCTTCCTCGTACACTCGTAGCAAAGGCCCCATAATCAAGTCCGACTTTACGGACATCTGCCGTGACTTTCTCACGACAGTTGGCGCCCACCGTGGGGCCTACGCACAAGGGTGTTGTCATCTTGGAATAAATCCTCACAGGGATCGAGAAACTCATGATCGTCCGGACGAAGAAGAACCGGCACGAACAAATGTACATCAACAAGTGAATGATCTGCCGACTCTGGCAGGACTTGATGCGACCCAGGTGCATTGCAACCTCGGTTTTCTCAACGTCTACATCAATATCTACATCAATCTCATGAATAAAACAAGAAAAAAAATCCGAGCGCGCGACTCAAAACTCGAGTTCAGCATTGACCCTCGCGTGCAGCTCGCAGAACAGAAAAAACATCTTCATTGCGGCCGCTCCCGGAGGCGACTCGGAACTCATATTGAAGATCTCTTCGGTGAAAAGATTTGAAATTCTGTTGGTTACGATCTGTTAAAATTTCAGCCAATTCCAACGGTTAGATCTCCCTGACCGACTCCTACACTGAAGCACTATTGAAATCTGGCGGAACTCCGCACGACTTCAGCAAAAAATTTCCCGAGGTCGAGTCGTACATCAAGTCGAAGATCCCTCCGGTGGAAAGCTGAGGGATATATTCCTTTACTGCCACAAAAAAGTTCAGAAAATTCCAACGGTTAGATCTCTGTGGCCGACTCCCGCACTACAACGCGTTTTCTGATCTACGCGAGATCGCGAATTCCAAATCGCATATTCGGCTCAACTTAAGACCGGTTTGCACTTCGGACATTGGACAACTATCTTTTGAGCAAGTCATCATGTTCATGACATATATTATTTTCTGTGGCCACGCCGGCTTGCCTCGTTTCATGCTGGCTCACAACGCCACAGTCGACGTCAACATACACGTCGTCTTACAACATCGTGCTTAATAGACACATATGCGTCGGCTTACAACCGCTTGGCTCTCGCTATTGCCGGCTTGACATATTGGCCGAACTATCAACCGCTGACTCCTTTGAAGATCAGCCACAACCTCACCACGGTTGCCTTCCATGGTTTTCTGGGTTTTCTCTGCATCATCAGATCAATGCTTGTTTATTTATCAAGCCAGATACATGGAGTCCCCAGCCGACTCCTCGAGTCGACTCAAGACTCGGGGGCTAGACCTCCTACAGGATCCATCAGAGATTGAGATATATTATATTTCAACGACGGATCATAAATTGACCATCACAATTTTGGTTCATTGATTTCGACGGTAAAATTCCGGCTCAGATTCCGGTTCGTTGGAAAAATTCCGACTGTCCGAAGAGAAGAGTCTACAAAATTCCGGCTCCTCGATGAGTTCTGGTTCATCGGAAAATCTGGGTCCTTTATGGGTCCAGGATCATTACAAAACACCGTCTTCCGCCATAAAGTCAATCCTCGATCTCAACCGGCTTCCGCCATAAAGTCGATCCTCGATCGCAACCGGCTTCCGCCATAAAGTCGATCCTCGATCGCAACCGGCTTCCGCCATAAAGTCGATCATCGATCGCAACCGGCTTTCGCCATTAAAAGTCGACTTTTCTACGCAACCGTCTAAAACGCCACACAACCAAAAGGCCGACTTTGGTCGCAACAAACCCCTTCAAAATCAAAACATCGTATGAATTACATACATTTACTTACTGTTCTTTGCATGATACATATCATACTTTGCATTATTATTATCCCAGAAACTTGGGGGCTTGATCAACTCTCAACTGTTATCTGTGCACTTATGTGTTTATTTCAGGGAAAGTTCAGGGGGCTTGATGACACTCATCAACCTTTAACTGAGAAAACCCGGCACATATGTGTAATTACGTGTATATAGCTTATTTCAGGGAAATCTTGGGGGCTCGACTATACTCATCGAGTCTTAACTAAGAAAACTCGGCATATACATGTGGCACTCCACGCCTTATAACTGTATGTATGTTTGATGCTCATACGATCTAAAAACGCGAAACACGACTAAAGACTCTCAAGAGAGTTTTAAAAGAAAAAAACGGAAAAACGCTGATCAATGTGAGACGACATACAAAGAAGTTCTGACTCCTGGATAACCCAAAACTTTTCTCAAAAAATGAGAAAATGAGGAAAAGATGAATCCAGAGCCGACTTCTATATGAGCAATTTTTAATTTACCCTTTTTGCATACATAATCATAGGCATATTTTTTCTTGGCATATATAAAAAATCCTTGCAGGATACAGAGTTAAAACCTAGGTGACTCGGTACTGTGTCAAGACACGCATGCCGACTCATAGGGGCTAGAAGCTCGAAAATCTTTTCTATAACCCGGTATGACACAAAGATACTCATACCGACTCATGGGGACTATACCTTTTGCATTGCATCTTCTGCATTAAAAAGTCGACCTCGGTCGCAACGGCTCTCGCCATATATAAAGTCGACCTCGGTCGCAACGGCTCTCGCCATATATAAAGTCGACCTCGGTCGCACTGGCTCTCGCCATATATATATGTCGACACTCGTCGCACTGGCTCTCGCCATATAAAATATATAAGTCGAATTTCGTTTCACCGACTCTCTCCACATTCAGATGCTCATGCCGACTTAAGAGTTGGCACACATTATTCCGGGTTTATGAAACAAACATATTCCAGCACTCGAAGGGCCACTCTATTTAGAAGTTGGGAACACAATCCATCATATCATATCTATCGATTTCAGCAAATTCACATTCATCGGTTTTTATCAGCAAGCAAATATTTGCCGGCTTCAACAAACATTGCCGGTATAATACTTGCAGACTTCAGAGAACAAGGAAGAAATTGTAAGTCCCAGGTTGCTGCAGGCAAGACAACTCGGCACTTGGGGGCTACACTACTTCGAAGCAAAATTCACAAGTACAAATCCCAGGTTGCTGCATGCAAGACAACCCGGTATTTGGGGGCTACGCCAGCAAGGCTATTTTATATACAAAACTCCAAGTCATCACGAGATGATAAACGCAGAGCTTGGGGGCTACAGGTGATATGGACATAAAATTTCCCGTAAAAAAATTGCCGAGTCCTTTTGACAAGACACGAAAGAGAAAAAAGCAACATTGAACCCAAACATGGAAGAGCTCAAAATTGAATCATATCGGGTTCATTGATATGAATCCGTGGAGCAAGCCGGATTAATGGTTTGGCCTCCAGACCCGGTCTTTATCCTAACTATTCATTATACTGGAAGTTTACCATGGACGCGCACCCAGCGTTCTCTTCTACGACAATATCATTGCCATGAAAAGGCAGAGAAAAAATGAAGCCGACCCCAAGATTGCGTCCAAGCTAAACTTGGGGGCTACTGTCGGGGGGATTACTCACAGCTAAGACCCGGCCAGAAGATAAGCACCCAAAAGGAAGACTCAGCCAGAAGACAGGTCCTGAAGACTAGAGTCGGCTGACATGAGTCACCTCCATGAGTTGGCTGACATGAGTCACCTCCATGAGTTGGCTGACATGAGTCACCTCCATGAGTCGGCCTGATGGGGACTCTCCTCTACAAGAGTCGGCCAGACAGGGGACTCTCCTCTACAGGAGTCGTCCAGACAGGGGACTCTCCTCCACAGGAGTCAGCCGGACGAAGGAATCAATATGGAGTCCACCTAACTTGGAAGCTACGAAAATCTAAAAGACTTAGAGTAGGACTCGGATTGATATCCGACTTGTAATACAAGATGAGACTAGTTTGTATCAGAATAGGACTCTACATGTAAGCCTCCCCTTCCACCTATATAAGGAGGGGTAGGGCGCCCATAGAGGCCAAGTTCCGCCAAAGTAGGCTTCCGCCAAAGTAGGCTCTCGATATGAGAGTAGGCTTTCGCCACCAGAGTAGGCTTTCACTACCAGAGTAGTCTTTCGCCATGAAAGTAGCCTTTCGCCTGAATACAACTGTAAGAGAGTCGGCGACATGCCGGCGACTCCCCGTGAGCAAAGGAATAAGACCTGGCCACAAACAACTTGTAGGGTCTTTACCGGACGATGTTTCCCGGGGCCTAAAGCTGTATAAAATCGCGTTTTCTCTCTTTGTGATGTTCTTCTTCCTCGTACACTCGTAGCAAAGACCCCATAATCAAGTCCGACTTTACGGACATCTGCCGTGACTTTCCCACGACAAGTATGCCAAGGTAAGTAGACCGAAATCCATCTGCATCTACTACGAATCATCCACCTTGAGATATCTATCCAGAACATCTCGCTGGTATTTAGTTGCGAATCCCACCCAAAGTGTAAACTCAAAGCAACAGACAACTGCATTAAAAGAACTATGCGTAAAGTAAACAATCGTTGCACCCACAGATACAAGCACTGTTGTTTTATCCCTGGTGGCAGCAACACATCCCCTAGTCTCATGTTTCTGTCACTCAAGCTAGACATCAGGGGGCTGAACCCACAATCAATCATAACGCTCCCTCTTGGAGTTGCAACAAATCACTTGGCCAAAGTAAAATACGGCAACGGAGAACATGTAAGAACTAAAGAACGCAAATATAAAAGAGAACCAAATATATTACTGATACGTCCAAAACGTATCTATAATTTTTGCTTGCTCCATGCCTCTTTTGTGTGATATTGCTATGATATTGATGAACTTCCATACACTTTTGATCATATTTGGACTAACCTATTAACTCAGTGCACCCCAGTGCCAGTTCCTGTTTTCTGCTGTTTTTCTATTTTAGGTTTCCCCCATATTAAAAGTGCTCCAAAAATTCGGGAACAATCCAATAAAAAACCACCGTACAGGAAACTTCCGGAATCACCGAGGGGGGGGGGGGGGGGCAGAGGGGACCCACCAGGGCCCCAACCGCCCTCCCGGCGCGCCCTAGGGTGGGGCCGCGCTAGGGGGCCGCCTGGACCCCTGGTGGCTCCCCTGGCTGCCCCCTTCGCCTATTTATTCCCCATGACGCAAAACCCCCGAGACGGGAACCCTTTTTTGCGATCTCTCCTCTGTTCCGCCGCCGCGCTTCCAAGATTGGGAGCACCAGAAGACCTCTTCCCGGCACCCTGCCGGAGGAAGGAACCACCTCCGGGAGCTTCTCCACCACCATGGATGCTTCCCGGATGAACCGTGAGTAGTCCACCTTGGACCATGGGTCTATGATCAGTAGCTATGTGATGTTCTCCTCCCCTCTTTGTTCTTCATGGATTAGACCTCGTGAGCTGCCCTACATGATCGAGGCACATATGTAATATTTCTGCTGTTTCTATGCTGAGTTTGCTGGGATCCGATGGATTATGAGATTATGTTCAGATTGTGTTTGAGTAATATATTTGATTCTTTTATATTTATGTTCTAGAGTAATTCTTGCATGTTCTCCGTTGCTGTTTATTGCTTTGGCCAAGTAGTAGGTAGTGACTCCAAGAGGGAGTGTTATGCATGATTGTGGGTTCATGCCCCCCTATGACTAGCTTGAGTGACAGAAACATGAGTCTAGGGGATGTGCTGTTTCCACAAGGGGGAAAACAACGATGCTTGTACTTGCGGGTGCAAGGATTGTTTACTTTACGCAAAGTTCTTTAATGCAATTGTCCGTTGCTTTGAGTTTACACTTTGGGTGGGATTCACAACTTAATAGCAGCGAGATGTTCTGTATAGATATCTCAAGGTGGATGATTAGTAGGTAGATGCAGATGGATTTCGGTCTACTTGTCTTGGCGTACCGCCCGTGCTTTTGAGCCTCTTCCTTTCTTTATATCATAATTAGCATTGGTTTGCGCACATAATCCTGTCAATTGCCCAGCTGTAATTTGTTTACCTCGCATGGCTATTTTATCGTCTTTTGGGAGAGAGACATCACTAGTGAACATCATAGGACCCCGGTCCATATTTCCAATACTGTTTACACCCACTATCAATTTACTGATTTATTTACTTTTCCATTGCTATCACTATCATTATTATCCCGTGCGTTTTATCATTTGTAAACAACAAGGCCGGACGAATTGACAACTCCTCTGTCAGAACCCTCTGTTAGGCAATGTGCTAGGATCAATTTCACTTTGCATTCATGAAAGAAATCTTGGAAATCAAAATCAAAAGCAAAATGGGAGAAGGAACCCCCCCAGATGAATTAATTCAAAATGCTAGATAAAAATCTTCTCCAAAAATTCATGTTAGATTTTTGAAAAGTCTTATAAATGAGTGTGATCACATTTCAAGTGATGTGGGACCCACCCCATGCTCATAGATTTTTCAAATATTCAAACAGTGCCTTGGAATTAATCAAATACCCCTATTTGATTTAAAATTCAAATCAGTTGAATTTTAAAAATGTTGAAACTTTATAAGTGGCTAGTCTATATTGTTATGGGGCCACATAAAATTTTTCAGCATTTAATAAAATGTTTAGCTATTTTATTTAGCTAAACAGAACAAATGTCAGAAAAGAAAAAGAAAAAAGGGATCAGAAAGACTTACCAGACGCCCAGGCAAAGCCGGCCCATCCAGCCCACCCGGCCCAAAGGTCAGCGGGGTCTTCTTCCCCACCCCGCGCCTCCAAGCTGCTCGGTGGAATGCCACCGAGCCAGCCGTGGACGCCACCTCGACGCCTTCGAGCTTCCAGGCCTCCCCGTGGCCTCTTCTCACACCTGGAGACGCCCTGGAGCACGCCACGTCCATTCCCCCCCTCCACGAGTTCCCTCCCCTCCTCTCTCGCCCGATTCGTCGCCGCCCGAGAAGATCGCCGGAGCGCCGTCGAGCCCCCGCGTAGCCATTGACGCCGAGAAGCCCTCGGAGCTTGTCCATCGTCTTCCTCGTCGTCGTATTCATCGAACTGCAGAAGAAGGCGAGCACGGAGCCCTCCTAGCCACCTGAATCGAACTCGAGCCGCCGTCGGACCCGCAAGAACTCTCCGACGAATTCGTCATCATCACGCCGCCGTTCACCTCACCGTCTGCGCTGCTGAGTTCCTGGTGAGCTCACGACCGAAACCCCTCCTTTTCCCCCTTCGATTGCTTCCTCTAGCCGGATCCGCCATGGGAACCCGAGCACCTCGCCACCATGGTCGTCGCTCTCCACGCTCCAGTGCCCGTCGTGAAGCCCCAGTGCACGCGTTTGACTCCTGCGTGTGCTAGCGTTCGAACGCGCCCCGAATCGACTCAATCCGTGCACTGCAACGACCACTGCGACCTCGCCGCCGTTCTGTTGCCGCCGGAGTCGTCGCCGTTGTCGATTCAGAGCTCCCCGTGAACCCCTGATGCTTCCAGACGACGCGGACGAAGTTGCTGCGCCCGTTGATGTCCTCCCCGTAGCCTCCCGTGGCCCCTAGCCCATTCCGGTGAGTCGCCGCCGTGACCAGGTCGCCGGCGTTTAGCCGCCGGCGGGTTAGCCCAAATCCCCCCCGTTAATCACCCAACTAATGACCCCCTAGGTCACTGACCAGTGGGCCCAGTGGCTTAATTAAGCCACTTGATTGAATTAACCCAGCGGATTAAATCATCCAGCCACTGACAGGTGGGACCCCCTTGTCAGCCCCCCCTGACGCCAGCTTGACGTCAGCCTGACGCATTAAATCGATTTAATGAATTTCCAGAGATTAATTGATTTAAAGAATTCCAGAAATTCCAGAAAATACCCCAAACTTTGGAAATTCATAGAAAATTCATATTAACTCCAAATTGGACAAATAATATATGAAAAATGATCAGGAGAAAATTATCTTTCCAAATATGCAACTTTAAACTATGTTGGAGTTGATTTTAAAATAGGACCAGTAGCATATGTCATTTGGATTATTTGAAATTAATTCAAATTCAAATCAAATGCTTTTGCAACTTGGACCATGGAATTATGCTACATTTCAACCACACTTCAGAGGCATATCATACACATTTGAAGATGATTCAAATTGATCAAACCATGTCACTTATAACTTGACTAAGTTTGAATTCAAATTGGAGTTTGAATTTGCAATTCAATTTGCAATATACTCCATTTAAATGGAATTGCCTTACACATCAAAGCATATACATCAAGATTCAAACTTCCATCATGTGTTTGTGCATCGTATTTAATTTGCTACTTTGCTTATTGTTTGTCGAGTAGAGGTGGAACCGGAGCAGGAGGCTGCCCCCTTCGTTGAAGACCCCGAGCCCGAACCTCGTCAGCAAGGCAAGCAAACCCCATTGATCATTTCGATAAAATCCCACTTCCCTCTCATGTCTCGCTTATGCATTGTTTAGGATGATCACCATGCTACGTTTCTACCGCATAGATGAACCCATTACTTTGCATGACCTATCATTTTGTCACAGTAGTAAGCAAACCACAATCCTAGCAAATGTAGGAGTTGTTTGATATCATGTGGCCCCTGCAAATGTTATCGCTTATTGCATGCTTATTATGATACCATGTTGTTACTGTGATGTGAGTCGGGATGGTAGTGATCATGTTGATGTTGGTAGAAAAGTGTTGGTGAATCGACCCTAATACAAGGTGAACGATGAGAGGCTGTGTAGGATTACACGGTGGGTTGTCTCGTTGAACACCGCCCTAAGTCCGAGTTCTTGTGTGGTGATCCAAGATGACGAGTACAACCACACATTGGGCTCACTGACCCCTCTCAGCTTACTAACTCATCCCTTTCGATGTCCAGATGTCGCAATAGTTCGGAGTTCTGGTAGGCTTGTGGCCTGGATGCTAAGTGAGAGAACGGCTCATCCGAGACCGGCTTATGCACCACGCACACATCACTTGGGTCCATTTCGGTAAACCGGCCGGGTTCACGATAGTGGTAACCAACCCAAGTAGGCGGCTTTCTCGGACTAGATCGGCTATGAGGTAACAGTTGTGGTGAGTATCCTCGCTGGCACCCCTTGAATGGTGTCGAGATCAAAGGCGGTAAATGATGATCATGTGTGTGTAGCGGTACACCCCTGCAGGGTTAACAAAACTATTCGAATATCCGCGTCCGCGGTTATGGACTGCTTGGAAAGCTTAGCTTGATTATTAGACAACTTGAACTGGATACTTCTAAAACACACCAAGATAAGTGTGAGTGCTATGGCGTGCTTTCTCGTGGGGAAGTCGAGGAAGGCACCATAGTGGTGTAATTGGTTGGAGAAAGTAGTGGACTCGTGTGCACTTCTTACCTCAAAGTCTGGTACTCGTAGTTCAGGATTAGCCAAGTCAAAGCTGGCACTTCTGCAAGTGAACCCCACCTCCCTTGACCTTGATACATGTGCATGAGTAGTATAGCTCTTATGTAAGTCTTGCTGAGTACGACTTTGTACTCACGTTTGCTTAATCTATGTTTTAGATGATGCCACTGACCCCGAAGGTGGCTTCTTCATCGAGCTGGACGACTGAAGACAAACTAGTCTAGTCCCAGTCAGACGACTGGTTCCCTCGTGGAGGGCTTGTGTTTAAATAAGGCTTCTTAAGCCATTTGTTAAACTTGTCTGTACTCAGACATAATTTGCTTCCGTTTGTGTTGTAATGTTGGATCACATGTTTGTGATCTCTGTTTGCACTCTATAAGAGTTATCAATAAAAATGTACACTTTGTAGAGAATTGCAATGGTACCTGCTGTTCATACAAGGCATGTGTGCTGCGTGTATGTTTATAACATGCATGTCTTTGTATGGGTTTTCGAGACCTTAGTTGTGTTCTGGCTGGCGGTCTTTCATACACCAAGTGGCCCTTAGATGTGCGCAGCTTGGGGCATCGCGATGCGATTGTTCGAGACTCCGTCTCGTGCACACTTTGTGGTATGATCGAGCCCGCCCTAGACCCCGACTAAGTGATCGGGATGGAGTAAGTCTATGTAAGAGTTTTGAGATAGTCGATAGTATGGTTGAGGCGACTTGTCTTTGAATATGGGAGTTCACCACCCATATCATTAGACTTGTGTGCAGACGATGAGGACCCATCTCAGTTGATCATCCGGCCTGGATGGGATGCCCCTCACGTACGATGCTTTCCGAGAACGTTCTGTGCTTAGCCTTGTCTGCTTAGACAAGTGGGTACGGTTCTCGGCTCTCCATATGACTATGTCTTGGCTGGACTTGCATACGCTAACCCCGGGTCCCGACATCCTCTGTACTCGTTGGGAAGCAAAGTTATTTTCTGTGTGTGCAGGTCCAGGTCAAGGAAGCAACTTTTGTCTAAAACGGTTCCATTGTTTCCTTGCCACCTTCTTGTATCTGTTGGAGTCCTATTGGTTCGACACTCAACCTTAGCATCTTCGCTAAGGGAAATTTGTCGCTACGCTACATCTCACCTTACACTTTGGGTAAACCAACGAGGGGCGAGAAGTAAACTCTCGTAACATCAAAGCAATTTCTGGCGCCGTTGCCGAGGACTCCGCTCTTTAAGATAGGGGAGTTGCACACTATCTTTTATCTTCGCTTTTTAGTCTTGTTTGTTTACCTTTCAGTTTTTTGCTTTAGTGTCTTTTATCAAAAATCCAAAAAATAAAATAAAATAGTATGTCTAGGTCTTTACTTGCTAATCAATTTCTGACTTCTTTGAAACCAGATCTTATTGGCATGGAGGATTCATCGAGGATCAACAAAAGAGGTACAAGGAACACCGCTTGACTCAAAAGGGGATACACTTATGGAAACAAATACACCAGTTGTATGAATATGCTAGAAACTTGTGCTCAATATATAATATATCTTTCTGCAGGGATGAATCTTGTTTCTTTATGAGGCACAAACACATTGCTTTCCATTGTGAGTACAATGATGATGAAACCTTAGCTTCTTATGCTAAGAGAAATTATGATTTTTATGATGCCGAGCAAATGGAAGAATTTGTTGCTTATAAGGGTGCCTATGAAATTACTTCTCTTCTTAAAAATATTGATGATGCCCCTTACAAATCTGAGAGTCTTGCTATAATTCACTATTGTTTGGAAAATTACGATTCAAATTATTATATTACTGATCATCTTGAGAGAATATCTCCCCCAAAGGAAGAGACTAATGATTTGCAGGACTCTATGGAAGAAGAAATTGCTGAAACTGAAAGCTCCTTGGATGAAAAAGAGGAGGAGAGTGACGAACAAAAGGAGGAAGAAGGGAGCCATCCATGTCTACCTTCTAATGAGAGTAACTCTTTGAATCTTACCTTATATGAGTGCTATGATCCTATGGATTCTTTTGAAATATCCCTTTTTGATGAAGTTGATGCCTTCTATGCTTATGGCCGTGATGCCACTATGGATGATGCTTACGGAGATGAACTTTCTATAGTTCCTCATGCTAAGCATGAAATTTTTGCTATTGCACTCACACTTGATTTTCCTATTATCCTTTTGAAATCTCCAACTCATATTCTGGAGAATTGTGCTCTTATTAAGGCTCAATGTGATGGGTTGCATTTATCTTATGATTCTAAAAACCGTGTTGAAAACAATACACATGTGCTTGTAGGTCATGAACAACATGATTTATGTGATAGTTATATTCTTGTTGTTGTTCATCATACTACTGAAAATTACTTCGATAGAGGAAAGTTTGGTTATAGGAACTTCCCTGTTACAAAAACACCTCTCTCTAAGCTGAAACTTTCGAAGTTGTTCTTGTTCCACCTTCCTATGCATGTCACTTTGTGCTTCTTTGATTCATTTTCTTACGAGATGCCTATGCATAGGAAGTGGGTTAGGCTTAAATGTGTTTCATATTTGCTTCTTGATGCTCTCTTTTGATTCAAAATTCTTGTCCTTGTGAGAGCATCTTCTATAATCTTCATGCCTAGCTAATATCTTTAAAGAAGCGCTTTCGGGAGGCAACCCGCAACGAATTTAGGATTTAATTTTTGTTTTTCTTCTGTTTTTTGTGGTCTTGATGATTGTTACTAATGTAGCATCATCATTGTATCTTTACTTTTCAAGCTTTGTGCCAATTATAGCCTCATATGACAAGGGAAGTGAAAGTTGTGACATGCTGTCCAGAAACATATTCTGTTCTCGTGACTATAAAAATCATAGAAAAATCCCAGTTCATCTTTTTGAGCTGAAATTTTTACACAGCATGATCTATACAATTACGGAACTTTTGTATGTTCTGAGTTTTGTTATTTGAGTTGCAGAAGTATTCCTAAAAAATTCTTTACTACCTGCTGGTCTGTTTTTCACAGATTCTGTGCTGTTTTGCCTTTTCTTCGTTTTGCAAACCTTAGGCTTTCTTTTTCTTTGCAAAAACTTTTTGGAAATCTTGAGAAACAGTAGCCCTTAAAGAATATCTTTATTTCCAGTAGAGGAAAAATTATTTTATTATGGGTAGTAACCTCGCTAATCAGATTATGATGAGTTATGTATGAAGGGAGTTTTCAAGTGTGCGAGGCAAGATGATGAAAGAAGATTGAGGAGTGTCAAGCGCTCAAGCTTGGGGATGCCCCATGCATCCCCAAGAAATATTCAAGGAGACTCAAGTGTCTAAGCTTGGGGATGCCCCTGTGCATCCCCTTCTCCATCAACAATTATCAGTTCGTCTTTCGTTTCACTATATTTTTATCACTTCATGCACTATGTGCTATGCTTGGAGCGTCTCGCTCTTAGGTTTTATTTTTTTAGTTTTCTTTAGCTTTTATTGCTGTTCATAACAAGTTAGAAACCAGATTTCTTTGTGTGGGAGAGAAACACGCTCCACTTCCAAAATCTAGAACACAACATAGGAATTTTGATGCTTATCTTTTCTGTGTGTGTTCTTTATCTTTTTCATAGCTACTGCCATGTTTTGCTCTTAGCTTTCATGCTTATCTTTTCAAAGAGCTTTTGTTTAGTTTGTTGCTGGAACTCTCTTGAGATTTCATGTTTATCTTGTTTAGAGAGTTTGCCTGTTGCACTGAGTTTTGTGTCTTGACTTGGAGTAGGTAATTGTGGTTGCTATTCTTTTGTAGTAGTAACTTGCAATAGTTTTGAAGTATTGTTTTGAGTAATGTTTGGACTTTTGGTGTCAAGAGCTTTAGCCTATTAGTGATAGATGTCATATTTTGGGAAATCCGTGTTTATTTTCAAAACTTACAAAATTAGTTGAGAAATTTAGCTACTAGATGGATCACTACTGTAACGACCCAATTCACACCGAATTGAAGTCTCTGTGCTCAAGTGCCAGTCCCTGGATCGAACTCGCTGGCACACACAGTATAAGAGATGTATATCAAAGTACAAGTGCATCATTATTACAACGTATGATCCAGAGTAAATAAATAACAAGTTGCATAGCTCAAGGCTAGCTTATTCAATATAAATATAGCGGAAGCAAAAGCAAATAACGTGGAGTCCCATCAACAGCCACATGCGAACATGCTGAGTGTAGACTCGCAACCCCTAAACGCACCTTACTGATCGTCTGAAAAACCTGCAACACCGAAGGTTACAGCCCGACAACGGGTCAGTACATCTGATTTGTACGGCAAGTGACACGAAAAAGTTTATATATAGGATCTACAACTACATGCAAGGTAAGTCAAAGGAAAGGCTTATGGTTTAGTTTTGCAGAAAGCCAATTTTCTCCTGAACTAAACTAGTCAAAATTTTAAGTTGAGTTCTACCTGAAACACACAGCAACCCATGCTACTCTTGTCCCAACCAAATTATTATTAAGTGTTCATCTGTCAAGATCATTCACCAACAATACTGACTAGTTGCTCAAAATTCGTCCGTAACCGTGGACACGGCTAATCATGATCAGTTTATACGCTCTGCAGAGGTTTGTACACGTTCCCCACTGGACTCAACCCGAAGATTGAGACAAAGACTTTCCGAAGAGGTTGCCTCCACCCTTTGGTAGCCGGTACACCTAACACAATTCTACATCAGCTAGCTACCAGGGCCAGGTTCCCCACAACTTACTCATCTAAGCCAGAGCCCATATAGCCAGTGGTTGTACACGGAAGCTACTAGTAATATTGCATGTCTGATCTTTTTGAGCCTGGACGGCGCCCACTGCGTGAGAGGGTAGACACCATGACGCACCCGGTTCACCACCAAACAAACCATTGGGTGCATTTAACCCCGGCATTGTCCTCAACCGAGCCACAACTACCGGGATGCAACCCTCCCGCCCAGAAGTGATTTCTATTTATTATAAAGTTGCTACACAGTTTATTAAATAGCTCACATGCACTCCATGAATTCTCACAGCCCAACCTCGTCTACAACGCATAGCAATAAAGTAACAACACGGCTAGGTTGATCTACAGTAGACAAGTCAAGACATATGGCTACCCTAACTGGTTTGCAGCAACAGTAAAGTAAACTACCTATCATGCAATAGAGTGATATTTCCTAACATAATGCATATAAAAAATATAGGTATGAGTATGGTCAAAGTATCACTTGCCTTATACATTCGATGAAGATCTTCGCTCTCACGTTCCAGTCAACTCTACTCGTCACACTCCGAGCAATCTATCGTCAACGAAAGAACTCAATAAGCAATCACACCACAAAGGCAACACATAAGATCAACAAAACAATCACAAAGGTTTCAGCAATAAAACACAAGCTGTGAAGTGCAAAGGTGTGGATGTGCTCGAAGGTGATCGGAGGAACATGAACTCGAGAGAGTCAACGGATAAAGAGTTGTCGATACAAAAGTATGATCAAGGCATTATGAAATCAAAGTAAAGATCATGGCAATATGAATAGTATGTCGATATTGCCGATAAGATGTCTCATATGATCCAATATGCAAAAAGGATCACGTGAAACGGAATACTACAACGCAGGTCATAGCAGTTGCAACATTGAACTGAATTTGAATTTAAACAGATCAATAAACTTGTGAATTTTTGTGCACACATGATACAAACATAAGGTACATGACACGAGTGATCTAACGCAAAAAGAAACGGCGCAAACGGGTGCACCGGTAAAAAGTTACGGCTGCCGGAAGTCCAAATTTGGATCAGCTTGGGATCCAAATTTAAATACTTCAAACTTCTGTAACACTAGGTCTACTGGCTAGAGAATTTCTACATGGTCGCAACGCAACTGGAATCGCCCAATTCCGAGTTACGGTTAAAAAGTACTCGCGAAAACGGTTTCGGGTGAAAAACGGGGGTACCGGGGGGTCTACTATAAAAAGGACTGATACATAAATAAAACTTTTAAAAAAAACGCAATTGGGTCCCTGGGCGGTTTTGGATCCAGATCTGAGATTTTTTTTTTCGCGAACCGTTTTCTAATCTAATTTTTTTTTCGCAGGCTCGTCTTCTACCTCGCAGCGGCTGGACAGAGGCCACGGGCCATGGCCATGGAGGAGGCCGGCCAGGGGCGAGGCCGGCGAGCGGGGCGGCCGGGGCGGCGGGCACGCGGCGGCGGCCGGCGGCCAGGGCGCGCAGCCGGGCGCGGGGGCGGCGGCCGTGGCGCGGCGCGCGGGCGCAGCTCGGCCCACCGGCCATGGCGGCTCGGCCAGCGGGGCGGCGGCGGCGCATCCGGGGTGGCGCGGCGGCGCGGGGGCAGGGGCGGCGGGGCACTCCGGCGGTACGGCTAGGCGCAAAAACTCCGACGATCCGCACACAATACCTCGAAAAAACGCGAAAAAACGCACTCCGGCGATGCTCCGGCGAAAATTCCGACGAAGCTCCGGCGATGACGTCGGCGGCGGCGGGTCCCGCGGATTAGATTAGAGCTAACCCTAAACGCTGGCGAAAATAAACTTAGCCCTAATCGGGGCTATTTATAGCCAGCCCCTAATGCCTCTCTTTTTTTTTGTAAAACCGAAATAAAAACAAATTCGGTCTGCTGGAAAAAAAAACAGACCAGGCCCATTAGGCCCAAAACAATATTAGAGAAATCACGGAAATTTATTTTAAAATTCCGTCTTCGCCAATATTTTTATAATAATAAAATTGAATTTTTGGCTTGACCAAAATACTAAAATAAAATAAAAACTTTGCAACTTATTTTTAAATATTTTTTTAAATACTTTTCTGGCATTTTAAAAATACCGAAAACTCCGAAAATTGATTTAAAGACTTTTCCAGAGCATAAATAAATTCCAAAAATAATTTTAGAAAATATTTATAACTCCCAAGTAAAATTAAAAAGTCTCCCATAAATATTTTAAACTATTTTCCAACAATTTAAAAATGGGGATAAGTCCTTTTATATCCTCTCCAGCGAACTGTCATGTGTTGAAAAACGTTTTAGAAATATTTTAAAGGAATTCCAATAAAGATTGAAAACATTTTCCAAACTTTTAAAATGTTGAAGGAGTCATATTACCTTCTCTCATTTTATTTTGTTGGTTTTGTTTTTAAATAATAAATTCTGAAACACCAACGGTGAATATTAGGGAAAATCATTTTATTCCCTCTCGTTTTAATATTCAATTCAACACGAAAAGTTTTAAATCCCAGAGAAAAAGAAACACATCAAGCAAACAATCATTATCTATTTAATTTTATTAACATTCCAAAATTCAGAGAATTTTGGGATATTACACACTACCACCCTTAAAAGGAATCTCGTCCTCGAGATTCGAGAAGGCTAGAAAGAAAGGTTAGGGTTCGGGTCTTCATGACAGTCTTTCGATCCACTGGTGGTCCAGGGTGCTACCACCCTTAAAAGGAAAGCGACTTAGTCTTCAAAAGCTTGCTCCCTCAGCGAGCTCCTCACACATAAGCTTAACACTCCATTGGGGCATGGAATTCTTCATCACAAGTGTGGGCTTCCAGTATCTTAATCCATCGATGACATTCTCCGTACAGGTTTCACCTGCTGTCCTCGAGGTTTCACGAATTCCTCCTTTGAGGTTTCATTCCTTAGCAAGAGAGTGGTCTTCCAAGTACTGAGACTTCATGGCTGACAGGCCAGGCGCCACTACTAAGCAACTATCGATTTCTCTCTTGGTGGTCATCACGAATATTATTGCGGGATACCTGCAGCAAATGGTCTTGGTCTATACTCACCGTATAACACAAACGGAAATCCCCTACAGGGGTCACACATCGTACCATTCTATGGTTCAGGCTTAACATCGTCGTCTCTCTGCTATAGGTAAGTCACTCAAGATTTACTATCCCGCATAGCAAGAGCGAATAATAAGAGTAGTCGTCATGGTGATCAATCCATTCCGCACCCAAATCATTACCTTGTATATGGTTTAGCGAATCTCGCAATCTAACACTCGGTCATCCTCACAAGCATTGCATAAGTCCTCCTTATCCTGAACTGGGTCCAGATAAATCCATGGTTCTGCAAGCCAAACAAACATCTATTTTTTCCTCACAACTCTCAGGTTTTCGCAAACTGCTATAAAGCGTGTACTGGTGGACTATAACTTCCTCCAGAGTTCTTCCTTCAGCAAGATTGTGCTTGGTTGTTGTAAAATCCTGGGACCTGTGGGTTATCCTTGAACTCAGCATCGGTTGCATCCATCTTTATCCCAGTCTTGAAATTTGCAGCCATTGTAGTAGCTTCTTCAGTTTAGGGATGAGGATGAGGGGGAACAGAATGTAGATAGCGAGGTAGAGAGATAGCGAGAGATACCCATACAAACATCACACTAGTTTTGAAACATAAGTTTTGATGTGTAGCTGTCAGGAAAACAAGAAATGACAGCTCACAGAACGATCTAACGGTAGAAACTTAAATCTTCCAGGTCTTCAGTCTTCAATGCTGGTAGCTTCAGTTTTGAAATGTCGAAACAATCTTCATATCGTCGAGTCATTCGTCAAGTTATTCTTCTTGTTGTTGTGTCTTCTTTAGTCTTGAAGCATACTAAATAGATAAGAGGTCTACTAAAACGTAAACTTATTCTATTCGCAAAGAAAAACCACAAAGCACAACACATCACATCAATCAAAACAAGACATAACAGGGTCACAGGGTACAAGACAAAACATAACAAAACAATCATGACATAAAACACCTAGTCAATCCATAGCAAACATGCATCGATACACATCCCAACTAACATAAAAGGGTAGCATCGTGCACTTAGTGCACGCCACGAAAATCCTATTCTCCTGTTGCAAAACATAAGTTTCTTCGAGTCAGCATCCTGGCTTCCACGTTCACAACTTCTCCTTCCCCTCCAACTCTGGGCACATATTGCTGTAGTGTCCCATGTTCCTGCACCAAAAACACTCAATTTGGCTGAGGTCTTTTATCTTCTTCATCATGAGTGCTTCCTTTAATTCTGGGCACATGTTGGCGTAATGTCCCATATTCCGGCACCGGAAACACTGAATGTGGCTAATGTCCTTCTTTTTCTTCTTCACGGGTGCTTCCTTCAATTCTTGGATAGCTTTCTTCATTTCTTCCTTTTGATGTTGAACCACTTGTTGTGTCACGATGAAAAATTGACACTGAGCGGGGTAATGATCAGTTTCTTCACACGTAAAACATGTGACTTGTGCAGTGGGGCATTCTTCACCCGAGTGGATTTCCTCACAATGGGGACATCCATCCTGGTGTCCTTCATAGGAGTGTCCTATTTCTCCGCAAATTTTGCCGGCACGAGGCCTCTTACGGGTTACCGTCCTTTGCATCGGGGTGACGAGGCGAGATCCCAACAAAATCTTAGTGAATTCCTTCCAAGAAATCTTCCTTCGTGATTCGTCAATCGCTTGGTGCATTCTCCACCAAGTAGCAGCCTCTTCTACAAAGTACTTGACCGCATAGGGGACCATGTCCTCACTCCCAACCTTGTTTATCTTCATGTGCTCCTCCATTCTACGAATCCACTGCTCCACCTTCAGTCTCGACATCGCCCCAGAAAAGGCGAGTCCTACTCCATACTCCATCTATTAAGCCCATACGACAAAGGTTAGGGCAAAACTATAACACCGACAAGAAAACAACTAGAGATAGCACCAAGCATATGCACTCAAACAAAAAGAGGCAAACCACCTACGTTCGACAGTAACACATAACAACAAACAATACAGTCACTACAGTCAAAACACACAAACAATTCCTAGGGTAAGCTCATATGTGCAAGACATACGATCTCATCATGCTACGCGAAAATTCGTTCATCTAACTTCACATAAAAGGTGGTGGTCTGATTCTAAGCTTCATCCTTCTCAGCTAAGCTGATCTTAAAGGTTCCTCTCACAGTGTCAAACTTATTAATCACCGTAGGTTATTCCTTCTAGTTCCGATAATCCTAACTCCAATTGATCCCCAAGGTTGATGATGTTCTTCTCAAATGTCTTGTCTTCAGGGGCATGAGCAACTCGAAGGGGTATTCATAGTAAAATAAGATGAGAAGATTTAGAAGATGAATAATAGATGAGGAATACTAGTAAGAGAGTAAGTAATCAAAGAGTGATAAAATATTTTTGTTCCTATGGCTTTTCTATCCATTTTCTAGGGTCACGAACCTACAGTCAACACACTGCTCTGATACCATCTGTAACGACCCAATTCACACCGAATTGAAGTCTCTGTGCTCAAGTGCCAGTCCCTGGATCGAACTCGCTGGCACACACAGTATAATAGATGTATATCAAAGTACAAGTGCATCATTATTACAACGTATGATATAGAGTAAATAAATAACAAGTTGCATAGCTCAAGGCTAGCTTATTCAATATAAATATAGCGGAAGCAAAAGCAAATAATGTGGAGTCCCATCAACAGCCACATGCGAACATGCTGAGTGTAGACTCGCAACCCCTAAACGCACCTTACTGATCGTCTGAAAAACCTGCAACACCGAAGGTTACAGCCCGACAACGGGTCAGTACATCTGATTTGTACGGCAAGTGACACGAAAAAGTTTATATAAAGGATCTACAACTACATGCAAGGTAAGTCAAAGGAAAGGCTTATGGTTTAGTTTTGCAGAAAGCCAATTTTCTCCTGAACTAAACTAGTCAAAATTTTAAGTTGAGTTCTACCTGAAACAAACAGCAACCCATGCTACTCTTGTCCCAACCAAATTATTATTAAGTGTTCATCTGTCAAGATCATTCACCAACAATACTGACTAGTTGCTCAAAGTTCGTCCGTAACCGTGGACACGGCTAATCATGATCAGTTTATACGCTCTGCAGAGGTTTGTACACGTTCCCCACTGGACTCAACCCGAAGATTGAGACAAAGACTTTCCGAAGAGGTTGCCTCCACCCTTTGGTAGCCGGTACACCTAACACAATTCTACATCAGCTAGCTACCAGGGCCAGGTTCCCCACAACTTACTCATCTAAGCCAGAGCCCATATAGCCAGTGGTTGTACACGGAAGCTACTAGTAATATTGCATGTCTGATCTTTTTGAGCCTGGACGGCGCCCACTGCGTGAGAGGGTAGACACCATGACGCACCCGGTTCACCACCAAACAAACCATTGGGTGCATTTAACCCTGGCATTGTCCTCAACCGAGCCACAACTACCGGGATGCAACCCTCCCGCCCAGAAGTGATTTCTATTTATTATAAAGTTGCTACACAGTTTATTAAATAGCTCACATGCACTCCATGAATTCTCACAGCCCAACCTCGTCTACAAAGCATAGCAATAAAGTAACAACACGGCTAGGTTGATCTACAGTAGACAAGTCAAGACATATGGCTACCCTAACTGGTTTGCAGCAACAGTAAAGTAAACTACCTATCATGCAATAGAGTGATATTTCCTAACATAATGCATATAAAAAATATAGGTATGAGTATGGTCAAAGTATCACTTGCCTTATACATTCGATGAAGATCTTCGCTCTCACGTTCCAGTCAACTCTACTCGTCACACTCCGAGCAATCTATCGTCAACGAAAGAACTCAATAAGCAATCACACCACAAAGGCAACACATAAGATCAACAAAACAATCACAAAGGTTTCAGCAATAAAACACAAGCTGTGAAGTGCAAAGGTGTGGATGTGCTCGAAGGTGATCGGAGGAACATGAACTCGAGAGAGTCAACGGATAAAGAGTTGTCGATACAAAAGTATGATCAAGGCATTATGAAATCAAAGTAAAGATCATGGAAATATGAATAGTATGTCGATATTGCCGATAAGATGTCTCATATGATCCAATATGCAAAAAGGATCACGTGAAACGGAATACTACAACGCAGGTCATAGCAGTTGCAACATTGAACTGAATTTGAATTTAAACAGATCAATAAACTTGTGAATTTTTGTGCACACATGATACAAACAGAAGGTACATGACACGAGTGATCTAACGCAAAAAGAAACGGCGCAAACGGGTGCACCGGTAAAAAGTTACGGCTGCCGGAAGTCCAAATTTGGATCAGCTTGGGATCCAAATTTAAATACTTCAAACTTCTGTAACACTAGGTCTACTGGCTAGAGAATTTCTACACGGTCGCAACGCAACTGGAATCGCCCAATTCCGAGTTACGGTTAAAAAGTACTCGCGAAAACGGTTTCGGGTGAAAAACGGGGGTACCGGGGGGTCTACTATAAAAAGGACTGATACATAAATAAAACTTTTACAAAAACGCAATCGGGTCCCTGGGCGGTTTTGGATCCAGATCTAAGATTTTTTTTTTCGCGAACCGTTTTCTAATCTAAATTTTTTTTCGCAGGCTCGTCTTCTACCTCGCAGCGGCTGGACAGAGGCCACGGGCCATGGCCATGGAGGAGGCCGGCCAGGGGCGAGGCCGGCGAGCGGGCGGCCGGGGCGGCGGGCACGCGGCGGCGGCCGGCGGCCAGGGCGCGCAGCCGGGCGCGGGGGGCGGCGGCCGTGGCGCGGCGCGCGGGCGCAGCTCGGCCCACCGGCCATGGCGGCTCGGCCAGCGGGGCGGCGGCGGCGCGTCCGGGGTGGCGCGGCGGCGCGGGCGCAGGGGCGGCGGGGCACTCCGGCGGTACGGCTAGGCGCAAAAACTCCGACGATCCGCACACAATACCTCGAAAAAACGCGAAAAAACGCACTCCGGCGATGCTCCGGCAAAAATTCCGGCGAAGCTCCGGCGATGACGTCGGCGGCGGCGGGTCCCGCGGATTAGATTAGAGCTAACCCTAAACGCTGGCGAAAATAAACTTAGCCCTAATCGGGGCTATTTATAGCTAGCCCCTAATGCCTCTTTTTTTTTTGTAAAACCGAAATAAAAACAAATTCGGTCTGCTGGAAAAAAAAAACAGACCAGGCCCATTAGGCCCAAAACAATATTAGAAAAATCACGGAAATTTATTTTAAAATTCCGTCTTCGCCAATATTTTTAAAGGAATAAAATTGAATTTTTGGCTTGACCAAAATAATAAAATAAAATAAAAACTTTGCAACTTATTTGTAAATATTTTTTTTAAATACTTTTCTGGCATTTTAAAAATACCGAAAACTCCGAAAATTGATTTAAAGACTTTTCCAGAGCATAAATAAATTCCAAAAATAATTTTAGAAAATATTTATAACTCCCAAGTAAAATTAAAAAGTCTCCCATAAATATTTTAAACTATTTTCCAACAATTTAAAAATGGGGATAAGTCCTTTTATATCCTCTCCAGCGAACTGTCATGTGTTGAAAAACGTTTTAGAAATATTTTAAAAGAATTCCAATAAAGATTGAAAACATTTTCCAAACTTTTAAAATGTTGAAGGAGTCATATTACCTTCTCTCATTTTATTTTGTTGGTTTTCTTTTTAAATAATAAATTCCGAAACACCAACGGTGAATATTAGGGAAAATCATTTTATTCCCTCTCGTTTTAATATTCAATTCAACACCAAAAGTTTTAAATCCCAGAGAAAAACAAACACATCAAGCAAACAATCATTATCTATTTAATTTTATTAACATTCCAAAATTCGGAGAATTTTTGGATGTTACAACTACTCTTCTGAGGGGTCGAATATTAGAGTACACTCACGTACCATGAGTCGAGGATGCGCAAGGATAACCAAACCCCCATACACTCCTCCTCGGGGTACTTGTCTCTTTGTGAACCTCCTTATTAGATTGAGAGTTACCGATAATAAGTGCATGAGTTCTTCGGACTAATGTGAGTATTCGAAAGTTGACACTTCCACCTTCCCATATTTTTCTATCCTCTCCTGTGACGTGCATTGCTCTCTTCTCACTCCGAGAGTTGGCTTCCACCTTCGCCGGTACTTCCAAACCCTTGGCATGATACACTCTATCATCATAAACCTCCTTATATCCTTCCTCAAAACAGCCAGCATACCTACCTATCAAGGCATTTCCATAGCCTTTCCGAGATACATTGCCATGCAACATCCATCTTCTCATGACTTGATCTTAATGTCATACATGCTACTTGCTTGATCGATGAGCCGCATGCTAGTTGGGCCATGCCCTAATCATTGCTAAATGACGCGCTAGTATCATTGCATATCCTACTACCCTAGCAGAGGCATACATTTGCATACTTCATGATAGTTACATCTTCTTTATGATTTGAGTACTTTGTAAAGTGTGAAAGATCTTCTATACTTTTTGTAATATATAGAGAAAAGATCCCAAAGTGGACAAATTAAAAGATCCCAAAGAGGAAAAATGAGAGAAATAAAAAGAGCCATCGAGGCCACGGAAAAATACAAAAAAATAGAAAAAGAGAGAAAAAGAAATTAAAAGAGAGAAGGGGGCACACTACTATTCCTTTTGAGAGATCCAGACTCGTACTCCTTCTTATATCTTGTACTCCATAGAGATTATCATTCATGCATATAGCTATGTGGGGACCTTCACACTATAGAATTTGGTTTGTATATTCCAATGATGAGCCTCCTCAAATGAGCTCTAGGTCTTCTTGAGCAAGCAAGTTGGATGCACCCCCACTAATTCCATTGGAGAGCTTACCTTAGCTCATATGTGCATCCGTTGCATGGCAATCCCTACTCCTCACATCATATCTATCATTTGGCTTTCTCTCGCCTATGATTGTCCTCATTGATGTGAGCCTTTCACACCCAAAGTGGACAAATTAAAAGATCCCAAAGAGGAAAAATGAGAGAAATAAAAAGAGCCATCGAGGCCACGGAAAAATACAAAAAAATAGAAAAAGAGAGAAAAAGAAATTAAAAGAGAGAAGGGGGCACACTACTATTCCTTTTGAGAGATCCAGACTCGTACTCCTTCTTATATCTTGTACTCCATAGAGATTATCATTCATGCATATAGCTATGTGGGGACCTTCACACTATAGAATTTGGTTTGTATATTCCAATGATGAGCCTCCTCAAATGAGCTCTAGGTCTTCTTGAGCAAGCAAGTTGGATGCACCCCCACTAATTCCATTGGAGAGCTTACCTTAGCTCATATGTGCATCCGTTGCATGGCAATCCCTACTCCTCACATCATATCTATCATTTGGCTTTCTCTCGCCTATGATTGTCCTCATTGATGTGAGCCTTTCACACCATTTTTGACTTCCTCCTCCACCATATTCTCTCTTTGCCATCCTAAGTGTCAACTTTCTTGCTTACGCTCATCCATAACATGAGTGCTCAAAATGTCGAAAAGGAGTGGATCATTTTGACTTGTACCTGGCTAGTGGTCTAGAGACGAGTCAAGATAAGATTCCAAATAAGACCAAGCGAGAAACTTTAGTAGATTGAGTTCTAAACACAAAAATACTTTTTTCTCGTATATCCCTATCCCCTTTCTTGCACGCAAACACCATTTGGAGACATCCGAGTCACGGAAAGCAAGAGCTCTTGCACCTTTATGTCCTTATGTTGCTTGTTTCAATGCTAAATATAGACCCTTTCCTGTTATGACTTGAATTGAATTACATGCCTTGATTGCTTTACTTAAAAGTTCTTATATGGTTGTTAGCATGTCACGGAGAAATTATGCTTTTATCATTTACCTACTCGAGGACGACCAAGAATTAAGCTTGGGGATGTTGATACGTCCAAAACGTATCTATAATTTCTGCTTGCTCCATGCCTCTTCTGTGTGATATTGCTATGATATTGATGAACTTCCATACACTTTTGATCATATTTGGACTAACCTATTAACTCAGTTCACCCCAGTGCCAGTTCCTGTTTTCTGCTGTTTTTCTATTTCAGGTTTCCCCCATATTTAAAGTGCTCCAAAAATTCGGGAAAATCCAATAAAAAATCAGCGTACAGGAAGCTTCCGGAATCACCAACGGGGGGGGGGGGGGGGGCAGCGGGGACCCACTAGGGCCCCAGGCGCCCTACCGGCGCGCCCTAGGGTGGGGCCGCGCTAGGGGCCTGCCTAGATCCCTGGCGGCTCCCCTGGCTGCCCCCCTTCGCCTATTTATTCCCCGTGACGCAAAAACCCCGAGACGGGAACCCTTTTTCGCTATCTCACCTCTGTTCCGCCGCCGCCGTGCTTCCAAGATCGGGAGCACCAGAAGACCTCTTCCCGGCACCCTGCCCGAGGGAGGAACCACCTCCGGGAGCTTCTCCACCACCATGGATGCTTCCCGGATGAACCGTGAGTAGTCCACCTTGGACCATGGGTCTATGATCAGTAGCTATGTGATGTTCTCCTCCCCTCTTTGTTCTTCATGGATTAGACCTCGTGAGCTGCCCTACATGATCGAGGCACATATGTAATATTTCTACTGTTGCTATGCTGAGTTTGCTGGGATCCGATGGATTATGAGATTATGTTCAGATTGTGTTTGAGTAATATATTTGATTCTCCTCTTTTATATTTATGTTCTAGAGTAATTCTTGCATGTTCTCCGTTGCTGTTTATTGCTTTGGCCAAGTAGTAGGTAGTGACTCAAAGAGGGAGCGTTATGCATGATTGTGGGTTCATGCCCCCCGATGACTAGTTTGAGTGACAGAAACATGAGTATAGGGGATGTGTTGTTGCCACAAGGGGAAAACAACGGTGCTTGTACTTGCGGATGAAAGGATTGTTTACTTTACACATAGTTCTTTAATGCAGTTGTCCGTTGCTTTGAGTTTACACTTTGGGTGGGATTCACAACTTAATACCAACGAGATGTTCTGGATAGATATCTCAAGGTGGATGATTAGTAGGTAGATGAAGATGGATTTCGGTCTACTTGTCTTGGCGTACCGCCCGTGCTTTTGAGCCTCTTCCTTTCTTTATAGCATAATTAGCATTGGTTTGCGCACATAATCCTGTCAATTGCCCAGCTATAATTTGTTTACCTCGCATGGCTATTTTATCGTCTTTTGGGAGAGAGGCATCAGTAGTGAACATCATAGGACCCCGGTCCATATTTCCAATACTGTTTACACCCACTATCAATTTACTGCTTTATTTACTTTTCCGTTGTTATCACTATCATTATTATCCCGTGCGTTTTATCATTTGTAAACAACAAGGCCGGAGGAATTGACAACTCCTCTGTACTCGTTGGGAAACAAATTTATTTTCTGTGTGTGCAGGTCGAGGTCAAGGAAGAAACATTTGTCTAAAACGGTGCCATTGTTTCCTTGCCACCTTCTTGTATCGGTTGGAGTCCTATTGGTTCGACACTCAACCTTAGCATCTTCGCTAAGGGAAATTTTCCGCTATGCTACATCTCACCTTCCACTTTGGGTAAACCAATGAGGGGCGAGAAGTAAACTCTCGTAACATCAATTACTCATCACAATCTGAACATAGTCTCATAATCCATCAGATCCCAGCAAACTCAGCATAGCAACATAGAAAATTACAAAGGTGCCTCGATCATGTGAGGCAGCTCACGAGGTCTCGAAAGTGGAAGCACAAATAGGGGATGAGAACATCACATAGCTACTGGTCATGGACCCATGGTCCAAGAGGGACTACTCACAGCACATCCGGGAGGCGTCCATGGTGATGGATGGTCTCCCGGAGGGGGTTCCTCCTTCCGGCAGGGTGCCGGGGCAGCTTCTCCTAGCAGCCCCGATGACGAGGGGGTGACCCCATGAATCCTACGGATGAGCCTACCCGGTGTACCTGAAGACAGAAGGCCCACAAAGATGCCGCCTGGGACCAGCCTTGGCCCACTAGTGGCACCGACGTAGGAGTACGTGACTCATAAGGAAGGTGCAAACTTGCCGTGCGGTACAAGATTAGAGTTAAGGAAACCTCATCTGTAATCCCAGACGGACTCCCCGAGACCTAGCCTAGTATATAAAGGCTAGGAGGGTAGACGTCGAGATCAAGCAATACGCAATCTGTAAACCCTAGCCTTGTGCGCACTAGCCTTGGCTCCCCTGTAATCGCCATCTCCGATCAATAACATCGAGCAGGAATGTATCCTCCTGTTAGCCGACGAGCTATCGTCCAACCTGTGCCTCTCATGACTAACCCAGGGTCCCTGACCATGGGATTTGCCGGGGTATATCCCCGTCAATTGGCGCCGTCTATGGGAACTACACAGGTTGGAATTACGATCTTGGCGGTTCCGTCCTCAGCAAGCCGCAACTCAAGAGAAAGAACCAGATGCAATCCACTCGAGGAATTAAAGATCACGGCGAATATCTCTGCCACACCGGCGTGATGGCTCAGCCTGCAGCCATGTCAAGACCAATACTATGGCGGCAACCGAGCACACCGCAAGCGAAGGAGAACTCGGTGACCCAAAAGAAAGGCGCGAGGGATCCACACAGAGATCCCGATCGAAGAACTACAACATGAAGAAGAGGACTCGCCGGCCACTCGACGACCCACCGCCACCCAGGCACCCGCCGCACAACAAGACACCGACTCCGAGCTCGATATCAGCGATCGCCAAGACCATCGCCAACGAGGAAGAAGTCGACGACCCAGAAGACAGGCGCAAGGACTCTACAAAGCAACTCCACTCGACGAGTCGAACTATACAGTCACACGATCGCCGACCACTCAACGACCCACCGTTGTGCGGATAGCTGTCGCCAGCCAGGACAGCGACTCCGAGACCCGGACCGGCGAATACTACGACCCAGACCGACGACCAGACGAATTCGCCAATCTCATAAGGAACCAGAATCTAAGCGAAGGGATCAAAGTCGACCCGCGAGCTCACGAGCACCCAGCGGACCACGCGCTGTTCTTCCGAAGCTCAAGGAGGAAACGACACGCCGGATCCAGGAAGCTCACGGTCAGGGAACAGCTAGAAGGACCCTGCACGATCCACTTCTTCGAAGACAACTGGGGAAACATCAGATCGAGCCATACCCTGGGAGACTGTCGCCTGTTCAACGAACTCGCCGACAGCCTCAAGGAAGAAAAACAGCGAGAAGCCAAGCGCACCCGATGAACCGAGCAGTCGCCGACTCGAGGACAGGTGTACACGATCCAAGAGGGCAGGGTATCGTAAGCCCAACAGTACGCCTACACCCTGCAAGCCAGAGCAGCCGAGAACCTAAACGCAGTCGAAGTCTACCAGCTACATAACGCAGAAACCAACATCACGTTCTCCCAGAGCGATCACCCGCCCGTAGTCCCAAGGCCGGGACACGCGCCCCTGGTACTCGACGCTCAAATTGGAGGCTACGACATGGAAAGAATCTTCATGGACGGAGGCAGCAACATGAACATAATCTTCGTCAGCATCCTACGCAAGATGCTGATCCCACGATCGGTATGGAAGAAATCAAGCACCGTGCTATACGGAGTAGTACCAAGAGAGGCAGCCACTTCCCTTGGAGTAATCGAGCTCGAAGTTGTCTTCGGCAGCAGACGCAATTTCGCAAGGCACACCCTCGAGTTCAAGGTACTCGATTGGCAGTTGCAATACCACGCCATATTGGGACGTCCAGCATTCGCGCAGTTCATTGCGATTCCACACTACGCCTACCTCAAACTCAAGATGCCAGGATCCTCGGGCGTCATCACGATCAACGGGAGCTTCACCAAATCCGACAAGTGCGATCGCGATTTCCATAAAGTCTCCGACACTCACAGAAATAGCCATGGCGATAGACAAAAGCATCTTTCCGCTAGCAAGCAGAAGAGAGACAAAAGAGTATGGACGGGACTTCAGGATCGACAGCGACACTGTCACCCACCAGGTGCACCCGACGGACCCAGAAAAAACAGTCCGCGTGTACGCCCACCTCCCGGAAGAGCAAGCGACTGCCCTCATCGCTTTCCTCCGCGAAGAATGGGAAATCTTCGCTTGGTGCCCAGCCGACATGCCAGGAGTACCGCGCGAGTTCGCGGAACACGCGCTGCACATCAAGCCAAACACCAAGCCAGTGAAGCAGGCACTACGGCGATTCTCAGAACCCAAGCGAAGAGCAATCGGAGAGGAGGTCAACCGATTACTCGACGCCCAATTCATCCGAGAAACGTAGAAAGCCACTTGGGTCGCCAACCCTGTGCTGGTCCCCAAGAAAGACACAGACGTACTGCGAATGTGCGTTGACTACGGGCCAGTCAACAAACACTGCCCAAAGGACCACTTTCCCCTGCCAAGAATCGATCAGAGAATCGACTCGACAGCAGGATGCGATCTACTATCGTTCCTCGACGCCTACTCAGGATATAACCAGATCAGGATGAAAGAAGAAGACGAAGAGCATACATCATTCATCACCCCTTACGGCGTATTTTGCTACAGAACAATGCCCTTCGGACTCAAGAACGCCGGTGCCACATACCAGCGGATGATGCAAGCTTTCTTAAAATATCAAATAGGAAGAAACGTGCAGGTCTACGTGGACGACATCGTCATCAAAACCTACAGTGCAAACACGCTGCTCGACGACCTGCGCGAGACCTTCGCAGCACTCAACAAGTACATAATCAAGCTCAACCCGAAGAAGTGCGCAGTCAGCGTCCCAGCTGGAAAGCTACTTGGGTACATGGTCTCCGCTCGAGGAATCGAAGCGAACCCAGAGAAAGTTCAAGCAATCGCCAGGATGCAGGAACCAACCGACATCATAGGCGTGCAGCAGCTCACCGGAAGACTCGCAGCGCTGAGTCGTTTCATCAGCAGATTAGGAGAGCGCACATTTCCATTCTACCAGTTGTTGAGGAAAGGAAAGAAATTCGAGTGGACCGAAGAAGCCTGCAAAGCATTCGCGGACCTGAAGAAGACACTCTCGACGCCACCGATCTTGGCGGTACCCAAAGAAAAAGAAAAGCTATACCTCTACGTGGCAGCACGCAACAGCGTGGTAAGCACAACACTCGTTGTCGAGCGCACGGAAGAAGGCAAGGTCTAGAGCATACAGAGGCCGATCTACTACCTCAGCATGCTCTTGACAAAACCCCAGCAGCGGTATCCGCACTACCAGAAGCTACTACTGGCCATCATCACGACCTCAAGAAAGGTGTCGCACTACTTCGACGAACACGCCATCACAATCGTGAGCAGCGCGCCACTCGCGAACATCCTCAACAACCCCGGAGCGACTGGACGAGTCGCCGAGTGAAACCTTGAGCTCAGCCTGCGGGACCTGCAATTCAAGCACCCAACAGCAATCAAAGCCCAAGTACTCCGAGACTTTCTGGTCGAGTGGATAGAGGTCCAGACACCAGGTCCCCCGGACCTATCGAACTCATGGACAATGTTCTTCGACGGGTCAAAAAGACAGCAAGGAGACGGAGCAGGGGTCGTTCTGGTCTCCCCCAAAGGAACCAAGCTCAAATACGTCCTCCAGATCAACTTCAACCACGCCTCCAACAACGAAGCTGAATACGAGGCACTTCTCTACGGCATGCGCATGGCCAAAACATGCGGCGCCACTCGCCTCGTAATCTATGGAGACTCCAAGCTCGTCGTCCAGCAGGCGATGAAAGACTGTAATGCAGTAGCCGACAACATGGAGGCCTACCAGAAGCTCTACAACACGCTCGAAGGAAGCTTCGATGGCTGCGAGCTCAACTATATCCCGAGAACAAACAACACAGAAGCCGACGAACTCGCAAACATTGGCTCGACTCGAGGACCAGTACCACCAGGCGTCTTCCTCGAGAGCATCAGCCAGAGATCCATCAAGGGAAAATCAACAGCACCAGAGGCAGCTGTAGATGACGACACCACAGAGCCAGCACAGGTGGCATCAACAAGCCCATCTGAAGGCAGCAACAATCAAGCGGCCGAACCTGCGGATGCAACAACACTCGAAGGACCAGCATGGAAAAAACCGTTCCTCTGATTCTTAATTGAAGGCACGCTACCGCAAGACGTCTCAGAAGCTCGGCGCATCAGTCGTTGATCCAAGGCATTCACAGTGATCAACACACAGTTATACAAGCTCAGCATAACCCAGATACTCGAGAAGTGCCTCGACGAAGAAGACGGCAAAGCCATACTGCTCGAAATCCACGAGGGCACCTGCGGGCACCACGCGAGCAGTCGAGTACTCGTGTCCAAAGCGTTCCGAGCAGGGTTTTACTGGCCCACCGCGATGACAAACGCAGAGGACATCGTGCGGCGTTGCATTGACTGTCAAAAATTCGCTAGCAGGCCACATGCTCCAGCCTCAGAACTCCATACCATACCACTATCATGGTCGTTCGCCACCTGGGGACTCGACATGGTAGGCCCACTCAAGAAGTCATCAAAAGGAGGAAGAACACACCTGCTGGTAGCAGTCGACAAGTTCACCAAGTGGATCGAGGCAGTGCCCATCACCAGCTCCACAGCCCTCACGACAGTGAATTTTATCAAATCAATCATCTTCAGGTTCGGGGTGCCACACAACATCATCACGGACAATGGCACGAACTTCACAGCAGCAGAATTTCAGAACTTCTGTGAAGAACTGGGCATCAAAATCAACTACGCATCAGTCGCGCACCCGCAGTCTAACGGCCAGGTGGAAAAAGAAAATGGCCTAGTATGCGGAGGGCTCAAAAATCGGCTCCTCGCACCACTCGAGCAAGCCACATGCAACTGGGTAGAAGAACTCCCTGCAGTACTATGGAGCCTACGCACCACCCTAAATACTACAACCCAGTGCACACCTTTATTCATGGTGTACGGGTCGAAGGCAGTGCTACCACATGACCTCAAATTCGGGGCACCACGGATCTCAGGGTACGAAGAAGAAGAAGCAGAAGAAGCACTGCAAGATGACAAGGACACATCAGACGAAGCAAGGGACAAAGCCCTAGCAAAGTGAGAGGGGTACCAGGACAAACTGCGCACTTACCAAAGCAGTCGCCTGCTGCTTATTGGCTTCTCACCCTTCGTTGGTTACCCCAAGTGAAGGTTTGAGATGCAGTGCAACAACAGTTTTCCCTCGGTGAAGATACCAAGGTTTGTCTCCAGTAGGACTCCAGAGATGATAAGTAGGTGTCAGCGGCGCAACTGATGCGGACCTGCACACAGACACAGATAACTTTGTTCCCAACGAAGTTCAGAGAGGTTGTCAATCTCTCCGGTCTTGTTGTTCACAAATGATAAAACGCAAGGGATAATGATAGCAACTTGAAAGTAAATGCAGAAAAGTAAATATAGCTTGGAAACAGTAATGAGGATATGGACCGGGATACGTGATGTTCACTAGTGATGTCTCTCTCCCAAAAGACGATAAAACTGCTATGCGAGGTAAACAAATTACAGAAGGGAAATTGACAGGATTATGAACGCACCGCAATGCTAACTATGCTACAAAATAAAGGAAGAGGTTCAAAAGCACGGGCAGTACGCCAAAATAAGTAGACCGAAATCCATCTGCATCTACTACTAATCATCCACCTTGAGATATCTATCCAGAACATCTCGCTGGTATTAAGTTGTGAGCCCCACCCAAAGTGTAAACCCAAAGCAATAGACAACTGCATTAAAAAGAACTTTGCGTAAAGTAAACAATCCTTGTAACCGCGGTTACAAACACCGTTGTTTTCCCCCTTGTGGCAACAGCACATCCCCTAGACTCATGTTTCTGTCACACAAGCGTGTCATCGGGGGGCATGAACCCACAATCTAGCACAACGCTCCCTCATGGAGTCACTACCTACTACTTGGCCAAAGCAATAAACAGCAACGGAGAACATGCAAGAATTACTTAGGAACAAAACTATAAGAGATAAAAACCAACTATATTACTCTATCACAATCTGAACATAATCTCATAATCAATCAGATCCCTCCAAACTCAGCATAGCAACAGCAGAAATATTACAAAGGTGCCTCGATCATGTAGGGAAGCTCACGAGGTCTAAACAATGAAGATCAAAGAGGGGAGGAGAACATTACATAGTTACTGATCACGGACCCATGATCCAAGGAAAACTACTCACGAGACATCCGGGGAGCATCCATGGTGGAGAGGAGACTCCCGGAGGTCAATCCTCCCTTCGACAGGGTGCCGGGAAGAGGTCTTCTGGTGCTCCCGATCTTGGAAGCGCGGCGGCGGCGGAACAGAGGCGAGTTCGTGGAATAGGGTTCTTCTTCTGGAGTTTTCCCGTGACGGAGATTAAATAGGCGAAGGGGGGCAGCCAGAGGTGGACCAGGGGCCCCAGCCGCCCCCCTGGCGCGGCCAGGGGTGGGGCCGCGCTGGGTGGCCGCCTGGGCCCCCTGGCTCCCCTCTGGCCCCTCCCGGTCTCTTCTCGAAGCTTCCGTCGTGCTGATTTTTTATCTGAATTTTCCCGAATTTTTCTGGCACTTTTTATATGGGGGAAAACTGAAATAGAAAAACAGCAGAAAACAGGAACTGGCACTGGGGTGCACTGAGTTAATAGGTTAGTCCAAATATGATCAAAAGTGTATGAAAGTGTATCTAGATCATAGCAATATCACACAAAACATGCATGGAGCAAGCAGAAATTATAGATACGTTTTGGACGTATCAACATCCCCAAGCTTAATTCCTGCTCGTCCTCCAGCACCAGAGAATTGATCTCTCATAACAAGGTTTAGCAAAGCAGGTTTAATTTCATAAGAGGTAGCTGAAGTGGCAGGTGTGGCAATGGGAGTGCAGATAAAGTCCTGGTTGTTGTGACTAGTGAAGTCACACAACTTGGTGTTTTCAGTGGAACCCATAGTAGCAGCAAGTGTGGCCGATTTTTTTGTAAATTTTGATAAAAGACACAAAGATAAAAACTGAAAGGTAAACTAACAAGACTAAAAAACAAAGGTAAAGGGTAGTGTGCAACTCCCTTATCTTAGCACTCTGAGTCCCCGGCAACGGCGCCAGAAATACTCTTGCTTATTGGATTCTCGCCCTTCGTTGGTTACCCCAAGTGAAGGTTTGAGATGCAGTGCAGCAGCAGTTTTCCCTCGGTGAAGTGTCAGAACCCTCTGTTAGGTAATGTGCTAGGATCAATTTCACTTTGCATTCATGAAAGAAATCTTGGAAATCAAAATCAAAAGCAAAATGGGAGAAGGAACCCCCCCCAGATGAATTAATTCAAAAGGCCAGATAAAAATCTTCTCCAAAAATTCATGTTAGATTTTTGAAAAGTCTTATAAATGAGTGTGATCACATTTCAAGTGATGTGGGACCCACCCCATGCTCATAGATTTTTCGAATATTCAAACAGTGCCTTGGAATTAATCAAATACCCCTATTTGATTTAAAATTCAAATCAGTTGAATTTTAAAAATGTTGAAACTTTATAAGTAGCTAGTCTATATTGTTATGGGGCCACATAAAATTTTTCAGCATTTAATAAAATGTTTAGCTATTTTATTTAGCTAAACAGAACAAATGTCAGAAAAGAAAAACAGAAAAGGGATCAGAAAGACTTACCAGACGCCCAGGCGAAGCCGGCCCATCCAGCCCACCCGGCCCAAAGGGGCAGCGGGGTCTTCTTCCCCACTCCGCGCCTCCAAGCTGCTCGGTGGAATGCCACCGAGCCAGCTGTGGACGCCACCTCGACGCCTTCGAGCTTCCAGGCCTCCCCGTGGCCTCTTCTCGCACCTGGAGACGCCCTGGAGCACGCCACGCCCATTCCCCCCCTCCACGAGCTCCCTCCCCTCCTCTCTCGCCCGATTCGTCGCCGCCCGAGAAGATCGCCAGAGCGCCGTCGAGCCCCCGCGTAGCCATCGACACCGAGAAGACCCCAGAGCTTGTCCATCGTCTTCCTCGTCATCGTCTTCATCGACCTGCAGAAGAAGGCGAGCCCGGAGCCCTCCTAGCCACCTGAATCGAACTCGAGCCGCCGTCGGACCCGCAAGAACTCTCCGACGAATTCGTCATCATCACGCCGCCGTTCACCTCACCGTCTGCGCTGTTGAGTTCCTGGTGAGCTCACGACCGAAACCCCTCCTTTTCCCCCTTCGATTGCTTCCTCTAGCAGGATCCGCCATGGGAACCCGAGCACCTCGCCGCCATGGTCGTCGCTCTCCTCGCTCCAGTGCCCGTCGTGAAGCCCCAGTGCACGCGTTTGACTCCTGCGTGTGCTAGCGTTCGAACGCGCCCCGAATCGACTCAATCCGTGCACTGCAATGACAACTGCGACCTCGCCGCCGTTCTGTTGCCGCCGGAGTCGTCGCCGCCGTCGATTCAGAGCTCCCCGTGAACCCCTGATGCTTCCAGACGACGCGGACGAAGTTGCTGCACCCGTTGGTGTCCTCCCCGTAGCCTCCCGTGGCCCCTAGCCCATTCCGGTGAGTCGCCGCCGTGACCAGGTCGCCGGCGTTTAGCCGCCGGCGGGTTAGCCCAAATCCCCCCGTTAATCACCCAACTAATGACCCCCTAGGTCACTGACCAGTGGGCCCAGTGGCTTAATTAAGCCACTGGATTGAATTAACCCAGCGGATTAAATCATCCAGCCACTGACAGGTGGGACCCCCTTGTCAGCCCCCCCCCTGACGCCAGCTTGACGTCAGCCTGACGCATTAAATCGATTTAATGAATTTCCAGAGATTAATTGATTTAAAGAATTCCAGAAATTCCAGAAAATACCCCAAACTTTGGAAATTCATAGAAAATTCATATTAACTCCAAATTGGACAAATAATATATGAAAAATGATCAGGAGAAAATTATCTTTCCAAATATGCAACTTTCAACTATGTTGGAGTTGATTTTAAAATGGGACCAGTAGCATATGTCATTTGGTTTATTTGAAATTAATTCAAATTCAAATCAAATGCTTTTGCAACTTGGACCATGGAATTATGCTACATTTCAACCACACTTCAGAGGAATATCATACACATTTGAAGATGATTCAAATTGATCAAACCATGTCGCATATAACTTGACTAAGTTTGAATTCAAATTGGAGTTTGAATTTGCAATTCAATTTGCAATATACTCCATTTAAATGGAATTGCCTTACACATCAAAGCATATACATCAAGATTCAAACTTCCATCATGTGTTTGTGCATCTTATTTACTTTGCTACTTTTCTTGTTGTTTGACGAGTAGAGGTGGAACCGGAGCAGGAGGCTGCCCACTTCGTTGAAGACCCCGAGCCCGAACCTCGTCAGCAAGGCAAGAAACCCCCATTGATCATGTCGATAAAATCCCACTTCCCTCTCATGTCTCACTTATGCATTGTTTAGGATGATCACCATGCTACGTTTCTACCGCATAGATGAACCCATTCCTTTGCATGACCTATCATTTTGTCACAGTAGTAAGCAAACCACAATCCTAGCAAATGTAGGAGTTGTTTGATATCATGTGGCCCCTGCAAATGTTATCGCTTATTGCATGCTTAGTATGATACCATGTTGTTACTGTGATGTGAGTCGGGATGGTAGTGATCATGTTGATGTTGGTAGAAAAGTGTTGGTGAATCGACCCTAATACAAGGTGAACGATGAGAGGCTGTGTAGGAGTACACGGTGGGTTGACTCGTTGAACACCGCCTTAAGTCCGAGTTCTTGTGTGGTGATCCAAGATGAAGAGTACAACCACACATTGGGCTCACTGACCCCTCTCAACTTACTAACTCATCCCTTTCGATGTCCAGATGTCGCAATAGTTTGGAGTTCTGGTAGGTCTGTGGCCTGGATGCTAAGTGAGAGAATGGCTCATCCGAGACCGGCTTATGCACCACGCACACATCACTTGGGTCCACTTCGGTAAACCGGCCGGGTTCACGATAGTGGTAACCAACCCAAGTAGGCGGCTTTCTCGGACTAGATCGGCTATGAGGTAACAGTTGTGGTGAGCATCCTCGCTGGCACCCCTTGAATGGTGTCGAGATCAAAGGCGGTAAATGATGATCATGTGTGTGTAGCGATACACCCCTGCAGGGTTAACAAAACTATTCGAATAGCCGCGTCCTCGGTTATGGACTGCTTGGAAAGCTTAGCTTGATTATTAGACAACTTGAACTGGATACTTCTAAAACACACCAAGATAAGTGTGAGTGCTATGGCGTGCTTTCTCGTGGGGAAGTCGAGGAAGGCACCATAGTGGTGTATTTGGTTGGAGAAAGTAGTGGACTCGTGTGCGTTTCTTACCTCAAAGTCTGGTACTCGTAGTTCAGGATTAGCCAAGTCAAAGCTGGCACTTCTGCAAGTGAACCCGACCTCCCTTTACCTTGATACATGTGCATGAGTAGTATAGCTCCTATGTAAGTCTTGCTGAGTACGACTTTGTACTCACGTTTGCTTAATCTATGTTTTAGATGATGCCACTGACCCCGAAGGTGGCTTCTTCATCGAGCTGGACGACTGAAGACCAACTAGTCTAGTCCCAGTCAGACGACTGGTTCCCTCATGGAGGGCTTGTGTTTAAATAAGGCTTCTTAAGCCATTTGTTAAACTTGTCTGTACTCAGACATAATTTGCTTCCGTTTGTGTTGTAATGTTGGATCATATGTTTCTGATCTCTGTTTGCACTCTATAAGAGTTATCAATAAAATTGTACACTTTGTAGAGAATTGCAATGGTACCTGCTGTTCATACAAGGCATGTGTGCTGCGTGTATGTTTCTAACAGGCATGTCTTTGTATGGGTTTTCGAGACCTTAGTTTTGTTCTGGATGGCGGTCTTTCATACACCAAGTGGCCCTTAGATGTGCGCAGCTTGGGGCATCGCGATGCGATTGTTCGAGACTCCGTCTCGTGCACACTTTGTGGTATGATCGAGCCCGCCCTAGACCTCGACTAAGTGATCGGGCCGGAGTAAGTCTATGTAAGAGTTTTGAGATAGTAGATAGTATGGTTGAGGCGACTTGTCTTTGAATATGGGAGTTCACCACCCATATCATTAGACTTGTGTGCGGACGATGAGGACCCATCTCAGTTGATCATCCGGCCTGGATGGGATGCCCCTCACGTACGATGCTTTCCGAGAACGTTCTGTGCTTGGCCTTGTCTGCTTAGACAAGTGGGCACGGTTCTCGGCTCCCCATATGACTATTTCTTAGCTGGACTTGCATACGCTAACCCCGGGTCCCGACAGACTACCAAGGTTTGTCTCCAGTAGGACTCCAGAGATGATAAGTAGGTGTCAGCGGCGCAACTGACGCGGACCTGCACACAGACACAGATAACTTTGTTCCCAACGAAGTTCAGAGAGGTTGTCAATCTCTCCGGTCTTGTTGTTCACAAATGATAAAACACAAGGGATAATGATAACAACTTGAAAGTAAATGCAGAAAAGTAAATATAGCTTGGAAACAGTAATGAGGATATGGACCGGGATACGTGATGTTCACTAGTGATGTCTCTCTCCCAAAAGACAATAAAACTGCTATGCGAGGTAAAAAAATTACAGAAGGGCAATTGACAGGATTATGAACGCACCGCAATGCTAACTATGCTACAAAAGAAAGGAAGAGGTTCAAAAGCACGGGCAGTACGCCAAAATAAGTAGACCGAAATCCATCTGCATCTACTACAAATCATCCACCTTGAGATATTTATCCAAAACATCTCGCTGGTATTAAGTTGCGAGCCCCACCCAAAGTATAAACCCAAAGCATCAGACAACTGCATTAAAAAGAACTTTGCGTAAAGTAAACAATCCTTGTAACCGCGGTTACAAGCACCGTTGTTTTCCCCCTTGTGGCAACAACACATCCCCTAGACTCATGTTTCTGTCACTCAAGCGTGTCATCGGGGGGCATGAACCCACAATCTAGCACAATGCTCCCTCTTGGAGTCACTACCTACTACTTGGCCAAAGCAATAAACAGCAACGGAGAACATGCAAGAATTACTTAGGAACAAAACTATAAGAGATAAAAACCAACTATATTACTCTATCACAATCTGAACATAATCTCATAATCCATCAGATCCCTCCAAACTGAGCATAGCAACAGCAGAAATATTACAAAGGGGCCTCGATCATGTAGGGCAGCTCACGAGGTCTAAACAATGAAGATCAAAGAGGGGAGGAGAACATCACATAGTTACTGATCAAGGACCCATGGTCCAAGGAAAACTACTCACGAGACATCCGGGGAGCATCCATGGTGGAGAGGAGACTCCCGGAGGTCAATCCTCCCTCCGGCAGGGTGCTGGGAAGAGGTCTTCTGGTGCTCCCGATCTTGGAAGCGCGGCGGCGGCGGAACAGAGGCGATTTCGCGGAATAGGGTTCTTCTTCTGGAGTTTTCCCGTGACGGAGATTAAATAGGCGAAGGGGGCAGCCAGAGGTGGACCAGGGGCCCCATGCGCCCCTCTGGCGCGGCCAGGGGTGGGGCCACGCGGGGTGGCCGCCTGGGCCCCCTGGCTCCCCTCTGGCCCCTCCCGGGCTCTTCTCGAAGCTTCCGTCACGCTGATTTTTTATCTGAATTTTCCCGACCTTTTCTGGCACTTTTTATATGGGGGAAAACTGAAATTGAAAAACAGAAGAAAACAGGAACTGGCACTGGGGTGCACTGAGTTAATAGGTTAGTCCAAATATGATCAAAAGTGTATGAAAGTGTATCTAGATCATAGCAATATCACACAAAACATGCATAGAGCAAGCAGAAATTATAGATACGTTTTGGACGTATCACCTGCGCACCAGAACCTTCAATAAGGGCGACCTTGTCCTACGGCTCATACAAGAGAAAGTTCACAAGCTTGCCCCCCAATGGGAAGGACCGTTCATAATCACAGAAGTCATAGGAGGAGGCGCCTATAGACTGAAGAACCCGAAGACTGACGAGGACGTGGGAAATCCATGGAACGTAGCGAACCTACGCCTGTTCTACCCATAGTCTACAACAGTCATGCTCACCTGGCAGCTCATGTAAACCATCGACGCAATGAAATGATGTTGCCCAAATACTACCATACCAAAGCACTCGGGGCCTCGAGTACAAAACCCCCCCGAGAGACGCCATCGTCGCAATCGCGATCTTTTACCAAAGCACTCGGGGGCTCGAGTACAAAACTACCCCCGAGAGACTCTATCGTCGCAATCGTGATCTTTTACCAAAGCACTCTAGGGCTCAAGTAAAAAACTCCCCCCAAGAGACGCTATCATCGCAATCACGATCTTTTACCAAAGCACTCGGGGGCTCGAGTACAAAACTCCCCCGAGAGACGCTATCGTCGCAATCGTGATCTTTTACCAAAGCACTCGGGGGCTCGAGTACAAAACTCCCCCCAAGAGACGCTAACGTCGCAATCGCGATCTTTTACCAAAGCACTCGAGGGCTCGAGTACAAACTCCCCCTGAGAGACGCTATCGTCGCAATCGCGATCTTTTACCAAAGCACTCGGGGGCTCGAGTACAAAACTCCCCCCGAGAGACGCTATCGTCGCAATCGCGATCTTTTACCAAAGCACTCGGGGGCTCGAGTACAAACCTCCCCCCGAGAGACGCTATCGTCGCAATCGCGATCTTTTACCAAAGCACTCGGGGGCTCGAGTACAAACCACCCCCAAGAGACGCTATCGTCGCAATCACGATCTTTTACCAAAGCACTCGGGGGCTCGAGTACAAACCTCCCCCCGAGAGACGCTATCGTCGCAATCGCGATCTTTTACCAAAGCACTCGGGGGGTCGAGCACCACTTCCCCCCGAGAAACACTCACGCAGTCCGAAACTGTAGGAGATTGCGCGATAGAAAACAAAAATTTTCTCTCACATGCGGAAGCAACATCCAAGATCCAATCTAGAAGATGCTAGTAACGGGGAGAGTAGGTCATCATACCCTCGAAGAACACGCGCGTTGAACGTTTATTTCAACGCAGCTTGGTGAAGTTGTTGGTGAAGTTCGATCCGATCAGCACTGAAAACGAGCAGTACCTCCGGAGGCTTGCACACGTACAGCTCGATGACGTCTCCTTCTTCTTGATCTAGAAAGCAAGAGGGAGAAATAGATGGGATCGAATCCAGTAGCACAAAGGCCTGGTGGTGGATATGGTGAAGAGTTTCCCGCCGGCAGGGCTTCGCCAAGTGATGCACGTGAGGGAGGAGGAGGTGTGGAAGGACTTGGGTGTTCTTGGTGAGCCTCTCCCCTCTCTTATATAGGCAAGGAGGTTGTAGCCACTTCAATTCCCAAGTGAAACCCCTTCTCTCATTAAAAAGATGGTAACACCTTTCTTTTAAGAGTGGTAACCCTCCCATTAAAGGGCTTCCCAGCAATTGGCATAATAAACCAAGGAGGGCTGGTCACATGGACTATTGGACCACCCTTGGTTGTCCAAAACAGGTGGGGCCCATAGTGGGACCCTTCGGAACCTTCTAGAACATTCCGACACTGCCGAAAAAATCCCGAACTTTTCCGGAACCCTGAAATCAACTTGCCTTATATAAATCTTTACCTCCGGACTCTTCCGGAGCTCCTCGTGATGTCTAGGATCTCATCCGAGACTCCGAACAATATTCGAACACCATTAAGAAAATTATCCCAGAGCTATTCTAGCGTTACCGAGCGTTAAGTGTGTGACCCTACGGGTTCGAGAACGTGCAGACATGATCGAGACATCTCTCTGATCAATAACCATTAGAGCGACTAGGATATCCGTAATGACTCCCACACATTCAACGAAGATCTTTATCGATTGAACCACTATGTCGTGGACTACTATAATCCATACACAATTTCCTTTGTCACACGATATTTTACTTACCCGTGATTCGATCGTCGGTATCGCTATACCTAGTTCAATCTCGTTACCGGTAAGTACACATTACTCGTTCTGTAATACAACATTCTTTGTGACTAACTCATTAGTCACGTGCTTGCAAGTGTTACTGAATGTGCATTACCGAGTGGGCCCAGAGTATATCTCACCGTCACACGGAGGGACAAATCCCAGTCTTGATTCATGTAATTCAACAAGTACTTTCGGAGATACCCGTAAGACATTTTTATGATCACCCTGTCACGATGTGATGGTTGATGTCCCCAAAGTATTCTTCCGGTACCCGGGAATAACATAATCTCATGGTCTAAGAAACATGATACTTGACAATAAAAGGCATGCCAATATAAACTTAAAGAAACGATCAATATTGTTATGCTTAGTTGGGTCTGTGCATCACGTCATTCTTCTAATGACATGATCCTATTAATTAATACACAACTCATGTTGATGGTTAGGAAACCATAACCATCATTAATTAACGAGCTAGTATAGTAGAGGCTTACTAGGGACGCGGTGTTGTTTATGCAACCACACATGCATTATGTTTCCGGTTAATACAATTATAGCATGGAAAATAAACATATATCATGAACACGGAAATATGATAATAACAATTTTATTACTGCCTGTAGGGCATATTTCCAATAGTCTCCCACTTGCACTAGAGTCAATAATCTAGTTTACATTGGCAGAAATCTAACACCCATGGCATTCTGGTGTTGATCATGTTTTGTTTGTGGAAGAACTTTAGTCAATGGATCCGCGATATTCTGATCCGTATGTAGTTTGCTAATGGTAATATCTCCTTCAATGACATGCTCACGAATTTGATGAAACCGGCGTTTGATATGCTTGGAGCTCTTGTGACATCTTGGTTCCTTGGCTAGAGCAATGGCACCAGTGTTGTCACAAAAGATCTCCATGGGATCCAGTGCACTCGGAACAACGCCGAGTTCAGTGACAAATTCCTTTAGCCATATCCCTTCTGTCGCTGCTTCAGAAGAGGCCATATACTCCACCTCTAATGTAGATGTTGCAATGACGCTCTGCTTGCAACTCCTCCAGCTAACCGCAGCTCCGTTCAAAATAAAGACATACCCGTATTGAGATTTTGAGTCATCTGGATCAGTATTGAAGCTAGCATCGACGTAACCTTTTACGAAGAGCTCTTCATAACCACCATAGACAAGAAACATGTCCTTAGTCCTCTTTAGCTCACTCTGGTACCTGCTCGTCAAACTAAGATCATGGGACACATCTTGTGTAGTACACAACATGGCATACATAACAGAACCTATGGCCGAGGCATAGGGGATGTTATTCATCCTTTCCCTTTCTGTTGCCGTAGTTGGACACTGAGTCTTACTCAATAGCTTACCTTGTAACATGGGCAAAGAACCTTTCTTTGCATCCTGATGCTAATGGCTTCTTGCCCTTCGTTGGTTACCCCAAGTGAAAGGTTTGAGATGTAGTGAGTAGCAGTTTTCCCTCGGTGAAGATACCAAGGTTTGTCTCCAGCAGGACTCCAGAGATGATAAGTAGGTGTCAGCGGCGCAACTGACGCGGACCTGCACACAGACACAGATAACTTTGTTCCCAACGAAGTTCAGAGAGGTTGTCAATCTCTCCGGTCTTGTTGTTTACAAAGGACAAACGCACGGGATAATGATAGCAGATAAAAGCAGTAAAGTAAATGTAACGTGGAAACAGTGATAAGGATATGGACCGGGATACATGATGTTCGCTAGTGATGTCTCTCTCCCAAAATACGATAAAATTTCTATGCGAGGTAAACAAATTACAGAAAGGCAATTGACAGGATTATGAACGCACCGCAATACTAACTATGCTACAAAAGAAAGGAAGAGGTTCAAAAGCACGGGCAGTATGCCAAAATAAGTAGACCGAAATCCATCTGCATCTACTACTAATCATCCACCTTGAGATATCTATCCAGAACATCTCGCTGGTATTAAGTTGCGAGCCCCACCCAAAGTGTAAACCCAAAGCAACAGACAACTGCATTAAAAAGAACTCTGCGTAAAGTAAACAATCCTTGTAACCGCGGTTACAAGCACCGTTGTTTTCCCCCTTGTGGCAACAGCACATCCCCTAGACTCATGTTTCTATCACTCAAGCATGTCATCGGGGAGGCATGAACCCACAATCTAGCACAACGCTCCCTCTTGGAGTCACTACCTACTACTTGGCCAAAGCAATAAACAGCAACGGAGAACATGCAAGAATTACTTAGGAACAAAAATATAAGAGATAAAACGAAATATATTACTCTATCACAATCTGAACATAATCTCATAATCCATCAGATCCTATCAAACTCAACATAGCAATAGCATAAATATTACAAAGGTGCCTCGATCATGTAGGGCAGCTCACGAGGTCTAAACAATGAAGATCAAAGAGGGGAGGAGAACATCACATAGCTACTGATCACGGACCGATGGTCCAAGGAAAACTACTCACGAGACATCCAGGGAGCATCCATGGTGGAGAGGAGACTCCCGGAGGTCAATCCTCCCTCCGGCAGGGTGCCGGGAAGAGGTCTTCTGGTGCTCCCGATCTTCGGAAGCGCGGCGGCGGCGGAACAGAGGCGAGTTCGCGGAATAGGGTTCTGCTTCTGGAGTTTTCACGTGACGGGGGATAAATAGGCGAAGGGGGGAAGCCAGAGGTGCACCAGGGGCCCCAGGCGCCCCCTGGCGCGACCAGGGGTGGGGTCGCGCCGGGTGGCCGCCTGGCCCCCCTGGCTCCCCTCTGGCCCCTCCCGGGCTCTTCTCGAAGCTTCCTGTACGCTGATTTTTCCTGTATTTTTCCCAGAATTTTTCTGGCACTTTTTATATGGGGGAAAACTGAAATAGAAAAACAGCAGAAAACAGGAACTGGCACTGGGGTGCACTGAGTTAATAGGTTAGTCCAAATATGATCAAAAGTGTATGAAAGTGTATCTAGATCATAGCAATATCACAGAAAACATGCATGGAGCAAGCAGAAATTATCGATACGTTTTGGACGTATCAACATCCCCAAGCTTAATTCCTGCTCGTCCTCGAGTAGGTAAATGATAACAACATAATTTCTGTGGTGACATGCTAGCAACCATATAAGAACTTTCAAAAAGTAAAGCAATCAAGGTTAGAGATTCAATTCAAGTCATAACATGCAAGAGTCTATATTAGCATTGAAACAAGTAACAAAAGAACAATATGTGTAAGAGCTCTTGCTGTCCGTGACTCGAATGTCTCCAAATGGTTTTTGCGTGCAAGAAGGGGGATAGGGAATACGAGAAAAATTATTTTTGTGTTGAGAACTCAATCTACTAAAGTTTCACACTTGGTCTTGTTTGGAATCTTATCTTGACTCATCCCCAGATCACTAGCCAGGTACAAGTCAATTTGATCCACTCCTTTTCGATATTTCGAGCACTCATGCAATGGATGAGCGTAAGCACGACAGTTGACACTTAGGATGGCAAAGAGAGAAATAAGGGGGAGGAGGAAAACAAAAAGATGAGAAAGGCTCACATCAATGAGGACAATCATAGGCAAGAGATGCCAAATGATAGATATGATGTGAGGAGTAGGGATTGCCATGCGACGGGTGCACATTATGCAAAATGATCATCTCTATGGAGTACAAGGATATAAAGGGAGTACTAGTATGGATCTCTCAAAAGAATGGTAGTGTTGCCCCTTTCTCTCTTTTTATTTCTTTTTCTCTTTTTTCTATTTTTTTGTATTTTTTTGGTGGCCTCAATGGCTCTTTCTATTTAACTCTCATTTGTCCTCTTTGGGATCTTTTAATGTGTCCACTTTGGGATCTTTTCCTCACTTAAGGGCAACACTCTATTTTACAAGAAGGTAAAGGAGATCTTTCACACTTTACAAGGTACTCAAAACATAAAGAAGATGTAACTATCATGATGTATGCAAGGTATGTCGCTGCCAGTGTAGCAGGAACATGTATGACATGAGGATCAAGTCATGAAGAGGTGGATGTTGCATGGCAATATAACTCGGAAAGGCTATGGAAATGCCTTGATAGGTAGGTATGGTGGCTGTTTTGAGGAAAGATAAAGGGAGACTTATGATGACAGAGCGTATCATGCCAGGGGTTTGGATGTACCGGTGAAGGTGGACACCAACTCTCAGAGTGAGAAGAAGGCAATGCACGGCACGGGAAAGGTTAGCAAAATATGGGAAGGTGGAAGTGTCAACTCTCAATACTTACATTAGTCCGAAGAACTGATGCACTTATTATCGGTAACTCTCAATCTAATGAGGAAGTTCACAAAGAGACAAGTACCCCGAGGAGGAGTGTATGGGGGTTTGGTTATCCTTGCGCATCCTCGACTCATGGTACGTGAGTGTTCTCTGATATTCAACCCCTCAGAAGAGTAGTGATCCATCTAGTAGCTAGAGTTCCCAACTAGTTTTGTTCGTTTTGAAAATAAACACGGATTTCCCAAAATACGACACCCATCACTAATAGGCAAGAGCTCTTGACACCAAAAGTCCAAACATTACTCACAACAATACCTCAAAACTATTGCAAGCTACTACTAAAATTAAATAGCAACCTCAATTACCTACTTTCAAGACAAAACACAACTCTGTGCAACAACCAACTCTCTTTAACAAGATAAACATGAAAAATAAAAAGAGTTCCAGCAACAAACTAAACAAAAGCCAAGGCTCTTGCTAAAGACAAACTAAAACTAAGACTAAACATGGCAGTAGCTATGGAAAGATAAAGAACACACAACAGCAAAAAGATAGGCATGAAGAATCCTATGATGGGTTTTAAATTTTGAAAGTGGAGCATGTTTCTCTCCCACACAAAGTAAGACAAGATCTAACTTGTTATGAACAGCAAGCAAAGCTAAAGAAAACTAAAAACAAAACCTAAGAGCGAGACGCTCCAAGCATAGCACATAACACATGAAGTGATAAAAATATAGTGAGACGAAGGACGAACTGATGATTATTGATGGAGAAGGGGATTCACGGGGACATCGCCAAGCTTAGACGCTTGAGTCTCCTTGAATATTTATTGGGGATGCACGGGGGCATCCCCAAGCTTGAGCGCTTGACACTCCTGGATCTTCTTTCATCATCTTCCATCGCACACTTGAAAACTCCCTTCATACATAACTCATCATAAGCTGATTAGAGAGGTTAGTACCCTTAATAAATAATTTTTACCCACTGGATATAAAGATAATCTTTAAGAGATACTGTTTCTTAAGAGTGCCAAAAAGTTTTTGCAAAGAAAAAGCAAGCTTAAGGTTTGCAAAAGTTAGGAGAGACAAAACGTGGCAGAATCTGTGAAAAACAGAACAGCAGATAGTAAAGAATTTTTTAGGGGCACTTCTGCAACTCAAATAAAAAAACACAGAACATACGGAAGTTTCGTAATTGTATAGATTATACTGTGTAAAAAATTAAGCTCAAAAAGATGAACTGGGATTTTTCTGGAATTTTTCTGGTCACGAGGACAGAATCTGTTTTCTGGGCAGCATGCCACAACTTTTACTTCCCTTGCCGTAAGAGGCTATAACTTGGCACAAAGTTGAGAAATAAAGATACAATGATGTTGCTACAGAAGTAACAACCATCAAGACACAACAAAAGAAAAAATAAAAACCTAAATTCGTTGCGGGCTGCCTCCCGAAAGCGCTTCTTTAAAGCCATTAGCTAGGCATGATGCAAAAAGAAGAATCAAGGGTATCCAAGATCAGAATCATAAAAACCCTCAAATTGATTTTCAATAAGTTCCTTCTTCTTTTTACTCGGGAAGATATACTTACCTTTCGCCATACCGCGTAAGCGTATGTGCCTATTACCAATATCAATGAAGCCTTTCATAGCACGGAGGAAGTCTCTTCCGAGTACAATGTTACTTTGGTTTGGCTCCATGATGAAGAAATCCTTTGGTGCAGTCCTATGAAGGAATGCAACTTGGAATTCTTTAACCTTTCCTTTAATCTCTGAAATATCTCCATTAGAATGTTCATGATAAGATGATAATATATCTATATCCAGTTTCAAAGAATCATAAACTATTTTTGGCATAGTAGAAACTGTGGATCCAATATCACAAAAATCAAGGAAGCTTTGGTTAGAGATGCTAATCCTAACAAAGGGCTCCCAATCATCATCTATCTCCAACATTTCTTTCTTGTTGGACTTAAGTTCCTCTACTTTCCCCAAATCTAGAGCATCCAGTCTTTTTTCAATAGTGGAAAGTCTATCTATGACAGTATCAATACTACGATCATAAACAAAATAACTAGATAGATTATGCAAAATCTCAAGAGCCCTATCTTCATCACACTCTAGAAAATCTCCTTCAGCTATAATGTCAAGAGAGTGTTTACACCACTTAAAAATACCATGGTAAAAATTTCTAAGCACAATCTTTATAGATATCCAAGGCATAATTCTTTTATGTGCTTCAGAAATTCTGTCCCATGCCTTCTTCATATTTTCTCCATCCCTTTGACGTAAATCGAGAACTTCCGATTCCCGCAAAGCACCTAGTCCTAACATGTTCATCTAAACAAGGAGGACTACTAACAGCAAGATAAATAATAATTTTTTTTGTAAATTTTGATAAAAGACACAAAGATAAAAACTGAAAGATAAACTAACAAGACTAAAAAAACAAGGGTAACGGGTAGTGTGCAACTCCCCTATCTTAGCACTTGGAGTCCCCGGCAACGGCGCCAGAAAACTTTTGCTGATGGCTTCTTGCCCATCGTTGGTTACCCCAAGTGAAAGGTATGAGATGTAGTGCAGCAGCAGTTTTCCCTCGGTGAAGATACCAAGGTTTGTCTCCAGCAGGACTCCAGAGATGATAAGTAGGTGTCAGCGGCGCAACTGACGTGGACCTGCACACAGACACAGATAACTTTGTTCCCAACGAAGTTCAGAGAGGTTTTCAATCTCTCCGGTCTTGTTGTTTACAAAGGATAAACGCACTGGATAATGATAGCAGATAAAAGCAGTAAATTAAATGTAACGTGGAAACAGTGATAAGGATATGGACCGGGATACGTGTTGTTCGCTAGTGATGTCTCTCTCCCAAAAGACGATAAAATTGCTATGCGGGGTAAACAAATTACAGAAAGGCAATTGACAGGATTATGAACGCACCGCAATGCTAACTATGCTACAAAAGAAAGGAAGAGGTTAAAAAGCACGGGAAGTACGCCAAAATAAGTAGACCGAAATCCATCTGCATCTACTACTAATCATCCACCTTGAGATATCTATCCAGAACATCTAGCTGGTATTAAGTTGCGAGCCCCACCCAAAGTGTAAACCCAAAGCAACAGACAACTGCATTAAAAAGAACTCTGCGTAAAGTAAACAATCCTTGTAACCGCGGTTACAAGCACCGTTGTTTTCCCCCTTGTGGCAACAGCACATCCCCTAGACTCATGTTTCTGTCACTCAAGCATGTCATCGGGGAGGCATGAACCCACAATCTAGCACACCGCTCCCTCTTGGAGTCACTACCTACTACTTGGCCAAAGCAATAAACAGCAACGGAGAACATGCAAGAATTACTTAGGAACAAAAATATAAGAGATAAAAACCAAATATATTACTCTGTCACAATCTGAACATAATCTCATAATCCATCAAATCCTATCAAATTCAACATAGCAATAGCAGAAATATTAAAAAGGTGCCTCGATCATGTAGGGAAGCCCACGAGGTCTAAACAATGAAGATCAAAGAGGGGAGGAGAACATCACATAGCTACTGATCATGGACCCATGGTCCAAGGAAAACTACAAACGAGACATCCGGGGAGCATCCATGGTGGATAGGAGACTCCCGGAGGTCAATCCTCCCTCCGGAAGGGTGCCGGGAAGAGGTCTTCTGGTGCTCCCGATCTTCGGAAGCGCGGCGGCGGCGGAACAGAGGCGAGTTCGCGGAATAGGGTTCTGCTTCTGGATTTTTCCCGTGACGGGGGATAAATAGGCGAACGGGGGCAGCCAGAGGTGGACCAGGGGCCCCAGGCGCCCCTGGCGCGACCAGGGGTGAGGCCGCGCCGGGTGGCCGCCCGACCCCCCTGGCTCTCCTCTGGCCCCTCCCGGGCTCTTCTCGAAGCTTCCTGTACGCTGATTTTTCCTGTATTTTTCCCGGAATTTTTCTGGCACTTTTTATATGGGGGAAAACTGAAATAGAAAAACAGCAGAAAACAGGAACTGGCACTGGGGTGCACTGAGTTAATAGGTTAGTCCAAATATGATCAAAAGTGTATGAAAGTGTATCTAGATCATAGCAATATCACATAAAACATGTATGGAGCAAGCAGAAATTATCGATACGTTTTGGACGTATCACCCGTATATTGAATTTCTTCACTATCTTCTCAAGGTATGTACTTTGACTAAGTGCTATTAAGCGTCTCGATCTATCTCTATAGATCTTAATGCCTAATATGTATGCAGCTTCACCAAGATCTTTCATTGAAAAACTATTATTCAAATAATCTTTCACACTGTTAAGCAGCTCCACGTCATTTCCAATTAGTAATATGTCATCTACATATAAAATCAGAAATGCAACCGAGCTCCCACTCACTTTCTTGTAAACACAAGCTTTTTTATAATTTTGGACAAATCCAAAACCTTTGATAACCTCATCAAATCGAAGATTCCAACTCCGGGATGCTTTCTTTAGTCCATAGATGGAACACTGAAGCTTGCACACTTTACCAGCATCCTTAGGATTGACAAAACCTTGGGGTTGTACCATGTACAACTCTTCTTCAATGTTTCCATTGAGGAATGAAGTTTTGATATCCATCTGCCAAATTTCATAATCGAAATAAGCAGCAATTGCTAGCAGAACCCTAACAGACTTAAGCATTGCTACGGGTGAGAAGGTCTCATCGTAGTCAACTCCTTGAATTTGTCGAAAACCTTTTGCGACAAGTCGAGCTTTATGTATAGTAACATTACCGTCAACGTTTGTTTTCTTCTTGAAAATCCATTTACATTCAACAGCCTTGCGGCTATCAGGAAGGTCAACCAAAGTCCACACTTGGTTTTCTTTCATGGATTCCATTTTAGAGTTCATGGCGTCTTGCCATTTTCCAGAGTCTGGGCTCATCATCGCTTCCTCATAGTTCGTAGGTTCATCATTGTCTAACAATAAAACATTCATGACAGGATTACCGTACCACTCAGCAGTAGTACGTAACCTAGTCGACCTACGAACGGGAACTTCGACCGAAGCTTCATGATCATTATCATCCGCTTCTTCCTCTCTAGTTGGTGAAGGCGGCACCAAAAGATCCAAATCTTCTTGCGCTGCGCTACTCTCCAATTCGGGATAAGGTTCAATAACCTCATCTAGTTCTATTTTCCTCCCACTCACTCGTTTCGAAAGAAACTCCTTCTCAAGAAAGGATCTGTTCTTAGCAACAAAGACTTTGCCTTCGGATCTGTGATAGAAAATATACCCTATAGTTTCCTTAGGGTATCCTATGAAGACGCATTTTTCCGCTTTGGGTTCGAGCTTATCAGGTTTTAACCGTTTGACATAAGCCTCACACCCCCAAATTTTAAGAAACGATAATTTAGGCTTCTTGCCAAACCACAACTCATATGGAGTCGTCTCAACGGATTTAGATGGTGCCCTATTTGAAGTGAATGCAGCTGTCTCTAATGCATAGCCCCAAAATGACATTGGTAGATCGGATAGAGACATCATAGAGCGCACCATATCTAATAAAGTACGATTACGACGCTTAGACACACCATTACGTTGTGGTGTTCCAGGTGGCGTGAGTTGGGAAAAAATTCTTCAGTTTTTCAAGTGAATGCCAAAATTGTAACTCAGATATTCCCCTCCGCTATCAGATCGTAGAAATTTGATCTTCTTGTTACGATGATTTTCTACTTCACTCTGAAATTCTTTGAACTTTTCAAATATTTCAGACTTGTGTTTCATTAAGTAAATATACCCATATCTACTTAAATCATCAGTGGAAGTTAGGAAGTAACGATATCCACCACGTGTCGAAATGCTCATTGGTCCACACACATCAGTATGTATGATTTCCAACAAGTCACTCGCCCGTTCCATTGTACCAGAAAACGGGGTCTTAGTCATCTTACCCATGACGCATGGTTCACATGTGTAAAATGATTCAAAGTCAAGTGACTGGAAAAGTCCATCAGAATGGAGTTTCTTTATGCGCTTTACACCAATATGACCTAAACGGCAGTGCCACAAGTATGTGGAATTATCATTATTCATTTTATATCTTTAGCATCAATGTTATGGATGTGTGAAGTACTACTATCGAGATCCAACAAGAATAAACCATTTACGTCGGGTGCATGACCATAAAAGATATTACTCATAAAAATAGAACAACCTTTATTCTGTGATTTAAACGAGTAACCGTCTCGCAATAAACAAGATCCAGATATAATGTTCATGCTTAACGCAGACACCAAATAACAATTATTAAGGTTTAAAACTAATCCCGAAAGTAGATGAAGAGGTAACATCGCGACGGCGATGACATCGACCTTCGATCCATTCCCGACGCGCATCGTCACCTCATCCCTCGCCAGTCTCCGTTTATTCTGAAGCTCCTGTTTTGAATTGCAAATATGAGCAACCGAACCAGTATCAAATACCCAGGCACTACTATGAGAACTAGTAAGGTAGACATCAATAACATGTATATCAAATATACCTTTGACATTGCCAGCCTTCTTATCCGCCAAGTACTTGGGGCAGTTGCGGTTCCAATGGCCTTCTCCCTTGCAGTAGAAACACACAGTGTCCTGCTTAGGACCAGCCTTGGGCTTCACAGGAGCGACAACAGGCTTTCCGCCCCGAGCGGCAGCTGCCTTTCCACTCTTCTTGAAGTGTCCCTTTTTGTCTTTAGCCTTCTTGAAACTTGTGGTCTTATTGACCATCAACACTTGATGTTCTTTCTTGATGTCCACTTCCGCAGATTTCAGCATCGCGAAAAGCTCATTGAGAGTCTTATTCATGCCTTGCATGTTATAGTTCAGCACAAAGCCTTTGTAGCTCGGAGGGAGCGACTGCAGCACCCTGTCAGTGATTAACTCATCTGGGATCACACATCCCAGCTGAATTAGGCGCTGGATATAGCCTCCCATTGTTACAACATGTTCACTGACAGAGCTGTGCTCCTCCATCTTACATTTATAGAACTTATCAGAGATCTCATATCTCTCAGCGCGGGTCTGAGTCTGAAACATGGTTTTCAGCTCTTCAACCATCTCATAGGCGCCGTGATGTTCAAAACGTTTCTGGATATCAGTATCCAGAGATGTAAGGATGGCACAAGAAACTATAATGTGGTCATCTTTGCGTGTCTCAAAGACGTTATGTTCTGCTTCTGGAGCATCGTCTGCAGGTGGGTCACCTAGCGCAGCATCGAGCACATATTGCTTCTTACACCCAGTGAGGATAATCCTCAGGTTGCGGTGCCAGTCAGTGAAGTTTGAACCAGATGATTTTAGTTTTTCTTTCTCAAGGAATGCGTTGAAGTTGAATTGAGCTATGCGGGCCATGATCTACAACATTTTAGAAAAATAAAATTTTAGACTATGTTCATGATAATGAGTTCAGTTTAATCAAATTACTAACGAACTCCCACTTAAATCAACATCCGTCATAGTTTTCTAGTGGTACACGATCCAAATTCACTACACCAAGTCCGATCTTCACGAGAGAAGATGTAGTTTCAATGGTGAACATCAAAATGTTGATCATATCATTCATATGACTCGTGTTTAACCTTTTGGTTCGTTGCGTTCCGAGGCCATGTCTGTACATGCTAGGCTCATAAAGTTAACCAAAGTATTTTTGCATGTGTAAAACTGGCTTACACCCGTCGTATGTGAACGTAGAGTTTACCACATCCGATCATCAAAAGATGCTTCAAAACGACGAACTTTTGCGACGGTGCATACTTAGGGAGAACACGTTTATCTTGATATTTAGTGTGAGGGATCATCTTATAATGCTACCGTTGTGCACACGCAAAATAAGATGCATAAAGGATAAACATCACATGCATAAAATGTGTGACATGGTATAGACCTTTTATTGCGCCTTGATCTCCATCTTGAACGCACCGACAAGATCTCCATTATGGCACCATGTTGGTCTCCACCTTATGGCATCTTGGTTGTCTACACCACGTTGCATCTACAACTATTGCTAACTCATAGTGATAAAGTAATGCAATTACATGGCGTTTGAAGTTGACACGCAGGCCATACAATAAATAATTAAGACAACCATATGGCTCCTGCCAGTTGCCGTACTCATCGACATGCAAGTCGTGAAACATTACAAAACATGATCATCTCATACATTACAAATATATCATATGAACAGCTTGGGCTATACCACACCACAAGCACCCCTGCAAAAACAAGTTAGACGCCTCTCCCTTATTATTTTCAATTTTACGTGGCTTCTAGGGTTTTGCATAAGAACCGTTCTTACCCTAAAAAAAATAAACTACAACGTTGATATAACAAATTGCTTCTTAATAGCATAAGAGCCCTCCTTTGTAAACGTGGTTAATACTATGGTAAGAGCGACTGACACCCGCAGGCCGCATGTGCAATACAAGTTGCACGTCAAGTGCGGAACCGGTCTCAATCCGAAGATTGTAAATGTCACAACCCCAAGTTAGGTATGTGCTAGGATCAAGTGCTCCTTTGCATCATGATAAAAAAATTCAAAAGAAATTCAAAAATAGGGAAGCAGAAAGCCTTGAGAAATTAATTCAAATGGCCAGATAAAAATCTTTTTCCAAAAATCATTTGAACATTTGGAAAATTCCTATAAATGATGCGGATCATTTTAAAAGTAGTTTGGGTCTTTTCCCATGCCCATGGAATATCCAAAAATTCAAAATGTGTTCTGGAAATTAAATTTGACCCCTATTTGAATTGAAATTCAAATGTTTTGAATTTCAAAAATGCTCAAATTCTACAAGTGACTTGCTACTGGTCACCTAGGATTTATAAAAATATTTGGGCATTTTTATAAAATGCCTTGCTATTTTTTTATTTGGGGAAAAAAAATAACAGAAAAAGAAATAACAGAAGAAAAGAGAAAGGACAGCCTTACCTGGCCCACCTGGCCGGCCCAGCAGACTGGCCCAGCCCAAAGGGGCAGGGTCGTCTTCTTCAGGGCGCCAGGCAGGAAACCGGCTGCGTGCCGCGCATGCCGTGGCCATAGCCACGTCCTGCTTCGCCGTGGCAGGACCTCCCCTGCCTCCACCTCCTCGCCACCACGCGTCTGGAGACGCCATCTCCATTCTCCCCCCCTCGCTCTGGCCTTCCCCTTCCTCCCCGGCGAAGAACCTCAGCCACCCGTAAACCTAGCCAGAGCGCGGCCAAGCTTCGACGCGCCCACTGGACGAGCTATCATGCACTGCCATGTCTAATCGCATCGTCGGAGACGTCTACATCGATCTGAGGTGCCAATTTGGACCGGGAGCTACAGGACGCGACGCCAGCTCCAAGACCTCGTCGCCGGCCACAGAAGCTCCGACGCCAAATTAAGCTTTGCCCGCTCCTACTCCAGCCTTGCTTCGGCCTCCATCGCGCTTGTGTGAGCACGCACCTCGTTTACCCCTAGCTGTAGCTCCCCCCGTGCTTTGTTTCGCCTCGCCGTCGAAGTCCGAGCTCCGGCCGCCGCCTCCGTTGAAACTGTCGTCGCCACATAGCCCCCCCTTGACCCCTGCCTGCTCCATCCGTTGCGGACGACCAAGAGCTACCTCCCAGTGCTACCCGCTCTTTTCCCGTGCCCCAGAGCCCATTCCCGACGAGCACCGTGCTCCGGCCGCCGCCGATGTTGAAGTTGCCGTGACCAGAGGCCTCCCGGCGAGCCCCAGCTAGCCCTAGCCGATGAGGACGAGCCCCAGCTACTCGCCCGTGCCCTCCAGAACCCCTCCCGTGCCCAAAACCCCTACTCCGGCGAGACTCCGGCGAGTCCCGAGCCGCCGTCGTAACCCCTCCCCTCTCTCACTGTCCCATGGGCCCAAGGCCATTAGCCAGTTAATCCCCCCCGTTAGCCACTGACAGTGGGGCCCAGAGCCCCCTAATCCCTGGTTAGTTTAAAACTAACCGGGTTGGTTAACCAGTGAGGCTGACCAGTGGGACCCCCTGTCGGGCCAGCCCATGACGTCAGCCTGGTGTCACACTGAAGCAGTAAAGCTTTTAAATCTTTTTATATAATTCCATAAATTACAGAAAATGGCCAAAACTTCAATAAATCATAGAAAATTCATTTTAACTCCAAATTGGACAAATAATATGTCTAAAATTATCAGAAAAATACAAGGATTATGAATATGCAATTTGTTTTCATGTTTGACCATTTTAAAATGGGTGAACAGTAGCAAACATGCATATGGATCCTTTTCAAATTCAAATTTGGAGTGATTTTGCAAATGACTTTGCAACGCCCTTAATTCAAATGGATTCATCCACACATCAGAGACATTGTTCCAACTATACAACATCACTTCATGATCAACCTTTTCAAATGAACTTTCATGCATTCAAATGCATTTGAAATTCATCGATAAATCAAATGGAGTTTGAATTTTTATTTCAAATGCAATATACTCCTTTTAAATGGAATGCTCAACACATCAGTACCTTGAACATCACCATTACAATCTTATTCATGTGATAGTGCATTGTACATTGTGTTGATCCTATGATTTTCATGTTGCTGATAGAAGTGGAGCCGAAACCCGAGATCACCCCCTTCGTTGAAGACCCCGTGACTGAACCTCACCAGAAAGGCAAGCAAACCCCCTTTGATCATGTAGATAAAATCCCACTTCCCTCTCATGTCTCACTTATGCATTGTTTAGGATGATCACCATGATAACGTTTCTACCGCATAGTTGAACCCATATCCTTTGCATGACCTATCATCTTGTCACAGTAGTAAGCAAACCACAATCCTAGCAAATGTAGGAGTTGGTTGATATCATGTGGCCCCTGCAACTGTTACTGCTTATTGCATGCTTAGTGGTACAATGAGGTTGCTTTTGATGTGAGTCGGGATGATGGTAAACATGGTGTTGATGAAAGTGAAATGTGTTGCTGAATCTACCCTAATACAAGGTGAACGATGAGAGGCTGTGTAGAAGTACACAGTGGGTTGTCTCGTTGAACACCGCCTTAAGTCCAAGTTCTTGTGTGGTGATCCAAGAAGAAGAGTACAACCACACATTGGGCTCACAGACCCCTCTCATCCTAGTACCTCACCCCGTTCGAACCCCAAGAGTCGCAGTAGTTCGGAGTTCTGGTAGGGCTGTGGCACGGTCTGCGAAGTGGATGAACGGATTTTCAAGAACGGCTTGGGACCCTGCACACATCGTTTGAGGCTGTACTGGAACCTCGGTCGGACTTCCATACGGATCCCCCTCAGATAGGCGACTCTCTGGACTAGAACGGAGCTGTGGGCGAAGTGTTGTGGTGGCATCCTCGCTGTCACCTCTTGAACGGTGACATGCAAAAGGCGGTAACTGATGACACATGTGTGTAGCGGTACACCCTTGCAGGGTTAACAAAACTATTCGAATAGCCGCGTCCGCGGTTAAGGACTGCTTGGAAAGCTTAGCTTGATTATTAGACAACTTGAACTGGATACTTCTAAAATACACCAAGATAAGCGTGAGTGCTATGGCGTGCTTTCTCGTGGGGAAGTCGAGGAAGGCACCATAGTGGTGTAATTGGTTGAAGAGATGCAGTGGACTCGTGTACGCTTCTTACCTCAAGTCTGGTACTCGTAGTTCAGGACTAGCCAAGTCAAAGCTGGCACTTCTGCAAGTGAAACCCCACCTCCCTTTACCTTGATACATGTGCATGAGTAGTATAGCTCCTACGTAAGTCTTGCTGAGTACGACTTTGTACTCACGTTTGCTTATTCTATGTTTTAGATGAACCCACCGACCCCGATGGTGTCTTCTACCTGAAGCTCGAAGAATGAAGACTCAGACCAAGACCAAGCTAGTGTAGTCCCAGTCAGACGACTGGTTCCCTCGTGGAGGGCTTGTTTTTAGATAAGGCTTCTCTAAGCCATTTGTTAAACTTGTCTGTACTCAGACCTACTTTGCTTCCGCTTGTCTTATGTAATGTTGGATCACATGCTTGTGATCTCTGTGTGCACTCTGTAAGAGTTATTAATAAAGTTGTATACTTTGTAGAGGATTGCAATGATACCTGCTGTTCATACAAGGCATGTGTGCTGCGTGTATGTTTAAAACATGCATGTCTTTGTATGGGTTTTCGAGACCTTAGTTGTGATCTGGCTGGCGGTCTTTTATACACCAAGTGGCCCTTAGATGTGCGCAGCTTGGGGCATCGCGATGCGATTGTTCGTGACTCCGTCACGTGCACACTTTGATGTATGATCGAGCCCGCCCTAGACCCCGACTAAGTGATCGGGCTGGAGTAAGTCTATGTAAGGGTTATAATACAATCGATAGTATGGTTGAGGCGACTTGTCTATGAGTATGGGAGTTCACCACCCATATCATTTAGACTTGTGTGCGGGCGATGAGGACCCATTTTAGTTGATCATCCGTCCTGGATGGGATGCCCCTCACGTTCGATGCTTTCCGAGAACGTTCTGTGCTTGGCCTTGTCTGCTTAGACATGTGGGTACGGTTCTCGGCTCTCCATATGATTGTGTTGTAGCGAGGCTTGCATACGCTAACCCCGGGACCCGACAGTAAAGTTGGTCCGGGCCGCTGCATCAAACCATACCGCAAAACCAAAATACACATGGAAGGGTAGCAACAAGAAGATCAACGCCCACAACTCATTGTGTTCTAACCGTACAAAGCATCTACGCATAGAACCTGGCTCTGATACCACTGTAGGAGATTGCGCGATAGAATTTTTTTTCTCTCACATGCGGAAGCAACATCCAAGATCCAATCTAGAAGATGCTAGTAACGGGGAGAGTAGGTCATCATACCCTCGAAGAACACGCGCGTTGAACGTTTATTTCAATGCAGCTTGGTGAAGTTGTTGGTGAAGTTCGATCCGATCAGCACTGCAAACGAGCAGTACCTCCGGAGGCTTGCAGACATACAACTCGATGACGTTTCCTTCTTCTTGATCCAGCAAGAAATAGGGAGAAATAGATGGGATCAATTCCAGCAGCACAACGGCGTGGTGGTGGATATGGTGAAGAGTTTCCCGCCAGCAGGGCTTCGCCAAGCGATGCACGTGAGGGAGGAGGAGGTGTGGAAGGACTTGGGTGTTCTTGGTGAGCCTCTCCCCTCTCTTATATAGGCAACAAGGTTGTAGCCACTTCAATTCCCAAGTGAAACCCCTTCTCTCATTAAAAAGATGGTAACACCTTTCTTTTAAGAGTGGTAACCCTCCCATTGAAGGGCTTCCCATTTATTGGCATAATAAACCAAGGAGGGCTGGTCACATGGACTATTGGACCACCCTTGGTCGTCCAAAACAGGTGGGGCCCATAGTGGGACCCTCCGGAACCTTCTAGAACATTCCGACACTGCCGAAAAAAATCCCGAACTTTTCCGGAACCCTGAAATCAACTTGCCTTATATAAATCTTTACCTCCGGGCTCTTCCGGAGATCCTCGTGATGTCTAGGATCTCATCCGAGACTCCGAACAATATTTGAACACCATTAATAAAATTATCCCAGAGCTATTCTAGCGTTACCGAGCGTTAAGTGTGTGACCCTACGGGTTCGAGAACGTGCAGACATGACCGAGACATCTCTCTGATCAATAACCATTAGAGGGACCAGGATATCCGTAATGACTCCCACACATTCAACGAAGATATTTATCGATTGAACCACCATGTCGTGGACTCCTATAATCTGTACACAATTTCCTTTGTCAGACAATATTTTACTTACCCGTGATTCAATCATCGGTATCGCTATACCTAGTTCAATCTCGTTACCGGTAAGTACTCTTTACTCGTTCTGTAATACAACATTCTCTGTGACTAACTCATTAGTCACGTGCTTGCAAGCGTTACCGAATGTGCATTACCGAGTGGGCCCAGAGTATATCTCACCGTCACACGGAGGGAAATCCCAGTCTTGATTCATGTAATTCAACAAGTACTTTCGGAGATACCCGTAAGACATTTTTATGATCACCCTATCACGATGTGATGGTTGATGTCCCCAAAGTATTCTTCCGGTACCCGGGAATAACATAATCTCATGGTCTAAGAAACATGATACTTGACAATAAAAGGCCTGATAATATAAACTTAATGAAACGATCAATATTGTTATGCATAGTTGGGTCTGTGCATCACGTCATTCTTCTAATGACATGATCCCATTAATTAATACACAACTCATGTTCATGGTGAGGAAACCATAACCATCATTAATTAACGAGCTAGTATAGTAGAGGCTTACTAGGGACGCGGTGTTGTTTATGCAACCACACATGCATTATGTTTCCGGTTAATACAGTTATAGCATGGAAAATAAATATATATCATGAACACGGAAATATGATAATAAAAATTTTATTATTGCCTCTAGGGCATATTTCCAACATAAACTTAAAGGGCCCAAGCAAAAAACTCCCGGCAGAGCCACACCAGCTGAAAAGCGGTTTGGAGGACATGGCCACAATCAGGTGGAACAAAAAAGCACTCTGAAGAAATATGGACGGAGCGCAAGACTCAGACAATTCTTTAGTCTTCACCTGATCGCCAATGATCACCTAAAGACTCGGGGGCTACTCCCATCGGGAGCGCTGCCGCGCACCCAATAAAAGACAGAAAATAATGGAAGAAAAACAATGGAAACAAATCTCAGCCTACGTTCAACTCTCCGACTCAAACGTAGCCTCGGGGGCTACTCCCAACGGGAGCGCTGTCGCGCACCCGATAGAACCCACAGTGAAAAGTTTTGAAGGACTCGAAGACAGCTCTCGACCACAACGGACTCGAAGACAAATTCAATTGCGAAGGCTCAAGCACAGTTCGCATTACAAGGACACGAAGATCAATCTCAGTACAAAAAGATTCCAAGTACATTGGATAGAAGGCAGCTCTGATTACTCGAAGGAAATCATCATTACATGGATAACTAACCTAGTTACAAAAGACGCAAGCCTACAACATCAACCACCCAAGGAATTATGACTTCTACATGTGTGCCCATGCTGGGATGATTGGCACTAAGACAACGAGCATCATCACAGACAAAGGAGGAGTCGAAGCAGCAGGCTCATGATGTCAATGGCATAACAAAAGGTGAAGCTCGACTTATTTGCGGAGCAGTTGAAGGCAATGCTCCACCAGCTTCTTCTCCTTCTCCACCAACTTCTTCTTCAGCTCCATCCGAGTTGCCGACGAAGATGACGCCGTTGCCTCCAGTTCTACAAGGTCGTCTGGCGCGCCCGCTTGACCGGTGGCTTCACATCGAGATCCTCTTCAGTACCGGAGGGAGAAGCAGTTAAAGACGGCTCAGCATCAGCACCCGAAGAGTCACCGGAGGAGGAAGCAGTGAAAGACGCAGGCGAAGGACTCCTCGACCTGCCAGAACCATCGCTGCTTGTCTCCGGCCAGTATTGATCCATACGGTTGCCGCTAGGGTCAAAGGCGCGGATGACAAGAGTGTCTTCGCCATCAAAACGGAAACAAAGAGTGTCACCATCACGCAAGTTCAACCGTCGAGCAAAGGACTTCCAGCCAAAGCCAAGAAAAATCAAGCGGGAACTATCGATCTCCAACTTACCATAAGAAGGAGATCGAGCGCACCCCTAAAGACGAAGCAGCAAGCCATCAAGACCGCGCTCAGAAACAAGGGTAGAAAAAGCAGAAGGAAGCAGCATGCGAGCAACGTTCTGGCCACAGACGCGCAGGAGGAAATCATGCCGCCAAAAACCCTTCTCCGAGGTAGAGGAAGAAGGCGTCGACGGTGCACCATGACGACCACCACGAGAAGAGCGCGGAGTACGACCACCGCGACCACGGCGAACCCGGCCGCGGCTAGTCATACCTGCACCTCATTTTGGCCCCATGAAAAGGTGAAGAAGAAGAGCTAGAGAGGCCGAGGACGAACACTACTGCCAGATGAAGAAAAGGGGTCTATTTATAGCACAACCACAAGGGCACGCAGAAGCCCAGAAGACGACAGCAATTAATTCAAAGACCAAGCAAGCCAAGCGATTCGAATTCCGAGACAGAGATGCCTTCACACGGGTGGCACTGTGCGCTGGACGCGTCAAATCTCACGCGTTATCAATGTGCGCATCGATAACTCAACAGGTGGCTGCAGCACGCCACCAAAAGCCATCATTATGACCGGTCATGAAGACACGACGGTTAGCAGACAGAGCATCTTTGACGGCCCTCCAGCAAGGAGATAGTTATCCTCACCAAGAAGAGGTAAATCAAAGGGGTAGCGCACAGGAAATAAAACCTGCAAGCACCGCCTTTTCATGGTTAAATACATTTTTCAAATATATCTAACTCCCATCAGGAGCGTATCCACCCATGAGAGTTTCGGGTGCTCCTTTACACAAAAGAAAAAATGTGCTCGAGTGATTACTCGCACCCATGAGAGTTTCGGGTGCTCCCTCACCTAAAGGAAAGACATGCTCGAGTAATTACTCACACCCATGAGAGTTTCGGGTGCTCCCTCACCACGACAGAATATAAGCAGACCTGCACTCGCCAAATCGAGCGGTCCCAGAGTATCGGGTGCTCCCTCACCCCGAGAGCAAAAGCGACATTCGAGTGATTACTCACAGACCTCTATGAACCCGAGCACTCGAGGACCTCCCGAGCAAATACTCCTCTATGTTACTCCTCGCCCGAGCACTCAGCAAAGCTCCGTGAAGGACTGCTAAACAACTCACTTGATTGTTTATTACAAGTGGGTGCATCACTAACTAGGCTCCGCGCCTCAATAAAAATACATATTCCTGGAACACGATACACTGTGCCCAGATGCCACGCAAGCTTAGCGTGTAGGTAAGACCCCGCTGCGCAGATCGGCCGGGCTGGGACTTGCCGCAGAGAGATTTCACTCCCAACCTTTTCCATGCGCTCGCATGATAGAAAAAGCCGGGCGGACGCGCCTAGGCTATGAACTTTACTGGCGGCAATTGATCACTGTAAGACCTGCAGCGGCATGACTTTTGCTTGACACCAGTGTTCCAAGCTCATGTCGAGGGACATGAGTTTGATTGGGCTACTGCGGGTTTTGCCACTAGTGCAATTCACCAAGGCTCGACCAGTCGACTCCTTGGGCCCTTTCAGCTTAGCATCCCTCGAAACAAGTTTTGTCATGGCCCCAGACTGCCAGCGACCCGCGGTTGAACCGTGCACACATCAAAATGACGCAAGAATGGACTCGAGTCCCTGCGCGACTCTTCGAGTCATCCAGGCACTCGGGGGCTACTGACGAGGGGGTGACGTCCCAGACGGACTCCCCGAGACCTAGCCTAGTAAATAAAGGCTAGGAGGGGAGACGTCGAGATCAAGCAATACGGAATCTGTAAACCCTAGCCTTGTGCGCACTAGCCTTGGCTCCCCTGTAATCGCCATCTCCGATCAATAACATCGAGCAGGAACGTATCCTCCTGTTAGCCGATGAGCTATCGTCCAACCTGTGCCTCTCATGACTAACCCAGGGTCCCTGACCATGGGATTTGTCGGGGTACATCCCCGTCACCCGATCTTGAAACGGCGGCGGCGGCGGTACAGAGAGGAGAACGGGAATAGCATATCGATTTTAGGGGTTTCCTCCGCGGGGGCTAAATATAGGCCAAAGGGGGCACCGAGAGGGGCCACAGGGCAGCTAGGAGGCCTCCTGGCACGCCCTAGGGTGGGGCCGCGCCAGGGACCCTCCTGGGGACCTGGTGGGTCCACTCGCTTCCATCTTCGGTTCTTCGGGAAGCTTCCGGGACGCTGATTTTTTATATAATTTTTCCGGAATTTATTTGGCACTTTTAATGGCCGGAAAACCTGAAATATAAAAACAACAGAAAAGAGGAACTGGCAACTGGGTGCACTGAGTTAATAGGTTAGTCCAAATATGATGAAAAGTGTATGAAAGTAAAGCAAAACATGGCAAAGTCACACAAATCATGCATGGAGCAAGCAGAAATTATATATACGTTTGGGACGTATCAACATCCTCAAGCTTAATTCCTGCTCGTCCTCGAGTAGGGAAATGATAACAAGCATAATTTCTGTGGCGACATGCCACACAACCACATAAGCACTTTTAAGTAAAGCAATCAAAGCATGAAATTCAATTCAAGTCTTAACAAGCAAGAGTCTATATTATCATTGACACAAGCAACAAAAGAACAAAGGGTGCAAGAGCTCTCGCTGTCCTTGACTCGAATGTCTCCAGATGGTGTTTGCGTGCAAGCAGGGGACTGGGAAAAAGAGAGAAAAAAGGTTGTTGAGAACTACTATCTACTAAAGTTTCACACTTAGTCTCCTTTGGATTGTTATCTTGACTCGTCCCCAGACCACTAGCCAGGTACAAGTCAAACTGATCCACTCCCTTTCGATATTTTGAGCACTCATGCAATGGATGAGCGTGAGCAAGAAAGTTGACACCTAAAAGGCGAAACAGAAAGAAGGTGGAGGAGGTAGACAAAAAGGCTCACATCAATGAGGAAAACCATAGGCGAGAGAAGGCCATATGATAGATATGATGTCAGGAGTAGGGATTGCCATGCAACGGATGCACATGTGAGCTAAAATCTCTCCAAGGGAACTAGTGGGGGTGCATCCAACTTGCTTGCTCAAGAAGACCTAGAGCTCGTTTGAGGAGGCTCATCATTGGAATATACATGCCAAGTTCTATAGTGTGAAGGGTCCCCACATAGCTATATGAATGTATTATGATATCTGTGGATTACAAGGGATAGAGGATGAAGTACTAGTGTGGATCTCTCAAAAGGAATAGTAGTCTGCCCCCTTCTCTCTTTTTCCTTTTTCTCTTTTTTTTATTTATTTTGTATTTTTTGGTGCCTCAATGGCTCTTTCTATTTATCTCATTTGTCCTCTTTGGGATCTTTTGATTTTGTCCTCTTTGGGATCTTTTCCTCACTTAGGGGCAACACTCTATATTTTACAAGAAGAGAGGAGATCTTTCACACTTTACAAGGGTACTCACATAAAGAAGATGTAACTATCATGATGCAAATGTATGCCTCTGCCAGTATAGCAGGATATGCAATGATACTAGCGCATCATGTAGGAATGATTAGGGCAAGGCCCAACTAGCATGCGGCTCATAGATCAAGCAAGTAGCATGTATGACATGAAGATCAAGTCATGAGAAGGTGGATGTTGCATGGAAATGTATCTCGTAAAGGCTATGGAAATTCCTTGATAGGTAGGTATGGTGGATGTTTTGAGGAAGGATATAAGGAGGTTTATGATGACAGAGCGTATCATGCCAAGGGTTTGGATGTACCGGCGAAGGTGGACGCCAACTCTCGGAGTGAGAAGGAGGCAATGCACGGAACATGAGAGGCTAGAAAAATATGGAAGGTGGAAGTGTCAACTTTTGAATACTCACATTAGTCCGAAGAACTCATGCACTTATTATCAGTAACTCTCAATCTAATCAGGAGCTTCACAAAGAGACAAGTACCCCGAGGAGGATTTTATGGGGGTTTGGTTATCCTTGCGCATCCTCGACTCATGGTACGTGAGTGTACTCTAATATTCGAACCCTCCAGAGGTTAGTGGTCCATCTAGTAGCCTAGTGTTCTCAACAGGGGTTTTGGTTTTCGAAAATCACACGGATTGCCCAAAATATGACATCTATCACTAATAGGCTAAAGCTCTTGACACCATAAGTTCAAACATTGCTCTAGTCAATACCTCAAAACTATTGCAAGTTACTACTACAAAGAGAATAGCAACTTCAACTACCTACTTTCTAGTCAAGACACAAAACTAAGTGCAACAGGCAAACTCTCTAAACAAGATAAACATGCAACCTATAGAAAGTTCAACTGAGACAAAATAAAAGCTCTAGAAGAAAACTAAAGCACTACAACTAAAGAGGGCAACAGCTAAGAAAAGAAAAAGAACAACTCACAGCTAAGGAAATAAGCATGAAAATCCTATGAGGAGTTCTAGTTAAAACGGAGCGTGTTTCTCTCCCACACAAAATAAAGCTGGGGTCTAACTTGATATAAAAACAAACAAATCAAAAACAAACCTAAGAAAAGTAAAGAGCGAGACGCTCCAAGCATAGCACATAACGCATGAAATGATAAAAATATAGTGCAACGAGGGACGAACTGATAATTGTTGATGGAGAAGGGGATGCACGGGGGCATCCCCAAGCTTAGACGCTTGAGTCTCCTTGAATATTTATTGGGGGTGCACATGGGCATCCCCAAGCTTGAGCGTTTGACACTCCAGGATCTTCTTTCATCATCTTCCATTGCACACTTGAAAACTTCCTTCATACATAACTCATTGTAAACTGATTAGAGAGGTTAGTACCCTATTAAAATATTTTTAATATTCTGAAAATAAAGATTTTCAGGAAGGGCTACTGTTTGTCAAGATTAACAAAAGGTTTTTGCAAATAAAACGCAAGCTTAAGGTTTGCAAAAGTTAGGAGAGACAAGACGTGGCAGAATCTGTGAAAAACAGAACAACAGGTAGTAAAGAATTTTTTAGGGGCACTTCTGCAACTCAAATCAAAAAAACCAGAACATACGAAAGTTCCGTGTTGTATAGAGAACGCTGTGTAAAAAATTCAGCTCGAAAAGATGAACTGGTGATTTTCTATGATTTTTCCTGCCAGGAGGACAAAATCTGTTTTCTGGATAGCATGTCACAACTTTCACTTCCCTTGTCATATGAGGCTATAATTGGCACACAGCTTGAAAAATAAAGATACAATGATGTTGCTACAGTAGTAACAATCATCAAGACCACTAAAAACAGAAGTAAAAACATCTTGGGTTGCCTCGCAACAAGCGCTTTCTTTTACGTCTTTAAGCTAGGCACAAAGAAAAAGATCAAGTTTTATCAAGAAAATAACTAGCCCGTGTGACGGACTCAAAAGGCAACTTAATATTTTTCCTAGGGAAGTGTTCCATACCTTTCTTGAGAGGGAATTGGAATTTGATATTCCCCTCTTTCATGTCAATAATAGCACCAACGGTGCGAAGAAAAGGATGTCCCAATATAATTGGACAAGAGGGCTCACACTCAATGTCCATAATAGTAAAATCAACGGGAACATAATTGTCATTGATAATGATAAGAACATCATCGATCTTCCCCAAAGGTTTATTTACGGAAGAATCGACAAGACGAACACCAAAAGAACAAGGATCAAAAGGTTTCAATTCAAGCATATCATACATTCTTTTGGGCATAACAGAGGTACTAGCTCCAACATCACAAAGAGCAATGCAAGAGAAGTTATTCAATTTGTTTTTTGTCATAGGATCCCAACCATCTTCTATCTTCCTAGGTATGGAGGCTTCTAGTCTAAGCTAAACTCCCTAACTTTGATTAGAGCATTGGTGATATGCTCTGTGAAGGCAAGATTAAGTGTGCTAGTTTGGGGGTCTCTACACATCTTGTGTAGGAAACCAATAATTTCAGGTAAGGTGCAGTTGTCAAAGTCTAGATCACTACTATCTATCAAGGAGGTAGTGATATCATTAAGGCTCACTTGTTTGAAAGCCTCTATGTTCATAGAGGTTTCTTCATCTATGGTTGAGGTGGTAGCATCACCATTGATAGGTCCAGGTGGACTAGGGGTGTGATAGGTGCTAATAGTTTGGACATCCTCAACAACTTGGATAGTAGCTACGGTGTGGTAGGTAGGAAGGATCTTAACTCTCTCTTCTTCCTCCTTTTCTCTAGCCCATCTCTCTTTAAGTTTGCCCAACATCCTAATGTTTTTAGTAATTTTCACTTGGATAACATTCATAGGAGTGGTTTTCCTCTCCTCGGGGGAGAAGTTCTAATCTTAAGCATCTCAACATCATGGGCTATGTTGTCTACCCTCGAAGAGAGGATATCTAATTTGTCTAATTTCTCTTGTACACTCTTGTTGAAGGCTTTTTGGGTAGTGATAAAGTCTTTAAGCATACTCTCTAGTTCATAAGTGGAGTTTTTGGTGCTACGGTAAGTGTTGTTGTTCCCATAGTTGTTGGATGGGAAAGGTCTAGGATTGTTGCTACCAAAATTACTCCTATAAGCATTATGGTTGAAGTTTTTTCTAGAGATAAAGTTCACATCTACTTGTTCTTGAGTAACCAAGGAATTTAAAGGAACATCCTGAGGATCAATAGGAGCTTGCTTGGTAAGTAGAGACATGATCAAGTCAACCTTTTCATTAAGAGAGGATATCTCCTCGACATAATTTACCTTCTTACCAGTTGGAGATCGTTCGGTGTGCCACTGAGAGTAGTTCAACATCATCTCATCAAGTAGCTTCGTGGCAGCACCAAGTGTGGTTGACATAAAAGTTCCTCCTGCGGCCGAGTCTAGCAGATTCCGTGAGGTAAAGTTTGGATAACCATCCAAGTAGTCAAACTATGTGTAGGGCAATTCTTAACAAGATATTTCATGCGCTCCCATGCTTGGGCAACGTGTTCATTATCCAATTGCCTAAAATTCATAATGTTACTTCTCAACTGGATAATTTTAGCAGGGGGATAGTACTTCCCAATAAAAGCATCCTTACACTTGTCCCAAGAATTGATGCTATTCTTAGGTAAGGATTGCAGCCACTCCTTAGCTCTTCCTCTCAAGGAGAAAGGAAAAAGCTTCAGCTTGACGATGTCTCCATCTACTTCCTTGTACTTTTGCATATCACAAAGCTCAACAAAATTATTTAAGTGCAAGGCAGCATCCTCTCCAGCACCTGAGAATTGATCTTTCATAACAAGATTCAGCAAAGCAGGTTTAATTTCATAAGAAGGTGCTGAAGTGGCAGGTGGAGCAATAGGAGTGCAGATAAAGTCACTTTGTTGTGACTAGTGAAGTCACACAACTTGGTGTTTTCATTGGAACCCATAGTAGCAGTACATATTTTTGGTATTTTTGATAAGGGACACAAAAGTAAAAACTGAAAGGTAAACTAACAAGACTAAAAAGCAAATATAAAAGATAGTGTCCAACTCCCCTATCTTGTAGACAGGAGGGTCCCCGGAAACGGCGCCAGAAATTGCTTGATGCTAGCAAGGAAGATAGTTCTCTCGCTTCTCGTTGGTTACCCCAAGTGGAAAGTGAGATGTAGCATAGCAGAAAATTTCCCCTATGTGGAGGATAGGGTTTGTCTCCCGTGGGACTCGCAGAGGTACAAGAAGGTGGTTCGACAAGTGATGCGCCGTCTGAAAAGAATCACTTGCTTCTCCTGGACCTGCACAAACAGAAAATAACTTTGCTCCCAACGAGTACAAAGGAGTTGTCAATTCCTCCAGCCTTGCTGTTTACAAAGGATCAACGCAAGAGATAATAATAGTAGCAACGGAAAGTAAAGACTGAAAGTAAATTGAGGGTGAAACAATGGTGGAAATATGGACCGGGTCCCATGACGTTCACTAGTGATGTCTCTCACCCAAAAGACGATAAAAAATCTAGCGAGGTAAATAAATCACAGCTGGGCAATTGACAGGATTATAAACGTACCGCAATGCTAACTATGCTACAAAAGAAAGCAAGAGGCTCAAAAGCAATGGACATTACGCCAAGATAAGTAGACCGAAATCCATCTGCATCTACTACGAATCATCCACCTTGAGATATCTATCCAGAACATCTCGCTGGTATTAAATTGCGAATCCCACCCAAAGTGTAAACTTAAAGCAACAGAAAACTACATTAAAAGAACTATGCATCGTTGTTTTATCCTCGGTGGCAACAACACATCCCCTAGTCTCATGTTTCTGTCACTCAAGCTAGACATCAGGGGGATGAACCCACAATCAAGCATAATGCTCCCTCTTGGAGTTGCAACAAATCACTTGGCCAAAGTAAAATACGGCAACAAAGAACATGCAAGAATTAAATAAAGAACACAAATATAAAAGAGAACCAAATATATTACTCATCACAATCTGAACATAGTCTCATAATCCATCAGATCCCAGCAAGCTCAGCATAGCAACACAGAAAATTACAAAGGTGCCTCGATCATGTGAGGCAGCTCACGAGGTCTCGAAAGTGGAAGCACAAAGAGGGGAGGAGAACATCACATAGCTACTGGTCATGGACCCATGGTCCAAGAGGGACTACTCACAGAACATCCGGGAGGCGTCCATGGTGATGAATGTTCTCCCAGAGGGGGTTCCTCCTTCCGGCAGGGTGCCGGGGCATCTTCTCCTAGCAGCCACGATTTTGAAACGGCGGCGGCGGCGGTACAGAGAGGAGAACGAGAATAACATATCCATTTTAGGGGTTTCCTCCGCGGGGGCTAAATATAGGCCAAAGGGGGCACCGAGAGGGGCCACAGGGCAGCCAGGAGGCCTCCTGGCGCGCCCTAGGGTGGGGCCGCGCCAGGGACCCTCCTGGGGCCCTGGTGGGTCCACTCGCTTCCATCTTCGGTTCTTCGAGAAGCTTCCAGGATGCTGATTTTTTATATAATTTTTCCGGAATTTATTTGACACTTTTAACGGCCGCAAAACCTGAAATATAAAAACAGCAGAAAACAGGAACTGGCAACTGAGTGCACTGAGTTAATAGGTTAGTCCAAATATGATCAAAAGTGTATGAAAGTTTAAGCAAAACATGGCAAAGTCACACAAATCATGCATGGAGCTAGAAGAAATTATAGATACGTTTGAGACGTATCAGTGATTGATGACAATACATTTGCGGATTAACCGGGTGCGATGAGCATTTCAGATAATTATATTCATGGCACAAGACGGTTATTGCCCCCTCGGTGAATGAAGCGTGAAGACGGAGTTTTTATTTCAATTTCCTTTTTGGTAATTTGATTCGTAGGAAAACCGTACTATGTAGAGGGGGTCCGCTATGGAATGGTGGGTGGAATCATCACACATTCTCACTTTCTGCACCCACATATTTCCCTTGCGTCGTGGAGGTGTGGAACTTGGTGGCATTGGCTCCCTGGCTCTGCCAAGGCGGTAGTACCGCGCCGCGGTAGTACCGGGACCAAGTCCCGCACCCACTACCGGAAACCCACTGGACTCTGCGGTAGTGGGGACGGCACTGGGGCTCGATAGTACCGCTCCACGGTAGTACCGTGGACCAGTACCGCACCCACTACCGGGATCCCTCTGGACCCCGCGGTAGTGGGCACGACACTGGCCCTCGGCAGTACCTTGGAGCGGTAGTACCGCGCCATGTACGGTAGTACCGCACCCACTACCGGAATCCCTCTGGACTCCACGGTAGTGGGCATGGTAGTGACCATCGACAGTACCGGTGGCACGGTAGTACCGCAACTGGTACGATAGTACCGCGCTGCAGTAGTACCGCTTCTGGAGCGGTACTACCGTGGTTGGTGGGATACCAACGGCTGCATTTATGCCCACCTATAAAAGGGGTCTTCTTCTTCATTGAGACTCGCCTCATTTATTGCTCTCACCTCCATTGACGCCTAAGCTCCATTCTTTCCCGATCTCCCTCCCTAGCCATCAAAACTTGTTGATTCTCTAGGGTTTGGAAGAGGAGGCTCCGATCTACACTTCCACCAAAGGATATTTGATTCCCCCCATTAATCCCGTGTGGATCTTGTTACTCTTGGGCGCGTTGGTGCCCTAGACGGAAGAGGTCACCGCGAAGCCACATTCCATTGTGGTGAAGCTTCATGGTTTCGTTGGGAGCCTCCAATTAAGTTGTGGAGATATCCCCAACCTAGTTTGTAAAGGTTTGGTTTCCACCTTCAAGGCCGCCTCGTAGTGGATCACGGTATCTTGCATTGGTAAGAGCGTGAGGAGAAATAGGGTGGCCCTTATTGGTTTCGTGTGAGCATTGTGCTCCTCACCCTCTCCAAACGGAGACGTACTTCTCAAAATAGAAGGAACTTCGGTAACATATCCTTGTCTCCCGTGTTCCCTTTACCTTTACCTTGTGCAAGTTATTTTCCTCGCATTTATCTTGCTTGATTTTGTTGTATTGCACTAGTTGGCATATAGGTTGTTCACATAGTTGCACATCTAGACAACCTATATTTATTGTTGAGCATAATTTGTTAAGAAAACCTTAAAAAATGTTAGTCGCATATTCACCCCTCCTCTAGTCGACATTCCGATCCTTTCAATTTTTATGAGAGCCTCGTCTCTTATTGAGGGCTTTACCGCCTTAAGAGGATGTCGCAAGGGGATAAACCGGAAGAGGTTGAGCTACTAGGAGTTACTTTGGACCCCTCCTATTCGGGGGAGGTTCCAAGTAACGAGGGCTTCACGAATACGTTCGCGAAGGATGACTCGTCGTCTATCTCTCGACATGAGTACAATGAAGGCATGTCCGCCATTAAGGCTCACATGAATAAAGTTACTGATATGCTTAGTAGTCTCATGTCGAGGATGCCGATGGAGGGCAACCCCACCATCACTCCCAACATTCCAAAGTTGGGTGGAGGAGATGTCATCTCCCAATCTAGTGATGGTGGTAGGAATGATAGACGTTCTATTCCTCTTCAAGGGAATGGATCGGGTATTCATGCCGCGGTCGCTCCTCCCGTTACCTATAACTCATTACCTCTTCCCGAGCCTCATTTGTCACATGCAGACATTACTCCCATCCTTAACAAAGAGGATTATCCTTCTTGGGCTCATCACATGAAGAGACACTTGAAGGGCTCCTCGATGGAGCTGTGGCACTACATTGAGGAGGGATTTAATCCTCGTGACCGCCACAAGATGACCCCAAGAGAATATCGTGACAACATCATCAACAGTCATGCCTTGCTTGTGATAAGAAATGGGTTGAAGGAAGAGCAAGACAATCTTGTCCGGAAGTGTGAAACAGCCAAAGAGATGTGGGATCTTCTTGAGAAGACTCTCATGGGAAGCTCTAGCATACGGTGCTCAAAGTTTGACAAGATCCAAGATCGAGCCGACCATTTTGTCAGGAATGAAGGAGAATCTTCTGAGGATGTTCATCAAAGGTTGGTGGCTCTTGCCAACTCTATGACGGACCATGGGAGCATGGAGACCGATGATGGATGGATAAAAAGGAAGTTCATCACGGCTATGCTCCTACACAAGAAGCACATCACCAAGGTCATTCGTCAAAGGCCCGATTTCCATGATTTGACCTCCAACCAAGTCTTGGATGAATTTTTTTGCCATGGAGATCTTGGACTCCACGGACGAGTTGAAGTTGGCTCGCCAAAGTGGCACCAAAATGTCGTCTCTTGCCTTGAAGGCCAAAGAAGTTCAATTTGAGGAAGATGATGATGAAGAGGATGTTGGGCCGGAGGACACCAAGTATGCTTACAATGAGCACATGGCTCTTGCCTCAAGACAATTTTGGGGCAACAAGAAGAACTTCATGTCCAACACAAGTAGCTTCAAGCCAAAGAGCCAAAGGATTAGGACTTGCTTCAATTGTGGCAATGTGAGTCATTTTGTTGTAGATTGTCCATATGAGAAGAGAGAAGATCACGGTGGCAAGCTCATTCTTAAGGACAAGAACAAGTCACCTTTGAATAAGAACTTTGTGAAGAAGAAGCCACAATGAGTGTTGGTGGCTCAAGAAGAATACTTCTTCGATGATGAGGATGATGAAAAAAGTGGTGAGATTGTGGCAACCGCCACCGTTGCTATCGCCATCGAGTCCTCCCCATCAAAGTCTCTCTTCAACTCTCCCAACGAGAACCCTCACATCATCCACAAGTGCCTTATGGACAAGAACCTCGGTAACTCCTCACTCTAAACCGTTTACTCCCACTAACCCATCTTTTTTGGATTGTGTGGAGGAAAATGAGGAGCCCAAGGCACAAGAAGAAAATGAATTCGAGATATTCATGTCCAAACTCAAAGGTGAATCCAAGAGACACTTTGTGGCTCTATTGTAACAACTAGGTGAAGCCCATGCTCACATTGAGCAAATTGATGAGACTTGATGGGATACGGGGCAGAAAACACAAAATTTTCCAACCAACGATACCCGAACCCAAGATCTATGCTATGGTGATGTAATGTAATGGAGGGAATTGGAGTTCATACCTTTGAAGAACGAAAGAGGGAAACGTTCTTCTGAACGTGGTTGGCGCAGACTCGGAACTACGACCTCCCTGTCGTGTAGAAGACCACCGGCGATGGAGACTCCCGGTGAACCTCCGGCGATTAAGTAGCACCACAGGTGTAGTGCCTCTAGGAGAACCGATGTTCCCTCCGGGCTCCGAACCAGGCGAGCAGCAGAAAAAAGACGAATTCGGCTCCCGACTCCGGCAGAGCGATGGCCTGCTTATGGTGGAGAACTCCCAACCAATTACAAACTCCAAACAAGGGGAGTCCGGTCAAGATGGGAGAAAGAGAGAGAGAGAACTCCAATGAGATGATGGAAAAAGGGGGGGGGGGGTCTACCCCTCCTTATATAGGCCAAGGGGGGGGTGCCACCCTCCTCCAACTTCCCATGTAGTACTAAACCAAAGGGGGAGGTGGGGGGTGCGCCATATGGAGGGTGGGCCCCTCCCTTGGCGCAATGGGCCAAGGGGGGAGGCTCCCTCCTTCCCCTAATGGGCCCTAAGGGGCCCATTTTCCTTTTTCCCATTTAATTAATTAATTCAAATATATTTTAATATTTAATTCAGATAATTAAATAATAATATTAAATATAATTAAACATTATTTTGAACCTTTCAAAATATCCGGAACAACTTCCGTTCTCCCTCGGAACTATTCCGGTGCTTTCTCCTATTTCACCGATGATCCCGAATCTGTCCTAGTGCATCGATTGCCACTTAAGTGTGACACCCTACGGTCCGGGAAACAACAGACATGATCGAGACATTCTCATTGACCAATGACTAATCAATTGAACCAGGTTACAATCCTTGACAGTCCCTGCGCTTCCATCGAATGAACTTCAATCGCTTTTGGAAACCGTTAACGATAAGATTTGATCCCTTTGTCCTGCGGTACTTTGTTTGTCCGAGGTTTGATCACCGGTATCCATTATACCAAGTTCACACCTCGTTCACAACAAACACATTTACTCGTCCGTGCCTATTACATATCTTGTGACCTAGTCACGTCCTTGCAAGGTTTTGATGCAATATCACCGAGTGGGCCCAGAGTACCTGTCCGTCACATGGACTGAAAAATCCTGTTCTGATCTATTTGCATACTCACGTGTCTACTTCGGAGGACCTAAGATACACCTTTATGTCCAGCATATTTCAGTCAGGCGGTGGATGCAAGTTAAAGTCTCCTGGTAAACATTAATTACGTATGATCATCCCGGTCTTAAGGACTAAGCCATATGTTACAAAGTCATCGCAATGCTGAACTATGTGACTTGATCACATCGCAATGCTTTAGGTGGGTGTGTGTCCATCACATCATTCTCCCAATGATATGACCTTATTGTCAATAGGCGGTTCTTACCTCATGATCAGGAAACCTTGATCATCGATTTCCCAATGAGCTAGTATACCTGAGTTAACTAGGGACGGGTGTTTATATACTACACGTGTATTAGTGTTTCTGAGTAATACAGTTCTAGCATAGTATAAAACGTATTATGAACAAAACGGATATGTGACAAATATCTTTATTAATTTGCCTCTAGGGCACATATCCAACAGTCTCCCACTTGCACTAGACTACAAATTACACTAGTTTACATCATCCATGTGTCTAACACCTATAGTCTTTAGGTGTTCTTCAAACTTGCCTTGTGGAAGAGGTTTAGTCAATGGGTCTGCTGCGTTCAGATCCGTGTGTATCTTGTGAATCCTAATATGACCATCCTTGACGTAGTCCCGCATCACATGGAAACGTCGGAGAATGTGCTTGGCTGTAGAGTGAGTTCTTGGTTCCTTAGCATTAGAAATGGCGCCCGTATTGTCGCAGAAAATTCCAACGGGGTCAGTGCAGCTGGGAAAGACACCAAGCTCGATCACGAACTTCTTCAGCCAGTACGCTTCATTTGACGCTTCGCAAGCGGCAATATACTCCGACTCCATTGAAGATTGGGCGACGACTGACTGTTTGCCGCTCCTCCAGCTAATTTCTCCACCATTCAACATGAACACATATCCCGTCTGGTATTTTGAGTCATATATGTCAGAGTGGAGGCTAGCATCGATGTAACCTTTTATGGAGAGCTCTTCCTCACATCCTCCATAAACGAGAAAGAGATCCTTTGTCTTCCGTAAGTATTTCAGGATGTTTTTCAATGCAGTCCAATGAGTTATTCCTGGATTACTCTGGTAATGATTAGTCAAACTAATAGCCAGAGCGAAATCCGTCCGAGTACATAGCATAGCATACATTATAGAACCTATGGCTGAGGCATAGGGCTTTGAGGACATCTCCTCCCTTTCTTGTGATGTTGCTGGACATTGAGTCACACTTAACTTAACTCCTTTTATAACTGGCAAGAGACCTCTCTTGGAGTTATCCATTTTGAACTTCTTCAAAAATTTCTCAAGGTAAGTTATTTGACTCAAAGCCAATAGGCGATTTGATCTATCTCTATAGATTTTAATGCCTAATATGTACGCAGCTTCACCTAGGCCCTTCATGGAAAATTGTCCATTCAAGTATTCCTTTACATTCTCTAAGAATTTCACATCATTCCCTATCAGTAATATGTCGTCCATATATAGTACAAGGAATGCCACAGAGCTCCCACTCATTTTCTTATAGACGCAGGACTCTTCGACGTTTTGGACAAATCCACACGCTTTGATGACCTCATCAAATCGAAGGTTCCAGCTCCGAGATGCCTGCTTCAACCCATAGATGGACCGTTGAAGCTTGCACACCTTACCAGCTTTCTTAGGATCAATGAAACCTTCTGGTTGCATCATATAAAACTCTTCCTCAATGTTGCCATTAAGGAACACGGTTTTCACGTCCATCTGCCATATCTCGTAATCATGATAGGAAGCTATTGCTAGTAGAATCCGAATAGACTTTATCATCGCTACATGAGAGAATGTCTCGGAACCCTTTCGCGACAAGTCGAGCTTTATAGATAGATACGTTTCCGTCTGCGTCAGTCTTTTTCTTGAATATCCATTTATTCTCGACGGCCTTGCGGTCCTCGGGAATATCCACCAAAGTCCACACTATGTTGGCATACATGGATTCTATCTCGGATTTCATGGCTTCTAGCCATTTCTCAGACTCGGGTCCTTCCATTGCCTCTTTGTTGTTCGTAGGTTCATCTGGTTCATTAACCGAGATTGCATTCACAATTTGTCCGTAAAACTCAGGAGCTTGACGAATTCTTGTTGACCTACGTGGCACAATAGATTCATCTTCATTCTCATCATGATCATAATGTATGTCATGATCATTATGAATGTCGTGCTGATCAACTTCTTCAGCTCCCACTGTGGAAGATGGTTCCAGAACAAATTCTGTTGCCGGATCTTCCACTTGGAGTGATTGGTCAGCCACTTCATCGAGGTCTATTTTCCTCCCACTCAATTCTTTCGAGAGAAACTCTTTCTCAAGAAAGTGTCCAGTCTTGGCGACCTACATTTTGCCCTCGGACTGGTTGTAGAAGGTGTACCCAACAGTTTCCTTTGGATACCCTACAAAGATGCATTTCTCCGCCTTAGATTCGAGTTTGTCAGGTTGAAGTTTCCTAACATAAGCCTCACAACCCCAAATCTTCAGGTAAGACAACATCTGTTTCTTGCCAAACCATTCTTCAAAAGGTGTTGTCTTCACGGATTTGGACGGTACCCTATTAAGAACGTAAGCGACAGTTTCTAATGCATACCCCCAGAGTGATGTAGGTAAGTCGGTATGAGACATCATTGACCGTACACTATCCAATAGTGTTCGATTACGTCGCTCGGACACACCATTTCGCTGAGGTGTTCCGGCTGGAGTAAGTTGTGGTACAATACCACAAGTCTTCAGATGAGTGGTGCTTGATTTTCTTCCCGAGTTGATTCTTGACCTCACTCTGAAATTCCTTGAACTTTTCAAAGGTTTCAGACTTGTGTTTCATTAAGTAGATATACCCGTATCTACTTAAGTCATCCGTGAAGGTCACGAAGTAACGAAATCCATTGCGTGTGGTGACATTCATTGGTCCACATACATCAGTATGTATGATCCCCAATAAGTCTGCCGCACACTCCATTATTCCATTTAATGGAGTCTTTGTCATTTTCCCCATCAGGCATGGCTCGCACGTGTCAAGAGATCCAAAATCTAATGACTCCAGAAGTCCATCTTTATGAAGCTTCTCCATGCGTTTTATACTAATATGACCAAGACGACAATGCCACATCGTCATGTGTTCTTCGTTACTAGGCTTTAATATTTTGGCCTCTATGTTATTGATGTGGGAGTCATGATATTCGAGATCCATTAAGAATAAACCATTACGCACCGTTGCATGAACATAGAAGACATTATTATTATAAATCGAATAACCAGTTGTCTCGGATTTAAAAGAATAATGGTCTTGCATCAAGCAAGACCCACTCACAATGTTCATACTCAACATGGGTACATAATAGTAGTTATTCAAACCAAGAATCAATCCCGAAGGGAGACTAAGACGGAGCGTGCCAACAGACATTACATCAACCTTGCAACTGTTTCCAACGCGCATCGTCACTTCACCCTTCCGCAAGAGTCGTTTGTTCTGTAGCCCCTCCTGGGAGTTCCAGATGTGAGCAACTGATCCAGTATCAAATATCCAGACGTTGCTCCGAGCACTTTTCAGGAAAACATCAATCACATGTATATCACATATATCCATGTCTCTTCCAGCAACCTGGCCGGCCTTCTTATCTTCTAAGTACTTGGTGCAGTTGTGCTCCTTCTTGATTTCCATTTCAGCAATTTTGAGTATCGTGAACAATTCAGAAAGGGTATTAGCCGTTCCTTGCATGTTGTATTTCAACACAAAACTCTCGTAGCTAGGGGGTAGCGAACACAACACCCTACCAATCGCCACTTCGTCTGGAATCTTAAATTCTAGATTATTTAGGTGTTGAACGTAGTCAGAAATTTTGACTACGTGCTCAGTCATGCTACTGTGATCTTCCATCTTTGCTGAGAATAAAGCTTGAGAAACTTCATTTCTCTCAACCCTGGCTTGAGGTGCAAAGAAGGTCTTGAGGTCAGTGATTATCTCATAAGCACTGAGGCTCTCGAACCGTTTCTGCATTTCAGCCTCCATGGCATAGAGCATACCCTTCTTGACAAGGGGGGAATCATCCGACTTAATGAGGTAGACATTCTTCTCAGCCGGAGTAGCGGTAGTTGCTGGTGCATCACCTAATGCAGTCTCAAGTACATAGGAAATTTTGAGGGGAATGAGGAGAATCCTCAGAGTACGGAACCAGGAGGTGAAGTTTGACCCATCAGTTTTCAGTTTATCTTTCTCTAGGAATGACCCTAAGTTGAATGAGGGACGTGGTGCTGTCATCTACAATGGTGATTCGCAAAGATACATATTTAGACTTTTGTTCATAATGTGGAGTTCAATTACAGTTAATTCTAAAACTCCCACTTAGGAAAACATCTCTCAATTTTGCTAAGTGATTACACGATCCTTGAGAACTATACCTCCCCCGTGTGACACGACCATCAGTATATTCTCAAGGTAGGCCATCATGCCAATGACATCATCCATGAGACTCATGCTTGACCTTTCGGTCTCTTGTGTCCCGAGGCCATGTATGCACATGCCAGGCTCGACACCACACCCTATGTGATTTGTTGCTGTGTCATACAAGGCCATGCTTCTGGGCATGCTAGGCTTGCTACACCCACCTCATTTGAACGCGAATATGTTTGACACCCATGTGACATGTGATGCCTCCATAAATATAATTAAACATTATTTTGAACCTTTCAAAATATCCGGAACAACTCCCGTTCTCTCCCGGAACTATTCCGGTGCTTTCTCCTATTTCACCGATGACCCCGAATCTGTCCTAGTGCATCGATTGCCACTTAAGTGTGACACCCTACGGTCCGGGAAACAACAGACATGATCGAGACATTCTCATTGACCAATGACTAATCAATTGGATCTGGTTACAATCCTTGATAGTCCCTGCGCTTCCATCGAATGAACTTCAATCGCTTTTGGAAACCGTTAACGATAAGACTTGATCCCTTTGTCCTGCGGTACTTTGTTTGTCTGAGGTTTGATCACCGGTATCCATTATACCAAGTTCACACCTCGTTCACAACAAACAATTTTACTCATCCATGCCTATTACATCTCTTGTGACCTAGTCACCTCCTTGCAAGGTGTTGAAGCAATATCACCGAGTGGGCCCAGAGTACCTGTCCGTCACATGGACTGACAAATCCCGTTCTGATATATTTGCATACTCATTAACGTGTCTACTTCGGAGGACCTAAGATACACCTTTATGGCCAGCATATTTCAGTCAGGCGGTGGATGAAAGTTAAAGTCTCCTGGTAAACAGTAATTACGTATGATCATCTCGGTCTTAAGGACCAAGCCATATGTTACAAAGTAATCGCAATGCTGAACTTGTGGCTTGATCACATCGCAATGCTTTAGGTGGGTGTGTGTCCATCACATCATTCTCCCAATGATATGACCTCATTGTCAATAGGCGGTTCGTACCTCATGATCAGGAAACCTTGATCATTGATTGCCCAATGAGCTAGTATACTTGAGTTAACTAGGGACGAGTGTTTATATACTACACGTGTATTAGTGTTTCTGAGTAATACAGTTCTATCATAGTATAAAACGTATTATGAACAAAACGGATATGTGACAAATATCTTTATTAATTTGCCTCTAGGGCACATATCCAACAAGACTATCATCGAGTTGTAAGGCCACAATCGCGATTATGCGGATGAGATAGGGGAGCTATCTCATTCTCTTGAAGAATAGCGTGAGCTTAAGTTGTCTCTGGATGAGACTTATGCTAGTGATATCTCTAAGCTAAAACTTGACCTTAAACATTCTAATGCCATTGCTTGTGATCTCAAGACTAAAAGTGACGAACTTGTTGAGGCTCATGAAAGACTTCTTGTGGACCATGAGAAAGTCAAAAAGGACCACAAGTCCTTAAAGCACGAACTCATGGCTCTCAAGAAGACACATGAGGAAACTAGTATCCAACTCACTAAAGAGATTAATACATTTTCTCCTATTATTGTGGTAGAGAAACCTAGTTCCTCTAATTCTTGTTGTGAGCATGTTCCTCTCATTGAGAAAAACGCTAGGTTGAAGGCAGCACTTGAGAAGGGACTTGTTTCGTGCATTCAAGGAGAGAAGAACCTTAATGATCTCTTGAGTTCCCAAAAGGAGGTCATTGCCAAGGAAGGCATTGGTTTTGGTGCAAGATCATCAAAGAAGAAGAACAAGAAGAGGAAGAACAAAAATAAGAAGGGCAAGGCCCCTTATCCTTCAAAGGAAGTCACCTTATTGAAGGAAGGGGAGAAGCCTCAAGAAAAGGTGGCAAAGGCCATTGAGGGTGGAGTGACCAAGAGTGGTTCCATCCCCAATGACATTGCCGGACCAACTAACCCCTCTTATGTTCTTTGTTGCATTAATGATGGGCATGTTTATGCAAAATTTGTTGGTTCTATTGATGAGTATATTTCATGGTCCATTTGGGTGCCTAAGACCCTTGTTACTAACACGAGAGGACCCATTCGTGAATGGGTACCTAAATCCAAGCATTGATCTTATGTAGGTGGCGACTTCTGGTGGAGGTTCATGGATACTTGATAGAGAGGTGATACGTCCAAAACGTATCGATAATTTCTGCTTGCTCCATGCATGTTTTGTCTGATATTGCTATGACCTAGATACACTTTCATACATTTTGATCATATTTGGAGTAACCTATTAACTCAGTGCACCCCAGTGCCAGTTCCTGTTTTCTGCTGTTTTTCTATTTCAGTTTTCCCCCATATAAAAAGTGCCAGAAAAATTCGGGAAAATTCAGATAAACAAATCAGCGTGACGGAAGCTTCGAGAAGAGCCCGGGAGGGGCCAGAGGGGAGCCAGGGGGCCCAGGCGGCCACCCGGCGCGGCCCCACCCCTGGCCGCGCCAGGGGGGCGCCTGGGGCCCCTGGTCCACCTCTGGCAGCCCCCTTCGCCTATTTATCCCCCGTCACGGGAAAACTCAGAACAAGAACCCTATTCCGCGAACTCGCCTCTGTTCCGCCGCCGTCGCGCTTCCAAGATCGGGAGCACCAGAAGACCTCTTCCCGGCACCCTGCCGGAGGGAGGATTGACCTCCGGGAGTCTCCTCTCCACCATGGATGCTCCCCGGATGTCTCGTGAGTAGTTTTCCTTGGACCATGGGTCCGTGATCAGTAGCTATGTGATGTTCTCCTCCCATCTTTGATCTTCATTGTTTAGACCTCGTGAGCTGCCCTACATGATCGAGGAACCTTTGTAATATTTCTATTGTTGCTATGTTGAGTTTGATCGGATCTGATGGATTATGAGATTATGTTCAGATTGTGATAGAGTAATATATTTGGTTCTTATCGCTTGTATTTTTGTTCCTAAGTAATTCTTGCATGCTCTCCGTTGTTGTTTATTGCTTTGGCCAAGTAGTAGGTAGTGACTGCAAGAGGGAGCGTTGTGCTAGATTGTGGGTTCATGCCTCCCCGATGACATGCTTGAGTGACAGAAACATGAGCCTAGGGGATGTGTTGTTGCCACAAGGGGGAAAACAACAGTGCTTGTAACCGCGGTTACAAGGATTGTTTACTTTACGCAAAGTTCTTTTTAATGCAGTTGTCTGTTGCTTTGGGTTTACACTTTGGGTGGGGCTCGCAACTTAATACCAGCGAGATGTTCTGGATAGATATCTCAAGGTGGATTATTAGTAGTAGATGCAGATGGATTTCGGTCTACTTATTTTGGCGTACTGCCCGTGCTTTTGAACCTCTTCCTTTCTTTTGTAGCATAGTTAGCATTGCGGTGCGTTCATAATCCTGTCAATTGCCTTTTTGTAATTTGTTTACCTCGCATAGCAAATTTTATCGTCTTTTGGGAGAGAGACATCACTAGCGAACATCACATATCCTAGTCCATATCCTCATTATTGTTTCCAAGCTATATTTACTTTTCCGCATTTACTTTCAAGTTGCTATCATTACCCCTTGCGTTTTATCATTTGTGAACAACAAGACCGGAGAGATTGACAACCTTTGTGAACTTCGTTGGGAACAAAGTTATCTGTGTCTGTGTGCAGGTCCGCGTCAGTTGCGCCGCTGACACCTACTTACCATCTCTGGAGTCCTACTGGAGACAAACCTTGGTATCTTCACTGAGGGAAAACTCGCTGCTGTACTGCATCACGCCTTCCACTTGGGGCCTACCAACGAAGGACGAGAAGCCAATAAGCAAGAGTATTTCTGGTGCCGTTGCCGGGGAATCCGAGTGTTAAGATAGGGGAGTTGCACACTACCCTTTACCTTTGTTTTTTTAGTCTTGTTAGTTTACCTTTTAGTTTTTATCTCAGTGTCCTTTATGAAAAACCACAAAAATAGTTGCTACCTTTTGCATTTGTCTTGCTTTTCCTATTTATGCTATCCTCACCATGGGTGATGAACCACCCAAATATGGTAGGATGGACATGTTTCACTTGGATCGTCTTCGATCAATTTGTGCTCGCGCTAAAAACCCAACCGACTTGGTTGAAGGAAAATCATTGGATGAGCACGCTCATTATACGCGGCACCGCCTATCTTAGAAAGGGAAACACTTATGGGATCAAATACTTGTTTCTTATTGCCATGCTAAAATTTTGTGCCACATTTATGATTGTACTTGCTGTTCTAATATAGATCATAAACACCTCCCTTTCCAATGTGAGTTTAATCAAAATGAGATCTTATCTTCTTATGCTAAAGGTGTTTATGATTACTTTGATGTTGAAAAGCTTGAAGAGTTTGTTGCTTTTAAAGGTGCCTATGAGATTGCTTCTTTGATTGAAAAGTATCACGATACTATTTTCGAGTCTGAAAAATTTGCAGTTCTTGCTTATTGCTTTGAGAATTATACTTCCAACGCTTATATTGATGATTTTAAAAATAGAATGCTTGCTGCCCGAGAAGAGGCTAATGATTGCTTTGATGAGGAATCCCATGATTCCGAGGACTCACTTGATACTTCCCTTTCTGATGAATTTAATACTTGCTTTGTTGATGGCCATGATGCCAATATGGATTATGCTTACGGAGATGAACTTGCTATAGTTCCTCGTGTTAAGCATGAAATTGTTGCTATTGCACCCACACTTGATTTTCCTATTTTCCTTTTGAAATCTCCAAATCATATTCCGGAGAATTTTCCTCTTATCAATACTCAATGTGATGGGTTGCATTTATCTTATGATCCTAAAAACCGTGTTGAAAATAATACACGTGTGCTTGTAGGTCATGAACAATATGATTTATATGATAGTTATATTCTTGATGTTGTTCATGATATTACTGAAAATTACTTTGAGAGAGGAAAGTTTGGTTATAGAAACTTCCATGTGACAAAAACACCTCTCTCTAAACTGAAACTTTCAAAGTTGTTCTTGTTCCACCTTCCTATGCATGTCACTTTGTGCTTCTTTGATTTATTTTCTTACAAGATTCCTATGCATAGGAAGTGGGTTAGGCTTAAATGTGTTTCAAATTTTCTTCTTGATGCTCTCTTTTGCTAAAATTCCCATTCTCTTGTGAGAGCATCTTTTATAATCTTTAAGCCTAGCTAATGGCTCTAAAGAAGCGCTTTCGGGAGGCAGCCCGCAACGAATTTAGGTGTTTCTTTTGCTTTTGTTGTGTCTTGATGATTGTTACTACTGTAGCAACATCATTGTATCTTTATTTTTCAACTTTGTGCCAAGTTATAGCCTCTTACGACAAGGGAAATAAAAGTTGTGACATGCTGTCCAGAAAACAGATTCTGTCCTCGTGACCAGAAAAATTCCAGAAAATTCCCAGTTCATCTTTTTGAGCTGAAGTTTTTACAAATATGCTCTATACAATTATGAAACTTCCGTATGTTCTGAGTTTTTTTATTTGAGTTGCAGAAGTGCCCCTAAAAAATTCTTTACTATCTGCTGTTCTGTTTTTCACAGATTCTGCCACGTTTTGCCTCTCCTAACTTTTGCAAACCTTAAGCTTTCTTTTTCTTTGCAAAAACTTTTTGGCACTCTTGAGAAACTGTAGCTCTTCAAGAATATCTTTATATCCAGTGGGGAAAAATTATTTATTAAGGGTACTAACCTCTCTAATCAGCTTATGATGAGTTGTGTATGAAGAGAGTTTTCAAGTGTGCGATAGAAGATGATGAAAGAAGATCCAGGAGTGTCAAGCGCTCAAGCTTGGGGATGCCCCCATGCATCCCCAATAAATATTCAAGGAGACTCAAGCGTCTAAGCTTGGGGATGCCCCCGTGCATCCCCTTCTCCATCAACAATCGTTAGTTCGTCCTTTGTCTCACTATATTTTTATCACTTCATGCGTTATGTGCTATGCTTGGAGCGTCTCGCTCTTAGTTTTTGTTTTTATTTTTCTTTAGCTTTGCTTGCTGTTAATAACAAGTTAGATCCTTTCTTACTTTGTGTGGGAGAGAAACACGCTCCACTTTCAAAATCTAGAACACATCATAGGATTTTTCCTGCCTATCTTTTTCCTGTTGTGTGTTCTTTATCTTTTCATAGCTACTGCCTTGTTTAGTTTTAGTTTTAGTTTTAGTTTTAGTTTGTCTTTAGCAAGAGCCTTGGATTTTGTTTAGTTTGTTGCTGGAACTCTTTTTAGTTTTCATGTTTATCTTGTTAAGAGCGTTGGTTGTTGCACTCAGTTGTGTCTTGTCTTGAAAGTAGGTAATTGAGGTTGCTATTTAATTTTAGTAGTAGCTTGCAATAGTTTTGAGGTATTGTTGTGAGTAATGTTTGGACTTTTGGTGTCAAGAGCCTTTGCCTACTAGTGATAGGTGTCGTATTTTGGGAAATCCGTGTTTATTTTCAAAACCTACAAAACTAGTTGAGAACTCTAGCTACTAGATGGATCACTACTCTTCTGAGGAGTCAAATATTAGAGCACACTCACGTACCATGAGTCGAGGATGCGCAAGGATAACCAAACCCCCATACACTCCTCCTCGGGGTACTTGTCTCTTTGTGAACCTCCTCATTAGATTGAGAGTTACCGATAATAAGTGCATCAGTTCTTCGGACTAATGTAAGTATTGAGAGTTGACACTTCCACCTTCCCATATTTTGCTAGCCTTTCCCGTGCCGTGCATTGCCTTCTTCTCACTCCGAGAGTTGGTTTCCACCTTCGCCGGTACGTCCAAACCCTTGGCATGATACGCTCTGTCATCATAAGCCTCCCTTTATCTTTCCTCAAAACAGCTACCATACCTACCTATCAAGGCATTTCCATAGCATTTCCGAGTTATATTGCCATGCAACATCCACCTCTTCATGACTTGATCTTCATGTCATACATGTTCCTGCTACACTGGCAGCGACATACCTTGCATACATCATGATAGTTACATCTTCTTTATGATTTTGAGTACCTTGTAAAGTGTGAAAGATCTCCTTTACCTTCTTGTAAAATAGAGTGTTTCCCTTAAGTGAGGAAAAGATCCCAAAGTGGACACATTAAAAGATCCCAAAGAGGACAAATGAGAGTTAAATAGAAAGAGCCATTAAGGCCACAAAAAATAAAAAAATACAAAAAAAATAGAAAAAAGTTAAAAAGAAATAAAAAGAGAGAAAGGGGCAACACTAATATCCTTTTTGATAGATCCACACTAGTACTCCCTTTATATCTTTGTACTCCATAGAGATGATCTTTTTGCATATAGTTTGGAGAGCTTCCTAGCTCGTATGTGCATCCGTTGCCTGGCAATCCCTACTCCTCACATCATATCTATCATTTGGCATCTCTTGCCTGTGATTGTCCTCATTGATGTGAGCCTTTCTTATCCTTTTTGTCTTCCTCCTCCACCATATTTTCTCTCTTTTCCATCCTAAGTGTCAACTCTCGTGCTTACGCTCATCCATTGCATGAGTACTCAAAATATCGAAAAGGAGTGGATCAAATTGACTTGTACCTGGCTAGTGGTCTGGGGACGAGTCAAGATAAGATTCCAAAGAGGACCAAGTGTGAAACTTTAGTAGATTGAGTTCTCAACAAAAATACTTTTTTCTCTCGTATTCCCTATCCTCCTTTCTTGCACGCAAACACCATTTGGAGACATTCGAGTCACGGACAACAAGAGCTCTTGCACCTTTTGTTCTTTTGTTACTTGTTTCAATGCTAATATAGACTCTTGCATGTTATGACTTGAATTGAATCTCTAACCTTGATTGCTTTACTTTTCAAAGTTCTTTTATGGTTGCTAGCATGTCACCACAGAAATTATGCTTGTTATCATTTACCTACTCGAGGACGAGCAGGAATTAAGCTTGGGGATGTTGATACGTCCAAAACGTATCGATAATTTATGCTTGCTCCATGCATATTTTGTGTGATATTGCTATGATCTAGATACACTTTCATACATTTTTGATCATATTTGAACTAACCTATTAACTCAGTGCACCCCAGTGCCAGTTCATGTTTTCTGCTGTTTTTCTATTTCAGTTTTCCCCCATATAAAAAGTGCCAGAAAAATTCGGGAAAATTCAGATAAAAAATCAGCGTGACGGAAGCTTCGAGAAGAGCCCGGGAGGGGCCAGAGGGGAGCCAGGGGGGCCCAGGCGGCCACCCGGTGCGGCCCCACCCCTGGTCCACCTCTGGCTGCCCCCCTTCGCCTATTTATCCCCTGTCACGGGAAAACTCCAGAACAAGAACCCTATTTCGTGAACTCACCTCTGTTCCGCCGCCGCCGCGCTTCCAAGATCGGGAGCACCAGAAGACCTCTTCCCGGCACCCTGACGGAGGGAGGATTGACCTCCGGGAGTCTCCTCTCCACCATGGATGCTCCCCGGATGTCTCGTGAGTAGTTTTCCTTGGACCATGGGTCCGTGATCAGTAGCTATTTGATGTTCTCCTCCCCTCTTTGATCTTCATTGTTTAGACCTCGTGAGATTCCCTACATGATCGAGGCACCTTTGTAATATTTCTGCTGTTGCTATGTTGAGTTTGATCGGATCTGATGGATTATGAGATTAAGTTCAGATTGTGATAGGGTAATATATTTGGTTCTTATCTCTTGTATTTTTGTTCCTAAGTAATTCTTGCATGCTCTCCGTTGCTGTTTATTTCTTTGGCCAAGTAGTAGGTAGTGACTCCTAGAGGGAGCGTTGTGCTAGATTGTGGGTTCATGCCTCCCCGATGACATGCTTGAGTGACAGAAACATGAGTCTAGGGGATGTGTTGTTGCCACAAGGGGGAAAACAACGGTGCTTGTAACCGCGGTTACAAAGATTGTTTACTTTACGAAAAGTTCTTTTTAATGCAGTTGTCTGTTGCTTTGGGTTTACACTTTGGGTGGGGCTCGCAACTTAATACCAGCAAGATGTTCTGGATAGATATCTCAAGGTGGATGATTAGTAGTAGATGCAGATGGATTTCAGTCTACTTATTTTGGCGTACTGCCCGTGCTTTTGAACCTCTTCCTTTCTTTTTTAGCATAGTTAGCATTGCGGTGCATTCATAATCCTGTCAATTGCCTTTTTGTAATTTGTTTACCTCGCATAGCAATTTTATCGTCTTTTGGGAGAGAGACATCACTAGCGAACATCACGTATCCCGGTCCATATCCTCATTATTTTTTCCAAGCTATATTTACTTTTCCGCATTTCCTTTCAAGTTGCTATCATTACCCCTTGCGTTTTATCATTTGTGAACAACAAGACTGGAGAGATTGACAACCTCTCTGAACTTCGTTGGGAACAAAGTTATCTGTGTCTGTGTGAAGGTCCGCGTCAGTTGCGCCGCTGACACCTACTTATCATCTCTGGAGTCCTACTAGAGACAAACCTTGGTATCTTCACTGAGGGAAAACGCGTTGCTGTACTGCATCACACCTTCCACTTGGGGCCTACCAACGAAGGGCGAGAAGCCAATAAGCACGGGGCTACAATTCATATGACCGGAAGCAAGGAGATGTTGGTGGACATTGATTTTGAACCATCTCGAACCACACGTGTCCAATTCTGTGATGCAAACACGTCAAAGGTATTAGGTCTTGGCAAAGTAATAATTTCTCCAGACTCGTCCATTGAGAAAGTATTACTAGTTGAGACTTTTGCCTTTAATTTACTATACGTTCGTCAACTTGCCATGATGGGCCTTTGCACTTTCTTTGATAAAGACATGGTCACCTTGATGTGGAGCAAAACTCTTAAAGTAGTCTTTGTTGGACACGTGGAGGACGATATGTATGTGGTGGACTTTTCAAAAGTCCCCACCAAAATCGCCATGTGTCTAATGGCTAAAGTTGACGTGGGATGACTTTGGCACCGCCGACTAGCCCATGTCAATATGAGGTCTTTGCAAACACTTCTCAAGGGTGAGCATGTCATTGGACTAACCAATGTTAGCTTTGCCAAAGATCGTGCTTGTAGGGCATGCATTGAAGGGAAGCTACATGAGAAGAATCATCGCGTCAAGAATATCATCTCCACCAAGAGGCCTTTGGAGCTCCTTCACATGGATCTCTTTGGGCCTCCCTCATATGATAGTCTTGGCAGAAAGAAGTATTGCTTGGTTATTGTGGATGACTACTCAAGATATACATGGGTGTATTTCTTCAAGAAGAAAAGTGAGACCCAACAAACCGTCATCGAGTTTGCCAATGAAGCTCAACGTCAACACAACTCAAAGATTTTGGCTAGAAGTGACAACGACACCGAGTTCAAGAACTACACCTTGGATGAATTCCTTGGGGATGAGGGGATCAAACATCAATACTCCGCTGCATATACCCCTCAACAAAATGGTGTTGCGGAGAGGAAGAATCGCACTCTGATTGATGCGGCAAGAACAATGATTGCAGAGTTCAAGAGTCCATACAACTTTTGGGCTGAGGCCATCAACACTGCTTGTCATGCAACCAACCGTCTTTATCTCCGCAAGATGTTGAACAAAACTCCGTATGAGATCATCACCGGGAAGAAGCCCAACATCAAGTATTTTCGGGTATTCGAGTGTAAGTGTTTCATTCTTAAGAAGGGTGCTCGTTTGTCTAAGTTTGAGTCTAAGACAAATGAGGGCATATTTGTTGGTTATGCTTCAAACTCTCACGCCTATAGAGTCTATAACAAGTCTTCCGGACTTGTTGAAGAATCTAGCAACGTGGAGTTCGATGAACATAATGGCTCCCAAGTGGGGCAAAGTGCTCTTAATGATGTAGGTGATGAAATTCCTCCTCAAGCCATAAGAAGAATGGGTGTGGGTCATTTCCTACCCGTTGAGGAACCCCTTGTGGTGGAAGGAGAAGGACAATGCTCTATGCATGTGGAGCCATCACCTCCTCAAGATCAACAAGAAAACCAAGAACAAGATGAAGGCCCTCCCTCGCCCGAACAAGGTCAAGGTCAAGATCCAATCATTGATGATGGTGTTGCACCAAATGATGACCAAGATCAAGTTCTCGTTCAAGGGCAAGCTCAAGATGATGAGCAAGTCCTTGAAGGTGCTCCTTCTTCCGAAGATGGTCCTCTCGAGACATCTCAAGAAACTTTGGAAGAAGAAAGAGTTCGTCAAGCACTCAAGATTGCATCTCGGTTAAAGTCACAAGATCTCTTGGTGGATCAAGTGCTCGGAAGCATCCAAAAGGGGGTAACAACTCGTAGTCAATTGAGAAACTTTTGTTCCCATAATGCGTTTGTTTCTTGTGTTGAACCCCAAAAGGTAGGTGAGGTGCTTGAAGATCCGGATTGGCTTGAGTCCATGCATGATGAACTCAACAACTTCAAGCGCAACAAGGTGTGGTCATTAGTGGAAAGACCCAAAGGTGATCATAATGTTATTGGGACCAAGTGGTATTCAAGAACAAGCAAGATGCACTTGGTATTGTCATCCGGAACAAGGCAAGGTTGGTGGCACAAGGTTTCTCCCAAGTCGAAGGTATTGACTTTGGTGAAACGTTTTCCCCCGTGGCTCGCCTTGAGTCCATTCGTATTGCTCTTGCTTATGCTTCACATCATAACTTCAAGTTATATCCAATGGATGTGAAGAGTGCTTTTCTTAATGGTCCCATTAATGAGTTGGTATATGTCAAGCAACCCCCCGGGTTCGAGGATCCCAATTTCCCTAATCATGTCTATAAACTCGACAAGGCGCTCCATGGCCTTAAGCAAGCACCACGCGCTTGGTATGAGCACCTTACCGAGTTCTTAGTCGATTATGGGTTTGAAATTGGGCAAATCGATCCCACTCTTTTTACTAAGAGGGTTGGTGGGCAATTGTTCATATGCCAAATATATGTTGATGATATTATCTTTGGTTCGATTAACCAATCTCTTAATGAAGAATTTTCTAAGCTAATGACCAACAAGTTTGAGATGTCTATGATGGAGAGTTGGAGTTCTTTCTCGGTTTTGAAGTAAAGCAATTGTCAAGAGGAACTTTCATCAACTAAGCCAAATATACTCAAGACATGCTCAAGAGGTTCAAGTATGATGGTCTTAAAGGAGCCAAGACCCCCATGCCACTCAACTGTCAACTTGACCTCGACCTGAACGGCAAAGAGGTAGACCAAAGGGAGTATCGTTCTATGATTGGTTCTTTGTTGTATCTTTGTGCATCTAGGCTGGATATCATGTTGAGTGTGGGCATGTGTGCAAGATTTGAATCCGCACCAAAAGAGAGTCACATAGTGGCTGTCAAAAGAATCTTTTGATATTTGGTTCATACCCCAAACTTTGGGTTGTGGTATCCTCATCGGGTACACGGATTCGGATTGGGCGGGAGACAAGGTGGAAAGGAAGTACACTTCCAGAGGATGCCAATTCCTTGGTAGGTCTTGTGTGAGTTGGTCGTCCAAGAAGCAAAATTGTGTTTCCCTCTATACGACCGAAGCCGAGTACATTGCCGCCGCAAGTTGTTGTGCTCAATTATTATGGATGAGGCAAACTTTAAAGGATTATGGTGTCACTTGTGACAAACAGCCTATTTTATGTGACAATGAAAGTGCTATCAAAATCGCTTACAACCCCGTTCAACATAACAAGATGAAGCATATTGAGATTCATCATCATTTTATTCGAGATCATGTGAAGCGGGGTGATATTGACCTTTCTGATGTGGGAACCGGAGATCAACTTGCGGACATTTTCACCAAGCCCTTGGATGAAGAAAGGTTCCGAGAGTTAAGGCATGAGCTAAATATCATTGATTCAAGTAATGCGGTTTGAAGACTTTCCCACACTCCCCATCTCAACATGAAGTCTAGCTTGGATGTCGGCATGGACATAGGGGGAGTGTTGCTTAATTCATAGGCAACCACTACACCTATTATGCAAAAAGAGATAAAATTCTTTCACTATGGTCACTTTCGGCGGCTATCATGGTCACCCAAGGTGACAACGGTGCTTCAAAGAAGAGCATTGGCAATGAACCCGAGATACATCTTTGTGGTGTCATACCAAACAAGTTCAAACATGGTGGCTTCGGCCACCGCCCCTCTCTTTGGGAGGGTTGGTTCTTGTTTGTGTGTGTCTCTTTTTGTTTTGAGTTGCATTTTGATCACTCCGAGATTGCTCGCGCTTCTCCGGATTGGTTTTGATCTCGGAGTGTTATCATCCCGCTGAAGTTTTCGAGTCTCCAACCCAAGCCCATCCCCCTAAAACCTTCGATGCAAAAGCTCACCTCTTATTGATACTTGGGTATGCGGTCCTGTTGTCAGCGGTACTACCGCTCGCAGGCACGGTACTACCGCTCCCAAGGTACTACCGTGCCACTTGAGGTACTACCGCTGTACCCAGGAAGATGTATAACCGAAGGGGTATGGGGAGTTCCTCCCCATACCCCCATTCAGTTACTCCATCATCCTGTCTGCAGCACCGGCGGCCGCGCCGATGCCCACCCTTGGTGCGTTGACTCTGTGCCGTCTTTCTTCGTTCTCCTCCGGTGGGATCGATCCCCACCCTCCCCGAGTTCCATGGACACCGGTATTGCCCCGTTTCCCTTCTCCATTGGTTCAGTTCTCCATTGGTTCAGTTTCTTGAACTTTGTTGCTAGGGCAATACTTGTAGATCCACTAGGTTTTTGGCTATGCCTAGGCACTTTGAGAACTTGGATAGATTGCTAGATAGGAATGAAGTAGATGTGTTGGATTAGTTTGAGTTTTTGGAACCCCGGTAGTACCGGATCTCAGATCCATGCTCTGTGCACCAGGACAGTACTACCGCTGGTCCCGTTGCGGTACTACCGCGGGTACCAGCGGTACTACCGCTTGGCGATACTACCATACCAAGAGCGGTACTACCGTGATTCCTGAAACTGACACTTATCCAACAAATTTGCTTTGTTCACCTGTGTCCGGGCTCTTGCATCTCATGTGTTTTTGTTTTCTGGTTCTCTCTGTTGGTGTTGGTCAGGTGATGGCTCTCGTCGGAATCCCAAGCGCAAGGCCTTTGGCCATCCTGGTGTTTCCTTCAAGAAGACTGCTCAGAAGAAGGAACCTGTCAAGCCTGTATCAAAAATTTCACTTCACGAGTACAAGGCATACCGTGAAGTCAATCCGTACCGCGAGGAGCAAGACCCAGAGTTGGTTGGCACTCAGTTCTGGAATAATACTCAGAGGGATGTGTTCCATATGATTCTGAAGCACAGGAAGAACAAGTATGTTCCTATGTGAAGTCTGTCCAACTGAGGCATATGCGGGATCACCCTGAGTACTTTGGAGAGGCATATGCCCTATGTGAGCAGTTTGGGATTCTGGATATCATCTCCTTCAACAAGAGGTTCGATGCCGAGCTCCTTGCCCTGTTCTGTGCCACAGTGCACTTCACCAACCGCGAAGATTGGACCATCATTTGGATGTGCAAGGATGAGCAGGTGAGCTGCACCTGGGGGGATTTCATGACGGATCTGCACATTCCCGTCTCCACTAAGGATGAGCCAGTGGGTGTCCGACCACCCACCGAGGGGAATGCCAAGAGAAAGAGTTTGTTGGGTCCGTATCAGACAACTATTACCTATACTGGTGCCAAGGGAAATCAGAAGTACAGAGTGGTTCTCTGCCCGTTCTTGGACATCATCCACCGCATCTTCAGGACATCTATGTTTCCCCGGGTGGGCAATCTGGACATGGTTCACAGCTACCTGGTGATCATTCTTCTCCTCTGTGTGGATTGCAAGGGCACCACACAGACCTTGGATGTATGTGGCATCATGTGGGAGGAGCTCTACCTTGATGTGATGGAACGAAAGGTTCCAATTTATGGCCCATATCTGCAGGTCCTCTTCGAGATCACTTGGGCAGCTACTTTTGAGGCGGTGGATCTTCCCGTTGGGCCTCTGACTATTCACGAGGAGGTCCAGCTGCGCATCAAGGACAACTGGGTTGGAGGTCATGGTCCTGCTCATGACTCTCCACCTCCAGCCGGATCAGATGAGGAGGTTCAGGAGGAACCGGAGGCTGGTGGCGGCAGTATTCCCCGCACTCGCTCTGGTGCGAGCTTTGTCGTTGGTGGTTCCTCTTCTGCACAGGGCCCTGAGAATCCTGGATGGGCTGCCAAGCTCACCAGGAAGGTGAAGCAGCTCTTTTGCCTTCAGTCTGACATTCAGCACAGGATGTATGAGGCCCATAAGAGGGAGAAGCTGAACCGTAGGCGTCAGAACGCTTTCTACAGGTCTCAGGGGATGGATGTGCCGGAAGGGTCCGAGAAGAACATCACTCCAGAGGATAAGTGGATCTCCAAGTTCAGCCAGTGGGATCTCACTAATGATGTGCCTGGCCCCTCTTCCACCTCTCAACAGCCAGCTATTGACCACCCAGAGGCAGCAGTGGAGTCGGAGGAGTCTGATAAGGATGGGGACTATGACGAGGACGGGTAGTCCATCACCGTGGGGCGCTAGGTCGCTCTCTGCCTTTTTGGCGTCTCGATGCCAAAGGGGGAGAGAGTTTTAGGATTCCGTTTTGCATCTTCTCAGGGTTGGGCAAGTCACAAGCGTGTTTTAGTTGTTTCATTTGCTCCGCTTGTGAACTCCAGTTGTTTGCTTTGGTTTTTAGTCCGTCTTGTGAGACTTCCGTGATATATGGTGTGAGACATATGCTATCCTATGTTCGTAATCTTATTGTCTGGTTATGAGATTCTATGTTATGACTTATTATATTTATGTTCTCATATTTGTTATTCCTAACTAAGTATGGCCTAGTTTATAAAATATAGGGGGAGTCTCTTCCTTATGTGTGTGTCTTGCATTCCAAAGGCATATCTAAATTGATGCACACATCTAGGGGGAGCCTGTCTATATTTTCTAAATAAATGGCATGTTTTAAATTCCCTATCGTTTCACTGTGCAAATCTTGTGTTGTCATCAATACACCAAAAAGAGGGAAATTGATAGGGCATATTTCCCCGTGATTGGTTTTAGTGATTGATGACAATACATTTGCGGATTAACCGGTTGCGATGAGAATTTCAGATAATTATATTCAAGTCATAAGACGGTTATTGCCCCCTCGGTGAATGAAGCGTGAATATGGAGTTTTTCTTTCGATTTCCTTTTTGGTAATTTGAGTCGTAGGAAAACCGTACTATGAAGAGGGGATCCGCTGTGGAATGGTGGGTGGAATCATCACACATTCTCACTTTCTGCACCCACATATTTCCCTTGCGTCGTGGAGGTGTGGAACTTGGTGGCATTGGCTCCCTGGCTCTGCCAAGGCGGTAGTACCGCGCCGCGGTAGTACCGGGACCAAGTCCCGCACCCACTACCGGAAACCCACTAGACTCTGCGGTAGTGGGGACGACACTGGGGCTCGGTAGTACCGCGGAGCGGTAGTACCAGTCTCGGTGCGGTAGTACCGCTCCACGGTAGTACCATGGACCAGTACCGCACCCACTACCGGGATCCCTCTAGACCCCGGGGTAGTGGGCATGGCACTGGCCCTCGGAAGTACCGTGGAGCGGTAGTACCGTGCTAGGTACGGTAGTACCGCATCCACTACCGGAATTCCTCTGAACTCCACGGTAGTGGGGACGGTAGTGACCCTCGGCAGTACCGAGCGGTTCTACCGTGGTTGGTGGGCTGCCAACGGCTGCATTTATGCCCACCTATAAAAGGGGGTCTTCTTCTTCTTCATTGAGACACACCGCATTTATTGATCTCACCTCCATTGACGCCCAAGCTCCATTCTTGCCCGATCTCCCTCCCTAGCCATCAAAACTTGTTGATTCTCTAGGGTTTGGAAGAGGAGGCCCCGATCTACACTTCCACCAAAGGATATTTGATTATCCCCATTAATCCCGTGTGGATCTTGTTACTCTTGGGCACGTTGGTGCCCTAGAAGGAAGAGTTCACCTCGAAGCCACATTCCATTGTGGTGAAGCTTCGTGGTTTCGTTGCGAGCCTCCAATTAAGTTGTGGAGATTGCCCCAACCTAGTTTGTAAAGGTTTGGTTGCCACCTTCAAGGCCTCCTCGTAGTGGATCACGACATCTTGCATTGGTAAGAGTGTGAGGAGAAATAGGGTGGCCCTCGTTGGCTTCGTGTGAGCATTGTGCTCCTCACCCTCTCCAAACGGAGACATACTTCTCGAAAGAGGAGGAACTTCGGTAACATATCCTTGTCTCCCGTGTTCCCTTTACCTTTACTTTGTGCAAGTTATTTTCCTCGCATTTATCTTGCTTGATTTTGTTGTGTTGCACTAGTTGGCATTTAGGTTGTTCACATAGTTTGCACATCTAGACAACTTATATTTATTGTTGAGCCTAATTTTTTAAGAAAACCTTAAAAAAAATTAGTCCCCTATTCACCCCCCCTCTAGTCGACATTCTGATCCTTTCATCCGTTACACGGGCAAGTTATTCTTATGGAGTTGATAAAACTTGATCTTTTTTGCTTCATGCCTAGATAAAAGGCATAAAACAAAGAGCTTACTGGAGGCAACCCAAGTTGTTTTTTACATTCAGTTTTAGTGGTCTTGATGGTTGTTGCCATTGTAGCAACATCATTGTATCTTTATTTTCAAGCTTTGTGCCAAGTTTCATGTAACATCCCGGGATTTTCACCTGAATTAAAAAATTTGTTTGTTGCTTTATTTCGCTGATTGCTATAATTGTTTGTAGTATTTGCTTCGCTGATTTATTAATCGGTGAATATTTCCCCCCTAATTCTCGTATCGGATGCGGGACCAAACCTTTTACCAACGGCGCACGACCGTTGCGACACCGGGTTTCACCCGAGCACCGTTGCAACTTTCGGCACAAGACCAGCCATCGCCATCGGAACGAAAAACCCCATTTAATAATTAAATGGATTATTTTATTGGGCGCCGGAAAATATTATCGGAACGATATCGAAGTGAGGTACGATTTATGGGATCGACGCGCTGAGCGCGTGGTTCGAGATTTCGTCTGAATCGGAGGTCGTATGCACTCCCGATGGTCAGAATCGTGGAGTACCGGACGCGAGAGGGAAAACCCGAGGGCTTTTGCATAAACTTGCCAGCCAGACCACCTATATAAAGATCACCACTCTCCCACCTCTTTCTAGAGTTTCCCTCTGGTAAAAATAGCAGCCACCCCCTTATCTATCTCAGATCTACCTCCCCACAACCCTCCACCTCGAAACCCTAGCTAGTAGCCTTCACAACCGTTGATCTTCAGATCGAAGGGCTCTCAAGAAGCCACGTCACCCCAAGTCCCCCACCGCCAGCTCTAGTGACCTGGGCCTGCAGGGCGCCGCCGGACCGCTGCTGGGCCGCAGCAAGCCCGTTGCGTCGCCGTTCCCGTGGAGGAGCTCCTCTCGGCGACCCCGCCGCCTCCACCTCCGGCCAGCGAGCTCCAGCCATGCCGCCGCACTACAGGTCGCCGGCATCGCCCCCCTCCTCCTTCCACGCATCCCTCACCTCCTTCCTCTACGCCTCGCAGGGCCATGGCTGCCGCCGCGCCATGGACAGGCTCAGGTCCGAGCCGAGCTCTCTCGTCGCACCTCACGGCTAACGCCGGCCTCGCCGGGCCAGGACCTCGCCCCCGCCTCGGCCAACCGCCGGATCCGGCCGCCACGGCCTGGATCTGCGCGTTTCCAGCCTCCCACGCCCGCGCTGCTCACCGGCGCCCTGCCGCCTCGCCGGGATGGCCACCGGCGTCAAAGTCCTACTCGGCAGCGTCCCGATCGGGACGAGGCAGCAATGACCGCTCGACTGGGCCGCCGCCCGCTCGTGGGTTTCCGCGGCTAAGTCGGCCCGCCAGCGCCTCCCAGCGGGCCCGGTCGCCCTCTAGCACCTGTAGGCGCGCCTCCGCTAAGCTTCGCCCACCGCCGGCCTAGGCCTTGGCCCAACAAGGTGAGCCCCCCTTTGTTTTCTCTTTTTTATTTTGCTGTGCTGCGAGCTGGGCTGGCCCAATAGCTAGGTAGCGCCCATGGGCTTTTTTTTCCAGCGCCCTCTAGCTTAGGCCCGTTAGCGTAGATTCGGCCCAGTGCTTGTTTATTTATTTTTCTAGGCTTATAAAATGGCAGATTATAATAGATTTTTGTGGTAGCTATATCTTTTAGACCGTAGCTCGGATCGCGGCGCGTTAAACATGAAAATTGCTTAGTTTTTTGTGTGGAATAATAAAATGTTACCTTATTCATGTTTTCACTTGTCTACATGTTGTTTCACTGCTATTTACATTGAATGCCACCGTAAATATAATAGGTCGTATCTTTTTAACCGTTGCTCCGTTTAAAATGTTTCCTATATGTAACTTGACTAGAATTTCGTGTAGGTTGTGAATATGATGCTCTTGATTGCTAATAAAAAATATAAAATATGCTTTAGGTCAAAGCAATACAAAATTCCATTTTTATCGCGGGGTCCGCAATAGTTGCCATGTATAGGTTTAACCCCCCCCCCACTTAAAGTGACTAGGTTACATAGTTTATTTATGCTTCACCTCTTGTACCGTTTGTGTGCTATGCCATGCTTGGGTGATATGCCATGTTAACAACCTTTTCTCATCTTGTGTTGCTAAACAACTTGAACCATTCTAAATGTGTGGTATCGTCGTGTGTGACGAATACTCCACTTGACCTGTTAGTAACCGCTCTCGACGATAGATGCGTTACCCGTGTGTTGTATCGTGTGCCCTTCTTTATGTTGCTTGCTCATGATTGCTTCGTAGTAATAGATGCTTGCTCGTCGATTGCCTTTTCCAGTGTTTACCTCTTGTGTGCTTCCGCGGGTACCTCTCGGAGACGATGCGAGCTTGTGATCGACTAACCTTCGGTTTCGTCTTCTCATCAGGTAAGGGGGGCGTATATCATGCTTATAACTTTCAGCTCACTCGCGCCTAGGTGTAGGATAGAATGATTGCTTGATACTACCACTTCATATTCATGCCTCTCAAATAAACCCAAACAACCATGTCCTTCACATCACAGCAAACCTTGTTCGGCTATGTTACTATTGCTCGCAGCTCAGCCACTGCTTAGTATGCATGCTAGGATGTTATCAACTGTTATCCTTTTAATCCTTGGATTGGGCTATTGATACGTCCAAAACGTATCTATAATTTATGCTTGCTCCATGCCTGTTTTGTGTGATATTGCTATGATATTGATGAACTTCCATACACTTTTGATCATATTTGGACTAACCTATTAACTCAGTGCACCCCAGTGTCGGTTCCTGTTTTCTGCTGTTTTTCTATTGCAGGTTTCCCCCATATTAAAAGTGCTCCAAAAATTCGGAAAAAATCCAATAAAAAAAATCAGCGCAGAAGAAGCTTCGGGAATCACCGAGGGGGGGCCAGAGGGGACCCACCAGGGCCCCAGGCGCCCTCCCGGCGCGCCCTAGGGTGGGGCCGCCTGGACCCCTGGTGGCCCCCCTGGCTGCCCCTTCGCCTATTTATTCCTCGAGACGTGAAACCACCGTGACGGGAACCCCTTTTCGCGATCTCTCCTCTGTTCCGCCGCCGCCGTGCTTCCAAGATCGGGAGCACTAGAAGACCTCTTCCCGGCACCCTACCGGAGGGAGGAACAACCTCCGGGAGCTTCTCCACCACCATGGATGCTTCCCGGATGAACCGTGAGTAGTCCACCTTGGACCATGGGTCTATGATCAGTATCCATGTGATGTTCTCCTCCCCTCTTTGTTCTTCATGGATTAGACCTCGTGAGCTGCCCTACATGATCGAGGCACATATGTAATATTTCTGTTGTTGCTATGTTGAGTTTGCTGGGATCCGATGGATTATGAGATTATGTTCAGATTGTGTTTGAGTAATATATTTGATTCTCCTCTTTTATATTTATGTTCTAGAGTAATTCTTGCATGTTATCCATTGTTGTTTATTGCTTTGGCCAAGTAGTAGGTAGTGACTCCAAGAGGGAGCGTTATGCATGATTGTGGGTTCATGCCCCTCGATGACTAGCTTGAGTGACAGAAACATGAGTCTAGGGGATGTGTTGTTGCCACAAGGGGGAAAACAACGGTGCTTGTACTTGCGGGTGCAAGGATTGTTTACTTTACGCAAAGTTCTTTAATGCAGTTGTCCGTTGCTTTGAGTTTACACTTTGGGTGGGATTCGCAACTTAATACCAGCGAGATGTTCTAGATAGATATCTCAAGGTGGATGATTAGTAGGTAGATGCAGATGGATTTCGGTCTACTTGTCCATGCTTTTGAGCCTCTTCCTTTCTTTATAGCATAATTAGCATTGGTTTGCGCACATAATCCTGTCAATTGCCCAACTATAATTTGTTTACCTCGCATGGCTATTTTATCATATTTTGGGAGAAAGACATCACTAGTGAACATCATAGGACCCCGGTCCATATTTCCAATACTGTTTACACCCACTATCAATTTACTGCTTTATTTACTTTTCCGTTGCTATCACTATCATTATTATCCCGTGCGTTTTATCCTTTGTAAACAAGAAGGCCGTAGGGATTGACAACCTCTCTGTACTCGTTGGGAAGCAAATTTATTTGCTGTGTGTGCAGGTCCAGGAGAAGCAAGTGATTGTCTTCAAACGGCGCATCACTTGCCGAACCACCTACTTATCGTTGTTGGAGTCCTATTGGTTCGACACTCAACCTTAGCATCTTCGCTAAGGGAAATTGTCGTTGTCTACATCTCAACCTTCCACTTTGGGTAACCAACGAGGGGGCGTTAAATCGTACCATCAGCTATCATATTTTTATATTGTTGTGAATGATATGATTATTATAATGTTGACTATATTCGACGAAGGATGGAAGGTCTAGGCTATCCCGACCCGACGCTTTGTTCCATTCGAGTCACCTAGGAGCCGAGTTACGGGTATTGTGTCTCTTGACGAGCGTGTCTAACCGCGTGTGGGATACTATGGGGTCCCCTCTTCTTACCTACCTAGCTTCAAACATTTGTAGTGGTGGCCCAAGCTGATTTACCATTTGAAACCGTGTGTGTGTCTGGTTTCGTGGCCAGCAGATTTAAAAAAAACATGGGCCAGCGGAGATATGGTTTCTCTGTTGGTCCACGCTGGCGAGCTAGGGAAGTCCCCTGCTGTTCAGGCAAGGCAAACCCCGACCTTGGCCATACGGAAGAGTCCGATCCGAGAGCGTGGGCGGCTTTTGGGTTGGGTGTCGACTCCCCGGGGGCCACCCAGATTTGTTCGTTGTTAGTTAGAGGGACCTGTCGTTTCGGATCTCTCGGAACTAAATCATAAAATGGTTGCCTATGATGGGTAGCAACTGAGAGAGATAGGCATGCGTGCAGAGCCTTTTAATGGGCAGTTGGTACACCCCTGCAGGGTTAAAACTTTTCGAGAAGCCGTGTCCACGGTTATGGACGACTTGAGACCTACTCCTTGTTCATAGACAACAACAACTGAGATAATCTTAACAACTTGATCAACGTGTGTGTGCCTTGATTGCTTCTTCTTCGTCGGGATGCGAAGAGGAGGACAAGGATAGGATATGTGTTATGTTTGCGTAAGTAGCTGATATCAAGACTTGTTGGAGGCGATTCCTCATCGAATGCTTGGTTCTCATCTTACTCTAAAATAGACCGTTAGCCACTCATATATTGCTAGTGCGTCTGCAACCTGGCCACTACCCCCATCTTACCCGTGAGAAGTTAGTTACAAGACTTTTGATATAGCTCACATCTTTCTTTTTCTCTTTTACGCACGTTATGCAACGATCTTGGACTTTAGAGGAGTGATACGTCCAAAACGTATCTATAATTTCTGCTTGCTCCATGCATGTTTTGTGTGATATTGCTATGATCTAGATATTCTTTCATACACTTTTGATCATATTTGGACTAACCTATTAACTCAGTGCACCACCGTGCCAGTTCTTGCTTTCTGCTGTTTTTCTAATTCAGTTTTCCCCCATATAAAAAGTGCTCCAAAAATTCGCGAAAAATCAGATAAAAAATCAGCGCAGAAAAAAACTTCCGGAAGGACCTGAGTGGGGCCAGAGGGCCACCACCAGGGGCCCAGGCGCCCTGGTGGCGCGCCCCAGGGTCTGGCCGCGCCAGGGGGGCGCCTGGACCCCTGGTGGCCCCCCTGGTGCCCCCCTTTCGCCCTATTTTTACCCCCGCGGAGGAAACCCTTATCCCAGACCCCTTTTCTCCAGAAGCAATTCCGATCTCCGCCTCCATCGCCATCAAGTTTCGGGGGGACAGAATTCCTATGCCGACACACTGCCGGGACAGGGAAGTGCCCCCGGATTGATCTCCATCGCCGTTGCTTCCCTCCTCCATGAAGCGGGAGTAGTTCTCCCTCGGGGCTGAGGTTTCTACCAGTAGCTATGTGTTCTTCTCTCTCTCCCATGATGTGATCTTCGTTGTGATAATAGGCTATGTTAATCTAGGGTGATCCCATGCTATTTCCCCTGCCTCTATGTATTGGATTGATGTACTCAATTGATCTTATCTAGTATAATCCCCGAGACCAAGGTGACAGCGGTCTATTGGACATGGGTTAGAAGAATATTATCATGAGTGATTTCCTCTTTTGTGTGTGGATTAAAGATTGAGAGTCTCTTTGTGCATGTCTTTGACTATCCTTTAGATATGTTGTGGTGATTGTGGTACTCTCTTTGGATGGCCGCGGTGACATTGGGAAATCCATAGATTGAGAACTACAAACTCTGAGGTGTGCTTTTGTAGCCCTACACAATTCTCGTCCTCTCTTGACCACAAAGGAATGACCTCCGAGTACGTCGCCATTGCATGTTTTATGGGAAATATCATGTGATTAGACTATGTTAATGGTGTTGGGAGTTACCACTAGTGAAAGTATGAAACCTAGGCCTTGTTTCCATCATTGTTACACCATTTGCACTCACTTTTGTTACTTGTTTCTTTGCTGCACTTTTTATTACAAATTTATATTACTTCGTTTTATCACACCTATCACCCATATTTACCATCTCTTCGCCGAACTAGTGCACCTATACAACTCCTAGTTGTATTATGTGTGTTGGGGACACAAGAGACTTCTTGTATCTTAATTGCAGGGTTGCTTGAGAGAGACCATCTTCAACCTCTACTTCCCTGAGTTCGATAAACCTTAGGTCATCCACTTGAGGGAAATTGTTGCTGTCCTACAAACCTCTGCGCTTTGAGGCCCAACATAGTCTACAAGAATAGAAGCGTGCGTAGACATCAAGCTATTTCTGGCGCTGTTGCTAGGGGAGGTGAGTGCTTGAAGGTATATCTTTAGATCTTGCAATTAAATATTTTCGTTTCTTGTTTTTATTTTCACTAGTTAGGCCTTATAGGAAACAACAAAAATATTATGAGAGAGCTTTATGAGCTCTATCTGGAGTTAGGACATGAAGTGTTTGAGGAGGAGATCAAAAAGCCTATGGAGCTTTATTATTTGAACAACACTCATGATAGTACTAATGTTACTAGTATGTCTTCTTTGAATACCTTTGATCCTAATGATATGCAAAGCTATAAGCTTGGGGATGCTACGTTTTATGAAGATGATCTTTTTAGCCCCCCAAATTTTGATGAGGAAATTTATTTTGATGATACTTTGCCTCCTATCTATGATGATTATTGTGATGACACTTATGCTATAAAGAATGAATGTTTGGAAGTTTATCATGATAAGAATGATTCATGTGATAGCTATTTTCTTGAGTTTGCTCCCAATATTACTAATGAGAAGGATTTTGCTTATGTGGAGAGTAACAAAATTTCTATGCTTGTGGATCATGATAAGAATTTTTTATGTGATACTTATATTGTTGAGTTTATTCATGATCCCACTGAAAAATATTATGAGAGGGGAACATATGCTTATAGATATTTCAATAATATCAAGTTCCCTCTCTTTATGTTGAAGGTTTTGAAGTTGCACTTATTTTGGCTTCCTATGCTAATCTCTTTATGCTTCAATGAGTTATTTCTCTACAAGATCCCTTTGCATAGGAAGCATGTTAGACTTAAATGTGTTTGGTATTTGCTTCTTGATGCTCTCTTTTGTTCTTCAACTCTTATTCCTTATTCCTATGAGAGCATCATTAAAAATCTTAAGCCTATCTTTATGGCTATAAAAAAGAGCTCTAGGGAGACAACCCTTGTTATCTTTAGTTTGAGTTTTTACTTTCAGTTTTTAGTGGTCTTGATGATTGTTACTACTGTAGCAACATCATTGTATCTTTATTTTCAATCTTTGTGCCAAGTCTAGCCTCCGATTGCAAGAAAGTTCAAAAGTTCTGACATGCTGTCCAGAAAACAGATTCTGTCCTTGGACGGAAAAATTAGCCTAAAATCACCAGATCATCTTTTTGATCTAATTTTTTTTGACAGCGTGCTCCATACAATTGACTTTCGAGCGTATGTTCTGAGTTTTTTGATTCGAGTTGCAGAAGTACCCCTAAAAAAATTTTTACTACCTGCTATTCTGTTTTTCACAGATTCTTCTATGTTTTGTCTCTCCTAACTTTTGCAAACCTTAAGCTTGATTTTTCTTTGCAAAAACTTTTTGGAAATCTTGAGAAACAGTAGCTATTCAAGAATATATTTATATCCAGTGCATAAAAATTATTTATTAAGGGTACTAACCTCTCTAATCAGCTTATGATGAGTTGTGTATGAAGGGAGTTTTCAAGTGTGCGATGGAAGATGATGAAAGAAGATCCAGGAGTGTCAAGCGCTCAAGCTTGGGGATGCCCCCATGCATCCCCAATAAATATTCAAGGAGACTCAAGCGTCTAAGCTTGGGGATGCCCCCGTGCATCCCCTTCTCCATCAACAATCATCAGTTCGTCCTTCGTCTCACTATATTTTTATCAATTCATGCGTTATGTGCTATGCTTGGAGCGGCTCGCTCTTAGGTTTTATTTTTAGTTTTATTTAGCTTTGCTTGCTGTTCATAACAAGTTAGATCCCGTCTTACTTTATGTGGGAGAGAAACACGCTCCAGTTTCAAAATCTAGAACACATCATAGGATTCTTCATGCCTATCTTTTTGCTGTTGTGTGTTCTTTATCTTTTCGTAGCTACTGCCATGTTTAGTTTTAGTTTTAGTTTGTCTTTAGCAAGAGCCTTGGCTTTTGTTTAGTTTGTTGCTGGAACTCTCTTTATTTTTCATGTTTATCTTGTTAAGAGAGTTGGTTGTTGCACTGAGTTGCGTCTTGTCTTGAGAGTAGGTAATTGAGGTTGCTATTTAATTTTAGTAGTAACTTGCAATAGTTTTGAGGTATTGATGTGAGTAATGTTTGAACTTTTGGTGTCAAGAGCTCTAGCCTATTAGTGATAGGTGTCGTATTTTGGGCAATCCGTGTCTATTTTCAAAAACATACAAAACTAGTTGAGAACTCTAGCTACTAGATGGATCACTAATCTTTGGAGGGATCAGATATTAGAGTACACTCACGTACCATGAGTCGAGGATGCGCAAGGATAACCAAACCCCCATACACTCCTCCTCGGGGTACTTGTCTCTTTGTGAACCTCCTTATTAGATTGAGAGTTACCGATAATAAGTGCATGAGTTCTTCAGACAAATGTAAGTATTGAAAGTTGACATTTCCACCTCCTCATTTTTGCTAGCCTCTCCCATGGCGTGCATTGCTTTCTTCTCACTCCGAGAGTTGGCGTCCACCTTCGCCGGTACATCCAAACCCTTGGCATGATATGCTCTGTCATCATAAACCTCCTTATATCTTTCCTCAAAACAGCCACCATACCTACCTATCAAGGCATTTCCATAGCCTTTCCGAGATATATTGCCATGCAACATCCACCTCTTCATGACTTGATCTTCATGTCATACATGTTCCTGCTACACTGGCAGAGGCATACATTGCATACATCATGATAGTTACATCTTCTTTATGATTCGAGTACTTTTGTAAAGTGTGAAAGGTCTTCTATACTTTTTGTAATATATAGAGTGTTGCCCCTAAAGTGAGGAAAAGATCCAAAGTGGACAAATCAAAAGATCCCAAAGAGGACAAATGAGAGTTAAATAGAAAGAGCCATTGAGGCCACCAAAAAAATACAAAAAAATAGAAACAAGAGAATAAGAAAATAAAAAGAGAGAAAGGGGCAACACTACTATCCTTTTGAAAGATCCACACTAGTACTCCCTCTTATCCTTGTACTCCATAGAGATGATCATACATGCAAATAGCTATGTGGGGACCTTCACACTATAGAACTTGGTTTGTATATTCCAATGATGAGCCTCCTCAAATGAGCTCTAGGTCTTCTTGAGCAAGCAAGTTGGATGCACCCCCACTAGTTCCATTGGAGAGCTTACCTTAGCTCACATGTGCATCCGTTGCATGGCAATCTCTACTCCTCACATCATATCTATCATTTGGCTTTCTCTCGCCTATGATTGTCCTCATTGATGTGAGCCTTTCACACCTTTTTGTCTTCCTCCTCCACCATATTCTCTCTTTGCCATCCCAAGTGTCAACTCTCGTGCTTACGCTCATCCATTGCATGAGTGCTCAAAATATTGAAAAAGGAGTGGATCAAATTGACTTGTACCTGGCTAGTGGTCTGGGGACGAGTCAAGATAAGATTCCAGAAAAAGACCAATTGTGAAACTTTAGTAGATTGAGTTCTCAAAAAATAAATATTTTCTCGTATTCCCTACCCCCCTTCTTGCACGCAAACACCATTTGGAGACATTCGAGTCACGGACAGCGAGAGCTCTTGCACCTAATGTTATTTTGTTACCTGTTTCAACGCTAATATAGACTCCTGCATGTTATGACTAGAATTGAATCTCTAACCTTGATTGCTTTACTTTTCAAAGTTCTTATATGGTTGCTAGCACGTCGCCACAGAAATTATGTTGTTATCATTTACCTACTCGAGGACGAGCAGGAATTAAGCTTGGGGATGTTGTGTCAGAACCCCAACTAGGGTAAGTGCTAGGGTTTGTTGTGTCCTTTGCATCATGTAAAAATTCAAAAGAAATTCAAAAATGGGGAAAAGAAAAACCCTGAGAAATTAAATCAAATGGCCAGATAAAAATCTATTTCCAAAAATCATTTGAACATTTTGAAAATTCCTATAAATGACGCTGATCATTTTAAAAATGGTTTGGGAGCAATCCCATGCTCATGGAATTTTCTAATTTTCAAACAATTCATTGGAAAAATTAAATAAACCCCTATTTGAATTAAAATTCAAATTATTTGAATTTTAAAAATGCTCAAATTTTATAAGTGGCTAGCTCTATATTTAATGAGGCCATATAAAAAATATTGGCATTTAATAAAATGCCTAGCTATTTTATTAGCTAGGTCAACATAGAAGCAGAAATAATTAAAAAGAAAAGAGCAGAGAAACCTTACCTTTCGCCTAGGCAAAGGCCCACCTGGCCCAGCCCGCGAGCGCCCTTGTCTTCTTCCTCAGGCACACGCACAGCTGCGTGGAGGCAGGGCACGCGCCGTCGCCACCGCGACGCCCCGAGGCTTCTAGGCTCTCCCCTCTGCCCCAGAGCGCGCCACGCCACCGCAGAAGCCCCCCCCCCCCCCCGCACGCCTTCCCCTAGCTCTGACCCCTCCTCTCTCTCTCTCCGGCGGATCCCCGTGAAGACCCGAGCACCCCGCAAAGCACGCCGCCGCCCCGACGTGGCCACCGGCAGCCCGAAGCCCCGCCGTCTTGTCCAATCGATCCAGCGTCGACGTCCTCTTCGAACCCCCGCCTCAATTGAAGCTTGGAGCCACCGGAGACGTCGCGAGCCCCAAGTTTTCGCCGCCGGCCGCCGAGGAGGAGACCTCCAAATTTGCCGCCACCGAGCTCCCTCCGGCTTCCCCGAGCCCTTCTTCGCGTTCACGGTGAGGAGCTCGCCTTTTCGCCCCTATTCCCACCTCCTCCCGAGCCCTCTCGCGCAGTTCCGGCGAGGTCCGAGCCCAGCTGCCGTCGCTCGTCGACGTAGTCGCGCCCCAGAGCCCCTGTTTGAACCCCCGTTGGCACCACGCAATGCGCGGCTTCGCGCTGAGCCCGGCAGTTCCCACCAGAACCCTCCCCGTGCCCTTTTTCCCAAGTCCGGCGAACTCCCCGGCCAGTCTCCGGCGAACTCGCCATTAGGCCCCCCCTAACCACGTGTTAACCACCCCAGTGACCATGACAGGTGGGGCCCCAGCCCCCTAATCCCTCTATGTTTAGTTTAAACAGAGGGGATTAAACCCCTCTCCCACTGACATGGGGGCCCCAGCAGTCAGACCCCCCCCACACGCCAGCATGACGCAGTAAACAGAAAAACAGATTAAAAAGAATTACAGAAATTCCAGAAAATCCAGAAAATAGCCCAAACTTTGGAAATTCATAGAAAATTCATATTAACTCCAAATTGGACAAATAATATATGAAAAATGATCAGGAGAAAATAACCTATCCAAATATCCAACTTTCAACTTTGTTTGAGTTGAATTTAAAATGTGATCAGTAGCATTTTCTATTTGATTTAAATGGATTTAATTCAAATTCTTGTCAAATGCTTTTGCATTTTGAACCATATCGACATACTACATTTCAAACACACATTAGAGGCATATCATAACCATTTCAAAATGGTTTAACTTGATCAAATAATGTCATATGCAACTTGACTAAATTGAATTCAAATTGGAGTTTGAATTTGCAATTCAATTTGCAATATACTCCATTTAAATGGAATTTCCCAAACACATCAGAAACATATACATCAAGTTTCAACCTTCAACCATGTGTTTGTGCATTGTATTTATATTGCTTCCTTGTTTGTTGTTTGTCGAGTAGAGGTGGAACCGGAGCAGGAGGCTGCCCCCTTCGTTGAAGACACCGTTATCGAAACCTCATCAGAAAGGCAAGCAAACCCCCATTGATCATGTCGATAAAATCCCAATTCCCTCTCATGTCTCGCTTATGCATTGTATAGGATGCTTTCCATGCTGCGTTTCTACCGCATAGATGAACCCATTCCTTTATATGACCTATCATTTTGTCACAGTAGTAAGCAAACCACAATCCTAGCAACTGTAGGAGTTGATTGATATCATGTGGCCCCTGTAACTGTTACTGCTTATTGCATGCTTAGTGGTACAATGAGGTTGCTTATGATGTGAGTCGGGATGATGATAAACATGGTGTTGATGAAAGTGAAACTGTGTTGGTGAATCTACCCTAATACAAGGTGAACGATGAGAGGCCGTGTAGGAGTACACAGTGGGTTGTCTCGTTGAACACCGCCCTAAGCCCGAGTTCTTGTGTGGTGATCCAAGACGAAGAGTACTACCACATGTTGGGCACATGGACCCCCGCTCAACCTACTAACTCACCCCTTCTCAGTTCAATGAGTCGCATTAGTTCGGAGTTCTGGTAGGTCTGTGGCACGGTCTGCGAAGTGGAAGAACGGCTATTGAGACCGGCTTGGGACCCTGCACACATCTTCTGGGACCACATCGGTAAACCGGCCGGGTTCACGATGTGGATTCCAGCCCAGATAGGCACCTCCATTGAATTTGAGTTGGTTGTGAGGTAAAAGTTGTGGGAATTATCCTCGCCGGCACCTCTTGAACGGTGTCGAGTACAAAGGTGGTAACTGATAGTTTCATGTGTGTAGCAGTACACCCCTGCAGGGTTAATAAACTATTCGAATAGCCGCGTCCGCAGTAAGGGACTACTTGGAGAGCTGTGCTCGATTATTAGACAACTTGAACTGGATACTTCTAAAACACACCAAGATAAGCGTGAGTGCTATGGTGTGCTTCTCGTGGGGAAGTCGAGGAAGTAACCATAGTGGTGTATTGGTTGGAGAGATGTAGTGGACTCGTGTACGCTTCTTACCTCAAGTCTGGTACTCGTAGTTCAGGACTAGCCAAGTCAGAGCTGGCACTTCTGCAAGTGAAACCCCACCTCCCTTTACCTTGATACATATGAATGAGTAGTATAGCTCCTATGTAAGTCTTGCTGAGTACGATTTTGTACTCACGTTTGCTTATTCTATGTTTTAGATGAAACCACCGGCCCCGATGGTGGCTTCTACCTGAAGCTCGAAGAATGAAGACTCAGACCAAGACCAAGCTAGTGTAGTCCCAGTCAGACGACTGGTTCCCTCGTGGAGGGCTTGTTTTTAGATAAGGCTTCTCTAAGCCATTTGTTAAACTTGTCTGTACTCAGACCTACTTTGCTTCCGCTTGTCTGTTGTAATGTTGGATCACATGCTTGTGATCTCTGTGTGCACTCTGTAAGAGTTATTAATAAAGATGTATACTTTGTAGAGAATTGCAATGATACCTGCTGTTCATACAAGGCATGTGTGCTGCGTGTATGTTTATAACATGCATGTCTTAGTATGGGTTTTCGAGACCTTAGTTGTGATCTGGCTGGCGGTCTTTTATACACCAAGTGGCCCTTAGATGTGCGCAGCTTGGGGCATCGCGATGCGATTGTTCGAGACTCTGTCTCGTGCACACTTTGATGTATGATCGAGCCCGCCCTAGACCCCGACTAAGTGATCGGGCTGGAGTAAGTCTATGTAAGGGTTATAATACAATCGATAGTATGGTTGAGGAGACTTGTCTATGAGTATGGGAGTTCACCACCCATATCATTTAGACTTGTGTGCGGACGATGAGGACCCATTTCAGTTGATCATCCGGCCTGGATGGGATGCCCCTCACGTTCGATGCTTTCCGAGAACGTTCTGTGCTTGGCCTTGTCTGCTTAGACAAGTGGGTACGGTTCTCGGCTCTCCATATGATTGTGTTGTAGCGAGGCTTGCATACGCTAACCCCGGGTCCCGACAGACTTGTTATCAGAGCAGGACTGACTGTAGGATTATCAGCCTTGGCCGAAGTCGAGTCTAGCCTTCTATAGTTATATAGTTACTTTGGGTATATAAGGGAACAACGTAAGGCTTCTATTTTTCTCCTTACCCTCATCGTTCTGAGTTCTGAGTCACCCTCATCTTATTCTACGGGAAGATAGGACTAGGCTCACCTTTGTCTGATTAGAACATCTCGTTGATTGCCTCCTTATAGCCGTAGGATTGTTGTGGTTGTCCAGAGTCTCCATATTTTAAGTTCCTTGAGGAAGTTCTGTCCAATCTCCTCGAGGTTGTCTTGTTTTCCATTCCGGTGTAGCCGTTATGCTGCCGGAATTATCCCGTGTTTCTTGGAATCATTGCCTTTGCAATATAGTCTTCTCCTTCTGAAATCATATCCTTTTATCCTTGACTCCATTCTACAACCTGTTCTGATTGTTGATTTTTATCACACAGGATGTCAGGTGGAACTCGTAGTGCTGTTCTTAGGAATCGAGACCGTGATCGGAATCAAAATGATGATGAACCTCCAACCCCGCCTTCTGCGGCGGAAATCATGATGGAAGCCGAGCGGAATAGACGTGATCAAACACGCCTTCTGGACCTTATCGAGCAGAATACCGCCCACCATCGTAATGTGGTTGTGAGCATTCAGGACTTCATCCTCCTCAAGACACCGGTATTCCGATGTTCTTCTGAGCCCCTTGAAGCTGATGATTGGCTCCGTTCCATCGAGCGTAAGCTCGACACTGCACATGTTGCTCCCGATGACCGAGTTGTTTTCGCGGTATACTTCTTGGAAGGTGCTGCTCTTTAGTGGTGGGAGAACTATGTTGCAATGCAGCCAGATGGTCACGTAGTGACTTGGCAGGAGTTCTGTGTTGCCTTTCGAGGGTACCACATTCTGGATGAGTTGATGGAGCACCAGAAGGAAGAGTTATGCAATCTGAATCAAGGAGAGATGTCCATTCATGAGTATGTGAGGGAATTCAACCGTCTTGCTCGTTATGCCCAAGATGAGATCACCACCGATGCCAGAAAGCAGGCAAGGTTCCGTAAAGGACTTAGCCCCATCCTTCGTCATGATCTCAACCTCATCGAATTTGCCACCTTTGAGGATTTAGTCAACAGATCCTTTAGAGCTGAGCATGGCAATGAAGTTTTTGAGAAGTCTTGCAAGCATGCTCTTGAACTTGCCCCTTCTTCTAGTTCACGCCCTCAGAAGCGCATGATCTGGATTCCTAACAGTTTGTTTCCCCAAAACAACCCACCGAGGCCATCCCTTGTGCCGCCTCGTCCACCAGCTCCACCAAACAACCCAGCTCCCCGCACTATCTTTGGAGCCTGCTTTAGACGTGGCCAACCTGGTCACTATTCTCGTGAGTGCCCCGTCAGTCAGAATGCTCCACCCCATGCCAAAGGAAACCCCACTGTTCGTGCCAAACCACCCCCGAAGGTTCCCACCTCTAAGCCTTTCACTTCCACAAATCTTGGACGTGTGAACCAAATCTCTGTTGAGGAAACTGATAGTACTTCTGACGTCATTCTTGGTACGCTCCCAGTCAATTTTGTTTCCACTTCTGTCCTTTTCAATCCAGGAGCATCTCACTCATTCATGTCGGAGAGTTATGCACTTCGGCATGATGTATCCTTTGATGAAATGTTCACCCCTATGATCATTCAGACTCCTGGTTCCAAGTGGCAAACTAATAGAGTAAGCCATGGTAATCAAATTGCAATTGAGGGTTTAGTATTCCTTGCTTCACTCATAGCCCTCAAGTCTTCAGACATTGATGTCATCCTAGGCATGGATTGGTTATCAAGACAACATGCTTTTCTTGATTGTAAATCCAAGTCAGTTAGACTTACACATCCTTCAGGCCAGACAATAGCTTACTCCTCACCAAGAACAAGAACCCAGATGCAATCTTTGAATGTGCTTCCTCTTCCTAACCTTGAAGATGTTCCGGTGGTTCGTGACTTCCCGGATGTCTTTCCTGAAGAGCTTCCGGGCATGCCACCCGACAGATGTGTAGAGTTCATAGTGGATCTTTCCCCAGGAACCGCACCAATTTCCAGACGCCCATACAAAATGGCCCCACGTGAGTTAGCTGAGCTTAAAACCCAACTGGAAGCTTTGTTGGAAAAAGGCTTCATCCGCCCTAGCTCATCGCCATGGGGTTGCCCCGTTCTGTTCGTAACGAAGAAAGATGGAACAGAAAGGATGTGCGTAGACTATCGCCCGCTAAATTTAGCGACGATAAAGAACAAGTACCCACTTCCCAGGATCAATGATCTTTATGATCAACTTGCAGGATCCTCTGTCTTCTCCAAGATGGATTTGAGATTAGGTTATCATCAAATCAAGATCCGAAGCGAGGACATTCCCAAGACGGCTTTCACTACTCGTTATGGTCTTTACGAGTTCACCGTCATGTCCTTCGGTCTAACCAATGCCCCTGCCACTTTTTCACGCATGATGAACTCGATCTTCATGGAGTATTTGGACCAGTTCGTCGTGGTTTACCTCGATGACATCCTCATCTACTCGAAGAACGAAGAAGAACATGCCGAACACCTAAGGCTGGTATTGATGAAACTTAGAGAGCATCGCCTGTATGCTAAATTCTCCAAGTGTGAATTTTGGCTACCAGAAGTGACCTACTTAGGCCACGTGATTTCTGCAAAAGGCATTGCTGTGAATCCCGAGAGAGTTCAGGCCGTCCTTGACTGGACTCCACCTGAATCGGTTAAGCAAGTTAGGAGTTTTCTTGGCCTAGCCATCTATTGCCGCCGCTTCGTCGAGAACTTTTCTAAAGTTGCAAAGCCTCTTACTGAACTCCTCAAGAAAGATAAGAAATTCCTATGGACTTCCAAGTGCGAGGAAAGCTTTCAAGAGCTAAAAAGAAGATTGACTTCTGCACCCGTACTTGCACCTCCAGACACAAAAAAGGATTTCGAGATCTATTGTGACGCATCACGGCAAGGGTTAGGATGCATACTTCTGCAAGATCGACATGTGATAGCTTATGCTTCACGCCAGTTGCGGCCACATGAAGAGAACTATCCTACCCATGACCTTGAACTCGCTGCCGTAGTTCATGCCCTAACAACTTGGCGACATTACCTCCTTGGTAATCGTTGTGAGATCTATTCCGACCACAAAAGCCTCAAATACATTTTCACCCAGCCAGATCTTAACCTCGGGCAAAGATGCTGGATAGAGTTGATAAAAGATTATGACTTAGGAATTTCTTACACCCCAGGCAAAGCCAATGTCATGGCTGATGCACTAAGTCGTAAGTCGTATTGTAACAACCTCATGTTACAACAGTATCAACCACTTCTTCATGAGGAATTTCGCAAGCTTAATCTTGAGATTGTTCCTCATGGCTATCTTTCTACCTTGGTGGCGAAACCAACCCTTGAGGATAAAATCATAGCCGCCCAGAAACGTGATAGTGGTATTCGAGAGATCAAGAAGAACATTGCTAGCGGAGTTCCTAAATGTTTCTCCATAAATGATCAAGGTGTTGTTTTATTTGGCACTCGATTGGTTGTACCACGAAAACACAATCTTAGGAGGCTAATCCTCAAAGAAGCTAATGACACTCCCCTCTCAATTCATCCTGGTAGCACAAAGATGTACCGAGACCTACGCCAGAGATTTTGGTGGACTAGGATGAAGAGAGAAATTGCTAAGTTCATTGCCGAATGTGATGTTTGTCGTCGCATTAAGGCAGAATATCAAAGACCTGCTGGCACTCTTCAACCTTTGCCTATTCCAGAGTGGAAATGGGACAAAGTCGGTATGGACTTCATCACCGGCTTTCCAAAAAACCCAGAAAGGAAACGATGCCATCTTCGTTGTCATAGATAGGCTTTCCAAAGTTGCTCACTTCCTTCCAGTTCGCGAGTCTATAACTGCTAGCCAGTTAGCGGACTTGTACGTCTCTAGAATTGTATCCCTTCACGGTGTTCCTTTGGAAATCAATTCTGATCGTGGTAGCCTTTTCACCTCTAGATTCTTGGGAAGCTTTCAGAGTGCTATGGGAACTCATCTCTCCTTTAGTACGGCTTTCCATCCTCAGTCTAGCGGTCAAGTCGAAAGGGTTAACCAAATTCTTGAAGACATGCTCAGAGCTTGTGTTATCTCATTCGGGAAGAATTGGGAGAAGTCTCTTCCATTCGCCGAATTTGCTTATAACAATAGTATTCAATCTAGTCTGAACATGGATCCTTTTGAACTCCTATATGGACGACGATGTCGAACACCACTAAACTGGTCAGAAACCGGTGAAAGACAATTCTTTGGACCGGATATGATCAAGGAAGCAGAAGAGCAAGTTCGCATTGTTCGTGATCAATTGAAAGCAGCCCAGTCTCGTCAGAAAAGCTACTATGATCGTCATCATAGGAAAGAAAGCTACAATCTGGATGAGAAAGTTTACCTTCGGGTTACTCCTCTGAAGGGAACCCAACGATTCGATATCAAAGGCAAATTGGCCCCACGTTTCATCGGACCTTTCCGCATTCTTGCTAAACGTGGAGAAGTTGCCTACCAACTTGAACTACCCCGCACCTTTCCCGAGTACATGATGTATTCCATGTGTCACAACTCAGGCGTTGCTTCAAGGACCCCATCCGCGAAGTCGACCATGAAACGCTTGATCTCCAAGATGACCTTTCTTATCGAGAATACCCTGTTCGTATTCTTGATTCACCAGAGCGTGTCACTCGCCGAAAGAAGATCAAGTTTCTGAAAGTTCAATGGTCACACCACTCTGAGAGAGAAGCTACGTGGGAAAGAGAAGACCGTCTCAGTGCCGAGTACCCCTCCTTCCTCCCGCAGACTTCTGAATCTCGGGACGAGATTCTTTTGAGTGGGGGCGAGTTGTCAGAACCCCAACTAGGGTAAGTGCTAGGGTTTGTTGTGTCCTTTGCATCATGTAAAAATTCAAAAGAAATTCAAAAATGGGGAAAAGAAAAGCCCTGAGAAATTAAATCAAATGGCCAGATAAAAATCTTTTTCCAAAAATCATTTGAACATTTTGAAAATTCCTATAAATGATGCTGATCATTTTAAAAATGGTTTGGGAGCAATCCCATGCTCATGGAATTTTCTAATTTTCAAACAATGCATTGGAAAAATTAAATAAACCCCTATTTGAATTAAAATTCAAATTATTTGAATTTGAAAAATGCTCAAATTTTATAAGTGGCTAGCTCTATATTTAATGAGGCCATATAAAAAATATTGGCATTTAATAAAATGCCTAGCTATTTTATTAGCTAGGTCAACATAGAAGCAGAAATAATTAAAAAGAAAAGAGCAGAGAAACCTTACCTTTCGCCTAGGCAAAGGCCCACCTGGCCCAGCCCGCGAGCGCCCTTGTCTTCTTCCTCAGGCACACGCACAGCTGCGTGGAGGCAGGGCACGCGCTGACGCCACCGCGACGCCCCGAGGCTTCTAGGCCCTCCCCTCTGCCCCAGAGCGCGCCACGCCACCGCAAAAGCCCCCCCCCCCCGCACGCCTTCCCCTAGCTCTGACCCCTCCTCTCTCTCTCTCTCCGGCGGATCCCCGTGAAGACCCGAGCACCCCGCAGAGCACGCCGCCGCCCCGACGTGGCCACCGGCAGCCCGAAGCCTCGCCGTCTTGTCCAATCGATCCAGCATCGACGTCCTCTTCGAACCCCCGCCTCAATTGAAGCTTGGAGCCACCGGAGACGTCGCGAGCCCCAAGTTTTCGCCGCCGGCCGCCGAGGAGGAGACCTCCGAATTCGCCGCCACCGAGCTCCCTCCGGCTTCCCCGAGCCCTTCTTCGCGTTCACGGTGAGGAGCTCGCCTTTTCGCCCCTGTTCCCACCTCCTCCCGAGCCCTCTCGCGCAGTTCCGGCGAGGTCCGAGCCCAGCTGCCGTCGCTCGTCGACGTAGTCGCGCCCCAGAGCCCCTGTTTGAACCCCCGTTGGCACCACGCAATGCGCGGCTTCGCGCTGAGCCCGGCAGTGCCCTCCAGAACCCTCCCCGTGCCCTTTTTCCCAAGTCCGGCGAACTCCCCGGCCAGTCTCCGGTGAACTCGCCATTAGGCCCCCCTAACCACGTGTTAACCACCCAAGTGACCATGACAGGTGGGGCCCCAGCCCCCTAATCCCTCTATGTTTAGTTTAAACAGAGGGGATTAAACCCCTCTCCCACTGACATGGGGGCCCCAGCAGTCAGACCCCCCCACACGCCAGCATGATGTCAGCATGACGCAGTAAACAGAAAAACAGATTAAAAAGAATTACAGAAATTCCAGAAAATCCAGAAAATAGCCCAAACTTTGGAAATTCATAGAAAATTCATATTAACTCCAAATTGGACAAATAATATATGAAAAATGATCAGGAGAAAATAACCTATCCAAATATCCAACTTTCAACTTTGTTTGAGTTGAATTTAAAATGTGATCAGTAGCATTTGCTATTTGATTTAAATGGATTTAATTCAAATTCTTTTCAAATTCTTTTGCATTTTGAACCATATCAACATACTACATTTCAAACACACATAAGAGGCATATCATAACCATTACAAAATTGTTTAACTTGATCAAATAATGTCATATGCAACTTGACTAAATTGAATTCAAATTGGAGTTTGAATTTGCAATTCAATTTGCAATATACTCCATTTAAATGGAATTTCCCAAACACATCAGAAACATATACATCAAGTTTCAACCTTCAACCATGTGTTTGTGCATTGTATTTATATTGCTTCCTTGTTTGTTGTTTGTCGAGTAGAGGTGGAAACGGAGCAGGAGGCTGCCCCCTTCGTTGAAGACACCGTTATCGAAACCTCGTCAGCAAGGCAAGCAAACCCCCATTGATCATGTCGATAAAATCCCAATTCCCTCTCATGTCTCGCTTATGCATTGTATAGGATGCTTTCCATGCTGCGTTTCTACCGCATAGATGAACCCATTCCTTTGCATGACCTATCATTTTGTCACAGTAGTAAGCAAACCACAATCCTAGCAACTGTAGGAGTTGATTGATATCATGTGGCCCCTGTAACTGTTACTGCTTATTGCATGCTTAGTGGTACAATGAGGTTGCTTATGATGTGAGTCGGGATGATGATAAACATGGTGTTGATGAAAGTGAAACTGTGTTGGTGAATCTACCCTAATACAAGGTGAACGATGAGAGGTTGTGTAGGAGTACACAGTGGGTTGTCTCGTTGAACACCGCCCTAAGCCCGAGTTCTTGTGTGGTGATCCAAGACGAAGAGTACTACCACATGTTGGGCACATGGACCCCCGCTCAACCTACTAACTCACCCCTTCTCAGTTCAATGAGTCGCATTAGTTCGGAGTTCTGGTAGGTCTGTGGCACGGTCTGCGAAGTGGAAGAACGGCTATTGAGACCGGCTTGGGACCCTGCACACATCTTCTGGGACCACATCGGTAAACCGGCCGGGTTCACGATGTGGATTCCAGCCCAGATAGGCGTCTCCATTGAATTTGAGTTGGCTGTGAGGTAAAAGTTGTGGGAATTATCCTCGCCGGCACCTCTTGAACGGTGTCGAGTACAAAGGCGGTAACTGATAGTTTCATGTGTGTAGCAGTACACCCCTGCAGGGTTAATAAACTATTCGAATAGCCGCGTCCGCGGTAAGGGACTACTTGGAGAGTTGTGCTCGATTATTAGACAACTTGAACTGGATACTTCTAAAACACACCAAGATAAGCGTGAGTGCTATGGTGTGCTTCTCGTGGGGAAGTCGAGGAAGTAACCATAGTGGTGTATTGGTTGGAGAGATGTAGTGGACTCGTGTACGCTTCTTACCTCAAGTCTGGTACTCGTAGTTCAGGACTAGCCAAGTCAGAGCTGGCACTTCTGCAAGTGAAACCCCACCTCCCTTTACCTTGATACATATGCATGAGTAGTATAGCTCCTATGTAAGTCTTGCTGAGTACGATTTTGTACTCACGTTTGCTTATTCTATGTTTTAGATGAAACCACCGGTCCCGATGGTGGCTTCTACCTGAAGCTCGAAGAATGAAGACTCAGACCAAGACCAAGCTAGTGTAGTCCCAGTCAGACGACTGGTTCCCTCGTGGAGGGCTTGTTTTTAGATAAGGCTTCTCTAAGCCATTTGTTAAACTTGTCTGTACTCAGACCTACTTTGCTTCCGCTTGTCTGTTGTAATGTTGGATCACATGCTTGTGATCTTTGTGTGCACTCTGTAAGAGTTATTAATAAAGATGTATACTTTGTAGAGAATTGCAATGATACCTGTTGTTCATACAAGGCATGTGTGTTGCGTGTATGTTTATAACATGCATGTCTTATTATGGGTTTTCGAGACCTTAGTTGTGATCTGGCTGGCGGTCTTTTATACACCAAGTGGCCCTTAGATGTGCGCAGCTTGGGGCATCGCGATGCGATTGTTCGAGACTCTGTCTCGTGCACACTTTGATGTATGATCGAGCCCGCCCTAGACCCCGACTAAGTGATCGGGCTGGAGTAAGTCTATGTAAGGGTTATAATACAATCGATAGTATGGTTGAGGAGACTTTTCTATGAGTATGGGAGTTCACCACCCATATCATTTAGACTTGTGTGCGGACGATGAGGACCCATTTCAGTTGATCATCCGGCCTGGATGGGATGCCCCTCACGTTCGATGCTTTCCGAGAACGTTCTGTGCTTGGCCTTGTCTGCTTAGACAAGTGGGTACGGTTCTCGGCTCTCCATATGATTGTGTTGTAGCGAGGCTTGCATACGCTAACCTCGGGTCCCGACATGTTGATACGTCCAAAACGTATCTATAATTTTTGCTTGCTCTATGCATGTTTTGTGTGATATTGCTATGATCTAGATACACTTTCATACACTTTTGATCATATTTGCACTAACCTATTAACTCAGTGCACCACAGTGCCAGTTCTTGTTTTCTACTGATTTTCTATTTCAGTTTCCCCCATATAAAAAGTGCTCCAAAAATTCGGGAAAAATCAGATAAAAAATCAGCGCAGAAAAACCTTTCGGAAGGACCTGAATGGGGCCAGAGGGCCACCACTAGGGGCCCAGGCGCCCTGGTGGCGCGCCCCAGGGTCTGGCCGCGCCAGGGGGGCGCCTGGACCCCTCGTGGCCCCCTTGGTGCCCCCCTTTGGCCCTATTTTTACCCCCGCGGAGGAAACCCTGATCCCAGACCCCTTTTCTCCAGAAGCAATTCCGATCTCCGCCGCCATCGCCATCAAGTTTCAGGGGAACAGAATTCCTGTGCCGGCACCCTGCCGGGACGGGGAAGTGCCCCCTGATACGTCCAAAATGCATCACTATTTTATATAGTAATTCTTTCTTATTCATTGATATATTTCATGTTATGATGTTATTCTTATGTTGTTTTGGCTTATTTTACACAGTTTGCAACTTTCCGGTGCCGAAGCAGCAGATGCAGGATTCAGCGGTAAAAAGTGGACGTTGAGTTGCTGAAGAAGAATACCTCCAAATTACCTCAAAATCGACGGAGGCTATTTTCCGTAAGTATCACGAAGACACGCAAAAGAGCTACCAGAGGGGGGCCACAGGGTGCCCAGGCGGCCACCTGGCGCGGCCCCACACCTGGCCGCACCGGGAGGGCGCCTGGACCCCCGGGGCCACTCCCGGCTCCCCCCTCTGGCCTATATACTCTTCGTCATCCAAAAACCCTAAAAAAGGGAGAGTTTACGGAGTTCCGCCGCCGCTCCGTGGCGGAAACCTACAGAGAAGAGAAGCCATCTCTGGTGGGCAGATTCCACCGGGGAGATCACCTCCCGAAAGGGGAGATCGTCACCATTGTCACGGGCATCATCGAGATCATCATCAACAACATCCCCATCATCAGCACCATCTCCACCTCCATCCAATCTCATCTCACAATTGCAACTCATGTTGTAATCCGTACTATCTATCCTCTCTACTCTATCGGTGTTGATTACTACTTTGTGGTGAATGCTATTGAGTTTTGTTGGAGAAATATTATTGTGTTCAGATTGTTTATCATCTATTTATCCCCACTGATCATGATCTCTTTTATGTCTTGTGAGAAGTTACTTTAGTTCTTGAGGACATGGGAGAAGTCTAGTTGCTAGTAGTCATATGATGTTGAAGTACTATGTGTTGGTTGATATTTAAGTTGTGTTGTTATTTTCCTAGTGGTGTTGTGTGAGTCGAACACTCAACACTTCGCCTTATCAAGGACCTAGGGGGATACATTGTGTACAAAGAATGCTTACGGTGGGTTGCCGGAGTGACAGAAACCTAAACCCCAGTTTGCACGCTTTTGCACAAGGGAACAATGGATCACCGATCGTATTGCTATGGTTAGGATTTTGCCTTAATTACCATCTTGTATTTGCGGATGCTTGCAAGGTGTTTAATCATAAGAGTACACTTATGTTAGTCTAGAGGGTGTACTAGCATAGATACACCCACTAACACTTATCAACACAGCACTAGTACCGATACGGAATATGGCGAAAGCACATGACTACCTCTCCCGTGTGTCCTCAAGAACACTTTAGCTTTTATAAGTTCAGTTGCTAGGCCTCTCTTTTGCTCAGAAAGGATTGGGCCACTCATTACTCTCAAGTACCTTTTACTTTGCTCGTTTTTACTTTCCTGTCGCTTATACCAAGAAAAACCCCTAAAAAGTTATCTTTCAGTGCTTGCAATTATCTCCTTACCAAAGTCACTTGCTATTACCTTCTGCTCCTCGTTGGGTTCGACACTCTTACTTATCAAAAACGCTGCAATCGATCCCTTACGTTGTGGGTCATCAAGAAACGTTTTCTGGCGCCGTTGCCGGGGAGCGTAGCGCTTAGTAAGTGAAGCTGGTAAGGAAGTTTTTATATTTCTGTTTTTAGTTTTTCTGTTGCTGTTTTTTGTCCTTATGGACACCCCTACTCTTGGATCGTTGTTCTTGGAAAGCCGCCCCACAACTAAGGTAGTTACTCCTGCCCCTGCTGAAATTGTGCCTTATAAGATACCATCTGGTATGATTGATTATGTCTTAGCTAATCGCTATGTAGGAGACAGACATCCCGGTGAACACTTGCTATATTTATCACAACTATGTTCATTATTCAAGCTTGCAGGTGTGTCACTGGAGTTCGTTATGAAGAAATTATTCTCCATATCGCTTACGGACAAAGCTTCAGATTGGTATAAGCTCCTCGATAACTCACATTATCTTAAATGGGAAGGTCTTATGTCTCTCTTTTATACAAAGTTTTACCCTCTTCATGAAGTTCATCGAGACAGGAATTACATCTATAACTTTAGGTCTCGCGACGGAGAGAGCATCACTCAAGCTTGGGGGAGACTTAAATCCCTAATGTTCAAATGTCCTATCCATAAGCTCCCCGAAGATATTATACTTACAAATTTTTATGCCAGGCTTTCTCGTCAGGATAAGGAAATGCTGGATGCATCCTCTAGCGGGGTATTTCAGACAAAGAGTGTTGAAGAAAGATGGGATCTCATCGAACGGATCCAGAATAATACTGAAGACTGGGAAATTGATAAAGGTATTGAACCTGCTATAAATTATGAGCATGATTATATTGAGACCTATGTGACAACTGATTATTTTAATACCTTTTGCTCTAAGATTGGTCTGGATTCCCATCTAATGATTGATCTTTGTAAGAACTTTGCCTCTCATGTTGATTCTTCTAAGATGTAGAAGGATCAGTACCATAAGCCTTTCAAAGAAGTGCCTATTGATATTCACGTTGCTGATCCTATTTTTCCTGCGGTTATATATGAACAGCCCCCTTTTCCCTCAAGGATAAGGGAGCACTCTTTTGTGACAGGCATCATAAATAAAAGTGAGAGAAGAACAGGCGAACCTGAGGACCAGATTAGAGTCGATCCTCAAGTTGCTATGGTTAAAGATTTAGCTACTAATGATGTTTCAGATTATATTATAAATTTTTGTGTTGTTTCAACTAACATTGTCACAGCCAAGAATAAAATCCCAATTTCAGGTACACTAGTTGTATCTGTTAAAATAGGAGATCACAATTATTACGGGCTATGCGATCTGGGATCAAGTGCTAGCGCGATTCCTTATTCGCTTTATCAAGAGATCATGAGTGAGATTTCACCCTGTGAACTCGAAGAGATTGATGTTACTATTTATCTTGCAAACAAAGCTACTATCTCTCCTATTGGGATTGTGAGAGATGTTGAAGTCCTATGTGGAAAGGTAAAGTATCCTACCGACTTTCTCGTACTTGTTTCAGTACAAGATAGTTTTTTTCCTATTATTTTTGGTAGACCTTTTCTCAGAACTTGTGGAGCTATTATAGATTGCAAGAAAGGTAAAGTTTCTATTGAATTCAATGGTGAGCCATATGAATTTAACTTTTCTAAGATCTCTAAGAAGCCTCGTGATACTGAATTACCTAGTGATGATAAAATTATTGAAAGTATTGCTTCTATTGCTATTCCCCCTAATGATCCTTTGCAGCAATACATGGAGGACCACGAGAATGATACTCATATGCAGGAAAGAAATGAAATTGATGAAATCTTCTTGAGACAACCTGCTATCCTGAAGCACAACCTTCCGGTTGAACCTTTAGGAATTCTATCCAAACCAAAAGAAGACCCGGTGTTTGATCTCAAACCTCTTCCCGATACGCTCAAGTATGCTTATTTAGATGAAAAGAAAGTATATCCTGTTATTATCAACTCTAACCTTTCAGGGTATGAAGAAGAGCGATTATTGGAGACACTTCGTAAACACCGTGGTGCAATTGGCTATACCCTTGATGACCTTAAGGGAATTAGTCCATCTATCTGTCAACATACTATCAACCTCGAGCCCGATGCTAAACCTGTTGTTGACCATCAACGACGGTTGAACCCAAAGATGATGGATGTTGTGAGGACCGAAATCCTCAAGCTTCTAGCAGCAGGTATTATCTACCCTATAGCCGATAGTAAGTGGGTAAGTCCAGTTCATTGTGTTCCTAAGAAAGGAGGGACAACTGTAGTCCCTAATTATAAGAATGAACTAATACCTCAGAGAATTATTATTGGATATAGAATGTGTATTGATTACAGGAAGTTGAACAAGGCAACCAGGAAGGACCACTACCCGCTGCCCTTTATTGATCAGATGCTTGAGAGACTGTCGAAAAACACCCACTTTTGCTATCTTGACGGGTATTCAGGCTTCTCTCAAATTCATGTTAACACTGCCGATCAAGAGAAGACCACTTTCACTTGTCCTTACGGTACTTATGCTTATAGGCGTATGACTTTTGGTTTATGCAATGCCCCTGCTACTTTTCAGAGATGTATGTCTACAATATTTCATGGTTTCTGTGAGGAAATTGTGGAAGTCTTCATCGACGATTTCTCCGTCTATGGAACTTCCTTTGACCACTGTCTCCAACATCTTAATAAATTTTTGCAGAGATGCGAGGATACAAACTTAGTTCTAAACTGGGAAAAGTGCCACTTCATGGTTAACGAAGGGATCGTGCTTGGCCACAAGATTTCCGAGAGGGGAATTGAAGTGGACAAGGCGAAAATTGAAGCTATCGAAAGGATGCCCTATCCAAGGGACATTAAAGGTATTCGTAGTTTTCTCGGTCATGCTGGTTTCTATAGAAGATTTATTAAAGACTTTTCTAAGACCTCGAGACCCCTCACTAATCTTCTCCAGAAGGATGTTCCTTTTGTATTTGATGAAGATTGTAAGGAGGCTTTCGAAGTTCTTAAGAAAGCTTTAATAACCGCTCCTATAGTACAACCGCCTGACTGGAGTTTGCCCTTTGAAATTATGTGTGATGCTAGTGATTTTGCTGTTCGAGCTGTTTTAGGACAAAGGGTTGATAAAAAATTAAATGTTATCTATTATGCTAGTAAAACCCTTGATAGTGCTCAAAAGAATTATGCTACTACTGAGAAGGAATTCTTAGCAGTAGTGTTTGCTTGTGATAAGTTTAGGCAGTATATTGTTGATTCTAAAGTTATTATTCATACTGACCATGCTGCCATTAAGTATCTTATGACGAAGAAGGATGCCAAACCAAGACTCATCAGATGGGTACTCCTTCTTCAAGAATTTGATTTGCAGATTGTTGATAGAAAAGGAGCAGACAACCCTGTAGCGGACAATCTTTCAAGGATGGAAGATATACCGCATGATCCAATGCCAGTCAACGACAGCTTTCTAGACGAACAACTCGCCGTTGTTAAAGTACAATCTCTTTCCGATCCTTGGTTTGCAGATTATGCTAATTTTATCGTTGCAAAGTATTTGCCTCCAGGTTTAACATTTCAGCAAAGGAAGAAGTTCTTCCATGATTTTAGGCATTACTTTAGGGATGACCCACATCTTTTCAAAGAAGGTCCAGACGGGATCGTGAGAAGATGCATACCGGAACACGAGCAGAAGGACATTCTAAAGCAATGTCACGATAGTCCCTATGGAGGACATCACGCCGGTGAGAGAACCGCACATAAGGTTCTCCAATCAGGTTTTTATTGGCCTACTCTCTTTAAAGATGCTAGAAATTATGTTTTAGCCTGTGATAAATGTCAGAGAGTTGGTAATGTTAGTAGAAGGAATGAGATGCCTATGAATTACTCACTAGTGATTGAGCCTTTTGATTGCTGGGGTTTTGATTTTATGGGTCCTTTTCCTTCTTCACACAAGTACACTCACATATTAGTTGATGTTGATTATCTAACCAAGTGGGTTGAAGCAATCCCCACTGAGAGTGTTGATCACAAAACATCTTTGAAATGCTCAAAGATGTAATTTTCCCTAGGTTTGGTGTACCTAGGTATCTCATGACTGATGGAGGATCACACTTCACGCATGGAGCTTTTAGAAAAGCTTTAGCCAAGTACGATGTCAATCATAGAATTGCTTCACCGTACCATCCTCAAACTAGTGGGCAAGGCGAGCTCACCAATAGAGAGATCAAGTTGATCTTGCAAAATACAGTTAACAGAAATAGGAAGGACTGGTCAAGTAAGTTAGGAGATGCTTTGTGGGCATATAGAACTACATACAAAAACCCCATGGGCATGTCCCCCTATAAAATGGTCTATGGCAAGGCTTGCCATTTGCCATTAGAGTTAGAGCACAAAGCTTTCTGGGCTGTTAGAGAGCTTAATGCTGACCCAAAGTTAGCTGGTGAAAAGCGTCTCATGAACTTGACTTCTCTAGATGAGTGGAGAAGTGAAGCTTACGAGAGCGCTAAAATGGTCAAGGAAAAGGTAAAGAAGTGGCATGACAGGAGGATTCTGAAACGTGAATTTAATGTTGGTGATAAAGTTTAATTGTTTAGATCCTGTTTCAGGTTTTCTCCAGGTAAACTACTTTCCAGGTGGGAAGGGCCATTTCATATCGAAGAAGTCTACCGGACTGCTGCAATTAAGATTAACAATTTTGAAGGCACCAAACCTCAAGTTATGAATGGGCAAAGACTCAAGCATTACATGGCGGGGGATCCCGTCAATGTTGATGTAAATATAATTCGCACAACAACTCATGAAGAACATGTTGCAGCCCTGTTTCAGACACCGACAGAAGCAGAATAAGAAAAGGTATGTATTATGGTAAGGAAACATCGCGAACCGCCATAAAAGTTCCATATTATGAGTTTTTGCAAAATAAGGAAAATTCGAAGCCTAAGCGGAGCCGGAGAGGAGCTCCAGGGGGCCCAGGCGCCCCCCTGGCGCGGCCTACCTCCTGGCCGCGCTAGGAGGCCTCCTGGGCACCCAGGAGTCCGTCTCCGACCCCACTTTGGCTCGTTACCTTCCTTTTGTTGCAGAATTTTTTGCTATATATTTGCCCGGATCGTTCCGGCAGCGTATCTCGCGATTTCGTGTGTTTTCGCTTCAATCTGTTTCTGCCAGGAAATCTTTTAGCTAGACCTAGGTGCCATGGCTTCCCCAAGTTCCCCCAAGGACAAGTTCGTCGTCAACGTCATCAACCCTTACCTCGCTGAGGTGAACAAGCACCCCCAGGTCCTTCGTGTGGAGGACGGTGTTCTCCACAAGGAAGATCTGAAGGGACCAGTCATGGAGGGAAGCACCGAGGAGCGGCTGAAGGAGATGGAACATGAGGTCTTCAAGTTCAAGAAGATGGTGGAGTGTGGTGTTAAAGCTAACTTCGACATCAGGAACGAGATCGAGGCTTCCCATAGGAAAGAGATGAAGGAGATGTGGTCAAGTTTGTCCGCACTAGAAGAAAAAGTTTATCAGCTCCAAGCACAAATCTATGATCTGCACAATCAGAACTATGAGTATGAACTAAAGTTTCTGCGCATGGGTTTAGGTGCTGAGTGCAAGATCCTGGAGACGGGAATGTCCTTCGAGACTGGAGAGGAGCTACCATGGAAGCGCTTCGCCAAGGAGTAACTGACTGAGAAGAACAAGAATGAGGAGTAAATCTCCTCGGGTAATGGCATCCCCTCAGCTTGTTCCAAGCTTGGGGGAGTGCCGGGTATCTTTATCTTTATCTTAGTCTGTTAGAGTCAAGTAGAGTCGTATCATGTCTAGGAAGTTTATTATATGAAATAGGTGTTTGCATTGAGGCCTATGACTCCGTCTGTGGAGAGATTGTATCCGTGAGTGTGGAGTCGCCTATAATGGAATATTAATGAGAAGTCTATTGGTTCCTTCGCTGCACTCGGTATTCTCTTCACGCAATCGGCCTCATATGACGATTCTTATGGGGAGTATTGACCTTATATCAGGTATGGCTTTGAAAACTTTATTTAATTTTGGCAAACATAGCTTTGGTCTTGACAACATGCATGTTTTCTCAAGTAGCGACATAGCCAAAACCTTTATGTTTTTATGCTTGAAGTGTTATGTTGACAAGGAAGACAACTTGATGTGTTATGCTTACCTTAATGTTTATGCCTTATATGTTTTGCATCTAAATTAGCATCAATTGTCTGTTCTCTCAAAGCCTTTACTAGCCAAACTCTTTGCCAAGTAGATTTCTGTTTGTGCATCCATACCCTGAAACCAATACCTTCCATATGAGTCCACCATACCTTCCTATTCGTGGTATTCCCCTACCACTCCTATAAGTATAGAATTTATGTGTTATCCTTAATTGTTCAAACTCTTCTGTTTTGAGCCTCTTGTTTAGCTCATGAGGAAGTAGTAGGTAATTCATGATCTTCTTAAGTTGGACAAGTTTTACCCCGGGACTGCATGTCTAATCTGCAAACCCATAATGTGAGGAGGAACTGGCATGGGTGCGCCCAGCTCGAAAGATAATATAACAAACAAACAAACCCTCCTTCACGCTTGGTCTATGAGAAATTAGAAACTTTGGCAGTGATAAACACAGGAGATTAAGGGGATGTGATCGTCCCCACTTGGAAGCCGTTCCTCGAAACTTGTCCATCTTAAGAAGTAATTGAGCTATCTATTAGCATTCGTTGACAAACTATGCACCGCCCCGAAATCTATTTTTTATTATGTTTGATTTAAGGATAGCACATGAGTTTTCCCTGCTTGCCCTTAACAAGGCCTTTCTTCCACCTTCATGTTGAGTCAGTTGTCCCACTTCCTTCTTTTCCCTAAGAGAACAGACATTTGATGTTGATGAGGATTCATCCTTATAAAGCTGCATTAAGTTTTGCCATGCCGTATCCTTGTTGACATTATCTTTTGATAAGCAAGTTGTTTGCGAAAGCTTTTGCCGAGCAAGCATCTTCCTTTGTGTTAGCATTTGCACTTCATGACTAATAACATGTTCTTTCAAAAGCTTCAAATTGTTTCATTAAAAAGAAAGAGCAAGAGTGGAAGTTATTAGTTGTCCTTTGACCAAGGATATGTTTGCCATAATTTGATGAGTTTCCTCAGCCCTAATTTTGATTATAATTGTTATTACTTTCTCATAAGGGCCTTATGAGTTGAGGTTGCTGTTGAGGATGCTTGAGTTTGATGAAGGAACCTTGATGCTTCTTGTTCGTATTCTATTTATCAACACTTCACTCTCTAAACTTGTGGACAGGTTTACCGAGCTCAGTATTCGCTTGGGGACAAGCGAGTTCTAAGCTTGGGGGAGTTGATACGTCCAAAATGCATCACTATTTTATATAGTAATTCTTTCTTATTCATTGATATATTTCATGCTATGATGCTATTCTTATGTTGTTTTGGCTTATTTTACACAGTTTGCAACTTTCCGGTGCCGAAGCAGCAGACGCAGGATTCAGCGGTAAAAAGTGGACGTTGAGTTGCTGAAGAAGAATACCTCCAAATTACCTGAAAATCGACGGAGGCTATTTTCCAGAAGTATCAAGAATACACGCAAAAGAGCTACCAGAGGGGGACACAGGGTGCCCAGGCGGCCACCTGGCGCGGCCCCACCCCTGGCCGCGCTGGGAGGGCGCCTGGACCCCCGAGGCCACTCCCGGCTCCCCCTTTTGGCCTATATACTCTTCGTCATCCAAAAACCCTAACAAAGGGAGAGTTTCCGGAGTTCCGCCGCCGCTCCGTGGCGGAAACCTACAGAGAAGAAAAGCCATCTCTGGCGGGCAGATTCCGTCGGGGAGATCAACTCGCGAAAGGGGATATCGTCACCATCGTCATCACCATCGTCACGAGCATCATCGAGATCATCATCAACAACATCCCCATCATCAGCACCATCTCCACCTCCATCCAATCTCATCTCACAATTGCAACTCATGTTGTAATCCGTAATATCTATCCTCTCTACTCTATCGGTGTTGATTACTACTTTGTGGTGAATGCTATTGAGTTTTGTTGGAGAAATATTATTGTGTTCAGATTGTTTATCATCTATTTATCCCCACTGATCATGATCACTTTTATGTCTTGTGAGTAGTTACTTTAGTTCTTGAGGACATGGGAGAAGTCTAGTTGCTAGTAGTCATATGATGTTGAAGTAATATGTGTTGGTTGATATTTAAGTTGTGTTGTTATTTTCCTAGTGGTGTTGTGTGAGTCGAACACTCAACACTTCGCCTTATCAAGGACCTAGGGGGATACATTGTGTACAAAGAATGCTTACGGTGGGTTGCCGGAGTGACAGAAACCTAAACCCCAGTTTGCACGCTTTTGCACAAGGGAACAATGGATCCCGATCGTATTGCTATGGTTAGCCTTTTGCCTTAATTACCATCTTGTACTTGTGGATGCTTGCAAGGTGTTTAATCATAAGAGTACACTTATCTTAGTCTAGAGGGTGTACTAGCATAGATCCACCCACTCAACACTTATCAACACAGCACATAGTACCGATACGGAATATGGCGAAAGCACATGACTACCTCTCCCGTGTGTCCTCAACACAGCACATAGTACCGATACGGAATATGGCGAAAGCACATGACTACCTCTCCCGTGTGTCCTCAAGAACACTTTAGCTTTTATAGGTTCAGTTGCTAGGCCTCTCCTTTGCTCAGAAAGGATTGGGCCACTCGTTACTCTCCAGCACCTTTTACTTTGCTCGTTTTTACTTTCCTGTCGCTTATACCAAGAAAAACCCCTAAAAAGTTATCTTTCAGTGCTTGCAGTTATCTCCTTACCAAAGTCACTTGCTATTACCTTCTGCTCCTCGTTGGGTTCGACACTCTTACTTATCGAAAACGCTGCAATCGATCCCTTACGTTGTGGGTCATCACCCCTGGATTCATCTCCATCGCCGTTGCTTCCCTCCTCCATGAAGCGGGAGTAGTTCTCCCTCGGGGCTGAGGTTTCTACCAGTAGCTATGTGTTCTTCTCTCTCTCCCATGATGTGATCTTCGTTGTGATCATAGGCTATGTTAATCTAGGGTGATCCCATGCTATTTCCCCTTCCTCTATATATTGGATTGATGTACTCAATTGATCTTATCTAGTATAATCCCCGAGACCAAGGTGACAGCGGTCTATTGGACATGGGTTAGAAGAATATTATCATGAGTGATTTCCTCTTTTGTGTGTGGATTAAAGATTGAGAGTCTCTTTGTGCTTGTCTTTGACTATCCTTTAGATATGTTGTGGTGATTGTGGTACTCTCTTTGGATGGCCGCGGTGACATTGGGAAATCCATAGATTGAGAACTACGAACTCTGTGGTGTGCTTTTGTAGCCCTACACAATTCTCGTCCTCTCTTGACCACAAAGGAATGACCTCCGAGTACGTCTCCATTGCATGTTTTATGGGAAATATCATGTGATTAGACTATGTTAATGTTGTTGGGAGTTTCCACTAGTGAAAGTATGAAGCCTAGGCCTTGTTTCCATCATTGTTACACCGTTTGCACTCACTTTTGTTACTTGTTTCTTTGCTGCACTTTTTATTACAGATTTATATTATTTCGTTTTATCACACCTATCACCCATATTTTACCATCTCTTCGCCGAACTAGTGCACCTATACAACTCCTAGTTGTATTAGGTGTGTTGGGGACACAAGAGACTTCTTGTATCTTAATTGCAGGGTTGCTTGAGAGAGACCACCTTCAACCTCTACTTCCCTGAGTTCGATAAACCTTAGGTCATCCACTTGAGGGAAATTGCTGCTGTCCTACAAACCTAGTTAGGTGGATCCCGACGGAGAGCCTAGACCCGTGTGGTTACGGGAATGGTGTGTTTTACCTTTGCCATTAGGCATTTGATTGTAGTCTGTACCCAGACATGTATCTTCCGCTGATGTATTGTATTAAGGAAGTTGTATGTCGATTGTATGAGATGTTGTATCCTAGTATCTGTAATGTTGTGATATCATGTTGGAAATCCGGGGCATATGGTAGTGTCATATGTCGCGGTGGGACCGATATGTGCTTCGTCCCCGGATCTGGATGGAAACATCTAGATCTGGAACAGTACCGCATATCGGGCCTTACAACTTGGTATCAAAGCCTTACCGACCGTAGGATCCCCTTTCTGGCCGAAATCGAGTCTAGACAAAAAACTATTTTGTAGTTACTATGATAGTTATCGGAGAGTAGGATTCTTTTTACTGCTTACCCTTGCTCTGGTCAGGACAAGTGCCATAGGTGTTTTATTCTTGTCTTATCCCTTTCAAACTTTAGGATCTCGAGTGTGTGGAGTTTCAGAACCGTTACAATGCCTTGCTTGCAGCGTATTGTCTCGATTCCGATCTCAGGTTGGGAATTCCTGTAGTACCTTTAGCTTCTCCGATTCCGGATAACATCTTGGTCTTTTGTTGACTTTGTTCCTTTTGCCTAGTATCCTCACGATCTGAGTGAGAATGCTTCCCTTGATCGTCGCTTTTAACTGTCGTTCTTCCTTTTGACACCTGATGGTTTCATTCTCCGACGTTGTCGTTTCTCTGCGGAAATTTTATCTCGAAGAAAGTTCGTCGTCCATATGGAGCAGGGTCCATTGTTGGTGGTGTTGAAGATTTGTCGAATCTCTTTTCTCTCCCCCCTCTCCCCCGGATCGTCCAGGATCTCGGAACGAGATCCCTTGTTGGTGGTGTTGTATTGTAACAGCCCGGGATTTTCACCCGAATTAAAAAATTTGTTTGTTGCTTTATTTTGCTGATTGCTATAATTGTTTGTAGTATTTGTTTCGCTGATTTATTAATCGGTGAATACCCCCCCCCCCATTCTCGTATCGGATGCGAGACCAAACCTTTTACCAACGGCGCACGACCGTTGCGACACCGGGTTTCACCCGAGCACCGTCGCAACTTCTGGCACAAGACCAGCCATCGCCATCGGAATGAAAAACCCCATTTAATAATTAAATGGATTATTTTATTGGGCGTCGGAAAATATTCTCGGAATGGTATCAAAGTGAGGTACAATTTACGGGCTCGACGCGCTGAGCGCGTGGTTCGAGATTTCGTCCGAATCGGAGGTCGTATGCACTCCTGGCGGTCAGAAACGTGGAGTACCGGACGCGAGAGGGAAAACCCGAGGGCTTTTGCATAAACTTTCCAGCCAGACCGCCTGTATAAAGACCACCCCTCTCCCACCTCTTTCTAGGGTTTCCCTCTGGTAAAAATTGCAGACACCCCCCTAATCTATCTCAGATCTGCCTCCCCACAGCCCCTCCACCTCAAAACTCTAGCTCCTAGCCTTCACATCCGTTGATCTGCAGATCGAAGGGCTCTCAAGCAGCCACGTCACCCCCAAGTCCCCCACCACCAGCTCCAGCGACTTGGGCCCGCAGGGCGCCGCCGGCCCGTCGCCGGGCCCGATCTGGGCCACAGCAAGCCCGCCGCGTCGCCGTTCCCGTGGAGGAGATCCTCTCGGCGACCCCGCCGCCTCCACCTCCGGCCAGCGACCTCCAGCCGTGCCGCCACACTGCAGGTCGCCGACGTCGCCCTCCCCTCCTCCTTCCACGCCTCCCTCGCCTCCTTCCTCTACGCCTCGCAGGGAAACGGCTGCCGCCGCGCCATGGACAGGCTCAGGTCCGAGCCGAGCTCTCCCACCGCACCTCACGGCCAACGTCGGCCTCGCCGGGCCAGGACGTCGCCCCCGCCTCGGCCAGCCGCCGGATCCGGCTGCCACGGCCTGGATCTGCGCGTTCCCAGCCTCCCACGCCCGCGCTGCTCGCCGGCGCCGCGCCGCCTCGCCGGGATGCTCACCGGCGTCGAAGTCCTACTCGGGAGCGTCCCAATCGGGACGAGGCAGCAACGGCCGCTCGACTGGGCCGCCGCCCGCTCGTGGGCCGCCGCGGCTAAGTCACCCCCCAGCGCCTCCCAGCCGGCCCGCCCGCCCTCTAGCGCCTGTAGGCGCGCCTCCGCTAAGCTTCGCCCACCGCCGGCCTGGGCCTTGGCCCAGCAAGGTGAGCCCCCCTTTGTTTTTCTCTTTTTTACTTTGTTGTGCTGCGAGCTGGGCTGGCCCAATAGCTAGGTAGCTCCCATGGGCGGTTTTTTTCCAGCGCCCTCTGGCTTAGGCCCGTTAGCGTAGATTTGGCCCAGTTCTTGTTTATTTATTTTTCTGGGCTTATAAAATGGCCGGTTATAATAGATTTTTGCGGTAGCTATATCTTTTAGACCGTAGCTCGGATCGCGGCGCGTTAAACATGAAAATTGCTTAGTTTTCTGTACAGAATAATAAAACCGTAAATGTCGAGCTTTCTTTGTTTCTTGGTGCCTTGTATGTTGTTTGCTCCGTCTCTGTTGGTTTTATTGTTTGGCTCTGAGTCGTCCCATCGGCAGGGAGACCAATAGTAAGCCCAATAGTGTTGCCCCTTTCCGAGGCATCCGGCATGGTCACTGTATTTTAACAGTTGACATAGTCGGATTTGACACTTGCCTAACAAGTGGACCGACCACCTAGCTACCCCCGGATTTGACCCCAACCAAACCTAGTTGTCTGTCGTACCAGGTGTATCCTTTTCTTTGTCTGAGAAGGATCTCCTCCATGCATGTGTGCCCTAGCCTTGCAGCCTATAAAACCCCTCCCTTTTTCTTGTTGCAGCATTCCTCGCAGAGTAAGCCAGACCACCATAGAACCCAAGTTGGTTTTCCCTGGAAACCATGTCCGGTTTTTTCAAAGCCCCCACCTTTCATAGTAAGACCTCGGCGGTAAACCATGCTGGTTTCCCCCGCCTCCTTTGGGAAATTCTTTCCCAAGCCATTTCCTGTGTTGTTAACCCCAATTACCGAGTGTTCCAAACCGAGCCTGTCCCTCACCTTTGCCAATGTTGTGCTGATACGTCCCAAACGTATCTATAATTTCTGCTTGCTCCATGCATGATTTGTGTGACTTTGCCATGTTTTACTTGAACTTCCATACACTTTTGATCATATTTGGACTAACCTATTAACTCAGTGCACCCAGTTGTCAGTTTCTGTTTTCTGCTGTTTTTATAATTCAGGTTTTCCGGCCATTAAAAGTGCCAAATAAATTCCGGGAAAATTATATAAAAAATTAGCGTCCCGGAAGCTTCCCGAAGAACCAAAGATGGAAGGGAGTGGACCCACCAGGGCCCCAGGAGGGTCCCTGGCGCGGCCCATTCCTAGGGCGCGCTGGGCACCCTCCTGGCTGCTCTGTGGCCCCCCTCGGTGCCCCCCTTGGCCTATATTTAGTGCCCGCGGAGGAAACCCCTAATATCGATCTGCTATTCCCGTTCTCCTATCTGTACTGCTGCTGCCGCCGTTTCAAGATCGGGGCTGCCAGGAGAAGCTGCCCCGGCACCCTGCCGGAAGGAGGAACCCCTCCGGGAGACCATCCATCGCCATGGACACCTCCCGGATGTGGTGTGAGTAGTCCCTCTTGGACCATGGGTCCATGACCAGTAGCTATGTGATGTTCTCCTCCCCTCTTTGTGCTTCCACTTTCGAGACCTCGTGATCTGCCTCACATGATCGAGGCACCTTTGTAATTTTCTGTATGGCTATGCTGAGTTTGCTGGGATCTGATGAATTATGAGACTATGCTCAGATTGTGATGAGTAATATATTTGGTTCTCTTTTATATTTGTGTTCTTTAGTTAATTCTTGCATGTTCTCCGTTGCCGTATTTTACTTTGACCAAGTGATTTGTTGCAACTCCAAGAGGGAGTGTTATCCTTGATTGTGGGTTTAGCCCCCTGATGTCTTGCTTGAGTGACAGAAACATGAGACTAGGGGATTTGTTGTTGTCATCAGGGATAAAACAACGGTGCTTGTACCTGCGGGCGCAAGGATTGTTTACTTTACGCAAAGTTCTTTTAATGTAGTTGTCTGTTGCTTTGAGTTTACACTTTGGGTGGGATTCGCAACTTAATACCAGCGAGATGTTCTGGATAGATATCTCAAGGTGGATGATTCGTAGTAGATGCAGATGGATTTCGGTCTACTTACCTTGACGTACTGCCCATTGCTTTTGAGCCTCTTTCTTTCTTTTGTAGCATAGTTAGCATTGCGGCGCGTTTATAATCCTGTCAATTGCCCAGCTGTGATTTGTTTACCTCGCTAGCACTTTTATCGTCTTTTGGGAGAGATACATCACTAGTGAATGTCATGGGACCCCGGTCCATATTTCCACCATTGTTTACACCATCAATTTACTTTCAGTCTTTACTTTTCGTTGCCACTATTATTATCTCTTGCGTTGATCCTTTGAAACAGCAAGGCCGGAGGAATTGACAACTCCTCTGTACTCGTTGGGAGAAAAGTTATTTGCTGTGTGTGTAGGTCCATGTGAAGTAAGCAACCTAGGGTTGTGAATGGCGCCATTGTTCACTTTACCACCTTCTTGTACTTCTGAGAGTCCTACGGGAGACAAACGCTATCCTCTGCATAGGGGAAATTTGCTGCTACGCTACATCTCACCTTCCACTTGGGGTAACCAACGAGAATCGAGAGCACTTCCTTGCTAGCATCAAGCAAGTTCTGGCGCCTTTGCCGGAGACTCCAGTCTACAAGATAGGGGAGCTGCACACTATCTTTTATCTTTGCTTTTTAGTCTTGTTAGTTTACCCTTCAGTTTTTATCTTTGTGTCTTATATCAAAAATAAATTAAAAAAATATAGTATGTCTAGTTCCTTACTTGCCAATCAATGTCTGACTTCTTTGAAACCAGATCTTATTGGCATGGAGGATTCACTGAGGATCAACAAAAGTGGTACAAGGAACACCGCTTGTCTCAAAAGGGGATACACTTATGGAAACAAATACATCAGTTGTATGATTATGCTAGAAACTTGTGCTCTATATATAATATATCTTTCTGTAGGGATGAATCATGTTGCTTTATGAGGCACAAACACCTTGATTTCCAATGTGAGTACAATGATGATGAAACCTTAGCTTCTTATGCTAAGAGAAATTATGACTTTGATAATGCAGAACAAATAGAAGAATTTTTTGCTTACAAGGGTGCCTATGAATTACTTCTCTTCTTAAATATATTGATGATGCCCCTTATAAATCTGAGAGTCTTGCTATACTTAACTATTGTTTGGAAAATTACGATGCAAAATATTATATTACTGATCATCTTGAGAGAATCTCTCCCCCAAAGGAAGAGACTAATGATTTGCAAGACTCTATGGAAGAAGAAATTGTTGAACCTGAAAGCTCCTTGGATGAAAAAGAGGAGGAGAGTGACGAACAAAAGGAGGAAGAATGGAGCCATCCACGTCTACCTTCTAATGAGAGTAACTCTTTGACTCTTACCTTATATGAGTGTTATGATCCTATGGATTCTTTTGAAAATATCCCTTTTTTATGAAGTTGATGCCTTTTATACTTGTGGCCATGATGCCATCATGAATGATGCTTATGGAGATGAACTTGTTATAGTTCTTCAGGTTAAGAATGAAATTGTTGCTATTGCACCCATACTTGATTGCCCTATTATCCTTTTGAAATCTCCAACTCATATTCCGGAGAATTTTTCTCTTATCAAAGCTCAATGTGATGGGTTGCATTTATCTTATGATCCTAAAGACCGTGTTGAAAGCTATACACGTGTTCTTGTAGGTCATGAACAACGTGATTTATGTGATAGTTATATTCTTGATGTTGTTCATGATACTACTGAAAACTATTTTGAGAGAGGCAAGTTTGGTTGTAGAAACTTTCATATTACTAAAACTACTCTCTTCATGTTGAAAGTTTTGAACTTGTTCTTTTTCCACCTTCCTATGCATGTCACTTTGTGCTTCTTTGATTTATATTCTTATAATATTCCTATGCATAGGAAGTTGGTTAGTCTTAAATGTGTTTCATATTTTATTCTTGATGCTCTCTTTTGCTTCAAAATTCTTATTCTTGTGAGAGCATCTTCTATAATCTTTTTGCCTAGCTTAAAGGCGTAAAAGAAAGCGCTTGTTAAGAGGCAACCCAAGATGTTTTTTATTCTGTTTTTAGTGGTCTTTATGATTGTTATTACTATAGCAATATAATTTTATCTTTATTTTTCAAGTTTTGTGCCAAATATAGCCTCATACGACAAGGGAAGTTAAAGTCGTGACATGCTGTCCAGAAAACAGATTCTTTCCTCGTGACGAGAAAAATCATAGAAAATCACCAGTTCATCTTTTTGAGGTGAATTTTTTACACAGAGTGCTCTATATAATCAAGGAACTTTCGTATGTTCTGAGTTTTTTAATTTGAGTTGCAGAAGTGCCCCTAAAAAATTCTTTACTACCTGTTGTTCTGTTTTTCACAGATTCTGCCACGTTTTGTCTCTCCTAACTTTTGAAAACCTTAAGCTTGCTTTTTCTTTGAAAAAACCTTTTTTCAATCTTGAGAAACAGTAGCTATTCCTGAATATATTTATTTGCAGTAGAGGAAAATTATTTTAATAGGGTACTAACCTCTCTAATCAGTTTACAATGAGTTATGTATGAAGGGAGTTTTCAAGTGTGCGATGGAAGATGATGAATGAAGATCCTGGAGTGTCAAACACTCAAGCTTTGGGATGCCCATGTGCACCCCCAATAAATATTCAAGGATACTCAAGCGTCTAAGCTTGGGGATGCCCCCGAGCATCCCCTTCTTCATCAACAATTATCAGTTCGTCCCTCGTTGCACTATATTTTTATCACTTCATGTGTTATGTGCTATGCTTGGAGCGTCTGGCTCTTTACTTTTCTTAGGTCTGTTTTTGCTTTATTTGCTGTAGTAACAAGTTAGAGCCCAGCTTTCTTTTGTGTGGGAGACAAACACGCTCCGCTTGAACTAGAACTCCTCATAGGATTTGCATTGCTTATTTCCTTGCCTGTGAGTTCTTTTTCTTTTCCTACTTGCTGCCCTGTTTAGTTGTAGTGCTTTAGTTTTATTCTAGAGATTTTCTTTTGTCTTAATTGAACTTTCTATAGGTTGCATGTTTATCTTGTTTAGAGAGTTTGCCTGTTGAACTGAGTTTTGTGTCTTGACTAGAAAGTAGGTGGTTGAAGTTGCTATTCTCTTTGTAGTAGTAACTTGCAATAGTTTTGAGGTATTGACTAGAGTAATGTTTGAACTTATGGTGTCAAGAGATTTAGCCTATTAGTGATAGATGTCGTATTTTGGGCAATCCAAGTGATTTTCAAAAACCAAACCCCTGTTAATAACTCTAACTACTAGATGGATCACTAACCTCTGGAGGGTTCGAATATTAAAGTACACTCACGTACCATGAGTCGAGGATGCGCAAGGATAACCAAACCCCCATACACTCCTCCTCGGGGTACTTGTCTCTTTGTGAACCTCCTGATTAGATTGAGAGTTACCGATAATAAGTGCATGAGTTCTTCGGACTAATGTGAGCATTCAAAAGTTGACACTTCCACCTCCCATATTTTGTTAGCCTCTCCTGTGCCGTGCATTGCCTCCTTCTCACTCCGAGAGTTGGCGTCCACCTTCGCCGGTACATCCAAACCCTTGGCATGATACGCTCTGTCATCATAAACCTCCTTATATCCTTCCTAAAAGAAGCCACCATACCTACCTATCAAGGCATTTCCATAGCCTTTCCAAGATACATTGCCATGCAACATCCACCTTCTCATGACTTGATCTTCATGTCATACATGCTACTTTCTTGATCGATGAGCCGCATGCTAGTTGGGCCTTGCCCTAATCATTGCTACATGACGCGCTAGTATCATTGCATATCCTGCTATCCTGGCAGAGGCATACATTTGCATCATGATAGTTACATCTTCTTTATGTGAGTACCTTTGTAAAGTGTGAAAGATCTCCTATATTCTTGTAAAATATAGAGTGTTGCCCCTAAAGTGAGGAAAAGATCCCAAAAAGGACAAAATCAAAAGATCCCAAAGAGGACAAATGAGAGAAATAGAAAGAGCCATTGAGGCCACCAAAAAATACAAAAAAATAGAAAAAAGAGAAAAAAAAGAGAGAAGGGGGCACACTACTATTCCTTTTGAGAGATCCACACTAGTACTTCATCCTCTATCCCTTGTACTCCATAGAGATCATCATACATGCATATAGATATGTGGGGACCCTTCACACTGTAGAACTTGGCTTGTATATTCCAATGATGAGCCTCCTCAACCAAGCTCTAGGTCTTCTTGAGCAAGCAAGTTGGATGCACCCCCACTAGCTCCCTTGGAGAGCTTTTAGCTCACAGGTGCATCCGTTGCATGGCAATCCCTACTCCTCATATCATATCTATCATATGGCCTTCTCTCTCCTATGGTTGTCCTCATTGATGTGAGCCTTTTTGTCTTCCTCCTCCGCCTTCTTTCTGTTTCGCCTTTTAGGTGTCAACTTTCTTGCTCACGCTCATCCATTGCATGAGTGCTCAAAATATCGAAAGGGAGTGGATCAGTTTGACTTGTACCTGGCTAGTGGTCTGGGGACGAGTCAAGATAAGAATCCAAAGGAGACTAGGTGTGAAACTTTAGTAGATAGTAGTTCTCAACAACCTTTTTCTCTCTTTTTCCCAGTCCCCTGCTTGCACGCAAACACCATCTGGAGACATTTGAGTCACGGAGAGCGAGAGCTCTTGCACCCTTTGTTCTTTTGTTGCTTATGTCGATGCTAATATAGACTCTTCCTTGCTAAGACTTGAATTGAATTGCATGCTTTGATTGCTTTACTTAAAAGTCCTTATATGGTTGTGTGGAATGTCTCCAAAGAAATTATGCTTCTTATCATTTCCCTACTCAAGGACGAGCAAGAATTAAGCTTGGGGATGTTGATACGTCCCAAACGTATCTATAATTTATGCTTGCTCCATGTTTTACTTGAACTTTCATACACTTTTGATCATATTTGGACTAACCTATTAACGTAGTGCACCCAGTTGCCGGTTCCTGTTTTCTGCTGTTTTTATATTTCAGGTTTTCCGGCCATTAAAAGTGCCAAATAAATTCTGGAAAAATTATATAAAAATCAGCGTCCCGGAAGCTTCCCGAAGAACCAAAGATGGAAGGGAGTGGACCCACCAGGGCCCCACGAGGTTCCCTGGCGCGTCCCATCCCTTGGGCGCGCCGGGCACCCTCCTAGCTGCCTTGTGGACCCCCTCGGTGCCCCCCTTGGCCTATATTTAGTGCCCGCGGAGGAAACTGTTGGGATACGGTGCAGAAAACACAAATTTTTCATACCTACGGTACCCGAACCCAAGATCTATGCTATGGCGATGTAAAGTAACGGAGGGAATCGGTGTTCATACCTTTGAAGACCGAAAGAGGGAAACGTTCTTGCGAACGTGGTTGGCGTAGACTCAGAACTACGACCTCCCTGTCGTGTAGAAGACCACCACCGGCGAGGATGACTCCCGGTAAACCTCCAGCGACGAAGTAGCACCACAGGTGTAGTGCCTCGAAGAGATTATACACGTACGGTACAATCGATGTTCCTCCCGGGCCCCGAACCAGGCGAGCAGCGGAAGAAAGACGGCTACGGATCCCGACTCCAGCAGAGAGACGGCCTATCTTATGGTGGAGAACTCCAATCCTGGTGCAGACTCCAAACAAGGGGAGTCCACTTCCGGGAAGGAGAAGGAGGAAGAAGGAGATATTGGTGTGTAGGAAAAGGGGGTCTACCCCTCCTTATATAGGCCAAGGGGGGTGTGATCCTCCTCCCCTCCCCCATGTGGGACTAAACTCCAAAGGGGGGGGGTGCGCCGGCCATAGGGGGGGTTGGGCCCCACCCTTGGCGCCAAGCCCAAAGGGGGGAAACCCCTTCCTCCCCTAATGGGCCCCATGGGCCCATATAGCCTTTTCCCGTTTTTTTAATTTATTTAATATGTTTTAAATATTTAATTCAGATAATTAAATAATAAAACATTATTAAAACAATTAAACTTTATTTTGAACTATTCAAAATGTCCGGAAACCATTCCGTCCTCCTCCGGAACTATTCCGGTGATTTCTCCTATTTCACCGATTGATCCCGTAACTGTCCTATGCATCAATTGCCCTTAAGTGTAACACCCTAACGGTCCGGGAAACAGCAGACATGGTCGAGACTCTTCTCATTGACCAATGACTAGTCAGTTGGACCTGGTTACAATCCTTGACAGCCCCTGCGCTTCCATCAAATGAACTTCGATCGCTTTTGGAAACTGTTAACAATACGACGTAATCCCTTTGTGTTGTGGTACTTTGTTTGTCCGAGGTTTGATCGTCGGTATCCTACATACCGTGTTCACATCTCGTTCACAACAAACAAGTTTACTCGTCCATGATCATTGCATCTCTTGTGACCTAGTCACTTGCTTGCAAGCTATTGATGCAATATCACCGAGTGGGCCCAGAGTACCTGTCCTGTCACAAGGACTGACAAATCCCGCTCTGATCTATTAACATACTCATCAACCATCTATTTCGGAATACCCAAAGTGCACCGTTATAGCCAGCATATTTCAGTCAGGCGGTGGGATACAAATCAAAGTCTCCTCATAGATGACAATTACGTATGATCATTAAGGTCTAAGGACTAAGCCATATGTTACAAAGTCATAGCAACGCTGAACTATGTGACTTGATCACATTGCAATACTTTAGGTGGGTGTATGTCCATCACATCATTCCCCTTAACGATATGACCTCATTGTCAATGGACTTAAGTGTCGCCATGATCAGGAAAGCTTGATCAATCAATTGCCCAATGAGATAGTTTACCCGAGTTAAACTACGGACCATGTTTTATACTACACCTATATTAGTATTTCCAAGTAATACAGTTATAGCACAGTATAAAACGTATTATGAACAAAACGGATATGTGACAAATATCTTTATTAATTTGTCTCTAGGGCACATATCCAACAGAAACCCCTAATATCGATCTGCTATTCTCGTTCTCCTCTCTGTACCGCCGTCGCCGCCGTTTCAAGATCAGGGCTGCCAGGAGAAGCTGCCCCGGCACCCTACCGGAAGGAGGAACCCCCTCTGGGAGACCATCCATCACCATGGACGCCTTACGGATGTGTTGTGAGTAGTCCCCCTTGAACCATGAGTCCATGACCAGTAGCTATGTGATGTTCTCCTCCCCTCTTTGTGCATCCACTTTCGAGACCTCGTGAGCTGCCCCACATGATCGAGGCACCTTTGTAATTTTCTGTGTTGCTATGCTGAGTTTGCTGGGATCTGATGGATTATGAGACTATGCTCAGATTATGATGAGTAATATATTTGGTTCTCTTTTATATTTGTGTTCTTTAGTTAATTCTTGCATGTTCTCCGTTGCCGTATTTTACTTTGTCCAAGTGATTTGTTGCAACTCCAAGAGGGAGCGTTATGCTTGATTGTGGGTTCAGCCCCCTGATGTCTAGCTTGAGTGACAGAAACATGAGACTAGGCGATGTGTTGTTGCCACCAGGGATAAAACAACGGTGCTTGTACCTGAGGGCGCAAGGATTGTTTACTTTACACAAAGTTCTTTTAATGCAGTTGTCTGTTGCTTTGAGTTTACACTTTGGGTGGGATTCGCAACTTAATACCAGCGAGATATTCTGGATAGATATTTCAAGGTGGATTATTCATAGTAGATGCAGATGGATTTCGGTCTACTTACCTTGGCGTACTGCCCATTGCTTTTGAGCATCTTCCTTTTGTAGCATAGTTAGCATTACGGTGCGTTTATAATCCTGTCAATTGCCCAGCTGTGATTTGTTTACCTCGCTAGCACTTTTATCGTCTTTTGGGAGAGAGACATCACTAGTGAACGTCATGGGACCCCGGTCCATATTTCCACCATTGTTTACACCATCAATTTACTTTCAGTCTTTACTTTCCGTTGCCACTATTATTATCTCTTGCGTTGATCCTTTGTAAACAGCAAGGCCGGAGGAATTAAAAACTCCTCTGTACTCGTTGGGAGCAAAGTTATTTGTTGTGTGTGCAGGTCCAGGTGAAGTAAGCAACCTAGGGTTGTGAATGGCGCCATTGTTCACTTTACCACTTTCTTGTATTTCTGCGAGTCCTACGGGAGACAAACCCTATCCTATGCATATGGGAAATTTGCTGCTACGCTACATCTCACCTTCCACTTGGGGTAACCAACGAGAAGCGAGAGCACTTCCTTGCTAGCATCATGTGCAAAGGTGCTCAACCACCTTGGTCCCGATAAGATTGGAGAGCTCGTGGTCTTGGAGGGCAGGCCCATGCCAACCCCCAGCATTGGCGATTCAGACAGCCGCTGCAGCAGCTGTTAGTCGTCTTCAATCCAAGTTCCCGCAAACCGGGGAGATGCGGGAGTTCCACTACTTCCCGAATGCGTCAAGCCTTGGCTGCGAGTTCGTCGACACCACCAAGGAAGCCGACCCGGCAATAGCTCGCCTGGTTCAGTTCATCACTGCCCAGGGGCTACTGCTTGGCGACATCCTTGCGGGGTTCAACGCCATGGATAGTGACGCAGTGTGAGTTGTTGATGCTGCATACCGTAAAGGTCGCCAAGACACCTCCCAAGTCGTCGATCCGCTGTTGCCAAACCTAGTGCTACCCTCTCGAGTTGTGCTGCCCTCCCACCCCGTGGACGAGTGCAACCCAGGCACTGTCTACGCCAACCCCACCAACAGAATCATCCTTCAGCTGTATCGGCAAGGTCTGCTCCAGCAAGATCCAGCCACTGCCCCAGGAGTTGAGTCCCGACTAGTTGAGTTACTCGACTTTGGGAAGCATCTCAGCCTGCGTCCTCCAGGAGAGCCTGAGCAAGACTAGTTCTTTAGATGTTTCCTAGCTGGTCTTCCGTCCTCGTCAGAGGATAGAAACCATAGTTCTGAGTGAGTGGTTATCGTGAGGTGCATAGTCAAGTCGCGCTTGCTTCTGTTGCTTGTGTTGCGTGTGATTCTTGTATCGCCGGTATGTTGTGGTGCTATGTTTACACCGTGTTTGTTTGTGCATTTGTTGAATCTGTCCCCTGTTAAGCAGAAATGTTCAACAGAGCTGACAGTGGTTTTCCAAGATGTTTGTAATCAGTAGAGCACTTACACCCTTAACATTGGACTCGTTTTCAGTCTCTAATAAATGTGAGCTGGTTTAGGTATATGTAAGACAAGAGTACATATACCCACTGGCATTAAAACGTCTTAGTGTGATTCTATCTGATGTGTTTTTCTTGTAATTGCATGTATGCTGGTTTGAGTATGATGTTGGCACGTTGCACGCACAGGCCCGAGCGAGGTTTATTCCTCACGGGTACGGTCACCCCAGTACCCAGATGGAATGCAAGGACACATCTCACGCCTATCTACTCATGCCCCGTTTTGTCAGACCTTTGACCCGGGATTCAGAGGCGATTTTCCCAGCCCCTGAACCCAGTCCCAAAGCCAGACGCAATCTCGGATAAACTCTGAGAATTTTATTGCGGCAAAAGCCTTGCAACCTTCCAGTACAATTGCAGACCCGGACCCTACCCCGATGCCCGTCCAGCCAGGTTGTCACTCGATGAGGAGCAACCAGAGGCGAGACCCTCGCGTTGCTAGAACCCCACCGACCACACCGCGCAAGCCCCCGAGACAGTGGCGCCCCCGTCACCACCTTGCGTGACATCCGGCAGCGCGCTGCCTCGCCTCGCCTCAGCCCTGCTCATTCCGCCGACCCGAAGCGACGGTGGAACCGTTCATCGGTTTTCCCCAGCCCAGAAGTTTTTCGAGAAGGAGTAGGGAAATTTTGAGCTAACCCTAGGAATCTCTAGGACGAGATTCTTTTAAGGGGGAAGGTTTGTAACACCCCAAAAATCGGGTTATCGATTTTTGTGCTGTTATTCCTTCCGAGCTTTCCTTCCCGAAAATTTCCCCCTGGAGTCGGGTTGATAACCAGATGAATTCAGACAATACTTGACCTTGCAACCCTTTCCCCGCCCCTTTGCAAGGCAAGATCCCCCTCCTAGACCATTGTGCCCTGTATATGCAAGAATATTGCCCAGTCATGTGCAATGTTCTTCATTTAGGCTTAATTGTATTTTCTGTCAGTTAATGGAATTAAATCCAGGAAAACACTTAGACATCTCTAAAAGTTGTGAAAACTTGTGGATATGATCTTGGTGATCCCATTGACCTTCCCCAAAAGTATTGGCTATAATTGAATAAAGGAAATTGCCATTTCCTTTATAAAGCCAATAATCCCATTTTAGCCCATTTGCAAAGGATCTACTATTTTGGTTGCCCCATTGGTGACCAAAGGAATTGTGGATCTCCTAGTATCCAACCCATGTCCAGTTATATCAAAACATGGGGTTCCATAGTTAAAAATGTGAGCCTAGCTTCCATTTGCAAATTCAGGGCAGAATAGCACTTTGTAAAGGAAGTGTTATTTATGTTTGCTCATTGCCTCCCAAACTTTTTGGTCCATTTCCCCTGCCCATATCATGGTGATAACCCACAACTGCAGGGGATCGGGATAGTCTTCGCGGGTAAGATAACCCAATTTATAGATTCGACTCAAGGGGAGCCAAAGAATATCCACAAGCTTTGACAGTGGAGTTGTCAATTCCACCGCACCTGAGATACACTTACTTGCAACAAGATATTAGTAGTAATTGCGATATGGAAGTGATGATAGCAATGGTAATAATGGTGGTGAAATAGCGACAGTAAAACAGCAAAAGCGAACAACTAGTAACCAGCAGAATTAAAACATTGTAGGCTAGGGAGATGGATGGTTGGGCGCTGCATGGATAAGATATATCATGTATTTAACTTGGGGCAAGGCACACAAAAAAGCAATGATCATCTAGGCATAAATCAAACATCAGGCATGTACCCCACAGGTAGTTGTACGTGCTTGCAATAAGAACTTGCACACCATCTTTTGTCCTACCATCCCGCTACGAATGGGGCCAAAAGGAACTTATGGAGATTAAGGTACTCCTGTCAAAGAGCACCGGAACAAAGCATTAACAATCAATGGATACACGTGTATCCTCAAACTATAGTCCATCCCCTTTGGTTTCCCAAGATGTCACCTTTGGGATCGCCGGTTCTGGACTATAACAGGTGCATACAACTCATAGATAGGATCAAGAACACAAATATATTCATGCAAACACATAGGGTTCAGATCTGAAATCATGGCACTCGGGCCCAAAGTGACAAGCATTAAGATCAACAAGTTGAGATAAACAATAATCTAGATGATAGGCAACATGCCCCCAACAATCTGATAAATTATTACATGATCTAACTCATCCAATCCCTACCATCCCCTTTGCCTACAGCAGGGAATTACTCACACATGAAAGGAGAAGTCATGGAGGGAGGATGGAGTGGTGATGATGATGACGATGGCGATGATCTCCCCTCACCAGAGGCCAAAACAGCCTCCAGATTAGCCCTCCCGGAGAAGAACAGAGGGTGTCGGCGGCTCCTGATACGTCCAAAACGTATCTATAATTTCTGCTTGCTCCACGCCTTTTTTGTGTGATATTGCTATGATATTGATTAACTTCCATACACTTTTGATCATATTTGGACTAACCTATTAACTCAGTGCACCCCAGTGCCAGTTCCTGTTTTCTGTTATTTTTCTATTTCAGGTTTCCCCCTTATTAAAAGAACCAGAAAAATCCCGAGAAAAATATAGGAAAAATCAGCGTACCGGAAGCTTCGCGAAGAGCCCGAGAGGGGCCAGAGGGGAGCCATGGGGGGCCCCAGGCGGACAGAGGGCGCGGCCCCACCCCTGGCCGCACCAGGGGGCGCCTGGAGACCCTAGCCCACCTCTGGCTGCCTCCTTTCGCCTATTTATTCCCCGTGACGAGAAACCCTCGGGGACGGAACCCTTTTTCGCGATCTCTCCTCTGTTCCGCCGCAGCTGCGCTTCCAAGATCGGGAGCACCAGAAGACCTCTTCCCGGCACCCTGCCTGAGGGAGGAACCACCTCCGCGAGCTTCTCCACTGATACGGTGAGGATAGTTCTCTCACTCCTCGTTGGTTACCCCAAGTGGAAGGTGAGATGTAGTGTAGCAGCAAATTTCCCTTACCGAAGATGCTAAGGTTGAGTATCGAACCAGTAGAACTCACGGAAATACAAGTAGGTGTCACGGCTTGACGTGGAGCTGCACACAGCAACAAATAACTTTGCTCCCAACGAGTACAGAGGAGTTGTCAATTCCTCTGGCCTTGCTGTTTACAAAGGATCAACGCAAGAGATAAAAGTGGAACTGAAAGTAAAGACTGAAAGTAAATTGAGGGTGTGAACAATAATGTGAAGATGGACCGGGGTCCCGTGATTTTCACTAGTGATGTCTCTCTCCGAAAAGACGACAAAAGTGCTAGCGAGGTAAACAAATCACAGCTGGCCAACTGACAGAATTATGAATGCACCGCAATGCTAACTATGCTGCAAAGAAAGGAAGGGCTCAAAAGCAATGGGCAGTACGCCAAGGTAAGTAGACCAAAATCCAACTGCATCTACTACGACTCATCCACCTTGAGATATCGATCCAGAACATCTCGCTGGTATTAAGTTGCAAATCCCACCCAAAGTGTAAACTCAAAGAAAAAGACAACTGCATTAAAAGAACTTTGCATAAACTAAACAATCCTTGCACCTGCGGGTACAAGCACCGTTGTTTTATCCCTGGTGGCAACAACACATCCCCTAGTCTCATGTTTCTGTCAATCAAGTTAGACATCAAGGGGTTGAACCCACAATCAAGCATAACGCTCCCTCTTGGAGTTGCAATCAAACTACTTGGCCAAAGCAAAATACTGCAACGGAGAACATGCAAGAATTTACACAAGAACAAAATATAAAAGATAAGAACAAAATATATTACTCATCACAATCTGAACATAATCTCATAATCCATCAGATCCCAGCAAATTCAGCATAGCAACAGCAGAAATTACAAAGGTGCCTCGATCATGTGAGGCAGCTCACGAGGTCTCGAAAGTGGAAGCACAAAGAGGGGAGAGGAACATCACATAGCTACTGGTAACGGACCCATGGTCCAAGGGGGACTACTCACGGTACATCCGGGAGGCGTCCATGGCTATGGATGGTCTCTCGGAGGGGGTTCCTCCTCCCGGCAGGGTGCCGAGGCAGCTTCTCCAGGCAGCCCCGATCTTGAAACGGCGGCGGCGGCGGTATAGAGGCGAGTTCGCGGAAAAGAGATCGATATTAGGGGTTTCCACCCCGAGGGCTAAATATAGGTGGAGGGGGTGTCTAGGAGACCCACAGGGCAGCCAGGAGGCCCCCCTCCGCTGCCTTGGTGCTTATTGGCTTCTCGCCCTTCGTTGGTAGGCCCCAAGTGGAAGGCGTGATGCAGTACAGCAGCGAGTTTTCCCTCAGTGAAGATACCAAGGTTTGTCTCCAGTAGGACTCCAGAGATGATAAGTAGGTGTCAGCGGCGCAACTAACGCAGACCTGCACACAGACACAGATAACTTTGTTCCCAACGAAGTTCAGAGAGGTTGTCAATCTCTCCGGTCTTGTTGTTCACAAATGATAAAACGCAAGGGATAATGATAGCAACTTGAAAGTAAATGCGGAAAAGTAAATATAGCTTGGAAACAATAAAGAGGATATGGACCGGGATACGTGATGTTCGCTAGTGATGTCTCTCTCCCAAAAGACGATAAAAATTGCTATGCGAGGAAAACAAATTACAGAAAGGCAATTGACAGGATTATGAACGCACCGTAATGCTAACTATGCTACAAAATAAAGGAAGAGGTTCAAAAGCACGGGCAGTACGCCAAAATAAGTAGACCGAAATCCATTTGTATCTACTACTAATCATCCACCTTGAGATATCTATCCAGAACATCTCGCTGGTATTAAGTTGTGAGCCCCACCCAAAGTGTAAACCCAAAGCAACAGACAACTGCAATAAAAAAACTTTGCGTAAAGTAAACAATCCTTGTAACCGCGGTTACAAGCACCGTTGTTTTCCCCCTTGTGGCAACAGCACATCCCCTAGACTCATGTTTCTCTCACTCAAGCATGTCATCGGGGAGGCATGAACCCACAATCTAGCACAACGCTCCCTCTTGGAGTCACTACCTACTACTTGGCCAAAGCAATAAACAGCAACGGAGAGCATGCAATAATTACTTAGGAACAAAAATACAAGAGATAAGAACCAAATATATTACTCTATCACAATCTGAACATAATCTCATAATCCATCAATTCCGATCAAACTCAACATAGCAACAGCAGAAATATTACAAAGGTGCCTCGATCATGTAGGGCAGCTCACGAGGTCTAAACAATGAAGATCAAAGAGGGGAGGAGAACATCACATAGCTCCTGATCATGGACCCATGGTCCAAGGAAAACTACTCACGAGACATCCGGGGAGCATCCATGGTGGAGAGGAGACTCCCGGAGGTCAATCCTCCCTCCGGCAAGGTGTCGGGAAGAGGTCTTCTGGTGCTCCCGATCTTGGAAGCGCGGCGGCGGCGGAACAGAGGGGAGTTCGCGGAATAGGGTTCTTGTTCTGGAGTTTTCCCGTGCCGGGGGATAAATAGGCGAAGGGGGCAGCCAGAGGTGGACCAGGGGCCCCAGGCGCCCCACCTGGCGCGGCCAGGGGTGGGGCCGCGCCGGGTGGCTGCCTGGGGCCCCCTGGCTCCCCTCTGGCCCCACCCGGGCTCTTCTCGAAGCTTCCGTCACGCTGATTTTTTATCTGAATTTTCCCGAATTTTTCTGGCACTTTTTATATGGGGAAACTGAAATAGAAAAACAGCAGAAAACAGGAACTCGCACTGGGGTGCACTGAGTTAATAGGTTAGTCCAAATATGATCAAAAATGTATGAAAGTGTATCTAGATCATAGCAATATCACACAAAACATGCATGGAGCAAGCAGAAATTATCGATACGTTTTGGACGTATCACTTGGTGATTCCGGAAGCTTCCGGGTCGCTGATTTTTTATCTGATTTTCCGGATTTTTTTGGAGCACTTTTAATGGCCGAAAAACCTAAAATACAAAAATAGCAGAAAACAGCAACTGGCAGCTGGGTGCACTGGGTTAATAGATTAGTCCAAATATGCTCAAAAGTGTATGAAAATTCAAGCAAATCATGGCAAAGTCACACAAAAAATGCATGGAGCAAGCAGAAATTGTAGATACGTTTGGGACGTATCAACATCTTCAAGCTCAATTCCTGCTCATCCTCGAGTAGGTAAATGATAACAAGCATATTTTTTGTGGTGACATGCCACACAACCATATAAGGACTTTTAAGTAAAGCAATCAAAGCATGCAATTCAATTCAAGTCTTGACAAGCAAGAGTCTATATTATCATTGACACAAGCAATAAAAGAACAAAAGTTGCAAGAGCTCTCGTTGTCCGTGACTCGAATGTCTCCAGATGGTGTTTGCGTGCAAGCAGGGGACTGGGAAAAAGAGAGAGAAAAGGTTGTTGAGAATAACTATCTACTAAAGTTTCACACTTAGTCTCCTTTGGATTCTTATATTGACTCGTCCCCAGACCACTAGCCAGGTACAAGTCAAACTGATCCACTCTCTTTCGACATTTTGAGCACTCATGCAATGGATGAGTATGAGCAAGAAAGTTGACACCTAAATGGCGAAACAGAAAGAAGGTGGAGGAGGAAGACAAAAAGGTGTGAAAGGCTCACATTAATGAGGTCAATCTTATGCGAGAGAAGGCCATATGATAGATATGATGTGAGGAGTAGGGATTGCCATGCAACGGATGCACATGTGAGCTAAAATCTCTCCAAGGGAACTAGTGGGGGTGCATCTAACTTGCTTGCTCAAGAAGACCTAGAGCTCGTTTGAGGAGGCTCATCATTGGAATATGCAAGCCAAGTTCTATAGTGTGAAGGTCCCCACATAGCTATATGCATGATGATGATCTCTATGGAGTACAAGGGATAGAGGATGAAGTACTAGTGTGGATCTCTCAAAAGGAATAGTAGTGTGCCCCCTTCTCTCCTTTTATTTTTCCTTTTCTCTTTTTTCTATTTTTTGTATTTTTTGGTGGCCTCAATGGCTCTTTCTATTTAACTCTCGTTTGTCCTCTTTGGGATCTTTTGATTTTGTACTCTTTGGGATCTTTTCCTCACTTTAGGGGCAACACTCTATATTTTACAAGAATATAGGAGATCTTCCACACTTTACAAAAGTACTCACATAAAGAAGATATAACTATCATGATGCAAATGTATGCCTCTGCCAGGATAGAAGGATATGCAATGATACTAGCGCGTCATGTAGCAATGATTAGGGCAAGGCCCAACTAGCATGCGGCTCATCGATCAAGCAAGTAGCATGTATGACATGAGGATCAAGTCATGAGAAGGTGGATGTTGCATGGCAATGTATCTCGGAAAGGCTATGGAAATGCCTTGTAGGTAGGTATGGTGGCTGTTTTGAGGAAAGATATAAAGAGGCTTATGATGACAGGGCGTATCGTGCCAAGGGTTTGGATGCACCGGCGAAGTATGCGCCAACTCTCAAGGTGAGAAAGGGCAATGCACGGTACCGAAGAGGCTAGAAAAAGTATAGGTGGGTGGAAGTGTCAACTTTCGAATACTCACATTAGTCCGAAGAACTCATGCACTTATTATCGGTAACTCTCAATCTAATCAGGAGGTTCACAAAGAGACAAGTACCCCGAGGAGGAGTGTATGGGGGTTTGGTTATCCTTGCGCATCCTCGACTCATGGTACATGAGTGTACTCTAATATTCAAACCCTCCAGAGGTTAGTGATCCATCTAGTAGCTAGAGTTCTCAACAGGGGTTTTTGGTTTTCGAAAAACACATGGGTTGCCCAAAATACGACATTTATCACTAATAGGCTCGAGCTCTTGACACCAAAAGTTCAAACATTACTCTAGTCAATACGTCAAAACTATTGCAAGTTACTACTACAAAGAGAACAATAACTTTAACTACCTACTTTCTAGTCAAGACACAAAACTCGGTGCAACAGGAAAACTCTCTAACAACATAAAACATGCACCCTATAGAAAGTTTCAACCTAAAACAAAATAAAATCTCTAGAAAAACTAAAGCACTACAACTAAACAGAGCAGCAGCTAAGAAAAGAAAAAGAACAACTCACAGCTAAAAGAATAAGCATGCAAATCCTATGAGGAGTTCTAGTTCAAGCGGAGCGTGTAACTCTCCCACACAAAAGATTAAGCTGGAGTCTAACTTGTTACTACAGCAAACAAAGCAAAAACAAACCTAGAAAAGTAAAGAGCGAGACGCTCCAAGAATAGCACATAACGCATAAAGTGATAAAAATATAGTGCAACGAGAGACGAACTGATAATTGTTGATGAAGAAGGGGATGCACGGGGGCATCCCCAAGCTTAGACGCTTGAGTCTCCTTGAATATTTATTGGGGGTGCACATGGGCATCCCCAAGCTTGAGCGTTTGACACTCCAAGATCTTCTTTCATCATCTTCCATCGCGCACTTGAAAACTCCCTTCATACATAACTCATTGTAGACTGATTAGAGAGGTTAGTGCCCCTACTAAAATAAATAAAAAATCCTACTGGAAATAAAGATAACTTTGAAGAGCTACTGTTTCTCAAGATTGCCAAAAGGTTTTTGCAAAGAAAAAGCAAGCTTAAGGTTTGCAAAACAAAGAAAAGGCAAAACAGGACAGAATCTGTGAAAAACAGACCATCAGGTAAAAACGAATTTTTTAGGGTACTTCTGCAACTCTAATCAAAAAACTCAGAACATACGAAAGTTTCTTAATTGTATAGATCACTCTGTGTAAAAAATCAGCTCAAAAAGATGAACTGGGATTTTTCTCTTATTTTTCTAGTCACGAGGACATAATCTGTTTTTTTGGACAGCATGTCACAACTTTCACTTCCCTTGTCGTATGAGGCTATAAAAGGCACAAAGCTTGGAAAGTAAAGATACAATGATGTTGCTACAGTAGTAACAATCATCAAGACCACTAAGAACAGAAGAAAACCAAAAAAGAAAAACCTAAATTCGTTCCGGGCTGCCTCCCGAAAGCGCTTCTTTAGAGCCATTAGCTAGGCTTAAAGCAGAAGATCAAGTTGTATCCATTGAACCATCATCACGATCATCAAAAAGCGCTTCAATAATACAACTAGTCTTAATAGGTTTCTCAAATAAAGGACGAATGAAAATGCTTCTTGGAATAAAATCAAAAGGAGGGAAATCAATTGGAGTTTCATTAAAGTTAAAGATAGGTGGCTCCTCCAAAGTTTTCACCGTTTCAACTCTCTTGGCAATGGGTGTGTTTGCTTTAGCTCGAGGAACCTTGGGGACGTAAACGAACTTAGGTTCCTTCTTTGCCGGAGTTTCATCCTTTTTGGTTTTGATTGAGGAAAAGGTAGTTCCTAGAGTTTCAATAACTTCCTCAATCTTTTCTACAAAGTTGTCAGAATTGAGATTCTGAATCGGATCGGAACTCCATTGGTAGGATCGTGAATCATAGAATCTTAACTACGAGGATCGTTGAATCTTAGATTCTATGAGCAAAATCGTAGAATCGGAGGGGCTAATTTGGATCGTAAGGTCGTATGATTCTAAGACTCGAGTCGCGATTCTGAAAACTTTGCTTTTCTATCCTAGAAGACTTCTCATCAAGGGATTTAATAGTCTCCAAAGTTTTGACAATTTTCTGCATGGAGTTATCTAGCCTATTCAAATTCCCTTGAATCTTACGATCCAACTCATTTACCCTATCGATACTTGGCATCTCTAGCTCTATTTTTTCAATTTTTCTCATAATGTGAGCTAAAGTAATGTCCTCCTTAATACTAACAACTGGGAGACTTCCAACAAGATTTTCAATAACATTAAGGGCTTCCCAAACTGGGGCCTCTATGAAGTTCCCATTGATAGCAGTGTCTAAAATAAACCTATTCCAAGAACTGATCCCAACATAAAAATTTCTAAGCAAGATAGTAGTGGATTCCTTCTTGGTGGCACTTTTTGAGAATCATTAATTATATACGAAGCATCTTTCAAACTTTCACCACCTCTTTGAGTAAAGGTAAGTACTTCTGCCTCACCAAAGGCAAAAGGACCAGCCATAGTGGTAACTACTGACAAGGTAACAGGTATTTTTGGTATTTTTTATAAGGGACACAAAAGTAAAAACTGAAAGGTAAACTAACAAGACTAAAAAGCAAAGATAAAAGATAGTGTGCAACTCCCCTATCTTGTAGACTGGAGTCCCCGGCAACGGCACCAGAAATTAGCTTGATACGGTGAGGATAGTTCTCTCACTCCTCGTTGGTTACCCCAAGTGGAAGGTGAGATGTAGCGTAGCAGCAAATTTCCCTTAGCGAAGATGCTAAGGTTGAGTATCGAACCAGTAGGACTCACAGAAATACAAATAGGTGTCACGGCTTGACGTGGACCTGCACACAGCAACAAATAACTTTGCTCCCAACGAGTACAGAGGAGTTGTCAATTCCTCCAGCCTTGTTGTTTACAAAGGATCAACGCAAGAGATAAAAGTGGAACTGAAATTAAAGACTGAAAGTAAATTGAGGGTGTGAACAATAATGTGAAGATGGACCGGGGTCCAGTGATTTTCACTAGTGATGTCTCTCTCCCAAAAGACGATAAAAGTGCTAGCAAGGTAAACAAATCACAGCTGGGCAATTGACAGAATTATGAAGGCACTACAATGCTAACTATGCTGCAAAGAAAGGAAGGGCTCAAAATAAATGGGTAGTACGGCAAGGTAAGTAGACCGAAATCCAACTGCATCTACTACGAATCATCCACCTTAAGATATCTATCCAGAACATCTCGCTGGTATTAAGTTGTGAATCCCACCCAAAGTGTAAACTCAAAGCAACAGACAACTGCATTAAAAGAACTTTCCGTAAAGTAAACAACCCTTGCACCCACGGGTACAATGTAACACCCTCAGATCCAGTACAGTAATCACTACAGTGATTCCACTGTTAGTGATCATTACTGTTGATGATCAAGCCATGATCACCTTTGATCATAGCTCTGTCAATTTCCAACCCGGATAAAATTTTCAACTTGGGTAAATTATAAAACTTTGCTCCAAGAATTGTGGATGCTAGTCAATCAACATGATCATGGTTAAACCAAGTCACCCTTAGTCATTTGAATAATCACAAGTCAATGATAATTATGAATCCAATGATTTGGGGTTACCAAATTGTTTTATAAATTAAAATAAAATGGAAATCTTAGATAAACCACAATGATGAAACCTGTTAATGGGATGCCTAGCAATCATTAAGCCATGTTACTATGGTACTGGTTATTTTAATTAAAATGATTTAGTAATATTGTGGAATAAAGCAAGTAGCTTGGAAATTATTAAATGGCTAAGGTAAATTTAATAAACAAGTAGTAATTTTAAATGCACTAAAAATTGTGAAACCATTTTTATTAAATACCTAATAATCAGTAGGTCATATAAAAAGATAAATGACATTTTATTAACTTATTTAAATAATGCCGAAAAATATAAACAGTAGCAAAATTAGCTCCATTTAATATTTTGAGCATTGAATAAAATCCAGATGAATTTTATTGTGGGCTAAACTTTTTGTGGCATCATGTTAAAGTGTAACACTAATATAGGTGCAATTATAACATTTAAAAAAAATCAAAACCTAGCTAAACTAAATACAAACAGAAAAGAAAAAATTAAAAGAAACAAAAACAAAGAAAATAAAGAGGGACCTATTTCCCGCCCTGGGCAAGAGGCCCGCCCCAGACCCAACCCCCATCTCTCTCTCCCCTTCCTTCCTGCTCCCTCCCCCACCCCCGCACGCGCCATGGCAGGGGGGGCACTGTCGCCGCCCCCACCCTCACCTTCTCCCTCCCCCCCTCTCCCCTCACCTGCCCCCCTCCTTCACCTGCTCCCCCTTGGATAAGACCTCCCCTGTGGCCAGCTCGACCCAGCCCAAGATCTTTTCCCCCCTCCCACTCTTCTTTCTTCTTCCCTGGAGCCGACCGAGCCCGTCGTCGCCGCTGTCGCTCTCCACCGCGTCCAACGACGATAAGGAGACGCGCCACCGTGTCCCCCAGCACCCTCTGCCTCGTCTACGTCACCCCACGCTCGCAATCGAGCTCGGGAGCAATATAGCCGTCGCCATCGTCATCCTCTCCGTCGACGGCCACCACACCGTGCCGCCCGATTCGTCGCCTACAGTCCCTGCTCGGCGTCACCGACCTCTTCGTCGAGTTCCCTGTGAGCTCCCGCGCATGCCCTCTCTTTTCCCCCCTTCGATTTCCTCTCCTAGCCACCGTGGCCATGGATGCCTTGCTCTAGCCACTGCACGTCGTCATTGCGCCGGCCGCCCCCATGGCCGCGTGCACCTGTCGCGCGTGACCACGCGTCGCTGTCCCACCTCCCCCTGGCCGTGTTGCTATTGCTGCCCCGTGGCCACCCTTCCCGCGTGCCGCTGGCTCCGGCCACCGCCGCGGGCTCGATCCCGGCGAGCACCAACCAACCCCCACCTTTTGTATGCCGCTGCAGCGTTTCCCGCCCCGCCGCGCACCCCCTGTGCCACCCCAACGCCTCACCCAGTGCCCATTGCCACCGGCGAGCCCGTGCTCGGTCGTGACCCCCCCCCCCCTAATCTCCTAGTCTAACCCCCTGTTAAACTAACAGGTAACCCCTCCCCTAATGAGACTTACATGTGGGACAGCCCACTTAACTCTTTGTTTAAGTTGAAAATAATTGTTAGCTGAAATATGACCCAATGACATGTGGGACCAGTCACCAACTAAAACTAGTTTAATTAAATCAATTCCTTATGTGACTTACATGTGGACCCCCTAGCTTTTTAATAAATTAAATTGATTTAAATTGCTTATGTGTATGACATGTGGGTCCATCCTGTCAGCACTGTTTTGGATAAGGTTTTGGATAAGTCTTATTTATTTAATAAAATAAAATACAGAAATTGATTTAGATGGAATAAAACTTTGGAAATCAATATCTTTTAAACCGTAACTCCGATGAAAATATTTTATATATCAAAATTGATCAAAAAAATATAACAAATACGGATACGCTATCCGTATGTCTATCACACCCCCCTAACACAACGAACATCGAACCGTCCCCCTCCGGACCGACTGTCCGATAAATTGTCCGGTACTGCTAAAGTACCCGGATGAATTTATTTCGAACACGAAAGTTGTTCGGAATAGATCAACTAACCCGGATACACCACCCACACATGTGTCGGATGTCCACGACACCTCCGGCATGATATCTCCCCCCCTCCAGACACCCTGTCCGGTAATCACCCGGAGCTGGCAGTTCATCCCCGGATGAATTCCCGCTTCGAGCAACGTGCATTGCACTGCGTTAGAACCTCGTGTACAATTCGTTTGCCATGACTTGTATTTGTATTGCTATTATTGCTGTGTATTTATTGTTTCTCCCCCCCTTTATTCTCCGATAGACCTCGTTGCTGCCGCCGACTACACCGATGCCGAGTACGACTACTTCGTCGACGACCCTACTGCTACCGTCGAGCATCCAGGCAAGCAGAGCCATTCTCTTCCCCAGATATCGCCTATCTTTCCATACATTTCTTGCACTAGGAATTGTTACTGCTGCTGCTACGATTACAATCCTACTCAATTGCATAGCCTGTTTTTGTCGCCCCTTGATGTACCTTCCTTTATCCCATGTTGCCTATTATTACTTATGCATTATTCAGAAGTAAACCCTGCGCATTGTTAGCTAGGATTAGATAGCGGGATGTGATCACTCTGGGAGTGATCGCGGAAATGATATATTACAACTGCAACAGGTACGGATCAATGCAGACGCCATAGGGAACCTACAACGGCGAGACTCTGCCGAGTCGCTTCGAGTTTGACTTACGCGTGGACGGACTCGTATTTCACTCTCGTCGGCTCAGTAGCGTAGCATCATCGGGATGATACGAGGTTTACCTCTTTATTTCATTCCGCTGATGTCTCTGTCAAACCTCTTTAAGTGTGCCATCGAGGGTGATACCTCCTGGTTTCACTTAATTGTAGGAACTCGAACCAACTGGTGTCCTTAAAGGTCAGAAGTCAGGCGACCCAACGGTGCCCGCGAGTGGTATTGCGACGGGACGACAGGGAGGGTACGACTAGTGTACCTGTGTGCTTGGCCCCTGATCATTGGCCGCGAGAGTTACCAAACCACGAAAGTCGAGCTCCTCCAGGAGCACACGCGAGACAAGGTAAGGAGACGGTTCACCTTGTTGGTAACCGCGGTGACTTGGTGGGACGACGGGGCAGGCACCGATGTACTGGTGGTCCTGGCTGCTGTCGTTGTCCGCGGGTCAGTTAAGTCGAGGCAACGATAATGGTTGTCACGCAGGTTAATTAAAATTCTAAATGGTTCAGTGGATGTCTTGAGTTGGCTATATGCCATGTACGCACTACCTACCCGTGGGAATTACGAGTTATGGGCTCCTCTGCTTCGTAGTGTCGTCCGAGGACTCTTCAGACGTCAGCAGTACCGTGGCCTGCGCCGGGAAGTGGTGTTGTCTTATTTGCTCGTGCGGTGGTGTCTTATTTGGATTTGCTTTAACTTCACCGGCCAGCCTCGCACCGTGCAGGAGTACGTCGGGGTTAGGGTCCAAAGCCCCGCGTACATAGGATATAGTCTGGCGGATGACTTCTCTGTTGAGTTTGAAAGATGGGCTACGGAGTGTCGGATAGCCTCGATGGTGTCGGGACCCAGGGTTAGCGTATGCAAGTCCAGTTAAGACATAGTCATATGGAGAGCCGAGAACCGTACCCACCTGTCTAAGCAGACAAGGCCAAGCACAGAACGTTCTCGGAGAGCATCGTACGTGAGGGGCATCCCATCCAGGCCGGATGATCAACTGAGATGGGTCCTCATCGTCCGCACACAAGTCTAATGATATGGGTGGTGAACTCCCATATTCAAAGACAAATCGCCTCAACCATACTATCGACTATCTCATAACTTTTACATAGACTTACTCCAGCCCGATCACTTAGTCGGGGTCTAGGGCGGGCTCGATCATACCACAAAGTGTGCACGAGACGGAGTCTCGAACAATCGCATCGCGATGCCCCAAGACGCGCACATCTAAGGACCACTTGGTGTATGAAAGAGCGCCAGCCAGATCACAACTAAGGTCTCGAAAACCCATACAAAGACATGCATGTTATAAACATACACGCAGCACACATGCCTTGTATGAACAGTAGGTATCATTGCAATTCTCTACAAAGTATACATTTTATTGATAACTCTTATAGAGTGCACACAGAGATCGCAAACATGTGATCCAACATTACAACACAAGCGGAAGCAAATTATGTCTGAGTACAGACAAGTTTAACAAATGGCTTAAGAAGCCTTATTTAAACACAAGCCCTCCACGAGGGAACCAGTCGTCTAACTGGAACTAGACTAGCTTGATCTTCAGTCGTCCATCTCGATGAAGAAGCCACCTTTGGGCTCAGTGGGTTCATCTAAAACATAGATTAAGCAAACGTGAGTACAAAGTCGTACTCATCAAGACTTACATAGGAGCTATACTACTGATGCACATGTATCAAGGTAAAGGGAGGTGGGGTTCACTTGCAGAAGTGCCAGCTTTGACTTGGCTAGTCCTGAACTACGAGTACCAGACTTTGAGGTAAGAAGCGTACACGAGTCCACTACTTTCTCCAACCAATTACACCACTATGGTGCCTTCCTTGAATTCCCCACGAGAAAGCACGCCATAGCACTCACACTTATCTTGGTGTATTTTAGAAGTATCCAGTTCAAGTTGTCTAATAATCAAGCTAAGCTTTCCAAGCAGTCCATAACCGCGGACGCGGCTATTCGAATAGTTTTGTTAACCCTGCATGGGTGTACCGCTACACACACATGATCATCTGTTACCGCTTTTGTACTCGACACCGTTCAAGAAGTGTCGGCGAGGATGCTCACCACAACTGTTACCTCATAGCCGATCTAGTCCGAGAAAGCCGCCTACTTGGGTTGGTTACCACTATCGTGAACCCGGCCGGTTTACCGAAGTGGACCCAAGTGATGTGTGCGTGGTGCATAAGCCGGTCTCGGATGAGCCATTCTCTCACTTAGCATCCAGGCCACAGACCTACCAGAACTCCGAACTATTGCGACATCTGGACATCGAAAGGGATGACTTAGTAAGATGAGAGGGGTCAGTGAGCCCAATGTGTGGTTGTACTCTTCATCTTGGATCACCACACAAGAACTCGGACTTAGGGCGGTGTTCAACGAGACAACCCACCGTGTACTCCTACACAGCCTCTCATCGTTCACCTTGTATTAGGGTCGATTCACCAACACGTTTCTACCATCATCATCATGATCGCTACCATCCCGACTCACATAACAGTATCAACATGGTATCACTCTAAGCATGCAATAAGAAGTAACAATTGCAGGGGCCACATGATATGAATCAACTGCTACATTTGCTAGGATTGTGGTTTTGCCTACTACTGTGACAAATGATAGGTCATGCAAAGGAATGGGTTCATCTATGCGGTAGAACGTAGCATGGTAATCATCCTAAACAATGCATAAGCGAGACATGAGAGGGAAGTGGGATTTTATCGACATGATCAATGGGGGTTTGCTTGCCTTGCTGACGAGGTTCGGGTTCTGGGTCTTCAACGAAGGGGGCAGCCTCCTGCTCCGGTTCCACCTCTACTCGACAAACAACAACAAGGTAGCAAAAGTAAATACAATGCACAATCACATGATGGAAGGTTGAAACTTGATGTATATGCTTTGATGTGTGAAGTAATTCCATTTAAATGGAGTATATTGCAAATTGAATTGCAAATTCAAACTCCTATTTGAATTCAAACTTGACCAAGTTACATGTGACATTGTTTGATCATTTTGAACCTTTTGGAAATGTGTATGATATGCCTCTGAAGTGTGGTTGAAATGTAGCATAATTCCATGGTCCAAGTTGCAAAATCATTTGAATTGAATTTGAATTAATTCCAATTAAATCAAATGACATATGCTACTGTTCCCATTTTAAAATCAACTCAAACATAGTTGAAAGTTGTATTTTTGGATAGCTTATTTTCTCCTGATCATTTTTCATATATTATTTGTCCAATTTGGAGTTAATATGAAATTTTTTATGAATTTCCAAAGTTTGAGCTATTTTCTGGAATTTTCTGAAATTCTTTAATTCATTTTAATTTCTGGAAAAGGTTTACTGCGTCAGCATGACCTCATGCTGGCGTCAGGGGGGGGCTGACATGTGGGCCAGGGTTGTCAGTGGCTGGTTAATTTAATCCGGCTGGGTTAACTTAACCAGTGGCTTAATTAAGCCACTGGGCCCACTTGTCATCGGCTCTGGAGGGTCATTAGGGGGTGGATTAGCGAGGGGGTTTAGGTTAACCCACCGGCGGCTAAACGTCGGCGGCCTGGCCACGGCGGCGCTGCACGGATCCACTGCTCCCGTGCATCATTCGATGCGCTGAGACCACGGGAACGTAGCCCGTGCTCTCGCGCGTCGTCTGGTGTACGCGGGTGACCTTGGGGGTGACCAAATCGACGACGGCGAGCTCACCGGCGGCAACAGAAACGCGGCAAGGACGCAATCATCACTGTGGTGCACCAACTTGAGCGTGGCTTAGTGCGTTCGACGCGTAGAAACAAGGTGAAGATGAGGAACAACTCGGTGCAGGCAGAGGAGCACGGGAGCTAGCTCGAGCTCATCCATGGCGGAGGCCGTGCTCGGCTCCCATGGCGGATCCGGTTAGAGGAAGAAAACGAGGGTGTAGCTAGAGGGGTTTTGAGCTGTGGCTCACCAGGAACTCAACGGAATTGGTTGCAAGGACGGAGGTGGCTTGCCGGAGACGCAATTGACGATGGCGCACGGCGACCGTAGACGAAGACGACGACTCAAATCGGCGGCTCCAGGACGTTTGAGCTTGATTCCCTCGGCACGGAGAAGTAGTCGACGGTGACGAAGACGAAGGACACAACGGCGTGGCTTGGGAACGACGGTGGCTACGTGGGCTTCAAACCATGGCGACGGCGGCGCTCGGGTCATCGTCGAACTCGGCGAGAGAGAGAGGGGGAGAGGCTCTGGAGGGGGGAATGGACGCACGGCGTCTCCAACGTCTCCGTGGCGTGGCTAGAAGGCGCGGGAGGGGCAGGTGGCGTCTGGAGAGCCGGCGACGTGCACGGCTAGCTCGGTGGCATTCCACCGAGCAGCTTGGAGGCGCGGGATCGGGGAAGAAGACCCCTGTGCCCTTTTGGGCCGGCTGGGCTGGATGGGCTGTTCTCGCCTGGGCGCCAGGTAAGCGCTTCTTCTTCCTTTTCTGTTTTTCTTTTCTGACATTTGTTTTGCTGAGCTAAAATAAATAGCTAGGCATTTTATTAAATGCTGAAAAATTTTATATGGCCTCATAATAAAATAGACTAGCCACTTATAAAGTTTCAACATTTTTAAAATTCAAATAATTTGAATCTTAACTCAAATAGGGTTATTTGATTAATTCCAAGGCATTGTTTGAATATTTGAAAAATCTATGAGCATGGGATGGGTCCCACATCACTTGATATGTGATCACACTCATTTATAAGACTTTTCAAAAATCTAACATGAATTTTTGGAGAAGATTTTTATCTGGCCTTTTCAATTAATTCATCTCAGGGGGTTCCTTCTCCCATTTTGCTTTTGATTTTGATTTCAAAGATTTCTTTCGAAAATTTTAACATGATGCAAGAGTACTAAGTAACCCTAGCACATTACCTAATAGAGGGTTCTGACAGATGGAGCGTTCCCTAACAAGGTTCCCGCCACCCTGGAGATCCGTGCGTGTAGTGTAACACAAGTGCACCCCTGCAGGGAAGATTAATCTATTCGAATAGCCGTGTCCACGGTAACAGGACGCTTTATGCTGAAGCTGGATCTTACCACTACAAACTATTATTATTAAACTGTACGGTTCCGGGTTTTCTTCCTCGCGGGGATGTCGAGGAGGTGAACTTGGAGGCATTGCTAATTATTACAACTTACTATTATACAATGCTGCAGCAACTTCTGCTGCATTGTTACTTTATGCTTTATATAAACTGTTGGCTGATTCTTACCTCATGCTGCAAGACATCATCGAAAGTTGCTAGTCTTCGATAGGCCTAGCTTCTTACCCTTGCTCTGGATTTCTGTCTTTCAGTCCACTATATACAGCCTCTTCTTTCCGTTGATACAATGCATAATGCTTAGTAGCGGACGTAAGACTCGCGGCTATGCTAGATACTCACCTGCTTTATTTTCCCCCTTTATGGTTTTGCCTGATCGTCCGCTGCAGTCGACGTTGGAGCCTTGGAGTCCAGGAGCAGGAGATCCCCGATGCCGACCACCGCAACATGAAGATCCCCGATGCCTTCTACGACGTCGAGTTCCCCTTTGACCAGGAGTAGTTTGGAGGTTCCCAGGTAGGAGGCCTCGCCTTTTCGATCGAGTGTTGATTTTGTGCTAGCCTTCTTAAGGCAACCTTGTACCCTTGTGTCTGTACTCAGATACTATTGCTTCCGCTAACTTTGTGCTCTCGATCTGTTGTATTCGACCCCTCGTGGCCCCTGGCTTGTATTAAACAGCTTGTATTATTTTATTTGTAGAGTTGTGTTGTGATATCTCACCGTGAGTCCCTGATTTCGATCGTGTACCTTGCGTGTATGATTACTGTACACGGTCTGATTTTGGGAGCGTCACAAGTTGGTATCAGAGCCGACTGCCTGTAGGAAGCCCCAAACCACTCCTCGGTCGAAGTCGAGTCTAGTAAACTACTTGCTAACTTAATGTTTGGCTTACGGCCCACATCGATGTCACTACGTGTGATATCTATGGTATTAGGATCTTTTTCTCCGTACCTATGCTCTGGGACTCTGATCTCTTATCCTTGCTGGTAAGTTTTATTAACGCAGACTTTAGGTTCTCGTACCTCCTTCCTTCCGGAGAGCACTACATTCCCGATGATCGCCTGATTCACCTAAAGATTCCGAAGATTACTCACCGATAAATTCGCGAGAACCTACGTGTTCAGCGCCTTTGCAATCCCCTACCACCGATAAGTCCGTATGGATGATTGCATCCACCTTCCGATCTGGAAGACATGATTCCCTTGTACTTAAGCATTAAATTATTCCGATGCTTCCATCACCCGATGCCTTTGCATTCTTTCTCCTCCCGATTGAGTGCCGATACTCACATCGGATCCTTTGCAACCATTCGACCTTTTCGTGGGTTATTATCCGACTAATCTTACGTGGCTTATTCCATGTGTCAATTGGATTCATCGTGTGAAATACCATCCTTGCCATTCGATGATTTGTGTTATCATCGACAACCTCCCTTGGCTCCCTGCCAGTACAACTTGGTCGTGTATATCGTGCTCAGCTTTCCCTTGGGAAAGATATACACCTGATACTTGTGTATCATCACAATTTCTTTTACATTGGTCTGTTTAACCTTTCTGTAATGTATCTTATCTGAGCAGTGATAATTCCCGTGCTTATGTAAACACCTCGGTGTACAACCTCGTCAGTAACCCTTGTTGCCATTGTTGATGACATCATGGTAACCACCGGGACGAGAACTTTGCCAATTGGTCCGCCTCGTATTAACGAGCAGGAAATGGTTCTCAATGTCCACTGCCCTTGGTACCGACGTTGTTGCCGATATAGCTGACAAGTTGTTCTCTGACTTACCTTGCAACTTGATCGCATTGTTTGTCACCATACTTCTGATTCTTCTGTGGGCCCATAAACCACAGTTCCACAGGACCGAAACCTGACTCTTGGCATCGACCTTGTGATATTCCGTCTAAGATCAGACTCAGTGCTTGTGCCTGATGATCGGGGCCCCTTTCCCACCATCCGTCATCGGCATCAAATACGTGCCTATCCGCTTAAAAAAAACTTCTCACGATGTACTTCCCTGAGGTTAAACTCGGAAGGACTTTGTACCCCATACCCTTGAGTAACCCCATTTGATTGATCTTGTATCGATCCGACCCCCTTAAGCTTTACCTCTTAAACTGTTCGTGAGTGCGATTAAGCCCCGAGGAAAGGATGAAAACCCATCGAGATGCACTGATGCAAAGAGATGAAGATCTCAACATGAAGGATTAATTTCTTCGAGTAGGACAACAAGAACCAGAAGATTTGTTAGAAGGCGAAACCGAAACTCTACCCCTTACACTACTTTTAATTCTCGGAACAAGAATTCTTTGTAGTGGTGGAGATTTTTAACACCCTTAGATCCAGTACAGTAATCACTACAGTGATTCCACTGTTAGTGATCACTACTATTGATGATCAAGCCATGATCACCTTTGATCATAGCTCTATCAATTTCCAACCCGGATAAAATTTTCAAATTGGGTAAATTATAAAACTTTGCTCCAAGAATTGTGGATGCCAGTCAATCGACATGATCATGGTTAAACCAAGTCACCCTTAGTCATTTGAATAATCACAAGTCAATGATAATTATGAATCCAATGATTTGGGGTTATCAAATTGTTTTATAAATTAAAATAAAATGGAAATCTTAGATAAACCACAATGATGAAACCTATTAATGGGATGCCTAGCAATCATTAAGCCATGTTACTATGGTACTGGTTATTTTAATTAAAATGATTTAGTAATATTGTGGAATAAAACCAGTAGCTTGGAAATTATTAAATGGCCATGGTAAATTTAATAAACAAGTAGTAATTTTAAATGCACTAAAAATTGTGAAACCATTTTTATTAAATACCTAATAATCAGCAGGTCATATAAAAAGATAAATGGCATTTTATTAACTTATTTAAATAATGCCGAAAAATATAAACAGTAGCAAAATTAGCTCCATTTAATATTTTGAGCATTGAATAAAATCTAGATGAATTTTATTGTGGGCTAAACTTTTTGTGGCATCATGTTAAAGTGTAACACTAATATAGGTGCAATTATAACATTTAAAAAAATCAAAACCTAGCTAAACTAAATACAAACAGAAAATAAAAAATTAAAAGAAACAAAAACAAAGAAAATAAAGAGGGACCTATTTCCCGCCCTGGGCAAGAGGCCCGCCCCAGACCCAACCCCCATCTCTCTCTCCCCCTTCCTTCCTGCTCCCTCCCCCACCCCCGCACGCGCCATGGCAGGGGGGCACTGTCGCCGCCCCCACCCTCACCTGCTCCCTCCCCCCTCTCCCCTCACCTGCCCCCCTCCTCCACCTGCTCCCCCTTGGATAAGACCTCCCCGGTGGCCAGCTCGACCCAGCCCAAGATCTTTTCCCCCCTCCCACTCTTCTTTCTTCTTCCCTGGAGCCGACCGAGCCCGCCGTCACCGCTGTCGCTCACCTCCGCGGCCAACGACGATAAGGAGACGCGCCACCGTGTCCCCCAGCACCCTCTGCCTCGTCTACTTCACCCCACGCTCGCAATCGAGCTCGGGAGAAATATGGCCGTCGCCATCGTCATCCTCTCCGTCGACGGCCACCACACCGTGCCGCCCGATTCGTCGCCTACAGTCCCTTCTTGGCGTCACCGACCTCTTCATCGAGTTCCTGTGAGCCCCCGCGCATGCCCTCTCTTTTCCCCCTTCGATTTCCTCTCCTAGCCACCGTGGCCATGGATGCCTTGCTCCAGCCACTTCACGTCGTCACTGCGCCGGCCGCCCCCATGGCTGCGTGCACGCGTGCACCTGTCGCGCGGGACCACGCCTCGCTGTCCCACCTCCCCCTGGCCGTGTTTCTACTGCTGCCCCGTGGCCACCCTTCCCGCGCGCCGCTGGCTCCGGCCACCGCCGCGGACTCGATCCCGGCGAACACCAGCCAACCCCCGCCTTCTGTATGCCGCTGTCGCGTTCCCCGCCCCACCGCGCACCCCCTGTGCCACCCCAACGCCTCACCCAGTGCCCATTGCCGCCGGCGAGCCCGTGCTCGGCCGTGACCCCCTCCCTCCTAATCTCCTAGTCTAACCCCCTGTTAAACTAACAGGTAACCCCTCCCCTAATGAGACTTACATGTGGGCCAGTGTAAGGCCCGATATGCGGTACTATTCCAGATCTAGGTGTTTCCACCCAGATACGGGGACGAAGCACATATCGGTCCCACCGCGACATATGACAAAGCCATATGCCCCGGATTTCCAACATGATATCACAACATTACAGATACAGGATACAACATCTCATACAATCGGCATACAACTGCCTCAAATACAATACAACAGCGGAAGGTATATGTCTGAGTACAGAATACAAGCAAATGCCTAGTGACAAAGAGAAAAACATCGATCCCATAACCACACGGGTCCAGTCCCTCCGCCGGGATCCGCCTAACTAGTCGTCGTCGAGTATCCACGTGAAACGTCGATCACCATACCTGTTGTCGATCAGAACCCTGAAAAGAGTTTGGGGGTAGTATCATGAGTACAGAGGTACTCAGCATCCAACTGTAGTGGTCATCTGACCCAGCAAGGACTTCATCACTCGTCATTCTAGGACAACTAGTAGTTTACGGTAAGGAAGGGGTAAGTGGTGAGGTTGCTGCCGCACTAGCATTTATGAAGTGGCTAACGATCTAGAGAGTAAGATAAGAAGCCAAGCATTCGATGAGGAATCGCCTCCAACAAGTCTTGCTATCAACTACTACGCAATCATAATACCTATCCTATCCTTGTCCTCCTCTTCGCATCCCGATGAAGAAGAAGAAGTCAAGGCACACACACACGTTGATCAAGTTTATTTTAAGACTATCTCAGTTGTTGTTGTCTATGAACAAGGAGTAGGTCTCAAGTCGTCCATAACTGTGGACACGGCTTCTCGAAAAGATTTAACCCTGCAGGGGTGTACCAACTGCCCATTACGAGGCTCCGCACGCACGCCCATCTCTCTCAGTTTCTACCCATCACAGGCAGCCATTTTATGATTTAGTCCCAACAGATCCGGAACAACAGGTCCCTCTAACTAAAAACGCACAAATCCGGGTGGCCCCCGGTGAGTTGACATCCAACTCAAAAGCCGGCCGCGCTCTCGAGTCGGCCTCTACCGTCTGGACGAGGTCGGGGTAACTAAACCAACACTGTGGATAGCCCTCGAGCTTCCAGGTTTGGACCAACAAAGGAACTCTGTCTCTGCTGGCCCGAGTTGTTTGAAAAAATCTGCGAGGTCGACACTCGCACACACACGTTTGCAAAAGGTAAAACCAGCTTGGGCCACCACTAGAAATGTTTGAAGCTAGATAGGTAAGAAAAGGGGACCCCATAAAATCCCACACGCGGTTAGGCACGCTCAGTCTTAAAACCAATATCCGGAACTCGGGTCCTAGGTGAATCGAATGGAACAAAGCGTCGGGGCGGGACAGTCTAGACCTTCCATCCTACGTCGAATATAGTCAACATTTATAATAATCATATCATCAGCAACAATATAATAATGTGATATCCCAAACCCAGGAGTAACAGGGTAACATCGTAGCATCCTAAGCATGCATACTAAGCAGGGGCTGAGCAACGAGCAATAGTAACATAGCAGAACATGGTTTGCTGGAAGGGGACATGGCTGTATTGGTTTGAAAGAGGCTGTAAACATGTGGTAGGATCAAACATCGAACCTAACCTAGACTAGCATGCAAACCGCTGGTTGAAATAGAATGGATCATAAGTAATGTATAGTCCTTGCCTGTTGATAAGTCGGGTTCCGAAGGTGTAGTCGATCGCAAGCTCGCATCGTCTCCGAGAGGTACCCGCGGGAGCACACAAGAAGTAAACACTGGAAAGCAATCAACGAGCAACCATCTATTACTACGAGGCAAACACGAGCAAGCATCAACAAGAATGCAACACGAGACATCGCACCTACCGTCGAGAGCGGTTACTAACAATTTAAGTGGAGTACTCGTCACACACGACGATACCGCACATTTACGGTGGTTCAAGTTGCTTAGCTACAGGTGATCAAACAACGGTTATTAACATGGCATCTCAAGCAATCATGGCATAGCACACAAACATGGCAAGAGGTGAAGCACAAAGTAAACTATCTATGCTAGTCAATTTAAGTGGGGCACGACCTAAACATCGCACAACACTAAGTGCCGCACGATGATTAAAGGATTTGGTACTGGTCTGTCCTAAACCATATTTTAGGTTGGTTAACAACATCAAACAAAAGCATAAACACAAAGTACATGAAAAACTAATCAAGTTACATATAAGGCACACTCCAAACGGAGTTACGGTTAAAAGATATAAGCAAAACAAGTTACGGGCACAAACTGCCAACATCACGAAGCACACTTTAGAGCAAGGCATAAACAGGATAATCAATGCAAACATGCTCACAAATGACTTGCAATTAAAGTAGACATGACATGGAAGACATGGAAAAAAGAATCATGCAAAAAGACATCATAGATCAAAAGATGTTAAGCAAACAACATGGCATCGCAAAGTAACAGACTTAGTGAAAAACAGAGGTGGCTTTCAAAAACAGCAGCATAGCAACTTTGGAGCTAAATAACTATATGACCAGTAATGCTAACATGAAGATGCAATACATGGGATGAAAGTAGACATGATGCTTAACAATATGCAATTTGAATCACTCAATTCCGATAAACGGTCGCGACGCACTCGTCGACCGAAGTTGCAACAAACTAACAGTTTCAGCAACAGCAGCTCAATAACATCAGGATCACCACTTTGGAGCAAGATTTAATACATCTAAAGCACCCAAACATGGCAAGTTAAAGCATGGAATTGAAGTACACATGATGCTTAACACATAGGAGAAAGAATCAATGCAATAGGCCTCATGGATGAGTCACAATCATCACGCAAAGTTGCAACAAAATAATAACAGCAGCACTTAACAGGAATTTGTAGGAGTTTAACGGCTTGATGCCCTCTTCAACACACAATTACACAATCAAGATGAGCTCAAATGAAAATTCTCACAAAAGATGAATTAAAGTACACGCAATTCTGAGCAAGTTTCGTTTTGGGGGCACGTTCATCGGAGCTACGGTTTTCTTGCTATCGTCAACACGGAATCGAATCAGCAGCAAAATAATCACAGACTTAGCAAAAATTCGCAGGTATTCTGAGAAAAAAAAAGGTACATGGGCCCTCACCCATCGGGCCTCGGCCCACTGCAGCAGAGGGGAGGCCGGCTTGGGCTGGCCTGGGCCTGCTGGTGTGGCTTGGGCCGGCTTGGGAGGGGGCCCACCTGGCCTCACCCATGGCGGCAGGGAGCAGCGGCTGGAGCCCGAGCGGGCACCAGGCGGCGGCGGACCGGTGGCGCGCCGGCGAGCCACGGGGCTGCGCTGCGGCAAGGAGGCCGCAGGCCAGGCGAGCGCAGGGCGGCGGCGGTCGCCGGTCCTGGCCGACGAGGCGGCGTGCGTCTCCGAGCGCAGGCGGCGCGGCGGATTCTGCTTGAGGTCGGCCGTGGCTCCCTTGGCGTGGTGGACCTGCGGGAGGAGAAGAAGAGCTGAGAGGGAGGTGGCGAGGAGGAAAGGGAGAGAGAGAGGAGAAGGGTGGCGCGACGTCCTGCTGCTGCCGGCTGCTCCGGCCGGAGGAGGGCGGCGGCGCGGCTCGGCCTCCATGGCGGCGGCCTGGACGGAGAGAGGAGGGAGGAGAGAGGAGAGATGGTGGAGGGCATCTGGGCCATTGGATCCGCAGATCCGACGGTCCAGATCGAGAGGGGCTAGGATTTTGGGGAAAATTGGCCAAACTGCGAAATTGGGGGCAGATATGGGGGTGTGGCTGCAAAATTTAGGCTAGGGAAACCCTAAAAAGGGGTGGGAGTGTGGTGGTCTTTATATAGCCCCGGTGGCTGGCAGTTTGCAAAAACATCACCGGTTTTTCTCTCGCGCGCGCGGTGCTCACGTTTCCGACCGCCGGGGGTCCGCAGTACCTCCGATTCGGGTAAAACTCTGAACTGCGCGATCAGTGCGTCGAGCCGGAGGCGTTCACCTCGCGCTGGAACCGTTCCGAAAACACTTTCCGGTGCGCTATAAAATAATCCGTTTAATTATTAAACGGGGTTTTGCGTTCCGTTGGCTGCGGCTGGTCTCGTGCGGTTTTCGCGACGGTGATCGGGCGAAACCCGGTGTCGCAAAGGTCGAGTGTCAGGGTGGCAAGGCTCGGTCTCCGTCCGGTACGAGATAAGAGGGGGGGGGAAATAATCGCCGATCGATAAATCGGGGATGCAAACACCGCAAACAATTCAGACAATCAAACAATTCACACCGAAAACAAATTTTTTGATTTTTATGAAAACTGGGCTGTTACAGCCAGCCCACTTAACTCTTTGTTTAAGTTGAAAATAACTGTTAGCTTAAATATGACCCAATGACATGTGGGACCAGTCACTAACTAAAACTAGTTTAATTAAATCAATTCCTTATGTGACTTACATGTGGACCCCCTGGCTTTTTAATAAATTAAATTGCTTATGTGTATGACATGTGGGTCCATCCTGTCAGCACTGTTTTGGATAAGGTTTTGGATAAGGCTTATTTATTTAATAAAATAAAATACAGAAATTGATTTAAATGGAATAAATATTTGGAAATCAATATCTTTTAAACCGTAACTCCGATGAAAATATTTTATATATCAAAATTGATCAAAAAAATATAACAAATACGGATACGCTATCCGTATGTCTATCACACCCCCCTAACACAACGAACATCGAACCGTCCCCCTCCGGACCGACTGTCCGATAAATTGTCCGGTACTGCTAAAGTACCCGGATGAATTTATTTCGAACACGAAAGTTGTTCGGAAGAGATCAACTAACCCGGATACACCACCCACACATGTGTCGGATGTCCACGACACCTCCGGCATGATATCTCCCCCCCTCCAGACACCCTGTCCGGTAATCACCCGGAGCTGGCAGTTCATCCCCGGATGAATTCCCGCTCCGAGCAACGTGCATTGCACTGCGTTAGAACCTCGTGTACAATTCGTTTGCCATGTCTTGTATTTGTATTGCTATTATTGCTGTGTATTTATTGTTTCTCCCCCCCCCTTTATTCTCCGATAGACCTCGTTGCTGCCGCCGACTACACCGATGCCGAGTACGACTACTTCGTCGACGACCCTACTGCTACCGTCGAGCTTCCAGGCAAGCAGAGCCATTCTCTTCCCCAGATATCGCCTATCTTTCCATACATTTCTTGCACTAGGAATTGTTATTGTTGCTGCTACGATTACAATCCTACTCAATTGCATAGCCTGTTTTTGTCGCCCCTTGATGTACCTTCCTTTATCCCATGTTGCCTATTATTACTTATGCATTATTCAGAAGTAAACCCTGCGCATTGTTAGCTAGGATTAGATAGCGGGATGTGATCACTCTGGGAGTGATCGCGGAAATGATATATTACAACTGCAACAGGTACGGATCAATGCAGACGCCATAGGGAACCTACAACGGCGAGACTCTGCCGAGTCGCTTCGAGTTTGACTTACACGTGGACGGACTCGTATTTCACTCTCGTCGGCTCAGTAGCGTAGCATCATCGGGATGATACGAGGTTTACCTCTTTATTTCATTCCGCTGATGTCTCTGTCAAACCTCTTTAAGTGTGCCATCGAGGGTGATACCTCCTGGTTTCACTTAATTGTAGGAACTCGAACCAACTGGTGTCCTTAAAGGTAAGAAGTCGGGCGACCCAACGGTGCCCGCGAGTGGTATTGCGACGGGACGACAGGGAGGGTACGACTAGTGTACCTGTGTGCTTGGCCCCTGATCGTTGGCCGCGAGAGTTACCAAACCACGAAAGTCGAGCTCCTCCAGGAGCACACGCGAGACAAGGTAAGGAGACGGTTCACCTTGTTGGTAACCGCGGTGACTTGGTGGGACGACGGGGCAGGCACCGATGTACTGGTGGTCCTGGCTGTTGTCGTTGTCCGCGGGTCAGTTAAGTCGAGGCAACAATAACGGTTTTCACGCAGGTTAATGAAAATTCTAAATGGTTCAGTGGATGTCTTGAGTTGGCTATATGCCATGTACGCACTACCTACCCGTGGGAATTACGAGTTATGGGCTCCTCTGCTTCGTAGTGTCGTCCGAGGACTCTTCAGAAGTCAACAGTACCGCGGCCTGCACCGGGAAGTGGTGTTGTCTTATTTGCTCGCGCGGTGGTGTCTTATTTGGATTTGCTTTAACTTCACCGGCCAGCCTCGCACCGTGCAGGAGTACGTCGGGGTTAGGGTCCAAAGCCCCGCGTACATAGGATATAGTCCGGCGGATGACCTCTCTGTTGAGTTTGAAAGATGGGCTACGGAGTGTCGGATAGCCTCGGTGGAGCATTCCCTAACAAGGTTACCGCCACCCTGGAGATCCGTGCGTGTAGTGTAACACAAGTGCACCCCTGCAGGGAAGATTAATCTATTCGAATAGCCGTGTCCACGGTAACAGGACGCTTTATGCTGAAGCTGGATCTTACCACTACAAACTATTATTATTAAACTGTATGGTTCCGGGTTTTCTTCCTCGCGGGGATGTCGAGGAGGTGAACTCGGAGGCATTGTTAATTATTACAACTTACTATTATACAATGCTGCAGCAACTTCTTCTACATTGTTACTTTATGCTTTATATAAACTGTTGGCTGATTCTTACCTCATGCTGCAAGACATCGTCGGAAGATGCTAGTCTTCGATAGGCCTAGCTTCTTACCCTTGCTCTGGATTTTTGTCTTTTAGTCCACTATATACAGCCTCTTCTTTCCGTTGATACAATGCATAATGCTTAGTAGCGGACGTAAGACTCGCTGGTATGCTAGATACTCACCTGCTTTATTTTTCCCCTTTATTGTTTTGCCTGATCGGCCGCTGCAGTCGACGTTGGATCCTTGGAGTCTAGGAGCAGGAGATCCCCGATGCCGACCACCGCAACATGAAGATCCCCAATGCCTTCTACGACGTCGAGTTCCCCTTTGACCAGGAGTAGTTTGGAGGTTCCCAGGTAGGAGGCCTCGCCTTTTCGATCGAGTGTTGATTTTGTGCTAGCCTTCTTAAGGCAACCTTGTACCCTTGTGTCTGTACTTAGATACTATTGATTCCGCTAACTTTGTGCTCTCGAGATGTTGTATTCGAGCCCTCGTGGCCCCTGGCTTTATTAAACAACTTGTATTATTTTATTTGTAGAGTTGTGTTGTGATATCTCACCGTGAGTCCCTGATTTCGATCGTGTACCTTGCGTGTATGGTTACATTACACGGTCTGATTTTGGGGGCGTCACATACAAGCACTGTTGTTTTATCCCTGGTGCCAACAGCACATCCCCTAGTCTCATGTTTCTGTCACTCAAGCTAGACATCAAGGGGCTGAACCCACAGTCAAGCATAACGCTCCCTCTTGGAGTTGCAAGCAAACTACTTGGCCAAAGCAAAATACTGCAACGGAGAACATGCAAGAATTTACTCAAGAAAAAAATATAAAAGAGAAGAACCAGATATATTACTCATCACAATCTGAACATAATCTCATAATCCATCAGATCCCAGCAAACTCAACATAGCAACAGCAGAAATAATAAAAGTGCCTCGATCATGTGAGGCATCTCACGAGGTCTCGAAAGTGGAAGCACAAATAGGGGAGAGGAATATCACATAGCTACTGGTCACGGACCCATGGTCCAAGGGGGACTACTCACGGTACATCTGGGAGGCGTCCATGGCTATGGATGGTCCCCGGAGGGGGTTCCTCCTCCCGGCAGGGTGCCGAGACAGCTTCTCTAGGCAGCCCCGATCTTGAAACGGCGGCGGCGGCGGTACAGAGGCGAGGTCGCGGAAAAAAGATCGATATTAGGGGTTTCCATCCCGAGGGCTAAATATAGGCGGAGTGGGGTGTCGAGGAGACCCACAGGGCAGCCAGGAGGCCCCCTGGCGCGGCCTAGGATGGGACCGCGCCAGGGACCCTTTTGGAGTCCCTGTGGTGGCCCCCCTCCGCTGCCTTGGTGATTCCGGAAGCTTCCGGGTCGCTGATTTTTTATCTGATTTTTCCGGAATTTTTTGGAGCACTTTTAATGGCCGGAAAACCTGAAATACAAAAACAGCAGAAAACAGCAACTGGCAGCTGGGTGCACTGTTTTAATAGATTAGTCCAAATATGCTCAAAAGTGTATGAAAGTTCAAGCAAATCATGGAAAATTCACACAAAACATGCATGGAGCAAGCATAAATTATAGATACGTTTGGGACGTATCATCCACCACCATGGATGCTTCCCGGATGAACCGTGAGTAGTCCACCTTGGACCATGGTTCTATGATCAGTAGCTATGTGATGTTCTCCTCCCCTCTTTGTTCTTCATGGATTAGACCTCGTGAGCTGCCCTACATGATCAAGGCACATATGTAATCTTTCTGCTGTTTCTATGCTTAGTTTGTTGGGATCCGATGGATTATGAGATTATGTTCAGATTGTGATAGAGTTATATATTTGATTCTCTTCTTTATATTTATGTTCTTGAGTAATTCTTGCATGTTCTCCGTTGTTGTTTATTGCTTTGGCCAAGTAGTAGGTAGTGACTCCAAGAGCGAGTGTTATGCATGATTGTGGGTTCATGCCCCCTGATGACTAGCTTGAGTGACAGAAACATGAGTCTAGGGGATGTGTTGTTGCCACAAGGGGGAAAACAACGGTGCTTGTACTTGCGGGTGCAAGGATTGTTTACTTTACGCAAATTTCTCTAATACAGTTGTCTGTTGCTTTGAGTTTACACTTTGGGTGGGATTCGCAACTTAATACCAGCGAGATGTTCTGGATAGATATCTCAAGGTGGATGATTAGTAGGTAGATGCAGATGGATTTCGGTCTACTTGTCTTGGCGTACTGCCCGTGCTTTTGAGCCTCTTCCTTTCTTTATAGCATAACTAGCATTGGTTTTCGCACATAATCCTGTCAATTGCCCAGTTGTAATTTGTTTACCTCGCATGGCTATTTTATCATCTTTTGGGAGAGAGACATCACTAGTGAACATCATAGGACCCCGGTCCATATTTACCACTCTGTTTACACCTTCAATTTACTTTCAGTATTTACTTTTCCGTAGCTATCACTATCATTAGTATCCCGTGCGTTTTATCCTTTGTAAACAACAAGGCCGGAGGAATTGACAACTCCTTTGTACTCATTGGGAGAAAAGCTATCTGTTGTGTGTGCAGGTCCAGGTGAAGTTAGCAATCCTTAGATTGTCAACGGCGCCAATTTTTCACTTCGCCACCTTCTTGTATCTGTTGGAGTCCTATTGGTTCGACATTCAACCTTAGCATCTTTGCTAAAGGAAACTTGCTACTACGCTACATCTCACATTCCACTTGGGGTAACCAACGAGGAGCGAGAAGTTATCTCGTGTATCAGCTCCACGACGAGAATTGGGAAAATGACTTCTGTTTCGGGGTTTTTTCTGTCACGGGAATAAATAGGAGCCTCGGTAGGGCACCAGAGGAGGGGGGAGGCCCCTAAGCGGCCAGAGGGCGCGGCCCCACCTCTGGCCGCACCCACAGGGCGCCTGGAGCCCCTGTGGACCCCCTCTGGCCCCACTTCTGGTTCTGGGCTCCTTCGGTGCGTGGATTTTCTGTGATTTTTCCTGGAATTTTCTGAGATGTCCAAAAATCCATTTTCCTGCGCACAATAAAAACATACAGGCAGCTCTGCTGAAAACAGCGTCAGTCTGGGTTAGTTTCGTCCAAATCATGCAAGAATGAGGGCAAATCAATAGCAAAAGTGTTTAGAAAAGTAGATACGTTTGAGACGTATCAACTCCCCCAAGCTTAGCCTATTGCTTGTCCTCAAGCAATTCAGTTCAACGAACTGGATGCGACAAAGAAAACTTTGACAAACTCTTTTGCTTCATAAGATGTATATAAGCCGGTACTACGAAAAGAATTTAGCAAGTATCAAAACAATGTTATGAGGACAATGCACGAAGCAATCCTTCTTTCAAGTGATCAATCACAAACAACTAAAAGTAAATAATATGCTGCTGAAAATCAAGACAAGACTACAATGCACATAGATTGAACATATTAGAGTGGTATCTCGCTAGCCTCCATGAGTGAAGCAAAACATAAATGCAGAAACTCCTCCGGAGTTTTAAGGGAGACTAGAACTAAGAACTTCAGAATAAGTAATACTACAATCATGCAGAAAACAATGTAGTACTTTGGGACAATGCACATTACACTCAGAATGACTATTATGCTCTCCTAGTTGGTGCTTTGAAGAAAGAAGGTGGAGACTCTCGAACCGTGGAGTTTGATGGCAAGGTTGAAAACCCGTGGCTGGAAGCAAAGACTAAACATGTACCAGAGCTCTTGGTTTTGAAAACGGAGATAAAAAGTTTTTGGGAGGTGCATGATTCATCAACGAATGCTAGTAGACAACTCAATCACCTCTTACGCTAGACATATTTCGAGGAACGGCTCCCAAGATGGGGACGATCACATCCCCTAAATCTCCTTTGTTTATCACTACCAAAGTCTTCTGATTTCTCATATACAAAGCGTGAAGGAGGATTTGTTGGTTGTGATTATGTTTTGTGAGATGGGCGCACTCATGCCAGTCCCTCCTCGTATTAGGGGTTTGCAGATTAGACATGCAATCCCGGAATGAAACATTTCCAACATAAGACAGTCATGAATCACCTACTACTTCCTCATGAGCTAAAGCAGAGTCACAACACAAGAGTGTTTTTGAATAGTTTCGAGATGGTACAAGAAAGTCTTCGTTAGGATGGCCGATAAATACCACATAGGAAGGTATGGTGGACTCATATGGAATAACTGGTTTCAAGGATTTGGATGCACAAGCAGAATTCGGCTTAGTGCGAGCGAAGGCTAGCAAAAGACTGGGAAGCGACCAACTAGAGAGCAATAATAGTCATAATCATGCAGAGCGACAAAGTAACATTGAATTGAGCATGAAAATGATACAACTATTCTGAAATTCACAGATCATCAAGGCATAGTAGATTTTTCAGTCATAAACATGTGTAAGTATGTGCCAAGTCAATCCAAGAATTCTCCAAAGGGAAATACCACTTCAAGATGCCAAACCATGAACAATGCAATGCATGTAAATCATTTCAACAACACATTATGTACTCTAGCTATTTGAGATTAGCCACAAAGAAAGCATGAACCACTGGGAAAGCATTGTAAACATAGCACTATGTCGCTACAAGCTGGTCTCTAAATCATAAGTACAAGCATATGTACAAAAGTAGAAACAAAGAGAGTTCATACCGGTTTTCTTTGTTGCATCCCTTTCGTCGATCTTCGTCATTACCGCCTTGTCACTTGCACGTTGAACGTAGGAAAATATAAACAAGTGCAAATGCCATCACGGACTCGAGCTGAACTCTACAACAAAGCAAACTAAAGAGAGAAAAGAAATCTTTTTGGATTTTTCAAAGATTTAGCGAAAGAAAAAGAAAAGATAAATCTTTTTGTTGTTTTTTCAAAATAAAAGAACAAAGAAGAAAAGGCAAAAACTTCGAAAATATCAAAGTGAACAAGATAAAAACGGATAATACAATGGAAAGGTGAGAAGGGCACGTACTCCCCCAAGCTTAGGCTTTTGGCCTAAGTTGGTAGCAGCTACTGCCCCCAGGAGCCTTCTGCTCCGGGGTAATGGTAAGTCCAGGAGTCGTATGAGCCCTCCGTTGCGTACACCGAACTCCTCGGGTCCTCCCATGAGGAAGGCCCTGCGCTCCAAACGGAAGAAGACCCCTCACCATGTTCGGTGAAGGTCTCTCCTTGGAAAGGTGGGAACTCACCATGCTCCTCCTCATAGGGCACAACCCCCTCCATGGGGTTATGTGATGGCTTCTCGCCCTTCGTTGGTTACCCCAAGTGGAAGGTTGAGATGTAGCGCAGCAGCAAGTTTCCCTCGGTTAAGATACCAAGGTTTGTCTCCAGTAGGACTCCAAAGATGATAAGTAGGTGTCAGCGGCGCAACTGACGTGGACCTGCACACAGACACAGATAAATTTGTTCCCAACGAAGTTCAGAGAGGTTGTCAATCTCTCCGGTCTTGTTGTTCACAAAGGGTAAAACACAAGGGATAATGATAGCAATTGAAAGTAAAAGCAGAAAAGGAAAGATAGCGTGGAAACAGTAATAAGGATATGGACCGGGATACGTGATGTTCACTAGTGATGTCTCTCTCCCAAAAGACGATAAAACTGCTATGTGAGGTAAACAAATTACAGAAGGGAAATTGACAGGATTATGAACGCACCGCAATGCTAACTATGCTACAAAAGAAAGGAAGAGGCTCAAAAGCACGAGCAGTACGCCAAAATAAGTAGACCGTAATCCAATTGCATCTACTACTAATCATCCACCTTGAGATATCTATCCAGAACATCTCGCTGGTATTAAGTTCCGAGCCCCACCCAAAGTGTAAACCCAAAGCAACAGACAACTGCATTAAATAGAACTTTGCATAAAGTAAACAATCCGTGTAACCGCGGTTACAAGCACCGTTGTTTTCCCCCTTGTGGCAACATCACATCCCCTAGACTCATGTTTCTGTCACTCAAGCGTGTCATCGGGGGGCATGAACCCACAATCGAGCATAACGTTCCCTCTTGGAGTCACTACCTACTACTTGGCCAAAGCAATAAACAGCAACGGAGAACATGCAAGAATTACTTAGGAACAAAATATAAGAGATAAAAACCAAATATATTACTCTATCACAATCTGAACATAATCTCATAATCCATCAGATCCCATCAAACTCAGCATAGCAATAGCAGAAATATTACAAAAGTGCCTCGATCATGTAGGGCAGCTCACGAGGTCTAAACCATGAAGAACAAAGAGGGGAGGAGAACATCACATATCTACTGATCACGGACCCATGGTCCAAGGAAAACTACTCACGAGACATCCTGGGAGAATCCATGGTGGAGAGGAGACTCCCGGAGGTCGGCCCTCCCTCCGGCAGGGTGCCGGGAAGAGGTCTTCTGGTGCTCCATATCTCGGAAGCGCGAAGGCGGCGAAACAGAGGCGAGATTGCAAAATAGGGTTCTTCTTCTGGAGTTTTCCCGTGACGGAGATTAAATAGGCGAAGGGGGCAGCCAGAGGTGGACCAGGGGCCCCAGGCGCCCCCCCTGGCGCGGCCAGGGGTGGGGCCGCGCCGGGTGGCCGTCTGGGCCCCCCTGGCTCCCCTCTGGCCCCTCCCGGGCTCTTCTCGAAGCTTCCGTCACGCTGATTTTTTATCTGAATTTTCCCAAAAAAAATTGGCACTTTTTATATGGGGGAAAACTGAAATAGAAAAACAGCAGAAAACAGGAACTGGCACTGGGGTGCACTGAGTTAATAGGTTAGTCCAAATATGATCAAAAGTGTACGAAAGTGTATCTAGATCATAGCAATATCACACAAAACATGCATGGAGCAAGCAAAAATTATAGATACGTTTTGGACGTATCAACATCCCCAAGCTTAATTCCTGCTCGTCCTCGAGTAGGTAAATGATAACAAGCATAATTTCTGTGGTGACATGCTAGCAACCATAAAAGAACTTTGAAAAGTAAAGCAATCAAGGTTAGAGATTCAATTCAAGTTATAACATGCAAGAGTCTATATTAGCATTGAAACAAGTAACAAAAGAACAAAAGGTGCAAGACCTCTCGCTGTCCGTGACTCGAATGTCTCCAAATGGTGTTTGCGTGCAAGAAAGGGGACAGGGAATATGAGACAAAAAGGTATTTTTGTTGAGAACTTAATCTACTAAAGTTTCACACTTGGTCCTCTTTGGAATCTTATCTTGACTCGTCCCCAGACCACTAGCCAGGTACAAGTCAATTTGATCCACTCCAAATCGATATATTGAGCACTCATGCAATGGATGAGCGTAAGCACGAGAGTTGACACTTAGGATGGCAAATAGAGAAATATGGTGGAGGAGGAAGACAAAAAGGATGAGAAAGGCTCACATCAATGAGGACAATCATAGGCAAGAGATGCCAAATGATAGATATGATGTGAGGAGTAGGGATTGCCATGCAACGGATGCACATACGAGCTAAGAAGCTCTCCAATGGAACTAGTGGGGGTGCATCTAACTTGCTCACTCATGAAGACCTAGAGCTCGTTTGAGGAGGCTCATCCTTGGAATATGCAAGCCAAGTTCTATAGTGTGAAGGTCCCCACATAGCTATATGCATAAAGATCATCTCTATGGAGTACAAGGATATAAAGGGAGTACTAGTGTGGATCCCTCAAAAGGATAGTAGTGTTGCCCCTTTCTCTCTTTTTATTTCTTTTTCTCTTTTTTCTATTTTTTTGTATTTTTTTGTGGCCTCAATGGCTCTTTCTAATTAACTCTCATTTGTCCTCTTTGGGATCTTTTATTGTGTCCTCTTTGGGATCTTTTCCTCACTTAAGGGCAACACTCTATTTTACAAGAAGATAAAGGAGATCTTTCACACTTTACAAGGTACTCAAAATCATAAAGAAGATGTAACTATCATGATGTATGCAATGTATGTCGCTGCCAGTGTAGCAGGAACATGTATGACATGAAGATCAAGTCATGAAGAGGTGGATGTTGCATGGCAATATAACTCGGAAAGGCTATGGAAATGCCTTGATAGGTAGGTATGGTGGCTGTTTTGAGGAAAGATATAGGGATGCTTATGATGATAGAGCGTATCATGCCAAGGGTTTGGATGTACCGGCGAAGGTGGACACCAAATCTCGGAGTGAGAAGAAGGCAATGCACGGCACGGGAGAGGCTAGCAAAATATGGGAAGGTGGAAGTGTCAACTTTCAATACTTACATTAGTCCGAAGAACTCATGCACTTATTATCGGTAACTCTCAATCTAATAAGGAGGTTCACAAAGAGACAAGTACCCCGAGGAGGAGTGTATGGGGGTTTGGTTATCCTTGCGCATCCTCGACTCATGGTACGTGAGTGTTCTCTGATATTCGATCCCTCCAAATATTAGTGATCCATCTAGTAGCTAGAGTTCTCAACTAGTTTTGTAGGTTTTGAAAATACACACGGATTGCCCAAAATACGACACCTATCACTAATAGGCTAGAGCTCTTGACACCAAAAGTTCAAACATTACTCACATCAATACCTCAAAACTATTGCAAGTAGCTACTAGAATTAAATAGCAACCTCAATCACCTACTTCCAAGACAAAACACAACTCAGTGCAACAACCAACTCTCTTAACAAGATAAACATGAAAACTAAAAATAGTTCCAGCAACAAACTAAACAAAATCCAAGGCTCTTGCTAAAGACAAACTAAAACTAAAACTAAACATGGCAGTAGCTATGAAAAGATAAAGAACACACAACAACAAAAAGATAAGCAGGAAAAATCCTATGATGTGTTCTAGATTTTTGAAAGTGGAGCGTGTTTCTCTCCCACACAAAGTAAGACGGGATCTAACTTGTTATGAACAGCAAGCAAAGCTAAATAAAACTAAAAATAAAACCTAAGAGCGAGACGCTCCAAACATAGCACATAACGCATGAATTGATAAAAATATAGTGAGACGAAGGACGAACTGATGATTGTTGATGGAGAAGGGGATGCACGGGGCCATCCCCAAGCTTAGACGCTTGACTCTCCTTGAATATTTATTGGGGATGCATGGGGGCATCCCCAAGCTTGAGCGCTTGACACTCCTGGATCTTCTTTCATCATCTTCCATCGCACACTTGAAAACTCCCTTCATACATAACTCATCATAAGCTGATTAGAGAGGTTAGCACCCTTAATAAATAATTTTTCCCCACTGGATATAAAGATATTCTTGAAGAGCTACTGTTTCTCAAGAGTGCCAAAAAAATTGCAAAGAAAAAACAAGCTTAAGGTTTGCAAAAGTTAGTAGAGGCAAAACGTGGCAGAATCTGTGAAAAACAGAACAACAGATAGTAAAGAATTTTTTAGGGGCAATTCTGCAACTCAAATCAAAAAACTCAGAACATATGGAAGTTTCGTAATTGTATAGAGCATACTGTGTAAAACATTCAGCTCAAAAAGATGAACTGGGATTTTTCTAGAATTTTTCTGGTCACGAGGACAGAATCTGTTTTCTGGACAGCATGTCACAACTTTTACTTCCCTTGCCGTAACAGGCTATAACTTGGCACAAAGCTGAAAAATAAAGATACAATGATGTTGCTACAGTAGTAACAATCATCAAGACACAACAAAAGCAAAAAGAAACACCTAAATTCGTTGCGGGCTGCCTCCCGAAAGCGCTTTCTTTTACGCCTTTAAGCTAGGAAAAAAGATTATAGAAGATGCTCTCACAAGAATAAGAATTTTGAAGCAAAAGAGAGCATCAAGAAGAAAATATAAAACACATTTAAGTCTAACCCACTTCCTATGCATAGGAATCTTGTAAGAAAATAAATCAAAGAAGCACAAAGTGACATGCATAGGAAGGTGGAACAAGAACAACTTCAAAAATTTCATCATAAAGAGATGTGTTTTTGTAATATGAAAGTTTCTACAACCAAGCTTTCCTCTCTCAAAGTAATTTTCAGTAGTATCATGAACAACATCAAGAATATAACTATCACATAAATCATGTTGTTCATGAACTACAAGCACACGTGTATAGTTTTCAACACGATCTTTAGGATTATAAGATAAATGCAACCCATCACATTGAGCTTTGATAATATTAAAATTCTCCGGAATTGCTGGAGATTTCAAAAGGATAATAGGGCAATCAAGTGTAGGTGCAACAACAATAATATCATGCTTAACATAAGGAACTATAGCAAGTTCATCTTCGTAGGCATCATCCATAGTGGCATCATGGCCATCAACAAAGCAAGTATCAAAATCATCAGAAAGGGAAGTATCAAGTGAGTCCTCGGAATCATAAGATTCCTCTTCATAGAAATCATTAGCCTCTTCTTGGGCAGCAAGCATTCTATTTTTAAAATCCTCAATATAAGAATTGGAAGTATAATTCTCGAAGCAATAAGCAAGAACTGCAAAGTTTTCAGACTCGAAAATAGTATCGTGATACTTTTCAATCAAAGAAGCAGTCTCATAGGCACATTTAAAAGCAACAAACTCTTCAATCTTTTCAACATCAAAGTAATCATAAACACCTTTAGCATAAGAAGATAAGATCTCATTTTCCTTAAACTCACATTGGAAAGGGAGGTGTTTATGATCTATATTAGAACAGCAAGTAAAATCATAAATGTGGCACAAAAGTTTAGCATGGCAATAAGAAACATGTATTTGATCCCATAAGTGTTTCCCTTTCTGAGATAGGCGGTGCCGCGTATAATGAGCATGCTCATCCAATGATTTTCCCTCAACCAAGTCGGTTGGGATTTTAGCGCGAGCACAAATTGATCGAAGACGATCCAAGTGAAACATGTCCATCCTACCATATTTGGGTGGTTCATCACCCATGGTGAGGATAGCATAAATAGGCAAAGCAAGACAAAGGCAAAAGGTAGCAACTATTTTTGTGGTTTTTCATAAAGGACACTGAGATAAAAACTGAAAGGTAAACTAACAAGACTAAAAAAACAAAGGTAAAGGGTAGTGTGCAACTCCCCTATCTTAGCACTCGGAGTCCCCGGCAACGGCACCAGAAATTCGCTTGTTGGCTTCTCGCCCTTCGTTGGTTCCCCAAGTGGAAGGTTGAGATGTAGCGCAGCAGCAAGTTTCCCTCGGTGAAGATACCAAGGTTTGTCTCCAGTAGGACTCCAAAGATGATAAGTAGGTGGCAGCGGCGCAACTGACGTGGACCTGCACACAGACACAGATAACTTTGTTCCCAACGAAGTTCAGAGAGGTTGTCAATCTCTCCGGTCTTGTTGTTCACAAAGGGTAAAACACAAGGGATAATGATAGCAATTGAAAGTAAAAACAGGAAAGTAAATACAGCGTGGAAACAGTAATAAGGATATGGACCGGGATACGTGATGTTCACTAGTGATGTCTGTCTCCCAAAAGACGATAAAACTGTTATGCGAGGTAAACAAATTACAGAAGGGCAATTGACAGGATTATGAACGCACCGCAATGCTAACTATGCTACAAAAGAAAGGAAGAGGTTCAAAAGCACGGGCAGTACGCCAAAATAAGTAGACCGTAATCCAACTGCATCTACTACTAATCATCCACCTTGAGATATCTATCCAGAACATCTCGCTGGTATTAAGTTGCGAGCCCCACCCAAAGTGTAAACCCAAAGCAACAGACAACTGCATTAAAAAGAACTTTGCGTAAAGTAAACAATCCTTGTAACCGCGGTTACAAGCACCGTTGTTTTCCCCCTTGTGGCAACAGCACATCCCCTATACTCATGTTTCTGTCACTCAAGCATGTCATCGGGGGGCATGAACCCACAATCGAGCATAACGTTCCCTCTTGGAGTCGCTACCTACTACTTGGCCAAAGCAATAAACAACAACGGAGAACATGCAAGAATTACTTAGGAACAAAAATATAAGAGATAAAAACCAAATATATTACTCTATCACAATCTGAACATAATCTCATAATCCATCAGATCCCATCAAACTCAGCATAGCAATAGCAGAAATATTACAAAAGTGCCTCGATCATGTAGGGCAGGTCATGAGGTCTAAACCATGAAGAACAAAGAGGGGAGGAGAACATCACATAGCTATTGATCACGGACCCATGGTCCAAGGAAAACTACTCACGAGACATCTGGGGAGCATCCATGGTGGAGAGGAGACTCCCGGAGGTCGGCCCTCCCTCCGGCAGGGTGCCGGGAAGAGGTCTTCTGGTGCTCCCGATCTCGGAAGCGCGGCGGCGGAGGAATAGAGGCGAGATTGCAAAATAGGGTTCTTCTTCTGGAGTTTTCCCGTGACGGAGATTAAATAGGCGAAGGGGGGCAGCCAGAGGTGGACCAGGGGCCCGAGGCGCCCCCTGGCGCGGCCAGGGGTACGGCTGCGCCGGGTGGCCGCCTGGGCCCCCCTGGCTCCCCTCTGGCCCCTCCCGGGCTCTTCTCGAAGCTTCCGTCACGCTGATTTTTTATCTGAATTTTCCCGAATTTTTCTGGCACTTTTTATATGGGGGAAAACTGAAATAAAAAAACAGCAGAAAACAGGAACTGGCACTGGGGTGCACTGAGTTAATAGGTTAGTCCAAATATGATCAAAAGTGTATGAAAGTGTATCTAGATCATAGCAATATCACACAAAACATGCATGGAGCAAGCAGAAATTATAGATACGTTTTGGACGTATCATTATGGGGCTGGTAATGAGCCATGAACTCATCGAACTGAATCTCGTTGAAGGACCATCCGTTCCTACGAGTGTTATCAAACAAAAGTGGTGCAGGTAGACGGATCTCGTGAGTAATGGTCCTTTCAAACATCAAAATATAGTCAAGGTTACCAAACTAGGAAGTCATGGTAACAAACTTATGCCTCTTCATAGCCGCAAGATCGAGACTTGTGTATGAAAAGGGAACATCATCAGGATGCGGGGAGTGCTCAAGAGACTCAAGGATAAGTGTGGCGTAAACACCACCAAATAAATCGCCTTTGTTACTGTTCGTAACAAGGCGCCGAGCAATTAAGGCACCCACATTATAATCATTCTTATCAGAGAGGGCGTTCGCATAAATAGCGAAATCTGGTGCAGAACCATTTCTCGTGTTGTCACGAGCTTACACCCCTCTAGCAACAAAATATGCAAAATTCCTAAGGTGTGGAAACAGAATGCTGGAAATCTTCGTACGTCAAATGTCAGTCTCCGCCTGGCAACAAAGGGAGTTGACGAGGGTCCTCAACTCGGAAGGTTGCGTGGTCATCCTCGTTGTCTGACCAACGTTCGACACACCTATTATATCACAAAATTGTGCCAAAGACATGGTTATGAGATCATTATAAAGTTTGAACTCGACGGTTCCAGCATTATGGTTATAACAAAAACTGTTAACAAAGCAGGAGGTGAGCTTCTTGTATTGTACCACACGACATAAAGCTAGCCGTGTCAAACCTGCATTGGCACAAAGGCCATAAAATTCCTCCTTAATTCCTGAAGCTGTAAGAAAATCATCGCACGGATACATCATTGCACATGCTGGACTTGTGTCTTCCAACAACTCCAGGGGCACATGATCTTCATTGTAGCTCACCCTAACTGTTGAGGGTTAAGCTGCAGCTCTAGTAACTCGATCGGAGCGCTCAGGCTTCTTTTTCCCAACCCACCCCTTTCCTTTTCCAAAGAAACTCATTTCTGAATTTTTTGACAATTCACAAAAAACAAGGATTTAAACAAAGTGAGTTGAGGCATACTACTCTACTCACTTACCTAAGGCATAAACTTGCATCAAAACTTGGAAAATAAATTTCTACACATGCATGCAAGCTCATATGAACAACACCAAGAGCTACTAAATACTCACTAATGAAGCCACAAATCAAAAATCTAATTGGAGGGGTGAAGGAGTCACATACCAGGGAGTATTTGCCCAAAATCTCAGCTCAAATGGTGGGTCGTAGAGAGAGATCGAAATTCTGGACGGAGAGCAGCAAGAACGCAAGTTCCAGGAGCAAAACTCGTGTTTTGGGGAGGAAAGAAAGAGAGAGGAAGAAGACTCACCTGAAGGTGGGGCTTGTGGGCCCCAGGCGCCCTGTGGGCGCGACCAGGGGGCAGGCCGCGCCAGTTGGCTGCCTAGGCCACTGGTGGCCCCCTGGTCAGCCCCAGGTGCCTCTGGGTCACTCCCGGCAATGGAAATTTTAATTTTAATTTTTCTGGAATTTTTCTGACAACTTCACTGTTGAAAAAAATTTGGAGTTCAAAAAGCTGTGAAACTTTCTGAAAACTTGGAGCAGTGATTAGAATTGTGAAGTTTCAAAAACATATAAACTTGGTACAACAAGAAAGATAAAAGCTAAAAGAAATGCAAACATAACAACTTCTACTTTTTACTTATATAAAACTCATCTAATAGCAAGGTTGATCAAGTCCTACTACCAAACTAGCAATACATAGAGCAAAAAGTTTCACTTACTATGAAGCATTCATGGTACCTTTACTTTAATGGATACTGTCCCCGCCATAATGGTTTTGTATTTGTGGTGCACATGTAGAGGACAATCCCAATCACCAATCTTCACGGTCTCGATATTCTCTATAGAGTTGAGGCCATGCCTTTTGTCAATCTTCTTCGGAAAATACACAGTGTGTTCTTTATCATTCACATTAAAAGTAACCTTTCCTTTATTTCAATCAATAATAGCACATGCGGTGTTAAGAAAAGGTCTACCAAGAATAATAGACATGCTCCCATCCTCGGGCATGTCAAGCACAACAAAATCAGTAAGGATCAAACAATTAGCAACTTCCACGGGAACATCCTCGCAAATGCCAATGGGAACGGCTGTTGACTTGTCAGCCATCTGAAGAGAGATATCTGTAGGGATTAGTTTTTCTAAACAAAGCCTCTTGTAAAGAGAGAGAGGCATAACACTCACTCTTGCTCCAAGGTCACATAAAGCAGTCTTGACATAATTATTCTTTATGGATCAAGGAATGGTGGGTATACCTGGATCACCAAGCTTCTCAGGAATCTTGCCACTAAAAGAGTAGTTAGCAAGCATAGTAGATATTGCTTCATTAGGAACTTTTCTTTTATTAGTAACAATATCTTTCATATATCTCGAATAGGGAGGTAACTTAATAGCATCAGTCAAAGGTATTTGAAGAAAAAGAGGTTTCATACACTCACAAAACTTATTGTAATGCTCTTCTTCTTTAGTTTTGAGAGACTTACCTGGAAAGGGCATGGGTTTCTGTACCCATGGTTCTCTTTCCTTCCCATGTCTTCTTGCGATGAAGTCTTCTCTAGTGTATTTCTTGTGTTTGTCGGGTGCTTCTTCTTCTCGAACTTCGGGTGGATCATTCTTTTCACCATCCTTTTCAGGCTCAGCACCGTCTTCAGTCTCAGCATCAGAGGTAGATATACTATTTGGATCATTGGAATTGTCAGCTTCTTTGTGCTTCTTCTTCTTCGGAGAACTAACAATTTCTTCTTCCTGCATTTGAGAATCTTGCTCGATCCTCTTCGGATGCTCCTCCGGATAGAGAGGATCTTGAGTGCTAGTTCCTCCTCGGGTTTTAATCCCGAAGGCCTATATATAAGTGAAAGATCAACAGAGAAATTATAATCAGGATCATTGATGCATATAGGAGACATAGAAAAAGTAGGATCAGGAGTAAATTTGTTCTTCAAGGAGTGCTTTGCTAGCAGCTTCTTTATAGCAGCAAAGTCGGAATCAGCACATTCATTAAGCTCCCTGCATAAATCATCATCAAGTATAACATAACCGTCCTCAAGGAGTCTTTCCTTAAGGCCAGCAAAATCATAAGGCTTTCCAATAGGGGTTTTGGTAATAGGAATTTCAACTCCCGAGAATCGGGAAGCAGCAGCAATCTGTTCTTCAATAAAAGAACCAAGTGAACCAGTAGTTTCAAAGGTAGTAGAAGCATCATCAAAAGTATCGGACATAGTAACAGATTCAGTAGAAGCATCATGTGGTGGAGGTGAAGCAAACTTACTCATAACTGAAGGTGAATCAAGCGTAGCACTAGTGTTCAGAACAGTACCTTTTCTTGTACGAGATGGTAAGATCGGGACCTTGGGGTCTTCTTTCTTACCCAGAGCGGATAAATTGCAGCAGGTAAAATACTTCAAGTAGACTTGTGAATAAAGCTATGCTCCCCGGCAACGGCGCCAGAAAACAGGCTTGATAACCCACAACTGCAGGGGATCGAGATAGTCTTCGCGGGTAAGATAACCCAATTTATAGATTCGACTCAAGGGGAGCCAAAGAATATCCACAAGATTTGACAGTGGAGTTGTGATACGTCCAAAACGTATCTATAATTTATGCTTGCTCCTTGCCTCTTTTGTGTGATATTCCTATGATATTGATGAACTTCCATACACTTTTGATCATATTTGGACTAACCTATTAACTCAGTGCACCTAGTGCCAATTCCTGTTTTCAGCTGTTTTTCTATTTCAGGTTTCCCCCATATTAAAAGTGCTCCAAAAATTCGGGAAAAATCCAATAAAAAATCAGCGATACGGAAGCTTCGGGAATCACCGAGGGGGGGCAGAGGGGACCCACCAGGGCCCCAGGCGCCCTCCCGGCGCTCCCTAGGGTGGGGTCGCGCCAGGGGGCCGCCTGGTCCCATGGTGGCCCCCCTGGCTGTCCCCCTTCGCCCATATATTCCCCGTGACGTGAAACCCCCCAAACAGGAACCCTTTTTCGCGATCTCTCCTCTGTTCCGCCGCCGCCGCGTGAGGACCCACAACGTAAGGGATCTGTTGCAGCGTTTTTGATAAGTAAGAGTGTCGAACCCAACGAGGAGCGAAAGGTATTGATAGGTGATTTTGGAAAAGGAATAACTGCAAGCACTGAAAGATAAGTTTTTAGGGGTTTTTGATATAAGTAACAACAAAGTAAAAGCAAGCAAAGTAAATAATGCTGAGGATAAGCAAGTGGCCCAGTCCTTTTGAGCAAAGGATAAGCCTGGCAACTGAACTTATAAAGACTAAAGCGTTCTTGAGGACACATGGAGAGGTAGTCACGTGTTTTCGCCATACTCCGTATCGATAACAAGTGCTGTGCTGATAAGTGTTGAGTGGGTGGATCTACGCTAGCACACCTTCTAGACTAAGATAAGTGCACTCTTATGATTAAACATCTTGCAAGCATCCGCAAATACAAGATATAAATTAAGGCAAAGCCTAACCACATCAATAAGATCAAAGATCCATTATTCCCTTGTGCAAAAGTGTGCAAACTGGGGTTCAGGTTTCTGTCACTCCGGCAACCCACCGTAAGCATTCTTTATACACAATGTATCCCCCTAGGTCCTTAATAAGGCGAAGTGTTGAGTGTTCGACTCACACAACACCACTAGGAAAATAACAACACAACTTAAATATCAAACAACACAAATTACTTCAACATCATATGACTACTAACAACTAGACTTCTCCCATGTCCTCAAGAACTAAAGTAACTACTCACAAGACATAAAAGAGATCATGATCAGAGGTGATAAATATATGATAAACAATCTGGACATACTGATATTTCTCCAACAAAACTCAATAGCCTTCACCACAAAGTAGTAATCAACACCGATAGAGTAGAGAGGATAGATAGTACGGATTACAACACAAGATAAACTTGTGAGGTGAGATTGGATGGTGGTGGAGATGGTGCTGATGTTGGGGATGATGTTGATGATGATCTCGATGATGCACGTGACGATGGCGATGGTCTCCCCTTCCGGGAGGTGATCTCCTCGGCTGAATCTGCCCGTCGGAGAGCCCTTTTCTTCTCTGTAGGTTTCCGCCACGGAGCGGCGGCGGAACTCCGTAAAAGCTTCTTTCTTTTAGGTTTTCGCGTAACGAGGAGTATATAGGCCAGAGGGGGGAGTCGGGAGTGGACCCAGGGCTCCAGGCGCCCTCCCGGCGCGGCCAGGGGTGGGGTCGCACTAGGTGGCCGCCTGGGGCTCCTGTGGCCCCCCTCTGGCTCCTCTTCGGCATGTCTTCGTTAATCTTCTGGAAAATACCCTCCGTCGATTTTCAGGTAATTTGGAGGTATTCTTCTTCAGCTACTCAGCGTCCACTTTTTATCGTTGAATCCTGCGTCTGCCGCTTCGGCACTGAAAAGTTGCAAACTGTGTAAAATAATCCAAAACAACATAATAACATCATCGTAATATGAAATATATCAATGAATAAGGATGAATTATGATATAAAATAGTGATGCATTTTGGACGTATCAACTTCCCCAAGCTTAGACCTCGCTTGTCCCCAAGCGAAAAGTGAGCTCGGCAAACCTGTCCGCAAGTTTAGAGAGTGAAGTGTCGATAAATAGAATACGGACAAGAAGCATCATGATCTCTTAACCAAACTCAAACATCCTCAACTGCAATCTTCAACTCATAAAGCCCTTATGAAAGAGTAATAACAATTATAAACAAAAGTAGGGCTAAGGAAACTCATCAAATCATAGCAAACAAGTCCTTTGGTCAAGGAACAACTAATAGCTTTTACCTTTGCTCTTTCTCTTTATATTTTGAAGAGACAATTTGGAACTTTTTGAAAGAACAAGCTATTGGTCATGAAGTGCAAATGCTAACACAAAGGAAGATGTTTGCTTGGCAAATTCTTTTGCAAACAACTTATTTATCAAAAGATAAAGTCAACAATGATATGGCATGGAAAAACTATTAATGCAGCATTATATGGATGAATCCTCGTCAGCATCAACATTCTGTTCTCTTTGGGAAAAGAGGAAGTAGGAAAAACTGACTCAACATAAAAGTAAAGGAAAAAGCCTTGTTAAAGGCAAGCAGGGAAAACTCAAGTGTGATCCTTAAATCAAACAGAATGAAAACAAGTTTTTGAGAGGTGCTTGATTTGTCAACGAATGCTAATAGAAAACTCAATTACTTCTCAGATTAGACAAGTTTCGAGGAACAGCTCCCACACGGGGACGATCACATCCCCGCAATCTCCTTTGTTTATCACTGCCAAAGTTTTCTGATTTCTCATGAACAAAGCATGATAGAGGGTTTATTTGTTGTATTATCTTTTGTGAGTTTGGCGCACTCATGCCAGTTCCTCCTCGTATTAGGGGTTTGCAGATTAGACATGCAATCCCGGGGTAAAACTTGTCCAACTTAAGAAGATCATGAATTAACTACTACTTCCTCATGAGCTAAAACAGGGGTACAAAACATAAGATTTTGAACATCTAAGGATAGCACAAAAATTATATGCTCTAGGAGTGGTAGTGGAATACCACGAATAGGAAGGTATGGTGGACTCATATGGGAGATACTGGTTTTAGGGTATGGATGCACAAGCAGAATTCCGCTTAGTACAGAGTTTTGGCTAGCAAAGGCTTTGAGAGAACAGACAATTGATGATGACTTGGATGCAAAGCAATATAAAGCATAAACATTAAAACAAGCATAGCACATCAAGCTGTCTTCCTTGTCAACATAACACTACAAGCATAATAACAAAGAGGGTTTTGGCTATGTCGCTACTTTGATAAAAATAAAATGCTTGTTGTTATGACCAAATATATGTTTGGCAAGATTAAATAAAGTTTTCAAAGCCATACCTGATATAAGGTCAATACTCCCCATAAGAATCATCATAAGGTTGATTGCGTGAAGAGAATACCGAGTGCAGCGAAGGGATCAATAGACTTCTCATTAATATTCCATCATAGACGACTCCACACTCACGGATACATAACTCTCCAAAAAGGAGTGATAGACCTCAAAGAAAACACCTATTTTATAAGATAACTTCCCTAGACATGATACGACTCTACTTGACTCTAAAAGACATAGATAAAGATAAAAATACCGGGCACTCCCCCAAGCTTGGAACAAGCTAAGGGGATGCCATTACCCAAGGAGATTTACTCCTCATTCTTGTTCTTGTTGGTCACGTACTCCTTGGCGAAGCGCTTCCTTGGCAGCTGTTCTCCAGTCTCAAAGGAGATTCCCATCTCCAGGATCCTGCACTCAGCACCCAAACCCATGCGCAGAAACTTTAGTTCATACTCACAGTTCTGGTTCTGCAGATCATAGATCTGTGCCTGAAGTTCATAAACTTTTTCTTCTAACGCGGACAAACTTGACCACATATCCTTCATCTCCTTCTTGTGGGAAGCCTCTATCTCGTTCATGATGTCGAAGTTAGCTTCAACACCACGCTCCACCATCTTCTTGAACTTGAATACTTCATGTTCCATCTCCTTCAGCCGCTCCTCGGTGCTTCCCTCCTTGACTGGTCCCTTCAGATCCTCCTTGTGGAGGTCACCATCCTCCACACGAAGGATCTGGGGGTGCTTCTTCACCTCAGCGAGGTAAGGGTTGATGACGTTGACGACAAACTTGTCCTTGGGGGAACTTGGGGAAGCCATGGCACCTAGGTCTAGCTGAAAGCTTTTCCTGGCAGAAAAATCTCGAAAAGAAAACACACGAAATTGCAAGATACGCTGCCGGAACAATCCGGGAAAATATAGCAAAAAAAATTGCACAGAAAGGAAGGTAACGAGCCAAAGCGGGGTCGGAGACAGACTCCGGGGTGCCCAGGCGGCCTCCCGGCGCGGCCAGGGGTGGGGCCGCGCCAGGGGGGCGCCTGGGCCCCCAGGAGCTGGTCTCCGGCTCCACTTCGGCCTCAAATTTTCTATATTTTGCAAAAACTCATAATCTGGAACTTTTATGGCAGTTTTGCGATGTTTCCTTACCGTAATACATACCTTTCCTTATTCTGCTTCTGCTGGTGTCTAAAAAGGGCTGCAACATGTTCTTCATGAGTTGTTGTGTATACCAAATCCACATCAACATTGACAGGGTCTCCTGCTATGTAATGCTTAAGTCTTTTCCCATTCACCACTTGAGGTTTTGTGCCTTCGAAATTATTAATCTTGATTGCACCCGAGTGGTAGACTTTCTCAATATGAAATGGCCCTTCCCACTTGGAAAGTAGTTTACCTGGAGAAAACCTGAAACGGGATCTAAACAACAAAACTTTATTACCAACATTAAATTCACGTTTCAGAATCCTCCTATCGTGCTACTTCTTTACCTTTTCCTTGAACATTTTAGCGCTCTCTTAAGCTTCACTTCTCCACTCGTCTAGAGAAGTCAAGTTCATGAGACGCTTTTCACCAGCTAATTTCGAGTCAACGTTAAGCTCTCTAACAGCCCAGAAAGCTTTATGTTCTAATTCTAATGGCAGATGGAAAGCCTTGCCATAGACCATCTTATAAGAAGACATGCCCATGGGGTTTTTGTAAGCAGTTCTATACGCCCACAAGGCATCTCGTAACTTATTTGACCAAACTTTTATATTTCTATTGACTGTCTTCTGTAAGATCAACTTGATCTCTCTATTGGTGATCTCAACTTGCCCACTAGTTTGAGGGTGGTACGGTGAAGCAATTCTATGATTGACATCGTACTTGGCTAAAGCTTTTCTAAAAGCTCCATGTGTAAAGTGCGAACCCCCATCAGTCATGAGATACCTGGGTACTCCAAACCTAGGAAAAATTATATCCTTGAGCATTTTCAAAGATGTCTTGTGATCAACACTTTCAGTGGGGATTGCCTCTACCCACTTGGTTACATAATCAACAGCAACTAAAATGTGAGTGTACTTGTGCGAGGAAGGAAAAGGACCCATAAAATCAAAACCCCAGCAATCGAAAGGCTCAATCACTAGAGACTAATTCATAGGCATCTCATTCCTTCTACTAATATTACCAACTCTCTGACACTTATCACAGGACAAAACATAACTTCTAACATCCTTAAAGAGAGTAGGCCAATAAAAACCTGATTCAAGAACCTTATGTGCGGTCCTCTCACCGGCATGATGTCCTCCATATGGACTGTCGTGACATTGTTTGAGAATGTCCTTCTGCTCGTGTTCCGGTATGCATCTTCTCACGGTCCCATCTGGACCTTCTTTGAAAAGATGTGGGTCATCCCAAAAGTAATGCCTCAAATCATGAAAGAACTTCTTCCTTTGCTGATATGTTAAACTTAGAGGCAAAAACTTTGCAACGATAAAGTTAGCATAATCTGCAAACCAAGGATCAGAGAGAGATTGTACTTTTACAATAGCTAGTTGTTCGTCTGGAAAATTGTCGTTGACTGGAATGGGATCATGCGGTATATCTTCCATCCTTGAAAGATTATCCGCCACCAGTATGTCTGCTCCTTTCCTATCGACAATCTGCAAATCAAATTCTTGAAGAAGGAGTACCCATCGGATGAGCCTTGGTTTGGCATCCTTCTTCTCCATAAGATACTTAATGGCAGCATCGTCAATATGAACAATAATCTTAGAATCAACAATATACTGCCTAAACTTATCACAAGCAAACACTACTGCTAAGAATTCCTTCTCAGTAGTAGCATAATTATTTTGAGCACTATCAAGGGTGTTGCTAGCATAATATATAACATTCAACTTCTTATCAACCCTCTGTCCTAAAACAGCTCAAACAGCAAAATCACTAGCATCACACATAATTTCAAAAGGTAAATTCCAATCAGGTGGTTGTACTACAGGAGTGGTTATTAAAGCTTTCTTAAGAAATTTGAAGGCTTCCTTACAATCTTCATCAAAAACAAAAGGGACGTCCTTCTGGAGAAGATTAGTGAGGGGTCTTGAAGTCTTAGAAAAGTCTTTAATAAATCTTCTATAGAAACCAGCATGACCGAGAAAACTACGAATACCTTTGATGTCCCTTTGATAGGGCATCCTTTCAATTGCTTCGATCTTGGCCCTGTCTACCTCAATTCCTTCTTGGAAATCTTGTGGCCAAGAACAATTCCCTCGTTGACCATAAAGTGGCACTTCTCCTAGTTAAGCACCAGATTTGTCTCCTCACATCTCTGCAAAACTTTATTAAGGTTGTGGAGACAATGGTCAAAAGAGGTTCCATAGACGGAGAAATCGTCCATGAATACCTCCACAATTTCTTCACAAAAACCATGAAAGATAGCAGACATACACATTTGAAAAGTAGCAGGGGCATTACATAAACCAAAAGGCATACGTATGTAAGCATAGGTACCATAGGGACAAGTAAAAGTGGTCTTCTCTTGATCAGCAGTGTTAACATGAATTTGAGAGAAGCCAGAATAACCATCAAGATAACAAAAGTGAGTATTTTTGGATAACCTTTCAAGCATTTGGTCGATGAACGGCAACGGGTAGTGGTCCTTCCTGGTTGCCTTGTTCAACTTCCTGTAATCAATACACATTCTATATCCAATAATAATTCGCTGAGGTATTAGTTCATTCTTATCATTAGGAACCACAGTTGTTCCTCCTTTCTTTGGAACACAATGAACCGGGCTTACCCACTTACTATCAGCTATAGGGTAGATAATACCTGCGGCTAGAAGCTTGAGAATCTCAGTCCTTACAACATCCATCATTTTCGGATTCAACCGTCGTTGATGATCAACAACTGGTTTAGCATCAGGCTCAAGGTTGATGGTATGTTGACAAATAGATGGACTAATACCCTTAAGGTCATCAAGGGTATAGCCAATTGCACCTCGATGTTTGCGAAGTACTTCCAATAGTCGCTCTTCTTCATACCCTGAAAGGTTAGAATTGATAATAACATGATATACTTTCTTTTCATCTAAGTAAGCATATTTGAGTGTATCAGGAAGAGGTTTAAGATCAAACAATGGATCTTCTTTTGGTTTCGATAAAATTCCTAAAGGCTCAACTGGAAGGTTGTGCTTTAGGATAGCAGGTTGTCTCAAGAATATGTCGTCCAGCTCATTTCTCTCCTGCATATGCAAATCATTCTCGTGGTCCTCCATATATTGCTGCAAAGGATCATTAGGAGGGATAGCAATGGAAGCAATATCTTCAATAATCTTATCATTACTAGGCAAATCAGTACCACGAGGCTGCTTAGAGAACTTAGAAAAGTTAATTTCATAGGGCTCACCATTGAATTCAACAGAAACTTTACCTTTTTTGCAATCTACTATATCTCCACAAGTTTTGAGAAAAGTTCTACCGAAAATAATAGGACAAAAATTATCCCTTACTGAACCAAGTACTAAAAAGTCGGTAGGATATTTTACCTTTCCGCATAAGACTTCAACGTCTCTCACAATTCCGATAGGAGAGATAGTTGCTCTCTTTGCAAGATGAATAGTAACATCAACTTCTTCAAGTTCACAAGGTGAAATTTCACCCATGATCTCTTGATAAAGTGAATACGGGATAGCACTAGCACTCGATCCCAAATCACATAGCCCATAATAATTGTGATCTCCTATTTTAATAGATACTACTGGAGTACCTGAAATTGGGCCTTTATTCTTGGCTGTGACAAGGTTAGTGGAAACAACACAAAAATTTATATTGGAATCTAAAGCATCATTAGTAATAATATCCTTAACCAATGCAACTTGAGGATCGACCTTGATCTGGTCCTCAGGCTCATCAATTCTTCTCTCACTCTTATTCATTATGCCTGTCACAAAAGAGTGCTCCCTTATTCTTACGGGAAAAGGGGGCTTTTATATATAACTGCAGGCAAAATAGGGTCAGCAACATGAATATCAATAGGTAATTCTTTGAATGGTTTATGATGTTGATCCTTCTTCTTCTTAGAAGAGTCAATATGAGAGGCAAAGTCCTTACAAAAATCAATCATCAGATGGGAATCAAGACCAATCTTAGAGCAAAAGGTATTAAAATAATCAGTTTTCACATAGCTCTATATATAATAATGCTCATAATTTATAGTGGATTCAATACCTTTATCTATTTCCCAATCTTCGGTATTCTTCTGGATCCTTTCAAGGAGATCCCATCTTTCTTCAACGCTTTTCGTCTGAAATACCCCACTAGAGGAGGCATCCAACATCTCCTTATCCTAATGAGAAAGTATAGCATAAAAATTTGTAAGTATAGTTTTCTTGGGGAGCTCATGAATAGGACATTTGAGCATTAGAGATTTCAATCTCCCCCAAGCTTGAGCGATGCTTTCTCCGTCACGAGACCTAAAGTTATAGATATAATTCCTGTCACGATGAATTTCATGAAGAGGATAAAACTTGGTATAAAAGAGAGACATAAGCTCTTGCCAATCAAGCAAATGAGAGTTATCGAGAAGCTTATACCAATCTGAAGCTTTATCTGTAAGCGATACGGAGAACAATTTCTTCATGAAAAACTCCTTTGATACACCTGCAAGCTTAAGTAGTGAACATAGTTGTGATAAATATAGCAAGTGTTCATTGGGATGTCTGTCTCGTGCATAAGTATTAGCCAAAACACAATCGATAATACCAGCTGGTATTTTATAAGGCACAATTTCAGTAGAGAAAGAACAACCACCACAGATGTGGGGTGTTTCCCCGTAAGCAACGATCCAATAGCTAGGTTGTCCATACGGACAAAGAGCAGCAACAACAAAATAAAAACAACAATATAAAAAATTTCTTACCAGCTTCACTTACCAATAGCGCTATGCTCCCCGGCAACGGCGCCAAAAAAGGTTACTTGATGACCCACAACGTAAGGGATCTGTTGTAGCGCTTTCGATAAGTAAGAGTGTCGAACCCAACGAGGAGCGAAAGGTATTGATTGGTGATTTTGGACAAGGAATAACTGCAAGCACTGAAAGATAACCTTTTAGGGGTTTTCGATATAAGTAACAATAGAGTAAAAGCAAGCAAAGTAAATAATGTTGAGGAGCAACAAGTGGCCCAGTCCTTTTGAGCAAAGGATAAGCCTGGCAACTGAACTTATAAAGACTAAAGCGTTCTTGAGGACACATAAAGTGGTAGTCATGTGTTTTCGCCATACTCCGTATCGATAACAAGTGTTGTGCTGATAAGTGTTGAGTGGGTGGATCTACGCTAGCACACCTTCTAGACTAAGATAAGTGCACTCTTATGATTAAACATCTTGCAAGCATCCGCAAATACAAGATAGAAATTAAGACAAAGCCTAACCACAACAATAAGATCAAGGATCCATTATTCCCTTGTGCAAAAGTGTGCAAACTGGGGTTCAGGTTTCTGTCACTCCGACAACCCACCATAAGCATTCTTTATACACAATGTATCCCCCTAGGTCCTTAATAAGGCGAAGTGTTGAGTGTTCGACTCACACGACACCACTAGGAAAATAACAACACAACTTAAATATCAAACAACACAAATTACTTCAACATCATATGACTACTAACAACTAGACTTCTCCCATGTCCTCAAGAACTAAAGTAACTACTCACAAGACATAAAAGAGATCATAATCAGAGGTGATAAATATATGATAAACAATCTGGACATAATGATATTTCTCCAACAAAACTCAATAGCATTCACCACAAAGTAGTAATCAACACCGATAGAGTAGAGAGGATAGATAGTACGGATTACAACACAAGATAAACTTGTGAGGTGAGATTGGATGGTGGTGGAGATGGTGTTGATGTTGGGGATGATGTTGATGATGATCTCGATGATGCCCGTGACGATGGTGATGACGATTGCGATGATCTCCCCTTCCGGGAGGTGATCTCCTCGGCGGAATCTGCCCTCCAAAGAGCCCTTTTCTTCTCTGTAGGTTTCCGCCACGGAGCGGCGGCGGAACTCCGTAAAAGCTTCTCTTTTTTAGGTTTTCGCGTAACGAGGAGTATATAGGCCAGAGGGGGGATCCGGAAGTGGCCCCAGGGCTCCAGGCGCCCTCCCGGCGCGGCCAGGGGTGGGGCCGCGCCAGGTGGCCGTCTGGGGCTCCTATGGCCCCCCTCTGGCTCCTCTACGGCGTGTCTTCGTTAATCTTCTGGAAAATACCCTCCGTCGATTTTCAGGTAATTTGGAGGTATTCTTCTTCAGCAACTCAGCGTCCACTTTTTACCGCTGAATCCTGCGTCTGCCGCTTCGGCACCGACAAGTTGCAAAATGTATAAAATAAGCCAAAACAACATAAGAACATCATCGTAATATGAAATATATCAATGAATAAGGATGAATTACGATATAAAATAGTGATGCATTTTGGACGTATCAAGGCCCCACCTGCCAGTGGCCGTGGTCATGATGGGCTGCTACCCGGGCGAGAGAGGCCTTGGCTGGGCCAGAGGGGCTGGATGCGGCCCAGTGCTGCTGGGGGGGCTCTTCTTTTTTTCCTTCCTGTCAGTTTTCTTTTTATTTTAGCAAATAGATTCAATTCCCTGTAGATGTTGAATCACATTTCTAATGCCAACATGTCATACATGCTCATGCAATAGAAAAATTCAAGGATTTGAATGGTGGCGTCGTTTTTATGTTTTGAGCAACATAAAAATTGGAGGAGATGTGGAGTTTCCCATATGTGTACCACCTTAAATTATTTGCTTTCCAAACCTTTTACAATTGCCTCATGGTGGCCATGCCATCTAGTTGAAACAAGAGTTTTGGAGTGTTAGCAAAGAGCTGCTGGTCAATTGTATTTTGTTAAATACAAATGTGAGCAATGCTTCACCCATGCACCACATTGCCCAAATCTTTTCTTCTTCTCTAGGTCATGACTTGGGTCTCCACTTGCTGGTCCACTCAAGCAAACATGACGATACTATCGTGTTGTCACATGGTAGCAACCCTATCACCTCAAGTCTTCCTTTTTCTATGTCTTTGTTTCCTCATGCTTCTTTTTTCCTTCCTTTGAAACCTTCTGGTGTCAACTTTTGTCGACACATATCCGTCTCCGGAATCGATAGATGAATTTTGTGATGCATTTCTTATTGTTTACTTGCTATTGTTGATCATGCCATATCATGTTGCCATGTCACTTACACCAAAGCTAAGGCTATGACCAAAGCCATAAAAACTTAATAATTGCATATGGGGTTTGTTGATGTGTCGTCAACACCTTCATTTAAACTTGACTAGATAGGGTCACGCCATGTCTAATCAAACTTGATCATCTCATCCATGCTTGTGCATCTTTGATCCCGATGCTTATTTGTGGTGGTTCTCTTTGCTGGTACCGTATGTTAGAGCCTGAGCTTGCCGAGGAGACTTACGTGGAGTTGTCCGACACCGAGCCCGAGGACCCTGCTATGTCTGCTCCGTCGACTACTTACCCAGGCAAGGGGGTTTATATATCATTCCTTATAGCTTTCAGCTCGCTTGCCTAGCTGTATGTACAACGGTTGTTTGATCCTACCACCGTATACTTGTGCCTCTCAATTAAACCCAAACAGCCATGCCCCCACATCCTAGCAAACCTTGTTTGGCTATGTATCTTGCTTGCTTAACCATTGCTCAGTATGTGTAGGCCCTTTACCTGCTGCTATACCCATTGCTGCTTTGGTGGATTATCATGCTATTATCGGAAATTGGTTGATGTTTATTAATATGATGTCGACTTATATTTGACGAAGGATGAAAGACCGGGTTATTCCCGCCAGGTGTTTTGTTTCATTCGAGTCACTTAGGATCTGAGTTCCGAGTATTGGTTCTTTGATTGAGAGTGCCTAATCGTGTGTGGGATGCTATGGGGTCCCCTTGTCTTACCTACCTAGATTCAAACAGTTCTAGTGGTGGCCCAAGCTGATTTACTATTTGCAAACGTGTGTGTGCTTGGTTGGTGCCCCAGCAGTTTTCAAAACAACCCGGGCCAGCGGAGACATGGTTTCTCTTGTTGGCCCACACTTGTGAGCTAGGGAAGTCCCCTGCTATTCAGGTGAGGCTAAACCCGACCTTGGCCATACGGTAGAGACCGATTCGAGAGCGCGACCAGCTTTTGAGTTGGATGTTGACTCACCGGGGGCCACCCGGAATTGTGCATTGTTAGTTAGAGGGACTCTGACGTTCCGGAGTTTCAAGCGTTTACCCAGCCAAGTGGAAACCGGGCGTACATGCGAAGCCTATGATGGGCAGTTGGTACAGCCATGCAGGGTTAAATCTTTTCGAAAAGTCGTGTGCACGGTTATGGACGACTCAGAACCTGCGTCTTGTTCATAGAATAACATCAATTTAATCATGCTTTAAAAGTTGCCAACGTGTGAGTTGCCTTGATTGCTCTTCTTTGTCCGGGGCGACAAAGAGGGGACAAGGTTGTGTTATGTTTTGCGTAAGTAGGTGGATAGAGACCTATTGAGGCGATCATCAACGAGTTCTTGGATCTTCCCTTACTCTAACTAGATCGTTAGACACTCTTATATGCTAGTGCGGCTGCAACCTCAACCACTATATTTTCCTTACCGTGAGAAGTTAGTTCTACTGTATTGATATATACTCACCTCTTGCATTTTCTTTCACGCTATGTACAAACATTTGGGTCTTCAGACTACTACTTCGACACGAGCACCGGCAAGTACTTCGTGGAGGTTCCGCCGGAGGAGGAGGAGGACGACGACTTCGCGCGGTAGACCTACAGTTGGGTTTTCGACGATCCGCGGGTGGACGACATGTTTTGTGTGCATCCATCTCTAGGGCCATTTGGATCTTGACCGTACCCGGTCGTGTATGTCTTTTCATGATGTTATGATGTACTGTTGGATCTTATGATATCTAGGATGATGTAATAAATACCAGTAGCGAGTGTATGCCCTGGACTTGTATATTTTATGTCTTACTTTTGTTCATGCTTCATTTACCTGTCGTCGAGAATCCGATAGCGATACGAGTGCGAGTATCGTGCATCGGTGGCCACTTATGCGCTTCTATCTCAGGTAGGACGCGAAAGCGACTAACTCGAGATAGTACCGCATCGGGGGCCTTACAATAGGCGTGGCTTCGTCCACGGGCGAAGGATAGCCGACGTGGTGCTGGGCCTTGGGGCTTCTCCGACCCAGGCGGGAAGGACGCGTGGGTTGGGCTAGGACGTGGCGGTGCGGCCCACTGCGGGCGACGCTGGCGAGCGGGGCGACGGGATCGATCCCGGTCCCGATCGAGACAGAGGTCGGCGAAGGCAACGTACTCCGACGAGCGACGTGGCGGCCTCCGGCGAGGTGCTTCGGGGTCGGGAACGGGCACGGGGCGTGGATTTGGCTGTCGGTCACCGGATCTGGCCGGGGTGATGGCACGGTAGTCGGCCGAGCTCGGCGGCCATGGCGTCTGGTGCGGGAGCTCCTGGCAGCGAGGTCTTCGTTGATGGCGGCAAGGCGGCTCTGCGGGAAGGGGGAGAGAGGGATGTGAGGCCGAGAGGAGGAGGAGGAGGAGAAGAGGCACGGCTCACCGGGGCAGCGAGGTGCGGCGGCTCGGGCGGCCAGATGGGCCCAGGCGGGCCGCGGTGGCGGGATACAGGCCCTGCGGGGCCCGAGGCGGTGGAGAGGCTAGTGTTGCGGTTGGGGGGCGACGTGGTGGCCTCTGGGCCCTTGAATCTTCAGATCTGACGGTCCAGATCGCTAGGGGCAAGGGTTTCAGGAATTTTTGGGACTAAATGGGAAGATCTGAGTATATGTAGGGGTGGCTGCAATTTTTCCAGAGGGAAACCCTAGAAATGGCTAGGAGAGGGTGGGGTTCTTTATATAAGCTGGCCTGGATGGCAGGTTTACACAAATGCCCTCGGGTCTTCTCTCTCGCGTCCGGTACTCCACGTTTCTGATCGCGGGGAGTCCATACGACCTCCGATTCGGACGAAATCTCAAACCACGCGCTCAGCGCGGCGAGCCCGTCAGTCCTACCTCACTTCGATACCTTTCCGAGAACATTTTCACGGTGCCCAACAAAATAATCCGTTTATTAAATAAATGGGGTTTTCGTTCCGATGGCGATGACTAGTCCTGAGCCGGAAGTTGCGACGGTGTTCGGGTGAACCCGGTGTCAGAACGGTCATGTGCCGTTGGGAAAAGGTTCGGTCCCGCATCCGATACGAGAAATAGGGGGAGAATATTCACCGATTAATAATTCGGTGAAGCACGCACTTCAAACAATACAGACAATCAACAAAACAACGCAACAAACAGATTTTTTAATTTGGGTGAAAATCCCGGGCTGTTATACAGGGAGGAATGGGGAGTCTAACGGTGGTGGTGGTTTGGCCGGAGGGGCACGGAAGGTGGCTTGCGTTGACTGCAACCGCGGCGGCAGAGCTGTGGCCGGAGGCGGGGAAGAAGAGCTCCCGGCTGCAATTCCTTGAACTGGTGGTCGATTGAGAGAGAGGGGAGGGGCGTGGTGGAGCTGGGCGAGGCCGAGAATGACTTAAATAGCCCGGGGTGAGATGCTTGGCCCGGGCGCCACCGTGGAGATGCCGACATGGCGAGTAGTGGTCGGGGTGAGGTAGCGCGGGTCTGGGTGGCTCGAGAAGGATCGGGAGGGCTCACGGGCGAGCAGTGTCGCGCATGGAGCCGAGCGGGGCAAAGGGTGATGTGCATTGGACGACGCCCATCGTACCCGTCGGGTTCCTCATGGCGGGGCCTGCCGGCGCGCAATTTCGGCGAGGAAAGGAGGGAAAGGGGGCGCACATGCTTGGCAAAGCCGTGCGGCGCGGAGAGACAAGAGGAAGGTGACGAGGGCAAGCTACAGACCGAGTGGGCGCATCTAGTGCACATGTAGAGCACGCTGGGTGCACGCCATATGCGTGCTCACCAAGCCTCCTGGTGCTCTGGTGAACATTCTTGTTGCCAAATGTGTCTCACGTGTTGTCCTCTCTTCACTAATCACTAGGGTGTCTTTGAATGGTCAAGGGAAGCTATATGGTGCTCTTATCTTCACTTCAAAGTTTGATACAACAAACTTGCAGTATAAGATAAGCTCAAATGGTAAAGAGGGGGTGTATGTGGTGTTGTCACATGGCTCTGTGGTTGGAAGGACTATGATCCTGTGAAGTTTGAACTCAAATTGCCAAAGGAATAATGTACTTCCTTTGTAAGTGCCAAAATTGACCAAAAATGATTTGTTGAAGCTGATATCTTCTAGGCTTGATGGATGACGGGGATCAACCCCGGCAAATCCCATGGTCAGGGACCCTGGATTAGTCATAGAGAAGGCACAGGTTGGACGATACTCGTCGGCTAACAGGAGAAGCACTTCCTGCTCGATATTATTGCGTAAGGGGGAGATTACAGTGGAGGCCAAGGCGATTTCTCGCAAGGCTAGATGAGTAGATTCGTATTGTGTTGTCCTAGACGCCTCCCCTCCCAGCCTTTATATACTAGGCTAGGTCTCGGGGAGCCCGTACTAGGTTACAGAGATAGTTTCCTAGTTCTAGTCTTACCTTGCACGCCAAGTTGTGCCTTCCATGTTAGTCGCGGACTCCTACGTCGGCGCCTGGTCGGGCCAGTCGTGGGCCTGTTGCGGCTTCCCACCGGGCCTTCTGCCTTCATACGCACCAGGTAGCCTCACATGCGGGAGTCGTGGGGTCACCCCCTCGTCAGTAGCCCCCGAGTGCCTGGGGGACTCGAAGAGTCACGCAGGGACTCAAATTCATCAACGCTTTATTGTTCGTAGGCGCGGCATCGCCGCGGGTCGCTGGCAGTTTTGAGCCATGACAATATCTGTTTCGAGGGATTGCTAAGCTGAAAGGGCCAAAGGAGTCGACTGGTCGAGCCTTGGTGAATTGCGCTAGTGGCAAATACCGCAGTAGCCCGATCAAGCTCACGTCCCTCGACATGAACTTGGAATGACCGGTGTCAAGCAAAGTCATGCCGTTGCAGGTCTTATAGGATCAATTGCTGTCAGTCTAAGCACATAGCCTGAGCGCGTCCGCTCGGCTCTTTCTATCATGCGAGCGCATGGAAAAGGTCGGGAGTGAAATCGCTTTGCGGCAAGTCCCGGCCCGGCCGTTCTGCGCGGTGGGGTCTTACCTACACGCTAAGCTTGCGTGGCATCTGGGTACATTGTGTCGTAACCCAGGCATAATTGCTTTTGTAGAGGCACGGAGCCTGGTTAGCGATGCACCCACTTGGAATAAGCAATCAAGTGAGCTGTTTTAGCCGTCACTCGCGGAGTTTTGCAGTGAATTAAGGCGAGGAAAATAAGAAAGCACCCACTTGGAATGCCGTCGAGTGCATGAGTAAGTCATGTTGTTTGAATTGCTAAGTCTTTTTTGCGAGTAGTCACTCGAATGATTTACTGTCTTCGGGGTGAGGGAGCACACGAACTCCAAGAGCATGTTGTTTCTGCTGGTGCGAATGAATGATGGCTTCTCGCCCTTCGTTGGTTACCCCAAGTGGAAGGTTAAGATGTAGCGCAGCAGCAAGTTTCCCTCGGTGAAGATACCAAGGTTTGTCTCCAGTAGGACTCCAGAGATGATAAGTAGGTGTCAGCGGCGCAACTGACGTGGACCTGCACACAGATACAGATAACTTTGTTCCCAACGAAGTTCAGAGAGGTTGTCAATCTCTCTGGTCTTGTTGTTCACAAAGGGTAAAACACAAGGGATAATGATAGCAATTGAAAGTAAAAGCAGAAAAGTAAAGATAGCGTGGAAACAGTAATAAGGATATGGACCGGGATACGTGATGTTCACTAGTGATGTCTCTCTCCCAAAAGATGATAAAACTGCTATGCGAGGTAAACAAATTACAGAAGGGCAACTGACAGGATTATGAACGCACCGCAATGCTAACTATGCTACAAAAGAAAGGAAGAGGCTCAAAAGCACGAGCAGTACGCCAAAATAAGTAGATCGTAATCCAACTGCATCTACTACTAATCATCCACCTTGAGATATCTATCCAGAACATCTCGCTGGTATTAAGTTGCGAGCCCCACCCAAAGTGTAAACCCAAAGCAACAGACAACTGCATTAAATAGAACTTTGCGTAAAGTAAACAATCCTTGTAACCGCGGTTACAAGCACCGTTGTTTTCCCCCTTGTGGCAATAGCACATCCCCTAGACTCATGTTTCTGTCACTCAAGCGTGTCATCGGGGGGCATGAACCCACAATCGAGCATAACGTTCCCTCTTGGGGTTGCTACCTACTACTTGGCCAAAGCAATAAACAGCAACGGAGAACATGCAAGAATTACTTAGGAACGAAAATATAAGAGATAAAAACCAAATATATTACTCTATCACAATCTGAACATAATCTCATAATCCATCAGATCCCATCAAACTCAGCATAGCAACAGCAGAAATATTTCAAAAGTGCCTCGATCATGTAGGGAAGCTCACGAGGTCTAAACCATGAAGATCAAAGAGGGGAGGAGAACATCACATAGCTACAGATCACGGACCCATGGTCCAAGGAAAACTACTCACGAGACATCCGGGGAGCATCCATGGTGGAGAGGAGACTCCCGGAGGTCAATCCTCCCTCCGGCAGGGTGCCGGGAAGAGGTTATCTGGTGCTCCCGATCTCGGAAGCGCGGCGGCGGCGGAATAGAGGAGAGTTTGCGAAATAGGGTTCTGTCTTCTGAGTTTTCCTGTGACGGAGAATAAATAGGCGAAGGGGGGCAGCCAGAGGTGGACCAGGGGCCCCAAGCGCCCCTCTGGCGCGGCCAGGGGTGGGGCCGCGCTGGGTGGCCGCCTGGGCCCCCCTGGCTCCCCTCTGGCCCCACTCGGGCTCTTCGCGAAGCTTCCTTCACGCTGATTTTTTGTCGGAATTTTCACGAATTTTTCTGGCACTTTTTATATTGGGGAAAACTGAAATAGAAAAACAGCAGAAAACAGGAACTGGCACTGGGGTGCACTGAGTTAATAGGTTAGTCCAAATATGATCAAAAGTGTATGAAAGTGTATCTAGATCATAGCAATATCACACAAAACATGCATGGAGCAAGCAGAAATTATAGATACGTTTTGGACGTATCAACATCCCCAAGCTTAATTCCTGCTCGTCCTCGAGTAGGTAAATGATAACATCATAATTTCTGTGGTGACATGCTAGCAACCATAAAAGAACTTTGAAAAGTAAAGCAATCAAGGTTAGAGATTCAATTCAAGTCATAACATGCAAGAGTCTATATTAGCATTGAAACAAGTAACAAAAGAACATTAGGTGCAAGAGCTCTCGCTGTCCGTGACTCGAATGTATCCAAATGGTGTTTGCGTGCAAGAAGGGGGATAGGGAATACAAGAATAAAGTATTTTTGTGTTGAGAACTCAATCTACTAAAGTTTCACACTTGGTCTTCTTTGGAATCTTATCTTGACTCGTCCCCAGACCACTAGCCAGGTACAAGTCAATTTGATCCACTCCTTTTCGATATTTTGAGCACTCATGCAATGGATGAGCGTAAGCACGAGAGTTGACATTTAGGATGGAAAAGAGAGAAATATGGTGGAGGAAGACAAAAAAGGAGGAGAAAGGCTCACATCAATGAGGAAATCATAGGCAAGAGATGCGAAATGATAGATATGATGTGAGGAGTAGGGATTGCCATGCAACGGATGCACATACGAGCTAAGAAGCTCTCCAATGGAACTAGTGGGGGTGCATCTAACTTGCTCGCTCATGAAGACCTAGAGCTCGTTTGAGGAGGCTCATCCTTGGAATATGCAAGCCAAGTTCTATAGTGTGAAGGTCCCCACATAGCTATATGCATGAAGATCATCTCTGTGGAGTACAAGGATATAAAGGGAGTACTAGTGTGGATCTCTCAAAAGGCTAGTAGTGTTGCCCCTTTCTCTCTTTTTATTTCTTTTTCTCTTTTTTCTATTTTTTTGTATTTTTTTGTGGCCTCAATGGCTCTTTCTAATTAACTCTCATTTGTCCTCTTTGGGATCTTTTATTGTGTCCACATTGGGATCTTTTCCTCACTTAAGGGCAACACTCTATTTTACAAGAAGGTAAAGGAGATCTTTCACACTTTACAAGGAACTCAAAATCATAAAGAAGATGTAACTATCATGAAGTATGCAATGTATGTCGCTGCCAGTGTAGCAGGAACATGTATGACATGAAGATCAAGTCATGAAGAGGTGGATGTTGCATGGCAATATAACTCGGAAAGGCTATGGAAATGCCTTGATAGGTAGGTATGGTGGTTGTTTTGAGGAAAGATATAGGGAGGCTTATGCTGACAGAGCGTATCATGCCAAGGGTTTGGATTTACCGGCGAAGGTGGACACCAACTCTCGGAGTGAGAAGAAGGCAATGCTCGGCACGGGAGAGGCTAGCAAATATGGGAAGGTGGAAGTGTCAACTTTCAATACTTACATTAGTCCGAAGAACTCATGCACTTATTATCGGTAACTCTCAATCTAATAAGGAGGTTCACAAAGAGACAAGTACCTCGAGGAGGAGTGTATGGGGGTTTGGTTATCCTTGCGCATCCTCGACTCATGGTACGTGAGTGTTCTCTAATATTCGACCCCTCAGAAGAGTAGTGATCCATCTAGTAGCTAGAGTTCTCAACTAGTTTTGTAGGTTTTGAAAATACACACGGATTGCCCAAAATACGACACCTATCACTAATAGGCTAGAGCTCTTGACACCAAAATTTCAAACATTAGTCACATCAATACCTCAAAACTACTAAAATTAAATAGCAACCTCAATTACCTACTTTCAAGACAAGACACAACTCAGTGCAACAACCAACTCTCTTTAACAAGATAAACATGAAAACTAAAAAGAGTTCCAGCAACAAACTAAACAAAAGCCAAGGCTCTTGCTAAAGACAAACTAAGACTAAAACTAAACATGGCAGTAGCTATGAAAAGATAAAGAACACACAACAGCAAAAGATAAGCAGGAAAAATCCTATGATGTGTTCTAGATTTTGAAAGTGGAGCGTGTTTCTCTCCCACACAAAGTAAGACGGGATCTAACTTGTTATGAACAGCAAGCAAAGCTAAAGAAAACTAAAAACAAAACCTAAGAGCGAGACGCTCCAAGCATAGCACATAACGCATGAAGTGATAAAAATATAGTGAGACGAAGGACGAACTGATGATTGTTGATGGAGAAGGGGATGCAAGGGGGCATCCCCAAGCTTGGGCGCTTGAGTCTCCTTGAATATTTATTGGGGATGCATGGGGGCATCCCCAAGCTTGAGTGCTTGACACTCCTGGAACTTCTTTCATCATCTTCTATCGCACACTTGAAAACTCCCTTCATACATAACTCATCATAAGCTGATTAGAGAGGTTAGTACCCTTAATAAATAATTTTTCCCCACTGGATATAAAGATAATATTGAATAGCTACTGTTTCTCAAGAGTGCCAAAAAGTTTTTTCAAAGAAAAAGCAAGCTTAAGGTTTGCAAAAGTTAGGAGAGACAAAACGTGGCAGAATCTGTGAAAAACAGAACAGCAGATAGTAAAGAATTTTTTAGGGGAACTTCTGCAACTCAAATAAAAAAACTCAGAACATATGGAAGTTTCATAATTGTATAGAGCATACTGTGTAAAAAAGTCAGCTCAAAAAGATGAACTGGGATTTTTCTGGAATTTTTCTGGTCACGAGGACAGAATCTGTTTTCTGGACAGCATGTCACAACTTTTACTTCCCTTGCCGTAAGAGGCTATAACTTGGCACAAAGCTGAAAAATAAAGATACAATGATGTTGCTACAGCAGTAAAAAAACATCAAGACACAACAAAAGCAAAAATAAAAACCTAAATTCGTTGTGGGCTGCCTCCCGAAAGCGCTTCTTTAGGGCCATTAGCTAGGCTTAAAGATTATGAAAGATGCTCACAAGAGAATAAGAATTGAAGCAAAACAGAGCATCAAGAAGAAAATGTGAAACACATTTAAGCCTAACCCACTTCCTATGCATAGGCATCTTGTAAGAAAATAAATCAAATAAGCATAAAGTGACATGCATAGGAAGGTAGAACAAGAACAACTTCAAAACTTTCAACATGAAAAGAGGTGTTTTAGTAATATGGAAGTTTCTACAACCAAACTTCCCTCTCTCGAAGTAATTTTCAGTAGCATCATGACCAACATCAGGAATATAACTATCACATAAATCATGTTGTTCATGACCTACAAGCACATGTGTATTGTTTTCAACACGGTTTTTAGGATGATAAGATAGATACAACCTATCACATTGAGCCTTGATAAGAGAAAAATTCTCCACAATAGTTGGAGATTTCAAAAGGATAATAGGGCAATCAAGTGTGGGTGTAATAGAAACAATTTCATGCTTAACATAAGGAACTATAGCAAGTTCATCTTTGTAAGCATCATCCATAGTGGCATCATGGCCATCAACAAAGCAAGTATCAAAATCATCAGAAAGGGAAGTATCAAGTGAGTCCTCGGAATCATAGGACTCCTCATCATAGCAATCATTGGCCTCTTCTTGGGCAGCAAACATTTTATTTTTTAAATCCTGAATATAAGATTTTGAAGTATAATTCTCGAAGCAATAAGCAAGAACTGCAAAGTTTTCAGACTCGAAAATAGTATCGTGATACTTTTCAATCAAAGAAGCAATCTCATAGGCACCTTTAAAAGCAACAAACTCTTCAATCTTTTCAACATCAAAGTAATCATAAACACCTTTAGCATAAGAAGATAAGATCTCATTTTCATTAAACTCACATTGGAAAGGGAGGTGTTTATGATCTATATTATAACAGCAAGTAAAATCATAAATGTGGCACAAAAGTTTAGCATGGCAATAAGAAACATGTATTCGATCCCATAAGTGTTTCCCTTTCTGAGATAGGCGGTGCCGCGTATAATGAGCATGCTCATCCAATGATTTTCCTTCAACCAAGTCGGTTGGGTTTTTAGCGCGAGCACAAATTGATCGAAGACGATCCAAGTGAAACATGTCCATCCTACCATATTTGGGTGGTTCATCACCCATGGTGAGGATAGCATAAATAGGCAAAGCAAGACAAAGGCAAAAGGTAGCAACTATTTTTGTGGTTTTTCATAAAGGACACTGAGATAAAAACTGAAAGGTAAACTAACAAGACTAAAAAAACAAAGGTAAAGGGTAGTGTGCAACTCCCCTATCTTAGCACTCGGAGTCCCCGGTAACGGCGCCAGAAATTCGCTTGATGGCTTCTCGCCCTTCGTTGGTTACCCCAAGTGGAAGGTTAAGATGTAGCGCAGCAGCAAGTTTCCCTCGGTGAAGATACCAAGGTTTGTCACCAGTAGGACTCCAGAGATGATAAGTAGGTGTCAGCGGCGCAACTGACGTGGACCTGCACACAGACACAGATAACTTTGTTCCCAACGAAGTTCAGAGAGGTTGTCAATCTTTCCGGTCTTGTTGTTCACAAAGGGTAAAACACAAGGGATAATGATAGCAATTGAAAGTAAAAGCAGAAAAGGAAAGATAGCGTGGAAACAGTAATAAGGATATGGACCGGGATACGTGATGTTCACTAGTGATGTCTCTCTCCCAAAAGACGATAAAACTGCTATGCGAGGTAAACAAATTACAGAAGGGCAATTGAACGCACCGCAATGCTAACTATGCTACAAAAGAAAGTAAGAGGCTCAAAAGCACGGGCAGTACGCCAAAATAAGTAGATCGTAATCCAACTGCATCTACTACTAATCATCCACCTTGAGATATCTATCCAGAACATCTCGCTGGTATTAAGTTGCGAGCCCCACCCAAAGTGTAAACCCAAAGCAACAGATAACTGCATTAAAAAAGAACTTTGCGTAAAGTAAACAATCCTTGTAACCGCGGTTACAAGCACCGTTGTTTTCCCCCTTGTGGCAACAACACATCCCCTAGACTCATGTTTCTTTCACTCAAGCGTGTCATCGGGGGGCATGAACCCACAATCGAGCATAACGTTCCCTCTTGGGGTTGCTACCTACTACTTGGCCAAAGCAATAAACAGCAACGGAGAACATGCAAGAATTACTTAGGAACGAAAATATAAGAGATAAAAACCAAATATATTACTCTATCACAATCTGAACATAATCTCATAATCCATCAGATCCCATCAAACTCAGCATAGCAACAACAGAAATATTACAAAAGTTCCTCGATCATGTAGGGCAGTTCACGAGGTCTAAACCATGAAGATCAAATAGGGGAGGAGAACATCACATAGCTACTGATCACGGACCCATGGTCCAAGGAAAACTACTCACGAGACATCCGGGGAGCATCCATGGTGGAGAGGAGACTCCCGGAGGTCAATCCCTCCGGCAGGGTGCCGGGAAGAGGTCTTCTGGTGCTCCCGATCTCGGAAGCGCGGCGGCGGCGGAACAGAGGAGAGTTTGCGAAATAGGGTTCTGTCTTCTGAGTTTTCCCGTGACGGAGAATAAATAGGAGAAGGGGGGCAGCCAGAGGTGGACCAGGGGCCCCAGGCGCCCCCCTGGCGCGGCCAGGGGTGGGGCCGCGCCGGGTGGCCGCCTGGGCCCCCTGGCTCCCCTCTGGCCCCACTCAGGCTCTTCGCGAAGCTTCCTTCACGCCGATTTTTTATCTGAATTTTTCTGGCACTTTTTATATGGGGGGAAACTGAAATAGAAAAACAGCAGAAAACAAGAACTGGCACTGGGGTGCACTGAGTTAGTAGGTTAGTTCAAATATGATCAAAAGTGTATGAAAGTGTATCTAGATCATAGCAATATCACACAAAACATGCATGGAGCAAGCAGAAATTATAGATACGTTTTGGACGTATCAGTGATCACTCGAGCACATCTTTGCCTTCTGGGTGAGGGAGCACCCGAACTCGAAATAAAGGTACTCCCAATGGGAGTAAGAGATTTTTGTGAAATAATATGAAAAACTTGTCAAAACAGAATGCTGACCGAAGATGCGTGCTTGAGACGTATTGCTGAGATGTGGTGTTTGCTGGTTCGCCTGACAGGTTGGGTCGCCATGTCATGTGAAAATGAAGTGACTTGACGCCTGCTACCCGAAAATTTTGCGTTGCGTGATGATGGCCCTCGTTTTTCGTGCGTAGTGGGTGGTATGGTTAGTGCGCCATTTGGGTTTTCCATGTTTCTCGGCCATCGTGGGATCGCGCCACGTCTGCTGGATTCCAAGACGAGCGGTGACGATTTCCTTGCTCCGACTGCTGGTTAAATACCGGGGGGTCTGGTTTGTTTTAGGTTTTTACCCATCCACTGTCTTCTCCTGCCTCTCTTTCTTCTTCCTTCGTCGTTCTTTGCCTCCTTCCTGTCTTTTCGTGCGGTTTGCTAGTTAAGATCCATGCCCAAGCGTCCCTGCAGTGCAGCACAGGAGTCGGCGAGGATGACCGGCAGATGGGAGCGCTCTGCTTTTGGAACTGCAGATCTGGATGAGCTGGTGGCCGACGGCGTGGTGGCGCATGGTGCCGCCCAGGTTCCTGGTTATGAGGAGGTTCCTGCGCCCCGTCCAGATGAGCAGGTATGCTTTCAGAGTTTCTTCCCCCGTGGTTTTGCGCTTCCCATTCATCCTCTCCTCCGGGGATTGCTTTGCGCCTATCATTTGCAACTGCATGATTTGACTCCCAATGGGATTCTGCACATTGCCTGTTTCATTACGCTCCGTGAGGGTTTTTTGAGGATCTATCCCCATTGGGGCCTCTGGAAGCGTCTCTTCAATGTGAAGAGGACAAATTCTGAATATGCCATTGGGGGCGTGGGTATCTCTATTAAGGAGAAATCTGCCTATTTTGATCTGGAGAAGCTGGACTCCGTCTTTTCGTGGCGGAGGAGTTGGTTTTATCTGAAGGACCAGTGCGTGAGGGTCAGCGATTTGGTCTGGCCCCGTTCGATCCTGCTACGCGGGCGGTTAAGTGGTCTTCATGGGCACATCCTTTGTCTGCTCGTGAAGTGTCTCTCGTGGAGCCGTTTGTGCAAAAGGTTACTGCTCTGAAGGATGAATTGACAGGCGGCCAGCTTATCTCCGTGTTTGTCAAGAGACATGTGCAGCCGCTTCAGCATCGGGTGCTTCCCATGTGGCAATACACTGGTCCAGATGACTCGACGAGGTGTTCACCCGAGGAGTTTTCCGATGACGACCTTTTGGCCCGGGTTCAGCAAATCACAAAGTGCACAAGCATTGGGGAAGAGAGCCTTGTTCGTCCTTACTCTGCTGACTTGCCTCTTCCTCAGGTACATGTCTTTGATTTGTTTGTACTGTTGACTCGTTTTTGTTGATTGCTGATGTTGTTTTGATCTGTAGGGTCACACCCCTTTGTTGAACAATCCGTCGCAGCCTGAAGATGCGGATATACTCGATGAACCTGGTGAGGTTGATGCTGATCCTGTGCCTGCAGGTGATGGGGCTGCTTCTGGCGCTTCGGGAGATGTTGCTGTCGAGTCCACGGGTGTCCCACCGTCAGTTGCGGATGACTCTGGGGATTCAAGTCCTCTTCGTGTCAAACGCGCTCGCCCTTTGAGGGCGAGTGGTCATGATGCGATGGGTGGCGGTGATGACTTGCCGACGGTCGTGCAGCCTGCTATCCCGTGTCCTCCCTCAGCTGTCCCAAAGAGACGCAGGTTCGGTATATTGCTCCGTCCGGGCGCTGCGCCTGCTGGGTTAGTGTAACTTTCCACTTTGTCTTTCTTTTTGTTCCTTGCTTTGGCTGGTGTTTCTGAAGATAAGCCATTTGTAGGAATTCTCCTGCTCTGGCTGCTTCCTCTGCGAGTGCTGGTGTTATCACTGCTCCTTCGACTGATTCTGGTGCGGCGTCTGATCGGCTGGCTGGTTCCGCTACTCCTGCGGCTTCGGGTGCTGGGACGACTCCTGTGATCCCTCCGCGACTGCTCCGTCTGGGGGGTCTGCCGCGGCTGTTGCGGCTCTTGAAGGGGACTTTCCTCCGGACGTTAAACCTGTGATCCCTGAGGAGCACTTCTTGGAGAGGTGGGATCTCTTTGCCGAGGATAAAGAGAAGTTCTTTGATCGTATGGCGGAGCAGGTATTTGATTTCTTTGCCCTTCTGTGCTTTGCTATAGTAGCCCCCGAGGCTGCAAGCAGTCACTTCTGACTGGTTATAGTATATGATTTTGGTCTTCCTTTTGTCGGTCTTATACATATTGGGAGCACGGCAGTGCTCCCAATGGGAGTAGCCCCCGAGGCTACAAGCAATCATTTGTGATTGGTTGTAGTCTTTGATTTTCTTCTCTCCTATGCTTTTGACTTGATGTATTTGCTTGGGTGCAGCCTTTATTCCGGATGTGCGAATGTGTGCTGACTGAAACTGATCGGTGGCGACGTGCTCCTGACTCGGTCCAAGGGAGCTTGACTGCTATGAGACGTGAGATTATGATTCTTGGTCTTTGTTTCTTTAGCTGATTGATTTTGCCTGACTGATGTTTTCTTCCGTAGGCCGTAAGAAGGGTGCTGACAAGCGGGCGGAGGCTGCAAAGAAGGATCTTGCTGAGCTTCGGGCTACTCTGGAGTCCAAAGAAAAGGAGCTATAGGTGCAGTATGGCGAGCTCGAGCGGTTGCGGCGGGTGGAGGGGCAGTTTCTCTAGGTCGAGAAGGCTGAGTGCGAGCGCCTGCAGGACTTGGCGGTCTCTCTAACTGGTTAGTGGACTCTTCCTGTCGTCCATTTACTGGGGTTTGTTTGTCTCTCGGATTGCTGGAATTTTGATCTTTTTCCTTCTTCCAGGCTCTGCGGGTATTGGGGCGGTGGAGGTTGCTGCTGCAGGTTCGGGTGTTCTCCGTGGCTCTGTAGACGCTGTCTCTAGCGCTGCTGTAGCTGTTGGGGATGTCTGTGCTCGGGCTTCAACTCCCCTGAAGCTTCTCCATGAGCATATGTTCCCAGACGAGGAGAAGCGTCCCGAGGGTCTCGATTCTCTGGTTGCTGCCTTCGGTCCGGATGGTGATCAGCTGGAGGGCTTGGTTCGTGAGAACGTGGTGAGTGGGCTTGCCACGTCTATTGTTGTTCTTCTGGGCCATGGTGTCCCCATTGAGGATTCCATGGTGGATAGTTTGCCTGATTACACGGACGAGCAGAGTGCTCGAGCCACGCGGCTGGCCCGCCAACTGCAACTGGTCGTGGAGGCTGCAAACAATTCTTCAGCCGGGGAGTAGGGTGAACCTGTTTTTGTTTTGAAAACTTCAGCTGTAATGTGCCTCCTTCGGGACGGCGGATCTAATTTATGGACCTGCTTTGCTTTTTTGTGCTGCTTGTTGCCTTGTTTCCTTTGACTTGTTTCTCTTTGAGGTAGGCCATCCCGAGCGTCTCTCGGGTTTGGAAATTGCTGAAGGAGGATGCTCGCGAGGGTGCTTACAAGTCTGTTTGCTTGAGGCTGAAAGAGGCCGAGCGTGAGATCGTTCGGCTGAAAGGTGTTGTTGCGGTCCATCGCTCGAAACGTGAACGTCCTGAGGCTGTCTTGGATGGCTTGGCGGCTTGGATGGTGAAGCTGTCTGATCTTTTGAAGGGTGAGTTTTGACTTCTCTTCGACCGCTCGGCTGCGCGGGTTCTTTTTCTTGTGTTCTGCGACTGATCTTTGTTCTTCGTTGCGAAGTGATTGCTGGGCGTTCTCGCGAGGAAGAGGAGGCGGTACAGTCTAAGTTGTTGTAGCTGGAGGACCCGGTTGTGCAGGCGAACAATCCTTTCTGGATGGATAGGGCACGTGCTCGGCTGTTCGCCGTTCAACGGATGCGGGTTGAGAGGGTACCGCGGGCTCTTGAGTACTGTTGCGGAGTGTTGGTCAGGATTTTTGCCGAGTTTTACCCTTTGGATTCTGTCCCCTCTTCCCTTGAGAAGCTTTGTCGGGTGTTCTCCCAGCCTGCGGATCTTCGGCGTGTAGTTAATCACCAGATTTATGCAGGGGCTCGCTGTGCTTTTGCCTTTGTCCATAGTCATTGGCCGGGGGTGGACATTATGTTGGCAGCTCGAGGTCCTCCTGGTGGTCGAGCTCAGCCGATGGACGACCATTACGCCGTGGTGCATAAGCCTGCAAATGAAGTTGTGAAGTGGGTGGTCGAGGATAATGACCATCGGTTGGGTGCTCTGTGCAAAGTAAAATCAGAGCCTGGGGATTAGACTTTGCTTGGCGCTGGTTCCTTTGCTGAACAACGTGTATTGTTGTTCCATTTTGCTTTACTTTGTTCATCTGTTGTAAATCACTCTTGTGTGATATAGGTTTGTCTTGTCGGCTGCTGAGTTTTTGGGCGAGGGGTCCCCTCTTGTTATTTTTAGAGTCGTATAGGCGAAGAGCGCCTCGGGGGGTGGCTGCTATAGCGAGCCCCCGAGTGCCAATTTTTTTAGAGTCGCGTATGCGAAGAACGCCTCGGGGGGTGGCTGCTGCGGCGAGCCCCCGAGTGCCAATTTTTAGAGTCGCGTATGCGAAGTACGCCTCGGGGGGTGGCTGCTGCGGCGAGCCCCCGAGTGCCAATTTTTAGAGTCGCGTATGCGAAGAACGCCTCGGGGGGTGGCTGCTGCGGCGAGCCCCCGAGTGCCAATTTTTAGAGTCGCGTATGCGAAGAACGCCTCGGGGGGTGGCTGCTGCGGCGAGCCCCTGAGGGCCATTTTTTCAGAGTCACGTATGCGAAGAACGCCTCGGGGGGTGGCTGTTGCGGCGAGCCCCCGAGTGCCATTTTTTCAGAGCCGCGTATGCGAAGAACGCCTCGGGGGGTGGTTGCTGCAGCGAGCCCCCGAGTGCCAATTTTTCGGAGTCGCTTATGCGAATAACGCCTCGGGGGGTGGCTGCTGCGGCGAGCCCCCGAGTGCCAATTTTTTAGAGTCGCGTATGCGAAGAACGCCTCGGGGGGTGGCTGCTGCGGCGATCACACTTGGTAAGGGTTATTTGGGGGTGGCTCAAACTTTGCACACCTTTCTGCGTAAAGCAAGTCAATGGATGTGGATCAAATTTGGTGGCTAGGGGTTATTTGGGGGTGTGCATAGGTGTGCAAAGTTTCAGGGTTAGGGGAGGCTTCTAGCTAGTACTTGCTTCACAAGGTACTCTGCTGGCCAGAAATTTGATTTTGATGATCCCTCACATGGGTGGTTGGATTTGGCTATAATTTGGTTTAGTGGAGTCATATGGGTGTGGGATCATGTGCAAAATGTTTCAAGGCAAATGGGTTCTCCTATCATGCACTTGCTTCACAATACCCCCTTGCTGCATCCAAACTTTGGGAATTTTTGGATGGAGTTTGGCAAGTCCCCTAAGGCTGAAACTTGGCATAGGCTCATGATATGATCACAAGAGATTGGAAAAAAAAGTTTCACCAGCAATGGATAAGGATAAGTGGCACCTCCTTCACAAAGTGTTATTCTGCCCCCACAGACAAATGAATTTCTCTAGGTGAAAAATTCACTTGGGCCATGCAATGTTTTGGGATATTTTGGCAAGATATGGTGTCAAGGATATGTGGGAATTATTTGAGGATTTATGGAGCAATATAAATAAGGGTTTCTTCACAATCCTCGAATAAAAGGGAATATTCCTTTTATTGGAAAAGGAATATATGGTTTGAATAAAAATGTGGCTTGGATGGAATGGATCAAGGGATGATCATTGGAAAGGGTCTTGGGAATCATGGGCTACTTGAGCAAGGAAGGAATATATGCTCAAGTTTCAAGTCCAAAGAGTTTCTTAAAATCAAATCAACTAGCAAGTCTTGAAATAAATCAGAAAAGTTTTTGGAAAAATAAATTTCCAAAATCCAGGGCGTCACACTTCCGCGTCAAGTTGATGATGTTTCTGTCAGAACCCTCTGTTAGGTAATGAGCTAGGATCAAAGTCACCTTGCATCATGCTAAAAACTTCAAAAGAAATCTTTGAAATCAAATTCAAAAGCAAAATGGGAGAAGGAACCCCCCCCAGATGAATTAATTCAAAAGGCCAGATAAAAATCTTCTCAAAAAATTCATGTTAGATTTTTGAAAAGTCTTATAAATGAGTGTGATCACATATCAAGTGATGTGGGACCCACCCCATGCTCATAGATTTTTCAAATATTCAAACAGTGCCTTGGAATTAATCAAAAACCCCTTTGAGTTAAGATTCAAATTAATTGAATTTTAAAAATGTTCAAACTTTACAAGTGGCTAACCTAGTATATTGTGATGCCACATAAAAAGTTTCAGCATTTAATAAAATGCCTAGCTATTTATTTAGCACAGAAAAACAAAAAGACAGAAAAGAAAACAGAAAAAGGAACTTACCTGGCTTCTGGCCTGTTGGCCCACTTACCTGGCCCAGCCCAACCCACCAGGGGCAGCAGGGTCTTCTTCCTCTCCCCACGCCTCCAAGCAGCTCGCTGGAGAGGCCGAGCAGCCGTGGACGCCACCTCGACGCCTTCAAGCTTCCAGAGCCCCCGTGTCCTCCCCTCGGTGTCCTGGAGAACCCCCTTTGCGCCATGCACCGTTTCCCCCACAGTGCAGTGCCTATCCACCCCTCTCCTTCTCTCCCGCAAGCTTCACCGAGAGCAGCCGCAGGCCATGGCCATGGAACTCGCAGCCAACGTCACCTAGGGCTCAAGCTGGTGTGTCCATCCTCCTCCCCGTCCTCGTCTTCGTCGACTAGCAGAAGAAGGAGCTCCAATTTGGACTAGAAGCGACGCCAGGTTCATCGGATCACCGCCGGCCGCCGGAGCTCGAGCTCTTTGATTCGCCGCCACCGAAGCTTCTCCAAGCCAGCTAGCCACCCCGTCGCATCCGTGGTGAGCCCATGCGTCTTTCCCCTCAAGCCACGGCCACCTTTTCTTCCTCTAGCTCGTTTCACCATGAGCGCAGAAGAGCAGCGCCGCCGCGCTCGTCGACGGCGAGTCTCCATTAAGCAATTGTTCCCGCGGCCATGTCTGTCGTCTTCGCTGTGACCTCGCGCGTCTAATGAGCTAACGCTTGCTCGTTTGGGTGCACTGTGGCGACGTTTCTCACTTCGCCGGGCTTCTGTTGCCGCCGGCGAGGTCGCCGTCGTCGTTTTGGTCGTCACCTTGGACGCCCGCGTGCACCAGACGACGTGCGGGAACATGGGCTACATCCCGATGATCTCAGCGCTTCGATTGGTGGCCGGGAGAAGAAGAGAACAGAGCGCCGCCGCGGTTGGAGGCGCCGGCGTCTAGCCGCCGGTAGCCCGCCGACGTGGTCGGGTTAAGTTAACCCCCCCTAATCCACCCCAGTGAGGCTGACAGTGGGCCCCAGGCCCCCTAATCCTCTCTGTTTAATTAAACAGAGAGGGGATTAGCCCCTGAGTCCATGATAGATGGGACCCCCATGTCAGTTTGAATGGGTCAACCCCCTGATGTCATGCTGACTCAGTGTTGACGCAGTAATTCGAATAAATGAATTTCCAGAATAAAAGGAATTACAGAAATTCCAGAAAAAGGCTGAAACTTTGGAAATTCATAGAAAATTCAGCTTGTTGTTGTAATGTTGGATCACATACTTGTGATCTCTGTGTGCACTCTATAAGAGTTATCAATAAAATGTATACTTTGTAGAGAATTGCAATGATACCTGTTGTTCATACAAGGCATGTGTGTTGCGTGTATGTTTATAACATGCATGTCTTTGTATGGATTTTCGAGACCTTAGTTGTGATCTGGTTGGTGGTCTTTCATACACCAAGTGGCCGTTAGATGTGCGCAGCTTGGGGCATCGCGATGCGATTGTTCGAGACTCTGTCTCGTGCACACTTTGTGGTATGATCGAGCCCGCCCTAGACCCCGACTAAGTGATCGGGCTGGAGTAAGTCTATGTAAGAGTTATGAGATAGTCGATAGTATGGTTGAGGCGACTTGTCTGTGAATATGGGAGTTCATCACCCATATCATTAGACTTGTGTGCGGACGATGAGGACCCATCTCAGTTGATCATCCGGCCTGGATGGGATGCCCCTCATGTACGATGCTTTCCGAGAACGTTCTGTGCTTGGCCTTGTCTGCTTAGACAAGTGGGTACGGTTCTCGGCTCTCCATATGACTATGTCGTAGCGGGACTTGCATACGCTAACCCCGGGTCCCGACAGACTTGGTATCAGAGCAGGACTGACTGTAGGACTAGTAGCCTTGGCCGAAGTCGAGTCTAGCTTGCTATAGTTATATAGTTACTCTAGGTATATAAGGAAACAACGTAAGGCTTCTTTTTTTCTCCTTACCCCCTTCGTTCTGAGTTCTGAGTCACCCTCATCTTATTCTACGGGAAGATAGGACTAGGCTCTCCTCTGTATGACTAGAACATCTCGTTGTTTGCTTCCTTGTAGCCGTAGGAAAGTTGTGATCGGTAGGTTAGAGTGGTTATGCTCCCTGATTTATTACATCGTATGTAAGTGTTGTCTCCATGTTGTAAGAAATTGTCTTTTTCTTGCAATTACAGATGTTATGGTGTCCGAGTCATTCCAGGTTTTATCTCATAATCTGATGCATTTGCAAACTCCTTCTTTCTGTTTCAGATGGCAGATCTTCCCCCTCGGCAGATTGTTCGTTTGACCAAGTGCCTCGGTGTGCGTGGCCATCCCGCCACGTTGATCGAGATGATGTCCTATGTGGGCTATCGATGGTATCCTGAGTACACCATCGAGGAGCAGTTCCACAACTTCAACCAGACCCAGTTCCACTGCATCGTCAGGATCTACCCGCACCACAATGGAGTCACTCAGCCTATCCACTTTGGACATGGCATTGGCATGACTGAGAACATGGCTGTGTAGGATGCTGCATACTCATGTATTACCCTGCTGAGAGAGGAGCACACTATGCTGAGAGAGACCTCCTTCCGCTATATCCCTGCTGCACTTCCAGGAGAAGAGGGGTATTACACCGGACTCTACTCAGATCACTCTGCAGAAGATCCAGTACTTCAGATGACTGCTAGGTTTGCTAGTGATCGAGATCGTGATGAACGCGCTCTCCGTTTTGAGCTTCACGCCACCCGTGTTCGTCTGTATCGAGCACTCACACTTTTTGCACCCTTCGTGAGTGTTGGATCAGTCGAGTATGATGCTATCTACCCTGTGAGGACTCAGATGCCTTCTCGAGTTGCTTGGCCCGAGATTGGAGGCATTTTTCCACCCCGTGGTCCTTTGCTTCCACCCTACGCTGGACCTAGGCCCCATCCTTGCCCAAATGGATATCAGGGTCCACAGGCCTCCGTGTTTTCCGATGGTCACCTTCAGCTACCGGGATACGCGGGTAACTTTTACGAGGACTACTATGGAGTTGGAGATGAGTGAGACTGCCTGTGGTCTTACTTAGTGAGGATGTAGTAGTATCTTAGTATATTGTACGCAAGGTGTCTAAGTTCCAGAGTCTTAGATAAATAATGTATAGGAAGTCAGAGTGCCTCTAAAGGATGTATCATCTTCATCACGTTTGTATTAGCTTGGTGCTTTTACTAAAACGATGTATGGTTTGTATGACAGCTTGTGAATATATGGCTTGTATGCTTTTATCACCATGTTGTCAAGATGACTACTTCCTTTGCTCTGTAATCCTTCCAGTACTTCAATACCTTGATTAGACTCTTTCCATCAACTCTGTTTGACTTTGGTTTTCACCTTCAGGATGTCTCAAGGAACCCGTGGCCAGCTTGGTCGTGCCCAGGGTCGTGGGAATGAACAGGAGGAAGGCAACCTTCCACCCCCACCCACGATGGCTCAGGTTCTGATGGAGGTTGAGAGGAACCGCCGAGACTCTCACCATCTGCTGGAGGTCATTGCCCGCAACACCACTCAGCAGCGCAACGAGTTGGTGTCCCTGAACGACTTCATCCGGCTTCATCCCCCCGTTTTCAGTTACTCCACCGAGCCCCTTGACGCCGATGACTGGCTTCGCAGCATCGAGAGGAAGCTCCAAGCAGTCCATGTTGCAGATGGCGACAAGGTCAGCTATGCCACCTATCACCTTGAAGGTGCAGCTAGCTCTTGGTGGGAGAACTTCCTGAATATGCGTCCCGTTGGACCGCCCGCATCTTGGGATGAATTCTGCACTTCCTTCCGTGAGCACCACATTCCAAAGGGTCTTATGGACCGCAAGCGTGAGGAGTTCTGCAACCTCACCCAAGGCAGAAGGACCGTTGACAAATTTAGTCGTGAGTTCAACCGACTGGCTCGCTATGCTACTGAAGAAGTCTCCACCGACGCAAAGAAGCAAGAGAGGTTTCGTCGTGGACTCAATTCTGGACTCCGTCGTGAGCTCAACCTACATGACTTTGCCACCTTCCAGGTCCTTGTCAACAAGGCCATCAAGGCAGAGGACATGAACACCCCCAATGACTTTCGCAAACACCCTAGAGATGATGGATCATCCAGTTCAGGCTCTCAGAAGCGCAAGATCTGGATCCCCAACAGTATGTTCCGCCAGAACAACCCACCGAGGCCATCCTATGTGGCGCCTCGTCCACCAACTCAGTTACACCCAGCTCCACCAAACAACCCAGCTCCACGTACTGTCTTTGGAGCCTGTTACAAGTGTGGTCAGGCAGGCCACTACTCTCGCGAGTGCCCCCAGAACCAGCTCCAGAATCAGAATGCTCCACCCCGTGCCGGAGGCAACAACAATGGTCGTGGCAAGCCCCCCCAGAAGGTCTACACCACCAAACCAGCTCCTCTCGCCACTCGTGGATGTGTGAACCAGATTGCCGCCGAAGAGACTGACGACACCACTAACGTCATTCTTGGTACGCTCCCAGTCAATTATGTTCCTACTTCCGTTCTTTTCGACCCAGGAGCATCTCATTCATTCATGTCGGAAAGTTATGCACTTCGTCATGAGTTATCCTTTGTTGAATTGTCCAACCCCATGATTATTCAAACTCCAGGGTCAAGATTGCAAACTAATAGAGTAAGCCACGGTAATCAAAATGCAATTGAGGGTTTAGTATTCCTTGATTCACTCATAGCCCTCAAGTCTTCGGATATTGATGTCATCCTTGGCATGGATTGGCTATCAAGACAGAATGCCTACCTTGATTGCAGAGGCAAATCAGTGAAACTCACCCACCCTTCAGGCAAGACCGTCAACTACACCTCACCCAGAACAAGAACTCAAGTGCATTCTTTGAATGTACTTCCCCTTCCCGACCTTGAAGATGTTCCGGTGGTTCGTGACTTCCCGGATGTCTTTCCTGAAGAGCTGCCGGGAATGCCACCCGACAGATGTGTAGAGTTTATAGTGGATCTTGTGCCAGGAACCGCACCAATTTCTAGACGCCCATACAAAATGGCCCCACGTGAGTTAGCTAAGCTTAAAACCCAACTGAAGGCTTTGTTGGAAAAAGGCTTCATCCGCCCTAGCTCATCGCCATGGGGTTGCCCCGTTCTGTTCGTAACGAAGAAAGATCGAACAGAAAGGATGTGCGTAGACTATCGCCCGCTAAATTTAGCGACGATAAAGAACAAGTACCCATTGCCCAGGATCAATGATCTTTATGATCAACTTGCAGGATCCTCTGTCTTCTCCAAGATGGATTTGAGATTGGGTTATCATCAAATCAAAATCCGAAACGAGGACATTCCCAAAACGACTTTTACTACTTGTTATGGTCTTTACGAGTACACCGTCATGTCCTTTGGTTTAACCAATGCCCCCGCCACTTTCTCACGCATGATGAATTCGATCTTCATGGAGTACCTAGATAAATTTGTTGTAGTTTATCTCGATGACATTCTCATCTACTCGAAGAACGAAGAAGAACATGCCGAACACCTAAGGCTGGTATTGATGAAACTTAGAGAGCATCGTCTGTATGCTAAATTCTCCAAGTGTGAATTTTGGCTACCAGAAGTGACCTACTTAGGCCACGTGATTTCTGCAAAAGGCATTGCTGTGAATCCCGAGAGAGTTCAGGCCGTCCTTGACTGGAATCCATCTGAATCGGTTAAGCAAGTTAGGAGTTTTCTTGGCCTAGCCAGCTATTGCCGTCGCTTCGTCGAGAACTTTTCTAAAGTTGCAAAGCCTCTAACTGAACTCCTCAAGAAAGATAAGAAATTCCTATGGACTCCCAAGTGCGAGGAAAGCTTTCAAGAGCTAAAAAGAAGATTGACTTCTGCACCCGTACTTGCACCTCCAGACACCAAAAAGGATTTCGAGATCTATTGTGACGCATCACGGCAAGGGTTAGGATGCATACTTCTGCAAGATCGACATGTGGTAGATTATGCTTCACGCCAGTTGCGGCCACATGAAGAGAACTATCCTACCCATGACCTTGAACTCGCTGCCGTAGTTCATGCCCTAACAACTTGGCGACATTACCTCCTTGGTAATCGTTGTGAGATCTATTCCGACCACCAAAGCCTCAAATACATTTTCACCCAGCCAGATCTTAATCTCAGGCAAAGACGCTGGATTGAGTTGATAAAAGATTACGACGTAGGAATTTCTTACACCCCAGGCAAAGCCAATGTCATGGCTGATGCACTAAGTCGTAAGTCGTATTGTAACAACCTCATGTTACAACAGTATCAACCACTTCTTCATGAGGAATTTCGCAAGCTCAATCTTGAGATTGTTCCTCATGGCTATCTTTCTACCTTGGTGGCGAAACCAACTCTTGAGGATCAAATCATAGTTGCCCAAAGGCGTGCACGAGGTGTTCGCCGGATCAAGGAGAACATTGCTAGCGGAGTTGCTAAATGTTTCTCCACAGATAGCAAATGAACGGTATTCTTTGAAAATCGTTTGGTAGTACCTAAGAATAGGGAACTAAGGCAACTCATCCTCAAAGAAGCCCATGACACACCCCTCTCGATTCATCCCGGTAGCACAAAAATGTACCGAGATCTACGCCAGAGATTTTGGTGGACTAGGATGAAGAGAGACATTGCTCAATTTGTTGCCGAATGTGATGTTTGTCGTCGCATTAAGGCAGAACATCAAAGACCTGCTGGTACACTTCAACCTTTGCCTATTCCAGAATGGAAATGGGACAAAGTCGGTATGGACTTCATCACCGGCTTTCCAAAAACCCAGGAAGGAAACAATGCCATCTTTGTTGTCATAGATAGGCTTTCCAAAGTTGCTCACTTCCTTCCAGTTCGCGAGTCTATAACTGCTAGCCAGTTAGCGGACTTGTACGTCTTTAGAATTGTATCCCTTCACGGTGTTCCTTTGGAAATCAATTCTGATCGCGGTAGCCTTTTCACCTCTAGATTTTGGGGAAGCTTTCATAATGCTATGGGAACTCATCTCTCCTTTAGTACAGCTTTCCATCCTCAGTCTAGCGGTCAAGTCGAAAGGGTTAACCAAATTCTTGAAGACATGCTCAGAGCTTGTGTTATCTCATTCGGAAAGAATTGGGAGAAGTCTCTTCCATTCGCCGAATGTGCTTATAACAATAGTTTTCAATCTAGTCTGAACATGGCTCCTTTTGAACTCCTTTATGGACGACGATGTCGAACACCTTTAAACTGGTCAGAAACCGGTGAGAGACAATTCTTTGGACCGGATATGATCAAGGAAGCAGAAGAGCAAGTTCGCATTGTTCGTGATCAATTGAAAGCAGCCCAGTCTCAGCAGAAAAGATACTATGATCGTCATCATAGGCATGAGAGCTACAATCTGGATGAGAAGGCTTACCTTCGGGTTACTCCTCTGAAGGGAACCCAACGTTTCGGTATCAAAGGCAAGTTGACCCCACGTTACATCGGACCCTTCCGCATTCTAGCTAAACGTGGAGAAGTTGCCTACCAACTTGAACTACCCTCGCACCTTTCCCGGGTACATGATGTATTCCATGTGTCCCAACTCAGGCGTTGCTTCAAGGACCCCATCCGCGAAGTCGACCATGAAACGCTTGATCTCCAAGATGACCTTTATTATCGAGAATACCCCGTTCGTATTCTTGATTCCGCAGAGCGTGTCACTCGTCGTCAGAAGATTAGGTTTCTGAAAGTGCAATGGTCACACCACTCTGAGAGAGAAGCTACGTGGGAAAGAGAAGACCGTCTCAGTGCCGAGTACCCCACCTTCCTCCCGCAGACTTCTGAATCTCGGGACGAGATTCTGTTGAGTGGGGGCGAGTTGTCAGAACCCTCTGTTAGGTAATGTGCTAGGATCAAAGTCACCTTGCATCATGCTAAAAACTTCAAAAAAATCTTTGAAATCAAATTAAAAAGCAAAATGGGAGAAGGAACCCCCCAGATGAATTAATTCAAAAGGCCAGATAAAAATCTTCTCAAAAAATTCATGTTAGATTTTTGAAAAGTCTTATAAATGAGTGTGATCACATATCAAGTGATGTGGGACCCACCCCATGCTCATAGATTTTTCAAATATTCAAACAGTGCCTTGGAATTAATCAAAAACCCCTATTTGAGTTAAGATTCAAATTAATTGAATTTTAAAAATGTTCAAACTTTACAAGTGGCTAACCTAGTATATTGTGATGCCACATAAAAAGTTTCAGCATTTAATAAAATGCCTAGCTATTTATTTAGCACAGCAAAACAAAAAGACAGAAAAAGAAAACAGAAAAAAGGAACTTACCTGGCTTCTGGCCTGTTGGCCCACTTACCTGGCCCAGCCCAACCCACCAGGGGCAGCAGGGCCTTCTTCCTCTCCCCACGCCTCCAAGCAGCTCGCTGGAGAGGCCGAGCAGCCGTGGACGCCACCTCGACGCCTTCAAGCTTCCAGAGCCCCCGTGTCCTCCCCTCGGTGTCCTGGAGAACCCCCTTTGCGCCGTGCACCGTTTCCCCCACAGTGCAGTGCATATCCACCCCTCTCCTTCTCTCCCGCAAGCTTCACTGAGAGCAGCCGCAGGCCATGGCCATGGAACTCACAACCAACGTCACCTAGGGCTCAAGCTGGTGTGTCCATCCTCCTCCCCGTCCTCGTCTTCGTCGACTAGCAGAAGAAGGAGCTCCAATTTGGACTAGAAGCGACGCCAGGTTCATCGGATCACCGTCGGCCGCCGGAGCTCGAGCTCTTCGATTCGCCGCCACCGAAGCTTCTCCGAGCCAGCTAGCCACCCCGTCGCATCCGTGGTGAGCCCATGCGTCTTTCCCCTCAAGCCACGACCACCTTTTCTTCCTCTAGCTCGTTTCACCATGAGCGCAGAAGAGCAGCGCCGCCGCGCTCGTCGACGGCGAGTCTCCGTTAAGCAATTGTTCCCGCGGCCATGTCCGTCGTCTTCGCTGTGACCTCGTGCGTCTAATGAGCTAACGCTTGCTCGTTTGGGTGCACTGTGGCGACGTTTGTCACTTCGCCGGGCTTCTGTTGCCGCCGGTGAGGTCGTCGTCGTCGTTTTGGTCGTCACCTTGGACGCCCGCGTGCACCAGACGACGTGCGGGAACATGGGCTACATCCCGATGGTCTCAGCGCTTCGATTGGTGGCCGGGAGAAGAAGAGAACAGAGCGCCGCCGCGGTTGGAGTCGCCGGCGTCTAGCCGCCAGTAGCCCGCCGACGTGGCCGGGTTAAGTTAACCCCCCTAATCCACCCCAGTGAGACTGACAGTGGGCCCCAGGCCCCCTAATCCTCTCTGTTTAATTAAACAGAGAGGGGATTAGCCCTTGAGTCCATGACAGATGGGACCCCCATGTCAGTTTGACTGGGTCAACCCCCTGATGTCATGGTGACTCAGTGTTGACGCAGTAATTCGAATAAATGAATTTCCAGAATAAAAGGAATTATAGAAATTCCAGAAAAAGGCTGAAACTTTGGAAATTCATAGAAAATTCATATCAACTCCAAATTCAACAAATAATATATGAAAAATGATCAGGAGAAAATAAGCTATCCAAATATCCAACTTTCAACCATGTTTGAGTTGAATTTAAAATGTGATCAGTAGCATTTGCTATTTGATTTAAATGGAATTAAATCAAATTCTTTTCAAATACTTTTGCAACTTGAACCATGGCAACATGCTACATTTCAATTACACATCAGAGGCATATCATACACATTTCAAAATTAGTTCAACTTGATCAAACAATGTCATATGTAACTTGGCTAAAATGAATTCAAATTGGAGTTTGAATTTGCAATTCAATTTGCAATATACTCCATTTAAATGGAATTGCTTCACACATCAAAGCATATACATCAAGTTTCAAACTTCAACCATGTGATTGTGCATTGTATTTACTTTGCTACCTTGTTTGTTGTTTGTCGAGTAGAGGTGGAACCGGAACAGGAGGCTGCCCCCTTCGTTGAAGACCCCGAACCCGAACCTCGTCAGCAAGGCAAGCAAACCCCCATTGATCATGTCGATAAAATCCCACTTCCCTCTCATGCCTCGCTTATGCATTGTATAGGATGATTACCATGCTACGTTTCTACCGCATAGATGAACCCATTCCTTTGCATGACCTATCATTTATCACAGTAGTAGGCAAACCACAATCCTAGCAACTGTAGGAGTTGATTGATATCATGTGGCCCCTGCAATTGTTACTGCTTATTGCATGCTTAGAATGATACCATGTTGATACTGTTATGTGAGTCGGGATGGTAGTGATCATGATGATGTTGGTAGAAAGGTGTTGGTGAATCTACCCTAATACAAGGTGAACGATGAGAGGCTGTGTAGGAGTACACGGTGGGTTGTCTCATTGAACACCGCCCTAAGTCCGAGTTCTTGTGTGGTGATCCAAGATGAAGAGTACAACCACACATTGGGCTCACTGACCCCTCTCAGCTTACTAACTCATCCCTTTCGATGTCCAGATGTCGCAATAGTTCGGAGTTCTGGTAGGTTTGTGGCCTGGCTGCTAAGTGAGAGAACGGCTCACCCGAGACCGGCTTATGCACCACGCACACATCACTTGGGTCCACTTCGGTAAACCGGCCGGGTTCACGATAGTGGTAGCCAACCCAGGTAGGCGGCTTTCTCGGACTAGATCGGCTATGAGGTAACAGTTGTGGTGAGCATCCTCGCCGACACTTCTTGAACGGTGTCGAATACAAAGGCGGTAACTGATGATCATGTGTGTGTAGCGGTACACCCCTGCAGGGTTAACAAAACTATTCGAATAGCCGCGTCCGCGGTTAAGGACTGCTTGGAAAGCTTAGCTTGATTATTAGACAACTTGAACTGGATACTTCTAAAACACACCAAGATAAGTGTGAGTGCTATGGCGTGCTTTCTCATGGGGAAGTCGAGGAAGGCACCATAGTGGTGTAATTGGTTGGAGAAAGTAGTGGACTCGTGTACGCTTCTTACCTCAAGTCTGGGACTCGTAGTTCAGGACTAGCCAAGTCAAAGCTGGCACTTCTGCAAGTGAACCCCACCTCCCTTTACCTTGATACATGTGCATGAGTAGTATAGCTCCTATGTAAGTCTTGCTGAGTACGAATTTGTACTCACGTTTGCTTAATCTATGTTTTAGATGAACCCACTGACCCCGAAGGTGGCTTCTTCATCGAGCTCGACGACTGAAGATCAAGCTAGTATAGTCCCAGTCAAACGACTGGTTCCCTAGTGGAGGGCTTGTGTTTAAATAAGGCTTCTTAAGCCATTTGTTAAACTTGTCTGTACTCAGACATACTTTGCTTCCGCTTATTGTTGTAATGTTGGATCACATGCTTGTGATCTCTGTGTGCACTCTGTAAGAGTTATTAATAAAATGTATACTTTGTAGAGAATTGCAATGATACCTGCTGTTCATACAAGGCATGTGTGATGCGTGTATGTTTATAACATGCATGTCTTTGTATGGGTTTTCGAGACCTTAGTTGTGATCTGGTTGACGGTCTTTTATACACCAAGTGGCCCTTAGATGTGCGCAGCTTGGGGCATCGCGATGCGATTGTTCGAGACTCTGTCTTGTGCACGCTTTGTGGTATGATCGAGCCCGCCCTAGACCCCGACTAAGTGATCGGGCTGGAGTAAGTCTATGTAAGAGTTATGAGATAGTCGATAGTATGGTTGAGGCGACTTGTTTGTGAATATGGGAGTTCATCACCCATATCATTAGACTTGTGTGCGGACGATGAGGACCCATCTCAGTTGATCATCCGGCCTGGATGGGATGCTCCTCACGTACGATGCTTTCCGAGAACGTTCTGTGCTTGGCCTTGTCTGCTTAGACAAGTGGGTACGGTTCTCGGCTCTCCATATGACTATGTCGTAGCGGGACTTGCATACGCTAACCCCGGGTCCCGACAGTTTCTGAAAGGAGGGCTCCATAATCCCCATGGAGACCTGCTGATGTGCGGACCAAGGGCTCATTGAACCATGGAGTACCCCGACTAAGCCGTGTATATGGGCCACCACTGGTATAGCACACATTCACACGTGCCAAGACCTCTTAGCATTATCTTTGTTTCTCACCACCTCCAATTGAGTGCTAGAGTACGCCACTCTGGTATAAATACTGCCAATTAAGGTCTCACCCCTTCCTAGAATCACTAAATGTGAGGGTGTGCGCGAGAGCCCACTCCGTGTCATCCTCGCGCCCAACCATCAATGAGTATGTGCCAATAATATTCTTATCATCAATAGTGTCCGACTAAGTGTCAGCTCAAGACATGCAGTGTTATAAATACCACCAATTGAATGCCAAATCATGCTCTTGGCGGTATAAGTACTGCCAATTAAGGCCTCACCCCTTCCTAGAACCACCAAATGTGCGGGCGCGCGTGAGTGCGTGAGAGAGCACACTCCGCGCCATCCCCGCGCCCAACCATCAATGACTATGCGACAATAAATTTTTCATCACTAATAGTGTACAATCGAGTGCCAGCTCAAGAAGCGTGGTGTTATACATATCACCAATTGTCGGATCACCCCTAATAGATCTGCCAAACACATGAAAACTCTCTCCTCTCACACACAGCTATACACCAGGAGCCTCCTTGTGACTATATTCCTTTTTTTGGCCTCCTCCTATCGAGTGCCAGCCCATGCCTAGTGTGATATAAAAACCGTTGATCCGAGCTCATCCTTCAAAAATCACAAAACATTTTATGTGTGTGTGAGAGCTCTCCACACACCGTCCTCGCGTCTACCCACCCACAACAACACAATGAGAGCCCCCTCATCAGTATTGTGAAGAAGATTGAGAGGAGCCAGCCAGGGAGCGTGTGGCATATGAGTTCTCGTGCCTACACAGGATGGGAATGAGCGATCTCATGGAGCGGTTGCGTCCGCGGTTGGATCGAAAGCCAGATGATACACTCAAACAGTTCAGCAGAGATCCCACATCGCACGATGGAAGACATGTGATGGATCAACGCAAGGTTGCTCTAGCTAATAGGACTAAGCGTCAGGAGGAGTCATGTCCACATCCATCGCCGCCGACGCAGGTCATGACTCGTTTCCAGTCAAAAAAGACGACGGGTGAGAGCATGAATCTCCAAACACCCATTGCGTGGGTTACGCAAAAGGATTCGCCATGCTCACATACACCACAACCAGCAAAGAGGAAATCTCCGCCGCCATCGAAGACGATGACCCGGTCTATGTTGAAAATCCAGAGGGCTCAAACATCAGATCTCAAAGCAAATCACAAGGTGAGAAAACATTTTTCTTTCACTAGCTTTCGATCTAAACATCGTTGAACAATTTGGTAATTTTGTGTAGCTTCAAAACATTCCGTATACGAAAACTTTGCAACAAGAATAGTGCATTCCAGCTAGAGGGGACAAATATCCCACACTTTACGCACCAGGCAACAATTTCCAATCTTGTAATTATCAATAAATGCAATCGTAATTGCATCTCTTTTCTACAAAAGTCAGATCTTCATTTTCAAACAAGTCCACAGGTCAGATCTTTATTTTTCAAACGAGTCCACAGGTCAGATCTTTATTTTCAAACGAGTCCACTGTCAACCCATTCCTCTGTAGACGGAGCCCGGACCCTAACTCTTAGAGCAACGTGAGGTAATTTAGGCGCAGGAGAAGGGCCACACTGCAAAGCCTGCATAGTTCAGTACGAGGACTTTCTTCCCTGGGCAGTGGCCGTTACTACTCTGCCTCCGCCCTCGCTCCCTTCCGCGCGTGCGCGTGCGACAGAGAGAGCGCGCTCTCCCCTCGCCGCCCCCGCGCTCCCGCCCGCTCACGGCCGCGCTCCCTCCCGCCCTCGCCGCGGCCCTCCATTATCGCCGCCTCCCGCCGCACTCCAGCTCAGGCCCCGCGGCGGCCTAAATTCCGCTCGAATTTCAGGCTCGCCCCTCCCCGAATCTCCAAACCCTAGCCCACTCTAAGGCGGCGGAGCTGAAGCTGGTGCCCTGGGGAGGGAGCTTGCCTCGTTCTGCACAGGAGCTTGCCCCCGCCTCGCGGCTTAGTGCGTTTTCTCGCGCGGCGGCGGGATGAGCAGCCTCGTGGAGCGGCTGCGCGTGCGGTCGGACAAGCGGCCCCGCTACACACTGGATGAGTCCGACGACGACTTCCTGCCGCGCGGCGGGAACGGGAAGGGCAAGGATCGGGATGGCGACCCCCCTGCCAAGCAGATCGAGCGCGAGGATGCGGTATGGCTGATCACGGCCCGTTTCCCCGTCATGTCTGATTCGAATTTGTTGCGCTGATTTTTTTTTGAAGCTGTCCGTGGGTGGCTGGGAATTGCTGCTGTTCTGTTAGGTTTAGTAGCAGTTGGAGAATTAGATGTTAGGCTCTGAATGACCCAGCTCTCAGTGGTAGGCGGGAGAAATTGGTTTGGGGATCTGGTGTAGAATAGGGTTACTGGAACAGGCGGGAGGACTGGATGGGCTACATAATGTTTAGGGGTGATTTGGCTAGAACGATTCGTAGCTTGATACCGTTTGGGTACTGAATTGTGGATTTAGTTTTGTTGTATGCCCTGTCTAGACACTACTACATTTCAGGTTTATGTATGAAGAACTTTGGTTGCCAAGAGATCACCACTGCAATCGGTACATGCCTTGCCAGACATTGTGCAATAGGATGGATATGTAGTTTAGGGTTGGTGTTATCTGAGTGAAAACTCTTGGAAGTGAAGGGACGGCATGGACGTTTCTTAACATCTTGGTGCAAGTTCACTGTGTTCTTTCATAAAGCTAATATATTCTCCCTTCGTCCATGTATACAAGGAAATTTTCCAAATTCTCAGACAATATTGTTCTCAGATGCCAAAGAAAGAAAAAGAACTCATTAATGTAGTTTTATCACATGACAAGTGCGGTAACTTGTCTCTCGTTCTCGCCAAGCTAATGTACACACATGCAATTGTATCCCCAGATTTTACATCCCCCCACCCCGTGCGTGCACGTGTCGTAGTTAATGCATGGTTATTGGCAATAAAAACAATCGAAGTACGAGTAAAAACACTGTGAGGGGGAAATGCCATCGTATTTTGGACAAACCAATTTGGGAGTGTGGCCTTGTATTTATGGAAGGAACGAGCGTTAGTTAATAACGTAATATTCCTGTATTTTTGGTATAGAATAGGCAGATCTGATCTCCTGTATTCTGAAGATCTTGTAAAGCTTGTTAACGTGTTAACCATAATAGGACTATTAATTTGGGATCTTCTATGTAGATAAAAAATTATCTGTCTTTTGTTTATTTGACTTTCCTTAGATTCAGAATACAAAGTTACCACGTTTTTTAATTTGCATTTTGATATAGCATGTCCACCATGTCATCACCTTATAGGTCCATCACACGTATTTTTCCCGAGAAAACACAAAATTTTGTGTCTTGATGCATTGCTAGTTTGCTACAAAAAATAAGGTTATGTACAAGCCCGAGAAGGATAACGGACGAATTTGCAGCGTGACCTCCCTACAAGGTAGGCACTGCCGGAAGTAACACTGTGAGATCCAATGTCATGCTTTCGCCCAAGATCTGGCCTTGTCTCGGACCGTTCTGTGTAGGCTAGCGACGTTGGGCTGCGTGCCATGGTTGATGACTGCGTTGCGCTGCTTCCAAATCCACCAAGCTGCGAGCATGATCATCGAAGAGGTGCCCTTCCTTGCGGAGGTGGGGCAGGCGGAGTGGATGGCCTTCTGCCACCGTTGCACAGTTGAACTTAGAATCTTGGATCCTTTTTTAGAAGATAGAAATGCCAAGCATGTCTGCTACATTATACGCCCAACCAGGACGTGTCTACTATCTCAACACAATGGGCAGATGAAAAATAATGAAGCAAATTAAACTATATAGTTGGACTCTTGAATGTTTAGAACTTGGTTAGTTGGTTGACAAGTAGATGAACACATAATGAAACTGTAAGTGTCCATCTGTCTGAAGTAGTAAAATTCTGATTATAATTGAATGGAATGGTGCTGCTTACCTTATTCCTCCTTTTCAGATATGCCATATGTAGGTTCGTTGCTTCCGGTTTATATTAAGATTTGCTGCCTTTTTACTACTATGGGATTGAAATTTGTGCATAGTTAATCTCCTTGGTGATCTCACTCTGCTACTGTCATTGTTTTATCTGTTTTAGGAGATTGAGATAGTTTTGATTTTGCGTTAATATCATTGTGCCATGCAGTTTCTCTTGGTTCTATGTTTTTCATAACTGGAAGAGGTAGTTATTTGCTTTGCATGTATGAAATAATAAACAAACAAATGGACTCGGTGTTAAAGAAAAGAGAGCATTGATCATATTTTTTTTAATTCTGTCATCATTTGCTAATCCACACTTCTAATCGCCTTGGTAGTTTTTGTCTACATAGTGTAGTTTCAAATGTTCGTTACTGCACCTTCCTGATTTCCAGATTCCTATTATTCATGCGATTTTATGTTTGTTAATATCCCCTTCTTCAGTTTTTGGTGCCTTGTATTTATTTGCAACTCACTGCTGGCTCATTTTTGTGTGCAGAAAGAAGATGCTTGCCGAAAATGCGGACTAAATGATAATCTCGTATCTTGTACAACATGTACATATGCATTTCACCGGAAATGTCTGGTTCCGTGCCTTAATATCACACCTGATAAATGGAGCTGCCCTGAATGCGTACGCGTTTGCTCTCTTGATCCATTTTTCTTTCACTTTACAATTGATATTTCCTGTATACCAAAGCATGCTGGCTTTGATTTTCAGGTAAGCCCACTAACAGAGATGGAGAAGATATTAGATTGCGAAACTAAGGTTGCTTCTGAAGAGACTAGTTCTTCAGATTCTGGATCAAAGAAGAAACCTGTCAAGCAATATCTGATAAAATGGAAAGGATTATCTCACATTCACTGCACTTGGTAGTTACCTGCCTGTCTTGCTCAATGCAGAATTGTTCCCTACCGTCTATCCTCTATTAATGTTAACTTTCTTTATATCAGGGTGTCAGAAGATGAATATTTTGATGCTGCGAAGATACACCCTCGGTTGAAAACTCGATTGAATAACTTCAATAGACAGTTTGAGTCAATGGATAAATCTGATGATGACTATGTTCCAATTAGGCCTGAATGGACAACTGTTGACAGGGTCCTTAGTAGCAGGTATGGAAGTTAATCTGACAATCTAATAAGTTTATATTAATGAGGTCCAGTCATAGTTATTATTTATTATGTTTTTCCTGACATCAGGCAGTTGCTCAATTATGAAGCTGTCATTGGCCAGTGTCACATTTATTACGTAATGTATCATGTTATTGCCCAGTCGAATGGCAATAGCATTCTTCAATCATAGTGCTATCTTAGGCCCTGTACAATGCAAGGTTCTTAGGAGAGGTGCTTAGAAAAATAAACCATTTTTTTCAAGCACTGGTGCTTATTTGTTTAGGGTAGACACTTAATTAGGCACTCCTGCTATGGAAATAAGCACCGATGCTTCAGAGAAAGTCGGTTTATTTTACTAAGCACCTTGCATTGTACAAGGCCTTAGGGTGGTCTCAGTAATCCGAATGTGTCAAGTTTTGTCTTCCTCCCATGTATCCATGCTTTCCATTTCACAAAGGTCAACTGATACATTGATATTTCTGACATTGTTTTGTTATTTTGTGAACAGGAAAAACTCTACTGGTGAAAGGGAGTACTATGTGAAATGGAAGGAACTTACATATGATGAATGCACATGGGAAAGCGAGTCTGCGATCTCAGTGTTCCAACCTCAGATTGAGCGCTACCATGAGATTCTGTCCAGGCGCAAGAATTCTACTGACAAGAGCAAGAGTGCCGATCGTGTGATGCGTCCTGCTGATGGGACCCCCAAGTTCCTTACTGGCGGTATAAAGCTATTAAACATTAATTATTCTTAGATATTAATTTCTTAATTTAGTTGACTATTGATGTAATGGGACATTTCTACATGCTCGTTCTTTGAATCATTTTCTGGTTATTGAAGGCACACTACATCCTTATCAGCTTGAAGGGTTAAACTTTCTGCGTTATTCATGGTCTATTAATAAACGTGTCATCCTTGGCGACGAGATGGGTCTTGGTAAGATATTTTTATAATGAGGATGATAGTATATCGATTTTTGTATTTATATGTTCAGAAAATTGATGACAAAAAAATGCAGGGAAAACCATACAAAGTATTGCTTTTCTGGCCTCAGTATCTGAAGACAAGTTTGGTCCCCATCTGGTTGTTGCCCCCCTCTCAACATTGCGAAATTGGGAACGTGAATTTGCAACTTGGGCACCTCAAATGAATGTTGTACGTGGGTTGAACTAATTGGAAATACATTATTTGTATATTCCAGACAGATCTAAATTTTCTCTGACCTTTCTTCTCTTCTGTTCTCAGATTATGTATTTTGGATCTGCATCTTCGCGTGAAATCATCAGGAAGTATGAATTTTACTACTCCAAGGATAATCCTAAGAAGCTGAAGAAAAATAAATCATCTTCATCTAATGATGACAATAAGCAGTCACGGATAAAATTTGATGTCCTTTTGACATCTTATGAGATGATTAACATGGATTCTGCTGTTCTGAAAAATATAGAATGGGAGTGCATGGTACTTCTATTTCTTCATTTTCTGGAGTCTATTCGTACTCTGATGTTAGTACCAACTTGTCCCTGATTGTTAATGTTGCGTCTTAGATTGTGGATGAGGGGCATCGCTTGAAAAATAAAGATTCAAAGTTGTTTGGTCTGCTCAAAGATTATCACACTCAACATCGTGTTCTCTTAACGGGGACCCCCGTTCAGGTTACTGCTCTACATTCAAACCATCATACTGTACTCCTCTACTGCATGAAAAACTATCTCTTTCTTTTCATGCTTAAGGCTGCTAGCAGTCTTGTTGAATTGTAATTACTATTTCTCTAGAGGTTTCTGGCTGTTTAAGCTCAGATCGTTGACTGTCCGTGGTCTATAACTCTATATACTTGTTTATTTTAGAGTATGCACACTTTCATCAGTGTTTATCATTGTCAGTGTATCTTCCATAGTAAGACATCCAAGGGGCTTAGTGTTCTGATAGAATATTTATTGTATATACAACCACATTGGCAGTGGCGGAACTACAATAAGAAACCAGGGCGGGCCACCCTAGGTTTTCACTCGCACATAGATGTTGTTTTGCTCACTAACTAGTCCAATGCTATAGGCTGGGCGGGCTATGCCATAGTTTAGCCCTAACTAAGTTCCGCCAGTACACATTGGTATGTGAACAAGATAAATGCACTTGTCTGAACACATCCATTTTGTGAACAAGAGTTCGGCACCAAAACATTGTGTATTGAATAATATCTAAGGAGCCTTGAAACTATTCTCGCATATACACATGATTTTATGGTATCATCCTTGCTATATAGTATAAAAATGACACATCATTTACATTCATTTTTATCCCATTTGTTCGCACATTCAAAACTTTTTGATGTCTGCTATTCTTTTCTTATGACTATCCTATGCATCTAAATTTGTTGTTCTGTCCTTTTTCTTCTTCTGCAGAATAACTTGGATGAGCTTTTCATGCTGATGCACTTCCTCGAGGGTGAAACTGTAAGATTAGCAGATTCTTGGACACTACCATTTTATGTTATTTTGTTTGACATTGTTAGCTCATTAAGCATTCTGTCTGTCCTATTTTAAACTTTCTTGATTTTATTGTGGCCTTGATGGACACTTTCCTAGCTTTTAGCATTTGCTGACACCAATCTTTTAATCTCCTATTGCATTTAATGTTACATTCTATACTCCTATTGTGTAATGTTATGGCACTTACATTTGTAGTTTGGGAGTATATCTGATCTCCAAGAGGAGTTTAAAGATATCAACCAAGATAAACAAGTCGAGAAGCTCCATGGAATGCTGAAGCCACACCTTCTTCGAAGTATGAATACATTTGATCATTTATTTCTGCTGGGCATATTGTTTGGTTTATATCAATTAAATGATTTGGACTTAGCACTAGTTGGTTAAGCCTTCTTGTTTGTCCTTGACCGTTGTGTTGCCATTGATATCTGGAGTCAGAGTGTTTCTTTGTTTTAGTTAGTGGTCTGAATGGTGGTGCCGAAATTTCAGCTAAACACATTCAAATGTAATATTCATATCATGAAAATCAGCAATCTTTGCGTATTCATGTAATATGCAGGGTCTGACAAAAACGGCAATAAATACATATAAAAGAACTGTAGAAGTAGGTATATCATGAGTCTTCTGTCGATCACATATACAAAATGGTGCGACATTGTTGTTCTTCCACTCCCTTTCTGTTACTGTGGCATATGTTTTGCAAATGTTACATGAGGTGCAGTATATCCTGAGTAGAGTGGTTTGGCAAACTCAAAAGTAAAGCTGCTGGGAGTAAGATACAGATTAAGTTATGTTTGAGTTTTTCTGTTGAACGTAGTTTCAACCTTGTTGCCTGTGTTGCACAAACAGGATTCAAGAAAGATGTTATGAAGGAGCTTCCTCCAAAAAAGGAGCTGATTTTGCGAGTCGAGCTAACAAGCAAACAGAAAGAATACTACAAGGCAATTCTCACCAAGAATTATGCAGTATTATCCCGTCGCGGTGGTGGACATGTAATAGTTACAATTTTAATTTCCATTTTATGGTTTGTATCGGTCTGTTCTGGATTGACAATTCATTGTTGTCTGATTACAGGTGTCCCTTATAAATGTTGTAATGGAGCTGCGCAAACTTTGTTGCCATGGATTCATGACGGATGAACCTGATACCGAGCCTGAGAGTCCAGAAGAAGGTTTAAGGTATTGTTTTTTTTTGCTGAAATCTGATTTTTCTCTTTGTGCTCCTACAAATTTTCTGCTGTCCGGGCAAAGTATTTTTAACTTCTTTCCATTGTTTTGCATTTTTGTGAGTTCACTTCTTGAGCATTGCTGCTGTTCTTGTATCTAGAGGGTGTTTGGTTAGGCTGTGAGCTGTGGAAAAGCTGCTGTGGGCTGTGAGCTATGGGAAAACTGCTGTGCTGTGAAAGCTGCTGCGAGCAGTTTTGTTGTTTGATAAACTGGCTGCCTGAGCTGTGGCTTTCGAGTAAAATGTCTACAATACCCCTAAGATGCTGAGATGATGTTTATGTATTAATGTAATAATAATAATAATCTGTTTTAGACATGTTTCACTTATTTTTGAAATGTTGGAGTTAACTAAACGTGATAATTGCAAACCAGTGGAACTATAAATATAATATCCTGAAACATACATATATATTAGTTCCTTCTAGGTTGTAGATTTCAGTCATGTATTTCTAACACGAGCATTCTATTTTCTTTACACTTTATTATTATGTAAACTATTAAATTTAATTTTCCTTCTTCAAACTTTCTACAAATCAAGCTTGGAAGTGACAATGTTCAACTCATGACTTTCGGACAGCCTCGTGTAGAAATGTAGATACGAATTATAGACTCTTGGACTGTAACTCTCGGTTCAACCTGGGAAATAAAGAGGAATAAATTGATAACATTGCCATAAAATGTACTATCTACTAGATGTGTCATAGAATCCTAAACTGAAATCTGACCCGCACTTAAGAAAAAGAGACAAATTCTTCTCCCAATAGATTCAATCTGGATGAGAAAAAAGTGAAATAGAGAGATGAACAGGGGGCGTCCAGATCCTCCCCGCTTGGAGAAGGCCGGGAGGGGGAGTAACGAAGTGAAACGGAGGGTGATGGCGTTCGCAGTCACCGGCGGCGGACGAGGTGAGGATGGGTCTGCGTCAGAAAACCTAGCGCCGTCTGCGCTGCTCCATCTCCTGCCTGCGGGGATACTGGATGGGGAGAAGAAAACTGGGTGTTTTGCTTGTTTATATAGGAGGGCAATTTTTGCCACACTTTACTAGGGGTTTGATGATTTGCCCCTGGTTTGTCTTGATGGTGGGTGGACCCCCCCCCCCCCCCCCCCCCCCCTTGTCATTTTCGAAAGGGGGGGTGTGGGTTATTTGGGTTATGGTCACATTTTCCTTCTTTATAGCCATCTTTAGTTCAGATAGAGTAAAACTCTATATCCTTATTTTGATTTCCTTGATTTTGTAGGAGGCTCTTAGATTCTTCTGGAAAGATGCAACTATTAGACAAGATGATGGTGAAGCTGAAAGAACAGGGTCATAGAGTCCTTATCTATTCACAGTTCCAGCATATGTTGGACTTACTGGAGGATTATTTAAGTTACAGGGTATTTTAACTATCTTCCTGTTTTATCAATTGTTAATCATGCAGGCTAATGCATCTCATGAAACCGCATTTTAAACATCACATGTTTTAGAAATGGAGCTATGAACGTATTGATGGCAAGATAGGTGGTGCTGAAAGGCAGATACGAATAGATCGCTTCAATGCTAAGACTTCTACTAGGTTCTGCTTTCTTCTTTCTACCAGAGCTGGTGGCCTGGGTATAAATTTGGCAACAGCTGATACTGTAATTATCTATGACAGGTGAATAAATCTCCCTGTCTTATTACAAAGTTCATATTCTGAAATCCTCTGTAACCTATATCTTCCATTTAATATACAGTGACTGGAATCCACACGCGGATCTACAAGCTATGGCAAGAGCCCATCGTTTAGGGCAGACAAGCAAGGTACCTTACCCAAGCTGTTTATGCTCTATTGGATTTTTTTTATTTTTTTTGTGTGCCGGTTCTTAGCCTTTTTCTAAATCTCCTTTTCCCTGCAGGTTATGATATATAGACTTGTGAGTCGAGGTACAATCGAGGAGCGGATGATGCAGCTTACGAAGAAAAAGATGATACTGGAGCACTTAGTTGTTGGGAGACTCACAAAGGCTAATAATGTCAATCAGGTAAGTGCGTGGATTGCGATTCTAATGATCCAGAGGTGTTAAGAAATACTCCCTCCGATCCATAATAAGTGTCTCTCATCTAGTAGAAATTGTGTACTAGCTTAGTACAAAATGAGCAATACTTATTATGGATCGGAGGGAGTATCAAATTTTATCGAGCATTTATGGTTTTACTTAGATACAACTTCATGTGTATGACGTCAAACATTGACTAAGTACGTGCTATCTTCTCTTACTGGTATGCCATGGACTGAAATGCAGAGTCAAAATCAAGTTTTCTTCTATGGTGCATGTAGCACCTGGTTCCTATCCCGATCATTGCTTTATGTTACATTTTACATGGCCTACAAGCTTTGACACCCTTTGCTACAATTGACGGTTATCAAGCCCATTTAGATCTAGGCTTTCGTGATATTAAAAAACTGTATGCTTATTAAGTATCTGTTTTTGGAGACACCTATTAATTAGCTTCTACTGTCCCTTTATCAGATATATGGTAGTTAATTGCTTTTTGGCCATGCTAAGTGCATCCACTTGTGATTTACTCCCTCCGTCCGGGTTTAAAAGGCCCTTTGACCAAAACATCAGAACCAAGACGCGCTGTATTCAATATTCCTTAAAACTCGCTTCTGTGCCAGCCAACCAGAGGGCTTTGTTTTCCATTAATTTTCCGGCTGCTAACTGCCCAGCTTAATTGCAGCGCCTAACCCAGGATTGCATGGCAAAAGGGAATCACATGCATTGGCTGCCTTTTCACCGTAGCTGCATGATGCGGCTTGGAAATAGGAACCGCCGCTGCATGCCTCAGCTAGCATTAATTGCCTAACACATGAACCAATGGAAAGGAACCAGGTTAACGTAAGGGGTCTAACAATTACGGACGGGGTGTCGTGGCTCTGGAGCCTAATAAATCCGGACAGAGGGAGTACCTAATTTGAAGCTGTGGTATGATACGTGGGTTTTCTTATTAGTTACTACTTCACACATGTAAATTTGAACTTCTTTGTTTCAAAATCATTCTGCATTAGCTGGGGTGGGTGATAAGGCAAAGCCGCGATGGACCCAAGTTTCTTTGTGAAGTGTTAATTGATGGAGTCTTATATTTACCAATATTTTGCCCTACTTGTTATATCTATTTTGAAATGCTAAGTAGAAATCATCAATCTCTCCTTTCCAGGAGGAGTTGGATGATATTATCCGGTATGGGTCAAAAGAACTTTTTGATGATGAAGAGGATGAAGCTGGAAAGTCCCGCCAAATACATTATGACGATGCTGCAATAGATAGGTAAGCATGACGTTTTTAGAGAACATACAAACAAGTGAACCCTATATGACACTGTCTCCATTTCTTTTAAAATGTTTTAGTGGTACTTTGCACTAATTTATCTTTATGCGGTAAGAGTGCCGTGCATTGGATGACACTTTTTTGGTTACCGGCCTCACAGGTTGTTGGACCGTGACCAAGTCGACGAGGAAGAAATTTTGGAAGATGAAGAAGATGACGAGTTTCTGAAAGGTTTCAAGGTACCGAGGTCTATCTCATTATTATAAGTATAAAACATAGCATAAAGATTTATTCATTTTAGTTCGGAACAAGTCCATTTTTCCTGACTCGATTCTTCAAGTTCCAAAAAGCACCCTCAAGGCCACAACTTCAACACCATTCGCTTTAGATACTCAATTCCCAAAACCAGTTAAAACACCCTCAAACCCCAAACCACCATGGTTTGGTTAATGTGGTAGCCATGTAAGATGTAACAGTCTCGAAAATGGTGGCAGGTGAATTTGACGAATCATTATTGTTTATCTTTTTAGTCAATAAATTTGGTGGTTGCCAAACTACCATGAGATAAAGTGGGCATGCATTTACAATACCTGAACATTATATAAGCATGCAAGTTTTGCCATTGCCTGTAAGGTGTACATCGGGAGTGCTTTCGAAAGCATTATGTACATAATGTGCTCAATATCTCTTTCCGTTGCTTCATTTGCTGCATGCTTATTCTTTCGTGCCAAACATGTTATGTCACCTGCAGGTTATTATTTAAATGCCACATGATACAACTGCATATTGAATCACATTTATATCACTATTATTCTGATTGTGGGGCATTTTCTATAAGCACTAACTTGTGTTACATGTGCCAGGTTGCGAACTTCGAGTACATAGATGAGGCTAAAGCATTAGCAGCAAAAGAGGAGGCACGCAGAAAAGCTGAAGCTGAAGCCGCATCCAATAAAGCAAACTATTGGGAAGAATTATTGAAAGACAGATACGTTGAGGAAGAAGTAGAAGAAATTGCTATGGGAAAAGGAAAAAGAAGCCGCAAGCAGGTAATCTTTCTATATTGGACGTCGCTCCATAGCGGTGCCGCATATTTGCGTTGCTGTGTGGCGGTTATCTTCACGACGCAAAAAGCCCGTGACCCACAATCCGAGTTGCTCCGTGTGTGTGGATGCATGCATGCAGCTCAAAAAAGCCTAATGGCCCCTGAATGCATGCATGATAAGGCCGCTGCCTAGAAAAAAGTACTCCTATATCCACTTTACCTTGCTTTTGTCGCTTTCACTCTTTTACACACTAAGGTTGTACGTACCATGCAATCATGCATGCAACACAAAGACAACTTTTTCATTGTACACAGGATACTCTACATAGCAACATGTTAGACACCCTAAAAAAGCAATGTTTTAGATTGTATTTGTCAGTTTAAGTCAACGTGTGAAATTTAAACGTACTTGCCAAAAAATAGGTCGTACTTCCCAAACAAAACGTGTCGTACTTGTCAGTTTAGTCATGCGCAATTGTCATATTTACATGCAATTGCCTAAAACAATTTATTATGCCTGTCAGTTTAATTATGCCGAGTTGTCATATTTATACGTAATTGCCATCAAGTTGTCATATTTACATGTAACTGTAAAAATTAATTCGGTGTGCTTATCTATTTAATTATATTCAATTATCATATTCACACAAAATTGATTTTTTTATTGTGCATGCCAGTTTAATTATATCGAAAATTCTTATTTGCATGCAGTTTTCCAAAATAATAATTTGTTATGCTTACCAATTTAATTATGCCGAGTTGTCATATTGATACGTAATTGTCAAAAAAGATTTATTGTGCTTGTCTACCTCATTAACAAATTAATTGCGTCAAATTATCATAACTATTTCACGTACCTTAAGTTACTTGCAAAAATAATTGTGGCCATTATTCTAGTAACAAATTGAATGTGTCCTCGTTGTAAACACAAGTGCTGGCATTAAATACGGTAAGGAGGGTGAGCGTAGCTCCCATGCAAGCTTTTTGGTCACTGTAGCACATTGTAGCAAGTCGTTGTCATGTAGCACACCATAGGCCCATTGCTATTGTACTGTGAGTGCACCGCGTACCACCGCTCGTTTTCTTCACTTGATGGACCAGCGCCAATGGTTACGCCCCATCACACGAGAAGGATTGCATGCACATACCACTATTTAGACTTTCCCTTCTATATTTGTCCTCATAAACTTCATTTTTTCTTTAGATTCGCATTCTAACTGATACCTTCATTTATTTAAGATTTTCTTGCTTGAGTTTATAGGCCGTGTTGTTACTTCTATGTAAGCAGAACACAGTATAGATCAGTTGTTATTGCAGTTAGAGCATCTCCATATTTCAATATGGAGGGCCCGTCCAAAAATATTCTCCCTCTATATCACACTCCAACTCCAACAGACCATCAATATTGCACTCTCCTATATTTTAACAATGCCGATGGGGGGAGCTGGCTCATTTTGTGGAGAGGATGGGAGATGTTGGGAGTGGAGGATGTGGTTGGTCATTGGCTAGCTCATGAGCACACACTAGATTTGGCATGTGAGGGAGGTTTTTTTCGATCATGAGCAGCGATGACACGCCTGCTGGAGGGGTGGTATTTGCTGGAGATGCTCTTACACTTTTGAGGATGTTGGTTTGTGTTGGCCCTTGGCTGTGTCTGTAGTCGTCTCAAGAGTCCTCCCTCCCTCTCTCTCTCTCTCACACACACACCTGTTCATTTTTTGTTGAAACTTGATATCTTTTGTATTTTCCCCTGCCTAGCTTGATAGGTGGTGTTTTACTTGTCAGACCTTGAACCATGCTTTTTTATTTATTTGCTTCTCTTCACAAAGTAGTAATTTCTATTGATAAATGCGTCGTTCTGCTTTTCCAAAGTTATCATGTCCTCATTTTGGGAAATGTGCAAATTATACAGATGCCTTTTTGAATAAATTTGTATTACAGTGCATATGCATTTTAGTAATGAAATAGACTAGTGAGCCCTTTTTCTGTTCTTGTATGTGTTAGATGGCTGCTGCTGATGAGGATGACATTACTGGCCTGCATGAGTTAAGTTCTGAAGACGAGGATTATTCCTACGATGACGATGTGTCGGATAATGACACGAGTTTACCAGCAAATATTTCTGGGAGGAAGGGTCAATATTCAAAGAAAAACTCACGTAATAAAATTATATGCAGTATATTCTGCGTTATCATGTATTATTTGTTGCCATCTATGAATATTGTTCAATTTATTTACCTCCAATACATCTTTCACTAGGCAATGTAGATTCACTCCCTTTGATGGAGGGTGAAGGACGTTCTTTAAAAGTTTATGGATTCAATCACGTTCAACGAACACAATTCCTACAGACACTCATGAGGTTGGTTGAAAAATGTACTGATATTCTTTTCTGCTCTTTAGGTTAGGGTACTCACTACTTTACCCTATAACTGCATATACATAAGCATTATTATTGCTTTATGTAACATGCTGATCGAACCTGAAGTTCTAGCCCCCTTGTTGCTCCCTCCCACATACTGAGAAATATATTTATATGTAAATGATGTTAAAAAATGCTAGGTCATCAAACCTGAACAGTTCCAAATCCTTCTTTTATGCACATGGGCATTGTACAGTTCATGAATGCCATGGCTTCTCTTTATTACTTTCTTCTATGTTCTAGGAGTAACATTTATCTTTGTTCCCTAAAGAAGTATATTTATGTTCCAGATTAGTATCCTCACTTGTACCTTGAGAACACTGTTTTATCTTCCAGTCTCAGTAATAATGCTAATAGAAGAACATGAATGTGTGCCATGTTGTCTTTTATGGTCAGTAATTTTCCCATTCAACTTTTCAGGTATGGTTTTCAGAACTGTGATTGGAAAGAGTATCTTCCTCGATTGAAGGGGAAAAGTGCTGAGGAAATTCACAGGTATGCCAGTGTAGTCTGTATATTATATTTTTTCGGTGCCAGAATGTAATGGAGATTCTTGTTAGCATAATTTGGAATAAATATTTGTTATTTAAATCAGCATTGTTCTTTCTTATTTGTTCATTGGGATTGTGTGAAATACATTAAATAATTATGAAAATAGCAGAAACTGCCTTCTGTCCAGTTGCTATATTCTGAATTTCTCTTCAGCTGTCAACCATGGTTAATTGGTTATACAAACCTAAGCCTTTAAATATCAATTTCAAAGAGTGTCTGATGCTCAAGTATTTGTCACCGGGCATAGTTCTTGACCTTTAGTATTGGGATTCATGGCATCACATAAAGCTGTGTTGCAGTTCTATGGCCATATATGCTCTTTCTGTAATGATGGCAGTACTAGAAAGTATAAGCTTTTTTAGGAAACATTTGAACATGGACATGTATGCTCTAATGTTCCTATGGAACGGAGTCATGCTTACTTTCTGCTACAAAAACCTTGGATAATATTAATTGCAAGCAGACACCTCATGTGCCAATATGTTGTTGCACAAAGTGAGCAAAGTAGCACAAGGAATCATAAGTGCAGTGTTATTTTCTTATCTGGATAATTATACCCTAGCCTTTTCGTTAAAATAACAGTATCCTCAGCCAGTTTTGCTCTCTTCTTTTTTGCCCTTTCTACTTTTTACATTTAATTATTTTATTTCTGTAATACGGTCCCTATTGATTGCGTTTCTTGTAGATATGCTGAGCTTGTCATGGCCCATCTTGTAGAGGACATAAGTGAGTCAACAACATATGCAGGTATATGCCGCTTAGTACCAGTTCATTCAGTTTCATTTATGTTTATTTTTTAACCCCATATGCATGAATGTAGATGGTGTGCCAAAGGAAATGCGTGCTGATGAGACATTGGTCAGGCTAGCCAAAATATCACTTGTGGAGGAGAAGGTATATGTTTATAATAACACCTACCATGTGCTCAGATTTACTTAATTGCACTCCCTTGTGTAGTTCCAGTGTAACTCCCAAAACTAGACTATGTTTGGAGTATGTGGCATGTTCTATTACTGAAGTGATCCTGGGAAAACATAATCTGCAAAAGTGTGCTAGCTGAAACACGAAGCTGTTTAGTCACAAAAAACAAACAAGCATGTAGCTGTTTTTATTATTTTGGCATTAAGAAGGCCCTATTAATTCAACACTAATATTATCTACATATGGTTTAAACAGCAGGACATCGCATGTTTTAAGGTATTGCATCAGTGTAAATACATACCATAAAGTATGCCCTGCTTACCGGCAATGCCAAATATATACCACGTCCTTATTTGTTGACACTTGAGTGTTTAGGTTACAGTTAAGACAAATTGTTTTAAGGAAGACATTACCATTATTCTGCATATATTTCAATTATGTCAATTCTTATTTAGTTCTAAATTGTGTCTGTCGTCTATATTATATGTTTTGTACTCCCTCCGTCCCATAATTCTTGTCGTTGTTTTAGTTTAAATTTGAACTAAAACCATGACAAGAATTATGGGACGGAGGGAGTAGTATGTATGTGACAATTGGTATCGGCAATTTGATACCTAGACAATGCCAAATATATACCGCATCCTTATGTGTTGACACTTGGTTGCTTAGGTTACAATTAGGCCAAATTTTAAAGGAAAACGATAGCACTGTACTGCATATATTCCAGTTAAGCCAATTATTGTTATTTAGTTCTGAATTATGTCTGTCAGCTACATTCTGTATTTTGTAGTATGTACGTGACAACTGGTATTGGCAATTTGACATCTAATCATTAGAAATATTAAGAAATTGATGACCTCCCGTGCTCATAAGCTGTAAATTATGGTTGGTTAGAGTACAAATGCGGTTCTTAGGTTGGGCTTCACCGTGGCTAACCAGTTCTCACCGTCTTCCAGTCAAACCGTCCGTGTCCGGTTTTTGATACCTGGGTTTTGGTTCACCCATCCTGAACCCCTCATTTAAAGTCATCTACTGCACTACAAGGCTTATAATTGCAAGTGGTTTATTGCTTAAGTTTTAAATATGCAAGATCAAATTCATTTTGTTGGAAAAAGGAAACACACCAGGATTAGCAGATAGACCATGTTGCATACGTTGAACCGATTCAATAGTTTACCCTGTTTATGTATTTATGAAATGCACTGTTGTTGATTATTAGTTTGCAAGTCAGGTAACTCTGATGTCTGATCCCTAGTCCTTGTAGATATAATAATATTACTTGAAGACATGATTCTCTTGTCAGTAACATAGATAGTGTTTGAACATTGTGCTGTTTTGTGGTTCCAGGTGGCTGCCATGGAACAAGGCAAAATTACAAAACTCTTTCCCAACTACTTGTTGTATGAATTTCCTGGCTTATCTGGTGGAAGAATATGGAAAGGGGAACATGATCTACTGTTACTGAAAGCATTAGTAAAGTATGCATCCATTTTATATGTTCAGTTTTTACTATAAGTACTGTTCAGTTTTCCATGTGTCTCATGTAACTAGCCCCGAGCAAGTTTTGCCTCTAGATTGATTCTTTAAGAACTATGGGTTTTGCCTCAGTTTACGAGATCTAGCTCGATCCAGCTGAGGTCTCAAGTCACCGGTTGGACTGCATGCTTTTGCCTATATGGCATGCAGTTTGTCAAGAAAAAGGCAGCTATGCACATATACCATAAAATAACTACTTCATTGCTATATTTTTGTACCAATTGGTTATTTTGCTTTTGTACTTATTTTCATGTAATGAGGGTGATCGTTGTGGGTACAGTTAGCTAGAGTGGTTAGCTTCATGCTTCGTCTTACAGGTTCCAAGTTCCAAATGAAGTTTCTTGTTTGTTTAATGTGTAACTTTTGCTGCAACCCTGAATTAAGGATTAAAGTAGGAATTTGTGACCCGCAAAGTGAAGGATTATTTTGATATATTAATAATGCTTTGCTTCTGTTTTATTCAGTGACAAATGCATTGTTTATCTTCTTGTATATCTCATTTGCACTAACATGCCTGGTGTACAGATATAGCATCTAAGGTACCGATATTTGTTTTCCTTTTATTAGGCATGGGTATGCCAGGTGGCAATACATATCAGATGACAGAGATAACGGACTATTTGAAGCTGCTCGACGAGAGCTCAATCTTCCTTCTGCTAATGAATTGATTAGTTCTCAGTCAAACGAGGCAAACGTTAGTGTGCACACATTATTAATTTCCTAACTGAAATCAGAAGGCTGTGCGCCATTTGATATATTTTAATTGCATGTTTTTCCAGGGAAATCTGGAAAGCACACAGGAAGTCCAGGTGAACCCAACGAGCTTATCTCAATACAGGGACATCCAGAGGAAGATTGTTGAGTTTATTAGAAAGAGATACCATATTCTGGAAAAATGCTTGGACATTGAATATGCTGTGGTATGACGCGTGATCTCTTTCCTACACATACACTAAGATTATTGGTGTAGTATCTTTGCTGCGCAGCAATTATTGAAGTCGTATCTTTTGGTTTTGCAGATAAAAACAAAAACTCCTGTTCCTGATGATCTTACTGAACAAAATTTTCATATGGGACATAGCCCAGCTGTTCCAGATATCAGTGAATTGTTGAGAGAACTTCCCCCTCTACTACCAATTTGTAAGTGATCTGCTCCCTCTTAATGTTCTTATCTATGCAGACATGCCTGTGTGTGTGCACGTGTCTTTAGTTATCACATGTTTTCTAAGGTTTGTCTTCTTGGACTAGGTTGGGGTCTAAGCAATATAGGTAGTTCTCTCAATGGACTTGTAAATTGTACTGTACTTATTTGATTGTTGAGTGCTCTTGGTAGTGTTCTTAATATTTAGCCTTGTATCATCACTGGATTTGGGGCAACTCCTTAGTTCACTTCTTGCGTTTCAGGATGTTCCCATTTCTATCTTTGCCTTGCAGTTTATTGGTATTGTATATTCCGTGAGTCATGTCCATCGTTTATTTGTTAACGGCGTCCCTCTTTCCAGCTGCCAAAGAAGTGGCTTCTGATGGCACAACTGACCAGGCACACCTTTCCCATCTTTACAACAAGGTACCTAATGAACAAAGTGCTGATGAGCTATTGACCTAACATGCCAATTTCCCTTCCGAAGTTTAGTTCTGCTTGACCTAACATGTCCCAATTTTTGTTTGCAGATGTGCGGTGTGCTTGAAGACAGCGACGCACGTGCACTCAATTCGTTCTGTGGTGACAAGGCAGCTTCCGCGAGTCTAGTCAACAGCCTCCACCAGTTCGAGAAAGTGTGCGAGGATGTTGATCGAGTCTTGAGAGCCCAAGAGAACGGCGCTGCTACCCCCAAAGAAGAAGTGGTAGATGCCCCCAAAGAGGAAGTACTGTCTCCACAAGAAGCAGGCGCCGTAGCAGCGAACGGCGTTGGGCCTTCTTCAACTGTCAAGCAGGAGAACAAAATGGAAATTGACGGTTGATGTTTAGGGATGAGAACTGTATCGAAACCCCCTCCAGTTTAGTTGCTAAAGTGGTTCTAGTCTACCTTGTTGTAACTCTAAGCTAGGCCAGTTAAAAAAGAAAAGAAAACTCAAGCTAGGCAGTCAGTAGTCAGTATTAATGATTACCTACCAAATTTTCCTGTCCCGTATGTTGCCTATGTTTTTTTGCAAGGTTGCCGCTGTTTGTGTTGTACTCTGTTTCTCACCAGGTTGTATACCTCTAGTCATCATGAAATGCACTCTTAGGGATGCCAATTGGAACCTTAAGGGTACTCTCCAACCCTACCTTATTTTGAACAATCTCCAACCCTACTTAGTTCAACCAAATGAACTAAAGTTTCAAAGATGAAGTGAAATCTAAAATTTCACTAAAGAGGGTGGGAGGGTAACCTCAAAATTCCAGATTTGCATGCCGTTGAGTGATATTAAGCGTTTCCTAACTCTACTTAGGATGTCCCCTAAAAAAAATGAGCTGGTCGGTCCATGGCCGTTCAATTCGGAGGAGGCTGCCCTTCGTGCCCAACTCACTGTCTTGCCGACGCGGTCGCGGGATGAGGGTGGCTCTCATCGGCACCACCGGTTCGACCGGGAGAGACGCTCGGGCTCCCCGTCTCGCCGGGTGGAGGGCCGGAGTGACCGGTCCTCGAACTGGAGGGACGACCATGCCACCCTCCCTCGCCGTGACCGTGAGCCTCATCCGCCTGCTAGCCGCGCGGGGAAGGAGCAACGGCGCTCATGTGGCTCTCCGCCTCCGCGATACTCTCCCCCTCGCCGGTTCGCGGACGCTCCCGACCCTGCGGGGCCGAAGAAGAAGAAATCCAAGAAGAAGAAGGCGACTGCTACTAGCGAGGGGGGGCGAGGGGGGGAACCCTTCCACTGGTGTGACCGGTGCTGCCGCCCCCCCCGCCTCAGCCCCCTGCCATCCCCCGCTCCGAGGGGCGGGGTCGTCTCCGGTCCAACCAGATGTGCTTCAACTGTGGGGTGGCTGGGCATTTTCGCTCGGAATGCGAGGCTCCCCCCCCCCCCGCCCCCCGCTGCCCCATGGTGTTGGAGTTTCTGGGTCATGGCGTGGACGGTGGATTCTACTTCATCAACATGGAATCCGCTGAAATCCCTACTCCACCCCACCAGGCCATCATCACGGTGGTTCCGGACCAGGCGCTCCCCCCGGGTTTGGATGTTACTGCGGGGGTCATCCACGCCGAGCTCTGCGACTACATCGGCGATTTTTGTGGCTCTTAATTCTCCTGGGTCGTCAAGGAGGTCTCCCCCTCCTCCTTCGCGGTGGCCTTTCCCTCGGCGGAGATGCTGCGGATGTGCTCCCGCTCTGGGGTGATCTCCCTCCCCATCAATGGTATCAAGGTTACCATTGCCGAGGCCTCTGGAGATCCTTTCGTGACCGCCTCTCTCTACCGCGTGTGGATCTTCATCCATGGCATCCCTGTGGAGGCCAAGAAGGACTACATCATCAAGGCGATCTCTGAAGCTGTGGGCAAGGTGGTGGATGTGGATTTGGAATCGCTTCCTGGGGAGGGCCCAGCTCGTATCCAGATCCTATGCCCGGATCCGTACAAGCTCGATGGGCTGGCTCTCCCCCCGTTCTTCTTCGGCGCCGTCGGGCGTACTCTGCGCCTCTTCCTCGACCTGGATGCTCTGGAGGCCATGCCCGAGGGATCGCTCCCTTCCCCACCTGCGCCCCCAAGGACTCTGATGATAGGAGCGAGTCCGAGTCTGGGGCCAGCAGGGAGGGGGATTCGGCAGAGGGTCGGAGGGAACGCCTGTCACCTCGTCCGTCCCCTCGCTCCTCTGGTGGATCCTCCCTTGCGGCTTCCGGCGAGCGTCGGGCTCCTCCGGCAAAGGAGGGTGTTTGCGTTGAGTCTCTTGCGCTGTCGGTGGAGGGTGAGGACGGGGAGGACTCTCTCAGTGTGGGCCTGGAGGTGCTCGCCCCCTCCTCCCCGCGCTCCTTGGGCGTGGTATGCTATGGCCTAGCCCCGGACTCGCCCCTCCCCCCGCCAGCGCCGACGGCTGATGTCACGGCCTGCTCCAGCCCTCCCGTGTACAGTCGTCGCCGCACCTCTTCACCGGCCTGTGGCTCCCGCCACAGTTCCAGGCTGGGGGACCTAGACGGGGACGGGTCGGTCCTGGCGCCGACGATCGCGGAGCGGGCGGCTTCGCGTGTTGCTGTGCGCAACCTCGACCCTGGTACGTCCCGCCCTTCCCCTTTCATTCGCTCTGCAGAATCCAGATTTTCGATCCTGGGTGAAGTCCCCCTGGCTCACCTCGCCGACCTTGCGGACGACTGCGGTATTGTGTTTCGCGGGGAAATAGGACCAAGATATGAACAGATTGCAGCTATCCAAGCGAAGGAGTGCTTTGAGGGTGCCTTGGCTGCGGCGCGTGCCCGGCAACAGGCCAACCCGGTGGAGAAAACTATGCATAGAGAGCATGGTTCCTCTACCCCTGGATCGCCCCCTCCTCCGATCCTTGCCCGGGCCGGGGAGGAGGCCCCAGATTTGATGCCTCCCCCCTTCCGCGGCGTCGTGGTCGGCCCCCAAAGGTGGGGGCTACCACCGCTACCCCCGGGGAGGTGGGTATTCGGGCTCGCACCCAGTCTAGGTCGTCCCTTCCTGCGGATACCCTAGGGGTGGGTATCTGCGGCCGGACCCGTTCTAAATCGTCCCAGCCCTCGACATCTAGTAGGGCTCGCCCGACCCCTCGCACGGGGTCCCCCACGGGTTTCTGATGAAGCTCCTCTGCTGTAACATGCGGGGGTTTGGTCAGCTCGGTCGCCGGAGGCAGCTGATCAACTTTATCCTGGATGAGGCGATCGATGTTGTCGGTCTTCAGGAGAAAATTAGACAGGACTTCTCCATCTAGGAATTGGAGGGGCTCTCGTCCTATAAGTTCATTTGGCAATGGCTCCCAGCGACGGGTCTTTCGGGAGGCATCCTGATGGGGGTCAAAGAGGAAAAGTTCGAGGTTGAAGACATGGACCGCGGCGAGTTCTTCCTTAGTATGACCATAACTGACCGGACCTCCCGGCTCTGCTGGGAGATCATCATTGTCTATGGTCCCGCTGACCATAGCAGGTCCTCGGACTTCTTGACCGAGTTGCGGGCTAAAGTCACTCGCTGCCACACACCGGTTGTGGTGGCCGGGGACTTTAACCTGATCCGGTCCTCAGAGGAGAAGAGCTCTAATCTCGTGGACGCTCCCCGGATGAGGGCGTTCAACGATTGTATCGCTGATCTCACCCTCATCGAGCTGACCCGTGTTGGTGGGCGCTTCATCTGGACTAATAACCAGCAGGACCCTATTCGGAGCGTCCTGGATAGGGTCCTCGTTTCTCGGTGGAGTGGGAGATGGCATTCCCCTTATGCTCCCTTCGCTTGGTCACTCGCATTGGGTCCGACCACTCCCCCCTGTTATTGAACACTGGGGAAAACACTCCCCCTCCCCCTCGTCGTTTCCACTTTGAAGACTCTTGGCTGCTGCATCCGGGGTTTATGGGGGCGGTCAAAGACCGTTGGCTGACGGCTAGTCTGTCGCCCCTTCGCCTCTTCTCCGCGGTTGACCGCTGGCACCACTGTGCTAAGGATGTACGCCAGTTCATGCGTGGGTGGGGTGCGAATCTGGGGGTTGACCTCAAGGCCCGCAAGACAGCCCTCCTTGATCAGATCAAGGACCTGGACTTTCGAGCGGATAATGGGGGCCTTTCTCCCGATGGCTGGCTCCATAGATACTCCCTGGAGACATCCCTAATGGCGATCTTTGAAGGGGAGGAGCTGTTTTGGCGCCGAAGGGGCAACCAAAATTGGCTCCTTCGGGGGGACTCGAATACGAAATACTTCCATGCCGTCGCCAATGGGCGTAGGCGGAAGCACTCCATCCCCTGTCTCCAGGATGGTGATGTCCTACTAGAGGACACCACCTTAATCACCAACCACATTTATTCCTTCTATAAGGATTTGTTCACCGCGGAGCCCAGATCAGGGCTCTCCTTAGCTATGAACTTCTGGCCCACCCCGGAGAGGGTTTCGGCGGAGGAGAACATGGCTCTCACTGCCCCCTTCTCTATGGAAGAGGTAGAAAGGGCCCTTTCGGATATGAAAACCGCCTCCGCTCCGGGCCCTGATGGACTCCCGGTCTCCTTCTTCCGACGTTTTTGGCCCCAGCTTCATCCCATCATTATGCCCATGTTCCAGGAGTTCTATATCGGGACCTTGGACATGACTAGGCTTAACTATGGGATCATGACCCTGATACCCAAAGTTGTTGGGGCTTCAGATATTCGAATTTCCGCCCGATCACGGTCTCGAATGTGATCGAACGACTCTTCGCGAAGGTCTGTGCCAACAGGCTTGCACCGGTAGCCGGCCCATAGCCCATCCCTTTCAGTTTGCTTTTATGAAGGGACGGTACATTCACGATGGGATCCTGGCCCTCCACGAGATTGTCCATGAGGTTAAATCTAAGCACCAGAAGGGTGTCTTCCTCAAACTGGACTTTCAGAAAGCCTATGACTGGCTCGACTGGGAGTTCCTTCGGCTGGCTCTCGACCGGAGAGGGTTTGACGACCGCTGGTCCTGCTGGATTATGCAGATTGTCCGCTCGGGATCCACCGCCATCAATATTAATGGTACTATTGGCCCCTATTTTAGGTCCACTCGTGGGGTTAGACAAGGAGACCCTATCTCTCCTCTTTTGTTTAACCTGGCGGTGGACGCCCTCGCGACCATCCTAGACAAAGCTAGGACGGCCGGCCACATCAAGGGTGTGGTGGGGCACCTTATCCCTGGGGGAGGGGTCACCCACCTCCAGTATGCCGACGATACTATGATCATGATCGAGGGATCTGATCCTGACATTATTAACCTCAAGTTCCTCCTCCTCTGCTTTGAGGCTATGTCGGGACTGAAAATCAATTTCGACAAAAGAGAGGTGGTGGTTCTTGGCTACTCTATCGAGGATGGACAACGGATTGCACACAACCTAAACTGCAGGCTGGGCTCATTCCCTATCTCCTACCTGGGCATGCCGATTTCTGGCTCTTGCCTCCAGAATCACGCCTTCGACCCGGTTATGAACCGGGTCGCCTCTAGATCTGAGCCATGGGTGGGTCGGTGTACCTCCAAGGGCAGCAAAACCGTCCTCATTGACGCGTGCCTATCTAGCCTCCCCATGTATCTCATGGGCCTCTTCCTCCTCCCGGAGGGCGTCCACAGTGCCTTTGATCGGGACTTAGCTCGCTTCTTCTGGCAGGGCGCCAATGGGAGGCCCAAGTACCATATGGTTAAATGGGCTGACATTTGCCTGCCTAAGGCCCTTGGTGGCCTTGGAATCATCGTCTCTCGCCGCATGAACGTGGCCCTAATGCTCAGATGGGTTTGGCGCATCCTTTGTGGGGATGGCGGCCTCTGGCTTCAACTCATCTGGGCTAAATACCTTCGGGGCAGACCTCTCCTTGCCTGCCAGTCCCGGGTCGGATCCCAGTTCTGGCGGGTCATTCAAGACATTAAACCTCACATTCGCTTGGGCCTGTCCATCTCGGTTGGTGATGGTTTGGGTACCCTCTTCTGGTTAGACTCCTGGATAGGGGCCACCCCTCTTCGGACGTCTTTCCCTAGCCTCTTCGCGATTTGCTCCGACCCTGAGTTATTGGTCGTCAAGGCTGGGGCTAATGGCACCTGGGATATTGCCTTTCGGCAAACCTTCGGCCCTGAAGAGGCCCGAGCTTGGATAACCCTTCGGGCCTTGCTTCCCGTTGACCGCCCGGCGCGTCCGGACCAGGTTTCCTGGTCTTTGACAACCTCTGGGCAGTACTCCGTGGCGTCCTCTTATAGGGCCCTCTATCGTGCCCCCTCCATCCCTTGGATGGCTCACCTCTGGAAAGCCCCCGTTCCGCTGAAGATTAAGATCTTCCTTTGGCAACTGCTCCGGGACCGCCTCCCTTCCGGAACTGAGGTCCTCAAGCGCCATGGCCCTGGCAATGGACTCTGTCCTCTGTGTGATGTCCCCGAGACGGGACATCACATCTTATTTGCTTGCTCGGCGGCCAGATTCCTCTGGCGATTCGTTCGCGAGGCTCTGGGGCCCGACTGGGAGGCCCCTGATCTCGCCGAATTCTTGCAAACCAGAGCCAACCAACCCAATATCCGCAGGCGCATATTTTGGCATATCTTCGCGGCCATGAACTGGTCCCTCTGGACAACTAGGAATAAAATGGTTATTGAACGCGTCTTTCTACGGCGGGCATCTGATATGTGATACGTCCAAAACGTATCTATAATTTCTGCTTGCTCCATGCATGTTTTGTGTGATATTGCTATGATCTAGATACACTTTCATACACTTTTGATCATATTTGGACTAACCTATTAACTCAGTGCACCCCAGTGCCAGTTCCTGTTTTCTGCTGTTTTTCTATTTCAGTTTTCCCCCATATAAAAAGTGCCAGAAAAATTCGGGAAAATTTAGATAAAAAATCATCGTGAAGGAAGCTTCGCGAAGAGCCCGAGTGGGGCCAGAGGGGAGCCAGGGGGGCCCAGGAGGCCACCCGACGCGGCCCCACCCCTGGCCGCGCCAGGGGCGGCGCCTGGACCCCCTGGTCCACCTCTGGCTGCCCCCCTTCGCCTATTTATTCTCCGTCACGGGGAAACTCCGGAGACAGAACCCTATTTCGCAAACTCGCCTCTGTTCCGCCGCCGCCGCGCTTCCGAGATCGGGAGCACCAGAAGACCTCTTCCCGACACCCTGCCGGAGGGAGGGCCGACCTCCGGGAGTCTCCTCTCCACCATGGATGCTCCCCGGATGTCTCGTGAGTAGTTTTTTTTGGACCATGGGTCCGTGATCAGTAGCTATGTGTTGTTCTCCTCCCCTCTTTGATCTTCATGGTTTAGACCTCGTGAGCTGACCTACATGATCGAAGCACTTTTGTAATATTTCTGCTATTGCTATGCTGAGTTTGAAGGGATCTGATGGATTATGAGATTATGTTCAGATTGTGATAGAGTAATATATTTGGTTTTTATCTCTTATATTTTTGTTCCTAAGTAATTCTTGCATGTTCTCCGTTGCTGTTTATTGCTTTGGCCAAGTAGTAGGTAGTGACTCCAAGAGGGAACGTTGTGCTCGATTGTGGGTTCATGCCCCCCGATGACACGCTTGAGTGACAGAAACATGAGTCTAGGGGATGTGCTGTTGCCACAAGGGGGAAAACAACGGTGCTTGTAACCGCGGTTACAAGGATTGTTTACTTTACGCAAAGTTCTTTTTAATGCAGTTGTCTGTTGCTTTGGGTTTACACTTTGGGTGGGGCTCGCAACTTAATACCAGCGAGATGTTCTGGATAGATATCTCAAGGTGGATGATTAGTAGTAGATGTAGTTGGATTACGGTCTACTTATTTTGGCGTACTGCCCGTGCTTTTGAGCCTCTTCCTTTCTTTTGTAGCATAGTTAGCATTGCGGTGCGTTCATAATCCTGTCAATTGCCCTTCTGTAATTTGTTTACCTCGCATAGCAGTTTTGTCGTCTTTTGGGAGAGAGACATCACTAGTGAACATCACGTATCCCGGTCCATATCCTTATTACTGTTTCCACGCCATCTTTACTTTTCTGCTTTTACTTTCAATTGCTATCATTATCCTTTGTGTTTTACCCTTTGTGAGCAACAAGACCGGAGAGATTGACAACCTCTCTGAACTTCGTTGGCAACAAAGTTATCTGTGTCTGTGTGCAGGTCCACGTCAGTTGCGCCGCTGACACCTACTTATCATCTCTGGAGTCCTACTGGAGACAAACCTTGGTATCTTCACCGAGGGAAACTTGCTCCTGCGCTACATCTTAACCTTCCACTTTGGGTAACCAACGAAGGGCGAGAAGCCATCAAGCGAATTTCTGGCGCCGTTGCCGGGGACTCCGAGTGCTAAGATAGGGGAGTTGCACACTACCCTTTACCTTTGTTTTTTAGTCTTGTTAGTTTATCTTTCAGTTTTTATCTTTGTGTCTTTTATCAAAAACTACAAAAAAATCTGTCACACTTGCTGCTACTATGGGTTCCACTGAAAACACCAAGTTGTGTGACTTCAGTAGTCACAACAACCAAGACTTTATCTGCACTCCTATTGCCACACCTGCCACTTCAGCTACCTCTTATGAAATTAAACCTGCTTTGCTAAACCTTGTTATGAGAGATCAATTCTCTGGTGCTGGAGATGATGCTGCTTTACACTTGAACAATTTTGTTGAATTATGTGATATGCAAAAGTATAAGGAAGTAGAAGGTGATGTTGTTAAGCTCAAGCTCTTCCCTTTCTCTTTAAGGGGAGACGCTAAAATCTGGTTTCAATCTTTGCCTAGGAATAGCATAGATTCTTGGGATAAGTGCAAAGATGCTTTTATAGGGAAGTATTACCCACCTACTAAAATTATCCAATTGAGGAGTAACATTATGAATTTTAAGCAATTGGATAATGAACACGTTGCCCAAGCTTGGGAACGAATGAAATCTCTTGTTAAGAAATTCCCTACACATGGTTTGACTACCTGGATGGTTATACAGACTTTTTATGCAGGCTTGAACTTTACCTCGCGGAACCTGTTAGATTCGGCCGCGGGAGGAACCTTTATGTCAACTACCCTTGGTGCTGCCACGAAGCTTCTCGATGAAATGATGACCAATTATTCCCAATGGCACACCGAACGCGCTCCAACGGGTAGGAAGGTAAATTCTGTCGAGGAAATTACCTACCTCAATGAAAAAGTTGACTTAATTATGTCTCTACTTACCAAGCAACCCTCTATTGATCCTCATGATGTTCCTTTAAATTCTTTGGTTGCCCAAGAACAAGTAGATGTGAACTTTATTGCTAGACACAACTTCAACAACAATGCTTATAGGGGAAATTTTGCTAGCAATCCTAGACCGTTTCCATCCAACTATGGGAACAACAACACCTACCCTAGCAACAAGAACCCCTCTTCTGAATTAGAAAGCATGCTTAGAGACTTTATCACTACCCAAAAAGCCTTCAACAAAAATGTAGAGGAGAAATTAGCTAAAATAGATAATCTCTCTTTGAAGGTAGAAAGCTTAGCCCTTGATATTGAGATGCTTAAAATTAGAACCTCTCCCCTTGAGGATAATAAGGCCACTCCTATTAATGCTATCCAATTACAAATTAATGAAAATATTAGGATGATGGCTAAACTTAAAGAAAGATGGGCTAGAGAAAAAGAGGAAGAGGGTAGAATTAAGAGCCTTCCTACACACCACACAGTTGCCACTATCCAAATTGTTGAGGATACCCAAACTATTAGCAACCAATGCACTCCTAGTCCCGTTGGACCTATTAATGGTGATGCTAATACCTCAACCGAAGATAAAGAAACTCCTATGAACATAGAGAGTTTCAAACAAGTGAGCCTAGATGACACTACTACCACCTTTGATAGTAGTGATATTGATTTTGATAGTTGCACCCTCTCAGAATTTATTAGCTTGTTACACAAAATGTCTAGAGACCCCCACACTAGCACACTTAATCTTGCCTTCACGGAGCATATCACAAATGCTCTCATCAAAGCTAGGGAGGAGAAGCTTAGAGTAGAAGCCTCCATACCTAGGAAGCTAGATGATGGTTGGGATCCTATGATCAAAATTAAATTAAATAACTTCTCTTGATATGCTTTATGTGATGTTGGAGCTAGTACCTCCGTTATGCCCAAAAGAATATTTGATATGTTTGAATTGAAGCCTTTTGAGCCTTGTTCTTTTGGTGTTCGTCTTGTTGATTCTTCCATAAATAAACCTTTGGGGAAGATCGACGATGTTCTTATCATTGTCAATGACAACTATGTTCCCGTTGATTTTATTGTTATGGATATAGAGTGTGAACCTTTGTGTCCAATCATTTTGGGACGTCCTTTTCTTCGCACCGTTGGTGCAGTTATTGACATGAAAGAGGGGAATATAAAATTCCAATTCCCATTCAAAAAGGAGATGGAACACTTCCCTAGAAAGAAAATCAAGTTACCTTTTGAGTCCGTTACACGGGCTAGTTATTCTCTTTCTCTTGATAAAACTTGATTCTTCTTTTTGCATCATGCCTAGCTAAAAGGCATAAAAGAAAGCGCTTTCGGGAGGCAGCCCGCAACGAATTTAGGTGTTTCTTTTAGCTTTTGTTGAGTCTTGATGATTGTTACTACTGTAGCAACATCATTGTATCTTTATTTTTTTCAACTTTGTGCCAAGTTATAGCCTCTTACGGCAAGGGAAGTAAAAGTTGTGACATGCTGTCCAGAAAACAGATTCTGTCCTCGTGACCAGAAAAATTCCAGAAAAATCCCAGTTCATCTTTTTGAGCTGAATTTTTTACACAGTATGCTCTATAAAATTACGAAACTTCTGTATGTTCTGAGTTTTTTGATTTGAGTGGCATAAGTGCCCCTAAATAATTCTTTACTATCTGCTGTTCTGTTTTTCACAGATTCTGCCACGTTTTGTCTCTCCTAACTTTTGCAAACCTTAAGCTTGCTTTTTATTTGCAAAAAATTTTTGGGACTCTTGAGAAACAGTAGCTCTTCAAGAATATCTTTATATCCAGTGGAATTTTATTTATTTATTAAGGGTACTAACCTCTCTAATCAGCTTATGATGAGTTATGTATGAAGGGAGTTTTCAAGCGTGCGATGGAAGATGATGAAAGAAGATCCAGGAGTGTCAAGCGCTCAAGCGTCTAAGCTTGGGGATGCCCCCGTGCATCCCCTTTTCCATCAACAATCATCAGTTCGTCCTTTATCTCACTATATTTTTATCACTTCATGCGTTATGTGCTATGCTTGGAGCGTCTCGCTCTTAGGTTTTGTTTTTAGTTTTATTTAACTTTGCTTGCTGTTCATAACAAGTTAGATCCCGTCTTACTTTGTGTGGGAGAGAAACACGCTCCACTTTCAAAATCTAGAACACATCATAGGATTTTTCCTGCTTATCTTTTGCTGTTGTGTGTTCTTTATCTTTTCATATCTACTGCCATGTTTAGTTTTAGTCTTAGTTTGTCTTTAGCAAGAGCCTTGGCTTTTATTTAGTTTGTTGTTGGAACTCTTTTTAGTTTTCATTTTTATCTTGTTAAAGAGAGTTGGTTGTTGCACTGAGTTGTGTCTTGTCTTGAAAGTAGGTATTTGAGGTTGCTATTTAATTCTAGTAGTAACTTGCAATAGTTTTGAGGTATTGTTGTGAGTAATGTTTGAACTTTTGGTTTCAAGAGCTCTAGCCTATTAGTGATAGGTGTCGTATTTTGGGCAATCCATGTGTATTTTCAAAACCTACAAAACTAGTTGAGAACTCTAGCTACTAGATGGATCACTACTCTTATGAGGGGTCGGATATTAGAGAACACTCACGTACCATGAGTCGAGGATGCGCAAGGATAACCAAACCCCCATACACTCCTCCTCGAAGTACTTGTCTCTTTGTGAACCTCCTTATTAGATTGAGAGTTACCGATAATAAGTGCATGAGTTCTTCGGACTAATGTAAGTATTGAAAGTTGACACTTCCACCTTCCCATATTTGCTAGCCTCTCCCGTGCCGTGCATTGCCTTCTTCTCACTCCGGGAGTTGGTGTCCACCTTCGCCGGTACATCCAAACCCTTGGCATGATACACTCTGTCATCATAAGCCTCCCTATATCTTTCCTCAAAACAGCCACCATACCTACCTATCAAGGCATTTCCATAGCCTTTCCGAGTTATATTGCCATGCAACATCCACCTCTTCATGACATACATGTTCCTGCTACACTGGCAGCGACATACATTGCATACTTCATGATAGTTACATCTTCTTTATGATTTTGAGTACCTTGTAAAGTGTGAAAGATCTCCTTTACCTTCTTGTAAATTAGAGTGTTGCCCTTAAGTGAGGAAAAGATACCAAAGTGGACACAAGAAAAGATCCCAAAGAGGACAAATGAGAGTTAAATAGAAAGAGCCATTGAGGCCACAAAAAAATACAAAAAAATAGAAAAAAGAGAAAAAGAAATAAAAAGAGAGAAAGGGGCAACACTACTATCCTTTTGAGAGATCCACACTAGTAGTCCCTTTATATCCTTGTACTCCATAGAGATGATCATCATACATATAGCTATGTGGGGACCTTCACACTATAGAACTTGGCTTGCATATTCCAAGGATGAGCCTCCTCAAACGAGCTCTAGGTCTTCATGAGCGAGCAAGTTAGATGCACCCCCACTAGTTCCATTGGAGAGCTTCTTAGTTCGTATGTGCATCCGTTGCATGGCAATCCCTACTCCTCACATCATATCTATCATTTGGCATCTCTTGCCTATGTTTTTCCTCATTGATGTGAGCCTTTCTCCTCCTTTTTTGTCTTCCTCCACCATATTTCTCTCTTTGCCATCCTAAATGTCAACTCTCGTGCTTACGCTCATCCATTGCATGAGTGCTCAAAATATCGAAAAGGAGTGGATCAAATTGACTTGTACCTGGCTAGTGGTCTGGGGACGAGTCAAGATAAGATTCCAAAGAAGACCAAGTGTGAAACTTTAGTACATTGAGTTCTCAACACAAAAATACTTTATTCTCGTATTCCCTATCCCCCTTCTTGCACGCAAACACCATTTGGATACATTCGAGTCACGGACAGCGAGAGCTCTTGCACCTAATTTTCTTTTGTTACTTGTTTCAATGCTAATATAGACTCTTGCATGTTATGACTTGAATTGAATCTCTAACCTTGATTGCTTTACTTTTCAAAGTTCTTTTATGGTTGCTAGCATGTCACCACAGAAATTATGATGTTATCATTTACCTACTCGAGGACGAGCAGGAATTAAGCTTGGGGATGTTGATACGTCCAAAACGTATCTATAATTTCTGCTTGCTCCATGCATGTTTTGTGTGATATTGCTATGATCTAGATACACTTTCATACACTTTTGATCATATTTGGACTAACCTATTAACTCAGTGCACCCCAGTGCCAGTTCCTGTTTTCTGCTGTTTTTCTATTTCAGTTTCCCCCCATATAAAAAGTGCCAGAAAAATTCGGGAAAATTCAGATAAAAAATCAGCGTGAAGGAAGCTTCGCGAAGAGCCCGAGTGGGATCTGAGGGGAGCCAGGGGGCCCAGGCGGCCACCCGGCGCGGCCCCACCCCTGGCCGCGCCAGGGGGGCGCCTGGGGCCCCTGGTCCACCTCTGGCTTCCCCCCTTCGCCTATTTATTCTCCGTCACGGGGAAACTCCGGAGACAGAACCCTATTTCGCAAACTCGCCTCTTTTCTGCCGCCGCCGCGCTTCCGAGATCGGGAGCACCAGAAGACCTCTTCCCGGCACCCTGCCGGAGGGAGGGCCGACCTCCGGGAGTCTCCTCTCCACCATGGATGCTCCCCGGATGTCTCGTGAGTAGTTTTCCTTGGACCATGGGTCCGTGATCTGTAGCTATGTGATGTTCTCCTCCCCTCTTTGATCTTCATGGTTTAGACCTTGTGAGCTGCCCTACATGATCGAGGCACTTTTGTAATATTTCTGCTATTGCTATGCTGAGTTTGAAGGGATCTGATGGATTATGAGATTATGTTCAGATTGTGATAGAGTAATATATTTGGTTTTTATCTCTTATATTTTTGTTCCTAAGTAATTCTTGCATGTTCTCCGTTGCTGTTTATTGCTTTGGCCAAGTAGTAGGTAGTGACTCCAAGAGGGAACGTTGTGCTCGATTGTGGGTTCATGCCCCCCGATGACACGCTTGAGTGACCGAAACATGAGTCTAGGGGATGTGTTGTTGCCACAAGGGGGAAAACAACGGTGCTTGTAACCGCGGTTACAAGGATTGTTTACTTTACGCAAAGTTATTTTTAATGCAGTTGTCTGTTGCTTTGGGTTTACACTTTGGGTGGGGCTCGCAACTTAATACCAGCGAGATGTTCTGGATAGATATCTCAAGGTGGATGATTAGTAGTAGATGCAGTTGGATTACGGTCTACTTATTTTGGCGTACTGCCCGTGCTTTTGAGCCTCTTCCTTTCTTTTGTAGCATAGTTAGCATTGCAGTGCGTTCATAATCCTGTCAATTGCCCTTCTGTAATTTGTTTACCTCGCATAGCAGTTTTGTCGTCTTTTGGGAGAGAGACATCACTAGTGAACATCACGTATCCCGGTCCATATCCTTATTACTGTTTCCACGCTATCTTTACTTTTCTGCTTTTACTTTCAATTGCTATCATTATCCTTTGTGTTTACCCTTTGTGAACAACAAGACCGGAGAGATTGACAACCTCTCTGAACTTCGTTGGGAACAAAGTTATCTGTGTATGTCAGCAGGTCCACGTCAGTTGCGCCGCTGACACCTACTTATCATCTCTGGAGTCCTACTGGAGACAAACCTTGGTATCTTCACCGAGGAAAACTTGCTGCTGCGCTACATCTTAACCTTCCACTTGGGGTAACCAACGAAGGTGAGAAGCCATCAATATGCTCTTTAAATTCCTGGCCTTTTTGCAGCACTAGCACCCACTCTCGAGGCACAGGGATAGAGACGACATCCGCCTCCTGACCGAGGCCCCGACTTTTGAGGCTAGGCGCATGGCCTCTCCATCTCCTGCGGGCTGAGCTTTTTGGCGGTGGGACCTGGGAGGCGTCCCTCTTTTTTATGGGTTTCTCTTCTTTTTCTTTTCTTTTCGTTTGGGAATTATGTGTTTTTGCCCCAGCTGGCTCGTGAACCTTTGTGGAACTTGTGGACGTTGTTGGGACCTTTGCTTTGTATATAAAGCGGGGAGAAAGCCTTTTTCGTAATTCGGTTCTCCTGATTTGCACGATCCTTACTCATGTTAAGGTCCTACACCCAAAAAGCTCTCGCACGATGCCGCCCCCTTTCCCCCCGCCATGCACCGCGTGAGGCACCGGGCTTGCATCACCGTCGCTAGCCGCCAGCTCCCTTCCATCCTCTTGCTGGTCTTGCCGCAGCTTGCCGTCGCTATTGAAGCGGCACCGACTGAACACTAGATTTGCAATAGAGCCTTTCTTGTGGTTGCGATATTGAAACAGAGGTTTCGTTGCAAAATCCTCTCCTAAATCATCATGCGCAAGACAACCTTGCTTTGCAATAGACTCGCGACATTGCAACAGAGCCCTGTTGCGCTTGCGACATTGCAACAAAGTCTTTGTTAGAAAGCAACAAAACTTCAAGTACTTAGTTGAATGGATGCAGCAAAATACATCATCGATTGTAGCAAGAAAATAAAACAGCGATTGCAATAAATCATCACCGCTGTTGCGAGGTCGAAGCTCCGCCATAATGAATGTAGCAAAACCCCTCGCCGGTAATAGAAAAAGCACAAAACTGTGGAAGCAAAATGTTTCACTGTTGGAGCATTACATACTAGATATTCCTCGTATATTGTGCATTGTAGCAAAAAAGTCAATTTATTCATTGTAGCAAAATGCGACACTGAAAGTAGTTTTTTTGTTGCTGGTGCATCGTGGTTGGTTACAACTTTCGTGTCTTCGGTTGCATCTTTCACCAATGTCGGTCGAAGCTTTTGACGTCACCGATTGCAGCACTACCTATTCCATTTGCAACATCGTCGGTAGCAGCAAAAGTCGTCGCTGGAGAAGATAAGGGGGTCATGGCGGCGTCCATGGCGGCGGGCGGCGACACGAGGGCGAGGCGATGGGCGGCGACCATGATGGCGGTCGATAGCACGAGGGCGAGGGCATGGCGGCGGACGATGGTGTGAGGGCGAGGGCCCTACGACGTTCATCGCGGTGGTGCGGGCTCGATTGCGTGAAAGGAACTCACGCTGCACGATCCTGTAGATCGGACGCGCCGCGCGCAATCGATCCAAACTCGCCCGATCGACCGGGTATAACCATTTACCTAAAAACACTACTCAGAATGTTCAGATCACATGATTATGAAAAAGGAAAACTTTTCTTTTTGAGAACCTGGTAGGTGGCACTGTCTAACTCCCAGGAAACAAATAGACGCATCGTTCAGCTAAAAAACCACACTGGTTGGCATCGAGTACCAACTTTGAGCAAATCCCCGTTTGAATAACGCATGCTTTTTACGAAAGGTAAAGGTACTAGGGATCCTTAAACTCGTACACTCCGTGAAAGTTTGGTTCATAATGTAAAAAATGCTACTCCGCCACCCAGTAACTTATAGTTTGGGTGCCAAAAAGGATCCAAACACAATAAAACGAAGAAGGGAAGCGCTACGCGTCCGCCGGTTGAAGAGTAGAAAACATCCGCCGCCTGCGTAGCCGTACGATAGAGCAAGTTATAACCGTTTGATCTGCACGTACTGAGACAACAAGCCTTTGCAACAGAGGCTTTGTTGCGGTCAGAGCATTCTAACAGGAACTTTGTTGCAAAGTTTTTTTTTCATCAAATCCGCATCGCAAAAGGGCAGCCGTCTGCGTGCACCGAGAGAGCAAGCCTTTGCAACAAAGGATCTGTTGCGACCGGACCATTGCAACATGGCCTCTGTTGCAAAGTTTTTTTTTTCATTTTTTATAGAATCGCGTGCATCTGGGACAACGAGATTTGCAACAGAGGGTCTGTTGCAGTCGGACCATTGCAACAGAGCCTCTGTTGCAAAAGGATCCAAGCAGTTTTTTGCCGGATAGCACGCATCTGAGACAAAAGAGCTTTGCAACAGAGGCTCTGTTGCAGTATGAGCATTGCAACAAAGACTGTTGCAAAGGGCTCCAAGCTTATCAAAGAAGGGATGGTCGTGGACGATGCGCGGCGGACGGATCTGCCGGATCGAGGCGGTCAGGAGGCGAGTACCAGCGGCATCCAGTCGACTTGGGCGAGCTCCAAGCTCCATCCCATGGCGTCCGCGCAAATCTGGCCGTCGCGGCGATCACCAACCAGGGCACCCCGCGAGGGACTCGCCGGAGATAGAAGGGGCGCCTCGCCGGAGATAGAGGGGGGCTCGCCGGAGATGCGTCCTTCCAAGATGGCCGAGGGTCAAGGGCTGGAGATTCAAGGGGATTAGAGGAAGGGGTTGGAGGAAGAAGAAGAAAAATTGAGACATTCACGGGACGAAAGGATAAGAAGATAAGAAAGACTATCGTGTGAGTTTCACGGGATACGTGGCTAACGAAGGACGCGGTCGACGAAAAGCGGTGGATCTGCCGGTTGATACAGATCGTTTCCCAACGAAGAAACACCTCTGTTATAGTATATTTTACAGAAGACACTTGTTTTAAAATTTAAAGATACATTGATTCACTGTTCGTTGCTTTCTATTTCAAAGAAAACATTTCGGGTGTGAGAAAGAGTGATAACCAACGCCAATTTTGCCGCAAGGAAAGGCACGCCGTTTTCAAAGAAAAAGAAGCTCATAAAACAAACCTTGATTTCGACAAAATAAAGGCCAGGCGCACCGGTCGATCGACGCTAGTTTTGCGCCGGTCAAACGCGGACCGTCTGATCTCCGCGATTTAACGGTGCAGATTCGCGCGTACCTCTTCGTTTTGACTGCAACATTTGCAACATTTGCGGTACACGGATGCAACATTTTTATTTTTGGTGTTTTCTGTAGCAAAAATTTTTTAGGGTAACAAATTTTAAATCGCTGATGGTAGCATTTTTTACTATCGGTTGCAGCAAAAATACACAACGGTGGAAATTTTTTTTTAAACGCTTGCAATATTGTGCGTAACAAAAACATACAACGGTTGTAGCAGAAAAAAAAACGGTTGCAACAAAATTTATCGTCGCCGCCGTCGAGGTCATAGCTCCGTAGTGGTGATGTAGCAAAAATCTTGGCCGGTAGTAGCAAAAACATAAAACAGTAGAAACAAAATGGTTCAATGGTTGCAACATTACATACTCAGATATTCCCCTATACATTGTGCGTTTGTAGCAAAAACACCAGTTTGTTCCTTTGTAGCAAAAAATTGATATGGTTGTAGCAAAAATATGATATGATTGTAGCAAAAAAACTGGCTGTGCACATGGCTGTTCATGGCCATGGCCGGTGACGTGGGGGCACGGGGAGGTGCGGGCTCGTCGGAGAAAGACCGAGACGGACGCGGGTGGTCGGGGAGGCACCAGAACTGGGCAGAGGGAGGACGCCGGCAAGGTCCCGGGAGCATGGCGACGAGCTCCTTCGAGCCATGGCCATGGCGGATCTGGTGCTTGCCGGGGATAGACGCCGGAGATGGGAGCCGCGCCGCGGGATGCGGTCATGGAATTGACGGCTGGGCTCCGAATATGGGGATGCTGCAGATTGAAGGCCGACCGCAAATCACTGGATTTGAAAAACTCTACCGCCGAAGAAAATCTGAAGGCCGCGTCGCCAAAGAAAAGCGACCGGCGAAATCCGGGGAAGAACGTTTCCCCAAAATAAATAGTACTCCCTCCGATCCATATTAATGTACTTAATTTTGTCTAGATACACATGCATCTAGTCTAAATACTTAACTAGATACATACGAATCTAGACAAAGTTGAATACATTAATATGGGTCGGAGGTAATACTATTTTGTTGGAATCTAGACAAAGTTGAGTACATAAATAAATAGATCGGAACTAACCTCGACATGTCTCGACAGCTGTTCACTTGCGTACCTGTCTGACACCTCGTCTGATGGGGGACCACTACGCGATCCCGATCACCATTCGCAAATCTCGTCGTACCCATCCGAGATGCAGAGAGAGAATAGAAACATGAACTCATTTTTTAATCTCTGTGTCAAAATATAACTCATTGTTTAGTCTTTTCTTCATCAGAATAAAAACGACGTGCCGGTGCGCCTCTGTGTGAACTTAACGGCGGTCTCTCTCCGGCCACCACTCCGACGAGCCATGGAGCTGGAAGCGGCCGCCGAGCTCCACCGGCGACGGCCGCCGTGGCGCCGCACGGTGGCCGTCCAGGCCGCGCTCTGCCTCGCGCTCTACGCGGCCTTCAGCCTCGGCGAGCCGCAGCTCCGGCCGCGGGGCGGGGACGCGCTGGGCGATGGCGGCGGTCGCCGCGGCGGCGTCTCATTCCTCAGCGTCGCGGGCGGCGCGCGGCCGCCCGCTGACCAGGCGCGGCTCCTGAGGCAGGTGCGTGCGTGCGTCTCTGAACAAATCTCCGCGTCCGATTTCTCGTCTTCCTCCTTATCGTCTCCCCGCGTCGCCCTCCGATCTGCGATCGTTTGGGCGCGTCCGAGTCGCCGTCCAACCGCATCCCGTTTGAGCGTTGTGCTGCCCTGTTACTCTGTTAACAATCTTTAGTTGCTGCATCGAATGTGTCACCGAAGAAATTGTAATCGACCAATGCAGTAGATTGCTTCGTGGCGCTGTTAAAAAAGTGTTAAATATGCTAATTGCTGCTTGCTATTGTAGAAAATTGCTAGTAGTAGTATCTGGTAACTGTGGCTGAATAAAATGTTGTCAGTTGGTATAGCCAAGCATCTCTGTGAAATTCATAACGTCAGGAAAATTTTATCCATCCTTTTCAGTTGTTAACTAAAATGGGTTCATTGAGAAAGAAGGATTTGGCTATTTTGATGTGGATTTGCTTACTCTGTGTGTGTTGTGCTTGTTGGAGCTGAGTGGCTGCATAATGTCATTGATTCTACACATTGGCAGATCTAAGACTGTTATGTAATGATAACCTATAGGGTTGGCATTGGATTTACCTGGGATGGTGGAACATGCAACATGTCCAAGTGAGGCACATGTGCCCAATAAGCTGGCTCATGACCATGAATTAGTTAATGCTCCTCTGTAGTGTGTTAAGTGTTCTCTACTGAACCTTAATTGTTTTTCATTTCTTCTCACCATCCTTTATTCGCACATTGTGTTCTAAATCTCAAACGAAGTGGCATAGTTGTGACCTAGGAATGTTTACTTGACAATCTTGCCCCCTGGCTCGAAGAAGGCAACACCACATTCATATTCTAGCAATGCACCGAGCGTTTTATTCTGTGTGCTGAACATATATTTTTATGAAGATGGAAAGCACAGCAAAGGTTTATGGAGTCAAATTAGTGCTGGATGTTGCTCAATTCGGCGACGACCCACTTTGGAAAAATGTAAGTACTCTACTTCGTGCTAATAATACTGGACTACTGTCTAAATGTGTAAAGCAGCATTGTCCATTACTGATGTAGTAGGCAAGATTTCAGTTGGTCCAACTAACTAAACGAAATGCAAACTTATGCTCTTTTTTTCTTTCTGCCTTCCAGGGTTCTTTGCACTTCCAAGATCTGAATATTCCCTGGTATCCTACTTGTTCCTATCTGAAAACTCACTGATTTTGCATGGTGTAGTATAATTCATACGGTTTGCTCTCTGCTTTGTGTACATTATGTGACATGAAAATCTGCTTCATCCTCAGGTATTCCACTACATCACATGGGCAGATTGTTAATAATTTCTTGAAGAAAGTGAAGATGCCATACGATCAAATTCTGGAAATTGTTGGTGTTGATACAGGGCCTCTTGAGGTATTAAATTTTAACAGTGAACAGTTTGAGCTTCTTCTAGCAGGCAGCCTATCTGACAAACAACACGTTATCTGTGCACTGATTATGTCACTGTCAGCATCTTGCAATCAATAATGATCATCAATTATTTCATCTTTCCTCGATGATATGTATTCTTACCTCCTTAATGGCTACCCCCCTCCCCTTACAGTGATTATTTCAGCGCCATCTTAAACAAGAAGCTAGCTACTCATTCTTTCTTGGATTCATTCAAGTTCAGGACTCTACATTTTTTTTTGGCATAATATGGTTGCAATTTAAATTTCCGCTAGGATTGCTTTATATTGAGAGTTTGTGCGATATTGTGCAATAGGCTGGCCTTTATGGATTCTTTCTGATTACTTTTCTCATTTGGTTAAAGGAACTTCTACTTGACGGCAAAATGAGCAATTCTAGCAGAGAACAAATTACATGGTTGGAGCAAACGTTAGCGCTGACCAGCAATAACTGGTATATGTTCACTACTGGTCGAATATGCATGTTTATTAACTATTGTTTTTGCTTTGTCGAAAGAAGAAATTATTCTAGTCTATGCACTAGTTCCTCCTGCTCATACGAGCTGCATTTACTAATTTTCCTTCATGTTCTAGAAAAGAAACGCATACTCACAACATGCATATATATTAGTTATGAGTGGATTGTGTAATAGTACATAGAGCATACCATTGTTCTAATAAAATAATAATAAGAAGAAAAATAAACTTAGGATTGTTCAGTTAATAATAAATAATATCTTTTGAGAATAAAATGCTAAAAAATTACTCACGCTTGTTGCAAAATATGTATCATATATGTATGCACACATGTTGTATTAGGCTTGCTATGCCTAACAATATTTTTATTTTAAGCCAGGAAAATAGTTGTTGGATATAATCCATTAGTTGATTGCAATGAGGTGCGAACGACAAAAACAACACAGTTCAATGAGCCGCTTCGGCGTATTTTTGAAATATATGCAGTGGTAATTCCTTCTTCTCTGAGAGAAGCTGTAATTTTTATTCTCTTCATTGATGAAAACTTCACATCAATGATTGCTTATCCTTGTCTGCTTCGTATACAGAATGCATATGTAAGCACAGGAGGTTCTTGTGGGCACTTCCACCATGACAATTCAATGTTATATATTCAAAATCCCATCCCTGGTGATCAAACAAATTTAGATGGTTTTGTCTTGCATAGAGTCAGCCCTCTAGAGATGGTGCGTTCATGGCTTTAGGCTGACACTTGCTCTCATTTTTTGAACATCAGTTTGAAACACTAGAATAACATTTTTTTTTCGTGTGTGAACTTGTCAGGAAACCCTGTTGATAAACTTAGAAGGCGAGGTTGTTCAAAGATCTGTAGTTCACCAGCTTGGAAGGGAAGCCATGTGAATGCCCTCTTTTCACTTTCTAGTCAGCAATGCAAACATGCCGATTCTGTTTTCAGCATTGATTTTTCTGTCTGTATTCAGTTGCTTGTTTAGATATTTCGTGTTTGTCAATAGAAAATTCCTGCCATTTCTCGTACTGAATTTGAAGTCCACATCCTCTAGAAGACAGTTTCTTTTTGTCGTTCAGAAAAGGCGTTCATTGCTATCTACTATGAATTAACTACTCGGGATCTTAATTACTCCCTCTGTAAATTAATATAAGATACATCTTATATATTAGTTTACGAAGGGAGTATATCATAGGTACTCCCTGGTGATTTAACGCTCTTAGTATATTTCTTTACAGAGGGAGTACATGATTAGCAAGTAGTATTGCCATTTGTTGATACTGTATCTGTTTAATGTCAGCATGCGTTGGGTGTTCCCAGCGGTTTTGGGGATTCAGGAGTTTGTGCATTGGTACTGTTTAACCATCTATCTTTGCTGCAAAACTGGATACTTCTAGTACATTGAGAATTTCTAAATCCAGCTCCAAAGTGGATAGGTACCAGCACAAGAAGCTGGTCTCTGGTTCGGAACTTCAGACGCAGCAAGCAGTGCAAGGCTTTCAGTAATTCAGTCTACTATCCTTCGAACAGCTCCGACAACTGATTCTCCAGCTCCTCCGCGGTGCGCCCTGCGGGCACCTCTACCTCCTGGTGGTCGTCCAGGTACCGGCGGTACGCCGGCACGACATACTCCGACACGGTTCTCCGGAGGGCGGCCCGCAGCGCCGGGCTGGGCACCTTCCAGCATCTCTGCATGCTGCAAGTGTTCTCCAACGCCGAGTAGAATGCGCTCAGCGGGTTCCTTCGCCGGAGGACGTTCAAGGTTCCCAGCTTGCCGTCGAGGCGCGACACGACGGCGCCCCAGGAAACCTGAAGGTAAGCTTTGATGTAACCCTCCATGCGCTCCTCACGGGCGAGCACCCAGCCGGGCGGCAGGAACATGCTGAGGTCGGAGCGGACGGCGCGGCGCAGGATGGCGCTGGTGTTGTTCAGCATGAAGATGTGCCTGAGCCCCGGGAACGCCAGCGCGCCGGACTTGTCCTCCAGCACGGCCTCCAGGCACGAGATCAGCTCCGTCACCAGCCCGCCCTCGTCCGGCGCGAGCGGCGTCGCCGCATCCTCGTCGCCGTCGCCGTCGTCGTCGGCGCCGGCGAGGACGAAGTAGAGGGACACGCGGTTGCGCAGCATGCAGCGGAAGTAGCCCATCCAGAAGGCGACGCACGGGTGCACCTCGCCGCCCTGCGGCATCCGCCATGGGTACTGGGGCGCGCGTATGAAGGTCCTGAGGTCGCGTACGCAGCGCCGGGACGCGTCCACCAGCCCGGCCAGCGCGGCGTCGGACGCGGCCGGGACGGGGTGCGAGGGCGGCCACGAGAACATCCTGGCGAGGCCGGGGTAGGTCTCCGAGACTGGGGCGTGCACGTCGAGCGCCGCGAGCAGCTTCGACGGGGAGCTGCCCAGCGCGACCACGGAGTCGGCCAGCCTGAGCATCGCGCCGGCGCTCTCCGCCGCGAGCTGCTCTAGCGCCGCCAGCTCCGCCGCTGGGGCGCCGTTGGCCTCCCTGTGCCTGTGGCGGAGGACGCGTTCGATGGCGCTGAGCGCCTGCGCCCATACCCTGATCCTCCTCCCGACCTCCCGCCGAGGGAGCCCCCCGCGGCCGTCCGTGTCTAGCACCCAGCCGACGTCAAAGCCGTCGAGCCATTGCCGCAGAGCGCTCGCGCGCGACGCTGCGGTGGCGGCAGGGTAGAAGGCGGGGAGGAGGAGGAGCATGCGCTGCAGGTGCTTGTCGACGTCGGCCAGGACGGAGGAGAAGGACGGAGAGGTCGGGCGGAAGCTGGTGGGGTTGACCTCGGCGAGCACAGACGGGGAGAAGAAAGAGACGTGGACGTGGTGCCGGAACTCGCGCGGATCATCGGGGCAGTACTCGTCGGTGGTGGCGGAGCCGTCGGAGGTGTCGACGGAGTGGGAGGCCGGCGTGCTGCCTCCGCTGCTGGAGTAGCTGATCTCGTGGCGCGCGCGCATGGCGGCGGCGGCTGTGGCTCCCGCTCCCGCTGGTCGGGCTCGGGTCAGTCAACGGAGCCCAAGTGTAGGTGTAACAGAGGCAGCGAAGCGGAGTAGCTGCTCTCCCCCTCGGTGTCGGTGGGCGAGCACCACATCTCTGAACGGCTGAACCCCCGGAGGCAGGCGAGGCGGTGGCGGGAGCTCAGAAGGAAGGACAAATATCGGCAGCAGCCGTATGTTTTGGCAAGGTCGTCTATAAGCGAAGAAGAAGACATCGTCTTAGTAGCCAAGTGAGAGGCTCGTGTCGCGGTCATGTCTGCGCGATGGCCCATCCGCGTTTTGTTTTGGCCTGAAATTGATTGAACAGTGCCCCCCCCCCCCCCCCCCCCTGGTGGTGTATCTTTGTGGCCAGTCGTCGAGATTTCTGGATGGCTGCGAAAAGTCCAGGACGGCCCAAAAGTTAAAGTATTGACCTGGAGTCTTTGGGTTTCTTGGGGATTTGACAGGCATCGAGAATAGATAAAATGGTGAATCATACTGTATATGGCCAAGAGAGACGTCTCCAAAGAGGCAAAGAGGTGCATGTTGGAGCAAAGATGTGGATACGCTACCTACAGCTACAGGTGCCAGGCTGCCAGGACAATGACGGGAGTAGACCGGGCGGAAGCTCATGGGGTTGACCTCAGTGGATGAAGCGGGCCACGTAGCGCTGCGATGTCGACCCTGTTTTCTTTTATCTCCTTTTCTTCCATCTATCTATGAGGGTTTGCAACGTTTTTTTCTTTTGAAGCTGCAACGTTTCTTCCTAAATACATGGTGATTATAAATACATAGATATATATTCATCTTTATGAACGCATACATGTAAATTTCATTCCGAGCAATTTCGAAAGACTGATCGGATGAATCTTGAAATTTAACGCAGCCACTACAGGGCGTTTCGCGATTGACGAAGACGTCATTTCTCTTAGCAATACACTTCAGATATAGGGGATGAGTTTGTATGGCATTTGAATTCAGCCGAAGAAGGAGGAATATGTTCCTCTTAGGGCTCGTTTGGTGCTAGGGAAAAATAACCCAGGATAGGAAATCCCGAAAGGGAGGTTTCTAGAGCACATGTGGGCTGGGATCCTCTTTCTTCCATGTTCTGGATGATTATTTGGTGGCCAGCTGACCAAGCTTTGGGCAAGATTCGCCCAACATCACGGGGATGGTACGGGAAAATTTCCCACGAGTGCAGACGAGTGGAATTTTTACCTGTGGAAAGAAGGGCTTTCGGGCTGACTCACCTCGTAGATCATGCAGTCGCTAGCTCTCTTGGCTAAAAATTCCACGTGGCTTTTGGCCCCTGGCACCAAACAAGCCCTTTACAGGTAAGCGGCGGGGAAGGAGGACGTGCAGCGAGGAAGGATTTGGGCGGTGGCGGGGGCATAATGAGGAAGAAAATAAGGCGACCCTCTGCGCCGGTCGGCCGGCGCTCCACGCAGACCGTCCGATCTTTGCGATTTAACGGTTTAGATTTACGCGTATCCTTTCATTTTGACTGCAACATTTGCGGTACGTTTGCAATATTTGCGGTACTTTCGTAATTTTTTTGGTACACAGATGCAACATTTTTATTTTTAGTGTTTTTTGCAGAATTTTTTTTGTGCTAACAAATTTTAAATCTCTGGTGGTAGCATTTTTTACTATCGGTTGCAACTTTTTTAGTACATGGATGCAACAAAAAATTATTGTGTGCATTTTTTTCTTTCAATTTTTTTCATTGTTGCAACCAAAAATCAGATAAAAAAATTACGTACCATATTTACCATCAATTAGTGGCAGCAAATTTAATCTACGCTTGTAGCTTTTTTAATAATGGTTACAACAAAATTCGGGACCCATCATCACCGATCACACTTCATCTTTTTTGTTGTAGCAAAAATCATTAGTAACATTTTCATATCATGCTACCAAATGAATGCGCTTAGCACTAAAATACTATTAAATAAATCCGTTTAGCAAAAAGTAACATAGATCAATATAATAATATTAGTATAATAGTAGTACAGATAGTAACATTTTATACTACGGTTGCAACATTTATTATATGCCAGATGCAACAAAAACGAAAAAATGAAGACAAATGGGCTTGAACCGACCGACGCGTAGGCTTTGGCCGGTCGACCGGCCACCAAACATTAACCAGAAAATAATGGATGGAGTTTTACTCGATCCGACCGAGGCAGAGTATATTTAAGCATGAATGGATTGAGAGATGGCTCAACATCGTGAGAGCAACTAATTAGGGAGTACTCGTTCGCAGCCCGCTCCAGCGAACAGCGCCACGTGTCGCGCTCACAGCGATCCCTCAGGATTTCATTTTTTTTATTTTTGTGTACGCGTTTTTGATGTTTAAAATTGGTTTTTTCGGTGGTTTTTTCGACTTTTTCGGTTTTCGCACGTTTTTTCTATACGTTTTGGTGAAAAAAAAATCAAAAATTTTTTTCGAAAAAAAAGAGGCACGACCTTACCTCCGCGGAAGGCACGAGTCGTGCCTCGTGCCTCCGAAAAAGGCACTTGTGCCTTCTTTTTTGAGGCACTCAGGAAAAACAAAAAAACGTGAACTCGTGCCTCCTTTTTAGAGGCACTCGTGCCTTCTTTTTTTATGCACTCGTGCCTCTAAAAACAAGAAAAACAGAAAAACGTGAAAAGGCGTGCCTCCTTTTTGAGGCACTCGTGCCTCCTTTTTTGAGGCTATTTTTTGAGGCACGAGTGCACTAAAAAACAGGAAAAACGGAAAAGCACCAGAGCGCGCCACTTGGCGCGCGCGAAGCGCCAAGTGTCGCGCGCGGAGTAAACGCGGTACTCGTTGCAACGAATACTCTTAAACTAGTGATTTCGCAACATTGTTCGCTTGTACTCCCTCCATTCCAAATTAGTTGACTCACATTTGTATACCTATATATACAAATGTGAGTCAACTAATTTGGAACGGATGGAGTACAAAATAAATGGGCCGAGAGGGATTTCCTAGAAAAATACTGTGTGTGGGTGGGCTCATGCACACAATCAAACGCCCCTGTCCTTCTAATCCAATGGCTCCGATAAACAAGGGATCAAACGATCGAGAGAGAAGAACAGAAGACACACCCCTAAAAAAAGAGACACGAGGTCATACCGTCAATCTCCTAGTCTTTGTTTTAAAGAGTGGTTTTTGTACATCCACGCAGGAAAACATAGCATACTAAATCAATAAAAATCTTAAATCTTGCGGAACTCACTACGAACATATGTTTTTTATACAAGGCTCCTCGGTGTCATTTGATCATCATTTTTTTTAGGGTACGTAAAATGCGTACCAAGCTTTATAGAAGAACAGAAAATTAGTACAAGACATCTACCACTCGCTGCGAACAACGAACGTAGCACAACACCACATCCGGCTATCCTCAGGACAGCCACACACGACAACACAAAAAAGCCTGCCCAAAACCGAAAAACCTCACCGCGTCTTGGTCGACACCGAACACCTCCGAAGAAGAGCAACTCCAGCTTCCTTTGGAGTCCTCCGCGACAACCATACATAGCACCGAAGGAGAGCGATCAGGGCCACGGCGAACACCGGAGGAGTGCCCACAGGAAACTCAGTCTCCTCGCATGATGCTCCCAACAAAGAAACGACGTCGCAGACGCCGCCAACATGTCGTTTCAGAGGACCGAGGCTTTCGCCCGAAGACAACTGCCAACACCAAGCACGAAGGAGATGGCGACACACTCGCCGACACCTCCAGGAAGGGGAACGACACCCGCGGGTGCCATCGACGCCGGCCCGGCCAAGACATGACATGATTTTCATCCGTAATGTTGCACATCTCACTCCGACGAGGTACCGGGCAGCACCGTTCCTGAAGCCTCGCACCGCCGTAGGCGCAACCAATCGTTGTCGAAGCCTCCCAGCCGTGGTCCAACTCCACCCTCACTGCCGAGAGGGCATGACCCAGACCTCCACCAACATCGCCGCCGCGAAGCAACCACATCCTCCAAGTGGAGCAAAAGTCAGATCCGCTCCACCGACCTTCATCTGCATCGAGAGTCTGCCGCCAGATTCGATCTGACCCACCCCTACAACCTTACTCCGGTGCCAACTCCATTGGGGTTGTCGGGGGAATGATACCCGGGTAGGGTCGCCCAGACGAAAGCAATATTTCAAGACAAGGAGGAGGCCGATTGTGCTGCTGCTGGGACGAGCTAGGCAGTCGCATGGCCGATTGCTCCCAAGCAATCGACCATGCCGAATGCGAGCAGTCGGCCCAGGCGCAATCGGCCCACTCCTCAATCGGCTCAAGAGTTGACCTTATCCAGGTCGGACGTCTCTGGTACAAGGTCATAAATGCAGGATCCCGAGAGATCCGGGTGGCAGTAAGCTAAGTCACTTCGCCGATCTGTCAGAGGAGTGTTGTCACTCTTTTCCTATGAATCCGGAGACAGAACGACAAGACCAGAGGACGTAGCTCCACTGTTCATCATCATTACCTAGAAGCTACAGCATGGGCAGCCGCTTGACAAGTCCGGATCAATCGGAGATTTGCAGTCGGTGGACCCCAGCCGACGAGATGATGACAGCTGGGGCCAGCCCCCGACTGAAATGACCGTAGTACCCCGAGCTCACACTATAAGAGCCCGGGGTACCCTGATACGTCCCAAACGTATCTATAATTTCTGCTTGTTCCATGCATGTTTTGTGTGACTTTGCCATGTTTTGCTTGAACTTTCATACACTTTTGAACCTATTTGGACTAACCTATTAACTCAATGCACCCAGTTGCTAGTTTCTGTTTTCTGCTGTTTTTGTATTTCAGGTTTTCCGGGCATTAAAAGTGCTCCAAAAATTCTGGGAAAAATATATAAAAAATCAGCGCAAAGAAGCTTCCGGAATCACCAAAAGAAGGAAGGGGGCCACCACCAGGCAGCCAGGAGGGCAGGTGGCGCGGCCCAGGGTGGGCCGCGCCAGGCACCCTCTTGACTGCCTCGTGGGTCCCCTCGACGCCCCCCTTTGCCTATATTTACCCCTCGGGGTGGAAACCCCTAAGACGGACTCCTCTTTCGCGATCTCGCCTCTCTTCCGCCACCGCCGCCGTTTCAAGATCGGGGCTGCCAGGAGAAGCTGCTCCGGCACCCTGCCGGGAGAAGCTACCCCCTCCGGGAGACCCTCCATAGCCATGGACGTCTCCCGTATGTACCGTGAGTAGTTTCCCTTGGACCTGGGTCCGTGACCAGTAGTTATGTGATCTATCTCTCCCCCTTTTGTGCTTCCACTTTCGAGTCCTCGTGAGCTGCCTCACATGGTCGAGGCATCTATGTAATTTCTGCTGTTGCTATGCTGAGTTTGTTGGGATCTGATGGATTATGAGACTATGTTCAGATTGTGATGAGTAATATATTTGGTTCTTCTCTTTTATATTTTGTTCTTGAGTAAATTCTTGCATGTTCTCCGTTGCAGTATTTGCTTTGGCCAAGTATTTTATTTGCAACTCCAAGAGAGAGCGTTATGCTCGATTGTGGGTTTAGCCCCTTGATGTCTAGCTTGAGTGACAGAAACATGAGACTAGGGGATGTGCTGTTGCCACCAGGGATAAAACAATGGTGCTTGTACCTGCGGGTGCAAGGATTGTTTACTTTACGCAAAGTTATTTTAATGCAGTTGTCTGTTGCTTTGAGTTTACACTTTGGGTGGGATTCGCAACTTAATACCAGCGAGATGTTCTGGATAGATATCTCAAGGTGGATGATTCGTAGTAGATGCAGATGGATTTCGGTCTACTTACCTTGGCGTACTGCCCATTGCTTTTGAGCCCTTCCTTTCTTTGCAGCATAGTTAGCATTGCGGTGCCTTCATAATCCTGTCAATTGCCCAACTGTGATTTGTTCACCTCGATAGCACTTTTATCGTCTTTTGGGAGAGAGACATCACTAGTGAAAATCACAGGACCCCGGTCCATCTTCACATTATTGTTTACACCCTCAATTTACTTTCAGTCTTTACTTTCAGTTGCCACTATTATTATCTCTTGTGTTGATCCTTTGTAAACAGCAAGGATGGAGGAATTGACAACTCCTCTGTACTCGTTGGGAGCAAAGTTATTTGTTGCCGTGTGCAGGTCCACGACAACAGCTAATTTCTGGCGCCGTTGTCACCTTCTTGTATCTCTTGGAGTCCTACTGGTTCGATAACCTTGGTATCTTCATCGAGGGAAATTTGCTGCTACGCTACATCTCACCTTCCACTTGGGGTAACCAACGAGGAGTGAGAGAACTATCCTCACCGTATCATACCCCTCCTGTGAGAGGGATGCCTGATACGTCCCAAACGTATCTATAATTTCTGCTTGCTCCATGCATGTTTTGTGTGACTTTGCCATGTTTTGCTTGCACTTTCATACACTTTTGAACCTATTTGGACTAACCTACTAACTCAGTGCACCCAGCTGCCAGTTGCTGTTTTCTGCTGTTTTTGTATTTCAGGTTTTCCGGCCATTAAAAGTGCTCCAAAAAATCCAAAAAAATCAGATAAAAAATCAGCGACACGAAAGCTTCCGGAAACACCAAAGGAGGGAAGGGGGCCACCACAGGGACTCCAGAAGGGTCCCTGGCGCGGCCCCACCCTAGGCCGCGTCAGGGAGCCTCCTGGCTGCCCTGTGGCCCCTCTCAGTGCCCCCGTTCGCCTATATTTACCCCCCGTGACGGAAACCCCTAAGATCGATCCCTCTTTCACGATCTCGCCTATGTTCCGCCGCCGCCGCCGTTTCAAGATCGGGGCTGCCTGGAGAAGCTGCTCCGGCACCCTGCCGGGAGAAGCTACCCCCTCCGGGAGACCATCCATAGCCATGGACGCCTCCCGTATGTACCGTGAGTAGTTCCCCTTGGACCATGGGTCCGTGACCAGTAGCTATGTGATCTATCTCTCCCTCTTTTGTGCTTCCACTTTCGAGTCCTCGTGAGCTGCCTCACATGATCGAGGCATCTATGTAATTTCTGCTGTTGCTATGCTGAGTTTGTTGGGATCTGATGGATTATGAGACTATGTTCAGATTGTGATGAGTAATATATTTGGTTCTTCTCTTTTATATTTTGTTCTTAAGTAAATTCTTTCATGTTCTCCGTTGCGGTATTTGCTTTGGCCATGTATTTTATTTGCAACTCCAAGAGAGAGCGTTATGCTCGATTGTGGGTTCAGCCCCTTGATGTCTAGCTTGAGTGACAGAAACATGAGACTAGGGGATGTGCTGTTGCCACCAGGGATAAAACAACAGTGCTTGTACTTGCGGGTGCAAGGATTGTTTACTTTACGCAAAGTTATTTTAATGCAATTGTCTGTTGCTTTGAGTTTACACTATGGGTGGGATTCGCAACTTAATACCAGCGAGATGTTCTGGATAGATATCTCAAGGTGGATGATTCGTAGTAGATGCAGATGGATTTCGGTCTACTTACCTTGGCGTACTGCCCATTGCTTTTGAGCTCTTCCTTTGTTTGCAGCATAGTTAGCATTGCGGAGCCTTCATAATCCTGTCAATTGCCCAACTGTGATTTTTTTACCTCGCTAGCACTTTTATCGTCTTTTGGGAGAGAGACATCACTAGTGAAAATCACGGGACCCCGGTCCATCTTCACATTATTGTTCACACTACCAATTTACTTTCAGTATTTACTTTTCCGTTGCTATCACTATCATTATTATCCCGTGCGTTTTATCCTTTGTAAACAACAAGGCCGGAGGAATTGACAACTCCTCTGAACTCGTTGGGAGCAAAGTTATTTGTATCTGTGTGCAGGTCCAGGTGAAGTTAGCAACCTCGGTTGTGAACGGCGCCATTGTTCACTTTACCACCTACTTGTATCTCTTCAGTCCTACTGGTTCGATACTCAACCTTAGCATCTTCGCTAAGGGAAACTTGCCGTTGTGCTACATCAAACCTTCCACTTTGGGTAACCAACGAGGGGCGAGAAGCCATCAACGCCCCATTCGCATTTACTTCCCACAGTAGAACTCGTAGAGAAGCAGAGGAGAGCCATGCCCACGGCAGATCTCTTCTTCCTCTGAGCAGCTCCATGAGCATTGGTTGTAGTTCGCGAGATCATTTATAGCAAGCAGACAAGCAGGAGTAGGTGTGTTATCTCTCAGGAGAGCCCCGAACCTGGGTACATCGTGGTGTCCTTCACCGTGTTTGTGCCCAACCCGATTCCGGCACCATCGACATCGTTCTCCCTCGAGTCTTCCCCTCTCTTTAGCCATCCCTATGGAATCTGTTGTTACTAAACGACGACAGTTGGCGTCCATCGTGGGGCAGACCGAGGCGTCGACTGGAGTTCTGATCCGGACGGGATCTTCCTCGTCGTCGAGCATGAGCCACGCCTCTGGCCTGATCTTTAGGCATGGGGCAGTGGACTTTGTGGCGGATTACGCTGCGCGGTTCGCGGTCGGCACACCCCTGCCGCCCGGTGTATCACTGCAGATCGGTAGTCACCGTCTCTTCATCAGCTGCTTCCCCGAGGCATATCCCAGCGAAGTGCGCGTCTTCTCCAGCGTCACGGATCCGCTCCCGACCAGGGGTTGCACAGCAGCCCCCGGCGGAGAGGAGCCACGGGTGCATGCATCCGTCATGATGGCGGGAACGACTGCGTCAAGCAACCAAGGCGCAGCGAGTGCGGCTAGGAAAGCCAAGGAGGCGGCAGACGCCGCGGAAAGAGTCGGCACCAGTGCATTGCGGGATGTGTTATACACACCCGTCAACAGGAATGGTGATCCCGATCAAGTTCACACCGATCTGGAGACTGCGCGGCTCGCTCTCGCTCGCAGGGCCGAGCACGTGCTGGCAGAAGAGCGTAGGCTGGGAGCCATCACTAGAGAGTACAACGCAGCGCACGCCAGCCAGCGGCGACCGATTGCGCCTATAGTCCTAGAAGATCTCAGGAGCAGAGGCCGCGCTGTCGGCAGAGAGCTGTCAGGAGCTGAGTAACCAGCAGTGTCGGCATTCGTCCAACGACCAGCATACAACACTCCCGGGAAGAATTTGCGAGCTGCCGAGCAGATTGCAAACGAGCTGGAAGATCTGGAAGGCGAAGAGCGGCATCAGCAAACTCGCCGAATGCGCGAGCTGCTGGCGTCGGCGAAGCAGCAACAGCAGGCGGCGCTGGACAATCCGGGGGCAGGCCTTGAGGCATCAAGAAGGGCTGCGAGGCCAGCTCCATAGGTCAGTCAGCGGCCGAATGCGTCGCGGCAGAACATGCAGCAAGGCCAATCCCGACGTGAGAGTAGGGTCAGAAGCAACCGGGGTCCCCCAGTCATGAACCGTAGAGCAGAAGAGCCAGCTGTGAGAAGCAAGCGCAATGATCCACCTCGTCAGCCGGAAGCAAGACCAGCGATCAGCAATCGGCTCGGTGCTCGTCAGATCGGCCAGAACGATGCCATGCATCGCATTGAGCTGTTGGAAAGAGATGCACAGCAAGAGGAGGAGGGAGCAGCCGACCCAGCGTGTATCGGGCACCACATTCGGACTGAGCAGTTTCCAAAGGGATTCACCTTGCCCAGAGACGCCCCCAAGTACAACGGCTCTGTTAAGGCAGAGGAGTGGCTGACAGATTACATGACCGCAGTCAGCATTGCCGGTGGCAGTCGGCGTGTAGCTGTACGCTACGCTCCTCTAATGCTACAGGGGTCAGCTCGGACATGGATGAACAGTTTGCCCGGCAACAGCATCAACTGCTGGGAAGATTTCTCGGAAGCTTTCATTCGCAACTTCACCGACACATATGACCAGCCGCACCTTCCTCGGCATCTTGCCCTGTGCGTGCAAGGCAAGGGCGAGCTACTCCGAGAATACCTAGCTCGGTGGATCAAGCTGAAGAATTCATGTGAAGGAGTCCATGAGATCCAGACCATCCAGTATTTCACTGATGGGTGTCTGGCGGGATCAATGCTGAAGCACAAGCTGCTCCGCAAAGATTTTTCGTCAATGGCCGAGCTCATGAAGGTAGCCAATGTGTTTGCCATCTCTGACTCCGCGATGCGCGAGCCCATTCAGCTTGGCGTCGGCGACGTGGTTCAGACGCAAGGGGCTACGCAAGCAGCAGAGGCAGGGAACCAGGGGCTCAGTCGGCGAGAGCGCAGAGATATCAATCGGAACAACAACAACAACCAGCAAAACATCGGAAAGAGGAAAGATGAGCAGCCAGGCGCTCAATATGGCAGTCGGCAGGTGGCCGCTGTCCAGGATCAAGAGGAACAAGGGGCTGCGTGAGGCAGTCGGAAGATGAAGCCAAATGCGAAGCCGCAGTGGCCAATGAAGCCCAAGTACACATTTGAAGATATGCTAGATCAGCTATGCAAGATGCACAACAGTTCAGGCAAGCCAGCGGCGCATACCACTCGGCAATGTGATTTTTTCAAACACATAGCAAAGGGAGAAGCATTACCACCTCCACCCCCACCACCACCTCAGAACAGAGCACCACCTCAGGTGCAGAACCAGTTCCCGCGGCAAGATGCCGCATATAGGATCTTTACTAGCGAGTCAAGTGACAAGGGCAGTCGGAGAGCCCGAGCTCAGGAGGTCAATGCCACCATGCCCCCGATTCCCCAGTACATGCATTGGTCCGATTGCAAGATTACCTGGGGCAGGGAGGATCACCCAAGCATCATGCCGAATCCAGGCACCTATCCGCTCATGGTGGATGCCCTGTTTGCGGCACCAAAGTTTTCATGTCTGTTTTCCCGAGTGCTCATTGATCCAGGGAGCACAATCAACATTCTATACAGGGACACATTGATCAAGTTGGGACTCACGGAGAGGGACCTGGAACGCAGTCGGACGACCTTCCATGGGATTGTCCCTGGCTTGTCATGCATGTAGGAGATATGCCCTAGAGGCAGTAATAATAGTTATTTTGTATCTCCAAGTTTGTAATTAAAGTTTATGTTCCATGCTATAACTGCAATGATTCTCGAGTCTTCCATAACCACGAAGCTTAGAGGGAAACTCATTTGCACGTGTGGTATATTAAGCAGTAAAATGTGTTCCTAGTCATGCCTCTATGACTGGCTTAAGTGTTGCATGATGGTCCTGTTTTCCTGATCATGGGCATGAGTATGTCGGCAACTTTATGGGCACAATGTTAGAAGAACACTTGTGTTGAATCGACCCGAATTGATGTTATGCTATGAGATACATTCGTCACAAGTAAATGGTTAATAACACAAAGAAAGATAATGTGTGCATAATTCCTTAGACCATGAGAGCATCGAGTTCCTTCATTCTTGCTTCGTGAACTTTGGGGTTTGTTAAACGTCATCCGTAACTGGGTGGCTATTACGGCGGCTTACGGGTTCACGGAAAAGTATGACAAGGAACGAGATAGATCAAGATTGGGATTTGCTCATCCGACGATGGATAGATATTCTTTGGGCCCTCTCGATGTTACGGTATCCATCATCGTCTGGCCAGACACAATGTGATTTGATCACAGGGATGCCGTAACACGGAAACGAGAAAAGAGAACAAAACTGGTAACGAGGTAACTGGCATAGTGGACAAGATTGTTGATTCACGGGGATGCTGATAAGTCTCACCTCGGGTATTTGTAACATATCGCGAAGCAACAAGAATAGCACACGGCAACTACAGGTTCACTCGAATATTCATTCGTATGGGTATAGGGATCAATATGGATGTCCACGGTTCCGCTATTGATCATTGATCGGAAAGTGTTCTGGGTCATGTCTATACTTCATCGAACCTACAGGGTCACACGCTTAAGGGTCATCTATCTGTTGAATACTAGATAGGGAGTCTGAGATAAAGTCACAGAAAAAGTTTCGAAGACGGCGGAAAAGTTCCGAGAGAGAGAAAGCCGAAAAGTTGTTTCGGAGCTGTCGGAAATGCGTTGGTTACTTTTCGCTGATGAAAATCCTTGATCCGGAAATGTTTCGGAACACGTCCAAAATTATTCTGGGGGGTGCTGGAAATGTTCTGGGCCTAAAGAAATTTTTTCGGGTTTTTCGGACGCGAAAATAATTGGTTTCATGAATAGTGGAAACACTATTTGGTTGCTTTTTGGAAAGCCACCTTTTGGGGCTTTTCCCAAAAGATCTAGGAGATGACATGGAAGGGTGGGAACCCCTTTTTTGGGGGTCCCACAAGGGGTGGCCGGCCAAGGAGAGCTCCTCCATGGAGCTCCACTTACCTCCCCATTTTGCCCTTTATGTGAGACATAAAGCTTGGACATTTTGGGTTTTTCAAGTGGCACCCTACTCCTTGCCTTTTCCTATAAATAGAGGTGGAGAGGGGCTCTCCACACTAGATCTAACTCTCATAAAAAATGCCATGCATGATCTGGCTTTCTTATCTCCCTCCCACGAAATAGTTTCGTAGAGCCGAAAGGCTGTCTGGGTTCCGGCAGGAACTAGTTCTGGACGGCGAAGCCCTGCCGGATAGCTGACACCGTATGTGTGCAACCTGGTAGAGAGGTCGTAGTTTCGATCTTAGTTCAGGTGTGCCTCCCGAAGGGCTGTCCGAGTGATTGTCCAAGATTCTGAGTGTGCCTCCCGAAGGGCTGTCCGTGACACCGTCCGAGGGACTGTCCGACCGCCTCCCGGAGGGCTGCCCTGGAGCATACGGAGGGGAACATCCTCGCGGTTGGGAGGTTGTAAATCCTAGCTGCGGGGGTCTGCACCGCCGATCTTCATCGACTCTACTTCCGCTGCGCTACGAGTCGGTAATGATCAGATCAAAAACCTTGTATGCATCTCCATAGTGATCCTGGGCGTGTTCGTAGTGCGGAAAATTTTCGTTTTCTGTCTCGTTACCCAACAGTGGCATCAAGAGCCGTGCTATGCGTAGATGCAGGTCACGATCTAGAATACATAAGAGATGTATGGGTATTGCATAATATAATTTTGTAGTAGATGAGATCTATTGCTAATAATTATTTATGCGAGTAGCAGATGAAATCTGTTACCCGATGTTCTTGTTGCTTCCCTGGAATTTGCGTATTTCTGATCTTGATTAACGGCATGGTGTAGTTTCAAAGTTCTGGCAATCCGCGATCCTGATTGATCAACGAAGTGCTATCAGTTCATTGAATTCCACCATAGTTAAAGAAAGATGAAATTTCACAGACTAAAGGGCAATGCAGATATGATCTGCACGGGGGTCACGCGTATGACGAAGTTCAGTATGAGGTTCGAGATTTTATTATCTCGTTCTTCATACACCCCGCAAAGTTAATCTAGCGACTTGAATAATCATACTTGAAAATAAACGTTGGTATCTGCAGTTTAAGACAAACCTTAGAAGCCACGTAAAATAAAATCTTGCATAAACCGATTAGAGGCGTCTAACTTGGTTTTGCAGGATGGCATGTGATGTGGTATAGCAGTTCTCATATTAATTTGATTATGTATGAGATGACTATATAATGTAAATTAATTAACATGACCTGCGTGTCATGATTCAGCATGATGGCTGGAGCCATATGATTGCCATTTTAATGACCTGCGTGTCAACCTTATATAATGCACTAATTTTATTAGCTATAGAGATAGCAATATTATCTGGTACATCGACAAGGTGGTGGAAATCTTCGGAAGGTGAACACCGACACAAATGCTGAAGACGAAGAAATAAAAGAATTCTCCGTCAGAAAGGGCTATACCATATCATGCTATTATGAATTGCCTGAGTTGTTTATCCCTTATGATGCACCCTTTTTGATTGCGCGGTAGTCGCTATTTATCAGGGTGATCTCTCACTTAAAAATATCAAGTAGTTTGTGTTCTCCCAAGTGTAGCACCGTCTACAACACGTATCTTTTCGGGGTGCGCCATGTACACATGAGCACGAACGATTTGAGAGGTGTAAGGCGGGTGAAGGTCAGACCTCACTGCAAGATCACTTGGTTGACTTGACGTTCAGGCAGGACAGTCCTGAGCTCGGAACACATGCATCGAAAGATGGACAAAAGTCACATAGAGATGTGATTGGCAAGTTGGCCTACCGATTGAAAATGACGTCATCAGTGATGAACCCGTCAATGACGTCAAATTGAAATACGGATCTTGAATCACTCACAATCAATTATGAGAGATATTGATTTGAGTGGGAGCGCACCTTAGAATAAAATTGTTTATTCTCTAGTGCAAATTAATTATGAACAAAATCTAAATGAAACTTGTGTTTACCGTTGTAGATCTCATGGCTCGCAACACACCGTTCAGCTTAGGCCCAATGTTAGAGAAAGAGAAGTTAGCTGCAAATGGAAACAACTATGCGGACTGGGTCCGTACCCTGAGGATTGTCCTCAGGAGCGCTAAGAAAGTGTATGTGCTTGACACGACTCTTCCAGCTAAACCGGTGGAGACTGCCCCGGAAGATGAACAAAATGTCTGGGCCACTAAGGAAGATGACTACAACTTAGTGCAGTGCCTCATGCTAGCTTGCATGAGTCCAGAGCTTCAAAAACGTTTTGAATTCCATGACGCCCGTAATATGATCCGGGAATTGGATGCTCTGTACAAGCAAAATGCACGGTCTGAACGTTATGATATAACAAAGACCATGATGGATTGCAAGATGGCTGAGGGCAGTTCAGTTGGCGAACACGTGGTCAATATGATTGGCTACGCTGAAAGGCTTAAAACCCTGGAATTTCCAATTCCACCAGCCCATATGATGGACATGTTGCTTGCTTCACTCCCCCCGTCTTACGACGGTTTTATCATGAACTACAACATGAATGGGATGGAGAAGACACCGAATGAGGTGCTCGCCATGCTGAAAACTGCGGAAGGAGGACTGCGGAAAAATCGCAAGCAAGTGTTGCTTGTGAATAAAACCGCCAGTTTCAAAAAGAAAGGCAAGTCCAAGAAGGGCAAGGGCGCCGGTAAGACCGTCTCCCAAAGCAACTCTAAGGGCGGAGCCAAGACTGAAACTGAGTGCTTCTACTGCAAGGGCACAGGACACTGGAAGAGAAACTGCAAGAAGTACCTGGCAGATAAGAAGTCCGGAAACACCGGAAAAGGTATAACTGTAATACATGTTAATGTCATTGACGTTTTGCTTGCTAGCGAAAATTCTAAGTCTTGGGTATTTGATACCGGATCGGTTGCTCACATTTGCAACTCGATACAGGGGCTTCAGAAGGTCCGCAAGCTAGCAAAGAATGAAGTCATCATGCGCGTCGGCAACGGCGCTGGGATCGCAGCTCAAGCCGTCGGCATGATGCCTCTACGTCTCCCTTCAGGATTTATCTTAGAACTAAGTAACTGTTATTTTGTTCCGGCATTGTGTAGAAACATTATCTCTGGATCATGTTTGGTACACGATGGGTATTCCTACAAGTCTGAGAACAATGGTTGTTCACTTTATTGTATGGATATGTTTTATGGATTTGCACCCATTGTTGGGGGCCTTTTCATACTAAATCTTGAATGTGGAAAAGATGTCTTTAACGTAAATGCTAAACGCCTTAAGAAGGCTGAAACCACCACCACTTATTTGTGGCACTGTCGTCTTGGCCACATCGGAAAGAAACGCATGCAAAGACTCCACAAAGATGGAGTTTTACCATCATTTGATTTTGAATCATTTGACACATGTGAGGCTTGCTTAATGGGGAAAATGACCAAGACGCCGTTCATGGGTCATCCTGAACGGGCGAATGAATTGTTGGAAATAATACATAGTGATGTATGTGGTCCAATGAGCACAACCGCACGGGGTGGGTATTTCTACTTCGTGACTTTTACTGACGATTTAAGTAGGTATGGATATATCTACTTGATGAAGCATAAGTCAGAAACCTTTGAAAAGTTCAAAGAATTTCAGAATGAGGTAGAAAATCATCGTAACAAAAGGATTAAGTTTCTGCGATCAGATCGTGGGGGCGAATACCTTAGTCATGAGTTTAGCCAACATCTGAGTGACCGTGGAATCGTTTCACAGCTTACGCCTCCCGGAACTCCACAGCGAAATGGAGTGTCGGAACGACGTAACCGAACCCTGTTAGACATGGTAAGGTCGATGATGTCTCTTACAGATCTGCCGATATCCTTTTGGGGTCACGCACTAGAAACTGCCGCTTACACATTAAATAGAGCACCGTCTAAGTCTGTTGAGACGACACCATACGAGTTATGGCACGGGAAGAAACCCGGTTTGTCGCATCTCAGGATTTGGGGTTGTGAGGTATACGTGAAACGTTTAAAACCTACCAAACTCGATCCCAGATCAGACAAATGTTACTTTGTAAGTTATCCAATAAAAACAATTGGGTATTCCTTCTACCACCCGTCCGATAACAAAGTGTTTGTTGCCAGAAATGGACAATTTCTTGAAAAAGAGTTTCTCACTAAAGAGGTGAGTGGAAGGACAGTACTACTTGATGAGATTATTGAATCTTCGGCAACCGTTAATATGGCCAAGGAACCGGAAGAAATTCCGCAAATTATCCATACAACCGAGCCGGCAGTTGTTGCATGTGATGCGGAAACTTCAGACAAGTATGTGACTGAACCGCGCAGATCAGGTAGGACCATCGTGCCACCTGAGTGGTTTCATAACGAAATCTTCATCCTTGAAGACGATGAACCTGTGCACTACAAGGAAGCAATGGCGGGGCCCAACTCGAGGGAATGGCATAAAGCCATGAAATCCGAAATGGAATCCATGTACGAAAATCAAGTTTGGAACTTGGTAGAACTTCCAGAAGGCGTGAAGCCCATTGGTTGTAAATGGATTTTCAAAAGAAAGTCAGACGCGGATGGTAACATTACTATCCATAAAGCTAGACTTGTCGCGAAAGGATTCACGCAAGTTCCAGGAGTGGACTATGACGAGACTTTCTCGCCCGTAGCTATGCTTAAGTCTGTACGGATATTACTAGCAATTGCTGCTTATTTCGATTATGAAATATGGCAGATGGATGTCAAAACGGCTTTCCTAAATGGAAATCTCAAAGAAGATGTATACATGATACAGCCTGAAGGTTTTGTCATTTCTAAGGATGCTGGAAAGGTATGCAAACTTCAGAAGGCCATTTATGGTCTGAAGCAAGCATCAAGGAGTTGGAACATTCGTTTTGATGAAGTGGTCAAAGAGTTTGGCTTCATCAGGAATGATGAAGAATCTTGTGTTTACAAGAAGTTTAGTGGGAGCGCAAAAGCATTTCTAATCTTATATGTGGATGACATATTGTTGATTGGAAATAACGTGAATTTCCTTAGCGAAATAAAAGACTCATTGAAGAAGAGTTTTTCAATGAAAGACTTAGGCGAAGCGGCATACGTATTGGGCATCAGAATCTATAGAGATAGATCAAAACGCCTAATAGCGCTTAGCCAAAGCACATACATTGACAAGGTGTTGAAAAGGTTCAACATGGAGAACTCCAAGAAAGGCCTACTCCCCATGTCACCTGGCACAGTACTGAGCAAGAATCAGTGTCCTCGGACTCTCGATGAGCGAGTACAAATGAATGATGTTCCATATGCTTCGGCAGTTGGTTCAATTATGTATGCCATGCTATGTACAAGACCAGATGTTTCCTATGCGCTAAGTGTTAGCAGCAGGTACCAAAGTGATCCAGGATTGGAACACTGGGCCGCAGTCAAAAATATTCTTAAGTACCTCAGAAGGACCAAGGACTTGCTCCTTGTGTACGGAGGTGATGAAGAGCTCATTGTAAGTGGTTACACTGATGCTGGCTTCATGACTGACCCAGATGACTTCAAATCTCAATCAGGCTATGTTTTCATATTGAACGGTGGCGCAGTTGACTGGAAAAGTTCCAAACAAAAGACTGTGGCGGATTCTACGACAGAGGCGGAATATGTTGCAGCTTCAGAAGCCTCCAAGGAGGCGGTATGGATCAAGCAGTTTCTTGAAGACCTTGGTGTGGTTCCAAGTGCTCTGGACCCGGTGGAAATCTATTGTGATAATAGTGGCGCCGTGGCTCAGGCAAGGGAGCCATGTTCTCACCATAAGACAAGACATATTGAACGCAAATATAAACTCATTCGATATCATGTCGAAGAGGGTTTAGTGAAAGTACGCAAAGTTCACACGGATCTGAATGTGTCAGACCCGATGACAAAGCCTCTACCACGAGCAAAGCATGAGCAACACCGAATAGCCATTGGTGTTAGGGAAGCCATGTAACTAGATTATGACTCTAGTGCAAGTGGGAGTCTGTAGGAGATATGCCCTAGAGGCAGTAATAATAGTTATTTTGTATCTCCAAGTTTGTAATTAAAGTTTATGTTCCATGCTATAACTGCAATGATTCTCGAGTCTTCCATAACCACGAAGCTTAGAGGGAAACTCATTTGCACGTGTGGTATATTAAGCAGTAAAATGTGTTCCTAGTCATGCCTCTATGACTGGCTTAAGTGTTGCATGATGGTCCTGTTTTCCTGATCATGGGCATGAGTATGTCGGCAACTTTATGGGCACAATGTTAGAAGAACACTTGTGTTGAATCGACCCGAATTGATGTTATGCTATGAGATACATTCGTCACAAGTAAATGGTTAATAACACAAAGAAAGATAATGTGTGCATAATTCCTTAGACCATGAGAGCATCGAGTTCCTTCATTCTTGCTTCGTGAACTTTGGGGTTTGTTAAACGTCATCCGTAACTGGGTGGCTATTACGGCGGCTTACGGGTTCACGGAAAAGTATGACAAGGAACGAGATAGATCAAGATTGGGATTTGCTCATCCGACGATGGATAGATATTCTTTGGGCCCTCTCGATGTTACGGTATCCATCATCGTCTGGCCAGACACAATGTGATTTGATCACAGGGATGCCGTAACACGGAAACGAGAAAAGAGAACAAAACTGGTAACGAGGTAACTGGCATAGTGGACAAGATTGTTGATTCACGGGGATGCTGATAAGTCTCACCTCGGGTATTTGTAACATATCGCGAAGCAACAAGAATAGCACACGGCAACTACAGGTTCACTCGAATATTCATTCGTATGGGTATAGGGATCAATATGGATGTCCACGGTTCCGCTATTGATCATTGATCGGAAAGTGTTCTGGGTCATGTCTATACTTCATCGAACCTACAGGGTCACACGCTTAAGGGTCATCTATCTGTTGAATACTAGATAGGGAGTCTGAGATAAAGTCACAGAAAAAGTTTCGAAGACGGCGGAAAAGTTCCGAGAGAGAGAAAGCCGAAAAGTTGTTTCGGAGCTGTCGGAAATGCGTTGGTTACTTTTCGCTGATGAAAATCCTTGATCCGGAAATGTTTCGGAACACGTCCAAAATTATTCTGGGGGGTGCTGGAAATGTTCTGGGCCTAAAGAAATTTTTTCGGGTTTTTCGGACGCGAAAATAATTGGTTTCATGAATAGTGGAAACACTATTTGGTTGCTTTTTGGAAAGCCACCTTTTGGGGCTTTTCCCAAAAGATCTAGGAGATGACATGGAAGGGTGGGAACCCCTTTTTTGGGGGTCCCACAAGGGGTGGCCGGCCAAGGAGAGCTCCTCCATGGAGCTCCACTTACCTCCCCATTTTGCCCTTTATGTGAGACATAAAGCTTGGACATTTTGGGTTTTTCAAGTGGCACCCTACTCCTTGCCTTTTCCTATAAATAGAGGTGGAGAGGGGCTCTCCACACTAGATCTAACTCTCATAAAAAATGCCATGCATGATCTGGCTTTCTTATCTCCCTCCCACGAAATAGTTTCGTAGAGCCGAAAGGCTGTCTGGGTTCCGGCAGGAACTAGTTCTGGACGGCGAAGCCCTGCCGGATAGCTGACACCGTATGTGTGCAACCTGGTAGAGAGGTCGTAGTTTCGATCTTAGTTCAGGTGTGCCTCCCGAAGGGCTGTCCGAGTGATTGTCCAAGATTCTGAGTGTGCCTCCCGAAGGGCTGTCCGTGACACCGTCCGAGGGACTGTCCGACCGCCTCCCGGAGGGCTGCCCTGGAGCATACGGAGGGGAACATCCTCGCGGTTGGGAGGTTGTAAATCCTAGCTGCGGGGGTCTGCACCGCCGATCTTCATCGACTCTACTTCCGCTGCGCTACGAGTCGGTAATGATCAGATCAAAAACCTTGTATGCATCTCCATAGTGATCCTGGGCGTGTTCGTAGTGCGGAAAATTTTCGTTTTCTGTCTCGTTACCCAACAATGCACTCCCATGGGCCGCATTCGGCTGGATGTGATCTTTGGGATAGAGGAGAATTTCAGGAGAGAGTCGATCTAGTTCGAAGTCGCCGACCTCGGCAGCCCATACCACGCCCTTTTGGGATTGCCTGCAATCACCAAGTTCATGCTTAACTCATATGAGCCCTATCTGAAGATGAAGCTGCCAGGTCCGAATGGCATCATCACTGTCGCCGGGGACTTCAGGAAGTCTCTTGAGTGCTCATCCGCCGGTGCAAACCTGGCCGATTCCTTGGTGGTGGTCGAAGAGAAGCGTCAGCTCGACAAGGTGGTGGCAATGGCCCAGGCTCAAAGCAAGGCTCCTCTCCCAGTCGGCCCAGCCAAGCGAGCAGATGAGGAGACCACTTTCCAGGTGTCCAAGGACAGCAAGAAGGTTGCTCTAGATCCCTCCGACCCAGCAAAGTTTGTTGTGGTCGGAGCAGGACTTAGCAACAAATAGGAAGGCAAGCTCGTCGAGTTCCTCCGTGAGAACCGGGACATCTTTGCATGGTCTCCACAAGACATGGCTGGAGTGCCGAGGGAACTCGCCGAGCACAAGCTCCACATTCGGCCAGGTTCTAAACCGGTCAAGCAACCCCTTCGACGTTTTTCTGAAGACAAGAGAAGAGCAATCGGCGAGGAGGTCGCCAAGCTCAAAGCTGCAGGCTTCATCATGGAGGTGTTCTACCCCGAGTGGCTGGCGAACCCAACCCTCGTGATGAAGAAGAACAAGACTTGGTGCATGTGTATCGATTACACTTGCCTGAACAAGGCATGCCCCAAAGATCCGTTTGCTCTGCCCCGTATAGATCAAGTCATTGATTCTACGGCCGGCTGCAAGCTGTTGTCATTTCTGGATGCCACCGCTGGCTATCACCAGATCAAACTTGCTGTGAAAGATCAAATAAAAACTGCCTTTATAACCCCCTTTGGGGCTTATTGCTATATCACCATGCCTTTTGGTCTGGAGAATGGACGTGCTACTTATCAGCGTACCATCCAGCTTTGCACGCATTCTCAGCTCGGCAGAAAATTGCATGTGTATGTAGATGATTTGGTGGTGAAGACGGTCAAGGGAGTCACACTCCTGGACGACCTCAAGGAGACATTCGCCAATTTTCCCGTCTACCAGATCAAGCTGAATCCAGAGAAGTGTGTGTTTGGTGTTCCAGCCGGCAAACTCTTGGGATTTCTCATTTCTGAAAGAGGAATCGAATGCAATCCCGAGAAGATAGCCGCAATCGAACGGATGGATCGACCCCGGAATTTGAAGCAAGTACAGAAGTTCACCGGTTGCTTGGCATCACTCAGCCGATTTCTCAGTCGGCTGGGAGAGAAGGCAATCCCATTGTATCAACTCATGAAGAAGACAGAGAAGTTCACCTGGACTCCACAAGCAGATGAGGCATTCAAGGAGCGGAAATGTATGCTCTCCACCGCACCAATTCTGGCCGCATCGATTGAGAAAGGAGCAGATGATGTTGTACATCGCGGCAACCAATCGGGTGATCAGTGCAGTGATGGTGGTAGAGCGTCCTGAGAAGGACAAAGCGCAACCAATTCAGCGGCCAGTATATTACATCAGCGAGGTGCTCTCAACGTCCAAGCAAAATTATCCTCACTACCAGAAGACGTGTTACGGAGTCTACATGGCAGCCAAGAGATTGAAGCCCTATTTTCAAGCTCATCCGATTGTGGTGGTAAGCTCGGCCCCGTTAGCCGACATCATCGGCAGTAGAGATGCAACCGACAAAGTGGCCAAATGGGCAATTGAGATCGCCAATCACGACATCCAGTATGAGCCGAGAACAGCAATCAAGTCTCAAGCGTTGGCTGACTTCCTGGTGGACTGGGCTGAAACTCAGTACATGCCACCCGTCCCAGGATCGGACTTCTAGAGAATGCATTTTGATGGGTCCAAGATGAAGAATTGCCTAGGGGTCGGCATTGTTCTCACATCACCAAAAGGAGACCGACTGCACTATGTATTGCAAATCCATTTCGCAGCATCAAACAATGTTGCCGAATACGAGGCCCTTGTGCATGGCATCAAGCTAGCCAAGGAGATCGGCATTCGGAACATAGAATGTTTTGGCGACTCCGACCTGGTGGTGCAGCAGTGTACAGGAAATTGGGATGCCAAAGATGCAAATTTGGCGAGCTACCGTTTCCAGGTGCAGCAGCTAAGTGGATATTTTGAAGGCTGCGAATTTCATCATGTGCCCAGAGCAAACAATGAAGCAGCAGACGCCCTGTCCAAGCTCGGCTCCACCAGGCCAAGCATTCCACCAGGGGTATCGTTGGAGCACATCAAGAAGCCCTCTATCACGCCTTCGCCAGAGTCCGAGTCCATTTTCATATCAGAAACCGACATGTAGGCATTAAGGCAAGCAAAGTTGGTTCAACTAATGAAGATTCCGATTCTGAAGAAGCAGTCAAAAACCCAGGAAGCTGCGGCCTCGGCAAATTCGGCAAATCCAGGGGCTGACGGTTGCGGTCCAGGGGCTGACGATTTCGGCAAGAAGAAGAAGCCGAAGGCAAAAGCAGCAGCAGCACCAGGTGTCGGGGACTCATCCGAGCTATCGACATCAGGGGATGCCGATTGCGATCTAGAGATACCGGTTTCGAGGGAAGAGCCAGTAGATCCCGAGGCTCCAGTCTCAGCAGAGCAAGTAGTACCAGGGGCTGCCGACGATAAACCAGAGGCTGGAATCATCAGCTCGGAGGTTGACTCCGAAATGATAGAAGTACAAGAGGTCGAGCCAGAGGAAGTAATCGCACCACAGCATGCAATGGTCATGATAGTCGTCACCGCTCCGACCTGGGCAGAACCGATCAGAGATTTCCTGGTCGACGGGACTCTTCCCCCAGATGAAGTTGAAGCCAGACAGATACAACGCCGATCTGGTGCATACACCATAATTAACAATGAGCTGATGCACAGAAGTGTAACTGGAGTTCTCCAGCGATGTGTAGAAGAGGACAGGGGGCTCGAGCTGCTCCGGGATATTCATCAAGGCGAATGCAGTCATCATGCTTCAACAGCTGCAATAGTATCCAAGGCATTTCGCCATGGTTTCTATTGGCAGACAACACGAGCCGCGACAGAGCATCTGGTTAAGCACTGCAATGGTTGTCAGTGGTTCAAGGCCAAGAGTCATCTCCTGGCGTCGGCACTCAAAACAATCCCGATAACATGGCCGTTTGCAGTTTGGGGGCTGGACATGGTTGGGCCGTTCAAGCGAGCAAGGGGTGGTTTAACCCACCTACTAGTTGCAGTCGACAAGTTCACCAAGTGGATTGAGGCACGCCCGATCAAGAAGCTGGATGGTCCGACAACAGTTCGCTTCATTGCCGACGTCGCAAGTAGATATGGAATGCCAAACAACATCATCACCGACAATGGCACGAACTTTGCAAAGGGGGCATTGGCTCGGTATGCATCCGAGTACGACATTCGGCTCGATGTGGCATCAGTAGCACACCCCCAGCCAAACGGCCAAGAAGAAAGAGCAAATGGTCTCATCCTTGCAGGCATCAAGCACAGATTGATTGAGCCACTCGAAAGAGCACCCGGAGCGTGGATTGATGAACTCCCAGCAGTTTTGTGGAGTCTGAGAACCACACCCAATAGATCAACCGGATTCACCCCATACTTCCTGGTGTATGGTTCAGAAGCAGTCATCCCAACCTAAATAGAATTTGATTCACCTCGGTGTTCCCTATACACTGAAGCAGAGGCCAAGGAAGCGCGAGAAGACGATGTTGATCTGAAGGAAGAAGCTTGCCTGTTGGCTATGTCCAGGTCGGCAATTTACCAGCAGAGGCTGAGGCACTACCACAGCAAGAAGATCCGCCCCCTCGCTTTCCACGAAGGCGATTTGGTGCTCCGCCGAATCCAGAAGTCAGATGGTTAGCACAAGTTATCATCACCTTGGGAGGGTCCTTTCATCGTCAGCCGAGCACTCAAGAACAATGCATATTACCTCATCGATTGCACGCAAGGCACTCGGCACAAAGATACTTCAGGAGTTGAGACACAACGCCCCTGGAACGCCGAGCTATTATGCCTGTTTTACGGTTGAGTCATGCGAGTGTATCCATGCTATTAAGCATTCAATCAGTAAAGCTGTCATGCGTCTAAGAGATGGCATTCGATTGTCTTTATATGAGCTTTTCGTTTTCGGGCAAGCCTAAGTGGGCAAAGCCTTGTCATTCCAGAGATGTGCGAAAAACCTTACTCAGGGACTGGCCGACCGCGCGGTCGCAAGTGTAAAATAAAGAAAAATGTGAGAGCTGCAGGTTCGAAGCCAAGCTAGCATGCGACACGAGCACAAATCATAAATTGACTTTGGCATCGATGAAGCAACAGCTGGTCGAACCTGCAGTACCGCATCTCAAACATAATAACACTTTGAAAGAGGATCATGGCCGACGGCGCCATCCGCCGGTTGCGTCCCCGATCGATGCACCGAGCAATCGGCAAGGAGCAATCGGCTAACTAAGTCTATGCAGAATCCTTCCGCGCTAACGCCAGAACAGTTCAGTCTCAAATGACCAAATCCCAGCGGTGAGCCGACACCAGACCGCACGTCGGCTGTTGGCAAACATGGAGTCATGCCCCCAAGGGAAAATGGCAAAGAGAAAAAACGATAAAGCGAAAAGCGGGAAGTTGATCACAAAGAAATTCGTGCAAGAAGCAAAGATAAGAGGCTCAAGGCCGAATGAGTTCATTACATCAGAACATCCCCAGTGGGTGTCCTTGAAATTTAGCAAAGTCTTGCGAAAGTTGCGGTAAAAGACATAAAGTTCGCTCGCTAGGCGTCGGGAACAGTAGAGGTCGGCAGCACGATCGAAGCAGTCGGAGCAGTGGATGCCGTTTGTGTAACGGTCGGAACTGTTGGCTCCAGCACAGTCGGACCCTCTAGCACAGTAGCCACCTCCGATTGCTTAGGCTCCGTCAAATCTTCCCGCGCCTTGGAGGGTTCCACATCAGCTGGCTTGGCACTTCTCCGTCCGAAGGTGGCCTTGGGTGAAGTATGAGACGAGCTGCTGTCGGATAAGTCATCGTGATAAAGATGAGAGCTTGAAGAGCGCGCAGGTTGACTGCCTTGACCTCCTCGGGCACGTCCGCCAGCAGAAGGGCTGTCGTCGGCTAGGGCAGTGATAGGAAGTGGAGCAATCGACATCCCGGCGTCGTCAAGAACAGGGGTGTATTCAGTATGAGGGAACCACCCGGCCATGGTCGTGGCAAGACGATTCACCTGGGTATAGGCCGTGTCAAGGAGGTCGGCTGCCCCGTCTCTCATAGTGTAAAGACGAGCCATACTCGGCTTGGGATACCAGCTCAGCACGGTCTGAAGCGCCATCTCGGCGCCAGTTCGGGCAGCTGTGTCAAGAAAAGCCTCGACTCGGCGGGGAGCGGCTTTCAGCAGCGTCAGCACCTGGTCATGAGTGGCAGTCGGGGCATCCCCTTGCTCCGAATCCTCGTCGTCGGAGTCATGTGTGCCTGCTGAGGATCCTTCACCATGGCGCAGGCGCCCGAGTGCTTGTTTCAGTTCAGCAGGCCCCCAAAGCAGCTCGTCAAGTTTTTGGACGCCCAGTTTGAATGCGAAGACGCTGCCAAGGATGACTGGGATACGAGCTTCGGTGGCAATGATGAAATCCCGGGGACTCCATCCTTCAGCTTCAGTCCTCACAGGCCAGCCTTCTTCGGCTCGGACTCGTTTCTCCTCAGAGACTGCGTGCTGAGCGGCGGACTCGGAGGCAGGCCAATGCTCTGTATCGGGAAGATAAATATGAGAAGAGGCAAAAGAGAAGAAACCAACAGGGGAACCGAGACAAGAGAGATGGCTCACCAGAAAGAAGAGAATCCATCTCACGAAGCCCCTCGAGATTAATCCGGGCCTCACGTCGGGCTTTGGTTAGCTCGTCATTGTGGCGCGGCGTCATAGTCTCCAGCTTGGCCACCGCGTCATCCCGTTCAGCTTGCATGGCAGTCCGAGCTGTCACCGCGGCATCACGCTCCGAGCGCAAGATCTCGGCAGTCGTGGCATGGGCCGAGATCACCGCCTCCAGTTCCGCTTTGTGACTGGCTCTGAGCGCAGCCATCTCACTTCGCTGCCGCTCGGCAGTGCGAGATAAATCAGCTTCGGCGGCTCGAAGGCGCTCAAGTTCCTTCTGAGCAGCGGCAAGCTCGGGGCCTTGACGGCCGAGCTGCTCCACCAGCTCGGCCACACAGCCCTGAAGAGCGGTAATAGTGGGCAAAGATGCGGCAGCAGCTGCAGTGTGGATCGGAGGAAAAAGTTAGAATCGGAAAATGAAATCGATCGGTCGGGAATCAGCAGAATTACCTGTCAGCTCGGCGACCTTGGCGGTCTGTTGGTTCACCTAAAGCTGAGCAGAGGCAAGGAGTCGCAAGCTGGCAGCATAAGACTCGAGCAAGGTCTCAAAAACCTTGCGTTTTTCCTTAGCGGCAGCCTGTGCATTGAAAGAGTCAGTAAGGAAGTTGACGAGATCAAAAGTCGAAAGAAGATCCGAGCTGATTGCACGCAATCGGCCCGAATCTCGGGGACTACACCTAGTGGGTGCGCTTGCGCGCACCCACTCAAGGGCAGATTCACCGATCTAAGGACGGTGTAGGAAAGAAAAAGTAAGAAGAAGATCCGAGATGATTGCACGCAATCGGCCCGAATCTCGGGGACTACACCCAGTGGGTGCGCTTGCGCGCCCCCACTTGGAAAAGAGGACTTACAGTGTGATTACGGTCGACGAGCTCGAGCTCCTAAAGCACGCCGGTGGAGAGTGCCTTCACTCGGTCGTAAGCTGAAGCCATAGTGCCATGGGATGCCAAGGGAAAGCAGCGCGAGGCGTCAGGCTCGGAGTCGGCAGGACTGGTGCGGGAGTAGGCCATTCGGAAGTGCTCACTAAATGCATCTGCGATTCAGGAGCAGCAGAGGAGGTCGTCGAGGTCGTCGTCGACATCGGCTGAAGGATTATAGCCTTGGAGGTAGCAGCAGTCGAGGGTGGCACCGAGGTGGCTGGCGGGGCAGTAGCACTCAGTGTCGGAGCAGTTGTTGAAGGAGGAGACACCGTCACGATCGGCGGGGTGGTCGTGATGATGGCAGTCAGGATCTGACCAGAGGACCGTGGCGGGGAAGGAGCTATCGGAGGGTCCGGTTGCAATTCCTCGGCGTCAGCGGACTCTAGGTCGACGATGTCCTTGGGAGCCACGGAAGCTGTGGGCAGAGGCTTTCTCGGAGGTTTGGCGACGTCGGCACGAAGCTTCTTAGCCTTGCGCTCGGCGTCCTTGGTCGAGAGAGGAACAATCGGCGGCCGTTTTCTGGTGGTGTCAGCATGAATGGAAGTGGTAGAAGGAGCTGGGCCGGTGAAGGCAGGGATGTCTCGGTCAATGTCGTCCAGGTCAATAGCAGCCCTGAGCAGAAAAGAGAGATAAGCAACAAAGGAAAGGAAAATGTCAAGGAAGAGCAGGAAGGAGAAATAATTACCCCACAGTCATCGGTGCCCTCGGGGCATCCGGAAGCGCAGAGGTAGGATATCCAGAGGAGCGTCCTGCAGAACGGGGCCGACCTTGGGCTTGGCACCGGGAGCTTTCCCGGTCTGCTGAACCCGAGTGCGCCCAGTCTGAGTGGCTTTCCCTCTCGGAGCGACCACCTCGACCGATTGATGAGCCGTTAGCTCGGGAGCGTTTGAGCGGTGCCTTCTTGGGGTCGGGATGCGAATCTGCACCGGAACCACCAACCTTTGAGGCGCTTTCATCATCACTCCATTCATCCAAAAATCGTTCGAAGGAGGAATCATGCATACCCCCTTGGTCGGCTGCACCGACGTCGGCGGGGTTGTCCTCGGCGTCGGAATTGGAGGCGGGGGAGCCGTCGTATTCAAGGTCGGTTGGGTCCTCCTCCTCGCGATCAGGGGCGAATTCGCCAGTGACCTGGCCGTCTTGCATCGCAACAGTCGCGATAAAATACTGAAGAATGAGCAAAGCATCAGAAGAGCGAATGAGAAATCGAGAAATCAGGCGAAGAGAGAAAGCAATCGGAGCATACCTCTGGAGGGTTAAATCCGCGGTGAAGGCACTTCAGGCCGAATCGAAATGGTTTAGGAAAGGGAGTGGTGGTGAGTTCTTTCACTCGTAGGTGCAACGCTCTGTTGCTCAGCTTCTTGGTGCAAATCCGAGTGGGATCCCTCCAAGTTGCCATGTCGCAGATGCGGTGCACTCGGCGCTGAAGCGGGAGCACTCGGACATGGATCCAGGTGGCCACGAGATCGTATGCCTTAAGGCCATCTTTCTCAAGCCAAGCAATCCAAGCTACCTGAGAGTCAATGTCGCAGTCGCCGACCCCAAGCTTGGTCGACCACTGGTATTTCTCCACCGGAGGAGCAAGATGGAATTTGGGCAAGTTGATGAGGCCGGGGCCCTTGCCAGGAGATCGGACGTAGAAAAAGGTGGTCTGCCAGTCTTTGACCGATTGAATGATGGCAGGGGACTCATAGCCCTGTTTGCTAGAGTAGAGGATGCAGCCGCCGCAGTCGGTCATCGCGGTTTCGTGAATCGGCGCGTTGTCTTCTCCGTCTGGGTTCGGCAACAGTCTCCCGGTCCGAGCCATGTGACCTCGGAGGTGGAAGAGGCGCTTCCACAGCCCGATGCTCGGCCGGATGCCGAGATAGCCTTCGCAGAGGATAACGAATCCCGACATCATCATGATGAAGTTGGCGGCGAGATGGTGCGGTTGCAGTCGGTGGAAGTCCAAGAATTTTCGGAAAAAAGTGCTCACCGGCAGCCCGAAGCCGCACTCGAAGTGCGCCATGAAAACCACGCGCTCGCCGGCGCGCGGTTCTGGCACAATCTCCTCACCGGGGGCACGCCATTGGATGCCAACCGGCATCTTGCGCGCGTGGAGAAGTTGGTGGATCTCGTTGTCGTTGACGGTGGAGCCTTTCCACCGGCCACGGCTGGCGGCAAATTTCTCGTCCGCGGCGGCCATGGCGTCTTCCAGGGCGGCGGAGGATGAGTCCGGAGAGAAGGGCGAGAAGAGTCCAGAAGCTGATGCTGGTTAAGGGAGGCGCGGCGGCGGCGAAGGGCGCAAGCGGGTTGCAGAGAGGCGGTGCGGTGCGGTGGCGCCACAAGCACGCTAGGCCAAGGTCGCCGGAGCAGAAGCACTGCGGCAGCGCGAAGAGGAGAAGTAGAGCGAGGAAGAAGAAGTGGAGATGAGCCCGAGGAGCCCCCTCCCCCGGTGGCTTATATGGGCGGCGGGGGCGAGTGGGATTGCAGGTGCGGCTCGTGTGGCCCGGTGTGGCCGCGTGTATCAAGAGAAAGTCGGGCGGTTTCGGTGCAAAAGATCATGGTGCAGAAGGCGAGGCGTGCGCATTAACGTCCCGTCGCACTTGGGTCGTGGGGCCCGGAGCATTAACTGCCCCGGGGAATCGGAAGCGACGTGCGACGTGGGTTGGTCAGAAGTTGGTCAAAGGTAACCGTTGGAGAAGCAATCGGTTGAGCCAGATCTCAGCTCGGCCAAAAGTTTGGCAACAGATCATTTATCAGAGAAGCACAAGAGCAATCGGCGAGATGGTAGTCGAGGTCGGAGAAGGTTTATCGAACCATTATTGGTCTGGTCGGCCGGGCAGAATCTCCGATCTGAGCGTTCAGATCGGATCGAGAAGTCCGATGAGGCCAGAGCAGTCAAAGCGCGAAGAGAAGAAAATAAAAACTGCAAGGGCCCCACAGTCAAGTAACCGTGGGACCCTTACAGCTTTAGGGGCTAGTGTCGGGGGAATGATACCCAGGTAGGGTCACCCAGACGAAAGCAATATTTCAAGACAAGGAGGAGGCCGATTGGGATGCTGCTGGGACGAGCTAGGAAGTCGCATGGCCGATTGCTCCCAAGCAATCGAACATGCCGAATGCAAGCAGTCGGCCCAGGCGCAATCGGCCCACTCCTCAATCGGCTCAAGAGTTGACCTTATCCAGGTCGGACGTCTCTGGTACAAGGTCATAAATGCAGGATCCCGAGAGATCCGGGTGGCAGTAAGCTAAGTCACTTCGCCGATCTGTCAGAGGAGTGTTTTCACTCTTTTCCTCTGAATCCGAAGACAGGACGACAAGACCAGAGGACGTAGCTCCACTGTTCATCATCATTACCTAGAAGCTACAGCATGGGTAACCGTTTGACAAGTCCGGATCAACCGGAGATTTGCAGTCGGTGGACCCCAACCGACGAGAGGATGACAGCTGGGGCCAGCCCCTGACTGAAATGACCGTAGTACCCCGAGCTCACACTATAAGAGCCCGGAGTACCCCTCCTGTGAGAGGGACGCCCCATTCGCATTTACTTCCCACGGTAGAACCCATAGAGAAGCAGAGGAGAGCCATGCCCACGGCAAATCTCTTCTTCCTCTGAGCAGCTCCATGAGCATTGATTGTACTTCGTGAGATCATTTATAGCAAGCAGACAAGCAGGAGTAGGGGTGTTATCTCTCAGGAGAGCCCCGAACCTGGGTACATCGTGGTGTCCTTCACCGTGTTTGTGCCCATCCCGATTCCGGCACCATCGACATCGTTCTCCCTCGAGTCTTCCCCTCTCTTTATCCATCTCTATGGCATCTGTTGTTACTAAACGACGACATGGGAATTACCGCGATCCCCTCGCACGGAGGCGACCGAAAGCCCGCTGCTCGCCAGGACGCCTTCCTAGCAGGGTCATCATGGTGCCACCGCACCCATGGCAGATCCAACGCTGCCGCCACCGCCGTTGCTGGCTCTCCACCGGCAACTACCACCCATTAGCACACCTCGCCAAGATCCAGCGTATGCCCTCGCCGCACACCCGCATTGTCTCCAATCACCAACCGCCGCACCTCCCGTGAGATGAACGAGACGCCGAGCCGCCGGCGCCAGATGCAGAGCTTCCCGCACCAAGCCTGCACGCCACCGCACCTGGCCCGCGCACGAGGGCCGCCCCGCGCCGTCCCGAGCAGAACGCCGCCGCCCTCAAACGCTGCCGGTTCGCCCTTCGCCACCCGAAGCACACCACTCCGCCCGACGAGGTGTAGCGCGCGCGTCGACCCGAGCGGTACGGCGCCGCCCGCGGCCAGCACACGGCGCAGCGCCGCCAGGAACTCCTCCGCCTCAGATCTGTCCGTCCCGCGCCGCCGGGGACCTGGAGAGGAGGTGAGATCCCCGCCGCCGCCGCCGCACGTCCGGGCTTCGCCCGACATCGTCCCTTGGCGACAGAGAGGGGAGGCGGGGTGAGGGGCTAGCGGCGGCGCTCTAGGGTTCCTCCGGTGGCACGGGGGACGGGGACGGGGTTGCACTGAAAACCAACTTTTTTTGCCCGCGCTGGTGGGCTCTCACCTCTGCTCTGCTCTCTGCATGCTTTACCATCAAAGTTTGCAAGAACCTAAAACAATTCTTCATAATCAATTTAACAAAAATTTAGACACTCTTTTTTTGTTTGATTTGATATGTTTTCCAGCGTGGGTGTAACGTGGATGTAGCAAAAGGTAGGTGCAGCCACAACCCCTTCCGTTTTCACAAGAAGATTTTCCCTTCCGTATAAAAAGAGAGAAGATTTTCCCTACCCCTCATCAAAAAACAAAAAACAAAACATTTCCCTGTTCTTCGCCGCCACCTACAGTACAGACCTACTTCTCCGATCGCATCTCAATTTCTCAAGGTTCGGTTTCTTCCACCGTCTCTTTCTTTCTCCTTCTTCTTTTCCCGTCAATGTTCACAGCCAGCCGCACTTGGCAATGCGTTCAAAATTCCTCACCATCTGAATCGTGCGTATGTGCGCTGAGTTAGGGCACGCAGTTCAAAACTCCTAACCGCTGTGGTGGCCGGCGATTCCTCCGTCGGCGGTCATCCCGCTCGCCCGTCCGTCCACCGTCCGCGCCCCCATATAATGCCGCCCGCGAAGACGGTGTCGACGTGCACGCCGGTGAAAGTGGAGGGCGGTCACGTGTTCGAGATCTGCGGGTACAGCCATCACAGGGGCATGGGCATCGGCAAGTGCATCAAGTCCGGCGCCTTTTCCGTCGGGGGCCACGATTGGGAAATCCTATTCTATCCCGATGGGCAAGACAACCAAGATCACATCGCAATTTACCTGGAGCTCCTGAGCAAGGACGCCAAGGTGCGCGCATCCTGCGACCTCAGGCTGGTCGACCAGAGCACGCAGTTGCCGTGTTCCGTGCACAAGAAGGATCCGAGGACGTTCATCCAAAATAATGATAGCAGGTTTGTTCCACCCAATGGCTCTTGGTTAATAAAAAGGGGCGAGTTCGAAGCGTCGGTTTACCTTCGTGGCGACGGCCTCGCGATCGACTGCGCCATCACAGTCATGAAGGGACCCCAGGTATCTGAAATCAAAGCACCCCCTAGAATCGAGATGCCGCCCTCCGACATCATGCAACATCTCGGCAGGCTGTTGGAAGCAAAGGAGAAGGCAGATGTCACATTCAGTGTTGCAGGCGAGACTTTCCCGGCACACAAGATCATCCTCGCCATGCGATCGCCTGTGTTTGAAGCCGAGCTCTATGGGCCGATGAGGGAGACAGGGACACAGATAGTAACCATTGAAGACATGCAACCTGTTGTCTTCAGGGCCCTGCTCTATTTCATCTATAACGATACATTGCCTGTTATTGATGATCTTGAGAAGGAAGGTCATATTGAAATGGTTCGGCACTTGCTTGTGGCTGCGGATCGATATGCAATGGAGAGGCTAAAGCTGGTGTGTCAAAGCCTCCTTTGCGAGAATATTGATGTGCAGACTGTGGCAACCACGCTGGGCTTGGCTGATCAACATCACTGCGACGAGCTTAAAGATGCTTGCATTGAATTTATGTCCACTTCACATGACATGGATGCTGTGGTGGCAACCCCTGGTTATGGAATTCTCAAAAGAAATTGCCCATATATCTTATTGGAAGTATTGGAGAGGAAAAGTAAGTTTCGCAAAACATAGATCAACAACTCGGTGTTACATTACTCTTAGAGAGTCTAGTTAATTACTCTCTCTGTCCCATAATATAAGACCATTTTGCAAACTATGGAGGGAGTAAATATGATTATGAAGTTATGTGAGTTACCATATGCTGGTCTTCTTCGGTTAGCTCGTCAAAAGTAGAATTTGTATATTGGTTAGATCTGTCTTTCTCTTTTGTGCACGCCATGTTTTTTTTGTCTGTTGATAGTCTGAATATATGATTATCCAGCCAGCATTTTGTGAATTTCCCGTTCTTACTAATCATATGAGCACTTATGGTTCTATGGAAATTTCATTTTTTGTGTACAAAATTTGTTGAATATGTGGGATCTTCCACATTATTAGGTACAACTATGATGTTTCAACCATCATGACAAAACACTATCAAACGTAACAATGTTGCTATGACAACAGCGTTGATATATTATATGTTTTCTTGAAATTTAATGTTTCAGAATTCATAGTATGCAATGCAAAACATAGTTCCAATGTGCCATGTGTATCCACAGATTACAATTTTTGATTTTGTGCCATTTATGTTTGTGAAAGCTAATGATCAGACATTCAGACTTCTAATACAACCAGAGATAAATTTTGAGGAATAAATTCTTTGTCAACGAACAACTATATATCTATTTTTGGGAATGTATTAGTTCATAGAGAATTTATGACTTCAGCTTCATAAGTTAGTGTTGAAGATCACTCAAACAATTACTCTACGATAAAACAAATTCGCGTTTATTGCACCGGCCAAGTCAAATTAATAGTTTATTAAAAGTTATCTGCCAATAATCATCTAAAATAAGTTACAAGTAAATTGTTCAGTTCTTATATCTTACTCTATCGTTGGATAACAAAATAATCCAAAGTAACTTATGTTGGGACTTTGTGATGCAAGTAATTAACATAGATAAGACAAAGTTGCCATATGCATTATTGGAGGCACTCCTAAGGTACACTGTCCTAATTGACAATGTACATTCAAGTGAGAAACCACACAACAAGCTAGGAATTTTGTAGGAAAAAAATTCTTCGGGGCCCTTTGGTTTGTAGGACTGGATTTCTATTCCTACTTACGATAGAAATCAATCGTTCACATTTAAAAAAATATAGCAAGTGCCATTTCTTTTTCTACAGAAATTGTGATACAAGTTATTTCACTTGCTATGAATTTTCTATTTTCATAGTATTCCTATTATATGAACCAAAGGAGACCGAAACCGACCGGGAACAGAATCATTATTACCAGTTTACCTAGTTTCCAGCTTATATTGTCCCCTGACAACTAAAAGCAAAGGTTTAGTCTGCAACACTTGGAGCAGTTTATATTTGTCAACTAGTAATGTCATCCTAGCTTCTTCATTGAATTTAGCGTATATGTCTTCTGTTATTGGTGGATAACTGATAGTGTATAAAACGGGAATACTTGGTATCCTGACTCTTTATTTCTTCCAAGGAGTTGATTTTTCCTTGTTTCTGAACAATCAAAGCTATCGCCGACACTTCTCCGGGAGCCGTCGTTTCCTTAAAATAAATTAGTTTCTAAGAGGGGCATTTCGGCCTCGACTAGGTTGAAGATATGCCTTTCGGTCTTCCCCGTGTCGAAAACTTCTTTTTATTTTGGAATTTATGTATTTTTCATCTCTTTTACGTTCACCCACCATTTCTATTTCCCATCATTCTAGTTCTTGCCCTTTCTTTTTCCTGCCATTCTCGTTTCTCCCTTTCTTCTTCTCGCCTTTTCTGCTTCACGCTAAGTCTTGGCCCCGCTAACTCTATAAAACCCACAATCCGCATATTGTGGTCATCAGTTAGTCACATATGATAACTAGTTAGCTATTTTTTCTATCATGTATGATAACTCCACTCACCCATTTACCTCAGTGATGAAAATGAATGTTATGAGAGGTGTCGTTAGAATGAAGTTGGGTCATAGGAGAGCTCTAGGGGTCCCTTTCAATGATTTAGTTAGTAGTGAAATCGAGCTGTAGAAGTTAGCTAAGGATGTTTGTCCTGATACGAACCATGAGGAATTTCAATAAAAACTGAAATGCATCCACGCAAACCCCATGCACTTACCTCTATAGCCCGGAGATGGCATCAGCTATTGGCCTTCTCAAATGCCGAGCTGTTGCCATGGCGGATAAACTAAAAATCTAGCGAACGTAATGTATCCATCAAACACCTACGCTTACCCTTATAACTTAGTGATTGCACCAACTTCAGACCAATCCACACTGGCCAGGCATTGTTATCACAACAGACCATATAAAGTGCCACAAGGTAAATAACCCAATTCAGTGAGGGCTCTACAACGAATCGAGCCTCACCATGGACTCTATTAATAGATAACATCACTAACTCATAGCATGCTATCGAACAGTGACACAACAAGGAGGCAGGGACATTTTCAAACGCACATAACCCATAAAAAACCAACAAAGGCACAATTCCATTTAGGCATTGTTATATTACCTAACCCACTTATTTTCTCTTGTAAACACTCCACATGCTTATTGTGGCAGAGGCCGCAATTCAGAGTGAACCCGTGTCAACTCACACCACCCTGCAGCAAAACACGCCTCCTCCTCCAAGGATGGATACAAGAAGCCCTGATCTATGGGAGCCTTCTAGTAGTGGACAAGAGGAATGATCTCCATGGCAGAGTAGTGGGACTTCATTATCGCCATGACTTCTCGAGCACCCTTGAAGGCGGCCGACTTCTTGTAGAAAGCCAGACGATCATGAACATCGATAGCATGGCCGCATGGGCGATGAGCTCCTGCAGAGAGGCCTCTTTCTTTTCGTCCTCCGAAAAGAGGTCATCTACCAACGACGGTTACCACACCCTTAGATGAAGAAGAGGCGAATGCCACTATTGATGGACAACTTCTTTCACAGCTTGTGGGTGAGGTGACGGAGGTGGGATTGGATGAGGACGAGCTAGGATCCATTTATGATCTGCATGCTTTCGGCCGGAAATCCAATACCGCCAAAGACAAGAAGAATAAAAAAATAAGAAAGTATACGAAACAACCAAAATTTCCAATTGTTCCCTAATGAATGACATCTTCATGAATAGCAGAGGTCTTGGTGACTTGGCTAAACATTTGAATATTGCTCAATATGTTTGGGATCATAAATTGGATTTTTTGGCTATTTCGGAAACCGGGAGACGGGATTTTCCAGTGAGTGTCCTAGATCGCCTTTCAGGTGGCATGGACTTTACTTGGCATTCTATCCCTCCTCGTGGCAGATCTGGCGGCATTCTACTCGGTGTACTTTCAGACTCCATGGAAGTGTTAGCTTATACGAGTGGGGAATTTCATATAAAATTCCACATTCGTAACAAAGTTGATGGTTTCATATGGAGCCTGGTTGCCGTGTATGGTGCTGCTCAGGAGGAGCATAAGGCTGCTTTTTTGCGCGAATTCGTGAACCTAGCGAATAATGATCCACATCCTATATTAATAGGTGGAGATTTTAATTTACTACGTGTGACGCCCCCAAAATCAAACTGTGTACAGTAATCATACACGCAAGGTACACGATCGAGATCAGGGACTCACGGTGAGATATCACAACACAACTCTACAAATAAAATAATACAAGCTGTTTAATACAAGCCAGGGGCCACGAGGGCTCGAATACAACAGTTCGAGAGCACAAAGTTAGCGGAAGCAATAGTATCTGAGTACAGACACAAGAATACAAGGTTGCCTTAAGAAGGCTAGCACAAAAACAACAACGATCGAAAAGGCGAGGCCTCCTGCCTGGGAACCTCCAAACTACTCCTGGTCAAAGGGGAACTCGACGTCGTAGAAGGCATCGGGGATATCCTGCTCCTAGGCTCCAACGTCGACTGCAGCGGCCGATCAGGCAAAACAAAAAGGGGGGAAAATAAAGCAGGTGAGTATCTAGCATACCCGCGAGTCTTACGTCCGCTACTAAGCATTTATGCATTGTATCAAATGGAAAGGGAGGATATATATAGTGGACTGCAAGATAGAAGTCAGAGCAAGGATAAGAAGCTAGGCCTATCGAAGACTAGCATCTTCACGCAGTTCTTGCAGCATGAGGTAAGAATCAGCCAACAGTTAATATAACAGTAATGAAAGTAACAATGCAGCAGAAGTTGCTGCAGCATTGTATAATAATAAGTTGTAATCATAATTAACAATGCCTCCGAGTTCCCCTCCTCGACATCCCCGCGAGGAAAAAAACCCGGAACCAACAGTTTAATAGTAGTAGTTTGTAGTGGTAGGATCTGGCTTCAGCATAAAGCGTCCTGTTACCGTGGACACGGCTATTCGAATAGATTATCTTCCCTGCAGGGGTGCACCGGTGTCATACTACACGCTCGGATCTCCAGGGTGGCGTACACCTTGTTAGGGAACACCCCACCGAGGCTATCCGACACGCCGAGGCCCATCCTACGGCTCATCAGAGAGGTCCCCGCCGGTCTACAGCCCTAAGTGCAAGGGGGTCATGGGCCTATCACCCCTCGCTCTCCGGGTCGTTGTGAGGCGGGAGATCCGTACACCACAGGTGACGAATAGTCCCGGCCACAATGCTGAACTGGACGTCTTTCAGAGCTTTCGAACGAGACCACAACGCGGAGGGCCCACACCGTAATCCCACGTATAGGTAGTGCGTACAAGCCAAAAGGCTACTCAAGTCATCCGCCGAACCCGTTAAGCATTTTATTAATTTTCTGCCGAGACAACCGTTATCGTTGCCCCTTACTGAATGAGTCGCGGACAACGACAGCAGTCAGGACCACCAGTAACATCGGTGCCTGCCCTGACGTCCCACTAACTCATGCGGTTACCAACAAGGTGAACCGTCTCCTTACCTTGTCTCGCGTTTGCTCCAAAGAGCTCGACTTTCGTACAACAGGATATCTGTCGGCCACGAACAGTACCAGGCCCGCCGCACACCGGTGGAATACACCTGACCTGTCGTTCCGCTAAGATACCCTGCGCGGGCACCGTTGGGTCACCCGACTCCTTACCTTTTAGCAACCAGGAGGAATCACCCTCGATGGTACACTTGAAGATGTTCGACCGAGACATCAGCGGAATGAACTAAAGAGGAATATTACCGTATCACCCCGGTGGTGCCGAGACACCAGCGGAATGAACTAATGAGGAATACCCTCGTATCATCCCAGTGATGCTACGCTACTGAGCCGACGAGAGTGAAATACGAGTCCGTCCACTCGTAAGTCAATCTCGAAGCGACTCGAAAGAGTCTCGCCGTTGTAGGTTCCCTAGGGCGTCTGCATTGATCCGTACCTGTTGCAGTTATAATATATCGTTTCCGCGATCACTCCCAGAGTGATCACAGCCCGCTATCTAATCCTAGCTAACAATGCGCAGGGTTTACTGCTGAATATAATATATATATATATATTTAAGGCAACATAGGATAAAGGAAGGTACATCAAGGGGCGACAAAAACATGTTATGCAATTGAATAGGATTGTAACGTAGCAGCAGCATATGCCTAGTGCAAGAAATGTACGGAAAGATAGGCGATATCTGTGGAAGGAAAATGGCTTTGCTTGCCTGAAAGCTCGACGGTAGGGGTACGGTCGTCGACGAAGTAGTCGTACTCAACAACGATGTAGTCGCGGCAGCAACGAGGTCTATCGGAGAATAAAGGGGGGGGAGAAACAATAAATACAGAACAATAATAGCAATACAATTGTATGACATATCAGATATAAAGCAACGGGGCTCTAACGCAGTGTTAAGTATTTTAGTCCGAGCGGGAATTTATCCGGGGATGACACATCAGTACCGGTTGATCATCGGACAGGGTGTCCGGAGGGGGGGAGGTACCATGTCGGAGGTGTCGTGGACATCCGACACATGTATGGGTGGTGTATCCGGGTTAGTTGATCTATTCCAAACAACGTTCGTGTTCAGAACAAATTCATCCGGATATTTAACAGTACCGGAAAAATCATCGGACAAACGGTCCGGAGGGGGACGGTTCGATGTTCGGTATGTTAGAGGGGTGTGGTAGACAAACAGATAGCGTATCCGTATTCGTAATATTTTTCTGATAAATTTTGATGTATAAATTGTTTTCATCGGAGTTACGGTTTAAAAGATATCGATTTTCAAAGTTTTATTCAATTTAAATTAATTTTCTGAATTATTTTTATTAGAATAAACAGTAACCTTATCCACAAGTGGTTGACTGGTCAAACCTGACCAGTGGGTCCCACTGGTCAGCCTCACATTTTTAATAATTCAAAATTAATAGAAAAATGACAGTGGGGTCCCACATGTCAGTGGGACATTACATTTTCCAATTTAATTAAACTAACTACTTACTGGTGGGGCCTAGCTGTCATTGACACATAGGTTTAATTAACAGGTATTTTAATTAATCAGATAGTTAAGTGGGGCAGGACCCACATGTCATACATGCATATAACTAAACAGACTTTATTTAAACTAACCCTTAGTCATTGCAGCTATTTCATCTGGTCTACTAGAGTAGAGAGATCTCTCACTTCACTGCACATCGCACTAACTAATAGCTAGCCGCCTCACGGATCACCTTATTATGTGCAGCTAAAGCGGGGTGTGTGCATTGTTCAACTAGAGCCGAGGAGGACAAAAGAATAAGGAACAATAGGTTCGCTACCCGATTTCAATAGTTTCCTTGATTTGAAATCAATCCAATATCCTTTCGAGAATCTAGAGTGATATCAACAACCTCCTAGTTGAAGTACAGACGAGGAAGCAGCCTATTAGTTTCAGTCCAGTCCAGGAAAGGAGCGGAGCCTATTGATATAGCTTAGTAGAGCTTCGCCATGATAGCAGTTTGTTTTAACAAGTACTGTGGCCCCACATGTCATAGTGTGACTAGGGGGAGGCTTGTTAGAATGGGGATTAGCCCACAGCTCCAACCAGAGCTCGTCGGCGGCGAGATGGCGCACGGCGGCGAGACCAGCCCGGCCAGGGGGGAGGGCACGGCGGTGCCAAGACAGAGAGGCGAGGCGGAGCGCCCTCGGGCCGGTGCGGCGGGGCACACAGCCGCGGTCAGAGGGGTAGCCGGGGCGTGGCCATGGCGTCCACGCCGACGGGGCAGGGGCGGCTGGGGAAGCGCGTGTGCGCGAGGGCGGGGGAGGGGGAGGCGTGGCCATGCGCGCGTGCGCACGAGGGCACGGCCAAGCGCAAGGTGAGCGCGGCGAGCTCGGACGCGCGCCATGGCGACCGTGGTGGTTGCGGGCACGAGGACGACGACGGTCTACGGTACATGCATTCAATTCGTGCGGGGAACGGGGGGAACTGGAGGCGGAGCTCACCAGGATGGTGATGCCGAGCTTGGGGAGGCGTGGGGAGGCCTGCCGGGACGGCAATCGACGACGAGGCGGCACTGCCGTGGCGGGCGGGAATGGAAAATTCGACGTCACGGAGCGGTGCTACGGCTTGAGCTTGAGGGTGGGAGAACTAGAGGAGGGTGGTGGTCGTCATGGACACGCCGGCACGAGACGGCTTGGCCGTCGGCCACGACGAGCACGGTGGCGCGACCGCGATGAGCACGGGCGGGGCTCAGGTAGAGGGAGGGGCGCGATGGCGCGAGATCCGCCGGAGGGGCGACTAGGTTTAGGGTTCCAGAGGGGCGCAGGGGGTGAGCACTTGAGGCCGCCGGCCAGCCGGCCGATGGCGTCCACGGCGACGGCCATGGCCGTGGCACCGTGCGATGCTCGCCACGATGCCCCGTGAACAGAGGTAGGAGGGAGGGGGTGGGGGTTGGGATGTGCTTGGCCCAGTGGGGGGGGGGGAAGGGGAGTGGGCCGGGGGGGGTGGGCTTCGCCCCGAGCAACATATACTTCTTTTCCGTTTTATTTCTCAGTTGTGCATATTTCCTTTCTGTTCTATTTTATTTGGCAAGCAGTTGATTTTTGTAAAAGGCCAAACTAGTTCCACAATTAGTGCTACACTTTATAATAATACCACAGAAAGTATGGGACTAAAATAAAATTATTTGCAATTTTGTTTTATTTAAAAGGGATTAAATGCCAGTGATTTGGCACTGTTTTGATTTGATTAAATTAGTACAACATTTTAATAAACTCATATTTCATTTTTAATATGACCTACTGATTATTTGGCATTTTATAAAATTGGTTGCATAATTTTTAAATAATCTTTAATTTTCCACTTGTTTATTATTATCCCATGGCAATTAATAATGTCCTAGCTATTGTTTTTATTTCATTTATTATTGCTAATTCACTTTAATTAAAATCTAATTCATATTAAGGTGACCCACTGAGTAATTACAACTGATCAAAGTGGTAGCATCATTTATGGTTTACTATGATTTTCATTCTCAGTTAAATTCCCATGACAAATTTGATAACCCCGCAACATGGGTTTTATAATCATCAATGGCTTGGGATCCTGCAAATGACTAGGGTTGATTTGGTTTATCCAAGCCCAAGTTGATTGACATGCATCCACAATTCTTGGAGCAAGATTTATAATCCACATGTAATTGAAAATTTTATCGGGGTCGGAATTTGAAAGAGCTATGATACAAGGTGATCATGGCTTGATCAGTTACAGTGATGACCAGGAACAGTGAAATCACTGTAGTGATTACTATACTGGATCTGAGGGTGTTACACTACGGTTCCCACACGAGAAAAGGAAGGGGAGATTCGATAATCATTGGCCTTTCTTGTTCAATGCTGTCATTGACAGTTTGGACTTGAGAGAGGTACATATGACAGGTAGATGATTCACCTGGGCGAATAGTCTACCTGAGCCGACATACGAGAAACTGGACCGTGTACTGATGAGCACTGATTGGGAAGACAAATACTCATTAGTAACAGTACGCACCCTTGAACGTATCGAGGATCTATCGGATCATGCCCCTCTACTCTTATCAACCGGAACACTAAAACCAAATGTGCGACACCGCTTTAAATTTGAGTTGGGATGGTTGCTGCTTGATGGTTTTGATGATATGGTTAAAAGGGTATGGTCAGCTCCGGTCCCGGGTAATAGTCCTATTCGAAGATGGAACGCAAAAATATGTAACTTGCGTAAATATCTTTGTGGATGGGCCAGGCACACAACCGGGATTCTAAAAAAAGAAAAGGAGCGTTTGTGTACCATCATTGATGAGCTTGACCGCGCGGCAGAAACATGAGTGCTAACCCAGCAGGAGATTGAGCTTAAAAGCCAATCCAATGCGGAGGTGGCACGAATGCTGCGAGAGGAAGAGCTCAGATGGTACCAAAGATCAAAATCTAACCTCATTCTAAAGGGAGATGCGAATACGAAATATTTCCAGAATGTTGCCAACGGCAGACATAGGAAAAAGAGTATTCATGCTCTGAACCAGGATGAAGGTATGATTGAAAGCCAGGAACAGCTCAAGGCTTATATTACAAGCTACTATAAAGGACTGTTCGGCGCTCCAGCTGAAGATATCTTGACCGTGGATGAGACTCGGACGGAGGACATACCCCAGGTCTCTAATGAGGAGAATAGATTTTTAAATTCTCTCTTCACTGAAGAGGAGATTAAAAAGGTGGTCTTCCAAATGGAGCATAATAAGGCTCCTGGGCCAGATGGATTTCCGGCTGAGTTTTACCAACACTTTTGGGATGCCATTAAGACGGACCTTCTTGAGTTGTTCCAATGTTGGCATGTTGGACAACTTGAATTGTTTCATCTTAACTTCGGGTAAATTGTTTTGTTACCTAAGGTTTTGGGGGCAGAAAGGATACAACATTATAGACCAATATGCCTTCTTAACGTTAGTTTCAAAAATTTCACGAAGGTCGCAACCATTAGATTAAATTCGGTGGCTGATCATGTGGTTAAACCTACACAAACAGCTTTCATGCAAGGAAGTAATATACTCGACGGAGTCGTGGTTTTACACGAGACCGTTCATGAGATGCACACCAAAAAGCTTAACGGAGTCATTTTCAAGATTGATTTTGAAAAGGCTTATGATAAAGTGAAGTGGTCGTTCCTCCAACAAACTCTGAGAATGAAAGGTTTCTCAGAGGAATGGTGTGCTTTGATCCATAGTTGTGTTTTGGGAGGAAGTGTTGCCGTGAACATCAATGATGAAATCAGACGTTTCTTCCAAACCAAAAAAGGATTAAGGCAAGGTGATCCTTTATCTCTCATATTGTTCAATATTGTGGCTGATATGTTAGCGATCATGATCGAACGTGCCAAGCTAGACGGTCAAATTGAGGGAGTAGTCCCACACCTAGTGGATGGGGGACTATCTATTCTTCAATATGCGGACGACACAATTCTTTTTATGGAACATGATCAAGATAAAGCAATGAATCTGAAATTAATATTATCAGCATTCGAGCAGTTATCCGGATTGAAGATTAATTTTCATAAAAGTGAATTGTTTTGTTTCGGCGAGGCCCAGGATGCAGCAGCTCAATATGCCGAAATATTTGGATGCGAGCAAGGTCAATTCCCTATTAAGTATTTGGGAATACCCATACATTATAGGAGGCTGACTAATGCATAATGGAAGCACGTCGAAGAACGTTTGCAAAAAAGACTAGCTAGGTGGAAAGGGAAGTTGTTGTCCCTGGGTGGAAGATTGGTACTCATAAATTCAGCTTTAACCAACATGGTACTGTATATGATATCATTCTTTCAGCTACCTAAAGGGGTCTTACATAGATTGTATTATTTCCGATCAAGATTATTTTGGAAAGGGGACAACGAGAAGAAGAAATATCGACTCACCAGGTGGAATGTCGTTTGCCGCCCGAAGGACCAAGGGGGGTTGGGTATTCATGACCTTCAGGTCAAGAACTCGGCTCTCCTCGGTAAGTGGCTCTATAAGCTATTGACTTCAGATGGTGTATGGCAAACGCTACTTAAGAGAAAATACATTGGCACAAAAGCGTTATCTCAGGTTCTATGGAAGCCTGGTGATTCACATTTTTGGGCTGGTCTCATGGCGACAAAGAAAGACTTTTATCGCTTTGGGGTTTTCTACATTAAGGACGGGTCGGAGATAAGATTTTGGGAGGATAAATGGCTAGGAAATGCCACACTCCGAGATCAATATCCGGTACTTTACACCATTGTGCGACATAAGGGAGATACGCTGGCCACTGTCTTGCAAGAGTCACCCCCTAATGTTGCATTCAGGAGAGACTTAATCGGTCCCAGACTAGCGTCTTGGAATGCCTTGCTCCAACGGTTAGCGGTAGTGCAACTGTTACAAGGCCACGATGAGTTTCGATGGAATCTCAATAGGAATGGAAAATTCACTGTGGATTCTATATATAGGGCGCTTGTCCAACCTGAAATACCAGTCGATAATAATTATAAAATATGGCAACTGAAGATACCTCTAAATATCAAAGTCTTTGCATGGTATCTTCGAAAAGGTGTCATTCTAACGAAAGATAATCTTGTCAAGAGCAAATGGCAAGGGAGTAAGAAATGTGTTTCAAGTGCTAATGATGAGACAATAAAACACCTATTCTTCACCTGCAAGGTTGCACGTTCTATTTGGTCGGCTATCCAAATGGCATCAAACTTATATCAACCCACATCCGTTGCTAATATCTTTGGCAATTGGCTCAACGGGTTAGATTGTAAGCTTAAAACCATTCTTAGGGTAGGAGTGCTTGCCGTAATATGGTCGCTCTGGCTAAGTAGAAATGACAAGATATTTTCTGATAAAAAATTCACTTGTTTGCAGGTTCTTTATCGATGCACGGGTATTCTCCGTTCGTGGTCCATCTTACAACAGGTGGAATATCGAGGCCTTTTTATGGAAGTGTGTGCACGACTGGAAGCGGTGGCGAGGGATATTTTTATCCAGCATGGGTGGCCGCTTGATCTACGCATAGAGCTACCTTGAGAGGCGATAGTTCTTATCTGTAACTTGTCGCATACTCTTTTCATCCTTTTCATTTCGGTGACTTGCGGCTGTGTGCATATTAGCTATGCAGAGGTCGGGTGTACTTACTTAAAATATTTGAGTAATAAAGACCTTTATCCAAAAAAATCTACCAACGACGTAAGAGCATCTTGCACCATGGGACCGAGCCCCCTCAGATGCTTCTCCGCATTGTTTGTGAGATGAACGCGCATCGATGATTTTGCGTAGGGGCCCGTGTAATCATATGCGTACGTGGCACGGGTATGAACAACCGCAAACCACCCTAAAAAACCCCGCAAACCACCCTGTTTGATTTCGGTTTACGCGCATGTATGCGACTGTTTACCGTACTACATTGAATGGAAAAATCACCTGAACAAACCAGTGCAAACATTTAAAAAGCAAGTCACAAGTTGGAAAATACAAATTATTTCACACACACTGTAATTTTGGCATATCATTTCTGACTAATCTTCTGCTCGGGTGCTGAGTAGTTTGCCTATCGCGAAGAAAAGCGAATTGTACATGAATAAACATAAGGTTCACCAAACTTCTCTTCTCTTATTTTGTTACATATCACGAAGCAAAGGGACTAATACATGAATAAACATAGGGTTCACTTTAAAATTCTTTGTGTATGTACGGAGGTTAACATGAATGTCCATGGGTCCGCAGTTGATTATTGGCTATCGACAAAAGACTGTTGTCCTATGTCTAGAAGATGTTCTGAGTCATGTCCGCATAATAACGAACCTGTTGAATCACACACTTAACGAGCAATGCTCTATTAGAATACTAGAATGGAATAAGGTATAGTGGAAGTAAAACAGAATAGTTCAAACTGGCATTGGAATAGTAGTTCTGATTGTTTAAGGATATTTAAGGAGCACCTAGGAATGATCCCATATGGTTCCAGAACATATGAGAATGGTACCAGTGAAATCCCGGATCATCTGAAATGGTTTCCGAATAATCGCTGGGAGTTCCGGCAACTTTCGCGGTCATCAGATATCTTAGAATGTTTCTAAACCATCCTGAAAGGTGCCGAAAGGTTGTGGACAGTAGCATGCAAGTCGAACCCACCTTTCCTTAGGGGGCAAGGTGCCCACCAGGGGCTGGTCGGCAAGGAGGAAGGGGCACACCAGGTGGGAGGGAGTCCTACTAGGACTCGAACTCCCACTTGGGGAAGGTTTCTCCTAGGAGGACTCATCCCCCTAGGTAGGCCGACCTGCCCCCTAGCCTGCTATATATATAAAAGTAGGGGCAGGGGAGGAGGCACAAGACACACCATATCCCCAAGCCCATGCGCCACCTGTTGCCCCATTGCTCCACGTCTAAACCCTGTTCTAATATTCATTCTAGATCGGAGCCCGTTAGGTCTTTCTTCCTCTAGTTTTCTCGGTGGTGTTCTTCTCTAAACAGTGGAGCGCTGCTGGAATACTTCATCAACACATGTGGATACCGATAGAGGGATCTGTTGGGGTGCGCAGCGGAAAACACAAATTTTTCCTAACTAGCGTTTCCCATAACCCAAGATCTAGCTAGCCGTATTACCGTAACGGAAAGGAGTGCGGAATAACATACCTCGGGGTGTAGTCCGTTGCGCGGGAAACGTTCTCGCAAACGTGGTTGATGTAGTCGATCAAGGTTCACAGCCCCCTGGTTGTGTTGAGCACCCGGATGGGTGTAGTGCCACACGTGTAGCACCTCGTAGTACTCACACACATACGAGACTCGATGACGACCTCCGTTCTCCGATCCAGCGAAGGTGGCGGAAGCAGACCTCCGGACGGAGCTTCGGCAGCACGACGGCCTCTGATTCTAGCAGAGATGCCTCAATCCCACTATAGGTCCCAAACAAGGGGGCCCACCGTGGAAGAGACGAGGAAGGGGAGAAGATCGGAGAAAACCGATCTCAATTCGGAGTAATATTTATTTTCTCACGAATTTCTGTGTATTAAATATGTACACCCTGCCCATCTATATATAGGCAGAGGAGAGGGAGTCAACCCCTCTCCCCTAGCAAGGTGGGACTAAAGTCCCTTGATAGGGAGAGGTGACCGACCAAGGGGGGGAGGGGTGCGCCACCCTCATGGGCCCTAGGGCCCATGGCGCCTCCACCCTCTATCCTTTTTCTTTTCCCCTTTTATTTCCCCTAATGGGCCTCTTTCATAAATAAGGCCCATATCACTTTTTAATTATAAATCAAATGTTTTTAATTATTATTTCAATTAATTAATAACTAAAACATATTATTCCTTCTCCCGGTGCTACGGAACACCTTCCGGCTCACTCCGAAACTCCTTCGGGTCAACACAGAACTTTTCCTGTGCTGCTTCCTTTATTCTCCGGTAACTCCGATAGTTCCGAAAAGGTCTCCGATTTCATCGAGCCCTGAAGTGTGTTACTCTACGGTCCGAGAACACTCCAGTCATGACCGAGATGAGGCTACGGTCAATGATCATCAGCGGGACCTGGATGCCCATAATGACCCCTATGCATTCCGGATATCAACACCGATTGGACCTTACGTCGTATAGCATTCCCTTTGTCAGCGATACTGGATTGTTTTCGAGATTCGATCAATGACATCTTATGTCTGGTTCAACCACGTTCTGAACAAATTCTTATTCACTCGTTCCCGTGATATTCATCCCTGTGACCTAGTCGCACCCTGCAGCTTTATGGATGGAATCTCACCGAGTGGGCCCCGAGTATCTATCCATTACATGGATTGACAAATCCCGCTCTTGTAACAATACTCCTCAACATATCTCCACGGAATACCCAAGATACAACCGTTATGACCCGCATATTTCAGTCAGGTGGTGGGATGTAAGTCAAAGCATCCGAGTAGATAGCAATTATGCACGTACTCACGGTCAAAGGAACGGTCTACTACGTTCTGTAATTACAACACCGAACCTTCATAAGATTGATCATGCTGTAATGCTTACTTTGGGTAATGTTCATCACGTCACTCATCCAGTGAGGTGACCTCATAGTCAAGAGACTTAATTGTCCATGATCACGAAACCACGACCATGATGTTGACCATGAACTAGTTATTGATATAGAGGCTAACTAGGAACTCTAGGGTTTTCTATACCACATCTGTATCATTGTTTGACTGATACATTTCTAGCACAGTATGAAACTGGTTATGAACTTTCTTAGATATATTGGAATAATCATATATTATTTGCCTCTAGAGCATATATCCAACAATCTCCCACTTGCACTAGAGTGCTAATAATCTAGCCGCATTTTCCCAATCATAACCATCTTATCACATAAGTGTTCATTGATCATGCATGCTCATGGAAGAGGTTTCGTCAACGAAACTGCACCAATTCAGATTCGTATGTTTCGTTTGCAACTGGTACAGGTCAACCCCTTTTGACATACCACTCATTATCATATAATGGTTGGATATAAGTTTCGCGGGAGAGTGAGACTATTATTTCACAGTATCCTTCAGTGATCCTTTGGTTCAGTCTTCAGAAGACTTATCCAGCGTCACATATATTGGGAAATACACTCAGCTAGAAGTCCAAACTTCTTACGCCAAACTTTTATCCAGACGTCTACTTTCTTAAGTAGTATTATGTTTGTAGTGTCGTGAATCTTGCTCACATTTCTTTCATGTCTTTGGTGATGTCTCTAATACCATATAGGCCCATAATATGGCTTGCAATTGTAATCTTGCGTTACATTCAACTCTAGTATCTTTCTATACTTTAGAGCATAGTCTTCAGTATTCCTCATATACTGAATTCATGGACTTTATTCAGATTCTGTGTTTTACTCCTAAAGCACATCGGAATATGTTCTTCTTCCAAGAACTTTTGAGTTATTCTGTTGTTGGATTCACAATGCATGTTATATGGTAGAATCATATGTCAAAGTACATATGAGATCACATGTCCTAGTACACGGTGCATCTCTATTCTTCCATCAAGACATTGCTTGTGATATTTGGATTTCATCCGTTATATAATTTCTAGCTACAAGAACATGTTTCTTGTCTAGAAGATTATTCCAACTTTTATTTGTTTCATCATACGTATCTATCAACGTGTGATGTGTTTAGTACTTCATATTATATCTACCTTATGTTATATATATATATCATAATGCATATACGTGTATATGAGACGATTCTCCATATACATATATCATTCGCATGTCCATATATACATACACGTGATCATTCTCCACATATGTCATAACATGCATGTCTGAGATAATGATCATGCTCCCACTCAAATATATCCATCATATACTCATATATTTGTGGTTCAGCTTTCATCAAGTCATTGTATTGTTACTATGTCTTACATAATGACAATGTTCCCAAAGCTCCCACTCAGAAAATGCCCTCCGCATTCTAAGTTTCCGGAAGTCTTCAAAGCTCCCACTCAGTTTCATGAAACTGCAGGCCCACTCAATAGGTCATTCACAAAAAATCACTTGATCAAATCAAGGTTGATGGTTCTTGTCTTGAGGTACTACAGTCCATCCTTCCAACGAAATAAACCTTCGTAATGCCCATTGCAATTCTCTTTCAAATCGCAATTTGACTGAGACGCAATTTCAGGCTATGGTCCATTGTAGTGTAAATGAAATATTTTATTGATTAAAGCGTTCCTACGTTTCCGCAGTCAATCACCATTGAACTTTGGTCATAACCGTTTTATGAACCAAAATTATGCCTTATACCCGTTACATTATTCTCAATAACTTTCCAGTTTGTCGAGAATATGAAATAACCGATTTATTTCACAGAACGTGAGCCATCCTATATGTAACTCAATATTATTTCATTTATCCTCGTGTTCTAGGCTACCATCATTCCTTTGCGTTTCAAGCAATGTTATTCCTTTTGTTTTATTAAGAAGACTCATGATTATTGTTCTGTACAGAACGTATTCATGACAACCTTCTAAATTCAATTAAGGCTTCAACTCATATACCAAGACCAATCGTCTTTGGCATATCCTTCCTTTTACATTGTTGTTACAGCGGAACACGCTTCCGTTGCAATACTCTGATATTCTGAAGGCAAGGTCTAGTACCTCGGTCAAAGTTTCCATTATCTCCCATTGGATCCGTGTAGATAAACTACTTCTCACACTACCAATTAAGCAATACAAGTTTTGCTATTCGGGGAGAATATGTAATTTCAATCGCTTGCTATTTTGGTACAAAGAAATTATTTCTTGAGAAACTTTCTAACACCATCATTTATGGAGCTATCTTGTCTCATTAGATATGGGATGGTTTCCTAATTCATGAAGTGGGTGTTTTAACTTAATGAATTAAACAACCTTGTTCGTTATTAATTTTAGTGCAAGGGGAAAGAACGTTTTAGAACATACTACAGTTTAGTATGACTACGAATGGTTTAAGTAGTCTAGCACTTTCAACTTCCATCGTAATTTGTGGTACAATTTCCACAAGTCTCCCATTATGTCAACTTTAATACTTATCACTCATATCATAGCTTAGTGATTTGTATCCTTATATTCTTACTTCACACTGTGATTCCTAAATCTCAGTTTTATGATCTCAATTGAATATAAGCTTTCAATTAATCATATGAAGTATTTAATGATAACTCATGTGCCCATTTAGTATATCATTTATGTATAATGATTGGCACAAGTTCTACTTGCTAGAACCTTGTGTTGGTCATATTTATTGCAGAGGTTCATAGATCGTGTATCTAATCCATCTCACGCAATCAAGTTATGACTTTCATTCGGTAATGAATACACAAGCTAATAGATCATACATTTAATGAATTCATCAGTTATGAAATCAATTTATGCAATCAGATCTTTGACTTGTTGTAATCAAGACAACTTTATCATTAAACATTGAATATCACTTGACAATAACAGTAGTATTATAAATGTTTTCTATCATATTATAAATCAAGACGTAATAAAGTATAATCACACTTTATTCATTTAACCAGAACAACTGACTTGTCTCATTACATGAATAACTTTGTCTCGCGAGATGCAAGACACTCAACTAAGTGTTCATACTATAATGATTACATAAGATTTATCTAATACTAAAAGTATCTCCTATGATAGATGTCTCGGTGGAATCCATGCTGGCCATCAACTGACTTGGTTGCCATCAATCCTCGATTTCACCTCTTCCCGTCCATGCAACGGTAGGTCCTGTTTTCATAAAACAGAATAAGTATCAGATACTCATTTACTGCATGTGTTGTATAAAGGGGAACAAACATTTATAAAGTACATCAAGTATATACATTCTCAATCGACCACTTCTCCTTCAATGGGTTCAACTTCCAGATACTGAAGTCTATCCATGAAGTCAGAGAACTCGAGGCTTTCACCCCTGCCGACATAGCCATGGACATGGTCTATATAGCTCGGTGGAAGTGAGTGCAACACCATGTATATCGCAGACTCATTTGTGGTCCAATAGTCGAAGTCATCTACGAGGCTCAGATGTATCTCATGCATCTTGGCCAGGTGTGCTTTCAAACAAGAGCCTTCTTCCATCTTTGTAGAGATAAACTCATTTTCTAACTCAAATCTGGCCACTCTAAACTGATGCAGGTATAATGAATTCAACTCATCTATCATGTCATATGTATCCAACCCAGCATATTCCTCACGCAAGGCTTGCGGAATGCTGGTTTCTATGACACCTTTAGATATGGCGTATGTCCTCCGATGATTTTGATAATCAGTCGCTGCTCGTGCATCCATGTCGTTTGCTGGAGGGTTTCCCACATGCTCTTTTGTTAAGAACGAAAGGTTGTCTCTCTTGAGCACAGCTCTAAGGTATAAGTACCAACTAATAAAATTTGACCCATTCTCTTTAAGTCTTTCACCACGTAAGGAAGAAACCAATTCAAGATACTAGGGCATATCCATGTTCTACAAACATAATTTGCAAGGAACACAATTAAGACTAGTTCACAACAATGAGTTCATATAATCATATTATAAATGAGCTCGCACTAAAACAATCATCCCTAAGAAGTTTTAGTGATTACATGATCCAGATTCACTGCCCGCCCACGAATATCACACGGTCGACGGGTCAGTTTCAAAGGTAGACAAAAACTTGTGCGATCACATTATCTATATATTGTGACTCATGCTCGATCTTTCGACCTCTAGTATTCCGAGGCCATATCTGCATATGCTAGGCTCGCCAAATTAACCTCCATGTTATATGCTGCTCAGCAAGGCCATATCTGCATATGCTAGGCTTGCCGAACCCTACCTCATGCGAACGCCGTTTAATATGTGTGACACACGATATGTACGGAATGTCAGTCATATGGGAGATCCTTCCAGGTGGTGCACACTTTGGTAGAATACTTGTGTTTGGCTTTGTTAAGGGATTATCTTATCACATGCTATCGTCGTGTATGATATACTAGCAGGTTTTAAGATGTCTGATCTATGGTAATAATAAGTCTACAGTGTCTCCATTTGAGTTTGTTTTCTCATGATGACGTTTACTACTTACTACTAACATATATCAAAGCTATCACTACATCACAATCAAAAAAACGATAGCCCCCACTTAGCAATACAAAGTTTAGACGATCTAGTTGTATATTGCAAGTTTTACGTGGCTGCTAGGGCTTTCATAGTTAAAACAGGTTTTAACCTATAAGTCAACCAAAACGTCAACCATATGATTGTCTCTATTACACCCCGCACGGGGACCTCCGTTGCAAATGCCACATCCGCTAAAGTAGAGAGACAGACATCCCCCAGAGCCACTTTATACGGTACAAGCCGTATGTCAAGCGTGGAACCAGTCTCGCGTAAGCGTACGCGTAAGATTGGTCGGGGGCCGCTTCATCAAACGATGCCGCAGATGTGAACAAGTACACGTGGGAGGGTAACAATCATACAATCAACGCACACATCCCCGATGTGTTCTATCCGTAGAGTAATACTAAGCATAGACCTAGCTCTGATACCACTGTTGGGGTGCGTAGCGGAAAACACAAAATTTTCCTAACTAGCGTTTCCCATAACCCAAGATCTAGCTAGCCGTATTACCATAACGGAAAGGGGTACAGAATAACATACCTCGGGGTGTAGTCCGTTGCGCGGGAAACGTTCCCGCAAACGTGGTTGATGTAGTCGATCAAGGTTCACAGCCCCCTGGCTGTGTTGAGCACCCGGATGGGTGTAGTGCCACACGTGTAGCACCTCGTAGTACTCGCACACGTACGAGACTCGATGATGACCTCCGTTCTCCGATCCAGCGAAGGCGGCGGAAGCAGACCTCCGGACGGAGCTTCGGCAGCACGACGGCCTCCGATTCTAGCAGAGATGCCTCAATCCCACTATAGGCCCCAAACAAGGGGGGCCCACCGTGGAAGAGACGAGGAAGGGGAGAAGACCGGAGAAAACCGATCTCAATTCGGAGTAATACTTATTTTCTCAAGAATTTCTGTGTATTAAATATGTGCACCCTACCCATCTATATATAGGCAGAGGGGAGGGAGTCAACCCCTCTTCCCTAGCAAGGTGGGACTAAAGTCCCTTGCTAGGGAGAGGTGGCCTGCCAAGGGGGGGAGGGGTGCGCCACCCTCATGGGCCCTAGGGCCCATGGCTCCTCCCCCCTCTTTCCTTTTTCTTTTTCCCTTTTATTTTCCCTAATGGGCCTCTTTCATAAATAAGCCCCATAGCACTTTTTAATTATAAATAAAATGTTTTTAATTATTAATTCAATTAATTAATAACTAAAACACATTATTCCTTCTCCTGGTGCTCCGGAACACCTTCTGACTCACTCCGAAACTCCTTCGGGTCAACACGGAACTTTTCCGGTGCTGCTTCCTTTATTCTCCGGTAACTCCGATAGTTCCGAAAAGGTCTCCGATTTCATCGAGCCTTTAAGTGTGTTACCCTACGGTCCGGGAACACTCTAGCCATGACCGAGATGAGGCTACGGTCAATGATCATCAGCGGGACCTGGATGCCCATAATGACCCCTGTGCATTCTGGATATCAATACCGAGTGGACCTTACGTCGTATAGCATTCCCTTTGTCAGCGATACTGGATTGTTTCCGAGATTCGATCAATGACATCCTATGTCTGGTTCAACCTCGTTCTGAACAAATCCTTATTCACTCGTTCCCGTGATATTCATCCCCGTGACCTAGTCACACGATGCAGCTTTATGGATGGAATCTCACCGAGTGGGCCCCGAGTATCTATCCATTACATGGATTGAAAAATCCCTCTCTTGTAACAATACTCCTCAACATATCTCCACGGAATACCCAAGATACAACCGTTATGACCCGCATATTTCAGTCAGGTGGTGGGATGTAAGTCAAAGCATCCGAGTAGATAGCAATTATGCACGTACTCACGGTCAAAGGAACGGTCTACTACGTTTTGTAATTACAACACTGAACCTTCATAAGATTGATCATGTTGTAATGCTTACTTTGGGTAATGTTCATCACGTCACTCATCCAGTGAGGTGACCTCATAGTCAAGAAACTTAATTGTCCATGATCGCGAAACCACGACCATCATGTTGACCATGAACTAGTTATTGATATAGAGGCTAACTAGGAACTCTGGGGTTTTCTATACCACACCTGTATCATTGTTTCACTGATACAGTTCTAGCACGGTATGAAACTGGTTATGAACTTGCTTAGATATATTGGAATAATCATATATTATTTGCCTCTAGAGCATATATCCAACAGGATCATAATTCGAGGGACTTGCTAATGGGACTTGTTCGCGGGAACAAAATCCTTGCGGTTGGAAGGTCATTGAAATTTCTAGCTTCGAGGATCGGCATCAACGGTCTTCACCAACTCTCCTCTGCGCTACACTCTATGGTGAGATAAGATCTAAAACCTTGTATGCATCTTCATGGATGATCTTGGGTTCTTGATTCGTAGGCTCGATATGTTTTGGTTTTATACTATGTTTCCCAACAATCGTGTCGAAAGGAAAACACATCTAGCCACCGTGCCACCTCCAAGGCGACACGGGTGACAACGGCAGAACCACCCCTGCTTGCGTCCATCAGGATGCTTCCCCTCGCCACCATCGGTTGGTTGCATTGGGGCAAAGCTTTACCTGTCGCATTTCAACGACATGTCATTCTCTTCTTCCCCACCCTACCCTCTTCGTGTTGTTCTGTATCGCTTCACGTCATCACCATCAGCTACTTCGCCCATCATGTGAAGGCAGTGTGATGGTGTGATCAATGGTGGAGGTTTCTGATGGATTTGATGTCAGGCGGCCACAACTTCAACGTCGCTGATGGTCGTCCCTATGTGGTGTCCATGTTTCAGACCTGATGGTGTTTCATACCGGGTCGACCGAGGATGGTGGGTGCGGACTACGCTACAATGACTATCTATGGCTCCACGACGGAAGTGGTCACCAAAAAGTCTACGAAGAGGGTTCATCTCTTCACATCCTGTAGTTGACTTCGATGGTGAGATGTAACAAAGGATGGTTGTGCACTGTAGGTTTTTTATCGACAAAACCATGAAACAAAGGATGGTTGTGCACTGATGGTGGTCGCACATGGTATGTAGTTGTTGGGATCACGAAAAAGTGGTGGTGATAACACATGAGTGACTTCGACGGTGGTGTTGTGTGCATCATGTCTTTAGCTTCAGGGAAAAACCTAGGTATAATCCAAGTGGTTATACCTGGCAATGGTGACATTTTTTTGCGTAGTTACCTTGTTGAAGGCATTACTCAGATCTGCTTAGACTGGTTTCTTAGGGTGAAAACCTAAATCCCGGCCTTGATGGTTGGTTCCGGTGACAGTGGCGCGTGAGCATTGCTCCCTTCCTAAAGGCGTTGTTATTGAAGAACTACATCGTTCATGTGATGTTATGAGATAGTTGGTGCGGATATGGTCGTTGTTATAGTTTACCGATTGCAGATCTAAATGCTTTGAATTTTTTTCTCTCATCTACACATGACTTTTATCTTATATAACTTTCCTAGTTGTCGATATTTTTATGTGTGTGTTGATGCTGGTTATGCATAGGGCGAATATGTGCTTGCAGTATTTGTGTCCTTTTGATGCTTTATTTTATACTAATAACATCTATCCTTTAAAAAACCAAAAGTCATGACCGAAGACAAATACAAACACTTGACTTTGCCCAGTGAATGGCGAACCCATTGACTGTAAATCCAAAAAACAGTGTAAGGACATCTCCAACGCTGATCCCTAGAATGGACACTTCAAATGTTCACGGATCGGTCCAGACCAGTCCGCGGATACTGAAGCGGGAGTCGGCCATCCAACCCTAGCCGTAAATGTTCGTCCCTAGTTATTTTTTAAAATTGGCAACGATCAAAATAATTATAGAAACTAACATATTTCAGTCATAAATAGCATAATTTGTCCATAAATATCATAAATAGCATAACTCCGCCAATAGTCGGTCATCAAATTCAATTAAAATGAAGATTTTCTCAGAATGGGTAGAAGCCGTCCGACATGAGTCGCTCCCTCAGCTTAAGCCAACAGTGCATCACTGTAAACGATCTGATTTTTTTCTTTGATAAAGCACAACAACGTGTAGCTGGGGTTCCCAGTGGCATCATATGATTCACTTGACTAACCGCACAATGGTACTTGTCGATGGAGTTATAGATAGCGTGCCATATATGGGTTATCGACTTGGCATTACGGCCATGAATGTTGTGCAAGTGCAAAGAGTAGTATCGTTGTGCTTTTTCTCATGAATCTAAAAATGGACGGTTTCCCATAAGCTCTTGCCCGCTTGCTTCATGCCTAGGAAATTCACAGACACGAATAATCAAGCATCGCACAACAACTCATCCTCAAAACACCGAATATGTTACCATCCCGATCTAAAAGGAACAATGGGATAGTCAAGAAAACCTCAATAACATTTGACCGAACACGTGTCGGGTATGGTATCCATCATGGACGGTGACGCAAGGAAGCATAGTGTACCTGGTTACAAACGGATCTGAGGTGGGTGGCGATGCAAAAGTAGGTGGTACACACGCCCCTGAATGTGCAGAGGTCCGACAATACTGGGCGGCGGCCGAAGATTACAACTGCAGTGGGGCGAGGAGGGTGCGAATGCAAAGCAACGAGGGAAGCAAAGGTGGAGTGAGAAAAAACTGAGCTAGAGGGAGGTTGAGAGGATCGAGGTGTCGGAGTCCTACCCGTTTGGTGTCCGGGCTTCTACAAAATCCCTTTGGTTTGGATCAGATTTACGAAAAAATGATGCGAACCGATCCACGAATGGATACAGGATCCCGTTGGATGGTAAAACTGATTCAATTCAATTCAAACCAATCCAAGAGTTTTGAGGATCAGCGTCAGAGATTCCTAACCCATCAGTGATTCTAAATCCAAAGGATTGGTTGATAACCACTTTGATCATTGTGAAATCCATCTTCCTTTTGATCGGCACACAGTACGTATACCATGTTATAGTGAAGCTCCCGGCCACACCACACACGTAGGAGGAGACCCAAGTGGGGATGCCATCTGCAGCGTGCATTCACTCTAGCTGACATGCATGTACACACATACACACGTACGTACGTACTCCACTGCACTGTGCGTGTAAACCCTCCAAATATTTACGGCCATGGATGCGTCGCACGACGATCGATCCATCATTTTTGTTGGGTCCTCATCAACAAGAGCGCGTTTACTTTGGTGCCAGCGAATTTATTGGCTGCCGGCCAGCGTATGTACATACGTACTCCTTCTGTCTCACAATGTAAAGTATTTTTGCAAGCTAGTTTAGATGTTTTTACAAGCTTACATTGTAAAACGAAGGGAGTACGTAGTGTTGTCTACGATTTTCTCAGGGGAGAAAGCGTAGCGATAAACCTAGCGCCGCCACTCTTCCCCACCCCGCCGCCGCCAGAGGCTCCCGCCGGCGAAGCTCGTGCAGGCTCCAGTGACGGCGGCGGCGGGGCGTCTCGCCTGCTGGCGAGGTCACGACACGGCCTCTGGCGGGAGTTGAGGTCGGGTTCGGGGCGCACCCGGGTGCCCTGCTGCCGGCGAGGCCTGGGCCGAATCCGGCTGAGGCGGCTGCGGATCCGGCCTCCCTTGCTCGCGGCGGCCCTCCTCCCCTGCCCTCGGACCTCGTCCTCGCCCCCGACGCCTCCGACACCGACACGGTCGACCTTGCTGTCTCCTCTGCCTCCTCACCGTGACGCCCGCCCAACGCCCCCCTCCCCGAGCAACGACGCCACCCATGCTTCAACTCGACCCGCTCCACTCGCCTTCGCCGCCTGCACCACCAGATCAGGCCGGGGTGGCCCTCGCCTCGCCTGGCCTCCGCCGGATCCGTCCCTCATCGCCTTCACCGCCACTAGATCCGGCCGGGGGTCGCCTCCCCTCGCCACGGCCATCCCCTCCCACCTCTTTGCCCGCCTCGACTCCCGCTGAATCCACCTCCACATCCGTTGTGCCCGCCTCGACATTCGCCTGCTGACCCATATCAGCTGACCACGACGGCGTTCTCCGGCGTTGCTTTCCTTCTTGGGGGCGTGGTCTTCGGCTCTGCGGTTTTGGTGCATCTGCTACGTATGTGCTCCGGGAGAAAGCTCATTGATGACGTCGTCCGCAAATGCCGTTTTCCCTCTTGAGGGTGTCATTCAGGAGACATACGCCGCCATCCATCCGTCTCTGCCTGGTCTGTGATTGCTCATGCTTTGGTCTGCTTGCCCAAGACTCTCCCATGGTGGCCGTGTGTTGTGGCGAGCTTCATGCTCTTCGTGTTGCCTCGGTTCATCTTTGCTCAACGACGATGCAACGATTCCTCCCCAGCTTGCTAATCGTTCCGGTTTCGTGTGGCGGAGTTCCTTCGTGATAGGTCACTCGTTGGTTGTGGAGGATCAGTAGAGGGCCATAGAGTCGATACGCACGCTAGTGTGGTGCGTTAGGATAGTTGCTTAGTGTTGGTATTGTGTTCTTTAGACGACACGCCACTTCTACTAGTACTTCTCATGGTGTTAGCCTTTCGGTCTGCTAGCTAGCTCGTGCCTTCTTTTGAGCATTCTTTTTATCCCCCCCCCCTTTGTATTCTTGATGTGATGTAATTGAGGCTTGTCCTCCTCAAACCCCTGATGTATGAGGCCTTGTCCTCGATGGTTTTGAATGGTAATATAATTCAGGTGGGGAAGCTCCAAATACGTCATACGTGTATATGTATATGTATACACTGTTCAGAGCCATGTTCCGTAGCTACGTGCGGTGCAGTTGACACACACGTTGCCGCCCAACAAACCGGCCGGCGTACGTTGTGCGTGTGCAAGAGAAGAGACAGTGCGTTCGTATAAGCGCACATGTATTTGCCGACAGAGTGTACCGTGCACGTACGTCTATAATACCGTCATGTATTCACATATCCAGCTCGATCGAGCACGCACGTACATGTACCAGCTGGTTAAACAGCGTGCATACAATAACATACGGGGCAGTACACACGTTGCCGTGGCACGTCACATCAACATGCTTTATACGCACGGGAAAATCCGGGGCAGTGCACGCGTACATATCCAGCTCGATCGAGCTCGATAGTCACGTACGTATGTGCATGTACACGTGTGTACGTGTACGTACACGGGAAAATCCGGCATCTTCTGCCTGTATCCATCCAGGCAGTACACTCGCACTGAATCTCTCTCTCTCTCTCTCTCTCTCAACAGCGGAAGGCACCATTTTGCGACGCAGTAATGAACAGTATCCGGAGGCCGGACCTGGCTGCTGCGCTGCATATGGTGAGTGCAGGCAGGGAGATCCATATCGTGTGAAGTAATTTCGTTAATTCATGGACCGATCCGATGATCCGTAGCGAGATCCCCATCGCTGCATCTAGGCAAGCAACCCCGGGAGCTAGCTGTGCAGCAGCCCGGGCGGCCTCTCTTACTCGCGGGCGCTCTCAACATTTGTTCGTCCGTCCATGGCTCCATGCATGAGACCTTGATCCGCCAGTGATCAATAACTCCAAACATTCACGCGAAAGATCCGCCGGATCCGTCCATAAATCCGCGTGATAAATCCTACCGATATCGCATGATTGCGCTCTGCATGGCCTCCCTCCCCCTCCGCCTCTGGACGCGCGCGCCATTGGAGTATCTGCTAGGAGCTAGCCAGCGGCCGGACACGGCGGGGGCGGGCGAGACCGGCGTAACTGCGTGCCAGATTGGTGGCTGCGGTAGCCGGAGGCCCAGGTTTTTAATTGCCCCACGAGTATGCATGATGGATAGGTTGAAACGAAACACCCTTGGACGTACGGGACCAAACACGATGGATGAATGGTGCCCTGGTGTGCAGCATGATTGGTCGGGATGAAATGGAAGTGTGCGTGACTGTTCGTTGCTTCGTGATCACATATGCAAGTGTATAGGTCCATCCATTATATTGTCGCTGAGGGCAACTTCATGGCGGATCATTATAAAATGGGCACATCAATTATCAAATGTCTGCCCTTTTTCGAGCAGATCTTTGAAAAAACAAACGAAATTCATGCTAAACCCAGTTGATATTTGTTATATTTTGATATATTACAAACAAAGGACAAACTTTAATGAAGTTCCAACTAACAATTTTAATTGCCCACGAGTATGCATGATGGATCGGTTGAAATCAAACACGATCGATGTATCAAACAATAATCTAATATATTCTGACAATTCCCCTCGCCCGATTTTTTTTACAATTACCATGTTTCATATGTATATTTCTCATATTTTTATTCTCAAATTTCCTATGTACGAATTTTCCTATTTTTTGTGTAAAAATGTTTTTTCTTTGTTTTTAAGGATTTCATAAAATTCTGAGTTTTATTTTTTATTAAAAACTTAACCTTATATTTTCACTGGATTTCCTGCCATGTGTGTAAAACCTCGGCCTTGTCAATATCCTAATATCTTCCCGACAATTTTTTTACCCTCTCTTTTATACGTTAGCATATTCTCTAACATTTTTATCCTGAGATTTCCCCTTTGTATATTTTCCTAAGTTTCTACTCGTTTCAGCCCTTATGGCGGTAGCCTGTTATGATACTTTCTTATATCCAGTTTGGTGGTTTGGGCTTCTGGAACCCTATAATGTACTCCCTCCGTTTCAAAATAACTGTCTCAACTTTGCACTAGCTCTAGTATAAAATTATACTAAGGCTACGACAGTTATTTTGGAACGGAGGAAGTACTGAGGATCTCGACCTGTGATTTTCCAATTGTGAGGGGTTTCTATTTGGTTTGGTTTGGATTTCTTTGTTTTCTAATTTTTTGTACCTAACAATGTGATTTATGTAAATGAAATAGGAGAGAAAAGCACACTTTATAATAAATTATATTTTCTTAAGTTTACTATTTTTATTAAATACTCCCTCCGATCCATAATAAGTGTCGCTCCTTTAGTATAAAGTTTGTACTAGCTTTGTATAAAATCTGCGACACTTATTATGGATCGGAGGGAGTATATGTTTTTTGTTTTTAAATGATTTTCTAAAAAAATAATTTCATTTAAAAAATGACTGCTTATTTTTTTTCAAAAAATGTGAAAAGTTTAATTTCATTTGTTGACTATAGGTTGCATGTCATGTGTGCAAATTGCAATACTTCAGCCGTGCCATTGATCTTAAGGCAACTAAAAATATTATTTTAATAATAAACACATAAAAGGAAACACCTCAGTGCGCACTGATGGTGCTGATCGAGTAGGAGTACTACTGTCACAGTATTGTGAAGCAAGGCATTCAAGAGCAGCTGCACCGTTTGGTCAGTCCCCATAGGCTTAGGCCAACGTCTTGCAGCGCGCACGTACGTACGAGCCTGTGGGCTTTAAACAGTAATGGCCGTGGCATATGCAGCAGCAGCAGCAGCAAATCAGCATATACGACTAGTTTATGATACGCTTAAGTACTGCACTCGGCACTACTGTTAAGTTCGGCAGGCAGTACTCAGCAGTCAGCACTAGGATTTATCTATGCTAGGTAGTACACCACGGTACTAGGGTCTATGTCTAGGCAGTACCAGCTGCGTCGCCATTGTTCCGCTTGCTGCCAAGAGATCCCCATCTTAATCAGCCGGAGATTACGTGCGTACTTACGAACGTGCAAGCCGGATCCATCGAGATGTACGAAATCAATCCGATGGGATCTCGCCGCAGTGTGGATTGAATGAAAGTTTGCGACGTATGGGATCAGATCTCATACGTCTTTGAATGTGGATGAATTTGATGCGTGTGATGATCGATCTCTCTCAATCCAGTTTCAGATAAGTTTGAATTTGAAACGTATGGTTACTTTCAATATAACTAGCAAGGTGGCCCTCGCAAATGCGAGGGCTAGCCCTTTTGTGCATTGAAAGTATATTTTCTCTTGTTCTTATCTCATGCAAACAATTTTATAATCTCATTTACACCCTTTCATTATATTATAAATAAAAATGAATTATGTAGCTTTGATATAAAAATTGGGCACCAAGCTATGAGGACACCAACCAAATTAACCTACAATATGCGAACCCCTAGTTAAGTTGTCGTATGTTATCTCGAGTAGGTGTGCAATTCTAAGCCATTTTGTTATTTTGTGTATGGCTATACAGAGCAATACATTTTTGTTCATATCCGGCCTTCTTGCATGGTTCATCCTTACATATACAAATGGATCCTTATTTTGTAAAATAAAACAAATAAATGACCAGTAAATTGTAAAGCCCTCGATTTCACAAATCAATGCTCATTTATGTACTCTTATATCAACTCTCATGTTGGTGCCAAATCACTCAACAAATTAATTCTCATATCAATCCTAGGAACTTTCTATGTTGCCAATAGTAGGAATTGTGTAGCGTAGCGAGCATGTGATTATAATAGGGTCGTTTAAACTGGCTACAATTTATTAGGGTTCCAGCCGCCCTCTATTTTGATACACGATAGTATTTGTTTCATCCATTTTCTCTATCAACATTCATGCTACCTCAATCTCTACTTTTCAATCACGTCAATCATTCACTATTGTTTTTTAATTTAATGGTTAGTGGGTGCATCATACAAAAATTATCTCAACTAATTGTTCCATTATATGATATAAAAACTATACAAAATTCTATTTTAGAGCCTAGACGGCATGGAATACTTTTGTAGAAAAATATATTTTATTTTTCTACAAAAATATATTTATATTAATTATGTCATTGATAATGTATATTTTTCTACTTAATAAAATCATTGATAATGTATTTTTCTGGTTCGAACGGGATCATGTATGTTGTTTAATCCTTTGTGCATTTATAAAAAAAAATTAAAGTCTCGTGAGGCATAAGCTTTTGGTAGAATATTTATATTAATTATGTCATCAAATTGAGAATATTTTTTACAATAATCATCAAGTATCTTGTCTTTTTTTGAAGTTAAGTATCTTGTCTTTATATAATAATTTATGGTATACGCTTATTTCTCATTAATCAATTGTCTACTCTGTTCTGTAATAATAATTTTGTGTACAACAAAATTAATTTTTCTTAGGTAGTCAAGGTTATCTATAGTTTTTTTATGTATTTATTTTTTATAAGTAAGACACATTACAAAAACTTAACTCCATCTTTTTCTTGCTATATGTATTAATAAATAATTTGTTTTTTCTATTAAAACACATCCAAGTGACGGGCGGCCATGAAAAGCACTAACCACTCCCGTGTGTTTAAGCCACAACTCTTCCAAGCATCTTTTTTTCTGCAATCACCTTTACCGTTGGGCCCATTAAAATTCTTTGACATGATGTATATGTACGTGTTAGGCAATCAATCTACCATGTGTTTTTTTCTTAACTATCAACCAATGGATATACGTGACAAACACAAACCATCCTCAAACAAACAGGTACATGTACGTAAGTTTATAACTCTTCATCCTGGCCGCTGTTTCTAAATCTAACCGTACAAATAATTCCGATGATGTGGACTAATATGGTGGCTTTATTTTAGACTCGTGTTTTACTTTAACCGTACAAATAATTCCGATGATGTGGACTAATATGGTGGCTTTATTTTAGACTCGTGTTTTACTTTTAGTATATAATAGATAGATGGCACGCAGGTTGACGGCAATATTTTTTGACACGAAAAGGAAAACACACAGACGTGCCCAAACGAAATGCAAGGTCTTTAGTTTAAGAGCTGCCGTCCATTTAGTTAATAGATTGATGGTGATTAATCTAACTGAGATTTCAGATATTCTCTCCATTCCAAAATAAACGTCTTAACTTTATACTAGTTTTAGGAGGTAAAAGCACTAGGAGTTCATAAACTTGTACATTTCGTGAAGGTTTAGTCCACAATGTTGTAAAATGCTATTTCATCATCCATTAACTTGCTGTTCAGTTGCAAAAAAACCCAAACCCAATACAAAGCTGACATGTGGCACTACATATTTTGCACGAAACACCTTATCATGTTTAAATTTGATGCAATGGCTACATGGGCTCGACTATCAGTACAATAATGAAATAATAGGCCAAAAAAGATAAAACTACAAGATGCCAGGATAGAGCCTATGACCTCCTCGAGGAGAGCACATGAGCTACCACTTCGCCCAAATAACTTGTTTGCTAAGTTTAGATTTATATTTTATATATAGTGTATATGCAGGAGGTTGCTAAGAACAGGCCAGCATGACCAATACATGCTGCGTACATGTATAAATTGAGTGTAGCGTTTTGAGTTTTTATAATCTTTTAAATACAGTAATATATTTTTATTTTTATACTATGTTCATGAAGACCGGTCACTGAATCGATTTTTTGTACAAACTAGTAGCCTCATGTATCAATTAAAGTCCACCATACTAAAAATAAATAATCAGATTGAAATGGAAAATTTCTTGTATAGAAAAAACAAATGTAACATCAATGTACATATGTGCACTTTTTTATTATTATGACCAGTGCTATCAACGTTCTTGGATGTGAGTACGATCCGAGTTTTCATTTTGAACGTGAGCGACAAATTAAATTGATATATATATATATATATATATATATATATATATATATATATATATACATCATCGCATAGACATAAGTATTTCAAATATACAAATATTTTCTCACCAGTTAAATAAAAAATAGCACACATGTGTGCGTGCACGCAATGGTAAATGCATTTCACTCTACATATTTTTTTTCTTAAATTAGTTACGTGCATGTTTTGATTATACTAGACTACATGAAAATACATATTTTGTTTTGTTAATTATATAAAAATAAAACACTTATAAATATGTAATCTATGGCTACATAAAATATCATGGTGTATGTAAAAAAAACTAACATATCATGGTTGGTACTGAAATTGCGTTTTATATTCAGAAGGTATTGGTGTGGTTTATTTTTATTTTTTTCTGGTGACCCATTGCTATATAAAAGATGAATCTACAAAGTTGACAACCAGTTGTTCTTGGCGTGGAGGTTGTTGCATTGGAACCCAGAAGCTGGAGACCAGGGTTCAAACCCTATGGCGCCTTCTGCCTTCTTTTTATTTCTATTTAAATAGACTCCAGCAGCCCCATTTTATTTCTATTTAAATAGACTCCAGCAGCCCCAGATACAATAGACGTATTTTTTGTAAAATATACTATAATCAAGGTGTTTTCTGTAAAATATACCATGCCACATGGCTTCATTTCATTGGGTTTGGGCTTTTTTGCATTCGAACCGCAAGTTGTTGTATGGTGGAGTAGCATTTTACAACATTATGGACTAAACCTTCACATTTTAGTATAAAGTTGTATTAAGGTTGAGATACTTATTTTGAACGGAGGGAGTAGTATGTTTTAATCAAGTTTTCATTGTAAAGTTTATGTATGTGAATTTTATAATTTTAGGTTTATTTTTTGCATACTGTATACCTGAAAAACAAATGCTCTTTCTAGAATTAGAGTATTTATGTGGTTCTTGCCGAGGGAAGTAATTCTTAACAAGGATAATTTTGCAAAAACGTAATTGGCAAGGTAGCACAAAATATTGTTTTTGTGATCAAGATGAAACAACTCACCATTTATCTGTGTCATGTGCTTTCGCTTCATTAATTTCTCGCACAATTCATGCCATTTTAAATTTAACACCATCAAAAAGTATATCAAATTCGTTTGATAATTGATTGGATGGTATTCATCATATTTTGAAGGACCAGATCAGGGTGGGAGTTTGTGCCCTTTTTTGGGCATTTTAGAATTATCGAAATGAGTGTTTTTTTTGCGGGATGAAATGAACGTGTTTTTAACAGATTATCTATACTATCTTTCTAAAAAACACAACATGTTTAGCTTTTGTATTTTTAGCCAGGCAAACTGCTAGCATCGCTCTTAGGGGCTAGCAAGGGTAGGGATGTAAATGGCAAAAAACAACATTCTTAAATCATGTCTAGTCAATTTTAGCTAGTTTGATAGTTTATTTTTTTCTAAAAAATAAAATTTATTGAACTGTTAGATCACAATTGAGTTTAAACGGGACCCAATTTACATCCCTCGCACTGGCGAATCCTAACCACCACCCCATCCCTCTCCTCCACAACCTCCAGCCCTGGCCGTTGTCGTGTGAGGTCGATGGGGAAGCCTGCCTCGGTGAACGGCAATGGCAGGGCAATTTATTCTCGTGGATGCGTGTGGCCCGGGACCGTGTGGTCTACATGTGGCGCGATGGAAGAAGCCTATGGGATGGATATAATGGTGACCTTCTCGTCAGCGTGAAGTGGAGTACATGCATGGCTGATTAGGGGGGGGGGTGGCGCGAGGGGGATTTAGGGCCTGCTGCCTAGATCAGACTCGCATCAACACCTTCTTTTCTTCAACCGACACAATCAGTATGGCATCCCTGGTGTGTGATGGTGGGCGGAGACTCCATGGCTAGCGAGGTGATACGGTGGGTTGCCCTGCTGGTGATGGGTGGCGATCGTGGCCATGGATCTAGCGTCCCGCCCAGATCTGTCACGGCGTGGCCTTGGTTGGAATGAGGCTTGTGGAGGGGACGATGAGGGGTGAATTGAGGTTCTTTATCGGTGCTTCGGCGATGGCGTACGTCTTTGGTGCGGCTCCATGCAGATTCTATCAGCGGTGAGATTAGGGTGGCACGATTGCCGATGAAAATCATGCCGACTTCGATCATGGCGGACAATGGCGACGTCTCTGGTGCTGTTTCGTTGTCGAGGCATCATAATTACAGTTCGCGTCACCTTGCTCAAGTTATTCCCTGAAACTAGATCTTTCGAGTCGGATGATGATGGCACCTTCGATGTTGTTTCACCTTCCTGGGGGCATTGTTTTGGAGCAAATGCTGGCTGGAGGGGATAAGAGATGGAGCAGTGTTGCGTCTACATCATCAACGACGACGAGACTTGATGGTGTGGCACAACATAGTCTCAGCAACGACTGTGTTTTGATGGACGTGTGCAGGATGATGGCATTGTCTGCTATCGTGGTGATGTCGATGATAAAATGGCATAGCAAGATGAATACTATGTTGATTGTTTTTGAAGGTGGAATGAAAGAGATGTCGACAGCTGATTCTCGAGCGTGCGCTGAGGGTCTAGCTAGATCAGTTGGTGGTGCTTTCTTTAGCCGCCGAACAACTTGATGAGATCGTCATAATAGATGGTGTGTGTTGATGCAAAGTCTGGACACATTATAAAGATTGTAGGTGTAGCGATAGTAATTACCATCAAGATGACTTTGGTTCGATCTTATTTTTATTTGTTGGATTTTATTGAATAATTTAATAAAATAGATCTGTGCATCGCTCAGTACAGGCCGAAGGTAGTCCCTTTTGAAAAATAAAATTCCACCGATGGAAAGACAATCAAAGCAAAGCAGCAAGCCGACTGCTACTTGAAGATTGCGGGGATATGTGTCCTACCAGGGGCTTCTCTTGCAATCTTGCATCATATGCAAAATTGCATTGCACTATGACTATGTTGAGCCCAAAATGGCACTCGGGGAGCAGAGAGCACCTTCTTCATAAATTTTAGTTGAAAGGTCTTTCTTGATATATCAATGGCACTACAAGACAGTACACAAACAAATCAAGAAATTTGTGTAAGAACAACAAATGTGGTTAAATTCCAGCAGGAATGGAAAAATAATCAGAGTAAGCAAGCAAGCTTTGTGGGGATATGGGTCCCACCACGGGCTGCTCTTGTAGTCTTGCATCATATGCAATGCCTTGTCACCACACCCATCACCCTGACCCCTATAAATCAGCCACCAATAGTCCAAAACTGTGCTTTCCATCGCCATCTCCCTCTGCTCGTGCTCGCTAGCTCGTTGCCTCTTCCACCTCCTGAAACAACACACACCCCCTTCCTACCGTGGTTTGGCTGCTTCTTCCACCTCGTCATCATCATCTTCTCCCTTTGCCTCGGTTGGTTGCTTGGAGTGGCTGAGCTGAGCACAGGAGGAGGGAGCTTGCTTGCTCGCTTGGTCACCGGGAGTGTCACTGTCAGTCTCTGCCTTCTTTTGCCCTCTGTTTCTGTACTTTGCTCTCCTTTGGCCTTTTGCTTTCCCAACCTCTTCCCGTTCCCGGCCTCAATAATGATGGAGGAGCTGCTGCGACCGGTTCGTTCCTGAAGTCCTCTCCTCTCGTCTCGTCTCCACCGGCGTTCCGAAATCCAAATCCGCCTGCAGTTTTTCTCTTCGCTGATCTTCTCTTCTTCTTCTCCCCGGAGTAATTTTGGTTCTAGGTTGTTTGGGGCTCCAGCTTTCCCTTCTTTGCTCAAGTGCTGTTGGTGTCGAGCGCTTGAGGAAAGTTCTCTTTCTGGCTCTGAATTTAGCTTCTCAGGGTTGGCCCGGTTCTTGCTGGGGATTGGGTCGATTGGGTGCTGTTGCCTTTAGGGTTAGGTAGGAGGTGCTTCCATTCCACTGTACTAGTTGCTACTTGCTAGTGCAAACAGAGTTGTTAAGCTACTCTGTATTGCCACGAATTGGGATGCTTTTGGACGCCATGATGATGGAGACCAGGAAGGGGTTGATGGAGATGGAGAGGGAGAGGGATCAGTTCCCCGTCGGCATGCGGGTCCTCGCCGTCGACGATGACCCGGTGTGCCTCAAGGTTCTGGAGGTCCTCCTCCGGCGCTGCCAGTATCATGGTCAGAGCCTGCTTGCACTTCATTGTGTTGTGTTTTTTCTTGTAAATGAAACTTGATTGTGTATAAGTCATATTAGCTGCAGCTACTTAACTACACTTATACTTCCTCCGTTCCAAAATAACTGTTTTAGCCTTAGCACAACTTTGTACTAGCTCTAGTACAAAATTGAGACAGTTATTTTGGAACGGAGGGAGTATTTCTCAATCATCTGATGGTACTTATGTTGTTCCAGAGTGTTTGCTCTGCTGTTTGCATCGTACTATACAGTGCATTGGTGATTAGTATTATTGCCTAAATGCTTCTGAAGTTGCAAGTTCCCACATGCAGAGCATAAAACAATCTGCCCTGTTCTGAAAAGCATATATGAGACATACATTTTACATATGTTTTCGCTCACTCACTTCTGAATTCTTATAGTCCACTTTAGAAAATGTCCATGTTTAAAAAACTGTCTTAAAATGCATCTGAAATAATTTATATCAATTATGCATCCTCTGCTTTCAAGTTTCACCAAATGTAAATAAATCTGATAAGAGCACCTCTTGTCTGTTTAACAGTAACAACCACCAACCAGGCTATTACTGCACTGAGGCTGTTAAGGGAGAACAAGGACATGTTTGATCTGGTTATCAGCGACGTCCACATGCCCGACATGGACGGTTTCAAGCTCCTCGAGCTCGTGGGTCTTGAAATGGACCTCCCTGTCATCAGTAAGTCCACAAGTTCATACATATTCTGTCCACTGTTATCAATGCTTGGTACTTCCTCCGTTCAAAAATAACTGTCTTAGGAGGGAATACTTGTTAAGTAGTAACACTGTTCCATGTTCGAAATATGGATGCTAATGAAGTACTTCCACTCAACCTCAAGCAGTGTTATCAGTGAATGGAGAGACAAAATCTGTGCTCAAGGGGATAACTCATGGTGCCTGTGACTACCTCCTAAAACCCGTTCGGATCGAAGAGCTCAGGAACGTGTGGCAGCATGTCGTGAGGAGGAAATTCAGCAACCGTGAGCCCAACAATCTTGAGTTCTGTAAGGAGATCAAGCAGCCGCCGAGCACGGACTTGTACCACGGGCATAGCCAGGTGAGCTATGACAGGTCAGCTGACCAATGCAACAGGGCCAGCAGGAAGAGGAAAGAGCTGCAGAGTGAGGAGGAGGACGACGGTGAGGACAATGACGATCCCTCGGCGTCGAAGAAGCCGAGGGTTGTGTGGTCAGTGGAACTGCACCGGAAGTTCGTCGCCGCCGTCAACCATCTCGGCATTGAGAGTAAGAAAAACCCTCCCCACGTTGTTGCCTTCAGCTTTCTGTTAAATGTGCTTGCAGGCTAGGTGCAGCAAACCCATTTATGCTTGTGTCCTTTGGTTGCAGAGGCTGTACCTAAAAGAATACTCGAGCTTATGAACGTGGAGAAGCTCACAAGGGAAAATGTTGCGAGTCATCTACAGGTACGGCACCGTGGGCATTTACTTCCATCGTCAACTAGTTGAGTGTTACATGTGACGCATGCGCAGGGAGAAAAACTTTACTGAATCTTTACTAGCATTATATGCAAAGTGGCCTTGTTGTCCTGTGTCAAATTAAGAGGGCCAACCTTTTGAGAAAAGATTTAAAAAATCTTACAATTTAATTTTGCACACCTACTAGCTGCACATAAGAGCTTAGTGTGGTATTATGGCTTGCTACTTTTTCCAGTTGTGCAAACTGATTTGAATAGTTTAATTTTACAGTTCTAGATTTTCACCTTCCCATTACTTGATTTTTTTTGACAAGTTGCATATATTCAGATGGCTTGAAAAGAAAAAACGTATACAAGATACATTCTGTTCAGTTATACTGAATCTTTCAGAAAACCTGAACAAGGAGATATCTACTGCAAATAACAGCTGGATCATGTTATTCCTCCCCCCAACCATACTAATTTGAGCATTTTATACTTGTGTAGTTAGATACTTAGATCTAATCTACTTTTTTACGGGGGAAAAGTAGATTAGATCTAACTACACAAGTATAAAGTATGTACAAGTTTAATGTAGTATTTTGATAGTACTGCTGTACAAGTTTAATGTAGTCCTTTGGCTACATTGTTTCACTTCTATAAACCGGCTAGAAGGAAGACACTGACACCACCCTGTCCAGGTTACAGAGCTACATATGTAAAGCACGTTGTACACCTTTTTGTTAAATTATTTTTGTAGAGAAAATGCAAAAGCTTTGCATGTCAATGCATTGAAAAATAGTAAAAATTATTAACAATCCTACATTAAAGGCTAAGAAAATCATCAGATTTTTCTAACCCTGTAGTGCTTTATGTAGCTCTTCAGCAAAAATCTCTAACAAAGAAGCAGCTACTCCGATTGTAGATCTTATTTTAAATATATCTCATGCATGAAACATATGCAAATGTGATCTGACGATTACATAAATTCCTCCATGTCTGATCAGGTTACTTTGTATGCCAATGCAGAAGTACAGGCTATACCTCAGACGGCTAAGTGCTGTGGCATCACAGCAAGCCAGCATTGCTGCTGCTTTTGGAGGTAGAGACCCCTTTCTGCACATGGGAGCATTTGAAGGACTTCACAGCTATCAACATTTTGCCCCTTCTGCTGCTCTTTCATCTTTCAATCCACATGGACTACTGAGTGGTGCTGGTGCAACAGCATTTGCGCTTCAGGACCTTGCTTCTCCCAAGGCAATTCAGTGTGCTAGCAGCAGCAGCAACGGCGCATTAAGCCATTGCTCTGGCGATACAAATAAATTCCACATTGTGAGCTTACAAGACAACCAACAGGCAGATCTAACGCAAGGTTTGACTGCATCGCTTGGGCAGCCCCACCTGCAGCAGAAGTGGATTCATCAAGAAACCAATGATCTGTGCTCTGTCTTTTCTGGGGGTGCTCAGTCTAACACCATGTCTGGCACACTGCAAAGAGTTACAAGCAGCTCACTGCCACCAGAAGATCATTTGGAGTGCACTCCACATATCAAAGTTGGAGCCCATCCACCAATAGGAATGCCAGCAGCGAGTTCGGGACTGCTTGAAAGGTCTGCTGGAGTTTCCCCCAATTTGCGGGGTTCTAGTATATCTCATCATGCTGCTCTTCCTATCAGTGATGGTTTTTCAGTTGACAAGTTACCGTTGCACATCCCATTCGATAGTGCTGGTGCGACAACACTCGACGCTAGCTTTGTGGCTCGAGAGCAAGAGATGGATCAAAAGGGGTTATTTTCAGAAAGAGTGACCGTTTGTCCTTCTGAGAGCCTCATAGCAGCCAGCAATGCCAAATGTGGAGCTAGTTCTGATAGCACAATGCTGCTCCCTCCTGATACCGAGAGGCATTCAAAATACTTGCAGTTTGGGGTTGCAAGCAGCTCTAGACATAGAATGGATGCAATGAGACAAGACCATATGCTCAACCAAAGACTGAGCAATGGAAGTCTTAACTATGATGGTGGTGCTATTGTGCCTGAACAGAGTGACATGTATGATTTGGGAATTCCGAAGCTGCAGGGTGGGTTTAATTCTAGCAGCTGCAACTTTGATGGCCTACTCAATTCCGTAATAAAAGTGGTAAGGAACTAAGCTATGCTTGACCTTTATCTTTTCCCCTCAAAATTTCACTCTTTCTGATATTCATATTTCCTTTCAAATCATTTGCACTGAACTAAGCACAGTAAACCTGTAATCTTAGAATCTCAATGGTGATTTTTCTGGTTTCAACACAGGAGAACCCAAATATCATGACGATGCTCCCCCTCTAAGCTGTACCTCTTTCCCAGTCAGTTGCTTCATATGGCAACCTCCACAGATCTGGAGCAAGCGGTATATCTAAACGGGGAGGGCTCAGGAAGATGATCGCCTTCGGAGCCAACAAACAGACCATAGATCTGAACGGAGCGGTCGTGCCCAGGGTGAAGCCCGCAGAAGGGAGAATCAAGATCCATGGCGCCCACATCACGGGCCTCACATCTTTGACGGCGCTGTCGAGGTCTGCGTGCTGGTTCATCGCTTCGAGAAGCTAGCGTCCAGGAGTGCGAATTACAAGTGGCTGAGCTCATGAATGAACCCTGGTGGGTGTTGCCTCTTGGGTGTGATGTTCTTCAGCGATCTTGTTGCTTTCCATAGTAGTATATCTTTATGATGCTCATATATCATGTATGTCCTCTTGTTGGTACAAGGGCAACCCTATAAGTGATCCCCACGAAAACTCGATTCCTCAGGGCATTCCAAGGCCTTTAGTGGAGTAAATTTTTTACTCTGCAGCGATCACGTTCTTTAAATATACTCAATCGGTTGGTCATAAAGTAAACAAAATACCCTCTCTCTTGACGCCACACCCCGCATCGCATCCATTCTACCGACGCCTGGCTTGCCTTTGGCGGCCACCATGTGTCTTCCCTTAGCACCCGTCGCGCTCCTTCCTACTTTGATTCGTCTGATGCGGGGCCAAAACCGATAGATTGGATAGTGGAACCAGTGCATCGCTACCACTGCCGAATTCAATGCAGTCGGCGGGGACCGCATCGACTCACCTTCGCCTTCACCTAGACCGCGCCGCATCCAATCGGTATGAACTCCTCTTCTCATCGCGTGCATCCCACCCCCACCCCTTGATTGAGCGTTGACCCAACCCAGTCCACTCGTCGGCAGGGCTCAACCCTTGCCCCACATCTCATTCTGAGTCGTTGTTAATTACCAAGTGTGATAATTGTTTGCGGGTCGTGGTACGTCTCATCTCGACCATTCTTGATGGATATTTTATAAATGTGAAACAGTCAAAGTGAGTATCATTTCATATAGTTGTATTCGAATTCGTGGAAATTGAAAACTCATTTTGTGCTTACTACATTTTTTATGTAGACAGGATGTCAGTTTTGGTATTGAGAAGTAGAATATATTGATATGTTGTTATCACTACTGAAATTCACCAATTTTCCATGTGCCAAGGGCTTTGCCGTCTGCTTTTCATCGGGGCAGACGGCAAAGCACTGGTATGCCGTCTGCTTCCCTAAATGCATATGGAAAAACCTTGACATATGGCAAACAATTGTTATGTCGTCTGCTTTTGCTTATGCAGACGGCAAAAGCCTTTGTCGTCCGCTAGCAGACGGCGCAGCCAGTTGGTGGGCCCACCTTGACCACCCCGCAAGTGAGGCTTGACGGGCTGGGAACCGGGCCGTTTGCTAGCAGAGGGCAAAGACCCAGGTCGTCTGCTAGCAGACGGCAAAGCCGTGGGGCCGTTAACCCCTCACGGCCTGCCCCACCCGCCCTCTCTCTCCACTATCTCACATCTCAACCTTCGCCGCTGCCCATGACCCAACCGTGTCGCCGCCCTGCTCCACGCCGTCGTCCCCCTCCCGTCCAGCCTGCCCCGCGCCACCACCCTGCCCCACGCCGTCGTCGACCCAGCGCCACTGCCCTGCCCCGTGCCCTCTCTCCCCTGGGCGTGCTCCTCCAACGCCACCGGCTTCCCCGCCGCCCTCCTCCAACGCCGCCGCCACCGGCCTCCCTGACGCCGCCTCCACCCTCCACCAACGCCGCCGGCCTCCACCTCCCCCACTCCGGTGAGCCCCTTCCCCTCTCTCTCTTCAATTTTTTGTTACTTTTTTCTTTGTTTAAGTTAGTTTTTTCTCTGTTTTAGTATTGTAGTTACTTATTTTATATATTGTAGTTAGTTAGTGTATTTTTCTGTTAATTTAGTTATGTTTTTTAGATTGTAGGTTAGTGTTAGGTTAGTTGAAATAATTAGAAGAAAAATAAGAAGTGGAGAAAAAAGAAGAGTAGAAAGAAGAATAGAAAAAAATCATAAAAATAATTAGAAAAGGAAAAGAAAAAATAGAAAAGAAAAAGAAATAGAAAAGAAAATTATTAGAAGAGAAAGAAGGTGACAAGGAAAAGAAGGTGGTGGAGAGAAGAAGAAAGAAGAGAAAGAAGGAGGAGGAGGAAGAGAGAAGAAAGAAGACAACAGAGGAGGACAGTAGGAGGAGGAGCAGCCCGAACCGTCGCCATCGCAACAACCACTGCTCCCCCCTGCCCTCCTACCGGTGAAAATGGAGGTGGACGACGACTCGTCGCTCCTTCCGGTGAAAATGGCGGAGGCACTCTATGTAGACCTTCTCTCTAGGTCATAGTAGATCGTATCCCGGTGAAGATTGTTAGTATTACATAATGTAGTTAGTAATTAGATGTTAGTATTACTTGGCTTAATTATCGGTAGTACTGCTTGTGTTGATTTTTTGAAATTTAATGTGCAGTTGTGTATCCCGAGCACCACCATCGAGGGTCTCGTGTTCGACGACCTCCCCTACGTTCGAGGGTGAGCAAAAAATGTCCTATAACCTCTTTCCCCCTTCATTTTCTCTGTTCCGGCCTTCATGCCGACGACACTAGCTAGGTAAATAAAGTCGCGTAACCAGTATGCGTCTCCCGTTCGAAAGGGTTACAGTTATAAATATGCATTCATTTGCATATTTACAATACTGATTCTTTTGAATTGTCCAACGTTATCCATGGGCAGCCCGAGTATGTGTAAATTGGATCGTTTTTCCATGCTCTGGTCCTGATCCAACGTGGAATTTCGTCAGCGCCTCCCTGTTATTCTTCGGATACACAACCTCTCGGCTTGTTGTCAAGACGTGTATTAGGAGAACAGAAGGGAGGTGCTGCCGAAATTCTGCGTCTGGCCGGGAGCGAAGCATGGGAAAACGAACCCAATCTACACATACTCGGGTAGGATTAGGACCTATCTTTACCTATTAGTGTGTAGGTTAATTGCATAGGCCGTAGCTATGTATGATAAAAGCAATAAAAATTGGATGTAATAAAATTGACAAACTTGTATATTTGTTCTTTAGTAGCTCGCTAGCGACAAGATGAGCGATGATCGTTCCTGGATGTACACTGATCGCCCTAATAAGAAAGAGAAGACCACTGAATGGGCAATGAAAACCAAGGAGTTTCTGAGAGAATCGTTTGCAAATGGTCAGAGAAAAACCCGGTGCCCCTGCGTTAGGTGCGACAACTATAAACATGAGACAGAGGTGGATATGGGTAAACACTTGCAGAAGTGGGGTTTTAAGCCTAATTATACAGTGTGGACCTTCCATGGCGAGTCTTCCGGACCCAGGAGAGAGGAGGTGGTCCTCCAGCGCACGGACGAGTACGAAACCGGGATCGAAGACATGGTGCAGGACTTTGACGATGCGCGGGATGAGGACGATGAGATGGAGGAAACTGCGAAGGCCTTCTATGAGATGTTGGAGTCTTCAAAACGTCCTATCCACGCTCACACTAAGCTTTGTCAGCTCGATGCCATCGCACAAGTGATGGCTCTGAAGGCACAATTCAACTTGGGCACATAATGCTACAATGCGATCATGACCATATTTGGGCGGTTTCTACCAAAATATCATGTTATGCCTGCAAACCTGTACCAATCGGATAAAATCCTCAAGGTACTTAAGATTGTTGGGGATCAGCGCAGAAAACAAATTTTTTCCTACCTACGAGTCCCGAAACCAAGATCTATGCTATGCTGATGTATGTAACGAAAGGAATCGGTGTTCATACCTTTGAAGACCGAAAGAGGGAAACGTTCCTCGAACGTGGTTGGCGTAGACTCTGATCCTACGACCTCCCTGTCGTGTTGAAGAACCTCCAACGATGAAGTAGCACCACACGTGTAGTGCCTCGCGGGATTACACACGTACGGTGCAACCGACGTCCCTCCGGGCTCCGAACCAGAAGAGCAGCGGAAAGAAGATTGATCCGGATCCCGATTCCGGCAGCGCGACGACGTCCGGATGATGGTGAAACCCCCAACCAGGTGCAAACTCCAAACCAGGGGAGTCTGCTCTAGGTCGGATAAAGAGAGAGAGAGAAACTCAATGTTGTGTTGAAAAAGGCACCCCACCCCTCCTTATATAGGCCAAGGAGGGGCTCCACCCCCTCCCCTTCCCCCATGTGGGACTAAACCCCCAAGGGGGGGGGGGAGTGGTGCGGCTAGGAGGGGGGATGGGCCCCTCCCTTGGCACCAAGCCCAAGAGGGAGGCTCCCCCTTCCCCTCATGGGCCTTTTAAGGCCCAAATACCTTTTCACCTTTTTAATTAATTATTTAAATCATTTTTAATATTTAATTCTGTCAATTAAATAATAAAACATGTTTAAACATTAATACATATTATTTTGAACCTTTAAAAATATCCGGAACAGCTTCCGGCACCTCCCGGTACATTTCCGGTGTTTTCTCTCTTTTCACCAATGATCCCGAATCAATCCTTAATGCATCGATTTCCCTTAAGTGTGACACCCTACGGTCCGGGAAACAATAGACATGATCGAGACACTCTCTGACCAATGAGCATCATGTGGGATCTGGTTACAATCCTTGATGTGCCCCTACGCTTCCATCGAATAAACTTCATCGTTGTTGAACCGTTAACAATATGACTCGATCCCTTTGTGCTTCGGTACTATGTTTGTCCGAGGTATGATCGTCGGTATCCAATACCTAGTTCTTCCTCGTCTCCGACATAACATGTTTACTCGTCTGTGAATATTACATCTCTTGTGACCTAGTCACTTGCTTGCAAGCTATTGATGCAACACCACCGAGTGGGCCCAGAGTACCTTTCCGTCACTCGGATTGACAAATCCCGCTCTGATCTATTTCATACTCCTCAACATATCTACTTCGAAATACCCAAGATACACCTTTTCAGTTACCATGTTTCAGTGTAACGGTTAATGCACTCAAAGCATCCTAATAGATATCAATTATGTATGATCATCACGGTCTAAGGATTCAGTCACTATGTTATTAAGTCATCGCAATGCTGAACTTATGTGACTTGATCACACTGCAATGCTTAAGGTGGGTGTGTGTCCATCAGATCATTCTCCTAATGATATGACCTCATTGTCAATAGACTATTATGTTCTCATGATCAGGAAACCTTGATCATCAATTGCCCAATGAGCTAGTATGCCTGAGTTTAACTAGGGACCAGGTTGTTATATATCACACATGTATTAATGTTTCCGCTTAATACAATTCTAGCACAATATATAACGTATTATGAACAAACAGATATGTGACAAATATCTTTATTAATTTGCCTCTAGGGCACATATCCAACAGTCTCCCACTTGCACTAGAGTACAAATTACACTAGTTTACATCAGGTATGTATCTAACACCAATAGTCTCTCGGTGTTGTTCAAACTTGGCTTGTGGAAGAGGTTTAGTCATTGGGTCTGACGGATTCAGATCCGTATGTATTTTGCAAATACTAGTATGACCATCCTTGACGTAGTCCCGCGTCACATGGAAACGCCGGAGAATATGCTTGGCTGTAGAGTGAGTCCTCGGCTCCCTTGCGTTAGCAATGGCACCCGTATTGTCGCAATAAATGCTAACAGGGTCAGTGCAACTAGGGAATACGCCAAGCTCGATGACGAACTTCTTCAGGCAATGCGCTTCATTTGACGCTTCGCAAGCGGCAATATACTCCGACTCCATCGTAGATTGGGCGACGACTGACTGCTTGCCGCTCCTCCAGCTAATCGCACCACCATTCAACATAAACACGTATCCCGTCTGGGATTTTGAGTCATCGGGATCAGTACCAAGACTGGCATCGACGTAACCTGTTACGGCGAGCTCTTCTTCACATCCTCCATAGAAAAGAACCAGATCCTCAGTTCTTCGTAAGTACTTAAGGACGTTCTTCACTGCAATCCAATGATCCATTCCAGGATTACTTTGGAAACGATTAGTCAGACTAACCGCCAGGGCCACATCTGGTCGAGTACACAACATAGCATACATGATAGAACCTATGGCTGAGGCATAGGGCTTTGATGACATTTCCTCCCTTTCTTTTGCTGTTGCTGGGCATTGAGTCACACTCAATTTACTTCCTTTCATAACGGGCAAGAGGCCTCTCTTGGCGTTATCCATATTGAACCTCTTCAATATCTTCTCAAGGTAAGTTCTCTGACTCAGTGCTAATAGGCGTCTTGATCTATCTCTATAGATTTTAATGCCTAATATGTATGCAGCTTCACCTAGGTCCTTCATGGAAAATTGTCCATTCAAATATTCCTTTACCCCCTCTAGAAATTTCACATCATTCCCTATCAATAATATGTCATCCACATATAGTACTAGGAATGCCACAGAGCTCCCACTCGCTTTCTTATAAACACATAATTCTTCTTCATTTTGGACAAATCCAAAAGCTTTGATCACCTCATCAAAACGAAGATTCCAGCTCCGAGATGCTTGCTTCAACCCATAAATGGACCGTTGAAGTTTGCATACCTTACCAGCGTCCTTAGGATCAATAAAACCTTCCGGTTGTACCATATACAACTCTTCCTAAATGTTGCCATTTAGGAACGCGGTTTTCACATCCATCTGCCATATTTCATAATCGTAATAGGCAACAATTGCTAGCAATATCCGGATAGACTTTAGCATTGCTACGGGAGAGAAAGTCTCTTCGTAGTCAACTCCTTGACTTTGTCGGAAACCTTTTGCGACAAGTTGAGCTTTATAGACAGATAAGTTTCCTTCTGCGTCAGTCTTTTTCTTGAATATCCACTTATTCTCGACGGCCTTTCGGTCCTCGGGAATATCCACCAAAGTCCATACTTTGTTGGCATACATGGAGTCTATCTCGTATTTCATGGCTTCCAGCCATTTCTCGGACTCGGGTCCCTCCATTGCTTCTTTGTAGTTCGCAGGTTCGTCAGGTTCATTTAACATGACTGCATTGACAAGTTGCCCATAAAACTTAGTTTTTTACTCGGGCTCTTGATGACCTGCGGGGTACAATAGTATCCTCTTCATCTTGATCATGATCATCATTTATGTCACGATCGTTATGAATATCATGATGACCGTTCTCTTTAGCTCCCACTACGGAAGATGGTTCCGGAACAACTTCCATTGCCATTTCTTCCACTTGGAGTGATTGGTCAATCATCTCGTTGAGGTCTATTTTCCTCCCACTCAATTCTTTCGAAAGAAACTCTTTCTCAAGAAAGCATCCAGTCTTGGCGACAAACGTTTTGCCCTCAGACTGGTTGTAGAAGGTGTATCCAACGGTTTCCCTTGGATATCCCACAAAGATGCACTTATCCGCTTTTGATTCGAGTTTGTCAGGCTGAAGTTTCCTAACATAAGCCTCACAACCCCAAATCTTCAAGTGAGACAACTTTGGTTTCTTGCCATGCCATTCCTCAAATGGTGTTGTCTTTACGGATTTGGACGGTGCCCTATTAAGAATGCAAGCGGCAGTTTCTAATGCATACCCCCAGAATGACACAGGTAAGTCGGTATGAGACATCATCGATCGTACGGTATCCAATAGAGTTCGGCTACGTTGCTCAGAAACACCGTTACACTGAGGTGTTCCTGCCGGCGTAAGTTGTGGTACGATGCCACAAGTCTTAAGATGATCGCCAAACTCGTGACTTAAATACTCGCCTCCTCGATCGGATCGAAGGTGCTTGATTTTATTCCCGAGTTGATTCTCGACCTCACTCTGAAATTCCTTGAACCTTTCAAAGGTTTCAGACTTATGTTTCATTAAGTAGATATACCCATATCTGCTTAAGTCATCTGTGAAGGTCACGAAGTAACGAAGACCATTGCGTGTGTGGACGTTCATAGGTCCACATACATCTGAATGTATGATCCCTAACAAGTCTTCCGCACGCTCCATTATTCCATTGAATGGAGTCCTTGTCATCTTGCCCAAAAGGCATGGTTCACATGTGTCAAGGGATCCAAAATCCAATGACTCCAGAAGTCCATCATCATGAAGCTTCTTCATGCGCTTTTCACCAATATGACCAAGTCGACAATGCCACATCGTCATGTGTTCTTCGCCACTAGGTTTTAATCTTTTGGCCTCTACGTTATCAATATGAAGTATATCACAATCGAGATTAAGAATGAATAAGCCATTTTTCTCTGGTGCGTGAACATAAAACACATCATCCTTATAAATCGCACAACCAATTGTATCTGACTTAAAAGAATAGTGGTCTCGCTTCAAGCAAGAACCACTAACGATGTTCACACTCAATGCGGGTACATAGTAGCACTTATTCAAAATCAAAACTAATCCCGAAGGGAGACTAAGATGCTTCGTGCCGACCGCCACCACTTCAATCCGGCAGCCGTTTCCCACGCGCATCGTCACTTCATCTTTCATCAAGCATCGCCTATTCCGTAGCCCCTGAGAGGAGTTAGAAATATGAGCAACAAATCCTGTATCAAATATCCAGGATTTGTTCCCAGCGCTTGTTAAGAAAAGATCAATAACGTGTATATCAAATATACCTTTGTCTCTTCTGACAATCTTGCCAGCTTTCTTATCCTCTAGGTACTTGGGGAAGTTGTGTTTCCAGTGACCATCACCCTTGCAGTAGAAGCACTCAACGCCGAGCTTGGGTCCAGGTTTGGGTGCCTTATGAGGAGTGACAAATGGCTTGTCACCCTTCTTCGGGCTTCCCTTCTTTCCCTTCTCCTTCTTGCCAGACTTCTTGAATTCAACGGTCTTGTTGACCATGAATACAGCATGCTCCTTCTTGATCTCAACCTCAGCAGTTTTCAGCATGGCGAACAACTCAGAAGGGGTCTTAGTCATCCCCTGCATGTTGTAGTTCAACACAAAGCCTTGGTAGCTAGGGGGCAGCGACTGCAGCACCCTATCAACAACAAGTTCATCTGGAATCTGACATTCCAGAGCATTCAAGCGTTGAACGTAGCCAGACATCTTGACCACGTGCTCACTAACACTGCTATGCTCATCCATATTTGCTGAGAAGAAAGCTTCAGAAGCCTCATAACGTTCAGCCCTGGCTTGGGGTGCAAAGACGTCCTTGAGGTCGTTGATTATCTCATATGCACCCATCCTCTCAAAGCGTTTCTGCAGCTCAGCCTCCATGGAGTAAAGCATTCCACTCTGGACAAGGTTGTAATCATCCGTCTTGGAGAGGTAGACATTCTTCTCATCCTGACTAGCGTCTGCTGGTGGCTTGTCACCTAGCGCGGCCTCTAGTACGTATGCCATCTTGAGGGGAACGAGGAGAATCCTCAGAGTGCGGAACCGGTTGGTGAAGTTTGACCCATCGGTTTTCAGTTTGTCTTTGTCTAGGAATGACCCTAAGTTGAATGAGGGGCGAGGTGCAGCCATCTACAATGGTTATTTGCAAAACACATATTTAGACTTTGTTCATAATTGGAGTTAATTTTTAATTAATTCTAAAACTCCCACTTAGTTAAACATCTCTCCAAATTTACTAAGTGATTAACATAATCCTAGTTTGAATGATCGTCCTCGAATATCACACGACCGACGACACATCTCCCTAGGTAGGCCATCATGCCAATCATATCCTTTATATGACTCATGCTTAACCTTTCGGTCATCCGTATCCCAAGCTCATATCTACATATGTCAAGCCTGCCAGTCGAACCTTAGTGTATGGCTGTTTAGCAAGGCCATATCTGCATATGCTAGGCTTGCCAAACCCAATCTCATGCGATCACTAATGTATGTATGACACCCGATCTTCACGGCCTGCCTATCATAAAGAGATCCTTCCAGGCGGTGCCCACTAAGGGAGAATACAATCATGGTATTGACTATTGAGAGAGATTATCCTATCATGCTACCGTCACATATCTAGCATATTAGCAAGACATGAATTAAAACTGTAAATCATGCAAGTTATGATCCCCCCTTACATGCAAATTAAAGTTAAAAAGCCTTCTACTTTATCTTTTGCAAGTTTTACGTGGCTTCTAAGGGGTTTCGAGAGAGAACCGCTTTCTATCCTGCGAAAACAAGCCACAACACCAATCCTACAATCGTCTCTATTACACCCCTGTCGGGGCCCTCCGTTGCAAACGTCTTCGCGTTGCTAATGTTAGAGAGACAGACACCCCCAGCCACTTATATGGTACAAGCCATATGTCAAGCGTGGAACCAGTCTCGCGTAAACGCGTAAGGTCGGTCGGGGCCGCTTCATCAGGACATTGCCGCAACGCTAAACGAGTACACGTGGGAGGGTAACAATTGGAGAATTGATGCCCACATCCTAGATGTGTTCTACCCGTACAATACATCTACGCATAACCTTGATCATGATACCACTGTTGGGGATCGGCGCAGAAAACAAAAAATTTCCTACCTACGAGTCCCGAACCGAAGATCTATGCTATGCTGATGTATGTAACGGAAGGAATCGGTGTTCATACCTTTGAAGACCGAAAGAGGGAAACGTTCCTCGAACGTGGTTGGCATAGACTCTGATCCTACGACCTCACTGTCGTGTTGAAGAACCTCCGACAATGAAGTAGCACCACACGTGTAGTGCCTCGCGGGATTACACACGTACGGTGCAACCGACGTCCCTCCGGGCTCCGAACCAGAAGAGCAGCGGAAAGACGATTGATCCAGATCCCGATTCCGGCAGCGCGACGGCGTCCGGATGATGGTGAAACCCCCAACCAGGTGCAAAATCCAAACCAGGGGAGTCCGCTCTAGGTCGGAGAAAGAGAGAGAGAGAAACTCAATGTTGTGTTGAAAAAGGCACCCCACCCCTCCTTATATAGGCCAAGGAGGGGCTCCACCCCCTCCCCTTCCCCCATGTGGGACTAAACCCCCAAGGGGGGGGGAGTGGTGCGGCTAGGAGGGGGGATGGGCCCCTCCCTTGGCGCCAAGCCCAAGGGGGAGGCTCCCCCTTCCCCTCATGGGCCTTTTAAGGGCCAAATACCTTTTCACCTTTTTAATTAATTATTTAAATCATTTTTAATATTTTATTCTGTCAATTAAATAATAAAACATGTTTAAACATTAATACATATTATTTTGAACCTTTAAAAATATCCGGAACAGCTTCCGGCACCTCCCGGTACATTTCCGGTGTTTTCTCTCTTTTCACCGATGATCCCGAATCAATCCTTAATGCATCGATTTCCCTTAAGTGTGACACCCTACGGTCCGGGAAACAGTAGACATGATCGAGACACTCTCTGATCAATGACCATCATGTGGGATCTGGTTACAATCCTTGATGTGCCCCTACGCTTCCATCGAATAAACTTCATTGTTGTTGAACCGTTAACAATATGACTTGATCCCTTTGTGCTTCGGTACTATGTTTGTCCGAGGTATGATCGTCGGTATCCAATACCTAGTTCTTCCTCGTCTCCGACATAACATGTTTACTCGTCTGTGAATATTACATCTCTTGTGACCTAGTCACTTGCTTGCAAGCTATTGATGCAACACCACCGAGTGGGCCCAGAGTACCTTTCCGTCACTCGGATTGACAAATCCCGCTCTGATCTATTTCATACTCCTCAACATATCTACTTCGGAATACCCAAGATACACCTTTTCAGTTACCATGTTTCAGTGTAACGGTTAATGCACTCAAAGCATCCTAATAGATAGCAATTATGTATGATCATCACGGTCTAAGGATTCAGTCACTATGTTATTAAGTCATCGCAATGCTGAACTTATGTGACTTGATCACACTGCAATGCTTAAGGTGGGTGTGTGTCCATCACATCATTCTCCTAATGATATGACCTCATTGTCAATAGACTATTATGTTCTCATGATCAGGAAACCTTGATCATCAATTGCCCAATGAGCTAGTATGCCTGAGTTTAACTAGGGACCAGGTTGTTATATATCACACGTGTATTAATGTTTCCGCTTAATACAGTTCTAGCAAAATATATAACGTATTATGAACAAACAGATATGTGACAAATATCTTTATTAATTTGCCTCTAGGGCACATATCCAAGAAAGATGCCCTATGAGCAGATACATGCTTGTGAGAATGTATGTGCTTTATTTAGGAAAGAGTATGCGGACGAAGACTATTGTCCCAAATGCAAGTCATCCAGGTATGTTGTGGTAGACAATGGTCAAGGTGAGAAGACGCAGACCAAAATACCCGTAAATGTTCTTCGGTATCTTCCAGTGATACCAAGAATTCAACGCCTTTACATGATGGAAGAGACAACCAGACCGATGACATGGCACAAATATGGGAAGAGAAAGGAATTTGATGCAGATGGGAAGCCGATGTTGACTCACTCATCGGATGGTTTAGCATGGAAGCAGTTCGATGAAAAACATTCGGAAAAAGATAAGGAGCCAAAGGATTGCCGAATCGCCGTCGGCACGGATGGGTTCAATCCTTTCGGTCTGATGGCTGCCTCATATAGTTGTTGGCCTGTATTTGTCATGCCACTCAATCTCCCCCCTTAGATATTAGGAAAAGGAAGAACATTTTCCTCACGTTGATAATACCAGGGCCCAAATATCAGGGGAAGAATATGGATGTGTACATGCAACCACTTAAGGAGGAATTGCAACAAGCTTGGGATGAAGGGTTCAAGACATACGATGCAGCTAGCAAAAAGACCTTCACAATTCATGTGTGGTACCAGTACTCGATGCATGACCTGCCGGCGTATGCGCTTTTCTCTGGCATGTGTGTTCATGGAAGGTTCGCATGCCCAACATGCAAGGCTGCTCTTCATTTTCATTGGCTGAAGGCGGGTGGAAAGTATTCCTGCTTCGACTTGCATAGACAATTTCTGCCTCCTAAGCATCCTTTCAGAAAAGACAAGAAGAACTTCATCAAAGGCAAAGCTGCCAAAAACCTGGCAGCACCTAAGATGATGGGTGAACAGGTCCTGGCTCAGTTGAACTCTCTTGAGCCTGATCCAGAACGTCTCGGATATTTCAAGGGATATAATTTGGAACACGCCTGGACTCACAAGACATGCTTCTGGGATCTTCCCTACTTCAAAGACCTCGAACTTCCACACAACATTGACGTGATGCACACTGAAAAGAATATCGGCGAGGCCCTATTTGGTACATTTTTCGGCATAGATGGGAAGTCAAAGGATAATCCTAAAGCTAGAGTCGACCAGGAGACTATGCGATAGACCTTTACAGAACATGCGACAGCCGAAAGGAAAGAAGAATTGGTCGAAGCCAAGGGCCTGGTTCAATATTTAAATGGGGCATATGAGGGAAATTCTCTTGTGGGTGCAAAACCGTTTGATGTTCCCCGATGTGTATGCACCGAATATGAGGAGGGGAGCGAGTCCTGAAAAATTGAAAATATTTGGACTCAAGAGTCATGATTGGCACATATGGCTTGAGCGGGTAATGCCGGTGATGTTGCGCGGCTATATCCCAGAGGAAGAATGGCTAGTACTGGCAAAACTGGGCTATTTTTTCTGTCTTCTTTGTGCTAAAGAACTATCGGATGGCGTGCTAGAATACATGGAATAGATGGCGGCGGAGTTTCTCTGCAATTTAGAGAAGATGTTTCCACCGGGTTTTTTAATCCGATGCAACATTTGATATTGCATCTCCCGACCGAGGCAAGATTGGTGGCCCTGTTCAAAACCGTTAGTGCTATTCAACCGATAGAATGCATAAGACACTTCGAGAAAAATGTAAAAATAAACGTAGAATTGAAGCATCCATGGCCGAGGAATTCATTACTGAGGAGGCGGCAAACTTTGTGAAACCACACTATGAAGCCAAAAATCGCCATTTGCATAATCCAAAGCGTTGATACGTCCAAAAAGTATCTATAATTTCTGCTTGCTCCATGCATGTTTTGTGTGATATTGATATGATCTAGATACACTTTCATACACTTTTGATCATATTTGGACTAACCTATTAACTCAGTGCACCACAGTGCCAGTTCCTGTTTTCTGCTGTTTTTCTATTTCAGTTTTCCCCCACATAAAAAGTGCCAGAAAAATTCCGGAAAAAATATAGGAAAAATCAGCGTACAGGAAGCTTCGCGAAGAGCCCGAGTGGGGCCAGAGGGGAGCCAGGGGTGGCCCAGGCAGCCACCCGGCGCCCCCCTTCGCCTATATATTCTCCGTCACGGGAAACTTCCGAAGGTAGAATCCTTTTTCGCGATCTCTCCTCTGTTCCGCTGCCGCCTCGCTTCCGAGATCGGGAGCACTAGAAGACCTCTTCCCGACACCCTGCCGGAGGGAGGGCCGACCTCCGGGAGTCTCCTCTCCACCATGGATGCTCCCCGGATGTCTCGTGAGTAGTTTTCCTTGGACCATGGGTCCGTGATCAGTAGCTATGTGATGTTCTCCTCCCCTCTTTGTTCTTCATGGTTTAGACCTCGTGAGCTGCCCTACATGATCGAGGCACTTTTGTAATCTTTCTGCTGTTGCTATGCTGAGTTTGATGGGATCTGATGGATTATGAGATTATGTTCAGATTGTGATTGAGTAATATATTTGGTTTTTATCTCTTATATTTTTGTTCCTAAGTAATTCTTGCATGTTCTTCGTTGCTGTTTATTGCTTTGGCCAAGTAGTAGGTAGTAACCCCAAGAGGGAACGTTATGCTCGATTGTGGGTTCATGCCCCCCGATGACACGCTTGAGTGACGGAAACATGAGTCTAGGGGATGTGCTATTGCCACAAGGGGGAAAACAACAGTGCTTGTAACCGCGGTTGCAAGGATTGTTTACTTTACGCAAAGTGCTTTTTAATGGAGTTGTCTGTTTCTTTGGGTTTACACTTTGGGTGGGGCTCGCAACTTAATACCAGCGAGATGTTCTGGATAGATATCTCAAGGTGGATGATTAGTAGTAGATGCAGTTAGATTCCGGTCTACTTATTTTGGCGTACTGCCCGTGCTTTTGAGCCTCTTCCTTTCTTTTGTAGCATAGTTAGCATTGCGGTGCGTTCATAATCCTGTCAATTGCCCTTCTGTAATTTGTTTACCTCGCATAGAAGTTTTATCGTCTTTTGGGAGAGAGACATCACTAGTGAACATCACGTATCCCGGTCCATATCCTCATTACTGTTTCCACGCTCATTTACTTTTCTGCTTTTACTTTCAGTTGCTATCATTATCCCTTGTGTTTGATCCTTTGTGAACAACAAGACCGGAGAGATTGACAACCTCTCTGAACTTCGTTGGGAACAAAGTTATTTGTGTCTGTGTGCAGGTCCGCGTCAGTTGCGCCGCTGACACCTACTTATCATCTCTGGAGTCCTACTGGAGACAAACCTTGGTTTTACTGAGGGAAATTTGATGCTGTGCTGCATCACGCCTTCCACTTGGGGCTCACCAACGAAGGGCGAGAAGAATACACCCGTCAACTCTCGCGCCATCAAGCGTCGGTACAATACCGGCGACCCCCAACAGCATCAATCCTACCTCAGCCTATTCAAAGGGAAGCTTGGATCTGTTGGTGCTTCGAGAAATATTATTTTGGATCTTGAAGAATAGAGGACACTTACGTTGTATATCTTCACCAACCTAACAGAAGTGCGTCCGTACATCGAGTAAGTGCTTGGTACGTACATTGTTTTGCAACTTCTTATAATTCTGGTGTCTTATTCACATCAATTGGTACAGTCGATACGTCGCCCAATACTCGAATGGAGCGGTTACTGAAAGGGATTCCATTGCAGAGCACTTGGGGTAACCAACAAGGGGCGATAAGCCATCAAGCTTTGCTCTCTCCTGCATCTCTGAATGGTGGGTGAAGTGAAGTAAATGTTGATCGACCCTCTTGTAATAGGCTGAGCCCAGGCTACTCTAGTAATTACACAAGGAGGGGGGACCTAGTTGTAGGCCTTTGGGAACCGACTGGGTCCCGCCGATTGCGGGTTTTTCAGGTGCTAGGCGGTGGAAGGCTGCATGCCTATCTTGTCCTGGAATCTTCTAGGCCGTATGTCTTGAGAGTCCTAGCAGGTAGGCAGACAGCTACCTCAGGGCTTGGTCTTGTCCGCCGTCCTGTAAGTACGGCGTGGGGAGGGAGAAATCATGAGCCTGACAGGTCGGCGATGTGACTTGTCTTTCTGACAGAGCAGATCTCTCAGGATCTTGATTAATGACCTCGGGTCGGGTGCGCCCATCCGGCTCGTAGTCAACTCTTTCTGTTGGTGCAACCATGATGGGCCGGTTGCGCTATGCTTGGATGCTTGCATCCGGAAGCCGATTGTGCCTCGTGGGCATTTGCTGGTGCCAAAGTTGACGGGGCAAAACTTGTGTAGAGCCTCGCTCCCCGGCAACGGCGCCAGAAATTTGCTTGATGGCGTGGAAGTGGTAATGGCTTCTTTCCCTTCGTTGGTTACTCCAAGTGGAAGGTGAGATGTAGGATATCAGCAAATTTCCCTCAGTGAAGATACCGATGTTATCAATCCAGTAGGACTCCGATAATGATAAGTAGGTGGTGAAGTGAACAATGGCGCCGTTCACAACCTCAGGGTTGCTTACTTCACCTGGACCTGCACACGATTGATACGTCCAAAACATATCTATAATTTCTGCTTGCTCCATGCATGTTTTGTGTGATATTGCTATGATCTATATACACTTTCATACACTTTTGATCATATTTGGACTAACCTATTAACTCAGTGCACCCCAGTGCCAGTTCCTGTTTTCTGCTGTTTTTCTATTTCAGTTTTCCCCCATATAAAAAGTGCCAGAAAAATTCCGGGAAAAATACAGGAAAAATCAGCGTACAGGAAGCTTCGAGAAAATCCCGGGAGGGGCCAGAGGGGAGCCAGGGGGCCCAGGAGGCCACCCGGCGTGGCCCCACCCCTGGCCGCGCCAGGTGGGGGGCCTGGTCCACCTCTGGCTACCCCCTTCGCCTATTTATTCTCCGTCACGGGAAAACTCCAGAAGAGGAAATTCCGCAAACTCGCCTCTGTTCCGCCGCCGCCGCGCTTCCGAGATCGGGAGCACCAGAAGACCTCTTCCCGGCACCCTGCCGGAGGGAGGATTGACCTCCGGGAGTCTCCTCTCCACCATGGATGCTCCCCGGATGTCTCATGAGTATTTTTCCTTGGACCATGGGTCCGTGATCAGTAGTTATGTGATGTTCTCCTCCCCTCTTTGATCTTCATTGTTTAGACCTCGTGAGCTGCCCTACATGATCGAGGCACCTTTGTAATATTTCTGTTGTTGCTATGCTGAGTTTGGTGGGATCTGATGGATTATGAGATTATGTTCAGTTTGTGATAGAGTAATATATTTGGTTTTTATCTCTTATATTATTGTTCCTCAGTAATTCTTGCATGTTCTCCGTTGTTGTTTATTGCTTGGCCCAGTAGTAGGTAGTGACTCCAAGAGGGAACGTTGTGCTAGATTGTGGGTTCATGCCCCCCGATGACACGCTTGAGTGAAAGAAACATCAGTCTAGGGGATGTGATGTTGCCACAAGGGGGAAAACAACGGTGCTTGTAACCGCGGTTGCAAGGATTGTTTACTTTACGCAAAGTTCTTTTTATTGCAGTTGTCTGTTGCTTTGGGTTTACACTTTGGGTGGGGCTCGCAACTTAATACCAGCGAGATGTTCTGGATAGATATCTCAAGGTGGATAATTAGTAGTAGATACAGATGGATTTCGGTCTACTTATTTTGGCGTACTGCCCGTGCTTTTGAGCCTCTTCCTTTCTTTTGTAGCATAGTTAGCATTGCGGTGCATTCATAATCCTGTCAATTGCCCTTTTGTAATTTGTTTACCTCGCATAACAATTTTATCGTCTTTTGGGAGAGAGACATCACTAGTGAACATCACGTATCCCGGTCCATATCCTCATTATTATTTCCAAGCTATATTTACTTTACTGCTTTTACTTGCTATCATTATCCCTTGCGTTTTATCCTTTGTGAACAACAAGACCGGAGAGATTGACAACCTCTCTGAACTTCGTTGGGAACAAAGTTATATGTGTCTGTGTGCAGGTCCATGTCAGTTGCGCCGCTGACACCTACTTATCATCTCTGGAGTCCTACTGGAGACAAACCTTGGTATCTTCACTGAGGGAAAACTGCTGCTGCACTACATCTCAAACCTTCCACTTGGGGTAACCAACGAAGGGCGAGAAGCCATCAAGCAATTTTTCTGGCGCCGTTGCCGGGGACTCCGAGTGCTAAGATAGGGGAGTTGCACACTACCCTTTACCTTTGTTTTTTAGTCTTGTTAGTTTACCTTTCAGTTTTTATCTTTGTGTCTTTTATCAAAATTTACAAAAAAATCTGCCACACTTGCTGCTACTATGGGTTCCACTGAAAACACCAAGTTGTGTGACTTCACTAGTCACAACAACCAAGACTTTATCTGCACTCCCATTGCCACACCTGCCACTTCAGCTACCTCTTATGAAATTAAACCTGCTTTGCTAAACCTTGTTATGAGAGATCAATTCTCTGGTGCTGGAGATGCTGCTGCTTTACACTTGAATAATTTTGTTGAATTATGTGATATGCAAAAGTATAAAGAAGTAGAAGGTGATGTTGTTAAGCTCAAGCTCTTTCCTTTCTCTTTAAGGGGAGATGCTAAAATCTGGTTTCAATCTTTGCCTAGAAATAGCATAGATTCTTGGGATAAGTGTAAAGATGCTTTTATAGGGAAGTACTACCCTCCTGCTAAGATTATCTAATTGAGGAGTAATATTATGAATTTTAAGCAATTGGATAATGAACACGTTGCCCAAGCTTGGGAACGAATGAAATCTCTTGTTAAGAAATGCCCTACACATGGTTTGACTACCTGGATGGTTATCCAGACTTTTTATGCAGGCTTGAACTTTACCTCGCGGAACCTGTTAGATTCGGCCGCGGGAGGAACCTTTATGTCAACTACACTTGGTGCTGCCACGAAGCTTCTCGATGAAATGATGACCAATTATTCCCAATGGCACACCGAACGCGCTCCAACAGGTAGGAAGGTAAACTCTGTCGAGGAAATTACCTCCCTCAATGAAAAAGTTGACTTAATTATGTCTCTACTTACCAAGCAACCCTCTATTGATCCTCATGATGTTCCTTTAAATTATTTGGTTGCTCAAGAACAAGTAGATGTGAACTTTATTGCTAGAAACAACTTCAACAACAATGCTTATAGGGGAAATTTTTCTAGCAATCCTAGACCGTTTCCATCCAACTATGGGAACAACAACACTTACCCTAGCAACAAGAACCCCTCTTCTGAATTGGAAAGCATGCTTAGAGACTTTATCACTACCCAAAAATCCATCAACAAAAATGTAGAGGAGAAATTAGCTAAAATAGATAATCTCTCTTTGAAGGTAGAAAGCTTAGCCCTTGATATTGAGATGCTTAAAATTAGAACCTCTCCCCTTGAGGAGAATAAGGCCACTCCTATTAATGCTATCCAGTTACAAATCAATGAAAATATTAGGATACTGGCTAAACTTAAAGAAAGATGGGCTAGAGAAAAAGAGGAAGAGGATAGAATTAAGAGCCTTCCTACACACCACACAGTTGCCACTATCCAAATTGTTGAGGACACCCAAACTATTAGCACCCAATGCACTCCTAGTACCGTTGGACCTATTAATGGTGATGCTAATACCTCAACCGTAGAAAAAGAAACTCCTATGAACATACAGGGTTTCAAACAAGTGAGCCTAGATGACACTACTACCACCTTTGATAGTAGTGATATTGATTTTGATAGTTGTACCCTCTCAGAAGTTATCAGTTTGCTACACAAAATGTCTAGAGACCCCCACACTAGCACACTTAATCTTGCCTTCACGGAGCATATCACAAATGCTCTCATCAAAGCTAGGGAGGAGAAGTTTAGAGTAGAAGCCTCCATACCTAGGAAGCTAGATGATGGTTGGGACCCTATGATCAAAATTAAATTAATTAACTTCTCTTGCTATGCTTTATGTGATGTTGGAGCTAGTACCTCCGTTATGCCCAAAAGAATATTTGATATGTTTGAGTTGAGGCCCTTTGAGCCTTGTTCTTTTGGTGTTCGTCTTGTTGATTCTTCCATAATGAAACCTTTGGGGAAGATCGACAATGTTCTTATCATTGTCAATGACAAATATGTTCCCGTTGATTTTATTGTTATGGATATAGAGTGTGAACCTTTGTGTCCAATTATTTTGGGACGTCCTTTTCTTCGCACCGTTGGTGCGGTTATTGACATGAAAGAGGGGAATATAAAATTCCATTTCCCATTTAAAAAGGGGATGGAACACTTCCCTAGAAATAAAATCAAGTTACCTTTTGAGTCCGTTACACGGGCTAGTTATTCTCTTTCTCTTGATAAAACTTGATTCTTCTTTTGCATTAAGCCTAGCTAATGGCTTGAAAGAAGCGCTTTCGGCAGGCAGCCCGCAACAAATTTAGGTGTTTTATTTTTGCTTTTGTTGTGTCTTGATGATTGTTAATTCTGTAGCAACATCATTGTATCTTTATTTTTCAGCTTTGTGCCGAGTTATAGCCTCTTACGGCAAGGGAAGTAAAAGTTGTGACATGCTGTCCAGAAAACAGATTCTGTCCTCGTGACCAGAAAAATTCCAGAAAAATCCCAGTTCATCTTTTTGAGCGGAAATTTTTACACAGTATGCTCTATACAATTACGAAGCTTCCGTATGTTCTGAGCTTTTTTATTCTAGTTGCAGAAGTTCCCCTAAACAATTCTTTCCTATCTGCTGTTCTGTTTTTCACAAATTCTGCCACGTTTTGTCTCTCCTAACTTTTGCAAACCTTAAGCTTGCTTTTTATTTGCAAAAACTTTTTGGCACTCTTGAGAAACAGTATATATTCAAGAATATCTTTATATCCAGTGGAATTTATTTATTTATTAAGGGTACTAACCTCTCTAATCAACTTATGATGAGTTATGTATGAAGGGAGTTTTCAAGTGTGTGATGGAAGATGATGAAAGAAGATCCAGGAGTGTCAAGCGCTCAATCTTGGGGATGCCCCCATGCATCCCCAATAAATATTCAAGGAGACTCAAGCGTCTAAGCTTGGGGATGACCCTGTGCATCCCCTTCTCCATCAACAATCATCAGTTTGTCCTTCGTCTCACTATATTTTTATCACTTCATCCGTTATGTGCTATGCTTGGAGCGCCTCGCTCTTAGGTTTTGTTTTTAGTTTTATTTAGCTTTGCTTGCTGTTCATAACAAGTTAGATCCCGTCTTACTTTGTGTGGGAGAGAAACACGCTCCTTTTTCAAAATCTACAACACATCATAGGATTTTTCCTGCTTATCTTTTTGCTGTTGTGTGTTCTTTATCTTTTCATAGCTACTGCCATGTTTAGTTTTAGTCTTAGTTTGTCTTTAGCAAGAGCCTTGGCTTTTGTTTAGTTTGTTGCTGGAACTCTTTTTAGTTTTCATGTTTATCCTGTTAAAGAGAGTAGGTTGTTGCACTGAGTTGTGTCTTGTTTTGAAAGTAGGTATTTGAGGTTGCTATTTAATTTTAGTAGTAACTTGCAATAGTTTTGAGGTATTGATGTGAGTAAAGTTTGAACTTTCGGTGTCAAGAGCTTTTTCCTATTAGTGATAGGTGTCGTATTTTGGGAAATCCGTGTGTATTTTCAAAACCTACAAAATTAGTTGAGAACTCTAGCTACTAGATGGATCACTACTCTTCTAAGGAGTCGAATATCAGAGAACACTCACGTACCATGAGTCGAGGATGCGCAAGGATAACCAAACCCCCATACACTCCTCCTCGGGGTACTTGTCTCTTTGTGAACCTCCTTATTAGATTGAGAGTTACCGATAATAAGTGCATGAGTTCTTCGGACTAATGTAAGTATTGAAAGTTGACACTTCCACCTTCCCATATTTTGCTAGCCTCTCCCGTGCCGTGCATTGCCTTCTTCTCACTCCGAGAGTTGGTGTCCACCTTCGCCGGTACATCCAAACCCTTGGCATGATACGCTCTGTCATCATAAGCCTCCTTATATCTTTCCTCAAAACAGCCACCATACCTACCTATCAAGGCATTTCCATAGCCTTTCCGAGTTACACTTCCATGCAACTTCCACCTCTTCATAACTTGATCTTCATGTCATACATGTTCTTGCTACACTGGCAGCGACATACCTTGCATACTTCATGTTAGTTACATCTTCTTTATGATTTTGAGTACCTTGTAAAGTGTGAAAGATCTCCTTTACCTTCTTGTAAAACAGAGTGTTGCCCTTAAGTGAGGAAAAGATCCCAAAGTGGACACAATAAAAGATCCCAAAGAGGACAAATGAGAGTTACATAGAAAGAGCCATTGAGGCCACAAAAAAATACAAAAAAATAAAAAATAAAAAAAAGAAATAAAAAGAGAGAAAGGTGCAACACTACTATCCTTTTGAGAGATCCACACCAGTACTCCCTTTATATCCTTGTACTCCATAGAGATGATCATTATGCATATAGCTATGTGGGGACCTTCACACTTTAGAACTTGGCTTGCATATTCCAAGGATGAGCCTCCTCAAACGAGCTCTAGGTCTTCATGAGCGAGCAAGTTAGATGCACCCCCACTAGTTCCTTTGGAGAGCTTCCTAGCTCGTATGTGCATCCGTTGCATGGCAATCCCTACTCCTCACATCATATCTATCATTTGGCATCTCTTGCCTATGATTGTACTCATTGATGTGAGCCTTTCTCATCCTTTTTTTCTTCCTCCTCCGTAATTCTCCCTTTGCCATCCTAAGTGTCAACTCTCGTGCTTAAGCTCATCCATTGCATGGGTGCTCGTAATATCGAAAAGGAGTGGATGAAATTGACTTGTACCTGGCTAGTGGTCTGGGGACGAGTCAAGATAAGATTCCAAAGAGGACCAAGTGTGAAACTTTAGTAGATTGAGTTCTCAACAAATACTTTTTTCTCGTATTCCCTATCCCCCTTCTTGCACGCAAACACCATTTGAAGACATTCGAGTCACGGACAGCGAGAGCTCTTGCACCTAATGTTCTTTTGTTACTTGTTTCAATGCTAATATAGACTCTTGCATGTTATGACTTGAATTGAATCTCTAACCTTGATTGCTTTACTTTTCAAAGTTCTTTTATGGTTGCTAGCATGTCACCAAAGAAATTATGTTGTTATCATTTACCTACTCGAGGACGAGCAGGAATTAAGCTTGGGGATGTTGATACGTCCAAAACGTATATATAATTTCTGCTTGCTCCATGCATGTTTTGTGTGATATTGCTATGATCTATATACACTTTCATACACTTTTGATCATATTTGGACTAACCTATTAACTCAGTGCACCCCAGTGCCAGTTCGTGTTTTCTGCTATTTTTCTATTTCAGTTTTCCCCCATATAAAAAGTGCCAGAAAAATTCCGGGAAAAATACAGGAAAAATCATTGTACAGGAAGCTTCGAGAAAAGCCTGGGAGGTGCCAGAGGGGAGGCAGGGGTGGCCCAGGCGGCCACCCGGCGCGGCCCGACCCCTGGCCGCGCCAGGGGGGCGCCTGGGGCCCCTGGTCCACCTCTGGCTGGCCCCCTTCGCCTATTTATTCTCCGTCACGGGAAATCTCCAGAAGAGGAACCATATTCCGCCAACTCGCCTCTGTTCCGCTGCCGCCGCGCTTCCGAGATCGGGAGCACCAGAAGACCTCTTCCCGGCACCCTGCCGGAGGGAGGATTGACCTCCGGGAGTCTCCTCTCCACCATGGATGCTCCCCGGATGTCTCATGAGTAGTTTTCGTTGGAACATGGGTCCGTGATCAGTAGCTATGTGATGTTCCCCTCCCCTCTTTGATCTTCATTGTTTAGACCTCGTGAGCTGCCCTACATGATCGAGGCACCTTTGTAATATTTCTGCTGTTGCTATGCTGATTTTGGTGGGATCTGATGAATTATGAGATTATGTTCAGATTGTGATAGAGTAATATATCTGGTTTTTATCTCTTATATTTTTGTTCCTCAGTAATTCTTGCATGTTCTCCGTTGCTGTTTATTGCTTTGGCCAAGTAGTAGGTAGTGACTCCAAGAGGGAACGTTGTGCTAGATTGTGGGTTCATGCCCCCCGATTACACGCTTGAGTGACAGAAATATGAGTCTAGGGGATGTGCTGTTGCCACAAGGGGGAAAACAACGGTGCTTTTAACCACGGTTGCAAGGATTGTTTACTTTACGCAAAGTACTTTTTATTGCAGTTGTCTGTTGCCTTGGGTTTACACTTTGGGTGGGGCTCGCAACTTAATACCAGCGAGATGTTCTGGATAGATATCTCAAGGTGGATGATTAGTAGTAGATGCAGATGGATTTCGGTCTACTTATTTTGGCGTACTGCCCGTGCTTTTGAGCCTCTTCCTTTCTTTTGTAGCATAGTTAGCATTGCGGTGCGTTCATAATCCTGTCAATTGCCCTTCTGTAATTTGTTTACCTCGCATAGCAGTTTTATCGTCTATTGGGAGAGAGACATCACTAGTGAACATCACGTATCCCGGTCCATATCCTCATTATTATTTCCAAGCTATATTTACTTTACTGCTTTTACTTGCTATCATTATCCCTTGCGTTTTATCCTTTGTGAACAACAAGACCGGAGAGATTGACAACCTCTTTGAACTTCGTTGGGAACAAAGTTATCTTTGTCTGTGTGCAGGTCCATGTCAGTTGCGCCGCTGACACCTACTTATCATCTCTGGAGTCCTACTGGAGACAAACCTTGGTATCTTCACCGAGGGAAAACTGCTGCTGCACTACATCTCAAACCTTCCACTTGGGGTAACCAACGAAGGGCGAGAAGCCATCAACGAGACAATTAACTTTGCTCCCAACATAGTTCGGAGAGGTTTTCAATCTCTCCGGTCTTGTTGTTTACAAAGGGTCAAACACACAAGAGATAATGGCAATGATAGCAATTGAAAGTAATGTTGAAAAGTAAGTAAGCTTGTAAACAGTGATGAGAATATGGACCGGGGTCCCGTGACCGTGATGTTCACTAGTGATGTCTCTCTCCCAAAAGACGATAAAACTGTTATGCGAGGCAAACAAATTACAAATGGGCAATTGACAAGATTATAAATGCACCGCAATGCTAACTATGCTACAAAAGAAAGGAAGAGGCTCATAAGCATGGGCAGTACGCCAAAATAAGTAGACCGAAATCCATCTGCATCTACTACTAATCATCCACCTTGAGATATCTATCCAGAACATCTCGCTGGTATTAAGTTGTGAGCCCCACCCAAAGTGTAAACCCAAAGCAACAGACAATTACATTAAAAAAACTTTGCGTAAAGTAAACAATCCTTGCAACCGCGGTTACAAGCACCGTTGTTTTCCCCCTTGTGGCCACAACACATCCCCTAAACTCATGTCTCTGTCACTCAAGCGTGTCATCAGGGGGCATGTACCCACAATCAAGCATAACATTCCCTCTTGGAGTTACTACCTACCACTTGGCCAAAGCAATAAACAGTGATACGTCCAAAACGTATCTATAATTTCTGCTTGCTCCATGCATGTTTTGTGTGATATTTCTATGATCTAGATACACTTTCATACACTTTTGATCATATTTGGACTAACCTATTAACTCAGTGCACCACAGTGCCAGTTCCTGTTTTCTGCTGTTTTTCTATTTCAGTTTTCCCCCACATAAAAAGTGCCAGAAAAATTCCGGGAAAATATAGGAAAAATCAGCGTACAGGAAGCTTCACGAAGAGCCCGACTGGGGCCAGAGAGGAGCCAGGGGTGGCCTAGGCGGCCACCCGGCGCGGCCCCACCCCTAGCCGCGCCGGGGGGGCGCCTGGGGCCCCTGGTCCACCTCTGGCTGCCCCCCTTCGCCTATATATTCTCCATCACGGGAAACTTCCGGGGCGAGAACCCTTTTTCGCGATCTCTCCTCTGTTCCGCCACCGCCACGCTTCCGAGATCGGGAGCACCAGAAGACCTCTTCCCGGCACCCTGCGGGAGGGAGGGCCGACCTCCGGGAGTCTCCTCTCCACCATGGATGCTTCCCGGATGTCTCGTGAGTAGTTTTCCTTGGACCATGGGTCCGTGATCAGTACCTATGTGATGTTCTCCTCCCCTCTTTGTTCTTCATGGTTTAGACCTCGTGAGATGCCCTACATGATCGAGGCACTTTTGTAATCTTTCTGCTATTGCTATGCTGAGTTTGATGGGATCTAATGGATTATGAGATTATGTTCAGATTGTGATTGAGTAATATATTTGGTTCTTATCTCTTATATTTTTGTTCCTAAGTAATTCTTGCATGTTCTCCGTTGCTGTTTATTGCTTTGGCCAAGTAGTAGGTAGTAACCCCAAGAGGGAACGTTATGCTCGATTGTGGGTTCATGCCCCCCGATGACACGCTTGAGTGACAGAAACATGAGTCTAGGGGATGTGTTGTTGCCACAAGGGGGAAAACAACGGTGCTTGTAACCGCGGTTGCAAGGATTGTTTACTTTACGCAAAGTGCTTTTTAATGCAGTTGTCTGTTGCTTTGGGTTTACACTTTGGGTGGGGCTCGCAACTTAATACCAGCGAAATGTTCTGGATAGATATCTCAAGGTGGATGATTAGTAGTAGATGCAGTTTGATTTAGGTCTACTTATTTTGGCGTACTGCCCGTGATTTTGAGCCTCTTCCTTTCTTTTGTAGCATAGTTAGCATTGCGGTGCGTTCATAATCCTGTCAATTTCCCTTCTGTAATTTGTTCACCTCGCATAGCAGTTTTATCGTCTTTTGGGAGAGAGACATCACTAGTGAACATCACGTATCCCGGTCCATATCCTCATCACTGTTTACACGCTCATTTACTTTTCTGCTTTTACTTTCAGTTGCTATCATTATCCTTTGTGTTTGATCCTTTGTGAACAAAAAGACCGGAGAGATTGACAACCTCTCTGAACTTCGTTGGGAACAAAGTTATTTGTGTATGTGTGCAGGTACGCGTCAGTAGCTCCGCTGTTACCTACTTATCATCTCCGGAGTCCTACTGGAGAAAAACCTTGGTATCTTTACTGAGGGAAATTTGCTGATGTGCTACATCACGCCTTCCACTTGGGGCTTACCAACGAAGGGCGATAAATCACTATCATTACCTCGCACATCAAGCCAAATTTCTGGCGCCGTTGCCGGGGACTCCGAGTGCTAAGATAGGGGAGTTTCACACTACCCTTTACCTTTGTTTTTTAGTCTTGTTAGTTTACCTATCAATTTTTACTTTTGTGTCTTTTATCAAAAATACCAAAAATACCTGTTACCTTGCTTGTTGATGCTATCTTTACCATGGGTGCTGAACCACCCAAATATGGTAGGATGGACATGTTTCACTTGGCTCGTCTTCGATCAATTTGTGCTCGAGATAAAAACCCAACCGACTTGGTTGAGGGAAAATCATTGGATGAGCATGCTCATTATACGCGGCACCGCCTATCTGAGAAAGGGAAAAACTTATGGGACCAAATACAAACTTCTTATTGCTATGCCGAGTGTTTATGCCACATTTATGATTTTACTTGCTGCTCTAATATAGAGCGTAAACACCTTCCTTTCCAATGTGAGTTTAAGGAAAATGAGATCCTATCTTCTTATGCCAAAGGTGTTTATGATTACTTTGATGTTGAAAAGATTGAAGAGTTTGTTGCTTTTAAAGGTGCTTATGAGATTGCTTCTTTGATTGAAAAGTATTATGATACTATTCACAAGTCTGAAAACTTTGTTGTTCTTGCTTATTGCTTTGAGAATTATACTTCCAATTCTTATATTGAGGATTTTAAAAATAGAATGCTTGCTACCCAAGAAGAGGCTAATGATTGCTATGAAGATGAATCTTATGATTCCGAGGACTCACTTGGTACTTCCCTTTCTGATGATTTTGATACTTGCTTTGTTGATGGCCATGATGCCACTATGGATGATGCCTACGAAGATGAACTTGCTATAGTTCCTTATGTTAAGCATGAAATTATTGTTGTTGCACCCACACTTTATTGCCCTATTATCCTTTTGAAATCTCCAACTATTCCGGAGAATTTTTCTCTTATCAATGCTCAATGTGATGGGTTGCATCTATCTTATCATCCTAAAAACCATGTTGAAAATAATACACGTGTGCTTGTAGGTCATGAACAACATGATTTATGTGATAGTTATATTCTTGATGTTGTTCATGATGCTACTGAAAATTACTTTGAGAGAGGAAAGTTTGGTTGTAGAAACTTCCATGTTACAAAAACACCTCTCTTCATGTTGAAAGTTTTGAAGTTGTTCTTGTTCTACCTTCCTATGCATGTCACTTTGTGCTTCTTTGATTTATTTTCTTACAAGATGCCTATGCATAGGAAGTGGGTTAGGCTTAAATGTGTTTCATATTTTCTTCCTGATGCTCTCTTTTGCTTCAAGTCCTTATTCTTATGAGAGCATCTTTTATAATCTTCATGCCTAGCTTAAAGGCATAAAAGAAAGCGCTTTCGGGAGGCAGCCCGCAACGAATTTAGGTTTTTCTTTTTTCTTTTGTTGTGTCTTGATGTTTGTTACTACTGTAGCAACATCATTGTATCTTTATTTTTCAGCTTTATGCCAAGTTATAGCCTCCTATGATAAGGGAAGCAAAAGTTGTGACATGCTGTCCAGAAAATAGATTCTGTCCCTTGACAGAAAAATTCGAATCAAATCACCAGATCATCTTTTTGATCTGAGTTTTTTTGACAGAGTGCTCTATACAATTGTGAAACTTTCGTATGTTCTGAGTTTTTTTATTTGAGTTGCACAAGTGCCCCTAAAAAATTCTTTACTACCTGCTGTTCTGTTTTTCACAGATTCTGCCACGTTTTGTCTCTCCTAACTTTTGCAAAGCTTAAGCTTGCTTTTTCTTTGCAAAAACTTTTTGGCACTCTTGAGAAACAGTAGCTCTTCAAAAATATCTTTATATCCAGTGGGAAAAATTATTTTATTAAGGGTACTAACCTCTCTAATCAGCTTATGATGAGTTATGTATGAAGGGAGTTTTCAAGTGTGCGATGGAAGATGATGAAAGAAGATCCAGGAGTGTCAAGCGCTCAAGCTTGGGGGTTCCCCCATGCATCCCCAATAAATATTCAAGGAGACTCAAGCGTCTAAGCTTGGGGATGCCCCCGTGCATCCCCTTCTCCATCAACAATCATCAGTTCGTCCTTCGTCTCACTATATTTTTATCACTTCATGCGTTATGTGCTATGCTTGGAGCGTCTCGCTCTTAGGTTTTATTTTTAGTTTTCTTTAGCTTTTCTTGATGTTCATAAAAAGTTAGATCCCGTCTTACTTTGAGTGGAAGAGAAACACGCTCCACTTTCAAAATCTAGAACACATCATAGGATTTTTCCTGCCTATCTTTTTGCTGTTGTGTGTTCTTTATCTTTTCGTAGCTACTGCCATGTTTAGTTTTAGTCTTAGTTTGTCTTTAGCAAGAGCCTTGGCTTTTTTTTAGTTTGTTGCTGGAACTCTTTTTAGTTTTCATGCTTATCTTGTTAAAGAGAGTTGGTTTTTGCACTGAGTTGTGTCTTGTCTTGAAAGTAGGTAATTGAGGTTGCTATTTAATTCTAGTAGTAACTTGCAATAGTTTTAAGGTATTGTTGTGAGTAATGTTTGAACTTTTGGTGTCAAGAGCTCTAGCCTATTAGTGATAGGTGTCGTATTTTGGGAAATCCGTGTGTATTTTCAAAACCTACAAAACTAGTTGAGAACTCTAGCTACTAGATGGATCACTAATCTTTGGAGGGATCGAATATTAGAGAACACTCGCGTACCATGAGTCGAGGATGCGCAAGGATAACCAAACCCCCATACACTCCTCCTCGGGGTACTTGTCTCTTTGTGAACCTCCTTATTAGATTGAGAGTTACCGATAATAAGTGCATGAGTTCTTCGGACTAATGTAAGTATTGAAAGTTGACACTTCCACCTTCCCATATTTTGCTAGCCTCTCCCGTGCCGTGCATTGCCTTCTTCTCACTCCGAGAGTTGGTGTCCACCTTCGCCGGTACATCCAAACCCTTGGCATGATACGCTCTGTCATCATAAACATCCTTATATCTTTCCTCAAAACAGCCACCATACCTACCTATCAAGGCATTTCCATAGCCTTTCCGAGATATATTGCCATGCAACATCCACCTCTTCATGACTTGATCTTCATGTCATACATGTTCCTGCTACACTGGCAACGACATACATTGCATACATCATGTTAGTTACATCTTCTTTATGATTTTGAGTACCTTGTAAAGTGTGAAGATCTCCTTTACCTTCTTGTAAAATAGAGTGTTGCCCTTAAGTGAGGAAAAGATCCCAAAGTGGATACAATAAAAGATCCCAAAGAGGAAAAATGAGGGTTAAATAGAAAGAGCCATTGAGGCCACAAAAAATACAAAAAAAATAGATAAAAAAGAAAAAAAGAAATAAAAAGAGAGAAATGGGCAACACCACTATCCTTTTGAGAGATCCACACTAGTACTCCCTTTATATCCTTGTACTCCATAGAGATGATCATTATGCATATAGCTATGTGGGGACCTTCACACTATAGAACTTGGCTTGCATATTCCAAGGATGAGCCTCCTCAAACGAGCTCTAGGTCTTCATGAGCGAGAAAGTTAGATGCACCCCCACTAGTTCCATTAGAGAGCTTCCTAGCTCGTATGTGCATCCGTTGCATGGCAATCCCTACTCCTCACATCATATCTATCATTTGGCATCTCTTGCCTATGATTGTCCTCATTGATGTGAGCCTTTCTTCTCCTTTTTTGTCTTCCTCCTCCATACTCCTCTCTTTGCCATCCCAAGTGTCAACTCTCGTGCTTACGCTGATCCATTGCATGAGTGCTCAAAATATTGAAAAAGGAGTGGATCAAATTGACTTGTACCTGGCTAGTGGTCTGGGGACGAGTCAAGATAAGATTCTAGAAAAAGACCAAGTGTGAAACTTTAGTAGATTGAGTTCTCAACAAATAAATTGTTTTTCTCGTATTCCCTATCCCCCTTCTTGCACGCAAACACCTTTGGAGACATTCGAGTCACGGACAGCGAGAGATCTTGCACCTAATGTTCTTTTGTTACTTGTTTCAATGCTAATATAGACTCTTGCATGTTATGACTTGAATTGAATCTCTAACCTTGATTGCTTTACTTTTCAAAGTTATTTTATGGTTGCTAGCATGTCACCAAAGAAATTATGTTGTTATCATTTACCTACTCAAGGACGAGCAGGAATTAAGCTTGGGGATGTTGATACGTCCAAAACGTATCTATAATTTCTGCTTGCTCCATGCATGTTTTGTGTGATATAGGAAAAATCACCACAAAAACCTGCATGGAGCGAGCAGAAATTATCGATACGTTTGAGACGTATCTTCGATATGAAAAGGTCCTTCCCATCTGGAAAGTAGTTTACCTGGAGAAAACATGAAACGAGATCTAAACAACAAAACTTTATCAGCAACATTAAATTCACGTTTCAAAATTCTTTTATCGTGCCACTTCTTTACCTTTTCCTTGAACATTTTAGCGCTCTCGTAAGCTTCACTCCTCCACTCATCTAGAGAAGTCAAGTTCATGAGACGCCTTTCACCAGCTAACTTTGGGTCAGCATTTAGCTCTCTGACAACCCAGAAAGCCTTGTGCTCTAACTCTAATGGTAAATGGCAAGACTTGCCATATAGACCATTTTATACGGAGACATGCCCATGGGGTTTTTTAAGCAGTTCTATACGCCCACAAAGCATCTCCTAACTTCTTTGACCAATCCTTTCTAGAACTGTTTACTTTCTTCTGTAAGATCAACTTGATCTCCCTATTGGTGAGCTCAACTTGCCCACTAGTTTGAGGGTGGTACAGTGATGCAATCCTATGATTGACACCGTACTTGGCTAGAGCTTTCCTAAAAGCTCCATGTGTGAAGTGTGACCCTCCATCTGTCATGAGGTACCTTGGTACTCCAAACCTAGGAAAAATTACATCCTTGAGCATTTTGAAAGATGTCTTGTGATCAGCACTCTCAGTGGGGATTGCTTCAACCCACTTGGTTACATAATCAACAGCAACTAAGATGTGTGTGTACTTGTGTGAAGGAGGAAAAGGACCCATAAAATCAAAACCCCAGCAATCGAAAGGTTCGATCACTAGTGAGTAATTCATAGGCATCTCATTTCTCCTGCTAATGTTACCAATTCTCTGACACTTATCACAAGATAGAACGTACCTTCGGGCGTCCTTAAAAAGAGTAGGCCAATAAAAAACTGATTGTAAAACTTTATGTGCGGTCCTTTCACCGGCATGATGTCCTCCATAGGGACTATCGTGACATTGTCGAAGAATGTCCTGCTGCTCGTTCTCCGGTATACATCTTCTCACGATCCCATCTGGACCCTCTTTGAAAATATGTGGATCATCCCAAAAGTAGTGCCTCAAATCCGTGAGGAATTTCTTCCTCTGCTGAAATGTAAAACCTGGAGGCAAAAACTTTGCAACGATAAAATTAGCATAATCTGCAAACCAAGGGTCAGAATGAGATTGTACTTTTACAACAGCAAGTTGTTCATCTGGGAAACTGTCTTTGACTAGAATAGGATCATGCGGGATATCTTCCATCCTTGAAAGATTATCCGCCATCGGATTGTCTTCTCCTTTTCTATCGACAATCTGCAAATCAAATTCTTGAAGAAGGAGTACCCATCTAATGAGTCTTGGTTTGGCATCCTTTTTCTGCATAAGATACTTAATGGAAGCATGGTCAGTATGAATAATAACTTTAGAATCAACAATATACTGCCTAAACTTATCACAAGCAAACACCACTGCCAAGAATTCCTTCTCGGTAGTAGCATAATTCTTTTGAGCACTATCAAGTGTCTTGCTGGCATAGTGGATGACATTCAATTTCTTGTCAACCCTTTGTCCTAAAACAGCTCCAACAGCAAAATCACTAGCATCACACATAATTTCAAAGGGAAAATTCCAGTCAGATGGTTGTACTATAGGAGCGGTTATCAAGGCTTTCTTAAGAACTTCAAAAGCTTCCTTACAATCTTCATCAAATACAAAAGGAGAATCCTTATGGAGAAGATTGGTAAGGGGTCACGCGGTCTTAGAAAAGTCCTTGATAAATCTTCTATAGAAACCAGCATGACCTAGAAAACTACGAATACCTTTGATGTCCCTTGTATAGGGCATCCTTTCAATAGCTTCAATCTTTGCCTTGTCCACTTCAATTCCCCTTTCGGAAATCTTGTGTCCAAGAACTATCCCTTCGTTAACCATGAAATGGCACTTCTCCCAATTGAGCACCAAATTCGTTTCTTCACATCTCTGCAAAACTTTATTAAGATTGTGGAGACAGTGGTCAAAGGAGTTTCCATAGACGGAAAAGTCGTCCATGAAAACTTCTACAATCTCATCACAGAAACCATGAAATATTGCAGACATACACCTCTGAAAAGTAGCAGGTGCATTACACAAACCAAAAGGCATACGCCTATAAGCATAAGTATCGTAAGGACACGTAAAGGTGGTCTTCTCTTGATCCGCGGTGTTAACGTGAATCTGGGAGAAGCCAGAATACCGATCAAGATAGCAGAAGTGGGTGTTTTTAGACAGCCGCTCGAGCATCTGATCAATAAAGGGCAGAGGATAGTGGTCCTTCCTGGTGGCCTTGTTCAACTTCCTGAAATCAATACACATTCTATATCCAATAATAGTCCTCTGAGGTATTAGTTCATTTTTATCATTAGGAACAACAGTCATACCTCCTTTCTTAGGAACACAATGAACATGACTTACCCACTTACTATCAGCTATAGGATAGATGATACCTGCGGCTAGAAGTTTGAGAACCTCCGTCCTAACCACGTACTTCATCCTTGGGTTCAACCGTCATTGATGATCAACAACTGGTTTAGCATCGGGCTCGAGATTGATAGTATGTTGGAAAATGGATGGACTAATACCCTTGAGATCATCAAGAGTATATCCAATAGCACCTCGGTGTCTGCGGAGTGTCTCCAATAATCGTTCTTCTTCATACCCTGAAAGGTTAGAATTGATAATAACAGGATATACTTTCTTTTCATCTAAATAAGCATACTTGAGCGTATCGGGTAGTGGTTTTAGATCAAACACCGGGTCTTCTTTTGGTTGCGAGAGGATTCCTAAAGGTTCAACCGGGAGGTTGTGCTTCAGGATAGGAGTTTGTCTTAAAAACATGTCTTCTAGTTCATCCCTCTCCTGCATATGTATGTCATTCTCGTGGTCTTCCATAAATTGCTGCAAAGTATCATCAGGAGGAATAGCAATAGAAGCAATTTCTTCAATAATTTTGTCATTACTTGACAAGTCACTACCACGAGGCTGCTTAGAAAACTTAGAAAAATTAAATTCATATGGCTCACCGTTGAATTCAACAGAAACTTTACCTTTCTTTCAATCTATTATAGCTCCACAAGTGCTGAGGAAGGGCCTACCAAAGATAATAGGGCAAAAACTATCTTGCACTGAACCAAGTACGAGAAAGTCAGTAGGATATTTTACCTTCCCGCAGAGTACTTCAACATCTCTCACAATCCCAACTGGAGAGATTGTTTGTTTATTTGCAAGATGAATCGTGACATCAATGTCCTCGATCTCACACGGCAAAATCTCGTGCATGATCTCTTGATAAAGTGTGAAGGGAATAGCGCTGACGCTAGATCCCAAATCACATAGCCCATAGTAATTGTGATCTCCTATTTTGACAGATACAACTGGTGTACCTGAAATTGGGCCCTTGTTCTTGGCTGTGACAATGTTAGTGGAAACAGCACAAAAACTAATAGTGGATTCTTCAATATCACTGGTTACCAGATCCTTGACCATTGCAACTTGAGGCTTGACCTTGATCATGTCCTCAGGTTCGTTAGTGGTCCTTCCGTTTTTGTTTAGAGTACCTGTAACAAAAGAGTGCTCCTTTATCCTTGAGGGATAAGGAGGCTGTTCATACACAACTGCAGGTAAAACAGGATCAGTAACATTAATCTCAATAGGTGACTCCTTGAAAGGTTTATGATGTTGACTCTCCTTCTTCTTAGAAGAATCAATATGAGAAGCAAAGTCCTTGCAAAAGTCAACCATTAGCTGGGAATCAAGACCAATTTTAGAGCAAAAGGTATTAAAGTAATCAGTCTTCACATAACTCTCAATGTAGTCATGCTCATAGTTTATAGCGGGTTCAATACCTTTATCAATTTCCCAGTCTTCAGTGTTCTTCTGGATCCTTTCTATAAGATCCCATTTTTCTTCCATACTTCTGGTCTGGAATACCCCGCTAGAGGAGGCATCCAACATCTCCCTGTCCTGACGAGAAAGCCTGGCATAAAAATTTGTAAGTATAATTTCCTTGGGGAGCTCATGGTTTGGGTATTTGAGCATCAGGGACTTCAGCCTCCCCCAAGCTTGATCGATGCTCTCTCCGTCGCGAGACCAAAATTTATAGATGTAGTTCCTGTCTTGGTGAATTTCACGAAGAGGATAAAACTTTGCATAAAAGAGAGACATAAGCTCTGGCCATTCAAGCAGATCAGAGTATCGAGTAGCTTATACCAATCTGAAGCTTTATCTTTGAGTGATACGGAGAATAGTTTCTTCATGACGAACTCCATTGTTACACCTGCAAGCTTAAATAAAGAACATAATTGTGATAAATATAGCAGGTGTTCTCCCGGATGTCCTTCTCCTATATAACGATTAGCCAAGACATAATCAATAATACCAGATGGTATTTTATAGGGCACAATTTCAGTAGGGGTAGGAGTGACCACCACAGTCATGGGGCGGCTCCTTACCAACAACGAACCAACAGTAGAAGAGTCCATAAGGACTGAAGGTAACAACAGAAAATAAAGGTTTCCTTACCGGCTTCACTTACCAATAGCGCTACACTCCCCGGCAACGGCGCCAGAAAAGCTCGTTGATGGCGGTGAAGTTAATAGGTTTAGTGGGATTGCCTCCCCTGTTAACCGCGCCAATAAATGATTCTTGATAACCCACAAGTCTAGGGGATCAATTGTAGCTTTTCGATAAATAAGAGTGTCGAACCCAACGAGGAGCAAAAGGTGTTGATAAGTGACACTGGATAAGGAAAGGTTGCACACACTCAAAGGTAAATATTTAGGGGTTTTTGGTTTAAGCAACAGAAAAGTAAAAGACAAGAAAAGTAAACAGGGTAACTGAGGAGTAGCAAGTGTCCCAATCCTTTCACAAGGATAAGCCTAGGAACTAAACTTATAAAAGCTAAAGCGTTCTCGAGAATACAGGGGAGAGATAGCCAAGTTACTTTCACCATACTCCGCCAAGTAATATGTATTGTGTTGATAAGTGTTGTTGGTGGATCAATGCTAGTACACCTTCTAGACTAAGATAAGTGTACTATTATGATTACACACCTTGCAAGCATCCGCAAATACAAGGTAGTAATTAAGGCATAAGCCTAACCACAACATTACGATCAAGGATCCATAACTCCCTTGTGCAAAAGTGTGCGAACTGGGGTTCAGGTTTCTGTCACTCCGGCAACCCACCATTAGCATCCTTTGTGCACAATGTATTCCTCTAGGCCCATGAAAGGTGAAGTGTTAAGTGTTCGACTCACATAACACCACTAGAGAAATAACAACACAACTTAAGTATCAAACAACACATAACACTTCAACATCATATGACTACTAACAACTAGACTTCTCCCATGTTCTCAAGAACTAAAGTAACTACTCACAAGACATAAAAGAGATCATGATCAGAGGTGATAGATGGGTGGCAAACAATCTGGACACAATGATATTTCTCCAACAAAACTCAATAGCATTCACCACAAAGTAGTAATCAACACCAACAGAGTAGAGAGGATAGATAGTACGGATTACAACACAAGTTGCAATTGTGAGATGAGATGGGATGGAGATGGAGATGGTGCTGATGTTGGGGGTGATGTTGATGATGATCTCGATGATGCCCGTGACGATGATGATGATGATGGCGACGATCTCCCTTTCCGGGAGGTGATCTCCCCGGCGGAATCTGCCCACCGGAGATGGCATTTCTCCTCTGTAGGTCTCCGCCCCGTGGCGGCGGCGAAACACGGAAACTCTTCTCTTTTTAGGGTTTATACCCCAGAGGGGTCTTATAGGCGAGAGGGGGCACCGAGGGGGGCCACCAGGCATCCAGGAGGGTGTCTGGCGCGGCCAGGAGGGGGGCGCGCCAGGCACCCTTCTGGCTGCCTGGTGGGTCCCCTCACCTCCATCCTCGGTGATCCCCAGTCAATCTTCATAAAAACACTCCTCGTAAATTTTCATCGCATTTGGACTTGATCTGATTCAGCAACTTGGTGTCCACTTTTTACCGCTGAATTTTGGTTCTGCTGCTCCGGCACCGGAAAGTTGTAAACTGTGTAAATCAAGCCAAAACAACATAAGAACAATACTTTAAAGTGGAATATATCAATGAATAGGATGAAATTACAATATAAAATAGTGATGCATTTTGGACGTATCACCGCGCCAGGTGGCCGCCTGGGCACCTGTTGGTGGCCCCCTGGCCCTCCTTCGGGGTTCTGGAGGCTTCCGACACGCTGATTTTTTATCAGATTTTTCCCGGATTTTTGGAGCACTTTTTATATGGGGAAAACTGAAATAGAAAAATAGCAGAAAACATGAACTGGCACTGGGTGCACTGAGTTAGTAGGTTAGTCCAAATATGATAAAAAAATGTATGAAAGTGTATCTAGATCATAGCAATATCACATAAAACATGCATGGAGCGAGCAGAAATTATCGATACGTTTGAGACGTATCAGCATTCGGCTGCCGACCTAACCAGGTCGGCCAAGTCGCATCTGGTGTCTTCCTCAAGGTTGCACTTTGTATTGAAAGATTATTTCTCTTGGGTGACCCTACCCCGGGGTCATTCCCCCGACAACTTGTTTTGGTGTAATGCCCACATGATTGAGCCTCTAACTTTCTAGTAGCATGATTAGCATTGCGGTGCGTTTATAATTATGTCAATTGCCTAGCTGTAATATGTTCACCCAACATAGTTGTTATCGTCTTTTGGGAGAGAGACATCACTAGTGAAAATCATAGGACCCTGGTCCATATTTCCACCATAGTTTATACCATTCCTATTTATTGTTTTACTTTCCTTTCAGCTGCAACTATTATTTCCACCATTGTGTTTGACCCTTTGTAAACAACAAGACCAGAGAGATTGAAAACCTCTGTGGCTCGTTGGGAGCAAAGTAATTTATTTCTGTGTGCAGGGCCACGTCAACTCACGCACCAACTAAATTATTGGCGCCGTTGTCACCTTCTTGTAGTCCTTGGAGTCCTACTGGACACAAAACTTGGTATCTTTACCGAGGGAAATTTACCGCTATCTACATCATAACCTTCAACTTGGGGTAACCAACAAGGAGGTTTTATTTGCACCCATTGGCTCCTAGGCAGCTAGGTGTTCGTTTCAGAAGCTTCCTTGCTTTTGGTGTGCTCTGAAAAGTTTGTAAAGGTGTAGTGGTCGCCTTCAAGACCAACCCCGAGTGAATCAAGGCTCATTTGTTAGGGGTCACTCGAAACGGAGAATAAGGTGAGCGACGTATGTGGTAGCACTTTCAAGTATTGAGCACCACTCCAACGAAGATTAGCACTCCCTCAAAAAGTGTGAACTTTAGAAGAAAAATCATTGTATCTCCGTGTCACTTGTGGTTTATCCTTTCTCGCATCTTTACTTGTACTAGCTTCATATGCTTGTTGGTTTTCTATTGTACTTGTTGCCTAGCATTTGAGTTTGAGCTTGCTTGCCACTTAGGGTTGTTCATCTAATGCACATCTAGAGAACCTTGTTTATCCGCTTAATCCTAAAACTTGGTAATTAAGTTTAAATTTGTTAGTCACCTATTCACCCCCCCCCCCCTCTTCTAGTTGACCATATCGATCCTTTCAAAATGGAAATAGGGAGGTTCCTTCTTATTGACATCTATGGATTTACTACAAGAACTAGCACATAACCTTAGTTGATTGTTTTTTATTAGCATATTAATTTGATCTACTACTTCTTTGTCGTTTACCGCTAGAGGTTCAAGATCTAAACAGTTTTGTACATAAGGGGGAAGAGGAAATCCCAAGAGAATTTGTGGGTTAAGGTGTTAGATTTTGTTGAGTGTGTGATTACCATTTTTGTGGTAAGCTTAACTGGTTTTGAAGAAGTCAACCCAAGCTCATAATTTTTTTCTTAATTAAAAATTGTGCCAGGCTATCATTCAGCTGAAGTTCAATTATTCTCCCAAAAAGACAAACGACAACAACATTGCATCCATCTATTGTCGCTACCCTATACCCGCATCCAATCCATTCCCCCTCCGTCCTACGTCATCGCTCTTGCACTGTGTGACCGAGGGGAGGGGGTCATCATCTCTCGTGCAGTGTGTACGGAAAGTTGTCTGGTTAGTTAAGGGTGCAACTATTATCTCGAACAAAAGTCCTACACTTCTAATATTGTCTTGGTTGTGTTTGGTTAAGCATTGCGAAGGATCTTCTAAGTATTTTTTATTCCTGACAGTTTTCTTGGACAATGGTTTAGTTTGTGTTGGTATATTTTGGCGAGGTCTCGTTGGCCTCGTTGATAGTGGTACCTATCCTTCTACAACTCTTTCCTTCAAGCCTTTGCAAGTAATGTCATCGCCTAATTTGGCAATATGACATTGGTTACCTTCCTAGATCTGGGTGGTACCCCAACTAATGTGATTGTCATGATTGACAATCTCTATTGTAATTGATCGTCCACTATTGTGACCATTCAACAACATTTGATCATTTAAAATTCTTCAGTGACTAAGATTTTCAATGTTGTTCACTATGGAAAAAATGATGAGCTGTTGGTTGCGGAAAATTTTGAGGCATCAGTCTTGATCATAACTCTCCATTTGCTCATGGCTATTTCAATCCCCACGGGATTAGCTACCTCATTATTTGGATGTATTCCAAGCAGTGATTGTGGCATGACACTTAAAAAACCTTAAAAACCCCTCCTGGGCTTGGGGGCAATCCCACAAAGCGCTCGCAATCTTAAAAAACCTTCCAGGCTTGGGGGCAAAAAGGGGACGGAGTCATTGAAAGGGCCTCCGAGTTGAGCACAATGGAGCGTAGAGGGATCTTGATATACTCTCTTTGGAACATTTGGAAGGAGAGGAGCCTCTGTGTTTCCAACACGGCCAGATGATGACCTACCGCGAAGTGGCAAACCTTGCCTTGGTAGATATTCGCTTGCACAAATCTAGTTGTTTCCTTTTTTGTGAGTAATCCGCATGCCGTTCGGACTTTTCTAGGGTTTTCTCTACCAAGAAAATCTTGTAAAAAAAACTGTTGTAACACCCTCTTTTCTTCTAATTGAATGGCAGTGCTCCTGCTGGCTTCTTGAAAAAAATTTTGAATGTATTTGGTATTTTCCTTTATGTAATATATATAAGTTGTAACTTAGAACCTATTTTTAAAGGGACTATGCTAGTCAATGTGAGTCAAGTTAAGCTATATGCATATGGAACACAAAATGACGGATCCACTAACTATAATAAGCACTTGCGAGTCAAGTTAAGCTATATATGCATATGAAAAACAATATGATAGATCCACTGACTATAATATGCACAGAAGAACTGCATATGCATTTTATTTGTGTTTCTTTTCTTCTATAATATGCACATAAGAACTGCATATTGCCCACTCGATCAGTGTACAAAAGGAACGCATGATCTTGTCGCGTGTAAGCGGACCAAATTATAGAGTTTCCAACTTCCGTACTTTGAGCTTTTCAACTAATCATTAGCGCATTAGATCGAGTTCTCAACGAAGTCGAGTTTGAATAAGTAAGACACAGTTCATCTCTTCGATCTTCTTTTTTTAGGGAAGGGATCTGGTTCATTTTTCATTTAAAATCTCGTAGGTAAAGGATCTGGGTTAGCTGTCCTGAAAGTAAGGGGGCTATAATTCAAGCGTAAATCGAGTGTGCTCTATATTTGGCATCCACAAAACGAAAATTAACTTAACAAAGCTACTGTAGCACCGTAAGTCTAAAACTGGAAGCTAATTGATCCTTGTGCACTTCCATAGCAGGCAGCCGATCGTGCGGCTGGTAAGGCCTCGTAATGCACACGCTTCTAAACTATTCCAACGAGTGGAAATACATTTCATTGAGGCCGACATTGATTGCCAGATCGCAATCTTTTTTATAGTATAATGTTTGTCTACTATCGAATGAAGCATTAATATTTAAGGTAAATAAGATTTTTTTCTTATTATTATGGTGCAGGAAAAAATATTGGTATTCTTATTGTGCGGTCCAGGAAAAATCAGTGCTATACAGGTATAATAAACCGGGACAGTGGTTTTAAAAAACCAGCGGCGTCCTGAACCCTTACTAATTCACAGCAAAAATAACCCCCAATGCCTACATGTGTATTCCTCCGACCATCTATAAAAGGGTGCCTACCTAGGAAGGAAATATTCACCAACACCTAAGAGAGATTTGCTTCCGTTGACTACTTTGCTGTACTTCCATGATGGCTGGAGAGGTTGGCAAGTGGGGTAGTTTCTTCAAACATTCCTGGGTCTTAATCCCACTGGTATGAAACACCACTTTATAGTACATGCCTTCCTTTTATGGAGCTCATGGCTAACACTTTTATTCTACATGAACTTCATGGCTCTTTTTGTTTGTTGGTTGTTCTTCTTCAATGGTTGTTTACCCGAGCGGAAAGTAGATATGTTTTGTTGGTTGGTTGTTCTTCTTGCATATGCAATGGTTGTTTACTCGAGCGAAAAGTAGATCTGTTTTGTTGGTTGGTTGTTCTTTTTGCATATGCAATGGTTGTTTTCCCAAGCGAAAAGTAGATCTATATGCTTTTCATCTTGTAATTAAGCTTTCACTCGTTAAACACCCTCCCGCATATTTGGTGGAGTGGTCTTAAAAGTAGATCTATGTGGTTTTTATGTGAAATTATGCCTCATACAACAAGGTATAGGTGTGAGGTTTGAAAGTAGATCTAATGATTTTACATCTTGTAATTAAATTACATTTCGTACAAAATAGATATCTTTTTACCTTTCTAAGGTGCGGACTTGAAACTTAGATCTAACTAGTTTTTTTCACCTTTCTAAGGTGCGGACTTGAAACTTAGATCTAACTAGTTTTTTTTATCATTTTTGCTTCAGTTCCGTATGATACGGATTTTCTCCTACACGTGTCACGCGTCTGAGACCTCTTTCTTTAGATGACAATGAAAAGTAGATCTATATGATTTTTTTTATCTTATAATTACTTGTACACGCGTCGCGCGTTCAAGACCTCTTTCTTTAGATGACAATGAAAACTAGATCTATATGATTTTCATCTTATAATTAAGATCGCGATGCGTATGACACGAATATCCTCATACACGCGTCGCGCGTTCAAGACCTCTTTCTTTAGATGACAATGAAAACTAGATCTGTATGATTTTTATCTTGTAATTGAAGATCACACTCCGTACGACACGAATATCCTTCCACGTGTATTGTAGGTGTGTGCTCAAAAATTAGATATATTATTTCCATCTTGTGATTAGGAATCAGCTCCGTACAATACCGACATTTTTCCACATGTGTAAGACATGGACTCAAAAGGTAGATCTATGTTGTTTTCCCCTATATTCTCCTCCATACATCATAGATGTGTCTGAGGCAGTGATGAGCCGGAGAACTCCTTTCATTGTATACTCCTATAGTGTTTTTCGTGTTGCAACATTTTAGATCTATATCCATGAAATGTTGCGACAAATACTATTGTTGGATGAATGAAAAGATCTCGAATCTTAACTTACTACTTGGATCTATTCTACCTTTTGCAATCGCGTTGTGTTTTATATCATAGATTTCATGCATCTTCGATATTGTCTAAATTAAAAAAAAACATTCTATTATAGATTGTATGCATCTTGGATATTGTCAATATGTATTTTCTATTTTAATTTTTACATGTTGACAATAAGTCTGACATCCCACTTTTACTGCGCTTGTATGTAGGTTGCCAATGGAGCCATCGTGGTCGTAGTTGGTCTCGCGTACTCTTTCATGTCGTCCCACATCAACGACGCCGCGAGCAGCGCCGCCGCAAGCGCCATGGACGCGTCGCTGGCGCACATCACCGCCGGCATAGAGGCTCTCATGGAAGCCAACCGCTCCGCCGCCGTCGTTGCGCACTCCGTGCACATCCCCGTCCACGAATCATCGTATTTTCGATACGTAATTAACCGGGCACCTTTGGTTTTAATTGTTCCTTTTTTAGCCACAATTATTTTCTTATTTTGCCCAACAAACTTTAACTGGCTATATCACGTATGATTCTGTCCTGATATGATTTGCCTTAATAATTAATGTGAGGCATTAATAATCGTATATACGCATGCATATAAAAACAAATCTGCTTTATTGCATATTTTATTATTTGCTTGTCTTGATATAGGAAAACGCGTCGTACGTCCAAATACATGCCAACTCGTACTGCACAAATAAAACAAATTGTACTGCAAATGTTGCATTTTAGTTTCGTCACTTGAATTGCTGATGCTCATGCTGCTCCTCTGTGTTGACCTGGCAGGTGGGACCATATATGGTCATGACGCTGGCCATGCAGCCGCACGTGACCGAGATATCATACACGAGCGTCGACGGCGTCCCGCTCACGTACTACCGCGGCGAGAACGGCCAGCCGAGAGCCAAGTTCCAGAGCCCAAGCGGCGGATGGTACACCCAGGACGTTGATCCGGTGAACGGACGTCTCGCCGGCCGCCCCGCCGCAGCCGCGACGCCGGAGCGCCTGCCCAACGCGACACAGGTCATCGCCGACGCCAAGAGCGGCTCGCCCGCGTCACTAGGGGTCGGCTGGGTCCACTCCGGAGTCGAGGTGGTGGTCTTCTCCGCGCCCGTCGGGAACGATACCGGCGTGGTCTCCGCCGCGGTCCCCGTCCCCGTCGACGTCCTGACGGCCGGCAGCCAGGGCGATCCCGCCGCGCACACGTACTACGCCATCACCGACGACAAGCGTGGCGGCGCACCGACGGGCTACCAGCCTGTGATCGCCGGAAGGATCCAGGACGACGACGCGAATTCGAACGAGTCTCTGTTCTCGCCGACGACCAAGTGCACCACGTCCGCCATTGGCGCGCCCAAGCTCGTGCTCCACGGCGTCGGAGATTACCAAGTCGCGTGCACGAGCTTCGACCTCGCCGGAGTGAACCTGGTATACCATATATCCTCCCTCCGTTCCTTCTTTTTTTCACTAAGACTCAACAATGGAAGGTGCATCTATTCTAATAATCCCCAAATATTTCCATTTTTACATCTCCACCATCACGTATTACATGGCATCTTTACGATAGAATCAAAGCCAACCTCATGGACCGAACTTCCTAGTCGTTGCTTTCCAAAATAAAAAAACCTCCCGATCGTTAGTTATGGAAAATAATCTTCTTCCGTGAACATACTCCTGCTATCTCTACGTATCTCTCTTCCCAGCCGACTCCTCCTCTCCATCGGAAGATCAAGAAAAACAGCACGATATCAGGTGTGTCTCATGATATAGCTCTCTCCTACAGTGCGGCTACGTATATCTCGTACGTACTAATTACTCCCTCCGATCCATAAAAAGTGTCGCAAACTTTGTACTAAGTTAGTACAAACTTTGTATTAAATGGGCGACACTTTTTATGGATCGGAGGGAGTACATGCTAGTACGAGATATAGCGTACGTACGTGTTGGAATCCATGCATGTGCACAAACCGATACTTATCTGTTGTGTCATGTCTCTGTATTGTGTGTGTGTGCGTGTGCGAATGGCATGATCGTGTGTGGTTGGTCTCAGAACATCACCCCAAAAGATGGTAAGTATCTGCGAGATCTTCACAACAAATGTCATTAACTTCTGAAGATGGAAAGGGTACGTAGAACGTAAAACTTTCCAGATTAACGGGATCAAATCCAAGTGATTTGCCAATTCCAATTGCGAGATACCGACGCAGATCGATCTCCAAACATTAGTCGCTCGATGAAAATTTCGTTTCCTTATCTGTAAACAGCACACATACGCATCATGTCGTTTGAGAATTTGATCGCACCGATCGACAGCTGATGCAACAACGACATACTGACAAGTATCTAGTGCGACTTTTGTGTTATTTCTTCTTCTTCTCCAGGGAGTCCAGGTGGTGGTCGGCAAGTGGAAGAGCGGGGTGAAGATCCAGAGGATGGGGGTGGGGGTGGTGTTCGTCGTGTGCGCGGTCGTGGCGGTGGCGATGGTGGTGTGTTTCCTCATGATGAAGGCGCTGTGGCGGGCCGGGGCGCGAGAGGCGGCGCTGGAGGATGACCTCGTGAGGCAGAAGGAGGCGCTCCAGCAGGCGGAGCGCAAGAGCATGAACAAGAGCAATGCCTTTGCGCGCGCCAGCCACGACATCCGATCCTCGCTTGCGGCTGTGGTCGGACTCATCGAGGTCTCCCGGCCGGAGGCCCATGGCAATCCAAACCTCACCTACAACCTCGATCAGATGGAGGTCGGCACCAACAAGCTCTTGGGTTAGTGTCTGCAATCCCCATGCATCCATCATCCATGGCCTATTTGCTTACATGGCATGTACAGATGGTGCTTCCTTTTAGTATATACTAGATGCAATCCGTATTTGCTAATTTAGCTAATGTGATCATATCATAAATTTGCATGTCATGCAAATACAGTTCTCACAAATAATTTGTTTCTCTTCTTCTTAATCAATGAAAATGGCAAATCTTTTGCCTCGTTTCAAAAAAAAAATGTTTACAGTTTTAGGTGTAGAGTCTGAAGTGTTCAGTTGTACGTTTTAAACTAAAATTTTGCTCACAATTTTTAAAATATGCAGAAATCAACCTTTGTTTGTCGTAACAAAAAAATTCCTCTAAAAAAGTTAGTAGGAAATTTAGTAGTAGGATAGTTGAAATAACAAGAAAATTCTACGGAAACCTTCTTACGGATGGACGTGTCCCTATCACATTAACCAGCCCCCCCTGATTTCCAGTGGTGGGGCCCCGCGCGATTCAATTAGATAAGGCCACCTAGAATCCGTAAGCTTAATCTGTAAACTGCTTCCGTAAGTGTAGCAAAGCTCTTGAAATAAACCGATCCCATATCACTTTGTTAGCGGCTACACACACCATGTTTTAATATAGTATATTTTTGTCTATTTTGTGGTTAGGAAAATGTTTATCACAGTTATGCACCATTGTTCACTGTGCACGTATTTGAATGCACAAGCATAAGTTTATTATTCCTGAAAAACTGAACTTCAGACCATCTGTATGTTTTCTGTTGAGCATATATTGACTCATCATCCATATATATTTACATGTGTATGTTACATTCAGATATTCTTAACACGATACTGGACATGGGCAAGGTGGAGTCTGGAAAGATGCAACTAGAGGATGTAGAGTTCAGGATGGCGGACGTCCTTGAGGAATCCATGGACCTGGCAAACGTCATTGGGATGTCAAGAGGTGTCGAGGTGATCTGGGACCCTTGCGACTTCTCCGTGCTTCGGTGCGCCACCACCATCGGTGACTGCAAGCGTTTCAAGCAGATCCTCGACAACTTACTTGGCAACGCCATCAAGTTCACACACCAAGGCCACGTCATGCTCAGAGCATGGGCCAACCGCCCCATCATCAGGGGCTCCATGATCAGCACCCCCTCGAGATTCACACCCCGTGGTCGCGCCTTTGGGGTCTTCAGTCGATTGCTTGGAAGGAGAGAGAACTGTTCCGAGCCGAATAGCCGCATGTCATTGCAGAACGATCCCAATTCAATTGAGTTTTACTTCGAGGTGGTTGATACGGGTGTGGGGATACCCAAGGAGAAGAGGGAGTCTGTGTTTGAAAACTACGTTCAGGTGAAGGAAGGGCATGGTGGCACCGGTCTCGGACTTGGAATCGTGCAATCCTTTGTAAGTGGTCTCATCTTTTCTTGTGCTTGTTAAAACCCCATCAAGTGCGTCAACTATTCTTGTTCTTCATATGCTTTCTAATTGCCGTTTCCCTGAAATGTCACCTAAAAATTTACATCCAAAGCAACTTGTGATAAAGCTAAAGTTGTACCCTTTAAAGGTTATATATACATAAGTTATAGACTGGCCTGAGATGGAGATGGTTGTATGTTAATCCAAATGCTTAGAATTTGACTGGATTTAAGAGACATTTTTGCTTGTTGTTGTTCTTGAAAATATAGGTTCGCTTGATGGGAGGAGAGATAAGCATCAAGGACAAGGAGCCAGGAGAAGTGGGGACGTGCTTCGGCTTCAACGTGTTCCTCAAGGTGGGAGAGAGTCCAGAGGTTGAAGAGGATATCGAGCAAGGGAAGCCGACGCCGTCGCCGTTCAGGGAGCCCACCCCATGCTTCAAGGGCGGCCAATGCGTCCTCCTCGTCCACGGCGACGAGACCCGCCGCATCCTTCACACATGGATGGGGAGCGTCGGGATGGAGGTCTGGTCCGTCGAGAGCGCCGAGCTCCTCGCCCCGACCCTCGACAAGGCGCGCGCCGCCGTTGGCTCCTCGCCCTCGAGGACAGCGTCGATGTCGTCCATGCATGGCGTCAGAAGCATCGACCTCGACAGCGGCAGGGACCGCTGCTTCAACCACCTGCGGAGCGGCAGCGGCATGTCCGGCAACCACGGCGGGAACCTCCCGCTCTCCGGCCTGCTCGTCATCGTCGACGTCTCCGCCGGGAGTCTCCCCGACGTCGCCCGGGAGGCGGCGAGCTTGGCAAGGATCAAGCAGCAGGTGCCGTGCAGGGTCGTCTGCCTCACGGACCTCAAGACCTCCTCGGCGGACCTGAGGAGGTTCAAGGAGGCGGCGAGCATCGACCACGACCTGCGCAAGCCCATCCACGGCTCCCGGCTGCACAAGCTCCTCGAGGTCATCAGGGACCTCCAGGCCAACCCGTTCGCACAGCCGCAGCCGCAGCCGCACCAGTTCGGCGCAGCTGCTGGTCAGACCTCTGCGGCGGCGTGTGAGATCACGCCCGCTGAGGAGGAGTCTGAAATCGTGCCGGCGGTGCCGGCGCCGGCGCCCCAGGGACCGGCCGGTGTTGAAGAAGCCAAGCCGCTGGAGGGCATGCGCATGCTGCTGGTGGATGACAGCTCTGTGCTGCAGAAAATTCAGAAGCAGATACTGAACAATCTTGGAGCAACCGTGGAGATTGCCACGGATGGTTCAGAAGCGGTCGCCATGTTTACAGAGGCTCTTGAGCATGCCAATGGTGTCCCAGAGAATCATGTGCATACGGTGGTCATGCCATATGATCTCATCCTCATGGATTGCCAGGTATGTCTGTCCAGCAACAACATATGATCAATGCAATTTTCATTCATTTATGATGATGATGATGATTTAATTTGACACTGCTGACAATTCAATTTTCTTTGTTTCAGATGCCAGAGATGAATGGCTATGATGCGACGAGGCACATCCGGGAGGAAGAAAGCCACTATGGCATCCGCACCCCAATCATCGCGCTGACCGCAAACCCCCCAGAGGAGGAGCTGCTGCAGGAGGCCATGGAAGCAGGAATGGATCTTCACCTCCAAAAGCCGATACCGAGGCTGAATATCGCAGGGATTATTCTTGACTTCCTCAACCAACTTAACAACTGATGTTGTTCTGTTTGTTCCCTGTCGCATGATCGAAAATCGAGATAGGTGTAGGTGGTTTTTCAGTGAGTAGGACGGCGATGATGAAGATCGCGGCGACCACCTGGTTACTGAATGCATCCACTGAAAAAACACCTAAGTCTCGACTTTCCATCATGCGACCCGGGGCATCGTCATAGTTTGTAGCCCTTAGCAGCGCCGACTCAACTTTGTTGTTGTAGCAAAATTAGGTCAGGTTTATTTTCCAGAATTGCTCTTGGGTAATGTGATTTCATTTTGAATTTCCAGAAAGAATTATTGTGGTTAAGTTTTGAGTTCCAGAGATTGTATTTTTCAGAGTTTTTTTTAGTACAACACCGCGTCTTGGCAAACATTGTCACCCAGAAGAAAACTGGCACAGCTTTCATCAGGGGAGTTTAGATTACAGCAATATATTTGCGTTGAGCATGATCACTTCCATTACCCACTCTAGGGGAGAAAAAAGTGCAGACCACTACAAGCCATGAAATCCCTAGCTAGCTAAGCTACCCAAGATATCTAGTGTACACAAGCATAGCTGATAAATACCTCTACGAATAACTGTACAGTCTCTTCTAGGTCTGTAGAGGACTAGCCTAAATAACCATAGATCTCATATGCAAGCACCAAGTGGGAAAAGTTCACACCCGAGGTCGTTTTCCGCGAACGGCACGTCGTCGTTCTCCTGTGTTGAAAACAGAGAAAGGGTTCAGAAAAATCACAATTGAAATTCTCTACACATAGGTTTACTGAGCATGGCTGAGTTCAAATGATTTGAAAGGAAATATGACTATCAGAAATGGTGTAATTTTGAGGAGAAAAGGTATAAATTTCAAGCATAACTGAGGTTCTTACCACTTTAATTATGGAATTGAGAAGGCCATCAAAGTTGCAGCTGCTAGAATTAAACCCACCCTGCAGCTTTGGAATTTCCAAATCATACATGTCACTCTGTTCAGGCACAATGGCACCACCATCATAGTTAAAACTTCCATTGCACAGTCCTTGGTTGTGCATATGGTCTTGCCTCATTCCATCCATTCTATGTCTAGAGTTGCTTGCAACCCCAAACTGCAAGTATTTTGAATGTCTCTCAGTATCAGGGGGGAGCAGCATTGTACTACCAGAAGAACTAGCTCCACATTTGGCATTGCTGGCTGCTATGAGGCTCTCAGAAGGACAAACAGTCACTCTTTCTGAAAATATCCCCTTTTGGTCTATCTCTTGTTCTCGAGCCACAAAGCTAGCATCCAGTTTTGTTTCACTCGCAATATCGAACGGGATTTGCAGTGGTAACTTTTCAACAGAAAACCCATCACTAATTGGAAGAGCACCATGCTGAGATATACTAGAATCCCGCAAATTAGTGGAAACTCCAACAGACCTTTCAAGCAGTCCTGAACTCGCCGTCAGTATTCCTATTGATGGATGGGCTCCAACTTTGATATGTGGAGTGCACTCCAAAAGATCTTCTGGTGGCAGTGAACTGCTTGTAACCCTTTGCAGTGGGCCAGACATAGTGTTAGCCATAGCACCCCCAGAAAATACAGAACACAGATCATTGGTTTCTTGATGGATCCACTTCTGCTGGAGCTGGGGCTGCCCAAGCGATTCGGTCAAGCCTTGCGTTAGATCTGCCTGATGGTTCTCTTGTAAGCTCACAATGTGGAAATTATTCGTATCGTCAGCGCAATGGCTTAATGCGCCGTTGCTGCTGCTGCTACCACACTGAATTGCGTTGGGAGAAGCGAGGTCCTGAAGCCCAAATGCTGTTGCTCCAGAACCACTCAGCAGTCCATGTGGATTGAAAGATGAAAGGGCAGCAGAAGGGGCAAAGGGTTGATAGCTGTGAAGGCCTTCAAATGCTCCCATGTGCAGAAAGGGGTCTCTACCACCAAAACAAGCGGCAATGCTGGCTTGCTGTGACGCCACAGCACTTAGCCGTCTGAGGTATAGCCTGTACTTCTGCATTGGCATACAAAGTAACCTGATTAGACATGGACGAAATTATGTAATCGTCATATCACAATTGCATATGCTTCATGCATGACATATATAATCATAAGAATTCTAGAAAAATAACTTCTACAATCAAATATAACCGCTTCCTTGTTTGGCCTGAAGATTCTTGCTGAACAGCTACATAAAGCACTACAGTGTTAGAAAATCTGATGGTTTTCTTGGCCTTTTAAATGTAGGATTGCTTATAAGTTTTCTATTTTTCAATGCATTGACATGCAAAGCTTTTGCATTTTCTCTACAAAAATGTTTTAATAAAAAGGTGGACAACGCGGTTTACATATGAGCTTTGTAACCTGGACAGGGCGGTGTCAGTGTATAGAAGTGAAACTTGGCCAAAAGACTACATTAAACTTGTACATCAGTACTACCAAAATACTACGTTAAACTTGTAGTACATCAGTACATACTATTTTCAGCATTTTATACATATGTAGTTAGATCTAATCTAATCGCAAGAAAAAAAAAGGGTAGATCGAATCTACTTTTTCCCCTGTTAAACAAAGGTAGATTAGATCTAACTACACAAGTTTAAAATTCTCAAATTAGTATTGTTGCAGGAGGAATAGTATGAACCAGCATTTATTTACACTAGATATCTCCTTGTTCAGGCTTTCTGAAAGATTCAGTATAACTGAACAGGTATCTTGCATATTTATTTTTCCAAAGAACTGAAAAAACGAAGAAATGCGAAGGCAAAATTCTGGAACGGTAAAATTAAACTATTCAACTAATTTTGCATGAACAGCATGAACATGTTAACATATTTGCTGAAAAAGTAGCAAGCCATAATATTAAGCTCTGCTCTGCATCTAATAGGTGTATCGACACTTTTAATACGATAAGGGTTTCAAAAATCTTTTCTCAAAAGGTTGTCCCTCTTAATTTGACAGAGGACAACAAGACCACTTTACATATAATGCTGATAATGATTCTGTAAAAGTTTTTCTCACTGTGCATTCATCGCATGCCCATGAATGAAGGAGATAACATAACACTCGACTAGTTGACAATGGAAGTAAACACCATGGTCCCGTACCTGTAGATGACTCGCAACATTTTCCCTCGTGAGCTTCTCCACGTTCATAAGCTCGAGTATTCTTTTAGGTACAGCCTCTGCAACCAAAGGACACAAGCATAAATGGGTTTGCTGCAGCCTGCAATCACATTTAACAGAAAGCTGAAGGCAACAACGTGGGGAGGGTTTTTCTTACTCTCAATTCCGAGATGGTTGACGGCGGCGACGAACTTCCGGTGCAGTTCCACTGACCACACGACCCTCGGCTTCTTTGACGCCGAGGGATCGTCGTTGTCCTCGCCGTCATCCTCCTCCTCGCTGTGCAGCTCTTTCCTCTTCCTGCTGGCCCTGTTGCATTGGTCAGATGACCTGTCACAGGTCACCTGGCTATGCCCGTGGTACGAGTCCGCGCTCGGCGGCTGCTTGCAGAAGTCGAGATTGTTGGGCTCACGGTTGCTGAATTTCCTCCTCACGACGTGCTGCCACACGTTCCTGAGCTCTTCGATCCGGACGGGTTTTAGGAGGTAGTCACAGGCACCATGAGTTATCCCCTTGAGCACAGATTTTGTCTCTCCATTCACTGATAACACTGGATGAGTTGAGTGAAAGAACTTCATTAGCATCCATATTTCGAACATGGAACAGTGTTACTACTTAACCACAAGTACCAAGTATTGATAACAGTGGACAGAATATGTATGAACTTGTGGACTTACTGATGACAGGGAGGTCCATTTTATTAGCAATTTAGCCATCCATATTTTGAACATGGAACAGTGTTATTATTACTTAACAACAAGTACCAAGCATTGATGACAGTGGGCTGTTAACAGTGGACTTACTGATTACAGGGAGGTCCATTTCAAGACCCACGAGCTCGAGGAGCTTGAAGCCGTCCATGTCGGGCATGTGGACGTCGCTGATAACAAGATCAAACATGTCCTTGTTCTCCCTTAACAGCCTTAGTGCAGTTATAGCCTGGTTGGTGGTTGTTACTGTTAAACAGAGAGGAGGTGCTCTTATCAGATTTATTTACAATTGGTGAAAGTTGAAAGCAGAGGATGCATGATTGATATATATTATTTCAGATGCATTTTAAGACAGTTTTTTAAACATGGACATTTGCTAAAGTGGACTATAAAAGTTCAGAAGTGAGTGACCGAAAACATCTGTGAAATGTATGCCTCATATATGCTTTTCAGAACAGGGCAGATTGTTTTATGTTCTGCATGTGGGAACTCTTGCAACTTCAGAAGCGTTTAAGCAATAGTACTAGTCACCAATGCGCTATATAGTAGTACGAAGCAAATAGCAGAGCAAACACTCTGGAACAACATAAGTAGTACCATCAGATGATTGAGAAATATGAGTATAGTTAAGTAGTTGCAGCTAATATGACTTACAACACAATCAAGTTTTCCTTTAAAAGAAAGAACACAATGAAGTGCAAGCAGGTTCTGACCATGATACTGGCAGCGCCGGAGGAGGACCTCCAGAACCTTGAGGCACACGGGGTCATCGTCGACGGCGAGGACCCGCATGCCGATGGGGAACTGATCCCTCTCCCTCTCCATCTCCAGCAACCCCTTCCTGGTCTCCATCATCATGGCGTCCAAAAGCATCCCAATTCGTGCCAATACAGAGTAGCTTAACAACTCTGTGTGCACCTCCTACCTAACCCTAAAGGTAACAACACCCAATCGCCCAATCCCCAGCAAGAACCGGCCAAACCCTGAGAAGCTAAATTAAGAGCAAGAAAGAGAACTTTCCTCAAGCTCTCGACACCAACACCACCTGAGCAGAGAAGGGAAAGCTGGAGCCCCAAACAACCCAGAACCAAAATTACTCCGGGAAGAAGAAGAGAAGATCAGCGAAGAGAGAAACTGCAGGCGGATTTGGGTTTCGGAACGCCGTGGAAACGAGAGAGGAGGAGATACCTTCAGGAACGAACCGGTCGCAGCAGCTCCTCCATCATTATTGAGGCCGGGAAGAAGTTGGGAAAGCAAAAGGCCAAAGGAGAGCAAAGGACAGAAACAGAGGAAAAAGAAGGCAAGAGACTGACAGTGACACCCTGGGTGACCAAGCGAGCAAGCAAGCTCCCTCCTGTGCTCAGTTCAGCCACACCAAGCAACCAACCAAGGCAAAGGGGGAAGATGATGATGACGAGGTGGAAGAAGCAGCCAAACCACGGTGACAGCGCGCTTGGTGGGATGGGGGAGGGGGTGGTGTTGCTTCGGGAGGTGGAAGAGGCAACGGGGGAGCAAGCAGAGCGAGATGGCGATGGAAAGCAAAGTTTTGGACTATTGGTGGCTGATTTATAGAGGTCAGGGTGGTGGGCGTGGTGACGAGGCATTGCATATGATGCAAGACTACAAGAGCAGCCCGTGCTGGGACACACATCCCCACAAAGCTTGCTTGCTTACTCTGATTGTTTTTCCATTCCTGTTGGAATTTAACCACAATTGTTTTTCTTACACAAATTTCTATTTACACAACTGGAGTATTAAGAAAGTCCTTTCAACAAAAAATGATCCCCGAGTGCTATTTTAGCCTCAACATAGTATGGTGCTGCAATTTGCCTGGCTAAAAATGTCGAACTAATCAGGTTGTGTTGTTAGGTAACTTGAAACTACTCTATTTTCTCACACAAAAAAACTGCTCTATTGATTCGAGATCATCTTCAATCCGGACCACTTTTGCTATACAAAACGACCATGTATCCGTTCACGGGCTAATTCGATTGTTTGTTTTCTCACAAATCTGATCAAAACGGGGGCTTTGCGGGTGTCCGGATAGCTGAAATGTCATCATCCGACAACCTGGACTCACCCAAAAGCCAACCCCACTAAAATTCCTCCCCGCATGCGAAGCGGTTGGCGCTTGGCGCTTCCATTCAATGCTGGAGCGACGCTACTGGAGGTCTCCGTTCATAGCTTTGCTCTCCATGCACGCTTTAATGTCGAACATACGGGGACGGCTCTAAAGCGACAATGATGTCGTCGGCGCTATGTTGTCTATGCATGTACAATGCTGAAGATACGATGGGGCGGATTCGAAACGACAGCGCCTTAAATACGGGCGCGTCAACCGAGAAGCCAACCCCGGCGACATTGTGGTCGTCCTTCTTCCCGCGTCTATATAAAGTGATGGGGCGAGCCTCCATAGTCATTCCTTTGGCACCCAACTCTTCCACGTTCAACTCATGGTCCACTATGATCACCATATTCTGCTCCAAGATCGCCATGGTCCCCGATCACCATGGTTTGCTCCGATCACCATGGCTCTAAGATCACTACATACAAGATGCTCACTCTGCCAAGGCGAGCAGAGCTCCTCCCGGAGCAGGAGGAGGAGGATAAACTTACTCCGGCGCTGTACCGTCAACTCTGTCGCGAGATACATGATGGGCATGCCGTCGAGGAGGCCATCTTGGAAAATTCCGTCATGGAGGAACAAAAGGTGATCATCGACTTCGTTCAGTCATAGCTCAAGGTGCAAGCAAACCACCACCTTCTTCGCGAGCAGCATCAAAGGATTGATGTTGGTTGCGGATGTGGAGTCTGGTTACTTTTTTTATTTTATTTCTATTTAAGTATTAAACTAGTTCAACGGACGACATATCATATGGGTACGTAAATTATGACCGGTTTTTAATGAAATTCAGTGTGATGAATGAAATCCACCGGAACTTTATGCGATCTTACCAAATTTTTGTTAAACTATTGATGGACGGATGCAACTAGGATTGGATGGCTGACTCCCACATCAGTGCTCACGAACTAATCCCTTGTCTGCTAACGTATGCGACGTCCGTTGGGAATAGTGTTCTTTCGATCGGCTGCACCGCGACTGCCTCGCCGCCATATCACACAATTTCCAATCGATCGCGACCTCAACCAATGTTGTGTCTGTTGCACGGCCCAACCGACCGAGTCTGGGTACTACCGTTGTTGCGTTGCCAGATACGTCATCCCTCCGCTTCCAACCAATTGCCACCATTTTTGCATTGCACCATCGAGGTTATCGTCACGATGCGAACCAAGGAGCAAGACCGTATATCACGGTGTTCGGTTGCGGCAGTCCAGCCGCTACACCACCAAGCTCACAATCGACGGACAACAATATTGTCTCGAGACCTTCGACGTTGCGTGTTGGAAGCTTGTACAACCGTAGCGCGAGATGAATTTTTGATAGTCACATATTAGGAAGAGGTAGAGTTCATCAGTAGTACAGTTAGACATATACTCCATCATCTTCATCAGTACGCACGCACTGAGGTGTTTGCTTTTATGTTTTCATTATTATTAAACCATTGTCTTAGTAACCTTAAAATCAATGGCACGGCTGAAAGTTTTGCACACATGGCAGGCAAACCCAGTCAACAAATAAAATTAAACATTTAATAAAAAAAGGAATCCTTTATTAATCCTTTAAAACGGTGAAAACATACCCTAAAAAAACGATGAAAACATACGTAGGAAGTAGTATTTTTTAAAAGGGGAATAAGAAAACTTAGGAAGATATATAAAGGGAAAGTATGAGAATACAGATGTTGGAGGAATGTACATATTGAAATAGGATAACTATAATAAAAGATCGGGGAGGGTCCTGAAATTGTCGGGAAGATATGTCGATATGGCCGAGGTTTTAGACACATAGTATGAAAACCAATGAAAATTATATATTTTAATAAAAAGGAAAACTCCGAATTTTACAAAATCCTAAAAACACAGAAAATATTAAAAAAAGAGGAAAAATACGTAAAGAAGAAAAGTGAGAATAAAAATATTGTTGAAATGTATGTTTGAAATGCAGTAATTATTAAAAATCAAGGGAGAGACCTAAAGTTTTCAAAATTTTAAACAAAAAATAAATGGATCCACCAAGCTAGATTGAATGGGACAGTATGGGACTTGTCGGGCCCACTAGATTGCTTTGAAATTCAAGGGGCTTTCAGAACCATTCATTGATAATCAAGTTCGTGCACATGAACATAGTATCATTGGTCCATTCCAGTTGTAGTCCAAAGAGTGCTTCCCCTCCCCTTCCTCCTCCTCCTCCCGACTCTCACCTGGATCTCGACCCCTCACCTACCTGTGCCATCGTCGATAGGTCCAAGTCTCCACCTTGTGGCTCTCCTCCCCGTAGCGTTGTCCTAAGTGTGGATCGAACCGCCGCATTGTTCTATCGTGTGCGGTCACAGTGTCGGTGGAGTCCCTCAAGTCGACTTCTCCTGACCTTCGGTGTTCGTCACGGCATGCCAGTCCTAGATCTGACGGCTACTCCTCTCGGGGGCCAAGCCCAGCTATGCCTTACACTTTTCTAGGGTGAGCTGAGATGGTGCAGGTCCCTATGGATTTGGACCTCGACTGCCCCCCATCTGGTCTGTGAACATGGGCAGGAACTCGGTGGCCATCTTCACAGCTAAGTTGGCTTTGGTGGCAGTGATTCTAGCTGAACCCAGTGAGTGTCATGCTCTTTTATATCGGGCGCAACTCTCCTTCTTGCGACGATGGTTTTGGCCAACATTTGCACGTCTTTGGCTCTTGTTCCAACGACTTATGGGATTGTTCAGTTACGTGTCAGGGCTGAATCCCCGCCCGATTTGCCGTGTTGGCAACGGCGAAACCTTTGGGTGGTGTCCCCTTCTTGAAGGTGCTACCATGGTTTGTCTTTCCTGCCCCTCTTCGAGCACCATGGGAAACCTCTAGCTAGGTACGTTTCTCCCAATTGAACGGTGGCGATGTCACAACATCGCACCCCTTCATGAAGGTGTTGTCTTGGTGGCTTGCGGTGTCTCTGATGTTGGATTTGAAGATGGCGAACGATGTTCTTGGTTTCAGCTGCTTCTCTGGACGTAGACATCTAGAGCGCAATGCACGTCATTGTTGACGATTCTTCCATGGCTTCTGCCTCCAGCTAGTTGTTGTTTTCTCCAACCTATTAATGAAAACTTACATAATCTTTGCGTGTTCACGAAAAAGTGAATATTCGCAAAAGAGTTCAGTGTAATTTTTAATTAGTTGTACGAGTTACTTTGTAATTTCTTATATGGTGGATCAAAAGCATTATATTAGTATTATCAAAAAAAAATTATGATCTGCTTTATAGATAAAGCAATGACCATACAATCCAACACATACAAATGGACGCCACACCATACGCACCTAGGCCAAGATGCAAGGGTGTAGAAGAACAACTACATCACGAAGAGACAAAACCACGCCTAACGGACCAAAGACTCCAAGAAGGCTCCTTTAAGAAGGAAATGATGTCGGACCCACCCCCCCCCCCCCTCCGATCCATAGGTTGAACCTATTTACCCGAAGGATGGAGAGAAGCCGCAACAACACCTTCAAGAATGGCACGACACCCTTAGACACCACCATCGTCGGCCTGTCCAAAGCTAGGCAAGGAATGATCTCCCAAGAACTTTCCACCTTCGAAAAGTGGTGCGACCAACCGTGAGGACACCCTTCGTACCACACTCACCAAATGTCGAGCACCGGCCACCACGGAACCCGCACGGCCATGGAAACCAGCCCGCACCTGATCGATGATCTCCTCCATGTGACTCCCACCACCAGGGCCCCCGCCCCAACATCCGAGACCCACCCACCTCCGCCTCCGTGGCACATGGACACTACCAATCAATAAAGGGCCAAAGGTGGCCTCTTTCACTCCATACCTCCCTCGTAGGTAGGAAGAAAAGCCTGGTCGGCTAGAATCAGGTAAGGGAAGGTTGTCGACAACCAACGACCCCCGCTACGACCACTACAACCGCACCATCAGATATGATGGACACCGTCTCGACCCATCTGGCTACAAATTTTGACGAAGGTAAGGCCAGGAGGCGTCCCTCCCCGAATCGCCCTTCCCACCACCGACCGACCGCAAACGCTCCCTGCGTTGGGCCACCAATACCACAGAACCGAGGTCTCCACTGGCTGACGCCCCAACATCCGAGCAGAGGAAGCAGAGGGCCAACATTAACACTATTGCGACGCTATCCCCCACTAGCTAACCGCCATGGCGGGGGGGGGGGGGGACGGTCACTCGTGACCCACACTGCGCGAAGGTCAGATCTGAGTGTCGTCGTCAAAGAGGAAGACTTTGTCCCCGTCCACCACACATGCACCACCACCACGCCGCCAGACACGCAGCCATGACCTCACCGTCGCACCACAACGCTCGTGTGTTGTCGCGCGGAAACGATCGTCGTCCGATGCCGCTCCCCAGATCAATCGCCGCAACCCGCTCCAAGCTCACCTCGTGTGGGGACAAAAAGATCCCGGCTACCGCCGATATCGACCGGGCTTCACCCGACCACGCTCTCAGGCGGCAGCGAGGGAGGAGGAGAGTGGCTTTAACGAGATGGCGGCGAGGGTTCCCCCTCGATCGCACGTGAGATGACACGGGAAAGAACGAGGACCATGATGATTTCGTCAAATCTTAAATCCCATGGATTCGTAATTATGGTTGCGTGTATGAATAAGTAAAGATATACTATACGTTCTCGCAAAAAAAAAGATATACTATACGGTGAGTTAAGTCACCTGACGCACACCACTGATGCACACTTCCATTTCAACACTACTCACGCACACTTCCATTTGACCCGACACCTCACCAGGGCTCCATTCATCCATCGTGGTTGGTCCTTTCAAGCCAAGCGTGTTTCAGTTCAACCGATCCATCATGCATACTCGTGGAGCAATGAAATCCTGGGCCTCCGGCTACCACCGCAGCCACCACTCTGATCACTGACACGCAGTTACGCCGGTATCGCCCGCCGTGTCCGGCCGCTGGCTAGCTGCTAGCAGATACTCCAATGGCGCGCGCATCCAGAGGCGGAGGGCGAGGGAGGCCATGCAGAGCGCAATCATGCGATATCGAGGGAGTAGGATTTATCTCGCGGATTTATGGACGGATCCGGCGGATCTTTCGCGTGAATGTTTGGAGTTATTGATCACTGGCGGATCGAGGTGTCATGCATGGAGCCATGGACGGACGAACAAATGTTGTTGGTCGGAAGGTATTGAGAGCGTCGCGAGAGAGAGAGAGAGCTAGAGCGCGGGGTTGCCTAAATGCAGCATGATCTTGCTACGGATCAACGGATCGCTCCATGAATTAAACCCCCGCGATATGGATCTCCCTGCCTGCATCCACCATATGCAGCGCAACACGCAGCCTGGTCCGGCCGCCAGCTACTGTTCATTACTGCGTCGCAAAATGGTGCCTTCTGGGGACAATGGCTTCTGTTGAGACTTGAGAGAGAGAGAGTGCCGACTAGAGAGAGAGAGAGAGAGTACCGACTAGAGAGAGAGAGAGAGAGTACTGCCTGGATGGATACAGGCAGAAGATGCCGGATTTTCCCGTGTACGTACATGGGTACGCACGTGTACATGCAAATACGTACGTGAGCATCGATCTGAATGCAAAGCATGAAGGCATGTCGACGTGACATGCCGCGGCAACGTGTGTACTGCCCCGTATCTATTGTGTGCACGCGGTTTAACCAGCTCGTACGTGTACGTGTACGTGCGGTACTCGATCGAGGTGAATATATACGAACCGCATGCACACGCACACGTACGTACGCCGGCCGGTTTGGTTGGTTGTGAACTGCACCGCACGTACGTAGCTACGGAACATTTTTTTTTTCTCGGAGTATACATACACGTCTTTGGCGCTCTACTCGAAGCTGTATACACAAGGTGATAATACGTGTGCCAATAGTTTTTTTCATTTTTTTCCTCCTCTACTTATCGCTACTGTACCTTTTTTCCCCTGAGAAAAACCGAGAGAATTGAATGGGTGAAAACTGAAGAGATGAGGACTGAATAAGTTAGCACATGGCCTGGCTGCAAGGGCGGCTACACAGGGAGATTTTTATCTACACTCTCGAGTGCCGGATGAGCTTATTAGCGAATGCCTGAGTAAAGATTGTAAATCAACCTGTATGACCAGTGTAGTGATCCTAAAAAAAACCGAGAGAATGCATCATGCATGCATACGTACGTACGGTACATACGCGCTGGCCGGCCGCCAATAAATTCGCTGGCACACCAAAGTAAACGCGCTCTTCATCAGGGGCCAATAAAAATGATGGATCGTGCGACGCATCGATGGCCGTAAATATTTGGAGGGTTTACACGCGCAGTGGAGTGTACGTACGTGTGTATGTGTGCGCATGCATGTCAGCTAGAGTGAATGCACGCCGCAGATGGCATCCCCACGTCGGTCGGGAGCTTCACTATACCATAGTACAGTATATATGTATATGGTAGGAGTAGATACGTGTTCATTATTGCCCTGTGTACTGCGGATCCAGATTCCGCTCAGAGACTGTGTATCCCGGTCCATTGTACGTCCAGCGAGCAATCCACACATAGATTATATCCTTGTATAAAGCCTGCATTTGGTTAACATCAAAAATAGTATGCCTTGTGTGTTTGCCAAAATAGAAGGCCTTCTAATTAAGAAGAGCTCGGGATAGTCTAAAACACATCCGATTACATTGCATAGAAAGATCACGGGAAAGCCTGAAGACAACATCATGTTACGCCATAATAAGACACATAAAGTCCATGACACACCCTCAGGGGGAATACGATAGTAAGCGTGGCTGCTGTCAAGTTTGAATTTGACAAGGATCTTCACTCCAAACCCCACGAACACTACGGGAGAGGCGGTTGACGCCGACGGCCTCCCTCTACGCCGACGGCCAAATGTCGGGGCCGTCGGCGTAGAGGCACGACTCGTCAGCCCTCGTAACGGGCCGTCGGCGTCCCAAAGCCGTCGGCGTAGGCCTCTTTAGGCCGAGGGCCGCCGTCGGCGTAGGCCAAATTTAGGCGGAGGGCCGCCGTCGGCGTATCACAATCCGTCGGCGTAGGCCTGTCGGGTGGGCCGTGGTGGCGGCGGGCGGTAACACCGTTAGCCCATCGTAGGCTACGCCGACGGCACCGACCTTTGGCCGTCGGCGTAGGCCCTGTTTTCATTTTTTCTTTCATTTTTTTATTTTTTTTTGTTTAACCGTTTAATCTTACATTAGTAATACATTAAATAACATTGACATGGGATTATAATATATATCATCTCATTTCAAGTTGACATCAAATATTTGGTAGATTTTTCACAAAAAAACCCTACTTATGTCACTCGGAAAAATGAAAAATGAATTTTTCATGCAAAGAAAATAAAAAAAACCTTTGGCAAACTTGTTGGCTAGTATAATATACACACATGTGCAAAATATGAGATCATTTGGGAAAACTATCCTTTCAAACCAGCTATAACATCGGTCATTTGGCTTGAAAGTCATGAATCTTCATACTCGATAGCTCATTTTAAAAAGACTTTTATAAGATATTTGCCTTATTACAAGTTTGTTGTGTTGTATGGTTACTAAGACATAAATTAGGATGCAACGCGAAGGTTTTACAAAAAAATTTATTTTTTTGAATTATTTTTGTCGATTTCAAAAAGTGGTCAAAACGGAGGACATGACCGGTAATAGATAGGGGTGGAATCTTACAAAAGTCTTGGTGGATCCCTGATGAAATGAATACTTGTGTATCTAGAAATGATTTTTTCAAAAAATAAAGAGCAAACTATCAAGCACATGTAGTTCAAATTTGACCCCGTTCCAGTTGAATCTGCGGAAATTTGTCTTTTTCAGAAGAGGTATATATAAAAATCATATTACATGGAAACTTTGGTCAATTGTAAATAACACATGGTCTAATATTTTACAAAAATAAAGTGGTTCAAGTTGACATCAAATATTTGGTAGATCCTTCACAAAAAACCCCTACTTTTGTCACTCGGAAAATGAAAAATGGATTGTTCGTGCAAAGAAAATAAAAACTTCCTTTGGCAAACTTGTTGGCTAATATAATATACACACATGTGCAAAATATGAGATCATTTGAGAAACTATCCTTTCAAACTAGCTATAACATCGGTCATTTGGCTTGAAAGTCATGAATCTTCATACTCGATAGCTAATTTTGAAAAGACATTTATAAGATATTTGCCTTATTTCAAGTTTGTTGTTTTGTATGGTTACTAAGACATAAATTAGGATGCAACGCGAAGGTTTTACAATTTTTTTATTTTTTTTAATTATTTTTGTCGATTTCAAAAAGTGGTCAAAACGGAGGGCATGACCGGTAATACATAGGGGTGGAATCTTACAAAAGTCTTGGTGGATACCTGATGAAATGACTAGTGTATCTAGAAATGATTTTTTCAAAAAATAAAGAGCAATCTATCAAGCACATGTAGTTCAAATTTGACTCCGTTCCAATTGAATCTGCGGAAATTTGTCTTTTTCAGAAGAGGTATATAAAAACCATATTACATGGAAACATTGTTCAATTGTAAATAAAATATGGTCTAGTATTTTACAAAAATAAACTGGTTCAAGTTGACATCAAATATTTGGTAGAATCTTCACAATAAACCCCTACTTTTGTCACTCGGAAAATGAAAAATGAATTTTTCGTGCAAAGAAAATAAAAACTTCCTTTGGCAAACTTGTTGGCTAATATAATATATACACATGTGCAAAATATGAGATCATTTTGGAAAACTATCCTTTCAAAGTAGCTATAAAATTGGTCATTTGGCTTGAAAGTCATGAATCTTCATACTCGATAGCTCATTTTGAAAAGACTTCTATAATATATTTGTCTTATTCCAAGTTTGTTGTTTTTTATGGTTACTAAGACATAAATTAAGATGCAACGCGAATGTTTTACAAATTTTTTATTTTTTTTGAATTATTTTTGTCGATTTCAAAAAGTGGTCAAAACGGAGGGCATGACCGGTAATAGATAGGGATGGAATCTTACAAAAGTCTTGGTGGATACCTGATGAAATGACTACTTGTGTATCTAGAAATGATTTTTTTTAAAAATAAAGAGCAAACTATCAAGCACATGTAGTTCAAATTTGACCCCGTTCCAGCTGAATCTGCGGAAATTTGTCTTTTTCAGAAGAGGTATATAAAAAACATATTACATGGAAACTTTGGTCAATTGTAAATAAAATATGGTCTAGTATTTTACAAAAATAAAGTGGTTCAAGTTTACATCAAATATTTGGTAGAATCTTCACAAAAAACCCCATTTTTGTCACTCGGAAAATGAAAAATGTGTTTTCAAAATTAAAAAGAAATATATTTTTTCAAAAAATTAATTTAAAAACATTTAAAATATAATAGGTAACCGATCGGGAAGTTTTATTTTTTTTCCAAAATTTCATCACACCATAGACATCAACAAGGTCCTAAACATCAACAAGGTTTAATAGGATTGATATGATGCATATATCAACAAGTGTCTGTTAAGCGAGTTGGGGTAGGTGTTGAATGGAACTGAGAAGTTAAGCATGCTGGGGCTGGAGTGGTGTGAGGATGGGTGACCCTTGGGGAAGTTTGACCACGAAGGTCAATTTGACCTGAGATTAACCATAATGATCTTAGATTAATAAAAAAAATAAAAAAAAAATATAAAGCCCCGCCGCCCCACAGCCCTAACGGCCGTTAAGCCCAGGGTGAGACCCACTGGTGCTACGCCGACGGCCGCGTAAACGCCGTCGGGAAGCCTATATGTCGACGGCCGCCCCTACGCCGACGGCTTTTAGGGCAAGCCTGAGAAAACCCAAACCCGACGGCTCTACGCCGACGGCTTTCTGGCCTACGCCGACGGTGGCCGGCCGTCGGCGTTTGGGTGTTGTCCCGTAGTGGAAGAAGAGAACCATAATGACGTCCTCAAGAGAAAATCGGCACTTACAGGCATCACCGACGAAACACAAAGCTTGTGCTCTGCATATCGCTCATGCCACCACGAGGCACCCAATATAACCGCGACGATCACAAACATCTAGTTCCGGATCTGAACGTCGCTCCTGCCACCGACAGACAACGAGCCCGATCACTCGCTCCTACACCTCTCCCCGCTCACATGATCAACAAGCATATCCACCTTCACTGACATGGTGCCCACCGGAGTGCCAACCACGCTGACCCCCATCTATGGCCGCCGCTCCAATATCCATGTCCCGAGACTCCGTCAACCATCCACATCACAACACACCAACCACGGTTGAAAAAGCAGAATGCACCTCCTTCCTTTTCTAGCCCAACATCAACCACCGAGTATGCGTCCACGCCTCCACGATAGAAAGCATCAATGGTTACCTTCCCTACCATTCCCGATGGACACGAACCAATGACTGTTGATGACCGTCATTGAGCAAGCCCCGACTATATCCCTCTGGCCTTGGCTCAGGCGAGCTCGCATGAGTCATGCCCACGGCCTTTGGCACCGGTGTAGCGGTGCCATGACCACCACCCACTGCACTCGCGAGAGGAAACTCACCGCCCGTGGGAAACACCCCGTCTAACCTCACCTGCTCGAAGCGATAACCCCGACTCACCACATGCCCAAATCTGGCCCGCTTGAGCACTTTTCATAGAAGCCATCATCGTCGCCGATGGTGCTACGTCCATGGCTTGATGGCGATGAAGCAATGTGAGAAAGACATAGGGGGCGCCAAACTTTGGAATTGGGAGGCAAACACATATGTGAGTATATACTGCAATGCTGGGCGACATGATCAAGACTGTGAATGGTCCTCTACGTACATACCTTAAGTGTGAAGCGCTGTCATGTGATGATGCTGCAAGATGGACCTCGGCTCGAAATGATACGATGCAGGGCGCCCGGCCCGCACCGTAATTTACATGAAGCTGCTCGTGGCGACACAGACAGACAGGGAAATGATTTGGCCATTCAATGCCCCAGATAGACAGCTGATGAGAAAATTCAGAAGCGTAATACAACACGTACGCAGAGCTGCTGGGCCACACGGCCAGGGGGTGGGGCGACCGGACAAGTCATTGAGACGCTCTATTCATTCCTACACACGCATGTTTTACACGACGGTTCATACAAAATGCTAAACGTAGTAGAAGTAATCGTAAACTAGTGGGCATAAATAGTGACCGATATGTAGTAGAAGTAGTAGAAGTAATCGTAAACTATAGAAGTGAACATACAAATTAACTATAGACTATAGTAGTCCCACGATGATTTGTGCAACAACACAGGACTAGTATATGGATCACCACAAATTGCCGGCTGGCCTTACTGCATGTATTGTCTTACACACACTTCTTCGAAGCGGCGTCGTCTTCCTCCTCTTGAGCATGGCGTCCCTTTCTTCCGTGTCTTCCTAGTGCAACTTTACTCACGAGAAAAGTAAAATGTACTGTATATGAGAAGAAAGTGTTGGCCATGGATTTCAAAAATCCTGGACGTTGCCTAGGGTTCAATGCAGTAGCAAGAAAAAAACTAGCACACGATAACGATGGCATCGATCCATGCATGCATGCACGTGCATGCACTGTGTCCTGGGACGTACGTGCGCTAGCAGGAGATATTGGGGAGCGACATGAAGCTGCTGCCGTAGTAATGTAGTACCTAGATGCTTGGAGATGTGATATGACATCATGGATGGCGCGAGGAATGGTGGTAATGGCGGCCAGCCAAGGTTGTCTGAGGGGCCGGGGCCGCCGTACTTGCATCGCCATTCATGGCGGCGGCAGGGGGATGAGCCAGCGGCTCGCGTCCAGGGGACCATGAAATCCGCACCCGATCTCGCCACCATTTCCACTCAGTCGGCAGTCGGCAACGCTCGCGCGCTTATGCAGGCGCTTTCAGCGTGCGTTTTCACCCCGCGCTTCCCGCTCCTACACGCTCCAGACGGATGTTTGATCTTGGGAGCTGGGCTTCGTGTGCCTACTCGCAATAACTTGAGAGCTATGGGATCCTCCTGCCATGGTGATACGCGTATCGATGTACGTGCCCTTCATGTCGACCCGGCCAAGCTCAGCTCGTAGCACCACGCAGGTTATCCAGTGTGGCAGCCCGCAGCGGCCAGCAGCGCTGGTTCCGAGGGTCGGGGCGCCATAGTGATAGACTCAGCCTGGAGCGCGGACTCATATGTCTCTGGCGGTCTGTTGCATTGCATGCCGCTGCAGGATGCAGGCAAAGAGACGGTGAACTGTGGGCTGGTAGCCCTGCTGGCCATTGCTTTGAATTTGACCACCGATCGAGTGGATGGGCTCATTCATTTTCTTTTGTATTCACTTTCCTTTTGGTGTGTATTGGAATCGCTGTGAATAACTATGCGATCAAGACGTGAGAGAAGTGAGCAATGGAGTTTGGTCTCTCTGTTTTTTCTTCAACCAATTAGATCGTTTGTTATAGTTTCCTTAAAGTAATCATAGAAAATGATAATGCAAAACTGTTTTTCATTAGCCAATTAGAGAAGATATGCATCACATTTAGAAAGAAATGCATGCGTATGAAAAGTGTTTCAAGAAGAAAGTTAAACCAGATTAAACAGGACCGAAGGGAGTATTGCAGTTTTGCCAACCAAAAGGAAGACGGATTTCAGAATGAGCAAGCTGGTTTTCAACTTATATTTTGGATTTACAATCAGTGTTGCTATGTAATGTGACCAAGACGCTTGCTCGCTTGCGGCGGCGGGGATCGGAGGCGGTTCGTGCAAACGGCAAGATGGAGACTGGTCGAGCAGATCCGGGTGAAAACCCTGCTTTCGGCTATACTAAGGCCGGCGATGGCGACACTTTTCTGTGTCGTTCCCTTCTTGAAGGTATCGTCGTGGAGAAGCTCAACACCTTCATCAACTATCTCCGAGGGAAACCCTACATAATTGATCGGATGATGCGGCACTCTTGTGTCATTCCCTCCTTGGGGGCATCATTCTTGGAGGTTTGCATTGGACCGAGGGACCAGAGGATGGTTACAGAGGTGAAGCGGCGTTTCATGTGATGTAGCGATGACGGGTGCGCCTCGGCAGTGTGGTGCGGCAGGGTCTCGGTGACTGATGTGTGATGATGGACGCGCGTAGGAAGGTGACGTCATTTGGCGTCGTGGTGGCATCGACGGCTGAAATGACAAGGTCGATGCATCAGTACTGCTCTGAAGATGGATCAGTGAAAGATGATGGTGATGGCCTCTACAGCAAGCGTATGGAGTGTACCGGACCGGTGTGTGACCCAGACCCGGCACAGCGGCCTGGATGGGACCTCCGGATTTAGAGGTTGGACTTTGGTGTGATGTCCAGGTATGAGGCCCCAACAATCTGCACCTCTTCATCATGTGGATAGGAATAGCGATAATTATTGCTAAGATGACGGCTTCAGACTTATTGATGTATTATTTTGTAAGGTCTTGATGAATAATTAATAAAATGATCGTATGCATCGTTATGATGCAGAGGCCGGAGGTCTTCCTCCTTTTCAAAAAAAATGTAATGTGATAGCCAGCTGCTTGCCCTCCGTTGCCTACATAGTGAATATTTTGGCATCGAGATTTGTTTCTGATGGTTACCAACTTACTCCGTAGTACTAGTTCATGACTTGATGCATATCTTAGAGCATCTCCAGCCGTTCCCCCCTCCCCTCCAAGACGTTTTGTGGCGCTATTTTTAGCGCCGCTTGGGGGCGCTCGGCGCGGCGATAGGTTTTGGGGCGGCCTGCCGCCCAGCCGCGCCCCCAAGGCGACCTCCAAGACCGGCGGGGCCGGCTCAGATTCGGCCCAAATTCGATCCAAAAAGGCGTAAATTAATTCTTTTGACACAGATTCAGCACAAACATGGAAATATAGGCGCAAATTCGGCGCAGTTCGGCGCAAATTCGGCATACAACATGATATTATAAACACATAGTTCGGCACAAATACAAAAAAACAGATCAAACTAGACATTGCCTTTGCGCATCCATAGATGATCCACTAGATCTTCCTGCAGTTGACGATGCACGTGCGGGTCTCGGATCTCCTGGCGCATGTTGAGATAGGCTGTCCAATCTGATGGTATCTGGTGATGAACAAATGCAAGAGGCCCCTGGTTGATATATGGTTCAGAGTCATACACTAGCTTCGCTTTCTCGCTCTCAATGATCATGTTGTGCAAGATGACACAACAATTCATCACCTCCCACATTTGATCTTTCGACCAAGTCTGAGCGGGTTACCGGACAACGGCAAATCGAGGCTGTAGTACCCCAAATGCCCGCTCGACATCCTTCCTGCAAGCCTCCTGGCACTTGGCAAAATGGGCGTGCTTCCCCCCTGACACAGGGTTTGAGATAGTCTTCACAAATACCGGTCATCTTGGATAGATGCCGTCTGCCAGATAGTATCCCTTGTTGTACTGGTGCCCATTGACCTCGAAGTTCACCGGAGGAGCATGACCTTCGACAAGCCTGGCAAAGATATTTGAACACCGCAGGACGTTGATGTCATTGTGTGTTCCTGGCATGCGAAAGAAGGAGTGCCAAATCCAGAGATCATGTGTAGCAACCGCCTCAAGTACCTGTTGGAAATATGCCCTAGAGGCAATAATAAAATGTTATTATATATATTTCCACGTTCGTAATTAATGTTTATATTTCTGTGCTATAATTGCAATGACCCTGACTATGAGATTCAGAAGAAAACTCACTTGCATGTGTGGAAATGTAAACACCAAGAGTTCCTGGTTTAGCCTCTAAGACCAGCTCATGTGCTAACTGATGATTACGTTTTCTTAATCATGGACATTGTTCTTGTAACAAGGATGTCAGTAGCAATGGGAACATATTGTTAGCAGAACAATGATGTTGAACCGACCCCAGTATTGAATGATATACTTAGAGATCACATCGTAACTACGTTATAAGTCATATCATGAAATGTTAGCATATACGTAATTCCTTAGACCATGAGAGTATCGAGTTGCTTCACACAGGAAGACATGCTTTGGTTCTTAGATGAATCCTCCCGTAAATGGGAAGTAGTAAAATAAGTTCTGGGTATGTCAGATGGTGTGGCTAGTGACTGTGATAGTTCAAGAATGGGATTTGCTCCTTCACGATGAAGAAGATATTCACTTCGGGCCCACTCGGTATGACGGTATCCATTATAGTCTGGCCAGACGCATTGTGATTCAGTCACGGGGATACCGGAATACGATAACGAGAAAAGGGACAAACGAGCAAAGAGGATAACGAGTGGCTTGTGTTCAAAAGTTGTTACACATGGGTGCCAAACTTCACTCCTCTAACTTTGTCATATATCGCGAAGCAAAGGGAATGGTACATGACTAAACATAATGGTTCACTCGAAGTTTCTTCGTGTATGTGCGGGAGTCAACATGGGTGTCCATGGCTCCGCTGTTGATTATTGGCTATTGACGAAAGGCTGTTGACCTATGTCTGGAAGATGTTCTGAGTCATGTCCGCATTATACCGAACCTATTGGGTCACACACTTAACGAGCAGTAGTCTGTTAGAATACTAGTATGGTAGAAGGTTTAGTGGAAGCAAAGCAGAATAGTTCATACGGGTACCGGAAGTAGTTCCGGAGATTTATGGAATTGTTCATAAGGGCACCAGAAGTAGTTCTGGGTATTTAAGGTTATGTCCGGATCACTCTGGAGTAGTCCCAGGTGGTTCCGGAACATATGAGAATGGTACTGGGGAAGTCCTGGATCAATCGGAATAGTTTCCGGATAATCGCTGGGCGTCCCGACAACCTTCGCAGTCATCGGGTGGCTTAAACTGTAACTCGGATGGTCTTGGAAACTATCCGGATGGCTCCGGAACATCCGAGAACGGTCTCGGAAGGTCCTGGAAGTGCTCCAGAAGTGTCCGAAATGTCCCGAAACGGTCCCGGTATGTCCCGGAAGGTCTTGGAAGCTTCTAGAAGCTCATGGAAGGTTCCGGAAGGTTCCGGGCAGTACCACCCACTCCCCTACGCCCCTGGCCTTGGGGGGCAAGCCACCTAGGCTGCCCTGGCCGGCCAAGGGGTGGGGACGCACCAAGGGGAAGGAATCCCCCTCCAGGTGGGAATACCAAAACCCAAATATGGCAGGTTTCCGGTGGGAAGGTATGGGAAGATTTGGGAGGTGTGGGAGTCCAAGTTGGACTCCCCACCCCCCTTATTGCGCCCCAAGGGCCTCTTGGCCACCTATATAATGTGGGGGAGGGGTGGGGGGCGCAGCACAACTTGTCCCCAAGGCCTATGCGCCACCCTCCCTCCTCTAAACCCCGTTGCTCCACTTTTAGACCCCGGTTTAGACGTTGTTCTAGATCGGAATCCGTTAGGGTTTTCTCCCTCTAGTTTTCTCGGTGGCGTTCATCTCTGGACGGCGGAGCGCTGCTGGATTGCTGCTACGGGATGTGGGGATACTAATGGAGGGGTCGTACCTTCGACCCTTCTTCGAGGAGCTTGTTCATGGGACTTGTCTGTGGGACTAGATCGCGGGACTTGTTCGTGGGATTGATCGAGGGACTGTTCGTGGGAGAACTTGCGAGATCTACTTCCACTACGTCCACGAGCTTCACCAACTCTACTTCCGCTACATCGGTTGGTGAGCCATGACCTAAAACCTTGTATGCAATCTTCTTGGATGATCTTGGGTTCTTGATTCGTAGGCCGAAATTTTTTGTTTTCTACTACGTTTCCCAACAGTGGTATCATGAGCGATCCTTGATTAGATGCATGTTTAGGTCTAGATCATATGTGTGATATGAGGCATTGATTTTCTTGTTGCTTCCCTGTCATGTGATTTTTTCTATGCTTGATGGCAAGTTGAGGTTTTGCTACAAGGATTGAGTTTTCCATCGATCCCTCTATGCTGCTTTCAGTATGCTGGTTGCCTTGATCATGGTCTACATCAAACTCCTTGGATCTCATCTTAATCTCGCAATAGAAGATTTAACATGGAGGGGCTTGTGGATTTTATGAACTCAAATCCACACGGGGGTCACGCGTTTAACGAAGTTTGGCTTGTGGCATTAGTTGCTGCACGCACCCCGTATGTTAAACTAGCAACAAAAGAAGTACCGTGTTTTGTTTTATCTAGGGTTTCTCGTTTGCCTTGTAAACCTGCTTAACAACCACGATAAAAGTTGCAACAACCCGTGTAGATGGCGATCTAACTCGTTTTTGCAGAGTATGCATGTGATGTGGTATAGCCTTCAAGATTTGCAATTTGTTTGTATGAGATGCTATATGTTATGTAATATTTATTCGCGACCTGCGTGTCGTGGTACGGCATGATGACTGGAGTCATATGATTGTCACTTAATTATGGCCTGCGTGCCAGAACTGTTTATTAGCTCGAGGCAAAGCAATAGATAGATGCAAGGTGATGATCTACGATGCGGAGGTGGACCCCGACGCACATGCCGGAAGCCGTGGTGATGTTCCCGGCACTAAGGACAAAGTTGGTGGACACGGTGACTTCAACCACGACGACGTGAAGACAATGAAGACTTCACGAAGCAAAGGGTTATACTATATCACATAATTTTATGAACTGCCTGTGATGTTTATCCCTTTGTTGCACCCTTGTTTGATGCGCGGTAGTCGTGTTTTATTAGGGTGATCTCTCGCAAAACAATATCAAGTTGATAGTGTTCTTCCAACTGTAGCACCGTCTATACTATGTTTCACACCGGAGCAGGTCATGTCACATGGGTGCACACTGTGTGACGCATAAAAGGCGGGTGTGTTAAAAGAACACACAACGCATTACACTTGGTTGTCTTGACGGTTTGGATAAAAGTTTGCTACCGGAACACGCCCATCGAAAGATGAACAAGAATCACCTTTGGCGTGATTGGCAAGTTGGCCTACCGGTCCAGTCTAAGTCATCAGTGATGTCACATCAATGGCGGACGATTGGGTCGGATCTTGAATCACTCCAGCATCAATTACGAGAGATATTGATCTGAGTGGGAGCGCACCAAGTAATTAAATTGATTAATCACAAGTGCAACTTAATTATGAACAAAGTCAAAGTATTTGCATTATCGTTGTAGAATAATGGCTCGCGTTACCACCTTCCCAATTGATTTTGATTAACTGTTTTATCTGGTAAAAACTTTACGATTGGTACCGTATTGTGAGGACTATCCTCAATAGTGTCGAGAAGGAGCTTGTCCTATCGCAAATTTTTGATGCTCTCCCGCTGATGCTATGGATGATGTGACTTATGTCCATAATCCAAAATGCTAAAATTCCACGACAGCTAAGTGTATTGTCGTAATCACCATGAAACCCGAACTTCGAAACGTTTGGGATAGTTATGTTATATTCATGGAACTGAAAAATTGTTTTCAGTGATAAGACAATTGATGTAGGATATAAGATATCTAGTACAATGTCTGATTGTAAGCATTAGTGAAAATGTTCATTATGCTCTAACAAAACTGATAAGTGTGGGATCCAGAAGAACACCGATCATATGATGATGAGGATTAAGGGAAAGGAAGTTCCATAGGGTGTTAGTAAGACTTACACGCCGGAAAGTCCATGGCTTGCGCCACCCTTGATCATGTGTGATCTTCTGTGAGTAGGAGTGACATTGGAAATAGAACTATGATACGTATAAAGGCAAAACGAAAGAAGACTGGAATATCCAGCTCAGAAATGAAAGTCATACGGAGTTATAGATGAATTCATTGCTGGTCAAGAGATGTAATTCTTGGGAATCATGATTAAGCAGTTAATTGTGGATTCTGTATATTGTGATTAAACTGTTGATCACCGGAATATCACATCAATTGCATATTGTTGCAACTCGATGCAAGAAATACTATGGCCTTTATGACTAGCTAATGATGAGTTTTGACACGCTCGGGAACACGGTAAAAGGTTTACTATACCGTGTGTTGACTCTATGATTATCTTCATAATTCATTTTAGAGTTGAGTAAATTGTTACTACACTTTAGCCTTGTTGCAAAACATCATTTTGAATCATGTTTGTTGCAAGAGAGTTGTTCAAAGCTATGAATAACGTAAAGGCTATACTTCCATTATGAATAGGTTGTATGTTATGAATCTTGATAATAATGCTAAACATCCATAACACTGACGCTAAACGTCGCAAGACTGACAGAAATACCACATAGATGTGGCACTGCCGTTTATCAAAAGTGACATAACATGCATGAAGAATTTCCATAAGTGATGGACTTTCGAGTCATATGATTAGGAATCACTTGACGCTTGCGATCTTTGTCTCGAAGTAATGTGGCTAAAACACCGTTGATAGGCCATACATGAACGGGCAACTAAACCATTGGTAATCATACATGATGATGTGTGTAGTCCAATAAGTGTAGTTGTGTGCAGTGGATTCCCTATCTTCACTCATGAGTTGAAGTAGATATGTGGATATCTGTTCAATAGAGACATACGTCTGAAATCTTTGAAATGTTCAAGGAATTTTAGAGTGAAATAGAAATTCATTGTAACGAGAAAAAATAAAGCTTCTGCAAATTAGATTGTAGAAAGTAATATTTGAGTTACAAGTTTAGCGAACGTCTGATGAGTTGTGAAGAAGTGTCATAACTTGCGTCTCCCGGAACACCACTATGAGTAAAGTGTTCGAGAGATGTAATCAAGCCATGTATGACACGGTAAGATCAAATATGACGTTTATCAATTTGCCATTATACTTATTAAAGTTATGCGTTAGTGACTACGGCTTTTACACTGAAAAGAGCATCATCAAATCTGTTGAAATGACACCATATTAGATGTGGTATGGACTGTTAAAACCATGTTGTCTTTTCTTAAAATTTGGGTATATGAGGCATATGTTTGACATACTCAAAACCCCAAATCAGATAAGTGCTATTTTTTTAAGGTTATGCCAAAAAGTTTTGGTATTCCTCTATCACTACACAAAAGCAAAACTGATTGTTGTTAAGAACAATGTGTTTTGAAGAAAATGGTTTCTTACAAAAGAGTGAGTGGGAGGATAGTGCAACTTGTCAAAGATTGTTGAATCTTTAGAGAAGTGCGCAGCTGAACCACACAGGTTAGACAAAACTCGTACAAACATTCATGATATGTAAAACGAGATATTGTTGTTCGACAATGATAAACCTGTGATATACAAAGAAGCGTTGATGGGCCCTGACTCCGGGATTTGGCTAAATGCCAAATAATCCGAGTATCCATGGAAGTAAGTCAAGTTTTGAACTTGGTAGACCCTCGGAAAGACTAAAATTCTGAAGAATATATATATGGATCTATAATTGATTCGGATGAAATTGTTTTATCCATAAAGCTCAACTCGTTGGAAAATTGTTTTCTAGCAAGTTCAAAGGTTGACTACGGCGAAATAGTGTCGACCGTAGAAATGCTTTAGTTAGTTCGGGTTATACTAGCAATTACTACATATCTCATTTATAGGATATGGTAGAATGAACGTCAAAACAAAGTTCCTACATGGAAATATAACAAAGGACGTATATGTGATACGACCGGAATGTTTTGTCGATTCAAAGGATGCTAAAATAGATGCAAGCCTTGGATATCCAGTGATGGACTGAAGCTAGCATAATGGAGTTGGAATTTTCGTTGTGATGAAATTGCCAAAAGAGTTTTTTTTCACCAGGAATAACGAAGATGCTTGAATATTCAAGAAAGTAAGTGGGAGCTGAATAATATTTCTAAAACCTTATGTATATGACATATTGTTGATTAGAAATGATATAAATTTCTTGACACAAATAAGGACTTTATTGAAAATAGTTTTCAGCTGAAGTACTTGGGCTAATATAGCATTAGTATTGAGCGCGGTGATCTATGAAGATAGTAAGTGCCTGATCATGCTAAATCCAACACTGCATATTGACATGATACTAAAATAGTTTAGTATGAAAACGCCAGGAAGGATGTTCTTGCCGAGGTCACGGTGAAAAGTTGTTTGCGGAAATCGGTGTTCATGAACATAGATAAGCAAAACACATGAATTGAATTTCACTCACATGTGTGTTTGGATTAATCATGTACACCATAATATGTAAAACGACCAGATATGTCCAACGCTCCAAAAGGTTGTGAGCAAGATACCAAAGTGATCAATATGTTGATCATTGGACAAGCAGTGAAAAGTTAAACTTATGATAGATAAGATATGTTTCTCAGAAAATGGAGATAATGAAGAGCTCGTTGTAACAAGTTACACCAGCTGAATTTTGATGTAAACAGTTACACCAATTCAGTCTTCATACTTACTCCGATCGATTTTCGATTTTAATTGGGATTATGTGTTTCACACGTAAGGGTGGCACAGTATGGAGGAACTATGTCAAGTTCGATACTGTGGCGAATTCTATAACAGAGGCTAAGTATATTGTTGCTTAAAGAAGTAACAAGGAGGGTATTTTGAATCATAAATTCATTTATGAACATGGTATGGTTTCCTAGATGTTTTGAAGCTCATGGAACATTGATGAATGATTTCATGACTTATTCTAAGGAACCAAGGTCCTACCAAATGATCCAAAACATATACAAAGCTAAACTGATAAAATTAGTGAATTTTATGATAGCGTGAAAACGTGAAGATATGCAAGATACAAACGGGCCTGAAACGTCAGATCCGATGATGAAGTCTATACCACAAATGAAGCATGTATTACACCGGTATGCCATAGGTGTAAAATGCTCAAGCACTGATAATATTATTGACTCTAGTGCCAGTGGGAGACTGTTGGAAATATGCCCTAGAGGCAATAATAAAATGTTATTATATATATTTCCACGTTCGTAATTAATGTTTATATTTCTGTGCTATAATTGCAATGACCCTGACTATGAGATTCAGAAGAAAACTCACTTGCATGTGTGGAAATGTAAACACCAAGAGTTCCTGGTTTAGCCTCTAAGACCAGCTCATGTGCTAACTGATGATTACGTTTTCTTAATCATGGACATTGTTCTTGTAACAAGGATGTCAGTAGCAATGGGAACATATTGTTAGCAGAACAATGATATTGAACCGACCCCAGTATTGAATGATATACTTAGAGATCACATCGTAACTACGTTATAAGTCATATCATGAAATGTTAGCATATACGTAATTCCTTAGACCATGAGAGTATCGAGTTGCTTCACACAGGAAGACATGCTTTGGTTCTTAGATGAATCCTCCCGTAAATGGGAAGTAGTAAAATAAGTTCTGGGTATGTCAGATGGTGTGGCTAGTGACTGTGATAGTTCAAGAATGGGATTTGCTCCTTCACGATGAAGAAGATATTCACTTCGGGCCCACTCGGTATGACGGTATCCATTATAGTCTGGCCAGACGCATTGTGATTCAGTCACGGGGATACCGGAATACGATAACGAGAAAAGGGACAAACGAGCAAAGAGGATAACGAGTGGCTTGTGTTCAAAATTTGTTACACATGGGTGCCAAACTTCTCTCCTCTAACTTTGTCATATATCGCGAAGCAAAGGGAATGGTACATGACTAAACATAATGGTTCACTCGAAGTTTCTTCGTGTATGTGTGGGAGTCAACATGGGTGTCCATGGCTCCGCTGTTGATTATTGGCTATTGACGAAAGGCTGTTGACCTATGTCCGGAAGATGCTCTGAGTCATGTCCGCATTATACCGAACCTATTGGGTCACACACTTAACGAGCAGTAGTCTGTTAGAATACTAGTATGGTAGAAGGTTTAGTGGAAGCAAAGCAGAATAGTTCATACGGGTACCGGAAGTAGTTCCGGAGATTTATGGAATTGTTCATAAGGGCACCAGAAGTAGTTCTGGGTATTTAAGGTTATGTCCGGATCACTCTGGAGTAGTCCCAGGTGGTTCCGGAACATATGAGAATGGTACTGGGGAAGTCCTGGATCAACCGGAATAGTTTCCGGATAATCGCTGGGCGTCCCGACAACCTTCGCGGTCATCGGGTGGCTTAAACTGTAACTCGGATGGTCTTGGAAACTATCCGGATGGCTCCGGAACATCCGAGAACGGTCTCGGAAGGTCCTGGAAGTGCTCCAGAAGTGTCCGGAATGTCCCGAAACGGTCCCGGTATGTCCCGAAAGGTCTTGGAAGCTTCTAGAAGCTCATGGAAGGTTCCGGAAGGTTCCGGGCAGTACCACCCACTCCCCTGCGCCCCTTGCCTTGGGGGCCAAGCCACCTAGGCTGCCCTGGCCGGCCAAGGGGTGGGGACGCACCAAGGGGAAGGAATCCCCCTCCAGGTGGGAATACCAAAACCCAAATATGGCAGGTTTCCGGTGGGAAGGTATGGGAAGATTTGGGAGGTTTGGGAGTCCAAGTTGGACTCCCCACCCCCTTATTGCGCCCCAAGGGCCTCTTGGCCACCTATATAATGTGGGGGAGGGGTGGGGGGCGCAGCACAACTTGTCCCCAAGGCCTATGCGCCACCCTCCCTCCTCTAAACCCCGTTGCTCCACTTTTAGACCCCGGTTTAGACGCTGTTCTAGATCGGAATCCGTTAGGGTTTTCTCCCTCTAGTTTTCTCGGTGGCGTTCATCTCTGGACGGCGGAGCGCTGCTGGATTGCTGCTACGGGATGTGTGGATACTAATGGAGGGGTCGTACCTTCGACCCTTCTTCGAGGAGCTTGTTCATGGGACTTGTCCGTGGGACTAGATCGCGGGACTTGTTCGTGAGATTGATCGAGGGACTGTTCGTGGGAGAACTTGCGAGATCTACTTCCACTACGTCCACGAGCTTCACCAACTCTACTTCCGCTACATCGGTTGGTGAGCCATGACCTAAAACCTTGTATGCAATCTTCTTGGATGATCTTGGGTTCTTGATTCGTAGGCCGAAATTTTTTGTTTTCTACTACGTTTCCCAACAGTACCACACTGCAGTGACCTTTTGCACCCTTGTACATCCCCTGCCAAGCAAATGGACAGTTCTTCCATTCCCAATGCATGCAGTCGATGCTTCCAAGCATTCCAGGAAATCCTCTTGCTTCATTCTCTGCTAGGATTCGAGCAATGTCTTCTGCATTGGGTGCTCGCAAGTACTGTTTTCCAAAGCAGCCAACTACTGCTCTGCAAAATCTGTAGAAACAGTCAAGGGCGGTGGACTCGGCCATGCGTGCATAGTCGTCCTGTTCATCACCAGGAGTTCCGTATGCAAGCATCCTCATGGCCGTTGTGCACTTCTGAAGTGAGGAGAACCCAACTGTGCCGGTGCAATCTTTCTTGCAAATGAAGTAGTTGTCGTAATCTCGGAGTGAGTTGACAATGCGAAGAAAGAGCTTTCGACCCATGCAGTACCGTCGCCGGAATAACTTCTCGCCGTGCAGGGGAACATCGGCAAAGTAGTCGGAGTAGAGCAAACAGTAGCCATCCGAACGGCCCCTCTCCTTTCCTTTCCGGCGGCCCATCTTGGAACCTCCTCGCTGCGGCTCCTTGTTGGCGCCGAACAGGTCGGCCAAGGCGGCGAGCATAATGAGGTGCTCGTCGTCCTGGGCTCCGGCGATCGCCTCTTCCTCCATCAATGCGGCGAAGAGTGTCTCGTCGTCGGAGTCCATCTCGAGGCCACAATTTGTCGAACAGGTGGGCGTGAGGTGGGCGCGGCTTTGCGCCGGCGTTCTCGGCTTGGCGTTCCGCGCCGGCCAAACGCCGGTGAACTAGGCGGGGAGGGGACGGCCTTGGAAGAGGGGCGGCGGGGGAGAAGCAGCGGCGTGTTTTGGGCGGCAGAAACGGCTATCTAGCGGCGGCACGACGGCCGGCGACGACAAGGGCGGTGGGAGAGGTAGGGGAGAGATGTCCCTTTTGGGTCGGCTTGGTCTGCCATTGGGTCAGGCAGCCGCTTTCGTTTCGTACGGCGCCCCCAAGCGATCCCCAGCGCGCTGGGTTCGGCTTGGGATCGCCGGACTCAAAATCGACTCGATCCGACGCTAATTGAGGTCTTGAAGGCGCGACTGGGCGAAATACGTCCGTCCAACGTTATTTACGACGTCTTGGGGACCTCTTGGGGGCGCGGCTGGAGATGCTCTTACCCTTACATCGATCGTTCTCGTACATGGGATCTCACTTGATTTCCCGGAGTATGGACCAGTCATATTTCCTTCTTCTTATCCGTGCGTGTACGCATGCGTACGTAGAATTAGATCATGGGGTGGCCACGCATCTACCCTACTACAGTAGCTACCTAAGCTAGCATTTTCTTTTTACCAGAATCTGCCGGGCTGTGTGAATGAAGAACACCACGCCTAGATGTTTGGGTTATTCAGGGTGAAGCATGTTGTCACGAGCTCTTCCGTAAGGGCATCTTCAATGGTTGTAAGATAGGTGTTGGTAAATTTGCCATTTAGGATAAAATGATGATGTGTCATGCAATAAATAAGGTGAGAGAGCAAAGTTGTATGTAGATTAACCAACACCTCTTGCACAAGTTCCAAGGTAGAATAGAGAGCAATCACATTTATTTTCTCATTTTTTATTGAATGTCTTACATACAACCCACTGGAGTACTTGTATGATAGCTTGTTGGTTGATGACATGGACAATGTACCAACAACACTTACATACAAACTATTGTAGATGCCTAACGGCTCTGTTTCGAGCCTGCATGCAGTACGGTGTACTGTTGAATCTTGCGAGGGATCTTCATCGCCCATGCATGTGGATCTCAGCTGTGCAAGATTGTGGGAACAGTGTTAGTCATCAAGACCGGCCTGCCTGCCTCTCTGCTGCTGCTGAGGATGATGCAGGGTTGTAAATAGGCATACAGCTCAGCGGCCGAGCAGAAGATTAATCAACGACGACATGCCAAAATTACAATGTCTGTGAAATGATTTGTACGGAGTAGTGTTTTGCAACTTGTGGCTTGGCATTTAAATGTTTGGACGATTTGTTGCCACTCAGCGCCGTCCCGGTAAGCATTTACCCGGTAAACTTATGGCTACTGCATCTCAGTTCAGGCTCCGCGGCGGCGGCGAGGCGACTGGAAGCCGTGGTGGCGACCCCGGAAGGCGAGGCGGTGCTGCCATTGCGACTGGCAGCGTGTGCAGAATGAGATGGTCGGCATCTTCGGTTGCTCGGGCAACGATGAGCTAGCAGGTGGTCGCGATGCGGATCCTTTCATCTCAGATGAGTCCGGGGGAAATCCTTGGCCGGTCTTTCGGCTACGATGACGACGACGCGTGTGCGCACCATGTATCTTCCTGGAGGTGGCGTCGAGGGCTCTCCTCTCCAACCCCGTTCTAGCTCCCGGGTGAAAACCCAAAATCCATCACGGGTTGGGCGGCGGCGGCGCCCTGCACATCGTGACCTTTTTGGAGCCGCCGTCCATGGTTGCTGGATCTTTGGGTGAGGAGAGATGAGGTTGTCGGGCATCCGTCAACTGCGAAGATGGGACCAGTGGCAGCAGGTGAATTTCGCGGAGGTGGAGTGGCGTGCCATTCGGCGAGTCAACAACGGCAGGTTTCGGCAGCATGGAGCAGTGGGGTCTCGACGTTGGACGAGTATTGATGGACGTGCATAGGATGGTGGCGCTGTCTGGGATCGTGGTGACGTCAACAGCAGTTGGTCTGGCGGGACATTTTGCATTGTTCTCTCCTGAAGACGGGACCTCGGAAGCTAGCGGTGATGGACTCTTTAGCGGGCGCATGCGGTGCGCGTTGAGGATTTCCTTATTGGTTGGTACTCGCGGCTCGCCCAGGAGAAGCCTGCTGAGATTTGTTGGTGTGCGTGGATGCGCCACGTCACTACATAAATTTTATAGGTGTTGCGATTGTGGTCGCCAGAAAGGTGGCTTTGGGTTGATTCATGTATTTGTTCTGTGAGATTTTGTTGAATAATTTAATAAAGATGGCCGTATGCATCCCTTGATGCAGCGGCCGGGGTACTCCTCCTTTTCTAAAAAAAACGGCATTTCACAGTTTTTTGAAATGTCATTGTATTTTTACTGAAATGCATCTACATTTTTTTATTGTTATGAACCTTTTTTCTAATGCTATCAATTATTTGAATTATGTGAATATATGTTTATGTTGTATAAAATTATTTTCAATATGCGATGAACCTTTTTAGAAATTTATTATGTGAAAATTATTTTTCCCATTTAAGAAGCATTCAAAAAGTAGTTACACGAAATATGAAAAACGTGTTCAGTAGAGAGTGCACCCGTCCCGCTGGTCCGGCCATTTAGGGACCCTCCCTTCAGGCGAGCGCATCAATCAATTTGCTACAAGCTAAGGTAAAAGTGTATAACCCCTTCCATGCGAGCGCGAGTGTTCCCTTGTCATTTTATCTTAGTTCTTTATTATTTATTTTATTTAGAAACATTTAAAATGCTATAGTTCAAAAAGATACATTAGCTACTTTAAAAAAAACAGATTTTGACTTTTACAAAAAAATCATGCAGTGTAAAAAAGTTTACTCAAGCAACTTTGGACAAATGTTAATAGCATTCCAAAAAAAATGCTTCACGACATTTGAAAAAATGTTGAGGCATTTGAAAAAACAAATTGTGACATTTTTAGAGAATGTACGTATATAAAAAAAATTGCATGATCTTAACAAAAACATTGTGGCACTGAAAAAATATTCACACTTTTAGATATGTACGGAAACTGTATGAAAACATTTATACAACCTAAAAAGAGTTTACGTTTAAAAAAATATTTCATGCGATTCAAAAAATGTTCACGTGTACCAAGAATATTTGTGACATTTTAAAACTACTTATAAAATGTAAACAAGTTCAAAATGTATTTCATACTATGTTACAAAAGTAAATGGGTATTAAAAAATGTTTAACATTTATTTATAAAATGTTCAATATATATTTATGTAATATTAAATATGTATAAAAATATTATACATGTATTAAAAACTGATATATATTTGAAAGAATACTACTGTAAGAAATAAAAACACTGAAAAATAACCGCATGAAAGTTTTGATGGGCTGTGCAAGGCGCCCCTTGGGCTTAGTAAAGCACTTGCTCGTCGTATTAGCTTATTGGGCTGGGCTACAACATGTTATTAGCACTTGCTCGCACAGTTTTTTAGATGCTCGTTTTTTCCCATGCAAATAGTTTAGCCAAGTTCTTGTTAACTATTCCTTTGGGACGTCACATGTGGCTTCTCTCACCCCATGATGAATCTTGTATCCCTGTGAACATGTTGAGTGAGCAATAAAGCTTGGTTAAACCCCTAAAGAAAACTTAAGGGATAGGTCTGAAGCCAAGTGGAGCTTTTTTACGGTCTGGAGCCAAGTGGAGCGTCCAGCTAGTCGTGCGCTGCTGCATCCTTGGATTTTTTTTTGCACATGTTTCTAGTATTTGTTTTTTTTGTTTTTTGCATTTCGGTGTTTCTTTTTAATTTGAAGAAGGTACATTTTTTTAATGAAGTTTATGCTCCAAATTAAATAAATATGTGCTTTCTAGAAATAAAAATAGACTGTGCTTTCGCGAGAAGCAAATCGGTATATTCCAAAAAGGGAAAAGCATAATCTGTACTTAGAGCTGAAGCAAATTGGTGCTTTCAAAAAAGAAAAGAAAAAGCACAGTTTGTGCTTCAATGAGAAATAAGTATATAATTCTCGAAAAAGGAAAAGCACATTATGTACTTTTACGAGAAGTAAAACTGTTCTTCGCAAAAAAGAAAAGCATGTGTATGTTTATCGGAAAGGGTAAAGAAAAGTTTGTTCTTCTACTACAAGCAAAATTGTGTTTTCAAAAAAAGAAAAGCATACTCTATGCTTTCACAAAAAGGAAATTTTTGCTTCTTGAAAAGGGGTAAATATAGTTTGTGCTTTCAGCTGAAGCAAATATGTGCTTTTTGAAAAAGAAAAATCGCACTCTTTGCTTCCACGAAAAGCAAATATGTGCTTTTTGGGAGAGAAAAAATACAATTTATGCTTTCACTAGAAGCAAATCTATGCCTCCGTCAATCTTTTACGTGACATACAAAACCTCCCTTAACCTAACTAAACATCTCCCTAACTCTAGGGTGGGCCCCACGTCCCCTCTAATGCCCAATTAAGCGTTGTTAAATGATGATCACGTCATCACTTCCAGCATGAAAATCAACCGTAGGTGTAGCAAAACTTTTCCCTAAAAGGATCAAACACAATATGTTTTCACGATTTAGTTTTCCCCCTGATTTTTTGTTTTCATTTTTTGGGGGCTTTTGTTGGTTTCCTTTTTTGGAAAAAAAATATGAAAAAAGAATCATGAAAACTTATTAACATATGATCTTGTTTCAAAGATCTCAACGCGAGGAATCCAATTATGAAATTGATTCTTAACTTGAACGCTTGTGTAGAAAAAATGTGTTTTGAAAAAATAAATTCAAAAATGGGTAAAAACGCAGGTTATGACAAGTGATGCACATAGAACATATCATTTATCACCGCCAGAAAATATTAAAGTGATCTTTGCAAGGGCTATCTTCCCATTAGTGATCTCGACATTGGACAGGGGTCATAGTTGTTGATATATACTCTAGAGGCAAATAATATATGATTATTCCAATATATCTAAGCAAGTTCATAACCAGTTTCATACCGTGCTAGAACTGTGTCAGTGAAACAATGATGCAGGTGTGGTATAGAAACCCCCAGAGTTCCTAGTTAGCCTCTACATCGATAACTAGCTCATGGTCAACATGATGGTCGTGGTTTCGCGATCATGGACAATTAAGTCTCTTGACTATGAGGTCACCTCACTGGTTAAGTGACGTGATGAACATTACCCAAAGTAAGCATTACGGCATGATCAAATCTTGTGAAGGTTCAGTGTTGTAATTACAGAACGTGGTAGACCGTTCCTTTGACCGTGAGTACGTGCATAATTGCTATCTTCCCGGATGCTTTGACCTACATCCCACCACCTGACTGAAATATGCGGGCCATAACGGTGGTATCTTGGGTATTCCGTGGAGATATGTTGAGGAGTATTGTTACAAGAGCGGGATTTTTCAATCCATATAATGGATAGATACTTGGGGCCCACTCGGTGAGATTCCATCCATAAAACTGCAGCGTGTGACTAGGTCACGGGGATGAATATCACGGGAACGAGTGAATGAGGATTAGTTCAGAACGAGGTTGAACCAAACATAGGATGTCATTGATCGAATCTCGGAACAATCCAGTATCGCCGACAAAGGGAATGCTATACGGCATAAGGTCCAATCGGTGTTTGATATCCGGAATGCACAGGGGTCATTATGGGCATCCAGGTCCCGCTGATGATCATTGACCGTAGCCTCATCTCGGTCATGACTGGAGTGTTCTCGGTCCGTAGGGTAACACACTTAAGGGCTCGATTAAATCGGAGACCTTTTCGGAACCATCGGAGTAACCAGAGAATAAAGGAAACAACATCGGAGAAGTACCGTGTTGAACCGAACAAGTTCGGAGTGAACCGGAAGGTGTTCCGGAGCACCGGGAGATGGAATATTATGTTTTAGTTATTAATTAATTGAATTAATAATTAAAATCATTTTATTTCTAATTAATATGTGCAATGGGCCTTAGTGGAGAAAAAGGCCCATTAGGGGAAGAAATAAAAGGGAAAAGAAAAAGAAAAAAAGGGAGTGGGGGGGAGGCGCCATGGGCCCTAGGGCCCATGAGGGTGGCGCCCCCTCTCCCCCCTTGGCCGGCGCCCCACCCTAGCATGTGGGATAGTCCCACATTGCTAAGGGAAGGGGGTTGACTCCCTCCCCTACCCCTATATAAAGAGGGACATGGTGCACATATTTAAAATAAAGCCAAATAAACAATAAATCGGATTAAATTAGTATTTACTCCGAATTGAGATCGGTTTTCTCCGGTCTTCTCCCCTCCCTTGTCTATTTGACGGTGGGCTCCCTAGTGTGAGCGTATAGTGGAATTGAGGCTTTTCTGCTAGAATCGAAGGCCGTCGTGCTGCCGAAGCTCCGTCCGGAGGTCTGCTTCCGCCACCTTCGCTGGATCGGAGAACGGAGGTCGTCATCGAGTCTCGTACGTGTGCGAGTACTACGAGGTGCTACACGTGTGGCACTACACCCATCCGGGTGCTCAACACAGCCAGGGGGTTGTGAAACTTGATCGGCTACATCAACCACGTTTGCGGGAACATTTCCCGCGCAACGGACTACACCCCGAGGTATGTTATTTCCGCACTCCTTTCCGTTACGGTAATACGGCTAGCTAGATCTTGGGTTATGGGAACGCTAGTTAGGAAAAATTTGAGTTTTCTGCTGCGAACCCCAACAGTGGTATCATGAGCTAGGTCTATGCTTAGTATTACTGTACGGATAGAACACAACGGGGATGTGGGCGTTGATTGTATGATTGTTACCCTCCCACGTGTACTTGTTCACATCTGCGGCATTGTTTGATGAAGCGGCCCCCGACCGACCTTACGCGTACGCTTACGCGAGACTGGTTCCACGCTTGACATACGGCTTGTACAGTATAAAGTGGCTGGAGGGTGTCTGTCTCTCTACTTTAGCGGATGTGGCATTTGCAACGGAGGGCCCCGTGCGGGGTGTAATAGAGACAATCGTATGATTGATGTTGTGGTTGACTCGTAGGTTAAAACCTATTTAACTATGAAAGCCCTAGCAGCCACGTAAAACTTGCAATATACAACTAGACCGTCTAAACCTTGTATTGCTAAGTGGGGGCTATCATTCGTTTGTTTGTGATGTAGCGATAGCTTTGCTATGTGTTACTAGTAAGTAGTAATCGTCATCATAAAACAAACTAAAATGGAGACACTGTAGACTTAGTGTTGCCATAGCTCAGACATCTTAAAACTTGCTAGTATAGGATACACGACGACAGCATGTGATAAGATGATCCCTTAACAAAGCCAAACACAAGTATTCTACCGAAGTGTGCACCGCCTGGAAGGTTCTCCCATATGGCTTGATGCTCCGTACATACCGGAGTTGTCCTACATATTCAATGGAGTTCGCATGAGGTTGGGTTCGGCAAGCCTGGCATATGCAGATATGGCCTTGCTGAGCAGCATATAACATGGAGGTTAATTTGGCGAGCCTAGCATATGCAGATATGGCCTCGGAATACTAGAGATCGAAAGATCAAGCATGAGTCACAGTACATATAAGATAATGTGATCGCACAAGCTGTTGTCTACCTTTGAAACTGACCCGTCGGCCGTGTGATATTCGAGGTCGGGCAGTGAATATGGATCATGTAATCACTAAAACTTCCTAGGGATGAATTGTCTTAGTGCGAGCTCATTTATAATATGATTATATGAACTCATTGTTGTGAACTAGTCTTAATTGTGTTCCTTGCAATTATGTTTGTAGAAAATGAATGCACTAGAGCAACGTGAACTATCTTTCTTCATGGAAGGTGAAAGAATTAGAGAAAATGGGTCAAACTTTGTTGACTGGTACTTACGCCTTAGGACATCACTCAAGAGAGCAAACGTCTTGTTTACAATAGAAGTGCATGTGGAAGAACATCCGGACGATCATGTTGGCGATCAAGGGATACTTGATCATTATGCTCGCCGACAGAAATGCTCCGTAGTCAGGAATGTCATGATCTTCAGCATGTCAGAGGTTTTGGGCATACAGTTTAAGGACACTGGCTCATATGACATGATGGACACGCTAAAGACAATGTTTGTACGTGAGTTCAGAGTTGCCAGGTTTGAGTTAGAAAGCAAGTTTCTATCTACAAATATGGAAGAACGCACAAGCCTTGGTGATCACTTGGACAGGATGCATGAGATGTACCTGACCCTGGTGGAGGACTATGAATATTGGACAATGAACGAAAGCACAACAGAAGAGTTTGCAATAAACACGTTATTGCACTCACTCCCTCCGAGTTATGGTGATTATGTTCATAGCTATGTCGGAAGAGGAGCTAATATGAGTCTCCAGAACTTCATGACTGATCTCTTGGCCGCGGACATTGCTCCTATCGAGGATGCAGAAGTCGTGGATGGAGAAGGTATATACTTGATATACTTTATAAATGTTTACTCCCTTATACAACATTTGCAGTAAATGAGTATCTGATACTTACTCTGTTTTATGAAAACAGGACCTGCCGTTGCATGGACGGGAAGAGGTGAAATCGAGGATTGATGGATATCAAATCAGTTGATGGCCAGCATGGATTCCGCCGAGACATCTATCATAGGAGATACTTAGAGTATTAGATAAATCTTATGTAATCATTATAGTATGAACACTTAGTTGTGTGTCTTGCATCTCGCGAGACAAAGTTATTCATGTAATGAGACAAGTGAGTTGTTCCATCTTTATGAATAAAAGTGTGCCTATACTTTGATTACGTCTTGATTTATGATATGATAGAAAGCATTTATAATACTACTATTATTGTCAAGAAATATTCAATGTTTGAAATATTCAATGTTTAATGATAAAGTTGTCTTGATTATAACAAGTCAAAGATTTGATTGCATGAGGTGACTTCATAACTGATGAATTCATTAAATGTATGATCTATTAACTTGTGAGTTCATTATCGAATGAAAGTCATAACTTGATTGCATGAGATGGATTAGATACACGATCTATGAACCTCTGCAATAAATATAACCATGACAAGGTTCTAGCAAGTAGAACTTGTGCCAATCATTATACATAAATGATGTACTAAATGGGCACGTGAGTTATCATTAAAGAATTCATATGATTAATTGAAAGTTGTATTCAATTGAGATCATAAAACTGAGATTCAGGAATCACAGTGAGAAGTGAGAATACAAGGATACATATCACTAGCTACAATACGAAGTGATAAGTATTGATATTGACATAATGGGAGACTTGTGAAAGTTGTACCACAAACTACGATGGAAGTTGAAAGTGCTAGACTACTTAAACCATTCGTAGTCATAATAAACCGTAGTATGGTCTAAACGTTCTTTCCCCTAGCACTATAGTTATTGTCGAATAAGGTTGTTTAATCTAACATTCTTAAGAAGTTGATCCCCACTATAAGCAATTCTCTCTACATGCAGCCTATCCAACTCAGCAAACTGTCACATCAGCAAATCATAATGTGCATGCCATTGCCACATTGAACATTGTGTTATCGCAACAGACCGAAGCATGACTTTCCGTTACCAGACCACATCTATTTCCAGTGGTAAACCATGGAATCCTCTAGAAGGAAGCGAACGATGACGCTTCGGTACCAATCCCCACCGTTCCAGCTTTAAATCACGGAATCATCCCTCAAAACACCACTCTGTTTACAGCAGGGCGCGGTGGATGATGACAATCTCTGAATCAGGGCTCTCCTCCCGCAAGTCTGCCGGTTTGGCTGGCCTCCGCGGTTCACTGTTGTATCATCGAGACAGCAATTGCGGTGCCCTGGTCGTCCCCTCCATGGCTCCATCTCTTTCTCTGTTCCAGCAAGGTAGCTCCGGCGCCGCTGGGGAAGTTGGGTCGGCTCAGTTCCAACCCGGGCCTGTCGCTGGGAAGATTGGAGTCTGGAGCTGGCTCTTCCCCACGTCAACTCCCCATATTCTCTGTACCAACGCCTCAGATTATCTCCACCATAATTGTTCTCCCACCTGTTAATTCTCTTATCTTTCTTCATCCTCTCCACCATAACCTTCTCATCTACCTCCCCGCAGAAGTAATCAAGTAAATGATGTTGTTAGTTTTCCCTTTAAGCAGCCCATTCCCGTTGTCTCCGCAGCTTCACCCCATCGCATGCTGCTACAACAACTGCTGGACAGGACACCGGAGTACTGGACACATGCATAGCCATTGGCAATGACCCGTTTCAATCCCCTCTCCCATGTGTTAATCCAGTCTTTATTAATTATTATTCGAAGAAGTGCAGTTGCAGATCATCTCCTCAAGAGTCACCATAGCCCTGATCCTTGGATGGATATGGCTTATTCATCTTATTTCCTGTAACCTTGCAGGTATGCAGTGAATTCGGTGGAACTAACAACTAAGTAATCACATCGCCATGTTGATATCCCAGGTACACTCATCTCCAAGTACGCTTATCGATTATTCAGAGATTTTTTGTACTATTTTCTTCACAGAAAAACATTTCATTAGTTTCACAGAATTATATTTTCCAGTTAATTTGCATTTTGCCTTTCTCACCATACTCATTCATGGAATCAGTTTACTAGCCATGGGATTTACCAATCATATGTATTTAACAATAGGATATTTAAGGCCACCTGCTCCTCACAACATAGGACATTTGCACACAATACATCAATTTTTATCTTCTAATATTAAAATAAATTTATATGTAACAAAGTACGGGTTTTTCATGGTCCCTCCATTCCATAACTTTCTCTGCTATGATGCTTCTATACTATATCATGCACATGGTATGCTGATTAGTTTTGCAGTGCCTTCCTCGAGTATATTCAGAAACGAGTCAATGTTTGTATTATGAGACAGACCTACTATGTGTTATCATTTTCCCCAATTTAATTAATAGTGTTAAGGTTCTTTGGCATGCCAAAAACAACAAAAGAGGAAACAGTTCCATTAGTTCATCACATGTTTCTAATAAATATTTTTATTCAAGCCTTCTGTTTATAAGACTGAACAAAATGGATGTCCCAGAGTGGCACGTTGTTCGAAGGGGTTGTGGACGTAAACATCGCAATCATCACCACATATTCGAATCACTCGACAAACCACAGTTACTGCTTCTGATAAGTGAGAATCACCACTCTAAAGAAAAATGTTTTGATTTTAAATATTTTTTTCTTTTTAGAGAAGAAATGGAAATTATTTTGAAATCTGATGATTAAAAGTATATATATGCAACTTAACGGAGGTTAGTTCACAAATCCACTTAAAATCTTCAGTTCCGCGGTATGATATCTATCGATTTCTCTACAAATCATTTGATCATCGTGTTCTTGGTATCAATCAAACAACATTTTCTCAATGGTGATGTATACTAACTAAACTATCCATAGGACGAGGGCTCTATCCCTCTTTTCAAAAAACAGAAACAAACTGAACTATCAAAGGAAAAATCATCATCCAAATTGGACCTTTATCAATAATCGTCTGCTTTTTTATTCCCTTTTTTGGTACCTTGCAGGTTATGTACTGTTTTGAAACAAATGACATTTAGTGATCCATCTTTCAGGGGCTTTCTTTACACCCTTAAACCTTAGGGGCACTCAACATTCTTGAAGTCGAGTTTATTTTGGTATGAAGAGCGTGTTGGCAGAGATACACAGTTAGGATCCAACTTAGAATTTGTGTTGTGGAGGAGGAAGACTATTATTGCTGCCACCATTTAGATTTGAGGATATGTTCTTGAAAAGATGTTGACAACCTTTCATTTTACTACTATTTTCTTAATTTCATGTATAAAACTGAGTAATAGATTATCCAGGTTTGAAAAAAAAAAATTATTCTCCCTTTATTTTTGTGTGTTATTTTGATCTATTTTACTATGACTTTTGCTGCAGAAAGTCTTTTCTAAGATGGTTTCTTTGTCGCATACGGCATACCTGAACTTATGCAAGTGCAAATAGTCTATGTTTCTTTGTCACATTCATGGGCACACATCTGGGCTCTTTACAAAAATTTTACTACATTCTAACTTTACTTTTGGTACACTTATCTGTACAAATTTCTGCAGCAATGTTCTGGTATTTTAATATTAATATTGTCTTTTTACTACAATATACTACATCGATGATACCCTCTAATATCATTTATTTTGCAATGGGTTGCTATGAGTTCTTCCTATAATTAAATCTTGATGTTATTCTGTCCGTATGGTCTTTTGATTATTTCATAAGTAGTCGGTGCAAAATTGTTCCAGCTCTTGGGCCATATTACTATCTTCACTTACATTCCAAGTTCTGTTTTCTAAAATATTATATTTTTTAGAAATTGTAATTAACTTTTTAAAATCATCATGGCAGTGCATTCATGACTTGCTAATGGTGATATAGGTCATTGTGCAGTGATGCTTCAAGATTTCCTACTTTAAAACAGATAATATACTACATTGCGTTTTAGGATTGGTAAGAACATTGTTCATGCTACAACTACTATAGTTATATAATATATTATATATTTATACAACAAATGGCTACACATTTCATTGCATGTAAGAAAAATCCATCATATAATTAATTTCAATTGTTTTCATGTTTGTGATCTGGATGTTGCTTGAATTTTTTTGCAACAAATTCCCGCAGCAACGCGCGGGTTATCATCTAGTTCATTAAGTTAAAACACCCACTTCATGATTAGGAAACCATCCCGAATCTAATGAGACAAGATAGCTCCATAATTGATGGTGTTATAAGGTTTCTTAAAAGAAAGAATTTCTTTGTAATAAAAATACAAGCAATTGAAATTACATATTCTCCCCGAATAGCAAAATGTGTGTTGCTTGATTGGTAATGCGAGAAGAAGTCTCTCGACACGGATCCAATGGGAGAGAATGGAAACTTTGACCGGGGTATTGGACCTTGCCTTCAGAATATCAGAGTATTGCAACGGAAGCATGTTCCGCTGTAATGACACTGTATAAGGAAGGATATGCCATAGATGATTAATCTTGGTATATGAATTGAAGCCATTGTTGAATTTAAAAGGTTGTCATGAATACGTTCTGTACAGAACAATAATCATGAGTCTTCTTAATAAATAAAATAATAATAACATTGCTTGAGACACAAAGGAATGATGGTAGCCTAGAACACGAGGAGAAATGAAATAATATTGAGTTACATATAGGATGGCTCACGTCCCGTGAAATAAATCGGTTATTTCATATTCTCGACAAACTGGAGAGTTATTGAGAATAATGTAATGGGCATAAGGCATTATTTGGTTATGACCAAAGTTCAATGGTGATTGACTACGGAAACGTAGGAATGCTTTAATCAATAAAATATTTCATTTACACTACGATGGACCATAGCCTGGAATGGCATCCCAGTCAAATTTGGGATTAGAAAGAGAATTGAAATGGGCATGACAAAGGTTATTTCGTTAAAAGGATGGACTAGTACCTCAAGACAGGAACCCTCAACCTTGATTTGATCAAGTGATTTTGTGATGACCAAAATATTGAGTGGGCCTGCAGTTTCATGAAACTGAGTGGGAGCTTTGAAGACTTCCCGGAAACATGGAATGCAGAGGGCATTTTCTGAGTGGGAGCTTTGGAAGCTTTGTCATTATGTGAGACATAGTGAAAAATAAAATGACTTGATGAAAGCTTGTGACGTCCCCAAAATCAATCCGTGTACAGTAATCATACACGCAGGGAACACGGCTGAGATTAGGGTGCCACGGTGAGAATATCACAGCACAACACTAAACACAAAAGGATAAACCAATATGTTACAATAAAGAGGGTCACGCGGACCCGAATACATAAGTTATACAAGCCATAATATCTGAGTACAGACATAGTTAGTCAAGTTTTGCCTTAAGAAGGCTAGCACAAATGACATCAGAGATACAGATCGAAAAGGCAAGGCCTCCTGCCTGGGAGCCTCCGAAACTACTCCTGGTCCTGGTCAGCGGGGGTCTCGACGTAGTAGTATCCGCCTCCGGGGTACTCCTGCTCCTGGGCTCCAACGTCGACTGCAGCGGCCGATCAGGCAAAACAGTAAAGGAAATAAAGCAGGTGAGTATCTAGTATACCCGCGAGTCTTACGTCCGCCACTAAGCAATATGCATTTGTATCAACGGAAAGGGAAGGCTGTATATATAGTGGACTGCAAGATAGAAATCAGAATAAGGGTAAGAAGCTAGGCCTATCGAAGACTAGCATCTTCCGACGTTGTCTTGCAGCATGAGAAGAGAATCAGCCAACAGTTCATATAAAGCAATAAAGTAGCAATGAAGCAGAAGTTGCTGCAACATTGTATAATATAAGTTGTAATGATTAATAATAATAATGCCTCTGAGTTCCCCTCCTCGACATCCCCGCGAGGAAGAAAACCCGGAACCATACAGTTTAATAATAATAGTTTCTAGTGGTAAGATCCAGCTTCAGCATAAAGCGTCCTGTTACCGTGGACACGGCTATTCGAATAGATTCAATTCCCTGCAGGGGTGCACTACTGTTCAGCCTGCACGCTCGGATCTCCAGGGTGGCGTGAACCTTGTTAGGGAACGCCCCACCGAGGCTATCCGACACGACGCAACCCATCCTAGGCTCAATAGAGAGGCCATCCGCCGGACTATATCCTATGCGCCAAGGGGTCTAGGTCCCTCACCCTTGCACGCTCCTGCACGGTGCGAGTCTGGCCGGTGAAGCAAAAGCAAATCCAAACACACCTGCTGCAGCAAAAGACAAGACCACTTCCCGGCGATCAGGCCGCAGTACTGCTGACGTCTGAAGAGCTTTCGGACAAACTACGACGCGGAGGGCCCACACCGTAATCCCACGTGTAGGTAGTGCGTACAGACCAACGGGCCTCTCAAGTCATCCGCCGAACCATTTAGCATTTAATTAACGTGCGTGACAACCGTTATCGTTGCCTCGACTTAACCGACCCGCGGTCAACGACAGCAGTCAGGACCACCAATACATCGGTGCTTGCCCTGTCGTCCCACCAAGTCACTGCGGTTACCAACAAGGTGAACCGTCTCCTTACCTTGTCTCACGTGTGCTCTTGGTAGAGCTCGACTTTCGTGGTTTGGTAACTCTCGCGAGATACGAGCAAGGGCCAAGCACGCCAGTAACGTCGGTCATACCCTCCCTGTCGTTCCCGACGATATACCTCTCGCGGGCACCGTTGGGTCGCCCGACTTCTTACCTTTAAGGACAACCGCTGTTCAGGACCCTATGGCGGCAACGGCAAGACAAAGTCAGCCTCGAGTGGAGTACAAGGATTACTCCTTGATAGCTCACACTTGAGGTGACTAGGCATAACCCAGATAGGGGCCTTTGGCGGTGTCTGCTTTGTACCGTACCTGTGCAGTTGTATATATTGTATCCGTGTTCACCCCCTGAGTGATCACGGCCCGCTATCTAGTCCTAGATAACAATGCGCAGGGTTCACTGCTGAATATATGCATAATTATAACAGGCAGCATAGGATAAGAAAGGTACATCAAGGGGCGACAAAATCAGGCTATGCAATTGAATAGGATTGTAATCGTAGCAGCAACAGTAACCATGCCTAGTGCAAGAAAGTACGGAAAGATAGGCGATATCTGGGGAAGAGAATGACTCTGCTTGCCTGGAAGCTCGACGGTAGTAGTAGGGTCGTCGACGAAGTAGTCGTACTCAGCAGCGGTGTAGTCGACGGCAGCAGCGGGGTCTACCGGAGATTAAGGGGGGAAGAAACAGTAAATACAAATCAAGCATATACAACAGATGCATGACATGAAAGATGAAATGTTAAAGGTGCTCTAACGCAGTGCAATGCACGTTGCCCGGAACGGAAATTCATCTGAGGATGAACTACCGGTTCCGGGTGATTACCGGACAGGGTGTCCGGAGGGGGAAGGATTCATGCCGGAGGTGTCGTGGACATTCGACAAAGATAAGGGGAGTGTATCCGTGTTAGTTGAACCATTCCGGACAACTTTCGTGTTCGGAATAAATTCATCCGGGTACTTTTTATCGGTACCGGGAATTATCGACAGACAGCCCGGAGGGGGAAATGTCGATGATCGGTGTGTTAGGGGGTGGGGTTGGTATACGGATAGCGTATCCGTATTCGTTATATTTTTCTGATCAATTTTCATGTATAAAGTTTTTCGATCCGATATACGGATTAAAAGATATTGATTTTATAAGTTTAATCAATTTTAAAACATTAAAAATCCTTTTCTATTTAATAATTCTTTTATTAATTATTAAATCAATTAATAATTCATTTTAATTAACTGACCAGTGGGTCCCACTGGTCAGTGACACAGTTAACAAATAAATAAATTAAATCTAATAATTCAGTGGGGGGACCCACATGTCATTGACTTATTAATCCAGTTAAATCAATTTAGCAAATGATTAAATGGGCTGGGCCCACATGTCATAGACACTAGTTTTATTAGTTTTAGTTTAATCTAATCAGGGGGGTTTAATAACTAATCCTTTTAATTAGCCAGGGGGGCCACCTGTCAGTGACTGCTTAGTCACTAACAGTGGAACTGACCGGGGCGGCCCACCAGCCAGCCGCACGGGAGTTCGTCGGAGACTCGCCGGCGACTGGTCTCCGGCGAGCGCGAGCTAGAGCTCGATTCCGGCCATCATCCTCGACTCCGTAAGCTCCTACGTGTCCCCCGGGCCGGGCCGCGTCGAATGGAGGCAAAGGCGGGGGGTGGGGTTGACCGGAGCTTCACCGGCGACGAGGACGGCGGCAGGCCGTGGACACGAGGTGACGACGGTGGTGTCCCTAGACCGGGGTTTGAGCGCGAGCTAGCGCATTCGAACGAGGGGCGCGTGGGGAGTGTTTTGACGCGAATGGCGGGCCAAAAGCGTGCCCCGGACCACGGCGAGGAGCTCAACGGCGGCGACCCGGTTCGGTTCCCATGGCAGCTACGGCTACGGCGAGGGAAAAATCCAGGGGGGACATGGCTATGATGAAGGGGCTCATCGTGGGGGCGTAGCCGTTTAGAGTGGGCTCGGGGAGGGCTCGATGACGCAGCAATTTGACGGCGATGTCGCGGCGGCGCCGGAGGGGAACGACGGCGTAGTCGTCGCTGCCGGGCTCCACTGTTCGATTCCTTGGGCGAGGCGACGAAGACGAGGACCGCGCACACGCTGGACACGACGGCGGGGTCGGGGGAGCTCAGTGGCCGCGCGGGCTCGAGGTGGCGTCCATGGCGGTTTCGGAACGGGAGGAGGAAGTCGACCGCGAGAGAGAGGGGTGGCGAGATCCAGGGGCGGGGGGGGGGGGGGAATTAGGGTTAGGGTTGGGCGCAGGGCGCCGTCCGCGACTTGCAACCGCCGGGGTGCCGTCGATGGCCGACACGACGATGGCCATCGCGGTGGCCACGGCCGATGGCCACCACGGGGGGGTGCGTGAACAGGGGAGGAAGATGACCCCCCCCCCCCCCGGGGTGGGCTTTAGGCTGGATTCGGTGGGGGTTGGGGTTTAGTGGGCTGGGAGTTAGCCCAGGGAGGAGGGGTAGATTAGGCTTTTGGTTTTTCTTTTGTTTTTCTCTTTTTTCCTTTCTGTAATTTCTTTTTGTATTTATCTTAATTCACTTAGGCATTTTAGTTAAATGTGGAAGTTGTACCAAAAATGTTGTTATACCTAGGGTTAGTGCCACAAAAGATTTGGGCACTTTTAAAAGTCATTTAATATTTACTTTAAATATAAAATGATTTGTTTGGGGTTTTTGGCCTCTGTTTATATTTGTTTAGAATTTCCCATAACACAATAAATACCCAAACCCATATGGATTTGGTCCAGTGATTATTTGGGATTTTATAAAAGTGGTTCCAAGATTTTTGGAAATTATTTATTGTCACCCTATTTTTAATATTCATCAAAAGGCATTTTTGGGTTTGTTTGAATTTCAATTCAAATGGCTTGTACTTTTTTTGATCCCAGATGATCAAGGTCCATGATCACCATGCATTCAAGAACATCAAAGTGGAATTTGAAATTTTGAACTGTTCCAAGTTGATCAACAAAAGTTTTGAACAGTAGAGATGAACAGTAACAGTGATTACTGTTCACTGACAGTGAGGGTGTTACAAATCTCCCCCACTACAAGAATTCTCGTCCCGAGAATCTAAGCGGTAGAGGGGAAAAGATCGGGGTATTCCTCACGAAGGCGATCTTCGCGTTCCCAAGTGGCTTCATCTTCAGAATGATTCGACCACTGAACTTTGAGGAACTTGGTTTTCTTGTTGCGGGTTTTGCGTTCAGACTGATCGAGAATGCGGCTTGGATGTTCTTGATAAGTCAAGTCCTGTTGCAGCTCGATCATATCATGTTCCACTTCGCGAATAGGTTCCTTAAAGCAGCGTCGGAGTTGCGACACGTGGAATACGTCGTGGACTTGAGAGAGGTTTGCCGGCAATTCCAATCGGTATGCCACTGGTCCACTCCGGGAAAGAATACGGAACGGGCCAATGTAGAGAGGAGCTAACTTGCCTTTGATCCCGAAGCGGTGAGTGCCTCTCATGGGAGTGACACGGAGGTACGCGTATTCGCCAGGTTGATAGACCATTTCCTTGTGCTTGCGATCATAGTTGCTTTTCTGGCGGGACTGAGCAGCTTTCAGGTGTTCACGAATAACGTGAACCTGATCTTCGGCATGCTGAATAATGTCCGGACCAATGAGAGTTCGTTCTCCAGTTTCTGACCAATTCAGAGGGGTTCGACACTTACGTCCATAGAGAACTTCAAAGGGTGCCATCTTCAGACTAGCTTGATAGCTATTGTTGTACGAGAATTCAGCAAATGGAAGAGATTCCTCCCATTTCTTACCGAATGAGATGACACAAGCTCGGAGCATATCTTCAAGTACTTGGTTGACTCGTTCGACTTGGCCTTGCGACTGGGGGTGATAAGCGGTGCTGAAATTTAGGTGAGTGCCCATAGCTTCTTGGAAACTATCCCAGAACTTCGAGGTGAAAATGCTGCCTCGGTCGGAGCTGATCTCCAACGGAATACCGTGGAGCGACACAATTCTGGAAACATACAAGTCTGCTAACTGACTGGCAGAGATCGTCTCCTTGACAGGCAGAAAATGAGCAACCTTGGAGAATCGGTCGATGACGACAAAGATGGCATCATGACCTTTCTGTGATCGGGGAAATCCGGTGACGAAGTCCATTTCAATCTTGTCCCATTTCCATTCAGGAATAGAGAGTGGTTGCAGAGTTCCAGCAGGTCTTTGATGTTCTGCTTTGACGCGACGGCAAACGTCACACTCGTCAACATAACGAGCAATGTCTTGTTTCATGTTAGACCACCAGTACCGCTGACGAATGTCTTGGTACATCTTGGTACTACCAGGGTGAATCGACAAAGGAGTATCATGAGCTTCTTTCATGACATCAGAGGCGTAATTCAGGTTGGCCTTGGCTACCGGAACCACTAAACGACCCTTGAAGTACACCGCATTATCATCATTTGCATCAATAGTGAAGAATGAGGGCTCTCCGCTGGCGACACGACGCTTAATCTTCCAAATATCAGAGTCATAATGTTGTACCGTCTTGATGCGGGTGTCGAGGTCTGGTTGGACCACCAGGGAGTTCACATATCCCTGCGGAACAATTTTGATGTTCAGCTTGCGGAGTTCTGCATACAGACGTGGCTGTTGAACCTGAACTTCAAGTCCACTACAATAGGCTTTGCGGCTTAAGGCATCGGCCACCACATTAGCTTTGCCAGGGGTGTAAGAAATTCCCATGTTGTAGTCGGCTATTGTCTCGAGCCATCTCTGTTGGCGGAGATTCAGGTCTGGTTGCGTAAACAGGTACTTCAGGCTTTGGTGGTCGGTGAAGATCTCGCAACGATTACCGATGAGGTAATGTCGCCACAGCTTCAATGCATAAATTACCGCTGCCAATTCGAGATCATGAGTTGGATATTTATCTTCGTGAGCACGCAGTTGACGAGAGCCATAAGCAATCACTTTGCGCTCTTGCATTAGGACACAGCCTAATCCTTGACGAGACGCGTCGCAATAAATCACGAAGTCCTTCTGAGTATCAGGCGGAGCAAGCACTGGGGGTGAAGTGAGCTTGTCCTTCAGAGCTTGAAAACTTTCTTGACATTTATCAGTCCACTCAAACTGGACGCCTTTGTGAAGCAGATTAGTCAGAGGCTTGGCAATCTTGGAGAAATTCTCAACAAACCGGCGGCAATAGCTGGCGAGGCCGAGGAAACTTCTGACTTGCTTGACAGTCCTGGGCGGAGTCCAGTCAAGAATAGCCTGGATACGTTCGGGGTTGACGGCAACGCCATCCTTGGAAATCACATGACCAAGGTAGGTTACTTCGGGAAGCCAGAACTCACACTTAGAATACTTAGCATAGAGTTTGTGTTCTCGAAGCTTTTCCAGTATAAGACGAAGATGTTCATCATGTTCTGCATCGGTCTTGGAGTAAATCAATATATCATCCAGATAAACCACGACGAACTTGTCGAGGTATTCCATGAATATATAGTTCATCAATCTGGAGAAGGTGGCTGGTGCATTGGTCAAGCCAAATGACATGACAGTGTACTCGTATGAACCATAGCAAGTAATGAATGCGGTCTTCGGGATGTCCTCATCACGGACCCGGATCTGATGGTAACCCAACCTTAAGTCGAGTTTTGAAAACACCGTGGATCCAGCAAGTTGATCATAAAGATCATTGATTCGAGGGATGGGGTACTTGTTCTGTATCGTGGCTTGGTTGATAGGTCGGTAATCTTGGACCAAACGGTTCGTGCCATCACTCTTCTTGACAAAGAGCGAAGGTGCTCCCCAAGCAGAGGAACTTGGACGGATGAAGCCTTTCTCGAGGGCCGTGTCGATCTCCTTCTTCAATTCAAGGAGGTGGTGAGGTGGCATCTTATATGGGCGCTTGGCAATAGGGACGGTGCCAGGTTTCAAGTCGATGACGAATTCAACTTCTCTAATCGGGAGTATCCCCGGCAGTTCTTCTGGGAATACGTCGGTAAAATCACAAACGATTGGGACTTTCTCAATCCCTTCGAGAGGTGCGACATTCAAGGCATTCAGAGCATATATACGAGCTTCGGCATTCATCGACACAATGGCAGTGTGACTTAAAATCGCGCCAGAAGGATGAAAAAGTTGGATGACCTTGGTGCCACAGTAAAGTGCGGCATTGTGGGTTTTTAGCCAATCCATGCCAAGGATAAGGTCGATGGTGGAGGTTTTCAGAATGTGTGGAGAAACCATGAACTCAAATCTCTCGATCTCGACACTGAGGTTAGGTGCAACCATGTCGACACGACACTGGGTACCGGGAGTCCAGACTATTAAGGGGGTATGCATCTTTTCGTGGTAAATGCCATGCTTAGAGGCAAATGCTCTAGACATAAATGAATGCGATGCTCCTGTATCAAATAAAACGGTAGCAGGTATTGAGTTAACGAGGAGTGTACCCATCACAGTAGCGGGTTGTTCCTGAGATGCTTCAACATCAATGTTGTAAGCATGACCACGAGCATGAGGATTTGACCCAGTATTATAGTTGAGGGTCCCATTGTTGCCACGACCATTTCCACGGCCAGCAGGGTGAACTACCAGTTGATTCTGTCGCTGAGGGTAGTCTCTGGAAATATGGCCTGGCTGACGGCACTTGAAACACAGGCCATCTTGCGGACGGAGAGGTGCAGTCTCAGTCTTCGGCTGTCTCGGCGGGGGCGGAGGCAGACGAGGTGCAACATACGACGGCCTTGGTGCAGGGGCAGTTGGACGCATAAGACTGTGTGGAAGCCAAACGCGTTGCTTCTGTGCTGTGCCCGAAGATGAGCCATCATCACGGGGGCGCTTCGGCGAACCACCGAACTTAAGCTGAGCGGTCTCAAGAGTGATAGTATGGTTCACCATGGTGGCGAAGTCGGGGAAGACGTGCAAAGCCAGTGCAAGCTGGAGATCTGCGTTGAGTCCATCACGGAACTTCTCTTGCCTACTTGCATCATTGGGGAGGTCACTTGCAGCATAGCGGGAGAGGCGGAGGAATTCCCTCTGGTATGCCTCGACAGTTTTGTTGCCCTGAACGAGGTTGCGGAACTCGGCCTTCATACGGTTCATAATCGCCTGGGGGACATAACGAGCACGGAAGGCAGTCTTGAAGTCATTCCAGGTGACGACAGTCCCTTCAGCTAGCGAGCCCTTGTAAGTGTCCCACCACTGAGTAGCGGGACCACGCAGGAAATAGGACGCGAAGTTGACATAATCAGCAGCGCTCACATTAGCGAACTCCAGCTGACGAGTGATGTCACGAAGCCAATCATCAGCATCCAGCGGCTGTTCCGGTTGGTGGAAAAGAGGGGGATTGAGACGCATGAAATCCCGCAGAGTAACCACAGGCGGGTGGTTCTGGTGCTGGTTCTGGTTCTGGTTCTGGTTCTGATTCTGGAGCTGATCTATGACTCCTTGCATAAACTCCTGGTTCATCTGAAACTGCTGCATCATCGCGGCCATGTAGTCCGGCGGCGGAGGTGGATCGTTGGCACCACGACCACGACCACGACCAGCCATCCTGCTCTAGAATTTAACAGGGGTATTTCAGCGATGAACATTTTAATGAGATGCCGGAAACGAGTAACACTACGTTTGGATGTCTTCATTATAGGCCCGGAATCGGAATTGGTAATCCTGAAATTACAATTCAATTGTTTGGATGGGCACTGAATTAATAGTCTGTAATTAATCCTAATACAGAGCCGAATTGAATCGCACATAAAGTAACCTCCCGCAATACCGAGCCCCCCAGCTCTGATTTGCGCTGAATTCTCCATATCCCGCAAAACGTACCGCTTCAGGCCTCCTCCTTCGCGGAAAAACAAAACGCAGCGACTCCACGTTGGGCGGCGGCTACAGATCACGGCGGCGGCGGTACGTACGCACACCCTTGCACTCGCCTGCCTCCCATGGGTAGCCATCTCCTTGCATCTCCTTCGTCCCTAGCATCAGCCCGCCCTCTCCTGTCGCTGGTCGCCGATTCCAAGTCCTCCTGGGTGTGCCCTCCTCTAACCTCCCAGCTCTCGCCCATCTGGCCGCTAGTCCGCCTCTGACCTGGATGCCGTCCTCTTATTCTACATGTTCGCTAGTCCTTTGCCGGCCGGCCGGCCGTTCCTTCCTTCCCCGGCCTGTTCCTCTCCCTCCAGCCCGATGGTTTCTTTCCTCCATACAACTTGCTGCTGTCCTTTCTCCCTTATGATCAGCAGTTGAACACCATGCTCACACGTTGGCATTAGGCAGCACATATCTCAGTCAATTACTAGTCCGGTGCATAGCAAAAAACAAGCCAAGTAGCCATTGTCCTACTAGTCCGCATCAATCCCCTTTACTCTCTAGTGCATGGGCAGTTTCAAAATTTTGTGTACTTTTTATTAGTGGCTCGCCTAGATTTTAATTTGTTGTCTACAATTGTGTAGGATCGTGAATTGTCCATCTACGTGGAAACTGATTGAAGGTATATGGCTCAAATCTCCTATGTTTTGCTATGTATTTTTCTGTATGTGATGTGTCATTGCCCTGCTTACAACTATAAATAATTGCAATGTACAGCTACATGTCGGATCAAGTAGATTTGGTTGAGTGGATAAATGAAGAAAATAAAAAAAGGAAGAGGAAAAGAATTGTTTTGACAAATTTTTTTGTTGAAACATGTGCTGCTGCATTATCATTTGTTAGTACACAAAGAGATAGGGGACCAAGGGATCTAGGCAGTTTTACTGGTGATGAGCACAAGGATATGCACAGAAAATATTTGCTTAAAAGCATGTATGATGGATCTGAAGTGACATGCTATGATCAGTTGCGTTTAACTAAACGAAACTTCCATGACCTATGTACCATGTTACGAGAGAGATGTGGTCTCACTGGTAGTGTATATGTAACTGTGGAAGAGAAGGTTGCAATGTTCTTGCTTGTAGTCGGGCATAGTCTTAAGATGAGGATGTTGGGTGGCACCTACAAGCGTTCTTTATGGACCATTAGCACACACTTTTCTACTGTCTTGACATCCTTACTCTCTCTACACGGAGAGTTCATTAAGCTACCTAGTGTTACTGCTCAAGCTCCTGATGATTACAAATGGAAATGGTTTGGTAATGCACTTGGAGCACTAGATGGTTGTCACATTGACGTTCTTGTAGACGTGGTTGACCAAGGAAGGTATAGGAATAGAAAGCAAGCCATTACGACCAACATGCTAGGTGTTGTTGATTGGAACATGAAGTTTCTTTATGTGTTACCTGGATGGGAGGGTTCCGCTTCTGACTCTAGAGTTCTGCGTGATGCAATGAGGACAAACCGCCAAGATGCATTTGTTGTACCTAAGGGTACGATTCTTACTCCTCACATGTAGTTTCTTTGACTAACTTATTGATTGTTAGCTAACTAACTTACTGATTTAGGGAAGTACTACTTAGTTGATGCTGGTTATACCAATGGAGAAGGATTTCTAGCTCCATTCAGGTCCACTCGGTATCATCTAAAAGAATGGGCTGCAAGTGCACAACGACCTCAAACTGCCAAAGAGTTATATAACTTGCGTCATTCTCGTGCTAGAAATGTAGTGGAGCGGACATTTGGCTTGTTGAAGAAAAAATGGGCTATCTTGCGCTCTCAAACCTTCTATGATATAAAGGATCAGGTAACTAAATTAAATATGTTGTTGAAATAAATAAATACTTGAATGACAATTGCTTACTATGAACTAAAAATATCATTGCAGATTCGAATTATTAATGCATGTTGTGTGTTACACAACTTTGCACGGGATAGACAACATGTCAGGGATGATTTATTATTGCCTGAAGTGGATAATGAATTAGCAGATGCGCCAAATGATGAACAAGATGAGGAAAACTTTATTACAAGTGTCCAAGTCAGTAATGAATGGTCAAACTTTAGGGAACAACTAGCTGACGAAATGTTTGCCGAGTACCTTGTGGCACAAGAACAAGAGGAGTAGGATTATAGTTCAATAGATAGTTGTGGTGGTCTTCTTTTGTATATGACATTATATTTCTCAAACTTGATATTGCATTTATATGGTGCTTTTCTTTTGTAATATGTCTTTCTCAAAATAATATTGTATGTGTTGTTTCTATCATTTACTTTTTTGTAGCACCATGGCCCAGGAAGGAGCATTGAGGAAAAGGAATTACTTAACATGGGATGATGAGATGGATGCTGCGTTACTTGAAGTCCTTGTTGAACATCACAACAATGGTGACCATGCCCAAAATGGTTGGAAAACACATGTGTACACTGCTGCCATAAAGCATGTGAAGGAAAAGTGTAATAAAGATATCACAAAGGAGAACATTAGTGGAAGGTTGAGGACTTTCGACAAGCACTACGAGGTCGTCAGCAAGATTCTTTCTCAAAGTGGTTTTGGCTGGGATTGGATCAATAACAAGCTATCAATAGATAGTGATGATGTTTGGGTTAAATACGTGGAGGTAACCACCATGAGTACACTTCTGTATGATTTGCATCTTCAAAATAAGTAGGCACCAACTTTACTCTTCGTTTGTATTTGTTGTGCAGGCTAACAAGGCATGCAAGGAGATAAAGTCTTATAAGACCAAAGTAATCAAGAATTGGGATTCCATAGTTACCATATATTCGATAGATCATGCTAACGGCGATGGTGCAAAGACAGGAGCCGAGATTGATGCAGAGCCGCTAGCAGAGCCGATTGAAGCCTCTCCAGAATTGGGACCAAAGAGGCAGCGGACAGGTGATGCTATTCTTTCTATGCTTGGAGGTATGAAGAAGGATTTAGTTGATGCTTTCAAGGCAACTGAGCCCATTCCACTACCAAAGGTTTCCACTCCAGCTGAAATACTTGATGCACTAAAGTTGATACCTGATTTAGATGAGCAAGATATGTTGCGATGTTATGGGAAGTTGGTTCTCAACGATCGCCTGTTCCAAGCTCTCATGGAGTTGCCCATCACTATGAGGAAGACATGGCTTCTAATGTTACCTTGAGATGTGTGTTTTCTTTTCTGTCTTGTTGAACTTGGAACTATCTATGAAGTTGTGCTACGTTAAGAATCTCGACCTATCTTTTGAATAATTGTGATTTATGTCATGTAAGAGATCAATTTGTGCGCACGTATTATTTTTGGTGTTACATATTTTTTCAGTTGTAGTAGCATTTGAGAAGATTTTATTTTAAGTCATGAACAACAGGTTATAATCTTCATGGTAATGTAGCTATGCAATTCCAAAGTTTGTCATCCAAACAGGATTTGGTATTGAAACTTCATACACATTTCAAGGGTCAATTCAATGAACAACCAAACAGGTGAATTCGTATTCCTGTCAATTCAGTTTCCTCACTGAATTGGAATTCCAGACCAATTCAATACGGAGCTCTCCAATTAAGACATCCAAACAAAGCGTAAGGGGTAAAGCGACAACAAAGAGGAGGCGCGGATATATAGGAGTAGTCATATAAGACATACACATCCACACATAGAATCAATCGAAAATCGGGCAGCGTAACGTCGTAGAAATTAAGGAAAAAGGACACACTAGGCGGCGCGCAGACCGCGGTAAGGATTACACGACGCGACATAGATTCCACTATGTCAATCACGCCGCAAGAAAACTGTTGTCCACAGGAGTTGATGCCAGAGAACGCGCGGCCTGCCCAGAATGAGAATGGGATCCGCGGTCCGGGATCTGGGGTACGACTCCTGCGACACGACTCAATCAATGGGGGTAGCACCAAAAACGCCGGGTGGAATCAAGAGAACGTGATCCTAATGTCAGATTTTGTAAAACTTACCAGCAAGGATAAGAGAGCAGATTCCCAGAGCATAGGTAAGGAGAAAAGGATCCTAATACCATAGATATCACACGTAGTGACATCGATGTGGGCCCGTAAGCCAAATATTAAGTTAGCAAAATAGTTTTTCAAAGTCTAGACTCAACTTCGACCAGGTAGTGGTGGAGTGGCTTCCTACAGGCAGTCGGCTCTGATTGTAGGAGATATGCCCTAGAGGCAATAATAAATGTTATTATTTATCTCCATGTTTGTAATTATGTTTATATTCCATGCTATAACTGCAATGGTTCTCGAGTCTGCAATAACCACGAGGCTCGGAGGAAGACTCATATGCACGTGTGGAATAATAAACGGATAAAATATATATTCCTAGTCTCGCCTCTAAGACTAGCTCAAGTGTTGCATGATGGTTCTGTTTTCCTGATCATGGGCATTACTATGCCGGCAACTTTGAGGGCACAATGTTAGAAGAACATTTGTGTTGAATCGACCCAGATTGATGTTATGCTATGAGATACATTCGTCACCAGTTAATGGATTATAACACAGAGAAAGTTGAGCGTTTGCATAATTCCTTAGACCATGAGAGTATCGAGTTCCTTCGTACTTGCTTCGTGAACTTTGGGGTTTGTTAAACGTCATCTGTAAAAGGGTGGCTATTACGGCGGCTTACGGGTTCACGGAAAAGTATGACCAGGAACTAGGTAGCTCAAGATTGGGATTTGCTCCTCCGTCGATGGAGAGATATTCTTCGAGCCCTCTCGGTGTTACAGTATCCACCATCGTCTGGCCAGACACAGTGTGATTTGATCACAGGGATGCCGGAACACGGGAACGAGAAAAGAGAACAATACCGGAAACGAGGTAACTGGCATAGTGGACAAGTTGTTGATTCACGGGGATGCCGATAAGTCTCACCTCGGGTGTTTGTAACATATCGCGAAGCAACAGGAATAGCACACGGCAACTGGAGGTTCACTCGAATATTTATTCGTGTGGGTATAGGGGTCAATATGGGTGTCCACGGCTCCGATGTTGATCATTGATCGGAAAGCGTTCTGGGTCATGTCTATACTTCACCGAACCTATAGGGTCACACGCTTAAGGGTCATCTATCTGCTGAATACTAGACAGGGAGTCTGAGAGAAAGTCACCGAAAAGGTTTCGGAGAAAACGGAAAAGTTCTGGAGAGAGAACACCGGACTAGTTTCGGTAAAACCGAAAAGTTGTTTCGGAGTGAACCACTAAGCCGAAAAGGTTTCGGTAAGCACCTGGTACTTTTGGAGGGTGCCAGAATTGTTCTGGTAACTTCTGGAATTTTTCTGGAGAAAAGAATAATATATTTTTTTCGGAAATATTTCGGAGCTGCCGGAAATGTTCCGGAGCTGCCGGAAATGCTTAGGTTGCTTTTCGCAGATGAAAATCACTAATCCGGAATTGTTTCGGAACGCGCCCAAAATCATTTTAGTGGGTATTGGAATTATTCTAAGACCCACAGAAATATTTTTGGATTTTTCGGACGCGAAAAAGTGGTGTCATGAATAGTAAAAAGTACTACTTGGGATATTTTTGGAAAGCCTTCTAGAAGGACTTGGGAGCCAAGAAAGCCCCCTTGGGTTTCCTATAAATAGAGGTGTGAGGGCAGCCCCATATGCTTGATCCAAGCTCTCCCTTGAGTTCAATACACAAGCCATGCATGATCTGGCATTCTCTCTCCCTCCCCGCGAAATAGTTTCGTAGAGCCGAAAGGCTGTCTGGGTTCCGGCAGGAACTAGTTCTGGACGGCGAAGCCCTGCCGGATAGCTGACACCGTATGTGTGCAACCCCGTAGAGAGGTCGTAGTTTCGATCTTTTGCCCGAGGGGCTGTTCGAGGGTCCTCCCGAAGGGCTGTCCAAATTATCGTTCGAGTTTCAAGGGTCCTCCCGAAGGGCTGTCCGAGTTACCGATCGAGTTTCGAGGGGCCTCCCGAAGGGCTGTCCGTGACATCGTCCGAGGGACTGTCCGACCGCCTCCTTGAGCGCTGTCCGAGGAGCAGACGAGGGAATACATTCTCGCGGTTGGGAGGTTGTAAATCCTAGCTGCGGGGATCTGCACCGACGATCTACATCGACTCTACTTCCGCTGCGCTACGAGTCGGTAACGATCAGATCAAAACCTTGTATGCAGTCTTCATAGTGGTCCTGGGCGTGTTCGTAGTGCGGAAATTTTTGTTTTCTGTTGCGTTCCCCTACAGTGGCATCAGAGCCGTGCTATGCGTAGATGCATGTTGCGATCTAGAATACATAGAGATGTATGGGTATTGCATAATATAATTTTGGAGTAGATTAGATCTATTGCTGAAAATTATTTATGCGGGTGGCAGATGAAATCTGTTACTCGATGTTCTTGTTGCTTCCCTAGAATTTGCATATTTCTGATGTCGATAACAGTATGGTGGAGTTTCAATGTTCTGGCAATCTGCGATCCTGATTGATCAAAGAATTGCTAACAGTTCGTTGAATTCCACTGTAGTTAGAGAAAGAAGAAATTTCGCAGACTAAAGGGCAATGCAGATATGATCTGCACGGGGATCACGCGTATGACGAAGTTCAGTATGGGGTTCGAGATTTTATTATCTCGTGCTTCATACACCCCGCGATGTTAATCTAGCGACTTGAATAATCATACTTGATGATAAAACGTTGGTAGCTGCGGTTTGGTTGAAACCTTAGAAGCCACGTAAAATAAATTTTGCCTAAACCGATTAGAGGCGTCTAACTTGGTTTTGCAGGATGTGCATGTGATGTGGTATAGCAAAGCTCATATTAATTTGATTATGTATGAGATGACTATATAATGTAAATTTATTAACATGACCTGCGTGTCATGATTCAGCATGATGGCTGGAGCCATATGATTGTCACTTTAATGACCTGCGAGTCAACCTTATGTAATGCACTTATTTTATTAGCTATAGAGATAGCAATATTATTTGGTGCATCGACAAGGTGGTGGCAATCCTAGCGAAGGTGAACTCCGACGCAAATGCCAAAGACGAAGAAATACTTGACTTCTCCGTCAGAAGGGGCTATACCATATCATGCTATTATGAACTGCATGAGATGTTTATCCCTTATGTTGCACCCTTCTTGATTGCGCGGTAGTCGCTTTTTATTAGGGTGATCTCTCACTTAAAATATCAAGTAGTTAGTGTTCTCCCAAGTGTAGCACCGTCACAGCATCTAGCCTTTCGGGGTGCGCCCTGGATGCATGGGTACGAACGATTGGAGAAATGTAAGGCGGGTGAGGTCAGACCTCGCAGCAAGATCACTTGGTTGTCTTGACGTTCATGGCAGGATCGTCCTGAGCTCGGAACACACGCATCGAAAGATGAACAAGAGTCACATAGAGATGTGATCGGCAAGTTGGCCTACCAAATCAAAATCCTCGTCATGAGATGATGATTCTATGGCGTTGTATTGATATTTGGATCTTGAATCACTCATAATCAATTTTGAGAGATATTGATTTGAGTGGGAGCGCATTTTAGAATTAACTTGTTTAATTCTGAGTGCAATTAATTATGAACACTGTCTAAGTATAATTTGCTAATAGTTGTAGAATAATGGCTCGCGTTTCCACCTTCCCTATTAAAATTGAATAAGCTGTTAAATATCTGGTTAAAACTTTACGGTTGGTAACGTAATGCGAGGATTGTCCTCAAGAGTGCCGAGAAGGATTTTGTCCTATCGCATGCTTTCGGTGTCCTCCCGCTAATGCTATGGATGATGTGACTCTCGTCCTTCGATCCAAAAGCTAGAATTCCATTGTGGTCAAGTACAATACGTTTGCTTCCATAAGACCCGAACTTCACAAGTTTGGGATAGTTATGTAATATTCATGGAACTGAAAATTGTTTTCAGATACAGACAAAGGCTAAAAGATATGAGATATCCAAAGCAATATTTGTTTGCAAAGTATTAGTAAAGTGTTTACTGGGCATTTGACTGATAAGAGAGGGATCCAGAAGAACGCCTGTCATATGATGAAGGTGAATAAAACAAACAACTTAAAGAGAAAGGAAATGTCCAAAGGGTGTTAGTATGACTCACACGCCTAGGAAGTCCGGGGCTAACGCCACTCTTAAAGTTGGGTGCTTCTTCTGAGAGTAGGAGAAATATATTGAAAGTTAAACTGTTAAAAGTATAAGGGCAAAAAGAAAGAAGACTGGAATGTCCAGCTCATGTATAAAAGTCATGAAAGTTATTGATGTATGGAAGGCTGGTCAAAAATAAATAGTTCTTGGGAATTGTGACTAAACAGTTAGTCCATAATTCTTGGGTATTATGATTAAAAGTTGATCACAGGAATACCCGCTCGATTGCATTCTGTTGCAACTCGATGCAAGAACCACTACGGCCTAAAAGACTTGCCAGTAATGAGGTTTAGATACGCGCTGGGAACATAGTAAAAGTTACTATACCTTCCATCGGTGTATCACCATCTGTATTTATTTTCATAATTCGTTTTAGAGTTTTATACACTCTAGCCCATTGCATAAAGTATGTTGCAAGAAGGTTGTTCATAAAAGAACAATTGTTGTTCAGTATTATGAATAACATAAAGGGCCATGCTTCCATCGGGGATGGGATGTATGTTACGAATATTGATGGTAATATGATACATCCATAACAATGACGCTAAATGTCGAAAGACTAAAAGAATACCACATATGTGTGGCACTGCATTTGGTCACATTGGAGAAACCCGCATGGAGAAATTCCATAATGATGGATTTTGAAGTCATTTGATTATAAATCATCTCACACTTGCAACTTTCGTCCGAAAAGTTAAGTGACTGAAATACCGTTCACAGGCCATGAGGAACGAACAACAAACTTATTGGTGATCATACATTTGATGTGTGTAGTCCGATAAATGTTGTTAGTAGTGGATTTATCTATCTTCAGAAAAGACTCAAGTAGATATATGGATATTTACTTGATGAGACGTAAGTCTGGATCTTTTGAAATCATTCGAAAGGTTTTCAAAAATGAAGTGAAAGTTATTGTGACAAGAAAATTATGTTTCTACAATTCGATTGCAGAAAGGAATTTTTGAGTTACAAGTTTAGCCAATGTCTGATGAGTTGTGAAAAGAGTTTTCATAACTTGCACCTCCCGGAACACCACTGCAAGTGGAATGTCCTTGAAGATGTAATCAAACCATTTATGACATGGTAAGATCAAAGATGACATAAATCAATTTGCCATTATCCCTTTTAATGTAATGCTTTAGAGACTGCGGCTTTTACACTGAAAGGAGCGCCATCAGGTCTGTTGAAATGACGCCATGGTATGGTACGCCCAACCATGTTTTATCTTTTCTTAACATTTGGAATATGGGGATTGTGTAAACTGTTTACAAACCTATTCCAAATCAGACAAGTGCTACTTTGTAGGTTATCCCAAATTATTGGGAATTCCTCCACCACTATACCGAGGCAAAAGGTTTTGCCACAAAGAACTGTATGCTTTTAAAGAGAATGGTTCTTGAAAAAAGGTGAGTGGGAGGACAGTGCAACTCGATGAGATAACAGTATCTTCATCATCAGATCAAAGGAAAGGAACCTTGGAAGTGATTCCAGAGTTTCCTACTGCGACTGATACGGAAGCTCCTACATGAGATGTATGGACTTCGGTCGAACTTGCAGCTGAACCACGTAGGCAAAACTCATGCAAACCTCTCAGGTGCGCAAACGAGATATTGTTGTTAGACAACAATATACCTACGATAATTAAGGAAGCAATGATGGGCCCTGACTCCGGAATTGGCTAAATGCCAATACAATCCGAGATAGTTTCCATATAAATAAATCAAGATTGTATCTTCATGGACCATTCGGAAGACTTTGAGTCTAACGAATATTAATGGAACTATAAACTGATACGGATAAAAATGTTTTATCCATAAAGCTCGACTTGTTGCTTATAACAATTTCAAGGAATTAACTACGGCGAGATTGTCTCTCCATAGCGATGCTTAAAGTCGGTTCGGGTTAAACTTGCAATTAATACATATTTCATTCATGAGATATGAAACATGGATGCCAAAAGGATTTCCATAAGATGGAAATACTGCCTTGGACTTGCATATGATACAGTCCAAGGTATTTTATCAGTCCAGAGGATGCTAGTGAGTATGCAAACTTCAGAGTTCCTGCGATGGACAAAAGAGAGCATAATGGAGTTGGAATCTTCGTTTTTGATGAAATAATCAAAAGAGTTTGATTTCATCGATGGATAACGAAGATGCTTGTGGCTACAAGAAATTAAGTGGGAGCAAAATAATATTTCTAAAAACCTTGTGTGCCTGACACATTGTTAATTGGAAATAATATAAATTTCTTGACACGAATTAAGACTTCATTGAAAATAGTTTTTCGACGAAGTGCTTGGGCTAAGTAGTCTTGATATTAGGCATAATTATCTACGAGATATAATTGACTAATAGGGCTAAGCCAAAATACATATTGACAAGATGCTAAAACAGTTTAGCGTTAAAAACGCCAAGGAGTGATTCTTGCCGAAGTCACATGGAAAGAGTTTTTGCAAGACTCGGTGTCCTAAAACACTGATGAGCAAAATACATGATGGATATTCCATACACCTTTGTGTTTGGATTAATCATGTATTCCATGGTATATATAACAACCATATATGTCCAGTACTCCCAAGTTGTTGCGAGTATAGATACCAAAGTGATCAAAGTACTGATCATGGGACAACAGTGAAAAATGTCATTGAGTACTAAAGTAGCACTGATGACATGTTTTCTCGCAAGAAGAGATTATGAAGTGCTTGTTGTAAGTAATTACATCAATATAGTCTTCATCAATGCTCCATGCGATTTTCGATCTAAGTTTAGGGTTTTTTGTGTGATGCACGATATGGTGGCACAGTAAGTTGGAATTGTTCCAAACAGGTTACTGTGGCAAATTCTATAACAAAGGCTAAGGATGATGACGCTTTAGAAGCGACAAAGAAGATGTTGAATCATATAGTTCATTCATGAACTTAGTATGGTTCCAAGATGGCTTTGGTCAATGGAACACTATTGAAGATAGTTGCTCCACAGCTCAGTCTGAGGAATCAAGGTTCGACCAGTGATTCACATATATACAAAGCCGAGTCCGCACAAAATATGAATTTTGTGAAAGCGTGAAAACGCGAGGATATGCAAAGATACACACGGAGCTGAAGTTGTCAGATCCATTGGACATCAGGCTATACCACAAGCGGAGCATATTTTACACCAGTATGCCATAGGTGTAAAGTGCATTAGCATTGACTAGATTATTGACTCTAGTGCAAGTGGGAGTCTGTAGGAGATATGCCCTAGAGGCAATAATAAATGTTATTATTTATCTCCATGTTTGTAATTATGTTTATATTCCATGCTATAACTGCAATGGTTCTCGAGTCTGCAATAACCACGAGGCTCGGAGGAAGACTCATATGCACGTGTGGAATAATAAACGGATAAAATATATATTCCTAGTCTCGCCTCTAAGACTAGCTCAAGTGTTGCATGATGGTTCTGTTTTCCTGATCATGGGCATTACTATGCCGGCAACTTTGAGGGCACAATGTTAGAAGAACATTTGTGTTGAATCGACCCAGATTGATGTTATGCTATGAGATACATTCGTCACCAGTTAATGGATTATAACACAGAGAAAGTTGAGCGTTTGCATAATTCCTTAGACCATGAGAGTATCGAGTTCCTTCGTACTTGCTTCGTGAACTTTGGGGTTTGTTAAACGTCATCTGTAAAAGGGTGGCTATTACGGCGGCTTACGGGTTCACGGAAAAGTATGACCAGGAACTAGGTAGCTCAAGATTGGGATTTGCTCCTCCGTCGATGGAGAGATATTCTTCGGGCCCTCTCGGTGTTACATTATCCACCATCGTCTGGCCAGACACAGTGTGATTTGATCACAGGGACGCCGGAACACGGGAACGAGAAAAGAGAACAATACCGGAAACGAGGTAACTGGCATAGTGGACAAGTTGTTGATTCACGGGGATGCCGATAAGTCTCACCTCGGGTGTTTGTAACATATCGCGAAGCAACAGGAATAGCACACGGCAACTGGAGGTTCACTCGAATATTTATTCGTGTGGGTATAGGGGTCAATATGGGTGTCCACGGCTCTGATGTTGATCATTGATCGGAAAGCGTTCTGGGTCATGTCTATACTTCACCGAACCTATAGGGTCACACGCTTAAGGGTCATCTATCTGCTGAATACTAGACAGGGAGTCTGAGAGAAAGTCACCGAAAAGGTTTCGGAGAAAACGGAAAAGTTCTGGAGAGAGAACACCGGACTAGTTTCGGTAAAACCGAAAAGTTGTTTCGGAGTGAACCACTAAGCCGAAAAGGTTTCGGTAAGCACCTGGTACTTTTGGAGGGTGCCAGAATTGTTCTGGTAACTTCTGGAATTTTTCTGGAGAAAAGAATAATATATTTTTTTCGGAAATATTTCGGAGCTGCCGGAAATGTTCCGGAGCTGCCGGAAATGCTTAGGTTGCTTTTCGCAGATGAAAATCACTAATCCGGAATTGTTTCGGAACGCGCCCAAAATCATTTTAGTGGGTATTGGAATTATTCTAAGACCCACAGAAATATTTTTGGATTTTTCGGACGCGAAAAAGTGGTGTCATGAATAGTAAAAAGTACTACTTGGGATATTTTTGGAAAGCCTTCTAGAAGGACTTGGGAGCCAAGAAAGCCCCCTTGGGTTTCCTATAAATAGAGGTGTGAGGGCAGCCCCATATGCTTGATCCAAGCTCTCCCTTGAGTTCAATACACAAGCCATGCATGATCTGGCATTCTCTCTCCCTCCCCGCGAAATAGTTTCGTAGAGCCGAAAGGCTGTCTGGGTTCCGGCAGGAACTAGTTCTGGACGGCGAAGCCCTGCCGGATAGCTGACACCGTATGTGTGCAACCCCGTAGAGAGGTCGTAGTTTCGATCTTTTGCCCGAGGGGCTGTTCGAGGGTCCTCCCGAAGGGCTGTCCAAATTATCGTTCGAGTTTCAAGGGTCCTCCCGAAGGGCTGTCCGAGTTACCGATCGAGTTTCGAGGGGCCTCCCGAAGGGCTGTCCGTGACATCGTCCGAGGGACTGTCCGACCGCCTCCCTGAGCGCTGTCCGAGGAGCAGACGAGGGAATACATTCTCGCGGTTGGGAGGTTGTAAATCCTAGCTGCGGGGATCTGCACCGACGATCTACATCGACTCTACTTCCGCTGCGCTACGAGTCGGTAACGATCAGATCAAAACCTTGTATGCAGTCTTCATAGTGGTCCTGGGCGTGTTCGTAGTGCGGAAATTTTTGTTTTCTGTTGCGTTCCCCTACACTGATACCAACTTGTGACGCCCCCAAAATCAATCCGTGTACAGTAATCATACACGCAGGGTACACGACTGAGATTAGGGTGCCACGGTGAGAATATCACAGCACAACACTAAACACAAAAGGATAAACCAATATGTTACAATAAAGGGGGTCACGCGGACCCGAATACATAAGTTATACAAGCCATAATATCTGAGTACAGACATAGTTAGTCAAGTTTTGCCTTAAGAAGGCTAGCACAAATGACATCAGAGATACAGATCGAAAAGGCAAGGCCTCCTGCCTGGGAGCCTCCGAAACTACTCCTGGTCCTGGTCAGCGGGGGTCTCGACGTAGTAGTATCCGCCTCCGGGGTACTCCTGCTCCTGGGCTCCAACGTCGACTGCAGCGGCCGATCAGGCAAAACAGTAAAGGAAATAAAGCAGGTGAGTATCTAGTATACCCGCGAGTCTTACGTCCGCTACTAAGCATTATGCATTTGTATCAACGGAAATGGAAGGCTGTATATATAGTGGACTGCAAGATAGAAATCAGAATAAGGGTAAGAAGCTAGGCCTATCGAAGACTAGCATCTTCCGACGTTGTCTTGCAGCATGAGAAGAGAATCAGCCAACAGTTCATATAAAGCAATAAAGTAGCAATGAAGCAGAAGTTGCTGCAACATTGTATAATATAAGTTGTAATGATTAATAATAATAATGCCTCTGAGTTCCCCTCCTCGACATCCCCGCGAGGAAGAAAACCAGGAACCATACAGTTTAATAATAATAGTTTCTAGTGGTAAGATCCAGCTTCAGCATAAAGCGTCCTGTTACCGTGGACACGGCTATTCGAATAGATTAAACTCCCTGCAGGGGTGCACTACTGTTCAGCCTGCACGCTCGGATCTCCAGGGTGGCGTGAACCTTGTTAGGGAACGCCCCACCGAGGCTATCCGACACGACGCAGCCCATCCTAGGCTCAACAGAGAGGCCATCCGCCGGACTATATCCTATGCGCCAAGGGGTCTAGGTCCCTCACCCTTGCACGCTCCTGCACGGTGCGAGTCTGGCCGGTGAAGCAAAAGCAAATCCAAACACACCTGCTGCAGCAAAAGACAAGACCACTTCCCGGCGATCAGGCCGCAGTACTGCTGACGTCTGAAGAGCTTTCGGACGAAATACGACGCGGAGGGCCCACACCGTAATCCCACGTGTAGGTAGTGCGTACAGACCAACGGGCCTCTCAAGTCATCCGCCGAACCATTTAGCATTTTAATTAACCTGTGTGACAACCATTATCGTTGCCTCGACTTAACCGACCCGCGGTCAACGACAGCAGTCAGGACCACCAATACATCGGTGCCTGCCCTGTCGTCCCACCAAGTCACTGCGGTTACCAACAAGGTGAACCATCTCCTTACCTTGTCTCGCGTGTGCTCTTGGTAGAGCTTGACTTTCGTGGTTTGGTAACTCTCGCGAGATACGAGCAGGGGCCAAGCACGCCAGTAACGTCGGTCGTACCCTCCCTGTCGTTCCCGACGATATACCTCTCGCGGGCACCGTTGGGTCGCCCGACTTCTTACCTTTAAGGACAACCGCTGTTCAGGACCCTATGGCGGCAACGGCAAGACAAAGTCAGCCTCGAGTGGAGTAAAAGGATTACTCCTTGATAGCTCACACTTGAGGTGACTAGGCATAACCCAGATAGGGGCCTTTGGCGGTGTCTGCTTTGTACCGTACCTGTGCAGTTGTATATATTGTATCCGTGTTCACCCCCTGAGTGATCACGGCCCGCTATCTAGTCCTAGCTAACAATGCGCAGGGTTCACTACTGAATATATGCATAATTATAACAGGCAGCATAGGATAAGAAAGGTACATCAAGGGGCGACAAAATCAGGCTATGCAATTGAATAGGATAGTAATCGTAGCAGCAGCAGTAACCATGCCTAGTGCAAGAAAGTACGGAAATATAGGCGATATCTGGGGAAGAGAATGGCTCTGCTTGCCTGGAAGCTCGACGGTAGTAGTAGGGTCGTCGACGAAGTAGTCGTACTCAGCAGCGGTGTAGTCGACGGCAGCAGCGGGGTCTACCGGAGATTAAGGGGGGAAGAAACAGTAAATACAAAGCAAGCATATACAACAGATGCATGACATGAAAGATGAAATGTTAACGGTGCTCTAACGCAGTGCAATGCACGTTGCCCGGAACGGAAATTCATCTGAGGATGAACTACCGGTTCCGGGTGATTACCGGACAGGGTGTCCGGAGGGGGAAGGATTCATGCCGGAGGTGTCGTGGACATCCGACAAAGATAAGGGGAGTGTATCCGTGTTAGTTGAACCATTCCAGACAACTTTCGTGTTCGGAATAAATTCATCCGGGTACTTTTTATCGGTACCGGGAATTATCGACAGACAGCCCGGAGGGGGAAATGTCGATGATCGGTGTGTTAGGGGGGTGGGGTTGGTATACGGATAGCGTATCCGTATTCGTTATATTTTTCTGATCAATTTTCATGTATAAAGTTTTTCGATCCGATATACGGATTAAAAGATATTGATTTTATAAGTTTAATCAATTTTAAAACATTAAAAATCCTTTTCTATTTAATAATTCTTTTATTAATTATTAAATCAATTAATAATTCATTTTAATTAACTGACCAGTGGGTCCCACTGGTCAGTGACACAGTTAACAAATAAATAAATTAAATCTAATAATTCAGTGGGGGGACCCACATGTCATTGACTTATTAATCCAATTAAATCAATTTAGCAAATGATTAAATGGGCTGGGCCCACATGTCATAGACACTAGTTTTATTAGTTTTAGTTTAATCTAATCAGGGGGGTTTAATAACTAATCCTTTTAATTAGCCAGGGGGGCCACCTGTTAGTGACTGCTTAGTCACTAACAGTGGAACTGACCGGGGCGGCCCACCAGCCAGCCGCACGGGAGTTCGTCGGAGACTCGCCGGCGACTGGTCTCCGGCGAGCGCGAGCTAGAGCTCGATTCCGGCCATCATCCTCGACTCCGTAAGCTCCTACGTGTCCCCCGGGCCGGGCCGCGTCGAATGGAGGCAAAGGCGGGGGGTGGGGTTGACCGGAGCTTCACCGGCGACGAGGACGGCGGCAGGCCATGGACACGAGGTGACGACGGCGGTGTCCCTAGACCGGGGTTTGAGCGCGAGCTAGCGCATTCGAACGAGGGGCGCGTGGGGAGTGTTTTGACGCGAATGGCGGGCCAAAAGCGTGCCCCGGACCACGGCGAGGAGCTCAACGGCGGCGACCCGGTTCGGTTCCCATGGCAGCTACGGCTACGGCGAGGGAAAAATCCAGGGGGGACATGGCTACGATGAAGGGGCTCACCGTGGGGACGTAGCCGTTTAGAGTGGGCTCGGGGAGGGCTCGATGACGCAACAATTTGACGGCGATGTCGCGGCGGCGCCGGAGGGGAACGACGGTGTAGTCGTCGCCGGGCTCCACCGTTCGATTCCTTTGGCGAGGCGACGAAGACGAGGACCGCGCACACGCTGGACACGACGGCGGGGTCGGGGGAGCTCAGTGGCCGCGCGGGCTCGAGGTGGCGTCCATGGCGGTTTCGGAACGGGAGGAGGAAGTTGACCGCGAGAGAGAGGGGAGGCGAGATCCAGGGGCGGGGGGGAAAATTAGGGTTAGGGTTGGGCGCAGGGCACCGTCCGCGACTTGCAACCGCCGGGGTGCCGTCGATGGCCGACACGACGATGGCCATCGCGGTGGCCACGGCCGATGGCCACCACGGGGGGGTGCGTGAACAGGGGAGGAAGATGACCCCCCCCCCCCCCGGGGTGGGCTTTGGGCTGGATTCGGTGGGGGTTGGGGTTTAGTCGGCTGGGAGTTAGCCCAGGGAGGAGGGGTAGATTAGGCTTTTGGTTTTTCTTTTGTTTTTCTCTTTTTCCTTTCTGTAATTTCTTTTTGTATTTATCTTAATTCACTTAGGCATTTTAGTTAAATGTGGAAGTTGTACCAAAAATGTTGTTATACCTAGGGTTAGTGCCACAAAATATTTGGGCACTTTTAAAAGTCATTTAATATTTACTTTAAATATTAAATGATTTGTTTGGGGTTTTTGGCCTCTGTTTATATTTGTTTAGAATTTCCCATAACACAATAAATACCCAAACCCATATGGATTTGGTCTAGTGATTATTTGGGATTTTATAAAAGTGGTTCCAAGATTTTTGGAAATTATTTATTGTCACCCTATTTTTAATATTCATCAAAAGGCATTTTTGGGTTTGTTTGAATTTCAATTCAAATGGCTTGTACTTGTTTTGATCCCAGATGATCAAGGTCCATGATCACCATGCATTCAAGAACATCAAAGTGGAATTTGAAATTTTGAACTGTTCCAAGTTGATCAACAAAAGTTTTGAACAGTAGAGATGAACAGTAACAGTGATTACTGTTCACTGACAGTGAGGGTGTTACAAAGCTGAACCACAAATATATGAGTATATGATGGATATATTTGAGTGGGAGCCTGGTCATTGTCTCAAACATATATGCATTGATATGTGTGAAGAATGATCTCATATGTATATATATGGATATGCATTGATTGTGTATATAGAGAATCGTCTTATATACATATGTGCATTATGATATATATAGAGCATAAGGCAAATAAAATACAAGATTGCAAGAATCTTCTTTTATGTGAAATACCAACACATTACACGTTGAAATCTATATGAGTAGATTAAGATACGGATAATGAAACAAAGTGAAAGTTGGAATAATCTTCTAAGACAAGAAAAAGGTTCTTGTGGCTAGAAATTATATAATGGATGAAATCCAAATATCACAAGCAATGTCTTGATGGAAGAATAGAGATGCACCATGTACTGGACATGTGATCTTATATGTTCTTGACATATTATTCTACCATATAACATGCATTGTGAATCCAACAACAGAATGACTCAAAAGTTCTTGGAAGAAGAACAGATTCCGATGTGCTTTAGGAGTAAAACACAGAATCTGAATAAAGTCCATGATTTCAGTATATGTGGAATACTGAGGACTATACTCTAAAATATAGAAAGGATAATAGACTTGAATGTAATGCAAGATTACAATTGCAAGCCATATTATGGGTCTATATGGAATTAGAGACATCACCAAAGACATGAAAGAAATGTGAGCAAAATTCACGGCACTACAAACATAATACTACTTAAGAAAGTAGACGTATGGATAAAAGTTTAGCGTTAGAAGTATTGGACTTCTGGTTGAGTATATTTCCAAGTATATATGACTAAGGATGAGTCTTCTAAAGACTGAACCAATAGATCATTGGAGGATACTGTGAAATAATAGTCTCACTCTCCCGCGAAACTTATATCCAACCATTATATGATAATGAGTGGTATGTCAAAAGAGCTTTTGACCTGTACCAGTTGCAAAGGAAACATACGAATCTGAATTGGTGCAGTTCGTTGACGAAACCTCTTTCATGAGCATGCATGATCAATGAACACTTATGTGATAAGATGATTATGATCGGAAAAATGCGGCTAGATTATTAGCACTCTAGTGCGAGTGGGAGACTGTTGGATATATGCTCTAGAGGCAAATAATATATGATTATTCCAATATATCTAAGCAAGTTCATAACCAGTTTCATACCGTGCTAGAACTGTGTCAGTGAAACAATGATGCAGGTGTGGTATAGAAACCCCCAGAGTTCCTAGTTAGCCTCTACATCGATAACTAGTTCATGGTCAACATGATGGTCGTGGTTTCGCGATCATGGACAATTAAGTCTCTTGACTATGAGGTCACCTCACTGGTTAAGTGACGTGATGAACATTACCCAAAGTAAGCATTACGGCATGATCAAATCTTGTGAAGGTTCAGTGTTGTAATTACAGAACGTGGTAGACCGTTACTTTGACCGTGAGTACGTGCATAATTGCTATCTTCCCGGATGCTTTGACCTACATCCCACCACCTGACTGAAATATGCGGGTCATAACGGTTGTATCTTGGGAATTCCGTGGAGATATGTTGAGGAGTATTGTTACAAGAGCGGGATTTGTCAATCCATATAATGGATAGATACTCGGGGCCCACTCGGTGAGATTCCATCCATAAAGCTGCAGCGTGTGACTAGGTCACGGGGATGAATATCACGGGAACGAGTGAATGAGAATTAGTTCAGAACGAGGTTGAACCAGACATAGGATGTCATTGATCGAATCTCGGAACAATCCAGTATCACTGACAAAGGGAATGCTATACGACGTAAGGTCCAATCGGTGTTTGATATCCGGAATGCACAGGGGTCATTATGGGCATCCAGGTCCCGCTGATGATCATTGACCGTAGCCTCATCTCGGTCATGACTGGAGTGTTCTCGGACCGTAGGGTAACACACTTAAGGGCTCGATGAAATCGGAGACCTTTTCGGAACCATCGGAGTAACCAGAGAATAAAGGAAACAACATCGGAGAAGTACCGTGTTGAACCGAACAAGTTCGGAGTGAACCGGAAGGTGTTCCGGAGCACCGGGAGATGGAATATTATGTTTTAGTTATCAATTAATTGAATTAATAATTAAAATCATTTTATTTCTAATTAATATGTGTAATGGGCCTTAGTGGAGAAAAAGACCCATTAGGGGAAGAAATAAAAGGGGAAAAAAGAAAAGAAAAAAGGAGTGGGGGGAGGCGCCATGGGCCCTAGGGCCCATGAGGGTCGCGCCCCCTCTCCCCCCTTGGTCGGCGCCCCCCCCTAGCATGTGGGATAGTCCCACATTGCTAAGGGAAGGGGGTTGACTCCCTCCCCTACCCCTATATAAAGAGGGCCATGCTGCACATATTTAAAATAAAGCCAAATACACAATAAATCGGATTAAATTAGTATTTACTCCGAATTGAGATCGGTTTTCTCCGGTCTTCTCCCCTCCCTTTTCTCTTTCACGGTGGGCTCCCTAGTGTTGGAAATATGCCCTAGAGGCAATAATAAAATGTTATTATATATATTTCCACGTTCGTAATTAATGTTTATATTTCTGTGCTATAATTGCAATGACCCTGACTATGAGATTCAGAAGAAAACTCACTTGCATGTGTGGAAATGTAAACACCAAGAGTTCCTGGTTTAGCCTCTAAGACCAGCTCATGTGCTAACTGATGATTACGTTTTCTTAATCATGGACATTGTTCTTGTAACAAGGATGTCAGTAGCAATGGGAACATATTGTTAGCAGAACAATGATGTTGAACCGACCCCAGTATTGAATGATATACTTAGAGATCACATCGTAACAACGTTATAAGTCATATCATGAAATGTTATCATATACGTAATTCCTTAGACCATGAGAGTATCGAGTTGCTTCACACAGGAAGATGTGCTTTGGTTCTTAGATGAATCCTCCCGTAAATGGGAAGTAGTAAAATAAGTTCTGGGTACATTGGATAGTGTGTATAGTGACTGTGATAGTTCAAGAATGGGATTTGCTCCTTCACGATGAAGAGATATTGACTTTGGGCCCACTCGGTATGACGGTATCCATTCTAGTCTGGCCAGACGCATTGTGATTTAATCACGGGGATACCGGAATACAATAACGAGAAAATGGACAAACGAGCAAAGAGGATAACGAGTGGCTTATGTTCAAGAAGTTGTTACACATGGGTGCCAAACATCTCTCCTCTAACTTTGTCATATATCACGAAGCAAAGGGAATGGTACATGAATAAACATAATGGTTCACTCGAAGTTTCTTCGTGTATGTGCGGGAGTCAACATGGGTGTCCATGGCTCCGCTGTTGATTATTGGCTATTGACGAAAGGCTATTGACCTATGTCCGGAAGATGTTCTGAGTCATGTCCGCATTATACCGAACCTATTGGGTCACACACTTAACGAGCAGTAGTCTGTTAGAATACTAGTATGGTAGAAGGTTTAGTGGAAGCAAAGCAGAATAGTTCATACAGGTACCGGAAGTAGTTCCGGAGATTTATGGAATTGTTCATAAGGGCACCAGAAGTAGTTCTGGGTCTTTAAGGTTATGTCCGGATCACTCTGGAGTAGTCCCAGGTGGTTCCGGAACATATGAGAATGGTACTGGGGAAGTCCTGGATCAACCGGAATAGTTTCCGGATAATCGCTGGGCGTCCCGACAACTTTCACGGTCATCGGGTGGCTTAAACTGTAACTCGGATGGTCTTGGAAACTATCCGGATGGCTCCGGAACGTCCGAGAACGGTCCCGGAAGGTCCTGGAAGTGCTCCAGAAGTGTCCGGAATGTCCCGAAACGGTCCCGATATGTCCCGGAAGGTCCTGGAAGCTTCTAGAAGGTCATGGAAGGTTCCGGAAGGTTCCGGGCAGTACCACCCACTCCCCTGCGCCTTGGGGGGCAAGCCACCTAGGCTGCCCTGGCCGGCCAAGGGGGTGGGGGCGCACCAAGGGGAAGGAATTCCCCTCCAGGTGGAAATACCAAAACCCAGTATGGCAGGTTTCCGGTGGGAAGGTGTGGGAAGGTTTGGAAGGCTTGGGAGTCCAAGTTGGACTCCCAATCCTCCTTGAGCTGCGCCCTAGGCCTCCTGGCCACCTATATAAGGTGAGCCAAGGGGAGGGGGAGAGCAAGACAACTTGTCCCCAAGGCCTATGCGCCACCCTCCCTCCTCTAAACCCCGTTGCTCCACTTTTAGACCCCGGTTTAGACGTTGTTCTAGATCGGAATCCATTAGGGTTTTCTCCCTCTAGTTTTCTCGGTGGCATTCATCTCTGGACGGCGGAGCACTGCTGGATTGCTGCTACGGGATGTGTGGATACTAATGGAGGGGTCGTACCTTCGACCCTTCTTCGAGGAGCTTGTTCATGGGACTTGTCCGTGGGACTAGATCACGGGACTTGTTCATGGGATTGATCGAGGGACTGTTCGTGGGAGAACTTGCGAGATCTACTTCCACTACGTCCACGAGCTTCACCAACTCTTCTTCCGCTACATCGGTTGGTGAGCCATGACCTAAAACCTTGTATGCAATCTTCTTGGATGATCTTGGGTTCTTCATTCGTAGGCCGAAAATTTTGTTTTCTACTACGTTTCCCAACACCTAGTGTGAGCCTATAGTGGAATTGGGGCTTCTCTGCTAGAATCGGAGGCCGTCGTGCTGCCGAAGCTCCGTCCGGAGGTCTGCTTTCGCCACCTTCGTTGGATCGGAGAACGGAGGTCGTCATCGAGTCTCGTACGTGTGCGAGTACTACGAGGTGCTACACGCGTGGCACTACACCCATCCGGGTGCTCAACACAGCCAGGGGGCTGTGAAACTTGACCAGCTACATCGACCACGTTTGCGGGAACGTTTCCCGCGCAACGGACTACACCCCGAGGTATGTTATTTCCGCACTCCTTTCCGTTACGGTAATACAGCTAGCTAGATCTTGGGTTATGGGAACGCTAGTTAGGAAAAATTTGTGTTTTCTGCTGCGAACCCCAACAATAGGCATCCTGTGGACACCCCTCATCTCACTCTTTGCCTCGATAGTCTTCGTGCACAAAGTAAGATTCAACAGGGGGATATGATTGAATGATTATCATGTGTCGTAGGCACGTTTTCAATTTCAGTTTCGAAAAAAATTCAGCATCAAGCAAAGTCACTGAAATTCCATTTTTGCCAAAAGGCTAAAATATTCACTTGAATTTTATTAAATATTTGAATTCGTGTGTACTACTAAAATTGTTGAAATAGTTTGGCCGAAAGGAAATATTTCAGTGCGAAATTATTGAAATTCAGTGATTTTCATCAAAATCACACTGAAAGTGAGAAGCACTCGTAGCTTACCGCAAAAAAAGGCATCGCTAGCAGCCCTAAGGTCAATTCCAGCGATCGAAAAAAAACGAAGCCAACATAGTAACAATAACTAGTGCATGCAGGAACCCAGAGCAACATAGCCAAAAGTAAACCGCCATTTCCGCCAAAGTCTAAATTTGCATATCCTCTCCAGTTTCAGTTTGCGATCCACAACAACTTATAAATCATGAATCTTTCACGGTTACGGTTACAGCTATGGTTACGGTGTCCAACGCTAACACCCAAGGTGTTCTTCAGTGCAAATAGGCCAAGAATCAACTGATGAAAGACTAGGCATGGAAGCTCAAGATACAAGAGGTAGGTGCCTAAACAGAGACAAAGAGTTGGTAGGAACAAAACTATGAAAATCTCAAAAAAATTAAAATAGCCAGCATTAGGAAATTTACGACGATCGGTAATAATAAAGGATTTGGACTTTCGACTCATTTTTTTCTATCAACCGGTGAATTCAAACTTTTTATAGAACAACACCGAGCTTTCTTTTCGTCGGGAAACTTTTATTTGAGCTTTGAACCACACCACTCACAAAACTAGTGAAACCCTTTTACCATTTATCTACAAGAAAAAAATTCAAAATAATTGCAAAAAGGAAAAATATCAACATTCAAATGTAGCATGGGGGAAAATGATCAAACATATCTTGCAAGCCTTGCATGTGAAGGATATAAGCCATGGCCTCTAGCGATCGAAACAAGTACGCAGTGCATATAATTCACTCACAAAATCAAGAATCAAATGCCCATATTGTGGCTATCAATATTTAACAACAGAAAAGGCACAATAGTAGCAATTCTATTTCCAACACATCAAACCAGCTACAGTGAACTACTCTTGGCCGCCAACTGAAGGAAGGTCCCTCTCACCTCGCCACCTATGACCAAGGTGGAGCCCTAGACGCCACCTCCGCTCGAGCCCCCCTCGAGGATGGCGGTTGCCTCATCAACGTTCAGATCTGACCCCTGGTCGGTTCGGGCCGCGGACGACCTGGCCTATGGGCGGTCATCCCCTGCCATGGCAGTCAACTGGTGGGGGGTGGTGCAGAAGCGATGGGGTGGCCCTTTGGATCCTTTCCTCGGGGTGGTAGGGTGTCATATGGTGGCGAACTTTGTTCGATGGTGTTGGGGACCCAACGCGGGATAGTGGCCGGCTAGGCCTTCGTTCCTACCAACGGGGTGCTTTGGGGCGAAAGGTGTCATCTTTTGCTTTTATAGGTCAGTGGTGTCCATGTTCCGTGGTGGTGGAGGTAGGAAGTCTAGGATGCCGAGGGGGCGATCCTGGTGGTGGGAGACGCGGGAGGAGGTTGCTGCTCGTGTGTGGGATGCTTGCCATGGTCGTGCGGGCGACATGGACGTCGGTGCTCGACGCTATGTGTGGGTGGTGGAGGAGAGTTCTTGCCCGGGATCATGCCTTACCTAGCTCTGGCTAGGCCAACGGTGGTGGCGTGGCTCCACCAAAGCCTGTTTTCGTCCCTAGCCGGGAGCCAAGCACGCGCAGAGGGCATGTTGTGTGAAGCCGTCGTCGAGAGAGTACTTGACGAGACGTCGGTAGCCACGAGGGGCCCTTCACACGGGTCCAACAATCGCGATCGAAATGTGTACTCCAACCGTCTGCAGTAAAAAAATGGATCAAGGGGTGGCTAAAGTAAAAAAAATCCTTGTCTAAAGCTTGTAAGGATTGATTAGATACGATTTAGAAAAAAAAACAAAAAAAACTTCTCTAAAATCATTATAAAGAATTAGTTAACAATGTTCTAAGGTTGCTATCGTAAAAAAGATGTTCTAAGGTTGCATAAACTGAAGAAAAGGAAAAATGCAAATCCACAACCATGTCGGTGTGGCATCGTTCCCCGTTCGTTCCCTAGTCGAGGATTTCAGATCCATTCATCTTCAATTTTTCCATGCAGCTTTTTTTTTAATCTGCATAGTGGCAGTTCCTTAGTCGTGGCCGGTTTTGGTTATCGATAATCATCATACGGCTATTCGTTTTGTTATTGCTTAACCAGGCCTGCCTAGTGGCAATTTTTATAGTGGCAAAATTTTTAATCGATAATACGGTTATCGATAATCATCATTCAATTATACGGTTATCGATAATCATCATACAATTAGTAAAAATTACAAAACGAAATAATTACAATTAGTAAAAAAATTGCACCATTTTGTAATAATACAAATATTAAAAAAAACTGCACCATTTTGAAATAATACAAATAAAAAAAAATCTGTATACATTAGTAATATTTTTAAATAATACATTTATATATATATATAATTTTCAGAAATAATGCACCATTTAGAAATAATACAATTATTAAAAAAATATTTATGTATGTATTAGTAATATTTTTAAGTGTGTGATCAGCATTTCTTTCCGTTTATGTTTAATGTCTACTTTCTTTACAGATGTCATACATAAATCGTATACATCAAATACAGTATTTTATAACATTTTAAAATGCATGACTAACAATTTTAACATAGCACGCACTTTTTTAACAAACATATCTTTTAATGATATAAACATTTTTAAAACTGCAGTAGAATTTTTGTACACCGTGTAAATTTTTGTAAATGTCACTGACATTTTTTAGAAACATGTAAACATGTTTTTAAGTTACTTACATATTTTAATGCTATCAACATTTTATGAAGTACATTAACAAAATTTTCAGAGTATGTTAACATTTTAAAACTAATAATTTTAGAAAAAGCAACTAATTTTAAAATATAAACCGTATGTATTCCAAAAAATTCAAAACTTTTTGTGAACAAACATACACACACATAATACATATCTATTATAACATTATGATTTCATATGTGGTGTATAGAAAAAGATAAAATTTGCAGAAATAATGCACCATTTAGAAATAATACAATTATTAAAAAAAGTATTTCTGAAAATTTTATTTATAAATGTATTATTTCAAAATGGAGAAAAAAATATTTTATTTATTTCAAAATGGTGCAGTTTTGTTTAATATTTGTATTATTTCAAAATGGTGCAAAATAAATTCATAATTGTAATTTTTCTAAATGGTGCAGTTTTTTTAATAATTGTATTACTTCTAAATGGTGCAATTTTTAATACTTGCATTATTTTAAATGTTGCATTGTTTCTGCATTTTTTATGAAATGTATTATTTTTTCCAAAAAGAAAAAAAGCTTCGGAAAAGGTGGCCGGCCAGTGGGCCAGTCGGCCTGGGCTGGGCCAACTGCATGGCGCTAGCTGCCAAACAGCCAGGGGGGTCCAATCGGCCTAGGCCTGGCCGACGGTGTATTATTTCTGTAATTTTTTAAAAACGTGTATTATTTTTTAATTTACTAAAAAAATGTATTATTTAAAAAAATCCACTAACGCGTGTAGGTACACAACACGTTACGTTTTTCCTTTTCCGAGGATCGCAACCCGTTATGTACCTGAACCTGTCCTCGTATGTAGTCGAGAACCCGCCTATGGGCTCAATGTTGACGCAATACCTCCAATTGCGCGTACTCTCTATCTCTCGAATTTGTTTGAATCTTTCACGGTTACAGTTATGCTGTTCAACACTAACACCCTCTGTCCCCTCTCGACAGCATTACCAACACTAACCCTAAACCCTAGACCAAGAATCAACTGTATGATGCCAGCAGCTTCCTTAATACAGTAGTACGAGTACTATCAAAGAAGACAAGGCATGGAAGCTGTAGCAAAACGGCAAAAGAACAAGGTTCAAATGTCAAATGGGGGGAAAATGATCACACATACTGTATATCGCAAGCCTTGCATAATCAGGATATAAGCCATGGCCTACAGCAGCCTGAACAAGTACGCAGTGCATATAATCCACTCACAAATCAAGAATAACATTACCCTTTTTGGCTATCAATAATCAAAAACAGAAAATATTACAACTGTCTGCGCCTAGTGCACAATATCAGCAAATTGCTATTGTGCACTAGGCACAACTGAGACTGACCATTCCAGCTGGAACAATTTGCTGGCGCATTAGGGAGCAGCAAATTGCTATTTTGGTCAGTCTCAGTTGCCAGCAATTCTATTTCTAACACATCATTCCAGCTGCAGAAAGAGTGGTTTTTGTTATTAGGCACAACTGAGACTGACCAAACTAAGCCGGCCATCATTGTTCTTTCTTGCAGATTATTCATTGAGTATACCATCATTCAATTATTATGTCCGCGGATGACGACAATCCATATGTGAGCTGCTCCCTAATGCGGTGCTTGCTAGCTTCGTCCATCGGAAATCTTGGAGACATGGCAGAGCACTTCTTGCATGGGATTTTAGCATGCAACTCAATTCTCTTCAGGCACACAGCTCGTTCCATGACGAGCCATATATAATTCATCACCTTGTATTCCTCCTCGAACCCTTCCATCACCAACGATTTCAATTTCAAGTGCTTGAAATTGGATGCTTGCCGCACCAAGTTGGTCTTCTCAGCATCATCCTCGGACTTATTGAGTTCACATGAATGACGAGATAACTTCATGGACCCAAAAAAAATTACATTAGAAATATGCATCATCAACTTCAGCATTCAAAATGCAGCGCCGTGGCAGCAGCACGAGTTAAGACATAAAAGTACATGTGTGCTTACTAGAAATTTTAGAACCTTTTTGGAATTAGAGTTCTTGGAGGTATCTGAACAAATGAAATTTCCTATATAGCCTTTGGAACAAAGCAATGAATTCCCATGATTCCTATAACATACTACCTCTGTACCAAAATATAAGACATTTTTTAGTTCAGATTTGAACTAACAAACGTCTTATAAGACATTTTTTAGTTCAAATTTGAACTAACAAACGTCTTATATTTTGGTATGGGGGGAGTAGTAAACTAAGAGAAAATCCATGGGAATTTTGGGGGAATCTAAAATGAGGTTAGACATAATAGAAAATATCCCTTGTCTTTACACACATTTCCTACGAAGCACACAAACAACCTTGACGAACAACTTCTCTGCCATGTATTCTAGGGTTGCAGCCTTGCACCATCATTCCTATACAATTCACAAGTTCTCCCTATTGATATATACATCCTAGAGAGCCATGTATGTACTACATTTGACAGAGTATAGTAATTAAGTGGTTTAATATTACACATACATGCCGGTACCGTATATTATTAATGCTGAATATCTGGAATGTGGAAACATGTCATTATCATGGTTTACAAAGCGTTAAGGCGTCCTAAAGCGCTTGGGAGGCGCTCTGACGCCTAGGCGGGCGCTTTACGAGCCTAGGCGCCCAAAGCGGCCATTTTCTCAAAGCGGAGAGGGGGCGCTCTGACGCCTAGGCGACCCTTTGTAAACCATGATCATTATATGACCAAAGTGTGGATTGAAAGAACCGAAGTGACAGGCTTACATAAAAATTCTCCAGTGAAGGTGCGCCTTCAAATATAAACATAGTCCAATTCAAATCACATTCAGTAAATATACCGCAAAGTTGCACATCTCTCAGTTTGCTCAATATAGGGGTGAGCTGTTGTGGACCTTCAGGTTCAACCCAGATCTGTAGTTAAAAAAACAAAAATATGGAGAATATTATAACATGAAGCAAGAAACACATGTTTAAATAAATTGGTACTACCTCCATTCACAAATATAAGATGCTTTGGATATTTCAATATAAACTACATACGGACTGCAATGAGTGAACAAACAAACTAAAACGCATCTACATACATCCGATTCAGAAAAAAGCTAAAACATCTTATAATTGTGAACAGAGGAAGTAATAATTAGATGCAGAGGGAATTGTAATAGAAACTTACCATTTGATTGTAAAAATTCAGAAGCAGATTCGACAGGTTGATGACGCTAGATAAACATTGGCTCAGAGCGAATGGCTTCTGCCAAGACAGGGCAGGGCAAGCAAAACAGACGTGATTAAGCTGGGGAACGTAGCCAAAAGACACTGGGGGGTTTTCATAATACCAAACATCATAGACTAGTTCCTTCAGTTTAGGAAGACAGATTAGCTCAACTTGTATGCATCCAAAGCATTTAAGTTCAAGTGAGTTGAGCTCCGAGCTTGGGGCATCTATTTCAAGGACAGATCCCGGGGGCATTTCACAGGATCTCAAGGAAAACATCTTAAGTTTACTGCAAGTGTTAATAAGATTGGTGATATCTGAGTCTTCAAAAGCAAGGTTCTGAAGGATTAGTCTAGTGAGCGATTTGAAGGCAGCAGGGTAAGCACCAAAGAATGACATAAACCGATGTCCATACAAGGCTAATTGGGCATCTCTTGAACAACCAACATCTGGGCACATTGCAAACTCGAGCCATTCAGGTTCGCCACTCTTCACGACATCCTGAACCGCATCACCAATGGTGGACAAGTAAGGGTCCATTATGTAGAAGCTGAGCTGCAGTCTGTTAATAGTTCGAGTGCACCCGCAAGTCCGAGGAGACAGCAGTCTCCTCGTCGCGTCCGTGTATCCCTTCATTGTGTAATCTGTCGTGCAACCGGCCTTACGGAAGTCCGCGACAGTGATGAGCAGATGAGAGAGTTGATGAGGAAGGTGCCTCCACCGTGTTGCGATAGCGCCAGCTCGAATCACCGTGCAAAGATCAAGGCGTTCTATGATTTGGAGAAGAATGTCATTGGGTAGTGCACTAATTCTATCTTCATCTTTGCTGGCAACAATAGAATCTTCTCCTTCGGTAGGATCAGTTCTATCTGCAATTTCGCTCTGCAAAACAGCAAACTGAAGAAAATAAGGTCATTTTTTATGTAATGTAGAGTAATAAATAACAAGAAAGGGGAAGGAAGCAATGAACTTACAATGTTGTGTGGTGACTCCATAACTGAACACCTGAGAAAGACCAAGGATAAACCTCACGATTCTGGGTCTTGTGGGTCGCTAGCTACTTGTTGAGATAGAAAAGTCCAGAAGAGGGCGAGTCGGAGTAGCAGCAGAACTCAGAGAACTCGATTAGAAAACCAGCAGAAATCCTCCTCCGGCACGCGTTGCTACAACAACACAGCGGGAACCCTGACTTCCATAACAAGGATTAGAAAACAAATTTGGCGGCCGGCGTTCTCTACTTACAGAACCCCGACTTCCATGGTCAGTCCGCCACCACGGATTGCCAAGGTGAAACCCTATTACTTGCCATAGGCATTCGTGGAAGCCGAACCACCACAAGGAACCGCCTCCACCATGGATTTCAGGGGCGAGCTCATATGATCTGTATTTTTTGAGGACGCCCAGTCACCCATAGCTGCTGGGGAACGTTCTCTCAGGATATTTTTGTGCCAAGCAACCTAGCAGTACTAGCCACCAGCCTTCAGATCAATTTTGTTCAAGTTTTTTAGCTGACGATTTGCAGCTACAAGATTTGTAATCCCGATGAGAGATCAATAAAGCTCTTTATTTCCCAAAAAGAGACAGTGGATACTCTTTTAACGGCTCCAGCCGTCCAGCGTGGCCACAGGCCCACAGCACACTTACATACAACACATGTACATCATTCTTTCCACACCAACCTAGACGTCAGATATGCTCACGTGGACGCTTGTACATGACAGTCTCCTCCTCGAGCTCAGCCCTGGCGCCGCTCACCAACACCCAGACCTCGGAGATCTTCTCGACGGCACCGTCAAAGAGGTCGACAGTGGTGAACGCCCTAGACGTGGGCGCCGTGGGTCCTGATTCTTGGAGCCCATCTCTTTCGCCGGTGGAGGTCATGGCAGAGCTCCTTGCTTCCGCGGGCTTCACCCTGGGCACGACCGCTCCGTTCAGATATATGGTCTGGTTGTTGGCTCCAAAGGCAATCATCTTCCTGAGGCCTCCCCCGATGGCTAGGCTCTTGTGCATGTGCCCGAACACGACCAGCGGGATCGAAACCCCAGTTTCGCTCTGCAGATCGGATATCGCTTGCTCGAGATCTGCCCAGGCCGCCATATAAAGCAACTGCTTTGGAAAGAAGTAACTAGAGGGTGAGTATCGTCATAAATATCAGACCTGGATCACCATGATCGCCACCGCCAGCTACCCAATCCCGTCCGCAGATATCATCAATTCTTGAACCTAGACCTGTTTACACATGATTGAAGTTGAAGGTAGACTTATTAGGACATGAAAAATCTTAGTGATGAGTTCCAATAGATGACTATACAACTAGATTATACTTCAGAGACCTGTTGGTCCATTATGTGCAAGTATTATGACAGAATGCTCCTCTGGTGCACCCGCAGCAGCATCATATATCTTCCTTGCACTTCCTGCCATATCATCGACACCGTACCTACAAGAATGATTGTACCAACCAATGAGTGACGAATTATAAGTTACAGCTATGACTTATGAATAACAGTAAAAGTTCTTCACAAAATAAGGACAAGCAAGAATGGTCTATGATGCACTTCTTTTATAAGGGAGTCTACCAAGTTACAGGAATGGCCAAATGGCAGTCAATTTAGCTAACAAAATGTGCAAACGGCAAAAGCTGTGAAAATAATTCTAGTCAATTTTTTGGAGGATGGGCTGTATTAATCCTAGCGCTCAATGGATGCAGACTAATAAGCTAGTTCCATAACCAAAATCAGTTAACCAACCAATTACTCTACATATCTGGTCTGGTGTACGTGTACTCATCTTCCTAAAATGATTTAAGATTATGGCTAGATCCTTATAAGCACCAACATGTAGTGTACTGATATTTTTACTGCCTAGCACACGTAGTCAAGTACAGGACAACAAACTAGCCTCGTGATACAACTAGGAACCTCCCTAATCAAGAACATAAGACACTCAACCTTTAAGCTTGACATCCAAATGTTTATCTACTAGCAAATAGAGCAATGTTTTTTTAGATAGAAAATTCATTAACACTTGAAATGATAAAGAAATAAATATGATCTGCCACTCTGGTCATTGTGTTACCAAGCCATTACTGAAAAGGATCACATGCAGCTTTAAGAACATAAATACAATTCAGAAATAGCGGAAGAAAAGGACAAGTTTGTTTGTAGAAACAAACTCATGGCAGAGATATACCTAACAGAACAGTTAAGAAACATAGGTATCTACTGGTTAGTACATCTCTTACCAACCGTTTTGACAGAAGCTTTGGTCTAAATAACCTGTCACCCCCACAAGAAAATGGTCGCCCACCAGCAACACTTAGCTTTATTGTTGGAAAATCCAAACATTTATATCCAACATGCTGCTCACCAAGGCTGATATTCACAAGGAAAAGCAAAAATAAAAAGTATTATTGTCCACATTTCCTGCACAAAAAGTATCATAGTCTGCTGAAGACTGCTAATGATCCAGACTCATCCTGCATTTCTATAACTTGGTTAGGCAATGCAGACTACTCAAGCCAAATTGTCCTGAGATTTAGCTATCCTTTTTGTGGTCAGTGATCCCTAACCACAGTTTCCGTCCCTCTTCAATTTAAGTATTATTCCAACTTAGTTCTTTGCATTTAAATTAAAAGAGAAACACCTAAAGAAATGAACTAGCAGTAAAGCTAGAAACCTTATGGTGGTTACAGTGTCATGGTACAACTGAAGAACATACAGTATTTCTGCAAGCCTGCAAGACTAATTCATTTACAGTTCCTCCAACAAATCTCCTAAAATGCAACTTGTAGCATATTAAAGGATATTACCTTTCCAGCTGAAGCCGTACACGGTCTACCTTCCTGAGTACCAACCAAGGACGCAATGATTTCAGAACAGCTAAGTGTGATTATCTTACAGTTTCTCCTTACTAAATGAAAATATGACTCATACTTCTCTGAAAACTGATGTGTGCGCCAGCAATCATGATTACCAAGAATTGCCGCCTTTGCAAGCTGAAGATCTGAAATGCTTTTGACAAGTTCAACATTCTCATTGCCATAATCACCTGCCACAAATAGAGAACAGGAGATGGCAAAAAATAAGCACATTGCATGTACTTCACCAACGAAAACAAAATTAGCAAAATCATGTAATGCAAAAATAGCAGGGAAGTGTGTGTGTGTTGGGGGGAGGGGGGGTACCTGTAAAAAGCACCAGATCTGGCTGCATTTCAAATAGAGCAAGTTAGAGCTTCTGACAATAAAAAAATATGGATGTAAAATTATTTCTAGTATGAGTATTTCTTCCAAAGTGCAATGTTCATATTAGAACACATGTAACATGATTAAGCATGGGTGGCAAGCATATGGAGGCCAACACATTACAGACAGACAGGACATGCATAGTGCATTGTAGAACAAGGGAGAACCGGAGAAACTACAATAATGAAATGTCAACAGATTGAGATATCCAAATACAGCAGACTGGATCCATATAAATGTGCAGTACCTGAAGAAAATGGAGGGCCTTTGTATCTTCATCAAGGATCCAATCATCGTGCTGCAATTTCAGTGCATAACATCCATTTAGTGTCATGTTTTGATTACAGGATTTCAGGGGATACATGATACGACACACTTATTTGTATACTTTGATGGTTTAATATAGACAAACTTAACAAGGTGAAAGTCAACAATTCCTCCCCCTTTCAGAGAAATAAGGGCCATCAAAAAGGTGCATGTTGGAGAGAAAAAAGGTACGGAGTACTATCCAAAATACAGTGCTTGAAGGATTTGTTTGAAGCCAGAAAATGCATTTCCCCCCGAATATATTCTTAGTCGGCCTGCCCCCTCTCCATGAACAAGTTGAGGAGAAATGGAGATATCATCTCACACATAAACCTATTATTGGAGACGCCAGAACCTGTCTGCGATACAGCAACCAACACATCCAACTCAGCGCCCAATATGACCATCTAAACTACGATCAAATGCGCCTTAGAAGAACACCACTCGCAGATACGCAAACTGAATCGAATATCGCTTTGACCTGAACCCCCTTGCTGCACCCAAATCGGAGCCTAACTGAATTAACCAGGAAAACGAGCAGAGACTTCAGCGCCCAATCACCTCTTCGCCTGCTCAGAATACACTACGCGTACGAACCCCATGAAGAAGCACAGCTACTCATGTCAGTCTCGACGACCCGAGGGCCGAGGCACGCGATCGAGGAAATTGAGGGCCAATAGGGGGAGGGAGAGTACCACATCGCCGACGACCGCGAGGCGGACGCGGCCGGCGCCTGCGCCGGGGCGGGAGGAGGCCATGGACCTGGGGCCGGGCTTGGGCGGCGGCGTGTTCGGGGAGGTGGGGAGAGGTGTAGGGTTCGCGGATACAGCTGCCGCTCCCGCTCCCGCTCCCGTCGCCGACCACGACGAAACGGAGCAAGACCGCACCAACATTTTTCTTTTCTTTTCTTTTCGGTAGGGAAGTAGTATTCGCTGCGTACCAGCTGCCTTTGCCTCAAATACCATTCCAATTACAACCCCATTTTTTAGAAGGGTTAAACTTATTTAATGAATCATATTGAGTATTATTTTTTTACTTGAGGATGACCATATTTAGGTTTTAGCATCGAGTAAACACTCAAATGGAAGGTTAAAAATGGAATCAACCCATCTCATGTTGCTATATCCTCAAACTAAACACACCTTAGAGTTAGGTTATTTTTAACGTCGACCCTTAAAATGGACGCAATATTTATATTTTATTGATCTGTTCCAATACACGAACACTGATACTAAAGCAGGTAATTTAACCATATTCTATAAAGAATATGTTCATTTAACCATAAGAATTTAATTAGATTTTTGAACATCGGTTTCAATTTCAATGATGGTCGACACAGAACATCGATTTCAATTCCATCGATTGTGCACTTATTTGGGTGGATCTATCCTTGAATGTGCATTTGTTTAAGAAAGATAACACCATAACACTTTCGCTCAAGTAATAACTAATTGATCTTATGATGATGGAGTCAGCCTTGTAAGGACGCATCGAAGGGGAAAATGCACGTTGCATTGCCTTGCGTTCCTGCTATTAAGACGCTTGTGGGTATTAAGTAGGATCCTCTCGACTCTTTTAGCCATTTCGACCGTGCACTTATTTTGTTGGATCTGTCCTTGGTAAGGACGAATTGATCTGGTTAGTTGCAAATAAACCTTAATAACTTTGCATAAATGATTGAATAGTTGCATGAAACATGCAAAAAATTAAAGATGTGTCACTTGATTTTGATCCAAAGATGAAATCCCTAGTAATATATAGTTGGTTGTATTCACCCTTTTATGGAATATTAACCTTCTTTAAATGTAGGATTAACTGTCTTTTATATGTTTTGGATTGCTGCATGATATGAATTGTTAGATGCTCATTCTAAAGACGAGGGTTTAACTAAAGAAGAGTGGGCTACACAGAACCGAGAAGAGCAATCGGAGGGCATATACAAACTCTAGGAACTTATTTGGCAAAAGAGAGCTAGAGAATAATGATTACTTGAGGGAGATGCAAATACTTCATTATTTCATAATGTTTCCAATGGAAGACAAAAAAATGTAATATTGCTTTTTTTAAGGGATTGAAAGACCGAGATGCAATTTTCATGCCATCCCCACTGGTGGACGGTGGTGTGAATCACACACAACCGTTGGGGAACCCCTAGAGGAAGGTATGATGTAGCTAGCAGCAATTTTCTCTCGATTAGAAACCAAGGTGATCAATCTTGTAGGACTTCGAAGATTTCAAGTAGCTGCCCGTCGTTCTGGCACATTCAACGAAGATGAATCTGGACACAAAACACAAACTCTTTCGTCCCCAACCATCTAGCAATTTTGTTAGGCTTCCCGTCTTGATGTTTACGACGGAATCAAATATATGGTGTGATGGAAATAATTAAAAACAAAAAAGTGCAGCAAGAAAATGATGATGAAAAGTAAATAAAAAAGAATTGCAATCAATGGAAAAAAACAATGGACTGGGGCCAATAGTTCACTAGTGGTGTTTCTTCATAAGACGATAAAAATGTTGGGTAAAAAATTACAGCTGAGAAATTGACAGAATTATGAACACACCACGATGCTAATTATGAAAAAAAAATCAAGGTCCTAATCATGTAGGCATTACGTCAAACATATATAGACCGCTATCTAGCTGCATCGTCTATAACTAATAATCCACCTTGAGACCACTATTCAGTGTATCTCTCTGGTATTAAGTTGCAAAAGCAACATACACATGCAATATGCTTGGTACATAATGTAAGCAGCATCTATGAGCAATAAGTAGACATAAACACCGCTATTTTACCCTTAGTAGCAACAACACATCCTCGACCTTAGACGTTTTCGTCACTCATGTGTAAACACGAGGATGCAAGAACCTACTATCGAGCACAAAACTCCCTCTTAGATACATATGCCACTACTTGGGCAAAGTAATCACACATGACGGAGAGCATGCAAGAACACTCAGAACATGTAATAAATATCATATCAAAAGCATGAACAATCTGTTCATAATCTCATAATTCAGCGTATCTTAGCAAACACAATATAGAAATTACATAAAAGATGATCTTGATCATGTTACTCAGCTCACAAGGTCTAGATAAATTAAGCACATGGAGGAGAGACAACCATCTAGCTACTGCTATGGACGCATAGTTCAAGGGTGGCTTGATACGGTGAGGATCTCTCACTCCTCGTTGGTTACCCCAAGTGGAAGGTGAGATATAGCGTAGCAGCAAATTTCCCTCGGTAAAGATACCAAGGGTATCGAACCAGTAGGACTCCAATAGATACAAGAAGGTGTCCCGGCGCTTGACGTGGACCTGCACACAACAACAAATAACTTTGCTCCCAACGAGTACAGAGGAGTTGTCAATTCCTCCGGCCTTGCTGTTTACAAAGGATCAACGCAAGAGATAATAATAGTGGCGACTGAAAGTAAACTAAGGATGTAAACAGTAATGTGAAGATGGACCGGAGTCCCGTGATTTTCACTAGTGATGTCTCTCTCCCAAAAGACTATAAAAGTGCTAGCAAGGTAAACAAATCACAGTTGGGCAATTGACAGAATTATAAAGGCACCGCAATGCTAACTATACTGCAGAGAAAGGAAGGGCTCAAAAGCAATGAGCAGTACGCCAAGGTAAGTAGACCGAAATCCACTACATCTACTACGAATCATCCACCTTGAGATATCTATCCAGAACATCTCGCTGGTATTAAGTTGCGAATCCCACCCAAAGTGTAAACTCAAAGCAACAGACAACTGCATTAAAAGAACTTTGCGTAAAGTAAACAATCCTTGCACCCGCGAGTACAAGCACCGTTAACTGTCGAGGGGACCCACAGGGCAGCCAGGAGGCCCCCTGGTGCGACCTAGGGTGGGGCCGCGCCAGGGACCCTTCTGGAGTCCCTGTGGTGGCCCCCCTCCGCTGCCTTGGTGATTCCGGAAGCTTCCGGGTCGCTGAATTTTTATCTGATTTTTCCGGATTTTTTGGAGCACTTTTAATGGTCAGAAAACCTGAAATACAAAAACAGCAGAAAACAACAACTGGCAGCTGGATGCACTGGGTTAATAGATTAGTCCAAATATGCTCAAAAGTGTATGAAAGTTCAAACAAAACATGGCAAAGTCACACAAAACATGCATGGAGCAAGCAGAAATTATAGATACGTTTGGGACGTATCATGGACTACTCGCACATCACGGGGAGGCAAGCATGGTGGTGTAGAGGCCTACGACGATGATCTTCTTCACCGGCAGGGTGCCGGAGTAGGGCTCCAAAAGCCCTAGGTTGGACTTCATTGCGACAGAAAGATTAATGGATTTTGTAAATTTTCTTCCTGTCCAGATGTTTTTTGGTAAGAAGGAATATATAGAAAAAACGAGAGCGAGGGGGAGGCCCCACGCTCCTAGGCGGGTGGGGGCTCAGCCCCACCCTTGGCCGTGCCCTCTAGCCGCCTAGGGGCTGGGTGGCCCCCTCTTCGGCTCTCTTGTTGTCTCATGTGTTCGTCTCGGATAAAAAAAATACTTATATGGATTTTTAGCAATTTTTGAGAATATTTTTTATGTAGGATTTCTGAAACAAAAAGATAGCAGAAAACGGGAACCGACACTATGCATCTTGTCAGTAGTTTAGTTCCAAAAAATGCCTAAAAGTGATATAAAAGTACGATAAAAGCATGTAGCAATGACACATAATAAGCATGAAACAAGCAAAAATTATTGATATATTCTGGACGTATCAGTAGAGCTCATCGGGGATGCCTCCCAGATTCTTGATCTCCATCGCTTGCATAAGAAACGACCAAATTGAAGGGCCCCAATCCCTTTGGGAATGAGCCATGTTGGCACTATAGCCATGACGTGGATGGGACCGGTGGCAGGTTAGGGCTTTGCCCCCCCCCCCCCCCCCCCCGAATTGCAACTTGAGGGCATCACGGGGGAAGGGGGCGTCAATGTTTTTGAGGAAAGAGCACATCACATTCAACAGGGCGAAAGAAAAATAAAAGGTAAACATATATGATAAATTAGAATCTATAGTAAGGGTTGAAGTCGCCTTTACATCACATATGTGCATGCGTTCAACATTCCACGATGCTTTTAGGGAAGAAAACACTAAATCAAGCATGAAATGCTAAAGTAATTTTTGGTAGCCAACAATGCTATCAACACATGCACAACTTTTAACACTGCATCGATTTCCCCTATAAGCATATGCGTGATGATTCTATGTCATGTCGTCTGGATACAAACGTCTTTGAGGAAAAGTCTGACTTCATTGATCAATTGAATACTATATATTGATGCAAATAGATTGAAACAATAATGAACAACAAAGATCTAGCAGACTAAGGCATAACCTAGTGGCGGGAAGGGGTTGATGCCTTCCCACCCCCAGGTTCGAGGCACGGTACTTGCAATTTGGGGTTTGTTGCACCTATTGAACTGTGAGGGGTTCCCTTATAGTCTTTATATCAAAAAACAACAAAGATCTACAATAAAACTATAAAGAGGCACAACAAGGTTCAGATTTTTCATCTATAGCTTCATCTTTTGCATCTCAACATTTCATTATGTTTTTGATTAAAACATCTTACAAAAGATCAAACATGCACAAGCTGGACTAATTAATCTAAAACTTGTCAACTAAATGAATAAACATGTATCTAGTAAGAGATAACATTGTATCTGCTGGATCGAAGACCGGGAGACGTCGTCATGCATCGTACGTGTGAGGGTCCTCGGAGATGACGCCGATTGTGGCACTTGGAGTCGTGCATGGATGTACACGCCTGAAGGTCAAAGTATGACTACACCAACCACGTTTCTGGGAACATTTCCCGCGTTACAAACTACAACAAGGGTATGTTACTGAATCCTCTCCGTTACAGTATTACTAATAGATAGATCTTGGTTATTGGGATACACTAGCTATGAAAATTTGTTGTTTTCTACTGCGAATCCCATCATCTAGAACGATCATATGAGTTGTGGGAGTTTAGTTACACACACTCAACCTTTATTGCCGATATGTCATCGGAATGCACACATTAACAAAAGATAGCAAAAGATGAAACTAATTAAGCACACTATGGTGTTCATTGGTGTTCTTCCCTCACCTTCCGTTGCTGAGTATGCCTTTAGAGAAGAGTGGAACTAATAGGAACATGTCCTCAACTCTGCTAGCAGACGAGCCTTCTTTGTTGAATTGTCTTATCTCATCAAAATTATGAACTAAGATAAAGAAATTGGATATTATCCATTTTTACCTTGATCATTTTTTATGAGTTATATTATACTTGTAGAAGTGCATGCTCTAACCAATGCAACAAAAAGACCGATCTGATGGAAGAGATTAGGCAATACATTTATATGTCAAAACTCCCCCTCACGTGTGGCTCCCTCAGGCCTAAACGTGGACCGAAAGTGGGCTGCAATTTAAATGCGTCAGCCGGGTCTTGAACTCAAGACCTCTTAGCTCAGATACCATGTAGAAGTGCATGCTCTAACCAATGCAACTAAAAGGCCGATCTGATGGAAGAGATTAGACAATACATTTATATGTCAACACTCCCCCTCACGTGTGGCTCCCTCAGGCCTAAACGTGGACCGAAAGTGGGCTGCAATTTAAATGCGCCAGCCGGGTCTTGAACTCAAGACCTCTTAGCTCTGATACCATGTAGAAGTGCATGCTCTAACCAATGCAACCAAAAGACCGATCTGATGGAAGAGATTAGGCAATACATTTATACGTCAACAGGAGTATCAGCTTACATGATGATTGAAAACCTCAAAAAAATCAATTTTAATTTAGTGATTTTGGATACCAACTCAATTTCCACATGTGTTGGCATATTGTTATCACATCTAAAGTACCAGTTAATTTTTTTTATCTTAGGTATGTAGACATAAAATCCTTGGTTTATGAGAGAAGGTGAAGGGAAAAGATTAGATTCAACCGGCGGATCTTATAAGCACGTCGTCCGTCTGCGCGACCGTCCGATCTGGCCAGATGCAGTGACGCACGAAGCAACTGAGGCGAACCGAACCTTTGCAACAGAGGCTTTGTTGCAAAGGTCCTCTCTTGCAACAGAGCATCTGTTGCAAAACTCGCAGCGGTGATGGAAAAGAAACTCGCAGCGGTGATGGAAAATAATTCTTTTTTTAAAGAAGGTCCTTTGCAACAAAGCTTGTGTTGCAAAGGTGCGATTGCAACAAAATCTCTGTTGCAAGGCTCGCAGCGGTGGTTGAGGGAAAAAAATACACGAGGTTCTTTGCAATAGAGGTTATGTTGCAAAGGTTCAATTGCAACGAAGCCTCTGTTGCAAAGACTCATTACCTCTTGCACGTTCGATCGGATGGATCGGACGGTTGCTAAACCGGCGGATCTTTTCTAAACAACGTCCGGCAGACGCGTAGCGTCGCCCGAAGGTGAAAATCCTTTTGTCAAGCAGTAGCCAACTTTTATAAACAATAGTTGTGAAATCTCATGATATATGCTAGAAACTATCTCCAAAATACAAGTGTCTTCAATTTTATTTTAGAAACACTCAAGACGCGTGTTTTTTGTATTAAGAGAAAGGAGGGCATAGATCAATCGTTGCAAAATCCTATGAGCAACTTAGCAAATTACTCCGTACGAGCTTATCCGAGATTTCATCGTTGCATTTGCAAACATGCCTGAGATTACAAGTATAATGATGGATCACACCAAGAACATGACTATCTTGTTTGAGGTTGCTTAAGAAGCTAAGACTGCTTAACGCGCATAAGCAACGAGCAACATAATGGCGGCATCCCAAGCCAAGCCAAGCCATGCAAACGTTACGTGCAACGACGACCCGATGAGACCAGCCGTTTCTCCTCGGGTCAAGCGACCCGTTCAACCGACCGCATGGCTCACGTGACAGCAGCTCCGCTTCTCCTGCAACAAAGACAAAAGTCCGATCCCCTCTCTATCCGTAATGTTTTCAATGCCCACCCCGCTGACTCACACGGGACAACGTTCTCCCGCTGACACCGGGGCCGGTCGCAAAGCGCAATTGGTGGAGCCCGTAATACTTTCTGCACACACATACCTACCCTAAACGCAGCGATGGGAGCAGTGGGGCACACATGTCATTCTGATTTCAGCTGTCGCGTAAGGCGGATGTAAGGTGATAAAAGGGGGGTTTGGTGGTCCAACGGCCCGCCACGACGCCCGGCCCACCGACCACAGAGAGAAACCCACTCCCAGGGGAGGCCAGGGCCGAGGGAGCTTCAGCATTTCCGCCGCCTCCACCCCTTGGATCGCGCCAGCGTGTCCTCCCGAGAGGGGCGGGCCGTCGGATCCGGGGTATAAGTAAGCACGCGCACGCGAGCCGTGCCTATTCCTGTACTTGCCTCCCCGACCACCTCCCCCGCTTGGTTTTGGTTCCACGATTCCATTCCAGCGCAGGACGGCGGGACGCGCGAGGCGGAGGCGGAGGCGGAAGGGACGGGAGCGCGCACGCGGCCTCTCGCTCTAGCTAGGGTTCGTCCGCTCTCCCTCTCTCTCCCTCCCTCCCGCCCCCTCTCTATTCCGGCCGAATCGATCGACCCTAGCGCTGAGCCGCCGCCCGAATGCCGCAGGAGGAAGCCCCGGAGACCGCGAGGTGGTGGAGGCGGAGATGACGGCGCCGCGCGGTGGCAGGGATGAGCCATCGTCGACGGCGTCTGCCGCCGCCGCCGCCGCTTCGATGACCGAGCCCAACACGCCGACGTCGGCGCACACGTCGGGGCTGAACCGGCGCGGGTCCAGGGGCGCCGCCCTGGCCGCCTTCTCCATGGAGGTCTTCGACAACGAGGTGGTGCCGTCCTCGCTCAGCAGCATCGCCCCGATCCTGCGCGTCGCCGCCGAGATCGAGCCCGAGCGCCCCCGCGTCGCCTACCTCTGTAAGTTCGTTGCACCACGAAACCGTCCGCGCGTCGCGTCGCGTGCCTATTTTGGGAGATTTTGGACGCCTTTCCGGTACAGCTTGGCGCATTTGGTGTACCGGACGAAACAGGCAACTCGTGTTGATATGTTTGGAGATTCATAAATGTCGCCCAGCCCGTCTAGTGTTTACTAGTATTTGGGAGGTTTTGTGCCCCACGAATCTCGAAAAATCCCTGCCGCGTGCGTCGGCTATCGTTTTTTCGTTTCCGGTCTGCTTTGATTGGTACTCCGCCTCATCTGGGAGTACGAGTTTAAGGGGGGCATTTCTGAGATTCTCCGCGTATGTTGGTTTTGCTGCGTTAGCTAGATCCTTGGCTTTGATGTTTCTTCCTTACTCGTGAGGCTTCTCTTCTGTATGCACAATTCGTATCAGATGAGATCACTAGTTTTTGCGAGGGCAGATTAGATTTAGTTGAGGCCGTTTCCAAATTCCAAATTCTCCCTCGATTGTGTTGCTTTTGCTCGAATTTGGTGTATATTTAGTACTTGCTGGTTTCGTCTGAATCGTTCTAGGTTAGGATAGCTTTGCTTGTCGGTTAGTTAATTTGAACTGTTGGATGGCATATATCAGGTAGCTCGAGTGGGTTCAGCTGTTCCTCTATGCGAGATTTCTCCGCGTGTGTTGATCTGGATATACATGCTGCGCTAGATTTAGGACTTCGTGTGTTTTATCATTCTTCAGTAGCTGATTTTGAGTGCAGAGCCGCAGATTTGATTCATTTTACGTCGTGTCTGACATTTCCCCCTCGTTTTGATTGAATTTGAGCGGTTCTCTGTGTTTTAGAATATGACAGCTTTGCTCCACCGGCCTTGTTGGGAAGTGCATATCACGTAGCACGAATGGGTTCTTCTGGTTTTAGCCCTTTATTCAGAGTCTCACGTTGATCTGTTTCTCTGCGAACTAGGTCGTTTCTATGCCTTCGAGAAGGCGCACAGGTTGGATCAGAACTCCGTAGGCCGTGGCGTCCGGCAGTTCAAAACGTCCCTGCTTCAACGCTTAGAGAAGGTGTGAGACATCCCCCCTGCCTGTCCGTTTGCTTCCATAATTTCTGCATGATCTAGCTGACTTGGGGTACAGAGGGGTTTGTTTTGTTAGCTTGATATACATTTCAATTTGCTCATGTTCCCGTGCTGGTTTTGACTTGCCTGTGACTCAGTGACTGTATCTTGCCTTCGTAGTTATAGTATGCAAATCTTTGAATTGTTATTCCTACTACTATCTTAGCTTAGCTTTAAATGCTTGCATTATATATAGCTAATACACAAGAGTTTGTTTGGCTAATATAGTGCTCCGAGTTACATGTTGTCCAAGTGCTCATAAACCAAAGGGCAATATGCAACATGCATGCAGTCTAAGCCGTGAAAGTATCTGCATACTGTTCACTTTGTGTTGTACTATATATCTTGCAGATACACGATCTTTAACATGAAGTTTAGTTCAATGCATATTTGTTTCATGATAAGATTTACGTTCTCACATACAAAATCAATATACATGACGTAGAAAGCATGTAGTCAAACTTATCTATCTTTGCGACACTTATTATGGATCGGAGGGAGTACTATTTAGTTTTTCGGGATAGAAACTATACCAGTAGAATTGTATTGCAAATAGTTCCACCATATATTATTTTTACTTGCATGTTGTTCACTGAAGATTGCAAATGCAAAACATTACTCCCTCCGATCCATAATAAGTGTCGCTCATTTTGTGCTAATGAGCGACACTTATTATGGATCGGAGGGAGTATCTAATTTAGAATGCTGGGAGTATTTACTATTTGATTAGTGATAAAGTGATAACTGCCGATGGTCAATCTGGATATTTTATTGTATGTGATGGCCATGTTGGAGTTTTCTGATCAGCCAAGCAAACCTGCAAGCCTACTTAATCCTATCTGATAGATAAAGAACATCGTCCAGTAATAGAATGTTGTGCTTCGCGCTAATGATTTGGTTTCAAAGTCACAATTCAAAACTAAACCTCCAGTGAAGATTTTACATTTCTTTCATGTATCTGTTGGGGAAGGGCATGAGGTAAGCTGACTTCAGATTATACCATCCTCTCATGATTCGTCTTAATTGATCAGTATCTTTATCTTATGATAAATTCTTGTTTGTTAGAGATAAAATGAGGTAGCTACATTCTCATCTGCGCTTACTTAGTTATTTTTTCAGATGGTTCATTTCAAATTTACCACTATGTCGTTTCCTGCTTGAAATGGCAAGAAAATGTAGAAATAGGGGATAAGGGGAAGGAACAGAGAGTTAGGGTTATCTCTATTTTCAAATCAGCCTTTTCATAACTTACTCTTGAAATCCAAAGATCTTGCCTTAAATTTTTATCCTTTTACTCTTATGCAATCTAATAGGACAATAGTCCCAGTCTCTCGAAGCGATTGAAGAAAAGTGACGCCCGTGAAATTGAGAGTTTCTACCAACAATATTATGAGAACTATGTCCGCACCCTCGACAAAGGGGAACAAGCCGACAGGTAATTCCAAATCTCTAACCTATATTACAATCTCCTCTATAATTCCCAATTCCCAACCCCTGTCCATCACAAACCCGTTCCCATGTCATTGTCGCCTGCAGGGCTCAACTTGGGAAGGCCTACCAGACGGCCGGAGTCCTCTTCGAGGTGCTCTGCGCCGTCAATAAGAACGAGAAGGTTGAGGAAGTTAACCCCGAGGTTTGTGCTGACTCCAGTCATTTTGTCAATAGAAATTTAGGTTCCTTCTAATGCAACGATTTTCTCTAAATTTCCTCTGCACAGATTATACGCTTCCACCGAGAGGTACAAGAAAAGAAAGACATCTACGCGCCATTCAATATTCTCCCCCTCGATGCAGCCAGTGCATCCCAGTCCATCATGCAGCTGGAGGAGGTATGTACGACTCACAACAATGTAGCCTGTTTCCTCAAAAAAGAACAGTTGCATCATGTACTGGTTTAACGAAAGAAACTTGACGTGGACATCGAATGCATCATTAACAGATCAAAGCATCAGTCGCAGCTCTGAGGTACACACGGGGCTTGACCTGGCCTTCTGCATTCGAGCCGGAAAGGCAGAAAGGGGGTGAGCTCGATTTGCTGGATTGGCTGAGGGCTATGTTTGGTTTTCAGGTCTGCTACCCACTCCAGTGAACCAATTTCGAGTGGCCCATTCTATTACTAAGCTAATACCAGCTTATCTTTTTTGTGCAGAGGGACAGTGTCAGGAATCAACGGGAGCATTTGATTCTCCTCCTCGCTAATGTGCATGTTAGACTTGAGCCAAAGCCTGAACCACTTAGCAAGGCACACTCTATCAACATTGACTCCTTTTTTTAGGGAACTATCGATATCCACTTTGACAGCTTGAACTACTGAATATCAATGCGATAAGCATAAGATCAATGGGTATTCCACTCACAGAAATGTGGTGGTAGCTTTTGATAGAACATATAGCCTGTTTACTCGATTAGCTTTATATATAAAGCGGGGTGAGAGCCTGTTTCAAGGCTTTTGATAGAACAGGATATTTGTTTCAATTTAGTCATTTACAAAAGTAAATTTATTTCATTGGATTACTAGCCAATAATTATGTTCAACACTACGTTGTGATTGTTGGTGTACCTTGCCATAGCATACACACACAGTTTTTTTTCATATCACTTTTGACTTCCATATTCTTGACATTAGTTGCTGGACTTTAGTGCAACTACCTGCAAAAATGCCATCTGACTTTATTGACCTTCCGTCACATGTTGAAGATTATTAACATGAGATTCAATTGATTAAACTTGCATTCTTCTGAATCAAGTGCTTAGCTAAATACTGTTAATTACACCTTCCATTTGCCATGCTTTCCTTTTCTCCTATTTGTTCATCGCCGCTTGTTGTTTGACCTCATCTATTCTTTCACTCTGAAACAGCTAGATGACCGGGCTGTTGATGTAGTGATGAACAAGTTATTTAACAACTACAAGAAGTGGTGCAAATTTTTATCACGAAAGCATAGTCTAAGGTATATAATTCCTTTAATTATTTTCCTCTTTATGTACATAATTGTGCTGATAATTTTGCAACTGCAGAAATCCTCCGGGTGCACAGCAACTGGAAGTTCAACAAAGAAGAATTTTGTACCTAGGTCTTTATCTTCTCATCTGGGGTGAATCAGCAAATATCCGGTTTATGCCAGAGTGTCTTTGCTACATTTTTCACAATGTAATTTGCACAATTTTATTTATTAATCTCAAGTGCCAAAGCTCATTGCAAGAATATAACTGTGAACGATATCTCTCGCTGTGTTCAGATGGCATATGAGTTGCATGGACTGCTTGCGGGAAATGTTAGTATTGTGACTGGCGAAAATATCAGACCATCTTATGGTGGGGATGAGGAGGCTTTCTTAAAGAAAGTGGTCACACCTATCTATCGTGTCATCAGAAAGGTACTTCGATTAATCACCATTACCTGAAATTCCAAATTAGTTCATTCTACATATAATTGTGGTGGTATTTCAGGAGGCAGGAAAAAGCCAACATGGAAAAACACCACATTCAGCATGGTGTAATTATGATGATCTAAATGAGTACTTCTGGTATGTTTACAGCTGTATTTTCTGGTCACATGCTGACACAGTGACACCCCTTTTCACATTTTCTCTGATAGATCCTACTCTGTTTCAGGACACCTGACTGTTTCTCACTAGGATGGCCAATGCGGGATGACGGTGACTTCTTCAAATCGGTGCAAGATTCAAGGCCCGTAGCAGTGGTACAATTCGATATCAGTCTGTCAGTATTTCTTCCAAAGACTTTGATCAGGATAGAATATTGATAAATAACTATTTATAGGCTGGAAGCTCGTCGCCGAAGGGTTCTTGTAAAGGCACAGGGAAGACAAATTTTGTAGAGACAAGATCATTTTGGCACATCTTTCGTAGTTTCGACCGAATGTGGACCTTCTATCTATTGGCTCTACAGGTACTGGTGCAGAATTTTCTCTGTAATATGGTTTGACACTCAGGAATGTGAATCCTATAAATTATTAAATTGAACAGGTAATGCTGATTTTTGCTTGGAGTGAATATTCAGTGGCTCAAATCCTTCGGAAGGACCTCTTATATTCTTTATCAAGCATATTTGTCACAGCAGCATTTCTACAGTTCCTCCAAAGTATGTTTCCCATTTCAAATACATGTTTCTATATACATGGCCTTTTTCTGAAGCATGTAATGTTTTTTTTTTGAGAAATGGAAATTTTATTACAACAGGTGATAAAGGTTGCATAATTTTGTTCCCTTTATGTATGTACTACCTTCTGCTTTTGTCAATGGCATTATCATAGGACTATGTTAAGCTAGGATACAGTGATATACTTTTCTCAGTTGAAAGCAACTGGCAAGACCATTCATATAGATATCTGCAACTTTATGATCTCTTCTCATATGCATTAAACTAGTGTTACTATATCAAGAACTCACGTTCTTGTGATGCTCTCCAGTCTGGAACTTTTCTGGTCTTTTGAGGGTTCTGGTGCAATACAAATTCGTCGTGCAAAAGTAAACTGATATTATCTTTAATTGATGGCAGGTATTTTAGACCTTGTTCTAAACTTCCCTGGTCACATTAGATGCAAGTTCATGGACGTCGTGAGAAATATTCTGAAGATAGTAGTTAGTGCCGTGTGGGCTGTGATTCTTCCGTTTTTCTACATCAGCAGTGCAGCAAAAGTCAATTTACCGTTGAAAGATCTGGAAAAGTGGTTAGGTTATGCGAAAGGAGTGCCACAACTATATCTCCTGGCTGTGGCGGTGTACCTGATACCTAATATCATTAGTGCAGCCCTCTTCATGTTTCCGATGTTCCGAAGGTGGATAGAAAGCTCGGATTGGCATATTGTTAGACTTCTACTCTGGTGGTCTCAGGTATTCAATTGAATCCATTTTTTGTTTGTTTATTTATGTTTATTATGAGTAAATCACCTCTTTTAAATATTCATTTCAAAATTTCTGTCATGAGGCAATTCTTAGTAAGGTAATGCGTGATAAAATGGAACTGTATTTTGTAGAATAAATTTGATCACAGCATGCCATGTCTTCTTTCCGTCATGGATTTTAAATAATTTGGTTAAAATCCTGAAAGAGATTATTTATTTGATGATTTATAGTTGAATAATCTGTAAGCAATCTTCGAATGCAGACTAATCAACTCCAGGTAGGGTATTGTTCTTTACATGCTAATTACTTGCCAGTTGTCTTGATATCCTGGCATTCCCAAGTACAGCTTATTGTTTGTCTTAGTATCCTAGAGGATTGAGAAACTGATAAAATTGTAAACTGTAACTTGCAAGAAGGGAAAATAATCCAATGCTTCTGATGCCAGGGTGGACATTATCCTATCATTTTGTCATTAGATTGAAAAAAGCACAGTATGTGTAGTTGAGAAGTTTTCACTTCTCTGACAATATGTGTTCAACTGAACACAGTAAACAAATTGCTGGCTAAGTAATGAAAATGATGGACAAAACGGGGTGGAAACCGTGAACACAATAGAAGTATTTAGTATGCAATGCGTGGAAATGAAATAATTGGACGAATTTCCTGGATCATAAGGCGCTGCACATTTATTTATTTTCTATATTTATTTCTTGTACGGATTGCTACAGTACATTAATGGCATGTTCATTTAAGGTTCTTTTTTTCCCTGGTTCTAGCTGCATTTCCTTGTTCTGCCCACACTAATTGCATAAATAACTGCAGAAACGAATTTATGTTGGCCGTGGAATGCATGAAAGCCAAGCTTCTCTTTTTAAGTAAGTTACCCTGTTCTATTTTTCTTCCATTGTGGCTTTATTATGCAGAAAAACTCAATTCTGTTCTATTCAACTGAAAAGGTACACAGTATTCTGGCTTTTGCTGCTATGCTCGAAGCTTTCCTTCAGTTACTTTGTCCAGGTAAGTTCTACGCTAGTTATTTGCAAGCATACTTTGAATTTGTTTCAGATTGATCTGAAGCCATTTAATTTGCAGATACAACCTCTTATAAAGCCGACCAAGGATATAATGAGTGTCCATAACATTCGTTATGAGTGGCATGAATTCTTTCCAAACGGTAATTCAATTGTTTTTTCGGTCCTTCTTTGTTGTGGAACCCATTTTTTACTGATAATCTGTTGCCTTTTCAGCATCATATAATATTGCTGCTATCCTCTCACTCTGGGCCCCTGTTCTGTTGGTATGCGATTATCCAGTTTGCTAGTGCAGTGCCTACTCAACTTACGTATTGGCTGAAAATTAGCTACATTATTCATATATGTTTTGAAATTGTATTCCAAATCCTGATTTCTCAACTATAATACCTTTTATTCTTGTAGGTCTATTTGATGGATACACAGATATGGTATGCCATCTTCTCTACCATATCCGGCGGTATGTCTGGGGCACTTGGACGACTTGGGGAGGTAACAATAAATCTGAACTATTCTCCGTAACCTGTTGTTTTGCTTTATAGTTAGAACTTAATGACCACAAGTGTACCAGTATATCTTACACAGAGCGCACCTCACGATTGATGGATTGTTAAGGGGCAGTTTTGTATATTGAGTAAACTGAGTGTGTTGAGGTCTCAGTCAGTTGCATAAACCAAATAGCTCTTACTTTATAAACGTAACAGCGGCCTATATAGAAGGTACTACAGTTGTATACAGAATATTTTGTTTTGGGAAACTTAGCGAAGTGTTTTTTAATAAGTGGAAATTGCCTTTTGTTTTTTGCAGCCTGAGAATTCAGAATAAATTACATTGTATTATAATAGTAATGATAAGTTGATATGTGGAAGTGTATTCACAAGGAAAATGGACTATTCATTTTCTAGGAGGCTCCTTTGGGAGTAACACTTCACTCTCGTTTCTGTTATGCTCATTTACTAAAGGGCTTTATTGCCGTAAGTTACAGGACAACCTTTTTTATATTCATGAAATGAAGCAAAAATAATAATAATACTGGTGGCTTGGTGCATGTACAATTGGATATTCTCCTTTTTAACTCTCAACATTTTTGTACTAGCCCTGCCTTTTTTTTACTTTTTCATTGCCCTTCGGCATTGTGTAACTTCCAACTGATCTAGTTTCTGATGGAGTTTTTACAATGTACTAGATTCGAACACTAGGAATGCTGAGATCACGATTTCACTCTTTGCCTGGAGCCTTCAATACATATTTGGTACCATCAGATAAAGGAAGAAACAGACGTTTTTCACTCTCAAAGCGCTTTGCTGAGGTAACAAATGACAGTAACAACAATTATTGTCATGATTTCACTTATAACCCCCTGAAAAATCATAATATAATGAAGAGTTTAATGTACAGGTTTCCCCCAACAAGAGAACTGAAGCTGCCAAGTTTGCTCAACTGTGGAATGAAGTAATTTGCACTTTCCGCGATGAAGATTTTATAAGTGATAAGTGAGGCCCTTAGACCATGTTCACCTAGAAAACCTTTTCATTGCAATGCAGATAATGGACTTTTTGGTATGCAGGGAGATGGACCTATTGGTGGTTCCATACTCGTCAGACCCAAGCCTAAAATTGATGCAGTGGCCATTGTTCTTGCTTGCTAGCAAGGTTTGACAGAACAAATAAAAATTGTCCACTCTACCTTATTACATATTTGTGTTTAACTCTTACAGGAAATCATTTTGATTGAACATTTGCAGATACCTATAGCCTTAGACATGGCAGCACAATTTAGACCGAGAGACAGTGATTTATGGAAGCGTATATGTGCAGACGAGTATATGAAATGCGCTGTAATTGAGTGCTACGAGTCTTTCAAACTTGTTCTTAATTTTGTGGTGGTTGGAGAAAATGAAAAAAGGTATCTTCTAATACTTTCATTCTGCACACTGTTTCATATATCTCTATGAGAAACGTATTCGTGTTGTTTGTTGTAGCTTTTAGGTATGCAATTTAATGATAACACTAGGAAATAAATACTTACATCCTAAATAGACAGTGTGTACTATTTTCTTCAAAAAAATCGGGACTGGTAACTCATTGGATTTTTTTTGCCCGCACATTACCTTTTATCTATTGACAAATCCTTGCCCCACTTCAGAGCAAGACAGGGCCACCCAGGAAATCATTTGTTTCATTACAATATGATCAAAACATTCTTGATAACTACTCTTCCTGTTGATCATAAACTGGGAAAAGCGTAGGGACAAGTATTTTTGAAAAAATAAAGTGGTCAGACATGGCTGGATATTCTTGGAGTAGTTTGAACATGCAACGTTTTAATTCTTAGTAATGATGCAAAAAGCAGCATGAGCATATTACTAAAATCTACAATCCTATATGGTAATGGGTTTGTGAGTCCAAGATTATACATTACTTTTGCCATTAATATATAACTGGCTAGTTGCTTATGGCTGCACATAATCACTTCCAAATTTAAGAATCAAGTTTTTCAAAATTGAATTACGGAGGACTTCCAAGCACCTTCATTGTGCAAGATACATGGAAGGGAAACCATGATTGGTTGTAATTGCTAATTGTGCAACGTCTGTTAGGTAGGCAGCCTAAGTACTACTGAAGGCATCTGTGCATCCATCTTTCATGTTAGTTGGCTTATTGGGCTACATTGCCTTTTATCATATGTATCTTATAATGTATGCTCGCTCTTGTCTTGATCTTCTACTGACATTTTTCTTCATTAATTTCAACAGGATTATTGGCATTATAATCAAAGAGATTGAAGCTAACATCGCAAAGAACACATTCCTTGCAAATTTTAGAATGAGCGCACTGCCAGTCCTTTGCAAGAAGTTTGTGGAGCTTGTATCCACCTTGGTAAGCAATGTTGTTACTTCTACGGAACACCAATCCTATTTGAAGATTGCATTTCTTGATCTTTTTGTAGACAAGTATCAATCACAGTTATTTCTAAGATTATGTGACCACATCTGCAGAAAGAAAGAGAGACCTCAAAATTTGATAATGTAGTACTGTTGCTTCAAGACATGCTGGAAGTGATCACGAGGGATATGATGGTCAATGAGATCAAGTAATATATTTTGCACTCATGATAATCATACATGTGCCTTGTCACAGAAACTGATGACTTTATTTTTTAACTTGTGTTGTTTACAGAGAACTAGCTGAATTTGGTCATGGGAACAAGGATTTAGTTCCAAGAAGACAACTTTTTGCAGGCACGGGCACAAAGCCTGCAATTGTTTTCCCTCCACCAATTTCAGCACAGTGGGAAGAACAAGTAATAACATCACATTCTTGTTTGGCTTTTGTTACAAAGAAGGTTCACTAACTTCACCTATCTGCAGATTAAGCGCCTGTACCTTCTTTTGACTGTTAAAGAGTCGGCAATGGATGTGCCTACAAATCTTGAAGCCCGCCGGAGAATATCATTTTTCACTAATTCACTATTCATGGAAATGCCACGTGCACCTAGAGTACGCAAAATGCTCTCTTTCAGGTTTGTCTCATATACAAACTTTTCAACATATTGCAGTGTTGTATATTTCTCTAAATATACAGCAGCATAAAAAAATCATAATGTCCAGCTAAATTAGCTGGATTCATTGGATTCTGGCAGCTACTGGTTAATGGTCCTTTTACTGTTCTTCTAAATTTTAATATATTTTATATCCGCTTGTCAAGAAATATTTTTGGCTTAATCATGATATGTTCTTAACCATGATCATTGTGAAAGAATAGAAATCATGAATATTTTGGGCGTGCAATTGTGAATATGTGCTAGTTTGCAGAGGAAAAGCACTGTTAAGACCAGGGGAGAAGTTTATCAATGTTGGGATTTTTAACTGAAACTGTTGCTGTTTGACGAATTCGTATTTAATTTATACGGTCAGTTTGTTTAGGATTTTTTATTTATTACGAGCTGTTATTTTGATCACTGTTATCGTCATCGTAATCTCTTGCTGTCATTTGATGTGTCATAATAGAAAATGGAAGTATGAGTGGTGCCATAATAGTGTTGAGTTGATTTTGAAACCTTCTTGAGTGTATGTAACTCTCATTGTCTCAGCAGATTTGCTGCCCCTTTTGGTATTAAGTAACTACAGACTCTAGTCTCGAGTCTTGGGCAGTTAACTCAATGGAGCCATGATCATACTAGAACATAAGTTTATCTTCAGTTTTGATCAGACTTTATTTAAATTTGCATTATATTACTCCTGATTCTGTACTCATCAGCTCATGTTCGCTCAATGGTAACAAAAAAATAATATAAATCCCTTCTGTTTTGGGAAACATATTTTGTACACAGAAGCATTGAACTCCCACAATGTCTGGCAGATGCACTCTGAACTCATTTGTTACTTGTACATCTGGAGGCCTGTATAAAACCTCACTGTGTAACCCATCTTGAAGTGCATCCATAATCAAAACAATAATGCCTACTCCAGAAATATAATAACAGTTCACAACAACAAATATCTGATAAACAACTTAGTATGTTTAAATTTGGTGTGTGATCATAAGAGTTTCAGTGTAAAAGATTGTGTCTAGATGATTCTTATGACACTTTGTTCTTCACAGTGTAATGACACCATATTACAGTGAGGAAACTGTATATTCGAGAAATGATCTTGATCTGGAGAATGAGGATGGTGTATCAATTATATTCTACCTACAGAAGATCTTTCCAGGTTCCTTTCCTGTTTGATGTGTTTTGATGCCTAAAGTTCTTTATAAATTTGATTGCCAGGTTTTTTTTATCTTACATTCTTCATAATTCTCGTAATAGATGAATGGAATAATTTCATGGAAAGAATTAATTGCACAAGAGAAAGTGAAGTTTGGGGGAATGAAGAAAATGTTCTTCAACTTCGCCATTGGGCCTCGCTCAGAGGGCAGACACTCTGTCGAACAGGTACTTTGGCCATACTCATCAACCTTGTCAAATATGGATCATTAGGTCGATTCCGTGTTACATCTTTTCTTATTGTGAACAGTTAGAGGTATGATGTATTATAGGAAAGCCTTGAAGCTTCAAGCATTCCTAGACATGGCTTCTGAATCTGGTAAGCTTCTTCGACTTCCAAGTTGAGCATCCCTCTTTCGTACTTCCTCAGTTCCTCTGTTCATTAACATAAGATGTTTTAGTGAACAGAGGTAGTACCTTTCATAAATAGTTCCTGACTTTATATAGTAGAATTTAGGTGAAATTTCTGGATGAGTTGATCCCTTATACCATCCGCAATATGTTCAAAAAGGGTGATCTTAGGGATTATTTTCAGAATGAGATGAATAGATATTTTTTTATTAGGTACCACCAAGAGAGAACTAGGTCTACACGCTGTAGCATCTTTTTAGAAGTTAGACCCACTCATATGACACCTGGAAGGGGTCTACACACTGAGGATGCTCTCAGGATCCTCACACCCTTATATATATATATATAACTCAAACTGGGCTTACGATGGACTCATACATGGACCCCCATGGTTCTCCAACAGACTATTCTAAACTCCATTAGGGATCTCCTGCCACTTATATTGGACACTGAGATGAACTGTCTGACACCCTGTTTTATTTGCAGAGATATTAGAAGGCTATAAAGCCATTGAAGATCCCGCAGAGGAAGAGAAGAAAAGCCAAAGATCTCTGTCTTCTCAACTTGAAGCTATAGCAGATATGAAATTCACATACGTTGCTACATGCCAGATCTATGGAAATCAGAAACAGTCGGGTGATCGACATGCAACTGATATTCTGAACTTGATGGTGAAGTAAGTGATCTGAATGATCTATTCTAGAAAATAATATACAGCATTTGGCCAATTGCAAGATACACCATGTCTACCCCAATAAACAAAATGTTTTCTTGTACAATTGTTTGGAGACTGCGTGTCTCAGTTATGTTTATACTGTAGTCCACATTTAATTGATAATGACATGTTCCTTGAGGTGAAATTACTGAACTTGCTTGTTTTATTCAAATTATTATTTCCCTCTTTGCAAAGTAATTTCAGTTTGAATTTGAAACTACAGTTATCCTGGGCTCCGTGTGGCATACATTGATGAAGTTGAGGAGAGGGATGGGGAGAAGGTGCAAAAGGTCTTCTATTCGGTGCTAGTAAAAGCTCTTGACAATCATGATCAGGTAATCATTTTTCCTGAAGCAAGTTCAAACTTTCATTTTGGATATGATTTAAAACTCAATACTCAGTAATGTGTATGTACTTCTTTGATCTGTGAAGGAAATATACCGCATCAAATTGCCAGGGCCAGCAAAATTAGGTGAAGGGAAACCAGAAAACCAAAATCATGCAATCATTTTTACCCGCGGAGAAGCTTTACAAACTATAGATATGAACCAGGTGAACTTCAGTACATTTTCAGTAAGTATGTTGCATTCTGTCTTTTTTACTTATTATTATTATAATTATCAATGCTGTTTAGGACAATTATTTGGAGGAAGCTTTAAAAATGCGGAATTTGCTGGAAGAATTTAATGAAAGTCATGGTGTTCGTCCTCCAACAATTCTTGGAGTACGTGAACACATATTCACCGGAAGGTGTGTTTTAAGCTTTGTACTCCCTCCGATCCATAAAAAGTGTCGCCCACTTAGTACAAAGTTTATACTAGCTTAGTACAAAATGAGCGACACTTTTTATGGATCGGAGGGAGTAGTAGTTTTTACTTAGTTTTCCTTGTCAAAATTGCAAATCAGTGCCTAACATCTGACATTGCTGGATTGTAGTGTGTCATCTCTTGCCTGGTTTATGTCAAACCAGGAAACCAGCTTTGTGACAATAGGACAGAGGGTTCTTGCCAACCCATTGAAGTAAGTCTGAATCGCTTTGATTTTTCCTATTAGAATTAAGTCTAATCCATATTATTATACGGAATATTTAGTGGCATTTATATGTTGCAATACGAAGTAGGGAGCACTGAGCATCTGTGGTGACTATCTCTTAGCAAAATAAAATAAAATCTGAATGAGTGCTTATGTTTTTCGTCCCGTCCTTGAAATGCACACATGTTTGTTGGAGATTAGAAGCAATAAGGTCATAAATAAATATTAAAATAACTAAATGCTGTTTCCTGGAACTTCCCTGGCATAAAATCTCTTGAGGCTACACAATGTCGTCAATTTAAAGTGTGTATTGTGGTGTAAGTGCTTTATATCTGACATGCTGTTTCCTGGAACTTTCCTGCATCAAAGCTTTTCAAGCTAAACAACGTCGTCAATTTAAAGGGTGTATTATGGTCTAAGTGCTGTATATCTGACATGCCTGTCATGAAAGATTTTCGAGCTAAACAATGTCGTTAATTTAAAATGTGTATCATTGTCTAAGTGATGTATATCTGACATGCTGTTTCCTGAAACTTTCCTGGTATCAGAGCTTTTCAAGCTAAACAATGTTGTCAATTTAAAGTGTGTGGTATTACCATTGGTCGTTCCTATGTATCTGACATTTTGTTTTCTGTGCAGGGTACGTTTTCACTATGGACATCCTGATGTGTTTGATAGGATTTTTCACATTACAAGAGGTGGAATTAGCAAGGCATCATGTGGTATAAACTTAAGTGAAGACATTTTTGCTGGTATGTGCTTCTCCATCTATTCTAACTTTTACCTGTGGATTTTGGGGGTAAATTCTGAATGGATATGTCCCTTGGATGTCCACATCCTCATATATGTAACTCAAAGTGGGTTTGACAACTGATCCACACATGGGCCCATATGGGCCTCCAACAGACTACTCTAAACTATATTAGGACACTGATGCTACTCTTATCTAACACATGAACCTCACATTCCAACATTTCCCATTTCTTCTCTTGGACAAAACAAACATAAAATTTCTTTTTCAGGTTTCAACTCAACTCTGAGGCGAGGAAATGTCACCCATCACGAGTATATTCAAGTCGGGAAAGGACGTGATGTTGGGTTAAATCAAATTTCACTCTTTGAGGCCAAAGTGGCATGTGGCAATGGAGAGCAAGTGCTTAGCAGAGATATCTACCGTTTGGGCCACCGCTTTGACTTCTTCCGAATGCTCTCATGTTACTTCACAACCGTTGGATTTTATGTCAGCTCAATGGTACGAAACATCTGCATGCATCACATTTTTCTTGATTTTCCATCATGCATGTTTTTTGATGTTCTTGTTATCGTGCAGATGGTTGTCATAATAGTCTACGTCTTCTTGTATGGAAGGCTTTATTTAGCATTAAGTGGACTTGAGTTTGCAATTATGAAGCAAGCACGAATGAGAGGCAACCGTGCTCTTCTGGCAGCTATGGGGTCCCAATCTATTGTGCAGCTAGGTCTTTTGATGGCCTTACCCATGTTTATGGAGATTGGACTGGAAAGGGGTTTTAGAAGCGCCCTGGGGGATTTCATCATCATGCAACTTCAGCTATGTGCAGTATTCTTTACCTTTTCCCTCGGGACAAAATCACATTATTTTGGCCGCACAATCCTCCACGGCGGTGCAAAATATAGAGCAACTGGCAGAGGCTTTGTTGTTCGCCATGTAAAGTTTGCTGAAAATTATAGAATGTATAGCAGGAGCCATTTTGTGAAAGGACTTGAGCTCATGTTACTACTTGTAGTGTATGAACTGTATGGTGATGTGGCTACAGATTCCACTGCCTATGTTCTGCTGACATCATCTATGTGGTTCTTGGTAATCACATGGCTGTTTGCTCCATTCCTCTTCAACCCATCAGGATTTGAATGGCAAAAGGTGGTGGATGATTGGGACGATTGGAACAAATGGATAAGCAGCCGTGGCGGGATTGGTGTGCCGGCCAATAAGGCTTGGGAGTCCTGGTGGGAAGAGGAGCAGGAACATCTGCTGTCAACAGGCTTAGTGGGCCGAATATGGGAAATCATATTATCTTTCCGATTCTTCATGTTTCAGTATGGTATCATGTACCATCTGAATATCGCTAATGGCAACAAAAGCATATCTGTAAGTCGTCCTTCATTTGAGCTATTTTACAACTCTACTCGAACTAAATGAATTTCATGAGACTGTTTACTAATACAATTTCGTGACTGTCCCTTCCAAATTTGATTTTGTGGCTTCAGGTTTATGGCCTGTCTTGGCTGGTCATTGTAGCAGTAGTGTTGGTTCTCAAGGTAAATTTCATTTGGTTGCTCTGGATGAAATCAATAAGTGTTTATGTCCTTGTTATGCTGCTGATATGGTGCCATTTCCTTAGGTGGTATCTATGGGAAGAAAGAAATTTAGTGCAGACTTCCAGCTGATGTTCCGGCTCCTCAAATTGTTCTTGTTCATTGGATCTGTTGGAACTTTGGCCATTCTATTCACCCTTCTTCACCTTACAGTTGGTGACATATTCGCCAGCTTCCTTGCCTTCGTACCCACAGGATGGGCCATTCTGCAGGTAACATCATCAGCACCAACGTTGTCCTTTAGTTCTGTTTTAAGGTTTTACTCCCAGCTTATCAGAGAGAAAGAGACGATTTTTTTGTCATTTTTAAATTCGGTATACCAAAATTGACATCTTTCAACTGGCTCTAATCCGTTCGTCATCCTTGCAACAGATATCCCAGGCAAGCAAGCCAGTGGTGAAGGCTTTGGGGCTGTGGGGATCTGTGAAGGCATTATCGAGGGGATATGAGTACCTTATGGGGATCGTGATCTTCGTGCCAGTGGCGGTGCTGGCATGGTTCCCTTTTGTCTCGGAGTTCCAGACGAGGCTGCTGTTCAATCAGGCATTCTCCCGAGGCCTCCAAATCTCCCGCATTTTGGCTGGCGGTAAGAAGCAAAACTGAGGCAAGTCTAGGAGGTGGAGCTCCACCAGATTAAGCACAGGATAGTAGGAGGCAGAAATTAGCTCCAGGTTCGTTGTACCTGGGTGTTGGGTGTTGTTGGAGGGGGGGCATCATATGGCTGCTAACATGCTGACACTTTGAGAAGTTTCTTACTCTTGTATACACAGGGCGGTTTTTCTTAGGCATTTTCCATGTGTACCTCATGCTAATACACTAGATTGTACGGTTGCTTGTATAGATGTATGACCCCACAATAGTTGCAAAAAGAACATTACAGTCCGCGTAGAGGCAAAGATGAAACATTACATGAAGCAATAGAACAGTTCAGAATGTTGCAGCATTTTCTGAGCACCCTGCATCTGCGTTACACTGTTTCAGAATGTTGCAGCATATGAACATAACATCGCCATAGACAAGGATAATGGGACAGAGGTTGTGAATCATGCTGGTAGGTACTACTCCCTCCGTTCTAAATTAGAGATGACTTTCATTTGTCCACATGTGTATCCATGTACACAAATAAAATTCATCTAATTTTAAACGGAGAGAGTACAACTTAACATTAGGTGAAGGCTGACATAGCGACATTGAGTTAAGATGGAGGAGCTGAGCTTGTTATCATTCCAGCTTTAAGCAGGCCACCTAACTTCTCTGCAATCTGAATCCACAAATGAGATGAAGCAACATCGATTGCAAGCATAAGAGACCGGTAACTAACTACACCTTTCAGCTTGTCCCTGCCCGATATCTAATGATCGTCCAAGCGCACACTGCGAATTAAGTGCACACGAGGTGACTGAAATCTCACAACAACAGGCAAACTTATTCGTTTTTGCTTTTTGTTGTTGTTGTTGTTGTTGTTCCCAGCTAGTTTGTAGCCATCAGCCTACTTTTGGAGAGTGGTCTTGTAAACGTGACGCACCCTCTCTTTTTTGCATCCTATTGTGTGCTAACATGGCACCAAGTGAAAGAGCTAGAAGAAATGGAGGTGATTACCAGTGGGGCGCTTACCCAAAATGTCGGTGGAAAGAGACGACGTGGTTGTCATGTACTCATGCTGATTACAGAATTGCAAAGTCGGGTAAAACCATCATTTGGTCGGCATTGAGAGTTTTGTTTGTGAATGGACCGTCCGAAAACCGAGAGTTTTGTTAGAAAACAGTACTTAGACGCTCATAAGTACGTATATATATATATATATATATATATATATATATATATATATATATATATATATATATATATATCTTTTATAGTAACTATATACATACACTCATCTCTATAAAAATACACATGTATACCCTATCTCTATGAGCATTTTTGAGGGATTGATCTTGATTCGATGAGTTTTAATATTTAACAAAGTCACCACGGGTATCTCGCTGTCGATGGAAGCGTTTCCTTCTATTGAAAGAATATTCACCATTAAATGAGACACCAAAGTATTAAACCTAGGATTTGATCTCTCGTGAGCTCGAGATACCATAATCCTTTTAACCATCTCACCAAAGGTGGGTTCTACGGAAATCGAGAGTTGATGGTGCATGATGCAATTGAAACGGCGTTAAAATGAGAGTTCTGAAGTAAGACGAAAAAATTAACCAGGGAACCACATATGTTTCACTTCAGATTCAAACCGCTTGCTTGTCGTTCATTTTCAACCCTACGAGCGCACCTTGCGACCGATGTTCTTTTCCTTTTCAATCACTGCGTGTGGACGGTGGTTTTTCTTTTTGTTCTAATTTAACCGAACTTTACCCCCTCTCTATGCCATGTGGGGGTTATTTTATTGAGGGTCCATTTATCAACAATTTTGTCAATGCACCATGAACGTATTTACTTCGCAGAAAACGGTTACCCACCTCTCCACTTCGCATTCAATCCTAGGGGAAAGGTTGTTTGATTTTTGGGTAACCGCGCTCTCCTCCCCTCCCCCCCACCCCCATCACTCCGCTCTTCTTTTCATTGTTTTCATGCATAAGGGGAGGAAGGTTGTCCTGCCGATGTGGTTTTCATTTTACATTCAATCCGCTCACAAATCAACCTTAGATCTTAGAGCAAGCTATTTCTTGCGGATCTCATTATTTTTTGTAGCTTGAGGGTAAATTAATTATTTTTTGGTGGATGATTTTTTCCGTGGGTTTCTGAGTGAATTCGAGGCATATTTTGTCAAACAACTTAGCTATCACAGTTAACATGAACATCCCTTCATATATGTGTCACATTTTATATTCTAGCAAATTTTACCAATCATTTTTCATTCCTGAAATTACCTTTAATCTTATATCAAAATTACCAACCCATCGTTCCAAATTTATCCTAGTAGTTGATTGGAAGTTTTCATGCATTTCTATTGAAGTTACGATGGTATTTCTTCCACAGTTGTATTGCTCTCTTGTAAAAATTTACATGGTTGTCATATGTACTTTACATAGTTATCATCACTGTTATGCATAAATCACATTGTTTATTGAATATAAGTTAGGCCCTTCATTTTGTTTAATTGTCACCGGGGGGGGGGGGGGGGGAGAGAACTCACCCACCTGACTTGTATTCATTTTTGCCTATTTAAGCTTTTCAGCCTATTTGCAAGATAGGTTCAAGTGAACCAAAAGTACAAGGGGGCACAGAGAGAAGAAATAAATAAAAACACACTCCACAACACAGAACACTCGATTGCTCATGACCAATCGACCAAGACATTGACGAGCTTCAGCTTCAACGTCATCTAACACAGCGCGGCGAACGCCATGGCCGCTGGTTGTCTGGTCGCCACCAATCGATGCCAGTCAAAGAGGGGAGGGGTGTCGATCGGAACGAGGTGATCCAAGGGTGGACCAGGGGCTCGCTAACCCGGCTTCCAACGAAGACATCGACACCGCCAAAACTTGGACAATCTTCAAGAGCAATCAACAGACCTCGACGGAGAGCGGCTCCGGCAGCACCGAGGCATCGAACAACAAATGTAGAGTTGGTGCACCAAAACGACGCCCCAAAGGGGGGGGTGATGTCACAAACGTCGTCGTCGTTCGATCCAGGATTGGATCTAGGATTTCGCCCGAAACGCACACGATGTGGATGGACTGCGGAGACTTTTCGACAACGCCTCCAATGAGGGATGCGACGCTGATGGCTTCTCGCCCCTCGTTGGTTACCCAAAGTGGAAGGTTGAGATGTAGACAGCAGAAAATTTCACTCGGTGAAGATACCAAGGTTTGTCTCCAGTAGGACTCCGACAATGACAGTAAGGTGACAACGGCGCCAACAATTAGGCGGTTGACGTGGACCAGCACACACAACAGATAACTTTGCTCCCAACGAATACAAAGAGGTTGTCAATCCCTCCGGCAATGTTATTTACAAAGAATCAAACGCATGGGATAATAATGATAGCGATAGCAACGGAAAAGGAAATAAAGCAGAAAATAAATAGCGGGTGTAAACAGTGGTGGAAATATGGACCGGGGTCCCATGATGTTCACTAGTGATGTCTCTCTCCCAAAACACGATAAAATAGTCATGCGAGGTAAACAAAGTACAGCTGGGAAATTGACAGGATTATGTGCGCAAACCAATGCTAACTATGCTACTAAGAAAGGAAGAGGCTCAAAAGCTTGGGCGGTACGCCAAGACAAGTAGATCGAAATGCATCTGCATCTACCTACTAATCATCCACCTTGAGATATCTATCCAGAACATCTCGCTGATATTAAGTTGCGAATCCCACCCAAAGTGTAAACTCAAAGCAACAGAGAACTGCATTAAAGAACTTTGCGTAAAGTAAACAATCCTTGCACCCACAAGTACAAGCACCGTTGTTTTCTCCCTTGTGGCAACATCACATCCCCTAGACTCATGTTTCTGTCACTCAAGCTAGTCATCAGGGGGCATGAACCCATAATCATGCATAACGCTCCCTCTTGGAGTTACTACCTACTACTTGGCCAAAGCAATAAAAAACAACGGAGAACATGCAAGAATTACTCAAGAACATAAATATAAAAGAGGAGAATCAAATATATTAATCAAACACAATCTGAACATAGTCTCATAATCCATCAGATCCCAGCAAACTCGGCATAGCAACAGCAGAAAGATTACATATGTGCCTCGATCATGTAGGGCATCTCACGAGGTCTAAACCATGAACAATAAAGAGGGGAGGAGAACATCACATAGCTACTGATCATGGACCCATGGTCCAAGGTGGAGTACTCACGGTTCATCTAGGAAGCATCCATGGTGGTGGAGAAGCTCTCAGAGGTGGTTCCTCCCTCCGGCAGGGTGCCGGTGAGAGGGCTCCTGGTGCTCCCGATCTTGGAAGCGCTGCGGCGGCGGAACAGAGGAGAGATCGCGAAAAAGGGTTCTGTGTTCGAGGGTTTCGGGACGAGAGAGATATATAGGCGAAGGGGGGGAAGCCAGAGGTGGACCAGGGGCCCCAGGCGCCCCCCTGACGCGGCCTAGGGGGTGGCCGTGCCAGGTGGCCGCCTGGGCCACCCCTGGCTCCCCTCTGGCCCCACTTTGGCTCTTCCCGAAGCTTCCTGTACGCTGGTTTTTCCTATATTTTCCCGGAATTTTTCTGGCACTTTAAGTAATGGGAAAACCTGAAATACAAAAACATCAGAAAACAGGAACTGGCACTGGGGTGCACTGAGTTAATAGGTTAGTCCAAATATGATCAAAAGTGTATGGAAGTGCATAAATATCATAGCAATATCACACAAAAGATGCATGGAGCAAGCAGAAATTATAGATACGTTTTGGACGTATCAGACGCCCATCGGCGTCGCCGTTGACGCACCAGCCAGGACTGGTAGAGGATTTTCACCCAAAGCCGCGCAACCACCACATCTATAGCTCCACAGTAAGTGTTGACACTGGCCATACCGGATCGGGGAGGGGTGGAGGCGAAGGAGGACGGAGGGACGGACTGCCGGCGAGGAAGTGGTGACGGGGAGGCGAAGGACGGGCACTGATACGTCCCAAACGTATCTATAATTTTTGCCTGATCCATGCTTTTTAGGTGACATTAGTACGTGTTTTGCTACACTTTCATATCTTTTTACCCATATTTGGACTAACCTACTAACTCAGTGCACCCAGTGCCAGTTTCTGTTTGCTGATGTCTGTGAGTTGTAGGTTTTTACCCATATTTCGAAAGCTCCAAAAATTCCAGGAAATATATATATAAATCAGCGCGACAGAAGCTTCGGGAATCAACTCCCAGGCGGCCACCCCCCTCCCAGGCGGCCAGGGGGCGCGACCACACCCTAGGCCGCGCCACCAGGGCGCCTGGGGGGAGGGGCCCCATCCTGGTGCCCCCTTGGCCTATATTTACATCCCGTCCCGAAAACCCTCGGGGAGAACCCCGCATCGTGATTTTCACCTTTGTTCCGCCTCCGCCTCGCTTCCAAGAACGGGAGCACCAGAAGACCTCTTCCCGGCACCCTAACGGAGGGAGGATTGACCTCCGAGAGCTTCTCCTTCACCATGAACGCTTCCCGGGTGTGCCGTGAGTAGTCCCCCTTGGACCATGGGTCCATGACCAGTAGCTATGTGATGTCTTCTCTCCAATCTTGTGCTTCAATTCTTAGCCCTTGTGAGCTGCCCTACATGATCAAGGCATCTATGTAATTCTTTCTGCTGTTGCTATGATGTGTTTGCTGGGATCCGATGGATTATGAGATTATGTTCAGATTGTGATGAGTTATATATTTGGTTCCCCTTTTATATTTTGTTCTTGAGTAATTCTTGCATGTTCTCCGTTGCTTTTTATTGCTTTGGTCAAGTAGTAGATAGTAACTCCAAGAGGGAGCGTTATGCTTGATTGTGGGTTCATGCCCCCCGATGTCTAGCTTGAGTGACAGAAACATAAGACTAGGGGATGTGTTTTTGCCACCAGGAAGAAAATGATACGTCCAAAACATATCTATAATTTCTACTTGCTCCATGCATGTTTTGTGTGATATTGCTATGTTTTAGATACACTTTCATACACTTTCGATCATATTTGGACTAACCTATTAACTCAGTGCACCCCAGTGCCAGTTTCTGTTTTCTGCTGTTTTTGTATTTTAGGTTTTCCCATTACTTAAAGTGCCCAATAAATTCCGGGAAAAATATATAAAAAATCAGCGTGAAGGAACCTTCCAGAATCACCGAAGGCGAGCCGGAGGGGGGCCACCAGTCACCGAGGCGGCCACCCCGCGCGGCCTAGGGGTAGGCCGCGCCACCAGGCCGCCTGGGCGACTGGGACTTCCCCTGGTGCCCCCCTTGGCCCTTATTTTTACTCGCGTCGCGAAAACCCTGATTCCAGACCCCTTTTCTCTAGAAGCAATTCCGATCTCTGCCGCCATCGCCGACAAGCTTCGGGGGACCAGAATTCCTGTGCCAGCACCCTGCCGGGACAGGGAAGTGCCCCCGAATTCATCTCCATCGACGTTGCTTCCTCCCTCCATGAAGCGGGAGTAGTTCCTCCTCGGGGCTAAGGTTTCTACCAGTAGCTATGTGTTCTTCTCTCTCTCCCATGATGTGATCTTCGTTGTGATCATAGGCTATGTTAATCTAGGGTGATCCCATGATATTTACCCTTCCTCTATGTATTGGATTGATGTACTCAATTGATCTTATCTAGTATAATCCCCGAGACCATGGTGACAGCGGTCTATTGGACATGGGTTAGAAGAATATTATCATGAGTGATTTCCTCTTTTGTGTGTGTGGATTGAAGATTGAGAGTCTCTTGGTGCTTGTATTTGACTATCCTTGAGATATGTTGTGGTGATTATGGTACTCTCTTTGGATGGCCGCGGTGACATTGGGAAATCCATAGATTGAGAACTACGAACTTTGAGGTGTGCTTTTGTAGCCCTACATAATTCTCATCCTCTCTTGACCACAAAGGAATGACCTCTGAGTGCGTCTCTATTGCATGTTGTATGGGAAATATCATGTGATTAGACTATGTTAATGTTGTTGAGAGTTGCCAATCGTGAAAGTATGAAGCCTAGGCCTTGTTTCCATCATTGTTACACCGTTTGCACTCACTTTTGTTACATGTTTTCTTGCTGCACTTTTTATTACAGAATTATATTACTTTTTTTTGCTACACCTATCACCCATATTTTACCATCTCTTCGCCGAACTAGTGCACCTATACAACTCCTAGTTGTATTAGGTGTGTTGGGGACACAAGAGACTTCTTGTATCTTAATTGCAGGGTTGCTTGAGAGAGACCATCTTCAACCTCTACTTCCCTGAGTTCGATAAACCTTAGGTCATCCACTTGAGGGAAATTGCTGCTGTCCTACAAACCTCTGCGCTTGGAGGCCCAACATAGTCTACAAGAATAGAAGCGTGCGTAGACATCAGAAAAAAATGGTGCTTGTAATCACGGTTGCAAGGATTGTTTACCTTACGCAAAGTTTGTTAATGCAGTTGTCTGTTACTTTGGGTTTACACTTTGGTGGGGCTCGCAACTTAATACCAACGAGATGTTCTGGATAGATATCTCAAGGTGGATGATTAGTGAGTATATGCAGTTGGATTTTGGTCTACTTGTCTTGGCGTACTGCCCATACTTTTGAGCCTCTAACTTTCTTTGCAGCATAATTAGCATTGTGGTGCGTTTATAATTCTGTCAATTGCCCAGCTGTAATTTGTTCACCCAACTTAGATATTTTATCGTATTTTGGGAGAGAGACATCACTAGTGAACATCATGGGGACCCCGGTCCATATTTCCACCACTGTTTACACCTCAACTCTTTACTAATCCCTCCGATCCATAATAAGTGTCGCTCATTTTATACTAAGCTAGTACATGAGCGACACTTATTATGGATCGGAGGGAGTACTTTATTTCCTTTTAGTTGCAATCACCATTACTATTCCCCTTGTGTTTTTATCCTTTGTAAACGACAAGGCCGGAGAGATTGACAACCTCTCTGTACTCTTTGGGAGCAAAGTTATTTTCTTTTGTGTGCAGGTCCAGGTTAAGCAAGTGATATCGAGAAACGGCGCGTCACTTACGTCACCACCTACTTGTCGACCTTGGAGTCCTACTGGTCCGACAACCTTGGTATCTTCACCGAGGGAAATTTGCTGCTACGCTACATCATAACCTTCCACTTGGGGTAACCAACGAGGAGCACTACTTCGGTGTCATCAAGCGAATTTCGGGCGCCGTTGCCGGGGATTCAAATCTTGAAGATAGGTGTCGAGGATCGGCCCCGGCAAGTCCCATGGTTAGGGACCCTGGGCTAGTCGGAGAAGACACAAGTTGGACGATAAGCTCGTCGGCAAACAGGAGGATACACTTCCTGCTCGATATATTGATTGTGGAGAAGTTACAGGGATGCCAAGGCAGATGCGCTCTGGGCTAGGGTTACAGGCGATGTCCCTCCTCTTATGCGTTGCCCCTCCTGGCCTTTATATAGTAGACCAGGTCTCGGGGAATCAATCTATAATTACAGGAAATCTAACCCTAGCTTGTACGGCAAGTCCCTGCACCTTCCTTGTCAGTCGAGGACTCCCAATGTCGGTACCATCTAGCGGGCCAAGGTGAATCCGGCGGTAGCTCCGTGGGCCTTCAATGACACCGGGTAGGCCCATTAGTGGGAGTCGTGGGGTCACCCCCTCGTCAGTAGCCCCCGAGTGCCCGGGGGACTCGAAGAGTCGCGCAGGGACTCGAGTTCGTCTTCATACGTCCGTGGCTTGTATGCGCGGTGCACCCGCGGTCGCTGGCAGCATGGTGGCCATGACAAAACCTGTTTCGAGGGATGTTAAGCAGAAAGGGCCCAAGGAGTCGACGGATCGAGCCTTGGTGAATTGCGCTAGTGGAAAATACCACGATCGCCCAATCAAACCCATGTCCCTCGACATGAGCTTGGGATACTGGAGCATAGCAAAAGTCCGGCCGCTTCAGGTCTTACAGTGTTCATTTGCCGCCAGCTGGTTGCGTAGCCTAAGGCGCGTCCGCCCGGCTTTATACTTCATGCGCAGCGCATGGAAATGTTGGGAGTGAAATCGCTCTTCAGCAAGTCCCAGCCCGGCCGAACTTCGCAGCGGGGTCTTACCTACACGCTAATCTTGCGTGGCATCTGGGCACAATGTGTCGTGGTTCCAGGAATAGGTGTGTTTTTGAGGCGCGGAGCCTTATAGCATTTCACCCACTTGGAACAAATCATCAAGTGAGCTGTTCACTCATCTCACTCGCGGAGCTTGTTTCGAGTGCTCAGGCGAGGAATCCTTCTGCGAGTAATTACTCGAAAGCTGTTTGAGTTTCTTTCAGAGGTGAGGGAGCACCCGAGACTCTCAAGGGTGCGAGTGGTTACTCGAGCACCTTGTGGGTCCATAGGTGAGGGAGCACCTGTAACTCTAGTGCGTGCGAGTGATCACTCGAGCACCTTGTTGATCTTCAGATGAGTGAGCACCTGGTGACTCTCCAGATGGGCTCCTCCCGATGGGAGTGAGATTTTTTTTTTGCTTTGTTGGAAAAAGATCTGATAAAAATTTTAGGCGTCGGTAGCGTACCTGATACGCTTTGCCTGTGACAAGACGTTGGCGTGGTCTTCTGCTGTTTTTGACCACTGTAGCCTGCCGTAGGAAACGACCTGGTGTGGTCCCGCCGAAATTTTCGCATTTTGCGATTATGGTCCTCTTTTTTCGTGCGTCGTGCGCGGTGTTGTTACTGCGCCGGTTGAGCCTTCCATGCATTGCGCCCCTCGTGGGATCGTGCCACGTTTACTAGGTAGCAGGGGTTAACGGCGATCCTCTGTGCTAGGCTCCGGGGTTAAATAGGTTTGCGGCTGGGTAGACTTAGGTTTTTACTCAGCCGTTGCTTTCCCCGTCTTCTTCTTGCCTTCTCCAGTTCTCGAGTTCTTCCTCTTCCTCTGCTTTGATTCCTCCTCGACCTCTATGACCAAACGTTCTCGTGCTGCTACGGAACCAATCAAGATGTCTGGCGGTTGGGAACCATCGACCTTTGATGCTTCAGATCTGGCACGTTTGGTTGCCGATGGCGTAGTGGTCGAGGGTGAGACGCGTTTGCCGGGGGATGAGCCGATCCCTGCTCCTGCGTCAGATGAGCGGGTATGCTTCCAATCTTACCTCCCCCGTGGGTTTGCTCTTCCGCTGCATCCATTTGTGCGGGGCCTGTTGTACTCCTATCGCATCTAGTTGCACGATTTGACCCCGAACGGAGTTTTGCATATTGCCTGTTTTATCACTTTGTGCGAGGCGTTCCTGGGTATTTACCCGCATTGGGGGCTCTGGAGGCGTCTCTTTAGTTTGAAGAGGACCAACTCCGAGTATGCTTTGGGTCGGATGAGCATCTCCATTGGGGATAAAGACTCATATTTTGATCTGGAGAAGATCGACTCGGTTAGCGGGTGGCGGCGGGGCTGGTTTTATCTGAAAGACCGCTGCGTGATCGGCCGACGTTTTGGCCTTGCTCCTTTTAATCCAACCGCTCGAGTAGTGAGGCAGGCATCTTGGTCTCATTCGCTGACTGCTGCGGAATCAACTGAGCTGACTCCCTATCTAGATAGGATTTCTTTGCTGAAGGATGAATTGTCTGGTGGGGAGATTATCTCTGTTTTCGTGGGGAGTAGAGTTCAACCGCTGCAACATCGTGCCTCTCCTATGTGGCAGTATCTGGGTCCTTCTGATCCGACCAGGTGCTCGCCTGAAGATTTCGAGTCTGGCGAGCTTCTCACCCGACTCCAATGGGTGACCAAGTACTCGAGTGACTCTGAGATGCGGCTTGCACGCCCATAATCTGCTGAAAACCCTCCTCCTCAGGTTTGTGACCGCGTCGCCTTGCCTGTGTTTGTGCGGTTGCTTATCTACTGACTGTTGTTTTTACTGCGTGCTGTAGGGACATGACCCTGTGCTGCGTAATCCTCCTCAGCCGGAGGAGGCTGATATCCTCGAGGAACCTAATGCCTCTGCTGCCGAAGGCGTTGCTCGGTCCGCCGGGATGGGGCCCATGATTGTTGAATCTGGGGACAACGAGGATTCAGGGCCTTTTCGTGTGAAGCGGTCCTGCCCCGGCAGTTTTGGGGATCGTGATACTGCTGCTCCCGTAGCTCCAGCTGCTGATCCGTCTTCTGCGCCTGCGGCTCCGAAGAGAAACCGGCTGTGGCGCGCTCGCCCTGCGCAGAGTGGGTAAGTGTTTTCCTTGGTTTTGTTCATTGTTTGCTTCTTGCTTCTGTATCTGATGGCTGGTTTGTAGTGTTGCGACTCTTCTGGCTGCTTCGAGTAACAGTGCGGCCACCGTGGATCTGAAGTCGACAGACTCGGCAGCTGTTCATTGTCATGATGTCCCTGCTACTCCTGTTGGTCGGTCTTCCCCTCCGGCGACTGCCGCGGAGCCGGGTGCCGTCCTTGTCGCGCCTGCTTCGGTTGCGCCTGTTGGTGGGGCTTCTGACGTTAAATCTGCCGAGCTGGGTCCTCCTTTCTTTGGTCGCTTCGATCTTGCAGCTGAAGATAAAATTCGCGCCTTTGACCGTTTTTCCGCTATGGTAGGCTTCTACTTTGTGTTCTTTTTTCATTGGGAGCACGGCAGTGCTCCCGATGGGAGTAGCCCCCGAGGCTGTGAGCAAGCGCGTGCGGTTGCTTACAATCTCATTTTCCTTACTGCGCTTTGACGTTTGTTTACAGCCTGTCTTCCAGCACTGTGAGCGCCTGATCATTGATGCTGAACGGTGGCAAAGGTCTCATGATTCTGCCCAGGATGCGTTAACTACCATGGATGGTGTGTCTTCTTCTTAGGCTGTTTGGAGTGGAGCTTTTCCACGTTTTATTGCGCTGACTTTTTCCTTGTGGTTGGATGCACATCAGGTCGTCGCCGGGCGGCCGAGAAGCGGACCGACAAGGTTTCTCGAACTGCTTCCCACTTGCAGGAAGCTTTGTCTTCAAAAGAGGTGGAGCTGCACGAGCAGCATGAGGAGCTCGTTCGCCTTCGTCAAGCTGAGGGGGCACATGAGCAGATGGAGTTGGCGGAGGGGGAACGCCTTTGAGTGCTGGCGGACCGACTTACTTGTGAGTGTGGGTCCTGTAATTTTCCTTCTGTTATATTTGTCTCCTTTTTGACGTTCCGTTGCTTTTTGGCAGCTACTGCAGGTTTGAAACCGGTCGAAGTTGCTGCCTCGGGGTCTGGCGTTCTGAAGGGGGCTGCGGATGCTCTTGCGAGTGCTGTTGCTGCTGTCGAGGGTGTTTGTAGTCGTGCCTCTGATCTTCTTCGCCATGTTCATGAGCACCTGATGCCGGATGCTTCGAAGGTGCCCGAGGGCCTGGATGCTCTCGTAGCTGCGTTTGGTCCGGAGGGGAAGCACGTGGGGGAGTTGGTTGCTGACAGCTTGGTGAGTGGCTCTTCTACGACTCTTGCTGTCCTTATGGGGCACGGGATTTCTATTGACGAATCCTTGGTTGAGACCATCCCGGGCTATTCGCCGGAGCTGCTTGGGCGTGCTGATCAGCTTGCTCTTCTGCTGCAAAAAGCTATGGACGCCCAAATTAATCCTACTGTGGGCGAGGGAGGGGGCAGTAGTATTATTGTTTGAGACTTCATCTGTAACGCGCGACTCTGCTGTGACTGTTGCTTGTCGGCTGTCTTTATCTATCTTGACTTTGCTTAGCTTGTCCCTTCTGGTGTTTGATGCTTGTGCTTTTGTTTGCGGTAGGCCGCTCCGGGTGTTCTTCGTCCTTGGAATTTGTTGAAGGATGACTCTCGCGAGGGTTCCTACGAGTCTGTTTGCTTGAGGTTGAGGAATGCCGAGCGGGAGATTGTGCAGCTGAAGGCTTCTGTGGCTGTCCATCGGTCTCGACGAGAGCGTGCCGAGGCTATGATTGACGATCTTGCTTCGTGGGTTGCCAGTCTGGCTGATGTTCTGCGGGGTGAGTTTTGCTTTTGCTTGATTCTGCGAGTCCTCCTCGTGCTTTAGTCTTGAATGTGGTTGTTGTTTCTTTGGCGAAGTCCTGGCGGGGAGGTCCCGAGATGAAGAGGCGGCCGTGCATTCTGAGATGTCGCGCTTGGAAGATCCTGTTGTGCGAGCCAGGAACCCCTTTTGGGCGGATGGGGCCCGTGCTCGTTCTTTTGCTTTGCTGCGTCTTCGCGTCGAGCAGGTTCCGTTGGCGTTGAGGTACTGCCAGCGGGTGCTGGGTGGCATTCATGCCCAGTTTTATCCGTTGGCAGTTGTTCCTTCCAGGCTTGAGACGCTTTGCCGATTCTTTACCCAACCTGCCGAGCTGCGTCGCGTGATGGACCACTTGATTCGAGCGGGAGCTCGGGTTGCTTTAGGTTTGGTCCATAGTCATTGGCCTGGTGTAGATCTCGGAGAGGTTGTACGGGGTCCTCCGGGTGGTAGGGCTCAGTCGATGGACGGTCATTATGCAGCCGTTGACGAACTTGCAGGTCGTGTTGTAGCGCGCGTCGTTGAAGAGAGCGACCGTAGTTTAGGCGCTCATATTATGGCCAAGCAGGAGCCATCAGATTAATTGTCTTGTTTGCGTCCTCCTCCCTTGCCTGAATGTGCTCTGTAGAAGATGGCTTGGGGAGGGACTGTTACCCCCGAATGCTGAAGTTATTTTTGTACCGTGATTGCGGGAGACGACTCGAGGGGTGGCTGCTTCGGCGAGCCCCCGAGTGCCGGATTTTGTTTTTGTTCCGCGATTGCGGGAGACGACTCGAGGGGTGGCTGCTTCGGCGAGCCCCCGAGTGCCGGAGTTTATTTGTGCCGCGATTGCGAGAGACGACTCGAGGGGTGGCTACTTCGGCGAGCCCCCGAGTGCCGGAGTTTATTTGTGCCGCGATTGCGGGAGACGACTCGAGGGGTGGCTACTTCGGCGAGCCCCCGAGTGCCGGAGTTTATTTTTGTGCCGCGATTGCGGGAGACGACTCGAGGGGTGGCTACTTCGGCGAGCCCCCGAGTGCCGGAGTTTATTTTTGTGCCGCGATTGCGGGAGACGACTCGGGGGGTGGCTGTTTCGGCGAGCCCCCGAGTGCTAGAGTTTATTTTTGTGCCGCGATTGCGGGAGACGACTCGGGGGGTGGCTGTTTCGGCGATCCCCCGAGTGCTGGAGTTTATTTTTGTGCCGCGATTGCGGGAGACGACTCGGGGGGTGGCTGTTTCGGCGAGCCCCCGAGTGCTGGAGTTTATTTTTGTGCCGCGATTGCGGGAGGCGACTCGAGGGGTGGCTGCTTTGGCGAGCCCCCGAGTGCCGGATTTTGTTTTTGTGCCGCGATTGCGGGAGACGACTCGAGGGGTGGCTGCTTCGGCGAGCCCCCGAGTGCCGGAGTTTATTTTTATGCCGCGGTTGCGGGAGACGACTCGAGGGGTGGCTGCTTCGGCGAGCCCCCGAGTGCCGGATTTTGTTTTTGTGCCGCGATTGCGGGAGACGACTCGAGGGGTGGCTGCTTCGGCGAGCCCCCGAGTGCCGGATTTTGTTTTTGTGCCGCGATTGCGGGAGACGACTCGAGGGGTGGCTGCTTCGGCGAGCCCCCGAGTGCCGGAGTTTCTTTTTGTGCCGCGATTGCGGGAGACGACTCGAGGGGTGGCTGCTTTGGCGAGCCCCCGAGTGCCGGAGTTTATTTTTGTGCCGCGGTTGCGGGAGACGACTCGAGGGGTGGCTGCTTCGGCGAGCCCCCGAGTGCCGGATTTTGTTTTTGTGCCGCGATTGCGGGAGACGACTCGAGGGGTGGCTGCTTCGGCGAGCCCCCGAGTGCCGGATTTTGTTTTTGTGCCGCGATTGCGGGAGACGACTCGAGGGGTGGCTGCTTCGGCGAGCCCCCGAGTGCCGGAGATTATTTTTGTGCCGCGATTGCGGGAGACGACTCGAGGGGTGGCTGCTTCGGCGAGCCCCCAAGTGCCGGAGTTTATTTTTGTGCCGCGGTTGCGGGAGACGACTCGAGGGGTAGCTGCTTCGGCGAGCCCCCGAGTGCCGGATTTTGTTTTTGTGGGGGATACTTGAATCACGCTTTTCCCTATTGTCTCATACAGTAAGTCTGGAAAAAATAAAAAGGAGGGAGGTTCCGTTGAAGACGGATACCTTTTATCTGCTGTAAGTGGCCTTGATGGCCGGTAGCTTTGTTGCCTGGTGCTTGTGTCCATCTGCTGGTTCATCGTCTACGGGAGGTTTTCTTCTGTGGCTCCTGTGGTGCCATCGTTTTGATGGGTTATGAAGGCTTCTGCTAACTTGTGAAATTCCTTGTCGCATCTGTCGGATCTGACAAAGCTTCCATTGATTGTAATAACACCATGTGGCCCTGGCATTTTCAACTTGAGGTAGGCGTAATGAGGTACAACCATGAAGCGGGCGAAGGCTGGTCGCCCGAGGATTGCGTGGTATTGCGACTTCCAGTCGACCACCTCGAAGTCCAATATCTCTTTGCGAAAGTTGGTTGCGTACCCGAAGACCACTTCCAGGCTTATTCTTCCCATGGGATAAACTGCTTTGCCTGGTACGATCCCGTGGAAAGTCGTTCCTAAGGGCTTCAGGGCGTTGCTTTGGATCAACATGTCGTCGAGCGTTCGGGTGAATATGATGTTGATTCCGCTGCCGCCGTCCATGAACACGCGGGACATGTCGTAGTTACCTATCCGCGCCTCCAGTACTAGTGCCGCGTGTCCTGGTCGGGGGACAACTGGTGGGTGGTCGTCTCGGGAAAAGGTTATCTCTGTTTCCGACCCGCGCAGGTATTCTGGGACCGCTGGGTGTGCGGATGTCGCCAGGAAGACTTGTCTAGTTACTTGCTTCTGCTGACGGTTGGAGGGCCTTCCTTCTTGTATCATATAAATTCTTCCGTGAGCTTCTGGGTGCTGGTCTTCATCCGGTGTCCTTTGTCTCTCTTGGATGAAGGCCACCTGCCTCGTCGGCAACGGAGGGGCTGGTGGCGCGTTGTGGGTGACTGGCCCGATTGCTATGCTTGCGAGAGGTTGCCCTGCAGGGGCCGCGGGGCGGTTCTTCTCTTCTGCTAGCTCGTTGAAGCTTCTGCAGTTCCTGAGGGTGTGGGATGACCTTATTTCTCCTCGCTCGTTTCTGAATCCATGTATGGTGCATGGGCTGTCGAGCTGCTCTTTTGCCGTTCTAGGCGCTCGTGTGCCGTCCCGCGGTTGCTTTGGCCATCATTCGCGTTTCTACGATTGAGGCTCGTCTTCCTGGTTCTCTCTGTTTGGCTGTCTGTTGTCGTCGCGTCGTCGCCCGTTTCGGTCGTTTGGGAAGCTGGCAGCAACCATGTCGGGTCCTCGGTCGTCGTAGAATTGTCGCCTTGGCCGTTTCCTCCTTCTATCGCCTCCTCTGTCTCCGTTGTAGTCGTATTCGTGCTCTGATCGTGCTACGAAGGTTTCAGTTTCGTTACGGACGGAGTCTTCGCCGTCTGCCCAGCTGTTGGCTAGTTCCAGTAGTTTTGCAAGTGTGCGGACTTTCATTTGCCCCAGCTGCTCCTTGAACTCAATGCGCTGTAAGCCTCTTCTGAAAGCGTCGATTGCGCTCTCGTCTGATATGTCTTCTGCGGAGTTTTTGAGGATCGTCCACCGCTGGATGTACGCCCTCAGGGTCTCCCTTGTTCCTTGCTTGCATGCTCGCAGCTCCTCGAGTGATGCCGGCCGTTTGTAGGTTGACTTGAAATTCTCGATGAAGGCGGTGCGGAACTGTCTCCAGGAGCTGATGGACCCGCGCCGTAGGTTTTTGAGCCAGTGCCGCGCGGAGCCCTCGAGCATCAACTGTATGTACTGCATTGCTGTGATGTTGGTTCCGCGCTGGAATTTGACCGCAGTTAAGTAGTCTTCAAGCCATGCCTCTGGTTCTTCAAGTCCGTTGTACTTTAGTTTCGTCGAGTTGAGCTTGAATCCGTTTGGCATGCGTGTCTCGCGCACGGTTCGGGTGAAGCATAGTGCTCCGCATGGCTCGGCTTCTTCTTGGGAAGCTTCCTCGTCGGAGTATTCTTCGCGCGCCGCGCGTCGCCGCCTGCCGCGGTTGACTCTGCTCTGGGTGATGTCGTCACGTGCGTCTCACCGAGTGCTGCGGTGTGCGCGGCTGTCGTCGCCGTCGTCGCGCCTTCTGCCCCTGTTTGGGTTCCCGCACCTGTCGTCGTCGTCGTCAGGGTCGCTAGGTTCCCTGTCTGGTGTCCGCTCGCGGGCCTGCCGCCTGGTGCTGGGGTTTTTGGGTGCTGAGTTGTCGATGGCGTCCTTCATTATTTGTAGGGCGATTGAGGTGTAGCGGTCTGATTTCCCTTTAGAGCTTGTCCGGGCACGAGATAGGTAGTCCTGGGCGCTTATGAGTGCCTCCGCTGGTGTGAGGGGCTCCTCGTCGCCGTCATCCTCTTCTAGTTTGAAGTCGTCGTCGAGCTTGCGGATCACTCTCTCCCTCTCCGATTTCCGTAGGTTGTTGACTTTTGATCTGTCGCGGGTAGGGGAGCGGTGACTGCTTCCGGCAGGTTGCCGGCGACTGCTTTTCCTCTCGAGTTCTTCTCTTTCCTGCGCTTCCATGTCCTGGCGCCATCGTTGCGTCTGTTCTCCCGCTAATTTAGTGTACGCTGTTAGTTCGTCTCTTGTGGCGTTTCTTGGCAGCATCCTGCCGAATTTGACTGCTTCCTGTACCATCGCTATGGTTTCCTTGGGTAAGATGATTTTCTCTTTTGGTGGTGCGGCTTTTTTGGCGGCTGTGGCCTGTTGTCTGCCTCCTGGTGGCTGGGCGCTCGGGCCGAGCGGCTGCCTTGGCTGCAGGTCACTTGCTTGGTTGCCAGGTGCCTGTCCCGCTGGGACTTTCGTTGGTATGCTTCCTGGATCGCCCAGTTGCACGACCATCCGGGCTTCCTTGGCGGGTCCTGCTGCTCCGCTGGTATTCTGCATGTCCCGCGGAGCACTCGGGTTTTCAACTTGCCCGTTGATTCCTGGTGGTGGTGCGTCGACTTCCGCCATGAACACTTGCGAGGGTGTTCCGGTCGCTCCTCCGCTGGCTTGCGCGTTGGTGCTTCTCCATGCTAGGGGCCTGTCCGAGGGACGGCGAGTGCTATGATGCTCGGTGCCGAGTGCTCGGCTGCTATTGGTCGGTGCGTTGGCCGCGCAGGTGACGTCTGCCTCGGCTGCTGCTATAGGTGCTTGAACGTCGTTGGTTAGGCGGAGACTTCCCCAGTGGTTGATGTAGATCCGGTATTCTCCGAAGATCAGATCGACGCCGGACTGCAGATCCGTGAAGACTGGCTTCAGGGCCGGGAGGTGGGCCGTGAACCCTAGGGACTCGAATAGATTGGATCTCGCCTGAATCTTCGAGCTGGCGAGCGTTGATGATGGTGAGACCGCCGAGATCGCGTTCCCAACCTGTGTAGTCCCCACGGTCGGCGCCAATTGTCGAGGATCGGCCCCGGCAAGTCCCATGGTTAGGGACCCTGGGCTAGTCGGAGAAGACACAGGTTGGACGATAAGCTCGTCGGCAAACAGGAGGATACACTTCCTGCTCGATATATTGATTGTGGAGAAGTTACAGGGATGCCAAGGCAGATGCGCTCTGGGCTAGGGTTACAGGCGATGTCCCTCCTCTTATGCGTTGCCCCTCCTGGCCTTTATATAGTAGACCAGGTCTCGGGGAATCAATCTATAATTACAGGAAATCTAACCCTAGCTTGTACGGCAAGTCCCTGCACCTTCCTTGTCAGTCGAGGACTCCCAATGTCGGTGCCATCTAGCGGGCCAAGGTGAATCCGGCGGTAGCTCCGTGGGCCTTCAATGACACCGGGTAGGCCCATTAGTGGGAGTCGTGGGGTCACCCCCTCGTCAATAGGGGAGTTGCAAACTATCTTTTACCTTTGCTTTTTAGTCTTGTCAGTTTACTTTTTAGTTTTTGCTTTAGAGTCTTATACCAAAAACCACAAAAAAATCCTAGTCGTCCACAACGTTCAAGTCAATGTTGTGAACACTAACCAAAAGAGGTGTATCCTTTTGTTGGTTTTGTTGGTATGGGTTTGGAGAAACTCGACCAACAGGTCTGGGGCCTCCCAGTTGGGCCCCAGAGCATCACGAACAGAATGCCACATAAATCTAGCCACCAAAACGCAAGAAGAGGATGTGAACAACTTTGGTAATTTCATATCACAACCTTTGGTTAATTATGAAGTCTGGGAAGGGGGGACAATGGTTTCCCAACTGATTACCCTCAACTGTAGGGGATCGAGATAGTCTTCACGGGCAAGATAACCTAATTTATTGATTCGACACAAGGGGAGCCAAAGAATATTTATAAGCTTTGACAGTTGAGTTGTCAATTCAACCGCACCTGAAATATACTTGCTTGCAATAAAATATTAATAGCAACGGTGGTATGATAGTGGTAGTGGCGACATCAAAAGTAAAACAACAAAAGCAACAACTAGTAACCAGCAGGATTAAAAATATTGTAGGCTAGGGAGATGTATGGTTGGGCGCTGCTTGGATAAGAGGGAACATGTAATAGATTCTAACACGGGGCAACGAACACAGAAAAGCAATGATCATCTAGGAAAATATCAAACATTAGGCATGTATCCCGTAGGTAGTTGTGCGTTCTTGCAATAAGAACTTGCACAACATCTTTTGTCCTACCATCCCGCTACAAATGGGGCCAAAGGGGACTTATGGAGATTAAGGTGTGATACGTCCCAAACGTATCTATAATTACTGCTTGCTCCATGCATGTTTTGTGTGACTTTGCCATGTTTTGCTTGAACTTTCATACACTTTTGAGCATATTTGGACTAATCTATTAAACCAGTGCACCCAGCTGCCAGTTGCTGTTTTCTATTGTTTTTGTATTTCAGGTTTTTCGGCCATTAAAAGTGCTCCAAAAAATCCGGAAAAATCAGACAAAAAATCAGCGACCCGGAAGCTTCCGGAACCACCAAGGCAGCGGAGGGGGGCCGCCACAGGGACTCCAGAAGGGTCCCTGGCGCGGCCCCACCCTAGGCCGCGCCAAGGGGCCTCCTGGCTGCCCTGTGGGTCCCCTCGACACCCCCCTCCGCCTATATTTAGCCCTCGGGGTGGAAACCCCTAATATCGATCTCTTTTCCGCGAACTCGCCTCTATACCGCCGCCGCCGCCGTTTCTAGATCGGGGCTGCCTGGAGAAGCTGCCCCGGCACCCTGCCGGGAGGAGGAACCCCCTCCGGGAGACCATCCATAGCCATGGACGCCTCCCGGATGTACCGTGAGTAGTCCCCCTTGGACCATGGGTCCGTGACCAGTAGCTATGTGATGTACTTCTCTCCTTTTTGTGCTTCCACTTTCGAGACCTCGTGAGCTGCCTCACATGATTGAGGCACTTTTGTAATTTCTGTTGTTGCTATGCTGAGTTTGTTAGGATCTGATGGATTATGATACTATGTTCAGATTGTGATGAGTAATATATTTGGTTCTTCTCTTTTATATTTTTTTCTTGAGTAAATTCTTGCATGTTCTCCGTTGCAGTATTTTACTTTGGCCAAGTAGTTTGTTGCAACTCCAAGAGGGAGCGTTATGCTTGATTGTGGGTTCAGCCCCTTGATGTCTAGCTTGAGTGACAGAAACATGAGACTAGGGGATGTGTTGTTGCCACCAGGGATAAAACAACGGTGCTTGTACCCGCGGGTGCAAGGATTGTTTACTTTACGCACAATTCTTTTAATGCAGTTGTCTGTTGCTTTGAGTTTACACTTTGGGTGGGATTCGCAACTTAAGACCAGCGAGATGTTCTGGATAGATATCTCAAGGTGGATGATTCGTAGTAGATGCAGTTGGATTTCGGTCTACTTACCTTGGCGTACTACCCATTGCTTTTGAGCCCTTCCTTTCTTTGCAGCATAGTTAGCATTGCGGTGCCTTCATAATTCTGTCAATTGCCCAGCTGTGATTTGTTTACCTCGCTAGCACTTTTATCGTCTTTTGGGAGAGAGACATCACTAGTGAAAATCACGGGACTTCGGTCCATCTTCACATCATTGTTTACGTAATATATTAATAGACAACAACAGCTGAAATAATATTAATATAACTTGATCAACGTGTGTGTGTGCCTTGACTGCTTCTTCTTCGTCGGGATGCGAAGAGGAGGACAAGGATAGGATAGGTGTTATGTTTGCGTAAGTAGTTGATAGCAAGACTTGTTGGAGGCGATTCCTCATCGAATGCTTGGCTTCTTATCTTACTCTCTAGATCGTTAGCCACTTCATAAATGCTAGTGCGGCAGCAACCTCCCCACTTACCCCTTCCTTACCGTAAACTACTAGTTGTCCTAGAATGATGAGTGATGAAGTCCTTGCTGGGTCAGATGACCACTACAGTTGGATGCTGAGTACCTCTGTACTCATGATACTACCCCCAAACTCTTTTCAGGGTTCAGATCGACAACAGGTTTGGTGATCGACGTTTCACGTGGAGACTCGACGACGACTAGTTAGGCGGATCCCGGCGGAGGGCCTGGACCCGTGTGGTTATGGTATCGATGTTTTCTCTTTGCCACTAAGCATTTGATTGTAGTCTGTACCCAGACATGTGTCTTCCGCTGTTGTATTGTATTTGAGGCAGTTGTATGCCGATTGTATGAGATGTTGTATCCTTGTATCTGTAATGTTGTGATATCATGTTGGAAATCCGGGGCATATGGCTATGTCATAAGTCGCGGTGGGACCGATATGTGCTTCGTCCCCGGATCTGGATGAAACATCTAGATCTGGAACAGTACCGCATATCGGGCCTTACAAATGTTTTGTGTGATATTGCTATATTTTATATACACTTTCATACACTTTTGATCATATTTGGACTAACCTATTGATACGTCTCAAACGTATCTATAATTTTTTCTTGCTCCATGCATGTTTTGTGTGATATTGCTATGATCTAGATACACTTTCATACACTTTTGATCATATTTGGACTAACTTATTAATTCAGTGCACCATAGTGCCAGTTCCTGTTTTCTGCTGTTTTTCTATTTCAGGTTTCCCCCATATTAAAAGTGCTCCAAAAATTCGGGAAAATCAGATAAAAAATCAGCGCAACGGAAGCTTCCGGAGTCCCGAAGGAGGGCCAGAGGGGCCCCACCTGGTGCCCAGGCGTCCAGGTGGCGCGACCTAGGGTTTGGCCGCGCCGGGAGGCCGCCTGGACACCTGGTGGCCCCCCTGGCTGCCCCCTTCGCCTATATATTCTCCGTGATGTGAAACTTCCGAAGACAAAACCCTTTTTTGCGATCTTGCCTCTGTTCCGCTGCCGCCGCTCTTCCAAGATCGGGAGCGCCAACAGACCTCTTCCCGGCACCCTGCCGGAGGGAGGATCGACCTCCGGGAGCTTCTCCTCCACCATGGACGCTTCCCGGGTTATCTGTGAGTAGTCTACCTTGGACCATGGGTCCGTGATCAGTAGCTATGTGATGTTCTCCTCCCATCTTTGTTCTTCATGGATTAGACCCCGTGAGCTGCCCTACATGATCGAGGCACATATGTAATTTTTTGTTGTTGCTATGCTGAGTTTGCTGGGATGTGATGGATTATGAGACTATGTTCAATTTGTGATTGGGTAATATATTTGGTTCTTATCTTTTATATTTTTGTTCCTAAGTAATTCTTGCATGTTCTCCATTGCTGTTTATTGCTTTCTCCAAGTAGTTGGTAGTGACTCCAAGAGGGAACATTATGCTCGATTGTGGGTTCATTCCCCCTGATGACACGCTTGACTGACAGAAACATGAGTCTAGGGGATGTGATGTTGCCACAAGGGGGAAAACAACGGTGCTTGTAACCGCGGTTGCAAGGATTGTTTACTTTACGCAAAGTGATTTTTAATTCAATTGTCTGTTGCTTTGGGTTTACACTTTGGGTGGGGCTCGCAACATAATACCAGCGAGATGTTCTGGATAGATATCTCAAGGTGGATGATTAGTAGTAGATGCAGTTGGATTTTGATCTACTTATTTTGGCGTACCGCCCATGCTTTTGAGCCTCGTCCTTTCTTTGTAGCATAGTTAGCATTGCGGTGCATTTTTTATCATGTCAATTGCCCAGCTGTGATTTGTTTACCTCGCATAGCAGTTTTATCGTCTTTTGGGAGAGAGACATCACTAGTGAACATCACGGGACCCCGGTCCATATTCTCATCACTGTTTACACGCTCTTTTATTTTCCTGCTTTTAGTTTCAGCTGCTATCACCATTGTCATTATCCCTTGCGTTTGATCCTTTGTAAACAACAAGACCGGAGAGATTGACAACCTCTTTGAACTTCGTTGGGAGCAAGTTATTTGTTGTGTGTGTGCAGGTCCACGTCAACCACTAAATTTCTAGCGTCGTTGTCACCTACTTTGCCGCCTTTGAGTCCTACTGGAGACAAACCCTATCCTCCACATAGGGGAAATTTTCTGCTATCCTACATCTCACCTACACTTTGGGTAACCAATGAAGGGCGAGAAGCCATTATCACCTCTCGCGTATCAAGCAAATTTTGGTGCCGTTGCCGGGGACTCCAAGTGTCAAGATAGGGGAGTTGCACGCTATCTTTTATCTTTTCTTTTTAGTCTTGTTAGTTTACTTTCCAATTTTTGCTTTTGCTTTTGTGTCTTATATGAAAAACCAAAAAATAGTTTCTACCTTTTGTCTTTGCCTTTGTCTGCCTACTGTTGCTATCTTTGCCATGGGTGTGGAACCACCCAAATATGGTACGATGAACATGTTTCACTTGGATCGCCTTCGATCAATTTGTGCCCGCGCTAAAACCCAACTGACTTGGTAGAGGGAAAATCATTGGATGAGCACACTCATTATACGTGACACTGCTTATCTTAGAAAGGGAAACACTTATGAGATCAAATACAAGTTTTCTTATTGCTATGCTAAGTGTTTATGCCACATTTATGATTTTACTTGTTGTTCTAATATAGATCGTAAACACCTTCCTTTCCAATGTGAGTTTAATGAAAATGAGATCTTATCTTCTTATGATAAAGGTGTTTATGATTATTTTGATATTGAAAAGATTGAAGAGTTTGTTGCTTTTAAGGGTGCTTATGAGATTGCTTCTTTGATTGAAAAGTATTATGATACTATTCACAAGTCTGAAAACCTTGCAGTTCTTACTTATTGCTTCGAGAATTATACTTCCAATGCTTCTTTTGAAGATTTTAAAAATAAAATGCTTGCTGCCCAAGAAGATGCCAATGATTTCCTTGATGAGGAATCCTATGATTCTGAGGACTCACTTGATACATTCCTTTCTGAAGATCTTGATACTTGCTTTGTTGATGTCCATGATGCCAATATGGATTATGTTTGCAAAGATGAACTTGCTATAGTTCCTTATGTTAAGCATGAATTTTTTTCTATTGCACCCACACTTGATTGTCCTATTATGCTTTTGAAATCTCCAACTCATATTCCGTAGAACTGTGCTCTTATTGAGGCTCAATGTGATGGGTTGCCTTTATCTTATGATCCTAAAGACCGTGTTGAAAACTATACACGTGTGCTTGTAGGTCATGAACAACATGATTTCTGTGATAGTTATATTCTTGACGGTGTTCATGATACTACTGAAAATTATTTTGAGGGAGGGAAGTTTGGGTGTAGAAACTTCCATATTACTAAAACTCCTCTCTTTATGCTGAAAGTTTTAAAGTTTTTCTTTTTCCACCTTCCTATGAACGTCACTTTGCACTTCTTTGATTTATTTGTTTACAAGTTTCCTAGGCATAGGAAGTGGGTTAGGCTTAAATGTGTTTCACATTTGCTTCTTGATGCTCTCGTTTACTTAAACTCTTATTCCTTTGTGAGCATGTTGTTCAATCTTCATGCCTAGCTTAAAGGCCTAAAAGAAAGCGCTTGTTGGGAGGCAACCCAAGATTTTTTACTTCTGTTTTTAGTGGTCTTGATGATTTTTACTACTGTATCAACATCATTGTATCATTATTTTCAAGCTTTGTGTCAAGTTCTAGCCTCTTATGATAAGGGAAGAAAAAGTTGTGACATGCTGTCCAAAAAACAGATTCTCTCTGCTTGACGGAAAAAATCAAAACAAATCACCAGTTCATCTTTTTGAGCTGAATTTTTTACACAGAATGCTCTATACAATAGTGAAACTATCAAAACAAGTACCCCGAAAAAATTCTTTACTACCTGCTGTTCTGTTTTTCACAGATCTTGCCACGTTTTGCCTTTCTTCACTTTTGCAAACCTTAAGCTTGTTTTTTCTTTGCAAATTTTTTTGGAAATCTTGAGAAACATTAGATCTTCAAGAATATCTTTACTTCCAGTGGAGAAAAATTATTTTAATAAGGGTACTAACCTCTCTAATCAGCTTATGATGAGTTATGTATGAAGGGAGTTTTCAAGTGTGCGAGGGAAGATGATGAACGAAGATCCGGGAGTGTCAAATGCTCAAGCTTGGGGATGCCCCATGCATCCCAAATAAATATTCAAGGAGACTCAAGCATCTAAGCTTGGGGATGCCCCCGTGCATCCCCTTCTCCATCAACAATCATCAGTTCGTCATTCGTCTCACTATATTTTTATCACTTCATGCGTTATGTGCTATGCTTGGAGCGTCTCGCTCTTAGGTTTCCTTTTTAGTTTTCTTTAGCTTGCTTGCTGTTCATAACAAGTTAGACCCCAGCATACTTTGTGTGGGAGGGAAACACGCTCCACTTCAATCTAGAACACATCATAGGATTTTCATGCTTATATTTCTCTGTTGTGTGTTCTTTATCTCTTCGTAGCTGCTTCCATGTTTAGTTTTAGTGTTTGTCTTTAGCAAGACCTTTAGCTTTTGTTTAGTTTGTTGTTGGAACTCTCTTTAGTTTTGATGTTTATCTTGTTAAGAGAGTTGGTTGTTCCACTGAGTTGTGTCTTGTCTTGAAGTAGGTAATTGAGGTTGCTATTCAATTGTAGTAGTAACTTGCAACAGTTTTGAGGTATTGTTGTGAGTAATGTTTGAACTTTTGGTGTCAAGTGCTCTAGACTATTAGTGATAGGTGTCGTATTTTGGGAAATCCGTGCTTATTTTCAAAAACCTACAAAAACTAGTTGAGAACTCTAGCTACTAGATGGATCACTAATCTTTTGAGGGATCAGATATTAGAGTACACTCACGTACCATGAGTCGAGGATGCGCAAAGATAACCAAACCCCCATACATTCCTCCTCGGGGTACTTGTCTCTTTGTGAACCTCCTCATTAGATTGAGAGTTACCGATAATAAGTGCATGATTTCTTCGGACTAATGTAAGTATTGAAAGTTGACACTTCCACCTCCTCATATTTGCTAGCCTCTTCGGTACCGCGCATTGCCCTCTTCTCACTCCGAGAGTTGGCATCCACCTCGCCGGTGCATCCAAAACCTTGGCATGATACGCTATTTCATCATAACCCTCCTTATATCTTTCCTCAAAACAGCCACCATACCTACCCATCAAGGCATTTCCATAGCCTTTCCGAAATATATTGCCATGTAACATCCACCTTCTCATGACTTGATCTTCATGTCATACATGTTCCTGCTACACTGGAAGAGGCATACATTTGCATACATCATGATAGCTACATCTTCTTTATGTTGAGTACCTTGTAAAGTGTGAAAGATCTTCTATACCTTCTTGTAAAATAGAGTGTTGCCCTTAAGTGAGGAAAAGATCCCAAAGTGGAAAAAATAAAAGATCCCAAAGAGGACAAATGAGAGTTAAATAAAAATAGCCATTGAGGCAACCAAAAAACTTCAAAAAATGGAAAAAAGAGAAAAAGATAATAAAAAGAGAGAAAGGGGCAACACTACTTTTCTTTTGAAAGATCCACACTAGTACTCCCTCTATATCTTGTGCTCCATAGAGATGATCATACATGCATATAGCTATGTGGGGACCTTCACACTATAGAACTTGGCTTGCATATTCCAAGGATGAGCCTCCTCAAACGAGCTCTAGGTCTTCATGAGCGAGCAAGTTGGATGCTGATACGTCCAAAACGTATCTATAATTTCTGCTTGCTCCATGCATGTTTTGTGTGATATTGCTATGTTCTAGATACACTTTCATACATTTTTGATCATATTTGGACTAACCTATTAACTCAGTGCACCCCAGTGCCAGTTCCTGTTTTCTGCTGTTTTTCTATTTCAGTTTTCCCCCATATAAAAAGTGCCAGAAAAATTCGGGAAAATTCAGATAAAAAATCAGCGTGGAGGAAGCTTCGCGAAGAGCCCGGGAGGGGCCAGAGGGGAGCCAGTGGGCCCAGGCGGCCACCCGGCGCGGCCCCACCCCTGGCCGCGCCAGGGGGGGCGCCTGGGGCCCCTGGTCCACCTCTGTCTGCCCCCCTTCGCCTATTTATTCTCCGTCACGGGAAAACTCCAGAAGAGGAACCCTATTCCGAGAACTCGCCTCTGTTCCTCCGCCGCCGCGCTTCCGAAGATCGGGAGCACCAGAAGACCTCTTCCCGGCACCCTGCCGGAGGGAGGATTGACCTCCGGGAGTCTCCTCTCCACCATGGATGCTCCCCGGATGTCTCGTGAGTAGTTTTCCTTGGACCATGGGTCCGTGATCAGTAGCTATGTGATGTTCTCCTCCCCTCTTTGATCTTCATTGTTTAGACCTCGTGAGCTGCCCTACATGATCGAGGCACCTTCGTAATATTTCTGCTATTGCTATGTTGAGTTTGATAGGATCTGATGGATTATGAGATTATGTTCAGATTGTGATAGAGTAATATATTTGGTTTTTATCTCTTATATTTTTGTTCCTAAGTAATTCTTGCATGTTCTCCGTTGATGTTTATTGCTTTGGCCAAGTAGTAGGTAGTGACTTCAAGAGGGAACGTTGTGCTAGATTGTGGGTTCATGCCCCCCGATGACACACTTGAGTGACAGAAACATGAGTCTAGGGGATGTGCTGTTGCCACAAGGGGGAAAACAATGGTGCTTCACAAGGATTGTTTACTTTACGCAGAGTTCTTTTTAATGCAGTTGTCTGTTGCTTTGGGTTTACACTTTGGGTGGGGCTCGCAACTTAATACCAGCGAGATGTCCTGGATAGATATCTCAAGGTGGATGATTAGTAGTAGATGTAGATGGATTTCGGTCTACTTATCTTGGCGTACTGCCTGTGCTTTTGAACCTTGTCCTTTCTTTTGTAGCATAGTTAGCATTGCGGTGCGTTCATAATCCTGTCAATTGCCTTTCTGCAATTTTTTTACCTCGCATAGCAATTTTATCGTCTTTTGGGAGAGAGACATCACTAGCGAACATCACGTATCCCGGTCCATATCCTCATTATTGTTTCCATGCTATATTTACTTTACTGCTTTTACTTGCTATCATTATCCCTTGCATTTTATCCTTGTGAACAACAAGACCGGAGAGATTGAGAACCTTTCTGAACTTCGTTGGGAACAAAGTTATCTGTGTCTGTGTGCAGGTCCGCGTCAGTTGCGCGACTGACACCTACTTATCATCTCTGGAGTCTTGCTGGAGACAAACCTTGGTATCTTCACCGAGGGAAAACTGCTGCTGCATTACATCTCAACCTTACACTTGGGGTAACCAACGAAGGGGCGAGAAGCCATCAAGCAAGTTTTCTGGCGCCGTTGCCGAGGACTCCAAGTGCTAAGATAGGGGAGTTGCACACTACCATTTACCTTTATTTTTTAGTCTTGTTAGTTTATCTTTCAGTTTTTATCTTTGTGTCTTTTATCAAAATTTACAAAAAAATTATTTATCTTGCTGTTAGTAGTCCTCCTTGTTTAGATGAACATGTTAGGACTAGGTTCTTTGCGGGATTCGGAAGTTCTCGATTTCCGTCAAAGGGATGGAGAAAATATGAAGAAGGCATGGGACAGAATTTCTGAAGCACATTAAAGAGTTATGCCTTGGATATCTATAAAAATTGTGCTTAGAAATTTTTACCATGGTCTTTTTAAGTGGTGTAAATACTCTCTTGACATTATAGCTGAGGGAGATTTTCTAGAGTGTGATGAAGATAGGGCTCTTGAGATTTTACATAGTCTATCTAGTTATTTTGTTTATGATCGAAGTATTGATACTGTCATAGATAGACTTGCCACTGTTGAAAAAAGACTGGATGCTCTAGATTTGGGAAAGTAGAGGAACTTAAGTCCAATAAGAAACAAATGTTGGAGATATATGATGATTGGAAGCCCTTTGTTAGGATTAGCATCTCTAACCAAGGCTTCCTTGCTCTTTGTGATATTGGATCCACAGTTTCTACTATGCCAAAAATAGTTTATTATTCTTTAAAGCTAGATATGGATAAATTATCATCTTATCATGAACATTCTAATGGAGATATTTCAGAGATTAAAGGAAAGGTAAAAGAAGTCCAAGTTGCATTCCTTCATAGGACTGCACCAATGGATTTCTACATCGTGGAGCCAAACCAAAGTAACATTGTGCTCGGAAGAGACTTCCTCCGTGCTATGAAAGGCTTCATTGATATTGGTAATAGGCACATACGCTTACGCGGTATGGCAAAAGGTAAGTATATCTTTCCTAGTAAGAAGAAGAATGAGCTTATTGAAAATCAATTTGAAGGTTTTTATGATTCTGATCTTGGATACCCTTGATTCTTCTTTTTGCATTATGCCTAGCTAATGGCTTTAAAGAAGCGCTTTCGGGAGGCAGCCCGCAACGAATTTAGGTGTATCTTTTTGCTTTTGTTGTGTCTTGATGATTGTTACTTCTGTATCAACATCATTGTATCTTTATTTTTCAGCTTTGTGCCAAGTTATAGCCTCTTACGGCAAGGGAAGTAAAAGTTGTGACATGCTGTCCAGAAAACAGATTCTGTCCTCGTGACCAGAAAAATTCCAGAAAAATCCTAGTTCATCTTTTTGAGCTGAAATTTTTACACAGTATGCTCTATACAATTACGAAACTTCCGTATGTTCTGAGTTTTTTTATTTGAGTTGCAGAAGTGCCCCTAAAAAAATTCTTTACTATCTGCTGTTCTGTTTTTCACAGATTCTGCCATGTTTAGTCTCTCCTTACTTTTGCAAACCTTAAGCTTGCTTTTTATTTGCAAAAACTTTTTGGCACTCTTGATAAACAGTAGCTCTTAAAGATTATCTTTATATCCAGTGGGGAAAAATTATTTATTAAGGGTACTAACCTCTCTAATCAGCTTATGATGAGTTATGTATGAAGGGAGTTTTTAAGTGTGCGATGGAAGATGATGAAAGAAGATCCAGGAGTGTCAAGCACTCAAGCTTGGGGATGCCCCCATGCATCCCCAATAAATATTCAAGGAGACTCAAGCGTCTAAGCTTGGGGATGCCCCCGTGCATCCCCTTCTCCATCAACAATCATCAGTTCGTCATTCGTCTCACTATATTTTTATCACTTCATGCATTATGTGCTATGCTTGGAGCGTCTCGCTCTTAGGTTTTGTTTTTAGTTTTCTTTAGCTTTGCTTGCTGTTCATAACAAGTTAGATCCTGTCTTACTTTGTGTGGGAGAGAAACACGCTCCACTTTCAAAATTTAGAACACATCATAGGATTTTTCCTGCCTATCTTTTTGCTGTTGTGTGTTCTTTATCTTTTCATAGCTACTGCCTTGTTTAGTTTTAGTTTTAGTTTGTCTTTAGCAAGAGCCTTGGCTTTTGTTTAGTTTGTTGCTGCAACTCTTTTTAGTTTTCATGTTTATCTTGTTAAGAGAGTTGGTTGTTGCACTGAGTTGTGTCTTGTCTTGAAAGTAGGTAATTGAGGTTGCTATTTAATTTTAGTAGTAGCTTGCAATAGTTTTGAGGTATTGATGTGAGTAATGTTTGAACTTTTGGTGTCAAGAGCTCTAGCCTATTAGTGATAGGTGTCGTATTTTGGGCAATCCATGTGTATTTTCAAAACCTACAAAACTAGTTGAGAACTCTAGCTACTAGATGGATCACTACTCTTCTGAGGGGTCGGATATTAGAGAACACTCACGTACCATGAGTCGAGGATGCGCAAGAATAACCAAACCCCCATACACTCCTCCTCGGGGTACTTGTCTCTTTGTGAACCTCCTCATTAGATTGAGAGTTACCGATAATAAGTGCATGAGTTCCTCGGACTAATGTAAGTATTGAAAGTTGACACTTCCACCTTCCCATATTTTGCTAGCCTCTCATGTGCCGTGCATTTCCTTATTCTCACTCCGAGAGTTGGTGTCCACCTTCGCCGGTACATCCAAACCCTTGGCATGATACGCTCTGTCATCATAAGCCTCCTTATATCTTTCCTCAAAACAGCCACCATACCTACCTATCAAGGCATTTCCATAGCCTTTCTGAGTTACATTGCCATGCAACTACCACCTCTTCATGACTTGATCTTCATGTCATACATGTTCCTGCTACACTGGCAACAACATACATTGCATACATCATGTAGTTACTTCTTCTTTATGATTATGAGTACCTTGTAAAGTGCGAAAGATTTCCTTTACCTTCTTGTAAAATAGAGTGTTGCCCTTAAGTGAGGAGAAGATCCCAAAGTGGACACAATAAAAGATCCCAAAGAGGACAAATGAGAGTTAAATAGAAAGAGCCATTGAGGCCAGCAAAAAAATACAAAAAAATAGAAAAAAAGAGAAAAAGAAATAAAAAGAGAGAAAGGGGCAACACTACTATCCTTTTGAGAGATCCACACTAGTACTCCCTTTATATGCTTGTACTCCATAGAGATGATCGTTATGCATATAGCTATGTGGGGACCTTCACACTATAGAACTTGGCTTGCATATTCCAAGGATGAGCCTCCTCAAACGAGCTCTAGGTCTTCATGAGCGAGCAAGTTAGATGCACCCCCACTAGTTCCATTGGAGAGCTTCTTAGCTCGTATGTGCATCCGTTGCATGGCAATCCCTACTCCTCACATCATATCTATCATTTGGCATCTCTTGCCTATGATTGTCCTCATTGATGTGAGCCTTTCTTATCCTTTTTTGTCTTCCTCCCCCACCATATTTCTCTCTTTGCCATCCTAAGTGTCAACTCTCGTGCTTACGCTCATCCATTGCATGAGTGCTCGAAATATCGAAAAGGAGTGGATCAAATTGACTTGTACCTGGCTAGTGGTCTTGGGACGAGTCAAGATAAGATTCCAAAGAAGACCAAGTGTGAAACTTTAGTAGATTGAGTTCTGAACACAAAAATACCTTTTTCTCGTATTCCCTATCCCCCTTCTTGCACGCAAACACCATTTGGAGACATTCGAGTCACGGACAGCGAGAGCTCTTGCACCTAATGTTTTTTTGTTACTTGTTTCAATGCTAATATAGACTCTTGCATGTTATGAATTGAATTGAATCTCTAACCTTGATTGCTTTACTTTTCAAAGTTCTTTTATGGTTGCTAGCATGTCACCACAGAAATTATGCTGTTATCATTTACCTACTCGAGGACGAGCAGGAATTAAGCTTGGGGATGTTGATACGTCCAAAACATATCTATAATTTTTGCTTGCTCCATGCATGTTTTGTGTGATATTGCTATGTTCTAGATACACTTTCATACATTTTTGATCATATTTGGACTAACCTATTAACTCAGTGCACCCTAGTGCGAGTTCCTGTTTTCTGCTGTTTTTCTATTTCAGTTTTCCCCCATATAAAAAGTGCCAGAAAAAATCGGGAAAATTCAGATAAAAAATCAGCGTGGAGGAAGCTTCGCGAAGAGCCCGGGAGGGGCCAGAGGGGAGCCAGGGGGGCCCAGGCGGCCACCCGGCGCGGCCCCACCCCTGGCCGCGCCAGGGGGGCGCCTGGGGCCCCTGGTCCACCTCTGGCTGCCCCCCTTTGTCTATTTATTCTCCGTCACGGGAAAACTCCAGAAGAGGAACCCTATTCCGCGAACTCGCCTCTGTTCCGCTGCCGCCGCGCTTCCGAAGATCGGGAGCACCAGAAGACCTCTTCCCGGCACCCTGACGGAGGGAGGATTGACCTCCGAGAGTCTCCTCTCCACCATGGATGCTCCCCGGATGTCTCGTGAGTAGTTTTCCTTGGACCATGGGTCCGTGATCAGTAGCTATGTGATGTTCTCCTCCCCTCTTTGATCTTCATTGTTTAGACCTCGTGAGCTGCCCTACATGATCGAGGCACCTTTGTAATATTTCTGCTGTTGCTATGCTGAGTTTGGAGAGATCTGATGGATTATGAGATTATGTTCAGATTGTGATAGAGTAATATATTTGGTTTTTATCTCTTATATTTTTGTTCCTAAGTAATTCTTGCATGTTCTCCGTTGCTGTTTATTGCTTTGGCCAAGTAGTAGGTAGTGACTCCAAGAGGGAACGTTGTGCTAGATTGTGGGTTCATGCCCCCCGATGACACGCTTGAGTGACAGAAACATGAGTCTAGGGGATGTGTTGTTGCCACAAGGGGAAAACAACGGTGCTTGTAACCGCGGTTACAAGGATTGTTTACTTTACGCAGAGTTCTTTTTAATGCAGTTGTCTGTTGCTTTGGGTTTACACTTTGGGTGGGGCTCGCAACTTAATACCAGCGAGATGTTCTGGATAGATATCTCAAGGTGGATGATTAGTAGTAGATGCAGATGGATTTCGGTCTACTTATCTTGGCGTACTGCCTGTGCTTTTGAACCTCGTCCTTTCTTTTGTAGCATAGTTAGCATTGCGGTGCGTTCATAATCCTGTCAATTGCCTTTCTGTAATTTGTTTACCTCGCATAGCAATTTTATCGTCTTTTGGGAGAGAGACATCACTAGCGAACATCACGTATCCCGGTCCATATCCTCATTATTGTTTCCACGCTATATTTACTTTACTGCTTTTACTTGCTATCATTATCCCTTGCATTTTATCCTTGTGAACAACAAGCCCGGAGAGATTTACAACCTCTCTGAACTTCGTTGGGAACAAAGTTATCTATGTCTGTGTGCAGGTCCGCGTCAGTTGCTTCGCTGACACCTACTTATCATCTCTGGAGTCCTGCTGGAGACAAACCTTGGTATCTTCACCGAGGGAAAACTGCTGCTGCACTACATCTCAACCTTCCACTTGGGGTAACCAACGAAGGGGCGAGAAGCCATCAGATGCACCCCCACTAGTTCCATTGGAAAGCTTTTCTTAGCTGATATGTGCATCTGTTGCATGGAAATCCCTACTCCTCACATCATATCTATCATTTGGCCTTCTCTCGCCTATGATTGTCCACATTGATGTGAGACTTTCTCACCCTTTTTGTCTTCCTCCTCCATCATATCTCTCTCTCTTTGCCATCCTAAGTGTCAACTCTCGTGCTTACGCTCATCCATTGCATGAGTGCTCAAAATATCGAAAGGGAGTGGATCAAATTAACTTGCATCTGGCTAGTGGTCTGGGGACGAGTCAAGATAAGATTCCAAAGAAGACCAGGTGTGAAACTTTAGGAGATTGATGTCAGAACCCCAACCAGGGTAAGTGCTAGGGTTGCTTGTGTCCTTTGCATCATGCAAAATTTTCAAAAGAAATTCAAAAATGGGGAAAAGAAAAGCCCTAAAGAATTTAATTTAAATGGCCAGACAAAAATTGCTTCCAAAATTTCCTCTGGTATTTTTGAAAAGTCTTATAAATATGCATGATCACATATAAAGTGAAGTGGGTCCCACTGCATGCACCAAGATTTTTCAAATATTCCAAACAGGGCTTGGAAATTAAATTAAACTCCAATATGAATTTAAATTCAAATTGTTTGAATTTCAAAAGTCACCAAAACTTGTGAGTGGCTAGTGGCTTGACACCTAAGCTCACATAAAAGATTTGGGGATTTTATAAAATGTTTTGATATTTTTTTATCAAAACAGAACAAATGTCAGAAGAAATAAAAAAGAAAAATAAAAGAAAAGGGGCCACCTTACCTCTCGTCTAGGGCGAAGGCCCATCTGGCCCAGCCCAAAGGGGCAACTTCGTCTTCCTCCCCGGCCAGCCGAGCACGCCACTGCGTGGCGAGCATGCGCTCAACGCCGGCCACGCAACAGGCTGCTCTGGCCTCTACCTCGCGCCAGGGGACGCCCCCAAGCCTCCTCCTTCCTTCCCCCCTGGAGCCTCTTCTTCCCCATCTCCGGCGAGAGCCCGCAAAGAGCAGAGCGCCCCGCAGTTCGCCGTCGCTCCATCACGCGGCCACTGGCCTCCTTTCATCGCGCCGGCGTGTCCAACGCGTCCGCCGTGGAGCCCCTCGTCGCCCCGGCCAGTCTATTGAAGCCAGGACCTACGACGACGACGCTAGCTTCAAGCTCCACTGCCACGGCCACTCGTCTCCGTCGAGCAATCGAGCCCTCCCCGCTGCTGCTCCGATGCCCTCGACCCCTCCATCAGATCCACGGTGAGCGCGCACCCCTCCCGCAGGTCTTCGTTCTCCTCCCCGTGCATCCATCGCCGGGTTCCTCGGAAGACCTAACTCCGGCCGCCGCGGGGCTGCGAGCCAGCGTGCTCTCGGCGCCCCCCTGAGCTTCCCTTGTGCACCCCGTGGTGCGCGCGCGTGCGAGGCTTCGCCTGGTGCCTCTCCCGTGCCAAGAGGAGGCCGGAGAGCCCCAGACCAGTGGGCACCGTCGCCTCCAGAGGTCGCCGCCGGCCGTATTCCGGCGAGGCCGACGTGGCCTGTAATTAGGGGGCTAATCCCCCTGTTAGTTGACCCTTGGGTCACTGACTGGTGGGCCCTGGCCCCCCTAAGCTAAGTTAAATTTTAGTTAACAGGGGTTAACCCCCACTGAGAATGACAAGAGGGCCCCACTGGCCAGAAGCACCCCACCATGTCATGTTGATGTCAGCATGACGCAGTAAACAGAATTTGTTTTAAAAGAAATCAGAAAATCCAGAAATTGTTTAAAACTTCAATAAATCATAGAAAATTCATATGAACTCCAAATTGGACAAATAATATATGAAAAATTATCAGAAAAATGCAAGGATTATGAATATGATTTTTTTTCATGTTTGACCAATTTAAAATGGGGAAACAGTAGCAAGTTTGCATATGGCTTAATTTGAATTCAAATTTGAAGTTTGAATTTTCAAATCCTTTGCAATACACTTCAATTAAATGGAATTGTCAACTCATCAGTACCATGTACATCATGTTTTCACAACTTATCATGTGTTTGAGCATCGCAATTATATTTATTCCGTGATTGCTTTGTTTGCTCGATAGAAGTGGAACCAGAACCGGAGGCCACCCCCTTCGCTGAAGACACCGTGTGTGAACCTCGTCAGCAAGGCAAGCAAACCCCCATTGATCATGTCGATAAAATCCCACTTCCCTCTCATGTCTCGCTTATGCATTGTATAGGATGTTTACCATGATAACGTTTCTACCGCATAGTTGAACCCAATCCTTTGCATGACCTATCATTTTGTCACAGTAGTAAGCAAACCACAATCCTAGCAAATGTAGGAGTTGGTTGATATCATGTAACCCCTGCAAATGTTACTGCTTATTGCATGCTTAGAGTTTATAATGAGGATGCTTTTGATGTGAGTCGGGATGATAGTGAACATGGTGTTGATGAAAGTGAAACTATGTTGGTGAATCCACCCTAATACAACGTGAACGATGAGAGGCTGTGTAGGAGTACACAGTGGGTTGTCTCGTTGAACACCGCCTTAAGCACCGAGTTCTTGTATGGTAATCCAAGACAAAGAGTACAACCACACATTGGGCTCACTGGCCCCTCTCGGCCTAGTACCTTGACCCGTGTCGACGTCCAGGAGTCACATTAGTTCGGGTTTTCCATTTGACATGTGCATAGAAAAAGAATGAAGGAATGGTTGCATCATATAGATATGTGGGTGCACCTGTGAGGCAGGAAAACCATCTGCCAAAGGTGGCGTCTCGGTCACTTGCATTGTTTGAGTCCGTTTCGTTGATCTGGCCGGGCTCTCGAGCGGAGGCAACTCAGATAGCCGACTCCTTGAATAGACCGGTTGTGAGCGAAGTGTCGTGGTGAACATCCTCGCTGTCACCTCTTGAACGGTGGCGAGCAAAAGGCGGTAACCGATGGTCATGTGTGTGTAGTTTACACCCTTGCAAGGTTAACAAAACTATTCGAATAGCCGCGTCCGCGGTTAAGGACTACTTGGAACCTGTACCAGATTATTAGACAACTTGAATGGATACTTATAAAACTCGCAAGATAAGCGTGAGTGCTAATGGTGTGCTCCTCCTGGGGAAGTCGAGGAAGTAACCATAGTGGTGTATTGTTTGGAGACTTGGTAGTGGACTCGTGTACGCTTCTTACCTCAAGTCTGGTACTCGTAGCATAGGACTAGCCAAGTTAAAGCTGGCACTTCTGCATGTTGAACCCCACCTCCTTTACCTTGATACTTGAGCATGAGTAGTGTAGTTCTTATGTAAGTCTTGCTGAGTACGACTTTGTACTCACGTTTGCTTATTCTATGTTTTAGATGAGAACCCAGACCCCGATGGAGTCACTGACCTGAAGCTCGACGTTGACCTTGGTAGTATAGTTCCAGACAGCAGTCTGGTCCCTCGTGGAAGGGCATGTATGTTTACAAGGCTTCTCTAAGCCATTTGTTAAACTTGTTTGTACTCAGACCTAATTTGCTTCCGTTGTATGATGTAATGTTGATCACAGACATGTGATCTTTGTATACTCTATGTGTAAGTCAATAAAGAAGTACTTTGTAGAGATATGTGATGATACCTGCTGTTCATACTAGACATGTGTGCTGCGTGTATGTTTATAACATGCATTTCTTAGTATGAGTTTTCGAGACCTTAGTTGTGATCTGGCTGGCGGTCTTTTATACACCAAGTGGCCCTTAGATGTGCGCAGCTTGGGGCATCGCGATGCGATTGTTCGTGACTGTCAGGTGCACACTTTGTTGTATGATCGAGCCCTCCCTAGACCCCGACTAAGTGATCGGGCTGGAGTAAGTCTATGTAAGAGTTAGGATTCAATCGATAACATGGTTGAGGCGACTTGTCTATGAGTATGGGATTCACCACCCATAAGCATTTAGACTTGCGAGCGGACGATGAGGACCCATCTCAGTTGATCATCCAGCCTGGATGGGATGCCCCTCACGTTCGATGCTTACCGAGAACGTTCTATGCTTGGCCTTGTCTGCTTAGACAAGTGGGTACGGTTCTCGGCTCTCCATGTGATTGCATCGTGACTGGAATTACATACGCATATTCCGGGTCCCGACAGACTTGGTATCAGAGCAGGACTGTCTGTAGGATTATTCAACCCTTGGTCGAAGTCGAGTCTAGCATTCTATAGTTATATAGTTACTCTGGGTATAAGGGAACAACGTAAGGCTTATTTTTCTCCTTACCCTCATCGATCTGAGTTCTTGGTCACCCTTATCTTTTCTACGGGATGATAGGACTAGACTCATCTATGTCTGACTAGAACATCTCGTTGATTGCTTCCTTGTAGCCGTAGGACAGTTGTGGTTGTCCAGAGTCTTCGTATTTTGAGTTCCTTGAAGAAGTTCTGTCCAATCTCTTCAAGGTTGTTTCATTTTACATCCCGATGTAGCCGTTATGCTGCCCGATTTATCCCGTGTTTCTATGAATCTTTGCCTTTGCATTATGGTCTTTTCTTTCGAAATCATGTCCTCTTATCTTTGATTCCATCCTACAACCTGTTCTGATTGTTGATTTTTATCACACAGGATGTCAGGTGGAACTTGTAGTGCTATTCGTCGGAATCGAGACCGTGTTCGGAATCGAAATGATGATGAACCTCTACCACTGCCTTCTGCGGCGGAAATCATGATGGAAGTTGAGAAGAATCGACGTGATCAAACACGCCTTTTGGAGCTCATCGAGCAGAATACCGCTCGTCAGCGTAATGTGGTTGTCAGCATTCAGGATTTCATCCTCCTCAAGCCACCGGTATTTCGATGTTTTTCTGAGCCCCTTGAAGCTGATGATTGGCTCCGTTCCATCGAGCGTAAGCTTGATACTGCACATGTTGCTCCCGATGACCGAGTTATTTTCGCGGTATACTTCTTGGAAGGTGCTGCTCTTCAATGGTGGGAGAACTATGTGGCTATGCAGCCAAATGGTCACCTAGTGACTTGGCAGGAGTTCTGTGTTGCCTTTCGAGGGTACCACATTCTGGATGAGTTGATGGAGCGCAAGAAGGAAGAGTTCTGCAATCTGACTCAAGGAGAGATGTCCATTTATGAGTATGTGAGAGAGTTCAACCGTCTTGCTCGTTATGCCCAAGATGAGATCACCACCGATGCCAGAAAGCAGGCAAGGTTCCGTAAGGGACTTAGCCCTATCCTTCGCCATGATCTCAACCTCCTTGAATTTTCCACCTTTGAGAATTTAGTCAACAGATCTTTCAGATCTGAGCATGGCAATGAAGTGTTCGAAGAGTCTCGTAAGCATGCTCTTGAGCTTGCTCCTTCTTCAAGTTCAGCCCCTCATAAACGCCGAATTTGGATTCCAACTAGTGCCATACCTCAAAACTTTCTTCCGAGACCACCATCCAATTTATGCCATCCACCCCAACACATTATTCCACCTCGGAATGATGGTGTGCAACCAAGTAATCCCACTCCCAGCAATTCAGACAGGGTATGCTTTAAGTGTGGTCTTCCAGGCCATTACTATCGTCAATGCCCTCAGGTCTTGATGGCACCACGTCATTCTCGACATAAGCCTCCAAAGAAATCAACCACCAAAGCCTTTCCAGCAAAGCCTTCCTCCACTAGTAGGGGTTGTGTGAACCAAATCTCAGTTCAGGACACCATTGTTCCTTCTGACGTCATCCTTGGCACACTCCCAGTCAATCATGTCCCCGCCTCCGTTCTTTTCGATCCAGGAGCTTCCCATTCATTCATGTCGGAGAGTTATGCACTTCGTCATGAGTTCCCCTTTGAAGAAATGTTTTCTCCAATGATCATTCAAACTCCTGGTTCAAAGTGGCAAACTAGTAGAGTAAGCCATGGCAATCAAATTGCAATTGAAGGTTTAGTATTCCTTGCTTCTCTTATAGTGTGACGCCCCCAAAATCAGACCGTGTACAGTAATCATACACACAGGGTACACGACTGAGATTAGGGTGCCACGATGATAATATCACAGCACAACACTAAACACAAAAGGATAAACAAATATGTACAATGGAGGGGGTCACGCGGACCCGAATACATAAGTCATACAGGCCATAATATCTGAGTACAGACATAGTTAGTCAAGTTTTGCCTTAAGAGGGCTAGCACAAATCACATCAGAGATACAGATCGAAAAGGCGAGGCCTCCTGCCTGGGATCCACAGAACTACTCCTGGTCGACGGGGAACTCGACGTCGTAGTAGGCGCCTCCGGGGTACTCCTGCTCCTGGGCTCCAACGTCGGCTGCAGCGGCCGATCAGGCAAAGCAGTAAAGGAAATAAAGCAGGTGAGTATCTAGTATACCCGCGAGTCTTACGTCCGCTACTAAGCATTATGCATTGTATCAACGGAAGGAAGAGGCTGTATATAGTGGACTGAAAGACAGAAATTCAGAGCAAGGGTAAGAAGCTAGGCCTATCGAAGACTAGCATCTTCCGACGATGTCTTGCAGCATGAGGTAAGAATCAGCCAACAGTTTATATAAAGCAATAAAGTAACAATGAAGCAGAAGTTGCTGCAACATTGAATAATAATAAGTTGTAATAGTTAACAATGCCTCCGAGTTCACCTCCTCGACATCCCCGCGAGGAAGAGAACCCGAAACCATACAGTTTAATAATAGTTTCTAGTGGTAAGATCCAGCTTCAGCATAAAGCGTCCTGTTACCGTGGACATGGCTATTCGAATAGATTAATCTTCCCTGCAGGGGTGCACTTGTGTTACACTACACGCACGGATCTCCAGGGTGGCGGGAACCTTGTTAGGGAATGCTCCACCGAGGCTATCCGACACTTCATAGCCCATCTTTCAAACTCAACAGAGAGGTCACCCGCCGGTCTAAATCCTAAGTACGCCGAGCCTTGGACCCCAACCCGAGCGTACTCCTGCACGGTGCGTGACTGGCCGGTGAAGTTGAAGCAAAAGCAAATAATACATCACCCCGCGAGCAAATAAGACAACACCACTTCCCGGCAATCAGCCTGCGGTACTGCTGACATCTGAAGAGTCCTCGGACGACACTAAGAAGCAGAGGAGCCCATAACTCGTAGTTCCCACGGGTAGGTAGTGCGTACATGGCATATAGCCAACTCAAGACATTCACTGAACCATTTAGCATTTTAATTAACCTGCGTGACAACCGTTATCGTTGCCTCGACTTAACCGACCCGCGGACAACGACAGCAGCCAGGACCACCAGGTCATCGGTGCCTGCCCCGTCGTCCCACCAAGTCACTGCGGTTACCAACAAGGTGAACCGTCTCCTTACCTTGTCTCGCGTGTGCTCCTGGAGGAGCTCGACTTTCGGGGTTTGGTAACTCTCGCGGCCAACGAACAGGGGCCAAGCACACCGGTACACTGGTCGTGCCCTCCCTGTCGTCCCGTCGCAATACCTCTCGCGGGCACCGTTGGGTCGCCCGACTTCTTACCTGAAGGACAACCGTTTACAGGACCCTATGGCGGTAAGACAAAGTCAGCCTCGAGTGGAGTACAAGGATTACTCCTTGATAGCCCACACTTGAGGTGACTAGGCATAACCCAGATAGGGGCCTTTGGCGGTGTCTGCTTTGTACCGTACCTGTGCAATTATAATATTTGTATCCGCGTTCACTCCCCTGAGTGATCACGGCCCTCTATCTAATCCTAGCTAACAATGCGCAGGGTTCACTGCTGAATAATGCATAATAATAATAATAGGCAGCATAGGATAAAGGAAGGCACATCAAGGGGCGACAAAAATCAGGCTATGCAGTTGAATAGGGTTGTAATCGTAGCAGCAGCAGTAACAATGCCTAGTGCAAGAAATGTACGGAAAGATAGGCGATATCTGGGGAAGAGAATGGCTCTGCTTGCCTGCAAGCTCGACGGTAGTAGTAGGGTCGTCGACGACGTAGTCGTACTCAGCAGCGGTGTAGTCGACGGCAGCAGCGGGGTCTACCGGAGATTAAAGGGGGGGAAGAAACAATAAATACACAACAATAATAGCAATACAAATGCAAGACATAACAGATCAAATGTAAACGGGGTTCTAACGCAGTGCAATGCAATATGCTCGGAGCGGGAATTCATCTGGGGATGAACTACCGGCTCCGGATGATTACCGGACAGGGTGTCCGGAGGGGAAGGATCAAGCCGAAGGTGTCGTGGTTACCGGAACAACATAAGGGGGGTGTATCCGTGCTAGTTGATCTATTCCGAGAAACATTCGTGTTCGGAATAAATTCATCCGGGCACTCTATCAGTACCGGACAATTTATCGGACAGTCGGTCCGGAGGGGGAATGTTCGATGTTCGTTGTGTTAGAGGGGTGTGGTAGATATACGGATAGCGTATTCGTATTCGTTATATTTTTCTGATCAATTTTCATGTATAAAGTTTTTGAATCCGAGTTACGGTTTAAAAGTTATTGAATTTCAAAGTTTTAAATCATTTAAATGATTTTCTGAATTTCTTTTATTATTTATTCAACATTATCCAGAACATTATCCAAAACAGTGCTGACATGTGGGACCCACATGTCAGCCTCTGTTATTTATAAAACATTTAATTAAATTAGAAAATGCCTCTGGACCCACATGTCAGTGACTCAATTTTAATTAATTGGATTAACCTAAAACATTAAGTTAACTATTTAGAGGGGACCCACCTGTCAGTGCCTAAGGGGGGGGGTTAACTTTTCTGCTAAGTTAAGAAGAGATTAGCCGGGGGGGGTTAGCGAGTGGGGCCCGTTGTCAGTGGCCCAGGGGTTTGATTAACCCCTAATTAAGTTGGCTGACACGGGGGGGGGGGCGCCTGTCATCCTCACCGGAGGGCTCACCGGAGCCCGTCGCCGGCGAGGTCGACGGGGAGCTCGCCACAGGGCACCGTTTGAGGCGCCGCTGGTGGCAGTCGACGAAGGACTCGAAGCCACATCGATCTGGAGTGGTCTCGCGGGCTGGGACGCACGGAGGTGAGCGCAGCTTCAACAATGGCGGCGAAGGGCGTCGGGCTCCAATGGTGCATGCTCATACGAGACGAAATCGAGCTATCTACCGGTCCAAAACGAACACACGCACCACGGGGATCCTACTAGTGCACTTGGCGCGGGCTGGGACGAACCAAATCGACGACTACGACGACGTGCCACGGCGGCCGGAGCAAGCGAGTTTGGGGAAAAAGGCTACGGGCTTCTCGAGCAACTACGGACAGTTGGCGATGACAGAGCTGCTCACCATGAATGCGTCGGGGTTGGCAGCGGGCTCGGGGAGGGGCTGAGGCGGCCGGAATCGACGTCGAGGTTGCAGCGGCCGGGGTGGGGGAAGAAGACGCGGGCGACGCCTGCGGTGCTCCCCGGGCTCGATTGGATGCTGTAGTCGACGAAGACGACGACAGCGCAGCCGCTGGACACCACGTCGGGGCGGACCGTGCCCGTTGGCCACGTCTGGCCACGACAATGGCGACGGCGGCGCTCGGGAAATTTTCCCCGAAGCGTGAGAGAAGAGGAGGAGGGGAAAGGGAGGGGGAGGATGTCCAGGAGGTGGCCGGTGGCGTGCTTATCGCGTCCGCGACGGAAGGGAGCAGGTGGAGGGCGGGGCCGGGCTGGCAGCGACGTGGCCACGGCAGGCTGCCGTACGGGGCAGGTGGGGGTGGTTGGAGGAAGAAGACAACCGTGGGGGTGGGCTGGGCTGCGGTGGGCCGTCGCCCCGGGCGACATTTAGCGTTCTCCCATTTTCTTTTCGTTTTGTATTCTGTAGACCTTAGTTGCAACAAAAATAACCGCCTCCCTATTTTTGTAAAATGTTTTTGGTGTTTGTAAATTAGTGTTACATATTACTGAGGTGCCACAAAAAATTTTGCAGCAAAAGAAATTCATTAGATATTTATTTTAAATATTAAATGCCCAAAGTAGGGGTTTTAACCTACGGTTTGAATTGTTTGGAATTTTCTGCAACTCCAAAAATTACCAAAGTTGGTCCAACATGATTATAATGATTCTAGGCAATTTACAAAAATAGTTTCATGATTTTTGGAACAACTTTATTTGAACACATTTGTTTTTATTTCCATTCAAAGTAGTTTCAACTAGGGTTTGGTTTCTTGATGAGCAAGATGCATTGGGATTAGGGTTTTGATTACCAACCAGCATGGTTTGAAAAGAGCAGAAGCAAAGTTTGATTAGGGACAGGGGATAACAGTGATTAACAAACAGTGATGGTCAACAGTGATGATGATTACTGTTACAACAACTGAGGGTGTTACAAATCTCCCCCACTACAAGAATTCTCGTCCCGAGAATTTAAGTGGTGGTGTGGAAAAGATCGGGGTATTCATCGCGAAGGCGATCTTCGCGTTCCCAGGTGGCTTCATCTTCAGAATGATTCGACCACTGAACCTTGAGGAACTTGACGGTCTTGTTGCGGGTTCGACGCTCAGACTGATCGAGAATGCGGCTCGGATGTTCTCGATAAGTCAAGTCTTGTTGCAGCTCGATCATATCATGTTCCACTTCGCGGATAGGATCCTTGAAGCAGCGACGAAGTTGAGACACGTGGAAGACATCGTGGACTTGGGAGAGGTTCGGCGGCAATTCCAACCGGTATGCCACGGGTCCACTCCTGGAAAGGATACGGAACGGGCCAATGTAGCGAGGAGCCAACTTGCCCTTGATACCGAAGCGATGAGTGCCCCTCATGGGAGTGACACGGAGGTATGCATATTCACCAGGTTGATACTCCATTTCATGGTGTTTGAGGTCATAGTTGCTCTTCTGACGAGACTGTGCGGCCTTGAGATTTTATTGCACAATGCGAACTTGTTCTTCAGCTTCTTGGACAAGATCCGGTCCGAAGTAGGGTCGCTCCCCAGTTCCTGACCAATTCAGGGGGTTCGACATTTACGTCCGTATAGAACTTCGAAGGGGGCCATCTTCAAGCTAGCCTGATAGCTATTGTTGTACGAGAATTCCGCGTACGGGAGGGCATCCTCCCATTTCATGCCGAAAGAAAGGACACAAGCGCGAAGCATGTCTTCCAGCACTTGATTAACTCGTTCAACTTGGCCTTGCGACTGGGGGTGATAAGCGGTGCTGAGATTCAGACGAGTCCCGAAAGCTTCCATGAAACTATTCTAGTATCGTGAGGTGAAAATGTTGCCACGGTCTGAACTGATCTCCATCGGAATACCGTGGAGTGACACAATTCGGGAGATATACAAGTGTGCTAACTGACTAGCAGTGATAGTCTCCTTGACCGGCAGGAAGTGAGCAATCTTGGAGAATCGGTCGATGACGACAAAGATGGCATCGTTACCTTTCTGTGACTTAGGAAAACCGGTGACGAAGTCCATTTCGACTTTGTCCCACTTCCAATCAGGAGGAGGGAGTGGTCGCAACCAACCAGCAGGTTTCTGATGTCCGGCTTTGACGCGACTGCAAACGTCACATTGAGAAACATAGCGGGCGATGTGTTGCTTCATGTAAGGCCACCAGTAACGTTGACGAAGGTCTTTATGCATCTTGGTACTGCCAGGGTGGATTGACAAGGTAGAGTTATGGGCTTCTTCCATGATATCCGGACCACAGTTAATGAGGGGCGGGCTCACAGGAACTACTAAGCGGCCCTTGAAGTACACAGTGTCACCATCATTAGCATCAATGGTAAAAGAGGAGGGCTTTCCTTCGGCGATGTCCTGCTTGATCTTCACAATGTCCGGGGCCAGAGATTGTCTACTCTTGATGAGGGCGTCGAGTTTTGACTCGAGAACCAGGTTATTGACGTAACCTTGAGGAACAATCTCGAGATTCAACTTGCGAAACTCTTCATACAGAAGTGGTTGCTGCACCTGAACCTCAAGTTCAGAACAGTAAGCTTTGCGGCTCAAGGCATCGACCATCACATTAGCCTTGACAGGGGTATACGAAATATCCATGTTGAAGTCGGCTATTGTCTCGAGCCATCGTTGTTGACGAAGATTCAGGTCTGGCTGAGTAAACAGGTACTTCAGACTTTGGTGATCGGTGTAGACCTCGCAACGATTACCGACGAGGTAATGTCGCCACAGCTTCAATGCATAAATTACTGCTGCCAATTCGAGATCATGTGTTGGGTATTTGTCTTCGTGAGCACGCAACTGACGAGAGCCATAAGCAATCACCTTGCGCTCTTGCAATAGGACACAGCCTAATCCTTGACGAGACGCGTCGCAATATATCACGAAGTCCTTCTGAGTATCAGGGGGAGCGAGCACCGGGGGAGAAGTTAGCTTGTCCTTGAGTGCTTGGAAACTTTCTTGACATTTATCTGTCCACTCAAACTTGACGCCTTTGTGAAGCAGATTAGTCAGAGGCCTGGCAATCTTGGAAAAATTCTCGACGAAACGGCAGCAATAGCTAGCGAGTCCGAGGAAACTGCGGACTTGCTTGACGGTCTTGGGAGGAGTCTAGTCAAAAATAGCCTGGATACGTTCTGGGGTGACGACAATGCCATCCTTGGAAATCACATGTCCAAGGTAGGTTACTTTGGGAAGCCAGAACTCACACTTAGAGTACTTAGCGTAGAGTTTGTGTTCTCGAAGCTTCTCCAGTATAAGACGAAGATGTTCAACATGTTCTTCTTCATTCTTGGAATATATCAAGATATCATCCAGATAGACCACGACGAACAGGTCGAGGTACTCCATGAAAATATAGTTCATCAACCTGGAGAAGGTGGCTGGGGCATTGGTTAATCCAAAGGACATGACGGTGTACTCGTATGAACCATAGCGAGTAATGAAGGTAGTCTTCGGAATGTCCTCATCACGGACTCGGATTTGGTGATAACCCAACCTCAAGTCGAGTTTAGAAAACACCTTGGATCCGGCAAGTTGATCATACAGATCATTGATCCGGGGAAGTGGGTATTTGTTCTGGATGGTGGCTTGGTTAATGGGCCGATAATCTTGGACCAATCGGTTTGTCCCATCGCTCTTCTTGACAAAGAGCGAAGGTGCTCCCCAAGCGGAGGAACTGGGGCGAATGAATCCTTTCTGAAGTGCCTTGTCGATTTCCTCCTTAAGTTCAAGGAGTTCATGTGGCGGCATCTTGTAAGGACGCTTGGCAATAGGAACAGTGCCTGGCTTCAAGTCGATGATGAATTCAACTTCTCTGATCGGGGGTATTCCCGGCAGTTCTTCTGGGAAGACGTCGGGAAAATCGCGAACGACCGGAACGTTCTCGATGCCTTCGAGGGGGGCGGCATTCAAAGCATAAATATCTGTGTTTCAGCATTACGGGTAACTCGGGTGGTGTGGTTAACAACCTCGCCAAAGGGGTGAAAAAGTTGGAAAGACTTGGTGCCACAATAGAGTGCGGCATCGTGAAATTTCAACCAGTCCATTCCCAGAATGAGGTCTATGGTGGAAGACTTCAGAACGATGGGGGAAGCAAGGAATTCAATCCCTTCAATTTCAACAATGGTTCCGGGCACTATCTTGGAGGTGTGGGCATGGCCTATCGGGGTGTGGACAACCATCGGTGGGTTCATATTCTCTAGCGTAAAGTTATGCGACAATGCAAATGCTTCCGACAAGAATGAATGCGATGCTCCTGTATCAAATAAAACAGTAGCAGGTACGGAATTAACGAGAAGGGTATCCATCACGGTAGCGGGTTGTTGCTGAGCTTCTTCAACATTGATGTTGTTAGCATGACCACGAGCGTGAGCAGCAGACCCAGTATTATAGTTGGGGGTCCTGTTGTTGCCACGACCATTTCCACGACCAGCGGGGTGAACTACCAGTTGCTTCTGTTTCTGGGGGCACTCTCTGGAAAAATGCCCAGGTTGGCGGCACGTGAAGCATAATCCATCCTGAGGACGGAGGGGTGTAGCATTGGGTGGTGCAGGCAGAGCTCTTGGCAACTGTGGTGGCGGAGGCAGACGGGGTGCAACATAAGACGGCCTTGGAGCAGGGACAGGTGAATGGGTCACACTGGTAGGGATCCAGATACGACGCTTCTGCGTTGTGCCCGAAGATGAGCCAACGTCACGATAACGCTTCAGAGAGTTCTTGTGCTCCATCTGGGCAGTCTCGACGGTGATAGCCTTGTTCACCATGGTGGCGAAGTTGGCGAAATCATGAACGGCAAGAGCGAGCCTGAGTTCTGGGTTGAGGCACGACGGAACTTCTGCTGCCTGCGAGCATCAGTGGTGATCTCTCCTTCCGCATAGCGAGAGAGGTTGAGGAACTCGCGCTGATAGGCTTCAACAGTCATGTCGCCCTGAGTGAGGTTACGGAATTCTTCCGCCTTACGATCCATGATCCCCTGAGGAATGTAGCGGGCGCGGAAGGCAGACTGAAATTCATCCCAAGTGATGACTTCTTCGACTGGCAGGGAACGCTTGTGGGTGCTCCACCACTGAGCAGCGGCGCCTTTCAGATGATAAGACGCAAAGTTCACATAGTCGGCTGGATCGACATTAGCGGACTCCAGCTCGTGAGTGATGTCGCGAAGCCAGTCATCAACATCCAGCGACTGAACAGTGTTGCGGAACATAGTGGGGTTGAGGCGGGTGAAGTCGTGCAGAGTCACGGTGGCATGCTGATGGTGGTGCCCATTCTGATTCGGCTGGGGGGAACAGAGCCATGATATTCTGCATGAACTGACGATTCATCTCGAACTGCTGAATCATCGCGGCCATGTAATCCGGCGGCGGAGGTGGGTCGTTGGCAGCACGACCACGACCACGACCACCACGACCAGCCATCCTGCTAGAATTTAACAGGGGTATTTCAGCGATGAAAATTTAACGAGATACCGGAATCAAGCCTGAAGTAAAACGACAACGAAAAGGAGGCGCAGATATATAAAGGAGTAGTCATATAAGACATACACATTCGCACACAGAATCAATCGAAAATCGGGCAGCGTAACGTCGTAGAAATTAAGGAAAAAGGACTCTCTAGGCGGCGCGCAGACCGCGGTAAGGATTACACGACGCGACATAGATTCCACTATGTCAATCACGCCGCAAGAAAACTGTTGGCCACAGGAGTTGATGCCATAGAACGCGCGGCCTGCCCAGAATGAGAATGGGATCTGCGGTCTGGGATCTGGCGTACGACGCCTGCGACACGACTCAATCAATGGGGGGAAGCACCAAAAACGCCGGGCGGAATCAAGAGAACGTGATCCTAATGTCAGCTTTTGTAAAACTTACCAGCAAGGATAAGAGAGAAGATTCCCAGAGCATAGGTAAGGAGAAAAGGATCCTAATACCATAGATATCACACGTAGTGACATCGATGTGGGCCCGTAAGCCAAATATTAAGTTAGCAAAATAGTTTTTTTTTCAAAGTCTAGACTCAACTTCGACCAGGTAGTGGTGGGGTGGCTTCCTATAGGCAGTCGGCTCTGATACCAACTTGTGACGCCCCCAAAATCAGACCATGTACAGTAATCATACACACAGGGTACACGACTGAGATTAGGGTGCCACGATGATAATATCACAGCACAACACTAAACACAAAAGGATAAACAAATATGTACAATGGAGGGGGTCACGCGGACCCGAATACATAAGTCATACAGGCCATAATATCTGAGTACAGACATAGTTAGTCAAGTTTTGCCTTAAGAGGGCTAGCACAAATCACATCAGAGATACAGATCGAAAAGGCGAGGCCTCCTGCCTGGGATCCACAGAACTACTCCTGGTCGACGGGGAACTCGACGTCGTAGTAGGCGCCTCCGGGGTACTCCTCCTCCTGGGCTCCAACGTCGGCTGCAGCGGCCGATCAGGCAAAGCAGTAAAGGAAATAAAGCAGGTGAGTATCTAGTATACCCGCGAGTCTTACGTCCGCTACTAAGCATTATGCATTGTATCAACGGAAGGAAGAGGCTGTATATAGTGGACTGAAAGACAGAAATTCAGAGCAAGGGTAAGAAGCTAGGCCTATCGAAGACTAGCATCTTCCGACGATGTCTTGCAGCATGAGGTAAGAATCAGCCAACAGTTTATATAAAGCAATAAAGTAACAATGAAGCAGAAGTTGCTGCAACATTGAATAATAATAAGTTGTAATAGTTAACAATGCCTCCGAGTTCACCTCCTCGACATCCCCGCGAGGAAGAGAACCCGGAACCATACAGTTTAATAATAGTTTCTAGTGGTAAGATCCAGCTTCAGCATAAAGCGTCCTGTTACCGTGGACACGGCTATTCGAATAGATTAATCTTCCCTGCAGGGGTGCACTTGTGTTACACTACACGCACGGATCTCCAGGGTGGCGGGAACCTTGTTAGGGAACGCTCCACCGAGGCTATCCGACACTTCATAGCCCATCTTTCAAACTCAACAGAGAGGTCATCCGCCGGTCTAAATCCTAAGTACGCCGAGCCTTGGACCCCAACCCGAGCGTACTCCTGCACGGTGCGTGACTGGCCGGTGAAGTTGAAGCAAAACCAAATAAGACATCACCGCGCGAGCAAATAAGACAACACCACTTCTCGGCAATCAGCCCGCGGTACTTTTGACGTCTGAAGAGTCCTCGGACGACACTAAGAAGCGGAGGAGCCCATAACTCGTAGTTCCCACGGGTAGGTAGTGCGTACATGGCATATAGCCAACTCAAGAAATTCACTGAACCATTTAGCATTTTAATTAACCTGCGTGACAACCGTTATCGTTGCCTCGACTTAACCGACCCGCGGACAACGACAGCAGCCAGGACCACCAGTACATCGGTGCCTGCCCCGTCGTCCCACCAAGTCACTGCGGTTACCAACAAGGTGAACCGTCTCCTTACCTTGTCTCGCGTGTGCTCCTGGAGGAGCTCGACTTTCGGGGTTTGGTAACTCTCGCGGCCAACGAACAGGGGCCAAGCACACCGGTACACTGGTCGTGCCCTCCCTGTCGTCCCGTCGCAATACCTCTCACGGGCACCGTTGGGTCGCCCGACTTCTTACCTGAAGGACCACCGTTTACAGGACCCTATGGCGGTAAGACAAAGTCAGCCTCGAGTGGAGTACAAGGATTACTCCTTGATAGCTCACACTTGAGGTGACTAGGCATAACCCAGATAGGGGCCTTTGGCGGTGTCTGCTTTGTACCGTACCTGTGCAATTATAATATTTGTATCCGCGTTCACTCCCCTGAGTGATCACGGCCCTCTATCTAATCCTAGCTAACAATGCGCAGGGTTCACTGCTGAATAATGCATAATAATAATAATAGGCAGCATAGGATAAAGGAAGGCACATCAAGGGGCGACAAAAATCAGGCTATGCAGTTGAATAGGGTTGTAATCGTAGCAGCAGCAGTAACAATGCCTAGTGCAAGAAATGTACGGAAAGATAGGCGATATCTGGGGAAGAGAATGGCTCTGCTTTCCTGCAAGCTCGACGGTAGTAGTAGGGTCGTCGACGACGTAGTCGTACTCAGCAGCGGTGTAGTCGACGGCAGCAGCGGGGTCTACCGGAGATTAAAGGGGGGAAGAAACAATAAATACACAACAATAATAGCAATACAAATGCAAGACATAACAGATGAAATTTAAACGGGGTTCTAACGCAGTGCAATGCAATATGCTCGGAGCGGGAATTCATCTGGGGATGAACTACCGGCTCCGGATGATTACCGGACAGGGTGTCCGGAGGGAAAGGATCAAGCCGGAGGTGTCGTGGTTACCGGAACAACATAAGGGGGGTGTATCCGTGCTAGTTGATCTATTCCGAGAAACATTCGTGTTCGGAATAAATTCATCCGGGCACTCTATCAGTACCGGACAATTTATCGGACAGTCGGTCCGGAGGGGGAATGTTCGATGTTCGTTGTGTTAGAGGGGTGTGGTAGATATACGGATAGCGTATTCGTATTCGTTATATTTTTCTGATCAATTTTCATGTATAAAGTTTTTGAATCCGAGTTACGGTTTAAAAGTTATTGAATTTCAAAGTTTTAAATCATTTAAATGATTTTCTTAATTTCTTTTATTATTTATTCAACATTATCCAGAACATTATCCACAACATTATCCAAAACAGTGCTGACATGTGGGACCCACATGTCAGCCTCTGTTATTTATAAAACATTTAATTAAATTAGAAAATGCCTCTGGATCCACATGTCAGTGACTCAATTTTAATTAATTGGATTAACCTAAAACATTAAGTTAACTATTTAGAGGGGACCCACCTGTCAGTGCCTAAGGGGGGGTTAACTTTTCTGTTAAGTTAAGAAGAGATTAGCCGGGGGGGGTTAGCGAGTGGGGCCCGTTGTCAGTGGCCCAGGGGTTTGATTAACCCCTAATTAAGCTGGCTGACACGGGGGGGGGCCTGTCATCCTCACCGGAGGGCTCACCGGAGCCCGTCGCCGGCGAGGTCGACGGGGAGCTCGCCACAGGGCACCGTTTGAGGCGCCGCTGGTGGCAGTCGACGAAGGACTCGAAGCCACATCGATCTGGAGGGGTCTCGCGGGCTGGGACACACGGAGGTGAGCGCAGCTTCAACAATGGCGGCGAAGGGCGTCGGGCTCCAATGGCGCATGCTCATACGAGACGAAATCGAGCTATCTACCGGTCCAAAACGAACACACGCACCACGGGGATCCTACTAGTGCACTTGGCGCGGGCTGGGACGAACCAAATTGACGACTACGACGATGTGCCTTGCGGCCGGAGCAAGCGAGTTTGGGGAAAAAGGCTACGGGCTTCTCGAGAAACTACGGACAGTTGGCGATGACAGAGCTGCTCACCACGAACGCGTCGGGGTTGGCAGCGGGCTCGAGGAGGGGCTGAGGCGGCCGGAATCGACGTCGAGGTTGCAGCGGCCGGGGTGGGGGAAGAAGACGCGGGCGACGCCTGCGGTGCTCCCCGGGCTTGATTGGATGCTGTAGTCGACGAAGACGACGACGGCGCAGCCGCTGGACACCACGTCGGGGCGGACCGTGCCCGTTGGCCACGTCTGGCCACGACAATGGCGACGGCGGCGCTCGGGAATTTTTCCCCGAAGCGTGAGAGAAGAGGAGGAGGGGAAAGGGAGGGGGAGGATGTCTAGGAGGTGGCCGGTGGCGTGCTTATCGCGTCCGCGGCGGAAGGGAGCAGGTGGAGGGCGGGGCCGGGCTGGCAGCGACGTGGCCACGGCGGGCTGCCGTACGGGGCAGGTGGGGGTGGTTGGAGGAAGAAGACAACCGTGGGGGTGGGCTGGGCTGCGGTGGGCCGTCGCCCCGGGCGACATTTAGCGTTCTCCCATTTTCTTTTCGTTTTGTATTCTGTAGACCTTAGTTGCAACAAAAATAACCGCCTCCCTATTTTTGTAAAATGTTTTTGGTGTTTGTAAATTAGTGTTACATATTACTGAGGTGCCACAAAAGTTTTTGCAGCAAAAGAAATTCATTAGATATTTATTTTAAATATTAAATGCCCAAAGTAGGGGTTTTAACCTACGGTTTGAATTGTTTGGAATTTTCTGCAACTCCAAAAATTACCAAAGTTGGTCCAACATGATTATAATGATTCTAGGCAATTTACAAAAATAGTTTCATGATTTTTGGAACAACTTTATTTGAACACATTTGTTTTTATTTCCATTCAAAGTAGTTTCAACTAGGGTTTGGTTTCTTGATGAGCAAGATGCATTGGGATTAGGGTTTTGATTACCAACCAGCATGGTTTGAAAAGAGCAGAAGCAAAATTTGATTAGGGACAGGGGATAACAGTGATTAACAAACAGTGATGGTCAACAGTGATGATGATTACTGTTACAACAACTGAGGGTGTTACATATAGCCCTCAAGTCTTCGGACATTGATGTCATCCTAGGAATGGATTGGTTATCAAGAAAGAATGATTTCCTTGATTGTAAAGCCAAATCAGTTAAACTCACCCATCCTTCAGGCCAGACCATTGACTACACATCACCCAGCTCTAGAATCCAGATGCATACTTTGAATGTGCTTCCCCTTCCTGACCTTGATGATATTCCGGTGGTTCGTGACTTCCCGGATGTCTTTCCTGAAGAACTGCCGGGCATGCCACCCGACAGATGTGTAGAATTCATAGTGGATCTTATACCAGGCACAACCCCAATTTCTAGACGCCCATATAGAATGGCCCCACATGAGTTAGCTGAGCTAAAAACCCAACTTGATGCTTCGTTGGCAAAAGGCTTCATCCGCCCTAGCTCATCGCCATGGGGTTGCCTCGTTCTGTTCGTAACGAAGAAAGATGGAACAGAAAAGATGTGCGTAGACTATCGCCCGCTAAATCTAGAGACGGTAAAGAACAAGTACCCACTGCCCAGGATCAATGATCTTTATGATCAACTTGCTGGATCCTATGTCTTCTCCAAGATGGATTTGAGATTAGGCTATCATCAAATCAAAATCCGAGACGAGGACATTCCAAAAACGGCTTTCACTACTCGTTATGGTCTTTACGAGTACACCGTCATGTCCTTCGGTTTAACCAATGCCCCAGCCACTTTTTCGCGCTTGATGAAGTCAATCTTCATGGAGTACTTAGATAAATTTTTTGTGGTTTATCTTGATGACATTCTCATCTACTCGAAGAACGAAGAAGAGCACGCAGAACATCTTAGGTTGGTATTGATGAAACTTAGAGAGCATCGCCTATATGCCAAGTTCTCTAAGTGCGAATTTTGGCTACCAGAAGTGACCTACTTAGGCCACGTGATTTCTGCGAAAGGCATTGTTGTCAATCCCGAGAGAGTTCAGGCCGTCCTTGACTGGACTCCACCTGAATCGGTTAAGCAATTTAGGAGTTTTCTTGGCTTAGCAAGCTATTGTCGCCGCTTCGTCGAGAACTTTTCTAAAGTTGCAAAGCCTCTTACTGAACTCCTCAAGAAAGATAAGAAATTCCAATGGACCCCCAAGTGCGAGGAAAGCTTTCAAGAGCTAAAAAGAAGATTGACTTCTGCACCCGTACTTGCACCTCCAGACACCAAAAGGGATTTCGAGATCTTTTGTGATGCTTCACGGCAAGGGTTAGGATGCATAATTATGCAAGATAGACATGTGGTAGCTTATGCTTCACGCCATTTGCGTCCACATGAAGAGAACTATCCTACCCATGATCTTGAACTCGCTGCCGTAGTTCATGCCCTGAAGACTTGGGGACATTACCTCCTTGGTAATCGTTGTGAGATCTATTCCGACCACCAAAGCCTCAAATACATATTCACCCAGCCAGATCTTAACCTCAGGCAAAGACGCTGGATAGAGTTGATAAAAGATTATGACTTAGGAATTTCTTACACCCCAGGCAAGGCCAATGTCATGGCTGATGCACTAAGTCGTAAGTCGTATTGTAACAACCTCATGTTACAACAGTATCAACCACTTCTTCATGAGGAATTCGAAAGCTCAATCTCGAGATTGTTCCTCGTGGATCTCTTTTCAACTTGTTGGCGAAACCAACACTTGAGGATCAAATCATAGTTGCCCAAAGGCGTGCACGAGGTGTTCGCCGGATCAAGGAGAACATTGCTAGCGGAGTTGCTAAATGTTTCTCCATAGATAGCAAAGGAACGGTATTCTTTGAAAATCGTTTGGTAGTACCTAAGAATAGAGATCTACGGCAACTCATCCTCAAAGAAGCCCATGACACACCCCTCTCGATTCATCCCGGTAGCACAAAAATGTACCGAGATCTACGCCAGAGATTTTGGTGGACCAGGATGAAGAGAGACTTTGCTCGATTTGTTGCTGAATGTGATGTTTGTCGTCGCATTAAGGCAGAACACCAAAGACCTGCTGGCACACTTCAACCTTTGCCTATTCCCAAGTGGAAATGGGACAAAGTCGGTATGGACTTCATCACCGGCTTTCCAAAAACCCAGAAAGGAAATGACGCCATCTTCGTTGTCATTGACCGACTTTCCAAAGTTGCTCACTTCCTTCCAGTTCGCGAGTCTATAACTGCTAGCCAGTTGGCGGACTTGTACGTCTCTAGAATTGTGTCTCTTCATGGTGTTCCTTTGGAAATCAATTCTGATCGTGGTAGCCTTTTCACCTCTAGATTCTGGGGAAGCTTTCAGAATGCTATGGGAACTCATCTATCCTTTAGTACAGCTTTCCATCCTCAGTCTAGCGGTCAAGTTGAAAGGGTTAACCAAATTCTTGAAGACATGCTCAGAGCTTGTGTTATCTCATTCGGAAAGAATTGGGAGAAGTCTCTTCCATTCGCCGAATTTGCTTATAACAATAGTTTTCAATCTAGTATGAACATGGCTCCTTTTGAATTCCTTTATGGACGACGATGACAAACACCCCTAAACTGGTCAGGAACCGGTGAAAGACAACTCTTTGGACCGGATATGATCAAGGAAGCAGAAGAGAAAGTTCGCATTGTTCTTGATCGTTTGAAAGCCGCTCAGTCTCGTCAGAAAAGCTACTATGATCCTCATAATAGGCAAGAAAGCTACAATATGGATGAGAAGGCTTACCTTCGGGTTACTCCTCTGAAGGGAACCCAACGATTCGGTATCAAAGGCAAGTTGGCCCCACGTTACATCGGACCTTTCCGCATTCTTGTTAGACGTGGAGAAGTTGCCTACCAACTTGAACTACCCCCGCACCTTTCCCGAGTACATGATGTATTCCATGTGTCACAACTCAGGCGTTGCTTCAAGGACCCCATCCGCGAAGTCGACCATGAAACGCTTGATCTCCAAGATGACCTTTCTTATCGAGAATACCCTGTACGTATTCTTGATTCCGCAGAGCGTGTCACCCGTCGTCAGAAGATCAAGTTCCTCAAAGTGCAATGGTCACATCACTCCGAGAAAGAAGCAACATGGGAAAGAGAAGATCGCCTCCGTGCCGAGTACCCCACCTTCCTCCCGACGACTTCTGAATCTCGGGACGAGATTCTTTTGAGTGGGGGCGAGTTTTCAGAACCCCAACCAAGGTAAGTGCTAGGGTTGCTTGTGTCCTTTGCATCATGCAAAATTTTCAAAAGAAATTCAAAAATTGGGAAAAGAACAGCCCTAAAGAATTTAATTTAAATGGCCAGACAAAAATTGCTTCCAAAATTTCCTCTGGTATTTTTGAAAAGTCTTATAAATATGCATGATCACATATAAAGTAAAGTGGGTCCCACTGCATGCACCAAGATTTTTCAAATATTCCAAACAGGGCTTGGAAATTAAATTAAACTCCAATATGAATTTAAATTATAATTGTTTGAATTTCAAAAGTCACCAAAACCTGTGAGTGGCTAGTGGCTTGACACCTAAGCTCACATAAAAGATTTGGGGATTTTATAAAATGTTTTGATATTTTTTTTATCAAAACAGAACAAATGTCAGAAGAAATAAAAAATAAAAATAAAATAAAAGGGGCCACCTTACCTCTCGCCTAGGGCGAAGGCCCATCTGGCCCAGCCCAAAGGGGCAACTTCGTCTTCCTCCCCGGCCAGCCAAGCACGCCACTACGTGGCGAGCATGCGCTCGACGCCGGCCACGCAGCAGGCTGCTCTGGCCTCTACCTCGCGCCAGGGGACGCCCCCAAGCCTCCTCCTTCCTTCCCCCCTGGAGCTTCTTCTTCCCCATCTCCGGCGAGAGCCCGCAAAGAGCAGAGCGCCCCACAGTTCGCCGTCGCTCCATAACGCGGCCACTGGCCTCCTTTCATCGCGCCGGCGTATCCAACGCGTCCGCCGTGGAGCCCCTCGTCGCCCCGGCCAGTCTATTGAAGCCAGGACCTACGACGGCGACGCTAGCTTCAAGCTCCACCGCCACGGCCACTCGTCTCCGGCGAGCAATCGAGCCCTCCCCGCTGCTGCTCCGACGCCCTCGACCCCTCCATCAGATCCACGGTGAGCGCGCGCCCCTCCCGCAGGTCTTCGTTCTCCTCCCCGTGCATCCATCGTCGGGTTCCTCGGAAGACCTAACTCCGGCTGCCGCGGGGCTGCGAGCCAGCGTGCTCTCGGCGCCCCCTGAGCTTCCCTTGTGCACCCCGTGGTGCGCGCGCGTGCGAGGCTTCGCCTGGTGCCTCTCCCGTGCCAAGAGGAGGCCGAAGAGCCCCATACCAGTGGGAACCGTCGCCTCCAGAGGTCGCCGCCGGCCGTATTCCGGCGAGGCCGACGTGGCCTGTAATTAGGGGGCTAATCCCCCTGTTAGTTGACCCTTGGGTCACTGACTGGTGGGCCCTGGCCCCCCCTAAGCTAAGTTAAATTTTAATTAACAGGGGTTAACCCCCACTGAGAATGACAAGAGGGCCCCACTGGCCAGAAGCAACCCCCCCACATCATGCTGATGTCAGCATGACGCAGTAAATAGAATTTGTTTTAAAAGAAATCAGAAAATCCAAAAATTGTTTAAAACTTCAATAAATCATAGAAAACTCATATGAACTCCAAATTGGACAAATAATATATAAAAAATTATCAGAAAAATGCAAGGATTATGAATATGCAATTTATTTTCATGTTTGACCATTTTAAAATGGGGCAACAGTAGCAAGTTTGCATATGGCTTAATTTGAATTCAATTTTGAAGTTTGAATTTGCAAATCCTTTGCAATACACTTCAATTAAATGGAATTGTCAACTCATCAGTACCATGTACATCATGTTTTCACAACTTATCATGTGTTTGAGAATCGCAATTATATTTATTCCTTGATTGCTTTGTTTGCTCGATAGAAGTGGAACCGGAACTGGAGGCCACCCCCTTCGCTGAAGACACCGTGTGTGAACCTCGTCAGCAAGGCAAGCAAACCCCCATTGATCATGTCGATAAAATCCCACTTCCCTCTCATGTCTCACTTATGAATTGTATAGGATGTTTACCATGATAACGTTTCTACCGCATAGTTGAACCCAATCCTTTGCATGACCTATCATTTTGTCACAGTAGTAAGCAAACCACAATCCTAGCAAATGTAGGAGTTGGTTGATATCATGTAACCCCTGCAACTGTTACTGCTTATTGCATGCTTAGAGTTTATAATGAGGATGCTTTTGATGTGAGTCGGGATGATAGTGAACATGGTGTTGATGAAAGTGAAACTGTGTTGGTGAATCCACCCTAATACAAGGTGAACGATGAGAGGCTGTGTAGGAGTACACAGTGGGTTGTCTCGTTGAACACCGCCTTAAGCACCGAGTTCTTGTATGGTAATCCAAGACAAAGAGTACAACCACACATTGGGCTCACTGGCCCCTCTCGGCCTAGTACCTTGACCCGTGTCGACGTCCAGGAGTCACATTAGTTCGGGTTTTCCATTTGACATGTGCATAGAAAAAGAATGAAGGAATGGTTGCATGATATAGATATGTGGGTGCACCTGTGAGGCAGGAAAACCATCTGCCAAAGGTGGCGTCTCGGTCACTTGGATTTTTTGAGTCCGTTTCGTTGATCTGGCCGGGCTCTCGAGCGGGGGCAACTCAGATAGTCGACTCCTGGAATAGACCGGTTGTGAGCGAAGTGTCGTGGTGAACATCCTCGCTGTCACCTCTTGAACGGTGGCGAGCAAAAGGCGGTAACCGATGGTCATGTGTGTGTAGTTTACACCCTTGCAAGGTTAACAAAACTATTCGAATAGCCGCGTCCGCGGTTAAGGACTACTTGGAACCTGTACCTGATTATTAGATAACTTGAATGGATACTTATAAAACTCGCAAGATAAGCGTGAGTGCTATGGTGTGCTCCTCGTGGGGAAGTCGAGGAAGTAACCATAGTGGTGTATTGTTTGGAGACTTGGTAGTGGACTCGTGTACGCTTCTTACCTCAAGTCTGGTACTCGTAGCATAGGACTAGCCAAGTTAAAGCTGGCACTTCTGCATGTTGAACCCCACCTCCTTTACCTTGATACTTGAGCATGAGTAGTGTAGTTCTTATGTAAGTCTTGCTGAGTACGACTTTGTACTCACGTTTGCTTATTCTATGTTTTAGATGAGAACCCGGACCCCGATGGAGTCACCGACCTGAAGCTCGACGTTGACCTTGGTAGTATAGTTCCAGACAGCAGTCTGGTCCCTCGTGGAAGGGCATGTATGTTTACAAGGCTTCTCTAAGCCATTTGTTAAACTTGTCTGTACTCAGACCTAATTTGCTTCCGTTGTATGATGTAATGTTGATCACAGACATGTGATCTTTGTATACTCTATGTGTAAGTCAATAAAGAATTACTTTGTAGAGATATGTGATGATACCTGTTGTTCATACTAGACATGTGTGCTGCGTGTATGTTTATAACATGCATGTCTTAGTATGGGTTTTCGAGACCTTAGTTGTGATCTGGCTGGCGGTCTTTTATACACCAAGTGGCCCTTAGATGTGCGCAGCTTGGGGCATGTCACGTGCACACTTTGTTGTATGATCGAGCCCGCCCTAGACCCCGACTAAGTGATCGGGCTGGAGTAAGTCTATGTAAGAGTTAGGATTCAATCGATAACATGGTTGAGGCGACTTGTCTATGAGTATGGGATTCACCACCCATAAGCATTTAGACTTGTGAGCGCACGATGAGGACCCATCTCAGTTGATCATCCGGCCTAGATGGGATGCCCCTCACGTTCGATGCTTACCGAGAACGTTCTGTGCTTGGCCTTGTCTGCTTAGACAAGTGGGTACGGTTCTCGGCTCTCCATGTGATTGCATCGTGACTGGAATTACATACGCATATTCCGGGTCCCGACAATTGAGTTCTCAACAAAAATATTTTTTCTCTCGTATTCCCATATCCCCCTTCTTGCACGCAAACACCATCTGGAGACATTCGAGTCACGGACAACAAGAGGTCTTGCACCTTTATGTTCTTTCGTTGCTTGTTTCAATGCTAATATAGACTCTTGCCTGTTATGACTTGAATTAAATTACATACCTTGATTTCTTACTTTCAAAGTCCTTTTATGGTTGCTAGCATGTCACCACATAAATTATGCTTGTTATCATTTACCTACTCGAGGACGAGAAGGAATTAAGCTTGGGGATGTTGATACGTCCCAAACGTATCTATAATTTCTACTTGCTCCATGCATGTTTTGTGTGATATTGCCATGATCTAGATACACTTTCATACAATTTTGATCATATTTGGACTAACTTATTAACTCAGTGCACCACAGTGCCAGCTCTTGTTTTCTGTTGTTTTTCTATTTCAGGTTTCGCCCATATTAAAAGTGCTCCAAAAATTCGGGAAAATCAGATAAAAAATCGGCGCAACGGAAGCTTCCTTAGTCCCGAAGGAGGGCCAGAGGGGCCCCACCTAGTTCCCAGGCGGTGAGGTGGGGCGGCCTAGGGTCTGGCCGCGCCGGGAGGCCCCCTGGACACCTGGTGGCCCCCCTGGCTGCCCCCCTTCACCTATATATTCTCTATGACGTGAAAATTCCGAAGACAGAACCCTTTTTCGCGATCTCGCCTTTGTTCCGTGGTCGTCGCGCTTCCAAGATCGGGAGCGCCAGCAGACCTCTTCTCGGCACCCTACCGGAGGGAAGATCGACCTCCGGGAGATTCTCCTCCACCATGGACGCTTCCCGGATGATCCGTGAGTATTATACCTTGGACCATGGGTCCGTGATCAGTAGCTATGTGATGTTCTCCTCCCCTCTTTCTTCTTCATGGATTAGACCTCATGAGCTGCCCTACATGATCGAGGCACATATGTAATTTTTTGCTGTTGCTATGCTGAGTTTGCTGGGATATGTTGGATTATGTGACTATGTTCAGTTTGTGATTGAGTAATATATTTGGTTCTTATTTTTTATATTTTTTTGCTTAGTAATTCTTGCATGTTCTCCGTTGCTGTTTATTGCTTTGGCCAAGTAGTAGGCAGTGACTCCGAGAGGAAACGTTATGCTCGATTGTGGGTTCATGCCCCCTCATGACACACTTGAGTGACAGAAACATGAGTCTAGGGGATGTGTTGTTGCCAAAAGGGGGAAAACAACGGTGCTTGTAACCGCGGTTGCAAGGATTGTTTACTTTACACAAAGTGTTTTTAATGCAGTTGTCTGTTGCTTTGGGTTTACACTTTGGTGGGGCTCGCAACTTAATACCAGCGAGATGTTCTGGATAGATATCTCAGGGTGGATGATTAGTAGTAGATGCAGTTGGATTTCAGTCTACTTAGTTTGGCGTACCGCCCATGCTTTTGAGCCTCGTCCTTTCTTTGTAGCATAGTTAGCATTGCGGTGCATTTTTAATCCTATCAATTGCCCAACTGTGATATGTTTACCTCGCATAGCAGTTTTATCGTCTTTTGGGAGAGAGACATCACGTGTGAACATCACGGGACCCCGGTCCATATTCTCATCACTGTTTACACGCTCTTTTATTTTCTTGCTTTTCCTTTCAGCTGCTATCACCATTATCACTACCCCTTGCGTTTGATCCTTTGTAAACAACAAGACCGGAAAGATTGACAACCTCTCTGAACTTCGTCGGGAGCAAAGTTATTTGTTGTGTGTGTGCAGGTCCACGTCAATCGCTAAATTTCTAGCGCCGTTGTCACCTACTTTGCCGCCTTTGAGTCCTACGGGAGACAAACCCTATCCTCCACATAGGGGAAATTTGCTGCTATCCTACATCTCACCTTCCACTTGGGGTAACCAACAAAGGGTGAGAAGCCATTATCACCTATCGTGTATCACCTATTAACTCAGTGCATGCCAGTGTCAGTTCCTGTTTTCTACGGTTTTTCTATTTCAGGTTTCCCCCATATTAAAAATGCTCCAAAAATTCTGGAAACATATATTAAAAAATCAGCATACTCGAAGCTTCCGAAAGAGCCAAAGTGGGGCCAGAGGGCCACCACCAGGGCCCTAGGCGCCCTCCCGGCGCGCCCTAGGGTGGGGCCGCGCCAGGGGGCCACCTGGACCCCTGGTGCCCCCCCTGGCTGCCCCCCTTCGTCTATATATTCTCCGTCACGGGAAACCTCGGAAGACAGAACCCTTTTTCGCGGTCTCGGCTCTGTTCCGCCACCGCCGCGCTTCCAAGATCGGGAGCGCCAGCAGACCTCTTCCCGGCAGCCTGCCGGATGGAGGAATGACCTCCGGGAGCTTCTCCTCCACCATGGACGCTTCCCGGATGATCCGTGAGTAGTCTACCTTGGACCATGGGTCCATGATCAGTAGCTATGTGATGTTCTCCTCCCCTCTTTGTTCTTTATGGATTAGACCTTGTGAGCTGCCCTACATGATCAAGGCACATATGTAATTCTTTCTGTTGTTGCTATGCTGAGTTTGCTGGGACCTGATGGATTATGAGACTATGTTCATATTGCGATTGAGTAAAATATTTGGGTCTTATCTTTTATTTTTTTGTTCTTGAGTAATTCTTGCATGTTCTCCGTTGTTGTTTATTGCTTTGGCAGTGACCCCTAGAGGGAACGTTATGCTCGATTGTGGGTTCATGCCCCCCTGATGACTAGCTTGAGTGACAGAAACATGAGTCTAGGTGATGTGTTGTTGCCACAAGGGGGAAAACAACGGTGCTTGTAACCGTGGTTGCAAGGATTGTTTTCTTTACGCAAAGTTCTTTTAATGCAGGTGTCTGTTGCTTTGGGTTTACACTTTGGGTGGGGCTCGCAACTTAATACCAGCGAGATGTTCTAGATAGATATCTCAAGGTGGATGATTAGTAATAGATGCAGTTCGATTTTGGTCTACTTATTTTTGAGTACTGCCCATGCTTTTGAGCCTCTTCCTTTCTTTGTAGCATAGTTAGCATTGCGGTGCATTTTTAATCATGTCAATTGCCCAGCTGTGATTTGTTTACCTCGCATAGCCGTTTTATCGTCTTTTGGGAGAGAGACATCACTAGTGAACATCATGGGACCCCGGTCCATATTATCATCACTATTTACATGCTCAATTTATTTCCTGATTTTACTTTCTAGTAGCTACTATTATCCTTTATCCCTTGTGTTTGATCCTTTGTAAACAACAAGGCTAGAGAGATTGACAACCTCTCTGAACTTCGTTGGGAGCAAAGTTATTTGTGTCGTGTGCAGGTCCAGGTTAAGGAAGCAACTTTTGTCTAAAACGGTGCCATTGTTTCCTTGCCACCTACTTGTCGCTTTCGGAGTCCTGCGGGAGACACTCTAAACCTTGGCATCTTTGCCAAGGGAAATTTGCTGCTATCCTACATCTCACCTTCCACTTGGGGTAACCAATGAAGGGCGAGAAGCCATTATCATCTCTCGCACATCAGTAAAGCAATACTCATGTTCAGTTGAGCCCCTATTTTTGCAAACAAACATTTCCAAAACTGATATGTGAATATAGGATCTCTGTCAGAAATGATGACCTTGGGCATACCATGCAATTTATAAGCATTGTTCAAGAAGGATTCAGCCACTGTGACAGCATTAGAGGTATGATGGAGAGGTATGAAACAAGCATACTTAGGGAACTTATCCACGACAACCAAAATACAGTTGTATTGACCCGAAACAGGCAAGCCATTGATGAAATCCATGGAGATAGTATCCCAAGCTTGAGTAGGAACATGAAGAGGAGATAACAGACATGGGTAAGGAACATGTTCTGGCGTAGCCTGTTGACACACCAAACTGGACTGTCGAATAAACTGAACCATTCCAAACCATCTGAATAACACTCTGATTCTTTTGTAAGTTACTGGAAAACCAGAATGGCCACCCATAGGGCTATCATGAAAGACAGAGAATTTTTTTAACTGCAGACTAGGAACAGGGCCCACTATGATGCAATTCTTGTATCGAAGTAATCCATTCACCACACTTTATCCAGTTTTAGAGTTAGGAGCAATAACTAGTTGCCGAAGAATAGATAACAGTTTGGAATCTTTATTATAGCTGTCAATAATTTCTAATAACCAAGAAGGTTGATGATACGTCCCAAAAGTATCTATAATTTCTGCTTGCTCCATGCATGTTTTGTGTGACTTTGCCATGTTTTGCTTGAACTTTCATACACTTTTGAACCTATTTGGACTAACCTATTAACTCAGTGCACCCAGTTACCAGTTTCTGTTTTCTGCTGTTTTTGTATTTCAGGTTTTCCGGCCATTAAAAGTGCTCCAAAAATTCCGGGAAAAATATATAAAAAATAAGCGCAATAAAAGCTTCCGGAATCACCAAGAGAGGGAAGGGGGCCACCACCAGGCAGCCAGGAGGGCAGGTGGCGCGACCCCACCCTGGGCCGCGCCAGGGACCCTCCTGACTGCCTCGTGGGTCCCCTCGATGCCCCTTCGCCTATATTTGCCCCTCGGGGTGGAAACCCCTAATATCGATCTCTTTCTCGCGAACTCCCCTCTGTACCGCCGCCGTTTCAAGATCGGGGCTGCCTGGAGAAGATGCCCCGGCACCCTGCCGGAAGGAGGAACCCCCTCCGGGAGACCATCCATAGCCATGGACGCCTCCCGGATGTGCCGTGAGTAGTCCCCCTTGGACCATGGGTCCGTGACCAGTAGCTATGTGATGAATCTCTCCCCCCTTTGTGCTTCCACTTTAGAGTCCTCGTGAGCTGCCTCACATGATCGATGCATCTATGTAATTTCTGCTGTTGCTATGCTGAGTTTGTTGGGATCTGATGGATATATTTTGTTCTTGAGTAAATTCTTGCATGTTCTCCGTTGCGGTATTTGCTTTGGCCAAGTATTTTATTTGCAACTCCAAGAGAGAGCGTTATGCACGATTGTGGGTTCAGCCCCTTGATGTCTAGCTTGAGTGACAGAAACATGAGACTAGGGGATGTGCTATTGCCACCAGGGATAAAACAACGGTGCTTGTACCTGCGGGTGCAAGGATTGTTTACTTTACGCAAAGTTCTTTTAATGCAGTTGTCTGTTGCTTTGAGTTTACAATTTGGGTGGGATTCGCAACTTAATACCAGCGAGATGTTCTGGATAGATATCTCAAGGTGGATGATTCGTAGTATATGCAGGTGGATTTCGGTCTACTTACCTTGGCGTACTGCCCATTGCTTTTGAGCCCTTCCTTTCTTTGCAGCATAGTTAGCATTGCGGTGCCTTCATAATCCTGTCAATTTCCCAACTGTGATTTGTTTACCTCGCTAGCACTTTTATCGTCTTTTGGGAGAGAGACATCACTAGTGAAAATCACGGGACCCCGGTCCATCTTCAAATTATTGTTCACACCCTCAATTTACTTTTAGCTTTTACTTTCCTTTGCACCTTTTATCCCTTGCGTTGATCCTTTGTAAACGACAAGGCCGGAGGAATTGACAACTCCTCTGTACTCGTTGGGAGCAAAGTTATTTGTTGCTGTGTGCAGGTCCATGACAACACCCTAGTCAGGAAGCAATTTCTGGCGACGTTGCCACCTACTTGTATCTCATGAGTCCTACTGGTTCGATAACCTTGGTATCTTTACCGAGGGAAACTTGTTGTTGCACTGCATCTCAAACCTTCCACTTGGGGTAACCTACGAGGGGCGAGAAGCCATCAAGAAAATTTCTGGCGCCGTTGCCGGGGACTCAAGTCTACAAGATAGGGGAGTTGCACACTATCTTTTACCTTTGCTTTTTAGTCTTGTTAGTTTACCTTTAAGTTTTTACTTTTGTGTCCCTAATCAAAAATACCAAAAATACCTGTTACCCTTCTTGTGTGGTTAAGTATGTTAGGAGTTGGTACTATGAGGGAATCCGAAGTCTTGGATTTCCATCAAAGGAACGGGGAGAATATGAAGAAGGCATGGGACAGAATTTCTGAAGCACATAAGGCAAATATGCCTTGGTTACCTATAAGAATTGTGCTTAGAAATTTTTACTTTCGCCTTTTTAAGTGGTGTAAGCACTCTCTTGATCTTATAGCTGAAGGAGACTTTCTAGAGTGCGATGAAGCTAGAGCTCTTGAAATTAAACATGGTTTATCTGGTTATTTTGTTTATGATAGTCTTAACACTATTGTAGACAGAATTGCTACTATTGAGAAGAGACTTGATGCTCTAGACTTAAAAGAAGTAGAGAAGTTAAATCCCCCTAGAGAGGAGATTTTGGAAATAGAAAATGACTGGGAGCCTTTTATTAGGGTTGTTATCTCTAATCAAAACTTCCTTGCTTTTTGTGACATTGGATCTACAGTTTCTATAATGCCAAGCTTTATTTATGATTCTTTGTACCTTGCAAGCATGGACAAATTTCCATCTTTCCATGAACATTCTAATGTTGATATTTTTGAGATCCAGGGAAGATTAAAAGATGTCCAGTCATGTTTCTTAAAAGGAGTGTAGAGATTGACTTTGCCATCATGAAGGCCAACAAAGGAAATATAGTGCTCGGAAGGGACTTCCTCCGAGCCATGAAAGGCTTCATTGATATAGGTAAAGAACAAATACGTTTGCGTGGTAAGGCAAAAGGTACGTACCTCTTCCCTCGGAAGAACAAGGATGAGCTTATTGAAAACCCTTTTGAAATCTTGGTGAACCTTCCGATGATTTTGGAGAACTTTGATCTTCAGCTTTAAGCCTAGCTAATGGCTCTAAAGAAGCGCTTTCGGGAGGCAGCCCGCAACGAATTTAGGTTTTTCTTTTGCTTTTGTTCTGTTCTTAGTGGTCTTGATGATTGTTACTAATGTAGCAACATCATTGTATATTTACTTTTCAAGATTTGTGCCAAGTTTAGCCTCAGATTGCAAGAAAGGTCAAAAGTTGGTGCTTGCTGTCTAGAAACAGATTCTGTCTGCTTGACGGAAAAATTCTCAATAAATCACCAGATCATCTTTTTGATCTGAATTTTTTGACAGCATGCTCCATACAATTACCTTTCAGGCGTATGTTCAAAGTTTTTTGATTTGAGTTGCAGAAGTACCTCGAAAAAATTCTCCTTTCTCTGCTGTTCTGTTTTTCTCAGCTTCTGCCCCGGTTTTTCTTTTCGCAGTTTTTCAATCCTTAAGCTTGCTTTTTCTTTGCAAACTTTTTTGGGAAGGCAAGAGAAACAGTAGTTATTCCTGGAAATCTTTATTTTCAGTAGAGGAAAATTATTTTATTAGGGTACTAACCTCTCTAATCAGCCTACAATGAGTTATGTATGAAGGGAGTTTTCAAGTGCGCGATGGAGGATGATGAAAGAAGATTCAAGAGTGTCAAACGCTCAAGCTTGGGGATGCCCATGTGCACCCCAAATAAATATTCAAGAAGACTCAAGCGTCTAAGCTTGGGGATGCCCCTGATGCATCCCCTTCTTCATCAACAATCATCAGTTTGTCCCTCGTTGCACTATATTTTTATCACTTCATGCGTTATGTGCTTTGCTTGGAGCGTCTCTCTCTTTACTTTTCTAGGTTTGTTTTGCTTTCTTTGCTGTAGTAACAAGTTAGACCCAACTTACTCTTTTGTGTGGGAGAGATTCACGCTCCGTTTGAACTAGAACTCCTCATAGGATTTGCATGCTTATTCTTTTAGCTGTGAGCTGTTCTTTTTCTTTTCTTAGCTGTTGTTCTGTTTAGTTGTAGTACTTTAGTTTTTCTAGAGATTTTCTTTTGTCTTAGGTTGAACTTTCTATAGGTTGCATGTTTTACCTTGTTAGAGAGTTTTCCTGTTGCACTGAGTTCTGTGTCTTGACTGAAAGTAGGTAGTTAAAGTTGTTGTTCTCTTTGTAGTAGTAACTTGCAATAGTTTTGAGGTATTGACTAGAGTAATATTTGAACTTATGGTGTCAAGAGCTCTTGCCTATTAGTGATAGATGTCATATTTTGGGCAATCCGTGTGTTTTTTCGAAAACCAAAAAACCCCTGTTGAGAACTCTATCTACTAGATGGATCACTAACCTCTGGAGGATTCGAATATTAGAGTACACTCACGTACCATGAGTCGAGGATGCGCAAGGATAACCAAACCCCCATACACTCCTCCTCGGGGTACCTGTCTCTTTGTGAACCTCCTGATTAGATTGAGAGTTACCGATAATAAGTGCATGAGTTCTTCGGACTGATGTGAGTATTCGAAACTTGACACTTCCACCCACCTATAATTTTTCTAGCCTCTTCGGTACCGTGCATTGCCCTTTCTCACCTCGAGAGTTGACACATACTTCGCCGGTGCATCCAAACCCTTGGCATGATACGCTCTGTCATCATAAGCCTCCTTATATCTTTCCTCAAAACAGCCACCATACCTACCTACAAGGCATTTACATAGCCTTTCCGAGATACATTGCCATGCAACATCCACCTTCTCATGACTTGATCTTCATGTCATACATGCTACTTGCTTGATCGATGAGCCGCATGCTAGTTGGGCCTTGCCCTAATCATTGCTACATGACGCGCTAGTATCATTGCATATCCTGCTACCCTGGCAGAGGTATACATTTGCATCATGATAGTTACATTTTCTTTATGTGAGTACCTTTGTAAAGTGTGAAAGATCTCCTATATTCTTGTAAAATATAGAGTATTGCCCCTAAAGTGAGGAAAAGATCCCAAAGAGGAAAAAATCAAAAGATCCCAAAGAGGACAAATGAGAGTTAATAGAAAGAGCCATTGAGACCACCAAAAAATAAAAAAAAGAGAAAAAGAGAAGAGAAAAAAATAAAAAGAGAGAAGGGGGCATACTACTATTCATTTTGAGAGATCCACACTAGTACTTCATCTTCTATCCCTTGTACTCCATAGATATCATCATCATGCATATAGCTATGTGGGGACCCTTCACACTATAGAACTTGGCTTGTATATTCCAATGATGAGCCTCCTCAAACAAGCTCTAGGTCTTCTTGAGCAAGCAAGTTAGATGCACCCCACTAGTTCCCTTGGAGAGATTTTAGCTCACATGTGCATCCGTTGTATGGCAATCCCTACTCCTCACATCATATCTATCATATGGCCTTCTCTCGCCTATGATTGTCCTCATTGATGTGAGCCTTTCACACCTTTTTGTCTTCCTCCTCCACCTTCTTTCTGTTTCTCCTTTTAGGTGTCAACTTTCTTGCTCACGCTCATCCATTGCATGAGTGCTCAAAATATCGAAAGGGAGTGGATCAGTTTGACTTGTACCTGGCTAGTGGTCTGGGGAGGAGTCCAGATAAGAATCCAAAGGAGACCAAGTGTGAAACTTTAGTAGATAGTTGTTCTCAACAACCTTTTTTCTCTTTCTTCCCAGTCCCTTGCTTGCACGCAAACACCATTTGGAGACATTCGAGTCACGGACAGCAAGAGCTCTTGCACCTTTTGTTCTTTTGTTGCTTGTGTCAATGCTAATATAGACTCTTGCTTGTTAAGACATGAATTGAATTGCATGCTTTGATTGCTTTACTTAAAAGTCCTTATTTGGTTGTGTGGCATGTCACCACAGAAATTATGCTTGTTATCATTTACCTACTCGAGGACGAGAAGGAATTAAGGTTGGGGATGTTGATACGTCCCAAACGTATCTATAATTTCTGCTTGCTCCATGCATGTTTTGTGTGACTTTGCCATGTATTGCTTGAACTCTCATACACTTTTGAACCTATTTGGACTAACCTATTAACTCAGTGCACCCATTTGCCAGTTTGTGTTTTCTGCTGTTTTTGTATTTCAGGTTTTCCGGCCATTAAAAGTGCTCCAAAAATTCCGGGAAAAATATAAAAAAATCAGCGCAATAGAAGCTTCCGGAATCACCAAGAGAGGGAAGGGGGCCCACCACCAGGCAACCAGGAGGGCAGGTGGCGCGGCCCCACCCTGGGCCGCGCCAGGGACCCTCCTGACTGCCTCGTGGGTCCCCTCGATGCCCCCCTTCTCCGATATTTACCCCTCGGGGTGGAAACCCCTAATATCGATCTCTTTCTCGCGAACTCCCCTCTGTACCGCCGCCGCCGCCGTTTCAAGATCGGGGCTGCCTGGAGAAGATGCCCCGGCACCCTGCCGGAAGGAGGAACCCCCTCCGGGAGATCATCCATAGCCATGGACGCCTTCCGGATGTGTTGTGAGTAGTCCCCCTTGGACCATGGGTCCGTGACCAGTAGCTATATGATGAATCTCTCCCCCCTTTGTGCTTCCACTTTCGAGTCCTCGTGAGCTGCCTCACATGATCGAGGCATCTATGTAATTTCTGTTGTTGCTATGCTGAGTTTGTTGGGATCTGATGGATTATGAGACTATGTTCAGATTGTGATGAGTAATATATTTGGTTCTTTTCTTTTATATTTTGTTGTTGAGAACATTCTTGCATGTTCTCCGTTGCGGTATTTGCTTTGGCCAAGTATTTTATTTGCAACTCCAAGAGAGAGCGTTATGCTCGATTGTGGGTTCAGCCCCTTGATGTCTAGCTTGAGTGACAGAAACATGAGACTAGGGGATGTGCTGTTGCCACCAGGGATAAAACAACGGTGCTTGTACCTGCGGGTGCAAGGATTGTTTACTTTACGCAAAGTTTTTTTAATGCAGTTGTCTGTTGCTTTGAGTTTACACTTTGGGTGGGATTCACAACTTAATACCAACGAGATGTTCTGGATAGATATCTCAAGGTGGATGATTCGTAGTAGCTGCAGATGGATTTCGGTCTACTTACCTTGGCGTACTGCCCATTGCTTTTGAGCCCTTCCTTTCTTTGCAGCATAGTTAGCATTGCGGTGCCTTCATAATCCTGTCAATTGCCCAACTGTGATTTGTTTACCTCGCTAGCACTTTTATCGTATTTTGGGAGAGAGACATCACTAGTGAAAATCATGGGACCCCGGTCCATCTTCACATTATTGTTCACACCCTCAATTTACTTTCAGCTTTTACTTTCCTTTGCACCTTTTATCTCTTGCGTTGATCCTTTGTAAACGACAAGGCCGAAGGAATTGACAACTCCTCTGTACTCGTTGGGAGCAAAGTTATTTGTTGTTGTGTGCAGGTCCACGACAACACCCTAGTCAGGAAGCAATTTCTGGCGACGTTGCCACCTACTTGTATCTCCTGAGTCCTACTGGTTCGATAACCTTGGTATCTTTACCGAGGGAAACTTGCTGCTGCACTGCATCTCAAACCTTCCACTTGGGGTAACCAACGAGGGGCGAGAAGCCATCAGTTGAGCACTAGATATAAGCAATATGTGATTATGTACTGGGGGCCTCCTGGACAGAGAATCGGCTGCAGAGTTCTCACTTCCTTTTTTATACTGAATGTGATAATTCTATCCCAACAACTTAGTCAAAGAATTTTGTTGCCAAGGAGTATGTAACCGTTGGTCTTCTAAGTGGGCTAAACTGCACTGATTAGTTTTGATCACAAAATATTGCATTTGCAAATAAGATCTCCACTGTTCCACTGCAAGTATGATAGCCACGTATTCTTTCTCATACATAGATAGTGCCCTGTTTTTTGGTCCCAATGATTTTTTCACAAAATCCAAAGGATGTCCGTGTTACATGAGAACAACACCAATACCATAATCACAAGCATCGATCTCAATTACAAAAGGTTTGGAAAAAACAGGTAAGGCCAAAACAGGTGTAGTTACTAAAGCATGTTGCAAGGTCTTAAAAGTTGTAGCACAAGCAGATGTCCACACAAAAGGAACACCTTTCTTAAGCAATTCAGTCTGAGGTTTAGCAATAAGACCATAATGTTTGACAAACTTACGATAATAATCACTTAAACCTAAAAATCCCCTCACTTCCTTAACTGAAGTAGGAACTGTCCACTGTTGCACAACCACAATTTTGTCAGGGTCAGTAGAAACCCTAGAGGCATTGATAACATGGCCCAAATAAGACACTTGAGGTTAAGCAAAAGAGCATTTGGACAACTTTACTCTCCAGTGATCCTTATTGAGAATGGACAGAACTGTATCAATACGTGCCAAGTGTTCCTCAAAAGTCTTGCTATAGATGAGTATATCATCAAAGAAAACCAGTACAAACTTCCTAAGAACTAGAGACAGAGAAGTATTCATAGCCCCCTGAAAAGAGCCTGGAGCACCAGTGAACCCAAAGGCCATAACCAAGAATTCATATTGGCCATTATGAGTTTGGAAAGAAGTTTTGTATTCTTCCCCAAGAGCCATCCTTATCTGATGATAACCAACCTTTAAATCCAATTTAGAGAACCAAGCAGCTCCAGCTAATTCATCCAACAGTTCATCAATAACTGGCAAGGCATATTACCCTTTTCGAGTAATGGCATTAAGAGGTCTGTAATCAACAACCATCCTCTGGGTACCAACCTTGTTTTTAACAAGTAACACATGTGAAGATAAAGCACTGTTGCTGCAGCTAATCATGCCCAAGTCCAGCAGTTCTTTGACCTATTTTTCTAGCTCATCTTTGAGATTGGGAGCAATTCTGTATGGTCGAATAGAAACAGGAGTAGCACCAGGCATCAATGGAATCACATGATCATGTAATCTTCTAGGAGGTAAATCCACAGGTGACTAAAAAAACATGTTTATCCACAACAACTTGCAGAGCAGGAGGAATAACATCTATAGGCTCAGCAGGAACATCACTGATAGAGAACATAGTAAGAGCGAAATCAGAAGGTAGAAAACCTTGCAAGGTAACTGAAGCTCCCTTAAACTGAAAGGATAACCACTTCTGCAGCCAATCAACCTGCATTGGACTATGAACATATAACCAATCTAAGCCTAGAATGCCATCATAAGTACTGAGAGGTAACAACTTAAAATTTGTTCTGAATGTAGTATCCTGACAGTGCCAAGAGCAATTAGGCAAAGAAGTATCACAAGCAATAATACCCCCACCAGCCACAGTTACTCAAACACTAGGGATATCTTGCAATTGAGATAACATAGATCTCAGACCACTGTTCAGAAAAGAATGAGTACTACCAGAGTCCACCAAGAAAATGAGATCCATACCTTGCAAGTGAACAAGAAGTTGTAACGTAGGAGCATCATGTTTCTTGCCAACAGCAGCTGCAGATAATTGAATGTGATGCACTGAAAGAGAGTCACTACCAGTGTCATCAGTATCATAGTGAGAAACTTGGATGTGGTCATTAAGCTCCTGGACAAAATGCAATTGAACCGAAGAACTGCAGGTATGATTCCGAGACCATTTTTCACCACAAGTAAAACATAGGCCCTTGGATTTTCTGAACAATCTGAGAGCAGACCACTTATCCTCAACAGGAGGTCGCTGAACTGGTTCAGAAACAACAACAGTATTGTGTTTAGCTCAGGAGGTAGTGGCAAAGGTAATGGAGTACGTTTGCTGGTAGGATTGATAATTTTGGCACCATCGCCCAATTCTTCATGCAACAAGGCCAAATCATACGCAGTGTCCAGGTCCTTGGGTTTCTGCAAGGCCACAATAATGCGAACACCAGGACACAACCCATCCAGAAACCGAGTAGTATAATGAAAGGGGCCAGGATTGTCTTCATATGCCGATAATTGATCATACAAATCAGTAAACCGGTCAACATAATCAGCCACTGATGAAATCTGAGAGATGCAGAATAACTGACGAAGCAACTGTTGATCTTGATTACGACCAAAACGATGTTGAAGAGAAGCACAAAAGTCTGACTAGGAAATTTGTGGATGTCGTCGCTGCATAGATTCCAACCATCGTGCAGCAACTCCCTCAAAATTTGTCGTAGCCAAAGGAATCCAACGATGTGAAGGGGTACACCACAACCTGAATTGATCCTCACATCTCGATTGCCACAGCCTTGGGTTGGCTCCATCAAAACGGGGCAAATCCATCCGAACACCAAAGGAAAAGGACTCAGCAGCATCCGAAGGAATTCCATCATGAGAAGAAGTATATTTAGGGGAAGGACCAGAATCACGCGCACCTCTGACCGGGGGAGGTATATAGGTGGTATAAACCTTCCCCCGGAGTTCCTGTTCAGCACCAAGGGAACCGAACGCAGAAGGACCGCATCCATTCCCAACGGAACGCGAAGTCGGTGAAGCGGCAGCTCGATTGGAAGAAGATGGGGACGGATCGACGCGGATCTGCTCAAATTCAAGCGCCATCTCCGCTCGCACGCCATCGACGCGCGCCGATATCAGGTTGTCGATCGTGGCTGTAGTTGATTCGACGAGCTTGCCCATGGCCTGAAGCAGGAGGTCACCTTGTTCCTTGAAGCTATGATCGAGTTCGGTGCCGAAATCCGCTCGGAGAAGCTCGTAAACCCCACGGCCTTCAGCTGATAAACTCTCCATGGCGGCGGCGCGACGCTGCTCTCGCCACCGCGTACCGTGGTGATGATGCGGAAACGCCAGGACCAAGTGAATCTGATACCAACTGTGAGAGGAACTACCTAGGATTCATAAGAGAAATGGATTCAAACTAATTTGAATTTAGCAAGTAGCTGTCCTCCCAACCACCCACACAACTTATCCATATACAAGGCTGAAGGCAGTTCCGGTTCTAGCCGAGAAGAAAAGCAAAGACATGCTCGGTACATATACGGAGGTTTGTCCTGCTACACCCACTCGGGGCCGTGATTCCATCTGGTCTTCAGTCGCTCTCTTTTGGGCTTTGCTTCGCTGGCAGCCGTTGGCGGCCCATCTTCCCCGTTGCCATTGCCTGTTGCCGGATAGGCAACAGTTGTACTGGGTTCCCCCAACCCTAATGACGGAATGGTGCTGACATAAGATCAACACATGGTCCTTCTCCTCTGGATAATAAATCTCTGGTAATTTATTTGCTTTGGGGTTGATAACCTTTTCTCTCCTGACAAGGTAACGACAACATCTTGTTTTTCTCCTCTAGATCGAAACTCTATGGTAATCTAGATGCTAGGTGGTTTGTAATTTTCTCTCTTGCAAAATCGTCTAGATTTGAATTGGGGATCGGTTGAGAGAGAGTGAGGCATTGCTTGGGATGGAGGTTAGCCGCGGTAGGTTTGGGGATACGTGTGAGGGGCGTGAAAGGCATCGTGTGATGTGTGTATTTTTTGTCATATGGATCTAACTTTTCTCTAAAGCGTGCGTAATCGACCTTGAAAAGAAATCGGAGGAAGAAGAAACCGAGGTGAAAGGCATATCATGAATGATTCGAACGCGTCTCAATCTCGTGCGCTATGGCTCGCTCGACCTCACGGGATCATGAAGGAAGAACCGTTCAATTCTATCCCTATATACAAACATAATAATCACCAGTTAGTTGCATCCAAAGTAAAATGAACCATACACTAGGCAGTGAATCCAAAGTAAAATGAACCATATGTTCTTGCATACAGGATTTCCCTTTTGTTGTTCACACGGCAAAAAAACCCAGCGTGAATCTCGGCGACTCGCATCCTCCATTGCGGCGGTGCATCATGGACACGCCAGCCTGCCAAAGCCAAGGCGCCCAATGCGATGCCACGAAAAAAGCGATCACACACAGCAACCTTCTAAAAAACCCCACATAAAAACACGCAGCGCCCGGCGAACACGGTGCCGTGCGGGGTCTCTCTCTCCGTCTCTCCGCCGTCGCGGCGCGAGGTAACGCCCGTACACGCTCACCGACCGCCGGCACGCGGGCCGAGAGAATGGCCGCCGCCGCCTCCTCCTCCTCCTCCTCCACCTCGTCGTCGTCCTCCACCTCGACGCCGTGGCCTCCTCCGACTCCGAGGCAGCAGCAGGCCGCGCAGCCGCAGCCGCCGTCGTCGTCCCCGGTCTTCCTCAACGTGTACGACGTGACCCCGGCGAACGGCTACTCCCGGTGGCTGGGCCTGGGCGTGTACCACTCGGGCGTGCAGGTCCACGGGGTGGAGTACGCGTACGGGGCGCACGAGGGCGCCGGGAGCGGCATCTTCGAGGTGCCCCCGCGGCGCTGCCCCGGCTACGCCTTCCGGGAGGCGGTGCTGGTGGGCACGACGGAGATGAGCCGGTCCGAGGTGCGCGCGCTCATGGCGGGCCTCGCCGCCGACTTCCCCGGCGACGCCTACAACCTCGTCTCCCGCAACTGCAACCACTTCTGCGACGCCGCCTGCCGCCGCCTCGTCGCCCGCGCCCGCATCCCGCGCTGGGTCAACCGCCTCGCCAAGATCGGCGTCGTCTTCACCTGCGTCATCCCCACCAGCGGCGGCGGCGGCAGGCACCAGGTGCGCCGCAAGGGGGACCAGCCCGCCCCCGTGAAGAGCCGCTCCGCGCGCCAGGCCGCGCCGCCGCCGCGGCCCAGGGCCTTCTTCCGCTCCCTCTCCGTCGGCGGGAGCAAGAACGTGACGCCGCGCCCGCTCCAAACCCCGCCACAGACGCCGCCGCCGCCGACCGCCGCCACCCTGTCGTCGTTGACGCCAACACCAACGCCGTTGGCCTCCACGTAACGGCGCCGTCCCTCTTTTCCGTTTACAGCTCACACCTTCCTTTTTTCTTCCTTCTACAGTTACCAGATTTTTGTGCATAGTACTTTATTGGGATTATTACTACTAAGATCTGTGCTCTGCCAGTACCGTCACCATTACACCAGTAATTGCACTTGATTAGGCACTTAATTCCCGGATTCTAATCCACCTGGCTCTGGCTGTGGCTGGCTGGCTGGCTGGGTCACCGTCCGCTGCCAAAATCGGCATTAATTCCGGTCGCTGCCACGCGCCACATTTACATTTACGTTGTGGTCTACGACGTCCGTCGGGCAATTCTGTGCTGCTGTGTCGCGTCGGATGGATCCAATTCCAGTTCTCTCCGGCGAGCCGTCCAACAGGAATATATTCCTTCTTCCTTTCGCCCATTCTTTCTTTGGGTAGTAGCTAAAGTTCTGTGTGGATCCAATTAGAGTAGATAAACATCGACCAATATGCTTTTGCAGTTTTGCTGATGCAAAGAATTCCCCATGTCTGGTCTGGTCTGTTGTACATTGCACTTGCTACTAGGAGTAGTTTCTATTGCTACCTGGCATCGTCAAGGGGGATGATTAGATTAGATTTAGTCCCTCGTGTTCTTGTTCTCGCATCATTGCGTCCGGCCGTCGGGCCTATTTTGAAATACAGAGGGACCTAACTTTAAACGTGACTTGTCGCATAAAGGGCGGGCTTGCTTGGACAGAAATCCCGGGAGGTTCACCTGTTGCGTGTGGAGCTCGCCTCGCCGTTGACCGGTGACGGCGGCGATCAAGATGCACGAGCCATCATCATCCATCGATCACCTCGCCTCGCCTCGCTGGACCCGGGCCGGGTTGGGTGCACGGGATGTGATGCCGCAGCGACGCTGCTACAGGAGAGAAGTACGTACAGTTGCTGTGCTCGGCTCGCCGTCGGTCTATCAAGGTCGTCGAGGGCTATGGCAATAGGGTATGGTATGGGGGTCGTACGCGGAGGCTTTTCGCGGCTTGTCCCCTTGCCGGCCGCTGGAGTCGCATCATTCATTGGGGGCAAGGGAGGTTGGGTGAGGGCCGAATGATTCGGCCACGCGACGTGCCCCCCATGGCTCCGAGCAGGGCTCTCTCTCTCTCTTTCGGCGGGTGGGGTTGTTACCCACGACCGCGCACCGGCTGTGCTGTGCGCTGGTGCACGCGTCGCCGCTGGCTAGGCTGGCACGGCCGGGCGCGCGATCGCGAGCGCGTCCTCTCCGGTCCCCGGAGGTTGCCGAGCACCACCGACGTGTACCCGACTACTACTGTACTGCTTGGACTCGGTTCTGTTCTATGTGCCACGGGTTTATGTCAAGGAGAAATCGGCCGTCCCGTAGGTTGGCCACCTCCAGAACGTGTACCGCCGCCCCTCTGCTCGCTGTACTTCTGGCGTTTTTTTGAAATGACAGTTATCCTGCATTCATTAAAAAGAGGGGAAAAGCTAGCGCACAGCGCCGCATTTATGCTCTTCCGTGCGGCGGGCTAATCTTGCGTTGAATTTTTCACTAAATCACTATCATACTACAGGAAAGGCTACAGTGCAAAGGTATCTACACAGCATATGCACTGACGCGTATTTAGCTACAATTCTAAAAATTTTATTTTTTAAACCGTTAACCCGATTGATAATCCGTTTTTATCATTAGATTTGTCGCGATGAGATCTTCAAAACAAGATCCCATATTGATATGTTTCGATGAAATTTTTTCGTCACCGTCAGTTGCCAGATTAGGTCACTCCAGTTGCCATTTTTATCGTGAACTGTTGCCACAAATATTTGTACATAGTTGCCGGGTGAATAATTTCGTATACTTAAGCTTAGAATACAACCCGACAAAATAAAATGACAACTCAAACTGATAAAACTGGCAAAAAACTAAAGTACCATCATGTCAATTAGATGTAAAGAATACGGCAACCGAATATAAGTAACCGGTAACCAATCGTTCAAGCACAACAAGGCATTATTACATTTGTGTATAAATAACATGACAAGTATGGTTTTTTCAAGTGATTCTAAAGAGAAACACATACAAATTCCATAAAACAAGTTTTTCATTTATGTTTGTTAATGTACAGTGTTTTAACAAGCAAGTTGGTATAATCTGACAACTATATGAATAATTATCAGGTAAGTAAAACAGTAATGTGGCAAGTACTGATGAAAAAATAAATAACAACCAAGTTAGTATAATCTGGCAACTCTATAAATAATTATCAGGTAAGTAGAACAGTAATGTGACAACTTCTGATGAAAAAAAAGTTTTCCAAAACATATTGACATGGGGTCTAGTTTCGAAGATATCGTCGCGAGAAAGCTAATGGTACAAACGGATCGTCAATTGAGTAAACGGTTTGAGAGATAAAACTTTTTAAAAATTCGAAGATCCAAAAGCTAATACTTTTTGCTAATTGCTATAGCATGTACGAAGAGAAAGAAGAGCCGCCGCACCATATACTTCCATATGCGGCGCCGCTCTCTAGTGCACTCCTAAAAAGAGATGAGTTGTTTAGTTAATTTAAATAAATGAGTGAAAATCAGATTGCCCAGTTGATTATGAAGAACCGGGCAAAAACCATTACAACCGCTGAGCGGTACACAAAAATAAAACCACACACACCTCTACAAAGAAGGCCTCGTCGAGGCAACACGCAAGCGTCATCGTCATCACTTCTTCCCTAGAGGCCTCCTCGCCATCCCTGAAACTCTGAGCAAACGACTCCGACTTCACCAACGGCAACCGTGAACTCAACCCACACCGCAGGTTCAGTTCACGTCGCTGTCGGTGAAGTCTGGTATTCAAGTTCGGAATTCTCAATCTTCAAACTCTAGATTGATTTTAGCGTATACACCATTTTCCCGATCCGTAAAACCAAGACGCGGATCGCCGTAAAAACGAAATCGAATATCAAAAGTGGCGTATAGAAAAGAAATGGTATTTCAAACGGTATAATATACATATTCAAATAGTTGAAGTTGGCGCTACAAATACTACGCCGAAACATCGCCAAACCTAGAAATACGACAAAAAAATAGTACTACTCGCCGAAGATCGCCTCACTTCTTCTTGGAACCGTAGAGGTAGTAGTCGGAAGACCTCCGAGAACTCGAGCTCGCCCGTCGCTGCCTCGAGGCACTCGACCACACCTTCCTCGCCGGCAGCCAACGTCTCTGGCAGCGAGAAGCTCCCACTACGCCACGTGGTGGTGATAAATGAAGGGGCAGAGGAGGTCCCCCAGCTCGTGGATGTGCGCCCACACGTTCTTCCCGGTGCGGAACAAGACACCCTGTGCACGGGCTTGCGCTGAATGCGTCGGGTCGATCGGAGGACGCAAGGGGCCGCGAGAGCTGCCCGCCTTGTGGTCATTGCGGGTGTACTTGGCCACCGACTACCACGCCTGCTGGATCCGTCATAAGCCATCGGGATTTGTCGCTGGAGTTGCGATAGGAAGCGGCGGGGGGGGGGGAGAAATGGATGCGGAGTGGCGATGAAGAATGCGAGATGGTAACCATAACACCCCCCCATAAAGAAAATATAGCGACGGAGGGGGGAGTTTACAGGCCGTCGCAAAAAATTACGGGTCGGGCGGGATTTGGCGTTTTCGATCTTGCAGCAAAATATGCCCGTCCACCAAAAAGCCTACATATATACAGGTCGACGGCAGGATGGCGCATCGGCTAGAGTTGCTCTTAAAGTGGTGGGGGAAAAGATGGCCGAAGCACTATGGCTAACCTCGCGTTACCTTGTTCACACCTACCGAAAGGTTGACCTTCCCTTCACTCGCCGTGACGCTCCCAAAATCAAGTCGTGTACATTAATCATACACGCAGGGTACACGACCGAAATTAGGGTGCCACGGTGAGAATATCACAGCACAACACTAGACACAAATAAGTTAAATCTGATATTACAATCCAGGGATCACGAGGATCCGAATACATAAGTTATACAAGCCATAATATCTGAGTACATACATAGTTAGCCAAGTTTTGCCTTAAGAAGGCTAGCACAAATAACATCAGAGATACAGATCGAAAAGGCGGGGCCTCCTTCCTGGGATCCACCGAACTACTCCTGGTCAACGGGGAACTCGATGTCGTAGTAGTCGCCTCCGGGGTACTCCGGCTCCTGAGCTCCAACGTCGAATGCAGCGGACGATCAGGCAAAACAAAAAAGGGGAAATAAAGCAAGGGTGAGTATCTAGCATACCCGCGAGTCTTACGTCCGCTACTAAGCATTTATGCATTTGTATCAAATGGAAGGGGAGGCCATATATAGTGGACTGAAAGACAGAAAATCATAATAAGGAAGAGAAGCTAGGCCTATCGAAGATTAGCATCTTCCGACGAGTCTTGCAGCATGACAAGAGAAACAACCAACAGTTCATATAAAGCATAAAGTAACAATGCAGCAGAAGTTGCTGCAGCAATGTATAATATTAAGTTGTAATAATCAACCATGACTCCGAGATCCCTTCCTCGACATCCCCGCGAGGAAGAAAACCCGGAACCAACCAGTATAAAGATATAGCTTGTAGTGGTAGGATCTGGCTTCAACATAAAGCGTCCTGTTACCATGGACACGGCTATTCGAATAGATTAATCTTCCCTGCAGGGGTGCACTTGTGTTACACTACAATGCACGGATCTCCAGGGTGGCGTACACCTTGTTAGGGAATGCCCCACCGAGGCTATCTGACACAACGTAGTCCATCCTTCGAGCTCAACAGAGAGGCCATCCACCGGTCTAAATCCCAAGTACGCAGGGCTTTGGACCCCAACCCTGACGTACTCCTTCACGGTGCATGGCTGGCCGGTGAAGCAAGCAAATAAGACAGCTCGAACAAAGAAGATACCACTTCCCGGCGCAGGCTGCGGTACTGCTGACGTCTGAAGGCTCTCGAACGAGGCTACGTTGCAGGGGAGCCCATACTCGTAATTCCCACGTGTAGGCAGCTTGTATAATCCAAAAGGCTACTCAAGTCATCCACTGAACCATTAGTCATTTTATTAACTCGCGGACAACCATTATCATTGCCCGGCTAATTCACACAACGACAACGATCAGCAGCCGGGACCATAAGTACGTCGGTACCCTCCCTGTCGTCCCATCAAAGCACGCGGTTACCGACAAGGTGAACCGTCTCCTTACCTTATCTCGCGGGTGCTCCTGGAGGAGTGATACTTCCGTGGTTTTGGTAAATCTCACAGACGACGATCAGGGTCCAAGCTCACCAGTACGTCGGTATTCCCCCCTGTCGTCCCGTCGCAATACCTCTCGCGGGCACCGTGGGGCCACCCGACTTCTTACCTTGTCTTGCGTCTGAGGTAGTTGCAATAATATAAAGTTCCGCGTTCACTCCCCAGAGTGACCGAAACCCGGTTACTAGACCTAATAAACTAATATGGCGCAGGGCTAACTGCTGAATAGTATATATATCAGTCTGCATAGGATAAAGGAAAGTATAACAAGGGACGACAAAAATAGGCTATGCAATTGAATAGGTGATGGAACCAGTTCTCGCCCCCTCGTTGGTTACCCAAAGTGGAAGGTTGAGATGTAGATAGCATCAATTTCCCTCGGTGAAGATACCAAGGTTTGTCTCCAGCAAGACTCCAGCAACGACAGGAAGGTGACAACGGCGCCAGCAGTTAGGCGGTTGACGTGGACCTGCACACACAACAGATAACTTCGCTCCCAACGAGTTCAGAGAGGTTGTCAATATCTCCGGCCTTGTTGTTCACAAAGGATAAAACGAACGGGATAATAATGATAGTGATAGCAACAGAAAAGTAAATAAAGCAGTAAATAAATAGTGGGTGTAAACAGTGTTGGAAATATGGACCGGGGTCCCATGATGTTCACTAGTGATGTCTCTCTCCCAAAAGACGATAAAATAGCCATGCGAGGTAAACAAATTACAGCTGGGCAATTGACAGGATTATGTGCGCAAACCAATGCTAACTATGCTACTAAGAAAGGAAGAGGCTCAAAAGCTTGGGCGGTACGCCAAGACAAGTAGATCGAAATGCATCTGCATCTACCTACTAATCATCCACCTTGAGATATCTATCCAGAACATCTCGCTGATATTAAGTTGCGAATCCCACCCAAAGTGTAAACTCAAAGCAACGGAGAACTGCATTAAAGAACTTTGCGTAAAGTAAACAATCCTTGCACCCACAAGTACAAGCACCGTTGTTTTCTCCCTTGTGGCAACATCACATCCCCTAGACTCATGTTTCTGTCACTCAAGCTAGTCATCGGGGGGCATGAACCCACAATCATGCATAACGCTCCCTCTTGGAGTCACTACCTACTACTTGGCCAAAGCAATAAACAACAACGGAGAACATGCAAGAATTACTCAAGAACATAAATATAAAAGAGGAGAATCAAATATATTACTCAAACACAATCTGAACATAGTCTCATAATCCATCGGATCCCAGCAAACTCAACATAGCAACAACAAAAAGATTACATATGTGCCTCGATCATGTAGGGCAGCTCACGAGGTCTAATCCATGAAGAACAAAGAGGGGAGGAGAACATCACATAGCTACTGATCATGGACCCATGGTCCAAGGTGGACTACTCACAGTTCATCCGGGAAGCATCCATGGTGGTGGAGAAGCTCTCGGAGGTGGTTCCTCCCTCCGGCAGGGTGCCGGGAAGAGGTCTCCTGGTGCTCCTGATCTTGGAAGCGCCGCGACGGAGGAACAGAGGGGAGATCGCGAAAAAGGGTTCTCTCCCCGAGGTTTTCTCGTCACGGGGAATAAATAGGCGAAGGGGGCAGCCAGAGGTGGACCAGGGGCCCCAGGCGCCCCCCTGGCGCGACCTAGGGGGTGGCCGCGCTAGGTGGCCGCCTGGGCCACCCCTGGCCCCCCTCGGGTACCAGTTTGGCTCTTCCGGAAGGTTCCCGTACGCTGATTTTTTCCTATATTTTTCCCGGAATTTTTCTGGCACTTTAAATAATGGGAAAACCTGAAATACAAAAACAACAGAAAACAGAAACTGGCACTGGGGTGCACTGAGTTAATAGGTTAGTCCAAATATGATCAAAAGTGTATGGAAATTCATCAATATCATAGCAATATCACACAAAAGAGGCATGAAGCAAGCAGAAATTATAGATACGTTTTGGACGTATCAACATCCCCAATCTTAAGTCCTGCTCGTCCTCGAGTAGGTAAATGATAACAAGCATAATTTCTCTGGTGACATGCTACCAACCATATAAGAACTTTTAAGTAAAGCAATCAAGGCATGTAATTCAATTCAAGTCATAACAGGCAAGAGTCTATATTTAGCATTGAAACAAGCAACATAAGAACATAAAGGTGCAAGAGCTCTCGCTGTCCGTGACTCGAATGTCTCCAAATGGTGTTTGCGTGCAAGAAAGGGGATATGGATATACGAGAAAAAAGTATTTTTGTGTTGACAACTTAATCTACTAAAGTTTCACACTTGGTCTTCTTTGGAATCGTATCTTGACTCATCCCTAGACCACTAGCCAGGTACAAGTCAAAATGATCCACTCCTTTTCGATATTTCACTCATGCCATGGATGAGCGTAAGCAAGAAAGTTGACACTTAGGATGGCAAAGAGAGAAAAATGATGGAGGAGGAAGACAAAAGGGTGAGAAGGGCTCACATCAATGAGGACAATCATAGGCGAGAGAAAGCCAAATGAGAGGTATGATGTGAGGAGTAGGGATTGGCATGCAACGGATGCACATATGAGCTAAGGTAAGCTCTCCAATGGAACTAGTGGGAGTGCATCCAACTTGCTTGCTCAAGAAGACCTAGAGCTCATTTGAGGAGGCTCATCATTGGAATATACAAGCCAAGTTCTATAGTGTGAAGGTCCCCACATAGCTATATCCAAGAATGATAATCTCTATGGAGTACAAGATATATGAGGGACTACAAGTGTGGATCTCTCAAAAGAAATAGTAGTGTGCCCCCTTCTCTCTTTTTATTTATTTTTCTATTTTTTATTTTTTTTATTTTTTTGGTGGCCTCAATGGCTCTTTCTAATTCTCTCATTTGTCTTCTTGGGGATCTTTTTATTTTGTCCTCTTTGGGATCTTTTCCTCACTTTAGGGGCAACACTCTATATATTACAAGAAGTATAGAAGATCTTTCACACTTTACAAAGGTACTCAAATCATAAAGAAAATGAAACTATCATGAAGTATGCAAATGTATGCCTCTGCCAGTGTAGCAGGATATGCAATGATACTAGCGCGTCATGTAGCAATGATTAGGGAAAGGCCCAACTAGCATGCGGCTCATCGATCAAGCAAGTAGCATGTATGACATGAAGATCAAGTCATGAGAAGGTGGATGTTGCATGGCAATGTATATACCAAGTCTATCGGGACCCGGGGTTAGCGTATGCAAGCCTCGCTACAACACAATCATATGGAGAGCCGAGAACCGTACCCACTTGTCTAAGCAGACAAGGCCAAGCATAGAACGTTCTCGGAAAGCATCGAACGTGAGGGGCATCCCATCCAGGCCGGATGATCAACTGAAATGGGTCCTCATCGTCCGCACACAAGTCTAAATGATATGGGTGATGAACTCCCATACTCATAGACAAGTCGCCTCAACCATACTATCGATTGTATTATAACCCTTACATAGACTTACTCCAGCCCGATCACTTAGTCGGGGTCTAGGGCGGGCTCGATCATACATCAAAGTGTGCACGAGACAGAGTCTCGAACAATCGCATCGCGATTCCCCAAGCTGCACACATCTAAGGGCCACTTGGTGTATAAAAGACCGCCAGCCAGATCACAACTAAGGTCTCGAAAACCCATACAAAGACATGCATGTTATAAACATACACGCAGCACACATGCCTTGTATGAACAGCAGGTATCATTGCAATTCTCTACAAAGTATACATCTTTATTAATAACTCTTACAGAGTGCACACAGAGATCACAAGCATGTGATCCAACATTACAACAGACAAGCGGAAGCAAAGTAGGTCTGAGTACAGACAAGTTTAACAAATGGCTTAGAGAAGCCTTATCTAAAAACAAGCCCTCCACGAGGGAACCAGTCGTCTGACTGGGACTACACTAGCTTGGTCTTGGTCGGAGTCTTCATTCTTCGAGCTTCGGTTAGAAACCACCATCGGGGTCGGTGGGTTCATCTAAAACATAGATTAAGAAAACGTGAGTACAAAATCGTACTCAGCAAGACTTACATAGGAGCTATACTACTCATGCACATGTATCAAGGTAAAGGGAGGTGGGGTTTCACTTGCAGAAGTGCCAGCTTTGACTTGGCTAGTCCTGAACTACGAGTACCAGACTTGAGGTAAGAAGCGTACACGAGTCCACTACATCTCTTCAATCAAATACACCACTATGGTTACTTCCTCGACTTCCCCATGAGAAGCACACCATAGCACTCACGCTTATCTTGCGAGTTTTAGAAGTATCCAGTTCAAGTTGTCTAATAATCGAGCACAGCTCTCCAAGTAGTCCCTTACCGCGGACGCGGCTATTCGAATAGTTTTGTTAACCCTGCAGGGGTGTACTGCTACACACATGAAACTATCAGTTACCGCCTTTGTACTCGACACCGTTCAAGAGGTGCCGGCGAGGATAATTCCCACAACTTTTACCTCACAGCCAACTCAAATTCAATGGAGACGCCTATCTGGGCTGGAATCCACATCGTGAACCCGGCCGGTTTACCGATGTGGTCCCAGAAGATGTGTGCAGGGTCCCAAGCCGGTCTGAATAGCCGTTCTTCCACTTCGCAGACCGTGCCACAGACCTACCAGAACTCCGAACTAATGCGACTCATTGAACTGAGAAGGGGTGAGTTAGTAGGTTGAGCGGGGGTCCATGTGCCCAACATGTGGTAGTACTCTTCGTCTTGGATCACCATACAAGAACTCGGGCTTAGGGCGGTGTTCAACGAGACAACCCACTGTGTACTCCTACACAGCCTCTCATCGTTCACCTTGTATTAGGGTAGATTCACCAACACATTTCACTTTTATCAACACCATGTTTATCATCCTCCCGACTCACAACATAAGCAACCTCATTGTACCACTAAGCATGCAATAAGCAGTAACAGTTGCAGGGGTCACATGATATCAACCAACTCCTACATCTGCTAGGATTGTGGTTTTCTTACTACTGTGAAAATATGATAGGTCATGTAAAGGATATGGGTTCAACTATGCGGTAGAAACGTTATCATGGTGATCATCCTAAATAATGCATAAGCGAGACATGAGAGGGAAGTGGGATTTTATAGACATGATCAATGGGGGTTTGCTTGCCTTGCTGACGAGGTTCGGGTTCTGGGTCTTCAGCGAAGGGGGCAGCCTCCTGCTTCGGTTCCACCTCTACTCGACAAAAAACAAGCAAAGTAGCAAAGTAATTATAATGCACAATCACATGATGGAAGTTTGAATCTTGATATAAATGCTTTGATGTGTGAAGCAATTCCATTTAAATGGAGTATATTGCAAATTGAATTGCAAATTCAAACTCTAATTTGAATTCAAACTTAGTCAAGTTATATGTGATATGGTTTGATCAATTTGAAACTTTTGGAAAATGTGTATGATATGCCTCTGAAGTGTGGTTGAAATGTAGCATAATTCCATGGTCCAAGTTGCAAAAGCATTTGATTTGGTTTTGAAATAATTCCAAATAATACAAATGACATATGCTACTGGTCCCATTTTAAAATCAACTCAAACATAGTTGAAAGTTGCATATTTGGATAGATAATTTTCTCCTGGTCATTTTTCATATATTATTTGCTATATTTTGAGTTAGTATGAATTTATTATGATTTTCCAAAGTTTGTCCTATTTTCTGCCATTTTATGGAATTTCTGTAAAAGATTTAATTCTCTGGATTTTGTTTTAATGCGTCATCATGAGGTCAGCATGACGCAAGGGGGGGTTGACAACAGGGGCCCACCTGTCTATCTCTGTGGGTTAAAACCCTGTTAGTTTAAAACTAACAGTGGTTAGTTAGTGGCCTGGGCCCACTGTCAGTGGCCCAGGGGTTAGGATTAGTGGGGGTTTAGCTCGGGGTTAGGGTTAAGTGGCCGGCGGCTTAACGCCGGCGGCACTGGCACGGCGGCGCTCTCACCGGACGGGGTTTTTGGCCACGGGAAGAGGCGTGGGTGGTACGGGGATGAAGCTGGGGCTCGCGCGCGTCCACTGGTGCTATCGGGGCAACGCGGGGAGGTCTGTGGCCATGGCTACGACGACGTTTGCGGCGGCCGGAGACGGAGCATGACGGCGATGGTGATTTCGGGCACCAAAACGCGCGTCGGGAGAGGGGAAAGAAGCAGGGGCTCACCCTGAACTTGCTGGTGAGGACGGCGTGGCTGGGGAAGGCGCGGTGGCGACGTAATCAACGGCGAGCTCCCGCGGCTCTGACGAGATGGCGACGGCGATTCCGGTGGCTGCAGGGGCTCCGGCCTTGATTCCCTTTGCACGGTGATGAAGACGACGGTGTGGAGCTCGATGGACAAGGAGGTCTGGGCTATCTTCGCCGATGGCCGCGTCGGGCACGACGGCGTGCTCCGGCAGGCGCTCGGGATGGTGAGGAATTGGCGTCGCAGAGAGGAGGGGGTGACCAGGAGCAAGTGGGAGGGGTGCGGGGTGTGTGTAGCGTTGCGTGGCGCAAGAGAGAGGGAGGGGGAGGCCTAGAAGGGCCAGGGCGTCGCCGTGGCGTCGTGGCCGCGCTCCCAGCTCCAGCGAGCAGCTTGGAGGGGCGGGGGTAGAAGACGACAAGCCCGCTGGTGGGCTGGGCCGAGGCGACAGGAGGTGGGCCTCGCCTGTGGGCGACAGGTAAGTGCCTTTTACTTTTTTTTCTTTTTATTTAATTCTGCTTCTGTTGTTGACCTAGCTAATAAAATAGCTAGGTATTTTTATAAATGCCATAATTTTTTATATGGCCTCACAAAATATAGAGCTAGCCACTTATAAAATTTGGCACTTTTTAAAATTCAAAACATTTGAATTTTAAATTAAATAGGGGTTTATTTGATTTTCCAAGGCACTGTTTGAAAATTAGAAAATTCCATGAGCATGGGATTGCTCCCAAACCATTTTTAAAATGATCAGCACCATTTATAGGAATTTTCCAAATGTTCAAATGATTTTTGGAAAAAGATTTTTATCTGGCCATTTGAATTAATTTCTCAGGGCTTTCTTTTCCCCATTTTGAATTGCAATTTGAAATTTTTGCATGAATGCAAGGTACCTCTGATCCTAGCACATACCTAACATGGGGTTGTGACACTTGATAGATAGGTATGGTGGCTGTTTTGAGGAAGGCTATAAGGGGGTTTATGATGACAGAGCGTATCATGCCAAGGGTTTGGATGTACCGGCGAAGGTGGACGCCAACTCTCGGAGTGAGAAGGAGGCAATGCACGGCACAGGGGAGGCTAGAAAAATATGGGAAGGTGGAAGTGTCAACTTTCGAATACTCACATTAGTCCGAAGAACTCATGCACTTATTATTGGTAACTTTCAACCTAATAAGGAGGTTCACAAAGATACAAGTACCCCGAGGAGGAGTGTATGGGGGTTTGGTTATCCTTGCGCATCCTCGACTCATGGTACGTAGTGTACTCTAATATTCGATCCCTCCAAAGAGTAGTGATCCATCTAGTAGCTAAAGTTCTCAACTAATTTTGTAAGTTTTGAAAATAAACATGGATTGCCCAAAATACGACATCTATCACTAATAGGCTAAAGATCTTGACACCAAAAGTCCAAAATTACTAATGGCAACACCTCAAAACTATTGCAACTTACTACTACAAAAGAATAGCAACCTCAATTACCTAGTCCAAGTCAAGACACAAAACTCAGTGCACCAGGCAAACTCTCTAAACAAGATAAACATGAAAACTCAAGAGAGTTCCAGCAACAAACTAAACAAAAGCTCTTAAAAAGATAAGCATGAAAACTAAGAGCTAAACATGACAACAGCTATGAAAAAGATAAAGAACACACACAACAAAGATAAGCATGAAATATCCTATGTTGTGTTCTAGATTGAAGTGGAGCGTGTTTCTCTCCCACACAAAGAAAGTTGGGTTCTAACTTATTATGAACAGCAAGCAAAGCTAAAGAAAACTAAAAATAAAACCTAAGAGCGAGACGCTCCAAGCATAGCACATAACGCATGAAGTGATAAAAATATAGTGGAACGAAAGACGAACTGATAATTGTTGATGGAGAAGGGGATGCATGGGGCATCCCCAAGCTTAGACGCTTGAGTCTCCTTGAATATTTCTTGGTGATGCATGGGGGCATCCCCAAGCTTGAGCGCTTGACACTTCTGAATCTTCTTTCATCATCTTCCCTCGCACACTTGAAAACTCCCTTCGTACATAACTCATCATAATCTGATTAGCGAGGTTAGTACCCATAATAAAATAGTTTTTCCTCTACTGGAAATAAGGATATTCTTGAAGAGCTACTGTTTCTCAAGATCGCCAAAAAGTTTTTGCAAAGAAAAAGCAAGCTCAAGGTTTGCAAAATGAAGAAAAGGCAAAACAGGACAGAATCTGTGAAAACCAGACCAGCAGGTAGTAAATAATTTTTTAGGGGTACTTCTGCAACTCAAATAAAAAAACTCACAACATACGAAAGTTCGGTGATTGTATAGAGCACGCTTTGTAAAAAATTCAGCTCAAAAAGATGAACTGGGAATAGTCTGTGTTTTTTCCCGTCACGAGGACAGAATCTGTTTTCTGGACAGCATGTCACAACTTTCACTTCCCTTGTCATATGAGGCTATAATTGGCACAAAGTTTGAAAAGTAAAGATACAATGATGTTGCTGCAGTAGTAACAATCATCAAGACCACTAAAAACAAAAAAAAAACAAAAAGGAAAACCTAAATTCGTTGTGGGCTGCCTCCCGAAAGCGCTTCTTTAAAGCTATTAGTTAGGCTTAATGCAAAAAGATCAAGTCTTATCAAGAAAATAACTAGGCCGAGTGACGGACTCAAAAGGTAACTTAATCTTTTTTCTAGGGAAGTGTTCCATCCCTTTCTTGAGAGGGAATTGGAATTTTATAATCCCTTCTTTCATATCAATAACAGCACCCACGGTGCGAAGAAAAGGACGTCCCAAAATAATTGGACAAGAAGGTTCACATTCAATGTCCATAATAGTAAAATCAACGGGAACATAATTGTCATTGACGATGATAAGAACATCATCGATCTTCCCCAAAGGTTTGTTTACGGAAGAATCGACAAGAAAAACACCAAAAGAACAAGGATCAAAAGGTTTCAATTCAAATATATCATACATTCTTTTGGGCATAACGGAGGTACTAGCTCCAACATCACATAAAACATAGCAAGATAAGTTATTCAACTTAATTTTAATCATAGGATCCCACCATCTTCTAGCTTTCTAGGTACGGAGGCTTCTACCCTAAGCTTCTCCTCCCTAGCTTTAATGAGATCATTAGTGATATGCTCCGTGAAGGCAAGGTTCAGTGTGCTAGTGTGGGGGTGTCTAGACATCTTGTGAAGGAAATGAATAACTTCAGAAAGGGTACAATTATCAAAATCAAGGTCACTACTATCAATTAAAGTGGTAGTGGTGTCCTTTAGGCTCACTTGTTTGGTGGCTTCTATAGCCATAGGAGTTTCTTCTTCTACGGTTGAGGTCATAGCATCACCATTAATAGGTCCTATGGGTCTAGGGGTGCATTGGGTGCTAAGAGTTTGGATATCCTCAACCACTTGGATAGTAGCAATGGTATGGTGTGTAAGAAGGCTTTTAATTCTATCTTCTTCCTCCTTTATAGTCGAAACCACTTCAGGTTTGGCTGCCATTTGTTTTATCAAAGTAGCCTGTGTGTGAGACATATTGTAAACTTGGGTTCCCGTGGTGGTGAGCCTAGTCTGAAGGTTAGAAATCTCAATGTTCAGACTCTCTAGTCGTCTACCAATGTCTTGCAAGATAGAAGTATGCTCATCTAATTGTCTAGAGAAGGTCCTATTTTGTTCATACTGGGTGTGCATGTAGTTCTTAGTGGCATTCTCTATTTCCAAAAGTTTCTCATAACTAGGCATGTCTCTATCTCTAGGGGTAGAGTTTCTGGTGCTAGGATAAGTGTTGTTGTTCCCATAGTTGTTGGAGGGGAACGATCCAGGATTGCTACCAAAGTTACTCCTATAAGCATTGTTATTGAAGTTGTTTCTAGAGATAAAGTTCACATCTAATTGATCTTGAGCAATCAAAGAATTTAAAGGAACATCATGAGGATAAATAGGAGATTGCTTGGTAAGTAGAGACACGATCAAGTCAACTTTTTCATTTAGGGAGGAGATCTCCTCGACAGATTTTACCTTCCTACCTGTTGGAGCTCTTTCGGTGTGCCATTGGGAATAGTTGGTCATCATCTCATCTAGTAGTTTTGCGGCAGCACCAAGCGTTGTTGACATAAAGGTTACTCCCGCGGCCGAATCTAGCAAGTTCCGCGAGGTAAAGTTCAAGCCTATCTTGAAGAGTGGAGTCCCCGGCAACAACGCCAGAAATTGCTTTTGATGGTACGAGTTCTCGCCCCCTCGTTGGTTACCCAAAGTGGAAGGTTGAGATGTAGATAGCAGCAATTTCCCTCGGTGAAGATACCAAGGTTTTTCTCCAGCAGGAATCCAGCAACGACAGGAAGGTGACAACGGCGCGAGCAGTTAGGCAGTTGACGTGGACCTGCACACACAACAGATAACTTCGCTCCCAACGAGTTCACAGAGGTTGTCAATCTCTCCGTCCTTCTTGTTCACAAAGGATCAAACGCACGGGATAATAATGATAGTGATAGCAACAGAAAAGTAAATAAAGCAGTAAATAAATAGTGGGTGTAAACAGTGTTGGAAATATGGACCGGGGTCCCATGATGTTCACTAATGATGTCTCTCTCACAAAAGATGATAAAATAGCCATGCGAGGTAAAAAAATTACAGCTCGGCAATTGACAGGATTATGTGCGCAAACCAATGCTAACTATGCTATAAAGAAAGGAAGAGGCTCAAAAGCATGGGCGGTACGCCAAGAGAAGTAGACCGAAATCCATCTCCATCTACCTACTAATCATCCACCTTGAGATATCTATCCAGAACATCTCGCTGGTATTAAGTTGCGAATCCCACCCAAAGTGTAAACTCAAAGCAGCAGACAACTGCATTAAAGAACTTTGCGAAAGTAAAGAATCCTTGCACCCGCAAGTACAAGCATCGTTGTTTTCTCCCTTGTGGAAACATCACATCCCCTAGACTCATGTTTCTGTCACTCAAGCTAGTCATCGGGGGGCATGAACCCACAATCATGCATAACGCTCCCTCTTGGAGTCACTACCTACTACTTGGCCAAAGCAATAAAAAGCAACGGAGAACATGCAAGAATTACTCAAGAACATAAATATAAAAGAGGAGAATCAAATATATTACTCAAACACAATCTGAACATAGTCTCATAATACATCGGATCCCAGCAAACTCAACATAGCAACAATAGAAAGATTACATATGTGCCTCGATCATGTAGGGCAGCTCACGAGGTCTAATCCATGAAGAACAAAGAGGGGAGGCGAACATCACATAGCTACTGATCATGGACCCTTGGTCCAAGGTGGACTACTCACGGTTCATCCGGGAAGCATCCATGGTGGTGGAGAAGCTCCCGGAGGTGGTTCCTCCCTCCGACAGGGTGTCGGGAAGAGGTCTCCTGGTGCTCCTGATCTTGGAAGCGCGGCGGCGGCGAAACAGAGGGGAGATCGCGAAAAAGGGTTCTGTCCCTGAGGGTTTCTCGTCACGGGGAATAAATAGGCAAAGGGGGCAGCCAGAGGTGGACCAAGGGCCCCAGGCGCCCCCTTGGCGCGGCCTAGGGGGTGGCCGCGCCAGGTGGCCGCCTGGGCCACCCCTGGACCCCCTCGGGTCCCACTTTGGCTCTTCTGGAAGGTTCACATCTGCTAATTTTTCCTATATTTTCCCGGAATTTTTATGGCACTTTAAATAATGGGAAAACCTGAAATACAAAAACAGCAGAAAACATGAACTGGCACTGGGGTGCACTGAGTTAATAGGTTAGTCCAAATATGATCAAAAGTGTATGGAAGTTCATCAATATCATAGCAATATCACACAAAAGAGGCATGGATCAAGCAGAAATTATAGATACGTTTTGGACGTATCACTCAGTTCCCACAGTAGCACCAGAATGGGCACAACCATCAACATGCCGCAGTGACTCTGCATGACTTCACCCGCCTCAACCCGACTATATTCCGCAACTCTGTTCAGCTGTTGGATGCTGATGACTAGCTTCGCGACATCACTCATGAGCTGAAGTATTCTAATGTCGATCCAGCCGACTATGTGAACTTTGCGTCATATCACCTAAAAGGCGCCGCTGCTCAGTGGTGGAGCACCCACAAGCGTTCAGTGCCAGTTGGAGAAGTCATCACCTGGGATGAATTTCAGTCCGCCTTCCGCGCCCGCAACATCCCTTCGGGAATTATGGATCGCAAGAGGGAAGAATTCCGCAACCTCACTCAAGGCAACATGACTGTTGAAGCCTATCAGCGCGAGTTCCTCAACCTCTCTCTCTATGCGGAAGAGGAGATCACCATTGATGCCCGCAAGCAACAGAAGTTCCGCCGTGGCCTCAATTCAGACCCCAGGCTCGCTCTTGCCGTACATGATTTCGTCAACTTCGCCACCATGGTGAACAAGGCTATCACCACGGGTCAACTTCGCCACCACGGGTCAACTACCAGTTGATGTCCGGCCTTGACGTTTGACTCGAGAGAAAGGTAGACCCCGCTGCAGAGTATGACTACGTCGTTGACGACCGTACCCCTACTGTCGAACTTCCAGGAAAGCAGAGCCACTTTCCTTCCCCAGATATCGCCTATCTTTCCGTACTTTTCTTGAACTAGGCATTTGTTGCTGCTACGTTGTTTACCTATTGATACGTCCAAAACGTATCTATAATTTCTTCTTGATCCATGCATCTTTTGTGTGATATTGCTATGATATTGATGCACTTCCATACACTTTTTATCATATTTGGACTAACCTATTAACTCAGTGCACCCCAGTGCCAATTCCTGTTTTCTGCTATTTTTGTATTTCAGGTTTTCCCATTACTTAAAGTGCCAGAAAAATTCCGGGAAAAATATAGGAAAAATCAGCGTACAGGAAGCTTCGCGAAGAGCCCAAGTGGGGCCAGAGGGGAGCCAGGGGTGGCCCAGGCGGCCACCTGGCGCGGCCACCCCTAGGTCGCGCCAGGGGGGGCGCCTGGGGCCCCTAGTCCACCTCTGGCTGCCCCCCTTCGCCTATATATCCCTCTCGTCCCGAAACCCTCGAGGACAGAACCCTTTTTCGCGATCTCTCCTCTGTTCTGCCGTCGCCGAGCTTCCAAGATCGGGAGCACCAGGAGACCTCTTCCCGGCACCCTGCCGGAGGGAGGAACCACCTCCGGGAGCTTCTCCACCACCATGGATGCTTCCTGGATGAACCGTGAGTAGTCCACCTTGGACCATGGGTCCATGATCAGTAGCTATGTGATGTTCTCCTTCCCTCTTTGTTCTTCATGGTTTAGACCTTGTGAGCTTCCCTACATGATCGAGGCACATATGTAATCTTTCTGCTGTTGCTATGCTGAGTTTGCTGGGATCTGATGGATTATGAGACTATGTTGAGATTGTGTTTGAGTAATATATTTCATTCTCCTCTTTTATATTTATGTTCTTGAGTAATTCTTGCATGTTCTCCGTTGTTGTTTATTGCTTTGGCCAAGTAGTAGGTAGTGACTCCAAGAGGGAGCGTTATGCATGATTGTGGGTTCATGCCCCCTGATGACTAGCTTGAGTGACAGAAACATGAGTCTAGGGGATGTGTTTTTGCCACAAGGGAGAAAAAAATGGTGCTTGTACTTGCGGGTGCAAGGATTGTTTACTTTACGCAAAGTTCTTTAATGCAGTTGTCTGTTGCTTTGAGTTTACACTTTGGGTGGGATTCACAACTTAATACCAGCGAGATGTTCTGGATAGATATCTCAAGGTGGATGATTAGTAGGTAGATGAAGATGGATTTCGGTCTACTTGTCTTGGCGTACCGCCCATGCTTTTGAGCCTCTTCCTTTCTTTATAGCATAGTTAGCATTGGTTTGCGCACATAATCGTGTCAATTGCCTAGCTATAATTTATTTACCTCGCATGACTATTTTATCGTCTTTTGGGAGAGAGACATCACTAGTGAACATCATGGGACCCGGTCCATATTTCCACACTATTTACACCCACTATTATTTTCTGCTGTATTTACTTTTTTGTTGCTATTACTATCATTATTATCCCGTGTGTTTGATCCTTTGTAAACAACAAGGCCGGAGTGATTGACAACCTCTCTGAACTTGTTGGGAGAAAAGTTATCTGTTGTGTGTGCAGGTCCACGTCAACCGCCTAATTGCTGGAGCCGTTGTCACCTTGCTGTCGGAGTCGGAGTCCTACTGGAGACAAACCTTTGTATCTTCACTGAGGGAAATTTGCTGATGTCTACATCTCAACCTTCCACTTTGGGTAACCAACAAGGGGCGAGAAGCCATCAAAGCTAATTTCCGGCGCCGTTGCGGGGGACTCCACTCTTCAAGATAGGGGAGTTGCACACTATCATTTATCTTTGCTTTTTAGTCTTGTTAGTTTACCTTTCCAGCTTTTGCTTTTTGTGTCTTATATGAAAAACCACAAAAATAGTTGCTACCTTTTGCCTTTATATTGCTTTTCCTAGTGATGCTATCCTCACCATGGGTGCTGATCCAGCCAGATATGGAAGGATGGATATGTTTCCTCGTCTTCGATCAATTTGTGCTCGCGCTAAAAAACCGACCGACTTGGTTGAGGGAAAATCATTGGATGAGCATGATCATTATAAGCGGCACGGACTATCTCAGAAAGGGAAACACTTATGGGACCAAATACAAACTTCTTATTGCTATGCTGAGTGTTTATGCCACATTTATGATTTTACTTGCTGCTCTAATAAAGATCGTAAACACCTTCCTTTCCAATGTCAGTCTAATGACAATGAGATCCTATCTTCTTATGCAAAAGGTGTTAATGACGACTTTGATGTTGAAAAGATTGAAGAGTTTGTTGCTTTTAAGGGTGCTTATGAGATTGCTTCTTTGATTGAAAAGTACTATGATACTATTCACAAGTCTGAAAACTTTGCAGTTCTTGCTTATTGCTTCGAGAATTATACTTCCAATTCTTATATTGAGGATTTTAAAAATAGAACGCTTGCTGCCCGAGAAGAGGCTAATGATTTCTATGAAGAGGAATCCTATGATTCCGAGGACTCACTTGATACATCCCTTTCTGATGATTTTGATACTTGCTTTGTTGATGGACATGATGCCACTATGGATGATGCTTACGAAGATGAACTTGCTATAGTTCCTTATGTTAAGCATGAATTTTTTCTATTGCACCCACACTTGATTGCCATATTATCCTTTTGAAACCTCCAACTCCGGAGAATTTTTCCCTTATCAAGCCTCAATGTGATGGGTTGCATTTTTCTTATAATCCTAAAGACCGTGTTGAAAACTACACATGTGTGCTTGTAGATCATCAACAACATGATTTATGTGATAGTTATATTCTGGATGTTGTTCATGATACTACTGAAAATTACTTTGAGAGAGGAAAGCTTGGTTATAAAAGCTTTCATGTTACAAAAACACCTCTCTTTATGATGAAAGTTTTGAAGTTGTTCTTATTCCACCTTCCTATGCATGTCACCTTGTGCTTCTTTGATTTATTTTCTTACATGATGCCTATGCATAGGAAGTGGGTTAGGCTTAAATGTGTTTCATATTTTCTTCTTCATGCTCTCCTTTGCTTCAACTCTTATTCTCTTGTGACAACATCTTCTATAAACTTTATGCCTAGCTTAAAGGCGTAAAAGAAAAAGCTTGTTGGGAGGCAACCCAAGATGTTTGTTTTTCTTCTGTTTTTAGTGGTCTTGATGACTGTTACTGCTGTAGCAACATCATTGTATCTTTATTTTTCAAGCTTTGTGCCAATTATAGCCTCATATGACAAGGGAAGTGAAAGTTGTGACATGCTGTCCAGAAAACAGATTTTGTCCTCGTGACGGGAAAAATCATAGAAAAATCCCAGTTCATCTTTTTGAGCTGAATTTTTTACACAGCATGCTCTATACAATCACGGAACTTTCGTATGTTCTGAGTTTTTTATTTGAGTTGCATAAGTACCCCTAAAAAATTATTTACTACCTGCTGGTCTGTTTTTCACAGATTCTGTCCTGTTTTGCCTTTTTTTCGTTTTGCAAAGCTTAAGCTTTTGTTTCTTTGCAAAACCCTTTTGGCAATCTTGAGAAACAGTAGCTCTTCAAGAATATCCTTATTTCCAATAAATAAAAATTATTTTATTGTGGGTACTAACCTCTCTAATCAGATTATGATGAGTTATGTATGAAGGGAGTTTTCAAGTGTGCGAGGGAAGATGATTAAAGAAGATTCAGGAGGGTCAAACGCTCAAGCTTGGGGATGCCCCGATGCACCCCCAAGAAATATTCAAGAAGACTCAAGCATCTAAGCTTGGGGATGCCCCCATGCATCCCCTTCTCCATAAACGATTGTCAGTTCATCTTTCGTTCCACTATATTTTTATCACTTCATGCGTTATGTGCTATGGTTGGAGCGTCTTTCTCTTTATTTCTTTTTTAGTTTTCTTGAGCTTTTCTTGCTGTTCATAACAAGTTAGAACCCAACTTTCTTTGTGTGGAAGAGAAACATGCTCCACTTCACCCTAGAACACAACATAGGATTTTCATGCTTATCTTTGCTGTGTGTGTTCTTTATCTTTTTCGTAGCTGCTGTCATGTTTAGCTCTTAGTTTTCATGCTTATCTTTTTAAGAGCTTTTGCTTAGTTTGTTGCTGGAACTCTCTTGAGTTTTCATGTTTATGTTGTTTAGAGAGTTTTCCTGTTGCACTGAGTTTTGTGTCTTGACTTGAAGTAGGTAATTGAGGTTGCTATTCAATTGTAGTAGTAACTTGCAATAGTTTTGAGGTATTGCCATGAGTAATGTTTGAACTTTTGGTGTCAAGAGCTTTAGCCTATTAGTGATAGATGTCGTATTTTGGGCAATCCGTGTTTATTTTTGAAAAACCTACAAAAATAGTTGAGAACTTTAGCTACTAGATGGATCACTAATCTTTGGAGGGATCGAATATTAGAGTACACTCACGTACCATGAGTCGAGGATGCGCAAGGATAACCAAACCCCCATACACTCCTCCTCGGGGTACTTGTCTCTTTGTGAACCTCCTAATTAGATTGAGAGTTACCGACAATAAGTGCATGAGTTCTTCGGACTAATGTGAGTATTCAAAAGTTGACACTTCCACCTCCTCATATTTGCTAGCCTCTCCTGTGCCGTGCATTGCCTTCTTCTCACTCCGAGAGTTGGCGTCCACCTTCGCCGGTACATCCAAATCCTTGGCATGATACGCTCTGTCATCATAAGCCTCATTATATCCTTCCTCAAAACAGCCACCATACCTACCTACCAAGGCATTTCCATAGCCTTTTCGAGATACATTGCCATGCAACATCGACCTTCTCATCACTTGATCTTCATGTCATTGATACATCCAAAACGTATCTATAATTTCTGCTTGCTCCATGCATGTTTTGTGTGATATTTCTATGATCTAGATACACTTTCATACACTTTTGATCATATTTGGACTAACCTATTAACTCAGTGCACCACAGTGCGAGTTCCTGATTTCTGCTGTTTTTCTATTTCAGTTTTCCCCCATATAAAAAGTGCTCAAAAAATTCGGGAAAAATCAGATAAAAAATCAGCGCAGAAAAACCTTCCAGAAGAACCTGAGTGGGGCCAGAGGGCCACCACCAGGGGCCCAGGCGCCCTGGTGGCGCGCCCTAGGGGCTGGCTGCGCCAGGGGGCCGCCTGGACCCCTGGTGGCCCCCCTGGCTGCCCCCCTTCGCCTATATATTCTCCGTGACGAGAAACCCTCGGGGAGAGAACCCTTTTTCGCGATCTCGCCTCTGTTCCGCCGCTGCCGCGCTTCCGAGATCGGGAGCACCAGCAGACCTCTTCCCGGCACCCTGCCGGAGGGAGGGCTGACCTCCGGGAGTCTCCTCTCCACCATGGATGCTTCCCGGATGTGCCGTGAGTAGTTTCCTTTGGACCATGGGTCCGTGATAAGTAGCTATGTGATGTTCTCCTCCCCTCTTTGTTCTTCATGGTTTAGACCTCGTGAGCTGCCCTACATGATCGAGGCACTTTTGTAATATTTCTGCTGTTGCTATGCTGAGTTTGATGGGATCTGATGGATTATGAGATTATGTTCAGATTGTGATAGAGTAATATATTTGGTTCTTATCTTTTATATATTTGTTCTTAAGTAATTCTTGCATGTTCTCCGTTGCTGTTTATTTCTTTGGCGAAGTAGTAGGTAGTAACCCCAAGAGGGAACGTTATGCTCGATTGTGGGTTCATGCCCCCTGATGACACGGTTGAGTGACAGAAACATGAGTCTAGGGGATGTGCTGTTGCCACAAGGGGGAAAACAATGGTGCTTGTAACCGCGGTTGCAAGGATTGTTTACTTTACGCAAAGTGCTTTTTAATGCAGTTGTCTGTTGCTTTGGGTTTACACTTTGGGTGGGGTTCGCAACTTAATTCCAACGAGATTTTCTGGATAGATATCTCAAGGTGGATGATTAGTAGTAGATGCAGTTGGATTTCGGTCTACTTATTTTGGCATTCTGCCCATGCTTTTCAGCCTCTTCCTTTCTTTTGTAGCATAGTTAGCATTGCGGTGCGTTCATAATCCTGTCAATTGCCCTTCTGTAATTTGTTCACCTCGCATAGCAGTTTTATCGTCTTTTGGGAGAGAGACATCACTAGTGAACATCACGTATCCCGTTCCATATCCTCATCAGTGTTTCCACACTCATTTACTTTTCTGCTTTTACTTTCAGTTGCTATCATTATCCCTTGTGTTTGATCCTTTGTGAACAACAAGACCGGAGAGATTGACAACCTCTCTGAACTTCGGTTGGAACAAAGTTATTTGTGTCTGTGTGCAGGTCCGCGTCAGTTGCGCCGCTGACACCTACTTATCATCTCCGGAGTCCTACTAGAGACAAACCTTGGTATCTTTACTGAGGGAAATTTTCTGTTGTGCTACATCATACCTTCCTCTTGGTGTTTACCAACGAAAGGCGAGAAATCATCATCACCTCGCGCCTCAAGCAAAGAATTTCTGGCGCCGTTGCCGGGGACTCCGAGTGCTAAGATAGGGGAGTTGCACACTACCCTTTACCTTTGTTTTTTAGTCTTGTTAGTTTACCTTTCAGTTTTTATCTTTGTGTCCTATATCAAAAATCACAAAAAAATCTGCCACACTTGCTGCTGCTATGGGTTCCACTGAAAACACCAAGTTGTGTGACTTCACTAGTCACAACAACCAAGACTTTATCTGCACCCCCATTGCCACACCTGCCAGTTCATCTATCTCTTATGAAATTAAACCTGCCTTGCTAAACCTTGTTATGAGAGATCAATTCTCTGGTGCCGGAGATGATGCTGCTTTACACTTGAACAATTTTGTTGAATTATGTTATATTCAAAAGTATAAAGAAGTAGAAGGTGATATTGTTAAGCTCAAGCTCTTTCCTTTCTCTTTAAAGGGAGAAGCTAAAATCTGGTTTCAATCTTTGCCTAGGAATAGCATAGATTCTTCGGATAAGTGCAAAGATGCTTTTATAGGGAAGTACTACCCACCTGCTAAAATTATCCAATTAAGGAGTAACATTATGAATTTTAAGCAATTTTATTATGAACACGTTGCCCAAGCTTGGGAACGAATGAAATCTCTTGTTAAGAAATGCCCTACACATGGTTTGACTACCTGGATGGTTATCCAGACTTTTTATGCAGGATTGAACTTTACCTCGCGGAACCTGTTAGATTCGGCTGCGGGAGGAACCTTTATGTCAACTACACTTGGTGCTGCCACAAAGCTTCTCGGTGAAATGATGACCAATTATTCCCAATGGCACACCGAACGCGCTCCAACAGGTAGGAAGGTAAACTCTGTCGAGGAAATTACCTCCCTCAATGAAAAAGTTGATTTAATTATGTCTCTACTTACCAAGCAACCCTCTATTGATCCTCGTGATGTCCCTTTAAATTCTTTGGTTGCCCAAGAACAAGTAGATGTGAACTTTATTGCTAGAAACAACTTCAACAACAATGCTTATAGGGGTAATTTTTCTAGCAATCCTAGACCGTTTCCATCTAACTATGGGAACAACAACACCTACCCTAGCAACAAGAACCCCTCTTCTGAATTGGAAAACATGCTTAGAGATTTTATCACTACCCAAAAAGCCTTCAATAAGAATGTAGAGGAGAAATTAGCTAAATTAGATAATATCTCTTTGAAGGTAGAAAGCTTAGCCCTTGATATTGAGATGCTTAAAATTAGAACCTCTCCCCTTGAGGAGAATAAGGCCACTCCTATTAATGCTATCCAATTACAAATTAATGAAAATATTAGGATGATGGATAAACTTAAAGAAAGGTGGGCTAGAGAAAAAGAGGAAGAGGATAGAATTAAGAGCCTTCCTACACACCACACAGTTGCCACTATCCAAATTGTTGAGGACACCCAAACTATTAGCACCCAATGCACTCCTAGTCCCGTTGGACCTATTAATGGTGATGCTAATACCTCAACCGAAGATGAAGAAACTCCTATGAACATAGAGGGTTTCAAACAAGTGAGCCTAGACGACACTACTACCACCTTTGATAGTAGTGATATTGATTTTGATAGTTTCACCCTCTCAGAAGTTATTAGCTTGCTACACAAAATGTCTAGAGACCCCCACACTAGCACACTTAATCTTGCCTTCACGGAGCATATAAAAAATGCTCTCATCAAATCTAGGGAGAAGAAGCTTAGAGTAGAAGCCTCCATAACTAGGAAGCTAGATGATGGTTGGGACCCTATGATCAGAATTAAATTAAATAACTTCTCTTGCTATGCTTTATGTGATGTTGGAGCTGGTACCTCCGTTATGCCCAAAAGAATATATGATATGTTTGAATTGAATCCCTTTGAGCCTTGTTCTTTTGGAGTTCGTCTTGTTGATTCTTCCGTAAAGCAACCTTTGGGGAAGATCGACGATGTTCTTATCATTGTCAATGACAACTATGTTCCCGTTATTTTGGGACGTCCTTTTCTTCGCACCGTTGGTGCGGTTATTGACATGAAAGAGGGGAATATAAAATTCCAATTCCCTCTCAAGAAAGGGATGGAACACTTCCCTAGAAAGAAAATCAAGTTACCTTTTGAGTCTGTTACACGGGCTAGTTATTCTCTTTCTCTTGATAAAACTTGATTCTTCTTTTGCATCATGCCTAGCTTAAAGGCATAAAAGAAAGCGCTTTTGGGAGGCAGCCCACAACGATTTAGGTTTCTTTTTTTGCTTTTGTTGTGTCTTGATGTGTGTTACTACTGTAGCAACATCATTCTATCTTTATTTTTCAGCTTCGTGCCAAGTTATAGCCTCTTATGATAAGGGAAGCAAAAGTTGTGACATGCTGACCAGAAAACAGATTCTGTCCCTTGACAGAAAAATTCGAATAAAATCACCGGATCATCTTTTTGATCTGAATTTTTTGAAAGCATGCTCTATACAATTGTGAAACTTTCGTATGTTATGAGTTTTTTGATTTGAGTTGCAGAAGTGCCACGAAAAAATTCTCTACTACCTGCTGTTCTGTTTTTCACAGATTCTGCCACGTTTTGCCTCTCTTCACTTTTGCAAACCTTAAGCTTGCTTTTTCTTTGCAATTTTTTTGGCACTCTTGATAAACAGTAGCTATTCAAGAATATCTTTATATCCAGTGGCGAAAAATTATCTTATTAAGGGTACTAACCTCTCTAATCAGCTTATGATGAGTTATGTATGAAGGGAGTTTTCAAGTGCGCGATGGAAGATGATGAAAGAAGATCCAGGAGTGCCAAGCGCTCAAGCTTGGGGATGCCCCCATGCATCCCCAATAAATATTCAAGGATACTCAAGCATCTAAGCTTGGGGATGCCCCCGTGCATCCCCTTCTCCATCAACAAAAATCAGTTCGTCCTTCGTCTCACTATATTTTTATCACTTCATGCGTTATGTGCTATGCTCGGAGCGTCTCGCTCTTAGGTTTTATTTTTAGTTTTCTTTAGCTTTTCTTGCTGTTCATAACAAGTTAGATCCCTTCTTAGTTTGTGTGGGAGAGAAACACGCTCCACTTTCAAAATTTAGAACACATCATAGGATTCTTCATGCCTATCTTTTTGCTGTTGTGTGTTATTTATCTTTTCGTAGCTACTGCCATGTTTAGTTTTAGTCTTAGTTTGTCTTTAGCAAGAGCCTTGGCTTTTGTTTAGTTTGTTGCTGGAACTCTCTTTAGTTTTCATGTTTATCTTGTGAAGAGAGTTGGTTGTGGCACTAAGTTGTGTCTTGTCTTGGAAGTAGGTAATTGAGGTTGCTATTTAATTCTAGTAGTAACTTGCAATAGTTTTGAGGTATTAATGTGAGTAATGTCTGAACTTTTGGTGTCAATAGCTTTAGCCTATTAGTGATAGGTGTCGTATTTTGGGCAATCCGTGTGTATTTTCAAAACCTACAAAAACTAGTTGAGAACTCTAACTACTAGATGGATCACTAATCTTTGGAGGGATCGAATATTAGAGTACACTCACGTACCATGAGTCGAGGATGCGCAAGGATAACCAAACCCCCATACACTCCTCGGGGTACTTGTCTCTTTGTGAACCTCCTTATTAGATTGAGAGTTACCGATAATAAGTGCATGAGTTCTTCGGACTAATGTAAGTATTGAAAGTTGACACTTCCACTTTTCCCATATTTTGATAGCCTCTCCCGTGCCGTGCATTGCCTTCTTCTCACTCCGAGAGTTGGTGTCCACCTTCGCCGGTACATCCATACCCTTGGCATGATACGCTCTGTCATCATAAGCCTCCTTATATCTTTCCTCAAAACAGCCACCATACCTACCTATCAAGGCATTTCCATAGCCTTTCCGAGATATATTGCCATGCAACTTCCACCTCTTCATGACTTGATCTTCATGTCATACATGTTCCTGCTACACTGGCAGTGACATACATTGCATACATCATGATAGTTACATCTTCTTTATGATTTTGAGTACCTTGTAAAGCGTGAAAGATTTCCTATACCTTCTTCTAAAATAGAGTGTTGCCCTTAAGTGAGGAAAAGATCCCAAAGTGGACACAATAAAAGATCCCAAAGAGGACAAATGAGAGTTAGATAGAAAGAGCCATTGAGGCCACAAAAAAATACAAAAAAATAGAAAAAAAAAGAAAAAATAAAAAGAGAGAAAGGGGCAACACTACTATCCTTTTGAGAGATCCACACTAGTACTCCCTCTATATCCTTGTACTCCATAGATATGATCATTATGCATATAGCTATGTGGGGACCTTCACACTATAGAACTTGGCTTGCATATTCCAAGGATGAGCCTCCTCAAACGAGCTCTAGGTCTTCATGAGCGAGCAAGTTAGATGCACCCCTACTAGTTTCATTGGAGAGCTTCCTAGATCATATGTGCATCCGTTGCATGGCAATCCCTACTCCTCACATCATATCTATCATTTGGCATATCTTGCCTATGGTTGTCCTCATTGATGTGAGCCTTTCTCATTCTTTTTTGTCTTCCTCCTCCTCCGTACTTCTCTCTTTGCCAACCTAAGTTTCAACTCTCGTTCTTACGCTCATCCATTGAATGAGTGCTCAAAATATTGAAAAAGGAGTGGATCAAATTGACTTGTACCTGGCTAGTGGTCTGGGGACGAGTCAAGATAAGATTCCAGAAAACGACCAAGTGTGAAACTTTAGTAGATTGAGTTCTCAACAAATAAATATTTTTCTCGTATTCCCTATCCCCCTTCTTGCACGCAAACACCATTTGGAGACATTCGAGTCACGGACAGCAAGAGCTCTTGCACCTAATGTTCTTTTGTTACTAGTTTCAATGCTAATATAGACTCTTGCATGTTATGACTTGAATTGAATCTCTAACCTTGATTGCTTTACTTTTCAAAGTTCTTATATGGTTGCTAGCATGTCACCACAGAAATTATGTTATTATCATTTACCTACTCGAGGACGAGGAGGAATGAAGCATGGGGATGTTGATACGTCCAAAATGTATCTATAATTTCTGCTTGCTCCATGCATGTTTTGTGTGATATTGCTATGATCTAGATACACTTTCATACAATTTTGATCATATTTGGACTAACCTATTAACTCAGTGCACCACGGTGCCAGTTCTTGTTTTCTGCTGTTTTTCTATTTCAGTTTTCCCCCATATAAAAAGTGCTCCAAAAATTCGGGAAAAATCAGATAAAAAATCAGCGCAGAAGAACCTTTCGGAAGAACCTGAGTGGGGCCAGAGGGCCACCACCAGGGGCCCAGGCGCCCTGGTGGCGCGACCTAGGGGTTGGCCGCGCCAGGGGGCCGCCTAGACCCCTGGTGGCCCCCCTGGATGCCCCCCTTCGCCTATATATTCTCCGTGACGAGAAACCCTCGGGGAGAGAACCCTTTTTCGCGATCTCGCCTCTGTTCCACCGCCGCCGCCCTTCCGAGATCGGGAGCACCAGCAGACCTCTTCCCGGCACCCTGCCGGAGGGAGGGCCGACCTCCGGGAGTCTCCTCTCCACCATGGATGCTTCCCGGATGTGCCGTGACTAGTTTCCTTTGGACCATGGGTCCGTGATCATTAGCTATGTGATGTTCTCCTCCCCTCTTTTTTCTTCATGGTTTAGACCTCGTGAGATGCCCTACATGATCGAGGCACTTTTGTAATCTTTCTGTTGTTGCTATGCTGAGTTTGATGGGATCTGATGGATTATGAGATTATGGTCAGATTGTGATAGAGTATATATTTGGTTCTTATCTTTTATATTTTTGTTCTTAAGTAATTCTTGCATGTTCTCCGTTGCTGTTTATTGCTTTGGCCAAGTAGTAGGTAGTAACCCCAAGAGGGAATGCTATGCTCGATTGTGGGTTCATGCCCCCTGATGACACGCTTGAGTGACAAAAACTTGAGTCTAGGGGATGTGCTGTTTCCACAAGGGGGAAAACAACGGTGCTTGTAACCGCGGTTGCAAGGATTGTTTACTTTACGCAAAGTGCTTTTTAATGCAGTTGTCTGTTGCTTTGGGTTTACACTTTGGGTGGGGTTCGCAACTTAATTCCAGCGAGATGTTCTCGATAGATATCTCAAGGTGGATGATTAGTAGTAGATGCAGTTGGATTTCGGTCTACTTCTTTTGGCGTTCTGCCCATGCTTTTGAGCCTCTTCTTTTCTTTTGTAGCATAGTTAGCATTGCGGTGCGTTCATAATCCTGTCAATGTCCCTTCTGTAATTTGTTCACCTCGCATAGCAGTTTTATCGTCTTTTGGGAGAGAGACATCACTAGTGAACATCACGTATCCCGGTCCATATCCTCATCACTGTTTCCACACTCATTTACTTTTCTGCTTTTACTTTCAGTTGCTATCATTATCCCTTGTGTTTGATCCTTTGTGAACAACAAGACTGGAGAGATTGACAACCTCTCTGAACTTCGTTGGGAACAAAGTTATTTGTGTCTGTGTGCAGGTCCGCGTCAGTTGCGCCGCTGACACCTACTTATCATCTCTGGAGTCCTACTGGAGACAAACCTTGGTATCTTTACTGAGGGAAATTTTCTGCTGTGCTACATCATACCTTCCTCTTGGGGTTTACCAACGAAGGGCGAGAAATCATCTTCACCTCGCGCATCAAGAAGTCATACATGATTTTGCTTGATCGATGAGCCGCATGCTAGTTGGGCCTTGCACTAATCATTGCTACATGACGCGCTAGTATCATTGCATATCCTGCTACACTGGCAGAGGCATACATTTGCATACATCATGATAGTTTCATTTTCTTTATGTTGAGTACTTTTGTAAAGTGTGAAAGATCTTATATACTTCTTGTAATATATAGAGTGTTGCCCCTAAAGTGAGGAAAAGATCCCAAAGAGGACAAAATCAAAAGATCCCAAAGAGGACAAATGAGAAAAATAGAAAGATCCATTGAGGCAAAAAAAACAAAAAAAAAGAAATAAAAAGAGAGAAGGGGGCACACTACTATTCCTTTTGAGAGATCCACACTCGTGCTGCATCTTATATCTTGTACTCCATAGAGATTATCATTTATGCATATAGCTATGTGGGGACCTTCACACTATAGAACTTGGCTTGTATATTCCAATGATGAGTCTCCTCAGTGGCGGACCCAGGATTTGAACATGACCAGGGCTAAACTCTTACGCTAAAAAATGAAGGGAAAAAGTAGAAGCTTTACCCCTTCTAATAACATAGCTTTTTAGCAAAATCACACCATGAATGCATATATATCATTTGGACGTGAAACATGAGCTTAGTTCTTACAGAATTACATAATGAGAAAGACACATGCAACATTACGCTAACATAATTGTATAATCTGGAGACATTTGAGTACCTAGATGAAGCAGATATACTCTCATTTTATTCTACCATTTCCTCATCAATTATAGGAGAAGGACCAGAACCTACAATGAAAAAATAAGGAGAGGAAATTAGTGTGAATGAATACATGATACACAATCCGTAAAAAACATGGTACTATCTCCGATCCATATTAATGGACTCAACTTTGTCTAGATTCGTATGTATCTAGTTAAGTATTTAGACTAGATGCATGTGTATCTAGACAAACTTAAGTCTAATAATACGGCTCGGAGGGAGTACAAAAATTTGTATTAGTACCTTACCACTAGTTGCACGTGGCAGTTGTCCCTTACGAGACCTCATGCTTTGAAAACACTCTAAAGTCATATCATCTTTAATGCTTGCAAATATGTCTCGCTCGATATAGCATAACATGCTATGATTCATCCAGTCATCATTCATCTTATTCCTCAACCCTGTTTTTATAATCTTCATTGCTGAGAATGCTCTTTCCACCGTTGTTGTGGCTACCGGAAAAATCAAGACCAACTCAATCAGATGATATACCAGTGGAAAGGTTGTGTGTCTCTCTGTTTGAACCATCTTCACAGCAAGGTTTCCAAGATCAACACAGTTTGCAAAATTTGGATCACTTCTCGCATCAGCAATAAACATGCCAAGTTGGTCCCTAAGGACTATACACTCATATTCCGAGAAGTCATCAGCATACATTCTTGCAAGTTCAATTAATTTATCATTGTCATAGTTGGCAAAAGAGTTCCTTGGATCAAGACAAGCTATGCACCTCAATAACTCAGTATACCTTTCAGCAAAGCGATTATTCAACTCAACAATAATTTGATCAAGCACCACATTAAAAATTTCATGATTAAAATTCTCAAAGTAAGTTACTAGCTGGCAGCCACGGCCCCTTGAACGACCTCTAGCTAGTATTTTGTCTTCCATAATTTGCACAACAATGTTATGTGCTAGACAAAAGCCCTTTGTGTCCTCGAAAAGCTCATCCCAACCATTGTTTCTTATTTCCTCAATTTTTTCAATGTGGTACCAATCAAGCCTACAGCATGCACAATGTTTTGATCTTTTCTTTGCAAGCATTGCGATAGGTCATTAGTCTTTCCTAAAATTCTGATCATAAGATGCATTATAAAAACAAATTCAAAGCTTTCCATTTTTTCCAACAAACCCGAAGTTGTGGTCTTTTGTGTTGCATTGGTGGCATCATCACTCAAATTCTCTAATACTTCCAGAACAGATTTCCACATGTGAACAAGACGACATAAGGTTTTATGATGGGAGCCCCAATGAGTATCCCCTGGCCTCGCAAGGTTAGTTTGTTGGTTCTTTCCTCTTCCCGTGAAAATATCACCGGTCTCCAATTTGTTAACGATCTCATCATGGTGACTTTGCAATAATTTATCTTTTCTATGACAAGAAGAATTAACCGTGTTGACAATTATAGTTGTGTAGTTAAAGAAGTCCAAGACTGAGGAACAACACTTGGCAACGGAGACAACCACTAGTTGTATTTGATGGGAAAAACAATGGATATAAAATGCATATGGGTTTTCATCTAATATGCGTCTTTGCAATCCATGGAATTGTCCTCTCATGTTTGATGCTCCATCGTATCCTTGACTTCTAATTCTAGATATGGATAAGCCAAGAGATTTTAACATACCATCCAAAGCTATCTTTAGTGAAGCCGATGTCGTGTCAGGAACATGCTTCACACCCACAAACCTCTCTATCACATATCCGTTATTGTTGAGATACCTACAATGGATAAAATAAACATAGTTATATAACATACTTCAAAATTTAGACTCTCTCAAATGGAAAAAAGCAATGCAAACCATATCAACTTACCTCAAAACCAAGGCTATTTGTTCTTTAATAGATGCATCTCGTGCCTCATCAACAAGTACAACAAACTTTTTATCACCAATCTCATCAACAATTGCTTTCTTGGTAACATGAGCACAAGCTTTGCAAATTTGTTTTTGTATTTTTGATGAAGTCATTTTATGGTTCGAAGGAGCATGATACGTCCAAAACGTATCTATAATTTCTGCTTGCTCCATGCATGTTTTGTGTGATATTGCTATGATCTAGATACACTTTCATACACTTTTGATCATATTTGGACTAACCTATTAACTCAGTGCACCCCAGTGCCAGTTCCTGTTTTCTGCTGTTTTTCTATTTCAGTTTTCCCCCATATAAAAAGTGCCAGAAAATTCCGGGAAAAATACAGAAAAAATCAGCGTACAGGAAGCTTCGAGAAGAGCCCGGGAGGGGTCAGAGGGGAGCCAGGGGGCCCAGGCGGCCACCCGGCGCGGCCCCACCCCTGGCCGCGCCAGGGGGGGCGCTTGGGGCCCCTGGTCCACCTCTGTCTGCCCCCCTTCTCCTATTTATTCTCCGTCACGGGGAAACTCCGAGAGAGGAACCCTATTCCGCAAACTCGCCTCTGTTCCTCCGCCGCCGCGCTTCCGAATATCGGGAGCACCAGAAGACCTCTTCCCGGCACCCTGCCGGAGGGAGGATTGACCTTTGGGAGTCTCCTGTCCACCATGGATGCTCCCCGGATGTCTCGTGAGTAGTTTTCCTTGGACCATCGGTCCGTGATCAGTAGCTATGTGATGTTCTCCTCCCCTCTTTGATCTTCATTGTTTAGACCTCGTGAGCTGACCTACATGATCGAGGCACCTTTGTAATATTTCTGCTGTTGCTATGCTGAGTTTGGAGGGATCTGATGGATTATAAGATTATGTTCAGATTGTGATAGAGTAATATATTTGGTTTTTATCTCTTATATTTTTGTTCCTAAGTAATTCTTGCATGTTCTCCGTTGCTGTTTATTGCTTTGGCCAAGTAGTAGGTAGTGACTCCAAGAGGGAACGTTGTGCTAGATTGTGGGTTCATGCCCCCCGATGACACGCTTGAGTGACAGAAACATGAGTCTAGGGGATGTGTTGTTGCCACAAGGGGAAAAACAATGGTGCTTGTAACCGCGCTTACAAGGATTGTTTACTTTACGCAGAGTTCTTTTTAATGCAGTTGTCTGTTGCTTTGGGTTTACACTTTGGGTGGGGCTCGCAACTTAATACCAGCGAGATGTTCTGGATAGATATCTCAAGGTGGATGATTAGTAGTAGATGCAGATGGATTTCGGTCTACTTATCTTGGCGTAATGCCCGTGCTTTTGAGCCTCTTCCTTTCTTTTGTAGCATAGTTAGCATTGCGGTGCGTTCATAATCCTGTCAATTGCCCTTCTGTAATTTGTTTACCACGCATAGCAGTTTTATCGTCTTTTGGGAGAGATACATCACTAGTGAACATCACGTATCCCGGTCCATATCCTCATTACTGTTTCCAAGCTTTATTTACTTTACTGCTTTTACTTGCTATCATTATCCCTTGCGTTTTATCCTTTGTAAACAACAAGACCGGAGAGATTGACAACCTCTCTGAATTTCGTTGGGAACAAAGTTATCTGTGTCTGTGTGCAGGTCCGCGTCAGTTGCACCGCTGACACCTACTTATCATCTCTGGAGTCCTACTGGAGACAAACCTTGGTATCTTCACCGTGGGAAAACTGCTGCTGCACTACATCTTAAACCTTCCACTTGGGGAAACCAACGAAGGGCGAGAAGCCATCAAGCAAAGTTTTCTGGCGCCGTTGCCGGGGACTCCAAGTGCTAAGATAGGGGAGTTGCACACTACCCTTTACCTTTGTTTTTTAGTCTTGTTAGTTTATCTTTCAGTTTTTATCTTTGTGTCTTTTATCAAAATTTACAAAAAAATATTTATCTTGCTAGTTGTCATTATGTCTGGCCCTTTTGCCTTTTTTGAGACAGAGGTTCTCACCTTTAAACAAAAAGCTGGAGAAAGTTTAAAAGATGCTTGGTATAGAATCAATGATTCTCAAAAAAGAGCCACCAAGAAGCAATCCACTACTATCCTGCTTAGAAATTTTTATGTCGGGATTACTCCTTGGAATAGGTTCATATTAGATACTGCTATAAATGGGAATTTTCTAGAAGCCTCGACTTGGGAGTCTCTTAATGTTATTGAAAATCTTGTTGGAAATCTCCCTATTGCTAGCATGCAAGAAGATATAACTCTATCTCACATTATGAAGAAACTCGAAAAGATAGAGTTAGAAATACCAAGTGTAACTAGGATAGATGAGTTGGATCGCAAGATTCAAGGGAATTTGAATAGGCTTGATAGCTCCATGCTTAAAATTATTAAAACTTTGGGGGTCATCAAATCCCGTGATACGGATCTTTCTAGGATAGATAAGATTGAGGAAATCATTAATACTCTAGTAACTACTTTTTCCTCAATCAAACAAAAAAGGTAGAGACTTCGGCAAGAAGGGAACCTAAGTTCATCTATGTCCCTAAGGTTCCCCGACCTAAAAATAAGCCACCTATTGCCAAAGAAGTTGAAACCGTGAAAACTTTGGAAGAAATACCTCTCTTTGATAATTTTTTAAATGAATCTTCCATTGATTTCCCACCTTTTGGTTTTCTCCCTAGAAGTATCTTCATTAGGCCTTTATTTAAAAGACCTCTTAAGACTAGTTGTACAATTGAAGAGATTTTTTATGATCTTGATAATGATTCGATTGATACAACTTGATCTTTTGCATTATGCCTAGATAATGGCTTTAAAGAAGAGCTTTCGGGAGGCAGCCCGCAACGAATTTAGGTGTTTTCTTTTTGATTTTGTTGTGTCTTGATGATTTTTACTTATGTAGAAACATCATTCTATCTTTATTTTACAGCTTTGTGCCAAGTTATAGCCTCTTATGGCAAGGGAAGTAAAAGTTGTGACATGCTGTCCAGAAAACAGATTCTGTCCTCGTGACAAGAAAAATTCCAGAAAAATCCCAGTTCATCTTTTTGAGCTGAATTGTTTACACAGTATGATCTATACCATTACGAAACTTCCGTATGTTCTGAGGTTTTTGATTTGAGTTGCAGAAGTGCCCCTGAAAAATTATTTACTATCTTCTGTTCTGTTTTTCACAGATTCTGCCACGTTTTGTCTCTCCTAACTTTTGCAAACCTTAAGCTTGCTTTTTCTTTGCAAAAACTTTTTTTCACTCTTGAGAAACAGTATCTCTTCAAGAATATCTTTATATCCAGTGGGAAAAAATATTTATTAAGGGTACTAACCTCTCTAATCAACTTATGATGAGTTATGTATGAAGGGAGTTTTCAAGTGTGCGATAGAAGATGATGAAAGAAGATCCAGGAGTGTCAAGCGCTCACGCTTGGGGATGCCCCCATGCATCCCCAATAAATATTCAAGGAGACTCAAGCGTCTAAGCTTGGGGATGCCCCCGTGCATCCCCTTCTCCATCAACAATCATCAGTTCGTCCTTCGTCTCATTATATTTTTATCACTTCATGCGTTATGTTCTATGCTTGGAGTGTCTCGCTCTTAGGTTTTGTTTTTAGTTTTCTTTAGCTTTTCTTGCTGTTCATAACAAGTTAGATCCCTTCTTACTTTGTGTGGGAGAGAAACACGCTCCACTTTCAAAATTTAGAACACATCATAGGATTCTTCATGCCTATCTTTTTGCTGTTGTGTGTTCTTTATCTTTTCATAGCTACGGCCATGTTTAGTTTTAGTCTTAGTTTGTCTTTAGCAAGAGCCTTGGCTTTTGTTTAGTTTGTTGCTGGAACTCTTTTTAGTTTTCATGTTTATCTTGTTAAAGAGAGTTGGTTGTGGCACTGAGTTGTGTCTTGTCTTGAAAGTTGGTAGTTGAGGTTGCTATTTAATTCTAGTAGTAGCTTGCAATGGTTTTGAGGTATAGATGTGAGTAACGTTTGAAATTTTGGTGTCAAGAGCTCTTCCCTATTAGTGATATGTGTCGTATTTTGGGCAATCCGTGTGTATTTTCAAAACCTACAAAACTAGTTGAGAACTCTAGCTACTAGATGGATCACTACTCTTCTGAGGAGTCGAATATCAGAGAACACTCACGTACCATGAGTCGAGGATGCGCAAGGATAACCAAACCCCCATACACTCCTCCTCGGGGTACATGTCTCTTTGTAAACCTCCTTATTAGATTGAGAGTTACCGATAATAAGTGCATGAGTTCTTCAGACTAATGTAAGTATTGAAAGTTGACACTTCCACCTTCCCATATTTTGCTAGCCTCTCCCGTGCCGTGCATTGCCTTCTTCTCACTCCGAGAGTTGGTGTCCACCTTCGCCGGTACATCCAAACCCTTGGAATGATAAGCTCTGTCATCATAAGCCTCCTTATATCTTCCCTCAAAACAGCCACCATACCTACCTATCAAGGAATTTCCATAGCCTTTCCGAGTTATATTGCCATGCAAATTCCACCTCTTCATGACTTGATCTTCATGTCATACATGTTCCTGCTACACTGGCAGCGACATACATTGCATACATCATGATAGTTACATCTTCTTTATGATTTTGAGTACCTTGTAAAGTGTGAAAGATTTCCTATACCTTCTTGTAAAATAGAGTGTTGCCCTTAAGTGAGGAAAAGATCCCAAAGTGGACACAATAAAAGATCCCAAAGAGGACAAATGAGAGTTAAATAGAAAGAGCCATTGAGGCCACAAAAAAAATACAAAAAAATAGAAAAAAAGAAAAAAAAATAAAAAGAGAGAAAGGGGAAACACTACTATCCTTTTGAGAGATCCACACTAGTACTCCCTCTATATCCTTGTACTCCATAGAGATGATCATTATGCATATAGCTATGTGGGGACCTTCACACTATAGAACTTGGCTTGCATATTCCAAGGATGAGCCTCCTCAAACGAGCTCTAGGTCTTCATGAGCGAGCAAGTTAGATGCACCCCTACTAGTTTCATTGGAGAGCTTCCTAGCTCATATGTGCATCCGTTGCATGGCAATCCCTACTCCTCACATCATATCTATCATTTGGCATCTCTTGCATATGGTTGTCCTCATTGATGTGAGCCTTTCTCATTCTTTTTTGTCCTCCTCCTCCTCCGTACTTCTCTCTTTGCCAACCTAAGTGTCAACTCTCGTGCTTACGCTCATCCATTGCATTAGTGCTCAAAATATTGAAAAAGGAGTGGATCAAATTGACTTGTACCTGGCTAGTGGTCTGGGGACGAGTCAAGATAAGATTCCAGAAAAAGACCAAGTGTGAAACTTTAGTAGATTGAGTTCTCAACAAATAAATATTTTTCTCGTATTCCCTATCCCCCTTCTTGCACGCAAACACCATTTGGAGACATTCGAGTCACGGACAGCGAGAGATCTTGCACCTAATGTTCTTTTGTTACTTGTTTCAATGCTAATATAGACTCTTGCATGTTATGACTTGAATTGAATCTCTAACCTTGATTTCTTTACTTTTCAAAGTTCTTATATGGTTGCTAGCATGTCACCACAGAAATTATGTTGTTATCATTTACCTACTCGAGGATGAGCAGGAATTAAGCTTGGGGATGTTGATACGTCCAAAACGTATATATAATTTCTGCTTGCTCCATGCATGTTATGTGTGATATTGTTATGATCTAGATACACTTTCATAAACTTTCGATCATATTTGGACTAACCTATTAACTCAGTGCACCACAGTGTCAGTTCCTGTTTTCTGCTGTTTTTCTATTTCAGTTTTCCCCATATAAAAAGTTCTCCAAAAATTCGGGAAAAATTAGATAAAAAATCAGCGCAGAAGAACCTGAGTGGGGCCAGAGGGCCACCACCAGGGGCCCAGGCGCCCTGGTGGCGCGACCTAGGGGCTGGCCACGCCAGGGGGCCGCCTGGACCCCTGGTGGCCCCCCTGGCTGCCCCCCTTCGCCTATATATTCTCCGTGACGAGAAACCCTCGGGGAGAGAACCCTTTTTCGCGATCTCGCCTCTGTTCCGCCGCCGCCGCGCTTCCAAGATCGGGAGCACCAGCAGACCTCTTCCCGGCACCCTGCCGGAGGGAGGGCCGACCTCCGGGAGTCTCCTCTCCACCATGGATGCTTCCCGGATGTTCCGTGAGTAGTTTCCTTTGACCATGGGTCCGTGATCATTAGCTATGTGATGTTCTCCTCCCCTCTTTTTTCTTCATGGTTTAGACCTCGTGAGATGCCCTACATGATCGAGGCACATTTGTAATCTTTCTGTTGTTGCTATGCTGAGTTTGATGGGATCTGATGGATTATGAGATTATGTTCAGATTGTGATAGAGTAATATATTTGGTTCTTATCTTTTATATTTTTGTTCTTAAGTAATTCTTGCATGTTCTCCGTTGCTGTTTATTGCTTTGGCCAAGTAGTAGGTAGTAACCCCAAGAGGGAACGTTATGCTCGATTGTGGGTTCATGCCCCCTGATGACACGCTTGAGTGACAAAAACTTGAGTCTAGGGGATGTGTTGTTGCCACAAGGGGGAAAACAACGGTGCTTGTAACCGCGGTTGCAAGGATTGTTTACTTTACGCAAAGTGCTTTTTAATGCAGTTGTCTGTTGCTTTGGGTTACACTTTGGGTGGGGTTCGCAACTTAATTCCAGCGAGATTTTCTGGATAGATATCTCAAGGTGGATGATTAGTAGTAGATGCAGTTGTATTTCGGTCTACTTCTTTTGGCGTTCTGCCCATGCTTTTGAGCCTCTTCCTTTCTTTTGTAGCATAGTTAGCATTGCGGTGCGTTCATAATCCTGTCAATTGCCCTTCTGTAATTGTTTCACCTCGCATAGCAGTTTTATCGTCTTTTGGGAGAGAGACATCACTAGTGAACATCACGTATCCCGGTCCATATCCTCATCACTAGTGAAACTTTAGTAGATTGAGTTCTCAACACAAAAATTACTTTTTATCGTATTCCCTATCCCCCTTCTTGCACGCAAACACCATTTGGAGATATTCGAGGCACGGACAGCGAGAGGTTTGCACCTTTTGTTCTTTTGTTACTTGTTTCAATGCTAATATAGACTCTTGCATGTTATGACTTGAATTAAATCTCTAACCTTGATTGCGTTACTTTTCAAAGTTCTTATATGGTTGCTAGCATGTCACCACAGAAATTATATTGTTATCATTTACCTACTCGAGGACGAGCAGGAATTAAGCTTGGGGATGTTGATACGTCCAAAACGTATCTATAATTTCTGCTTGCTCCATGCATGTTTTGTGTGATATTGCTATGATCTACATACACTTTCATACACTTTTCATCATATTTGGACTAACCTATTAACTCAGTGCACCCCAGTGCCAGTTCCTGTTTTCTGCTGTTTTTCTATTTCAGTTTCCCCTCATATAAAAAGTGCCAGAAAAATTCCGGGAAAAATACAGAAAAAATCAGCGTACATGAAGCTTCGAGAAGAGCCCGGGAGGGGCCAGAGGGGAGCCAGGGGGCCCAGGCGGCCACCCGGCGCGGCCCCACCCCTGGCCGCGCCAGGGGGGCCCCTGGGGCCCCTGGTCCACCTCTGGCTGCCCCCTTCTCCTATTTATTCTCCGTCACGGGGAATCTCCGAGAGAGGAACCCTATTCCGCAAACTCGCCTCTGTTCCGCCGCCGCCGCGCTTCCGAAGATCGGGAGCACCAGAAGACCTTTTCCCGGCACCCTGCCGGAGGGAGGATTGACCTCCGGGAGTCTCCTCTCCACCATGGATGCTCCCCGGATTTCTCTTGAGTAGTTTTCCTTGGACCATGGGTCCGTGATCAGTAGCTATGTGATGTTATCCTCCCCTCTTTGATCTTCATTGCTTAGACCTCGTGAGCTTCCCTACATGATCGAGGCACCTTTGTAATATTTCTGCTGTTGCTATGCTGAGTTTGGAGAGATCTGATGGATTATGAGATTATGTTCAGATTGTGATAGAGTAATATATTTGGTTTTTATCTCTTATATTTTTGTTCCTAAGTAATTCTTGCATGTTCTCCGTTGCTGTTTATTGCTTTGGCCAAGTAGTAGGTAGTGACTCCAAGAGGGAACGTTGTGCTAGATTGTGGGTTCATGCCCCCCGATGACACGCTTGAGTGACAGAAACATGAGTCTAGGGGATGTGTTGTTGCCACAAGGGGAAAACAACGGTGCTTGTAACCGCGGTTACAAGGATTGTTTACTTTACGCAGAGTTCTTTTTAATGCAGTTGTCTGTTTTTTTGGGTTTACACTTTGGGTGGGGCTCGCAACTTAATACCAGCGAGATGTTCTGGATAGATATCTCAAGGTGGATGATTAGTAGTAGATGCAGATGGATTTCGGTCTACTTATCTTGGCGTACTGCCCGTGCTTTTGAGCCACTTCCTTTCTTTTGTAGCATAGTTAGCATTGCGGTGCGTTCATAATCCTGTCAATTGCCCTTCTGTAATTTTTTTACCTCGCATAGCAGTTTTATCGTCTTTTGGGAGAGAGACATCACTAGTGAACATCACGTATCCCGGTCCATATCCTCATCACTGTTTCCAAGCTTTATTTACTTTATTGCTTTTACTTGCTATCATTATCCCTTGCGTTTTATCCTTTGTAAACAACAAGACCTGAGAGATTGACAACCTCTCTGAACTTCGTTGGGAACAAAGTTATCTGTGTCTGTGTGCAGGTCCGCGTCAGTTGCCCCGCTGACACCTACTTATCATCTCTGGAGTCCTACTGGACACAAACCTTGGTATCTTCACCGAGGGAAAACTGCTGCTGCACTACATCTCAAACCTTCCACTTGGGGAAACCAACGAAGGGCGAGAAGCCATCAGAGCACTATCAAGAAATTTTGCAACATTTTCATCCCTCTCTCTATACCATTTCAACATATCAAGGAATTTACCCCTATTGTTTGAGCTAGAAGACTCATCATGTCCTCGAAAAGCAAGAACTTGCAATAGCAAAAATTTTGAAATGCCCAACATAATAGTAATGCGAGCTTTATATTCTTCCTCATCCTTCTTGGTGGTAGAAGCTAACACATAATCCACACCTTGCCTCTGATTTTTGAAATCCTCAAAGTATTTCCTAGCTTTATGATGAGCACTATTGATATTTTTACCAACATGAAGATCAAAAGCTTCTATTGCATTCTTCCAGTTACTAAACCCAAATCTTGTGAATGATTTCGTACCATAGTTTTCTGCCCGCGGTTGCTTAAAAAGAAAACAATAATAACAGAAAGCTGCCTGTTTATCTATACTATATTCCAACCAATCATATCTTCCGAACCATTTCTCCTGAAAGCTTCGCATCTGCTTTCCAAATGGCTTTTTAGGAAATGTATAACCAACTGGTCTGCATCGACCCATTACCAAATATTCCCTCCTAGCAACATCTCTAATATTAACATCTAACTTCTCAATCGGTTTCCGAAGGCCTGGATCCTCCATAATGTCTCTTGGATTAAGCTCAACACCAGAATTATCATGTTGGGTGCTAGTGTCATTACCCTGATTATCTCGATTAACCACAATAACAGGATCATCTTGCTGCTGTTGTTGAGTGTTACTAGTTCCAGGTTCTGCTGTGTCATTTGCAGCAACAATATTTTCTGATTCTTGAGTAGGAGGTTGGGTTGAATTGCCAGATCGTGACACTGCAGAAAAATATGATGACACTGGTCTTGATGACAGAGGCCTTGACCTCTTTGTTCCTTTCATCCTCTTTATCTCCATAGTTAGATTAAATAAAACTAATTAAGTACAGATTGGATAATCTCTATTTTTTCTTAAACAATTGATGCATTGATTTCTACAGAGTTGGAATTATATGTTTTAGGAATTAGAGATTTAAAGGTTGCCAATCAGGAACTGGAAGAATCAGGAAATAGAAGTGGAAAGAAAAGAACGAAAAATCACCTCCGGTCTGCAGCCTGCGTGTAACTTCAGTGCGCGGACGCGGCACGAGCAGAGTTCGATCCGATCAGTCGTCGAGTTCCCAGCTTGCTGCAGTCCCGTAGACGAACGCGGCGGCCGACAGCGTGCTTCAGCTTGCGAGGGCCGGTGGGCGATGTCGGCGGCGGGCGGCGGCTCAACCGAGTAGAATAGGAACCGACGCTTCGCCCACGTACGCACGCATATGCAAACGCTGATGGATGCGCTAAGGACTTTTAGTGGGCCTTTCTCGGTAGCCATGATCGTGCTCCAGCATGTACATGGGCTGGACTCTTGGAGTTTATTTTTTTCTGCAAAATTATTAAAGGATGTATAGGTATTACATGGGCCACGACCCGGGCTACAGCCCAGGCTGCCTGGGGCCCAGTTCCGCCCCTGAGTCTCCTCAAATGAGCTCTAGGTCTTCTTGAGCGAGCAAGTTGGATGCACCCCCACTAGTTCCATTGGAGCGCTTACCTTAGCTCATATGTGCATCCGTTGCATGGCAATCCCTACTCCTCACATCATATCTATCATTTGGCTTTCTCTCGCCTATGATTGTCC